>OY728152.1:2087390426-2097390426 GCA_963277665.1 Viscum album
TACATTAAGTGGAATATATGAATGTATAGGTAAATTCCCTATATTATAAATGGATATTTTATTAATGATAAATAAAATTTTCATGGAAAAATCATAATGAATGTTTGGAATCATAACAAAAGTAATCAATGAATCATGAAATATTATAATGGGGGAACAATTGTATATCATAATTATTACATCAAATGGTCAGCAATGTGGACATATGAAAACATATATCAATATTAAGAATTATAAAAAAACACATTAAATAAATAATATTCTTGAATAATGTGGACAGGGAAATAATCCCTTAAATTGGGTACAGAAAATTGAAGAATAATTTCAGCAGCATAATAGGTGTACATAATGGTCAAGGGTAGTGATTAATGAGAGTAACATGAGTGTTTCATCACATGGACATAAAATTATAAGTAATATAGATGTATAAAAACATACCCAAACAAGAAAAATTGAAATTAAAAGACACAACATAAAAGAGGATCTTGAATAAAAAGAAGAGTCATTGATCCCTTACCTTGATAGGGTGATTCCAATATATTTGGAGGTGATTTTTTAGAGTGTGGGGGAATCTTGGGAAGACCCTAGCGATGTTCTAGAATATTAATTACATTACAAATGGGTTTTTAGTGATTATGATGGTGTTATTTGGTGGGTAGATATAAGAAAAAATAAGGGAGTTCTTTATTATTTATGTAATTTAGGTTTTGGACTATATATAATAATGTAATCAAAACCACACAAACATTTATGGTATTCCCAAAGGTTTATGAAAAATGGTATTTATTTTTATTAATTTTTATTCCAACAATAAAAATTATTAAAATATCTCCCTTTTTGGTCTGTAAGAGATTCATGTTCTTAAAGAAATAATTTTAAAACCTTAATATAGAATATATTTTATGAAGTAATGATAATTATTTTTTAGAAAAAATATAATAACCTAAAAACATTATTTTCTAGGGTATACAATGGTTTGGACTTTGATAGATTTTATAAAATTTATTAATCCTCTTCTAGATCATTATAATGTCATAATACACATTGTATTTTTACAATGTTTTTAATTTTTACATGAAAATTTACATATTACATAAAAATAGTAGAAATTCACCATTTCATAATTTTGAAATCCGTATTAAATTAATAATAATTTAACATATTTTTCTCAAAATTTATTAATTTTAACATTTAATATATAATTGAACTATATTGATTAATCTAGGGTATTTTCATGAATAAATTTTTTAGAACCATTATAATGATAATATTTGACATCATAAAAAAATATATTATAATTTCTATTTAATAATAATTTTTTAATAATAATATTTTTTAAGATATATTTTATTTCAATAATCTATTCATTAATTTAATTAGTTTTCTGAATTAAAATTTCATATTACCCAAAATCAAAATTTGTGTTTTATCACATCGAATTCAATGTCATATATAATTTGACAATGATAATAATACAATACATTTATTATTCTAAAAAATATTCCTTCGTATTTTAAGGGTTGTTATGAAAATAAATTTATTACTCCAACAAACTCTCTAAGGGTAAGATGCACGATATTGATATTTTTATGGGGTGGTTCGGTGTACATGGATTGGGATGTGATCATGATGAGCATGAACTTATCCCATTAATAGTTTCACTCATGTATTAGTTATAGTAAGTAGACATTGGATTTGTATATGGATCCCGGTCATTCTATCTCCCTAGAATGATCAAATAGATTGGCTTCGTAGGGTATAATCAAAGTGATTGGAACTAACAATTACTTTTTATATATTATCATGATTTCTCAAAACCATATAATTATAATAATCATATGATCCTTATTCAAACACAATATTATTAATAGTTATGATTATTAATTGTATTTTAAATATCATAGGATATAATAAAACCAAATAAGTATCTATGTTTTCTATTTCCATAATAAATAACAAGAGATTTAATAAAAATGAAATTTTTTTACAGGTTTTGAGTCATTAAAATCTTACTCCAATTAGAAATTTCATCCTAGAAATTTTCATTTCACCCACTAAAAATGATAATTGTTATTGGGTTTCAACACCTCCTCAAATTCCTACAAAACCTCTTCAAACATTTCGTCTATCCATATCATTTTGACCGATTGAAATGTTTTATTTAATAAAAAAATTTCCCTATGATCTAAGATCCCCACTAGACGATCCTCATATATGAGATAATTATCCAATGAGAAAACCTCTATATTAATCCCATGTAAGGAGATTGTTATGTGATTCTTCAAGATGGATAAATAGAACAGATCATGTTCTATCGACTGGTTTTGCGGGAGTGAATGATTATATCCCTCCTCTCTAATATGTTCAATGATCTCAAAGAGACTTATGTATCTTGGAATATGATTTAATTTCATTCCAAATCTCCTTTATTTCATCGATTGAGATATGTAGGGAAATATCGTTTGTCAAACCTCGAACATTAAGTCTATTTGAAGAATTTTACTGTTTTAATTTTGTCGATTATGAGAATATTATATGATATTATTAAATGTTTTGAATTATTCTTAAATTCCTTAAACATTTTGAAAATATCAATACTTTTTCTCCAACACCATCATTGTATATTGGTTTTTTACACATCTTCCCATAAATGGCTACACATGAAGCCATTTAGATTCTTGAGTGGTAACTATTGTTGTATATGATCTTGATCCGAGATAGACATGGATCAAAGCCACCTTTCAAACAAACTAACTATATTATTTAAATGTCTTCTACTATATAGATATTACACTCTGAATGGACATAAATATTTTTTAGAAAATCAATCAAGATATTAAAATTGGTATTTATAGTTTTTTGGAGACTCATCATGAATTTTGGGGAAAATCTTTGATCTCGATCAGATATAATCAATAATTGTGTTCCATTCCCCCCACTTCTCTGATATTTATCATTGCATGTTTATTCATTGAGTTGTCCTCTATAATTGTAATTAAGTGAAAATAATTTTTATGATGATCTACCACAACCCATATATAATTATATACTCTTAGTGTCTTCGGAATACCAGCCACAAATTTTGTGGTTCAGTTTTACCATTTCCACTATGATAATGGTAATTGGATCATCATCCACATGGTTTTTTCCATTCATCTTTCACTTATAAATATCTAATACACTGGGATGTATTTTCTATGATATTTTTCTTCATATTTTCCCCCCAATATTGTTCTCATAGATCTCTATACATATTTTTCTCCCTATGTGTATGAAGATGATCGAGAAATGTAAATCACCAAACATATCTTTCATTAAATTTTTATTTAATGGTACAGATAGAGATTGACCAATTCATACTACACATTCATTATAAAATTGGAACTCAATGTGTTTATGATTTCATATAGATTGAACCTTCTTATTATTTTCCACACCATCTCTTTTATCATCATTTTTCTTCTCCAAAATCAGTAGATAAGGAATATTTTGTGAAATGGATGATTAAGTTCCTTTATTTATTATTCCCATATCCATCATTCTCAAGTATCAGATGATCAGATCCTTTTTAATTATCCAAAATGATAAAATATTTGGATCCTATTTACTCATATAATATACTACGATGCTTATTTTCCCATGATGGTAGTTGATTTAGTAGTCATATTAACTAATCTCTACTAACCACCTTCATTGGTTTATATTAATTTCTTTATATGATTATATATACTTAAGGCTGTTATGATATCTATATATTTAACACTTCTTCAAAAATAAATAATTCCTTTATATATTCAATGGGGAGATAACATTAGCCAAATATATATTATAGGTTGGGTAGTTATATTTGTGAACATAAAATTCCAATGAATCATAGGGTATCTCATTTCCATATTATATTAGCATGCATCCCAATCCCTTTCTTGAAGCATCAATATATTTCAAGGAATGTTCCTTACATTTTTATCGAGAATGTGCATGTTCATTGAGAAGACTATTTTTAAATCAGAGATATCATGAAATTAATTATTCTAAAAAAACATGACTCCCTTCTATGTTATAATGGTTTAACGATTAAAGAATAATGAAAGATTTATCGCATGTCAATGATAATACCTAGGTAGCCGAAGAAAATTGTAGATTTCAATCACCAATTTAGGACTTCGACATCGTTCAATTTCCTCTGTCTTATAAAGGAAACGAAATATCTCATTAATTGTGATAACAATCCACATTAATTGAAATTCATGTAACCATAAATCAAGTTATATATATATTCAATAAATATTATCGTACCATTAGTTTTTTAGTGCAGTTCTCAAATTCCTCTAATGCTCATTATTAATATTGGAGTTTATTAAAATATCAGTAATAAATGTTACCAAATATTTATCCAGGTAATATATAAATAATTTATTCATAATGTCCAAGATGATTTGTGGGAATTAATTTGTCCAAATAGAATTACTATAGACTCATATTTCCCTACCTTGTATGGAGTGCATTAGTGAGGATTTCATCATTCTTAACCCTTACATAATAATACCTCGAATAAATACCATCTTTGGAGATTCATTAAACTATACATAGTTGATGAAAAATAAATAAATTTATGAAATAAGGTACTTGTTTTTTATTATAATATTATTAAGCTCATTATTATCAACGAAAATGTTCATTGAACCATCATTCTTCTAAATTAAGAGGTCTGGTGAACCCCTTGGTGATGTACATGGTTGTGTGAACCCTTTACTAGATACTAATATAGTTGTTCCTTCAACTCATTATGTTCCAAAAAATATAGTCTATATGGAGTTTTGGTTATTTTAAATTCCCATTGTATTATCTCAATTGAAAATTTAACCTCTTTGTTAGGGTAGACCATGGAATTTGTTAAAAAACACTATACTGTAATCCATCATTATGGGAACATCATCATGGATGATATTTTACATAATATCACTCAATATAGAAATATATGCCTTCAAATTGGTAAATAATATATATTCCTGATATTTTGGTTCTAATGAAGATCCATCCTTCACCTTCTATTTTTACAAAATTGAAAGATAGTTAAAGATATGATGAGTAATTTTATTTTACCATAAACATCAGTTAGATCAATGTATGGAAAGACAATCCAAACCAAAAAATATCATAAAATTACACTAATGGGCGTATTAAAGGTTCTTTTCGGATGTTCATCCCATATAATATTGATATGGGATGACATATATATTCGATATTCAATAAATTCCCACATTTTTGTTTTCAGCAATATCATTACTTCCATGATTTGTGAGGGAGTTTTAATAGTTCTAATAAAGTTTCATTCTATGATGTAATTCATATAATAATGGATTTAAATCTAGTTTACAATTTCAATGAATGATTAAACCGTTTACTTTATACAAAATAGAGTTATGAATGAATTTTTTTATTGTTGAATAGATAAATTATAATAAAATAACTATAATTGGATGTCATATAAATTAAATTTATCTACTTATCATATTAATTTATAGTATTACATATGTGTTATCCATGAAATATTTTCTAACATAAACATTTATGTAATTTTTTCACCTTAATGATAGATTATAAAGGGCTTGTGATGATATCAATCTATATACCATGGGAGTGTCAAAAAATGCTTGCAGCATGTCATGTTTTCATACACCTTTTCCCAATATTGTATATCTCAATATGTTTTTTAGATACTAACCATATGTTCATCTATTACATATCAACATCCTCTTTTAGTATCCATACATGGGTCTATTTTCATGAAAACTAACTAATATACACATTAACTTAATTTATGGACATATTTTATGTTTTCTATTATACATAATTATTTCAATATGGTTTTTTAATACAAAACCCAAAATAAATAAAAATAATTATGATACTAACTATGAAAACACCTCCACTTATTACACATTAATTAATTTTTTATTTGAAAATATTAAACATCATAAGACTCCAACTAATGATAAGTTATGTTTATTTGGATAATAAGGTTCAATACCTAACAACTTAATATAGGGGTACATCACCACAATTGAAAAAATTATTAACATTATCATAAAATTCCATAACATTTAAAACATTAATGGATAAGCAAAGATATAGATAATAAAGTGTTGTTCTGAAATGATCAGCAAGGTAATAATCAAAGAATAACATGATGTTGATGTTACATGTTGGTAATTAGAAATTCCAATGGGATGTCAAATGGGTGACACTCATAACCATTAACAATAAGATATATTATAACATGGTTACATAAATCTGTCATGGAAAATGTTTTAAAATGTTACACATGACATCATAAACATTGGACAAGGATAACCCCGAAGACATCAAAACATGTTGAAAAAAGGATCATGATGGATTAAGTTCACTAACTACTATATTACATGATGTATTATGAGACAAAATCATTACCTAATTCATTGAAATTTTATATAATTCTGGGTGCACACGTCACATTCTTATCACGTACATGAAGAAGTGTTCCACATAAATCATTAATCATATGATCATAATTCACCATATTTTATTCCATGATATTGCAGTGAGAAATAAATACATTGAAGTACACAGTAAAAGGAATATTTTTAGGTATAGGTGAATAAATTTCCAGTGAAATATTGATTCTATTCACAATAAATAGGTTTTTCATTACAAAATCATAGAGAATCTTTTCCAAAAGACATAAATACTTTAATATTCGAAAAATGTATTTTTGAGAGTGAATGAGGTATCTCATAATTTGGACTCCAAATTGACAGTAAGAGGGACATAGAAAAACATATCCCAATATTATACCATTCTATACTATGAGTTTTTTATTAATAGTTAAAGTGGGTAGATGCCCGAACATTGTCAAAGAGAACAAATGTAGTGAAATCCCAAGGCATTGGTGTGAACCAGGCTAACACACATGGGGGGAGGATATAGTGAAACTAAAAATAAAACAATGATTGGTAGGTGTATCCAATAATAAAAAGATGTATGTGACTTTGTTTTCTTCTCTCCATTAATAATTATGAATAATATTATCTAGAAGAAGATATCGATAATTTGAATTCTGTACGTAATATCCCAAGGATAACTGAATGCACCTTGAATTGACTAGTGAAAAACCATTTAATTAGTTTCCACCTGATGTTGAGAGAGGACATTATAGAGACAAATTTCCAATACCTTGAGCATTGTAGAAGCCACATCCATGATAGAGTCACCCTACCATGAAAAAAAATTGTATACGAAAACCATTGAACCATGCATAAGATAGAACTCTCCCCCACTTCTCATTAAACAATTGATACTTGAGGGATCGATGTTGAATTTAATCTGATTGAATGGGGGTTCTAATAAACCCAAATACTGAGAGACCTAACACTTTGAGGAATAAGGGAGAGGCCATTTCTATCCGTAACCCTCCACATGGAAGGAGACAGAACACCCATCTTGACCAACATCACAAGATTGATTGCAAGAACACTACCCCTAGATGTCAAGGATAAGTGGTAGTGGAAGAGGCCCTCATTATGGGATTTTTTATGAGATGTAAAGACCCGTAACATTCAGGGAATTTTTTTTTCTTAATTTGCTTTGGAACTTTACAAGAACGTTGTTTCTGACGGCACCTGATTCTGAGGCCCGGTGTGCCCGGAATCATTTTGCGAAGTTTAGCTCGGGTACGTTCATTGAACGAACGAGCGAGTTTTTCTAAATTTTGAACCGGTGATCGGAATCGAATTCTGAGGGCACCAATGGAATCGCAGCCCCTGTTTTTGCATTAAAATGCCTTTTCTGGAGTTGCGTTTTCTCGAGTTTGGTTTTTAATTTTTGTGGTAAAGTTAAGAAATAAAAAAAAGTGGTTCAACACTTTATTTTATTTAATTTAAAGCCACTTAAGCCAAGTTAAGTAGTTAAGTGGAACCCACAATATCTGACCCACTTGGCAGGATATTTGTGAGGTGGGGCCCGTACAAGCCCCACCATTTCTTCCCTCTTAAGTAACACACCCGCATCCCCCCTTTTTAATGAAAGTCAAAACATATGTTTTTCTGGTTAAGAAACACCCCATTAAATTGGGCAGTTAAATCGTTACAATTAATTCTTTGAATTAATTGTTTGTTTCTTATCTTATGAATTTCAAATTATTATGTTGATTATAAAATAATCATAGGACTTATTTTATTATTGATGGGGTTTGTGTTGTGTTAAACCTTTGGGAGAAGAAGAGAAGATTCTTTGTTCTTTGATGAAGAACGTAAAGAAGGAACCACCACCGACGAAGAACGCCAATCTCCGACGGCAGACGATGGCGAGTAACGCCTTCCTCGGAGATCATCTAACGCCAACGGTGATTCTCTTCTTCTGCGAAGATCTTTTTCTTCCGTGATGGTCTTCTTCTTTTGTGACGGTTAATTCCACGATTAACGCTTGTTCGACGACAGTGTTGAGATAGGGTTTTATTTTATTTGTCAGTTCATGAAATCATCCATAGCTTTCTCCTTTTCTTTGAACCGCTTGTTATCATGATAATGGGAGGAGGTCAGACCGCACGAACATGGCTGACACTCCTCCCCTTTTTTCGTTGTTGGTTTTGTTGCGGCGATCAAGAAAATGCAATGTAGAAGCACCACACAGAATTTTGATAAGGAAAGGGGGAGAAGTGCGGCACAGTCATGCCGCACCATTGAAGATGAACCAAGACGCGACGCCGTCATGCCGCACCGTTGAAAACGAACAAAAGATGCGGCGCTGTCGCGCCGTACTGGAGAACCACTAATGCAATGTGGCCAAAGCGGGGCCGCTGTGGAGGGGCGTGGTGCCGTCGCGCCACGCCGGACAGACTAAGGTCGTGGCCGGTTCTGGACCACGGTGGAGCAGCGGAACCGGCGGCCAGCATCGGGCCGTCGGCATCGGATCCTGGGGGCAGGCCCTTGCCGGTCACGTGGTGGCGCAGCCGGCTGGCCGGTGCGGGCCTACCAGTTCGAGGAAAACGCCTGGGGTCGTAACCCCGAGCCATCCAGCTATGAGGAACCATAAAGGGGCTGAAGTTTCTCCATGCGGGTCCAGCGTGCTCCCCCGCACTGAAACGGCTCAGCCGTTCAACTGAGACCCTTGCAAGCGCGCCCAGCGGGCCGCACGCCGGGCCGACTGCCTGGCCGGTCCGCTAGACCAGGCCGCACCCATGCCAGGTTGGGCCATGCTAGCCAGGATGGGCCATGCCCAAACGGGCCGGACCCAGACCCAGTTCGGGTCGACCCGGTACGGGCCGACCCTGGGGGTATCGAGCCGGGTCGGACGGGGCCCGAACCCCCTAATACCGAACCTCTTTCGGTCTGTTTCCCATAACATGAGCTACGGGCCTCCGATCGATGCACCGTCAGTTGCGATGCGACCCTTGGATCGAGGTGGTCGTTTTCGTATATTTCACTCAAGGTTTAAGTGAACTTTGGGTTTGGATGGGTTGGTTCGTACACGAAACCAACCGGGCCCTCGGAGCGGAAACACTTCTAACTTGATCTCCGAATATACGATTGACGTGCCGTCGACTTTTATGGATTCCTCTAAGTGATATGGATCATTTGGCTTAATCCCCCTGAGTTTTGATGCAGTTGGAGTATGGTCGTGTTGGTTTAGACTTAAAAACTAACCGGGCCCCTAGGACGAAAAAGTTAATAACTCTCAGACCGGGCGTCCGATTAATGCACCGTCTGTGGCGTTGTGTTCTTGTTGACGATACTAAACTTTTGGATGATTCAACTCTGGACTATGTTTCAGTTGAGGTATAGCCTCTCGGCTCATGGAGCGGACCCTCCCGAACGAGCTTGCTGTGTGCGGGAACCCTAGAGTAGGCTGTGACTGTGACGACGACGACGACGACTATGCAGAGATCCTCAGTGGATACCACGACGATGACTACAACACTCAGCGATCCTACGTGGATCAGTGCTAGCGATGCTATGTGGGTCTGAACCTGTGTGGGTCAGCACTCAGCGGTCATGTGTGGGCCAGTGCCTACAGATCTTGTGCGGGTCTGATCCTGTGTAGGTCTTTGCGGGGGTGAGTTACCTATCGATCATGTGTGGGTCAGGTCCTTTGTGAGTCATTGCGGGGGTTAGTTACCTATCGATCCTCTGTGGTTCAGATCCTTAGTGGTTCATTGCGGGGGTTAGTACCTATCAATCCTTTGTGGGTCTGACGGCATGGATGAATCTGTGGATATATATGATCATCTCTATTGTCATATGATGAAGTATAAATGTGTGATTTGAATCATGTTTTGAGTTACATTTTGAATTGTGTTGTGTTGTCCTGTGTGGATTACGATTTGCATTCCTATGTGGATTGGGTTGTGATTTCCTATGTGGACTAGGTTGTTCTTAGGCATGGAGGTTGGAGCGATCTGGAATTGGTGACTTAGGTATATGTATTGGAATATACCTAAGTAGTGTCGGATGTTACATTGTGATTGTATCTTTCCTTATTGGATTATCCTTTGTGGATTCTGGGAGACCATCGGGGGTATCAGGGTCCCTACTAAGTAGCTTATACTAACCCCTACACGGGCTATGCCCGCACTACGTTGTGTTGTTTGTAGATGACGGACAGCGCTGATCGTGGTTGAGGCTTGTGGAGCAGGACGATACCAGGATGTAGACCACTGGGTGGGGCGTACTCGGAGCAGACGGTTGGACTCGAGGAGCTGTGGAGGCTATCTGTACTCACCCTCTAGGTGGGACATCCAGTGGGTGGCTCGATGTTGCAGCTTTACTTTCAGTTTTTGTTTTCCTTTTCGAGTTGTACTTTACTTTCAGTTTGGGTTTGTATTCTGGCCCACTTACTTTTCCTCACTTACTATTGTACCCAGTTTTTACTTAGTGTTTACTTCTAATGATTGCCTGTTCGATGGTGTTTGTTTAATTTAAAAAGGAAATATCTTCCCTTGTTACCTGAATTTACGCCATGGTGCTAGTCTCCAGCCCCTGGCCTATGGAAGGCGGGCTTGGGGTAGTCACGACACGGGCCCCAAGGAAGGGTCATGAAAAACTGGTATCAGAGAAGTTCGGTTCTACCACAAAACTCAGGACTCTGATATTTTTTCTAAATGATGAAATACTGTTAAGCTTATTTGGTGAGGTTATCAGTCCAGGGAGTCCAGTGTTGGTGCAGTGGCCTACGTATCCGTACACCAGGACCCTGACTTCTGATTTCCGACTTAATGCACGAAAACATTGATTGCATGTGTGTTTCAAGTTTCCTTTGTGATTACTTTGTGTTAGCTCACCAAGTATACTGTTTTGACCATGTAACACCTATTTCCATTTAGGCTGGCCCCATGATGGTAGCCAGCTAGGGTTCCGAGAGTTGCATGTGACCACAGCCCACCGAGCCAAGAGGCCTCGATACAGGGCCCTTTGACAGATAAGGCACCGACGGTACCTCTACCCGTCGAGCCACCGATGCTACCAGCCCCGGCCGTTGATGATGTACATAGCCTTTGTGCACTGCACGAGTTTCAGTGCTAGCGAACCCCCAGGTTCTACGGGGAGATGGACCCCCAAGAAGAGGAGGATTGGATGGAGGCAGTGGTATGAGTTTTTAGGTTAGTATGGACACCAGTAGACCTCATGGTGATCCTCGCAGCGAGGCTACTGCATGCGACAACAGGAAGATGGTGGAGCTTGATGCTCCTGGTGCACGATGAGGCATCTCTCTTATGGACAGTCATTGAGAGCCGCTTTCGCTCAAAGCTCTTCCCAGCCACCCTCTGTGCGGTGCGCATCCAGGCACTTTTATAGCTGCGGCAGGGCAGCTTGACGGTCTCCCAGTACTCGGCGAGATTTACCAATCACCCACGTTACTCGATAGACATGGAACGGGACCCATTCTTCCGGGCCCGGACCATTGAGAAGGTGTTGAGGAATGTGATCAGGGCATCGCTGATCTACATCAACATTCCGACTCAGGAAGGAGTACTGGAGCGAGCCCTTTTTATTGAGAGATTTCTTGCTGAGTCTACATCAGCAGCGAGACCTACGGCAGGGCGGCAGGTAGTAGAGACTTCTGCAGTAGGCAGTCGATGGATGAATCATGGGTCCAGGCTGACCAGAACCTCAGACAGACGACCTCAGGACACTGGCTCAGCAGTGCGGGGCACACAGTGCGGAGCCAGCCTTTCAAGAGGTAGACAGTGCTACACATGCAGCGGGTAGGGCCACATGGCTCGTGACTGCCCGACCCGTCATGCCAAGGAGAAACAGACAGTTGAGTGGCCACCCAGGAAGAGGCAGAGGGTCGACCGTGGTGGTCCATAGGGAGCAGGCGGACGAGGCAGAGCCGCTGGCCTTGTTCGGAGCTCGTAGATTCCGAAAAAGCCGTTGGCTCGATCCTTACGGCTAGGGACTGCTATGGGAGCAGACTCGACGATTACGCACTGGTGTCGGCAGTGTGAGCTTACACTAGGAGGCGAGAGGTTCGGCTGGGATCTTCTTGTAGCGGCGTCGAGGCCTTACGACGCCATCTTGGGCATGGATTGGTTATCTATAGTCCATGCTAAGATTGACTGTATTAGGCGCAGGGTGCGATGTGTGCGCACCGACAGGAGTAGGTTCACCTTCACCGGCATGAAGGGATCCTTAATAGCAGAGGATGGACTCTCGTAGAGGAGAGTACAACCCATCAATCATCAGTTGGCTAGCCTCATCCTAGGAGAAGTTGTCATGCAGAGTCTTGGTTTTCCTACAGTTGTGGATCAGTATGCAGACGTTTTTCCCTACAACATTCCAGGACTACCTCCTCACAGAGAGGTAGAATTTTATATTGACATATACCCCAGGACAACCCTGATATCGACTCCAGCATATCGAATGGCCCCCACTGAGCTTCGAGATCTACGGGTACATTTGGAGGACTGGCAGGGCAAGAGATTCATCTGACCCAGTGTTTCACCCTGGGCTTCCCCGATATTGTTCGCCAAGAAGGCGGACAGAAGCTTTTGAACTTGTTTCGACTATTGTCGCCTGAACCAGGTGATAGTGAGGAACAAGTATCCACTATAGAGGATTGATGAACTCTTCTATCATCTCAAGGGATCATGGTGGTTCTCGATGATAAACCTCAGGTCAGGTTATCATCAGCTCAGAGTTCAGGACGTGGACGTGCAGAAGATGGCCTTCAGATGTCGGTATGGCCACTATGTGCTCTTGGTTATTCTCTTTGGTGTAACCAATTCTCCAGCGGTGTTCATGGGCCATATGAAAAGGATATTTCAGACATACCTCGATCTATTTGTCGTGGTCTTCATCGACAACATTTTGATTTACTCGACGACTGAGGAGGAGCACGCCTACAACTTGTGGGTTGTACTAGACACACTCTGAGAGTAGCAGCTTTATGTAAATCTCTCGAAGTCTCAGTTCTGGTTACGCGAGGTCCACTTCTTGGGACACATCATTTCTGAGGTGGGAGTTACGATGGATCCCGCGAAGATCGAGGCAGTGCTAGCTTGAGAGCCACCCAGGAGCGTGACGGAGGTGCGGAGTTTCTTGGGACTAGTAGGATACTATCGGAGATTTGTGCCAGTCTTTTCCAGGGTTGTGGAACCACTCTATGCTTTGACGAATAAGGGGAAACCTTTTGAGTGGACAGACAAATGTCATCAGAGCTTCCATGAGCTAAGGCAGAGATTGACCAGCACACCTATCTTGATGTTACTGGAGGAGGGAGTAGGGTAAGTATTCTACAGCGATGCATCAGGGATCAGACTTAGATGTGTCCTAATGCAGGTGCGGGCAATGATCACCTATGGATCATGTCAGTTGAGGCCACATGAGCAGAACTACGCTACCCATGACCTGGAGTTAGCAGCAGTGGTCTTCGCTCTAAAGACATGGCAACACTATCTAATGGGAGAGCGCTTTAAATTATTTTCTGACCGTCATAGTCTCAGGTACATCTTCTCTCTAAAGGACCTGAACCAGAGACAGCGGTGATGGCTCGAGTTCCTCTAGGACTATGACTTTGAGATAGTATATACTCCTGGGAATGGGAACGTAGTAGCTGATGCTCTCAGTAGGAGGACATGAATTCAACTACATGAGGAGGAAACGGAGTAGCTAGCCGCTTTGCAGATATCCTTCGTGCCTAGAGATGGAGCAGCCTTTATTTAGTCACTCATAGTCACTCATCCACTACTGCAGCGGGTCAGAGAGACACAGCGTGGGGACACTAATTGTGAGGCGCGACGTGCATAGATATCCTTAGGACATGCACCTGATGGATTCTCCGTAGGAGGAGATCACGACATACTTTTCAGAGGACGTACCTTGGTACCAGTTGTTTTATGGTAGAAGGTGCTAAGGGAAAATTACACTTCCCCTTTAGTGGTACATCCTGGAGTGACGAAGATGTACTAGGATCATAGGCGACAACACTGGTGGCCGGGCATGAAGAAGGTCATGGCCGAGTTGGTTTCTCGATGCCTCACCTGCCAGCAGGTGAAGGTAGGGCACCAGGTTTTAGTAGGCTTGGTACAACCCTTGGAGGTTCCGGAGTGGAAGTGGGATGGCATATATATGGACTTCATGACTGGACTTACACGAACTTCCAGAGGTCACAACTCCATTTCTGTGATTGTCGACCGACTCACCAAGTCGACTCACTTCTTACCCATCAGAGAGCAGGTCTCAGTGGAGAGCATGGGACGTCTCTACATTCAGGAGATTTTACAGCTTCACGGTGTGCCATCATATATCATCTCCGATCGAGATTCTCGCTTTACTTCCCAGCTTTGGAAGGGGTTGCATGAATCGTTCAGGAAGCAGCTACATCTGAGCACCACCTTTCACCCTCGGATGGATGTTCAGACGGAGAGGACCATTTAGACTCTCGAGGACATGCTCTGCACATGTTTCCTAGACATTGGTCATAGTAGGGAGGAACATATACACTTCGTGGAGTTCGCGCACAACAACAACTACCACTCCACCATCGGGATGGCACCATACAAGGCGTTGTGCGACTGACCTTGCAGATCTCCTCTATGCTGGACAGAAACTGGGGAGTCAGCACTTGTTGGACTAGAGATGGTCCAAGCCACAATGGAGAAGGTCTAGGTCATTCCGGAGAAGATGAGGACACATCAGAGCCGGCAGAAGTCTTATGCTGAAAAGAGGTGGAGGCCACTGGAGTTCGAGGATGGTGACCACGTCTTCTTGCGGGACTCACCTCGACATGGATTACGGAGATTTGGCCGAGGCAGCAAGTTGTCTCTATGCTTCATCGGACCATTCCAGGTCCTCTGCAAGATTGGCGAGGTGGTTTATCGCATGGCTTTACTACCTAAGTTGCACCAGGTGCACGACGTCTTCCACGTATTTCAGCTGCGGAGATACGTGAACGACCCGATGCCTATCATTGACAATGGGGAGCTAGACATTTATGATGGGGTGACTATTGCGGAGGTCTCGATGGAGATCGAGGATTGACTGGATCAGGTCCTATATGGACGGTCGATTCCTCTAGTGCGCATCAGATGGCAGCACGGGAACCTCCAGGAGTGCTCTTGGGAGCGGGAGGCTTAGATGGGTGCTCAGTTCCCACATTTGTTTCCCTAGTTTGTATGTTCCTTTATAGGGACGTAAAGCCATGAGGTGGGAGTGATGTAATGATGTGAAAAATTCAAGGAATTTTTTTTCTTCATTTTTTTGTAATTTTACAAGAACGCAGTTTTTGACGGCACCTGATTCTGAGGCCCGGTGTGCCCTAAATCATTATCTGAAGTTTTGCTCGGGTATGTTCAGTGAATGAACGAGCGAGTTTTTCTATCTTTTGAACAGGTTCTCGGAATTCGAATCCTGAGGGTACCAATGGAATCGCAGCGCCGATTTTTGCTTAGAAACGCCATTTCCGGAGTTTCATTTTTTCGGGTGTGGTTTTTAATTTTTGGGTTTAAGTTAAGAAATAAAATAAAAGTGATGCGACACTTTATTTTATTTCAGTTAAAGCCACTTAAGCTAAGTTAAGAGGATAAGGTGGAACCCACAATATCCTACCCTCTTGGTAGGAAATTTGTGAGGTGGGGCCCGCATGAGCCCAACTATTTCTTCCCTCCTAATTAATGCACCCGCAACCCCCCTTTTTAATGAAATAAAAACCTTACATTTTTCTGGTTAAGAAACACCCCCATTAAATTGGGAAGTTAAATCGTTACAATGAATTCTATGAATTAATTGTTTGTTTCTTATCTTTTGAATTTCAAATTATTATATTGATAATAAAATAAGAGGAGGACTTATTTTATTATTGTTGGGGTTTGTGTTGTGTTAAACCTTTTGGAGAAAAAGAGAATATTCTTCGTTCTTTGATGAAGAATGCGATGAATGCACCACCGCCGACGAAGAATGCCAATCTCCGACGGCAGATGAGGGCGAGTGACGCCTTCCTCGGAGATCACCTAACGCCAATGCTGATTCTCTTCTTCCGCGGAGATCTTCTCCTTCTGTGGAGATCCTCTTCTTATGCGACAGTTAATTCCGCAACAGAACTCTCATTCGACGACATCGTTGAAGTAGGGTTTTATTTTATTTTTTATTTCATGAAATCTTCCGTCGCATTCTCATTTTCATTGAACCACCTATTATTGTGATAACGGGATGAGGTCGGACCACACGAACATGACCGAAACTCCTCCCTTTTTTTTGTTTGTTGGTTTTGTTGCGGCGATCAAGGAAATGTAGTCCAGAAGCACCACACGGAATTTTGATAAGGAAAGGGCGAGAAGCGCAGTCCAGTGGCGCTGCACTATTGAATATGAACCAAGACGCGGAGCCGTCGTGCCACATCATTGGAAATAGACCAAAGAAGTGGCGCCGTCGCGCTACACCAGATAACAACTAAAGCACCGCGGCCGGAGCGGGGCCGCAGTGGAGGGGCATGCCGTCATCGCGCCGCACCGGATTAAACAAGGCCATGACCGGTTCTGGGCCGCGGCGGAGCTGCGGAACCGGTGGCCGGCACCGGGCCGCCGGCATCAGAGCAAGGGGCCCAGCCCTTGCCGGTCCCATGGTGGCGCAACCGGCCTACCGGTGCGGGACGACCGGTTCGAGGAAAAAGCCGGGGGTCTTAACCCCCGACTGGCGAGCTGAGCGGCCCCATAAAGGGGCCACAGTTTCTAAACGTGGGGGCAACACACCCCCCGCACCGAAATAGCTAAGCCGTTCGGCCGAGCCCCTGGCCAGCGCGCCCAGCCCGCCTCGCGCCGGGCCCGGTGCCTGACCGGTCTTCCAGACCAGGCCATGTAGACCGAGCCGGCCCACGCCCAAGCGTGCCAGACCCGGACCCAGTTCGGGTCGACCCGGTACGGGCCGACCCTAGGGGTATCGGGCCGGGTCGGACCGGGCCCGAACCCCCTAATACGGAACCTATTTCGGTCTGTTTCCCATAACATCAGCTATGTGCCTCCGATCGATGCACTGTCAGTTGCGATGAGATCCTTGGATTGAGACAGTCGTTTCGGTATATTGCACTCAAGGTTTCGGAGAACGTTGGGTCCAGCCGGGTTGGTTTGTACATGAAACCAACCAGGCCCTCTGAGAGGAACCATTTATAACTTGAGCTCCGGACGTCTGATTGAAGTTCCATCGTCTTTGATGGATTCCTCTAAGTGTGAAATATCTTTTGGCTTACTCTACCTGATGTTTGGACGCAGGTGGAGTATGGTCGGGTTGGTTTTGACTTAAAAACCAACTGGGCCCCTGGGACGAAAAAGCCAATAACTCTCAGACCGGGCGTCCAATTGACGTGCCGTCTGTGGCGTTGAGTTCCTAATGATGATACAGATATTTTGGATACATCAACTTCGGACTATGTGTCAGTTGATGGATCAGACTCTCGGCTCGTGGAGCGGACCCTCCCGTACGAGCTTGATGTGTGCGGGAACCCTAGAGCTGGTTGCGACTGAGACGACGACGCCGACTGTGCGGAGATCCTCAATGGATTCGATGACGATGACTAAAGCACTCAACGATCCTACGTGAATCAGTGCTACCGATCCTGTGTGGGTCCGATCCTGTGTGGGTCAGCGCTCAGTGGTCTTGTGTGGGTCAGTGCTTACAGATCCTGTGTAGGTCCGATCCTGTGTGGGTCTTTGCATGGGTTAGTTACCTATCAATCATGTGTGGGTCAGATCCTTTGTGGGTCATTGCGGTGGTTAGTTATCTATCGATACTGTGTGGGTCAAATCCTTTGTGGGTCATTGCGGGGTTTAGTACCTATCAATCCTTTTTGGGTCCGATGACATTGATGAATCAATGATATATCTGATCATCTATATCGTCATACGAAGAAGTATACCTGTGTGGGCTGAATCATGTTTTTCATTCCATTGTCGATTGTGTTGTGCTATCCTGTGTGGATTACAATTTTCATTCCTGTGTGGACTGGGTTGTGATTTCCTCTGTGGACTGGGTTGTTCTTGGGCACGGAGGTTGGAGCGAACTGGAATTGGTAACTTAGGTATATGTATGGGCATATACCTAAGTAGTGTCAGATGTTACTTTGTGATTGTATCTTTCCTTTGTGAATTTTGGGAGACCTTCAGGGGTCTCGGGGTCCCTACTAAGTAGCTTATACTCACCCCTGCATGGGCTATGCCCGCATTATGTTGTGTTGGTTGCAGACAATGGACACCGCTGATCGTGGTTGAGGCTTGCGGAGCAGGACGATACCTGGAGGTGGACCATTGGGCGGGACGTACTCAGAGCGGACGGTTGGACCTGAGGAGCTGTGGATGCTATCTATACTCCCCTTCAGGTGGGACTTCCAGTGGGCGGCTCGACGTTGCGAATTTACATTCAGTTGCTGTTTTCCCTTTTGAGTTGTACTTTACGTTCAGTTTGTGTTTTTATTCTGCCCCACATTCTTTTACGCACTTACTGTAGTAACCAGTTTTTACTTAGTGTATACTTTTACAGCTTGCTTTCTCTGTGGTGTTTGTTTACTTTACAAAGGAAATGTCTTCCCTTGTTACCAGAATTTATGCCTTGGGGCTAGTCACCAGCCCCTAGCTTATGGAAGGCGGGATTGGGGCAGTCACAGCATGGGCCCTGAGGATGGGTCATGACATGAGCATTCAACAAAATTCAGCAACATTTTAAAAGAAGTAGAACAAAAGTCCTCTATTTCGGAAAACAGTCTTCAAACTCGAGGACCTATGTTTGAATAACGTGTTTCCCAAAAATCCCCTAAACCACCTGCCTCATTGCATCCCTGAATATATTCTAAATAGATCCATCAAAATCACTCCTAAAAATATGAGAGGTTGATTTATCCTTAAGACTCCGATAAAATTAGAATTTAGAGATAATATAAATCCCTTTCTTACATACATCCTCGTCTGTGGGGAGAAAAATATTGCAAAGGTACCAAAAATGAATGTTCACCTTTTATTTAATCCAATTGAAACATAAAGGCCCTCCCCATGTATCATGATAGTAATTAGATAATAAAACTCCATGATAATACATATATGAGAAGTATCATGATTGATATTCTATGAAAACCAGTTGATTCAGTTCATTATTAATAAAGATTTGTTGAAATGAATATAGGTTAAAAGGGTTCAGAAACGTTTTAGAGAAGGAAGGGAAGAGGCGTTATGCTGAATGAAAATCCAGGAACTGAGAAAGTAAGATAACTATTAAATCTCACAGACTAATTATCACAAAAAAAATTGATCAAAATTTCTCCCACAATGAAAATCAAATAAAAAGTTCTATAATTGTTGTGTAGAAAAATATGGGAGGGATATCCCTTACCTAGACAGGGTAGTTCCAAAAGGTTTAGAGGAGCTTATTAAGATCTTGTGGAAACCATCAGAGGACTCTCTAGAAGGTATGGTAGAGTGGGAAGTGATCCAAGTGTATTTACTGATATAGAAGGAGTTATTGGCTTGGTTTATATATTAAAATACAGGGGAGTTATTACTTATTTCTCAAACATAGGTTTTGGACTCTATATAATAATGTAATCAAATCCCCAAATGATCAAATTGTTATTCAACATGTTATAATTAAAAATTGAGTGATTCAAAATACATTATAATCATAGGGGAAGTAAATTTTCAAAAAAATTACACTTGGTGATGTGGAAGTAATTCATGTTCATAATTAAATGATTCTAAATCCTAAATATATAATTTTTATTTAAAAGGATTTATAAAATATAAAAAATACCCTAAATAATTTTTTTGGAGGGAACATATATTTGCTCAAGGATAAATTTAATATAATTTATTAAATCTCTTTTTGGTAAATATGATGTCATATTACACACTATAATTATATTGTTTTTAGTTTTTTACGCAAAAACATGATTATATATAAAAATTATAAAAAATTTATTGTTGGAAAATTTTATGACTATTATTCCAAAAATATATATTTATTTTTTCCAATAATATTCTAAATAAACAAATTATATCTTTTCAAACATAATAAATATTATTGGGTAAGGTTTGGTTTTTTAAAAATTTATTTTTTTTACACTTAAACAAGTTAAATTTGACATCACAAAAAATATATTATCATTTGTATTTAAAAAAATATCTAAATAATAATTAATTTATTGAAATATAATTTATTTCAATAATATATTAGTTCTTCATTTGAAAATTTATAATTTTCATTGTAGATTATATAATAATTCAATTTTTGTTTTATCGTATCAAAGATAAAACCATTAATAAATTAACAACGATAAGAAGAAAATATATATATTATTCTTTAAAGTATACATATTATTTTTAGTAGGGTCTTGATATATATCTCCTTATTACACTAGAAATATTCATATGGGTAATATACGCGATGGTGAGATTGACATGGGGTGTTTAGACATACATTTTTTGAGTACAAATCATGATGTGAATGACCATATCTTGTAAAAATTGTTTTTCTTGCATTAAATGATGGAATTCAGTCTGGGATTGGTCAACTGAAAATAAAGGTGATGTTTCCCAATTCTAATCACTGATAAAAGGGTTGTATAAGTAATCATCCTAATGGTGAATTCCACAATTTTCATTATTTGTTTTATTTATATTTTTCAAAGAACTGTATTTTTATGAATCATACGATCACTATTTAATGACTATATTATCTATAGTTATGATGCTTAATAGAATTTAAATCTTATATATTATTATAAAACGAAATATGTTCATGAGTTTTATATAGCCATAACACATAATAATACATTTAATTTAATCAGAAATGTGTTATTATTTATAAATGTTAGTGTCATTAAAACGTTTCCCCCATCACAAATTTCACAGAAACAATATATCCTCACACATTAAAATAGATGAAGGTAATTATGTTCCTTAACATCCTCTCATTCCCACATCACCTCTTTGAACATGTGTTTTCTCTAAAGAACTTTGACTAGGTGCATTGCCTTATTTCAATGATATTTTTCTCTAGGATCTAAGATTATCACTAATTTCTCATCATATTTGAGATAATTAAACAATGCTACCACCTATAGATCCATCATATGCAAAGGGTTTCATATTTATATATTTAATAAGGATATATAGAACACATCATGTGCACTCGATATACTCGGTTTTAGTGCTAAATGAAAGGCCACAACATTGACGTGATCTTGTATTTTAAAGGGACAAATGTATTTTGGACTCACAATTACTGTCTTCCCAAATATCGTGACATTATTTCATGGTGATATAAGGTTTAATACATTATATCTATCCTCTTATTCTAATCCTCATTGTATATTTTTCATCATAACTCTTTTACCAACTTTTATCATACATGTTGTGATGTTAACTGGTCTTAACCTTTCCACCAATTCATTCAAAATTCAGAACCGCTTAGTTTTCATTACCTATATTCATCCTAATGTGGAGGTGTTATACACCTCTTCCCAAAAAAGAACTTCATTGGATTCCATTTTCATACCTCAGTGGAATATATTATTTTATATGAACCTAACTAGAGGTCATTGTTGATCTCATCATCATTTTATATAAATTGATCATGTCCTCTAGTATTCGGATAGTCCACTCATATTGACCATCTTATTTAGGGTGATTAGTTGTACTGATGTTCCACTAAATATTTACATCCTGTTGGAGACTCTTCTATAATTTTAAGTTATGTCATTTAACTAGGTAATATATAATTTATTGTGGTGTTCCATGTATCCTCACACATCTGTAATGAATATCCTTGAAAGATTAACTAGTGAAAATTCCACATGGATTACAATGATGTGATAAGACTTTGTAAGAAAATTCGCCCCAAACCACATAGATTTTTTTTACTCTCAATTTCACTAGAACTATAGCGATGAAGTATTTGGTTATGTTTTCTCATTTTCATATTTGTATATATATAGGTTTTATCAATTCCTTGGTATTATAATTTTTATCCCTATCGTGATGAAAAACAAGACCCATTAAAGTATATTCTGTTATCTCAATCTTCATTTTGTCCCACCATTTATGCTCTTAGAGATCTTGTTACAGCTTTGTGATCAGTAAATTGATAGAGGTTGTTATGTTATGCGAATCATCAGACATATCCTTCATAAAATTAGGATTTCATGGTACACATTGCATTTTCCTAAATAATACCAATCCTTCTTCATTAATTATTATCTCTAAGAATTTACCATTTCATACAACATACACATTCTTCTGAAATTACATGTCATCTATTTGATGAACATTTATCTTTTCGAGAAATAAGTTTATGATTTTATTTGTGAATCAATTACTGAAGTCCCCTATTTAATGATTATCTAATACATAATTTAATGTATAATATAATGAAATACTTCTCTTTTATCATCAATGATAAAATCAATGGATCCTTTTTACATATCAAATATTTCACTTTATTCTATTTCCATTGATATTTTTTGATTGATCACTCATAGTCTATAATTAGCTACAAAAATAATTGTTGGTAAATATACAATAATTTCAAAGTGATTAAATACCTAAGGCCCTTATGGTCCACATATATTTCACAATTCTCCCCCAATAGATAATTCCCCATGATTTCCAATGTAAATAACATTGTATCCAACTCCAGATCCTGAGTGGGGTAGTTTTTTGGGGAATTTCCTCTTTTGATTAAGAATAGTATATCACATTTTCATTCTATATTAACACACTATCCAATCACTTCTTTTAATAATCCATATATACAAGTAAAATTTACCCACATTGGGGTGGGGTAATATAGGTGTATTGATAAGCATATTTTTCAAATCCTTGAATATATCAGCATATTTATTATTTGTCAACAACATGACTACATTATATATAATCATGGTATAAGGGTCTGAAAATCATGATAAATTATTCAAAATCAACTATAACACCCATTTATCCAATGAAAACTATGAATCACTATCCTAGATATTTCTATTTTATATCATTCAATTTCCCATTTATTTTATGGGTTGATTGATATCAAATTAATTGTGATATTTTTCCCCAATACTGATACTTCTTACAACCAGAATACACATTTTATATACTTCTTTAAAATATTATCCTTTAATAAGATTTTTTAAACAGTCCTCAAATGCTCCTTATACTCATCCTTATATTTATATTATTTAAGAATATAATAGTTAAATACAACCAAAATATTTTTTAGGAATTTAGTAGAGACTATATTGATAAATTCCATAAATATTTATGGATTTTTTCTGAGCTCTAAGGGATTTAAAATGAAGTCATTATTCTCATAAATTGCACAGATTTATGTATTGGGGATATCATAATTCTTCATCACTTCATGATCATACCTCGATACAAAATCCACGTACAAGAAGTATTTTTCTTCATATAAATGATCTAACAAGTCATCAATAAATGTTAGACGATACATTATATTTATTATGATATTTTCGGGATCAAGATAATCCATGAAAAGGATCCTTGAGCTATCCATATTATGAAGAAGATGAATTGGTCAAGCCATGATTAAACACATGAGTGTATGAACCCTTTATCTATATTCTATTATTTGTTTTTATTTATATCCTCAAGTCCATTAAAACCATTCTATATATGTTTCTGGATAATTTGAAATCCCCAGTTATAATCTCTATAGAAAATTAAACCTATAATATAGGGGGAAACCATGAATGTTTTTGATAAATACATTAGAGTATTCCATCCCAATAGGTATTTCATAAATGAGGATCTTTTCCTTAGAATCAATCATATCGTCATAATATTCTTACTCATAGGGAAATAATATCCCTTATTGAGATGTTTGTGATAATTAATATGAATCCTTTTCACTATATTCCCACATAATCAGAGGATGATTTGATAATAGGGTCTGATTTCATTCTTTCTAAAATTTATTTTTGATCTATTTAAGTAAAACAAATACATAGACAAAATTACATCAAATTACACAAATTGTTGTATCAAAACTGTCACCGGGAAGTTCACCTCCCAAATTTTGACTAGGGAGTTTTCATATTCTTAGGAAGAAAAAATTAACCCATTTTCCATTTTCACTAAAAGTTACACTTCTATGAATTTTTAAGGTGTTTTAATAGTTCTATTAAATGTATTTATGGTGGAATTAATTGTAATATGAGAGATAAAAATCCCCTTCCATTTTCTATTTAGGTCATACCAATTAATATTATCCAAAATATAGTTAGGGATGATATTTATTAACATATTAAACACATAATCAGGAATCCAATAACATTAAAGTGATAAAATATAAATGGAATAGATTTCCTTATCATATATATTTATAGCTTTAAATCTATGTATTCTATGATATGTTTTCTAACATAAAATTTTGTATAATTTTTTTCTTCACATAATAAGGGTACATATTGAGATTATTAATTTACCAAATAATATCACCCAAGAGAGCCAAACCATGTCTGAATCAAGGACTGTTGTCACACAATATTTTACGGTCGAGTCTAGATAAATGTTGTTTTATAAGGTGGTAAACCTAAGTACATATATTCTTGATCCAAATCAATTTATTGTTTCTAAAATATGATTTATTATCATGGAAACCATAGATTCAGTAAATTAACAGTATTATGGGAATTAGTATTATGCTTATTCTTATACATAATGCTTTCTCTATAGTATTCTAATTTTAATCCCAATAATAACAAACATTTCCCTCTATATAAACTATGACAACCCCTATCATTTTTATATATTAATTAACAATTTATTAACATAATTACACATTATATAACCTAAAATATTGATAAGTGTAGCGTGTTCTTGAAATTGGTTACATTATATAACAACATTAGACAGATGGTATATCTACAATATTTAAAAATTATTTATCATTCTCAAAATATTCCAATTTACATTAAAATAAATTGTATAATGCGTACAAATATATAAGAAATGGTTAAGATTTCAAGCCTAGTAAGGGGTTAAACAAAGAATAACATGTGGTATGTAATGAATGTTACACAAAAATAATTACATCATGACATAAAATGAGTGAGAATCAAAACAATTAATAATATGACATCTTATAACATGAAATAATCAAGACAAAAAGGGAAATGTGTTAAAACAATAAACAAGAGATCATATACATGAGTCAAGGGTAACCACCAATACATCATATCATGATGGAAAACATCCCATGATGGATATGGATAACTCCGTAAAATCTTCCATGATGTATCATGTGACTAAAAAATTACTAAATTAATTGGAGTGTTATATAATTCTTGTTACACACATCACTTTAATATCATGTACATCCATACGTGTGTCACTGAAATCTTTCAACATAAGATCACATTTAATCATATTTAATTCGATTATCATGGAGTTTGTAATAAATACATGGAATTAACATATAAAATGACTATATTTATGTCGTAGGGAATACCAAAGATCATTATTAGCAATGGAATTCACAATAAAAGTTTGTTGCATTGTAAAATCTCAATAAAATTTCAACAAAATAATGATAATATAGAAAGATTCATAAAATAGGTTAAATATAGATGAATGGGTTTAACATTTTTTGGATATAAAAAGGATAGTAATGGGGACATGGAATGTCGGAGACCATCCCAGGTCGACCCAGAACCAATCACCCAATTTGATCCAAAATAAAGCCCGAGGGGAATTCCTGATCCCCATAGGGTGGAAACTAGTGTCGGGCATCAAAATTAAACAATTGGGAATTATTTGGACATTAAAAAAATGAAACAAAATTAATGAAGACTAATGATAAATTTACAAATTAAAAGTGGAAAAAATATAAAACTGCACATACCATCATGTGACCTCATAGGTCACTACTCAACTAAGATCCCTATATACACTGAGGGAAATCAGACACTACATAAACCTAAAATTAATAAGATACTTAAGGTGAAATAACTGAAATGAATAGTTGGAGTGGCAAAGGTAACACCTTAATCCATGTTATTTACTCTCCTGAAATCATCCCATTAACACCATAATTAAAATAAATATTTGAATTTTTTTTTTCTTATTTTGGTATTCCAAATAACCATTTCATTTTACATCAACACACAAACACCGCCCTTACTTTTTTATAATACTTTTTTATCATTTTAAAATTTTAAACCCCCATGAAGGAAATACTAGCTAACTAAGAAATATATAAATAGTGAAAACATAAAAATAAACTCACAGATGCTAAAAGTAGATTAGTTTTGTGATCTGAAAATGAAATGCTGATAGATATAAACCAGAAGATAAATAATGTAAACATGGATGATCTTAAACATCCCTAGATGACCATTGAACATACACAGTTTAGATCAACCTATAGACATACATTGAAGCCCCGATGTCTATAACCAACTGGTCTCCCTTATATAGATAACATAGTGGCACATCCCACTTATGCTATCTTTGGTCTAGGGGGTACGAAACCATATAATTGGAGTATGTCATAAACCATCACTAGATCCCCTAAAATACTCCCCAAAACCCATGGTAATAGTAATCCATGTGAGTGGGAGGCCCTCATACTCATTACTCAACTTATCTTCTCCACCGTACATGCAGACCACAAACATGGAAATCACTATTTAATAAACCATAATTGGAAATACTAGAATTGGGTGACCACAAAATACATATATGTATATATATATAACTAAATTTTGAAATATATTAAATGTCAAATAGGCCATCACATCATATAAATATGATGAAAATTATAAAATAGTTTGAAATTTTCAACTGGGCACTTGCACTTGCACTTGATGAACCTCCCACTTTAATAATATCAAAAAAAAAACATAATCTTACAATTTCTATCTTTAAATAGGACCATAATAATTAAAAACCCCAAAAAAGTTTACAAAAAAATTTTACTAAACCTTTTTAAAATCATTTGAAACACTACTTTTCTAAGAACATTCCAAATGGGAATTTCCAAACATTAGTAAAAATGTGTAATTTAATAAAACATTCCTATCATTCCCTTTATTTTTCCCCCATTCAATTTCAAAACTTGATAAGAACACGAAATGAACTTATATATTCCAAATGGGCTTATGTTACTCCAAATGTTACATAAATTTGAAAATAACACTTGAAATAACTTTTAAAAAATCCATCGAAAAGAAAAAACACACCTTTTTATTTGAAAACAAAAACAAAACATATCGAATTTAAAAAAAGATGAAATATATTCTTAAAAAAATTAATCACCTCCAAAACATTTAGAAACATCGACCAAACTATATAATTAACAAATTATTATTAAAAAAGTAAATTTACATTTGAAGAACAACACCAGAACTAGAATAAGGGTAAAAATTTCTCAACACCCGCCAATAAAAATCAACATAATAAAACAAACAATAGAAAACACCTAATGAATAAACCATTTTAACTATACCAACCCAAATGATATTTCAGCAAAATCATCTAGTGTATTTATACTTATTAATATTCATGAATTGACATAAATAGCTATTTTTATCAAATTCTATTACAACAATAAAATTATAATAATCTTTCAAAAATATTTATAATGATGTGAGTCATGTTTGAAAAAAATAACAAAATAGAATTTATAATTTAATCAAACACAATTAGTGAACAAAGGATATGATATGTTATTGAATCACATCAAACAATTTTTTAGTAAATACCACCACCATAAAAATGCTATAATGTTCAAATGAATGTGCACTCCAAGAATGATAATCAAGTTAAAATATTAATTAGATGACTGCAACTATGAATGGAATGAATAGAAAAGAAAAAAACTAATTATCCTACAAAAATGGTGTGTGAACATGATGAAACCCTTGGAATTGGGAGAGTACAGCCGAAGGAGTAATCTAAACGACCTAAGAATTGAAAACAACACACCCACAAAAACAACTATAATTTGGGTTTTGACATTATGATGAAATACCCCAAAATTTAAAGAAATATCACCAGATGGGGGTTTCATGTCGGGGAAGATGTTGGATAGAGCAGGTCCTCACACTGGGGAGGTTGATCAAAATAGGGATATGAATTGGCATGATTGTCAACAGTGGTCCATGAGTTATGAGGTTTTATGGAAGACAATTGCACATTGACAAGGGAGTGTCGTGAAAACTGAGGGGGGGGGGGGGGTTCACTTCCAGTGAAATGAGGTACAACCAGAGGAGAGGGTCATCCATAGGGGGAACGGTATCTATAAGTGGTGTGGATAAGGGAAATACAAAGGTAGAGTTTGTTTACATGAGAGGGACCTCCAGGGAGGGAGTTCCGACAAGGGGGTCACCATTCGGAGGGAGTCACGTTGGACATGGCAGTACCCAACAAGAGGAGGGTGGGAAAAGGATTGTTCTAGCATGGATGAGAGTGCAAATGGGAGGTTGGCATGAATAGTAAAAGGGAACAAGGAGGGGTGTTGTGCTGTGCAAGGGATTGGGTAAGGGAAAACTGATTAGAGATTCAAAATAAAAAAAATATTAATAATAATAATAATAATGAAACATAATAATACAAATAATGTTTTGTCAATAAGGTTTTCCTTATGACTTTTCCATTCCTTCTTGTTTTGAAAATCACAAACACCTTATCTTAAGGAAAAATTTCTTTTATAAGGAAAATTTCTTTTATAAGGAAAAATTACTTTTATAAGGAAAATTGATTTTATAAGGAAAAATTGCTTTTATAAGGAAAATTGCTTTTATAAGGAAAATTTCTTTCTTAAGGAAAATCGCTTTTATAAGAAAAATTATCCATATCATATTTTCAACCATATTTTTCTTAAGTATAAGATTCAGATTCATTCTCACGGAATCGTTGAAACCTTGATATGAAGCATTCTGGTTTAGGATCCGAATTCTGGATAAGAACTGTAAGGAAGTTTCATTCCGAATTCCTGATATGAATTCTGACTAAGTTCTACTCCAGATTTAGGATACGAATTCTTAT
Organism: Viscum album; assembly: GCA_963277665.1. Taxonomy (NCBI): domain Eukaryota; kingdom Viridiplantae; phylum Streptophyta; class Magnoliopsida; order Santalales; family Viscaceae; genus Viscum; species Viscum album. The sequence continues at coordinate 2,087,419,939 of OY728152.1, forward strand.
GAAGTTTGATAATGAAATCTCATTACGAATTCTAATGATGAAATATCCTTACGAATCCTGATGAATTCTCATTACGAATTCTAATGATGAAATCTCATTACGAATTCTAATGATGAAATCTCATTACGAATTCTAATGATGAAATCTCATTACGAATTCTAATGATGAAATCTCATTAAGAATTCTAACGACGAAATCTCATTACGAATTCTAATGATAAATTCTCATTACGAATTCTAATGAAGAAATCTTATAACGAATTCTAATGACGAACTCTCATTCCGAATTCTCATTCCGAATTCACCTATTAAACAAAATCTAATTATCTTTGTTTTAAACACTCTGAATTTATTCAGACTCTGAATCTTCACTCCGAAGTTTTCATTCCGAACTTTTATGTTATGTTTAAAACGATGTCGTACATTCTGTTACACTTGTTTTGTTATAAAACGATGTCGTCTATTTTGTTATAAAGTAACCGTTGTCTAAGTGACACATGTACAGGTCCATCCGATCTTTAAGGAAAATATGACCATTAGAGAAGGATCCGACCTTACCTATAAATAGGAGCTCATTTGAAAGAGCTCGGTGCTGAAAAGCTGAATGATCTTCTACTCATGTGATTACATGCTTGAAGTGGTTTCTAGAGAGAGAGACTCTTATTAACTCTCAAAGCTTTGTGCGACTCCGAATGTTGGTGGTTACATTCGAGGGCTTCCGGGGATAGGAAGACAGAGGTGCCGACTAACTTAAAGCTCGAGGGATTCCTTGCTGAGGAAGACAGAGGTGCCAAGTACCTTGAAGTTGAGGGCTTGCGGGGATAGCAAGATAGAGACTTCGATCATCGTATCGAGGGCTTACCCTGGTGTGGGTAAGCAGACGTGCTTGATAGTATAAATCAAGGGACCTTTATCCAAGGTTGTTGGATACCCTTCTCTTTGGGTTTAAAGACTTATATTTTGTTACTTGTAGTTATACTACTTGTTTATATTCCGCTGCATATTGTATTGTAAGGAAAGTATAACTTTCTTATACTTCCTTACTTGTACTCTGATTCTTTTAGATTCTATACTATTTAAGATTGTTTCCCATACTGTAATATTTTGTTAAGTTTCAACTTCCGGAACCATATTTCTGGAACCTACTTTCGGAATCTCTTTCCAAGATTGCATTTGGAGTTAGAGGTGTTGTGAATTTGCTTAGTTTAACTTTGTTAAATTTAGCCCTTTACTTTTATTAAGGAAACTATAGTTATTCATAACTAACTTTAAAGGTTCCAAAGGAATTTTTAAAGTATACAATTCACCCACCTCTTGTATATTGAGCATCTCATACTATTTTTCGATCCTACAATTGGTATCAGAAGTTGGAAACCTCTTACTCTATACCAATATTACATTTGGTATCAGAGCAGGCTACTGAAATACTTATACTCCCGAATAAGTTTTTTCTTTCTCACTTTCTCATTCCGAACATTCCCATTCCGAACCTTGTGATTACAAACTTTTTCTACTAACAAGTTTGTGTAAAAAGTTATACTAAGTATGACAGGAATTAATGTTGGATCAATTGACAATCTAAATCCTACAAGACCACCTATCTTTTATGGTAATGATTATGAGTACCAGAGAGATCGTATGACGACGTTTGTTATCAATACTGGAGTATAAAACTTTGTTATGCTTACTGGTGATTATAAAATTCCCAACAAGGAAGTCAGAACTTTTACTAATCAGGAAAAGTAGGAATATAAACTCAATTATAAGGTACACAACAATTTACATTGTTCAATGAGTAGAAATATATATAGCCAAATTTCTTATTGTGAAGCAGCTAATTGTATATGGATGAAGTTAGAGGTTACACACTTTGGGACTTCTAAAGTGAATGAGACTAGAAGAGCTATTCTTAGAGATGAATATCATGGCTTCAACTTTCCTTATGGAGAATCTATCTGTAAAGTTCAACAGAGATTTATGACCATCGTCAACAGTCTACAATCTATGGGAGAAAACGGTTTAGATGATGAAGCTCTTGTGGATAAGATAATTGATATTATGCCCAATGAGTGGGAATCCAAGAGAACAACTATAGATGAGAACAGGAAGGTCACTCAAATTACTCTTGATGAGTTATTTGGATCTCTTCTACAATATGAAACTAAGAATGAAGAGAGATGCTGAAAAAATAAAAAAGAAGAATGGAAATGGTACTGTTGCTTTTACTACTACCTCAAATCAGATGAAAGCCAAGACTCCTGAGAGAGTAACCAGATCCAAGTCTAAGAAAGTCATTTTTCAATCCGAATCTAGTGAAAGTGAAGTCTCAGAAAATGAATTAGAAAATCTTGCTCGAAGGATGAACAAGATAGATGATCAGAAAGTTTTTCAATCTAAGTATAAAAAAAGGACAGGAAAGATAAGAAAGATGGAGAAGTTACTTGTTATGAATGCAAGAGAGCTGGACATATTAGACCAGATTTCCCTTTTCTCAGAAAGAAAGAAAGGAAGGAAATACATTCAGACAGGAACAGAAATAAATATTATAAAGCCAAAGCTAATAAAGTTCTGAAAGCTAACGATACCTGGAGTTCCAGTGGTGGTGACTCTTTAGATGAATCCTCTGACTATGAATCTTCAGGACAGAAGAATCTTGGTCTTATAGCCAAATTACCTATTGATAATCATTGTCTTATGGCTAAGGGACAAAATGCTGAATCATTGACCAATGTTTCTTTAAATTCTAATGATAGTAAGTATTATAACTCTTCTGATGAATAATCATCTTCTGATGAGGAAAAAACTTTACCTACTTATGTAGAAGTCTCTAGGTTTGCTGAAATTCTTGAGATTGAGAATTCCAAATGCAATAAGAAACATGATAAGGAAAATTCTAGGAATTCTATTCTTATTAAAGAGATATCAGATCTTTCTAAAGATATTGACAAGAAAAATGCTGATTTTGAAAATATTTCAAAAAATCTTGAGGAAGTAATTTCTGAGAAGAACAAACTTTCTAAAAAGTTAGAAAAAATTATTTCTAAGAAAAATGTTTTCGAGCCTAGCTCTAGTTCTAAAACTAATGATTTTGAGAATAAAAACTTCTTTGTAAAACTCAAGTCCAAAATTTTTTCCTTAAAGAAGTGTTTATCAAGCTTTACCCATGGTAAAGAAAATTTTGATAAAATGTATTCCCAAATACGACCTTTAAGAAATAAATCCGGATTTGGTTATACCCATGCAAAACCTATTTTCAGTAACAATTATTTTGTTCCTCAAAGTGCCCCATTTTGTACCAAGTGTCAATGTGGTGGTCACTGGGCAAAGAATTGTTCATTAAATAAAACCCAATCTCTAGGATTTCACAAAGCCTATTTTTATAAGAAGATATGGGTACCTAAAATTTTATTGTCTGGAAATCTCAGATCCAAACAAGTTTGGATTCCGAAAGTGTAATTTTTCTACTTGATTTCAGGATAATAAAGAAAGTTCCAGCAACAATACATGGTACATGGATAGTGGATGTTCCCGGAACATGACTGGTAACAAAAGCTTTTTTGAAAAGATTATCAATACAAAAGGAGGAAAGGTAACTTTCAGAGATAATGGTAAGGGAGAAATTGTTGGTATTGGTAATATTGTTCTTCTTGGAAAAACCTTGACTTCAAATGTTCTTTTTGTTAAAGGTCTTAAGCACAACCGCATTAGCATAAGTCAATTATGCGATGAAGGTTACCTTGTGAATGTTAGGAATGATAAGTACTTAGTTCACAATTCCAAGGAAGAATTTATTCTCTCAGCCAACAGGAAAGAGAATGTTTACAACTTAAACATAGAAGACCTAAGAAGCCAAGATCTACCTTGCTTAAGTGCAATGAAAGATCATTCCTGGTTATGGCATAGAAGATTAGGACACTGTAATCTTAGGAACCTATGTAAACACTCTAAGAAGAAACTAGTTAAGGATCTACCGGAGCTTAGATTTGATTCTTCTAAAGTTTGTGATCCTTGTCAATATGCAAAGCAACATAAATCTAGTTTTAGTTCAATCGGTGAAGTCTCAACAACTGATGATTTACAGTTAGTGCACATGGATCTTTTTGGTCCAACACAAACTGGAAGTATTGGAGGCAAATACTATGTTTTTGTTCTAGTTGACGATTACACTAGATTTACTTGGGTCTATTTTCTAGCAAAGAAATCTGAAGCTTTTTCCTATTTCAAAAGTTTTAGAGCTCAAGTTAAAAATGAGAAAAACCTTCCATTGAAAACTATTCATAGTGATCATGGAGGAGAATTTCAAAATTCTGATTTTGAAACTTTTTGTAGTATGAAAGGTATTACTCACAATTTTTCAGCACCTAAAACTCCTCAACAGAATGGTGTAGTTGATAGAAGAAATAGAATTCTTCAAGAGATAACTAGAACCATGTTGAGTGAATAGTCTATTGCTAGACATTTCTGGTCTAAAGCTGTAAGTACTTCTTGTTATACTATAAATTGAGTTTTGATTAGACCTTTTCTTAATAAAACTCTTTATGAGTTATGGAATGGTAGAAAACCAAGACTTTCCTACTTCAAAGTTTTTGGTTGCAAAGTATTCACTTTGAATACTAAAGATAATCTACATAAATTCGCACCAAAATCTGATGAAGGTATTTTTTAGGATATTCCACTACCTCTAAGGCTAATAGAGTTTTTAATAAAAATACTTGTACTGTTGAGGAAACAGTACATGTAAAATTTGATGAGTCAGATCCTTTTATTTTTAAACCATCCCAACTTACATCTTCGGAAGTGTTTTCAAAAACTGATTATCAACCTTTGATAGAAGAACCTCTTGATAAGGAAATTGATCTAGAAGATACTTCTGAAACATTTATCCCAGAAGTCTATCTACCCTATGTTGATGAACATGTTTTACAAAAATTAAATCAGGTGTTTCTTAAGAATCATCCCAGTGATAGTATCATTGGTGATGTAAATCAACCTGTAAGGACTAGATGTTCCTTAATAAATGAAGTAGAACATCTAGCATTTCTTTCCCAATTAGAACCTAAAAGCACTGATGAAGCTTTAGGTGATGATGATTGGATTAAAGCCATGCAAGATGAACTAAATTAATTCGAAAGGAATAAAGTCTGGACCTTGGTTGAAAGACCTAAGGAAACTTCTGTTATTGGAGTAAAATGGGTTTTCAGAAATAAATGTGATGAAAATGGAGTCATAGTTAGAAATAAATCTAGACTTTTTGTTAAAGGCTATAATCAGAAAGAGGGAATAGACTATGAAGAAACCTATTCTCCAGTAGCTAGACTTGAATCTATCTGTATTCTACTTTCCTTTGCAGCATTCTTTAATTTCAAACTTTATCAAATGCATGTGAAATGTTTTTTTCATAATGGTTATGTTCAAGAGGATGTTTTTGTTGAAAAACCTCCTGGCTTTGAAGATACAAAACATCCAGATCATGTTTTTAGACTTACCAAAGATTTGTATGGCCTTAAACAAGCCCCACCAGCATGGTATGGTAGACTCACTAGATGATTGCTTCAAAATAACTATGTTAAGGGAAATACAGATCCAACCTTGTTTTTAAAGAAAGTTAAGAAAAATGTTTTGATTGTTCAAATTTATGTTGATGACATTATATTTTGTTTAACTCAGCAATCTTTGACTGATTCTTTTGCACGTCTAATGAAATCTGAGTTTGAAATGAGTATGATGGGTGAGTTAACATTTTTCTTTGGTTTTCAAATTTCTCAAAAACCAGAAGGAACCTACATATCTCAACATAAGTATATTAATGATCTTCTTAAAAAGTATGGTTATGACAAAACTAAGAGTATAAGTACTCCCATTGGTACCTCAAACTCTTTAGATCTTGATGAAGCTGGGAAACCAGTAGATCAAACATCTTTTAGAGGTATGATAGGAAGTTTACTATACTTAACAGCTAGTCGACCAGACATAATGTTCTCAATATGCTTATGTGCAAGATATCAAACCAATCCTAAGGAATCTCACTTAAAGGCAGTAAAAAGAATTTTTCACTACCTTAAGGGAACCATGAATCTAGGATTATTTTATACTTTTGGAAATAATTTTGTTCTAAAAAGCTTTTCTGATGCTGACTTTGGTGGATGTAGAATGGATAGAAAAAGTACATCTGGAACTTGTCATTTCTTAGGAGATTCTTTAGTTTCTTGGTCCTGCAAGATGCAACATTCTGTAGCACTCTCCACTGCTGAAGATGAATATGTAGCAGCTGGAAGTTGTTGTGCACAAGTGTTGTGGATGCAACAAACACTCACAGACTATGGCCTGAGTTTTACTAAAACTCAAATTTTTTGTGATAACACAAGTGCCATTTCCCTCAGTAAGAACCCTTCACATCACTCCCGTGCAAAAAACATAGATATTAGGCATCACTTTCTTAGGGATCAAACACTTAAAAGAGATATTATTCTTCAATTTATCAGAACATAAGATCAACTTGCTGATATTTTCACAAAATCCTTTCCTTCTGATAGATTTGAATACATTAAACAGAAGTTAGGGATGATAACCATAAGGTAATCCTCCTCAATTAACTTTATGATTGAAAAAGTCTCCTTAAAGCAATAAAATATTTTTTTCATAGGGGGAGTACATTTGTTTGATAGAATAACAAATTTTTTCAAATTTTTTCCAAACTTTTCGGAACGAAGATTTCCGGAATGGAACTTCCGGAACTACAAATTTCCAGAATGGATATTTTCGTACAGAATACTTCTGGAATGGAAGTATTCATATTGAAAACATCCGGAATAGAAAATTACGTACTGGTACTTTCATAACCAGATTTTCGTACCGAACCTTCATAGTTTCTATTTCGTACTGAGTTTTTTGTACTGAGTTTTTCGTACCGAGTTTTTCGTACTGAGTTTTTCGTATTGAGTTTTTCATAGTAAGTTATATTTTCCGTAATGATTTTTCCATAATAAGTTTTCGTACTGAGTTTATTTTCTGTAAAAAAAATTTTTTTGCGAACTTTGTCTTTTCGTAATAAAGTTCTTTTTCGTAGTCATCTTTATATTACCCATTACGAATAACTTTCCTAAGCTAAATATGAAAGGTATGATTTCCTTACTGAAGATTTCGTAGTCATATTTCACTTGCTTGCAGTCTCTTATATTTTGTTTTCGGATTATAGTTTTCTTAATTCTTTGTTTTAATAAAAACCTTAAAAAGATCGAATTCATGTTTTCAACCGTCAGATCTGATCTCAGCTTATCACAACTGTTAGATCAACCGAGGAAGTTGAACTGTCGCTTCATTGCCTATATAAAGGGGACCCAAATACTCATCCCACATTGTTCTCAAGCTCTCGCGTCCCGAAGCTCTGCCTCTCTGATTTAAGGCCGTTCCGAACTTCAGTTTTCTCCGTTCCAAACTTCTCAGAGGACTTCAGATCTGAATGTCTACAGAGTTAGCATCTCAAGAAATGTCATCCACTAATCCTATTTCGCAATGCTTAGTTTACAGAGAAAGGTTAGTCCATCTGGATTTTTCAACAACTATGATTCTCTTATTTCAAAGAACATTAAGTTGAATGGCAGGGAAGATGTTGCGGTGTCAAAAACCGGGAACCAAGATGAAGTGTATTCAGACTTACTTGTTGAGTTTTATGAATTAGTATCCTTTTTTAAGGAAGACAATATGGAGAAGTTCTCTTTTAAGTCTTATGGAAAGACTTACAAGCTTTCTCACACCAAGGCTGCAAGCTTGGTAGGAATGACTTCTGAAGGAGAAGCCGAATTTATTTCGCATGTGTTTCCGGACTCTAAGGGTATCTTCGACAAGGAAAAATCCTTAGAAACTCTCGGACTGGCTAATGACAAGGCTCCGAAGATTGCCAGTTTATCTACAAATTTCTGGATTCTTGAGTTATGGGTACAAAGGATTATCCTACCAAGGAAAGGTGATAATGATAGCTTGAAGAAAAGTGAGATCTATATCTTAGATTTCCTGATAAATCTAAGAAAGTTTAACTTGATGAAGCACATTCTTATTACTATTGAAAACTTGAAGAAAGGAAATCCGAGAGCTCAGATTATTATGTATCAAGCAATCCTCTCCAAGTTGATTGTTCGGTGCCTTGAGTCTTTCAAGGAGGCTTGCAAATCTTAGCCAAGATTTGAAAGATCATGCTAGTCAGCGATTGTACTCTTAAGAGGATGGATGTGGCTTTCAACCAGGAAACTGGTGAGTTTTTCGATTTTCCAAATCAAGAAAAACCGGCTCCGAAGGCTGCTAAACCGGAATCATCCAAGCCAGTAAGGAAGAGAAATCTAAAAGAAGTGGAAGTATAAGCAGAGAATCCTATGTCTAAGGAAGTCCATTCCGCACCTCCAAAACCAAAGAAGAAGAAATCCTATCCTGATGAGGTTGTTATGAAGTGGAGAGAAGATAAAGAAAAAAGGAAAGAAGGGGATCCGCAGTTCGGATTGGACCCTGCAGAGGCTAAGGCCTTGAAGGAGAGAACTGCTGATGAGCTTGAAAAACAAGCAAAGCAAAAGAAGCTCAAGAAGAAGATGTATGAGGCTGAGGTAGCTCAGGCTTTGTTGAATTTCAATGAGATTGTTTCAGCAACTATTCTTGTTCCGAGAACTTTCTCCTTGGAATCTCTACCTGAGACTCCAGGAAGAAATTTCGTTGCTCCGGAAGAAGCTGTTGCTAAGAATACTGAGGAAGTAGAGAGAGTTGAGCAAGTGGAACAAGTATATGAGGGTGTTGAAGGAAGTGGTGAAACCGGAGATGTGCTGAAACAAGTAGATGATTACAAGGGGACACCTTCAGAACACTTATCACTCCGAACATCATAAGCTGAATCTTCTATGCTAGTTACTCCAGCAATAGAAGAAAAGAAAGGAGAAGAAGAAGTTGCCTATCATGGAGAAGAAGAAAAAATATTAAATGATATTTATCAGATGAAAAACTTAGATGTTGGTATTCAGGAAGTTTCTGATGAGGAATATAATGTTGTTCATGTTTCTGATAGTGAGAAGAGAACTCTGGAACATGATTCAATTCCAGAAAAAGACAAGGGAAAGCAAATTCTTGCTGATACTCCGAGCTCAGAAGTGAGGAAGAGGAAGGAAGTTGGTAGCTCTTCAAAGATAAAGCTTGAACTTATTGAGGAAGAAAATTCTCCTAGAAAAGTTTCGGATTCGGAGTCATCCTCGTTGGGGCATGACTTTGTTGTTCAGTCCTTAAGGAAGTTGGTAGGAACCATTCCAACCTTCTCTAGTATTGACTCAAGAAGCCAGATGCTCCAACATGCTTTGAATCAGAAAACTGACTCTTTATATATGGTTATGGATAAGTGCGTTGAGATTGAGGCTCAGTTCAAAACCTTATTTTTTGTTTACGAAGCTCATAAAAGATCTTGCAAGAGAATGAAAAGCTGGTCGAAGAAAAATGTGGAATAGATGAGGTTATTCGATGAATTTCAAGACAATGTTAAAGATGCCTTTGAGACCGAGGACAAAAAGATAAATGAACTGACTTCCTCTTTTGATGAAAAGTTGACAGAAGAAAAGAACATTCGAATCCAAGAAGTCAGGGATCTGAATGGGAAACTGAATTCTGTTTCTTAGAACTGGAAATTTGAAAGGGATCATCGAATTGATTTTGAAGAAAGGATGAAGGCTCAGGAAGAAAATATCAATGCTCAGGAAGAAAAACTGAAAGGCCAGAAAGAAAAGATTGAAGCTCAATCTGCAAGAATAGTTGTCTTAGAGAAGCAAGCTGAAGAAGATCATAAAGACCTGAAGAAGATCAAGAATATTCTAAAGGGTCTCATGTTGAAGGAAAAGGATCCGAAATAACAAAATCCGATCTTTTTGTTGTATTCTTTTTGTTGCTGAGATTTAAAATTTAATGAAAGTTGTGCTTGTCGTTTCTATTGTTGTTATTACTAATTTCTCAGGTACTTTGTTATTTTTTTACATTCACTCCAATTCTTTTTTAAAATCACAAAGGGGGAGAAGGAAAATATCCTTAAGAAAAAGAAAAATTTAATAAGAGTTTATCAAAGGGGGAGAAGAAAAAGATCCCAATGAAAAAGAACTCTAATAAGAGTTTGATTAAGGGGGATTTTTTCATTAAATAAGACCTTCTAATTATATGTTACTCTGGAAATCTAAATACGATCCTTTGAGTTTCAAAACCTAAGGGGGAGATAGTCATATTCATCTATATCCTTAAAGCAAGGGAGATAAGCATTAATGCGTTTCTTTCTTCTTAGAATTTCTTTTTCGTAAGGATGTTGGTGCTTTCCAAAAAGGGGGAGATTGTTGATTCACTAAGGTTTTCCTTATGAATTTTCCATTCCTTCTATTTTGAAAATCACAAACACCTTATCTTAAGGAAAAATTGCTCATATAAGGAAAATTGCTTTTATAAGGAAAAATTTCTTTTATAAGGAAAATTGCTTTTATAAGGAAAAATTGCTTTTATAACGAAAATTGCTTTTATAAGGAAAATTGCTTTCTTAAGGAAAATCGATTTTATAAGAAAAATTATCCTTATCATATTTTCATCCATATTTTTCTTAAGTATAAGATTCGGATTCATTCTCACGGAATCGTTGAAACCTTGATATGAAGCATTCTGGTTTAGGATCCGAATTCTGGATAAGAACTATAAGGAAGTTTCATTCCGAATTCCTGATATGAATTCTGACTAAGTTCTATTCCAGATTCAGGATATGAATTCTTATGATGTTCGATAACGAAATCTCATTACGAATTCTAATGATGAAATCTCATTAAGAATCCTGATGAATTCACATTATGAATTCTAATGATGAAATCTCATTACAAATTCTAATGATGAAATCTCATTACGAATTCTAATGATGAAATCTCATTACGAATTCTAATGATGAATTCTCATTACGAATTCTAATGATGAAATCTCATTACGAATTCTAACGACGAAATCTCATTACGAATTCTGATGATAAATTCTCATAACGAATTCTAATGAAGAAATCTCATTATGAATTCTAATGACGAACTCTCATTCTAAATTCTCATTCCGAATTCACCTATTAAACAGAATCTAATTATCTTTGTTTTAAACACTCTGAATTTATTCAGACTCCGAATCATCACTCCGAAGTTTTCATTCCGAACTTTTAAGTTAGGTTTAAAACGATCTCGTACATTCTATTACACTTGTTTTGTTATAAAACGATGTCGTCTATTTTGTTATAAACTAACCGTTGTCTAAGCGACACGTGTACAGGTCCCTCCGATCTTTATGGAAAATATGACCGTTGGAGAAGGAGCCGACCTTACCTATAAATAGGAGCTCATTTGAAAGAGCTCGGTGCTGAAAAGCTGACAGATCTTCTACTCATGTGATTACATGCTTGAAGTGATTTCTAGAGAGAGAGACTCTTATTAACTCTCAAAGCTTCGTGCGACTCCGAATGTTGGTGATTACATTTGAGGGCTTCCGGGGATAGGATGACAGAGGTGCCGACTACCTTAAAGCTCGAGGGATTCCTTGCTGAGGAAGACAGAGGTGCCAACTACCTTGAAGTTGAGGGCTTGCGGGGATAGCAAGACAGAGACTCCGATATTCATATCGAGGGATTACCCTGGTGTGGAAAAGACAGACATGCTTGAAAGTATAAATCAAGGGACCTTTATCCAAGGTTGTTGGATAACCTTCTCTTTGGGTTAAAAGACTTATATTTTGTTACTTGTAGTTCTACTACTTGTTTATATTCCGCGGCATATTGTATTGTAAGGAAAGTATAACTTTCTTATACTTCCTTACTTGTACTCTGATTCTTTTATATTCTATACGCTTTAAGGTATAATCCCATACTGTAATCTTTTGATAAGTTTCATCTTCCGGAACCATATTTCCGGAACCTACTTTCGGAATCTCTTTCCAAGTTTGCATTTGGAGTTATAGGTGTTGTGAATTTTCTTAGTTTAAATTTGTTAAACTTTTCCCAATCCTTTTCTTAAGGAAACTATAGTTATTCATAACTAACTTTAAAGGTTCCAAAGGAATTTTTAAAGTATACAATTCACCCCCCTCTTGTATATTGAGCATCTCATACTATTTTTCGATCCTACAAATAATACAAAAAATAATAAAAACATTATGATAATAATTATATTAATAATAGAATTAATAACAATTTATTAATATTAATATTAATATAAATATCAATTTAATAATAACAACAATAATAATAGTTTTATAATAATAATATTTTTATCTATCGAAATATTATTATTATTATTAGGTTTTAATAGTTTATAAAATTATTTATTTTAATTATTGGGAAATTGAACGGTCACATGGGCCAACCGTGCAGTTACAGCTGACCCTGTGGTGCCCGTGAACTGGCCTAAGACCACCCAAATGTAACTAACATCAAAATATTTAACTCATCGCTCAACTCTAGACATTAAGATGGTATCCCAATCCAAGTGATCATAAAATAAAATAATTTTATTGGTCAAGAAGTTAAAATTTTTTCCATGAGAAAAAATATTCAAGCCCTATATTGTCACCCGATGAAAGTTAATAAAAATTGACTCTATACATAAACAAAACCATAAGAAAACCTGAATTATAGGGTTCAATTTATTTGTCAAGTGACACTCGACCACTATAGAACCACCCAAAACCAAAAACACAGAGAGAACTCAGGTGGTTCTCCCACAAAAATTTATTCTAATAACCCAAAAAAAAATAAAACATACCACTATGGGAGGGGGCCTAATAAAAGAATTCCCAAACTGAACATACCTGACATCTCCACATTATCTGAATAAATATGTAGAGACTTAATAAAAAAAAACTATAAGACACCCAATATACTTGGGCATGGGTATAAGGAACCTCATGTAAAGCCAAAACATAACTAAGAATTCACCATGCCGATCTAAAACTCCCAAAAAAAATACATCCATATTTTATAGCATGTGCAAGTTAACACCTCCACTGAAACATCAAACACTCGACCCAGGAAAAAAACCTCCAAAACCAAGGAAGAACCACAATAATTACATAACATAGACCCTGAGTTGGATACACCTCCCCTAAATTCCTCTAAACAAAAACATATCCAAATGAGCAAAACTAAACCGAGATCAATAGAAACTTGGGTTAAACATAGTGGGGAAAAAAGGATTATTAAATCCACATTCAGATGTCATGTCTTCTGAAATTATGAAATAACATTCCCATCATAACTTTTCAATGAAACGTTTAGACTACAATGATGTAACAAATTTAACAACAGATAGACAAGAATGAAAAAAATTAAGATGAACCAATCCAAAAATGGAACACCAAACCCAGACCAAGGATTCACACCCCCGACATCTCTTGATAGTGTGTGATATTCACCCATAGACCTGTGGTTGGGTCTATGATGGCTGAATAATCTCATGAATCACAATTATCCGCTAAAATTTTCCTTTGATAATGTTTTCTTCAGGTGATTCTTTTTGAAAAACTTTTGCAGTAGACCCATATAGCCGCAATGATAACACATATTTCTAGCGATAATACATGATAGAATTGAGTTCCTAAAAAGGTCACACAGATGGAAAACCATTAAGAGGTCAGAAAAACTAATAAGTGGAACCATATATATAGAGTCATTAAAACAAGGTTCTTACAACATATAATTATCACCATATATGAATCCTTTAAATGAAGGAGGAGAGACCATATTTCAAACCACCTGTTCTCAAGAGTCAAACTCAGCTAGAAATGATTCCTTAATCGACCTCTAAAAATTATGGTCCTTATAATTGTTGACCTTCTCTGTGATATCTGGCTTAAGAACCACAATAAAGAGATAATTCTTCATAAAATATAAATATTCCACCTCTGTAGAAATGTACAACAGTTTCATAAAGTAGTCAGCATAATACTTCACTGATATCTGGATATGATTAGTACCCATGAGCACTTCAATTTACTTTGTCTTCACCTTCTATGTTATGAACCATTATATGAAGGAATAATAAAAAACATACATCATCATAGTGACATGAAATTTTGGAGGGGGAACATATCCCATTAAACCAAATATATACATTAAAATATACCAAAAATGGAATGCACTATGAGAGATTCTGAAGTTCCCAATACCCTGATGACATTCTCTAACTCATTAGGACCCTCCACTACCTCTAATGGACCTCGTCACCACGATGGACATGAAAAAACTGTAAAGAGATAAAAAATGGGTGTGACTCCAAAAAAATCGTGGAAATCATTCAAGGAAGAATTTTTCTGAATATCATGGAATACTCATTCCAAAACCAACACCAAATCGAAGTACAATCAAAATAAATATCCTGACCCAAAACAATCATCTCAATTACCCAAAAAATACAATCACTAACAATAAAATTTCTTCCCAAAATGATCATTTTAATTCAATTATCAAAACCACCTTCTTTTAATTCTATATTTTTAAATTTAGAAAACCACTCTTTAAACAAAATAAAACGTTCAAAAATTTATTACCCCCTTTCAAAATCACTTTAGAAGAACAAGGTGAAGCCTTTAATTTCCGATACACTCCAAAGTAATACCATAAACCATCTCCCACGTGTTCATCCACATTCATCCATTCCACTCACAAAATACATGAACAAGTCCCCCCCCCACATTCCATACACATACCCCACAGGAGAAAATCTCCATAAAGAACGCCATCAGTCGCAGCAAGGAATTTATTACTAGTTTCAGAAGAAGTCAATGTTTTCAACCCAACAAACTATAAATTTCAAATCCCACTTTACCAATTTAAATTAATTAAATGGAAACCATTTTTATTTCAAAACCATTTTTCTTTTTTGGAATATATTCACACCAACCAAAACAAAAAAAACATCACATACCCCAAATGACTAGAGAGTGGGATTATTGTCTATGTGTAACTCAGCTATATGGTAGTGAGACATGAACCAAGTACATAATAAATATAAGAGAGACTCGAACCAAGAAGTTGGACTCTAGATGAGTCACTAATCTATGTGGGATCACAACATGACACCATCTCACATCCATTTCCATCCATAAATCCAAAGTAATGTCAAAAGTCCAAAATTCCAGAATACCCATGGAAACTCCAGGTTCAGAATGAACAAGGGTTCCTGAAGGCCTTCATGTTCTTACCTCCAGAGTCTCATTCTATCATCTAACTACCGTACAACATAAATCTCTAGGGAATCCTAAAATTCCATTTTTTCTTGATCCTACATATGTCAAACCTAAATCGGTGACCTGAGTTGCTCCACATAAAGGCTTGAGGGGTGTTTCTGATCTGCACAGGCTGAAAACTAGTTGCAAACATCAAAAGTAACCCATTTGAAATGATTTTTCCCAATAAAAATAGATTGAAATGAATTAAGACTGATTATAATAATAAAAATAGCACCAAAATGTAAATAAACGTTCACATTCCTTCATGTGACCTCATAGGTCAACACCCAACTCAGTTCCATGTTCTCTCTGAGAGTGATGAAATCCTAGAAAACCCTGAAAATAAAAAAATAAGGTGTTAATGATCATAAAAATTATTTTAATGAATGACAAATAGGATCATAAAATCCATTAATTTTCACTTCCTAAAAATATCCCATTAAAACATGTTTGAAAATTAAAATATCAAAACAGGTTATTTTCATGATGGTAGGTAAAATTACCATTTACTTTAAAATCTAGACACACATTCCACCATTCCATTTTCAAAATATGATCTAAATATTTAAAAAAGAAAACCCACAATTAATAAAATATTGGATAACTAATAAAATATAAATGGTGAAAAATAAACAAACCATGTGTGATTCTAAACATCCCTAGACGAACCCTAGACATTATAAGTTCAGAACCTCCTGTCAAGGTATGGTGAAGACCCTACGTATATAACCAAATGGCCACCATCAATTTGATATGCTAGTGTCAAATCCTACCTAGCCTATATGTGATCTTGTTTGTACCAACCCATCTAATTAAGGATGTTCAGCAACAATTAATTGATCCTATATAAATTCCTAGGAAGTCACAGTAATAGTAAACAATGTATTTGGTATTCCCTCACACGTGTTACTCACCTTAACATCTATCACCACACATGCCTAACCCAAACACGAACATCACATATAAGTTATCCCGTAAAGGGATATCCTTGATTTGGATTCCCACTAAACAGACACACACACTCACAAACACACACATATATATTTATATATTTTTATGTAACAACATACAAAGTGTCAACTCAGTCATCACATCATAAAAATATAATAACAATTTTATAAAACACAGTGAAATTTCTAACCGATCAATTGAATTTTCTTAACCTAACTATTTATTGAAATTAAAAATTAATGTCTCCTTCTAATGTGATGCGCCAAATATCCTCTTACGCTTCACACAGCCAAAATACATTTACTATAGACATTTATTAAACATTTCTAAAACCATACAAAACACCAATTTTCCATGAAATTAAAAAAAACATTTCCCAACTGTAGTATAAAATGTGAAATTTTATAAAACATTCGAAACATGCCCTTTAATTCAAGTCCCACTATATTTAAAAACAATATAAAAAAAATGTAATTAATGATTAAAAATATGCTTATGATACACCAAATGAGTGATCAGTTTGAAAACTACAAATGAAACCGATTTTAAAAAATCCACTCAAAAAATCCAACTCACCTTTTTCATTTAAACCAAACCCAACAACTCATATATTTTGAAAATTTAATGAAATATTTTATTTTAAACCATTAAATCACTTCAAACACATTCAAAAACATCTAAAAAACTTTCACATACTCAAATTATACATAGAAAATGAAATATACAACCAAAGAATACCACTACAATATGAATATGTCTAAAAATATTTTATAACCCCAATCAAATCAACATAATAAAATTATCAATAAAAAACTCCCTTCGAATCAACAACATTACCTATCTAAATGAAAAGGACATTTAACAAAACTCATTCGGTGTGTAAAAACATAGGCGTAATTGAACATTCACATTGATTGTGATTTATAAAAAATTATATAACCCATAAAACATTATATTAATATGCCAAAAAAAGTTATAAAGATGTGAGTCAGGTTTGAAAAAATAACAAAAATGGAATTTGGAATTTAATCAAACATGACAGGTTCACAAATCCTAATCAATGTTATCGAATCACATGAAAACCATTTTTAGTAAATTATACCACCATGAAAACACTGTAATTTTAAAATTAAAGTGCACTAAAATATGGTTAATCATGTTTAGAAACTAATTTGATGAATGAATGTGTCTACAAAATGTGTCAGAAGGTAAAACAATTTATTCACCTACATCAATAGTGTTTGAATGTGAAAAAACCCTTAGAAGAAGAAGAGTTCATTCGATGGAGTAATCCTCACAGCCAAGTAAACTAAAAAACAAACCAACATGAACCCCAACTATTAGGGTTTAGCCATGAGGAAGAAATCCCCCAAAATTGAAAGAATTCTTACTGGAGGGGGTTGCATGCTAGGGAAGATATCGATCGGAGGAGCCCCACGCAATGGGGATGCCGGCTGGAAGAGGGTCACATGCCGAGTGGTTGTCCAAAAGAGGTCCTCACACTTGGAGGCTATCTAGAAGAGAACCATGTGTGAGGAAGGGGTCTCCATGCAAGCTGAAGGTGGGTGGAGGGTGTCCTTTCCAAGGGAGGGAGTTGTGGCTAGAGGAGGGTATCCGTCGGAGGGGAAGGGTTGCTAGAGGTGGTGCACACATGGTAAACACATAGGGAGAGGATGTCCGAAGTAGATGGTCCTATTTAATGGGAGGTCAGACAAGGGTGTATCCTGCTGGAGGGAGTCACACTGAACAAGGGTGTGTGATTGTGAGAAACGAGGGGGAATAGAAGTGCACTGATGTGGATGTGAGTTTGTATTGGTGGCTATTATGAGCTGCACATGAGAAGAATGGAGGGGGTTATGCAGGGAAAAGAAGTGAAGGGGAAATTCCTTTTAGGGTTTTATAATAAAAAAGATGAATTATAATAATAATAATAATAATAATATAGAAACATAATAATAATATTAATAACACAATAATAATTTTATTATTAAAATCAATTTTATATTATTATTAATATTATTATCTACAACAATATTATAATTATTATTATAGTTTCAAAATTTATAAAATCAATATATTTTATGTATTATTCTCCCGAACAGTCACCTGGGCCGACCTCACCATTATGGAAAACTATGTGGTGCCCATAAACTGGCCAAAAATCCACCAAAATTGAGAATCACCATAAAATATAATCCAATAGTGAACCTAAACCTTAATCAGAGTAACCCATGATAAGAGATAAAGAAATAAGAAAATTTAATGGTTGGGTTGTGACAATTCTGCCCCACCAGAAAATCATCCATCACCCAGTATTCCATCATGGTGAACGTTAATAAACAAATTGATCCCATACCTGAGCACATCCAAAAGAAACAAAGAATTCATGTGTGAAAATTTACTCCCCAAGTCACACCTGACTAGTCTAAATGACTCCACAACCTAGAACAAGGTGAGAACATGAGGTGGTTCTCCGCACCCAAAAGACTCTACTACCATAAAAATTAAAACCTAAACATGCAACTCTGGGGGGGGGGAATGTGGGAAATCACATCCTAAACATACCTGACTTCTCCTCATGATATGAATAGTACCACCAAGATGTAAATGAAAAACCATAATATGGAAACCTAGAATACTAGGGAATGGGAACAATAATCATCCTATACTAACACAGCTGAATCTAATAATTTCCCCCAATGATCTAAATCTCCCAACACAAACACATTAAAATTTCTTAGCATGAGTGAGGAAACACCTCCTCTTAAACATGAAAATCATTACCCAGACCAAAAACCGCAAACACTGGGGATGATCTATGAATGTCAATTAACCCAGATCATGAATCAACAACAACACCCCTTAATTCAACAAAACCCAAAAATTAATGAATGAGAACAACTATATGGAAATCAACCCAAAAATTGTTTAAACATAAACAAGGACAGTGAAGGATTATAAAATTCACATGTTAATAACAGGCATGATTGAATTACAAAAAAATGATCATCATAAATTCACAAATAAATGGTGAGTGTACAAAGAAGAAACAAAAAAACAGTAGAATAAAATAATGAAATGACAATATGTGTTTCCATAACAACACCAAAAAAATCACAGACTGAAGATTCACACCCTCGACAACTCTTGACATTGCACAAGTTTCTCATAAAGACCTATAGTTTGGGAATATAATGGAAAATTCATATTCTACCTCAATGTTAGGAACTCTAATACTATTGTTCCGATGTCTTCTTTAGTGATTATTCCTGCAAAACATTTCCAGATTACCTAGACAGTCATAATGATGACATGCCTTCAAAGGGATATGAGATGATGAATTATACAACCTAAAACGACCACACTGATTGCACCCCAAAATGTGTTCTGATGGACCGATAATTTGAACCATTGAAATAGATTCTATAATAGTAGGTTCCTAGAGCATGTACACTATTATAGATGGAGAACCATCATGAGTAGTAAATAATGTCATATTTCTAGCCACGGTCACTCGGAAGATCCACTCAATTTAAAACACATCATCAAATAACGTCTCAAAACAATAGTCCTTAGAATAGTGTGTCGGTTGGATTTAGATACTCAGAGTGGTTGCGTGGGTTATTCAGTATCTAAAAAAATATCAGTTACGAAAATTGTTTAAAAGGATCCTCAAATTCTTAATAAAACTATCCAATTAACAATGGTAGTTAAATTATAATAGGTTTACTATTAAAATATTTTATAATATTATTGATTAATTATAAGTTATAATAATATGATATATTTATTCAACGTTTGGAACTACTATAAGAAGGAAATATGGTTATAACAACAATCCAATAGTTTCTCTAAATGTAAAATTTAGTTTTCTGAGAAATGAATTGAAAAATATAAAGACTAAATTGAAAACACAATGGATATACAACAACATTTTCTATCTCAAGAATAGAATTGGTCCAGTCCACTTAGTGATCACCTTCCACCATGAAATATATATAAATTTATATTTTGATCGACACCATAGATCAGGGTAAACACAACAGTACATAGAACATCCGTGTCACAAGCACTATACAGTAGTTCTTAGTGGGGAAAAACAATTACCAGGTCACAGAAGACCTCTTCCACAGTTCTTTGTGGGATGAATATGTGGAACAACACTATTTTTTGAAGATATCTTCTAAACACTAGTTTTGTGTAGGAGAGTATGTGTGTTTTTAGTACGGATAGATACACTACTCAAAAATGTAGCTTAATAGTACAGAAAATGGAAAAATATATAAAAAAATTATTGGATATTATCTGAGTGTTTTTTAATTTACATATGGACTATCTAATGTATTAATGTTTAAGCTCATGTTCTCTTCTACTAATAGACAATGAAAATAGAGTTTTTTGGAGCACTATGTTCTATCTTCCAAGAGAGTAATGTGTTCTTATCCATTTATTTTGTTGGATGCAACAGTTATGATTGAACATTGATGAACAAAAGTTCTCTGATCCACAACAATAAAGAATGAATAATGTCTCATGTTCTATTATTTTATGTATTGTTATTGTGGGTGTCTACTTGTATCATCTGGTGTATATGTGTCTGTGTGAGTCTACCCATGTGTTTATATCTTTAATTTCCTCTTTTTTATATGTATCATATGATACTGACAATGTTCATGTATGAGGTAGTCATAATAACTCATGTTTCTAACATCCTCATCTAATATGTCTTTAAAAATGAATTAAAAAAATCAGTCGCATTGAATCTATTAAAATATGAAAGATAGAAAAAAAATTAAATTTTAAAAAAATATTTATAGTCTTTTGGTGTGTCCTCATACAATATCTATTTCATTCAGTGACTAATCCCATAAGTATGTAATTTTGTCGATCTTCCCATTAGTCGGTGACTCATTGCATCAGTGATATATTTTAACTATAGGTGAGAAATTTCTTCAATAGAACCATGAATTAGTAGTAAAAAATGATTGAATGAAGGTGATCTATATTGATAGGCCATTTTCATTGGTTGGCCATATGCATTGGTAGGTCATTATCCTTGGGAGGTCATTTGTGTCAGTCTCTCATCTATGTCTGAAGTTATCTCATCTCTTCTATCTATTTCAGTCTTTTATAATAAAAATATTTTTTTTTGAACTACCATATAACATAAATATTAATAATATATACCAAATTTATTTTAGATCATAGATATACATAATTTAACATATTGAAACTCATATTTATGATTGACATTTCTAGACATGATTGGTTGTAATTGACATGATTTGTGATTATTAAAAGTATTAATACTATAGAGGTTATCCATAGTCTATTATGGGCCAACAGAGAGGACATTCTCCTTGCTATCTAGTAGAATACAACTAATAAAGAGAGAAAACCTCATCAAATGATTTGACACTACCTCCATAGAAAAGAAAACAAAATCAATAAAGTGTTCAATGTAACCCTTCACCGAAAATTGGATTTGTGGAATTACCTTCAGATATTTTCTTTTCATAATATTGACCTCATAATGTATGAACCATTGTATTAATGTAGGCATAAAAACATACAATATTGACTCATCTTTCAATGATTGCAGGGTGAAAAACTCACATTCATCCAAATATGGAACATCGAATAGACCGAAAATAGTCTGCACTATGATAGCTTTGTGAGTTCCTAATACCTTGAAGACACGCTTGATTTTTCAAGAATATCTACTGCCTCTAATGGAAATCGATCACCATGACGAAATGGAGATTTTAGAAGAATAAAAAATTGGGTGTGACACCTTTGAAATCAGGGAAGCCAATCTGGGTTTCATTTTCTGAACATCATGGAAAACACATAATAAATGCTACCTCAAATTAAAGTACAATCTAATAAAATATCCTAATGAAAAATTATTGGCTAAAAAATAAAATCAAAACCAAAACAATTTACATCAAAAGATATCATTTTCATTCAGGATTCATGTCACGACCCGCCCTCCCCAAAAGGAGGGAAGGGTCAGCAGATTGCGAGGCCCTTCCTTCTTTAAGTTTAAGGAGAGATAATGACCCCCGAAACCCGCCTACAATAGGTCCTAGAGTGGCGAATAGCACCAAGGGAATAGAAAATTCTCGCAAATGGAAGGCATTAACCTTTTTATTTTATAGGATCGAGAGATAAGGAGAAGAAAACCCAACAACACCAAGGTAGAAAGAAAAGTAAAGCCAAAATTAAACCATTCCCACATGCATGTTTCAAAAGTAAAAGCCACAAGGTGAAAGAGGTGACTGCAAGGTAAGTACCAAAAAGGAAAAGAAAAATAAACTGCAAATACTCCAAAGGTCCCAGCGGTCTGAGCTAGTAAGGTCCCGTGTGATCCCCGAAGTCCTCCTGGAAACCAGAAAGCAGTTTAATATACATCGGGTGAGCATACATGTACACTCAGAAGGGAAAACCAAATACTCTCGTGCACAAGTGGGGGAACGTGCTAAAGTCCCGTGAGAAAAGAGTAAACCAAACACCTATCATGGTAATCTATCCCCCCCAGGCCCCAACAAGGCACACTCCCCAAATAAAACAAGTCATGTAATATATATAATCAGAGCACATCGATGTTTGGGTACCCCACGCCACTTTTCCACTAGTTATTGAGACATCATATGCATCGGACAAATCCCGCCATTCTCACTGCAGTCCCACTGCCACACCCGCCTGCACACACCTGGGCCACAACCACACGCAATCGCACTGCCGAAATTCTGCCCACACACACTTGGGCCTCAACCGCACGCAGTCCCACAACTGAATCCCGCCCGCACACACCTGGGCCACAACTGTCCCATGTAACCATGCCTGCAAACACCTAGGCTAGAACAACCACCATCATGCCCGAAAACACCTGGGCCTCATCCCGAAGACACTTGGGAAACCACCTACCGCACACACCTGGCCAACCACTACACCACCCCACCCGAAGGTTCTCGGACTAATAATGGACCTCAGGCCATCACAGCCTGCCCGAAGATACTTGGGCTATCCGGGAAAGGGAGAAGAAAAGGAGCTAATAACCGGCCACTAAGAATAGTGTTGGGAAAAAACACCCTCCCCCATGCAATGGGGGTATTCGGCACTAGGTGATCAACTTGGGTGGGGCGCGAATAAGAAAAACAAAACTACAAGTATAGATATAGGTAACAATCCCTCACCCAATTCTAGGTTTTTGTAACCAGCCTACGGAACACAACACCACTATATCCGAGTCACAAGTCATGACTCTAGCCAACAAACCCCATCATCCCATTCTTGTTTCATGTTCAGTAATAATGTTTGAGTTTGAGCACTACTGTGAAACTAGTAGGCATAGGCATAAGTCCAGAAAAGTAAACAGTCAAGAAACAACCAAAACATCCAATCCTAGTTCTCAACAACAGAGGATTCCACCCCAAATTGTGATATGAACAAGTAACCACCCGGATTTAAAACTCACAACCTCTGAATCCATACCAACAAGAGATCCCATCCCCCAAAATCACACAACCACCAACAGTATAAAAGAACAGGGGATCTCATCCCCTCCCACATCTCCAGAAATCGGCTCGAAGGGAAAATAACCAACTACCACCACCAACACAAGCAGGGCCATGAATGTATTTTCAAGTTTAAATGACTTAACACACTCCATGATTCAAATTTCCGTGTGTTCTAACCGGGAGTTATCACAGAAGGGTAGATCCTGGTGCTTCCAATTTATTCAGCCGAATATACGTGATTATCCAATTCACTTTTCACAGTAGAAGCTTACAACCACAACAGGCCTTTTAAAACATCAGAAAGGTTCATTAGTGCACAAACAACGACCACCAACGACCTTGATTTTCAGAAGGCATATGTCAGCACAACTCAACAGGATGGCCATAAAAGAAACAGCATCAAAACATAAGACAACATCAACGATCACAGTCCCCCTCCTTTCTTTATAGAATTAGTTCATTATCATTATTTAGGTATTTTCTATCCAATTCTATAGAAAAAAAATCATGCCCACCCCGAATGATACAAAAAGAGAGAGGAAAAGGAGAAATTCCCTACCTGTTTGATCGATGATCGACGCTTAGGCTAGGCGCGGAACATTACAAATTACGATGCGCTGGATGCACCAGAAGTTGTTTGTGAAAATCCACGATCGAAGAAAGGAGAATCCACGTCTATCCCTGAGTTTATAGGATCCGGGGATGGTTGAGGTGAAAAGGCGAAACCGCGTAAGGAGCGGTGGTCATTGGTTGACCACACGGCTCCACTCGTCACAAATGGGGGTCAAGTGGTTTAAGCCAACTCATGAATTTATGAGCACTTAATTAAAACTGTTATGGGAATTACGGGTCTTAAAACATGGTTAAACGAGTCAGAATTGGGTTTAAAACCCTAATTATGCAATGAAGCACTACTAGAAACAGCTTGACAAGGCCAACCGCATCGATCGGTCTCTCCAATCGGTCTCACGAATCGGTCTCCCTTATTGGTCTCGCTGATCGGTCTCACTGATCGGTCTCACCTGGATGCGACTCCTTTAGAACCTAGATTTTGGCAAAGGGAAGAACCAAGAGAGTCTGGGTCATCACATCAGATACCTCTCAAACTATTCTCATCCTCGAGAATTTAAACATCCTAGAAGGAAAGGGTGGGTCCGAACAACCACCCCAAAAGATACCTCTCTAGAGTGAACCTCAACGCTATCTATGAACATCTTCCTGTCATGAACCAAGAAACATACCATGCCAAACTGCCCGGGCACATGGGTTGGGGAGTATCTTCCCCCATGTCAAGATATTATCTGCTTTGGGTGGCACTGACTCGCCCGCACTGGTTTAATCGCATCCACCTTAATGCGTCTTGATTAGGGGTCGGGTTCTATTCTTCCCTATAGTCGGGGGGTTTTCACACACAAGCAGAGGAAAGAAACCAGTACATTTCATATCGAAAAGACAAAACGTTCTACCACAACAAATACAACAAGGAACAAAACTCAAAACAACTCTGGGTACTGGGTACACATATGTGCTTCCCTTTCCCACATACTCTCCTCAAGCCCACCATGTCTCCACAAAACATGAACCAAGGGAATGGTTCTCCCACGAAGCACCTTCTCGTTGCGATCCTCGATCATCACGGGTCTCTCCACAAAGGTCATGTCGTCCTCAAAGTCCAGCGCGCCCCAATCAAGGACGTGCGAATCATCGTGAAGATACCGAAAGAGTTGGGACACATGAAAGACATCATGTATCTTTTGTAATAGTGGTGGAAACGCTATCTGGTAAGCCACTTCGCTGACCCTCCGCAAAACTTGTAAGGGTCCGATGAACGTAGGGGAAAGATTACTCCCCTTGCCGAACCTCCGCTGCCCACGCCGAGGGGAGACCTTCAAGAACACGTGGTACCCAACCTCAAACTCCAAGGGCCTCCTCCTAGTATCAGCATACGACTTCTGTTGGTCCTGGTCTACCTTCATCCTTTCCTGTATGAGCTGAACCTTCTCTGTCGTGTTCTGCAGCACCTCCGGACAAAGGATGCCTGCCTCTCCTACCTCAGTCCAACACATAGGCGAACGACATGGCCTCCCGTACAAAGCCTCAAACGGGGCCATGCCAATGGTAGAGTGGTAGCTATTATTGTAGAAAAACTCTACTAGAGGAAAGTATTGCACCCATGACCCTCTTGAGTACAGAACACATGCTCGCAGCAGATCCTCCAAGGTCTGGATGGTGCGCTCTGTTTTTCCATCTGTCTGGGGATGGAAAGCAGTGCTGCGGCGTAACTGGGTGCCAAACGCATGCTGCAATCCTCTCCAGACCCTCAAGGTAAACCATGAATCCCTATCTGAGACTATAGACCTTGGAACTCCATGCAAACTCACCACCTCATCCACGTACTTTTGTGCTAAGGCATCCACAGCACTCGACTCCCTGATCGCTAGAAAGTGAGCCGACTTGGTCAACCTATCCACTACCACCCAGATGGCGTCATACCCTCCTTGGGCCTTGTGTAGTCCCATGACGAAATACATTTACATGTCATCCCACATCCACTCGGGGACACCTAGGGGCTGTAGTAGGCCTCCTAGAACTCGGTGTTCAGCCTTCACTTGCTGACACACTAGGAACTTGGCCACAAACTCTTCCACTGCTCGCTTAACTCGGGGCCACCAAAACTGCCTCTTCAAACACCGGTACATCTTGGAAACTCCAGGGTGTACCACCAGGGGTGAGTTGTGGAACTCACTGAGAACCCTGCCGCGCATCGCCTCTGGTACAAACAACGTTCCCTGGTAAAGCATCTGGTTCTGTCCATCCTCGTTCCATCCTTCCGGAGCATTTCCCTGGTCAACTTGGTAACACATCACTTCACACTCTAGGTCGCCCCACTGAGACTCTTCCACCAACTGAAATAGGGATGAATGCACTGTCATCCGATATAGGAAGCCTCTGCCACTATCCATCGTCGCATCCAGGTGTAAGGCAACCAACTCTTCCATTGCCTTCCAGGCATCCGCCGACTCTCGGACCACATCCTTCTGTGTCTTCCTGCTCAAAGTATCGGCCACCACATTGAATTTTCCCTAAGTATAAGAGATCTCGAAGTCATAATCCTGTAGGAACTCCACCCATGTCCGCTGTCGCAAGTTTAAGTCCCGCGTGGAGAAGATATACCTCAATCTTTCATGGTCCGTGAAGACCACAAAGCAATCCCCGATGAGGTAGTGCCGCCATAACTTTAGTGTAAAAATGACTACTGCAAGCTCTAGGTCGTGGGAGGCATAATTACGCTCATGGGAACGTAGCTTCCTGGACCCATAAGAGATCACCCCTCGTCGCTGCATCATCACGCATCCCAGGCCCTGTCCCGAAGCATCGCAGAATACCTCATAGGCCACCCCTTCTTCTGGTAACCTCTGTACTGGGGCACTGACCAACTTCTCTTTTAGATAGCTAAAGGGTGACTGAAACTGCTCACTACATACGAAAGCCTGGTCCTGATTGGTCAGAGCCGTCAAAGGGGCTACTACTCGGGAGAAGTTGGGTACGAATCTCCGGTAGTAACCTGCCAGCCCGAGGAAACTTCGGACTTCTGCCACATTCTTGGGTGCTGCCCAAGAAACAACTCCCCCAACCATTGATGGGTCGACTGCTATCCCCTGCTCCGACACTACGTGCCCGAGGAAGTGCACTTCTTGTGTCCAGAACATGCATTTTGACAACATCCCATAGAGCTGGTGCTATCGGAGGACCTCCAAAATTGTCCTCAAGTGCCCTGCATGGTCCTATTTTGATCTAGAGTAGACCAGGATGTCGTCGATGAACACATCCACGAACCGATCCAGGTACTCCTGGAAGATGGAGTTCATAATCCCCATGAACACAGCTGGGACGTTCGTAACACCGAAGGGCATGACTACGAACTCGAAGTGTCCATACATGCACCTTGACTCTGTCTTTGGGATGTCACTCTCTTTCACCCTCAGCTGGTGGTACACAGACCGCAGGTTGATATTCAAGAACCATCCTTCCCCTTTTAGCTGGTCAAAAAGATCATCTATCCTTAGGAGAGGGTAGAGATTCTTGATCGTCACCTGATTCAACATCCTGTAGTCTATGCACAGCCTAAGACCTCTATCTGACTTTTTCGCAAACAAGACTGGAGCACCCCACGGTGACGAACTCGGACGAACATAACCCCTCTTCATCAGATCGTCAATATGTATCTGCAACTCCCGTAGCTCTGAAGGTGCTATCTGGTAAGGAGTCATCGAGAATGGACGAGCGCTGGGATGCATGTATATCCCGAACTCGATACCACATCGAGGGGGTAGAGTCGTCACCACCTCAGGAAAGATGTCCATAAAATAACGGACGATCTCTGGAACTTCCACCATTTCCGTATCTACTGATTCTACCGTCATCTCGGTCAACAAAGAGAGGAGAGGTTCCTCTCTCCTGTTTCCCTTCGGACTGCTCCGCTCGCTGGTGAAGGTAACACACCGGCTGTCCAATTCTGAGAACACCACCCTTCTTCAAAAACAGTCGATGACAGTGCACACAGAAAATAGCCAGTCGATGCCTAGGATGACATCGTATTGCTGAATCTGTAGCAGAAGAAGATCCTGAACCGACTAATGTGGCCCTATCATCAGTCTACATCCCCGACAAACGAATAAAAAGTCGGTCTGACCTCCAACTGGTGTGCTCAACACCAGGGGCACTGGAAGTCTCTCGACATATAGAACCAAGTCACGGGCTAGACTGGGTGCAAAAAAGGAGTGCGAAGCTCCGGTATCGAACAATGCATAAGCAAGAGTGCTAAACAGACTGATCGTACATCGAACAACCTCTTGCCCTGCTGGAATTGCTGCCTCTGCAGCATGTAACTGTCCACGCCCAGCTCCCCTTCCCCTCGGCTGTCGTCCACCTCCCCGACCATGCCCTGGTCGAGGCCCATGTGGAGCGCCTTGAGGTCGGCCTCCTCATACGTATGCCCACGGAGGAGCGGGAGCTCGCTGTCCCTACTGCTGCTGCTGGAATGGTCTAGATGGAAGCTGCTACTGGGGCGGGTGCTGGGGCTGGCTGCCACTGCTGTACTGCACCCGGTCTGGGCACTGACTACGGAGATGCCCAGGGCTCCCACAAATGAAGCACCGTGGTCTCGGGCCCGTAGAAAAAAGGCGAGGTCTGGGGGATCAAAACTGAAACTGTTGTGGCCTGCTCCCAGCGGGTTGGAACCTAGAGGGTCCTGACGCTGGAGTCCTAGTGCTGACGGCCTTCCCCGTCGATGGTCCCAGCTGGATCCCCTCTCGTGACATACCTCCTACAGCATGCATCCGCTCCACCACTTCGACCTTATTCTGGACCTCCAAGTACGTCAGCAGGGTAAAGGGGGTAACAACATACTGGAGGGAGGGTTGAAGTTCCTCCTCAAAACGTCTTGCCCGAGACTCCTCGTTGGGAAAGAGGTCTAGAGAAAAACGTAGGAGGTCCTTGAACTTTATCCCTATCTCCCTCACAAACATACTCCCCTGCTGGAGGGAGAGTAGTTCCTGCCACTTTTATGCCCTCATCGTCGAGGAGAGGAATTCTACCCGGAACTCCTTCTCGAAATCCACCCAAGCCACCTCTGACTCTCTCCTCTCCCCCAAGTAAAGAATCCACCACTTACGTGCCTCTCCCGCATCTGGCTAGTGGCCAAGGGAACCGAGTACTCAGTCGGGGCCCGAATCAGGCCGAAGGCTATAACTAGCTCCTCTATCCAGCCTTCCATATTCATGTCGGAGGTGCTACACTCATACTTCTCGAGGGCCAGTCACTGGAAGGAATAAAGAGTCTTTTGGCACTGGCCATCCTCTTCCTCTCGAACAACTTTCTCCCGATTTTCCAAAGTAGTCTCTGGGGCGTCGATCTCCTTTACCAGACGTGGTCACCTTCCAGGTGCCATAGCTGCAAGGTAAACAAGGAATGCCTAAGCCCAAGTAGTGAAAAATATCTTTCTTAAAACTTCTTAAAATTTAATTTAATATTACTCCCCAAGACATCCCAGAAACACAAGAACCCAAGTCATTATGATGCATGTACCTTTCCTAGGGTCTCTACCCTGCAATCAGTGTGGCCTAACTTGGTCGTTCGGTAGGTCCAGAGTCCTTGCATCAGATCATGGGGGGCCCTAAAATCCCGTGTCCTAGCTGGTCGTCCCTAGCCTAATTCACGCGCCAAGATCACCCAACACTGTTTCCTTACCATCCCATGCAATCCTAACTGTGCCTAACTCCAGACTCCTTCCTATCTCTCATCCAACACCATTGATACCATTCTGTCATGACCCGCCTTCACCAAAAGGAGGGATGGGTCAGCAGATTGCAAGGCCCTTACTTCTTTAAGTTGAAGGAGAGATAATGACCCCTGAAACCCGCCATCAATAGGTCCGTAGTGGCGACTAGCACCAAGGGTATAGAAAATTATCTCAAATGGAAGGCATTAACCTTTTTATTTTATAGGATCGAGGGATAAGGAGAAGAAAACCCAACAACACTAAGGTAGAAAGAAAAGTAAAGCCAAAAGTAAACCATTCCCACATGCATGTTTCAAAAGTAAAAGCCA
Source organism: Viscum album (assembly GCA_963277665.1). Classification (NCBI taxonomy): domain Eukaryota; kingdom Viridiplantae; phylum Streptophyta; class Magnoliopsida; order Santalales; family Viscaceae; genus Viscum; species Viscum album. The sequence continues at coordinate 2,087,450,264 of OY728152.1, forward strand.
CAAGGTGCAAGAGGTGACTACAAGGTAAGTACCAAAAAAGAAAAGAAACAACAACTGCAACTACACCAAAGGTCCGAGCGGTCCGAGCTAGTAAGGTCCTTCGTGATCCCCGAAGTCCTCCCGGAAACCTGAAAGCAGTTTTATATACGTAGGGTGAGCATACAAGTACACTCAGTGGGGAAAACCAAAGACTCTCGTGCACAAGTGGGGGAACGTGCTAAATTCCCATGAGAAAAGAGTAAACCAAACACCTATCATGGTAAACTATCCCCCCATGCCTCATCAAGGCACACTCCCAAAATAACACAAGTCAAGTAATATATATAATAAGAGCACATCGATGTATGGGTACCCCACGCCACATTCCCACTGGTTATTGAGACATCCTATGCATCAGACCAATCCCGCCATTCTCACCGCAGTCCCACTGCCACACCTGCCCGCACACACCTGGGCCCCAACCACACGCAGTCCCACTACTGAAATCCCTCCTACACACACCTGGGCCTCAACCGCACGCTGTCCCACTGCTGAATCCCGCCCGCACACACCTGGGCCACAACTGTCACATGTAACAATTCTTGCAAACACCTAGGCCAGAACAACCACCACCATGATAGAAAACACCTGGGCCTCATCCCTAAGACACTTGGGAAACCACCTGATGCACACACCTGGCCAACCACCACACCACCCCGCCCGATGGTTCTTGGGCTAATAATGGACCTCAGGCCATCACAGCCTGCCCGAAGATACATGGGCTATCCGGGAAAGGGAGCATAAAAGGAGCTAATAACCAGCCACTAAGAATAGTGTTTGGAAAAACACCCTCCCCCATGAAATGGGTGTGTTCGGCACTAGGTGCTCAACTTGGATGGTGCGCGAATAAGAAACAAAAAACTACAAGTATATATATAGTACTACTAGAAAAGTAACCATTAGCGACTGCCAAAAGCGGTCGCTAATGGTATTTAATGACCGCGCAGCGTCGGCATTTAGCGGTCGCATATTCCTTGTCGGTAAAGACCTATTCCGACCGCCTCTGGCGGCCACTGAAGGTCCAGTCCAAAAAAACCAGCAAAATAATAGTTTTCCGTGACTTTATTCACACAGTGGCTTGGGGTGGTGCTCGAGCTTGGAGTCGTCGGCCATGGCGGACTGACGGTGGTCGTAACTGGGTTCAAGTGGTAGGCGGCCTTAGGGCAGCATGGGGATTGGTCGCGAGTGGGTTTTGAGGTGTGGAGTGGTCACCGAGGGAACAACGGTGAACATTGGGGGGGGGGGGGGCGCTGTAGACGACCACATGCGGGTGTGGACGGCGGCATGCGACGAGGAGTATGTATGTAGGGTTTTCAGAGGGAAAGGTGGAACGCGATAAGGAGAACAGGTGTAGGTGGGGGCGACACACGGGAAGAAGAAAAAGTGGCACGGCAGAAAAAATCCCTCTGAAATATTGGCCTATACCGACCGCTAAAAGCGGTTTCAAATTTATACAGGCGCAAAAGATAATATTTATAGTAGTGTAGGTAACAAGCACTCACCCAAGTCTTGGTTTTTGTAACCGGCCTATGGAACACAACACCACTGTATCCGAGTCACAAGTCACGAATCTCGCCAACAAAACCCATCATCCCATTCTTGTTTCATGTTCAGTAATAATATTTGAGTTTGAGCACTACTGGGAAACTAGTAGGCATAGGAATAAGTCTAGAAAAGTAAACAGTCAAGCAAAAACCAAAACATCCACACATGGTTCTCAACAACAGAGGATTCCACCCTAAATTATGATATGAACAAGTAACCACCCGGATTTAAAACTCACAACCACCGAATCCATACCAACAGGAGATCCCATCCCCCAAAATCACACAACCACCGAGGGTATAAAAGAACAGTGGATCCCATCTCCTCCCATATCTCCAGCAATCAGCCCGAAGAGAATACAACCAACTACCACCACCAACACAAGCAGGTCCTTGCATGTATTTTCAGATTTAAACGACTTAACACACTCCATGATTCAAATTTACGTGTGTTCTAACCTGGAGTTATCACAGAAGGTTTGATCCTGGTGCTTCCAATTTATTCAGCTGAATATATGTGATTAACCAATTCACTTTTCACAACAGAAGCTTACAACAACAACAAGCGTTTTAAAACATCAGCAAGGTTCATTAGTGCACAAACAACGACCACGAACGACATCGATTTTCAGAAGGCATATGTCAGCACAACTCAACAGGATGACCATAAAAGAAACAGAATCAAAACAGAAGACATCATCAACGATCACAGCCCCCCTCCTTTCATTAGAGAATTTGTTCATTATCTTTAATTAGGTCTGGTTTATCCAATTCTACAGAAACAAAATCATGCCCACCCCGCCTGATACAAAAAGAAAGAGGCAAAGGAGAAATTCCCAGCCTGTTTGATCGATGATCGACGCTGAGGCTGGCCGCGGAACTTTATGGATAACGATGCGCCCGATGCACCAGAAGCTATTTGTGAAAATCCACGATCGAGGAAAGGAGAAAACATGGCTATCCCTTAGTTTATAGGATCCGGGGACGGTTGAGGTGAAAACTCGAAACCGCGTAAGGTGCGGGGGTCGTGGGTTGATCATGCGGCTCCACTCGTCACAAAAGGGGGCCGGGTGGTTTAAGCCGACTCATGAATTGATGAGCATTTAATTAAAACTCTTATGGGAGTTACGGGTCTTAAAACACGGTTAAACAAGTCAGAATAGGGTTTATAACCCTATTTACGCAAAGGAGCGCTACTGGAGGTCTCACCGATCTGTCTCACCGGGACGCCACTCCTTTAGAACCCAGATTTTGGCAAAGAGAAGAACCAAGAGAGTCTAGGTCATCACAATTCAAAACCTAGTTTTTTTAATGTCAGTTTTCCAAATTCCAAAAACACGTTTATAAACCAAAATCAATTTCCAAAAAAATCATTTATACATTAAAAAATGATATTAGAAAAAAAATTCCATTAATTTAAAATACAAACCCATGTAATCCCACAAATGGTTTTACATGTTTTTACCATCATTTATACATTACACTCACATCATCCTTGAGCAAGATCCCTAATGCACTTTCATTACATATACCCCCATATGTGCAAAAATTTATAAAGAACATCATGGGTGGCACCAATCCATTTAAATTATTATTCAAAAAAAGCACCAAATTATTAACCTAAAACACATTCAATCTCAAAACCCACATTACCAATTAAATTATATTTGAAGGAAAAAAATTTCATTTCAAAACCATTTTCATTTTCAGAGTATACTCACACCAAGAAAAAACCATTAGAAATCATAACGTACACCAATCTTCCAGATATAGGGAGTAGAGTCTATGTCTAACTCAGCAAAATGTTAGTAGTCTATGTATTATTTATGTCATAATGCAAAGAGAGACCTGAACCATACACTTAGACACCACATGAATCACTAGTCCATCTGGGATCACAATGTGACACCAAATTGACTTTGTTGTCATCAATCAATATAAAACAAATAATTAATGACTCAAATCAAAGACTACCTCTGGAAACTAGAGGTTCATATAGAGCCTAGGTTCATGATTCCCTTCCCATACAACCATCCTAAGTCTTGATATTCCAAATATCTAACTACTAAATACACCAAATTGAAATAGCCTCCTTTAATACCACTTTTTCATGAAACAACCTAGTTCGACCTTGAATGGATCACCTGAGTCTGTTAACGACAAGGGCCAAGGAATGTTCTTGATCCCCGCTAGTTGGAAACTATTTTTGGGAATCAAAATTAAACCACTGATAATGATTTGGACTGTGAAAAAAGATTAAAAATTAACGAATACTGAAAAAAATAAATACTTTTTGTAGAATGGATTTAAAACTATACGTATGTTTAAGTGGCCTTATAGGTCACCACCCAACACAGAACCATGTTCACTCTAGGAATGATCCAACACTAGAGGACCCTAAAACTGAAATGAATAGTATTCTAGAGCATCTAAATTTCTATGTTGGAATTCCAATGGGAACCACAAAATCCATATACTTTCCTTTCGTGAAAATATAACATTGACAATAGTTTGAATATGTATGTATGAAAATATGGTCTTCTCATGTTGGTAGATAAAATTAGTATTTAATTTTAAGTCAAAAAATACATGAAAAACGTTCATTTTCAGAATTTGATTTTAAAATTTTAGAATCCAAAACCCCAAAGAAGGAAATACTAACTAAGGAAGATACAAATAAAAATGGAAAATTGAAAATAAACTGACAGATGATGGAAAAAAACGAGCAGTGTGATCAAAAAAACCAAAATCAATGAGATACGAAAAAGTAAATAAATAATATAACCATGGGTGATCTTAAATATCCCTAGAATACCCCTTGACATACTCGTTTCTGAACCACCTAACAGAATATCGTGAATCCCCAAATTCTCTAACCAAAAAGTCACCATTAATTATCCATCCTAGTGGCACATCCCACCTGGCATGTCTTTGATCTAGGGGGTACAAACCTGTCTAATTGAATTTGATCAAAAACATTCTCTCAATCTCATATAATACTCCTACGAACTGATGGTAATAGTTAAAAGTGTTTGGGGGAGACCATCACTTGTGTGACTCACCTTAGCTGCTGCCACAACACCTGCCCACCCCAAACACAAACATTACCTGTAAGATAACCTCTAAAGGGAAATCATATATAAGGGTTCCCATTATATACAAATACAAATACATATACATATAAATACTTATATTTCCCAACATAAAGTGCCAACTACGTTTTCTTATCATATAAATATCAAAACAATTTTATAAATTTTTTTGAAATTTCCATCTAGGCACATGCACTTGACGAAACACACTCATTTCTAATATCAACAAAATACATCAAATTCAAATGAACATCTCCATATTGATTCTTTCTTTTCACACTCGCAAAATATATTTTCCCAAGACATTTCCAAAACGTTTCAAAGACCCTATGAAGCACCACTTTTTCAAGAACGTTCTAAATGAGAATTTATAAACATAAATAAAAACAAGTACTTGGTTGTGAATTCTCAGGATGATATAATCAATTGTTCTAATAAATTACCAAATTCAAAATAAAAAAATATGATATCCCAACAAAATACATGTTCTAATTTCCTAAAAAACTATCCCCTACTAAAATTAAATAAATCATCAACTGCTCAATGATAGTACACAAATTCTACAAAATGAATCAAAACACATATATAATACAATTTAAATAATATAACTACTGAAACAAAATAAATCATCCCACTTCATGAAAATATACCCTTCCTCCAATTCTCCTTATAGAGTATTTCAATCAAATCATGTTTTAGTCCACCCAATCACCATGTATATGGGATCAAAACCATGCTTGAATATTTATTATACATAAAATATTAATACTATAAATATGTGTTATATACTATTGAAATAAATTTTTATTAAACATGTCTAATCATTATAAGTTACAAAATATTTAAATTTGAATACATACTAAAAAATATCACCAAATAAAAGAATAAACATAAGATCGAGTTTACGATTACTAATTACACTATGTCATTGATAAACATTTAAAAACTCCATTAAATGATAGAGTCTTCCCTAACTGCCAAATTTATGTTATTTAACAAACCTAACATCTTATTATCTATTGATCTATAAAGGAGTTTTTAAAACATTCCAATTAAATGTATGATAGATATTCCCATGAATGCATCAATAAGAATCAATGATATTACTTCGTTCAATAATCTATAAATGGTTCAATTTTTCCCATTTTATTACTCTTTTTCATTCTTGGGTTTTAGGATTTTAATGAATTTTTAAAACATTGCATAACTTGACAATAGGGGTAATTTAACATTGATGGTGGGGTTTGGGTTGTGATGTCTATGAATCACACAAAAATGTGACGCATAAGAATAAATTTATAATCCCTAAATGGTTATCATTTTTCTTCTTCCATATAAGGTGGATAGTATTATATATAGGGATTTCACTACACCTAAAAAGATGTTCTACTTTTTCAAATGGAAATAGACCCTACTTTCCTTTTAGTAAATTCATTCGAAATGTAAAAATCTGTCTCAGTACTTTTCTATATTCTAATTTTTCTTCTAATCATATTGTTTTCCTTCTCAAATCACCTTACAAGAACATAAACAATAATAAATTTAACCAAGAGATAATTAACATGAACACATGTTATGATTTTTTCTTTGAATGAGACACTACATATTGCGGGTTTAATCTTACTCACTTATTCCTTTTTACTTGTTGTATAGACTTATCATTCTCCCTGTTAAATATATTTAGCACTCTAACATACTCACAATTCTCATCACTTCCAACCACACTACTGGTGAATGATTCTTATCATATTCTTATCGTTTTATCCTTCTTCTAGTCATAAGGCAACACTCAAGTATACAACATGGACTGGTTCTTCTCCTTTTATAATAAGTCACTACATATAATTATTTTCTATGAACATGATATGAGTGACATTCATATTATGTTAATATTACATGTGTTAATTGGTTATGACATTTAATAATAATTAAGAGCCTATCATAATAACATAATCCCAACTATTTCATCTTATTGTCAAATTTATCCATAAGAACCATCTCTTATAAAACCCCATGTCTATATTTATTCAAAATGAATGATTCATGAAATTTCTTCATTTTAGAACATGATATTGTGAACCAAGATCACAATATTTGGATGATACCAAAAAGGGATTGAAATGATGAAAAGACACAAATTTATCTTATATTATGTCATTATATTCCAAAAACCCCAATAAAACCTGCATGAAACCCAAAACCAGGATGTATATTAAATATTGAACCAGTTTTTATACCATTCACATACTTCATTGCTACATCGGTCTTCATTCATATTCATAATGAATATCCCCCCGATGGATTCAAATAAACCTCCCTCTATAGAGTGTTTATGTAGTTCAACATGAATCTCATAATTATAGAGACTGATCTTCCAATATTCCAAAATAAAATGTTTAAAATTTTACAAATTAGTTTATTACATAAGTAAAATATGATTATCAAAGTATCTATATAGTAATTTTTAAAAAAACACAACCAATTAAATTTAGGTAATATTTTACAAGTCGTTCAATGAAATATTTGACAATGTCCATCAATTCAAGCCAAATAAGTGTTGTTATTGGGGTAAATGGAAGTAATGTCTCCATTTAAACCAATAATAATATTAATCATATGTTAAATGATCATTGTATCATCATTTTGGATATCCTAAACGAATCCTTATTTTGGGTGTTTATAGGGTTGTGTTATAGATTGGGCATGAAAGAATTTAATTAGAAAATTCATCAATAAGTATGAGATATATCTCAAATTTTATTTAATTTTATGGACAATTATATTTGGATAATTACAACATAACATGAATCAAATATGTACTAAATTATGTTGTCTCTGACTATAATTGAAATAGAAATTGTGATATTATTCCAAATCATTGGTCCCCTTAATAGAAAGAGGAAGGAACACATCTATGTTGGTTGAAGAAATATATAACATCTATTCCCTATAGTAAAATCCCATAGAAATTAAATTTATGTTAGAATATGATAACCCCAATATGATTCTCTAGTAGATAGAGAAAATCAAGAGGATGAACTGGTACCTATAAGTCCCAATTGAATTATAAAATAACAAAATGAAGTCTCAATATTGTGTTGATTTGTATAAGTTAGAATATAGAGAATACAAATATCATGAATGAAACTATCAGAATTAGTAACTAATCATGTATCTCCCTTGTATGATACATCATATTGTCCAAGAAGATGGAAACATGAGATTGGAATATACCACATATAGCTGGTGGTGGGATTAGTTCAAAACATTGTCCATCTAGAGATCTTATTAATTCTTGTAGAACCTACTACACCAAAATTAAATCCACCTCCTAAAAGGGAACCGTATAAAATATATGGAGACCCCATAAATACATGATCAAATGATATAAAAATACACTATTAAAATTAAATTCAACATCAATTGATTAATCATAGTGCCTGATCTAGTTTTAAAAACATTTATCCAAATTGATATTCAGCAAAAGTAGAAAAAAGTAATAATTGAGATAGAATAAAATGATCCACAACTAAAAAATATGACCAAATGTTTGGTTCCAAGATGTTGTATTTTTCCAAAATCTAGTTGTAGATAAACCTATAACCTAGTATGCAGGATGAAAGCCATAAATTTTATCTAATTGTAATACAACATTCAATTGTGAAAATTTTTAATATAGATTATATCAAAAATACATTAATACTACATCCATAAAATATATTTCAGTATTTAAATAAAGTTATAAGATGTTTCAATTCTATCTAATCATTTGAAAAAATAAATTTAAAAAAAATTGAATATTGAACCAAATATACATGCCAGAGGGAAAAAGATGTCAGAAAGATCATCTTGTTGATTGTTATTGCATGAAAATCCAACCTCCTTCGCATTATATAGAATAATATTGGTAGAATATATATTGTGAAAGTTTAGTTTGAAGATTTTGTTTTAATAATGTACAATCACAAGTATTAAACATGTATTTTGTGAAATGTATATTTACAAATGAATTTTTAAACCAAAATATCTTAAGCTCGCTATTTGAATTAGGAAAAAATTGTAATAATATAAATAATAGTGGATGTTGTGCCTCATTTTCGTAGGAAATACTTCTTGAAGTTTTATATTGTTTATTTCATATGTCATAAATATTACCTTGAATGTATTATCATCACATGGTCATATTTATTTGCAACCATTTAAATATGAAATATCAATAGTCAATGGAATGTGATTTATGTTGGAATATGTTTAGATCAGGTGTGAAATTAACTCATAAATTCCATGTATTATATATATATTGTTTATTAATAAACAGTCAATGAATTTGAATTATATAAACCAAAATAATATTTAGTTATCACTAACCAACAACTAAAATTAGTAACCACAATAATATATAATGTTGTTTCCAAAATTTAGGATGTATTATGTGTATTTTTAATGTTTGAATGAACGTTTTAGTAATTGTAATACACTACAATTCACTTATATTTTTTTTAAATGTAACAACAATATATGATTTTATTTTGTTCCAAATATATGATATATTGGAAAAATGTGTTTTATATAAACATTTAACATGGAAATCATATCAGTATAGTATTATCAAGTTATAATTATGAACTATATTGAATATATTATTATAGAATGTTGAACAGAATATTAAGATGCATTGTATTGTTAACTATTAAGAGATAGAACATTGAGGAAATTCCACATAATTTTTTTTAAAACAATTAACGAAACTAATGATTTAATTTAAAAATAAAAATTAATTATCAATCTCATACATAAATTGCATTGAAAAAACAATAGTAACATAGGACATACAACTAATGAAGTTAATATAATACCAATATTTTCAATAGTCTGTTTTATGGAAGTATATGGTGTTATAATATAATCATTATCAATAAGGATTCCTCATGGATATATAGTTGAGAAATTCATGTATGAATTATCCAAATGGTTATAGTTGCCTAGAAAAAAATTCATTGTTGATACATCAATAAACGTATAGTACAAAAGAAACATAAATCCGGAATTAAATTATTGTTATTGTATATATTATGAAATTTTGACCTTGTAATATTGTAAGATACTGTAAAATGTGATGAAAATTTCAGGATCAATATTCTCTGTTAGAAGTTGTTTCTAACATTCAAAACATTAGATTGTGTAATTTTGAGTAAAATAAGAATCACAGAATTGGTTGTTAATTGTTCATAATTTACATACTTGTAGAAGAAAACAATATCTATTTACGAATTCCTCTCAAGGAATGATGGTGTTATAATATAAAAATTATCGATAGGGTTACTACAAGGATAAAGATTTGAGACATTCGTGTATTAATGATCAAAATTGTTATCCCTTTTTATTAGAAAAATTCTTGGTTGAACCATCGAAATACTTATAGTAGAACCTAAACATGAATATGGAATGAAATTAATGTTGTTGTGAAACAAAAGAATTTAGAAAAATGGAATGTTGAAAGATACCGTAATATGTGACTGTATTTTCTTGATCATTATTCTCTATTGGAAGTTGGTTTCTACATTGAAAACATGACATTTTGTTATTTTTAGTAAAATAAGAATACTAAAAGTGGTTTTTACACTTCAATTTTTACCTAAATATCGAAGAATGTTTTTAAATTTACAAAGTCTTTTCATGGAATTAGAGTCATCATACACTGACGAACCACTATGATAGAATATAAGCTAACATTTTCTGCGAGAATTCTAGATTATTTTTCTCTTTGATTAGGTAAACCAGTATTGAGTCGTGCACTCCTATAGTGATTTACATTTCATTAGTAACACAATACATTCTAACATCCACATAGTGCATCGATAAGAAGATATTAGAAGTCTAATTGGAATTTAATATATAAAATATATGTTTAACAACATATTTGGAATGAAATGTACCATTTCTAGTATATTTAGAGTATTTAACTTCATCTGAAAGTTGTATCTTATTATGATATGGAAAAGAATAATTTTTTTACTCAAAATAATAAAAGTGAAATTTGGTATGAAATCCCCATAATCACCAGATCTTCCTATAACACAAAATATATTTCATTTTAATAAATTAATAACTAAAATTTTACTTTAAATTGAATGGTGTGATAATTCAACATCACTATAAGTTGAGATAAGACATAAATGAAAGCAATACAATCTTCACTATCATAATCATCTTTCTATGTAGTTTGTCTTCCTTGAAAATGAAATTGTGATTTTGGATCATATCTAACATTTGTTATATTCTTCTTGTATAAGGAGGGTATAACGTTTTGTCACAAAAAATTAATGATCTTCATGTTAAAGAAAAATACATTTATCCTAGGTTATCTATTTAAGTATGATTATTATGACACTATTTTTGGGATTGATTTAGTCTGTGAAAATATTAAAAGTCATTTGATACTGAATTGATAGTTGTGAAATAGTGAAACAAATAATTTTCTGAAATTAACAAATCACTTATTTAACTAATATGAATATATTTATATATGATAGTAAGTATAAAATAGATAAATAATCATTAAAATAAATTGAATTAACCATGTTAAAAATCATAATCACACAATGAGAATGAATTGAAATACACGTAACATGCAACAAGAAAATAAAATATCCTAATGAATATAACAGTCCAGTGTTTTGGAAATTATATAAAATATATTTTAAATTAAAATTCATTACCAATAAAACTCTACAATGTTGAAAATATTTTTATGCCCTGACTGTTCTGGACTCATAGGGACGGGAATCTAATGTGGAAAACCTAAATGAACATTTTGCATAATATTCAATTGAAAAATGTCACCACATCGAAGTGGAATGTAGGAATAAGAGTTCAATTAGTACCTATGTTTTGCGTGAAGAAATCAAAGAATCATGTGCTACAAATTATGAAATATGAATATAGGGAAAAAATAAAAACAGAAAAATATTAGTAAAATTGCGGAAAATACATGACTATGGGATAATGCCGCAATGTATAGGGAATGTGAGGGTGACACATGGATATAAGGAGAGAGTGGGAGGGGAAAAAAGAATAAGTAGAGTAATAGGACGTAGATAGTAGGATGTGATGAAATGATAGAGAGAGTAGGAGATACTAATTCGATTCAATGGAAAATATTGAGTGAAAGTATTTAATATATCATATCTATAGGGATTAATTCAGGGAGAACAGTAAATGAAGGTAGTGAGGGAAGACAGATGTCAAGTAAAATTTTAATTAATGTACACTATATCAATAAAAAATTAACATTAAATATGTTATGTGTAAATGTATGTCTACCTCCAAAATAGGAGACACAATTATAGAGATGAACATGCCTCGCAAGATACTATTGATATAGTATGAGATAAACTGTTTCTTAAGAAAAGAATTCATTGTTAAAGGTTCGATGTAGAAGTAAATTGATAATAGAATCAGTGGTAACAAAACAATTAAAATAAATAGAGGGACAATTAATCAATCAACAATTAGGATTAATGAACATTCTGGTAAATTCATTATTACCTCCACTATAAGCGAATAAATTCCTGATCCATAGTTGTATCAATGGAATCAATTGATATCTTATGAATTCAAGAGATGATGAAGATGGTATCTACATAATGGAAAGGATGTCTCGTTGAACTAGAGGACTCAAATAGAGTAGGACATTTGGAGGTGGTTTGTGGCAGGAGAATAGATTTTGGGAACCCTATAGGAGAATGATCGCCTAGTGGTTTGTGGTAGAAGAATCAAAACGTGATAACCTTAAGTGAGGAAGAGTGAGGAGAGGATTTTGGTGATGAAAATAGGTAAAAGTATTATGGGTTGGGAATAATATTTTGGGAATCCTAGATCATATGAATTTGGAGTGGAAGTGAAGATGTGCCAGATGGGTCCCAATTTTGGTGGGAGAAAAATTTCACAGGGTGACATGGAAGTATAATTGAGTGAAATGAATGAAGAAGTCACCCAAAATTAATAGATATAATTCATAACTGATATGAGATTTTGTAAAACATTACAATCATCCCATTTATTTTATGTCCCACTATAATTTAAAACAAGATAGAAAAACGTAACACACATAAAGATTCCAAAAAAGCTTATTTGACCCCAAATGAGACATGACATTGAAATCCACTACATAAACCACTTTTAAAAAACACCAAAAATAAAAAAAACACCATTTTCATTCACCCCAAACCCAATAACTCCCAAAATTTATAAAACACAAGCAATGTTTTCTTAGAAATTGTGTATTCCCTTGCAAAAAATCTAGACGCAAATAAAAATCCTTCACATCATAAAATTATACATAAACTACTATATTTACAATAAAATAATACCACCACAACATCAATATGGATAATAATTTCTCAAAACCCCCAAAATAAATCAATGTAAAAAAATGCTCAATAGAAAACACCTCCACTATCAACCATTTTAACTATTAAAACCAAAATGACATTTAATCATACTCATTCACTGCATGAATACGATGGCAGAATTGAATAAACCCATTTATTAATATATTTATCAAATTTAATTTCCCAAAAAACATAATAATAAGCTAACTGAAAGAGTTATAAAGATGAAATCTTGGTTTGAAAATTTAACAAAACAAAATTTGGAATTAAATCGAATATAAAGGGTTCATAAGGCTTAGTAAATCTTATCGATTCACATAAAAACTATTTTTACTAAATTATACCACCATAAAAACACTAAAATGAGATAATCAATGTGTAATTTAATCATGAAAATCAAATTTAAAAATTAGAGAGAGGAATGAATGTTTCAATGTAATGTGTCGGAATGGAAAAACACATGGTTTCATTATCCACAAAAGTGTGAGAACATGATAAAACCATTAGAGGAGGAAGAAAAAATCATGAGCTGTAATAATGAACTACATAGAAAAAGAGAAAAAAACTCGAATAAGAACCCCAATTATTTGGTTTTCGATACGATGGAGTAAAACCCCTAGTATTGAAAGCATGATCACAAGATTGGGGTTTCATTCTAGTTAATATGTCGGATGGAGGAGGTCCATGTTTCAGGGTGATTGGCTGGATGAGGGTTGTGCATCAGGAGGTCGGTCAGAAGAGGGTTGTGTGCTGGGAGGCGGGACAAAAGAGGATTGCACGCCAGGAAGGGGGTGCTGTGCAAGTTGAAGGAGGTTGGGGGGGTAGGTTTCTACTAATAGTGGGAGGTGCGTCCATAGGATTGTTGGGTTGTGAAGCCCGGCGCTACAACAGAATACATCATTCCAGAAACACCCAAGAGGAGAATATTTCATCCAAATGATTTTTATCACTAGAAGACATTTTATTACACCACACCCGAAGTCATTTTACAATGCACCATCGACACACGACACCCATTAACGTACCATTTTTGTTCGTACCATCGATCATCAAAACCGGGACACACTGCTTGATCTCCACAACCAAGAAGACACTCATTACATGGCATCATCATCTTCGTCATCTTTAATCATTGTCGTCATCGACACACCACCATCATCGGCGTCATCACATATACTTCATTCATCTTCTTCATCTCCGCTTCACACTGGTTACCACAAACACGGAATCCCCTTTTTCTCTCCCTCTTGGTGGCTTCATCTTTTCTAGCCACACATCAAAACATGCTACCACATCATCTTATATAGACACCTTTCTCAAATATCCAATTAATGTGGTCAACATTAATTATTACATCAATTAATATTGGGAATAACCCTTCATTGATGTTGGGAGAAAATCCTCCTTTAATTTTGAGTAAATCCCTCCATTAATTATTTTCTCTCTCTTCATCATTTTAATTTTAAATCAAAAATCCCATCAACATCCACCTTGATTTAAAATTAAAATACTCTAAAGTCATCTCCACCATATGGGGCAATTTGATCACCAACTCCACCAAGCTCTGAATGTAAACCAATGAATGGAACATGACGCATGACACCTGCGGCCAATAAGAATTTCTATATTCCAGCAACGTCACTGATACCGTGGCAATTTTTGATGAAATATGAGTCCTCAATATGCTTCTCCACACGATTATTTCCACCGTTTTCTTCAAACAAGCACTTAAACGTATTCCTCTAATACAACTGTAGTGGCACGGAGCCCGGCGCCGCAGCAAAAGTCATCATTGCAGAAACACACAAGAGGAGAATATTTCACCCGAATGATTTTTATCAACCGAATAAAATTAATCACACCAAACCTAAAGGCATTTTACAATGCACCACTGACACACGACACCCATGAACTTACAATTTTTTTTGTACCACCGATCATCAAAATCGGGAAACGCCGCTTGATCTCCGCAATCATGAGTACCTTCTATTCATGGCACCATCATTGTTTTCATCTTTAATCATCTTCGTCATTGACATGCCATCATTGTTGTCATTGAAACGCCATCATCATTGGTGTCACCACCTCTATTTCATTAATATTCATCATCGTCGCTTCGCACCGGTTACTCATCATTTTTGAAACACACAAGAGGAGAAGATTTCAACCAAATGCTTTCTATCACCTGAAGGAATTTTATCAAACCACACCTGAAGGCATTTTACAACGCACCACCGACACACGACACCCATGAACATACCATTTTCTGTCCTACTACCGATCATCACTACCGGGACATGAAACTTGATCTCCGCAGATAAGAGAAATTTCGATACATGGAATTTTCATCGTCGTCATCTTCAATCATCATCGTCGTTGACATGCCATCATCATCGGCATCATCACCTCTTCTTCATTCATCTTCATCATCTTCCCTTCTCACCAGTTACCGCAATCCCGAAAACCCCTACATCGCTCTCTCTTGGTGACTACATCTTTTCCAGCCCAAACTCCAAAACATGTAACCACATATTCTTATATTGAAAACCAACCCATATATCCAATTAATGCTGTCAACATTAATTATTCCATCAATTAATATTGGGAATAACTGTTAATTAATGTTGGAGAAAATCCTCTATTAATGCTGAGAAAATCCCTCCATTAATAATTTTCTTTCTCTTTATTATTAAAATTTTAAATAAAAAATCCCAATAATCTCCACCTTGATTTAAAATTAAAATACTCCAAAGGCATTTCCACCATCTGGGCCAATTTGATCGCCAACCCCACCAATCTCTGAATGTCAACCAATGAACAGAACACGCTTTATGACACATGTGGACAAGAAGACCTTTGATATTACAACAACATCACATATACATACCACCATCATTATAGTTATCTTCAATCATCGCCGTCATTAACACACCATCATCATCAGCGTCATCACCTCTGCATCATTCATCTTCATTATCTTCGCTTCACACCGGTTACCGCAAACGCATCAACCCCTTTGTCACTCTCTCTTGTTGGCTACATCAATTCCTACCCACACTACAAAACATTCTAATCTTATATATACACCCATCTCATAACTCCAATTAATGCGGTAACCATTATTTATTCAATCAATAAATATTTGAAATAACTCTTCATTAATGTTGGTTAAAAATCCTCCATTAATTTTGAGAAAATCCCTCCATTAATAATATTGTCTATATTAATTATTTATATTTTAAATAAAAAATATGAACAACGATAGGGTTCACCATAGGGGGATGGTATGATGGAGGTTGTGCGCATATTGGCGACGTGCATGATTAGGTTGGAAGGAAGAGAGGGTCCTCGAGAAAGGGAGGTCGGAATTGGGAGGTTCGTTGGTCAGAGGGTGTCACACCATACATGGGAGAGAATCAGCTAAGGGATATGGGGAGGTGAACAGTGCAAATAAGGATTAAAGTGTTTGAGGTTGGCTGGTGTGATCTGCATAGGGGAAGAATGGGGGTTCGCGTTGTGGAAGGGAATTGGTAGGGGAAAACCCAATAGGGTTTCCAAATAAAAAAATATTAATATTAAATATAATATTAATATAATAAAATTTATAATAATATTAATAAAGATAAACTAATAATAATAAAAATAATAAAAATTTTCATATAAAATTTTTAATTATTAATAAAAATTTACTAATAATATAATTACTTTTAATTAAAATATAATAATAATAATAATTTCTACACATATGATATTATTATTATTATAATTATTTATATATGTATAATATTTATTTATTTTATGTTTTTTGAATCCTAAAAGTCACATGGGCCAACCACACTATTACCGCTAGTCGTGTGGTGCCCGTGTAATTGCCCGAAACCCACCAAAAAATTATAAATATCAAAAAACGTTATACCAGCACTGAACCCAATCCATGAATTGAGTAACCAAATCCATGAGATAATAAAATAAAACAATTTTAATGGTTAGGTTATGACATGGAATAACTTATCCAAACAATATTAATATTATATAAAATTCCTAAAATAAAGAATATTCAATAATAATGAGGAGAAGAAATGAATCACTTATTTTGGTAAGGAAAAGAATAAGATAATTTTGGCCACATGAGATGTGTACATAAATGTTTGTGAGAGAGATTAATGAGAGTTAAATGGATCTATCTTAAGTTGTAATAAAATTTGTAATAAGAGGGGATGTATCAAAACAAACCACAATCAGAAAAAAGAAATAAATTAAGAGGAACAACATAAAAGTAATGCTTGAATAACAAAGAGAGGGAGATCTATTACAATGAGAGGGGGATTCCAAAATATTTTGTGGTTCTAAATTAGAGAATGGTGTCACTAGTATAGAACTATAGATATGGATGGGAAGAGTAATAACATTATAAAAGGATTTTTATTGCAAATTATGAGGTGCTTGGGTGAAATTTTATAGGAAATGAGAGGTGTGTACTTTATTATATCTCAAAAAAACGGGTTTTACTATACAATTTAATGTAATCAAAACCAAAAACCTTTACCAAGGGGATTCCATTGGTTTTTACCAAAGGGCATTAGTTTTCATTATTTTAATATTTAATTGGTAGAAAATATTAATATATTTTCTATGGTGATGTGGAGGTGAGTCATGCTATTAATTAAATAACTTTAGTACCATAATATACGATATAGGGTTTAGCATTTTCATAATTTATTTATAATAATAATATAATTAACATAAAAAATTATTTTATTTGGAAATTTATATTTAATAATGCATAAATTTCATATTATATCACATTTTGGCCACTATGATCTCATAACACACTCCAGGATTATACGATTTTTAATTTTTACCTAAAAATTCTATTATATTAGGAAATAATGTATAATTAACTGTGGAATAATTTTTAAATTATCATTACGAGATTAATATTTATATTATCCAAAAAAAATTCAAAAATATAAATTTTTTCATATAAAGAACAATCAATATTTATTTAAAAGTGCATGATTATTGATAATAAATGTTCTGAAACCCTTAACAAAATTATATTTGACATCATAAAGAAAATATTTCCAATTTTATTAAATGAAAACTATACAATAGTAATATTTTATTAAAATATAATTTATTTAAAAAATCCATTAATTAATCAAACTAAATGTCTATATTTATAAATCATTTTACCCAAGAAAACAATTTTTGTTTTACCATATAAAAATTAAAATCACTTATATTGTAGCTGTGATAAAAAAATATATTCATTTTTCCATAAAATATAAAATTTCATTTAATTAGGTTCTTGATATATATCTTATTTTTAGATGTTAAAATTCCATAAGGGTCTGAGGTTTGATTTTGATATTTTTATGGGGTGGTTCGAAAAACATAGTTTGGGTCGTGATATCGACATGTTTGATCATCTCTATTAAATGGTTTCGATCATGCTTTATTAAATTGATATTGAATTGGTGTTCATAAAATTGAAAGAAAAACAGTTCTATATCCTTTGGAGGATCTGATATAAGTGATTCAAAGGGTATGATCTTACTGGTAGATGTTACAACTTCCATTGTTTGTGTCAATTGAATTTTCAATATATATATATTTATATACTAATAATATGATCAATGATGAACGAATATATCATCAATAGTTATGATAGATAATCATATTTTGAATCTGATAGGAAATAATAACAAAAAATTAGTTCAGGTGTTTTATATATCCATAATTCATAATATTTCATTTATTTAAATCAAAAAGGGGGTTTAACATCTCAAATTTGGCGTCATTATGTTGGTAATATTTAAATGATTAATTGAAAATATAGCATTTTTTTAAAAAATTATTTTATCTAAATGTGAATAACATATTATTAAAATAGATTAAAAAATGAAACAAAATAAATTATTATAAAAATTCAGTTTTTAGGAATAAAACTAGATTTATTTATATCTTATTCCAAGATAACACATTAGATGAATATTGATCATTTCTTAATCATATAATATATTCCAGTCCTTTAAATCATTGGAAATTTTATTCATTTATCTAATTAAGATATGATATGAATTTTTCCTAAAAATAGTTTTTTTAATATGTTCTGTAAATAAATTGTGTCCTCACAATTTTAACATTCTCTTGATAAAAATTCCTCTACAAAAAACCCACATAATAAGAAGGGTAAAAAACAAATTATAATAAAAATGTAAATGATATTATGAATGAATTAATATAACTGGGTTCCCAAATTAGAAAAAAATAGATGGATAGGATAATTTAGACATGGAAGAAGCACTGACATCCAAATAATAAAAAAATTTGACAGAGATTAATTTTAGGAGAATTCTAAAGAACACATGACCATAAACCTATGATATGTGAAATAGACTACTCCATTATTAGATATAAAGGTAATTTTATAACATTTTTACTTTAGCTTCCTTTTATAATGAAGTTAAATTGTTACAAGGAGATATAAAAAAATTGATTTCAATCCATTTCATAACCACAATATCATCAATTGTTCATGCATCAATCAATTTATAATACATAATTGACTCTAGGATATGATATTTTCAAGCTTCAATCACTAACAGGTAATTTGATACATAAATAAATGATAATCTATTCCATTTATATCCAGTTCATATAAAAAAAATGAATTTCATAGGTTATCTAAAATTTATAAATTATTATATGGTGAAAAAAATTTATATTTATATCCTCATCCAATTTTCATCTCAAACCATTACCGAATATTTAAAACTATGACCCTCCAGATATGAAATTATTTAAAATATGGTCATAAAATTTCTAAAAGACAAATTATCCTTAATCTACCAAATATTATTATGTATATCATAAATGTCACATCCCTAATATTTTATTAGGATGGAAATATATTCTCTAAAATAATTATTATAACTAGAATTACCAAAAAAAATCAATCAAAATAATAATTTTTAATCATTTTTGAAGTAAAACATCATTAATTGAATATATTTGATAAATAAAAAACATTGATATATATATATATGGTAATACAAACAAAATCTCAAAAATCATTAATCTATTTGGAGGCCATTAATAAATTATAATTTTATTTAATCAAAAAAATAATCTCTTTATCTAATCTAAACAATATTTTCCAAACATTGAGAATATGTTATGGGTTATCATTACATAATCATATACTTTCAATAAAATATTTTATATTACTTATATAACATTTCTATCTCATTAATAATTTTTTTTATTAAAAGATGTAATGATAAAAATCTATATAAAAATCCTAATTTATATTTTATAATTTTTATAGAATAATTATGGAACATGATAAAAATACCTTAAATAATAATAATTCATTATTAAACAATTAACTAGTATTTAACATATTATTCCATAATATCTATTTCCTACAATATTAATGTTGGACTTTTTTATTGGATTCCTTAACTTCTTTTTAATCATTCTTCTTACATTTAACATAAATAGAACAATTAGAATAACTCATACCTATCACATGTCATAATTTAATCTCTTCAAAATAAGGTTTATAATTATTACTCATTATACCTTTCTGATTGTCTTAATGATCGTTCCCCCAAGGATATAAATTTTTATACTTCCCATACCTTCCATATTTATAAAATTCAACCATTTTTGATTCTTAGGCGAGATATTATTATAATCCATTGAATTTACTAAACTATTCATTTTACAACGAAGCCATTTAATATAATCACTTATGTTCCAATATTAAAACAACTCCTTGTTCCATTAATACATTCTCATGAGTAATGTTTCCATCACTATCTACATATACAAAACAATATATTCATTATGTCAATGTATCCACCACCCGAGCTCTATGTGAACTCAATCTTTCTATTCCTAGGTATGTATGAGATTTGATTGAGGTGCTTGTTATTAATAATATATCATGATAAAAGATTAGACATATTTACCAAATCTATCACTATAGTTATCATCCAATTTTTTGGTTATCAAAACATTTTCTATCACATAAAATGTGGACCATGTTCTATTTGATTACCAGAATTTTATAATACTAAAAAGAAATTTGAGAAAAAAATTCATTAGGGAAAACAACCTAATTAGGAAAAGTAATTTATAAGCACATTAAAAGATGAAATATTATTGTTGACCTCACTTTTTATGATAATCCCAATTATGCATTCACATAATTTTATAATACAAAATAATGTGTAACTATATATTGATTCTTTAAATATATGATCTAGTTGATAATAATATTAAAATACTCTTTAAAATATGTTAATAAATGTTTATCTATGTTTATATGACTTTTTAAATAATTCTAACTCAATCCGATATTGTTTTGCATAAAAAAAAAGTTTTAATGTCATTGATATGCCTATAGATACTGATACAGATCTACTGGTACTTAGTCTACCGATACAAAGAGTCACTAATATGAAAATGTCACCGATACACAGAGCTACCGGTATGTGTAAGTCCACCGGTAAGAACATGTAACTATTAGATCATGTCCACCAATAAAGACAGCTACATATAGAAGATGAGCTACCGAGAGAATATGTCTACCGATATACACTTCACTGGTACATAATGGAGCTACCAATATGCACAATCTTCCGATACAATGTTTATACATACAGAGTCACCTATACAAAAAGATACACCGATAAAATCATGCTACCGATAGACCACGAGCTACTGATAGAAGGATTCACCAGTATATAGAGCTACAGATACACAGACTAACAGCTACCGATATAAGGAGCTACCTGTACAAGTTCAAAGAGCTACATATAGGAGCTCACTGCTATAAAGAAGTCCATTATTACACTTATTCCGACAGAAGGCTACTAATGAAAGACTGGCCACCCAAAATCTATGCTATCAATATTATTTGTTTATTAAGTAACAGTAATACTTTATGATTTTAATACAATTAATGTTTTTTACTGATAGTTGTTGACATTTTAGGGAACCATAACCAGAGCTGACTTCTATAAAAGGATGGACAAAGGACAGACAAAATAACATCTTAGAAGGCACGTGAAGTGTCAAAAATCAAGGGTTTAATAACATTCTAAAGTGGTAAATTCACCTAGAATATAATGGCTATATCGATCTTGGAAGAACTCTGGACATACACGAACCCATTTATTCAATAATAGAATACCATTCGAACATCAGGAAATGAGTGATGAACTACAATGAAATCTTTTAATGCACTCAAACTGTTCAAACTGTACTTGAAGAAAATGACACATTATTTTTTAGACCAAAACTAGAGAAGGAATCAGAGCCAATAATAACAAATAAAAAAGTGTTTGGATCTACACTTAAAATCACTAGATCATTCAAAACTCACATATGCTCTCACAGTGATTATTTTATTTACTTTTCGAGCAGTGTGTGTACTCTGTAGTGTATTTACCCACATTGTCTCCTTTGATAAGAAGAATGATTTCTAAATCCTCAAATAAACAATTCTTAACTATTTTGTATCCCACTATGGATAGTGGTAGAGGTCATGTAAAACCTGGATAGTCTTTGTGTTGTTGTTTTGTTTTCCCAAGTATAATGGTGGTAGAGGTCTTAGGACCGGGATAGTATCATGTACTGTTGTTTACCCCGATCAAGGGTGTGGAAAAAATTTATATAAATTTTTTGAGAGGAATATGTCTCTTCTTGAGACTAAACCTCTTGGTTATATATTCTGTGCATTTTATATTAAGTCTAAAGTACACTATATATTTTATATTCCACTATTAATTACTTTGAAATACAATTTGTTTTAAAGTTACATTCATTGTTAAATTAGAAATTGTTTAGACTTATTGTGAGCCAGTAAGTTTGTTTCAAAATTTAAGTTAATATTTTGATTAAAATAATTGAGACCTAATCAATATTTGAGAAAATAATTGAACCTTTACAATCTGTATAAATTCACTACAGTTTATCTTTTTTTTAAATTGGGGGATTTTAAGAGAAATATATTTAACAGAAATTTTAATTGGAACTCAATTCAAACCCCCTCTTGAGTTTCCACTCCGACCAACATTTGGTATCAGAGGATTTTTTTCTTATCAGATTTTTTCAAAATACTATGTTTATCTATTGTTATTTTAGTTTCTTCATAATGATCATAAATGTATGTTTGTTTGAAATTTTATGTCTTTAAATATATTTTCTAAAATGTAGTTATGGAAAATAGACTATATGGTGCTATTACCAAAATTCCATGATTCTTCAATGGTAAAAACTATGCCTAGTAGAAACTTATGAAGAAAATTCATTTAAAAAGTATGGGATTTGATATATGGACTGCTATAGAGATTCAATATAAGATTACAAAGACTGTTAGAACTACATGGGATGAACATACTAAAACAGCTTACAATAATAATTGTAATGCTCTCAATTCCATGTATTGTGCTATAGGAGCTGAAGAATTTAATAGAATATGTTCTTGAAAAACTGCCTATGATATTGAGGAAACATGGCTATTTACCATGAGGGAACAACCAATGTTAAATAAATGAGGCTGAATACTTACACTATTAAATATGATAACTTTAAAATGAAGCCTGATGAACCTATTTCTGACATATATCTCAGGATCAATGAGATTCTCAACACCATGATCTATCGTGGTAAAATTGTTCCTACAAATGAACAGATCAGGAGGATATTAAGATGTCTGCCAGAAAGATGGAGAGGCGCATCTGTTTCTATTAGAGAATCATGTGACATTAGCACATTTCCAGTTAAATAATTAACTGGTAATCATATTATGTATGAGGAAGAACTCATGGTTAATAAAGAAGAAGATGATGAACCTAAAATGATGTTAGTGGATTTTAAGTCTACTGCCTTAAGAAGTAAGGATATGGAGACAATACACATACAATCTAAATGCTCAACAACTGAAAGTTCAGATTCTTATAGTGATGCTAAGATGACTCAAATGTCCAGATGATATATGAAGTTCTACAAGAAGAATAAATTCATCATAAAATCATACGAAAATGGTAAATATGACATAAAAAATCATTAGAAAAGGGATTGGAAGAAAGCTAATAAGCGTGATGAAGTTATCTGCTATGAATGCAAGAGAAAAGGTCACGTTAAAGCTGAATGTCCAAAATTGAAGTACAAGAATAAACATGAATATAAGGAAAAAATTATAAGAAATAAATGAAAGCTACCTATAGTGATTCAGATGATATCACACGTGAATCCGAGGTTTCTAACTCTAAGAAGAATTAAGCTAACATGTGTTTTATGAAAAACACATCTGATGTAACACTGGAACCTCCAGCTTTAAATTTATACTATTCTGGAGTTGATTCTGATTCTGTTTCTAAATCTGAAAACATGTCTAGAGACGAATTATTTGAATATGGTAATATTCTATAAGATACCAATAATGAACTTAAGGACAATTACAATGCCTTAATGAAATAATATGCTTTATCTAGCACTGTTAAATCTGCCCTCGGGATTGAGAAGTAAATGAATGCACAACTGTTAAAAGAAATTACTGAACTAAAAATGTCTAATGATAAACTGAGAAAGGACTTAGAAAAGTTCACAAATGGAAAGAACAATCTAACTCAAATTATAGGAAAACTAGTAGAAGCAATTTATACTTCTGGAATAGGCTATCACTCTAGACAGAGACAGTTTACCAAAAATATATTTATTCCTAAATCTGGACAAAATTATGCTAGTTCTAGTTCTGGAAATCTATCTTCTTCAACAAGTTATTCATATGGTTTTAAACCAAATAAATTTTATTTTTCAAAAACTATCGATTCTATCAATTATATAACACCCATAACACAAATTTGGGTACCTAAATCATTTCTTATTAACATTTCTGGGCCCATGAAAATCTGGGTACTAAAATCATTTTCCATATAAACCAGTTTTGTTGGAATCCTTCTTAAAGAGTTCTCATAAGAAGGAATGGTAATTGGCAGTGGATGTTCAGGGCACATTTCTGGTGACTACTTGTGCATTAAGAGTTTAATCAAAGTTGATGGAGGTTATATCACCATTGGTGATAATTATAAAGGAAAGATCATCAGCCTAGGACAAATTGGTAAGAGTAACTCAGTTTTAATTTTCAATGTTTTATTTGTTGATGTATTTAAATATAACTTTTTATGTATTTCTCATTTATGTGGTGATGGTTTTAATGTTAAATTTGAAAATGATCCATGTAATGTTTCTAACTCTAATATTGTTTTAGTATTTTCTACCTTGAGAAATGAAAATGTTTATGCTATTGATTTTAATTTGTTTTCTAAACAAAATATAGCTTGTTTAAATTATTTTCATTAATAATCTTGGCTGTGGCACAAAAGATTAGCACATTGCAACATTCATTCACATATAAAATTGACTAGGATGAACTTAGTTAGAGACCTACCTAAACTGGAATTCCCATCATAAAATGTTTCTAATCCCTGTCAAAAGGGAAAGCCACATAATGATTCTTTTAAATAAATGAATGATGTTTCAACTTCTCAACCTCTAGAGTTAGTTCAAATGGATTTTTCTGAACCTTTTAGAGTTTCTAGTTTAATGGTATGCACTATTTCTATGTATTAGTAGATGAATTTTCTAGATATACTTGGGAATAAATCATAGGTCACAAAAGTGAATCTTGTTCGTACTTTATTAAATATTCCATGTCAATAGGAAACAATATTGGACTTAAGATTAAAACCCTAAGAAGTGACCATGGTCGTGAGTTTGAAAATATTGTGTTTGAATCTTACATCTCACACAATAGATATAATTATAACTTTTCTACCCCTAGGACACCTCAGCAGAATGGTGTAGTAGAAAGGAGAAATATAACATTTCAAGATATTGCAAGAACTATGCTTAATGAGTATGTCCATCCTGTTTATTTTTGGATAGAAGCTATAAATACAGCTTGTTATATTATCAATAGAGAATTGATTAGACCAGTTCTTAATAAGACCCCTTATGAGTTATGAAATAATTGGAAAACTAAAGTTAGTTACATAAGAGTCTTTGGTTGGAATGTTTTTATTCTTAATACCATGGATAATCTTGACATGTTTGCATCTAAAAGTGATGAAGGAATATTTTTAGGATATTCTATAACTATAAAAGCCTATATAGTATTTAATAAAATAACCAAATGTGTGGATGAAACTGTTAACATCAAGTTTGATGAAACTGATCCACATGAACCTAAGTCCTCTCTTGAAAATCTTGAAAAATATATGATTGTTTTGGACCTTAATGATAAAACTAAAGAACATGTTGTATAGACATGTAGTTCTGGAAAAATTTTAGAATATGCTTTTAAAAATCCCGAACAAAGAGAAGAGCTGGAAATTTCTAGTCCTACCTTTACTAAATCAACTAGGATTCTAAAGTATCATCCTATAGATGTTGATGTTGGTAATCTTGATAAAGGGACACAAACTAGAGCATCTCTAAAAAAATAGGTTGAACATCATGATTTTAATTCATAGTTAGAACATAAAAATATCAATGATGCAATAAATGATGAATTTTGGGTAATGGATATGCAAGAATAACTTAATCAATTTGAATGAAACAAAGTCTGGGAATTAGTTGAAAGAGCTAAGGACACTATGACCATAGGCACCAATGGATTTTTAGAAACAAAGTTGATGAGTCTGGAAATATAATTAGAAACAAATCTAGGCTAGTTGCACAAGGCTATAGTCAAGAGGAAGGTATAAACAATGAGGAAAACATTTCACATGTTACTATATTAGAATCCATTAGGATCTTACTTGCCTATGCTGATCATCTGAATATCGAGTTATATCAAATGGATGTCAAAAGTGCCTTTCTAAATGGTTTTATAATTGAATATGTTTTTGTTGAACAACCACCTGGATTTACTAATCATAATTTTCCAAATCGAGTTTTCAAACTTTTTAAAGCTTTATATGGTTTAAAACAAGCTCTAAGATCTTGGTATGATAGACTTAGTAACTTAATTATTTTAAAATGATTTACTAAAGAGATTTCTGATAGAACTCTTTTTATTAAAATAATTATTATAGATTTTTGATAGTACAAATTTATGTTGATGATAATATTTTTGGATCTTCCAAACATTCATTATGTACTAATTTTTCAGAGATTATGAATAATTAATTTGAAATGAGTTTAATGGGAGAAAAGAAATATTTTCTTGGATTACAAGTTTTTGAAAATGAAAATGGTATTGTTTTGAAGTAATGTAAACATTCAAAGGATCTTTTAAAAAGATTTGGTTTGGATTATATTAAGGAAAGTTATACTCCTATGAGTACTATCTATAAATTGGATGCAGATGAAATCGGGAAACCAGTGGATTAAACAAATTACAGAGGTATGATAAGAAGCTTACATTAAATTACTACTAGTCCACCAGATATTATGTTTAGTGTATTTATGTGGGCATGATTTCATGATAATGCAAACAAATATAATTTACATGATGTTAAAATAATTTTCAAGTATCTTAAACATACTGAAAATTTGGGTTTGTTTTATACGAATGGAAAATATTTTGAATTAATGATCTATTAAGATGATGACTTTGCTGGTTGCAAGGTAGATAGAAAAAGAACATAAGGAACATGTACTTTATTAGGGAAATCCTTATTATCATGGTGTAGTACAAAATAGAATTATGTATCTCTATTTACTGCTGTAGCAAAGTATATAGCCGCTGGTAGATGTTGTACACAAATCATGTGGATGAAACACACTCATTTAGACTATGGATATGATTTTAAGAATGCTTCTATTAACTGTGATAACACTAGTGCATTTACTATTTCAAAGAACCATGTGTCTCACTCTTGGACCAAGCACATTTATGTAAGGTACCATTTCATAAGAGATCATTTCCAAAATGGTGATATTACTCTTGAATTTATACGTTCTGCACATCAATTAGCTGATCTTTTCACCAAACCATTATGTTCAGATCGATTATGACACATTAGAGATGAGTTAGGAATGATAAAACTCACTGATGTGATACCTCACCGATGTTCCTCACCGATGTGATACCTCACTGATGTACATCACCGATGTGATACCTCACCGATGGACCTCACTGATAGGTAAACCTCACTGTTAGTAATTTTCAGCGATATACCCTACCGATGTATTGTTATAATATTTTTTATGCTGCTAGAATATGTTTCATTTATAATTTAAATATTATATTTTAATTTCTTATTTTATAATTCCTAAATGATAAAAATAAGACATGATAACTTTTTGATCCACATAAAACCATATGCCCTCAAGCCTTATCTCACGAATCTCTCATAAAAACCCTATGTTTCTCAAAGCAGAAATGGAAAAAAAAATCCACTATCAGATATGACTTTGATGAGCTGAATGCGAAGAAACAGAAGATCAGGCCATAAGTATGTGGAAGTGTTAGTAGAACAAGGTTAGGAAGGAGACCAGTGAAC
Source organism: Viscum album (assembly GCA_963277665.1). NCBI lineage: Eukaryota > Viridiplantae > Streptophyta > Magnoliopsida > Santalales > Viscaceae > Viscum > Viscum album. Next base: position 2,087,478,862 of record OY728152.1, read on the forward strand.
CCGAATTTGCAGAATAGAGTTATTGTAATCCAAAAGGATCTATGTGTGGATTGTATAATATCTAGTAAATATCTACTTCTAGAGGTGCTGGAAGTTCAGAAGTGGGTAGATTTCATTCTGAACAACAATGGCCCCTACTATCTGAATCTAGTGAAATAGTTATATGAGTTTGTAATCTTTGTGAAATCCGAAGATGAGAACCAAATGATTTCATTTGTGAATGGAAAAGAGATATCTTTTTCATATTTTGAATGGGATAAATGCATGATGGTTTCACACAATGGTGTTCCTAGATATTTCTTCAGATCAGTACCACCTACAAGAGAGATATTTGATTATGAGATTGCCTGATAAGAACTTACCATTATTGGCATTCAATGAGAGGCGGTGGCTGCTAAAATATATGGAGAGTACATATTGATATTCACATATGTTCAGCATGTTTTAATTCAAAGGATAGGGGACTTTGCGAATTTAAGATATCAGGATATCTATTTGTTATATATTTTTAGACATGGTGTGAAAGTGAGTCTATAAAGGATGATGATGATTCAAATGGATTATTTGATTAGACCAAATTCAAAAAAATATGCCTTATTCTTTTCCAATATGATCTCAGTGATGATCATAGTGAAAGGGGTAGGAGAGTCTCAGGACGAGATAGTGGTAGTAAATAATAATGTTTGTATCACAAACATAGTTTGTCAATATATGAAGATAAATTGGAATCCATGGAGAAGAGAGTGTGTAAATGATGAAAAGAAGATTTATGATAAGTTCAATCATGTGGATCATCCTTCAAGGCCTAAGGATGCGAGGGATCCTAGTCTAGGACTTGATTAGGAAGATCCTAAATACAATGATGAGTCTGATGAAGATGAGACTTTTATGGTTGATGTTAGGGATCAGGACATGCCCCCAAGACATGTTGCTGAAATTATATCATTAGTAAAGTAAAATTTATTAGAAGAGGAAACACATGTTGATGAGAAAGGCCATCTAGTCCTTGAGAATGAATAAGAAAGAGATAATGAATCTGATGCCTTTGATTCTGTCTGATTATGTGTGATATCATTGATTGGAAGCTCAATTATTCCCGTTAAGGACGTAGTAGGTGAGATGGAAGGACCTATTCCTAATCCAGAGGAACCTCCTATTGTTGCAGAGATGGAATTAATTATAGAAGATTCTTCTAAGGAATAAAGACCAGTTGAGAATGATTTTTCTGTAGAAGAGAATGCACCATTTGAGGTGAAGCATCCAATCAGGTTTGGTAGTGTTTTAGTGGTAGTTGAAATTGAGGATTTAGCAGATGACCAAAGTTTTTTGTTTTGTGGTTTAGATTATCCAAATTCTGATAATGAGGCATCCCTCAATAGAGAAAAAATAAATTATGATATTAAGACTAAGTTGTCACCTGAAGATTTGGTCAGAATGCATGATCTGGAAAAGATAAAATATGATCTCAAGATCATTTTTTTGGATGAAATAAGGAAAAAATAAGCTTCACTAGTTTTATCCATTCAATCGATTATGAATGATTCACTAGAAAGTATAGTATTTTAATGAGAACTTGTTGTAGTTTCACCTGCTGATATGATAACTAGGGCTGATTATAAGGCCCCAGCCTTAAAACATACTTAATCTTTAGTTATTACAAGATTACACATTGAGGATCTTTTCAGGTTTATATTTTTTGAGAATTAGATCCTAAAACTTGCATTAAATTACACATTTAAACAAAGTGGTTACATAAAAGATAATATTCATTTTTCCCATCAACGGAAACATATTTAGCATTACATTCCACATTTAAACAAAGTGGTTACATAAAATACAATATTCATTTTTCCCATCAATGGAAACATATTTAAAATAAAACGTGGATTTGTTCTTGACACTTCCTTGACACCATCATCATATCATGTACCCTTCCCTTGACCTATGAAAAACAATTCAAAAACATGGGATGAGAATATTGTGCTCAGTAATGGATATAAAAATATGGAAAGGAAACATGAGTACATGTATACATAAGAATGAAATCATAATTTACCCATAAAACATAAGCACATTAACACACCTCATAAAATCATGAATAAATCATAGAAATCGTAAGACAAAAAGGTAAATTGAGGCATTCATAACATTCTTACGTAGGTAGTAACCCTCTTGGTTACATTTGTAATACCTATCACCGTATATTCCCTAAATCTGTTCGGAGAAATCTTAACATTTAACCCCTTCGCATTACCCAATGCATTAGAGAGCTATATCAGGCTAACCTGCCCTTGGTTTATCAGGGAACCACTCTTCTTCATACTAATGCCTAAGGACCACAACATAATCGTATCACATAAAACACGCATAAAGGAAACATAACATTTCCACCATTCAATCACACGATATCAATAAAATACATTGATTTAAAAACATTATAAAAACCATTTTCAATACCAAAATAAATGAAAAGTAAAACATGGTATTTATTTTTCTTTTTTAAAAAATGGTATGGCCTGTAGAGGAAGCCGAAACTCAAATAATGGTCATGGTGGCGGGGAAGTCGTAGTCGCCGCATACGTACGGAAAAAACAAACCATTTTTTCGTTTAGTAAAATGATTCGTATAAAAAAAGACACTTTTTGGATAAACATAAAAGTTAAAGGGGTTTATACATCGTAAAAAGAGGGTTGTGTATAAAAAAAATATGCCTCAATGAAAGGATATTGAGACGAAGTCCCATACAGAGACGGTATCCTTGGATTAAGGATAAATCAATTACATAATTATGTGTGAAAAACTAATACACCAAATATAAGTGGATATTTATTGTAAAACAATCAGTGGTTATTCATAAATATTCATATAACGACATATTCAAGGAGTACAAGATTATCCCAACGAAATAAAATTTGTTTAAGAAGTTCCCTTGCAAAAATTTGACAGCCTAACGACATCACTACAAAATTCAGAAAATGAGTTGATGAGGGATAAAAAGGGTATCTCATCACTTGGAAATAAAATTTAAATCACTAAGGATATATAAGAACATATCCCAACATAATTTTATGTGAATTAAAATATATAACAAAAGAAGTCTTTTAAAAAGAGGAGAGTGAAAGGTTCCCTTACCGACATGGGTATCTTTCGAAACAAACACCCTGTGAAAGGAGGAAAATAAAACATTTATGTAAATACTCATAAATGAAATTATATTACACAATGAGTAAAATAATGGGCAGTACATACACCACTCAAAGGAAATTGTGGAAAATGTAGCATAAATCTCATGGGATTAAAAGTGATATGAAAAATCCCTTATGAAAACTCGGCAGCCTAACGGCGCCACTTAAAACTTCCAAAAATGAATTGATGAGATCAAATAGGGTCTCTCATCATATTACAATAAAATTTACATCAAAAGGAATATAAAATAACATCCCCCATCATAACATATGGGAGCTCAAAATAAGTGACATAAATGAGAGTACATAAAAAGAAAGAGAGAGGTTAGATCTCTTACGAAAATTCGGCAGCCTAATGGCGCCACTCAAAACATCCGAAATGGTTTGATGAGAGAGAATAGGGTCTCTCATCATATGAAAATAAAAATTACATTAATATTAATATAAAAGTACATCCAAATAATAATAATGATGAGCTTAAAAGGAATGACATAAAAGAGTGTACTTAAAAAGAAAGAGAGTAGTATGATCCCTTACCTCGGGTCTGACTTGACTCGATCGTTCTTTAACATCCTGAATAATAAACATAAGTTAATTTCTACTTGATTAAGAACCTTTTAATGTTCATTATTCCATTTATATAACTTATTTCCATGTTATAAACATTATGTAATCATCTAAGTTAATAATGTTTTTTTTCGATATTTGGTTCTTAAGTCGAAAGTGGACTTCTTACAATTACATGTTGTTCGTGTGGTCAAAAGTTCATTATATCCAGAATTATATTCATGATTTGGATAGAATATATATCATATATATCCATAATATACATGTATTTATAATATTACATAATCATTTAGAGGTAAGAAATGAAATGCACCGTTCATGGAGACGATAAGCCGTACGTACGCATGGACAATACTTTCATTTCTATGTATTATTAATGGAATTAAAACTAAATTAGAGGTATGTATATTTTAATTCCATAATTATATTCATCATTTATACGTAACATAAACCATATATAATAACTTTAAATCCATCCTTTATACATCCCACATATGGAATTAACGAATCAAATCACTTTCAGGGGGCGGTAGTCCGCACTTCCTAAAATGAAATTATCGTGTTTACCCACAATGGAAACCATAAAGGTATGCCACAAAAGAAAAATAAAAAAGCTTAAGGAAAACATATAAATATTATATATCATATATAAGTATAGTGACATCTTAATGGCCACCTTTTAAGGTGTTATATGAGTGTTGAACAATCATCATTTCGTGAGGCAGAAACTCGCCATCCACAGAAGCAGTATGTTCTTAAACCATTTTATGTAGGTTTGTGTAAGTGTAGATCGAATTCTTCTTATAAAAAAATCCTAGTATATTTAATATAATGGAGTTTTCACAAAACAAATGAAGAAAAAGAGTTTAGGGGGTTGGAGAAGCAAAATAAAACAAAAGAACACAGGTGAAGACATTACCTTAAAATCAGGTAATTCTTTTTGATTTGAGCTCAAAGGCTTCCTTGGGAAGACATATGCCCAATGTGAGGCTTCTAGTAGTAAGAGAGGGATGTGTATAGGAAAAATGAGCAGGTTTTGTCTGATCCAAAGGCTTTGGATGTGTGGGTAAAGAGGTACAGGTGGGGGCCTTTTATAAGAGGAGAGGAGGGGCACCCTTGGAATGTAAAGAAATGTTACTTTATTTGAAAATGAGATTCGGATTTAAAAGGTCCCACATTGATATAATTAGAGGATGAGGTGATATGGTTTCGAAATCCACCAATCCAATTGGTTTTGAACTTGTTTAGGTCATATATTTTACATTATATGTTTATTTTATTTAACTCCTTTATTAATGAGGTAATCGCTGCAACAATATGATGTCATAAATAATTTTATTTATTTAATGTCTAAAAATTATAAAACAAATATCATGATGTAGGAGATCTTTTTATATTTCCAATTAATATTTATAGTCATAAATATTAATTTTGTAACCCCATTTAAAAATTGTTTTAGTGAAACATCTCAAGCTTGTGACATTTTTATTTTAACATTAAATAAAAAGTTATATATTTCATTTTCCAACCAAAGTGGCTCCATGGGGTCCCCAAGATTACCCATGGATTTGCTTGGAAGGCCATGACACATACAATGAGGGTAGGACATGTGTCTAGGTCATTTCACATTAATAAAATAATATTTTTACCTTAAATTACACTAATTACCTCTAATCGCGATTAAGAACATTAAAGTTACTATTAAAAAAAATAATTTAATACCATTGAACCACATTTTACTTTTTAATGACAACCATTTATGTCGGATTTTTTCAAATTCAAAACAACGTGGTGGAAAAGTTTCATTTAAACGAAAAAACAATTTCTTTAACTACCACTTAGTGGTTTCACTATTCATCAAAAATTGATGTTCTTCAGAAAAGTACCAAAACGTCACCCTAAGCTATATTTGATATTCCAAATTCAAAATATGAAGTCTATTTTAAAAAATTCAAAACATATAAGTTGCATTAATTAATTTAATAATTAATTCCCGCTGTCAGAGAAAATAGCGTGTTTTTATGAAACATTAAGTATCAAAAGATTGACACTAGTTTAAGTCCGATTTCCAAGTGAAATTAATTCCAATGACCACAGTTGGATTAACTGGTAAAAATAAATTTTAATTGAACTTTAAAACCAATTCAAAATATAATCTAATCATATAAATAAATTATATTAAAATGTGGTTTTGAATTAAAATACAACATTTTTCACTATTCATTAAAAATTGAACTTTATCGGAAAAATACCAAAAATTTACACAAAGTAAATTTTGATGTCCCGATTCTAAAGAAGAATTTTATTTTTTCAAATATAATACATAAAATTGTAAAAAATTGGATTTAAAAGCAGTTCTCCATCAAATGGTGGTTAATCGACATTTTAATGTATATTAGAATGTTTACGCTTAAAATTGGATTCATTCGCATTTTTAGTCCTGTAACATTTATTGTAAAGAGTAAAAATATTTTTCAAACTTATATAATAATTTTGTAGTTATTTATGTTCATTCCCGCCATTACAACGACTAGGCGTTAACTGCCATTTAAAATAATAATATTTTATTATTAGAGTGCAACGTAAGATTCGCAAGAAACTCGTTGTTGCGTATTGGGTACACCATCGAGCATAGCATACCCTTTAAAGTAATATTAAGATTTTATTCACAAATATGGATAAATATAAAAATTTCATATTCTTTATTTACCTGGGGTGTTACATCCTTCCCCCCTTTTTAGAATTGTTTCCTCGCAATTTTAAAAATGGGCTCGGAAACATCCTTGAAAGTCCCACATTGGAACAAGAGTCGGTAAAACAATCACATTAAAATAAAGAAAGATAAGTATAGATGTCACCCGAGATAACCCATACTAGGATTCCATGTAGGAAAACATGGTTATGGATGAGGAAACATAGGGTCATGTTCTAATGGAGAGTGATAGAAAACATGTCTAAGATAAAGTTAACCATAATAAAATCACAAACTCGTGTTGGGTTAAACGGTATTCGATTCCCCAGTAGGAAAAGTTAACAGAAATTTTTTTTATGTTACTCTTCATTGAGGAATTTATTTTTGAGCTTAAATAAATCATAATGAAACATACTTACTTGTCACATAGACTTTCAACTTTTACTAGATTCCTTAATCGAACTCATATTTTCTCTAAAAGATGAGTATTTAGGAAGACTTGTTCACATTAAGAGTACTATAACCAACTTTTTGAGAATCACCTAATCCACAATAGAGAACTATATATTTCCCATGTCTTTAGACAAAATCCAAAACCAAAATTGTTAGTATGAGGTCAGAGAATCCACAAAATTATAATCCTTTATAAAAATAAAATATATTCTTAATCTCCAAAATTTGTCCAATAAAACCCAAAGTTCAACGAGGAACATTTGATAAAAAATTTGTCCATAAAACGCATCAAAGTAAACCAAACTAATACTGAAACCAAAATATTTGACGGATTTTGTCACATAGTCTTCCAAGGTACAGATTAACTTTTATCTCCAAATAACATCAGTTGCCCTTAAATTCTCATATTGAAAAGTAATTAACCTAATCACATATCCTCGATGATAGGTTAATCATTTCCATAGATAACCCAAAATATACTTACTCTTGATTCCTAAAATCATCTAACTAAAAACAATTAGTCAAACTAACCAGGTATTTCACGTAGTCCAGTTGTAAGTGATAAATACTTGTCGCACTTTTGTTGTGGGTTCGATTCTCGTAGCTTTGTCTGAAGCGATGGTTTGTCACACGGTCTGCGTGTTTCCCTTTTTATAAAACTCCAAAAATAACCCTAACATGTTTTAACCACAATAGTTTCCTTACACCTATAATTTTCATCCAAATTTGTTACAATATAAACATCTTCATTCTTGAAGACTTATTTCACCACCAAAGGATAAAATAAAACGATTCCCAAAATGAATAACATCATACCTTGATCATGGCGTCCACTCGGTTTCATCGTCATCTTGCTCACGTAGGTAGAAGTCCCATGAATTACAACAATGATTTAGAGATTTTTTAAAATCAATTGCTTCCTCCATCCAAATACACCTTGTACAACATAGGTCATATGGGTGTTCACAGAAAAACATTTTTGGAAAATAATCATGTATGACATATAATTCCAAAACATCTGATAAAACATGATTTCTATAAAATAGTCGGATAGAATTTGAGTCGAAACATTCTATTATTGGTCCCTTTAAAATACCAAAATATGTTCTGAGAGACTATATTTTAAAAGAAAATATAAATAGGTTGCGCAAGGGTCTCCTTCCTCAGCACAATTTTTAAAATCATAATATGCTTCAAATTCTTTTGATAAGGTAAAATTTTTGAAAATACCCTAAAAATATTTACCTTTCTTGGAAATATGAGAATATTGTGAAAATAGTATTTGCCTAAAAACAACCCATGATCTACGATGATAACGATGTATAGTGGAGGTGTTTGATATCTCAAAAAACTGGTTGAAAGTGAGTTGTATGCTAGAAAAAGTTTCATAATAATTTGAACATGAATTTGCAATAATTATTGCAAGCATGTCATAAGGAAGTGATGGGAATGACGTTTGAGATCCTTCTCCTTCCATTCGTAACCGACTTTACATGACTTGAAAAAAGTTATAAAACAAGGATTTAACTAAAATAATAGATGTAGGGACTAATCATGTGTCTAACAAAAACTCCTAATCCCTAAAGTTGTCTAAACCGACCTATGATACCAACTATAAGGCCCCATCCTTTAACCTTACTCAATCATGAATTATTACAAAATTACACATTGAGGATCTTTTCAGGTTTTGTGTTTTAGAGAATTAGATCATAAAACTTTCATTACATTCCACATTTAAACAATGTGGTTACAGAAAAGATAGTATTCATTTTTCCCATCAATGGAAACATAATTAAAATAAAACATGGATTCATTCTTGACACTTCCTTGACACCATCATCATATCATGTACCCTTCCCTTGACCTGTGAAAACATTTCAAAAACATGGGATGAGCATAAAAAGCTCAGTAAGGGATATAAAAAAATTGAAAGAAAACATGAGTACATGTATACGTAAGAATGAAATCATAATTTACCCATAAAACATAAGCACTTTAAAATACCTCGTAAAATCATGAATAAATCATAGAAATAATAAGACAGAAATGTAACTTGAGGCATTCATAGCATTCTTACGTAGGGATTAACCCTCTTGGTTACATTTGGAATACCCATCACAGTATATTAACTAAATCTCTTCGTAGAAACCTTAGTGTTTAACCCTTTGCGTTACCCAATGCATTGGAGAGCTATATCAGGCTCACCCACCCTTAGTTTATCACAGAACCACCTGTCTTCATAATAATGCCGAAGAACCACAACATAAATGTATCACATAAAACATGCATAAAGGAAACATAACATTTCCACCTTTCAATCACAAGATATCAATACAAAACATTGATATAAAAACATTATGAAAACCATTTTCAATACCAAAATAAAAAAAATTAAGACATGGTATTTATTTTTCTTTTTTTTAAAAAAGGTATGCCTTGTAGAGGAAGCCGAAAATCAAGTAATGGTCACGGTGGCGGAGAAGTCGTTATTACCACATACGTATGACTAAAACATTCCCTTTTGTTGTTTAATAAAACTATTCATATAAAAAATATTCTTTTTGGATAAAAATAAAAGTGAAAGGGGTTTATACATCATAAAAAGAGGGTTCTGTATAAAACAAAATATGCCTCAATGAAAGGAGATTGAGACGAAGTCCCATACAAAGACGGTATCCTTGGATTAAGGATAAATCAATTATATTATTATGTGTGAAAAACTAATAAACCAAATATAAGTGGATATTAAGTGTAAAAAAATAAGAGTTTATACACACATATTCATAGAACAACATATTCAAGGAGTACAAGCTTATCCCAAAGAATCAAAATTGGGTTAAGAAGTTCCCTTGCAAAAATTTGACAGCCTAACGACATCACTAAAAAATTAAAAAAATGAGTTGATGAGAGATAAAAAGGGTATCTCATCACTTGGACATAAAATTTAAATCACTAATAATATATAAGAACATATCCCAACATAAGTTTATGTGAATTAAAAGACATAACAAAATAAGTCTTTTAAAAAGAGGAGGGTGAAAGGTTCCCTTACCGACATGGGTATCTTTCGAAACATACACCCCGTGAAAGAAGGACAATACAAAATTGATGTAAATACTCATAAATGAAAGTATATTACACAATGAGTAAAATAATGGGCAGTATATACACCAATCAATGGAAATTGTGGAAAATGTATCATAAATCTCACGGGAATAATAGTGAGATGAAAAATCCCTTATGAAAACTCGGCAGCCTAACGGCGCCACATAAAACATCCAAAAATTGATTGATGAGATCAAATAGGGTCTCTCATCATATTACCATAAAATGTAAATCAAGAGGAATATAAAAGAACATCCCCCATAATAACAAATGGGATCTTAAAAGAAGTGACATAAAGGAGAGTACTTAAAATGAAAGAGAGAGGTTAGATCTCTTACGAAAATTCGACAGCCTAGCGGCGCCACTCAAAACATCCAAAATAGATTGATGAGAGAGAATAGGGTCTCTCTTCATATGACCATAAAAATTACAGTAAGAGTAATATAAAATAACATCCCAATCACAAGAATGACGAGCTTAAAAGGAATGACATAAAAGAGTGTACATAAAAAGAAAGAGATGAGTAGGATCCCTTACCTCGGGTCCGACTTGACTCGATCGTTCTTTAACATCCTGAATAATAAACTTGAGTTAATTTATAATTGATTAAGAACATTTTTAAAGTTAATTATTCCTTTTATATCACTTATTTCTATGTTATAAACATTATTTAATCATTTAAGTTAATAATGTTTGTTTTGTCGATATTTGGTTCTTAAGTCGAAAGTGGATTTCTTACAATTACATGTTGTTCATGTGGTCAAAGGTTCATTATATTCAGAATGATATTCATGATTTGGATATCATATAGATCATATATATCCAGAATATACATGTATTTATAATATTACATAATCATTTAGAGGTAAGAAATGAAATGCATCGTTCATGAAGACGATAATCTGTATGTACGCATGAACGCTACTTTCATTTCTATGTCATATTAATGAATTAAATCAAAATGAGAGGTATGTATATTTTAATTCCAGAATTATATTCATCATTTATATGTAACATAAATCATATATAATAACTTTAAATCCATCCTTTATACATCCCACATATGGCATTAACGAATCAAATCACTTTGAGGGGGCGGTAGTCCACACTTCCTAAAATGAAATTATCATGTTTACCCAAAATGGAAACCATAATGGTATGCCACAAAAGAAAAATACAGAAGATTAAGGAAAACATAAACATATTATATATCATATATAAGTATAGTGACATCTTAATGGCCACCTTTTAAGGTGTTTTATGAGAGTTGAACCATCATCATTTCGTGAGGCAGAAACTCATCATCCACAGAAACAATATGTTCTTTAACCATTTTATGTAGGTGAGTGTAAGTTTAGCTAGATTTATTCTTATAAAAACATCCTAGTATATTTAATATAATGTATTTGTTATAAATTTAATGAATAAAAAGAGTTTAGGGGGTTGGACAAGCAATATAAAACAAAAGATCACAAGCGAAGACAATACCTTAAAATCAGGTAACTCTTTTTGATTTGAGCTCAAAGGCTTCCTTGGAAAGACTTATCCCCAAATTGAGGATTCTAGGAGTAAGAGAGGGATGTGGATAGGCAAAATGAGCAGGGTTTGGCCGAGCCAAAGGCTTTGGAAGTGTGGGTAAGGAGAGGAGGGGGCACTCTTGGTATGTAAAGAAATGTTACTCTATTTGAAAATGAGTATCGGATTTAAAAGTTCCCACATTGATATAATTTGAGGATAAGGTGATACAATTTTGAAATCCACCAATCCAATAGGTTTTGGACATGTGTAAGTTATATATTTTATATTATCTTTTCATTTTATTTAAATCCTTTATTAATGAGGTAATCGCTGCATCATTATGATGTCATAAATAATTTTATTTATTTAATGTCTAAAAATTATAAAACAAATATCATGATTTAGGAAATATTTTGATCTTTCCAATGAATTTTTATAGTCAAAAATATGACTTTTATAACCCCATTTAAAAATTGTTTTAGTGAATCATCTCATGCTTGTGACATTTTTATTTTAACATTAAATAAAAAGTTATTTATGTCATTTTCCAAGCAAAGTGGCTCCATGGGGTCCCCATGTTGACCCATGTATTGTCTTGGTCGGCCATGACACATCCAAGGAGGGTAGGACATGTGTCTAGGTCATTTCACATTATTAAAACATTATTTTTACCTTAAATTACACTAATTACCACTAATCGTGATTAAGAACATAAAAGTTACTATTCACCAAAAAAATATTTTAATCTCATTGAACCACATTTTACGTCCTAATGAAAACCATGTATGTCAGATTTTTTGAAATTCAAAACACATAGGTGGCAAAGTTTCATTTAAACGAAAAATCAGTTTCTTTAACTACCACATAGTGGTTTCACTATTAATCAAAAATGGAAGTTCTTCAGAAAAATACCAAAACGTTATCCTAAGCTATATTTGATATTCTGAATTCAAAAATGAAGAATATTTTAAAAAATTCAAAACATATATGTTTCATTAATTAATTTAATAATTAATTCCTACTGTCAGAGAAAATAGCATGTTTTTATGAAACAATAAGCATCAAAAGATTGACACTAGTTTAAGTCCGATTTCAAAGTGAAATTAATTCCAATGACTATAGTTGGATTAAATGGTAAAAATATATTCTAATTGATCTTTAAAACCAATTAAAAATATAATATAATCATATAAATAAATTATATTAAAAAGTGGTTTTGAATTAAAATACAACATTTTTCACTATTCATTAAAAAATGACCTTTATCGGAAAAATACAAAAAATTTACATAAAGTAAAATTTGATGTCCCGATTCAAAAGAAGAATTTTATTTTTTCAAATATAACACATAAAATTTCCAAAAATTGGATTTAATAGAGGTTCACAATCAAAAGGCGGTTAATCGACCTTTTAATGAATAATAGAATGTTTACGCTTAAAATTGGTTTCATTCGCATTTTTAATCCTATAACATTTATTTTAAAGAGTAAAAATATTTGACAAACATATATAATTATTTCATAGTTAGTTATGTTCATTCCCGCCATTATAATGGCTTGGCATTAAATACCATTTAAAATAATATTATTTTATTATTAGAGTGCAACGTAAGATTCCCAAGAAACTCGTTGTTGCGTATTGGGTACGCCATCGAGCATAGAGTCCCCTTTAAAGTAATATTAATATTTTTTTTCACAATTATGGATAAATATAAAAATGTCATATTCTTTATTTAACTGGGGTGTTACACTGTTCATGAATCTTTAAAGAATGAGTTAAAGAGTCTTTTAGTGCCTCTGTTTCCATGTTAAAGCACTGTTTTGTTGATGATATGATCAATTTGGAAAAATATTTTGAACTCTCTCTTAGAATTAACGTGTATACCTTTGTATCAGAGATAGTAGATGATGTTACAGCTTTCCAAACTCAAGTATCTAAATTTTCAGAGGATGTTGAAGTTCTAATGATTTCTATTATCTCTTTAGAAACTTATATGAGTTATAGATCTCAAGCAGTTAAATATTTAGCTTATGTCAAAAGTGTTTTATACCAGATGGTATCATGATTTGGAGGATTTACAACCTCTATGAAATATCATGTTAGAACCTATGATTCTCAAGAGAAAAATATTATTAGTGGGTTGACCAAAAATATCTAGGAAATAGTAAAATTTTCTATTGGTTCCCTTGCCTCCAAAACTACAGTGGATTTGGATCAGATTAGAGTTATGATGAAGGAGGATCATGGTTCATCATCAACTAGTGGCTCTGTGGACTAATATAATCTTAGCAAAGTGGTGACTTTTATTAGAGATTTAGCTATAGGAATAATGAAGATAGTCCAAGACTATATGAGAGAATCTTTTACCTCTCAGAAAGAGGTGAAATACAAGGTAGACTAATATTTCCAAAGGGTTTACACCAAGAATAAACACAATAATAATTTCAAGCTTATGTTAGAAAACATTAATCAATATCCTATTAATCAATCCTTTAGTGAACAATTCAGCATGCTCAGAGAGTTGACCCCTACACTGGAAAAATTTATAGTGAACAAGGATGGTATCATATATTCTATGGAGAGAGGAGGAGGAATCATTATGAATTTCAGAAATATTTAGTTGCCTTTATTTCATGTTGATTATAGGGCAGTGATAAAACCTCCATATTTACCTACCTCTACCTCTACTACTTCTATTATTCAGATGAATAATGTCCAAGCTATTAGGAGCCTTACTCCTATGATCACCTAGAGATCTACACAGTACATACAAGGAACATTTTCAGTAGCTCAACCACCTATAATCATCTCTGGAATTCCAAAGCCTACACCTGCATCCACCTCAGTTGAATATTCTTCTGATCCTAAGGTTAAATCTAATTCCAAGTCTGTGGATTGACCGGTGTCTAGGATTTTTTTGATAGGAATTACCTATATTTCTTTTTGTATCTATTTGTAATCTATTTTCTACAAGGAATATATGTGATCTTACTTTTTTTACCTATCTTTTCATGTGTTTTCCTTCTTTTCCAACCTTTTGATTATCAAAAATGGATAGAAATATTATCTATGGAAAACATATATGGGAATACTCCCTTTTATGAGTATGGGGTGAAATTTATGAGTTTAATTCATTTCACTCTCATACATTTGTTTCCTATTTTATCATTGATAAATGTGATTTATAATACATTGTTTTCTCAAATACAATTTTATCTAATGCACTATCCACGGATACATTATTAATTATTTTAGAATTATAATATCATAAGTTGTGATTATCAAAAAGGGGTAGATTGTTAACCTCGGATTTTTTGATAATCCCAATTATTCTTTTACATACGTTGATAATCCCAAATGATGTGTATCTATATATTAATTCATTCAATCTATGATCATGTTGATACTTATATTAAAATACTCATTAGAAAATGTTAATAAATTTTTATCTATGTTTATATTACTTTTGAAATGATTATAACTCAGTCAAATATGGTTTTTCATTAAACAGAAAATTGTTAATGTCACTGATACGACTATAGATACTGATAAAGATCTACTAGAACTTAGTCTACTGATAGACAAAGTCATCGATAAGCAAAGATCACCAATACGCCGAGCTACTAGTATGTGTAAGTCCATCAGTAATCATATGTCACTGATAGATCAGGTCCACCGATACAGACAACTACCCATAGAAGATTAGATACATACAAAATTTTTCTACCAATATACACTTCACTGGTACAAAACATAGCTACCTATATGCACATGCTACCAATACAATGTTAATCGATATAGAGTCACCGATTCAAAAAGATCCACCAATAAAAGTGAGCTACCAATAGACCAAGATCTACCGATAGAAGGTGTCGCCATTATATAGAGATACCAATACATAGACTAACAACTGCCGATATAAGGAGCTAATTATACAAGATCAATTGGAAACCGATAAGAGATCACTACATTACAAAGTCCACTGTTGCAATTATACCGACAGAAGGCCTCTAATGAAAGACTGACCAATCAAACTCTATTCTCTCAATATTATTTAATTATTAAGCAATGGTTATACTTGTTGATTATTTTAAAATTAATGTTAATTAATTATAGTTGTTGGCATGTCAAGGAACCGCACCCTGTACCTGTAAAAAGGTAATCATTTCCTTGACCGGAGCTGAAATATATAAAAGGAAGGACACAGGCTAGACACAATAACAACTGAGAAGGCATGTGAAGTTTGGAGAGGCTAGGGATGAATGACGTTCGAAAGTGGTGCATTCACAGAGAAGATAAAAACTACATCAATCTTCTAAGAATAATGGACATACATGAAGCCATTTATTCAGGATGAGAACACCATTCGAACTTCAGTCAAATATTGAAGAACTAAAACGAAATATATTCATGTACTCAACCTGTTCAAACATAACGTGAAGAAAACGACCCTTTATTTTTCTGAAAAAAAAGGATACAGATCCAATTATAACAAATCAAAAAGTTTCCATAGATACACTTCAAATCACTAGTGCATTCTAAACTCACATATAATCACATAGTGATTCTTTTATTTACATTTCGAGCAGTTTGTGTACTCTGTAGTTTATATACTCACACTGTCCCTTGTGCTAAGATGAAGGATTTATAAATCCTCACACAAACCTTTCTTAACTCTTTTTTATCCCACTGTGGATAGTGGTAGAGGTCATGTAAGACCTGGACAACCCATGTGTTGTTTTCTAGACATCCCATGTATAATTGTGGTAGAGGTATTTGGACCTGTACAGTCTCTTGTACTATTGTTTTACCATGATCCATGGTGTGGAACAAATTTATATAAATTATATGAGAGGACTAAGTCTCACCGTGAGACTAAACCTCTTGTTTATATCTGATGTGCCTTTTAGATTAAGTCTAAAGTACACTATATATTTTATATTCCACAGCTAATTACATTGAAATACAATTTGTTTTTAAGTTACTTTGATAGTTAAATATTCAAGTGTTTATACTTATTGTGAACTAGTAAGTTATTTTCAAAATATAAGTTAATCTTTTGATTAAATTAACTGAGACCTAATCAATCTTTGAGAAACTCATTGAACCTTTACTATTTGTATAAATTCACTTCAGTTTAACTTGTTTTAAAATTAGTGGAATTTAAGAGAAATCTCTTTTACAGAAATTTTAATTGAACTCAATTATCCCCCCTCTTGAGTGTCCACTCCGACCAACAATAATATTTGATCTAACACACATGAGAAAACACTTAGGTAATACATTATCAAAAACTATTTAATTATATACTGATTGTTTGTAAAAAGAATCTGGATTAACCAAAACATATACATAGTGAGTTTTAGTATAAGTTTATAGTAAGGAAAAAATTTCATATACCATATAGTTATTTAGATAATCCCTATATTACTTTTTTGTAAATATTAACCATAGGTAAAAATTATCCATAACCAATTCAATATTTATTATACATATATGGATGTATTACAAGTTAAACAACATTATAAACAAAAAATTAGGATCTTATTATATACATAGAATCATACTATTGTTTATTACTACTTTTTTCACATACATGATTCCCTAGTTAAAACAACCCATTATCTAATACTAACTATACTGATCCATATATCTCTTATATAGATGTTACAATATAATGGTAAAATACTCATTAAATTACATCACCTTCCATGCCATAATTTCATATTTTTAGTGCATTTATAATCCTAAAAACAATAACAACAAGTTCATATTAATTTTATATCATCTGGCACTTATATCCTTATAAAAATAACCCATCATAGAAATATCATACAAAATATCTTTCTTCATAACATGAAGTGTGGAAACATTAGAATTGGTGATCACATATTCCATGTAAGGGTAAATAATGTATATATCAATATAAAATGGGTATAGGTGTATGATAACTCATGAACGAAATTTGAAAACCATACACATCATATCATGGATTATTATTGTGTTTAATGGAATAAATCCTGTTAAATAAGAATATTTAATCATATAAGATTCAAATAACAAAATCCATTAAAATATATAGCTGGCATGGGAAATAGTTCTTTGGAATACACATATTCATTGAAATATAATTTAAATTGAAGTCATTACTCATTACCATGTGTATTATACTGGACTGGGTTCTATTTCAAAACTATTTTAGTAGTCAAGGTTCACCCCAATGACTATCGTGATGGAAAAAGTCCCTTACTAAACATATATCACTATATACTCTGATCCTGTTTATCTCAAGAGTTCAAAATCGTTTTCCATATCATTTTGAGGGAGATATTGGTGACACCTATAAAATTAAACATTTTTCTAGTATGTATCATTTTGGGTTTCATCAGTTCGTGATGAAATTATAAAAATTCAAAAAATTTAAAATTGTTTAAAAATATAATACTTTAAAAAAACATACGGTAGAACATTTACGCTATTTGTAATGGGATCACATGCCATTTAGTTGTTTGATGTTTTCAAAAATAAACTCTATATGATGGGTTTCCTCACATATTCCATTAAAATATGACACAATGTGTAATCATATTTCACCCCACTTAAATAACTAAACTACTATTTTAAACATGGTATAGAAATGAATTCTCAATTTTTTCCGATATAACTTTCCACCTCTGACAATAGGGGGAATCTAATTGGATTTTGAGAGATTCATATTCTTGTATCATTGTGGATTGGTTCTATAGAACTATTAAGTCCTTTTAACTTTTCTTCCTCCCATTAATCCTTCTTTTGGATTTGTTAAACACATGGTAGGTTTTGGTTTGGGGATGATCTTGATCCAAGGTTTTTTTATAGATATCTTATGTCATTTTTAATTCACCCATCATTCATTAGTTGGGGTATTCCATTGTAGATATTTATTTGTATATTTTTATATTGGTGGACTATAACTCAAATCCAAAAGTCTTCATTTAATTTCATGTGTATGTAATTGAATAATAAATATTATATTTTAATAAATTTTGTTTTTTATTGTGTTAATAAATTTGGTGAAATAATTAATTAATGAAAAATTAAAAATTGGGATTACTAGAATTGTAGATTTTGAATAATAAATTGATGAATTAATTTTAGGATAATGTGATTGTGAGTTTCATAATTAATTAAATAATTAGTTATGGGATTATTAGGATGTTAGATTTTTATTAGTTAATCAGGAAATTAATAGTGTGAAATTAGATGAAAAACTATTTTTTTAATTAATAGTATTAAGATTATTAATTTACTATTGATATAATTAAGGGGATTGAGATTATTAATTAATTTATGTTTTAATTAATTTTATTGAGATGAATAATTAATTGTTAAGTTAAATACAGGGTTTGATATAATCTATTAATTGTTGAGTAAATTAAAAGGGTTCAGGTTGATTAATTAATAGTTTAATAAATTAATTTAATGATATTGAAATGATGAATGGTGGTGATGGAATTAATATTTTATATTTATGAGATGAATGAAAAAAAATTAAGTCAGATGAGAATTGAGATATAGAATAATAAAAATGGCAATTTGTTGTATGACTTACTACATAGAATTGTAATAGTGGAATTATATGACTGGATATCCCATGGGGATAGTTTACACTCTGGAGTGGGCTGAGAAATCTATTGATGATCTGGTTTCCTTGATAAACTATTAGATTATTTGCATAAATAATGAATAATGCGATAATGTGATAATTGTTTAATCATACATTGACTTTATTTCTTTATAAAACATCATAAAATGTTGTTGATTGGATATTGACTTCAAAACCACTATTAGTGGATTACTGAGTTGAACTCAAACCATACATGGGCTTCTTCATGGGTACATGAGTATATTTCATGGTTTCAGGAGAGGTTAATGTAAGAAAACATTGTGGGATAAATTAATTGTTTATTGAGCATGGATGGGGGAATAAAACATGGTTTGGGACCCTCTTGGGGTTTCTGAATATATTTAATTTTAATATTTCATATTGACACATGAAATTTATTTTTTTATGGAATATCTACTACATATTTTTGATATTTTATTTAAAGTTTCGGTTAACATGTTATACTGGCATTTTTCGAGTTATGATATCTATTTTTTTATTTATATTTGATTAAATTTTTATCAATTTTTTTCTATTAATATAATGTAATAATATTTATATTATATAAATGATCAATAATAGATATTCACTACTAAGTAGAAACCATTGGAATATGAGTACCCATATTTGCGGTTATGCGAGTTACCGACTCGAGGCATCAGTGTATCGAACCCGGTCTAGATGTTACAATGTTTTATCATTGTCCTTTTTAAATTTATCTTCACTTAATATTTTATAATGGTTGAATATATTTCTGGAAGAGTGAGAACTTGGTTATTATCTTTTTTATTTAAGTATCTAACCCTTGTATGAGGTTGAACTAAAGTACCCAGGGTGGGATTTGTTGTAATAATTATTTTTTGTTACAATAGAATATTATTTCATCTTTTTTGATGTAGTTATTGTGTAATTAGATTATTGTTCCAATGGTTTATGAGTGGTAAGTTACTAAGTTATAGTATACATGTATCATTATATCCACTCATGATTAAATTGTTCTATGCATCCTTTTCAGTGAACTTAGTAGAAATGGTTTTTTGTAAGATATTAACCATAAAACGTGTTTCCTTTCTATAGAAATTTATTTCAAAATATTGGCTAATATGAAATGAAAATAAGTAAATTGATTAAATGTAAGAATAATTTATTGTCTAAACTAGAATATTTAATGATAAAAACTAGTTACCATTTGTGAACCATAACACAAATTTTGGATGTTTTAGGTTTGTGTTAGTGTATGTGTTTTGATAGTGTTACAGGTATAGAAAAAAATAATTTTTTTCGCATATTGTGTTTTAAAGTAAATTTTTTAATGTTATAAAATGTATACTAGGGTTCATGTTTGGTTATTAGTGTTTTGAATCCATGATGTCAACTTATTTGGGGTTGATAGGGGTATATGTCTTGAGACTATCCTCCAATGGTTGAACCAGATGCACTGATAGTCCTATGTGAGGATGATGGAGAGATTTTTTAGGATAACTTTTCTCAGTTCATTAAATTCATGAAAGGAGACCCATGGAAGGATGTGAATATAATACATGAAATGAAGTGAGAGTTTATGTTTCAAAATCCTCTTACCTTTTTTAGAGGGTGGACCTTTGGGAGCTGAGTTCGTGATTGATTCTTATCAGACTATACGTGACAACTTTGACACTCCTGATAAGAATATGGTCATGATGGTTTGCTATATGATACTAGATAGACTCAGTGGTGTTTATCTGTGTAATAGACTGTGCATGATGCATTAAAGAGTTATATTGCTTCTGTCAAAAATTGTTGGTAGATGTGGTATCATCAAAAAAACAATTTTGTGAAGGACATATGTGTGAAATAACGTAATAGTATAACATCTTCTAGATTAATATGTTTCTTTAACTGGTGAATCATGCATTCATGGATAGGGGGAACCCAAAAAATACTTCTAGTGTAGGACTAATGGTTTCTCCAAGACATTTTGGTGGTATATTTTCTGAGAAAATGAATTGCTATTATGAATAATTTAACCCGAGTAGTTGAAAGTTGAGTGTCTTTGGTGAAATGTTGGTTGCACAGTTCTATTCACTGGTAATTTTCAACTAGTTCGATAGGTGTATCCTCTACCTTGGACACTATCCCCTACCACCATTGGAGTAAATATCTTGTGTAGTGATGGTACATCTAAAAATTTCTTGCAGGATCGCATGGAAGATCGGTAATGAGGAGGCACAGAAATATAATTAGAATGTTAGAAGGGGATATTCTATATCATATGAGGATAAAAGATGGAGTACTATTTTAAATGGTGGTAGAGGTAGTGGAAATGGATCTTATAGTCAAAAAATCCCAAAATAGTAGGGTTTTTTAGATCATGGGAGAAATACTACACCAAAAATATGGGGGAAGGACATTTCATGTGGTGCAACCTGACCTTATCGATATGGAGGATGGACCATTAAGGGTGAGAGGAACTATTATGGTATCTATTATAATATACAGTTCCTTCTTTAATACTAGTTCCCCGAATTCTTTTCTTTATACACATCATGTCAATGGTTTGAGGAAGGTGGTGGAGTTTGTGTGGCGGTTGTTGAAGACTGAAAAACCTCTGGGGGTATGGTCTAGAGACATCTTATTGTGTACGAGACATTCTTTACAAGTTGGATAATATTTTTTCATTGGGATTTTAATATACGAGAAATATTATAATTTTTCCAATTTATGGGAACTATTTAGTAGAATAATAATCGCACATATATTATTAGTTGGGTAGAGTTAATTTTACATATCGTAAAGGTGACCCTGGATATTCGCCATGGAGTGTTGGATATCCAGGTAGGCCGATCAAGGATAATTACTCAAAAACTATAAGACTGCAAAGCCCATGATAGTATATTATTGTTAAATGATGATGGTGACAAATAATATTTATTTCCATTGGTGGATGACCGGTTTCAAGATGTGTTTTCAGAATATTTCTTAGAGATACTACCCAACAATGTTATGGAATTTACTATTCATCTAATTCCTTGGGGTGAGCTAGTTTCATTTGCACCATATAGAACGGCCAAGATATAGATTCAGGAGATAACCACTAAACTAAAGGATTTGGAGGATAATAGGGTTATCAAACTAAAAAAATTGACTTGGGGTTCTCTAATGTTATTTTCTAAGATGGTTTAAGGATATTTCCACATGTATGTTGACTACCTAAGGTTGAACTGGATGATAGTGAATAAATGATATCCTCTCCCACATATCAGTGATCTTTTTGACCAATTTAGAGTAAGAATTTTTTTAATGATTTACTTATTATCAAGGTTTATTCAGTTGACATTTGGAACTACAAGTTTTTAAGGTCTATATTTAGAAGGTGGTACAGCCTCTATGAGTTAATTTTACTATGGATGGATTGATGAACATAACAAAAATGTTTATGGAATTGATGAAAAAAAACATGCTTCTGAAAATTGATCAGTTTGTGGATGATATCGTGGTGTATTAAAACACTCCGGAAAATCATTTCAAAAAATGTGACATCATACTAA
This sequence comes from Viscum album, assembly GCA_963277665.1. Taxonomy (NCBI): domain Eukaryota; kingdom Viridiplantae; phylum Streptophyta; class Magnoliopsida; order Santalales; family Viscaceae; genus Viscum; species Viscum album. Next base: position 2,087,501,554 of record OY728152.1, read on the forward strand.
GTACAATAATTGATCACTGGTTAAACGAAAAGATATATATGTGTTAGTAATTTATTTATCTTGTACAATTCACAGGTCACAACATCTTAGAGGAAGGTGTGTCATTTTTCCCAAATTTGTTATAGGTAGTTGTATTGTGGGAGAAGTGAACTAATGTTATTGATATTTTAATCTATCTCAAATTAGCCAGATATTACCAATGATCCATCAAGGATGCTTACTAATTTGAATTCGTGATTTTGGGATCAACCAAAAGGGGGATATTCTTTGAATATTCTAGATCATGTGGGAATGTTTTCTAAGAGATGAAGACATTATTCACATCAATAGAAATCATGATCCTACATTATCTTATTAAAGAGTATATCGTATATTATAACACTTCATGGATAGGGTTTAGAAAATTGTTGACGATGGATGAACTATTTGTGATGTAAGGGTATTGGTATTTGAGGACACATGAATAAAACTACCCTACAGAAGTCCTAGATTTAGCTACAATGTGTTATGATTTGAATGAATGGTGACATAATCAGTTGGGATAATGGATTATGGTGTACAATAATCTCAAGAGTTTTATGTTCATATTTTCCCAAAAAAATTTGAATCTTCAATAGTGATTGTTGGTTGAGTATATTAGGTTTTTTATTTTAATCTAGTATATACACTGGGTAATGTAAATAGTATTTCTAACACATTGAACAGAAAAACTTTGTCCCAGGATATATAAGTTTTTAGTGATGATTTGAATATTAATGATTTATTGTGTGAGAATAATGTTCCCATTCCAGAGTTTTAGTTGTAGATGACTATGATATCAATTATAATGAAGACTGAAAATTTGAGACAGATCCTAGATAGATAATATGTGGATCTAGAATATTTTACAATGAGGGATTTCATTAAAGGTTGGGAGTCACCATCTGATTGGAGAATTTATGATTATGAGATCATCTATATCATGAATCAATTACTTGTTACTATTAGCATGTGGTAGGATTTTATATCATAATTTCATGACACTGAGTGAGAAGTGATTCCAGTTGTAACGAAAATATTCCATCACCTTGGATGGTAGTTTTGGCAGCAGATCACGAAAACAGAGATAACAGGGTCAATGACATGATGCTACACCTGTTAGAATGTGTAGTATAATGATTAATAACCTATTTGTTTATTTCATTTATATTATATTCTAAAATAGATGTGGGATGATGTGACTATGTATTTTTGTTGGTCTTCTCAGGGTGACATGGAATAATGAATCAATTTGGGTGATTATGTATTAAATGAAATGTAATAACATTTCATACTGATATTAGAGACATTATATGTGGATTAGTTAGTTGAACTATAAGTTAAAGAGTTATTCCATCTATACAGGGTACCATTGATTATTGATTTAGAATGTAATTTTTGTTTTACATCATGCTTTGAGCTAGTCTTATAGAAGGATCTTGATGTGGATGTTTTATTAGGTATAGGCTTCCACCCACATATAGTCGGGATGTTAGAGCATACTATTCTGATACTTGAGGATATTTTTCAAGGATATGTTATTGAATTTGGTTGATATTGGGAGAACATCCATGATTATGAGGTGTTTTCCTATAAAAATTGTTATCATGAAACAATAAAGTTGTACCATATGAGGTACATTATTATAAGACATGAAGGTGTTGTCTATACTAGATGGATGCATGTTAGTCTATGTTTTTGGGATCAAGACTCATTAATGATACATCAGTGTAGGTTTAGCTGATTTATAAATGAATTCCTACAGATCATAGTCGATAGAAGTCTTATGGTTATAGAACATAAAAAACGCTAGATTATGGATAGGTTTATCATAAATTATTATTGGTTTCACCTATATTATGTCAATGTAGGGTAAAAAGACAAAAAATATGGTGCCCATGTTCATTTGACCATTTCTGGTTGTCGATAGAACTAGTCTGGTGTCATACCGACTATATCTTCCATATGTATACAATTATATTCAAGATGTTTTCAATGAGACACAAATAAAAGTTGTATCACCAACTACATCTCAGGTGATCAATCTGGATGATGTTTGGATTAAGAGATATGCAACCTTTTTGGATTATTTTCTATTTGAATTGGATCGAAGTGAAATAGTATTATGGGCAATGAACATCCAAATAGTTCAATTATAGTGAAAAAATTGATAGGTTCTAGAGGAAACATGGGAGTGTGAAGCAGATTTGAGGACTAAGTGGCATGATCGTTTCGACATGGGTTTTTAGATACTTTTTTTAAAACATGAAGATGATCTATTATATAGTTAGTATGTTGTAATATCCTATATTTTTCTAGGTACAAATCATTAACTATTTCATGGTTACTTTATGAGATGAGATATTTTAAAAGTGTGTATGATTGTTTAAAGGATAATGGGCTGAAAAAACAAATATATAACGTTTATAATCTATGTAACATGATTACACAATTTGTAATTTTTTTAGGGTTTAGTAAAAAAATTATAGTTGATAGGTTTTTCTGCATATTCAATTAAAAAATTTACATGTCCTATAATCACATTACATGCTGTGTAAATTTCGATTAATAACTTTCAAACATGTTGTGTAACTAAATTGGTGAATATATTACTCTACAAATCATCCCCTCTAACCCTTGGGAGACTCTTACTAGATTTGGAGTGATTTATTTATCTCTGATAATTGTGGATTGGGTTAGGATATCTGGTAATAACATTTTTCTATAGTTTCCATCATTTTCTTCTTCTAATGATTTATTGGACCCTTTTAATTTTTTGGGTTTGGTGGATGATTTTGATCCATGGATTTAATCTAGATATCTTATTCCATTTGTAAATGTGATTATCTTACATCAATTTGGGGTTTCTATTGGGGAGCATTCGTCGTCAATTTTGGGGTAGGTGGTTTATAATTAATATCCCAACGCATGGATTTATCTTTTGGGTATGTAATTTTATATTTGAAATTATATGTTTGGAAATATAGTTGTTTATAGAGTTATTTAAATTGGTGAATTAATTCATTAAAAAAAACTGTAAAATTGGGGTTATTGGAAATGACAACTTGGAATAATAAATTGGTGAATTAATTATAGGATAATGGCATTTTTAATTGAATATTTTATAGATGAATTAATTATAGAATTATAGTTAGTTTATATTTTTATTAAATAATCAGGAATATAATTCAAGGGATTCAAATTATTTATTATTTGTTTAGTTAAATAAAGTAATAAGTAAGATTAATTAATTGATGATTAAATTAATGGGATTGAGATGATTAATTATCATTTTAGTTAATTAATAAGATATAAGTGATTAATTAATTTTGTAGTTAATTAGTGGAATTTAAATTTTTAACTAACTATTAAGATAATTAATATGATTGAGATTAATAATTATTTATTTAATTAATTAATTTAAATGTCATTAATTATTGAATGGTAATAATAGAATAAATATGTGAATTTAAAATTTAAAATGGAAATAATGGAATTCAAATTTGAATTGAGAACTATAGTTGTGAAAAGGTTTTATAATATATAAAATGAGATATAGAATGGCCAAAGTGGAATTATAACACATTATATAACCTGATGATATTTTAGACATCGATATGGGGTGACGAATTTATTGGGGATCGGGTCTCCTCAGGAACCCAAGGGTTTATGTAGTTAATTAATGAATAATTGATAATATTATTACTATTTAATCACTCAATTAAGATTATTTATTTATAAATCATAATAAATTGTTTTTGATTGGTATTGTTTTAAATGTTGGTGGTGGTTTTTTAATAATTGATACTCACAACCTACTCGGTATGCCTGGTCGGAACCCAAAATACTTTCATGGTTTGAGGTTCACATAATGTGAAAATAATTATGTTAGATAAATTATTTGGGGCTGAAGCATGGTCGAGGGAACCTTAAATGGGTTAGAACCAACTTATGAGTTATTATTGTGTTTATATAATAATTTTATTTGACACTAGACACATATTTTGGTACAGAATATCATCTTATTAGTTTTGAAACTATATTTATCATTTGGGTTAAATTTTATATGGGTATTATAATGTTTGTGATATCATTAGGTTATTTAGTTGTTAGAATCTATTAATTTCTGCATGTTTGTTGTGATAATTAATAAGAGTGTAGAATTTTCCAATAATCAATAATTGACTATCACTACTTGTTTCCATCCTCTGTCATTTGGGGAGGTACACTTTTGGTCATGTGACCGAATGGGTTGAGGCACCATGTCATGAATTGATTAAATGAGAAATGGGTTTTGTATAAATTTCATCATTATAAAAATAGTGTAAGATAAATGGAGTTTATAAACATATTTTCAACATATTAACAATCTATTTAGATTAATAATTAAAATTATATCCTTGGTACATAACCTAATTAATGTATAAGTTACAAAAAATATATCATCTTTGTTGGAAAATGATTCTAAAATATCACTAATAATATATAATTAGTAATAAACCAATTATAATATTAAAACATTATTAATTAATTATTCATTATATTGTCGTATTCTTTTAAAATAACATTATAATCTTATAATGAAATATTATAACAATAATTAAAATATTTAGTGAAGAAAATATGTTCTACAATTTGAAAAAAACATTTTAAAACATAAACAATTATAAATCATTTTTTAAATAATTTCTAATGTATCCTTATAAATATATATTTTAATCATTAATCCATTTATTAGTCATGATGGTGTGTAGCTCCAATAATTATATACATGATTAAAATAAATATTCATTTGAAGTTTTTATTAAAATACAAAGAGTTTTTTATTTGGAAAATTACCTTAAGACTACATTCAAAAAACAATATAAATTACCAATAGTTGTAAAAAATAATTTAACCATCGGAGAGGTAAATTAAAAAAATTTAAGGAAGACTTTTTTTAGAAAACATTGATGTGGAAGAAGTGATATTTCAATATAAAAGAGAAATAAATTAATTTATCTATAAAAATATTAATTTGAAATTATGATTAAAAAATATTGTAAATATAATGAAAAAAATATATGTTTTGAAAAATAAAATATATATGAAAATTATTTATTTTTTAAATATATATATATATCCGAATATTTCCGCATCAATAGTATAATCATAAAAAATATCGATGAATAATGACATTGTAACATCAAACCCCTGCCACTTTGGTAACATTTGAATCATAATCTCCATTGATGAATAATATAAAATGAAATATTAATTTTAATAAATATGATGATAGTAAAAATATAATTAGTTATTGGTGATGTATATTCTTATTCTAATATAATATAGGTATATGACATATAATATGTCTCGATGAAGGTAAATTGAGTAGAAAATAACCCAACTATTTTGGTATCTTTTGAATCATAATCCCCATTAATAAATTAAATTAAATTAAATAGAAAATATAATAAAAATTATGAAATTAATGAAATAACATATCGAATGGACTGTATATATAACCCATGAATGAAGACATGTTCATAACATAACATCTATTCCAAATAAGACAAATTGAGAAAAAAAATCCCTTACCTAAATTCTTGAATTCCATTGTACATATTTAAAGAAATTGTATTATAATAATATTATTATCAAAAATCTTTCAAATAATTATAATAATATTAATTCGAACCTATATTTTTTTTATATGACCTTTACTTACCATTTCATATAAATTATTTATTAGAATAATATTTTTTTTAATAATTATTTCATTTTATGTATATTTTTTAAGGTATTCTTAGTACATTAATTTTGATCACAAGTAAATATCATCCATAATGGAAACCAAAATAGAAATATGTTATATATATTAATCATATATGTATTTAGAGTAATCTATTAAAATTATATATAGAAAATTAATTGTTTCTTCTATAGATATGGTACAACATACGTATGTAAGGTCGTTGCTACCATTTTTTAAGTGGACAAAATAAAATAATGGTAAATAATATTATAACCTTAAATTTCATTATTATTTAATATATATCACATATTTTACAGAAATTTTACTTAATTACCATCCATGTACTATGTATGTCATGAATGAATCACATCTCTTTGTGAGGTGAATGTCTGCCTTACACATGGGTGATGTAATCGTATTCCCAAAAAATGGAATGTAAAAAATGTTTTCTGTGTTATCATAATTACATAGGGATAATGTTTATCATCAATACCATATAAATATTATAAGTCCATCATTATTAAAATTAAGGATTTGTGGTGATCAAAAATTAACAAAATTGGTTCGTAAATTGGTAGACCTATATAGAGAAGATTGGAAATTACATTTCCCATTTGATGGATACAGAGATAGATAAAGGTTATTAAATTAATTAATCAAAATTTTAGAATGTTAGAAGATACATTTATGTTTATATTATAATATATGAAAAATATTTTAATGATTTTTATGAATTAATTAAATGATAAATCACATTTAACAATTATAACTCTTCTTTGGAAAGACTCTTCATGATTATAACTAATCCCTTTTATAGAGTAATTGCTAATAAAAATAATTTTTCTAGGTAATGTGTATGAAATTATTAAAATAGATTGTTCATGTAATTTAATAATAATGGGATATTTTAGTGAGGAGATTAGTGGATGAGCCAATTTCTTTTGAAAGTGGGGAAAGTAACACACTTGGAAATGTCCTAGATGTTTCTTATAAGAATCCAAAATGATAAAGTAATTAATATTATTAAAGATCCCAAAAGTACATGATTATATATTTATTATTATAGTATAGAAATATATCCACACAATTGGATTTATAAAATATTATATTGAAAAATTATTGTTTTTTTATTTTAAACCCAGTAAACCTATTTTAGCATTAAACACAAAATTTATTTTTAATGATTTTATGATTCATTTTGACGAAATGTTAAGTTAAACATATTATATAATATTATTTTTTTGTATCCATCTTGTAATGATTTTTATCATTTCATTTAAATATGTGGAATGTTTTAATTTAAAATTAATCCTATAAATGTGATGATATATTGTTTTTCCAATTTGAATATTTCCAAATGATTAAAATGTTATAATATAATAACTCATTATATTATTTATTACCATGTAATATATTTCATTAATAGATATATAATTGATTTAGAATATTATTTATAACCATATTCAACTAAAATTTATTTTCTAAAATCATTGAATAGAAATTAAACATATTAAATAAAAAATTTATTTTCAATATTCACTGAAAAAATAATCATTTAAAAAAATAATGAAACATTCACTACACGATAATTTTTACAAAATGATTTCGAAATCTAATTTCATTTAATTTTTTTTCTAAAATATGAAAAAATATAATTTTAATATAAGGGTGAAAAACGTGCCAAAATTTCTTCTTTATACCAATACACGTCTTAATTGTAAAATTTGTTTTATGCTTCTGTCATGGGTATAGGACATATAAGAATAATGTTAAAACATTTAATAAATATATAATAAGTAATTTTCATTGAAATAATGTATTGAAATAGATTCATTTTATTGTTTTAGGTAAACCACAATCATTTAGATAATTATTTCTTCTAAAAAATATTTCTATTTCCTTTAACTGGTTTAAAATTTTCATTTATAATTAATTAGAATCCATTGACTGATTATAATATACCGTGAAAACCATATATTTTTATAATTTTGTTAATCCTAATCTCACACTCCATTCTAAGGTCTAGATGATAAATATCATATTTAATACTATTATTTTTTTTAGTTTTTTCTGTGTTTTTTAAATCAAGAGGTTTTATGTAATGTAAGATATCTAGGTAATAACATTTATTGGAAAAAAATTCATAAAATATAATGTTTTTATAGAATTTATTTCTTTAGGGAATCATTAATGGTTAATCTTCGAGATACTAGGAGATGTGGAATTACAATCAGTTTAGAAATCATGGGATGATCTACATATGTTTTATACATATAAGAGGCCAGGGGTAAAACATTAGTCATTGTGGATTTAATTTTCATTGAACACATTTTTTATTGGATGTTTATTATTTTATTGCATGGAATCTATCATATAAATCAAAAATATAGAGGGATTAGTCTAATATAGTTACCAATATTGTGTTTTCAGAGATCGAGGTATGATGATTATCAATATGAAGATTGGTGAAGTCCCAATAGGTATTATTAAATCTAAAGTCATTAATGAAATTTTTTTTTAATTAAGAGTCATGTGGAAGTATTTTTTGGAAATAATCGACAAATATCTAAGGATAATTGATCAAAATAATCAAGGAATATAGATACGACACACTGAACTAGGTGATTCAAATATTTTACCATAATCAATATTATTCTCAGAGAATAACATACTTATATTCACACATGTGTACATGAATCATAAGATAATGAAACATAAAATATTATAATTATTCATTCATATAGTAGAAGAAAATTTATCGAACATGAAATTCAATGAATTGGTAAGCTTATCTACTAAAACTATTGAATTATATATGTTTTATAGGGTATTTCATTCAAAAATATTTGAGTTTATCACCAAACATATGTGATGAAAAATGATATAATATAATTGGGGGGGGGATGGTGATTTTCCAATAAATAGATTGGGAGGTAAACCAAATTCCTCATCATTTTTAATGATTTTTAGGGAAAGACTATTATTTTACCACATACATTGTCATTAAATTGCAGATACACAAGGACGATGAGCTTATGACTATAGGCATGAGGATTCCAAATGATTCCAAGTGGTCTCTAGTAGAGGAGTCTGACTCCATTTCATCAGGCCTCAACATACATGCTAGTGAAGTGACTCAATTTGGAAAATGATCTATTATATTTGGATTTATATTTTAGGAGTATGATTACGTCAATAATAATTATGACTAGGAAATATTTATGGCAAAAGTTCCACTTTTCGTTACAATCATATTCAAAATTATTTCCTAACTTATTGTTTTGTTTTCTGTGCTATGGAGGAATAAGGGTCAATGTCATGAAAGATCCACAAAGATCACATCAACAATAGGTTAGGAGATATATTGAATAATGAAATTGATGCACTTGTGGCTCAATATAAGTAAAATGTTATAGTTTCTATAATACATCAATTCTCAGTCAACCAAATTGGTTCCCAGACTGATAGTGTTTTATAAGACACTAGGGATAAATCCCTATATGAGATTATATCATGACTGAAAGTGAGGATCTATTAAGAGATAGTGGTTATATTATTCCCCATTATTATTAAAATAAATAATTACATTATAATAAAAAATTTCAACAAATAAATTATTATAAAAAATATATGTTCACAATAATAAATGTGTATCATTCCATGATTTTCATAAAAAACCTAGATCATACATGGTAGAATCAAATATAAACATATAGATTGTTAAAATAAATTAAACGCATATCCCATCATTGAGGAACCTCATGCCCTATTTGAAAAATACTATATTGGATAACACACCATTTTCTCTCCGAAATCAATTATGTTCTGCATTCCAACTGAATTCCCTTTCATAATCCAAGAACTATAAATAATACACATTTCTTACTAGAATTATACAAGTTTTGTTTATAATAATAATAGGACACCTCAATTAGATTATAATGTTTACATATATAAAAATATAGTTTTATATAAAAGGATAAATAAAACTAATCAGTCCTAAATCAATAAATTTTCTCATGTTTTTCTCAACAATCACAATGCAGCCTTTTACAACTTCATATAGTGACATGGTGGAAAAATACATCAATGAAATATTATAATAGAGGACACTTGATCGTTATAAATAATCTTGTTTCAAATGGTATCATAACCCATTAATAAACACATAATTATCCAAATAAATTATAATAAACCAAATTTTATTTACAGAATCCATTTAATAAGCCCCATGGAAATAGAATTATTTTCTAACTAAAATAGAAATATATTGATGAAATAAATCCATGATGATATCAATCATTAGATAATATACTCCCTTAATCCCCTGGAAAAATTTAGTGTATGGGACCCCTAATTTGTGGTCTCAACTACCACCAACAATGTCCATTTTTTCTAATCAAATCCTACATATTTATGAACAACATAATAACGTTTTCAAATTAATATACAGGGGAATCCAACCATAATTAGTTGTTAATAAAACATCATGGGTCCCATACCATTTTTATATAACCCTATCACCCCCATCATCCACCCATAGTGTAAAAATTTAGAAAACCCAAGGTTTACCCTCAATTTTCGGACATTTCAACCTAAAGACCAGGTTTACAACCCAAAAGAGTGGTCAACACCATCTAAATCAAACCAAAGAACCATATAACTTCACTTATGGTGATAAAAATTCCTATTTTTACAATTCCAATACCAAAACATTCCAATATCCCTACATTAACCATCACATAAATAAACCATAACCACTACTAGCATGAAAATGAAAAAGAATCCAAGAGACCACATATCACACAACCAATTAAATGTGAGGATAAAACCCACAACAAGACATACATGTGAACCATTGGTAACCCCTAGTACTAATCATAATTCAAAATTGAATAATTATTGAACTCACTAGGACCATACCAGTCATTCCAATTTAACATTAACAAAATAAAAAACATTTAATTTTGGAATAATATATGAACTTTCAATCTTGACTGTGTAGGGCCCAAATAAATAATATCTCTTCATGGTTTATCTCTAATCAAATGATCATAAAAATTATGATAAATCAAATTTTTTAGTAACCATAATGACAAAATGAGAAATACTTATATGTTTTAAAAAATAGAAGCATACAAACTATATTCTTCAACCGAAGTCACCTCAGTGATAAATAAAACCATTATCAATTAAAAAATTAGTAGGATCTCAAAAATATAAGATAAATAATTTTATGGAGTAGAACATTACTATTAAATGAAATGGACTCAATGAAACGTTTTATCATTTATCAACTAATTTAATTCAATCCAACTAAACATAAAAATATGAAAATCAGATGGACCTCATCATGACTATAAAGGTTGTGGTGTGACAAAGACTATCTTATGGGAAAATCCACTTCCATGATATTTTCATGATGTGAACCCTGAATTTTGGTTTTCCCTTACCATATAATAGAGCCTCAGTACTTTTTAAGAATTTATGTGATGTTCCCTTTTTCCCTATGTCTTTATCCTTCCTCTATCATGGAATCAAACAATAGCCCTTATACAACATGTCGTGACTACCTACTAGGATATGAATTTTTAAGTATAAGTCCCCTTAAACATTATGATAATGTATATTTATTACCATTTTCACCCAAATAATTCATATAATATGAATATACAAGAGGCTGAAAAAATCAAATAATTTATACCTCAACCAGTTTCTGATATCTTGCAACCTCAACATTATACAATAGCTTATCCCAATGAAATATTAGAAAGACAAATACTAAACTATAATCCAAAATAAACATCCTTATCTATAAATATTCAACCACTAGGATGATTCCAATAGCATTGGGTTATCCTGAATATCATGGACTAACCTAGATATCAATTGAAATCCACTTATTCCATTAATAAAAAATCCATTACAAGGGAATGACCCAATAAATATCATCTCTACCCCACAAAGCTTCACCATAATGATGGCATAATAATAAGTTGATTCACATTAGCTATCCTCATGTATCAACTGATCAATGTTTTTCATTACCAGTATCATCCAGTTGCTTCAATCTTACCCAACATTTCATATATCTCATCACACATCACTCCCAAAAGTTTTTCTCATCCTGAATATATCAGTCTACCCTTAATACCAAATCAAATAGATTTATTTTGTTCATCGGTATTCTCCTAACTAAGAATCACCTAACCTATATTATCTAAAACTAACTACACATCAACATAATTGTGTCACCTCCATAAATTCATTACACACTAATTATCCACATATAGAAACTAACCAATTCCCATCATTATATCGTATCATCTTAATACTCCCATCTCATATCTTACAAAACCTAATTCCCATATTTCAATGTATATCCTGTATGATACCCTCTATCATCCTTTATCATTGCCAAATCCATGTATATTTTGTATCATACCATATTCCCACTTTTATCCAGCATCAGATATGATTCCAACATTTAACATCATAAGTTTTTATAAAAATTATTTTGTCAAATTAATTTTCATTTTTGATATCTTATATTATACCCAACTAAAATTTTATATTGTGTTAAATGTAACCGTCTTTTTCTCGATAACAAGCATGATACAGGACACCAGACTACTATAAAAAATAAAATAAAATCATTTTATATTTGAAAATTAAAATCATTCCATTAAATAGGATGGTATGAATAGTATTAAATAAAAAAATTAATATATAAATATAAATTCTTTTCTCAATATAAATTTATTTATAAATTATTTGTAAATAAGAAATAAATATATTTTAAAGTAATTTCATTCTTCAAAAAAAATATTTCAACAAAATATTACATTTTATTATAAAAAATTTTAATTAATGTACAAATATTTTCATTTTATTTGAATTAATTTATTATTTGAGTCACCATATCCTAATTAATATATTTTGAGTTTTTTTTGGTTTTTTAGACAATATTGATTTTCTATTAAATAGTAAAAAATACAGATTCTTGTTAAAAAATAATTTTTTAAATTTTTTTATTAATTACATTTAATAGTTAATTTTTAATGTAAAATAGTTATTATTTCATAATATTTAATCCAAAAAAGTCATTGGAATCAGGTTTATATGGAATTATTTATTACATTTACTTTTGGATTTTAAAAAGGGTTTATTTCTGATAACTTTTTTAAATTTCATAATGTTATTCAATTTTAATTTATTAAAATAATCAGTAATATAAAAGGATATAAATTAAATTAATAATTAATATATAAATTAAAATTCATTGAGAGTCACACAATTTTTTTTATTAGACAAAGAGTTAATATAAAATCATTTTGTTATTGAATAAAGACACTTATCATAAACCCACATTCTCGTCGTATCTATGGTGTTAATATTAAATTAAATATTTTCACATTAGTGAATTGAATTTGGGAAATTTGATTCAATTTTTTCATTCAGGGTTATTTTCATTATCTAATTTTTCAAGATAATATTTTTCTGAAATTAATAGTAAGAAATAAAAAATAATTTACTATTATTATGGTAAAAATGAGATACAACGGGGATAAACTAAAATAGTAATTGCCAAATTTTCATTTATACATGTATGAAATATAATATTCAGTCATATTTATTCCTCAATGGCCCATTATTAGAGCCTTTTGAAATGATACAATCATCGGTGGTATTCAATCTTTTCAAAAATTACAAACATGCCACTAACCTAACTTATAAATGAGAACTCATTCAAATCGCTTAGTCATAACATAAAAACTATTTATTTATCCATGAACTTACCAAAAATTATCCATATTCTATCCTCTCATCCTATAATACTTATTTTTTAAATAAATACATCTAAATATTTTTTTATTTATAACTAAATAATGATACCATTACAAGGGGTAATGTTCATAAATAAGCCTTTTTTTAACCCCACATCATTAAATTATTAATATTTATTGACTCTATAATATTTTAAATATATTCAATATAATTATATGTTTTTATGTTTTGTAAATTTCCTACAACTTTCTCCACTTCAATCAATTGGGTTATGAAATAATCATCCACGTGTACAATGGTCTAACATTTCTCGAAAAAACATCTTTAGTTTTCCCAAAACCTCACCTCAAGGTTTGTAATCATGATGAATTTGATTATTATATATTAAATTATTGATTTGTCATTCTTTTTGAATTTTTATATCACACATAACTTCATAAATTCCATTCATTAAGAATATGATAATTACACTCATGTGTTCGGTAGAATACAACCATGCTAACTGATATTATTCATTCATGTTTTACATGGAAGGTATTAAGTATTAGTTTAATGAAAAATGGGAATTCATTTGATATAAAAATAATTTATTAATTTAAATATATATGATTTAATTTTAATTCCATAAATTCATAATAAAAATGAAAGCATTATTCATACAAACGTGTGACCTTACATCTTCATAAATGGTGGATTTTATTATATATATCTAAATTTTATGCTTCAATATAAATTAATATATATAGAATAAATATGAAATTTATTTCATGGATTAATTTCTTGATATGATTAAAACATGATTTAATTAATTGGATCAAGAATATGGAGACAAAACATTGAAAAAAACAGTGTAGTTATTGCCTAATATTTTTCATATATATATAATTATTAATAAATGGATATTAAAAAGTCATTAGAAAATAATATATAGTATTACCTATATATATATCATAGTTCTAAAATTAATTTATAATTTAAATATTTTTCTTTTATTGAAATTATGAACTAGTATGGTGGATTTCCATGTGGAATGTATGGGATTTATATCCCCTGTTTTAGTTTTAGGATAAATATGATTAATATTACTTTTCAGGTATTAAGTGATTTCCATCTCAAATTATATTAATATGAGAGATGTTCCATATCAACCATCTATTTTATTGTTTTTATTTAATAAAAATAAATTTATTTAAATATTATAATAGCTATTTTTTGGAAATTTAATGATCCATTTTAGGATATTTATTTCATGGGGTTTATAGTTCAAAAAATAACAAATTTGTGAAGAAATGTTTTATCAATTTTCTTTCTTGGATAGTTATGTTCATTTATGAATGTATATTCGTTAATTATGTATATATACGACCTCTTTGAAATTTAATTTTTCTCATGATATTGTATGTTCTATTTTAGGTTATTCATTCCTAGTGATTATGACTCAACAATACCAAAGTAAATGTTGTTTTATTTTATAATCTAACTGTTTATTGATATTGTTTATAATTATGTTATTGATGATAATTTATATTAATACATGTCTAAATAAAGTCATGAAATTTCTAACCCTATATTATTTAAATATTTTTGGATTAATAGTAAATTTTTGGACTCATTGGAACTAAAAATAATTGAGAATTTATTTTAAGAATATAGAAATTTAATTCTCTCTTTAGTAGTACAATCATTTTATTCCAATGTCGTGATTTCAAAAATATTTTTTCAAATAATTATATATTATAATCGAATGATTATTTAAAAAATGTACACATGTCATACTATTACTTGTCTTTAGAGGAAACTTCTTGTCACATTCTAAATAATTCTCATCTGTATTATACTGATAATAGGACAAGAATATTTATTTTCTTATGTATGGAGTGAATGAATAAACTCATCATCATGACCATTATTTCCATTAAATATTCTTTTATATGTTTTCACAGTTATTTTCATTGTAAACTATTTTGAATTTTTTTTTGTTTTAGGAAGTGTATTCAATACAATAAATGATATTTTATGCAAGATATGTTTTAAATTATTATTCAAGATATATATTTATCTAAGATAACCTCTGTTTATGTTAAAAAAGAATTACTAGCGATATGATTGAAATATTCAATTATTTTCATTTAAATTATTTGAAAAATTTTACCTAGGTATGAACATTACAAAAACCTTTTCCATTCCATGGGTTATGCGATAATGAGATTCATACAAAACATGTTACTTTATCCATGAGTCATGATAAGATGAAATGATTAAACCATTATGAAACTAGTATCTTATCCACATTTTATGATATGACATAATGTTTACGAAACCCATTAAATTTCATTGGATAGGATATAATGAATTGTTTATGGTATTTTAGAACACCCAAATATGGTTTTCATTATATGGAAGGTGGGTCTTATATCAATTTCTAATGAATTGGGTAATGACTTATATATCATGAGATTGTTATGAGTAAAATACGGAGTAAACCGAGATATGTAATGGCCTCTTTAAACTATGATGGTCTTAGGATTGAAACATGGCTTCCATTATGGTTTTCGGAGTGAACTCGTTCCATTGTGATAGAATTATAAAAAAGTCTTGAAAACCAGGGAAATGATTTCTTATTCATATATGTATGTTGAACATCTATGTGTTATGCCAATGTTAGGCTCTTAATGATAATGCTATTTGATTTAATTATGATTAAAGTCAAATGAATGACCAATATTTATACCATGAATCAATATTATGATACTTGATTTGCATGATATGGGATTCAAATGGTATGCTCATGTTGTCATATAATTATATTCATGTTATGATTACGTATCTCCCTTGTTTACCCATACTGAGAATCTAAGCTTCCAATTTCTTATCTTTCAATTCCACAGTTCACAAATAAATGTATTATGTATGTTTTTTATAAGTATAGTTATTGTTATAGAGATCATATTGGCATATTATTTAGTTTACCTATGGGCCATTTTTTAATATTCCATGTTTTTAATGGAACTAAAATATCACTTAACTCAAGAATGTGTTTTTGTAATGCAATGAATATTCATATAAATACATGTAATATTCATGAATGAAATTTTTCAGTCACTACCGTTAGTATTAGAGTAATAATTTAGTAATCCTTTGAAAATTCGGAATAGAAACCCATATTTAGCTCCATAAGGTCCTGTCTAATGACAAGTCTAAGGATATGGCAGTTTATTGGAAAATTTCCAGCATTTAGTTCGGTGATGGAGTGAAATGTTTACATGATATTACATTCATATCCTACCATTATATGTGGATGTGTATTTAGAAAATATATACCTCAGGTAAGTAAACCAAAAAAGAGAACATTGATCAAGACTTGATCATCCCATATTGTAAAACAACAGTCCAATCTACAGAACTTCTTTAACACTCCAATGGTTTAAGAATTAAAAATTACCAATATATTTATGAACCCTTATGAATTATTTAAAAATATTATCGATATTAATTACCAAGTATAAACAAAAATTTATTATATATTTAATATAAGGTTTTTTGTTGTAGATAAATTATTTGCGATTTTTCATTATTAAGTTGTTTTCTATATTGATTATAATTTCCCAAACATTGATTTTTGGTTTTTTCAGTGAGTGGAACTAGAAGGTATCATGGTAACACTAAATGTGATGGATGATTACATGATTATGAGAAACCAAATTTCATTATGATGATAGAGATTGATATTATTATTATTCCTAATAATCTATACTGATAATTAATTAACAACATGATCATTTGTGAGATTCCTAAAATATTGAATAAGATAATGATAGAGTTTTATTAAAATTAATATTGAAATGAACATAGTTTATGGGGTAATTATCATTATACATGTTAATATGTTTGGATGAAAAACTTATAGAAGTGTCCGGAATAAAGGGGTAAATGTTATCTTTGTGTAAAATAAGGGCATTACATGAAATATCGTTGAGGATTTAAAGGACTTATGTGTAGGGAAAAAGGGAAGTAACAACCTCAATGCCTACAACCAATAATTAAATTCTTGAAAAAGTAAGTTAGTATTAAGTGAAATTAATTAAAGTGGAAGGATTGAATAATTTATGTATTTGGATTCCAGAAATGGGTTATATGAATTCTTAAATAAATAATGTTGTTCACCATAGGTTTTCATTAGATGATTTGAAATGATATTTTGAAAGGCTATGAATAGATAAAAATGTTATTTAAATAAATTATGTTATTTTATTAAGGGAAATATAATCATTAATGGTTAATATATTGATTTTGGGATAAATATATAATTGACTTTGATAATGTTAATTGGATTGTATTAAAAATAATATAACTAGTTAATTATTTATGTACACAACTGTTTTTTACCACTAGTTGAGGTTAAACCATTATTTAATATATGTAAACTCTTCAATAATATATTTTTTTCATGTGATGTGTATGAATGTAGTATTTTATTAAGAATCTTTGGTAATTTATTTTATAACCATGATTCATGTGATTACATGGTGAATTTATTCACATGTATGGTATGTGACAATAAAGAGAAACATTATTATATATGGTGGGTTAATGGTAAGTTGATTTTGAGAAATGTAGTGACCATTTTTATAAAATTTTAATTTTGGAAGGGTTTAAGGAAACCCATAATTGGAAAGTCATAAGATGAACATAGGGAGAGGTTTTAGAGATTAACATATTACTCCACCAAATGAATATTTACACATATTGGATAAAAAATGTTTTTTAATGGAATTACATATTATTATTTTATGTATTTTATTTTTATCTTTAGACATGACTAGAATTCATATCATAGATTAACTTATGGTGTATAAATTAATCAAGGCACGTGAAAAGGATTAAATTGAGCCATTAATATAAACAAATGTAATTTTTGTACATTTTAAAATGTTTTTTGTCCTGATTGAAAATGAATTACCAAAATTAGGATTAGGGTCTTCAGAAAAATTTTATTAAAATTATCACTATATTTTATGATATAAAATATCTTTTTTTATTTCTCTTTGTTTTATGGCTATGTGGTTTCTAAAATTTTCCTCACCATGTTCTCTATAACAATCCATTAATATTTTAATGTTTTTTACTCTTATATGTCAATGTTTTCACTACCCACATATGTTATCATAGTAAGAAATCACATACGTGTTGTTAATGGGGAAATATTCCAATTTCGTTCCCTTTCTTGGGAGGATATTTCATTACCCATTTTTACAATGTTGGTTTTTATATTGTAATTTTCAAATGTTAATTCTTTGGTTACTGAGAATAATTTTAATGGTAAAATTCATTGGGGGGGGAGTGAGAGAATATTACCTTTGAATTTTTAATGAATATTATTTAAAATAATGTATAATATGTACATATATTGTGTTATAAGAAACCAAATTATTGGATTATATTATATGCAACAATGACTTTAACTAATTGTTTTCATGGCACATGACATTGAGTTTCAATTAACCATGGAACAATATTAATTTAAATATTATTTTTTAAATATAGCTGTCATATCAATGGGTATGAATATTATTAAATCATTTATAAAAAATATATACATTTATTAGTCAATATAAATTACATTATAATCTCATATTAAATAATAATTTATTTTTTTCTGTAATTATATTCATCAAAAGTAGGTATTAGACAAAAAAAAATTATTTAATTTTATGAGAAATTATTGTACCTAATATAGATAGATTTTAAAATATTATATGGTAATATAAACATAATTAATTTTTTCATTATACTGAAATAAAATTATATAGGTGTTTTTATTTTTTAAAAAATGTTAATTTTTCATTGAATAGTGAAAATTATATATTTCTATAAAACTATATTTTATTTTCAAAAAATTCATTAATTTAAATAAATATCTGTCTATTAATGTATTATAATTATAATTTATTAATATTTAATCATATTAATTACCTTTAATCGACATTATATTAGAAATTAATATAATTTTATTTATAGTATTTAAATTTTTTTTTGAAAGATTGTATTAATGTGTAAAATTTGTATCCATTTAAATTTATTAAAATAAACTATAATGACGAATATTATAAAATATATATATAAATTTAATATAAATATAAATTTATTTATATTCATATAATTATGATTATTAGACATAGAGTTAATATAATGTCATCTTGTGCATGAAAAAAATACACTTCTCAAAAACATTAGTACTCATCTCATCCAAAAGATTATTTATAAATAAACACATCCCAATTATATTAAATGAATTTGAAAATAGATTACATATGTATATTAATAAAAATTTATATTTTCTATTAAGGTCAAATTAATTTTTGACCTAAATGATTTGTGAAAATAGTTAAAATTAATTACTTCTCTTAAGGTATAAATCAGGTTTTAATGGGCGGTTAAACTAAAATAATAAGTTTTAATATTATATAAAAATGTTTATAAAATTTATTGAATGGTAGTATTTATAAATTATATCTTATAAGATCAGTAATGGCCTATTATTGGATTTGTGTCACATGAAAAATGTCAGCATAATTTGATCGTTCAAAACATTACATGTGTGCCACTCATCTAACTTATTAAAGAGCATAAACTCTCATATTCTCTTCACAAAATGTAACCATTCTATTTCCACCCATTATAGACCAAATAACATTGAAAATTTATCACCACATAGTGTTATAGTTATTTTTAATAGGAATCCAATTTTGGAAGGATTTTATTGAATATAAAAGGAGTACACCTGATGAAGAGGTAACATTCATCAATGAGAATTTTTGTTTTATTTTTCACTCAATATACATAAATTATTATGTTAAATTTATTATAAAATAACATCACTGTCATATATATACTTAAATGTTCTTATCTTAAGCGTATGACCTACAAAAATATATATTTCTGTAAAATTCTTTATGAAATCATTGTTCATTTGTAGGAAGGAATAACACCTTGTGAATCGATGTCATACAATTCCCATTATCCCCTCTAAAGGGAACAATTATTTATTAATTTAATATTTATATTTCATATTTATGATATTATTCTTTCCATTACTTGTTATATAACATACCATCATAAATTCCCTTATGCGGGGAAATGATAATGTCATTTTTGTGTAGGGAGGATTACCACCTCGCAAAGCAATTTTATATATTGATACATTATATGGAATGTATTAAGGATTTATTTAATAAAAAATTTTATATATTTAAAATTAAAAATATTTTATAATGGTAATATGTATAATTAACATTGATTAATTTGATAATAAATAAAAATGGAAACAGTATGCATGCGTATGTATAACCTACCATCTCTTGAAAAAAAAAATTGATCACAAAATTTTATTATTTTATATAAATAAATATATATTTAATATATATTATATGTATAAAATAGACAAAATTATCAAGATTATAAATCCATTATTGATGTAAGAGGAAAAAAAATTAGAAGTCATAACTAACAAGAAAAAGTAAATATTTCCATAATTGTTGTTTGAACATGGATTTGTATAAAAATGTGTAATAAAATGTCATATAAATCATGAATGGTGTAATATATATTATCATGGATATCTAATATATTTATAATATTGATATATTTGTTATATAGTACTTTTTATTGTGTAATATGACTATTCAAACTTACGGAATCAGGTTTCTAGTCACTATTCTATTTATGGGAGACATTGAGCCATTCACTAGTAATTTTATTTTTTGGGATGTATATGATGTATATATTCATTTTTATGTCATTAATATACCAATTATATATTTATTTAAAAAAAATTTATTTTATTATTTATTAGGGATTATGATTCAAAAGAGTACAAATTTATTATGCGATTTACATCTCAGTTTTTACATATGTGAGACACATTCATGATCCATCACATATTTATTTTTTGTACTGTGTATAACACCAATAAATTTATTTTATTATTAATGTAGTTGATTTTTTTGGGAGTTATATTTCAATTTTGGGATCTGTTATTTATTTTTTATGGATTGAATGTTAACAAAACAATAATGAATTTCTCTCTCAAATTTACTTCTTCGAGTTGTTAGTTAAGATATGAAACTATATGATTCTTTATGAGGTGTATATAATTAAAATTTTATAATTAATATCACTAATTAAATATAAAACTGATATTTAATGTTCTTTTTATGTTATTCCTTAAAACGTATTATTATTCATCAATAACAAATTAGATATGAATTTAAGTAAAAATATCGTAATTTATTAGTATTTTTTGTGATTACATACCAATGATTATATATTATGATTCATCTCTCAAGAAACTCTATAATATTACTCTAATGAATTTTTTCATGAGTTTTTCATGTAATTGTACAATTATAAAACTATTTTCTACTAAAAATTTAATTTTTTAGGAAAATTTAAATTTTATTAATTCTTTGTTCATAGATGCCTTTTATTTCAAAAACAGGAATTATGGAAAAAAATTTTATTTTATAAATATTTTATTATTAATATGAAAATACATATTTACCCATTTTTACGTGTTCAAAATTTTTTAAAGGAATATTCATACATTTTCCAAAAAAATTCACCTTTGTATTTTTTTGAAAATGTTAATGGAATATTAATTTAGTCATGTATGACATGAACGAATCTTCTAATAAGAAGGAAAATTATTTTCATTAATATTTGTTTATATGTTATCAATATAATATTGAAATAATTTATAATAAAAATAATTTTTTAAATTTTTTTATCAATGTGGTGAGGATAATTTCATCAAGAACTATTTTAAATGACCTAATAAAGTCAATTTACATCTAATATGACATCCATTGACGTTTTCTATGTTTTTCTATGGATATAATCCATGTTCTGAATATTTATTCATTCTATTAATGGATTATTTAATTATATATTGCAGATAACAACCCAATATTTATTATATATTAAATAATTATATTTTATGTAAGAGTATAAATAATAAAACTCATATGATCAATAAATTTAGTTATTTATGAATTTGGTACATTACATATAAACATATATCATGTATTATATCATATTTTTTGAAAACAACATGAAAATTATCAACTTATTCCTTCCTAAAAAAATTTATGAGATTACCTGGGTTCAAACATTTGAAAGTGGTGAGTTGTAAAGCCCTCCAAGGGAACAAAAAAGGCATAAAATTAAATATTTAATAGATGTTGTACAATATTAATATAAATGGGGCATGAAATCGGTGATAAAAATATAAATGAACAATAAGGCATGATATATCATTATATATATAAAGGAATCAGAGGAAATATAGAGAAAACATAAAACACTACATAATTAACATAGTCCAATGCTGACTACAAAAACATCATTATGGAAAATGTTTCATGATGTAAAAAATTAAATCCATGATCACCTTATTAATTTATCATTATACTAAAACATTACCCATATCATTGAATCACTATATAATTTAGGGTGCACCCATTACATCTCTTTCATTATCATGCTTATTTGTGCCACATAGATCAAACAACGTGGACTCATTCATTTTGATATTTTATTCCATATCAGATAAGTATGGAATAAATGAAATTAAGTACCTAATAAAGAATAATATTAATATAAATATGAATTTTTTTGATGGAAAATGTGTATGAGTAATAAAACGCAAAAAATCTAATGTAGTAAAATTGTATCTGATAGCGTGTATAACACCCAGCACTAATCTCATAAGGGGAAATATATTCCAAGAATTTATAATATTTTTAAATTTTTAAATAAAGAAAAAATATTGTATTTCTTTCAATGTATGAGACACCATTTTAGTATATGTTTCATAAAAAAAGTATCTTCAATGACTGAAATTAATTGTGAGAACAAGTTTCACCATATAATAATATATTATAAATATATTATTATAAAAAGATATAACATAGCTATTAAGTTAGTAGTTATGAATATTAGTTATTGACTTATAAAAATTATGTTTTAAAAAATATAAAAAAAATTAATTGGCTACAAATTATTTATAAATTAATCTATGAATCAATTTAATATAAATTGAATATTTTTATAAAAAAAAAATTATTCTAAAAAAATCATTTTAATTTAATATATTAAATTAACTAAAATTAGTGTGTGATATTAAGTTAATATATATTATATATTCAATAAATGATTTTGTATGTTAATCCAATACATTATATAGGTATAAGATAAGAACAAACACAATATAACCTATAAAAACCTGTATTTTTATTATAGACCATTTACATTAATATAATGGAGAAATCATTTTAATTAAATTTTTTGACCATTATATTAATATAATATGTAAATCCAAACTCAAAATTTTAAATATAACTATAAAAATATGTTTACTATGAAAATTTGTTATTTTTCCAAGATGTTTCATTTTTAATGAATTATTTATATCACTACATTTAAATTCAAAACTAATTTTTATCAAATTTATTTATATGGTTACATTATATTTTTAATTGGAATAAATTTTAATTATAAAATATTCTTACCAATTAATCAAGTTCAGTTCATTTCAATCAATTTTAATTTTAAATTGACAAAAAAATAGAAATCATTTGTATTATTTTACAATAAAAACTAGCATTTTCATCCCATATGCGGGATTAAATTTAATTAATTTCTGAAACATATGTGATTTAGTATGAATAAATGTATTCCATATTTGTAATTATAGTAATTTATAACTTCTAAATGGTAATGTTAGTTTTGTAAAAAAAAAATATTAGGGAATATAAATTATATTATTGCAATGATTAATTTACAATTTATCTTAATAAGGGACTAAAGAATACTCTTTAAGTATAAAAATGACATAGAAACTTGTCCAAAATATACTTTCTAATAATATTTCACCCAATTGTACATTAATTAAAATTATATTTATTATTGGATGAATATGCAATATGAGAAATAGGTATGTATTTCCTTTGTCAAAATATTACATGAGTTCCACTCTTCCTCCTCTATAGAGGCTTCCTCATATTCCATATACTCACACCTCTCAAGCCACATTGGATCAAAAAAATTTCCCAAATAGATCCTCAACATCCCTCCCCTCATTCTAAAAGCCTCCATTTGGGAATAAATTAATCCAAAGAATCCCTTTGGTGAAATCAAAAAGGAGTTACTCGATTAAGAGGTAACATCTTTCCTCGTGATCTTTGGTTTTATTTACATTATCCACCCACCAAAACCATTACTATTTCATTATTACATTAATTTTTTTATGTATATCAATGATATTTTTATGGTTACAGTTTGACCAAAACGCACACACAATTCTTTCTAATGTATCACAACCCCCTCCCTGCGAGGTTTATCCATCATAGGGAAATAATGGGAGAAGAGAGACACTGACACCCATGTCTCATCCCTAGTAGGACATGAGATAGATACTATCATATATTCTATAATAAACACAATAATGGGAGGAAATACATTTTAATATAACACATTTAATAGAGAGAGTTTATACAGAAATAAACCCACTCTTTCCAGGACATATATATTGATGAAAATTTAATGTTGACATATGTAGTTCCATGCAAGATCTAATAAAATTGAAAGAAAAACATCAATTACTAAAGGAAAAGTATTAATGAATGTGACCACGACTCCCAAAATTATTTTAAGAACCAAAACCAAGTAGTAACATGTCAAACCTCAAACCATCTTCAACTGACATAAAAAAAGTTTTTATATATAATTACAGTGAGTATAATTGTATACTTAGTAGGATCCTCCATATATTCTCTCTTGAAAAAGGTAATGAAATCATGTTAATGAACAGTGATGAACAAGTGAAACTATATCATCTTTTTAATAGTTATAAAGAGTATACAACCTCCCTATGTATACTCTCTCCATGTATATCATAAAATAGATAATAATATAATCAAGAATAAAAATGGGTCCCCACTTACAATTCATCAATTTTTTTCGAAATTCTACAATAGGGCATGTCCTGAGCATCTCTCTCCAGAAACATTATTCGGGGGACACCTAGGTGAAGCAGAAAATCATGCACCTCATAAAATTCACCACCACATCCATATACAAAAATGCTACTAAGTAGTTTCATGGAGACCCCATAGAAAGTATAACATGTGTCATCCATTGAGTATTATATATCAATCCATCAGATCCCATGAAATGAGTAAGGGATCCTCAAGACATCATAGACTATACATTTTATACCTATATTATTCATTAGGAAATTATATCCAGGATACTTGTGTGTGAAATAAGAAGAATCCATATAATACTTCTACACACATATATGGGGAAAACTATTCTCCATTCATACCAACATAGCTGAAATCTATGAGAAGAGAGTGAAGAAAAAGGAGTTATTCATCCATCAATCCTCCCACCAGGATGTTCTAGAAAACACTCTCCCCAGGGATCAAAATACATAGAGTGTTAGTTTACCAATCCTAAAGGGTGGAGTAGTGTATTAAAACACAAAAGTACATGATATAATATATTTCCAAAAACACTATAGTAAAAAAAATATTCTTATAACCAACACCAAATAACGTCTCATAGACTCTTGCTGCCACTAATAAGACCATATATCCTATAAGAACAAAACTATTAAATAGAAACAATAAATAATATTATTCCATTTCATCAGTTTTAGATTATAATAATTAATTCATTACAATTAATTAACCTCTATCTTTCAACACATAACATTACAATTGAATTTAATCAAAGCTATATTCCCTATAGGTATAAATAGAATGAGTCCATGACTACTCAGAATTATAACCTCGGCATTGTATCCCAGCAAGAGCCAAACTCATCGGTTAATCATTCATTCATTTATTAACATATTTAGTTTCTAAATTAATATGTACTATAGGAAAACATCATATCCTGACTACTAGGGAATATAACCAAGAATATAAATCTACCCAGTGATGTCGGGAAAAGAAATACAATAAACCAAAACTTTCGCTAACAAAAAAACAGTAGATTAAAACATTTATCCAAATTTCATTTCAATCGGTAAGCCCAGATTCAACCAATTCTATCATATATGATGTTCTCTACAACACCCACATGCATATACAGATTCATCTTGCCATTCCAGGCATCAACTAAAATAATAAAACCAGGCTTCCCCACACCACATTCCATAACACTCCTCCGGGATCAGCCATCTAATGATCACAACACATCCTTGCCTCCCCGCCCCACATATCACAACACCCCTAGGCCTATCCATATATGGATCCAAAAACATACACATAACTATGAAACAAACATAGAATCTATGCTCTTGGACCTAAACTAAGGAATCCATCTTTCACACACAACAAACTCTCACACCTCCAATGCACAAGGCACATGACCTCTAAAAGCATTATCTTTTATCATAGAACTAGTTCTTATCCCATCATCAATTAAACAATTAAATATAAAAGATTAAAACTATTTTAAATGTAATAAAAAATCTATCACAACTATCAAAATTTAATTAGACAATTAATTTATCATGCCTTTATTTATTTTAACAAAAACAATTGACATGTTTTAGTTTCATTAATCAATTCAATATAATGTGAATACTATAATAAATTTTATTGTCATGAAATTAAAAATAAAAATATAGGATTCATTAAATATTCTTCTTTAATATTGTAACCATTTAATTAATAAATAATTATTGATACATGTTCCATACCAATTTCTTAGGCTAAATATAAAAAACATGCTTTGAATAGATTTCACACTACTAATAAATTCATTATGCAATCACTTATCATGGAACTAAAAAATACCATAAAATCAATACCAATTCATTAATCCAGTTCATGTAATTATTTGGTTAATTTTATTTTTATACAAGGGGTTAAATATATATAAATCTATGATTTAATGTAGTTTCATAGATAAGAAACTAATACCCTAAATCAAAACTTTTTCACCATTCTTCACATGAGAACAAACAATTGATAAGGATCTCAATAGCCTCTTCTGCAAGAAGTACATCCATATAAAGACATCGCACCACAACCGCGCCAAAAAAACCCAAAAACATTTCCATTAGAAACATTGAGATAATTGTCCCTTTCATGGAAATGATAAGTGAGAGGATCTATATCGAAGAATCTCTAATATAAGTGGTATAACATTACTCAGATCAATGATGGATTGAAGTATGGATTTTAAGGATCAATATTACATAATGAAATCAACAAAATGTCAAATAGGGGGTTTTTAGGTCACTAATATTAGCTAGGAGGAACTACAACTGTAGGTTTTGAAAAAATAGAGTGGTTAAAAACATTTTAAACATAACACATCAGGGATTTACATGACATGCAAACCCATTTCACATCATGTAATCTTTAGGGATTGGATTCCCCTAAAAAATGTGTCATCTATATATTAATTAATATTTTTATATCCCAATTCATAACTTATTTTGAAATTATTTTTCACATCATTTAAATTATTTTAACATTGTGAAATATCCATGCTTCTTGCTCTCAGTACCTAAACTGCTCCATACATCTTCAGAGCCTCATCCTAGCACCTTGTATTCAAAAACACAAAAAGGTGATATCCATGAGGATCCTAGACCATTCATTATATATCACTAAAAACATTCAAGAAAAAGAGAATCAAAAACCAACCTAGAGAGGAAATACAAATCAGTCATCCAAACAGCTACACCATGAGATACCTCTCAAGGATCTTCTAACTACATGAGATCAACCAACTCACCCAATCAAAAAGGAATAAACATGGAGAGTTTGTGAGCAACTCATCGAATCATTACATCATATATTCGGAGAGTAGAATCATCAAACAATATAATGATAACCAATGAAATAACATCAGATACACCATGTTTCTTCACCCCCCTGGAAATAAAGTAAGTCATAAAAAGAAATAAGATAAATTCAACTAAAAATTGAAAAAGGATTACAACAAAAAAATAAAAAAAATTACAGGAGAAGATAAAAACATCAAGAAGATTGGCGTATTGAGTACATATTTTCAACTCTTGTTCTTAATTACTCTCTTCCGTGCCACACTATCTCCACAAGACAAGAACCAATGGAATAAAGAACATATTCAACACCTTATCCTAGTAGACCTGAAACTCTATATGTTGGTCCTCAAATGTGGAATCATCATCAACATTGATCTTAACTGAATCCTTGAAATGAGAGTATCCATGATGATAATTATGGATATTTTACAGGTGAAAAACATATTGTATCTAGATCATTTGTGGGGGAAGTGATATCTGATATGCCGCAACTCTAACATGAGAAATCACCTTTAAAGGCACTATAAACAAGGGAGAAAGATTTCTCCCATTAACAAACCTTCACTACAGAAGATTGGGAGTCATTGTCAGTAACATATGATCCCCAATGTAAAACTAAATAGGTATCCTCCTTTAATCAGTATAAGATATATGAAAATCCTATGCTTCCTCAATCCTCTAATTAATTACTGGAACCATATGTTTTGTATTATATACCAGTTCCATACTGAGAATTGAGAACTCTCTAACAGGAGTACACCATAATCAATAATGGAATGATCTTTCAAATAAAGCTTTTAATGACACTATCCCGATGGTGGGGTATAAAATATTTTTTTATGTGAACTATACCAAGATAAAGTACCTCATCCACGAACCTCTAAAATCAAGGACATCTGAGAAGAAAATGTATTTAAGAGTCTATATTTTCTAACATTGCTTACCATCCATCTTTATATGGAAAGAACACTATGGAATAGATGTTAACCAAAATAATGATGGAGACCGATATACACCTTTTGGGTAAAAATAGTATCTCAAAAAAATAATTATCCTCGGGTCCTCGTGGAGTCTCTCAACCTACGCTAGATACTACCTTGAGAAAACCTCCACTGAGAGAGAGTCGTTGGTCACTATTAGGTGGAATGATTTCATCAAACAATACAATATTATTCATATATAGTCAAAACCTCCCTTTGCTTGATGTAAACTGGTATCATATTCCATTGATATTTCCTCCCACTTCTATTTAAGAACAACTAACTGTTGGAGAAAACCACCTAGAACACATTTCTCATCCTTCACCTTCAAGAAGACCAAACATTAAGACACTATCTCTACTACGGCATGCTTCAACCCATGAAACCAAAACTAACAACTCAACAATCAGATAATATTTTTCATGCTAGATTTTACTAAACAAGGAGAACAATGTAAATATATGCGAACCATCTCAGACATCTCCAATGTAATGAATAAAACAACCCAAAACAACATTCAATAATGTTCATCCTCATACCAACCATCAGGGGAATAAATAAAAACAAATAGTATCTCCAAACATCCTACTCAAGATCCATCAACAAGGACTCTTCCTCCTATTTCACCTGAGAGGACATAAATCATTATCTATTATGAAAACCTCTTCCTCCAAATTCTCCTATATCTAGGTGAAATGATGAATTTTCTTCAATCACTCTCCCAGAATTACCTAATTGTCACACTGCATCACTACATGACATCCTAATCATCCAATCGACCATGACATTCCCCATTTTAGGTGTATATTAAATCTCTATGTTATAATCCTCTAGGAATGCTATAAATAATAATTATGAAAGTTCAATTCATATAGGGAGAATAAATAACTCTTATCTTATGATCGGTGAAGATAATAAAATTATAGGCTAAGTGGTAATGTCTCCAAAACATTATATAAAACACCACCATCACCAAATCGATTTAATTTGTTATATAGTTATGCTCATGGGGATGAAACTGGTAAGGCCCATAATAAATGAAAAATATTTATTGCATCTGAAAAAACCATATCCCATGATAAAAAGAATCACACAAAACATCATGTTGAACTCATTCTACTTACACCCAATGAAATAGAGCATCGACCAAATTATCCTTTATATAATAGAATGATCATTATTATTTTATAGTTTACTAGAACACCAACCCATTTTTAGTTATTGTTTTTATAGGAGTCTCATTACATGGGAAATTGAATATGAACCTCCTGAAATATATTTCATGTATATTGATACATAACACCTCTTCCACTATATTGGGATATTCAAAAGACACACCGACTTTTATCTTTGTTGGATCTACTACTACTCTATACTCAGAAACAACAAGCCTATGGAATGGACTACTCAAGCCAAAAACTCGCACTTTAGTGACATCACAAAAAACTTCTTAGGATAAATAACTCCCAATATAACATGAAGATTCAATGAATGGTCCCCCGCGTATGAAGATTACACAATGATGGTATCTATGAATTCAACCATGAACATATATTGAAATGTATAGAAACCAAAATTAATTAACCCCATGAAAACAGATGAATTATTCATCACTACATACTATATTACAACCAACATGTAATTCCCATGATGCAAAAAGAAATCATTCATTGGGATATCCACAATTTTCACATGCATCTTATGATATACATACCATAAATAGATCTCAGGGAACCAACTTGCACCCTTCGGTTGATCGAATAAATTATCAATTCATGAAAGTGTATAGTGTTTTTCATTATCAATTGGTTTATGTGATCATAATTAATACACAACCATATAATTCTATCAAATCTTATTAATGAAAAAAAACTAGTGCACCACATTGTGAAACACTTTGAAGAAAAAAA
Source organism: Viscum album (assembly GCA_963277665.1). NCBI lineage: Eukaryota > Viridiplantae > Streptophyta > Magnoliopsida > Santalales > Viscaceae > Viscum > Viscum album. The sequence goes on from OY728152.1 coordinate 2,087,532,853, forward strand.
CCACAACACAACAGATCATTGAGAAATATACGTAGGTTATGAAACATATATGGTGATATCTTATATGGTGTCATTGAGATAATAGACAATCCTATCTATTGTTGGATCCAAAACCTGAACTCTCATAAAGGGGGTAATGCTAACACCTCATCTAGAAAGACATCGGGGTACTCTTCTATAGACTTGGTACATGCAAATAACTAAACCTATGAAAAACCCAGTATCATACTTGACATTATGTAAGAAAAGGATAGAGCATACCTTTGACACGTACTAATTAATTTCTGAGACTATTGTTTTCCATATTAATTATTTAGGTTAATAAATTTTTTCTATTTTCATTAATGAAAATTTTGTAATTAGACAAATATATTCTATAAAGGATTAAGTGATAATATCAATTACATGAGAAAAATTAAATTAGAATACGTATTTTAAATTATTATATTTTTTTGGATGTATAAATTGTAAAAATGTTCAAACTGTAATAATAATGTTATTTCCAATGTAAAACACTATTTCACCGTTCAGGCCTCTATGTTATTTAAAACCAATAATTCTCTATAATATAATATATTAATACAATATGATTAATTTATACAATATTCTTTTGTTGAAAATAATGATGATGAATTATATTTATTATAAAAAATGGGTCAATATGTGTTTTCACTAATAATAATACAAGTGAAATAGATAAGTACAGAGAATGAGTCATATTTTGATGGACACAAAATGAATATTAATATTATCGAAATAAGGAATTATAAAATGGAGATTGTATGTTATTATATTAAGTATATTGTTTAATATTATGAAAAATATTCCAGTTTTTAAGGTTGTGAATATAAATGTCCATTCAAACAAGGCACAATGGCTAGCCCATCAATCTTATTTTGGGTGAAATATCTTCCATAGTGGAGAGCGAGCCTGAGTAGCCTTTATTGTGATAGGATGATGCAAAGAACCCAAAAAAAAGATCATGGGTGAATTTTTTTCTTTTTATAATGTGTTGTGGGTGCATAATGACCACCAAGTGTTCATGATGTTTTCTACATGGGGGAATACAGCAGAACATACACTATGTGATGTGTGTGTGTGTGTGTCTGGGTGGTGACCCGGAAAATGGATTGATATGGAAGTAGAAAATAATATATTATAATGTATTCCTCATCCAATGTACGAATTTTTTTAAGACACACAATGTCTAATTATAGTTCCTCCACCTAAAAATATATGCTTATAAGCCTAATCATTTTACAATATTAATCTCATCTATCAGATCAATGCGAGCATTATTATATAATCTTCCCATTCATGATGGACATATATATACATATTAGTTTTCATCTTTGAGAGTGAATCCATGACTAAAGATGAGCTGAAGACTGATGTATGATGAATAACTCAAGAATAATAATTTCATTTTCCATTCACATAATCTTCTCCTTGAATTCATGCAATTATTTGATGAATTTAAAATTTATTGTTGAAACAATGTTCTAAAGGACATGTTTAATATCTCTATTACATTCATGAGTTTTTGAATTAAAATTAGTATCATGCATTTGATTATATTATCATTGATAAATATATTATTGTTAAGGCCATGTTTTTGGGGTATGATTTTTTATGAAATATCAAAAAAGTTGATATGAATAACAAGATATGATATTTTTTGTTGTTGAATTTAAGAAATCCTGACATTAAGTGAACTGTGTAAAAAATTGGTTTGGGATGTTCTTATAAAATAATAATGAATGATACATATATATATATATTATAACATTTATTTGGGGATATCATTTTAATAGAGAAAATGACTTTTTCTAAATATTAGATTATGCATAGTGAATTAATATATGTGAATCATTAAAATATCTCATGGAGATTACAAAATGATAGTACATTATTTAAAAATAATTAGGAGATACTTTTTTTCTTATGTAGTTAAAAATTCTCAAATAGAATCATGAAGAGAATTTCTATGAAACCCATCTTGCATTACAGAAAGTCTTTGATATATCAAAAAACTATATGGTATTGCATGTGGTAAAATGTTTCCATACATATTATTGTGTGTGAAAATATGAGACATTGCATGATCACATTCATGAATGAGTTTGAGAATAATGAGACACCCGTACCTTCTGGTTTCATGATTTAGTTTGGTAGATATAGTGCATGATATACATCTCATGCATGTGTGATACTCCATGCATATATCTATTTCCATTAAGAAAACAATCATAAATATTGCATGTATAATGAATTAGTATAATGTAATAATCATGAAATTAATATTAGTAGAGAATGAAACCAATAGAATCATATAAAATAATTTTATACACATGAGGTATTGTATGGTTTACAATATGAACCATGCATCAAATCATGTATAAATTTATGGATCCGAATTATTTGAGATCATTGTTAAATGTGAATTATTCTTTGATATAAAATTTATATACGTACTTAAAAAATATTAAAAAATATTTATGATCCTATTATTTATATATTAGTGAGTTCCAAAATTCAACCTTTTATGGAAAAATTCTTTTAGAATTTTTTAGATGAGGTGGCTGATCATACATTGGTGGACAGATTTATTTATTAATGAATATATATTTGTATTAGTATATGAAGTGTATGTGATCTTGTGTGATCCAAGAATACTATGGTGTATGATAATTAAAATATAATTCAATCGTGGTTCAGATATGCTGAAAATGTGATTATGGACTTTGTGACATGAGTGATTAACATTTTTCTGAAGAGGCACATGGTTGTGGGATATAAATAGTTGAGAATTTGGTAACTCCCTACATGGAATCTAGATAATGAGAATATTTTTGGGGTCATAAAATGAATAGGTAGGAGAGTGGGATTAATGTATAGTATAAATATGATTAAAAATATTGGGATCATAACAAATTTTATATAAGGCCCCATCTTTAAACCTTACATAATCTTGAGTTATCACGAGATTACACATTTAGGATCATTTCAGGTTTAGAGTTTTATAGAATTAGATCATGAAACTTTCATTACATTCCACATTTAAACAAAGTGGTCACATAAAAGACAGTATTCATTCTTCCCATCAACAGAAACATATTGAAAATAAAACAAGGATTCTTTCTTGACACATCCTTGACACTATCATCACATCATGTAACTTTCCCTTGACCTGTGAAAAACATTTCAAAAACTTGGGATGAGAATAAACAGCTCACTAAGGTTTATAAAAATATGCAAACGAAACATGAGTTCATATATACATAAGAATGAAATCATACTTTACCCATAAAGAATAGGCACATTAATATACCTCATAAAACCATGAATAAATCTTAGAAATCATAAGACATAAAGGTAAATTGAGTAATTCATAACATTCTTATGTAGGGAGTAACACTCTTGGTTACGTTTGGAATACCCATCACAATATATTCCCTAAATCTCTTCGGAGAAACCTTAACGTTTCACTCCTTCGCATTACCCAATGCATTGGAGAGCTATATCGGGCTCACCTGCCCTTAGTTTATCACGGAACCACCCGTTTTCATAACAATGCCCAAGAACCATAACATAAATGTATCACATAAAACATGCATAAAGGAAATATAACATTTCCAAATTCCAATCATAATATAACATTTTAGGTTATTGAAATAATGAATCCATTAAAAAACCCATTTTCAAAACAATTTAAAACATTTAATAAATAGATTTTTGAATCAAAGTGTCCCATAACACCTTGAAGATTTCAACATTTTAAACCATTAATATCCATATAAATAAATCCTTAAAAACTTTTTGAAAACATGGATATTAATAAGAACAAATCATTAAAACATTTAAAGCGATATTTTGGTTAAAGGGTTTTTACCAAAATTAGAGACACTTAAATACAATAATTGAGGAATAACATTTAATCAGAACATCATAATATCATGAGAATAAATGGATTCATGATATAATATTACAAAGGACAGTATATACACCATATAATAGTTAATTGGTGCATAACAACAATGAAGTCTCAATAGAGACGTAAAATGTGATGAAATCCCTTATAAAGAAGGTATCCTTAAATTAAGGATAAATCAATCTCATAATTATGTGTGAAAAATATAAATACACACAATATAATTGGATATTAATTGTAAAACAATAAAAGGTAATTCACACATAATCAAAGGATGACATATTCAATAACTACATGTTGAACCCAAAGAAATCGAAATTGGGTTAAAAAGTTCCTTTGGTAAAATTCGACAGCCTAACAGCGTCACTTCAAAAATTCAGAAAATGAGTTGATGATAGATTAAAAGGGAATCTCATCACTTGGACATAAAATTTACATCAATCAGGATATATAAGAACATATCCCAACATAATAGTATTAAAAGACATAACAAACGAGGCCTTTTAAAAAGAGGAGGGTGAATGGTTCCCTTACTGACTTGGGTATCTTTCGAAAAGTACACACCATTGAAGAAGTGTCATAAAATGAATATGTAAATACCTATAAATGTAATTATATTACAAAGGGAGTGTAATAATGGGAAGTACATAAACCACTCAATGGAAATTGTGGAAAATGTATCATAAATATCACGGGAATAAAAGTGAGATGAAAAATCGCTTACGAAAACTCGGCAGCCTAACGGCGTCACTTAAAACTTCCAAAATGGATTGATGAGAGGAAATAGGGTCTCTCATCACATCAACATAAGGAATACAGAAAGACGAATATAAAAGAACACCCCCCAACATAACAAATAGGAGCTTAAAAAGTGACATAAAGGAGAGTACTTAAAAAGAAAGAGAGAGGTTAGATCTCTTACGAAATATCGGTAGCCTAACGGCGCCACTCAAAACTTCCAAAATGGATTGATGAGAAAGAAAAGGGTCTCTCATCACAAGAACATAAAAATTAAAGTAAGTGTAATATAAAATAACATCCCAATAACAAGAAATATGTGCTTTAGAGGGAATGGCATAAAAGAGTGTACTTAAAAAGAAAGAGAGGAGTAAGATCCCTTACCTCGGGTCCGACTAGACTCGATTGTTCTTTAACGTCCTGAATAATAAACTTGAGTTAATTTATATTTTCTTTAGAACCTTTTTCAAGTTCATTAATTCTTTTATATATCTTATTTCCATGTTATAAACATTATATAATCATTTACGTTAATAATGTTTGTTTTGTCGATATTTGGTTCTTAAGTCGAAAGTGGACTTCTTACAATTACATGTTGTTCGTGTGGTCAAAGGTTCTTTATATCCAGAATGAAATTCATGATTTGGATATCATATATATCATATATATCCAGAATATACATGTATTTATAATATTACATAATCATTTAGAGGTAAGAAATGAAATGCACCGTTCATGGAGACGGTAAGCCGTACGTACGCATGAACGCTACATTCATTTCTTTGTCATATTAATGGAATTAAAACTAAATGAGGGGAATGTATATTTTAATTCCAGAATTGTATTAATAATTTAGATATATCATTCATTATATATATACATTATATACATGTACTTTTAATAGTACATTACATTTGGGGATAAGAAATGAAATGCACCGTTCATGGAGACTGTAAGCCGTACGTACGCATGAACGCTACCTTCATTTCTATCTCATACTTTAATGGAAAGAAATAATAATTATATAGAGGTATATTATAATTCCAGTATAACATCATATATAATAACTTAAAATCCATCCTTTACACGTCCCACATATGGCATTAACGAATCACATCACTTTGAGGGGACGGTAGTCCGCACATCCTTAAATGAAGATATCACGTATACCCATAATGGAATCCATAATGGTAAGGCACAAATGAAAAATATAGAAGCATAAGTAAAACAAAAACATGTTATATATCATATATAAAAGTAGTTACATCATAATGGCCACCTTTTAAGGTGTCAGATGAGTATTGAACAATCATCGTTTTGGGAGGCAGAATTTCGCCATCCACGGAAACCATATGTTCTTTAACCATTTGATGTAGTTGTGTGAGAGTGTAGCTCGAATAAATCATATAAAAACATCCTAGTATATTGAAGATACTGGTGTTGTTACAGATGAAGTAAATAAAAAGAGTATTGGGGGTTGGAGAAGCAAAATAAAACAGATGAACATGAGAGAATGAATTACCTTTAAAAGTGTATCTCCTTTTGATTTGAGTCTAAAGGCTTCCATTGAAAAGATTATTCCCAAATGGAATACTCTAGTATGACTATAGTGATGTTGAGAGAGTAAATGGGCAGGGGTTGGCCGATCCAAAGGCTTGAGGAGTGTGTGAAATGAGGTAGAGGTGGGGGCCTTTTATAAGAGGAGAGGAGGGGCACTTTTGGAAAGTAAGAAATATTAATTTATTTGAAAATGTGTTTCGGTTTTAAAAGGTCCCACATTGATATAATTAATGTATAAGGTGATAAGGGTTCGAAATACACCCATAAAATAAGTAATTGACATGTGTATTTCATATATATTACATTATCTTTCCATTTTACTTAAATCGTCAAATAATGATGTCATCGCTGCATCATTATTATGTCATAATAATTTAATTTATTTAATGTTTAAAAAGTATAAAAAAATACTATGATGTAGGAAATCTTTTTATCTTTCTAATGAATATTTATAGTCAAAATTTGGACTTGTATAACCCCATTTAAAAATTGTTTTAGTAAAACAACTCATGTGTGTGTCATTTTAATTTTAACATTAAATAAAAATATATTAATGTCATATTCCAACTAAAGTGGCTCCATGGGGTCCCCAAGTTGACCCATGTCTTTTATTGGTCTTCCATGAATCACCCAATAGGTTTAGGACAAGTTTCATGGTGTTTTCACATTTTTATATTATCATTTTTACCTTAAATTACACTAATTACCTCTAATCGCGATTAAAAACATAATAAGTTACTATTCACCAAAAATTATTTTAATCTTATTGAACCACATTTTACTTCTTAATGACAACCATGTATGTAAGATTTTTGAAATTCAATACACAAAGGTGGAAAAAATTCATTTAAATGGAAAATCAGTTTTTTATAAGTACCACTTAGTGATTTCACTATTCATCAAAAATTGATGTTTTTCAGAAAAATACCAAAAATTCATCCTAAGATATATTTGATATTCTGAATTAAAAAATTAATTCTATTTTACAAAATTAAAAACATATAAGTCAAATTAATTAATTTAATAATTAATTCCTGCTGTCAGAGCAAATAGCGTGTTTTTATGAAACAATAAGTATCAATAGATTGACACTGGTTTAAGTCTAATTTCAAAGTGAAATTAACTCCAACGACCACTATTGGATTTAATGGTAAAAATATATTCTAATTTTACTTTAAAACCTATTCAAAAGATAATCTAATCAAAAAAATAAATTAGTTTAAAAAGTGGTTTTGAATTAAAATACAACATTTTACACTATTCATTAAAAAAATGAACTTTATCGGAAGGATGCCAAAAATTTACACAAAGTAAATTTTGATGTCCCGATTCTTAATAAGAGTTTTATTTGGTCCAAAGGAATGTTTAGGAGTGAACAAAACTATATTTAATGACGGTTCACCATCAAAAGGTGATAAGTGAACCTTTAGTGAAAACTAGGGCATATATGCCTAAAATAGAATTCTTTCCGTATTTTAAGCCTCTATCCATTATTGGATAAATGTAAAAACATTTAAAAACATATATAAGCATATTTTAGTTATTTATATCCATTCCCTCCAATACAACGGCTACATGCTAACTACCATTTAAAATAATATTATTTTATTATTAGAGTGCAACGTAAGATTCCCAAGAAACTCGTTGTTGCGTGTTGGGTACGCCATCGAGAATAGCATCCCCTTTAAAGACATATTACTATTTTATTCACAAATATGGATAAATATGAAAATTTCATATTATTTATTTACTTGTGGTGTTACATACTTCCCCCCTTTTGGGAATTGTGTCCTATGAAATTTTTAAAATTGAGCTTGGAAACATCCTTGAAAGTCCCACATTGGAACAAGAGTCGGTAAAACAAATACTTTAAAAAAAAGAAATATAGGTATAGAGGTCACCCGAGTTAACCCATACTAGGATTCCATGTAGGAAAACATGGACACGGAGGAGAAAACATAGGGTCATGTTTTAATGGAGAGTTATAGAAAACATGTTTAGGAGAAAGTTAACAACGAGAAAATAACAAACTTGTGATGGGTTAAACGGTATTCGATTCCCCAGTAGGAAAAGTTAATAGACAACATTTTTGTTTTAAGATACTTTTTATTGAGGAATTTATTTTTGATCTTAAATAAAACATAAGGAAACATACTTACTTGTCATGTTGACTTTCAACTTTTACTATATTTCTCACACAGAATCATACATTCTACAAAAGATGAGTATTTAGGAAGAATTGTTCGCATTAAGAGTACTATAAACAACTTATAGAGGAGCACCTAATCCACAATAGAGAACTATATACTTCCCATTTCTTTAGGAATTAACCAAAACAAAAACCAAAAAGGTTAGTACAAGGTCAGTTATTCCAGAAAAGAATAACCCTTTATAAAAAGAAAATCTATTCTTAATCTCCAAAATTTGTCCAACAAAACCCCAATGTTCAACGAGGACCACTAGATAAACAATTTGTCCATAAAATTCTTCAAATTAAACCAATATAATATTGAAACCCAAATATTTGAAGGATTTAGTCACATAGTCTTCCAAGTTAAATCATAACATTTATCTCCAAACAACATCAGTTGCTCCTAAAGTCTCGTACTGAAAAGTAATTAACCTAATCACATATCCTCCATGATAGGTTAATCATTTTCATAAATAACCCAAAATCAAGATACTATTAATTCCTAAAATCCTCTAACTAAAAAAAATCGGTCAAACTAACCAGGGACTTCACGTAGTCCAGTGGTAGGCGATAAATACCAGTCGCACTTTTGTTGTGGGTTCGATTCCCGTAACTTTGTCCGACGTGACGGGTAGTCACACTGTCTGCGTGTTGTCCTTTTTCCAAAACTATATAATTCTTAAATCATTCCCCAAAAAGAGATAAAATATTCAAAAATGATCATAAAATATTTTAACCTCATGTTTATCTCATTCCTTCCATTTTCCATCATATCATAGAGTAACCCATAATTACCTAAAAATTAAGGATCATATAAACTCCAATGGTTACCTTTATAATTATTACTTGAACTTCCACATCGACTGGTCATCTCGTACATGATGCATTAAAGATCATACCAAGGTTCAAGTGGTTGATCATGACTCCTTGATAGTTGGTTTAGATCAACCACGAGTTTCCTCATTGAATCCCCCATTTTATCTAGTATTTTAATCATAGAACCACCACAGTTTCCTTAAAACCTGTTGTCCCTTTGGTGTCTGCTAGATCCATCCATTCCCTAAAAACAGAAATGTCAGTGTGAGTATATCAACAAATCCATCATGTACTAATGATTAAGATAAACACTAAGATATACTTACTCATTCACTTTATCTAAAACTAGGACTCTTTCTGAAATCCTAACCATTATGGGAATGTAACTTGTGCTTAGAGAATACCCTAACCTCTAAAGTTATCTAAAATGACCTTTGAAACCAACTATAAGGCCCCCGCCTTAAACCTTACATAATCTTGAGTTATCACAAGATTACACGTTGAGGATCCTTTTAGGTTTAGAGTTTTAGAGAATTAGATCATGAAATTTTCATGACATTCCACATTTAAACAAAGTGGTCACATAAAAGACAGTATTCATTCTTCCCATCAACAGAAAAATATTGAAAATAAAACATGGATTCATTCTTGACACATCCTTGACACTATCATCACATCATGTACCTTTCCCTTGACCTATGAAAAACATTTCAAAAACGTGGGATAAGCATAAACAACTCAGTAAGGTTTATAAAAATATGGAAAGGAAACCTGAGTTCATATATACATAAGAATGAAATCATACATTACCCATAAAGCATAGGCACATTAACATACCTCATCAAACCATGAATAAATCATAGAAATCATAATATATAAAGGTAACTTGAGGCATTCATAACATTATTACGTAGGGAGTAACCCTCTTGGTTACGTTTGTAATACCCATCACAATATATTCCCGAAATCTCTTCGGAGAAACCTTAAAGTTTCACTCCTTCGCGTTACCCAATACATTGGAGAGCTATATCGGGCTCACCCGCCCTTAGTTTACCACGGAACTGCCCGTTTTCATAACAATGACCAAGAACCATAACATAAATGTATCACATAAAACATGCATAAAGTAAATATAACATTTCCAAATTCCAATAATAATATAACATTTTAAGATATTGAAATAATGAATCCATTAAAAAAACCATTTTCAGAACCATTTAAAACATTTAATAAAGAGATTTTTGAATCAAAGTGTTCCATACCACCTTGAAGATTTTAACATTTTAAACCATTAATATCCATATAAATAAATCCTTAAAAACATTTTGAAAACATGGATATTAATAAGAACAAATCATTAAAACATTTAAAGCGATATTTTGGTTAAAGGGTTTTTACCAAAATTAGAGACACTTGAATACAATAATTGAGGAATAAAATTTAATAAGAACTTCATAATATCATGAGAATAAATGGATTCATGATATAATATTTCAAAGGAAGGTATATACACTATATAAGAGTGAATTGGTGCATAACAACAATAATGTCTCAATAGAGATGTAAAATGTGATGAAATCCCTTATAAAGAAGGTATCCTTAAATTAAGGATAAATCAATATCAAAATTATGTGTGACAAATATAAATACACATAATATAATTGGATATTAATTGTAATACAATAAAAGGTCATTCACACATATTCAAAGGATGACATATTCAATAACTACATGTTGAACCCAAAGAAATCGAAATTGGGTTAAAAAGTTCCCTTGGTAAAATTCGACAGCCTAACGACGTCACTTCAAAAATTTAGAAAATGAGTTGATGAGAGATTAAAAGGGAATCTAATCACTTGGAAATAAAATTTACATCAATCAGGATATATAAGAACATATCCCAACATAATAGTATTAAAAGACATAACAAACGAAGAATTTTAAAAAGAGGAGGGTGAAAGGTTCCCTTACTGACTTGGGTAACATTCGAAAAGTACAACTCATTGAAGAAGTGTCATACAATGAATATGTAAATACCCCTAAATGGAATTATATTACAAAGGGAGTGTAATAATGAGCAGTACATAAACAACTCAATGAAAATTGTGGCAAATGTAGCATAAATCTCATGGGAACAAAATTGAGATGAAAAATCTCTTACGAAAACTCGGCATCCTAACGGCGTCACTTAAAACATCCAAAATGGATTGATGAGAGGAAATAGGGTCTATCATCACATCAAAATAAGGAATACAAAATGAGGAATATAAAATAACATCCCCCAACATAACAAATACGAGCTTAAAAAAAGTGACATAAAGGAGAGTACTTAAAAATAAAGAGAGATGTTAGATCTCTTACGAAATATCGGCAGCCTAACGGCGCCACTCAAAACTTCCAAAATGGATTGATGAGAGAGAATAGGGTCTCTCATCACATGAACATTAAAATTACAGTAAGTGTAATATAAAATAATACCCCAATAACAAGAAATATGAGCTTTATAGGGAATGACATAAAAGAGTGTACTTAAATAGAAAGAGAGGAGTAAGATCCCTTACCTCGGGTCCGACTTGACTCGACCGTTCTTTAACGTCCTGAATAATAAACTTCAGTTAACTTATATTTTCTTAAGAACATTTTTAAAGTTCATTATTTCTTTTATATCACTTATTTCAATGTTATAAACATTATGTAATCATTTAAGTTAATAATGTTTGTTTTGTCGATATTTGGTTCTTAAGTCGAAAGTGGACTTCTTACAATTACATGTTGTTCATGTGGTCAAAGGTTATTTTTATCCAGAATGACATTCCTGATTTGGATATCATATATATCATATATATCCAGCATATAAATGTATTTATAATATTACATAATAATTTTGAGGTAATAAATGAAATGCACCGTTCATGGAGACGGTAAGCCATACGTACGCATGAATGCTACTTTCATTTCTTTGTCATATTAATGGAATTAAAACTAAATGAGATGTATGTATATTTTAATTCCAGAATTATATTAATCATTTAGATATATCATTCATTATATATATCCATTATATACATGTACATATAATAGTACATTACATTTGGGGATAAGAAATGAAATGCACCATTCATGGAGACGGTAAGCCGTACGTACGCAAGAACGCTACCTTCATTTCTATCTCATACTTTAATGGAAAGAAATAATAATGATATAGAGGTATATTATAATTCTAGTATAACATCATATATAATAACTTTAAATCCATCCTTTACACGTCCCACATATGGCATTAACGAATCACATCACTTTGAGGGGTGGTAGTCTGCACTTCCTTAAATGATGATATCGCGTATACCCATAATGGAAGCCATAAAGGTAAGACACAATTGAAAAATATAGAAGCATAAGTAAAAAATAAACATGTTATATATCATATATAAAAATAGTGACATCATAATGGCCACCTTTTAAGGTGTTATATGAGTATTGAACAATCATAGTTTCGGGAGGCAGAATTTCGCCATCCACGGAAACTGTATGTTCTTTAACCATTTTATGTTGTTGTGTGAGAGTTTAGCTCGAATAAATCATATAACAACATCCTAGTATATTGATGATACTGGTTTTGTTACAAATGAAGTAAATAAAAAGAGTTTTGGGGGTTGGAGATGCAAAATAAAACAAATGAACATGAGAAAATGAATTACCTTTAAAAGTGTAACTCCTTTTGATTTGAGCCTAAAGGCTTCCTTTGAAAAGATTCTGCCCAAAGGGAATCCTCTTGGATGAGGAGAGGGATGTGGAGAGAGTAAATGGGCAGGGGTTGGCCGAGCCAAAGGCTTGAAAAGTTTGTGAAATCAGGTAGAGGTGGGGGCCTTTTATAAGAGGAGAGGGGGGGCACTTTTGGAAAGTAAGAAATATTACTTTATTTGAAAATGTGTTTCGGTTTTAAAAGGTCCCACATTGATATAATTCGTCAAATAATGATGTCATCACTGCATCATTATTATGTCATAAATAATTTAATTTATTTAATGTCTTAAAATTATAGAAAAAATACTATGATGTAGGAAATATTTTTAGATTTCTAATGAATATTTATAGTCAAAATAGGGACATGTATAACCCCATTTAATTTTTTTTTAGTAAAACAACTCATGGTTGTGTCATTTTAATTTTAACATTAAATAAAAATATATTAATGTCATTTTCCAACTAAAGTGGCTCCATGGGGTCCCCAAGTTGACCCATGGCTTGTCTTGGTCGGACATGACTCACCCAATAGGTGTAGGACAAGTGTCATGGTGTTTTCACATTTTTATATTATCATTTTTACCTTAAATTACACTAATTACCTCTAATCGCGATTAAAAACTTAATAAGTTACTATTCACCAAAAAATTATTTTAATCTCATTAAACCACATTTTACTTCTCAATGACAACCATGTATGTCGGATTTTTGTAATTAAATACACAAAGGTGGAAAAATTTCATTTAAATGGAAAATCTGTTTTTTATAAGTACCACTTAGTGATTTCACTATTCATCAAAAATTGAAGTTTTTCAGAAAAATACCAAAAATTCAACCTAAGATATATTTGATATTCCGAATTCAGAAATTTAGTATATTTTACAAAATTCAAAACATATAAGTAAAATTAATTAATTTAATAATTAATTTCCGCTGTCAGAGCAAATAGCGTGTTTTTATGAAACAATAAGTATCAAAAGATTGACACTGGTTTAAGTCTGATTTCAAAGTGAAATTAATTCCAACGAACACTATTGGATTTAATGGTAAAAATATATTCTAATTTATATTTAAAACCAATCCAAAAGATAATCTAATCATATAAATAAATTAGATTAAAAAGAGGTTTTGAATTAAAATACAACATTTTACAGTATTCATTAAAAAAAATGAACTTTATCGGAAAGATACCAAAAATTTACACAAAGTAAATTTTGATGTCCCGATTCTTAATAAGAGTGTTATTTGGTCCAAAGGAATGTTTAAGAGTGAAAAAAACTATATTTAATGACGGTTCACCATTAAAAGGTGATAAGTGAACCTTTAGTGAAAACTAGGGCATATACGCCTAAAATTGAATTCTTTCCGTATTTGAAGCCTCTATCCATTATTGTATAAATGTAAAAACATTTAAAAACATATATAAGCATATTTTAGTTATTTATATCCATTCCCACCAATACAACGACTACATGTTAACTAACATTTAAAATAATATTATTTTATTATTAGAGTGCAACGTAAGATTCCCAAGAAACTCGTTGTTGCGTGTTGGGTACTCCATCGAGCATAATGTCCCCTTTAAAGACATATTAATATTTTATTCACAAATATGGATAAATATGAAAATGTCATATTCTTTATTTACCTGGGGTGTTACATTTCAACCAAATTTTTTTTATTGAAAATAAATTTATAGCTGGGAATTGTTATTGGCTGGGTTTGACCAACATGTATTAGAGTAGGTATTTCTACAGAACCTTGTAAATATCATGTTTCAAAAACTCATTTATTATTTTCCCATATATGGTGAGACTATATGATATTAATGATTATATTTAAAACCATTAAAATATCCTAATATTGAATTGAAAATTATAATTCATAAATCTAATCCACTAATTCAGTGACCTCTTTGTGGTCATTCAGCCTTAGGGATCCAAAATAGGAAGTAGAGAGCTGTTTTCCTCTAAATTTCCAAACTTATTTACATGGTGTGATTATTTGAGTAAAATAATTATCTACCTAAAATGGAGAAAACAAAACCTACTCATGATGATAATTATCTAGATATTTATGATACTACCAAATATAATAGAAATAAAATACTGAAAATATAGATGAAGAAGAATATTATAGTAAATAAAGATTCACTAATAACTAAAGGAAATCAAATTAGTATGAAATTTAATAATCCTCATTATTATGAATATTATAATGAATCTTAAACATTATTTGATGATGTTATATCACATAATTATATTCATTTTGAATTGAATTAACTAGATAAGAATGATCCATAATTATTTGAAAAATCTATTAGTTGCACATTTAAGGGACCTCTTCTTCAAAAAGCATGATCGGAAGAAAAGGTTGAATAACCAGAATATGAACTATTTATTAAATTATAAATGGTAATTTCCCTAAAATTCATAGTAGGACTAAAGAATTAATCTGTTCTATATGATATATAATCATTAAAAAAATTAACTATAAATTTTTTCTGATATAATTTATGTGGAATAATTCCATGCAGATGAAAATTTGAAAGAGTTTATATTATTTCAAAATCTTCTCAATTAGGTGATAATTATAATTGGGTAAATTTGCATGAAAATTCATTATAACAATAAAGAAAAATTCATGATAAAAAATTTATGATGTTCATATATAATTTTGATGACATGATGATAAATTTTAGGAATAGAATAAATCCCTCAACATTCTATTTTTAGAGTTGGGTGATAATATTTTTGAATTTAGAAACTACATAATTTCAAACATCTCATTTTTTTGAAAAAATAGATTCTTTAACACTTGTATTCATTGAAAATAATGATTATATGAAGATAATGATATCATCCTCTAACCGAAATAATAGTTCATAAGATATGAAGGTTTATAGTATCTTAGAAATTATCAAAGGAAGAGAATTTTCATCTTGTTATAGTATATGATTTAATCTAAATAATAGGAAATTATGGATAGTGAAAAGTTCAATAATCACATCAGAATATGGGTGTATGATAAAATATTTACAATATATGTTTCACCAATAATAGTTTCAAAGAGTGGTGGTTCCATTCAATAAATGAATGGTACAAATCATTTGAAAAACCGACAGACTATAACTGATGAGATGAGATGAATATCTATATCTTATTTCTATTGTTGCAAGATGATTGGTTTTAAGGAATTAAAAATTTAGTATTACATATAAATTAATCAAAATAATTTAAGTAATAAATTTAAGGGGATGAATGTTTATTGATAATAGAAGAAAAAATTATTTCACCAATTAAACTAAGGATAATGTAGAATCATATAAATCATGGTTATATAAAGTTATGAAAATAGAAATCTATATCATAACCTAATCAATATTAACGAATAACTAGTATTTATAATATTGTGGGAGAAAGAAATAAATATACACCATGTAGGACAGAGAAGAAAAATTAGTGATGCTCTCCTATATAAATGGGAGAAAAAAATAAATTATCCCTAAAAAAAAATAATGGTATACTAAAGGAGGTATAACAAAAATTAGTTTATGTTCATAAACAATCAATGCAAAAAACTCATGTATAGTGGGGTTTTCACATGCTATGAATGGTAATTCCAGAAATCATAGTCTTGATGGTATAACATTTCATTTACAAAAAATAAAGTATAAATCGAAGGGGTTTCATTGTGATGTATGAGAGTGTGTTAATAAACAATGATTTTTCTACCCTAAATTATTATATGATGCAAACATAGAACATATAATATTTACTAGAATATTTTGTCTGCATAAATTGGTGAGAGGTTCCTAGAGAAGATAAATACATCACATGACTACCTAGAAATAATTCCAATATTTTGACAGTTAAGTGGATTTAATGGAAAAAAATTACATGCCATTTAATGTTTTTGAGAGGATATATAATTTCATGATTTTTTTCTTAGTTTTTTTCTATATAATTTGAAATTATATTATGAATTTTAGGAAGAAAAAAACATTCTACAGGTAAATGAATTAATATTGAAATAGAAGATGAGGTTGGAAATGTTTTTTCACACAATGAAGAAGACGAATTAATGAAAAATTAAAACCCAATTATACATACTAAAAACAAAAATAGGAATCTAAATAAATCATACCATATTGAGATAGTGATAAAAAATTCCCATGTATATAGGTAGATCCCATCTTTTTTTAACTCATTAATAACATGGAGGTACATCCATATTCTATTATAAATATACGATTTTTCCAGACATTAGGGGAATTGAAAAAGATATATTACTACCTTAATGGGGATCATTTTTTGTTACTGATGATAAATATTCAATACATAGTGAATGTTGAATTTCGAAACAGATTTATAATATATAATCATTAGATATGAAATTCACTCTTATTTCTCCACATTGAAGATATTTATAATCATTTGTTAGGGGTTATTATTTATCTAATAATAGAGAGGTATATCTTTTTTATATGAACTATATGTTATTTTTTTGAAGTGTGTGTTGTATCTATTTTTTAATGATAAATAAAATTAATGAAACCCAAAAAAATGATAATTTATTTGAATCATTTCTTAAGAAATATATTTTATGTATAAAATATTTTATAAGTCTCTTCTTTTTACAATGGGATATCCTATATAGGCATATATTTGATTAAACAATAGATATTTTAATAGAAATACAAGAGATATCAACAAACTATTAGAAGAGTTCATATAATAATCATATATTGTTGGAGAATATATTTTAAAAATACTATTGATTTTACAACACCCTAATTAGAATTTATTAATTTCCAATAAGGGGTATAAGTAAAGAAAACTATTCCCAAATTTACATGCAATCAAAAGTTTTTTGTTGTTATGAACAAAAATCATTGGGGAGATTGTCAAAACCATTATGTTGAATCAAATATTTTGATAATAAAGGGTCAATATTTGATGGAGATTATATGAAGAGATTAGAAATAATGAATTTTGAAGAATGTTTTTTATGAAGGAATCAAAATTAAAAATCATATTATTTTTATGTGGAATAATAAAATAGATATTCAATGTATATAGAGTATTGTTTATAATTATTATTTCATAGGGAATATTTCACTTTATTTTGAAATGAATTTCTTTTACAACCATAAATTACATTAGGGACAGATCATGAACCTTATTATGTGGTAAATACCAGCCATAGTGTAGAGGTAACCCAAGATAACTACATGGTAACTAGAGGATGAATATCCCCAACATGGAGAACATGATTTCAGTGTTTGAAAGTAAGAACCTAAAGTGGAAACATAGTTCCCAGAGGGTGTTCACAATGGAACATACATGGGGGAAAGAGGTGTGTCCCATGCCATGTTGTGTGTGCATTATTATGTTGGTATCAACCCTTCTGTTTGATCGAGGGTAAAGAATCACAAAATATATTGTTATGTTCACCATGACTGGAGTATGAATCGATGTGTGATAGGGTAAGCTTATAAAAATGTTTCTCTATAAAAAATATACTCATATAAGAATAGTAATCTAACAAAATTAATCCATGATGTACGATCAAAATGATATATTATCTTCAACCTAAAACCATATTTTATTATATGTATGTTGATTTTATTTAGGCCCTGATCATCCATGGTCACAGCTGAGCTCAATATTGTTTTCATATTTTCATTTCTTGAAGATGAAAAAGATTTTGTAGACATGAAATAATTGTTTTTTAATCATATTTTTATTTAAATAGGTTGAAATAAATAAAGCCAACAAATTCATGGAAGGTTATTTTTTTATCCATAGTACATGAATGTGTTAGTGGATTGAAATGTAGAGAATATTCATAATTCTTATATCATGTATCATATAATATCATGATGATTCTATATATTTCATCATAAGAATATTTTATAAATAATGAATTAATATAGTTATGTAAAATCCTTGAAATGACAAATTTTGGGGGGGGATTAATTTTATCCTCAGACAATAATTAAAGGGTTATCAATGATTGTGGGATTCTTTTATAAAAAGAATATGTAGAATGATATACAATTTTATTACCAATCTTCTAGGGATATCATTTTTTTAAAATAAAACTGAGTTACTATAATAATTCTACATATTTATTGGAATGAGTTACCAAAAATATTTTCATGTTTAAATGAAGAAGAATATCTCATTAAACATTATTTCACCTATAATATGATATCATGTTGGCCTTGTCTTCTTTTATACAATTAATTATATTCTTAAATAACACTTTCATGAAACCATTATTGTTTTTCATGAACTCATTATGATATCATGAACTTTTCTTGTGTAATAGGATTATGATGTTTCAAATATGTGTTGTGGTATTTGCAAATTACAGACATCACATTTTGACTAATGTGATGGATTTTGAGTTTAACGAGGTACCTGGACCTTTTGTTCTTCTGAATGTGTTTTGGAAATAATATAAATGATATAGATGTCTTGCATACATGATACCACATGAATATATATGTATTCAATATGGGAAAAAGAGAAATTTGTTTAAGAAAATTTAATGATTTAAATTAATTAAATCATGATATTCATTGAGGTGGACATGAAATACTAGAAAAGAACATAAAATTATAATATGAATAAATGGGGTGTGATTGTGCTTATATTTTAGAGCATTAATTATAATATATATACTTGCATGAAGGAATATGAATAAATTTAATTGAGAATTTAAAGCAGAATTTTTTTTATTTGGGCATGAACTATATTTATAAAAAATATTGAGTAATTTTTAATCACTAAAAGTACACATATTAGAGATTCTAGGACTTTAAAATCTGAATAATGAATTTACTGATCATTGTTACATTATAGAAACTGATAATATATTGGTGATTTGAATTAATTGAGATAGAATATCGTGTATAAAAGGTATATTAATTGTACATTACCATGTGTTATCCCACAATCACATATAGTATGATCATCAAATTGTCTTTCTACAGTGGGTTATATATTCTGAATATTAGAAGAATAAATTTGTGACTATGTGTATAATTAGTTTCCACAATGGCTTTAAGATGGGGATATGAATAGTTGATTAAATCAGAAGACTATAGTGGGACATTTTAGTACGAAAGGATGGTTTGGGTGGTGGAACCAACAATTTCAAAAGATATAAAATCATGTCCGGTATAACCAAGACCAATTGGAGTATCAAAAACTAATGTTCATGTATATTTTATTCCCAAACCATTATAACATTTAATATAATAATAGGGTTGAAAACATGCTATGGGGATCTAAAATCATTAAATAGAGTGTGTATTTATACTAAACCTTATAAAAAAATGTATTTTTATCTGTCTATTAATTTCAATATATATGATGATACCCTGGGATATTTTAAAATGGATCAATAAATTTACATGGGTCAAGAGGTTGAATTCAAAAGAAAAGACATTGTATGATTAATCCACTTCTTTAACCCCCTCGTAGATATTATTCAATAATATCACTTTAAAACCTATTGTATTTTATGAATCATCATGTAAATTCCCTATTTGGTGTAAATGTATGAAAACAATTATTAAGTCATGACCAGTAAATGAAACAAAATTTATATTTTATATATTATATAAACATATAACAGTCCCAAATCAATGAAATAATTGATAGAGAGTGTAATTTACTTTAATGTGATGAAAACAAATTCTACATTTCATATGTTAATTCATGAAAATATAATTTGAATCAACATAATTGATGTGTATCATTTTATTATTTCTCTTATGTAATAAGGGGGTTTGTTTCTTAAATTTTTTTAAGCATATGATGAGATGATATATTTTATAAAATAGGTTTTGGATTCATTATATTACATAAAAAATTTTAAAATGATACAATGATAATTGGACTTATCGGTTTATTTTATAAAATATGAGTGATTTTTTTTCTAACCAACATAATTTAATTTTTTTTAATAAATTACTTTCATTGTAAGGTAAGTTTTTAGACACATATAAATAAATATAATATATATATATAATAGTTAATTATTTTTATATTCATTTTAAAATAAAGTATATGATATTTATTTATACAAATTTATTTGTGTTAAATCATATAAAATAATATGTGATGATATTTATGTATAATAAGTTAGTTGGAGTATGTTTGAACGTATAACAGTTCAATTTTAATAAATTATAGATTGGTCCTCTATATTATTTTTTAATTATTTATAAAATATCCTAATGATTTCGTATATATTTCAATAATGATAAATATAAATAAATAAATTTACATTTTATGATTAAATGAATACTAGTATCTTTACAGCCTATTTAGAAAGTGTGATAGAATTGATATCCTAAAAGGCATTAGGGAATAATATTTAATATAATTTTAAAATCATTCATGATATTACTTAAATAATTAAATGTCTTCATCATACATGTTTTTTGGATATGCGGGATAATAATAATTAATATTTTCAAACATTCATCAATGACAATGTTTAGTTTAATAGGTTTAATAAATGAGTAGTATTTATGTACATAAATAGATATGAGTATATAAAAAAAGATAACATCATAACATTTTATGTTTTTAATTTAAATAGTGTTAATATATTCATAGTTTTGTACTTTTGGATTATTATTTGTAACTCTCACCATTATAAAAAATAATTGACTTTATAAATGTTACTCAATATGAGTTTAGTAGTGGAGTTTATCACATGATTACAGATTGATGTTACCAGAGTAACATCGTGATGTAAAGATTTCACAATTCAATTAAAATGTAACTCAGAAAAAGATGAAACTCAAAGTTTATCATATTTGATGTGTCGAATAAGCACATATATATGGTTTTATTAAATATTCAAAAAATAATTCAAGAATTTAAAATATATAATGATTTATATGTTTGGAGATCAAAATTTATTATTCATTATTGTGTGATTTTAATTAATTTTATATTAGTTGTTGATTTATAATATCCTCTAAATGTATAATTTTTAGTTATACATAATCTATGATAATCACATTTTTTAAGTTTAGTGGTGATATATTATTATTTTCATGAATAGAATATTATACTCATTATAACGGGATATATTATAGATTTGAAGAGAATTTCCATCTGGTAATAATATTATACATATTACTTTTATTTACATTCCAATGTATATCATAATAATTTTCATATTTTCATTGATATACATAAGGTTGTATACTTATTATTAATCTCTGTTACCAATGGATGGTGAGATACATAACATTGGGAAAATTATCAATCCATTCCATAAAAAAATAATCTTATTATTAATGTAGATAATATGCGATAGATTGGTTTTATTGTTGAACATGTCGTTGACAAGAGTGCTGCCAACCGAATGGCCCGATGAAATTTTTTGAATTTTACTATTGATAATCCCACTTTTAAGGGTTGAACATTTCATCGATTGGAGTGAAAAAATTATTTCATTTGTGCACTTGAATAGTGAGTTAATAAACATGGACAATGATATAATTATTTTGAGGTAATTCATGTCCATGTATAGTTAAATGATGCATGAAATTATTATCTTTTAAGAACATGGGTTTCAGATATACTCTCCTATTAAACGAATTACATGTTTATTTATCATCAAATTTGTCATCATTTTTTAGAGAATCAAAAAGATATAACTTGAACTATATTATGTATACAATTATGCATTTCTATTAGCCACTCGTTGTCACAGTATAAGGGATTATATAAATTTATATATGATATATCTGATACATCTTGGGGTGTACATGTTCATATTTTGATATAGGTATGTCTAATATAGATCACATCATATTAAAAAGTAAATAGACTAGTATTAACTATATTTTAGAGGTAACTCATTGATTAAAATTACAAAATAGTGATTTCATGTTTGATATTAATGATACTATGTCTAGGTAGTTCACTTATTTAGGAATTTTAATATGTATTGTGTATTGGATAACATGTCTTTCAATAATTAAAATGATATGGTAAAAACATATCTAAAAGGATTTTTGGATGGGATCAGAAATAATTTTTATGTCATTTATCATGTTTTTATTGATTTATAGTGTGATTGGGTGATTTTTTAGGGTTCAAGAATATATGTGTGTGAATGGATTAAATGAAGGTTCATGTCACTTTCCAAATTTTGAATTTAGTTATAACTAATTTTATTGTGATAAATGGAATATATTTTGAATTGTTTTAATCAATTTCATTCATTAAAGGAATTTAATAAATGAAAATAAAATGATGAAATGTAAGTCAATACTTTAAATTTGGATGACATGTTTAAATAATAGAAATTTACAATGCATGTAAATATAATGGGATGATATCCAAAATATTATATATTATAATTAAATTTAATGCTTCCTGATTCTATCCTCTCAAAAAATATAGTTTTTGTAACACCCCGAATCGAGAAGCCACAAAATGGGTGCTCTGAGCGGGGTTTCTACATGACCTTATGCGTGCCTCCACGTATTCTGGAGGTTGTGGACTATCAGAGTAATCCAAAACAGATGATAAAAAAATAGTGGAATAAAAAACCAATAATACATGATCTTGCATAAAAACCCATTCTCTAAAACAAGGTACAACAATGTAAAAAAGACAATATGTCATTTCATACTACAAGTGAAAATGTGATCAAAACACAAAAGGATGACATAGTGAAAAATCCTTAAAAATGGTATCGATAGCAAGCCCTTTCCTCTTCCATGCACATCCATACCAACCATAATCCATTGCAAGACACTTATCCCACCCCGTGATCTAAGAACATGAAGTAAACTCAGGTAGCCAATGATGGACCATGTAGGGTGTGTGTAATACTTAGTAGGACGCCACCAATGGTGTCTAATATTATCTATTATAGACAATTGTGTGTGCAATAGGAAATTATTAATAAATTAAATCAAAAAATTTAAGTTCACTTAACCAGTGTAGGTTCATTACCATCATTTGTTACTATATCCTTATCTTACAATATTATCCAATTTCCCATTAGTTACCATTTCCAACACATCGTTCATGGGTTCATAAAACAAAAAAACTTATGCATCTTAATTTACACTATCCAACGCTTAAATAAAAAAAATATAATCCTATCTCACTAGAACTAACTTCTTCATGTCAACCATAGCCTCACCCTGAATCCATAGTCAGGATGGATGAAACTTTTAGTGGAACAAAGCCTCATTCCACTTACATAACTTGTGCATTAGTGGTGGAGTTATGATCCCCATTCTAACTTCACCCGTGGGCATAGAACCTCATTTCAATACCTCACTCTAGAAAGCATTGTACACATGTTACATAAATATATATATGCATCAACCATTAATATAACATCACAACCATTACCCATGTCAATCATAAAACATAACACTAAATACATAGATTATATAATTCATTAACCCATTCAAAAATTTACCAAATTTCACATCATTTATTCATCCAGCCAAATTCCGTTTTTATGCTTATCTCACTAATCATTAATTCATTGTTCCTTTTTCACTGTACATCATCCATTGTTACTAACTCACTAGGCTTTATAACCAATCCAATAATCCATTCCATTATGATCATTAATAATTTCAACATATTACTAAAAATTCCCAATGTTTATTATAAATCTTATCAGCATCACCTAGCTTCTTCTCCAACACCAAAAAATCACATCAACACATTTATCAAGGGATCTACATAAATACACTACAATCTCAATTGTTCTCCTTGAATCCCTAGGTATGAGAATGTACGCACACCCCGTGGGTGGACCTACATTATCCTCATCACCCTTGATGAATTCCATGGGTATTTTAGGGGTTTATAATTGCCTTATTTATAATAATTTTACCTAAAAATGCTAGGGGTCATCAACAAATATCAAGAGACATTGAAGAACAAATCCACACATTCAAAATTCCACAAATATACTATGTGATATAACATGTAGACCATATACAAAAAATTACAAGGGTGAACACACTCTTAATTAGACACCCAAATTCCACTTCAACCAAAAATTGATTAATAAATCTAAATATCACAAAAAATGTAGGGTTTTCGTGCTTCAGAAGGAGAGAAGAAGATGATACCAACCGTAAACACAAAATAGAATCCTGGAAGGGATTAACCTTACATGAATCATTAATATGCATCCAATGGCACAAAAAAACCTTCTAAACAAGGGATATTTAACTCTTGGTGATCGTGGGTTATTTGGTTCGTTCGTAGAGTGAATATGGTAGAATGGGGTGGAATTCCTGAGTTGGATATTAAAAACTCGGAGGGAAAAATTGAATTTTTTTAAAAGTTTATGGAAAGAACGATTTAAATACATGGTTTCCAAAATCGTGCACTAAACTTATGGATTCCACTGTCCAAAATTCCACCTGATGCATAGTTTCCTGGGCTATGCCAATGGTTATCACTAATCCTACGCAGACCGTGCAGCCAACCCAGAAAACCCATTTTCAATTTTATTCATGTCATGAACACTATGATCTCCCCAAGCATCCTTATGAGCTTGGGTAAGCACTTAATTAACCAAAAAATGGGATTCATACCAAAAACCTAAAATAGAACATAACTTTCCAAGATCTGAGATCTTAATATCTCCCAACCCTATAATGGCTCATCCTCAAGCTGAGCTCTAATGCTTCCTTGCACTTCCATGAAAAAGAGATCGTGCCACTGAGACCACATTTCTGATTCTCATTCCCATGTTTCTTCTGGAACATCCCCATAGTTCCATAGCACTCACCCTAATGGAACAAACGTGCCCCGTAATACATTATATATATGATCAACTGCACAAAACATATGCTCCTTAGAGGACTCATTATCCTCAACCTCAACATCCTCAACATCCACCACATGAGTTTGATCATGGTGATACTTACGATGCTGTGACACATTAATGATATAATGCATCCCGCTATGCAATAGTAGAAGATACAATTATTATGCCGCCTTCTTGATCCTCTCCACAATCTAAATCATCCCCACATACCTGGGCGCTAACATTTCATGTTTCCAAATCCGTTGGTGATCCCAACATGGAGACACCCAAAAGAATGCACTATCACCCACCTCAATCATAAATGGTCAACAACTCCAATCCACATATGAATTCTATATACTCTAAGACATTTTCCATCAATTTCTGAATCATCCCATCTCTCTTGGAAGTCTCTAGCATGAGACTCGGTGACAACAACTTGGATTCACCAGCATCCAACCAACACAACGTAGATCTACACATCGTCCCATAGAGAGCGTCCAATGGTGCCATATATTCCATATCTTAGAAAATATTATTACATGAAAATTCAAAAAACAATAGGTGATTCTCCCCTGAACTACCAAAATAAATCACGCTTGTCCTCATAATATCTTCCAAAACATGGATTGTACACTTCAACTACCCATCCTTCTACCGGATGAAAGACATAATCATTTGAACCTGTGTACCAAGAGAATTCATCAACCCTTTCCAGAAGCACGACGTGGAATGAGGATCATGATATGGGACTATATTATGGTGTACAACATGTTACCATACTATTTCTGGAGCATAGAACTGACACAACTGATAAACTGTGTATATTTTTGGAATCTGTAAAAAATGGGCCACTTTTGTTAGCTGATCCACAACCACCAAGATGCATCATTCATCCGAGTCATCCACAAAATACCCAAAAAAAAATCCATTGTCACATCACCCCACTTCAATTTTAGAATTGATAATGGATGTAACAAACCACATGAGTGTTGATACTTGTCCTTCACATGCTGAGAGATAAGGCACAATTCCACAAAGCCCATAACATCATTTTTAATTCCTAGACACCATAACTATCAGCAGATATCATGATACATCATGGTCAGCTCAGGATTAACTACCAATTTTGATGAATCTAAAACCTGTATTTACACTTCTTGCATGCATACTGGTACAACCACATGACCATGAACACAAAGAACACAGTCCATATTGATGGCCCAATCAGATGGTGGATCCACATAATTAAATATTTATTTTAGGGGAAACAATTCAAGCTCGTTGACATGAATTTCCATAACACAACCCAAAACCATAGATTCAACCACCACGAAAGCAATAGTCACCAAATCATTTTCATCCCGCATTTCAAAGTGAAATCCCACGAACAAGACCTTCACCATCGACTCGATGATGGATTCCCTAACCTCCTGGTTCGGAGCCATCCTACTCAAATCATCAGCAGAATCATTCCCTTTGCTCAGTGTATATACCATTTCAATGTCAAAAGGCTTGAGAAACTCAACACATTGTCAAAGCCAGAGAATCAAATATGGATAGGAAAAGATATGATTTAGAATCTTGTGATCATTATACAATGTTAACCGCTCCACCCAACATGTAGGTCCTCAATTATTTTAAAGCATTAACTACTGCATCCGACTCAAGATCATGTGTAGTATAGTTCTGCAATTGGGGTTTTAATTTCATTGACCCATATGCCAAAAACCGCTCATATTGTATCATTACAACCCCAAGCTCCATAACAGAAGCATCTCAAAATATGATATTCTTCTTAATTGTCTCACGTAAGATCAAATTTAGTTTCGTAATTAATCACATATTTAGATCTCGATAGGCATTCTCACAATCCTCACACCAGTCACACATGATTTCCCTCTTGGTAAAGACAGATAGTGGCACTGCCAATAGGGATAAATCTTAGATGAACCTACGATAATACCCAGCCAAACCTGAAACACTCCGAACATTTGAAACAATCATGGGATGCTCACAGGACAAACAACAAGAAATTTCTCTGGATCCACCAACACACCTACCTCATAGATGATTTGACCTAGAAAATTAACTTCTCTAATCCAGAACATAAACATTGATAACATGGTGTATAGATAATTCTCTCTTAGTGTTCTTATATTGATATTAAGATGTTCTCAAAGATCAACATAAGTTTTCGATTTCACAATGATGTTTTCAAGAGAGACAGCCACAAACTGCTTCAGATAAGGAGGAAATATTCAGTTCATAAAATCCATGAACATAGATGGAGCATTGGTCAAGATGAAAGGCATCAACACAAACTCCAAATACTCGTACAGACTCTTGAATGTTTTCATTGGTACATGAGAAGGCCTCACCCACAATGAGTGATA
This sequence comes from Viscum album, assembly GCA_963277665.1. NCBI lineage: Eukaryota > Viridiplantae > Streptophyta > Magnoliopsida > Santalales > Viscaceae > Viscum > Viscum album. Next base: position 2,087,561,063 of record OY728152.1, read on the forward strand.
ACCTGATCTCATATCAATTTTAGAAAATACAGATCCACCACTCAACTAGTCAAACATTTCATCAATTATAGGAAGAGGGTACCAATTTTTCACCATCCCCTAATTTAAATTCGGATAATCAACACACAACCTTAATGAGCAATCAAAATTCTTTTTGGAAAAGCACAGGTGGTCCCCAAGGAGATATAATAGGACTTACAAACCCCGTATACTCCAAATCATGAAGACAAACCATTAAATCAATGATTTCTTCAAGTTCCATTGGTTATGGAAGAATAGAAACAAACTATACTCCTAGAAGCAACTCAATAATGAATTCAATATCACTATAATGTGGAAACCCCATGAAATATACAGAAAAAAAATCCTGAAACTAATCTACTACTGGATGGATGACAGACTATTCTCCACATTCATCATCAAAAAAAGATAAGATACCTAATCCGCTAGCCAACTAAAATGTTGAAAAACTGTCCTGCACGACATGATTGATCATCCCACTATCTATGATGGAAATAAGAGCTACGGTCATGAGAACTGAATGATACTATAAGATGGTAATTGTCTATGTGTGGACAAAATTAGACCAACTGGTCCATAAAATATATTAGTTCAAATACGGACATCTTGAGAATGAACATGTCCCATAAGAAAATAATACACACCAACTTCAAGAGCACATCCCTTATACTACATGATATCTTCATTTAGCATCCACAATAGAGTGTCCATCGACTTAACCCCCCAAACACTCTCCCTAATAAAACCCAATGCTACAAAAAATTGGGAAAAAAATAAAATACTGTGTGGATACATTATTAAATAATTTACAAGTATGAAAAGAAGCTACAAGTACCTTACAAAAAATAGCCGATGTCCCTACCTCACCATCAACAGGCGATGATTGAACTGCATGAGGTTGACATGACCCACTATGGTGGGATCCATCCTATGTGATATGCACTGCAGTACCCTACTGACGTGGGTGATCCTACCCCAGAGTTCCCTGTCGACTTCCCCTTCTAGTACATGCCATGGAAGTACAACTGCCTATCTGGTATGAAGAAACTGATTCTTTTCCTCTGCTTGGAATCATCCTATCACAAACATTAAGGATCAACTATTGAGGGTTCCTACAGAAACTCTGAACGTGTCCCAATCTGTCACACAACGGGCACTCAACTAGAGGTCGAGGACAGAAGCCCCACATGTACCCCAGCCTGCCACAATGAGATAAATACACATGATCACAACCCTGAAAAGTTGAATCTCTCTTCCGATCATCCTTCACACATCCAACATGATGAAACATTCCAAAACAATGCTTTCATCCCTAAGAAGCTGCACCACACATCTACCCATTTGGCCCAAAAAACCCACTACTGAAATCTCCCTTCAGGTTCCTTTCACAGAACAATTCTTCATCCACTACCTCAATTAACATATTAAACTGATATTTATTCACCTGATACCTAGTCTCATGTTTCCCCCCATCCTCAAAATGCCTTGTGACCACTGATTCATCCCCCAAGAATACTAGAACAAAGAATCACAGGGCATTGAAGTGGCCATAATACTATATCACTGACATCAATCACTGATTATAGATCATGAACTATGAATCTTTCTCTTGCCTCAATGTCTCTGGGTAAAAATGCTCTAGAAAAGTTTCTTGGAAAAATTCCCACAAAATCCCCTCAGCCTACACAGTCTGTGCTAGGATGTCCCACCAATGCTTTTCAAAGACCCAATATATATAATCTTCTAAATTGGCTGAAATCCCAACAGGTGTCTCCAGATGATCATATATCATCTAAACATATTCTATACATAACTCTTCTACCTCTGGCACACCCTATTTGTTAAGAATCGGAGGGTGCTATTGCTAAAACTCTTTGGTCAGCTCAATCATACTTGGTGATACCCGCCCACGGTCTAAATCTATCATTTTCATAAAACAAGGAATTTTTTATCTGGAAATATCTTATCTACTTTGATGGATTGCCACATTTTGTTTCTTTCCTACTAGAGGAGTGTTATTATAAACATCCTCTTGTTTCCCAACTAACACTCTTCATCGTGGTGGCATTTCAATACCTTTCCAATAACAAAGTATAGAACACATTCCATATAACATTCACAATAGCATAACACGAAGTATCTTCACCAGCCACAACAACCTACCATACATGCACCATCCAAACAAACCTTAGCATTCTGAAGAAAATCTCCCCAACAATCCCCACCACATGCCATGGTCCATATAAGGTATACAACAATACACCACCACATGGCTAACACAACATGATAAAAACACCATTTTCAAATCCTCACAAACCCTTAATTACACATTTCTTTTATTAATCATCACATGTTATTATTTTATCCTCAATCACATGAATATTTTCATTTACGATATCTTCCCTTTTAAATTATCAATATACAGGGTGCATTATATCATTCATGCCTCACACACCAAACTTATGTTTTCATACTAAGATGGATATGACCCATATATCCTGGTTCCTACAATGATTCATGAATGCACAACCTCGTTCCATTGAGGTAACATGCCAAGTGTTATAAAACCATAACACCACACAACATGTGCATCCCCCAATGGTAAAATATCATCAATGGTAACATCTCAGAATCAAGAACAAAAATTCCCACGAAGGATGAGTTGGGGTTTCCCTCGAACATGGGTTAACTAGTCCCAATAACGAGCTCATTACCAATGCCTAACACATCCTAACTCCCATCATCCTTCCCAAATAATAAGATTCTTGAGAAGGAGAAGAAAAATGACATCTGATACCACATTGTTACATCCCCATCACAAAAACTCTAAAATGGTGCTCCGAGAAAGGTGGTTACATGACCTTATGCACACATTCCCATACACTATAGGCTTACAAATAGCAGCGGGGTCCAAAAAGGTCAATTAAGGATACTATACCCTCTTTTATTAGAGTAATCCATAATATAAGATAAGAAAAATAGTGGAATAATAAACAATAATACAATAGAATGCATAAACACCAATTCCCTAAAACACTGAACAATAGTGTGTAACAACAAATATCTCATGTCATGCTACAAGTGTTAAATCGAAAAAAACCCAAAATGATGTAAAAATACAAAATCCATAATGTAGTCTCAAAACTATATCCAGGTCCACCACTATGAACCCCAATGTCAACCCAAATCCCTAGAAAGATCCTTTTCACTTCCCTTGACCTGCAAACAAGATGTCTACTCAGGTACCCAATGATGGACCGAGCAGGGTTTGAGTAAAAAACAGTCAACCACCACCATTGGTGTCTAAAAAATATCTAGTATAAACAATTGTGAATGAAAATGGAAATGATTAATAAATGAGAAAGAAAAGATTATGTTCACTTATCCAATTTTCATCCATTTCCAACATTTAGTACAATTTCCCTATCTTACCATTTCACCCCATTTCTCATTAATTACCATTTCTAAAAAATTTATCATGTGTGAATCAACCACAACAAGTTAAATGGATAAATGTAAAAAATCACAGGCATGCAGAAAAAAATTATGTTATCCTATCTCACTAGAAATAACTACCTCATTTCAAATATATCCTCACCTTGAAACGTATGTCTTGGTTGATACAACCATTATGTGAATAAAGCCACAATCCTCTTCCCTAAACTTTGAATTGGGGGTGGAGATTAGAGGATCATTCCAACTAGACTTGTGGGCCTATAACCTCATGTCAATACCCTAATCTACCATGCAATGTGCTCATGCGACATATATATATATATATATCCATTAACCATTCAAAAAATATCACCACCAATACCCAATGCATGAATAAATTACCACACTAAAATGAAATTTTATACCATGCCTTAACCCATTAATAGTTTTATAACATTTCACATCATTTTTTCATTCATCCTAATTCCCTTTTATTATGCTTATCTCATTAGCCATTCTTTTATTGTACCTATCTCACTAGGATTTGTCCATTATACCTAACTACCAAGGCTTCATTACCAAGCCCATAATCCATTCCATTAAGGTCATTAATCATAACCACATATAAACACAATAACCCATAGATTATTATTAATACTAGGTGCATCGCCTAGCTTCTACTCTAACACAAACAAGCACATCAACATGTTTATCAAGGGATCTACATAAATAGAAAACAGTCTCACTTGATCATCACAATTCCCTAGGTTGTAGAATGTATGAACAGCACATGGGTGGTCCAAGAATAGCCTTATCACCATTTATGCATCCCATGGGGACCGTGAGGGTTTATATTTACTTTTTAACAACCATATTACCTAAACAAGATAGTGGTGATCAGAACATACCAAGAGATACCCAAAAAAAATTCCACACATTCCAAAATCAAAAAATAAACTGTGGGATGTAATTTGTATACCACCTTCCATGATTCCACTAGTAAACGCACTTCTAATCTATCACATAGATTCATCTTCAACAATTCATTGAATATTCAACCTAAATATCACCTTTAGAGTAGGGTTTTTGAACTTCATAAATATAGTATTAGAAGATACAAAACCTAAACTCAATAGAGAATTGTGGTTGGGATTAGCCTTACCCGGAGCTTCAATCTGCATCCAATAGCACCATAAATGCATGGAAACGATGTAGACTGATCTCTTGGAGTTTCTGGGATTTTTGTATTTTCACTAGGGTGACGTGGGGATATTGGGGAGTAAATCATGAGTTAGGTAATAAATTCCCATAGTTGAAAATTGTAAATTTTTAAATGTTTCTAGTCTGCACAGTTTAGCTACACAATTCTCTAAATTGTGCACCAATAGTGCAGACAAAACTATCCTAAATCCATCCTCCGACAAAATTTCTTGGGCTATCCACATGATTTGCCTTAATAGGACACATATCATGCGACCTACCCACAAAACCCATTTTTCTCATTTTTCATGTTCTGAAAACTCAGATCACCCCTAAGTCTCCTTAAGTACCTGGGTAAGAAATTAATTATTCAAAACAATGTATTCAATACAAAATGTAAATGAGAACATACCTTTCCAAGATATGAGAAATTAAAATTTATCAATAGTTATAGGTTCTATAATCCATTTTCCTTGAATGAATCCTTCTAAAATAATATAAAATACTTTGGATGGTGAAATAATCACAATGGTATGATAATTGATAATATTTATCTTTTTGTTATCATCATGTATACTACTAATAATATTTTAAATATCCCACTATAATCTTTCTACATACAATTATAATCATATTTACAAATTTCATGTTTGTTTTTTCAATAATATATCACAAAAAATGGGGTATCTTATACATTCATGACCATTTATTAACAACATAGAACAAAAAAATATAGATTTATCATGATATTTTAAAATATATTATTGATGAATGAGTTGTTGATGACCTTATCTCATGTTCCCTAATAATTTTGTGGGATTCATGAAATTTTTTACTGTGCTCATCAGATTCATTAAACAAAGATTTAAACATAAATATATTACGATATATAAGATACGATTTCCAATCAATGGTTGGTATAAAAGTTATATTTTATTTTTGGATCTAACCTAGATATTTGATTTTTCATTTTGGATATTTTCACTTGGATTGGTGATGAGAATAATTAATTAAAGAACTCTAGAAAAATATTCCATTGATGCTCTTGTATGGTGGTGTAGTATTATCATTAATGTGCTCGGTTAAAATATTTTATTTTGTTATAGTATCTTTTTTTTGATAATTTATAGTAATCTATTTCACCCTTTATTTGTGGGTTATCCCTATCTCTTTTTCATTATCTATATCAATAGTTTTTTAGGTAACTCCCATAATGTTTTGAGTGGGATCACAGTTAGGACAGGGTGGCTCAGCTCACTATGATTTACTAGGTCATTGGCGAACGTGTATTATTAGTCATGTTCCTATACATCTTGGATATATAACTTATATAATATTATTCTTTGTCACATCTAGGTAGAGTCCAGTCTTGGGATTGTGGTTTTTGTACTTGTGTTCTATTATATTTCAATAATGGGATGGTGGGATTATACATCTATTAAGGTATATCACAACCACATCAAGGTTATTAGATCTCATATAATGCTGGTTTAAATTTTACATGAGTCACATGACACCATTTAAGCTCATATATGTATTTCCCATTATTCTTTGTGTTCAAGGAAAAATATCGTGATTTAAACATGTAATGAGCCTATTTTAGGGGGTGATTTGGATGGGTAGGGTTTTATAGGAAATATAGTGAACCCTGAAATTCCAAGGGGTTTTCAATGTCTCCATTATAGATTTCAAAAATAACGGTTTTCTTTTCGGACACAATATTTTTCTTTTAGGTTTTCTTCATGCGGAATCTCTTTAAATTCATAGAAGAATATGTCAAGCCATAACCCTAGATGTGGTATTGGTCAATAAATTTTTTGAAATTGATGAATCAACCAAAATATAATTGGGTAATTTATTTAATTTAAATTTAACCATGTGAGATAATATTGGTGGGGGTATTTATTATATTTTTTCATCTTATCTTCAAAAAAATATTTCTACTTATTGGGATTGTGAGGGACTACCAACAATATGATATTTAAAGGCGATATTGGGTTATTATACCTCATATATATTATTATTCTTATTATATAATATATGAAATAATTAATGGTTGGTGGATTATCTCTATCTCCACATCTATAAACTACTTCATGTATAATTTATATAATGTTTTTTACATTTTTCTAATGACAGATTCTGGATAAAACATGTATTGGTGTGAGATCATTGAATATGCCAGTGATATTTTGATTTCATTGAAATATTTCTGACCAGAATTGAATTTTTATATTTATTTTCATTTGAATATATTTTTATCCTAATCTATTTCTTTTATATTACTCTACACAAGATTTATATATATGTGAGATAACTAGTTGCTTTTATGTGGTGTTGGTGGATATTAATTTCTATATTTATTATTGATTTCATATACTCACCCCATGTATATGCACTTCGGTGCATATTTACTCTTCTTTCCATAAGATATAGTTAAATGGAGGACCTCTTAAATAATAATAGGATATACTGATTCTATAAAATAAAATAGATCAGGGCTTTTTTGGGACTATTCGATGTTGTTGATGATATAGTGAATGTGGGTACAATGGATTTCATTTTTCAATATTTTATTCCTATAGTATTTTTATTAATAAATTATATTTCACTCAACATATTAGCAATGAATATATTATATAATGTATTATTGTCTTTATTTATTCATGAATCATGTTTATAAATTTCCCTGAGGTGTTATGATATGATTTTTTATTTTTAATGGTAAATTGTTCTGTATGATATTAAAACCACTAGGAATTTATTTCAATCTTTTTAGTGTATGGTTAATTTCACATACGGTTAATTCAATCATATTTTCGCCTATGCATTTGGGTAGGGATTCAGTTGAAACAAATTTTATTAGTTTGGAAACCTCCATTAGTAATGATGAATGGTGTGGTTATATGTTTTTTTAATACTTGATACATAGTTAATAAAATATAATTTCTAGACATTTCTTTATAAAAAACATGTTACCATGGTGGTTTTATTTTAAAAGGATTTATTATGAACATATAGGTTCTTTATAAAATAATCATATTGGGTTTATTAGATGATAGTTTTGTATTCTGATATATGTTTTAGGCATCACAGTAGAATGATAAAACATACATTATAATTTAACGGTTATGAATTAATAAATTGAATCATGAAGACATTATTTTATTAAAATGGTGGTTTTTATTCAAGAATAAACTCAATTTTTAATATAAATATCAATCCTATCATGGTAAAATATTTTTTTTTCATTGTAGTATTTTGTTGATTCTTGTTAGAATAAAATTATGAATTTGAATTCTTTTTTAGTTTAATGTTTTTAGGAACATGAAATTATTTGATCATTGATTTATGGTTTTCTAATGAACATAGTTCTTAATAAATTTATAAAGTTTAAGTAAAATCCTTGTGAAATCAAAATTATATGAACAATTTAAATAGAATTATAAAAATACATGTTAACATATTTTAGTATTATTTTGTTATTAATTTATCATATGACTATTTTAAATAACAATTAAATATAACACAATTATTTTTATTTAATGTATTTTCTTTTATTATAATATTCCTCTTATTGATATAAATATTATGATATCATATTTTGTGATAGATAAATATATAAAGGAAAATGTAAATCTATAATTCTAATCATACATTATTTTGGTTGACACATGAAAAGAGTATAATGTAGTTTTCATCCCATGATCTATAAAAAATTAGTAAAGAAAACCCTATTTAATAAATATCATATTAGGTTTAAAAATTATACATAATGGGATAACATGATAAAAGGATTAATTTCATCATAACTCATATACGTTTTTGTTATTGGTTATGAAACATGTTAAAAATCTATTATATGTTACTATGGGTTGTAAATTTTTTAATTGATTAGGGATTCTTCATGGTTAATTGAAAATTCATAGTAAAACATGAATGCTTATTCAACATGAATTGAAATTAGTCAAAAACAATTATAATAAATTATTTTTTTTCTATATAGTTATAAATTATGGAATATGATTAATTTTTTTTTTAAAATGAAATAATTATCCTATGTCAGAAATTGGTTGATTGATATTAATTAAGATGTCGTAACCCTTGTACAGAAATGGAATTTGTTGTGATATTTTTTTAAATTTTTAATAATTAGTTGTAATTTGATTTATTATGTTATACTTATATTCCTTAGTTTAAAATTCCATTTTTTAGATAATGGGTTTTCATATTAATGCTTTTATATTATGGTATTTTTTAAAAAATGGTTGATTGAATGATGTGTTCAATAAATGGTTTACAAAAATTTATTTTTGAAATTTTTAATTTATTTTGGGTTTCATAAAATATTTAAAACACAATAATTATATAGGGACTGTAAAAAGAATTGATAATTGGAAAATTAGTTTTTCATTAAAACATATAATTTAATATATTAAGTATGTTTTTTATAAAGGTGAAATTTTTGAATTATATATTATATATAGATATCTGTGTGGGACATCTGAATAAATATTAAACTGTTTTTGTTTAAAAATATGAATATTGAATCAGATTTTACAAAATTAAATGCTTAATGAAAACCATGAAATTATATAGGAATCATGAAAAAATTGTATGTTTTTTTAGGTACATTATGTGGAATTTAATTGTTTTTTTGGACGAATTATTATGGCTAACTAGAATTTTATATACTAGGCTCATGAAACTAATAAATATGGGGATGGATATTCCATTTACATAATTGTTGTGATGTTTTTGGTTTTTATGGTACTTATTGTTGTTATACATAATATAATGGTTATTCTACGATGCTACTTAATATTATAGACCTAAAAGTTTTTTCAAGTTTCATGTATACCTTGTAATGTTAAGCATGAATAGTGATGAATTTGGGTGGACATGATATATTTAAAAGGAAAATAGTTATTCCATGTCGATGTTATGCCTCATGGGTTGATCATCATTAATCATAATGGGTAATAAGGTATTTTTACTTGTATGTTGGTCACTATGATAAATTAACATTAACATTATCTATATTTAGTTTAAATTTCATAAAATTAAAATATCCTTCTTAGGAATATCATTAAAGACAAAAGGTTCACTAGATTTTAATATTTTATTTATTATACAATAGAAGTGTAAATGTCTCATATCTTAGAGGATTTTTTCATATTTGAAAATTATAATTTGATTGGAATATAATAGGATAATAGTCCTTTAAAAAATTGTTGGGAATCAAATAATGATAGTCATTTCATAAAATATATGGGGAATGGTTCTATTTAGTGGTATTGGATTAACTGGTTGACTTTATTTTTAAAAAACCCACTAAATATGAAATACTTTTTCATGTGTGGTTCATCAAAAATAAAAATAGAAAGTGTAACCTCCATTGATGTTTTATTGGGATGTTCAAATACATATCTTTATAATTACTAATTTTAAATATATTTCCATATTTTCATTTAACGGTATCATCTCTATAGAAAATGATAAATTGTACCCTATATACATATTCAGTTTTTTGTATATCAATATCCATGTTTTCATATGTATGGTCTCACTAAGGATTACACTCCCTGGGTCTAACTCATTGTGATCGAGGGGGACGGGGTTCATTATGTGTAACACTATCATTTTTGTATTACTAAATTGTAATATTAATTAGTATACATGGGTTGAATTATTATCATACACATGTTTTAAAGACATCAATATTAACTTTTTTTTAATCAGAAAAAATTTTATATTAGATTTTTAAACTAAACAATGAATGTTCAATGTTTACTTTGTTATATTCAAACCATTTAGTTAATCATTAGTACATAATATCCCTAAAAATGTGGGCATATAATGAATATTATATATTTAATTATGGGATTCAATTATAGTTTATCCATTAAGAATAATGATTTCATCTCTGTTCAATTTCAAATATAGGGATTCTATACAATGTGATAGTGTTGAATTTGGATCAGTGGGAATTTTTCTACTACAACCTAATGTTATCAATTATCTAGTGTGAATTTACATTATATTTGACATAAAAAATTTCATAATAATAATTATTTTATGAATGTGATATTAGAAAAACATAGCATATTGATTCATTTTATTAACTTTATGGAAGATGAAATAAGATGAATATTAATATCGGTTGTATGTTTGGGAAATGTTGAAATTGAATCCTATATTTATATCCATAATATAAGATATATACCATATTATTCAATTTTTGGGAATTTGAAAATGCTTCAAATAGTCCTAGTTCGATCATATTATTATCCTTTATGTTCAACACCACTATTTGGGTCAAGGATGAGAAAAGTGAATTTCTTCATTAATGTAATATATGATAGGCTACGAATATGTCAACTATGAATATAATCACATCTATGTGTTTGATCTAGTTGATATATTATTTCGTATATCGTTGTGTTTCATTGTAATTATCTTTGAGAAATATATGATTCTTGTAGGTCTATACAAGATTATAGTGATTTCATTTAGGTATATTTGTGTAGTTAACTCCTCAATGGATGGAAATATTTAAATTTTAATTCATAGTTGAGGTTTCTTATAAGTCAAAACTACCCTCATGAGTTATTAATATCTAAATAATTATTCCTTATGTGATTTAAAAGTATAAATATGAGTTATACTCAGTTGCGTAGTTATTTGAAATTATATTTACCAATACTCAAGTGTTACATTGAGTTCTCACAATGTATTATATATTGGGAAATGAATGATTTAATATTTATAGGATTGTAAATACAATTAGTTTATATTTTATTGTAGGATAGATTGGTTTCTGACATTCATATGAATAATACAGCCTTATACTGGACTGAGATACTGAGCTTGTTCCAACACACCATCTACCTCTATATATTTTATGATATAGATCCTAATACTAGGGAAATTATAGACCCATACTCATTAATATATATATATTTATTCTATATTTTTATTAAATGATATTTTATGGCATATTCTCATATGTTTATGGTAAGGTAATGTGTTTGTAGAAAGGTGTATCAACTCTATGGGCTATGTTATTCCATTGTGGATGTTGTAATGGTAATAATGATATGGAATGTGACAGTTATTATGTTTGTGTAAGGGTATTTTGAGTAACATTTGGGTATATTATAATTTTATGATAGTGTTTTTTCCTCATAGTAGGTTATATTCAAGTTGTGTGAGTGTTCTTTTAACCGTAAATCATGGTAGATTCTATTCACATAAGGATGATATGATCTCTAGTAAGGGTGAGTTGAACTTCTTATAGGGGGTCTCTTAGATTCATCTAAACATATATAATGGTGAATAGAGTTTGTTCGTTTGTTATTGGCACCCCACATTGAGTTAAATGACCATGGAGTTCATATTAATGGGAATTTCAACAGGGGAGTTTCAACTGTGTTTAACAGGTACCCCTGTATTTCCCATGGGAGGAATTGATATTTTTTGTGGAAGGATGATAAAATTACAGATCACTCTCTTCACCATAGTGGGTGTCAATAGTGGTGGTTTGTAGTTTGTATCATATACTTTCTAATATTACATAAAATATTTAACCAAAACATATACCAAGTATTAGTGTGGGATAAATTAATTTTTAGAATTATTGAATCCACTTTCCTATCTTGGGGGTGTTATGTTATTTAATGGAATTTAACGTGGGATTATTTGGGGAAGATCATTACTCATTTGTACATGGATAAATCATATAAAAATATTTAATCTGCCATAGACTATGAGGGATCTCAAACTATGTGGGTTATAGAAGAATATTTAGGAAAATCCCCATTTAGTAATTATGTCCACCTATTATATTATTGACTATTCACTTAGAGATTGGAAGGTTTTCTCCCTCTACACATCTATCCCAATAATTATGAATTTTTTATGTAAGGTTTTATTATTTTGTTTAATATAAACTGGTAGTTATAATCTCATGATATTTTTAATTATGTAATTTAATTTTAAAAGGAAATTTTTGGTGTTTAAAAAATAACAACATGGGTTGGTGTGAATTAATTATATGGATTTAGATGCGTCATTATCGATTCAAAAATATTTTTTTTATCTTGGGAACTTTGGGAGGTTACTCCTCTATGTGATGGAATTTGTTAGGGTAATGTGGTTCAACACAAGATTTTGGATCCATAATTATATTTTTTTCATTGGAAGTGAATTTATTCATGGGTGTGAGTTCATGTAATGTGTATGTGAACATGGAATTGGCTATTTCAATAAAACAATGTGTATAAATAAGAATTGAAAAATTTTATGGGTGTCATAGTTATGTATTTTAATATATTTTTTCTTGTATAATGAATTTCTATTATTTTATATAGATGAAGTAAAAATGATCTTGTTTATGTGAAGTGTGTGGGAAGGGTTTATTGGATTTTATAATGAGTCGATATACATTCCACTGTATACAAATTATGTAAATATTAAATCATTATTCATTTTGATATAGTAATGGGGAGGGCCACTGAAATGATTGTGGGATATAATGATGTTGTTTATTAAGATATAGTTCAGATCTTAGTGTTATTTATTATGTCGAGCATATGACTGTGACATGTGGAAGCTTTTCAATTTTTTGGACTTTTAGTTATATAGTACTTGGATTACTATTGGATACCACAATATGATTATTTTATATGTAAATAAAATATTATTGAGTTTGGTTTCATTTCATTAATGTACCATGTTTTTACATTTTCATGAGGAGTTAAACTAGGAATTAATTTATATATAATGGTAAATCAATATACATGATATTAATGAATTATTGGTTTTTATTTCTATCCTTTGGTGTCAATGGAATTTCAACTAATGCCTTTAGAACTTCAATTCAACCCAATCAATTTGGATAGGATTGTGATGTTACACATTTATCATTTAAATGTTTGGAGAATGGAGCTCTTAATCCAAGGTACCATTTTTAAAAAATAATTTCGATATTTATGTTGACGGTTACTATTTTTTGATCTGTTCCAGGATGGAGAACATCATATTATTGGGAATTTTTTTCAGATATAACCCCTTGAACATATTTATTTAATGTCAATATTCTTCTTGTGTCATGTATATTAGTATTACTGATTCTTGAGAAGAACATATTTTATATAAAAATCAAAATCTATCTAAATATAATTACATGTTGAAGTAATGAAAAGGCGTTTGTTTACATGCCTATATCTTTTTCACACATGTAAATATTTTGGAAATTCATAAATTGCTGAATAATCTTCAAAATTCTATCTTCCCTTCACACATGGTTTTCTTTTAATATTATGGTATTTTTTTGAGCTAATCCCTTATAATTATGGAAAATTTATAGGTATATATTATGTTTTTATCAATTATTTACCCAAAGGGTGACAAATATCATTAATTAATTTTAAATATCTACCCATTAGAAAGGATAATAATTTAATTTATTACATTCCAATATTGTCATTAGAAATTCAATATTAGAATATAGACATTATATTTTCTAGTATGTTGATATATTGAATTTTATAGAGAGTGTTATAATTCTTAAATATATAGGTTTATAGTGGGATACTATTTTTAATATGAGTGTTTTATTTTAAAAAATATATTATTTAATTAAATAAATGTCTATTAACATTTTTTGTTTTTGTTGAAATTGAAATGTATTAATTGGTATTATATATCAATATATTTGAATATTGATGGAATAAAAGTTAGAGAAGCTAATGGGATGTTTTCATGGATATAAATATAAGCATTATTTATGTGTTTATACAAGAATAATATGGTGAGTTAGAAATATTTATTCCATAAAAATTATTTGTCATCATCAATGAAATTTCCTTATTTAATATCTTATTTCATAAATTTGATTGGGAGAATACTAAATGGGGGTATTTGTGGAAACGACCAGTGCAGAATGAGTTATTGAGGAATGATTAGTGGAAATAATTTATGTTTCAAAGTATAGAGTTCACTATGTAATCAAAAATGGAATCCTAATTATAATCAATTAATGTTTTCCTGTCAATTTTTCATATTAATTTTAGTTATGTATTATAAATATTTCATAATAATATAAGATGTTTTTCTCATGAAAAAACTATAACAGAGTTTTTTATATGAATATAAAGAGGAAATTTTATCCAATATTAATGTTAGAAATTATATGACTCTGAATTTATTAACATTAATAAATTTAGAGAAAATGGATGAATTGAAATTTAGAGAATATTTAGAAGTATTTACTTGTGCTGAAAAAATTTGAGATTCATATACTTTTTATGAATAATAGTGATATTATATCTTGATAAATATTTATGAAAGTATTGTTGATTGGGGATGAAAATTATAATGATGTGTTATGCTGAAGATTTGATATTGGTTATTTCTTATTATTATTATTTTAATTATTTGATGATGTGATTATAAAAAAAAATTTGATGAAAATTATATATAAATTTTTTGAAATATATGTGATTTCCTAAAAATAAATTTATTTCATGTTATAATATAAATTCATATAATATATATTAGAATTTGTAGGGTTAAAACTTACAATATTTTGTATGGGTCATGAAAATAAAACAAGGACTCTAAACACCTACTCCAATATCTAGAAAGTACCACTAGAGGTATATTAGTGATAAATTAAATTATAATATTTATATTGAAATATTCATATTTACATTATACGATGTTATAATTATTGGTGAAACACACCAAAATACACACAAACATAATGAAAGAAAATAGATTTTCATGATTCACCTCTCAATGTGTGAAGGTGAGACCTTTGTATTATATAGATTCCTATTTGATCACAATATACACAAGAATAATAATGTGACTATAAATGAGAAGGTTATACCCATGAAACTCATGTTTTCATGTCTCATGAATATGCATCGGTGCATCCAACACACAAGTACCTCAAAAAATATTCAAAGATAAATTTTTGGGTTAGAATATTTATTCAAAAAACATAGAATTTTTATATATATTTAAGAATTATAATATAATTAAAATCCACTATTATATCCTTGCATGAAAAAAGTAGAATATATCATTATAACATTCATAATAAAAATATTATTCTTTATTCTACATTCGCAAAATATTACCATAAACACTTCAATATTCTTCATCTTATTTATTTCTTATACATTGAATAGTTATATAATTTTCATTCTATTGAAAATATACATAACGAAATTTCTTATATATCTCATCACACCAAATTCATCTTAATAATAAAAATTTATAATATATATGATCTAGTACATTCTATGAGTAATTCATATTTTGAAATAAAATTCAATTTCAATACCCATTCTAGAATCCCAACCCTTTTATAATATGTTATTGAAATATTTACCATTTAATTTCAATTAGTATTTATAATAGGCTGTAATGAAAACTAAACATAGAATATTAATATATGAAAAATATATTCTTTAGTAACCTATATTATCAATGATAAATAAATTCCATGGAATGGTGTAGTAAAATATAGAATAGCCTATTTTTTTCAAACAATTTCACCCAAATTATATAACAGAATGTGGTGATGAATAATATCTCTGAAATAGAGTTCCAAAATTTTCTATAGAAACTTTAAATCAACCCTGACTCCACTCTAGTTTGGTCCTACAGTACAGTGTTGAGAACATTGATCGAGTATCCAGTATGACGTGAACAATTCTTTCATTACATGAAGTAAATTGACGAAGTCTCTTATATGGAATAGAGACTAAAAATAGAATGTGACGTATTATAGACAATATTTTCCTCCCATATCCAATTTCAATGTCTCAAGGTCATGTATTTGACTACTATCACATATACCAACATTATTTTAGCTGAATGTGGTATAAAAATTACACACAATAAATGATATAAATTTTAATTATCATTAATGAAAAAAATTCAATTCTCACTATTGTAGAAATCCTTCTAATAATTAGTTCATTATGTGATCATAATGATCAATTTATCATAATATATAAACACATTAAACTAAAATAAACATTATTTTAATAGTATATAATCTCATTCACAACACAAATAATCAATCATGAATATGATTTATGAATTTAAATCAAAATCCTACAAAAATGAACTATATCAACGAAAACCACTTTCATGAAATTATCCATAGAACATATCAACCCCTCTTGTAATCAATAATCACCCCTGTGTATTTATTTGTAAAACTATTAAAATAATTCTATAATTAAGTTGTGAAACTTATAGGTGGATACCAATTGAATAATTATAATCATACGTGTCGAACACATTTTAGGAAACATGAACATTTAATAAATAATAAATTATTGCCTATAAAATAGTAATGATTAATAATTGACATTATTTAAAATGGTTTTAAATAAATTGATGATTAACAAATAAAATATCTGTATACTTCATGATCACAACTATAATTCACCTTAATAAAAATATAGGAGCATTCAAAAACAGGAACAATTGAAAAAATCAAGGAATTACACTTTTAGAAACCCTATTAATATATATTATTTTATTTAGAATAAATACAAATCATGGATTAATATTGATAAAAATAATATCTCCCTCTTTACAAACATTCAAGTAGATAAATATAAAGAAAAATTTATGTTTAAATTTTTATCCCCTTTTGATAACTATATCTAAATACAAGATGACATAAGGGTTACATTCACCATATCATAGGATTGAGAATGATGAGTTTGAATTCCCAATATCAATAATATTTTTTAAAATTATTTCAAATGAAATTTAATGGTGGAGATTTCATCCTTTTTAATTTATAATAAAAAATACCACTTGTATGTCATTTTTGGCAACATGTTTTCTAATGAAAAGATATTTGAAATCTATTTCCATAATTCATGAATGTTAAACTGTATTATCTAATAAATTAATGTCACATTGATTATTACATACCATGAAAAGTATCAACTTAATTTAAATAATAATATCTTCCACCTATGCATTCCTCTACATTAACTAAGGGGTGGAATTATAAGTATCCTCATATTCTCCTTAGATAACGCTTAATGTCATTGATATTTTCTACCTTTAGTGTCAACAAATATATATGCCTCCAAGATAAGAAACACCACTAGATGGTGATCGCCTGTAATCTACAAATCCTAACCAATATTAACCAATATAAACAATAAGATAGATATTTATGTTTCTATTATATTTAAAAAATATATTTTATGATTCAGATATATTTGAAAATTCAATTTCTAGTACTCAAATGTTTCCCTTCTATGGAACATTGACCTAGACTATTAAGTGTACTAGTGCACTCAATACATTTCCATGAATATTTAATGTATAGTATAATATATATTATCTTCTATAATTTCCTTGTATCTAGACTATCCATTTTCATCATTAGAAAATTTATCTCTTACCTAAATTAGTGTTAAAATAATGTTGAAATCCTTCATAACAAAACTTTTAATATATTTGTTGGCATAAAATTATATGGAAATTAAGTAATCTCACTTTTGAAAAACATATTATCAATTTAAATACCTTATTGAAGTATGAATATATATCTTGAATAATTTATTAATCATCTTATAATATATTTGAAACATTTAGTCATCATTCCCAAAAAATATTATGCCCCTTAAATTAAAAGTAGTAAGAATATATATTTCATGGTCATTTTCCAAAGAGATATTTTTTTTTATCAATTTTACTAGTATAATATTAAAAATCATTAATTACTTTTCTATCTTATAATATCATGTGCTTAGGGCCTGTTTCATCAAATATAAATATCATTTTAACCATCAATTTATATTCAAATCATCACTGTGTAATAAAAGAGAGTTTATTAAAGAACATTTCATCTTATAATTCACAATTGAGGAATTACTTCTTGAAATACATTTTTTAAAACATTATATTTATGTTTTGTTTCTCCTATATAAGGATTGATTCTTAAGGTTTATGCATACAAACATGTGAAAAAATGTAACTCATTGAGCTTTTGTGATTTTTTTGAATAAATATTTATTGATTGAAGTATTATATTTCAATAAACCAAACATTCCTTTCCCATTGCACAAACATATATTTCTTTTAAAAAAACATTTAATTCATGTATATTACAGAAAACATAGAGATTCTATGAAAATTTATTTGTTTATTTTTATTGTTTCAATAAGTTATTTATGACATAGCAATTAATAAATATAAGATGAATAATAATAAATAATTTTCAAATAATTAATATCATTATTTTAAAAAAATTATTTTTTTATTGAAAAAAATAATTTTTTCTATAGTCTTTATATCTTTAAAAATATTGTTTTCTCAAAAAAATATTTTCCCCAAAATTTATGAAAAAAACAATAAAATTATTTTTATAGTCTATTAGAAATTTAATTTTTAATGATAAACATCAGTTGTGTATAATTAATGTGAAAATAAAGTCAGGGTTATTTTATCAAAAAAATTTGGATAAAATGTATTTTTTCATAAATACTGAAAAAATATTGCATTTTTATTTATAAGAGCTTTTTCATTGAAATAAATTATGATGTATATTAAATATTTTTTTATACTTAAATTATAATTATATCATGTTTTTTATTTAATCCAACTTATGTAATAGGAACCAATTTCTCATTGATATTAGATATAAAAACATTTTAATATTTTGAATGTTTCTCTTTAAAAACCCATTTTTTTTGTATGTAGGATTAAAATTATATAACATTTTTAAAATTCATTAAATTGAATTATGAAAAATCTATTCCATATTTGGAATAATTATTTCTAAATTAGGTTTTGGTTCAGTTTAATTTTTATAGTATAAATATGATACCATGGTAAAAGAATTATTTACCATGATATATGTAAAAAATGAAACATGTTAATGTTAAAAAGGGTAAAGGCCTAAAATACCATAAAATACAGCATTTGACGTTTTTTTTGAGATGTGTACTGACCATATGAATCTTTATAAATATAAATTTCTTTCCGTTGTCATTGAATTTAATGCCACCTAAAAATGGATGGATTTAAGATAAAATATACATTATTTAATCACTTAAACTTACCTCTCCACTAGTATATATACCACCCCTTTCCACACTATTTAGACCCAAAAAGCATTTTAGATTCTAAAATATCTTCCAACACCTATCATTCTCACTATCCTCATGTTCATGTTCTTTTGTTCTTACCAAATTTCCAAATATAATTTCTTCAAGGGTATCTGAAGGAGGTGATATTGAGAAGGTAGTTTTCTCAAAGAACCTCTCTTAATTTATTTTATTTTTATTATTTTTCATCTCCTCCATCATAAATAAATTCATAATAACTCATGAATAACTTATATACAGGAGTTTCATTTTCCTAATGGATTATCACATACACATTTCATTTCACATATCATGTTATTCAAGGAAACAATCATTTTGTTCAAGTTATGTCGATTAATCACCTCCATGAATAATGTTTTTTTCATTACCACATTCATGGACAGTAATAAAACGGTTTTATATGGTAAAATAATATTTTAATATGTATATTATAACCAATAACATGTTTTTGAAAAAATATATACTGAAAATTATGTTTAAAATTAATATAGTTCGTGGTGTTCTAAAAAAGCTAAAATAAACTAAACGATTATAGTTAACATTTTATTTAATAAAACACCATCAAGTAAAAAATTAATGTGAAATATGGGATAATTTATACATATTTATGTAATTTAATTATATTTTATTATAATTATGTATTCTCAATCTCAATTTATAAAAACATCCATAATTTTAAACAAATGATTTTATGAAAAAACTATAATACAAACACACATGAATCCATGAAAATAAAAAAAATTACTTAATTGGTCATGAGATGAAATAAAACACCAATATAAGGTAAAATTAATATTAATATATTTATATAATTTTCTTATAAACTTAATTAAACAATGATACAAGAGGTTTGAACTTATTTTATGGCAGTCGACTATGACGTTAGGGAATTTCATCACAATTTTTATTTTTAGTGAGATACATACATTCATCACCACACATTTAATTTATACAAATATAAATAAAAAACATTAATTTATTCAATTAATTTAATATATTAATTTATTGGTATTAAAATATCCATTTAATGATTACAATTTCATGGGGTTTTACAGTTCCAAAGTTACCAAATGATTAAGCTACTTTTGTGTCAATTTTCTTCTTTGAGAAAAATGCTTTGTTATGCACCTATGTTCTTTTACAAAGTGTATATAATAGCATTTTAAAGTTTATTTCTATAATATAATTATTTTAATGATATTTAAAACTATTTTTAATTTTATTATATCAGGGAGATTATTATTCAAATGTATCAATGTGGTATCAGACACTTTGAACGAATTGATGATTATTTTCCTCAAGACATGTTTTTAAAATATATATTATGATCATTTTCTGTGAAATGAATTCTAAATAATTGTTTTATATTTCAATGTGTTCTAAAATATATAATTATCTATTTTAAAATATATTATCTATGAAAAGCTGTTTTCAGAAATTTTTTATGTTCTAAAAAGATTTTTTCAATGAATAAGTGATATTTTATTGAATAATTTATTTCAAGAGTTTTATCAATATTATTTTACATATAAGACAATTTTATTGGATGTAAATTTTTTTTAACCGGTATATGAACCAATGATATTAGTATAATTCTTTTCTACGGTTTTTTATGATGTATTGGTAATTGTGGAATTTTCACCTTTTTAATTAGTTATGCTACAATGATGTGCATTAAAACCCCATTAATTTTCATGTGTTATTGTATGATAAATGATTGTTTTCCTATGGAAAACATATTTATAATTTAATTAATATATTTGGGGAACCTATATATACATCAAATGAAATGTGTAAATATTTATATCAAATGAAATATACATAATTGACTTTTCCACCTATGATGGTCATGAGAGTGAACCATAGATAGCAAGGTGTTAAGGGAAGTGAAACCATTATAAAATTATGTCTTATAAGAGATGTATTGAAGACTATGGAAATAATTATTATATATATTTGGGGTTTCCACAGCTCTATGTTTTATTCCTATGTTATGCTTTCATAGCCCATGTTCTTTATTTATTTATTGTTCATGTTCTATGAAATGTTAGTAATTTTCCCATGAATATTATTTATGATCATTTATATACACAAAATTATCTTTTACCATAATTATCATGTACTCATAAACATATTCTAGTTATTATTTTTACATGTATCACTAGTTTACCCATATTAATCATATGATCATACACCACTTTATGTTTCCTTTCATGGAAGATATGAAAATTAGTATTTTGTTTGATGTAAAACCCGAAGAAATTAAATAAAATTTAATGAAATTTCAGAAACACAAAGTATCATCATAATGGAACTTTATTTTAAAGATTATGTTATAATATAGCTGTTAAATATAATTTTTTTTCTTCTCCCTTATGAATTTCAAAAAACGGACATCTACGGTTGTGATCAATAAGTTATCTGGAGTCTGATAGAAACATCTTGTTTTATTAGTGAATGATAACATACCCTAATGAATAATAATATGAATATTTATATGACTATATGAATAGTAAAACAAAATATTAATATATTTGTCTAAATTTTTTATGATAAAATGATCTTGATTAATTTTTCAAGTTAATATAAATTTTTTTTTAATAATAGTTTGTTTTTGAAAAAAATATAATTTTAATTACAATTTTAATTAATAATATTTTGTTAAATAATTTCAAAAAAATGGCATTAATTTTTTAATTCTATGAATCAAATATTTTTTAGGATGAATTTTTGGGATTTTTCAGAAATACATGATTTTTTGGGGAATAGTGAAATATGGTAATTTTTAAAAAATTTAAAAATAACGGAATTTATGCATCATGCTTGAATCATGGTTAATGTTAATAGACATGGGTTCAAACACACATGCACAAATTACTATTTTATGTCTACTCATTATCATGATAAAAAATATTAATCTAATGATTAGAAAATGTAAAATCCCACCTCTTCCCCTCACACCAATCAAGTGTGGAGAATTTTTTAAATTCTACCAAATAAAAATCACAAGGATCATTCCCATGACAATGACCTCATGGTATCATCAAATGCACAAAAACAATGTCTTCAAGGAGTATCTAATTGAGAATAGATGGGGAGGTAAGAATACAATTTCATGTTCATATATATTTTTTATTAGTTCCATTTCTTTTTATATACTACATTCCCCTCCCATTATCCAATAGGAATGAAAGATCTATAATATTATATATTATGGATTTTTACATTTTTATCTAGAAAATTCATCATCATTATTCCTGTCATGTTCTTTTTATTCTAAAAATAATAAACATCGTCCGTGAGGTGACAGTTTACCAAAATCGTGGAAGCTTTGTTTTCAATTTCATTACTTTCATCACCACTTGTTATAAAATCATTTTTATTGTTGAAATAGATTTTAATGTGTATGATATATCCTATTTAATGTTATGGAGTTAAAATATATACATAATATTATGTTATATAATGATAGTAGTTTGTGATAACAAAATAACTACCAAAATGATCAAAATGGATATCACTAATGATTTATATAATGATTCATATTCATACCATACAAGAAAAATTATTTTTGAAATCATTTTATATTCATGATAAAATTTAAATCCATATCATTTATCTTCGGTAATTTCATGTTCATATTACATGATATTCAAATACAAACCAGCCATAGTAATCATGTAATGAATATACAAGAAACAATGAAAAAACAAAATACTAATGATTAAATGGTGAAATGATGTCATTAAATGATCATATATAGTGTTATAAAGATGAATATGTTTTTGTATAATATTAATGACACTATTTTAATCATTTTATAAGAGTATTAATTTTTTTTGATGTATGTCTAACTCAATATAAGGGAATTATTAACCCAATTATTAATTTTGGGGTTATCCTTCAACTTTATTGATTATTTGGTACTAAGAATATTTATGTAATGATTTTTTATATTATGATTTTAATGTGAATATATAGTGTATTAACATAAAATTTTCATTATATTAATTATCAAATTAATTTTATTGTATTTGTAAGAAAAATTCCATTAAAAATGATCATTTGAAATTCTATTTTAAAAAATTCAATAAAAATGTTTTTATGAAATAATTAATCTATTATGATTATGATATGGATATTGTGAGTTATTTTATTATATTTTGGAGGTATGTGGTATGGTTACTGCCAGTGTAATCAGGATTTTTAGACAATAAGATAGCTATGGGGGTTACATTGTAATGTTTTCGATAGGGTTATGAATCATATGGAAAATAATAGTGTTACCATATTATGTAATTAATTCCCCAAAACAAATTTATAAATAAATTAATGTTTTTATGTTTTGATTAAATCTCTTGTAAATTTCAAGATTCACATGGTTAGTATATACGGGTGACAAGTTTGTCTTTTTGAAAATCATTTCATACATTTACATGTATTCATGGATTACGGTTTAAATTCCTTATTTTTATATCCCTAAATTAGATTTTTGTGAAAATTAAATGTTTTTAAGTTATATTCACATATTATAAAGATATGTAAGATGATAAAGAAATCTATGATTAATATTATGAATAGATTTCAATAAAAAAATTTCTATTTGGAATTTTTTATATTTTGGATGAAATAGTAACTTTTTTATGGTATCCACTCTTTATAAATATAGAATTTTATGTATGAATTATATTAAAATTCTGTAAAAATATCAACATTAAAGGATCCTTAATGTGAAACAAGGAGATCTATTGACTAAAATTAATGATTATGTATTGTAATAAGGTTAAGTCCTTATAGTTGGTATTAGATAATGATTTAGATAAATTTAGATGTTATGATGATATCAAAAGAGTAACATATTTGATTTTTACTCTATGGTTAATTTAAAATTATATAGAATTTAAATATTAACACATTAGTATGACTAATATATGTTTTTCTAGAGTTGTTTTCCATAGAATAAACATGGATGTTTTAGTAACAATTGTAATTCTAGTATATAGATAGAACCTTTTGGATGAATTTTAAAGGAAACAGTGTCAATCTCTATATTTTCTAGATGAAGTCAATGAAAGAATGATGATGTGACCATATTTAAAATAGGAAGTATCAATGAAAGTGAAGATAATACGACAACACACGAGGACAGCTCAGTGAAGGTAGAAAATTTATTAAGAGAACTAATGGAATGACATTTCATTAGAGGTATGTGATCATGTTTTTATTAAAATGTAACAAAGGAAAAGTGTTATAAATTTGGGTGAGAAAGGAAATATAATTCCCTTGTTCAAAAGAAATTATGAAATCCAGGAGAATGTTAGACTATTCGGTACCAAGTTTCATATCATCATATTTTTCTCATGTACATAATATTTTTCATTTATCGATGTTGAGAATTTATGTTAAATATTCATATCATGTCATGAGCACAAAAACAATTCAGCTGGACAAGAATGATTCATATAAATAGAAACCTATTAATATTATTGATCATATAGTGCATTTATCGTGGAATAAGGTAATCCATCAAGTTAATGTTTTTTGGAGAAAACATATGGTTGAATAAGAAACATGGGAATATGAAAATGCAATGTGGTAAACATAGCCTCATATTTTTAATAAGTAAATATAAAATTGCGAGGATGCAATTATTAGAATGTGTAGAGAATGTAACACCCAAATTATTTACAAATAAATTTAATGAAATGAATGAAACATCGAGTTTAATCATAATATAAATTTTTATTAAGGTGGCAGTTATAAACTAGCCATTATACATAATTTTTCAACATTTATGATTTGAATTTGGAAAAAGAGCCATATATGGATGGGATTAGTATGTTTAGTGGAGTCTAATATAATTAACTACATTTTATTAATATAAATATACCCTTATTAATATAAATATTAATATTAATATGACCCTTATGAATAAAAAATATTATTATTATTATTATTCCATTATGTTATAAGATAAAAAGATCTTGATTAATTTATTAAGGTAATAAAAAAATTAAATATAGTTTTAAGCTTGTTTTTTTCAATTAAATTATGATTTAAATTATACATTTAATTAATAATATATATAAAATTAATTTCAAAAAGTGTAGTACAATTTTTAATAATACTCATTGGGAAATTGTTATGGATAAATTTTTTGGATTTTTTTCAAATAACTAACTTTTTTTCAATAGGGAAATATCAAAATTTACAAAATATTATAAATAAATAAATTATAGCATCATTCTTGAGTCATGGATGACATAAATTGATATTGGATAATACTCACATGGACATAATACTATACTAATACTATTCATTTTCTTGAGAAAAATTATTGAACTAATGATTAAAATAATGTTAAACCCCCCTCTTCATCTCATACCTTTGAATCTTTCAGAATTAATTAAATTCTACCAAATACCCTTCTCAATTATCTTCCCAACATCCAAGACCTTCTAGTATAATGGAAATTCCAAAAACAATGGCCTTAAGGGGGATCTCAAGGAGAATAGATCAATAGGCTAAAACCCCCTTTCAATTTCTAATGTTTTATTTCTAATTCTTGTTATTTTCATATATTCTCATTCCCTAACCTTATCTAAGAGGAATGAATTCTCTATAATATTAAATATTATTAATTTTATCATAATTATTGTAAAAACCTATCATCATTATTCATATCATGTTCCACTTATTTGAAAAATGAAAAACATCGTGTGTGATGTGTCGATTTACAAAAATCATGGAAAATGTGTTATAAATTATCATTAATTT
This sequence comes from Viscum album, assembly GCA_963277665.1. Taxonomy (NCBI): domain Eukaryota; kingdom Viridiplantae; phylum Streptophyta; class Magnoliopsida; order Santalales; family Viscaceae; genus Viscum; species Viscum album. The sequence goes on from OY728152.1 coordinate 2,087,587,657, forward strand.
TTTTTAAATATATATATAACCAATTTAGTTGATGAAAAATACATCATGGTCCATGATATATCCTGTTTAATTTTATGTATTTTACATATATACGTAATATTACGATATGAAATGAAACTAGTTCATGATTATCAAAGAACAACCAAAATGATCTAAAAAGATATCACTATATATTTATATAGTGACTCATTATCATACCATATAACCAAAATTACTTATATAATAATTTAATATTGTGGAATCATATGAATAAATTTTCATTCCACTTCTAGAATTTCATTTCTATACGACACGAAAATAAAAAACAAAATGGTCCTGGAAATAATGTAAATAACTCTCCTGAAACAATGGAAGGAACAAACTATTAAGGATTAAAGGGTAATGTTTATTATGAAATGATAATATAAGGTGTCATAAACATGGATATGTTTATTAAGATATTAATAATTCAATATTAACCATTATATAGGATGTTTGAACATGTTAAATGTAAAACAAACCCGAGTTAGTGGAATTTTTAACGCATTTCTCATTCTTTGGGTTATCCTTCAAATTCATTGATTTTATGGTACTATGAAAATATTCTTAATGAAATTTTTTATATTTTTTTATTATGTGGATTTAAAATATATACACATTATACTTTCATTATATTAATTCTCACATCAATAATATGATATTTGTATGGTACATTCCATTAAAATCATTTTCTAAAAATATATATAACAAAATTCAAAATAAATGTTTTTATGTAATTATTTATTTATTTTATTATGTCCTAGATCATGGGAATTGTTTATGTTGAATTTCAGGGCCGATATCTACCTCTAATACATTGTTTAAATAAAAGTGGGAAGTTTGTTGTATAGTTACTCCAAGTTTAATTCTGATTGTTGGTGAATATAGTAGTCATGTGGTTTTCATTGAAAGATATCCATGAGGGTATCAAATATTAAGGTAAGAAAGATGGTTTAAATATTTGGTAATTTATACCCCATAATTCCATTATTATTCTATTTATTTTAAACGGTTCTGGAGAAATCTCTTCGAAAAATCATATTTTACCAATTAAGTCTATTTGGGTGACAGGTATGTCTTTTTGAAAATCATTTCATACTTTTACAAGTATTTATTAACACATGATTTCTTATCATATTTTTATACCCATTAATATAATTTTTTTTCTCAACAAATTTTTTTAAATTATTTTAACAGTTCATAAGGTTGTGTAAGACAATGACGAAATCCATGTTAAATTTTATAAATATTTGTCAAGGAATAACTATTTTATTTAAATGTTTTTATATTTTGGAATAAATGGAAACTATTTTTGTGGTATTCTCTCTATATAAATTTGAAATGTTATGTATGAATTATTACCCAATTCTCTAAAAATATAATCATTAAATAATTCTCAAAGTGAAAGGATTATTTTTTTGACTAAAATTATAGATTATGAAATGTAATATTGAATGGTCCTTATATTTCATGGAACTAAGAAGAGTACTGGTGATGAATAATTTAGTGGTATATATTTTGACTCAATTATGTACCCATGTTCATGTTGTTGGGCAGAGAAAGAAGGGAAGTGATGGCAAGAGGGGGGGTGAATTGCCTTTTAAAAAAATAATAAACAAATTAAAATTAAAGTTAAAAGTGCAGCAGAAATAAAGAGGCAAGACACAAGAATTGATAACGGAGTTCGGCTTAAAACCCGGCCTACGTCTCCGCTCCCAACTCAACCGTTGAGAGATTTACTACCTCTTGCTTTTCAATGGTTTGAGCAAGAAACCCACTAGCCTTTTTACGGGTGAAGGCTAGCTCACATATTACAGCTTGCTTTTTAATGGTTTGAGCAAGAAACCCACTAGCCTTTTTACGGGTGAAGGCTAGCTCACCTTTGTCACAAGCCTTTTAAAGGGAAGGCTTGTCTAACCTCTTCACACCTTGAAGGTGGTGTGAGAACCCAAGAGAGAGGATGAGAGAAAAAGGTGGGGTTTGTAGGCACAAACCCAATTTGATGCTCAAAATAAATAAAACAATAAAACCCGTAATGAGGAAATCTTGGGCGCCAATGGATTGATGGAGCTGATGAAGGGCGCTCCCAAGCTTCTTTGACGGTGCTCCTTGGACATGGAAGTTGGTTTGAGCAAGTGGGGTTCCCTTGGAAGAATCCGTCGGAGGTTCGCCAAATGATCAAAGATGTGTCCGTTGGCTTCCGTATGGCTTGCATCAGTTTTCGGGGCTTCCTTGTCCTTTATTTATAGAGGGGGAACCCTCATATGGCCGTTAGAGGCCTTTGGAGCCGTTGGAGAGGATTTCGGAGCCGTTGGAGGCCAAGTGGACAGGCTGGTCAAAAGCCCAACGGCTAGTTTGGCTGGCTCCGCCGGCTGACCGGTGCAAGGCCACCGGTTGGCCGGTGCTTTCAAATTGGAAGAGGGCTCGGGCTCAGGCTCCACCGGCTGGCCGGTGCTAAGGCCACCGGTTGGCCGGTGCTGAGACAGTAGAAAACACTGTTTGGTCTGGGTGCCACCGGCTGGCCGGTGCTGAGGCCACCGGTTGGCCGGTGCTGAGGCAGTAGCTCGGCCTTCTGTCTGGGTGCCACCGGCTGGCTGCTGGTGTGACACCGGTTGGCCGGTGGTCTGGACAGAAGGATGCCTTCTGTCCAGGCCTCCATCGGCCGGCCGGTGCTCTTCCATCGGTTGGCCGGTGGACTGATTTTCAATCCACTTTGCCTTCTTGATTTCTTGGCCCAATTCCTTGGCCACCTATCATCCAAAAACACTTAAAACAATATTAGATAAATAAGAGAGTGATTGTGATCATGAAAATAAAACCTTGAGGGATACGAGAGGTACAACAATCTCCCCCTATTTTGATGATCACAATCACCGAAACAATCAATGTAAAAGACTTAAATAAACGGCATGCTTTAAATGATTTCTCCCCCAATCAACCAAGAATTTCTCCCCCTTTGTGATTATCAAAATAGCACGGGGCATAAAACTTGATTGAGGGAAAAAGAGATTTTAAACCAATTGAAATTTTTGAAATTTTAATTGAAAGTTTTGAATCAAAAATTTTGAAATGAAAAATTGAATAACAGTTTGAATTGAAAGTTTTGAATGAAAATTGAATAGAAAATTTTGAATTGAAAAATTTGATACCAAGTGTTGAAAATGAAAGTTTGAATTGAAAGAAAAAAGACTAAAACGATCCTAACTCCCCCTAAATAAAAACAACAAATCACCGGGGAGTGGATTTTGAAACCGAGACAAATTTTGGCCCGGTGAGACTTGCTAAGAGGGATTTTTCAACCCACACTTGTCTTGTGGCGGGTCTTCTCCTATAAAATTCATCATTAAAGAAAAAAGTTTTGGGGCGGCCATACCGGGCATTTTTGCAATCACATTCATAAATCATGTGCCCGGGTTTTTTGCAATAATTACAAAATATAAATTGGGAGCTCCCCCTTACAAAAATAGTTGGAGCATGGGAAGAGGAAGCTTGCTTGGAATAGCCAAGCCCTTCGGTGGTTCTAGAAATGCGTTGGGAACCTAAGAGTTTGGTCAAATTTTGTTCCCCTAGGGTGAACTTATCAAGGGATTCCCTTAAATCTTTGATAGTTGATTCCATGGAATCAATGTCGGGAAGATTTTGGATTTTGAGGGTCAACTCTTCCTTCTCATTGAGAAGTTGTTCTTTTTCGGAAGAGATGTTTTTGAAATTCTTTTTTAAAGCAACAAATTTGGAATAATTTTCGTGAAAACCTTCCTCCAATTGATCTCTAGCAAATTGGAGATCCTCATAAGACATGTGATTGAAAGAATTTGAATTTTAAGAGAAAGAGGAGGAGGAGTCGGAAGATGTTACCTCATGAAATGCCATTAGGCATTTGTTACCGTTGTCGCTTGAGGAGGAGGAGGAGGATGATGTGGAGCTATCACTCAATGTGGCTTTGAAAGCCTTCTTCTTTTACTTTTGCTTGGCCATTTTCTTTTTGAGTGGGCAATCGGGCTTGTAATGGCCTTTCTCGCCACACCCATAGCATGTTACTTTGGGCTCTGATTTTTCATCGTGTTTTTCATTTCGAGCCTTGCGGGATTTCTTCTTCTTGTTCTTCTTCATGAACTTGTGCATTTTGCGGGCAAGATTCTCCATTTCGGAATCGCCGCTTGAAGAGGAAGAAGATGAGGAGGATGAGATTTCTTCTTTTTGTACCTTGAAGGCGATGTTCTTTGGAACTTTGATCGGTTTGCCTTCCTTTTCAGCTTGCCTCCTCATGGTGATCTCGTAGGTCATTCGGGATCCGATGAGCTCTTCGACCGGCATGTTCTTGATGTCTTTTGCTTCTTGGATTTCCGTCACCTTTGGTGCCCATGAGCTTGGTAGGATCCATAGGATCTTCTTGACCATCGTTTCTACGGACACATCATCACCAAGAGATTTTCTACCATTGCACACGTCAGTAAAGCGAGTAAACATTTCAGTAATATTTTCAGATGGATGCATGGTAAAAGATTCAAAATCCTGGTGATACATATCCAATCGAGTATCCTTGACTTTGTTGGTCCCCTCATGGGTAACCTCCAAAAGTTTCCAGATTTCATGTGAGGAGGTGCATGTGGAAACTCGATTGAACTCATTTCAGTCAAGGCCGCAATGTAGAGCATTCATGGCTTTGCCATCAAGCTCGAAATTTTTAATATCGGCTTGGGTCCATTTGGATTCATCGGGAGAGGAGAGAGTGTAACCATGCATGACAATTTTATAAATGGGATAACCTATACTTCTAAGAAAAGTGGTCATGTGGGTTTTCCAATAATTATAGTCGGTTCCATCAAAAAATGGAGCACGACCCAAAGAATAGCCTTCGGGGGCGAAAGAAGTTGAAGCCATCAAAATGGATCTTAAATTTGAAACCGGTTAGGGTATTACTCAAATTTCCCTTTGATACCAATTGTTGGACGGAGAAAGAAGGGAAGTGATGGCAAAAGGGGGGGGGGTGAATTGCCTTTAAAAAAAATAATAAACAAATTAAAATCAAAGTTAAAAGTGCAGCGGAAATAAAGAGGCAAGACACAAGAATTGATAACGGAGTTCGGCCTAAAACCCGGCCTACGTCTCCGCTCCCAACTCAACCGTTGAGAGATTTACTACTGCTTGCTTTTCAATGGTTTGAGCAAGAAACCCACTAGCCTTTTTACGAGTGAAGGCTAGCTCACCTATTACAGCTTGCTTTTTAATGGTTTGAGCAAGAAACCCACTAGCCTTTTTACGGGTGAAGGCTAGCTCACCTTTGTCACAAGACTTTTAAAGGGAAGGATTGTCTAACCTCTTCACACCTTGAAGGTGGTGTGAGAACCCAAGAGAGAGGATGAGAGAAAGAGTTGGGGTTTGTAGGCACAAACCCAATTTGATGCTCAAAATAAATAAAACAATAAAACCCGTAATGAGGAAGTCTTGGGCGCCACTGGAATGATGGAGCTGATGAAGGGCGCTCCCAAGCTTCTTTGACGGTGCTCCTTGGATATGGAAGTTGGTTGGAGCAAGTGGGGTTCCCTTGAAAGAATCCACCGGAGGTTCGCCAAATGATCAAAGATGTGTCTGTTGGATTCCGTATGGATTGCTTCAGTTTCTGGGGCTTCCTTGTCCTTTATTTATAGAGGGGGAACCCTCATATGGCCGTTAGAGGCCTTTGGAGCCGTTGGAGAGGCTTTCGGAGCTGTAGGAGGCCAAATGGACAGGCTGGTCAAAAGCCCAACGGCTAGTTTGACTGGCTCCACCGGCTGACCGGTGCAAGGCCACCGGTTGGCCGGTGCTTGCAAAATGGAAGAGGACTTGGGCTCAGGCTCCACCAGCTGGCCGGTGCTGAGGCCACCGGTTGGCCGGTGCTGAGGCAGTAGCTCAGCCTTCTGTCTGGGTGCCACCGGCTGGCCGCTGGTGTGACACCGGTTGGCCGGTGGTCTGGACAGAAGGATGCCTTCTGTCCAGGCCTCCATCGGCTGGCCGGTGCTCTTCCATCGGTTGGCGGGTGGACTGATTTTCAGTCCACTTTGCCTTCTTTCTTTCTTGGCCCAATTCCTTGGCCACCTATCATCCAAAAACACTTAAAACAATATTAGATAAATAAGAGAGTGATTGTGATCATGAAAATAAAACCTTGAGGGATACGAGAGGTACAACACATGTTTCTATGTTTCCAACATCACTCGACAAATACATTTTTTGGGAATTTGTTTGTTAAATTTGTGAAGTATTCTGTAAAATTAATTTAATGTTAACGTATGAAAAGAAAGGGTCATTATAGTTTATATCAGAGCTAAATTTTTATTAATCATTTTAAATTTATGATGATAGAACATTAAATGGAACCCAATATACATGACTTAAGAAAAGTGTTAGGATAATGAAAAAAATCGGTATATGTCTTAAATTTTTTGCAATGGATAGAGCAAGTGGTCTCTTATAATTATACCCCTTTATGGATACTTATAATATTAAAAGTGAATAAATAATATGGGATTTTTATATTTGTTAATATTTTTGAATTAAATATTTATTTTAAATTAATGGGTATACTATGTTTGATGGCGTACCCAATACGTAACAATGGGTTTCTTTGAAATCTTATGTGACACACAACGTTATGTTATACTGGAAAATAATAATATAAAATTATTATTTTAAATTGTAGTTAACTCGTAGTCATTATATTGCGGGAATGAATATGACTAACTAAAATATTATTATACATTATTATTAAATATTTTTTACTTTTATCCAATAAAATATATAGGCTTAAAATGTGAATAAATCCAATTTTAAGCATAAACAATCTAATATTTTTTAAATGGTCGATTTACAACCTATTGATGGAGATACATTTTTAAATCTATATTTTCTCACATATTTATATTCTATTTGACAAAATAGTATTATTTTTCAGAATAAGGGAATCTAAATTTACTTTGGATGATGTTATGGTATTTTTTTGACAAAGTTCATTTTTAATGGATACTGAAAAATACTGTATTTCAATTCAAAACATCCTTTTAATATAATTTTTTAATATACATAGAATAATTGTTTAATTTGTTATAAAGTGTAATTGGATTACATTTTTAAAATTTAAGCCAATTTTGGTCATTGGAAGTAATTTCACTCTTAAATGGATAATAAAAAACTGTCATTCATTTGATATATATTTTTTTTTTCAGAAAAACACGTTTTTTATTTTTACAATAAAAAATAATTTTAAATTAATTTCTTATACTTATGAGATTTGAATTTTGAAAAATGGATTTCATATTTGGAATTATGAGAGATTATTTTTTTGAATATTTATATTTTATTTTCATTCATTATGAATATTTTCTTTAGTAAATAATTTATTTACCATGGTTAAAAGATAAATCTAGTAAATAAGGGTAAAAAATAATACTATAATAAATTTAAATTACCCAAAACCATGTCCTAATATTATTTTATGATATATTTTAGACAATGGGAATCATTATGTGTATTTGGGGACCCCATTGAGTCACATAGAGTGATAATTAACCTTTATATTAATTAATTTAATGTAAAGACAAAAATTACATAAACATATATCTTTTTAGTAAATTAAATTTTAATAAGGGTTATATATGCTATTTCGTGGACTATAAATATTATTTTGAAATATAAAATTATTTACTACATTATGGTATTTTATTATAATTTTTAGACATCACATAAATAAAATTATTTATTACACAATGATGAGGAAATTATCACCTTATTAATAAATGATTTAAATAAATGGGATTATAAAATTTTAAAAACTATCCAAAATATATCCAATTATTATTTTATGGTTTTATTTTGAACAATATTCATATTATCTATGAATATAATGTTTGTTTGGACCTTTTTAAAGGGAAATTATGTTTATTATAAAAAAATGTTTTCAAATATTCATAATGAGAACCTCCCCCCCCCTTATAAAATGAAAAAACCTATAACTAATTATCTCACCTCTCATGACCCTTGTATCATCTAAAATATTACCGAATAATCTCTTTAAATCCCTATATTTCTACTATAATCCTTAATATAGACATAAGAAACATCAAGGAAGCCATTTGGTTCAAACCAAATGGAATTACCCGATTTAAAGGTAACATCTTCTCTTAAGTGATAATTTTTATTTAACACATATAACCCAGTAAACAATACTCATTACATTTTTATTAAAAAAAAATCATAAATATACTAGGTTATTATTATGAGAATTTTTCTAACTAATCATTCACACGCATCAATCTAATTGATATGAACATACTGTTTTAGTGGATGGTGAACAGTTGCCTCACGAAATGATGATTGTTCAAATATCTCCATACACCTCTCATGGTAGACAATATTATTGAAACATATTTATATATGATATATATTATGATTCTTTTTTATCTATTCTTATGTATTTTTTTTATTTCATACCTTGAGGGTTTCCATAATGTGTAAATACGATAGTTTTATTTGAGAATTTGTAGACTACCTCCCCCTCATAGTGATATGACTCATTAATACCATACATAAAATGAATGAAATAAAGTGCTAATGATCTTATGTAACATAACAAAATATTATATTATACTGGAATAATAATATTCTTATGTATCATTTTATTTTCATTTCATTTAAAATGAAAAAAATGATATGCATGTAGCGTTCATATGTACGTACGACTTACTGTCTCCATGAACGGTGCATTTAATTTTCATATATCCAAATTATATGTACTATTATAAAATATCATATACTGGAAATACATGATATATATGATATATAAATAATGAATACAATTTTATAGAAAATGGAATTACTACCACAAAGTCCATTTATATTTATAAGAATTTCATTTTTTAACTCAAGTTTCAAAAATCGAGAAAATGTCTTATGTGAACACAAATAATTAAGTACTTGTCATAGAAATTTAATAAGTGATATAAAAGGAAGAATATAAATTATAATGGTTCTTAATCATGTAGAAATTAACTTATGATTATTATTTAGAATGAAAAAGGATTATACAACACAATTCATGCTTGAGGTAAGGTGTTTTCAACTCCCTTTTAATTCCTATGAGATTAATTAGATATTTGAAACTATTTATATTGGTATGGTGTATGTAATTACCTTGATTCTATTATTTTTGTATTATAATTTAATTTATGTGTATTTAAATCTTTACTGTATGATCCTTTATTCATGTGGAGTACGTTTTATATGTTACCAAATCGGTAAGTGAACCTTTCAGCCTCTTCTTTTAGTTAAAGACATATTTTATGTTACATATCTTAAATTTAAAAGTATTTTAGGTCGTGATATGATCTTCTATATCATTATTGATGTAAATATTATGTTCATTTCATGAGATACCATTTTTCCTTTCATTGTCTCATTTTCTAAATTTTTATGTGACGCCGTTAGACTGTCAAATTTATGTTAGGGAACTTCTTCAGCCAATTATCAATTACAATGGGTTAAACTTGTACCTCTTGATTATGTCACAATATGAGTGTTTTGGAATTATATATGATTTTTTTACACTTAAAACCCACTTATATTGGGTGTATTCTAATTTTTTACACATAATTATGTCTTTGATTTTTCCTTAATGTAAGGATACAATATATTCAATGCACATTGACTCAATATTCATTCCATTGAAAACTTATTTGTTTTTATACACCAATTCAATTTTATTTGGTGTACATAGAGAACTATGAAAAATTATATCATGAATCAATTTATTCTCGTGATATTATATTCATTTATTAATGTTATTAATAAATTATTTATATTTAAGCGTCTCTCATTTGGTTAGGAACTCTTTAAATAAAATATCATTTTAAATGTCTTAATGATTTATTCTTCTAAATATTTATCATTATTTTACTTTGTTATAAAAATCATTTTAATGGTTTATTTATATGGACATGATTGTTTTGAAATTTAATTTTCTTAAAAATCATCAAAGTGGTATGAGAAACTATGATTCAAAAATATACTTTTTACCTGTTTTAAATGATTTTGAAAATGGTTTGATAGAGCATTGATTTTGTCAATATCAAGAAACGATATATTGTGATTTCACTGTGGAAATTTTATCATTCATTTATTCATTTTTTATGTGTTATTAATATGTAATTGTTATTGGGAATTATTTAACTATATGGGTGGATCCATGATAAACATAGGGCGGGTTAGCCCAAGATTTCACCCCAATGCATTGGGTAACGTGGCAGATATAAACAATAATGTTACTCCAAATAGATTTATGGAATATACTGTTATAGGTATTCTAAACATAACCCTCCATATAGATATGAATGCTAAAATTTATGTATGTTATGTATTCCAATAAGTTAAGTTTTTGATTTATGATTTTTGTGTGTTATTCATAAATCTAATGATTTAATAAGTATGTTATGATTGAAAATAATGTTTTCATTGATGTTTATTTCTTAATGGGATAACATTTTCATTCCTTATTTTAAAACCCTTATTGGGAAATTTATGCTCATCCAATGTTTTGAAATGTTTTTTCGCAATACTTAATGCCAAAAATGGTCAAGAATGTCATCGTGGAAAATTAATGCTATCTGAATCATAAAACTATACATGTTTATTATATTATGAATTTTAATTTAATGAAAAAATGGAATCTATGTAGAAGTGTCCACTTTGAAATTTTTGTGTTGTAATGTAATTTCTAAGGAATATTTATCTAAAGATCTAAAACTGATAAGATCCTAAATGTACATTCTTTATTTAAGTCAAGGTTAATTAATGTTTACTTATGGGGCCTTATATTACTAGATTGTGTGGCTATCAAATATATATTCATAGGTGTAAAAAGTCTAACAAGGTGTGTCATGACTGACTCAATTGTAACCTGGTACATGAAAATTGGAATTGATTCCCCCCTATTTTAACATTTCAAGCACATATGCGTTGAGAATTGAAAAAAAATTCACGAACCAATAAGATGCATTAAAATATAATTTGGCCATTATTAACCTTAAAATAACATAAGGTGTCTTAAATTGATTGCTGATCTATAATTTAGACACTCTATATGTGTAATTTCCAGATAATTTGGTTTATTTTTATGAAAATTGTTTATTATTTTATTATATTGGTTTCAGAAAATGGATAAGACATAAATATTTTAAAATAGTATTGATTGAGATTGACAATGAAACTATTTTCATCTTGATAAACATAGTGATATAGGATATGAAATTAAAAAACTTATTTCAAAACTCACACAACATTCTCAATTTGCGAATTATTATATACTTATAAATGATAAAATAAGGGAACAATATTTTGTTGAGTCTTTCATGAGGAAACATTCACATTATTTTAGTGGGTATTAGAATCACCTTGTTATTTAACAATATGTTGGTGCTACAAAAATGAAATTATACATCCTCTAGTGTTTAATGCTTGAGAATGTTATTCGGGTTTATTATCAATTAGAATTTGAAATGGATAAATTGTGGGTTCTAATTTATTAATATGATGAAACAATATGAAATTGAATCCAGGGATTTTGAGTAGTTCAATAAATTATATTTCAATATAAAATTCCTCGGATTCATCATATCAAGATAGAGTTGGAGTTAATTGGGTTAAATAAAAATGATGATGAATCTGACAATTACCATGAATCTAATTTCATGAGTCTTATGAGGTAAACTTTAGGAATATTCATTCAAACTAAAATTAAATTCAATAGTCTATTCATTTTCTTAATGTAATGTATCATAAGACTCTCATCCATAAAGTACATTAGTAGCTCTGAAGAGATTGTGTGCTGTGAAATATAGGCTAAAATGGAGGATGGAGTCACATACAAAATCTAATGGTTCAGAAAAGAAGATGAGTATGAAGTATAAATGGAAATATTAAAACCTAGATGGGAAAAATTTGTGCCTTCTTTTATTCTCTATTCATGAGAATAAATATGGATGAAATTGTATTAATGGGTCTAATAATTTTTTCAATTTCATAAAGAATGGTAATATGGATTTTGTTTTCTGATGTGATGGTAAAAAGTTATTTAATAGTTGAAATGTAGTTAATGAGGTATAAAATACACCTACCATGATTCAGGGATACAAGTGTATGGAGTCTTGGAATAACGATAAATAGTTCCTAAACCCAAGGGCTGGTGATGATGATAAATAGAAGCTACATCTAATGACATGGGATAAGGGGAAATCTCATGAAATCAGTATTTCTAAAATGGGATGTGACAAAAATGAGGAAAGATGTACACATACCAACCACTATATAGTTTATAATATATTATTTTATTATGGTTCTACCGACTCATTAATATTTAATTAATTTTATAATATTGTTATGATTACACCAAAATAATTATATATGTAATTAACTGTGAAAACCCTTAATGATATGATGAGTGAATCTCAATTATATTATTCCAATCTAGATGAATTTTTTGGGAATGTATTTCAGTTAAATCTATTTATTCTTCCACTATTTTAATTTGATGTCCTCTTAGGAATGGTTTTTCTTTCACTTCAAAAATCCCTTATCATTTTTATTATAAAGGAAATTAAATTTGATTTTTCAAACTAACTTATGATGTTCTATAAATTTGAATATATTTATGAACATATTATAAATTTTACATCATGTGTATGGGTATTAATTCCAATTTTTAATGGTTTCATATGTCAAAGGGTTGGGGATACAATTAACATTAATGATATGAAAATTTTTCATCATTTTGTAGATGTATTTCCAGAATATTTTCTTATTTATCCACTAAAACGTTATGTTGAGTTACTTATAGAGATCATACCTGGTTTTTCACCAATTTAAATGACTCTAGATATAATGATCCCAATTGAGTAGACTTAATTGAAGATGAAACTGCAAGAAATACAAGTTTACGGATACATTCATCCTAGTGTGTCACCTTTGTGTGAATTCGTCTTCTTATAAATATGAAATATAGATTAATGAGACTCTGTATTTATTATCATGATTTATTCAAAATCAAAATCAATAAAATATATCCCCCATATTGATGACTTGATTAATAAATTATCCTGAAATTAATACTTTTCAAATATTTACATTCATATTGGATATCATAAATTAAGTGTCAAGAAGGATGATATACCCAAAAAGAAATTATATTCATGGTATGGAAACTATCATTATATTATTGTGAATTATATTATTACAAATTCAACTTCTATCTTCGAGGATTATATGAATAGAAGCTTTAGATTTTACCTCAATTAGTTGGTGGAAGACCGTATAGATGATATTGTTATTTATTCAAAGAGTATGGAAGAGAATGGGGGCAACTTGGTAATTACACTAAAGATCATATTGATGGAAGAACTATATGAAATTTATTCAACGTGTATATTTTTTATACAAAATGATTCATAGTTGGGTTATATAATTTCAAGAGAAGGTATAGTGATAAATCCATCAATAAAGGGAACCATTAAATGTTGTATTAGAGCAACAATAGTGACTAAGACCCGCAATTTTTTGGTTTATCTAGATATTATCGATGGTTTATTGAGAATTTCTCACGACTATTTTATTACTATAATAAATTTAACATTGGAGGGTTCAATTTTCATCTGGATAGATGAATGTAAAGAAATATTTCAAGGAAATATAGAGAACGATAATCAGTAATGATTTTTATACAATACCCTACAGCAGTGAAGGATTTGTAATATATTTTTATGCATCCATGAATGTAAAGAGGTGTGTTATTATATAGAAAAATTATTTTATTACATAATGATCAAGATAGTTTAATATTTATGAGAAAAATTAGACAAATCATTATTTAGATTCATCTGTAGTAAATTTTCCATCAAATATATAGAGGAATAATATTTATGTTGAGATTCTTGATACATATACTGATCATAAATTTCTGATATATATATATATATATTCACATAGAAGGAGTTGAACATGTTCCAAATAATATAGATATATATTATAATGGATAATTACTATATCATACATTACCTCCTTGGGAAAGCTAAAAATATGTCTGATACATTGAGTCCACATTATAATGCTATATTTTCCATGATGAAGATCCTAGAAGATCAAAAAAATTTGTATGTTTAATTGATGAACCTAGAAATAAAACATTATAGGGGAAACACTTATCTTTATCAATTAAGTGTTCAAAACTCAATCCTGTTGAAGATTAATGTGGCATAGAAGGAAGATCTTTTTCTGAAAATGAATCTCAGAAATGTTCCTAAGGATGAAATTGATTAAGATATAAGGTTAATGTTATGGAACCACGCACATATTTCATAAATACTAGTTTTCAAGTAGTTTATGATAGAGAAATATCATAGATCATAATTCTATATTCATCTTGATTGTACCATGATGTAAAGTTCCTAGAATGAATAATTATGTTGGGAGTAATGAAGAGTGATATCATAGAGTTTATATCTTGGTTCATAGTATGTCAAAATGAAAAGGATGAAAGGAAATAATATTAGGGGATGTTTTATCTATTAAGAATACCTGAATGGAAGTCTGAAACCATCACCATTTTTTTAAATGTAATCCTCAAAGACAATAAATGTATTAATTCTATATGGGTGATCTTCGATCACCTTTCTATGTTATCAAAGTTCATTGAAATCAGATAATACATCAACCATGATCAACATTCTAGAATATACATGAAGTAAATGATAATGTTATATAGAAATACTCATTATATTGTAACTGATCAGGATTTGAGTTTTAACTCAAAATTATAGAGAAGACATATGAAATCATCTGATATAGATTTATGTTTCACCACTACATATCATCCTCTGATGAATTGTTATTTTAAAATAACAATCCAAAAACTTTAGTATATTTTTAGATCCTTTTATCAAGATTTCATAAGTTCTAAGGGTCAATAACTTCCACTAACTGTGTTTTCATAAAATAATATCATTCACTAATGAATTTAGAAGGATCCATATGAATCCATACATGGGAAAATTTTTTGGAAACTAATATTTTGGGATGAAGTTAGAGAAATAATTCTAATGGGACATGAGATCACTAAATAGATGGATGAGATGATTGGAACCATTCTGAAGAATATCAAGGTATCACAATGTAAACAATTTTTTTGGATAATAACGGATGGAGTGATTTAGAATTAGAAGTTGGTGAGATGGTGTTCCTAGTAATTTCAAAATGGAAGAATGTTATGTGATTTAGGAACAAAGGGAATATATGGAAATTATATACTGGTGACTTCAAAATTCCTGATCGTATCAGGATAGTAGATTATCACATGGAACATACTCAAAATCTACCACAATTCCATGATGTGTACAATGTATTTATTTTATGGAGGAAAATACCTAGCCCTTCATATGTAATGAACTCGACGGTCCTAACAATGTAATAGGATATCATTTATAAATAACAACCAGATAAAATTATGGAATGAACATATAATGTTATTTGATACATAACTAATCATCTGGTAAAAGATATTTTCTTTTTGAAATCACTATTAATTGAATACTATCAGGAAACATGAGGATACAATATTGTATAAGTATAATACTTTATTTTAATTAGTATGATAAATTTTTATGGAGGAAATCTTTCTAGGGGGGGGGGGGTTGAATATAACACCCTGAGTTTTTGGAAACTTTTTTTTTCGAATAAATTAATTTTAATTGATGTACTTCATTGAAATAAATGAAAAATTATTTTCACATTGCACCAAATTGACTTGCTATACACACAACATTGACTTTTCAAACAATAAACAAAACATCATGTATCTAGGAAACATCAATTCAGTGTTATGAATATTAAAATATGATGATTATGACCTAGACTATAAAATTACTAATATAAATAGTAATAACTATTTTCAAAAAATATAATGATTTTATATAAATTAAAATTTTTGTTAATAACAACATAATTTTTTGTAATACCATTATATGTTTTTTTAAAGGTGATGCCTTGGTAAAAAATGACCAAAGCCTAAATAATATTAAAAATGAAGAAAGATTTAAAGAGTCTAAAGTATGGGATCATATTGAAATATTTTTCATGCAAGGAAAAGAGAGAAATGAGAAGGTCTTTGATCAAAGTATTGTCTTGATTGACTCCCTTGTTGGACAGACTATCTACAACCATTTTTTCTTCTCGATAAACATGTGTGATGATATAGTTTATATCGTTAAGAGAGCGAAATCAATCCATCTAGCTATTGGTAATCTTCCATTCAATGTGGATTACGCCATTCCAAATTTCATGGAAAATAATCATCGAGTATAAGGCCCCAGCCTTAAACTTTACTTAATATTGAGTTATTACAAGATTACTCATTGAGGATCTTTTCAGGTTTAGAGTTTTAGAGAATTAGATCATGAAACTTGCATTACATTCCACATTTAAACAAAGTGGTTACATAAAAGAAATTATTCATTATTCCCATCAACGGAAACATATTTAAAATATAACACAGATTCTTTCTTGAAACATCCTTGACACTATCATCACATCATGTAACTTTCCCTTTACCTGTGAAAAACATTTCAAAAACTTGGGATGAGCATAAAAATCTCAGTAAGGGTTATAAAAATATGGAAAGGAAACATGAGTTCATATATACATAAGAATGAAATCATACTTTACACATAATACATAGGCACTTTAACATACCACTTCAAACCATGAATAAATCATAGAATACATAAGACATAAAGGTAACTTGAGGCATTCATAACATTCTTACGTGGGGAGTAAGCCTCTTGGTTACGTTTGGAATACCCATCACAGTATATTCCCTAAATCTCTTCGGAGAAACCTTAACGTTTCACTCCTTCGCGTTACCCAATGCATTGGAGAGCTATAACGGGCTCACCCGCCCTTAGTTTATCACGGAACCACCCGTTCTTCATAAAAATGCCCAAGGACCATAACATAATCGTATCACATAAAACATGCATAAAGGAAACATAGCAGTTCCACATCACAATATAACATTTTAGTATATTGAAATAATAAATCCCTTCAAAAAGAAACCACTTCCAAAACCATTTAAAACATTTAATAAAGATATTTTTGAATCAAAGTGTCCCATACCACCTTGAATCTTAAAACATTAAACCATTAATATCCATATAAATAAATCCTTAAAACCATTTTGAAAACATGGATATTAATAAGAACAAATAATTAAAACATTTAAAACAATATTTTGGTTAAAGTGGTTTTACCAAAATTAGAGACACTTGAATACAACAATTGAGGAATAACATTTAGTCAGAACTTTATAATATCATAAGAATAAATGCATTCACGATATAATACTCCAAAGGACAGTATATACACCATATACGAGTGAATTGGTTCATAACAACAATGAACCCTCAATAGAAATGTCAAATGTGATGAAATCCCTTATAAAGAAGGTATCCTTAAATTAAGGACAAATCAAGCTCAAAAATATGTGTGACAAATATAAATACACCCAATATAAGTGGATATTAAGTGTAAAACAATAAAAGTTCATTCACACATATTCAATGGATGACATATTCAATGACTACAATTTGAACCCAATGAAATCGAAATTGGGTTAAAAAGTTCCCTTGACAGCCTAACGGCATCACATCAAAATGAGTTGATGAGAGATAAAAAGTGTATCTCATCACTTGGACATAAAATTTACATCAATAAGGATATATCAGAACATATCCCAACATAAAAATATGTAAATTAAAAGACCGAATAAAAGAAGTCTTTTAAAAAAGAGGAGGGTGAAATGTTCCCTTACCGACTTGGGTATCTTTCAAAACATACACCCCGTGAGAGAAGGACAATAAAACATTGATGTAAATACTTATAAATGAAAGAATATTACAAAATGAGTAAAATAATGGTCAGTACATACACCACTCAAAGGAAATTGTGGCAAATGTAGCATAAATCTCACGGGAATAAAAGTGAGATGAAAAATCTCTTACGAAAACTCGGCAGCCTAACGGCGCCACTTAAAACTTCCAAAAATGGATTGATGAGATCAAATATGGTATCTCATCACATTACAAAAAAATTTACAGCAAGATGATTATTAAATAACATCCCCCATCATAACAAATAGGAGCTTAAAAGAAGTTACATAAAGGGGAGTACTTAAAAAGAAAGAGGGAGGTTAGATCTCTTACAAAAATTCGGCAGCCTATCGGCGCCACTCAAAACTTCCAAAAATGGATTGATGAGAGAGAATAGGGTCTCTCATCACATGAACATAAAAATTACAGTAATTTTAATATATAATAACATCCCAATAACAAGAAAGATGATCTTTAGAGGGAATGACATAAAAGAGTGTACTTAAAAAGAAAGAGAGGAGTAAGATCCCTTACCTTGGGTCCGACTTGACTCGATCGTTCTTTAATCTCCTGAATAATAAACATGAGTTAATTAATAATTCATTAAGAACCTTTTTCAAGTTCATTATTACTTTTATACCACTTATTACCATGTCATAAACATTATGTAATCATTTAAGTTAATAATATTTTTTTTGCCGATATTTGGTTCTTAATTCGAAAGTGGACTTCTTACAATAATATGTTGTTCGTGTGGAAAAATGTTTATTATATCCATAATTTTATTCATTATGTAGATATCATATATGTCATATATATCCAGTAAATGCATGAATTTATAACATTACATAATCATTTATAGGTAAGAAATGAAATGCACCGTTCATGGAGACGGTAAGCCGTACGTACGCATGCACGCTACTTTCATTTCTATTTCGTATTTTATAGAATGGAATAATAATGATATAAAGGTATATTATAATTCCAGTATAATATCATATATAATATTATATTTCCATCCTTTATACATCCCACATATGTTATTTAACTAATCAAATCACTTTGAGGGGGCGGTAGTCCGCACTTCCTTAAATGAAGATATCGCGTATACCCATAATGGAAGCAATAAAGGTAAGACAAAAATGAAAAATACCGAAGCATAAATAAAACATAAACATATTATATATCATATATAAAAATAGTGACATCATAATGGCCACCTTTGAAGGTATTATATGAGTATTGAACAATCATCGTTTCGGGAGGCAGAATTTCACCATCCACGGAAACCGTATGTTCTTTAACAATTTGATGTAGTTGTGTGAGAGTGTATCTCTAATAAATCTTATAACAACATCCTAGTATATTGAAGATACTTGTGTTGTTACAAAATTTGTAAATAAAAAGAGTTTAGGGGGTTGGAGAAGCAAAATAAAACAAATGAACATGAGAGAGTGAATTACCTTTAAAAGTGTAACTCATTTTGATTTGAGCCTAAAGGCTTCCTTTGAAAGGATTCTTCCCATAGGGAATCCTCTAGGATGAGGAGAGGGATGTGGAGAGAGTAAATGGGTAGGTTTTGGCCGAGCCAAAGGCTTGAGGAGTGTGTTAAATGAGGTAGAGGTGGGGGCCTTTTATAAGAGGAGAGGAGGGGCACTTTTGGAAAGTAAAGAAATATTGCTTTATTTGAAAATGTGTTTCGGTTTCAAAAGGTCCCAAATTGATATAATTCTTGGATATGGTGATAAGGCTTCGAAATCCACTCATCCAATAAGGTTTGGACATGTTTAGTTCATAGATTTTACATTATCTTTCAATTTTATTTAAATCGTCAAATAATGATGTCATCGATGCATCATTATTATGTTATAAATAATTTAATTTATTTAATGTCTAAAAATTATAAAAAAAATACTATGATGTAGGAACTTTTTTTAGCTTTTCAATGAATATTTATAATCAAAAAGATGACTTGTATAACCCCACTTAACAATTGTTTTAGTAAAACATATCATGTTTGTGTCAATTTTACTTCTACATTAAATAAAATGTTATTTATGTCATTTCCCAACCAAAGTCGATCCATGGGGTCCCCAAGTTGACCCATGGCTTCTCATGGTCGGCCATGATACAACCAATGAGTGTAAGACATGTGTCAAGCTCATCCCATTTTATTAAATCATTATTTTTACCTTAAACTACACTAATTACCACTAATCACGATTAAAAACTTAATAAGTTACTATTCACCAAAAAATTATTTTAAACTCATTGGACCACATTTTACTTCTTAATGACATCCATGTATGTCGGATTTTTGAAAATAAAAACACATTGATGGCAAAATTTCATTTAAACGGAAAATCGGTTTTTATAAGTACCACTTAGTGGTTTCACTATTCATCAAAAATTGAAGTTTTTCAGAAAAATCCCAAAAATTCACCCTAATCTATATTTGATATTCTGAATTCAAAAATGAAGTCCACTTTAAAATATTCAAAACATATAATTCAAATTAATTAATTTAATAATTAATTCCCGCTGTCATGACAAATAGCGTGTTTTATGAAACAATAAGTATCAAAAGATTGACACTAGTTTAAGTCTGATTTCAAAGTGAAATTGATTCCAACGAACACTATTGGATTTAATGGTAAAAATATTTTCTAATTTCACTTTAAAACCAATTCAAAATATAATCTAATCATATAAATAAATTAGATTAAAAAGTGGTTTTGAATTAAAATACAACATTTTACACTATTCATTAAAAAAATGAACTTTATTGGAAAGATACCAAAAATTTACACAAAGTAAATTTTGATGCCCCGATTCTTAATAAGAGTTTTATTTGGTCCAAAAGAATGTATAAGAGTGATCAAAACTATATTTAATGACGGTTCTCCATCAAAAGGTGATAAGTGAACCTTTAGTGAAAACTAGGGCATATACGCCTAAAATTGAATTCTTTCCGTATTTTAAGCCATTATCTTTTATTGGATAAATGTAAAAACATTTAAAAACATATATAATCATATTTTAGTTATTTCTATGCATTCCCGCCATTACAATGGCTACATGTTAACTACCATTTAAAATAATATTATTTTATTATTAGAGTGCAACGTAAGATTCCCAAGAAACTCATTGTTGCGTGTTGGGTACGCCATCGAGCATAGCGTCCCCTTTAAAGTTATTTAAATATATTATTCACAAATATGGATAAATATGAAATGTCATATTCTTTATTTACCTGGGGTGTTACATCCTTCCCCCCTTTTGGGAATTGCGTCCTCGCAATTTTAAAATTGCGCTTGGAAACATCCTTGAAAGTCCCACATCGGAACAAAAGTCGGTAAAACAAACACATCAAAATAAAGAGAGATAAGTACAAAGGTCACCCGAGTTAACCCATAATAGGATTCCAAGTATGAAAATATGGACATGGAGGAAAAAACAAAGGGTCATGTTCTGATGGAGAGTGATAGAAAACATGTTTAGGAGAAAGTTAACCACGAGAAAATCACAAACTTGTGATGGGTTAAACGGTATTCGATTCCCCAGTAGGAAAAGTTAATAGAAAACATTTTTGGTTTAAGTTACTTTTTAATGAGGAATTTATTCATAAGGAAACATAATCACGTATCATTTTGACTTTCAACTTTTATTATATTCCTTACACAAACTCATATTTTCTCCAAAAGACGAGTATTTAGGAAGACTTGTTCACATTAAGAGTACTATAATAAACATCTAGAGAATCACCTAATCCACAAAATAGAACTATATACTTCCCATGTCTTTAACCAAAACCAAAACCAAAAAGGCTAGTACAGGATCAGATAATCCAGAAAAGGATAACCCTTTATAAAAAGAAAATCTATTCTTAATCTCCAATATCTGTCCAACAAAACCCAAAGTTCAACAAGGACCATTTGTCCATAAAATTCTTCAAAGTAAACCAATATAAGATTGAAACCCAAATATTTGAAGGATTTAGTCACATAGTCTTCCAAGTTAAATCGTAACATTTATCTCCAAATAACATCAGTTGCTCCTAAAGTCTCACATTGAAAAGTAATTATCCTAATCACATATCCTCCAAAATCAACTTACTATTAATTCATAAAATCATATATCTAAAAAGAATCGGTCAAACTAACCAGGGAATTCACGTAGTCCTGTTGTAGGCGATAAATACCAGTCGCACTTTGGTTGTGGGTTCGATTCCCGCAGCATTGTCCGACGCGACGGGATGTCACACGGTCTGCGTGTTGTCCTTTTTACAAAACTATATAATTCTTAAAACATTCCCCAAAATGAGATAAAATCTTCATGAATAATCATATCATATTTTAACCTCAAGTTTATCTCATGCCCTTCATTTTCCATCATATCATATAATAACCCATAATTACCTCAAAAGTAAGGATCATATAAACCCTAATGGTTACCTTAATAATTATTACCTGAATTTCCACATCGAGTTGGCCATCTCGTACATGATGCATTAGAGAACTCACCAAGATTCAAGTGGTTGATCATGACTCTTTGATAGTTGGTTTAGAAAAACCATGAGATTCCTCATTAAATCCCCCATCTCATCGAGTATCTTAATCAGAGAACCACCACAGTTTCCATCAAACCCATTGTCACTTTGGTGCCTGCTAGATCCAGCCATTTACTAAAACCAAAAAGGTCAGTGTGAGTATATCAACAAAACTATCATGTACTAACGAGGAAGGTAAACACTAAGATATACTTACTCATTCACTTTATCTAAAACTAGGACTCTTTCTGAAATCCTAACCATTATGGTAATGTCACTTATGATTAAATAATACCCTAACCGCTAAAGTTATCTAAACCGGCCTTTGATACCAACTACAAGGCCCCAGCCTTAATCCTTACTTAATCTTGAGTTATTACAAGATTACACATTGAGGATCTTTTACGGTTTAGAGTTTTAGAGAATTAGATCATGAATCTTGCATTACATTCCACATTTAAACAAAGTGGTTACATAAAAGACAATATTCATTCTTCCCATCAACGGAAACATATTTAAAATATAACACAGATTCTTTCTTGAAACATCCTTGACACTATCATCACATCATGTACCTTTCCCTTGACCTATGAAAAACATTTCAAAAACTTGGGATGAGCATAAAAAGCTCAGTAAGGGTTATAAAAATATGAAAAGGAAACATGAGTTCATATATACATAAGAATGAAATCATACTTTACCCATAAAACATAGGCACTTTAACATACCTCACCAAACCATGAATAAATCATAGAAAACATAAGACATAAAGGTAAATTGAGGAATTCATAACATTATTATGTGGGGAGTAACCCTCTTGGTTACGTTTGGAATACCCATCACAGTATATTCCCTAAATCTCTTCGGAGAAACCTTAACGTTTCACTCCTTCGTGTTACCCAATGCATCGGAGAGCTATAACGGTCTCACCCGCCCTTAGTTTATAACGGAACCACCCGTTCTTCAAAAAAAATGCCCAAGGACCATAACATAATCGTATCACATAAAACATGCATAAAGGAAACATAGAATTTCCACATCACAATATAACATTTTAGTATATTGAAATAATAAATCCCTTCAAAAAGAAACCATTTCCAAAACCATTTAAAACATTTAATAAAGACATTTTTGAATCAAAGTGTCCCATACCACCTTGAATCTTAAAACATTAAACCATTAATATCCATATAAATAAATCCTTAAAACTATTTTGAAAACATGGATATTAATAAGAACAAATAATTAAAACATTTAAAAAAATATTTTGGTTAAAGTGGTTTTACCAATATTAGAGACACTTGAATACAACAATTGAGAAATAACATTTAGTCAGAACTTTATAATATCATAAGAATAAATGGATTCATGATATAATACTCCAAAGGATAGTATATACACCATATAAGAGTGAATTGGTTCATAAAAACAATGAACCCTCAATAGAAATGTCAAATGTGATGAAATCCCTTATAAAGAAGGTATCCTTAAATTAAGGACAAATCAAGCTCAAAAATATGTGTGACAAATATAAATACACCCAATATAAGTGGATATTAAGTGTAAAACAATAAAAGTTCATTCACACTTATTCAATGGATGACATATTCAATGACTACAAGTTGAACCCAAAGAAATCGAAATTGGGTTAAAAAGTTCCCTTGACAGCCTAACGGCATCACATCAAAATGAGTTGATGAGAGATAAAAAGTGTATCTCATCACTTGGACATAAAATTTACATCAATAAGGATATATGAGAACATATCCCAACATAACAATATGTAAATTAAAAGACCCAATAAAAGAAGTCTTTTAAAAAAGAGGAGGGTGAAAGGTTCCCTTACCGACTTGGGTATCTTTCAAAACATACGCCCCGTGAAGGAAGGACAATAAAACATTGATGTAAATAATCATAAATGAAATAATATTACACAATGAGTAATATAATGGGCAGTACATACACCACTCAAAGGAAATTGTGGCATATGTAGCATAAATCTCATGGGAATAAAAGTGAGATGAAAAATCACTTACGGAAACTCGGCAGCCTAACGACGCCACTTAAAACTTCCAAAAATGGATTGATGAGATCAAATAGGGTTTCTCATCACATTACAACAAAATTTACAGCAATAGGATTATGAAATAACAACCCCCATCATAACAAATAGGAGCTTAAAAGAATTGACATAAAGGGGAGTACTTAAAAAGAAAGAGGGAGGTTAAATCTCTTACGAAAATTCGGCAGCCTAACGGCGCCACTCAAAAAATCCAAAAATGGATTGATGAGAGATAATAGGGTCTCTCATCACATGAACATAAAAATTACAGTAATTTTAATATATAATAACATCCCAATAACAAGAAAGATGATATTTAGAGGGAATGACATAAAAGAGTGTACTTAAAAAGAAAGAGAGGAGTAAGATCCCTTACCTCGGGTCTGACTTGACTCGATCGTTCTTTAATCTCCTGAATAATAAACTTGAGTTAACTTCTAATTCCTTAAGAACCTTTTTCAAGTTCATTATTACTTTTATTCCACTTATTACCATGTCATAAACATTATGTAATCATTTAAGTTAATAATATTTGTTTTGCCGATATTTGGTTCTTAAGTCGAAAGTGGACTTCTTACAATTACATGTTGTTCATGTGGCAAAATGTTTATTATATCCAGAATTTTATTCATTATGTAGATATCATATATGTCATATATATCCAGTAAATTCATGCATTTATAACATTACATAATCATTTAGAGGTAAGAAATGAAATGCACCGTTCATGGAGACGGTAAGCCGTACGTAGGCATGCACGCTACTTTCATTTCTATTTCGTATTTTATATAATGGAATAATAATGATATAAAGGTATATTATAATTCCAGTATAATATCATATATAATATCATATTTCCATTCTTTATACACCCAACATATGGTATTTAACGAATCAAATCACTTTGAGGGGGCGGTAGTCCGCACTTCCTTAAATGAAGATATCGCGTATACCCATAATGGAAGCCATAAAGGTAAGACAAAAATGAAAAATACAGAAGCATAAATAAAACATAAACATATTCTATATCATATATAAAAATAGTGACATCATAATGGCCACCTTTGAAGGTGTTAAATGAGTATTGAACAATCATCGTTTCGGGAGGCAGAATTTCACCATCCACGGAAACCGTATGTTCTTTAACCATTTGATGTAGTTGTGTGAGAGTGTAGCTCTAATAAATCTTATAACAACATCCTAGTATATTGAATATACTGGTGTTGTTACAAAATAAGTAAATAAAAAGAGTTTAGGGGGTTGGAGAAGCAAAATAATACAAATGAACATGAGAGAGTGAATTACCTTTAAAAGTGTAACTCCTTTTGATTTGAACCTAAAGGCTTCCTTTGAAAGGATTATGCCCAAAGGGAATCCTATAGGATGAGGAGAGGGATGTGGAGAGAGTAATGGGCAGGGGTTTGCCGAGCCAAAGGCTTGAGGAGTGTGTTAAATGAGGTAGAGGTGGGGGCCTTTTATAAGAGAAGAGGAGGGGCACTTTTGGAAAGTAAAGAAATATTGCTTTATTTGAAAATGTGTTTCGGTTTAAAAAGGTCCCACATTGATATAATTCGTGGATAACGTGATAAGTCTTCGAAATACACTAATCAAATAAGGTTTGGACATGTGTAGTTCATAGATTTTACATTATCTTTCCATTTTATTTAAATCTTAAAATAATGATGTAATCGCTGCATCATTATGTCATAAATAATTTAATTTATTTAATGTCTAAAAATTATAAAAAAAATACTATGATGTATGAAATCTTTTTATATTTCCAATGAATGTTTATAATCAAAAATATGACTTGTATATCCTCACTTAAAAATTGGTTTAGTAAAACATATCATGTTTGTGTCAATTTTACTTTTACATTAAATAAAATGTTATTTATGTCATTTCCCAACCAAAGCGGATACATGGGGTCCCCAAGTTGACCCATGGCTTGTATTGGTCGGCCATGATACAACCAATTAGGGTAAGACATGTGTCAAGATCATCCCATTTTATTAAAGCATTATTTTTACCTTAAACTACACTAATTATCACTAATCGCGATTAAAAACATAATAAGTTACTATTCACCAAAAAATTATTTTAAACTCATTGAACCACATTTTACTTCTTAATGACAACCATTTATGTCGTATTTTTGTAAATCAAAACACAATGATGGCAAAATTTCATTTAAACGGAAAATCGGTTTTTATAAGTACCACTTAGTTGTTTCACTATTCATCAAAAATTGAAGTTTTTCAGAAAAATCCCAAAAATTCATCCTAATCTATATTTGACATTATGAAATCAAAAATGAAGTCCATTTTACAATATTCAAAAAATATAAGTCACATTAATTAATTTAATAATTAATTCCCACAGTCATGACAAATAGCGTGTTTTATGAAACAATAAGTATCAAAAGATTGACACTAGTTTAAGTCTGATTTCAAAGTGAAATTGATTCCAACGAACACTATTGGATTTAATGGTAAAAATATTTTCTAATTTCACTTTAAAACAAATTAAAAATATAATCTAATCATATAAATAATTTAGATTAAAAAGTGGTTTTGAATTAAAATACAACATTTTACACTATTCATTAAAAAAATGAACTTTATCGGAAAGATACCAAAAATTTACACAAAGTAAATTTTGATGTCCCGATTCTTAATAAGAGTTTTATTTGGTCCAAAATAATTTATAAGAGTGATCAAAACTATATTTAATGACGGTTCGCCATCAAAAGGTGATAAGTGAACCTTTAGTGAAAACTAGGGCATATACGCCTAAATTTGAATTCTTTCCGTATTTTAAGCCATTATCTTTTATTGGATAAATGTAAAAACATTTAAAAACATATATAATCATATTTTAGTTATTTCTATCCATTTCCTCCATTACAACGGCTACATGTTTTCTACCATTTAAATTAATATTATTTTATTATTAGAGTGCAACGTAAGATTCCCAAGAAACTCGTTGTTGCGTGTTGGGTACGCCATCGAGAATAGCATCCCCTTTAAAGTTATTTAAATATTTTATTCACAAATATGGATAAATATGAAATGTCATATTCTTTATTTGCCTGGGGTTTTACATCGAGTCACTTTTTAAACAAAGTTTATTCCAACCAAAATATTTGGGAATGGAAATGGCATGAATCAAGCCTACTATCTCAGCTTTGAGGGAGGTGGAAATGTCACATTTACACATGATGTTTCCAAGGATCTGGTCCTAGTGATTTATGCAGACAACCCTACATCTTGCAGATCCCATATTTCCATTGAAGGCACCGTCGAGATTGATCATGATCCTTCCAATTAGGGGGGATCGCTAGAGCACCTCTAGAGTACGATGCGTCTGACAGAAATTGCCTTCAATCCTGAGACACCTCTAGAACAAAAATTCATGCATGATGTTTTGGAATCATCCCTTTTTAATTGAGGAATCTTCCTTAATAGCAATGATGATCCTCATTTGGACTGCATTATTATTGAATGAGAAATTATGATGAATAATATCATTCTGATCATACCAAATCACATGATGGATCTCAAAAACCACAGAATGAAAGAGGTTCCTGATTTGTTGAGAACCTTTCATTTATAAATTTTTTTTAAGCTGATCTTTGATATAATTATGCTTCATCTATCTGCAGTCAAAAATATCAAAAATATAGTTCCAGAGAGAAAAAGCAGTAGCACAAGAGAGATAAAGGTGGATAGTATCTTTCCTGTGATGATTACAGATTTTATATTTGGAATAGATCTGGATGCCAAAATATTGGAGGCAATGTTCAGTGGGCACTCTATTGTGAGCAAGATTCCATATATGGTTCAATAATGATGGATTTATTAATTGTTTGTTTATGTGTTTTAACAAACTATAGTCATTTTTTGATTTATAAAAATATTGTTTGTATAAATGTTTTGAGTTGAGCATACCATTATGAGCAGGTTCCCAATGTAGGATGTCATTGGTGGGAGAGAAGTATTAGTTTTAAAAAAAACATTTAAAATATTTTCAGGAAGGTGTTCATGTTATGAGTTTAAAATGTCTTTGATAGAGCTGTTGGTAATATCAGGGGTTTGGTAAATATGAAACATGGATATTAAAGGCATTCCAGTCCAGTTATCAAACCAAAATTTAATGGAGGAATCTTTAGAGTCCCTCTTTCAAGAGTTTTGCATAATATTAGTGAAGATGTTTTTGATGGAGGTCCAGAGAGACGAGTTAATGATGTTCAATTTTCCCATTTTAAGTTTGTATAGAAACCTATTTTTAAGAAAAGAAATTACTTCATAGGTATTGTGAAAAAGATTCCATGTGAGTCTTCTTGAATGTAATCATTGAAGTGTTTGATATTTTTTATACCAATACCACCATTTATTATGGGTTTGCAACATGTTGACCATGGAATAGTCACATGTTTTCTTTCTATAGTGCTACTGGTCTAGATAATGTTCTTTATGGTTATGTTCTTTTTTTATTTAGTACAATCTTCCATTTATAGACCATCATTAAATAAACCATCTTGGAGGCATTAGTGGATTTAACAAGTCATGTTCTACTGGCCATAGAGAGTGACTTACCTTTCCAAGAAGAAATTTTATTATGAGCATGATCAACTATAGTCATAAATTTACAAGATTTGGGTCAAACCCAAAAAATTGGAATGCCAAGATATGCGAATGGAATCATGACTTATTTTAGACCCAGGTCACTAAGAATGTTATATTTTCGACTAGAAGGGAAATTCATCCCATGAAAGTTGCAAGATTTGTTCCAGCTAATGGTATGACCAGAAACTGCTTCATAGAGTGAGAGTTCATTTTTTAGGTTAAGAATGTTTCTTTTATCGCCCTGGAAAAAATGATGATGTAATCAGTGTAAAAGAGATGAGTGGGAGCATTACATTTTATAGAGAAATGTATGGTATTTCTTTTGTTCTGGATTACCAGCCTATTGATCAGATGACTGAGGTAGTCTTCTGCTATCGAGAAGGGAATAGAAAATAGGGGTTCACCATTCCTTAAAACGATAGTGCATTTAAAATAACCTTTAGGCGATCCATTGAACATGATTGAGATAGACTCCTAGTTTAAGATATTTCTGATTACAGATATAAAAGTGGTGCTAAAACCATAACCATGGAGGACTTTGAAAATAAATCTACATTCCAATGTGTTGAATGTTTTTTTGTTTTCAAGCTTAATCACAATGTTTCCTCCACTTTTGGTTTTATTCAAATTATTGACACACTTTGAGGTGAGGAAAATTTAGTTTTGAATGGATCTTAACTTTATAAAACCAAATTGGATCCACAAGAAAATTTCATTCGTGAGAGTGGAAAGCCTATTTCCAATGATTTTTATGATGACATTAAAAATGTATTGATATGAGAAATGGGTTTAAATAAATGAATCCCAGAGGTTTTATCTACCTTTAGTATCATGGTGAGAAACATGGTATTTTTAGCGTGAGGTAGAACACCATTTGTGAAACCATCAGGTCCCGGGGCACTATCTGGATTCACACTATAGATAGTGCCATTGATTTCATCATCCATTGGGGTGTTAAGAAAGAAGATGTTTTATTCATTATTTATCATAAGGGGAATGACATCAGGTGGGAGGTATTTGATTATACAATGACCATTGAAAATGGTTTCATAGTGGGAGAAAATATGATGACCAATGTCATTTTAATTGTCAAGGATCCTATCCCCATCCCTTAAAAGAGATAACAGCATTCAGGCCTTCTTTATCCATTGAAGAGAAATGTAAAATTTAGTATTTCTATCATGTTTTGTTATCCATTTATCTTTGAAATTTTGTTTTCTCATATTCTCTTTGAATGTCAGCAGGGAGTAATGTTTGATCGCAATGTTTAGTTCGTGAGTAGGATAAATGTTGAGATCATATTTGGTTTTTATGTTTTGATGATCATTGAGATATTTCTCTCGAGTCTTGATGTCATTATTGATTGGTTTGGATTTAGAGATGAACCACATTTTTAGAGTCTTTTTGAGATGTTTTTATTTGAGGCTAAAGTCAAGAACATCATTGTAACTAGTCTTTAAGGACCAAAAGTTTTGAATGATATGCGAGCAATTTTCATCAGCGAACCAATAATTGTTAAATGTGAATGGCATATAGGGTTTCATGTCTTTGGTGGGGACACTGATCAGGATGGGGAGATGATCAGAGTTCAGTCTATGAAGTGTAAAACTGGAGATTGTGTCCCAATTATATAAAGCTAGGATATTCGCGAAGGCTCTATACAGCTTATATGCAACTACTGTTTTGTAGTGCCTTCTATACCAAGTCTACTATACACCAGTGAGATTAATTTCTAGGAGATTATTGTCATATATTGAGGTTTGAAATTATCATATGTAAATAGAATAATGATAGGGTCCAATTTTCTTGTTTGAGTTTAAAATGGAATAAAAATTACCCATAATAAACTAGGGTACAGTAATATTAGTTCCAAGATAAGAGAGGTCATTCAATAGTGTTTTTATTTATTGATATGTATTCTTTGCATAAACAAAAGAGCAGTAGATATGTGTGTCATCAATATTAAAATTTCAAGTAATAATCTGATCCGAGATATTGTAGACACTAGTATTTTGTAATGAGAAATGTGAGAAAAGATAAAAGGATTATTCATTAAGGTTATTACTGATTACACTAGTAAATACATAATTTTTTGACATAAGTAAGAGTTTTTAGATGCATAGATAATTTTTGGCTCTATAATAGCAAATAAAAGTTGGTGATGAGTGTTTATAATTTTTTTAAACAATGAAGTTTTTAGATTTTTCAATTCCATGACAATTCCAAAAAAGGATCTTAATTAATATGTATTTTTGGAGTTAAAACCCCCTTTTTTCCAGAACCAATATTTCTTGAAGATTTTCTGTCTTTTTGATTATCAGAGTTTGTTTGTTTATTATTGCGGTATTTTGTGGTGTTCTTCCATTCATTTTCTAGTATAAGAATGTTCAGAGTATCTATAATAAGGGGAAGATGTGTACTTGGTGCCTACGGATTCGATGCATTCTGTTACTTGTTATTGTGCAGATCTTGAGAGTTCTGCATTTTCTCATAAAAAACATTCATAACCTGCATGGGTTGAATTTATTGTACTGATTTTATGAACCTATGATCGAT
Organism: Viscum album; assembly: GCA_963277665.1. NCBI lineage: Eukaryota > Viridiplantae > Streptophyta > Magnoliopsida > Santalales > Viscaceae > Viscum > Viscum album. Next base: position 2,087,619,409 of record OY728152.1, read on the forward strand.
CTGTTCAGGTACCATGAAATTAGTATTAGAGGGTTTATCTGATGTATCAACACATTCAAATATGTCAGGGCTCCCTACAGGGATATAGTGATATGGAAAAATAGCAGTTGGGTCCTTATATTCCATTGTGATTTCATTATTTAGGTAAAGTGATGTTCCTTCATTAGTAGGATGAATTGCTGAGTTATTAATATTTAGAGTTATGGGTGTCATGTTATATGATTACATGGAAAAAGTTTTAATACCAGACCTATCAGAATAGGATTGTGTGACAGTATATTAGTTTGTAACAATTTCTTTCACCCCTGGTTGTTGTAATATAATCTATTTTTTTTTGATGCTTTGGGTTTGTGAAGGAGCTTGTTCTGATGGAGGAGTTCTCTTAATCGGGTTAACATGTTCCAGTATTTTTGTGACATCCATCAATTGGTAAATAGTGGAATGGTTTATGATCAGTATGTCATTCTGGGTGGCCAAAGGCATACCAGATTCTGAACCTTGTCTATTGGAAGTCTGATTTTCAGAGCAAATAACAGATGTACCTTGATTGGGAGAAGATCCTACCTTATCAGTTTTATTACTATATTCAATCTTTTTCTTTCAGATATCAGTGGAATTTATTGCTTGTTGATTTTGAATTTGTCCAGTACCCAAATCCAGGGTGTGTTTCACCATATTTGGTATTGTGGAAATCACATGACCATCATCCTTATGCAGAGGTGCAGTGTGATCTGCATCTTAGATGTGGTTAGTTCAGGAGGATATTTCCTTCTTATTGTAAATCCTTATAGTATTTAAGACCATATTTTCTAGTTCCCCTTAAATTATTTGATCATTAATTGTGGTTTCCTCCTATTCTGTAACATATTCAAAGTTTATACCTGAGGTGCCCCAATGTTGTGTTATATTATTTTTTCTAACCTAGATTTCAGCTTTTGGGGGGGGGGGTTCAGATATATCAATCATGGGAGCATTATCTTTTTTATTCCTCATGGTTTCTTTCCAATCATGATCAATTTATTTGTTTACTTTTATTCTAACCACTCTACAGTTAGATATTTTGGGACCTATAATTTTACAAATGTCACAAAATCGAGGTTTCCTCTCATATTCAATTCATATTTATGTTTTGTACTCTTTCGTAGTGAATCTGATTGTGTTATGAAGCATTGAATCTAAATTAATTTCCACGTTAATCTATAAAAGATCACAAGGTAAGAATTTAATGTTCTGTGATCGATTTTTAGAGGGGTTCCTATGCATGAAACAAGCTCATTGAGAATATTTAGGTTCCCAAAGAACCAATTATGTCATTTATATTTAACCCAAAATTGTGCTATTGTGTTTCTATTTGTTTGTGAGTTTATAGTAGAGTACCAATTAAAAATTCTAAGATGTCGTGGATTTAGGTTAAGGATTCCAGTTCTCTAAGACTTCTCTAAGTCTTCTTGTGATCTTATCAAATAAACTCTTTTTCATGTCCTTTAATTATAAAAATAAAAAAAAATTAGTCAACACATGATATTTTATTTTATATAATATATAAAATTTTGAATTTGGAATTTTAAAATTAACTTTGGGTTAATATTTGGTAATTTTTTGAGAAAATGCATTTTTTAGATGAATATGGAATTTTTATTCAAAGTTAATTAAAACATATTTATCATTAAATTAATTTATAGTATAAAAATATATATTTTTTTTAATGTATAAATAGATCCTTTTTTGTCATTTAATATTATTTAGGTAATTGGAATCTGTTTCACATTGATATTTTATAAAAAAACATCTCAAATATATGAATGTTTTACATTAAAAAAATAGTTTTTCTTTTTATTTTAAGGATAAATTTAAAATATAATTATATAGATTCTGTGAATAGAATTAGGAAAAATAAATTCAATATTTGGAATCCAACAGTCCATATTATGATTTAGTGTCAATTAATATTTTTATTAGGAAAATTTACCATCGTAAAAAAAATATTTACTATGGTATATTTAAAAAATAAAACATTTGAACGTAAAAAATGTAACGTATTGAAATAAAAAAATAAATAAAACAATTAAAGCATGTATGAGGTATGGAAAAACCCTATCCTACATCAATAATATTAATTATATTCCATAGTTTATGAATATACTTCCTCCTTAAGATGTTTGTCCATAAATATAAAATATTTATTATTTAATCACATAATCCTACCTCTCCACATGTAAAGATGTAACACTCATAAATTTTAAGTCTAACACTATATTCGATATATTTTATTAAACACCACACCATGAACTAACAAAGTACAATATTTCAATAAATTTAAATATATTAACTATTTATAATATATTTTATATATTTTATTTCATGAAAAAGTGTTATACTATGAATTAAATTAATGTTCTACCTTTTTCAATGGCTTGTATTTCCGGGAAGACTGATTTTTACCAAACAATAATATTTTATTAAAATATCACTATATAATATAATATGACATAACAAAACGTTTATGTTAGAGATTATAAATGTTATTAATGAACTAATTATAAATAATGGTCAATAAAAATAAATAATTAATAAATTGGTTACCTATAAATGAGAAATGAAAATATGAAATGATTTGATATAAAAAATAATATTATTAAATTTATTCTGCTAAGGAGTTTTGTCTTAAAAAATTAATTATTTTTTTAATTATTTTAATGAAATATAAATGTTTTATATCCAATATTGTTTTTTTTCATTTTCATCTATTAGGTTTGTTATTCATAATATATGAAAAACCCCAATTTCATACATCAAAACTTGTATTTTTTAACAGAAATTTCACTAACTTTTAATTGGGAAATGATATTAAATATTAATTTAGATACATTAATTATTTTAATATGTAAAAATAAACTATTTAATTGAAATATAAACATAATAAATTAGTTAGGTTGATTTTTTTTATATTTTTCTGAAACAATTGATTTTTTAATGAATAATAAACAATACTGAAATTTTTTTCAAAAATGAATCTTCATATAATATATATATTATGATAAATCATGTTTTATATTAATTTAAATTTTTAAATTGGATAAATATTTAATAATTAATAAATTTTTTTTGAACAGAATCAATTAAATTTTGAAATTGATCATTAAAACATTGAAGGATTTTAGGAATTTTTACATTAAATACTCGCATGGTTATCCACATGCCAGATTAAATTTACATCAATTTCATCCACATATATAAATTATATTCTAAAAAATTTATTCAATTTTTTTAATAATCATATTTTTTAATGTACAAGAAGAAAACATTTTTTTTAAAAAAAATATTAGTGATATTAATTTAAATTCATTATATTTATTAAGAATAAATTATACTTAATAAAGGTCTAAACATTTAACATCGATTCCCAAAAGACCAATACAAAAGTAAAAAAATTATTTTCAGGACATAATTTATAAATTAATTTAACAATATTGAGTTTTTTTTTTGTTTTTTATGACTTTGTGTAGGTAAAACTTTTGTTACACTTAACATATTTAAAAAAATACCAAGTGAGTATTTTTCATTCCTTATAAAAGGAAAACACCTTTCTACATCCCTTACACCTCTCAAAACGCATATTTTCTACCATTATATGTTTATATATCTTCCAAAAAATACTTAAACAACTTCTTATATACTCCCATTAGGAAGAAATCATTCAAAGTAAGTCTTTTGGTACAAACCAAAATAAGTTTTCTGATTAAGAATATATGTCCTCTCTCAATCTATGTAGTTTCATTTCCATTATACAACACCAACAATATCATTATTAAATTTTTATATAAAGAACATTATCTAAATTATAATAGTAATTTTTTTTGTAATGGGTTCTACTTATAATTACACACACCTCCATCTAATGTATAAAGAACATATTATTTCTGTGTAAAGGGAATTACTCTCTCACAAAATGATGATTAATCATTTTTTCAATTACCACATATTAATATAAACATAATGATAGAAACAATATTTATGATATTTAGATATTATATTTATTACGTATTTAGGCTTATTTAATTATTTTATAACATATTCCCTTATACTATCAATTTTGTGGGAATATGATAACATCGTTTTAGGAAGTGTGGATTGCATCCCCTTAAAACAATGTAATTCATTCAAACGAGACATTATATGTATAAAGGATAATTATAATTAAAAATATTTTACATAAAAACATCAATATGTTATTCATGAAATAATTTTTTTAATATATATATATATATACCATTTTCAGTGTTAACCATTCAAACATGTAAAAAGTGAAAACATCATTATTGAACATCTAGACTACCGCCTCCTTGAAATGATGCGATTAGTTTTACATCACAATAATTATATATATAAGTATAGATGATTAAATTATATGGTTTTTATGATATTATTATAACTCAGAGAATATAAATTGTTACTTAAATTCATTCCATATTGATTATTGAAAATTGTGAACGTTACTCATGTGTATTTATGTCATGCCTTCTCCACGATTGTAATGTGGGTTAATTTATTAATAACCATATTTACTGATATATTTTAAAATTATTATTAATGCAAAATTATTATAATTATATCATATTATTATTTTGGATATCGTATATGATAACATCTTTTACCTATGTTGACTTAACAATGTCAATTATGACAATGAAACTAAATTTTCCAAAAAACCGATATAGACCGAATTTTTTAAGTAGGTGTATACAACATAATGAAATGTGAAATTAATGTAACAAATAACTTGATAATGATTGACTGTAAATTATTAAATTAATATAAGTTATTTATACAGGATTTTAAATGATATTTACATGAAATAAAACTCAAGGTAAGAGATTCTTATCTCAATTTTTACATACTTGAGAAAAATGTCATGTTCACCACTTAAATATTTTGTGTGGTGTAAATACTAATCAATTTAATATATAATATTATATTTTATGTTAAATTTATTTTATTCAAAACGTCCATTTAATATTATTCTTTCATGAGGTATATGATATAAAATGATTCAATGTGTCAATGGACCCTTTGGGATGTTTGAAGGTTATTTGAAACAAAAATAACATTAAGGATAATTCAATGGGATTTTAATTCAATGAAATTATATAAAAATTATTCAATGACCATTCTCATTTTATCTAGTCTTTTTATTCATGACCATTATGAATTATTAGTTCCATTTTTTCACTCTTTCATAGTAAAAATGTTATTCAAAATGATTTTATGAAAACCCGACTTTATTTCTATCTTTTGTAGGAGAATATGTTTTCTATTAAAAAAATTTCTTTTTAAAATATTTCAAAAAATTATTATTATTATGATTTTAGAAATACCTTTTCCCCTTATTTATTTTTCCATTTTTTCAAATTAATCTTATTTTCGCATTCCAAACAAGGTAAATTTTTTTAAAAAAATTACCATGAAAATGAATGTTATTTTAGCTCATATGAAAAGCAAGGATTTACACACCATGATTTTTATGAAGATTCTTTTTCATTACTAAAATGTTACATTTTAAATTTTTAAATTTTATTTTTGATGAATGTGTTTTTTATTTCAATTTTCAAAACAAAAAAATATTTTTCTCAAGAATATTTTTATGATATTATTATAATATTTCCATTCATTGACCAAAACAAACATTATTTTACCCAAAATTGGATTTTTGGTGTCCATATCATCATTATTAAAACCATATATGGTCTATTATTTATTTTTCCATGGGTATTATTAACATTAACATCCTTGAATCATTTTTAATTCTCGTTGAAATATTTTAGCTTCTATGCTCATTAATCATTGAATTTACCTCTAATAATCAATATCATTTATCATGGATATTAAAATTTCATATACTATATACCATTCAAAAAATGGTTTATTATTTTCGTGTTATTATATTATTTGGGGAAATATTAACATTTCATTATTATTTATTCGATACAGATACTTGATACAGAAGATTATTTTTTTATTTGATATGAGGAATTATTTTTACAAGTAAAGAAAGGTGGGGATAAGATTTTATATAGATCTTAGAGGAATAAATTTTATATAATGAGACAAACTATTTGAAAAATTATACTTGTTTAGTCCATGGTTTTAAACAATTTTTTTTAATGGTCATGATGGTATAGGATTTCATGTTCCTTATACATGAAATACATTAACAAAGAATTTTCTTCATATTAGTTCCAGTAATTATTATTCCATTATATTTTTCATTGAAATATATATCGATGAATTTTACTTTCAGTTAATTGATAAAATGACATGATTTTTTGTTTATTAACAGTTTATATTTTTTTTATTATATAATTTTTTAATTGAAATTTTTTCGATTTATTACATTTCTACATCGATTATGCTCTTCCATCATAGTTTATTTTTCAAATTTTAGTATGAAAACATTCCCAAAGGGCAAGCCTATTTTATTTCCAAAAAATAAAGACAAACTTACAAGAGTTTGACAATGAGAGTTTTACATTGGTTCCAATAAATAAGATAAATATGGTCATCAAAAATCTCATAAGAACGTATGATGTCAATAACATTGTCTCCCTTATTCACAACACCATCCTCCATAGAATTGGCCTCCGTATAGACATGTGTAATTAAATAATTCATGGATGAGAGATAACACAATCATTTAGTCCACTTTTTAGTATGATACCATGAAATATGAAAATAACGAGTCCTAATGGAAATGAAAATGATGGTGGAATAGCATTCAAGCCTAGTATGGTTCCAACCGTGATGATAATATTTTTCCCCCACAGACATAATACAAATCATTTTGGATTTGGGAAAAGATACAAAGCCATAAAAACCTCATAATCAACCATAGACAACCCATTGTGATTTATGAAAATGGTTTCATATCCCGTGGGACCTAGATTACCTCTTGGGGAATCATTGGAATTGACTTTTATCCACCACCCAAAGGGATCCTACCAACAAACATAAAACATACCACGAGGGGGAAGAATTTTACCACTATCCCCAATACTGTTAAGCACTATAAAATCATGGACCAAGTTTTAACAAAAGTTCTTCATTGGGGGACTGAATTCTTGAACAGCAGCATGTACCACACAAAGAGAATCCCCATAAGTGAAATCAAATATGTCATGTATCACCATATTTTTGGAGAACCATAGAAAATGAATAAGTTTTTCTATAGAAAACTAAAAAAAAATTATTTGAGAAGGGATGAATGTGGAGGGACATTCTAGTTAATGAGGAACTCTCAAATTGAAGAGACTCAATTTAGAAACAGTTGAAATCAATCAACAACGACTTTCCACATTGAATATGTAGTGTCACAACATATGAAAATGTGGTTAATATAATCATTAGTTTGATGAAAGAGGACACATTGGGAACCCAGTGAGATTCCACAGAACTACAGAAGGAAATCTATAGGCATCTTCTGTGCTCCAGTATCCATACAAGAATGGAACGAGAGGGCCAGATAGATTTTTTCTTTATATTTACAAGGCACATCATTCCAAGAGAGTAACTGTTAGAGTAACTAAAACACATTTGGGAGGTGAGGACACCATTGACCGAAGGATCCAAAGTCCAGAATTCATACCTATAATAGAATACACAATTTTATATAGTGTGAACAACATGGTTTGAGAGGTTCTCCATGCTATAAATATAATCTTTAATATAACAATTGAGATTAATATTTTTCCCATCCCCCATAATTGAATCAATTAGAGGTGTGAAGAACCAATTTAATTTCCAAAACTACAATGACGAATCATTGGAGAAAATTCATATATTGTGAGATTTAGTAAATGAAAAAATAGACATAATTATCGGACACACTGAGGAGAAAAAATAGTTCCAACTAGCATTCATGAGTTTATGAATAAATCTATCCCAAAGAAACCCAAGAGCATCATAATTACAATTCATGAGTTTCTAAAAAATGCATGAAATGAGTCATTAAACTGTCCATGATTCTTAATGCATAAACCCCCAGAATCTAAATGTTTATAGCAAGAGGTCCATGTAAGTATGGTAATTTTAATTAACATTCTACTACCACTCCATAAAAACAATATTATTAAGATATTGATGCTTTTGATAAAATAACTAGGCCATTTGTAAACCATGAATGAGAAAAAAACATGGAAGTAATAAAAAACTTCATAAAACAGATAGGTCCAACAATGGATAGGGATTTCCCTTATAAGAAGGTATTTTCTATATAATATTTCTAATAATGTTAGAAAAATAACAAGCATTAATTCTTCCCTAGATCAAAAGAACCAGAAGATTCATTAACGGAAAAAATACCTCATAAAATCCCAAATCCCAGATAATGTAAATATTCTTGTTAGCAGAGATGTTTCTTCCTAAATAGAAAAAATACTTTCCCCAACTGATAACTTTTCCAGATATCTTATCATGCTGCAATATATCTCTCTTGATGCTACAAATATGCCTTTTTTCCAATTAGTTAGAAGTGTAATGTTATCAGCATAAAAAAGGGGTTGGTGGATGAATATCCCTACCAATAGAAATCGATTTTATTTTTCTATTACGAATCATGATTCAAAATATACAACTAAGATAGTGTTCAGCGATGGAAAATATAATTTCAGATAATTGGTCACTTTGTTTAACCTCTCTTGATCAATCAATATTTCCATCAGGAGAACCATAATAAATTATAGAAATTAGAGAAGAGATTAAGATGACAATAACTTATGTAATTAAATCACTATCACTTTCGAATAAAGAAAGAACACCCCAAATGAATCACCCACCCATCATATTAATTGATTTCCTAAAATAATTTTTAAGCGAAACATTTCTACCCCTTATGGGTTTTTAATATGGTTGTCACATTCTCAAAAAATCAAAAGGCATTTCATAATTGATATTTCATTAATGAAACCAAACTAAATAGGAGACACAATTTTACAAGAAATAGGAGAAACCCTATTATCAAGGATTTTTCTAATAATCATAATGATGGTGTTACCCAAGACCATCAGACTAAAAAGATGAATCTCATTAGCGTTAATTTTTTTTGGAATAAGTGAAAGAAATTGAGCACTAAATCCTTACGGAATAGATCTACAGTTGAATAATCTCTCTACCAATTTGCAAATATCATGTTTGATAATATCTGAATAAGTTTGGAAAAATAAATTTCCAAAACAATCTGGTCTAAGAGTGCATTCAGGTTTGAGAATAAAAATAGCCCCCTTGATTTCAAAATCAAGGGGAATATAGGTTAGTATGGTGTTGTCGTCAATATGAATTAGCATTGGAATAATATTCTCCTCAGGAGAAAAAATATCAGACGTTCCATTTAAGAGATTCTTGAAATAGGAAAAAACATACTCCGAGAGGTCCCTCATGTTATCAATGAGATGATCACCATATTTAATCATGGAAAGAGTACTAGAGACCTTATTGATTTACTGACGTGAATGAAATAATTTTGAATTTATATGACCATCCATCAACTACATAATACTAAAATCATCCCATTGAAAAGCGTATTTTAGGATGAAATGATTAATATACTTTTAGGATATATCAGCTTCATCCATGACATTATTTGAAAAATAATTGTGAGTATTGATCTCCTGAGAATGATGATGTGAAGTCTCTATTGAGGAAATATCTGATTCAATAGTGCGGAAATAGTTTGTGATCCCTGTTTTCAAATGCTTCTTGAGTATTTCCAATTTGAGAAAACAAGAATATTAAGCATATCTACAATTAACAAAATGCCACACATTTTGAATAATATTCCTACATTCATTATTATTTTCTCAAACATTATTAAACCTTAAGGGAATAGGGGGATTGGAATCACTACCAACAAGATAAACCAAGATAGGGTGATAATCAGAATTAAGGTTTTGATGATTTGTGGAGGAAATAGATTCCAAAAAATACAAAGAGGATATATTTATAAAGGATCTATCAATTAGGCTAGCAATAAACCTGTTTCAATATATCACATACTGAGTATATTTTTTTCAATAGATTAACCTCAATTAGATAATTATTTTCAATAGAAATTTTAATTCCCTAGAAAAGATATAATTTGTCATAGTTCTCATATTCTAATATGGATTTAAAATGGAATTGAAATCTCCCAGTACGATCCATAGTCAAAGTATAACATATTTGAGAATGAAAATATACATCCATAATCTTCTATAGTCTGGATATCTGTTAACTACATAAATGAAGGACCATGAATGATGAGTACCATGAAAATTAAAAGACCAAGTAAAATGTTTTTCACTAGAGGTAACCAAAGAAGTATTGGAAAATGAATATTGACATGAAATCCAAAGGCTCTTAATATCATAAGAGAACATGTTGTTGTCAATTAGATGAATCCCCATGAACTACAGGCATCAAATACTAGAGGATAAGTGTATATTAGGTTCAGACATGACTATAAGAATAGGATTACCTGTCGGAATAAAGAAAAATAATTATCTATTGGTTTCATTGTTGTCTAAGACTTGGAAATTTAAAAAACATATTTAGTTGACCATTAAAAAAGGGTTGGTACCACAATTTTTCATTCCCATTGCCCTTTTTACCTGATTTTGGATGTCTCTACTCCATTATTTTAGGAATTGGAGTAATCAGAATATGATTTTAAAAAAAAAAATTTCTCTTTTGAGTACAAGAAATATTGGAACTAATAATGAGAGAAGTCAGTGCACTATCCTGGTTGACTTTCATGTCCTTTCACCTTGTAGAAAATTAAAAAGGTGATGTATTCTCTATATTAAGAATGCAGGAAGAAATTTATAGACCCAAATTCTTCACAAGTATGAGGCATGAATTAGAAGCATGATTACCTGATACTAAAATATCTTTTCAAGATAACACATGTATTTCATATTCTCATCCCTTAGAAATGGTGGCCAAATCATTGAGTCCAATAATAAGATCAATAGTCACTATTTCCTCTAAAAATGAACCCATTAATCCTTTGATATTCTATAGATTTTGCAGAAATAGGAACTAAGTCATCACAAAAAGTTCTTGTATCTATAATAGGAATAATATTCAGATATGGGAGGGTAGAATCAGTCAAGTCCACAAACAGAAGGGGACCTGAAATGCTATATAATTCATTATCAACCCCAGAGGAGTTGGATGGAATCACGACATTATGATCCTAAGATGGAATGGGGACTAAAACATTAGTGGTCTAAGGACCTATTGGATTAGAAAAACCCAAAACAACCCATTCAGAATTTTGATATGTAGATGAGGTCTTCATGGGGTTGTATAAATCCTCACCCCCTTGTAGTTAAAATAAAAAATCAATAATGTTTTAAGTAAATTATGGTATCTAGTTACTTTCAACCTATTCCACTTGAAAAATATAGATGAAATCAAAGATTTACTTTGAGAGGGTATAAATCATATCCTTATCTATTAAGAGGGACATCCTAATAGAATTGAGAGCCATATCTCCAACATTAGTAGAAAGGATGCACAATTCATGATTTATATTATCTTCTTCATTGACAATATTTTCCCAATACTTATTACAGGAAATAAAACATAACGGACAAACATGACCCAATCCCCATTTTGAAAAAATAAAACCTTTTTCATTCTTCTCTTATCCACTTCCTACCACAATATAGCATTGGGTGCTTCATTAAAAATTTTCTAAAAAATTCTAAAGTTGTCAACTAAGTGACCCGAAATCATACAAACATCAAAAAATAGGGGAACATGTTCTTATTAAACATTGAAATCCATTTGGTTCCCATTAGAAAAAACATAATTCCATCATGATGCTTGATATCAATATTGACCTCAATCATCATTAGAGAAAAGAAACCAAGATACCCATCAAGAGTTATTTAATCAAATAATATATGAATACCAATGCAAGAGGAATTATTGATATGTATATCAGGATTCCAATACATCCAATTTAAACCTTCAATCCTTACCCAAATATGTGGATCAATTTTATTCATATTAAAGGAATTGATATTAAATACTCCTACCAAAAGCCTTAAAAATACATGCATGAGTTGTAGATTTATATTACCCCATGCCATATTGAATGCTTCCATGGATTACAGAATAATGTGAATGAACCCTCTCTCTATAGGAATAATCCTCCAATTTCTAAAGCCCTGACAATGAGAGACATTATTATTATGATCACTATAAGCCCATGGTCTCTCACCCATTGAATAAATAACATGACCAATGATTGAAAAAATCCAGAGAATAGTACATTTCTTCAGAGATTCTGGATTATCCACTGCTGAAATCCCAACATTTTTTAATCTTCTGATGTTAGAGGGTCTATACGAACCTTCCTTGATAAGAACTGTATAACCAGATAAATCCTATATAATAGAAAACCTGTCTTCCTCATAGAAAATTAATCCCGATCATCTAAGATATTTACTTGACCCTATAAGGGACGTTCATCAATGACTAAAAATTACCAATCAGGATTAAATGAATCCATGACAGAAATAAAATATATTACAAAGATATAGAAGAATCACTACAGCCATGTTCAAACAGGAAAACTCCTGCACATATCATCTTATAATCTTCCGAACTCCAATTAGAACAGTCCTTCTTATTTTATTGATTACATAGAATGCGAGTTATGTTGTTTACCATGTAATAATTATGATTATCACTGATTAGTTATTTCTTAAAATTTATTTATATGTTACTTGATATTTGTGATCACACAGATTATGATTCCATTCTAAGGAAAATAATTAGTTTACAATTAAAGATATACTAGAATTTAAAAGATCTATTATTGTTATCCATAATGTTATTTATTAAAAAAAAGAAAACTATTATGTTTTAATTAGTGTATTATTTTATACAATATTTATATAATTTAATAATACTACTTAACTATTCATCCCTTTAGGGATTGATTCCTTGTAATCATGCTAATGTAATTGATTGCATACATCATATCTAGGATTTATGGGGCCAGTGAACTACAATTTGTATAAGATGAACATTAGTAGCCACACTGGGATATTGATTTAGGAAAAATTAAGTTATGGAACATAACTATAAGGTATAATTTTAAGATAATATTATAAGTAAATCAATGAATTTTGGTACAGTAGAGATTATGTTGGAATTCATATAAATATATCTCATTCTTGATACTAAAAGTAGACGTGGTTTTGTTTATGATGTTTCTATGAGTAATAAAATTATCAAGGTTTTCTATTCTTGAATGAGGGTTACCTTTTAAACAATAGTATTCCTTACTATGAAAATGGGTTGATACTCATGGGTATTCCTTTTAAGATAATTCACATTTTTATTATAAATCACTATGATGGATTATTAAAATGAATATCCTAGGATATAGAAAATGTGCTTTAGATTTAAACGAAGGATTCATGATTTAGAAATCCTATGAATTATATTTTGGATAATCCCTATACTAATTAAAGGCCTATATGAAATAAATAGACGATATATTTATATATTGATATTATAATTACATACTTAGTTAAAATGCTATTTATTTTTAACCATATTTCAAAGAAGGAATACATATTTTTTTTGAAATTATGTTAATATAGTTTTAGAATAATTAACTAGAATCTCCCTAGACATCCCATAGATGTTGGTAAGGCTTCTGGACTTGAACACATGACTGAATGACAATAAGGGTTTGACACCAACCACTAGACTATTCAATGTCTTGGTTAATATGTCTTTTTTTAGTTGAAAACTTTGATGAATATATACTAAATATAAAAAATAGGTTTACCTTTTTAGGATTTTAGATTAATGTATTGATGATTTTATTTTTCAAAAATAGTTACATATAAATAGATATGAATGTAAATATTTTTAGACTTTGTTATCCTATATAAATGCATTTTAGTGATCTAGGGATCAAAATAAATTTTTCAATGAACTAACAATTTTAAAAAGCATAAAAAAGGATGAATTATTTTTTATAAAAATAACAAGTAAGTATATTTCAATAAAAACTTAGGATATAATTAAATTACTCAATATTAATAAAATAATCAAAATAAATGTTTCCTTATTTAGAATTTTTTCATAAATATTTGTTCATTTAACTTATCAAAGATTTACAGCTTTTAGGCCATCAACATTCAATTAAAAATTCAAATTTTTGTTATTGATTACATTATTCAGTCCATATAAATATTTCCTCTTTTCCTCCATGTAATTAATTTCAGTTGGGATCTATATATCTTTTAATTAGAACTAGTTATTAATTATTCCATGTGACTCTTTAATCCCCATTTTCACTTTTCTAGAGGATGTTTTATGAACCATTTTCATTATATTGTATTTAATAATACTGAAATTTAAACAATATATCACCAAGATTGTGTTTAAATTTTGAGGACACAATTTTATTAAGGTGGGGATAATTTTTCACCAAAAAAATCTAATGTACAACTTTGTGTTTGATAGAATGCATGAAATTCATCTACAATCACATAATGTAATATAATATATTGGTATGTTATAATATATTTAATATTTATAATTGATTATAAATATTTTAATTCAATGACTAAATGTTTATAATGCATTTCATGTTACATAGTCCTTCTTCAATGGTATGCATTACATTGGGGAATATTTTTTATTTTGAAAAAATATATTTTTAAATTTTTATTACTTAATATATCATAACATAACCTATCCATTATGATCGAAGTTATGGATATTTTTAACTCAATTATTAAAATTTATGGTTTATATAATTACATTATTAGTATGTTGGATACCAATTAATTAGAAAATGATAATAAAAACTAATTGTACATAAAAAAGAAATATTATTATAATTATTATTCTATAACAGTTTATTGTTAATAAAAATAATTAATAAAAATTAGTAAATAATATTAATTAAATATAAATGTTATATATTCAATCAAATATTATTTATATTTTTCCATTATTGTATATATGCATTTGATATTAAAAAACCCATTTCACTTATAAAAATCTATATTTTTATAATGAAAAGTTTATCACCATTTAATTGATTACAAATTTTAAATCATAATTTTTGAACATTAAGTGATCTAAAAATCCAAAATTACATTCTTCGTTGCAATAGAAACATAAAAATTATATTTTTTTGAGTTTTGAATACTTTTTTGAACATTTCATTCTTTAATGATTAGTTAAAATGCTTAATTTTCATTCATAAATGAATTTTCATTTCATTTATTTATAAGAATAAATAATATATTAAATTTGTTGAAAACATTTATTAGAAAATATTTATATCATTTAATAAAATATATTTTATTAGAAACAATTTCACACTTATATTTATTCTAAAAACAATGAAAACATTCAGACATTTTTACTTTAAGAATCTACATTGCCAACCTGAATGCATGATTAAATTTAAATCAATTTCTCAGAATTCTATGATTATAATTCAGAAAAAGGATTATATAATTTTAATAATAATAATATATAATTTAAAAGAATACCAACTTAATTTTTCAGTGTAATATATGTGGAATTAATTAAAATTAATTATAATTATTATGGAAAAATTAAGCGTAATAATGGAGTATTCCTTTATCTTGTGGGCCAAAATGACCTATGCACTTGTCGAAAATTCTTCTTATGGACATAATTTTTCCATTAATCTTAATGTATTTTGTTTTTTATTTTTGGATGAATTTTTTTATGTTAAAAATTGGGTACACCAGACATCTTTTTAGTAATACCAAATGACTCATATCCCACTTTACAAAAGGCCACCACCTCACCCCATTCCTCACACCTCTAAAACAACTTATTTTCGACGAATATATGACCATATAGATTTTATAACATAATTACATAATATATTTATGCCCCTATATTATTATAAATACTTCAAAGGAATCCTTTTGGAATAATCCAGTAGAAGTTACACGATTATGAGGTAATATCTTATCTAAAGCTCTCTAACATCATTCCCAATATCCAACCACTAAAATCCCATTATTCAATGATTACATAAAAAATACCATCCACTATATACTTGTATTTTTCCATGTAATATGATATAACTAAAATTAAACAATCATATATATAATGGGTATGAAACAAGATGTTTTACTGCATGGTGAACAACTACCTCACAGACTAATGATTATTAATTATTCATTTAACTCATCTCATGGATTCCATTATAATGGAAAATATATTTATATATGTTATATATGATATTTATTATTTATTTATTCTTCATCAATTATTTGAAAACACGTACCCTTATAATATCTATTTTTTTGGAATATAATAACATTGTTTTATGAAGTATTGACTACCGCTCCCTCAAAGTGATTTGATTCATTCAAACAATCCATAGAATGTATAAATTATGATTATAATTAAATATATGATACATATACAACATATATATAATATTTATGACATAATTAGATTTATGGATGTATATATACACATATAACATTCGTTAATACCCATTCACACAATTAAAATGTCATAATGTCATTTGTGGACGTGTGTACTACTTCATCATCAACATGATTGATTCATTTTACATCAATAGAATTATATATTTATTTATATTTTATTAAATAATATTTTATTTTTTATATAATGATAATTATGGAATGATTATATTTTACTTACCTTCTTTCCATGATAATCATTGAAAATTTATAATTTAACTCATGTGTATGTGCGACCTACTGTCTACTTGATTCTAAAATTGGTTTAGTTTTCAAAACCATATTTAAAGATTTTTTTAAAATTATAATTAATTTATAAATAATATTTTTATTTTATAATTATTATTAAATATATGTAATTTAATGACTACTATTACCATAGTTGACCAACCAATGTGGTTATTAACACATAAGAAGAATTTGGTCAAATGACCTGAAATAAATATAAGTTTTTAATTAGTTTTATAAAAAATATTTAATGTTGAATTAAATGTCATGATAAAAATGATAATGATTCTAAATGAATTAAAAAAATTTACATATGTTTATTATACATGAATTTTATGTATGTTCTCTTGAATGGAACTAAATGTGAGATTAATGTAATGTTCCCCACAAAATTATTTTTTTGGGAGGTATCCACTACTCATTTTTATACTATATCATGAACTAATTTTCATCACGATATATAATACTACAATTTAATATTATTCCATTATATGGCTTATTATTTAAAATTTTCGATGTTTTATTAGACACCTTGAAATGTTTAATGAATATTTTACTCAATAATAACATTAAGGATCTTTAAATTGTGTTTAAATTCAACGAAATTATATGAAAATATTTCAGTAAAACCATTAATTTTCTCTACTCTAGTATGTGATGACCATTATCATGAAATAGTACCATTTTTCTAGTATATAGTTTTAAAAATATTTTAGAAAATTTAATTATTAAATCCAGACCATATTTATCTATTTAGTTTGAGAAAAAAATTTCTCCTAAAAATGTTTTAATTAAAAAGTTTTCAACAATTTTTTTTAAAAAATTGGTAGATAATTTTTTACCCATTTTGACGAATGTTTTAATTAGATATTCTTGTATATTTCCAAAAAATGAATTTTTCAAACAATTTTACTATACAAACTGAATATTACTTGACACCATACAAATAGTATGGATATACGTGCCATTATTTCATTTATGATTCCTTTATTAGTTTAAAAAGATAATTTTCAATTTAAATTTTTCCAAAAGTGATATTAAAAAAAAGGAGTTTCAAGAGGATAATAAAAGGTTATTTTTTACTAGATTATTTTTTTGATATTTTTATAATATTTTCATTCATCAAAAACAAAAACTCATTATTTATATCTAATTGTGAATTTTTTTATTGATCTCATACTTAATTATCCTATGATTGTGCACTAGTAATTTTCCCAAGGATAGTATTCACATTTACTTCCTTGAATAATTATTATTAGCATTGAATTATTCAGTCTCCTATGATCATTAGAAATTGATTTTCCCTTGAATTATACATTTCACTTATCATGGATATTAATATTTTCTAAACCATAAAATGTTTTTCATATGATGTTTAACATTAATGTTACTTTATTACAAGAGGAAATATTGATAATTATATATTATTTATTCTTTATGGATATTTGATATGAAATATTATGTATTATTATTATTCAATATGAGGAATAATTTGGACAAGTATTTCCGGGTGGAGCCTTTAATATATATACATTAAAAATAAATTGAATGATTCTTACGAGAAAAACTAGTTGCAAATACAAAATTGTTTTCTATGCATGGATTTTAACTATATTGTGAATGGTCATAGTGGTAAAGGATTTCAGGTGCATCAGACATGATATCTATAAAGAATTAATTTTGTTCATATTATTTCTATCTATAATTCTTCCAAGAGATTTTTATTTAACATATCTATGTATAAATTTCATTTGTAGCCATTTATTAAATGTAATGTGTTTCAATTTTTTACAATTCCAAATTTTTTAGGCACATACTTATCATTATATAAATCATATGGAATGTGAGATTAGTATTTTACAATTTCATAATTATTTTCTCACTAATTAATTTTCTCATTAGATATATTTCACATTACAGAGCAATTTAGCTCACCCTTATTAGGTTTCCATTACACAATAATCTATGAAGTGTACTATGGAAGATATAAAAGGATTTATAAGTTGAATAATGTTATCTTTGGTGTTTTTTATATAGATAAAAAAATTATATTGTAATTAGTTTATTTTTTCTCATGTATGTATTTGGTTTACCAAGACTACTAATTTTGTTAGTTCTTCATTTATTCATTCATTGTAATCATGTCAATGTAACTACTAGGATATATTGGCTCAAGGAATTCTGTGGTCGAGTCACTATAATAAATACCACCCCTTGTCATCCATAAAATATCAATAGATCAAAACATATATGAAGAAACCTCACATCCTCACTATCATTAATTTCATGTCCTTATAATAACACTAAAACTCCAAATTATATGTCTTCTAATGTGTCTCAATGAGGTGATATTGAAGAGATAATTTTTACAAATCACTATCGTAATTTCTATTCATTTTATACTTTCTCCTCACCGTATTACCCATAAATGGATGATAACTAAAAAACTTATGTTTATAATATATTTTTATGATTATAATTTAATATCTCATATAACATTGAATTATTATATCTAAATATTCAGGTAAATGATATTATTGTCTAACTTATGATGATTAATCACCTCAATGAATAATGTTTTTGTCATTTTTTATTTACCACCTTTATAGCTAGTATTTAAAATATATTTTAAGATAAATAAGATTTAAATATGTATATTATACCATATTTCATATTATAGAAATAATATATATTCATAATAGTAAATAATTTGAAAGTACATCAAGGTGTTCTGAAAAAAAAACTTACAAAATAAACCAATAGTTTATCATTAATAGTTAATCTAATCAATCACCCTATGTAAGAAAAACAAATGATATATAAGACAATTTATACATAAATAATTACATAAATACTATTTCTTTACAATTATGTATTTTGATTCTAATTAAAAAATAACATCCAATATTTTATGAAAATGAATCGATCATGAAAGTAGGAAACAAACTTTCCTAAAACTATGAAAATAATGAAATTATATTAGTGACTGGGGATTTAGATGTATTATAATAATCATATAAGGTTATATATATATATATATTAACATAGTCATTTTATGAGTTTTTATTCTTCTATTAACCATTATACACGATGTTTGATCATTTTTAAAGGATGTATAATGTGAGGTAATGGTATTTCATATCAAATTTTAATTTCATGAGATACATGCCTTATTCACCAATCATTTATATTTTAAGGTGAAAATAAAATAAATTAATATATTATATTTCTATTTTACTTAATTTATTTCTATTTCTATTTTGATTTAATGATATCAATTCCATTGTGTTTTATGATTCAATTGTTACCAAATTATTAAGGCATATTAGTATAAATTTTCATTCCTTGAGAAATATGTTTTGTTATGAAACTATGTAATTTCATGTGCTGTATATATTTCTATTTGAGTTGGATGGGACATATATAACCCTCCAATTAACTGGTTATTGAATTATATATCCTTATATAAACATAAATTACTTTATAATAATATGGTTATGAGAGTGAATCATGGATAAAAATAAGGTATTGAAAGTGATCCTATACTACCATAATGGAATTAGAATAGATTTTTTGACTACTACAGAAATCATTATTATATTCTTTTGAGTTTTTCATAGTTATATTTTTATTAATATATTGTGATTTCATGACTAGTATTATTTATTTACTTATGATTCTTGTATTATGATAATATAATATATATGAAATGATTCTAATTTATGATAATTTATTTATAGGGTATGATCTTTTATTTTGACAATTATGTTATCAAACCCATATACTTATTATTATGCTTACAGAACTCCTATACTAAAAATATGTACTTAAACAATAATATGTTTCCTTTTACTTGGGTAATGAATATATTTATTATGTTTTATGTGTCTATGAAGGGTTATAATCATGAATATCATATTGGGAGCTAATATAACTAATTTTTAAACTAGTTTTAATGTTTCCATGATTCTAAATGCACTAGAGTAATACAATCATTGGGAATTTGTTTGGGTAATGTTTTATGTTTTCCATAATAATTAATTTAATGTTATTATATGTAAAGAGTGGGTTTCTATAAAAAGTCTAATATAAATTTATTTAATTTAACTAGTGGATAACCATTTGAAACCCATCATGTATAATTTCTATCCACACAACCATTCACGTTCAGTTTTTTTTTAAACACCCAAATTTTCATAATGAAATTATTTTCATTAGGATTGGGTACCAACTATCAAGTATCATTCTTCAGTATATAATCATGGTAGACATTAATTGAATAAATCTATTCTAAATTCTTCTTAGAATCCTCAAATTCTCTGAGAACATCATGATAATAAAATGAAATATAAATTACTATCCCTATAGTCTTAAAATTCTTAACTTGTTATCCCTAATCCCCAATTTCTTTACCCAAAAAATTCTTTTATATCCTTTGAGTGCTTAAATTAATTTGGTCCTAGTAACATGAAATGAAAGAGCTACTCTTACAACTAAATCATATTCATCGCTCTAATATATTTATGTAATGTCATCAGACATTTACATAGAAATATTATCAAGTAACTCATAAAATGTCATCCACATGAGAAATATTTTTCTTTGATTGTACCATCATATTAACATCGAGAGATAAATAGTAATTTTTCAGTTTGTTTTTTAATGATGATAAAATATTTCATTTTTGGATACCATGTAAAGATCCCATCAACTCCTATATAATCAATCATTCCAAGATTATATCCTTTTACCATCATTACATAAGGAATAACAAACACCAAATGATATTTAAAAAAATGATATTCATTATAATTCATCATACAGGAAGATATATTTAGGTTTTTATTATAAAAACACATGTTTCAGATATGATCCGTTGGACCAATAGCATGTTAGTAAAATAGTTATTAGAATTTTGTGACTAGAATTACCCAACCCATACCCAAACACATGTAATTATATTCAAAAAAAATCTATATTCATGTTTGGTGTGGTGTTTTGAGTCCTTTTAATATTTCATGATTCTAAATATATGAACCAAACAACCAATTCTTATAATAAGATTAGTTATTTTTATTGATCTTATTGAAATAATAACAACACACATTATCTCATAATCATCAGTAACAATTAAATTGTTATAAGGACTTTAATTTGTATTTAATAATGATTAAATAAGTTATAAGATTGATTTTACCAAAAAAATTAATAAAATACTTATCTATATTGTTTTATTTATTTCACATGGCAACACACACATTAAAATAAATGATCCCTAGTGTTTGGGTTGACTTAATATACACCTTCCTAGGTGAAGATTGAATTATATTCACCTTTTGTCATATTGGGAACATCCAATATCATTTTATATTATGTAATAGAATATTAAAAAAATATAGTATCAAAGAGTGTTAATATTTGACATCTTTTGGCCATGATGTCTAATATATAATGCCACAAATTATTCACTTCATTCATACAAAGATAATACAAGTTTTTAGAATCACCCAAATGAAATATGTTTCTTATAGTCTCATTACATTGTCTATAAGATTTTAAATATTTATATTAATTATTGATGAATCCATATTATTTAATATAACATAACATACTATAACATAGAGTTATAGAAAACATAATATATTAGGTTTGAATACATAAAAAAACTATGTTGTTTTATTTAATCATTTTATTTATAATAAATGAGTATTGAACTAAATTAATCTGGTGAGATCAATATTAATGATATTTTCTTTAGAAATCATTAATATTTTTCACTTTTTTGATGTGTTGTTATTCTACTAATTTGGGAGATGAGAATCAACTATCCACTATTCATGTATTATCCCCATTGGATAGTTTATGTGATAATTACTCAATAAAAGCCTTCATCTATCTTTTAAATATTTTGGGCTTTTTAAAATTGAAAACAATATTAATTTGGTATTTTAAAATAATAAAATACTAATTAGCATAATAACCAGGCTGACCATATATTCCACATACTTTCCAACATATATCAATTTTTTTCTATTACATTCTAGACATCTCAACCACTTTATAATCATTATTTTGTGGAATGAATCCACCAATACAGTTGAAATTCATACCATATAGTAATAATATGATGATGGTGATTTAATGAATAATTTTTTTTCCATATTCTCAAACCCAACTATAATGAAAAAAATTAACGTACAATTTATATTGACCATAGATGTATCATAATATCCATAATATTTTTATTTTTGTAAACCATTCATAAAATAAAAAATATGAAATCATTTTTTTTGATTTTTTTGGTGAAATACAAATCTAAGACTATAATATCAATCAATTTTTAGATATTATGTATTCTCCAATTGTATAATATTTTACATTCATGTTGGTGCTCCTAGAACTTCCATATTTTGGGACATCGTATGATATATCCACAATCCTCGTCTTCACGAATTTGAATATATGACAATAACTTTTCATGCACATTTCCCCCGTTTTAACATTTTTATATAATGATTTATTTTAGTATTATTAATCCAAGAACCACATTGAATGATATATAACTTTTATAATAAAATCATGAAAATTTGATATCCACTTCTTCAAATCCTCTTTTATTTTGATCATATTATAATTTGGAAAACTAACGTACATTTCTATATCGATTGATAAGTTGTATCACATGATATTAAGAGAATTATCATCATTAATTAAAAGTATTAAACCTTTTAAAAGTATAAAAAATGATAAATTTGATTTTATAAAAAAATATTCATTGTCGTTAAAATATTTTTCATCAATCAATATATTTTTTTATCTTAATATCCTTATTTTAAATCTTGATAGAAAATATTTAACTAACATGTTCATAATTAATTACCACATTTTCTCTTTTATTTCGTCATTACAATCAGAATTTACTTCATCACTTGATATATTTTCATGATTTATTATTTAAATGAGTTTTTTTATAAGTTTCACCACTGGAGTAAAATTAATCATTATTTTCATTTTTATTTCCTCTATCATCTCTATAAAATAGGGGTCTCATATGAAATTTAGAGAAAATATAAATATTACCAATGAATAAAACCATTATTTTTTTAATTTATCCTTTTAAAATTTTATAAAAATATGATCATCATCTACAAAACCATCATTCATTATTGTATTTGAAAAAATTTCAACATAATATCGAGTAACTTGACACTTGAAAAATATTGAATGAATATTTTTTGTGTTTTTTTTCGTTCCATATTATCAGTTTTCATTAGATATGCTTAATTACATAATAAATATTCTCTTACCAATATTATTCATAATCTAAACAATAATATTCTTCTTTAATAAAAACCATCTTCTTTAAGTTCTCTTACTTTATATTATTGATAAATATTTAGTTTTCATCTATCACTTTATTCTTTATTGAAATATATATTCTTCTTTAATATGACATTATGATAATAAGTAATTGGTTAACATAAATGTAGAGGCCCGAATCTTGACGTACATTGGAATTACATTACTTTTTTTGAATACATAATACAGAACAAAAACCAACACACAAGGACCGTAATAGTTTAGTGTCTTTTGAAAAATAATCTTCTAATCATGGTGAAAGATCTTCAACATCTCACATAAAGATCTTCCCCATTGTTGTCTTACCTAAAAACTTTCTTTATATCCTGGGGAAAAGAAAACATATAAAGGGTGATCTAAAATGCTTAGTAAGGGAAAGCATGGATAAAATAAAACAAATCATATACATTTGAACTTAAAAACCTGAGCATAATGTTTAAACATCAAAATCACGGGCAATGATATAAAACATGGCTTACATAAGTCATAGTTCATAAAGTAACATTAATCATGATAAACTAGAATGGGAATAAAACATGTAATTGGGTCATCCATTAAGAACATGTAATGATTTCCATAGTATCCAAGGAATTGCTGCCAAGACCATCTTAGTGGACAAAGTCCCTTAGTGAACCGAGTTTACTTTCCATTCTAGCCCTGTATTACTGAACCAGATATACTTGTCATTCCAACCAGGTCTATATCACGAGATATTAATATTTACCCAATGCATTGGAAGGAGATATAGGTCCCACCCTTCTCATAATGAAATTATTCTTACTTGTGCCGCAACATAAACATAAATCATTCATCATAACCCAATGAATAAAAATGGGTCTCATAAACATCATCCCATCATAACATAATCTATATAAAAAAATTTATATCATTTCATCATAAGAAAATTGAAACCATGAAAATCATAGATACATTATATTTGAAACATAAACATATGAAATATTGTCATCTTAGATGGAAAATGGTTTTGATAAAACATTTGAAATTATTTCATGAGGAAAATATTCATTGTTCTTTAAAATCAATTACTTTTCACACAACGTCATGAAATTTTAAAAGAAAGAAATTTTTTTGAAAATAGTAATAAAATAATTTTTAGGAAGCTTCATGAAAATAAGGATTTATAAATCCGTAAAAATCCTTTCATGCCGTATAAGTTAAAAAAACATTCTCCTCGTACTTATGTCAGAAAGGTTAAAAAGTACCTCGTAACGTAATCAAAATAATGATTCCATACATACCATGTAGTAAAATACAAATTGGGTAAAAATGAAATTAATCATACATAAAAACACTTTTAGAAAACATGGACTTGGATGATAAACAATAACCCCAGCAAATACTTACGAATAATCAATCTTAGATAAGAATGAGATTGGAATGGTTATCCCTTGCCTTAGGTCCGATATGCTATGTACGTATCCGAAACACTTGTATAAGAATTTAAATAATGTCATTGACTTATTAAAGAATCATATTCATTTTTATGATATCATATATGGTTCACTTATAACTTTATATTATTCTTTCTTTTGTAAATCCCATGTTAAAGCAACGTTTTGGGTAAAATCATCTTATTTATCGTACGTGTTTAGACTTGTTGTTCTTGATGTTATTATTACATATATCATGATTTACAAACTTCCATAATGTAAATAATGATTTATATATCATATATATTCATTATAAATCAATCATTTACATGTATTTATAATAGTACATTACAAATTCTGGTAAGAAATGAAATGCACTGTTCATGGAGACGGTAAACCGTACGTACGCATAAACACTACTTTCATTTATATTTATTATATAAATGGAATTAAAAAATAATTATACATAGGGATATTATAATTCTAGTATAATATCATATATAATTTCATTAAATCCATCCTTTATACATCCCACATAAGGCATTAACGAATCACATCACTTTGAGGGGGCGGTAGTCCGCACTTCCTCAAATGAGATCATCATATTTACCCACTATGGAAACCATAAAGGCTTTATATAATTAATAATTAAACAAGCATAAAAAATCATAAACATAATATATATCATATATAAATAAATTTCCATCATAATGGCCACCATGAGAGGCAGTAGGAGAAAATAGAACAGTCATCGTTTCGTGAGGCGGTAGTTTTCCATCACAGAAACATTATGTTCTTCATCCATTAGATGGAGGTGTGTGTAAGTGAAGTTCTAATACATCTCATAACAAAATCATGGAATTTTTAGGATAATGGTGTTGTTACAAAGGAAAGTATTAAAAAGTGTTTAGGTGTTGGAGAAGTAGAATAAAAGAAAACAACCTAAGATAAACTATGACCTTTAATTTGGGTAACATCCTATGTTTTGAACCAAAAGGGCTTATTGAAGTGCCTTCTGCTAAATTTAATGCTTCTAGGGTGAGTATAGGGAAGTATGGAGCTTAGTTGGGTAGATTTTGGATGAGAGAAAAGGCATGAAAGGTGTGAGAAATTGCGTAGAAGTGGTCTCCTTTTATAAGGTAGAGAAGAGGCTCTTTAGGAAGGTGTGAAAAGTTTTTTTTATTATAAATATAGATTCGGTTTCATGAGGTCCAAAACACATTAATGTCGAAGATAAGATGACTCATATTCAAAATAAAATATTCCAATAGGAATTGGATAGATGTTGGATGATATTTTAATCATTATAATCTTATTTATTAAAATAATTTATTAATGAGGTAAATACTGCATCATTATTGTGTCATAAATAATTAAATTTATTTAATGTCTAGAAATTATAAAAAAAATATCAAAATGTAGGAAATATTTTATGATTTCCAAATATTATTTATAGTCGAAAAGATAATTTATATAGCCCCTTATATAAATTAATTACTAAAGGATTTTTGTTAATGCAAATTTTGTCTTTACATTAAATTAATTAATCTAATGTGTCATTGTCTTTCGTAAGTGGCTCCATGGGGACCCAAAATCGTCCCAAGGATGACCATACTCGGCCATTACTCATCAGATAAGGTTTGGACAAGTGTTAAGGTAATTTTAAATTATTATAGTATTCTTTTAACATTGAATTACATTATTTACCTTTAACTGTAATAAATAAAAGTAAAAAGTCACTATTCCCCAAAAATTATTTTTATCTAATTGAACCAAATTTTAATCCTTGATATTAACAGTGTCTCTCAAATTTTCGAAATTTAACTGACAGAAGTAGTAATATTATGTTTTATGAACAATTGCAGAAGCTCCTAGGAGGTGGGTAAAAGACGGTGAGAAGTTCATTACAATTTTTATAAATCTAAAATTATTATAAAATTATTGCAATTAATTTAATTGAACCTATATAGGTATTATGTATATATTTTGACCAAAAAAAATCAAATCAAATAAATTATTATTTTAATAAAATGAAGGTTTTAACGAAAAACTCAGTGTTTTCATTATTCATCAAAAATTGATGTTTATCATAAAAATACCAAAAATTCATCCTAAAATATATTTGATATTCCAAATTAATAAATGATGTCTATTTTTTCAAATTCAAAACAGTAAAGTGGCATTAATTAATTTTAAAAGTAATTCATGTTATCCAAACAAATAGCGTGTTTTTATGAAATAATAACAATTAAAAGATCATCACTTCTTTATTTCCAATTTCAAAGTGAAATTAATTCCAATGACCAACATTAGATTAAATGGTAAAAATATACTATAATTACACATTAAAACCAATTAAAAAGATGATGTAACCATATAAATTATTGCGATGAAAAAAGTTGTTTTTAATTAAAATATAGCATGCTTTTACTAATCATCAAAATATGAATGTTATCAGAATAATATAAAAATTTAATCCAAATTAAATTTTCATATCCTGATTCCAAGGAAAAATTTTATTTTTTGAAACTGAACTTATATACATGTAAAAAACTAGATTTAAATGTGGTTGCGCCATCAAAAGGTGGCAAAACATCATTTTTTGAACGATACTTATTTCACCTGAAAAATTTATTTTGTTCTCATTCCATGTTATAGAAAATATGTAAGATTAATAATAATTTTATAAAATTCAAAATGAAGTTAATACTATTCATAACTTTTAGTCAATAATAATATTATAACAATATATCTTTGTTTAGTGAAACCCGGTATAGCGTACTGAACACGCTATCGAGGATGGTCACAATTGCGTGTAATGAAAACCAAGTCTGGGTGCCGTGTAGTGCAAGAATTATTTATTGTTTCATATAACAAAATACAACCATATTTAATTTATACATTAAACAAAGTCTATATTAATTTTGCGTAGAATAATTTCTACAAAACAAACCTGAAATTGTGTGTAACACGAGCCAAGAATAGTGTTGCGTATAATGCATGCTAATACGGTGTTGCGTATATCGCAAGATAAACATGGTGTAGCATAAAACACAAGACATCAATGAAATTAAAAAGAATAATTCCCATAAAATCTCGGGTTGTTACAATAAATATCACTTGATTATTTTTCTTTCAAATATGATACTTGAGAATCAGTCGTATATTGAAAGATACATAAAATATATTAAATGATATAATTATCTTAAATCTTCTCGCCAAATAATTTTCTAGTTCTGGCATTATAATTTAATATTAGGAATAATAAATCTATATTTTCTTTATCATGAATGTATATATCATCATACTTAAAGCTTTAAAGTTTCAAATTCTCCCACATCACTGTTTTCTTTCTGTCATATATAATAATAATGATTATCCAAGATATATTTAGTATTTCTTATTTTATTGAATTTAATAAACTCACATTCTTAGAGAGACCATAGAGTTACATTTTTTTATAATACCACCCTTTTCTACATTTGATCAATCTTTTTTCTTGTATAGAAATCCCCCTCCCCAAGGAATAATACAATTAGACGTGAAATTTTATAAATTATACCTCATTGAAAATAGATAATGAATCAACCTATAATTTGATTTATGTAAATTTTTTCTATAAAATGTAGGAACCCATTTTTCATTCATATAATATATGTTACTAACCATGGATAAAAAAATTAGTGATGTCATCTTAAAATAGACTGAGATACCTAATAATCTATGAAAATCAAATAGTTACTCACGAACCAAGGTCACCTTCCATTTGATACAACTTATATAAGTATATCATGATAAAAAAATGGATCACCATGAGGGGGTATAATCAGTGATAAAAAATATTAGTTATATTTAATTATTAATAAACGTCCCCACATATTACTATATTGAAATGAAGGATACAACACACTCGAACACACCACAAAAAATGGGAACAAACCATATTTACATCATTTAACTCTTAATGGGTGAAGGATTGTTCATGGTGTGATATTGTTTTGTAGAAACATGAAATTATTATACATAGATAGAACATATTCTATGTTAAATAATCATTACCTTACATAAACACATGCTAATGGATCACAATGGTTCAGTTTATTTGACATAAGACAAAAAATATTTTTATTTCAAGAATGAAATTAAATATCTCCCATAAAGATCATCCCATTTATTACTCTTGTTAGACATACAACTTTAAAAACCATCACTCGAAACAATATAAAAGAAAAAAATGTTATGCATAGATGATTAGTGAGGGTAAACATCATATATATCCATATAACATGATCATATTGTTATGATAACTTGAGAATAAAATTTGAAAACCATACACTACATATCATTGATCAGAAATGTGACTAATGAAATATATCCGTTAAATTCCTAATACATGACTCATAATGGAATCAATGAACATGAACGGTGAGAATACTAGATTGGAATAAGAGATAAATTTTTACAATACACATAATAATTGAATATAATTTCTATAATAGACAAGGAAATATCCAAATGAAATCATTGTAAAATGACTTCACTCCCAAAACCATTATTATAGTTATGTTCCACTCACAAGAACATCATATGATTAAAACTTAATGGTGAATCATGGTCACTCTATATTACAGTCCTATCAATGTCCCATATTATAAAGCATTATGTAATGTAATGTTGTGTGAGATTGGTCCCACCTCAATCTTCATAAAAAGTGTAAGGTTGTGTTCCATAAAATCATAAATCATTAATAATATAATCCAATAATAACCAATATACGAAAGTGGGTTTCATAATAATTACATCAATTCGCAACAACATAACCCATAAAAATTATAGTTTTGATAAAAATTTCATTAACATAAACATTAACCATCTAGAGATTTAATAAAGATAATACCATTCAGTCATATTCTTGGTAAAGTTTAAATAACAACCAATGATGTCATATTATAAGGAAAATGATTTTAAAATATCACATAGAAAATTTATTGTGTAATATAACATTATAATTTTAGAAAATATTTTTAAAACATATTTCCTAGAACTCATATTAATTAATAATATCTTTTTAATCTTATATTGTAATATTTAAAAAATAATTTCTATCATTAATAGGGGAATAATCTACTCATCATTGATTAAAACAATTAAAAAATAAAAAAATTTATATCCATTGATGGTAAATGTGAAACAACAATGATGAATATTCGATGAAATTAATGGGTAGGATCGACAGAAATATCATTAATGTTGTACACATTAACAAAATTAATCATTTCAAATTTTCAGAAAAATAAAATTGGATGTTGTTTGTAAAATTACAGGAATATTCCTATAAATTCATTTCAAAAAAATTAGTCCATGGGTAAAAATGTATCACAAAAAACAATTTAATAATTATAATAATGTTTATATTTATTTAGAAAATATTTTTTTACAAGAAGAAGGGTTTACAAAAAAAGGGATAAATAAAGTGGAATTTCCTTGACAGATTATATTTCACTATTGAGTATATAAATAGAGAAATATGAAGGGAAACATATATTCTCAAAAAATAAAGAGAGAAGAATAATTTTTTTGAAGTATTGATTATCATATTTCATCATTCGAAGAATAATCATAAAAACATGATAAACGATGAGATTCTAACATAAAACTCTATCCACATTGGTAGACATTAATTATAATAACCATTAAATAATAACATTAAATGAAGACTATAATATTATAAAAATAATTAATGTCATTATATAACATTTCAAATGGATAAATTATACACCTCATAGAAAATATAGGTTTATAACATAACTTATGTCCCTAAAAATGTAATTTGAGAAAAAAAATCTCACCACATTGGTAAATTTTTTAATATAAACCCCATTAAAGTTAGATCCCAAAATGGGGTCATAAATAAAAAAATATTATGGATATACATATTAAAATACATTTCATGGTAGTGTATACAACAGATAAAATAAACACATGGTGAATATCGATTGTGTCTAAATGAATAAAGAGTGAGACATAAATCCATTACGTTATGTCTCAAAATTATTCATAAAAAATAAATACTCATATATAATAAAAATAATATTATTATAACTATATTATAGAACCAAAAAATATATCATTAAATAAATTATTTACATATGAAATTTTATAACAATTTATAAGAAATTCTATGTTAATGGAATGATACAACCAATACTGTTTTTGTTGTTCTTGTATGTTTCGTTTTATTGTTTTTGTTCCCCTAAAATTGATCTTTGTTCAATAATATACATACCTATATCCCAGATATAAATATTATATGTATTCATTGTATGTGTATTAATAGTTATCTATACATGTTAGTGATAAAACATAAAACACACCATTCATGGAGATTGTAGGCTATATGACAGTATGAATTCTATTTCCAATTTTCTAAATAATTGAATGAAATAAATTTAAATAATATATTATTATTAAAAAATAATTTTATTTCATATATATCACATATTTGCATCAAAACCATCCTTATTACATTTAATATAATGTTTGAATGAATCACATCACTTCAAGAGGTGGTAGAAAACTATTCACACAACAACGTTATTGTATTATAATGGAATAAAAATTAAGAAGATATATGTGATATAATAATTCAATAATTATATATTTATAATCAATATAATATATATTTATTTAGTCAAAATCTTTTAATATAAATTTAATATTGAATTCAAAAACACATCACATTGGTTCGGGAAGCGATAGTCCACCGTACACGAAAATGATGATTTCATAACCCATATGATGGAATAAAAGAAAGATGTTAGTTTTTAAATTAACCTAATAATTTTTGATGAAATTTTAAATACTAAGGTTATTAGATCATCATGGTTTAATTATAATTTAAGTAGGTAGGGGAAGAAATAAAATAAATATCTCTGTTAGGGTCTGTTCATATTCTTCATAAAAAATCATTGCTTCACACAAATGGCTTCATAGGTTATCTTTCTATAAAAAATTTGGATTCGACCATTAGATATGTGAATTAATAAATTTATTTTTTATTTAATAGATAATAAAATTTCTGAAATTAGATGCAGAAATGATAGGTGTTGGCCATTTATAAATGGGGTGAGTGGTACACATGTTATTTTTTAATAGAAAAAGGTTCCACCATAGTTTTCACATACCTGAGGGATCCAAAATGTGAAATTATTAAACCTTGAATATAAAACATCAAAACCTAGATGGTAAGTTATTTTTATATAAGTTTTCCACTATTTTTATACCTTATCATTCTTGTTTAACCCCCCTGAAAATTCATTTTTTCCTTAACTGTATTAAAAACTATTTTTATTTTTTAAAATTTAATTTGGAAATTTTTTATATTTCCATTATTATATAAATAAATTATGATTATTTTAAAATTGGAATGAATTTTTTTAAATTTACTCAATATATGTTTCCAAAATTTTTTTGAAGATAATCCCAAAAATGAAATGAAAATATTGGTTTTCAAATAGAAAATGTTCTATAGTTTAAAAATATTCTATATGGTAAATTAAAATTTAAATCATTATAATGAAATTAATTGAAATAATAGATATATAAGTAAAATAATTTTTTTTAAAATTCATATAAAACCAATGTGTATAATTTTCAATTCATTAAAATGATTTATAATTCATAATTAAAACGTGTATTTAGTGTGTATTAATAGATAGATTTACATTATAAAAAATTATTAGTTATTTACCGTACGTTAATTTTGAAATCGTTATTTAAAAAATAAATCTTATATTTCCAAATTAAGTTTTTTTTCATAAATCTATTTTTAAATAATTCCTTAAAGGGAACAAAATATATTTTTATAAAAATATAGATTTTTAATGTAAAATTTTATTTTTTTTAATATATTGTCTAGAAAAAATAGGATATTAATCTAAAAAATTAAAGTATTATATAAAACATATATTTAATTAGAATACTTCATAAAAACTAGTTTTTAAATTTAGTAATGTAAATCAATATTTTTTATAATAATAATTTGTTATAATAATAATTTCATTATATTAAAATCGTACTTATTATTGTATGTAATTTATTATCACAAATGAATATATTTTTTTACATGGGTAAATAATATATTATCATAATATCAATTGTGAAATGTATACCAACCTATCCAATGTCTATGTAATAACTATCACATTAAATACTAATATTTTAATTGTGTTTCACATTTCATTTAATCCCGATGTCACGTTTAAAAAAATATGGAAAGTATTAAATTAATTTTAAAAAATATTCACAAAATATAAGGTCGTTAAATTATAGGCCCTTAAATAAGTTTCTTCCTCATAATTTTATCATTTTCTAAGTATTCAAAGGTTATCATTTTGAAATCCCATTGTAGGAAATCAACATTATAAAATGGGTTCATCAATCATCCACAGGAAAAAGAGCGATAGAGATGTGTAAATTCATATTGAATAACACAATCTAGGTTTGTAAAAAGGATAACATAAGAAGGGAGGGAAAATTTTACCATTAAGATAATACTAGAACCCAAATATTGATGTACAATGATAGTGATAATTTCCAGGAAACTGTAAAATAATAAAATTCAATAAAAAATCAATTCAAAATTGTAACTGAGATTAAAAATAATGATAATAATACAAAACATAATTTCATGATTCATTTCCAAATTTTTTGTAATTTTATTTAGAATATATGAATACATTATTTTTATTCAATTTCATAAGTACAATATCATCCCCTGGTTGTGCTTGTGGAATTTTCATATATTATCTTACTCTGAGAGATAATTTTTTTATGAAGTATTAAATAAATTACAAAAATTAATGATAATTCACTCCATAAATATCCAGATATTATGATAAAAAATTAAAAGAATTTATTATTCATAAATATTAACATAGTGAAATAATAAATTATTCTCTAAAATAACAACAGAAAAATTAAATTAAAACATTCAAAAATAGTTAAAATTATATCCATTTAAAAATGTAAAATTTATAAAAACATTTACAAAATATTTCAAAATAAACTAAAAAATAATCCTCCCAATATCATATTGTATCTCCTTGTTGTAAAATACCGAATATATGAATAGCTTAATCACATATTTTCATGATTCCTGGTAATAAACAAACTTACCATTAAACCGTAATGAAAACATATATTCTACTTTAATACATTAATGAAGAAAATTATTATTTTATATGTTCAAAAAATCCAATAATGTATTATATATCCTCAGTGATAAAATATACCAATTATTCCAAAAATCAATAATCAGCTCCATGGTCATCAATAATATCCAATTTACATTATTCACATATAATATATCTTTATTACAATATCATTATCTTAACATTTGGAACACATTCATAGTTTTATTTATAACAACCCTACACATTATTTCACACTTAAACATTATTTATTACATTAAACATTGACTTCTACAGCTTAGAATATCTATAGTTATAGTTTCTTTAGGGAATAGGAACATTACATAACGACTTAAAACATTAAACCAAACATATTTATTGAAAAATTATTTTACTTGACCACTACATTACCTCGTACATAGCATTTTATGAGATAACATATGGAAATTAATATGAAATGGGTGAGCTATAATGCCTAACAATGGAGTAAACAAGAAATCATAAGAATAATATAGTAAATTTTAGGCAATAGGCATATCAATTGATCATTAGATAAACATGAACATAATGGTATGATATAGCATGATTATAATAACATGGAAATTGGGAAACGACACTAAACATGGTATTATCCTGATCCAAAGATCACTACACATGGAGAATGTGTAAACCCTCAACGCACATGAATTATCATGAGTAAACCCTCATTGCAATTGATGTATCATGATACTAGTCTTTACACAATGCATTGAATCTCTATCAGAGCGGACCCTTCTCAATCATTTCATTTCATGCATAAGTGTGCCACATGGATCATATAACATGGATTCAATAAATATCATCATTTATTCAACAATAAATGACTATGGAATTAATAAATAAACACCTATAATCTGTATGTAAATGAGCAAAAATAGGAATACCCTTCATATAGAAATTGACATGGTATTCACTACACAATGACATTTGCGTAGAAAATCACAGTGCAATTTCAGTAGCATAATGACTTGACATAAGAAATAATAAAATTTGTTGATAAGAAATAATATGGTATCTCATAATATATATAAGAAATAGATGATAAGGAGGTCATATAGATACATGTCGAAAAATATTTAATGGAATATTCAGACATAATAAAAAAGAATTGCTTTAATGCAAGTGAGAAGAGAGAAATTCTTTACAGAATTTGAGCATAGTAACATATGTACATGGGAGGAAATAATGAGAGATAAAGAGGTATATCATCATTCAAACATAAGGAGGTCTGCATGGGGGATGGTATAAAGTTTACCCTAGAATTTTTAATTTAAAACGAAATTCGATAACAACATAATGAAATTTGGAAAAAAGTTAGAATGAATGAAATCCCTTACTTGGAATGTGATCCCAAATGATTTAGAGGGGCTTGAGAGAGGATTCATGATAGCATGGGACTCCTCGGGAGGAATCTAGAGAGGGGATGGAAGAGTTTGGGCTTGCTCCATTATAACACCCGAGACTTTTATGTTATAAAAATCATCAAAGGAATATTTTTCTACACAACACTTGCTTGGCTTTCTTTACACGAAATCGCGACCTTCCTCGATAGATTGCGTCGTACGCAATACCGAGTTTCATTAAACATCGATATGCTATTAAAATATTATTTAAACTAGCCGTTATGAATTGTAATAACCACTTTTTGAAATTTTATAAATTTTATTTTTCAAAATGGACTTCATTTTTGGATTCGGAATATCGAAATTAGCCTAGGGTGAAATTTTGGTATTTTTCTGAAAACATTCAATTTTTGATGAATAGTGAAACCA
This sequence comes from Viscum album, assembly GCA_963277665.1. Classification (NCBI taxonomy): domain Eukaryota; kingdom Viridiplantae; phylum Streptophyta; class Magnoliopsida; order Santalales; family Viscaceae; genus Viscum; species Viscum album. Next base: position 2,087,655,936 of record OY728152.1, read on the forward strand.
CTAAGTGGTAGGTTAAAAACTGAATTTTGCATAAAACTTAATTTTACCGCTTCTGTGAATGGAATTTCAAAAATCTGACAGACACGGTTGATATCAGTAAGTAAAATGTGGTTCAATGAGATAAAAATAATTTTTTTGGTGAATAGTAACTTTTTACTTTTTTTTACCACGGTTAATAGTAAATAGGGTAACTAAGGGTAAATATGATATTACTATAACCCTAAAACATGTCCTCATTCTATTGGATAAGTTTAATTCGACCAAAAACAAACATAGAAATAAAATATGACCATGTAGTCCCAATTGGATTAGATTAGGGCATTTATTATTAATTTATTTAAAGAAGGGTTAAAATAGTTAAAATCATAGTTTATTAAGTAAATCATATTTAATATGGGGTTATACATAAGATAAATTCGACTATAAGTATTAATTAGAAAGATAAAAAGATTTCCTACATAATGGTATTTTATTTGTAATTTTTAGATTTTATATAAATTAATTTATTTATGACACAACTATGACGCAGTAATTACCCTTTTAAGGAAATGTTAACATAATTGATGATATAAATGCTAAAATAAATGTAATTTGAACTTTTTATGAATTCCACTAATTTTCTAGGTTACTATGATATATTAGTGTTGACTTAATTAACATGGTTCGAACATATAATTCTGTTATGACTTTCACAAAAATTATATATCAAATATGGATAAAATTGACACAAAATAGTTTTAAATAAAATATTATATTATTAATTATTATTTTATTCCTAAAAACCTAAGGTTTGGCCAAATGACTTATATAAAGATATATATATTAATAATAAACATTTTGGGGTTCGTTTGGCATGTTATAGTAAGTGTATTTACCATATAGTGTAAGAAAACAAAAAGACACGGTTAAAGTTAAATTATATAACTTAGACTTAAATCTAATTGATTAGATTAAAATAATAACCTAAACTTTTCGAAATCCGATTGGTTGATAGGATTTCGACCCCTCCCCACATTACCTTCGAAATTAGACCCTTTGAAACCATTATAAACCGATTTTGTCTTGAATATAAAATAATATTTTGAGATATTCCTAAGGTGACCCTCTTCTCCCTTATAAAAGGGCACCTCCTCCCCCTCCTCCTCACACCAATTTGAGCACTCAAGCTCGGACAAACCCTACCAAAATCCCTTCTCCACTTCCCTAGAATAATCCTAGAGGTCTTGGTCATCTTCAAAGACCAATCGTAGTTCCCTACGTGGAGGATTCAAATAGGCGTTTCAAAGGAGAGGTAATATCCATTACCGATCTTTTCAATTTCTTTCTTCTTCAACTTCTTCTTCTTTAGCTGTTTCATGAAAAATTAATAACATCAGTATTACTTACATACTGATATTTTATTATAAATACGAAACAACCCTAATTCACCTTATATCCATCCTACGGAAAAATGAAATCACCGCGCGTGCGTACGTACGAAATACTGTCTCCACGCCGTGGTGTAATCTATTTTATACCATCACCTTACAGGGATGGTTATAATGGTGTAATGAGTAACTATTTATGATTATTATAAATTAATATTGATACTAAAATAATATATATATACTCCAATACAATTCCATGATCATAGGAATGATATCATCACTCGTGTGTACGTACGGAATACCGTCTCCACGATGTGATACGACTCGTTCTATATGATATTCATTTCATAATGATTATATAAATGAATTGAATGAATTAAAATGAAATATACTACACTAATACAATTCTGTAAATGAGTTATCTATAACCTAAAGAGAAGAATAAGAATTTATTCGCCAAAACACGCATAAGAACAAAAAGTTATGAACACCCGAATAACAAGTAGCAATGAAATATTACTACTAAGAAGCTAGGAATATGACCATATATGATATCATAAAAATAATTATGATTCTGGAATAAGTCAATAACATTATTTAAATCATTATACAGGAGGTTCGGACACTTACAAAGCAAGTAGGACCTATGGTAAGGGAAATATCACAATCTCATTTTTATCCGAGATTGTTTATACTTTGGCATTTACTGGGGTGGATTTTATCATCTTCATCCATGTTTCCTCAATATGTAATATTATTTCCATCCACCTAAAATTGTTTAAATCCAATTTTACCCTTTGGTGAATTTTTAGTAAAAGATAAGAAAGGAATATTTTGTCGTTTTTCGTACGAGGTACTTTTTGACTTTTCCGACAAAAGTAAGAAGAATGTTTTTTTTTACTTATACGAAAAGAATGGATTTTTAAAACATTATTTCCAAGAATCTTCCTTTATAAGTTTTCAAGTTTATTTTTAATCAACTTATTTTATTTTATAATTGTATGACATGTTAAGAAAAGAAAAGTGTTTTTGATGTAGAAATGATATTTTCCTCAAGAATGGAGTTCAAATGTTTTATCAATATTATTTTCCATCTAAGATAATATTGGGTTCTGTTTTTTATCCCTATTATTAAATTGATTTGATTATGTTTTGAGGGAATTATTTTTTATGAAGTCATTTACCGTATATTATTTGTTTTATAAGGTAATGATGTTTCAAGAATCCCATTTTTGTTACATGTGTTATGCGACGATGTATGATTTATGATTATGTGGCACACATAAGAAAGGATTCATTATAAGATGGGTGGGACCTATATCTCCCTCCAATGCATTGGGTAAATATTTATATCTCATGAGATAGACATGGCTGGAACAGAAGGTTATTTCGGTTCAGTGATACAGGACTGAACCGAGGAGTGAACTCAGTTCAGAAATGGACTTTGTCCGCTAAGATAGTCTTGACAATGAGTCATGACTAACATGAAATTATTTTCCATGATTATGTGTGCATGCCACAAGGTTTCATGTTTTATGTTATGATTATGGGGATCTCATTTTCACTTCTATGATTTATTCCATGTTAAGATATTATGATCTCTTTTGCAGGTTATGATTTTCAAAAAGATATGATATGATTTTTATTTCCTTTATTTTCCCTTGCTGAGCATTTGAGCTCACCCTTTTATGTTTTCTTTTCCCCAGGTCTGGAAGATGGATATTAAGTATAATATGCTAAAAGGGACCCAAGATATGATGAAATAAATGAGAGACAGTGTAGAAGATTTTTGAACTAGTTGTTTATGTTTCCCAGTTTCTAAATACACTATACCTATACGGTCCTTTGTGGTTTTGTCATATGTTGAAATAATTGTGCTTCAATTTTGATGTATTAACAATGTATGTAAAGTATGGGAAATTATAGTTGGTATTAGAGGCAAAGGAGGTAGGAATGTATCCGATCCTTGGGAACTCTCACATTTGTGCGTTGGACGAAGCATGGCTCTCCGCCCAAGGGCTTCATGCGGAAATGGCTGCCACTGGGGATGATGGTGTGTCCCGCCCAGGGGGTGTAGCCACCCATGGAGTGCCCTAATAGGTATCAATTATATTCCACTGGAATTAATTCCATACCGCTATAGTTGGTATCATAGGAAAGGTATAGTCAACCTTTGGAAACTAGGATGTGAAAACCTTAGTAAGAACCCTAAGGATAAGTCTAAGCATAGAACACAATCTTAGTGTTTTAGAAATGGCCATGAATAACCTAGGATAAGACCTTAAGCATAAAAATTTTATTCTTGAATTATGTGGTTTTCCTATTATAATTAGTGTTGCTCACACTATTCTTCTTGGTTTTAGTCAATGGCTGGAACCCGAAGAAACCGTGTTAATGCGGAATGTGATAGGAAATGCAATGATTGTCCCTATGAGCAACCAAACGATATGGGAGATGGAATGAAAAATATTGTAGCCATGCTCACACAACTTTATCAAGCTAGGAATCATGCAGGACTTCCAAATGAGCAAAGGAAGGAGCAACATTCTGTTGAATCCTTAATGAGGCAGCGTCCACCTTCTTTCAGCAGGTCTACTGATCCATTAGTTGCTGAACAATGGATTAGTACTACTGAAAAGCTATTTTCAGTTCTTCAATGTTCTGAACATGATAAAGTCATCCTAGCAGTGTATCGTTTGGAAGGAGATGCTGATCAATGGTGGAATCTTATTAAGAATACAAGGAAAACGGATGAAATTGAGTCTATGGAATGGGACGAGTTCAAGAACTTATTTTTCAATAAGTACTTCCCTCGTATTCTCCGAACAAAGATGGAGAAAGTGTTTCTTGAACTGATGCAAAGGGATGATGAATCTGTTGGTACCTATGAAGAAAATTTTACAAGACTTGCAAGGTACGCTTCTGGTATTATTATCCAACCTGAGAGTAAGATCGATCGATTCTTTAGTGGCTTAAAACCAAGTCATTGAAGGGCGTTAGCCATAAGGGACTTCAATAGCTACGAGGAAATAGTTCGATGTGCTCTGAAAGTCGAGATGGAGATTGGAGTAACCCATCAGTCATATGGGTTTGATAAGAAGAGGAAAATGGAATTCAAAGGAAAATCTAAAGAGCACACTGAAAAGAAGATGAGCTTTCCCTTATGCTCAAAGTGTGGGAATAAACATGGAGGGAGTTGTCTTAAAGGGACAATTAAATGTTTCAAAGGTGGAAAGGAAGGTCATCAGGCATTTGAATGCCGCGATAATGGGAATATGATGTCTAATGATGCAAACAAAGGAAGAGATACACAGAATGAACCTACTACACTTCAATGATTCAAGTGCAAGGAGATGGGGCATTATGCCAATCAATGCCCAAATCCAAGGGTTGATTATGATGGTCGACGTCAACAAACTCTTAAGGATAAAGACAAAGGAAAGTCACATGAAATTTCTATCAGTGATGTGGAGTATGATAACGAAGTGGTGAAAGGTACACTTACCATCCACTCTAAAGTAGAAAATGTTTTATTTGATTCTGGATCCACCCACTCTTTTATTTCTAAAGAATTCTCTAAGGGTATCACCATATTACCTCACCAATTAGATGTTGAGTTAGCTGTGACAACACATAATGGCACATCAATCGCATCAAAAGTTTATAATTCTTCTCCGATCAATGATTGTGGGAATGTGTTTCCTGCAAATCTGGTGATCCTTCATATAGTGGAATTTTATGTGATTCTTGGCATGGATTGGATTTCTTTATATGGATATCATATCAATTTCCAAAGAAGGGATGTCACATTTCATATTCCAGACCAATCTATGACCGTCTATCAATGCAAGGATGAACATAACCTTCTAGTGGAAATTTCTTCCATTTTATGGGTATTGATTCCACTAAATGAAGGTTATTTAACTCAAATGGTTGGTGAGAAACTCACGATTAAGAATATGCCCATCGTACAGAAGTTTGATGATGTCTTTCCGGAGGAATTACCGGGTCTTCCACCAAATCGTGAAGTTGAGTTTTCATTAGAACTCGTACCGGGTGCTTTTCCTATTTCAAAGACACCTTATAGAATGGCCCCAATTGAGTTGCAGGAATTGATGAAGCAACTCCAAGAGAATCTTGATAAGGGATTCATACGCCCTAGTGCATCACCTTGGGGAGCACCTGTTCTATTTGTTTAGAAGAATGATGGATCAATGAGACTCTGCATTGATTATTGATAACTTAACAAGATCACTATCAAGAACAAATATCTTCTCCCACGCATTGATGACTTATTTGACCTACTACGCGGAGCTCAATACTTTTCCAAGATTGATCTTCATTCAGGGTATCATCAGTTAAGGGTCAAAAGGGAGGATATACTAGAGACGGCTTTCCGTACAAGGTATGGACACTATGAATTTATAGTGATGCCATTTGGTCTTACTAATTCCCCTACTATCTTCATGGATCTAATGAATAGAGTCTTTTGAGACTATCTTGATAAATTTGTGGTAGTATTTATAGATGATATTCTTGTCTATTGAAAGATCAAGGAAGAGCATGATGATCACTTGAGAATTATATTAAAGACCCTGAGAAAGGAGAAGCTTTATGCCAAATTTACCAAGTGTGAATTTTGACTTCAAAAAGTTGCATTTTTGGGTCACATAATCTCAAAAGAGGGTATATTTGTGGATCCAGCAAAAATAAAGGTTATCGAAAGATGGTCGAGACCAACAACAGTAACTGAGATCCGAAGTTTTCTTGGTTTGGCTGGATATTATCGACATTTTGTAAAGGATTTTTCATGATTATCTAATCCAATCACCAAGTTGACTCGGAAAGGAGTTATGTTTGTCTGGACGGAAGAATGTGAAGAGAATTTGAAGGAGTTGAAAAGAAGGTTATCCAGTGCACATGTTCTCACACTGCCTTGTAGTAGAGAATGGTTTGTGATCTACAGTGATGCATCCATGAAAGGATTGGGGTGTGTCCTTATGAAAAATGATATGGTGATAGCTTATGCCTCACGACAGTTGAAAATCCATGAGCAAAATTACCCAACACATGATTTGGAGTTAGCTGCGGTAATCATTGCATTAAAGATTTGGAGGCATTACCTTTATGGTGAAAGGTGTAATATTTATACCGATCATAAAAGTTTAAAGTATATTTTCACACAAAAGGAGCTGAATATGCATCAAAGAAGATGGTTGGAGCTGATTAAGGATTATGACTGCTCAATCCATTACCACCCTGGGAAAGCAAACAAGGTGGAAGATGCATTAAGTCGACAAGACCATGCTAGTTTATCCATGATAAGGATCACAAAAGATCTAATATTTATGTATTTACAAAGGATGGATCTTGGAATTATAATGGAAGGGGAAAATCTTATCTTTCTCAAATGAATGTTCAACCATCTATACATGTGAAGATTAAAGAGGAACAGAAAGAAGATGTCGAGTTACAAAAGAAGGTGAGAAATGTTCCTGAATTAAACCTTGATTGTGATGGTATAATAAAGTTCAGGAATTGGGTTTGTGTTCCTCCCATCCACGAATTAAAGAAGGAGCTGCTGGATGAGGCTCATAGTTCTTCATTCTCTATTCATCCTGGAAGCATGAAGATGTATAGGGACCTGAAAGAGTACTTCTGGTGGGATGGCATGAAAAGAGATGTTGATGAATATGTCTCTCGATGCTTGGTTTGTCAACAAGTTAAAGATGAGAGACAGAAGTCTAAGGGGATGTTACAACCATTACCCATACCCTAATGGAAATGGGAAAACATCACTATGGACTTTGTCACAGGCCTTCCTAAAACATCCAAAGGCAATAATGCTATCTGGGTCATAATTGATCGTCTTACAAAGTCTTCACACTTCATTGCTATTATAGAGGATTTCTCTCTAGATCAGCTTGACAGGATATATGTAAAGGAAGTGGTAAGATTACATGGAGTACCACTTTCTATTATATCTGATCGGGACCCGAGATTTACCTCGAAGTTCTGGCGAAGTCTTCAGCATACTCTGGATACAGAGTAGAGTTTCAACACTGCATATCATCCCCAGATAGAATCTCAGTCTGAGAGAACAATTCAAACCCTAGAAGATATGTTGAGAGCTTGCTCTATGGATTTCAAAGGAGGTTGGGATCAACACCTACCTTTGGTGGAATTTTCTTATAATAATAGCTTTCACTCCAGTATTCAGATGGCTGCTTATGAAGCTCTCTATGGAAAGAAATGCAGGACTCCAACTTGCTGGGATGAAGTTGGGGAAAGAAAGCTATTAGGACCTGATCTCGTTGATGAAATGGCAGAAAAGGTCAGATCAATTCAACAACACATAAGAGAAGCTCAGAGTCGATAGAAAAGATATGATGACAACCGAAGAAAAAGACCTAGAGTTTGAAGTGGGTGATAAAGTTTTCTTACGAATATCTCCCTGGAAGAGGGTTATGAGATTTGGAAGGAAGGGGAAGTTGATCCCTAGATATATCGGTCCTTTCGGAATAATGGATCATGTTGGAAAGGTAGCTTACCGATTGGCGTTTCCACAGTATCTCTCTCAATTTCACGATGTGTTCCATGTATGTCTCCTGAGAAAGTACATACCTGATCGTTCACATGTACTCCGCTCAGAAGTTGTACCGCTGGAGCAAGATCTTTCTTATGAAGAACAACCAATAGAGATTCTGGATCGTAGCGAAAAAGTCCTACGAAACAAGACCACTCGATTGGTGAAATTCTTATGGAGGAACCACCAACTAGAAGAAGCTACATGGGAGCTTGAGGATATGATTAGGGAGAGGTACCCTCATCTGTTTGTTACAAAGTGACGAATTTTGAGGGCGAAATTCATTTTAAGGGGGGTAGAATGTAACACCTGAGCCTTTTATGTTATAAAAATCTTCAAAGGAATCTTTTTCTACACAACACTTTCTTGGCTTGCTTTACATGAAGTCATGACCTTCCTCGATAGCTTGCGTCGTACGCAATACCGAGTTTCACTAAACATCGATATGCTATTAAAATATTATTTAAATTAGCCGTTATGAATAGTAATAACCACTTTTTGAAATTTTATAAATTTTATTTTTCAAAATGGACTTCATTTTTGGATTCGGAATATCAAAATTAGCCTAGGGTGAAATTTTGGTATTTATCTGAAAACTTTCAATTTTTGATGAATAGTGAAACCACTAAGTGGTAGGTTAAAAACTAAATTTTGCATAAAACATAATTTTACCGCTTCTGTGAATGAAATTTCGAAAATCTGACAGACACTGTTGATATCAGTAAGTAAAATGTGGTTCAATGAGATAAAATTTATTTTATGGTGAATAGTAACTTTTTACTTTTTTTTACCGCGGTTAATAGTAAATAGGGTAACTAAGGGTAAATATGATATTACTATTACCCTAACACATGTCCTAATTCTATTGGATAAGTTTAATTAGACCAAAAACAAACTTAGAAATAAAATATGACCATGTAGGCCCACTTAGATTAGATTAGGACATTTATTATTAATTTATTTAAAGAAGGGTTAAAATAGTTAAAATCAAAGATTAATAAGTAAATCATTTTTAAAATGGGGTTATACATAAGATAAATTCGACTATAAATATTCATTAGAAAGATAAAACGATTTCCTACATAATGATATTTTATTTGTAATCTTTAGACTTTAAATAAATTAATTTATTTATGACACAACGATGATGCAGTAATTACCTTTTTAAGGAAATGTTAACATAATTGATGTTATAAATGCTTGAATAAATGTAATTTGAGACTTTTTATGAATTCCACTAATTTTCTAGGTTACTATGATATATTAGTGTTGATTTAATCAACTTTTTTCGAACATATAATTCTGTTATGACTTTCACAAAAATCATATATCAAATAGTGTCAAAATTGAAAGAAAACAGTTTTAAATAAAATAAAATATTATTAATTGTTATTTTATTCCTAAAAATATAAGGTTCGGCCAAATTACTTATATAAAGATATATATATTAATAATAAACAATTTTGGGTTCGTTTGGCATGTTATAGTAAGTGTATTTACCATATACTGTAAGAAAACAAAAATACACGGTAAAAGTTAAATTATTTAACTTAGAGTTAAATATAATTGATAAGGTTAAAATAATAACCTAAACATGTCTAAATCCTATTGTTTGATATGATTTCGACCCAAACCCACATTACCTTAGAAATAAGACCCTTTGAAACCATTATAAACCAATTTTGACTTTAATATAAAATATTATTTTGAGATATTCCTAAGGTGCCCCTCTTCTCCCTTATAAAAGGGCACCTCCTCCCCCTCCTCCTCACACCAATTTGAGCACTAAATCTCGGCCAACCCCTGAAAAAATACCTTATCCACTTCCCTAGAATAATCCTAGAGGTCCTGGTCTTCTTCAAAGACCAATCTTAGTTCCCACGTGGAGGATTCAAAGAGGCGTTTCAAAGGAGAGGTAATATCCATTACCGATCTTTTCAATTTCTTTCTTCGTCAACTTCTTCTTCTTTAGTTGATTCATGACAAAGTAATAACATAAGTATTACTTACATATAGATATGTTATTATAAATATGAAACAACCCTAATTCACCTTCTATCCATCCTACGGAAAAATGAAATCACCGCGCGTGCGTACGTACGGAATACCGTCTCCACGACGTGGTGTAATCTATTTTCTACCATCACCTTACAAGGATGGGTATAATGGTGTAATGAGTAACTATTTATGATTATTATAAAGTAATATTGATACTAAAATAATATATATATACTCCATTACAATTCCACGATCATATGAACGATATCATCACTCATGCGTACGTACGGAATACCGTCTCCTCGATGTGATGCGACTCGTTCTACATGATCTTCATTTCTTAATGATTATATAAATGAATTGAATGAATGAATATGATATATACTACACTAATAAAATTCTGGAAATGAGGTATCTATGACCTAAAGATAAGAATAAGAATTTATTCGACAAAACACGCATAAGAACAAAAAGTTATATACACCCAAATAACAAGTAGCAATGAAATATTACTACTAAGAAGCTAAGAATATGAACATATATGATATAATAAAAATAAGTATGATTCTAGATTAAGTCAATAATATTATTTAAATCATTATACAGGATGTTCGGATGCTTACAAATCAAGTCATACCTAAGGTAAGGGAAATATCACAATCTCATTTTTATCCGAGATTGTTTATACTTTGGCATTTACTGGGGTGTATTTTATCATCCGCATCCATGTTTCCTCAATATCTAATATTATTTCCATCCACCTACAATTTTTTAAATCCAATTTTACCCTTCGGTGAATTTTTAGTAAAAGATAAGAAAGGAATATTTTGTCGTTTTTCGTACGAGGTACTTTTTGACTTTTCCGACAAAAGTACGAAGAATGTTTTTTAACTTCTACGAAAAGAATGGATTTTTAAAACATTATTTCCAAGAATCTTCTTTATAAGTTTTCAAGATTATTTTTAATCAAATTATTTTAGTTTATAATTGTATGACATGTTAAGAAAAGAAAAGTGTTTTTGAAGTAGAAAGTATATTTTCCTCAAGAATGGAGTTCAAATGTTTTATCAAAATTATTTTCCATATAAGATAATATAGGGTTCTATTTTTATCCCTATTATTACATTGATTTGATTATGTTTTGAGGGAATTATTTTTTATGAAGTCATTTACCTTATATGATTTGTTTTATAATGTCATGATGTTTGAAGAATCCCATTTTTTGTTACATGTGTTATGCAATGATGTATGATTTATGATTATGTGGCACACATAAGAAAGGATTCATTATAATATGGGTGGGACCTATATCTCCCTCCAATGCATTGGGTAAAGATTTATATCTCATGAGATAGACATGGCTGGAATGGAAGGTTATTTCGGTTCAGTGATACAGGACTGAAACAAGGAGTGAACTCGGTTCAGAAATGGACTTTGTCCGCTAAGATAGTCTTGGCAATGAGTCATGACTAACAAGAAATGATTTTCCAGGATTATGTGTGCATGCCACAAGGTTTCAAATTTTATGTTATGATTATGGGGATCTCATTTTCACTTCTATTATTTATTCCATGTTAAGATATTATGATCTCTTTTGCAGGTTATTATTTTCAAAAAGATATGATATGATTTTTATTTACTTTATTTTCCCTTGCTGTGCATTTGAGCTCACCCTTTTATGTTTTCTTTTCCCCAGGTCAGGAAGATGGATATTAAGTAGAATATGCTAAAATGGACCCTAGATATGATGAAATAAATGGTAGGCACTGTAGATGATTTATGAACCAGTTGTTTATGTTTCCCTGTTTCTAAAGACACTATACCTATACCGTCCTTTGTGGTTTTGTCATATGTTGTAATAAGTGTGCTTCAATTTTGAAGTATTAACAATTTATGTAATGTATGGGTCGTTATATCCATAGTATATGAGTGAATAGGAAGTGGGAGATTGGATGGTTTAATATAGGAAAATGGATGGAATTCATTGTTATTTGGTTTTTCTATAACATACATTAAAATAAAAAAACCACAAACCACACATGGTTTATGCCCACTATTTTTACCAAAGAGGAGTAGAAAAAATTATTTTATAATTCAAATTGCCAATTTTTTTAAAATAGTATGCTTCCTTAGGTGTAAGTGAGTCACGATCTCAAGTAAAACAATTTAAAATGATAATGTGTTTAATAAGTACTGAAGGGTACCCAAAAGATTTTTAAAATAAATCATAAAATCCTAAAATACCATCATATAAATGGTAAAACATATATTGGAATAACATAATGTTTGTAGTATTATATTACATCAATATTGGGTCAATATGATGTCATAAAACACATTATATATTTCAACACTATTTAATTTGTACCCAAAAATTCTACAGTCTATTAAATTAATGAAAAATTCTTAATTTTATAATTTGGACGTCCTTATTACAAAAATAATATAAATTTTATCTAAATAATTTTTTCAATATGTGAATTTTTACTTTTAATAAAAAAATTGTCCTTAATAAAAAATTAATGGGTTTGGAAAAAAATATCGTACAAACCACAATAAAAATCACTATTGTATTCATAATAATTATGTGCTCATTTATATTTAATAAAAGTTAATTTAGTGAAATGTTTTATTAAAATTTTATTTAATTAAAAAATCCATTAATTCATCAAAATATAATAAATATTATATTTTTTCTTTAGGAACTATTTAAAAAGTAAAAATAATATAAAGAATGTATGTTCTCTATAAATAAAATAATTCATATAATCATAGATCTAGGGTATCACTACATAAACCCATATAACAACAGCATATGTCCAAAGTATAAGGTGTGCGATGGTGATAGACTCTTGGGGTGGATCAAAAATAATCCTAAAGGTGGTAATCTCAATTAACTAAATCTTCTCCTCCAGGTGGTTCCGCTTAAGAATAACTTTTTGAAGATCGAATTGGGCTTGTTAAAGAGCGAAGTCCATTGACTAAACCTATTTTCTATGCTCTGAAAAATGGAACTTGTATAGAGATATTCTAGTGGATGAGTCCATCACATATTTTTTCTGAGTAAATTGTATTTTTTAAAGCCCAATATTTATATTAATCATGTGATCATTATTTTTCTAATATATGAGCAACAGTCACATTTTCTAACAATTTTTTAACATCAAAAAAAAATAAAACAGATTAATTGCATATGTATTCCATAAACATTTTACATAATATTTCATTTAATTAGATCAATAAGAAATTTCATTGATAAATTTTAGGGTCGTTATAATCATCACCCCGAAAGAATTTTTTCCCATGATATTTTCCCCATAGTAAAATAGATGTTGGTAAATATACTTCATCATTTCCTCTTATTCCCACGTTTCTTCTTCCAACTTGTGGTTTCTCCACAAAAGTTTCACATGGGCCGTCGTATTATTTTTTATAAATTCTTCCCTACGATCTAATATCTTTAATAGCTTCTCATCATATGAGAGGTCATTATCCAATGGTACCACTTCTGGATTGAGTACATGTGATGGTTTGGGTATGTACTTTCTCAAGAGTGATACATGGAATTCATAATTTACTTGAGATTGGTTCAGTGGGATTTTTATTTGACGGGCCATTGCTTCAAGGCGATCATGGATCTCAAAAGGGAGGAGGTACCTAAGACTATTTTTTCCTATCATTCCAAATATCATAACCCTCTTATATGTTGTTATGTAGAGAAATAACTTATCTCTAACATCAAACACTAGGTATCATCGACCATTATCATCATAGACCTTTTGTCTACTATTTTTCCCTTTTATGTGATGTTATATGGTCTTAAGATTCCCTAAAATTTCCTCGACCACATCTGGAACTAGGAGTTTTATCTCCCCAACAATATCATGACATGATGGTGTTCTACACCTCTTCCCATATAGGTTTTCATAAGGATCCATTTGGATGATTAAGTGGAAATTGTTACTGTATGTGAACTGAAAAAGTGTAAGATGTAGATCTCATCCTCCGTTGAAGTCCATTGTGCATGCTCTCAACATTTCCTCAAGTGTTTGGATTGTTTGCTCTGATAGGCCACTAGTATGACGATGAAAATCCATACCAATGTTCAAATCAATATCCAAAGCATGTTGAATACTCATGTAAAACATAGTAGGGAATAATGGATCTCGATCAAATACGATAGATAGTTGTACTCTATGCTTCCTTACCACGTATTTGATATATAATTATACCAATTGATCCATTATGAAATCCTCATAAATTGAAATAAAGTGTACAACCTTTTCAATATGATCCTCAAAAACCCAGTTATCATTGTTTATTTAGAAGTATTTGGAAGTACGGTGAATAATTCCCCAGTGATGTTATCCAATTTACATGCTTGTATGGGTAATGATTTCATCATACCCTTAGAATTCTATCTTTCAGACATCACATACTGACAAACTAGACACATTGAGGCACACTCAGTGATCTCCTTCTTCATTTTATCCCTCCAATAATTCTATTTGAGATCTTGATACATCTTTTTATTTCCTGGGTGAATTGAGAAATTTGAGATATGTGCATAATCCAAAATCTTCTTCTTTAATTCTATATTCTATAGAACACATAGTCTAGAACTAAATATCAAAATTCATTCTTCATTGACATTGAACTCAACAGATTTCCCTATTCATTTAGTTTCCAGGTACTTCTAAATTACCACATAATCCTTTTAGTCATCCATTAAAATTTCTAAAATATGCGGTTGAGAAATAATATGTGAAAGGATTGATAATATTCCCTTCATTAGGATTCCCGTGTCCATCTTCATCTAATCTAAGAATATTGGATCCTTTTCAATTCCCATTAATCATTGAATCACTCGGTCCTTTCTAGTTAGAGAATCTGCCACCTTGAACACATTCCCATGGTTGTAATGGATTGAGCATTCATAGTCTTTGATCTCCTCTTACCAACTTCATTGGCGCATCTTCAACTTTTTCTGTGTGAATACATACTTGATGCTTTTGTGATCCATTCATATTTCACACTTCTCCCCAAAGTGGTAATTTTTCCATGTTTTTAAAGAGAATATCACTATAGTCAACTCCAAATAAATTTTTGGATATTTTTTCTCATGAACATAAAATTACATTGAAGCATATGAAATGAATTTTTTATTTTCCATAATCATAACACATAGGGCCTTCTTCGAATCATAACTAAAAACCACAAAAAGGTCTCCATTTTTGGGTAGTGTGAGTACAAGCGCAATGATATTCCTCTTTTCGACTACTTTAAACGATATATTCATTCCTAACTCAATGAAAAATTTAATTCATTCCACATTTTCTTTGTAAGAGGGTTGGACAATAGTGAGAAATGTCTCAAAAATCATTGATAGTATTCAGCTAACCCCAGGAAGAAACATGTTTCATCACATATGTTAGCCTTGGCCATCATTAAATTTTAGCTATCATGGAGGAATTTACAAATATATCATTTCCTGTGATGATACAACCCTTTTATTAGACATCCTTAAAGTAGAACACACACTAGATGTACTTTTCATAGAGCTTCTTCTTTCATTATTTCTCTAGTATATTTCCTAGATTCTCATCATGTTCCTATTTGGTATTTAAGTTTAATAGAATATTATCAACAATGACATCCAAAAATTTGTCATGATAATATCTAAATACTCAATTAATCATTTAAATGAAAATTTATAGGGAATTATTGAGTCTGAATGGCATTATTATGAATTAACAGTGCCTGTATGTTGTACAAAAAGTTGTCTTGGAGATATCCTCCTTCTTCACCATTCCAAGGTAATATCCTAAACTCAAATAAACCTTGGATAAGTATTGTTATCAATGTATCTAATGGAACAATAAAAAAAATTCATGGATGATGATACTTGCTATTTTTTGGGATTTTGATCAGCTCACAATTATAAATTCCAAGGTGCATTTAGCCATCTCTCTTCATGACGAATAGGACTGGTGCACTCCACGGAAAATCACTTGGGTGAATAAAAAATCTATGCATATTCTATTTTAGTAATTTATTCAGCTTCACCAGCTCCATAATATCTATTTTATAATGAGTCTTGGATATTAGAAACACCGCGTGTATATGGTCAATTCATAATTCAACATCTATTCTAGGAGTAAGATAAGGAAATTTCTTGAGAAACACTTCATTGAATTGCCCCACAATAGAAATGTATTTAAAGATTTTTTCTTCCTTAGAATCAATCAGTTGAGAAAGATAAACATTCTCATAGGGTAGCAATATCCACATTTGGGATGATATTTCAAAAGAAGATTCATCCTTCTCCTCACACTTGTAGATAATCTGGGGGGAATTCGCTATATAGAGTGTGATTTCCTTCTCACATCAATTTATGTTGGATCTATATAAAAAATTCCAATTTGTGCTAATAATTGCATAACATTATACCATAGTATGTATGAATTGGTTCTTTTTTAACTTCATACCAAAAATTGTAATAGTTGATAAGTTATATTAATTGGTTTCAACGATTGCCCCATTTAATGTATTCATTGACAGATTTACGTCGATGATCGTTTGTGGTGTTGGGATTGTTCTACTAAATTTTTGGGATATAAATGAATGCATATAACAACAATAAAAAATTATGTTCACTATTTTGGAATGAAAAACTAGAATTCCTATCACCACTTAGTTTTTGAGGATCACATAGGTGGTAGTGATTGAAAAATATTTCCCTAGATTCTTAGTAGGTTATTGGTTGTCTCTAAAAACCCTCATCTTAAAGAACTGGTTTGAAAGGTTCTCAGGTTCTTTGTAGTTGAAGAAATGGACAATGTGTTGACAGTCAAACAAAGTGTTCCTCTCATTGGTCGTAGTAGTGGGTTTCTCCTCATGGCATTTAATGGATATTTTCCATTCTCTTCCACACATAAAGCATATTCATGTCCCCTTCAGGGAATTTATAGGGTGCTTCTTTCTGCACCTTTGGAAACTGGGTTTCTATATTTTGTTTGCAAGGTTGGATTTATCTATATCACATCCAGAAATGATGTCCACCTTACACCTCTTCTGCCCATGATACCTCTGATATTCTCTGATCTCCATTTTGACTTTATAGGAACATCAGACAATTTACTAATAGCTCTTGAAGTCACAGATCGCTAGGTAATTCCATTAGTTTGGTTTCACCCCAAAAAATAATCGATCAACCTTACATTTGTGGGTAACAAAAAAACCTAAGTCATATAATGAAATAATTTTGATGTTTTCCTCATACGATCCAATTGAATCTTGGTATTTTTTTGAGGGAAAGGATGTCGCTTTCCAAATTATGTTGGAGGGTGCGGGGAAAATATTTATTGAAAATTATTTTCTGGAAATCCTTTTATTCTAACACCTTGATCTCCCCCTCAGGATACATATTTTTTATCAGTGTCTTCCATTGAGCAACTTTACCCTCTAGACAATAAGAAGCTCGAAGAACATTCTCAAGTATGTAACATTGAAGTATGGAGAAGGACATTTCAATGGAGTTGATCCATTGTTCGGTAATTGAGGTATCAAATGACCCATTAAATGTAGGAGGCCTTTGTCTCATGAAGCTCTGGATTTATACTTGTTTTTTCTTGGGGGGTGTTGAACATTACACTTAACCCACAATTCTATTAAATTATTGAGTTAACTGAGAGAGTATTAAGACATAGATAACGATTCCCGAACACATTGTATTCGGCATATCATTAAAAAAATCATCACAGTGATCATCACATTAGTTGTTAGACTGATTGAACCTATTACTGACAATTTTTTATAATAAAAGAAAATATTGGGGTAACCCACAAAGGGTAATACAAGTAAAATAATGGATGACTTAGAAATAACATTTATTTCCTTATATTATGAATCTATTGGCTTCAATCTATGATTTCCATGATATACTACCCAATATATGTTCGTAGGAGAATATTTTTATTCCTCTAATAATTATTCATACTATGTTTGGGAATTTACCATATAATAACCCTTGGGATTTTCTTAAAAATGAGTATATCCAGGCTCGTTGTTGTGTACCAGGATTCCCCATGTCATGCTCGAAACTCCTTGTCAGAGTTTTCACTCTTATGTAAATTTGTGTCCAAGAAGCCTCTACCCACTCGTATCTAGACATGGATGTATTTTCATGATAAACCACTTAATCAATAAAAACAAAAAAAATGGCTTTTTTTATTATAATTATTCGAATCTTTAATGCTTCACTAGGGTTTTCTAATCCTAATCCCAAAATTAACTAAACATTTCCTCTGATACCAACTATAATAGCCCTGATATTTATTACCCACATAAAAATGATTTATTACATAACATATTAACATGATATAAAATATATTATCTAGAGGACCACTGTCATTGTTTATTTAAAACATTAAATAATGACTTAAAACCTGAAACACAATATCTTTATTGAAAACATGCTTTACATGACCACTACATTCCCCTATACATAGCATTGAATGGGACAACTTGAGGACATTCATAAGAAAAGGGTGATATATAAATCACTATAGGGGAGATAAAGAGTAATTATATGGAGAGTTAAATTAATGTTAGGAAATAGACATATCAATTGAGAATATGAGGAAAAAGAACATAAATTCATGATATAACATGATTATCATCACATGGAAATTTGGAAACAAAACTTAACATGGTATTAGCATGAGCCAAGCCTAATTTCACATGGAGCATGAGTTAATCTAGATTTCACTTGAATTAGAATTAGTAATCCCTCATTTCAATAGATGTACCATTATATTATACTTTAACCAATGCATTGGAGAAATATCAGGGAACAACCTTCTTAATCATTTCAGATCTTGCATAAGTGTTCCACATGGATCATATTACATGGATTCATTAAACATCATCATTTATTACATGATAATGGAATGTGGAATTATAAATTAATATCTATAATAAATAAGTAAATGTTCATAAATGATAATACCCTTGTTAAAAAAAAATTGGCATCGTATTCACTTGACAATGAACTCGTGTTGGTAAATCGCGGTGCAATTTCTACAGCATATTAAGGTGACCTAAAAATTCATAAAAATAATTGATGACAGAATAATAGTTATCTCATAATATGTACATGAAGTAGACAATAGTGGGTTAATATATATACAAGTTCCAAAATATTTAAGGAAATTTAGATTCATAATATTAAAATTTCATGAATGTAAATGAAAAGAGAGAGATTCCATATAGAATTTCAGCAAAGTACCGGGTGTACTTGGGAGGCATTAATGAAAGAGAAAGAAGTATATCATCGTTTAAAACTAAAACGGGCATTATGGGGGAGGTTAAATATCATACCACAACATTTTCAATTGAAAAAATGGTATACCAACACAATTAAATTTGGGGAAAAAGTTGGAATAGAAGAATCCATTTACTAGGAAATGTGATCCCATTGGCTTAGGAGGGGATTGAGATAGGATTTTTGAGAGATTGGCGCACCTTGGGATGAGTATAAATAGAATATGATTGTGGTTTGACGAGATCTAAGTCCTTTGAGTGAAGAGGATGTGGGATCTTGGGTGGGTATATATAGGAAATGGGAGTGAATTTATTATTATTTTGGTTTTGGATACCATACATTAATCTACACAAAACCACAAACCAACCCATGGTTTTTCCCATGGTTTTTGAAAAAGGGTATTGTAAAACATTATTTTATTAGTAAAATGGACTAAATTATTAAAATATTAGGCATGCTTATAGGTATGTGAGTCACACTCTCATGGAAATCAATATAATAAGTTAAAGTGTTTTATAAGTCGTGATTGGACCAGTAAAGCATTGTAAACTAAATCAAAAAAACATAAAATCACATTATTTTTATTGTAAAACAATTATTGTCCCAAAATAATGTTTATAGTTTTCATTACATCATTATTGTGTCATATGATGTCAAAAAACGAAATATATATTTAAACGATATTTAATTTGTACCCAGAAATTCGATTGTCTTAGAAAATTTTGAAAAATTCACCTTTCGATAACATTGATGTCGGGATTCCAAAAAAATAATAATTTTAATTCATTAATTTTTTAAATATGTCAATTTTTTACATTGAAAATAAATATCGACATTTGTCGATAATTCTTGGGTTTTGATAAAAATAGATTACAAACCTTAATAAAAATATCAATTTTATTCATAATAATTATATGGTCATTTATTATTAATAAAAATTTATTTGATGACAATATTTTATTAAAATATTATTTAATTCCAAAAATCATTAATTCATTAAAATAGGCTTAAAATGCAGTTTTTTCTTAAAAACTATTTAAAAAGTAACAATAATAAAATGAATATATATTATATATAAAAAAATATTTTACATAATAATAGTACTAGGTTCTTGTAACATAATCCCTTATACCACCCAAATAAGACCAAAGGGTAAGATATGCGATGATGACAATCTTTTCAGGTGACTTGGCTAACATCTCCCATGTTATAATCTCTATTAACATCCACTTCTCTAGTATGCAGTTCTACAGGAGATTAACGTGTTGAATATCGGCTTCGTCTTGGACTAGGGAAAAGTACATTGATGCCACCGCATTTCTGAGCTCAGAAAAATAGGAATTGTATGGGCCAATTCAAATTGACGAGGGCATTGATTCCTTTGGCTGAGTTAATTGGGTTTCTTAAAGACTGATTTTTTATACTAATCATGTGATATCTATTTAACAGCTATATTAGAAATGGTCACAATTCTTAAAGATATTTAAAAATCACAAAACATAAAACCCAGTATGAGCTTATGTTATATAACACCATTTTATATAATAAAACATTTAATGTGATAAAGAGCAATTATCATTAATAAACATTTGGGTCATTACAATATTTCATTAATCTTGAGTTTTCCTTAAAATATCAATATTCTATTAATTGGATTTTCTAGGTAATCCTTAATTTTTGACATGTTATCAAAAGTACTTAATTAAAAGTCATATAATATAAATATATTGATGTTTTATGATTCAAATAATGAAAATAACTCTAATAAAATAATTAATTCTTAAAATCCCAATAAATAATCATTTCAATCATTCTACTTTCATCATATACCACCAACTAGGATTCTTATTCTTTTTCAATAACCCTTATTTCATATAATGTTTCATTTTTAGTGTCTTCATCATCATCAATATAAAAATAAACCAAAAAACTTTTTTTTATTTTCATTATGATATTGACATATAGAAGATCTATTTAAATCATGCTTATAACTTCCACATTTGAAGCATTCAAACATCAATGATATTTAGGAAGACCTTTACTGTAATTCATTGAGTTTAATAAACATTTTATTTTGTAACAAAAATTAATTTATTTGTGTTATTTATTTCCGCACACATAACATATTCATGCTTTTATAAGTCATCCACATGGGTTCCTCTTACAAAATTATCTATATATATGAAGCTAAATCATCATTAAACTATGGTACCCACCTAACTAACTATCAAAAAAATATATCCTTCTCTACATTTTGGAGTCTGAGATCTGGTTAATATGAATCTGGTTAATAATATATCATGATAACTAAATAGGAATAAACAAAATATCATTAAATCGATTTATTACCCTATTTGGTGGCTCATCAATGAATTTTCATTCACCATAAATTTTATTCTTGTTCCTCTGGGTAATCAAGAATAATAAAATAAGAAATACCCATTGAGAGTATCTATATTCATAATTAATAAAATAAACCTAAAAATTCACTTATAATATGTGTAAATTATGAAAACTTACTTTTAATCTATCATACTATAAGCTTATGTTAGGACATTCATGGTTATTTTTTCAATTATTCAGGATTTTTAATAAATATGTTGTGGATTTAAATATCATATATCATAGGAGTTTCAAATTAGGTGAGTAATAAGGATCATAGTCATATGACATGTGAATATAAAATCTACATCAATGTTCACTTTTCATAGATATTACCCCTAGGTACCCAAATGTTTTATCCACATCAACTTTTAGTATCCAAAATGTGATGAAAATTCTTGCAAAACACTTCTTATAACCTTTAAAAAAAATTAATGATATTTTCCAATTATTTTATTCATATTTTAATTAATCCATTAAGAGGTAATTAGAGTTATCACAAAATAAATAATATCCTAGTTTTTAAAGTATAAATAAACATTTTCTTTGATTCGAAATCAAGGGACACAAGCATCTCATAAATTGTTATTACATTATTTAAAATGGATATTCATTTCAATACATTGTCAAATTCAAGAAGATCATAATCGAATCGATTCTTTGGATACTGGACATAAAATAACCTTATTATATGAATGTCATTCAACATATCCAATAAATATATTTCAATATAGTACCCGACATTAACATACCCTACCAAAAATCATGAATTCATAATATGGGGGAAAGAAACCTAAGAATGGGTAAGCTCATGTGATCAATAAGTATAAATAAGAAAGATATAAATATAACATATACATATGGTTATGATAAAATCAGAGTAAAATTTTAAAACCATACATAACATATCATATTTTCTAATCTTGATTCATGCCATAAATACTTATATATCATATGAAATGAAATAACATTGAATAAAAGAACAAGATCAATGGAAACATAACATTGGAATAAGGCATAAAATTTTGATGTATACATAAGTACAGAATATGAATCTGTGATAGTCAATGATCACTTATAATGTCATCACAGTGGTATGTTTTCCCTAACAAAACTACCATTGCGTCTATGGTTCACTCTCAATACCTTCATTGAAGAAGAAGTCCAATGTTGAATCGTGTTCACTCCCAATTTATATCATGTCCATCTAATGAGATATAAAACATTAAACAATTCATTTGATGTAGGTATAGGTACTACACATCTCATAATTACAGTCACACATATTTATGATAGAATATCTAAAATATTAATCATGTTATAATTTCATAGCCTATGTATAGAAAATAGATTTCATAATTATTTCATTAACTTAAAATAGAATAAACCATGAAAATATAAATGAGTTTTATTAATATTTAACTAACCTAAACATTATGAATCAAAATTATAAATATGGATGGTATCTTTAAATTTTACACGATTAAAACATAAGAAAAATAAATGGATTCTGACAAAGAATGAAATTGATTTCAAAAGATCACATAAAACATTAAATAAGGTATATAACCTTTCCAATTTAATCGAATATATAAATAATAAAACATTCTTTTTAATATTTGTCTTTAAAAATAACTATGGAATCATTTAATGGAAGTAATAAGAATTATTTATAAAAATCCAGTGGTCAATATACATTTTTTATTGCATAAAAATATGAAAATATAAAAAATTTTGAGAAAAAATTTCTTTATAAATAATATTTATTATTTATAATAGATTATTAAAATGAAATAATTGGCATGATAGTGGTAAATTCATTTCATATTATACATGTCAAAATAATTTCTCTCCTCTCAATTCTTGTAAAATACAGTAATTATTTTTTAGCAAAAACAATAATATTACATTCATTAATAATTTAATATTAAATCATGGGTATAAATTGATTTAAAAATTATTATTTTTACTTATAAAATAAATTTGAAATCATTTCTAGAAAATATAGTTTTTAATGAAAAAATTGTTCATTTGAAGAATGAAATAATGAAATATTTTCCTATAAATTTTTATTAATATAATGAGCACATAATGAGTAGAAAATGAATGGAAAAAAATTTAATATCATGACATAATATTTGGATAATACATTTCATGAGTTTATTGATATATAAATCAAAATTTTTCATCATTTGATTCATATTCATAAAAATTCCAGATAAAATATGAGATTGTTACATTAAAATACTACCACTTTCATAACATTGAATTGTAATTAACATGATATATTAATTGTAAATGAAAATAATAATATCATAAAAAAATTATATTCACGATATAACATTTCAAATTAGTGATATATAAACCTTGTATAAGATGATAGGAGCCTAACATAACTTATGTCCTAATATGGCTATTTGAGACACAAAATGCCTTACAACTTGGACAACATCTGAAAAATAAACCCCATGAAGGATAGATATTAAAATGGATCTGTAAATTAAAAAATTTAATTATAATTATGATTAAATAACTTCTTGGGAAATATATGAACCACACAAAATATACTTATGGTGAATATGTCATGTGTCTGACAATAAAATAAAATTGAGTTTATAATCTCTTACCAAAACTCCCAAATTAGTTCATACAACTTAAAAACTATAGTATAACGAATATATTGTCAATATTTATATATTAATGAAACATCAATATAAATATCATACACATATGATTTACTTCTGTCATTTTATTGCCCGTTTAATAAAAATTCATTGTTATACTCACATTTCAAGCAGACCAGCTATGTTTTTATTAAATGTTTTAATTTTTTATTTGTAATCCCCTTAATTTAATCATTGATTTATAATGTACATACTTTTAACCATTATATATATAAAATATTTAGTTATTATAAATTTATTTATAATGATCTATAAATTATAGATATAGATATTGTAACACATTATTTATTGATACAGTTGGTCATATGTACGTAAGAATGTTTATTCCACGTTCAATAAGGATTTATAAAAATAATGGTAAATAATATATAATTATTATATATATATTTTAATTCCTTATATATCACTTTTTTTTATAGAAATAATCCTTAATACATTTCATTTAAATCTTAATTGAATCAAATCACTGTATAAAGTGATAGTCTTCTGTAAACAATTACATCTTTATCGTGTTTCTCTTGAATGGAAATTAATGTGGTATATGTGATATCATTATTAAAAAAGTATAAATATATTACCAATATAATATAAATACATTCAAAATAAGCATTATATTATTAATGTAATAAATTTATGAAAATCACATCACATGCGTTTCTGAGGCTGTAGTACACTGTATATTCAATTGATGATTTTGATAATCATTTAATTGAGTAGGATAAGGTTATTGGTTATCCCATTAACCAAATAATATCATACCACATATGACTTACTTCTGTCATTTTATTGCCTGTTTATTAAAAAATAAGTGTTATACTCACATTTCAAGCAGACCATCTATGTTTTAAATAAATATTTTAATTTTTTAATTGTAATCCCCTTAATTTATCATTGATTTATAATGTACATAATTTTAACCATTATATAAATATAATATTTATTTATAATTCATTTATTTTTAAATATCCATAAATTATAGATATATAAATTGTAACACATTATTCATTGAGACAGTTGGTCAAATGTACATAAGAATGTTTATCCTATGTTCTATAAATATTTATAAAAAGAATGGTAAATAATATATAATTATTATATAAATATTTTAATTCCTTATATATCACTTTTTTATTGAAATAATCCCTAATACCTTTCATTTAAATATTAAATGAATCACATCACTTTATAAAGTGGTAGTCTGCGGTAAACAATTACAACTTTATCATGTTTCCCTAGAATGCAAATTAAGGTGGTATGTGTGATATCATAATTAAAATAGTATAAATATATTACCAATATACTATAAATATTTTCAAAATAACCATTATATTATAAGTGTAATATATTTATCAAAATCACCTCACATTAGTTTGTGAGGTGGTAGTACACTGTATATTCAATTGATGATTTTGAAACTCATTTAATTGAATAGGATAAGGTTATTGGTTATCCCATTAACCAAATAAGATCTATGTATTTGATACATGTTGAGTATATTTTATCATAATTTTTTAATAATAATTTAATGTCTTAAATGAATATGTAAAAAAAAATTATTGATTGGAAAAATTACCTCTTCTAAGAGACAATTTCATTTTGTTTATAGACAAATGATTATTTGGTTGTACATATAAAAAAAAATAGTCTTGTAAAATTATATTATTTAATTATAAAATTTGTTTTGGTAGGTAATATAATGTAAAATTGGTTAGTTTGGTGTGATTATTAGAGGAGGGATGGTGGCAATTTAGAAGTGTGTTGATTCGAACACCTGTGATTTTGGTATTTAAAATGGTTTACCCATTATTTAAAATGGAAGATAGATAAAAATGGTTTATTATATAACCTATAAATAATTTGTTATATATGTGAGTAAAAATTATTTCTCATAATATTTGAATTTTTTTTTCATTTATATTTTTACGATAACCACTTGTGAAACAAATATTTATCATAATCTTAAGAAATATTTTTTTTGTTTTTACTATAAATTATGGAAAAAAAATCATTTCCTTTTTTGAAAAAAATAAATATTTTTAATTCAAATTCAAAATCCATTTTCCTAATTCAATTACCTTATCGATAAAATTTTATTTTAAAATAAATCCAATAGATGCGATGAGAATGATAATTTTTTAAAGAATTTCTTTTATATATTTCAAAATTTTTCTTATAAAATTGAATATAAAAATTATTCTAACTAATGAAATCGTTTTTATAGATATATAATTGATATAATATTTCTTTTAATATAAAACTAAAATAATTTATAATTTTTTACAATCATTAAAATAGACAATAATTCTTAATAGAAACTAATATTTTTAATTATTATTCAAATAATTTAACTTCACAATAAATTATAATAAATTAACCATAAGATAAATTTGAAATATTATTTAAAAAACACTATCTTTCAAAAAATTATGTGTAAAAACATATATTTAATATATTATTGTTAATTATGACATATTTTTTTTATAAATAAATTATTAATGATTAAAATAGATTTATTCTTATATTTTTACTACAAAAAATATATTATTAATGCCAACCATTTTTTAAAAAATATTATATATGAATTAAATTAAAATATGTCACCAAATGCTAGTTGTCAAATTAAATGAAATAAAATATATTTTTCTACATCAAAATTTTTTTAAAAAAATATTTCCCTAGTTTTAAAATATACATTATTTTTATTTATATTAAATTGGTCCCTAAAGTATTTATTTTATATAAATTTTTAATAGACATATTATTATAATTTATTTATTCCTATTCATACCATATATTCCAATTTTTAAGTGATAATTATGACATTATGTAACAATTCTTTTAATGTATGCCTCGTTTCGTTTAATCACAATGTTTTTTTTTATTAAATTTTTTGAAAATAGTAAATTAATTTAAAACAAATATTTCAAAAATTATATGGGTGTTATAATATTCCATTAGTATCATTTTATAAAAATAATCATCTTTTGGGTACTAATGTGTAGGGTTTAACTGTGAAACTCATATTTTAACATCTTCCAACTTTTGTTCGTTGCATCATACACAATAGTGTCTCTTACGAATTAAAATGATATTTTTTTGGGTTCAAAAAATCATAAAGAAAAATATTAATCCAATATGTTGATGGGAATTATAAAATTTTCCAATAAAATTATACATTCATAGTATGTATCAAGTATAAACACTGCTTCAAACTGGTATAATAATAACATGCTTCATCAAATTGTATGCACATCACATGCACATTAACATTTCAATATTCGTTATCATATTACTTTATTATACATTGTATAATCATAGAATAATATTTTTAGGAAAAATATCCTAACATTATTCTTCTTTAATCTAACAGTAATCTAATTTCATCTCAATTATCCACATTCTTCAAATTATATTAGTTTTCCATTCAAAACGAAATTATTGTTTGAATTTGAATTTAAAATTAAAACCCCCTTATATAGTCAAATCCATTAGTCTGTATCACATTAAAATCATGACCATTCTATTCAAATTGGTAGTTAAAATAGGTAAGAATAACCACCAAATTTAATATAGAACTAATGAGATGGTGTCTCTATGAAATTAACATATTATCAATGAACAAGAACATGTACAGAATGGTCCTGTTAATTATGGTGTTTCCTTTTGGTTTTTAGAATTTTTAATGAAAATAATTTCAAGGAAATGATTTTGAATAAGATTTATTTAATTGATCTATTGAATTTTTTAGTGCCACAAAAAACTAACCCAACCTCATAATTCCTAGATTCTAACATTATAATTTATAGTACATTTACATAGTCTTCTCTTGGTTGTGGAATATTATTTTATGGTACATAGATTATTTATAGAGTCTCATATGTGGAAAAAAATCACAATATGTTATGTGTTTTTATATACTATATTTACTCTCACATCCAATTTCATTATCTCTATGATTGGAACACCATTACTAAAATGTCAAACAACTTGATGTTATATCGTCATGGTGTGAAAATCAGTTATGATGTTAACTATCATACCCAAGAAACAAATATAGTTTCATGCATTGATTTTTTGTGAAGAACTCATATACTGCTTCCTTAATTCTACAAGATTCATGGTTTTCTTCTTATAATATATATGTAGTTTGAAAAGGGTTAAATTGTTTTTTTAATAACGAACCACACGCCTTTAACTAAAATATTTGATATTATATATAATTTATTCACACACAAAAAATTCATCCAAAAACTATAATATCCCTAAAATGACATTAACCAACTAATGATAAATATACCTTGACACATATATGTCTCAACAGTTTATGTTCCTCATTTTTGTAAAATTTAACATAATTTTATTGAGTTTTAGAAGATTAAATTGCATTATGATACATGGGAACTTACCCATTATTCAGGGATCCCTTAAAAATTGTGTAAATGTAATATTTTTTAATGTAATTTAAAGGGTTTGGTCTATTGATTTAAAATATAATTGTGGAAAACACATTATATTTGTGTCATAAAAAAGATGAAATATATAATTCACCCTAATATAATTGTTTATATTTCCCATATCTCATGTATGAATCATATAGAATAACATTTAGGGTATTTGTATGTTGATATTATAAAAGAATGTAATTATAGGTATTCCCCTATGAAATAATTATCAATGATTCTTAAATGTTGATTTATAAATTATTTTTATATACATGATTCAAAAAAACATATAACCCATCGACCCTAACTATATTTTTGTAGTTTAATGATTAGGATTTAGTTATGGATTCCCAACATGTCCTTTAGGAGGGAAATTCAATGTCAAAAATTGTAAAATCTATAGACTTTAAATTTATTTTATCATTCATATATTCTCACTCTAACATTTAAATTAAATCAATGAATAATCCATGATATTGGTTTTCAAAAAACAACATTTTATTATTGTTCCCCTCAATAATAATGTATTATTTTACAATGTTTTTGAAGTGATACTTATTTATCAGTGTTAATCTAATGGTTGACAATGTTTTAAATGTTTAGGGAATGAACGTGGAATGGTACATTAAATGTGATAAAATAATGATAACGTACAGGTCCACTATATGCATATTGGAGTTGGTAACCCTACCCCTAGTATCTTATATTTAGTTGTGGAATTTTTGGGTTTTGCTGGAGGAGATACGATTGAGATGTCTTGTGGATTATAATTCTATGTTATACTCATTGTAGAAGGAATGATAATGGAATATTTTATATCAAAATTATGATTATGAAGATTCATTTATTCATATGTATAATATATTTGAGGTATATTCATGGAAAATAATGATACATAGATTTTACATTGAGTATTTATATATCATAGTGTTGTAGATTAGCTAACAGTGTGGAATCTTGTGCAGTTACTCAGATTTTTTATACACATGGTATAGATTTCAGAGATAGGGGAAAATAAATTCACTATGAATGGTCATATATTGTTCATTCCAATAGTTCCTCATTTAATGTGACTTTGAGATTATATGTTATGGGAAATTTATTATTTGTATTATCTTTTTTGATTTATCATCATTGAGGTGTTGGACCCCCTCTAATATCATACATTCAATGAAAAAAGCATATACAAAATTTTTATTATTAATTATATTAGAAGAAAAAATTGTTTTGGTAATAAGGAGTGATTAAAATATATTAATGTTTTTCCTTATTTAAATTTACATTTTATTAGGGTGATAAAAATATAACATGTTGTTGGGAAATATTATATAAATGTTTTTTCCATTTTCCCATGGTGTGTTACCAATTATGTTCATAGTGCTATCATATATTTCAAATATACCCTTTATTTATAATAATTATTAGGGAGGGTTTGATTAATCCCACTCAATATATGTTATTACTAGAGTTTTCACCCATGTGGGATTAGATGGCAATAATTTTATGAACAATTTTTTTGGGATTTTTGGATATGGTTGATTTAGGTTTTGAATTCATAAATTTATTTTTTCATTTACCAACCATGAAATTTTTCAATATTTGTATTAGTTTGGTAGTTATTAAATTCTACCATGCCATGGATTTGACCCCCCTGTATTAATTAATTTTAAGTTAATCCTAATGTGTATTCATATACGTACCCTTGGAAGAGTACTTTTCTTCTATTTTTTAGTGTAGAAGTTGTATAGTTGTAATGTGATCTAAATGGATTTGATATTGATGGAGATGAAAAATAATGAATGTTGGTGTTTAAGGATATTTTTATCATTCATGCAAAGTGTTCGTGTGTTAAAGAGGCTTAATCTATTTCTTGAGAAAAATATACATGTTTTATTCCATTGTTGGAAATAATGTGATTATATTCTCTATTTTTATTTTTTATAGATTTTGTGTACATTATCCCTATAAATAATTGATATATATACATGTTTTATTCCATTTCTGGTTATATTATATTATATAATATTGGTATTTGTTTTTATATTTCCTTTTTTGATATATTTTTGTGGTCTAGGTTTTTATAAGGAAAATTATTCACATTTTTATGCATTTATGTTCATGCTCAGTAGCAGATAGTTTAACAATATTTATCTTGGTGTGGAACAATTAGCATAACATTGATTCTAAAAAGAATCCTGAAGGCCTATGTCATTTTATAATTGTAATACATCATTAGTATAATTATCCTATTAGTTCAGGAAGATATTATAATTTTTTATACTTATCAAAGATGAACTCCATCTGGTGGATATGATTTGACATTCATATATAGCTTCAAATATGGACCCTTCCTACATAAAAGGTGGTATAATTATTTTGATTCCCATTAATTTTTTTTAATTCTTTATCATGTGTAAATAATGTAATATTTAAAATTCATTGTAAGGGTAATTCCTCTCTTTTGGAAATGGAATGTGTTGGTGAAATATTTTACAAATGATTGGCACTATTAAATTGTTATTAAATAAATAATTTTTCATCTTAAAATTATTATGTGGATTATAAAATTTTATTTATTATCTTAGTTAATCATTTTTTATGATTTAATAAATTTTATAATATTTAATAAATCTTACATGGTTTATATAAAATAATAAACTATGACTATGATTGGAGAGATAATTCTATGTTTTTATACTCACGCAGTGTATGTGTATATAATTTTAGATGAAAATGTTATTGT
Source organism: Viscum album (assembly GCA_963277665.1). Classification (NCBI taxonomy): domain Eukaryota; kingdom Viridiplantae; phylum Streptophyta; class Magnoliopsida; order Santalales; family Viscaceae; genus Viscum; species Viscum album. The sequence goes on from OY728152.1 coordinate 2,087,687,463, forward strand.
TGGTGATATATTATTATTGTGACAAGAGAAATTACATTATGACCTATATGATGATTCATATATTATTACATGATAATAATAGGGTAGTATTTTAATGTTCACTTATTATTATTAAAATAGAATTTAATTATTTCTAATTATCATATTATTATTAGTTTATGAATTTAGGTATGAATTTATAATGAAACCCCATTTAAAATTATATTTAAATTCTTATGTTCATTATGTATCTCAGTTTGATGATAAACTATTCTATAAAACCATTGAAATACAATATATTTTATTATTCTTATTTTATTTTCCTGGTATTACTATAAAGGTATAATTAAAGTAATGAAATTACATTGGTGTGGGGTTTCGGATTTCAGGCTAGAAAATGAAATTTTTTATGAAATATTAAAGAATATTTAATACAATATTGATTCTTTTGTTCAATAACATTTCATAATAGTTTTCAATTAATGAGTAATGGGTTTTATATGTGTTTTTGTCTTATTTAATGTTTAGAAACATGTTATAAATTTATTATAGTAATGAGAAGAACATGTTCTATATTAATGATTAATGAAATGTCATTTTTTACTCATTAAATTATTACTCAAGGAAGTAATTAATCATTTCTTTTAGTATATAATTATTAAATAATGTTTTTGAGATACTTTATTATAGAATATTATAATCCAATTATGGAACCCTTTAAAAAAATGGGTAAACTCCAAATGAATTGAAAAGTGAAGCGATTTAATATGAAAAACTATTAAAAAATTAAAACACTACAATAATATTAAATAATGGATAATTTGATTTTAATTTTTTCAACATGTATAGTGAGATAATTTTAACTTCAATATTTGGAGAGTCATCTAATAAAAAAGTAAAATAAATTTTGTTACAAAAAATTCACTCATATATTAGTTAAAATATATAGTTGGTGAATAAGTGATTTATATTTTTTTATTTTTACTTTTATAAAAAACATATCATATATTAATTAATATTAAAAATACTTCCAAACTCAGACACATGAATGACATAATGAATTAACTTGGTACATCATTTAAAATAAAGGTATAATACATTGAATAATTATTATTATAATGAGATCTTACAAGCCAATAATATTATCTTACTGGTAAACAAGAGTTGGGAAAAACGTGTAATCATGTTATATGTCGATCAACCTTTTTTAGTGATTCCAAATAAATACAATGAAAAAAAATAAGATAATACCAAATAAAAATTGAACTAGACTTCTAACAATGTTGTTGTTATTCCACATCTTACTCTTCTTATTCAACAAGTATTGCAGTAGGTTATTTCATATCTCTATATTATCAATATATAATTTAGTTATTCCCCAAAACATAAAATATATTATATATAAATAATTTACAGATAAATGTACCTTTTTCTAGTTTTATAGCTCTTCACTCACAAAATTTTCAAGCATTACACTTCATATATTAAAAACTAAAAGTAAAAAAATTATTTATAATTTTAATTAAAATTCGAATTCAAATATATAAACATATTTTAAATATTTATAATCATCTTATTCTTTGTCCTGATTAATTTTTATTCTATTTTAACCATATTCCAAATAATTATAGAAATTAAGAAACAACTATAGTGTGCCCAAGATGTTACTCCATAACTGGTTATGTCTTCTTCTTCACCATTTTTTGAACATTATTATTCATCCCCATAAACTAAAAACCAATTTTATTATTTTGTTTCCATTGTTGAATATGTTTGGAATTGTTTCAATGAACATTTTCATTCATATAATTATTCAAGAAACTCTTATATTCATACATTAGAATGATGAAAAAATTTCTATTTCAGAAGACTTATGTACACCAAAAGTCATTATTTACATAGATTCAAAGTCATAAAATATAAATAATTCTCCTAATCTATAAAAAATAGATATATCACAAAGAATTAGGTTCCATATATATAAACCATTTCCTTTTACACATATTATAACATGATTTTAAGCATAATTATCCTCTAAATACAAACCATGTGTTATAAAATCGTGTGTCATTGTAAGATTAGGTACATAAAACTGAAAAATGCTGAACTAGAATATAAAATATTTATATTAATCATTCATAATGAACTAATAACTTCCTTTGAGATCCAATATCTACATAATATAAATTTTGGAATACCTATACCAATAGTATAAGCTAAAAATCATAGTACAGTAATAAACATAGGAAGGAAACATAAAACAAGAGTTGGAGGGAATACCATTATAACATTAAAGGTAGGGAACATTTATAAATTTAAGGAATCATTATACATATAAAATATAATCATATGATAATGGAAACAATGTAATGTGTTAGGAACATATAACATGACATAAACATTTGTTGAGGCTAACTACCAAGGCTATAACACATAGTGGGAAAAGTCATATAATGTAATTGTTTTACCCACGAATCATATAAATAACATCTCATGAGTCTAAAATATATCCAAAAAATATATATAAATATAGGTACACTTATAATAACATGTTCATTCATATGTGTGACACATAAAAAATCAGACATAATGAATATACATTAGGGTTACCCATTAAAATAAATGAGAATCATAATCAAGTCATAAAGAATATCCAAATGGTGCATCATGATTTCCTTTAATAAATAATAGATTTTGATCATAAATTTATTTTCAAATGGTAAAATATGATTATATTATTCTAAATTATTTCCAAATATGTGTAAAAAATAAAAAGAGTGTTTAAGAGATATTACAAATTAGGCACATTTCTGCAGTTTACGGGAAAATATTAGTGTATTTAAATTAGAAAAAAAATAATTGATTGTATAATATATAAATGATATGAGATAGTTATTAATTGTTAATTGTATTTCTTTAGAAAAAAATGATCTCTTAAAAAAAATTTATACTTTAAAATGGGAATGAAATTGGAGATGTTCCCCTTAATCAAGTTTACTAATCAAGAGAAATTGAAAATGGAATCTTATAAATTCTGTATTTCCATGTAAAATAATTATTAATTGATCTACATATATAATTTTGGAAAATATAAACATAATTTATATAATTATCAAAAGAATAATTGATAAATAAATTTGGGAAAATATAGAGGAATTGTTACCCAAATGAAATTTGACAGTTTTGAGAGATACCTTACCTTATGTATAAAGGTGTTATGAAAATTAAATTAATTATCTTGATAATTAAATTATAGTCGTTAATTTTTTTTAAAAACCTCATAAACATTTATTTTATTTTTTAAAATTCTATTATGTTCATTTATTACTATTTTGATGTGGTATGAGGTTTAATTTTATTCTTTTGATTTTGATTGTTAAATGATTTTATAATATATTACTATAGAATAAAATATTGGAGTTTTTTTAAAATGTAGGAAATACTCCCGAAGTGGAATTATATAATATTGTTTCACCTCCTTAATTATTAATTTCATATATAACATTTGTTTTTGTATGAGGATGATTCATTTGATAGAACGTTATTGATAAACATTTTGTTTGTTTTGGCAGTTTTTAAATCATTATGATCTAGAATTGGTTTATTATTTAATATTTAAAATATATATTATGTCTAAAAAATAAAATATTTAATATATATATATAATGTAATCTCATTTATCCTTTAAAATGGTTTTATTACCCACCATGAATTTGGTAATGGATAATGAAAACTAAATTTCTAGAAACACGGTGAATCGAGACCTCATGGACGATCATTTCATTTTTATGATAAAAAAAGAAGACAAAAGATGTTTATAATGGATATTTCATTAACATAATAAAATTATAATATATATATATATCATATTTTAGTTATTATGTTGTTTTTGATAAACTAAGAGAGGAGAAGATAATAAATGAAAAGAAATCAAATGAGACAGAATGAGGGTTTTACCTTTTCAATGTCGCCTACTTAAGAACCTACTTAAAGAAAAATTATTTTGGTATATTTTTAAGAATATAAATAAAAATACATATATAATATGTTTTTGAAATTATTTGTGTATAATATATTCATTACCCAAATCAATTAATGTGTGGGGAGAAGAGGTGGTCATAGGTGGTATTTATAGTGTGAGGAGATGGGTGTTTTTTATTAATTTATTGATTTTATATTAATTTTTCTCAAGACTTTCATGAGTGTTGATGTTTATGACTATGTCAAGTAAATAGTGATTTTTCTTTAAAATAATGGGTTCTTACTTTATCCATGAATAAAAAAAATCATGTATATCACTTAAAAGGCTAAATATATTAAATTATCATAATTCACTAATCACAAAAAAAAAATTCAACTACTTTAAAACACTTTTGAAAAATCACCCCAACATTTCCTCAATATTTCTATTTTGAAATGGTCTCCATTTAATGGGAATAATTTTCAAAATATAATTATTTTATTTTCAAATTAAAATGATCATTTATTCAATAAATAATATATTAATATTATACCTGATTTTATGACACATTTTAAAATTTATTTAGGTAACAAGAATTAATATTATTATAATAATACATCAATATATTAATTTAGAAATCAATTTATGAAAAAAAATTAATTTTAATCATTATATTAATTATAATATTGATAATATTATTTTAAATTTCATAAAAATACCAACTCTTAATTTATCCGTTTTAAAGCATTTATTAAAATATTTCATCATATAAATATATAATATTTTAATTTATAGGATTCAATAATTTTATTTATACTTTAATATGTGAGGATACTATTATATTGGACTTTTTACAATTCATAGTATTCATATTACTATTCCAACATTCATTTTACTTTTTCATTAGAATATGATTTTTAATATGTAGAAATATATATTAATTATTCATTAAATTATAATAATAATATTTTTATTGGGTTAAAAATTTTATGTATCTATTTTAAATTATATAAAATAATTATAAAAAGGAAGATTACATTGATAAAATTTTGTGTCATCACAGTCTTCCACCATTTGAGATATCTCCCTTTAATGTTATTTTTACACACACAGGTAAAAATTGGTGAGGGTATTTTTTCTTCATTAGTTATTATAATTCCAGTTTTACGAAATCATACTTATAATTCCTCAACGACACTATCCAAAGATTATTTGTTTTATTTCTTAAAACATTGTCTCTAAGTTATAATCACTTAAATTGATTCTCTTAATTATATAGTTAGTTATTCAATTATGCCACCTCGAAATTAATTACATGCGAGGGGTTTGGTATGTGATTATTCATGAGAAATACATGGGAAACATCATAAAAATGATCCATATTTGTTGAATGTGTAATGTTATAATCAACATCTCTTATGTGATAAATGATCTCAATGTGTCCAATGTACCTTATGTTTTTCTTTCATTTATTTCCAATATTATTACTCTCTTCTACGATGCTATTAAAAGAAATACATCATCTATAACATCAATCTTGATGTTTATTGAATGTTTTTCAGCATTGTTATTTTTTCATCTCTGAGAATATTTGATATATTTTTGGATAAGATTAATCCTTATCTATAATCTCTTTTACAAGATTATGCCTAATTATCTTTCATTCAAAAATTTATCCCATAGATGGTGGACATGTACATCACATTCCATATTGAAATTAAAATATATCCATCTGAATACTCGATTAGAAGATATTGTTTTATGAGTACTCAACCAATGTGTGTTTTTGATCCCATACTCCATACCATTCCATTGAGTATGATCTCATCATGTCCTCGATTATATAAATAGTTTTATTAGATTATACCTCAGTTTGGGGTGATAGGTCATGATGAAATTCAATGTAGTACTCAAAGAATGTTGCTGACTTCTCCAAAATATAGATGCAAAAATTGGATCACGATATGAGATGATCTAATGTGGTACCCCACAAAACCAAAAACATTCTTCACATCAGACATGGAATGTTTTTCAGGTGAGAGAACTTTCCAAATAAATAAAATTTAAACACTATTGGTGAGTTGATCGACCACAATCTACATGACATAATTATTTTGGATGTTTTCGAGAGACGAATGACAATGTCCATAGTTACATTATCCCATTTTTATATGGTCATAAGAAATGGTTTCATTATCCTGTTGTACTTCTATCACTCCTATTTATTATTATAAAATAACAAATACATTGAGATATACTCCACAAACTATTTCATCATATTGTCCTGCTTAAATTGGTCTCAAAGATCACGATAATTCTTGGTACTTACAGGATGGTTGGTGAAAGAGGATCCATTTTCATTATCAAATAACTACTTGTTTATGATAGGCGATGAATTCAGTAAAATAATTGTATCCAACTATATCACACCATATTTACTAAAAGGAGCCCCCTGAATCTTCCCTGATATTAAATGTTTTACCTTTTATTATTTCTTTAATTAATACCTTTGTGATTACTTGAACTTCATTTTGATAAATAGTTCATAAACCATTTTGGAATGATAGGATGTATTCCCTTACATTATGAATTACACATCCATTATTTTCATATACCTGAGTATGCGATCTTTCTCATTCTGTATCATAGATATGGTATAAGGTTCAATAATAAAAAGAGTGTTATCATCCTTTTTCGTAATATCCCATAAATTAATGTTTTTAAAAAGGGATTATTTAATGATATATTTTATAATTAAAACAAAATAACTTTTCATTTAACAGGAACTTATATGTTATCATTAATAAAAATAGACAATGTTTATTAATTTAGATAAAATATTACCGTAATATTATTTTTTTATATATAAGTTTATATTAGTTATTTATATAGTTTATAATTAAAAACTAACTATGAAATAATTTAATAATTCATATTATAAATGTAGTGTGAACGATGATAAATAAAATATATAATAAGATTTAATATATAATATAGATGATGAATATAAAAATTTTAAAGTAATGTTAAAAAATATTATCAAGTTACATGAAATGAATTAAATAATAATAATGGTATTTTAAATATATATATATATATATAAGAATTATATATTATTAAAAATTTATATTCAGATAATTTTGGGATATTAATATAATTTAAATATATGAAATATTATAACAATATATGAAACTATTTTCATTTTGAAAAAATTAAATTACCCCAACATAGATTAAATAATTATATAAAAATTAAATTTTTAAAAGGATTAATATTTTATAGGCACACATTTGATGATATATAAAACTATAGGGAAAAAATTCATGGTTTTAGATAAAATCAAAAAAAATATTAATAAAACTATTAAAATCAAAAATATAGTAACATTGTTTGCTTATACAAAATTAAAATTATTTTAAAATAATAAGGTCATAAAATTTTCATATGTAAAAATTAGATAATAATTTATTAATATAACAAAATAAAAACTATTTATATTTATAAAATTATATCATATCATACTCAATGTTAAATAAATAATGATTCATCAAATATATATATATATATATATGTATACATTTTTAAACATGTATATATGTATTTATTGTTAAAAAGCTAAAAAATAATGATAGAAATCAGAAACTGAAAGGGGAAAACAGTATGGGTGTCATCATCCTCCTCTAGAGGTCCCCCATTCCCACAATCAACCAAATCCCTCACCATAGGTCTGTCACTCCATTGTCTCCAAACCAGATATAGTGAAACCCCCAAACCACAACTGTCTGATCAATTTTCAAAATGACCCCACTTTCGTTGTTGGATACCATTACTAAAATCTAGGAAAAACTACCACTATTAATTTCCTCTCCTATAATTTATTTTGAAGCTGTCAAACACACAAGTTATTTTCCCATACTCCTGTAATTAGTGTGAAATAGAACACTATTTATGTTTAGTCAATTTTTCTAGTTTTTCCTTGGTGATAAATGTGTGCATGTATATAAGTAGTCTCCTAAGTATTGGAAACCCCTAATTGGACAAACTAAACTAATTCCCCTCCCTATTTCTTAGTCCCTTTTTATTTTCACCTGGTCTCATCCAACTTGAAGAAGTCAGATGTCAACTTCCATCTACATAAATGGACTTCTTAATTTATATATTCATTTATGGAAAGGGGAATTTTTATTTTAAAAATAGTATTTCAAAACTATCAATTTATATAGATATATTACTATGTTGAATTTCAATCTCATGTTTTTTATGTTCATACGTATTTATAAATTCAATGATAACACATCCTTGAAAAAGTTCTAGTTTCAATTTCTTATCATGAAATATTGTTTTATTTTTATCTTCCATGTTTCATTTTTTCAAATTATATTTGTACATGTGTATATATATTTTTATATTATTTATAATTTCATGATTCCAATGATAAATATATATATTTTTATATATTCATTTATGATTTTTAATTTCATCTTGTTCATGTTTTTGAATTTTCTTCTATCATAAATATTGACTACATGCATGTGATTCCATTGTTATCTACCAAATATATGTATGTACTTATGAGACGATACGTGATTTGATATAATTATTTTTCGTACTTATGTTTAAACAATTTTGGTGTTTAAGGGGTATATTATTTTCCAAATAATCCATGATTATATTCGTTATAATTATAAATTTTAACTAATTCCAAAATTCATGTTTTTACATGATTTACATATTCATAAAATAATCTAATTAGGATTGAATGTTATTTAAATTTATGCAATGGGTTTATTTCATTACATATATATTTATATTTTTTTTATAAATACACACACACACACAGATATATATATATATATATATTCCATACTATAATTTTATGTCTCGAAATGAATTTATAATTCATTTCAAAACATGAAATCATCAATCTTAATATTTTTAAATTCATCAATGAAGAATTGTTGATGTTGAAAATATTTATTTTATATTTTTATAAGTGTTTTAAGTTTATGGTTTTAAAATTATATGTTATGAGTATATATACTATTACTTATAATTTTCTCTGAAAATTCAATTATATATGCATATATGTCGTCAATGAAATTATTTTTTGCAAATATTAATTTTAAAATTTCTATCATGAACACCATTATTTTAATTTATTATATTTTATATTCTCTTAAGAAATATTATAAAATTAAATTAGATGCCCATTATTTTATGTTAATTTCAATCTATTATTGCTAATATTTTATGTGTACTATATATTATTTCTTATTTTTATTGATACCTATTATTTCATGTGGGTGGAAATTAATAATTTCAATCATTTTATGTGAATGTTTTCTATATTATATAAAATTTCAAAACATACAAATGTTTCATAAGAAAATTAGTGTTTAATTCTCTTTATATAAGGATGAGTTTTAAAGGACAATGTATATTGTTTTATTAAAATGTATTTTATGGGAAATTTTAATTAAATTAATGTCAAATATTTTATTAATTCCTATGAAAAAGAAAAATTAAATGAGATTTTGTAGTGCCAAATATCTCATGATATTTCCTATGAAAGTTATTAATTATATATTTTTAAATGTTCATGTGTAGTTAAGGGACTATTATGTTTTTAAATCCAAAATCACAGTAGAAAATGTGTATAATTTAAGAATGATAAAAATGTTTTTATTAAAAATTTAACTAGGACAATAAAAAAAAATTATTAGTTAAAAAATTCACAAAGAAGTGGTATAGACCAAGAAAACATTCAATGTTTAATTAAATTCATTATATTTTTTTAGATCATTCTAATTATGTTATGAAGAGAATAACATATTATTATAATGTGTTATCAATGCTTATTAATTTTCATAGGAATATAATTGTAACACCCCATGTTTTTCTATAAATAAATCAAAATGCATGGAACATTATTTTATGTAGATATTTATAACTAGCCTTTTAACTTAATTTTTTCACTTCTATGTTTTGAATTTCAAGAAACTGTCAACTACCATTGTGATCAGTATGTTATTTGAAGTCTATTGGAACCAACATTTTTTAGTAAATAGTAACATACCTTTTTGAATACCAATTTTAATAGAAATATGACCCTAATTAATAGAAGAATTTATTATTATTTAATTTTATTAACTCATTATGAAAATAGCATCTAGGTTAATTTTTCATTGTGATATAGAAGTAGTTATTGAATTAAAAGTGTTAATTTTTGAATTAATTATGCTTTTATTTAAAAATTTAACTAATAATATATAGAAATTTATTTTCAAAAAAGGACTTCATTTTTTAAATCTACATTTTGAAAAATGGTTCGGGTGAATTTTGGGAAATTTTCAAAAACAGTTTATTTTTCGGTGAATAGTAAAAAATACAGTTTTTAGTTTCGGTGTATTAATGACATCCTTAATGATATAATAATGATGTACTAAATTTTTTAAACATGTTTATAGTTAAATAATATGTGATTTGTCCCATTTGGCTTATACCATGGTCAAATACAATGGTAAAGCATATGGTTTTTTAAATACCACTCATGAGGTGTCCATTGAAAATTATTTAAATAATCATTCACTTTTCCTATAATTACTGACTCATCCCTTCATTGAATTCATTCCCAATAATCCCTAATCTAATATCTATCCTAAATACCTTCATTTTTGTCTTAAAAAGGTTTTCTCATGCAACCAATGTCCCAACATTCATGTTCAATGGGTTACTCTACAAGGTTTGAAAAGTCTCAATTTCTTTCATTTTTTCATTAAATTTCTCTTTTATGTGGTATATCATTATTGTTTCCACACCATGTTCTTATTTTATTCATATTAATTATCTTATATATATTATGATTAAATTATTATATGGGTGACCCTTGTCCCCTCTCTTTTTAATATTTTCTAAAACAAAGTTGCGTAGACGTTAGGTTGCTGAATTTTTGTAAGCAATTTCACTATTATTCTTTTATTTTGAGTTCATTCCTTATTCGTTTTTCATATATCCTTAAAAAAGATGCATAAAATCTCTATATATCATTTACATTCTATATTTTATTATGTTTATGGAATATTACCCAACATTATTCTTCTCCACTCCCAATTATTTAATGAATAAAATCATTGTCCATTTGTGTCGAATTACCGACATCGTGGACAATGTGGTCTCAAAATCCATTAATTCTTTCAAATGAGGTCATCAAACCATTTTTATGGTTGATTCAGGTTATAATATATGTTTTATTACTCACCCACGGTTTTGGAATTATTTATTACTCATGTTTATAATTTATGTGACAAAACAAGGTTGTTATTATAAAATAACCAGTAAAATGATCAAAACGAACATTATTAATGTTATAACTTATGAATCATCCTCATGTAATAATTCAAAATAATTAATGGAATAATTTATATTACTTAATATATTTAAATAATACTCCATTCCAATTCTGGAGTTTCACTTCCGATGGCCATGAATGTCCATCATGAACCAATCATGGAAATCATGTTAAGAACTCCCCCAAAAACAATACAAAGGGGAAAATACTAAAAACTAAGGTTAAAAGGATGTTATGAAATGACAATATAAGATTTTATAAACATGAAATTTTTCTGTAAAATATTAATAACACTCTTTTTTCAATTATACAGGAGGTTTAAACAAGTTTTATGTAAGATAAACCCGTGGTAAGGGAATTCTTAACCTGATTTCCATTCATTGGGTTAACCTTCTACTTCATTATAGTTTTGTTATTTAAATTGTTTGTGTGATGGGTTTGTTTTATATTATGTCTCTTTATGTGTATTTATAGTATATATACATACTCCATCCACTCCATTTATTATCTCTTTAATTGTATGATATTTATAAGGTCCTTTTCATTAAAAACCCTTTATTTAAATTCAGTTTATCGAAATTCCAAAGTAATGTTTTTATAGAATTATTCATGTTGTATGATTATGTTTCAGTTATTGGAATGTATTTATGATTAAGGTTGGGACCTATATTTACCACCTATTAATTGTGTGTGAGTATGTTGGAGGTCAGCCAGATGGTTACTCCAAGTGTAACTGCAATGGTTACACAAAGTAAGGTAGCCGTGAGGGTTACAAATTAGATGGTAGCCAAGAATGGTTACATGATTATGTATTTAATGCACCAATATACCTTTATGATTAATTTTATGTTCTAATTTTTTATTTGGATCTTTTTTTATTCTCTTATTACCAAAAGTAAGTATATATGGGTGACAAGAATGTCGTTTGAAAATACTTTCATACATTATAAGTATTCATGGACTAATGTAATTTTTTCCTTCTTTTTCATCCCATACTAAGATATTTTTCTCATCCAATGTTTTTAAATGATTTTTCACAAGATAATTAATGTGTAATACAAGTAAGGAAGACATGTTAAATGTTGAATAATTTTCAAGGAGTCTTGTTTTATGTTTTTTTTGAAAAAAAGAAACAGTTTTTATGGTATCCACATTGTAATAATGTTTAATGTCACGAATGTACTATCCTAATTATCTAAAGCGCTAAAGATGAAATTATTATCAATGTAAAAGTAAGTGTTTTCTAGGATAAATTTAATATTATGTATGTAATAAGTTCGGGTCTTTATAGTTTGTATCAGATGATGCTTTAGATAACATTTGGTCATAGGTTGATGTAAATAGAATACCATAAATTATTTTCAATATATGTATAATTTGAAATGTTATAGCATTTAAATATTACTATGTTTCTTTATCTAAGACCTGTTTTTTTTTTCAGAATTGTTGTCCGCAGATGGAAGTGGGATCCTGAAGAGGAGAGGCACCGACATAATGACATCGTTCTGGAACTACAGCCCAGAATGGTAGGAATTGTAATTGTGCAGTTTTTGATAGTAATGGGTTAGCTAACGTAAGAAATAAATGGTAGTGGCATCCCTAAAAGAGATCCAATAAAGGCACCACAATGGAACATGATAGTATTCTAACATTTTATGAGACAACATCCTCTTGCATTTAATGGATCTTCTAACCCAGTAGCAGCTGAATGATGGATTAAAGACCTTGTAAATATATACGATGTAATGGGATATTCAGATAATCAAATTTTAAGTCTATCCTTTATCATTTTGAAAGGGAATCTAATCAAAGGTGGTCAATGGTAAGGAATATCAGGGGTAGATTTGATTTTGATCCTTAATATTAGGATGAATTTAGAAGTATTTTCCTTGAAAAATATTTTCTTACGGTGGTGCGACTAAGTGTGGAGAATCAATTACTTGAATTTAAACAGAAGGAGGAAGATTCAGTGGTTGTTTATGAGGCTAACTTCACCCGACTAGTGAGGTTTTCTCCAAATATTATTCTATATCTTGATAGCAAAATAAAATGCTTTTACCCCCGATTGAAGCCAATGGATCGAAGGGCATTGGCCTCTCGTGAATTCAAGTTTTTTGATAATCATGCCATATGTGCTGAGATGATAGAGTTGGAGTTTTCTGATGATATTGAGCATTTTGGAAACAAAGAGAAGAAGAGGTCCAATTGGAAAGAAATGGGTAAGAATCAACCAACGAAATCTGACAGTAAGAAAATTCAATTTCCAGTTTCTGAAAAGTGTGGCAAGAAAAACCTTGGGGAATGTCATAGAAAAACTGGTAAGTGTTTTAAATGAGGTATGTTTGGACATATGGCCCACTATTTCAATGAAAATGATCTTAAGAATAATCCTAATAAGAAAACTGTAAAGTGTTTTAACTGTGGTGAGATGGGTCACTATGCAAACGTCTGCCCAAAGAGAGATCTGAATGATGCAAAGAAGCCAGACTACATGTAGAAAGGCTTATTGAGGTCATTCACGACTATGTCAGTAGATTTTTGACCATCAAGTAATGTTGTATTAGATACCTTGTTTGTTCACTCAATATTTTATAAAGTTTTGTTTGATACAGTGTCTACACATTTCTTCATCTCTAAGAAATTTTCGGGTAAACTGGAAATATCACCTCAACAAATGAGACAAAACCGTGTTGTTAAAACCCTATAGGGGAATGTTATAGAAAAAAACGAATTATTAGAATCTTTCTATTGTGGTATGTGGAAAGACATTACTTACAAACCTTATTGTTTTACCCTAAGTCGAGGTTAATGTTATTCTCGGGATGGACTGGCTTTCTGATTATCATGCTAATATTGACTATTGGGATAAAGAAGATGATTTCCAGAAAGAGTATCAGTTTGTATGCAATAATGAATCCATAAATTTGATTACATATTAGGAATATGAGAATATATTGAAAGACAGAAATGAAATTTATCTTGATCATATTGTTAAAAACAAGGTATCTATTCAAATTAATTATGCGCCAATGGTGAATGAATAACATGATGTTTTTTCTGATGAGTTGACAGGTGTCATACCTGATCGAGAAGTCTAATTCACAATTAACAAAGTTAATGATTAAAATAAAATTTAAAAACCCCCATATCTTATGGCTCTAGTAAAACATCTTGAATTGAAAAATCAATTGCAGGATTTTCTTGAAAAAGGCTTCATTCATCCTATTACTTCAACATGGTGAGCCAATGTTTTGTTTGTTAAGAAGAAAGATGGTTCCATGATACATTTAATTGATTATAGAGCTTTGAATAACATCACTATTAAAAACACGTATCCTTTTCCACATAATGAGTACTTGATTGATCAGCTCTAGGGAGCCCAATAATATTCCAAGATTTACATGAGATCCAGATACCATCAGCTGAAGGTGAAGGAGGATGACATCCAAAAATAACCTTTCATACTAGATATGGGCATTATAAATTTGATGTTATTCCATTTGGATTAACTAATGCACCTGCTCTATTCATGAATATTATAAATAGTGTATTTCATGAGTTCATGGATAATTTTTTGGTTATATTTATTGGTGACATTTTGGTTTTATCTAAAAATAATAAAGATCATGAAAAACATATAAAGGTTTTTTACAAACATTAAAATAAAAGAAACTATATGGAAAAGTCATCAAGTGTGATTTTTGGTAGTAGTAGATTTTTTTCTTGGGCACAGTGTAAATAAGGATGGTATAATAGTTGATCCTACTAAGGAAAAGGTATTTGATGAATGGCCAAGACCCCCAAATGTTACTGAGATTTTTAGTTTTCTGGGATTATCCAGTTAGTACCGACGGTTTGTTAAGAAAATTTCATGGTCATCTAGCCCAATAACTATGTTAACACGAAATGTGGATAAATTTATTAGGATAGAGGAATGTGATGTTTTTTTTCACGAACTGAATAAGAGATTTTTGAATGCTCCATTTTTAGCATTACCTTCCCAAATTGGTGATTTTTTCATCTACAGTGATGCTTCTTTGAAGGGACATGGATGTGTTTTGTTGCAGAATGAACAGTTAATTTCTTATGCTTCGAGGAAACTTAAACCTCATGAGATAAATTATCCCACACGTGATTTGGAATTTGTAGCTATGGTTTTTGCTTTAAAAATATAGAGGCATCATTTATACGGAACCAAATGTCAAATATATACTGACCATATAAGTCTAAAGTATATATTCAATCAGAAAGAATTTAACATGTGGTAGAGAATATGGATACATCTGATAAAGTATTATGACTTCATGATCAATTACTGTCCTGGGAATGCAAACAATGTGTCCGACACCTTACATCAAAAACATCATGCATCATTAATCATGATACATTTGGAACAGGATCCCTTAATTAATGATTTGATGAATTTTGGCTTAGAAGTTGTTGGTGCTGGGAATACCTCTATTTTTTTTTCAGATTTCAGTGAAGTCTTCATTGTTAGACAGAATTAAGAAGGCGCAAAAGGAAGATCTTGAGATACAGAAAAAGGTAGAATCGGTTAAAATGGGTAAGTTTCATGAATTTAATCTTGATAAATATTGTGTTTTTATATTTTGGAAAAGGTTGTGTGTGCCTACTGATCCTCAATTGAAGAAAGATTTTTTGTGTGAATCACATAGTTATCCATTTTATATTTATCTTGACAGTACTAAGATGTACGAAGACCTTCAACTGTATTATTGGTGGGATGGAATGAAAATAGATATTATGGATTTTTACTTGATATGTTTGATGAGACAATAGGTTAAAGATGAGAAGCAGTTACTGAAGGGGATGCTTGGGCCATTGCATGTTCTAGATAGGAAATTGGAAAATATAACCATAGACTTTGTGGTGGGACTACCAAAGACTTGTCGAGGTAACCACGCTATTTGGGTTATTGTTGACCAGCTAAAAAATTCTGCACATTTTATAACAATTTGAGATACAATTTCATTATATCAGATATCTCGATTTTACCTAAAGGAGATTTTCAGGATACATGAATTTCCTCTTTCTATTGTATCATACTGAGATCTCTGTTTAACTTCTATCATTTGGAATTTACTTCAGAATTCTTTGGGCATAGAGTTAAATATCAGCCCAACTTTTCATCCCCAGTCAGATGTCCAGTAAAAATGAACGATTCAAACCTTGGAGGACATGATTCGTGATTATTCAATGGAATATCAGGTAAGATGGGATCAACAACATTCTTTATTTGAGTTTTCGTATAATAATAGTTTTCATTCCAATATTCAGATGGCACCATTTGAGGCCTTTTTGGAAAGCAGTTCCAGACTCCAGCGTTTTGGGATGAAGTCGGTGAAAGAATGTTGATGGGTTCATCATTTTCTGAAGATGTTGATGAGAAGGTGAAGATGAATCAGCATCACGTGAAGACATCTCAGAGCAAGCAGAAAAGTTATGTATATATCAGAAGGAAAGACATCACTTTCGAGCTAGGTGACTATGTTTTCCTTAAAGTATCTCCAAGGAAAAGTGTGATGTGTTTTTGCAAGAAAGGAAATCAATGTCCATGGTTCATCAGTCCTTTTTAAATATTAGAGAATGTTGTAACAGATTCATACCACGTAGT
Organism: Viscum album; assembly: GCA_963277665.1. Taxonomy (NCBI): domain Eukaryota; kingdom Viridiplantae; phylum Streptophyta; class Magnoliopsida; order Santalales; family Viscaceae; genus Viscum; species Viscum album. The sequence goes on from OY728152.1 coordinate 2,087,704,386, forward strand.
TTTGACTTCGTGTTTGGTTCAGGTACACAATGTTGTTCATGTTTCAATGTTGATAAAGTACGTACCAGATTCATCACATGTCTTGAGCCTAGAATCAGTTCAGCTGGAGGAGAACCTTTCTTATGAAGTGAAACTAGTTCGGTTTCATGATCGAATGGGACATGTATTGTTGAATAAGGTAATCCTCCAGGTAATGGTTTTGTGAAAAAACCACATGTTTGAAGAAGTAACATGGGAGACTGAAAATTCAATGACGGAAAAATACTCTCAGTTGTATAATAAGTAAATAAAATTGAGAGGACATAAATTCAAGAAGGTGGGGATAATGTGACACCCAATTTTTTTATAAAAATAAATAAAAAATCATGGAATATTATTTTATGTAGATATTTATAACTATCATTTTAACATAATTTTCCCACTTTTATGTTTTGTTTTTCAAAAAACTTTCATCTACAATAGTGTTCAGTATGTTATTTGAAGTCTATTAAAAACAACATGTTATTTATTGAATAGTAACATACCCTTATGAATAGTAATATGACCCTATTGAATAGTAAATTTTATTATTATTTTATTTTTATTAAGTCTTTAATATAATAGCATCTTGGTTAATTTTTCATTGTGATATATAAGTAGTTACAAAATTAGAATTTATAATTTTTTGATTTATTATGATTTAATTTAATAAAAAATTAATAAAATTAAAAAATGATTTTTAAAAAAGGGACTTCATATTTAAAATATACACATCAATAAATTCTTAAGTTCAATTTTTTGAATTTTTCTGAAATAGTTGATTTTTCGGTGAATAGTAAAAAATGCAGTTTTTAGTTTTTGTGTATTAATGACATTATTAATGATATAATGATTTCATAAATTTGGTCAAACATTGTATAGTTAAATAATATGTGAGGTTTCCCATGTGTATTATAATATGGGATAATACAATGGGCAATCCCATGGTTTTGTAAATACCACTCATGAGGTGTTCCTTGAAAATTATTAAAATAATACCTCACTTTTCCTATAAATACCAACTCTTCCCTTCATTGAATTCATTCCCAATTCTCCCTCAATGAATCCCTAGCATCCATACCATCATAGATGTCCTACCAGTGTTTCCTCAAGACCCCAAGTTCCCAACCATCATGTTTTAAGGGTTACTCTACAAGGTAAGAAAATTCTCAATTTCATTATTTTTTCCATTCATGTTCTCTTTTATGTGGTATATATTTATTTTTTCCATTCCATGTTCTTATTTTCCTCTTATTTATGATCTAATATATATTATTATTCATTTATTTATGGTTTACCCTCTCACCTATCTTTTTAATATTTTCTGAAACCATGTTACTTAGCCATTAGGCTGCCAAATATTTCTAAGCGATTCCACAATTATTCCTTTATTTAGTGTTCTTTCCTTATACGTTCTTCATATATCCTTACCCAAGCAGAATGAAATATCCATAAACAATCTATATTATATATTTTATCTTTTTTAGGGAAAAATTACTCATCATTATTCTTCTACTCTCCATCTTATTTAATGAATAAAAACATTGTCTGTTTGTGTCGAATTACAGACATCTTGGACGCTGGGATCTCAAAATCCATTAATTCTATAAATTATGGCCATGAAAAAATTTATATTATTGAAACCGTTTATAATATAAGTTTTATGACTCAGCCATGGTTCTGTAATTCTTTTTTACACATGTTTCTAATTTATAAGACAAAACGAGGTTGTCATTATCAAATAACCACTAAATTGATCTAAGTGAACATCATTAATGTTCTATCTTATGAATCATCCTCATGTATGAATTCAAAATTATGAATTTAATAATTTATATTACTGGATTTATTTAAATACTACCCCATTCCAATTCAGGAGTTTCACTTCCAATCGACAAGAATGTCCATCATGAACCAATCGTGGAAATAATGTTATGAACTCACCCAAAAACAGTGCAAAGGGGAAAATACTCTGAATTAAGGGTGAAATGATGTTATGAAATGATCATATAAGATGTTATAAACATAAACATGTTTTTTATAATATTAATAACACTTTTTTAACCATTATACTGGAGGTTTAAACAATTTTGAAGTAAGAGAAACCCAAGGTAAGTGAATTATTAACACGATTTCTATTCATTGGGTTAACCGTCTACTTCATTATTTATATACTATTTAAAATCATTCTGTGTTGGGTTCTGTTTATATTATATATTATTATGTTTATTTATAGTATATATACAAACATCATCCACTCTATTAAGACTATCTTCAATTTATTGATATTTATGTAGGCCTTTTCATTAAAAATCCTTTTTTAAAATTCTTCTTTTTGAAATTAAAAAGTAATGTTTTTATGGAATTATTCATGTTGTATGATTATGTATTGGTTCATGGGAATTATTTATGAATAAGGTTGGGATCTATATTTTTCTCCAATGCATTGGGTATAAGTAAGATGTATGTCGATCGTATTGTTACTCCATGTGTCACTGTGATGGTTACACCAAGTAAGGTAACTGTGAGGGTTATAAATTATAAGGTAGACAAGAATGGTTACAAGATTATGTATTAAATTCCCCAAGAAACCTTTATTATTATATTTATATTCTCATGTTTTGTGTGTATCTTGTGTAAATCTCATGGTACATAATTTTCGTATATATGGGTGATAATAATTACTTTTGAAAATGCTTTCACATGTTATGAGTATTCATAGAATTATGTGATTTTTCATCCTTTTCCATCTCTTACTGATCTTTTCTACCCATCCAAGGTTTTTTAATGATTTTTCAAAGGTTATTGGATGCTTAATACATGGAATTAAGACATGTAAAATTTTAAAGAATTGTCAAGGATTTCTGTTTTATGTTTTAATTTTTTTTTTGTTTTGAAAAAAAAGAAACTATTTTTATGGTATCCACTCTGTAATAAAGTGTAATGTCTTGAATGTACTATCCTAATTCACTAAAGCTATAAACATGAAAAGATATTCAATGTAAAAGGATGTGTTTTCATCACTATATTCAAGATCATGTATGTAATAAGGTCAGTTCCTTATAATAATGTTATCAAAAGCATATCAATTTTTACATGCTTTAAAGCATTTCCCAAATCATAAGTTTTTTCAAAAGAATATATTTATATGTTTTCTAATGTTTATTTATTTTAAAATTAATTTCCAAAATAATATTTTGAATGAATTCTAAAAAGTGTTTTTAAAAATCTATTTTATTTTGAAAACTTATTTGAAAACTATGTACAATAAAATTATAATTATTTTACAAAGAATTTATGTTGTGTATTCTAATGCTAAATATTTAAAAAATTAATTCTCAATGATATTTTCAGAACCATTTTCAAAATTATTATCATTGGTATTTCCTAATATTGTTAATATTTTGATGAAATGATTTTCATTTAGTTTTTAAATGCACATTACAAGGAAATATATTTCACCATATTCTTTTATTAAATGTTTTTCAAGATCAAATAGAAATTTCAGGGAGTTAGCTCGATATGGAACTATTTTTATTAATGTTTCATCAATACATCTCATTTTATATTTTAACAATTATAATATGTATTGGTGGTTCTTTGCCTCCAAATAATATACTAAAAAAGTTCATTAGATATAAATGTATGTATATTTTTAGTTAATTATAGATAAAAAATATAATTTTTTACCGGATCTGGATGTACAGATCATGGGCCTTATATTTGGTATCAGATGAACAATAAATATAATATTGGAAATTATTATATATTTTTAAATTATGTTTATTTCCATAGTATAACTTCATAGAAAAACCACCATTTATAACTTTTTGTATTGACTAAAAAATAAATCCTTTAGAAAAATAAATTTTAATTCCGGTGATGTTATGTCACCTTTAAAAATATAAATCCAATTTGTTCTAGTTATCAAAATTAAGAAAATTGAAATTTTGAAGTTTTTCGCTTAATCACGAAAAATGTATTTCAATAATAAAACCCTTTTAAAATGGGGTAGAAAGATACAACCTAGAAATTTATGCTTTTTAATACGTTTTTAATTAATGACGTATATCATAATTAAAAAAAATAAATACAAATAATCTACGATAGATTTAAATGTTATTTTAAGTAAAAAATCTTTTCATATTTATCTTCATAAAATATTCCCATTATTTTTTATAAATATGGAATTGTATATTTATTATTTTATTTTTTTGTTAAATTTAAATATAACTTATAAATAATTTAATAATTTTGATTATAATTTTTTTAAATTATATTTAAAATATATAATACATTTAGAAAAATATTATTAGTTGTGAATATATATTTCTCTAATTAAAGACCAAAAATATTATCAACTTACATGAAATTATTTAAATAATTATAATAGTATTATAAACATACACATATATATATATATATATTGATAAAAGAATTATATATATCGATAATTACATAATAATAGATGGTTGATATGTTAAACTAAAATAATTATATGAAATATGATTGTGATCCACAAAATATTTTAATTATATATTAACTTAATTATAGAAACATGGATTAAATAATTATATAATAATAAAATTGACTAATAAAATATTATGTTCTAGACACAAAATTGTAGATATTTGTAACAAAAGAGTTAAAAAATTTTGTATTGGGTATAATTAACAAGAAAATTATTAATAAAAAATACATAAAATTAATAATAATATTACTATTTGATTATAATAATTTAAAATAATTTTGAAATTATATGGTTATAAAATTTTATTATGTTACTATTATATAATAATTTATGAATATAAGAAGATAAATACAATATGTATATAATTAAATTATTTTCAACAAAATGTAAAATAATTAACGATACATCAAATCAATATAAAAATATATGATGTATATATATGTACATACTTAAACATGTATATGTAATTATTTATTTATAAAACAAAAAGTTTAATGTTCAAAAGAAATAAAAACTAAAGAGGAAAATAGTATCAGTGCAATATTCCTCGACTAGAAATTTCTAAACCACAAAAACAATCGAGGAACACCGAAAACATTGATCTCCCTACCATAGTTAAAGTTTTTTAGAATAATCATGTCCCCCATTCTCAGTATCGGCTAAGGTACATTACACAGTCTGGTCACATCTTCATCTCCAAACCAAATCTGGTGAAGCACTAACACATCATCCACCTGATCAATTTCAAATAGAACTGCACTACCATTGTTGGATCCATCTCAAAAATTCTAGCCAAACCACTAACTATACATCTCCCTCACACACTTGTTATGTTGAAGATAACAACCACACCTATTTCCTTCCACTACCCCCCCCCTACATGAAACACGAAGCAGAACATCATTTAGTTTTATTTGTTTGTAGGGTACTGAAAAAATTTGCAAAGGAGATTCTACCCAAATCCCCCAAAGAATTGAGGAAAATAATCAAATGAAGTGACAAAAATAGGACAAGTCCGTGAAATGGTCCCATGGAAATGAAACGTGCCCAGGCCCCGCGAAGCACCCCCCCCCCCCCGTACACCATTATCATTCTCGAAATGGATGTGGAGAGCCTCCACGGTGGCAAGTCAGGATGGGTGCCAATCTGGTTGACCGTCATGAACCGCCCCAACTGCGGACCGCGTCGACCGGTTCAATCCGCACCCACTGTCGTTCTTGGAATATAGGCAGAACCCTCTGCATCCAGAGATCACTCCCTGAGTTTGCGTCGTGGAGGGGGGGGGAGCTTCCAATACCCACCGCTAATCGCGGATTGACCAAGTCAACTATAAACCAGGTATTTGGGTATGGGCCTCTGCAAAAGGTGTCGCGTGGCCACAAATGCATCCCATTCCCTACTCTATAAAATGAGACTAAGGGGAAAGAAAAAGGGGTCAGATAATTGTAATTGGATTCAGATGGATTGGATATTTAGAAGGAGATCGGTTGAAGGAAGGCTTCGGATTTCGCAAACTGCAAAATTCCCACCTGTGAACCACAGCAGGTATACGAATTAACAAGGAATTGGAAAACGCATAATAACTTGGTGAACTGTGAACCTAATATAACAAAAAAAAGGAAAACTACGAACCATACCCCCTCCGTGGATGAATTCTCCATGGACCAGGGAGCTTATGCCTATTTTCTCATCCTTCGCATCATGTAGCACTATCCAATGCGGGTGAAGCCCCGACCAACGAGCCTCTGACCGGCACCACCCTTGGCCACCGCTGCCCGCCTGGAACCATCCATGAACCACCCTGGTTCGCGGATCGAACCAAAATCCGTGAACAACCCTGGTTCGTGGGACGCCAATTAGACTGCGGACAACCATGGTTCGCGGAAGACTTCTCTATCCACGTGGAACTTCCCCCTGTTAAAGGCACCACCACCCATACCTCTCGATGGCTCACCAAATACATCAGTGTTCTCATTTCCGGAGCCAGATAAAATATTTCCGATCCAGCTAGTCCTCTATGACTCCCTCATGGTACTATTCATCATCCCTAAGCCGATGCCTCCACTAGAGCCAACAGATTCACATGGGGTAACATTTAGGTGCATAAGCGCGCCATTTTGAGTTTACATGCCCACCGTAAGTAGAGACGAATGGGTTTCACCAACCCTTGAGCTGATTTTTGAAGCATTCCAGGGATGTCATTCCAATGGTAATGTGGAGTCTGAGCATAGGAATCCACTTTCTAACCCTCCACTTGTTCAGGGTTCCTCGGAGATGGTAAAATATCCATCAGAAGGAAGCCCTCATGCACTACAAGAGATGATATGGGCACAAAAGCACCCCCTTTCCCTCTCCCGCTGAGCTTTTTTTCAGCGGGCGTCCACCTAGGAGTAAGCCCTGACCTTTTAGGCCACCTCATATTGTATGCCCCAATCCATCACCTTGTTTATCCACCCAGGAGTAATCCCCAACCTAATGGGCCACAATCATGCGTAATCCCCACTCCACTTCTCACAGACGCACCGTTCGCGACGTGATCCTATGGTCCTTACAACCTCTTGTTTCTCAAAACAAGCATGACTCAAATGGTCTTAGAGTAAGCATCGACCATGAAATCCCCTTATGGGCCTACTTAGAGTGTAAGATTCAATCAATCATTCCTGGATTCCCCAGAGCATAAGCCCCAAGACAATGTGAACTATGTGGTATTTGATCCCTTCATCCTAGACATGGTACGTATGAAGCATACATGAGGTTCAAGCCCACCACCCATCGGACCACACGATCCATCTTCATGTCGGATACCTAAAACCAATATGAACTACATGGACTTTCATCCCTATCTACTAGGCAGGGTACATAGGAAGCCTCGAAGAGGTTCAAGCACAGCAACTGGTCGATCCGACTATCTATACATTGGTTCACCGAGCTACTCCTAGCACAGTCTCATTGAGTCCAAACTCCACATGGTCATTAATACAAAGAGGGATGGTAAACCTCAGGCCTAAATTATTCTTAATCCCCTATGTACGGATGCCCATTACCCACCAGGGTTAAATCCATGGATACTATGTTTGGGTATAATCCAAATATTCGCGAACATATGAATACGTCTAAAATCTATAATAGATTCCCGGAACAGGCAATAATTCCCCCCAAAAAGGGTGTGATGATCCCGACTTCCCATCCTCTCGACCAATGTGAGTTTATAAGAGTCATTGATCAGACCATCTGGCGAACGCCTGCCTTTGTAATGTAGGTCCATCAATCATTGGATATGGAGTTGTTGGGAGTTTTAAGGCTAAAAGCCAAAACAGAAAAAAAAAATAGTGAACCCGACATGATTCTTCAACAAAACATGATGAATTTAACCTAATCCCACATTGTTCCCCCTCATGTTATAAAGGAGGGCCAAGCAAGGAGATTAAATACGCATGTGATCATGAGATGCTGCTTTGACGGGATTGTGGTTTGTATTTTTTAAAATGTTTTTTTAATGGACCTTTCATAACTCCCATAGATCTAATGCCATCCCAAAGGACTCACAATCTCATGTTTCCGAAAACAAAAGGACGAGACATCCTCACCTACGGAGGACCCCATCACCCTCCCAGTGTCTTCAGCACTGGGTCTCAGCCACGCTGATCCGAGAGTACCACATGAACGGTACTCTCCCAATGGGGGAGGCAGCCATGTATGCCCTCCAATCCGTCAGAACTCACCGGTCGTCTGCCCAGCAGCGACCTCAAAGTCATATCCAGACATCCACTATCGCTGTCTCCAACTGTTTCGGGAGTCTATCCTCAGAACGGGATAATGTGTACCTCCCTTATCATAGGGAGGCGGGTGAGGTCGACGTTGAGGATATTATCCCCACCAAACGTGGGTTCCACTCCAAGTCCCCCACCAATAGATTTCATCGCGGTAACATTGTGATTCAACACCCTCACGCCAGGTTGGATGTCTCCCTGAGGATTCAGGCCCACGCTCCCCGAGTTCCAGTCCCTCAGACCACGTGACAAGGGTGGAAGACGTACAATCAGGGACCATACATTTCCATGGTCCCTAAGAGGAGCTTCACTTCCCAGCCATAGAGACGTACCACGAACATGTACCTACAATTGTTCTCTCCTCTTAAGCCCGCCATACAGACGTGGCGGCATCGTACGTGCCGTCACGCATCCCCGCCGAGCTCCATCAAGCACATCGCTCACACAGGATGACACTTACCAGGCAGGCACCTCTCCCAGCCCAGGGTCGTGAAGCCCACCAACCTTATGTAGTGGCGACCCGACACCTACAAGACCAGCTCCTAGCAGTTTCTTCTGACGCCCACCATCTTGATATGGTAGCGTTCAACAATGCCTGCCACCCATACATGGCAGAAACTCGTAGGCAGGCACGTCTCCCCACCAACAAAGGATACCTACTCGATATGGCGGGAAACCTATATATGGAGGGCTATCTCCCTACAGATGCAATTAATGCCCTCCACCTCGATGTGGCTGCAAACGGGGAGATAAACTGGTGTATCCTTGTACAGGGGAAGATTCGTTCACCTGCCCCGACACAGGAGAATTGTCAGTACCCACTGACCAGCGGAGTACCGGAGTAGGATATTCCTATTCCAATATTAGAATGTGCCTTAATACCTATTACAGACAAAGATGTCTTTATACATATCTTGGAAATGATGGAAGAGCAGGTATCGATCCAATATCATATCTTGCAGACTTTCCAGAATGTAATTGCATCAGTAACAAAGACCATGGACTCAGGCACGTGAGCCCATCTCCCCAATTAAGGAAACTCATTTAAGAGACGAGATAGCTATCTCGGAGCAGAAATGCATCCCTACTTCTTCACAGGAGGGTCATCAGCCATATTCCACGATGTAAGGGAAACCAGATCGAGAATCTTCACTTGTTCCAACTAGGGGACACCCGTCCATCATGGTGGATGCTCCAGAGCAGGCATATATCCATGCTAAAAGTCACGATGTTCATCAGCATATCCTGGCAGCATCACGAGACCCAATTATATTTGGACCCAAAGGTGAAGGCCATTGTCAACAGTAGATGGTCTCGGCTACCCATTGGAAAGTGCCTTGAACGTGCCGAAGGCAGTCATAAAATAAAGGGGGAGTTCATGACTCTGCTCTGCTGAAATCTTGGGTTCCCAACATCTCTAAGCCTACATAAAAGGCTCATAACACTACCCCTCCAATAAAATATTATGGGAGTGGCAATTTCAGTTGTGAAGGGTCCTCCCTACAATGTCTCAACTGGCGTCTCTGAAGGTCCTCCCTAGAGCACCCATGGTGTCCTCCCCCGCATGCATATAACAATCGATCATGATAGCTCCTCTTTTGATACGAGTCACGGAAACCCTCCATGTGACTAGAAGATAGAGCATCAATAAGGTCCTCCACTTGCTTCGGTCCATCCTGAAGGTCCACCCTGGGGTATGCACTGCAGTCACTCTCCATGCAGTGGGACCAAAAATTGTGATAGTAGTCCTCACTATCATAGTCCCAACTGCGGTGGCCATCCCTGTAGTGACGTCTCATCATGAAAAGAAGCCCCTCCCCTTATCATGGCTTTCCTTGAAGGTCATAGCCAGGGATTATGCTACAACGGAACTCCACATAGCCAGGCATCAGATCACGGTGGTAGTCCTCGCCACCCAAATAACGGAGGTCCTCCCCGTAGAGACGTCCAGCAACAAGAAGGACCTCCCCTCATTCTGGTACATTCTGGAGGCCCTCCCCGTGATGTATCCCACATATATTATCCCTTTGGCAGCAGTAATGGCGGTCCATGCCATTTCCGTAGCTATGATGGTAGTCCTCACCACTACGACTGCCATTGCAAAGGTCCTCCCCGCAATGGCCCAAAGAAAAAATAAGGTCCTCCCCTTGACGCGGTGTGACCTGAAGGTCCTCCCCAAGATGCACCTCAATCATTAATCCATGATGGTCATCCTCACCATGATGGAAGTTGTTGCGAAGGTCCTCCTTGTAACGATGTTGCGCAGCCAAAAGGTCCCCCCCTTGCTGCGACATGCCTTGGAGGTCCTCCCCAGGTTCTTCACTGCCAAATTCCTCTATAAGGTGAAGCATCAAGTAGTAATGGTAGTCCTCGCCATTATGACCATCATTGTGGAGGTCCTCCCCGCGATGACGTTTCGTATCGACATGAAGATCCTCCTCATTCCGAATCAAGCATAGAAAATACCTCATATGCCGAGGCACTCAGAAGGACGGGATCAAGAATGTCAAATCCCCAATTAGTCACCGAAGTCATCCTTCTGCAATTAAGAGAAGGTCCAGTGCCACTTTCATCCTTTAAACCACCTCGGAATCACCCACATGATGACTCAACACCTACCAGTGCCACCGCCTCTGACCACACTGGCAGTGAGCGACTCTGTTGGGCTGACCAGATAGAAGAGTCACTTGCAGAGGAGTATGTCTATATGTTGCGCCTGCGGAGAGGACTGGTCAGAGATGATATACCAGTTATGTTTTGGCCTACAACCATCTGTTTATTCGACATACCCAGAGAATTGTCGGAAGAATACGCACACAACATCCTTCATAATATATGAACGACCCTCCACCGGATGATATCTTGCTTCCTTCCCTATGAAGGGTATGTATACCAATTCAAGATGATAGGAGACCTCCTGCGTTATATCGACCTGGAGGCCCTTCCTACGGCACGACAACAACACCCAGAGTGGCTAAAAGGAAACATAGAGATAGACGGCCTCCGTGTGCTACACCAATTGCACCGCCTCATGAGTGACGCTCTGATGGTAGTTCATATCAGGTGATGGGGAGAACATGGATCTCCTCATTTGACTCCGCTCACTGCCAAGAAGAACCCATTCAGTATGGTTTCTTGCAACATTATCACGTCAAGACAGTGATCGAGTGGTCTTCTTTTCTAGGACATGCAACACACCCATCAGATTTAGGCCTTGATTAAGTCCTAGAAGCGTCAGGCCCCACAAGAACGTTCCATTCAATAATTCCTAGATTAGGCCACCGAGAGCGTACAACAGGCCTCTCGCCTAAGAGAGTCCAATCCGTGATCATTTCCTACCACCCTAGGAGGGATTTATCCACAGGTGAATTCCGCACCAAAACTGGTTCACCCTCGAATGGGGGCACGCCAGATCAGGCATGTTGTGATAGCAATAGCCACTACCGCAATCCAGGGTTAACCCCAGCCTATAGGGCTGGGGGAATTTTTAACAAATAATTCCCCCGAAAGACCAATAAAACTAGGAAGAGACTCAATGTCCAAGGAATGGAGGCAACCCCAGCCCTCAGGGTTGGGGTCATTATTACCCCCTCAATAACAACATCCCCCAAAAGAATCAATAATCTCTCATCTAGGTAGGATAGTCAGAAGAAGAGTTTCTCATCATATCTCATCATTTAAACCATCATCCCCTCTTAGAGGAAGGTGCGTCGTGAGGTCGCATCAATGAACTCTCCGCGTCACCCTTCATCAATAAGTCTGAAGGCAATCCCAGGACACAAAAGGGAAGGCCATCAGAAGACAAGGGAGATCCTCTTCCCATTTAGAGGATGACATATTCTCAGGCCCGAGATATGCATCTATCAATATCATAGAGGTTAACCCCACTGGTGACACCAGAGATACTTCACATCAGGAGGGATCAGGAGACGATAGTTCTGGATAGGCTGTGACTCACAACGAACCACTAGGTGTGCACACCCGGAACCAGAGTGCCGCCCTAAACATGGTAGCCACATCATCTAACATTCCTACACCTACCCAGTGAACTACCAAAAAGGATTAAAATAAATGCACGGTTACCCTAAATCTACATCCTTCTCTCGACAAAATTGAGCGACACACGCTCAAAGAGAGGTTACCTCGACAGGAAGAGGAGATGAAGGAATTGAGAGGGCTTAATGCCGAGCTACTATAGAGGAACCACCATATTTAAAGTGTGTCCCATGAGTAACCACATCATGTACTTCTAGAAAGTGCACCTCAAAGGATAAGGTTTTCCCCAAAAAATGAAATACGATCAGGGATCTCATCTAATGAGGTGCCTGGCCCGTCCATCGTCCTAGATGTGGATCCGAATGAATAACATGATTTCTCACCACTCAGGATGTAACCGGAGTGAGTACACCTAAACCCTATAATGTTGCCACAAACGGCACATGCACCCTTGGTGACGGCCAACACAGATACGCAGGCAATGCCTCGCTCTATGCCTGCCTATGACCGGGCCCAACAGGATGTAAATCAGGGTCTCACCAACACCATCGAGGCACTAACGACTCGATTGGAAGCGATGGAGGGACAACGCGCTCTGATACAGCCGAAGCGGAAACCCTACCCTGAGTGGTTGATCGACACATCACCTCTACCCAACATTAAGAGCCATGTATTCACTATCTTCAAAGGATAAGGTGATCCGGAACAGCCTCTGATGAACTACGCATCCTATTATGACCCTATGATGGGAACTCCAAAACAACATGAAGCAGTGAAACTCAGATGCTTCGTATTGACCCTGCATTGATCTACCTTTTTCTGGTATACGAGTCTGCGAGGCCAGTCAATCAAAAGCTGGGAAGACGTTCGACAACAGTTCATGTTCCACTTCAGCTCAATGTTGCCTAAAAAACAGTCAAAGATCTCATGAACTGCATGAAGAGGGAAAATGAGAGTGTCTCGGATTTCATCACAAGATGGAAAGGTCTGACCTATTCCATGAGCAAACCAATGCCTCAGGACGAGATGCTAGCCATATCCATCGATAATCTTCGAGATGTTATGAGAACACCGCTCATACCAGTAGAGTTCACTATTGGCTTCCTCCATCTCACGACCATTTCCCAAGGAATTGAGGACTCCCTGAAATGGACTAATTCGATGTCCCTAATAGCCTCACAGGCTCTTGCGAAAAGAGCCCCTAGAGATGAAGTGTCCACTGTCACACTAATGTCGGCCCCTCTGCCTGCTACACCGCTGAAACCTCCACCAATTCATTAAGGGCCTTTTGCATATCAGCGGCTTCCCCCTCCTAAATGTTATGATCAACGAGGACCAAAGAGAAACCAATTTGAGGAATAAAGACAAATAGTATACTCCTTTCGGGATGATCATGTCCGTAGCTACTTCATTTTCACCCTGAACTACAGCTTACTCTGCCACTTGAAGCCGAGGAGACCTGAAGAAGTTGGACACAGTGACAGGCTAGATTACTTCCCTTACCATCGGATGATGGGGCACAACATCCGAGAATTTTTCTTCTTCAAAGACCTCTTGTAGAGGGTGCTATAATCCGGAGAGGTCGAGCTAGGACCACACCCATAACATGTGGCATGTATCTCTACCACCGAGTCTAACAAAGAGGAGGGGTGGAAGAATGTCACCAGCAAAAAGGGGAAGAAATTTGATAACTGGATGACTCGGAAGACTATCAACCGAGCACAGGGCATACTCTGAGCTCAACTACAGTAGCTGGTGTTGCCACTAATATCCCCTGGTGCTGAACAACTGAGAGCATCAGCCTCACAACCCTCCATGAGGTGGTCATCCAGGCATATTAGAAGGAGGAAACAATCACACGGGGAGATGTACGCGATGGGGACAAAGATAGTCCCGACTGTGGAAGATCATTTTCCCTCGAATTTTGCGCCATGGGCATCGACCCTACAAACGACACCATCAAGGACAACCGACCAGATTGAACTGTCAGAAGATGAAGAGCAAATCATTGGTTCTATTAACATCATCCATCTTATGGAATCTTTCCCTAATGAAGGGTATGGATATGAACACGAGTTACCTGCATGGGGAGCCGGGAGGAGGAATCACAGAGGTAGGGGATACCAGGGGAGGAGTGTCCAGGGCCGAAACTAGCCCTACGGTTGGACCCCTGCCCAAACCATTAATATTGTGGAAACCCATGGTAGAGCCCTTAAACGGAATCAGAAGGAGAAGGAATGCCCCTCCACCTCCACAAGAGGCCACTTTGGCCCTATTGTTTTATGGTGCCCACCAAACGAGGAGCAAGTGTCGGGACACCTAGTGCACACAAACAGACCGGCTGGGCCATGTCCTCAAAACATGGCAGCACCTTCGATATCCGACCCTGCAGCCGGTCCCACCTCATCAAATGCCCAAGCCCCTAAATCACCCGCTAAGACTCACCCGCCAATGGAGAGGTGTCGACCGCTGGAGCAGAAATAAGACATCCTTCAGAAGATGGAATTAGTACCAGAAAATAATTCAATACTTGATTACCTAAGACTTTTAGCAGACCTCCGGGAGGCGCTTATAGAGGCTTTGATCAGCCCCCAAGAGTTTCAAGTCGTGGTAGCTACCGCCGAGATTTACCAGACAGAGACTGACCCGGTCGAATGCAATGCGGTGATTTCCATCACCGATCAGGTTGAGATGATGTCATGGAAGGGCATATCAGACCATTATATGTGTAAGGAACACTGAATGGAATTGAGATCGGGAATGTCATTATAGACAATGGCTCCAGATTTAACCTCCTTCCTCTATAGACACTTTGTAAGTTGTGCTGTAGTCAGGACGATCTATTTCCCTCGGCCAAAATTTTTTTAGGTTACGACAAGAGAGAGTAGAATCAAATGGGAAAAAATAATCTAAAGACCCATTTTAGGAACCTGGTCGCCTACATGGAATTCTTGGTGGTCCGGCAGAGCACGTCATTCAACGCCCTGCTAGGAAGGTCGTGGCTCCATATGCACATGGTCGTTCCTTCATCCTACCACCAGTGTATGAAGTACTGCGTCAATGGACAAAGAGGAACAGTGCCCGTCGACAAGGCCCCTTTCAAACTCTCTGAGTCACATTACATTAACGTCAAGTTATATGAGAAAAAGAAAAAGATGCCCTTGGTCGATGGTGTCTATTGGATCCCCACTCCAAATGTCCTGGAGATGGTCCCTGATGACCCCCTCAGGCATATTGGCAAAGATAATGTCCCGCCCATCAACTATGTTAAAGAAAGAGTCCGAGAAAGAACATGCACTTAGATGTCCTCGGGACTTCAGCCACGATGGCCGAGAACGACAATGTGGGAACGTCCGCCAACCCTTGATCTGGTTATGAATAATCAAGTGGGAATGCCCACAAAGAACCTCCTTCAAACCCCCATGATCTCGTACAAGAAGCTCCCTCCTCTTCAGATCAAGAAGATGAGGACTTGGGAGTAGAAGAGGAGGAAGATTTTCGGGATGCACCTCCTGCATTTGAGGAAGGCATCTCCACGACGGTGGACGAGCTCAGGAAAATAAATCTGGCTATTGAGGAAGATCATAATCCCACTCTCTTTAGTGCATCCATGTACTCCAAGGAACATGAGGTATATACCTCTTTCCTAAGGTAAAATCAAGATATTTTCTCTTGGATTACACAGAAATGTCGGGACTCGCTCCCGAAGTGGTGATGCGTCACATGGGTCTTCAAGAAGACCACTAGGGATTTAAACATGCTTCCAGAAGGATGCATCCCTCACATTCTACCAAAATATATGCTGAATTCAATAATATCATTAATGTAGACTTCATTCAGGAGCTCCAGTTCCCCATTTTTTTGGCCAATATCGTCCCTGTCAAGAAAAAGAACAAAACAATCTGCGTCTGCATTGACTTTAGAGATCTTAATCGGCATTTTCCAAACGATGACTTCCTGGTTCCAATCACTGAGTTGTTAATTGATGCAACGGCTGGGTATGAGGCTCTATCCATCATGGACGACTATTCTGGATATAATCAAATCAGGATGTCATGAGAAGATGAAGAACCCACTACCTTCAAGGCCCCTCTAGGGGTATTCTATTACAATGTCATGCCTTTTGGTCATAAGAATGTTGGCACCACGTATCAGTGTGCCATGCATCAGATCTTTAAGTCGTTCTTGGGGAAATTCGTTGAATGTTATGTGGATGACCTAGTGGTCAAGTTCAAACTACGCTCTGATCACCTGTTGGACCATGAGACCATCTTCAATAGGCTCTGACATCATAGCATGAAGACAAACACCTTGAAATGCGCCTTTGCGGTCACCTCAGGGAAATTCATTGGCTTCAACGTACGCCATCATGGCATCAAAGTCAACCCTTAGAAGAAAAAGGCTATCCTGGGATTTCCACCTCCTAGAAACCTCACTATGTTGAGAGCATTACAAGTACCTATCCTATATTAGGTGGTGAATAGCCAACCAGGCAGGAAGATGTTGGAATTTCGCCATGTTAATGAAGAAGGGGGTCACGAACCAATGGATGGATGACTTCTAGGAGGCGTTCGACAACTTCAAGAAGTACCTCTTAATCCCACTAGTGATCATGACCCCAGTTGAAGGAAGACCTCTCCTCTTGTAAGTGACATCCTTAGAGTGATCACTGGGAGCCTTCCTCGCACCAATGAATGATGACGGCAGTGAAAAAAGTCTCTATTACCTCAGTCGATCCATGATTGAGGTTGAGACTTGATACTCAAATATCGAGAAGAGCTGTTTGGATTTGGTCTTCACAGTTTAAAAGTTTAAACTTTATCTACAGCATCACGATGTCCATTTGATCTCACAGAGTAACCCGCTCAAGTACATCCTCAACCGCTCGGTGCAAAACGGACACCTCTCCCGATGGGCGGTCATCCTGCAACTATTTTACATCAAGTTTGTACCTCAGAATGAAATCAAGGGTCATGCGTTAGTAGACATTTTGGAAGAGCACCCTTTGACAGGGACAAATGCAATGGATTCCATGATACCGGATGAGGACATCTACTTGGTTCAAGAGGATCTCCCAGCATGGGAAATGTACTTCGACGGTGCATCCTGAAGCCCTAACAGGAAGAGGATGGAGGATCCGAAATTCAACAAAGTGGGTTTGTGGATAAAACACGTGTCCCCAGAGAAGGCAGTCTTGCCATATTCTTTCCCCCTGTCAGAAGGATGTACGAACAATTAATAGGAATATAAAGTCCTCATTAAAGGTATGAAACTCACACTCTAGGCACAAGTACAACACCTTAAGTTGAAAGGTGACTCAGAGATGGTCATCAAGAAAGTCAATGGTGACTATGCTATTAAAAAGGAGGAGTTGAACCCATTTTTTGACCATGTCCGAGGGATAATGGTGGAATTCTCCACATATCCAAAATTAACCTATATCCCCAGTCTTAAAACCCTCAGGCTGATTCATTACCCAACGCGGCCATAGCCCTAGCCGACCCAGACCGGGATGAAACAGTCCTCAGTATTTCTCACCGTCGAATGGTATTGCCATTTCATCACGCTAAGATGAATGAAATCCATGAATTCATTCCTTTCCATGAGCTATATTCTCCTGCTACCGGATGGATGATCCCCATCATGAACTAACTTCAACGGGGAGTGCTTCCATCAGATAGGGTTGAACGAGCGAAAATACAGAGAAGGGAAATCAATTTTTTCCTATATGATTGTGTGAGTTAGTAAGAGGTCCTCTACAAATGAGTCCTCAATGGAGTGCTCTTCAGATGCATTGAATGAGAAGAAACGACAACCGTCATGGATGAATTATATGCAGGAGTGTGTGGAGCACATCAACTAGGGACCATGATGTCCCATCATGTTTAAAGGTTTGGGAACAACTGGCCCAAAATGGCCCGAGACTACGAGTTCTTTACCACGAAATGCCACTCATGCCAGATTCATGCCATATTCAGACACCAACCCTCGGAGCTACTTCGTCAAGCTAAGTACTACTGGCTGTTTTCCGTCTGGGGGATGTACGTTGTGGGACCATACCCTCCCTCCATGGCCAAACAGCTGAAGTATATCCTCACGGAAAGTGACATCATTTCCAAATGGTCAGAAGCCATACCCCTCAAGGAAGTCAGGGAATGAAATATTTCCAGCTTCGTGAAGACCAATATCATCACCAGATTTTGTGTCCCTCATACCATACTGATAGAAAACAACACCAATTTCTACTATTCTGAATTGGAAAATTTATACCACGAGTATGGTATCAAGGCTAACCCCTCATCCCGATACCATATAGTGGCCAACAGACAGAAAGAAGCGTTTAACAAGACCCTATCCAACATCTTCGATAAAATGGAGGACAAAGACAAGAAGTCATACCCGGATAAACTCCTCCATGCATTGTGGGCTCATCGAACCACAATCCGCACCACTACTTAGTCTACCCCATACTCATTGGTCTAAGGCACATAGGTAGTCCTGCCCATTGAACTCCAACTTCCCTCACTCCGTGTTTCCAACTGTGATCAATTATCAAATGATGAACAGTCAGAAAAGTGGCTAGGTGAATTGGAATTTCTATACGAGAAGTGGTTGCACACTCTGCACCACCTGGAGGTGTATCAGAACCAGATCACACAAGCCTTCAACAAAATGATTCTCCTACAGTCTTTCTTGGAAGGAGAATGAGTGATGGTCCTCCATACCCCAATGATACTTGGCAAGAAGCCTCCAAAGCTAGTTCTCAAGTGGGAGGGACCATATTTTGTACACAAGGTCTACTTCAACAGAGCATATGCTTTTATCTTCATGGATGGGAAATTCACAACTCCTTATAATGCAAGATTCGAAAAGAAGTATTTCACATAGAGACCAATAAGAATTTCTTCCTTACTTCACAACGATAAACTGCACGAATGAAGAAAAAATGAGATGTAGTCATCATCTAAGATTCGTGATGTCAAACTACCAAGCATCCAACGGTCCAAACTCTATGATAGTAAACTAAGAGTATTTTTTCCTCACCTCATGACGTTAAACTGCATGGAAAAGATGATTTAAAAATGCCCATTCCCCCGTGTATGAGACAGACCTACACGGGGTGTATCATCTTTCAGAGAACAATGTGAGGCTTGATTCCTGCCCTCGCAGAATACATAGTGACGCTAGAATTCCACACCCTGTCCCAACCACCTCAAAAAGAAAAAAAATTCCCATTCCCCCATGTATAGACCAGTCTTGGACAGGGTGTATTCACGTCCTCACTGCATGACGTTAAACTGCATAGAGTCCTTCCTTACCGCACAATGCTAAACTGCACGGATAATAAGAGTTTAGAATACTCTCTTCCCCCCCCTGTATGGGCCAGACCTACACGAGGTATATTCATTGTCCGAACTGCATGACATTAAACTGCCAAGAACCCATTAGTCCAAACACTATGACCATAAACTAGGAGTATCACATACTCACCGCATGATGTTAAACTACACAGAATCTAATAATACCCCTCGTCCTAACCACATGATGTTAAACTGTATGGACTCCATCCTAACCGCATGACGTTAAACTGCACGGATTTCAGAGAACATTGTACGGCTTGATTCCGGCCCTTGCAGGATATATAGCGATGCCACGATCCCCATTACTGGCCCACCACCATAAATAACAAAAATTAAAAAAGTCCCCTTTCCCCCATGTATGGAAAAGACCTGCACAATGTGTACTTTTTCCAGAGAATTACGTATGTCTTGATTCCTACCTCACAAGATATTTAGCGATGCCAAGATCCCTAGTCCTGGCCCAGCCCAAAGAATAAAGGAAAAAATTCCCTTCCTCCCCGTGTGCGAACCAGACCGGCACATGGTGTACAACTTGTCCTCAATGCATGACATTAAATTGCATGGACTTCTTCCTCACCGAATGATGTTAAACTGCACGGACATTGTCCTCACCACATGATGTTAAACTACACGGACTTCGTCCTGACCCACCCAAGACACATGGCAATACAGGATGGAGATACTCCTTGAACATTAGTATGCTTCCTCCCCATACATTAGACTCCACGACCTGGATAATTATGGATCTTCATAACCCCTCATGGCCATCACAAGAGGAAAGTCATTAACCTGTGGGCACCATTGTATGAATATGCATACCATACCCTCAGCGGCTCTGCATAATGATATCCCATGGATCGTTTACCAAAGGCACGATTTTCACAGGCGTCACTCTTCATATCTTCGTATTCTTACCAGCCTCAGATCCCCCATAACATACCTCCTGGTCAAGAAGTTTATGGAGAAGTGGGTTACAAGTTCATCCCATCTCCAAATCCAAGTGTTGTCTGGGTATCCCTACCTGGCTAGCCTATGTTTCCACCCGTGGTTCACATAGAGACTGGCATCAACAAACATCATGGTAGGAATAGACATCTTTGACTCAACAGATAATTGCAGTATTGATATTTCTGGTATACCCGGACACAATTATCCCCATGTTCCAAACTCTACTCAGTGACCAATCACAGATTTTCATAATCATTCATTTCCATCAGAAGTGGAACTTTATCGACCAGAGGACACCTTTGTACGACTATGCATTCAATGCCCTCAGCGGCTATGTATTATGATATCCCCTGGCTCGTCCATTAATGGAAAGATTTCCTCGGGCAGTACTCTTCATAGCTCTGTACGCCTACCAGCCTCAAAGCCCCCACACCACACCTCCTGATCTGAGAAAACACAAAGTTGCAGTTTAAAATCTTTATCCCCCACCTTGTTCTATGTATATCAAAACATGTTGACTCAGTTATCCTTAGAGTGACCGTAGTAATAGTCACCCAATGGTCTGTACCCTATGCCCGCTAAAATAGGAGTATCTCGTCCTTACCGCATGATTTTAAAATGCATGGAGTGAAGGTATTCCCCTGCGAGCAAGATAAATCAGCGCATGAAGCTCTCTAAGCATTAATAGAAACCAGGGCAGAGTATGCCTGACATGTTCATGCATTTCCTTCCTCGACAATAGACATCGTGGCCCGGATAATTGCTGATCCTCATAACCATTCATGGCCATCAGAAGTGGAAAGTCATCGAACTGGGGACACATTTAAACGACTATATATACCATTCTCTCAGTGACTCTTCATTTTGATAGCCCCTGGCTTGTCCCCCAAAGGCAAGATTTCCCCGTGTGATAATCTTCCTAGCTCCATACGATTACTGACCTCAAATCCTGCAGGACATCTCTCTTGATCCAAGAAGCCCTGAAACCATGATTTACACCCTCAACCCCCCTCCATGTCTTGGACATGCCAAGATACTCGGGCCCTGTTACATTCTAATCAAGAGGGGCCTTTTAAACTATGTCCTCCTAGAATGACATTAAACTGCACATTCAATCGTCCTTGTTTCATGATGTTAAACTGCCCAGCATTGGAAAAGGAATGAAAAATGTCCCTCTTCCTCACTACATGATGTTTAAATGCACAAAAAACTTTAAATAATGCCAATCATTCTTACTGCATGATGCCAAACTGCGTGAAATATGTCCTAGCCACATGATAATAAACTGCACGGTCAAACCCACCATGGGTTCAGTAAGGAATGGAGGCTTTTCTCTATCCTTCAGTGAACGGGTCAGACCAGTGCAAGTCACCGTCTCACACCCGCGTGAGAAGGGATTACTTCACCCATTCCCGGGATGTTTAGTCTAGATGTTTACTCCATATCCAGGAACCCTCTCATGACAAACCATACTCTACGCTCAAAAAAAATCCAAACTCTCTTAAGCCACCCCTAGTGGTCCCAAATCTCAATTTCTCTGAAGATTGTTGGCTATCTAGGGAATAAAATCATTTACCTATGGTCACCTTTTCATTAATATGCATACAATTCCCTCATCGGCTCTGCATATTAATCACCCCTAGCCAGTCTCCCAAAGTCAAGATTTCCATAGGCAATGCATCTCTCTATACGCCTCTTAGCCTATAAGCCCCCTTTCTATCCCAGGATTCAGAAACCCTCTAAGCTACTGTTTAAAAACCTCTTTCACAACCTTTCTTGAATATGGTGTAACATCTTTGACAAGATTACTGGGAACCAAGAGTAGTCGTTGCATTTTAAATGATGTCCCAGCTGCATGACTTTGAACTGCCCCAAGCCTCAACAATAGCTTAATCTAACAAAATGCTGAGGGAAGTGGTCTTCTGATCACACTCATGATTATTATGGATGCACCCAAAACCCTTTCAGATGTCACACTCCCCTTCTGAGCCACCCCTGGTGGTTTTCATAATTTTACAAGCCACCCATAATGGTTTCCATTATATGGACTTCCATGAAGTCCCCTGGCCATCTGAAATGCATAGTAATTCACTTAATGACACCATTTCACATCTATGTAGACCATTCCCTCTGCGGAACTTCATATTGATCGCCCCGGGCCCATATACCAAAGGCATGTATTCTTTAGGGAAATCTCTTCCTAACTCTAAATGCCGACATGGATCCCATTCCTTGAGGAATTCCCTGCATGCCGTTCAAAATTAAACATTATTTCCCCCACGTGAATTTGAAGAGTATTGAGAAATATTTTAATCAGATGAACCCCATTGAGGCCCTTTCCCCACCATGTTTGGTCAAACTTGTTCAACCTAAAACATCAGTAATGATAGTCTTGTCGGTGGGACTTTAAACCACTCATGAAGGAAAGAGGCACAAAGCCTGTTAGGCCAAAAATCTGAAATGGGCGACCTATGAAAAAGGCAGGTTATACCCTCTGGGTCCACAAAAAATGGTCCTACGAAAAATTAGGGTATTTAAAAATAGAGAAAAAAAGTATGTATGGATTTTCTATAAACCCCTAGAAATAGTCAAAATATGCTCGTTTGACCCCATGGTCTAGGAAAAAGTTAGAGCTTGTTTTCCTGAGTTATGATTAATTCTGATATATTGAATTGTTATTTTCACAACAATTGTTCTATGTAAAAAACAAATTTCACAGCAACATGTGATTGATAGAGACTATGTTTTGTTTGAACAAAAAATGGGAGGAATTCCACAAGTTGGGTATCTCACTCACACAAGAAAAAGGGAAGAGTGGTAAGTAAAACAGAGGATACAAAAGTGGATCTGATAGTTACAAAAGATCATGAATCACTCTCTCCACCAGATCAGCGACCATGCGGTCAAGGTCCTTGCAAGATAGTTCCAACAATACCTTCTCACTGGTTTCAACCTCATCCACCAGACGGATACGTTGTACTATGTTTTGGAGGTCGTTGATCCCTTTTCAAGTGGCTTCCAGATGACTAGTCATAGCCGATAACTGATACCTCATCATCGCGTCCCGTTCTTCGCATTCATGCAACATGGAGGATATGATGGCCACCTGATCTCGATAGATCGCCTCCCGTTCTATCAGTTTATGGAGCTTTATTGTGGTTTCCTCTTAGGTTTGGGCTCCATAATGAGCGGCATCGAAGTGATAAAGAATGAACTCATTAGTGACAGCTTCCTCACAGGCCAAGACAACTTGGGAAATATGAGAATGGAACTGCCGATAGTCAAAGCCACATGACCCCAAACCCAGGAAGAGCTGACAAATGTCTTCAATTTTAGATTCCATTTCGACTAAAGGGGTTTCGGTGATGATTTCACAGATTCCAGGCTAGGCCCATTTCTACACTGCCCAATGGTCTGCCATGGAATGAGTATATTTGTTATCCTTGCTGGATGAAATGAGAACGAAGTCTGGCATGGCAGCCCATGCGAACGTGTGCTCACTAGATGTTGATTCCAAATAATGAATTTCTAGAGCCTTTTACCCCGTTTTAGGTTTGGGGGCCATGTTACTAAACCCAGTATTGACTGGGGATGCTTCTGGGATGGCCTCTTTGGGACCAAAAACCATAGGTTCATCCTCATCCACGCACAGGAAGGATGAATTTTTCTGAACTGCGGCCACCGTAGGGCTGAAAGGAGAAATTTCTCTGAGTCAATTATATTGACGAGCCATTTGGCGATCCTCCCTTCAAGCGAATGAGGAAGGTTTAGTGGAAACAGCAGCCACCATACATCCTGATTTTGGAACCTGCCGGAAAGACTTCCCTAGGATCCCATCAGGATAGTATTTTACCAATGTTTTTGCATACTCCATGGAATGGCCAGCAGCCGCACCCATATCAGGCAGGGGAATTCTTGCATCAGATCCCTCTAGCATCATCATAAGACACCACTAACGAAGTATGGCTGGGTGAAATTCTTGAGCCCAAGAAGGGGAAGGGAAAAATGGACTTACATGCACCTAAACTGGTGAGGAAAGCGATACTGGACATACAGCTCGCACAGAGAAACCCTTTCGATCTGTGCAGATAGAAATCCGTCTCGTAGATTGATCATGCAAGAGCACTCCTCCAGGGTCCCCTGGCGGTTGTCAACTAATACACTAGAAGGGGTGGGGTAGGAAGATAAGATGAACACGGAGAAGTCACTCAGAATCTCAAGGACATCAATAGAGCTGAGGGACTTCAAGAGAACTCCGGCAATATCAAGTAGGTTAGGTCGAAAGGTAGGAAGCAGGATGGTCGTGTTGTGACGATACACATAACACCAAAATTGATCTACCACCTAGCTGTACAAAAATTGAAATGGCCTGCATAGACGGTAGGGTGAGCCACCCGTATGTGGCTCAGTAGTTCATAGATACAGGCCAATGTGGGAATGACTAAATTCACCAGGTGGCTCTATGCTAACTCAACCACCATAATCAAAGTGCAGGACCGGACACCTGGGTTAACATCCCGGGAAGGAAATAAACATCCACTCAAGAACATAGCAAACAGACCGAGCAACCAGAGCATAGGTGACACACCCGGGCACACCTCGTAACCCCATGAAAGGTAGTAATACGCCTCCAGAACCGCCCAGTAGGAACCTGTGGAGGTTCGTGATTGCTGAGAAGGATGTGTCCTGGGGTGCTTGATCTTCAGCACATAACTAGTAGTGTTCATAAATAACCCTATCCATGTACCATAGGGAATAAGAGAGTAGGCATGCAACGCCTGACCTAATGACTGCTCTGTCGTAACCAACAGCTCCTTCGCCAATAATGGCACATGTTCGACATCGTCCCATGCGTCAAGATTGGGAAAAAATTCATCATGCATCTCGCCAGAAATCGATAGTCCTCCTACCCTATATATGTCCCACAAACTAATGCCAACATGACCATGGGAAGGGTGGAAAGTATTAGTACTTGAACACCAATGGATGAACAGGTCGGGCAGGCTCAGAGATGGTGGGTAAACAACAAATTGGGAAGCCCACACTGCGGAGTATAGATTGACAGCTTATAGTGAATCGGGAGACTCTCGACAATGATGTTGAACCCAAAAACCCCAAGACCAATCATTTGAGAAGAGCCCGACAGACCGAAGATACCACCTGGGAAGCCACCCCGCGTTAGGATCCCTTCACGCAAGGTTGATAATAGAAGGGTAGTCCTTAAGGACAAATTTCGGAGAAAAGTCTTCAGTGCACTAATCGCTTGGGGTCCAGATATATCCGCTCAAAATAATTGTGTTTTTCGGACCAGAATTAGAGATTATCTTCCCAGATTGGGTATGGTATTCTTGAATGCATCCTGACAGTGCTTCCAAGAAAGGAGAAGGGAGACCTGAGAAAATAGGGTGGATAGGGATGTCATCCTGAAGACTGAAGCCGTAGAGCGGTAGCCGATTTGATAAAGGATAACTCAAAACCTCTGGAGAGAGAAGGTTCTTCAATACACCTTCATCAGTAATGATGTACCGACTAGGGTTTTCATTGATTCCCTCCTCTCTTTGAATACTAGATGAACATCTCTCTGATCCAGTTGAGAGGGGCTCTGCAGCAGGCCTCGGTGCAGAATGAGGGGGAACCATATTTTCTCCCTACACATTGTGAGCCAACAATTGGTTAGTCCGCAACAAAAATCTGGACAAAAATAACCAGATATATAGCTAAGGATCCTTCATAAGCAAATCCCGCAAGGAGGCCTCAGAGGATGGTTTGTGATGACATCATCCCTAGAACCATCCCATTACAAAATCAGTCCGTGAAACCCTGGCCTGCGAAGTGTTGTATAGGAAACCGCGATCCAAGTTGCTCCGTGGAATTTCTATCCCGTGTTTAAGTGATTATGTTCGGTAGACTCAGACACTTCTAAATTTCAAGAAATTTTAGTCCACGGAGCATCGAAACCGTAGAGCATGGAAACTGTGAAGCAAGTTCCTCTGTAGAACGTCATTACTTTCTTTTTAATTAATTAAGAGTAATGGTTCACTGTTGAGAATTTGGTCCACGGGTGAAGGCGACCGTGAAGAAGGAATGGTTCGCGGAGGTCACTGACGGTTTGCAGACGAGGCACTACATGAAGGAGCGAGCACGTAGAGGAGAGGGAGCTCTAGATTTGCAAAGAAGTCTGTAAAGGAAAAATGAAGAACTCCCTGTATTTATAGGCATGGTACCCTACCGGGTCAACCTCACTACTGAAAACCATCTCAGTTTTAGGACCACTATGCATCAGAATGGACTCCTCTTCATTCCGATCAAACCCCATTCCAATGGGGGGAATTTTTAGGGTCCTGAAAAATCCTCAAAGTATATTCTAGCCAAATACACAAAATAATTGGGGAAAATAATCAAAAGAAGGGACCCAAATAAGAAGGGTCTGCGAACCGGTCCCCTGGAAATGCAACGCGGCCAGGCCCCACGAAGCGCCCCCTCTGTGAACCATTGTCATTTGCAAAATGGAGGCTGAGAGCTTCCGCAGTCACAAGGTAGGATGGGCTCCAGTCCGGTTCATCGACATGAACCGCCCCAACAACGGACCGCGTTGACTGGTTCAAGCTACATCCACTGTCATTCGCAAAATACAGGCAGAACCCTCCGCAGCCACGAAGCACTCCCTGAGTTCGCCTCTCGGAGGGGGGGGGTATCCAATACCCCCCATGAATTGTAGATTGACCAAGTCAGCTATAAAAGAGGTATTTGGTTATAGGCCACTGAAAAAGGTGCCGCTTTGACACAGATACATCCCTTTCTATAATATATAAAAGGACACTATGGGTGAAACAAAAAGTGGTCGGAAAATTGGAATAGGATTCGGAGGGATTGAAGATTCGGAAGGAGATCTGTTGAAGGAAGGCTTCAGATTTCGCAAACAGAGAAATTCTCATCCGGGAACCATATAAGGTATAAAAATTAACATGGAAATGGAAAACGCTAACAACTTGGGGAACTGCGAAACTAAAATTAAAGAAACAAAGAAAACAGCGAACCATACCCCCTCCGCAGATGAATTCCCCATGGACCAGGGAGTTTATGCCACTTTTCCTATCTGTCGCACTACATAGAACACTCCTACGTGGGCTAAGCCACGACCAACGAGCCACAGAACGACACCACCCTTGGCTTCCACTGCCCTCCTGGAACCATCCACGAACCACCCATGTTCACAGATCGTACTCGAAGCCACGAAACACCCTGGTTTGCAGACCAAACCCGAAGTCGCAAACCACCCTGGTTCATAGGATGCCAATTAGTCTGCAAACCACCCTCGTTCGTAGATGGCTTCACCATCCGCGTGGTACTTCCCCTTGCGAAGGGAACCACCACCCATACCACTCAGTTTCTTTCCAAATACATCATTATTATCATTTCCTGAGCCAAATAAAATCCTTTCGATCCAGCCAAGTCCTCCGCGAATCCTTTATGGGCCTATTCATCGGCCCCAAGATGAGTCCTCCATTAGAGCCACCAAATTCGTGGGGTGTTACTTTCATGAGCATCAGTGCACCATTTCCAGTTCACATTCACACGGTAAGTTGAGGCGAAGGGGTTTCTTCGACCCCTGAGCAGATTCCTGAAGCATTCATGGGTTCACATTTTCAGGGTAATGTGGAGTCTGATCTCGGGAATCCCTTTTATACCCCTCCACTTGTTGAGGGTTCCTTGGTGATGGTAAAATATCCATCATAAGGAAGCCCTCATGTAGTACAAGAGAGGTGATTGGCACAAGAGCACCACCTTTCCCTCTCCAGTTGAGCTTTGTTGCAACAAGCACCCACCTAGGAGTAAGCCGCGACCTTCTAGGCCTCCTCAGAGTGTAAGACCCAATCCATCGCCTTGGGTGTCCACCAAGGAGTAAACCCCAACATAATGGGTCGCTCTAATGCCTAAGCCACACTAAACATCTCATGGACGCACCTTTTGCGATGTGATCCTCTGGTCCATGTTGCCTCTTGACTTGGATCCCTGTCTCCTACGTTGGGTACATAGGAAGCCTCCAAGAGTTTCAAGACCAACAACTAGTCGATCCGACTATTATCACATCGGTTCACTGAGCTGCTCCCATCACTGTCTCAATGAGTCCAGACTCCACGGTGTCATTAATCCAATGTTGGATGGTAAATCTCATGCCTAAATGATTCCGAATCCACAACATCCAGATGACCATTTCCCAAAAGGGTTAAATCCATGGATACTATGTCTGGGTATAAAACAAAGATTCACGAACATATGAATACATCATAAATTTATAAGAGAGTCCCAGAATTTTCAATAATCCCCCCCAATGGGTGCAATGAGCTCGACTTCCCATCCTCTCAACCAATGTGAGTTCTTAAGAGTCACTTGCTAGACCATCCTGCAAACGCCTGCCTTTGGAAAGAAGGTCCATCAATCATTGGATACAAACATGTTGGGTGTTTTGAGGCTGAAATCCAAAACGAAACATTATTTTTTCCATATTCTTCAAGAATTTAAATGTATATGTGTATATAATAATAATTCTTCATAGGAAAATCCCTAGGATGGATTTCTTAAAAAAAAACCCTCTCTATGTTTCCCTCCCATATAAATTTCACCGGGTTCGATATCACTAGAATAAGGAAAAGGTCCACCTACATCTCCATTTTTCAACTTCTGCAATTCATTTTCTAGAATACGTAAAGAGAAATTTTTATGTTAAAAATACTATTTCAAAATTATCAATATTTATATTCTTACCTCGAATGAAAATTTAATGATTATTTTATATGCGTCTATATTTATTAATTCATGGGAAACACATTTATTCAAGAGTTCCAGTTTGAAATTTATTATCACATAACTGTGTGTTATGATATCATTCAAAATTTTATTTATTTTTCAAATAAATAAGTATAAGTATATATATATATATATTGATTATAATTTCATAATTTAAAATAAATAAAAATATATGTATATATATATTTACTATTACTGTATGATTTTCAATTTGATTATGTTATTGTTTTAGAATTTAAATCTATGATTGATATATATGTACATGCATGTCAATGAATTTTTATCAATAAAATATATGTATGTACATATGATAATATAAATCATAAGATATAATTAATTTTCATACGAATGTTAAAAATATTTTTGTGTGCGAGGGGTACATTATTTTGAAAATAATCCATGTTTATATTCATATATATATACCTTTATATAAATGTATATTAATTCTAAAATTCATGTTTTTATAAGTATTGTATCTTATTGAAGCATTATAATTAAGAATATATGTTATTAAATCTTATGTAAAAGGTTTATTTCATTATATATATATATGGATCATTCCATTAATTGATAGGAATATATATTTCATTTACAAACATGAAATAATTTAACTTAATATTTTAAAATTATGCAATGAATACTATATTATATTGAAAATATAACATTTATATTTCATATATGTGTCATATAATTTTTCTTATGAAATTAATATTTAAGGGTATATTAAATTTAACTTGTAAATAATTATAAAATTAAAATTATATATATGTATATGTCTTGAATGTTATTTTTTATTGAAAAGTGTATTTTTAAAATTACTATCATGAAAACCCTTGTTTTAATTTCATAATTTTATGCGAGGATGATAAATCTATGAATGGGAAATTTCATTGATATTATTTTATGTTATTTTTAACCTACTATTGATAATAATTTATTTTAAATATATATATGCACAGGTTTCATGAGACTATTATTTCACATGACATTTAATTTATAATTTCTATCATTTTATGTTAAAGGTTTATATATTATTTATTATGTGAAATCATCAAATTGAGAAAAAATACAACTAGTATTTAATTTTTTAATTTAAGGATTAATTTTAAAAGTTAAATTGTAATATTTTAATTAATATTAATATATGTGAAAAATTAATTACATGGATGTTAAATATATTGATGACAAACCATGAAAAAAAATGACATTCGGTTTGGTAGTTCCATATACGACATGATATTTCTTATGAATGTTAATTTATATATATTTGTAAATTTTCATATGTAATAAAACCATTGTTATGTTTTTAAATAAAAACCATAGATGAAAACACACATATGTAATCAAGACGAATTTTTTTTATAATTAATATTGCCCGTGTAAATTGTAAACAAGATAACGATGAGGAGTGAAATCATTCCTGAGGAATTGGATTTGCCGCAAGACAACATCAAATGTTTATGTGGCCTCATTGTTTTGTTTTTAGTATATTTCTTATTATTTTCAAAAAACCATTATATAAATATAATTTTTTTCAAAGCATCTGTATTTTCAAAAATAATATAATGTCTTGAAAATAATTAATACTTTCATAGTCATAAATAATTTTAAAACGTGTAAGTATTATCAAAAGATTATATTTATATGTTTTTATATGTGTATTTATTTTCAATTGCATTTTCAAAATCTAGATTTTGATGGGATTTTCAATTGATTTTTCAAAAATATATTATATTTCTAAAATGGTTTTAAAATGTAAGTTTTCAAAAATTATAAATATTTTCAAAATAATTTCAAATTTGTTTTCCATATATATTTATTTAAAAAGGTTTTAATAAATTTTATTTTATAAAATATTTTCAATTATTATTTTCAAAGGTATTTCCAAATGGTATAATTATTTTCATAAACCGTTTTTCACTAGATTTTTAAAAAACCCATTACTAGGAATATTTTTTCTCCCAATTCTTTAATAAATTTTTTTCATGTTTATATTACGCTTCCTTGGAATTTATCCTGAAATAGAGCTAGCACTAGAAAAAATTCATTGATTCCTTTTATTTACTATTTGTACTATTATAATATGAAAAAAATTTCATTTTCCTCTAAATAATAAATTGGACTAGATCCTCAGTTTTAAATGTATGTATATTTTTCAATAACTTCCAAAAGAATTAATAGATTTTTTTAGAAAGGAATTGGAAGCACTGGTCTTTGTATATACATTGTCTCATTTCATACATGGTTAGGAATATAGATATTATAGTCCATGATAATCTCTAAATAAAATAATTGATACATGTTGAATTCCTTTTATTTCAAAATATTATTTATATTATTCTGACTAGTATGTATTTCAGTAGTATGAGTCCATGTGATACTATTATCCTCTACATGATGTCCTTTAATAAGTCATCACATTCATCACCCAAGATATACAATACCCATTTTCATGTTATCATAGTTATTGGATTATAAATTAATGAGATATCACACAAAAATAGTCCGCTGTAACAAACTAATCCAAGAAAAGTATAGATCTCCATTACAGATATTAGCATCGGAAAGACTATGGTTCTATTTATCTTGGATGGGTTAGTAGGTATTCATTTTATACTAATAAAATTAAATAACAATGTTACTTCATCTATCCGTAACTCAAATTTATAAAACAGTCAATTAATTTTCTCCCTTTTTAATGTCATTAGAAGAGTTTTTAAATTATCTTAATTTTCCTCTGTATTATTGGAGTTTACTTGATTAACATCGATACATATATCCACCATTTGGTTAAGTTAATATATAATTATAATATTCAGTATGTCCATAAATATTTTTAGATAATTAATGATTCTTAATGGAATAAATATGAACTCTTAATTATTATACCTCATTTGAATAGGAATTAATGGGAATGTATTCAATCCTACCATTTAATTTTTTATTTTTTGACAGAAGGTTCACCATAGAGTAGTAATTGGACCCACACAACTGGACATACATGTCATCTATCTATCGATGGGGATAAATGTTTTTAATGTGGATTTTTTGAGTTTGTAATATTCATTATATAGGTACATTGATTGGTCCATCTTTTTCATGAAGAGAACTGGTGCACCCCAATGTGAATCCCTCAGTCATATGAAATTATTTTTTCATATTATATTTTATAAACTTTTTATATTATTTATAATCAATGGTGACCATTCTATAGGAATTATTCCATATGGGAAGTGAACCAGAAATAATTTTATTTTTGATATCATCCTCTCGGCCATGTGATAGGCCCAACAAATATTTAGGGAACACATTAGCATAAGTCCTCATAATTAGAATATATTCATGCATGATTATATCCTTTTCTTTAACGATTAGGTATAGCTATGTTTTATCTGAAGTAAATATTATCTATAATTGAGATAATGATTTTGAATTATATTCATCCACATCCATATACTTCTACTGATTTTGAGGATGCCATAGGATGTGATGAGTGATATCCATTTTCTAACATTTGATGTTGTTTTTCTAGAAAGATAGCTTATACAAGCACAATATATAACCAAACAATAAAAAAGGATTATTTATATGATTTAGTTAAATTTTTACCAATAAGAAATTAACCGGGTAGGAGTTATAAACATTCGATGCAATATTTTCAGTATTTGATATTTCCACATATAACACAGCCTATTAATATTAATGTGTTGTTTGAATAATTTTAATAAAAATTCAAGATATACAATAATTTTTTGAACCATACTCTAATAATATGATCACTATTAATGAATAAATAATTTGTATACCTTTAACCAAATCATTATTAGTATTTACCTTAGTGGTGGTGATAGAATATTCACTTCATTATATTCATGTAGGTTGTTATAGTTGGTTTCCTAGGACAATTCTTATCTTTGGACATTGGCTAACATGGTTCTCATCTTCCATGAAGTTAATAACATATACTCCAATGAGACTATTGATTTGATCCTTCCATTTTTCATCCACATTTATAAGATTATTCATATCAAATCAACATTAATTTTCTTGATTCCACGCTCTTCCACATTTGAATAATATCCAAGTTCACATGACATAGGTCCCAAGATGCTTATTCTTATACTTTTTGTCATGAATCATCCACTAGTGCCCTTGTAGTGACTACCCCATGTCTGCCACCTGAAGGCCAGGGTATAGAGACTAAAACCAAAGACGCCAACCTGTATGATGGTGGAATTTTACTGAGTACCTATACATACAAAACCCCAACCACATACCAACACAAGTAAAGGAGGAAAAATTATACCACCAAAACAAAGATGTAAAAAAGTTCAATTGAATGAAATTGTACCAAGGTACGAACCCAACAATGAACTGAAAATAGAAAAGTACAAAATGAAACAGTGATTGACATATGAGGAAATCCCCACAATACCGTGAGAGTTGTGAAGCTAATGGGGATCTATGTAGTCATCCCTATCCACATGGTCATATAGGGCTACAACTGCTCTTAATCCACCAATTCCACTGTCTTAGTATCCGTCAGTCCAGTCCCCCTAAGAACCACTTTCTAAACATCGATCGTCTACACCAAACACAACATGTGATGGATAAGCCCATGTAGGGGTGAGTATAATAATAATTATTAGGTACCTCAAGACCCCAAATGGTCTATCAGAAATAAAATATGAAAAACACCACAAAAGTAAGATACTCCATATGTATAGAAAGATCTCTAATACATCACACAACGTAAAAGACATAACTCACACTCGGTACATTCGAGATCAATGATAGTATCATCATTAGTCATATCATCGAACTACTTGGATACTATAGAACCCCTATTATGTCGAGTATAGTGGCCCTAATAGGTCACATAGATCTGATTCCCATAAAAATTGCATTGTTGTGGTACTCATCCCAAATGACTATTATGTGTATGTTCGGTCACAAAGGGTCGCTCTGCATTGTGATCCTGCTATGTAACACAGAGCCTCTTCACACCTAGGCCAAAAATGAATTACTCTAACTTATTAGTATCATGTGTATTCTTGGTTGCACAGATCTTCTCCATATTATGGTCATTCCAAGTCACCCATAGCTGTTTCCCACGGTGCCATCGTCGAGTAGCCAATAATTCACATCCAACTAAAAGGTTTTGTAAGTAGCGTGCTTGGGTGCACAAATCCTCAAGAAATTCATCACATGTCATAGTCCATAAAATTCAACAACAATAAGACCAATATAGTAGCCTCATCAAAAGGATTCCAAAACACTAACCAGTTGTAAATCGGGTGTGCGTGTCGCAAGATATGAGAATTGTAATAACTAGGGGGCATATTGCAACGGGGGCCGGTCTGACCCGGTTGGACGGACTCGGCCAACCTGGCCTGGGGGAGCCACATACCATGGTTTTATTATACATACTCGACCTGACCAAGTTCATCTAGGGGTCGGTCTTGTCTGGAAGGATCAGTTGGCCTACCCCAATATGCCACGTTGTGCCTTACTCGGTTTGGCCTGGGGTCCAGCCCACCAGGTCTCCCGGTGTAGTCTAGCCCAACCAAAAGGGTGTTGTTCTGGCCTACAAACACAGGTCTCGATTGATGGTGTTCATCCAGCACATCATTGCAGGTCTGGACCGACCCACTAGGGGCTCGTCCTGTCAACTTTGGAACTTCCGTGAGAGTGGCTGATGGTGTACCACCTAGCCGGGATGCGGTGTCCAGCAAGTTTCAGACCCCCTCTTCCCTGCAGGATGCCACATGACCTCTACCTCCAGCCATAATCGATTGACCGTGGCTCCTCTAGCCAGCCGGGTGGCCTATTATCGTTCCAACCCTCATCTTGGTACCCCACCTGGCACAACATCCTTGGTTTTTGCTACTTATGGTCACGGTCTTCGGTTGTCGTTGTGTGTCGACCGATGCACCACTCGACCTAGGAACTGGAAAGACTAGAGGCCCTCCATTTCAATGGCTACAACATGGTTGGCATGTTCCGCTGGATCCATCACAATAACAGATCCTTCGAAGGACCACCAGATCTATGTTGCTGGTCCTTTCATCAAGATACCTACGTCTATGTCCTCCATAGTTCTACTTCATCAATATGATGGCCTTAAATCACCATATTCATCATTTTGAGAATGCGTCAACCAAGAATACATAGTCATAGGTGCTCTGGCCTTATTCATGTCATCTCAGGGCCCTCCACATTAGATATTTATAAACAAGGGGGAGGCTCAGGTATTGTAGTTTGATCATATAATTATTATTTTAATCATAGATAACAAAATCTATAATAGTGTTAACCTCCCACATAAACCCATGAAGAAAGGGTCAACATGTATGTGGGATGATCTGTATTCATAATTTCTAGAAAAAATAGGGACGAAAATCAAAATCATATAATACCCTACCTCTTCGTTGATTATTGTCTAAACAATCATCCTTGGGTGTCCAAGGGATCATCATCGTCACTTCTGGAACCGTTAATCAAGGTTAATAAAATACAATATTGATCCACTGACAATATTTATTCATAGTGGGAGTGGAGATTCAAAACATTTCCATAAAAAACATCCATTTTTAATGTCAAATCTCCAAACATTAGATTATTAAAATAAAACAAAAATAACAGTGATGTTTCACCCAATAATGATGCTCATTAAAGTAGACATATTTAAAGAGACACATTTAATGATCTATAGAGATAACAGTTTTAGGGTTTCAAATGAGCCATTATTAACTCTATATTAATTCACCTTGTCACCACCTCATCATAGCACCATTATGTCATTGTCTTCCATCAACAACAATAAAGATATAAAATTATTCTTTAAAATTATTTTTCTATTTTTCCTTAAGTGTTCGAAAACGTAAATTTCTACTCATTCCATGTCGATCAAAGTTATGTCATGTATACTAAAATCGTGATGCTTCGAGTCCAACAGTGATCCAATATTATTAATTTGAGAGTCAGTTAAAAATATAGAAAAAAATTCTCGAATGTTTAATGAACATAACATAAAAATATTAAAATGTTTTTCCTTGGATCTCTGGGCATCAGAATCACGTACCATCAAATTTTGCGGTGTCATATTAATTCCATATAATTATAAAAAAATAACATGGAATTTTTTGAAAAATTACATTCTCCCCGCCATAGTGATTTATATCCTTGAAATCCTAAAAGAATTGAACAAACATATTGTGGTACTGAGCCTGATTTTGTGCTTTTCACACCCATGTTATCTCTTGGGGGTTCTGGAGCTTCCAGCAAACTCAAACAAGAAGACTCAACCACCCACATATGTCCTTCTCCTATCGATCTTCAATATTCCTAGTGAACACTACAAACACCTCACCATTGTCAATGTTCAGCTATTCCTAGTAATTGACATGTTATTTATCATGAATGTATCTCAACATCTGTGACACATGGAAATAATTATGCCCATGGTGCATATATTAGAGAAGATATGGATATTACACCACCTCGAAACCAATGAATAGTATCTAAAAATACTATGGGACATAAGAGATAACTTTCTACCCTGGGAAAATCACCAAAATTCTCATCAAGGTGTGACCCAATAGAACACATGGTCTCCCTCCTCAAAATCCAAGGGTCTTCGTCTCTTATCAGTATAAGACTTCAGCTTTCTCTGTGCAGTCCTCATCTACACCTTCTCAGGGGAATACCGTTTCACCTCTAACCCATTAGTGACAACTCCCTCTGTCTTCCTAGCATATGGTTGATCTACATGGAATCTTATTCAAAGCCTCAAACAGTGCAATGTTGTTGGTGGAGTGATAGTTTTTGTTGTATGAGAACTTCACCAGAGGCAGCTGATCATCCAAAATAAGAAAAAAAGTAATGTATTCAAGAACAAAAATATCTTCCATATAAATTATGGTCCACAATATATCAACATATGTATATGGATGTAAGAATGTTCTCTAATGCAGCTGCATCCCAAATTCCTCCTACAATCCCTTCCACAAATGGGATGTAAAGCAGGCATCACAATCTATGATGATCATCGATGGTACCCCATGAAGACACAATGTATCCTAGATGTATAGGTTTCCAAATCCCCCACTATACTTTCTCCCAGATATGGAGTTACTGAGATAACATGGTGAG
Organism: Viscum album; assembly: GCA_963277665.1. Classification (NCBI taxonomy): domain Eukaryota; kingdom Viridiplantae; phylum Streptophyta; class Magnoliopsida; order Santalales; family Viscaceae; genus Viscum; species Viscum album. Next base: position 2,087,741,912 of record OY728152.1, read on the forward strand.
TCTGTAAGCTATCCCCTAGATAAAAACATGGCCACATGATTTATGTGGTAACCCCATCAAAAACTCCATCGAGATACCATCCCATTTCCACACTGGTGCATTGTGTGGTTGTTCCAATCATGTTTGAACCTAATTCTTGACCTTCACATGATGAATAGCGAGGCATTGTGAAATGAACTCAGCAACATATTTCTTCATCCCTGACCACCATTACTAACGATGAAGTTTCTATTACATTTTGGCCAATACAGGATGTACCACCAAGGGGGAGTACGAAAATCCCTCAACACCTCCTCCAGAAAAGTCACTAGTAGTATGGTGTGCACTATAAAATGGATGGAATGCTCCCCACCTATCATAAAAATAATTGAGCATGTCATGACTCAACGTCAATAGCCACATGTTGTGCCTCCCTGAAAAATTGTAAGAGTTTTGGAGTAATAGTCATCAACTGAAGATATGTGGATCCACCAACATCCATTGAAGATATCCAAATAATGGCTATCTTATCTGTCTCCAAAATCAGAACCATTAAACCAATCCTCCTTTAGAGTGCGTCTACAACCACTTCCTATTCTTATGAGTATAGACTATCTCGAAGTCATAGTATGGGAGGAACTTTGTCCACCACTGATGTCCCATTTATAGGCCCTTCTAAGAGAAGATATACCTGATACAATTTTGGAATGAGTAATCTATATACTAATCACCCATCAAGTAGTGTCGCAACATATTCACAGAAAATTCACTACAATTAACACTACATCATGTGTTTCATAGTTTTTCTCATTTTCCTCAACATTCATGAGACATAGGTTATAACAGCTTCATCCTTCACTAGGACACATCATATTCTATTCCCTGATGTGTCGTAGTAAACTCCATACCCAATTACCTCCGCTATTATTCTCATGATGGGGAAACTATTCAGTATCTGCCTCAGCTCTGAGAAACTCTACTGACTATTCTTTATCCAAAAGATGTGTTTTCCTATTTGTGTCATAGATGATAAGGGTGAAAATACTCTAGATATGTTAGGTACGAACCAATGATAGTAACCAGCCAACCCCAAGATTCATCACAACTCAGTCACTCTAATTGGTGGATCCCAATAAAGAACTGCCAATATCTTTGATAGATCTATCAAATCTACAACCACTAAGATTACATGTCCCAGAATGTGGCCCAACCAAATACAGAACTAGCACTTCCTGAGGTTACCATAAATCTGGTGTTCTAGGAGTGTATCAGGAAAATTCTCTAGTGTGTAGCATCATCCTCCTCTGATGCTCAGAACACCAATATGTCATCAATGAATACCATGAGTAACTGGTGAAGGTAAGGTTGGATGATCATATTCATGAACCCATGAACAATACTGGGGCATTGGTCATGCCGAAATCCATCACCCATAACACATAGTGTCCATACAAGAACCTGAATGTTGTTTCCATTTATCCTCATCCCGTACCTGAAGCTGGTGATAACCTGATCTGAGGTCAGACTTTGAGAACCACTTCCCTCTTGTTATATGGTCAAATAGGTCATAAATTATATGTAGTGAATACTTTTTCTTCACGATCAACTTCTTTAAGTAATAGAAGTCCACACTCAACAATAAACTCACATCTTCCATCTAGGAAAAATTAATTGGTTATACCCATAGTGAAGCGTTGGGCCTTACGAACCCCATCTCCTATAAGTACCCTAGATACACCCGAATCCAACACTTTTCAGTGAGATCCATCAGATATGTAGGTGTGGATATCAATGTCCTTCATGGGTACAAGTTGATTCCAAGTTCTACATCTTTATATGGAGGTTGTATCAGAATATAGTCATGAAAAACTACCTCGTACTCATCCACAACTATAGAAAAGATCATGCTCCATTCATTAACTAAATTGAGGGCGAGACAATCCAACTGGTGAGTGATTGGATGAACCCTCCTCGGATAGAGTATGCCTTATGCTACAAGGGTTTCCATCTTGACGATGAAGAAAAACATGGTTCCATTTCCATAGACACACCACATTGTACACCTAAAATAGTTGATCTGAGAATGGATTGTAGATTGAAATTACATACCAATGATTACCTCTTAATACCTCAATGTCACTACTAGGACATCCCAACCGAAAATCTTGCCTCCTAGCAGAAGCATAAACTGCAAAAACCATTGTGTAATTATCTAATTTCACCTATACGAGTCTCTAGTAGTAAGGATCGACCCAACAACTCCACCAGAATCTCCGAGCTCTGAACAAGAGTAGTTGCATGGAAGAAGTGACTAAAAACTATGTATATAAAAATAACATCTAGGTTAAAGAAGAAAAATGTCATACATTGGATCATGTAACACCCCATTCATTCATGGTATTTTTACATTTAAACAATGCACTACCATGTGTTGTACGCTTCGTGGAGTTTTAACACACCTCGACCAATCAAACTAGCCGTTTTGAATAGTTTTACCCACTTTTGGAAATTTTACGAAATTTATCTTCCAAAATGGACTACATTTTTTGATTCAGAATATCAAATTTATCTTAGGGTGATGTTTTAGTACATTTCTGAATTCTTTCAATTTTTGATGAATAGTTCGAAATTTTAATAAAAAACAACTTTTATAATCGAAATAATTTATAGTGAAATGTTATATATTTGAGTGGATTAAAAGTATCATTATATTATATTTTTTCATTTAATATTATTTATGTCATTGTGTGTAATTTCACATTTATAATAAACATAAACTAGTGCTGATATATTAACAGTTATAATTTCTTAAAAACATGCTTTTTGTTTTGACAACGGGAATTTATTTTAAAGCAATTTCTTCGACTTGTTTGTTTTGAATTTAAAAAAATGGATTCAATATTTTGAATAAGGAGGTCCATATTGTATAAATAGGTAAATTTTATTCTTATAAATTATGAATAATTATTTCTGTAAATATTTTATTTACAATGGTTAAATGGTAAATCAAGTAAATAAGGGTAAAAAAATTACATTAAATAAAATTAAACTTCCATAACATGTGTCTTATTTATATTTTTTTATACATGTCCAACCTTGGAATCTTTTGGTTGATTTTGGGACCCCACAGAGCCACTTGGGAGTGATAATGAAATTGTACATTAACAAATCTTACGTAAAGACAAAAATAACAAAACTTGTATATTTTAGTAAAAAAAATTATATGGGGTTATTTTATTGATATATTCAACTATAAATATTCTTTCTAAAAATAAAACAATTTTCTACATAATGGTATTTTATTTATAATTATTATACATTAAGTAACTTAATTTATTTATGACACAATGATGATGCAGTAATTACCATATAAATGAAATACTAAAATAATTAATATTATAAATATCCAATGAAATCTAATTTTGAACTTCTAATGAATTAAAATAATTCATTAGGTTAATATGACATGTTAGATATTATTAATTTAAATATTTTTTGAATTAATAATGATTTTATTAATTTAGAAAATACAAAATATCAAATAGTGTAAAAATTGGCATAAAAGAGTATTGAAAACAAATATAATATTATTAATTGGTATTCACTTCCTTAAAATATAAGTTTTGGTGTAACGTCATAAATAATATTATATATTTCATTAATGAACCAATTGATGTTTTCTTTGAAGTTTATAGTAAAGTTATTAACCATATAATATAAAAATACAATGAGACATAGTAAATGTGAATCTATTTAACTATGATCTAAACTTGAATGATTAGGTTAATATAGTGACCCAAAAATTTATAAAAACAATTAGTTTAGTGGTTTTAGATCCATCCCAACATTATCCATTAAATCATTAATATTGGGGCCATTAGAAACCGAAAATGATTATATTATAAATTAATATTTCAATATTTACATAAGTTTGACCCTTATTATTAAACGACACTTCCCATTCTCTCAAATTAACACCTTCAAAGCCATTAGTCTTTGCCAAAAACTCCCCAAAAATCCTCTAAAATGTCCTACCGTCATTCAAGTGGCCTTATTTTAGTCATAAATATATCTTATGGATCATGTTTGATCAAATAAAATGGATGAACCCAAAGAAGAGGTAAATATTTTATCACATCTTTCTATTTCTTTTTTTCATCCACCTCCTCTTTCATTATTGTTTCCATTATAAAATAATCAATTCAATATCTTCGATAAATTGTGATGTTATTATAAAAATGGTACATCCATACTCATTATTCTATCCATTCAATAAATTAAAATGTAACAATATGTGCTTACGTATGGATTATTGTCTCCACATCGTGGTGTGGTTTGTTTTTAAAACACTTCATCATTTTGATGGGTATTGTAATGATTATAACTGATGTAAGTAAAAATTATAAAATTATAATGATTCTATAAATATGATATACCTTCGAATTATATAATTTTTTATATTAAAAGAATGATATTGTCTCTTGTGCGTACGTACGAATTACATTCTCCACAAATGCCAAGATATTTATTTCCCATCGTATCCATTCAAGAATAATTTTCATTTGATGGTTATATATAATTTATAAAGAATTAATACCATTATTAATATTAATAAGATTCATACTATTCACAATAATTATTACTTATGTATCAAATCATATAATTTAAAATGAATCAGTTAACACCCAAAACGACGATTCTACTGAAATATCATTAACAAAGCAATATTAGAAGATCATATGTGATATCATATTAATTTATATGGTTCTATATATTGGTTAATAAAAATTATTTCACCATTAAATAAGAGTTTAACCTATCCGTGACAAAGGAAAAATAAATGGTAAGGGTTATTTCCATAATCTCTTTATTATTCGTGGTTGTTTTATACATTAGTATCTACTGGGACCTCTTTATCATCCACAACCATGTATCAATAAAAATGTATTTCAAAACATTTTTATTATTTACTATATAGTGGGATAAATTCATTTATACCCTTATTTTACAATATATGTTTTTAAAGGAATTTTTTTTTGTTTTCGAAACAAGGTATTTTAGACCTTTTTGACAAAATTATGGTAATAATGTTTTTTAACGTATACGGAGGGTGAATGTATTTTCCTCCATTATTACAACATCGAAGCATCCATAAAAATATTAAAAAATATTTTTAAATAATTTTTTTCTTTTATAATTGTATTTCTTTTCAATTATTTTGAAATAGAAAGTGGTATTTATCTAAAAAAAAGTTTTGATTTCATATATGTCAGCATCCTTTGATTGATTTTAAGATTATATGAAGTTGATTTGTTATGACACAATACATCATGATTGAATTAAAGTTTTTGTGATATGTTTGATTGTGGATGTGTTATTTTTACCCCATTCACTATTTATGGATTAAGTATTGACATTTCATATGCTTTTTTATATGAATATTTATGTTATTTCTAAATCTTTTCATACGAGGAATGTTTTGGACTTAGTAAGTGATGTGTGGTGCCTACTATAGCTCCTTAATTCATTATTATATCTCATTAGAAAAACTATTCTTTTGGAAATACTCCTTGACACAAACTTATTTGTATTCTCAGCACAATGCCATGACCATGTGGTTTTTTAGTGGGACCTGAATGAAAATTACATGCGGAAATAGTTAGGGATTGTAATTAGGGTGAATATAAACATTCTAAAAATCTGACATAGTGTGGGGAGAAAAGTGGTTGGGATGGAATTTATCGTGCCTGTAAAAGGGCATTATTGATTATTATATTAATTTCATTACTATTTTGGCATAATAATATTAATAGTTTTTTATTAATGTGACAATTTATAGTAAAACATCAAGGTGAGTTTGAAATAATTGGTGTTGAAATCATCCAAGACTCCAAAATACCTGTATTTGGCTTAAAAAGAATAATTCCATAAACTACATTATTTTACAATTCACTGAAAATTCATTAGTTTTTTAAAAATCCCAAAAAATAACCCAAACAATTTTTCATTTTTTTATATTTTAAAAATTGATGTTATTTTATGAATGTAATTTTAATAATATGAAAAATTATTTTTAATTTAAAATTAACATTTATTCAAAAAAAATTATTTTAAAATTATTATTGATTCGATGGTACGTTGAAAAAAATATTAAACGCCTCATAAAATTATCTTATAATCATTATAAAACCAAATATTAAGTTATGAATCTATATTAGAAAATAATTATTCTCTATATTCCTTATATTAATTATAAAATTAGAATAAAAATTAACATCACAAAAAATACAACACTTAATTTATCAATTTTAAAAAACAATTATTTACTTATTTGAATATATAAATATAATATATTTTTATTTATAAGATTTATAAATATTATTTATAAATTCATAGGTGCCATTACTATTCTATTGATTGGGTTACTATTCTTAATATTAATATTATTATTCCAGTAGTAATGTTACTGTTTCATTTTTTATATGTTCATTAATAACTTTAAATACCAATTCGTTGAATATTTATTTTTGAGAATAATTTTTTATTGGGATATCTATATGACGTATGTGTTTTATACTATATAGTAGAATTATAATAAGGTAAATTAAATTGATAAAATGTTAGGTTCTTATACATTCACAATTTAGAAATACTACATGCATAAATAAAAGTCTTACATGGAATAACAAGGTCTTATTCAGTAGTAGATAAAGTCAAATTACATAAATAAATAAAATATTCACATAATATAAGTATTTTGTTTTATGAATCACCTAATTTTATAGTATAGAATACTTAACAAAAAATCATGTATAACTCTTATAGAATCTATAAATTAAAAACAACATCTTCAAAACTTAATAATATTTGACAATTCCAAATTCATTTAACGATATGAATGTAAAACACATTATGTAATAAAATCACATAACCATACTAAAAGTAAGACACTATTTTCATGAATTTCCCCATTTTCATAAAAAACAATAATATTCCATATATAATCCAAAAAATAACACAAACAATTCCATTGAATCTAAAGAATTAAAAAACGCTAAAAAATATATTATTGAAATATGATTCTATTCAAAAGGAATTTTATACGTCAAATTTTATTTAATATTCTTTTTTATATTAAAAAAAAATTATCCAAAAAATATTTATACTTTAACATCACTAAATCTCCTTCAGCAAACACAATATAATGTGAATTAGCAATGATACTATATTAAAAATATACACACACAAACAATTTGAAGATAGCTTTGGCATTAGCTTACCCTTGTATTTTCCCAGCATCCAAGGAAAATAAAAACATTCAAGCTCAATACACTTAGAAATGAATGATGTTTTAATAGTTATAATCATAAATGAATGACTTCAGTTAAACAAATTAGGGCACTGAATAATAATTTCATGTTTCCTATAAAAATTGTATATAAATTTTTACTTGTTCAAATAAGATCCTTCTTATTCAACATAATGAAATTATGTAATATAAAAAATAACCTATTAATTGTTATATTCTTATTACGGAGTCAAAACATAATCATGAGAATAAATAATCCAATAACATAAAGAATAATTCCATTTAATATTTAATCTAGAAATTATTTAATTCACTTTCAAAAACAATTATAATATTCTACCCATGAAATTTTATACGCACATGATGTCCATAATACCTTTAACATTTAAAAAAGCACTCCCAAAACATGATCATTCTCAAATGATATCAATATACCTTTAGTGAAGAACATATAACTGTATTTATTTTAGAATTATAACTTGTAAATAAAATATTTCATATATAATAAAATAAATTGATTTACATTGTATTTTATTTTTCTTTACATGGACAATTAGAATAAAATAACATGATGATAATGGGAGAAAATCACAAATCCATATCCTTTATTAAGATGTGGTTTAATTACCCTTATGAAACATAACAATTCAAATGAATTATTTTTAAATGGTTTAGTTAAAATATTATAAATATTATACATGATAGTAATAATAAGAAGAAACTAATTATTATCAAAATTTCCCTTCATAATATGATACATTTAATATATTTCATTTTAAATATATTTCTAATATATATTTATTATATTAACAATAAAAAACGGATTATCATATCTCATGAACAATGGTGTTTCACCACCAATTTATGGTCATCTAATTGAGTTCCCATCAAAATGTGTTTAGTGATGTCTTGATTGAATGACACACACCGTAATTCTACAGTAACTAGTTGATGGGAAATATACTTTATAAGGTTCCAAAATATACTTGAATATAATAGGAATAAAACTAAATTGGGTTTAGATCACATATCATCCACACAACCTACAAAATCATCACATGTATAACCAAATTTTTCATTTATTCCATCATTCTAATAATTAAAATGGAATAATATTATACCTTTGATACCCAGTGTATAGAGTGATATTTGATATGGTGTTTTTTGATTTTGTACATAGTTTTTTAAAATCAAGATTGAATATAATGTACTAAAATAAATTTATATATGAGTTATACAAAAATAATTTCAAATAGTATATTTAATGTTGGAAAGTTAATAATTAACTTATAAATATCCCTTTAATCCTAAAAATCATAGGGATTTTAAGCTGTATTTTTGAATAATTTATATTATAAATTTATAAAGTTATATTATTTACAACAAATGTTAAAAAATGAATAATAAATAATATTTTTTTTGACAAAATTACTAATCCATCTATCTTAAAAAAAACTAATAGTTCTGGAAAATATAAGTATGTCAAAAGAAACACCAACATATAATATTATAAAAGAAATTTTCATCACAACATGATTTATAATAAAACTACATTACCATTATAATATAATATATAAAAATATACATAATCTAAATATAACTAATTATGAAAAATTATATACTCATTCTCCCTAGAATTAATTTTACTTATTTTCATCATAAAAACGTGGATGATAAAAAAAGATATAAATCACAAAGAACATATAAAAAATTATATATCATTATAATTCCAATATAAATAAAAGGATGTTTTTTAATAAAATATAATCATGATGAAACTAGAAAATTTTAATATTTTTGTTATTTTATACATACATATTAAAACAAAATATCATCATTATATAATTCATTGTTTATTAAAATTATTTTTCAATAAGTATTATTAATTTAATTAAAATTATATTTTTTATTATTTTATAAATTTAAATACAAAAAAAATAATATAAACTATACTTACACATATTTGATAATTATTTTAATATTTCCAATATTTCATATCATAGTGATTTCATACAATGATTACAACGATTATATATAATAAATATATATTTTTATATATCCATGAAGTTAGTGGTATTTTCTAAAAAACACTGTATAGATGAAATTAGATTAGAAAATGTTGATATGTTAAAATGATTCCAATATATATGGATATTTAGAAATATCATAATTTTATGGATATAAATAAATGAATGTAGTGACCAATAATGATAATTTATAATTCAAACATGATTTTATTCCATCTAAACCAATTCACATATTTGATGGCATATAGAATAACCAAATGCTCATCCATGAAAGAAATTATATTTCAATTGATGTTCATGAAGGAGCATTGAAATTAGTCTATAGTATATACAAATACCTATACAAATATATGTTCCATGATCCCAATGTGAGGAATATTTTCTGTTGAATTTGAACAATGGTGGATAAAGATGAGTATTACTATTGAAAATTAATTGTATCACACTATATAATATTCCAAGGATCCCCATTATCCTTGTAAATATATGATCATTTGTTAAAGTTATATATGATTCCATAAAAAATTATAAATGCCACGATGATTACCTTTATTTTGAGGGAAATAATAATTAAATATTATTCTAAAAGTCCATCAATCATATATCCATTTTTTTATTTCTTAATATAATAAATTATTGATGGAAAAAACCATATTCGAGGGATCGTAATCAAGTCACCCAGTTTAAGCTCATATAGGTCGTCTATAAAATAGGTAATGAATATATATTTAAATCTAGATCATAGAGATATAATTAAAGAAGGTATATCAATAAATAATTGAAAATATCACAATAAAAGATGAAATGTTGAGATAATTCAGCAGTATTTTAATACATTAAAGATACTAAATTTACTTAGATTCCCATTGTATTAAATCTATCAGTAGTAGGATGACCATTTTCCAAATACTCCAAATTAAAATATACCATGATGGAAAAATGAATCCCTACCTAATAATGCAGTCCATTTATTAAGTGTTTAGAGTTGTAACATTTATAAACCTATATTAAATAATATAATAAAGTTTGACTATATATATAGGTAACAAAATCCATTATTACCATTAAATATAATGATATTTTATTGTACATTCTTAGATTTTATGGTTTTATGTTATCCCAAATTGATAATGATTTTATCACATTCTGTGTCGATAGATATAAATGGAAAAGAGGTAAGACATTAAATTCTACAGGCACATTCTATTACTATCTATAGTTTAAAATTTTTAATGATTATATAATTGATAGAATATAAATGGAGTCCACTATACTCTCCTCAAAATAATTTTCAATGGATTGTAAAAATTATGAAATTAAAAAAAATTCTTTCATTGATTAAATAAAAAACATATATTAAAAGAAACAAGTAGAATCAATGGTATTGTTAAAGAGGTTAATGGTGAAAGTAATAATCCATTGTTTATTAAAAATAAATAGTATTTTGATACCCAATCTGCAGTATTACTGGGTTTTCTGGAATTCAGAATTGAAATAGTTACCATATTCCAAAATAAGGACAAGCTTATTATAATTCACATATCTTGTATATAAATATAATAAATATGTATGACTATATTTTTTACCACATTTCTTGAAAAATAATAATGTGGAATGTATTAATCATGAATTTATGAAATAAATATCTTAACAAGGATGATTATAATATATTGAGATATTAATATTACCTTAAAACAAATATATTTGAAGTTTATTTTAGATGAAATTTTTTCAAGATGGCTTTCATTAACCCTGTAATAAAATAATGAAATCCCAATTAATATAACGGGAGGATTCCTTGTGACATAGTTATTTTGTTGATGATGTTACTTTTCTAACCCTATAAAATCCCCTTTTGTACTGATAATCATTTTTTATCTAGTTAATTTCTTATCCATATGAAATATCATTATTCTTAATGATATAAAAAAAAGAAGAAAATATTAAATCATAATCCTCAAAAGAGTGCATAATATATTCCACGTAAAACATATGGGTCTAACTTTTACGATTTTTTACCATTCATGTGGTTGATGATTCCAACATCCAAAACAACAAGGATCAGTCAACTGAACTATTTTTTCAAATTATTAATGATTAGTGGTGGTAGGGGATCCCCCAATTTTTTATCCTCTATAATTGTTGATTAATACTCTTAGATATGAATAATAATTCTGGAGATCCATGAGATAACGATATGAGAGTGAATATGTCAAACAAATATTTTATAGAATAACTATGTAATAAAAATATAGAAAATAAATATACATATGAGACATTAAAATTTCGAAGTTATATAACGTTTTAAAGATAAATTTTCATTCATTAATTTGGTGTAGTATGATCTCACATAATCAAAACAAGGGAAAATAAAGTATTTTATATTTTTTCAATGAATAAACATATACTAGTTAAGAGATACAATGTTTATATTCCTACATCATTCTACATTAATGTAATTATATATATAATGTTTTTTAATTTTTTTATAAAAATGATATGCCAATAATAAAAAATATATTAGGATTATTCAACATAGATATGATATTGATTATCATGGACTTAGTACCAAATGGAATACCATCCCTAGTAAAGAAATGTATATCATATATAGAGGTTTCTTATTGCATAATATATTTAATTTCGATAAAAAAACATCTTATAAAAACCTCTTAGATTATTCAAATTACTTAAATAGATATGTACAATAAGATATTTTTAATCCACAGCAAGAGGGTTTCAATTAAAAAATTATTTTACATATATGTAATTGAGAAATCAACCATCTTAGATAGATTTTGGTTATTTTATTTTGAATTATCATGGAGAATAAAAGAAAAGTATAATAATATGACATTACCAATAGTTATATTCATATTATATTGACATACAATAATTATGATTTTTGATTAACATTATTAACCCTCTTCTCCCTATGAAAATATATTGGATTATTTGGATATTCTATCACACAATATGTGACATTGAAATCAAAATTTATCCTATAAAAAATCCTCTATAGAATTTTATCAAGTATATAGTTTATAATGATGTAATATTTCCTCCATTAACAGAAATCCATGTGTAATGGTTGCGATATATTGTACCATGATATCAGCATAAACATGATAGATAATATTATTCATGAATGGGATCTTATTCCTTTCCAAGGAATTTGGAAAAAATGGTTGACCTTTTTTTATAAGAGATTTTTGGGGGACATTCCCTTCATTTTTCTTTATTTATTCCATCTAAAAGGATTATTTTCCATCTTTGTGATCCAACGTAAAATTTCTTATTTCATATAGGGTGGTTGAGTTCAGAAATACAATATTGGAAATGAATAAAAATTGGGAATGATTAGGATGGATTAATTAGTTGGACACTCTAGAGCAATATGGATGGAATCACCACACACTAGTGATATGAATTCTCAATTCGTATAGGATTATTGATTTCCCTATATTATGAAGTGTTACCATGTAAATATATAACCATATAATTATATTTCATTTATCCAAATCTTGTCAATGGAATATTGTAATTATTAAGAGGTTTATCTATGAATCTTGTCCCTTATATTTTATATGTGCTTAATATTTTATTTAAATCACCTATTATAATCAAATTAGATAATGAAATATTTGTGAGAATGGTAAATGACATGATAATTTAGATAACTTTAAATATTTTTTATGAATATTATAATTTAAATCATAAGGTTTATGGTTTTATGATCAATTATAGGATAATTTTTTTACATCATAATATTTATATGATCCTTTATTTTCATTATTTTGAGAACCCATATAGTATCAACAATATAAGATTTATGTTTTTGGCATAAATAATAAAATATAATTGTGTTTAAATTTAATATATTTTATCCTTCAAACTACAATACAGAATCTATAATAATAATCAGTTTGGGATGATGATTCTTGATGTGGTAGTTATTATCCAGTGACATTACATTTTTATTTGGTCCCTAGTAGTTCTAAATAAAAATATTCATCTTGAGTTATCATTGCCCAATTTTGGGGAAAAATATTTTACAACCCATCCATATTAGTATTTTCCATTGTCTTTTATTCCTTTTAAATATCATATTGTGGTTGGAAATTTTATCTGTAAATTGAATTTTATCATTAATTTAATACATTGTATACATATCATTTTTTTCTTTTTTAATAGTATGATATGATTCCATATAATTTTATACAAATAATTCAATTGATTAGAATGTGTCTTTTAATAAATATAACAACTCATAACAATTTTTCCACTCGTGAATTTTTTTTGGATTTTTTATCTGTGTCTGCCATGGAGAATGTAGCATCACCATTTTCTGTAGTAAATTCTTATGAAGTGCCTCATGGTTATTTTTATTCTTCTTCTCATATATAATAGTAGTATTATATTATATGTCATCATTTTTCAGAGTCAATTTTTTAGTCACCAGGTCACCCCACTCCTCTTACACAACCTATAGGCCTGGTCCAAGGAGTAGTTATATCCCAATTAATCATCTTACAAATTTAAATTTATTTTCTCTTTAGATATGACCATCTTTAAATTTTGATCCTCCATATTGGGTCTCTTCTATGGTATTTATGTTTCCTCAATAGTAGTAAGATACATTGCTTAATTATAACATGAGTTCTCTAAATCCTTTAATGGGTATGATCATACAAGTAGATGCCAATGATATGAAATTTTAAATAAATTTATATTAATTTCAATTATTAAATCCCCAAAAATTGATACATTTAATATAAATTTCATCGTTTATTAACTTTTGATGAATTTTTGTCAAATTTGTTAAAATTCCCTACTTTTATAATTTTTATAGTTTTTATCACATTTTTTGGAATATTTTTTAGAAAAACTAATAAAAATGTTTAAATAGCATTTTTATGTCCCTTAACTCATTATATTCATTTGTCATAACTGCAAAAAAAATTAATCCACAATCGTATGGACCACAAATGATATCCAACTTTTGATGTTGAAGGGTATAACAATATTTAACTACCATTACTAAATACATCATAACCAGAGATACATGAATTATAAATTATAGAATATAAAAATATATGTAAAATATCATAATTAATCCCATGATTATAAAATATTATAGCTAAATTATATCATTTATATAGTTGATGCCTATGAAAATTGGGGGATATTTAATCGATACATAGAATATAAATATATAACTTCTAAAATTGGATAATATATGTTTACCAATTTTCCAGTTGATATTATATTTTTGTTTTCAAAGGATATGATATGTGAAAAACTCATTTAAGAGGGGATCTAGATATATTCTTTATCCAGGTATGCCTACATTAACCATAATTTAGGTAGATAGAGGCACAACAATATATTCTCTACAATAACTTGTTATATCGTTTCATCCCCAATACATTCCGTTGAATAGTTATGTAGATGATATAGGTTTTTTAGAAAAGATGATTAGGAGAATATAATTTTTTTTCGTTAATAATCATTCAATATTGGGATTAAATCCATGTGGTTGTGGGCATCAAATATTAAATGAATTTTTTTTTGAGTATGTTATTTTAATTAAAAACTCTTTATTATTGAATTATTATGGAAACTTCAGGATTTATTTGTGAAGGACCCTTTATTTTATATTTTCACATTCCTCTATTTCTCTCTAGAGTTTTTATCATCATATAAATATAAAAAAACTATATTTTTGTTTAAACTTATTTAGTATAGTTATCATCACTAAGAAAAAAATGTTCAATTTGTTTCCATTTCATTGAGATTTATGGGAAATCAAATAGATTTTATAAGTGGTTAAAAACACATATTTTAGATATTTAAATTGTTTTTAGGATATTGTATTTTATAATTTGTATTCTTGAGATATAAATTTCATACTTCAATTTGAAAACATTTATTGAATATGATAAAGGTAGTCTCCCAAGATCAATGATTTTCCAATAATGGTATCTTTTGATTGCATATCTATATCATCCTATCTCCAATTTTTGACATATATCCTTAATAACTGGTTTCAATCTAATTTTTTTATTTAAATAATTTAGATCCTATTAAATCCCTATTTTTACTTGTAATATAACAAAAAAAATTAACAGTGTAAAAATTCACAACACAACCTCCAACATCCTCATGATTCAACCACGTGGTAACCAGTATACTTCCTTATAAAGGGTAACTTACAGAAAATGTTAACACAAAGAAACCATCATCATCATTTGGTCAAAAATTCATGTACTTAACAAAGTGTGTATACTATTATATTTCTTATAAACTATTTATATTTCCCAATATTTGTTCTTTCTAGGACCAATTATCTATTTATCCACTGACGAGTCTGACTTCTTCCAATTTTTCCTTTTCAATCATATTATTTTTGAAATTAAAAATTTGATTCACATTAACCATCCAAGAATAATAATAATATAAATATATTCTTTAATTCCCCATGTTCTTAATTATCATCTTGTAGTCAATTTGTTTTATAATCCTATCACATTAGACATTGAGGTTAATATTATCATTACTAGTAGTGTCAACAGCAGTATTTTATAGATCCACTTCCACTGATATCATTGTTAAATTGAAAAACCATGAATCCTATATCACTTTTTATATTTAAATTGGATCACTATTAGTGTTGGAAATGACTTTTTTATCCCTAGATTCTATATATCATGTTTCACTTAATATTTTCACACTGAAATTACAAAAATATCTCATAAAATTAAATGGTATTAAATGTGTTTACATTTTTTATATGTAGAGGAATATGAGATTGAGGGTTAAATATACCAATCCCTATTTCATACTCTTAAAATAATTATATAGGGGTTGATATTAAATAATCCTTTACCAATGTAGATATTTATCAAATCTAGGATCTCATAGATAGAAAAATTAAAATAAAATAAAAAGATCTAAATATTTTAGTGGTTTCTACTAAATTGGATGTGAGAACCTTAAAATAATTGATTTCTTGTTATAAATTAATCATTAATAAATAAAATACATATTAATAGAGAGAAATATCATAATAACCTTCAAATGATACATTAGGGTGCTTATGCACCATATAGAAAATGGTACTTTCATTTTAATCATTGATATTTATTTCACCCAAAATATGGTATTTGGAAGAATTTATATTATTAAAAGGATTGAAAAATCACTAATCCCAGTAATATTTTTATATTAAGATACATTTTTACTCCAATTATAGTTTTCTTAAAAAACTTTCCTAGGATCACTATATCTATATTAATTCCTCTAGATCACCATCTCCCAAAAACAAAAACCCATAAATTCACCTTCAATTACTATAATATATAATTATTAAAAAAATCAATCGTATGTATCAAATACATTTATGAATATTTTACACATTTCCCTATGTTTGTGGCAGAACAAAAAAATATTTTCTTTAAATAGTAAAAAAATACCAAATAGCATATGTCTACTGATATACAAAAATATATTATGATTTATTGTTTAATATAGAATTCAACTTATAGAAATATATGTTTTAATATTTTTATTATAAGGAAGGATGATAAAAATTTATGAAATATTTAGAAATACCTCCCAGATATAAATTAGTATTTATTTATTACTAAATTTTATAATTATAATAGAAATAATATTTTTTTATAAATACATACACTAATTTGGATTTATAATAAATAAAATTTGTATAATGATGGTGAATAAAAAATAAACATATGTATGGTGTTATATCACGTTGATATAATTGAAATAAATATGATAATTTACTTACATGGGAAATATTTTCACCATTACAGGAATAAAGATATATATATATATTAAAATATCTATAAATCTCTTTCTTAAAAATTATCTTTAGAGTATTGATCCCATAAATAACATAATTAATTCAAACATCATAATTATCTCTCAAAATAAATTCATATTTTTTTCATCTAGAAATTACATTGAAAAGTAGTAGAAAATATGATTAAGCACCAACTTATTGGTATATTTCTATAAATGATTTCATCACAGCTAATGGGTTTTAGAAAAATATAAATAATTTTTTATACAAATATTCAATAAATGATATAATGGAAGTGTACAAGTGTATTTGGTTGTAAGTATAATGAAGAGGACTAACATAATTGTTTTTACATATTATCCACAAATAGATACCTCGTCATTAGGTATTGGTACTCCAGCTGATCCATATATATTAGCATGGAATTTTACCCAAATATAATTACTCTATTTATTTATGATTTAGAGATTTTCCAAAATTATATATATCACCTAATAGTATATAATATGATATTGGGGATCCTCATCTTATTGATCAATGTTTGTATCATTCTATGGGAGAGGTTTTGGATTATTGGAATATTCAATCAGAGGTGGAGGAGTATGATATACAAGTGTATGGGCATTCAAAACTAGAAACTGTATCAATATGTCAACAAACATATATTGTATTGAAAATCTAATGACATATTCCATTAATTATCTAAGTCCCTTAAAGTTTCATTCAAAATTTTATATTGTTCATTTATAATAATCATCAGTAGAAGATAATACTTAACTAATTAAATCTTTTTAAATTGAGTTTTCGACAATGTATCCTTGTAGGCGACATGAGTATTTTAGATTCCCAAATATATATTTCAAAATATTAGTCCAACCATCATGAATAAAGGTCTTATGTGCTTCATTCTTCTCAAGGAATTTAATTATAGAATGTATGGATGATTTATTAGTGAGTTAAAAAATACATATTTAATAAATTATTCAAATAAAGTAATATAATATTTTAAGGATCAACCATCATGTAATTTTTATTATATATGACCTTTTCTTGTCATTTGAACCTTCTTAATAATTTTAGGTCTACCATAGGGGATGGATGGGATGTATCCATATATATTATAGACTTAAAAATTAATATTTAATTTTATTCAAAAATTATTTGGTCTAAAAAAATTAAAATCCTCTATGTGATAAAGTCCAAGGGTATAATTTTCTATTAGAACATTTGGTTATTTATAAAAAATGAATGTCGATACACAAAAATAATAATTAATAGGGAAAGAGAAAAACAATTTCTAGGGTATCTAAATTAATGTAGATCGAGAGGATTTAACTAAACTAAATTTAGAAATTCAAGGGGAGGGATAAAAAACAAGAATAAAAACTCTACTATTATACATATGATACATTGAAGTGGCGAAATCGAAAACATTATTACCTTCACTCCAACTATAAGAAATGTGTTCATCATTTATAAACCCTTTACTTATACTAATTAATTAAACAATCAATCATGGAGTTGTAATATTATTTTGTAGTGAGTTATTATGAACTAATGAATAATCCTCTTTTGTAGACTAGAATATAGTTACATATTTTCAATCCTCATGGACTTTTATAGGAAAAGTGCATTTTTCAATTTTTAAATCACCCAAAAAATAATTGTTACTAACGCAAATGATTGTTATGTTATTAGAGTCACAAATTAAACCACCCACACTTTTGATACTGAGATGGCTAGAGTCATCCTTAAAAATATTTTACCTATATCTGCGATGGTTCAATGATCCCATATATACTAGATATAAGATCATTAGAAAATGTTTATGGGGCTCTAATATTTAACACTTCAACCATGATTTACCATTTCTCATAGTGCTATAACAGGTTAACTAGGTCATACATAATAAAACAAGAGTTAATTTTTATGTCCAACCAAGAAGTAGTAATATTATCAATGAGATATCTATTTTTTGAAATCTTACCTCACTACTAACCGATGGAGGTAGGATGCACTTTGACATAGTCTCAAAATGGTTTCTTCACATTCCCATGAACCAAGGCTAAATAAAATGATGGATGTTTTGAGTATGTGTTTCTTTTACGTAATGGATACCCAGACCACTCTACATTGCAGATGCCCAATCCCCACCAAAAAAAGATGATATAAAGTCCTTAATTTGATGTTGGGAGTATAAGATCACCCTAAGACAATGCTCAGTCCTTTTTCCTGGATCACATCTTCCATTGAGATATAAATATATCTGTTTTTCAAAAAAATAAAGGTTAAATTTTTCACCATTAAATTCAACTTCAAATTTCTTCCCCAACTATTATGGTCATGAGGGATATTTAAGGAATTATGGTATAATATTGAAAATAAGATGTGTGATGAGGATTCAATGATGAAAAGATTGTCATTATGCTATGATAATTTAATTTTATTAACGATTTCATGAGTGTTAAGATCTATGATGAACTAAATGAATAAAAGATGTTGCAATGACAAAATTATATATTAAAGATCTGGCTTGGGACACCATGGTACCCCATGTGTAACACCCACCATGTTATGTCTCCATAGAAAAGTATCACTATGCCAAATAATCTGTTGCGATTATCATTTCAGATTTGGTAAATGTTCTCTTATCATCTTCTATAATGTGTAAACACACAACTACATAGAATCCAATTCATCAATTTTATTCAACACCACTAGATATCTTTAGATTGACCTTCTTTATAAGACCTAGAAATATAATATGGAATGGGGGAATTTATTGGATCCAATGAGAATTTAGAGGTTAATGACACAACTTCCATTGTCCTAGATATTAGACTATTGTTTTCCCAGTTACACATTTCCTCCATGTATGCATCTACGATGAATGATTATACAGTCATAGATATGTTCTTAATCATGTCTTTTGGAACCATGGAAATAGACAAAAATTTCCAGGGAATAAATGTTAATATACTATTAACAAGGGTGATAAGTTCTCCCAAAAAATAATGTGTTCTTCCATTTCACGATTCTAGAAGAAATACAGTCGAACAACCCCCATAATGTATAACTCGATGTGTTCTATCATAAATTAAAGGACATGATAATTTTATAAGAATGATTTTTATACTAATGCCATTGAGCTTTTTAATTGTCTTCAATTGTATGTTAGAACACAATATTTCTTAGTACATAGTGTTTTTATCATGGTTAAAATGTTGGCTATTCCACTTGAAATATTCCTTCGTAATCTTGTTAACATATCATATATATCTTTTTTTATTATTAGTGAATCGAGATATTCCATCGGTGAAAAGGATGTGATAAATTTCATCAGAATGATTCAAAAAATGAATGTAGAAAATCAATACACTATGGATGTCATTATGTGGGATCCTTTTTAGGGATTATTGGAAAATAATAAAAAAAAGTCTATGACATGGAAACCCAATTCCTAATGCCAGATAAATCATTTAAGATACTATAACTCATGACCATAAATTTAACTACAAACCAGTATGTGGTAATGAAGAAATTGTTTTTGGCCTTGATTGAAAAAAACATACATGGAATCACTTTGTTAATAAACCCCTACTATATTATATATTAAAACATATCCATATGAATATTAAATACATTTTTAAATCCATTTAAATCCTGTTAATGTCCTCAATCAATTCAAGTTGAATAGAAATGGATGCCTATTTGAACCAGAATTTCATGAGATGTATTTCTCTTCAGATAACTATTTATTGATATTTATGGAAAAACTCATTTTATTCTTCCTTATAAGAGCATTTTATGGGATGTAAATATAATCACTGGTCTATATTTATTATCATAAAAGGGGTATTTATCCTTCGGAATTAGAATAAGTGTAGTTATATAGACAACCCTATTTACCCCTCATCCCCTAAAAAAACATTACCTAATTTTACCAGATCATCTTTTATGAGGACTCATAAGGAAACATAGTTAAATATTGAAAATCCATAAAGTCCTAAAGACATGTCATAATTGGTGGAATTAATTAAATTCCAAATATCTATTTCGTCTATAATTCATTCATAAAATGAACCAGAATAGTAAAACATAACAAGAGGAATAATTTCAAAAAATTGGCTTGGTCACTTGTGTATTCTTCATACATTTTAAGATTTCCCCCAATGAGTAGATCGTTTAACTTTCATTCCACTAGTTTCCCCAACACATCTGGGTCATCCATCAAATTTTTTTATTCCATTATAATATTTGGTCAGCATCTCCAATTATTTTATTTAGTTTATCATAAAAAAAATATTTTTATCACCCACAGTTATCCACAATTGTTTAAATTTTTTATGAGCTTCACGTTCATCCAACAATTACATGTCCTAAAATGATTCAACATGTTTGAAATTTAAAAAACACAACCCTCAAAACATACCTCATTATGTATGATACTTGATTACTAAATATCATGTTTTATTCTTTCTAGATTGAGAACCTAGTAGAAATGTCTACTACTCCAGACAAAGAAGTATCCCTTTAATGTTGTTAAATTGTTATGCAGTCCAACATAGGAGTACTTTATCAATAGATTTTTTCATGAAGTATGCACCAATATGTTGTAATATGGATTATAACCCCACCGATCTGAGAAGAGAAATATATTTCCTCCTTCTATATTATACAACAAATAATATATAAAATATGAATGTTCTTAGACAGTCCTAACACGGAGAAGGACTCTATACATTATAAAGGATTAAATATCAGATAAGATTCATAGAAAATGATATAGAAAACACTATGTGAACCTATAACCCTTTTTATTGTTACAACATTTATATTTATTTCCATGAAATATTTTGTATAGAAGGATGCAAATAGATGAAAAGGGTGTGAAATAGAACTTATCCTACCAAGGCGTTGAACGTCCTCCTTTTACAATGAAATATACATAGTGGTGTTTAATTGACCTAATATGTTCCACACAATAACCCTTGAATGGAAAGATTCATAGAATCGAAAAACTTCTCTCTCATGTGACTATCATATTGGATATAATTGTTTTGATGAAAACATTGATAGCTGAACTAACATTAATGGTAATAAATTGATATATGATGTCAACCTTCTCAGTTGAAATATTTTTTAAATGATCCAAATATGTTTACTAAATGTTTCCCCATTATTGATGTTTTATATTCATAGATTGTGATACATTTCACCAATAATATAATATCAATTTATTAGTTCTAGAACATCCACAAGAGACAATTTTTTACTATAAATTTCATTATAATGAAAATAAGTTTTATCCAAAATTCTAGGCCCCAGGAGAGTTACAAACTATGAAATAGATCATTAAAAATTCATTCTCATTGATTTTAACTTATAATCATAGCATGATTCCCATGGTATTAAAGACATACCAAGAACATTTTTTATGCCAAAATAGTACACATACCACTTAGAAGTGAAGTGAAAATGGGATTCTGTTTTGTAATGACAATCCAACCATTTAACAATGAACTGTTGAGATCCAGATGAGACAGATTATCTTGGTTTATCTATTAAAAAGTAAATAATTTTTAATGGAGAATCATTGAACAACATGAGTGTCCTATAGGTTTGGAAGCCTATGATGGATGGAATATGTCACCATCAAACCTACAGTCCTTCATCAACCTATTTGATTTCAGAGATAAAATTAGAGCATTCAATTATATATTGTTGTAATGTAGCCATAATTGATTATATAGATCTTGTGGTGATACATTAAATAAGTCCATATATAGATTTCAGGAAACACACGAGGGCCCTATGTCATATAGACTACCTTCCTGAGTTGGTAGAGAGACAACACCATCCAACAAGAAAACCTTCTTCTTCACGTTTTTATCCATGAAAACCAATATATCTCGCAACAATCTGGAAGTGTTGGAGAAACCAATGGACATTAATTAACCTATTCTCCACAAAAATTGAAAGCATAAGCCTCCATATCATTAAAAGTTTGTTATAATAACATACTAGATGTTTTGATCCAAGATATTTATTTCTTCTCAGTATGTGGTATATGAATGTATTCATTTCCCCTTGACTACTCATTATTAAGTTACATCAATATCATTATATTGTATCTCATTATAATTTATCTTCTGTTAGTTTTTTTATTTAACATTCAAGGTTTATTATGACTGTTCCACTGTTATATATTTTTAATACTATTTTTTTTCTTAAAACATATATATATATATATATATATATATAATTCTACACTCCACTCCCATTAATTATGGCATAGTCTTCCCTTAAAAATGACATAATATCACTCTGCTAATCAACAGATTCTAGAATTTGTAGAGGAGCACTTGGAGTTCTTATAATCACTATCTCGAGACCCAGGAATGTTGCATTTAGATTGAGACGATACATGATCAATATATTATTTTCATAATCCACCAATATTGTTATATAATCACTTAACATACCTAATAGTCAAAATAAATTTATTTCCCCCATCACATAATAGAGAAAAACTATACAAATTTTGTTTTTCAGTCAAAAAATAATGTGCACTAGGATTTACAGAAATCATTAACAATTATTTTTGATCCAACACCTTAATATTCATTGAACCATAATTTATAATGGTTACAAATAATTCTTTGCACTTTTTAACATTTTATAGAGACAATAAATTCTTGATAAAATGGAGAAAAAATTATATATCAAGAATCCATGGATTATCCCTTTTTTAAGCGTTATTGTCAACTACCACACAAAGATATTTATAAATTCATTATCTTGTCTTATTATATGTAAATTAATTATTTTAAATCCTATTTTTCTGGGAGTGTATATTGATAAGACATTATGTTTTATGGTGTCAAATTTTGTGACATATTATATACTCTTCCTCGTTAAATTAAAAAAATTTCTAATATTTTTCTCTAATTTTTATAATCAATTTCTAAAAATACTTATTTTGATAAGAATGTATTTAAATTAAACCATTTAATTTAATCCTTATTTGATCACAATAATATTTATTATATTACTAAATAATTTTTTTTTAAAATTCTTAAATCCTAAATAGTGTTTATTATACCCATAGTAAACTTACTTTCCTCTATCGATGGTCTAATTCTTGAATGTCTAAAGCTATATTCATTATTTTTTTAGTAATAATTCCAAGATAAATTATTTATTATTCAAAAATATATTGAAATAATTAAATAGTTTTCTTCTTATTTATATTCTTCTAAGCCTCACAAGTGTAAAAAAATTTTCCATTTTTTATTTAAAGTTGGGTTTCCCAAATATTTATAACTATATGAGGATCAGAAATTTTTTCCATAATCATGGCCTTTACCTCTGACATTTTATTCTCAGGTTTAACACAAATATATCATTGTCTAATCATTATTTGAATGTTTATTTTCTCTAAAATCATTATTCACATTTGAAAATCCACTAACCTCTAAGATCAAATTCTATATGAAGGATTTATAATTGTACATTTCATATATTTACTTAACAAAATTATATTAATTGTGGGTAATAATATTTTATTTATCAATTAACATTTCTTCTAGAATGATTATTATTGTTTTCTAATCATTAATATTATTCCATATATCATCAATTTTATTCATATATTTTTATTTTTATTCTATTATAGTCGTATAAATAGATTATAGAATATTTACTAATATTAATCTAAAATAAAATATCATTATCTAAATTTGAGTTAATTGAATGTCATTCCATTATTTTCATCTTCATCATAAACTATAACATTTTTAATTCTTTTTCATGTAAATAATTTCTATATTCATCAATATTTAATTATTTTTAATTAACCTTTGTCAATAAATGAGTTTCTTAAATGCCATTATATTTCTCACCTTTATTATCTTCATCACTTATAGTAGTACATCAAAACATGGTAAAAATTTAAATTCATTAATTTTCAGAAATTATATACATTTCCATTAGTAGAAAACCATTAATATTAAATCATTGTTTAATTATTTATTAATTTTCTTATTTATCTATCACGATCACTATCAAAATCATTAAATTATGTTAACACTGTATTGTTTATAGAAAATTTATATCTTTTATAAACATAAAATATTTTTGTGCAAGCCAACCATTGAAATTTCCTTTTACTCCTCCAAATTTTCTATATATCAGGATATTACTTTATTAACATGCATATCCATGTTAAAATTTATCTTAATATGCAACATTAACTTCATAAACCATCTTCAAATACTTTTGTTTCTTTAAGGAATTTAATAATATTTATTTTTTATTCCTAATATTTTTTTGATGGAAAAAACTATTATCTCATAATATATTATAATTATGTATATGTCATCAAATA
The DNA here is from genome assembly GCA_963277665.1 of Viscum album. Classification (NCBI taxonomy): domain Eukaryota; kingdom Viridiplantae; phylum Streptophyta; class Magnoliopsida; order Santalales; family Viscaceae; genus Viscum; species Viscum album. The sequence continues at coordinate 2,087,767,441 of OY728152.1, forward strand.
TGAGTGTTTAAATATAATAGTCATCTAATGATGATACTTTTTAATCAAACAATTCATGTAAGATAAACTGTATATTTTTAACATCATACATTTATCTAACATTTACCAAATGTTTGGTCTATTCTTACAATATAAATTAACATTTTGTTAAAGCCTCTAATTGTTTCATAATCCTAAATCTCAAGAGATTCATAATAAAACATATAAATATATAGCTATTTTTCAAATAACTTATTAATTTCCTTGAATTATATTCTCAAGATTATACCATATGAGTTTTCTATATTGAATACAATTAGTATAAAAAATTAATTCACTAAAAGTGATGACTATATAACACTTTGAACATCATTATTTGAATAAAAAATCATTATATATTCATTTATAATGGAATTATAATCATCACAATGTGATAACCCATTACTCATGGATACTAAGATGCCATAACTACAAAATAATAAGAATGAAAACAACATTTCGTTCTTGATAAGATAACTATTCCCATAAAATATTGCAATCCACTAGTTTTTTCAGATAATTATGGATGTAAAATGTTTAAAAAATAAATTTAGAAACAATCACTACTATCAAAAGGAAAATAATGTCATATTAACGTAATATAATAGATCATAATCAAGGGAAACTATAGATATGATAACATTTTCAAATGAAACCATAGATTCATGGAAATAATTAGGGTTTGTAATGTATTCATTTAAATGTTTAGTTATTATATCATGAAAAAATATTTCATATATATTAATGGGAAATTGGATTCCCCAAAATTAACACACATGAAGGTCAAAACATATTAACTCCATTCACCATTCAAAAAAGAGATTCTAATCCTTTGAAAGACATAGATTTCATATATTATATATGGCCCACTTTTACCTACATGTTTTTAAAAATGAGAATGGAAGATCATAGATATTTTTTTACATATCCCTAATCTATTTTGGAATAAATTAATCATTATTAAAATAATATAAAAATTGGTTAACCTATATTGTGAATTTTTCAAACTAATATAGGCTTCCATTCGTGTGATTGTATTACATATTTTCCCTTTATTCTTTAATTGTGATATTGAAATGTTATTTATTATTTTTATAATATAATTACATATATATATTATAAATGTTTTTTAGAAATATAATTTTTATAATATTTTATGATGAATTTATATTAATTTTTTATCATACATCAAACACTAATGATTCATGAATGAGAAAAAATATATCAGATACCAGTATTAGTAAATACTATTTGAAATTAAAAATTAAAATAAATTACTTACTATAATTATTTATGAACAATTTCACTTTCATCGAGATTAATTATTCATCTATTTTAACTTAATACCATATCACTACAGAGAAAATGTGTCGGTAATAGTGTGACCCAGATGTTACTCCACCCCTTATCACTATTTATTATTATTTTTAGACTTTTTATGCACTTTCATTAATAATATCACCATTGTGGAAGTTGTATACCTGACAAATAAACATTTTCATCTTCCAACATGATTTTATCATCAAAATAAATATAATATAAACTGTAATATTTATTAAAAAATATTTCTAAAAAATTCAATATTTTAAAACACTATAATATCTTAAAATCATAAATGACTTAAATTCAATGTCAAATAATTTATAACAACATCCTACACCAGAAAATAGAATTCATATGATAGTTCATCAATGTATTATTCTACTCATAAATACTTATTTATATAGATGAAATTTGTATATTAAATAACTTTCTTATAAATAATAGATGACACATTATTATTCCTTGCACATATTTCATATGATAGACATATCGCAAGGAATAAATGTTTAAAACACTTGAGAAGAATATGTATGTGAAATATTTTTAATAAATACACGTAGAAATATGTCACATGTATTTCTCAAATTTTCTTACATATAGATTCATATACCCAAATAAATTAAATACACAAAAAAATTCATAAACACGTACTCAATGTCATTCTTGATTTTCATGCCTTTTTCATTTTCAACCCTAAATACAAAATTATAAATAGTATCAAAAAATTTAATTTCATCTTCTGATTTCTTAAACAACATCACAACCACATCCAGTAACACTAGAAACATATAAAATTGTTCACCTTAAATATATTACAAAATTTCACATGAGTATAAATATGATTTATTTAGTTAACACATAATAAGACAAAATATACTCATCCATTTAAAGACCTCTAATTGTTTGTTATTATAAAAAGTACCAATTTTATGAGGAAACATCATATTTCAAAAATAACCGGTAAAAATAAAAACATCAGAACATATATGAGGACCATAAATAGGTGTGGAAAAGTTTGGGTAATTTTATAGTATTATAAATAAGTATGAGATTATTTCATATATGGATGATAATTAGTATATTTCAATGGATTAATGAAATTTATATTTTCAATAGGCATTTTTTTATTTGAGATTTATTTTATTTTAATACTATAATAAAATATTTAATTCCATTGGGATCTATAATGGTAGAGTATATATTCTCAACATAAAAATATACTTCACCTTTATAGTTAAAAAGAAACAACTTGATGTCATTGGTGAAGAAACAGTTTCTATTTTTATTATCATATTTGATAAAAAATTTCAATAATTATGAGGAATAATTCATTAAATTCTTAAAGTATAAATAAATTTATTATTATGTGTACCATTACAATGTTTATATTAGAGTATTGAATTATGATATTTGATTAATTTTCTACAAAATATTAACAAATTATTATAAGAAGAATTTAATATTGAATTGAGAAATAATTATTTGAATCTTTAAGAATATATATTTCCTTAGACATCATTATTTAATGAAATAGTCTCCTTACTATAACTATTTCGATACCTATAGGTTAAATGATAAGTTATTTTTTTCAATGAAAATTGATATTTTTGTTAAACATAATGGAAACTATAGTGTTGATGTTATAATATGGGTTCATAAAAAATGGACGAAGTTGTTAAATATAAACAAGGATATGTAATAACATAATGGAATATATTTTGGAGAATGAATAATAATTATTTTTCTGTAAACTTATAAGTGTAGTAGTTACCTTGATGAGAGTGAGGAAATGTTTTTTATTCAAATAAATAGAAATAGAAATGTTTTATTATAATTATTCAATGTTGGAATAAATATTGTGAGGAATTAATAAATATTTTGTTTAATTGTAATCATTTATTTTGTTTCTAGTATGTATATGTATTGAGTCAGTGATATTTCTAATGTAGTCTTTATGGGTGTTGTTATTTAAACCAAAGGGATTGACTTTTAACTAAACCACTACTATGATTTTTTGGAGATATGTTTATTGAAAAAATAAAAAAATTTTAAATCAATATATCATATTATCAATTTTATATATTTTGAATATATTCATAAACTTGATAAAAAATTATAAAAAAAATTAGATTACCTAAAATAAATTTCCTATAAAATTATATCCATCATGTAAATTGAAATTTATAATTGAAAAGAAACTAAAATTTAGTGGTGTAATATCATGGATTAACTATAATGAATTTAGAATACAATCTTAATTTCAATCATAAAATATTTCATAGCTTAATTCCATTTTCTAAGATATATTTTCAAAATTCGCTTTCCAAAATCATCTTTCATGGAAAAGAAACATGTATTTGTTATTTCAAAATGAATACAGCTTATATATTATGTGTAAACAGGATTGTATAGAAAAAATATTATAGGATAAATAAATTTGAAGTACTCTATTTAAAATAATCCCTATCTAAAACATTATAATTAAATAATAATTTATAGGTGTATATCATTTTATAGAACAATTTTTTTAATTATAATAATATCGATAGTGTAAAAAATAAAATTTCTGGGTATAATAATTTTTTTCTTAGAGTCATACTACTCAATGTATAATAGCATGAAACCCTGTCTAGTATTGAAGCCACAATTATTTCTATTTTAAGGACACTAAATTCCTAGTTATCAAAATGAGACAGAATTAATGACAAATATATGTTCATTACATGGTTTTTGAAGTTAAAATTTGTCTAAATGTGTAATATCCTAGAGATATTAAAATATAAAATGATTTGTATTATTTTAGAAAATAGTTAGTGTTTTTTTATTTATAAAAAATTGAAGAGTTTAGAGATATAATGAGTTTTTTCACAAATATCATATTATGATAATAAATGTAATTTTAATATCACAAATAGTAGATTTAATCTTCTAAAATAAAATAATATATTAATCATTATTTTATTAAAAATAAATAATAAAAGGGAATAAATATTTTTAGACAAAATAGGGAGACTGAATGAAATAGAAGCTAAAAAAAGAGAGGCATATTTATGATATGATTATAATTATAATGAATATAATCATAGATATGGTATAGTTTCTCACATTATATAACATTAATATTAATTTATATATTATTCCAACTATAATTACGGGGATCCTTCATCTATCATGTGGATTACAAACATTAATTATAAATAGAAATAAATTTTTTTTTGAAATCCATTCCTTATTAGGTTATAACAGTTAAATGCCTTATGGATTGTTAATTTCCTCAAATATGAAAAAATATTTTCTAATTATTTTTTAAATGGAATCATCACTGAATGTATTAATTTGTGACATTTATCTCATTTTGTAAACTTATTAAAATCCTTTAAATTCTATTTTACTATACTTATATTCATTCGGATAGATGTGTGAGTGGATTAAATAATTGAAATCACAAAATCAATTGAATTTGTAAAACAATATAAAATAATATGACTTCTTATAATATTATTTATACCCATATCATGTTATCATTCATAATTAGGTCAATATAGTTATAAATACACCTCAATGCGAAAATTTTATTTCTGGAATTTGGTTAATTTTTTCACTAAAAATTGTTTCCCATTTATAAATTCTAATTTTTTTGATGTAATTATATATTTTTTCATTTTTTGGGTTAGAATGGGTGAGTGTAATTTCTTATAAGAACTATAATTTATTTAATTTCTATAATATTATTTAAATTTAATGTTTTTAATTATCATTATTTTATTTCTATACTATAAATCCATATTACAATTCTTTAATTTTAATTAATGGTATTAAAATTTATATAAACTAAATTTATACATGAATTAATGGATTACAAAAAGATTTTGAACAATTTAGTGTCTTTTTATGACATACTATTTTTCTTTAACACCCTCTATAAGGCCCTGCCAATAAAAAACAATCATTAGTTAAGTCAAGAATTTTACTTTCATTCATATTAGGGATATATTGAGGTTTTTACTTATAGATATTTATTACATAACATATACACAACAAAACTCTAAAATACAACGTCAATACATCCAATTATTATCTATTTATTAACTATATAATGATTTTCGAAATAATTAATGATCACTTTTATGTAAATACTTCCTATAATTCAACATAAACACTTCCATTACAGTAATCATAATTAAATCATATGAAATAATTTTAATAACATGGGATGAGAATAAAAATCATAGTAATTAATATAGAAATAATAAAAATATTAGTTCATTGATAATAATTAAAACTAATGAGAAACCCATTCATGAAAATATAACATTTTACCCAAAAAGGATGTATCATTCATTAAAAGATATCATTTATTTTTCATAGTGAACGAATTATATTTCCCTGAAATCTCATTATTGAACATCCAATTTTCATGTAGATACAATGGAACATAACCACATTTTTCACTTTAAAATCATTATATACTATAATAACCACATAACCATCTTCTAATATATTTATTTGGATATCAAAATCATTGACCAATCCATTAAGTCACAATCTGGGAGAACACATCATTTAATCTACAATAGGCTCACTCTGTGCTATCTGATATCACCAGTCATATAGTATTTCCTTGAACCACATCTTGAAATAAAACATTTCATCATTTAAAAAAATATTTTAAACTCATCTGAAAATCACTTCCGGATATTAATTTTTTTTTTTCAATCAAAAAGTCCATTTTTAATACAAACCATATATTTATTTTTAAATACCATTTCTAATTCCAAAATAATAAAAGAAAATGTGAAATATGGTTTTAAATTTAATCAAACAAGAATTCACTCCAAGGATTATTATAATAAATCAATTCACATGGTGCTGATTTTTACATAGTCATCGTGTTTGTTAATAATATAATATTACTAATAAAATTTGTCAAAACATTCAATATGAAATATAGAAAAATATTAATTTTTTAAAAATCTTATATTAAATTAATATTTTAAATAAAATTTCCCATTGAACAATTTTATAAAAATAGGAATATAAAAAAAATCAACAATAATGTCTTGGGATGTTTTTTAAATTAAATCATTAACATTTCAAAGAGTACCATACCACATTAAAAATTTAAATAATAAAACTCATGAAATAATAAAATCTAGAAAAACCATTAATAACATCGGAATATATAATATATGTATATAAAATTATAAAGGGTAATCTATCCAACATATAAAATAATAATAGTGCGTATTATTAAGTAATGACTTAATGGAATGATACTGAGATGAAATCACCTAACTTGAGTCCAAATTTTCCTATGTTCCATTATATTTATAAATAATGAACTGATATTATTTTTTATTATTTATAAACATTTTCAAATTTAAAATTAGTTATTATTTCACTTATAACAAGGTTTCAAACATAACATAACCAATTATTCATATATCTGGTGTTTTCACAATGTTCGGTTCAAGAGCATAAATTGTATTTGGTAAGACAACAGTGGCCAATGTGGTAATTATATAAACATATAAATAATAATAATAGTAATATATTTATAATATTTATACCTTAATATTACGTTTAAAAATAATCCTGAAATAAGTTCGTGAAAATTAAACTTATGACAAAATAATGGAGATGGTAGGTTGTACAGCTGCATAGGTAACATTCCAATTTAAATGATCCTTATGTAATTAAGGTAAGTGAAATTTATATTTCCATAATGATAATTTCATTATATATATCATATTTTTTAATCATATAAACTCCATTATATAATTTATTTTATTTAAAAGGAATCACATCACATCCACGAGGTGGTAGTCCACACTTCTATGAACAACGTTAACACATTTTCTAGTGTGTGAAGGGTAAAAATGAAAATGATAAATTATAATTTTATAAAGGATATTATTTCATTAATATAATTTATATTTATTTTATGCCACATATGTCCAATTTAACTCATAAATACTAAATTCTATATAATATTTGAATGTATCCAATCGCTTTGAGGATGTAGTAGTCCACATGTCCAAAAAATGATGTTATTGTATTTATAAAAAATAAAAATCATGATGTTAGGTGTATATTAAAAAAAATAAGAGTTAATATATAACATGTATAATATTTATGAAATATAGAAAACCTTTATAAACAATAATTTCAAATTATTATATGTTTTAAAGGAACAACAAAGAATATCTTTGCTAGAGGTGGTAGTTCGTCGTACATAAACTGTAACTTCGTTACCCATATGATGAAGGTGTGTAGGTTCATGAAAAATAAATGACTAAAAAACAAATATGTTTATTTAGGATACTTATTTTGTTACATATTCATGTATTAAAAATAAATTAAGGGATTAGTGAATGAAATATTATAAAGAAATCATTTTGATGAATGTAGCCACTTATTCGGGTAACTCCATTGGGTTTACACCAAAAAAATTAATGGATGGATTTCTACCCAAGGAGATTCCTTTAGAATTAGGGGTGGGAATTTGAGAGATTATTTTTCAAGGTTTCGGATGATTCAAATTTTATTGATAGATGTGAATAAATAGGTAGGTTGAGAGACTTTTTATTATGGAGGAGGAGTTGCATTCCTTCTAATTTTTTAAAAGAGAAGTCAACCCACATTTTTTCTATGTCATGTGACTGAAATAATGGAAAATAATAGATAAACAGTTGCATAAGGTCTTTCTAAGGACATAAAATGTCTTTTGGACAATATCTATATCACCATACCTCTTAAATTTATGGTTTAGTATATGGTTAAGCATATTCTAATTATAATTTCTTTAAAACAATTATTTATATTCAATAATAAAATTGGTCATAAAATAAGTTCACCTTATTAGAAATTAAAAATTATTGTGATTAAAAATACATAACCTATTTTTCATAATTTCAATAACATAAGTAATAGTAATTAATTTAAATATAATCACACATAACGGATGATAAAGCATGTTTTTATAGTAAATATGTTCACAAGTTAGATATGTTTTTGTATCTAAATTAGTTTGAAATTGATTCAAATGGCATCAATTTTTTTAATTATATTTTATTTATATAATTATTATTTAAAACCCAAAAAAAATTAACAATATGAATAAATTTTATAAAAATGATGTTTTGTACTAATGTACAATATTATTCAATAATCATTAAAATATTAATGTTATTAGAAAATTTATAAAAAATAAACCAAACTAAATTTAGAATGTTTTTATTCCAAATTTATTTTTATTATGACTTAGATGTTATAAATTTTTCAAAAATTATATTTAAAATGGTCTCTCAATTAAATGTGGGTCAATCAACTATTTAAAAAATAGGTCTTTATTTTGTTTAAAATTAAATTTACTCTTATTTTAAGATTATAAATATTATTATATTAATATAAAAAATTAATAATCATTTTTAATAATAATATAATTTATACTATTAAGTCATTCCTATAAAATTACGGTATTATATATAAAAATTAAAAAATAATATTAATAACATATTGTTTTTGGTACAACTCATTATTGGGTGAAATGCTTGATTTAAGATAAACTCATTATTGCATGTTATATAATATATAAAAAATATCATCCATGTTTTGGTAAAATTAATATATAATTCATAAATATTAATTACTATGAAATATAATTGTTATATAATTACTTGGGATGTTCCATTATTTATATTCAATTGGTCATTTTTTCTTTTATAAATGATGGTTAACAAATGGATTTATCTTATAAAAATGTTTAAAATATAAAATAGTATTATAGGCCACGTATTTAATTCCCACCATTCAAATGTATTGTTTATTCCAACAATAATATTATTAATTGCATATTTCCTTCATTTATGGCTTTGGATTGTGTGTGACACAAGTCATCGGAGGAAGTCAATATTGTGTGAAACATAAAATAAACATGGTGTTTCATGTGATTCAAGATAAGCTATGTATATAATGTAACACAATCCATTATATAATTTTATTTATTTTTATTCAATATATTTCATAATATAATAGGATTTTATGTCCTACCCCCTTTAAAATGAATTACATCTAATAAGTTCTTCCAGTTTTTCAATGGTTTAGTACTATATTGTTCTATTCATACAAACCAAAATCATAAATATTATTAAAAAAACCATTAAAAATGAAATTTTAATTCCATAACAGTTACATAATTAAAACCACAACTCAGTTTCTACGTACGATAACATAGTTTTGGTGTGAATACTTGGCATGGATGAGAAGAATTCATAATTATAGAGTGTGATAATGATAATTGATGACCAGTAAAAGAATGAAAAATGGAATGTTTAAGGTCATAAAACAATATATGATTATAAATGTATTTTTAAGAGCCTAACATAAAATATAAATCATTTGAAAATATAATAATTACAAAATGAATTGGAGAACTATCTGGGATCACCAATTATTTATTCTATTATAGGCTGAACAGATGATGTCTGGGTACACCGATCATTTAAAATTTCCATGAACAACAACATGAAATACAACATTTCATCAATTTAAAAACGCATTTAAAACTCAAATGAAAAACCAATATTATATTTCAAGATTCCATTTTATTTCAAAAATAACATTTTCAATTCAAAAAACTTTTATTTTGAAAATCCATTTTCAAAACCAAAATATATGAAAATTTGAAATATGGTTTTTAATTTATGAAAACATGAAATATAAGGCCATGTCCGTAAAAATTACATAATTTTTAGTTAATTATATATTTTTACTTATCACATTTTGGATCATTAATGTTTTAGAGCTATAAATAATTAGATCATAACACATACATAACAACGTAAATATTATATGTACACACATGTACTCACTATCCATTTTTTCATAAAATATAGACATATGAAATATAAATATTGAACATTTCATATATAAAAATTATTACCTTTCTCTAATCCAATATTTGACTCTATTCTTCTTTTAATTTTTAAAAAAAATATTTCAAAATAATGGATGAGAATAAAATTCCTATTTAGGGATACATAAATATGAAAACTATCTGTCTTGAATATTCATGTAAACCATGAATATATTATAATAAATTAATATATTTCACCTTTGTGATGTATAAAAAAACACTTCCCTGAATATATGATCATTTCATATGCTTTTTGTAACCAAAATATTATAAAGAATCCCATATAAAGTAATATATAACGTATAAATGATACATTGGACATACAAATACTAAAATTTGTTAACTAAATAGTTGACCACCACACATATCACTAAATGGAAGAGTCGTATGACCAAATTGTATACAAAATTCATTATAGGTTATAACATAACCCCTCATCCTTGGTGTACAACAGTACAACCCACCTTTGGTTTATCATGTAACCACTCATCTTTGGTCTATAACATAACCATTGAATAAATGTTCAAATACCATTATATAATCATAAAACATAAAAAATCACAATTATACACATTACAATTATTAAATTTCATTTTAAATCACAATAAATAATTTCAATAAATTCATATATTCAACCCACTTCCAAAACAATTTAAATTTTTTAATAAAAAATCATTTGAATCAAAGTTACTCATACTACATTGAACGTTTTGAAATAATTTATCATTTTAAAACATTTATTTCAATATAAATTAATTATTAAACCCCATTTTGAAAACATAGCTAGAAAATAGAAGGCTTTATGATAATAATTCGTAAAAAATTTGAAATGATATTTTAGTTAATGTGTCTATTACCAAATGAGAAACAATTTCATACAAATTATTAAGGAAGAAAATTAAAAAACATTAAATATCATGATAATATATATATTCATGATATTATAAGTCAAAGGGGATTTATATACACATAATAGTATAATAATGGTGTATAAAATCAAGATATTCCACAATGGAAGGATATTGAGAAGAAGTCCATTAAAATGATAGCAACACTTGATTAAGGACAAATAAAAAAATAATTTTGTGGGAAAAAAAATACAACCAATATATGTGGATATTATGTATAAAACAATCACTAGTCATTAAAATGTATTTTTTGTAAAAATAAAACCAATGGCATGTATATTTGACTCAATGAATGGAGATTGAGTTAAGATTTCCCTTACCATTAGTCCAAATCATCACAAAAAATCATTATATTACTAATAAATATAACAAAGTTAAAATATAGTTTCTTGAGAAACCAATTCATGATTATTAATCATTTTATATCCCTTATTTCAATGTTATTAAAATTAATTAATTATTTATATTAATATCAGAAGTTTTTTTGATATTCGTTACATGAGTTTAAAATGAACATATTTTTATTTAAATACTTTAGGTTGTCAGAAGTCCCTCATCTAAAGAATATTATTCATCATTGAAATATAATATATATCCAGAATATATGTATTTATAATATCCATAATATTTGGAAAAAATAAATCAAATGCATCATTCCTGTAGAAGGTAGGTCGTACGTACCCATAAACGCTGCATTAGTGTCTTTTAAATATTAAATGATAATAATAAAATTATATAAATGAATATTATAATACTTGTATTATATTTATTTCATTTTTGAATCATATCATTAATAAAAACATAATTTATATGTTCCATGTATAATGGCAACAAGTCACATCGCCTTGAGAGGGTGGTAGTTATCACTATCTCAAACAAAATTATAGTATTTACGCAAAATGGAAAACATAAAATTATGTTATAATTAAAAATTAATTACAAACAGAGAATATATATATAATATATATAATATATAAATATTTTTCCATAACAATGTTCACTATGAGAGGAGGATGGAGAAAATTGAACAATCTTCATTTTGTGTGGCAGTAGTTCACCGTGCACAAAAAAAATATGTTCTTTATCCATTAGATAGAGATGTGTGTAATTTTAATTAAAACTATTATCATAAAAACATCCTAGTATATTTATAATACTATTTTTGTTACAAAATAATGTAATAAAGATCGTTTCTTGTGTTATAGATGGAAAATAAAAAAAGAGCATGAGAGAATAGAACACCTCTAAATCAGGTATCTCCATTTGATTTTAGCGAAATAGAATCCTTGATTTGCCTTATTCCAAAGGTAATGCTTATATGAAAAATGAAAGGATTATATTAGATTATTTTATCCTATTTTTAGTGATCAAAAGGGCTTGAGAGTTGTGAGTAACTAGGTAAAGGTGGTGGCCTTTTATTAGATGGAGGAGGGGCTGTTTAGAGAAGTCTTGAAATATTATTTCATAATAAATTTATAATCAAATTATTTTAGGTAAAAAGAGATATATATTGATTATATACCATGTATGATTCTAAATAATATCAACCAATAAGTTTTAGACATGAATAGGCCTCAAATTTAATCATATCTTTTGGCATTAAAACATTGTTAAATTAATTTACTCTTACAATGTATTCTTGTATTTTTACACAATATCATTAATAAGGTTACTATAAAATTCCAAGATAACCTAAAGTGGATAATTAATAACTTTTTTAACATTATATAATTCATTTGTCTCAATATAAAATTTTTATGTCCGAGAAATCATTTAATAATATAGTATTTTATTTAAACACTAATTTATGTCAATTTTGAATCTATTTAGTTATTGATGTTTTTAATGTTAATAAAATCTTGTTTAATTAGGAAAAATAAATTAAATATGAGATAAAATCTCATAATAATCCATAAAATTACTTTATATAATCAAAATATTTAAATTAAATTTATTTTAATATTTATAAAATCAGTTATTTGAATCTATAATTAATATGTTAATCAATGCGTCATCCTTAATTAATAAATAAATTTATTTATATAATGTATAAAAATTAGAAGAATAACATCATGATGTAGGAAAATATATTTTCATTCTAATTAATATTTATTATAATATTTATCAGGTATATAATCCCATCATAAAATTGTTTTAGTAAAAAGATACATGTTTATGATATATTTCTCTTTATTTTAAAATAATTATTATTGCATGTAATTATATCACCAATGTGGTTCCATGGGGTTATATATTAATCACATAGATTATCATTTTCGGAAATATATCATAAAACACGATTAAGATACATGTTAGTGTAGTTTTTAATATTATAATTTTATTTTTACCCTTATTTACATGATTTATCCTTTAACCATGATAAATAATTTTTTTTACCGAAGTTAGCATTTAAAATATCCAAAAATAAAAGGTAACGATATAAATAATTTTTAACATATGATTCAAAATTTTTAATCCATTTTTCCAAATTCAAAATACATAATTGGTAGAAATTAATTTAAAATTAATTCCCATTGTCAAAATGAGAAATTGGGTTTTTAAGATTTAAAAACAATCAAAAGATTAACATGTGTTGATATCACATTTAAATGTGAAATTACAACAAATGAATAAAATAGGATTAAATGATAAAAAAATAAACCAATTACACATTAAAACAAATTAAATGGCTAATATAACTATTTTCATAAATTATATGAAAATGTTGTTTTGAAATAAAATGCAATATTTTTCACTATTCATTTAAATATTGATTTTTTCACAAAAAATAATAAAAATAAAAATAAGTAAATTTTTATGTCCCTATTCTAATGATGATTTTTATATTTTCAAATAAAACATATAAAACTGACAAAATTAAATTTAAATAGGGTTCCCCATCAAAAAGGCAGTAAAACATCATTTTTAAAACATTATAATATTTTATGCATAAAATAGGAATTTTTATCATTTTTTGTCTCTAAAATATATTGGATAAATATAAAAACCCTTAACAAACTTCTATAATCATATTTTATTTTTTTCTGGTAATTTTCAAAAATACATTAACTAGGCGTTAACTTCCATTTAAAATAATAATATTATTATTTTATTTGTTTCCCGTAAAACTCAATGTTGTGAATAGAATAATATTTTTGAGAAACTTGTTGTTGTGTGTCATGTACTCTATTGGAAAAAGTGTCCAATTTAAAATTAAATTAACATCTTATTCATAAATATTATTCAATATGAAAATATATTATTCTATAAATACGTGGGATGTTGCATCCTTCCCCCCCTTTGGAAATTTTACTCACGCAATTTTAAAATTTGTCTTCGTAAATTCATTGAAAATAGAAAATTAAAAAAATCAAGAAAACAGAAACATTAAAAGAATGAATGGGAAGTAAAAAACATCACTCTAAATAACACATAAAATGATTCAATATGGTAAAAGATGGAAATATAAGAAAAACTAACCATCTTCTTCTGATTGAGTTTGATAGAAAACATGATTTTGGAATGTTAACAATCTAAAAACCACAAACTTGTGATGGGATAAACTGTCGTTTATTTCATTGTAGGAAACTTGAACGGATAATTGTTTTTGGATTAAAGTCTTTTTCATAATTCTGTGGAGTGTATTTACAATATTTATTATGAACCAAAGGAAATGTACTTACTCATCTAGTATAATTTCGTCATTTAATACATTTCGGCAAAAAACTCATCTTTTCCCTAAACAATTAGTATTTAATATAACTTAGTCACACATAAAGTAATAAAATCATCTTTTAGATAATCACATAATCCAAACAAATATTAACTATTTAATTATCTTGTCATTAAACATTAACAAGAACCAAAATGTTTTGGATACGATATGGTAATTACAAAAAAATGAATAATCATTTATAAGAAAAATACATTAATTTTAATATTCAAAATTCAATAGTAATACCCAAATTCAAAAATAGAACAATCATCAAATATTTTTCCATATAATTCTTCAATTATATTTCAGACTATTTTTGAAACCCAAAATAGAGAATATTTCTAGATAATATTCATCTAAGATAAATTTTACCATTTCTTTACAAATAACATCAACCACTATTAATGGATCTTAACAGATATTAATTTCCAAAATCTCATATTATCTAAGATAGATTAATCATTTATATAACTAACCAAAATCCACATAAGCTTATAATTTAACCATATATTTATCCAAAAATATTTCAATGTTTATTCCTCAAACAAAATTTATGTAGTATTCAATATAAATTTATCGAAAAGGGATCCGAAAATATTTAATGTCATCAAAAATAATGCTTATCACCTAATCACTAAATGTAAATCCAATATAACAAATTTCCATTTCATAAAAAGTTATTTTCAAAGAATAAACTTATTCTTACTCCATCAACTCATTTAAATATAATGAAATTCCATATAAACCAGGGACATCACGAATGCTGGTGGTAGGCGATAATGCCTTGTCACTCATTAGATGTGGGTTCGATCCCCAAGACATTGTCTGACGTGATGGGTTGTAACACTTCCTATAAGTAGTCATTTTTCTAATGCAATATAATAATTATATCATTCCCTAAAGAAGATAAAATGTTCAAAAATAACCACTAAATTTTTTATTATCAATGATTATCTCATGCCATTCATTTTTCTTCCCAAAAAGTAATACCTCATAATGACCTCAAAAAAATAAAATATAGTGGTTATCCATTACATTATAATTAATTAAAAAAAATAGAATACATCATTGAATAATTTTTTTATATAAAAAACTACATGGTTACACATAATAGAAAAATTCATCCAATGTAATCCCATTATCAAAAGAGAATTTATACTTATAAACATTTCATCATCCAACCATTTACCATTACTATATAATCACTTATATGTTGAATTTTTAATATAATTTGTTTTTCATGATACCCTTACCAGGAATTTCCATCTTATTCCTTAATACTTAATTCCAAGAAATTAATGACATGAATAATGTCTTATGATTCAATAATTTCAAAACACTAGAAAAAAAATAATCTATACCTTTCATATTTGTTTTTTACTATCCTTATCATCAATTGAAATTGTATTTGGTATTTCTAAACATGTATATTTTAGGGTCCCACTAATCTCATTCTCGAATCATATTCATTGATCACATGTTTGAATTATTACAATACTACCAACATTTAAAATATTCATTTGGTTACTCAGAAAGAACTTCTTTCCCTTTCCTAGATTCCACTAAACACTTCC
The DNA here is from genome assembly GCA_963277665.1 of Viscum album. Taxonomy (NCBI): domain Eukaryota; kingdom Viridiplantae; phylum Streptophyta; class Magnoliopsida; order Santalales; family Viscaceae; genus Viscum; species Viscum album. Next base: position 2,087,783,896 of record OY728152.1, read on the forward strand.
TTTTTCCATAGCACGATGTTAATTTTTTATCATCATTCCCATATTTGTAACCTCTTATAGTCCTTTTACAACATTTCAGTAGGTGTTTATTTTCCCATCAGTGACACATAGATTGTTTAATATACATACATTTATGATTATTATCAGAAGTTCCATAGTGATTTTTTTATCACTTATATGTTTTCATAGAAAAATAATTAAGGTTTATGAGTTTAATAATGACTCTAGAGAGTTGGTTTATAATAACCAAAAGAGTTCTCATTATTGCTCCCATTTTAATAGGTTTCTTATTCATAAAACCACCATTGATTCCTTCATATCCACTATTATATTATTATTGGCTAGATCCTACCATTTACAAAAACCAAAAAAGATAGTTTGAGTATATCAGTAAATTAATCATATAATATCATATGATGCTAATAAAAACTATGATATACTTATCCATGTTATCTAAAACTCAGTCAATATTTCAAATTTAACTATAAATCTTTCTAATATTCTATCCTATATGGTTATATACATATTTTCAATTATATATAAATAACAACAAAAAACTTAAGGTTATCTAAACCAACTTCTAATAAAAACAATAAGGCCCCGACATTAAAAATATAAATATTGAGTTAAGTCTATAATTTTACATTTAATCACATCAAGGTTCTATTTAGGTTTAGAGCTGTAGAGAATTACATGATAACTCATATAGAAAAACATACATATTATAGGTAGACACTTCTAATCACTTTTAATTTTTTCATAAAATATAAATATTGGTTCATTTCATGTTTAAAAAACATGATTTACCTTTGAACCCATTATTGAAAATATTTTTCTTTTGGTATTGTGAAAAACATATCAAAACATGGGATGATAATAAAAAAACATTAGGTGATATATAAGAAAATGATAGTCCTATGAAAACATCTAAACCATGAATAAGTTATCATAAATTAATATTTTTCTCTTTTATGTAATATTAAAAACCCTTAATTGAATATAATCCCATCACTTATAATTTGTTTAACAAAATGATTACCATAAATCCCATTGAATTCATTATATTACATATTATGGTAACTTTAGACATTTAAATACTTAAATGGAATAACCATACGGTTGAATTTTAAACACATAACTAAATAGAATAGTCATACAGACGACTTCCATATTGAATTAATTAGAGGTGATAAAATAATCATTAGTTCTTAGTTTATCAGGGAAGTACTCATCAATGGACTATCATTTTACCACCTGTCATTAGTTTAACACATAACCACGAGTAAAATTTTCATGTTCCTTTATATAATCCGAAAACATATAATATTTCAATTATCAACATTACTCTCATGAAATTATATTTTAAAGTGAAATTAATCATTCATGATATTTATATATTCAAACCACTTCCAAAACAATATATAACATTTAATAAAAAGTCTTTTGATTCAATACGTCCCATAACACAATGAAAAATTTGAATAAAACTATCATTGTAAAACATTTATGTCTATATAAATAAATTATTAAAACCCATTATAAAAACATGAAAATGAAATATATGGTTTTTGAAAAATAAATCTTTAAAACATTTAAAATGTTATTTAGTTAAACTGTTCATTACCGAATGAGAAGAAATTGAATACAAATCATAATGGAATAACGTTAAAAAACTAAATATTCTAATAATATAATAATTAAAAATATAACAAGTCAAAATTGTTTTATATACACATTATTGGGAAATAAAGGTGCATAACATCAAGTGATTCCTCTATGAATGTAGATTGAGATGAAGCCACTTACAAAGATCATATCAATAGATTAAGGATAAATTAATGAAAAAGGTATATTTTAATATTATAAATACCACCAATATAATATGATATTCAGTTTAAAACAATAATAGGTAACTCATACAAATTAATCGAAAAACAAGACCAATGACATGGATATTTAACTCAACGAATAGAGATTGAGTTATGATTTCCCTCACCCATAAGTCAGACTCATCAGGTACATTTATTATGTTCTTGAATAATAAACATGGGTAATTTATATCTAATTTAGAATATTTTTCAAGTCTGTTATTCCTTTTATATAACTTATTTCCATGTTATAAAAAATAGTGAATTATTTAAGTTCATATCATACGTGTTGTTGATATTCAGTATAAGGGCCAAAAATGACCTTATTTGGATGTAAATTTTCCATGTAGTCAATATAAAATTATCTAAATACTATTATTCATGATTTAAATATCACATATATCTAGTATATATATTTATATATATATTTATAATATCAATAATATTTCAAGATAAGAAATGAAATGCACCAGTCCTGGAGATAGTTGTTCGTACGTACGCATGAACACCAGTCTCATTTCATTGTCATATTAAAATAATATTAATATAAAATATACAAAATTATATTATAATACCAAAATTATATTTATTTCATTTTTACCTTATGTTTAATAAAACCATCATTTTTATGTTCAATTTATAACGGGAATAAGTCCCATATCTTTGATGGGATATAGTCAATAATTCTGAAAATGAAATTATCATATTTACACAACACGGAAATCACAAATGTATGATATAAATATAAAGTAAAGAATCGTAGTGGAAATATAAATATAATATATAACATATATAGATAAAATTCCATCATAATGTCCACCACGAGAGGTGGCAGGATAGAATTGACCAATCATCATTTCATGAGGTAATAGTTTTCTATACATAGAAAAAGTTTGTTCTATATTCATTAAATAGAGGCGTGTGTAACTGTATGTCCACTATATTTCATAAAAACATCCTATTATATTTTATATTCTGATGTTATTATAAAATAATGGAATAAATTGATTTTATGGTATTGGAGAAGGAAAATAAATGAAATGATATTGAGAAAAGACATTATATATAAATCTAGTAAATCAATTTGATTCGATCTGAAATGCATTATTGAGTTTCATTTTTTCTATGGTAAGGCATCATGTAGTAATAGAGGTGTGTTGGGAGATTATTTGAGCCAATGATGTGTGAGATAAAGATCTTGAAAGGTGTGATTAAGGGGGTAGATTTGGTGACATTTTATAAAAGGGAGGAAGGTAATTTTAGAAATAGATTGAAATATTATATTATTATATATTTTTTAGAATTATAATAGTTCAAAATGATATATTTCAAATATAAGATGAATATGGCTCTCAGTACTATCAACCAATAGTTTTTAGAAATGATTAGGTCAAAAATTTAACTTTAACTTTTATATTTAAATCTATTTTATATATGTTATCTCTTTCCATGTCTTCTTTTATTTTTACACAATATAGACAATATGGTTACTATAAAATACCAAACAAACTATATGTGGACAATTAATTACATTTTTACCAATAAATAATTTTTTTTTCAAATCTAGGGTTTTTATGACCAATAAATCATTAAATATTTGTTTTAAAAACCCGTTTATTTCAATTTTAATACAATTTAGTAATTAATTTTTATTAGTCCATGAAAACTATATTCATTAAAAAACAACACTAACTAAAATATTACACGTCATAATAATCAATAAAATTCTTTTAGAGCATCAAAATATTCAAATTACATTTATTTTAATATTTATAATATCATTTATTTGAATCATTCACTAATATGGTAGTTAATAAATCCTCATTTTGTCATAAATATGCATATTTATTTAAAGCCTAAAAAATATAAATAAAATTACCTGATGTAGGATATAAATTTTTATTTCAAATTAATATTAATATTCAATGACATATGTTATACATTTCCTCCATAAATTTTTTTTACCAGAAAGATACATATTTGTGTTATATTTCTCTTTACATTCGTATAATTATTATATTATGTCATTATAACACCCAAGTGGCTCTATGGGGTCCTTAAATCGACAAAAATAATCTCATGGTAGGTCACACATCATTCAATAGTTTTATTACAAGTGATAGTGTAGTTTTATATAATTATAATATTTTTTTACCATTATTTACCTAATTTACCTTTTACCCATGGCAATTATAAATAATTATTGAGGATAATATTCATAATGTCAAAAAGTAAATGTTAACTATTGATAAAATTTAGACATATTTAATCCAAATATGGAATCCAATTTTCCTAATTCAAAACACATAATTAGGAGATATTAATTTAAAAATAATTCATTTTGTTAAAACATTTTTTTAAGAGGTAAAAACTATTATAAGATTGACATGTGTTTTTGTCAAAGTTAAATTTGAAATGGCTTTCAATTTCCATCATTGGATTAAATTAAAATCATAATCTAATTTAAAATTAAAAACAATTAAATGGGAAATATAATTCAATAAATAAATAATATTAAAATGATGTTTTGAATTAAAATAGAATAATTTTTACAATTAATTAACATATGTACTTTATTAGAAAACAACCAAAATGTCAAAAAAATTAAATATTAATTTCCCAATTTTGAATAAATTGTTTATTTATTCTATTATAAAATATTATAGAGATAAAAACTAGATTCAAAAAGGGTTCCCCTTTGAATGGTGGTAGTAATCCATTCAAATATTAGAAGATTTTTTGCTTCAAATTGGATTCATTCTCATTTTAATCCTCCAAAATTTATTGCATAAATTTAATAACATCTAAAAAATAATTGTAATCATTTTGAAGATATTTATGATCATTAACACTAAAAAAATGGCTATCTATTAACAACTATTTTATATAATAATTATATTATTGTATTTTTTTGGTATACCCCAATGCTGTGTGCAACATAATATTTCGGAAAACCCCATTGTTACATGTCGAGTACTCTATCAAACAATGTGTCCCTATTATTGTAAAATTAATATCTTATTCATAAATATTATTAGATATGAAAATCTATTATTCTATAAATACCTGGGATGTTACAAGAATTTTTTCAAAGGATGAAAAAAATAAAACCACGGAAACCAGGAAAGAAAATACATTTGTGTCGTGTATGTAAAAAATAGAACATTTCTTTTGTCATCTCCACAATAATTTCATATATAACACACAAAAATATTACATTTTCAAAATATTTGATTTATATTACAAATATAAAAAAAATATCCTTCATAAAAGTTTTATAAATATTTCAATGTAAAAAAATATCATTAATATTGAGGTAGATAAAAATATATGAAAATTAAATCATTAAACATTCAAATAGATTCATACCACATTGAACATTTAAATCATAAGAAATAGGAACGAATCAAATTTAATAATACACTAAATAAATTAAAATAGATTAAATATGGATATATAATATAAATGGGTATTTACATTCACCATATAAATGAATAATTTTACATATCATTAGTAAACGCCTAAATGGAAAGAGATTGAGACAAAATATCATACCTTCAGTCAGACTTCTCGTGTGTCTCATTATATTCCTTAATAATGATATAATTTTAATTGTTTAATTTCATAATAAATTTTTTAAATATTATCATTGATTTTTAAAATTATTACAATTTTGTAAAAAAACTTCATAAAAAATTGAGTTTACATTGGGAGTTTTGAATATATTTTGTTTTTGTCTCAAAAATGACATGGTTGGTTTATTATGGTCAAAGGGGTAATTATATAAAGATATCCATAATAATAACTATGAAACGTATGTCATATTTAAACATAAATTATAATTTAATAACCAATAATGAAATATAAATATGAAAAATGAAATAATGTTACAATCATGGATATTTTAAGATGTACATACGCATGAGTAACATTCCTATTATTGAAATATTAGAATGTAAAGATGGAAAGTAAAATTTATATTTCCAGAATAATATTTATATCATATATACCATATGAATTAATTATATATATATATATTATTATTATGTAAAAGTAACAGCATTGGTTCAAGGTGGATGTACTCAACACATCTACGAGTGACATTATCACTTTTTTCATTATGTGAAATTGTAAAAAAATTAATGATATATTATATTTTATGAAAGGTATTTATTTATTTGAAAATATTTATATTTCATATATTTAAATATAGTTTATTAAAATCATCCTCAATAAATTCCATGTAATGTGTGAATGTATCAAATCATTTGGGGAGGATTGAGTCTACACATCGACAAACAGTGTTACGATATATACACAAAATTAAAAGAATGAAGTTATGTGTTTATAAAATTAATAAAAGTTTTAATAAAAAAATTATATCATATATATAAATCATATAAAAAAATTTCCATCATAATATCCATACATGATAGGTGGTAAATGAAAAATTATTGGCATTGTTATATGATGGGGTAGATCTTCATACACGAATGATAATTTCTTTACCCATTTGATGTAACTGTGTGTAGGTATGAACCACAACATAACATCATATAATTTTATTTATGATTATTATGTTATTATATAATAGTGTAATTATATAAAATGAATTATGTGGAGAAGGAAACAATGTGAAAATTCTTTTTGATGAAAGTTATGTCTTCTTGGGGTAACTAGATAAGGTTTCAACCAAAGGACTACTTTGGTGGATTTATGACCAAGGTGATGCCTATATTGTATAGGGAAGAATTTTGGATTCTTATTTTGTTAGTTTTTGTATGATAGAAATGGAATTTATTTGTGTGAATAAATGGACAGTTTGAGTGAATTTTTTATTGTTGAATAGTAGGGGCATTATTGTAAATATTTGAAAAGGGAATTACACCCATGTTCTCTCCTTTCCATGTTGCTCATATACTGTCCGGAATTATTGTAAATAGGGTGGGGTGAAAAATAAACATACGATTGTTTTTATAAATTTTTATTGGTCATTTTATCTCATATGAGTAATGTTTAGTCGCATGTTAAGACAACGTTTCTGTTAATCATTATAAATAATTTTAATAACATTCGGTAATATTTGATTAAAAAAATAATTAATAATTATTATATGTTATATATTATTAATATTCCAAATATTTAATATATTTTTACGAATTATAATCCCTTATTTTGAATAATTTAATTTAAATATAATCCAGAAACTGGTATGATGAAGTATGTTTTAAAGTAAAAATGTTCAAATTATTTCAATGTTTTAATACCTAAATTCAAAGGAGATTAATTCCAATGAAATTAATTGGTTAAAATAAAAGAAAAATAATATAATTATACATTAAAATGAATGAAAAATGAAATTTAACTATATAAAAATTTTATGAAAAAGCAGTTTTGATGTAAAATTTATTATTATTCACTTTTCATCAAAATGTGAATGTTCATAGAAAAATATCAAAAATTCACTCAAATTAATTTTTACTTTTATAATTAAAAAATTGGATTATTTGTTCACTTAAAAATTTTAAATATTTCTAATATTATATTTAAAATGGGTTCTTTATTAAAAGTTATAAAACAACATTATAAAAAATAGAGAACTTTTTACGATAAAAATATTATTATTAATTATTTTTAAAAAATAAAATTTATTTGAAAATGTATAAATTATTTAATAAATTTGTGTAAACATATTATAGATTTTACAATTCATTAATTTTTATTAAATATCTAGGGAATGGATAACACTTAAAAAAATAACAATAACAAATTAATATTTCTTTTATCACTCAGTCTAATATGAAAAACTGGATTTTAGAGAAACTCATTGTTACATGTTGGTAATTATATTAGAAATAGATTAATTTTTATTTTAAATTACTAACTAGTTCTTAAATATTTATAAATATATAAAAGAAATATTTTAGAATTACGTAGGGTGTTACATTACTTATATTCAATTAATATTAATTTTCCTTTATAATTAATTGGTAACCAATGGATTCTTTTTATAAAAATGGGAAAATATATTATTATAATATAGTTAATCTCGTTCATTACCAACATTCCAGTGGATATGTGATAACACTCACAATAATATAATAGTATATTATTATATCGAAAGCCTCGAGATTTTTTATAACGTAATTCATCAATGGAAGTCAATGTTTCGTGCTATACCAAATAGACATGGTGTTTCTTCTGATGAAATATAAACTATGTGTAGCGTGTAACACAATCCATTAATAAATTTAAATTAATTTGAAATAATGTATTTGATAAATTATTTAGAGGTTACACCCACCCTTTATATGCATTCTATGTGTCCATGTGTAGACATGTTTTCCATGATATATAATATTTGAACATATACAATTTCAAACTATGATAAACCAAACAAATAAAAATGGATGTATTGTGCTTGTGTAGAATATTAAATATTATCTACATAATAAATATATAAGATAATTATTGTGTTTTTATAGTGTATTGGACATATTTTACTTTGATCCATACTGATTATTTTCTGTGTAATCATTGTATTATATTTTAATATTCTTTGCTCATATTTAATCCTATTGAGCATATAAATCAATCATTCATATAATAAAAAAATATTATTGAAATGTATATAGGTATAAATGAAAAAAATTCTCAATTAACTAACATAATTTCAAATATCAATTCTTAAAATAAAATTAAACTTTTTATATATTATTACTACACACCATTATATTTTTTTCTTCATTATTCAATAGCGCAACATTTATTTTTTCATGGAACCATTTTTGAAAATTTAATATTTAATGATATATATTCTCATATATAAAAAATTATATGATGTGGTTAATCATACATGGCCCTGAAATAAATGGATTATTCATATAATTCATCTAACCAATTCTATAATTTTTCTGAACTAAACAAAATATTTCTTTAAAAAATAAAGGATTCCAAATAACCTTTATTTTAGATAATAAAATTTATTTTTTTGAGTTATACGATAATTTATGATATTGAGAAAATAAAACAGAATAAAACTCATTGTAACTACCAATATATTTTAAAATATTTAATTAACATGGTAAGAAGGTGATGTCATTTCATTAAAAAATGTGTCCCTCAATAGATGGAGCCACATAATGATGTTGATCCATTATAATTATTGTCATCTCGTTGTGAGTTGGTTAAAAATTTCATACCACATTTCATAGAATCGTAACATGATTATAATATGATATTGATATAGATGAGATGTCACTCAATAAGAATAACATTGTCAATCAATGGCTTTAGAAGAAGTTTATGAATTAGTTATATAAACATGTTTGTCCCCCTTTTAGATATGTAGGCATTCCAAGACAATCAATATATTTCCATGAACATTATAATACTAATGATAATTTTAATATATGTTATAAGAATATTATTATCTGATATTTTAATTCAAAATTTGAAAATGACAAGTGTAACACCATGAAAATTTTGGACAGTGAATTTTATTTGACTGCATGCATGACACACAAAAACAAACATATAAAAGAATATAACATCTCTATACATTATGGTATAACTATTATACTGAATAAATATAATATATACTATATCTTTTTATACACTCAGAACAATGTTAGCATCCATTGAACATAATAATGAGTTTCTTCGATGACCTGCATTATACAAGAGAATGAGTTATATGAAGAAACAATATATTTTTAAAATATAATTTTTTCATATAATCAGATATAAAATAGCTGTTAAATTACTGTATATGAATATTATTTACTATATTATGAATGTATACGTTCTAGAAATGTTTTAAATGGATTTTTAAGTTAATTATTAATTGGAAATATATATAAAAATCAATAAAATATAAAATAAATTTTTTATGCTAAATAGGTGTTTTATAATAAAAAAGTAAATTATTAACTAATATAGAATTATATTAATAGAATTTATATAATATATCTAATCTAATATTTTTTAAATTCATTCTAATATATTTTTATGCAAAATATAAGAACAAATCCAATATTATACATAAAATACATTAATTTTCTAACGGAAATATTGCACCCATTTAATGATGTAATAAATTTAAATCCAATTTTATATTCATTAATAAAATATATATTAAAAAATAAACTTTATTATTAAAATATTAACATCATAAATATATTTTTTAAAATTTGTTTTATTTTTATATGAATTTTATTTTTTTGATGAAAAGTTAAAAATACAAGAAAATTCATTGAAAAACTATTTTTATTCTATATAATTTATAGTGAGAAATTATATTATAAATTGATATAATATTTTAATTAGTTATACAATATATCAATTATTCCAATTAAATAAAATTAAACAATTTCACTCTGAAAATGGATATAAAAACATCTCAAATATTTTAATATTTGAACATTAAAAACCCACTTGGTCATCCCGCCTATGAGATTATTGATTAATTTATTTAATAAACATTTGAGATTGGAATTTAGAAAAATGGATTCAATATTTATAATAATAATAATTTATTATTAATTAAAATTTCTAATTTGTTTTTTACTAAAAAAATTTGTGAATGTAATTAAAATTAATTATAACTTTTTAAAACAATTATCTTTACATAAGACTAAACCATAATAATATATTATAAAACAGACTAGAAATTGCCCAAAAAAATTGAAGGGATTATTTATAAACTATAAACCATTTTAATGTATATTTATCTTTTTTGGGGCCACATTATGTGGAAGAAAAGTGTGTAGAATTGTTTCTATACTGTTTATAAAAAATGTCACTCCTCATCAACTATCAAAAGGCACTCACCCCTTCAACTTATTCACAACTAGGAATCCATTTTTATAGAAAAAAAGTAACCTTATAATATCTCAATATTACTCAACTTATTCTAGACTCCTCACTTTGGAATTAATTTAAACTATGGATGTCTTCTGGTATATTCCCAAAGGAGTTACCCGAATAAAAGGTAATTTTCTTCAACAATAACTATTGTTTCATTTACTTCTCCACAAATTATTTCATTTTTACATTATTATTATATAGTATATATGTATATTAAATATATTATTTTATTTGAAATGATTTTTACAAACACATTCTATCACATCAGTCAAATGGGATGCACAATCATCATTCACTTCTACGTTGGAATAACACCTTGCGAACAAATGTCATTCATTATTCCATTTAGAAATTTTTTTGGTTGGAAATAAATATTTATTATAGATTAAATATGATATATGTAATATTTATAATTTATTTGTGCTTATTGAATTAATTTACCACAAATACCATAATTTGATCCTTTTTTTGAGAATACAATGACATTGTTTGTGGATATGTCAATTATCGCCTCCTCAATGTGATGTGATTCATTAACGCAATACCTAGAATGTATAGATTATTATTTTAATGAAAATATCTATTATATATTACAAAAATATTATAATTTAATTATAATATTAATATTTAATATCTACCTTAAATTATTCTTCTATAATAATATACTGAAAACAAGGTTCTTACGTAAGTTTGACTTACCATCTCTATTAACGAGGAACTGTATTTTTTATCTCCAAACATTATGGGTTAAAATAAATAAATATATATTTAATTAATATAATATTTATATCATTTTTTCAATACTTCATATTATGAAATCCGGATCTTTGTTATAGTAACAACAAAACAAGTCCTAACATACTCGTAAAACATTACAATTAACAGACATGATATTGAAAATTGTGATTGGTTATTATCAAAATGGTAATAAGATATTATAATAAGATATTTTATGATATTATTTATCTGATTATGATAATTATATATGTAAATAAAATTCTTAAAACCATTATATAAGATGTTAAAATACATTTATATCAATGGAAATGCAACATAAAGTAAATTTATCTTAATTTTATCACATGTGAGATAAATGTTAAATTCACCATATAATTATTTTTTTGTAGTGTATCTATTACAATTTTTAAATATTATATAATGAGTTATTTAATATTAATTAAATTTATAATATTTATTCTAAGTGGGGTTTAATTAAAAGTTACCATGTGGTAATAAATTTCAAAACCTGATTCCTTTAAATTGGATTATATTACATCCTTGTTGTAATTAATATTTTAAGATTAAGTGTGTAATAAATATTCAATATAAATCTTTGTATTTAATGATTCCTAATTTTCATTTAAAATTTAAATACATAATATATTCATTTATTTATGCTGACATCAACATTATTACCTTTTCAAGGGCTTACTTCACAATTTCATTTTGTTCAATATTTTTTTGACTACTATTTATATAAAAGGATATTATTTTATTATTATTTAAAAAATCATTTCATTTTATTTTCCTTTTGTAATCTATAATGTTATTTATTTAGTGGTCCCAATTTCCCACTTTTTAGTAGTAATTTTTTTTGAATAGTTTTTCATGAAAACCCCAATACAATTCACACTTTAGATGAAGATCCTATTTTTTTCTGAAACACTATTTTCTAAAAGGTTTTCAAGAATATTATAACCATTATTAAATGATTTATATTTCATGACCCATCCCCCAGGGCCCATGTCATGACTACCCCAAGCCCTCCTTCCATAGGCCAGGGGCTGGCGGCTTTCACCAAAGGCGAAATTCCCTAAAACTGGGAAAGAATTGAATTTATAACATGTAAACACACACAACAGATACAATCACGAGTAAACTGAATAACCAAAAACTATGTATAGTATGTTAAAAGGGGAAATAATGTAAGCCCAACTGGAATGTACATGAAACTAAAAGTATTAGTAAAACTGAGAAAATAATAAAAACAGTCATTCGGCCATCCCCAGAGGCTTCTACATGATGTGTATATATAGATCGCCTCTTCAGCACTCCACATCCGCCCATCTCTTCCATGTACCGACACATTATTAGTTCCACCTCCAGATACCATCCAGTCCTGGAACTACCAACCTCATTCATCACTATCCGTCGTCGGCATCCAACACAATGCGGTGTGGGTATAGCACGTGCAGGGGTGAGTATAAAGATACTCAGTAGGGTCCCCGAGACCCTCAAGGTCTCACAAAATCCAACAAGGATAAAACAAAAAGTATGAAATCAATAGATAAAACAATTAGGTATATTCCAATACATATTCCTATGTTAAAAAGTAATCTATCTCAATCATGAGGAAAACAAAAAAGTTACTAACTCTACTCAAACAAGATTTGTATTCATATTAACGAAACCACGACTGCTGGAGAACTCTTAATTTGTCGAGTACAGTGGGTCTGCCATGACAGTATTGCGCATCACACTAACCTTGGCTTGCTAAGGTACTCCTCCTATCATGTATCGTGGGTCTGTTGCATCACCAAGGCGATCCTCACCGTGGGTCTGCCGCCACGACCATGCGCTCCACCAAAAAGCCTGTAGAGGTACCTCTCCTACTGAGTACCATAGTTATACCTCCAAAACATGGTTCTCCTCCACCGTGGGTCTACCTACACAACTAGGAACTTCCCACTAGGCTAGTTGAGTCACTCCGAGTCAATCGATTAGCAGTTGTAATGTCTCAGCCAGCTACTAGGTCACCACACTCTGTCAGATCACCTCTGGAAGGATCTGTTCAACGAGCTGTTGGTCAATACTCCAACTACCACTAAGTCAAACCAAGAATTATTTAAATGGTATGCGACACAATAGAGGTCTCAACGATATAGATGACACGTCAATTAGACTCCAAGTCTATGAGTTATTAGCCTTTTGGTCAGTGGGGTCCTTTTGGATTTGTGCGCTATCCCGCCTGGCTGTATCTCAACTATAAAAAAACGCTACTAGGAAATAATCAAAGGGACCATCATACTATAATATTAAAATGGCCAGTGACGGTTCATCAAATTGATTCCTGGTGAAAAAGAAATGGCCAATAGAATGTAATGGGCTATAGTGGGCCTGGGTCTGGTCTGACCCGATCAGACCAACCCAACCAGATACACTCTATACAGACCCTCTCTTAGTTGACCTGCCTAGACCTGTTGGGTCTGTCCTAGCTCGTTAGGTGGGACAACCTGTTATGTTTGGCTCATCCTGTATGTCCTATCCCAGAAGACTGTGAGGGGGCGCGGAGGGTCGCGAGAGCGTGGACCGGTCATGAGGGTACAGACCAACTGCGGGCCAGCGCGAGGGTGGTTCGGTCCAGAGAGCGCCACATGGGCGGCTCATACAAGAGGGAACCGTGAGGTTATAGATCATCCTAGAGGGAACAGTGAGGGGCCAACTCCGGGTAGCTCATCCGGGGACGGGGTGGCATGATCGGGGACGAGAGGCCAGATCAGCAGGGACATCATGGGGCATGCGGATATTGGAGCCACGGGGTGCACGGGGAGCATGGATTGTGGATCCGTGAGGCGCACAAAGCTCATGGAGGTCTACCCTTCTGGGGCTCGGGAGGGCATCGTGGGGGCGCTGGAGATGCAAGAGGTGTAGTGTCCAGAGGCAGGGGTGTGGTGTAGCCAGAGCGCTGCTCATCCGGGGTTTCTCGGAAGCTGGAGGGTGGCATAGTTCCGCCCATGTGTGGAACAAGATGACTTCATCGCCTTCCTCGCCTTTTCACCATGCCAATGGACATCACAAAGAAGATTGGTGTCGAGGGGTGGGGGGGGGGGGTTAGAACACATTGGTTTGGCCCGCAACCTTCTGTTTTTAGGGTGATGGCAATTGGCCGACAAGAATGAATCACTGAACGAGCATGGAAGATATTTTAAAAACATCAATTCCCATAATCCCTCATTAATAAAATATTCCCATCTCTAAAGGAAAAACATCCACAGATAAACACAATAATATGTTGGTCTGCGTTCCATGTTTTGGAAGAAAAGTAACAAGGGAATAATAACATATTTAAATGAAATTAAACCCATATTTGTGTTCATTGTTTGTTAAAGGAGTCGTGGGGAAGAAGATTGAGTTTTCGTTATTCATCACATCCACCACACACATTCAATCCTGAGCTCGTGCATCAGTTCATTGATGATGATCAATATAGAGGGTCGGTCATCTAAGACATCCCACATAGGTGGATCCCGCAAGGTGATTTTGAAGAAGAAGATGAATATGTTCCTTGTCGGATTTCTTCATTTGAAGAAAGTGTTCTTCTTTCTTTGTTGGTGAGATATTTTCTCTCAAAATATCCTTCCTCCTTTGACAACAAAAGAAAAGGTAGCCAAGAATAATAGATAATAAAATATATTATTTATTTTCCATGAGACTTGAAATTGGGTGAATTAATTAAGTTGTCTCCACTTAATTAATTCTTGAGGATGGCATAATTAAAAGATATGACGGGTTCACACCATTGAAGAAGGGTGGTGGAGAGACTATCCCTCATTAATGAGGGGAATTGAGGTGTTTCCCCTCTCACAATTATATTGGGGGTTTAGTCCCGGGTGGTACCCACATCGTAACCTCTCATGGGAGGTTGGGTTCAGGTGGGCCCCACCACAAAAACCTATCATGGGATGATATGGTATGGTGGTCCCCACATCCCACATCCACTTGGGTGGTTATAAAAGATAAAATCAAAATAATAATGTGTATATTTTATTTTTTTATTCCCATGAAAAACCCAAAAACTATCTTCAACCCTCGACCAAATGTCATTAAGGTGAAAGTCTTCCTAAGTGAATACTAGCACATCGAGTTTAACGGTGCCCTATGATTTCAATTCTGAGAACCAGATCAAAATTTATAAAAACCCACTCGTATTT
Source organism: Viscum album (assembly GCA_963277665.1). Taxonomy (NCBI): domain Eukaryota; kingdom Viridiplantae; phylum Streptophyta; class Magnoliopsida; order Santalales; family Viscaceae; genus Viscum; species Viscum album. The sequence goes on from OY728152.1 coordinate 2,087,799,563, forward strand.
TTACTTTACGTACCCTAACAAGTGATCAGAAAATTGATTTTTGGAATTTTGGGCCTCATAATAGTGTACCTTCAAGTTTCATGGACTCATAAAATTAAAATTTAATTAAAAAAATTTACATAGAAAATATGGGTCTTTAAATTCTCCCCACTTGTGGGATTTAAGTCCCCATAAGCTATAACTAATTCTAAGGGACCAAGTGGTGGTTTTTAGCACACATCTTTGCCTCCCACATCCATGTGCTCTCTTGGAGGTTCCCGTGCTGCCAGCAAACTCACACCAGAGGAATCGACTATCCATGAAAACCCAGTCCCGTCGATCCTCAATCTCTACTGGAACCTCTGTAAAAGTCACCCCATCATCGACATCTAGCTCTCCATGGTTGATGATGTGGGAATGGTTGTGCACATATATCCTTAGCTGGTATACATGGAATAGGGTGTCCACTCGGTCTAACTGAAGTGGAAGAGATAAGCGGTATTCAACCTCGTCTACTATACTGAGGACCTGGAAAGTTCCGTTGAATCATGGAGATAACCTACTTCATCGGCCAAATTTCGATAGACCTTATCGATTTGAGACCCATAGAAAGATGCGGTCACCATCCTTGAAATCCATAGGTCTCTGTATCATATCAGAATATGACTTTTTCTACTCTTTGTAGTCTTCATCTACTCTTGGATGAGTCTCACCTTCACCGTGGTAGCACGTACCATCTCTGGTCCCACTAGTGTTGACTCTCATGGGTCAGTCAATCACAAAGGTGACCTGCAATGTTGCCCCTACAACTCCTCAAAAGGTTCCATCCCAATGGTGGAGGGATAGCTGTTGTTGTATGAAAACTCCACTAAAGGAATGTGATCCTCTTAGATGTGACTGAGTCGAGAACTGAAGCACACATCATGTCTTTGAGGGTCTGAATGGTCCCCTCAGTATGGCCATCAATCTGAGGATGATAGGCGGTTCTCAAATTATGTTGCTTGTCGAAAGCTTCATACAAACCATTTTATTACTATGAAATAAATAATTCATCATGATCAGAGATAGTTGTTGAAGGTACTCCATTTAGCCATAAAATTTCAAACACATAGTGGCATCCCAAGTTCTCTACTGAACCCTGCTATCTGATTAGTGGGAAGTGAGCTGACTTGGTGAGTCGGTCGATGATCAACCAGATCGATTCATGTCCTCTATATGTGCGTGGAAGTCCTATCACGTAATCCATGGATATCCCATTCCTCTTCTACTCTGGGACCTCTAAAAGTTGAACAAATCCTACTGGTACATGATGCTCTACATTTACTTGTAGTAAAGTGAGGCACTGAGAAACAAACTCCGCAACTGCTTTCTTCATTCCTAACTTCCATTACTATTGTTAGAGATCTCAGTACATCTTCACAACTCCTAGATGTACCGCTAGAAGGGATGTGGGGAACTCCCTCAAAACTTCCCCATAAAGTGACACCAGTACCATATTACGTCCTCTGAAAAGGATGACATGCTACCCACCTTCAAAAAATCTATCAGGTGAAGGTCTTGTGGATATCTCAGCATGTTGTGTCTCGTAGTCATTGTTCCCATGTTGTGCCTCCCTTTCCTGCTGAATAATTGGGGGAGAGAGTGTAACAGTCTTAAGGAAGTCTTCTCCATCTCTATCCACAAATGATATCTGTAATGTAGCTCGTTTCTCTATCAACTCTCCATGTAGCTATATACTAGTTCTACTACTATGTGCATCTGCAACAATGTACCTAATCCCATGAGTATAGACAATCTCTAAGTCATTGTCCTGGAAGAACTCAATCCAACACCATTGTATCAGATTCAGTTCCTTCTAAGAGAAGATATACCTGAGACCCTTATGATCAATGTACATGATAAAACGTTATCCCATCAGATAGTTTCACCACATTTTCAAGGAGAATAACACTACTTCTAACTCTAGGTCATGGGTAGGGTTGTTCTGCTCATGTTGTCTTAGCTGACAAGAGCCATATGTGATCACTAATTTCTCATACAACATGACACATCTGAGTCTGGTCCTTAAAGCATTGCAGTAGAATACGTACCATACGCCTTCTTCTAGAAGCCTCAAGATGGTGGGGAACTGGTCATCCTCTTCCTCGTCTCCTCAATGATCTTTTGGTATCTCTCTGACCACACAAAGGGTTTCCCCTTCTTCGTCAAGGAAGATAGTGGTGATAAACACTAGAGAAGTCTGGCATAAATCTGCATTAGTATCCATCCAAACCCCGGATACTTCGTACCTCTGTCACACTCCTGGGTGGCTCCCATGCATGTAACCCCACAATCATCACTAGAACTACTATAACTCTAGCCTCCAAGATGACATTTCCTAGAATGAGAACCTCTAAGATCATGAAATGTCCCTTTGAGAAGTTACCATAAAGCTGGTTCTCTTGGAATGTGTCCAGTAATACACGCAAGTGATATGCATGCTCCTCCTCAGTAGTCGAGTATATTAGAATGTCTTCAATGAAGACTATGACAAAGGGATGGAGGTATAGCTGAACGAACCTATTCATTATTCCCATGAACATTGTTGGAGAGTTGGTTACGCCGAATGGCATAACCAAGAACTCGTAGTGGCCATAATGACATTTGATGGTCGTCTTCTACACAACCTCATTTAAATGTCAAAGATGGTGATATCCTAATCTAATATCTATCTTCGACAAACACTGTGCTCCCTTCAAATGATAAAAGGGGACTTCAATCCTCAGTAGTGGGTACTTGTTCTTCACGGTCACTCAGTTTAGGTGTCGTTAGTCCACACAAAGACTCAAGCTCCCATCCACCTTCTTGGAGATCAAAATATGGGCTGAATAGGGAGAAACACTATGCCAGATGAATCCCTTTCCTTTAATTTCCTTAAGCTTTACCTGCTTCTTGCAAAGATCTACATGAGATATCTGATACACTGGAGTAGATATCGGTGACATCCCGGGGTACAATTAAATATAAAAGTCCACATATCTATGAGGAGGTAGACTTGGGACTTTATCAGGGAAATCATTCATGAACTATTCCACCACTACAGAATACCTTGGACTCTCTACATCAACTTCTCTATGGATAAGGCAAGGCAAAAGATGAGTGATCGGCTGCACCCTCTTTTGGGAGTGTCTGTTCAATGCTGTAAAGGCTCCACTCTCGCTGGTGAAGGTAAAACCGCTCCCATCCCTATGGAAAAACCACACATTTCACCTAATATAGTCAATGGGAGCATGGACTATATATAACTAGTCAATACCCATGATGACATCGTAAGGCCTCGATGCTGTTACTAGGAGATCCCAGCTGATGATCTCACCTCATGAAGTAAGCTCACACTGCTAGAATGAGGGGATAATCATCGAATCTACTCCCATATTTGTCTCTTGCTGTAAGGATCGATCCAAAAGCACCTTCAGAATCTCTGTGATCCAAATGAGGGAGTGACAATGAAAGTGTGACTAGAACCTGTGTCTATAAGAACTATTGTTAAGGTGGAATAGACACAGATTATACCTTGTATCATCTCCAGAGTGTCTTGATCACATGACTTAGCTACTTGGATCTGAGCTTTCCCCTTTCCACATTCTCCCTATGGTCATGGTGGGCCTTCTGGTGGTGGTGGAGGTAACACCTCAATATGTCGTCCACTGCCAATTACACGAACAACTCCTTTACCACATCTGTCGGCTCCCTGCAGACAACCTTGATCGAATCTATGTCTCTCCCTGGGTGGTCCTTCAATCATCTTCTGATCATCTGAATGGTGGGTTGGACATTCACGAGCCATGTGACCATGACCGTCGTATGTGAAACACTACCCGCTCCTTGCATGTATGTCTCTACTTCGGGTGCCCCGCACAACGGTTCCTAAGTTATGTGCTCATCCAGCTAAAGGTATGTTTCTCTTAGACCTCTGTGATTATTTCTGCTACCATCTATATAAGACTCTATTACCTGCTAACTAGTGGTGGATCTCACTTCTGGAAACTTCTCATCAAGGAAACTCTACACTAGTTGGGCACTCTCTAACACCTCTGATTGCGTCAGGATGTTGAGTGAGACCACTGAATCCCTGATATCCCACCTAAGTCCTTGATCGATGGTTTGGGACCCGAAAAATGGGTCACATACCATATCTGTGGAGTAGCATTAGAGGTCTGGGAACCTCACTGAGTAATGAGCTACATTCATACTACCCAACTGCAGATGAAGTAGATCATGTATACTGACTGTGCGAAGAGTCGCTGGGACAATCTATTCCCAAAACAAGATCTCTAATTCTTCCCAGATAAGCGTCATGTCATCATGAACTTGGATCATAAAGCTCCATCATCTTCTCGTTGCTTCTTGTAGAAGGCTGGAAGCAAGAATCACCAAGAGGTCGGCTGGGGTCCCTACCAGGCCAAAAACCCTCAATGTAGCCTCCATCCAATCCTCAGCCACTTGTGGGTCCGTCCCTCCCATTAACCTAGGTGGCCTCTGGTTCTATAACTCGTGCAACATGATCAAGTATAATGAATTGTCTATTGCTAGGATTGGTGGCATCGGTGGATGAACGGGAAGTGGTACCGCAGTTTCCTCCGTTGGAAAAGGTCCATGCACTGAGGCCTCATCGCTAGGGATGCTATATGTGGGTACAACTCTTGAGACTCTAGTTTGTAATCTGGGGGAAGGAATCCTAAAAAAATGAAACATAGTCAAAATATTATACCCAGTGAGATGACCTAGTTGTGTTGACTTAATGAATACTTTAGAAAACACACACACAATTAGTTTTTTCGTGCACTGAGTAAGAAATCGAAAGACATGGTCATGTTGTATGGATACGCCAGTCGCCGCTCCAACACTAGACTCCCTGAATAGATAACCACACTAACTAATCATACCCCTATTGCTTCATAGAAAAGAAATATCAGAGTTTAATGTTCTTGCAGTAGAACTGAATCCTTTGATACCAGTTTTCCATGACCCATCCCTCGGGGCCCATCCCTTGACTACCCCAAACACGCCTTCCATAGGCCATGGGCTAGCGACTAGCACCAAAGCCTTAATTCCCAAAAACTAGGAAGGAATTGCCTTGATAATATATAATCACACACAAGAGATATGATCACGTATAAACTGAATAACAAACAACTGAGAACAGTATGTAATATGGGGCCAGAATACAAGCCCAACTGGAGAGTACAAGAAACTAAAAGTAAAAGTACAACTGAGGAAATTGAAAAAATAGACACTGGGACATCCTCCGAGGTTCCTAACTAAAGGTTAGTTACATATAAACTCCTCAGCACTCCACATACACCCATATCCTCCATGTAAGAACACGTCATATGTCCCAGCTCCGGGTACCGTCCAGTCCTGCTACTCTCAGCCTCGGTCAACATTGCTCGTCATCTGCATCTAACAAAATGAGGTGTCGGCATATGCCATTCATGTGTGCGAATAAAAATACTCAGTAGGGACCCTAACACTGTCAAGATATCACAAAATCCACCAAGGATAAACCACAAATTATGAAATCTATAGATAACCCCACTTAGGTATATTCCCATACACATACATAATTTATAATGTAATCAATATTAATCATGTAGAAAACAAAAAAGTTACTGACTCAGGTCAACCAGGATTTTTAATCACATTAACGAAACCATGACTACTGGTGAAATCCTCCCCTATTGAGTACAGTGGGCCTACCATGATACAAAGGAACTTCCCACTAACCTTTGAATGTTGAGGTAATCCTCTTGTCGAGTACAATTGGTCTGCTGCAACACCAAGGTGCTCCCCACAATGGGGATACTACCACAACCAGGTGCTCTCCTTTATAGCCTACAGAGGTAATCCTCTAATCGAGTCCCCTGGGTCTACTTCCACAACCAGGAGCTCCTCCGCCGTGTGTCTATCACTAAAAATAGGCACTTCCCACTAGGCTAGCCAAGTCACTCTGAGTCAATCGGTCACCAGTCGTCAAGTCTCATCTAGCTAATAGGTCTTTGCACTCTGTTCGCTCATCTCTAGAAGGATACGCTCCAAGAGATATTGGTCGATACTCCTACTGACACAATGTAACAACAATAATTATCTCAACATTCTTTCCTTTTCATATAGCTCTCAATGCAATAGACAGTGCATCAATTGAATGCCAGGTCGGTGAGTTTTTATCCTTTTAGCCCCGATGTCACATTTTGGATTCATGCACAGTCCAACCTGATTGTGTCTCAACAATACCCCAAAATCTAGTGGGGTATACTAAATGGGACCTTCAATATTTAAGATTATCATATCCACTAACGGTTCTGCAAAAGGAAACTCGGTGAAAAAGATATGACCAAAAAAAGTAAAGGGTTATAGTGGGCTTGAGTCCAGTCTGACCCAGCCCGACATAGTCTAAGCTGACTCGGCCTGCTGGGCCCATCCGAGTGGGCCGCAAGACTGTAGACTAGTCACGAGGGTGTGGACCGACAGTGGTTCATAATGAGAGCGGTTCAAACTAGAGGACTCCACATAGGCGGCTCAGCCCAGAGGGCACTGTGAGGGCGCAACTCCTCTCGGAGGGCGCCGTTAGGGGAAGGCTCAGTGCCTATCGGCCTGGGGAAGGGGTTCTATGACCATGTCCTGGAGGCTGGCCCGTCTAGGGTGTCTTGTGGACCAGGGACGGTGGAACCATGAGGCACACGGAGCGCATGGAGGCTTGCCTGACTGAGGATCGGAAGGGCGCCACCGGGGGCACGGGGGGCGCAGGTGGGGTGGAGGCCGCGAGCCTCACATGGTGCTGTTGGAGCCGGTCTCGTCTGTGGTGCGGCAATGCTCGGCCGGTGGGCAGTGTGGCTGGCAGGTAGAGATGCTGGGGATGTGCTGAATCCAGAGGGCGGCGTTGTTCGGCCTGGTTATGGTACAGGTTGCCTTCTTTGGCTTCGTAGCCTCATCTCCATGCCGAAGAACATCACATAGAATATCGTAGGAGGAATCGGACCACGTTGGGTTAGTCTGCACCTTTCAACATTTAGGGTGATAACAATTGGATCACAAGAATGAAGCAAAGAACGAGCATGAAAGTTTTCTTAAAAACATCAATTCACATAATAACTCATTAACAAAATATTCCCAGCCCATAAAGATAGACATTCGTTGATCAACATGATAATAATATAATATGCATTCTTTGTATTGGAAGAAAAGTATCCATGGAATAATATCATACGTAAAAAAAAATAAACCCCTACTTTTGTTCATTTTTCGTTGATGGATTGGCGGGGAAGAAGATGGAGTTTTCTTCATTCATCTCTTCTGCCACACACTTCCAATCCCATGCTTGTGCATCGGTTCGTTGACGACGGTGTGGATGGAGGTTTGGTCGTTGAAGATATCCCACATTGGTTTCCATGGCAAGATTCGTCAAATAAATAATTTAAAGATTCTCCTTGACGGAATTCTTTGTAGGAAGAACACATTCTTCCTTTTTTGGTGAGATCTTTTCTCTCAAAATCCTATTCCTCCATTGCTAACAATATAAAAGTTTGCCAATATAAATATATTATAAAATATATTAGTTTATTGGAACAAGAATTCAAATTGGGCGAATTAATTATGTTGTATCCAGTTAATTAATTCAAGAGGTTGGCATAATTAAAATAGTGGATGGGTTGATGACGTTAAAAGAGGGGGGTGGAGAGACTCTCCCTCATTAATTTGGGGAGTTGAGTGTTTTACCTATCCCATCATTATTATTGGGGTTTAGTCCCTGGTGGTCCACATATGACAACCTATTGTTGATGGTTAGGATAGGGTGGGCCCCACCACCATAACCTCTCATGTGAGGTTAAACTGTGGTGGCCCCCCCTCCAACTTCTACATGGGTGGTTATAGCAGATAAAAATTAAATAAAAACCTGTGTTTATTTTATTTTATAATTACCACAAGAAATCGAAAAACTATCTTCCACCCTCAACCAAATTTCGTCGAGGGAAAAGTCTTCTTAATCAAATACCAGCACTGCGAGTTCAATGCTGCCCTAAAATTTCAATTCTGAGGACAATTTCAAATGTTATAAAAACCCTCTCTTATGTTTACTGAACATAATCGAACAAAACATTATCAAATAGATTTCGAAAACACTGGGCCTTAGAATCATGCGCCGTCAAGTTTCAAGAACTCGTAAAATTCCCATTTATTTAAAAAGAATACATTGAAATTTGGGGTCTTTACATTAAAAATGACATTCTGAAACCTTTTCATTTACAATCATTTTAATGGAATATTCTTGTCTTTTTCTGAACAAGGAAATATTATAACCTAACCCTGATAGGTGAATGTTAATTTTAACTTGTATGACACATACATAATGAAAATATTTCATTTCATTGGAGATTAAATTTTTTATTTTAAAATGTTATACTTTAATGAAAATTTATTAAATTTAAAATTTATATAAAATTATTTATATATGCTATGGAAAATGAAAATTATTTTTATACTCAATATTGTTTTAAAAATATATTCTTATAGTATTTACATTAATAAATGGAAAAACCCATTAATTTTTTCATCAATTAGGATATGTTGTTTTGATACCATCGTTATTATAAATTTAGATGGGTTTTGATTCATATGGATAATGATGGTATTTAAATTCACTTTATGGATTATTTTTTCAGTCCAATTGAAATATTAACATTATGTTGATCATTATAAATTGAGTTACCCAAGATTACAAAATTTTTTCATAGATATGTTCATTTCGTAACACATATAATATATTTAATAATGGTAATTACTTTTATAGTTATTTCATTGTTTCTATAAGTATTGATAAATATGTATTGTGTACTTAATAGGTACATTGAATAAGGAAAATTTTCCATTAATTAAATCTATTATTCGTTATATAAGGAATGTTTTGGAAATAAAAAACATGTGTTGAAAACCATTAAAAATAATACATTTGATGCATCGATAATATCATGAGAAGTAATCAATTGGTGAAAAAATCATTGATTTTTTTCCAAGAATAGTATAATAACTTCTACCCACGCACAAAATACATCTATTTGATAGATATTTAGAGTAATAATATTTTGTATCTTGAAATCAATATATCCAATAATTTATCATTTCGTCCAATTTGATTAATTTATTAATATATAAGATAATTTTCAATACAGAAAATATTGTGGATGAATTTTCTTCTTGGTTTATTTGATAAATTTCATGTTTTATGTTTATTTATCTTAACATTTGGATTATGTATTATCTTGTAATTTAAATGGAATATTTCTTATTTATCTACTTTTCCATAATGATTACACACCCTCTTATTGGTTTATTTTTAGGACAAAAATCATTTATGGAGGAGGTAATTTAACACCTATATAAATATAAATGAGTAACTTATATTCGATACTGTGTATGAGACATAACTCGAAATGTAGAAAAAAATATAACCTACAATGGAATTATAATATATATAATATTTTATTAAATTTTAATATAATATATGGTTTGAAATGGACACAAAAAAGTGTTATATTAAATCATATAAAATAATTAGTTTCATCAATTTCTGTGTTACATAGAAGACTTAATATTACCAAGAAACAATATATTGTAAAAATTATTATTTTTTAAATTAATTTTAAATGAAGAAAATATTTAATTATAACGACCCATAAATTTAATATGTATATATTAAATAAAAGTTGAACAAAACCCATTACAAATTATTTCAAATCTACGACAAGAGAATTTAGTTATATTGTCTTTTTAAAATGAGAAACCTAAATCACTGGTTCATAAAACATCTTCATTCTCTCCCACTTATTTCATTATAAATAGAACTATTTTTGAAATATCAAACTTAATAACCTTATTCATGATATATGAAAAAAATATATATATTGGGAGTTATTGCATTCTCAGTAAGGGTATAAATGAGAGATATAAATCATATAATAATCACAAGACATTTGAAAATAACATTTAAAAATCATTTCATGTATATAAATGATCATGATATCATGCCATGAGATAAATCATTAAGGTTTATTATAGTCTATAAACATAATCCAAAAATTCATAACATTAGACATGATTTTTTGTGACATTCAAATCAGCATGGAAAATCATTTCATTTTTGTTAGGTTCGTTTCCAAGACTATCATTGCAGACATAGCCCATTACTGAATCAAGTTCACTCCTTGTTCGAGCCATGAATTACTGAACTAAGATCATTTCCATTTCCATCCATGTCTCTCTCAAGAAATATAAATATTTATCCAATTAATTGGATGGAGATATATGTCCCACCCATCTCATAGTGAAATATTTTCCATTTGTTCCACAAAAAAATAAATCATTCATCATAGAATAACCCACATAATAAAATGGGTTTCTTAATCATCATTCAAAAAACATATTTAAAAAATTAATTTCATAAATATAATTTTATCATAAAAAATTTCAATCCATAGTAAAAATTTGGAAAAAAAATTACCCTATTTAAATAATTTCATATATTAGGTAAATTAATATTGATAAAACACTTGATATTAAATCAAGATGAAAATATCATATCATCTACAAAAACATTTTTCCCAAAATGTATTGTAATTTCAAATGAATGAATTTATTAGAAAATAAATTTAGAATCATGTAAAAGATTCTTCCTAGAAATAAAGTGTTATAAAGATGTAAAAATATTTTCATGCTATATATGATAACAAAATCTCCTTGTACATTTTTTTGGAAAAGTCAAAAATTACCTCGTATCATATAATGATAAAATATTTCATTCATAACGTTTATAAAAAAAAAAACTGGGAAAACTTTCTTTAAAAAAATTGAGAAGAATATAAATACTATTACATATTTAGGAAACATGTAAGTGGATAATGAATATACCCCAATAAATACATTTGTATAAACATCCTTAGATAATAATAGGAACACAAAATTATCTATTACATTAAGACAATTTTCAGTATATGTATCTGAACCTTCTATAAAATGATTTAAATAATGTCAATGATTTATTTTAGAATCTAATTATTTTGTATGATGTCATATATTATCATATTATAATAATTTTTTAATAACATTTCATTATTACTAGATATTCTGGTATTAACTACATCAATTGAATATCCATGCTTTTTCAAATAAGTTAAAATTTTCCTTAATAAGTCATAATAACATTATTTATGAAATATATAAACATTATATATATAATATTTATTCATTTTATACATTTATATATCCAGTTTTTATTGATGATCATGTATAATGAATCACATCACATCATGTAGATGATAGATCGAACATATGCATGAGCAACGATATCATTCCCATAATTGTGGAATTTACTTTAATAGAATAGTGTATAGTATTTAAGAATAAAATTCATGTTATAATAATTATATATAGTTATTATTTCCATAATTATTCCAATTAATGATAGTTTGTTGTGAAAAACAAATTATTCCATAACGTGGGGAAGATAAGTTGTCTGTAGACACACGTGGGGATATCATTTTCAATAGGATGGATAGAAGGTGGAATATGGTTGTTTAATAATTATAATAACATAAAAATATATTATTGATAGTATATTTATTAATTTATAGTCAAACAACACATTAATAGGATGTTGAAAAAGAATTATGCTTGATAGAACTTTTGGGAGCTCAATAAATATTCATTTACAATAAAATAAAAAACCATAGAAACACCTCCAAAATAACCAAAATTAAAATATGATATTGGATATGGTTTCAATATCATAAAATAATAATTATTTGACCTGTATTTATGTCAATTTAAAAATTATCATTTAATTTAACACTTTGTTATCTTATTTAATTTTTAACTATGGTAACAAAAATTTCTATATAAAAAGTGATTAATATTTACTTTTCTGATGTAAATCAAACAATAAATAAATACCTTACGACATATTAAATCCTAAAATAATTATACTAAATTTTTAAAAGGTGTTTTATTATTTTTAATAAATCAAATAAAACATTAATTTGATAAATAATCCATAGTTACAATTTTGGCACTACTGAATTAATAGATTTTTAAAAATGTTAATATAATAAGATAAATTCCAGAAAACTATATTATTATATACCTAGTTTGTTAAGTCCATCTATATAAATCAATATAAATATTAATTACACCAAATTGTATTTACATAAATATTTATAATAAAATTTATTAGTTATATCTATTAATAAAACAATTAATATATCTATTATGTGTAATTAATTAACATAAATATTTTTTGAATAAAAATAAAAAATAAAACACTATGATGAAAATAAATATACTATATTTCATAATAATATATTTAGTATAATTTATCTTCTGTGAAATGAATCATTTAAAATGTTATACTTAATAAATAATGAAAGTGACTACATTAAGATCACTTTAAATAAAATAACATAAGGGTCATATTCTATTCTTTAAGGCTCCAAATGGTCACTAATATGAACCTATTATTTATATGGTTGATCTATACTCGACCAATAATACATATCATGTTTTTGTCTTATTTGATGGTTATTATAGTTTAAATAAAAATTTTTTATCGATTGTTCATCAATTAATTAAATTTTTTCGTCATCAGAGTATAATTATTTACTGCAATTTTTTATTTCCTTAAAAATAAAAATTAATTACTATGATAAAGAAGAAAAATTGATTTAAAATGATTTTTTATAATATAATTTTTATTTTTTATATCTTTATATAAAAATGGATTAGTTACTAAAAGATGTGTGACACATATTTAGCTTTTATTTAAATAAAATAAATTACATGTCCTAATTTCATCAATGTGGCTTAAAAAGGACACCATTTTGACCCAAGGATTATTTAGGTAAAAAAATTCTGTAGAGATATTAATACAAGTGTTATTGTAATTTTAATATAGTACTCATAACCATAATTCAAGATTTATCCTTTTACAATATTAATTAAAATTACCGATGTTACTAGTTATAATGCCCAAAATAAACAAATTCTATATAAATAATTTGTACCAACTGATTCCAAATATGAAATCCATTTTTCAAAATTCAAAACATATAAGTTTTAGAAACGAAGTTAAAATTAATCCAACTGTAGGAAATAGAGAATGAGTTTTAAAAGTTAAAACATTTCAATAGATTGAAATGTTTTTAAATCTGAATCAAATATAAAATTAATTCTAATGAAATTTTTATATTGAATGATAAAAATATATGATAATTATACTTTCAAACCACATATCATTATAATTAAACCATATAAATTTTTTAGATGATGAAAGATAATTCTAATTAAAATGTAACGTATTTTTAAAATTGATTAAAATTTGATAGTTATCAGAAAAATATTAAAATAATACCAAAAGTAAATTTTTATATCCGGATTCAAAATAAATGGTTTTTTTTGCCATATAAAAATTATTATTGTGTCCAAATCGAAATTAGAAAATGGTTATCCATTTAAAGGCAATAATGTTTCCCTTTAAAAAATATTGGCTTTTATACCACAAATAGGGTTTATACATAATCAATGACAAATATATATATCAGATAAATATAAAAAAATATATTATGTACATAATATTAATATATATATATATATATCATTAATTTCAATTACTAATATTCATTCAATAAAAATATTAATACAAAAAATAATAACATATAATTGATTTATATTTTTCATAAAAAAAATTGTAGCAAGTGAATTCACTATAGATTTTCCCATGTTAGTAATATTTATTCATAATTAACTAAAATATAGGTTAAAATGGTATTTTTATACTAAGAGAATATCTCAATTAATTTAAAATTAGTATTTCATTAATTACAATATATTTCAGAATAAATATTATTTAGACATAATATTTCCTAAAAACATTAGTGTCTAACATTCTACACCCTAAAACTGAAACTCTCCCGAAAAATTCATCATGTTGATATAAATTAATGAATATACATCTCCCTTATCAATCCCTCATGTTCCCACATAGCTTCCCAAAATTGGTGGTTCCTACCCAAAACATTAACTGAGCGAGTTCTCTTTATTCATATAAAATTTTCGTTACAATCTAGATTCTCTATTTCTAGTTCATTATAAGGTAGATCATTCTCTAGTGGTATAACTTTAAAGTTTAGTAAATGTGATCAATTAGGTATGTACTTTCTCAGTAGAGATACATAGAATACATTGTGAACTTAAGAGATATTTTTAGGACATACCAATCAGTAAGCTACTTTCCCAACACAATCCATAATTTCAAATGGACCGATATACCTAGGACCCATCTTTACCTTCATTCCAAATTTCATTTCTCTCTTTTGGAATGGTATTTATAGAAATATAATATCACCCAAATAAAAAAGTATTTTTTTTCTTCAGTAGTCAACTTAATTTTTTGTTGACTCTAAGCTACTCTTAGGCGTTGATGAATAGATATAACATTTTCTACCATTTCATCAACCAGACCAGGTCCTAAGAGATTTATTTCCACAAATTCATCCCAACAAGTTGGTGTTATATACTTGTTTCCATATGGAGATTTATAAGGAAATATATAAATATTGGATTTAATGAAATTTTTGTTATAAAATTACACCAATTTAAGGTTATGATAAAAAAACTTTTAGATTCATAGATAAATATATCAACATGTCTTCTAGAGATTGAATTGTTCTCCCAGACTAACCATTTGTCTGAGGATGATTAGTTATGCTAACACATAACTCCATAACCAAAGAGACTAAATATTTCACTTAAAAATTTTGGTAAACATCATATCCCAATTAGATATAATAGAATATAGTACTCCCGGTAATCATTACACTTAATTTAAAAATATATCCTTGAATGCTTATTGGGAGATAAATACTCTCCACTAGAAATGATGTGTGATGAGTTCGTAATGAGATCAATAATAACCCATATATCATAATTTTCTTTTACATTATTTGGGAATCTTGAATACGTAGTCCATATTGATGTTTTTACATTTCCATTCATGTATGGGTAGTGGTTGTAAAATCTCTTTATCCATCTGTATTTTTGCCTTAGCAAGAAAACAAACCAAGCACAGAGAGAAATATTCAACAATATATATTTTATTTCCATCGCACCAAAAATGATCTTTTAGGTCCTTGTATATAATTTTATTTCCATGGTGAATATATAATGAAAACAATAAGACACATATAATATCTCATTCTTTAGATTTGGTATGGGAGGAATAAAAAACCGAATCCTGATTCATTTTTTTCACAATCATGTTTTATTACATGAGCATTTATCACATTTTTTTAGCTTTACATATTCCTTCTATGTCTCATAATAATAACTTTTATAGATAGTTTCACATCCATTTGAAAAATATAATATTTCTCATATTATTTTAAATTTTCATGAAATATTCATTGAAAATGAATAAAAACAGGATATTATGGTATCCTCATCATCTGTAGGATAAAATGATCTGTTCGACTCAAAGAATCTTCCACCTTATTCACATTCACAGGGGGGTACAATTTTGAATACTCGTAATTTTTATTCAACTCCTTTCATATTCTTTTATTCATATTCTTTTCCTTTCATGTAAAAATATACATAAAAATAGTATGATCTGTATATATAGTAGACCTTTAACAAAAAAAATTAATGCCACCATAATTTTATTGCAAAATATAACCATAGAAAACTCTTAATGATGAGTTGGGTAATTTTTCTCATAGATTATCAATTGTCACGTGGCATAAGCTTACACCATATAATTTTTCATAAGAACACATCTCAATACCATTGTGGATAAATCACTATAGATTAACAACCATTCTTCTCTATAGGGTAGTTTGAGCACATGTGCATTGGCTAACATTCTTCAGAGATATATGAAATTATATTCACATTCATCCACCCACACATAATTAACTCCATTCGAACTCAACTTTTTTATATGATTAAATAATTGTGAAAAATGTTTCACAAAATATTGATAATATGCCGCCAATCAGAACAAATATCGGATATCATTTATAGTTTTATGTCTCAGCCAATTCTCAATAATATCTATTTTTTCTCAACCCACAGATATCCCATCTCTTGAGATTTTGTGACCAACAAATGAAAAATTATGATTCCAAAAATTAATAATGGTAAAATTTTCATTAAGATTATATTTTAATAGGTTATTCATTACAATTATTGAGTAATCATTAAGATATTCATTGATTTTTGAATAGAAAATAATATTCCTATAAAGAAACCCACAAACATCATAATATATACTCTAAAAAATTTATTCATTAGATCCATGAAGATATTGGTTGCCTTAACAAGACCAAAAGGCATCACTATAAATTCATAGTGTACATACCTTGTATGGAATTCCATCATTGGTATATCCTCCTTCTGGACAATTAATTGATGCTATCCTAAATGAATATAAATCGTGGAAAATTATTGAGCTTTGAATAGTTGGTCAAATAATACATCAATGTACAGACGATTGCATTTTTTATTTATAGTTATCTTGTTATATTCTCAATAATACATGTAGAGTCTCATAAATCCATATTTATTTTTAAAAATAAAAAATGGTTCACCTCAAGGTGAGACAATATGGGGTGTGAATCCATTTTCATGATTATCTTGGAGGTGATACTACAATTCATGCAACTTATCTAGGGTCATTCTAGAAGTTTTCAATGAAATAGAAATAACACCTAGTATGAAACAACTGCAAAACAACCTTCACTATTTAGTTTATTAATAGGTAATAATTATAGAAATATATCCTAAATCACTCATATAATGTGTGTATTATTAATTGTATTTCACTCCTAAATCATTTTGGATTGAAAATATACATTTAAACGAGTCATGAAACATAATATGGATGAAATTTTATCTATATGGTCACACTCATCATTGCATCGATATATGATCATAGACTGATATCTAATATTAATCGTGACGTACCTTCCAATGAAATTGATATGATATCCATATAGAGAAATCCCATCATTTCCATTAATCGCATCAAATTCCATTTTAAAAAGTATCAAATGATTTGTAGGAAGAAAGTTTCCACAAACATCAACCAGAGTATTATTATATACATTTTATGTCATCTTTGATCCATTAAGAGTTATCACAACTAACGGGAAATCTAATTATTGATGTAATATAGGGATAACCATAAAACAGTCTTTAAAAATAAATGTGTCAGTTGATAAAGAATCAAATAAATAATTTTATTCTTTATATTGGATGGTATGTGTACCTTTCTCCAATTAATAATAATATTCTACATTTATGACAGTGATTGGATGTGACTTCCCATTGTCTTTTTCCTTAAGAGATTTTTGACATTAATCATCATTAATAACCCTTTGATTAGGTCACTGATTCTAATTACTCCACATTTCATTTAACTTGTATTATTGAAGTATATGAGGTGCATTATGTGAAACCATTTCTTTATTTACACCACTAGATATATGTTTCCCATTATATCAACATTCATCATTCTGATTACCATCTTTTCCCCACATAAAATATTTACTAGCCCCATTAAATCAATTTCTACTATGGTTTATTCCACAATATTATCATAAGAAAAGAATCATTTTTTTCATTTCGGTATTTATATGTTCCCTTGAATTAATGTTTTATATTATTATCAAACAAATAGGACTAATGGGTTACTCTAATATCCCTATCATCCTTAAAAGAAGATAGAATGATTTATTCCTTGTTATTGATGTTCTATTTGGATAATACCCTTTAAGTTCTTGGTTTTAAGACACTAAATAATCGATCAATTTTATTGTAATATTGGATAATAATTCACAAATCATACCTTGATAGTCATCCAAAATTTCATAATAGGTAAAAGAATTCATCTTCCTTTTACATATGTTCAAGTAACTCATTTTCCATAATTTTTAAATTAATACAAGGGAATTTCCTATTAAAAATATGTTCTTGAACTCATCCAATACAGTGGATTCAATTTCATCTCCTTGCCTCATATTCATGATAAGGTATTATGCATAATTTTGTTTTTGTTCCTGTATTTTTTCATTAAATTATTTTTAATACAATTAAAAATTATTAGATTGAATATATAATATATATTTCATGAATATAATTCTATAATAGTTATTAATTTAATTTATTATGATAAACTACCGTTGATATCATAAAAATTATTCCCATATATTAATTATTTTTTGGTAAAATAATTATTGGGAGATGAGTTTTAGGTTTGGGAATGTGTTACCTGTGTGGTAGGATTGGTCAAAGTGTCTGGGACTCTAAGGAAAAGTGTCGTAAACAATCCAAAAAATACGATAATAGGTATCCAATCTATAATTAGATGATATGGCTATAATGATTTGTAACATTATTCTTTCATGTGTCTGAAGATACTTTTTAATGATGTAATTATAAAGATCATAAGAAACAAAAGATGGTGAAATCATTTTATATTTATACAGTTAATTATGGCCCATCTAGTAAAGGTGTGGACACACTAGGAAGTTCATTATTTTCTAATGTTTGATAATATTTTGAATGTCTTAGTCACACCTCTTTTAATGTTTTAAATAATGGAAATACCATTTCATATAATTATTGACAATATATATATTATATATGTTTACATTTTATTTGAGGAAGAATGCCTCAAATTGTGTTGATTTTATTTTAATGGTCTTTGTAACCATTAGGATTATATATCTATGGAATGATTTACTTTTATCTATGGGTATTATTATTATACTTTTTATATTAATGATTTATATCATATGGTCAATTATTGAATTACATTACTGTGTGATTACCATGTATGTTTAATTTTAGTTCATAAAATTAGTGTTGTATATCTTTTCAATAAAAAATAGAATGTTTAAGGGAAAAAAATCCAATATAATTAAAAGATGAAGATAATTATTACCTAATGCATTGAAGAAATATCTAAGCTCATCAATAATATATGATATAATAGGCTCACCCAACACAATCTAGGTGAAACAATCATTTATAATTTCCATGAACCAAATAATTAAATAAATCATATTATCATTTGAAAACACATTTAAACTATATTTAAATGTAAATTTTAGATATTAGAAGGCCTTTTATTTCAAAATACCATTTTCAATACAGAACAATCCATTATTCTGAACATTAATAATTAAAACCATTATAAATTAAAATGAAAAATTAGGTTATTTATTTAAGGAAACACGAAATCTTGCGAAGTATGAAAAAAATAAAACAACAGTCGCAGTGATAGAATAGTCATTTGTTCCATGTTTGTTAAGAATAGAACATTCCTTTTATCATCTTCCAAAACATTTTGTATAAAATAAAAAAATTATACTTTTTGAAAATATTTCAATGAAATTTGAGAAAAAATTAAACTATAATTTATAATCCATTTTTTAAAATAACATCATAAAATCATATTATGATTATTTACGTAGATAAAAATATTTTCAAATTAAATTATTAAAAACTCAAATAGTCTCACACAACATTGAACATTTAAATCCTAAGCAACGTGAAATAATAAAATATAAAAAATCATATATCAATTTTAATTTATAAAATATGAATAAAAAATAATGTTTTTTTATAAACACCATATAATAGACTAATGTTATATATCCTCGATAAATGACTCAATGAAATGAGATTGAAACAAAATACATTACTCTGAGTCCGATTTGTCATGTGTTTTTTATATATTTTAATAATGTTATAAATAATATTATTTAATTTAAATAGACAAATTTCAATGTTTATCAATAAATTTATTTTAATTATTTATTATTTTAATCAAAAACATAAACAATTGAGTTTACATCACGTGTTTTGATTATTTTCAGTTTATGTGTCAAAAATGTCTTCGGTAGTTTGACCATGGTCAAACGGTTAACTATCTAAACATATAAACAATAATAATTATGAAATATACATCATATTTACATATAAATTAGAATTTGAAAACCAATAATAATATATCGATATGTAAAATGAACCATCATTATAATCACGTAGACAGTAAGCTATACATACACAAGAGTAATGTTCCCATTATTAAACTACCATTATAGAGTGAAGGTAAGTGAAATTTATATTTCTGAAATAATAATTATATCATATATAACTAATTTATTAATCCTATATATATATATATATATTCATATGTAAATGTAATCATTTCACTCCAAGTAGGTGGTAGTCTATATGTCCCTAAATGATGTTATCCCATTTTTTCATTTTGTGAAAGTGTAAAAAACATATATATTATATTTATTGGAAGGTAATTATTTCATTTATATAATTTATATTACAATTATTTATAATATTGTTAATTAAAACAATCCTTATTAAATTCAATGTAATCTATGAACATATGAAATCGTTTTGAGGAGATGGGAGTGAACAATTCCAAAAAACAATGTTTTCAAAGATAAAAAAATTAAAAATAATGATAGTATGTGTATATAAAAATAATTGAAGTGTTAATAAATCATAGATATCATATATATATATATATATCATATAAAATAATTTTTCCCTCATAATTTTCATCCATTATATGTGGTAAAGATGAAATGAATGTCATTGTTACGTGAGGCAGTAGATCGTCATACACGAATAATAATTTAGTTACTCATATGATGTAAGTCAGTGTAGGTTCAATAAAAAAAATTAAAATCATATATCTATATTAATGATAATTTTTAACTTACATAATCATTTCAAAATATGAAATTAATTGTGTGGAGAAGGAAGAATTGTAAAAAACTATGTTGATGAATGTTAAGAAATATTTGGTTAACTAATCATGGTTTACACCAAAGGGCTACTTGGGTTGATTGATGACCTTGGTGAGGCATCTATATTTATGTTATGGATGTTGGATTCTTATATAAGGGTCATTTGGATAATAAAATTTGGATTGAGTGGTGTGATAGAATGGGATGTTTGATTTACTTTTTATAGTGGAGGTGTAGTGTCATTATGGTATATTTTTTAAAAGGGAATTCCACCCTTGTTTCCCCTATTAATGTGCATCAAATAATTTCCAAAATTATATAAAATTGGTTTTGGGGTGGAAAATGAACATTCAATATATTTTATAAATTTTTATAGGTCATATTGGCTATAACATAAAATTTTTAGTCCCTTTTTAAAATTGTTTTTCTATTAATCATTTTAATTTATTTTAATCAAATTCACTAATTTTTGTTGTAAAAAACTCATTTAAAATTATTATAAATAATAAAGAATTATCATTACAAATAATTAATATATTATTTCAAATTAAAATTTTATATGTGGAATTAATGAATTTAAATATAATAAATCTAATGAGTGGATGAAGTATTTTATTAATGTAAAAACGTTCAAAAGTTTTTTTTTTGTTTCTATATCGAAATACATCATGAATTTTTTGACAATGAGATGAATTGGTTTAACTAATATAAATTTTATCTATTTATACAATAATTGTAAATTGGTAATTAATTTAACTATATAAATAAATTAGATGAAAAGAATAAGTTTTATTGTAATAGTTATTATTAATCACATTTCTTCAAAATGAGAATGTTCTCAGAAAAATTAACAATAATTCCCTAAAATTAATTTTTGATAATTCTCATTAATAATGATGTTTATTTTTTCATATATAAATTATCAAATTTTAAAATAAAATATTCAAAATGGTCTCTATATTTAAAATAATTAGATCTACAATTTAAAAAATATATACATTTTTATAATTAAAATTTTATTTTTTTTATTTTAATAAAACAAATTTATTGTTTAAATGTAAAAATAATTTAATAATAATTTGTAAAACAATATAGATATTCCTTTTCATTAAATTTTATTAAATATCAAGGCAATCAAAAAATATTAATATAATAATATTAATAAAATAATAATTTTCATTATAACTTTGCGGTACATGTAAAACATGATTCCAGAGATACTCACTATTGTATATAGGTTATGATGTCTTCAATATATTAAATTTTATATTAAATTTCTATATAATACATAAATATTAATTGATATATAAAAGACAAATTCAATCATTACCTATGGTGTTATATTCTATAGATTCAGTTGAGTTTTATTTTCATTTGTACCAATGGATTCTTCTTAGAAACATGTGTAAAATTTAATTTTATAATTTAGTTAGTCAATTTTATTCCTACCATTTCAATTTCTAGGTGATAACTCTCATAATAATATAAATAGTTTATTATTTTCAGGTTTGTGCAGATATTTAAAATTATATAATTTAACAATGTAATCCAATGTTACAGGAATAAAAAGACAAACATAGTGGTGCATGTGATGCAAGATAAACTATGTATTGCTTATAATACAATCGATTAATTTTTTTAAATTTATTTGGAAAATTATATTTCTTAATAAATTGGGATGATACATCCAACCTTTATAATAATTTTATGTGTCTATGTGTAGTAATTATTTCGATGATATATAATATTAAATGAATACCATTGAAAAATATGAAAAACATAGAAATTATAATGGATTTAATATACCATGGTAGAATATTAATGATTACCTACATAAAAATAAATATGATAATTAATGTGTTTTTATGATTTATGAGGCATACCAAAAATTGTTCCCTAGTAATTAGTTTTCATGGAATTGTTATATTATATTTTAATATTCATTATTCATATTTACATTTATATTGAATATGAATGAATCTTACATTGAATAAAAACATTTTTTATGAAACATACATAGGTGAAAATAAAATATTATTTCTCTATTTGCTTGAAATAATATAAAAATAATGTATTTACTATAAAATGAATCTTCCAAATATTAGTTATAAACCACATTATATGATTTAAATTCATTATTATATAACACAGCATTTAGTTTGTCACAACAAGAATTTTTCATATATAATATTCAAAATAATAGATTCTCATATTTAATAACTTATAGGATGTGTTAAAACATACACGACTCTAGAATCATTTGACGATTCAAACAATGCTTCCAAACAACTATAAATTTTTTTCAAACGAAACAAAACCAATATTTAAAATGAAATTGAATACAAATATCCTTATTTTTTAAAAAAATAAATTTTCCATATATTTGTGTCACCATGATTTATGTATTTAAAAGTATAAAACATTAAAACCCGCCTTGTAACTACCACTATATAGTAAAATAGTTTTATTTATATGGTAAGAAGTTGATTTTATTTCATAGAAAAATGTGTGTCTCAATAGATGGAACCGTGTCATGATTATAATTCATTATAATTATTGTATTCTCATTTTCTGATGGACAAAAATATAAAATAAAATTTCATAGAATCATATTGTTTTAATATAAACCATGGTATTTATATGATATGTGACACAATATGAATATGTTTTTCAATAAATAACATTAGAAGATGTTTATGAATTAGTTATATAAAGTGGTTCGTACCCCTTTTGGATATGTAGTATTTACAATAAAATCAATAATAATAAAATAACACTATAAGATTAATGATAATTTAATGATATCATATAGGAATATACATCCCTAATTTTAGAATCAGAAATTCTAAAATGAAGTGTGTGACACCAAGATAATTTAAAATTAAATTTTATTTGATATAATGTGTCACAAAAAAACCCAATCATATAAAGGAATATAACCTATTTATAATTTAATTTATATTTAATATTTTAAATAAATTTAATATATTCTAAATGTTTTAATACAATAAATACCAATTTATCTTTCATTGCATGCAATAACGCGTATCTTTGATGACTTTCAATACACACAATATTGAGTTTTATACAGAAAAAATCTTTTATAAATATATTATTATTTAATATATCAATATAAATTAGCTATTAAATATTTATTTATGAATAATAATAAATATATTTTGAATTTTTATGGTCCAAAAATACAAAATGAATATATAAGTTCACAATTAATTATAATAAAATAAAAAAATTATTAAATATTAGGGAAGGGGTTTTGTTCTCACCAAAGTATTTTAACATAATAAATTAAAAATAATATATATTATAGAATTATATTAATGAAATTTATATTATATATTTATTATAATAAATTTTTCAATTAGTCAATATATTTGAAATAAAACGTCAAGAACAAGACCAATATTACGAATATAACCAATATATTATTAAAGGAAATATTATCACTTATTTATCATGAACCAATTTTAAATCCTCTTTTTGAAACATAAAAAATAATAATTTCAGAGTAACATTTATTTTTGAAATAAAAACATTATATTTATCTTGTGGTGAATTAGTTTTTTTAATGTTTTATTTTTTGATGGGTATTTGAAAATACTTAACATTCATTTAAAACATTTGAATATTATATATAATTTATAGTGTAAAATTATATTATAAATTAATTTTATTTGTTTAATTATTTCTATTACAAACCAATTAATATTATTAGATCATTTTAATCAATTTCACTTTGAAACTGTATATAATAACATCTCAAATATTTGATTTTTTCATCATTAAAACCAACATTCTTCTCCCTCCTGTGGGATTAATGTTTAATTTATTAATTCCACGTATGTGATTAGAATTTGGAAAAATGGATTATAAATTCATAATTTTAATAATTTATTATTTATAATATGTTCAACATTTTATTACCAAAAAAATTTGTGAATCTATTTAAAATTAATTATATCTTTTTTTATTTATCTTAACAAAGGAGTAGACCTTAATTATATGTAATAAAAATAAAAATAAAATTTCCTAAATGACATTGTACATGCTTATTTATACAATATACTACCTTTTAGAAAAAAAAAATTCTTAATTAGGACCAAATTACATGGAATAAACATGGGTGGAAATATCTCAATTTTTTTTAAAAAATGTCACTTATCCTCAATTAGAAAATGGAAGTCGCCTATTAATCTTGTTCGCACCATATACAATCTTCTTCATCAAAAAAACATCCCAAATAATATTCCAATATACCACACCTAATAATAGACTCTTAACTTTTGGATAGAATAAAATAAAGGAAGTGTTTTACTATAAATAAAAAGGTGTTGCATGAATAAAAGGTAAATTTCATCAATGATCAATATTGTATCATTTACTTAACCAAAACATATATTATTATTTATATATGTATTATATAATAATTATGTCATTAAATAGAAAAAAATATTTTAATAAAATTGTTTTAACTTAAAAATTCAATCACATCACTCAATTGGGATACACAATTATCGTTCCCATGAACTGTGGATGAATTCCTTGTGAACCGATGTCATCCATTCTTTAATGTACAACATTTTATGGTTGGAAATTTAGATTAATTGAAGTTTAAATATTATATATATAATATTTATAATGTATTTATGTTTTAAGAATTAATTTACAACACATAACATCATCCATTCAATTTTGTGAGAATACGAATACATTTTTTGTTGAAGTGCGGACTATTGCCTCCTCAAAGGGATGTGATTTATTCAAAAAATATGTAGAACGTATAATGAATGATTTTAATAAAAATATATTATATATTATATAATGTTTTTATTGTGTAAATATAACATACTTATTTTCTATTTATATTTAATTGTTTTAAAATTACAATATACTGAAAACAAGGATAATGCGTACGTACGGCCTACCATTTCAATGAACGATGCATTAAGTTTTCTATCTCTAAATTTAATGGTATAATATAAAAACATATATAATTAATTTATATTATATTTTAATCATGATTTAAATTTTTTATAACAGAAAATCTATAATGGCCCGGGTTTTGTGGTACATTACTCTGTGAAAATGTCATGTTGGGTTTTCTGGTATGGGAATCTCGGTGATGTTTGGTGTAACGGTAGGCTTACTGGTAGCTATAGCTACCGGTAAAATTTCTTACCGGTTGCTTGGTCTACCGGTAGTTGCAGCCCAGTTGTAGCTCAGTCTACCAGTAGCTGCAGCCTACAGGTATCTCGGTCTACCGGTAGTTGTAGCCTACTGGTAGCTCCCAGCTATCGGTGGCTCTCGCCTACCCCCATAGGGTCATTCCACTCCTTTTTCATAAATTTGGGTTTAAACCCAATTTTGACCCCTTTACAGCTTGTTTTAAATCCCGGTAATGCCCATAAATGTTTTAATTAAATATTTAAATAATTAATGGTGTGTAGATAGGATTAAACCGCCTGACCCTTAAATAACATGTGGGGTCGCGTGGTTAACCCATGACCCCCTATCCTTACATGGTTCCAAGTTGTTATCTCAACTATTCCCGAACTTTATAAACAAAAAGTGTTATCCTAGGTTTCTTTCTCAATCACCCTATTCTAGGAGTACCCTTCAGATGAGAAGATTTTCGTTCGGACGAGCCTCATCGCTATCCATGAAGTTCCACACCCAACATTAGCATCGATCATTGATAAATAGGTAGGAAATTTATTCTTCGACTCTCCCGTTGTGTATCATGTGGAGTGGGCATGATTTTGATTCTGTGGAATTGGATGAACCAAACCTAAACAAAAATAATGAACGGATTCTATAAAGAACTAGGGGAAGTGTTTGATGATTATTTTGATGCTGCTCTGTTTTATGATCTTCATTTCTGAATTGTGTGGGCTTACGCCTGTTAAAAATCATTGCCATTTGTGGCCTTTCTCTATGCACTAATGAACCTCTGGTGATGTTTAAATGGATTCTTTTGTAGTTTTTAACTCCTGCTCTGAAAAGGAAATTGGTTAATCATGTATATCCAAATAAATAAATTGAGGCACCAGGATCAATTTTGTTGTGATAAACCCAGTTAAAGAACATAGAAATCAAAGTCATGGAGTGAGTTAAATCTTATAAATCTAAAAATACCGGAATGGGCATGCTTAGTGGTGGTGGCTTGGTTGTTTTTCCTTCACGGTCTGTTTTCTGGTTGATGTGGGTGGGGATGTGATCCCCTGTTATTATACTCTAGGTTGTTGTGAATTTGTGGATGTGATCCTTTGTGTTATGATTTTAGTGGTTGTGAATTTGGGGATTGGATCCCCTGTGTTATGATTTCAGTGGTTGTGAATTTTAATACTGTGTGGTTACCTAGTTTATATCACGAATTGGGGTGGGATCCTCTATTGTTGAGAAACATTTTGGCTCCTGGGTATTGGTCATGGGGCTATATCATGGGGTATCAATTGGTTTTTGTGGGTTTACGAGTGAACCGGGAGTGGATGTTGAAGTTAATTCATGATTTTTTGCTTTCCTGGACTTGTGACTATGCTTACTAGTTTCCAATGTAGGTGAGGAACGAAATTAAACATCGTTACTGAACATGAAAACAAAGATGGGGAAAATTGGTTTTGTTTGGTATGATTTGTGACTCAGACATGAGTGATGTTTGTGTTCCTTAGGCTGGATGAAAAACTTAAACATGGGGGAGGACCTGTTACATATATTTATACTTGTAGTTTTGTGTTTCTTATTCATTCCCCACCCATGTTGAGCACTTAGTGCCGAACACCCGCATTTCATGGGGGAGGGTGTTTTTTCCAACACAATTATTAGTGGATGGTTATTTGCTCCTTTTATGTTCCCTTTCTTGGATAGCACAAGTATATTCGGGTAGGATGTGATGGCCTCAGGTCCATTATTAGCCCATGAACATTCGGGCGAGGTTGTGTGGTGGTTATGGCCCAAGTATGTGCGGGAAGGTAGTTTCTCAATTATCTTTAGGATGAGGCCCAGCTGTCTTCGGGTGTGGCAGTGGATCTTCTAGCCCAGGTGTCTTCAGGCGTGGCAGTGGTTGTTCCGGACTAGGTGTTTGTAGTCGTGGTTACGTGTGACAGTTGTGGACCAGGTGTTTGCGGGCTGGGATTGGTAGTGGGACAACATGAGGTTGTGGCCCAGGTGTGTGTGGGCGGGTTGTGGTAGGGGGACTGTGGTGAGAAAGGCGTGATTGGTTCAATGCGTAGAATGTTTTCAATAACTAGTGGGAAAGTGGTGCGGTGTACACAAACATCGATGTTCTCTTAATATATATATATATATTAATTGACTTGTGTTATTTGTGGAGTGTGCCTTGGTGAGGCTTGGGTGGGTAGTTTACCTTTGGTTTACTCTTTTTCTCACGGGACATTAGTACGTTCCCCCACATGTGCATGGGAGTCATTGGTTTTCTCTACTGAGTATACTTGTAAGCTCACCTTATATATATAAAACAGCATTCGGGTTTCCAGGAGGACTTTGGGGATCGCGCGTGATATTCGAAGAGTTTCATTTACTGGTTTTCTTTCTTTGGTACTTTATCATTATAGTTACTTTTTACTTTGTGGATATTTACTTTTGTAACATGCATTGGGAATGGATGTTGGGTTTACTTTTACATTATTCTTTTGGCGTTGTTGGTATTTACCATTCTATCTCCCGATCCTTTTAAATAAAAAAGGGTCATGACTTCCATTTAGTGATCGATTTTATACCCTTGGTGTTGGTCGCCACTCTGAGATCTATTGAAGGCGGGTTTTGGGGGTCATTATCTCTCCTTCAACTTGAAGAAGGAAGGGCCTGGAAATTTGATTACCCTTCCCTCCTTTTGATGAAGGCGGGTCATGACAGAATGGTATCAGAGGTATGGTTGAGATATAGGATGGATCCTGGAGTTATGAACAATGAGGATTTCATGGGATGGTTGGGAAACAGTGTTGGGTGACATTGGTGCATGAATTAGTCCTAGGAAGACCAGCTAGGACATGGGATTTTAGGGCCCCCGTTATCCGATGCATGGACTCTTGGCCTACCGAACGACCAAGTAAGGCCACACTAGTTGTAGGTTTGAGAGACCCTAGGAAAATTACAAGCATCATAATGACATGTGTTCTCATTTTTCTGGGGTGTATTGGGAATTAAGAATAAATAAAATGTTTATGAAGTTTTAAGAACAATATTCTGCACAACCTAGGCTTAGACATTCCTTGTTTACCTTGCAGTTATGGAACCTAGAAAGTGACCACATTTGGTGCGGGTGATCGAGGCCCAGGGGACGTCCTTGGCCGATCGGCAGAGAGCTGATCGAGAGGAGGAGGATGACCAGAGGCAGAAGACACTCTGGGCCATCTAGAGACAGACCCTCAAGAAGAATGAGGTAAAAACCTCTGATATGAAGATGGAGGGATGAATAGAGGAGCTAGTGATAGCATTCAGCTTGATTCGGGCTCCGACCGAGTACTGGGTTCCTCTGACTATAAGCCATATGCGGGGAGTGGCACGTCAGTGGTGGACGCTTTACCTGGGGGTGAGGAGAGAGGATGAGGTGGCATGAGCAGATTTCGAGAAGGAGTTCTGGGCAGTATTCCTCTATTCGATGATGAAGGTGGAAAAGAGACAAGAGCTAATATCTCTCCAGCAGGGGAGTATGTCAGTGAGGGAGCTAGGAATCAAGATCAAGGACCTCCTACGTTTTGCTCTGGACCTCTATCCCAAGAAGGTGTATCAGGCAAGACAATTATAGGAGGATCTCCGACCCTCCCACCAGTATGTTGGTACCCCCATTACACTTCTGACGTACTTGGAGGTCCAGAAGATGGCTGAAGTCGTGGAGAGGATGCACGCTCAAGGAGGGGTGTCACGAGAGGGGATCTAGCTGGGACCATTGAAGTGGAAGGCTGTTAGCACTGGGCCTCCTACGTCAGGACCATCTAGGTTCTGACCTGCAGGGAGCAGGCTGCAGCCATTCCAGTTCGGGTACCCTATTCCTCACCCTTTTCCTTTGGGCCTAGGACCATGGTGCTTTGTCTATGGGAGGCATGGACATCTCCGGAGTCAGTGCCCGGACTGGTTACAGTACGATGGTAGCGGACAACCCCAGCACCCACCCCAACAGCAGCTTCCAGCTAGGCCTTTCCAGCAGCAGCAGCAATGACAGCGATCTCCCGCTCCTCTGAGGGCAGACGTTGGAGGAGGAGGCCGACCTTAGGGTTCTCCTCAGGGACCTTGACCTAGGCATGGCCATGGAGGTGGCCGATAGCCGAGGGGGAGGGGAGCTGGGCATGGATAGTTTCACTTCGTAGGGGTAGCAGTTCTTGCTGGGCCGGAGGTCGTTCGAGGTACGATAAGTTTTATTAGCACCCTTTCTTATGCCTTGATCGATACTGGAGCTTCACACTTTTTTGTTGCACCCAGTCTAGCCCGTGCCCTGGGTCTAGATGTAGAGAGACTTTCAGTGCCCCTGGTGCTAAGCACACTAGTCGGAGGTTAGACCGACTTGTTACATGTTTGTCGGGAATTCAGACTTATAATAGAGCCACATCAGTCAGTAAGGGATCCTCTTATTCTACAGATACATCCATACGATGTCATCCTAGGCATCAACTGACTATTCTTAGTGTGTTCCGTCATCGACTATTTCTAAGGAAGGGTTTTGTTCTCAGACTTGGTTGGTCGGTGAGTTACTTTCACCGGCGAGTTGAGAAATCAGAAGGGCAACAGGTGAGAGGAACCCCTCCTCTCTTTGTTAGTCGATCTGTCATTGGAGTCAGTAGATGCTGAGATAGTGGAGGTTCCAAAGATCGCCTGTGAGTTTATGGATGTCTTTATTGAGGAGGTGACGAATCTTCCCCCTCAATGGGATATCGAGTTCGAAATATAATTTCAACCTAGTGCCCGACCGATCTTGATGGATCCTTACCAGATGGTACCTTCTGAGCTAAGAGAGTTGCGGATTAATATTGACGATCTGAGGAAGAGAGGTTATGTTCGACTGAGTGTGTCACCGTGGGGTGCTCCAGTCTTGTTCACAAAGAAGGTAGATGGTGGTCTCAGGTTTTTCATCGACTATAGGAGGCTGAATCAGGTTACAATCAAGAATTGATACCCTCTTCTAATGATAGACGGTCTTTTCGACCAGCTGAAAGGGGAAGGGTGGTTCTCAATGATTGACATGCGGTCTGGGTATCGCCAGTTGAGAGTGAAAGAGGGAGACATCCCAAACACGGCCTTTAGGGACAGATATGGACACTTCGAGTTCATAGTCATTCCTTTTAGTGTTAGGAATTCCCCAACTATGTTCATGGGGTTTATGAACTCCATATTCCGGGAGTACTTGGATTGGTTCGTAGTTGTTGTCATCGACGATATCCTGATCTATTCAAAATTATAGGAGGATCATTGAGAGCACCTGGGGATAGTTTTAGAGATCCTCAGACAGCACCAGCTCTATGGTAAGTTGTCAAAATATAAATTCTGGACATGAGAAGTTCACTTCCTCGGGCACATGGTGTCTGATCAGGGGGTAGTGGTGGACCCATCAAAGGATGAGGCAGTTGTTTCATGGGCATCACCCAAGAATTTGGCAGAGGTTCGTTGTTTCCTCGGGCTGGTGGGTTACTATCGATGGTTCGTACCCTAATTCTCCCGAGTTGCAGCCCCTCTGACAGCCCTGACCAAGAAAGACCAGTATTTCGTGTGGAGTGAGCAGTTTGAGTCAGCCATCAATTATTCAAAGGGGAAGTTGGTTAGTGCCCTAGTGATGAGGATACCAGAAGAAGGGGTGGCGTATGAGGTGTTCTTTGATGTTTCAGGGCAAGGACTCAGATGTGTATTGATTCAGTATCATGGAGTGATCTCTTATGGGTCTAGGCTGCTACACCCTCATAAGAATAATTATGCCACCCATGACCCGGAGCTTACCGCCGTCATTTTTTTTCAAAAGTTATGGCGGTGTTACCTCATCGTGGAATGTGTTGTTGTCTTCACACATCACAAAAGTTTGAGGTATATCTTCTCCCAGCGGGACCTAAACATGCGGAAGCGTAGGTGGTTGGAGTTCCTCGAATATTACGACTTCAAAAATTCCTACACATCAGGTAAGTGGAATGTAGTGGTCGATTCCTTGAGCCGGAGGACGTATAAGGATGCGGTCTGAGAGTCGGCAGATGCTTGGAAGGCGATGGAGGAGTTGGCTGCCTTGCACCTGGATGCGAGGATAGATAGTGGTAGAGGTTGCCTGCATCAGATGACAGTGTAGTCATCTATGATTCAGAAAGTGGAGGAGTCTCCATGGGGAGACCTAGAGTTCAAAGTGATGAGTGACTGAGTCAACTAGTGAAATGCTCCGGAAGGATGGATGGAGGATGACCAAAACCCGATGCTTTTCTAGGGAAAGCTGTTTCTTCTAGAGGAGACGCGCGACAAGGTTCTCATTGAGTCCCATAACTCACACCTAGAGGTACACCCATGAGTTTTGAAGATGTACCAGGGACTGAAGAGACATGTTTTGTGGCCCAGAGTGAAGCGAGCAGTGGCGAAGTTTGTGGCCAAGTGCTTAGTGTGTCAGCAATTAATGGCTGGAAACTGAGTTTCAGGCGGCCTATTGTTGTCTCTATATGTCCTCGAGTGGAAGTGGGATGAAATCTTTATAGATTTTGTCACAGGACTACCCAAGTTCCAAGGGGGACATGACGCCATCAAGGTGGTAGTGGACCGGTTGATGAAATCGGCTCACAATCTGGCGATTAAGGTGTCGATTGTAGTGGATGCTTTGGCACGAAAGTACTTGAATGTGGTGGTGAGGTTGCATGGAGTTCTGAGGTCTATAGTCTCGGATAGGTATGCACGTTTTACTTCAAGAGTCTGGAGGGGTTTGTAGCATTCTTTTGGCACCTAGCTATGCCTTAGCACTGCTTTCCACCACCAGACAGATGGGCAGACAGAGCGCACCATCTAGACGTTGGAGGATATGTCGCGGGAATGTTTTCTGGAATCAGAAGGATCATGGGTGCAACACATACCTCTGGTAGAGTTCGCCTACAACAATAGATATCACTCTACCATTGGTATGGCCCCATTTTAAGCCTTGTACGGGAGGCCGTGTCGTTCACCTGTGTGTAGGACCGAAGTAAGAGAGGCAGGCATCTGTGGCCCGAAGGTGGTGCAAAGCACGAAGGAGAAGGTTCAACATATATGGGAAAGGATGAAGGCGGCCCAAGACCGACAGAAGTCGTATGCTGATACCAGGAGGAGACCCTTGGAGTTTGAGGTTGGAGACCATGTGTTATTGAAGGTCTCCCCTCGGTGTGGACAACAGAGGTTCGAAAAAGGGGGTAAGCTTTCTACGAGGTTCATTAGACACATCTAAGTGTTGCGGTGGGTGGGTAAAGTGGCTTATCAGCTAGAGTTACCACCACCAACACAGAGGATCCAAGATGTATTCCATGTGTCCCAGCTCCATTGGTAGCTGTATGATTATTCACATGTCCTCGGCTGGGGAGATCTAGACACCGAGGATGATGTGACTTTTGTGGAGAGACCAGGGATGATCGAGGATCACAAAGAGAAGGTGCTTCGTGGGTGAACCATTCCATTGGTTCGTGTGTTATGGATACACGGTGGTCATGAGGAGAGTACGTGGGAGAGAGAAGCATAGAAGTGTGCCCAGTACCCAGAGATGTTTTGATTTTTGTATTGTTCGGTTTATAGCCATTGTGGTAGAATGTTTTACCTTGTTGGCTATGAAATACAGGTTTTCATTCCTCTAAATGTGTGTGATAAGACCTGGCTATGTGGAGGGGAGGACCCAACCCCTATTCTAGACACATTAAGGTGTATGCGATTCAACCTGTGTGGGTGAGTCAATGCCGCCCAAAGTGGATAATATCTTGACATGGGGGAAAGAGACTCCCCAACTCGCATGGTTGGGCATTTGGCATGGTATGTTGTCTGGTTCTTGATAGGAAGGTGTTCTTAGTTAACAACAGGGTTCACTCTTAAGAGGTATATCTCTAGGTGGTTGTTTCGACCCTATCATTCCTTCTCGGTTGTTTTGATTCTCGAGGACGAGAATCGTTTAAGAGGTATCTGATGTAATGGCCCGGATTTTTGGGGTCCATTACTTTGTGAAAATCTCAAGTTGGGTTTTCTAGTCTGGTAATCTCATTGAAGTTTGACGTAATGGTAGGCCTACCGGTAGCCTTATCCTACCGGTATTAGGGCTACCAGTAGCTTGGTCTACCTGTAGCCACAGCCTATCGGTTGCTCTGTCTACCAGTAGTTCAGTCTACTGGTAGCTATTGCTACCAGTAGCTCTGTCTACCGGTATCTCGGTCTACTTATAGTTGCGGCCTACCGGTAACTCGGTCTACCGGTGGCTCTTTCATAACCCCACGGGGTCTTTCCGCTCCTTTTGCGCAAATTGGGTTTTAAACCATATTTTGACCCCTTTACAGCTTGTTTTAAAGCCCGGTAACGCCCAAAAATGATTTAATTAAATATTTAATGAATTAATGGTGTTTTCATAGGTTTAAACTACCCAAACCTTAAATAACGTGTTGGGCCGCATGGTTAACCCATGACCCTGGCTCCTTACGTGGTTCCACAAAGGTATCTCAACCGTTCCCGAACATTATAAACAAAAAGGGTTCTCCTAGGTTTCTTTTCTCGATCATCCTGTGCTTGGAGTACCCTTTAGATGATCATCTTTTCGTTCGGAAGAGCCTCATCGCTATTCATGAGGTTCCGCGCCCAACCTTAGCATCGATCATTGATCAACAGGTAGGGAATTTCTCCTTCGTATCTCCATTTGTGTATCATGTGGGGTGGGCATGCTTTTATTATATGGAATTGGATGAAACAAACCTGAACAAAGATAAGGAATGGATTCTATAAATAATGAAGAGGGGGATGTGTTTGATTATGATTTAGATGCTGCTCTGTTTTATGATCTTCTTTTCTGAATTGTGTGGGATTACACCTTCTACAAATCATGGTCATTGGTGGTATTTCTCTATGCACTAATGAACCCATAGTGATGTTTAAATGTTATGTTCTGGAGTTGTGAAATCCTTCTCTGAAAAAGAAACTGGTTAATCACATATATCCGGCAAAAAAAATTGAGGCACCAGGATCAATCCTTCTGTGATAACCCTGGTTAAAGCACACGGAAATCGAAATCATAGAGTTTGTTAAATCTTATTAATCTGAAAATACCGGCATGGGCCTGCTTAGCGATGGTGGGTTGGTTGTTTCTCCTTTAAGAGCTGTTTGCTGGGTGATGTGGGTGGGGATGAGATCCCCTATTTTTATACTCTCGGTGGTTGTGAATATGGGGATGGGTTCCCCTGTGTTATGATTTCTGTGGTTGTGAATTTGGGGATGGGATACCCAGTGTTATACTTTCAGTGGTTGGAAATTTTAAGACCAGGTGGTTACCATGTTTATATCAATAATTGTGGTGGGATACACTATTGTTGAGAAACCTTTTCGCTCCTGGGTATTGAACATGGGGCTATATCTTGGGGTTTCCCTTGGTTGTTGTGGGTTTAAGAGGGAACCGGGTGTGGATGTTGTAGTTAATGCTTGACTGTTTTCTTTCCTGGACTTGTGCCTATTCTTACTAGTTTCCCAAGTAGGTGAAGAACATAATTAAACATCATTACTGAACATGAAAACAAAGATGGGACAAATGGGTTTCGTTTGGTATGATTTGTGACTCGTACATGAGTATTGTTTATGTTCCTTAGGCTGGCTGAAAAACCTAAACTTTAAGGAGTTCTTGTAACCTATATATATACTTGTAGTTTTTTGTTTCTTATTCTCGCCCCACCCAAGTTGAGAACTCTGTGCCGAACACCCCCATTTCATGGGGGATGCTGTTTTTCCCAACACTATTATTAGTGGCTGGTTATTAGTTATTTTTTTGCACCCTTTCCTGGATAGCCCATGTATTTCCAGGCAGGCTATGATGGACTGAGGTCCATTATTATCCCAAGAACCTCTGGGAAGTGTTGTGTGGTGGTTATGGCCCAAGTTTGTGCGGGTAGGTAGTTTCCCAAGTATATTTGGGTTTAGGCCCATGTGTCTTCGGGCGTGGCAATGGATCTTCTAGCCCAGGTGTCTTCAGTCATGGCGGTGGTTGTTCTGTCCTAGGTGATTGCAGGCATGGTTACATGTGACATTTTTGGCGCAGGTGTGTGCGGGAGGTGTTTGATAGTGGGACTGTGTGAGGTTGTGGCCCAGGTGTGTGTGGGCGGGGTGTGGTAGTGGGACTGTGGTGAGAATGGTGGGATTAGTACGATGCGTAGGATGTCTTCAATAACCAGTGCGAATGTGGTGCGAGGTACCCAAACATCAATTTTCTCTTAATATATATATATATATATTACTTGACTTGAGTTATTTGGGGAGTGTGCCTTGGTGAGTCTTGGGTGGGTAGTTTACCTTTGGGTTAATCTTTTTCTCATGGGACTTTAGTACGTTCCCCCACTTGTGCATCAGAGTCTTTGGTTTTCCTTACTGAGTATACTTGTATGATCACCCTATGTATATAAAATTACTTTTAGGTTTCCAGGAGGACTCCAGGGATCGTGCAGGACCATACTAGCGTGGGACATTCGGATAGTTGCTATTACTTCTTTTCTTTCTTTGGTACTTTATCTTTGTAGTCACATTGCACTCTATGGATTTTTACATTTGTGACATGCATTGGGAATGATTGTTGGGTTTAATTTTACTTTCTAATTTTGGTGTTGTTTGGATTTACCATTCTATCTCACGATCCAATTAAAAGAAAAAGGGTAATGTCTTCCATTTAGTGAATGATTTTATACCCTTTGCACTGGTCGCCACTCCATGATCTATTGATGGCGGGTTTCGGGAGTCATTATCTCCCCTTCAACTTGAAGGAGGAAGGGCCTTTCAATATT
This sequence comes from Viscum album, assembly GCA_963277665.1. Lineage (NCBI taxonomy): Eukaryota > Viridiplantae > Streptophyta > Magnoliopsida > Santalales > Viscaceae > Viscum > Viscum album. Next base: position 2,087,836,371 of record OY728152.1, read on the forward strand.
GTGACCCTTCCTTCTTTGTGGTGAATGCGGGTCATGAAAAAATCATTATCTATTTAATATGAAAAAAGAAGTAAAAATTCAATCGACAAACATGGAAATTAACACCCATGATATTGAAAATTTTGGATGATTGTTAACAAAAAGGTAATTATATGTTACGAGAAGATAATATATGATAATATTATAATTATTATTATTATAATATAAGGAAATTACATTCTTAAAATAATCATATAATATTTTAATGGATGCTCAAAAAAATGGAACTGCAAAGTAAGATGATTTGATCTGAATTTTTACACTTGTGAGATAAATTTAAAATTCACCACATACTAATTTTTTTAGATATCTACTTCACTTCTGGGAATATTATATCATGATGTTTTTTATATTCATTGAAATTTTATTTTTATTTTTAATTATTTATTCTATGGGTGATTTATTTAGTAATCAACATGTGGTAATGAATATGATAACTTGACTCATTTTCATTAGAATATATTACATCCATATTTTCATTAATATTGTAATATTATTTGTCAAATACAATTCTACTACATATTTATGTATCTAAAATTTCTTAAATTGAATTTAAATTTTAAAAAATAATCTATTAATTGAATTATTATAATATCATCATTATGGTTCTTTCATGGGTTTACATCACAATATAATTTTATTTGAGATTTTTGAGACTTGATTTTATAGTAAAGTAAATTAGTTGATAATTATTTAATATAATATTTCATTTAATAATAATATGGTTATTTGTGAATTTTTCTCATGTAATTGATCCATGTTACCACTTTTTAGTACTCACATTGATTTAAAATATTTTTTAAAGAAAACCCTAATACATTTTACTATTTAGTTAGAGAATCTAATTTCATCTAAAAACCTCTTTTATAAAAGGTTATACAAATGATTTACCCATTCTAAAATGATTTATTGATGTCAATTTTACAAATTGTTTCTTTTACTTGCGTATCAATGAAATATTCTTGTCACTTTCTGAATAAGGAACACTTATAACCATTAAACCATGATAGTGGAATGCCTTTTACTTGTAGGACATGTACAGAATTACAATATTTCATTTATTTGAAGATTACTTTAAAATTTTATAATGTTAATTTTTAATAACACATTTTTTTAAACTCATATTAAAATAAAATTTCATAAAAATGTTAAAACAATTTATAATTTTCCTCAAGGATTTTTTTAAAATATCTTATTATATAATTTTTTTTTCATCGACAGGAAAAAAATTTATTTTTATTCAATTGGGATATTTTTTATTGATAAAATAATTATTCTACCTCTCGATCGTTTATCATATATTTGGACAAGGATAATATTTAAATTCAGTTCCTTGATTAATTTTTCTAGTCCCGTTGAAATATTAACTTTCCATTGATTATTAAAAATTTAATATCGCATTATTATATATTTCATTTATCGTAGATATATTCATTTACTAAAACAAAAAGAATATTAATATATGGTAATTACATTGATTTTTCTTCATTATCAAAGGAATTATTGATAAATATGTATTCTATAATCAATATGTATATTTAATAATGATCAGTATTGATTAATTAAATCAATTATTCAATATGTGGGGAATGCTTTGGAAATGATCTAAATGAGTTGGGATCCATTAGAAAGAATTTATTTTATGCATTGATAATATCCTGAGATGAAATCCATTGGATACAAACTATGAGATTTTTCAAAGATAAATATACCATTTTCTACCCACATTCATAAACCATCTATATGATAGATATTTATAGTAATTGTATCATGTGACTTGAAAACAAGACATTTATTTTATTATCAATCATTTATTATTAGCCTATATATTTTTCTCTATGAAAAAATATTTCAATTTATATCATTCTCAGTTTATTGATTAGATTTCGTGATTTATTATTATTTATCAGTCAATTTTTATTGTGTCATGTCATGTTATTTAAATGAATTTTATTTTCAGTTATTTACTTTTCCATTATGTTTTTAAATTCCCTTCTTTGTTTATTGATTATATTTTATATGGCTTCAATTATTAACTTTCAATAATGAATATTCTCATTTATTCATTATTTCATACAATAGAATTATTATTTAAGGATAACATTTCTCACACAATTTTTTTTTCTTTCACCAAGAATATAGAATGTTTAAATAGATTTATTTTCAAGGATGTGCTAAATGGGATTGGAGTTATACATGAAATAATAAAATTATTTCATAATTAATTTATAATTTTTTAAAAAAATAATCATGTATATATATAGTTTATCAAGATTAATACACTCTTTAGTACATTGAGATTTGATTATTTTTAACCATGCTAATGTAGTGGTTATATAAAGAGGATCTGGGCTTTCAAGGTTTTGTGCACTATAGTAGGTATCGAATGATGAATTTTGTAAAATTTGGAAATATATTTTGAAAAAAATTCCATTAGGTAAAATAACCCCAAGATATCCTTTTATAATTATCAAAGAATAATATATTTCATTTTTCTCCTATGAGTTTTGGATAAAATTACAAGATTATTAGATTATGGTTGATTATTACTTTTATGTCTTAAATATATCATTTTAGGTTTTTCGTGATGGGAGTCAATAATAGATAATATAATATTGGAATAAATTTAGGGAAATATGACTCATTGGTTTAGTATTTGTTTTAATGGACATTCTATTTACGAAAAAATTACCTTAAATTTTATAAATATTAGTTTAATTGAATTGATTACTATTATTTTTAATCATCTCATTAATAAAATTTCAATAATATTAAAATTAGATTTCTAGGATTTTTTGAATAAAAACAAATTGTATTGAAATAAATATATGAAATTGTATTTATTGAAAAAATTTCAAATATCTCTATCATAGTTACTTTTTGAACGGTAGAGTTTTAGAGAAATGAAAACCTATGTGGGAGTGAGTCTCGATCCCATGACCGAAGGATGAAAAGTGTTTAACTACCACCACCACCATATGTTATGTCTTTGTTAATGTGTAACTATTTTTAGTTAATCAATTTCATGAAATAAAAAATTAATGATGAATTGATGGTATCACTATTAGAAATTATTTTATTACTAATATTAGTTATGTAAAATATTGATAAAAAAATATAATGACTTACATTATGTGTATTATGATCCATTAAATGAAAATTTTAGTTCCTAAATATATGGGGGGATATTCTAGGTTATTCATTTCAAGTAGAAAGGGCTGAATTAAATTTTGATAAAAGTATAACAAAAATATGAACATGTTTCTATAGAATTGAAATGTAAAAATTAATTATATTTTCATATTTTCTTGGTAAATAAAATAATTCATCAGCATTATGAAAAGGATCTTAAAACAAAATGATATCCTAATACCAACATTTTGGTTGAACCCAATGGTCTTTAAAACATTTTATATTTAAGCCTTTGTGTTCCTAAAATGTCATTGATCATTCACTTGTTTGAGATCAGTTAAATCAATCACATCATATAATTATGATATTCCTCCAAGTCCATTTTTTCAAATATCAATAATGTTCTCCTACTTTGAAAAATATGTTCTATATTATTCCATTTTACATTTGTACATATTGTTCTATCTTAAACGAGGATATTTTATTAACTCTTTTAATGATATATTATTTCAAAAATTGAATTATAAAACATCAAAACCTAGATTATTGATATAGTAATTAAATTTCCATTACAAAAATTATTTATGGTGGGGAGAATGTAACAACCATAAATTTAGGAAAGAGTAACTTATATTTGATAGCGTGTATGAAACAAAACTATAAAAGTAGAAAGGAATATAAACTGTAGATAAATTATGATATGTATAGTATTTTTAAAAAATAATATATTCTACAGCTTGAAATGCATAAAATAACTAGTTTAATTGAATCACATTCTACAAAATGTTTCTTCGATGCCATGTGTTACACGCAATACAGAATTTTAGGGATCAATAATATATTATTAAAATATTATTGTTTAATACAATACAAATTAAACTAACTGTTAAAATATAACACCCAATACATAAAATATATTAATATTACCACAATTTTAAAGAATATTAATTAAATAATATAACAATTTCATGAAAGGATAGTATGGTTTTAGTGTCTCTAGAAACATTGAAACATAAACATCTGGTTCATAATACATCTTCATTGCCTCCCACAGATTTCTTAATAACTAGAACATGTTTTGACATTCCATTTTTAATACACTTCTTCATGAAAAGGGGAAAATAAACACACTAAAGGGTGATATTGGATTTAGAGTAATGGTAAAAAAGTGGGATATCAATCATATCATAATCATAAGACATAAGAGAATATCATTTGGAAATTGTATCCTTTATTAGACAGATTTGGATTTCATGACATGCTATAACAAATGAGTATTCATTATAATCAAAGAATGTACACAAAAAATCCATAACATAATACATGAAATTTCATTGAATATATATAATAATGTTATATTATGTCATTTTATTAATTGATAATTTCTAAGACCACCAACATAGACAAATTCCCTTACAGAATTGAGTCCACTCCTCCATCAATCCATGAATTACTAAACTGATATCATTTCCTTTTCTAGCTAGGTCTATATCATTTTATATAAATATTTACCCAACTAAATGGAGGGATATGTATATTCCAGCCATCTCATAATCAACTCATTATCATGTGTTCCACATAAACATAAATCATTCATCATAGCATAACCCAAGGAATAATATGGGATTCTTAAACATCATTCCTTTAGGATACATATTAAAAAATTATTTCCTAAATAATATATCATAATAAACACAATTAAACCATAGTAACAATATTTATTGAGATGTAGCCCAATTTAAATAATGTCATCTTAGATGAAATATAATTTTCCGAAATAGTTGGTATAAAATTTGGAGGAAAATATCCTTTCTTTTTCAATAACAATTTTTTTCTCAAAATGACATTTAATTTCAAAAGAAAATAATTTATTTTAAATTAAATATGAAATTCATTAGATGAATCATCATGTAATTAATTTTTTATGAATACGTACAAATATGTTCATGTTGAATAGTTAAAAAACATTATCCTTGTATATTTGTGGGAAAATTGAAAAATCACCTTGTATCAGATAATAACATATGTTTCCTTTAAAACCATTTAAAAGTAATTCAGCAATATGTAAAATCGACATTAAAAAATGTTAAAAGGATATAAATAATATGAAATATTTAATAAAAATTTATTTGGTTGATAAATATACCTCAACAATTATATATGTTTTAACAATCTTGGATAATAATTAGATTGAAAAATTATCCCTTACCATTGGTATGATTTCAATTTTATATATCTGAACATCCAATATAATGAGTTAAAAAAATTTATTGACTTATTTAAGAATCATATCCACCATTATGATATCATATATTATAATATTATCATCTTATTGTTAATAAAATTTCATTATTACTTGTTATTATGGTATTAATAACATAAATTTTTTTTGCAAGTTTTTTCAAATAAGATACTATTATCATTTATTGGTCATAGTTATATTATTTTTAATTTATATTAACCATATATATATCAAATTTTTTCATTCTATACAACTATATATTTTATATTTAATGATTATTATATATAAATAATAACATCACATCATGGAGACAACAGATCGTGTGTACGCACATGTGACAATATCATTCTCATAATTATGGGATGGTATTGAATTGAATGTTGTATAATATTTAACAATAAATATAATATTATAGTAATCATATATAGTTTTTATATCCATCACTATACCCATACAAGTTGGGTGGTGGTGAAAAAAATATTACACCACAGCGTGGAGAATTTAAGTCGTATGTACGCGTGAGTGGTGATTTCATTTTTCATATGATTGGTAGAAGGTGGAATATGGTTGTTTTATAATTATAATAATATCTTTGTATATATTTTTTATGAATTAGTATTTATTGTGAAAAAACTCATGAATAGGATGTAGAAGAAGATTGATGTTTGAAAGAATAAGGAGACGATATTACCTCTTCTTTGATGTGCTTCCTCTACATCTCCTCTTGAAGCACTAAAGTTGGTCTTTGAAGAAGGTCAAAATCACTAGATTGTATCTAGGGAAACTCATAGTGGGAAATGGAATGATATGGATGAGAATGAAGAATAAAAGTGATGTTGAGAGATGAAGGTGGAGGTTCCCCTTTATAATTGAGGTGATGCGAACATTTGGGATCTCCAAAATTGTTAATTTATAATAAAATAGAACACCACTGAAAAACAACCAAAAAACACAAATTTGAATATTAGAATATAAAATGTTTAATTATCATCCTCCAATATTTTTTTAAATGTTTTATTTTTCTTAAAATCTTTTCATTTTGATTACCACTTAGATATCTTATTTTATTTTTATAACTTTAACAAAAAATGCCAATATTAAAAAGGTGTCATATTTACATATTTTATTTTAATTAGAGTGAAAAAAAATAACATAGAACATTTTATAACATGTAATAATTATTATAATTATCTAAAAAATTTAATTATTTTTAAATAATACAATAATTCATTATTTTGATAAACAATCAATATTGTCAATTTTGGCACTATTAAATTAATTTATTTTTAACAATATTAATACTACAAGATAAATTCTAAAAAACTATTTTATCACATTACTTTTTATTCATGTTCATCTATAAAATTAAATAGACATATTAATCTACCCAAATTATATTTACTCTCATATTTTTAATAACATTTATTTATTATCACAATTATTAAAAAAATAACTACATCAATATTGTGTAATTATTTAACATACATATTTTTTGAATAAAAACAAATAATAAAATACTACTATGAATATAAATCTAATAGATTTCAAAAAATATAATTATTCTAAAAAACTGCTGTAAAATCCATCATTTAAAATGTTATACTTATTAAATTATGATCGTGACAACTATAACATCACATTAAATAAAATAATATAAGTGTCACAAACTTTTTTATAAGTATCAAATGTAAACTAACATGACTAATGAATGGATATGGTCTAGATAGGATCTTCAAATAGAATTTGGTCTTGTTTTTTTCTACTTTTATGATTATTATAATATTAATAAAAAAATTATTGATTTTTCATCAATTAAGTTATTTTTAAATCATCAACGTATAAGTTTTTTATAGAATTATTTATTTTTGAAAAATTATATATAAATTTCCATGATAAATAAAAAAATTTGGTCTAAAATGAGTATTTATAATCAAATGTATCCTCTATATAACATTATATAAAAAATAATTTAATTATGAAATGTTATATGAGACATATTTAAAATTTCGTTAAATAATGTAATTTATATGTCCTAATATCATCCATGTGGCTTCCCAAAGACACAATTTTTACCAAAGGAATTATATTTTTCAAAAAATATTATCAATTTATATTAATAAATTTTTTAGTGTATATTAAAAATAGTATTCATACCCTTAATCATCTAATTTATCTTTTTACCATATTAGTAAATATTACCGATGTTAGTATTCTTGATGCCCAAAAATAAAATAAATATATATAAAAAAATTAGTCCAAATAATTACAAAGTTGGAATCAATTTTTAAAAAAACCAAACATATATTTTGAAGAAAATTATTAAGAATTAATCATGTTGTCGGGAAGAGACAGTGAGTTTTAAAAGATAAATCATTGCAAAAGGTTAAAATGTTATGACATAGGAAATCAATGTAAAAACAATGATATTTAAATACATTATATTTAATAATAGGATTATTTTATATTTATACTTTTAAAAAACCCAATATTATAATTTAATCATAGAAATTCTCTTAGAAAAAACATTGTTTTTAATTTAAACATAGTGTATTTTTACTATTCATTAAAATTTGATGGTTATTAGAAAAATTTTAAAATTTAGTCCAATGTACGTTTTTTAATCCCGATTCAAAAGAATAAGTTTCTTTAATATATAAAATTTATTGATGTGTCATAATAATATTAAATTAAAAAGGGTTCACCATTAGAAGGCAGTAATGATTCCCTTTTTAAAATATAGGTTTTTATACATTAAATATTGTTTATTCATAAAATAATACAAAAATATATATTTGGATGGATATAAAAAATATGTTATTATATAAATAACATATATATATATCATTAATTTCATTTAATAATAGAAATTAACTCAAAATAATCATTTAAAAAAGATAAAATATATATTTGAATTTAAATTTTTTATAACTAAATAATTGTGAATGACTTCACCATACATTTTCATAATATATTTATATTTCTTCCCACTAAACTAACATCTATGTTAAAATGGAAATTTTATACTATTGCAATCGTGTAGTTCATGTAAACTCATGATTCCATGCAATGCAAGCTATTGACAATTAAAATTATTTAGAGAAAATATTTTATAAAAACATCTGTGTGTTACATTCAACACCCCTTGATCTGAATTTCTCCCCCAAAATTTGCCACATGGATACAAATAGACTAGGATACATCTATCTCATCATTTCCTCATGTTCCAATATATCATCCTCAAATTAATGGTTCCTCCATAAAACATTAACCGAGGGAGTGGTCTTGTTTCATAGAACATTTTATCTATGATCCTAAATCTCTATTAATATCTCTTAAGAAGAAAGATCTTACTCCAAAAATAAAACTATTGAGTTTATTACATTTGAATGATCTGGTATATATATTCTCAAGAGTGGTACGTGGAACACTTCATGAATTTGAGTGGGATTCGGTGGAATCACCAATCGGTAAGCTACCTTTCGAACACAATTTAGAATTTCAAATTGTATGTTATACCTTGGGCTCAACATTCACTTCTTCCCAATTATTGTTACAATAATCTAGGTAGATTTTCTTAAAAACCCCCTTTAAACCAGTTCATTCTATATGGTCTTTCCTTGTTTTTCATCATATTTTTTATTGTCAATTATGAGCTTCTCTTATGTGTTTTTGATTAGAAATGACCTCTCCATTCATATTATCAACAAATTCATGCATTAATATCTTTTTCCCAAATTCAACCCATAATATTTTAGTTTGTAACTTCTTTCTAAGAAGGTCATCATAAGGAGCCCTTTTAATAATGAATTGAAAGATATTGTGTTAAAAAAATTCCATCAATTGTAGGTGTTGATTTCAATCACCTTTGAAATCCATAGATTAACTCTCAAAATTTCTTCTGGTGTATGTATTTTCCATTAATACTATCCATATATATGAGGATGCTAATTAGTGATGAAACATAACTATATATCTATATAATGTTCAACAAATTTCCATAACATTGTGGAAAACCTCAGATCCCGACCAGATATAATAAATTGTTGTAATCTATGAAATTTTACTTTTTTATTTACATTAATCTTGGAAAGATGAACAAGAAAAAAAATCCACTATAATAGTAATTATGTGTGATGATATTATAAGTAAATAAACTAAAATCCATTTAGAATTATTTCTGATGAAAAATTCCACATTGATGTTTTCCCATTTTCTATATAGTATGAGTAATGGTTGAAACAAATCTTTAGACATATTTCATTAAAATTTAATTTCCTAACAAACTAAGAACCAAGATACATGTTGAACAACATATCTTTTCATTCCATCCCACCAGAAATATTATTTCATGTCCAAGTACATATTTTGGGTTATAGGGTGAATTGAGAATCTAGAATAATGTTCCTCATCCAATATCTCATTCAATTATTTTGGTATAGGAAGAATACAACCTGATTCCTGAACATTAATATTCCATCACAGTAAAAATTGAATGTAGTATCATTTTTAACCTTTTTCTACATCTTCGTTATAGTCCTCTTAATCATCACTTGTAATGATAGTTGAACATTCATTTTAGAAATGTAAGATTTAGCCTCTTCATTTAAAATATCAATATCTGTCTTTTTAAAATGCATAACTACTAGATCTTTTGTGATCCTCTTCATCTATAGGATAGAATGGTCCTTTCAACCAAAAGTATATGAAACCTTGTTTGGATTCCCAGGGTGATAATGTTTTGAGAAGTCATAATATATAATCAACACCAATAATATTCTTTGATGCATATTCAGCTCCTTTTGAGTGATAATATAATTTAAAATTTTAGGATCAGTATACTTATCACACCTTTTACCATAAAGATAATTCTCCATACATTTTGATTGATGATTACCAAAACTAACTCCAAACCATGAGTTGGGTATTTTTTTCTCAAATATTTTAAATTTTCAATAGCTATAAGATATCACTATATCATTTTTCATGAGAACACATACCAATACTTTATTGGATGAGTGATTGTAGAACAAAAACCATTATCCTATACAAGTAAATGTGGTCAAAAGTGAACTACCTAATCTTATTTTGGGATCTTTGAAGTTATCTTTATATTCCTTATTCTGTATAAACATGACTCTTTTATGAGTTAACATGGAGAGATGATTAGATAATCATAAAAAATATTTTACAAAAAGTCAGCAATATCCATCTTAACCAATAAAACATTGGATCTCAATTATCATTTTTTGCTTCATCCAAATTTCAATAATTTTTTTTATTCTTGATCCACATATATAAATTATATTGAGTTTATGTGACCTAAAAAGGAAACTTTCTGAAGCCAAAATTCACACTAGGTAAATTTTTCATAATGAGTATCCTTTCTCTGTGTCTTCAATAAAATTCTCATGTGATCTTCATTTTTGTCCTTGGATTTCAAATAGAAAAGAATATTTTATATAATTAATACCAAGAACTGATCAATATAGTCTCTAAAGACTCTATTCATTATATCCATGAATATATTGGGGGTATTAGTAAGACTAAAAATAATTACTATAAATTAATAGTGTCAATAAATTGTACGGAATGAAATATTTAGTATATCCTCTTTCAAGAGCCTTAATTGGTGATATACTTAATGAAGAAAAATAATGGAAATTAATTGATCTCAACTTAGTAGGATGAAAAAGTCATCAATGTAGGGAATATGATATTTTTTATTTATAGTGATCTTAGTAAATTCTCTATAATTAATGAAAAGATTCATTGATCTATATTTCTTCTTAAAAATCATAACTGGTGCACCCAAAGGTGACACATTAAGGAGTTTGAATCTCTTATCAAGATTCCCTGTGAGTTTCTTCATCTATTCATGCAACTCAAAGGGTCCATTCTATATGGTGTCTATAAAATAGAAATAACACCCATTATGAGTTATAATAAAAACTCAACAACATGATTTGGTGGATGAAATAGTAATTATTTCATAAATAAATTATAAAACTCTAATTCAATGGCTGTATATATAATAATTAGTCCCCCATTAACCATTTTAGATATATAAACATTATTTGTAATCATCAAGACCCGTAATAGGAAATAAATTTTATGTCAATGGTCATAGTCTTCATTTCATCTATAGTTGATCATAGATTGATCGAGAATGTGAAATGTGACTTACCTTCCTTAGAAATTGAAATGAGATCCATATAGGTAAGTCCAATACATACCATAAATCATATAAAATTACATTTTAGTAAGGATCTCCAGATTTGCAAGAAGGAATTTCCTAAAAACATAAATCCGAGAATAATTGCAAACATTTGATGTGACCATTGTCCCATTTAATTATTTCACATGTAACACCCCAAGATTCTACGGTACACATCTCTTTGAATAATATCGTAGCATATGTTGTACTCATCTTTGAGTTCAAACACACCAACACCAATCAAAATTGCTATTATGAATAGTAATTCCCACTTTTTTAAAGTTTATAAATTTTATCTTTTAAAATGAAATTCATTTTTGTATTTGTAATATCAATATTATTTTACTGTGAATTTTTGGAATTTTTCTGAAAATATTCAATTTTTAATGAATAGTGAAAAACAGTAGTTATAGTTTAAACACAAATTTTTATTTAAATAATAATTTATTTTATTTAAATTTATTTTAGATCAAAATTGATTCATAATAACAATATAAGATCAATGTAATTCATTGATGTTAGTTCATAATAATTTTAGATATATAAAAATTTTACTGAACTTTTTATCATCTTTTACCCACCTCCTAGGAACATTTTCAAATTTACAGAAAACATAATTTTACTGCTTCTGTGAGTTGAAATTCAAAAATTACAGAGAAACAATTTATATCTGTAAGAAAAATTCGGTTCAATGAGATGAAAATAATTTTCGGTAAATAGCAACTTTTTACTTTTATTTACAACAATTAAAAGTAAATAGAGATATTAAGGGTAAAAATGTTATTATTATTACCCTTAAACATGTCCTAATTCTATAGGATAAGGATTATTCGAACAAAATAAAACCTTAAGAATAAAATATGAACCTCTTTGGTCCCCATGGATTATATTAGGTCATTTATTATTATTTAATTCAAAGAAGAGTTAAAAGTGTTAAATTCAAAGTTTAAGAGCTAATATAATTATAATATAGGGATAAACATAAGATAAATTAGAATATATAATTTCATTAGTATGATAAAATTGTTTCCTAAATAAGATAATTTTATTTATATTTTTTACACATTATACAATTAAATTTATTTATGACACAATGACGATGCAAAAATTACCTAATTAATGAAATACTAAAATAATTGATATTATAAATATCCAAATAAATGTAATTTGAGACATTTTATGAATTAGAGAAATTTTATATGTTAATATGACATTATGGTGTTGGTTAGACGAATATTTTTTAAAGTAATAATGCTGTTATAAATTTTGAAAAAACAAAAAACCAAATAGTGTCAAAATTAACATAAAAGAATTTTTTAAAAAAATTATTATTAATTTATATTATATTCTTCAAAATGTAATGATTGTACAAAATACATATATAATGATATGTTTATCATTAATGAACTACATGGGGTTCACGATGAAGTTTATAGTAAGTTTATTAACCATATAATATAAAAATACAACGAGACATAGTAAATGTGAAACTATTTAACTAAGAGTTAAATCTAAAACATAAGGTTAATATAGTGAACCAAAGCTATCTAAAACCTATTGGTTGAGTGGTTATCAAACCATCCCCACCTTATCATTTAAATAATCTATTTTGGATCCATTATATATAAAAAAATATTTTATTATAAAAAATATTTCTTGCTTTTCATATGGTTACCCTCACTACCCCTTATCTCTAATTGACACCTTCAAAGCCTTCTGGCTTGGCTAACCCCTTCCAAAATACCCTTTATACTTCCTCCATTAATCCTAGAGGCCTTGCATTAGTCGTAATGTCATCCTAAGGATCCCTTTTGATCAAATCAAAAGGAAGTACCTGAAGAAGAGGTAAATATTTCATCAACTATTTATAGTTCCTTTAGACATCCATATACTCTTTTTTTGATTACATTTTAAAATAATAACTATAGTATCATAGTTATACTATGATGTTATTATAAATATGGTACAACCATATTCATTGCACTATCCATCCTGTGAATGACATGTCACCATACGTGCGTACATACGACTTATCATCTCCACGTCGTGGTGTAATTGTTATTCAATACATTATTATTTTGAGGGGTATAATAATAATTTATAATTGATGTAAATAATAAATATATTGTGAAAATTAATATTTATATATTATATACCATTTAATTATATATTATTTCAATATCAAAAGAATTATATTGTCTATCATGCATATGTTTGGATTACCGTCTCCACCAACGCGATGAGATACATTGCCAATCGTATACATTCAAGACTAATTATCATTATATGATTGAAAATAATGTTTAAAGACTAAATATAATTCTCAATATGAATAATATACATCCTATCCATTACAAACATTACTTATGTAACAAATTATATAAAGCAAAATGAATCAGTTAACACCTGAAATGACGATAATTCAAAGATATTATTAATAAATCAATGTTAAAAGATTATATATTATATCATATTAATGTATTTTGTTCTTGTATAGTTTAATAAAAATTATATCACCATTATACATGATGTTAACCAAACCATGACCAAGGAAATGTACAAGGTAAGGGTTAATTTTACAATCTCTTTATTATCTGTGGTAGCTTTTCGCAATTTTCTATTGGGTCATCTTTATCATCCCCATTCATGTTTCCTAAATATTTATACCAAATTTATTTTAATATTTTCTAGAATATTTATTAATGTCATATATACCCTTGTTTTACTATTTATAAATTTTTTTCAAAGTAATCTTTTTGTCATTTTCCAAAAAGGTACTTCATGACCTTTTCAAAAGAATGAAGGTAAGAATGTTCCACTGTTATAACATCATCAAAGAATCCCATACAAGCTTATTATAATATATTCAAAATAATTTTTTTCTTTATAATTATGTGGCTCTTAAATTATTTAATAAAATAATGAGATATTTCTCTAAAAAGGATTTGATTTCTTCTATGTCCACATCCTTTCATGGATTTTAAGCTTACTTGAAATTGATATATTATGATACAAAACATCCATATTGTGTTGAAGGTTTTGTGATATGTTTGACTATGGATGTTTTATTTTTAAACCATTCCTGGTTCAGGGATAAATTATAGACATTTTTTATGCTAGTTTTATTAATAATTTTTATGTTATGTATATTCCTTTACATATTAGGAATGAATTGGACTTAGTATGTGGCGGGTAGAGCCTGAAATAGCTCCTCGATTCATCAGTAGGTCTCATGAGATAAACTAGTGTATTGGCACAAGGCCATGACAAAATCTTATTTGTAGTCTTGGCACAAGGCTTTGACCATGTGGTTAAGAATGTCTGGAATTATACATTCCATCATTATGAATGTGGCTATTGATATTTCATGTGATTACTTAACTAGTAGAATAACCATGTGAATAAATAAATGGAATTATTTGATTTTATCTATTCCATATTATGCTGAAGTTCATGTTTAATAGGCATTTTTTAGTCTTATAAATTTTCTTAAATGTTTATTCTTATTTAGGAATGTTTCCGCTATATTGTTATACTTACTGAACATCTGAGCTCATCCCTTTCTATGTTTTATTTTTCCCAGGATGCGAATAAGTATATTATTACTGACCTATAGGGATATTATATAAGATCTTAGGGTTGTCTGTGGAAACAATTTTGTTGTAGTTTTCCATTTCATGATGTAATGTAATCCTTATGAATGTATCTAGTACTACAAGTCTACCAAACTAATCAATTTTTTGAGACATGTTCTTTTGTGATCATTCCAATGATACATTATAATGCACTGACTCTAGTCTTATAGGGTCCGGGGATTAAAGTTGATATCTGAGAAAGTTTAGTATAATCCTTGGAAACTAGATTTATGTAAACTATAATTATATCACATAGCCCTAAGATATACATTGAGGATTAGTATAGAAGAACATGCTAAAATTTTGGTATTGTAGATATTTTCTGATATTTCCAAGAAATACATCCCTGTCGGGATACAAGAAGTTAGATGCAGCTCTGGCACAAATGTACCTAGGGGTAGAACCTGAAATCACCTCTTTGAGCTAGAATCGAACGAGAACTGGGGAAAGACAATATCCATTGATTCACTCTTGCTTATGACACATCTAGGGGATATTATTAGGATAATTCTAATTTTTATTACAATCCATTATGAATGGTTTATGAGTATATAATTCCTCAAAGAAAACATTTTTTATGATTATGTATTATATCCATAAACTGTTCAATTTATATTATGTTTTTTTACAAATTTGGAATTATGTATTTCAATTCATAAATTAATATTGTTTATTCCATTTTATAGAAATGGTTCCTTGTAGAAGGAATGAAAACCATATCAATGGACACGCTCTATGATGAGATTTCCTTCCTTATTAAGGTAATTATAGTGTATATGGTGATGCAACATGTGATGATCAGCTAATAACCATACTGGGACAACTCACTCAGGTTATGAATAATAATTCTACCTGTGTAGAGCACCCTGATCCACATCGTGGGGGGTCAATGTTAGATCTCTTAATGAGGGAAAGACCACCAACATTCAATGGGTGTACAAATACACTAGTATTTGAGCAAAACATAAATTTCATAGAAAAAATATTTCATGCCTTGGGGTGTAGCGAAACAGAAAAATTTTACATTGTTAAGACCCGGAAATTTCAAGGAAATTTTTTGTTCTAATTTTCTTTGGGATTTTACAAGAACGCGGTTTTTGATAGCACCTGATTCCGACGCCCGATGTGCCCGGAATAATTTTTCGAAGTTTAACTCGGGTACGTTCAGTGAACTAATGAGCGTGTTTTTCTATCTTTTAAACCGGTTCTCGGAATTGAAATCTGAGGGCACCGATGAAATCGCAGCACCAGTATTTGCTTAGAAATTCCTTTTCCGGAGTTGCATTTGCTTAGGTGTGGTTTTTTTTGGGGTTAAGTTAAAAAATAAAATAAAGTGGTGCGACAACTTTATTTTATTTCACTTAAAGCCACATAAAATCTGCTTAAGCTGAGTGGAAGCAGATAAGGTGAAATCCAAAATATCATACCCTCTTGGTAGGATATTTGTGAGGTGGGGCTCGCACGAGCCCCACTGTTTCTTTTACTCTAAGTAACGCACCTGCAACCCCCCTCTTTAATGAAAGTCAACCGTGTGTTTTTATGGTTAAGAAATGCCTCATTAATTGGGTAGTTAAATCGTTACAATTAATTCATTGGATTAATTATTCGTTTCTTTTCTTTTGAATTTCAAACGTGTCATGTGCATTAATAAAATAAGATAACTCATATTTTATTTTTGTTGGAACTTGTGGCATGGAGAGGATTTGGAGGAAAGCGTTATTCATCGACGAAGAACGCGAAGAACGCGAAGAATGCTCCGACCTCCGATGATGAACGCCAAACCCTCAGAGATCGACCACGCGATGCCGTGTACCGCGACGTCAACGATGCTTCTTCCGCAACTCTCCTTCCACGACGTTTTCTACGTGACGATCCATCTCTTCCGTGATGATCCTCTTCTTCAGTGACGGTTAATTCCGCGACGAACTCGCGTTCGACGACAACGCTTGAGGTAGGGAATTAATTTTTAGAATGATTTTATTCCCTCGTTTCATCTATTCTAAGGAAAAACAAAGAACACAGATCAGCTTATTATCTAGTTGATCAGAGAACGTTTACCTTGAATGTTGGGAATAATTTGTTGCAGGAAGTTTTGGGGGTTTATTTTATTGTTGATCGTGATCTCATATGTCGCCTTTCTTGGTTTCAATTGGGCCGCCTGTTATCATAATAACGGGAGAAGGTCGGACCACACGAACACAGACGACCCTCCTCCCCCTTGTTTGTTTGAGTTTGTTGCGGCACATGAAAGGTAGTGCGGTGCCGTTGCACAACAAGGAAACGAGATGAAAGAACGCGGTGAAGAAGCGCGACGCCATCACGTCGTGCCGTTGGGGCCAAACGAAACCGCGGGAGGAGTCGGGGCTGAGGAAGCGATTTTAAGACCCCACTGTTTGTTGTCAAAGTGCGGATCAACGGTTGATGATGAGGCAGGCCTCAATGGCGTTTTGAATCCTTTGTAGTGATCTTCGGCTCCCGGGTGGACCACCGGTGCAGACGGAATTGAAATTGGACCACCGGAGCAACTCTGGTGGTCCAGGGAAAACTCCGTCGGCACGACGCAGGGAAGGGGCCGCCGCGGCTGAAGCCGCCGCTGTAGGGGGCTACTCCCGCGGCCGCGCGGGACTAGCAGGATGCGACATCACGCCGCGTCTGGTGGCAGGGAGCGTCCCCCGCATGGGTGGGGGGGAGGAGGGAGGGGGGAAGGGGGCGCAGTTTCGTCCAAGGGGGCAGCGCCCCCCTTTTTGCGCGGCCGCTCGGCCATAGCCGAGCCGCCCCGGTCCAGACCGACATTGCCGGGCTGGGCCGCCCAGGGCGGGCCGGGCCGGTACATGCCCATCCGGGTCGGACCCAGACCCGGGTCGGGTTAACCAGGTTCGGGCCGACCCGAGGGGGTGGGTCGGGTCTGTTCGGGCCCAGACCCCCCGCTTTCAGACCTTTTTTGGTTTTTCACCCATATCTTGAGCTGTAGACCTCCGATCTATGCACTGTCAGTGGCGATGCGACCCTTGGATCGAGACAGTCATTTCAGTATATTACACTTAAGGTTTTGGAATACCATTGGTTCGTCCGGGTTGGTTCGGATACGAAACCAACCGGGCCCTCGGAGCAGAAATGCTTATATCTTGACCTTCGGACGTCCGATTGAAGTGCTGTCAAATTTGATTGATTCTTCTAAGTGATACGGATCTTTTGGCTTACTCCGCTCGAGGATTGGATGTCATCAAAGTGCGGTCAGGATGGTTCGCTCATGAAACAAACCGGCCTCTTGAACTAAAAAGCCAATAACACACAGACCGGGCATCTGATTGATGCGTCGTCTATCTCGTTAATTTCCTCTTGACGAGACGGAACTTTTGGCATACTTCGACAGAGTTTTGGTTGCTGTTGGATAGTGGCCAGGTAGGATTGTACCCAAAATCCAACCGGGCCCCTAGAATGGAAAAGCTAATATCTTTCGGACCAGACGTACGTTTGAAGAACCGTTAGCGGCGTTGGTGATCACGTTGAGAAACAGTCCCTTTGAGTTTACCCTATGAGTGTTGGGGTACTGTTCCGATATGACCGGGTTGGTTCGCACACGAGACCAACCGGGCCCCTAGGATGAAAAGACTAATAACTCGCAGACCGGGCGTCTGATTGACGCGCCGTCTGTTGCATTGTGACCCCTATGATGAGGCGGTCCATTGAGATACTTCTTAGTGGTAATTTTAGATACTTGGAGTATCGACTTTTACCTCATGGAGCGGACTCTCCCAGAGACGAGCGTGCGGAGTACGGAGACCGTGTAGCCGACTGAGACCTGACGACTGCTTGACCGACTCGACTTGGAGTGAGTCTACTAGCCCAGTGGACGGAGCACTACATTGTGAGGTGTAGAAACATGGCGGATGGAGCAATACCTGTGTGATAGTGCAGACCCGTAGTACTCGTCCGGAGGGTACCTCTGCAGGCTACTAGGGGGTGTGCACTACTGTGTTTGGGTGGAATACCCCGGTGGGAAGAACTATTGTGTTTGGGTGGCTGGCCCACGGTACTCGACAGGAGGAGTAACTCAGCAGTATTAGGTTAGTGAGAAGTACCTCAGAGTCGTGACAGGACCACTGTACACTCCAGAGATGGGGCTCTTCAGCAGTTACGGTTTCAATAATAAAAATTCTGGATTGAGCTGAGTCTATGACCTTTGTGTTTCCTCATGATTGAGATGGTTTACATGATAACTTAGGTATATTTATGGGCATATACTTGGGTAGGGGTTATCCGTTGATTTCATAATCCTTGTGTTTTTTCTTGATTGAGATGGGTTTCTTGATAACTTGGGTATTTGTATGGGCATAAACCTAAGTAGAGGTTATCTTTTGAGATCTTCTTTGTGGTTATATTTGTTGGTTTTAGTGAGACCTTGAGGTTCTCAGGGTCCCTACTGAGTATCGTTATACTTACCCCTGCACGGGCTATGCCCGCACCTCATTGTGTTGGTTGCAGATGACGGGCAGTGCTGACGGAGGCCGAGTGTTCGAGTACTGGACGGTACCCGGAGGTGGACTACATGACGAGTTAGTTCCCGGAGGTGGACTACACGATGAGTTAGTATCCGGAGGTGGACTTCACGGCTAGACGACACTCAAAGGAGGTTGACATGCGAGTTCATTGTGGAGGATATATGTACCTACCCTTTAGGTATGACCCGTGGTGGACGATCCAGGAGCTGCTCCATCTGTACCTACCCTTCAGGTAGGATTTGAGGAGGACGACCTAGGATCCGCTTCCGTTCTTCTAGCTGTTGTCTTTTTCTTTTGTACTTTTTTCATTTGTAGTTGTACTTTCAGTTGGGTTTGTATTCTGGCCCATTTACCTTTCA
Organism: Viscum album; assembly: GCA_963277665.1. Classification (NCBI taxonomy): domain Eukaryota; kingdom Viridiplantae; phylum Streptophyta; class Magnoliopsida; order Santalales; family Viscaceae; genus Viscum; species Viscum album. Next base: position 2,087,856,494 of record OY728152.1, read on the forward strand.
TCAAATTCTTTTGTACTTAGTGTTTTACTTTCGCTTGTACACTGTGCTGTTTTGTTTACTTTTATAATGTAAATTCCTTCCCAATTATCAGGATTTAGGCCTTTGGTGCTAGTCACCAACCCCTGTCCTATGGAAGGCGGGCTTGGGGTAGTCACGACACGGGACCCAAGGAAGGGTCATGACAAATTGGTATCAGAGCGAGGTTCTACCGTAGAACTTATAACTCTGCTATTATCTTTCTTTGAAGCAATAGTGTTAAGAGTACCGAGTGTGGTTTTCAGTTCAGGGAGTCCAATGTTGGTGCGGGCGGCCGACGTATCTATACACCAGGACCTGGACAACTGATTTCTGACTTTGTGCATGAAAACACTGATTGCGTGTGTGTTTCCAGATGTTTTTAAATGACAGCTCAAACCAGGTAAGGTCACCAGGTATAATCATTTGAACGTGTCACGTTCTTTCTTTCAAGATGCCATTTCACGGACGACCAGCTAGAGTCTAGAGGGATGTGCGTACTAACAGCCTACCGAGCGACGAGGCTTCGGTACATGGACCTCTTGCAGTTGAGGCACCAGCGGAGCCACCAGAAGAGGCACCAGCGGTACTACCATACGTTGGGCCACCGATGCCACCAGCCCCAACAGTAGGTGATGCACGCCATTTGAGCACTCTGCACGAGTTTCAACGCCAGAGGCCACCCATTTTTTGGGGAGAGATGGACCCGCAGGCGGCTGAGGATTGGCTGGGGGCAGTGGTGAGAGTCCTCAGGCTAGTGGGGACGCCTGCAGACTTCATGGTGATCTTTGCTGCGAGCCTTCTTCAGGAAGCAGCAGGCGGGTGGTGGAGCCACTTGTTCCAGTTTTTCTATGGGATGACCTTGATATGGGAGGACATCGAGACCTTCTTCAGGATGGAGTTTTTGCCAGTAGCTCTACACCCCAAGCGTGTTCAGGAGCTGCTGCCTTCGCCTTGTGTTTTTTGATCAGTAGCCGAGTCATCTGTGGGTAGTAGACAGATGATGCAGAGGTCCAAGAGGACCAGAGCCAGCTGTACGGGGAGCAGGAAGTGTAATGAATGCGGCGTAAAGGGTCACCTGGAACGTGACTGTCCGAATCCTCATACAGTTGATCCGTAGGCTTTAGAGGACCCACCAAGGAAAAAGCACTGGCGGGTGATTGAGCAACAGCTGAGCAGTGGACAAGGAAGTAGAGCTCCGGGAGCATGTAGACATGAGAGAAAGTAGTGGATATGTCCCTTGTACTTCTAGTTTTAGGTTCATGTTGTATTCGTGTGTTTGTACTATGAGCTGCAATAATAAAAAGACACATATCATTGTGATGTTTGCTTTCCTGTCCTTTTTGTTTGGTTGATACTGAGTGGTCCTAGTAAAGACTGTTGACTTGACCCTCATTTTCTATATTTCTACTGGAGGAGACCCAATGACCTCACACTGATGCCGATAGTGTGACTCGACCCTTGGAGGCGAGAGTGACAGTTGGAACTCTTGGTAGTTACGTCGAGGCATTACGACATCATCCATGGCATGAATGTGTACTTCATGTCAGGATTGACTGTATTATGCAATGGGCGTGGTTCATCTAGTGGATAAGACCGAGTTTCTCTTTTCGGCAAAGGAGAAATTTTTAGCAGCTCTTTTAGATCATAGGCAAAGAAGGTGCAGATAATCCAGGAGAGGATGAATACTGCACAGTGCGGTAAGAAATAGGAAACCGACACCAGTCTTAGAGACTCGAGCGTGTTAGATTATTCAAGAAGAGGAAGATTTTAGGCGAGATAAGTCTGCGAAGCAGCAGACGTAGAGGTAGAGCTAGGAGAGAAGCATGAGGTGGTGTACATATTAACATGCTACAACCACCCGCCTTAGTTTTCCCTTCCAGGCTCAGGTAGCTGGGGGGCAGGGGAAGAGGGTAGATGCGTGCAGTCAAGAAGAGTGACCCAATGGCTCTAAGAATGATTTGAGGGATAGTCTGTTTCCACTAATAGTTGCTATAGTAATGGACATCGATATGAATCATTCCTTGTTTTCACAAATCTTGTTCCAGCCCTAGAGTTTCAGATAAGCCATGGACTTCACCCTCACGTCTGGAGATACCTTGGGAGAAGACTTGATAATCACACTTACGCCGACAGTGTGATCAGACCCTCAAGGTGAGAGTTTCGGTTGGAATCTCTTGGTGGCAGTGTCGAGGCCTTACGACGTTGGTTTGATTATAGACTGGGAAAACACAGTTCATACACAAATTGACGGTATTAGATAAAAAGGTTGTGGTTTAACTACTATGTCGGAATGGGTTTTCCTTGGTCGGCGAAAAAAGAAACCCCAGGCATCACAGGGTAACTCATGCATAGGAGGGTGTGACTGATCACTCTTGAGTCGGTCAAACATACCCTTATGACAGCAGCCATTTTGTTTTCCAGTTCTAAACAAGAATTGGAGACCTCTGGAGTTTGAGGATGACAATCACGACCTTATACGAGTCTCACCTCGATGAGGATTACGGAGATGTGTCCAAGGCGGCAAGTTATCTCCGAGTTTTAGCGGACCATCTTAGGTCCTCAGATAGGTAGGCGGGGTTGTTTAACACTTGACCCAGCCAACTCACTTGCACCAGGTGCACGAAGACATCCATGTATCTCAACTGAGGGGATACATGCTCGACCCTTCTTATTTCATCAAGCATAGGGAGCTGGACGATGGTGATGGGGTGTCTTTCACGGAGGTTCTAATGGGGATCGAGGATCGACATGAGTGGATCCTAGGAGGAAGATCGATTCCTCATATGCACATTCTTTGGCAGTACAGGAACCTCCATGTGAGAACATGGGAGCGGAAGGCTTAGATGCGTGCTCTATACCACTTTTGTGACCCTAGTTTGTGTTGAAGCTTTACGGGGACATAAAGCCCTGAGGTGGTAGTACTTTTAAGACCCGGAAATTTCAAGGATTTTTTTTTCTAATTTTCATTGGGATTTTACAAGAACGTAGTTTCTAAAGGAGCCTGATTCTGAGGCATGGTGTGCCCAGAATCATTTTCCGAAGTTTTGCTCGGGTACCTTCAGTGAACGAACGAGCGAGTTTTTCTAACTTTTAAACCAGTGCTCAGAATTGACATCAGACGGCACCGATGAAGTCGCAACGCTGGTATTTACTTAGAAATTCTTTTTCCGGAGTTGTGTTTTCTCGGGTGTGGTTTTTAATTTTTGGGGTTATGTTAAGAAATAAAATAAAGTGGTGCAGCAACTTTATTTTATTCACATAAAGCCACATAAAAGCTGCTTAAACTCAGTTGAAGCGGATAGGATGCAATCCAAAATATCCTACCCACTTGGTAGGATATTTGTGAGGTGGGTCCCACACGTGCCCCACCTTTTCTTTTCCTCTAAGTAACGCACCCGAAACCCCCCTATTTAATGAAAGTCAACTGTGCGTTTTTCTGGTTAAGAAACACCTCATTAATTGGGCTGTTAAATCGTTACAATTAATTAATTGGATTAATTTTTCGTTTCGTTTATTTTGAATTTCAACCATGTCATGTGTGTTAATAGAATAACATAACTCTTATTTTATATCTTTTGGAACTTGTGGCGTGGAGAGGATTTCGAGGAAAGCGTTCTTCATCGACGAAGAATGCGAAGACAGCGAAGAACGCTCCGAACTCCGACGAAGAACGCCAAACCCTTGGAGATCGACGACGCGACACCGTGTACCGCGGAGTCTATGACACTTCTTCCGCGACGCTCCTTCCACGACGTTTCTTCCACGATGATCCTTCTCTTCTGTGACAATCCTCTTCGTCCTCAACAGTTAATTCCGCGAAGAACTCGCGTTTGAAGACAATGCTTGAGGTAGGGAATTAATTTTGAGAATTATTTTATTCCCTCGTTTAGTTTATTCTAAGGAAAAACAAATAACAAGGATCAACTTATTATCTAGTTGATCCGCTAACGTTTTCCTTGCGGGAACTTGTGGGGGAATATTTTATTGTTGATCGTGATGTCATATGTCGCCTTTCATGGTTTTGATTGGGCCGCCTGTTATCGTAATAATGAGTGAAGGTCAGACCGCATGAACATGTCCGACCCTCCTCCCCCCTTATTTGTTTGAGTTTGTTGCAGCATGTGAAAGGCAGTGTGGTGCCATTGCACCGCGCGAAAACAAGAAGTAAGAAAACGGTGAAGAAACGCGGCGCCATCACGCAGCGCCGTTGGGGCCGAACGAAATCGCGGGCAGAGTCGGGGCCGAGGAGGTGATTTGAAGACCCTGTCGTTTTTTGTCGAAGAGTGGATCGATGGTCGATGATGAGGTTGGCCGCAATGGCGTTTTTAATCCTTTGCAGAGATATTCGGCTCCCGGGAGGACCACCGGTGCAGAAAGAATTGAAATCGGACCACCAGAGCATCTCCGGTGGTCCGTGGAAGACTCTGTCGGCGCGCCGCCGGGAAGGGGCCGCAGCGGCTGAAGCCGCGACGAAGGGTGGCTTGTCCCGCGGCCGTGCGGGACCAGCAGAACGCGGCATCACGCCGCGTCCGATGGCAGGGAGCGGCCCCCACGTGGGGGGGCAGAGGGAGGGGGGAACAGTTTCGTCCAAGGGTGCAGCGCCGCCCTTTTTGTGCGGCCGCTCGGCCAGAGCCGAGCCGCCCCGGGCCGGATCGGCAGCACGGGGCCGGGCCGCCCAGGCCGGGCCGGGTCCCCCCGGTTCGGGCCGACCTAGGGGGGTGGGTCGGGTCGTTCCGGGCCCAGACCCCCCGCTTTCGGATCTTTTTTGGTTTTTCGACCCTATCATGAGCGGTAGACCTCCGATCGACGCACTGTCAGCGGTGATGTGATCCTCGGATCGAGGAGGTTGTTTCGGTATATTACAATCAATGTTTCGGAATACCTTGGGTTTGGCCAGGTTGGTTCGGATATGAAACCAACCAGGCCCTCGGAGCAAAAACGCTTATATCTTGAGCAACGGACGTCCGATTGATGTGCCGTCGACATTGATGGATTCATCTAAGTGAGACAGATCTCTTGGCTTACTCCGCTCGAGGTTTGGATGTCATCGAAGTGCGGTCGGGTTGGTTCGCTCACGATACCAACCATGCCTCTAGAACGAAAAAGCCAATTACTCACAGACCGGGCGTCCGATTGACATTCCGTCTGTCTTGTTGATTTAATCTTGATGAGACGAAACATTTGGCATATTTTTCCCGAGTTTTGGTTGCTGTTGGATACTGGCTGGGTTGGATTGTACCTGAAATCCAACCGGGCCCCTGGAACGGAAAGGCTGATATATTTCTGACCAGACGTCCGTTTGACGAACCGTCAGCGGCGTTGGTGATCACGTTGAGAAACGGTCCCTTCGAGTTTAACCTATGAGAGATGGGGTACAGTTGAGATACAGTGGGGTTGGATCGCACACAAGACCAACCGGTCCCCTAGGACGAAAAGGCTAATAACTCACAGACCGGGCGTCCGATTGACGCGCCGTCTGTTGCGTTGACACCCCTATGACGAGGAGGTGCTTTGAGATACTTCTTCGTATGACTTTGAAATACTTGGAGTATCCACCTGTAGCTCATGGAGCAGACCCTCCCAGAGATGACCGTGCAAAGTAAGGAGACCGTGTAGCCGATTGAGACCTGACAACTGCTTGACCGACTCGACTTGGAGTGAGTCGACTAGCCCAGTGGACGGAGCACCACTTTGTGAGGTGAAGACCCATGTCGGACGAAGCACTACCTATGTGACAGTGAAGACCCGCGGTACTCTTCCGGAGAGTACCTCTGTAGGCTACTAAGGGGTGTGCACTACTATATTAGGGTGGCATACCCCGGCGGGAAGCACTACTGTGTTTGGGTGGCTGGCCCGCCGTACTAGACATGAGGAGTACCTCAGCAGTCTTAGGTTAGTGAGATGTACCTCAGAGTCGTGGCAGAACCACTATACACTCCAGATAAGGGGCTCTTCATCAGTTACGGTTTCGATAATAAAAATCATGGTTTGAGCTGAGTCTATGACCTTTGTGTTTCCTTATGATTGAGATGGGCTACTTGATAACTTAGGTATATGTATGGGCATATACCTGGGTAGGGGTTATCCGTTGATTTCATAATCATTCGGTTTCCTCATTATTGAGATGGGTTACTTGATAACTTAGGTATATGAATGGGCATATACCTAAGTAGAGGTTATCTATTGTGATCTTCTTTGTGGTTATCCTTGTTGGAATTAGTGAGACCTTGAGGGTATCAGGGTCCCTACTGAGTATCTTTATACTCACCCATGCACGGGTTATGCCTGCACCTCATTGTGTTGGTTGTAGACAATGGGTAGTGCTGATGGAGGCCAAGTGTTAGAGGACTGGATGGTACCCGGAGGTGGACTACACGACGAGTCAGTACCTGGAGGTGGACTACACGACGAGTCAGTATCCGGAGGTGGACTTCACAGTGAGACGACACTCAGAGGAGGTTGACAGGTGAGAGCGTTGTGGAAGCTATCTGTACGAACATTTCAGGTAGGACCTGTGGTGGACGATCCAGGAGCTGCGCCATCTATTCCTACCCTTCAGGTAGGATCCGAGAAGGAAGACCCAGTAGACTCTTCCGTTCTTCTAGCTATTGTCTTTTTCTATTTTACTTTGATCATTTTTAGTTGTAATTTCAGTTGGGTTTGTATTCTGGCCCATTTACCTTTCAACACATTCTTTTGTACTTAGTGTTTTACTTCCTCTTGTACTCTATGGTGTTTTGTTTACTTTTATAAAAGAAATGCGTTCCCAGTTATCGGGATTTATGCCTTTGGTGCTAGTCGCCAGCCCCTGGCCTATGGATGGCGGGTTTGGGGTAGTCACGGCACGGACCCCGAGGATGGGTCGTGACAGTCATGGCTGTTTACTTCCTCACTAGAGATGTTGATCAACGGTTTTAATTGATTCAAAACACAACGATATTGGGTGAAGTATCAATTATGTAATGGAGAGAATTTAAATAAATTTTCATAAAAAATTTCTTTCCTCGTGACCATCAAGCATATATAGAATGTCAATATTTGAGACTGAGGCAAAAAGAGGATGATAATGTCGCAAAATATGAAGATAACATTAAAAGGTTAAAAAGGCATGCTACAGATTATCTGTATAGATCAAGAAGTAAGATTGATCATTTCATTGATGGGTTAAACCCATTTCCCCATAGAGTATTATTCTCACAATCCTTCTCGGTGTACAAAGATATTGTCCTATGTGTTATCAAGAATGAAAAAATAATTCTCTATGTATTATGACTTTAAAGAAATGATAAAGAAGGAGAGATATTCTTGACACTCTAGAAATGGAAATATGGGGATGATCAGAAATGTTGAAAATTAATCCACTAGTAAATGTGGGAACAACCACCCTGGAACATGCCTGAAGTGAATGGGACTCTATTACATGTGTGGTGAAAAATGACACTAATTACATGATTGCAAGGGGAAGAAAGAGGTTATTGATGCTTAATGATACAATTACAGGGAAAGTTGAAATTATGAAAATGAATGCCTTAAGTTTTAGGGGTACGTACCTTAGGAGAGGTCAAGGGATCATGGTCAAGCATATTCCATAACTACTACTGAGTTTGAAGCACTGAAAGTCATGGTGGGAGGTAATTTAATGGTTTCCTCAAGTTTTGGATATGATTTATTTGATTATGGATCATATCATTGTTTCATATCTTCCCAGTTTTCTATGAAAATTATATATTTATAATTTTATTTAAAAAGGGATTTTACAGTCTAAACTCTTAAGGGAAGTATCATTGCAATAATGTTTTGTGATGTAGTCCCCATTAGGGCATATAATTGTTCTTTATCTGTTGATCTTATCACCATACCCATGATTCAATTTGATATTATCCTCAGTATGGATTGGATTTGAGTCCATGATGTGAACATTTATTGTAATAAGAAAGCGGTTACAATTTTTGATGATGATAAAGATAACCTTTTCTTTAGAGAAAAAATATTACCACCTAATTATTATCTACATCCAACCCCAGAAGCTCAACTAAATTCAATTATTGGGGAGGAAGAGAATAAAATAACTGGGGTGAGAAAAAGAATGTTAAAATAGAGGATATACCTATTGTGAAAGAATATGTTGATGTGTTTCCAGAATATTTACCTGGACATCGTTTAGAAAGAGAAATATAGTTCTCCATTGATTTAATTTCTAGATAGAGGCCAATATTAAAGACCCCTTATAGAATAAACACCGTTTAATTAGTGTAAATAAAGAAAAAATTTGAGGAATTGAGTAATAAGGTATTTATTTTCCCTATTATTTCACCATGGGGAGCCCCTGTCCTTTTTATTAAGAAAAAAGATGGATCAATGAGGTTGTGCATTGACTACATGGAGATAAATGATATAAAAATAAATAACAAGTATCCCCTACCTCAAATTGATGATTCATTTGACCCACATGATAGTGAAAAATGATTTTCAATGATTAAACTTTGATCTAGATATTATATGTTGTGTGTGAAGAAGGAAGACATTATGAAAATATCATTTTGAACCATGTACGAGCATTAAGAGTTTAGAGTAATGCCTTTTTGATTGAATAATGCCCCGTATATTTTCATGGATCTAACTTATAGGGTTTCCAAGGAATATCTTCTTGAATTTTTAGTGTTATTTATTGATGATATCTTGGTGTAGACTAAAAGCTACGAAGATCATGAAAATCACATGCGTATTATCCTAAAGAATCTTAAAAGACATGAATTATATGGGATTTATAGAAAATGTGAATTATGGATTCACGAGATTTCATTTGATAGAAATATCATCTATAAGTATTGAATCTACTTTTATCTTTTTATGACAAGAGCAATCCATGAATGGCCAGCACTGACAAATATAACTCAGGTATGTTGTTTTGTTGGTTTAGCTGGTTATTATCAGTGTTTCATCTAGAATGTTTCCTAACCTCCTTACACATTAACCATGATCATACATAAAGGGGTTAAATATTTTTGGAAAAAATAATTTGAAGAATATTTTGCAGAATTGAAGAGAAAATTTGCAAATGATTTTATATTGACTCTACCATCGGGGGATGATGGGTTTTTTATTTGTAGTGATGATTCAATTAAAGGACATGGTTGTGTCTTTATACAGAGTTATAGGATTATTTCCTATGAATCCCAACAGCTAAAAATTCAGGAACAGAACTATCCTAATCCAGATCATGAGTTAGCAACTGTAATCATTGCTATGAAGATATGGGGGCACTATCTATATGGTGAAAAATGTGTGATTTATACTGATCATAAGAGTTTAAATTATATTTTCTCAAAAAAAGAACTCAACATGAGGCAATGAAGATGGCTTGAACTACACAAATATTATGATTTCACTATACATTACCACCTAGAGAAGGCAAATAAGGTGGCAGATGCTTTGAGTAGAATGGATCATGGATTTTTGAAGAAGATGAGAGTTGAAAAGTATCCTTTATACATGGATCTAGTAAATATGAATATAGATATCACTATGGAAGGTTAAACGTCAATACTTTTTCAAATGGTTTCAAAACCATTTTTAATATAAATGGTAAAATGTTCTTAGGATGATGATGATGATTTAAAAAATAAGATTTATGCTATTAAAATGGGATATTGAGTGACATTGTTTATGAAGATGGAATTTTGAATTTTGGGAAGAGACTTTGTGTTCCTGATATACCTGATATAAAAAGACAATTGTTGGATTATTCTCATTTTTCCAATTTCTATGTACACCCCTAGAGAACCAAAATGTATAGAGATTTGATGGAAAATTTTTTGTGGGACAACATGAATAGATATATTGTGGATTTTGTTTCAAGATGTATGGTTTGTCAACAATTGAATGCTGGAAGGCAACCGCCTGGATGAGTCTGGAAACCTCTTTCCGTACCTGAGTTTATATGGGATGATATCATGATGGACTTTGTAATTATACTATCAAATACATCTATAAGGAATGATGCTATATGGGTCATTTTTGGTCATCTTACTATTTCATCACATTTTCTTTCTTTAAAGGATTATTTCCCGCTTGAATGTTTATCAACACAATATATTAATGAATTTCTAAGACTTGATGGAGTACAACTATCTATTGTTTATGATCGTGAACCCCTTTTTACAACCATATTCTAGAAAAGTCTTCAGAAATCCCTAGAAATCGAACATTTTTTGAGAATTACCTACCACCGCCAATCTAATGGACAATCAAAACATACTATTCAAACATTATAATACATGTTGAGATCATGCTCACTTGACTTTCAAGCATTATACAATAAGATATGTTTCACACAAAAATGTTGGGATGATGTTGGTGAAAGAAAACTCATAGGCCCAGAACCTGTGGAGGAAACGATGGAAATGGTGAAGGAAATCCAAACCCAAATCGACGAACCTCAATGTAGGAGGAAGATCTATGCTGATAACTGAAGGAATGATTTGAAATTTCATGTAGGAGATCATGTTTTCGTGATGGTATCTCCATGGAAGGGTGTTATAAGTATTAGTAAGAAGGGAAAATTGACTCCCAGGTACATTAGACGTTTCTATATTCAAGAATGAATTGGGGTTGTAGCTTACCATTTTTCAATGCTGTCAAGTATCTCCAATGTTCAAGATGTATTCCACGTATCACTATTAAAAAAATACATTCCTGACCCAACACATGTACTCACCTATGAAAAATTATAACTAGAACATGATATGTCTTATTTATAAGATCATTTCAAGGTTCATGATACAAGAGAACAAGTGTTGAGAAACTAGATAACTCGCCTGGTAAATGTTTTGTGGAGAAATCATAAGATGGAATATGCAACGTGGGAACCCAAGGAATATATGATGATGAACTACCCGAGTATTTTTACACAGTAATACTCTAGAAATTTTGGGGAAGAAATTATTTGATGGAGGGGAGAATATAACACCCCATGCTTCAATGTTACAGTCCTCTTTGAATAATATAGTAGTGTGTGTTGTACGCAACTTCGAGTTCTAACACACAAAAACCAATCAAACTAGCCATTATGAATATTTAATCCCAAATTTTGAAATTTTATAAATTTTATCATTGAAAATGGACTTAATTTTTGGATTTACAATATCCTAATTAGCTTAGTATATTTTTTTTGTATTTTTCAGAAAACATTCTATATTTGATGAATAGTGAAAAATAATGAATTATAATTTAAAACCAATTTCTTTTATATAAATTTTTATAAAATTAATTTTAGGTCAAAATACATATATAATACATATATAAGTTAAATTTAATTAATTGTATTCATTTTATAATAATTTTAGATATATAAAAATTTTATTGAACTTTTTACTGTCTTTTACCCACCTTCTATGAGCATTTGCAAATTTACATAAAACGTTATTTTACTACTTCTATGAGTATAATATCAAAAATTAAAGAGACATAGTTGATGGCAGTAAGTAATATGTGGATCAATAAGTTGAAAATAATATTTTGTGAATAGTAACATTTTACTTTTATTTACCACGGTTAAAATTAAATAGGGTAATTAAGGGTAAATATGATATTATTATTACCCTAACACATGTCCTAATTCTATAGGATAAGTATAATTATACAAAAAAAAACTTATGAATAAAATATTAACCCCTTTGGTCCAGTTGGATTAGATTAAGACATTTATTATTATTTAATTCAAAGAAGAGTTAAAATTGTTAAATTTAATGTTCAACAACTAAAACATTTTACATATAGGGTTAGACATAAGATAAATTAGACTATAAATACTCATTAGAAAGATATAAATATTTCCAACATAATGGCATTTTATTTATATTTTTTTTAATTTAAATATTTAAATTTCTTTATGACCTAATGATGATGAAGTAATTACCTAATTAATGTAATAATATAATAATTTATATAATAAATATCAAAATAAATGTAATTTGAGACTTTTAAGAATTACACATATTTTCTATATTAATATTACTTGTTAGGGATGGTTATAAGAATTTTTATCGAACAAATAATGTTGTTATATATTTAGAAAATGAAAAATACCAAAGTGTCAAAATTGATACAAAAGAGTTTTAAAAATAATATAATATTATTAATTGATAATATATTCCAAAAAATCCAAGGATTGGCCAAAAGAAGTATATAATGATAGTTTTATAATAAATGAACTACTTGGGGTTCTCTTTGAAGTTTATAGTTTGTTTGTTAGCAATAAAATATAAAAATACAAAGAGACATGGTAATGTCAAAATATTTAACTAAGAGTTAAATCTAAAAGATAATGTTAATATAGTGACCCATACCTATCTAAAACCAATTTTTTAGTGGTTTTAGAACCATACCTATATTATAATTTAAATAATCCATTTTGAAGCCATTAAAAAACGAAAATTATTCTATTTTTAAATAATATTTATTAATTTTCCTAAGGTTCCCCACACCCCTCTTGTAAAAGAAAACTCCCTCGTCTCTCTATTTCACAACGTCAATGACTTTTGTCTCAGACAAACCCTAACCAAATAAACTCTAAAATGTCCTCCCTTCATCCTACAGTCCTCATTTTAGTCATAAATCCAACCAATGGAGTCCTTTTGATCAAATTAAACAGAAGAACCTGAAGAAGTGGTAAATATTTCATCACCAATTTCAAGTTCCTTTCATCTTCAACTTCTTATTTATTTGTTTTTTCCATATTAAAATAATAAATCTAATATATTCTACATACTGTGATGTTATTATAAATATGGTACAACAATATTCATTATTTTATCCATCCTTTGAATGCCATTTCACCATATGTTCGTACGTACGATTTACCGTCTACACGTCGTGGGGTAATTGTTATTCAATAAATTATTATTTTGATAGGTATTATAATGATGTGTAATTTATTTAAATAATAAATATATCATGATAATGATTCTGGATATATGATATAGCATAAAATTATCGATTATTTTAATATCAAAAGAATCATATTATCATTCATGCATACGTACGAATTACCATCTCCACGAATGTGATGAGATTTATTCCCCATCATAACCATTGAAAAGTAATTTTTATTAGATTATTGTTATGATATAATATACATCCAATCAATTAAAAAATTTACTTACATAACAAATAAAATAAAGGAAATGAATCATTTAACACCCAAAATGACTATAATACTAAGAAATTATTAACTAAGCAATGATTAAATATCATATATGATATCATATTAATGAATATGATTATTTTATTTTTTAATAACAATTATTTAACCATTATAAAGGATTTTAACCTACCCTAAACCATGTGAAAGTACATGTTAAGAGTTAATTTCACTATCTCTTTATTATTAGTGGTTTTTTTTAATGAAAGTATCTACTTAGACAAATTTATCATCCTCATCCATGATTATTAAAAATGTATTTGAAATAATTTTTAATATTTACTAGAATATGGTTCAAATACATTTATACCCTTGTTTTAATTTTTAAAAAATGGTGTTGAAGGAATCATTCTGTCATTTTCCAACAATGTAAATTATGACCTTTTCCAAAGAACTAAGGTAAGAATTTTTTTTTAATTTATACAGTGGGTGTGGCTATTTTCCACCATTATAAAATCATCAATTCTTTCCTTACAAGTTTATAATAATATATTCAAAATAAATGTTTTCTTTATAATTATGTGACTCCTAAATTATTTCAAAATAGAAAGAGATATTTCTCTAAAAAATATTTTGAGTTCATCTATGTCCACATCCTTTGATGGATTTTACATTTATTTGAAGTTGATTTATTATGATACAAAACACCCTAATTATATTGAAGTTTTTGTGATATGGTATACTGTGGAAGTGTGATTTTTACACCATTAATGGTTAATAGATAATGTATTTACATTCCATATGGTAGTTTTAATACGAATGTTTATGTTATGTTTAAACCTTCTCAAATTAGGAATGAATTCGACTTATTAATTGACGAGTGGAGCCCCCTATAGCTCCTAGATGCATCGGTAGGTCTAATGAGACAAAATAGTGTCTTGGAATAAGGCCTTGAAGAAATATTATTGGTTTTCTTGGCACAATACCTTGACTATGTGGTTATGAAAGTCATGCATTATGCATTCAATCATTATGAAAGTGGCTATTGATATTTCATGAGTTTATTCAAATAGTTGAATATCAATGTGAGTAAGTAAATGGTTTTATTTGATTTTATCACTTCCATATTATGTTTATTTTCGTGTTTAATATTATTTTGTTTTAGTCTTATATAATTCCTTAAATGTTTATGCTTATTTAGGAAAGTTTCTGCTACATTGTAATCCTCACTGAGCATCTGAGCTCACCCATTTCTATTTTTTTCCCAGGATGTGAATAAGTATATTATTACTGAAGTGCAGGGATATTTTATTGGATCTCAGTGTTGTCTATGGAAATGATGTTGTTGTAGCTTTCTATTTAATGATGTAATGTAAACCTTCTGAATGTATCTAGTACTTCCCAGGATATTAAACTAATCGTTCATTCGAGACATGATCTTTTTTTATCATTCCAATGATAAATAATAATAAACTAACTCTGGGCTTCTGGGGTCAGGTTGTTATAACATATCAATATCATAATAACATTATTGAGGTAATATGATGATACACATTAAAATTTCTTCAGAAATAAAAGTGTGTTTTGATCTAGAATCTAATATAACATTTTATACTTTATAGTGGGTGGTAAGTGTACCTTTCACCACTTCATTATCGTACTCAACATCACTGATCATGATTTAATGTGACATTATATTTTCTTTGGACTTAAGAGTTTTCTAACATTGAGAGTTATCAATATCCCTTAGTTTAGGGAATTGATCGATATATTTCCAAAGTTCCTATCACATGAATCATTGAAGTGTATGAGGTGCATTCCATGTAGCCATTTCTCTATTCACATTAGTAGAAATATTTCTTCCCATTTTATAGAAATTCATCTTCTCTATGACCTTATTTTCCACCCTTAAAACAGTTACTAGTATCCTTAAGTCAATTTCTTCCATGTTTATTTCCACACTTTTATAATAAGGGAAAAATAATCTTTTGTTGTGATTTCTTTAGATATTACCTTGATGTCTATTTTTCTTTTCATATAAAACCAATAGGGATGATTGGTTAATCTAATATCCATCTCAACATTGAGATCCCATTGAATAATTCCATAATATCAATTGAATTTCAGTATGGAAAATTCCAATTATATACTTTGTTTTAATCCACTAAATAATTGATCAGTATTATTCTATGGTTAGCCAATAATTCCAGATGCATACATTGATTATCTTGTAAAATAATCATATTAGGAACCCAAAATTTCATCGCCCCTTTAATTAAGTTACATGAACTTCTTCTTCATATTTGTTTTATTAGTATGAAGAAAGTAATTTTTAAAAAATACGTTAGTGAACTTATAACATTCTAGGGAATCAATTTTATCTTTTTGCAACATTTTCTTCACAAGGTTCAACTACTGAGCAGCTTCAACTTCAAAATGATAGAATACTATGACAAATATATCATGTTTTGAAAAATGGCGATTTAAAAATATCTTCTCTATGGCAGTGATCAATTTTTCATACACTAATAGTTTTACGGACCCACTGAAAGAAGGTGAACACTACCTCATAAAGGGATCCACAAAATGTTTCCCACTTCTTATCATTTGGATGTCTTGCCCAATTCATTTCTTGTGAATGTTTTTTCAGAAAAGAAATAAATTTTTCATTTTGTCACCCATAAAATTTGGTTGCTTTGGAGGATAGTCATTCCATTTCTTGACACATTGATTGTTAACATGGTTCCTTCATGTTCCAACCATTGACTAAAACATAAGACCATAGTGGGGGAAACACTAATCAAAATGGAAAAACCACATAATAATGAATAATATTTCAATTTTGGGTACACTAGGATTGATCCTATGTTATCATGATCAATTCTAAAATACTATAATCATAACCAATAAGTTGAAATATCTATTGGGTTATTACTAAGGTTTTATAATCCAGTTTATAAAGGTTAACACTACCTTTATTCAGATAGAAACTATAACAACCCATACATTTACTAAATTTTTATTACGTCAATGTTAAATACTAATCATTAAAAAATATAATAAAAACATGACATGACCATATAGTTATAGTGTATATATAAACTAGTAATCATCAATACTATATCAAATACATATTCCATACCACCGACTTATTTCATCATAATATAACACATTTTTGACATATCTTGCTAAATACACTTATTCAAGACCCGAGGAAAAGAAACATATTAAAGGGTGAGCTAAAAATATTATTATGGGTAATAAAAAGAGATATCAATCAAATAATAATAATAATACATAAGAAAATAGCATTTGAAAATCATATCCTGCATATGAAATATCGAGATATCATGCCATGGGATAAATCATGATCATTCATAAGAATCAATGAACGTAATCCAAAATGTCATAATGGGAGAGATGAATTTTTGTGGAATAAACAGAATAATATAAAATTATTTTATTTTACTCAAGGCTCATTTCAAATATCATCATAGTGGACAATTTTTATTACTAAACCATGATCACTCCATGTTCCAACCCATTATTACTGAACAAATATCATTTCATTTTCCATCCATGATTATATCATGAGAATTAATTATTTACACAATGAATTATATGGTGACAAGGCCCACCCTTCTCATAACTATATCTTTATTACGTCTTCCTCAAAAACAAAAATAAGTTATTGTAGTATAACCTAGTGAATGAAATGGGTTTCTCAAACATCATTCCATCATAATCCATATAAAACAAAATGATTTTATAAAATCAATTCCCCAATAAAAACAAAAAAACCATGACAGTAATAGGGATATAGACATAATTCTATTTATATAATATCATCATATATGTATATTTTTTTTAAATGAATGACATTAATTGGAGAGGTAAATATACTTTCTTCTTCAAAAATATTTTTTTAACAAAATGATGTGCAATTAGAAAATAAAAATCATTATTTGAAAATATATGTGTAATATTTTTTAGTAATAATAATGTAAATATTTAGTTATTAATATGTATAAATAGGTTCATTCCTTATTAGATAAAATATTTCATCTTGTAATTTCTATGTAAATTTCAAAAATACCTCATATTGAATAGTGAAAAAAGATTCTTTTCATAATTTCTAAAGAAATAAACAATTTCTAAAAATGACTTAATAAAATTTCATAATATTAAAAATAGTATTAAATATTTAGGATACAATGAAATGGTTGATAAATATACCCTAGTAAATTCTTATTTATAAACAATCTCAGATATTATTGAGATTGAAAAATTATCCCTTACATTAGGTCATAATTCATTGGAATCTATAAGAAGTACATATATAATGATTTAAATAATGTAATTTACTTATTCTAGAGACATAATAATTTTTATGTATTATGTATTATTATATTATTTTTAGTTGATTAATAAAATTCCATTATTACTTATTATTAGGGTATTAACTCCTACATTTTATTATACATGTTTTGTCAAATAAGATGTTTTTCCCATTCATAGGTCATAGTAATATCATTAAAAATGATATTAACATGATATATATCATATTCATTCATTATATACATATATATAACCATTATGTAATTATGATCTTGTATAATGAATTACATCACAATGTGGAGACGGTAGGTCGTACGTAGGCACATGCGCCGATATCATTAATATAATTGTAGAATTATATTAAAGTTAATAGTATATAATATTTTAGAATAATTAAATTGTTACACTAATAATATCTAGTTATTATTTCTATCAAAATACCTACCCAAGTATGGTGGTGGTTAAAAACAAATTACCCCACACCTTGGAATCAATAAGTTGTATGTACGCACTCGTGGTGATTCAGTTTTTCAAATGTTTGATAAATGGTGGAATATGTTAACATAAAAATTATAATAAAATATAAGTATATAAGTGATAGTAGAGTTATTAATTTATAATAACACATGCCATGAAGAGGATTAATAATAAGAAAAGTGTTTGAATAAATATGTAGAGGAGATCCCCTCTTCTTGGACATGGATCACATAAATATCCTCATAGAGAACTACATTGGGACTCCAAAGAAGGAAGAAACCTCTAGAATGTAAATAAGGATGATTATATGGTAAAATTGTTGGGGATGGTTTATATTTAATTCCTAAAGTGATGTGAACAAATGATGTAGGTGGTTCAATGTTATAATTTAGCTGAGAATTAGTTTTGGGATATCAAAAAATAAAAAATTATAATAAATTAAATCCACATATAAAACCATAAAAAATGAAAAAAAAATTAATATTATATTAGATATAGTTTCAATATCATGAATTAATAAATTTTTTACATATATTTATTTTTATCAAATTTTTATCATTTTAATTAACACTTTCTTATGTTATTAAATTTTTAACTAGGGTAACCAATATTTCAATATTAAAAGGGTGTGATATTTACATATTTGATGCGAATTAAGCAATAAATATATACCTCATAAAATTTTAGTCCATATAATATATATTATATAATTTTAAAAATGTTTAATTATTTATAACTAATTTAATATATCATTATATTGAAAAACAGTCAATAGTTTCAAATTTATAACTATACAATTAATTGATTTTAAAAAAATTAATATAACAACATAACATCCAATTATTTTATTATAATACTATATGTTCAAGGAAAATTATATAATTCATCAAAAATATTAATTATCTAAAATTATATTTACTTAAATATTTTTAATAATATTTATTTTTTATCCCTTTTAATAAAACAAATAATACTTAATTTTTTTGTAATTATTTAATATAACATTTTTTAATAGAAAAAAAATAATATTTTATGTTGAAGTTAAATCTAATATCATTCATAAGAATATTTGAGGCTGAATTTATATTTTGGAAAGTCCAACATTTAAAATTTTATACTAACTAAATTATGAATGGGACAACTTCAATATGACATTAAATAAAATTATATAAGTATTGCAATATCTCCTATAATGATCCAAATGTTCACTAACTCAACCCTTGGGTGGTTATTGTTGAGATACACTTGACAAATAATATTTGGTAATGTTTTTTTGTCCTTTGAATATTATTATAATTTTAATAAAAAAATTATTGGTTTCTCATCAATTAATTAATTTTTACATCATCAAATTATATGTATTTAATGTAATTAATTATTTAATGAAAATTAAAAATAAATTTCCATGATAAAGAAAACAATTACATTTTAAATATGTATTTATAATAAAAATTATCTTCCATTTAACCTTATATATAAAATATTTAGATATTAAAAGTTGATTAATATATTTTTAATATTTCAATAAATAAAATAAATTTCATGTCTTAATATCATCCATGTGGCATAAAAAGGACACTTTTTAAACCCATGTATTAATTTGGTCGAATTAAACTTATCCAATGATATTATTTCAAGTGTTACTCTAATTTTATAGTAGTATTATTCCCCTTTATTACATGATTTATCCTTTTATCATATTAATAAAAATTACTAAATTTATTATTCATAATGCTGAAGAATAATATTATTATATTTACATAATTGGGACCCTCAAATTAAAAAAAATTATTTAGTTATAAAAAATTTATAAAACATAATATTCACTAATTAATTAGAAATTAATATTATTTTTGGAAAGAAAGAACACATTCTATAAGATATAACATTGCAAAATATAGAAATGTTTTCATATATGAATTAAACTAAAAATTAATACTAATGGCATAAGTTATATTAGATGATAAAAACATATTATTTTTATACATTAATATCATTAAATATTATAAACTAACCATATAAATAATTACAACGAAAATAATGGTTATTCATTAAAATTTAGTTTCTTTTTAGTATTCAACAAAATTTAAAGGTTATAAGTAAATTATTAGAATTTCATTCAAAGTAAATATTTCTATAAAACTATAAAAAACATGTTTTTTGATATAAAATTCATTAATGTGTCAAAATCATAATATAAAAGTGTTTCTATAGTAAAAGGCAGATAAATTTCCCTTTAAAAATATATATTTTACACATAAATTAATGTTTATTTATAAACTATTAAACAAATATCTATAGAATGGATAAAAAATATTTTAATATTTATGATACATATATATTTTCTTAATTTCGGTTACTAATAATAATTAACTAATTTTTTTATTCAAAAAATTACAAATATATAATTGTTTTATATTTTTCAAAAATAATTAGAATGGAATGACATCACCATACATATTTGTATGTTAGTTATATTAATTACTATTAACCTAATAAGTATGATAAAATTTTAATTCAAATTGTATTCATAAAATACAATTTATGTGACATCGAGATATGTTTATGAAATATTTTCTCTAAATATAATTAATTCTTTAATAGCATGCATTTCACGCAATCATGAGTTTAAAAGAACTAAAACATACACATAACGATATATATATATATATATTGAATTAATTAATTATTATATTCATCCAATATGTTTTTTAGACATAACATAAGAACAAACCAAATTTGATGCATAAAAACATATATATTTTTAAAGTTAGTTTTACAACATTTTAATGGAAAACATTTATTAAATACATTTCTACCACTATTTTGATATTTTTATGTCACAATAAACATTATTGTTTAAATATTAAGGGGAAACAATCTCAATTAAATTTTTCATTATTTTCATGAGATATTTTATTTGTTGACGAATAGTTAAAAATAAAACATTTTAGATAAAAAATACTTTTTCATCTATTTAATTCAAAGTGTTAGATTATATTTTAAATTAATTTAATATTTATTTATATCAATTATACATCATGAATCCAATTTTGTCCATTTAAATAGAATAAAATAAAAATGGAGATAAAAACATCCTAATCATATGACAAGTTTTTTTATAAAACCCCGCTTTATCTTCTCATCTGTATGATTAATTTAAAATTAATTTATGCCACTTTCATAATTATAATTTTGGAATGTATATTAGATATTTTTAATAATTATAATTTTTATTTTTTATATTCAAAATTATTTAAAAAAATATTACTGAAGTTAATTAATATTAATTGATCTGATTGTGAGGAAAAAAGTTTAACAAGGAACTCAACCATAAATAAGAGAAAACAAATGTCCCATAATCTGGTCCAAAAACCATTTTCCTGGAATTTATATTAAATATTAAACCATTTATATAATTTCATTCATTATTAGATACACTTGACATGGAAAAAACGTTTCTATAATTACCTCTTTCAAAAGTTTATAAGAAAACCACTCCCCTTCAACTATAAAAACACACTCTTCCATCAACATATTCACACATAAATAGCCATTTAGATCACAAAAAATCATAAAATTAATCTATAAAAATTTCTAAACATATCTTATGAGCCTCACTTTTGGAATAGATCATTCCAAGGATTTCTTTTGGTATAAAGCAACAATAATTACCCGAATAAGAAGTAACATTCTTCAATGATCAAATTTGATTCATTTACATCTACACCACTATAATTATTTTTGATTTATTATTATATTATATCATTAGTATCTGAAATATATTGATATTTTTTTATTTTGATATTTCTTCTTGCACTTTCACACAAATCCATCAAATGGGATACAAGATCATCGTTCAAGCATATAACGGATTACTTTCTGATGAACCAGTTTTATTCAGTTTTTTTAATTAAAAACATTTCAATGTTGTATGTAATTATTTTTTAATGGTTTATATTATATATATATATTATATTTATAATTTATATACTATTCATAAATTCTATTATAACAAATACCATCATTATTTCCATTTTTTGGGAATACGGTAACATTGTTTGTGTACATGTGGACTTCTGGCTCTTCAAATCGATGTGATTTGGTCACTCTATAAATTGAATATATAATGGATTATGTTAATTTACATATTATATATATATATTATAATTTATATAATGAATTTATGTTATAAATATATACTATTTAATTTTGATTCTTTCAATATGATATGAAAAATTAAAACAATGAACATTCATACTTATTGCCCACCATCTCTATGAATAGTGAATTTAGTATCATATCTCCAAAAAATATGGATTAATATAAATACATATATACAGTTAATTTATAATATTTCTATATTTTTTTATATTCAAGAGATGATGAATTCCTAATAAATGTAATATAAAAATATCATAATTCAAAACATACTTGAATAATATGCCATTTAATGCTAGAGATTATGAAAATAATGAAATATTATTATGAAATTGATAATAAAAAATTATAATAAGATAATATCTGTTAATAGAAATTTTCTTATGGATCATTTATATGTTATAAAAATTATCAAAACCATCATTCATTATTTTAATGGAAGTTCACTCAAAATTAAACTCAATGTATGGGTTATTCATCTCACTTTTTACATCAATGAGATATATTGCATATTAACCACATAATAATTTTTTTGTGGTGTATATTATTGAAATTTTTATATATTATATCATTAATTTTATGTCAATTTTATTTTTAGATCAAATTTTAATTATTTTTTATGGTGATTTTAATTAAAAGTTACCAAGTGGTGATGAATTTTGTAAATTTATTTCTTGGCCTTGGGTTATATTACATCATCATTGTCAATAATATTATAATAATTGGATTGTAATAATTTATTTCAATATATTTTAGTATTTAAAACTATTTTATGTGTATTTTATCTTGAAACACATAATATAGTCATTTATTTATGTTCACATAAATGTTATGGAATTTAAAAGGGTTTACATTACAATTGCATTGTGTTTGGGATTTTTTATAGTTGAATTTAAATTAACGGAAATAATTTGATAATAATTTAAAGAAAAATTATATTTTATTTTCATATGGGTATTAATGAATGTTTTTATCTAATGTTAAAATATATCCACTCTTTGGTACAAAACATTCTATAAGGATGTTTTTTATGAAAAAACAACATAATTTATCTCATTAGTCAGTGAACCTTTTTTATTATAAAAACAAAAAAATGGTTTTCCAAAATGATTTAACATTAAATAATTATTTATTAAATAAAATGTTATCATTGTTTAATTATAAGTGTTTTCAATGTAATATAATTATCTCATTGTTTGTGAACATGAAACTATAATATACTTTTTCTCTTATAAGAGGAATGTTTTTTTCTACTATGTACAGAATGTATGGAATTACCTCCAATAATTTCATTAAATAATCCACTAAAATTTTGAAAGTGTAATTTTTTTAAATAATGGTATCAAATGTGATTTTAAATTAACATGAAATGATATTTTTTTCTTCATGAAAATGTTATATTAATCAATAATGTGTTTACAAGATATTTTTATAATCCTCATGAAATATTCACTTTCGAGCGATCATTGGGAATTAAATTTTCCTTTATTATACATATAATTTATGAGGGATATGTTCATTTATTGAACATTATACCATATTTATTTATAAAATTAATTATATAGTTAGTTTTTTATCTTTGGAAATATTTATAAATTTATAAGATTTAATTATTAATTTTATTTTATAAGGAACATTATTAATTAATTAAATATAGTTTCTAATAATTGAGGAATTAAAGGAAGATACACTATATGTGTTTGGGACTATTAGAAATATGCCCCTCGATGAATTGAAAATCTCACGCAATGAAATTATTTGGTAAAAATACCTTTATGTTTTTTCCACATACAATAGATGGGTTTTATTAATAGATGAAAACCATATAGTGGCTAGATCTCTATAGTGAATGTATCATGTTCTTATAAAACATTAAGTCTTATAATTAATCATTTATTTTATTTTGATTCACATATTATTGTCCATGTGATTTTAATTAATAGAAATTCTATAGATGAATTTCATTATCATTTTCTTGGATAAATATAATTGTATTTAATTGTTTTACATTTTATATTTATTATTCCCCACACTATTATTTTGGAATTTATGTTTGGTTATTTATATTTCCATATTGTTCCCACACTTCCTTCTCATTTTATTGATTATATTCTATGTGTATTGAACAATTTCATATCCATATTGAAAATTTTCAACTATCTATTGTTCCTTATACTACACTTAACCCTTACTAATCATTTGATCCCACCCATAATTGTTTCCCTTTCCAACGATTCAAAGATGTGTACTATGAATTATACATAAGGATATAGTAAGTAAGAATGTCATTATGCTAAAAAGGGGGAAAATAATTTTTAATTAAAATATTAATTTAAAAAATAAGAATCGTGTACGGATCTAGTTTACGAAGACTAAAAACTATTATTGATTGGGATTTGATTCGTTGTGATCATTCCAATTTAATCATATTATACACAAATTCTGCGCTTTCTAGTGACTAGGTGTTACAAATAGTAAAAATTTGTTAGAACTATATACCCCTATAAAAAGTCATATTTTATATAGTGGGAATAGTTGATATTATTAAAGTGTGTGAATAAGAAAGAAGAATAAAAAGACAAAATTCAGTAGGGAAAATAATAGAAGAATAATAAAATGGTTACACACTTATTTTTAAGTGTGGAATCATCCCACCCATTTGATATTGAAGATGTTGGATAAGATTACAATATAATATTTGGAAGGAAATAACTCATTGTAAAAGGATAATTCCTACCTCGATGAGGATATGAAAACATGATTAATATATTTTTCTAAGGATGAATCATTTATTCTCTAATTCTGATAATATTTTGTTTTATTCTTATAACATGAGTTTTTTTATGAATTAAAATTAGTGTTTCTGTAATAGTGACATTACTAAATCATATGGTCTCCTGTGATTCTGAATCATAATAAGTATTAGATACATATTTGTATTAGTGAAACTTATAAATTACATTTTTGTGTTTTTTTGTTAGTGTCTGTGAGCTAATAAGTTATATCTCACAATCATTTAAGTGACTAAGATTTATTTCTAAAGAAATAATTAAATGGAGAATCATTTATAATTCACTAATTAACCAACAAAATTAGTGAACATAAAATGTGAAAAATCCATCAAAAGTGGTATCAAAACAATCAATTCATCATTTAAAGATCCATGATATAATTTTATAAACTATAATTGTTTTTTATTAGATAGTATTTGAGTTTTTATATATCATTAAAAATTAAATAAGTGTCTATATTTTGTTGTTAATTATATGTAGTCATGTAATTAATATAATATAATCTTTTATATCTATTATGGATAATATTAATTTGGTAAAAAATAAATGTGTTCTCATATTCAATGGTAAAACAATTATTGAAAGAATGATGTCGTAGATATTTCCTCCAGTTTATCATGTTTTGGGAAATTTAGAAAAAATGAATGTATTTTAAAATTATCGTCTTTGCCTTCGAATTATAGATATAATAATATGTTTAATGTTTGAACATTAACTTAAATTATGTAAACACATTCATAGAAATAGTTTTTATAGATTACAAAGTAAATTTAAGAAATTTTTTATTCTATAATAAAATTTTTTCAAAGAAATAGTATATTTAAAAGAGTTAAATAGAAAATTTAGATATTTTATATGATTATATATGAATTATAAATAAAAAATATATGTTTTATTCATTTCAATATTCAATTATTTAGTCAACACTATTAGATTCTTTAGTGATATTTATATGGACTCATTAATGTTCATGAAGATATATCACTTATAAATATATATATTTTATGGAAATGTTTTCGGTATAATGTTATGTGATATTTAAAAATATTATTTGTATCACATTCACAGCATCATGGTTGTATACACGTTGGGAATGTAAGGCACTTCAAATTATAGAACATCAGATAATTTAAAAATTCAATTCAATGATGTGATCAATTAAAGTGCCTAAATTAAAACTAATGAAAGTTTAACATATTTATTTTTATGATTAAATTTTGTTGAATATATTTATGTTCTATTTGAGAAAATCATTTCACTCATATCAAGTGGTTCTTAAAGTTGAATAGGTAAATATCATTGAATGTTACATATGAAGTGGATCAGTTTTGAGGGTGTTATACATTTCTATTTTAATGGTCTGATGATATATGCAGATGAATAATATTACCCCCACAATCCACCATATATTAATTAAAATATCATAAAAAGAGGGATGTTATAATTAAAGTGTTCAATAAATATTTATTCTATTACCAAATTGAGGAGTTATTTATCTATGAGGTATGGAAAATTATGTGTGTGATGTTAGAGTAGTATAGGTGATAATAAATTCATTATAATAATGTATTTAGAATTTTCAATATATAATTAAATCAAAATAAAATAAGAAAAGGTTTATTAATGTATCGACAGTGAGTTACATTAATCACAAATATATTTCATATTTAAGAGACAATTGAATAACAGAGTCTTAATTTTTTAATGTTGTTGAGAAAAAAATGAAGAAACAATATTGCATAAAAAATGGTTGAATTTGGGTACAACTTAATTTATAAATATTTAAATTTCGTTTATATAGTGATATATATATGTGTGTGTGTGTGTGTAAATAACATTATCACTATAGAGAAAATTTGATTTCATTTGTTAAAGGTACGAGTCCTATATAAGATAAATATAACGATTCTCCCATTGTGGTGGATTTCTTAATGAATGGATTTTGTGTTATTAAATAATAAGGAATTAAATATCATTATTATCAATAATTATTTCAAAAAAATCATTATAAATATAATTAAATAATTTTATATGATGATGAAACCTAATATAAGATGAATGAGGGATGATATGGATACAATATAATATTTCATATATATATTTTTAAAAATTTATGACCTTGCAAAAAGTACATATCATAAAGTGTGTAGTTGAAAACCATGAAAATTATATAAAATTATTAAAAATTAATATATTTTATTCATATGGTATTATACACAAAATGAGTTTATACGACCATAAAAATGATGAATTTACCGAAATTATTGATGTTGGAAATACTGTTGGTTCTAGAATTTTATTTAGAAAATATCGTCACTATTGGTTTTAAAGAGTCTATGAATATATAATGAGATATTTATTATTAATAGGAATCATGTGTAAATAAATTATATGTGATAAAAGATATAATTATTCGGGGAGAATATCCATAAAAATAAATAATGTTTCCTAAGATGATATTCAACCAAAAAGTGGCATGTTTAATAATTTATTTGATGGATGAAATTACGTGTGAAATGATATTTCATCACTAGGTTAATATAACTGAATAATTTATCATGATTATACAAGTTTAATTTATTTATGAATAATAACGTCATGTTTTTATCATCCCACAATATACTATTCCACCAAAATATCACCTCACACTTCATTCCATACATAAAAGATATGTGTGTAGCCTACTAGGGAAGATATCTCTCATTTTGGGGGAGAATATTTTTACAAAATGTTTTTAAATGAGTATTCTATAAAGTAAAAATGTAATTGGGAGAGATTAGAGACATTGAAACAATTTTTTTCATGTATTATGTTACATGTTATACATTGGTTTAATGGGAAATTATTTTCATAATATGATGAAGAATTATTGTAAAATAATATTTTCTCAATAAGTATCAAAACCTCTTATGGTGTGGATATGAAAAACTAATATAAAAACATGAAATTATTTTTCAATATTATGGTTTCATAAACCTTGATCACATAAATATTTATTAGATTATTTCATAATAGTTCATTGGCGGGTTGTATAAGTATAAAGTGCGTTTTTTAAATGGTTTAGAATAAAATCGACAGTATAATAATTTTAAGAACAAGGATGATAATATTATTGAGAATATAAAAAATAATATTTAATAAAGGATTTAGAAGGATTTGGCTCATTTATTTTCTTTTTTTCATTAAATTGAAAATCTTGTAATTTTATTATAATAATTTATCTTATATTTTTTTAATACAATTTAACTATTGGAGTTATTTGAGGGATATTTTAAATAGATTGTAAAATCATGATTTTTGGGATGTTTTATATGAAAAATTAAATGCTATTTGATATATATATCATTATACTCTTCCCATGACTGAATAAATATTGAATCATGATGTTTCCTATGATTAACCCTATTAAAATGGTGCTAAATCATAATAAAAATGGTGATATAAAAAATTTAATTTGGAACATACAATGATGTAAAATAATAGAGTTTAAAAGTACCCCAATTAATTGGGATTGATTTTGGGGTTTATATATATGTATGAATAACTAATGTTTCCCAAATAGTGTCATATTATATTCAATCCAGAAAAAATTTATGATTTTTATGAATTTTACTAATATACATAAAAGTAAAATAGAGTGAATAATTTTTATATTTATAAAAGACCTATTACAGGTGATAATCACCCTGAGTATACGTTTATAATACTTCAATAGAATATATCTTCCATATATATAAGGGTCATTAATTTATTATATAACTGTCGCATTAATGATAAATAAGATTAATATGATGTTTTTTATGATTCATAAGAGTTACACAAGAATAGATATTTATATGAAGAGGTTCTATTATTTTTCAAATTATTAGTTTTCTAAAAAAAATGGGATTTTGTTGAAGATATATTCACATAATTTATTGACTAAATGTAATAATTAAACATCAAAATTTTCAACATATTATTATTTTAAATTAAATATAAATCATTTAATTGTGATACAAACAGTTTGATTATAATGTTCATATTACAATTTTTTTGGTTACATTGCTATGGAAGTCATTGATAAATGGATGATTATAGTAACATATTTTTTAGTTCTTATCACATCATGTTAATATTGAGACATCATTTCATGAAATTCAGTGTTGGATGGAGGATGGGGTCACTAGATAACGCTAATACATAATAATTATTATTATGTTATGAGAATATTATATATCACATTTACCATTTATCAAAATAAAACAATGTAAAAATATTCCAAGAGATTCATGTAATGTTAGAGGATGTTATAATTGAAGAGGTGTAATAGTAGAGAATAAGAAGAATAATACATATAATTGGTAATGTAAATAAAGAAGAAGAGAATTATTGCATGTGTGGTTTCTTATGTGTACTACATAAACATATTCTACATTGAATATGAATTTTGTAAAAAAATTATTTTTTTGGATAGAATAATATAAATTGAATATATCATCTTTACCTCATTGAAAAAAAGATAGCATCATCAACGAGTATTATGCAAGTAGCAGAATTTATATTTTTTATTAAGAGACTAATATTTTTTAATCATACAACATGTTTTCATGTATATACGATACATGTCATATCCAACATGGTGATTCTAATAAATCTTATAATATCATGTGATTCTATATCATGATCTTGATTAACAACTAATTTTCAATTATTAGCAATTTTTATCTACAGTTATTTTTTAGCTTCCATGGTGTGTGTTAGTTAATAAATGATATATTTCACCATAATATAATATTAGTGATGTTTTTTTAATAAATAATATAATGTAAAATTGATTATTATTCACTAATAGACCCCTTCTCAGTTAACCAACATCATTTGTGGGAAAATAAAACTTCCTTTTTTATTATTTTCTAAATTATAATAGAGTTATGATATTTATTTTGATATAATTAGAGTTTTATTTTCTGGTGTTATCAATAACAATTTAATAATGATTGATTATGGGACAAAATCAATGAATAAAATAAATAATAATCTTATATGTTACATTTACATGGTTGTGGTGTTATATTTTTGGAAATACAAGAGATAATTCTATATGAATTAATTTGGTTTTACATTTGAATCCCTAGGATTATGATTTTTCATACAAGTTATGTGATAGAGGTTATGTGTTCATTATTTAAACATATAACTCTCAATGTCAAGGGATTAATCAAGTAACTATTAATTAAAATGAATGAGTGTTCATGTTGATTTCAATTTTGTATACAATAAATATGGAATATATCATTTTTTTGAAGAATTTATCTTGAAAATAGATTTTCTGAGTAAATTCAAAAAAATTATTAAATAATGATTATATGTGAAAACATGATTAGTCAAATAGTGACAATACAATTGATTACTATAAAATTGTAGAAAATATAACTGTTTATTTTTAAATTTTGAATTATATTTTCATCACTTTTGTTATTCATATTTACTTTAATTGATATTATTAAAGTTTATTTTTATACACATATTCGAAGAAATATCATTGTTTTGGTAACTAGTTTTATTGGTTGAAAATTAAGTGGAGAGTTGTGTTTTCTGTGCAATAATCTTAATTATAAATTTAGAAACAGTTATCAACAAGAACGCTTTGTAATTTTTTACCGTTTTATTTTTCAATATGAAAAATGGATTTTTGGAAAAATGGATTTTTATTATTATGAAATAACTATATCATCAACATTATGATTATGTGCAGTTATTTATGGACATTAAAATCATGGTATTTTCTACCATTTTTAGATGGTAGTATTATTGATGAATAGTAGAATTTTTATATATTGGATATTATAATAATATATTATTTTCTTATAACCATCATCTAAGGTCATGTTTTTTTGTAGTTAATTAAATTTTAAAGGGAAATTATGGAATTATAAAAAATAATTTTATTTAAATATATTATATAATCATTGATATACTAATAAATCCTAATAATTTTGGTATATTTACGAATATGTATTTTGGTCATGATTAGTGTATTTATCATGAATATTGTGATTTAATTTAACTTTTTTATATATTTACTGTCATAATAAGTATCAGAGATAAATACATATATTGAAAAAAACAATGAATTACATGGAAGAACATTTTTTATACTTTTTACATAGTGTAAATTACAGAAACACACTCTTATATCTTTTAATAGTGATAGATATAAAGAAATTGGTTCTTTTAAAAAATAATTTAATGAATAATGGGAATAGTTAATAAGCATAATATTTGGATTGTGGAAAAATGGAAATATAAGAAGGCGATTGAAGTTGTGTTTTTTAGTAATTCATTACTTGGTGGAGGTCAGTGTTATCATATTAAGGTAGACATTTTAATGTAAAGTGTGAAGTTTTCTAATGTGTTCAAAATTAATGGGTATGAACCATCAGATATAATTGGATTTTTAATCTAGAGAATAGGCCTTGATATCATTCATGTCAGGGAAAACAAAACATGTTATTTGATTTGTGGGCCATGTGAAAGTCATCATTCCTTATGAATCACAGTTTCACATGCTTGATTCAGACTAATCACATGTCACACAAGTCAAGGTGTCACACACAGACAAACTCTTGTGAACATAATAACAAAAATTTCACATATTATGGAATAAAAATGGGTGGTTTTATTTTAAATATTCATATAACCTATCATTTTCAATTGATTAATACCATGAAAAGGATTAAATATATCTATAATTTTTAATGTATCAATTGGGTTAAGTAGATAAGATGAAATATAGTTTAGATAGGACATATATATATATATATTTAAAGACAGTAATGTGAAAAAATCAATGATAAAGGGTAAGTGAGAGAGGTTTTAAATCACTTCAATGAAGTGGGACTATAGTGGATGAGTTTCATGAAGTAGGCCTTATAAAAACATAACTCAACGAATAAGACATGGGTGAAATATATCTAGGTGGAAGGATGGTATCAAAATAAACATAACTAGATTACATTTACCTAAGAGAAGTTATAAATAATTGTATAATATTTTTGGTGGTTGGGGTACAGTAAAATACTATAATAGATCAACACATGAATGATTGATGGATTCATAGTACCATGTATTACTCCCCATATGTAAGAGGTTTTTACTTGAAAAGAGGTTTATAAATCCTTCTGTAGGGTCATTAGATACTCTATATGGACATTATATGTATAAATAATAACATAGTAGTATAAATAAACAGATATTAAATATAAAGAATGGATCATATCTTAGGATATTTAATAATAAACCAATAACCACTAATTTGTAATTTCAAACCAGATATTGTTCTATAGATATTTCTAAACTATGAACTTTCAAATCACTCTGGATTATGTCATAATACCACCTCAAATCACCATTATTCATCTCTTAGATCCTCTAGGTAGAGTTTTTACTTTACTAATATCCCTATTTATAATGCCTGAACACAAATCTAGATACTCATGTAGGGTGTGAGTATAAACCAAATATTACCCCACTATTGAAACCAAAAAATATTAAAACATTCATTAGTGTTTATATTAAAATTTTAAATAAATATTCATGAAATAATATACATGAAAGTATCTATTGTATTTTAATTGAAAAACCCACCACAAAAACCCATGACTTAATTTCATAGACATAATTATAGAAACATAATCATATTAGTGGTTGAGAACTCAGGAATAACATAATGTTTGTACATATACTATACTGTAGTTTTATGTCTTATTATTTT
This sequence comes from Viscum album, assembly GCA_963277665.1. NCBI lineage: Eukaryota > Viridiplantae > Streptophyta > Magnoliopsida > Santalales > Viscaceae > Viscum > Viscum album. The sequence continues at coordinate 2,087,889,177 of OY728152.1, forward strand.
TGGTTAAGACTATAAGGTCATGATGTTAGTCTCTCTCTCTCTCATGGGTATGGACACAAGTCTATAATTTCTTAACACTATTATAGGTTAGGGAACAAGGACATTATGTCTGGAGACTGAGTCCTAGGTTTGGTTATCTATTTGATTCATTCCCCATTGTGACATCATGAGTTAGATCATAAAAAAACAATCATGACCCTTTGTTAGTCCACAAGGCCATAGTTCTCCATCATCTAACTAAATACTATCTTCATTTAACTTGAAACATTAAATCATACTCTCCATCAAGGATGACGAAGACATGATGGGTCCACCTATCACATTGGATCCTTTCAAATAACAATAATAACATTATATATTTCAAAAAAACACATGATAATTTCTCTATCATATTAGTCATGTATAACCAAATGAATGAATAGTCCACAAGAAAAATTATAGCAAAACACACACATTTGAAAATAATCATACATCGGTTTCATGTTATACACATGTAGAAACATGTGATTAAAATTAGAACATGTTCTCACATTGAATTCATAGGAACAACCATTAAATTAATCATAATAAATTTATATAAATATAATACCCCAATTCTATATCATTATAATACAGAAAATCGTTGCCACTAGAAGGTAATGTCCTTCCCACCTAAATATAGTAGATGTTATCATTAATTTTTTCTAATAAAAAAGTTACCCAAATCATGTTGACCAAAAAATAACCAAATATTAATATCTAATGTGAAATTATAGTTCAGTAATAAAAATTTTACGTGGTGAATCAGGTGCTGAATGTATGGGTAATTAAAATGAATTGTAACTAAGAGAACCACCACTAATACATCATAAAATTTATAATATCCACATAAAATGATATTGTTACACCATAGATTTAAATATCAATGATATGTTAAAAAATATACTATATAGTAATGTATAGCAGCCATATTACATTATCATTTATGAATGTAGAATAAATTAAGTGGATAACTACTAATCCTTGAAATGATCCCACAAGAACATAACAAAACTAGTAGCACCAACAATGGTCGATGAATAGAGACCATAGATCGATAATGTAAATAAAAGTATAGAAAAAAATAAGGGATAAAACATATAATGGATAGGTATACATAAAAACTAATCCATCATTAATGAACACTGATAAAATTATATTAATTGATATGATTGGATAATCAAGTAGTTTAGTCAGAGATAGATGATTGATTAATGAATTAATCATCTATTCATTATACATTAAGAACAAAATAATATAATTGATGGAGATATGAGGAATTCATTTCCATCATGGTTATTTGGAAATATAGCATGACATCAAATTTCCATCCACTATTGCCACCACCACAACCATAGTGTTCCTAAATTTGTGATGAAACAGAGAGCCAGAATATATGGTGCTAAAATTTTGTCAATTTCCCCTCATTAGGGCCTCTACCACGAGCATTTGGAGGTCACCAAATAAGTTTTTCATATTCATATTCCATCACTACACACTCATGTATCATCCTATACATCCTTATTTTCAATCTCATTTTACATCATGTACTATAATTGCATAAACCACGCCTACAATGTTTTTGATTTTGTAATGAAAATATAGTAAACAAAAATAACTCTTGTTATCCCATAATTGTTAAAATTATCACTTATCAACCCATTATCTCATAAAAAAATATAGATAAATGGTTTTTACATACATGAAACAAAATTCTGAGGATTTTCAATCCCTAACTCTTGGGATTATCTCCCATGATAATTGTCTGTAACATTATCTCTTGAAAAAATGTGTCCACTATTCTAAAACATATGACTCCTTCTCCACCAATTCCTCCTAGAAAATTCCATTTTTCCTTAGAAAACGAATAATTCAAATCATATTTCCTTGAATAGCATTTTAACTTTTATTTTTTACCCACTCTATAACTTGACAAACAAGTTTCATTCTCCAACTATACATCCTCACATCCAATCTCATGCTCATGATTCGCAATCTAACCATGATGTTGAGATAAATCGAACACATCATAATTTATTTGATAATATGGAGGACATTAAAATTTATTATGTAGATATTTTACTGATTAAGATAAAAAAATGTTCTGCCAATTTATAAAGATAGCATACCCAACCTTGGAATACAATGATCTCACAATCAAGGTAACACATGCAAGAAAACGAAACCATGAATATCTATCCTTAATGATTTTTACAAAAAAATAATCATAAGATAATTTCACACATTTAGTGGTAGCTAACCTATTTCAGATCAAGATCACTATATCCAATTTCATAGACACCATACATAGCCCGAAAACTACAAACTTTCCCACCAAATTCCAACATATTGGTGAGTAATTGAGCATCCATAAAGACCCTCAAAAGGATTCATCTGAATAGTATATTGAGAACTAATTTTATATGAGAAATATACCACGACCAATTTCTTTCACCATTATTTACTGATTTCTAGGTTAAATTCATAAATAAAATTATCAATGATCTAAACCACATATAGTAACAGTTTATTAGTTTATATATGATAATTCATACAAATATTAAATAGATTCCTCTAGAAATAATACAGGATATACCAAAACAATAATAGAAAACATGATTTACTGTCTACATTGAAAATGAATGGAAATACATGAATTCATACAATATAACTAAATAATAGCATTACCATGTCATTTGTATTTCATTTGACATAGATCTGTGAGAAATTTAAATAATTTTTCAGCCGATCGACTATCACGTAAATGACATCCTAAATCATTATTGTTCATGGTAACTACATCAAAACATTAATCATCAAATATCACGCATAAAAATTGTCATTGGAATAATGTGAAGTGATTCATGAAGTAGCTGATATTCAACAATTACGCTATAAAAGGTAAGTCATCAGGGAACATGACCAATGATTTTCCTCTTCATACATGGCCACCAAATATGATTTAAAATTTTTTGGAACATAATAAATAAATATTGATTCATTTATCATTTTGAGGAATGGTAGTACCTAAGTTTCTCTTCCCATAATGATGTTGGATCAACTATTATCCCAATGAAATATATATTGTCATCATAATTTAATAACAACCATATTGTATAATAATCCCCAACCATGTGATCTCGAATTACTATACACTCTGGGTATGATAAATGAAAAACATTCAAATTGTCTAAAATGAATACGGGAAACCCATAGGTTCAAATTTCATCACCCCGTCATTTTATAAGTCATCAATATTCACATTTCCATAAATAATACCAAATAAAATTACTCATATGAACTCCACTCAAAAAGATCCTATATTTTCATCATTTTATTCTTAAGTCCATATTCTATGGAATTACTTATCCATAGAGAAGCATTAATCTCAAATTTGATTGTTTTTATATAATATATTGAATACTTCTTCCTAATTTCCAGATCTAACATAGAGAAAATATATCATAGGTTTGTATGGTTTCTACAAAAAATAAATTTCTCACTAAAGAAAAATGTCCATTCAACAAATTTTAGTGCATACCCATGATTATAACTTCAAGTCATGAAACATCATGTTATTATCATAGGGTTATAGTTAATGTGACCGAAAGAAGAATAACTAATTTCATTGACAACATAGAACCCAACCCAACTCATCAGAATTGTAATACACCCCATATCCATGCACTAATTATGGAATTGTCAATACTGATGAAATAGTCAATATTCTCTTCAAATATTTTAAGGCCTCTTCAAATTGACTAGTATAGTCAATAATCACTCCTATTTTGGTTTTCCCAATTATAGTTTCTAATAGATAACATATCCCTTCAATTAACCATTTGTAGTAACCAACAAAAATAATGTAAATCATAATGTAAAATATATTTATATTTCATGCCCAAGGCATTATACCTATATCTTATCTGATTCTATATAAAATAAATCCTCCAAAACAACAAATAGAATTTAATAAAACTATGTAATCCAAATGATAAAATTTTATATATTTTTTAATCTTATTTTATTGAAGTGTACTGATCACATTCTCATGGTTCCATTCATTCATATATGAAGTCTGTATGTATATGAGGATATCATCAAAAATAAAATGATTGAGTAATTATATTGATTGAAGATTATAACAAAGAGATATGTAAGGTCCAAAATCCAAAAATTTGTTCGATTTTTGTGGTTGAGGTGTTAGATGTTATAAAAGGATGATCAAGGAGAATTCATTGAATTTAGGATATAAAATCATAGATTCATAAAATTTTACACCACATAGCTCTAGAATAAGTCACACGCATAGATGAAGAAGAGTATTGGTGTTTATTGTGGCATAATTTATTAGGAATGTGAAATTTTGATCCAAAACCTATTTAGGCATAGAAATGTCATAGTGTAAGGTTATAGTATTATCCCCTAATCACTGGTGGAGTGGATATTACATGGAGGTTTCAACTATGTCATAAGGGTCTTTGGGAATAATTAAGTCTGTGATTAGAATTTTAAAACCTACATCCCATGGAGTTCGACTCCATCATAGTATCATTTCAAGGAAATTGGGTTTGGGGATTTGGTGTTCATACTTCATCATTCACACTCCATTGGAACACATGATTTGTGTCATGGGATGAGTCATGCATATTGGATTGAACATTTACATGGGGGTTGTCATTTGGACCCTTATACTACACCATATTTTGTACAGGTATATTTGTTCCCGTGGTATAGTTAGAATGGTTTTCCAAGGTATTCTAAAATCATTCTCCTAAAAACATAACCCTATTCCCACTAAACACACATTCCTATCATGCATTTCACTCAATCCCCAGATGAACCAGACATGTTTTTAAGGTAAATGAATCTCTTTTCAATAGGGATGGATCCATGTATTCCCAATATCTATCATTGATGACCATATATGATTTATATTTAATTCAAATGGAATTATTATATTCAATAATTCTTCTTTATGATTCTTCGTATAGTATTAAATTATAATATTATAAATGTTATAATTTATTTTTTCTTATTATTTATTAGATGGTTCTATCATGAAATCATTCTAGGTATGTAGTTTCCTTGAATGATATGTGATTAGATAACCATGATAGTGTTTCATTATAATTTATAGAACATTAAATATTTTATGAACATGATCCATTGGTATTTTTCTAACATGGATTCATAAATTCATCATTGTATTTCTCATTGGATGCATGTGGAATTAACCAAAATATATGTTAAATATAAATAATGAAATAATTGGTTTATGGATTGAGATTTCATTTTTTCATCATCCAACTTGATAATGGTTTTCCACTTTTTGTTCATTACAGTTTCCTATCTAATAATTAATTTTATAAATTGATTTTGTGTATTTTATTAGCATGATTATATTTATGAATTTTTTTAAGAATGTAAACAAGGAATTTATATTTTTGGATTTTGAATTAATACTGCGGCATGTTGAATTACTTAGTAGATTCCTATAGTTTTGTGGTAATAAAATTTATTGTAAATTAATGTTTAACTATTCCATTTTTTCTACCATGAATATATGGAATTGGTTAGAAACCAAAATCGATAATTATTTTATGGTAATGATGTAAAAAAAAATTAAATGATGGTGAACTTCATTAAATATAAATAATGATATTAAATGATATAGGTCATGTTTGAATAACATTATTTCTTATGATATATGAATCCATAGGTAACCTATCATTTTAAACTGTGATTATTGAAATATTTAATTTGGGATGGAATAATGACTAGTTGTATGCATACAGTAATTCATCAATACTTGGAGTGTCTATTTTTTATGAATGACTAATGTCCTATATTTATAGATGAGAGACCCTATTTTCAATTGAATGATGTATGATTTGTATTTTGGTATGTATCATTATATGCATAAAGATGTCTATGATTACATGATAGATAACTTAAAGGGAATAAAATAGACACACAAATTGTTTTTATCGAAGTAGTTATGTGTTATTATTAATATTCTTAAAACGTATATATTGACAAGTATATTTTTTCCTATATTCCATTGCCTATAGCTTGAGACAGATGAATGATCTTGGATGTGAAACTATTTTATTCTAGATTATGATGTTCCCTATAGTAACTTGAAATAAGTAAAATTAAATAATTTTTAATATATTAGTTAACCGAAGGTATTTATATATATAATTTCTTTGGAAATTTTTTCTTAAATACATTAGAATTTTATGAGTCTGTGAAAATTGACAGCGCATGTTTCCAATGACCAGTGTGCCCAGAATAAATTTTTGAGGGGATGTTTGGATACATTCATTAAATGTACAAGAGGGTTTTTATAACTTCTGAACAGGTGCTTGGAATTGAAATCTGAGTGCACCGTTGAACTCACAGTGCCGGTATTCGCTTAAGAAGACTTTCACCTCGACGGTAGTTTGTCATGAATAAAAGTTATTTTTCTTGGGTTTTTGTGAATGAATTAAATAAAAATAATGTGGTCTAAACTTATTTTTATTAGCTGGTTGAAACCTCCATGAGAAGGTTGGAGGTGGGGACCACCACACCTTAACATCCCAAGAGAGGTTATGTAGGTGGATCCCACCCAAGATTTAAACCTACACTTTTTGTTTAATATGGGGGGACCACCAAAGGTGGAATCCTCATGAACTCCCCGTTAAGTGGGGAGAAACCTATAATGCTCCCCACATAATGGTGCCACCACTCCTCCACCTTAATGTTCAAAACACAGAATAATTTATGGATCCAAACTCATAAATAATTAGTTTTATCAAACCAATTTAATTAACTCATTTTGAATTTTTGGACAACAACTAAATAATAGATAAAATCAATATATTAATTTGGGTTGGCATTTCTCATTTAGTGGATCTTGGGAGAAGAGAAAAAAGGTATCACCATCGATGAACGTCGACAATGATCTACTTCGACATCCATCCTCAGTTTCTACTGACATGGGACGTCTTCAAATGACCTACCCTCCGCATCTTCTTCAACGAGCTGATACAGCTCAAGATTGGATGTGTGTGGCGTATGCGACAAATGATGATCTGCTTTGCCTTCTTTCAGAAACTTCATCGTCGAACAATGATCAAAGGTTGGGGTTCAAACTTTGTTTTTCTATCGTCCTTTATTTTTCCATTGAGGATTATTAATCGAAGACGCATGCTATCACCCTAACACTGAGAGTGGGGGTCGAACGAACACAGCCTGACTCTTCCACTTTCTTTGTGGAATATGACGCTAAACGCGTTATGAGTCCGGGATGAGAGATACTCATCAATAATGATTTTTTATCAAAGGTGACATCATGAAAAGTGTGAGGCTACATCCAGAACAGGAATCGGTCAACCATAACTCATCTGGTGACCTGCATAATGTTGGACTATAGATGGAACTGACTAACGTCACCGGGTGGATGGTGGTAGTGCAACCGGGCCGCCAGAGGAGTAGCCCGCGGACGATGGGTTGTGGTGGTGTAGTGGCTGCCGGCTCAAGACCAACTGTGAGAAGGACTGGCAGCCCGAGCCACTAGGTCATAGGATAAGGCATGGAAAAACAACACCGCTAGGGAGGTGGCTGGCCGCTCGACCAGTCGACAAGAGCGGGACAAGTCACGTGGGTCCCACGTGACGCGGACCGGTGCCATGTTGTGCCAGTTTGACTACCCCGAATGACTAATACATTTAGGATTATAGATGACACGACCTCCCCCTTTGATGCAGCTAGGGAGGACCCCATGGGCCACCAGCCATGGGCCTCACACGGGCTGGACCCAGTGCTGGTCGGACCCAGTGCGGGCCGGACCCAGCATGGGCTGGACCCAACACTGGTCAGGCCAGACCAAGCACGGGTTGGTCCGCCCTCATGGGTTGGGCCACCCTCCCAGGTCGGGCCTCCTCCATGGACTGGGTCAAACCCACATACCATGTTGGACCCTAGTCTAGATCGAGGTCTGGATGTGTCAGTCTGACTGGGCTTGACTGGACCCAAACCCGCTTGAACTATATCCACTGTATTCCTTGTGAAATGAGATACGAGCATCTGATTGACGAACCGTCTGCGGAAACAAAAAACCTGGAGAAAGATGGTTCTTTTGGTGTATACCACTCCAAGTTTGGATATAGTTTGGGTATATATGGCTAGGATCGAACGTAAATCCAACCGGGCCCTTGGAACGAGAATGCCAATAAATCTTAGACTGTGCATATGATTGACATGACATCAGTAGCCTTTGGTATATTATGGTTGGATAGAAATTTGGGATTCATCAACAAGTTAATTCATGTAAGATGATGAGTCAGAACATTCCTTGAGAAGCAGACCCTCCCAAAATCAAACTTTCTTGTGTGGGAACCATGTGGTTGGCTGTGTTCCGAATAATGTTCCAGGATCCAACATGGGTTAGACATCTCTAACTACTGTTCATGGATCATATATGGGTTCGACAGTTGTGAATATTGTTCATGGATCCTATGTGGGTTCGAAAATGTTGTCTACTTTTCCTGGATCATGTGTTTGTTCGACTACTTTGATTACAGTTCTTGGTTCTTGTGTGGGTTTATTAGTTCTGATTTCTATTCCTAGATACTATTTGGGTTAGACAGAATAATTTTTTTAGTTGCTACATCTAATAATCTCTAACACTCTACCAGAGTTGTATATGTGGGTGAGACGAGTGGGTAACATTTTTGTTTTCCTTATGATTGAGACAGATTACTTGATAACATAGGTATATGTAAAGGCATATACCTATGTGGGGGTTATCTTTTGATTTCATACTTGGTTTTTATCCATGTTGGTTTTTGTATGAAATTGAGGGTCTCGGGGTCCCTAATGAGTATCATTATACTCACCACTACAATGACTATGCTCACACCAAGTTTTGTTGGATGCAGACGATGGACAGTGCTAACCGAGGATGAGTGTACCAGGATTGGACGGTACCCGGAGGTGGACCACATAACGTGGCGGTACACGGATGAGACATAGAAACATGGATTACTGTGGAGGCTACCTATACCTTCCCTTCATATAAGATATCCCAGTAAATGATCTAAGAGATATTTTCCCTTTTTTTAGTACTTGTACATTCATTTTCATGTACTTTATAGCTGGGCATCTATTTCCGACCCCTTTTACATTTCTTCACTCTTTTGTTATACAGTTTTACTTATTGTTTTGCTTCCATATTGTACTCTGTTGTTTCCGTTTTCAGGTTATAAATGCAATGTCTTCCCTGTTATAGGGATGTATTAATTTGGTGGTACTTTCAAGCCCATGGCCTATAGAATGAAGGCTTGGGGTAGTCATGGTACGGGCCCCGAAGTACGGGTTGTGACTAATTGGTATCAGAGTAGTTGGTTCTACCACAGAATATAGGACTCTGATTTTTCTATGGAGCAATAGTGTTAAGGGTACTGAGTGTGGTTTTCAGTTTAGGGAGTCCAGTGTTGGTGTGGTGGCCGATGTCTCAATAGACCAAGACCCGGAATTCTAATTTCTGAATTAATGCATGAAGACACTGATTTTGTGTGTGTTTTGAAGAGTTTTCATTATGATCTCTTTGATTCAGCTCACCAGTTATAACATTTTGACCGTGGATCACCTATTTATTTTTAGGATTAGTGCATGTAGATAGCTATCCAGGGTTATATGCATTGTATAAGATGGCAGCCCACCGAGCGACGAGGCCCCAGTGTAAGGCTCTATCACAGCAGAGGAACAAGTGGTACAACTACATATTGATCCACCGACGCCACTATCCCCTACAACAGAGAGTGCACGCCACCTGACTGATTTGAACGAGTTCTTGGGCTAGAGGCCACCCAAGATCATGGGGTGAGACAGACCTGTATGCATCTGAGGATTGGATTGAGGTTGTGGTGAGAGTCTTCAGACTGGTAGGGACACCATCCAACCTTATGGTGATCCCATCCTCAAGTCTTACTCAGGGAGAAGCAGGCATATAGTGGAGTGTGATGATCCAGGTGCATGATGTGGTGAAACTTGTCAGGGTAGACTTCGAGATATAGTTTTGGGCGGAGTTTGTCCCAGCCACCCTACATGCAGTGTAGATACAAGTGCTACTTCATATACAGTAGGGTAGCACGACTAATTAATAGTACACAATGAGGTTCACTAACCTCTAGCACTACACCACAGATATGGTGCGAGACCGATTCTTCAGGGCTCGGACCTTCGGTCAGGGGACCATGAAAGAGGATAAGACAATAATGATCTCCCTCAACCTCCCAACACAAGAGGGGTGTTGAAGCGATCCCTATTAGTGGAGAATTCTTTGTTGAGCAGTCACCAGTAGCAAGACCCACCACCTAGAATCACGTATCGGAGTGTTTTGAAGCATGGAGTAGAAAGAGGTAATAGAGATCCAAGCAGACTAGACCATCTGGGGGATGACCTCAAGACTCTAGTTCAGTTGTGTGTGGCACACGTGACAGAGCCAGTCCTAGGAGAAAGAAGAGGTGTTTTACCTACGGCATGCAGGGTCACATGACTCATGACTATCCAACCTGCCATTCAGATGATCATTAGAAAATTTAGGGACATCCAATATAGAGAAAAAGGTTCAATAAAGGCTTTCCCAAGGGAGCAAGAGGACCTGGAAGAAGAGATGGTCATGCAGCTGGTGGTGGATGACGTTTTGAGATGTTACCACAGCTACCCCCAAGAGGTCCACACTTACCGTCAGGAGTAGGTGGACAGGTGAGAGATCAGATCCATGTAGCTGAGGTATATGATCATGGAACATCAACGATGATTTGAGGTATAATATATGTCTACTAGAACTTAATTTATGTTATTATAAACACAGGTCCCAGTAACTCTTTCATTTCCATAGCCCTCTTTTGGATCTCATATAATTGGATGGAGTTGTTGGATCGATCTTTATGGCTAGAGAATCCTACGGGAGAAGATTCGACAATCACACACTGGTACTATCTGTTTGAGCTTACTCTAAGAGATGAGATATTCGGCTGGGATCTTCTAGTAGTGACGTCGAGGCATTACGTCTCCATATTGTGTATGGAATATTTATCTACATTCCATGCTCAGATCAGTTGTATTAGGCACAAAGTGTGGTGTGTCCACACGGATGGGACCAGGTTCACCTTTAATGTCAAGAATGGAGCCTCTACAGTGTAGAATGGACTTTTCCAGAGGAGTGTATAACCAATCACTCATTAGTTAGCTTGCCTTACCCTTAGATCAGTTGATGTGGAGATTCTAACTTATCCTGTAGTAGTGGACCAGTACACAGATGTTTTCCCTGGTGAGGTCTCATGTCTACATATTCATAGAGAGGTAGACTTCTACATTGACTTGTACCCCAAGATGGCACCGATATATACACCAGCGCATCGAATGGATCCCACAGATCTTTTCGAGATGCAGGTACATCTAGAGGAATTTTAGGGGAAGGGATTAATCAGGAAAAGTGCTTCTCACTAGGCATCCCCGATTATATTTTCCAAGATGGCAGATGGAAGCTTGAGGCTTTGTGTCAACTAGCATCTCCTGAACAAGGTAACCATGAAAAAAAAGTACCCAATATTGAGTATTTATGACTTCATTGGTAAACTAAATGGAAAACGGTGCTTATCAAAGATAGACCTCAGATAAGGAAATCAACAGGTCAGAGTTCGAAACGAGGATGTGCAGAGGACGACCTTCAGATGTCGGTACAACCACTATGAGTTTTTGGTTATTCTGTTCATTGTAACGAATTCTCCAATAGTATTAATGGGACTCATGAACAGGATATTCCACTCATACATCGATCACTTTTTCATAGTATTCATAAACGATATTCTGATCTACTCAACTACTATAGATGGGAATTCCTACCATTTGTAGGTAGCGCTAGACACACTCTAAGAGCACAAGATTTATGGTAATCTCTTAGAGTTGTAGTTTTGGATCTGAGAGGTTCACTTTTTGGGACATGTCATCTTAGAGAATGGTGTTTCAGCAGATCCAGGGAGTATTGAGGTAGTACTTGCTTGGGAGTCACCCAGTAGTGTGACAGAGGTACATATTTTTCAATGTTTGTTTGGGTACTACCGAAGATTCATTCTAGATTTCTCCAGAGTTTCACTAACACTATCAGCCTTGAAAAAGAAAGGACAACTATAGAGACCAAAAACTTGACGTACATGGACATTACATTACTTTAGCAGAATACTTAATACATAAAAAAACAGACACACAAGGACCGTAATAGTTTAGTGTCTTTGGAAACTTAGAATGTAATCTTCTTATCATGGTAAAAGATCTTCAACATATCCTATAAAGATCATTCCCTTTTTTTCAAACCTAAAACCATTCTTTATATCCTGGGGAAAATAAAACATAAAAAGGGTGAGCTCAAAGGCTCAGTAAGGGTAATCATGGATTAAATTAAACATACCATATATATTTTATCTTAAAAACATGAACATAATGTTTAAACATCAAAATCGCGAGAAATGACATAAAACATGGAAGTACATAAGGAATAGATCACAATAGAACACAAACCATGATAAAATAGCATGGGAATAAAAAATGTATGTGTGCCATCCATTAAGAACATGTAATTATTTCCATAGTAGCCAAGACATTGCTACCAAGACCATCTTAGTGGACAAAGTCCCTTTCTGAATCGAGTTCACTCCTTGTTTCAGTCCTGTTTTACTGAACCAGTTTAACCTGACGTTCCAGCCATGTCTATCTCATGAGATATAAATATTTACCCAATGCATTTGAGGGAGATATAGGTCCCACCCATCTTATAGTGAAATAATTCTTACTTGTTCCACAAAATAAACTTAAAACATTCAACATAACCCAAAGAATAAAATCGGTTTCATAAACATCATCCCATCATCACATAATCCATATAAAACAAAGGTATATTTCATCATAAGAAAATTTAGACCATGTAAATCATAGAGAAATTATACATGAATCCTAAAAATATGAAATAATTTCATCATAGATGGAAAATGGTTTTGATAAAACACATGAAATGAATTCATGAGGAAAATATCATTTCTTCTTCAAAATCACATTATTTTCACAAAATGTCATGAAATTTTAAAGGAAATAGAATTTGTTGAAAATAGTCATGAAATATTTTTGAGGAAGCTTCATGAAAATAAGGCTTTATAAAACCGTAAAAATTAGTTCTGCCGTATAAGTTAAAAAAACATTCTTTTCGTACTTTTGCCGGAAAAGTCAAAAAGTACCTCATAACGTAATCATAAGAAATATTCCTTACATACCAAGTAGTAAAGGTAAAAAATAGGTAAAATGACATTAATAATACATGAAAACTCTTTTATTAAACATGGACATGGATGATAGAAATAACCCCAGTAAATACTTACAAATATACAATCTCGGATAAAAATGAGATTTGAAAAATTGTCCCTTACCTTAGGTCTGATATGCTTCATACATATCTGAACCTCCGGTATAATGATTTAAATAATGTTATTTACTTATTACAGAATCATTTTAATTGTTATGATAACATATATGGTTCACTTATGACTTGTTATTACCCGTTCTTTTGTAAATTCCATGTTAAAGAGTGTTTTGGGTCAAATCGTTTCATTTTTCGTCCGTGTTTTGAATTGTAATTATTCATATGATTACATAGATCATGATTAATTACTTACAGAATGTAAAACATGATTTATATATAATATATATTCATAATATGCATATATGTAATAGATCGATAAATTGAAAGAAATACATCGTTCATGGAGACGGTAGGCCGTACGTACGCATGAACGTTGTTTTCGTTTCCTCATTGAATTGAATGGAATTAATTGGATGACATACATATATATATATACATAAATCCAGTATCATTATTATGTCATATATTTCATTATTACTTATTATATATACTTTATAATCATTTATGAATGGTTAATCATTGAGAATGAATCTCATCGCGTCGTGGACACGGTATTCCGTACGTACGCATGAGCGATGATATTATTCCCATGATCGTGGAATTTTATTGGAGTGTATTTATACTATTACAGAATCATTATCACTTCACAATAATCATATATAGTTATTATTTACACCATTATACCCATCCAAGTAAGGTGGTGGTGTAAAATAGATTACACCACGGCGTGGAGAAGGTATTCCGTAAGTACGCACGCGCGATGATTTCTTTTTCCGTAGGATGGATAGATGGTGAAATAGGGTTGATTCATACTTATAATAACATATCAGTATATTAGTGATACTGATTTATTACTTCATAATGAAACAACCTATGAAGAAGAAGTGGAAGAAGAAATAAAGTTGAAAGAATCGGTAAGGGACATTACCTCTTCTTTGAAGCGCCTCATTGAGTCCTCCTCATAGGGAAATAAAATTTTTCTTTGAAGAATACCAGGACCTATAGGATGTTTCTAGGGAAGTGGAAAAGATAATTTTGCAGGGTTTGGCCGAGCTTGAAGGCTCAATGTGGTGTGAGGAAGAGAGGGAGGAGGTTCCCTTTTATAAGGGAGGATAGGGGCTCCTTTAGAAAAACTAAAAATATTATTTTATTATAAAGCCAAATTCTGTTTTAAATATATCCAAATTGATTTATTTCGATGCTAATGTGGGGATGGGTCTAAATTATATCATCCAATAGAATTTAGACAAGTTTAGGTTCCAATTTTAACCTAATCATTTATATTTAACATTAAGTTAAATAATTTTACTTTTACCGTGTCTTCTTGTGTTCTTATACTATAGATTAATAAACATACTATAAGAATCCAAAAGAACCCCAAGTTGATTATTATTAATATATATAACCTTATCTAAGTCATTTGGATAAACCTTAGATTTTTAGTAATAAAATGACAATTAATAATATAATATTTGATTTAAAAACTATTTTATGTCAATTTTGACACTATTTAGTAATTGATTTTTTTGAAAAACATAACAGAATTATTAATTCTAAAAAAGTTAATTAAATCAATAATAACATGTCATATTAACACATAAAATTTTTTTAATTCATAAAAAGTCTTAAATTACATTTATTTGGGTATTTATAACATCAATTTTGTCAATATTTCATTAATAAGATAATTACTGCATCATATTAGTGTCAAAATAAATGATAATTATTTTATCCCTAAAAATTCTAAATAAATTCTATGATGTATATAATTGTATTAGATTTCTGGATATTATTCATTGTAGAAGTTTCATGAAGTTTATCACTAAATTAAAATTATTTTACTTATAGTATTTAACATAGTGACATGTTGTCACTTTCTTTGGTTTTAATAATAATTAAATTATTTTCATTGAAAAAAGTCCATTAAATTAATCTAATCCGACCCTTAGGTGATATGGGTCGACTTTTAGTCATCCAATAGGATTTTTACAAGTGTTAGTGTAATTTTATAATCTTATATTTACCCTTAATAACCCGATTTACCTTTAACTATAGTAAATAAAATTTACCGTAGTTACTATTCACAATGCCCAAAAATAAAAAGTATATTATTAACATAACTTGGACCCAATGATTCCAAATATGGAATCCATTTTTCCAAATTAAATACACAAAAGTTTCAGAAATTAAATTAAAATTAATCTCGTTGTCGAAAGAAAACGGCTTTTTCTTTAAAACATTGCAAAAGATTGAATTGATTTAACCTACAAATTCAGGGTAAAATCAATGCTAATGACATAAATTATATTAAATGGTAAAATTATATTCTATTTATACTTTAAAACCATTCAATAATATAATTTAACCACATAAGATATTACGATGAAAAATGTTTTTTTTAATTAAAATATAGCGTGTTTTTACTATTCATTAAAATATGAAAGTCATCAGAATAAAATGAAAAATTTATCCAAAGTAATTTTTTATTTATTTATTCCAAATAATAATTTTATTTTTTCAAACTTAACTTATAAAAATTTCAAAAACTAGATTTAAAGTGGTTGCGCAATCAAAAGGCTGCAAAACTGTATTTTTTTATAAATACTTATTTTACCCAAAAAAATTATTTTGTTCTTATAACATGTTTTAGAAAATGTGTAAGATGAATAATAATGTCATAAAATTAAAAATATAGTTAATAATATTCATAACGGCTAGTTCGTAATAATATTATAATAATATATTATTGTTTAGTAACACCCGGTATTGCGTACAACACACACAATCGAGGAAGGTCGTAATTGTGTGTAATGCAAGCCAAGTCAGGGTTGCGTGTTGTGCAAGAATCCTTCAATGCTTCGTATAACAGAACCCAACCATATTTCATTTATACATTGAATAGATATATATATACTCAATGTTTCGTAGAATAACTATTATCAAAATTGTGTGTAACACGATCCATGAATAGTGTTGTGTGTTCTGCAAGCTAATATGGTGTTTTGTATAGCGCAAGGTAATCTTGGTGTAGCATAAAGATCAAGACATTAATTAAATTAAAAGAATATTTTTCATAAAATCACAGGGTGTTATATTCTACCCCCCTAAAAAAGAATTTCTCCCTCGAAATTCGTCGGGGTTATAAATGGTTTACTACTCGACAATTTTTTTAATAGAAACCCACATCATAAAAAGGAATACCAAAACATGGATTTTAAAAAACTAAAGTATGAATTGTAACGGTTACCCAAATTAACTCATCACGGGGTTTCCACGTAGGAGAACATAGGAGAAAATATGGATATGGAAAAAAAATCTAACCATCAAGTTCTGATGGAGTGTGGTAGAGAACATGGCTATGAGAAAGCCAACAATCACAAAGCTATTGATTTGTGATGATATAAGGTATCATCTGATTAATCGGATATAAGTTAACTAGGAAAAAAATTTTGGTTTTTACGATCATTTCCCTAAAGTTGATGAATTAAAAGAAATACTTACATGATTTTGGTACAATCTCACTATTGTTCATGAATAGAAAAAATTCCACTTCATCCCTTAAAGAAATGAAGTTGAATTTGTTATTAGTGATGTATTAGAAGATCATGTGATAGAATGATGGGTCATTCAATCTCTTTAACACAAAAGGTTAGCAAAAGTTATAAGTCCATCTTATGATTAGAATAATCGTATATGGTTCCAAAAATGAACTTATAATTCATATATCATACCGTTTAATAAAATAAAACTAGTTTCTACTAACTAGGGACTTCTTGTAGGCCAGTGGAAGGCGATAAAGGCCAGTCACATTTCGGTTGTGGGTTCGATTCCCACAGCCTTTTCCGACGCGATGGGATGTTGCCCGTCCTGCAGGTTATCCTTTTTCTAAAACTATATTACTATAACAACCCAATATTAATATCGAAAAAACTTATATCCTTAAACAATACTAACTTCTGTCCAACATAATCCATCCCAATCTTTAGGCTTATCCATAATACTGCATTCTACTCTCATAATATAGTGAAAACGATTTCCAGAGATTTAATACCATCGTTGATCCCCATATATCATAATATATGTCTTGTTGGTCACATTCCAAACATTCGAAGGCCTTAATCATGTATTCTCTTGAAAAAATGAATACCCATTGAACCATAGTGAAAACATGAATGCAGTTAAAAGTTAAATCTTTTCACATACCAAAATCCTCAAAATTTTATATACTCAAACAATGATATCACTTAGTCCTTATATCAATCATGATCTCATGAATACTGTCAAATATTTCATTTTCCCGTTTTCCCTTCATTATGTGCATATCATATATTTCTTCCAAAAAATATCTCAATCCCTTTCCATGATTACCAGTACCATAAAATTATTGAAAACCACAATAGACAAATACATAAATATTCCAATATTCCACGATACTATATACAACATTATTTTGGAATCCCATTACATAAACACTTAATCATTCCACCACATCGTTTTTATATTCAACATCGCCAATAGTGATCACATGTGACATCCCTTTGTCCTTTGCCTTAAGTGGTTTCTCATGTCGATCATCACTAACCCTTGGATTAGGGAATTTATTAGCATAATGCCCCATTTTCTTGCACTTGAAGCATTGAAGTGTTCGTGGTGTGTTCTCTACAGTCTTTTCCTTATTCACATCATTAGAAACCCTTTTTCCATTACTTCGACACTCAGCTGCTCAATGACCTTAATTTCCACACTTAAAACATTTTATAGTCCCTTTAAGACAATCCCCACCATGCTTATTTCCACACTTTGAGCTTAAAGAAACATTCATCTTCTTTTCACCATTATTATGAGATTTCTCCTCGAACTCCATCTATCATTTCTTGTCAAAACTATGAGATTGATAAGTAACACCAACTTCCATTTCTACCTTGATAGCACAACGCACAATTTCTTCATAGCTACTAAAGTCTCTTATAGCTAATTCCCTTCTATGATTTGGTTTTAAACTACTGAATAATCGATCAACTTTACTTTCAGGTTGGATAATAAATCCAGATGCATACCTTGCAAGCCTTGTAAAATTCACTTCGTATATTCCAACGGATTCATCATCCTTTTGCTTTAGTTCGAGAAACTCCTTCTCCATAATTATTCAATGAATACGAGGGAAGTACTTATTGAAAAATGAGTTCTTGAACTCTTCCCATTCCATGGACTCAATTTCATCTCTTGGACTCGTATTCTTGATAATATTCCACCATTGATCAGCTTCACATTCCAAATGATATACTACTAAGATGACTTTATCATGTTCAGAACATTGAAGAACTGGAAATATCTTTTCAGTGGTAATGATCCATTGTTCAGCAATATGTGGATTAGAATACCCACTGAAATAAGGTGGACGTTGCCTCATGAAGGACTCAATAATATATTTTTCCCTTCTCTGCCCATTTGAAAGTCCAGAATGATTCATATCTTGTGTAAGTATAGCAATAATATTTTTCACTCCATCTCCCTTAACATTTTTTTTTTCAGGAGGACAATCATTGCATTGTCCATTACATTGATCAAAACGGTTCCTTCGGGTTCCAGCCATCGTCTAAAACCCAAAAAGAATAGTGTGAGAGGAAAAATTCATGCTAGGGAAAACAATATAATAAAGGGGGAGTACCTTCAATATCTAACATCTTGGGTTACTGTAATTCTAGTAATATAACCTATGCTTATACTTAACCTTAGGTACATCCATAGACATACCATAGAAATATATCTAGGGATCACACTAAAGTTCTTGCATCCTAGTTTCCAAAGGTTGACTAAACCTTTCCTCTGATACAAACTGTAGAGACCCGAAGCTTGACGTACATGGAAATTACATTACTTTAGCGGAATACTTAATACATAACAAAAAAAGAAACACAAGGACCGTAATAGTTTATTGTATTTGGAAACTTGGAACGTATTCTTCTTATCGTGGTGAAAGATCTTAAACATTTCCAATAAAGATCATTCCCTTTTTTTCGTACCTAAAACCTTTCATTATATCATGGGGAAAAGAAAACATAAAAATGGAGAGCTCAAATGCTCAATAAGGGTAAGCATGGATAAAATAAAACATACCATATACATTTTAACTTAAAAACATTAACATAATGTTGAAACATCAAAAGCTTGAGAAATGACATAAAACATGGAAGTACCTAAGGCATAGATCATAATGGAACATAAACCATGATAAAATAGCATGGGAATAAAACATTTAATTGTGGCATCCATTAACCACATGTAATGATTTCCATAGTAGCCAAGGCATTGCTGCCAAGACCATCTTAGTGGACAAAGTCCCATTCTGAATCGAGTTTACTCCTCATTTCAATCCTGTTTTACTGAACCGGTTTAACCTGCCGTTCCAGCCATGTCTATCTCATGAGATATAAATCTTTACCCAATGCATTGGAGGGAGATATAGGTCCCACCAATCTCATAGTGAAATCATTCTTACTTGTGCCACAAAATAAATGTAAAACATTCATCATAACCCAAAGAATAAAATGGGTTTCATAAACATCATCCCATCATCACATAATCCATATAAAACAAATGGATTTTCCATCATAAGAAAATTGAAACCATGTAAAACATAGAGACATTATACTTGAAACATAAACATATGAAAAAATTTCATCATAGATGGAAAATGGGTTTGATAAAACACTTGAAATGAATTCTTGATGAAAATATCCTTTCTTCTTCAAAATTACTTTCTTTTCACAAAATATCATGGAATTTTAAAGGAAAGAGATTTTTTTGAAAATAGTTATGAAATAATTTGGAGGAATCTTCATGAAAATAAGGCATTATAAAACCTTATAAATTTTTTCGTGCCGTATAAGTTAAAAAAAATTATTTTTGTACTTTTTCCGGAAAAGACAAAAAGTAACTCGTAACGTAAAAAAAAGAAAAATTCCTTACATATCATGTAGTAAAAGTCAAAAATGGGTAAAAAGGACTTTAAAAATACATGAAAAAACTTTTATAAACCATGGACATGGATGATAGAAATATCCCTAGTAAATACTTACAAATATGCAATGTCGGATAAAAATGAGATTTTCAAAATTATCCCTTACCTTAGGTCTGATATGCTTCAGACGTATCCAAAACTCATTTATAATTATTTTAATAATGTTATTGACTTATTACAGAATCATATTAATTGTTATGATATCATATATGATTCACTTATGACTTTATATTACCCGTTCTTTTGTAAATTCCATGTTAAAGAGCTTTTTGGGTAAAATCGTTTCATTTGTCGTCCATGTTTTGACTTGTAATAATTCATACGATTAATTAGATCATGATTACTTAAATCCAGAATGTAAAATCTGATTTATATAAAATATATATTCATAATATACATATATGTAATAGATCGATAAATGGAAAGAAATACACCGTTCATGGAGACGGTAGGCCGTACATACGCATGAACGTTGTTTTCGTTTACTCATTGAATTGAATGGAATTAATTGAATGAAATACATATATATATATATATACAGTATCATTATTGTGTCATATATTTCATTATTACTTATTATATATACTTTATAATCATTTATGAACAGTTAATCATTAAGAATGAATCTAATCGCGCCGTGGAGACGGTATTCCGTACGTACGCACGAGCGATGATATCGTTCCCATGATCATGGAATTTTATTGGAGTGTATGTATACTATTATAGAATCATTATCAATTTAAAATAAACCTATATAGTTATTATTTACACCATTATACCCATCCAAGTAAGGTGGTGGTGGAAAATAGATTACACCACGGCGTGGAGATGGTATTCCATACGTACGCACGCGCGGTGATTTCGTTTTCCGTAGGATGGATAGATGGTGAAATAGGTTTGTTTCAAACTTATAAAAACATATCAGTATATGAGTTATATTGATGTTATTACTTCATAATGAAACAACCTAATAAGAAGAATTGGAAGAAGAAATAAAGTTGAATGAATCGGTAACGGACATTACCTCTTCTTTGAAGCGGCTCTTTGAGTCCTCCTCATAGGGAAATAAAATTGGTCTTTGAAGAAGACTAGGACCTATAGGATGCTTCTAGGGAAATGGAGAAGATAATTTGGCAGGGGTTTTCGATCATGAAGGCTCAATGTGGTGTGTGGAAGAGAGGGTGGATGTTCCCTTTTATAAGGTAGGAGAGGGGCTCCTTTGGATAAACTAAAAATATTATTTTATTATAAAGCCATATTCGGTTTTAAATAGCTCAAAATTGATTTATTTCGTAGATAAGGTGGGTAGAGGTCGAAATACTCTCATACAATAGATTTTAGACAAGTTTAGGTTCCTATTTTAACCTTATCATTTAGATTTAACATTAAGTTAAATAATTTAACTTTTACCATGTCTTCTTGTGTTCTTATACTATAAGGTTAATAAACATACTATAATAAGACAAAACAACCCCAAGTTGTTTATTATTAATATATATAACCTTATATAAGTCATTTGGCTGAACCTTATATTTTTAGGAATAAAATAACAATTAATAATATAATATTTTATTTAAAAACTATTTTATGTTAATTTTGACTATATTTAGTAATTGATTTTTTTGAAAATCATAACAGAATGATTAGTTCTAATAAAGTTAATTAAATAAATACTAACATGTCATATTAACCAATAAAATTAGTTTAATTCACAAAAAGTCTTAAATAACATTTATTTGGGTATTTATAACATCAATTATGTCAATATTTCATTAATAAGATAATTACTACATCATCTTCGTGTCATAATAAATGATAATTATTTAATCCCTAAAAATTATAAATAAATTCTTATGATGTATATAATTGTGTTAGATTTCTGGATACAATTCATGTTCGATGTTTCATGAAGTTTATCACTAACTTAAATTTATTATACTTATAGTATTTAAGAGAATGACATGTTGTCACTTTCTTTGGTTTTAATAATAATTAAATTATTTTCATGGAAAAAAGTCCATTAAATTAATCTAATCTGACCCTTAGGTGATATGGGTCCACTTTTAGTCATACAATACGATTTTTCCAAGTGTTAGTGTAATTTTATAATCTTATATTTACCCTTAATTACCCGATTTACCTTTAACTATAGTAAATAAAATTTACCGTAGTTACTATTTACAATGCCCAAAAATAAAAAGTAGCTTATTAACATAATTTGTACCCACTGATTCCAAATATGGAATCCATTTTTACAAATTCCATACAAAAAAGTGTCAGAAATTAAATTAAAATTAATCCTGTTGTCGAAAGAAAACAGGTTTTTCTTTAAAACATTACAAAAGATTGAAATGACTTAACCTTCGAATTCAAGGTAAAATAAATGCTAATGAAATACATTATATAAAATGGAAAAAATATATTCTATTTATACTTTAAAACCATTCAATATTATAATTTAACCACATAAGATATTACGATGAAAAAAGATGTTTTTAATTAAAATATAGCGTATTTTTACTATTCATTAAAATATGAAAGTAATCAGAATCAAATGAAAAATTAATCCAAAGTAAATTTTTATTTCTTGATTCCAAAGAATAATTTTATTTTTTCAAATTGAACTTATAAAAATTTCAAAAACTAGATTTAATGTGTGTGCGCCATCAAAAGGGGACAAAACTGTATTTTTTGAAAAATACTTGTTTTAGGCGAAAAAATTATTTTGTTCTTATAACATGTTCTAGAAAATGTGTATGATGAATAATAATGTTATAAAATTCAAAATTTAGTTAATAATATTCATAAAGGAAAGTTCATAATAATATTATAATAATATATCATTGTTTAGTAACACCCGGTATTGCGTACAACACACGCTATTGAGGAAGGTCACGATTGCGTGTAATGCAAGCCATGTCAGGGTTGCGTGTTGTGAAAGAATCCTTCGTTGTTTCTTATAACAGAATCCCGCCATATTTCATGTATACATTGATTATATATATATATATATACTCAAGGTTGCGTAGAATAACTATTATCAAAATTGTGTGTAACACGATCCAAGAATAGTGTTGCGTATTCGGCAAGCTAATACGGTGTTTCGTATAGCGCAAGGTAATCTTGGTGTAGCATACAACACAAGACATTAATTAAATCAAAAGAATATTTTTCATAAGATCTCGGGGTGTTATAACAACCAATTGTGTGGTCGTAGAGACTTCATCAGAGCTTTCAGGAGCAGAGGTAGAAGATGAATAGTGACCCCATATTGAGGCTTCTAGAGGAGGGTGTTGGGTACATAGTTTACTACGATGCATCTGTGACTGAACTTAGATGTGTCCTGATGCATGAGAGAGATGTGATCAGTTATCGTTCACATCAGCTGATACAACATGAGAAGAACTACGCCAACCATGACATGGAGTTAGAAGTTGTGGTCTTCACCTTGACGATGTGGTGGCACTATCTGATGGGGGAGCATTTCACAGTCTACTATGACCACCAGATTCTCAGGTATATCTTCTATTAGAATGATATGATCCTATGACAACAGTGATGGCTTGGTTTCCTCCAGGACTATGAATTCGGGATAGTCTATACTATTGTTAATGGGAATGCTGTATCAGATGCACTTAGTAGGAGATCTGGTAGACAACTTCTAGTCGAGGCGATAGAGAAGCTGGTTGATTTATGGATATCCTTTGTAGATAATGATAGATCGGTCTTTCTACAGTTTCGTACATTCTCTCCCCGAATACTTCTGTCATTCAGTGAGTCACATCATGGAGATGCTGACAGCAAGACACGACGTGCTGAGTTATCCACCGGGCAGACACATTATGGATATTCTGAATGTTGGGAGCACATCATCCTCTTTAGAGGACATACCTTGGTACTAATGTCACATCAGGAAGATGTGTTAAGGGAGTTCCTCAAGTCAAATCTATCGGTACATCCAGGAGTGGAGAAGATATAACAAGATCCTTGGTGACTTCACTGGTGGCTAGGGATGAATAAAGTAGTTGTAGAATTTGTCCATATGTGTGTCACCTATCTGCAAGTGAATGTAGAGCACCAAGTACCAGTTGGCTTTGTTCACCCATTAAAGGCCACAAAGATGAAGTGGGATTTAATACCCATAGACTTCATGACGTGTATTCCATGAGCATCCATGGGTCATGACTCGATTTGGGTGATCTTCAACTAACTCACCATGTCATCCCACTTCCTACCGAACTGAGAGCAGGGTTAAGTTGAGATTTTGAGACTCCTCTATGTGTAAGTGATTGTGTTGATACATGGAGTGACTTATTCTATTGTCTCTTCTCATGACACACAATTTATTTCCCATCAATGTAACAGGTTGTATGATTCTTTCGGGACACAGCCTCATCTAATCCATCCCTTCCAACCTTATACGGATAACCAGAATGATTAGACCATTTAGACCCTCAAGGAAATGCTTTGTGCTTGTGTCCTCGACTTTGGTCATAGCTGGGAGGACCACACACATTTGGTGGAGTTTTCCTACAACAAAATCTGTCACTCCACCATAGTGATGGCACCATTTGATGCGTTATACGAGCGACTATGTAGATCACCCTTCTGCTGGACTGACCCTAGGGAGTCAGCACTAGTGGGATCAGAGATGGTATGAGCTACCATAGAAAAGGTGCAGATCATCCAGGAGAGAATGAAGACTGCCCAAAATAGGAATAAGTCATATGCTGACAGGAGACAGTGGCCTTTAGAGTTCGAGGATGGCGACAACTTCTTTTTACGGGTCTCACCTAGAAGAGGTATACAATGATTTGGTCGGGGTGGAAAGTTATCTCTATGATACATCGGGCCTTTTCATGTCCACAAAAAAGTTGGTGAGGTGTCATACCACTGAGCACTTCCACCTCAGTTGCAATGAGTGCATGATTTCTTCCACATATCTTAGCTAAGGAGATGTGTGCATGACCCATCTCACATCATCGACCATGGATTGTTGGATGTTGACAATGGGGAGACTTTTACAAAGGGTTAAGTGGTGATTGAGGATCAATAGGAATAAGTCCAACGTGGACGATCGATAAGTCAAGTGCATGATTGCTGGCAGCACGAGAACTTCCAGGATATCACATAGAAGCGGGAGTCTTATATGCATGCTCAGTACCCCCACTTTTTCCCTTATATCGATTTCACACTTACATGGATGTAAATCCCTAAGGTGGGGAGAATTTAAAGTCCCGTAATTTCCATGAAAATTTTTTTCGTAAATACATGGGAATTTTACGATTCTTCAAAAATTTACGGCGCATGATTCCAAGGCCCGGTGTGCCCAAAATCAATTTTTGATGTTTTGTTCAGGTATGTTAAGTAAAAGTATGATCAAGTTTTTTTTAACTTTTGAACTGGTTCTCAAAATTGTTATCTTAGGGCACCGCTGAACTCACATCACCAGTATTCCCATAATAATTCTTTCACCTCGATAATAGTTGGTCGAGAATAAAAGTTTCTTTTTGGGTTATTAGTGAATGAATTATATAAAAATAAGGTTTTGTAAACTTTTTTTATTAGTTGTTTAAATCCACTATGAGGAGGTTATTGGTGGGGACCAACACACCTTAACCTCCCTCGTGAGATTATAGAGGTGTGGACCACCTATGGTCTCTACCTATTCTTCTAGTTTAATATGGTGGGACCACGTGAGGTTGAAACCTCTTGAACTCCCCATTATGTGGGGATAAACCTCATGAGATCTCCAATTAATGGTTCCACCACTCATACTCTTTAATGAAGCCAACACACTTGCATTTATAGTGCCATCCTTTTGATTAAATTATTCAAGATAACATAATTAATTTATTCATTTTGAATTTTACACCAACAACTAAATAATAGATAAAATCAAAATATTATTTTGGGTTCCCATTGCTCATTTGGGCGAACATGGGAGAAGGGAGAAAAGATATTTCCATCGATGAACGCCAGCAACGATCTCCTTCAACCTACATCCACAGATCCTTTTGACATGGGACATCTTCAACCGACCTACGCTCTGCATCGTAGTCACCGAGCTGATGCAGCTCGGGATTTGATGTGTATGGCGGACATGACAAACAGTGATCTCCTTCATATTCTTTCCATGACTTCATCGTCGAAAAAAGATCAAAGGTATGGGTTCCAACATTGTTTTGTTTTTCATCCTTCATTTTCCAATGAGGATTATAAATCGAAGATGCATGTTATCACCCTAACATGGAGGGAGTGGGCCAAACGATCACAGCCTGAATCCATGTCCTTCTTTGTGGAATTTGATTCTAAATGTTGTATTAGTCTAAGATGATAGATTATCATCAAAAATGTTTATGGATCGACGGTGGAATCTTGAAGACTGTGTGGCTACTTCTAGAACAAGAATAAAGCCACTAGAACTCATCTGGTGACACACGGAATGTTCTACGGTAGATGGAACTGACAAATGACACCGTGTGGATGTCGACGACACAAAAAAGCTGCTGAAGGAGTAGACCGCGGTCGATGGGCCATGGCGTTGCAGTAATGGCATGCACAAGATCGGTCGTGAGAAGGACCGGCGGCCCGATCCATCGGGTCGCAGGAGGACGTGCAACACAACTGCGTCATATGAGAGGCAGTTGGCCGCTCGACCAGCTGGGAGGAGCAGGACCCATCGCGTGTGTCCCACGTCACACAGATCATCACCACATGGATCTGGTTTGACTCCTTCAAATAGCTAAGCTATTCAGGAATCTAGGGGGTGCGGCCTCCCCCTGGACGCGGCTAGGGCAGACCCCATGGTCTGTTACATCGGGCCTCATGTGGGCCAGACCCACCGAGGGTCCGGCCACCCTCTCAAGTCGGGCTGCCCTCGCGGACCAGGTCGAACCTACAATCTAGGTCGGACCCCAGTCCAGATCCAGTTCAGGTGAGGTCGGACCGACAGGGCTGGACCAGACCCAGACCTTCTTGACCTATATCCACTCTTTTTTCTCGTAACTAGAGCTATGGTCATCCGATTTATGAACCATCTACAAAGAAAGAAATATTTGGTGAAGAATGTTCTTTTGTTATACCCCACTTTATGTTTCAATACAATTGGGGTAAAGTCGGCTTCAATCGAACGTAAATCCTACCGGGCCCTCGGAAAGAAATGCCAATAAATCTCAGACCGTGCGTCTAATTGAAGCGCTATCTGTCGCGTTGGGAATTTTATGGCTGGACAGATCTGTTAAATACATCATCTTGGGACTTCTTGGATATTGATGTATTGAATCTTGTATTGAATATTAGACCCTCTCGAAATCAAGCATGCTTTTGAGGAAACCCAGTTGATGGTTGCGCTCCTACAACTGTTCATGGATCCTACATGGGATCGAAAACTCTAACTACTATTCCTGGATCCTATGTGGGTTCGACTGCTCTTACTATTGTTCCTCGATCCATTGTGGGTATGACAGCTTTGTATGCTATTCCAATATCATGTGTTGGTTCGACAGCTCTAAATATTGTTCTTGGATTCTATTTGGGTTCGATAATTATGATTTCTGTTCCTGGATCCTATGTGGGTAAGATAGAATAAATAATTTAGTGGCTACATCTAATCATCTCTAACACTCTATGTGACATGTATACATGTGTGAGCTGAGTCAGTAACTTTTGTATTTTTCTCATGATTGATACGGATTACTTGATAACTTTGGTAAATTTATGGGCATATACCTATATAAGGGTTATCTATTGATTTAATACATAGTGATTATCCTTGTTGTTTATTGTGAGACATTGAGGGTCTCGGGGTCCCTACTGATTATCATTATATACTCACCCCTACACGGGCTATGATTGCACCTTGTTGTGTTGGATGTAGACGAAGGACAATGATAACAGAGGAAGAGTGTTCCAAGACTGGATGGTACCTAGAGGTGGACCGCACAACATGACGGTACACGGAGGAGACAAACAGATGTTGAGTGCTGTGGAGGGTAACTGTTCCTACCCTTGTGGTATGATTTCCTAGTGGATGATCTTTGTGGCGATTTCCCTTTTCTTGTACTTGTAGTTTCAGTTTCTTGTACTTTACTATTGGGCTTTTATTTCCGGCCCCTTTTACATTTCAACATTCTTTTTTATATAGTTTTACTTAGTTTTTTCCTTCCATCATGTACTCTATTGTGTGTGTTTTCATGTTATAAAGGAAATTCCTTCCTAGTTTTAGGGATTTATGCCTTTGGTGTTAGACTCTATCCCCTAGCATGTGGAAGGCATGCTTGGGGTTGTCACGGTACGGGCCCTGGGTGATGGGTCATGACACAAGGGGTTGATCATTTTTGGAGTTCAAAATGGTGTCTAGATTGACAAACTATATACTCTATTGAATTATGAATGTATATAATAAGTGTAAATATAAATTGTAATTCGGTGTAAATAAAAAAATATGTTTAATTATTAAAAAATTAATTATCAAATTCAGAGAATTTTTTTTTGAAAAAGAATATAATCAATAGAATTAATGCCTTTTTATTTTCCTCTATGCTTACTTAATGTCTATTACAAAAATCTCGAACATAATTTTATGAGTGAGGATAGATAATTTTTATCCTTTGACATATTTATCATATTATGTATTTTTGAGATATATTATATTTGATATGTTTTCTAATTTCATCCATTACACCACCTATGTTGCTAGAGATATTCATAATTAATGGAATTTGGGAGGTTTTTCCCAAATATCATCATTAAATAGTGATGGATGATTGAACATAGTATCTAACCCCACTCTCTTCTATTAGTGGTATTATATACTAGTATTATAATTGGATAGTTTCCACATAAATTTGTGTAGTTGTTTGATATGGCTTATAGTAATTTCAAATACATATATCATGAGATATAGTATCCAAATGGTTGTTATAGATATATTGTGAATGGGTTTTGATGGATTGATGTATATTACATATTGTGTGGGATGATATTTTTTGCGTTATAATACCAATTTTATATTAAACAATATATTTTTTGTAGTGGATTCATGAAACGTGTCAATTTCTATACAGGGATGTTGAATGAGATGATAAGATTATGTGAAGGATGAGATTCCTAGTACATTATCCCTGTTGTCTTTGGGCAGTGTTGATTTGGAGAGAGATGGATGAAGACCAATTATACTTGTAAAGAAAATACAATCATTAGGGAATTGGGTATGTTGAACTCATGTGTTATTCATTATACAAATTTTTAAATTTGGGGTTCTTGCAGTTTCGTTTTTAATTGAATCATCTTTTCATGAATTTACATATCGATATAGTAGAATTATTTTTATATATATGAGATGGAGATGATTATATTACCATAATTTCCAGTATCTTCTTCTATTAATTTTTGAACGTAATGCATACATTTATTATATAAAACATACAATTTGTGATAAATTCTATCTAAGTTGTAAATATAGATAAGAATATGGTAGTCACCATATTCTGTCTCACATTGCTGGCCTCAGTTGTGTACCATTGTAGGGACGGACATGAAAGTGTCATATCAGATGATCATGGTGGTGGATAGGACAAATAGTATAGTTTGGAAACAATGAGGACTCCATTAGATGGTAGAGAAATGGTGTTGGATATGTCTAGTAAAAATTTTATCATGGGAGACCAGTTGAGATATATGTATTTAGGTCCCCTTAAGATATAATTCTTGGTACATTATTTTTATTGACCATGTTAACACAAGAGATACTGGTTGTAGCGTGGGGACCTAGTAAAGGAACATTCTTCATTATTCTTGGTTCCTATGTTTGAATATTATTATAAATTGTGTTTCAATTATCACATAAAAATAAAAGAAAATATAATTAGATAATATTATATTTTATATATTGTAGTATTTTGAGTCACATATTTTATTTGTTGAAGGTATAAATCAATGTTTATTTCCATGTTAGGTTCATTGTGGAGATGTTCAATTAGAAAATCTTGTAGATAACCATCAGGTAGGGGTCGATAATGATTAAAAATTGAGAAAATATATATATTTTTATTAGTGTATCATATGGAATAATTATAGAAACTTTTAGAAATAAATGTCAAATTTCAAGTTTAATTAAGTTGACATAGTCATCAGTTTGATATATTCTTATAATGATCATTGGGATATATATATATTGTAATTATAGTTCAATAAATATTGAGTAAGTGTAAGATATTAATCCTTGTATATCAAGAGGAGTCACGTGTGTCATGGGAAAAGTTCACGGAAAAGTTCTAAGAAGAGTTTCTTTCAGTAACAATGAATGAGGTCAGCTATCAGAAGTTAATTTCCCTTATATAGGGGTGTTCTGGTGTGGTAATGTTCAATATTCATTTCAGATCCCTTATCTATTATTTATTGGATATATTTCTAAATGATGATATTAGGGAATTAAATTTCATTGAGTCATTTCATATAAATATAATATTCAAGGCCACCCCATTGATAATGTTAACATATATCAAGGTTCTAGTGAACAAAATAGTTTTTTATTGGATGGTATAAAAAACCAAATTGTCACAATAAGGGAATTTTAAGGATAATAATGAAACATTATTGATGTTTTGTGTTACCAATTTTGAGGAAATAATAGATTTTGGAAAATTATGTGTAGGTCCCATCAATCATTTGTTCATATTTATCGGTGTGGTGGAACTCTATCTTATTCTAAGGGACCATAGACATGATTTTCTTTTTTATTATGAGATTATCACTAATGGAAATTATAAAAAAACCAATATAGGTACAATGAACCATGTTTTGGGCTTCAAGATCATCTATTTAGGATGTCTCTACTGAGACACTAGTAGAATGATTCCCCGTCATAGTATTATAAAATACTAGATGGTGATGGTAGAGGAAATACCTATGTTTCACATCATGCTCATTGTTAAGAGAGTGTCAATGGTGGTGTTCTTATTTAGTGTTAGAGGGGCCTCAATGTAGGATTTTGATGTCTTTATCCTTAAGAGTTCTAATAAACAATTGTTATATACTACATATAAGGAAATTTTTTTTTATTTTATAATTGGGTGCATGGAAAAAAAATTAGGACATCCACATTCATTCATGTAACATAAATTTGTCCTTGTTGTTGGACATGACAATGATGGGATTATATTTACCATGGAGTTGACCATACCAGTTGGAGGTCAAGGTTATCTATATATAGTATATAGAGGCAATGATCTAGTGTATGGGAAGTAATTCTACTGGTGGTATTTCCAATGTTTTCAGATATACCAATATGATATAATTTTTATTGTTGAATACTAGTTCACAATATGTAATAGTGTAGATAGATTAAAGAGTCATGTTTTTTATATGAAAAAAATATATTGACTTTTGTGTTCATTAGAATGTGATACCCGTATCTAGGTTATAGGGGTGTTCTGTCCATTTCTTCCATCGTGGCTGAACTGATATTGTGTTTGTTGGATGTTCGTTTATAGGTGATCCCTAGGGTGGTGGAAGAGTACATTATTTTCATTCCCAAAGAGTTGTGGTGTTACCTATTTACTGTTATATTGATTTTTCAAGTAGAGATAGAAAATATGTGTGTTTTTAAAATAATTGTCTCTATATAGGATATCAAAATCTGAAGTGTGACATTTGTAAGAATAGCATAATGATCTATTATAGGATGGTTTATTTATATCTGTTCCACTTTGTGGTTCTCTGTGTTTTTTCATAAATAGTGATTTTTCGTTTTTTATTTCTCTACCAATTATCATAAAATTAACATGGGGAAAGTGAAAAACTATTATCCTCTTACACATATTGAATATTTATTCAATCTACAAAAAGGATCATGATAGTTCTCAAAAATTGAAATGCATTTTGGATAACAAGAGATACTGATAAAAGATGAGAATGTTTCATAGAATTTTAAACTATATCATTTTTGGAATTAGTAGTTTCTTGTGATTTTTTTTTGGTGTGTTGAATATTCAATAAGTCTTTATGGTGTAGATAAATTAACATTCCAAAAAAATATTGAATCTATTTTTTATTTCATTAATCGATGAAATACATGTGTATTCACATTTTATTAAAAGCATATAGGGAAATTAGAAGATGTTTTTGGATTTCATTGTCATCATATGTTCTATGTGATGTTTAAAATGAATGTTCTATATACTCATGAAGTTCTTTTCATGGGTCATTTTTGGCTGTATGAAGGTATTTCTAAAAATTCATTAAATATTGAAATAATTCTTTATTGGGTAGCCCATAAAACATTAATAGAGTTGAGACATTTTATTAATTATGTTGCTAATTATAAGATGATATTAATTGGTTTTTATATTGGTTTTTACTCCACTGAGTACATTATTCATAAATGATCAACTGTTATTAGAGATAGACAAGCGTTAGATATATTTTTATTGAATGGAAGAGATGTTGTTCAGTGATCTAGTTCACTATTTTCTAGAAGAGGGAGGTTAGATTGAGTTTTATGATGATTTGTGTCTTATGTTGTGATATGTTCATATGGATTATAGATAAGTTTTATTATATGCATCACAATAGTTACAAGCTAATGAGTGTAACTAGGACATCCCTAATACCATGTTGGATGAATTTGTGTTTTAATTTATGTTATAGTGTTATAAACAATTTTTTTATAATTTAGCGGGTTTTACCAATAATATGAACCAATGTTATATCTTATCCCAGTGTGACATGATATTGTAAGAGTGAAATTGAAAGGAATAAAATTAGGAATATTACTAAGATATTTATTATAAAATGGGAAAGGGTGATGTTGAAGGAAATTATGTATAAAAGAAGTCAAACATAGATGTTGTGTTGGAATCATGTGATTACTATACTGTAAAAGAATAGATCTCAGTTACCAATATATATATTGTTTGGGAAGGCTTTATAGTTTAATTTTTTAGATTACAATTCCTTCATCCTTTGTTTATTATGTATTGGAGTCTGAAATTGGGTATTATGAGGTTGGGATATATCAAGAGATAATTATTCTTGAATATAAACCATATGGATTTTCTGGGGATGAAAAATTATGTGTCATATTATAAGTAAGGATTTTTTTATTTGAGTGAGTTGTGTGATGGTTCTCTATGAGGTAAATACATCATCCATATAGGTGTAGCAATGTGATATGAATGTGAATCAAAATCTGAGAGGGATTTTTTTCCTATGGTTGGAGTTATTTGTTACAATAACTGTCTCTTATTTATTGGTCTATCAAAATGTGAAGGTCATGTATTTTGTTCACAATGGTTTTATCTAACCATTAGATGTTACTCATTGTAATTGTTAGGACCTATTGATAGACTACCATAAAAGGTTAACTGGATCTTAGCGAGACTATGTTTATTTATGTGTGAAATTAGACAATTTTATGAAATAATTCCACTTTATAATAAACATTTATTCAATCATTATTGATGTTTGTTTGACTCGACACCCTGATAAGTTGGATAGACTCCACAAAGTTGTTAGGATGATCATATTAGATCAGGATATTTTTATTCACCCCATGGGTATAAACAGACTTTAGAATTCATTTTCCTCTCACATATTCCACATCTATACATTTAATTTACATTATTATGGTTAGATATAGATTACTACCCATAATCTTGATGACATTCCACACACTGTTATAGTAGATTTTTTAGTTTTGTGTGTGTTGAACAGACCTTTGGATGAATTTTTATATAGTAAAAGTTCTAAATCCACAACTGACATGGTTCCATTTTTGGAATTTAATGTACAGCCTATCATTTATCCTTTATACTATAATGGGATTTGAGAAATAGTAATTATTTGGATAGATTTAGTGAAAATCATGATAAAGATGGATTAATTAATTTGGGAGTAGATGAAATCATCAATAATAATCATAATTCATATGATATTCATTGGAGGGAACCACTGGAGTCTGATGTTGGAGATAATCTGTTCTTAGAGTTGATACCATCACATAGGTTTTGATAGTTTGGTAATGTGAGTAATCTTTATCACGATATTAATGTGTATTTCTAGATGATCTATAATTTTAGAGATTTAGAGTTTCAAATAGATCATCCCCCCAAGAAGATAGTAGTACATGAAATTTTCCATGTTTTATATATCCATTGATTATCATCCTATGGATTGTGATATCATTGAAAATGGTGAGATAAATGTGGATAATGATTATACCTTCATTGATAGGATTGTATTGGTCCAGAACTTCAAGAAGATATTGTCATACAGACAAGAATTTCCTTTAGCTTCTAGTTTATAACGTCACATTAGAGTGTAGATAACTATCTTATAATGGGATTCATGGATAAAGAATTTGTACCCTAAGAAAATTTTTGATTACAAATAATTATTATGTGTTTCTTATTTGGGATGTTGACCATTCCTGGTTTACTAAATGGTTTATCTCTTGTTAACTTTTTTATTTTCTCTCATTGTATATGTATCTAAAATGGATGATGTTTTATGAGATGACCTTTTCTTTTTCATGGTTTTACACCTGGTTCATCTCGATGAGGCGATTGAGTCCCTAGGATGGGTAGACGGTGGTTATGTATCTTATGTGGTGGTTTTTTGGACAAACCATTCATTTCATCATGTCTAGGTGTGTTTTTGACATTATTAAGGACATGAATCATTATATAGGTATTTGATATAAGGGAATATATCCAAATTTATAATACCACTATGTGGGTTCAGTTATTGATGTTCTCATATGAGACTCGTTGATAATTAATGGTAGTTAAGATATAAAATAGAAACTATAAAGGATTCCACACTGTGGGGCCACATTATGCAACATAATCATATGCATTGCAGCATAGTGGGGATGGATGTGTTGTTGGGTACATGGAATAATAAATTATGATATAATACATTCTTTGGAATGACTCTGGTTTTGATCCATGATATGATTTAGGTCATTCCATAGTGGTTTACATGCTATACAATATGGTTCCGATGGGTGAGTTTGATAAGTTAAAAAATATATAAAACCCCTAAAATGTGTACCTTGGAAAGAGAGTCGTCTCATTTAGGGTTTAATAGTTTCATTATAACAGTGTTTTAGCTTCAAAAAATCATATCCCATGGTATATAGTATCATATTTTTGTCAGGTGTTATGGATATTGGATGCATAACTAACCATGGGATATGATGTGCTCCCCTATAATGTTCCATAGTATCCCCTATTTTAACTGAACTTGTGGAAGGGTCAGGAGGGTTGTTCCAATGTATTATAAAATACAACTAACTATAAATACTTTCAAGGCCTCCAAATCCATTTTTTCCACTACATTTTTTCATACCCAATGATACGATGAGTTTTTATAATGGTCTTAAAATACATATAATATAATGATATATCATTGACTTCACATGATCATTTTATGGTGATCTATAGTGCATTTCTATTTTTCATATCATTTTTTCATGTAGTTTGTGTTGATTTATATTTTTTATTATTTCCCTATTATATAATATTACATCCATAAATCTAGTGTATTGTTTATTATTTTTGATGGAATCAATGTGGTGCGACATTCTTAGGGGGTTTTATTTTCATTTCTATTAGGCGGTAAAAAATAAACATTCTTATTTAGTTATCATTTTATGAATGTTTAAGATTTGATTAAGGGATTCGTTTTTACCATTTTATATAATGTAAAAATATAAATTGATAATGGTTATTGGGACTCATCAATTTAATACATTAATATATCATATTTAATTATTAATAGGATTTATATAACATAATATCCCATGAAATAATTGATTATGTTTTGTTCCATTGGGAACAAGGACACATAATCTACTGGTTCATGAGTAATATATATCTTCATCCATTATGTTATACATAACTAATATCCTTCATACACATATCATATTTTTTCATTTGATCATAAAATAGGAAATAGATATATAAGAAAGGGATCTGTATGATACTATGTTTGGGAAATGAAGGGATATATTTATAGAATATAATAATAAGTGTTTGATAACAAGAGAATAACATTTTTATACCATTTACAACATATCATATGTAATAAATTTGAGTCCGGGAAAACAATTATGGTAGTTTATAATAAAAAAATCAAAATTAAATTTGACAGCTTTGACCTCAAGAGTATGAAATTGGAATAGGATATGTAATTTTTGCATAGACACAAGATTACAACATTGTGAGAATTTATAAATAGAGAATTGATAACACATTGTGTAATGTATATGTAATTAATACCTTAAATTAGCATATAGACAAGAATGGATGTCTACAAATGATATTATAAACATGAAAGTGGGATCATGAATAACAATTTTGACATGAATGGAGGCCCACATATGACATTGTAATCATGATTGAAATACCTCACAAAATATTATGGACTTCAATTAAGATCCATGGTAAAATTTTGTATTTGAAAATAAGTTCATGAACTACATAATTATCTTTTGTGTTATCTATCATTACCAAATGAATTATTGGGAGACATGGGTCTCACAAATCACATAAAACATAATTTTTTTACTAGTAACACAACTCATTCAAAATCATAAAACCATTAGAAATAAATAGTTTCATAAAAAACTAAACAATTTATCATCGAATTACCCAAGAAGAAGGAACAAGTTTCGTTAACATATTTTCATAACAATATTAGACCATCCAAATAATGAATAAGTATGATATCATTTGATTATATCCCAATTAAATAATTCTTAACAACAATTTATTCCATCATAGATATAAAATGATTTTCAATGTTTATATGGTAATTTTCCTTAGGAAAATATCATTTCTTTGAAAATCACCTCTTGAAAAATAGTATTAATATTAATATTCGGAAATGAGTTTCTATATTTTTATTTAATTGTATAGATTAATTTTTAATCATTGGGTGGTCATGCAGACTAGATATAATAATAATTTTTTATATGTCAAAATAATGATTCCTTTCACATTTTCAGAAAAATATAAATACATCTATTAGAAAAATGGCTTGAAGAATCGTTTAATTTTTTTTAAAACATGAAAAAAATTCAAATATTGTATATAAATTATAATATCATACCAAAAATTTATCTAAAATATTTTTGAAAACATTTATTTATATAAAATTTTTTTTTCTACAACAAATTTAAATTTATTATATTTTTATAAAAGAAAACCATTCAATCTGATGAGTAATTATAACATAAAAATGAATTGAATACATTTATTCTGTAGAAATAACCAGTTTGAATTATAGAAAATAATTTTCATGAGATAATGATCATAATAATTAATCATTGGAATCATAATCATAAAAAATATTGTCATACATATATATTGTAACATAATATATTTACCTCTTTGGTAAGATTTGAATCATATATCCCATGATAGAGAAAATATTATATATATTTATATATATGAATATACATAATAATAAAAATTATAAATGACATTAATCTGTAGTATATACCCCGCATATATTACATTAGTTGCGAATAAGTCATATTCCTCTTAGTAAAAATCGAGAGACCACAAATCCATAACCCTAAATATCAAAATCTTCAATTGTAGTTAACACATCATGTATGAAAAATTTGTTTATTATAAATATATTAATCTATAATATTTATTTTTTTCATACAATATATGATTTATTTATAAGAATTTATAAACTGATTATTCAAAATTCTTATATAGAATCATGTTTTGGTTTATAATAGCTACTTTTTCATTTATATTTTGGTCTAGTAATTGTGCTCTTTTTATTTTTTTCATTTTTACATTATCCAAAGAAGTTTAAAATTTATATAAATAAAATATATTTTAGTGATATATTTATTTGTTGTAATCTATAAATTTTAGCTATAGAAAATGAATTGCACTACTCATAGAGACAGGATGGTGTACGTATGCATGCACCATTGTTTCCATTTTCATTAAAGAATAAATGATTTAAAATAAAATAAAATAATACCCATTAAAATTAATTTTAGTTAATATATATCAAATATATTTATTAATCCTATCCATATTACGATACATACATAGTGTATGTGCAGAACTAATTGCATCACATTTTAAGTTGGAAGTCCACTGTACACACGAGAGATGTTGTTATATTCCCATGGAATGGAATTGGAGAAGGTATATGGGATATTATAATTACATGAGTACAATTATCTAGAAAAATATATTTTATATTCAGAAAATATATAATATTATATTATAGTGAGAGTTTGTGATTGAAAATGAATTGCATCGGTTAGCTAGATAGTTGTATGTCATACAAATGATCGATGATTTAATTTTTTATTTGATGGGAGATGAGATGAACATAGATTATTATATTTACATAATAATATAATGTTATATAGTTTATATTTATTCAATTATATAATTATAATTGATATATATTTTAAGGATTCTAATGATGAAATAAAATACAAATGATCTTTTGAGATGGATACCCATTTATAAATAAACTCATTTGGTTAAAAAAAATTCATTCCTATGCCGAATTTATGATCAATATAATTTTCTAAGGATATACAGATAGTATTTTTGAAATGATAATGATACATATTTTCTAAAATAAGATGTTTTATTAGGGTGTTATGGAGAGAAGATGGTGTTCCCTTTTGTAAGTGGGAGAGAGGGAACACATGAAATTTTTGAATGGTATAAAGCATATGAAAATTTTTTAAATTACAAAAATCTAAAAATGTGTCATTATAGAACAATATAGATTATATTTCTATTGGGACCAATTTTTCTATATGTTTTTATTTTTTTCAATAGTATTCAATTAAGATCAAAATGAAGGGGAGAAGAAGAAGAAAATGAATGTTATTGAGAGTAGTAATTCATACAATTGGTGAACTGATATTAAATTAAATGTACAAGTATAAAAGATGAAACATTTTCTATAAAAATGAAACCATCTCAAATAGTGTGGAAGGGATTCATTTTATAATGTGATCATGAAACATCTCACTGTTCAAAGAGGTCTTGAAAAGGAATACTATAAGTCACATGAATCATTTCATAAATGATATTGTGGATATTTGAATATTTACAAATGATCGCAATAAGTTAATAAGATGATGCCATTCATATTCTTTATTGACTGGAAAGACTGATGTATCTGGAAGAAATAAATATTGCATTACTTTCACAAGAAATTCTAAATATGAATAAGTTAATCGGTCAAAGACTATATATAACAATAAATAAGGATCATGATGAAAGATTAATAGTTTTGAAAAATAAAGGGGACAATGAATTAGCTTGCATGTTCTTTTCGAAGCATATATTTATGGTGGTTTCATTTCTTGCTATTTTCCTAACGGATAGACCTCAAAATTGGTATTTTGTTTTTTTAAATGGAAGGATTTCTACATAGGAGTGAACAATATGTAGAGAATAAAATGAATTCAACAAAAGAAGAAAACCATGTACCTCAGATAAATGACTGTGTCCAATTTCAGGGAATGGTACATGGACGCATACCATGTAGAAGGAACAGTACGTGGAATAGTTTACAGAACATGTTCATGTACAAAAAATGGTTCCCCACAAAAGGGATTGTTGTATGAGGAATGGATCATTGTTGTTGAAAGAGATGTAATATGCATACTGGAAGACCGGTAGCACATGTGAAGATTCACATTTCATAGGAGGGTCGCAATATGTGTTAGAGTCCCACAGTATGCCGAAAAAGCATAGTATCTTGTGAATATTTTTCATCTTTGAAAACTTTTGTAAATTAGATTTGTTAAATTTTATGAGTTATTTGACTATATGAGAATTGTTAATCCCATATTTATGAGGGAGTGAATTCAATAAGAAAATATCATAACTGTGAAAGAACGTGGAAAAGTCCAAATGTGGTACACAAGGGAGATTTCATATAAGATTAAGTGGTACATGGAAAACAATATTGTTTGTGAAATTTAAAGGATTAGTCGGTGGAATAGATTTTTCATTTGAAATATTGGTATATGGTAGATGAAATAATTCCCAAAATTTGATGATGCATTCTGTAGAGGGGTGAAACAATACATGAAGGTGGTATGCGAAGGCGGTACGTAGAGGTTGTACGTAGAGGAGGTACATGATGGCGGTGGGTGGAGTAGGTATGGTGGGTGGAGCAAGAACGATACGTCATGTATGCATGGTATTTAGAGACTTGGCGGTACATTGTACAAGCTTGGTACATGGATCAAGAAGGATACATGGAGCAGACGCGGTACACGGACCAGGTGTGGTACATAGTGCAACCATGGTATGCAAATCAGAGCCAGTACACATAACCATATATATTTTATTGAAGCAAACACATAATAAATGGGGATTGTGATTCTACATAGAAAAAAAGTTATGAAATTCAAGTGAATTTAGTAATTTCACTAAAGTAGAAAACTATATATAATGGGCATCAATTTGGGACATCGAAACACGTTGTGAATCATACTGAATACATATAATGAATTTTCCTGCCAATATATTGAAGAGAACATAATGTGTATTAACCGAGTGAGACCTCTCCCAAGGTAGTGAGATATGAGGATTTAACATAAGTGATCTGAGTGAATAAGTGGGATATCCTTAAACCTTTGTAAAAGAAGTGTTCTTGGGATAGAATGAATGTTCCCAAACAATTTTAATCCACTCCTAGTGAATATTAGTGGAATTTTGAATGACTATAAATCTATTGGTGTATACTCCTTGGACGTATCCCTTAGTGGTCAACCAAGTAAAAAGTGTTTTGTTTTACTTATTCAAGTTAATGGTTTAATTGTAATACATATCTATCATACATGTTTAAATAATTTTCTACCAATATGGGAATAAGATCTAGTAAATAAGGGAAAATGTTGACTCCCAGATTCACCCCCACCATCTCTAGGTGGTCTAGGCTCCATCAATTTCAATATTATTGTTATAAAATGGTATTAAAAAAATTATGTCATTTAACCCTTATCTCTTTATTTTAACCAATGCGAAACTCATTTTAACATAAATAATGTAATTAATTTTTTGTGTTTTAAATATTATATTTGAAAAAAATATGTTAATTACATTATATTGTATTAATTAATCATATATAAAATATTGAAAAAAAATTACAAATTAAATTCACATAATTAGAAATTTTAATTTAAAATAATATTTAGAGACGCCAAAATGTGGTTTTCCGAATATAATATCTTCAAAAGTATATAATTTTTTAATATAATAATTCAATATGAAAAATACCACAGTAAATTATGTTTTATCATTAAATATACAATAAATTTTATTTTATTTTTACAACCATATTAAAATAAAACCGATCCATTAAATTATTCAATCAAAAAAATTAATTAAAAATTACAATTTTTTATTATTCATCGAAAAATTTATGTTTTCAGAAAACACTCATATATTTACTAAATGATGAATTTAAAATTTATATTTCTAAAATTATGATTATTTTTTAAAATAATTTATATAGTTTTTGGAAAAAAATCCCAAAAACAATTATATTTTATTAAATAAAACATATTTATCAGATCATATAATTTCAATACTAAAAATTACATAATTATTTTAAATTTTTCTTACTTATATAATATTATTATTATATATTCTTAAATTGTGGGTATTAATATTCAAACATCCTTGTTTAAAATCCAATGTCTAATAGTAATGTTTAAACAATAATATATATATAGTACATTATGGCATGATAACAATATGATTTGCATTAATGGGAATAATCAAAGATATTTATTTATAATAAGGAAATATTTCATTAAAAAATAATGTTTTAAATTAAACCCCCATAAATTTATTTTTTCCCGCGATATTATTCAATCCAATATGAATAATTTGTTGATACTTTTTCCCCATCATAATCTCAGGTTCTCGTATAATTTCTTTAAATTTATTTTTTATAACAAATCGTTGAGCATGAGAGTAATCTTATATTGTAGAACATTATCTCTATGAAAAAAAAATATTGTTTCTGTTATTAATTGTAGATATCATGTCCCAATCGTATGACCTCTGAGTTCAATACATGTTATGGATCATGTATGTACATTTTTAAGAGAGATACCTGGAAGACATTATGAACTGGAGAGTTGTCTGGTATAATTAACAATCGATAAGAAGAAACCCATACAAAATCAAGAATATAAAAATGGAAAATATACATAGTGACAACCATTACATTCTTTACAATTCTGGTAATCTTCTTTTTTGTATAAATTATTATGGAGACCTTCTCAACAACATCAAAATCACGATCATACCATCTATTTTCAACATAACTTTTCTATTAACATTGATAAAAAATTATGTATTTATAAATTTATTTAATCTTACATTTTATTTCAACCACTAAAAAATCCCTAATAGAGTTCATTATGTAACATCATCATAGTATATTTTAGTTCTACAATTTTTTCATTAAGGACATCATAATGAGAAATCTAAATTCATGAGTGCATGTTATTGATATATGAAAACTAAATAATTGGAAGTTGTTGTTTTAAAAAACCATTAAAACTCATTAAAATATAAGAAAATATATCTTATATAGATTAAATTATTCTCTCAGACCGATTATCTCTCTAAGTATGATACAAAGTCCTAAAATTCAACTTTGTATCTAGAGCTTACTGAAGAATTATCTAGAACATTTAGGTAAACCTCATATGGAAATCAAATATAGTAGAATCTGGTACACCATCAAACAACTAAACATAATTAATTCATATTCTATAAATAATATCAAAATATTATTTTTCATTGATAGTGATTAAGAGTGATTGAATTACAATTTATCCAACTAAAACCTATTGAGAAATTTGACCATTAGTCATTTTGTGGAGTTAAACAACAAAAATAAATTATGAAGTATTCCCATATCGATTTTGGTATGGGAAATGGTTGTTTCATCAACATATACTATTATGTGTTATACACAAATTGATAATATATCATGTAACAAAATACATATTTTGAACTACCTCCCTTATTTTTTGACCGACCAAAAATACTCTTTCAAATAAAAATAAAACATAGTACATCCAATATAAATAGATAATGAAGAACTATGAGCCACTTGTAAAGGATACTTCTTCAGATCCAATGTATATAGGTAAAATA
Organism: Viscum album; assembly: GCA_963277665.1. Classification (NCBI taxonomy): domain Eukaryota; kingdom Viridiplantae; phylum Streptophyta; class Magnoliopsida; order Santalales; family Viscaceae; genus Viscum; species Viscum album. Next base: position 2,087,932,879 of record OY728152.1, read on the forward strand.
AAATGTTCCAAAACTGTATAATTACATTAAACTCGATGATAAACTCAATAAAATTTCTCACATTCTTTTTTATCATGATATCTTCCTTCTGTATCTCTTTAATATTTACACAGATAGATGGAGGAACATTTATTTATTAAATAAAATATATCCTACTTCCTATAAGATTTCAAGATTTATCCCATAAAAATATGAAAATATTGAATCTTTTTTTATCAACATCATGGATAATATGGAAATATCTTTCTGAAGAAAATAATCACCCACCATTTTTCATTCAAATAGTGTTAATGAATTGATCAGTCCTAAAATAATATTAGCTCCAACAATCTTCATTAGATCATATTATACTCCTTCAGATAGAATATATTATTAAATATTTTTAGATCGGTATATATGTCACAGTTTTTTCTGTGAAGATATTTCATCCATATTATGTCATGACTGGTCCCCCAGGGCCCATGACGTGACAACCCCAAGCCAACCTTCTATAGGCCAGGGGCTAGAGACTATCACAAAATGTTAAAATTCCAAAAACTGGGAATACATTTCCTTTAAAAATTATGAACACACACAACAATGTAGCTGGATGCAATACATTAAGTAAAATTGAGTACAAAAGAAGTGATGATAATTAAAGTGGCTGGAAATACAAGACCAACTGTAAAGTACAAGGAAAATGAATGTAAAAGGAAAAAAAGTACAACAGAATAAAGGTGGTAAAATCACTAGATTATCCTCTGGGAAATCCTACCTGAAGGGTAGGTAAAGACAACCTCCACAGAACTCCACGTCTATCAGCCTCCTCCATGTAATGTCCTATCGTGTGGTCCACCTCCACGTACCATCCAGTCCTCATACACTCAGTCTCGGTTAGCGTTGTACGTCATCTACATCCAACACAACATGGTACATGTATTGCCCGTATATGGTTGAGTATAACGATACCCAGAAGGGACCCTGAGACCATCAAGGTATCACAAAATCCAATAAGAATAAACCACAAAATAATAAATCAACAGAATACCACACTTAGTTATTTCCCATACATATACATAAGTTATCAAGTAAAATGTCTCAATTATGTGGTAAACTCAAAAGTTATTGACCCAGCTCAACCATTATTTTTATTCAAATTAACGAAACCCGGGCTGTTGGAGAACTCCTCCTCTGTCGAGTAGAGTGATCTGTCCATGACACCAAGGCTCTTACCACTTACCATGGACTACTGAGGTACTCCTCCTATTGAGTACTGGGGTTTTGTCACTCTCACACAGATATGCTCCCCACTATAGGTCTACCGTCAACTACTAGGCGATCCCCCTAAAAGCATGCAGAGGTACTCCTCTTGTCAAGTACTTCGGGTCTGCCTCCAACTACCAAGAGCTCCTCCATCGTGGGTCTTCCACTACAACCAAGAGCCCCCAAATGGGATAGTCGAATCACTCTGAGTGGAATTGGTTAACCAGTCATCATGTCTCAGCAAGTTACTAGGTCTATGTACTTCATTCGCTCATTTCTGGAAGGGTCCCCTCCACGAGCTACAGGTCAATACTTCAACTATCATGAAGTCCCACATAGAATTATTTCAAAGGTTTGCCTCATCATAGGGTTCTCAATGAAACAAACTATGCGTCAATAAAATTCCTAGTCTGTGATTTATAATCTCTTTTGTACCGGGGGAATGGTTAGATTCATGTACGATCCATAATGAAGGTATCTCAACATTACCACGAAATCCAGTGCGGTATACTCAAAGGGACCGTCGTGATCTAATAAAACCAGAAAAACTGATGGTTCGTCAAATGGTCGTCTTGTGCCAATGATATGACCAAATGAAGTAACAGTCAGTAGTGGGCCTGGGTCCGGTCTGACCCGGCCAGACCGACTCGGCCCAACCTAGTCTAGGCCGACCTGGTTTAATATGTTGGTTCTGGCCCGGCCCATTGGGTGGGCCAACATGTTATGTTTTTTCCGATCCATTGGGCCCGACCCATCAGACTGCTAGGGAGGTTAGGCCTAGACGTTTTCACGTATGCAGCTCGGTATTGTGGTCGGGGCTGGTTTGGCCGAAACCACGTGGGGATAAGCATGGGCGTCTTGGCATGGATGGTCATACCAGTTCAAGAATCGACATTGTAGGCCGAATTGGGAGGCCTGAACGGCTCTTCCGATTCGGCCAGGAAAAAAGGTGCAGCTGGGAGGGCAAGCAGGGCACCAAGCATGGCACACGGGGCATGGGCCGGCTGGCAGGGCACCGAGCAGGGCGCGTGAGGTGCCAGGCCAGGCACAGGAGGCGCAGGTAGGCCACGAGCAGGGTTCGCGGGCCGCGGGTTGTCCAGCAGGGTGCCAGGTAGGGCTCATGGGGCGCTGGTAGGTATCCAGAAGCTAGGTAGGCCGTTTCGGCGTGGCTCGGACCAGCGTAGACTGGTGGTATTTGGCCGAGAGAACCGATGTGCCACGGGGACGACTTGATTCGCGAAGGCCATAGGAAGAGAAACCTATGTAATTGCAGCCTTCGTCACCTCATCGTTGTTATGTTTCCATGACGATGAATGCCATATGAATGAAAATTGAAAGAGGACGTTGGGCCTTTTTAGGTTGGTCTGTATCATCTGCGTTTAAGGAGATAGCAAATAGGTCAAGAGAAAGAAACTCAACAATCTTCTTTATTCCAGAGAATGGAAGAACAAGAAAAACAAAAGAATTTAACCCACTACATTTTATTGTCAGTCATCGTTCGTTGTTGGAGTTGCTGAAAGTAGACAAAGAGAATTTTCATTCGTCACGTCCGCCGGATGTTTCAAATCCCGAGATTCGCCGGCTCATGGAAGTCACTCCCCATCAGTAGGTTTCCACGGAATATTTCAGAGAAGGATCATTGCCAACATTATTTTTTCAGAGAACACGTTCTTCATTCTTCATTGGGATAATTCTCTCTTCTCCCAATAATCATCCTTCCCAAATTCCACCCATATTCCAAGTAAACTAATAGAATCATGAAGGTGATGATACAAAATTTTCAAATGGGGTTATATAAAAATATATATTGTTAATCATATAATATAATATTTTATTTTTGAAAAGAATAATTTATAATGATTATTAATGAAGGTGATGATTCAAACTTTTCATCTTATAGAATGAAAATAGGAACTTATATCTATGGATATTGTGGTTAGATTAAGAAATAAATCTCATGGTAATAATTTAATATTTATTATTGTATATTGTTAAATAAAACATATACATTTTAAACATTTTTGACATACTATGTATTAATATAATCATTCTTGACAATAACCCTAGGAGATAATAAGGTTGTATGATGTTCAACTCAATATTGAATCGTACCATTGTAATTAAATTACATATAATTCATGGATATTTTTAATATTATTTTGGTTAGTGATTTGAATTTCAATATATATTTTCCTCATTAATAAAATTAATATTTATATTTAATGATTCATTATATTGAAAATATAATTTCAGCATATTTAATGGATTTATAGGGATGTTGGGAAAAAAAATTACAGTATATGAATTTTAATATAATAATAGTTTTCTTTATACTTTGTAGTAGAAAAAATTTGAGAACTAATGTTGAGATCATTGAATGATGAGTTTTTTTATGATGAAGTAGGTGAAATAATTTTATTTGGACAATAATTTGTAGAATAAGTTGTTTAAAAGGTGAATACCATTCAATTTTTTTTATAACTAGAAGTTTTAGAAAAAGTATAATTGTCACTCAAAGATTGTTATCTGGTTATTCATAAATTATATTCCTTGAAAAGAGATATATATTTCTATAAAATGGGAAATTTAGGTTCAAAATTCATTAAACAATATAAATTCTTTCAGAAATTTTGATTATGTTCATATCATATGGAATATCCTTTGATATTATCCTTGGTAAATGATGTTTTTTACATTTAATTTTTTATAAAATATTTTCCATATGCAACTCATGTTTTGAGTCCAGAAATATTATAGTTGGAAGATAAAATTTATTAATCAGATATTCATATTAAAATTATTTAACATCGAGAGGAGTTATAGAATAATTTTATTCACATGGATATTGTTCTTTGTAAAAAGAATATTATTGAATAATCAACATGGTATGTGGAAAATTATATTATGGAAAAATATCATTTTTATCTTATTTAATAAATAAAATTAAATAGATACAATTTTTAAAGGGGTATAATGTAACAACCTTATTAATTTTAATATTTATTCAATTTCATAGGTATTAAAAATACATTAATTATAATTTATATATTTTTATTGACTATATGAATATTAATGATTTTTTATCCAAAAAGAAATAGTTTATTTTATGATAAATTTATCTTTGAAAATTATTATGTTTTTTATAAACCAATAATTAAAATAATTTATTATAAATTTTATTTTTTTCTGAAAATATTTAAATTCATCAAATGAAAATTTACATAGGTATATTTTTGATTAAATTTATAAATTGTTTTATTTTTTGATGAACAACTAAAATAGTGATTTTTATTGATATGTTCATTTTCGTTAAAAAAATAAAAAGAAAAAGTATTTAATATAATGTTAAATGTAAAATTATATCACATATATTATTAATTACTTTATTATTATCTTATATATATATATATATATATTATTCATGATTTTTTTATAAAACTAGTTTAACTTTTGTTGGCCTTTTTCGCGAAAATATCTTTTCATTTCCATTTACATGTTTAATTTTAAATGTAATTATGAAAAAAAATTCAATTATATTTTATAAAATTTATAATATATTTTATTTTAATAATTATTATTACTTAACAGGGTCAAAATAATTTTTGATTAAAATGAAATTTTGAAGAAAAAAAAGATTTCCACAAATAAGGCCAAAACAAGTTTAGTAGGGGGTTAAACAAAACAGATAAGATATAAAATAACCAATAAACATAAATTAATTATATTTTATTGTAATATTATTTTCCTATATTATATCATATCCATGTCTTTAAAACTATGGTCAATTTTTTTGGAGTATGTTATTACAATTTTTTAATCCATTTAAAATACCTATTGTGTAATCTAAACCACTTATAAAAATAAAAACCTTGTAATATATTATATACACATAAAAATACTTTTGGTTCATCCAATATCTATCAAAGTATAATACATAAATCCCTATATAAATATTGGATTAATTTTTTTGATCAAAATATGATCCATTGAAGGCATTAGATGTAATATTATTGTGGTTTTGAAGAGACGAGTTATGGTTCCCAACTAAGAGTTTTCAATTATTTTCTTCTATACTATGATTAATTATTCATAAATCATGTTAAAATATAATACTCAAACATATATTCATAATTACATGTAATAATTAAATCTCATGCATCCATCTCTTTAATCAATCAAATGGAAAATGAAACCATATTTTGCGTGTATTTTTTTAAAAGGTTGGGGCCGAAGCCTCATTTATTATTAAATCAAAGAAAATACCACTTTTAATTGGGTAGAGGGAGACCCATTACATAGCCCGAAGGCCCAATGTGCACTTAGCCCATTACATGGCCTGTAGACCCAAATTTGTTCGCCCAAATCTCATTCTGTGAATAGTACTGCTATAGTAACCACACTGATATAGCCCCGAATAGTACCCGCCGCCGCAACAGTACACAACCACTGCTATAGTGACCTGCCACCGCTATAGTGGTCATCGTTGCAACAATATCCACCACTGCTATAGTATAGTAAAATACAGCTACAGTACCTTCACCCAATGTGTTTTGAACCCCCATTTTTGATGTAGCATTATGGGGTTCTTACCAATAATCCAAACTCCAACTACCCATATTTTGTGAGTATGGTGGAATACAACCTCACAAAAAAATCTAATTACTTTTCCATCAGTTCCCTTCATAGAGGTTATAATAATGGATTAAATTTATATAGTTTTTATTCAGGATTTATTCAGCAATATTCCACGATAACATATTATAATATTTTATGCATTTAAATCCTTTGAGAAAAAATAACATCATTCGTCAGTACGTGTGGAATACTACCTCTATAAAGTGATTTAAATTATTGTTCATCATAACATTACAATGAGGATATATATATGTGAATTTAAATAAATATTATTATTTGTATTATATTAAAATTATTATTTGATTATAAAATTATACTAATATTCATTATTTTTTTTGTTTTAAAATGTACGGGTTTATCATTCTTACTTATGACTTATTGTCACCATGGTTGTAATGTTAATTCTAATTAATGTCATATTTTTTTAAAATTTAATATATGTATAAAAATGATAATTATTGAAGGTTTATTATTCCATAGGTTTTGGAATAGTTTCCTCTTTGTCCTTTTTCAACATAGGAAAAACATTTTGGACAAATGAGAGGAAAATAATCAAAAACATCTAATGTATAGTTAACTGATTTTTGTAATAGTATATTATATGGAAATAAATAATATAAATGAAAATATACAGTTTAATAATGTTATCAATATAGTTAATATTTTTAATATGTTTAATATTATTGAATATATTGATCATACATGTAGATTCAGACCCAATTTAAGTGACATATTACTTTGAATCCCTCATTTTAAAACATTAAATGAATTTTTTGTAATTATTTATATTCATTTTACATATTCCTAAAAATAATTTTTATACATATTTATATGTATATAAATTATTATTAGATTTTTACTTTTATAATTTTTTTTACTTTTGATCATTATTGTAAATTGAATCATTTTAAATATATTATATGGAATATTTTGGCATTCATTACAAAAGGTAAAATGGATATTCTGTTTTACTGAATATGGAGTCAATGGTTTTTTCCCGTATCTATATCCGTTATATTATATTTTTATTCCTCTATATTATTGAATGTTTTTTTCAAATAAATAAATTTTCTACAATTTTGTATTGGTATATAGGTTTTGAAAATTTGGATTTAATGGAATGAGATATATCAAAATATAAAGATATTTTTCATACTGGTTGAAATGTATATTTGATTATATTTATGATTTAAATGAATGATTTTAGGATTTTTATGCATGTTAAGGTCCTTGAAAATTGGTTATTATGAAAAATGAGCCTAATATTTCTATTCACGACAGGCGAGCCCAATACAGTCATACAATATGATGGGTAGTAAATATTTCCTCCTGATAAATATATTTGGGATTTATAATATTAATTATTACACATTTAATGTCATATATAAGGGTTATACGAAGATTATATATCAATTTAACGATATGAATTTTATAGTATTTCTAATGAGTTATCATAGAAATCATTTTATTTTAGATGGTGAAACAATAATATTTTTTTAAATGAATGATTACTACCTTCGTCAAATTGAATGTTTTATAGAAAAAAAAATCATGGGTTCTCATGTTTTTTAATAAAACGTCATAAATTTGATATTATATTTTTTTTATCTTATGAAGTGTTTTATGAAAATTAATATTAGTAAAAAAAATATAATGAGTATGTAAATGATTATTTTTTTCATTGTTTATTATATTAATGAGAAAAATCTTCTATAATTGCATGGTCTTAAAATGGACTAATAGATTTTGTTTTTTTATAGTGTCCTTTATAATGATTTTTGTTCTGATAACACATTTTAAATTTATTTTCATAGGTTTTAAGGATTATTCTAAATGTAATATATTTATGTAGAAAAATCTATATAATTTTTTATGAAAATAAGATGTCATTCATTTTAAAAGTGTATTATATTAATAAAAATTTATACAAAGATGATTTTTTCCAATTCTATTGTTTGGTATTTTCATTAATAATTTAGAACTTAATTATATAACACAATAAAAATAAAATTTTGTTATGTAATAAAAAAATTCAATTCATGTCTAAAATAAAAATATCAATTTTATTTGGAGTAATTATTTATAAGTTATCAAACAAAAACATGGTTTTCATGAGATGAAAACACAGAGGTGGAAAAGATTAAAAACATTGTATCATGGGATACTCATGAATAAAAATGTGATCAAAAATGAAATATGGTCTTAATAGAATAACATGAATGAAAGTATGATAAATCTTAATCATGGTATAAATCAAATAAGTACACAAGGATATATTATTCCAATAAAAATATACATGACCTCTTATTGGTAAGGTACTTCCTATATAATGTAATGCATTTTCAACATAACATTCCATGAATGAAATCACCACATAAGACATTTCATATGCTATAATGAATATGATTTTTATCCCTTGAACACATATAAAAAATTCCAAATATTCATAAAAAATATTCTATAATGAATTTCAGGAATCAATAAATCCATGGTGTTGAATAAATATATACATAAATTCAATTAATAACAAATTATTATCTTACAATTTGGTTGATTGAAGAAGAATTCAATCCCTAAAAGAACAACTACGAAATGATAAAAGACAATAATACCACATCTCCAATTCAATGAGAATGCTCTCTATCTTACATTGTTTGACTCCCCTAAAAAAATTGAGAAAATAGGTCAAGAATAAAAAATTTTATCTATTATTTTAATGTATCACATGGATATTTCTCCTATATATCTTTATGGAGTCACTAAAATATTCCAATGTCTTAGAAAATCAATAAATGGGATTGATTCGATTTATATATGGAATGAATTTATTAATATAGAATTATAGGCCAATATTTAGTTATATATGTTTTTTTGAAGCCTTAAATATCTAATTAATTAATAGTCATTTTAGCCATTTAATTATTTGGCAGGAGGTTTTAGGGATATAAAATAAACCAATATTAAGGTCATTATTTTCTTCACGAGATGAGTATATAGGCAAACAACATGTTTCTATTCAAAGATATAGATTATTTTCCCACCCTATTACCTGCACTACTATTGTTATGATGTTTCTATAGTCGTGACCCTTATCATCCATCCCAAAAAACCATGAGTGTGGATAAAACTTAATTATTTTTTCCCATTTCCTTTTTACTCATGAATTTATTACGTCTTCCCTGGCTTTCACCATGGCCTTGGTGTTGAATGTTTTGGAAGGAGAATGTAAAAACCCAATTTTCAAACTTCAAAAGTCACACCATTCTCAAAAAATTGTCCCAAATAATTTCTTAACAAAAAAAATTATTTATGGAGAAAAGTATTAACATATTAGTAACAACGTTCTGTGGAAATACAGTAAATTATTATATGTTAAAATATTTATCTTTATATAATTTAAAAATTTAATCTCTTATTTTCAAATGATGAATGTCAATTTGATTAGATTAATATAATTCCCCTTTATGAATTTATTTTAAAATTCACCTGGGGTATGTTAAAATTTTTATAACATATGCACTTTTTTATCTAGTTTCAGAAGGGAGGTCACTAAAACTATCATGGATTATATACATGTACTAAAATCAATGGTTTATTTTGGACAAGTCTCACCCATTTTATGTTTATCAAGCATTTGGCCATTTATCAACAATACATTACTAAATGAGCTCTGAAGCACTTTTAAAATATTATACATAAAAATTAATCCTGTCATGTGGGATTCACAAACATCCTACTATTCATTTAATTCCCCCCACTATATTATTGTTCCTTAATTTAAATTCCCCAAATGGAATACTCACAATATTACACCAATAATTTTACACACCAAGTGGTATTATAATTCAATTCAATGTTGCCTTATATTTTTATAATTGTTGACTTTAAATTAACAACCATTTCATTTTATCCATATAATATACATTAGTTAATTTAATAGTGAAAACTAATAGGGATTCCCAATTTTCAAACCCAAAAATAATCAATTATATGGTATAATTATTACTATAATAATTCAAAAGACCACAAACTATAAGAAAAAAGAGCAAATTTATATGACCTTAAACTACTTAAGGCATTGGTCTTGTTTTTTTTCACATATTAATAATTTCATTCATAATAGTTACTAAACCATACAAGGTACAAAAATATACCTAATAATTTGATCATAAATGGTATAATTTTCCTTTCACTTAATGAATAAAATACTATTATATTATCCCTTTTTAGAACAGAATGATAAATCCATATTTCTAATAATGAATATCAAATAATTTTAGATACCATTGTAATATAACAAAAATATGTGGATTTTGATTCAATCATTGAATAAATTTGTTATTAATATTATCGGACAAACATGAATACCAAACAACCACTTAAATTAACACCTATTTCATCATATATATATATATTATCTAGTTTAAACTTAAATCAAATTAGGACACAATAAATTAATTATAACCCATAATAATTCCAATATGAAACAAAACTATTATTTATAATTATATTTTCATAGGGGATTCTAATAAAAAAATAATCCTCACATTATTGAAAGAATCACTAGTTTACCATTATGTCCACAAGGAATACATTTATTCCCAATATAACAATTAGGACATCCTTTTTGAGAAAATTTCATTACACCCTCAATTATCCATTACTGACCATAAATATAATTGTATACATTTATTTTTCCTCCATAGCATGAATCTATATTTCACCCTTAATTACACATGGGAGAAAACAACTACTAGTATAAGTCTATAGACTTAAAAAGTAATAATCCACTAATATTCCCATAATACATCTATGGAGACTCTAAATTTATATGTTTCCCTTATTCCTTAAGAGAAATCATAAAACCCCAATAGACCCATATTCACTATTGGGGAACTGAATATCCAATTTTATCCTTCTCCCTTCATGAATGGAACAAAAATCATACATCAACCCCTTCATTCCCTTTGGAAAACCCTAAATACTAGAACACCATTCTTCTTTTTTTAGATAATAAGACACTATAGTGTATCATTTTAGTCTACCTACCAAACCATAAATCCATGTTCTATTTATGATTATTCCCGGATAACACAGATCACCACCCAACCCATATATTCAGAAAGTATAGTTTATATAATAAAATAACTAATACGGTCATTACTGAAAATCCAGTTCAACTATATATCCATGTATAATGAATATGTAAACTGATCTTCTATGTTACATCCAATATGAATATAAATTAAAAGTATTGATCCTATATGTATTTGAAAAATATTGTGTCCACGTATATATATATATATAATTATGAAATTAGAATATGATTCAATATATCATGAATATTGAAAAAAATGTTTTCATTTCATTTTTTGTTATATGATATTCTGTCATTTAATCCATTTAATAATTGGTATTCACATCGCTAAGGAAGAATCTGACATTATATAATCTAGTACTATTTCTTATATAGATATCCTGACATTTTATTTAATAAATAATATTGTCTTGAAATAAAAAATGATCTCATTTTTCATATACTACAACCTGAAATCTTATCCACATTCAATAAAATTCCTTAAATATTCCAAAAAATAGAAAATGTATAAAACTCATTGATATTTATTCTTATATTATCAACATATATGAATAGTTTTTTATTAAAGATATAATATTTTCACATACTTATTTCTGACCTATTAGTATATCTTTATGGGATTGAATACTGAAATTTCATTGATTATGAGGATCCTTAATTCCACGTTGAAAAAGTGAGAATATATAATTAGAAAAGTTTTTATCATGATTTATTATTATGTGATTGTCCGGGATTTTTAGTTTCTTATCACCCTTGGTGTAATTTTAATTAATATTATATTTATATTGGGTGGTAAACCATGTTTTAAACATATATTTAAGAAAAAAATGTTTTTTATTACATTATATAACATATATTAATTATGAACAAATTACATAGTGCTAATTTCATGTATTAAAAAATAGTCAAAATTATTTAATTATAAAATATATTATGACTAAAAAGGTGATTTTTTCACTCACAATAGTTTTATATAGTAAGGGGAGGGAATTAACACTTGTGGTAGACCTATAAATGTTGTCTTAAAAACATTTATCTATATTTATGCCAAAAAATATGTGAAATTCATGTTCATTGTATCACTAAAAATATATATGATTTCCATTCTATATTATTTAATTCACCCAAGTTACCTGAAGAAGTTAAAAATTCATCTCATAGAATCAATGGTGAACGTATTTATTAGTAACATTACTCCCCAATAGGGAAATATATTTATATTATCTTATAAAGGAGATCATATATGTGTATTATGTGTTCATTATTGGTTGTGTATAACATTGAAAATATGTAATCATTCTCAATTACCTTGGATTGATAACTTATTAAACCTGTTTATAAGTGATTTTTTTAGAAAAATATTATCCAAAATATTTTCCATCATCATCTCTAGCTTATAATTGATGATATTCAAAATACATAATTTCAAAGTGAAAATGGTAACATTGAAGATCTATACCCTCAGTTTTAATTAAGGAATACAACACATATCGTTGGGTAATTATTTAATAGTATATTTCAACAATCATTATACTCATAAATAATTGTAATAATGGATTTCATTCTTCTATTATCAATAAAATGTGCAATAAGTAGATATATATATATATATATATATATATTATCTAGGTTATAGTAGAATCATATTTATGATTAAATATAAAAAAAATAGTTTTTATTAAATATATAATATTCTATATCATTGTGGTTTTAAAAAAATTAATTTAGATATATTTTAAGGAGTAAAATAAAACCATTTCATGAAAATTACCCATAAATAAATATGTGATAAAATGATTTTTGGGAATTACTAGATATTATTTTCTCATTGTTGCGAAATATTATATAATAAATACTAATTTTATTACATTGAAACGGGTTGAAATGCAGTTTATATTATTTGACTAATTTGTGTAAATATTCCAAGATCAAGAAACTATGATGACCATTTATATTTTTAATTATACCTTAGGAATTCAAAGGGTTTGAGTATTTTTATAATTAATCTATTGTGGTAATAAATTTTTTTCTTTACAAAAGATAATTTTTTGGAACCCTATGAATCATATAATATATGAATACTACAATATAATGAAAAATTACATGATCTAGATATTTCTTCAAATTGTTCTTCAACTGTTGTATTAAAGGAACAATATTTTTGGAGAATAGTATCAAAATGAACCGATCATAAATACTATAATAAATAATTTCTGAGTTATATCTAAACATAATGGAGTAATGTTGGGTTTAATATATTACATGTATTGATTACAATCCTTGTTGTGAATATAAAAAGGGAATATTGTAGTTGATATACTTATTAATAATACTCAACCACATAAGGTACTGTTTATAAAATAATAATTATTGTTCATGTATTTAATAGAGAATCTTAAAATAGATATTGTTCAGGATCATAATAAGAAATTTATATAAACAATAGAACATTAATCAATAATAATATAGGGATTTATAGATTCTAAAATCTCGACGCATTATTTTAAAATTAAGTTTAACATGATGGTGGGGATGTTGATTGAAAATGTTTTCAGGATACTAATTCATTACTCATTATACACGAAATGAATATGGTCTAGTTATAATATGAGGAGACTTTATAAAGTCAAATAATTCTATTATGAGGTTTTTCTACCATGGTATGTCAGATATGAATTGCAATATTTATAGGAAATTATGTTGGTGGAGATTGAAACAAGATATTATAACTCTATTATCCAAAATCAATTTCTGAGAATGGTTGAATATAAAAAAATTTAAAAAAATTATTTATATAACTAATAAATATAACTGTGTGGATGTGAAAAAATATGTTAGCTTAAATAGTGACCCGATTTCATTGATACTCAATATGAAGGGATATAATTAAAATGAATGTGGAGCCTAACTAAAAAATAACTTTTTTGTATCCAGTTATCTTGTTCAACAAATGAGGGATAATTTTAATTAATAATAAATATTAACAAATTTTTTGAATTCTTTTAGTACTGATATTAGTAAAAATTTAAATCTTTTTAAATCTTATCATTGTCAGTCTAAAATAGAGTCACAATGAACACGTATTTATCTATAATATATAATGAAATGAAACATCCTTGTTTTAATAGTTATTGTAAAGACAATATATGACATGGAATGATATATAAAATTAGTTTCATTAAATAAATTACTATCATTTTACCTTTGTTTCTCTATTGTGTAGACCATATCATTCTCTACTATGATGGGTAATATATTTGAAAATATGCATCAATTATTACTAATATAGTTTAGGGGATAACTGGGATTATATATTAAATTCTGAAATGGATGGTTACTATAATGATCTGATAAGAATTAATATTTTGATATTATATATTTTCCCTTGGAATTTTTTGTAGGTTATTAGCATATTTTTTTATGTTTCTCTATGATTATGTTACCGATAAATATGAATATAAGGAAATATTCAACCACCAATTATTGGATTTTTTTATAATCATTGATGTAATTAGAGAAACTAAAGTAATATTTTAATGGCCACATCGGTCATGTGTAATAAATAATTACATCCATGTACATCAATTGGAGAAATTTTACCAGATAATTATCTTTTTATAAATAATAAATATAATACGAAAAAATAATGATTCATAAATTGATTATATTATTTATTTATTTGATCTTAGTGAGTAGGTTCTATTAGATAAGATCATTTTTACTATAATGTTAAAATGAAATTAAGCAAGTCTTCATTATGAATCATAGAAATATGATAATGAGGAAAAATCATAATGAATAAGATTGTTCTCTTCATAGTCCTTATAAAGCATCATATGGATAAAAAGTACAAAAGTAATGGGATTTAAATGAACAACATCATTTCATGTCAGATTATTACATTAATTTTAAATTATTTTTCTAATAAAAAGTTAAAAACAATGTTTATGGGACTTTGGAAAAATTATAGGTATATTCTAGGAAATTGGAATTGGTGTTGTGGATATTGTAACACTAGGTACACCATGGAATTTGTAGAGTATATGGTGAAATATAATGTGTATTTTATTACCTTATGAACTTATTAATAGATACAATGTATCCCTATATAATGTGTATAAATTATCTATTTTTGTTTCATAAAATTATAATTAAATATTTCATTTATTTTATTTATTAATAAACTTTAGGGGTTTCTTTTTTTCTTTTTAGTCTACATACCTCATGTAGCCCTCAAAAGAATGGGATTTTCAATTCATCAATATCTCTATATAGTTTCCTATATTATGTTTTAACTATATCATTACATTTTTTAAATCATTTATTCCTAAACATATATATGTTTGGGAATAATTTTATCTAAGTTTTATACATCCATTATTCTCCATAGATAAATATCCAATTTCTCATGTTATTGTTTTATATATTCAGTAGGTGATTCAACCACTTCTTCACCCATAGATATTGTCAGGGGTATGCATTTTAATCAATTGGAAACCCATTATTTTCCAAATTTAATAGAGGTTTGATGGTAAGTAGTGTAACGTAGTAGATTGAAACTAAACACAAAATGAACTTATTTCTATAAAATTTATTCCATGGATTTATGTTACTAAATTTTATTTTGGAAATGTTTTTATCCAAAAATTAATTTTTATGATTTTTTCTTTTTCAAAAAATATTAATTTTTTGTATGTATTTTTTGTTATGTTTTTGTAGAATGTAATTAAAAATTAATTCTTATTAATGGTTTATATCAATATATTATATTTCATTTTATATGAGATTTGAAAAGATTATTAGTATAATTTTTAAATGGTAAATAAAGTTATTGTGATATATTTGTTTCGTTATGGTTATAAATTGGTCATAAAAACCGTTATTTTTTAATATAATTATTGATAACACAATCATATTGATGATTGGAACTGTCCATTTCTGTTGGTGTTCTATGAGAACTAGATATGTAATCCCCATTTAGGATAATATTTTTCATATGAACACCTAATTAATTTCTACATTTACATTATATGTATATTCATTATGTTCATGATTTATATTTTTAATTGATTATACATTAGAAATGATGTTGCATTCACATATAATGGATTCAGAACAACCATAAAAGATGGTGCGATATATAATAATGTAGCTTGCCAATTTGGGATAAACATGATCCTACGATCATTTATTTTATTTAAATTATAAATATATATAATAAATTTTTTTTTAGGACCATTTGTATGATAAAAATTTTATTTATATTCTATGTTACATAATATGATGATAGATATGCATTTTTAGGATAGTACATGCATATTGGATATGATTTACTCCCACCATACATGAATTTACCTTCATATAAGTGTAAATGTTATTACTAATGATCAATTGTTGTGTAAATATTCTGTGAATGTGTGACCATGGATCATGGAACCTTTTTCCTTAGAGGGGTTTGTTAAATAATGGTTTAGTGTATTTTTGTATTACTTTTTATACTATGTATATGTGGTTTATGTTATGATTATGTCTATCTAATGTATTTTATTTAATATTGTAATGTTTTGATTATATAGGGTTACATAAATTTATATTTTGGATTAGATCTATATTTATGAATGAAAAGTACAATTTTATTTATAAAATTTTAATATGTGGAATGTATAATTTTGGACATATTATAATTTATTTTTATAAATATTTAACATTGAACCTGAGTAAGTATAAAATTTGAAAATTTCCCCCCATAAAATATTATGTGTCCCTAGGATTTATTATAACCGTTATAAATTGGGATTTATAAAGAGGAATTTTTGATATATAATTAGGTGATAGGGTGATTCTGATCTTTGTTTTATAAAACGACTAATTTTAATATCATTTTCATAACCAAATGACACTAGTGAAATTAAAATAATTTGTGAAATATATATATATATATTAGTGTTTATTATTGATACTTTTTTTATGAATTCACATTAATGTACAAATACATATAACCTAAATAAACTATTGTATGGTTTCATATATATAAACAAGAAAAATATTATGTATATATATATGGTAATATGAACATGTCAAGGGAGAGCATAAAATTTGGTTCTACCTTGGATAATATCATTAGAGATCAATATTCTTGATGATTCCGGAATTCATTGGAGCATATCTATGCTTATATTTTTCATTATTTAATAATATTGTTATCATAATAAGGTACAAAACTATAATAGTGAGAACATATATTTGGATTCAATAAAACCTATGAAATAAATATTTATTCATTCATTTTGAATCGACTGAATGTCTTATTTTTTTAAATCATCATGAAAAAATATTATCTAAACTAGAAAATATGGTAAATCCATGATAATTATTAATTAATTAATTTTTTGATTTTATTTATTTTGAAAATGATAATTCTAAAAAATATTTTTGTAAGGCATGATATGGTGCACAATATTCTAATAGTGAAATAAAATGATAAAATCAATGTTTTGAGATAATAATATTACATGGTTTATCCTACAGTATAATAAATATAATACAAAAAATACCATCACTAAAACCTTGTTGAATAACATTATATCACCATAAATATTTTTTGGTAATTTTATAATTAATATTGGACTATTTTAGACAATTATTATATATTTAATTTAATTACAATATTATTTAATTCTATTTTGGAAATTTTGAGTGAATTAAATAAATGATTCATTTTATTATTTCTTATAATCCTTATTATAATCATTTTAAAGTAATAATATTGAAAAATATACATTATTTAGAATGACACTAACCATGTTTGTGGTAATGAGTGTCCTCATTCCTTCTTTTATTTTAGATAATGTCAAACTAGCATATATTATTTTATGATTTGTACTTAGGTGTGTTCTATTTTTCTCCACGGTCTATTTATACATTCTATTAATACCCTAATTATGTTATATTTATTCCCATTTATATGAAAATTTGGATATGGGATGTTTTAATGGAATGGTGGAACCATATTTCTCAGGATATATTACGTAATGTGATTCATAAGGAAAATGATACCTATAAAATAGGTTTTTAAAATTATGAGTAGGACTATGTTTTATTTATTCAATCCTATAAAATAAATTTTTTATTGGGGTAATTTGTGATTATATTTTTAAATAACAAATTGGAAATTAAATTTTATATTTTCTCTTGATTGAGAAATAAATTTTTTAAACTCTATAATAATGTTTATTTGAAAACATTTTTTTTGATTTAATAATATTTATTATCTGGGAATTAGTTTAGATATAAACTATTTTGGGGGTTTAAAATAATTTATGATAAAATAAATATAGAGATGTTGTGTTATAGTGTATTTTTTTTGTTAAATTCAATAAGTGATTTGGTATGTGTTAAAAAATACATTAATTAAAAACCTAAGATTTATTATATGTGTCTTTATATTATGTATATGTATTTATTATTTTATCCATCAATAATTTTTATAGAGGAAAAAATAATATTTTTTATGTTATTCCTATATATTTTTTAATTTTATATCTAGATTTAAAATTATTTAAGTCATGTAAGGAAACTATATAGAGTGTTATTGTCACCCTAAAAATGTTTTTGTTCCATAATGTTCACTCTTTATTTCTACTAATTTTGTTAAATTTTTACTGATCAATATTTTGTTTTGTTGTTTTATTTTTTTTAACCAATGACATTGAATGTTGAATTATTCATTGGTCATTGTATATAATTACATTTATGTATTTTAAATTATATCTATTTCATTTTTTATTTTATTCGTCACATGTTTTGTATAACATATATTATCATATTGTGATAAAATTTATTTATTTATTTAATTTTTACATATGGAGTTAAATAATAATTGATTTTAATTTGATTTCTGGTACCCCAATTCATTAATACAAAATTATTATTATTTTGTTGAGTGTATAAAATGATTTTTAATATATGTAGAAAGCATGTTTTTGGAAATTAATTCCCTCGATGATTTCATAAGCCCGCTTTCATTATAGATAAAACATGATCATCAAAGGGAACATGTTATGGGTGATTGAAAATTTATTTCAAAATGAATTTATATTGTATGAATTTATTTTATTTAATACAAATATAATTAGATTATTAGACACTATGATGATTTATAAGGCATATTACATTTTACTTCCTTCTTTTAATGAAATTATATTCAATTTTATATTTTTTCATTTTTGAATTTCATAAAAAATTTAATGGACATTAAAATGTATATCACACGTTTTTGTCGATGTTAATATTTTAATGGACGACATTCAATTTTGTTTATTTGTTATTTTTTAAAATTTATATTATATATTTTTATATACTCTTTAAAAAAATTAATAATTTTTTTTTTAAATATTTATTGTTTACTGATATATGTATAAATATTTATTTTTTTCAATATGATAAATAAAAAAAAGATGTTGGGTGTCTATTAGTGAAAAAATCATCCTCATTTTTTTATTTTAATCATTTAATGTGTTTATATCTTATTTTAAAATAGGTATTTACAAGGATTTTAATGTTTATCCAAACAAATTTTTTATAATATTATCATGTTCATTTCATTATAATAAACCTCATATCTCAATGTTATATCATGGGGTCATAAAAAGACTTATCAATGTAAACATTGATTAATATAACTATGGATGACAATTTTTGTAAATAAATTTTAAATGGATGTTTTTTATAATGTGGAATATTAATAAAAATAGAATCAAGTCGGACTAAAATATATATATAACACACCGTAGTTATAAAACTATCATCAGTTATGTGTTACAGTGAAGGAAATCTAATATAATAAAGCTCCACTTGATAAAACATAACAAAATTAATCATTAAGTTTCATATAAAAGATTATATATATTTATAATTATCTTTATATATAGATAAAAAAATTATCATATATTCAATATCTACAATATAAAAAAATTAATATACATAATTTTTATATGAGTATAAATTTATGAATTATATAATAATTTAGATTGAAAAATGATAAAATTTTTATAAAATATTAATGAAAATTATTTAGTGATAGAAGAGATAATTTGAGGGTTCCCATGTCGATTTGTTATCCGATAAATAATATATTACATGTATCTCAAGGTAGATGTTTGACTTATGATTCAAACCTTCACATTGGCATTTAATTTTGGTAAATAAAATATACCCATGTTTGGTGTGTATTTAATATAAAAAAACAAATAAAATATAGAATATATTTATGAATTAAAAGAAAAAAAAGTTGATTTTTAATATACTTTCTGATAATTAGTGAAAATTAGTTCATTTGAAATAATACATTGAATGTATGGATACCTTTATCTCTCCCTAAATCATATCCTAAATTATTATCTAATTTGTATTTTTCTATTTCCACAAAAAATAACACTTGATAAACACATAAATATTAATATAAAAAATAAAAAATCTTAGTATAGTTGTTTTTTCTTTTAAAAATGGGACTAAAACACTAAATGAATTCCCAAAAATTTAACATAAACAATCTACCTATGTTCAATGAAATGAAAATTCAAATGAATTTGTGAAATCAGATGAATATCTTTTATTTTATAATTTGGAATGAAATATAAAATAGTTCTTAATAACAACATTAATGAATGAGGAAGAACACCTTAATTTAGAAATAAATTTATTTAAAACTATAAAATATATACATTGGAAACAAGACTCAAAATAGATTAGACATAAATTACACTACCCCAGATAACAAGATATATTGACGATAGTGTATAAATTATCTAATATATTCCTCTTTCTTCTTCAATGTCATGGTATATTATAGTCAACCCCTATATGTTATGATCACCAAACTCCTCCCTTGTTTCATTTAACAACAAATTGTTTTTCTGGGTTCCTCTATAAAAAATAAAGGTAATAAATTTTTTCATTCCAGCCTAAAAATTATCCTTTTGATTCTTTATATAAACACAATATTTCTATTGACCATATTCCATGTTGCAGTAATTACATAAACACTCTATTTATTTGACCATGGGATACCCTCATTAAATATCACTCAATATGTATTCATTTTTTCTTATTTTATTACACATTTTCATTCAAATACACATCCTATTTTTTAAATTAATTAATGTGGATTAATATTCATGATATCCTATAAGAATTTTACAGAGCCAATACCTCTTAAAATATTATAATGTATAGATAATAATGATTTTATAAATTCATGATACTAAATTCATCATCGTATGGAAATAAAGACATATAGTGAAATCAAATTCTATTCAATTGTGAATATATAGACTTGTAATCAAATGATTAAAATTTTATACAAAGTAATGAATTCATTTGATAGAGTATATTTTATTATTATCAAATAGTCAATGAATTACTTTATTGAAGATTAATGTTATTCTGGATTTATTCTGAATACATTGTAGAATTTCTCATTTCATGATCGATATTCTAATTTACATTGAATTAATCAAAATTTAAAAATAATTTATATCAAGATCAATTTAATCACAAAAATTGATCCAAAATTGATAAAATTTATGTATTAATTTATTTCCACTAAAATTCAATAAATACACTTGATAATGAAAAATGATGAAATTTTTCACAAATTGAAAAATTATTGGAATTTATATATTGAAATATGACGTAAAATAATTTAAAATATAATTTAAAACAATTCCCACACATTTAACACTTGGAATCTATTATAAGTAATCCAAAAATATCACAAAAACTATATAATTTTTAAACTCATCCTATGAAATCAAAAAATTAATCAGAATATAATTAAAATTATTATGCGCACTAATAAAGAATAATATTTATGTTCTCTCATCGGTTATCGTAAATATATTCTCTGATATTTTTTAGTAAAGGAAACATAATATGAGTGCTAAATTTTTTAATAAATTTTAAAATTGGATTGAAATCGAATGATAATCATGAGAAATAAAGTATGAACCCGACCATTTGTAATAAAATTCACCAATAAATACCTTTATTCTTCAAAAAAATACATTATCAACATATTTTAACATTTTATTTATTAATATTTCATCAATAAAAAACTCATTCCCCATTGAATATCCTATAATTTCCTTATAAAATTAATATGTCCAGTCCCTGAAAAAAATTAATCTATATATTTTAGCATAAAATATAATCATGATGAATGATTACATAGCTAAAACATTAAATTTTACAACATGATATGATGTTGAGATATTTTTATATAAAGTTATCATAAATTGAATATTATTATTGGTTCATTAAATGTAGATATACATAACCATGGTGCCCCATATATCCTCAAAATATACGAAATTCTATTTGGGTGTAAATTTTATACAATAAATATATTTATTTCTCTATTTTATAATTGAATATGTCCATTATTTTAAGGGTGATAAATCATTATGACCTGTTGATTCAATTATAATTAATTCAGCATAACTTCTACAGTCAAACAGTAAGAGTGGGTTCATTAGTCAGTGAATAAAAAATGGGTAACCCAAATAAATATTACATATTTTTTTAAAAATTATGGTAATAAAATTATCATGTTCTATTATACTTGGTGTGGTTTATATCATTATTGAATAATAATCCACAATAATATGTATGTAAAGGAATATAAATGAATTTATAAATAGTTACATAAAATAAATTCAAAATTTATAAAATACACAAAAGTAATTATGTTGTTTTGTGTAAGTTCATTTAATTTATAGAGATTTCTATCAAAAAAATATCTCATACATATTTTATGAAGTTCAAAAAAGTACGTAAAAATGGAATTCCAATATAATAAAAATACATAAATGTTTGATATGTTGATTTTGATTAAAATTTTATTACATATCATAATGTTTGATAGAAGTATAGGGGAAATTATAATTTAGAATAGGTAAGATATATTCCTATCATTTTATTACATTGAACATAACATAGGTATGGATCATCTAATATATAATTTGTTGAATAACTAAAATGAATAATATTTTTTAGAACACTAATAGGCTATTTCACAGAAATCCAAATAAATCTATATCTTGGGATGAAAATTCCACACATTCATACAACATACTATTTTATTTTTAGAATGGTTTCTTGGATTGGTAGATAGATAAAATAATAATCATAAAAAATTTTGGGGGTCATAATTAGATTGTTAATGGTAGAATAATATATTCTTTTTTTTCATTATTTGTATACATGAAATCATTAAAAAAATTAAGACCCATCTAAAAATTCATCATTTCACACTATAATTATACATTTAAAAATTTTATTGATGAATATTTTATGATGTTAATAATTTTTGATACCAAAAAAATTAAAATGGAAACAAAAAACTATTTAACATCTTATCAGTAGTGATATATCTAGATAATAATTGTTTAATTGTTTTAAAATCATAACAAATGATATTAAATTTCTTTATTTTCATTTTAATTAATTCATCCCAAAGTAAAAAATTATAATAATTCGTTATAATTTTATAGGGAATGTTATATTCAATAGCATGGATAATGTGTTTTCTTATCATCTTGTGCATAATCTCATAAATGGGTTTTTTACACTACTTCACAATAATAAATTGTTATTAATTGTTAAGAAACCTCCATAATGGGAAAGAAAAATTTACAAATTATTTAATGAAAATTATATAGATACTATAATTACTAAAGAATGATATAATATCATTAATTATTTGGGCAATAATGTGAATAAATTACCTCAATTCATGACATGTAAACATGAATTATATCATGATGTATATCATGTCTGTGTAAAAATCATTTATTAATTAGTAAATTAAATTTTTAGAGTTTAAAAAATATATAAATGAGTTCATGTTTAATAAAATTCATAACTATTCATGAATCTACCAATCCAATATCCAAAAAATTGAATTCAACTATAATAACTTCCTTGAAATTTTTAAAAAATTCATAAAAATATATTAATCAAAAAATATAAAAAATTATAATCTTTTTGGACAAATATAAATTAATTTACATATAATAAAATGATTTAAATGTGTTTATTAAATAGGATTTCATTTTATATTCTAGTGCTATATGAATTTTAAGGAACCCAAGAAAATCTGTCAAGAAAATATTATTTCATATGTTAGACTTGTATCATAAAAATAGGATTGGGAAATGATTGTTGTAAATGAAATTTCATAGGTACAATTTTTATTTTTTTAGTGAATAAATATCATATATTTCACAAATCATATAAGTAAAATATCCCAAATTTCTTCTTTTGATATTCTTAATCTTATTTTCATAAGTAAACCATCATTGGGGATCACCCATGAGCAAAAAAAACATGTTGAGAAATATTATAAAATATGTAGATTTTTTTGTCTTTATCCACACAAAAAACAGTACAAACATTTGTTTCAATATTCAATTTAAATACGATAGGATATTCATATTTTACTCTAACATAGTTCTATTTGTATCAGTTGAAGTGTTGGTTCTTGTGATATTTTGTATGGTCTTTCTCAATGATTTTGAGTGTATCCAACCGAATCCTAGATATTAATTTTCGCATTAAATTTTAATCTCTATAGAAATTTTAATAGGGTATATATTTGTCTCAATGATATAGTTATATTTGAATAATTATTTATTAGTATTAGTTTTGATTTAGGGGAAACATTTTCTATTTTAAAAGATGTGTCTTATTAAATATTAAAATAGATTTTAGATCAATATTATTGACTAGAAAGAGTAGATTGTTAGATCATGTTGGGTATAATGGATAGTCATGTGGTCAGTTTACATATTGAATCTAGAGAAAAAAATCCATATATGATGTTATTTATAGGATCTAAATTCATAGGTATAAGTGTATAAATATGAGTATTCTGAGACATGTCTGAAATGTTTTATTAATAATTTATTTATAATTAAAGTAAAAAATAGAATAGTATTAATAAAAAAAGATTCATGTTTAAAAACATAAACCATATTACATGATATTTTTTATAGGTTCTATAAATTTATAACTAGTTCTATAAATATTTTATCCATTCATTAAATAGACATGACAATATTTATTTTCTAGGTTTTAAAAAAATTATTAGAGTTTAAATAAATCATTTTATTTATTATGTGATTCGTAATTATTGATTTTATAAATCACAATTGATTCATTTTTTAAACTGTAGTTAGTTCATTCCTTGTTAAATTGGATAATATAATACTTGAAAATAATTATTCATATTAATATTAGATATTGAATGATCAAAATTATACAAATCAATTATTAAAGAATATTGAAATGTACTAATTTCCAAAAATATAATGTAAATTTTCCATTTTTAGTCATAAATGATTTATTTAATAATATATAAGAATTTTATCAAGGAATAATAATTCATTAGGTTTCAATCAATCATTATCTGTATCTTGCACATAAAAATCAAAAAGTAATACAATGATTCTTAACTAAACCATAACATGTGCAATAACTATAGTAAGGTTTATGTTGTATTTTTCAACATGTTAAATAAATATTCTAATAGGTTTGAGTTTAATAATATATAAATCATAAAAAATTATGTATAAAATAACATTTTTTGACGTTCTTATGTCAGGAATTACATAATTGAATTCAAACACTATAATTTTATTTAGAATTATGAATGTTCCTTGATCAATAAATTTTATTTGGAAATAATGTTGAATCATAGAGTATGAATTTCGTACTAGATTTAATTTATATCCTATGTTGAATATTACTTCATGAGAACACATATTTTTGACAATATCATTCATAATTCATAATTTATTTCAATTAATATTACAATGGGTTATTAACATAAACATTTTTTAAATACTTTTGAACTTTTTTATCAAGTTAATTTTTAACAGTTTTTTCCAATAGTGGAATACTACAAGGATAGAGATATTGTGGTATAAAATTTTATTCATTATTCTAAAAATAATTACCAACCATCCATTTTGTGTCTTTCTTATTCATTTTTATAAAATATTACTCTAGTGATTTTCACTTGTTTTTCAATAATAATATGATATTATAGAATCTCTAGAAATTTTAATAATATTTTCAATAGTTTATCAATACATATAGTTATAAATTAGGTTTTATGGAGTTTTTAAATAATTATAATATTTGTGGGTTTAGAAATAGATTTAAATATCTTATTTCTATTTTTATCCCATTTACACATCTATGTTCAATAGAACATTCATTTTCCATAATTTGATCTATTTTATTGACATGGTATTTATAAGGTAGACATATATTATTTTTTCTTATTATACATACAGTAGTCGCTAATTGATAATTTTGACTATTATTGTATTCAATATGTTATATTATTGTTCTGAATTTTCTTTGTATTTCCACATTTTTTGTCTAACAAATTCATCAAAATTAGTTATATTTTTTTTTGAAGACATCCAAGTAAAAAAGATAATTCATTATTGGGAATTTTTTCCCATTGTTGTATCTTAATTGATAATATCATTATTTCCCAGGGAAAATTGTTCATTTTAAGAAAATATCAATATCAATAATTTATTTGGGTTTTAAAGCCTTGGTTATTATTTTTAATGGTTTTATAATACTGCATTTATTTATATATAAATTTAATTCAATGAAATTATATGTAATAAAATTTAGACGGATCATTTATTTTATATAATTGGTCTCTAAATTATCATATGAATAAATAAGTCAAATGTAAATTGTCACATTAATGGTTGTTTTAGGTTTTTATTAATATTGTTGAGTGATATATATATATATATATAACAATTGACATAATAGTGGTGGTAAGATCAGTTAGATGGATTATAATCATTTTTTTCAAAAGTGAAAGTTGGAGCATCATGGTTGGATTTAATGTATTGAAGGAATATTTGTTAAATTTGATGTGGAATTTAGCCCATATTTTCAATTAATGTTCTAATAGTTTTGGGTATTTTATTTATTAAATATCATCAAGGGGTTTAATTAATCATACTTAAATTAGTAAAAAACAAATCAACATAAATTTATTTGATAAAAAGTTCATTTATTTTGTGATGAGGTAAAAAAAATCAAATGAATCTTTTACTATATTCAGGAAACCTTTTTCCTTTATGTTTTCTAATACAAAACTTTTATTTCTTAATTGATACATCTCAATAATTAGGGAAGTTTTATTCATGAATATCCTATTTAAATTCATTATAATATTGAAAAAATGACAAATGTGAATAAATAAACCATTATTTAGATACCAGTTCTAAAGAAAATAGATAATCTCTCAGTTTAATTTTATTACAATATTTTGCTTGTATTTTTATATTGACATATAGATAAATAATTTCTTGAAAAAAATATTTATCATCAACTGGTAGTCAATTAAAATATGTAATTTTGAAAGAATCATATTCTATTTTCAAAATATAGTGTAATAATGGTATTTTTACTGTTTAATTTGGTTCACTGTACAAGATTAATACTATTTATTTAAATCCTTAATTTCATTCATTTTGATTTCTTGTAAAAAATTATTTTTTAGTGTATTAGTTATAGACTCACTACTTTTCAATAGAGAATTAATGAAATCAATTTCCACATATTTTAATGTTCATTAAATTTAATTATGTCAAGGAATAAATGATGTTAAATTTTATGGACATTCAATTAATTAAAAATAACCCTAAAATCCTCCTAATGAATTGTTCTAGTTCTTATAATATACATGTTGTGGTATAAGTGTTAAAAAATTTATCCCCAATAGACAAAAAAAATATATCCATTAAGATGTATCTTATGGCGCTTATAATTTAATTTTTAAACTATAATATCTTTTTGAAAATGTTTCAAAAGAATTTTAATTTTAATTTTAAATTTTTTTTTCTTGACAAAAAATTAAATCTATAAAGTATGTGAATTAAGAATCCATTGATGAAAAAATTGATATATAAAATATATTAAAAAATAAGAGTGACGTTTTATTTCATGGTAATATACATGGAACACAATAGATCCACTGAATTCTCTAGTCCTACATTCCAAAATGATTATAAATCTTTAATTGATGTATTTTTACAAAATTAACACTATGTAAAGACCTAAATATACATAATGAATATATCATTAATTGATATAAATTTTCCTCTTTATAACGTTGATTAAAAATCCAATATACCACCAATTATTTTATCATGGACAAACTCACTACACTAAAAAATATTTGATAAAAAATAAAAAATAGTGAGTATAAATGAGATAATTTTAAAAATTAAAAAAAATTAGATTATTATAAATTTATTACTGAAGGAAGAGAACTATATGTTAAGTATATGAGGATGGAGGAGTAAGGGGTGTAATGAGGTGACATATCTTGGTGATGAAATTGTTGGATGGAAGAGCAAGGATGTCTCTGAGCATTTCTATGGTATTTCTTCGAGCAAAGATCTCTTGGAATTTGCCAAAAATTTTAAATCTCCAAGGAATAATCCTAATACTACTGTTGAAGCGATGAATTGTTTTTTAGAGGATGTGAAATATAATTTCTCATTCTTGTACTTTCAAACATCGTTGCCTGGAAGAATCAACCAAAGTGAAGGTTTGTGCATTTATCAACCAACCGAGATGTAGTTGATGAATTAGTGAATGTCTGTAGATACTAAATATTTTCACGGTTACGAGGAGCCAAAGGATAATTCTTCTGTAATGTTTATGATCTCTCTAAAAGGATTGCATAGGTATGGGGTATCGAGGAGTAGGGATGTTTGGAAATGGGGAGGTAATATTATCATATAATATTCCCATCATATGTGTTGAAATTCAAGTTATGAATCATCAGACCACTCCCTCTAAATCCTGGATTCATTCATTTTTTTATAATTAGATAAGATATTTTATCCCAACAATGTAAGGAACTATCATGTGGAACTCTAGATTCACATTTTTCATTTTAATTGTTAGTATTTTCAACCAAGGATCCAATTTGACATTGCCTCCTTGGTTGGAACTCTAATTATGCAGGATAAGAAAACAAATAACCCTCAATTTTGTCATTATGAGAGAGTACTGGTTGAGGTGGATATTTCTATTACTTTAGTGAAGAAAGTGGTTTTCACCATGAGGGATGAAACTATGATGCTTGAGATCCAGTACGAGCAAAATCCAAAATATTGAATGAATTGAAGAATCATTTGACATTTTACTTATGAATGGAATAGGGAGAAAGAATGCACTCATTTTTATGTAATACAGCATGATGATGCCTCAATTCAATAAAAAAGGCAAGGCCAGGGATTCTGAAATGATTGTTGGACCCTCATCTGATCCTCCAACTATTGAAGGTGGCTTGGGCCCTGCACCTGCTTTAGTTCAACTTAGTGATCCTGCAAGAAAGCCAACACTTGATACTATCCATGCTGGTGCAGGTCTTGTAATCACCAAGGATAAGAATTTTGGAACTGTTCCTTCCTATAATACTATCCCTAAATGTGTTCCATCTGTATGTGTGGGAGAGGATGGAGACCTAACTGAAGTGAGTGTGAATGTTGTTGATGTCACTATATGTGATGATGTGAAATATTTCATAGTGCCGAATAGCGAACCCGCACAGTATGTGCATGAATCTATCGATCCTATCCACATAATTTATTGTGTGGTTTAAATGGTTTTGAAGACTCCCAATAAGGTTGGGTTTTCTCATTTTCACCTTCCTGAGGAGCCCCTATCCATCATGAATTCATGCTTACATGGGGAGGTACTACCTATGATTATGAGTAATTCTCATAAATATAAAGAGTATGTGCTCTTGGGAAGGCCTAATAAAAAGGAGATGTAGCATCAAAAAGGAGCTTCTACTACATCCAAGATAGGAGAAAATCAATTTGTGGTGATGAATGGTCTTCACCTGCTGGTACTCTAGAAAACCCCTTTATACAGACTAACACAAACAAGGTTGCTAAAATGACACCATTCATGTGATGTGATCCTTGTGACCCACTTTCCAGCAACATGTTTTCTCCTCTGAGGGTCATATTTGGGTCTGATGATTTTGATGTCCCTCAAGACATACATGTCATCCTCAACTAGAATGTTCAGATTGATCCACCTTGTGCTGATCCGAATGAAAGTGATCAAGTTGGCTCAAAGAGTGGTAATGGAGTGAAATTACCATGTGATTTAAAAATGAAAAGGGAATCTATAAGAAATGGAAGAGGCCCAATGGCTATCAAAAAATAAAAAGAGGCCCATTATATGGTGCAACACCTTTTCTCAAGGATGATTGTTTTCTTGAACTTGCAAGGGCTTGGGAACACCCCAATGGCCAGTTCCCTTAGACACTGCATTTTGGCCTATATACCTATGCTATTTTGTATTTCCAATCCTAAAATGATCATTGAAAAAATAAATGATTTAAAATGGACTTCTTTTGGTTACCATTTCATTTTTGAAAATCTTCATGATATCAACAAAGATCATATCTAGGTTTTCATGCCTGGGAGCATTCAATTAACCTCATATGTGATAGATCCACAATGGATCATTGTATCATGCAATTTTCTATACTATATACTGGTGGATACATTTATTTATGACTACCCATCCTATCAAAAAAGAAGGGATCTTTGGAGTGAGCATGAAGCAATTTCTAGACAGAATTTCAATTAATGTGTGTTAATGGGATATTTCAACACTCTCCTGAGATATGAAGAAACAACTGGATTGAACATATATAGGGTGGCCTCATTGGATTTCTCATCTTTAATTCATCGATTCCATTGAGATGAAATTTAAATTACGAGTGCTTAATTTACATAGAGTATGTATACTATGTATGGAAGGAAGTCGAGTAAACTTGACTAATGTTTCATTTAGATGGATTATTACAGTTTTGACTCTGATATATCTGGATACACATTACCAAAACATTACTTGGATCATGAATCATTTTTGATTGATATATCCTTTCAGGTTTTTAAATTTGGTTCTATTCCCATTCACATTAATAATGGGTGGCTTGTGATACCTGGATGTAGGGAGGTCATTATTACGGTATGGAAGATTGATTGTTAAGGTAGCCTATGGGATATTATTTCTTCATAAATATAAGACTGTTAAATTAATCCTACAAGAATGGTTCAAGGAATCCTTATCTATGTTTTATAGTGAGATAAAGGCTGTTGAAGACCATTCTGTTGGCTATCAATTTAGAAATAAAAAATTTGACAGTCCCTCACATGAGAAAATTCAATCACAAGGAAGGACTTATAACCTTTAGATTATCAATGATAGTATTGATTATAATAAATTGGATGTAAAGTGCTGAAATATGGTGATAGAAACTCTTAAATATTTCACCTGATGCACATTGAAAAATGGATCCGAGAAGAATTAAAATCCATTAATGTTGATTGTTTTCTCCAAACATCTAAAAGTGAAATTTCAAATGCAGTTGTAAATTACATGAGTATAATTTTTTCTGATGATGGCATGGACAACATTGTGGAGATGATTGATAATATCTCTGCATGTATTGATGATCATCAAAATCATGCTCTTATAGGGGTTCCATCAATGGAAGAGGTCATGGAGGCCCTCCTCTCTCTTTATATGGAATGTACAACAGGACTGGATGGATCCACCAAAACATTTTTTTATGTTATGCTGTCTTATTTTCCATGATGACTTAGATAATGATGTTAGGTATTTTTTTCACTTGGGGTTATATTCCTTAGGGTTAAAACTCTAATTCCATCACCTAGATTCATAGAAAGGAAAATGATTTTGATTTAATATACTTCATGCCTATAATGATTGGGAATACCACCCCAAAAATCATCAGTAAAATCATGATGAAAAGATTAAGGGGAATAATAACAGACCCCATCACTTATAATAAGTATCGATTTATACCTGGTAGAATCATTTGGACTCACCTCTTCACCGCATTATAAGGCATCAACATAATGAAAAAGAAGGCAGTGCATGGAAATTTTTCTCTCAAAATAGAAATTTTCAAATCCTTTGAGAACCTCAAGTTGAGTTTCCTCCTTGATTTTATTAGGAGAATATGTTTATCAACCTGATTAATAAACCTAATAAGAAGTATTAATACATCTGGAAGGATGTTTATTTTAATTAATGGATCTCCCAAGCGTTATTTTCACTACACCTAAAGTGGTTGACAGGGTTATCTGCTCTATGGGATTTTTGTTTCCGTTGCTGAGGAATACATGGGAACGTGTCTTAATGATCTACCCCAAATTATTATTTTTAGATAGATAAAATATGGTAGGGATAACGTTGTCACATATCATCTCTTATATGCTGATGACATATTGATTTTTGTTGAAACCTCATGGAAACAATTTCTGCACTCAATGCTTTCTTCTCACACTGTGAGACTATTTTTGGTCAATATATAAGATGGATTAAAGCCTTCATTGTATTTGTTTATGGGGTTACATTTTTAAATCAAAACTAGGTCACCTGGTCCCTCAGAGGTAGGAAATGGTCTCCTCCATTCTTTTATCTTGGAGCACTAATCATTTTTCGTATGATAGATTGGAATTATCTTTATATAATTCAGTATAGTATAATTAATCAAATAGCTAAATGAAAGCATAAAGCCATGTCCCATGATAAGAGGTCCTTTTAAACTCAGTGATCACCTCAATGTTTATTTAATTCTTCTCACTCTATAAATGGCCAAAAAATCTTATCAAGGAACATTAGTGCATCATGAAGAATTTCATCTGTATAGGCACTATAACTGAAATTAAGTTCATTAATATTTAATGGAATGATTGTATTAAACCCATTGAGGTGGGTGGTCTTAATATCAAGGACCTTCAGATCGTCAATGTGGGACATATTAATAAATTCACATGGAATATTTTAACCTCTAATAACTCATCCCCTGATTTTCTATCTTGCAGGTTTACAACGAGGTTCAATAATGATTACTACCACTATATATCCTCATCTATATGCACATCCATTCTTCAATCCTTCAATTAAATTTTTCAGAACTCTAAATGGCTTTTGACCAGACACTCTAGTCTTAACTGTTTTAATAGTCGATGGCTGAATAGCCCATTGTAAACTGGTAATTTCCCCTCCTACCTATTAGTCATGTATATATAAAAGTTTGTATAGATCATTGTGATAGTCTGAAAATCATGGTTACTCTGCAAGATAAACATGAAATATAGACCTACACATTCATGGATATTGATGTCCTGGTATGGAATCTCAATAGGAATGTACATTTGAATCTCAAAGTTTCGTACAACATCTAGCTTGCTGGCTCCACAAAAAGATCCTTCTAGGATACATAGGTTTAATGAGAAATTTGTCTAGCCATATTGGCTTCCACTTTAAGAGAGATTATAGAAGAACATGGTTCCAACGCATGATCAATTAAGAATGGACGATCAATGTTTTGAGTCTTCTTAATATTTATGCAAGAATGAAACCGAAACTGCACAAAACCTCTTCATCTGCTATCCATTTTCTCATATTATATGGAAGTACATTTGAGTCATCTTCAACATGGGTTTATGCTCACATATGTTTCTAGAAAACTTGATGATATACATATCCATGTCTTTTAGGACATACCAGGTCCAGAATATGTTGCTGGTTGGTACAACAGTGGTTTTTCATGCCATCTGGACATCCTAGAACAGCGTTCTATTTGACTGCAAGGCTCCATACATTCATGCATGTGAAATTCAGGTTCAATAAGATATACATGAATCCAATTCAATACAGAATGGCTTCAGGGATAATACCTATATAGATTTAACTACATTGTAGATTCTTGGTATTTTAGGGAAATTGATGAATACACTGATGATAAAATTTATACACTAGATATCACTGATATTTTCATTGTTGAAGTTAATGTTGATGGAGCTCCATCAGGAGAGCTAATAGATTGGGTTGTGGATGTGTCTTCCACTTGTATCGTGGATTTTTCCAATAATTTTTTAATAATTTTTTTAGGATGAGAATCCCATATAATGCCAAACTATGGGTAATTATCTATGATGTTAGAAATGATTTCTTTCATAATTGGTATTTCTAATAGACCAAATCAGAATCAAAAAACGCAGTACATGATATCAAGATGAGAACCCATGATGTTCTGTGGAATAGTCTGCCTCATCGGATTAGATGTCTTAACCCGATAATGCATTTTAACATAATGATCTCTCATGCCTACCAAGAGGCCAATCCAGTAGCTAATTCCTTTTCCTAGTCGTAAGTCAAGGAAATGATTACCAAGTGGTCCATTTGACCTATTGACTTTTGTACATCCTTGGTAGAGTATGATATAATGGGTGTGTCTTATTCCTAGATTTGTAAAACACCTTGCTCTTCCTTATGTTGTATTTTTAATTTTTAATTTATATTTTATGGGATGGTCTATCCGGACCTTATATTCTTGGTATTCATGAATGAAAAATAACTCATTCAATTTAAAAAAAAAATATCCCAATGAACTATATAATAGATACATTTGGTAAAACATGCTTATAAAGGTTTATTAATAGATGACACTACTACAAAAAACTAGTTGTTTACCTGATAATTGTTTGGTAAAATCAAATATTCCACCTTTTTTCATTTCCATTATAGATATTTTTAATCCCATACACAGAACATAGTATCAAGAATCCTGTATTATATTTTTCTCTAATTTTATATAATGATTAAATTATTCCTTTATAAATAAAGTGTAAATATTTTAATTTGATTCTATCCTTCAGTCGAACCATTGTATTCTCTACACACACCCAATAACTCCATCAATTAGATTCCAAATGTAATAAATATCAATGGATCTATATTTCTGTTCAAATGGTCTAGAAACATTAATTTATATTGTGTAAGGATCATTTGATTCTCTTTTATTCATTATTTAATAATAACATATGAATCAACATCTCCTTTGTTTGTTTAATTTTTCTACTTTGTTTACTCTTTGTAATATCCTCGATAAAAATAAAGACCCTATATTTACTAAAATTTATGTAAGTTTCCACCATAATTAATTGTCATATTTTTCATATGTTTTTCTTTATAATATTTATTTTAAGCCTTATGGTGATTTTGAAATCATTATATTCAAGTATGGAAATCCATATTATTTTCTGTTTTTTAATTTTCATAATGAAATAGAGTCCTTTATTAGGGTGTAAATAATATCATCCTGCATCCAAATATATATGATGCATCTATATGTTACAAATTTAATATTCATATTCAAGACAAATACATGTTTTCATTTCATGTTAAAAAATAATATTTTACGAAAATAAATGGGAATTAAAATAATTATTACATGATAAATTTATTCAAGAAATTATTCAAAACACTTAAAAATTAATAATAATAAAATAATAATTGATACTCATAAATACCATTAAAAATAAAAGTATACAAATAATATATAAATTATATGTTGATGTTGATTTATTAATAGAAAAATAAAAAAAAATTATTGAAATTTTTATTTCTAAGAAGGATAACTATTTAAGGATTTTTACATATAAATATTAAATTTTAAAATATAATAACATGTATATATGTGACATACATAAATTATAATATGTGTATTTATTATTATTCATTAAATGTTTCATAGATCTCTTAAAAATTTGTAGTTAAAAATCACAAATTTTTGGAAAAAATGTCCAAAATATATTTTTATTGATTGGTATATTCTAGACATGAGAATTTATTTTTTGTATTGGGAATTATTTGAAAATTTTCATTAATTATTGTGAATATAAAAAATTTAATCCCACTTTATAATATTTATCAAATCACACAAGAAAATTTATGAAAGGATTAGTGTCTTTAAAATTAGAAAAAAAAATTGTACTATGGGGCCAATACATGATGCATTATATATTTCTTAATATTTATTATTTTTAATTTTCCTCATCTTGATTTTAACCCTTATTTCTCAGTTATTCCCAATAGTTTCATAATTTTTCACAATTCTATGTATTTGTTTTCTCTATTTTCTCTTTAGTGAATTTTTCTTGGTTCTTAGTAGATTTCATTATGGTACGGTGTGATTCTTCTTCTATTTAACCTACATTAACTTATCTTAAACATGGCAATCCTTTAATATGGTGATTATAAAACCCATTTCATAATGAGACCTTAATTACAGATCAGTTTATTTCCTGATGACATTTCATTAAATTTAATGTATATAAGTGTCCCTCCTACCAATTTCTTATATATTAGAAACAATTAAATGAGTTTTCTTGTGATTCAATGGATTATGTCACCCCCAAATGGGACTTTTCTAGCAAATATCATTATTTAATTTATTTTGATTAAATTATATAATTATGTTTATTTCCATTTATTATTACTTATTCAGGGATCATTTCATCTGTTTCATGCTTTGTTTCTTCTCAAATTTTATTTTCTTATCATATTTCCGAAAAGATTAGTTTTGTGTCCATTATGTGGTTGATGAAATTATTAAAAGGGGGATTGAAAATAAAATTGTTTCAATGATTCTTTAGAAATCTAAAAATGATTTCCTTCATAGTTAAATTATGAAAAAAATATTTCATAAATTTTTTAAAGGGGATTTGTGACTCCATGGTTATATAAATGATGATTTTAAAATTCGGGATTTCTTATTCTATATAGTCTTCTAATATGATAATTATTTATTATCTGATTTTTTGGGTTATTATTGTGATTTTATTGGATTTTTTAGGCACATGTTTGACCATAAATTTAGGTTTGATTAGATTGGTGTTTCTTTAGTATATTGCATAAATCTTGCATGGGTAATTTCTAGTCACCTCGAGAGTATCAAGGCATAAAATTAAGATAAAATTATATTAAATTAATTTATAGGAATATTAATCACATTACTAAAGTATATTTCCAATGAATGAAATAGTTTATTATCGTTGGAAATGTGGAACACATTCTCCATGTTTTGAGAAATATATTCAACATACAACTGAATAATATTTCTCTTTAGTACTCCTATAAAAATCATTTATTCATAACCAGGAGAATGAAAACACAAGAAAGGGGTTATACTGAATACTCATTAAGGGTAAATAAATTATATCATTAAGAATAAATTGAAAATTATGTTACCCAAAAATGAACATAACATTTAATATCAAACAGTAAATGTCAAATAACAGAAACATGATATGTGGAATAATTTTTTACAATTCATAAGACATTAATCAAATAATAATACAGAAAATTAACTATATTTTAAAATCATAGGCATAAGACATATAATTATTTAAAAACATTAAATTTTTATATCATTCCATATAAGTCATTGATTATTTCCAAATACTTATCATGGAACAATATAACCGTTACACCCATTATGAGGGACACACCACCATCCCTATATGGAATTCATTCCATATAAGGGATTAGATTTCCCCATCATTGGACAGTTGATTAGGACCACATGATTCCGATTATGGATAAACCTCATAAATAGATTTTATATTATAATAGCATGAGTTATAAATAATAAATCATGGACTTATATGGATATATAGGTCCCTCGCATCTTGTAATGAAATCATATATACAACTACCATATTACAGGAATTATCTTTCATAACTCATGGAATGTAATGAGTATTAGAAAAAATAAAAATTATCATAATATATGGGAATAATAAATGGTTTAATAGTAATTTAATCAATTAAATCATAGGAAAAATATTTTGTTTCAAAATAATATAACTCATCGATATGAAATAGGTTTTTCAAACATATAACGTGTGAAGTAGCAACCGGTTTCCTAACCTCATGCCATCAAAAAATAAACAAATCATGGGAAATGATATAAACGTATCATTTGGATAATTTATATAAAATTTCATGTATAAAAAAATTATTTTTAGCATATATAAAAATAATTTATTAATTTCTACTACATACCGTTCTCAACGAAAAAAATTCTAATATAAAAATTTATTTTTGAAATATTATTTCTTTAAAAATTATTCTTTGATAATATATTGAATATATATACAAGAATATTTTAATCATAAAATATCAAAAAATTACTTTTAATTGAAAATTATATCAAATTATAACATTAAAAAAATTATTGAATAAATGGTTTTTGAATAAAATACCAAATTAGACCAACAGAGAAAAAATTTCTTATTTTAATAAAAATAATTTTGTAATTATAATTAGTACAAAACGGAGGAAAATTATACTAATAAATGAATAGTTCATTAGTTAACTGATGAATATAAAATTATTAAGTGTTCTTGAAAAATATGTATCATATGATATTATCAATGAATACATAATCATAATCAAACGTGATGGATGATGAGATTATTGCAATAAACTCTTACAACGTAATTACATTTTATTTTACTTTATATGTATGAAAAATATAATTCATGGGGATTTAAATATAATAAAAATAATTATATTCATTATTTAACATTTCAAAATAAATTATACTACTAATAGAATAACATAGGTTTATATAATTTTGTATGTCTCAAAGTAGAAAATTGGGGACGGAACTACATTACTGAATTTATAAAATTTGAAACATAAACCCCATAAAAGTGATCGTAATATGGATTCAAAAATATCCACAATGATAAGGATAATAATAATATAAAATTTTCATTAGATGTATATACATAATATAAAATATACAATTGGTGAATAAGGACAAAATATCATAGGAATAAAACTGAGACTAGAAATCCCCTCACAACATGCCTTGACATTATTTGTAATATATCATCCCTACTATATAATAAATATTATTTTTCTATACATATAAAACATAACTATAATATTATATATAATACCATATATGAATTTATATTACACTCTTATTAAAAATTCCATGTTGATGTAATGCTTCCGATAATATATATTACGTTTCCTGTATGTTTTGAATTATTATTATTGATCATATTACCTAAATCATGATGTTATTAAATAAAAAATTTTAAAAATGATATAAATATCATAAAATTCAATTATATAAATATTTAAAATAATATATAAATTATTGAATAATGAAATTGAATACCACGTTCAATATGATATTTGGTTGTACATATGTAAAAATGTTGTTTCCTTTTATTTCTCATTTAGAAATAAATAATGTAAATGAAATATATATATATATACTAATTATAAATGAAATTTCCATTATATATATATTATATAAATGTACTAAACTCGTATTTAATACATTCCATTTAATGATTGGATGAATTTCATTGCATTAAGGAGGAAGTATTCCACGTGTCCACCAGCGATGTTATCAAATTTACAAAAAATGTAAAGAATGAAGGTATATATAATATAATATTTTCAAAGGGATAAATAAATATTAAATATTTTATATTTCATATAGAATATATTTTCCTTCATAATTCCCAACCATGAGAATTGGTAAATAATAAACCAATAACATCATTTTTTGAGGTAGTAATTCACTGTATATAAGAATAAAAAGTTGGTCACCAATTAGATGCATATGTATCTCATTGTATGATGAAACATTTAATAAAAATAGTATTTGAATATTAAGGATACTTATGTTATAATATATTAATGAGATATGAAAAGTATTGGTGGTATAGAATGAAAATAAAACTAAATAACTTGAGGGAGTGTGAAACCTCTTAATTCGGTAACTTATTTTGGATTGCAACAACAGGATAACAAGGAATGATTTCATCAATATAAGAGTCTCGTAGAATAATTTTACTCATTTTTATAGGATAATTTGGAATATTGTTTCTGATAAAAATAACATTAGAGGTATGAATAATTGTGTGGGATGAGTGCCTTTTTATATTGGAGGAGGTGTGACATTCTTCTAAATTTTGGAAATAAGAATAGAATCCATGTTTTTACAATGTCATATAGCCCCAAAAATGATAGAAATCATATACATGTGATTATAGGGAATATATTTGAACATAAAATGTCTTTTTTATATTTTCCTATGTAAATTTTGGCATTGGATTTGAGATTTTATCCTATATTAATTTAGTTTTTTTCTTAATCAGAGTAATTAATTTTAATAAAATTCCCCAGTATTTATAATCTAAATAAATATGTATAAATAATTTGAAAGTTTAAATTACTATGATTAAATTTAAAGAATCCATTTTTCTAAATAATAAACACAAAAGTGTTAGAAATCAATTTAAAATTAATCATGCAGACATGCTACTACAATGAGATTTTTTAAGAAAAAATGTTTTAATGTTTGGAATGTGTTTATATATAATTTAATTTTGAAATTTGTTTTAACTACCTAAATTTTATTAATTATCATAAAATTAATTTAATTAAACATTAAAACCAAATTAATATATAATTTGACTATATAAATAAATTACATGAAAATGTATTTTTGAATTTATATTTAATCTTTTTTTATATTTCAACAACAAATAAATTTTTTTAAAAAACAATAAAAACCTCACACAACCATAATATTGAAAATAGGTATTCAAAAACGTTCTTTATTTTAAAGATTTAAATTTTTAAATATGTATATAATTTTTTTTCACATAATGACTTAGTATTATGTTTTCTTGAGAAAATAATATTTTCAATCATATAATGACTTGAAATAAAATTACAAGTTTTGTTAACATTATGTTATATATATATATATATATATATAATTATTATTATTTTAAATATAGTTATCATTATCCATAATACAAATTCTAACATCAAAGTAATAACTATATTTTATAAAAATCCATAATAATAAAATTATGATTCATATAAACTATGTGTTTCGTATAACACAATACAAGTCCATGTTTCATGTAGATGAATATTTACATGATGTAGTATATATATTGTGCTTAACATGTTGTACTGTGAAATGAAATATATCAATAAAAAACTAATTTGTTAAAAAAGTTTTTATAAAAACACGAGTTGTTTCATTCTTCCACTATTTAAATGAATTTAACCCTCAAAATTCATCATTATCATACAAACAAATGAAAGTAATTATACCTCATTATGTTTTATTATTACCACGTTATATCCTCTAATAAATTATTTCTCCAACAAACATTGACCAGGTGAGAAGTCAAATTTTTTAGAAAATTATCCATGTGGTCAATTATTTCAATTGGGGTTTCCTTATAAGAAAGACCTAACATCTGTGGTATGACCTCTACGTTCAGTACATGTTAAGGGTCATGTATTTTCTTCATCATAAGAGATACAT
This sequence comes from Viscum album, assembly GCA_963277665.1. Classification (NCBI taxonomy): domain Eukaryota; kingdom Viridiplantae; phylum Streptophyta; class Magnoliopsida; order Santalales; family Viscaceae; genus Viscum; species Viscum album. Next base: position 2,087,974,185 of record OY728152.1, read on the forward strand.
CTCCCGCATCATGGGATTAAGAGTGGTATGGAAGAATATCCATGAAATAATTTTTCATCAATATATGACCAATAGTTTCAAACAGACTGATATACCTAGGTCTTATTCACCCTTTCATCCCGAACCTCATAAGCTTATTTCATGGAAGAATTCATAGAAACCCATTCTCAGTGATTTTATATTCTAGATATTTCCATCAGTTATTAGCATAAAATTTATGCTGACTTTGAACATATTTGATATGATACAGAATGATTCAATCCTTCTATACAATTTCATCATGAATATCAGGTCCCAATAACTTTGTTTATCTCACTTTATCCCAGCACATTGGAGATATAAATTTACATCCAATTATTGATTCATAAAAATTTATATGAATTCATTATTGAAATCTATTCTTGTATGAAAAAACTAATAGAGGAATATGTTCATACTAATCACCGTTGATTTCAAGAGAATATCATATCAACATATATTATAGAGTCTGAATTATTCATTCAGACTATCCATCCATATGATAATGATAAGTGATACTGAACATAGAACCTTTTCAAGTTCTTGATGAAGACTTCACCAAAATATTTATGTAACCCTCAGATTTCAATCAGATAAAATGTAATGTAGTACTAAATAAAAACATAGAAAATCCTTCTTGTGTATCATCTAAAACTGATCTTGAGATAATTATAATATGATATCAATGATGTGGACTAACATTTTTCAAATATTGAAACCCACCTATATAACATTAAACAATTTCTAGATTTTTCAGTGTCCAACAAGAAAATTCCAAAGTGATGTTCTTCGATTTCTAGTATATAATGTGTAATGGATGCAAAATCCCATTATAATGATGTCTTTCAGCCATAAATTTATACCCTTCCATGAAATAAGATACAAACAACATGTTATACCTATTCATGAAATCCCAGCGTATGTAATCCTTCAAATATATATACATATTTGTACTACCATGACATATCAAGAATGACTAACTATGAGTTTCCCCTAATAGACCTATTTCCAAATCCGATGTGAAATGAACCGATACATGGTTATTGATTGTTATTCCATTATCCTCATCACAGTTTTACTAAAATATTTCTTAGCTAATTTTTTAGATATACATATTCCATAGGTGCTTCATTATTCATCACTTGGATAAATATTTGAACATTCAATTGATCCAAAAAATGATTTTTATCCTTCATTCAGGATATATAAATCCAACCATTACAAATCCATAAATATTAGTTCCCTTTTGATCTTCATCATGGATAAACTACAATGATCCTTTCAACTTAGTGCCTCGAACCCCTTTTTTCATTCCCATTTTGGTAATGTATTTAGTTTTCACAATACATTATCATATTTTACCATATTATTTAGTGAATTCTAAACTCTTTGTGTGTGAATATATATTTTAGACATTTTTTATTGGTATATAAATCAGTGTTTTCTCATTATGAAATTTTTTCCATATAATTACAATAAATTATACCGCTACTAACTACAAATCATATGTAGGGTAATTTTTAGTGAAATTTTCAATTTTCATGAGGCATAGGATATAACTATGTTATTATGCATAAGAAAACATCCCACTCCATTCTAAAATAAATACCAAATGATTAAAAACATATCTCCACTATAAGGTAACGAATGAATAGGTGTTCTAAAAAATCATCCATTTAGATCCGAAAAATTATCCTCACATCCATCAGTCCAAAGGAACTTTGGACACTTCCATGTTAACTTTTCCAAATTATTACATAGTCATGATAAATTCTCTACAAAACATTGATAATATCTACCTAAATAAATAAAACTACAAATCTCATTCACCATGATTGGTCTTGGCTAGCTTTCAACATCCTTAAACTTTGATTGATCTACTATTATATCATATACTGAAAATATATGACCTATAAAATGATTCCTTTTGTAGTAAAAATTAACTCTTGTTAAATTTTACATTCATAATATCCTTCCTTGGTTATTTAGTACAATTCTGGAATACTCATCATGATATTTCATTCTTTTTTAATAGATAATTATGTAATAAAAAATGACTACCAATAACTGAATGATGTAATCCATAATGATTATATTCATCACATCCTTGATGATAGTAGTAGAATTTGTAAGATAAAAAGACATCACTAAATATTTATAGTGTCCATAACTTGTATAAAATTTATTCCACAGCTATCATGTTTCTTAACCCTCAATTATTGATATATGGAATTGAGTCAAATCTGATAATATTATTGAAAACATTGAATTCTATCAAATATGTTATCAATACATGGAAGAGGATACATATTAATAGCCATGATGTTGGTCAATTATCGATATATAACACAAAGTCAGAAGGAATCATTTATTCTTTTTTGAAATGGGATCATGTAAACCCCATGTAATAGACATTGATGAATGAATCCATTATCATGGTTTTCTTGGAGTTTCAAATTTAATTCTTACAACTCAATAAGGGTCATTATATTGGGAGTATTTATAATTTCTATTGAGCTGGTTGGGATGACATGACCCGTCCTTAGGGCTCGTGTTGTGACTACCCCAGGCCAGACTTCCATAGGCATGGGGCTGGTGACTAGCACCAAAGGCATGATTTCTGATAACTGGGAAGGCACTGCCTTTATAAAACACAAACACATACAACCAGAGTGCAAGTGAATGTAATACAATCTGTACAATAGAATGTGCTAAAAAGTATAAAGGCCAGAATACAAACCCAACTGAAAAGTCCAGCTACTACGGAACTAAAGTAAAACAGAAAATAAAAACAGCTGGAAGATAGAAGAAGCTCATAGGTTGTCCACCTCGAATCCTACTTGAAGGGTGGGTACAAATAGTGCAGATTCTGGATCATTGACCACGGATCCTACCTGAAGGGTAGGAACACATATCCGCCTCAACGCTCTTTCCCAACAACCTCATCCGTGTACCATCTCATCCTGAAGTCCACCTATGGATACTGACTCGTCATGAGGTCATCCTCTGGGTACCGTCCAGTCCATAAACTCTCGGTCTCCGTCAGCGCTCTCTGTTTTTTGTATCCAACACAACGAGGTATGTGCATAGCCTGTGCGGGGGTGAATACAACGATACCGAGTAGGGACCCCGAGACCCTCAAGGTCTCACTAAATCGAACAAAGATATCCAAAAAGAAGGATCTCAAAAAATAACCCTTACTTATGTATAAGCCCATAATTATACCTAAGTTATCATGTAAGCCATCTCAATCAAAAGGTATCACACGGATATGAAATCAACGGATAACCACTTCTTATGTATATTTCCATACATATACAAAAGTTATCTAGTAACCCATCTCATTCATGAGGAATACATAATGGTCATTGACTCAGCTCAAAACAAAATTTTCATTAATGATAATGAAACCAAAAATGCCGCAGAACTCCTCCTCCATCGAGTACATTAGCCCTGTCATGACTCTGATGCACTAATCACTAACCGTAGACAGCTGAGGTACTCATCCTGTCGAGTACCGTGGGTCCACACCCAGACACAGTAGTGATCCCCGCTAGGGGTCTGCCACCCAAAGTCAGTGGCAGTTCCCCTATAGCCTACATAGATACTACTCTTGACAAGTACCTCGGGTCAGCTGCCAACTACCAGGTGCTCCCTCAGCCGTGGGTCTGCCACCAAATTCTGGGAGCTCTGTCCACTGGGCTAGTCGACTCACTCCAAGTCGCATCATTCAGGTAGTCGTCAAGTCCACATCTACAATGTCTTCTCACTCCACATGCTCGTCTCTATGAGGATCCGCTCCATGAGATACTCTTTGATACTCCAAGTATCACAAATTACCACAAGTAAGTATCACAAGGGACCTCCTCGTCACATGGCTCTCAACGCAACAAACGGCGCATCGATCGGACGCCCAGTATGTGAGTTATTAGCCTTTTAGTCCCAAGGGCCCGGTTGGTTTCGTATACGAACCAACCCAACTGTAACTCAACGGTCTCCCGAACTCTCATAGGGCATACTCATAGGGACCGTTTCTCAACGTGATTATCAATTCCGCTGACGGTTCATCAAAAGGCGTCCTTTCTGAAAGTTATCATCTTTTACGTTCCAGGGGACCAGTTGGATTTCAAGTACAATCTGACCCAGACATACTCCTACATTGTCCAAAACTCAGTTGAAGTATACCAAGAGATCCTTCTCACCAAAAAGAATCCACGAAAGACAACGGTACATCAATCAGACGTACGAAACTCATGTTATAACTATTTCCACCATGAGAGCTCAGTTAGGTTCGGGTATGAACCAACCCATCCATACGCAAACATTACCGAAAGATTGAGTTAAATATACCAAAATGATATTCTTGATACAAGGATCGCTACGCAGCTAACGGTGTGTCGATCAGAGGTCATTAGACCATTATATGGAAGTTAGAATGATCCTGCTCCAAAAATTGGGTGTTTGGGCCGGTCCGACCCGGCCCGATACCCCCTGTGTCAGCCTGAACCGGGTCAACCCGACCCGGGTCCAAGTCCAAACCACTTGAGCGCCGCCAGGCTCGGTTGGCGCTGCCCGTCCTGGCTGGGTGTGACTCGGCCCGGCCGACGCGGCCCGTCCCGACGCTAGCGGCCCGACCCAGCGTGGTCAGCTTGGCCTGGTGGGGGCAGCCCGAACCGAGTGCCCTGAGGCCCTACTTGGCTCAGCTCTCCTATGAGCGGGGTGTGATGTGGGGGCGCCTCCCCTGTTTTCGAAACTTCATAGCCTAAGGGGTCCGCCCTCTGAGCGGGCCAGGGGTTGAAACCCCCGGTTTTTCTGGAAAACGGTCAGCCATCATGGCTGGCCGGATGAGTTGCCGCGGGACCCTTTGGGGTCCCGCCTCCCAGAGCACCGATGGCCGGCCGAGCCCGGCTGCCCCTAATAAAGACTACTACGACATTAGACTATGAATCATGTCCGACCGGCACAACGCGACGGTGCTGCGACCCACTGTCGTGGCCCGCTCTAGACACGACCTCCCTTAGATTCTCCAGCATGGCACAACAGCATGGGCACCAACATTGTGGCCCGCTCCGGTCGCGGTTCCTTCGGCTTCACCGGAATGGCATGACAGAGCCATGCACCACCGCCACAACCCACTCTGGCTGTGGTCCTCTTTGTCCCTGCCAGTTGCAATGACACCGCGCCTCCTTCGCTTCGATCATCAACGTAAATCAACAAGGAAACGGGGAGGAGAAATAGGTCATGATTGTGTGGCCCGATCTTCTCCCGTTATGTAGGTATCATTCTGCCAAAATTAATCAACAAAGAAGATTAAATTCAACACTAATGAAGATAACCCATACTACTTCCCATCAAAATTTATTCCCATCCCACAATTAAAAAATATTTGTGGATTAAATTGATAAAGAGTTGATCCGCTGTCTTTATTTTTTAGAAGTAATGAATCAAGGAATTATTTGTATACTCAAATTAAAACCCCTACCTAATGTCGTTCATCATTTTTTGACAATATCACTAAAGGGAGTGGGCATTGGTTCATTGATGACGGAAGGTGACGTTGTCATTTTCAAATTCCCCGCAGCAGCGTCTCCTCCCTTGATGGAAAACCAAGGAGTGTTCTTCAACCAGATGGATGATTGTTCATTGACAAAGTAGATGAACCATCCTTAATCGGAGGAAGAAGGAATGGAGATCTGTTATTTTTTCTAAGATGGAGATCTTCAACAAAGGTGTAAATCACCTCTCCTTCTCAAGAGTTCTCTCCCCAATCCTCACAAAATATCGGATCTCTATTAAAATAAGGCCTTACCTTATTTTAATTTAACTTGACATGCATTTAAAAATTCATAAACCAAAACCCATAATTAAATAAAAGTAATTTTGTTTAATTAATAAGAGTAGGTCGGAAACATTAATGGTGTGAGGTAGGGATAGGAAAGGATTCTCAAATAAATATGAGATAAAAAAATTAAGGAGGGAGATAGGAAGTTAAGAGGGTGGTGAGGAGTTATGCGAAAAGTGAAGGGGTGGGGATCATGTGGGCCCCACCTCACCAATATCCTCACATGGTTATTTAGGGGCTTGTGGATCCCACCCTAACTACCCCATGTTCTATATAACCACTAGGATAAACAATTAATTAAAAATTCTTCCACAATTTTTATTCAATTTTTTATTAATCCACAATTTATTAACAACTCCTCCCAAGAAAATGCAACATTGGTAAAGCTACTCGTAAGAAATTACCGGCGATGTAGTTCCATCGCTTCCCTCGGATTTCAATTCCATGCATCGGCTCAAAAGATAGAAAAAATCTCTTGGTCGTTCACTGAACGTACCAGAGCTAAATTTCGGAAATTGATTCTTGGCTCATTGGGACTCGGAATCTGGTGAGGTCAGAAACTGCACACACGTAAAATTCCAAAAAAATTATGAAAAAAATTTCCTTGAAATTTTTGGGTCATTACATTACTCCCACCTTATGGATTTACATCCCTGTAAAGCTACACCACAAACTACGGAAACTAAAGGAGGTATCGAGCATGCATCTGAGCCTCCTGCTCCCATGTTCTCTACTGGAGGTTCCAGTGCTGCTAATGAAAGCGCACAAGAGGAATCGACCATCCTCGTAGGACCCACTCATGTCGATCCTCAACCTCTACTAGAACCCCGTGAAATTTACCATGTCATCTATGTCTAGCTATCTGTGGTCAATGATAACAGATAGTTCGTTCACACATCTCCTCAACTAAGATATGTGGATGACGTCGTGAACCCGGTGCATCTGAAGTGATAAGGATAGGAGGTAATCCACCATGCCTACTCTGTTGTGGACCTGAAAAGGTCTGTTGAAATGCAGAGATAAATTTCCACCCTGGCCAAATCTCCATAGACTCTGTCGAGTTGAGACTCTTCCGAAGACGTGGCCATCACACTCGAACTCTAGTGGTCTTCTCTTCTTTTAGCATAGAACTTTAGTCTACTCTGTGCAGCCTTCATCCACTCATGGATGATATGTATCTTCTCTGTCATATCCTGAACCATCTATGGTTCTATACATGCTGACTTCCTAGGTTCAGTCCAGCACAGAAGTGATATGCAATGTCGGTCGTACAATTACTCGAATGGTGTCATCCCGATGGTGAAGTGGTAGTTGTTGTTTTACGAATACTCCACCTAGGATAAGTGATCCTCCCAGATGCGACCAAAGTGAAGGACACATGCAAGGAGCCTGTACTTGAATGGTTGAAGGGTCCTCAAAAAGATTATGTGCCCTCCTCCTATAGAAAATCCATCAGGTGCATTTTATGTGGACATCTGTGCACGTTGTGTCTCACAGTCAACGTCCCCACGCTGTGCCTCTCTGTCCGCTAAAGAAGTGGAGGAGTGACTATGGGGGACTATAGGAAGGCCACCCCATCCATATCCACGAAGGATATCTGAAATGCGGCTAGCTGCTGTGTTTCCTCTCCAAGTATCTTAGTGCCCGATATCCTGGTGAGAGAATCAGCCACAACGTTCCCCCCTCTCCAAGAGTATAAACTATCTCAAAGTCATAGTCCTGGATGAATTAATACCATCACCATTGTCTCAGGTTCATTTAATTCTAAGCATACACTAACTGGAGACTATTGAGTTTGAGAGATCCATAAACCATTCCCTCAATGAATAATGGGTGAAAGTATCCAATTGTAAGAACTCATCTCCAACCTTCTTAATCTACGTTCCACCAAAGAGTTGCTGGGATTTCTGTTCTGCAAAAAAAGAGAAATCTGGCCTCATCTCTTAGATAAACCACATTCATTTCCTAATACAGTCAATCATGACATGAACGTTACTATTTCATGACATGGAAGACATCGTAAGGCCTCGACGCTACTACCAAGAGATCCAACCGTTACTCTCACCTCCAATGGTCGAGTCACACTGTCGGCAGTAGTGTGTGGTCACTGGGTCTCCTCTAGTAGGTATCTCATGAGTGAGGGTCAAGTCAACATGTTTAATCTATAACATCTTAGTAACAACATAAAGAGAGTACAATAAAGTAAAAAACACAATGAAAGGTGTCTTTTATTACTACAACTCAAAGTACAAAGATACATAAAACTTATGTAGTGACAACATGGAAATTAAAACACCAAGAACCAACGCCTCCATGCCAAGACCCGCTCCTTTCCACCTACTTCTAGAGATTTTTAGTTATATGCTTCAGCTTCATAAAGCTGAGCTCTACCATATCCCGCCGTTCTTTGCGGTTGGGGTGGTCCTCCGGGTGGTGGTGGTGGAAACACCTCGAAGCGTCGTCCACCTCCATCTGCACGACCAGCTCCTCTGCCTCTGCCTCCTTCTCTAAGTGTTCCATCACGATCGAACCTCTGCCTCTGCTTGGGAGGTCCTTCATCTACTACCTTCTGGTCATCTGAGAGGTGGGTTGGACAGTCACAAGTCATGTGACCCTGTCCGACACATGCATAGCACTTCATGCTCCCCGTATGACTGGATCTATTTCATTTTCCTTGCACTACAAATTCTATAACCCGAGGTCATCCACCTGTAGGACTGGTACACATAGACCCATGTATCATTCGTCTACTACCTATAGATGAATCGGCTTCTGATTGTAAAACCTATGCAAATGCAACAGCTCCCAATCATGCTCAGTGTGTACTGTCACTGGTATAAACTCCACCCAGAAGAAGGTCTCAACGTCTTCCCAAGTGAAGGTCATCTCATCGAAAAACTGGAAAATGTGGCTCCACCACCTCTCAGCTACTCCTTGGAGGATGCTAACAACTAGGTACACCATAAAGTCTTCGGGTGACCCAGTTGTGTGAAGAACTCATGCAACAAACTCCAGCCAGTGCCCAGCCATCTGAAAATCTGACTCGCCTCGAAACGTTGGATGCCTTTGATGCTGGAACTCATGCATCGCACTCAAACTATTTGCACTCTCTACTGGTGTCTCAAAGGGTGGAGGGCCTTGTACTGAGGCCCCACTACTCGGTGGGAATCATTGTGCTCCCCACTCGGTACCCACATTGTCTGATTTGGTGAGGACATCCTAGAAGAATGTGACGTGACATGGTCAAATGATTATACCTGTTGATTTGACCTGGTTTGGGCTGTTTTAAAAGAAACATTTAAAAACACACACACAATCTGTGATTTCATGCACTGAGTTGGAAATAATAAGCCAGGGTCCTTGTGTATGGATACGTTGGCCACCCGCACCATGACTGAACTCCCTGAACTGAAAACCATATTTAGTACCCTTATAATTATTTCTACACAGAATGAAAATATCACAGTCATATGTTTTGCAGTATAAATGAATCCTCTGATACCAATTTCTCACAACCAGTCTTTGGGGCATGTGCCGTGACTAACCCAAGCCCATCTTCCATCGGCCATGGGCTGGCGAATAGTACAAAAGCTGTGAATTCTAATAACTGGAAGACATTGCCTTTATAAAACACCAAAACATCCAACTAGAGTGGAAGAGGAATTAATACACTATGTACAAACGAATTTGCAGAAAAGTAAGAGGTCCAGAATACAAACCCAACTGAAAATTACTACTACAAATGAATTAAAGTACAACAGAAATGACAAAAAACTAGAAGATAGAAGCAGCTCCTGGGTCATCCACCTCAGATCCTACATGAAGGGTAGGTACAGATAGTGCAGATCCTGGATCGTCCGCCATGATCCTACCTCAAGGGTTGGTACAGATAGCCTCTTAAATTCTCTCGACCGACAACCTCCTCTAAATACGATCTCTTCAGGAATTCCACCTACGGATACTGACTCGTCATGTGGTCCACATCTGAGTACCGTCCAGTCCTCGAACACTCCGCCTCCGTCAATGTTATCCGTTGTCTGTATCCAACACAACATGGTGTGGGCATAGCCTATGTAGGGGTGAGTATAAAGATACTCAATAGGGACCCCAAGACCCTCATGGTCTCACTAAATCCAACAAGGATATCCATAAAGAAGGATCTCAACAAATAACCCTTACTTAGTTGTAAGCCCATACTTATAACTAAGTTATCAAGTAACCTATATCAATCAAAAGGGATCACACAGATATGAAATCAACGGATAACCACTACATAGGTATATTCCCATACATATAGCTATGTTATCATGTAACCCATCAAAATCATGAGGAATACACAATGGTCATTGTCTCAGATCAAACAGATATTTTCATTAAAGATACTGAAACCACAACTGCTGGAGAACTCCTTCACTATCGAGTAATGTAGCCCTGTCATGACTCCCAGGTGCTACTCAATAACCATATATTGCTGAGGTACTCTTCCTGTCGAGTAACGCAGGTCCGCACCAAAACACAATAGTGTTCCCCACCAGGGGTCTACCAACCAAACACAGTATCAGTTCCCCTAATGCCTACATATGTACTCCTCCTATCGATTACCGCTGGAATGCTGCCATCTACCAGGTGTTCTGTTCGTCGTGGGTCTTCCACCAAATACCAGGCGCTCCATCCATTGGACTAGTCGACTCACTCTAAGTCGAATCAGTTACGAATTCATCAAGTCCACGGCTAATAGGTCTCTGCACTCCGCATGCTCGTCTCTGGGAGGATATGATCCACGAGCTACTGGTTGATACTACATGTAACACAACGACCCACAAGGAAAAACCACAAGGGACTGCCTCGCCACAGGGGTCTCAACACAACAGACGGTGCGTCGATTGGATACCCAGTCTATGAGTTATTAGCCTTTTCATCCCGGGGTCCTGGTTGGTTTCGTCTACAAACCAACCCGACCATAACTCAATTGTATCCTGATCCCTCATAGAGAATTCGAATTTGGACTATTTCTCAATGTGAATTCCAATGCCTCTGAAGGTTCGTCAAACAGATGTTCGGTCTGAATATTATCGGCTTTTCTATTCTAGTGGCCCGGTTGGATTTTTGGTACAATCCAACCCGTCCATACTACAACTACGTCCAAACCTCATGTGATGTATAAAAAATGATCTGTCTCACCAAAAGAAATCCAAAAATTTCAACAGAACATCAATCGGAGGTCCGGATCTCAAGTTATAACTGTTTCTGCTCCGAGAGCCCGATTGGATTCGGGTTCGAACCAACCCGGCGATACCCATACACTACCGAAAGCTTGGGTGTAATATTAAAAAACAACCATATCGATCCAAGGATCCATACGAAACTGAAGGTGCATCGAATGGAGGTCCATATCCCACGATATGTGCGTTAGAACAATCCTGCTCCGAAAAAGGGGATTTGGGCCTGATCTGACATGGCCTAATACAACCTGGGCCGGTCCGAACCTGGGCGACTCGACCCAGGTCTGGGTCTAGCCCATTTGGGTGCGGCTCGTTCTGGCTGGAGCGGCCCGGCCCAGCTGGGCGTGACCCGGACCGATGCAAGCGGCCCGACCCAGCGCGGTCATCCCGGCCCGGCGCGGGCGGCCTGCGGCCTGGCTCGGAAGCCAGCTGCAGCACGGCTCGGCTCCCATCCAAGTGGCGTGCGAAGGGGTGAGAAACAAGAGTAAATGAAAAGTTCATCAATGAATCACTTTGTCTCTAACATCCATTGTTGACACCAAACACTGTCCAACACCACTCTTCTGCTTTTATCACGATCCTCAGCTGTCGTGATATCTATTCTTTGATCGATCACTTCTAGCATCGTCAGATTTAATACGCTCCCCCTTTCTGCTCACAGCTTCAACACCTCTTTAGCCATATTTCCTGTGTTGTCCAAGCTAAGCTCTGGCTAAGCACGTTCAACTAGCTTCAACTCCCCCTATCTGGCTGCTCCACCTGTCAGCGTCTCCCCATATCATTTATGATTTATCAAATCTCCGCACTGTCTCCCCCTTGAACAACCACTATTTTCTCCCCCTTTGTCAACGAACCCAAAGGTCACGCCTTTGTAGTCTGTAACATAGTAGAGAACGCATTAGCACAGTAGGGAAAACACACCATACCTCGGGGAGAGGGGGGGGGTCCCACAGCCACACTATTTTAAGTGCGGGGAATCGACTGAACTCCCAGAGCCAGTCGATGCCTCTCAAAAGCTTCCTTGGGTAAGGCCTTTGTCAGAATGTCTGCAACCTGTAGCTCTGTAGGCACATACTCCAACTTCACGATGCCCTGCTCAACCTTCTCCTTGATGAAATGATACTTGATCTCAATGTGCTTTGTCCTGGAATGATGGACAGGATTTTTGCTAAGATTTATAGCACTTGAGTTGTCACACTGGATTCCGATCGGAGACTTTACTTCAACTCCCATATCCTCAAGCTGCTGCTTCATCCACAATAACTGTGTGCATGCTTGAGTGGCCGCTATATACTCAGCTTCTGCGGTGCTCAATGAAATGCAATCTTGTTTCTTGCTTAGCCAAGAAATACACAATCCACCAAGATAGAATGCACCACCTGACGTTGATTTTCTATCATCTGCTGAACCGGCCCAGTCTGCATCAGTATATCCCAATAACTCTGTCTGAGATTTGTCGTTGTATGTCAAACCGAAGTCCACCGTGCCCTTGATATACCGAAGTATTCTTTTCACTGCAAGCATGTGACTTTCCTTGGGATTGCATTGATATCTCGCTGCTTGGCATGTGGCGAAAACAATATCAGGCCTTGTTGCGGTTAAGTACAACAGACTTCCAATGATTTGCCTGTATTCTGTGATATTAACTGCCTTGCCATCCTCATCTTTTGATAATTTCATCCGGGTAGCAACCGGAGTCTTCATTTCCTTGGAATTATCCATTCCAAACCTTCTTAGAACTTCCTTGGCATATTTGGATTGAGAAATGAAAGTTCCATTCCTTCCTTGTGTCACCTGTAGTCCAAGGAAAAACGTTAGCTCTCCAATCATTGACATTTCAAACTCATTTTTCATGAATTCAGAAAATTGTCTGCACTGAGATTCATCTGATCCACCAAAAATTATGTCATCGACATACACTAGCACCATCATCCTTTGATTACTGTCATTACTGAAATAGAGATTGTAATCAACTCCTCCACGCTGAAAACCAAGCTTCTTCAAGTACTGATCAAGCCTTGAGTACCATGCCCTTGGTGCTTGTTTCAGCCCATACAATGCCTTCTTCAGCCTGCAAACTTTGTTCTCATCCTCATGAATGAGAAAACCATCTGGCTGCTCAATATACACCTCCTCTTCCAGAACCCCATTCAAGAATGCGGATTTGACATCCATCTGGAACACTTTGAACTTCCTTTGCATTGCGATGGCTAGGAATAATCTTATTGTCTCCAGCCTTGCAACCGGTGCAAATGTCTCATCAACATCAATTCCCTCTATTTGGGAGTACCCCTTGCACACTAGACGTGCTTTGTTCCGAATCACTGTGCCATCTTCATTCATCTTGTTGCGATAGACCCATTTGGTCCCAATGACATTCTTGTCTGCTGGCCTCGAAACAATCTCCCATGTCTGGTTCTTCTCAATCTGATCAAGCTCTTCGTTCATGGCCTGAACCCAGTTTTCATCTTCAGCTGCATCAGAAAAACATTTCGGCTCTACTTGAGACAAAAACGATGCTTGCTGTGATGATTTCATTCTTCGAGTCTGAACTGGAGCTGTTTGATCACCAATGATATTCTGCCTATCAATCTCAGCTCGACTCTTTGGCTTCCTCGCAGACACCGACTTGACACTTTCCTCTTCATCATCAGTATCTTCTTCTGAATCAGCTTCTGCCACTTCTACTCCCCTTGGGTTGCTTATCTCATCATCACTTTCATCCAGGAACTGTTCACTGGGTCGTTGAGCAGTCTGTTCATTTTCGACTATAGTGACATCATTACTCTCAACAATTTTTCCCAGCCTCTTGTTGAAGCATTTATATGCTTTGCTTTTCCCTGAATAGCCAAGGAATATTCCTTCATCTCCTCGTGCCTCAAACTTCCTATGATGTTCTTTGTTGAGAATGAAACACTTACTTCCAAAGATTCGAAAGTATTTCAACGTTGGCTTCTTTCCGTACCACAGTTCATACGGAGTCTTCCCTTGCTTCGGACATAACAGGGACCTGTTTGAAACATAGACCGATGTCAAAACTGCTTCCTTCCAAAATTTCTCTGGTAGGTCCTTATCAATAAGCATTGTTCTGGCCATGTTGTTAATGATCCGATTCCTCCTTTCTACTACTCCATTCTGTTGGGGAGTTCTCACTGATGAAACTTGATGCCTTATCCCATGTTTCTCGAGATAGTTTTCAACCTGACTGTTTGTAAATTCCGTACCGTTATCAGTACGAAACTTCAGAATTTTCTGCCCAAGCATTTTTTCTGATTCCCTCCTGTACTGCTTTATGCAACTGAATACCTCTGTCTTATGGGTTATGATGAATACCCAGGCCATTCTGCTATAGTCATCAATGAAAAGAACATAGTACCTTTGCCCATTTATAGCTCGTGGTGAGATAGGTCCACATACATCAGCGTGCACCAATTCGAGCACTCTAGTTGATTTCTGTTCCTTTGGCCTGTATGTCTTTCTGATGATTTTCCCTTGCTGACAAGCATCACAAGTATGAGTGCGATCACGTGATAGTTTGGGAAGGTCTCTAGCAGCATCACATTTAACGAGATCCTCCATAGATGGTTGGCATAGATGACCAAGTCGCTTGTGCCACAGCTGGTTTTCTTCTTCTCTGGATAAAAGACAAGTATCTTCTTCCCCACTTACAAGATAGAGATTTCCCTTTGACCTTTTTCCCTGCAGAACAGCTGCTCCATCTTTTCCTTTCACAATACACATCTTCTTGGTAAATTGGATAGAGTGCCCAGAGTCACATAGTTGACTGACACTGAGTAGATTATGACTGAGACCCTCTACTACCAAGACATCAGCACGTTTCATCTCTTTGCCCCCAAACTTAGCTTTCCCTGAGCCAACAATCTTCAGGCCTTCATCATTTCCAAATTTTACAACTCCTTCTTTGTCATATTTGATGCCTGTAACAAGATCCTTATTACCCGTCATGTGGGATGTGCAACCACTATCAAGGATCCAAACACCAGATCGATCTGATGCTTTAAGGGCAATCTCCGCCACCACAGCCTTCTCATTTTTCTTCTTCTTGGTCCATACTTTTTCTTTCACACTCGGCATGGATTGAGGCTTCTGTTCTTTCTCAGAGTATGATGGACCATCCTCATCTTGCAGAGCTGCAAATCTGTTCTGAACTTTTAGCTCACTTGTTGGTTTATTGATCTGCTGCTTGCGAACATTTTGATTATTCTTTGACACATTTCTCTGAATGATTGATGTGCAATACCTAGCCATGTGTCCAAATCCTCCGCACCAAAAACAGTGTCCTTCAAAATGTGTTCTGGAAAACCGTTCTCTGTTTGGCTGCCGTCTCTGCTCATGTTCCCTTCTGTATCTCTTGGCTATGGAACACACAAACTGTGAATGTCCCATTTTCCCACAGCAATAACACCTGATATAGGATGCATTCCCTCGTGATATTTCAGCACTGTGATTTCCCCTTTGGGATCTCTGAATATTCTGATTCTGTTTTGTTCCCAAATCAATCTTCACTTTCGGGATGAGTGCTTGCGGTCTGACTGCAATTGTCGCCAATTTTTGTTCTTGACTAAGCCCAGAAACGACCTTAACATCTGAGCTCAATTGCTGTTTCTTTCCTACTGAACTGCTAGGCTCTGCTTTCATCTTCTCTGTCTTCTGAATAGACTGCTTTTCAGATATCACATTGGGGGTCAAGAGTTTATCTTGATCCTTGAGTTTTTGTCGCAGACTGACCACTTCTTCTTCAAGCTCTTTGATACATCTAACCTGCTCCTTTCCTGTGTTTGTCAGACAATCAATTTCCTTCTTTTGTTCCTCAATTTTAAGCTTATACTCAACAATATTTTCTGAGCTCTCTGGTGTTGAGGATTTTAGTCATTCAATTTCTTCTAACAGCTCAGACTTTTCTTCATCCTGTTGTTGCATGTAGAGTTTGGCATCACGAACCACTTTATTGGCTTTCTTCGTTTTGGCTCTCCAAACATCTATCTCCTCAAGAGCTGCTTCCAATTCGGCTTCCATATCAATTCTCCCTTCAATTTCTTCTTCTTCTTTAGTATCAGCATCTTCTCCCTTTTGAGAACTACCAACAATTGCCACCAAGGCATTTACCCCACGATCTCTGCAATTTTCTATTTCCTCAACTTCTTCATCCTCAGACTCATCTGAACTTTCAAATTCTTGTGAGAGAAGATTCTTTTTCTTGAAGAAATTTCTTTTGAATTGTTTCTTCCCTTTCACAAAAGCTGAAGACTTCTTTTTGGGAATTTCAGCGTCATCATCATCATCATCATCTTGAATCTTCTTGGGGCATCTTGCCGCAAGATGACCAACCTTTCCACATCTAAAGCATGCTAGTGGAAGTTTACCTTTAAACTTTCCTCTTCCTCTTTGTAGATTCGAAGAAAGGAATGACATCACCTCATCTGTCTCTTCTTCTTCATTAGAATCTTCAATGGTGAGCTTCTTCATGGCCTTAAATGCCACCTCTTTAGACTTCCCCTTTTCCACAGCCTCATTATCATCGTTCCTCATTTCATATGCAACCAAGGTACTGTGCAAATTGTCCAATGTCAGCTCTTTTGGATCTTTATCTTCTAGTACTGAAACTTTCGGATTGAACCGAGGTGGAAGTTTCCTCAAGATGCGCTTTACAATCTTTATGTCTTCAATGACTTCTCCAAGACCTCGCATATCTTCCACAACAATGTTTACCCTATCAAAGAATGCGTCAACAGACTCATTCGGGTTCATTTTCAGATCTTCATATTTGTTCCACAACACCTGCAGCTTTGCCTCTCTGACTTTTGTGTCCCCTTCATATATATTCAAAAGCTTTTCCCACATGGAATGTGACGTTTTGCATGACATCACCTTTGTGTAGATGGGATTGGAAAGGGCTCCCCCTAAGGCATTGATTGCTTTGGAATCAGCATCCAACTCTCTATGCTCAGCTTCTGATAAGGCACCACTATTAATATCAGCTGTGATACCATGCATAGCTGCTGAAAACACATCCATTCCCAAGGATCGGAAATAGTGTTGCATCCGATTCTTCCATATCTGAAAATTATATCCGTCGAAGATCGGAATCCCTTTATGATTGGTTACCTCCATTGAGAGAAGAACAACTTTCAACCTTTCCCTCTGATACCACTTGTTAGGTCCACTAGGCTGGATACCCTGAGAGGGGGGGTGAATCAGGGTATGACAAATTAAAAATTAATGCCCGTTCTAATCTTGTTTCGCTGTTAAGCAAAACACTCTTCTCTCTTTTCCCTGTTGCACGATATAAACAGAATGTAAAGCAAGCACGGGACACAGCAATTTTACTTGGTTCACCGCTAAGGGCTACGTCCAAGGAGTATACGCCGACAGGTTGCCGGTCGTACCAAATTCCACTAATCTTCACTAGCTGTGGATTACAAGATTCGGGCTAGATCACTTCTATGCCCAGGCTCACTGCCTTTACAATGTTTAGGGTCAGCTCACTGCTTTCCCAAGGGTCACTCCCTGTTTCTCTCTCTCTGGCTCACTGCCGGTGGAGAGGATCACCTTCTTCCTCTTCCTGAGCTCACTGCTCTTGGATGGAATCCACTCACAGTTTATAGACCTGTAGGTCTCTTCATTTTCCTGAAAGAATGCATCTTCTCTTGTATGTAGATGCTCTGTTGAAGTTTAACTTTCACCCGTTGATGAATATCTCTTTGCACCGAAGGTATCGGGCAAACTTCCAGCTTCCACACAGTCTGAAAATCACTGCGGGAACAAAACCTTACTTGGCGCGCAAGTCAACCTCGGCGCGCAAGTATCGGCGCGCAAGTCACAACGGGCGCGCAAGTCCTTCTATGACACTTGCGCGACACAAGCTTCCTCAACTCCAAACTTGCGCGACTCTCTTCCCTTTACGCCCAAACCACCATTGGTGCGCAACTGCAAACCGGCGCGCAACTTCTAACACCGGCGCACAACTTCAACCACTGGCGCGCAAGTCCCACCTGCGCGACCACAACACCACTTGCGCGACCACCACACCTGCGCGACGGGAGCTCTCGTCCTGAACTCCGGTGAGAAATGAAGGGGGGTGGTCCAGTATTTATAGGCAAATTGACTCCCCTGCGCGTCGGCGCGCAAGTCACCTGCGCGACGCAGTTTCAGCGCGCAAGTCTCTGCCCTTTTGGACACTTGCGCGACCAACTCCCAAACTTGCGCGAACCTACTTCCTTTGCCATATTTTGATCTTCTGATCTTGAAAAACATATGGCGCGCAAGTGTTCTATTCTCCAAGTCCTCGGCGCGCAAGTCCCTTTGCCAAAAACACTTTTCTTCATTTGCCGATTTTCAGGCCCAAAAATTTGGCAAACACTGGGAAACGGCGTCACCTTGTATCTGTTCTTTTGTACCGCCTCCAGATCTTCCATTCCTTTTATCGACGTTCTTGAATCAAACATGGATCGTTGACCTCAGCTCTTGAACTCGACATTCCATCATGAAATCCTCTTTGTCAACAATCACAACTCAGATGTCCACTTTGTCAACAAACACAATCACCTCAAAAAGGCTTCAATGATACCTTGAGGGATTTTTGCCCAACATGCACCACCACCGTGGCCCGCTCTGTCCGCAGTTCTCTTCATCCCTGCATGGTGCAGTGGCACCATACCTCTTTCACTTTGATCGTTAATGTAAATTAACAATGAAACGAGGAGGAGAAATCTTTCATGTCTATGCAGTCTGATTTCCTCCTGTTACGTTGGTATCATTTGGCCATAAATAATCAACAAAGAAGATTATATTCATCATGAACGAAGATAACCCCTACAACTTCCTGCAACAATTTATTCCCAACCCACAATTAAAAAATATTCACGGATCAACTTGATTAGGAGTTGATCCGCGTTCTTTATTTTTTAGATGTAATGAATCCATGAATTATTTGTATACTCAAATTAAAACCCCTACCTCATGTGGTTCGTTATTTGTTGACAATATCGCGAAAAGGGAGCTGGAGTCAGTTCGTTGATGTCGAAAGGTGACGTCGTCATTTGCGAATTCCCCATGGCGGCGTCTCCTCCTTTGATGGAAAACTAGGGAGTGTTCTTTGTTGAGAAGGATGGTTTTTCTTTGACAAAGTAGTTGAATCTTCCATCGTCTGAGAAAGAAAATAATGGAGATTCGTTAATCATTCTAAGATGAAGAACATCAATAAATGAGGAATCCACCTCTTCTTCTCAAGAGTTCTCTCGCCAATCCTCACACAATATGGCATCTCTATTAAAATAAGGCCTTATATTATTTTAATTTACCTTGACATGCATTTCAAAATTCTTAACCCAAAACCATTAATTAATTAAATGTATGATTGTTTAATTAATAAGAGTAGGTTGGCAACAATAATGGTGTGTGCGAGGGAGAGTAATGGTTACTCAAATAAAGATTTGTTAACAAAAATAAAGTGGGAGTTAGGTAGTTAAGAGGGAGGTGAGGAGTTATGGGAAAAGTGAAGTGGTGTGACTCGGGTGGGCCCCACCTCACCAATATCCTCTGATGGGTTTTTAGGGGCTTCTGGGTCCCTACTAACTACCCCATGTTGGATATAACCACTCAGATAAAGAATTAATTAAAAATTGTTCCACAATTTATATTAAATTCTTTATTAATCCACAATTTTTTAACAACTCCTCCCGAGTAAACACATCTTCAGTAAAGGTCCTCTTAAGTAATTATTGGAGTTGTGGTTCCATAGGTGCACTCAAATTTTAATTTTGAGCACCAACTCAAATGATAGAAAATACCTCTCAGTTTTTCATAGAACGTACCTGAGCTAAACATTGGGAAATGATTCTGGGCACACTGGGCGTCAGAATCAGGTGCTGTCAGAATCAGCGCACTCATAAAATTCCTAAAAAATTAAGAAAAAGATTTCATTTAAATTTATTTGTATTTACATGTGATATCTATTGAAAAATAATCTTTACCTTTTTTTATGGCTGGTAAAATATTCTAAGAACACATGAAATTATTCCCAATCAATATGCATATTACTGATGTTGAGTTTTTTCACAACCATTTGAGGGAAAAAAATATTCTGAATGGAAATTAGTACCAATACACTTGATTTATTATTGATATAAATTTAATATTCATTATCAAATTTATAAACACTCGTTGGTTGGATTGTAATATCGAATATAATAAACCCTTATTGAAATTTGATGTCGGATTTATGAAGAGAAATAGAATACATGCATAATATGGCATCATATCAAACTAGAAAAATAATAAAAAGATTTTTAGTAAGCATACTCCCACAAATGTAATCAAAATAGGAATCACTGAACTGAGATGAAATAATTGTAACCCTAGGGGTATGGAATAATAATTCCACATCTAATCATTTTGGTGGAATTTTAATACCCCTATAAAATTCAGTAGATATGAATTGTTAGGTAGATCAAGAATCAAATAAGAAATTTTTAGTTCTAGAGTAGATTGTATATATACCATTACCCATGTAGTTATAACCACCCTCTTCAAAAATAGTGATCACATGATATTTTCCATTATCACTTTATTTAAGAGATTACTGTTTCCGGTCATCATCACTATCCATTGGGTCTCAAAATAATTTATCATAATTCCTATTCTTTGTACACTTGAAGAACTAATGTGTGGGAGGTGAATTATGTGAATCTTTCACTTTATTTGAATAATTTCAAATCATATTACCATTAGTTTGAAATCAATTTCCTGATGGCTACAACATACACATATAAAACGTTCATTATACCATATATGGTAATTCATTCCATGAAACATTCTAATCATTGAGCACAATGGAGTGCCAATATTCTTTTCTCTTTGGTTTTATATATTCCTTTAAAATAAATCATTCTTTTCTTGTAAAAACCATGTGATTGATATAAATCTATAACCTTAATTTCAATATTTATATCACAATAATTAATCTCTTCATAATACTAATTTCTATCATGGCCAATGCCTTTATTGTACATTTCCTTAAGCCACTGATTAATTGATCACCCTTACATACTAGTTTGATGATAATACAAGATGAATACCTCAAATGTCTTGTGATATTGACCTCATAGTTATGAAAAGATTCATCATTGTTTTTCTTTATCTCATTGACCTCATATTCCATTTAGTATGAAGAAATAGAGGAATGGAATTATTGACGAATAAGTTCTTGAAATCATGGAAATCCATTGATTCAATTTAATATTTTTCCTCAAATTTAGTAATAGATTCTACTAATATACACAATCACCATCTAAATAACAATAATACAAATTTATATTACCATGTTCTAGAAACTATTGAATTGAAAATATTTTTTTATTCATACTAATACACTGATTATAATTTTATTGACAATATGACATTATGAAAAATTGGGGATGTAACCATAAAAATGACTTAACATAACATTGTTCTATACATTGTTCATTTTCATGTAGACATGATTCATAACTTGAGAAATTGGGTGAGCATAGAAATGATATTATTTATTAAATCCCCCATAACGTTTGATTTTAAAATTGCATAATACTTACATTTCCTATTTCAAGAACTATTAACATAGTTATTTTAAGCTACATCCATTAAATAGAACAAAAAACTTGTTGTAATAAACCATTACCCTAGCGAGGAACCACAAAATCATGAAAAATCACATATAGGATATATAAATTATAATAAATTATTTAATAAGTGAGAACATGGGGTTTTCATATGTTAAACATATACAAGACATTTCTAAACCATCCAAGATGGTTCATGAAGTGTTTTTGAATTTTTAAATCATATCAATTTTGTGTGGTGGTTTATTTGTTAAGCAAGTCCCTTTATCATGTACCATTTCTTGATTTATTTAATATCAATAAAGTGTTTTTAGGGTTTTTCTCTATACGTACATCTATAAAAAAGACACATACACGTGTATTATTCAGATAGGGATGTATTTATATGAAATCACTCACATTATCCTTTACCAAAATTCAAGTACATGTCACTATAATTTCATTCATCCTTTGATAATTCCTTAGCCATTTCTTTAGGGTTCTAAATATTATATTCTCATCATATATTACAATAGATAACTAAATATTCCATCAAATACCAACTACAAGGACCTAGACATAATATACATTGATATTAAATCAATATTGAGGAATTTTATCCACATTACAAAAGTATATTCATGAGGAAACTAATAGTTTAGTTTATTTGGGAACATAAAAAAATTTATATATATTGGTGAAATATCTACAAATTATACCATAATGATGTTACCCATTAATATAATATAACTTATATATATTCTTTAAAACCCAGGGAATGGATACATATGAAAGGGTTGATCATAAATGCTCAGTAATGGTAAATAATGGAAATATGTAAACATAACATGAACATAAGTGTATGAGAACATGAGTATAACATTTAACGATTTTACACAGTAAGTCAAATAAATGAAACATGACACATGGAATAAATGTTTGTAGTTGACATGAAATGAATCATAATATAGTCAATAACATTTATCATGGGATACTATCATAGAGAAAAGACATATAATTTTTGGAATACACATAAACATGTCATATCATTACCCACAACTCAATACTCATTGAAAAAAAAATCAGGGATCATCTTTGGGACTACACCTACAATATTAGAAATACAACCATTTCCAGTCTCATTAATCTATTTATAAGGGATTGGGTTCCAACATATTTCTATATTGGATCGGGTTTCCCTATCGTCCAATAATGTATATGGATTTCCCATTTTCACATACTAGATCAGGATAGAACTGCTTCCCATTTTGAATAAATCCAATTGATTTTTATTCCATAATTATCTGATGACATATAAAAATTCACAAATTAATTTTAGGTAGATATATGTTCATCCCTGCACATAATGAAATCAAACAAACAAGTTGCATAAAATCATAAACAGTAATATAATAACCCGTGAAAGGAAATCAATATTATAAAAATGTCATCATATATTAGAATTTGGAAAATAAGAATTTTTTTAAATAATTTCATCAACAAAAAACTCATGAATATAAGTGGTTTTATGAATCATATAACTCATGGAAGAGAAATAGGTTTCCCAAAAAATTTAATCATGGAAAAGGAATGGTTTTTGAAAGCATCTTGTAATCAAAGAGAAAACCATTCATATGAAGTAATATTAATGAAACTATTGTATCATTTAATCATAATAGAATGAGTATCACTAGGGGATATTAAATTATATGTAAATATATATGTTTATAACTTTTAAAATACATATGGTGAAAATTATTATTTCTATTATGATGATATTCTTTGTTAATCATTATCATTATTTGAAAAGAAATCCATGATAATAGCTTGAAATAATAAGAAGGTGGATTTGAAACCCATAAGAAAATAAATTATATAATCCATGAAAATGTAATAAATATATAACATAACTTTTTAATGGATTATTTTTTAATAAAACTGTTATCTTATTGAAGAGATAAATAAGTTCAAATTTTTATAATGAAACATTGTTAATTATAATAATTAAAATATTTTGCGAAAATTATAATAATAAATGAATATATCATAAATAACCAAATACTAATAATGTTGATTAATTTTCATTAAGGGGGTATTATAATATATTATTAATGAATGAATAATCTTAAACAATCACAATAAAAATGAGACTGTTAGATTATACTCTATCCAATTTTTGCCATGAAATAAAACTCCCAGGGTAAAAATGACATTATATCAGGATTAAAATATAATGAAATTAACTATTTTAATTATATTAAATTTCAAAGTTTTTATTATACACCTCATAAAAAAAACATAGGTGCATATCTTGGAATGTGTATGTAAGAAGGAATTTTGTGACAAAACTACTATGAAAATTTGGTATCTCTAGAAACATAAAACACATGAAAGAGTGAACGTAAAATGAATATTAAAATACCAATCAATTCATGTATAGTAATATTTGTACGTATTCGTGGGTATTATATTGACCACACAAATAAATAACTATTGTATAAGGTATAACTCTAACAAAAATAAAAGCGAGACTTGAAATTCCCTTACATTATGTCTTGAATTTAATCGTAATCATTAAAACATAATATATAATAAATATTATTTCAATAAAAATAAATAAAATAACAATATTATTATATGTAATATAAAATATTACATTATTTTACCTTTTCATTAACAATCCCATGTTAATGATATGCTACGAGACATATCCACTATGTTTTTCATACTTATTTTGACCCATTATTCTTGATCATATTACATTGATCATGATTTAAATGTCTAAAAAATATAATAAATGATATTAATATCATATTTGTTTATTTATTTTAATATTATATAAATAATATAAATTTTAAATGTAATTCACTATTCATGCATACGGTAGGATACATGTAGGCTTGAACATTATTTCTATTTAATTACCATTTAGAAATAAATTAAGTAAATGACATATATTTATATATAAATACTAATTCCAAAACTATTATTATTTATTATATATCATATAATTTTACTAAACTAATATTTAATACATTCATTATATATTTTGAATAAATCACATCGCTATGAAGAGGCAGTAGTCCACAAATCCACAAATAAAGTTATCGTATTTACAAAAACTAGAAAGCATGAAGGAATATTTAATATAATAATTAAAGAATCCCAAATTGACCCAAAATATCATTAAAATCAAATAAAAGTTATTTAACATCGTTATTCCCAACAATGATAGGTGGTAAATGAAAAAAATGAACAATATCGTTTCAGAGGTTGGTAATGTTGTTACCCCCTCCCTTGTCCTCAGCATTTCATGTTGATTTTGTGGAATTTAACCTCGTATCATTCCACCAACTGTCTAATATGGAGTTAAACATTATTTATCCTCCATGAAAGTCTGTAGTGTAACTATAAATCCCCCCTAGGAACCTACTCCTAACAATGATTCTAATATGGATGTTGTTCTTGTTGTTTGTCATGAAGGAAATCTAGAGGAATGTTATATAGATTATAAAAGGGATGACCTTGTCTCCAATCCAATGAATACTTGTGATCTTCCTATGAAAAAATAGATCACCTCATTATAGATATCTTCAATATAGGTTGATGATTTGGATGACTCATGACTGCATACGAACTCTTGGAAGCATGAATGGAATAAGATGAATCATAGGAGGGGATGTGGAAAAGTAGTACCAACACAACAGAAATATGATGTTCTATATGATAAATCATACTTAGAAGTTATATACATTGATACTCTTATTCTATTGTAGTGGGACATAAAAAATCTTCACCACAAGGTTTGTGGATGCAGTTGCGACTATGGAATGGATAGTGGAGCCTTTCAGAAAAAGAAATATAAGATCACTAACACGATTAAAAAAAATTATCAGTATTTGTGATGGAGGCTTTGATAAACGATTCTAAATATCTAAAACAAGTTTTTATTCTTGATGTCATTATTTTTAGATTTTGTAAAATAGGGCCTCTCCCCTTCCCTTTTAAAAATAAATCATTTTGTAATGCGGTAGTTCATCATATATAATAACAGTATGTTAATCACCTATTTGATGGAAGTTTGTGATTGTGTAGGTATATTCCATATAATAACAAAATTTAAATATTTTTACAATAATGGAGAAATTTTATGTTAATAGAAAAATAACATATTATAGTGTAGTTAAGGAAAACAATATCAAAGGCCATGAGATAGTATGTTACTTCTTTTTGGGGTAACTACTTTTGTTTTCCACCAAAATTATTTCTTGGATGGATTTATACCAAAAGGGAATATTCTATGATATAGGTAGGGAATTTGGGATTATATTTTACTTGACTTTTTTTGATATAATGGGATACATTGTTTTTAATTAGTGGGATTTGTGATTAACTTTTTATAGAATATGATGAGCATTCTTGTAAATGTTTTAAAATAGAATCTCACCAACGTATTCCCTACTTAATGAGGTCCCAAAAATGGTAAAAAATATAAAAATGGAATATAGGATATAAATATTAATATCTAATGGATTCTCGACTAGATTATAGATAGTTTTTTCATTAAGTTTACATTTTATATCCAATATTCCATTTTCAAATTTTTTTACCATTTTTTGAACCTCATTAAATAGGGAAAAAGTTGGTGAGATTCTATTTTAAAAAATTTACAAGAACACACATAATATTATATAAAAAGGTAATCACAAATCCCACTAATGGATTCTCGACCGGATTCTAGATAGTTTTTTCATTACATTTACATTTTAGTCCATTGTTAGCCAAGTTTCTCTTTTATTATTTTAATAATTTTTAATCACCTTAACTAATTTTATTGGTCCAAAAAAATATTTAACATCCAATAAATTATAAAATATGTTTATTAAAAATATGTAATATATTTTTCTAAATTTTAAATAAATTTGTAGATATTAATTTTAAATTAATCTTGCAGACATGTATTAAAAATGAGATATTTAAGAAAGAATGTTTAAAAGTGTGGATTATATTTATAGAAAAATTAAATGTGAAATTGGATATAATTTCCCACATCACATTGTTTTATGTAATATAAATCTATATAGACATTTAAAACTAATTAATATATAATATAACTATATAAATACATTAGATGAAATTCTAGTTTTGAATTAAAATTTTGTATCTTTAACTATTCATCACATATGAAGTTGTTCAGAAATAAATATAAAAAAAACATAAAATTATTTTTAATTTCAGAATAAAAAATTGTAGATTATTTTAACATTTTTATATTCTAAATGTTTTTAAAATTAAAATTATTCCTTTTAAAAGGACATTAAAAATTATTTTTTTGAAAAAATTGTCTTTTTAAACATATATGGTCATTACTAAGTATTAAATACATTATCAATATTATTTTATATTTAAATAAAACAATTATATATAATTTTTTCAAATTAATTACCAATATTCATATTACTATGTTTAATATCTAGGTTATAAATATCACTATTTAAATAATTATATTTATAAAATGTTATTTCGTAATACTATATTGTGTGTGTAGTAGAAGACATGTTAGTGTTGCATATATCACATTTTTTACTAGTTGTAGTTTATAAATGAATCTTAACATGTGATATAATGATACTAAATACATAAATTTAAATTATATATTCTGAATAATTTTTTTAAAAAAAATTAGTGTGTTACACAATGTCCCATGTTAATTTTCCTTTTTTATCACAAAATCTTTCTAGTGTTATAGGATTGATTCCTACGGCATTTTGAACCTATTTTTCAGAGATCCATTTTGTTTATTTGGGTATTAATGTGATTTTTTATGTATTGTTTAATCTAGGAGTGTGACTACATACGGCCCATTTTAATATTGTCTGTTTATCTTATTCATGAGTTATTTACTTGATATAGTTGATGATTATATGGAGATAGTTTATTATAGAAATGAAATTATATTAAAGAAAAATAATTTATTTTATTGAACTATTCAAAATAAAAAAATCTATTTCAATTTGGGGTTCAACCTCTAATTAGTGGTATTCATTGGGAAATAAACTATGTATATTTATGGGTGTATGACCTAGGTTTTCACACACTGTATGTATAAGACACGGCACAAGTGATGACTAGTCAAGAAGGTTATAGGTAGATTACAGAGTTCCATATTTACGGTGACTCCTCTAGATGATAATTATCCTTACAAAGTGTATTTCTAGTGGTTAATTATTTTCAAAAAATTGGAAGGATATTTTTTATAATTCATAGATCCTCAGTGGTTTTAGGTTATATGTAATTGTATATTTGGCCATTAACGTTTTTTTGGGTTTTTATTCTACTATAGGATGTTGGATATGTATTTCAACTTATTATATATATATTTTAGAATATTTAAAGTTATGTATATGAAATTCTTATTTGGAGTTGTTTCTGGATGAAAGATATTTTTTCATATTGTTCAATTCTAATTTTAACAATTTTAATTATATGTATTTATGATTCTGTGAAATATTATGGGAGGATTTTATCTATAGTCTTACAAAAATTAATAAATTATTTTCATTGTGTACTACATGTTATTTGGGTTGTCTCTATGTTTTTGGAAAGCATAATAGGAGTATTTTTTGTATAGTATTAATAAAATTATTATGATATTTTAATTTTGTAAGACACGTTCCCCATATAAAATAATGTAATTAATATTTTATACAAATTTTAAAAAAGTTGATAATTTATCCACAAAACATAAAAATCAAATTTATAATTTGTAATTTATAATTTAAATATTATTGTTAATGTTATTTCAATAACATATTTTTATCAAAAATTTAATGATCCTTCCTTGGCTTTTATCAACCACAAAAAAATACTCAGTTCGCAAGAAGTCTCGAGAGGCATTACCATGTCTCTTAGGCCAGAACCACTCATCATGAATGAACAATATCTTAAGAGGGTTGATTTAAAATAATAAGAAACTGGAATAAAATTACACAGACATAAAACAAAAAAAACATGTATAATCCATAATTACTGACTAAAAATAAATTCATGGGATCCAAATAAAAAAATGGTAAACATTGAAAGTGAATGAAATAAAAATATAAAACAAAATGTGGTGAAAGAATATCTCCATGTGTCCTCTTGGTCACTAGTATCCACAAAATAGCCTTCTCCAAAGGAATCATGATCAAACCATGAGCCTATAAAACATATTAGGTCTACCGGCATAGAGTGACACAAGTATGGGGAGAGAATATACATCAAAGTAGTTATAAACTATAGAGTCTATGAACTTTCTCACCCAAAATAGTCCAAGTATTATAGTTTGATATAAATTTACGAAAAAAATTAAATTTTTTTATAAACAAACACAACATTCTATTTTAAAACATTTTTTCATTATAAAAACAGGTTTTCTAAATTAGATCCAAAATATGATAACCCAATAAAGTATATAAAAACCTAATAATGTAATAAAATATACAATAAGGGATAACAAAATAAAAAAAATTAATGAAGTAGAAGTTTAGAAATAAACATTTGAATAAATAAGGACATCAAGTGTAGATATATAATGTAGGATAATACAAATATTTTTCCTGGGTATTTTATAAACATATCTCAATAAAATTACTAGACATAGACAGTTTGGAATCACATATCGTTTTATTTTGTCTCATCCTAGTAAAATCCCAAATTGATTATTTAAACTATCCTCAATAGTCGTATGTCAAACCTGGCCTCTAAAAACTCAAGGTGGCATAAACCCGTCTAATTAGGGTCAATAATAAACTATAAGTATACCCTGTTGATAAATCATTTAAATACCATGATAATTTTTCAAGGATAATTATTAGGTTATAAATCACATGGAATAAACTACTAACTAAAAAATTACAACATAATTTCCATGAACAGTCATTAAAAACACATATGCGGTGACCCTCTCACCTAGAGGTCATGACTAGGTTCCCCATAACACATCAAGAAACTCATAATTGTCAACAAGGTATATACATCATAAATAATTTAATCCAATATTAGAAACACATCAAGATTCTAACAAGGACTTAGAATTGAAAAATCTATTTCTATCATAGAAAAAATATCCAAAAGAAAAGTGAAAACACATTATATGTATGAAAGGTTTCAATTAGGAATTGATGCAATTTAGAAACCAATAAACACAACAAGATTCGTAATGATCCTATAAATAATGAAGAAAATTTGAAAACACCATTTAGTAAATTTGAAACCAATGAACTATTCATAATGGAAACGAGCATTTATATGAACCATTTGGGAATATGAGGGAGAAAGAAGAGTAGGAGGATGAATGGACTGTTTTGAAAATCTAGTATCATGGTGAACATAATAATTTTTAGCCCTTGTAATTTATGTGAGGAAATATCCTAGATAATAGGAATAGAAATCAATAAAATTTTAAAAGGATTTAATTAATGTGAAAAAAGAAACCACACAAGAGAACTAAACAACAAAAAGAACCAAAAAAAATTTTGATCAGAATTTAAAAAAGAATTATTTTTATCAAATCCTAAACTATCCTAGACACCATTATAATACACAAAAAATATTTTTTACGAAAAATATACCTTCCATAAAATACCCACATACATGTATATATATACATTATTAAACAAACAATTGAAATATAATTTCAATAAAAACTAATAAAAGAAAAAACCATAATTTTCCAAAATCCACATCACATTCATGGATAACACAATGTAACATTATCTTTGATATCTCAATCATCAATCAGAATTTTTAGGAATATAAAAAAACTACATAATTTTATTATATGAGCAAAAAATATAAGAGAATAAGGATAAAATAGAATGTTAAAATATTTAAACCATAACATTATATAAATTGAGCTACATTATCTAACCCATGAACGAGGCTTTGGAAAAAAATGAAAATTACTATGAAATAACAAAGAAGCAAGTGAAAGATGATATTATAGTTGGAAAATTAACCCAAAAATAAAGAATACTGAATATAATAGCATTAAGAGGTAACCAAGGAGGGAGGATAAATGATGGAAATAAATTTTGAGGCCCCAACATGAACTGAGGTTCAGAAAAGGGGAGGAGAATCTAAAATGGGTCAAAACATGGTCAGGGAAAAAATATTTTCATGATTTTAAAGAAGCTGGGAAACACACCTGGTGTCGCCACATGGTTTTCAAAACTATGTAATTATTTTTATCACCACACTAAAATCATGAGAAACCCACATGGTTTTCTACAGGGTTTGGCAAACTATGTAGTAATCTTGGAAGTATGATCTTTTATATGATAGAGTTTTCCAAAAAAATACACATCCTGATTTCAAATAACAATTTTTAAAATGTGAAACTCGTACCACAAGCCAAAATAAGGTTGTGTGGTTTCTCTTATATGACACATGTTTAATTCAATACATTATCGGGCTATTAATAGTTCTGAAAACCAACCAAAATCGAAAAAAAAACTCTCTAAAAATGAAACTCGGAATAAAAACAAAATATTTGAGAAAATAAAAACAATAAAATAAAGAAAATATGTTGTTAGAGTTGGACAATTCTCCAAAAAAATTTATTATCTATCCCCAAAATTCCAACTAGACAAATGAGGATCCATACATGAGCTCGAAACTAAATGATGATAAACGAAACCAAGAACCTCAGTGTGACCTCCAATCTCAACGTGTCATAATCAACAAGTTAAATAGAAAACTAAAATAATAATATCCAAATACAAAATATAAAAGGGTTCTCCCCAAATCAAGAACCCAACTACCACCACATAAACAAAAAAATGGATATTTGAACATGCTCAATTGCATTTCGTGAAGAACTCCAAACCAAAAAACCTAGACACAAGGAGAATATAATGGAAGTAACATGAACCAAATATCAAAAAAAATCATGATTCATCATTTCCACTTTAAATGTAAATCTAAAATTTTATCACAACCCAGCATATAAACTAATTAAAAAATTTCAAAAAACACACAATAAGGAAAAAATAATTATATAATTATATATAAAATTAACAACCATAAAAATTACATGATTATAAGAAAAAAAATGATTTCTACATTAGGCATAAATATAAGGAAACCTAGAAATATATAATTTAAGAGATAAAACATCTCTAACACCATAGTTTACCACACCCGAATTGATCTCAAATGCGTGATGGTATTAACTCTAGGGAAATGGGTGGATCTATACTGTGATGATTAAAAAGAGTCCCTATTGTTAAAATATGAAAAACTATGGTTAGGACATCCTATTCGAGGATTGATGCTTCAAAAATGTCTCTAGACGGCTGATATGGACCCAATGATGGAAATCCATAGAATGATTATGACAAGATGAATTTAAATTTCCATCCTGACCATATTAGAAGCACACGATCAGACCATCCAATGCATGAGGATCCTGAAATAACCAAGGATATATCATTCAGAAACCTTCTATGGAATAATTCAGTATTCATATAGAAAACCATCAATATTTCTAGGAGAAATAAGATCACCAACCTCCCCTGATAATGCTCCATGAACCTGTTTGTCTAAAAATTCCACATATTCTATCATCTCAAACTGAACATCCCTAAATGAGATAACTCTATATGTAATATATGAAAAAATTATATAGATGAAGATAGGATATTTTACATAATCATTTGTTTTAATCATAGGTGAAAAATAACCCAACTCTTTGAAGATATCTACGTAGTCCTTTACCATACACTAAACTTGTTGAATACCTATGATCTCCGCAACTTTTCAAAGCTACATCTATTAATGAACATACCTTTAAAAGAAAATGGTCTCATATACATCTGAAAACATCCAAACATTCATTCAAAATGGGAGGATGTCCTTCCCTCTATCAAAACATGATCATTTAAATAATCAATGAAATGCACATACTCTTAGTGGATCAAGGGTTATCATAGATATAAAAACTCATTCGATTGTGACAAGCCACACTGAATATTCCAAAAAACCAAGATAACTAAAGAAAACTCAATACAAAAGAGAATAATTTAACTCTTCCACTCCACTAGATGTCGGGATAGGGCCAAAAATTAAAAATGGAATGCCGGAAACCCCTAAAACCATTCTGAGCAGCATAATATGAAAAAAATAAGGACTCTAAATCAATATTAGACACACAACCAATAACATACAAAGAGAACACTAGAAACTAAAACACTACAACCAATCCTTACAAGAAAACACATAAATACACTTTCAAAACCCACCATTTGCACTCCCAACACATAACCAATTTTCACATTGTACACCCTTAAAAATACCACAAATCATTTTCAAAATTTTACTCAAATACCAAATAAAACCATTAAATCAAAAAACCATGATAGAACATTTCATTAGAAAATAGTTTTATTAAAAATTACCCATTTTAAATTCCTATAACTTTGACAAATAATTGATACCAAGCATAATTCAAACTGAACTAAAATAAGAATTAACTATTGACCATGGAAAAAAATCCACATTATTTAGTGGACCATAATATATGAATGTGTTGACCACATGGAATATCTCGATCAGTTAACTCATGGTCCACAGGGGACACTACCCTATGTTTTCCAATGAAACATCCCCATATCATTTTCATTTTCATTCCCAAGACACAAATACCATGAAAATGACTAATGTCACATGATACCCTAGTATCTCAAGGCTCATTATGAGAATTATTTTTTGAAGTCTTCTTGTACTTATCTCATTAGTCCAAAAAATCGTAATCACTTGTCTACCTGATGCCAAAATAATAAATGGACCCTCTCATACAATTTTTTCCAGGAACTCTTTTAGGTGCCCATCAATCCAGACACCATAAATAGTCCATGAATGTTTGCTTTATAGGTTCGTAGTCCTCCACGTCTCGTGAATACTACCGAGCATCAAATATATCATAAATGTAATTTTTTATACCAATAAAAAACTGAAATAAATCAATCCATATATAAAAAAACTAAACTATGAGGATCTATAAACCCTTATTATAAATCAATATATAGGATCCACATATTTAAATTGATAAATTATGAATAATTACTAAAGAAATATAAAATCATAATGAATAACTAATTTGATCTTTATGTGGGTTCTTCATCACCACTATCACAAATAATAGTCAGCTACACCTGGAACCTATATAGAACATGAACAAACAAAAAATCATGTGATTACTAAAAGAGAGTGGTATATTTATGATGTGAGAATAAAAATACCATTAGGTGAGTACCATAGATTCAATACATTTTCTTTCCTGGAATATTCCATAAAATAGTAGTTAGAAATAAAATTTTAAAAATAAAATTTAAACATTTTATGAACCAAACATAGATTTTATTTAAAAAAATCCACATTCAAAAACATAGTTTCCAAAATAAAAACACATGTAAGGAAATAATGACAATATATAAAAAACAATTTGAGGAATAAAATATGTAATATGTGATAATAATATAAAAAAAACAACTAAAAACATTATAGTTTAATATAGAAAAAAATATATACAATATGAAACCATGTGCATCAATATATAGAAGGAACATACAAATTGTAATCATTAAAATTTACACAAAATATTTAGAAGAAATCAATAGACATACTACGTTTGAAAACAACTTCTAGTTTATGGTTAAACTTTATAGTTAATAATCAATTTACTTCTCTTAACTAACCCCAATTGTGTCACAACCCACTTTGGATCTCTAAAAATCTAGGTGTACCAACCCATCTAATCAGGGGTAATAAGAATATATCAATTGAAACTCTATATGATAACCTATGATCCCATGATAATTGATCAAGGTTGATGATGTGTTCATCCCATGAATTGGATAAACTGATAACATAGAGATTCCATTGTGATTTATTATCCCATTCATCAGTACCAACTGTACAAAATCAATTTCACTGGGAGGTCAACTACAGAGTTCCATACACACATTAATGCATTAAAAGGTTCCAATAGATGCTACACATTAAATTGAATTCAATATAAAATTCTAAATTCCTTAGGATGCAAATCGAGTTATAAAATTAATATATCAGAATTCATTTTAAAATCCATATTCAAATATAAAGTGAAAAAAAATAATTTACTCGAGTGGCTCCCAATCAAACATTCATTCATTTAGAAACCAAACCAGTCATCAAGATGGCAATCAAGACAAGATTTTGAATGCATATTTGAAATGACATTTTAGTCAGCTTGAAATGAGGGTACAATATAGAAAGCACTATGGAATTATGAAGAACCATTTGGGAAGAAGAGGGGGATGGAAAATAAGAACGCATGTGGATTGTTTTGAAAATTTGTGTTCTATGTGAACATCATAATGGAGATACATTATCTTTTTTTCCTATACGTAGTTGAATTCTATAAACCATTGGTCATGATAAAATCTAATATAACTCTCATTGATAGAATTAAAAGTGTCAAATGGTCTAATTATAAATTCCAATGAAACCATGCATGAGTTGTAATCCATAAAATGTCACCAAACCAACCAATGATCAAATTTACAATAAATAACACAATTTTATAAAATAAAAAATTATATCAAACCATTTATAATACACCCAAAACAATTTTAATGAAAACTAATCATTCCATAAAACCCCTTGTATACATGTATATATAGTCGTAAATAATGATATCCATTGAAAGATTATGTTTATCTGAATTACAACATGAACTCACCAAAATTCTTCTATCAAACAAATCAATAACTTGGAAAAACCATTCCAAAATTAAATTGGAATAAAAATGAATCAATTAAGGTTTTTATAATTTAAATGGATAGAATCACCAAACTGGATGTCATGAGGATGAATCAAAACACTCCATGAAGAGGAAAAATGATCAATATATACTATGAACACCCTAACATCAGAGGAGTCAAACAACGTTATACAAAACATACCTTTAATTTTTGGTCAAATGGAATACCAGAAAAAATGAACCCTGATGTCAAAGAAAGAGAATATTCATGGATGAAAATGTACATAATACTTAAAAAACAATCCATAAAATCATACGGAGAGAACAATTCATGGTGAAGAACTAAATGAGCGGTTCTTGGTAGGTCTTATCATGTACCTAGGTAATGAAGTGGGTAGTGGAACCTAAAATTGAATAAAAAGAGTAAGGGGGAAATAGTAATTTTACGATTTTTAATATCATGAAAAACATATCATGATTGCTCACATGGTAAATCAAAATATACTCCAAACATCCCACCCTAATAGAATGAGGCGAAACCCATGTGTGATAGCCATATGGTTTGTGAAACTATACAACAACCTATAAACTAATCTCTATCATTTGATTGAGCCACACACATTCATTCCTTACGTTTTCCTCTAACCGTGAAAAATCCAACAACATTGTTCCCAACACCAAAAAGGGGGCTGCGTAGTTTGGGCCAAACTATGTTCAGGTTGTGC
Organism: Viscum album; assembly: GCA_963277665.1. Lineage (NCBI taxonomy): Eukaryota > Viridiplantae > Streptophyta > Magnoliopsida > Santalales > Viscaceae > Viscum > Viscum album. The sequence continues at coordinate 2,088,010,373 of OY728152.1, forward strand.
ATTGGGACAAAATCAACAGAAAATCTACAAAACCCAAAAACATTCTCCTATAACATGACATGAGCAGTAAACAATATATCTGACATCAAAAAATGGATATGAAAGAATAAATTAAGTTTGTAGTTTGATATAAATATCATTTCAGAAATAAATAAATAAATAAATAAATAAAAAATTATATTATATTAGATAATATCATTTCTATTGTTTCATTAACATTTCTAATTTTTTATCCCAAAATTAAAAATGTTCCTTCAATAATAAAATAAATTTTTGAAATATATATGAATAATTATACCAATAAAAAAGTATATTCAGTAAATGAATTAGTAGATAATTAATATAATATTAATGTACTTAAATAGATATTTCTATTAAATTATTCAATAATCTTATGATTAAATATTTATTTATATCCAACAATGTAAATGAAAAATATTTTATAAACATATTTTTTTTCTTCTAAACTTCTATATATAATGATTACTTATTTTGAATAAACATTAACTGAATATTTTTTTTATCAAAACTATGAATAATATATATTATAAATATAAAACTCAAAATAATTTAACACGATTTTGAATTTAAATGGTTTGTGATACACTATGGAACATTCTCAATCGAATATGGTGAATAGATATAATAATAAATATTAAATTCTAGAAACACATTAATAAACCCATATAGAAAACATTTAATGTCACAATAGTTAAAACCTATATATAAACTATATAATTTAACATAATCACTTTTTTAAGTGATTATTCACTAAAATAGATGCATACTTATTCCATCACTTTATATACATTAACTATTATATTGAGCATTCTAGATTAAATAAGTAAATTATCTAGCATCACCTTGGATATATTGATATATTTCAATTTCAATAAAACAAATAGTGTTATATTTATCCATTAATATTTATAAGGGGTTATTCATTCAAGAATTAATAAATTAATTCCACATAACATATTATAATACCAATATATGAAACCTCATCTATAAAATACATCATCCTACTGTTAATCAAATAATTATATTACACCATTAATTATATTAATAAGAAATAATATCATATTTAATAACTAATACACCTATCCACGTATATGAATTTTAAATAAAACATAAAAATATATAATTTTTATTAGGGGGTATATCCTCTTGACAACTACACGTGGATATAAAAATTTGAAAACATTAGGAGAAAAGGTCTCAATGTATTCCGATATTCCAATAGTAGATAGTCAAACACCATTTTTTCCTCTTATAAAATTTCATTCTTGACCATATCTTATATAATAATGTAAATTTTTATAAAATATAACATGTATAATTATATTGGGGAACTAATATAAACATTTGATATGATAAATATTCCATGTATTGTATCACACTAATTTTTGTAATGAAAAACAATGATTATATGATAATAAATTAATAATTTGTTGAAATTGTATTTAATTATTATGGAAAAAATACTGCAAAAAATTCATTACACAACATGGTTAATATAAATATAAATATATAAATAAAAAATATTTTATCCCCTAAATGGATCTCTTAAAGGATACATAACGTAAAATATCACTATATTCATTTTCAATGATTTGATCAATTTTGATAGTCATTAAATGAATTGTATTGTTGTATGGAAGTTACTAGATAGTCCCAAGAATCATTGAATATCTATAAAAATCATAGGACACTCCCAAGAATCCACTTACCTGACTATTTGTGGATCCACTGATATATCATATAATAATAAAAAATTCCCCACAAAATACATGTTGTTGATATAGAATAATGACTTTAAATGTTTTTTGAAGAATAATGCACCCTCATTGTACCTTGATTGATCTATAATTGGAATGAAGAATCCCTCCTCATATTGATTTATAAAATAGTATCAACAAAAAATTAAACAACATTTCAATCTAAATATTCTTATAAGAGCATATTCATAAGGTCCATATAAAAATATTTCATGTACATTGAACCGAAAAAAACCAAAGGATGTATATATTTTTTATATCTACTCTTAATATTAGTTTTATGAGAAAAAATGAGACCCACCAAAAGCATGTATAAAATGAATAAAATCTATTTTTTGAGAAGTGAAATCTATCCCTTAATTTAGTCAAGATGTTTTCAAATATGAGTTGGAGGATGAAAAATTATTAATTGTGATGCATCTCAAACCTCGAAAATATACGCATAGATGAAATAAATGGAATTATATTTATAAAAAAATTACTATAACAACCCATAGGGACATAAATGGATAAATAAAACCCACCACATATAAATACAATTGATGATACATCATCTCATGAATCTCAAAATGTGTTTTTTGGTGATATATATATATATATTATCTATACCAGGAAGTAGTCTAATAATAATAATAATTTCCTCTATCAAGGAAAAAATAATAAATCCACAAGTTAGAATAAAAAATGTTAAACCATAGAAATACAAATTATTTTTTAATCTCCTCATCATCTAGAATAACATATAAAAATTTTTGTTGTCCAAAGCACTAATTGAAGGATAGGTATTGAAGGATCTTCCTATATATCCCACACTAAAACATAGTTATATATATAATTATATGTATCATTTAATGGTTATTATCATTGGTGGAATTTGATTTGGGACTCATATCATGATATGTAATCCATTTTGAGCATGAAATTGAATCTTTTAACCTATTTCATGATTAATTTGTATTTTTCATCGATATCACATAGTGATGTTTCAAGAGTATTAGCTACAAAAACTGTATGTCAATCCATAAATAGACAATAATTGGGAACTTAAAGTGTTTTTTCAATAGCATGTACTAGTGAGTGGATAAAACCAGAGATTATGATTAACAACTTTTGAATCATCCAATTTTTAATGTTTTTTTCACCTAAACCTGAGCACCACATCCACTATTATTCTACATTTTTTGTATAGATATCCATCTACCACTTGTTTATATAAATCCCACCTTTATTATTGAATCCTATGTCAGGAAATATCGTCTCTTAATATTAAATTAATGATTTATCTTAAAAATAATAGGAGACCATTCATCTTAAAAAACCATCACATGATCAGTTTTCACTAGCATTATTATCTATCATGATTGGGTTTTCGACACATATAACACTCTACAGTCTCAACACAATTAGTTATACATGATGATAATTTAGTATTGATTCTATATCCATTACTAAAATATAATAAAACATCATATCGAGGCCCACATCTAATTAATTACCCACTTTCCATCACTATAATGTGAGACACCTTCAAGTGTCCTCTTACATCACCCCTGATCATATTAGATGTGAGCACAAAATTCTTAAATTATGATAAATATGAAAAAAAAAATCTGAATATACCTAAATATGATACATTAGACCATCCTAAGAATTTATAATTTTTTAATCTTCATTAATTATTAGTGATTGGAAATCATTAAGGCATTATAATGTGTTTCATATAATTCTTAATTGACACCCCCTATAAGGGTGATACATGAACTCACACTCCATATCATCTCTCAATGTATTTTACATTAAATGGTCATAGAACTCATTCTATATTTAATTGTAGTAAAACCCAATTAATGTTCATCAAGTATCTAGAAATCCAAAAAAATATGTGTATGGTCATCACATTTTATATGAAACAGGGGTTAACCTCCTCTCTGAGGTTATCTCATCATGGTGAAATATTCTCACCAATGACTCCATATTGAGTTCACCTACCTAAGGTAAATCCCATCCCAAAATTTTTTTTGATAGCTTAATGAACCTACAAATTATATCAAACCCAGATGAAAAAACTCATTGTGTGTCTATATCAATGTAATATACCACCAATAATAATCACTCTTACTGATTTTCAACTACAGTTAGTATCGATGTTACATGGTATTTTGGATAATTATGTTCTGTTGTAAGCTCTTTCCAACCCATACAATGCTCCACTAGATGTTTTTATTATAAAATTCATCTGTAATTCAAATCACGAGAAACTAAAATTGACTATAGAATGACCAAATATTATGGAATATTCTATGATTTAATGTGACCATATTCTTTATATATATTTCCCAATGAAAAGTGTTTTATAACTTGGATGTTCTTAGTATCCTCATCTGTTGAGGATAATGGTTAAAAATTTATTGTCAATTAGAATAATAATTAGTGAGTGAGAATTATAAAAAAAATATTTAATATTTTTGATAGAATACCACAATCTTGTTATTTATTAAAAAATATCTAAATAATTTTTACACATAGGTAATTGGCCCCTATATCATTATGAGGGTGATAAATTATAGGAAATAAAATTAATGAAATTTTTATCCTTGGTTCCTCATATAAAGCATGAAATAATTTCCACATTATATTTTTCTATAAGATTAATATTAAAGAATGTATAAATTATAAAAAAACATGTTTTATAGGAATAAAAACATATAATTATAAATATCCAAGAACAATAACATTATCACTGGAATCATAAAATTCCCTAAAAATTTTTATTACCACTCCAATTTCCATGATCCATACAACGACATGGAACATCCTATATAATGTTTACTACGACTCAATATAATTAATTAAGACATTAAACAAGACTTAAAACCCACTTTATTACATCATTGAGATAGTTAACCTCTATCGTGATAGATGTGAAGTGTAATGTACCTAATAATGACCTACCAAAATAAAATTGTATTATAACTATTTTTTATGGACCGTATATATTAAATGGGTAAATCTTTAATATATGATAGATAATAATGAATATTCTAAAATAAAAGAAGTAAATAATAAATATATAATATGTAAGTTAATGATAATAATCATAATGATATTCTATTTAAGGTAATCAATGTATCCAATGAAATAACAATGTGACTAATTATATAAGTCATATAAGTCATATTAACATAATAAAGACCTCATACAAGTATTAATATGTAATATAACCCAATATAATCCAAAATAAAAAAAATAGTGAAAATAAATAACCTGTCCGAAGACAAAGCCTAGTCCCATCACCCAACATTGACTCAGATACATATTACAACCCTGATGCTAAGACTGAATCACATTATCAAAACTTGTGACAATGATCTCCCCCTATTAAATCATTGTAACCCATTAGGATTTGAGTACAACTATTGTTCACCTCTAATTTATTTGATATAAATATCATGTCTATAAATTTATATGATGATGTGGGATGATATATAAAATAAAATAACAATTAATAAAAACACCATCATTCATATTATTGAAACAAGACACCTAGTAATAATCACACTTGCTTCAACAAATTCCATTATAGTGTGACAAAATATATCAAAATATACACCAATATTAGTGTATTTAATACTACTAATAACATCATATGAATCTAAAAAAATAAATACAGGAAATATAGCACTATAATTTTATAATAACATAATATTGGTTAATATATCATCAATCCCCATTTATTAAACATAAATAGTTAGAAAGGATAATAACATTTACCATTCAAACCGTCATAGTCGGAATAATGAACAAACGAATAAAAAATATCTTCAAACAGCACATTACACCCAACCCATCCTATATAAGAATAACACCGTAACACACAAATTAATGGTTAGAGTAATCACCAGACCAATTTTCTATATTCAATCCCAAATCTTCAACACCTACCTTGGTTAACAAAAATTCATAACCAATTACACAAAACACCCATGTTATTAGTTATTATAATAACACTACTAATATAACATATCATATTTCCAAATATCCAACATGTATGTGGTTGACATAAAATCACAACCTACCACTCTATTTATTCCCTTACAATGATTGACATGATCTCTCAACCCATATTCCAATAAAAATACAATGAGAACCACTTTTCCTTATTTTTATAATCAGAATAAATATATGATATAATCATAAAAAGATCGATAGTAATTAATCGTTACGTAATATTTAACTTTTCATTATTTAAATTATATATATTAATATTCTAAAAACACATAGAAAATAATCAGATTCATAGGGGTTATAAACTCACCCAAAAATGATTCATTATAGATCAAACTATACTTTTTAAACCCCTGAATTAGTAAATTTAAATTACAATAGTATTATAAGGATTTTACCCACAAATACTAACTGAGGGACTCTTCCCATAAAAAGGGATTCCTCATAGGATACTCTCTCTAGGTTCAATATGTAACACCTTGAGATATTAAAAGAATAAATTTATATTTGAAAGCGTAATGGTCATGAAACATTGAGTTTATATCATGATACATGAAACACTTATTTTATCTTATGAAACAATCAATAAGTAGTTTTATCAATATTCTGTGTTAAACTCAATACCTAGTTATCCAAGACTATACTATACGATTAATATTCTTATTTAACAAGATAGTTATCACCTACACATTGAAATATAGGGCATTGAAAGGATTAAAGAAATTATGAAAATAATTTTGGCATATATTTATTTATTTATTTATTGGGGACTAAATAATTACAAATAATAATAAAAACCATTCAAAATTAAAAGGAGATATTTCTCTGAAAAAATTATTTAAATGTTCGTAACTATTTTTTATACCTATAAAATAATATAATCACCAGTTTTGTATTAAATTAGTCAAACATGTTTACAATATAATAAATCTAACTTTTGAAATTAATCATATTTTTTCTTTATAATAGACAAAAATAAAATCAATTTATCATTTTAAACATACATTTTTCTATAAAGAATTTATGTCACTATTCTATGGAATACTTATATAAAACACAATTTTAAAGATAAATTATGTTTATATATGAAAAAATAAATTAACTTATTGAAATAATATTAAAAAAATAATCATATATAGATTTTTTTGAATTTTTATAAAAAGGTTTATTAATTAATGAATACAAATAAATAATAACTTATAATTGAGAATTTTATTTCTGCCAATATTGTTTATAATTTTATATCATTTTTTGAATTAGTTTTAATTTAAAAATTAAATAATTAATATTCTATAAATCCAATATAAATAATTTTAATAATTTTCTAAAATGAATTTTGTTATAACTAAATTGTGAACTTCTGAAAATTTTCACATTGAAAACCCTTTTTCTCATCACATCCAAATTATTAATTTTAAATTAACAAATAAATTTTTTTGAATTGAATATGGAACATTTCCTTACATATTTTGAATAATAATAGTTTATTTTATCTAAAAAGGATAACTATTTTATTAAAAAAATTATTACTGAAAATAATTTATATTAAATATAACTATTAATGTAAAGTAAAATATTACATAGTACATAAACATAAAATAAATGGTATAAAATTTTCCCAACAATTTTCCAACACCTATTTTATAGAAATATGTAGTTCCATATTACCATTTTATCTAAATTTATGAGTTTTTGGGATTCCTTTCTATTAAATTAAACTATATAATAAGTTAAATAATGAAACATATAAAATGTAACCCTACTACTTTAAATTTATATATATATGTTTTTGGATAAATTGAAAACAACATAAGTTCAATTATAAATATTTTTTTGGAAGGTAAATTTTTTATTTTTTAAAAAATATTTTTTCTTAAATTTTAATATATTATATAATTTCATTAAATTCTTATGAAATGAAGATACAAGGATAATTTTATTATTATCCAAATAAAATAAATGATATAAATAACATTAAAATTGAGGTAAAAAAAATAAAATATTGTGTTAAATTATTTTTTTAGATGAATATATAATGAAAGACATGTTTGGACATAATATATTGAAATTATATCATTTTATTTATAATTAAATTTAAATTAATAATGTCAAGATTAACAATAATTTTATTTTAAAATAAATGACATTTCATTATATGATTTAAATTTACTAGAAAAATAATACTATTCTAATTTATTAGTAAATGGTAATAAATATATAATATGTTTGATTAATGGATGTAAGAACCCGAACATTTTTTTCACGTATGTTTTCCTTTTCTGGTCATATTTTCTTAAAAAAATGAATTTCTAGAAATTTCCAAAGTACACACCATATAAATTATGAGTACAGGTTGTGTACAAGGTAAACATGGGTAGTCGTGTGCTGGCTGTGTAGTGGCCACACACACGGATGTGTGGGGGTGACATGGAGTATGCATAAAGTAGGGTTCAAAAATGGAATGTACACATCGTGTACCAAAAAAGTACATGTCGTGTATTTTATTTATTTACATTAAATGGACTTGTGTCACGTCTAATAAACAGAACACCCATCTTCTGTTTTTCTTTCGGCCGAGAGCTCTCGTACAACCATGATCTTCCTCCGAGACCCCGACCAATCATCCTTTCTCTGATTCAACCGACGTCGATTTCATTGGGATCACATAGAAAAGCTCTCACTTCTTCATGAGCTTCATTTCATGAGTCCTCTTTGATATCATTTTATCCTTTGTTGAAAGTATTAGATGTTTTTATAGACATACAGGGTTCTTAGGCGATTCAAGGCTTGAGGTTAACGTTTAGGGATCTCCCAATGCCGAAGTAGGTGCTTTCTTCCTTTCTAGTGAATGTATTTGAGTAATATGGAAAATTTCATCCAATACCCTTAAACGGGTTATTATGGCTTTACCAGTTTACATTTTTAAATTACCTATTATGCTTGTATGCTTACATAGAGGTTAATTGAATATTAATAGGGTTGATGGCTTTGTCTTGGATTTGTCGCCCATGCTTTGTTATGTGTACCACCATTGGTCTTGTTTAGCCTATTAGGCCGCCTTTCCATGATTTTTTCGTTTCTAGTTATAGGATGATGCTATTATTGTTATTTGACATGCTTGATATGCTATAGACTAAATAGCTATGTAGTTATGAAGTTTTTCTTTGGCCGTATTGCAATACAATGCTTATTGGAAATCTATAGTTTCGTGGGAACCTATTGTAGTATACTATAAATGGGATTGACCATGTGATAATCCTCCAAGAGCCACTGATTTCATTAGACTATAAGGGAAACTGACAGTGTGAGCTTCGTGAAGGAGTTTTAATACCCCATTTGGAAATATGGAGAATTGACCATATGATCATCCTTAGAGAGCCTTTAAACAACTTTTTTCTATAAAAGGAATTTACCATGTGAGCTTCCTCATAGAGTCATTAATAAACATTTGTCTATAAAGGGAATTTACCATGTGATATTTCTCAGAGAGTCATTAACCAAACGTGGAAATAAGTGGAATTGACTGTTTGAGCTTCCTCCGAGAGTCATTTATCACTTTAGACTATAAGTGGAATTGATTGGGAGTGCTTCCTCATAGAGGTTTTATTTATTCTTATATCTGAACCAGATGGGATAGTCTGTGTGCACTTCCCAGAGTGATACATGGATTGAATAGCTACTGATTTACTATACAAAATTGAATTCTTGTAAATGTGGACTTATTTACTACTCTGTTACTTATTTCCTACCATATTTATTCACTAATAGTTAGTAACATGTCTTTGTGTGGTTTTCTTCTATGATTTAGTCTCACACCCTGATTGTGTATTGCTTTTGGGCCTAAACAGATTATATTATTGCATATATATATAATGGAAATCTCCCTTCTACTTCTGGTTTTGGATTTACTATGGAGATAGAGAGCATGGGACCAAGATATGGCTTCTGAGGCTGAGGATTTGTTTAAATGCATTATTTTTTATTTGGTTTAATAATGTTGTATTCTAGTATTGTGATTTTTTGGATGCTTTCCTATACATATGTGTCATGAGTCATTAATATATGTGTTTGTGTTCTCCAATTTATTATTTTCCATTCTTCTTCTATTTATTTTTGTATGGATTATTAATGCTTCTTCTATTTCTATTTTCTTCTTCTGCTGTGTTACCCTACCAATGAGGGCGTAGTTTCCCCACTATCACTCCCAAGGACCTCACTGATAGTCTGCAACCTCTAGCATTCGAGGAAATGTGCCCGAGGCCATGTGACCAACTGGGTACGGGGCGCCTTTGGGTGGCATTCATAACTCGGATGTTAGAAAGTGGTATTAGTGGAATTATTTTCTTATGACATATGGTTTAGAGACATTATCTAGAGATATAACAGAATATGTACTTGGTAATAAGTTATGCATAGGAGTAGCAAACTGTTGTACAGGTAAAGGCCAATCTACCTCATTTAATGCAATTTTTTCTGGATTTGAAACTTCACCTTTGAATTTATTTTCACTGTTGGGTGACTCACATGTTTTGTACTACTATTTTTTATGTTATTGAGGTTCTATTTCGAAAACAACCTGTTGAGATGTGGGTATCCCATCACATGCATCATATAGGAACTTGTTAAAAATCTCATGTCGTGCATTCTTTCCATATCATTTTGGGTGAATCAATGATTTCATGTTGTTGTTATAGATATTGTGTATAATATACATGTATTTTTGATAGATTCCATGATATAATATCATATTTTTGTTAGAGCATTTATTGCATAAGGGTTTTCTTGAATGAACACCAAACTATGGTTCATGAGGTGTTATGGGCCCTCATGGAGTGGATTTTGGTGGATCATTGCACGATTATCCTTGTTTATAACATTTATAAAATTCCATGCTTTGATTCGTGGGGAATATGAGCCCTCAGAAATCATAATTTGAGGCTTAAGGGATTATATCAGTGTTTTTCAAGGCTCCTGAGTAGTTTATAAGGCTTACTGTACTGAAAAACATAAAATACACGCAGTGTAGTTTTGACAACAAGACATGGGTGTGGTTGTCCGAGAAGAATTTGTTTCTTATGTATAGGTTATATACCATATGTACATGTCATGTAGTATCTAACTGTGTCATAGTCCTTGTGGGAAGGGATGCAAGTTAGGGAAATTCTTGTGGGAACACGCTGTGTACCAGATGTACACACCGTGTGTCTAGAACCTGTGTTCACCCATGTGACTAATGACACAGAGGGATAAAATATTAGGTTTTACACAATGTGTATGTATTTTTTATGCCTTATAACGTGATCCCGGAGTCCAGCTGTTTAATTAACAACACAATTCTGTGAAATCCTCTAATTACATTTCATGTCCGTCTGGAACATGTCGTATATAGTGAGACATGAAACTGGTCGTGTAGCTAACAATACAGGTTGATGATGTTTGTCCAGTACACACTGTGTCTTGAATAAACATTTAGTTTAGTCCTGTTCTTTGATAAAATGGATGGTTTAGTCATGTAAGGAAAATCAGGTAGAGAAAAAAGGATTCATGTACACGTTCTATAGTGAACATACATGTCATGTATTCTTGTTTTGTAAAAGATGACGTTTTCTTTTCTCATGTTCTCTTCTTGTGATTTCAACATTAAGTCCATGATAATCATGTTCTAGGGTGTGCATGTGACCTTGTGGAGAAATTCCACGAAGATGTCCTCATGTTGTATGCTAGTTACCAGGCGGTGATCAGACACCAGACATTGCTAATCAGGGACTTCTAGTGTATCCCCTAGTTGTGCCATCCATGGCCCCAACTGTGTTACCTGACATAGGTGTTGATTCATAATTCATAGAGTGTTTCATTACAATGATATAAAACATTCATGGAGTGTTGTATCATACATTGTTGATGGAATAATTTATGTGGTTGTTTCAGCGGCATCATCCTCCCACATTCTCAGGGGATGGAGTACGCCAGGATGCAGTGTCATGGATATAATCCAAGTTGACTATTTATGAGCATCTTGAGACATATCAAGATATGCAGGTAAATCTCGCTACGTACATGCTTCTTGACTCTTCCAAGTTGAGGTCGTATGTGGTATCACATGCGGGATTCCACCAAAATATGGCTTGGGATGAGTTTTTTCTCATCTTCTACAATTACTTCTATCCAGAGACCTTGAGGGCCGATCGTGCCCATGAGTTCAAGTGTATAGAGAATGGTACTCATTTTGTTATGGATTATTCCTCTCCCTTCACCGAGCTGCATATCATTACACCCTTTGTAGGGGAGATGATATATTACTTATATGAAAGATTGAGGATGGTATCAGGCATGATGTCCAATCCTAGGTGAAAATCTTTAGGTTGAAATTTATATCTCCTATCGTCAACCAGGTGCTGATCTCGGAGTGTAACTTTAGTGATTCTAGATCTTGGATACAAGGGAGTTCATCATCCATATTTTGTACACCTTATACTAATAGCAGGAATCATCGTCGGGAGAATGCACATGGAGATCAGAGTTTTCAAGATGCATCTTATAGTAGCCAGGTGGTGTGATGCCAGTGTAGAAAGAGTGGGCATGTGAGGAAACATTACTCGAGAGTCCCAGTGGAGTGCCAATGTTGCGGCATGATGGGTCACCTTTAGTGTTTCTATTAGACCTTCTCACCTACAATTGGTGACATGGATTCTTCGATGAGTCATCGTTCAGGAGTAGTTCAAGCAGTTTATCACCATTCTGGGAACTGGTGTTATTCAGGACATACAGGCTGAGGTGGAGGTCTTGGATGTGACAGTTGGTTTCCGGTATTTCTGTGACAATAGGGTGGATCACCTCAGTGTGGTAAGGCAGTTTCATAGGGACATGGTGAAGGCCAGAAATTTATAGTGGATCAGAACCAACAAGAGCAAGATCCTCGACCCTCTAAAGTTTGAGGTTTAATCCTAGTAGATTCATTTTCAGTTTATTATGTTTTCGATATAGGGGCTAGCCATATCTTTATATATGCTTATCTCATGGAGAGCCTTGGAATATGCATCATTTCATATATTGATACCTTAATTCAATACACATTGTTTGTAATGAGAACGACTAGTGTACTCCAGTGCTGGGACAGCCCTCTAGAGGTTGTTGGTTGTCAATATTTATGGGAACTCTCTGCCCTAGAGATGACATTCAATAATTTCATCTTGAAGATATAATGGTTAATTACCTTCTACGCGGTCCTCTACTATAATCTCCATATGGTGATATTCAAATCACTGGAGGGTAGATCGTTTCTTTATTAGGGCGTGTGCGATGTCCAGGAAAGTAGAGTAGGACCTGAGCATCACAGGCTGTGAGGAGTTACAAACCAGTTTTCTAGTCTATAACTAGATGACCAGGGGACTTCACAGTTTAACATTACACCAGTGGTGGATCATTTTAGGTACATCTACCCAGAGGACTTTTATGGTTTGACTCCAAAGAGAGAGGTAGAAATTTCTATTGAGATCATTCCAATAGTGGCACCAGTATCCATTCCTCTATATAAGATGGCTACACCAGAGTTACAGGATCTAAAGAATAAGTTGAAGAAGTTTCTGAAAATGAGTTTTATTGGACCCAGTGCTTCTCCTTGGGGTCTTCCATTACTATTTGTGATGAAGGAAGACAGTACCATCGGTCTTTGTGTGGACTATCATATGATAAACTAGTAGAGGGACAAGAACTGATATCCATTGTATGAGATTGATGATATCTTTGATGAGATTAGTGGAGATTGGGTGTTCTCGAAGAATTATATGATAGCATTTTACCATCAATAGTGCTTTAGACCATCTAATATACCTCTCACGACTGTCCGAAGTTGGTATGACCTATACGATTATACAGTTATGTCATTAATTCTTACAAAAATAGCGACAATTTTCACAGAACTGATGAACAGAGTTCCCCATATATACATGGATTCTTTTGTTGAGGACTTTATGGATGATATCTCGGTGTACTCTCACAGTAAACACGACCATGCAACCCATCTTGAGATCGTTTTGAGTACACTGAGAGAGCATCAATTATATTCTATGCTCTCAAAATTCCACTTCTGGATGGACGAGATTCACTTTTTTTTCATGTTGTCAAAGATATATGAGTATCAGTTGAGCTAGAGAAAGTCAGAGCTGTAATTTTCTGGGAGAAGCAGAAGAACATCTTTGAGATTCGGAGTTTCCAAGGGATGGTTAGATAATATGGACGCTTCATTCAAGACTTTTCATGCATAGCATCACCACTCAGAGGTTTGAAATAGAAGGGTTCAATGTTCTTGTGGTGGGATATTTCTGATTTAGCCTTTCGGGAGCATAAAGGATGATTGACATCAGCAATGATACTAGTCTTTCTAGAACAAGGCAAGAACTATACTCTATACTGTGTGTATCATGTATCAGGATTGGAATTTAACTTATGTATGGTGAAGTATTTGTTGCATAAGGGTCTCAGAAGTTGAGGCCACATGTGAATAATTACTCGACACACGATATCGAGTTGGCTGCAGTCAATCATGATTTACGCAAATGGAGAGATTATCTATTAGGAGATAATTTTTTGGTTTTCACCAAACAAAAAAGTATCAAGTACATATTCACTCAGCATTAAATGAATTTAAGATAGTGATGGTTGGCTGAGTACCTTTAGTCATTTTACATTGAGATTGACTATATTTTGGGGAAGGGAAACGTAGTGGCTGATGCACTGATCAAGAAGACTGAGATACAGGTTGTACATGAGGCCAATATTTACTGTAATCTTATGGATCTATTCTCTAAGATGCATTTGGAGGGGCATGATAGACATGGGATGATGTTTCCTTCTACTATAGTTGTCCCCTTTAATCTTCTTGATCGAGTTCGAATAGGGCATCTATTAGACTCTGAATCCCTAGTCCTATAGTAGAGCGTGTCACGAGAGGACCCTATTCCTGGATGGACTATAGGCGAGAAATATATCTTGCATTATATGGGGCATGTATGGCTGCCAACATACATATTTGAGTAGCTAATGTGGGACATTCATTCCTTAGTTTTCTTAGTTCATCCTAGTGTCACCAAAATGAATCATGAACTAAACCATCTGTATTGGTGGCTAGGTATGAAGAGTGATGTTGATGGTTTCATTACGAGGTGTTCCACCTATTAGTAGGTGAAGGGGGGCATTAGTGGCTAGAATGGATTTTGATGTAGTTAGCCATTACCTAGTGGAAGTGGAATGATGTCGCAAAGGATTTTATGACAGGTTTACGAAGGTCACCTCGAGGGAATGATTCAGTTTGGGTTGTCATTGACAAACTCTCAAAGGTATCCAACTTTTTTCTGATCAAGGAGACATTCAATTTTGTTGAGGTTGGACGACTTTACATCCGTGAGATTATACATCTGCATGGAGTTCCACACACCATTTTTTCAGACCGGGATGCTCGTTTTACTTCTCTGGTCTGGTAGGGGCTTTAGAAGTCCTTGGGTGCATAATTACTTTTGAAAAAATCATACCACCCCTATAAAGATGGATAGTCCGAGCATATGATTCAGGTTCTTTAGGACATGTTCCAAGCATGTATATTATATTTTGGAGTTTCTTGGGAGAATAACATACCTCTTATGGATTTTTCCTACAATAATAGATTTCAAGAAACTATTCAGATGGAACATTATGAGAATTTGTATGGTAGATCATGCCGATCACCCTTATGTTGGCAGAGGCTGGGGAGGTAGTTTAGCTGGGAACTCATTATGATCAGGAGTTTATAGATCAAATCGGGTTGATTCGGAAGATGTAGGCTACTGCACAGTCTCGATCGAAGAATTATGATGATCAGGGAGACAACCTATTGAGTTTGAGGTCAGGATCAGGTTTTCCTTCATGTAACAGAAGGGTTGGGGAACCAAAGAATTGAGAGACATGGTAAGCTTCCACCGAGGTATGCCTGGATATTTGAGTTTATGAAGAGAGTTGGGTCGGTTGCCTATCGATTGCAGTTACCCAAGTGGTATCGAGATATTTACGAATTTTTTTACGTTTCTCAGCTCCGATGTTACTTTTCTGACCCGTCTCATGTCATTATATCCTGGGAGGATGAGCTCGAAGTGGATGCATCATTTGAGAATCATCCTATCAAAATTTTTTATCACGGTATGAAGGTTCTCTCTGGACAGTCTGTTCATCTAGTATGGGTGTTATGGCATCATGGGTGAGTATAGGATGAGATATGGGAGAGGGAGGGCGATGTATGAGCACATTTTCAGGAGATGTTCGGGGTTTCTTCTTCTACACTGCGCTATGGAAATTCGAGGACAGATTTTTTTAATGGGGGAGGTTTGTAAGAACCTGAACATTTTTTAGGTATGTTTTATTTTTCTTGTCGCTTTTGAGAAAAATAGGAATTTCTCAAAATTTCCAATGTACACGCCCTGTACTAGGTTACAACGGGTTGTCGTGTGCTGGTTTTGTAGTGGACAAACACACATCCATGTGGGGGTGACTTGGAGGCCTCCAAAAGTAGATTGTGTAAATGGCATGTACATGGTGTGTACTTTAAAAGTACACACCATGTATTTTCTTTTTTTCATTAAAAGGATCGAGTTCCTTCCTTATCGATAAAACATTGGCATGATCACAAAATATCAAGTCTCAAAAGACAGGTTAATTTAGTAGCCTTGGAAACACGAGATTTAGTCATAAGGTTTTCTTTACATTATAAAATGGAAAACAACGAAAAAATTGTTTCCAAAGACAATACTGAGATCCCATAGACTACCCCTGCAGGTCAGTCATGATATACTTCTTCGCATCCTAGGAAAAATAAAACATAGAATATGATGAGATTAGATGTCTAGTAAGGATAACTATATAGCAGAAACATTCATTAATAAGCCTAAACATTTATGGAAATTTATAATTAAATCAAAATCCTTTTAAACATGAACTTCAGCATAATATTGAAAAAAATAAAATAAAATAATGCCATTTACTTATTCACTTGGATATTATAATAGTCGAATAATCACATGCAATATCCATAACCAATTTCATAATGACGGAATGCATAATTCTAGGCTTTTATAACAACATAGTCAATGCCTTGTGATAAGACTACAAATAAGATTTTGTCAAGGCCTTGTGCCAAGTCACTAGTTTGTCTCATTAGACCTTCCAATGCATTGATGTGCTATATCAGGATCCACCAATCTCTTACTAAGTCCAGTGCAATCCCAAATGAAAATAATTAAACATAACATAAAAATTAGTATTAAAACTGGCATACAAAATGTCAAGACTTTTTCCATAAATCATGAATGGTATGAAAAAATTCATCCATAGTCAAAAATATTACAAAACATTCAATACAATATGGATGTTTTGTATCATAATAAATCAATTTCAAACAAACATAAAATCTATCAAAGGATGTTGACATAGATGAAATAAAAAAAAATTATAGAAAGAAAACATTATATTTAGAAATAATTTAAAGGTAACTTAATTATAAAATAATGTATTTATATTTGAAAATATTTTTATAAGATTGGAAGGGATTCTTAGATGATTTTATATTGGTTGAAAATATCCACACACACCGTATAAGTTAAAAAAGACATTCTAACCTTAATTTTGTCGAAATGG
Organism: Viscum album; assembly: GCA_963277665.1. Lineage (NCBI taxonomy): Eukaryota > Viridiplantae > Streptophyta > Magnoliopsida > Santalales > Viscaceae > Viscum > Viscum album. The sequence continues at coordinate 2,088,027,814 of OY728152.1, forward strand.
TTAAAATTGCCTTGTTTGGAAAATGAGGGAATGATTCCTTTATAAACATATTATGAAAAGTTAAACAAGGGTATAGATGAAATTAACCAATATTATATAAAATATTAAGAATGTTTTGAAATACATTTTTATGAAACATTTATTTGGATGATAATGAGGTCCCAGTAGATAATTTCATATAAACGATCTCGGATAATGATGTGATTGTGAAATAAACCCCCACCTTGTAATTTTCCATGGTAGAGGGTAAGTTAAAATCCAATATAATAGTTAAATAATTGTAATTAAATTATACAGTAATCATATACATAAATATGATATCATATATGATCTTCTAATATTTCTTTCTTAATAATATTTTAGTATTATAGCCATTTTGGGGTTTCACATAGTAGTTTTTTTATAAGTTTTGTTACAAATGACTTGTTTGTTATGAATTGGATATATATTATTCATATCCATATTGATGGCAAGGCCTTAAAATTTCTTTTTAATCATTAAATTAATATTACTCCTGAATGGATACGATGAGGACTGAATCTCATCGTGTTCGTGGAGACGGTAATCCATACATACGGATGAGAGACAAAATCATTATTTTTATATTAAAATATTATATAATTGGATATTATATATTACATAAAGAATCATTATCATGTTATATTTATTATTTACATCTATTATGCATATTTATAATAACCATCCAAATAATATTTTATTGAATAAAAACTACACCACAACGTGGAGACGATAAGCCGTACGTATGCACGTATAGTGAGATGTCATTCAAAGGATGGATAGAATAATAAATATGTTAGTACCATACTTATAAAAACATCACAATATATAAAATATATTGGAGTTATTATTTTTTAATGGAAACAACTAGGAATTAATAAGTGGATGAAGAAAAGAACTTTAATGGGGTCGTGAAATATTTACATCTTTTTCAGGTTCGTCTTTTTGAATTGATCCAAAGGGCTCATTAGGGAGGCTTTCTGACTAATGGAATGCCTCTAGGATAAAGGGATGAATGTTTAGAGGATACATGGGTAGGGGTTTGCCGAGCCAAAAGGCTTTGAAGATGTAAATTTGTGATAAGGGAAACTTCCCTTTTATAAGAGGGGTAAGGGGAACCTTAGGAAAAGATTGAAATATTTATTTATAATAAACTCATATTCATTTTATAATGACTCCAAATTGATTTATTTGGAAGATAAAGTTTCTATGGGTCAAAATCCTTTCAAACAATATGTTTTCAGACAAGTTTAGGTTACCATTTTAACATTATCTTTTATATTTAACTCTAAGTTAAATGATTTAACTTTTACCGTGTCTTCTTGTATTCTTAATCTACAGGGTCAATAAACATACTATAAACATCGAAAAGAACCTCAAGTGGTTCTTATTTTAATTTATAATATTATTTAACCCTTTTTTATGGATTGTAGATATTTAGGAATATAATATAAATTAATAATATAATATTTTTTTTAAAAACACTTTTATGTTCATTTTGACACTATTTGGTATTTTGTTTTTGTTATATTCATAACAACATTATTAATTAAAAAAATTATATAATCATCCCTAACATGTCATAGTAACCTAGAAAATTAGTTTTATTCAATAATGGTCTCAAAATAATTTTATTTGGATATTTATAATATTATTTGTTTAAATCATTCACTAATAAGGTAATTACTGCATCAAAATTGGGTCATAAATAAATTTAATTTTTTAATGTCTATAAATTATAAATAAAATACCATTATATATGAAATACCATTATCTTTCTAATGAATATTTATAGTAGAATTTAGATTATGTATAACCCTATATTAAAAAGGTTTTTATTATTAAACTTTGATTCTAACTCTTTTAGATCTTCTTTAAAGAAAATATAATAAATGTCTTAATATAATCCAAGTGGACCTAAAGGATAATATGTTTTTAATAAGGTTTATTATGGTTTAAATACACTCATCAAATAGAATTAGGACATTTTGTAGTGAAATAATATTATCATTTTTCCCATAATTACTCTATTTACTTTTAACCATGGTAAATAAATGTAAAAATCTACTATTCACCAACAATTATTTTAATCTTATTGAAAAACATATTAATTACTGATATCAACCATGTATCTTAGATTTTTGAAATTGAACTCCTATAAGCATTAAAATTATGTTTTATGTAAATTTCCATATACTCATAGGAGGTGGGTAAAAGAAGGTAAAATTTCAAAAAAAATTATATATCTAAACATATTTTAAAATAACTCCAATGAATTACATTTAACATAGATAGGTAATATTTATCTATTTTTAACTAAAATAAATTTAAATGAAATAAATAATTATTTAAATGAAAATTCAGTTTTAACAAATAATGTTGTGTTTTCATTATTTATCAATAATTGAATGTTTTTCGAAACCTACCAAAAATTCACCCTATGCTATTTATGATATTATAAATTACAAAATGAAGTGTATTTTCCCAAATTCAAAACATAGAAATTTAATTTATTAATTTAAAAATAATTCCTGTTGTCAAAACAAAAAAGCGTATATTTAGGAAATATTTTCTATTAAAATATTTACACATGTTTATGTCCAATTTCAAAGTATAATTACTTAAAATGACCATCATTGGATTAAATGGTAAAAATATAATCTATTTAGACCTCCAAACCATTAAAATATATCATTTAACACTATAAATAATTGGGATTAAAAAATATTTATTTAGTTAAAATAAAGTAATTTTCACTATTCACCAAGAAATGAATGTTATTAGAAAGACACAAAAAATTTATTAAAACTAAATTTCTATGTCCTGATTCTAATGAAGAATTTTATTTATTCATATTAAATATACAAAAATATCAAATATTATAATTTAAAAAAGATCTCTATTAAAAGGTGGATAATTTCATTTTTTGAAAAATACCTCTTTTATCTGAAAAAAAATTAATTTGGTCTTAAATTATGTCTCAAGAACTAGAAATATGAATTCTAAAATTATAAGGACTGTACAAAGTTCAAAATTCTGTTAATACTATTCATAACTGCTTTTGAACTGCTAGTTTGGTATGTCATGGTGTGCTGGAAGACAGTATTGCATGTAGTGAAAGTTATTGAATTACATTAATGAAATAACATACTATGTAATCGTGGGGTGTTACATTCTTCCCTCCATAAATAAATTGTGTCCTCACAATTTGAAATTTATCTCTGAAAATAAATGTTTGAAAATAGAAAATACCTTTTTGGGAAAACCCACATCAGAAATTAGGTTAATAAAATATAATCTTAATAAGAGGAAAATGGGATTGAAAAAGTCACCCCCAAATTATGATCTCGATTATAGGAAACATTGGTGGAAATTATAGACACATAATTAGATGAAAATTGTAAATATTTATAGGATGTGATTGAGGTCATAAATCACAAATAATTGGAAAATATAGGGCCTCAAATCCATCAATCTATGTTGATTTATAATATCATCAGGTCAAGAAAACATAAGGCATTATGATAAAAAACTTTTAGTTTTGAGATCACATAGCTAATGTTTAAGAAAAAAATATATACTTGAAAATTAGAGTTGCATCCGTTATGTAATTTCTACGACTAACTCATCTTTCACTCTAATAAATAATAGAACTTAAAAAATGTATTATTTATCCTATTCATATAGGGTTCTAAAAGAAAATGAGTTTTTAATTCATCTAGTAGATATTTAAAAAAACTAAATTAGTCAATCTAAGACTTCACATGGGAAAGTAGTAGATGATATTACCTTTTCTCCCTTCATTTTCAGGTTCATGTCTTGCGGCCTTGTCGAACGCAACGGGTTAACACCCGACCTCCGAGTTATCCTTTTTATTGAAATCTAGAAATAACATTAACAATAATATCCCATTATAAATGTAATCCATTCCAGCCTTTATACGTATTCAAAATAATTGTCTCCAAACTCATAGTCCAGAATTTATAAGGAAGGTAAACACAAGGAATATCATTTTTTTCCATGTAATAACATGTGGAAACCTTCATCATGTATTCTTTTTAAACACTAAAATATCGTAAATTAACATAAAACCATATTGATTGAATTCAAGCTCCATTATTTTTTATAGAATACTCAATATACTTCTATCCATAAATTTTTTAACCTCTAACAATGATGGAATGTATAATCATTAATCAGTTTCACGGATGTCTTGAATATCCAATATAATTTATCCAAATCAACCATCTATTATTCCAAAATCACAACAACATTTGCAGGACCATATTAAGGATTAAATATACTTTAACCATGTATTTTCCAAAAAACGTAGCTCACTATAATGTCACTATTCTTAGAACCATATAATCTCAAATCATCAATAAAATTGTACTACAGTTCAATCCTTATATACTCAGTAATTATTATAACATGTACATCATTAATACAATACTCAAATGAAACAATATATTAACAACAACGTAAGAAATATAATCATTCCTATTTATCTTTGGTACTATCATAAAAATATTATTATCCAATAGCATCATTTGGGTTATTCCTTGACGATTTGGACATTGATTCACGTAGTGTCCCTACTCCTTGCAGATGAAGCATTATACATTTGAAACTTTTTTCTTACTCATTCAATCGCGTACGTGGTTTCCTTTTTCACAACACTTATAACAAACTCTCATTATCTTCATGAATTTACCAAGGTGATTCTTTCCACATTTATCACATATGGGAAAATCCTTATTTTCCCTCTTCCCATTATATATCTTTCACTCTTTCATCCATTTCTTATATTGCTTCCCTTCAAAGACATAGGACTCATAGAATTCATTACTTATCTTATTAACACATGATAATATTTCTTCATATGGTGAGAACAAATTGGAGACTATTACCTTCTAAATTTTTGGTTAATACCATGAAAGATATGACCCTTCATAGTATTTGGATCATATGTATTGTTGGTGTTCACATTCCTTTTACTGGGCACTATATCTATACAATGGCATAAACTAGATTAGTTTATGAGTAGAAATACATAATTCCAAACATGTAAAAAAAATTAACATAAATTAAACAGTTTAGGGATATAATCCATAATCATAAAAAAAAATTCATTGAGGAGTTATATACCAATAAACCATTCTTAAAAGTTTGTAAAGAAAATGAGAATTTTCCTAAGCATATCCCCTGGGAGTGTCGTAACAAAGAGTGGTCCCATTATCCTACAACAATTCCCATTCGAGTCTATCTCAAAGAGGTGTTTTTGAGTTTTAACCCTAGTTATATCTTTTCTAGAGCTGCCTCTTCCTGCACGTATCCAGACATGGATGTATTTCTTAGAAAACTCACCAAATCTCCAGAGTACCAAAATTCTAGGAAGTTCTTCTATACTTATCTTCAAAGTCATCTTATGTTAATGTGGTATAATCAGAGTTTATCTAAATCAATCTTACAAGGATTATACTAAAATTCCACTGATACCAACTATAATGCCCAGATCCCAGTTACCCAAACTCGGTGCATTATTAAATAACATTGTCTTGATCAAAAAACAAAAATTATCAAAAGAATGATTAGTTTAATAACATTGGAAACACTAGATAAGTTAATAAGGTATTCATTAAATCATAAAATGGAAGAACTACAAAAACATTTATTCTAAAGACAAAACTGAGATCCCATAGACTACCCCGGATGTTCATTCATAATATATTTCTTTGCATCCTAGGACAAATAAAAAATAGAAAGGGGTGAGCTCTGATTCTTATTAAGGATAACAATATAGTGGAAACATTCATAAATAAGCATATACATTTAAAAAAATTTATGAATAAAAAAGCCTTTTAAACAAAAAATTAAGCATAATATGGAAAAAAAATAAAATGAAATAAGGCCATTTACTTATTCACATGAATATTCTACTAAGTACAACACATTCCCATATGAAAAGGTTTAAACATAACATAAACATTCGTATTAAAACAGGCATACGAAGTGTCAATACTTTATCCATAAACCATGAATGGAATGAAATTAAACATCTACAATAAAACATATCACAAAACCTTCAATACAATATAGAATTTTTTTTATCATAATAAATCAACTTGAACCAAACTTAAAATCCACCAAAGGATGTTGACGTAGTTGAAATAAAAACCTTTTTAGAAATGTAACTCTTCCTATTTTGTAATCAATTATAAGTTGTGTAATTATAATAGAAAGCATTTATATTTGAAAATATTCTTATAAGATTTTATGGGAATCATCGAAAAAGTTATAATAGTGGAAAATAGATGCACCCATCGTATAAGTTAAAAAAAGACATTATTATCTTAATTTTGTCGAAAAAGTTAAAAAGTTCCGTGTTTGGAAGATGACGAAATGATTACTTTATAAACATCTTATTAGAAGTCAAAAAAGGGTATAAATGACATTACCCTATAGACTATAAAATATTAATAATGTTTTGCAATTCATTTTTATTAATCATGGATGTGGATGATAAAGAGGTCTGAGTAGATAATTACGTATAAACCATCTCGGATAATGAAGAGATTGTGAAACAAATTCTTACCTTTTACTTTTCCTTAGTCAAGGGTAGATCAAACTCCTTTATAATAGTTAAATTATTATTATTAAATTATAAAATAATCCAATACATAAATATTATATCATATATGATCTTCTAATTTTACTTTTTTAATAATATTTTAGTATAATTGTCGTTTTGGGTGTTCACTTACTCATTTTATTTTATATGTTTCATTACATAAGACATGTTTGTTATTGATAGGTTGTATATTATTAATATCCAGAATGATATCAAGTCCATAAACATTATTTTTAATCATAAAATGGTAATTATCCTTGAATGTATACGATGGGTAATTCATCTCATCGCGTTGGTGGAGATGGTAATTAGTACGTACGCACGAGCGACAATATCATTACTTTGATATTAAAATATTATATAAGTGGATGTTATATCATATTTACAGAATAATTATCATGTTATATTAATTATTCACATCAATTATACATCATTATTATACCCGTCCAAACAATAATGTACTGAATAAGAACTACACCACAATGTGGATACGGTAAGTCATACGCACACACGTATGGTTACATGTCATTCAAAGGATGGATAGAATAAGGAGTATGGTAGTAAAATATTTATAATAACATCAAAATATATAAAATATACTAGAGTAATTAGTTTATAATGGAAACAAAAAGGAAAGAATAAGCGGAAGAAGAAAAGAAACTGAAAGAGGTTATGAAATATTATCTCTTTTTCAGGTTCTTCCTTTTGATTTTATCAAAAGGTCTCCATAAATTGCCTTTCTGAATAATGGAAGGCCTCTATGACGAAGAGAGGATAGTTGAGAAGGTAATTTTTGTAGAGTTTGTCCGAGAAAAATAGCTTTGATGTTGTGAATTTGAGAAAAGGGGGAGTGCCCTTCTATAAGAGGGGTGAGGGGAAGCTAAGGAAATGATTGAAATATTATTTTATAATAAAATCATATTCGGTTTATAATGACTCTAAATTGATTTATATAGATTATAATGTTGTTATGGGTCTAAATAATTTCAACAAATAGGGTTTAGACATGTTTAGGTTACCATTTTAACTTTATCCTTTAGATTTAACTCTTTGTTAAATAATATAACTTTTACAGTGTCATCTTCGATTCTTACACTATATGGTTAATAAACTTACTATAAACATCCAAGAGAATATCAGGTGGTTAATTAATGAAATATATAATATTATTTATGCCTTTTGGGTAAACCTTATATTTTTAGAAATAGAATATAAATAAATAATATAATATTTTATTTAAAACTCTTTTATGTCAATTTTGACACTATTTGGTATTTTGTTTTTGTTAAATTCATAATAGCATTATTAATTTGAACAAAATTTATTTTTATCAACCATATAATTTCATATTAACCTATAAAATTAGTGTAATTAATTAAATGTCTCAAATTATATTATTATGGATTTTTATAATATCAATTGATTAAATCATTCATTAATAAGGTAATTACAACATCATCATTGGGTCATTAATAAATATAATTATTTAATTTTTAAAAGTTATAAATAAAGTAACATTACTTATGAAAATTTTTAAATCTTTATAATGAATATTTATAGTCGGAATTATCTTATATATAACCAAATATTAAAAATATTTTAGTTATTAAACGTTGATTTAAACTCTTTAACTCTTTTTTAAATAAAATAATAATAAATGTCCTAATCTATTACAAGTGGACCTAAAGGATCTTATTTAATTCCTAAAGTTTTTTATGGTTAATATAAACTCATTATATAGTATTAGTTCATGTTTTAGGATAATAATAATATCATTTCCACCCTTAATTACCCTATTTACTTTTAACGGTGGTAAATAAAATTAAAAACTTACTATTCACCAAAAATATTTATCTTATTGAACTAAATTTTACATACATATATCAACTGTTATGCTTTAATTTTTTAGATTCAACTCATAGAAGTGGTAAAATTATTTTTTATGTAAATTTTCGAATACTCCCAGGAGGTGGGTAAATGACGGTAAAATTTCAATAAAATTTATATATATATAATCATATTATAAAATGACCTCAATGGATTAAATTTAACATATAAAGGTATTATGTATGTATTTTGAAAAAAAAATAAAATAAAATTAAATAAAAAATTATTCAAATGAAATGTCGGCTTTAACCAATAACATAGTGTTTTTCACTATTCATCCAAAATTGAATGATTTTGGAAAAAATCCAAAAATTCATCCTAAGCTAATTTTGTTATTCGAAATTACAAAATACAGTATATTTTACCGAATTAAATACATAAACATTCATTTTTTAATGTAAAATTATTTTCAGTTGTCAAAACAAAAAATGACATATTTTTAGAAAATAATAACAATTAAAAGATTGAAACTTGTTTATGTCCAATTTCAAAGTATAATTACTTATAATGACCAGAATTGGATTGAATGGTAAAAATAGAATCTATTTATACTTCCAAACCATTAAATTGTATAATTTAACACTATAAATAATTTTTATTAATGAATTTGTTTTAAGTTAAAATATAATAATTTTCACTATTCACCCAAATATGAAAGTTATCAGAAAAACACCAAAAATTTATTGAAACTAAATTATTATGTCCCGATTCTAAAGTAGATGTTTATTTTTTAAAATTCAATATATATATGTATCATGTATTGTATTTAAATAAAAAATTCTATATTCAAAGGCGGTAATATTGCATTTTTTGAAAAAGAGTTCTTTTATATGAAAAAAATGAATTTGTTCATACATTATATCTGTACAACACATAATATGGATTCTAAAAATATATGGATTGTATAATGTTCAAAATTCAGTTAATACTATTCATAACTGCTTTTGAACAGCTAGTTTGGTAAGTCGTGGTGCGCTTGAACTCACTATTGCGTGTAGTGAAAGTTATTGAATTACTTTGAAGAAATAACATACTATTAAATGATTGGGTATTACAATAATCTTCCTTAGATCCCCCCAACTGACCATCAAATCTCTGATTTGACCACCAAGTTTTGCATTAGGATCACCTTGGTAAGCTCTCCCTACATCTTGAGCTTTAATTCATGATTCCTCTTTTTTTTCATGTTATCCAATGTTGAATTTTTTTATGTTTTGTCAGATCTACAGTGTTCTTGTGACATTAAAGGCTTGAGGTTCACATATAGTGATCTCCCAATACTTAGGTAAGCGTTTTATGCCTTTCCATTGAAATTCATAGGGAAATATGTTCAATTATTCCCAATAGCCTAGAACGGGGTATTGTGGATTTACCGTTTTACCCTAGTTAATTTCCTTCCATGCTTGTAAGTTTGAATAGTGGTAATTGGATTTGTATAGGGTTGATGGCATTGCCTTTGATGTGTTTTCCAATTCTTTGTTCTATATTGACCGTTCATCCTATTTATCTTGTAAGGATACCTTATTATGCTTTTCCATTCCTAGTTGAAGGATGATGTGATTCTGGTTATCTGACAAGCTTGATATGCTATAAAATGTTTAGAAATGTATTTTTGGATGATTATATTGACCGTGTAACACTACTATTCATGTTTAATTTACACAGGGTCGTGGTAACCTGGTGTAGTATACTATAAGGGGGATTGACCATGTGATCTTCCTCCCAGTGACATTGATTACATTAGACTATAAGGATAATTGACCATGTGAGCTTCCTTAGAGTGTCATTAAACAACTCTTTTCTATAAGGGGAATTGACTGTGTGAGCTTCCTTAAAGAGACATTAAACCACTTTTGGATATAAGGTTAATTGACCATGTGAGCTTCCTTGTAGAGTCTTTAAACCACTATGGATATAAGAGGAATTGACCATGTGATATTCCTCAGAGAGTCAGTGGCCACACTTGGATATAAGGGGTATTTATCGTGTGAGATTCCTTAGAGAGTCATTTATCACTTTAGACTATAAGGGGAATTGATTGTGATTACTTCCTCATAGAGTATTTGTTTATTCATATAGATGAACCAGAGGGGATAGTCTGTATGTACTTCCCAGTGGGTTTCCTGCTTTGATTAGATATTTATTTGGTATATGAAATTGAATTCTTGTAATTGTTTCTTTGTTTACTGCTCTGTTACTTTTTTCCTACCATATTTATTCACTGATAGTGATGTATGGATCTTTTGGTGGTTGCCTATTAAGATTTACTCTCACACCATGCTATGGTCATGCATTTGGGACCAAACAGATTATATTGATGAATGTATAGATAATGACAATCTCCCTTCTACCTCAGGTTCATGATTGAATGTGGAGCTGGAGAGCATGGGACCAAGCTATGGATTGTGATGCAGAGGAGTCATTTACATTCTTTCTTTTTTATTTGGTTTAATATTTTTGTATTCTAGAATTGTGATTTGTTTTTCTACTTTCCTAGACATATTTATCATGAATAATTAAAATATATATATGTGCTATATTTTATTATTTTACATTATTTCAGTGTTTACTTTTGTATGGATTATTAATACTTCCACTATTGCTATTGTTTTTCTCCCGTTATGTTACTCATCAAATGAGGAAAATGTTTCCCCACTATCACACCTAAGTCCCTCACTAATAAATGGAAGCTTCTAGAGATTGGGGAAATGCCCTTGAGGCCATGTGACCGACCGGGTATGCGGTGCTTCTGGGTGGCTTCTGGAACTGGGACATTACAATGGAGGTATTTATCTTTTATAATGAACATTTTTTACCTCTAAATATTATAAACATTACTGGAACAGTTTGGGTTAAAGCATTATTTAACATCTTAAATGTGATTATGCTAAAATTATTCTCTCATATGCATTGGAAATTAATTTTATAATTTACATTTCAATATTAAAATATATTGATCTAGTTTTTCAAATATATCCGAATTTAGATTATTTTTAATGGATGAATTACATAGGTATGAAATTTCTTACCCTAAATAAATCCCAAAATAAATAAAATAATGAAACATTAGAGTTAAAGAAAAAAGTATTTATAAAAAATATTAATTTTTTTTGTTTGAATTTGTCCTCAACAAAAACAGCTCTACTGTCCATTATTATTAAATTTATTAAACACATTATGTATGATAGTCCTTCAAATAAAAAATACAATTTATTATTTCATTGAATTCCACTCAACCTCAACAATGAAAAGGAGCATACTATCCCCACATCATCACTATTCTCTTGATTTTTGGTTCTTACACCCCTAGAAAAAAAGTTAATTTCCAAATTCATTCCCTCAACCTAGAAGGAATATTTTTGGATGGAAGGAATACTTTAACAATTTCAGTGAAAACCTAATGTGGTTACCCAAAGAGGAGGTAATGATCTTTCAAAATCATTTTTATTTTATTTATTTTTCCACCACCATAAAATATGTTTATATCAAAAATGAAAACCAAAATCAATATCTTAAATATACTGATAATTTCTTGTGTTGATGTTAATACATATAATCATACACCCTTCCTCATATGGGTGCTCAAATCATCGTTTGTGTGAATTTCTGACAATAGCCTCACAAACTGATGTCAATAATTTTTCTATTACCACTTTTAAATATTGGTTATAATGATGGGAATACAAGTTTAATGATATATTATGAATTATTGAATATATTATTATTATTGAATTATTATAATACACATACATTCATGATTCCCATTTATGAGAATATGGTAATGTCATTTCTATATATAGTGTACAACCGCCTTATAATGAGATGTGATTCGTTTACACATTATATTCATTGTGTTAAGTATTATCTCATAAGGTCAGCATTTTTTCATACCAAATTGATCAGTCAAATCATGTAAATGTAATTACATAGATTAAGCTAAAATAAGTTTACTTAGTGGTCAAAATTAGAATTTAAGGTATAAAATTATTCAAATCTTGTCCAAAACAAATTTAATGGACATATTTCATTCGTTATGTCATTTATTTCAAAATTTATTATATTTTGACACATTTTCATTAATGTTAACAATATAATAAGTCAATTAATGAAAAAGAAAAAAACATAACATTCCTCTAAATTTCATTAATGATTTAGGGATAGGGGAAAAATACATTTTTTTGGTTATAAATTTTAATTTTGATGATAATTTAATTGTTTTATCATAAAAATTTGATGTTAACTTGTATAGATGATATAGTATTATTAAATTCTTTGAAGTGCCAAAGCATGTATTATTTAGCTAATAATTAAATAATATAAATAATATTGAAGGCATTAACTGTTAGGTAAATTTAATATATTATTAAGATACATTATTTTTTGTATTAATATATCTTAATACATAGTATTTAACATAAAATGTTCAAATTTCATCATTGTACTTATTTTTTTAATATTCAATTTGTATGTATAATGTCACATTTGAAATTAGTCTTATTTTATAATAAATAATATTATATAAATGATAGAAAATATATAATAATCTTGTGTTTTGAAAATATATTTTTAAATTTTACTAAATATAATATATTTTTCATTCATGGAACAATTGATCTATTATAATTAATATATTGACCCTAAAATATTAAAAAATTGTTCATATTGTTAGGGTGAAATCAAGGATTTCACAGGATCAATTTGTAATTGTTAAAAAAAATTTCTAAATCAATAATGACTATTTATTTTATAATTTGGTTTATATATATAATCTATGTATTAATTATACATTTTTAAAAAATATTTACACATAAGAAAACTTATGTGTTAAGTATCATAATCTTTATAAAATGAGTTTTTGTGTGAGTTGGAGGCGTTTTTAAAAAATATAATCCCTCTATTAAATTATAATTCATTTTTTTAGTCACATATGATAATGTATACCAACCAATAGAAAATACATTTGATTATTTACAAGAATTTCAATCATATCCTATAAAAAGGAACTCACTCCCCCAACATCATCACAACTCTAAAGGATTCTAGATTATCCATACCAAACCAAAATAACCTAAATCCATCACTAACATAATTCTTATATGCTGTAGTTTGGGAATAATATAAAAGCAATATAGCTTTTAGTGTGAAGAAAATGAGGATATTTTAAGAAACCGTATTAATATTATTAATGTTTTTTTATTTTATTTTCTTCTACAACAAATAAATTTTTTATATAATTCATATATTATAGCCTTATTATCTAACATATATTACACTTTTTTCAGGATATTTTTTCTATCTAAAAAAACAAATAGTACCATCAAATGGTTTATTAAATTATCGTTCATTTGTACTGTAGTCTACAACCTCACAGACCGATGTCGTTCGTTTTCTATTACCACCTTTCCTAGATGGATATAACAATGATCATAGTGTTTGTATATGATATATTTTATATTTATGATGAAATTATTATATAACACATTATTTCATTATTTTAACTTTTAGGAATATATTAACGTCATTCATGTGTACACCAGAATAGCCCCTCGTGCAGAGTTGTGATCCATTCATTCATTACATTAAATTTTTAGTGGATTAGTTTATAAAATATATGTTATATATAAGAAATAAATATTAAAATTAAATGATAATATATATATATATATATATTAATAATTCTATTTTCATTTATTCAAAGTGATAAGAAAATGGAAATAATTATAATTTATATGTATGGACTATCATCTCGATGTACGGTGTATTCTATTTTCTATCACATTATTTTAAATATTAATTTAAATAAAAATTAATAAATATATATGATATTTTATAAATGCTTAATTATTATGATTTTGAAAAAAATGATTGAAGAAAGGATACCACAAATAAAAAGTAAAAAAATATTTAAAATTAAAGGAAATTATTAAGAGAAATGTGACATTAATATAGAATTATTAATAAAATGGATTAAAAATGTAATAATAAAATCATAAATGTTATTAAAAAATTTAATATTTTCATTTAATAAGATAAAATTTTTTTTTAACAATTAAAAAGGAGTTTAAAAACACTAGACCAAAAGGAATTATGAGCTAAGATGGTTTCTCATATAACTTTTATTTATGTGAGACACATGATATGTTAAAAATTTATTTTTTATGTATTTTTTATATACTAAAAATGAATTTATTGTATGATTATACTAATTTAATTTAGAGAAGTACAAAATTTTTATCTTTTTCTTACATGCGCATATCAATTGGTAAAATTACATTTTTTGTTGGTAAAGGGTTTTACCAATATATATGTCCCTCTCACTAAATTTTTGGTAAAAACACTTACACTAAATGTTATTACAACAGATAAATTAATTAAATTTCAATTATTATAATACCGACACATAGAATTTGTTCTGTTAAAAATATGTACCAATAGATTCATAGAACATATTTATCTATTTATTATATTATTATGATCATTTATCTTTTCATCTGCAAGGTTATTAACAATATTAGTTTTCATATTTTTATATACAAAACAATTAATTAACACTTGATTATTAATTATTATTTAGATAAAATATTCTTTGTGGGTATTACAATATTTTTTTCAAAATTATTATATTATATTTATTAATGTAATTATATCTAATATATTTTTTTATTTATTATGTAATAAATAAAAAATTATTTATATGAAACTCAAGGATTTATTTGAAATAAAATGATCAAAAATATATTAAAAACATGTGAAAATTGAATAAAATACATTAAAAACACATTTAACCATGTTCATAGGATTTACATGAATCTCAATCAAATGTCGCCTACTATTTTTTTCCCACACATCATTTGCAGTTGTTGTGGATCTCACTGAAAATAATTCCCATTTACATCTCCCAATCAATCATGATATCACTACAATGGTAGCATTCATTTATAGTAGGCTAACGTCGGTAGTAGGTGGTGGAATTGTAACACCCCGAGATTTTATGTGAAATATTATTTTTAATTTCTTCGATGTCTTCTATTGTATACTACACCAATGTTATCTTTCACTATAATAAACACTCTATTATCTTGTATTATACATAAACACTCTTTCTGTCTTGTGTGGCACGCAAGAGCAACCTTCCTCGATAGTGTGTGTTGTACGAAATACCATGTTTTACTAAACAACGATATATTGTTATGAACTAGACGTTATGAAAAGTATTAACTAAAATATGAATTTTATTACATAATAATTCATCTTATAAATATTCTCATAAATAGATTGAGAACAAAATATATTTTTCACGTAAATTAAACATTTTTAGAAAATTGCAGTTTTTCCGCCTTTTAAGGGTGCACAACATTAAATCTAATTTTTTAAATTTTTATAAGTTAAATTAGAAAAAATAAACTTATTAATTTAAATAAGGATATAAAAATTTACTTTAGATAAATTTATTATATTTTTCAGCTAACATTCATATTTTGATTAATAGTAAAAATACGCTAAATGTTTCCCAAAAAAAACATTATTCATAAATATAATTTATATTGTTAAATTATAAAATTTAAATGTCATAAGTTATAAATAGAATATATATTTTTTCCATAAATATAATTTAAGTCATTATCATTAATATTTCAATGAATTCATGGGTAAAAACATTTCAATATTTGGCAATGTTTTAACTTTTAAACTCATTTTCTTAATAAGGAGATTAATTATAAATTAATCACTGTAACTTATGGGTTTTTAATTTTAAAAAATGGATTTAATATTTTAATTCAGTGGGTCCAAATTATATTAATATGTTATTTTGATATTATGAATTGTGACTACGGTAATTTTTTTTTCTACATGTAAAAGTAAATCTGGTAATTAAGGGTTAAAATAATATTAAAAAATTATTGTAACACCTGAAAAAATTTAATGGGATGAATAATAGTCAACCAATATCACCTAATGGTTGGAATAACATCATTTCATAGACTTTTTAAGGTGAAAAATTTGTAGTTTTTTTAAAACCAAAGAATGTGACAGCATGTGACACTCTTATATCTTATAAGTGCATTAATTTTAATTTAGTGATAAACTTAATAAAACATGGATCATACATAGTCACCAGAAACATAATAACATTATATACATCATGACAATTTATTTATATTTTTTAAATATTTTATATTTATTATTAATGGTGACATAATCGTTAATTAGAAATTATTTTAGGTATTGAAATATCTAATAAATGGTTTTAAAAATATTAAAATAAATATTATATGAACTATTTAACGTGCCACACAAATTTTTATGATTAATATTACATTTATGTAATCTATTAAATATATTTTTTTCTAATATTTTTTTTTTATTTTAATTGAATTCAAATAATTGAATAATGTCAAAATTGACACTATTGATATTTTATAAAAATAACATATTATTAATTTGGTTTAAAATCACAAAAATATTTAAAATATATTTATATGAATTTATATGGTCTAAATTATCATAATTTATCCAATTACAGACAATTAAAAATAAATAATTAAGTACTTATAATAATTTATAATTTACAATCTTAATACCAAAAATAAAAGTAAATATATAAAATAAGAATAAATCAAAATGATTGAGTTTAAAATAAACTAAAAACGAGTCTAAATTTTATTGTTTTCTGATATTACTACCCTATATCATCTCATATTTGAATTGAGTTATTTTCTGAGGCTTTTATGATGGCTTTAAATTTATTATAATTTAATATTTGTGAGGTTTCCAAAAGTTCCCCTCTCGTCTCTTATTAAAGGGAACCTCCTCCCTCTCCCCATTAAAAAATTTTGAGCCTTCATGATCGGAAGATACCTGACCATTTCTTTTATCCAATTCTCTAGAAACATAATGGTGGTCCCGATCTTCTTCGAATTCAAATTTAGTTACCTAAGAGGAGGTTTAGAAGAGGCTCGTCAAAGAAGAGGTCATATCCTTTAATGATTATTTCAAATTTATTTATTCTTATATATCCTCTTTTTTATTTGTTTCATTGTAAATTAATAACATATGTATCAATAATATACTTATATGTTATTATAAATATAAAACAACCCTATTTCATCTTCAATCTATCCTATGGAAAATGAAATCATTGCGCGTGTGTACATACGGAATACTGTCTCCACACTATGGTGTAATCGGTTTTCCACCACCACCTTACATGGATAGGTATAATGGTGTAAAGAATTACTATATATGATTATTATAAAATGATACTAATTCTGAGATATTCTATCATCCACTCAAATACAATTCAATAATTATGGGAATGATATCATCACTCGTGCGTACGTCCGTATTACCGTCTCCATGACGCGATGAGACTCATTCACCATGTTAAGCATTATTGAATGATTATAAAGTATATAAAATAAGTAATCATGAAATATATGACACAATAATGATACTGTATTTATGTATATGTTTTTTACTTACTTCTATCAATTTAATTAGGAAATGAAAATAGCATTCATGCGCACGTATGGCCTACTCCCACTAGGAACTATGTATTTTAATTTTTTTATCGATATATTATATATATGATATGAATATATATTATAATTAAGAAAATTTTTTACATTATTTAAGTAAGTAATACTGATCTATGTAATCAAATGAATAATTACAAGTCTAAACTCATATGACAAATGAAGCGATTTTACATGAAACACTGCTTTAACTTGAAATTGACAAATGAACGGGTAATATAAAGTTCTAAATGAGTCATATTTGATATCATAAATATTATTATGTTTCTTTTATAAGTTCATATTATGTTTAAACCCACTATATAGGAGTCTTTGAAACAAGCATAAGATATTGGACATAAGGTAAGGGATAATTATTCCAACCTTGTTTTTATCCGAGTTTGTTTTTTCGTAAGTATTTACGGGGGTTATGGTTATCATCAATGTCAATGTTTTCTCATAATGTTTTCATAAAATTTTTACTATTATTCCATGTATGTATGAATTAATTTTTACCCTTTTGACTTTTACAACATGGTATGGAAGGAATGTTTCTTTGGTTTACCATATGAAGTACTTTTTGTCTTTTTCAGGAAAAGTACTAGGAGAATGTTTATTATAATTATACGGCATGAACAGATTTCTATGATTTCATAAAACCTTATTTTCATGAAGATTCCTGTACAATATTTGATGATTATTTTCTAAAAAATTCTTTTCATTTAATATTTATTGGCATTTTGAGAAATGAAACTAATTTTTAAGAATAAATGATATTTTCCTCAAGATTTCATTTCAAGTGTTTTATCAAAACTATTTCAATCTAAGATGACATTATTTAGTGTGTTTATGTTTCACGTTTAATGTCTCTATTATTTACATGGTTTTATTCTTCTTATGATGAAATGATATATATTTGTTTTATATAGATAATGTTATAACAGAATGATGTTTGTGAAACCCATTTTATTCATTGGGTTATGATGAATGATTTAAGTTTATTTTGTGGAACATGTAAGAATGATTTCATAAGGAGATGAGTGGGTAATATATCTCCTTAAAATTTATTGGGTAAATATTAATATCTATTGAGATAGACATGGAAGGAACGACAAGTAAATCTGATTCCGTAATATAGGGTTGGAATGGGATGTAAACCCAGTTCAGTAATGGACTTTGTCCACAATGATGGTCTTGGGATCAATTCCTTGGCTACTATGGAAATAATATCATGTGCTTAATGGTTATTCCACAATTACATTTTTTATTCCTAGGGTATTTTATCATAATTTATTTTTCATTATGATCTATGACTTACGTACTTCCATGAATTATTTCACAACACACGATTTTGATGTTTAATCACTATGTCTATGTTTTAGAGATCCAATGTATATGGTTTGTTTTATTTTCTCTGTGATTAACCTTACTGAGAATTTGATCTCATCCTTTAGATGTTTTCTTTTCCCTAAGATATAAGGAATGGTTTTAGTTAAGAAAACTAAAGGGTATGATCTTTATGGGAGATATAGATAATCGTTCACAATTATTACAAGATTACGATCCGAGTTTCCAAAGAAACTAAACTAATAATGTATTTGGGAGTATTTATTTATGTATTAAGTATATTTTAAAATTAATATAATGTCCATGTACGTCATTCTTCGGTCTCTACAATTGGTATCAGATTGAAGAATTAGTTAACCATTGGAAACTAGGGTGTGAAAAATTTAGTGAGATCCCTAGAGATATTTCTAGGGTATATCTAGGGATGTAACTAAGGTCAAGTATAAGTATAGGTTAAAATACTAGAATTAATATGACAATAATGAGTAAACAAGGATCAAACCTATGATGTTAGAGATTGAAGGTACTCACCCTTTATTATGTTGTTTTCTTAATGTGATTTTACCCCGCACACTATTCTTTTTGGGTTTTATATAATTGTTGGAACCTGAAGGAACAATGTCAATGATCAATGCACTTGGAAATGAAATGGTTGTCCTCCAAAACTACCAAATGTTATGGGAAATGGTGTGAAAAATATAATTTCCATACCTACACTTGATATGAATCATTCTAGACATCCAAATGAGTAGAGAAATGAACAATATTTTCTTTAGTCCTTCATGAGACAACATCCTCATTTTTTCAGTGGGTATTTTGATCCACTAGTTTTTGAACAATGGATCAGTACCATTGAAAAGAGATTTTTCATACATCATTGTTTAGAACATAAAAAATTCAAATTGGTTGTTTACCTTTTAAAAGGTGAACCAAACCAGTGGTGGAATCTAATTAAGAATAATAGTCCCCATGATGAAATTTAATCCATGGAATGGGACAAGTTCAAGAACATATTTCTCAATAAGTGTATCCCTCATATTATTCAAACAATGATAGAAAAGGATATTATTGAGCGCATGTAAAAGGCTGATGAATCTGATGGTATATACGAGGAGAATTTTATAATTCTTTCAAGGTATGGATCTGGCTTTATCATCAAACCTAAATGTAAAGTTGATCGATTCTTCAGTGTCTTAAAACCAAGTCGTCGAATAGAATTAGCGATAAGAGACATCAGTAACTTTGAAGAAATTGATTATTGTGCTCTCAAGTTAGAACTGAAAGTTGGTGTTATATATCCATCTCATGGTTTTGACAAGAAATGAATGATGGAGTTCAAGGAAAAATCTCAAAACAATGGTGAAAAGAATATGAATGTTTCGTTATGATGAATGTGTGGAAAGAGGCATGATGGAGATTTCCTTAAAAGGACAAAAAAATGCATTATGTGTGGAAAATAAGGTCATCGAGTAGTTGTGTGTCGAATTAATGGAAAAAAGGTCTCTAATGAAGTGAATAGAGAAAAGACTACAGATAACACACCATCAACACCTCAATTCTTCAAGTGTAATGAAATGGGGTTTATTCTAACCAATTTTTTATTCTAAGGGTTAATGATGATCAAAATCAACAACCTATTAAGGAAAAGGACAAAGGGAAATCTCATCTGATCACTATTGGAAATGTTGAGTATGACAACGATGTGGTGGAATTATTAAGTGTTTATGTAACGAGATTCCAAAATAAGGTTATGGAATCTCATTTAACGTACTATGGAATATTGGAATATCTATGTATTGGTTTATTGTGGTTTTCAAAATTTTTATGCTACCAGTAACAATGAAAAGAGATTGAATTATTTTTCGGAAGAAAATGATATGCAGATAATGATGGGATAAAAAGAAAATAATATGTTTGATAGTATTAATTAGATCATGATTTATATAAGGACAAATTGATATCATGATTTGAATATATATAGGAATTTTTGGATTTTGGTATGTGGAAAGAGTTTAATTTTGACAGAATTAATGTTTTGACTAATTTTCAATGGGTATTATTTTTTTCAAGAGAATATATGATTAAGGTATTCACATGTTATTAATATGACCAACAACAAGATATATCTTATGATATAAAGAGTATAAATGATTGTAATTACATGCTATATAGATGACCTGTCTAATAATATTTATCTTTATACTACAATAATGGATAAAAAAAATTAGATAATCCTAAACAATGGAATGGATTATGTTAGAAATCATATAGTATTTTTTAAGGATATAACTTTTTGATATTATTTCTAAATTTTAAAAATAGTATAGTTTACGCAAAAATGATAACCCATAGGACGAGTGACATCTTGTCGTGTTGGACAAGGATGCTGGAATTGAACCCACAAGGGAAGTGTGACATGCCATTATCACCTACCACATGCCTACATAAAGTCACTAGTTAGTGGAAATTAGTTTTATTTTATTAATCTGTATGATTGTTGAAGTATAATTCCATTTTTGGAATCATATATGGTTAATCTTACCATAGATGGACTTATGTATATTTCATAACTATTTCTAACTTTTTTTTGAGATAGATGGAATAACCTATCATTCAATCGCATGATCTACTATAATTTTAAGAAGGTCAAATAAAAAATTATTTATTTAAATAAGTGATGAGGTAGAAATTGTTCATGGAATGGCCAACGATGATATTACAATAAAATCAAATAATAATTTTTCCTTCTGAAAAAATTCATCAACATTAGGGAAATGATCTCAAAAACAAAATACTGTTTCCACGTACCATCATATCCGATGAATCAGATGGTACCTTATATCGTCAAAAATATATGGATTTTTTATTTTTTTACAGCCTTGTTCTCTACCACTCTCCATCAAAACCCAATTGTTATATTTCTCTTCCATATCCAAATTTTCACCTATGTTATCATATGTGGAAACCCAGCGATGAGTTAATTTGGGTAACCATTGGATTTCATACTTTACATTTTAAAATTATGATTTAATATTCCTTTTTACTATTTGGGTTTTTATGAAAGGAACTTTTAAATAGTAAACCATTTATAACCCCGATGAATTTCGAGGGAGGAATTATTTTTAAAATGGAGAGAATGTAACAACCCAACATTTTATGTGAAATATTATTTTTATTTTCTTTGATGACTTTTGTTTTACTCTATACCAATATTATATTTTTCTATATGCAACACCGTATTAGCTGGTAGTATACGCATACACTATTTTTGGCTTGTGTTGCATGCTACAACATCCTTCCTCAATAGCGTGTGTTGTACGCAATACTGAGCTTCACTAAACATTGATATATTATTATGAACTAGCTATTATAAATAATATTTGCTACAATTTCAATTTTATTACATAAACAGAATATAATATTTGCTAAAATTTCAATTTTATTACAAAATATATATTTTCATGTAAAATAAGTATTTTTTAAAAAATTCATTTTTGTCACCTTTTGATGGCTCGCCCACATTAAATCTTGTTTTTGACACATTTATAAGTTAAATTAGACAAAATAAACTTATTTATTGCAATATATGATATAGAAATTTACTTTGTATAAATTTTTTATATTTTCCTATTTTGTTTCGTATTTTTATGAATAGTAAAAGTACGATAAATTTTTCTTCAAGAAAACTTATTTCCTCAAGATAATCTATATGGTTAAATTATAATATATAATTGTTTTAATTTATAAACAGAATATAATTATACTATTTAATATAATTTAAGTCATTATCATTAATTTTAAAATAAATTCAAATATAAAAACATTTCAATCTTTGCCAACGTTTTATCTTTTAAAACATGTTTTCTTAACAATGAGATTAATTTTAAAATAATTTCTGCAACTTCTCTGTTTCAAATTTTGAAAAATAGATTTCATATTTTAATTCAGTGGTTCAAAATTATTTTAATAGGTTACTTCTATGCATTTTGATAATATGAATAGTAACTATAGTAATTATTATTTACTAAAGTAAAAGTTAATTAAGGTAATTAAGGGTAAAAATAAGATTATAAAATTACCATAACACCTTAAATTTTTTTATTGGATGAATAAATGTCGGCCTATACCACCTAATGAACACAATATATTTTTTTCAATGATTTTTTACCATGAAAATGATGTAATTATTATTAAAACCAATGAATGAGACAACTTGTCACTCTCATATATCTTATAAGTGTAATGATTTTCATATTATGATAATCTTCATAAAACATTGAACATAAATAGCCACTCGAAATCGAAAAAAATTATCTACATCATTTTAATTTTTTTAGAATTTTTAGGGATTAAATAATTATTGTGAATGCTGACACAATAGTGATGTATAAATTATTTTATTGATTGAAATATCAAATAAATGGTTTTAAAAATATTAAAATAAATATTATATGAACTATTTAATGTCCTACATGAATTTTTAAGATTAATAATACTTGTTAGGGGTCTATTTAATATTTTTTAAACATATCTTCTGTGTGTGTTTTAATTAATTTCAAATAATTGAATAGTGTCAAAATTGACACAAATTGAAATTTTATAAAAATAACATATTATTAATTTGTTTAAATATCACAAAACTATTTAAAAATCATATATTTATATTTATATTGTCTAAAATTTCATAAAGTATATAGTTATGGGAAATTCACAACACATAAGAAAGTATTTATAATTATTTATAATTTAGAATCTTATTATCAGAAATAAAATTAAATAGATTAAATAAGGATAAATCAATGTGATAGGGATTAAAATATAATAAAAACAAGTCTAAATTTTATTGGTTGACAAGATTACAAAGTTATATCATCTCATCATTGAATTTTATCATTTTTTGTGGTTTTTATGTGGGATCTGAATTTATTATAAATTAATATTTTTGAGGTTTCATAAAGTGCCATGTCCTCTCTTATTAAATGGAACCTCCTCCATCTCCTATTTAAAACATTTTTCACCTTATAGATTTGAAGAACCCTTCAATTTCATTTATCCACTTCCCTAAAAACATAATATTGATCCCAATCTTCTTCAAAGGCCATCTTTAGTGCCTAAGGGGGAGGTTTAGAAGAGGTTCGTCGAAGAGGAGGTAATATCTTTTACCGGTTCTTTCAAATTTATTTATCCATCTACATCCTATTTTTTTGGTTTAATTATAAAGTAATAGAATCTGTATCACTCATATAATGATATGTTATTATAAATATGAAACAACCCTATTTCACCATCTATCCATCATACGGAAAAGGAAATCACTGCACGTACACAAGTAAAGAATATTGTCTCTACGCAATGGTGTAATCTGTTTTCCACCACCTTAATTGGATGGGCATAATGGTGTAAAGAATATATATATATGATTATTATATCATGATACTAATTCTGAGATATTCTATCATCCAGTCTAATACCGTTAAATAATTATGGGAATGATATAATCGCTCGTGCGTACGTACGAATTACTTTCTCCATGATACGATGAGATTTATTCTCCATGTTCATCTTTCTAGAATGATTATAAAGTATATATAATTAATAATCATGAAATATATTAAATAATAATGATACTAGATTTATGTATATATTATTTACTTACTTCCATTCAATTTAATATTGAAACAAAAACATCGTTCGTGCATAAGTACATCATACCGTCTCCATGAACGATGTATTTCATTCCATATATCAATCTAATATATATATATATATATTCCAAATATATATTATATTTAAATCATTTTCTACATTCTAAATGTAATTAATCATGATATAATTAATCATATGAATTATTACAAGTCCAAACACGTATGATAAATGAAACTATTTAACCCAATATGCTGATTTAACATGGAATTGACAAATGAACGGGTAATATAAAGTCCTAAGTGAGTCATATATGATATCAGAAACATTATTATGGTTTTATTATACTTTATTAATTTTTCTAAACCAACTATATATGAGTCTTAGACACATATGGATGAAATTGGTCATAAGATAAGGGATAATTATTCAAATCTCGTTTTTATCCAAGATTGTTTATTCATAACTATTTACTGGGGTTATGAATATCATCCATGTCCATGTTTTCCCAATATGGTTCATAAAATTATTACTATTCATCCATGTATGTTTAAGTCATTTTTACACTTTTTTTACTTTTACCACAAGGTATGGAAGGATTATTTCTTTTGTTTACCATACGGTGTACTTTTTGTCTACTCTGGAAAAAGTACGAGGATAATGATTTTTTAACTTATAAGGAATGATCATATTTTTAAGATTTAATAATGAATTATTTTCATGAAGCTTCCTGTTCAAGATTTCTTGATTTTAAAAAAAATCATTTTCTTTTATAATTTCATGGCATTATGAGAAAAGTAAATGATTATGAAGCTCAATGGATATTTTCGTCAAGAATTCATTTCATGTGTTTAGTCAAAACTATTTTCCATTTGAGATGAAATTATTTAGTATTTTTATGTTTCAAGTATAATTACTCAATTATTATAATTGTTGGATTCATCATATGATGAAATTATATCAATTTGTTTTATATGGATTATGTTATGATGGAATGATATTTATGAAACACATTTTATTCATTAGATTATGATGAATGATTTATGTTTATTCTATGTCACATATAAGAATGATTTCATTATGAGATTGGTGGGACCTATATCTCCCTCCAATGAATTATGTAAATATTTATATCTCATTAGATAGACATTTCTAAACAGCAAGTAAATCTGGTTCAGTAATATAGGGTTGTAATTGGATGTAAACCCAGATCAGTAATGGACAATGTTCACTATAATGGTATTGGAATAAATGACTTGGATACTTTGGAAATAATATCATGTGCTTAATGGTTTTCCATAATTACATGTTTTATTCCCATGTTGATTTATCTCGATGGATGTTTTTTGTGATCTATTCCTTACGTAATACCATGATTTATTTCATAACACAATATTTTGATGTTTAATATTTATGTTAATTTTTTTAGTTCAAATTTATATAGTTTGTTTTATTCACTTCATTCGTACCCTTACTTAGAATTTGAGCTCACCCTTTATATGTTTTCTTTTCCCGAGAATATAAGGAAAGGTTTTAGGTAAGAAGAAAAAGGGGAATATCTTTATGGGAGATATTGATAATCTTTTACAATGATTAGAATATTATGTTCTGAGTTTCCAAAGTCACTAAACTAATATGGTCTTTAGGCATCTGTGTTTTATTTATTAAGTATTCCAAAAAGTAAATGTAATGTCCATGTATGTCATGAATGGGTCTCTACAGGAATGGTCCATGCGTCATATCATGAACTCTGAAATGATGTCACCACAATGGAGGCAATCATATACGGTAGCCTCATGTCATCAGCATGTAGTGAACCATAATCCACAATTTTATAGGCAGGTGGCTAAATGAAATCTGATGTACATAAAGAAAAATCAAATCTATGGTTCTATTAGGAAAAACATATAATTCAATATAAAAAATAATATAGTGGAAAAAATATATAATTAAACTCGAAAATTTACTCCACCAAATAAGTGAAGTATTTTCCTCTTACATGATTCAATGAAATATTCTGCCTATATCCTAAAAGATATGACATGTTTTTTCAATAAAACAACAAAAAAATAATGGAAAATATTAACTACATCATTAAACATAAATACAAATAATGCAACTGGGATAACATTTAAAGAAGAAAGTGAATAAAAAACTCAAAACAAAGCTCCCTCGTATATAAATGTATAATAAAATCTAATATTATTCTCTAAAAAATAAATTAAAAAACCACCCTTATAGGCATTCGATACCTATAAATTTTGGATTCTATTGAATCCATGAAACTACTACTCAAACACTAAATAAAAAGAAAACTATCATTCATTATCATTTAAACAAAATGTTATGGCACGTGGAAAATAGAAGACAAAATACGAGATCACAAAGTATAATATTAAAATCAATAAATCATGCTCTACTAAAATCATGTTTCTTTCTTAGAAATTTCAATAATAAAAATATTAACTGATAATTGATACCAACCATGTGAAACATGAAGAAACATAAAAAAATGTAGGACTACATTGTAATCAATGATAAAAAATAATTTAAAATATTGGAGAAGAAGGCAACTAGTGGAGAACAAAAAAAAATCATAATGGATTTATTATTTTAGTTTCCAATAAATTCAAGCATAATGGGATGTAAGGATGTGCTTTCAACAATTAGATAAAATATTGTGGATCTATTGACCCGACTGAGTAGTAGAAAGACTCACCAACATTGTGTTGAGACACATTCAATAAAGAGAATCTTTTGTAATGTTTTCCTTTTCTATACATACATAAATCACTCCCACTCTATTCAAATGTATTAGAAAATAATGAATCAATATAATAAATTAGTTATATGGAAAAAAATGGTTCACATAATGATATTTTAGTGTTCCATGGTCCCCCCCACAACAACGGGCTATGTTTTGAAATGTGTTTATAAAAATTATATCTATGTGTTTCCGATTGCCTATTGTAAAACCGATTTTCATCCACTAATTCATGTGATTTTTTAGTGTGTCCATAAGTAAACCATGTTATAGGCACTCTTCAGAATGTTATTTCATAAAAAACCTAAATGATATAAAAATTAAATACATCACCCTGAGACGTGATAAC
Source organism: Viscum album (assembly GCA_963277665.1). Classification (NCBI taxonomy): domain Eukaryota; kingdom Viridiplantae; phylum Streptophyta; class Magnoliopsida; order Santalales; family Viscaceae; genus Viscum; species Viscum album. The sequence goes on from OY728152.1 coordinate 2,088,055,968, forward strand.
AAAATGTATCAATGATATAAATGATAATGTACATCCACTAAATTCATCCCCATGAGTTATGATGATATATATGAACTGATTGGTTATCTTTTCAAAATAATCACTCCACTAATTTCTTGACTGATAGATATTGGCATTACCTTCCACATACAATTTATTTTCGAAAAATCACACAATATTCACATACCCACTTGTCCCAGAGACTATTTGGAAGAGAAATATTATCTATAATTCTGTTTTTTGAATTCTCTTATCTCAATCTAGTTTGTGCTATATGATAAATTCTATTACATACCACAAAATAATATCTATGAAAATGAATATTTACCATTCATAGTATCATTTTTTGGTGATGAAGATAAATCACCATACTATAAATCACATTTTCATTCATCTCAAATTCCTTTTAAATGTGCTTGTGGATGTGAAATGAGAAAGGAGAATGTGTATAATCAATAAGGGTTTTTATGATAATAATTCATAAAAGATTTAATATTCATGAGTCAAAGTCCACACAATGTATCATATATAAATTAATAAAACTACCAGTTTAATAGGTTTTGTGATGACAATGTTTCTAGACATTTAAAATTATATCTAATGACAAACATTATCAAATAGTGCAAGAGAATGTCTGGCTATAACATGAAATATAATAATTGAGTTGTGCAGAGTGGCACCACATGTAATTGGAATTTTTTATTCACTAAGTAAATGTAAGGGGTGTCTGTTTGTTTAAAGTAATACCATAGAGTACATTAGTTTATAATTATATAGGAAAACATTTAAAAAATGAGTTATACCTGAAAAATTAACTATAAAGATGAGAAATACACACATATCTTATCTCACTCGATGCAGACTATGACTTAGAAGAAATTTTAAAGGTTGAAATGTCACATAGTATGGATGAAACATAAAAGGGAAATATCAAGTGATTTTTGAACCATTTAATCATTGATACAATCATAATTAATATTTTTCACACAATTCACACCTTTGTTCATCATTATTATCATGTCACATTCTTCAACGCCCAAACTGGTAATGCATAAAAATAGAAAAAATGGAATTATGGTATTGATTATTGTGACCATGATAATCCTATAAAGGTCTTTCAATGTAATTTTGGATGAAAAAATTGTCATGACAGTGTGAGGAGCCTCTACATCAATCCTGGTCAGACTCTAGAATGAACAAATGGTTATGTATTGGATGGTTTTTTGTGAAGCTAAACAAGAATTCTTATATGGCGGGATGATTTTATTGGATGAAACCTGGATCATTTGTATATTGGTTGCTTATGTTTATATAAAATAAATTCCAATTAATTTATCTTATATGTTCTGGATAATTGATCCAATGATTCTTATGAAAATTCTTTTTGGTCACCACATGGTTACCTTTTGAAATTTATATGTGAATGTTTTCCATCATCAAAACACACATTTCTTATTTATTTAAGATAATTATTATAAGATATAAGTTTTAAAAGTAACTCTTTCAAAATAATTAATATCAAATTCTACTTAGATGTATGTTATTGTGTATAAAAAATATAACATTCAGCATCAACTACTCCAGTTTCTAATGTAATTAATTTCATTTTCCATTAATATTGAATCAATAGGAAAATAATGCAACTATACACCTTAACAATTATGAGATCAGTTAGGATAATAAAAGAAACAAAAATATACCATTATATGGATATTTAAATTAAAATTTTGCAACTTTTTCATAATTTATTAAAAGAATACTCTCCATGGATTAAACATCAAAATGAATTACCAAATCACCTATATGATAGTGAGATAATTTTTAATTATTATCCTACAATAAAATGAATTATAATAACCAATATATAATGTTAATATTATAATAGAAATTAAAATATCTTAAAATTTTATGGAAGATGGCCATATTTAACATTAAATATCTATTTATATATAGTGTTTACACTATTTGACAATTATAATTTAAAGAGGGATTCAACATTAAACTAAAATATCAGAACATCTTGGAATTAAATTAGATAAACCAGTGTGTGGGATAAATCTAATGATGATTATGCTTGCATCGTCTAGTTCAACACCAAATTTATACGACATGTGAATAATATGGAAATGTATGAAAAGGTAATTTATGCACACATGTATGCAGGTCCGACTCAAATAACATTAGTAGATCTAGAGAATCATCCAAATAAAAACAAAAAATCATGTGGAAAATAAATAAAAACAAAAAATAGAAAACATACATGATTTGAATCTTACTGAAACCCAAAGTAATATTCAATTCATACACCAATAGCCCAATATTTCAATCGATTAAAAATTTAATAGAATGGGTTCATACCTGATAATAGCTTCAATCATTGACATTTTTAATGAGAAATGGGTGATTCCTAAAAATATAATTTTAATGTGAAAAAATTGATCGATCATTGGTAGATAAGAGGTGTAGGTAACACATAAGAGTTGTAGGTGGGGTCATTATGGGTGTGGATGATGTCAATGAACCGTTTTTGTGAGTGTAGGTAGAGATCATGGGTCTAGGGGGCGGCAGCGGTGGGAGACGATGAAGTTGTGAGAGGGGAGGAATATGGTGAGTGCAAGGATAGGGATGTGTAGAGAGTGAGGATGATGGAGGGTTTTTCATTTTATATTGATAGATATATTATTCAATTTTATTTATTTTTTAATTATTTAGTAATTCTATTACATTGAAATGTTATAAAAATTTAATTTTAATTATATGTTAGTTATAATATATATTAGATCAAATTTTTATTTATTCTAAATTTCGCAATACATCCTCATTAATAATGAAAAATGTTTTTTTATTTAGATAAAAATTAGTCTATTTCGGTATTTGTTAATAGAAAAATTATTTTTTTATTAAACATCAAACTTGTATTTTAAAAATATATTGTCGTTAAATTATTTGTTTGTATTGAAAAACAAATTGTTTCACATTTTCATGTTGAGTAAAATTATAGGTAATAATGATTAATAATTAAAAATTAATTTGTTGGAAAAAGGGTAATTTTTAATATGATAAAGTCCCAAATTTAATTCTTCGTAATGTTTGTGTTGTCATTAAACATTTAATGTCAACATATAATTGTGTTGGTATAAATAAATATTGGAATTTAAATATAATAACAACAAAACATAATATCTATTGGAATTGTTCATTTTTACGAACATATATGATATTTTTCAAAAAATTTATATTGTTAAAAGTTATTTTTTATAATATATATATTAAAATATCAATTTTTGTATCTCAGGTTCTTGTGGTTTCTGTTTCCAATGTTACTAAAGTGTTATGTGTTTTTTCATAATTTTCCTTCTTTAAGACTAATGTAGTGTTATGAACCTATATTATTTTATAAGTTGTATATATATACCCTTTGAAATTTAACATAATAAATTCATTTACAATCATGGTATTTTAACTTTAATTTAATGTAATCTCTTCAAGGGGCTTATGAATAAAACTTATCAAAATTGTTCGTAGCATGATATTACAATCTCATTGATTATCGTGATTGATTGTGATTAATTATCCGATGTTTAAAACATATTATCTAACTCAAATAAATTAATATCATTTTTTATCATGAAATTATTTCTTGTTAATAATAGTTTATCTTATTTTTCCTCTCTTTATGTACTCTATATTTAATATTATTTTTTTATAAAAAGTCATCTATTTGATAAAATTCTCTATTTCTTCCAAAATTACAATTTCTATAAATGTTTTTATTTTATTAAATAAAAATTTAATGAAATAAATATTTTTTCCTCATTAAATTTCTTGCATTATTTTTAAAATATTCATTTATATTCATTTAAGGTAATATTCAATGAATTGATTTTTCGATATAATTTATGGAATATGTTTCATTTTCATCAGTTATCCTTATTTAAAATAGATTTTTATGCCACCATTTCATTTCAAAGGGTTAATCATTTATTAATGTGTTTAATTGTAAACCCATTAATTTTCTATTTTTCAATTGTTTTAAAAATAATTATTATTTTTTATATGAGTTTTATGAGGAATTTTATGCCCTATATAATTTATTCAGGTTGTGGTTCCTTAATGTAATATAAAATTTTTTCACCCATATAGCAACATCTGGTGTTGGGATAGTTTATACTATGGGGTCAACTAGATAGTTCTCCAATGCATTGGGACATGATTATGTTGTCCATATAATTATAATCGATGTAGTATGTATGATTATTGTAATTTTTAATGTCTCTATAAGGGTTATTTATGGGTTCTATGAGATGATGATTCATGATACCCATATGATTTATCCAACGTTGTTATGGGATTATGATGTTTCATTAGAAAACGTTTTATATAACATGACGTATGATTATTGACTACTAGTCAATTTAAATTTTTTATGTCAATAATCTATGTTATCTTGTTTGATTCTATAGCTGTTGATGGTTTTTAATATTCATAAATTATACTCATTCACATTGATTTTGTATACATGACCCAATATTCCTCTTATTATCCCGGTTGACATTCAATTTATAATTCTTATATTTACCCCTTATATAATTTGATCTCACCCTTAAAATGTATATTTTTTCCAAGGATTTAATGTTTGATGTTGAATGAGTTATGTCTAATTTTTATATATAGACTATAATTATTCATTAATGTGAAAAATAAAATATTTTTTTTACTCGGAGACATTATCATTTAAACTCATTTAAAATTTCTTATAAAGGAATTTTCCCTAATTTTATTAAATTATAAATAAAAAATGTACTCTTTATTATGAGTGAAACAATTTAGCCATTTTATATTTTATGTTCTAGAATAAAAACATGGGTTATAAATATCTCTATCAGTGCTGGAAATGAAATTTTTATTATTAAAGAATATGATATATGACTGACAGCCTTGGGATATTATAAAACTGGTAACATACTACTCAAAGAAATACACAAGGATTCATTACATATATATCCATAGAATTTGTTGCAACATTCAAATCATGGGGTTCCATGAAATGTAATGTACATTTTTACATATCACTTATGAGCTACACATGTTTTTTCATTGTTAGAATAATATTAGATATCCATATACATTTACAATAGGTTTGATGATCATGTTTGACACGACCTCACATCACATGAGATATGACATTAAAATAAAACCTATGAAAAATATAAGGAAAAACGACATAGAAGTAACTGGGTATCACCCATTGAATTCCAGTCACAGATTAATCCTTTGATATTAAAAATCCCAAAACCTAGAAAATCAATGATTAAAAAAAATGGCATGATAAGAAAACAAATAATGGAGGGTATGGTTAGAAACACATGTAACACCACTCTATAGTATGTTGATCAAGAATATAATCTAGTATGATGATGATCAAAGATCAAAATATATTGGAACTATGAGAAAATTAAATGTAAGGTGTTTTTATTGATTATATTGTAAAAATGGTGACAAAACTAATTAAAAAAATTTAATTATCTTTTTCCTATCAAATAATTTTATTTAAAAAATAATAATATATATTTAGTGGATATCGATTCGAACACAAGATGGTGGTCTTCTAAAGGGTGGATATCTCATCTATAAGCTTATTTCGTCAAAACATGATCCTTGACAACCTTGGAACCATTTAACCAACTTAAAGTAAAAATAATGTGATTTTACATTTATGATGATAAAAATATACCTCATATGTGTAGATATCAACACTATTAATACATATACAAAACATCTTAATATTTGAATTATAATTACATGAAATAAAATTACATGCCAAAATTGATTAGGTCTAGTTCCATTGAAATATCTAATTAAAAAAATGGTTCATAGTTGAACTATACTATGTCCCAATTAGTTCATCATAACTGAGAAAATTCATAACCATGTCATAAGAAATGATTTCAATATAAAATAAGGGAAATGAAACATAAAAAAATCATATCATAGATGCTCAGTAAGGGTGAACATGGGATATATAAAAATAAGATTACAATATGCGCATGTTAAAATGATAATAAAAATAAATTTTTTTACAACATATCATATATAAAATATGATAGAAATATAATAAATCATAAAATTTCATAAGACATGAATCATAACAGATTCAATGATCATAAACCCTAATAATAAAAAATTGAAATGAGACACAGATTTACAACATACACATAGCCATGAAAAATTATTTATTTTGTAGTGAAGACACATGACCTAGACTATAATAGTGGTTTTGGTTCACTCCCCAATGTATTTTAGTAGTCATGGATCATTCCCAAGACAATCCTTGTGTATTAAGTTCAATTTCCGTACAATCATAGTAGACATGGTTTACTCCCATAACTATCATAGTGTACAAATTCCAACACTAAACTAGGTTCACTCCCCATTTTACTATTTTTTATATTATAAGATCTCAATCACAACCCAATTAATTAGAGGTAGATATAGATCCCACCAATCGTTATTTATAACAATGCCAATAACCTTGGTTATAAATTAACCACTATATTTGGTGATAAATTATCCAACATTTTATAATTATTACCCTAAATAGTTGTTCCATAAGATTGTAAAAAATTAAACATATCGAAAAACATGAAAACAAAATAATTTCATTAAAAATTCATCATATTATATCCCATATAAAGAGACATGTTTCATAAAATTTCTATCGTGGAATATCCTCATAAATAGAAGCGGTATTTACACACACTACATTATTCCATAATAAAATACCCATTAAATGCTATTAGTTTTATAGATATATAAGAATAATAATAATAAAATAACTAGTGAATGAATATATATGATTATAAGGAATACTATTAATAGTATTGATTATGTGATATGAATGGATATTGTTTTATAGGGAAAATAATTTTGAAATATCACTTGGACTATTACTTAATAAAATAACATTCTCATTGAAAATCAACATTATAAAACTAAAACATGTAAATATATTTCAAAAATAATTATATTTTGAAATAAAATTTATGTAATAAGGTATTATTTAATTCATTTAGTGCTCATTACTATTTTAAATTCATTTAATTTCATATATATTAAAACAAATATTGCTTTTATATTTTCAGTAAAATACCTATAAGAATTATTTAGAAAAAATGGATATTAAATTTAAAAAAATAAAAAGAAATGTGTAATAAATTTAATTGAAAAACATAAAATAAAATTAGGAAATTATAATTTTTTTAATTACATTGATATGGAAGAAAATGGGTTTATGAATAAAGAGATATATTTGATAGTTTTTGTTAAAAACAATATATTAGAATCACAAGGACACAATAATATAAAAATAAAGGGGAAAATAATTTCCCAAGAGATATCCTAAGGTGAATAATATTCATCATTTTCATGAGAAATAGATTATAATATTTTATAATTGAAGAAATAATCATAAACAATCTCAATAAACACCCAAATATGTCATACTATATATTATTTTCTTATTTGATTTTATTTCATATTTATGAAAAAATCTATATGAATATAACGTTTTCGGTAACAACTGTATTATTTTTTCTTGTATAATCAAATTTAGTAATTTTGGAGCTTTTAAATTTCATATGGTTGAATAATATCCAAAAATACTTCCATTATATAATTATAATATATATTAATTAAATATTAGTACCAATTAATCCTTTAAATCCGGATAAAAAAATAAAATACACATATCATGGGAAGGATATGTCATACGTATCAATGAACATTGATTTCATTTTTCCAAAGGTTTAAATCAATGGCAGGTAAATAATATAACACCATACTAGTTTCAGTATTATTTTACTAATATCAAATATATTATTTAAATTTATCGTTATTATATCCATTTAAAGAGTATGTGGAAACGAATCACATCACCTTGCAATGTGAAAGTCCACAATAGACATGATGAATGTTATCATACATAAATTCAATGAAAAGAACGAAGGTATATTTGATATTATAAATATTAAGTATAATCATATTATAAATATTATAAATATCATATTTAAATATTAAATATATTATTATATTCATCCTTCAGAGGTGGTGATTGAAATGAATATCATTGGTTCACGAGGCGATAGTCCTCAATATATAGTATCATTGGTGTTTTCCCATTTGATGTCAGAGACGATAAATACTAATTATTCCATAAAAATAAAAAGACATAATAATATTTTACATATTTCTATTACTATATTATAATTATTATCATTTTAATATCATGATTATTTTTTTAATTAAAATATATAGAGCTTAATTAATATAATTACCATCGCATAGAGTAACAAACTATGGATCTCTTATTAAGGACCTCATGATAGATTTTTTATGAAAAAATAACATATATAACCTTTAAAAGTATGTTGGTGAGATATTGGGTTAGGTATTTGTTGATGAAATTTTTTTGATATGTGATATAATGTGAGGGTTGGATGAGGCCTTTTAAATATGAGGATCGATATTTCTACAAATACAAAAAAAATATTCAACAATGGGGAGTCGCCCTAAACAATAATTCCAAAAAAATCTAATTACTGGATTGGAGGTATTATATTTTAAACTAAAAAACTATCATAGAAAAACACTCATTTTTTAGTAATTATATTCCTTGACATTAATGATTATATACAAAAATTGTTTTTTCCACTATGATAACTATCATTTTATCTAGATAATTTTTATTGGAGAATAAAAATAAAATTTTAATTAATAAAAAATTCTTACCCATTTTTTTTAAATATGAAATAACATTTAAAAAATAAATATTATTTGTTTTTGAAAATTAATTATAACATAAGAACTGAAAATTTTCATAATTTTGTTTTACCTAATGCCAATTAATATTTTTTATAATATTGGGGTCTATATAATGATTTTAAAATGGATATTTTACATCGAATGAACCATGATTTATATATTTAGTTATATATCAAGTTAATTTTGGATTATAAATTTTGTAGGAAATTTAAATAATTAAATAATATTTTATATTCAATAAATAACATTAATTTCAATTTTGACACTATTCATTTAATAATACATTAAAGCATCATGAAAACGGTGGAATTAAAATATATTATTTTTTAAAAAATATAATTATATAGTTATGAAAAAAATAATTATGTTAATAAATAATTCAATTTATATTTTATTTTATTTTTTAAGAATAATTTATTTTTTTCAATTACTTAAATATTTTTCATGATGGGGTTATTAAGCATGTAAACTAACTATATAACTACAAAAAATTAAATAAATTTACATGAGGAATTTAATTTTATTATTATAAACATAATATAAAAAAAATTAATTAACATATAAATGTTTTATCTTAGTGAACCCATAACGGAAATTTGTAGTAAGAGGGTGTCACTTCTTATTTTTCATTACATTGAATTTTATATTTTTTTAATTCATGGAAAAATATCCCATAAAAACATAAAAATATATCCTAATGTTATAATACAGCAAATATATCCATTAAGTTTAAAATGGACATGTTTTTAGTCTTTAAATAATAATTATTTTAGATTAACCATGGGTAAACCCATATTATCCTTAACTACAATAAATATTTTTATTTGTTTTATAAAATAGATGTAAAGTAATATTTAAAATATTACATAATATTAATTATTATGATTCCAATTATGGAATCAATTTTTTTAAAATTCATTCACACAAATCTGCAAATTTAAGTTTAAAATTTAACTACCATACACGAAAGAAAAATGGTTTTTGAAAGTGAAAAGTTTCATATTTATATAATGTTTTAAAACCAATATTCAATATTCAATGAATTTCAATGTTAAAAATTATATTAAATGGTATATCATTTTTCTATATTTATATTTAAAACATTTTATATAATATGTCACATTTTGAATTCTGTAAAAGAAGAATATTTTTAAAATTGGATTTTTAATTTTTCAATATTCACATAAAAAATTTAACATTTCAAATTAAAATAAAAAATTCACCCTCATACAATATTAAAAATTTGATTAGAAAAATTATCTTATCATTGTCAAATTAATTTCCATCATGTTTCAAAAAATATTTATTATTATTTATTCACAAGTAACAATAAAAATCATTTTTCTGGAAAATATATTTTCAAATAATATAAAGATATTAATAAATATTAACTAATTATTTATAAATATATATCATTTATCAAAATACTTGTTACTTATTTCTCATAATTTGGATATATATTTTCATACATCCTAAATTATTTTCAATGTAGTAATGGTAATGTCTAAATAATTATATTAATAGTATATCATGATTAAATAAAATTATGTTCTTCTTTTAATCATGCTATCGAAAAATTAAATTTATTCAAAAAATACATTATTCATAAATTATAATGTTGTTAAATTAAACCAACCCTATAATGAACTAAAATTTATTTTATACTAGTAAAAAATATTTAAGATACTTCTACTACATTATATCCCTAGGTTCCCATGTAGCTTCCTCAAGCTACTAATTTGTTCAAAAAACATTATCCTAGTGAGTTGTCTTATTTCAAATCAGATTCTCCCTATGATATATAATCTCCACTAGTAGTTCGTCATATTAAATATCATTCCATATTTTAATGATATCATTTTTTATTTCATGTAATGATCATGTGCGTACATCCTTAACATAGGTAAATGTAATGGTCCACTAACATGAGAGAGATTCGGTGGAAGTTTAAAACTATAAGAAACTCTCCTAATATGATGATGAATTTTAATTTGGCACAAATATATAAGTATAATCATTCAGTTATATAAAAATAAATCATTTTATCATTTGGTTTTTCTTGAATCAATTTTTACATAACCATGAAATGAATATTCCTGATAAAGTTTTTCATGCCTATGACACAAAAAGAAATTATAAGATCCCTAATTCATTCTTTCAGTGAATACATAATTATTAAATAAATGTTTATAAAATGTTAACCAAATAATCAGAAGTTAATCATAATCCATTCATTTAATAAATCACTATAAGTAACCTTCATTCCTATATGAAATTTAACTCTAAAATTTTATAAATAAGGTCTCTAAATTTCCAAAATCAGTTTATCAATAATCACATGAATATATAAATTTTCCCATAATGATACAAACCAAATTTATCAATAAATTGATCATAAATTCCCTTAAAAATTGTAATATCCATAATTTTCTAAAAATATATAATTAAAACATACATGATTTCTAAAATTAATACTTTTCCCATTCCGTAGAAAAATACATCACGATTAAATATATTCTATAAATTATTAAATGTTGTGTATGTCATATATGATAACGTAAAACACATTTTTATAATATAACTAATATATTCCAAGCTATTCACAAATATAATTTTTAATTTTCCATAATAATTACCAATTTATCCCAATATCATTATCTCAATTTTATGAATGAATAACGAGTTAGCTTTCTATTATTCATTTATTTTCTAGAAAATATCACTTTTATATTAAGTATCTTTTATAAGATATTTAAACCATTCCAATATTCTTTAAAATCCTTGATAAAATCATTCAATTGATAGAGACCCTTTTATATATCATAATTACTTAATTCTAATATGTATTCACTTTCATACATCCACATCATTCAGATACAATTAACAAGGGTTCATTATATTTTTCCTTAAATCCTACTCTCATTCATTTATTTAATCACCTTATTTCAAAATATAGAAATACTTCTAAAAAAGTATTTGTGATTTTATTCTTTAGATTTAATAAAAGGATATTTATTTTCATAATGAACTTTATTTCCACATTTAAAATCATCTTATTTTGATGATTAATTTGGTGAATAATCATTTTCATTCATTACATTAATTAAAAGATTCATTTATACTTTGATAATATGATTTCTACATATCCAAATATATAAAATATTCATTCTACATTAAGACATTTCACTTAGTGATTATTCCCATTTTCTTGACATATAGAAAAATAAATATTTATTTATCCATGGTCTTCACTACCTAAAATCTCAAAACACCCTATACATATCTTATATGGTGAGTCTAAGAGTTCGGTGAGGTTCAATATGTTAATCATATATGGTGATAAAGTAATAGAAATAATAATAAATCCCTCACATTAGTCATCATCATATTTTGTATCAAAAATAAATTTTCTATCACATTTTACGTTACCATTCTTCCTTCTTGTTCCCTCTATTTAATAATACCTAAAATCATTGTGTGATCAACAATATTCATAGTATAAAACAACAAAATTATGAAAAATTATTAATAAAACGTCTAAATTATAGTTCCTCGAACCCAGAAAACCAATGATGGTGTCTAATATAATTACATTTGAATTATTAAAATGACTACAATACTAAATGATAATAGAGTTGATTAGTATCAGTAAGACATATACATACATGAGTACAATATTATATATTAATAGAAAACAAAAAAAATGAATTCTTTATTTTTAGGATATCTTTATTCCATCTAATGTGTCCTTTCATATCATTCATTGTAAAATTCATTGAATCCTTTAGAAATAAAACAAAAAAGGGTGACAAAAATGAAAAGAAAAGGTAAATCATAGAAGAAGAAATAATAAATTACTAACAATAATAAATATTTTAAAGTAATAAAAAAATGAACATTTTATATAATCATCAAACGGAGAATAAACAACTTAAAAATATGGAAAGGTAAATAACATTAAAAATATACCATTTAAATCAATAAACAATAAATAAAATGCATCTTTAAATTTTTTCATACTAAAAATTTCATCGATTATAAATAATGATGAAAACTGAAGTTAATGTTGACTTACAATACATCATGTATATGGAACATGAAATTTTTTACTATTAATCCCTTTTAATAGATGATTTAAAACAATTGGTTGTGAAATAATTAATTTACATAACTAATTTCACTCATGGGAACTTTTTGAGGCATTGAAGGGATATTTAATGTTCTTGGCCCACAAGTCACTACATGTTATAAGTATTTAGTATATCTATTAATCAATTTAATTAATAAACAACATGCCTCATCAAATATCCATATTGAATAATGAATAAAAATTTATCAAAATTTCCCCCAATACACAAATAACATTTCATTAAAACGTACTATGTAAAATTGATATATTTTTTTGTTAATGAATATATCCATGTTAAATGATTTGGATAATATAGGGAAACTTATTGTAAAATGATCATAGAATGATGAAAATTTCTAGGGGACTAATAGTGGAATTTAGGAAATTAATATAAATAATATTTTTGTACACATCAATCATGAACCATATAGAGGAATAATATGTAGGTAATTAAGAAATAATACACCATATTTAGTAAAATAAATGGTTATTTTTTTATACATTAAAATACAATAAAAATATATTTTCTTGAAATTTCTTGTGGAAATGATTTTATTCATTTTGATAACCAATTTGAAAATATGTTTCATTGAAAATAACATTACAATATATTACCTTTAAACATTATTATTTTAATCATGGAAATAAATATTCAAGAAAAAATGGTATAGAATTTGGTACATGTCGTAAATGGTAAAAAGAAAATTCAATTTTCATGGTAAAATGATAGAAAAGTATCGTGGTTACAATACAGCAAGATGATTCCTTTGAGAAAAAACAATAATAGAAAAAATATGTAAAAATGTCTCTTTTTAATAATTTTTTAAAGGGTAATAAAAATTAAGGCCTTTTAAAAAATAGAGATTTCATAAGGGAACATGTTCTCCAACTAAAGGGAAACATGAATTTGTGTTTTCATTATAATGATTCTTAAAACATTTAAAGTACCAGAGAGTGGGATAAGTTTCTATTAATTGAAAAAAATCAATAATCAGAGTAAAATAAAAATATATTATTTATTAAAAAAATATTATATTAATTCCATTGACATAATTTTAAGAAGTTGTAATCTCGATTATAATGAGATTGTGAAATAAAAACTTATAATGATCATTATGGTGAAGTGAGAATTGATTAGTTGATTAATTGTATGTATCAAATTTTAATATTCATATGAGATGTGTAAATACATAAATAGATATTAAAATTAATAAGTTATAAAGTCAATGAAAATTAACAATAACAAGGATGTCATATAACCTAATGAAAATGAAGTAGGTTTTGAAATTCCTTTACCACATGGGTTAAATTATGTGTAAATTCACATAGATGATAAAATTAAACATAAATCTAAAAATATAATTATGTATTAATGAATCATGATATTGAATGTAAATTTAGTATTATGTATAATATATATATATGATATTAGGTTATGAAAAATAATGTATGCCACAATGAATGTAAATTTAGACTAAGTCCCTTACTACATGAATTTTTTTGAAATACAATCCCCATGAAAAAAATATAATATCAAATGAAACACTATATTTCATGAATATAAATGTCTTAATTATATAAAATACAATATGTTAATTATATGTTCCAAAAAATGGAAATATGTGCTGCAAATTAAGTTTTCCATAAGGAATGAAAAGTGTGATAAGAATTAATGACCTTCTGTTTTATTTTAGGTGATGATATTTTATCATATAGGGTAGAAGTTTAAAATATATAACTAAATTAAACCACATCCAAGCATATATTTGTAATATCACAAATTATCTCTTTATAATATCTTATTACCTGTTTATTAACAATAAATTACTATTTTTTTATCATTTATTAATTGCATATTTTTTTTAGAATGTCTTGATATGTTACTTGTTTTCCAATTAAATATACTGTTATTTATTCATCTACATAATTAAATCCATCTTGAAAATTATATATATCAATAAATTTTTTATGAATAATAAATAATATTTTATGATATGAATTTAAACGAACCATTCATGGATAATGTAGGTCACATGTATAGATGAATACTACTTCAGATTCTATATTGTAACATCCCAAACTTCCACGGTACGCTTCTCTTTGAATAATACAGTAGTGTGTGTTGTATGCAACTTAAAGTTCTAACACACACCATGACCAATAAAAGTAGCCGTTATGAATACTAATACTTAATTTTTGAAATTTTATAAATTTTATCTTTCAAAATGGACTTCATTTTTGAATTCGGAATATCTAATTTATCCTAGGGTGAAATTTTGTAACTTTTCGGATAACTTTTATATTTTGAAAAATAGTGAAAATTACAAAAGTTTAATTAAAAACAACTTTTTTAATAAAAATAATTAATAGTGATAAATTATACTATTGAGTGTTTTTAAAGTATAATTAGAATATAATTTTACCATTTTATCCAATGGTGGTCATTAGAATTAATTTCACTTTGAAATTGGATAAAAAAAATTGCCAATCTTTTGATTGATATTGTTTCATAAAAACACGCTATTTGATTTGACAACAGAAATTAATTATAAAAAAAATTAATGAGACTTATATGTTTAGAATTTTTTAAAATAGATACCATTTTTAAATTCAGAATATCAATTATAGCTTCGGATGAATTTTATGTATTCTTCTGAAAAACTGCAATTCTTGATGAATAGTGAAACCACTAAGTGGTAGTTTAAAAATCAATTTTTCATGTAAATGAAACATTTCCACTTTTGTGATTTGATTTTAAAAAATCTGACATACATGGTTGTATTTATGAAGTAAAATTTGGTTCAATGGGATTAAAAAATTTTTTTGGTGAATAGTAGCTTTTAAGTTTTATTAATCGCGATTAAAGGTGATTAGAGAAATTTAAGGTAAAAATGATAAAATAAAAATATAAAAATATCATGACACTTGTCCTACACTTATTCAATGAGTCATGGCCCACCAAGAAAATCCATGGGTCAACATGGGGACCCCATGGAGCCACTTGGGTAAGAAAATGTCAGTAATAAATTTTTATTTAAAGTAAAAATAAAATTGTCACAAACATGTGTTGTTTTACTAAAATAATTATTACATTTGTTTATCTAATTTAAAATTTTTACTATAAATATTCATTTGAAATATAAAACAATTTCCTAAATTATGGTATTTTTTTTAAATTTTCATACATTAAATAAATTAAATTTTTTATGACACAATGATGGTACAACGATTACCTCATTAATTAACGATTTAAATAAAATGAAAAGATAATGTAAAATATAAGACATAAACTTGTCAAAAACCTATTGGATGGGTATATTTAGAACCCATATCATCTTATCCTAGACATATATCATTTTGGGACCTTTAAAATCCTAAAATCATTTCATAATAATGTAACATTTCATGACTTTCCAAGAGTGCCCCTCCTCTTATCTTATAAAAGGCCCCCACCTCTACCACTTTATTCAAACCATCAAATCCATTTGGCTCTGCTGAACTATACCCAAATACTCTCTCAACTTCCCTATATTACTCCTAGATTCCTCACATTGGGCATAAGTCATCCCAAGGAAGCCTTTGGCTCAAATAAAAACGAGTTACCCGATTTTAAGGTAATGTCTTCTCTTATGTTCTTTTGTTTTATTTTGATTTTCCAAACCCTTATTCTCTTTTTATACATTTATTTGGTAACAAAACCAATATCTTCAATATACTAGGATGTTTTTATGATAATTAATTGAGCTACACTTACACACACCTTCGTCTAATGGTTAAATAACATACTGTTTCTGTGGGTGGTGAATTACTGCCTCACGAATTGATTATTATTCAATATTATTTTAACATCTCTCATGGTTGCCATTATTATGAAACTATTTATATACGTGATATATATTATATTTATTATTTCCTTATGCTTCTTTATTTTTCATTTATGATTTCCATTATGGGTAAACGCGATAATTTCATTTTAGGAAGTGCGGACTACCGCCCCCTCAAAGTGATTTTAATCGTTAATGCCATATGTGGGACGTATAAAGGATGGAGTAAATGATATTATATATGATACTATACTTTAATTATAATATAACTTTATATCATTATGATTACATTCCATTAAATACGAAATAGAAATGAAAGTAGCGTTCATGCGTACGTACGACTTACCGTCTCCATGAATGGTGCATTTCATTAATTACCACTAAATGTTACATAATATTATGAATGAATGTATATACTAGATATATATTATATATATTATATCTACTTCATGAATATAATTCTGGATATAATGGATAGTTTACCACATGAACAACATGTAATTATAAGAAGTTTATTTTTGACTCAAGTACCAATGATTGACAAAATGACCGTTATTAACATAAATAATTTGATAATGGTGATAACATGGAAATAAAAAGAAATAATAGACCTGAAAATGGTTCTTATGCAATTATAAATTAACTCTAGTTTATTATTCAGGAGGTAAAAGAACGGTCGAGTCATGTCGGACATGAGGTAAGGGAACTTCTTTACCCAATTTCTGTTCTTTGGGTTAATCTCCTACTTTCAAATTATGTCATGATATTATTATGTCATATCTTGTATTTGTACATTATTTATGTGTAATTATAGTTAATCCACATAATAGATCTATTTTATTTAAAAAATGATCTTTGTAAGGGACTTCGTCTCAATCTCTATTCATTGAGGTATATTTTGTTTTATACATAAATTTCTTTTATACGGTGTATAAACCCCTTTGACTTTTATGTTTATTCAAAAGGAATATTTTTATAGGAAGTATTTTACTAAATAAAAAAATGACTATTTTTCTTGTTGAACATGTGCGGCGACAATGACTTCTCTTCCGCCGTGACCATTATTTGAGTATCAGCTTCCTCTACAAGCCATAACTTTTTTAAATGAAAAATAAATAACAAGGTTTAATTTTCTTTTATTTTGGTATTGATAATGGTTTTGATATTGGTTTAAATATATCAATGTGTTGTATTGATATCCTTTGATTTATATTTATAAATGTTATATTTCCTTTATGCATGTTTTATGTGATACGATTATTCTATGGTTAATGATATGTTTAAACCTATTCATATGAAGAATGCATTGGACTTAATAAGTGACAGGTGAAACCCACTATAGATCCTCGATGCATCAGTAGGTCTCATGAGTCAAACTAGTGTCTTGGCCCAAGGCTTTGACAAAATCTTATTTTTTGTCTTTTCACGAGGCCTTGGCTACATGGTTATGATAGTTTTTCATTATGCATTCCATCATTATGAAAGTGGTTATTGATATTTCATGGGATTATTAGACTAGTAGAATATCCATGTGAATATGTAAATGGCATTATTTCATTTTATTTTTCCATATTATGCAGAAGTTCAAGTTTAAAAAGATTTTGTTTTAGTTATACATTTCCTTAAATGTTAATGTTTTTTATGAAATCTTCCACAGTTTTTTTATCCTTACGGAGCATCTGATCTCACCCCTTCCAATTTTTTAATTTTTTTGAGATTTAATGAAGAATATTTTGAATGACCTGTAGGGATAGTATGAGGGGATATGACGACAAGATGTTGTTTTAGTTTTGTTTCACTTTATGATGTAATGTAATCCTTTTGAATGTATCTAGTGTATCCATGGCTACTAAACTAATCGGTCTTTCGAGACATGATCTTTTGTGATCAATCTAATGTTACACAATAATGCACCGACTCTAGGTAACTGGGGTTAGGGCGTTACAGTTGGTATTAGAGGTATTTTAGTACTATCCTTGGAAGATAGATTAAGATAAACTGTGATTAGAGAACATAGCCCTAATATAGACTTTGAGGATTAGAATAGAAGAAGATCTTATATTTTTGGTATTATAGATATTTTTTGAGTATTCTGATAAATACATCCCTTTCTGGATATGAGCAGGTAGAGGCGGCTCTGGCACAGATGTACAAAGCGGTAAAACCCGAAAACACCCCTTTGAGGTAGACTCGAACGGGAACTGGTGCACGACAACGGGCCTTACTGCACTTTTGATTACGAAACTGCCGAGGGATATGATTAGGATAATTCTCATTTTATTTACAAAACATTATGAAGGGTTTATGAGTATATACATTCTCAAAGAAAACATTTTTATGATTATAGTTCAATTTATGTTAAGTGTTTTACCGGTATGGAATTATCCATTTTGATTCATAAACTAATCTAGTTTATGCCATTTTTTAGAAATGGCGCCTAATGGGAGTAATGGAAACTGTATCAATGCACACACTCCATGTAGGGATTTCCCTCATGATCATGATAATTATCGTGGAGTTGGAGATACAACTGGTGCTGATCAACTTATCACCATACTGGGAAAACTCACTCAGGTTATGAATAATAACCTTACTCATATGGAGCACCCTAATCCGCAACGTGGAGTATCAATGTTAGATCATTTCTTGAGGAAACAACTGCCAACATTTAATGGGGGTACAAATCCATTAGTAGCTGAGCAGTGTATAATCTCCTTAGAGAAAATATCCCACTCCTTGGGGAGTAGTGAAAGGGAGAAAGTTATCATGGTATTTTACAGCCTCACTGAGGATGCCGATCGATGGTGGTCGCTGATTCAATACACAACGGAAGATGAATAAGTATTAAGTATTTAGTGGAGGGAGTTTAAGAAATTGTTTATAAAAAATACATTCCACATGACTATAGAGCAGATATAAAAAGGCAATTTCTGAGTCTGAGGTAGAAGGAGGATGAGATTGTCGCTAAGTATGAGGATAACTTTACAAGGTTAGCGAGGCTTGTTCCAAATTATATACATATCCCAATATGTAATATTAATCATTTCATTGATGGGTTAAAACTGTTTCTCCATCGATAATTAGTATCACAATATTTCTCAACGTATGAAGATATATTCTCTTGTGCTATCAAGACAGAAAAGGAATTCTCTATGTCTTATGACAACAATGTAAATAAAGAGAAGAAGAGAACGGTGGAACAAGTTACAGATAAATTGAATAAGGGAAAGAAGGATTTTCTATTATGCAATAATTGTGGGATGATTCAACCCACTACATGCCTAAAAGGAATGAGAGTTTGTTATAAATGTGGAGAAAAATGTCACCAGGCTCGTGATTGCAAGGGAAAGAAAGAGACTATCAATGTTTAATGATACAATTGTAGAGAAATGGGGCTTTATGAAAATGAGTGTCCTCAGCTTCAGGGAAACATAACTCAAAAAAGTCCAAGTGGTCAAGGCCAATCTTATATTGTTATTGTAGTTTAAGTGAAATAATTAATGTATTGGTGCTTTTGGACTCAAGGATTATATTATGGTTATAAGAATAATGTGATATATATAAGGATTGTAAAACAGAACTAGTTGTTTCATTAATGTTTCAATATGATAAAGGTAGTCATATTTTTAGTATGTGAAAACAAGAGAAAGTTTACGTTATTTGGGGAATTTGATGTTACAATTGATTTTGGAATTTAAAGACCATTTAGAGAAAGTCTGGACAGAGGTATTTTGTATAACTATAAAGGATGGAATGGATTAAATTCAGCTTTGGATAGTATTGTTTAAGGTTAAAACATTTCTGAAGATTATTTTTGGAATATTATAATTCTATAGTTTTAGGAAAAGGACAACCTGTAGGTTGGGGGATAACCCATCACGTTGGACAAAGATGTAGGAATCAAACCCACAACCATAGTGTGATGGGACTTTATTACCTACCACTAGCCTACAAGATGTCCCTAGTTACTAAAAAATCGTTTTCCTAATCTAAATTATATGTGGTAATATTTAGAACCTTATAAAATTATGATAAATAGAATATTTTTGAGTTCTGTTACCATTTGGAGTGAAAGATGGGTTTGTGGTAAAAATATATTAAAAAATGAAAGTATTCATGACAAGTAAGTATATTTACTTACATTCTTAGTAAATCACTTAAAAAATTCCTCAACTTTATGAAAGGTAACTTAAAACAAAAATGTTGTCAGTTAACATTTCCAACTGGGGATTCAATGACCGTTTAACCAATCATAAGTTTGTGATTTTCTTGTTGTTAGCTTTCTCCTAATACTGTTTTATACAACTCTCCATGAGACCTTGATGGTTTGTTTTTCCTCCATATACATAATTTCATAGAATCCTAGTGTGGTCTATCTCGGATGACCTTTGTACTTCTCTTCCTTTCTTTTAATGTTATATTTTTATTAACCCTATTTCATATGTGGGTTTTCCACAAAGGTATTTTCTATTTTCAACCATTTATTTTTGAAGAAAAATTTCAAATTGCAAGGACGCAATTTATTGAAGGAGGGGAGAATGTAACACTCCATGCTTCTACAATACGCTTCTCATTGAATAATACAGTAGCGTGTGTTGTACGCAACTTTGAGTTCTAACAAACACCACAACCAATCAAAAAAGAGGTTCTAAATAGTAATAAATTTTATTTTGAAATTTTATAAATTTTATCATTCAAAATGGACATCATATTTGGATTCGGAATATCGAATTTAGCCTAGGGTGAAATTTTTGTACTTTTCTGATAACTTTTATATTTTGATGAATAGTGAAAATTACTAGATTTTAATTAAAAACAATTTTTTTAATAAAAATAATTAACAGTGATAAATTATAAAATTGAGTGTTTTTAAAGTATAATTAGAATCTAATTTTATCATTTAATCCAATGGTGGTCATTATAATTAATTTCACTTTGAAATTGGACATAAACAATTGTCAATCTTTTGATTGATATTGTATCTTAAAAACATGCAATTAGTTTTGACAATGGGAATTAATTATAAAATTATTTAATTCAACATATATGTTAGGAATTTTTTAAAATAGACACCATTTTTGAATTTAGAATATCAATTATATCTTAGTATAAATGTTTGGAATTTTTCTGAAAAACATCAATTTTTTATGAATAGTGAAACCACTAAGTTGTAGTTTAAAAACTAATTTTTCGTGTAAATGAAACATTACCACTTCCTTGATTTTATTTTAAAAAATCCTACATACATGGTTTTCATTAGAAAGTAAAATGAGGTCCAATGGTATTAAAATAATTTTTTGGTGAATAGTATCTTTTAAGTTTTCTTAATCGCGATTAAAGGTAATTAGTGAAATTTAAGGTAAAAATGATATTAAAAAAATATTAAAATATATTGACACTTGTCCTAAACTTATTGGATGAGTCATGTCAAACCAATATAATCCATGGGCCAACTTGGGGACCCCATGGAGCCTCTTGGGTTTGAAAATGACATTAATAACTTTTTATTTAATGTAAAAATAAAATTGTCACAAACATGTGTTGTTTTACTAAAAGAATTATTAAATGGGGTTATGTAAGTTATCTTTTTTACTATAATTATGAATTTAAAATATAAATCAATTTCCTAAATCATGGTAATTGTTTTATAATTTTTGGACATTAAATAAATTAATTTTTTATGACACAATGATAATGCACCGATTACACAATTATTTAATGATTTAAATAAAATGAAAATATAATGTAAAATCTAAGACATAGACTTGTTAAAAACCTATTGTATGAGTATATTTCGAACCCTTATCACCTTATCCTCGAAATATGTCTTTTTGGGACTTTTAAAATCCGAAAAGCATTTCATAATAATGTAACATTTCATTACATTCCAAGAGTGCCTCTCCTCTCCTCTTATTAAAGGCCCCCAACTCTACCACCTTATTCATACCATAAAAGCCATTTGGATCGGACATCCTCTGACAAAATACTCTCTCAACTTCCATCTCTAACTCCTAGAATCCTCACATTGGGTAGAAGTCTTCCCAAGGAATCCTTTGCCTCAAATCAAAAAGAGTTACCAGATTTTAAGGTAATGTCTTCTCTTATGTTCTTTGGTTTATTTTGCTTCTCCACCCCCTTAAACTGTTTTTATTACATTATTTTGTAACAAGAAAATTATCTTAAATATACTAGGGTGTTCTTATTATAAGTATTTTAGCTACACTTACACACAGCTACGTTTAATGGTTAAAAAACATACTGTTTCGGTGGGTGGTGAATTACTGCCTCACAAAACGATGATTGTTAAATATTCTTTTAACATCTCTAATGGTGTCCATTATGATGAAACTATTTATATATATGATATATATATTTTTTCATTATGCTTATTTATTTTAAATTTATGATTTCCATTATGGGAAAGAACGATAATTTCATTTTAGGAAGTGCGGACTACCACCCCCTCAAGGTGATTTGAATCGTTATTGCCATATGTGGGATGTATAAAGGATAGATTAAATGATATTATATATGATATTATACAGGAATTATAATATACCTTTATTTAATTATGATTCCATTCCATTAAATACGAAATATAAATGCAAGTAGCGTTCATTTGTACGTACGACTTACCGTCTCCATGAACGGTGCATTTCATTTCATAACTCTTAATTTTACATAATATTATGAATGATTGTATATACTAGATATATATGAAATATATGATATCTACATAATGAATATAATTCTGGATATAATGGATATTTTACCACATGAACAACTTGTAATTATAAGAAGTTTATTTTTGACTCAAGTACCAAAGAACGACAAAACGACTGTTATTAACATAAATAATTACATAATTCTCATAACATGGTAATATGTGATATAAAAGGAATAATAAAATTGAAAAGGGTTCTTAATCAATTATAAATTAACTCTATTTTATTATTCAGGACGTTATAGAATGGTCGAGTCAAGTCGGACATGAGGTAAGGGAACTTCTTAACCCAATTTTCGTACTTTGGTTTAATCTCCTACTTTCAAATTATGTCATGATATTATTATTTCCTATGCTTTATTTTTACTTTCTTTTTGTGTACTTATATTGAATACACATAATAGATCTATTTTATTTAAAAAATGTTATTTTTAAGGATCTTTGTCTCAATCTCCATTCATTGAGGCATATATTATTTTGTACACAAATTTCTTTTATACGGTGTATAAACACCTTTTACTTTTATGTTTATTCAAAAAGAATCTTTTTATACTAAGTGTTTTACTAAATGGAAAAAAGGAAAGTTTTTCTTGTCGTATTTATGCGGAGACAATGACTTCTCCACCACCGTGACCAGTATTTGAGTTTCGGCTACCTCTAAAAGACCTAACTTTTTTAAAATGAAAAATAAATACCACGGTTTAATTTTCTTTTATTGTGGTATTGAAAATGGTTTTGATAATTTTTTTATTATATCAATGTGTTGTATTGATATATTGTGATTGAAAGGTGTAAATTTTATATTTATTTTATGCATGTTTTACGTGATACGATTTTTAATGGTTTATGATATGTTTAAACTTGTTCATATGAGGAATGTATTAGACTTAATAAGTGAAGGGTGGAGCCTGCTATAGATCCTCAATGCATCGGTAGGTCTCATGATACAAACTAGTGTATTGGAACGAGTCCTTGACAAAATATTATTTCTAGTCTTGTAACAAGGCCTTGGATACGTGGTTATGATAGTATCACATTATGCATTCCATCATTATGAAAGTGGTAATTGATCTTGAATGTGATTATTGGACTAGTAGAATATCCATGTGAATATGAAAATGGAATTATTTCATTTTTCTTTTCCATATTATGATGAATTTCAAGTTTAAGAGTCTTTTTTTATTAGTTATACATTTCCTTAGATGTTAATGATTATTTATGAATGATTCCACTATATTGTTATCCTTACTGAGCATCTGAGCTCACCCCTTCCAATGTTTTAATTTTTCTAGGATGTGAAAAAGTAAATTATGAATGACCTGTAGGGATAGTATGAGGGGATATGAAGACAAGATGTTGTTGTAGTTTTTTTTACTTTATGATGTAATGTAAGACCTATGAATGTATCTTGTGTTTCAAGGCTACTAAACTAATTGGTATTTCGAGACTTGATCTTTTGTGATCATGCCAATGTTACGCAAAAAATGCATCAACTCTGGGTAATTGGGGTCAGGGAGTTATAATTGGTATCATAGGTAGTTCAGTACTAACATTGGAAGCTAGATTTAGATAAACTCTGATTAGATCACATAGCCCGAAGATAGACATTGAGGATTTGTATAGAAAAACATCCTAGAATTTTGGTATTATACAGATTTTGTGAGTTTTCAGATAAATACATCTATTCCTAGATACGAGACGGCAGAGGCCACTCTGGCGCAGATGTACCTAGGGGTAAAACCAAAAACACCCTTTTGAGCTAGACTCGAATGGGAACTGCTGCACGACAACGGGCCTTGCTGCACTCTTGGTTACGACACTCCCAGGGGATACGCTTAGGATAATTCTCATTTTAATTACAAACCATTATGTAGGTTTTATTAGTATATACATCCTCAATGGAAATATTTTTATGGTTGTAGTTCAATTTATGTTATGTATTTTAAAATTATGGAATTATGCATTTTGATTCATAAACTAATCTAGTTTATGCCATTGTTTAGAAATGGAGCCTAGTGGGAGGAATAAAAACTCTATCAATGCACGCACTCCATGTAGGGATTTCCCTCCTGCCCAAGATAATTATAATGGAGCTGGAGATACAACTGGTTCTGATCAACTTATCACCATACTGGGAAAACTCACTTAGGTTATGAATAATAACCTTACTCATATGGAGCACCCTGATCCGCAACGTGGAGGATCAATGTTATATCGTTTCATGAGGCAACAACCGCCAACATTTATTTATGGTACAAATCCATTAGTAGCTATGCAATGGATAAACTTTATAGAGAAAATATTCCACGACTTGGGGAGTAGTGAAAGGGAGAAAGTTGTCATGGTAGTTTACCACCTCAATGGAGATACCGATCAATGGTGGTTGCTGATTCAAAACATAAATGAAGATAAAGAAGTATCAGGTATGGAATGGAGGGAGATTATGGACATTTTATTAGAAAAATACATTCAACATGACCATAAAGCAGATATGGAAAGGCAATTTCTGAGTCTGACGCAGAAGGAGGATGATAATGCCACAAAGTATGAGGATATCATTACAAGGTTAACGAGGCATGTTCCAGATTATATACGTAACCCAAGAAGTAAGATTGATCATTTCATTGATGGGTTAAACCTGTTTCTCCATCGAGCATTAGTATCAAAATCTTTCTCAATGTACGAAGATATAGTCTCTGGTGCTATCAAGACAGAAAATGAATTCTTTATGTCTTATGGAAACAATGTAATGTAAGTGAAGAATAGAATGGTGGAACAAGAGATAGATAAATAGAAAAATGGAAATAATGATTTTCCATTATGCGATAATTGTGGGAAGAATCACCCTAGTATTTGCCTAAAAGGAATGGGATATTGTTATAAATGTGGAGAAAAAGGTCATCAGGCTTGTGATAGAAAGGGAATAAAAGAGGATATCAATGTTGAATGCTACAATTGTAGAGAAACGGGGCATTTTTCAAATTAATTTTCTATGGGTCAGGGAAAATTAACTCAAAAAAGGGAAAGTGTTAAAGGCCAATTTTATGTTGTTACTATAGTTGAAGGGGAATAATTAATATATTAGTGCTTTTGGACTCATGGAATATATTCTGGTTATAAGAATAATGTGATATATATAAGGATTATAATAAAGAACTTTTTGTTTCATTATGGATTTAATATGATGAAGGTAATCATATTTTTAGTATTGGAAATATGAAAAACATTACTTTATTTAGGGAATCTGATGTTAAAATTGATTTTGGAATTTATAGACCTTTTAGAGAATGTCTGGACAGAAGTATATTGGATAACTATAAAGTTTGGAATGGTTTAAGTTTAACATTGGATAGTATTTTTTATGGTTAAAAAATTTCTGAAGATTATTTGTGTATTATTATAATACAATAGTTTTAGGAAAAGGACAACCAGCAGGTTGGGGGATAACTCATCACATCAGACAAAGCTGCAGGAATCGAACACACAACCATAGTGCGATGGGCCCTTATTACCTACCACAAGCCTACATGAAGTCCCTGGTTTTACAAAATAGTTTTTTTAATCTAAATGGTATGTGGTAATATTTGGAACCTTATACAATTAGGATAAATAGAATATTTTTGAGTTCTGTTACCATTTGGAGTGAAAGATGGGTTTTTGGTAAAAATTTATTAAATAATGAAAGTCTACATGACAAGTAAGTATATTTCCTTATGTTCTTAGTAAATATCTTAAATAAATTCTTCAACTTTATGAAAGGTAACTTAAAACAAAAATGATTTCGGTAAACTTTTTCAACTAGGGATTCAATGACTGTTTAACCAATCACAAGTTTGTCATTTTATTGTGGTTAAATTTCTCCTTATCCTATTTTCTACAACTCTCCATCAGACCATGATGGTTTTTTTCCTCCATACACATATTTTCAATGAATCCTAGTTTGGGCTATATCGGGTGACCTCTGTACTTCTCTTCCTTTCTATTAATGTTATATTTTTTTTAACCCTATTTCCGATGTGGGTTTTCCACAAAGGTATTTTGTATTTTCAACATTTTATTTTTGAAGAACTATTTCAAATTGCAAGGATGCGGTTTATTGAAGGAGGGGAGAATGTAACACCCCAAGCTTCCACGATACACTTCTCTTCGAATAATACAATAGCGTGTGTTGTATGCAACTTCGAGTTCTAACACACACCACAACCAATCAAAGTAGTCGTTATGAATAGTCATTCCTACTTTTTGAAATTTTATAAATTTTTTCATTCAAAATGTACTTCATTTTTGGATTCAAAATATCTGATTTAGCCTAGGGTGAAATTTTGGAACTTATCGGATAACATTAATATTTTCATGAATAGTGAAAATTACTAAATTTTAATTAGAAACACATTTTTATTCAAAACAATTAAGTGGGATAAAATATAATATTGAGTGGTTTTAATGTAAAATTAGAATATAATTTTACCATATTATCCAATGGTGGTCATTATAATTAATTTCACTTTGAAATTGGACATAAACAATTCTCTATCATTTGATTGATATTGTTTCTTAAAAAAAGCTATTTGTTTTGACAACGGGAATTAATTATAAAATTAATTAATTAAACGTATAGGTTTGGAATTTTTTAAAATAGAAACCATTTTTGAATTCAGAATATCAATTATATCATAGGGTGATTTTTTGGTATTTTTCTGAAAAACATCAATTTTTGAAGAATAGTGAACCCACTATGTGGTAGTTTAAAAAATAATTTTTCGTGTAAATGAAACATTACCACATCTGTGATTTGATTTTAAAAAATCTGACATACATGGTTGTAATTAGAATTTAAAATGATGTTCAATGGGAATAAAATAATTTTTTGGTGAATAGTAACTTTTATGTTTTAGTAATCACAATTAAAGGTAATTAGTGAAATATAAGGTAAAAATGATATTATAAAAATATAAAAATATCATGACACTTTTACTACACTTATTATATGAGTCATGTCCCACCAAGAAAATCCATGGGTCAACATGGTGACCCCATGGAGCTACTTGGGTAAGAAAATGACATTAATAACTTTTTATTTAAAGTAAAAATAAAATTGTCACAAACATGTGTTGTTTTACTAAAAAAAATATTATATGGGTTTATATAAGTTAATTTTTTGACTATAAATATTAATTTGAAATCTAAAAAGATTTCCTACATAATTGTAATTTTTTTATAATTTTTATCCATTAAATAAATTAAATTTTATATGACACAATGATGATGCACCGATTTCCTAATTAATTAACGATTTAAATAAAATGAAAATATAATGTAAAATATAAGACATAAACATGTCAAAAACCTATTGTATGAGTATATTTCGAACTCTTATCACCTTATCCTTGAAATATATCATTTTGGGACCTTTAAAATCCGAAAATCATTTCATAATAATGTAACATTTCATAACTTTCCAAGAGTGCCCCTCCTCTCCTCTTATAAAAGGCCCCCAAATATACCACCTTATTCACAACATCAAAACCATTTGAATCAGACAAAATCTGCCCAAATACTCTCTCAAATTTACTCTCTAACTCCTAGAAGCCTCACTTTGTGTAGAAGTCTTCCCAATGAAGACTTTCACTCAAATCAAAAAGAGTTGCTCGATTTTAAGGTAATGTATTCTCTTATGTTCTTTTGTTTTATTTTTCTTCTCCAAAACCATAAACTCTTTTTATTCCTTTATTTTTTAACAAATCCAGTATCTTCAATATACTAGGATGTTGTTATCATATGGATTCAATCTACACTTACACACACCTTCATCTAATGGTTAAAGAACATACTGTTTCCTTGGGTGGAGAATTATTGCCTCACAAAATGATGATTGTTCGATCTTCTTTTAACACCTCTCATGGTGGCCATTATGATGAAACTATTTCTATATATGATATGTTCATGTTTATGTTTTCCTTATTCTTTTGTATTTTTCATTTATGATTTCCATTATGTGTAAATGCTATAATTTCATTTTAGGAAGTCCGGACTACAGCACCCTCAAAGTGTTTTGAATCGTTAATGCCATATGTGGGACGTATAAAGGATGGAGTATGTCACGACCCGTTCTCGGGGCCCGTGCCATGACTACTCCAAGCCCGCCTTCCATAGGCCAGGGGCTGGCGACTAGCACCAAGGCGTAAATCCCGATAAACAGGGAAGGCATTGCCTTTGTAAAGCAAACATGCACCACAGAGTAAGCAAGCGGAAAAGTAAACACTAAGTAAAAACTATAACAAGCTGTGCTGAAAGTAAAAGGGGCCGGAAATACAAGCCCAACTATAAAGTACAACTGAAAGGAAAACAACAACCTAAAAGAAAAGCCACAGCGTCGAGTCGTCCTCTGGATGTCCCACCTAAAAGGTGACTACAGAAATCCTCCACTGCTCCTCGGTCCAGCCGTTCACTCCGAGTACGTCTCGCCCAGTGGTCCACCTCCAGGTATCGTCCTACTCCGCAAGACTCCACAACGATCAGTGTTGTTCATCGTCTACAACCAACACAACGAAGTGCGGGCATAGCCCATGCAGGGGTGAGTATAAGCTACTCAGTAGGGACCCCAAGACCACCGAAGGTCTCCCGGAATCCACAAAGGATAAACCACAAAGGAAAGATACAATCACGATGTAACAACCTACACTTCTTAGGTATATGCCCATACATATACCTAAGTCATCAATTCCCGTTCGGCTCCAACATCCGAGCCCAAGCACTTCCCAATCCACACAGGAAAGCAAAACGTAAATCCACACAGGATAGCACAACGCAATCCACAAAGGAAAGAAAAACGTAAATCCACACCGGATAGTTCAACACAATCCAAAAAGGAGAGCAAACAGTAAATCCACACAGGAGTTAACAGTAAATCCACACAGGACATTTCAACACAATCCACAAAGGAGAGTAAATAGTAAATCCACCCAAGATTCAGCTCACACAGGTATACTTCTTCAAATGATGATAGGGATGATCAGATGTAGCCACTGATTCATCTAAGTCGTCGGACCCACAATGGATCGGTAGGTACTAACCCCTGCAATGACCTACACAGGACCGAACAGGAAGTTGAACCAAAATCTATTGGGTAACTCCTTCTCCATCAAGTACAGTGGTTATGCCGCTACAACCAAGCTCTTCCCTCTTACCATGAACTGCTGTAGTTCTCCACCTATCGGGTACTGTGGTCCTGCTGCAACAACCAAGCGTTCCTCCGTTGTGGGTCTGCCGCTACAACCAAGCGCTCCCCTGTGCCCCTACAACCAAGCGCACCTCTGTCGTGGGTCTTCCGCTACAACCAAGTGCTCCACTGTGCCACTACAACCAAGCGCACCTCTGTCGTGGTTCTGCCGCTACAACCATGCGGTCCCCTATGCGGCTGCAACCAAGCACACCTCTGTCGTGAGTATTCTGCTACAACCAAGCGCTCCCATGTGCTGCTACAACCAAACGCACCTCTGTCGTTCGATCAGCAGTTGTCACGTCTCAACCGGCTCTAGGGTTTCCGCACACAGTAACCTTGATTAGGAGGGTCTCCTCCACGAGCTAAGAGGTCGATGCATCAACTGACATGTAGTCCAGAGTTGATGTATCCCAAGATGTACTGTATTGATCACTGCCGAAAACAAAGAGGATTCCCGTACTGTTTTCATCATCGTCGCAGTCGAATCCACTGAGGATCTCTGTACAGTCATCGTCGTCACAACAGTAGTAGCAGCCAGCTCTAGGGTTCCCGCACACAGCGAGCTCTTTCAGGAGGGTCCGCTCCACGAGCCGAGAGGCTGATACATCAACTGACTCAAAGTCCAGAGTTGATGTATCCAAAAGTTCCTCATCGTCAAAAGGAACTCAACTTCGTAGATGGCGCGTCAATCGGACGCCCGGTCTGAGAGTTATTGGCTTTTTCGTCCGAGGGACCCCGTTGGTTTTTAAGGAAAAACCAACCCGACCGTACTCCACCTACGTCCAAACCTTGGGTGGAGTGAGCCAAAAGATCCATCTCACATAGAGGAATTCAAAAAAGTCGACGACACATCAATCAGACATCCGAAGATCGATATATGAGCGTTTCCGCTCCGAGGGCCCGGTTGGTTTCGTGTACGAACCAACCCGGCCGAACCCAAAGTTCTCCAAAACCGCGAGTGTAATATACCGAAACGACCGTCTCGATCCATGGATCGCGTTTCCGTTAACGACACGTTGTTTGGAGGCCTGTATATCATGTTACGGGCAAATGACCCAAAAGGTCCTGAAACAGGGGGTCCGAGTCTGGGTCGACACGGCCCGACCCCCCCTGGGTCGGCCCGAACGGGGCGACCCAAACCGGGTCGACCCGACCCGGGTCCGACCCGGCTGGCCCTGGCCGGCCCGGCTCGGCCGAGCGGCCGAGCGAAGTAGGGGGGAGTCGCCGCCCCCGCGGGGTGTCACCCTGGACGACACGAGCGACACGGGAGGGAGTCGCCGCCCCCACGCGACAAACCCGCGGCACCCAAGGGGTGTCGCCCGGGACAGCCGAACGCGGCTTCAGCCGCGTCCTGTGTGTGCCAGACTCGCGTGGTCGCGGCTCAGCGGGCGCTGCCGCCGGCTTCCGCGGGCCACCAGATTCGCTCCGGTGTTCCGTTTTCCTTCCCGTCTACGCCGTTGTTTCTCCCGGGGTCCGTTCTTCACTGTGGGATCATCAAATTTTCCTTGTGTCATGTTCCGTCGTCGCCCGTCAAATCCGCACAACCCCGAAGAACGACGGAGGTTTGTCGGGCCGTGTTTGTTTGGCCTACACCCTCCGTGTTAGATAACAACAACGGGAGAAAATAATTCAACACATGAATCAAAAATTTTAATAAATTAAAATTGTTCATTTGAATCCGGTTTTTTAATTTTAACGAAACGTGTACGGGAATAAGGGCATTTCCAAAACAAAATCCCTACCTCGTCAAGTCGCCGCACGCGCGTTCTTCGCGGAAAGAGGGGATCATCACGTCATCACGGTATCCGGCGTCGCGTCGTCGCGGAAGGGTGTTGCGTCGACGAACCCGAGGTTCAAGAACAAAAAGTTTTAATTAATAAAAATTAAATCTATTTTGTTGTTAAAATCCTCAAGGAAAACTAAAGAACCGCAATCTCTCCCCTTAAACGATGACCGTAGATTTTGTTGTGAATGAAGGGACGTCACAGAAGAACGTCGTTGGCGTTGCGGCACACTGCGTTGCGTCGTCGATTTCCGTGGTTTGGCGTTCTTCATCGGTGGCCGACATTCTTCGCATTCTTCGTGTTCTTCACGAAGAAGAATGAAGGAACAAGACTTTCAAATCCTCTCAACGAGAAATCCTTCAAAATTCGGTGTTGTTCTTATTTTATTATTACGCCAACGAACGAAAAAGAGGTAAGTAATGACCCATTAATTAGTAGAATTAATTCAACGAAATAAACCGCCCAATTAATCCAATGAAATAAACCGCCGAATTAATTGGTGGTTAAGAATTTAAGAAAATACGTCAGTTGACATTCATAATGATAGGTTTTCGCGGGTGCCTTACTTAGCTGAAAAGAAACGGTGGGGCTCGTGCGGGCCCCATCTCACAAATATCCTACCAAGTGGGTAGGATATTTTTGGATAGTACCCTATCCATCTCAACTCAGTTTAAGCCGCATTATGTGGATTCAAGTGACTTCCAAGTGGCTTGAGAGAAATAAAATAATGTTTGTCGAACAATTTATTTTATTTATTAACTTTTATACAAAAAAATAAAAACCACACCCAACAAGTGCAACTCCGGAAGAGGCGTTTCTAAGCAAATACCAGCGCTATAATTTCATTGGTGCCCTAGGAATTCGATTCCGGGCACTGGTTCAAAAGTTAGAAAAACCCGCTCGTCCATTCACTGAACGTACCTAAGCCAAACTTCGGAAAATGATTCTCGGCACACCGGGACTCAGATTCTGGTGCCATCAGAAACCGCGTTCTTGAAAAATTCCAAAGACAATTAAGAAAAAAAATTTCCTTGAAATTTACGGGTCTTTACATTACTCCTACCACAGAGCATTACGTCCCCGTAAAGCTTCACCAAAAACGTAGGGATAAAAAGGCGGTAATGAGCACGCATCTGAGCCTCCCGCTCCAAAGTTCTCTCATGGAGGTTCCTGAGCTTGCATCTGAACACGCTAGAGGAATCGATCGTCCACCTAGGAACTCCTCCTGTCGATCCTCGATCTCCATTGGGACCTCCGAAAAAGTTGCCTCATCATCAAAGACCAGCTCCCCATAGTCAATGATATGAGTCGGGTCCTGCACGTATCTCCTCTGCTGAGATACGTGGAAAACGTCATGCACCCGGTGCAACTGAGGTGGTAGAGCTAGACGATAAGCCACCTCACTAATCCTGCCGAGGACTTGGAAAGGTCCGATGAAGCGTGGAGACAACATTCCTCCTCGGACAAATTTCCGTAATCCACTTCGAAGTGAGACCCGCAAGAAGACGTGTTTTCCATCATCGAACTCTAGTGGCCTCCGCCTCCTGTCAGCATAAGACTTCTGCCGTCTCTGAGCTGTCCTCATCCCCTCCGGGATGACCTGGTCCTTCTCTGTCACACATGAGCTGCTAAGATTTCTCCTTTGCCGATAAGATAAATCTGGTCTCATCCCCTGGATGAACCACTTCCTTTTCCCAATACAGTCAATCCTGATATGGATGTTACAAATCTATACCAAAGATAGCGTCGTAAGGCCTCGACGCTACTACAAAGAGATCCAACCATTACTCTCGCCTCTAAGGGTTGAGTCACACTGTCGGCATCAATGTGTGGTAACTGGGTCTCCTCCAGTAGATTTCTCACAAGTGAGGGTCAAGTCAACAGTCTAACTGGAACCTCCTAGTAACAACACAAAAGAGGACAGGAATGATAACATCACAAAGGTAAGCGTCTTCTACTATTGCTGCTCATAAAAAAAAGACATTATACAACAACAAGGAACTAGAAGTACAAAAGACGTATACACTAGTTCTGCTCCTATACATCTGCTCCCAGAGCTCCATGATCGTAGGCCTCAGCTGCCTGAAGCTGAGCTCTCACATGTCCTCCTGTCCCCTGCGGTCGGGGTGGACCTCCAGGTGGTGGTGATGACAACACCACGAAGCGTCGTCCACCTCCAACTGCACGGCCAGCTCCCCTGCCATGGACGCCTGCTAGTTGCGGCCCTCCCTGATCGAACCTATGCCCTTGCCTGGGGGGTCCTTCGTCCATCCGCTGGTCATCCGTATGGCGGGTCGGACAGTCACGAGCCATGTGACCAATCCCGCCGCAGGAGTAACACTGCCCTCTCATGGAAATTCGTTGTCCACCCCGAGTAACTCGCACAACCGATCCAGAGTCATGCTGTCGACCACATGTAGGTCTAGTCCTCTTGGACCCCTATGTCATCTGTCTACTACCTGCTGTAGAAGACTCTACCGCATGCCAGAAAGTGTTGGGTCCTGCTGCGGGAGACTGATCAGCAAGGAAACTCTCCACTAAGAGGGATCGCTCCAACACCCCTGCCTGAGTCGGAATGTTGAGAGACATCATCGAAGCCCTGATCTCGTGCCTCAGTCCCTGCTCGAAGTTCCGGGCCCGGAAGAATGGGTCCCGTACCATATCTGTGGAGTAGCGCGAGAGATCAATAAATCTTGCCGAGTACTGGGCCACTGTCATGCTGCCATGTTGTAGCTATAGCAGCTCTTGGATGCGAACTGCACGGAGGGTGGCTGGGACGAACTCGGAGCGGAAGATGATCTCAAAGTACGTCCAGAGAAGAGAAGTCTCGTCGTGCATCTGGAGCATCAAGCTCCACCATCTGCCTGCTGCCGCGTGTAGGAGGCTCGCTGCGAGGATCACCATGAGGTCTGCTGGTGTCCTCACTAATCTGAAACCCCGTACAACTGCCTCTAGCCAGTCCTCGGCGGCCTAGGGGTTCATCTCCCCGCGGAACCTGAGAGGTCGTTGGCGCTGGAACTCAAGCAGTGCACTAAGGATATGTGCATCGTCAGCGGCTGGGGCTGGTAGCATCAGTGGCTCGGTGGGTAGAGGTACCACTGGTGCCTCTACTGACAACGAGCCCAGCACCGAGGCCTCGTCACTCGGTGGGCTGTCATCACGCTCCACTCTCGGAACCCTAGCCGGCTGCCGTCGTGGGGATATCCTGAAAAGAAACAGGTGTGCCACAGTCAGAAATGTATACCTGGTGAGCTGACACAAGTAATCACAAAGAAAACTTGAACACACATGCAATCAATGTTTTCGTGCATTAAGTCGGAAATCAGAAGTCAGGATCCTGGTGTATGGATACGTTGGCTGCCACACCAACATTGGACTCCCTGGACTGATAACCACACTCAATACGCTATACACTATCGCTTGACATAGAAGAAAGATCAGAGTCTGCGGTAGAACCGACCACCTCTAATACCAAATTGTCACGACCCATCCTTGGGGCCCGTGTCGTGACTACCCCAAGCCCACCTTCCATAGGCCAGAGGCTGGCGACTAGCACCAAGGCATAAATCCCAATAAACAGGGAAGGAATTGCCATGGAAAAGTAAACAAGCACCACAGAGTAAGCAAGCAGAAAATTAAACACTATGTAAAAACTGTAATAAGCTGTGCTGAAAGTAAAAGGGGCTGGAAATACAAGACAAACTGTAAAGTACAAATAAAAGGAAAAATAGTAACCGAAAAGAAAAGACGCAGCATCGAGCCGTCCTCTGGAAGTACCACATAAAGGGTGAGTACCGAAAGCCTCCACTGCTCCTCGGTCCAGCCGTCCACCCCGAGTACATCTCGCCCAATGGTCCACCTCCAGGTACCATCCTGCTCCGCAAGCCTCCACCACGATCAGCGCTGTCTGTCGTCTGCAACCAACACAACGAAGTGTGGGCATAGCCCGTGCAGGGGTGAGTATAAGCTACTCAGTAGGGACCCCGAAACCCCCAAAGGTCTCCCGAAATCCACAAAGGATAAACCAAAAAGGAAATATACAATCACGAAGTAACAACCTACACTGCTTAGGTATATGCCCATACATATACCCAAGTCATCAATTCCCGTTCGGCTCCGACATCTGAGCCCAAGCACAACCCAATCCACACAAGAAAGCAAAACATAAACCCACACAGATTAGCACAACACAATCCACAAAGGAAAGAAAAACGTAAATCTACATAGGATAGTTCAACACAATCCACAAAGGAGAGAAAACAGTAAATCCACACAGGAGTAAACAGTAAATCCACACAGGACATTTCAACACAATGCACAAAGAAGAGTAAACAGTAAATCCACCCAAGATTCAGCTCACACAGGTATACTTCTTCAAATGACGATAGGGATGATCAGATGTATCCACTGATTCATCTAAGCCGTCGGACCCACAAAGGATCGGTAGGTACTAACCCCCGCAATGACCTACACAGGACCGATCAGGAAGTTGAACCCAAAGCTATTGGGCAACTCCTTCTACATCAAGTACAGTGGTTATGCCGCTACCACCAAGCGCTTCCCTATTACCATGAACTGATGTAGTTATCCACCTATCGGGTACTGTGGTCATGCTGCTACAACCAAGCGCTCCTCCGTCGTGGGTCTGCCGCTACAACCAAGCGCTCCCCTGTGTCGCTAAAACCATGTGCACCTCTGTCGTGGGTCTGCCGCTACAACCAAGCGCTCCCCTGGGCCGCTACAACCAAGCGCACCTCAGTCGTGGGTCTGCCGCTACAAACAAGCACTCCCCTGTGCCGCTACAACCAAGCGCACCTCTGTTGTGGGTCTGCCGCTACAACCAAGTGCTCTCCTATGCTGCTACAACCAAGCGCACCTCTATTGTTCGATCAGCAGTCGTCAAGTCTCAATCGGCGATAGGGTATCCGCACACAGAAAGATCGTTCGGGAGGGTCCGCTCCACGAGCTAAGAGGTCGATGCATCAACTGACATGTAGTCCGGAGTTGATGTATCTTAAGATGTACTGTAGTGATCACTGCCAAAAACACAGAGGATTCTCGTACCATTTTCATCATCGTCGCAGTCGAATCCACTGAGTATCTCTATACAGTCATTGTCGTCACAACAGCAGTAGTAGCCAGCTATAGGGTTCCCGCACACAGCGAGCTCGTTCGGGAGGGTCCGCTCCACGAGCCGAGAGGCTGATACATCAACTAACTCAAAGTACAGAGATGATGTATCCAAAATTTCTGTATCGTCAATAGGAACTCAACCTCGCAGACGGCGCGTCAATCAGACGCCCGGTCGGAGAGTTATTGGCTTTTTCGTCCCAAGGGTCCGGTTGGTTTTTAAGGCAAAACCAACCCAATTGTACTCCACCATTGTCCAATCCTTGGGCTGAGTGAGCCAAAAGATCCGTCTCACTTTGAGGAATTCATCAAAGTCGACGGCACGTCAATCGTACGTCCGATGCTCGAGATATGAGCGTTTCCGCTCCGAGGGCCCGGTTGGTTTCATGTACGAACCAACCTGGCCGAACCCAAAGTTCACCGAAACCTTGAGTGTAATTTACTGAAACTACCGTCTCGATCCAAGAATCGCGTTGCCGCTGACGGCACATCGTTTGGAGGCCCGTAGCTCAAGTTACGGTCAAAAGGCCAAAAAGGTCCAGAAACGGGGGGTCCGGGTCTGGCTCGACCCGGCCCGACCCCCCCATGGGTCGGCCCGAACCGGGGCGACCGGACCCGGCTGGCCCGGCCCGGCTCGGCTCTTCCGAGGGGCCGAGCGACGTGGGGGGGAGCCGCCGCCCCCGCGTGACAACCCCGCGGCACCCGCGGGGTGTCTCCCTGGACGACCTGAGGGACGAGGGGGGGAGCCGCCGCCCCCGCGTGACAACCCCGCAGCACCAGAAGTTGCTCCGGTGGTCCGTTTTCCTCCCCCTCTGCGCTGTTGTTCCTCCCGGGTTCTGTTCTTCACTGCGGGATCATCAAATTGCCATTGCGTCACGATCCTTCATCGCCCATCAAATCTGCACAAGCCCGAAGAACAATGGAGGGTTTTCGGACCTTGTTTGTTTGGCCCGCACCCTCCGCGTTAGATAACTACAATGGGAGAAAATAATTCAACACATGAATCAAAAATTTTAATAAATTAAAATTGTTCTTTTGAATCCGGTTTTTTAATTTTAATGAAACGTTCTCGGGAATAAGGGCATTTCCAAAACAAAATCCCTACCTCGTCAAGTCGCCGCACGTGCGTTCTTCGCAGAAAGAGGGGATCGTCGCGTCGCCGCGGTATCCGTCATCGCATCGTCGCGGAAGGGTGTTGCGTCGACGAACCCGAGGTTCAAGAACAAAAAGATTTAATTAATAAAAATTAAATCTATGTTGTTTCTAAAATCGGCAAGGAAAACTAAAGAACCTCAATCTCTTACCTTAACTGATGACCGGAGATTTTGTTGCGGATGAAGGGATGTCGCAGAAGAACGTCGTTGGCATTACAGAACACGGCGTCGCGTCGTCGATTTCTGTGGTTCGACGTTCTTCGTTGGTGGCTGGCGTTATTCGCGTTCTTCGTGTTCTTCGCGAAGAAGAACTGAGGCACAAGACTTTCAAATCCTCTCAATGAGAAATCCTTCAAAATTCGTTGTTGGTCTTATTTTATTATTTCGCCAACAAACGAAAAAGAGGTAAGTAACGACCCATTAATTAGTAGAATTAATTCAACGAAATAAACCGCCCAATTAATTCAACAAAATAAACCGCCCAAATAATTGGTGGTTAAGAATTTATGAAAACACGTCAGTTGACTTTCATAATGACAGGTTTTCGCGGGTGCGTTACTTAGCGGAAAAGAAACGGTGGGGATCGTGCGGGCCCCACCTCACAAATATCCTACCAAAAGGGTAGGATATTTTTGGATAGTACCATATCCGTCTCAACTCAGTTTAAGCCGCTTTAAGTGGATTCAAGTGGCTTCCAAGTGGCTTGAGAGAAATAAAATGAAGTTTGTCGAAAATTTTATTTTATTTCTTAACTTTATGCCCAAAAATTAAAAACCACACCCGAGCTAACGCAACTCCGGAAGAGGAGTTTCTAAGAAAATACTGGCGCTGCAATTTCATTGGTGCCCTCAGCATTTGATTCCGGGCACTGGTTCAAAAGTTAGAAAAACCCGCTAGTCCATTCACTGAACGTACCTGAGCCAGACTTTGGAAAATGATTCCGGGCACACAGGGACTCGGAATCAGGTGATGTAAGAAACTGTGTTCTTGAAAAATTCCAATGAAAATTAAGAAAAAAAATTCCCTTGAAATTTATGAGTCTTTACAAAGTAAATGATATTATATATGATATTATACTGTAATTAAAATATACATTTATATAATTATGATTCCATTCCATTAAATTTGAAATAGAACTGAAAGTATCGTTCATGCCTACGTACAACTTCCCGTCTCCATGAACGGTGCATTTCAATTATTACCTCTAAATGTTACGTAATATTATGAATGAATGTATATACTGGATATATATGATATATATGATATCTACATCAGGAATATAATTCTAGATATAATGGATATTTTACCACATGAACAACTTGTCATTATAAGAAGTTTATTTTTGACTCATGTACCAAAGATCGACAAAATGACCGTTATTAACATAAATTATTACATAATGTTCATAACATGATTATAAGTGATATAAAAGAAATAATAAACTTTAAAAATGTTCTTATGAAATTATAAATTAAATCTAATTTATTATTCAGGTGGTTAAAGAACAGTCGAGTCAAGTTAGACATGAGGTAAGGGAACTTCTTAACCCAATTTCCGTTCATTAGGTTAATCTCCTACTTTCAAATTATGTCATGATATTATTATTTCTTATCTTGTATTTGTAGTTTCTTTATGTGTACTTATATTTAATACACATAATATATACATTTTATTTAAAAAATGATCTTTGTAAGGAACTTCATCTCAATCTCCATTCATTGAGTCATATTTTTTTTATACACATATTTTTTTATACTGTCAATAAACCACTTTTACTTTTATGTTTATTCAAAAGAAATCTTTTTTATATGAAGCATTTTACTGAACAACAAAAAGGAATATTTTCCTTGTCGTACGTATGCAGCGAAAACGACTTCTCCTCAGTCGGGACCATTATTTGAGTTTTGACTTCCTCTACAAGCCATAAATATTTTTAAATCACAAATAAATACAATGTTTTAATTGCATTTTATTTTGGTATTAAAAATTGTTTTGATAATGATTTTATTATATCAATGTATTGTATTGATATCTTGTGATTGAAATGTAGAAATGTTATATTTAATTTATTCATGTTTTA
Source organism: Viscum album (assembly GCA_963277665.1). NCBI lineage: Eukaryota > Viridiplantae > Streptophyta > Magnoliopsida > Santalales > Viscaceae > Viscum > Viscum album. The sequence continues at coordinate 2,088,096,835 of OY728152.1, forward strand.
GGTGATATGATTATGATATGGTTTATTATATGTTTAAACCTGTTCATATGAGGAATGGATTGGACTTAATAAGTGACTGGTGGAGCCTGTTATAGCTTCTTGATGCATCTGTTGGTCTCATGAGAAAAACTAGTGTCCTGGAAGGAGGACTTTAAAAAATCTTATTTGTAGTCATGGCATGAGGCCATGGCTACGTGGTTAGGATTGTCTGGATTATGCATTCCATCATATGAAAGTGGTTATTGATATTGCATGTGATTATTCGACTGGTAGAATATCCATGTGAATATGTAAATGGAATTATTTCATTTTATTTTGACATGTTATGCTGAAGTTCAAGTTTAAAAGGAATTTTTTTTAGTTATACATTGCCTTAAATGTTCATGTTTATTTATGAAAGCTTCTGCTATATTTTTATCCTTACTGAGCATCTGAGCTCACCCCTTCCAATGTTTTAATTTTTCCAGGATTTGATGAATTATATTAAGAATGACCTACAGGGATAGTATGAAGGAATATGAAGAAAAGATGTTGTTGTTGTTTTTTTTACTTTATGATGAAATGTAAGACTTATGAATGTATCTAGTGCTTCCAAGGCTACTAAAATAATCGGTCTTTTGAGACTTGATATTTTGTGATCATGCCAATGTTACGTAATAATGCACCAACTCTAGATAATTGGGGTCAAGGGGTTACAGTTGATATCAGAGGCAGTTTAGTACTAACATTGGAAACTGGATTTAAATAAACCCTGATTAGGGAACATAGCCCTAATATAGAGTTTTAGGATTAGTATAGAAGAACATCCTAGAATTTTGGAATTATAGAGATTTTGTGACTTTTCTGAGCAATACATACATATCTGGATACGATCAGGTAGAGACGGATCTGGCATAGATGTACCTAGGGGTAAAACCTGAAAACACCCCTTTGAGCTTGGATTGAACGGGAACTGATGCACGACAATGTGCCTTGCAGCAATCTTGGTTAAGATATTCCCAGGGGATATGCTTAGGATAATTCTCATTTTCGTTACAAACCATTATGAAGGGTTTATGAGTTTATACATCCTCAAAGAAAAATTTTTTATGATTATATCTCAATTTATGTTAAGTGTTTTACAAGTATGTAATTATGCATTTTGATTCATAAACTAATATAGTTTATGCCATTGATTAGAAATAGAGCCTACTGGGTGGAATGGAAACCATATGGTAGACTATCATTATATAAAACTTATAATTTTCATAAGTCTATCCAAAGATTCCATTATCTTGGTAGACTATCATTATATAAAAAATATAAAGATGTTTAATTCAATGTTATTTTTTATCCAAATTTACCTTAGGTTTATCCTAGGTCATTAATTTTTATAAGCTATTCATATTATTCATAATTTTTTGTGAAAAAAAAAATTGAATTTTCATAAACATAGTATCTAGGAGTGTAAGTATATGTGTACTATAAGGAATTTTTTCAATTAACAGGTTACACTCGAGTAAAACAAGATGAACCATTTTATGGTTAATACCCCCAGGTTAATCTATTCCCAAACCACATGTACTTCTGGTATCAGGGCTAGGATATGTTTCTAGTAAGTCCCACATAATATCTATATTACCAAAATTCTACAAGGTTCTTCTATACGTAACCTAAAATTCAATCTAAGGGTTGTGTTTATCAATCTATGTTTCCTAAATATAGTCCCATGCTATTTAATAAACATCATATGAAACAAATAGTAGCACCCTGACTACAGAAGTCTAGAATGATGGACTGTTACATTTAGATAGCATGATTATAAGGAATACAATCCTGAAAAACCAAAGAGTTTATTAGTCTTGGTAAATTAGATACATACATGTTTCATGTATTGAAAATGAAAATTAATATTAAAAAATATTTTTTCCTTCAAGAATAACTATATTCCATCTTCTATAACCTTGCATATCATTCTTAATACAATTCTGGTAATACTGAGGATTGAAAAAAACTAATGGTGAGCATAAATACTCAGTAAGTGTCATTCATAGCAGAAGGAATAATGAATTAATGAGAATATTAAATATGTCAAGGTAATTATAACATCCCAGTCTAGGTTCCATGAGCCAATGCCCAAAGTCTATTAGTCGCATGACCTCAAGTGTGTCTCTACCTACACTATTGGCTTCAGACTAGTAGTGAGGGTCCAGTAAGATAGTCATGTGAAGACTATACACAATTTTATTAGAGTAAAATACCATGGGAAATAAATATAAAATAGGGAAAGCATATATATAATAAAAATAAAAATAAAAATAACTAATTATGAGATAAATTGGAAATTCAGAATCAAAATTGAATAGTAGAAATTCCATTCAATGTACGTGCCATGTGTCAAATGATTAATCAAATTTAGAGACAATGAAAAGTACAATGTGGGGCCCAAACCACATATAGTCCCCATATCCATGGTTTATCCCAAATAAACCTTATAACTTAGGTACACTTACCATAATCATTTATGAAATCAAAATGTCTATTTAGCTACCGATTAGGCTACCTGAGTAGGGTGTGAATAAAACTCAATAGGCCACCAAAAAACTATTTCTAAAAAATCCAGTGAATATAATTGAATGTAATTGTAAAAAGAATAATTATAATTTAAAATTAATCAGTTTATAACATTATTAAATATAATCTATTTTATCATTAAAATACATTGGGTTCTTATAGATACATATACCTCAATACATGTTTCATCCTATGCCAGAATATGATCTATCATCCAAGGATTGCCCTGTGTTTTAATGTACAAGTTACCATTATTATATAACAATTGGATTACCATGTTACATTTCATTTAAATCACAAACATGTAATGACCATGTTCCCAATTTTTTTTCAAAAATGAATGACCACATTACAATCATTTAATCACACATTATGAATGACCATGATACCATTCATAATACATTGTCTAATGAGAATGTTACCATTAAAAATATAATGATAAATAATTGAATGATTAGGTAACCATTAATAATATTTTTCTGAATGAGCATGTTACAATTCAAAATTTCGTACATAATACATGTATCTTATTTATCATGGTAATTAAATATTAGATGCATTATCTCATATAGTACATCATAACATCAGGAATGACTAATTAAAATTAAACCTCTTACCTCAATATCACATTATTAAATTTAAAAATTAATTAATAATATCCTTCTCATTTATAATTTAACAATTATTCTTCACATAAAACCCCTTAATTAATTGTTGCTTTAATTAAGAAAATTAATCTCTTTAATCAAACAGAATATTAATTAATCACATTCTTATAATTATTTCATCAATAAATTATCTCAATTCCAAAACTCAGTATCTCTTCTTTTGATTATCAATTAAATATAACAATTCATAATTCGAAAAATTGATAATTAACACAAATATTAATTATCACCTAATTGAATTTCTAATTCAACATTTATTTTTTTCACATTATTATCATTTATTAATTCCGTAATTAATTAAGCATGTAAATCCAATTAATTAATCCATCAATTAAGTAATCAATATCCATGAAATCAAAATCAAATAATTAATACTAAAAATAATCATCCCATTCAAAATATAAATATTTCACAAATAATACAACAATTAATTATCTTATTTATCACATATAAATATATCATAAATAATTCACAATTATTTATCACAAATAAATAGTCTAACTATCTTATAACAAATCTGATAATTAATTACATAATTTACTCAATTGTATATAAATAAAAATCATCATTAATTAAATAACATTTGTAAACCAACAATCCTTATTAATTAATTTGGTAGTAAATTAATTTTATCAATCATAATAATTAATTCAATTATTAAATAATCACTTTTTTTATAAATTCATTAATTCATAAATTAATAAGCCCCTTTATTTAATTCCGCAATTAAACAATCCTGTAACACCAATTAATTAATTCACCAATCATATTGTTTATATAATATGTTTCTCCTTTTTTATGATATATAATTAATATTAAATGAAATATAGTTTTTAAAAATTCACATATATTAATGTGAATATAATTGTGAAGTTATATTTATGTATACATATAAGTAAAGTTAAATACAATCATATAAATATTCAATATAATATCTTTATATAAAAAATTTCAATAATTTTTTTATATAGTATTTATATATATATATGATAGATTTTTTATTTTTTATTGTGGGGGATCAAGACCCTCTATAATATCTTATATTAGATTAGGTTTTTTACCCCCTCTAAATTAAGACATTAGAGGGAGTTTTTAACCCACACCAATTTAATAAAATAAAGGGCGTTTTCAAACCCCACTAATTAAAGACATTAGAATTGGTTTTGAACACCATCTAATTGAAAAAATTAGTGGGATTTTGAAACCCCTCACTAATTTAATATATTATAGGGGGTATTGAACACCCACTAGTCTCATATTTTTGAAGCAGTTATAAACAACCTATATTTTTTTTATGTTATAGGATATTTATATCCCCCTATAAAATACTCCCTATAATCACCCTATTTTTTATTGATGGAATCAATGAACATGGCCCATGAGATAATTACATTGTAAACAGACATAGATCAATGTAATAAAAAACATATAACATTGTAAAATTGTATAAATAAGGATAGGTTGATTAATTATTTTATGAATATGAAATCAGGCCCCAATATAAACATATTTACATGAATAACACTATGAAAAAATAGTCAATTTCATTCAAAATATTATGAACAGTTAATCAAGATAACCCAGAAAATTGAGAACATATAATAGTTTTGACACATGAAATTGTGAACATGCAATAATTATTATGCAAAATATTTTTAACATAAAATTAGGTTATAGAATAATTTTTTTTCTTCTAAGATATATATCCTTTTCCAATACATTGGAGGTATATATAATTCTCAACTCTCACATAATGAAAATCATACATATGTGTGTCACAATAGCCTAATACATTTTCTATATCAAAACCCATGAAATTAAATTTATGAAATTTTTTTTTTATCTTATCATAACCTATATAAAAGTGGACGGTTTCAAAAATCTTTTATCATATTATCAAAGCATTTCAAATTTAAACTTGTATTGCCTTTCATAAAATATTTTTCAGGGTATTATCCATAGATGAGAAATGAGTTTCATAAATTTCTTATCATAACAAACAATTTAGATAAAGAATTATAATTCTATCATTGAATTATATCACTGTAATAACATAGTTTATATTAAAGTATATAATCGTAGTAGGAAAAATATTATTTAATGATAAATCACTAACAACATTTCTTAATGAATATAGCATTTATTTGGTATTCACATTTTAAAATGATAAATTCCTAAAATATTTTGTAACTTATTATAATTATGAAAAATCATGATAATATATAATTTTATATGAAATTCAATTATTGTGTGAAATACCATTCATGTCATATATGTTACAACAATGATTCATTTAATATATATTTTTTAAAACATCAAAATTTGAACTTTTTGGAAACAGAAATGATGATTCCTTTAATTTTGTTTATGAAAAAGATACAGATGGATAAAAATTACTTTTAATAATCATTTGAATAATGTTAAAAATACTTCTTAAATCTTTATTATAAAACATGGGTTTTTATTAAAAAAGGTTTTTTTAACCAAAGATAGAAATAATGTTATTTTATCATGAAAAATATCTTCAACTAATTAATAAATATAAAGAGTAAAATGAAAAAATTAATTTATTTTTAACCCATTATAGATTTACAAATAAATTTAATGAAATTCAAGAAACACTATGTATCTTTCTAATGGCATTATGTTTTAAGTATAAAGCAATAAACTATCCATCAATTTTTTTTCCACATCTATTATTTGATTTTTGATCATATGAAAAACATGATCACAATCAGTATGTTATTTGGATTTTGATAAGACAAACATAATTTTTGGTGAATATAAACCAACCCTTATGAATAGTAACACAACCATATGAATAGTAAAATTGCCAAATGAATATAAATGTCCCTATTTAATGTATTTAAAATAATTTATGAGAACGTAAATTTTTTTAATGGTATAATAAGATTAGATATAATGTTAAAATTGATTTTTTCAAATAATATAATATTTTTTAGGAAAAATTAATTATTAATATTTAAAAAATTAATTTCCAAAATGGAGTTCATTTTTGAATTATAAGCATAAAAATTTGGTGTAGGATAATTTTTCTTATTTTTTTCAAAAAATGGAATTTTAGTTGAATTGTATAATACCATAATTTACGAAATAAGCTAAATAAAAGTTTATTAGGTCATTGATTATGATTTTTTTAGGTAAGAACCATTTTTTCAACCTCCCATGAACAAATTATTTCCATTTCAAAATAATTAATACTATTCATAGTCTTGAGATAAAATAATATACTACTGGTTAAATTAATGAAAAACTCCACCCCACCTCCACTATAAATACCACCCTCAGACCCTCTTTCTACCACACCACTAAATCCTTCAGACATGACTATGTTCTTCCAAATACCCTTCCTAAGACCTCCACAATGTCCATGACCAACTATTCTCACCATGATAAATCCAATGTCTATAAGTAGGGTCTCAAATGGAATAAATCAAGATGTAAAGATCTTTATTAATATTCCTATGAATTTTTCCAATTATTTTTGTAAAATCCCATGTATGTAATGAATAATAGATATTTTTATCTATGTCTATTAATGAATTAGATAGTGATTTAGATCCTTAAAATGAGAATAAATCTAATCTTAAGCATGGAATACACTAATATTATTAAAAGATTGTTTTACTGCCTTTTGATGGGAAAACATCTTTTAAATATATCTTTTGACAATTTTATAAGCTCTATTTGTCAAAACCACTTTATTATTTATGATTGGGACATCAAAATTTACTTTTTGTGAATTTTTGGTATTTTTCTGATAAAGTCCATTTTTTAAAGAATAGTGAAAAATGTTGTATTTTAATTCAAAACCACTGTTTAATATAATTTATTTATATTATTAGATTATATTTTGAATTGGTTTTAAAGTTAAATTAGAATATATTTTTACCATTTAATCCAATATTGGTCGTTGGAATCAATTTCACTCTAAAATTGGACTTAAACTAGTGTGAATCTTTTGATACTTATTATTTCCTAGAAACACGCTATTTGCTCTGACAGTGGGAATTAATTATTAAATTAATTAATGTAACATATATGTTATGAATTTTGTGAAATAGAAATCGTTTTTGAATTCTGAATATCAAATATAGCATAGGGTGATGTTTTGGTATTTTTCTTAAAAACATAATTTTTTTATGAATAGTGAAACCACCAAGTGGTACTTAAGAAACTAATTTTTCGGTTAAATGAAAATTTACCACCTCTGTGTTTTGAATTTAAAAAATCTGACATACATGGTTTTCATTAAGAAATAAAATATTGTTCAATGGGATTAAAATAATTTTTTGGTGAATAGTAACTTTTATGTTTTTAATCGCGATGAGAGGTAATTAGTGTAGTTGAAGGTAAAAATAATGTTTTAATAATATGAGATGAGCTTGAAACATGTTATAACCTCATTGTATGTGTCATGTCCGACCAAGAAAATCCATGGGTCAACTTTGGGACCCCATGGAGCCACTTTGGTTGGGAAATGACATAAATAACTTTTTATTTAATGTAAAAGAAAAAATGAAACAAACATGAGTTGTTTTACTAAAACAGTTTTTACATGGGGTTATACAAGTGAGATTTTTGACTATAAGTATTAATTAGAAAGATAAAAATATTTCCTACATCATTATATTTTTTTTATAATTTTTATACATTATATAAATTAAATTATTTATGACATCATGATGATGAAGCGATTACCTCATTAATAAAGGATTTAAATAAAATTAAAAGATAATGTAAAATCTATGACCTAAACATGTCCAAAACCTATTGGATGGTTATATTTCGAACACTTATCACCATATCCTAGAAATATATCAATGTGGGACCTTTTAAATCCGAAATGCATTTTAAATAAAGGGACATTTCTTTACATTCCAAGAGTGCCCCTCCTCTTCTCTTATAAAAGGCCTCCACCTCTACCACCTTACCCATACTTCCAAAACCGTTGGCTTGGACAACCCCTGCCCATTTTGTTTCTCCACATCCCTTTATAACTCCTAGAAGCCTCACTTTTGGCAGAATTCTTCCCAAGGAAGCCTTTGAGCTTAGATCAAAGAGAGTTACCCATTTTAAAGGTAGTGTCTTCTATTGTGTTCTTATGTTTTATTTTGGTTCTCCAACCCCCTAAAATCTTTTTATTCATTTATTATGTAACAAAACCAGTATCTTCCATATACTAGGATGTTTTTATATGAATTATTCAAGCTAAAATTACACACACCTACACTTAATGGTTAAAAAACATACTCTTTCGGTGGATGGCAAATTTCTGCCTCACGAAACGATGATTGTTCAACACTCATATATCACCTTAAAAGTTGGCCATTAAGATGTCACTATATTTATATATAATATATAATATGTTTATGTTTTACTTAATTATCTGTATTTTTCATTTATGGAATATCTTTATGGTTACCATTATGAGTAAACGTGATATCTTCATATTAAGAAGTGCGGACTACCGCCCCCTAAAAGTGACTTGATTCGTTAATATCATATGTGTATGTATAAATGAAATATTTTATGATATGATATATGATACCATACTGAAATTAAAATAATTCTATGTATCATTATGTTTTAATTCCATAAAATATGAAATAGAAATGAAAGTAGCGTTCATGCATACGTACGACTTACCGTCTCCATGAACGGTGCATTTAATTTCTTACCCCTAAACGTTGTGTAATATTATAAATGCTTTATATACTAGATATATATGATATATATAATATATCAATTATGATTATAACTATGGATATAATGGATACATGAACAACTTGTAATTATAAAGAGCATATGTTGACTCAAGTACCCATGATTTTTAAAACGACCGTTGTTAACTAAAATAATTACATAGTGTTCATGACATGGTAATAAGTGATATAAAAAGAATAATGAACATAAAAAAGGTTCTTAAGAAAGTATAAATTAACACAAGTTTATTATTTCGGAGATTAAAGAATGATCATGTCAAGTCGGATATGAGGTAAGGGACTTCGTCTCAATCTCCATTCATTGAGGCATATTTAGTTTTATACACAACCTTCTTTTATATGGTGTATAAACCCCTTTGGCTTTTACGTTTATCCAAAAGGAATCTTTTTATGCGAATCTTTTACTAAACGAAAAAAGGGAATTTTTTTGTCGTACGTATGCGGCGACAATGTCTTATCCACCGCCGTGACTATTATTTGAGTTTCGGCTTCCTCTAAAAGCCATACATTTTTTTGAAAGAAAAATTATCACCATGTTTTAATTTTCTTCTATTTTGGTATTAGAAATGGTTTTCATAATGTTTTTATATCAATGTGTTGTATTGATATCTTGTGATTGAAAAGTGGAAATGTTATGTCTCTTTTATGCATGTTTTATGTGATATTTTTATGTTGTTGTTCGTGAGAATTATTATGAAGATGGGTGGTTCCGTGACAAACTAAGTGCGGGTGAGCCCGATATAGCTCTCCAATGCATTGAGTAACGCAAAGGAGTGAAATGTTAAGGTTTCTCTGAAGAGATTTAGTGAATATACTGTGATGGGTATTCCAAATGTAACCACGAGGGTTACTCCCTACGTAAGAATGTTATGAATGCCTCAAGTTACCTTTATGTCTTATGATTTCTATGATTTATTCATGATTTGATGAGGTATGTTAAAGTGCCTATGTTTTATGGGTAATTTATGATTTAATTCTTATTTATATATGGACTCTTGTTTCCTTTCCATATTTTTATAACCCTTACTGAGCTTTTTATTCTCGTCCAATGTTTTTGAAATGTTTTTCATAGGTCAAGGGAATGTTACATGATATGATGATAGTGCCAAGGAAGTTTCAAGAAAGAAACCATGTTTTATTTTCAATATGTTTCCGTTGATGGAAAAAATGAATACTACCTTTTATGTAACCACTTTGCTTAAATGTGGAATGTAATATCTGTTTTATGATCTAATTCTCTAAAACTCTAAACCTGAAAAGATCCTCATTGTGAATTATTCATTTAATTCAATATTAAGTAAGGTTTAAGGTCGGGGCCTTATAGTTGGTATCAGAGGTCAGTTTAGATAACATTAGGAGTTAGAATTCTATTAAATGATTATCCAAAAATATTTTTTTATGGTCAAATTGTAGTGATATAGCATTTGAATATTACTATGTTGCTTCATCTAAGACATGTTTGTTCAGCATGGTTTTCTGCAAATAAGTGTTCGAAAAGTGTTATTCATTTTGGTATGATCCAGTAATATCTGTTTTATGATCCAGTAACTAATGATGATAACTAAGAGCAGCCTAAAAATTTTATTCAAAAAAATGTGGAAAAACATTTCTTCTGAGGTGGGTAATTATGTTTTTCATAGAGTCATACCATGTAAAAGTGTTATTCATTTTGGTATGAAAGAAAATATCTTTCAATGGTTCATTGGACCTTATGAAATCTTGGATAATGTTTGACTATTCTTCTAATAAGTATCCATGCATGCATTTCTATCTCAAGTACACAATGTTTTTCATGATTCATAGTTGAGAAAGTATGTTCCAAATTAAACTCATGTCTTGAGCCCAAAAGTAGTTCATCTGGAGAAGATACTTTGTTATGAATGAAAACCTATTCACATTATTGATCGTAGAGAGCACGTACTGCAGAATAAGTTTATTACACTATGTAATGGTTTTGTGGGGAAAACTAATGGTTGAAGAACACATTTTAATTTAAAAATTATATGAGGTAATGGTACTCTCACATTTTTAATATGTAAATAAGATCGTGAGGTTGAAATTTTCAAGAAGGTGGGGAGAATGTAACATTCCATGATTTTACAAAAGAAATAATGAAATAAATAATGTATTGAGTCTCTTCATAATGGAACTTTGTTTTAAGTATATAATTATAAACTATCCATAAAACATAATTTTTCCTCTTTTATTATTTGAATGTTAAAAAATATGACATAAACTGTTGCAATAATCTTATTAATTTGAGTCTGGTAGGCCAAAAAATTATTTTAGGGAATAGTAAACTACTCTTTTAAATAATATCATGAACAAATAAACAGTAACCTTATAAATTAATGTATTTATAATAAATTATGAGACATTGAATAAATTTTCAAGGTATTGTAGAAGAAGTTAAACTTTTACAATTGTTATTTTTTGAATAAATTATTATTTTATTTAAAAATTATTTATTCATATTTAGAAAATTATTTCCAAAAAATGGATAGCATTTCAAAAAAATAAATGTCGAAAATTTTTTTGCGTGATTTTCATGAATTTTTTCAAAATCCTTGAATTTTTTGTGGATGAAAAAATATGATAATTTTTTAAAATAAACTAGATACATGATTAATTAAGTTTTATATGATGTTATGCTATGGTAAGAAACCATTGTAAGAACACACATGAAACAATTATTATTTTTTCACAAGAATTAAGAATATTCACAATCTTGGGACAAATAATTTGATAAGGATTATAATAATGAAAACCTCCACCTCTAATCCATTATATACACAATCTGCATCCCCCTATTCCTCTCACACCAATCAATCCATAACACTTTCCTCTGTTTAATCAAATAATCATCCCAAATACCCCCTATATCCAAAAAAATCTAGTCTAACTAAAAGGAAACACCCATTGCCCTTAAAGAGTATCTCAAGGATAATATATGAAGGGATAATATCCTCATTAATTTTCTTGTGTTTTCGTTCCAATTATTTTATTTTCATAAACTCTCTTCAAGTAATTTTATCAAAGTGGAATGAAATCACTATTAACATATATATTCTAGATTTCATCATGTTTATGGAAAAATTACTTATCTTTCTTCATCTTCTCCCCCTATTATAAAGAAATCATTAATGATGTGTCATTTTAGCTATATTCTGGAGAATGTGTTTCAATTTCCATTACATACTTAAAAACTATATATAAATCAATTTTAATTGTTGAAACATATAATAAATTTTATGAAATATTGTATTACATCATCCAGAGTTAACATATATACATAATATTATGTTATATAATGAAACTACTTCGTCATTATAAAAGAACCAAAAAAATGATATAAGTGAATACCACTAATGATTTAACTAATGATTCATCCTCACAACATATAAAAAATAGTTCATGGAATAATTAAATATTCCCAAAACATATAAATATAATTTCATCCAACTTTTAGAGTTTCATTTCTATAAAATATGAAAATAAAATACGAACTGACCATAGATATCTTTTAAAGAACACACCTAAAATAATTGAAGGATGAAAATATTAATAATTAATCGGGGAAATGATGTTATTAAATGATCATATATGGTGTAATAAACATGAATGTCTTTCGGTGTGATATTAATAACAATATTTTAACTATTATATTGGATGTTTAAACTAGTCTTAAGTAAGATGATCCTAAGGTAAGGGAGTTCTTATACCAACATTCATTATTTGGGTTAACCTTCTAAATCATTAATTATGAGGTAATAAAATTGTTTTTGTGATTGATTTTGTTTAATTTAATGTTAAATTTTGTGTATTTACAGATTATATTTTATTTTATCCCCTTTATTATGACATACATAAAAAATATGATTTTTGAATGGGATTTTTCTTGTAAAATTATCTTTTAACATTATGTTTTACCAAATTCAAATGCAATTAATTTTTGAAATTATTCATTTTTTATGATTATGTTATTTTTCATGGGAATTAATTATGATAAATCCGGAGAACTATATCTCCCACGAATTTATTAGGTATGATTATTTTATAGGTTTTACAAATGGTTAATCCATGTTTAATTGAAATGGTTACATTATAAGTTAGTTGTGAGGACTATATTTTAATTTAGTAGTGAGGGATACAGATAAAATGGCAGCCAAGGGGGTTTCAATATTATGAAATATATTCCCCAAGACACCATTATTGTTGTATTTATGTTCTCTATTTTTGTGGGAGTCTCATGGAAATTTCAACATTCCCAAAGAAAGAATATATGGCTTACAATTCTTCCATTTTGATATTGATTTCAAACATATCCAAGTATTCAGGGAATAATTTTGTATTTCCTTCTATTTACACCCCTTTGTATTATTTTGTTCTCATCCCATGTTTATAAATGATTTTAACATGTTATAAGGATGTGTAATACATTGAATATTTCCATGTAAAATATTATGAGTATTCTCTAATGAAAACATATATTATTTGGAAAATTTTGTACTTTAGAAGAAATGGATACTGTTTTTGTGATTTTTGCTCTATATAAATGTAGAATGTTATGTATTTATTGAATAATAACTCTCTAAAACTAGAAACATTAAATAATTATCAATGTTAAAGGAATTGAGTTCGTAATTAAAATTCAAGATTATATAATGTAATAGGGTTGTGTCCCTATAGTATTTTCCAAAAATTAACATTGGGAAAAAATAATTGACATATTGATAGATATAACATAATATTTTATCATTGTAATCAAAATCATAAAAAGTAATGATAATGGATGAGATTGTTTCAAATAACCATTACCTCTTTTGTAATATTGAATGATAACAACTATGAAATTACAAAATTAACCAAATTATAAATATAATTAGAATAAATATATTCATTATATTACAAGAAATGGTGATTTATATACACCTCATAAAATAATAGTGTTGAAAAACATGTCATATTAATCAAAGAATAGAAATTACAAAAAATCGATTACCGATTTAGTTACACATGAGCCATAATTGTCAAGAAATACATGTTCTCAAATGGATATTTAATGAAAAATAATTTTAAGGAAAATAATTGTCTCGACCCATCCCCTAGGGCCTTTGTCATGACTTCCCCAAACCCGCCTTCTATAAGCATGGGGCTGGAAACTACTAACAAAGGTGTAAATTCATGAAACTATGAATGAATTAACTTTATAACCTGAAAATGTACACAACAGAGTACAAGTTGGAAGAAATGCACTAAGTAAACACATTTTAACAAAGTGTACCAAAAGTAAAAAGGGGGATGAAAATACTAGCCCAACTATAAAGTACATGGAAATAGAAAGTACAACTGACTAAAAGAAAAGTTGTCATTGGGACCTCTTCTGAGGTTCCTAACTGAAGGGTAGCTATAGATCACCTCCTCGGCACTCCAGGTCCATCTGTCGCCTCCATGCATCGTCATGCCAAATGGTCCACCTATGGGTACCATCTGGTCCAGGTTCTCATAGCCTCAGTCAGCGATGTTCATTGTCTGTAACAAACACAACAAGGTGCAGGCATAGCTTGTGAAAGGGTGAGTATAACGATACTCAGTAAGGACCCCAAGACCCTCAAGGTCTCACAAAATCCATAAAGGGTAAATTTAAAGGTATGAAATCAACAGATATCCCCTATTAGGTATATAACCATTCATATACCTAAGTTATATAGTAACCCAACTAAATCATGAGGAAAAAATAAAAGTTACTAACTCAGATCACACATGAATAGAAAAATTGAATAGAGTTAGAGATGATTATATGTATCCACTAAATCATATATTTTATCTAACCCATGTACGTTCATGGTATATAAATTAGTGCTTTCGATCCCACACAGGATCCAGGAACAATAGTTAGAGTTGTCGAAACCACACAAGATCCAGGAATAGTAGTCAGAACTGTTGAACCCACACATGATCTAGGAAGAGTAGTCAGAGAGTTCGAATCAACACATGATCTGGGAATAATAGAAAAAACTTTCTAACCCATACAGGATCCAGGAAAAGTAGTCAGAGTTGTCAAACCCATATAGGTTTAGAAACAACTGTCAGAACAATCCAACCCACATAGGATCTAGGAATAGTAGTCATAGATATTGAACCTACATAGGATCAATGAATATTAGTCAGAAATATTATACCCACATAGGTTCCAGGAACAGTAGTCAGATCTATCAAACCCACACTGGATATCGGAACAGTAGTCAGAGAGCAGCCAACCATAGTGTTTCCGCACAAAGCATGCTTGATTCCGGGAGGGTCTGCTATTCAAGACAAGTGTAAAATCAATTTTGAAAGAAGATTCATATACTTAAATATTTATAAAAAAAAATAATTAAAAATTAATTTTAATTTAAAAGGGTATTTATTTTCGATAGCATACCCGATACGCACCAACGAGTTTCTTTGAAATCATATGTTTCACATTAATAATATAACATTATTATTTTCAATGGAAGTTAAATCCATGTTGTTTTATTGGTGGGAATGAAGAAAAATAAATAAAATATAATTATACATGTTTTTAATACTTATTTACTTTTATCCAAAAAAATTTAGAGGCTTAAAATGTGAATAAATCTAATTTTAAGCATAATTTACATTAAAAGTTGTATTTACCAACTTTTAATAGTGAACCATCATAAAATATAGTTTTGGTCACATTAATACATTCCTTTGGACAAAATATAATACTTCATTAGAATTGGAACATCAAAATTTACTTTGTTTAAATTTTTGGATTTTTTCCGATAAAGTTCATTTTTCAATGAATAGTGAAAATAATTGTATTTTAATTCAAAACTGTGTTTTAATCTGATTTATTTATATAGTTATATTATCTTTTTAAACACGGTATTTGTTTAAACAATGGGAATTAATTTTAAATTAATTAATGAAACATCAATGTTTAAAATGTTTTATAATAGATATCTTTTTTGAATTTTTAATATCAAATATATCTTAGGTTGAAATTTTTTGTATTTTTATGAAAAACATCAACTTTTGATGAATAATGAAACCACATACTAGTAGTTAAAAAACTAAATATTTCATTTAATGAACTATTACCACTTCGGTTAATTGAATTTCAAAAATCTGACATACATGGTTTTTATTATAAAGTAAAATTTTGTTCAATGAGATGAATATAATTTTTGGTGAATAGTAACTTTTGACTTCTATTTACCGTTGTTAAAGATAAATATTGTATATGAAGGTTAAAAGTATATTATAATAATTCAAAATTATCGTAACACTTGTCCTAACCTTATTTCATGAGTACTGGCCCACCATGGGCATCCATGAGTCGTTTTTGGGACCCCATGGATCCACTTATGAATGATAATGACACTATATTAATTAACTTAATGTAAATAAAAAATTTACAAAAACAAATATATTTTAGTAATTTATTTTATATATGATGTTATATAAGTAATATTTTTTACTGTAAATATTCATTGGAATGATAAATTTTTTTCTTACATCATGGTATTTTTTTATAATTTGTAGAAATCGAATAAATTAATTTATTTATGACACAATAATGATGCAGTTTTTACATCATCAATAAATCATTTAAGTAAATAAGATTATAAGTATTAAAATAACATCCAAAACCTGTCCAATTCTTATTGGATGATTTTATTTCGACCATGAAGAATCGTATCTTCGAGTCAAATTATTTTTGGACCTTTACAAACCAAATATAATTATATCAGAAAATGATATTTTCACACATTCCTAAAGAGCCCCTCCGCCCCCTTATAAAAATAAACCATTTCTAAAAAATTCCTCACACCTCTCATTCCTTTTGGCTCTTCCAAACTCAGACCAATTAATCTCCCTATATCCATCTCCTACACCTAAAAGCATTACCTTAGGCAGAAGGCACTTCAAGAATTCCACTTGGTCCAAACCAAAGGAGGTGACCCAAATTAAAGGTAACAGTTCCTCTTAACTTCTTTTCTTTTATTTTATTTCTCCAACCCCTAAAATCATTTTATTACTTAATTTTATAAAACAATTAGTATCCTCAATATACTAGGATGTTTTTTTTGTAAATTATTTGAACTACACTTACACACACCTATATCAAATTGGAGAATAACTTACAGTTTTTGTGGATGAAAAACTATCACCTCACGAAACTATGATTGTTCGATTTTCTCCTACCGCCTCTAATGTTGCCATTATGATGGAACTGTATTTATATATGATATATATTATATTTATTTTTTCTTTATTATTCATTATTTCTCATTTATATCATACATTTATGTTTTCCATAATGGGGAAACGCGATAATTTCATTTAAGGAAGTTTGGACTACCGCCCCCTCAAAGTTATATGACTCATTCATGCCATATGTGGGACATATAAAGGATGGAGTTAATTATATTATAAGATATAATACAAGATTTATAATATTACTATGTATAATCATGTTTTAATTCCATTAAAATAACAAATAGAAATTGATGTAGCGTTCATGCGTACGTATGACATACCATCTCCATGAACTGTGCATTTCATTTCTTACATCTGAATGTTATGTAATATTATAAATACATGTATTTACTGGATATATATGATATATATGATATCTAAATCATTAATATCATTCTGTATATAATTAAATTTCTACCATGCGAATATTATATAACTATATGGTGTTCATATGTGTCTCAAGTACCAAATATCAGAAAAACGAACATTATTAACATGAATGATTACATAATGTTTATAACATGGCGATAAGTGATACAAAACTAATAATAAACATGAAAAAGGATCTTAAGCAAGTATAAATTAACTTTAGTTTAATTTCCATGAAATTAAAAAACGAACGGGTCATGTTGAACACGAGGTAAGGGACTTCAGCACAACCTTTTTTCATTGAGGCATATTTTGTTTTAATACAAGACTTTATTTTATATGCTATATAAACTACCTTGACTTTTTAAATGGATTCTTTTCCTATGAAGTGTTTTACTAATTGAAGAAAAATCAATGTTTCTTTTAATGTATCTGGTGACAACGACCTTTCCTCTGATGTGAGTATTATTTGTTCATTGGCTTTCTTAACAAGTCGTAATGATTTTTTTCAAGGAAAATAAATACCATATACTCATTTATTTGTTTTGGTATTGAAAATGGTTTTGATAATTGATTTGTTATTTCAGTATACGTAAGTGATATATTGTGTTTGATATGTGGAAATTATATCTTTCCATTATATTTTTTTTATGTGTTATGATTTTATAATGGTACTTTTATATTTAACGGGTGGTTACGTGATAAACCAATTATCGAGTGGTGTCGTGATAAACTAGGGTGGGTGGTTATGTTATAACCTCCAATGAATTGGGTATGCAAGTCATCCTAATGGCTATTCAATTTAGTGATATGTGTGGAAGTTGACCGTAGGGTTATTCCATTAAAGTATGTTTATGTCCCATGTAACCTTTATATGTTATTTGTTAATTATATGGGTTTTATGGTAATATTTATGTTAAAAAAGGGTAGGTAATGATATTTTTTTCATTTAAGAGCATATACTACTTCATAAAGGTAAAAAATATTACGTATGATAAAGTATTCGGGGGTTTTTTTTTGAAATACTAACATTTTTACTTTTTGTGGTTCCGTTAATCTTATTTTTATTCTAATACCAAGTTTTAAATTGTTTTTAACAGGTTATAATGTGGAATCGAGTCAAGGATGGTATCTTGGAAAATTTCACGGTGTCCTAAACATAGAATTTGACATGATTAATTTTTTCAAGAGTTTTTATTTTAAGAAAAAAAGTAAACTGAGCAGATGTGTCCACTCTGTAATCATTTGAAATGTAAAAGTTATGTCCTAATTCTCTAAAACTCTATACCTAAAAATATCCTCAATTTGAATTATTTTTTTATTATATATTTTGTAATGTATTAAGTTTGAGTCTGTATAGTTGATATCAGAGGACGGTTTAGACTAGTTTTGGAGTTAGGGCATCGTTAATTAAATGTCCATAAATTAATTTATGGTAATATTGAAATGATATAGAATTTAAATATTACCATGTTTCTTCGCTTGAGATATTTATATGTTCCGAATGGTATTCTACAAAGGAAACATGGAAGCTATTTTGGGACAACATTAGGAGGATGAAAATCATCCAAATCAGCAACCTGAGATGGTTGGAATCGGAACTGAACATTTTGTTGCAGTGATGGCCCAATTGACTAGGCTATAAATTGTGGTGGTATCCAACCACAAGATCATCCATATCAACTATAGAGGAACATGTAAGTAGTCGATCATTCCATGAGGAAAAATATCCAATCATTTAGAGGATCATATGACCTTGTGATAGATAAAGGGTAGATTAAAGTAGTCAAGAAGATTTTCAATTTTTTGGGGTGTTTAGAACATCAAAAGGGTTGTCCTGTTGTTTACCGTTTTTGTGGTGAAACTGATCAGTGGTGGTCAATGGTGAAAAATATCAGCGATAGTTAGACGATTGATGCTCTTTATTGGGATGAATTCCACAGTATGTTTATTGAGAAATATTTTCTAAAGGTGGTTCGTCTTAGGATAGAAAAACTGTTCCTAGAATTGAAGAAGGATGATAACTCAGGGGTTGCTAAAAAAGCAAAGGTCACATGACTAGAAATGTATGCACCAAATTTCATCCAAGATCTTTTTATTAAGATTAAAAAATTTTACTCAAGACTGGAGCCACGATATCGAAGTGCATGAACTTCTCATGTGTTCAAAAGTTATGGAAATCTTGTTTGATGTGCGGAGAAGGTGGAAATGGAGTTTGCTGATGATCAGGTGATTGTTGAAAAAACAACGGAATAAGAGGTCTAGATGGTAGGAAAAGTGAAATAATTCATCAAATAATTCTAGATCTATGAAAATTTAAAATCCTACTTGTGAAAAGTCTGGTAAAAAGTATCCTGAAGAATGACTATCAATGCCTCGAATGTTCTTTGGTGTTGTAAGTCTGGTCATATTGCTTGTATCTGTAAGGGATATGATCAAGAAGGAAATATAATGCCATAAGTAAGATGATTTAATTGTAATGGAATAGGTTATTATGAAAATGAGTGTTCCATGAAGAACTCATATGAGGGAAAGTGTCCAAACTACAAGCATAAAAGGGTGGTGAATTCCTTTGAAATTAAATCAGTAAATATTGGGACATCAAACGAAGTAGTATCAGGTACACCGTTTGACTGTTCAGGTTATACCGATGTTTTTTTGATTTAGGGTATACACACTCTTTCATTTATAAGATGTTTTCAGACAAATTGGGAATTCCATCTAAAGATATGAATACGAAACATATGGTAAAAAATCCTGGACGAAATTTTGAGACAAAAAGAAAACATAAGAACCTTTTTATCCTTTGTGCTAGAAGAATCTACCTGCAAACCATATTTTTTTGCCTCTACTAGAGTTTGATGTTATTTTGGAAATGGATTGGTGTTCTGTTAATCATGCTATGACTGACTTCTTTATAATGATTTATAGTTTGGGAACAATAATAAACCCTTTCTATTGATAACATATCAGGATGGTGAGATACTAGTAAAGGATGGAAATGAATATTACATTTGTAATTTTGTTGAAAATAAATAATGTGATGAGATTAATGATGTGATAGTGGTAAATGAGTATCTTTATGTTTTTCCTGATGTGTTTTCCAGTATTATACCGGATCGGGAAGTTGAATTTACTATTGACATAGTTCTTGATGCTAAGCCAATTTCAAAACCCCCATATTAAATGGCTCCAATTGAACTTTTAGAGATAAAGAATCAATTTACGATGTAATTAGATAAAGGTGTCGTTCGACCTAGCACATCACTATGGGGTGATCCTATATTGTATGTTAAAAATAATGTTGGTTCAAGGAGACTTTTCACTAATTATAGTGGATTGAATAACATCTCTTTTATGAACATGTATCCTTTTCCTCGTATCAATGATTTGTCTGATCAGCTCTAGGAAGCTCAGTATTTTTCGAAAATTGACTTGAGATTAGGGTGTAATCAATTTAAAGTAAAGGAATAAGATATTCCATAGACCATATTTTCTACTTGATATTACTATTATGAATTTTTAGTTATGCCTTTTTGGAAAACCAGTGAACCTGTTGTATTCATGGATCTTATGAATTGAATTTTCTGTTTGTTCTTGGATATGTTTGTGGTAGTGTTCATGGATGATATTTTGGTTTATTATAAAATTAAAGAATGATCATGAAAGTCATTTAAGGGTCCTCTTGAAAAAATTAAATGAAAAGATACTTTGTGGGAAATTCAGATTGTGTGAGTTTTGGTTAAAAAAATTTATTTTCTCAGTCAGATTGTTTCAAAAAAATGGCATAATGTTGATCCTACTAAAACGAAGTTGTTTAAGAATGGTGAGGTCCCACAAATTTAATTGATACCCGTAGTTTTCTTGGTTTGGCAGGTTTTTAACATAGGTTTGTTTACAATTTGGAACCGTTATCTAGTCCAATGACTATGTTAAATCGAAAAGGTGTTAATTTCGTTTAGACAAAAGAATGTGATGATTTTTTTGAGAAATTAAAAAAGAAGATTGGAGAATGATTTATTTTTGGAAATGCCTTCCGGAAATGGTGAGTTTGTTTTGTACAGTGATTCTTCATTGAATGTACATGAATTTTTACTTATGAAAAATGATCAGGTAATTCCCTATGCTTCACATCAGTTGAAACCACATGAGTTAAATTACCCTACACAAGATTTTGAATTAGCTGCTATTGTTTTTTGCTTTAGAAATTTATAGGCATCATTTTTATGGAGAAAGTTGTGAAATATATAATTAACACAAAAGTTTAATGTATATATTAAATAAGAAATAATTGAACCTAAGATAGATGATATGGATGGAATTAATCAAGGATTATGATTTCATGATGCATTACCATTCGGGAAAAGAAAATAAATTGTTTGATGCTTTGAATCAAAAATGAATTGTCTCATTAACAATGAAACTTTTGGAACATGATCTTTGGGATTTTTGTTTGATGAAATTTATCATAGATGTTGTTGGTGCAAGAAATTCTATTGTATTGTATTAGGTTTTAGTGAAATCATCTTTATCAGATAGAATAATGAAAGCACAGAAAGAAGATAGTGAGTTTCATAAAAAGGTATATTTATTTCAGAAGGGTATGTTGCCCAATTTTAACATTGATAATGATTGTGTTTTGAGGTTTGAGAAGAGATTATGTGTGCCTTGTGATTCATAGTTGAAGAATTATTTGTTATGTGAAGCTCATAGTTCACTATTTTTAGTTCATCCTAGTAGTACTATGATGTATTAAGATCTTCGAGAGTATTTCCGGTGTGATGGAATGAAAATAGTTTTTTCTTAATTTTACTATGATGTGTTTGACTTGTTAGAGGGTAATAGAAGAGCGGAAATTACCTAAAGGGATGCTTTATTCATTACCTGTGCAAGAGTGAAAATGGGATAATATATCTATGGAATTGCTTGTAGGATTACCAAAGACATCTGAAGCTAACAATGCAATCTAGTTTATTGTTGATCGGTTGACTAAATCATCTCATTTCCTTCCAATTCGATATACTTTGCCTCTAGATCAACATGCTTGATTATATTTTAATGAGATAGTTATGTTTCATGGAGTTTCCCTCTCTATTGTATTTGATCATGATCACATGTTTACTTCTATCTTTAAGAAAGGCCTTTAGAATACTTTGTGTACTAAATTAAATTTCAGTACAGATTTTCATCCTCAATAAGATGGTCATTCAAATGAACAATTAAAAACTTGGAGGATATTCTATGTTCTTGTGAACTTATTACTAGGGACGTTAGGAAAAACATATTTCTTTTGTTGAATTTTCTGATAACAACAATTTTCATTCCATTATACAGATTGCTCCATTTGAGGAATTATATGGAAAGTGTTGTCGAACACCAGCTTTTTCGGATGTAGTATGTAATAGGAAGCTGATGTGAATAGAATTGGTAGAAGAGATGGAAGTGAAAGTTTAGTTGATTTCGAAGCACATGACAACAACTCAAAGGAAATAGAAAAGCTTTTCAGATAACCAGAGGAAGGATATTTCTTTTGAGGTATGTAATCAGGTCTTTCTCCATGTTTCCCCATGGAAATGTGTGATGAGTTTTGGTAAGAAGGGAAAGTTTAGTCCAACGATCATTGGACCTTATGAAATCCTGGAGAAATTTGGATCAGTTGTGTATAGAGTGGATTTACATCCATGTTTATCACATGTACACAAAATTTTTCATGTTTTGATTTTGAGAAAGTATATACTAGATTCATCTCATGTTTTGAGCCGAGAGGTAGTTCAGTTGGAAGAGAATCTCTCTTATAAAGAACAACCTGTCCAGATATTTGACTGTAGAGATCAAGTTTTGCAGAATATGGTAACTCACCAGGTAATGGTTTTGTGGTAAAATTATATGGTTTAAGAGGCGAAGTAGGAATCTGAAAATGATATGAGGGATACATACCCCCACCTATTTGGATAATTGAATAAAAATTGTGAGGATGCAATTCCCAAAATGGGGGAAGGATATAACAACACATGTAATTGAAAAATAGTTGATTTTCATATTTATTAATATTTTTGAATTAAATATTAATTTTACATTAAAAGGGTTTCTTTGATTGATAGCGTACCTGATACGCATCAACGAGTTTCTTTGAAATCATACATTGCACACTAATAATATAATATTATTATTTTAAATGGAATTAAATCCTATTCACTTTATTAGTGGGAATGAACAATACTAACTAAAATATTATTATACATGTTTTTTCGAAATATTTATCATTATCCAATATAAGTTTGATGCTTAAAATGTGAATGAATCTAATTTTAAGCATAATTTACATTAAAAAGTCGATTTACCACCTTTTATTGGAGAACCCTCTTTAAATCTAGTTTTTGTCACTTTAATACATTCTATATGGCCAAATAAATTTTTCTTTAGAATTGGGGCATTAAAATTTACATTGTGTAAATTTTTGGAATTTTTTTGACAAAGTTCAGTTTTCAGTGAACAGTGAAAAATATTGTATTTTAATTCAAAACTACATTTTATTCTAATTTATATATATGGTTATATTTTATTTCTGATTGGATTTAATATTTAATTAGAATATATTTTTACCATTTAATTCAATTCAGGTCATTGTAATTATTTACATTTTGAAATTGGAAATAAATAAGTGTTAATCTTTTGATAGTTATTATTTCGTAAAAGCACGATATTTGTTTTAACAACATGAATTAATTTTAAATTAATTAATGCAAATTCTATGTTTATAATTTTGTATAATAGACATCATTTTTTAATTCAGATAATCAAATATATATTTGGCTGAATTTTTGATATTTTGCTAAAAAAATTCAATTTTTGATGAATTGTGAAACCACTTAGTAGTAGTCACAAAAACTGACTATTTCAATTGAATGAAATTTTACCACTTCTGTGAATTTAATTTTAAAAATATGATATACATGGATGTTATTAGTAAGTAAAATGTTGTTCAATAAAATGTTGTTCAATACATGGGTCGATTTTGGGAACACATGGATCTACTTAAGAAAGATAATGACACTTTAGATTATTAAACATAATGTAAAGGCATAAATGACATAAACAAAAATATGTTAATAAATTAATTTTTATATGGAATTATTTAAGTAATATTTTTTACTATAAATATTCATTGGAAAGCTACAAATATTTCCTACATCATTATATTTTTTCTTCTAATTTTTAGGCAACTAATAAATTAAATATTTATGACACAATAATGATGCAGTGTTTACCTCATTAATAAATCATTTAAATAAATAAGATTACAAATATTAAAATAGAATCCAAAACCTATCCAATAGTTATTGGATGATTTTATTTTGACCATTTGACAAATTATATTCGACTCTAATAATTTTTGGACCTTTATAAACTAAATATCATTATATAATAAAATAATATTTTCACACATTCCTAATGGGCCCCTTCTCCTCCTTATAAAAGGAGGCCATTTCTAACCAATTAATCACACCTCTGATGCCTTTTGGCTCATTCAAAATTTTACCAATTAATCTACCAACATCTCTATCCTCCACCTAGAAGCCTTAACATTGGTATAAGGCACTTAATGGATTCTTTTTGGTTCAATCCAAAGGAAGTTACCGAAATTAAAAGTAATAGTTTCTATTAACTTTTTCCTGTTTATTTTACTTCTCCAACCCCTAAACACTTTTTATTCCTTCTATAAATAACAAAACCAGAATCCTAAATATACAAGGATTTTTTTATGGATGGGTTTTAATTAAACTTATAGACACATTGATTTAATTGGTGAAGAATATATAGTTTCGTGTGGATGGAAAACTAATGCCTCACGAAATGATGATTGATCGATTATCTCCTACCACATCCCATGGTGGCCATTAAGATGACACTGTATTTTTATATGATATATATTATGTTAATGATTTATTTATGTTTCATTATTTTACATTAATAGAATACCTTTATGGTATCCATAATGGGTAAACACGACAATTTCATTTTGGAAAGTGAAGACTACCAACCCTCAAAGGGATATGTCTCGTTTATGCCATACGTGGGACGTATAAAGGATTGAGAAAATTAAATTTTAAGATATTATACGAGAATTATAAAATAACTATGTATCATTATGATTTAATTTCATTAAAATATAAAATATAAATGGAATTAGCGATCATGTGTACGAACGACTTACCATCTCCAAGAATGGTGAATTTTATTTCCTACCTCCATGTTGTTGAGGCAATAAGGTTTTCCTTATGACTTTTTCATTCCTTCTTGTTTTTAAATTCACAAACACCCTATACCTAAGAAAATATATGTTTTACTTCTATAAGGAAAATTTTCATTCCTTAAGGAAATTTACCCTAACCATGATTTTTCTTATACATTGAAATATTTTTCTTAACTATAAAAATCAGATTCATACCAAAAACCTCGAAATCATATAATGCCATAGTATGAAGAATTCTATTTTTAGGACATGAATTCTGGATATAAACTCTAATAAAGTTGCACTACTAATTTTATATGTGAACTCTAATAAAGTTTCATTCCGAATTCTGGATGAGAAATGTAATGAAGTTCCACTCTGAATTCTGGATACGAACTCTAACAAAGTTCAACTCTGAATTCTGGACTCTGAACTTTTATATGTTCGACTCCGAACCATTATAAGTTCGACTCTGAAATTTTATAATATTGACACATAACTTTTATATGTTTGACTCCAAACATTTATTAGTTTGACTCCGAAAATTAAATGTTTGACTCTGAACATTCATGAGTTCGACTCCGAACTTTTATATGTTCGATTCCAAATGTTTATATGTTCGACTCTAAAATTTTATAAGTTCGACTCCGAAATTTGATAAGTTCGACTCTGAACTTTCATGACTTCGATTCTGAACCTTTATAAGTTCGACTCTGAACATTATAAGTTCAGATTCTGAATCCTAATGTAACCAGACACCAAATTTCCATAGAAATTCAGACACTGGATTTCCATTGAAATCTGGTTCAGAATTCCAAAAATAGAATCGGAATATCCTTTTTATTATAGACTCCGAAATCCATTTTTTTAGACTCCGAACTATTATTTTCATACATTCTGAATTCTAGTTTTTCTTATGCTTACACTAGTTTCATTACAAAACACTGTCCTGCATTCAGTTATACTTGTTTTGTTATAAAACGATGTCATCCATTCAATTTCTAACTAACAGTTGGTTGAGTGACACGTGTACAGGTCCCTTTGAACATTAAGGAAAATAGGACCGTTGGAGGAGGGAGTCGACCGTTCCAACCAAGCCTATAAATAGGAGCTCATTTGAAAGATCTCAACAACATGTTGTCCACTATAGAGACCACACACCGTTAAGGTGATTTCTAGAGAGAGAAGCTTTTCATGCTTAGTGTATATTCAACTACTCGTTCAGATTGCTTTGTGGGAATCCAAATGTTGGTGATTACATTTGAGGGCTTCCAGGCATAAGAAGACAGAGGTGACAACCACATTGATGTTCAAGGGATTCCTTGCTGAGAAAGATAGAGGTTCCAGCTACCTTGAAGTTGAGGGTTTGCGAGGATAGCAAGGCAGAGACTCTGATTTTCGTATCGACGGCTAACCCAGGTGTGGGTAAGACAGAATTTCTTGAATGTATAATTCAAGGGACCTTTATCCAAGGTTGTTGGATACCTTTATCTTTGGGTTAATATACTTATATCTTGTAACTAGTAGTTTTACTACTTGTTTTACTCTTCATTTCATATTATAAGTAAGGAATAACAATCTTTTATCTCCCTAAACTTTACTCAGATTCATTTTGATTCTATATTTGTTAAGGTAGAATCTCATTTTGTAAACATTGGTTATGTTTCAATTTCCAGATCCATATTTCTATAACCTGTATTCGGAATCCCTTTCAAGATTTAAGAAAGTGCATAGTACTAGATATTGGTAACCTAATACCTTATTAACATTCTACCATTGGTGTTAGAGGTGTTGTGAATTTGCTTATTTTACCTTTGTTAAACATAGATCATTCCTTGTTTAAGGAAATTTTTAAAGTATACAATTCACCCCCTCATGTATATTGATCATCTACATCATTATTTTGATCCTACAATTGGTATTAGAGGTTGGAAACATCATACTCTATACCAATCCTAAAATTGGTATCAGAGAAGGTCTCTGAAATACTTATACTCACATATATGTTTTTCTTTATCACTTTTTCCTTATTCTTCATCCTTCCTTAGAAAGATAATTTTTTTCGGAACTTGTTCACTCTGAACATTGTGATTATGATCTTTTCATACTAACAAGTTTGGTTGCCAAAGTTTTTCTTAGTGATGGCATTTTTGAATGTCGGATCTATTGAAAATCAAAATATTACATGACAACCAATTATTAATGGTAATGATTATGAATACTAGAGAGATCGAATGAATACTTTCATTATAAATAATAGAGTATAAAATTTCGTTATGATTACTGGATGCTACAAAATTCATGATAAGGAAGTAAGTGCTTTCACAAACCAAGAAAAGCATGATTATCAATTAAACTATGAGGTACACAATAGTATACTATGTTCAATGACTAGGAACATATATAGAAAAATTTCTTCTTGTGAAGCAACTAACTGTATATGGAAGAAACCTGAAGTCACACATTTAGGTACATCTAAAGTGATTGAGACTAAAAGAGCTATGTTGAGAGCAGAATATCATGGTTTCAACTCTCTTTATTGTGAACCCATTTGTAAAGTACAATAAAGATTTATGACAATCGTAAATAGTCTACAATCTATGGGAGAGAAAGGTCTGGCAGATGAAGCTCTTGTTGATAAGATAATAGATATTATTCCCAATGAGTGGAAATCAATGAGAAAAACTATTTAAGAGAATATAAAGGTATCTAAAATTTCTCTTGATGAATTATTTGGAACACTTCTTCAACATGAGACCCCGATGAAGAGATATGCTGACAAAATCAAGAAGAAAAATAGAAATGGTACTATTTCTTTTACAACAACATCAATTAATTTGAAAGATAAGACTCCTGAGAGAGTAACTAGATCCAAGTATAAGAAGGATGTTATCCAATCAGAATCTAGTGCTAATGATGTCTCATAGAACGAGTTAGCAAATATTTCTTAAACGATGAACAAGATAGCTAGAGAAATTTCCAATCCAAGTATAACAAAAAGAAAAGAAAAGATAGGAAATATGGAGAAGTTACTTGTTATGAATACAAGAGGGATAGACATATTAGACCATATTTCCCTTTGATAAAAAAGAAAGAATGAATAAAGTGTAATTCTGAAAGGAACAGAAAGAAGTATTATAAAGACAATGCTAAGAATGTTATGAAAGCTAATAACACCTAGAGTTCCATTGGTTGTGACTCTTCAAATGAATCTTCTGATTATGAATCTTATAGACAGAAGAATCTGGGTCTTATAGCCAAACTACCTATTAAAAATCATTGGTTCATGGCTGAGGTACAAAATGATGAATAATTGACCAATGTTTCTTCAAATTCTAATGATAGTAAATATTATAACTCTTTAGATGAAGAATCCTCTTCTAATGAAGAAAATACTTTATCTACCTATGGATAAGTTTCTATGTTTGCTAAACTTCTTGAGATTGAGAATTCTAAACTCATTAAAAATCATGAAAAGTTAAACTCTAGGAATACTATTCTTACTAAATAAATATCATATCTTTCTAAAGATCATGATAGGAATAATGCTGATTTTATATGTATTTCAAAAAATCTTGAGGAAGTAAATTCTAAGAAGAATAAACTTTCTAAAGATCTAGAAAAAATAATTTCTAAGAAAAGTGTTTTTGAGCCTATCTCTATTTCCAATCCTAATGAATATGAAGATAAAAACTTCGTTATAAAACTCACGTCTGAAATTTTTTCCTTAAATAAGTGTTTATCAAACTTTACCCATGTTAAAGAAAATTTTGATAAGATGTATTCACAAATACAACCTTTAAGAAATAATTCTGGATTTGGTTATACCCATGCAAAACAAACTTTTATTAACAACTACTTTCTACCACAAAGTGCCCCATATTGTAGAAAGTGTCAATGTGGTGGTCCCTGGGAAAACAATTTCTCTTTAAACAAAACCCAATTTATAGGATTCCATAAAGCTTATTTTTATAAGAAGATGTGGCTTCATAGAGTTTTGTTATCTGAAAATCTCAGATCCAAACATGTTTGGATTCCTAAAGTCTAATTATTTTCTTATTTTCAGGAAAATATAGGAAGTACCAACTACAATATATGGTACATGGATAGTGGATGTTCCAGGCACATGGCTGGTAAAAAAAATATTTTGAAAATATTATCAAGAAGAAAGGAGGAAAAGTAACTTTCAGAGAAAATTCTCATGGAGAAATTATTGGTATAGGTAATATTTTTCTTACAGGTAAATCATTGATTTCAAATGTTTTATTTGTTAAGGGTCTTAATCACAATCTCATTAGCGTAACTCAATTATGTGATGAAGGTTACATTGTGAATTTAAGGAATGATAAGTTCTTAATACACAATTCCAAGGAAAAGATTATTCTATCTGAAAATAGGCAAGAGAATGTTTACACATTGTACATAGAAGTCATTAGAAGCTAAGATTTACCTTGACTAAGTGCAATGGAAGATCATTATTGGTCATAGAATAGAAGATTAAGTCACTATAATATTAGGAACTTATGTAAACTCCCTAAGAAGAAATTAGTTATGGATCTATCGGAGCTTATATTCGATTCTTCTAAAGTCTGTGATTATCATCAATATGGTAATCAACATAAATCTTGTTTTAAATCAATCGGTGAAGTCTCAACAACTGATGAATTACAGTTGGTGCACATGGATCTTTTTGGTCCAACACAAACTGGAAGCGTTGGAGGAAAATACTATGTGTTTGTTCTAATTGATGATTAAACTAGATTTTTATGTGTCTATTTTTTAGAAATGAAGTCTGATGCTTTTTATTATTTCAAATGTTTTAGATAACAAGTTAAAATTTATAAAATAAAATCCACTGAAAACTATTCATAGTGATCATGAAGGAGAATTACAAAATTCTGATTTTGAAACTTTTTGTAGTTGAAAAGGTATTACTCACTTCCTTTTCTGCTCCTAGAACTCCTCAAAAAAATGGTGTATTTGAATGAAGAAGTATAATTATTCACGATATAACTAGAACCATATTTAGTGAATATTCTATAGCTAGAAATTTTTGGGTTTAAGCTATAAGTACTGCTTGTTATACTATAAATCGAGTTTTGATTAGACCTTTTCTTAATAAAACTACTTATGAGTTATAGAATGGTAAAAAACCTAGACTTTCATACTTCAAGGTTTTTGGTTTCAAGGTATTAATCTTGAATACTAAATATAATCTACACAAATTTTCACCAAAATATGATGATGGAATTTTCTTAGGATACTCCAAAACTTCTAAGGCTTATAGAGTTTTAAATAAAAACACTTGTGATGTTGAGGAAATAGTTCATATAAAATTTGATGAATCTGTTCCTTTTGTTTTTAAACCATCCCACCTACATTCTCAGACATGTTTTCAATAACTGATTATCTACCTTTTTTTGAAGAACATTCTGATAAAGAAAATGTTCATGAAGATATTTCTGAAACATTTACCCCAGAATACATTCTACAATATGTGGATTATCATGTTTTACAAAAGAAAAATCTGGTGTTTCATAAGAATCATCCAAGTGATAGTATCATTGGTGAAGTAAATCAACCTATTAAGACTATAAGTTCCTTGATAAATGATGTATAAAATCTAGAATTCCTTTCCCAATTAGAACCAAAAATCATTAATGAAGATTTAGGTGATGATGATTGGATCAAAGCCATGCAAGATGAACTAAATTAATTCGAAAGGAATAATGTCTGGACCTTGGATTAAAGAATAAAGGAAAATTTTGTTATTGGATTAAATTGGATTTTCAGAAATAAGTGTGATTAATATGGATTCATTGTAGGAAATGAATCTAGACTAGTTTCGAAAGGATATAATCAGCAAGATGGAATAGACTATGAAAAAAATATGATCTAGTAGCTAGACTAGAATCTATTTGTATCTTACATTCCATTGCAGCAGTCTTCAATTTTAAACATTTTTAAATGGTTGTAGAATGTTCTTTTCATAACGGTTATGTTCAAGAGGAAGTTATTTTTGAACAACCTCTTGTCATTGAAGATACAAAGCATCTTGATCATGTTTGCAGACTTTCTAAAGCTTTGTATGGCTTTAAACAAGCCCCATGAGCCTGGTATTATAGACTAATAGGATGTTTTCTTCAATATAACTTGTTAAGGAAAATGTAGATCCAACCATTTTTATAAAGAAAGTAATGAAGAAAATTTGATTGTTCGAATTTATGTTGATGACATCATATTTGGTTCAACTCAGCAATCTTTAACTGATTCAGTTGTATGTCTAATGAAATCTCAGTTTGAAATGAGTATAATGGGCGAGTTAACATTTTTCCTTGGTTTTCAAATTTCTTAAAAACCATAAGGAACCAATATATCCCAACATTATTATATTAAAGATATATTTAAAAATTATGGATATGAAAATACTATGAATATATGTACTCCCATCGGTACCTCAAACTCTTTACATCTTGATGAAGATGGGAAACCGGTAGATCAAATAGCTTTTAGAGTTATGATAGGAAGTCTACGTTACTTAACATCTAGTCGACTAGACATAATGTTTTTAGTATGCTTATTTTAAAGATATCAAAACAATCCTAAATAATCTAACTTAAAGGCAGTGAAGAGTATTTTTCTCTACTTAAAGGGAATGCTGGATCTAGGAATATTTTATACTTATGGAAATGATTTTATTTTAAAAAGATTTTCAGATGCTAAATTTGGTGGTTGTAGAATGGATAGAAATAGTAAATCTGTAACTTTTCATTTCATAGAAGATTCATTAGTTTCTTGGACATTCAAGAAGCAACACGTAGTAGAACACTCCACTGCTGAAGCTGAATATGTAGCAGCTGGATGTTGTTGCGCTCCAGAGTTTTGGATGCAACACACACTCAAAGATTATGGCTTGAGTTTTACTAAGACACAAATTTTCTGTGATAACACAAGTTCCCTTGCCCTTAGTAAAAACCTTGCACATCACTCACGTGAAAAGAACATAAATATTAGGAATCACTTTCTTAGGGATCACACACTCAAAGGAGATATCATTCTTCAGTTTATCGGAACAAAATATCAACTTGCTGACATTTTTAAAAAATCACCAGCCTCTGATATACTTGAATACATTAAAAAATTGTTATGAATGATAACTGTGAGGTAATCTTTCTTCTTAAACTTCTTGTTGAAGAATTATCATTACAGTAATAAACTCTTTTTCAAAGGGGGAGTACATTTCTGTGTTAGTTTAACCAAAATTGTTCATTGACAGTTTTCTTTTTAAACGTTGGTAACTAAAATTTTTTGTGACAAGTTTTTGGAAATTCTCGGGATGGAAATTCTCAGAATAGAAATTTCTGGAATGGAAACTCTCAGAATGAAGATTTTTATAATGTATTTTTTGTAATGAGAATTTTCCAAATGAATTTTTCATAATGTGAATTTTCATAATGAGTCTTCCGTAATGAAAATTTTCTTAATGAATTTTCGTAATGAAATTTCGTAATTAGGATTTTATCATAATGAGTTTTTTTATGAAGAATATTACCAATTACGAACAATATTTCTAGACAATCTGACAGGTATGATTTCCTTACTTAAATTTTTGTAGTCATATTTTGATTGCTGGATTTTTTCTTTGAGTTTTAAAATTATTCGGATTATTATTTTCATTAAATCTGAATATTTTTTTAAAAACATCAAAATATTGGAGTCATGTTTTCCTTGTGAGAATGTTATCAATCGTCAGATCAGATCAGAAGTATTATCAACCGTTAGATGGTTTCTGGAGGACCAAAGGTCACCTGCTTTGCCTATATAAAGGGGCCCTATGAGTCATCCGACATCGATTTTTCAAGATCTCACTTCTAAAACCCCTGGATCTCTTCTTAAGGACCATTCCAATATTTGTCAAAGCCATTATGAATCTTCTAGAACTATCCACTTCGAATGTGTGTTGAAGCTACATCTCAAGATATGTCAACTACAAAACCAATCTCAATGTGGTCAGTCTTTAGGGAAAGGATAATGCATCTGGATTTCTACAAGTTTGATTCTCTTATAACAAATAATATTAAATTGAATTTCTGGGATGATGTTTTCTTGTATATGTAGGGAAAATAGGATCGGTTTTATACAGATTTACTGGTTGAGATTTATGACTTTGTTTCCTTCCAGCAGGAAGATGGTAGAGATTTATTTTCTTTTAATTCTTATGGTAAGACATACAAGTTATCATACACCAAGGATGCAAGCTTGGTGGGTTTACCTTGTGAAGTGGAAGCTGAATTTTTCTCTCATAAGCTTCCAGATGATTAGGATATTTCAACAAGGAAAAGGAATTGAAATGTATTGGACTTAAAGATACCAAGACAACTAAGATTTCTCAGATCACTCCGAATAATTGGATTTTGCAGTTGTGGGTACAAGGTTTTATATTACCAAGAAGAGGTGACAATGATAATCTGAAGAAGAGTGATATCTATGTCCTAGATTTCCTGGAAAACATAAGGAAGTTAAATTTGATGAGGAGTTTCATGATTATAATCAAGAATATAAAATAAGAGATCTTGAGAGCTCAAGTAATTATGTTTACTACTCTACTATCAATGTTGATAGTTCGGTTCAAAGAGCCTTTCAAAGTTGCATGCAAGTTGAATGTTCGTAATTGTAAGATTATGCTAGTTAGTTATGATACATTGAAGATGATGAAGATGGATTTTTCTAGTGAATCTGGAAAATTCTATCATTTATCGATGGAAGAGGTTGAGGCAGCTCAGAAAGATTCACAAACACCAGAACCATCTAAAAAGACATGGATGAAGAGAAATCATAAGGAAGTGGATACTGAAGACATATCTCTCAATTCTAGGGAATCTCAGTCTCCTCCTCCCAAGACGAAGAAGTAGAGAACATATACAGATGAACTGGCAGCCAAGTGGAGGGAAGATAAGGAAAGAACGAAAAAAGGGGATCCACAGTTCAGATTGGACCCAGTAGAGGCTAAGGCATTAACATAAATAGCATTAGATGAATTAAAAAAATAGGAAAAAGAGAAGAAGTTGAAAAAGAAGTTTTCTGAAGCTGATGTGGTGAAATCTATGTTAATAGATACTGAAATATCTTCTGAGAAAATTCCCATTCCAGAATCGTTCAATGTCCAACTATATTTACAATAGATTCCAACGAAGAACATTGTCACTTTGCAAAAATCCAAGGGAAAAGAGGTAGTTCAAGAAGAAGAAAAACAGGCTTGTGAAGAAGAAGAAGAATAAAGTGATGATCTTGATGATCTGATCAAACAGGTAGAAGAGTATAAATAAAGGGATGAATTTGAAAAATTACTCACTTCAGAAAAGGAAATTGAGAAAGAATGTGGGAAGGATAATGTTGATCAAGATGAAGAGAAGAAAAATTGTTCTGTATGATAAGGAAGAATCTTATGAGAAGAATTTTCATGAAGAAGGGGAAGAAAAGGAAAAACCAGATGAAGACCTGATTGTACAGTTATCAGAATGTGAGGAGGAATCTCCAGAGGAACAACCCATTCCGAAAGATGATAAGGGGATGAAAGATCTCATGGAGACACCTATAAAAGATGTCATCAGGAAGAAAGAGGTTGGTGGTACTTCTAGAAGAAAGATTTTGCAGGTTGAGGAAGTGCTATCTCCAAGCAAATTATTTGATTCAGAGTCATCTTCTCATGGTCACGATTTTGTGGTTGAATCTCTGAAAACGTTGGTGTACACCATTCCGATTTTTCCAACTATAGATTCTAGATTCTAGATGTTGCAACACAGTTTGAATAAAAAGTCGAAATCCATATCCATGGTAATGGATATGTGTATAAAGATTTAGGTGGACCATAAAAATTTTCTCATCATCTATGATGTTCACAAATAATCTTCTAGAAAAATCATGCTATGGTCTAAAAAAGATGAAGAATACATTTCTGAATTAGAACGTTTTCAGAAGTGGGTGAAAGATGCTTTTGAAGCCAAGGATGCAAAGAATAAAAATCATCAGGATGAGACGATTCATGAGCAAAGTACTCAGAATGAACAGGTCAGAGATCTGAATGGGATGCTTAACTCCATAGCCCAGAACTGGAAAGGGGAAAGAGACATCCGGATTGAGTTTGAAGAAAAGCTGTAAAAGCAAGAGGGGTTAATAAAAATGCAGGAAGAGGCCATGAAGGCTCAAGCTGATTCATTTAAAGTTCATGATAAAAGGATAAATTCCTTGGAGAGGAAAGCTAATGAATACCTAAGAGACTTGAAGAATCTCAAAAAATTTTTGAAGAAGCTGATCCCAAAAGAAAAGGACGACAAACGAACTCACTTCGACCTTTTTTTGAATTTATATTTCCTTGAAAATTTTCAGAAATCTAATGAAAACATGGTTGGATGGATCTTGTTATATACTAATGTTTCAGGTACCATATTTTTTTCCATTCCCTTCAAGTCTTTTTGAAAATCACAAATGGGGAGAAGGAAAGAGAACAACTCCTAAGGAGGAGAAGGAAAAATAATCACTAAATACAGGAGAAGGAAAAATTTAAAATGAAGAAGAAAAATTTCTTTGTGAAGATATCCTTAACGTAAGGGAGAGTTTCTCAGTATGAAGTTTTTCATTCCCTTGAGAATGAAAACTCCACAACGATAAATCAGAATACGATCCTTAGATTTTCAATGCCTAAGAGGGAGTTAGTTGTATTCACTATCATCATGAACAAAGGGAGATAAGTTTTATTTTCAAAGTCTAATGAAATTTTTCAAAGACCATATATACTTTTCCATAAGGATGTTGGTTCTTTCAAAAAATGGGGACATTGTTGAGTCAATAATGTTTTCAGTAAGACTTTTCCATTCCTTCCTGTTTTGAAAATAACAAACCACCTATACCTAAGAAAATATATGTTTTACTTCTATAAGGAATATTTCCTTCCTTAATAATATTTACCCTAACCTAGCTTTTTTTCTATTAATAGAAATCTTTTTCTTAAGTAAAAAATTGGATTCATACCCAAAACCTTGGAATCATATAATGCTAATGTTTGAAGCATTCTATTTTTAGGATCTGAATTCTGGATACAAACTCTAATAATGTTCCAACCTGAATTCTGGATGTGAACAGTAATAAAGTCTCATTCTGAATTCTGGATGAGAACTGTAATGAAGATCCACTACGAATTCTGGTTACAAACTCTCACAAAGTTCAACTCCAAATTCTGGACTAGGAACTTTTATATGTTCGACTCTGAACATTTATAAGTTTGACTCTGAACTTTTATATGTTTCAATCCATACTTTTATAAGTTCTACTCAGATCTTTTATAAGATTGACTCCGAACATTTATATGTTTGACTCCAAACTTTTATAATTTCTACTCTGAACATTAATTAGTTAGACTCTAAAATTTTATAAGTTCGACTCCAAATTTTTATATGTTTGACTCTGAACTTTGATAAATTCGACTCCGAACTTTTATATGTTCGAATCTGAACATTCATGAGTGGGACTCCGAACCTTTATTAGTTCGACACCGAACAGTATAAGTTCGGTTTATGAATCCTAATGAAACCCAAATATGAATTTCCATAGAAATTAATACTATGGATTTCCAGAGAATTCAGGTTCCAAATTCCTAAAATAGAATCCTAATATTCTTTTTATTATTTACTCTGAATATCATTTTGGATAGAATCTGAACATTTATTTTCTTACATTCAGAATACTAGTTTTTCTTATGCTTACATTTGTTTCATTACAAAAAAAATGTCTTGAATTCAGTTATATAACTTTTGTTATAAAACAATGATGTCCATTCTGTTTCTAACTAACCGTTGGTTGAGTGACACATGTACAGGTCCCTCCAAAATTTAAGGAAAATATGACCATTGGAGGAGGGAGATGACCATTCCAACCAAGCCTATAAATAAGAGCTCATTTGAAAGAGTTCAACAACAAGTTGATCACCCAAGAGACAACATTTTGTTAATGTAATTTCTAGAGAGAGAAGATTTTTATGTTTAGTGAATACTAAAATACTCGTTTAGATTGCTTCATGTGACTACGAATGTTGGTTGTTACATTTGAGGGCTTCCTGGGATAGGAAGATAGTGGTTCCGACTAACATGAAGTTTGAGGACATCGTTGCGGAGGAAGAAAGAGGTTCCAACTACCTTGAAGGTAAGGGCTTGCGGGGATAGTAGGAAAGAGACTCCAATATTCATATCTAGGTCTTACCCATGTGTGGGTAAGACAGACATACATGAAAGTATAAATCAAGGGGCCTTTATCCAAGGTTTTTGTATACCATTCTCTTTGGGTTAAAAGACTTATATCTTGTAACAAGTATTTTTACTACTTGTTTTCTGCTGAATTTAAAATTGTAAGGAAGGAATAACATTCTTGTATTTCCTAACACTTGTACTCTGGTTCATGAAGATTCTATACGCTTTAAAGAAGAATCTCATATTGTAAACATTGGTTAAGTTTCAATTTATGGATCCATAATTCCAGAACCTGTATTTAGAATCACATTCCATATTTAAGCATGTCCATAAAACTAGAAGTTTGTATCTTTATACCTTATTCCAATTCTCTAATTGGTGTTAGAGTTGTTGTGAATTTTCATAGTTTAACTTGGTTAAACTTAGATATTTTCTTGTTTATGGAAAATTTTAAAGTGTACAATTCACCCCCTCTTGTATATTGAGCATCTACATCATTATTTCAATCCTAAAAAATGTTATGTACTATTATATATTAATTTATATAAAGGTTATATATGATATATATGATATTTAAATCATGAATATCATTTAGATATAATGAACTTCTGACCATGTGAATATTATGTGAGTATATGGTTTTCATTTTTTTCTCAAGGACCAAATATTGACAAAACGAACATTAATAATTTCAATGATTTCATAATATTTATAAAATGGTAATATTTTATATAAAAGTGATAAAAAACTTGAAAATTGTTTTTAAGCAAGTATAAATTAGCTTTAGTTTATTATTAAGGATATTAAAGAACAAACAGGTCATGTCAGACACGAAGTAAGGGACTTCGTCTCATTCTCCATCCATTGAGGCATATTCTGTTTTAATACACAACTTTATTTATATGTTGTACAAACAAACTTGACTTTTCAAAGAGAATATTTTTCAATGAATCATTTTACTAAACTACAAAAAGGAATGTTTCTTTTAATGTAAGTTGTGACAACAACCTTTCTGCCACAATGAGTATTATTTGTTCATTGGTTTCCATAACAATTCGTAATGTTAATTTTTCAATGAAAATAAATACCATATAATACTTTATGTGTTTTGGTTTTGAAAATGGTTTTGATAATGGATTTTTTATTTCAATATTTGTAAGTGATATATTTTTATTGAAATTTGGAAATGTTTACATTTATTTATATTTGTTTTATGTCTTATGATTTTATAATGGTACTTAGACATTTGACAGGTGGTTACGTGATAAACCAAATGACTTGTGGTACCGTGATAAACTAGTATGGGTGGTTACATTATAACCACCAACGCATTGGGTATGGAAGTCGGCCGTATAACTGTTTCACATAGTGATATGAGTAGAAGTCGACCGTATGGTTATTACATTTAATTATGAATATGTCCCAAATTACCTCTATATGTTACATTTTCATTATATGGGATTTATGCTAATATTTTGGTCACAAAATGGAATGTAATGATGTTTTATTTAGTGAAGATTATTAACTATTGATAACGGTGAAAAATATTACTTATGATAAATTTTTCATGGTTCACTTGTTGTTTTCAAAAACTAATAGTTTTCCTTCTTTGTGTATCCCTTAAAAATATTTTTATGCTCGTACCATGTTATTGAAATGTTTTTCATAGGCCATAATGTGGAATAAGGTCATGTATGGGATTATGGAAAATTTCATATTGTCTTAAACATGGAACTAAACAGGACTCGTTTTTTCAAGAGTTTTTACATTATGAGAAAAAATCTAAACTCAGTAGAAGTGTCTACCTTTTAATACATTGAGATGTAATAGTTATGTCCTAATTCTCTAAAACTCTAAACCAATAAAGATCCTCATTGTGAAATATTCATTTAATTCAATATTATGATTTTTTTTAAGGTTGGATCCTTATACCAAGTGTCTATACATCAACTTCTACGAAGTCCCACAAGGAAATATCCTAAATGTTGGCCACATCATAGGGGTCTCAATGCAATATATTGAGAGTCAATCAGATACCCTATATGTGAGTTATTTTCCTTTTATTCTCCGGGGCTTGGTTGGATTCATGCACGATCCAACCTGACCATTTATCAACTATACCGCGAACTCTAGTGGGGTATACTAAAATGGACCGTCAAGCTCCTAGTTTTCTAGCATCATCAATGGTTAGTCAAATATACATCTAGTGCCAAATATATGGACAAAATTACGTAAAGGGTTGGTGGTGGGCCTAGGTCCGGTCCAACACATTGGGACCGACCCAACCAGACCCAGTCCGGGCTGACCTAGTTTTGGTCATCCTAGTCAGGCCAGTTTGGACTGGTCGAACTCGTCGGGTGGACCAGACTATTAGGTTCGTCCTAGCCCGTTGGACCCAGCCTAGCGGGCCGCATAGGCAGTTCGGCTTAGAGGGCACTATGAGGGAGGTTCAACCCGGATCTCCAAATATACTTGGCCGATTTAGATTGTGCATTGTGAGGGGCACGTCTCAATCAGTTCGACCTAAGAGGATGGGAGGTTTTCTAGTAGGACGTTTGGCCGAAGGAAATCCGGGTGGTGGCCAGGAAAGCAGGGAGGCAGTCAGGTAGGTCGGTGTGGCGCAGGCAGGCCAGTGGGCGATCGGGTGCAAGCTGGGCATGTAGATGGGCGGCCAAGAGGAGGCCGACCAGGCCTTCTGGGTGTGGGGATGTAGGAGGGATGTTCGGGGGGCGGTTGGGCAGGCCGGCGAATGGCCGGGAGGGGACCGGGTTGGACGACATGGAGGAGTAGGTCGGCAGGGCGCGGGGAGGCTGGCGGGGATTAGGGAGACCGGGTGGCGGTCGCCCGGGAGGGCCGGCAGTGGTGCAGGATGTTTTCGTGGTGGCTGGGGTCACAGAGGCTGCGAGAAGCGTAGCCTTTGTCATAGCCTCATTCTTTGCCTCTTTGTTTTGTCACTATGCCGAACGACATACCAATTGAAATCAATAGAGGGTGTTGGTCAATGTTAGTTTGTCCTACATCCTCTGTGTTTAGGGTGATAGGAATCGATCCTCTAGAACGAACCAAAAAAATCCACCCATAAAAAGGAAACATCCACATTCATAATTTTGGAAGAATGGAAGAACGTGGAACATATATGAAATTAATCCCTAAATTGATCGTCGTTCGTCGATGGAGTCACGGGTTAGAAGAGATATTTTTCATCGTTTTTCACGTCCGCCCCACACATCCAATCTCGAGCTCGCACATTAGTTGTGGAAGACACTCCATGTCGGTAGGACTCAAAGGAAGAAGATCGAAGGAGATTTTTTTGTCATTCTTCATTGGAAGAACAAGTTCTTCGTTCCTCGTTGAGAGATGAGGTTTTTCGTTAGAGAACTCTATTTATCACAATCTCTCCTCTCCCCAATATTCCACCCAAATCAAAAAGTGATATGATTTCCCTAATTTTATTGTTGGAAAAATATTTAAATTGGGTGAATTAATTATGTTGGTTGGCGTGTAAAGGGTGGTACGTTTGAAACATTAAAGTTAGAGGAGGTCAAGAGGCCCTCCCTCATTCATGAGGGGAGTCGAGAGGTTTTCCTCTATTCCCATTATTTTGGGTCAGGTGGTCCCCAACCCTATTATTCAATATGGGAGGTTATTTGGTGTTGGGTGGTCACCACCACATTATCCTGACATGGGTAGTTGAGGTGTTGTGGTCCCCACCACCATAACCTCTGATGAGATGTTATGGCCTGGTGGTCCCCACTTCCAACCTTCAGATGGAGGTTATAGTTCCAGTGGGTCTGAACTCCCAACTCCAACATGGTTGTTGGTAAAATAAAAAAATATTGCATCACAATCATTTATTTTTATTTTAATCATTCCTGTAAAACCATCAAACTATCTTTTATTATCGACCCACTACTATCATGGTGAAAGTATTCTACAATGAATATCAGCGATGCGAGCTCAACGGTGCCCTCAAATATCAATTCCGAGCACCAGTTCAAAAGTTATAAAAACCTGATCATATGTTTACTAAATTTACCCAAAAAGACATCAGAAATTGATTTCTGGGCACATCGGGCCTCAGAATCATGCTCCGTAAATTTTTGCGGACTTGTAAAATTCTCATTTAATTAAAAAAATTACATTGAAGTTCTAGGTCATTATATTCTCCCCACCATAGGGCTTTATGTCCCCATATTCTACAACTCTAAATATGGATACAAGTGGGCATAATGAGCACACATGTGAGCCTCCAGATCTGGGTGCTCTCCTGGAGGTTCATGTGCTGCCAACGAATTCCCACCATAGGTATAGACCATCCACGAAGGACGCAATCATGTCAATCCATAATCTCTAATGGGACCTACGTAATATTTTCCCCATTGTCGACATCCAGCTCGCCATGGTCGATGATGTGTGAAGGGACATGCACATATATCCTTAGCTGGGATATGTGGAAGACATCATGCACCTGATGCAATAGAGGTTGAAGAGTTTAGTGGTATTCCACCCTGCCATGATTACTGGGGACCTAAAAAGGACCGATGAAATTCATAGATAACTTTCCACCTCAGAAAAATCTCCTTAGACCTCTTCAGGGTGAGACCCGTAAAAATACATGGTCGCGAACCTCGAACTATTGTTGTCTCTGTCTCCTGTTGGTATATGATTTATTCTTGCTCTTTGCAGTCTTCATCCACACCTAGATGATATGAACATTCTCTGTGGTAGCCTGTACCATCTCTGGATCCACTAGTGCCAACTCCCCTAGGTTAGTCCACCACAAAGGTGATTTTCAAGGTTACCCATATAACGCCTCAAAATGTTCCATTCCTATGGCGGAGTGATAGGTGTTGATGTTTGAAAACTCCACACAAGGTATGTTATCCTCCTAGTTGTGACCATAGTCAAGGCAACAGGCACACAACATGTCCTCGAGGGTCTGAGTGGTCAACTCAGTCTGGCCATCCATCTAAGGATGGAAGGTGGTGGTTAGAAAAAGATACATCATGAAAGCCCCCAACAATCCCTTCCATAGCCAAGAAGTAAATCGTGCGTCACGATCAAAGACAATAGAAGAAGGTACTCTATGTATCCAAACAATATCCAATACATAGAGGCATCCCAATCTCTCTACTAAACCCTTCATTATGATAGTTAGAAAGTGGGTCGGTATGGTGAGTGAGTTAATGGTCATCCAAATCAAGTTGGGACACCTGGATGTATGTAGAAGTCTTGTCACAAATTCCTTGGATATCCCATCCCACTTCCATTCTGTAACATCTAAAGGTTAAACCAAGCTAGCTCGTATATAGTTCTCTACCTACATTTGCTAAAAAGTGAGGCATTGAGAGACAAACTCTGATACTACCTTCTTCATACCTGGCCACCGGTGTTGTTGTCGAAGGTCCTGGTACATCTTCGCCACTACAAGCTGTGCCACTAGAGTAGATATGTGGAAATACATCATCACTTCATCCCAGAGTGACACTGGTACATTGGTATGTCCTCTGAAAAGGATGATGTGCTCCCCACCTTCAGAAAATCAATCAGGTGTCTACCCTATGGATATCTTAGAATGTCGTGTCTTGCAGTCAGTGTACCCATGTTGTGCCTCCTAAACATGATGATGAAGTGGGGTAATGGTTGTATGAGACTGAAGGAAGGCTCCACCATCTCTATCAACAAAGGATATCTATAAAACAACTAGCTGCTCTGTCACCTCATCTAGCAGCATTATACCAGATCTTACGCTGCGTGCATCTGCAAAAACATTCCCCTTCCCAAGATTATAGACTATCTCAAAGACATAGTTATAGAGGAACTCAATACATTGTCTTTGTCTCAGGTTAAGTTCCTTCTGAGAAAAGATATAATTGAGACTCATGTGATCATAGTACACGGTAAAACACTCACCCCTCTGATAGTGTCAGCGCATCTTCCAGGAAAAGACCATTGTTGCTAACTACAGGTCACGTGTAGTGTAGTTCTTCCCATGTTGTCTCAGCTGCCGAGAACCATATGCGATCATTGCACTCTCTTGCATCAAGACACATCTGAGTCCTGTCCATGAAGCGTCGCAGTAGACTACGTAACCATGGCCTTCCACTGGAAGCCTCCATATGGGGGCACGTGTTAGCCTCTACCTCAGCTCCTGAAAGCTCTGATGGAATCACTCCAACCACACAAAGGGTTTCCCCTTCTTCATCAAGGATAATATTAGTGCTGCATCTCTAGAAATTTCAGGTACAAATCTCTTGTAGTATCCAGCCAAACCCATGAAACTTCATACCTATTTCACACTCCTATGTGGTTCCCAAGAAAGTACCGCCTCAATCTGCACTGGATCCATTGTAAATCTAGCCTCTAAGATGACATGTCCTAGAAAGTGAACCTATCAGATCTAGAACTAGGACTTCGTGAGATTTCCATAATATTGGTGTTCTAGGAGTGTCTCCAATTCTACCCACAAATGGTAGGCAAGCTCCTCCTCAATTGTCGAGTATATAAAAATTTCATCAATGAAGACTACGATGAAGCGATCAAGGTACGACTGAATGATTCTGTTCATTAGTCCCATGAATACTGCTAGAGTGTTGGTTATGCTGAATGCAATAACCAAGAAATCATAGTGCTTGTACTGAAATCAGAAGGCCATATTCTGTACATCCTTGCCTCGAACTCGGAGACGGTGATAGCCTGATCTGAGATCTATCTTTGAGAACCACCGCGCTCCCTTAATCTAATCAAAGAGGTCATTAATCCTTGGTATTGGGTACTTGTTTTTCATGGTCACCTTACTCAGGTGTCAGTACATGACACAAAGCCTCAATATCCAATCCATCTGCTTGGTGAAC
Source organism: Viscum album (assembly GCA_963277665.1). Classification (NCBI taxonomy): domain Eukaryota; kingdom Viridiplantae; phylum Streptophyta; class Magnoliopsida; order Santalales; family Viscaceae; genus Viscum; species Viscum album. Next base: position 2,088,141,769 of record OY728152.1, read on the forward strand.
AGAATCGGGGCTGCCCAGGTTGAAACACTGGGTCGGCTGAATCCATACCCATATAAGTACTCTAGCAGTACCCATATCTTGCGTAGCACTACAAGAGTGATCTGATATACTAGTGTAGATATTGGTGTCATCCCGGGGTATATGTAAATGTATAAGTCCACCGCTTAGCGGGGAAGTAGACCTAAGACATCATCAAAGAAATCATCATCATACTAGTCTACCACTACAGGATAGCTCGGACTCTCCACATCAACTGCTCCAAGGGTAAGGCAGTCCAACTGTTGAGTGATCGAATGCACCCTCCTCCTAGTATGTTCGGCATGTGTTGCAAAGTCTCCATTCATACCGATGAAGGTAAACCCGGTCCCATCCGTGCGGACTAATTTCACTTTGCTCCTACTATAGTTGGTCTGAACATGAAATATTGATAACTAGTCAATTCCAATAATGATGTCGTAATGCCTCAATGCCACTACTAGGTGATCCCATCAAAATCTCTCACCACCTATAGTAAGCTCACACTATCATCACCAGTGCATAATCCTTGAATCTGTTTGCATAGAAGTCTCTGGCCATAAGGATCAAGAAAATGTATGCATTGGAATATCTGATCTCCAAACGAGGGCGGTGGAATTGAAAGAGTGACTAGATCTTTTGTGTTAAAGAACTACATCTAAGGTGGAGTAGGCACAGATCGTACCTAGATTAATCACTAGAGAACCATGATAGTAATCCTCAGGTTCCTAGAGGTAAGATCTCCCATGTCCACCTGCTCTTTGCGGTCGGGGAGGACCACCAGTTGGTGGTGGCTATAACACCTCAAAACGTCACCCACCGCCACATGTACAACCATCTACTCTACCATGTCTTCCTTAACCCTGAATACCACCTCGATCAAATCTCTGTCTCTACCTGGGCGGTCCATCAATAGTCTTCTGATCATCTGAATGGAAAGTCGGACAGTCACGAGCAATGTGACCCTACCCGCCACATTAGTAAAATTTTCATGTCATGGATTGTCCAGCTCTGCCTCCAGTTCCCCACGCGACTGATCCTGAGTCATGTGGTCATCCACCTATAGGTCGGGTCCTCTTGGACCTCTATGACATCTGTCTACTTCCAACTATAGAAGACTCTGCTACGTGTCAACTGGTGGTGGATCTCACTGCTGGAGACTGCTCAGCAAGGAATGTCTCCACCAAGAGGGATCTCTCTAGAACCATCACATGCGCCGAGATACTGAGTTAGATCATAAGAGCTATGATCTCCCATACGAGTCCCTGATCAAAGGTCTTGGACCTAGAGAATGGGTACTACACCATATATTTGGAGAAACGTGAGAGGTCGGTGAACCTCACTGAGTATGGTGCCACCATCATGTTGCCCTGCTGCAGATGATGTAGCTCCTGTATTTGCACAGCACATAGGGTGGCTGGGACAATATTTTCTTGAAACATGCTCTCAACGTCTATAAAGATTAGTGTATCCTTGTCACGAACCTAGAGCATTAGGCTCCAACCACTTCCTGCAGCTGCCTGAAGGAGACTAGAGGCAAGGATCACTATAAGGTCAGCTGGTGTCTATACTATTCTAAATATTCTGACCACAACCTCCATCCAATCCTCAGCTTCCTACAGGTCCATCTCAACCATTAACCTAGGTGGCCTCTCATGCTGGAACTCATGAAACATCCTCAGGCGGTGTGCACTTTCTACTTCTAGGTCTGGTGGCATCTGTGGCCCAACGGGGAGTGGTAGTGCTGGTGCCTCCGCAGGAAAAGGGCCCTCCACCGAGCACTCATCACTCGGTAGGTTATCAAGGCGTACTACTCTCAGAACCCTACCTGGAAATCTATTTGGAGGAATCATAAAAAGAAGCAGGTTCTCCACGGTCAAAACGTTATACCTTGTGAGCTGACTCAAGGATTTCACAATGAAGTTTCCTGAAAACACAGAAGCAATCGGTGTTTTCGTGAACTGAGTCAGAAATCAGATGGCAGGGTCCCGATGTATTGATATGTCAGCTGCCTCACCAACCCTGGATTCCCTAAAATGATAAATTAAATCAATACACTTGGCACTATTATTGTTAACATGAATGATCAGAGACCTATGTTCTCTGTTATAACTGAGTCCTATGATACCAATTTGTCACGACCAGTCTCCCGCGGCCCGGGCCGTGACTACCCCAAGCCCGCCATCCATAGGGCAGGGTCTGGAGATTATAAAAAAATGCGTAAATCCCAGAAATAGGGATGACATTGCCTTTATAACATGAATATTCACATAATAGAGTACAAGAAGGAAGAAAAACACTATTTAAAAACATAATAATAGTATGTACTGAATGTAAAAAGGTGGCTGAAAATATTAGCCCAAATGTAATGTACAAGGAAACGAAATGTACAACTGAAGAAACGAAAAGTTGACTCTAGGTCGTCCTCTGTGGATCCTACCTGAAGGGTAGGTACATATCGCCACCTCAACACTCCAGGTCTATCCATCTCCTCGGTGTATCATCACCCCGTATGGTACACCTTCAGGTACCGTCTAGTCCTAATGCTCTCATCCCCAGTTAGCGCTATATGTCATCTGCGACCAACACAACAAGGTAAGGGAAAAGACCGTGCATGGGTGAGTATGACGATACTCATTAGGTACCTCAAGACCATCAATGTCTCCTAAAATCCAACAAGGGTTTATATCAAGGTATGAAATCAACAGATAACCTCACTTAGGAATATGCCCATACATATACATAAACTATCATGTAATCCATATTAAACATGAGTAAAACCCAAAATTTACTAACTCAGCTCACACATGAATACAAATTTTTTAGATAGTTAGAGATGGTTATATGTAGCCACTAAATCATTTATTTTGTCGAACCACGTAGGATCCTAGTATTGAAATCACAGCTATCAAACCCGCACATGATACACATACAGTAGTCAGAGCTATTGAAGCCCCACAAGATCCAAGAACACTAGTCAGAACTGTCGAACCCACACATGATCTAGGAATAATAGATAGAGCTGTCGAACCCACAATGGATATAAGAATAGTAGTCAGAACTATCGAACCCACACAAGATCCATGAATAGCATTCAGAGCTACTGAACCTACACAGGTTCCAGGAACTGTAGTCATAACTGTTGAACCCACATAAGATCCAGGAATAGTATTCAGAGCTATCGATCCCACACAAGATAAATGAACAATAGTCTTAACTGTCGATCCCACACAGGATCTAGGAATAATAGTCAGAACTGTCAAACCCACAAAGGATCTAGGAATAGTAGTCAGAGAGAAGTCATCCATAAGGTTTCCACACAAAGCACACTTGATTCTTGGAGGGTTCGCAATTCAATCCAAGTGTCAATAAATCAACTTATACTAAGTCCCACATAGTAATGTCTCAAAGGCTATCCACATCATAGGGGTCTCAACGCAATTGACGACACATCAATCACATGCCCGACCTGTGAGTTATTATGCTTTTAGTCACAGGGGCCCTGTTGGATTCATACACGATCCAACCTTATTGTATATAAACTATAACCCAAAATCGAGTGGGGAATACTCAAAGGGTCTTTGATGCTCCATGTTTTAGAGCATCGTTGATGGATCGTCAAATGGATATCTTATGCCAAAGATTTGGCCACATGAATATAAAGGGTTTCTAGTGGGCCCGAGTCCGGTCTTACCTAGTTTGGGTCGACCCAGTCACACCTGTTGGGTATGGCCCAGCCCATTGGACAGGCCAGCTAGTTAGGTTCAGCCTGGCACATGGGGCCGAGACCAGCAGGCCGCGTGGGCGGTTCAGTCCAAAGGGTGATGCGAGGGAGGTTAGGCCTGAAGCGGTGTGAGTTTGCGGCCAGTTCGGACATGGTGTCGTGAGGGACATGCCTTGGGTGGTTTGTCATGGGAGTCCAGGAGGTCGAAAGGTAGACCAAGTGGCTAGCAGGTGTCCAAGAGGCAGCTGGGCAAGCTGGGAGGTGGTCGGGTAGGCCTATGGGGCACGAGAAGGCCAGTATGCGGCCGAGAGGCGGCCGGCCAGGCCTGCAGGGAGCAGGGACGCCAGGTGGTAGCCAAGTGGTTGCTGGGAAGGCCGGCCGATGACCAGGAGGAGACCAAGAAGGACGACATGGCATAGTGAGTCCGGCGGGGTGCGGGCAGGCCGGCGGGGAGTGGGTAGGCCGACGAGTAGCAGGGTGGCAGCTGGGCAGGCCGGTAGCAGTGTGGGACATCGCGAGAACCGCGAACTTTGTCATCACCAGCTTCTTCGCCTAGTCTTTTCATCACAATGCCGACGGAAATCACAAAATAGATCGACGGAGGGTGTTAGGACATGATAGTATGGCCTGCACCCTCCATGTATAGGGTGATATCAATCGGTCCTCTATAACGAACCACAATAATCGACTTGTAAAAATAAATCATCCATGTTCTTTGTTTTGAATGAATTGAATAACATTTAGAATAAATGAAATTTACCCCTACCTTGATCATCATTTGCTAATGGGGTCACGGGGAAGAAGACAGAGTTTTCGTCATTTGTCGTGTCTACTGCACACATCCAATCACAAGATCGCACATCAGTTGTGGAAGACACTCCATATTATTAAGTGTCCAGGGAACAAGATCGAAGGAGATCGTTGCTGGCATTCTTCATCGAATGAATGCCTTCTCTGTTCATCGTTGGGAGATGAGGTTTTTCATTGGAGAACTCTGTTTGTCCCAAGATATTATCTCCCCAATATTACACACAAACCCAAAAGTTATATGATATCACCAACATAATTGTTGGCGCAATATTCAAATAGGGGAAATTAATTATGTACGTTGTCGTGTTAAGGGTGGTGCGTTGGAAACATTAATTTTATAGTAGGTCAAGAGGCTCTCCCTCATTAATGATGAGAGTAGAGAGGTTTTACTCCCTTCCCATTAATAGGGGTCGGGTGGTCCCCACCACTATTATTCAAAACGAGTGGTTTTCTGGTCTCAGGTGGTCCCCACCACAGTAACCTCAGATGGGAGGTTGAGGCGTGGTGGCCCCCAACACTATAACCTCTCGTAAAAGGTTATGGCCTAGTGGGCCCCACTTCCATCCACCACATGGAGGTTATTGTTCTAGTGGGTCCTACCTCCCAACACCCATATGGTTGTTTGTAAAATAAAAAAATAATGTGTCACACACATTTTGTTATTTTAATCACTCACGTAAAACCCAAAAACTATCTTTTATTCTCAACCCACTCACGTCAAGGTGAAAGTATACTTACATGAATACCGGTGCTGTGATTTAAATGGTACCCTCAGATTTTAATTCCGAACATTGGTTTAAATGTTATATAGACCTTATCATATGTTTACTACAATTACCCGAACAAAACTTCCGAAATTGATTCTGGGCACACCGGGCCTCAGAATCATGTGCCCTAAATTTTCTAAGACTCGTAAAATTCCCATTTAATTAAACAAAATTACATTGAAATTCTGGGTCGTTACAATAGAAATATGATACATAAATTTTTAGTATTCATATCATATAAATGTGGCAGTTGGTGAATATGGAATGTGACTCAACGAAGTAAAAAGTGAGATAGAAATGTATTAAAGATTTAGTATTTGTTGGAATCACAATACCCAATAAAGAATAATTGAAAATGAAAAATCCAATATCATGAAATTGAGTAGATTAATTAAAGAACAAATCATTTTGGAATCATACATTTCATTCAAAATAAAGTAGTGGTTAGTTATTATATGTCCACTAAAAATAAATTAATGACTAGAAATGACTTACCTTATGTCTCAACATCCATCATTCACGTTCACACCTCTTCTATGTTAAATATAATTTTACTATAAATTTATAACATAAAAATAATTATATATATAATAGGATTTATAATTTACATTATTCGATTTATTAAACCTTTATTACCAATACATTCTAAAAATCTCATTTTGGTCAATAATTTCTTTGTTATTGTTATGTATTTTGATTATTTGTTATATATCCTATTTATTTTTTCATAGAACCATCGTATCTATAAAAATAATTATTTCATCAGAAAAATATAATATATCAATTATAATTTTATCAATAATTTTGAAACGTGTATTTGAGAAAAGAAGTATGGTCTTATCATGGAAATGGTAAGTCATACAGACGCATGTGTAACATTTCAATTTTTCAGTTATAATTCTGAAAATGTGATATGTAATATTTAATATTTAAAAACTGACTATAATATCATATTATTTCATTATATATTAATATATATATAATCTACATGGTCTTCTATTAAAAAAAGATATCCATATCTCTTCAGGAAGCTGGTAGTCCACACATACACGTGCGACGTTGTAATCATTCAGTGAATGTAAATGAAGATATAAAATTATATATTATATTTTAATTATTAAAAATGAGTTATTATTGTAATAATTACATCATATATGTCATATACATTCATATAAAGTTTTCCTTTTGGCATTCTCTATAATGTATCTGTTAAAAAAGAATCTGATCGCTTCGGGTGGTTGTAGTCTGTCATACATACAAAAGAATAATTGTATCCTATACTAAATGAAAATTAAAAAAAATTAATATATGATATATTGACTCCATAAATAATTTTTTTGTTATAAATATTTCATATATACTTTATATAAATCATCATACACAACTTGGATTGTTGATAATGAAAAAATTAATGACATCAGTTCAAGAGGTAGTAGTTCATCGTACAAATAAAAGATGATTTCAAATTCCATTTGATTGAAGTGGATATTTTTGTAGGTAATGACAATAACATATCCCTTAATTAGTATATAGATGATATTTAATTTATTATATCAAATTTTTTTATTTATAAATTATAAAGGTGGTGGATGAAGTAAAATAAAAACTCTTAGTGAAAAACGTTAAATAATCTTCTTGTAACCGCCATAATTTTTCACCAAAAGTAATAATTTTTTATTTATTTCTTAAATAATGACCCTAGGATGAGTATGGGGATTATTGGAATTTTTTTAGGGAATGGATGACCCAAAATTTGTTGATGGTGTGAAGAAGGTATGATTTGGGGTAGCCATTTATAATTGGGCTGAGTGGCATGCATGTATTTATTTGAATGGAAAAAATTATTCCCACATTTTCATCAACAGAAAAGGATAAATTTTTTTATAATATATTATAAGACATTAAAATTCTTATATATTTCATAAAATTTGTTTACTACATTTATTTATGTCATTTATTATTTATATCTTTATTTTAGTCCTCGAACCCCCATTTTGTGCGTTATCCATGAGAATTATTTTTCACTATTTTCACTGTTATTTTATGTAAAAAAATTAGTTGAACCTATTATAAAATATATATTATGGAGAATTAAAATATTGAATCAATTTTTTAAATAACATTCATATGAGTTGGAAATTTTTAGATTAATGTTAATCCCATAATGTGACAACAAAGATGGTTTTCAACGGGGAAATGTCCAAAAGTTGACGTGGATTTCAAGTGAATAATCAATATGAATAAAACAACAATACAAAATTTAGATTAATATTTATATATTTTTTGTAATGTTCCTATATAAACAATGTAAAATACAATTTAATTTTCAAATACATTATATGAAAAGTTTATTTTCAATTTAATTTCATTATTTTCACCAACACATATAAAATGTTGTTTTGAAAATATTAATAAATTCACCATTGAATAACTTTTATAAACTAATATTATTATTTTTAAATTTTTTTAAAAATATTTTTCAAAATATGTAAAAAAATTAATTTTAAAATATGTTTCTAAAAAAGGTATCCAATATTTTTTTTATAAAAATATAATTTTAATCATATAATTGTATTTGTAATACATCATTTCTAGAAAACACATAAGATGAATGATAAATAGTTTATTGAATATCTAAAAAATAAATTCCATTATATTTAATCAATAAAATTGGGTTTTCAATTTATTTATATAAACTTATTTTTTTCAATAAATTGTTTTTCAAAACATGATTATCATTTCGTTTTCAAATAAATAATATTTTAATTTATAATTAATTGTTAAAAATAATTAAATAAATATATATGTTCAACCCATATATTTTCATTAATAAGTTAATCATATACCTACCATTGTAATTGATATGTGATAACCATCGAATTAAATTATAATACTTTAATATTCTATCATGTTTCATTTATCTCAATGTTTCTTGTAATTTATGATACCCTAGTATTTCCTGTAAATAAAGTTATGCTCAGTGTTGTGGGTAATACTAGTTAATCTTGCTATTTCATGAAATATATAATATCAAGAAAATAAACATTATTTGGAAGAAAATATATTGTATAATATTATAGTGTTAAATAAATGAAGTAAATTAGATAGAAAAATATATAATTGATATAATTATAATTTTATAAAATTTTTATAAATATTAATACATTAATATTAATTAAATGAAAAGGTATTTATTATTAAAAATGAGTATTCATTATTATTCACTGAAAAAATAAATTTTTTAGAAAATTCAAAAAATTGACCTAGAGTTAGTTTTGAAATGTTGACTAAAAAATGATGTTATCTTTGTCCGAAAAATTTATAAAATAATAAGATAATCATTTTAATATTTATTTAATAAATAATAGTAAATTATTTATAAATCAAATTTCCAACAAATATATCAACTCTACTAAAATTCATGTACTTATTATAAATATATTTAATTCACCTAAGACAATTTACATAAATTTAAAAATGTTGTTATTCTCATTCATACATTATAATTTAAAGGTTACATTATAATGAGTATGTTTATATAATAATATTAACAATATATGAAAATTCATTAAATCTCTATATTAGTGATTAGAAAAGTTGTGGAAATGAATTATTAACTAAAATTATAAATTCTCACGGAGTTACATAAAGTAGAGGGTGTTATAGGATTCACCCTATCCTTATACATTATCTCAACCTTCACAAATGTTATTTCTAATTTTGTATCTTTAGAATCAAATTTATTAATCCTAACACATTTGTTTTGTTGAAGTAATTAGTCATTATTAATGGTCTTTTAAAAAATAATATTCCTTAATACCATATCTTGGTTAATTTATGGAAGTGAACCAGAAAAATAAATTTCATATTTAAGTCCCAATTTTTTTTCAAGTTATCTGTACCAAAATATCCTAGTCCTATAACTCTAAATTATTGGACACCATTTGCACAATATGAGACGTAAAAATGATAACCATTTATCTATGTCACATGATATTAATATGTATATCTTATATTGATATATGTGTATAAAATTCCTATGATTTCATTAACATCATTGAATTATATAGGAATAATAATTCATTAAACTAATCTATCTATTATAATACCTTCAACAACCTTGGACAGAATTAAATTAAAAGAGTTCATCAGATACAATTTTATAATATAGAGTAGTAAATTATTTATGTCAAATGAGAGGCATCATAATTCCGCTTTGAACTATTGTCTTAAAATAATTTTTGATATCCAATCAAATTTATTAAAAAGATTATTTATATATATTCATTTAAATATATAATTAAAAAATGAATTTTCCCTATAATAGGGTCTTTTAGTGCATAATAGGCTCATTATTGTAGGAGTAAACCCCACAACATTTTCATTTAAACACATAATCCCTTTGAAATATAACACAATAGAACTACAAAAATATGTTTAAGAAAATATATTATGAAAAAATAAAAACAATATTAAAATGGTAAATATTTGATAAAAATTCAATAGTCACCATTGTAAAAACCATTTTTTTTATTTTTATTTGAATTTAATTCCTTTCATCAAATAAATCATCACCTTCCTCAATATTTTTTAATGTGATCAAATTTATTCTATATTTTGTAATGAATTATATAATATAGAAAATATAGAATCAAATTGTTTAATATAACTACATATAATATCGAAATGATGTATTTTTATTATACGATGATTGTCCACCCACATGATATGTGTAATCACTACTAGGGGTTACACTCGATGGTTTGATAAAATTAATATTTTTTTTATTTTAAAATACAATCAATTAATGTTATATTATTTCTTATATAACATGATAGGTGACATGAAATATGATATGGGTAAATCAGTGTGAATATTTATTTAAATAATATTATATTCATATTCTTACTCAAAACCTCTCTCTCCTAATACGCACTAATGATGACAAAGAAATTGTAACAACTTTTTTGAATGGGGTTCACCACATTTTAAATATGAATTTATACCTTGGGTATCATGGTTATAATCTCACACATATATCATCATTGATATTATCAAATTGAACTTGAAAAAATGGTGTTACCTTTATATCATATACCTATTAGCCCAAAAAAGTTACAAAATCTCATCGAAAAAACCAAACCATTATTTTAATAATGATGCATGATGAATGTATCAACCTCCACATAGACACTATAGATTATGTTCTTTATATTCCTTTTACATTTATAAATAGTATGTTTTATTAGATTTCTTTAGATGTAGTGGCGTATTTGTTCAGTAATATCCAATTCTCAACTCCATCCATTAATTAATTTCTTATTAGTCATATTAACTAATTATCATTAGATTGTTGTTTTTATTATAATAATAATAATAATCCTTAAATTATTAAGATATATAATAAGTAATTCAACCTATTTTATATTTTATTTGAGTCCCTCTGGTAAACTGTCCTTAAAACTCATGTTATATCCCCATAACATGATATTTAAAATATCATTGTCTACCACTTCATTCAATATTTTTTAAAAATCATATAAAATGGTCTTCTGAGGACATATTTGTACACTTGAATCATGCATCAAAATTTTATCCCCTATTCCTTGGATATTCTCTCAATATTTTACATGTTATTATATCATATGAATCAATCACCAATAAACCTTTGTAAAAAACCACTATATTATGGCATTATTACATTTTATAGAATCCTATAGCTTGGTATAATGTTTTAGAGCATGAAGATAATTCAATAAAATCATCACCTTTATCTATTGTTTTATTCATTAATTATAGATTAAATCATGTTCTATAATATAACAAATTATAAAATACATGAATAGCATCACATGTACATTTTTTCTATTCATCTAAAATTCATCAGATTTAGTATTTTGGAAAAGCCACTTATTACATTTATATAGGTCCTAATTTATCGTAGTCACCTTTATCTGGCTCTTAAATTATTCTATATGTGTCCAATAACAAATAATCCTAGTGAATTCCATACTATATTAAGCACTTATCAAATTCACATATTAAGATAACACATATGAAACTTCAATCACAACTACACAAAGCATAAATGACAGTAATCATTCTTTAAAAACACATGTACACTCAGTATGGTGTCACTAAAATTAATCTAGGATTAAAATTATAGTAAAATTCTATTGTAATATTTTAATGATAAATGGGTTTCATTTTTATGATTTTTGATGATAACACATATGATTATTCAAACCCACACATATACATATATCTAATGAAAAATACATTGAGAAAAAATTCGCATAATCTATAAGACTTTTTTGAACATATCATCAAAACATATAATTCACATGATCAAAGAAAACTCATCATAAACTCATTACCTAGAGCATATCATCCTTTTAGATCTGTGGAAATTTTTATCAACAGGATCTCCTTTCAATGGATGGTTTAATAACCCATATATATCAACTAGGATGTCATGAATAAAATCCCATTTTAAAAAAATATAATCTAGTGAGTTTTATCCTTAATATTTGTAATAGATAAAATTCCATATCACTAATATATTTCATTACCATTATGAATATATAAATAATTATTAAACTGAAAAAAATATTTTCAAAATATTATGAATCATCACAAAATGTTCAATAAGACCTCCCTTTGGATACTTTCGGAAATGAAACTAATTCATATCCCTGTTATTAACTATAAAAAATATTATAATATATTAAAGATAAAAAACTAATTTATTAAATCCATCCTAAATCATGACCATAATATTAACTCATATCTCAGTATTTGATTCCAATAAAAATCATTCATTTACCACACTAAAAAATATAAAAATTAAAAAAACATAAGGGAACAAAATTTGACCCCTTAAAAAAATATCTCCTCATAAATTTAATGAATAATATATGGGGTATGAATCATAAATACATAAATACCTCTATGAAATAGATTGTGTTTCAATAACATTTTCAATTTTGGATATAAAAATTATTTGGTGGTGATTGAATGATAAGAATATCCTTACCCTATTATTTATTGTCAAAAATTATATCCTCTTAATTAAATAATTGACCATCTCTATTTGAAAAGTGTAATTATTCAATATGTTAGATTACCTTGAATATTATACTGAATTGTTTATAAGTTTATTGAAAATGGTTATAATTTACAATAAATTGATGATAAATTGATTCGACAAACATTTATTTTTATTGTGTATTCATATATATAATCTTCAAAAATATTTTTTATAAATCCATTTAATATAACATTTTTTCATGAAGTATTTTATTTATAATTATTTAAATTTATTCAATATCTTGGGTTATATGGAACCCTAAATTTTATAAAAAAGTGATATATTATTAATATTATTTATAGTTTTCCAATATAACATAGATTTTAAATGTTGTGTTATTAATAGGAATAATCAAATTTATAAATATATGTATTATATTTTTATATAATCATAATATAATTAAAAATATATAGTTAATTGTTTATTAATTTCGTAATATGTCACAAATTAATTTTTTCACTAAAAAGATATTTTTATGTATATTGTAAAAAATATTAATGTAATTTTTTAAAATATATAAAATGTAATCTAAAAAATAAAATTTAATTTTTTAATATACATTAAGAAACTATGTTTGAGTGAAATTATGAGAATTTTATGAATATATTATTTCATAGATGAATAGTAAAAGCTAGATTTATATAAAAAACTATATTTTTGGTTAAAAAAGTTATTTTTTCCATTTTATTTATGTTCATTTAAAAGAAAAATTATTTTATGTGTATAGTTATTAGTAGAATAAAGTTAAATGGACATTATTTAATATTAATTATAGATATTAAATCTTTTTATACTTATGAATCTTCTCAATTTGGAAAACAACTTTTTTTTCAATTATGATTGTTATTTTTAAAAATGAAAATAAAAAATAACTTGAATTGAATATTGGAAAATGAATTTCATATTTATATTCATTATAAATAGTATATTTTAAAAATTCAAAAATAATTTTTTGATCGTATGAATAGTAGAATATTAAAAATTAATTACTATTGTTAAGGATATATGTAGTTTACTATGAATTTATTCTAAAATGATATAAGTTAAAATCAACCAAAACCTTATCAAAATCCATTTTATGGGAATATTATGAACTTATAACCTATAATAATCAATAATTACCCATATAGGTTCCATTCTAATGTTATTAAATAAGGTAAACATTAATATTTTCCAAAATTCTAAAAGTGTCATCTCCCCTATATAAGAAAGGCAACCCATCCCCTCACTACTTCACACTTCCATTAAAATTTGGTATTATAAAAAATAACCAAATATATTTCCTATCTCCATACCCACATCATAGTGGAAAATTATTAAAATAAATCACTGATATGATGTCATTATTTATAATACTATGGTGGTTCTCTGAATATGAGGTAAAAGTCATAAACATGTGTTTTTGTTTTATTTCTTCTTAAACCAAAATATTATATAATATTATTATTATGATATAATAAAAACAATATATACCATATGATAAGTTGTTACTGTGATCATTTAATAACCTGTATCCACATCCACTTTCATCAAATGGAAAATGAAATCGTCGATTATGTCTACTATAGACTACTGCCTATTGAACAAGTGTAATTTTTTCCATCACCACCTATCACATATGGATATGATGAACATATTAAAATATCCATTTTATATGTATGATACTATAATACTCATATAATTATAAAATAATATAAAACTTCTTACTGTCCATTTCATGGTGGTATGATAACATCAATCATGTGTTTGGTGGACTAACATCTTTCTCAACATTGTTGTTTTCATTTCACATGAAATTTTTATAGAAGGCAATAAGGATAAATTTAATGACGATATCTTATATATATGGCATAATAATTCCTCTGAATTGTTATTAATGGTTATCTTTCATTCATTCAATCAATCTAGAAAATTAATATGACTTTTATAAACATGTAAATCCTACCATCTATATGAATAGATTTTATATACATTTAAATATTTTTTATTACAATAAATCTAAATTATAATATCCCCAAACCAACACTCCAAAATATGGTTTATAAATTTGAAAACATTATGTTTCAAACATTAATAAAAAATATGGTGCCCAATTATCGAAATATAATATATGCAACATCAAAAGAAAATATTGTATCACTGAAATTATGTAGTTCCTTTATGTTTACAGTATTGGATTATTATAAAAAATAGTACATAACAAATAGCCAAAATCTAAATATACTAGCCTTAAAAATGTGATAATATTTTACTAATTCATATTAAGTAATCAATATCATCAATTTGAAAAATTTATAGACACAAATAATTCAACATCATTCTTTATAACAAGGGGGAAATGAAATATAATTAGGGTGAGCACTAATACATAGAATAGATTGACATAATAATTGAAAATTAAATTTCATCGATGAGTTTAAAAATAACTTACGAATATGAATACATAATGATATAACATAAGAGATTCATAAATAACTATACACATCAATACCTGAATCATTAATCATGAAACATGTTATATTGATTTAAAATATGTAAATATTTATAAGAATCCACAATCATGATCCATTAGATAGAAATAATAATAAATGTAAATGTTATAATCCAATGTAAATCATAGAGAAAACATTTCTATATCATGAAACATCATCCGCATTGAACCATTATATAACCCTTACTAAAACTTATCGAAGTGGAATAACCATATAGAAAACATCTAATATAATTGTATAGAGAAAATAATCATTTCATAATTATTTATAAGGAGATATAAATTCCACTTATTAAATTATGAAAATAATACACATAGTATACATATGATAATCAATCATTCATTATAACAAAACCCATGAAAAAATTGGTTTCATAAACATTTCATTATAACATAAGCTATTAAAAGGAAATTAGTTTATATTAATTTCTTAATTTATTCATCAAATAACCAAGGAAACAAATAAGTGGGTTTTATAACAATTTTATCATTATATAACACATAGAAAATGAATCTAGTTTTATAATAACTACATCATGGTATAGCTTGTGGAAAAAGATGACGGTTTTAAAATAATTATATAATGGTATAACTGGCTTATGGGAAAATGGTTTTATAAAAATCATTTTATTAAATTGATAAAACATTAAAAAAATTAAAATAATGGAATATGTGGAACATTTTTATATTAAATCACAAATAATCTCAATGGATTTCATCTTAGATTGAGAATTATTTTCATATAAAAGTCACATGGAGTGTTTTTTGAGGAAAATTTATTTTCATCTATAAAACCAATATTAAAAATTAATAAACAATTAAAATTATTTCATTTTAAAATAAAATATTAAAACTATATTTCAATCATTAAAAATTATTTACAAATATTATTTAGGGAAATAAAACTTTCACATTGAATGAAATTTTTTAAAACCTAAACATTTTTATAATCCTTTTGTAAATTAAAATACTATATTCGATTCTGAAATGGAAAAATCATTATGCTGGTAAATTCCATTCATTCCATAAACATTTAAATTTATATAAATTTAACATTTTATTTAAAATAAATATAGTAATTTTTTTTGTAAACTAACCAAACATGAATTTTATGCATTTTTTGAAAGTAATAAAGGTTAATAATATCTTTAATAATTAATTTTAAGAATTTTATTAACATTTTTTAAATCATTTTATGGAAAAATGGTTTTGGAATAAATATGTTTTTAGATCAAAAATGGAAATTTAAAATGATATTTCTTTCAAACATCATTTTGAAATCTAGATTAAATTAAGAGTTCAAAATGAAATTAAAAATGAAACACTATAAATAACCATATGAGAAAAAAATTATTATTTTTAGATATATTTCATAAAATATAATTACATTATGACTAATAAAAATTAATCTCAATAAATGATTTGATTATATCATAGATCTCTTACCACATAGGTAATATTGTATCACAATACCTGTGAAAAAATAAAAATAACTAAAAAAACATCATTAAAAGTGGGATATTCATGATATAACATGTCAACATGGAATTATATATACCATTTATAAGAATATATGTGCATAATATAACATTGGCATCAAATAATGCAATTCTGACAAAAAAATTGGACTAATTAAATAATATTTGAACCATAAATCCAACAGTGGAATAACATAAGATGAAACATAGACTATCATGAAATCAGTTAGATTCATTATATAACATGTCAAATGTTCTTTATATATAATTAAGAAAATAAATTAGTGGTGAGTTTTCATATGTTTCCCCTAAATAAAAAAATGTATTAGCAATCCTTTACATAGAGTTTAAAATTTCCTTGTATGTCCTTATGTCTTGTATAATAATATTATATAAATTATTATAATTATTCAAAAAAATTTAAATTTTTAATAAATTATACCTAACACTTTTATATTATATAATTTTAATTACATAATGATATATTTAATCAGAAACATACACCTTTTGTGTTTTGAGAAAGTTCGGTTATTTATTTCAAAATAAATTTTTCTTTTTGATCATGGAGAAAAATATAAATATTTGAAAATATTTAGATTAATAGTCATTAAATTTTTTTAATATTAATTTATAAAATAAAATTATTAATCTGATGTTGAATATTTTCTATGAAAAATGATCTTCATTGTGATCATAGAAATGTTATGCCAAACAAAGGAATGTGTAAAATTTCCACAATTAAACGATCATTATTTGAAGAATTTATATATATACTTTACCATTTAATAATATTTATAAAACAATAAATAATACATTATTTGATTATATATATATATATCATTCTTGTGCTGTTTTTATGAAGAATAACTCACATTATTTCGTGTTGGCTATTGACTACGCCTAAACAAATGACATAATTATTTTGTGTTGTATGAAATAAAATGATGTGTTAAATTTTATAAATGAAAAAAATAATCCATCAATATAATTTTTAATTAATTAATATCATATATAATCATTTAAATAATCCTTAATACCTTCCATTTAAATGATTTCCAAAAACATCACATTGCTTCGTTAGCTGATAGACCACTGTACACACGATCAACGTTAACATATCCCCACACAATGGTATGTAAACATAATTATGTTATATCATAATAAAAAAAATCAAATATATCACAAATATCATATATATATATCCATCATTACAGTAATTCACAATAGGTGATGATGGAATAAAATATATCATATCATGATCAGATAGAGTACCTTATAGATGAATAATGATTATGTATCCCATTTGATGGTAGTGGATTTGAATTTCGGATAAGAAATAAATATAAATAATTAAATATATATAATTTATATTAATTTTATTTTATATATTATTATTTGAAAATATTTTATTTAAATGTACAAAAAAAATGCATTGTTATAAATTTTAGCTCTTCTCGGACCTCCTACAAAGGATTATACATATTGTATCACTAGAATAGATTTATGAAACAACCAATTATTCTATTATTATTTTATGTATCATGATATTTTATATGACCCATATGTTTATAAACCAAAATGGTTTAAAGGTGTGATGAAAAGAGAAGAATAATGACTTCTTTTAAGCAAACTAGGCGGAAAAAATTTAATTTTTTTTAAGAATATGGTGTTCTTATGTTTTTTCACATTCCAAAAGGTAAAAAATTACTATTATCTATAAATATTAATTATAATTTATAAATATATTCATAAAATATATATTTTTTGTTTTTGTAGATCATTGTTACCCTTCTCTTTTTAGTGGAACAAATTGTAAACCCATTTTCCCCTAAGTTGCTAATTAAATTTCACTATTTTCACTATTAATTTTTATAAAATATTAATTTGAAATTATAATATGATATATATTATTATTATTAATATTAAATAATTTTTTTCCAATTAAATTCAATGATTTTGAATATTTTTGTATAAAATTACCAATGCATACGTGATGAAAAATCGTGTTTTTAATTAGTATAGTTTTTCATCTAAAAGATGATTTTATATTAACTTTATAACTGGATATAATCATTCAATGAAACTATATTAATGTTTATGGATTTATGGGGAACATTTTTCATTTAAAACAATCATCATTTTGGAATATTTTAATTGATGTATGTGAAGAAAGAAATTTATTTTTAAGATGATTTTTAGAAAAGTTTGACTTTTAAACCCAATACAGACTGACACTAAACTCCATTATAATGTTGATTCAAAATAAAATATTCATTATATAAAAATAAATAATAATTATATTATATTGAATGATTTTTAGTGAATAATTCTATTTTTTAATTTTTTATTTAAATGAATATAAATAATAATGTTTTATAAAATTGGGTTCCCCCATTTTATTGAAAAATCTATAATTTATAAAAATACCAAAATTGAAACCAAATTAAATGTTTATATAAAAATTAAAAGAAGTTATTATAATTTATTCTAATATATTTTTTAAAATTTCATGAGATTATATGTACTATTTTTTCAAAATGTAATAGTAATTTTTTAAGAAAATATAATATTGAAGAATAAATTTTCATTACTAAAATTTAATTTAATAATTATTAAGACATTTTCAATATTATATTATTAGTAGGAAACTATTATATATAAATATCATTATGTATTATATAAAATTCATGACCACCAACATAATAGTTATTTTATATTATTTATATTTATCGTAATCCATTTAAGCTCTCTTTTGTGTATTGAATAAGCTATCAATCATAGTTTTCAGTTCTAAAATATGTTTTTCTTTAAAACCACACACCCATATATATTCTATCCTTCTTAATTTCTAATTTATATAGGTATTTAGTGCTAGGATATTTCAAAATAACATTATTTTAATCCAACATCATAAAAAGTGTTATCAAAACATCCTCTTTATAATTCCCAAATGACGTTTCTAGCTCATATATAATAAAATAAACATGAGATACAAATTTGATAAAATTTGTGGGATGTGAAGAGATGTACATGAAAAAAAAATAAAAAATTAAATTTATGTCGTGACAAAGATCTTTGATCACATGATATATAATTATTAATATAATTTTGTCAACACAAAAAAAAATAAAGAAAAGTGTTATCAAAAGAGATATTTATATCCTAAGATATTTTGTGAAAAGTACCATAATTGTTTCCAAAAACCTTTTCAAAATATTATGTTTTATCTATCAACTATGTCTATTATAATATGGAATAGTTCTTGGTAATATAAATTTCATCTTATAATCATTATCCAACATAATATCATCTTTTTTATCCAAACATATATTATTTAAGATGAATATTTTCATGCCTAAAGTACTAAAATATATTTTCAATTGAAAAAATATTAATTAAAGTGATAATAAATCTATTACATAATTATTTATTCATTACAAATTTCTTTGAATGTTTTATGATGTTTTGAAAAGTATGTAAACCAACTTATGTTGAAATAATACATTAATAAATAAAAATCAACAGTAATACCCTTTTTATGAGTAAATATTACCATTAATAAACAACATTATATCAATGAGAACCTCAATTTTAAGAACTCTAAGAATTTCATGTTTTATATTATAAAATATAATTTATTATTTTTTAGACTAGACAGTGATATGATATCATATTCCTAGGCCTAGTGAGCCAAAAATATATATTTTAAGAATATTAAAAATATTAATACCATGTGTGTGTAGATTTCATGGAAAAAGCGGAATAACATTTAAATTGAGTCTTGTATTAGAAATATGAGGCATTTGTTTTGTCTTGAGTATGGGATTTACTCTAGGAATGTATTAATATTAGAGAGGGTCATATTATTGGGATGGGCTCAGCCATGAGATAATTTTATATAAATTAATTGAATAAAATATATTTATTTATTTATTTATAAAGTATTGGAAGATTATTATAAAAAAATTCTATAATAATATATAAAGTATAAAAATATTACCCTGGTGATCTAGTGCACTATTATAGGGTAACATTCGTGGTAAACAAGATAAAATATGATATAGATCAAATATCATTGCACCATTAGTGTTCATGGATTCGTACAATGATGGAAACGCGGAACATATCTTCATTTACAATCAATCCAAACACTAGGTATGATGATTGAGTTTTGTGTTTTCAATCTGATTATTTATCCCTATGGAATATAGTAATATTTCATGAAAAATAATTGATTCTTGAAACGACGTTTGATTTTATTTATAGTTGATTTAATGATCATTGATTATTTCATTCTCTGTTAAACTTATTATATGATAGAAAATAATGAATGAAAATAAATAATGTCTAGGGATCATTTCACAAAATTTTTTCCTTTACTTTCTCCACCATTTCCTCACACATACATTGTTGAAAATAATTCGTTGATGGATTAAAGAAAAACCTAGTTCTTGATCATTTTATAGTATTTCATCGGTTGAATGGATCAATATTGACGGTGTGTTTCATGATCGAGGGAGAGATAGAGGCCTAACTATTTAAGATGATTGTAGGTGGATTGAATTGGACCGAGTTATATTGTTCATCCTAGTATTTATTCTTGTAAGTGATGGATGAGTTGATAAAGGTTAATTGTAATAATCTCAAAACATTGGTCCCAAAAAACAGAATTAAAGGCGACATATGAAAATTGATCTATAATTGGTGATTAGAATCACAAGTAACTTATAATAAGTAGTGGGTTATGTATAACCATACATTACATGATGTGTAATAAATATCTAGACATTATGTGGTACCCACTATGATATACTAGGGTTTACATAATGATGATAAGGATGAAATGTCATTTTTTCTACCATAGACCATATAACCATCCCATAGTGGATCGACATGTAACCTGAGGTGGATATAAATTTACACGGTCATGTACATAGGTTACCACAAAAATAGGCAAAGAGTACAAAGACAATTTAAGATGGAACGGTAATGGTGTTTTCAAACCACTACATGTCAAATAACCTTTTGTAATTATTGTGTATATTGGGGCTTACATGTTGTGTGAGGCAGGACCCCACGAGTAGACCAAGGGTGGGACTGATACTCCATGTACCCCTAGTGCAAGACATGTACCTCCGGGGAGGCTCTCCACATCCCATTGTTTCTTCTATATTACACACATATTTTTTGAGTGTGTCCCCTTGGTCCATTCCATCTAGAGTATGATGAATAATTTTATCCAAAACAGAACATTTTGATCACCTTTTTAAAATGAGTATATGATAGGGTTTTTGGTATCCCTCTATGAGATTGTTGTTTTATTCTCTATAAGTCCTTATACCATAGTTGGTGTTAATGGAATTAGTGTGGCCTTCATGAATGGGGAATTGATAATCTATGTAGAATTTTTTTCAATAGAGTTAGCAGAATCACTATCATATAATCCATTACATTGAAGGTTGATCATTATTTGGATTGTAATGTCCCCCAATGGCCCTGGGGGTGAACCCATATCTATATATTAAAATATTCTATGAACATTGAGTTTTTTTAGGTAGGTCACAATGATAATGACATGATGAATTGTGTCTATGATTATATAAGGCATCATGTAGTGGGTTCTATTATAATGAAAATGTCTTAAAATAATCACGTTGAATCTTTAATCTGGTAGTTTGTTTGAGACTTCCAGGAGAAATGGTTTCATTAATTAGTTTATCTTAGATTATTCAATTGATGTTAATATATTTTTTATGAAATGAATATTATTTATGATATATTTCTAGTGTTTTGTGATTCTTATTGGGTATTATTATAATCACCCCTACATTAGATTATCCTATATATGTTCTATCTTATCAAATGAAGGACCATTCGATGGTTTTATAAGATGAAAATGTGCTAGTGGAGCATATATTGATCTGAAATGGACATTGTGTTCTATAGGTGTTTAAATTTTATAGTACTCCAATAATTCTATGTTGTTTGGAGACTTTATGGTTTTTTGGGATTTTCCATGGGCCATTTATCACTTTTATATTGTTATTATCAAAATCAATTTGTGGGATTATAGATATATTCATTCATTTGATTGAGTTTTCAAAAATTTTAGTGATGTATGAGCATGAAATTGGTTTCATGTGTATATGTAAATAAGGATAATACTTCCAATATGTGTGATATTACTAATCAGTTCTGGTCAAAAGCCTCTTGCTTGCTGGATTTTTTATTTGATTAGTCATGGTTTACACCTCGTCAGTATGGTTCATGAATGATTTGTACCAATGAGTCATTTATAACATATGTTCAGAGTCTATGAAGTTTTATTGGGTTATTGTTTATATATTATTATGTGTATTTAGTTCGGATTTAAACATGGGAATCCAATGTTTGTGCACTCACTACAGAATATATACACCAAGACCCTGATTACCTGCGTATCAACTCCATAAAATAGACATTGATTAAAATTGAAAACAATGTTATAAGAATATTATAGATGTGTGTTATTATTTCTATATCAATATTGATTCAAATTTTCAAATATAATCATTGAATTTGGAACAACGTTTTTTATTTTAGGATGCCTCCATAAAGAGAGCCAACCAATATTACACAACAGGTTCACAAGTATGATCATCTTAGAGATGATACTTCTGTATATGGTATTGTACTAGATATAGTACTACTGGATGGATTACCATTTATACCACCACCAATTGAGTATCTTTTAGAGATGGTAGTAATAGCCGAGGTTGGAAACTAGATGAGTTCACTATATGTTTCATTAGGAAGAAACCTCATAGGTTTCAGGGTGAGCTACCCCCAAGGTGGATGAGGACCGGGTATAATAATTCACTCATGATTATAAATTGTGATACTTCATAATGATAATATTGTAATTCTAATATTAATTATTATTCAAGGAAAAATTAGGTGATAGAAGAGTATGTTTTCTTTTTTATATTATGATATATTTCATTCCTAGCCATACATGGAGTGAATATTTAGTTATAAGTATAATCAATCCATGTTTTAATAATATCACTTCTAGTATATTCTTAATATTTTGTATAAAATTTTTATAGAGGTAGAAAAGTTGACAAGGTTTACCAATATCTGAAAGTACAACATGGATATATAGATGTATACATTCTACATGGATTTGACCATTAAATAGAGACTACCCCAAGATATCTATTATTCAGGAATATCATATTGAATTCCCACTTCGTTTGAGTGATGTTGAATGCCTTAGTGATGTAGTTCTTCCTAGATATGAAGCTTCTAATATTGAGTTCTTGTATTGAGAACCAATCAGATCAATACTCAATAACAGGTAGTTGATGGTAGTCACATGTATCATGTTGTTTTAGAAAATTCATAAGTCGGTCGTAATACATAGGATCCATAGTTCAAGGATTTTAGTATGTCTCAAATGAGCTGATGGGTGGGTGATATTTCTAATTCAATGGGCGCATGAATATTTAATGGGATTTACAAATCGTTGTACATATTATCGAGAGATGATAGGGGGAACACCCAGGAAGAGAGAGAGAGAGTTAGGATCAAAGTGGTCTATGTGGAATGAAGTGCATAAATGTTGATGTAATAGAAACAAGATTAAGTGAATTATTTTATTTACTTTCACTACCACCCATGGTGGTCCTCTAGATAATTCACCAGCTAGTGGTATCAGACATGTGTAGTTACTGACAAGGGAGGCCTACGAAACTGAGCCTAATGTTATGATATGAGTTATGATATGTGTATTTTCTACTATATTAGTGTCACTAATAAATCCGAGTTTGAATCATTCTATTCTTTCCATGTCACTATATCTGGGCATAAATATTTTGATTGATTTTTTGGATTAACCCTTGATCTGGTAAAATTGTACAGGAGGTGAAAATTATATTTCACAGTTCTACTGAGAGTCTTATATAATGCTATCTGTTTGGAAATTCTTATGGGGTATCTTTTTATCAACTATGAGGCCTTAGAAATTATTGTTGGTGTACCGTGAATATCCTTAGATCATTCCCAAATTTACTACATTAGGTAGAGGATGTTGTGTTTTCACATTGATGGGATGAGGTTACTCTATGTTGGTGAATACGAATCCTTGGTAGGTAAGTATCTGATTTCGTATAGGACAGTGTATCCAGTAACTCACAATTTGGATAGATTATCTCTTAGAGAAGTGTATGGTGTGTGCTACTAGTTCCATGTGGCGGTGGTAGAGTATGATGAAATCATTCTTAATGAAATTTAAAGATTACCTCTCCAATTTTATATATAACTAACTGTTTATATAAACCCCTAGACATTTTAGATATCTACATTGTTTTATTGGATGGATCATATACCGATTCGTGTACTCAGGGAGCAGTTAGATGAAAGGAAGAAGAATTACAATGTGAGATGCAGTGTTTCCCATGTGCATCCTCAATGTTATTCACTATGAATAAGGAATTAATAATTAATTTATGTGTCATTATAATAAAATTAACATGGTTAAAATAGAACATAAGTTTCCACTACCAATAATCTAAAAACTCATAAATTATTTAAGAGGTGCGATGTAGTTATCAATAATTGTACATAGATATGACTATCACTAGTTGCGAGTATGATATGAGAATATACCGATGAATGAATTCGGATGTTTCAATGGTCTATGTAGTTACATGATGATACCTTTTGGAATAAAAAATTATCAATAAATTTCATGGCAATCATTAATAATATCACTTATACAATCCTAAACCAGTTTGTAGTAGACTTTATTTAAAATTTTCACTTATATGAGGAATCTAAAGAGGAGAGTGTGATATATTTGATTATTTTATTATACACACTATGAGATAACCATGTATATGGGATTCCCTCATTGTATAATTATATTAATTTCTATTTCTTCTACATGGGGAATACCATCTCAGAGTCCAGTTTGGTAGTGGACCTAGAAAAGGATGAGGTGGTGGTAACATGAGATCCGCCCAATAGTGTTACAGAAGTGTAGAGTTTTTTTCTATTGGGGGGTAACAATCATTGGGTTTTACCCAACATATCCATATTTTTTATACCATTGAAATTTTTTATCTAAATGTGTAGCCATTCATTTGGAATGAAAAGTGTCAGCATTGTTTCCAGTAGTTGAGGTAAATACTCATGAGTGTCCCCATATTGATATTTCTATATGAGGATACCGAGTATACAATGTTTTATGATGCCATATGGACTAGGATTGGTTGTATCAAACTATATGATAGGATGTGATTTCTGATGGGTCTATGGAATCAATTGAAAATGAGTATAACTAGGATTCCCATTATCATAAGCTATCATTAGTTTTATTCTCCATGAAGATGTGGAGACAATACCTAATAGGGGAGTGGTTTAAAATCAACTCTAAACACAATATTCTCATAAATATCTTTGTTTCTGGTGCTTTCTCCAGGGCTCATGAATCCGTCATGTAGATGACACATAGCTGTTGGCCCGTATTCCCACTTTCCAAAGGTGGGCGACATCCACTCCTTAATCAGGGACGTCTACAATTTGATCAAAATGAGATTATGGTATGTTGGTTCTTACTTCCATGGATTCCTCCTCGGTGCTCATCACCTAGTACGGGCCTCCCTCCTAGATTTTAGATGTTGTTCATGAAACTCTTCACGATTCCATATCTTCATGGACACTAGTTAATTACACTGCTTCTGTTAGGATATTCCAAAGGTTCTGGTCTGGGCAGCAACCTTCGGTTAGGGGAGTAGTCACATTGGGAATCACTAGCATTCCTGGACGCTGGGGTAATGACATTTCTATCTTCAATCCATTATTATAGGGCTTCTCGAGGCAACGAAATCTTGAGGCATCCCATATATAACATGGGGAATCATATGTCATTGGAATGTATCTGAGGTTTTCCTCATCTACCCATGTTTTACACAAGGTATGCCACAAGTTTATCGTCAATCGGAGATGGATCATACTCATCAGAAAACTAACTAGAGTGGATCGGATGAAGGAACCCCCTGAAGAGAACGCTGATACTAGGGTGATTATGCAGGTGGCTAACCGAATGTTGTTTGATGGAATGGGGAGTAGGGGTGGAATGATCCCATCGAGATATGGCGGCCCGGGTAAGAGTTAGGATGGATGATGTAGAGTTTGAATTTAGTGGAGGGGGAATGATATGAGACCATTTTGACGGTGAGAGTATTATTGTTCTTGAGCTTCGAAGACTCCTTCTTCGTATCCTCATGGCATAGAATCAACTTCTGCGTTGTTAGGTGGGTTGGAGATTACTCTATGAGGCGGCCCTAGTAGTTTGGGCTTAAACCTTGTGGAGGTTTCTTATGTACAATTCCATGACATGAATCAAATTCCCCATAGTTCAGTATTGGTGGGGGCTTACACTTTGAGGTTTACCAAGGTGTTTGGGGCTTGATCCTCATGGAAGTTTCCTACATTCCATTCCATGACATGGATCAAAGTCCCCATAGTTCGGGATGGGTTGGGGATTACACTACGAGGTGGCCCAAGGTGTTTGGGGATTTAACATCGTGGTGGCTTCCTTTGTACGATGCCTTGACATGGATCAACATACCCATAGTTTGGGATGGCTTGGGGTTTACACTCTGAGGTGGCCTAAGGTGTTTGGGGCTTGAACATTGTATAGGCTTCCTATGTACCATGCCTTGACATGGATCAAATCCCACGTAGTTCAGGATGGGTTGGGGCTTAGACTCAGAGGCGGCCCAAGGTGTTTGGGGCATGAACCTCATTGAGGCTTTCTACATACCATGCATTGACATGGATCAAATTCCCCATAGTTCAGGATGGGTTGGTGCTTACACACTGAGGGGGGCACATGTATTTTGGAATTGAACCTCGTGAAGGCTTCCTACGTGCCAAGCCTTGACATGGATAAAATTCCCCATAGTTTGGGATGGGTTGGGGATTACAATCTGAGGCATCTCAAGGTGTTTTTCATGGTCGATGCTCACTTTAGGCTCATGTGAGTCGTGTCGGTGTGACAAACAAGAGATAGTAGAGACCTGATGATCATGTCACGAAAGGTGAGTCTGTGGGAATTGGGGAGTTGATTATGTGTGGTTAGTAGCCTAAGAAGATGGGAATTACTCCAGGATGGAGGCCCGAGGGTGAAAAAGCATATTGATAGAGGGATTTGGGACTAAAGAACGACAGAGTTCCATTCCGTATCTCGCCCTTCACTGACCTAGGGACTGAAGATTAAATATCGAAGAAGGATGCTTCCTCCTACAAGAATATATAGGGACTTACCCCAGGGTGGCTCTCCTTTATTCGCGGACAAGCACCGCTTTAATAAGAAGTATCTCATTCCATGTGATGAATGATATCACTCCCGTGGAGATGAGTGGGTATGGAGAATGACCAAGGTGGGGAGGGGCCTATGTGCGAGTCAAGGGGTAGGTCAGAGTTTAACATCATGGGATGAGAAAGATAGTGCTTGAATGTTTAACGTCATGCAGAATAGATGAGGCGAGGTTGCTCTGCACCACTAGGACTTACATAAATGGTACCCTCTACTCCTTGTAGAAGGAAAGGCTTCAGAAATTTCATAACAAGGGGGTATGGAGTGAACAATAGAGGGTTCCACGTAAGTGTGGCTATGTGAATAAGAAATAGCCATTAGAGTTCATATACGAAGAAGCATGAGGAAAAGAAATGCTATGGGTGGTATCTTCCAGGGGACATTGATGTTACATTGTGAGAGCCAAGAAGGTCATATGGGAAAACAATTCTTGATGTGTATTCTTGGTGGGTGAGAGAATCAAGTGAATGGAATCCATAAGAAGTGCATCAGGAACACATGCAAAGGTATGCCCGAGGAGAACCGAGGTGAGGGGTCCTGGGAATTGCACGCAACCTTTGAAGATTGCATGATAATTAAGTATCCTTGCATGAAAACACCGGGCTGGTGAAAAATCAGTGATGATTCCGCATAAATAGAGCAGAGGCTTTACATGAAAATAGAAATGAATGCATTCAAGGACTGTGAAATGAGTGCAATTGGGAGAGACAATGTGCAATAACTGGGGTGCACACAATTGAAGGGGATTGTATGCAAAGAATGGGGTATGTGAAATTGAAGGGGATTACATGCAATTGTTTGGACTATGTGAAAGTGGAAGGGATTTCGTGATGGGGGTGGACCACTAAGGTATTGGAATTAATTATAATCTAAGGTGATATCACACGAAGGCGGACCCCGGGTAGACTTGGCATGAAATGAACCGTACCTGAAATCCATCATTACGCGCTTGGAAAGAGAATTTCATGCATGAGAGCAGGTTCAGATTTTCATCCCCGAACACAAAGGGGGTCGCCATTTATTTAGAGGTAGCTGATGGCGTGGAAACCATGTCTTCATGAAATAATTGTGCACCGGAAACGGCGGCGCAAAATTTCGACCGCACGGGGGGGGGGAATATTTCATTCCAACAATGAAGAATTATTGTTAATCCCGAAACATTCCATGTAAGGAATTAATTTTTCGTGATGTTATGAATTATTTTCATGAGACCCCTCCAGGCCCCCCGAACTACATCTCTGGATCCATATATGGCATCTCTTTGTCTTTTGGAAACGATCTTTATCCTTTGAGTTCTTTTCAGCATCTACAAATACCCCTAATTGGAATGGAATCAACAAGGGTCAAACCAGGCGGATTATGAGGGAAACACCGAAATGCAGAACATTGTGGGATATATGCATGCAGAAAACTATCACGTCGCACAATACTCAAGGAGGTGCGGAATTCTCTATTCACGAGGGCCCGTAAAAAAAGCCTTGTTTATAAAATCCTCCATGAATCCCATGGTCTGTACAAATTTCCTCTCATGAAAAGATACAAGATCTCAAAAATAAAAATTTCACCAGCCCCGTGCGAGAAAACCGCTCTGGTCGCACACAATCCCAACAAGATCATGTGTTGTTTTACGCACAAACCTGGTGTTTTTCACGCCACATTCAGATATCTCGCAATGACCGCAGATTTTTCCCGCCACCATGTCATTTTTTGCACCATCTACTCAAACACTTTTCGGAAGAAGATGTCTGCAAACCGGGATGATGAGGGAGAAGCCACTGCTTGAAGGGCCGAAATGGTCTCCAACACAAAGTTATATGGCGCTTGAAGGGTTGTCTCCAAAAACCATACCCTTTTCAATATTATAAACCATTCCTTAATGGAGTATGCCATATCTAACAATCTACCACTATGGGACTTCAGTATTTGGGAGGAGGTCCCTTTGCCAGGTGTTGAGGTTGAAACACCGCGGTCATGGGTGACTCGTGAGGATGATCTCTCTCACTAAAACATCATCAACAATGGTCATACTTCCCGGAAAACCGTACAAATGGACTTTTATGTACTATATCCCAGGACTAGAACCATTTCATGGAGTGACACTATTTCAGAGATCTGCCCGGCCCTCTATGAAAGTACTATCCATCAGAGGGTCAGTGACGAGGATAAAGGCTTGTAGTAGGATTGGGACCTATGTTCCGGTGGAAACATCACTAGTGAGTGGGCAGGGGCGTACTGGGTTCGCCATACATGTGACCAATTTGGTGCTGGGATGCGACATATTGGCTTATTCAAAGTGGTGTGGACATCACAATTTAACTTATACCACCAACAAGAGCTCGGGCCAGAGTTGTTCACTTAGTGGTCCCCTGATAATAATACATTTCGCCTTCATCATTGGGAAGTTGGTATCTGTCTCTGGGACATTCACTAATTCAGGGGTATCCCTTAGGAGGGCGACCAATATGATGAATTCCTTTCGCCAGTGAGCACCTGGGGTTACAGATCACGAACCCCCATACTGATGTGGAATCTGCTAGATTTTTCATAGGAGAGGCTGGGGGTCAATGATATATTTAACGACATCACATACGTGGACTAGTTTAGACTATTCCGTGAAAGGGACCCAGAATTAAAGATTCGAGGGCGAGGGAGACGGTGTCCAACCACACCATAGATGTTCAAGAACAAATATTATTAGAGGATCCTAGTGGCAGAGAACTACTTGTCATAAGTCTATAACATAATCAAGATTCAGGCCCCAAATGTTTGGTATGCCGGATTTCTCGCCACTTTCCTAAGCGGGTGGCTCTTTCTGGTGAGGTATGCAAGGATGGATATCCATCCAACGACCCTAGTTATGGCTGACATTATGTCTTCCAACAAAAGATTCAAAATGGGGGTCCCTATTCTGGTACGTCTGTATTCCATTTTGGGATGCATCTCGAGACAGGGGGGTCACCTAAGAGAATTTGTGGCCCTTCCCAGATCTTATAATGCTGGGTTCCGGCTCATTGCAGCAAATATACCTTCCGGAAATCCATCCATCCTTTTGGTAATGGCATGAGACCTTCCCTGCTGAACAATCTTGGGGTCATTCCACTGATCATAAATGAGTACGGAGTAAGGATCATAATTTTTAAACATGCCAACTTCGCATTCAGCCCATTGCCCACCCCGACTGGCTATATGATAGATAATCCTCAAGGCTCAATGGATAATATAGAGTACATTCCGAGCATCAGTGGAAGGGTGTGTTTTTCATGGATTTAGGGGAATATCTTATGTGAGCCTTAAATGTTGTCCATGTACTCCATGATGTTTTGGTGCCTCTATAAAATGCTGAAATAAGTATACATAGATGCCCGAGAGGAAATGCATCTTTGCGTTCATCGCTAAATGTGGCTGATTTCCATGACCTATGGTTCTGGTGACATCATCAACCTTCCTCCCACCGTCGTTGATGTTGTACTATTAACAAATTATGTCGAAAATTGTTCTATAGCATAGCCTGAGAGGCTTTTATGGAAGCGAGTTTGGCTGATCAAGGTCGCTAGTGTAACATCAGGGCGACGAGGGAGCTAGAAGAGTGATGTTAGAGGGGGACGTCTTGAAGTACGTCAGACAAGAGGGCCCACATAGGCCAGGTCCATAGCAGTGGGGACATCACATGGTGTGGCAACGCCCTCGTCGCCTAGAGGAGGAGGGTCCCATGGAGTTATCAGAGAACTTCTCGGGAACCAGATAGGATATCGGCTTCAACATTCTCATGACTCAATCTTACCTACGCTACGGTCAGCCTGGATAACCCTATGGTAGACTGTTAGTACTGAAACACTTTGGTAAAAGATTGTGTGAGATGGGGTTTAGCTTCCAGAACTCAGGCATGTCCGTATTGTCTACAGAGTGAACTTCCATTGTCGGCATGCATATTTGATGTTCATGGTCATGTACTCATGCCAACAGGGTCAGAACAAGGAGCCATATTTCTTTGTGAAAGTGATGCTCAGCCAAGGGAATGATCTAGAAAAGATGTCGTCAACAGAAGATGACAATTGTGTTGAGATGGAGGATAACGAGATAGAAGAGGAGAAGGCCGAAGGAGAATTTGAAAGAGAAGAGGAGTCTGAAGGTGATGGTTCTCAAGGTGCATCACACCAAGGGATACATCGAGAGAGCAGAGAGATTGTAAGCTCCGATGTATAAGTGACTGAGCTACTCGAGGTATGATTCAACTCTTATCTATCCTCTTCCTTTTATCCATTTCCTTTGAAATCCTTAATCACTATCCTTATCTTACTCAAGAGCATACTAGTGTTGATCAAGAGTCTCCAGTCGAAGGAGGGGATGATGCACCATTCAAACATGGTGTGACACCAACATCGATTATTGAACTATTGAGCACTATGGGATCCCCCACAAAGATAGCTCCTGTAGTGGGCAGAACACTAGAGGGTGGTACCTTGGGTTATTTAAAGTTACATATTTCAATATTGGTACTTGCTATTGGAGGGCTCAAGGGTGATCCTAATATGTACAGTGATTACGGCGTTTGAGGCTTATTGTGTTGGTGATCCCAGACTATCTGCAAATGACTCAATGGAAAACATACCTCCCAATACAGGGCATTGACACCAAACTGATTTGGCCCCGACACTTGATGAAAAGAGAGCAGCAGACACCAACAACACTACTGTCAGGGAAAGGCCCAATGTTTATGAAGGTGCCACCAAGGACGAGGCAAGAGAGGAAGGTTGCTCGGATTTTAAGAAGCCTATCCCCTAGTAGGAATCTCTGAGAATGTCCCTCATTATAGCCTGTTGGCTGTCTTTCCTATCTATCACCCTGCTGATCTGAAGGAAATTGATGATTCAGACTCTGAAGCGTCCAATGAGAGCCTGATGACGTGACACAAATGGTGGAAGTGCATAATGAGTTTTATCAGCCAACATTAGATGTAATTTCTTAAGGGGATGGGATGGCTCCACACCTGGCTGCATTTCCTATGTCCTGTAGGGGCAGATGCTCAACAGCTTTACTCGACGGTCCGTGATTACATGGTCAAGAAGATGCACATGAGCAACTAGCACTATGAAGTTGCCCGTTTTCAGGAGGAGTCATGGAGTACCCGATCATTTTTGATGGAGGAGAAGGAGGTCAGACCACATGATGAACAAGATAAAGGAAAGGAGATAAAAAGTTCAAACTTTTCTGAGCTCTAGATTAGTTGAGGTCCCAGCTGGAAGATGCCTAATAACAATTAGTGGAAGCGAGTCACCAGATGACTGAAATCCAATCTAAATAGGTGTAGGCAATGGCTGGGGCTAGCCTCTGATGAAGAGAGGGTACTCAGGGGGTGATAAGAAATCCTGGATGCCACTAGACATAATGTGGTGGAGTGGGAAAGATCCATCCACGAATCCGACCCTTAAGGGCCTTGTTTTGTTTGAACCCATAAACATAATTCTTCTTATTTTGAACTTTATGTATGGATAAATTTATTTAGATGTTCTCCTGGTTTAACTTGCTCACATATAATAACGAAATAAACAAAAAATCCATTCTCAAGCTCACACGGGCCGTACCCGATGTGAGAAACAATGGATTCACATTCTTTCACTTTGTTTGATTGTGGGAGAATCAACAATGTTTCGAGGATTATAGATCCGAATATAGATTTCTGAGTAGAAGAGGGAGACCCCTTCAAAGGAAGAGGACCCCAAACCGATCAATGTATCATATTATAAATGTGCTCTAACTCATGAGTGGGACAATTCCAGGGGCATTAGAGTCAGTCCGAAGAGATTCAAGAATGTCAATCCCGTTACCCCAAATTCGGAACACTTTGGGAGGGGCGTTGCGATAAATGACAACTTTTGAATGTGTTCAAAACACATCATCCCTATTTATTTATCCTGAAATGGGGACAAAAAATGTGGGTCTAACACCGACAATGTCTTCCAAACGGGACCTAAATCAAATACCGTCCATCAGTCATCCAGAATGTTGGCCCAGGATAGTAGGAAGACCATATATCGAGCATCCTGACTATTAGTAGGTCCCTTTATATGTAAAAAGTATGATGGTAAGAATAATGGGTACACGAAGCATGGAAGTTGATGTGGTGGTTTTTTCGAACACAATACCAAACTCTTGAAATTATTCCACTATGGTGGAAACAAATTAGGTGGGTTCATAAATCTAATCATGGATCGTTCCTACTATGAGATAGGACATATCTGGTGGGGGAATTGTCACTTCCCAATGTCATTATGGGGAATCCCGAACATGTTCAAGGAAAATTATGGAATTACAAAACTCCTCGACGGGTCAAGGCAAGGGGCTGACGGTGGGAGATGATGGGATTTGTGATTCCTAGGGCTTGACCCAAAATGAAATGTTTGGGTGTTCTTATGTATCCCATAAGGATGGGAATAATTCCATACATAGTTCTGGAAAGGGTATTAGATTAAGGTATTAGAACTCAGACCTGGGATCAATAAAGAATGTAGGGGACACATGGTAAGGTGATTATGAAACTTGACGTGAATGAGGACATAAGTATAGCTTACCATGTGTTCCTTGGGAATGTTTTTAGTTCAAGGGACCTAACACGAATTTTTGGTTGGGCCCTTGGGGAAGGGCCTGGGCATTCCTATGTATCTCATGCGAATGAGAATCAAGCCTTACATAGTTCTGAGAAGGGTATCATGGTAAGGTAACAGTGCAAAGGATGAAAGGGACTTGCAGGTCTAGCCCTCACACCAAAAGAGGATGCATTTGATGTATCTTGTTTTTTCATTAATGGTAAATTATGGTTTTTTGTGAAGTGACAGTCCATGGGTAGAATTTCCCGGCATCATAATAAGAATAAATCCATATACAATCATTGACAAATGGTATGTTGAATGACAGATACTCAACGTGATTTCCCACATGATGAGGTCATCACAATGTAGTGTCATTTTTGATCATGCGTTCGAGAAGATATTATCACAGTTTAGGGTCATGTGTTAGACCAGAGAGCACATTTTAAAGTCATATGTCGTGGACATGTCAACATTCACATGACATGATAAATCATACCCGACATGAATATGGAAGTATTTCCAGATCATCACTGTGCAGAATTCATGGAATGTAGCCTTGGGCCAAGAGGCTAGTTAGGGTCAGAAGATAAGGGGTAGAAGAAGCTAAATTCTAGTTGAGATGGACAGAGAAATGTGATGTATGGGTGATCCCATGTATCCAAAGAGGATGAGGATCAAGCCACACATAGATCTTAGAGATGATCTCTGTTTATGGTCATAGATATCAGAACGTGGGAGCCCGAAAGGATAACGTATTACATCTTTTTCCCCCTCACGTGTGGAGGTGCACTAAGGGATAGTGCCAAGTGTGTCAAAATTCCACCTAGACATGACGAGGTGGAACATAAAGTGAATCATTTAATGAAAATTCATGGCATGAAAGGGCTTCAATGGAAATAGATGATTACTTCTAACCATATTCACAACAAAACATCTTGTCATGTTAGCTTGAAATGGGGACAAACAAATGAGCATCAACTGCTGACCTTGTTCGCAATATGGTACTTGTAACAATTTGTTGTCTGAAACCCTTGGGGTGTTGTCCTACAATAGTAGGATATCCCTTAGGCCTAGTGTCCATGGATATTTGGCGGTCCCTTTGGGTATGAAAGATAATAGGGGCCCAAATGAAGGGGAACATGATGATTGACAAGTGGAAGGAACTTTCCCAAGTTGAATCTGGCATTCCAGGTCCTAGACTAGAGTACACTTGTACATATCGGCAAACCACTAAAAAGTGTCAAGGGGCTCTACATGAGAGTGGAAATGATGTGGAGAACTCCCAAGATATGGGAGGGAACGACATGGTTGCCACAAATCCAATGCGTTGGAGTGCATAGACCAGTACCACACCTTTATATCCCTCTCATGCAATGGAATAAGCCATGAGTCCTAGGTGACTGGGACATTTCACAGAGAACCCCAACTGGATCATTAATGATACACCTATCATTATATAAGACTTTTTTCCAAACCATAAGTTTTTAGGAATATAATATCAATTAATAATATAATATTTATTTTAAAAACTATTTTATGTCAATTTTGACACTATTTGGTTTATTTTTCTAAATTTATAAAAGTATTATTACATCGAAAAAAAATCGTCTAACCAACACTAATATGTCATATTAGCCGAAAACATTATTGGAAATCATTATAAGTCTCATATTACATTTATTTGGATATTTATAATAGCAATTATTATAATAATTCATTAATATTATAATTACTGCATCATCATTGTGTCATATGTAAATTAAATTATTTAATATCTAAAAAATATAAATAAAAAACTATTATATAGGTAATCATTTTATATTTATAATTAATATTTATTGTAAAATTTATATTAATGTGTAACACTATATTAAAAAAAATTTAGTTATTAAACAATGAATTTAACAAATTTAACTCTTATTTGAATTAAATAACATTAAATAGTGGCCCTAAAGGATCATGTTTTTTTCATAAAGGTTTTTTTTGGTTGAATTACAATAATCTAATTAAATTATGACATGTGTAAGGATAATAAAAATATCATTTTTACACTTAATTACCTTATTTACTTTTAAACGTTGTAAATAAAAGTAAAAAGTTACTAATGTCCAAAAATAATTTTCATCTTAATGATCGACATTTTACTTACTGATATCTACCGTGTCTCATGGATTTTTGAAATTCAACTCATAGAAGTGGTAAAATTACATTTTATTTACATTTACAGATCATCATAGGAGGTAGGTTAATGACGATAAAAAGTTCAATAAAATTTTATAAAAATAATTTTATTATAAAATGAAATCAATGAATTACATTGAACTGAAATAGGTATTATACATCTATTTTGATATAAAATAAATTTATATAAAATAAATTATTATAGAAATAAAAAGTCAGTTTTAAACTATAATGAAGTGTTTTTCACTATTCATCAATAATTTGTTGTTTTCAGAAAAATACATAAAATTTACCCTAAGATAATTCTGATATTCCAAATTAATAAATGAATTCTATTTTAACAAATTCAAAACATTGAAGTTGAATTATTTAATTTAAAATTAATTCCTATTGTCAAAAACGAAAAGATGCTTTTTAAAAATTAAAAACTATCAAATGATTGACATGTGATTATATAAAATTTAAAAGTGAAATTACTTATAATCACATAAATTGTATTAAATGATAAAATATAAACTAATAATACATCCAAACCATTCATATATATAATTTAACACAATAAATTATTTTGATAGCAAATTGTTTTTTCAATGATAATTTAGTATTTTTATGTATTCATCAATATATTATAGTTATTATAAAAGTACAAAAAAAATTTCCAAAATAAATTTTTATGTCCCAATAATAATAAAGAATTTAATTTCATTAAATTGAATAAATAAAAGAGTCATATAATGGTTTTAAAAAGGGGTTTCCAATAAAAGATGGTAAAATTGCATTTTTTGAAAAATAATTCTTTTATCTGAAAAAATGAATTTGTTCTTATATTATGTCTTTGAAACACATAATATGGATTCTAAAATTATATGTAGTATATGAAATTAAAAATTTAGTTAATATTATTCATAACCACTTTTGAATGACTAGTTTTTTATGTCGCCATGTACTCAAACTCGATGTTGCGTATAGCAAAAGATATTGATTTACTATAAAGAATATAACTTACTATGAAACCTTGGGGTGTTACATTCTTCCCCTTTTTGGAAATTGTGTCCTAGAAATATTAAAAATGGGATTGGGAACTTAATTAAAAGTATAACATCAGGAAAAGTGTCTATAAAACCATTTATATAAAAGAAAGGAAGATATGTACAATGGTCACCCGAGATAAGCCATACTAGGAATCCATATAAAAAAATGGATATGGAAGATAAAATAAATGTGATGTTCTAGTGGAGAGTGATAGAAAACCTGATTTGGAGAAATTTAACAACAAGAAAACCACACAATTATGATGAGATAAAGGATCATTATTTTCCTACTAGAAAAAGTAAACGGTTAACATTTTTTTGTTTTACATTCCATTTCTTAAAGTTGAGTAATTTATTTATGAGATTCACTAAGAACATAAAGTGATATACTTACATTTTTCGTAGAGTTTCATTATTTAATAAATTTCTACCACTAACTGATAATTGTTTTTCAAAATACGAGTATTCAAGATGACTTGGTCACACCTAAAGTACTAGAATCAACTTCTATTTAATTTCATAATCCAAAAAATATAAATTATATATTTACCTTGTCATTAGAGATTAACCAAAACCAAAATAGTTAGTACAAGAACAAATGTTTCCTAAAAATGATAATCCTTTAGAGAAAGAAATTATTATTTTAATTTTTAAAATTAATCAAACAATACCCAAATTTTTATAAATACTCTTCAATAAAAAATTGTTCATAAAATCCATCAATATAATCCAAACTAATATAGATACCCAAAACATAGAAGAATTTGATGACATAGTCTTCCAAGTTAAATTGTATTTCTAAATAACATCAACTACCATTAAAGTCACATACATAATGTTAATTAACATAATCACATTTTCCCTATGATAGGTTAATAATTTCCATAAATTACCCAAATAGCAATATATCCAGAATTAAAACATAGAGAAAAATACACCATTACTCCTCATATGAAATCCCATAGTATTCAATTTATCGTATGCATATAGTATTCCAAACATAGCGAACATCTTCCAAAATAACAATTATCACTTAATCCCCAAATAACTTTCCTATACTATGGATAACTGTTTTATAAGACATAATATCACAATTTCACTTATTATTGATAAATAAAATCAGTTAACTAATAATAATTAGTCACACTAACCAGAGACTTCGTGTTGTCCCGTGGTAGGCCATAAATCCCTATCACACTATGGTTGTGGGTTCAATTCCGGTAGCTTTGTCTGACAGGATGTGGTGTCACACATTTAGCGTGTTTTCCTTTATCAAAAACTATATTTTATAAAATTTTCAAAATGAGATAAATTTTTCAAAATAACTATAATATAATTTCACCACAAATGTTATCTCATTCATCACAGTTTCATCCAAAAATCCAATAATATGAAATTGTTTCAAATTCAAGTATCATATAAACCCAAATGGTTATTTATAACTATATAAACAATAGAAAACACAATTCTTCCCAAAATATAATTTTCACATAATAAACTATATGGTTACAAATAAGAGATATGACTTCCAAAGTAATTCCATAAACAAAGAGGACTAATAATTTTAAACATTTAACCATCGATTTATTTCCATATAGGTTCTTACATGAACAAGGGGTTATCATATAGAATATAGAATTCACTCAGGTCATTCCCAAGTCCCCTACATTTATGACATATAACTTTAAATGGATTCTTGGGATTATTTTTATTTTCTTCCATAGTACTCTTCATTTTTCCTTGAAAATTCATTACATTATGTCCTTATTTCCCAAAAATATAGAATTTCTTTGTTCTATTGAGACACTTCCCTAGGTGCCTCCATCCAAATTTCCTACAAGATTTAAATTTAGCTTTCGTATATCCCTAGTCTCTACAACTAGCGCTCTATTCATTCACCACCTTTCACTTCATTTTTGAGTCTGGGAGTTGGTTAATATATATGTTGTTGATCATATTTTTGGAAATCTGATTCGGCCTAAACACAATATATTTTACACCTATCAATATAACATTCAATTTCACATTTCCTCCAATGTGTCCATCATGTACATCATTATAAATGTTACTATGACTTCCCTGGAATCTAGCAATTTACTAACACAAGAATGAATATTGTGAGTCAATGTTACTATCACTTCCCATTGTATTACACTAGTTCCCCTTTGTGTCTAGCTCAAAGTGGTGTTTTCACGTTTTATCCCTAGTTACATTTGTTCTAGAGACACCTCTACCTACTTGTATATAGACAGGGATGTATTTCTTTGAAAACTCACAAAATATCTACAATACAAAAATTCTATTATGTTCTTCTATACTAATCCTTAAAGTATATCTTAGGGATATGTGTTCAAATCAGATTTTATCAAAATCTAGTTTCCAAGGTTTGTACTAAACTTCTTTTGATAAAAACTATATTTCCCCGACCCCAAAATCCCAGAATCTGTCCATTATTACGTATCATTGGACTGATCACAAATGATTATGTCTCAAAATACCGATTAGTC
This sequence comes from Viscum album, assembly GCA_963277665.1. Lineage (NCBI taxonomy): Eukaryota > Viridiplantae > Streptophyta > Magnoliopsida > Santalales > Viscaceae > Viscum > Viscum album. Next base: position 2,088,181,815 of record OY728152.1, read on the forward strand.
TAGTATCCTTGGAAGTAGTAGATACATTAATAATGTTTTCATTTCTTCATAAAATGGTAAACTACAACAACATTGTTTCCATAGACAACACTGAAATCCCATAGACTATCCCTGCAGTTCAGTCATAATATATATCTTTTCATCTTGGAATTAATAAAACATAGAAAGAGGTGAGATCAGAACTCAATATGGATAAAAATATAACAGAAACATTCATAAATAAGAATAAACATTTAAGGCAATGTATACTACAACAATAAAATCCATTTAAACATGAACTTCAATATAATATGAGAAAAAAAATCAAATAATTCAATTTATATATTCACATGGATATTCTAATAGTAGAATAATAAAATGCAAAATCAATTTCCACATTCATTTCGATGGAATTCATAATACCAAACTTTTATAACAACATAGTCAAGTCCTTGTGCCAAGACTACAAATAATATTTTGTCAATTACATTTTACATGACACTATTTTGTCTCATGAGACCTACTGATGCATCAAAGAGCTATAAGAGGCTCTACCTTTCACTTGCTAAGTCCAATTCATTCCTCATATGAAAAGTTTGATTTATAACATAATCATTCGTATTAAAACTAGCATATGATATGTCAATACTTTATCCACAAACCATGAATGGTATAAAAATATCACATCCACAGTAAAACATAACTCATTCAATACAATATGGAAGATTTTATTGTAACAGATTAATCTCAATCAATAATAATTAAGGATATTAACAAAGATGAAAATAATTATCAAAACTATTTGAGATAAATATCCCCCTTATTCTTGAAATCATTTAAAAGTGACACTAATTTTCAAGAATCCATTTTAAAATATAATTTTGGATCAATGATTCCTATAAAAATTTGAAACATTTAAATTTAATTATAATATTAAAACATTAATATCCATATAAATAATTCCTTAAAATTATTTTTAAAACATGGACATTAATGAGAATGATTTAGAAGAATAAAATCTTAAAATATTTAAAGTGATATTTTAGTTAGAGTTCCAAACCAAATGAGAGATGCTTGAATAAAAATAATTTAGGTAATAAAAACATTATAATATCTTTAGAATAAATAATTTCATGATATACTATTCCAATATAAAGTATATAGACCATATAAAAGTAAATTGGTATATAACAACAAATAAGTCTCAAAGGAATGTAAATTGATATGATATCTCTTATAAAGTGTCCATAGGTTAAGGATAATATAATGAAATAATTATGTGTGAAATATATAAATACACTCAATATTTTTGGATATTTAGTGTAAATCAGTCAGAGGACATTCACACATATTCCTGTCGAAAAAACACCAATGACTTTGATGTTAAACTCAATGAATGGAAATTGAGTTATGATCAAGTTTATATCAATGAATTGAGAAATTATCAATTGATTGATAATGAGTATCAAAATAATATTCTTGTAATGTGGATTAGAAATTACTACATAAAAAATAAATAGTTATTCCACACATAATATTGGAGTAAAATAATCTATGATGCATGCATAAATCCCATTGAGTGGAAATTGAAAATTTTAATTCTCTTACCAGTTTGGTAACATGTGAAACATAAAACACATGAAATAAGGATCATACAATAATTATTTAAATACCCATAAATTAAACTATATTTAACCAATGATAAAATCATGGACAATACATACGCCATAGAAATGGAAATAGTGTCCAATATAGCATGAATCTCAAGAGAATAAAAAGTGAGAAGAAAACACTTACATCATTGTAATCAATCGAGCGGCATGCATAAAAGCTAATAAAACCCAAATTAATCTTATAATACCATTAATATAAAGATAATCATGATAATTTTTATCAAATGGATGTACATAATACAACAAATCCAATAAATATGTGGCGAACAATGGAAATCTCGTAGAGTTAAAAGTGAGATAAGGAACACCATACCTTGTACTTATCCATGGTCGAGGGTAGGTTAACCTACTACATAATGGTGAACTAATTGTTATTAAATTATTAAATATTCATTTATATTAATATTAAATCATATATGATCTTTAAAAATTTCATTATTAATAACATTTTAGTAGTATCGTTGTTATGGGTGTTAAGTGATTCATCATCCATTATATTCATTATTATATAAGAATTGTTTGTTATGTATAAGATCTATCTTATTCATATTCGGAATTATATTAAGACATTAAACATTTTTTTCATTCATCTAAATAATATTAGTCTTGATTGTATTTGATGGGGAGTGAATCTCATCGCATTCGCGGAGACGGTAATGCATACGTACACACAAGCGACAATATCATTATTTTGATATTAAATTTATATATAATTGGATGGAATATCATAAATAAATAATCATTATCTTTTTATATTTATTATTTACTGAAATTATACATCATTTTTTTATCCATACAAATAATTATGTATTGAATAACTATTACACCATGACGTGGAGACGGTAAGCCGTACATACGCACATATTGTGACATGCCATTAAAAGGATGGATTGAATAATGAATATGGTTGTACCATATTTATAATAAAATAATATTATATATTAAATACTGTACGTATTATTTTAGAATAGAAACACCAAATTAAGTTGAATTGGAAGAATAAAGGAACTTGAATGAGTGATGAAATTTATAACACTTTTTAGGGTTCTTATTTTTGTTTTGATCAAAAGGGATCCTCAGGTTGGCTTTCTGACAAAGTAAGGCCTCTTGGATGAAGGGAGGACAATTGATAGGGTATTCTGGTAGGGTTTGGCCAAACCAAATGGTTTTGATGGTGTGAATTATGGAAAAGGGGGAGTTCCCTTTTATACGACGGGTGATGGCCAACTTAGGAATAGTTAGAAATATTATTTTATAATAAAATATTTTTTGGTTTATAATGGATTAAAAATTTATTATTTAAAGGATATGGTGGGGATGTGTTGAAAAACACTCAAAAATAGGTTTTAGATAGGTTTGGGCTACTATATTAACATTTTCTTTTAGATTTAACTCTTTGTTAAGTAGTCTGACATTTACCATGTCTCTTTGTATTTTAATATTACATGGTTTATAAACACACAATATACTTATAATAGAACCCCATGTGGTTCATTAATGATAAAAATATTATTATATAAGTCTTTTGTATGAACTTTTGATTTTTATGAATATAATATAAATTAATAATATAATATTTGTTTTAAAATCTCTTTTATGTCAATTTTGACTCTATTTGGTATTTTGTTTTTTTACTAAATTCATAACAGAATTAGTATATTGAAAAAATTACTCTAAACAACCCTAATATGACATATTGACATTGCAAATAATCAAAATTCATAAAAATAATCAAATTACATCTATTTGGATATTTATAATATCAATTATTTTAATCATTCATTAATACGGTAATTACTCCATCATCATTGTGTCATAATAACATTTATTTATAAAATGTCTAAAAAATATAAATAAAATGAAATTATGTATAAAATATTTTTATATTTCTAAAGAATATTTATAGTCAAATCTATTTTATGTGTATCCCTATATTAAAAATGGTTTAGTTATTAAATTTAAAATTTAACACTTATTACTATTCCTTGAATTAAATAATAATAAATTTCCTAATATAATATAAGTAGACCTAAAAGATCCTATTTTATTCCTAAGGTTGTTTTTGGTGGAATTACACATATCCAATGGAATTAGGAAATGTGTTAGGTTAATAATAATTTCTTTTTTTTCTTTAATTACCCTATTTACTTTTAACCGTGGTAAATAAAAGTAAAATGTTACTAATGACAAAAAATTATTTTCATGTTATTAAACCACATTTTACATACTTATATCAACTGTGTTTCTGAGATTTTTTAAATTCAACTCACATAAGTGGTAAAAGTTAGATTTATGTAAATATGTAAATTCCATTTGGAGGTGGGTAAAAGACAGTAAGAAGTTCAATAAAATTTTATACTACTAATTTTTTTATAAAATTATATCAATGAATTACATTGAAATGATATAGCAATTAAACATATATTTTGTCTTGAAATAAATTTATATAAAGTTAAATAATTATTTTAATAAAAATGTGGTTTTAAACTATAACGTAGTCTTTTTCACTATTTATCAATAATTGGATGTTTTTAGAAAAATACCCAAAATTTACCCTAAGATAATTTTGATATTTTTATTTCAATAATATATTTTATTTTACCAAATTCCAAATATAGAAGTTTTATTAATTAATTTTAAATTAATTATCATTATCAAAACAAAAAATGGGTTTCTAATAAGTAAAAACTATCAAAACATTGACATGCGTTTATATCAAATTTAATGGTGAAATTGCTTATAATCACCTAAATTTTATTAAATGATAAAAATATAATATTATTATACTTCCAAACCATTAAAATACATAAATCAGCGCTATATATTATTTTGATTAATAAAATATTTTTTCAATTAATATTTAGTATTTTTTAGTATTCATCAAAAAATAAATGTTATTAGAAAAGTAAAAAAAAATTTATCCACAATATATTTTTATGTCCCAATTATAATAAGGAATATAATTTGGATAACGTAAATATAAAAAAGTGTCAAATATTGGTTTTAAAAAGGGGTTTTCATTAAAAGGTAGTAAAATTGCATTTTTTTTTGTAAAATACATCTTTTATTTGATAAAATGAATTTGTTCTTATATTATTAATAGAAAACACATAATATGGATTCTAAAATTATATGGAGTATATAAAATTCAACATTCAGTAAATAATATTCATAACCTCTTTTGAACGGCTAGTTTGGTAAGTCGTGGAGTGCTCGAACTCGGTGTTCCGTGTAGCGCATGCTATTGAATTATTTTAAAGAAAATAACATACTATGAAATCATGGGGTGTTACATGTATTAAATTTATTGATCCTAATGAACCAATGTTAATCTTGAGTTTGATTGAAAATGAAATTATTTTCTTCCTAAGAAACTATTTGTTTTTATAGATGGAATGTAGAATCATTCAGTTACACTAACACAACATTCTTAGGATATGAATCATGTCGAGTATCAAAATGATCTATAAAGGGAAAATTAAAATTCAATATTTCATGAAGGAACATCCACATTATTTTACTTGTTATTATGATTCTATAAAGGATGAGTTTGGAATAAAAACTATTGTTAATAAATTTTATGATATTTATTGATCATTACATGAAAAAGATCCCTTGTTTTTTGTCTAGTATTAGGAGATATATATCAATGGAGGAATCATATAAAGAATATGAGGAAAGGTAAAGAGATTGAATACATTTAATGTAATTAGAATACGGGGATATTATTCAGTATTTACATTCATTTTATTCTATTTAAATTTTTATAGAATGAATATCTTGAGAAAATGAAAAAAGAATAATGAATATATTGGTACCTATAAGGAAACAGTTACATGGATTGAAGGAAATTCATCTAGTTTAATTATAATTAGGAATATTATATATTATTGATTAATTGGTTCCCTAAAAAAATTTATCTAAAAGTAATTATCTATAAGAAAAATTAACCCATTATAAGATGTTGTTTGATGTATAATAAATGTATAAATAGAAATCAATGATTCCAAAAATTCACAGTGTTTATATAAAAATTGAATAATTGATCATTAAGAATATATGAATAAATAATGTGGTGAAAATAAATTTTATTTATCTACAGGTCAAAAATTATGGAAACAACATAATGGGAAGTGTTTAAATTGATATAGGATGAGCATTAAAAGGGGAAATGTGGTAAAAATACCATGAATATATATAATGAAATTAATTGTTAGGATATCTAAATGGATGATCGAACAAAAAATATTTCACCACCCATACTATAGTTCTTCAATTAAAATATTTTTTAGCATTGTGTAAATCAATTCTCAAAATTAATTGTTAATCTAGATTATAAACATGAAAACTAATAATAAAAAAAGAAGAAAGGGAAATATTTTAGAGTTAATATGGATGAAGTGAGTCACAATATTTAGTGAAACCATATTCACCCAAACATTGTTGGGTGTTTCATGATCCATTAGATCTAAAATTTCCAAATGAGAATCTTATTCATTATCCACTAGTTTTATTTCGTGTGATTATCACTATATTTATTGATTTAGTAATAATGAAATAAGATTATACATTATACTAGTTAATGGATGAACCTATGTTAACTAATGAAATATTATTTATATAAGAAAATATTCTGAATAATGAAAAAATGGTGAATTATCTTTTAAAAATGTTTTTGTTTCCTTGCAAGATTTCCAAATGAGTTATAAAAACCATCATGGGTTTATATGTGGACATCTATTTTGATCTTTTTTCTTGATGGGAGCTTATCAATATTCAACATATCAATATATGAAATTTATATAAATTAAAAACTTTTGATTTACTATATGAAAAATATATTCAAGGAATTATGTTTTTAAATATTATGAATAAACACATAATTTCACTCATAACCTTATGTTTTAATATTAATTTTTCTGTTGAGGTAATTATGTGTTATGTTTAATCACCTAATGAAGTTTAAAAATATATATTTGTGATGATATATCTATAGATATCCTTTCTAAAATAATTATTTAATATGTTTTTAAGAATAATGTATTACCACATTTAATTATATATAAATTTGATCTGATGATTAACATAATTTTTTTGGATATCATCACTATGATATTCATTAATGTGGAGTTTCAACACTATAGATGGTTAGTCAAATCGAATTTTCAGGAATCTATAAGATATAAAAAGGACTTTTCCTATGTATTTAAAAGGCATTTAGGATCAACACATCTCTATAGTTAAGTTTTCAAGCAATAATATCTTTCACAAAAGATTTCAGATGGAACCATAAGAAAAGTATTTTATAAATCCAATGAACCATATAGAATTTTTTGAAAGAATGTTTCTGGGACCTGATCTATATGATTATATGTATTTTATGGTTAGATTCATTCATCATAATTTAAAAAAAAGATAAGGTTTATTGAAATGTTACATTATTAATTTTCATGGCTATTTGATGTTTGTGATAATGAATTTCAATAAATTTTAATTTCTTTGAAAAACATGAGTACTAAGACGTAGGTATATAGGTCCCACTAAAATAATAGCTCATATCATGATTATGTCTTATCATTTGAAACATCTAGTGATTCTATTTTGAGTTTGTGATGATTTAAATGGATCTATTTGGATGGAGTATACACAATATCATTCACATATACTAAACCTAGTTGTTATATAATAGGGGAACGATCATTCATATGATAAATAACTTATAGATATTATGTATTATAGATAAATTATTTAACGAATAAGACCTTTATACTGTTTAATGTTTTGTGCCAACACCACCAATTTGAATAAGCTATACGGGAAACTGGGGATGTGATGAGCTAGTAAGATATTCATATTGTGATTAAAATTAATGAATATAAATTTTGAAATTAATTTAAGGGTGGAATAATTTAACAACATGATATTATTATGAAATTTATTTCTAATACAATTCAATTTCTTTGATACCATGCATTTACAACAAAATAATTATTCTCCAAGTAGTGAAATGTTATTAAAAAATTTTATTTTTATTATTGAATACCTCTTAAATTATAGGGAAATAATATTAATAACTAATTTTGGAAAAAATATAAATTTCTGACTCATTATGTGTTTATTGTTTTCTATTGAAAAAAATCATAGAATTTATAGAAATCAATTTTTTAATTTTTTTTTAAAATAATTGTGTTTTATTCTTTTTGTGAGTGAATATTTTTTTTATGTTGTAGAAAATTTATTTGAAATATATAATTTTAATTACTAATTCATTATTTCCAAATTATTTTAAAATAAATATTCATAATTTTCTTAAAACATCTATTTTTTATGAATTATTGAAAAATGATGATTGTTACTGAAAATATCATTTTCATTGAATGTTTTTTCATATTAAAATCATGTGTTTGATTTCTTTTTAAATATTACATAGGTCATTTTGATTTAAAAAATTCATTTATATATTTTGAATTATATTAATAATTAATTTAGTATAAATAAGTATATATAAATAGTTTTTTTGTTATAAAAGTGTTTATCGTTTCATTTTCTTGTACAATCTTACATCGTTTGAAAAACATATATTGTTGTAATTTAGAAAAATATATTCTATATATGTATTTAGTCGATAAAAATTTACTAAATAATTTACATTATCTTTCTGCCCATATTAATAATAACGTTGCTAATTTGTTTTATACCACTAAAGGGTAAATCATGTAATTTATGTACAAATTAAAAATATGGGAAATAATAAATGATCCAAACAATTATGAAAATATTATTAGATGAATTTAATTCTGCAAGTAAAACCTAAAATTTTAAATTTAGTTTTTTAATTGATAATTTAACCTGAAATTGAATTATATATTATTTGAATTAATGAATGGAAAAAAATTGTAACTATCTTTGTCTTACATAAATAATAAGTTTCCAAATTAGAAAAAAATTATATTATTAATGAATATAAGTTTTTATTATGAAAATATAAAACATATATTCATGATATAAATTTATTTATGAATTATGGGGTAACGTGGATGAGATTCTGATGTTTCTAATATTTTATATAATGAATTGATAAGATGTAACATTTATTTTTTTTAAATAAAAAATCAATTTTATTATAAAATTATCTAAAAGATATTTTTTGATGTAAATATTTTTTAGGATTAAAATATTTATCTTTTAAATTACAATATATTCATTATTTATAGTAATTATAAAATTAAACTAAATTCCAACAAAATACTAATGTAGTATTTATTTGGTAAAAAAATCAATAAAATGTTATTAATTATATTTAAAGCACAGTAATTATTTATATATAACGTGTATTTTATTTTTCTATATTACCTTGAAATATTAAGAATATAATAATTTATTTTTTTCTACATTGAAATGTTATATTTTTTTAATAATAAATTAATTGTATAAAAAATTCAAAATATTGATATTTTTTTATAATAATATTTAATTAAAATATTTATAAAGCATAAAAATATTAAAATATAAAAATATTATTATTTTAGTTCTAAAATCTCATAGATTATTCTTTTTAATGTCTAATATACACCATAAAAGTAAAAATTATTTCCATAAAATATTAAAAAATGTTTTTAATGTAGTTAAAATAATGATAGGTTAACTAGGGGTTAATCAAAACTACAAGGAATACAAATAAACAAAAGATGTTATAAATTTTATTTATTGATTAGTTTAAAAACTACCTTATCATATATTTCATTAAATTTTCATTTCGAGGTATTTGGATGAAATATGATTTCATTGTAATTTAATATTTTAAAAAATTGAAAGACTGCCCCTCAACTCAAATATAAAAGGAAACCACCACCCTAACATTTTTAATCAACATTGGGCCTTCAATAATAACCGTAACATGTATTTTTACCTTGAAAATATCAATAGATACATTATATTAGAGATTTTAATTTAAAATAAAAACATTATTCCTAATTTTTGGGGATCAAAATAATAGGTTTTGAAGAAGAGGTTATTCCTCAAAACGATTAAATTCATTTTCTACTCTTCCTTACCTCATATAAATATGTTATGATTATTTCAAAATAATATTTTCTGTGTCATAGATATTAAAAAATATTATTATGAATATTAAAAAACTATTATACTCCCTTTTTTCATTAAATAAGATGTAAAAGTATTGATCGTGCATGTATAGGTCTTATCATCTCGACACAGTGATACCATTCAATTTACATAACCAATTATTAGGGATGTTTATTATGGTGTGTCTAAGTAATATACATACTATATATTACCTCATAATTATTCTATATATTTTAATTATTAATTACATTTCATTAAATATTCCCATGTAAAAATTAAAGCATTATTCAAGCATACGTATGACCAACCATCTCAATGAATGTGGTTATTTATTTTTGTAACCCTAAATTCAATTAATGATCCAAAATATTTATAAAATTATACTAAAATATGTTCATTCCATGTATATAATTTTGGATATTATGATACTAATATCAATGTATATAGACCAATAATTTATAATTGAAAAACTATAAAATGAAGTAGTTATAACCAATTACTATGGTTATAATTAAAAACTGTTATTAAAGAGTTTATAAAATTTAATAAATTAATAGTAAATTGTATGAAATATTTAATTTTATCGAATAATCATATAATAATTCCATATTCAGTATAAATTATGTTATAATTGAATTGAATAAGTAAATCCTTGAGGCAAGGGTTTATTTTTCAAACTCAAAATTATTTGTGATTTTTTCAGACGGAGAATATTTATTTTCCATGTCTGTTTTATGAAAAAATATAAAAAATATATCTAACAATCTAATAAATTTTTAATAGTCATATTTAACCATGTTTTTTATTTTAATAATATTTTTTAATGAATATTTTTATCATTTTCTGAAAAATTTACATTAAAACTTTCTTGAAAAAAAATATTGAATGCCTGTTTTTCAAAAATAAATAGATTTAATTACTTTTGTTTCAATAATAATGGAAAAATTATTTTGTGATTACTATAAAATTTAAAATGTTTATTTAAAATTAAATTTTTTACATTATTGACTTCAAAATTTAAGTGAAATTATTTTAAAATGGAAATGATATTTTTCTGAAGAATTATTTTATGTGATATTTATAAATAATTGTTTTTATAAGAAAACATTATTTGATGTTACTTATGTGTCACTAGGGATATTAGACATGTATATAATTTTTATTCATTATCTTCATATTTTATGTTACTGAGCGTATTATTTTTATTATTCTTATTACATTTCAATGATTTATTCAATGGTGAAATGTTTTTGAAACCCATTTATTTTCCATGGGTTAGAAAATGATGAAATGTTTACTAAAAAACATATATTTTGATGGGTTTATATAAGGTGAATGATTTTTTGTCACATGGAACACATAAAGATTCTATTTATTATATTATAGGAGGGATATATATCTCCCTTAAAGGAATTGGGTAAATCTAAATATCTCATGGGAAAAAATGGAAATAACTTGATGGGTTTGATCCAGAATGGGAAATTGGTGGGTCTTGATCATATAGGGGAATCATTTTTGTCTTGATCTACTATAATTATTTTAGGGATATTTAACCTTGAATAATTATACAAATTTATCTATTTATGAGGCTGACACACAATTATGACATGTATTTATAGTTCATGAATAATTTTTTATTATTTTTCACTCTTTTGGTTTGGGTTTTGTTGAATGATAATGTTTACACCATGAAACATTCATTAGATTAATGAATTCTTGGGTATAGAAATTATATGTTTTTAAATTGATCACATAGCCTTATTATTATATTATCCATTCAAATGATGAAATAATGATATTTCTTATTTTTACCCTTATTCATCATACAATGTCATCCTACATTATGTTTCCTCCCCATAGTGATAATGAATTATTTAGGTTGGTTATGCCTAAGAGTGTTACAGTGTGTGAATATATTTGTGGGATGAGTTGAAAAAGAATGAAAAAAAATTCATATATAATATCCATCTATTCAAAACATGTACAATTCATTCCAAGAAAATAATTTTATTTATTTAATATTTATCTAAAAACATGTAATATTTTTATATATAATGATTCAAAGATAATTAATATGAAGAAGGATATCACAGAATATATATCAATGATTACAATATGTAATTATTTAAAATAAGGTAGGTAAAATTTCAATAGTATGATGCAATAATAACCAATTCATATATAAAAATTCATAATCACAACAATAGTGTTTCTATGTAGTCATAAAAATACATCGAGAGCAAATAATGTTATATAGGTTGTATTGGATTTTTAAAAATGAATCATAATTTCATTTTTTATTCAATTGGAATTATCACTCGATAAATATGCCATGATATACATTATACAAGAGGTGAGGTTACGCAGAGCACCACTATTTACTATATTAGACTATGATTGACATTAACAACATTTTCAATATGATTATAAAACTTCTCTAACCATTTAGTGAAAATTCAATATGGATTATCTCTCATAAACTATTGGTCAATCTGAGTGATCGATCCCATCACTTTAAGAAAATTTTAGATCTCAATCGATGTACCAAAAAGAAGGATGTGATCAACATCATCCACTAGTTGAGATATCATACAATATTAGTTCATAATGATTGATTAAAATTGATCTTTATAAAGATCTATATGGGGAGGGTAGAATAACATTTGTGTTTTGGGATGAGGTAGATGAACAGAAGCTACTGGGAATTGAATTTGTCCATGAAATCAAAGAATATGATAAAAACATTTCAATAAACATTTCATATTATCAAAGACGATAGAAGATATATAACTATAATCATTTTGGATACCAAAATTACTTGGATTTATGTAACACCCCACCCTAGTTACCTAGTTTCTATGCCTTATTACACAATATTGTCATGATCACAAGGGATCAATTCCAGAATGACAGATCGATTTGTTTCCTTGGAATTACTAGATACAAACATAAGTTTTACGTTACATTAAAAAATGTAATCAACATAATTTTATCTCATTTTAACACATTCTACACCCTTAGACTATCCCAGTATGTTAGTCGTAATATACATCATCACATCCAAGGAAAAATAAATCATAAAAAGGGGTGAGCTCAGGTGCTCATAAAGGATAAAAACATAAGGGAAACATTCATAAATATGAATAAGTACTTAAGGAAATGTATCAGGACTAAATCACAAAACATTTAAATTAAATATTCAGAATAATATTTCAAATATAAATTAAATAGTTCCATTTTATTGTTCAAATGGATATTCTACTAGTCAAATAATCACATTTAATATAAATAGCTAATTTCATAACGATTGAATGAATAATTCCAGACATCATAATCCCAGCGTCATGGCCTCAAGCCAAGACTACAAATCAAATTTTATCAAGGAATTGTGTCAAGACACTAGTTTGTCTCATTAAACCTACCGATGCATCAAGGAGCTATAACGAGCTCCTCCCATCACTTACTAAGTCCAATTAATTCCTTATAGAAAAAATTCAAAACATAACATAAACATTTGTATTATAACTAACATAAGAGATGTTAATACTTTAACCATAAACCATTAATGGTTTAAAAATAAAACACCCAAAGTAAATCATATTACAAAACCTTCAATATAATATGGAATATTATATTATAATAAATCAATTTCAAACAAGTGTAAAATCCATCAAATGATGTTGAAATAGAAAAATAATTACTATTAGATAGAAATACCTCTTTCTATTTTTAAATAATATAAATTTAAAATAATTATAGAAGAATACATTTATTCTTAAAATATTCTAATAAGATTGGAAGAGATGATTTGAAGGTGTTATAACAGTAGAAAATATCCGCACTCGTAGTATATGTTGAAAAATATTCTGTACTTAATTAGTCGAAATGGTCATAAAGGGCCATCATTTGAAAATGAAAGAAACATTCCTTTATTAAAATCTTATAAAACTTATGACAAGATTATAAATGACTATAACCCATAGTTTAGGAAATATTAAAAATGTTATGAAATACTTTTTTATGAAACACGGATGTGGATTAAAAAAAGGTCACATTACATACTAACGTATAAACAATCTCGAATAATGAATAGATTGTAGAATTAACCCGTACCCTGTACTTTTCCTTGATCGAGGGTAAGTTAACCTATAATATAATAGAGAAATCATTGTTATTAAATTTTAGAAGAACACCATACATAAATATGATATCATGTATGATTTTCTAATATTTCACTTTTAATAATATTTTTGTAGTATCATTGTTTAATGTGTTAAATGATTCTTTTTTATTTATATGTTTTGATACGTAACTATTGTTTTTTATGAATATAATGTATTTCATTCATATACATAATTATATAAAGGTCTTAAACATTATTTTCAATCATAAAATTTCAATTATTTTTGAATGATTACTGTGTAGAATTAATCTCAGTGTGTTCGTGGAGATGGTAATCCGTACATATGCATGAGTGAAAATATCACATTATTGATGGTGAAATAATATTTAATTGGATGGTATATCATATAAAAGGAATAATTAAAATTTTATATTTATTATTTACGTCAATTATACTCATTATTATATCCATCTAAATAATTATGTGTCGAATAACAAAATACAACATGACATGGAGACAGTAAGCCTTACATATGCATGTATGGTGACTCTGTCATTCATATGATGGATAGAATAATGAATATAGTTATAAAATAATAATAATAACCTCAAATTAAGTATAATGTACTAGATTTATGATTTTTTATAGAAACAACAATGAAATAGGAAGTGAAAGAAGAAATGAGCATTGGAAGCGGTGATGAAATTATTATATCTTCTTCAAGTGCTTCATTTTGATTTCATCAAAATGGAAATATATGTTGCAGTTCTGATAAAAGTAAGGCCACTTGGTTGAAGTGAGGGTAATTGGGAGGGAATTTGAGCATTGGTTGGATATACCATATGGCTTTGGAGGTGTTATTATGAGAGAATGGAAAGTTCCCTTTTATAAGATAGGTGAGGTTCACTTTAATAAATGTCTGAAATATTTTTCCTTTTATACAATCATATTTGGTGTCTAATGGATCCAAAAATATTTATTTTGAGTCGATGGTGGGTTTGAGTTGAAAAACACTCAACCAATTGGTTTTAGACATGTGTAGGTCATTATATTAACCTTTAATTTTAGATTTATCTCGATGTTTAAAAGTTTAACTTTTTTCATGTATTCTTGATTTATTATATTAAATTATTAATAATAATAATTTAAAAAACCAAGATAACCCCAAGTGGTTAATTATTGAGATATATAACAATATATAGTAATTTATCTGAACCTTATATTTTTAGGAATATTATATCAATTAATATTATTGTATTGTTTTTAAAATCCATTAATGTCATTTTTGACACTATTTAGTATTTGGTTTTTGTGAAAGTTATAAAATCACTATCACTTCAAAAAAAAGTTATTTAATCAACCCTAAAATGTCATATTGAACTATAATTTCATAGAAATTATCCAAAAGTCTCAATTTATAATTATATTAATATTTATAATATCAATTTTATCAATCTTTCAATGAAAAGGTAATTACTACATCATCATTGTGGAATTAACAAATTTAATTTTTAATGACTAAAATTTATAAATAATATACACTTTTGTAGTAAATGTTTTTATATTACTAATAAATTTTTATGGTTGAATTTATCTTATGTATAACCAAATATTAAAAATGTTTTATTTATTTGAATTTGAGTTTAACACTTTTAACTCTTTTTTTAGTAAAATAATAATATAAGTTCTAATATAATCCAAGTGGAACAATATAATATTATTTTATTCTATGATTTATTTTTGTTGAAATACACTTATCCAATAGAATTTATACATATTTTACTGTAATTATAATATCATTTGTAGCTTTAATTACCAAGGTTACTTTTGACCGTGGTTAATAAAATTCAAAAATTACTATTCAAAAAAACTATTATCATTATATTGGACCACATTTTATTTATTAAAGACATCGGTGTCTCTCAGATTTTTGAAATTAAACTAACAGATGCGGTAAAATTATGTTTTTAGAAAATTTTCTAATGTTCCTAGATGTTGGGTAAAAGACGTTAAAATTTTCAATAAAATTTTATAATTCTATTTTTATTATAAAATGTCTCCAATGAATTACATTGAAATAATATAGGTATTAAATATCTATTTTGAAATAAATTAAATTTAAATAAAATAAATACTTATTTAAATAAATAATCTCTTTAAAACAATAATGTAGTGTTTTTCACTATTCATAAAAAATTGAATGTATTGAAAAAAATACCAAAAATTCACCCTAAAAAATATTTATATTCTGAACCGAAAACTAAAGTCCATTTTGATAAATATAATTTATAAAATTTCAAAATATATGTATTACTATTAATTTCCGATAGTTTAATTGATCGCGTTGTGTTAGAACTCGACGTTGTGTACAACACAAGATATTTTATCATTCAAAGAGAAACTTACCATTGAAACATGGGGTGTTACCTTCTTCCCTCCTTCAAAAAATTTATTTCTATTTATTTCTAGAATAATAATGAATAAAAATATTCAAGTGGTTCTTCATCAAAAATTATTTTGGTTACCATGTTGCCTCTCCAATTTGATGGTTTCATTATAGATCTTTGACTAGAAGAGTCATCCGTTTCTCAACACATGTTTTATGGTATCATGAATCTTGATGGGATCTTCACAATAATAAATATTGGGTTTCAGTTCTATTTCATTATATGCGAGTACACGCATTGAGTCATGCTTGTATTTTCACAACAACGATAAGTTGAACACATCAAAAAATTTTGAGAGACTTGGTGGCATTGCCAAATGGTAAGCTACAACTTCAATTCATTCTATAATTTAAAAAGTTTTGATGTACCAATGTCTCAATTTACACTTCTTACGGAGTTTTAAAACACCCTTCAATGGGGATACCATTAATAAAACATAATCTCATACTTGTAATTTCAAATCCTTCCCTCTGTTATCGTCTGAGATCTTTTTCCTACTTTTAGCTTCTTTGTTGTGGGTTTGGATAATTTTATCCTTTTACATTGTTTCCTCAACACGTTCTAGGCTTATAAGTTTTCTTTCACCAACAGCATCCCTACATGTTGGTGTTTGACATCTCTTTCTATATAAAAAATCATATGGTGCAATCTTAATGCTTGAATGGAAACTTGTATTATAAGAAAATTATACCAGTGGTAAATACTGATCCCACATACCTTTAAAGTCATGGGAATAATATCTCAACATGGATTTTATGGTTTTAATAGTCTATTCTGATTGTCCATCAGTTTGAGGGTGGTGGGTAGTGCTCAAACAATGTTCAGTATCTAGGGCCTTCTGACGATTTTTCAAGAATCTTTTTGTAATACGGGGATCACGATCAGAAACGATCGATATGGGAACACCATGAAGTCTTACCAAAACATTAATATATAGTATTGGTAATCATTCAAGTGGTAAATATTCTCTTATACTATGAAAATGTGTTTACATGGTAAAATGGTCAACAATTATGAATATTTCATCATTCTTCCAAGGATTTTTTGGCAGCCCCAGGACACATTATATCATAATATGATCCCATTTCCATTCAGGTATGGGAATAGGTTGCATGAACCCTCTCAGATGTACTCTTCTCGCCTTAACCTAATGACAAACCATACATCTTGACTCAAAATCAACAATTTACTTTATCATGTTATCAAACCAGAATTGTCCCTTAAAATCTCTATACATCTTATTGTTAGCATGGTGTACCGAGAAATTGAAGCTATGAGGATCATACAACAATACCCTTTTCAGATCAAGTATACTAGGATCACAAATTTTAATCCCAAATTTCATAATTTCATATTCATTTATGAAATTAATAAATATCCCATCATTCAAAACATTAATTTTTTTTAAACTCTTCATCCTCAGTATGAGCACTTTTTATCCTTTATAGTAATGATGGTTTGGAAACTATATGAAAAATTATTGATGTTTCATGTTCCATTATTATTCCCATATCCGTCATTACTAGATCCATGATAATATGACCCATTTCAACTCTCATATTGTTCAAAACTCTATGATCCTTTTTACTCAAAGAATCTTCCACCTTATTTTCTATATCCCGAGTGGTATTATATTATGGAATAATAATCCTTGAGTAGTTCAATCCATCATCTTTGCCTAATGTTAAGTTCTTTCTGTGAGAAAATATATTTCAAACTCTTGTGATCTGTATATATATGACATTTTCAATATATAGCTAGTGTCTCCATATCATAAAATCAATGATTAAAACTACTAACTAATGATCATGAGTGGTATAGTTTTTTCATTAATTTTTAGTTGTCGTGATGCATATCGAATAACTCTATCATTCTGCATAAGGTCATAACCATTTATTTTTTTTGATTCATTACTATAAATAACAAACCCATCATTCCCTGATTGTAGAGTCATGGTAGGATCATTGAATAATATTCTCTTTAGTTATTCAAAACAATTTTCACAATATTTTGTCCAAAAAAATTAACCCCATTATATCTGAGCTTGGTTAATGGGTATTATAATCAGGCAAAATTATAGATCAAAGATTGATAATAACCTTTTAAATCAAAGAATTGTGTACCTCATTTATAATTTTCAGTGTTGGGAATTATTTTATTTCCATGGTCATTGATGTATTGAAATATATTATATCAATAGAGAAAATATTGACAAGAATATAAATTTCCTGAAGCCAGAATTCACAATTTCTAAACTTCCCATATAAATCATTTTCTCATAGGGTTTTTAGAATAGTGTGGAAGTGATTTTCATGATCTTCATAGAATTTTGAGTATAAAAACATATCAAAAATAAATACCCCAAAATGTCCTCAAGATATTCATTTAAAATTATAGTCAATAGATACATAAAAACAGAGGGTGCATTAGTTAGTACAAAAGGTATAACTGTAAACTCGTATTACCCGTTCCTAGTTCAAAATGATATTTTTAGAATGTATTAAATCTTCACACACAAATGATGATATAAAAATCGCAGGTCAATATTTTAAAAATAATATGCTCTATGATGTTGATCAAAGAATTCATCAATGAGAGATAAAGGATTGTAGTTTTTCATTGTTATAGCAATGCTATTTATTTAGTCAATGCCCAACCACAAAGATCCATATTTTTTCTTTACAAAAATAATATGGTATCCCAATGGAGAAACACTAGGGAGGATAAATAACATATTACACTATTAATCTATTATTATTTTAGTTACAATAATTTTATAATGTCCATTTTATAAGGGGTCATTGATATGGGACTTGAACTAGGAATTAAATCAATGGAAAACTCAATTTATTGATTTGGAGGATGTCCATGTAAATCATCTGGAAACACATCAAATTATTTTTAACAATAGGTACATCCTCAATTTGAACATTTTTTCCCTCACCCATAGTTATTTCATTATGTTCCTCCTGAATAATTGAATATTGTAGGGCTACTTGTGGTGGATCTAGATACGTATCTGGTTGTGACGTTTCTTCTCTAAATATAAGTTACTATTTATCATTGTCAAAAATAATTACTTATTTATTATTATAATAAATTTTATCATCATAGTATTACATCCAATCTATATAGAGGATAATATCAAATTTAATCATGGTTATGATGATGATATCATCATATAAGTCACATTTATATGCCCTAATGGGAACTGATTCACAAAACATTGTTGTTGTGATACTTCCCTTATGTGTTTTAAATGAAAAATACCTTGTTAAATCAAATTAGAAATATCTAATATTCATAACAGTCTGGGAATATATAAAACATTTCAGTGATCAAAGTTCAAAGAATGAATTGGATGAATTTTAGGAAACCATTCAATTACTATGCACAACATCATTCAAAGCTTCAACCTCAGTCATAGTGATTGCATAAGCTTGTCCTTACTCTCATGGACTTTTTTGAGATAAGTTTCCTTGGAGATTAGGAAATTAATTTTCTTAATACCCCATTTATCTACAACATTAGAATTCAACACTGACAACCTCTTTATTTCCATTGCAATAACTAGCTTGGTGGCCTTTTTCAGCACACTTTTAACAGTCCCCCATTACCTTCGGAAAAGTACCATGTTATTTCTACCAACATTTACTGCACGTTGGAAATTAAACATTTTCCTTCATCTCCCTATTTACATTTTTATAGTGTTCAACCAATGTCTTCTTCACATGATTTTAATTAAAGTCGTATGACTTAGGGAAGTCCGTTGCTATCTTGATAGTAGAGAAGACAATATCATTGTAGGATGAGAAGGATTGTGAAACTATCTCTTGACAGAGAAATGGTTTTAACCCATCATATAATCGGCCAAACTTACTCCATGGGTTACATAAATAATTTTTTGCATGCTTTGTTATCCTTGTAAAGTTATCCTCATACTTTGTGACATTTTCATCATCCTTTTGGGTCAAAATCAGAAATTGTATTTCCATATCTGATTGTCGGTAATAGGGAAAGAACCTTTATATATATAGCTCTTTAAACTCCATAAATTGTATATTTTATACTTCTTCATCCTACTTAATGTTTTAAATTATTTTTCACTATTTTTCTCCTTCTCCAGTGAGTCGGTAAACTACCATGAAAACATTTCCCCATTTGATACTCTCCAAAGCATGAAATATTTTCTTTATAGAAATTATCCATTTATGAGATAATTTTTTTATTTCCATTGATTTTTGGGAGATTCTTCATTATAAAGTGGTCTAACATTGAATCTCTATGTTGTGGATCAGGGTACTTCATACAGGTATGGTTATTATTTATAAACTGGTTGATTATTCTCTATACCATTATTAGTTATTCATCACTAGTTGCATCACTAGCTCCACTATTATTATATGGAGTAGGCGGGAAATTCCTAAATTGATTATATGCGTTGATACCGTTTCCATTCCTTCCATTATGTGTCATTTCTAAATATTGGCATACATTTGATTTGTTTATGAATATCAATAAATAATTACAAACTAGTAAAATACCTAACATAAATTGAACCGATTTTTAATATAATACATGATCATAAAAGAATGTTTACTTTAAAGAAGTACTTACTCATAAATCATACATAATAGTTTGTAAAGAAAATGTGGACTATCCTTTGTATATCCCCTAGGTGTGTCATAATCGAGAGTATAGAAAGGCCCGTTGTCATGTACCAGGATACCCTGAGATAAGCCCGAAACACTATGTCATATTTTTCACTTCTAGTTACATCTGTTCCAGAGCCACCTCTACTTACTTGTATCCAAACATGGATGTATTTCGTGGATAATACAAAAACTACATACATTTCCGAAATTGAAGGCTGTTTTTATATACTAATCCTCAATTTTTATCTTATGTAAATGATATATAATAAGAGTTTCTTTTTCTAAATCTAACTTCTAAGGGTTATACTAAACATCCTATGATAAAAAACTATAAAGACTCGACCAAAGTTATCTAGATTCGGTGCTTTATTAATTAACATTGGCTTGGTCACAAGCGGTCAAATCCCAAAAGACTGACCAGTTTAGTAGCCTTGGAAGTACTAGATGAAAACATATGTTTTACATTACAATATGAAATTAAGAACAATAACATTGGGTCTCCATTTAACACATTCGTCTCTTATAGATGATCCATAAAGGCCAGTCATTATATACTTATTCCCATCCTTGGAAAAATATATCAGAGGAAGAGGTGACCTCAGGTTCTTAATAAGAATAAACATACAGTTAAAACTTTCATAAATAAGCATAAACATTTATTGCAATATATAAGACTAAAAAATCATTTTAAACATAAACATCAGCATAATATGGTAGAGATATATATAATAGTTCCATTTACTTATTCACATGGATATTCTACTTGTCAAATAATCACACATAATATCAATAGTAAATTAAATAATGATGGAATGCATAATGTCGGAAATCAGAACTACATAGTCAAAGCCTCATCCCACGACTACCATTGTGATTTTTTCAAGGCCACATTCCATGTAAATATTTTTTCTCATTTGATGTACTGATGCCTCGGGGAGATATAATGGTCTCCACTAATCACATATTAATTTCAATGAATTCCTCATATGAAAAGGATGAAATATAACATAAACATTTGTATTAAAACTATCACATTAAATGTTAAATCATTAACCATAAACCATTAATGGTATTAAAGTAACACATCCATCGTCAAATATTAGTCCAAACCTTCAACAGAATATGGAATATTGTATCATAATAAATAAAATTCAAACAAGGGTAAAATCCATCCAAGTTTGATGAAATTGATGAAATCATAAGTATTTGAGATAAATTTATCATTGTATTTTGAAATATTTTAAATGTCAAATAATTATAATAGAAAACATTTATTTTGTAAAAAATCGTATAAGAATTTAAGGGAATCTTTGAAGGTGTTATAACAGTAAAAAATATCTACCCTCACCATATATGTTACAAAAAAAATTCTTTCTTTAATTTGTCGAGGAGGTCATAATGGACCATCATTGGAAAATGACAGAATGATTAATTTATAAAAAATTTATAAAATCTCATAAAATGGTATAAATTGCTTTAATCCATAGTTTAGAAATTGGAAATCTATTTTGAAATACATCTTAAGAAACACATATGTGGATGATAAAGATGTCGAAGAAGATACTCACGTATAAAATACCTTAGATAATGATGATATTGTGGAATTAACCATTACCTTGTACTTACAGTGGTCGAGGGTACATTAACCTGCAGTAAAATAGTAAAATAATTGTTATTAAATTTTACAGGAACCACGTACATATACATGATATGAAATAAGATCTTATAATATTTGATTGTAAATAATTATTCGGTAGTATCATTCTTTCAGTTGTTAATTGATTCATTTGACTTTATATTTTTGGTAGTGTAATTCATGTTTGATATGGATTGGATGTCTTTGATTCATATCCAAAATGATATTAAAATCATAAACATTATTTTTAATAATAAAATGAAAATTATTCTTGAATGATTACGATGAGAAATTAATCTCATCGTGTTCGTGGAGACAGTAATCCTTACGTACACATGGGTGAAAATATCATTATATTGATGGTGAAATGGTATGTAATGGGATGGTATATAATATATATATAATAATTATCATTTTATACCATTTATTTACCTTAATTATACTAATTATTATGCCCATCAAAATAATGAAGTTTTGAATGACAAAATACAACATGACGTAGAGACAGTAAGTTGTATATATGCATGTATGGTGACTTTTTCCTTCATAGGATGGATAGAATAATGTATCTGGTTATACCATATTTATGATAAAATCAAAATATGTATAATGTACTAAATTTATTATTTTTTATAGAAATACCAATGAAAGAGGAAGTGAAAGAAGAATATAACTTTTGAAGAGGTGATGAAATTACTACATCTTCTTAGGGTGCCTCCTTTTTATTTGAACAAAATGTATATATTGGTTGACTTTCTAATCTATATATGGACTCTAGGATGAAGTGAGGGTAGTCAAAAGGGTATTTGAGCTGGTTTCAGAAATGAAACATTTCTATGGAGGTGTTATTATGATTGAAGGGAATGTACCCTTTTATAATATAGTTGAGGTTAACTTTAGGAAAAGCATTAAAATATTTTTTTATATAAACATATTTAGTGTATAATGAATCAAAAAGGATTTATTTAGAGGATGAGGTGGGTCATGGTCGAAAACCTCTAAACCTAGTAGTTTTTGACAGGTTTAGGTCACCATCTTAACCTTATCTTCTACATATAACTCTTTGTTTAATAGTTTAACTTTTACCTGGTATTCTTGTATTATTATAATAAATGGTTAATAAACATATTATATAAAACCAAGAAAACAACAAGTGGTTCATTATTGAGATATATAACCTTATTTATGTCATTTTTCTAGACATTATATTTTTTGGAATATTATATCAACTAATAGTATAGCATTTATTTTAAAAATCCATTTTTGTAAATTTTGACACTATTTAGTATTTGGGTTTAGTGGAAGTTATAACATCATTATCACTTTGAAAAAATGTATTTAATCATCCCTAACATGTCATATTGACCTAGAAATTCGTGTAAATCATCAAAAGTCTCAATTTACAAATATATAAATATATGTAATATCAATTATTATAATCATCCAATAATAAGGTAATTATTGCATCATTGTTGTGGCATAAAAAAAATTTAATTTTTAATTTCTAGAAGTTATAAATAAAAAACAATTATGTAGGAAATTTTTTTATATTTCATATAAATATTTATATATTAATTTATCTTATATATAACCCTATATAAAAAATGAATTAGTTATTAAAATTTTAATTTTAAACTTTTTACTAATCTTTAAATTAAATAATAATTAATGTCATAATATAATACAAGGGGACAAAAAGGATTATATTTTCATCCAAATGTTGATTATGGTCTAAATAAACTTATTTAATAGAATTTGTAGATGTGTTAGGGTAATTATAATATCATTTTTAGCAATAATTTAATTATTTAAATTTAACCGTTGTAAATAAAATTCATAAGTTATTATTCCAAAAAATTTATTTTCATCCTATTGAATTAAATTTTATTTACTGGTGTAAACTGTGTCTCCTCGATTTTTAAATTAAATTCACAGATGCGGTAAAGTTGCATTTTAGGAAAATTTCTTAATGTGAAAACAATGTTGGTAAAATACGTTAAAATGTTTAATAAAATTTTATAAATATAATTTTATTATAAAATGACAAAAATGAATTAAATTGAACTCATATATTGAATATTTATCTATTTTTAAATAATATAAATTTATATAAAATAAATAATTATTTTAATAAAAATTATGTTTAAACAATAATGCATTGTTTTTCACTATTTATCAAAAGTTGTATGTTTATAGAAAAACAGCAGAAATTCACCCTAATATCATTTTGATATTCCAAACCAAATAATGATGTCCATTTTGAAAAATAAAATACATAAAATTTCAAAAAGGTTGGTATTACTATTCATAAAGGCTTTTTTAATTGGTCGTGGTATTCTAGAATACAAAGTAGCATACAACGCAAGAAATTGCATTATTCAAAGAGAAACGCACAATGGATGTGTGTGGTGTTAAATTGGAGGTAAAGTGTACCACAATATATATATATGAATATATTAATAATATTTGGAAAAAATAGAAAACTTTATCCTAGGAAATTCAACTCCGTTTTGGTTCTTGATCACATCAGATATGTGGCTTATCTAATAGAACAAACAAAAACTAAGCCTCTAGTACATCAGGTGTTCCATCTATATAATATGTGGAATGACATAAAAATTTAATTCACATGTACTGAATTTGAATAAAGTATAGTTGGAAATTGATTTATCATCTGAGCAGAAAAATGTGATGATCTTAAACTATAGTTAAAACTTTCTATGCAATATGAAAATTTACCTAGTAAATGTAGTATAGTTGAACTATAAGTGTGAGGAGGAGACATGGGACCTTCATGATGTGAGGAAGTAAAAGAAACCTCATTGGTTTTCCCCATAGTGGGTAAAATTTATTATGGATTAAAAAATGAAATTCCCATAACTGTTAATAATGTAATTTAATTAATGATTATCTAATTGTTTCATATTTTGTAATATATTATTATATAATTAATATGCACCACAATACAGAACAAAAAAGTACTTTGTGAATTTATACATTATATTAATAGATTTAATATAACTATTGGTATTGAAGACATCATTCTAGTATAATATTAATTAAATATCATAAGTTAAATATTAATGTTTTCATCTTCTTGATCTCCTAGAATTGTCATACCCCTGATCTCCACTATAGCAATGAACTAGAATATTTTAAATAAAACACCAATAATAAAAATTAAAATAAATATAACATTGAGATAATCTATAATTCAATTAATAATTACTCAAATATGGAATATTTATATAATTTAGGAAACCAATAAGCCTACTATAAACATTTCCACTTACATGTTAATCAAACTATTGGAATAGTAATCATATCATTAGTAATAGTAACCTGACTATTTGATTAGTAACATAAACAATAGAATTATAAAAAAATGTTTTTTTATATTATAAGTTGAAAAAAGAACATTTTTATATCATGATAAAATAAAATATATGTTTTAAAAAATTTTAAAAATTAATTAATTTTTTTCAATATATATTTTTTTTATTTTTATTAAAATATAATAAATTATAATAATGATTAATTTAATACAATGGGTTTTAAATAGATATATTTATTTAATATAATGATTATAAATATTTGTGAAATGATAAATAATTTTTCAATGGTTTGGAAAAAATATTATATTAAAAAAAATTTGTATTTTTTATAATATATATGGCTTATATATTAAAATTAAAATTTTTATGTTTATGAAATTATAATAACTAATGGATTTAGTATTTAATAGCTACAAAATGAAAAATGGTAAACATAAATTATTTTTTATTTTTAAAAAATATTTTAATTTTTAGGGAATAGTTATGTACAAAAAATATAGTATTTAACTTTATGAGTTAAACACGTAATTAATTTTATAATGGGTGGGGTAATTTTTCATTATTTAATACCCCTGTTAACCATTAAATATATATATTCATAAATATTATCACTATTTTCATTGTAGAGACCAAATAAAAAACTAATGATTATTATACTCAATATGCCCCTCTCCTCACTTAATAAATACATAAAATTCAAACTAGACATTCTATTATATGGATCATTGCAAACCACATCCCAATTATTTTCCAAACCCCCAATCCATTTTTTAGTACTACTGGTATCACTAATTTACTTTTTATGGATCAGAAAGTTGTATCATAACTTGCAATATCCCAAGGAAGAGTTCCAATTCGACGCTAATCCACTTTAATTTTTTTATTCTTTGTACATACCCCATATATTCTCCATATACAAAGTCTGATAAACATATTTATAAAAATTACACTTAGTTTTTATTATTCAATTGGATTATAGATCCTCTATATTCAATTTAGTTGATTTATAAATTATAAAATTGTTTACAATATGGTTAATTCATCATCTATTTGAATAACCAACATCATTTTTCTCCACTATAACAATGTATAGTAAGAAAAATATTTTTATGTATAAATAATATGATAATTAATATATTTAAGCATATTTAATGTTATTTAATTATTTAATAAATATTTAATTAAATTTAATGAATTTAATTTTTGATGGTTGTTAGAACAACCTAAATAAATTACCATTATACCATTTTCATTTTTATAATATTAATCATCCGCATCCAAGAAAAATATTTTGTGGTTTGGAACATTTAAATTTGTTTTAGGAAATTAATATTATTTCATATCACATAATGATTTTTATTATCATTTATCATGATCGTCTATAATTATCCACAAGTTATATGACATTGGAACTAGGGATGAAACACATATAGAAAAGTCAAATTAAAAATATATTTTCATATTAATGTATTTTAATGAAAATTATATAATTATATTAAATAAAAAATAAATTTTAATGTTCTATATTATGTAAATAAGGAATTTAATTATATAATAATGGAAATTACGTTCATGTGGATAATCATTAGGGAACACAAAGTAATGGTTATCGCTGAACTATCCTATTTTTGGCTTATAGTTTTTCTCTAATTACATAAAATTATATATACATTATTATTAATTAAAAAAATTATTCATTATATATATTTGAAAAATATATTTCATTGTTATTTTGGATTTCCAGGATACATATTTATGTGTCCAAATCAACGTTTATCAATTATATTCATTTTTGGAAATAATAAATGTATTGTCAAATAATGTAGTTATAGAAAACACATTTATTACAATTGTAATTTTAGAATGTCATAAGTTTTAACTATTCATATATAATATATCACTAATTGTTATAGCTATTTTTAATATAATTTTTATAAATAATATGAGGATTAATATATTAAGGGTTATTTTATATTCCAATTTACAAAGACAATTGAAGTTATGGCCTTGACTAGTAGGATCATACAATTTGATTCCCATTTATAGGAGACTTCTTGAGATATATAATCAATTTAATTTTCAATTCACTAAGACAAATAAAATATACAACATGTGATGTAATCGTTAAACCTTTTATAGGATATTTTCAAACTCATATAGATCACATCCAAAATTATATTGAAGAATAATAAAAATCAGATTTGACATAGTTGGTTTCAGATAAAAGATGTGTTATTTTGTGAATTAAGATTTTGAAAACACAATTGAATGATTTTGGGTGAATAATAAACATATTAAAACATCCATATAATTTTATTAATGTATAGTATATTTTCTATATATGAAGATATATCACTATGTCGATACTATAATTAGATATGGATTCAGAATAGTTTTTTCATTGGTTAATATTACAAAAATGGGTGTATTGGGCTTAAATTGATAAACACATAGTAAAATTCAATGTGGCCTTGCTACACACCTATTTTGGAAATCCTAATCCATATTCATTTCTAAATTTACAATATTCATAGAGAAATATTTAATATTAAAAATACAATGTTTTTATAAACTAAGAAATATTTCATCGATAACATAGATTGGAATTGATGAAATCCATGGGTATGGAATATATGTGATCTATGAGTTTGTCAATTGATGTTCATGGTTTAACATTTTACAATTTCAATAGCTAAAATTTGTCAATTCCTATTTTAATTTTTCATAACATAATTTAATGCAACAAAAAACAAGTAGTTTTTGTTGGGATAATCATAAATGATACTTAACATTATTTCTTATCATTAATGTTTAGTTAAACTATCCATTATCTATAACATAAAATTGAAGTCCGTCTATAACGGAAATTAAAAAATGGTTAAATTATTGATTTCGAAGTATACAACTCGTCCCCTAACAAAATTTATGTGCTGAATTTCACAAAAACCCATTTTGATAATCTATTTAGTGTAATTCGGTGTCATTCTAGGAATGGATTGGATATCCTTGTATAATGATAACATAAATTTACATGAACATTACATCATCATCCATTTTGAAAATGATCCAATTTATTTATTCAACAATAAGGTGTAGTACAAATCATATTTTTTAATTTTATCTCACAAATTAATATTATTTCACTCTGGTAAATAATATCTATCTCAAATGATTAAGAATAAATAAAATAATTATCTTGGATGAGATTTCCATTGTAAGGGAATTCACTAATTTGTTTCACGATGAATTTCATATAATAACTCCAAAAAAGATTGGTTGGGTTCACAATGTATAATATACTTATAAAATTGATCATATGCAATACTCCATATATATTGTTCATTGATGAAAATTATGAGATTAAGAAAATGTTACAAGAGAACTTAGATAATTTATTTATATAATAAATTAAATCATAAAACAATGCACTGATACTTTTAATGATGAAGAATAAAGTATCAATGTGCCTCTTAATTTATTATCATGTGGGTAATAAGGTAATTACAATGAACATGTATCGTCTTCCAAATATTTATGACTCTTTCAATTACTTATGTGTATCCCAATACATCTCCATGGTGGATCTTGGGTCAGTATATTATCATGTCAATGTGACGAATAAAGACATTAATGAGATATACTTATTGATCAAAATGACTTTTAATAGCATACCAGATGAACTTATTCACTATAATTATATTTATTTTTTTCTAATTGAAATATCTTAATTCTCATATTCTTTATTTTTATTTCATCCCAATTTTCTCAATGACAATATGCCTCTTATTTTTATTTTATTAAATATTGTATAAATGTTGAGGAATATTATGTATATATATTCATTATCGATATTTGAAAAACATATGTCATCTAAAAAAACATGAGTCATATTCTTCATAAATGGTATCCATTATCCTGACAATGATTAATTTTTAAAAATATAATTTTGAATTCCAAAGATTTGAATAAAATTTCCTCTATCCTTAATTATTTAATAAACATAATCCCTGAGAACACTGAAATACATTTTAATTTAATCATTTTTTAATCTTATATAAATCATTATGTAACATGACATAGCTTGTGAAATAGAAATCCACTTAATACATCTCAAAAAATATCTGATTTTTATGTATTTTGAATAGTCATATATGATTCAACTAATTATTACTTGTTATCACATATCATTAAAAATATAATTATGAGATAATAATCACTTGGATGATAGATCCACTATTGAGATAAAACAACCCAAAAATAATGAAACACAATATGGTCTCATATTAAATCCATAGTTCTATACAATATGGCTTCATTTTCCTTGATAAGGTGAAACTCAATCCACAATTAAATCATTAAAATGTTTTCCAAACTAAAAAATATTAAAAAAATTCATTCTCATTGACTCTAAAATCTAAATCATGATGATTTTAATGAATGTAATGATATTATTCAATTCCAAATTTAGTATGTATACAATTATAGAAACAAATATTTTTATGTAATAGAATATCATTTCGTTGTATATTTTCATTCAATAAAATATTATATTGACATCATGCTTCACACACACTCATAATGAAAAATTATTCAATACATTTTAGATGAATTTTATAAAAAATATATATTATTAGTAAATAATTCTATTGAATATTATTATATTAATCAGCCAAAAATTCTTTTATTTAGGGGATAATTGAGAAAAGATATTTATTATTAATATAAATTTATATTTCTAAAATAAATGTTAATAATAATTTATATTTTACTAAATTAACTACATAAAAAAATATTTAATTTCATTATGTAGATTAATATATTAACATTCTTTAGAATTATAAATTCAATTGAAATTTTAATTAAAAATATCAATCTTTAGAAACACAATTTTCATTAAAAATAATTTATATTTTTATTCATTATTTTTATTTAAATGTTAAATTTTAGATTTTTAGAATGTAAATTTAACAAAAATAAATTCAATTTATAATTAGAATGATAATA
The DNA here is from genome assembly GCA_963277665.1 of Viscum album. Classification (NCBI taxonomy): domain Eukaryota; kingdom Viridiplantae; phylum Streptophyta; class Magnoliopsida; order Santalales; family Viscaceae; genus Viscum; species Viscum album. Next base: position 2,088,212,752 of record OY728152.1, read on the forward strand.
TTAACTGAGTAATAAATATTCCGATTTTTATAAAAAATTATTTTTAATTGACTGGTGAAAAGTTCAATTATTGTCAAAAAACCAGTTGTTATGACATTATTAGATTATAGGTATCTATTATAAATTTATTAATAATTATCATTAAAAAAATGCATATTTTATAATTTTCATTCTATATTTAAAAATACTTGTTATAGTTTATAGACATATGATTGATATTTTTAAATTTATTTAATAATTTTCTCTATGGTGAAAATAAATTTTACACTCATATTAAGGTAACTAATATATTTTGGGCATGAAATTATTCCATTTGACATAATTAATTATTATATATATATATAAAAATTTATCCAAATATGATGATATAAATCACATGGTATTTCTGAATACCATTTATCTGAACCCCAAAAATCATATTAATAAGCATATCCCCATAAATATACTCAATTTTTTTACCCAAATCCTATAGTAAACCATGAATATAATAATTTTTATGGTGAACCCATATATGACCCATAATAATCACTCGTTATGATATTATACTATAGTTAGTATTGATGGGACATTGTATTTTGGATATTTCTTTTTTGATAAATGATTGTTCCCAAACTCACACTGGTCCACTAGATGATTTCATGGGGGAATGCCTATGTAATTACAAAAATACCAATCAATGAATGTTAATGACAGTAAAAAGATATTATTTTATGGAAAATTCCATCATTAAATTAATCCTTCTACTTTTTATACAATTCTCAAAATAAAAGTGTTCCATAACATGGGTGTTCTTTGTATCCTCAACAATTGAAGATAAAGGTTAAAAATTATATATAATTGACATAAAAAATAAATGAGTGATATTAAATACATAAATTCTTTGAAAAATTTGGATAAAATACCTCCATCATGTTATTTATGAAAAACTTATTAATTATTTTTTAAACATTATGTAATATTAGCCTATATCATAATGAGGGTGAAAAATTATATGAAATAAAATTAAGAATAATTGTATGTTAAGTGACTTATATAAATTATGATATAATTTTCACATTTCCTTTGTGTATAAGAGTAAAATTAAATAATTTATAAATTATAAAAACACATTCTCTTATAATCAAAAAAATATAATTATCTATTACCAATAATTATAATATTATCATTGGCATCATAAACATCCATAAAAAATAGTATATACCAACAAATGTACTAGATCCATACCATAAACTATAACATACTATCTCATTTCCACCATTCTGAAATATTAGGACATAAAACATTAAAAAATGATTAAAACCCACTTTATAACATCAATGAGCTAGCTCACCTCTATCGTGACTGAACATGAGTATTTTTTACCTCAAAAAGAACTCCTGAAAAGAAATAGGATTCTGACTATTTTTATAGACTAGATATAATCATGGGGATAATATATAATATGTGATAGATATTAATAAATATTCTAAACTATATGAAGGAAATAATCAATAAAAAAGGTAGATTGAAGAAAATCATCACAATGAGATTCCATTAAAGGTAAACATTATAGCACATGAAATAACTAGGTAACTAACAGTAAAAGTCATTCATGTAAAAAAAATAGAATATATACCTCTAATGGGATATTAATATAAAATATATTCTAATATAAAACAATGGTTAATTAAAAAAGTTATAATTACAAGCTGGTCATATGCCCATGCATAGTCACTTTTCCCAACCATGACTCAGCTACTTATATCAAACATCATGACATGGTCGAATATTACTATAATCATGTGTAAAAATGAACTCCTTCTAGTAAATCGTGATTCTCTATAGGTTATATATGAAATAATTTGTTTACCTCTAATGATCTATATATATATATATCAAATCTATAATTTTAAATGATGATGAGGGATGATATATAAAATAAAATCACTGTGAATAAAAACTCCATCAATTTTGTTTTGCACCTCGAAACCTGTTAATAATCACACATGATTCATCATTATAAATTATCAAGTGTAATCAAGTCTCAATATATACCCTATAATTAGTGTAATTAATACATTCAATAGCATCCACTGAATCTAAAAATTAAATACAAGAGGAAAATCTGAGATACATTTACAATAACATCTCCTTGGTTTAAATGTCTCCCAACCCAATCCATTCACCATAAATAGTTTGATATATTAATAACATTTCATATTGACGCAATTATAGTTGGAATAATAACAAATCCAATATCAAAATTGCATAAAAAAATCTCATGACCCCAAACCATCGTATATACTAATAACATCATAGCACACACATTCATTGCTAAAATAATCACCCAACCCATTTCACATATTCAATCCCATATCTCCATCCACTACCTTGTTTAACATAAATTATTAACCAATTAATCACTACTCTCATGTTATTAGTTATCATTATCACCTTACCGAAATCACAAAACATATTTCTTCATATCCTACTTCTAGGGGAAGAAATAACATCAAAACTGAAAACTATATCACTTCCCATATTATGAATGGCATGATCTCTCAACCCGTATTAAAATAAAAAATCAATAAGGACCATATTTTGTTTTTTTCATAATAAAAAACCAATACGATATAACTATTTAATGACCATGCTAAATAAACAATAATTTTATAATTCTTTTTCAAATAGTTAAATTTTATACCTCAAATTTTTAAAAACACTTGTACAATTCATTGATTACTAGGGGTTATAAACACACCCAAATTTGATTCATTATAGAAGAAAATATAATTTTCATCCTCTGGAAAGTATAAATATTAATTCCCATTATTTAATTACAATTTTACACACATATACTAAATATGGTACTCTTCCTCAAAAAAAGGGATTCATTATATGACACTGACTGTAGGGCTAATATGTAACACCATGAGATATTAAAATAAACATTTTATATTGGATAGTGTAATGGACATGAAAAAATGTGTTTATCTTATGTTTTATGAAAATCAAACTTTATCTTACAAAACCCTCAATAACTTGTTTTTTATATAACTTGTGTTATACAAAAAACCATGTTTTCATGGACAATACTATACGATGAATATTCTTCTTTACTAGGATAGTTTTCTCATAGCCTTTGTAATATAGGGTATAGTCATGATTAAATTGGTTTTGAATATATTTTTGATATATATATACATATACATTCATTGGGGACCAAATAATTATAAATGATAATAAAAAATATTCAAAATTAAAAGGAAATATTTCTCTAAAGAATTATTTAAATGCGCGAAAGTGTGTTTTATAAAAATAAGATAATAAAATCACTCTTATTGGATTATATTAATGAAATTTATATGTAATATAATCACTATATAATTATTAATTAATAATTTTTTTCTATAAAATAGATAAACATAAAATTCAATTTTATATTTAAGGTTTTCATTTTTCATTAATGATGTTATGAAGCCATTTTATGTCATACATATTTTAAAACCAATTATAGAGACAATATTCAGTTTTATTTGAAAATAGAAATTAAATCTATGAAATATGATTACATAAATAATATTATTTATATTTTTTTGATTTTTATAAAAAGGTTCAATTTTTTATTAAAAGTGAAAAATATTTATTTTTAATTGAATATTGTATCTTCACCTATATTTTTTACAATTTTATATCATTTTTTCAAATAGTTTTAATGTAAAAATAGGAAAATAATAATTCTATTAATATTACATATTTAATTTTAATAATTTATTTATTGAAATTTTATATAATAACATATTGATCCTCTGAATTTTTTCAGATTAAAAACCCACTTTCTTTTCATGTCTTCGTGATAAATTATGAATTACATTATATCACTTTGGTGAATTGAATATGAAAAAATGTATTCCATATTTGGAATCATAAATTTTATTATTAACTAATAACACCAACAATTTTTTTTTTCAAAACTGATTAGTGAAAATAATTAAAAATAATTAAAACAATAAATGTAGAAAACAATTTTATTTAGTACATAAACATATAAAAAAAGCTATAAAATTTACAGAACACATTTCCAATACCTATTTTATCGACATATATTGACCCATATTACCATTTTATTTAAATTTATGATTTTTTGGGATATTATTATGTTAAATATAAACATATAATATATTTAATAAATAATGGGGAAAAATGTAACCCTCTTACTTTAAATTAATATAAATATTTAATGTTATAGAGAATACTACATAGGTTCGGTTTTAAATATTATTTTTGGACATATATTTCTTATTTCTATCAAAATAATTTATCATAAATTAACAAATATTATATAATTCTATTTAGTTAATTGGAAATAAAGATTACTATATTATTTAATTATTAACTAAATAAAATAAACGGTAAAAAAACAGTAAAAGTGGGGTAAATAAAATGAATTCTTTGGTTACATTAATTTTGTGAATTAATGTATCCTTATAATATTTTCTTGAAATAATTAATTCATATTATATCATTTTATTGAATTTTTAAAAATAATTTCATTGAAAAATAACAAAATTAAAATTTTTTTTATTTTAAAATAATTGACATTTTATTAAATGCTTTAAAGTTACTATAAAAATTATATTATTCGAATTGATTTTAAAAATATTAATAAATATAATATATTTTTCAATAATTGGCCTATTTATTTTTTAGAATGATCATTTTTACTAATAAATATTTTAAACAGTATTGTCACGGTTAGAGTTAATTTAGTGTTTTACACATTACATGTGATTCTGTTAAAATTAATTTCCAATATATATTAAAATTTTATTTGATAATTTGGAATTCATGATGAAAATTATTTTATAAAATTTTTAAAATATTTTTCATTTTAGTTAATTGTTAAAGGATAAATTCCACAGGTAATAAAACTACATACCTTAATTAAAATGCAAAATAAAAAATTAATGAATCGTATGAATTGATGAACAAAATGTTAAAAAATGAATTTACATTATTGTGTTGGATGTATTTAACAAAAAAATACTCTTAACCTCAATTATAATTCAATTTATTAGTCACATGACATGTGATAGACCACTAAATAGTAAATTGGTTTTGTTATTTATAATTATTTCATTGACCCTAAAAAATTAAAATGTACTCACTATCCCCACTTTATCCCCAATCTCAATGATTTTTGGTTCGTCGACACCTATAGAACAAATACTTCCAAAATTACTTTCACTCATCTAAGAATATATACTTTTTAAAAGAAATAAATGCATACACTGTTTTAGTGAAAACCTATGGAGGATACTTGAAAAGAATATAAGGTTCTTCAAAATAAATATTTATATTTTTTCCTTTCCACCACCATAAAATATTATCATATCAATAATAAATATCAATAGAAGTATCATAAATATACATTTAATTGTTTTTTTGAGGTCATGATTTATAACCACACAATGTTCCATCAAATTGGTTTCCAAATCAAAGTTTGTGTCTATGTCACATGAGACCCTCGCAAACCGATGTCAATAATTTTTCTATTACAATATTAGAATTTTGGGTATAATAATAGATAAATTTTATTTATATGATATATTGTATATTTATAATGTAATTATTATTATGTAATTATTTGAAGACACATAAGATCATGGATTTCTTTTGTGAGAATACAATAAAGTCATTTTTATATATAGTGGACATCCTCCTTGTAAAGAGATGTGATTTGTTCAAACATAAAATTTAATGTGTTATGGGTGATTTAAAAAAACGTGTGATATATATTGGTATATGTTATATATTAATTATACTACATATGCCATTTAATTTTATTTGTTTCAAAATTACATAAAAACGGTTGCAACATTCATGTCCATGTATGTCCTACAATCTCCATAAACAATTTGTTTCATATTCAATCTAAGATTTTTATAGATTATGATAAATATATTTATAATATGTGTTATAATTATATAATATTTTAAATTAATCAATTTATGTAATAATTTATTTCTTAAGAACACATAATATAAGAAGTAAAAACATTTATTAAAAACAAAGTAGTAATTACCCTAAATTTAACTCTATCATTGACTTGTTAATAAATGTATAATAAAAGGTCATAAAAAATAATACATTATATCAAAAATATTACATATTTTATATAATAATTTAGTAACATGATTATTAACTCTATAATAGATTTTATATAATGTTGAATTTTTTTTTCAGGTATTTGTTTTTCTTGTCTCACATTTATTTTGTGTGAGATACTTGAAATATTCACCGATTAAATTTGTTGGGTTGTTTACATAGTTCCCATGATTGTATTTTCTGTTTCATATAAATAAATTTATAAGTATTTAAATATATATTTTATTATATCTCTTTTATAGAGTTTATGGTTCGAGTGTTACCAAAACTATATGTAATTTTTACCATTTTTAATATTTTTGTGACTTATTTTTTGTTATGAACCTGTATTCAATAATAATGTGTATATATAAGAATTATGACATGAATATTTATTATTTTTGATATCATTATATTTCAGGATTAATTTATTTTAATACCTTCATAGGATTTACTATTCAGTGTCAACCATGTTCTTTGACTTTGATATTTCAATCTCATCAATTATCAGAACTGTTTATTATTATGTATCTAATATTAAAATATTATAATATAACATTAAATAATTATCAGGAATTTTATTCTCCACTATTTAATTTTTTGAGGATATTTTTTTTCCTTCTACTGAATCATTTTATATTATAATATTTGAAAATAATAATTTTATAAAAACATTGATTTTCTATAAAAAAAATATTTTTTAATCAAAATTATTATTTATGAAAAAAAATTCAATAGAAATTTTTTTTGTTAATCAGCAAAGGAAATTTACTCAAAAAAATCATTTATTTTTAAAATATTATTTTGAAACATTTAAATATTGTATTAGTATATAATTATTTAGAAAAAAATTTATGTTCTAAAGAGTTATTTTCAAAATGAAATCGTTATTTTTTAAAAAATATTTTTATTGAAATGATAACGGAATTTACATTCATTAACATACGCCACCCATATTGATAATTATGATCAAATAATTTTAGTTTAATGTATAATGAAATTAGTAATATATTTTTATGCATATTGTGAATATGTTTTGCATTAAAATTTATTTATATAGAATCATATGGGAAATAAATTTGTTTTTAATACTCGTCATTTGGAGAAATTTATGAGATTGTGGTGAGAACGTTTTAAAGAGAGATTTTATAATTAATAATATATATATTTCCATATTCTATTAGTCTATATGGTTAGATAATTATACAACCGTATGAAATGGATATTGAACCAAAAATGTTATCCTATTACCACTATGTCTAATGATATCAATTCCCTTTTTGAAACTAATTTGGATTATGTTTTTGTTATTATGAACATTATATTTTACATATAAATTATCATGATCAATGATATTGGTCACTGTATATCCTTATATTGATATTTACATTTTTTCCATTCTCATATTATCAACTTCAAAAAATGATCCCCAATGTAGAAAAATAGATACATGTTATTCTATTTGACCATCATACAAACATTTAAATTTTATTAGGAATATTTTTATGTAATTCATTTTATGATGTGGGTTTATCAAAAACGAATGTTTATATTTCCTTAATTTTATTACCAAATAGATGATCAAATCATGAGGATGTAATTTTTTAAGGGGGGAGTATGTAAAATAAAAATACATTAAAAGAATAAAATTATACTAACATATATAAAAGAAATACGACATTGATATTATCTTTCATTAAAAAACACATAGTTTATTTTTTTATACAAGCAATAATGAGTTTCCATAATATCCTTTCTGACATGTAGCATTGAGTTTCATTGAACAAATGTAAATTATATATATTGTTATCTAATAAGATACTTATAACTAATCATTTGGAATTGTAGTAATGGATATGATTAAATTAATTATAAAATTATGTTTTAAAAATTTATATATATTTATTATTTTGATGATAAAATATTAATAAATTATAAGAAGCCCATTTTAAATAGGAAAAACATTTTCATAATAACTATTTGAATGCCCAAAAGTTTATTTATGCGAATAAAAAAATATCACTCTTATTGGATGATATTAATGAAATTTATATGTGTTATATTTAATCCTTATGTTTAAGATTCATAATTTGTTTTCTATAGATAATAGTGAAAACCAATTTTAATTTTACATTTGAAACCATTTTATTCTGAAGAACAGTAATGTCGTGTTTTTATAGTGCTCCGATTTAAAAAATAATTTTTAAAACATTTTTTTTATTTTCTAATTTTTTTTTAAAATTGAAATTAAAATAGTATACCAGGATCTATTTTTTAATTATTTGGAAACGTTTAAATTTTACATGAATAGTGAAAAAATCAATTTTAATAGAAAAATATCATTTTCCAAAATTGTTTACAAAATAAAATTATATTTATTCACCAAGAAAACCCACTTTCGTGTAAAAATTACATTATTAATATAAAATTAAATTATTCATCCTACGTGAATATAATTTAATAAAATAGAGTCTATATTAGGATTCAAGAATAATATATATTATCTAATATAGTCACTATATATTTTATTCCAATTTGATATGTGATTACAAATCAAATTAATTACATTGATTAAGCTAAAAATAAGTTTACTATTTGGATAAACATAGAATATAAAATATAAAATAAATCAATATAGTTCCAAAAAAATTTTTACCAATATATTTTGTCACATATAAAATTAATTTCTATGTTTATGTGTTTTTTGTACACATTTCCATTAATGTGACAAATATAATAAGTTAATTACTAAAAATGAAAAAACATCTTACTCTCCAGTAAATTTTTATAAAGATTTAGGTATAGGGGAAAAACTACATAGGTTTAGTAATAAATTTTCATTTTACGGACACAATTTTTATCATAAAAATTTATTTTTAACTTTTATAGGTGATATAATTTCATTAAATTCTTTGAAACGCCAAACATTTATTATTTAGTTACGAATTAAATAATATAAATAATACAAGATCCCTTTAAAGTGAGGTAAATATAAAGTAGTATTATGTTATATAATATTTTTGTTACTTTATCATGACACATATAATTGAACATAAAATAATTAAATTTTATCATTTGTAAATATTTTTTTATAATTCCAATTAATTGAATTATGTCACATTAGACATTAGTGTTATTTTATAATAAATTATATTATATTATAAATTTAAATTACCAATAATCATATATTTTTAAAATATATTTATATATATAATGAAATATAATATATAGTCTATTCTTGGACCAATTGATCTTTTAAAATTAATATATTTACCCCCAAATAGTAAAAATATAGTTCAGATAGTTAAGGTTAAATTAGGATTTTCACACGATCAATGTGTATTTGTTAAAATTATTTTCTACATAATTGGGTTTTTTATTTTATAATTTTTATTATATATATAATCTATATGGCTAGAATATATAATATGAATCACATTAATATAGTTTTAATGGATTAATTATATAGAATAGAAAACTAGTGAACATAATGAAATGTATGTGTTAAGTATCACACTGTTTAAAAATTTAATTTTTTGTGTCATTAGTCTTTATCAAAAAAAATAATAAATCCTCGTGAACATTAAATTTCAATTTTGTAGTCAAATTATGTAAAATATAGCTCCTAATAAATAATACTTTTGATTATTTACAAGAATGTCACCTCTCAACTATAAAAATGAACTCACTCTCCTGACATCATAATACCTTACATGCCTTTTAAATCATATATACACAAAAAATCAATTATTATCATCCATAACCTAAATATATAAGCGTTATTTTTGGAATAAAATAAATCCTATAAATGTTTTAGTGCCAAACTAATGAGGATACCCGATGAAGCCGTAATTTTATTCTAACAGGGTTTTTATTTTATTTTCGTCTCCACCAATTCAATTATTTTTATGTAATTCATATATAACTGAAATATTATCTTACATATATTAATATATTGTCATGTTAATTCTTCTATATAAAACCAAATACTATTTTATCAAATGTTTTATGAAATTGTCATTCATGTGTATTGTAGTCTACCACCTTGTGGACCTATGTGGTCCATTTTCCATAACCTCATTTCAGGATTGGATATAATGAGATAGATAGTGTTTAAATATGATATAATTAATTTTTTTATAGAAATTATTATTTTTGAATTATTATATAACATTTAAATTCATTATTTCATTTTAAAAGAATATATTAATGGTTTCTATGTGTATAGTAGACTACAGCCACATAAAGGGTTCTGATACATTCATTCATTACATTGAATGTATTAATGATAAGATTAAAAAATGTATATGATATATATGACTTAAATAATATCATTTAATGATAATATATATATATATATTTAATTTATTCAAAAGGAAAATAAAATTGAAATAATGTGTATGTGTATGTTTTGATTTCCATCTTTATGAACTATGTATTTCATTTCCAATAACTAGTTTTTATGTGTTTATTTAAATAAAAATATACTGAATATAAATAAATTATATGAATGTTTAAATTTTCTTGAATATTAAACAACGATTGATTTAAAAAGACCAAAAAATAACATGTTAAAACATATATAATATAACAAGGTGTTATTACAAGAAATGTAACATTAATATTAAATTATTCATTAATGGGAAAGAAAATTTCATAAGAAAATCATATAAGATATAAAATAATTTAATATTGTTATTTAATAAGATAATTAAAATTTTAAATCCATTATAAGGATATTTAAAAAACACTCGACCAATATGAATCGTGAGGTAAGGGTTTTCTCATCTGTCATTTATCTCGGTGAGATACATAATATATTCGCTACACATTTTTTATGTGTGGTGTATATACTACATATGAATTTATTGTATTGTTATTGAAATTAAATTTTTGGGGACTAAAATATCAATTTTTGTGTCACACATTCATTTGTATTACGGTTTCACTGTTACAAGTGTGTTACAGGTATTTTATTAATTTTCATTCCTTGAGAATGATGTTATGTTATGCACACATCTTATTTAATAATGTGTATATAAATATCCTTTGAAAATTAATATAGTAAATTAATATTTATCTTGTTTTTTATTTTTAGTTTTATGATATCTATTCATGGGGCTTATTAATAAAATTTAACAATGTAGATAGAGATTGATATTATAATCTCATCGATTATAGAGATTGATAGTGATTATGTATCTAATGTTTAAATCAAATTGTCTAACTCTAAAAATTTATCATTATTTTATTACTATCATGTTATTTTATAATAATAAATTTTTATCTTATTTTTTGTCTATATATATTACACAATATTTTCAATGAAGATTTATTATGAAAAATCATCTTTTCAGTTGAATACTCAATTTATTCCTAAAATAATGTATTATATAATTGTTTCAAAAAACATTCACGGAAAACAATACTTTTTCCTCGTGAAATGATTTATATAAACATTTAAATGTTCCATTTAATTCCTTGAATATAATTTTTAATGAAATTGACTTTATACATGATTTATGTTTTAGATTTTTAAATTAAAAATTAATGGGTATATTCCTCATAAATTATATTTATGATAATTAAAGGGTATATTGATTCATTAATGTAAACAAAAAAATTATCTTCATCTCCATTGTGGATATTTTTTACGATACCATCATCATTATTTCCAGTTAGAGGATTTTTTTAATCAAATGTTACGTTATGGAATCAGTTTCATTTCCATGAGAAATCCATGTTTGAAAGAGATTTTTAATAAACCATTTCATTTTAATGGGTTAATCAATAATCGAATAGTTTTACATGAAAAACATTTCATTTCCATATTTATTAAAGTAATGACAAAATAATGACTTTTTTGAGGAATTTAATGCTATATTTAATTTATTCATTTTTTGGTTCCATGATATAATATAAAAATGGTACACCTAGATAGAACCTGGTGATCGTGTTATAGTTTATACAATGGTTTCACCCAGATAGTTCTCAAATGAATTGGGTAATGATATTTCTCTACAGATGATTATACTCGATGTTTTCCATATGGTTAATTTAATTTATATAGGCTCTATGAGGATTCTATAAGGATTATGTAAGGGTTACATTATATTATGATTCATGATACCAATATATTTTATATATTGATGTTATGGGGTTATGGTGTATCATTTGATCATAGTTGATATCACATAAATCATGATTATTGAATATTATGACTGTTTATTTTTTTCAATTTCATATTCCACGTTTTCGTTTTTGAGGATACATGTGTAGATATTTAGGTATATTCATATATTATACTCATTCACCTTGATTTTTGAATCATTCACTCATACTCCTCTTATACTCATGGATGCCATTCATTCTTTAATAATTATATTTACCACCTCTACAAATTTGATCACACCCTTCTTATGTTTCATTTTCCATATTTTTTAGTGTGTTTTGTTGAATTAAATAGGAATATAAATTCTTTTATATGGATTATTAATACATTTTAAATATTAATTTAAAATACTGGTTATGTGGGAGAAATTATCATTTAAATTAGTTTTTTAGGACATTTCACTAATTTTCTAAAACTCTAAACCTAAAATGTACTCTTTTTTGTCTGTGATATAATTATTAATTTTAATATTTAATGTTTTAGAGGAAACAATTGTGTCCTATTATCTGTAATAATGTTGGGAATGTAATGTTCATGATATTAGCATTAGATCCCCGAGTGTGGGTACTGGGATATTAAAAAATCTGTCATATACTAATCAAGGAACAACATATTGTTCCATGCCCTCAATATTTACATAAATAGTTATAAAGAACCACTCTTGGGGGCCATAAAATGTATATTCAATTTTACATACAACTTATGAGATACAAATGATTTTTCATTATTAGAATACCCTAAGATATCAATTGAAATTTATAACTGGTTTAGTGAACATGTTTCGAAATAACTTCACAACACATGTGAAATGAAATGAAAATAAACCACATAAATAATATGGAAACCACAAACCTATAAGTATGTGGGTATCACACATTTAATAAAACCAGAATTTTATTCCTTTTATGGTACGAATCTAAAAACCTGTAAAATCCACGAATAACGAACCCACAAACCAAGAAATTAATGAAAAAAATGAATCAAAATATTAAAGGGAAGGGATTATAAGAACAACATGAAAAACCACCCGATAGTAATTGTAATATGAATATATGTATAGACGACGAAAATAAAAGGCAATAATATAGGGGAACAATGAGTAAAATGAAAGAAGGGGTATTTATATACCCCCATGTAAAAATGGGGATAAACCACATTAAAAATACCAAATTTAGTGATATTTTTCTTATCAATTAATTTTATTTCAAAATAAATTCCGATAAAAATCTAGTGGCCACAAACATAGTCCCCATCAGGTTGTCTTTTTAAGGGTGGATCTATCCTTTATATGATCATTTGCTCAAAACATGGTCATAGACCACATCTGAACACTTTAACCTAATGAAAAGAAAAAATTCATGTTATTTAACATTTTTTGAAAATCAAAATATACCTCATTTGTATAGAGACCAACAATTGTTATACAAATATAATACATTTTGATACATAAATATTAATAACAAGACATAAAAATATATTCCAAATTTGTTAAGGTATGGTTCCATTGAAACATCTATATATAAAAACCTGGTTCATACTTGATCAATAGAGTCTCAAAATATTTTCATTATAACTAGAAAAATTATTATCCATGAACTATATAATTATTTCATCATGATATTAGGGAATGTGACCATAATAAAATCTTATTACAGATGCTCAATAAGAGAAATCCGTAATTATATGGCCATAACATAACAATACAGGTGTTCTAAAATGATAATCAAATTTTAAACCATTTCTTACAAATCATATGTCATAAATGTTAGTAATTATATATAACCGTAAAATTTCATAAGACATGAATCATAAAAGATTCAAATCTAATGAACCACAATAATATTAAATACTAATAAATCATTTATATACAACATACACATAGTCCTAGAAAATATTTTATTTGTTAGTCCAAACACATTACCTAAACTATAATGGTGGAATTTTTTTCACTAATAAAATTATTGTAGGTATAAATATTTTTTTGCCAATACTATCTTAGTAGATTAGGTTCACTTTCAAAACAATAATACTAGTCATGGTTCGCTCTCATGACTATCCTAGTGGAAAAATTCCAACACTAAAATTGGTATGCTCTCCATTTTATTATTATTTATATCATTATAAATCATTAACTAGAAAATTTTTTTTAGCTAGATATAGGTCAGACATATCATTAGATGTATTAATACCATTATTCTTCGTTATAATGTAACCATTGTACATTGATATACCGTATACATCATTTCATAATGAAAACAGTAAATATTTGTTCCATAAGATCCTAATAAATCATCATATCATATCCCATGAAAATAAAATGTTTTTATTTATAATTCATCATATTAGATCCCATGAAAAGAAATAGTTTTGACAAATATTTCATCATACCATATCCTCTTGAATATATAAGGTATTCAGAACCATGTCATTATTTCGTCGTAGAAAAAAAACCACTAAATTCAATTTGTATCATAGATATATTATAATAAAAATAATAAAAAACCATGTGAATGAATACAGATAGTTCTAATGGATAATACCAAAAGTAATTATTATTCTATATGAATTTATATTTTCATATATAAAATATAATTTTGAAATATCACTAGGAACATTTCATAAAGAAAATATCCACCAATTAAAAATAAACTTTATAAAACTAAACAATGATAATAAATTTATAAAATAAATATATTTTAAAATAAAAATTTATATTATAACATTTTCATTAACCCATTTAGTGTTCATTACTACATGAAACTCAATTCATATCATACAAAACAAAACAAATATTCCTGTTATATATTCAATTAAATTTAAATGAACCTTATTTAAAAAATGATGTGAATATTACATTTTAAAAAAACTATAATTTAAAGGGTAAAAATTGAATTAATATTCATATAATAACATTATGTCATTATTTATTTATAAAATGGATACAGAAGAAAATGTGTTTTCAAACGAAGTGAGGAAAAATGATTGTTTTGGTTAAAAACATTCTTTTGGAATCATCCAGACACACATATTATAAAATGAAGAGGAAAATTATCTTCCCATGATATATCCTCAGATGAGGAATATTTATTTAGTTCATGATAAATAGATCACAATATTTTATCATTGATATAATTCTTATAAACTATCCCAATATACAATCAGATTTTTATATCAATCCAATAACACGTTGGTATCTTATGAATTGTGATACCAACTAAATATATCCACTTATATGTAAGGTATATCTCATTATTTTCATGATAATATTAATAAAAATAATAATTAATTTTATTGACACCACAAAAATGAGACATGTGGTTATAACACCATATGTATCCATGAAATAAAATATCTACATCTAATCCCATACCTTATGTCTTGAAATAATTCGCATACATTAAAACCTAAATTATATAAAATATAGGACTGATGTAAATCTATTACAGACCCATACCAATATATATCATTTCATATATTATTTTCATATGATGTTTTATTAAATATTTAGGTTAAATTACTTATTAAAATCATGTTTCAAGTATCAATGAAATTTTTTACATGTATGTTGTTATTTAGTAATTTTGGACCTTTTAATATTATCATTGTTAAATAATATGCCAAATTTTATCAATAATATATTTACCATATGTAATAAGTAATAATTTTTCTGTATTAATCCATCTTATATATATATAGAAAATGAAATTCACATTTAATGGGATGGGTATGTCGTACGTATGCATGAACATTGATTCCATTTTTCTGATGGATGAAATAAAAGAAAGATAAATAATATAACACCTTTATATAATAATAATTATTTAACATATATCACATATTTTTATTAAATTCATCTTTATTAAATTCTATGAAATTATTATGTGAAAACAAATCACTACACTTTTTAAGGCGATAGTCCACCATACACATGATGAATGATATCATACATCTATTAAATGGAATGAAAAAAGGTATATTAGATATTATAATTCTTAAATAAAATAATATTATAAATATCATATATAATGATTAAATATGTTATTGTATATTGTTTATTGAAAAAATGTTAACATGATAAAAATATATTTTAAACATTAGTGTAACTATATTCTAATCATTATCATATTAATATCATGGTTGTGCGTGGACTAAAAAAATAACAATTTTATTGAATACTATTACATTTTTTAGAACAACATACAATGGTTCTCTTTTTACGGACATAATGGTTGGTTTTTTGATAATAAATAACCTCTATAAAATATAAACTTATATTGGGTAGATATTACTGAAGGTATTGGTTAATAAAAATTGCTTTAGAGGTGATATCATGTGAGGGTAGGCTGTGTTAGTTTATATATGAGGAGCGACATTTCTATAAATACACAAAACTATTCAATAATATGGAGTGAACCTCAACCCTAATGTAAATTTTTTTATAAGTAATTTATTGGAAAGATTATATGGTCAATTAAAAGAACTAGCATATAAAAAACACATTTTTAAACATAATGTTACTTGAATACTATGATTCCTTACATAAACTGTTTTATTTTTCAGTATGGTAATGTTCCTTTTATTAAAATAGATAGTCATTTCATAATTAAAATAAAATTATCCTTATTAAATTATTTTTACCCAATGCTTATTAATATAAAATAAAAGTTATAAAATAAAAATTTAATGCTTGTTTAATATTTATTTTAATATAAGAATCTAAAATGCACATAATGATGTTTTACCCAATGCCATAGTTAAAACTTTTTTACAGTGATGCGGTTAATAAAATGATTTTAAAATAGAAATTTTACATCAAATGGACCATGATTGATATTTATAGTCACATATCATGAAAATTGGGAATTATACGATTTTATAGAATTTTAATTCATTTTATAATATTTTACATACTATTAATAACATTACATTCAATTTTAACACTATTCATTTAATTTGACATTAAATAATCATGAAAATGGTGGAATGAAAATATATTATTTTAAAATCCATATATCATCTAATATTTATCAAAAAATTAATATAAAAAATTATTCAATTTTTATAACATTTAAAATATTAAGTATCTTTTATTTTATTTTTCAATTATTTATGCATTTATCGAGTTTATGTTATTATGAATTTAGAGAAATTATATAATTTAATTAATTTTCAAAAATTTAACATTGTGAATTTAATATTATTATGATATAAATATCATAAATATTAATTAAAATATAAAATTATTTCCGATGTGAACACATAATAGAAATTTATAAGTAAGAGGGTTACACTTTTTTTATTACTTAAATTCATACATGTATATGAATCATAGAAAATTATCCCATTGAAACAAAAATATATATCATATTGTAATAATATTGTATATATATACATAAAATATAAATTGGACACGTTTTTTGTCCTTGAAATATTATAAATTTTCTTTAACCAGGGGAAAACCTGTTTAAACCAGTTACAATAATAGTTTTTTATTTTTAAAAAAAATTGGAATCAAAATATAGTTGACCATATTATATAATATTAATTATTTTGATTCAAATAATTGAATACATTATTACAAATTTAATTCACATATGTAGGAAAATTTAATTCAAAATTAATATACTAGAGAAAAAGGATAATGGATTTCGAAAGAGAAATGATTCATCTGTATATAATGTTTTCATACCAAAATTCAATATGAAATTGATTTCAATGAAAAAAATAGAATAAGTGGTATATAATTTCACTATTTTTACATATAAAACGATTTTTAGTTCAAATGTATCATATATAAATCTGGTAAAGAAATATTTTTTAAAATTAGAATTTTTATTTTTCAATATTCACAGAAAAATTTACCAGTAAAAATGTTTTTAAAAAAAATTCTCCATAAGACTATATTTAAATGTTGAATCTGAATATTATGATTCACATTTCAAATATATTTTCAACAAGATTAAATTTTTTTATTATTTTTACCTATAAAATAATAAAAATTGTTTTTCTAGATAATGTATTCTCAAACCATAAAATGAAAATTATAATAATTAATCAATTATTTATAATTATTTATAATTTATCTAAAATAATGGTTCTTATTTTTCATGATTTTGTTATAATTTTTCACACATCATAATTCAGTGGCTATGTTATAATGATCAGGTATAAATAGTACAACTAATAGTATAACATGAATAAATAAAATTTGTTGTTTCATGTAACACAAGCCATCAAATATACTAATTTTTTTTCAAAAAGTATAAAATTCATAAATTCTATTTTTGTAACATTATAACCCCGATAAAATTAATTTTGATCTAAAAATTTTGTCATAGTATTAAAAATAATTCAGAATATTTCTACCACATTACATCCTATGGTACCCATGTAGATTCCTCAAGCTACTAGTTTTTCCAAAAAAACAATAACCTGGTCATTAGTCCTGTTTCACATCACATTCAATCTATGATCTATAATATTCACCAATCGTTACTCAAAAAAATATCATTATCTAGTATAATGACAATTTTTTAGTACATTTAATGGATTATGGGTGTACTTCCATAAGATAGATTCCGAAAATACACAATGAACATGAGATTGATTCATTATATGTTTTACACTATATAAAAACTCCTATAATATTATGAAGAATTTTATTGAGGCCCAAATATCAAGGGATCACTATTCAGTAATTTCATTATAATATTTTCATCATTTTTTCTTCTTCAATCAATTTTTATTTAACTTAGAAAGGAATATTCATGAAAAACCTTTTTCATGCCTAAACCACAATAAGAATTATAAGATCCCTAATTCATTCTTATAGTGAAAAAAATTTTAGTAAACAAAATGATTGTTATATGTTATCTAAAAAATATAAAGGTAAGATTTATCTATTAATCTAATAAATTACCAAAACTAGCCAATATTTGTTGAAAAAATTAAAATGCAAAATTTTAAAAATATTGTCAATAAATTTCAAAAATACATTTATCATTAATCACACAATATAATAATTTACTATTTGAATCACATACCAAATATGTCAATAAAATTATCATACAATCTCTCAAAATTAGTAATAAAATAAAATTTAAAAAAATGAACACACAAATTCATAGAAAAATTTACACTTTCCCCATTCCTTAAACTAATACCCCATATTAGAATATATTCTATAAATCATAAAATGTTGTACAATTCATATAGGATAACATAAAACACATTTATATAAAATAATTACTTAATTCCAAGGTAATCACTAATATTAAGATTATATAATCCATTCTAATCATCAATTTCTCCCAACATAATTATCTTGATATTAGGAACATATAAGGGGTTATCTTACCCTTAATTATTTAGTTTCTATAAAATATTACTTTTTCTGTTTGTTCACCTTCTAGCTTATCAGTTCCATGAAAATATTCATTAAAATCATTAATGAAAATATTATATTTAAAAAACTTTTATATTTCATAATTATTTAATTCTAATATTTAAACACATTAATAATTCCACTTCATTTTGAAATAATTAACCAGTATTTAACATATTATTCATCTTTACATCCTCCCATTCATTATATTAATCTATTCAACTTCAAATGTATATCTATTACTCAAAATTCATTATGATATTATTCATGATATTTACTTGATGAACATTTATTTTCATAATGACCATACTTTCCATAATATAAAATATTCATCTATTGATGATTAATTAGGAAAATTATCATTCTCATACAATATATTAATTAAAATTTTCATTTATAATGTTTTCTATGTTCCTTACTTCTCTAATGATAAAAAATCATCTCATTACATTGGTAAATTCTCTTCAGTTATTCATCACATATTATCAAATTATAGAAAAATAAATATTATTTTATATATGGTATTCACTACTTAATCTGCCAAAACCCTCTATCGATATCGTATATAGTGAGTCTACGAGTTGGTTAATGTTCAATATATTAATCATATATAGTGGTAACTAATTAGGGTTAAAAAAACTTTCACACCAGTCATCATCTAATTTTTTACTCATTTAAAATTTTATACCACATTCTATGTTGCCCAAGGTCCTACTCTACTCTATTAACTTAAACCATAAATAAATGTGTATTAAATAATATTAACATTATAAAACTACATAATTTTATAAAATAATTCACAAAATTCCTAAATCATAGTTCCCTAAACCCATATACCCAAACGTGGTGTCTAATATCATTATATTGGAATTACTAAAATCAAGAAATTCCCAAAGGACAGAGTATTTTAGTAGTCTTGGTGAACCAGATACATACACAAGTCATATATTACAAATGAATACAAAAATTAAAAATTAAAAATTTTCTTTTTAGGATGACATTGTCTTATATAATATATATTTTCATATCTGTCTTAGTAAAATACATGTAATGTTCAAGAAAGAAAAAAAATAAGGGTGACATAAAATTCATATTAATTGTGAATTATAGTGCTAAAATTATGAATCAATAATAATAGCCAACATAGTAATGTAATAATGTAAGAATGATTCAATATAATAAATACAGTGAGAAGATGGTGCATAAAAATATGGAATGGTAAATAAAATAAAACATATTCCATTTAAATCAATAAACATAGAATTAAATTTATCCCTAGATTTTGTCATTGTGGAAATATCAACATTTATAAATATATAATAAAACTGAAGGCAACATTAAAATATTTTACATCATGTATCAGTCAAATGAAAAAGTTAATTACTAAGACCGTTAACAAGATGGATTAAAACTATTGGTCGAAAAATATTTAATTTAAATAATTAATTTATCTCATGAGAACATATCTATGCATTGAGGGGTTATATAAATTTATTGGCCAATAATTAACTACATCGTAGAATCATTCATCAAATTTAGTAATGAATTTAATTAATAACCAACATGTCTTATTAAATATATGTAGTGAATAAAAAATAATGATTTTCCAATAATTCCCCACATACTCAGATAACATTCTTTCTAAACATATTATCTAAGAATAATATATGTATTAGGTAATAAAAATACCATGATAAATTTTTTGGATAACTTAGGTAAATTAATTAATTATTTATCATAGAAACGTGAATATTCAAGGGTTACTGAAAGTGGATTCATGGAAATTAAGATATACAATATTCCTGTACAAATCAATCATGAACCATCTAGAGGAATACTATTTATTTTATGAATAAAAATACACCACATTGAGTAAAATAAAATTTTAATGTAATTAATGAATGAAATTAATATAAAAATACATTTTAAAAAATTATTGGGGAAAATAGATTTTTTATTTTGGAAAAAATTGAAAATATATTTCATTAAAAATAAAATTCCAATATATTTCATTTAAAAATTTACTATTTAGTCATGAAAATAAATATTGAAATAAACTATGGTATGAAAATTGAGGCATGTCATATAAGATAAAAACTCATTTCTTTTATTACGTAAAAGAATAGGAAGGTTTCTTGGATAGAAAAAAATAAAAATATTTATTTGAGAATAAATTATAATAGAAAAAAGGGTAAAAATTCCTCTAAATAACATTTTCCAAATGCTAAAAAACATTGATGCCCTTTTTAGAAAATATATATTTAATAAGGAATCATGTTCTCTAACTAAAGAGATAAAGGTAGTCATTTTTTCTTTAAAAAATATTCAAAATCATTTTAAGTAACAAATAGTGGAAAAATATTACAAAGAAATGAAAAAAATAAATTACTAGAGGAAGATTAAAATAAATATTTAATTTAGAAATGATCATATAAGTTCCATTAATGTAATTTCAATAATAATTAATCTCGACAATAATGATATTGTGAATTAAACTCTTACAATGATCATAATGGTGAAGATATTATTGATTATTTAATTAATTATATGTATCATATTTAAATAAAAAAAGGGGTGTGAAATAAATAAATTGTTATTAAAATTAATTTATCATAAATTCAAATAATATTAATAATAAAAAAGAATGACTATAACCCAATGAAAATAATGGGGGTTATGAAATTCATTTACCATAATGGTAACATTATGTGTAAATCCACATAGTTTACATAATTCAAATTAAAAGTGAAAATATATTTAAAAATTAATGAATCATGATATTAAATATAATATTGTTTATATGTATGAAATATATAATAAATTAGGTTTTGGACAACAATTTATGCCTCAAATAATGGAAATGTAGACAAAGTCTCTTACTATATGAAATTTTATTAAATTTTATCCCCATAAATAATATAATATCACATGAGACTCAAAATTAAATTAAGTCAAATGTATTAATTTTATAAAATACAATAGGGAATTTATATGTACCATATAAAATAATGAAATACTGGAAATGATGTATACCACATGTAAGGAAAATTGAGACAAGAATCCCTTACCGTGTGTTTTATTTTAGGTGAACAATATTTAACATAATGTATAACAGTTTGAATCATGTAACTAGCATATAATTGAACCATAAAAATATTGATAATATCATATATAGTCTCTTTATATTATATCTTAACAAGTTTATTAACAATCTATAATTATTTTTCCTATTTCAAATATTAATTTCCTAGTTTTTCGAGTATGATTAGACAAATTCATTATTATTCATATTAAATAGATCAATATTTAATCATATAAATAATTCAAAAAATTTATTTCGAATATATATATATATTTTAAATTTTTATTTACAATAATATATAATATTAGGAGATATGCAATGAAATTTACTGTTTATTGTGAAAGTATGTCGTACGTACACATGAAAAATACTTCTCATTCATTGTCCTATAAAAACAATGAGTATTTAATAATATATATGTATATAATAAATAAGGTGTTATTTTTATTTCATATATTTCACATATATTACTTAAAACCATGTTTTTTATGTTCCACATATAGTGTTAATGATTCATATTGCATTGAGGAGGTGATAATATACACTTCTACAAACAATGTTTAAATATTTAATAAAGTATAATGAATGAAGAAATGTGTTATATAAAAATTAAATAAGTATTAAAAAATACATAAATATAATATATAACTCATATTAAATTTTATTCTATAATAATCCCCAACCATTAGATGTGGTAAGAGAGAAGTGAATTTTTTTTTTGACAATGTGGTAGTTCACCATACAAGAATAGTGTGGTCATTTCCAATTGGATGAATGTGTGTGTTGGTTTAGGTAGGAACCAAAACATTAAAAATTTAACTACATTTAGGATAATTTTTTTAATGTAATAATAATTTTATAATAAATTAATTTGAGGAGAAAAAATAAAGTACAAATTCACATTTAATGATGTTACCTCTTTTTCAGGTAACATGTTTAGGATTATAGAAAAAATCATCCTTTTATGCGATTATGCCATAAATGACACTTATATTTGTAGGGTAGGTAATTTTGATCCATATTTGGGATTATTGGTTATAATTAAACGGTCTTGATAGTTTTTAATATGTTCTAGAGGTGTGTTCATTTTGGTACTGTAGGAGTAGAGACATTCTTAAAAATCGTTGAAAAGGGAATTCCACCCACATTTGTCCCTTGTTTTTTGGATCCAATAATGAAACCTATTTTATAAAATTGGGTATAAGTTATAAATACTAAATTAATATGGATTATTTACATGTTTCTATGTAATTCATTCACTTATGTTTTTGGTTTAGTCCTTTGTTATGTTAATATTTCTCTTAATTGCTATAATTAATTTCATTCACATTCGTTAATATTTTGATCCAAAAACTATGATTAACTTATTAGAAGTGAAAAATTATTTTTAAATCAAATATTTAATCCACATTTAAAATACGAATATAATTTTTGGAAAATGATAATTGAAAATTTATCCCCTGAATTGGTTGAAAGAGATAGTTTTTAAAGTTAAAATGTTCCAAAGTTTTTTATGTTTTATATCAAATTTCCAAGATTAGTCGATTCTAATGACATAAATTTAAAAAATTTGTTTCCAATAGATATAAATTAAATTTTAAATAAATCTGAAATATAATTTAATGATATTATTTATAGAGATGGAAATATAATTTTTTATAAAAATTCAGTATTTTTTATAATTCTTTAAAAAAAATTTCTTATAAAAATACTAAGAAATAATCCTAATATGAAATTTATTTAATAATTTAAAAAGTGATGTTTATTTTTACATATTTAATTTATGAAATTTTAACACAAAAATACTATAGAGTCTCTATTAAATGGCTGTAAAAGGACCTTTTTATAAAAATACAAATATTAAGCATATTAATGGATTTATTCTTATCTTATGCATAAAAAATATATTGGATGAATATAATAAAATTGAAATGATATATAAAATATATAATTCATTATACTCATTCAAAAATATTTTTTTCATATAAATTATAATAATAAAACACCTTTGGTCCATAATAATAGTTTTTATCGAAATATATATTTTATCTTCAGTATACTTTTTATATTCATTTATAATTAATTGGTAACATATTAATTCATCTTATATTTTTTTAAAAATGTATACTTTAATAAGTCAATAATTCTTTTTAATAAATTCTAATTCAGCTGCTTTTTTATATATTATTATATTAAATAATAATATTATAATAATATATTCATTTTCAGTAAAACTCACTCTAGCATTAAACGTAAGTTGTCAAATAAACACATTGTTTCATTTTAAAAAAGAAAAATATTTAAAGATTTAATTAAAATCTATAGAATATATTATATTTTTTTAAAATAATAAATATACCATAATTTTTAAAGTGTTTATATTCCATTCATTGTATGGTGTTGTGTGCCATGAATTGTGTCGAACAGAAAGTCAGTCTTTTAGAATTATCAATGTGTTGAATTATCCCCACATTAAATAAATTTTTCCATCACAATGTTAAATTTATCATTAAAATCATCGGATTTGAATTTAGAAAATCCTCTATTAAAATCCCCTATAATAAAGATATTTGATAAAATACCCTCTTAATAAGATATAATCACAAGTAAAAAGGTCACACAGAATAATATATAACTTGGTTTATACTAGGAAATCATTAGTGTAAAATGAATATGTAGTATTTGAGGAAAAGTACTAATACTTATTAGGTGGGATTGAGCTCATCGATCACAAACAAGTGAATAATCAATAAAAATTTTAGTGTATCAAATCCATAAATTTGGGATGATTTAAAAGACAACTAGTTGATCAAAAAGTATGGTAATAGTGAAAAATGTTTTTTGGATAACTTTCTTTATATTGAGAAATCATTTTATTGCCTATGATTATATGGAAATATACATACATTAAATGATTCAAAATAAATGAAAAATTCGGTATTTTTCTTGTGCTTTGATGAGATTCTAATCCATCCCTTACTCTATGAAATTAATACCCTATTTTGAAAAAAATCATTAAATATAACTTTTTGTGTTTTCAATGCAACCGAATTTCTGTTTGGATGGTATGTCTCAGAGTATGATATACCCTGTAATACCAAATTTAGGATTGAAATATGAATGTGATTATCAGATATAATATGGGGGGTTGAATTTTAGCTTTCAGAAATTCCATTATAAAATTTTTAGAATGGTTATGTTTAACAAAGTTAAATATGATAATTCAAAAGACCTATATGACTACTAAAGACTTAAAAGATTACAAAAAAGTGATTCCAAACAGAAATATAACAAAAGTTACAATGAATAAGATTCTATCTTATATCATATAGATTATAACTATATAAGAATATAAGTAAGGAAGTATAAGAAAGTTATACTTTCCATAGCAATAAAACATGTAGGGGAAAGACAAGTAGTAAAACTACAAGTAACAAACAATAATTCTTTTAACCCAAAGAGAATGGTATCTCACAACCATGGATAAAGGTCCCTTGATTTATACTTTCATGAATTTATATCTTACTCAATCTAGGTTAATCACACGATATTAAAATCAGAGTTTGTCTTGTTATCCCCGCAAGCCCTCAACCATCAGGTAGTCGGAACCTCTGTCTTCCTCTACAAAGAAACCCTCATCTTCAAGGTGTTGGAACCTCTGTCTTCCTATCCCCGGAATCCCTTGATTGTAATCAGTAACATTCAGAGTCACAAGAAGTATGTCTGCACAAGGAATCATTTTAACTAGCTATTCAAACTTTTGGCATGAATCTTTGAGAGTTGATAAGATCCTCTCTCTCTATAAAACACTTCAATAACATGTGGGCACAGATGTCATAGATCAATATTGAGCTTGTCCAAACGTGCTCCTATTTATATGCGAATCACCAACGATAAGCTCCCTCCTCCAACGGTCATATTTCTCCATAAATTTCAGTGGGACCTGTACACATGTCACTCAACCAATGGTTAGTAAATAACTGAAAGCACTACATCGTTTTTTAATGAATAAAGTGTATGTATATGAAAAACTGAAGTTCCGAATGTAAGAAAATAAAAGATTTGAGACAATCAAACTGGATTTTTCAGTTTATAATAAAGATATATTTGGATTCTATTTTGTAGAAATTCAGAATCTGAATTCTGTAAAATCCATAGTCTAAATTTTCATGGAAATTTGGAGTCTGGTTTCACTAGAATTCAGTGTTGAACTACATGAGAGTTCGTATAAATAATTTGGAGTGGAAATTTATGAATGTCCATACACATAATTCATAGTGGAACTTCATGAGAGTTCGTATCCAGAATTCGGAGTGGTACTGCATGACAGTTCATATCCAGAATTCATAATGTAACATCATGAGAGTTTGTATCCAGAATTCAAAATGAATCTTCATTAGAGTTCGTATCCAGAATTTGGATCCTAAAACAGAATTCTTCATAACTAAGTGTTATATAATTCTGAGGTTTTAGGTATGAATCCGATTTTTATACTTTAGAAAAATATTGATATGAACAATGAAACCATGGTAGGGGTAAATTTCTTTGGGAAAGAAATTTTTCCTTATATAAAATAAATATAGATTTGCTTACGTATATGGTGTTTGTGATTTCCAAAACAATGAGGAATGGAAAATTCATATGGAAATCCTTATTGACTCAACAATGTACCCCTTTTTCGAAAGCACAAACAACCTTTCGAAAAAGAATATCAGGACTTAGAAAATTTTATTTAGACTTTGAAATTAAAAATCATCTCCCTTTCTTCATAGATGATGGTGAATACAAATAACTCCCCCTTAGTCATTGTAACTATAAGTATTGAATTCTGGATTTCCAGAATTGAGTTTTCATTATCATGGGAATGATAAACATCGTAATGAGAAACTCCCCATTACATAAGGATAGTTCCTAACATATAAATTATTCTTCTCCCTTTTGGATTATCCTTATCCCCCTTTTGAGTAGTTTTTTTTTTCCTTCTCCCCATTTGTGATTTTTATAAATAATTTTAGGGAATTGAAAAGAAATAATGTTCATGAAACATTATTAAATAATGACAGAAGATACAACCAAACATAGATTTCATTAGAGTTGATAGAATTTTTACAAGAAGAGAAATTACAACAAAAAATGTAGTGGTCTATTTGTCATCCTTTTCATCATGGATGAACTTCTTCAACAGGGTTTTCAACTTCATCAAGTCTTTCTGTTCCTCCTCATATTTTTATTTTCAATGACATTAATCCTTTCATAATGAGACTTCAGAGCCCCAGACTGTTCCTTAAGAATCTCATCCTACTTCACAAGCTTCTCCTCAATCTCAATCTGGATATCTCTTTCCCATATCTAGTTTTGAGCAGTTGATCTATGAATCCCATTAAGATCCCTCACCTATTGATTCTGAGTATTATGATCAAGGATCAACTCATCTTGAAGATTCATTATTTTGGAATCCTCGATGTCAGAAGCTTCTTTTACATAATTCTGAAATTGATCAAACTCGGCCATGTCTTCATCAATATTCTTTGACCATAGGGTGATTTTGATGCATAATTTTCTGTGAACATCATAATTGATAGGAAAATTCCCATTCTTATCATCAATAATAACACACTTATGCATCACCGTGGATATATATTATTATTTATAATTTATGATGTGCTGAAGCATCTGGTATCTAGAGTTTATGGTGGGAAAGATCGAAATTATGTCACCAACATCTTCAATGACTCAACAAAAAAATCATGACTCAGTACTGATGATTCGGAATCAGACACCTTGCTTGGGGATTTTTCTCTTCAATTTACACAATCATTCTTCTAGAAGAAACACCAAAATCGATATTCCTAATGATATTTTTTTTGGGGTGTCCATTAGCACTTTATTCCCATATCAACTTTTGGAACTGCCTCATTAGGATATTCGTCCTCACATTCAGATACTTGAACAATATTATCATTATTTGGTTTCTACTTCTCTTATCCTTCTTCAAGAATGTGATTCTAATAGATTTATTCATCAGAAAATTCATTTTCTTTCTCTTCTTCATTGTCATCATCATTCTTACCATTTTTTCATCTCCCCTTCCTGGAGTGACAAGTATTGAGGACTCGGCCTCAAAAGTTCAATGTGGTAGTTTTTCTGAATGTTTTTCCTTTTCTTGATAATCTTACACTTGTTTAATAAAGTCATCTAGATCACAACTTCCTTATTATACTTATTCTTCTTCTACTTCCTCTTCTACTTCTATTTCTTCAACAACTTCTTCCTCTACTTCTTCACCAAATTTTTTCACTAATCCTTTAACAACCACTTTCCCTTTAGAAATTTCCAGTGTGAAGTAATTTTTTCTAAGGGTATTATGTAATGGCTCAATAATAATGGTTTTTAGTACAGGAATATTCTGAGAGGTTATTTCTATGTCTCTTAAAAGAGATTATAAAACATCAACTTCAGAAATCTTCATCTTAATCTTCTTCTATTTGGCATGTTTCTATAATTCATCCGTAACTTTTTCTCTTAAGGCCTTAGCCTCAGCAGGGTTCAATCCGAACTATGGATCTCCTTCTTTCCATTTATCCTTATCTTCCCTCTATTTATCTACCACCTCATGTGGATATGTTTGTTGTTTCTTCATATTGGGAGGTGCGGATTGGGTTTCATTAGCTTTGGGGGTCTTTTCATTAGCAACCACCTCTTTCAATTTCTTCTTCTTACCAACATTATTACCTGACTCATCTTTCTCTACATTTTCTGAATTGGTTTTAGCCTGTTCCTATGTAAAATTACAAAACTCTCATTTTTCCTTGGAATATTCCATATTCATCCTTTTCAATGTATCATCATTAACATGCATATCCTTGAAATTCCGTTCCTTAGACTTATATGCAATCTTTAAAGAATCCAGAAACCAAACTATCAGCTTTGATAGTAATGTAGGATACATGATGATTTCAGCACTCAAATTTCCCTCCTTGATGTTCATGATTTTCACAAGTACATTCCTCATCAGATTTATTTTTCTTAGATTAACCAATAATTCTAATAATTATATATCACTTTTATTCAGGGTATCATTTTCACTGTTTCGTGGATCCAAGAAACCTTGAAACCACAACTGAAGAATTGAATTATTAGAAGATAAGTGGGAAATATTGGTTGTATTTACATCATGAAGCCCAAGACACTCCACGGCCTTCACCTTAACAAAAATACCTTGTACATCTGGATGATTATGTGTGAAAAATTTAGCTTCTCCATTATACGCCAGCCCTACCAAGCATGTTTCCTTGGTGTAAGTAAGTTTATAAGTCTTCCAATAAAACATAAAAGATAATATTTATATCCCCTCTTCCTCATAGATGCATGTTGATTCATAGAAATCTACAAGCAATTCCGGGTAGACCAAATCTTGGACACCTATCTTAGATATGCATACATCTTCCCAAACATTCATCTTGATGTTCTTAGAGATGATAGAATCATAAATGTAAATGTTCAGATGGACCACACTTTTTATATATATTTTCTATTTTGAGATTGAAATAATTCAGGAGATTTATTGAGAGGTGGCTTCTACAGACATTTGGAATGGAGAAGTACAAAAAGATTCAAAATAATCATTAAGAACTAAGGTAGAGCTTCAACATGAAAGAGATTGAAATAGATGTGGGAAAACCTTTAGGGTCCCCATTATATAGGCGATGGAGGTGACCTTTCACCTTCTAAAAACAATATAATGGTTGAAATGCCCTCTGATCTGATCTGACGGTATAAAAACACATCCTCAAAGAAATCTTGAATCCGGTATTTTGAGGATTTAAAAATATTCTGATTTAAGATGAAATTAATCCAAAAAATTATATATGAAAAAGAAAGTACCAGCAACTAAAAATGACTACGAAAAATTTGGGTAAGGAAGTCATACCTTTCGAATTCTCTAGGAAGCTTATTCATAATAGGTAATATTCTTCTTGAAGAAAATTGGACCAGGGAAAAAATCACTACGAAAAACTCAATATGGAAAACTCTAGTACGAAAAATATGAGTACGAAAATTTTCATTAAGAAAATTCTCATTACGAGAATTCTTATTACAAAAATTCTCAGTACAAAAATATCAAAATGAAAATTTCCAAAACAAAAACTTCATAATGAAAATGTCCTATATGAAAATCTTATTTCGAAAATCTCCATTACAAAAAGTTCAGTATGAAATTTCCCAGTACAAAATCATCATTATGAAAATATAAGAAGACTAATTATAGATTTTTTTGAAAGGATCATTATATTTTTTTTTGAAAGGCTCATTACGATTTTTTTTTGAAAGCCTCATTACAAAAAATGTACTCCCCCTATGAAAAGGAGTTTATTACTGTAAGGATAATTTTTCATCAAGAAGTTAATAAATAATGATTACCTCACTGTTATCATTCATAACTTCTATTTAATGTATGAAAATCTATCATAGGGTAATATTTTTGTAAAAATACCCGCAAGTCGATCTTGTGTTATGATAAACTGAAGAATGTTATATCATTTTTGTGTGTGATATATATGAAAGTGATTCCTAATATCTATGTGTTTTTCATGATAGTGATTTTTAGGGTTTTTACTATGGTAAATGGAATGTGTGTTATCACACAAAAATTGAGTTTTAGTAAAAACTCAATCCATAATCTGTGAGTGTGTGTTGCATCCAAAACACTTGACCAAAAAAACATCTAGTTGCTACATATTCAGCATCAGCAGTGGAGAGTGATACAAAATGTTTCATCATTCATGACCAAGACACTAATGAATCTATTAAGAAATGCAAATTTTCTTGTGTACTATTTCTATCCATTCTACATCCATCAATGTCGGCATCTGAAAACCATTTTAAAACAAAATCATTTCCAGAAGTATAAAAGAGTCCTAGATAAATAATTCCTTTGATCTAGTTAAAAATTCTTTTCACTGCCTTTAAATGAGATTACATAAGAATGGATTCATATATTGCATACAAGAATACAGAAAACATCAGGTCTGGTCGACAGGTTGTCATGTAAAGTAAACTTCCTATCATACCTTTAAAAGATGTTTGATCTACTGGTTTCCCAGCTTCATTAAGACAAAGTGTTGTTGAGGTACCGATAAGAGTAATTTATTAGTGTTTTCATACCCATACTTTTTTAGAAGATATTTAATATACTAATTTTGGGGAATTTATATTCCTTCGAGTTTTTGAGAAATTTGAAATCTAAGGAAAAATGTTATCTCGCCCATCATACTCATTTCAAACTCAGATTTCGTTAGATCTGTAAATGAATCAGTTAATGATTGCTGAGTTGAACGAAATATAATGTCATAAACATAAATTTGAACAATCAAAACATTTTTCTTATCATTCTTTATAAAAAGTTTTGGATCTTCATTTCCTTTAACATAGTTATTTTGAAGATAAAATCCTGTAAATCTATCATACCAAGCTCATGGGGATTGTTAAAGGCCATACAAAGCTATGATAAGTCTAAAAACATAATCAGGCTGTTTTTTGTTTTCAAAGACAGGAGTTTGTACAACAAAAATACCCTCTTGAACATAACCATTAAGGAAATAACATTTCACAACCATTTGAAAAAGCATAAAATTGATGAATGCTGCAAAGGCGAGTAGAATACGAATAGATTCAAGAATATAAACTGGAGAATAGGTTTCTTTATAACATATTCCTTCTTGTTTATTATAGCCTTTAGCAACTAATATAGCTTTATTTATTATGATGATTCCATTTTCATCACACTAATTTCATAAGTACCATTTTACTCCAATAATACATGTTTCTTTATGTCTTTATACCAAGGTCCAGACTTTATCCTTTTCGAATTCATTTATTTCATCTTTGATTGATTTAGTCCAATCATCATCACCTAAAGCATCATCAGTGCTTTTTGGTTTCTATTGATTAAGGGATTCTAGATGCTCTAATTCATTTCATAAGGATATTCTAGTCCTTACAGGTTGATTCACATCACAAATGATACGATCACTTGGATGATTATTTAGAAATGACTGGTTTGGGTTTTGTAAAACCTATTAATCAATATAGGATAGAATGACTTCTAGGGTAAATGTTTCTGAAGTACCTTCTTGAAAATTTTCCTTATCAGAATGATTTCCTACCAATGGTTGATATTTGGTTTTTGAAAACACATCTGAGGATATAGATTGGGGTTGTTTGAAAACAAAACGATCAGTTTCATCAAATTTGACATGTACTGTCTGTTCAACCTTGCAAATGTTTATGTTAAAAACACTATAAGACATAGAGGTTGTGGAGTAGCCTAAGAAAATTCCTTCATTAAATATTGTTGTGAATTTCTGTAAGATATCTTTAGTATTCAGAATGAATACTTTGAAACAAAAAACCTTAAAGAAGGAAAGTCTGGTTTTTCTACCATTCCATAACACATAAGGAGTTTTATTTAGAAAAGGACTAATTAAAACTCGATTTATAGTATAACAAGCAGTACATACAACATCAGCTTAGAAATGCTTGGCAACAGAATACTAACTCAACACGGTTCTAGTTATCTCTTGATGAATTCTATTTCTTCTTTCAACAACACCATTTTGTATAGGTTTTCTGGGTGCTGAGAAGTTGTGATTAAAACCTTTTATACTTCCAAAAGTTTCAAAATCATAATTTTGAAATTCCCGTCCATGACCACTATGAATAGTTTTCTATGGATTATTTTACTCATTTTGACCTGGGCTCTAAAAATTTTGAAATATGAAAAAGCATCAGACTATTTTGCTATAAAATTGACCCATGTAAATATAATTTATTCATAAAAAAAAAACATAGTACATGCATCCAATTCTTCCA
Source organism: Viscum album (assembly GCA_963277665.1). Classification (NCBI taxonomy): domain Eukaryota; kingdom Viridiplantae; phylum Streptophyta; class Magnoliopsida; order Santalales; family Viscaceae; genus Viscum; species Viscum album. The sequence continues at coordinate 2,088,246,388 of OY728152.1, forward strand.
GTTTGTGTTTGACCAAAAAGATCCTTGTGCACAAACTGTAGTGAATCAGTTTTTGAAACTTCACTGATTTATTTAAAACTTGATTTATGTTGATTTCCATATTGAGCAGGTTTAAAAGCTTTTGAAGAATCAAATCTAATCTCCAGTATATCCTTAAATAAACCATTCTTATAATGTTTTCATAAGTTCCTAAGTATACAATGTCTTATCCTTATATGCCACAACCACGATTGATCTTCTATTTCACTAAGGAGAGGTAAGTCATAGATCTGATGGTCTTCTATGTTTATTGTGTAAACATTTTCTGGACTATGGGCAGAAAAAATAAATTTTCCCTTGGAATTGTGTACTAAGAACTTATCATTCCTAAAATTTACAAGGTATCTTTCATCACATAATTGACTTATGATAATGAGTTTGTTCTTAGGACCTTTTTATAATCAAAACATTTAAAATCAACATTTTCCAAGAAGAACCGTGTTACCTATACCAAAAATTTCTCCCTGAGAATTATCTAAGAATGTTACTTTTCCACCTCTCATCTTGATAATCTTTTCTAAATAGCTTTTGTTACTATTCATGTGTCAGGAACATCCACTACCCTTGTATCATGTATTTCTATTGGTACATTCCCTATTTTCCTGAAAATAAAAAAAAGTTATGTTTTCGGAATCCAGACATGCATGGATGCGAAAATTTTATAAAGTAAAATTTGGGGTACCCACGTCTTCTTAGAAAAATTACCCTTGTGAAATCCTAAATATTGGGTTTTGTTTAATGAATAATTATTTTACCAATGACCACCACATTAACACTTTGTGCAAAATGGGGAACTTTGAGGACCAACATAGGTATTACTAAAAATCGGTTTAGAACTTGTGTAACCAAAACCAGAAGTATTCCTTCAAGGTTGTATTTGTGAATATATTTTAGCAAAATTTTCCTTACTATGGGTAATGTTCGATAAGCACTTCCTAAAAGAGAATATTTCAGATTTGAGTTTTATTACAAGTTTTTTTTCTTAAAATACATGTGATTTTGAACTAGATCTAGACTCAAAAACATATTTTGTAGAAATTATATTTTCTAGTTCTTTAGAAAGATTATTCTTTTTAGAACGTACTTCATAAAGATTTTTCAAAATACATTCAAAGTCATCATTTTTCATATCAAGATATTTAGAATCATCTGATATTTTTTAGTTAAAATAGTATTCCTATAGTTTTTCTTATCATTCTCTTTCATGAGTTTTGTGTTTTCAATCTCAAGAAGTTCAGAAAAACTAGAAACTTCTTTATAGGTATGGAATATATTTTCATTAATAGAAGAATATTCTATATATGAAGAGTTATAATATTTAATATCATTAGCATTCAAATAAACATTGGTCAAGGATTGAGAATTGTTAACCTTATCCATCAAACAATGATTATCAATAGGTAGCCTGAATATGATACCAAGATTCTTCTGCTTATAAGATTCATAATCCGAAGATTCATTTGAAGAATCCCTACCACTGGCACTCCAAGTATCATTGGATTTTAGATAATTCTTAGCTTTAGACTTGTAATACTTCTTTCTATTTATTTCTAAATTCCTCTATTTTCTTTATTTTCTTTTGATCATAGGGAAATCAGGTCTTATGTGTCCAAATCTCTTGCATTCATAGTGTGTGACCTCTAAATCATTCTTATATTTCTATTCCTTCTTATTATATTTGGATTAGAAATTTCACTATCCAGCTATCTTGTTCATCCTTCGAGCAATATAAGCTAATTCATTTTCCGAGACTTCACACTCACTAGATTATGACTGATTAATATATTTCATAGACTTAGATCTAGTAACTCTCAACGGAGTCTTATATTTCATGTGATTTGAAGTTATAGTAAAACCAACACTACCATTCCCATTCTTCTTCTTTATATTGTCAGCATCCCTATTCATTCTAGTCTCATTTTGAAGATGATTTCCAAACAGTTCATCAAGAGAAATTCGAATAACCTTTCGGTTCTCATCAATTGAAGTTCCTTTTTATTCACACTCATTGGTCATAATGTCTATGATCTTTTGACCAAGTGCTTCATCAAATAGACCTTTCTCTCCAATTGATTGTATTCTATTTACGATGGACATGAATCTGTGTTTCACCGAAAAAATTGGTTCTCTATAAGGAAAATTGAATCCATGATACTCAACTCTAATAATAGATTTTCTAGTCTCAATCACTTTAGATGTACCAAAATGAGTAACTTCATGTTTCTTCTATATACAGTTAGCTGTTTCACAAGAAGAAAATTTTCTATATATGTTCCTAGTCATTGATCAAAGTAAATTATTGTGTACCATATAGTTGATTTGGTATTCATGCCTTTATTGATTAGTAAAAGCACTTACTTCCATATCAGGGATCTTGTATCCACCAGTATTCATAACAAAATTATTTACCCTAGTGTTTATAATGAAAGTATTCATTATACATCTCTAATATTCATAATCATTATCATCAAAAATAGGTGGTCTGGTAGGATTTAAGTTTTCAATGATCCAATATTTAAACATTCCGTCCGTAAGAAAATATTTGGCACACAAACATGATAGAAGTATATTTCAGTAAAAAAAAGAAAATATTATAACCAAGAAAAAAATTGTAACTATATGAAAAAAGTGAATCCAAACTATGAGTCCAAAAAAAATATGAATCCAAAAAGTATTAATCTAGAAAATGTGAATCCTATAATGTGGATCAGAAAAAACAATTTTGAGAATTCCCTAATAAATTAATTCATGAGATTAATTCAGATTGAACCAAATCCTTTGATTCCAATTGTTAGGATGGTATGTCTCTGTGTATGATATACTATATAATACCAAACGTAGGATCGAAATATGAATGAGATTCATAGCTTCAAGAGGGGGGGGGGGTGAATTGTACCTTTTAAAATTTCCCTTATGAAATTTTTAGAATGGTTCTATTTAATAATGTTAAATTGGAGAATTCACAAGACCTCTTTGAGTACTAAGTACTTGCTAGATTCTAGAAAAGTGATTCCAAACAGAAACATAACATTAATTTCAATGATTAAGATTCTACCTTAAGCATATAGAATCTAACTATATCAGAGTATATTTAAGGAAGTATAAGAAATTTATACTTTCCTTAGTAATAAAAAATGAAGTTGAAAAAAAGTATTAAAACTAGAAGTAACAAACAATATTTATTTTAACCCAAAGAGAAGGGTATCCAAAAACATGGATAAAGGTCCCTTTATTTATACATTCAAGAAGGTTTGTCTTACCCACACTAGGGTAAGCCCAAAATACGAAGATCAATGTTCTTCTTTCTATCCCTGTAATACCCTACCTATCAAGTAATCGAGACCTCTATCTTACAAAGTAAGGAAGAACTCAACATCAAGGTGTTAGAACATCTGTCATCCTATACCCGAAAGCCCTCGATTGTAATAAGAAACAATCCGAGTCACACGAAGCAAGTATGCACAAGGAAATGTTTGAACATGCTGTTCAAACATTCTACATGATTGTTTAAGAGTTGATAAGAGCCTATCACTCTCTAGAAAACTCTCCATCAACATGTAGGCACAGATGTCAATGATCAGTATCATGCTCGTTCAAATGAGCTCCTATTTATAGGTGAATCTCCAACAGTCGTCTCCCTCCTCCAATGGTCATATTTTTCATTTAATTTATGAGGGACCTGCACATGTGTCACTCAACCAATGGTAATTCAACAACTGAAATCACAACATCGTTTTGTAATGAAACAAGTGTAAGAATAAGTAAAACCGATGATCAGAATGTAAGAAAATAAAAGTCCGTAGTCTAACCAAAATCATACTTGGAGCCTATAATAATGATATATTTGGATTCTGTTTTCTAGAAATTCGGAACCTGAATTCTGTAGAAATCTAGAGTCTAGATTTCTATGGAAATTTAGAGTCTCGTTTCACTCAAATTCGGAGTCGAACTACATGAGAGTTCATATCCATAATTCGGAGTGGAGCTTCATGAAATTTTGTAATATGAATTCGGCGTGGAACATCATGAGTGTTCATGTCTATAATTTTGAGTAGAACAACATGAGAGTTCATATCTTGAATTCATAATGGAACTTCATGAGAGTTCATATCCAAAATTTGGAATGGATCATCATTAGAGTTCGTATCCAGAATTCGGATCCTAAAACTGAATGCTTTATATCTAAGTGTTATATGATTCCAAGGTTTTACTTATGAATATAATTTTTTTACTTAATAAAAATATTGATATGAATAATCAAAACATGTTTGGGGTAAAATCCTTTGGGAAGGAAATTTTCCTTATAGAAGTAAAATATTTATTTTCTTAAGTATAAGGTGTTTGTGATTTTCAAAACAAGAAGGAATGGAAAAGTCATAAGGAAAACCTTATTGACTCAACAAGTTCTTATATAGTCTAAAGATATTATTTGTATGTTTACCTTAAAAATTATAAACCCCATTAAATTGACATATATAATATTTAAAGCCATTATTACATGAATAAAATATTCCACTAAAACATATACTTTAACTAAGTCTCCCAAAAATTTCATTAATCTTTTTAGACTATAATTATATAAAACATAAATTTTTTTAAGTCATTGATCATATTTTGGACCTAAATCACCTTCTCATTAACCTTTTTCATTCATTTTCATTATTTATTCAAATCCTTCATAATGGTTTGTACGGAAAATTTGAATTCTCTTAAATATATCAAATTTTAGTGTATATCTATGTGTACAATAAGGCTTTTTGTCATGTACCTAGTTACAGTATAGTCAGGAATGATGCCAATTTTTAGAGTTTTTACCCCTAGGTACATCTATTCAAGAACCACTTCCACTTGTATTATCCAGACCGATATATATTTTTAGGAATCCCACAAAATCTCCATATTACCAAAATTCAATGAGATTATTCTATACATATACTCAATGTCTTTTTAATGGTTATATTTATTAATCTATGATTTCCTAAATCTTCCTCCAAATATTGTACTAATTTTTTTTTGACACAAACAATAGCACACTGAATCTAAAATACCAAAACTATTATCTTTTATAATTAAATTTCATGATTACATGAAATCTAGTCCCATAGTGCTGAAAAGTTTATTTGTCCTGGTAAACTAGATACTTATATGATTCTTGTATGACTAATGAATCCACAAACTACAACATATTTTTTTTTCTTTTTAGGATAATTATATTTCACATATTTCATCCTTTCATATCATTCCTAATGTACATCATGAAATCCTAGGGAATGAAAAAAATAAAGGTGAATTATATACTAAGTAAGGTCCATGCATAGTGGAAGAAATAATTAATTAATTAGAATTGTCAATAAGGACAGATACTAATGCCATCCCAGCCCAAGTACCATGAATAAATTCATTAATCTGGTTAGTCACATGACCTCATGCACGCCTCCACGTACACTAATGGTTGCTATCAAGCTGTTAGGGTCTCGTATGACCACCATGGGGAGACTATACGCATTTTTTTGAATAAAATAACTTGGTAAATAAATATAAAATAAATGAATCAGTTATATAATCATTATGAATAAAAATATCTATTGATTTTATAAATTACAAATCCCAAATTAAAAATGAATATTATAAATTAAATTATTTGTATATGCCATGTGTCAAATGCACACCCTAATTTAAAGTAAATAAAACTCGAAAGAGGGAACTGAACCTTGTTGGTATCCCACATTCATGCTCCATCCCATCTTATCCATCTAACATTAGGTCTCTTCCCATAACAGTTCTTGAGAAAAAAAATTCTATTCTTGTAACAATCTAGAAGCCCGAGTATGGTGTTAATAAAACATAGTAGGGAACCACCAACTATATATATAAAAATCCAATAAATATTAGTATATATTCTTTTAAAAATAATTACTATAATTAAAAAATAAATATTTTATCACGTTATAAAATATTCTCTATTTGATTTTTTAAAACATCAGGTTCCTGTAGGTACTCGTACCTCATTACCTACTTCGGCACTTTCCAAAATGTGATCATTCTATGAAGGTTACTATGTATATTAATGTACATGTTACCATAATTATTTCATAATTGAATCACTATGTTACCACTCATTTAAATCACATATTTTTAATTAACATGTTTATATTTTTTATTTTGAAAATTAATGACCTTGTTACCAACATTTATTCACACAATTTGAATGACCATGCTACCAATCTTAATACATGGCCAGATGAGTATTTGACCATTCACCATATAATAATACATAATTTAATTTTCATCTTACCACTCATTATATTTTCTCGAATGAGTATGATTTCATTCACCATTTCATAATAATTGCATGTATCTTATTAATCATGATTAATAAACAATAACCACATTACCATATATAATATATTATAACATCAATATTGATTAATCAAATTTAAAACTCTTACCAAAATATAAAATTATTAATTAATTAATTCTTTATTTATCTCATCTTTATTTCTATTTCAACAATAAGTCTTCACAAAAAAATGATTAATTAATTACCTAATTAAATAACCACATAAATATGTTTAAACTACTATACTATTGGACATGATCAAGATAACTATAATAGGGGTTTACATTGTTCCAATAGTAAACGTTTTGAGCATCTTGATGAATGTTGAAAACATTAATTTTCATCTGTTTCTGCTCCATTAATGTCTATGAAGAGCGACATCCTAGATAGTGGAAAGGGTGTTTCATATATCCCTAATGGGTTGATGGTTTTAGCTTTAATCATTAGGGAAGATCATCTGCAAGGTAATGGGAATTGGGCGGGGGGGGGGGTTATGTCATTAGCTGATGTAGTGGTTGGTAAGATAAAAAGATTTTATATTGATAATCAGATGTGTGGAGGTATGTTGCTTGATCTTCTAGGTAATTGTCGACCTACTCTTCACACATCGTAACATGGGGAACCATCCAATTGGGGTGATATTTCTAAAGATGATATTTACCACTCTGATGGCTTTTATTTGGAAAAAAAAATTCACTCTAAGGGCAATTTATATGGAAGTTCCATGAATATTTGTCCTGGTGTGCATGGTTATCATAGAAGGGATCAATTTGATCACTTAGTTTCCCAAACCTGTGTGAAAATTTTGGCCTCTGCTGATTTGCACACAGTAGGTGGTCTTTGTGACTCTCATACTATTGTTCATGGAGCAGGAACCCTTATAACTCTCTTAATGGGCATGCGGTTACCCATGTGACAACACTATTGGAGGGAACATCTATAACTGCCTTGGGTCTGCCTCCTACTACAGATTTGGGACCTTTCTCCTACGAAAATGATGAACCAATACTGTCACATTCTTATAAAGTGGCTTCAGATGTTCCTTCTTCCAATGTAGTGGTTCTTCCTACCACTACTACTGTGAAATCCATATACTTTACTATGCTTTAATCGATTAACTTTCAATAGTTTTACTTGTTGAATATGGAGAGATGACAAAGGGATATCTCTTGATAGGAAAATAATATTTATGATGCATCCTCTCCTTTTTTAGCTTCACAGGTTGGACAACTTCATGGTGAGGAGGTTTTGGATGCGGCAGCTCAAGGCATGGCTGACGAGAAGAATGTTGTCACTCCCGATGATGCAGGGCATGACACATGCAGAAGCAATGTCATAGAGGGAATTGACTGAGAAGGTGTGGTGGTTACCGAGGAATAAGTGGCATGAGTAGAGGTTCCTTCTGAAGATGTTCATATGGGGAAATCCTCTGATGAACATGCTCAGGCTTGTGGTGCATGGAAGAGCCGTAAATAGTGGCAAAAGGGAAGACATCCAAGAGGTAGAGGTGGATTTCGTGGATGAGGTTGTGGACGGAATGAGTAACCTTGGTATATGTCTATTGTTTTGGTGTGGTTAATCTATCTTTTACCCATAATATCCCTTGTGTAATGATTACTTTTTCTATAATATTTTTCGGTGGCCATAGAGCTTATACAATGTATACTGTTTATAGAAATCAACCTCATCAATATATTTAATTAATCCAATAGTTAACCAATAAAATAATCATAATTATTTCATCAAATAATTATCTCTATTATTTAACTCAACATATCATATTAAATTTATCAATTAATTATATCTATTTATAATTATAATATTCTATAATTAACTCAAAAATTATTTATCCCCCAATTACACTACTAATTAAACAATATGTTTTTCCCGTAAATACCCTATATTAATTTCACAATTAATTAAGCATGTAAATCTCCTTAATTAATACATAAATTAATTAATATATATTTATGAACTCAGAATCACAAAATTAATTCCATATATAATTATCTCATCCAAAATATGAACATTTCATTAATAGTTCAATTATTAATTAACATAATTATCAAATATCAATATATCATAATTAACTTATCAATTCTGTCCCACAATTCATTATTCTCTCTATATTATAACCAATCCCACAATTAATCAACTAATTCATTCAATTGAATCTATATAAATATCCTTGTTAATTAATTCAATTATGTCAAAATAACAATCATCATTAATTAATATTATAGTCAATTATTCTCATCAATAATTTTTTTTGTTTCAACTACTAAATAATCACTTTTCTCAAAATTTATCAATTCATCAGTTAATTAATTTATTTATTTAATTAAATATTTAAATAATATTGTTACTCACATAAATTAATTCATCAATCATATTATTTATATAATATGATTATTATTTAATTTTATACATAATTAATATAATATGAAATTAAATTTATACAAATAAAAATATATTAATGTACATAAAATTATGAAATAATACTTTTGTATATATATAAGTACAACTAAATTCAATCGTATAAATATTCAATATATTATGATAATATAATATTTTTTAAAAAATTTATATATAGTGTTAATATATTTTTTTTTATTTAGAATTTTTTTATTAGTGGGGGTTTTGACCCCCTCTAAATTAAGATATTAGAGAGGGTTTTGAAACCATGCTAATTTAAGACATTATAAAGGATTTTGAACCCCTGGGAATTTATGAAATTAGAGGGAGTTTAGAAACACCACTAATTTAATATGTTAGAGGGGGTGGTGGACCCCCCACTAATCTCACTAATTAGGAAGGATTATAAACAACCTCTATTTTCTTAAATTAGATAATATTAAACCCCCCCATACAATCCCAGCATATAATAAAAATGAATTTTTAAACATTTAGGGGGATTTAACAACCACATCTAATTTAAACAAATAGAGGGGTTTTTAACACTGGTTATTTAGAAAATAAAATGGGGTTTTTTAACACCTATAAATGTAATGTTTAGTAAGGTTTACATATATTACCCTATAATTTATATATATAATGAATTTATAGGGGGTTTTTCAAAACACCCTCTATAATACCCCATATAATAATCCTATTTTATGTAGATAGGGAATCAGTGAACATCACCCATGAGATAGTAACATGGATGAAGAAATAGATCTACAGAATAAAAACATCTTAAGATATTGTGAACTTCTGTAATTAGAGATGTGTTGATTCATTATTTTAAGAATATAAAATCAGACACTCACATAAATGTATGGATGTGAAATATGGACCATGGATAACATTACTTACATTAAATATGGGTCCATGAATAACACTATGAACATATACTTCTGTTTATCTAGAATATTTTGAATGTGTAATAAAGTTCACACAAATCTTTGTGAACATGTAATCAAGTTCACACATAACTTTGTGAACCTGTAAAAATTATCATGCATAACATTTTATACATATAATTTGGTTTAATAATAATATGCTTACTTTTGAGAAATCTATCTTTACCCAATGCATTAGAATGAGATATATCTCCTACCTTTAATATAATAAAAATCGAACAAATGGGTTTCACAAGAGCATAAAAATATTTTTATATGAAATCCAATGATATTAAATTGTAAAAACAATTCATCTTATCATTACCTATATAGATGATAATATTTTGATAATAAATTCATCATTTAATCAAATCATGACCTATATAAAAAATAATAATTTTGTTTCATAAAATAATTATTACATTATAACCCATTGGTGTAAAATTAGATTTGTAAATATCTAATCCACATTAATCATTTTAATAATGAAAAATAATTATATCATTGGATTATATCCCTTGGAAATCACAATATAAATCAATGTATATCATCTTATTTGGAAAATGTTTTTAAAAAAAACCTCAAAACATTTTGTATGGAAGTTAGCTTTTATTTTATATTAACAGTTTAATATGAAAATTTTATAAAATATTTTTCTGATTATTTTCCATGAAAATATTTAATGCAATATTCAATTCAAATTATTGGGTGAAATACATTTCTTGTCCTATATGTAACAACAATGATTCCTTGTTTATTTTTTGTTAAATCAAAATGAGAACTATTTGGAAACGAAATATATGATTCCTTCATCTTTTATGTTGAAGTAAAAAATTGATGAAAAACAATTTTATAAATAATTTGATTAATGTGAGAAAAAATTAATTTTTTTAGAAAACATGGTTTTGTTAGAATAATGATTTTTAACCAAATAGTGAAATAATTGTTTTTATAAAAAAATATCTTGAACTCATGAGTATTTAATGAGATTTAAATGAAGAAAATGAATCTATTTGTAACAACCTAAGGTTTTACAATAAAATTTAATGAAATGATTGAAACAGAGTGTCTCATCAAAATAAAACATTATTTTATAAAGAGAGTTATAAACTATCCATTAAAAATAATATTTCCACCTCAATTATTCTAATTTAGAAAATAATATATACACAATTATGATCAGTATGTTATTTGGAGTCTGATAGTGAAAAAATAATTTTTAATGAATAGTAACTTGCCATTATTAATAGTAAACTAACCTAATGAATAGTAATGTGACAAAATTAAAAGTAAAATCACATATGAAGGTATTTATAATAATTTATGAGACATTGAATATTTATTCCTTGTATTATAAAATGATTTTTAGTTTTAAAAAATGATTTTTGGAATAAATTATTATTTTATTTTAAAAAATTCATTATAAATAGTTAGAAGATTAAGTTAGAAAAAATTACTTCATTTATGAATTATATTCATCTAAAAATGATAGTTTGATTTTTTTGGATTTTTTTTAAATACTTTCATTGTTTTGAATAGTAAAATACGATAATTCACGAAATAAGTTAAATATATGATTTATTGGGTCATTGATTATGTTCTGATAAGATGAAAACCATTGGTTCAAACTAAAATTCACATATTATTATTTTTTATATTAATAAAGACTATTCAAAGTCTTCAGTAAAATAATAATAAAGTAATGGTTAAAATAGTTAAAAACTCATCTTCTCCACTACTATAAATACAACAATCACCCCTTCATCCTCTCACAGCAATAAATTCATGATACATGTCTATGTTCATCCAAATACTCATCCCAACACCCTCCACTCATTTCCAAGACCTACTAGTCTCACCAAAAGGCCTAATCCAAAGGCCTTATGAATGATCTCAAGTAGATGTGACCAGTAGGTAAAGATCCTCTTTCATTTTCTTGTGTTTTGTTTTTTATTTTTTTCTTTTCATATAATCTATTCACCACTATCTATCCCAGAGACATTAATTAGCCATTATCTTTTATATACTAGTGGTTTTCATGTATATTTAAAAATTTCTCAACATACATCATCTCATGTCCCTATTATAAAAGAATTGTTCATGATGTGGCGTTTTACTTAAATCATGCAAGATGTGTTTGGAAATTCCATTACATAATTCAAAACTATTTGTAGAAATATTTTTATGGTTGAAACATATTTTGATGTTTGTTATATATCCTCAAAATGATTATGGAGTTAATATATATAGAAAATGATTTCTTATACAATGAAAATAGTTCATGATTATCAAAGAACCACCAAAATGATCTAAAAAGATATCACTAATGATTTATCCAATGATTCATCCTCATACAATATATCCAAAATTATTGATGTAATAATTTAATATATTCGAAATATATTAATATAATTTCATTCGACTTCCAGAATTTCATTTCCATGTGACATGAAAATAAAATATGAACCAACCATTGAAATCATGTAGGCAATAAACCTGAAATAATGGTAGGAACAAATTTCTAATAATTAATAGATGAAATTATGTAATGATATTATTATATATAGTGTTATGAACATAAATATATTTACTTTAATATTTTAATAACACACATTTTACAATAATAAAATATATTTATACATGTTTTATGTAATACGAAGTCGATATAATGAATTCTAAAGCCAATTTCCATTTTTGGGGTTACCCTTCTACTTCATTAATTATGTTGCTTTAGAATTATTTTTCTCATTAATTTATTAAATATTATTTTTAATTATCTATATTTACAATTTATATATGTATTCAATCCACTTTATTATGTCTCACTTGAGTTATATAATTTTTGTATGGGGTTTTCATTTTAAAATATTCTTTCAAAAATATGTTTTACAAAATTCAAAGGAAATGTTTTTCATGAAATTATTCATATTGTATGGTTATTTTTGGTAATTGGGAATTGTTTACGTTGAATTTTCAAGACTATATATATATCCAATTCCATGGGAATGTGTATGTTAGAGTTTGTCCATATGGTTACTTCTAGATTAATTATGATAGTTACACAATAAAGTGGTCGTGAGGGTTAAATTGTAAGGTAGTCGTGATGGTAAGAAATCATAAGGATGTCGAGATGGTTAAAATATTATGTAAGTAATTCCCCAAGATATAATCATGGTTTTATTGATGTTCTTGGTGTTTTGTGTAAATCTAATGTAAATCTCAATTTTCTCAAAGTAAGTATATATGGGTGATAGATATGACATTTTGAAAAAGAATTCAAACATTTATAAGTATTTATGGAATGATGATTTCATTCATTATCTCTATTTTCCTCCCGGAGATTGTTTCCCATCAATGTTTTTTAAATTATTCTTATAGGCTATATATATGGTTCACACAAAGAAGGGATCAATGGTAAATATTATAATGATTTTCCAAATAAAGATTGTTTAATATAAAAAGATTAATATTTTCAATGAAATGGATAATGTTTTATTTTTCTTTCTTCCTTATATAAATGTGGAATGCTATTAATTTATTATATCCCTACTCTCTAAAACTATTAAATTTAAAATATTCTCAATGTGAATAGAAGTTTTCATGTGACTAAAATTCCTGATTTTGAAATGTAACAAGGCTAGGTCAATATTGTTGGTAAAAAAAGATGGTTTAGATAATATTTGGGGATATGATAATGATAATAGAATACCATAAATGATTAATATACTTTGGATATTTATAAATGATATAGTATTTACCGATTACGATGTTTCATTGAATAATATATATTATGTAGAATGGTTGTACATGGATGAAAAAAGGATGTTTAAGTTGAAAGGAACCGACATAATGATAACCCTTAGAATATACATACTTGAATGTTATGTATTGGAACCATGAATTTTTTGAAACTAAAGGATCCGATGACATTGGATATAAATGTTTGTGGTACCCATGAAAGAGAACATCGTGAGATTTCACAAAGGAACATGATTTTCATGGAACATTTTAATAGGAAAACCCCTGACACTTCCAGTGGATATTTTAACCCAGTAAGATCTGAAGGATGGATTAAGGTCCTTGAGATGATATTCAATGTTATGAGATATACATATAATCAAATGGTATGTCTTTCCAATTATCATGTTGAATGTGTATAAGGTCATTGTTGGTCTATAATCAAGAATATCAGGTATATATAGAATATTGATGTCTTAGAGTTGGATAAATTTTAAAGCATTTTCCAGGAATAGTATTTTACTATGATGGATGGAAATAAGATGATGAAGAGATTCCTTGTGTTGAAGAAAAATGATAAAGATTCAGTGTCATTGTATAAAAAAAACTTAACCAGGCTTTTGAGGTATGCTCCAAATCATTTTATGTATAATGATAGAAAAATAATGTGTTTTTAGTCAGTATTGATGCTAATATATTCAACAGAATTGGATTCCTGTGGGTATAAATGTAATGAGAAACTTGTCTGATGTGTTGAGAAAGTTTAAATGGTGATTTTTTATGATCATGTGCACATTTAAATAAAGCATATGAAGAGGTACAAATGGAAGTTAAGGATTAAAAATCAATCAAAAAAGTCTGATTCCAAGAAATTCCAATATATAGTTTCTAAAAAGTGAGGAAAAAGAACCATGGAGAATTCCGTAATATTTCCAGGTACTATTTTCAATGTGGTATGTGTGGAAATATGGTCCAAGATTTTAATGAAAATGATCCTAAGACTAATCCTGATAAGTAAATTGTAAAGCACATTAAATTACATTAGATTGGAAATTATTTAATTACCTTTTGAATGAATTATATGAATGATGGAAAGATGACATATTATATGCAGAATGGTTTAGTGAGAACCTTTGGAACTATGTCAGCATTTTTCCTACCATCAAACAAAGTTGTATCAGTGTAGGGTCCTGAAAATTACGCAAGGTGGGAATCCAATTACCCCAAGACATGGAAAAGGACTGAACCGGTCCACACACCGGCTCCATGAAACAGTACGTGGCTTGTTCGGTAGACCGCCCTCCCGAAATTCTGTGGACTAGCATCATCCAACAAATGGAGGCAGAAGCCCCTCCACGGCTGCAAAGCAGGACAGACGTCAAGCCATTCCACCTCCGCAGGCCGCCCCCTCCACGGACCGCTATCATTTGTGGGATTGAGGCGAAGAGGTATGCGATCACGAAGCAATAAAATGCATCTCGTTTCCAAAAATCCCTAGTTGACCGAGTCATCCTTGGGTGGGGATTATTTCATGGGATTACGTGGAATGTGTCGTGTTCCATATCCTCATCATGAGTTTATAAATCGTCACCGAGTGGCACAAAATATGCATGGAGCAAGAATGGGTGAAAACCTGTGGGGAAACGCTGGAGAAATCACTCCCAGCGGTAATGTTCCGCGACCATCCGAGGACTCCATATCGCCCGGAGATTCACTCTTCTGCATAGAGTAGAAACCCAAACGTGAACCACATGTCTCCATCTCCATTGTGGATGGAAATATCCTTCACGGATGGCCACCCACTCAGTGAACTAGTGTCGTCCATGGAATGGAGTCGGGAACTCCTCCGCGAGTTCGATGTAGGACGAGCGCCAGCTCCTTTGTGTACAACCTCTTTCGCAGCCTACTGTATCGCGACCTACTCCTTCGTGGCCTACTCCCTCGTAGCCAGTTCCTCGGTGAACATCCTTCTTGGAAAACCAAACCATGAACCACATTCATCCAGTCCCTTGTGGCCCACCCCAATGAAAAAAGGAGAGTCGCTCCGTGAAATTTTTGGGACATGTCAATAGTAGTTTACATTGTACCCTTGCACTCAACCAACATCCGTCCTATACATGTCGTGAGTCCATCTACTCCTCATGACTCTCTTATAACCCCATTTTCATGATCCTTTTTCTAGTATCATCCAGAAAGGGCCTCCCTTTCCTAAGTCCCACACCAACCATTTCTAAGAATCTCCTACCTAGTCATCCTGACCACATGACTTTAAACTGTAGGGCCATTGTCCAAACCACATGATGTTCAACTGTATGGCCCTAATCCTATCCATATGATGTTAAACTATATGGAAACAGTCCTCTCTACATGACTATAAACTATAGCATTCCTTATCATTCAATAATATTATGCCTCTTGCTTCATGCAAGAGTTGCCTTATGCTCCAAGCAAAAGATGCCTCATGCCTAGTTTATAGTGGTATAATTTCAAGAGAGCTGGAATACATTCAAACATTCAATCACTCTACCCCACACTTTGTGTGTCCTTCATTCAGATCTCCATCCTCTATCATGTCTGAAGGGACCCCCTTACGGCCTGGTCCCAGGCTACCTCAGCTCACCTACTATCATGGGCCAACGCCCCTGAAGACTTTTGACAACACTATGAGCCAGGTCCTATGATTCAAACATGTTCAATAGTCGACCATCATTTTTTTCCCCATTTAAGGATAACATGATATGGATGCTATGTTTTGAACATGTTCAACAGTTATCCTCTAACACCATGCCACCCTCGTTGCATTCCAAATTTTGGTCATGTAATTCACATTATTCATCTCCCTTTGTTCGGACTGATTCCTATGCCCATGGCGTTATCCCACTTTTGAACATGCGTATAGGCATTGGCCCCCATTATATTCTTCAACCCACCATTGGGATGGATTGCCCTCATGGCCATACATGTGGAAGACACCATGGGAAACCTTCTCAGAGTAAGCCCCGACTTTATGGGTCGCCCTCATGCGTAAGCCCCACTCCACTTCTCACGAATGCTTCATTTGCGATGTGATCGTCTGGTCCCTAGCACCTCTTGTTTCTCACACTAAGAGTAACTCACGTCGGTTTAGAGTGAGCATCAACCATGACATCCTCTTATGGGCCTCCTCAGAGTGTAATCCCCAATTGACACCATGGGCCTCCTCAGAGTGTAAGCCCAAATCATTCTCTCTGGGCCTCTATAGAGTGTAATCCCCAAGCTGATGTGAACTACAAGGACTTTGATCCATGTTAATGCATGGTACAAAGGAATCCTCACTAAGGATCAAGCCTGATCACAATCGGACCCCTGAGTTCACCTTCATGTTTTTTCTTTGACACCACGATTCGAACTACATGGACTTTGATCCATTTCCCCTACGAAGGGTATGTAGGAAGCCTCCATGAGGTTCAAGCCCAACAATCGGTCGATCCGACTATCATCACATCGGTTCACTGTGCCACTCCTAGCGCCACCTCAATGAGTTTCGACTACTACAGGTCATTAATCCAATGAGGAATGGTAAACCTCGGGCATAAATGATTCGGAACCCCTGCATTCAGCTGACCATTGCCATCCAGGGGAAATCCGTGGATATTATGCTTGGGTATAAACCAAAGATAAGCAAACGTATGAATAAGCATTAAATATTTTAAATAGTCCCAGAACAGGAAATAATTCCCCCCAAAAGGGTGAGATGAGTCGGGATTCCCATCAACTCGACCAATGTGAGTTCTTAAGTGTCACTAGTCAGACCATCCGGTGAACGGTTTCCTTTGGAAAGCAGGTCATGCATCATCGGATACGAAACCGTAGTGTGTTCCGAGACCGACCCGAAACAATCTGGTAAATAAATTGTTCTCTTGTTTTTTAATAATGTTTGGTATGATATCTATTCTATAAATACTATTTTTTTGATAAATTTTTTGGTAATTTAAAAAAATAACATCAAAAAATGAGACAAGAAGTTATTCATAATATCTTTAAGGAAAATAATATAATAAATAAGATTTATAAGTATCTTTCTATAGTGATCCATGGAAATAATTTACCTATAAACCATATTGTTTTTTCCATTGTAGATTTTGATATCATTCTATGTATGGATTGACTTTATGATTATTATTTCAATATTGACTATAGGGTTAAAGATGTTTTTTGATAAATTGTTTTGTTTTTTATAAAAAATAAACCCCTATAATTGATAACAAATCAAGAAGAAGAAAAAAATTTAAATATGGTAAAGAATGTTGTCTTTCTCATACTATTGAAAATAAGGGAACTATTCATATTAATGATGTGCTAGTGTTAATGAAATATTTAAGTGTTTTCTCTGATGAGTAATGAAGTATTATAACTTATCGAGATGTTGAATTTAATATTGAATTATTTCTTGATGATAATTCAATTTCAAAACCCCCTTATTGATTGGCTCAAATGAAACTTATTGTTTTAAAAAAATTAGTTTTAAGACGTACTAAAAACGTTTTCATTCGGGCTAGCACCTCACCATGGGGTGCTCTTTTTTTTTCTTAAAAAATAATAATTTTTCTATGACACTATGAATTTATTATAGATCATTGGATAACATCATTGTCATGAATAAGTGTCATATTCATCATATTGATATCTTTTTTGATCAGCTCCATAGAACACTGTATTTTTTTATGGTTTACATCTAATCTTAGTTCCAACAAATTAATATAATGAAATTAGACATCCTGAAGACTTTTTTTGTACTAGGTATGGGATTTATGATTTTTTTAATTATTTTTGATTTAACTAATCCACCTATGTTATTCATGGATGTAACGAATGGAATATTTCACCAGTTCTTGGATATGTTTTTAGTTGGGATAAATTCTCACGTTCAAGTATTTTTATGTAAATAGAAGCATGAAAAAAATCAATGGTTTGTTTTGTAAACCATAAAAAAATAAAATATATGGAAAATTCTAAAAGTGTAATTTTTGGTTGAAATAGATTTGTTTTTTACGGGAAATTTGTAAATAAGTATGGAATAACATTTGATCATGCCAAAAAATGTTATTTATGAATGGAAAAGTCAAACTAATGTTTTAAAAATTCTATGTTTTATTGGACAAGATGGTTATTACCGAGAGATCATTAAAATCATTGCATGGTAAACTATCCCACTAAAATAGTTAACATGAAAAGAGACAAAATTTGTTTGCAAAAAATAATGTGATGTCTCTTTTTTTGAATTGATGAAGATATTGGAGAATTCTCCAGTTTTGGAATAGTGTTCAAAATATGGGGTATTTTTCTTCATTATTGATCATTCATTGGCCGGACTAGGTAGTTTTATGATGCATTATGATCAAGTAATTAGTTATTATTCAAGACATCTATAGCATCCAGAGTGAAATTATCGCACACATGTTTTGGAATGGGAAACTATTTTTTGCATTAAAAATTTGGAGGCATCATTATATAGATCCAAATTTCAAATATAAACTACCTAAAAATTATGAAGTACATATTCACATAGAAGGAATTAAACATGAGGTAGAGAGGATGGCTTGAAATGATAAAATAATATTATTGCACAATCTCTTACAATTATGAAAAGTTAATTAATTTAAGGGTTTCTTTGATTTGACTACATCATGAATAATTAACCATGTAACATTTGGCCTCTGATCCCATGATAAATGATTTGAGTAATTTTTTAATATAATTTATTTCTACAAGAAATATTGTTGATTCAATAATGTTTTCTTTATGAATTTTCCATTTCTTCATTCTTGGGGGAGATTCTTAAGTCAATAATGATTCCTTAAGACTTTACCATTACTTCTTGTTTTGAAAATCGCAAACACCTTATCTCAAGAAAAATATCTTTTTACCCTACATTTTATTTCTATCAGAAAAAATTTCTTTCCCCAAGGAAAATTATCCATATGTTGTTTTTAATTATTCATTATCATGTCTATGTGTAAAATTCGGTTTCATGTCTAAAAAACTCAAAATAATATAAATCATAGGTAAAACGAGTTCTGTTTTCAGACTCCGAATTCAGACTCCGAACTCTCTAAATTCAGACTCTGAAATGTTTTCAGTTCTAACTCCAAATTATATGAATACCGACTCTGAACTCTAATTAGTTCTGACTCCAAATTCTCTAAATTCAGACTCTGAACTCTTCTATGTTTTGACATCAAATTCTCTGAATTCAGACTCTGAACATTTCTGAGTTCTCACTATGAGTTCTATGAATTCAAACTCCAAAATCTTATGAGTATTGACACTGAATTCTCATGAACTTTGTCTCCTAACATAGTAAGTTTAGGTTCCTAATTCTTGTGAATCAAGATTACGAATTTCCATGTAATTTATACACCTGAATTCTATAGAGTTTAGGTTCCTAATTCCATAAAAAAAGAATATGAATATCCTTATAATATAGACTCTGAATTCAATTTTGGCTAGACTTTGAACTTTTATTTGATTACATTCCAAATATTATATTTTGGTTTTGTAACAATATTCATGCTTATAGTTTTTTTGAAATAAAACAATCTTGTGAATTCATTTACTAACTAACCGTTGTTTGAGTTACATGTGTATAGGTCCCTCCAAAATTCAAGAAAAAATATGATCGTTGGAGAAGGGTGTAGACTGTTGGTGTTGTGCCTTAAATAGTAGCTCATTTGAAAATAGATCAACACTGTTTTAAGACTCTAGATATTGAATGTTCTTGAAGTGATTTATAGAGATAGAATTTCATTGATTTATGTGTACTGAACATCTTGTTCAGTTTTTCTTTGTGTGACTCTGAATGTTGATGTGTACATTCAAGGGATTCAGTTTATAGAAAGACAGAGGTGCAGACTACCTTGAAGATTAGGTCATCCTTGTTGAGGATGAAAGAGGTGATGGCTACCTTGAAGTTGAGGGATTGCGGGGATATCAAGACAGACCCCCGTCTTCATGTCGAGGGCTTACCCTCGTGTGTGTATGATGGACTTTATTGAATGTAGAAATCAGGGGACCTTTATCCAAGGTTTTTGTATACACTTATCTTTGGGTTAAAATAATTATTACTTATTATTTGTTTGTTTCATGTTTTCTGATGTATTTGTATTTTTGAGGAAAGTATAAACATCTTATACTTCGTTATACTTGTTCTCTTATTAAGTAAGATTATATATTCTTTAAGGTAGAATATTTAACATTGTAAAATTTCATTAAGTTCCATTTTTCAAAACCATTTTTTCGAACCACATTACGGGAATCATATTTCAGGAATCTATCAAGTGTGAAGAACTATAGGCCTTTTGAATTACCTTGTTTAATATTCTTATCCATAATCATCTTTAAAAGACCCAAAGGAATTTTTAAAATTATACAATTCACTCCCGCTTGTATTTTGTGAATCATTAGATACTACATACAATATCTATATTATTTTGGTCCTACATTTGTTATTATAGAGTATATCATACTCCACATACAATCTCAAAAATTGGTATCTGAGGGATTGGGTCAATCTAAATTAATCTATTGATTTGATTCAGAATATAATTCATCTTAATCTTATTCTCGGAATCAGTTATTCAGAATCGTAATGTTTGGATTCGTTTTTTACTTATAGATACTATTGTTATATTTTTTCTTGTTGAGGAATATCTTCATTGTTTAAATTTCTTATTACAAATATGTTTGTATGAAAAATGTTTTTTAGATGGCAGAAATCAATGTAGGTTCTATTAACAACATAAATCCAATAAGACCACCTATTTTTTATGGAGATGATTATGAGTATTGAAGAGATGAAATGATGAAATTCATTATCAATACTCTATTTTACAATTTTGATTTGCTAACTAGAGGTTATAAAATCACTGACATAGAAGTCACTACCTTCAAAAATCAAGAAAATCATGAATATCAACTGAATTATAAGGTACACAATACTTTTACATGTTCCATGACTAGAAATATTTATATATCCTAATTTCATATTGTGAAGCAGTAAATTGAATATGGATGAATCTTGATGTTACAAAATTTGGAACATTTAAAGTGATTGAAACTAGAAGATCTATTCTCAGAGCAGAATATCATGGTTTCTACTTTACTTATTGAGAACCCATATGTAAGGTGTAGTAAAGTTTTATGACTATATTTAATATCTTACTTTCTATAAGAGAAAAAGTATTGGATGATGAGGCTATTATAGATAAGATCATAGACATTATGCCAAATGAGTGGGAGTAGAAGAGGAAAAAAATTGATGAGAATAGAAAAGTCACCTTTATTTCCTTATATGAGCTATTTGGAACTCTTATTCAGAATGAGACAAGAATTAAGAGATATGATGATAA
The DNA here is from genome assembly GCA_963277665.1 of Viscum album. Lineage (NCBI taxonomy): Eukaryota > Viridiplantae > Streptophyta > Magnoliopsida > Santalales > Viscaceae > Viscum > Viscum album. The sequence goes on from OY728152.1 coordinate 2,088,268,233, forward strand.
CATAATGAATAAGAATTGTAATGGAAGTGTTTGTTTTACTACAAATTCTAATCATATGAAATCCCATACTCCTGAGAGTGTTACTAGATCCAAATCTACGAAGGTTATTATTCAATCTGAATCTACTGGAAGTGAATCTTGAGAAAATGAATTTTCCAATATTTCTAAAAGGATGAACAAGATTATTTTCCAGAAAAACATTCAATCCAGATATAAGAAAAAGGAATGAAATGAAAAGAATGATTCAGAATTCACATCATATGAATGAAAGAGATCTGGACATATAAGGCCTGATTTACTTATGATTAAGAGAAAAATAAATAAAGGAAACGAATTATGAAAAAATAGAAGTACTACAACGCTAAAGTTGAGAAAGTCTTGAAAGAAAATGACACATGGAGTACATGTTTTGGAGACTCATTAGATGAATCATTTAATTATGAATCTTCTGGATAGAAGAATCTTGGCCTAATATACAAAATAATTATTGATAAAATTTTATTAATGGTTATGGTATACAATGAAGAATATATGAAAAATATATATTTTAATGATAATTATAGTAAATATTATAACACTTCTGATAAATAATATTATTATAATGAATATAATACTTTACCTACCTATGAAGAAGTTTCTAGGTTTTTCAAACTCCTTGGAATTGAGAATTCAAAACTTATGAAAAATTCTGATAATGATAATTCTAGGAATACAATTTTTAATTAAGAAATATCGGATATTTCTAAACATCGTAATAAGAAAAATAATGATTTTTATTTTATTTAAAAAAATATTGAGGAAGTAAATTTTTAGAATGATAAATATTCTAATGATCTAGAAAATGTAATTTCTATGAAAAATGCTTTTCAGCTTAACTCTAGCTGAAAATCAATTGATTTAGAAGATAAGAACTTAGTTATCAAACTAAAATCAGAATTTTTTTCTTTGCAGAACTGTTTGCCAAAAATTACAATACTTAGAGAACATTTTGATAAAATGTATTCTCAAATCCAACCATTAAGGAATAATTATGGTTTTGGTTATACTAGTTCTAAACCAGTTTTTAGTAACAATTATTTTCTTCCTCAAAGTGATCTATTCCGCACTAAGTGTTAGTGTGGTGGTCACTGGGTGAAACATTTTTCCTTATACAACACCCATTCTTTAGGATTTCATAAAGCCTATTTTTCAAAGAAAATGTGGGATATTAAAATTTTTCTTTATGAATGTCGTGGATCCATGAAAATTTGGGATCCGAATGTCTAACTCTTTTGTATTCAATAAAATAGAGAGTGTACCAACCGCAATACATAGTACATGGATTGTGTATGATCCCAGCATAATACTACTAACAAAAACAATTTTGAAAATATTATCAAGGAAAATGAAAGAAAAGAAACTTTCAGATATAATGCTCAGAATGAAATTATTGGTATAGGTAACGTAGTTCTTCTTGGAAAAATAATGATTTCAAATGTTTTATTTGATAAGGGTCTCTAGTAAAACCGGATTATCATAAGAAAATTATACGATTATGGTTACCTTGTGGATTTTTGGAATGATACGTGATTAGTAAACAATTCCAAGTAAGACATTATTCTATGTGCCCATAGGAAAAGGATTGTATACACACAAAACATTGAAGAACATAAGAAATGTGATATACATTTTCTTAGTGAAATGGAATATCATTCATGGTTGTGGCATAAATGGTTAGGTAACTATAACCTTCAGAGCCTATGAAAACTTTCTAATAATAGACTAGTTATGGATATACATGAGCTTAGATTGGATTCTTCAAAAGTTTGGGATCCTTGTCAATATGGAAAGAGACATAAATATAGTTTTTAATCAATTGGTGAAATCTCAACTACTGATGCATTACAGCTATTGAATATGGATCCTTTTTGGTCCTACACAAACTTGAATAATTGGAAGCAAATATTGTTTTTTTGTTTTAGATGATGATTACATTAGATTTAAGTGGGTTTATTTTCTATCAAATAAGCTTGAAGCTTTCCTTTATTTTAAAAGTTTTAAAGCCCAAGTTAAAAATGAGAATAAAATTCCATTGAATACTATTCATAGTGATCATGGTAGAGAATTTTAAAATTATGATTTTGAAACTTTTTGTAGTAGATAAGGTATTACTAAAAATTTATCACCACCCATAACTCCACAATAGAATGGTATTGATGAAAGAAGAAATAAAATTCTTCAAAAGATAACAAGGACCATGTTTAGTGAATATTATATTACAAGAAATTTTTGGGCTGAAGTTGTAAGTACAGCTTGTTATACTATAAATCCAGTCCTAATTATAAATTTTCATAATAAAACATCACATGAGTTATGGAATCGTATAAAACCTAGACTTTCTTACTTCATGGTTTTTGGATAAAAAGTATTATTTTATGAATACCAAAGATAAACTACACAAATTTTCACCAAAATATTATGAAGTAATTTTCATAGGCTACTCCAAAACTTCTATGGATTATAGATTTTTCAATAAAAACACTTGTACTATTGAAGAAACAGTACATGTGAAATTTGACGAAAATGATCCTTTTTTTTAGACAACCCCATCATACATCTCCAGATGTGTTTTAAAAAACTAATTGTCAACCTTTGTTAGAATATCCTTTTAATAATTAAAATTTCCAAGAATATAATTATGAAACATTTACCCTAGTATATTTCCTACCCTATGTCGATGAACAGGATTTACAAAACCCAAATCAGTTGCTTCTAAAGAATCATCCCATTTATAGTACCATTGGTGATGCAAATCATCCTGTAATGACTAGAAGTTACTTATGAAATTAAGTAGAATATCTAGAATTTTATTACCAATTAGAACAAAAAAGCACTGATAATACTTCAGGTGATGATGGTTGGATAAAATCTATGCAAGATGAGATAAAAAAATTTCAATGGAATAAAGTCTGGACCTTGTATGAATGACCTAATTAAACTACTGTAATTGGAGTAAAATGGGTTTTTAGAAAGAAATGTGATGAAAATGGAATCATATTTAGAAATAAAGCTAGATTATTTGCTAAAGTATATAAACAACAAGAGGGAATAGAAAATTAAGAATCATATGATATAGTAGCTAGACTTGAATCTATTCTTATTCTACATGACTTTGAAGCATTATTCAATTTAAAACCTTTTCAAATGGATGTGAAATATTATTTTCCTGATGATTATGTTCAAGAGGATGTTTTTTTAACAACATTTGCGTATTGAAGATACAAAAAATCTTGATCACATTTTTGGACTTGCCAAAGCTTTTATAGAGTTAAGAAATCCCCTCGAGCCTGGTACGATAGACGTAAAAGATATTTTCTTCAAAATAATTACGTTTAGGGAAATGCAGATCAAACCATTTCTATATAGAAACAAAATAAAAATGTTTGTATTTTTCAAATTTATGTTGATGACATTATATTTGGTTCAACTCAGCAAATCAATAATTTATTCCTTTGTGGATCTAATTAAATCTGATTTTTAAATGAGTATGATGGGTGAGTTATAATTTTTCCTTGGTTTTCAAAATTCTCAAAAACCAGAAGTAATCTATATATCCCAAAATATGTATATTAAATATCTTCTTCAAAAGTATGGATATGACAACACTAAAAGTATTAGTACTCTTATTGGTTCCTCAAACACTCTTGACCTTGATGATGCTAGGAAACAAGTAGATCAAACGTGTTTTAGAGGTATAATAAGATGTTTACATTACATGATAGCTAGTCATCCAGACATAGTGTTTTCAGTATTCTTATTGTCAACATATCAATCCAATCCTAATGAATCTCATTTAAAGGAAGTGAAAATAATTTTTCACTACTTAAATGGCACAATATATTTAGGAATTTTCTATACCCATTGAAATGATTTTTTTTTGCAACGTTTTTCAGTTTCTTACATTGTTGATGTAGAAAGGATAGAAAGAGTATATTTCAAACTTTTCATTTCATAGGATATTCATTAGTTTCATGGTCTTGAAAAAAGTATCACTCAGTAGCACCTTCCACTGCTGAAGCTGAATATGTAGCAGCTAGAAGTTGTTATGCTCAACTATTTTGTATGCAACACACACTCACAGACTATGGTATGAGTATTACCAAAACAAATTTTTTTGATAATACAAGTTCCATTTCCCTTAGTAGAAACCATGCACATCAATCTCATGGAAAAAATATAGATATTAGGAATCACATTCTTAAGGATCACACACTAAAAGGATATATTATTCATTAATTTATCAGAACACAAGATCAACTTGCTGATATTTTCACTAAATCATTATTCTACGATAGGTTTGAATACATTAAACAGATGTTAGGAATGATAACCATAATGTAATCTTATTTAGTAAATTTCTGTCGAATCCAATCATATTATAGTAACAATATCTTCATCATAGGGAGAGTACATTGGATTTTTTTGTCCTTTTTCCCATGTTTTTTGTAATGATTTTTTTAGGTTTTTCATAATGATGTTTTTCATGTTTTTTGTAATGAATTTTTTCATGTTTTTCATAATGATGCTTTTCAAGATAATTTTTTTCATGATTGAAATAATGAATTTTTCCATGATTTTCGTAATGATGTTTGTCATGTTTTTCATAATGAGGTTTTTAATTTTTTTTTGTAATGAAGTTTTTCATGTTTTTCCTAATAACTATTTTCATACATACGATTTTCGTAATGTAAATTTTCATAATGGAGGTTTTCGTTGTTTTTTTATGTTCATCAAGAGGAATATTACATATTATGAATAATATTTTTGGTAATTCGAAAGGTATGATTTCTTTCTTATTTTTTCGTAGTCATCATTTCCTTTCTTTTATTTTCTTTTTTGTTTTAAATATTTAGGATTCTAGTTTCCTTAAATCCGTTTTTTTCCTTTAAAAGCATTAATTAATTGTATCTTACCAAATTTTCTTGCAGCTATCATTTCAACTATCAGATATAATCAGAAGGATTTTCAGCCATTAGAACAAGTTTATAAGTTCAACAGTCGCATGAATTCAATTAAAAAGTACCCCTAAAGGGTGATCCCACAATGGGTTTTACGCCTCTGCCTGCCAAACCTCTATCCCTATTTCAAAATCATGTTTCGAACCACTCAAACATTGCTCAAATCTGGATGTCTGGTGATTTTTTTTCTCTTTAAATGTCAACTGTCAAGTCCATTTCGGGGTGGTAGATTTACAAAGAGAGGTTGGTGCATCCCAATTTCTTTAACAAATATGATTCTATAATCTCCAAGAACATGAAGTCGAATGGTTGGGATAGTGTCTGCATATCAAAGCCAGGTGCTCAAGACATGGCGTTTCTAGATCTAGTTATTGAGTTCTATGTATCATTTAGACTCTTTAGGTATCAAGGAAGAGAGATGTTTTCCATTAAAAGCAATGGAAAAAACTTTGTAAATTCGTACACCATGGCTGCTAGCATGGTTGGAATTTCATTTGAAGGGGAAGACGAGTTCTGTTCTCACAAGTTGCCAGATGATCAATGAGGTTTTGTAAATGTAAATGCTATAAAATTTCATGGACTTTCAGATATAAATAGTCCAATGATTGCTCATCTGACCACAAATAATCAGATCTTTGAATTGTGGGTTCAGGATTTTATCGTATTGCGAAAAGGTGAAAAGGCCACATTAAAGAAGAGTGACATGTTCATTTTAGATTTTCTGCTGAATCTGAGGAAGATAAACATGATGAATCATATTCTCATTATGATAGAGAATATTATGAAAGGGAACTTGAATGCACAGATTAACTTGTACCCAACCATTCATTCAAAGCTTGTTTTTTAGTTCATAGAGTCATTCAAAATTACTTTTAGTTCCAAGATGATGAATTTCAAAGTAATTATGGTAAGTGATGATACTTTGAAGAGAATGAATGTTTTTTGTCTAATGAATCCATAGAATTATATGACTTACTAGAGGAGGAAGTAGAAGATGTTCTGAGAAATCCATTAGTGGTTGATCTATTGAAGAAATGAGGAAATCAGAGAAAGTAGAAAGATGTTGAAGAAGTAGAGAAAACCTCTAAATCTAAAGAAACTCAATCAGCACCTCCAAGTCCTAGGAAAGATAAAGATTATCCGGATGAGGTTGTTTCCAAGTGGAAGAATGAAAAAAATAATAAGAAAGAAGTAGATCCAGAGTTTTTATTGGATCTTGTAGAGGCCATATCTTTTAATGTGAAGATAGCTTATGAGCTTGAGAATAAATCCAAGGAAATTAAGTTAAAGAAGAAGACGTTTGAGGACGAGGTTGTGAAATACCATCTGAGAGATAATGAAATAGCATCTGAACAAATTACAGTACTGAAATAGTTCTTGGTTGAGGATTTACCTGAGACTCTAGGGAAGATGTACGTGACTCCGGAAAAAACACCAAGAAAATGTTTTTGAAGAAAAATATGATGTGGAAGAAGTTCAAGAATGAGAAATCAGTGAAGAAATAGAATACCTCATTCAACATGTTGAAGAATTTTTTAAGAAGGAAACCCCATCCGAGAAACAATCAATATGAACATCTGAATCAGAGTTCAAAAAGCTCCCAACTCCTAGGAAGGATGATTTATGTGAATATGAGAAGGGTGAAGAAGAAGTTAAAATATTTTATTATGAAGTGAGTTATAATCAACATTTTATACACCCAGAAGATGATGAGTCTATATTTGAGAAGGATAATGTAGAGGAAGATAAGATTGTTCGGTTTTCTGACAGGGAACATAAATCTCGAAATGAAGAAGTCATTTAGAGAACTGATAAGGGGAAACAAGTGGTTGTGGATAAACCTACATAAGATATCATATGTAAGAAGGATGCTGGTGGAACATCGAATAGAAAGCTTGTTGAGCTAGAGAATGATTCCTCACCAAGATAAATTTTGGAATCAGAATCATCTTCTATGGGACATGATTTCATATTCCAATCCTTGATGAAGCTTGTTGGGACAATTATGATTTTTCCGAGCATAGATTCCAGATGCCAAATGATTCAACAAAATTTTAACCAATAATCGGATTCAGTGTCCATGGTTATGGGCAAGTGTGTCAAGATGTAGGCATACATCAAATCATCCCTTATTAACTATGAACCTCACAAAAGTTCTTGTATGAAAATGATGTGCTGGTCAAAGAATATTGTTGAATATTTGAGAGAGCTTGTTGAATTTCAAGGTTATGTTAAGGTAGACTATGATACAGTAGATAGAAAAATCAAGGATCTCACATATAGCATTGAATAATTTCTAAATATTGAGCAGAATATTCAGATTCAAGAGGATAAGGATCTAAATGGGATGTTTTCACTCTATTTCTCAAAGCTAGAAAATAGAAAGGGGTCATCAGATCGAGATTGAAGAGAAGCTAGTGAAGCATGATGACTTGTTGAAAGCTCAGACAGAGGATATGAAGGCTTAAGAAGAAATGATCAAAGATATAGGGAAACAAGTAGGGGAATATCACAAGGATATAAATAAAATGAAAACTAGAGTGATGAAATTTATACCCAAGGAAAAGGAATAAAAATAGATTCAATCAAATCTTTTGTTGTATTTTATTTCATTGTACAAATTCTTCCAATCTTAATGAAATTATGGTTCCTCATTTTCTATTGCATGATTTGTACTAATATTTTAGGCACTATAATTTATTTTCCATTCCCTAAAATTCTTATTGAAAATCACAAATGGGGAGAAAGTAAAATGAATTCTAACTAAAAAATAAATATCTCTATGTAAGGGGGAGTTTATACAGGGGGAGTTTTTATTACATAGATTTTCATACTCAAAATAATGAAATATATCATTTCATAAATCATGAATATGATCCATAGTGTCCCAAAACCAATGTAGGAGTTAGTCATAATCAACTTTGACAATGTGAAAGGTGAGATATGTTTTATTTTAAATGTCTAGAAAAATATTTTCTATGTCATCTTATTGTTTTTTAGAACGAAGATTGTGGTTACTAAAAACTAAGAGATTGTTGTGTCAATAAGGATTTCATTTTGTATTTTCCATTTCATCATACTTGGGGGATATTGATATTTCAATAAGGTTTCCTTATGACTTTAACATTCCTTCTTGTTTTGAAAATCGCAAACACCTTATTTCATGGAAAAACTCTTTTTACCTTGTGTTTTATTTATATAAAGAAAACTTTCATTCCCCATGGAAAATTTTCATTACCATGTTTTTAATTATTAATTATCTTCTCTATGTGTAAAATTAGGTTTCATGTATACAAATCTTGGAATCATATAAACTTGTAAAAAGATATTTCTGTTTTCAGACTCCTTGTTCTGACTCCGAATTCTCTAAATTCAGACTCCGAACTCTTCTGATTTCTTACTCTACATTCTCTGAATTCATGCTTCATAACTTTTCGGAGTTCTGACTCTGAGTTCTCTAAATTCAGACTCCAAACTCTTCTATGTTTTGAATTATAATTCTCTTGAACATTGACAAAGAACTTTGTATGTTTAGGATCCAAATTGTTTTGAATCCAGATTCTGAATTTCCTTGAAATTCATAAACTATAATTCTATAGAGATCAGGATCCAATTTATTTAAAAAATATAATCCTAATATCCATGTATTATAGACTCCTAATTAAATTTTTTTTAGACTCCAAACATTTAATTTCCCACATTCTGGATATTAGATTTTGGTTATCTAACCATATTCTAACTTACACATGTTTTTGAAATAAAAAAATTTCATGCATTCAGTTACTAACTAATCATTGTTTGAGTGAAATGTGTACAGGTCCCTCTAAAATTCAATAAAAAATATTACAATTGGAAGAGGGATCTGACCGTTGGTGTTGTCCCTATAAATAGGATCTCATTTGAAAAGATCTAAACAATGTTCTATGACTATAGAGATTACATGCTGTTGAAGTGATTTATAGTGAGAGACTTTCATTACTTCATGCGTAATGAACTTCTTGATCAGTTCTTCTTTGTGCGACTGTAAATGTTGCTGAGTATATTCAAGGTCGTTTTTGGATAGAAATCAAATGGTGCTAAATACCTTGAAGTTGAGGGATTTCTTTCTAATGGTGAATGAGGTGACAACTACATTGGTGTTGAGGTCTTGCGAGGATAGCAAGACAGACTCTGGTCATTATATCGAGGGCTTATCCTGATGTGGGTAAGACATACTTTCTTTAATGTATAAATGAAGGGACCTTTATCCAAGGTTGCTGGATACCCTTCTCTGTGTGTTAAACGACTTACTAATTATTACATGTTTGTTTCATTTTTTCCGCAGCATTTGTATTATTGATGATTATATAACTATCATATACTTCCTTATACTTATACTATGATTAAGTAATATTCTATACGATTTAATGTATAATATTTATCTTTGACAACTTTCATTAAGATTCATTTTCAGGAAACAATTTTTGGATTCATATTCTAGAAATAATATTTCAAGAATCTAGCAACTGTGTAGAACTATAGGTCTTGTGAATTACCTTGATTGTCCATTATAAACATAATAATCTTTAAATGTTCCAAATGAATATATAAAAGTGTACAATTCACCCCCTCTTGTATTTTGAACATCCTTAGATACTACATAGAGTATCTATATTATTTAGATCTTATTTTTGGTATTATATAGTATATCATACTCCACATACCCTCATCACAAATACCTCTATTTTTTTTATGAATCAGTGCAATCATTGTTATCAGACCCAATTTTGAAAGAGAATAAGGATGTATGTAAGATAAAGAACAAAATTAGAGTTGTATAAAGGTTATGTATCTGAAATTTAACCATGATAATGATTGTGTATCATGATTTGAAAAAATATTGTTTATGCCTTATGACTCCCAGTTGATGAATTATTTACTGTGTTAAGTTTATAGATCTCTATTTTTAGTTCATCCATGTATTAATAAGGTGTTCAAAGACATTTGGGTGTGATAAAGTTTGGATTTATTGAAAAGTTGTGGTAATCCTATTTTTTTAATGATAAAAAATAATGATTCATGATTTCATTCTCACAAATCATGTACCATGATTTAATTCTAAAAAACTTTTATCATGTTTTAATACTCACAAATCATGTTTAACATATCACACATCATTTATGAATCGTTTAAACTACAGAATATATTTTTCTATATGTTTTAATATGATGAAGATTAATCTCCATCAATTATATTTATATTACTTCTTAAGACACTTTACATATACTTGCATCTATTTGAGAAACTATATGTTAGCAACAAGTTCTAGATTTTTGTAAATTCCCTGACACTATTACCCTAACATCATAACCTATAACGAACCAAAATTTTATTAAGAAAAGTCGTTCATGATCATATAAATTGTATTATTATATAAAATGGTTATATCACAAATTTACTTCTATAGTTTTAGGTTTTTTGGATTTTAAAATATCATTACAAATTGCTACCATTGCTAATATAGTCGTTGAGTGGAGACCACATAATTAATATAACTATATGACTTTAAAAAATCCAATTTATTCAGACAAATGATGTAATGGCCTCATCTAGAAGAATTTATACATACGAAGACCATTTTCTGGAGCTTAGATAGGTGGTAGTTCTGCAGGTCTTCACTCATGACCAATCCCATGCTGAACATCAACACGTTAAGCATGAATGGAACCAACTATGGGAGAAGTGGAAGTTAATAAAGATTACCACCCAAGTGATGTTATCTAATAATCCCCATGATTTTTTTACCATCACACGCCTTATGCATAGGTTTTATGAGGTTTTTAAGGGGTTATATAACAATAATCCATCACTATTATTATGTGATTTAATTTTTCATAGATAATATACCTTAATTTTATTATTGTTTCTTTGTAAATATATTTCAATGCACAAATAATATTCTTAGTTAATATATAATTAAGATATATATTTTTATTAATTAATAGATTGTTTAATTAAATAATATTTTAATAAAATAATATTACTAAATTACATTTTATAAATTATAAATTATGGTATAATTTTTTATGAATACAATTATCATTTAAATTACTGTTTGAAAACTGTTTTTCCCAAAACCAAATAATTTCAATAAATTATTGTTTTTATTTTTAATGTAAAAATTCAGATATTTAGAAAATTAGGTACATAAATTGATGATTATTTTTTGAATCAGGTTGTCGAAATTATCTAATGGTGAATTTTTCATAATTTTTTTTGAGATAATCATATTTTTGGTTTAAAAAATAGCATTTAAATATACAAAATATTTAATAACATCATAATGAACCAACAGTAATGTAATAAAAACTATAAAAAGTATGTGCTACCAATATATTTTTTACCTCTAATTTTTTTTATTTTTGTTTGATTAATTTCAGGTCCCTTAGTGGACCCTCCAAGACAAATAAATCATTTAAACACTTAAATTAATTTCCTTGAGAGTGTGACCCACCTATACAGAAGAAAGCATCATATTTTATGATGTTTGGCCTTTTAACTTATAAAATAATTTTTTCCAATACCATTTGAAAAAATCCATGGGCAAAAAAATTGGTGGTTTTGTGTTGTTTATTAGTTTAATGTGTTATGTCAAAAATGTAAATAATAAAGAATTCCCTCTATTTGCCTATATAATCCCACCAAATATCCCATTTCTCTTCACTCAAAACTATTGGATAACGACTCTACTCTTCCCTCTTTTCACTATAATTGTACTAAGGAACCACAAGTTCTCAATAATACTATCAAAAGCCTCTATTATTCCTATGGGATCAGATATCCAAGTAAACGATTTCATCTATTCCAAATTTTATGAAAATTTCTTTGTATTATTATATATTTTTGTTTTCAATTACAAATGTTAAGGTGTAATTTTTCATTTACCCCATACTACCCAATTATTTTTGAATTAAAAGAATCCTCTTCCTCTCTCATTAATTCCTCCCATGTACACAAATTACCATACCAAAATTCAGTAAGGAATTTCTCTCTTCACATTTACATTCAAGAAACTATTTTATATTATGAAAAAAATTTCCATTTAATATGGTGGCACCTGTATCAATATAACACCCTTACTATCCATTTCATTTACATATTATGATATATCCTTTTATATATCATCAACCATTTTTTATAATTATTATGTCATGCCAATATGCTGCCGAAATTGCACCATGATTTTCCAAGCGATAATCACTGTGTAGTGAATACCATGCCCATTTCTCTATCAATAGTATTCAACATTAAGCACATTTAATTATTGATTATTATGTTTAATTTATGAATTCCAAATTGCCTTATCAAGGAATAAATGTTGATGTTTAATGAATCGATTTTTTATGATCTATGTGGAATACTTATTCATGAAATGAAATAATTAAAAAGGGTGCACCTTCAGAGTTCCCCACTACATTGGTTAAATAATAATATCATTATAAATCAAGTTAAATATAGTTTTAATAAGGATAATCCAACATAAATGAGGGCTTACTCAAGATAAATCAAGTGAAATGATGGTTTACACATACTCCTTGTGAGGTGACCCATGGCTCATGGTATTATTATTTTAAATGTTAATGCCACGTCTCCATTTTATTATAATAATGTTATATCATGCCTTTATGTTCATATTTCTCTTTCACTAAATTGATATGACCATTTCCAAACATGTACTATATTGGTCATGTTTTTTCTTTTCTTACAAACTTACTGTGACTTATATATTATCCTTTTTTATGAATTCCCTTAGATTATCCCATGAAATGTCATATATTAAGTAATGTTGTGGTCATGTAACATATGTATTCAACAAATATGTTGTGTTTTATGTTCAATGCTTTCATGTAATGTTATCAATTTCCCAAGACACTCTACCTATCAATCCTCATTGTTGTGTCAAGTGAATTTTTATGTTATGAATCATGTTTATGATTGTAAAAATGAGAAGGGTTTTTATAAACCCATACTCCATGAATCATGGACCGTACCCAGTTCTAGATTTCACAATGAATGTAACACCATTTCCTACCAACCATTTCCAACACATCATAATAAGACAACATTCATAATTTTAACCAAGGACATGACATTATTTTATGATTTATCAAATGGACATACATCGCAATTGTGCTATCTTTTTCAAATCTCACAAAGGATCTACTATAATAATAGTCCTACCATTACCACATGCTACTAGTTCCGGTTCTCAATAATAATGAAACTACAACACTGTGAAAGTCTGACCTTGAATATATCCCATTTACTGTCTCACCACACAAATGAAATGGAGAATACAATGTTCCAATTGACATCGTTTCAAGTACAACATATGGCACATTTCAATAATTACACATTTTTATGTCATTTTCAATTAAATTTAAATGTTATTTATAACTATAATTTTTGAGTAACATAATAACACTGATATAATTAATGTTCACTTTCAGTTCTTTTAGATTACAGTATGAGGTACGAGGTGTGGAGATAATGCATCTTGTCAGCTCAAACACATGAACCCAAAATAAAATTAAATGTGTTGCACTTTAGAAATAAGTTTAATGAAGAAGTTAATGCATGCAATAACATACCCTGAAGAGAACCAGAGGAACTTTGGATTCCAAGGAAGATAAACTATTGTATATTAAAACCTCAAACATTCTCACAACATCATCTCTGTGAAGAAAAAGATCTACAAAGCACATCTCATCGAATTACAAACCAAAACATGAGACTCGTGTTACTATATATTCACATGAGGACTCGAAAATCAAATCCAATACAACCAACAAATAATCATCTATAAAGAATAACACTCAGAGTTATTCTAACACCTTCTCATCATCTTTGCCCAATTTTGTACTGTTTTGTTTCTAAATTTCAAGTATTGTGTGTATCTGTATTAAAACCCACACTATCCACAACATTATACTATATAATACAAGATATCTTCAACATAATATCTTTTAATTTTTGTGTCACCCATATATAAATATAAAACATGTCATGTGTGACCTAGTTGGGTTTTTCCCCACATAGAACAGCAGAAGAGGTCTTCTGACCTGGACAGTTTTTTGTGTTATTGTTAACACCGATACAAGGTGTGGATCAAAGAACATTATATATATTTATATATATATTTCATGGTGGTATGTGATCACCAAGTGCAGTGTAATTGGTATCTTATTGATACTGAACCTCTTGTTTTACTAATTGTGCCTTTCCATTTAGACTTTCACTATTTTAACATATATTTTAGAGAACTAAATTTTTCCTCTATTTATTGTAATGGATAGTAGTTATAAATGTTTTTATTTTTTAGATTAGTTTCAAAAGATGTATAAAAATTAAATATTTTTATAACTGAAAATTAATCAATCATCTATGAAACTATTTGAACATTTATACTATTATAATTTTACAACAGTGGTTAACTGGCTAGTTTTATTTTAATAAGAAGAATCCTTTTCAGTATTATTTTTAACTGGAATTATTATAGAAAAATATTTAACCCCCCCCCCCTCTTTAGTTTCTTAATGCAACAGAAATTTTGTATAAGAGGATTTTTTTAATGTTATTATTTTAAAAAAATAAATCTGTTTTTAAAATATTTTTAAAATGTGATTATAGTTTGGTTCTACTGATCTAATTTATTTTTTGAGATCTAAATTTATTGTACATTAAAAATGATAAAAAATATTATTTAATATTTATAATAGTAACAATGGTGCTACAACGAATAGACCTCAATTATTTAATTATACAAATTAAGAACAATTGAAAATTTAAATGAAAATACAGTTAGAATGTATGTGTTTTGATCTTAGGTATTCAATTATAGATGAGTATAAAAATAATGATACTGATAGGAATACTTGTGATGATCATAATATGGATTATTATAATAATTAATGAAAATCCATGAATTCCATATACTATTTTTAAAGATATGCATATTTTAATAGAATTTTTTCTTGTAAAACCACCCATGATATTTGTTATACTTTATATTTTTCACGTGAAGGAACCTGCATTTTTGTGGAAATGAAACTTAAATAGTGTACTACTAAATATGTTAACAGTAAAATTAAGACTAATTAGTTTATTTCTTACATGTATATGAGGTAAAATGGTTATTTTAATACAATGGTATATCTTGGAATATATGTTATATCCAAGGAGAAAATTATAAGAATACTCATATTCATACTAGATAGATGTAGAGGGACAACTATATCAAATATGGAATCTTGTGATATTATCATGCTACAATTCATGGATCTAATAGGAATGTGGATGATGTAAGAGGAGGAATAAAAATTTAAATTAGAAGAGAAGATGAACCCAAAATTAAATATGTGGCATTCAGTATGACTACCTCAAAACACAATGAAAAAGAGAAATTACAAGCCCCTGCAGAATGTTACGGCAACAAATAATCCTCAACATGTAGTGGTAATGAAATTCATATATTATCTGTAATATTTAACATGTTTTATTGAATAATGAAATATTAATAAATCCTAACATTAATGGATGATATTATCACAATGGAAACATGAAGAATGACTGGAATTGAAGTGGAAAATCTGATGAAATAGTCTGTTATGAATGTAAGATAAAGGTACATCTGATGGATGATTTTCCCAAGATAAAATATAATAATTGTGAGGACACAGATAGAAAGTATAAAAGTACATGAAACCACCATATAGTTCTTCTAAGTATTGTAAATGTGAACTAGAGCCTTAACATGATGAAAAGGAGGAAATCCAATATGTGGTTTATGAATAAAACAACTGATCTAACCCAAGTATCTATTGAACAAAATTTCAATTATTCTAGAGATGAAAGTTATTATGAAAATATGACTACTGAATAAAAAATTTAGTAATGTAATATGCTTGAATACACATGTAATGAATGAAAATTTAAATAAAAATATTGAAAGAAACAATATGCATTCACTCCTACTGTCAAATAGGAACATTCTATATAGAATTTGAAAAATTTTCTATTAATAATGTAGTATTGTAACACCCCAAGCTTTTATGATACGCTTCCCTTTCAATAATGTAATAGCTAGCATTGTATGCAAGTTTGAGATTCTAACACAACACGACCAATCAAAATAGCTATTATGAATATTAATACCCACTTTTTGAAATTATATATATATTATATTTCAAAATGGACTTCATTTTTGGATTCAGAATATCGAAATTAGCCTATGTTGAATTTTTTGCATTTTTCTGATTACTTCCATTTTTTATGAATAATGAAAAATACATAAAAACAACTTTTTTATTAAACATAATTTATAGTGATAAATTATATTATGAACGGTTTTAAAGCGTAATTAGAAGATATTTTTACCATTTTATCCAATGGTTGTCATTATAATTAATTTTTCTTTGAAATTGTACATAAACAATTGTCAATCTTTTGATAAATATAGTTTCTTAAAAACACGATATTTGTTGTGACAATGTGAAATAATTATAAAATTAATTATTTCAACTTATATGATTTGAATTTTGTAAAATAGACATCATTTTTGAATTTGGAATATCAGTTATAGCTTAGGGTAAGATTTTGTCATTGTTCTGAAAAACATTAATTTTCGATGAATAGTGAAACCACTAAGTGGTAGTTAAAATACTGATTTTCCTTTAAATGAAACATTAAAAATTATGTTATTTTACTTTCAAAAATCCTACATACATGGTTTTCATTAGGAAGTAAAATTTGGTTCAATGGGATTAAAATAATATTTTGGTGAATAGTAACTTTTAAGTTTAATTAATCGATGTTATAGGTAATTAGTGAAATTTAATGCAAAGATAATGTTATAATACTATGAAATAACCATGAAACATGTCCTAACCCTATTTTATTATTCATGTCCAACCAAGACAATCCATGGGTAAACATGGGGACCCCATGGAGCCACATTGGTAGGAAAATGACATTAAAAACGTTTTATTTAATGTTAAACTAAAAATGTCACAAACATGAGTTTTTTTAATAATAAAATTTTTAAATGGGGTTATACAAGTTATATTTTTGACTATAAATATTCATTAGAAATCTAAAATTATTTCCTACATCATGATAGTTTTTTTAGACATTATAAGAATTAAATTATTGATGACACCATGATGATTCAACGATTACCTCATTATTTAATGATTTAAATAAAATGACAAGAGAATGTAAAATATAAGACATACACTTGTCAAAAACCTATTGGATGGGTGGATTTCAAACTCTTATTACCTTACCCTTTAAATATATAATTTTGGGTCCTTTTATATCCGAAAATCATTTTATAATAAACTAACATTTCATTACTTTCCAAGAGTTCCCCTCCTCTCCTCTTATAAAAGGCCCCCACCTCTACCACCTTATTCACACCTCTCAATCCTTTGTCTCGGAAAACCCCTGCTCATTTTGTCTCTCCAAATCCCACTCATACTACTAGAAGCCTCACTTTTAGTATAAGTATTCCAAAGGAAGCCTTTGAGCTCAAATCAAAAAGAGTTACCCGTTTTAAAGGTAGTGTTTTCTATCGTGTTCTTATTTTTTATTTGTCTTCTCCAACCCCCTAAAATATTTTAATTAATTTATTTTGTAACAACACCAGTATCCTCAATATACTAGGATGTTGTAATAATAATTATTATAGCTACACTTACACAAACCAACATCTAGTGGTTAATGAACATACAGTTTCTGTGCATGGAAAATTTCTGACTCACGAAATAATGATTGTTCAACACTAATATAACACTTTCAAAGGTGGCCATTAAGATGTCAATATATTTATATATGATATATAATATGTTTTTGTTTTACTTAAGCTTCTGTATTTTCCATTTATGGCATACATTTATCGTTTCCATTATATGTAAACGTGATATTTTCATTTTTAAAAGTGTGGACTACCACCCCCTCAAAGTGATTTGAATCGTTAATTCCATATGTGGGATTTGTAAAGGATGGAGTAAATGGTATTACACATTATAATATACTGGAATTATATTATACATTTATATAATTATAATTTAATTCCATTAAATATGAAATAGAAATGAAAGTAACATTTATGCGTACGTACGACTTACCGTCTCCATGAACGGTGCATTTCATTTCTTACCTTTAAATGTTATGTAATATTATAAATGCATGTATATAATGGATATATATCATATATATCATATCTACATCATGAATATAATTGTATATATAAATTATATTTCACCACATGAACAACTTGTAATTATAAGAAGTTTATTTTTGACTCAAGTACCAAAGATCGACCAAATGACCTTTATTAACTTAAATAATTACATAACGTTCATAACATGGTAATAAGTGATATAAAAGAAATAATTAACAACAAAATGGTTCTTAATAAAATATAAATTTACTCTAGTTTATTATCTTGGCGATGAAAGAACGGTCGAGTCAATTCAGACACGAGGTAAGGGAACTTCTTAACCCAATTCCAGTTCTTTGGGTTAATCTCCTAATTTAAAATTATGTTATGATATTATTATATAATATCTTGTATTTGTACTTTCTTTTTGTGTACTTATATTGAATACAAAAAATAGATATATTTTATTTAAAAAATTATCTTGGTAAGGACTTTGTCTCAATCTCCTTTCATTGAGGCATATTTTATTTTATACACAAAAATTTTTATATGGTGTATAAACCCCTTTGACATTTACGTTTATTCAAAAGTAATATTTTTTATACGAAGTGTTTTACTAAATGACAAAAGGGAATGTATTTTTGCCATACGTATGTAGTGACAATGACTTCTTCGCCTCCATGAGCATTATTTGAGTTTAGGATTCCTCTGCAAGACATAACATTTTTTAAATGATTTAAAACAAAGAGAGATATATTTATATCAAATGTATGAAAATACAGTGAAAATGTTTACGTAATTAACGCAATCTCAAAAATGATTTCATAAAAACTGACTCTCGAGTGTGGTAGACAAGAAGGGATTGGGCGTGGACCCATCATGGCCTGTAATTAGTTGAGCAGTCTCAGAATTAGGTATTTTGTTTTCAGAAGCTTGCATAATGTTTTCAAAAAAACACTGGAGTATTTTTGAGCAATTTTAAATGTAATTATATTCTAAAAAAATTTCATCAGAAGGTCGCATGAGACAACCCAGAGTCTTGGCATGAGGCCTTGACAAAATCTATTTGTAGTATTGGCATGAAGCCTTGACTACGTGGTTTTGATAGTTTGGCATTATGAATTCCATCATTATGAAATTGGTTATTGATATTGAATGTGATTACTCAACCGGTAGAATATCCATGTAAATATATAAATGGAATTATCTCATTTTAATTTTTCCATATTATGTTGATGTTCAAGTTTAAATGTCTTTTGTTTTAGTTATACATTTACTTAAATGTTTATGTTTATTTATGAAAGCTTCCATAATATTGTTATCCTTACTGAGCATTTGAGCTCTCCCCTTTCAATGATTTAATTTTTCGAGGTTGTGAAGAAGTATTTTATGAATGGCCTGTAGGGATAGTGGGAAGGGGATATGAGTGTTGACTATGGAGACCATGTTATTGTAGTTTTTCACTTTATGATATAATGTAACATTTATGAATGTATCTAGAGTTTCCAAGGCTACTAAAATAATCGTTCTTTCGAGACTTGATCTTTTGTGATCATGCCAATGTTACACAATAATGCACCGACTTTGGGTAACTGGGGTCGGGGCGTTAAAGTTGGTATCAGAGGCAGTTTTGTACTATCCTTGGAATCTAGATTTATGTAAACTCGGATTAGAGCGCATTGAACTAAGATAAAATTTGAGGATTAGTATAGAAGAACTTCCTATAATTTTGGTATGATAGAGATTTTATTAGTTTTCTGAGAAATACATCCCTGTTTAGATAAGAGAAAGTAGAGGTGGCTCTGACTTAGATGTAACTAGGGGTAAAACCCGAAAACACCACTTTGATCTAGACTCGAACGGGAACTAGTGCACGAAAATGGGCCTTGCTGCACTCTTGGTTACGACACTGCCGGGGGATATGCTTAGGATAATTCTCATTTTCATTACAAAACAATATGAATGGTTATGTGTATATACATCCTCAAAGAAATTTGTTTATGATTATGGATGATATCCATAAATAGTTCAATTAATGTTAAGTGTTTTCCATGTTTGTAATTATGTATTTTGATTCATAAACTAATCTATTTTATGTCATTGTTTAGAAATGGTGCCAAGTGGGAGGAATAGAAACCGTATCAATGCACACACTCCATGTAGGGATTTCCCTCCGACTCAAGACAATTATAGTGGAGCTGGAGATACAACTGGTGCTGATCAACTTATCATCATACTGAGACAACTCACTCGGGTTATGAATAATAAACTTACTCGTATGGATCACCCTGATCAGCAATGTGGAGCATCAATGTTAGACTGCTTCATGAGGAAAAAATCTCCAACATTTAATGGGGGTAAAAATCCATTAGTAGCTGAGCAATGGATAAACTCCATAGAGAAAATATTCTACACCTTGGGGAGTAGCGAAAGGGAGAAGGTTGTCATGGAAGTCTACCACCTCACTGGAGATTCCGATCAATGGTGGTCTCTGATTCAAAACACAAAGGAAGATGAAGAAGTATCAATAATGGAATGGAGGGAGTGTATGGAAATTTTCGTAAAAAAATACTTTCCACGTTGCCCTCGAGCAGATATGGAAAGGCAATTTCTGCGTCTGAGGCAGAAGGAGGATGAGAATGTCCCAATGTATGAGGCTAACATTACATGGTTAGTGAGTGATGCTGCAGATTATATACATAACCCAATAAGTAAGATTTATCATTTCTTTTATGGGTTAAATCCATTTCTCCTTCGAGCTTTAGTATCACAATCTTTCTCAATGTATGAAGATATAGTCTCGTTTTCTATCAAGATAGAAAATGAATTCTCTAAATCTTATGATAATAAAGTAATGCAAGAGAATAATAGAACGGTGGAGCAAGATGCATATAAACGGAAAAAGGGAAATAATGATTTTACATTATGCGATAATTGTGGGATGAATTACCCCAGTACTTTACTAAAAGGAATGGGAGTTTGTTATAAATGTGGAGGAAAGTGTCACGAGGCTCGTGAATGAATGGGAATGAAAGAGGATATCAATGTTAAATGTAACAATTTTAGGGAAATGGGGCATTATTCAAATGAATGTCCTAAGCATCAGGGAAACATAACTCAGAAAAGGCCAAGGTATTAAGGACAATCTTATCTTATTACATCAGTTGAAGTAGAAGAATTATTATATTGGTGCTTTTGGACTCAAGGATTATATTCTGGTTATAAGAATAATGTGATATATATAAGGATTTTACTACAGTACTTGTTTTATTCATTTAGGATTTAATATGATGTAGGTAATCATAGTTTTAGTATGTGACAATAGGAGAAACATTACATTGTTTTGGGAATATGATGTTACAATTGATTTTGGAATTTAGCGACCTTTTAGAGAAAGTCTGTACAAAGGTATTTTGGATAACTATACAGGTTGGAATGGATTAAGTTTTAATTTGGATAGTATTGTTTAAGGTCAAAATATTTTTGAAGATTGTTTTTTAAATATTATGATACTATAGTTTAAGGAAAATGACAACCTGTAGGTTGGGGTATAACCCATCGCGTCAGAGAAAGCTATAGGACTCGAACCCAGAACCATAGTGGGACATGCCTTTATTACCGACCACTATCCTACAGGAAGTCCCTGGTAATTACAAAGAAGGTTTTCCTAATCTAAATGGTATGTGTTAATATTTGGAACCTTATAAAATTAGGAAAAATAGAATATCTTGGAGTTCTATTACCTCTTGGAGTGAATGATGGGTTTGTGGTAAAAATTTATTAAAGAATGAAAGTCTACATGACACGTAAGTATATTTCCTTAAATTCTTAGTAAATCTCCTAAATAAATTCCTCAACATTATAAAAGGTAACTTAAAACAAAAATGTTCCCGGTAAACTTTTCGAACTGGGGATTCAATGACCGTTTATCCAATCACAAGATTATGATTTTCTTGTGGTTAACTTTATCCTAATATTGTTTTCTACAACTCTCCATCCGACCTTGATGGTTTTTTTCTTCCATATCAATATTTTCATAGAATCCTAGTTTGGGCTATCTCAGGTGACCTTTGTAATTATCTTTCTTTCTTTTAGTGTTATATTTTTATTAACCTTAATTCCGATGTGGGTTTTCCACAATGGTATTTTCTATTTTCAACATTTTATTTTTGATAAAAATTTTCAAATTGCAAGGACACAAATTATTGAAGGAGGAGAGAATGTGACACACCAAGATTTCATTATACGCTACTCTTTCAATAATGCAATAGCTTGCATTGTACGCAAATTCGTGATTCTAACACACCGCGACCTATCAAAATAGCCATTATGAATAGTAATACCCACATTTTGAAATTTTATATATTTTATATTTCAAAATGGACTTCATTTTTGGATTCGTAATATCGAAATTCGCCTATGTTGAATTTTTGGTATATTTCTGAGAACATCCAATTTTTTATGAATAGTAAAAAATACTTTAAAACAACTTTTTTAATGAAAATAATTTATAGTAATAAATAATACTATTTAGTGGTTTTAAAGAGTAATTAGAATTTATTTTTAACATTTTATCCAATGGTGGTCATTATAATTAATTTCTCTTTGAAATTGGACATAAACAATTGTCGATCTTTTGATATATATTATTTCATAAAAACACGCTATTTGTTATGACAACGGGAATTAATTATAAAATTAATTAATGAAACATATATATATGGAATTTTTTAAAATATAAATCATTTTTTAATTTGGAATATCAATTATATCTTAGGGTGAAATTTTGGTATTCTTCTGAAAAACATCAATTTTTGATGAATAGTGAAACCAATAAGTGGTAGTTAAAAAACTTATTTTTCTTTTAAATGAAACATTACCACTTCTATGATTTGATTTTAAAAGATCTGACATAATGTGTATTCATTATGATGTAAAATGTGGTTCAATTGGATACAAATAATTTTTTTGTGAATAATAACTTTTAAGTTTAATTAATCGCGATAAAAGGTAATTAGTGAAATTTATGGTAACGATAATGTTATAATAATATGAAATAACCATTACATGTGTCCGACCCCTATTGGATGAGTCATGGACGACCAATAAAATCCATGGGTCAACATGGGGACCCCATGGAGCCCCTTTGGTAGGAAAATGACATTAAAAACTTTTTATTTAATGTTAAAATAAAAATGTCACAAACATGAGTTGTTTTACTAAAAAAAATTTTAAATGGGGTTATAAAACATAAATTTTTTACTATAAATATTCATTAGAATGCTAAAATGATTTCATACATCATGATATTTTTTTATACATTAAATAAATCAAATTATTGATGACACCATGATGATGCAGTGATTACCTCATTATTGAACGATTTAAATAAAATGAATAGATAAGGTAAAATATAAGACCTACACATGTAAAAAAGCTATTGGATGGGTGTATTTCAAACACATATCACCTTATACTAGAAATAAATAATTTAGGGACCTTTTAAATCTGAAAAGAATTTTATAATAATGTATCATTTCATTACTTTCCATGAGTGCCCCTCCTATCCTCTTATAAAAGGCCACCAACTATACCACCTAATTCACACCTCTCAAGCCTTTGGCTCGGCCAAAGCATGACCATTTTGTCTTTCCACATCCCACTATTACTCCTAGAAATCTCACATTGGGAACAATTATTCACAAGGAAGCCTTTGAGCTCAAATAAAAAGAGTTACCTATTTTAAAGGTAGTGTTTTCCCTCGTGTTCTTATGTTTTATTTTTCTTCACCAACCCCCTAAAATCTTTTTATTTATTTTTTTTGTTACACAAACAGTATCTGTAATATACTAGGATGTTTTTATCAGAAGGATTCAAACTACACTTACACACACCTACCTCTAATGGTTGAATAACATATTTTTTCAATGGATGGCGAATTTCTACCCCCCGAAACGATGATTGTTTAACACTCATATAACACCTTCAAATGTGGCCATTAAGATGTCACTATATTTATATATGATATATAATATGTTTATGTTTTACTTAAGATTCTGTATTTTTCATTTATGGCATACCATTATGGTTTCCATTATGGGTAAACACGATATTTTAATTTTAGGAAGTGCGGACTACCGCCCCCTCAAAGTGATTTGAATCGTTAATGCCATATGTGGGATGTAAAAAGGATGGTGTAAATTGTATTATACATTACATTATACTGGAATTATATTATACCATTATGTAATTATAATTTCATTCCATTAAATACGAAATATAAATGAATGTAGCGTTCATGCGTACGTACGACTTACTGTCTCCATGAACGGTGCATTTCATATCTTACCTCTAAATGTTATGTAATATTATAAATCCATGTATATACTGGATATATATGATATATATTATATCTACATCATGAATATAATTATGGATATAATGGATCTTTCACCACATGAACAACTTGTAATTATAAGACGTTTATTTATGACTCAAGTACAAAAGAACGACCAAGTGACCGTTATTAACGTAAATAATTACATAATGTTCATAAAATGGTAATAATTGATATAAAAGGAATAATGAACATTAAAATGGTTCTTAATAAAATAGAAATTAACTCTAGATTATTATTTAGGAAATTAAAGAACAATTAAGTCAAGTCAGACATGAGGTAAGGGAACTTCTTAACCAAATTTCTATTCTTTGGGTTAATATCCTAATTTCAAATTATGTTATGATATTATTATGTCATATCTTGTATTTTTACTTTTTTGTACTTATATTTAATGAACATAATAGATCTATTTTATTTAAAAAATTATCTTGGTAAGGACTTCGTCTCAATATCCTTTCATTGGGGCATATTTTATTTTATACACATCATTTTTTTATACGGGTTATAAACCCCATTGAAATTTACGTTTATTCAAAAGGAATATTTTTTATATGAATCGTTTTACTAAACAAAAAAAGGGGAATGTTTTTTTTGTCATACATATGAGGTGAAAATGACTTCTTCTCCACGATCACCATTATTTGAGTTTCTACTTCCTCTGCAAGCCATAACTTTTTTTAAATGATTTAATAAATAGAGATATATATTTCTCTCAAACGTATGAAAATACAGTGAAAATGTATACGTATTTCATGCTAGATTAAAATTGTTTTCAGAAAACTCAACTCTCGAGTGTGGTAGATAGGAAGGGATTGGGAATTGACCCATCATGGCCTGCAATTAGTCGAGCAGTCTCAATATTAGTTATTTTGTTTTCAGAAGCTTACATAATGATTTCAGAAAAACACTGGAGTATATTTGATCAATTTTAAATGTAATTATATTCTAAAAAATTACATTGGAAGGTCTCATGATACAAACTAGTGTCTTGGAATGAGGCCTTGACAAAATCATATTTGTATTCTTGGCACGAGGCCTTGGCTACGTGGTTATGATAGTCTGGAATTATGAATTCCATCATTATGAAAGTGGTTATTGATATTGTATGTGATTACTCGATCAGTATAATATCCATGTGAATAAGTAAATGGCATTATCTCATTTTACATTTTCCATATTTTGTTGAATTTCAAGTATAAAAGGCATTTGTTTTACTTATACATTGCCTTAAAAGTTTATGTTTATTTATGAAATTTTTGTCACGAACCAGGCCGGGTCGCCAACCGACCCGGCGCCCGACCCGGTCCGCGGAAAGGCCCGAAGGGCCTTCCCGATCCCCACAGGCTGGCACAAGTGCCCGGGTATCCAAACTAGCACGTGGGAACGATTTACCCGAAATAATAAACAGAAAACCCCTGATAAGTTGAATAAAATAAAACTATTAACTGACCACCAAACATAACCTTAACTAAAATCGACTTTAAAGGATTACAACATGAACCATCATCCAAAAGAAAACGACAACAAAAGAAATTCAACTCGAACCCAAACCTCCAAGCAACAGGAGAAGTGCGACATCCACATGTCACAAACGTTAACCTACACGAGAAGACCGCCAACGACCAACCATCATCACTGAGCACGACGCACAACCTGGAACACACAAGAAACAAGGATCTACATACACCCAAGGGCGTATGTAGGGTGTGAGCTAAAGGCCCAGTAGGATGCCACCGAGAAAAAGTTCCATGCCACAACATCAAAAGACAATTTAAAGTGCTTACTCAAAATTATACTTTCAAAATTCTTTTAAATAAAAGATTTGCAAACCAAACGCCAAAGGAAAACACTAGAAACACGAAAAATAACCCATCACACAGACACAATTTTAAAGAGGTAGAGAAAAGTTCATTAGGGGCACACGCACACACGCACTCACACACACACACACACACACTCACACACCCATACACACACACACATACACACACACATACACACACACACACTAACCCCCAAATGGTCCTCCATATGCCGACGGAAGGCACCATGTCATAGATGGTAGAGCACTATAGGTTAAACCCCTAAGGTTCATCTAGCTCGAGTGGGACCCTAGAAACCTCGTGTCTCGGTGAAACATGGCTTAGAAGGCCACGACCCTCAGAAAACGTGGCATAGAAGGCCACGACCCTCAGAACACGTGGCTTAGAAGGCCACGACCCTCAGATATCATGTTTAGTTAGTGTTGCAATCGTCAATCCAGCTAAGTGAAACAGGGACGACACCCATCCGGTTCACTAGCGCACTAGTTCTAGTCTGCCCACCTAGATACCCAGGGTTTAGCCCCTTGTGCTCAATCATGTTTCACATTCACATAATGTATATCGCTTCCACATATCTCGAACCAAACAAAACATTACACATACACGTCACCATTTGCATACCCAAACACCATAAAAAAACACACGCACACCAAACCCATTTTATCACATAGTCCAGCTCACTTGCGTGACTGATAAACTATTTAAACAATTAGAAGAACATTTCAAAATAGCACAATAGGAGTTTTCACATGAGACATGTCCAGTTTCACAAGTAAGGATACCTTTAAAACTTAACGCGCACATAATTCTGTCAAAAACAACTCTCGCGCTCCACATATAATTTAATAAGTGCAATTAACAATTTATAAGACACTTAAAATTAGAAAGAAAAGGTTTTCACAAGAAAGACGAACTCAATTTCAGATAATAACGTCGCTTTAAAAACAAAAGTGTAGCTTATAAAAACCAAAACATGTTTTCCCATTGTTCAAACAATTTTCAATTTAATTCCAAAATTTCGCAACACGACAACACACCCAAAGTGACTCATTTTCATTGAACATCTACATTTAATTACATAGGCACCTCAAGAACTCGAAAACCCATTTCGCACCTACCAAACAACCCCAGAAACCATCCCAACCATTATTTTTCATCTCAAACGACACTTGATTAAACAATTTCTCAATTAATAAAACATCTCACATCCAAACTACAAGGCCATAGTTTAAAAAAACAAATTTTAGATGTCGTAAACATTTTAAAATCAATTGCACATCCCAACACATTGTACACACAATTTTCACACCTTAAACAATTTCTAAAACATGTCTGAAAACTTCAACGACACAGCGCACATGAAAACATTGGCATTTATCTTAACACAACTAAAATTCAACAATATGAATATCGAAGCACATCAAAAATAAAATTCGCATCATGCAATTTATCACTAGAACACATTCTAATTTAACTAACGAGCAATTTAAATCATCTAAAGAGGGTATGGCATGGAACTACCTACCTCGACGTAGAAACCCGAGAATTGATGTGAAACCTTCAAATTCTAGCGCGAAACATCAATCGCGCTCCGTTTTCACCACAAGGAACCTCGCGCAAACTCAATTTCATGAATTCGAATTAAACACGTCAAGTTAAGACCACAAAACCGGACCTCATATCTGCTGGAAAAGAAAACTAAAATAGAGAACTTGCAGAATGAAAGAAATAATAATAATAATAATAAATGAAAAATTATGATAATAATAAAAGTAAAGGGAGGATATGGTTCGGCTAAGGGGAAAATGGCCGGAATGTCCGACCGTCGGAACAGGGTCGGCCGGCGAGGGAAGGGAAAGAGGCAAGGGGGTGCGGGGGGGGGGGGGGGGGGGGGTCTGTGGTGCGATCCAAGAGGGGGAGGCCGCTGGAAAAGAGGAGAGGGCTAACCGGAGGGGTTGCACCCGCAAGGAGGAGCATCGCGCCAAGGAGGCGCTCGGCCGAGGGGAGCAGCGCGCCGGGGAGGGTTCGTGCACAGGGAACAGAGGCGCGCCGGCCTTGGATCTCGCTGGATGGAAAGAAAAAAAATTGAGGAGTAGCTGGCCGGGAGGAGCGACGACCCGGAGGGCATGCCGGCTGGATGGACGTGGGGCCGTTCGGGGCGGTGCGGAGGTGGTTCGCCGGGGCTGCTCGCCGAGAGGAGGAAGGCACGGCTGGTTCGAAGGCTGGACGAGAGAGGGAGGGTGGTCCGACGACTGGCCCTAAGGGTGGCGCGACAGGGGCGGAGGAGGAGAAAGGGGAGTCCAGCGGCGGAGGTGCGAGGTATACCTAGTCAGGGGAGGGGAGTTCCAGCGCGACGGGAATGGGGAAGGAAGGGGAGAGGCGGCCTGGGTATGGGTTGTCTAAAACAAGGGGGGAAACCCCTAAACAAAGAGAAAAAAAAAGATAAAATAAAATTAAAAAAAGTTAAAATAAAAAAAACTAAATTTACAATAGTAATAATAAAATTCTTAAACTAAAACCTGAAATAAAATAATAGTAAAAATAAGAATAACAATAGATACAATATAAAAAAAGTTCTATCCTAATAATTATAACGTTAATTACAATGTTATCAATTTTAAATGATAATAATTAAGAATGATGATAATATTAATTTATGGTGATAGTAATAATAATAATTAAAATGGTAATGATAATATTAATAACTTAATAAAATTTATATTCTCATTGCTATCAATAAAAACAATAATAATATTCTCCAATAATATTATTTTTATCATCATTAAAATAATTCGTTAAATTTTACCACACTTGTTTTTATTTTATATACTTTTTATTATCCACTACACTGATTTTATCTCCTTAAAACACTGGGAAGGGCGTGCAGAAAACTGGGCGAGGTCGCGCGGCGACCCAAGAGAGGCCTCACGGCTTCGACCACAGTGGGATGGATGCTGTCATGACCATTACATGTGTTTTTAAATAAGAACTCAAGAAAAGTTTAAGTCAGGATTCAACCCGAACTACCCGATACCCAGAAATTTAATAAAGTAAATAAATTAGAAACTACGGGTGTGACAGTGTGTGTGTGTGTATGTGTGTGTGTGTATGTGTGTGTGTGTATGGGTGTGTGAGTGTGTGTGTGTGTGTGAGTGCATGTGTTCGTGTGCCCCTAATGAACTTTTATCTACCTCTTTAAAATTGTGTCTGTGAGATGGGTTATTTTTCATGTTTCTAGTGTTTTTCTTTGGCGTTTGGTTTGCAAATATTTTCTTTAAAAGAATTTTGAAAGTATAATTTTGAGTAAGCACTTTAAATTGTCTTTTGATGTTGTGGCATGGAACTTTTTCTCGGTGGCATCCTACTGGGCCTTTAGCTCACACCCTACATACGCCCTTGGGGGTATGTAGATTCTTGTTTCTTGTGTGTTCCAGGTTGTGCGTCGTGCTCAGTGATGATGGTTGGTCGTTGGTGGTCTTCTCGTGCAGGTTAACGTTTGTGACTTGTGGATGTCACACTTCTCCCGTTGCTTGGAGGTTTGGGTTCGAGTTGAATTTCTTTTGTTGTCGTTTTCTTTTGGATGATGGTTCATGTTGTAATCCTTTAAAGTCGATTTTAGTTAAGGTTATGTTTGGTGGTCAGTTAATAGTTTTATTTTATTCAACTTATCAGGGGTTTTCTGTTTATTATTTCGGGTAAATCGTTCCCACGTGCTAGTTTGGATACCCGGGCACTTGTGCTAGCCCGTGGGGATCGGGAACGCCCTTCGGGCCTTGCCGCGGACCGGGTCGGGCGCCGGGTCAGTTGGCGCCCCGGCCTGGTTCGTGACAAAATGGTATCAGAGGGCGAGGTTTGCTCTCTTGGATCTTTCTCTTTTGAGATAGAGTCAGACTGGACAAAAATTAAGGTTGTCGGAACTCGGCGTTCTAGCTATGAGCAATGTGCCTGGCCACCACACCTCGTGGCGGAACTCGAGTAACCAAAGTGTGTTAAGGTTTGTCTGTGTTTTTGGTCATTGCGGTTAATCTTGTCCATGGGAAATGAAAAAGGGGTAAGGTCAGTGGTCCTAGTGAGCTCGCAGGGTCTGGCAAGCCATGTGGAGCCGGGGACGCTGTCCTAGAATGCCCTCTGTTGCAGTGGCATGACTGGCGTATGGCCGCCAACCATACGTTCTAGTCACCCTCTGACACAAGTTTTCTCTTGCGTCATTTCTCATCTCTATGTTTTGGATTCGTGAGAATTTGGTTTTTAGGTAAATATGTTTTGGTCTTGGAAAATGTTTTCAAATGAAAGTCTTTAAAAAGAAAATGACGCGAAAGGTTTGGAAAGTGTGGGTTGGATGTTTTGGTTTTGAAAAAAAAAATGGAATGGTTTGATTTTGACCCTTGGTGTTCTCGTGGGAAACCACATGCATGAGTGTATATGGAAAAAATGGTCAATGGAATGAGCATATGAGTGCTATGATGGATATGAGGTGGGTGCCAGTGCGGCACGAGAACATGCATGTGCGAGGCCCATGAGACACCATTGGTGTTTGTGAAACCCACTGGCTTTGCTTATTTTTAAAATGTCTTGTTAAAGAAAATGTTTGGTGTTTTAGTAAAAGGTGTTTGTGTGGCGTGTCCTTGTGTTTTTGAGATGTTGGATGTGTGGCGTTTTGAACTGAGTATTATTTCGGAATGGTTTATGTCCCGGGTTTGAGTTCTTATTTGTATGTTGGTATGTAAGCGTGTGGTTAGTAAATTCCTTTGAAGAGTACATCGGGGAGCACTTGCAGTGGTTTCCCCTGCACATTTGGTGTTTGCTTGTGGTATGTCTTGACTGTTGGACCAGTTTGGTTGGGTCCATAGTTTTCTTTCTTGACTAGTGTATGCCCCCATAAAACATTGGCATGTGATTGAAGTACGACTACGGGGAATTCCCCGTTGGCCGACACTCCAGTTGATCGAAGGATTCTCTTTTTGAATTCTGGAATTAAACCCACCTCTACTTTTTACAACTAAGTGGATCCTCTCGCACTGGGATGACAGATACGAGGGGAGTTGAACAGAGTTTTGGTTTCTTTGAGTTGCCTGAGTCATCGAGTATGAAATTTGACGTCGTTACGCTTGAAGGTTTCCCCTAGAAACGGCGAAAGAAATTCCAGTGGGGAAGGGTGAAGGCGATTGAGAGTTGTCAGTGCTTATCGATGTTTTGAATGGTTGGTAGTGTTTACATTAGCCGCAAGGGTCATGTTCGGTGACGTCTTGCAGCGTGAGACCTCTTTGATAATCAAAAGTGGTTTGGAAGCAACCCTAAGTCGTCGGTGTAGCCTATCGTTCTAAATGACCTCTGATCTTTGGTTTTTCTTGTTTAAGAAAGAGGTTTACGTTAGGCCACTAGTGTGGTAGACCCAGTCACATGGGGATGCTACGGTCAATTGCAGGAATCATGTGTTGTTTAAGACCTAGTTTGAAGTCCTTCTCCGTATAATGTTCCTCTCAACAGTAATGGTCATGTTCGGTGACGATTGGCGGTGTCGTGTTCTCATCCAGTGTGACAAAGGGTGATGCGCATGCACCATTGCAGCTCTTATGTTGGTTAATGTTTTGTGTATGATCAGTTGGATGTCATGGTGTGTTGTGTCTGATGGTGTATCCCCAGGTGCAATAGGATTTCGTGTGACACCAAAAAGGAGAAGCTCCGTTCGGGAGTTTTCCATGCCTGACTACGAGGCAAGAGATGCTTCAAACATCAGGGCTCCAGCCATAGGCCTCGGAGTGAAGCTGGCGCGTGGTCAGGAACCCCGAGGGGGTATGAGACCCCGACTTTATTTCTATCATCGGTGTTGAAAGTGAATGCAGCTCAAATTGATTTCTACGGTTGTTCTGCTACAAATGAACCATCTGGTTGCAGAAGGTTTTCATGATCATGTGGAGGCTTGTTCGTCTCGTTAAGTCTTTGGGGTTGCATCCCATTGGATTCAATCACCTTTAGTGGTCCTTGAGATTCTGTTGGGGAAAAATCAGTCCCAAAATTTTATAATGCTCATCCCGGGATGTGGATGTGCTGGTCAGGTCTTAGGTCATGGTTCTGACGCCCGGGTGGTTAGGACCCTCCCTCCCCGCCCCTTGTGGTCGGGTGTTTGGTCACCATTGAGAAGTTTTCAAAGTTCTATGCATTTTGTTAGTTCTAATGGTGGGGAGTCCTCCTGGACCTCCCCATGCTGGTTTTCTAGTCTCTCCTTTGGCGTTGGTAGGTTCTTAATGGTGGGGAGACCACATTGGGTCTCGCACGAATGTCTCTAGAATGAACAAGTGCTGGATATTTCTTTAATGGAGAGAGTCCACTCGAACCTCCCCGTGTTGGCTTTCTAGTCCCGTTTCGAGCACAAGTAAATTCTTAATGGTGGGGAGCCCCTCGGGCCTCCCCATGTTGATCTTTTTCTTCTTTTTTTTAAATTCAGCTTGGTAATAAGTTAACGAAGTGATCTGTGGACGTGGTTTTCATTCAATGGTGCTTGGGATGTTTCGACTTGGAAAGTTGGATTCAGTGGGTGTGAGGGTTTCCCTTCATTGATCAGTTAACTGGAGGTGTTTTAGCTCTTTGGGGTGGGCGACACTCATCATAAAGTCTTTTTATGCATTCTTGAGGTTGTCATTTGTGTCACATTCTCTGAGCACGATACTTTTGCCTCTCTTTGCTAGATGCTTGTGGGGATCCCCTTTGAATCTTAAGGGAACGTGGATGTATGCTTTGGGGTTTGGTTCTAGTGGTTGATTTCCGAGGACGGAAATCTTTATGGTGGGGAGAATTGTCACACCCGTAGTTTCTAATTTATTTACTTTATTAAATTTCTGGGTATCAGGTAGTTCGGGTTGAATCCTGACTTAAACTTTTCTTGAGTTCTTATTTAAAAACACATGTAATGGTCATGACGGCATCCAGCCCACTGTGGTCGAAGCCGTGCGGCCTCGCTTGGGTCGCCGCACGACCTCGCCCAGTTTGCTGCACGCCCTGCCCGGTGTTTTAAGGAGATAAATTCAGTGTAGTGGATAATAAAAAGTATATAAAATAAAAACAAGTGTGGTAAAATTTAACGAATTATTTTAATGATGATAAAAATAATATTATTGGAGAATATTATTATTGTTCTTATTGATAGCAATGAGAATATAAATTTTATTAAGTTATTAATATTATCATTACCATTTTAATTATTATTATTACTATCACCATAAATTAATATTATCATCATTCTTAATTATTATCATTTAAAATTGTCAACATTGTAATTAACGTTATAATTATTAGGATATAACTTTTTTTTATATTGTTTCTATTGTTAGTCTTATTTTTACTATTATTTTATTTCAGGTTTTAGTTTAAGAATTTTATTATTACTATTGTAAATTTTGTTTTTTTTTATTTTATCTTTTTTTAATTTTATTTTTTCTTTTTTTTCACTTTGTTTAGGGGTTTTCCCCCTTGTTTTCGGCACCCCATACCCAGGCCGCCTCTCCCCTTCCTTCCCCATTCCCGTCGTGCTGGAACTCCCCTCCCCTGACTAGGTATACCCCGCACCTCCGCCGCTGGACTCCCCTTTCTCCTCCTCCGCCCCCGTCGCGCCACCCTTAGGGCCAGTCGTCGGACCACCCTCCCTCTCTCGTCCAGCCTTCGAACCAGCCGTGTCTTCCTCCTCTCGGCGAGCAGCCCCGACGAACCACCTCCTCACCGCCCCGAACGGCCCCCACGTCCATCCAGCCGGCCTGCCCTCCGGGTCGTCGCTCCTCCCGGCCAGCTACTCCTCAATTTTGTTTTCTTTCCATCCAGCGAGATCCAAGGCCAGCGCGCCTCTGTTCCCTGTGCACGAACCCTCCCCGGCGCGATGCTCCCCTCGTCCGAGCGCCTCCTTGGCGCGATGCTCCTCCTTACGGGTGCAACCCCTCCGGTTAGCCCTCTCCTCTTTTCCAGCGGCCTCCCCCTCTCGGATCGCACCACAGACCCCCCCCCCCCCCACCCCCTTGCCTCTTTCCCTTCCCTCGCCGGCCGAACCTGTTCCGACGGTCGGACTTTCCGGCCATTTTCCCCTTAGCCGAACCATATCCTCCCATCAGTTTTATTATTATCATAATTTTTCATTTATTATTATTATTATTATTTCTTTATTTCTGCAAGTTTTCTGTTTTAGTTTTCTTTTCCAACAGATATGTGGTCCGGTTTTGTGGTCTTAACTTGATGTGTTTAATTCGAATTCATGAAATTGAGTTTGCGCGAGGTTCCTTGTGTTGCAAACGGAGCGCGATTGATGTTTCACGCTAGAATTTGAAGGTTTCACATCAATTCTTAGGATTCTACGTCGAGGTAGGTAGTTCCATGCCATACCCTCTTTAGATGATTTAAATTGCTCGTTAGTTAAATTAGAATGTGTTCTAGTGATAAATTGCATGATGCGAATTTTATTTTTGATGTTCTTCGATATTCATATTGTTGAATTTTAGTTGTTTTAAGATAAATGCCAATGTTTTCATGTGCGCTGTGTTGTTGAAGTTTTCAGACATGTTTTAGAAATTGTT
The DNA here is from genome assembly GCA_963277665.1 of Viscum album. Classification (NCBI taxonomy): domain Eukaryota; kingdom Viridiplantae; phylum Streptophyta; class Magnoliopsida; order Santalales; family Viscaceae; genus Viscum; species Viscum album. The sequence goes on from OY728152.1 coordinate 2,088,303,209, forward strand.
TAAGGTGTGAAAATTCTGTGTATAATGTGTTGGGATGTGCAATTGATTTTAAAATGTTTACGACATCTAAAATTTGTTTTTCTTAAACTAAGGCCTTGTAGTTTGGATGTGCGATGTTTTATTAATTGAGAAATTGTTTAATCAAGTGTCGTTTGAGATGAAAAATAATGGTTGGGACGGTTTTTGGGGTTGTTTGGTAGGTGCGAAATGGGTTTTCGAGTTCTTGAGGTGCCTATGTAATTAAATGTAGATGTTTAATGAAAATGAGTCACTTTGGGTGTGTTGTCGTGTTGCGAAATTTTGGAATTAAATTGAAAATTGTTTGAACAATGGGAAAACATGTTTTGGTTTTTATAAGCTACACTTTTGTTTTTAAAGCGACGTTATTATCTGAAATTGAGTTCGTCTTTCTTGTGCAAACCTTTGCTTTCTAATTTTAAGTGTCTTATAAATTGTTAATTGCACTTATTAAATTATATGTGGAGCGCGAGAGTTTTTTTTGACAGAATTATGTGCGCGTTAAGTTTTAAAGGTATCCTTACTTGTGAAATTGGACATGTCTCGTGTGAAAACTCTTATTGTGCTATTTTGAAATGTTCTTCTAATTGTTTAAATAGTTTATCAGTCACGCAAGTGATCTGGACTATGTGATAAAATGGTTTTGGTGTGCATGTGTTTTTTTATGGTGTTTGGGTATGCAAATGGTGACGTGTATGTGTAATGTTTTGTTCGGTTCGAGATATGTGGAAGTGATATACATTATGTGAATGTGAAACATGATTGAGCACAAGGGGAAAAACCCTGGGTATCTAGGTGGGCAGACTAGAACTAGTGCGCTAGGGAACTGGATGGGTGTCGTCCCTGTTTCACTTAGCTGGATTGACGATTGCAACACTAACTAAACATGATATCTGAGGGTTGTGGCCTTCTAAGCCACGTGTCTGAGGGTCGTGGCCTTCTAAGCCACGTTTTCTGAGGGTCGTGGCCTTCTAAGCCACGTTTCACCGAGACACGAGGTTTCTAGGGTCCCACTCGAGCTAGATGAACCTTAGGGGTTTTACCTATAGTGCTCTACCATCTATGACACGGTGCCTTCCGTCGGCATATGGAGGACCATTTGGGGGTTAGTGTGTGTGTGTGTATGTGTGTGTGTGTATGGGTGTGAGTGTGTGTGTGTGTGTGTGTGCGTGTGTGTGTGTGCCCCTAATGAACTTTTCTCTACCTCTTTAAAATTGTGTCTGTGAGATGGGTTATTTTTCGTGTTTCTAGTGTTTTCCTTTGGCGTTTGGTTTGAAAATCTTTTCTTTAAAAGAATTTTGAAAGTATAATTTTGAGTAAGCACTTTAAATTGTCTTTTGATTTTGTGGCATGGAACTTTTTCTCGGTGGCATCCTACTGGGCCTTTAGCTCACACCCTACATACGCCCTTGGGTGTATGTAGATCCTTGTTTCTTGTGTGTTCCAGGTTGTGCGTCGTGCTCAGTGATGATGGTTGGTCGTTGGCGGTCTTCTCGTGTAGGTTAACGTTTGTGACGTGTGGATGTTGCACTTCTCCTGTTGCTTGGAGGTTTGGGTTCGAGTTGAATTTCTTTTGTTGTCGTTTTCTTTTGGATGATGGTTCATGTTGTAATCCTTTAAAGTCGATTTTAGTTAAGGTTATGTTTGGTGGTCAGTTAATAGTTTTATTTTATTCAACTTATCAGGGGTTTTCTGTTTATTATTTCGGGTAAATCGTTCCCACGTGCTTGTTTGGATACCCGTGCACTTGTGCCAGCCCGTGGGGATCGGGAACGCCCATCGGGCCTTGCCGCGGACCGGGTCGGGCGCCGGGTCGGTTGGCGACCCGGCCTGGTTCGTGACAATTTTCCTCTAAATTGTTATCCTTATGAAGCATCTGAGGTCACCCCATTCAATGATTTAATTTTTCAAGGATGTGAAGAAATATTTTATGAATGACTTGCAGGGATAGTTGGAAGGAAATATGAGTGTAGACTATGGAGACTATTTTATTGTTTTTTTTTCACATTATGATATAATGTAACATTTATGAATTTATCTAGTGTTTCCAACGCTACTAAACTAATCGGTCTTTCGAGACTTGATCTGTTGTGATCATGCCAATGATACACAATAATTCACCGACTCTGGGTAACTGGGGTCGGCGTGTTACAATTATAATGAATTTATGTTATCTATTGAGTAATTTAAATATGACCACGATAAATTTTATTATGGTAAAAATACTCATAGAAAAATTAATGTAAAAATAGATTCCCCTAGATATACTATTGTTATAAGATACCATCCTAGTAAAAGAAATCTCACAAAAAACATGTTTGTTTGTAAATCTAGAAAATCGAATTTTCTACATAAATGTGAAAATTTAGTTTGTGATTCCTATTATGGAATAACATTTAATAATTTTAGTTTTTATGGTTGATATAAAGTCCATTTTTCAAATATGTTACATAATACTTATAGGAAACCCTAGAAGAATATGTAGTTTCCTAAATCATTGATTATTAATGTTACTGAGCCCAAACAAATCTGGATTAATTTTTTATTCTATTTTTCAAGAAATATTCTTGAAGAGATCTTGTAAAATAATGTGGTACATGAAAAATGTATTCTGAATAAAAAATACTTGATATTACTCATCCTTCCATAATTTAAAAATCATTGATTTTGGGCATGTAACTTTTGGTGACAGTACTAAAGGAAAAATAATTGGCCTCAGCCATATTGGTAACTCTATCTCAGTTTTATTTTATGAATTAATTTTTATATGGTTCAAAAAATAACATGATTATTATTTCAAAATCTATTTGATGAATGATTTCTTCTGATATTTTTTATTTATTCTCAATATTTTTATTATATCTATGAATGAATTTTTATTTTATAATTTGATAAATGAAAATTTTTATGTTATTATCAAAGATTATATAGTATCTCAAAATTTTTCATTCTTATGTGTGTTTAACAAAGATTCTTAATTATGCTTTTAAAATAAAGACACATTAATATACAGTAAATTAGTATTCCTACTAGAAAAGGTTTAGTACAGGATACACCCAAACCTGATTTTCTAAATGATAATGTCTATATTTCTTGTCAAAAGGGTAAACATCACAAAATATCATTCCAACCAAATAATTATGTTTAATCGTCTCAACCACTTGAGTTATTTATCATGGATTTTTTTGGACCTTTATGATTCTAAATTCTTAATGGGAATAATAAGTTATATGTTCTTGTAGATGATTATTCTCTATATACATGGGCCATCTTCTTTTCCCAAAAAAGTAAATCCTGGTCTCTTTTTACCAATTATTATAGGACAATTGAAAATAAAAGTGGAAATTGGATAAAATCCCTAATATGTAACCATAATAATGAGTATTAAAATAAATTTTTTTATCCGTTTTTCCTAAAAATTGGCTATAGTTATTAGTTCCCTACCCCCAAGACACCTCAACAAAATAGATTTTTTGAATGAAGAAAAAAACCTTACAAGAAATTTATATAACTATTCTTAGGGAATATAAACAATTTATTTATTATTTGTTTGTAACTATCATTACAACATGCTATAATGTTAACATAGTGTTAATTAGACCTATTTTTAAAATAAATCCTTATGATTTGTGGATCAATAAAAAACCCATAGTTAATTACTTAATTTTTTTAGGGTTATAAATTATATATTCTTAATACTAAGGATAGTATATACAAAGTTTCATCAAATGTGGATAAAGGAATGATTTCAAGATATTATGTCGGTAGTAAATCCTATAGAGTTTTTAACTAAATAACCAAATGTGTGGAATAATTTGTGCATGTGAAATTTTTTGAGATAGACGATCACGAATCAATGACCTCCCAAATGAATCTATAGGTTCCTATGTCCTATTTTGACACTAATACTACATATTATGACCATAATATGAAGGAATATTTTATGACATCCAGTTCTGGAAACTCTCTAGATTCAAGACATAATGAAACCGAAGCAGTTGAAGAACCTTAAATATCTAGAACATATTTTTATAGATTTGTTTGAGATGTTATGAAACATCATTTTGATCTTGTGTTTGGATGCATAGTTAAATGAACATAGACTATAAAATCTCTAAAAATAATTTTGATCATTATTCTTTTTTATCAAGGAATGATCCTAAAAATATCATGGATGCTTTAGTGATAAAATTTGGTTGATGGCTATGCCAGATGAGCTAATTCAGTTTGGATTGAATAATTGTTAGAAAATTGTGGATTGTCCCAAATACACCTTCACCATATACACTAAATTGGTGTTCATGTACAATGATGTTGAAGCTAGTAACATAGTTATAATCAATGCAAGATTGGTGGCACATTGTTATAAACAAGAAGAATTAATTAACTATGAAGAAACCTTTCAAATAGTAGCTATAATTTTATCTATTTAAATCATTCTTGAATAAGAGGAATATGTAAATTTCAAACGATATCAAATGTATGTCAAGAATTCATTCATAACAATTTATATAGTTGAGGATTTTTTGTTAAAAAACCCGTGTTTTTTCAAATAGTCACATTCCAAATAATGTTTTGAAATTAATAAAAGCTATATTTGATTGAAATAAAGCACTAAAAGATTGATATGATAGATTAAGGGTTTTATTATTTTCTAAAGGCTTTCAAAAATATATAAATTATCATACTGTTTTTATAAAATTAATTTCAAATGATTTATTATTCATTATATATATGTTAATTATATTGTTTTAGAATTTCCCAAAAAATTCCTTACGTAATAATTTTGTAAAGTTGACGCAATGTTAATTTTAAATTTGTATAATGGGTGAACTAAAATTCAATCATTGATTTAAAATTTTTATATATAAATTATTTATTATTTTATATCAATTAATATATGCTAAATAACATCTATAACATATTGTCGTGGATAGTAATTAAATTAGTGATACTCCAATGAAAACTACTTGTAAGTTGGATCTTAATGAAAATGGTAAATCTGTTGATCAAACCACTTATTGATAAATTATTGGAAGTTTACTCTACATAAAATATAGTCATCTTGATGTTATGTTCAGTAATTTCATGTTTTCACATCTCCTTGCAAACCCCAAAGAGTCTCATTTAATGATGTTAATAGTGTTTTTAAACAACTCAAACATACAACCAATTTAGGAATAATTTATCCTACAGGGAATTCATTTGACGTAGTTAGCTATTCAGATGATGATTTTTATTCTTGTAAGTTATATATTAAAATTACCACTAGAACATATCACCATGTAGGCATGTCTCTAGTATCATGGAGTAGTAAGAAACCAAATTATGTGGAATTATCTACTTTCAAGGCTGAATACAATGATACTAGTAGATTTTGTGAACAATTTTTGTGGGAAAACACATTTTACTAGATTATGGATATCAATTAAGAAATGAACCTATAAATTATGACAATTAAATTTCTATTAACATTTCATAGAATCCAATTTCATATTCTATAACAATGCATATTGATTTAAGACATCACTCTTTGAGATATCATTATCAAAATGGTGGTATCTCTTTAGAATTCATTGGAACTTTTCATCATCTTTTTGATAAATTAACTAATACATTAAATTTTGAAATAATAAATTACATAATTCATGAATTAGGAATTATATATCCAAGTGAATAGTTTATTATTTCACGGTATATAGTATAATGATTCATGGTTTCAAAGTTTATTGTCTTTCATTTACTGTCTCACAATTAAAGTATCACAGTTAATGTATATTTGTTACATTCTCGTTATATTTGTCTCAATGATATGGTAACATGATTAGGACTCTCATAATAATGATGACATCGTTACTACCAATTTTGGTCTCACTATAATGACTCAAACTTCTTTTTTATAATTTTATTTCATGTATTACTGAATGGATTATTTTATTGATTTTATACGGTGTATATGTTTTCTTGACATTTGAAATACCTAAATGAAAAACACATAATTTTCACTCATCTCTTCACTCAAGTTATCTTCTCTTAGAACCATGTTAATTCTCTCTAAAACCGTTATTATCTTAAAATCTCACATCTTTCTAGAACCCATGTTAGATTCCAAGAATGAGGCATCCATCTTCATTGACTCATGTGAAACACATGCCTCAGAAGAAATTGAAAAAGGCATGGAATTTAATGTGTGAAGGACCACTGAATCAAGGTATTCTTGATCCAATGTAGTGACAAATAAAAAATTTTGTCTGAATTAGCTGTTTATGAGTAAGATGCTTGTTTTAATAGTGTTGTATGAATAATGATGGAGAATTTTGTTCAAAAAAGATAAAACTCCCATTTATTAGAATCAACTTTTTGAGTTTTATCATTATTTCTAGATCCCATTAAATTATGGGAAGGTCATTATAGTAAGAAACTAGATTAAGGGTAAATAGTGTAAATTTTCTTCGTGGTTATAGGATGGATGCCTAGAAATACCTCATGAAGGAATATTTGATGATTAATAAAGTGTTCCTCATCCACCGAGTGTTGTGTTTTTCCTATAAGAGGCTCTTCAAGTTATAACTAGAAACAAAATGAAGTTAATTGAAATTTATTTAGAGCTTGATCATGAGACAAGGATGTTGTTTATTTTTATTCAACATATTATTTGTCTGCGGAAATTGTATTTTTCTACACATTATTATCAAGATGTGTTCCTGACACATATTATGAAGAATGGGAACAAGATCAATCTATTAAAGAATATATTACTTCACATGTGTGAAATGATCACGACAACATCAAAATCATTTTCTTTTTTTAACTCAAGGATAATTTATGTACTGTTGTTTTTATTGGGATTAGTTTTCCTGAATGGAAATATAGTTTATTATTATGTGTTTTTAATCTAAAATGATACATTTAGAATAATGTATATTAGATGGAACCAATAAACAAATATTTGGTGGATGATAATTAATGAATTTAGGAAAAGATTAACAAAGTTTAAAACCCTTCATTACATACGATTGTTTCTAACAATGGTCTAGAACATGAGTACGTGGTTGAATATTCATATGAAGATGTAGAAGATGCAGTATCTAGTCCTATGGATGGAACTATCTTTGACAAAGAATATGTTGGTCTATCAATCGACAAGAAGTAGTTGAATAAAATGTAGTTGCTGCTAATGCAAGTGTTAACATTAAAGATGAGAATGTTGAAGGGAGAGAACTTGTTATTGAAGAAAATAATGATGGTGTATAACCCTCAAAAGAACAGTTTGAAACTAATTTTTTCTTAACAACTGAAGAAGGAATGAAACATGAGTCTCAGCTAGCTAAAAAATAGATGGGTGAACCTAATGGATCTGAGATGTTGTCAATGTGTCAAGATATTGAGTGTCATAGTCTTATAAGAGAGGCACCATTTGTGCGGGAGCAGAACCCCTATTTAGATAGTGTTCAACTTCCAAAACATGTTGACCAATTCTGTATGGATAAATAGTGTATGTTTCCCAATCATTTTATGTAGATAGTACCAAAGTGGAATAAAAAATAGTAAATTATCATTCTAATGGGATTCAATTAAAAGCAACATCAAATAAATATGTATCATCTACAATAGTTCATGAACCTGTTCTAGTTACTATTCCTAAAACTAACTCAAGAATATTCTAGGTTTGTGATTCATAGTGATCTGAATTCTGTAGGAAACTGTAATGGCCCGAACCTCTCTGGCCCATTCCTTTGTCAAAAAGAAGGCCACGAAGTGTCCTGGAGTATAAAATGGACATTTCCCACACATTTTAAAATTTTGAAACAACACGTCGTGTAGTGTGAGTGCACGTCATGTACCCCTCACTGGCTATACCCAGTGTTGAAGGTCATGTTCTTTCCATGTGAAATAAATGAGTACATGTCGTGTATCCAATACTACACGCCGTGTAGTCCCTCCCCACATATACATTGCCTTCAAACCGTGTGTTGACCAGTCAACGGTCGCGTGCCACATTGAAGCCCATGTTGGAAGCCGCTTGTTGACCGTGTGAAATGGCCGAGTACACACTGTGTACCATAAAGTACATGCCGTGTACTTTTCTTTTTCATGCCTATAAAATGATGGGTCCTCTCCTACTTTTCAACTCACCCCTCTCCTACCCATTCCTTTGAGCAGAGCTCTCCCAAGAGACTCGAAGGCTCTTTTTCATCCATAACGTCTTCGTCTGAGCTCCAATTTATGATCCGTCAGTGGCCACGAGAATGTAACGACAAGGAGGAAATTCTGATCTTGGATCTGTTGTCTTCCCATTGGCCTTTTCCTTCCAACATCCACCTGAGTAGGTTTTTCTAAGATTTTACAGAAGTGACAGGAACCGACGGACGTCTTCAAAAGGTGATCTGGGGAAGCATTGTGATCAGAACCTATTGAGGTAGGGATCTTACCTTCATCTCTCTAAATGTGTGCATCATGCTGGGTGGGTATCCTCTTGTTTTCATGAGAAACGGCTGAACGTTTAAATGAAGATAATAACTGGTTAAATAATGGGGATGGGGAAGTTGTTATGTTTATCTTTATATCCTGTGATATTATGTTGTGAATTGAATAGGCTTATGCCTACTGAAAATCACGGTCGTTAGGGGCCATTGCTTGGACAATTAAATGTTTCCCTATCTTTCTAGAACAATTTTGTGAATAGAACATTGTTGAATGTGAAATTTTGTTAATCACATAATGTTGGATGATTAAATGAAAATCTGGAACCCTTGTGTGATCACCCTGGTTGAACTAAACTGAAATAATAATCATGTGGGTGTTGTTTGAGTTAATTTATGTGAAGGGGGTGTTTTTGTGGGTTGTTGAGGATCGGGTGAGCAGCGAGGATTCGATTGGCTTGGCTGTGGGTTGGTGTAAATTCAATGTTAGTGATGGGCAGCGAGGCTATGATAAATGTTATCATGGGGTGATAATTTATGGTGTGGTTATGGTTATTGTGGTTGGCAGTGGGGAAGTGGGGTTGGGTTTGAATGTGAACGAACTATGGGTTGTGAATAATAAATAAAAATTGGATGAGTTAATGAATGGTGGATCTTAGAAATGGACTGGGAAGAATAATTAATGGGATTGGTTAGTTAATAAGAAGGACTTGTTGTGTAGCTTTTATTTTCCTAACTTGATTTGTGGATGGCAGGGATATGTTTTATGAACAATTGATATAGTTGGTTGTGGTTTATTTCCCAGTAGTTAAGGATCTAATAAACTGAATCTATTGAAACATGAAAACCTAAATGTGGTTGGGGTTGTTTGTTGAAAGTATGCTTCATTGTAGCAGTGCCAAGACATGTGCTCAGTTCTCTATTTAGAAGCCATAGGTTGGGCTGAGTGTTTGGTATATATATATATATATTTCTTTATCTTTGTTTTTTACCGCACCCCAACCATGTTGAGCACTTAGTGACGAACACTTCCATTTCATGGGAGAGGGTGTTTTACCCTAATTTACAAGCTCCTTACTGCTCCTCTTCCCTAGACTGTGATTGCTTGAGCATACCTTACACCAAAGACTTTTCAGGTAGGTTTCTATTGGGGTGGTTTATCCCAAGACTCATCGGGTAGGTTTTACTATTTTCCCAAAAAACCTTCGGGATGAGGCATAGGTGTGTGTTGGCGGGATACGTGGTTCTGATCCCCAGGTGTGTGCGAGTGTGATACGTGGTTTTGAGGCCCATGTCAGTGCGGGTGGGATACGTGGTTGTGAGACCCAGTTGTGTGCGGGCGGGAAGAGTGTGGTAGCGTCAGAATGTTCTATGTTAGGAAGAGCAGCTAAATAGTGGGGGGAAATGGTGCGGGGTACCCAATACTCTTGTTCTTATATACTAATACCTGTTGTGATTGTGTTTTTGTGAGTGTGGCTGGTGAGGTTGGGTGGATATAATTCCTTGCTAGGATTCTTTTATTATTATCACGGGACATTAGGATGTCTCACCACTTGTTAATGATAGCTTTAGGTTTCCCTACTGAGTATACTTGTGTGCCCACTCTACGTTTACATTCATGTTTCCTTGAAAACTACGAGGGCCGTGCAGGACCCTACTAGTCGGGACAGTTAGAGTTTTTTCAGTTTTTGATACTCTTTTTTCTTTTGGTATTTTACTTTTTGATCTATCTTGTACTTGTACCTTATTTCAGAACTATTTAAACATGCATGTGGGATTAGTTTGGGTTTATTTCTATACACTTGTTCTTTTCGTTTTTGTTGACTTGTCCTATTTCCCGATCTTAAATAATAAAAAGGTTAATGCCTCCCATATTTGTGAAAAATCATACCCTTGGTGTTAGTCGCCACCCCAAGGCCTACTGGGGGCAGGACTCGGGGGTCATTATCTCACTTTCACAATTTCCAGCTCAGGAGGGGAATATTTGGTGGGAGGTGGTCATGAGAAAAACACATTTTAATATGGGCATGATAATATCATGAAGCCACTACCTACCCATTTGAGTAATCTATATTAATGTGATGTTGCAAGACATTAGAAAAAATTATATGGTAGATTCAACCAAATATGATTCATAAAATTAAATATGTTAGGATTGAGGAAAAACTGATAAATGATGAGGTGAAGTCTATAAAATATATGATGGAATATTTGTAGAAATGGTTGGAAACTGGGAAATCTATTGTTGTTTATCGTCTTAGGGCTGTTTTTTATCAAATAACACAAAAGATTTAACTCAAATTAAATAAAAACACATCTCTCAATATGAATATTGGATGACAGAAACACTATGGTAGTATTTGAAATTCTTGTGCTCGTTGTTGGACTTAACAAGTTAACTAGTGAATATCAAGGATGTTTACAAATGGTTATAAATCACCTTGTGTCTCTCATATCATCTTTTATAGCTTCAACATGCTCTACAAATGAATCGTACCCTATGGATAATGAATTAATTAGAGAAGTTTTAAAAAAATACTTTTCCAATGTTGAGTGGTGTTGAGAAGGAAATTTTATATTAAGTCAGTAAAATTTTTACTGTGTTCTTGATTTAGTGAAAATCCATTCAACGGTTTCCAAAGATGATCAAGAGTAAATTTCTATGAGGACAAACTTCTACATCAATAGAATTATTCTATTCATGTTTTGAGAAATCTAATCGCATATATTATAGAGAATATGAAAATTTCTCCGGTCACTCAGTCCTTCAAGAATCATGTTTAGATGTTTAAAGACTTCACTCTTATATTGTACAAGGCTTTGGAATATAAATATGCCTTTGTGAATGATATGAATTGTGGAGGTGGGATCAGCAATGTCATGAATAAGTTGTCAAAGCCCTATATAAATATGAAATTTACTACCATTGTGGCTCCTACAGTATCCTCCTTTTGTCCTTGTTCAACTCATTCCTCTAACAATATGTTTGGTCATGCATCCATGTTTGTATATCTAGCTCTGATCTAGATCAGACACTGATTCCTTATTCATTTACCAAAACATGTATTTCAACCTCTATCATTGATGGGGTTCCTTTTCTATCTCTAAATATTGAATAAATCCCTTTTACCACTTATTCTCCTACATTTTTGTATCCTACTAATGTATTTTCCAATAGGAATGAAAATAATGATTACTTTGATGAGAATTTAAGGACACAATTTTCTTAATTGGGTTATATTGTATTTTTCATAATACTTATACTAAAATCCATCATTATATTCAATGTAATGTGAAATAATGTTTTTTATTCTATTGCATTACTTTATTCAATGATTCTTTTTCTATTTATTCTTCATTATTGTCCCAAATGTGGAAAATTGGAAGAATTTATGGGGAAATAATCATCATGGTAGAAGAAATTTTTTCCATCAGCTTATCGTATGCGAAATTTCATTCCATTATTAATATATATAGATTATAAATTCTATTATTTGTGATTATAAAAAAATTATATTGTTGGAATCCTTGTGATTTAATTATCATTAATCATGTATCTTGTTTTAGTGATCAAAAATCACATATCATGTTTTAATTATCACAAATCATGTATCATGTTTTAATGATTACGTATCATGTTTAACATATCACCCATCATTTATTAATGGTGTAAACTATGATTAAACCTTTTATATTGTGTTTCAATACGATTATATTTTATCTTAATCCATTATATTTGTAATAATTCTTATGATACTTAACATATATTTTGTTAAGTCTGAGAAAGCATAACTTTTCCACCGGTTTTAGATTTTGGAAAATTCCCAAACACCATAAACATGACATGGTAACCCATACACAAGGACTCAAACACCAAGACCAGTTCCATATTTCACAATGTATGTGAAAACATTTCCTTACTATAGTTCCCAAGACAATCAAACAAGACACCATTCAAGATTTTGGAAAAGAACATGATATGATTTTTAAATTTAAGAAAATGACCAGACACCACGACTGTGCTATCAGTTTCAAATATCACAAAGGATATGCTACCAAAATCTATATACCACTACCACATGCTAGTATTTTCAGATCACAATGAAACTATGGCACCATGAATGTCTCACTTTGACTATCACACCACTCAAAGAAAAAAGATAATACACTATTATATGTGACACCAATTCAAGACACAACCAGTTACATCATTCCATACATAACCATTTTTTGTTCATTTTATATTAAATATAAAATTTATTTATAATGTTCATATTTTATTTATTTAACAACACTAATAAAAATAATTTTTTTCTTGCACTCCTATCTTCATACAGTGAGAGGTATGAGATGTGAACATAGTGCATCATGTCTTCTAAAATATATGAACCTGAAATAAAAATAAATGCTTGGAATAAGAGAAATAATAAAAAATGAGAAGTGAATTCATGAATGAACATAGAATTGAGAAAAAAGAATGACTCTTGATTCAAGATGGATGAATATATATAGATCAAAACGTCAACCATTCTCGCATAAAAATTCGAGGTATAAAAAGTGATACAAATGAAATCTCATTGAACTGGAGACCAGAAAATGAGAATCCCTATACATTTATCACAAGAGGACACAAAAATCACATCTTATACAACCTATAAGTCCAGAGATGCACTAAACAACACTCAGAGCATTTCAAAAACATTACCATAATGTTTCCTCTTAAAAGTACTTTTTTTATTAATTTATGGGAAACGTGTGTATTTTCTTAAGGAACACGCTTCGTCCTTTATTAATATGAAGGATTCAATAAATACTCACTGAAATATCTTTTCCTCTTTGTCTCACCCATGTATAACTATGGAAGAGGTCATGTGGGATCAGATTGTTTGTTTTTCCAAATAGAATAATGTAAGATGTCTTATGACCTCGACAGACCTATATAATATTGTTTAACCTGATCTAGGGTGTGGATAAATGTTCTTAATATATATATATATATATATATATATATATATATATTAAATGTTTGAATGTGATCACCAATTAGAGTGGATTAGGTCTCAGATTGAAACTAAACCACTTTTTTCACTATGTATATCAATTTGGGAGTTATCTATTTTAATTCATATTTCGGAAAAATATTTTTTTAACATTGATACATAGTCATGGATTTAATATATACCTATTTTTTCTTATTATAGTAGTTTGAAAAGTTGTTTCAATATCTATTATTTTTATAACTACGAAATAATTAATATCCTAAGAAACAATTTGAAAAAGAAATAATATTATAATTTTACTACCATTGATAGATGACATGATTTATTTAAATATAGGGAATACTTATAAGCATCATTTTTAATATAAATTTTTATAGGAACACATTTAACCCCCCCCCCCCACCACCCACCTGAGTGTCCTACTGAAACCAAAAATATAATATTTTAGATATTATGATGAAATGTTGGAAACATAAAGAGGTTAAACAAGAGAGATAGTTATTGAAGGTGATGATTCGTCCATTTCCAATGCCATTTTGGTAATGGGAAAATGTATCCATGGATATCATGGTGGGATTAAAAAAGACATTTTTATGTGGGTGATTATTAACCAAATGAATAAATCTACACATTTCCATCCAATTTAAGAAACTATGTCTTTATATAATCTTTTTCAATTTTACCTGAATGAGATTATAGGTTTACATGGGCTTCCCCTATCCATTGTATCTGAATGAGATCCCAATTTCACTTATAAATTTTCAAGGGCCTTTAGGCGTGTTTGGGAACAGAATTAAATTTCAATACACCTTCTCATATTCAATCAAATGGGATTTCAGAATAAATGATTCTGACATCAGTGAAAAAGAATCACATTTGTTAAATGAACTACCATGGATGTTGGGATCAACATCGTTCATTAGTTGAGGATTCTTATAACAACAATTTTCATTCCATAATATATATGAAACAATTAGCGGACTTTTTTCGGATGTGGTTTCAAAATCCATATTTTTGTGATGATGTATGGGAAATGATGTCGATTGGACCCGAATCAGTAGAGGAAGTGGTTGAGAATGTAATGATTATCCAGTTACACATGGGTATACCTCAAAGTAGTCAAAATAATAATCAGACAATAAGAGGAAAGAATATCATTAAATGTAAGTGATCATGTTTTTCCTAGAATCCCACCATTGAAATGTGTTATGTCTTTTGATACGAAATGAATTTTATTTCACAAGTTTATTAGACATTATAAAATCATCGAGAGAGTCGACATAGTTTCCTACAGATTAGTTGTGCCTCTGACTAATCTTATGTACATGATATTTTTCATGTTTTTATGTTATGAATTTATCTAAAAATTTTTTATCATGTGTTGATCCTAGAATCTATTCAGTTAGAAGAGAGACATTAATAATAAGAAAATCCAATTAAGATTATTTATAATAGTGATAATGTATTCTGGAATATGGTTTTCCACAATTTAATGGTTTTTTAAATAAACCTAATGGTTTAAAAAAACATGGGAATATAAAAATTATATGAGGTAAATATACGCCAACTCTGTTAAAAAGTTAATAAGATTGTGAAGATGTAATTACTAGAAGGTGGGGAGAATGTCACACCTCATGATTTTAGAAATAAATTTAATTAAATGAATGATATAATGAGTTTCTTTATACTGGAAAAGTTCATGAATAGATAATTATAAATTGTCTGTTAAACATAATATTTATTGTTCAATGAATTGAATTTCCAAAATCTGACATACAATGTTTTGATGAGTTAGTTATTTGGTGTTTAATAAGAGAATAATTATTTTTTATGAACATTAACCTACCATAATGAATATAAATATGCCCAAATTAACAATAACCACAACAATGAATGTATTTACTAAAAATATTAGACCTAGAATAATTTTAAAATGTATTATAAATCATGTTAAAATTTTAAAAAAAATTATTTTTCAAAATATTTATTATTTTGTTAAAAAATTAAATTTATAATATATAGAAAAATATTTTCAAAAAATAGATTTAATTTTGGAATTCTAAATGGAAAACCATTTTTTGGGTTAATTCTTGGTATTTTTCCTGAAATACCTGAATATTTGGTGAATAATAAAATATGATAATTTACGAAATATTGTAAATACATGTTTTATTTAATCATAGATGATGTTATGGTAAAGATATCACCCATGTTTCAAACTAACATTCATCAGTTACTAATAATTCATAATAATTATGACTATTAATTTTTTTTGAAAAAATAATAATAGAATGGTTAAAATAATTCATCACCCCTCCTCTACTTCATTATAAATACCACCCTCATCCCTCGTCCTTTCACATCACTCAGTAATTTTTACTTATATATGATCTAATAATTACACTTCTCTAGAAACTCCCCCAGGTGCATGTCATTATTGTCTCATCCTACGGCTAAAACTAATGGCCATATGGAGGATCTCATGGAGAAGAGATCAAGAGGTAATGATTTTCACTCACTTTCATGTGTTTTCTTTTCAAGACATTTCTTTTCTTATTATCTCTTAACATAATTATTTTATAGGGGCATAAAATATCAATTCAATTTTATATTATGGATGTTATCATATTTATGTAAAAATTCATTGACATAATTGATCTCTTCCACCACTTAGAAATATATCACTAAAGATGTGTAATTTAATAAAAAGTGTGGTTGATGTGTTATCAATATCATTTACATAATTAAAACTATTTGTAAAACCATATTAATGCTTGAAACTGATTTAAACGTGTATGATATATCATCTTAAATGTTATACAGTTAACATATATACAAAATATTGTGTTATATAATTAAATTTGTTTGTGATTATCCAAAAATAGCCAAAATGATCAAAATGGATATCACTAAATATTTATCTAATGATTTAGCCTCATAACATATAACCAAAATGATTAATGGAGAAGATTATTATTTTGAAAACATATTAATATCAATCCATTCCACTTCTATAATTTCATTTCCATAGGATACAAAAATAAAAAATGAACCGACTATGGAAATCTTCTAAATAATGCACTCGAAACAATGGAAGGAACAAAAATCTAATAATTAAATTGTGATATGACCTTATGAAATGATCATTTATTTTTCTGTAAACAACAATATTTTCTTTATGGTATTAATAAAACATTTTTATACATTATATAGGATATCTAAAAAAGTTGTATATAAGAAGAACCCAAGTTAAGAGAATTCTTAACCCAATTCCCCTTCTTTAGGTAATCCTTATAATTCCTCAATTCTGTGGTATTAAAATTTTTAGTGTGATTAATTATGTTGATATTATGTTTAATTATGTGTATTGTTTGTGTATATATTTATTTTATTCACTCTATTTAGTCTCACATCAATTATATGATATTTATAAAGAGATTCTCTATTAAAATCCTCTGAACAAAATATGGTGTTTAAAATTAAAATAATTTTTTTTGAAGTTATTAATGTTGAACGATTATGTTATGGTTATTAGTTTTTATTTATGATTTATTATTACACCTATATATCCCTATAATTCATTGGCTATGTGTATGTTGGATTTCATATGTATGTTTACTATAAATATAACTATAATTGTGACATAATTATGTACTCGTGAGGGTTACATTGTAAGGTTGTTGTTTGGGGTACAAATCATAATGTAGCCGATAGAGTTACAACATAATTTATGTAATTCAATAATATACCATTATTGTTAATATTATATCCTCAATGTTTTGTTGGAATCTCATGGAAATCTCAAGTTCCACAAAGTAAGTATATATGGTTGACATGTGTACCTTTTTTATAATGACTTTATATGGTTACAAGTATTCATCGATTATGGTTTTCATTTAATATCATTGTATCCTTTATTATGATTTTGTGCTCATCAACTTTTTTTAAATAATTTTCATTGGTTATAAAGATGTATATGACAAATAAGGATTCCAAGTTAAATACTATGAATATTTTCCAATCAAAACCAGACTTCCATGAAATGTTTTTTATTTTGGAAGAAATTGATACTGTTGTTGTACTCTATGCTCTTTATAAATGATAATTTTTTTGTATTTCTTATAATTGAACACTCTAAAATACTAAACATGAAAATATAATTAATTTTAAAGGAATTTGTTTCTTATATAATGTTCAATATTATATATTATAATAAGGATGGGTCTGTATAGTATTTTCCAAACATATCCATTTGATAAAAAATTAATAATGTTTCTGATAGATGTTTCGTAATATTTTACCATAGGTTGCATAATGATAATGAAATATTGATAAAGGGAGAGATTGATTCATAAAACCATTTCCACATTGGTAACATTGTATTATAATAAAAATTAAATAATAAAATTATATAAATTATAAATAATATAAGAATAAATATTTCATTTTATTATATTAAAAACCTTATTTATATACCCCACATAAATGAAAAGTGTTCCATAACATTATAGTGGTATCAAATAAGGAAAATTGAGACAAATAACCATTACTGCTTTAGTAAAGTTTGAAATGAAATATTCTTGAAAGACATGAACTCAAATGGATATATAATTAAAAATAATTATTAGAGAAATAGTAATAATATAAATAAATGGATAATATATATATACCCTATTAAATAAATAGGTGGTGAATATGTAATGCGTCACATAAAAGTAAAATGTGAGAAAAATATCCACTATTGTTTTAGTAATATATTGAATTATAATACCAAATTAATGAAAATAGAAAACTAAAATTAAATATCATGAAATTGATTACATTTTTTATATAACATGTTAATGGTAAATCAAATATATTAATAATAATAAATGTGTTTTTAATTATCAAATGTCCCCTAGAAATAAAATAATGAACGAAAATATCTAACCAGAAATCTCAAATTCGGTCATTCATGTTCACATCTCATATATTAATAAAATTATTTTATTACAAATTTTTTATAAAATAAAATTTATATATATAATAAAATATATTATTTAAATATTTATTTTTATTAACCCATAATTATGAATAAAATATTTCAATCTCATTTTTGGCAATAAATACATTTCTATTGGAATTTATTTTGATTTTTAATTTTATATCCTGTGTATTTAATCAAGGTTCCATCATCTCAAGAATAATAATAATTCAATAGATATAAATTTGTACATTAATTAATATTTTAACAAATATCATGAAACTTGTATTTGAGAAATGATGTTTGTTCCGACCGTGGAAATGATAGGTCATACACAACAATGAGTAATATTTCCATTTTTTAGAGACATTTATTGAAATGTGGTATGTAATATTTAATATTTTTATATTGTTAATAATGTTATATTATTTCTTCATATATTCAAATAAAAATCATCCATGGGATGTGGTGTTGAATAAATATTTCTAGATCTCTTTGGGAAGAGGATAGTCCACACACGCGCGGACGATGTCATCATCATTCTGTGAGTGAAAATAAAAAAAATTAAACAATATATTATAATTTATTTATTATTAAAGGGTTATTATTATCATTATTTTGTAATTTATTTCACATATATTCGTAATGTATTTTCATTACTACCTTCTATGTATTATATTTGTTAAAAATGAATCACATCACTTTAGATGGTGATATTATGCCATACATACAAAAGATTTATCGTATTGAAAACAAATTGAAATTAAAAAAATGTATATATAATATATTGAATACAGATATATTATTAGGTCTTAAATATCTATATATAATTTATATAAATTATCATAAAACACTATGAGAGGTGATAATTAAATATATAATGACATCAGTTTGTGGGGTGGAAGTCCACCGTACACATGAATGATGATTTCATAATCCATTTTATTAAACTGTATATTTTAGTAGGTGATTTCACTACATAATACCTTATTATTATATAAAACATATTGAATTAATTTTATCATAATTTTTTTATTTAACGATGTGGAGGATGATGTAATGTAAAAAATGATCCTTGAATAACATTTCATATTATTATGGTAACCGCCTTAGAATTTAAAAAAAATTGTTCCCTGGTTTCAATTATTTAAAAAGTAATTCTCTTTGATGTGGAGAAAGATTTTGTGAGTTGATTTTTTTAGGAATAGATTAACCATAATGGATTTATGGTTTGAAAACGATATCATTAGTGGTTATTGATTATTATTGAGGTGAGGGGCACACATGTTATTTTTTAATGTAAATATTTACACCAACATTTTCCACAACAAAAAAAGAAATAAAAATATAATTTTTTCTATTATAATACACTATTGTAATCAATATTTCATAAAATATGTTAAATTAATTTTTTTGGTCAGTTATCATTTTTATGTTTAGTTTAGTCCTCAAAAACTGAATTTTTTATCTTAACCATGAAATTTATTTTTTTACTATTTTCACTATTAATTTTGTAAAAAAAATTATTTCACCATATTAAAAAATAAAAAAAGTGGTGATTAAAAATATGGACCCAATTTTTCAAAATTAAATTCAAATAATTTGAAAATATTAATTCAATATTTATCACATAATAAGGACATGAAAACCGATTTTCAAAGTGGAAATGTTGAAAAGTTGACAGGAATATTATATAAAAATTCAATAATAAAAAAACACAACTCATATTATGGATTAGCAGTTAAATATTATATGTAATGTTACAATATAAACAATGTAAAATATAATTTAATTTACAATACTTCAAATGAAACTATTATTTTCAATTAAAATTCTATATTTTCCGATATACATAATAAAAATATTTTTGGATGTTTTTTAAAATAATCATCATTTAATAATTTTTATACTATAATATTATTAAATTGTATATTTTTTCAAATAAATTTAAAAAATAATACAAAATTTATTTTAAATGAAGTGTTTAAAAAGGAGACCATTTTTTTACAAAGATATTGTTTTAGTAATAAAATTATACTTTTTTCATATATCATGACTAGAATACACAGAAGATGAATGTTATATAGTTTATTGAATATATAATAGATATATTCAAATATATTAAATAAAAAAAATTTGGTGTTTTAATATATTTATGTATACCCATTATTTAATAAGAATTATTTTTCCAAACAAGATTACTATTATTTTAATATAAATATTAATTTATTTTATTATTAAAGTTTAAACAAATTATTAAATAATATACATGTTCAAACCATTAATCTTCATTATTTTGTAAATCCTAGCCTTATCTACCATTCTAATGGCTAGTTGAATCCAATCATATTAAATAAAAATATTATAATAGTCTATCTCATATAATATATTCTCACTATTTTATGTTATTAATCCTACCTCTAGTATTTTGTATAAAAAAAATAAAAACTCACATTATTTTTTAGTATTAGATAATCTTTTTATTGAATGTATAATAAATTATAAGAAAAAAAATAATATTTATTTGGAATAAAATATTAAAAAAATATCATAGTTTTACATAAATGATGAAAATTAGATTTAAAATATATAATTAAATTAATGATACTTTTATAATGTTTTAATAAATATGTGTACTTGTATATTAATTAAATGATATTTTATTTTAATAAATTGAGTAGTATTCATTTATCACTGAAAAACTATCCTATTAAGAAAATTATAAAAAATTAACCCAAATATAGTTTTTACATATTGACTCAAAAAATGTTTTTATTTTTGTCAAATAAATTTTATAAAATAATAATATTATAATTTTATTATTTATTAAAATAATAATAATAAAGAGATAGAAAGATAATGTTGAGTACTTATATTGACTCTACTAAAAGTGAATTACTTATTTTTAAATATATTTATTTATTAGGTTATAATGTAATAGTCTATATATTTATAATAACAATATGATACAATTCATCAAAACAGAGTGTTGGGTCTAAAAAAATATGTCAAAATTTATTATTAAAAAAATAATAAATTATCATGGTGTTACATAATGGATATAGTGTTAGTGTTTTCAACATTTCTTTATACATTTCTTCAACCTTCACCAATATTATTTCTATTTTCCTATCATTTGAAAAAATTAAAACCTTACAAATTTGTTGTTTTCGACTAATTACTCAAGATTTATGGTCTTTTAGAAAATAAGATTCTTTAATACCATCTCTTGGTTCAATTATGATACTAAATCGAAATTTTTTTATCATATCTATTTCCCACACAAAACATTTCTTGGAATCTATCCCAAAAATATCCCATTTATATTCCAATAAACTATTTTATATCATTTATACAACAGGTGACAATAAAAGTAAAAACATTTATCTATGTCACATGACCTAAAATGGTATATCATTTATTAATATATAACTGTAAACATCATATTTTTTTATTATAATCATTGGTTTATGTTGGAATAATCTTAAATTAGAATCATCCTTATATTATAACAACTTATACCTCCCTGGAAAGAATTAAATTATACAGTACCTTAATACATAGCATTATATTATAGAGTACTTATTTATTCACATCATATTAGAGGAAAAATAATCCCCCTTTGAACTATTGTTTTACAAACATATGTTTCATCCAAACAAATTTAGTGAAATGATGTTTTATATAGATTCATGGAATACTTTCATTCACAAATGAATTTTGTCTATAATAAAGTCTTAAATTCGATAGTATGCCAATTATGGTATGAGTAAAACTCAAATCAATTTAATTTAATAACATAATCCATATGAAATCCAACATAGTATCCATAGATAAATATGATTAGAAAATTATATCACGAAATATTTAAAAATAACTTTTTAAATTCATAAAAATATGCTAAAAATTCATTCATCCCAATTGAAAGACCCAATATTTGAATATTTACATCAATTTTATTCTTTTCTTAAAATAAATCCTCACATTATTTTATTGTTGTTAATTTGATCATTTTATATGATATATTAGTTAATAAATTATATAATATATAAAATTTTAAATAAATAAGTTTAATATAACATTATATGCCATATAAATGATGTATTTATATTATAGGATGATGTTTTAATGAAAATATTTGTTTGATAATTACGGGGGGGCACCAATAAATAATTTTAATATTTTAATCTTTTCTTAAACTACCATCAATGATTGTTAGAGTATATATTATATTACAAGAAGGGTTATATGAATTAATATAGGGGTAAATTAGTGTGTATTAATATTTAAATTTCCATATACTCATATTCTTAGTAAACAACTCTCTTTCTTGATACTCAGTGATGATGAAACTAAAATAGAAACAGTATTTTTTTATTGGGGATCACCAGATTTTAAATATGAATATAGACTTGATTTATCTTGTTTATCATCACAAATATATATATCCATTGATAATATCAAATAGATCCTGAAAAGGGGTTTTTCCTTAAACTCTGATACCTATTAGAGCTGATAAGATAAACAATTACATCAAAAAAATAGACACTATTTTTAGAATGATTAAAAATGAGTGTTTCATCATCCACATAGACTCCATAGATGATTATCTTTATATTCTTTTCAAATCAATCAATTTTGTTTTTTCTTAGTTGTCTTTTTAGATTAAGTAGTATAGAAGTTCCACAATATCCAATTCTCATCACCTTCAAATTCCTAATTTTTATAGTTTATATTAACAAATTTTATTAGGATTTTTGTTTTCATGCTAATAATGGAAATATAATTGAATTATTGTTGAATATAAAAATCATTGAACAACTTTTATCTTTTATTTGAGTCTCTCCATTCACATATCCAAAATAGTCACGTTATAATCCCATAACATGATATTTAAAATATCATTGGATTATATATAAATCAATATTTATAAAAAAATTAATTGTAAACTTTTCTATTGAAAACATCCTTGTAGATATAGATCATGCATCAAAATGATATCACAAATTTGTTGGAAATTTTATACCATATTTTACATTTTATCATCTCATATGAATCACTCTCCAATAAAACGATGGAAGAATCCATTATATTATGGACTTATATAATTTTATAGTACCCAATAGCATGGCATACATTTTATAGATTAGAGTTAATAAAATAAAATCATCCCCTTTGACTACTAGTTTCTATTTTTTATATATTGAATAATATCCCTTTTTAGATCATAATATAAAATACATGAATAACATATCATAAAAAAATTTTCCTTTATTTTAAAATTCATCAGATTACTTTTTTTGGAATCTCACCTTATTACATTTATATAGGTCCTTATTTATCATATTCTCCATTTTATGGATCTTGAATTATTCTCTATCTGTCCAATAACACATAATCATTTTGAGTTTGAGTCTACAATAAGAACTTATCATGTACTCTTGGTAAGATTAAAACATGAAACATCAACCACACCTACAAATATATTATGTTACAATTATAATTCTATAAAAAACACATTCAATAAATATGGTGAAGCCTATATTAATATAGTATAACAATTATAATAAAATTACATTGTTATATTTTCAAGTCTACTGGGTTTCACATGAATTATTGTGAATTATATCACATATGATTATTAACACTCACAGAAATACATATATCCAATTCAAAATACAATGATAACAAATACACATAAAATATTAGTCCTTTTAGAATGTATCTGAAACAACATATTATTAACATAATCAAGGACAAATCATTATTATCTAATACCCTAGTTCTTTTCAACCTTTTATATTACTAGAAAGTTTCATATAATGGATCTCCCTTCAATATATGGTCCCATCCCCTGTCTTTAAAAACTGTGATATCATGTATAAAATCCCATGTCAACGATCATATATTCTAGTATCATTTATCATTAATATTGTTTATAGATAAAATTCCATATAACTAATATATTTCATTATCATGAATAATATATTAAAAAATTTCACACTTAGAAACATAATAATAAATAATTCAAAAACATCAAGAAATGTTCAGTAAGACCTCCCTTTATAAATTTTTTTAATTGAAAATCATTCTTATCCCCTATATTGACTATAAAAATGACATAATATTTTAATAGTAAAAAATAAATTATTTATTAAATCCATTATAAATCATGACCATTATAATAACTCATCTCACAGTCATTGACTCAATTAAAAAACAATCATTAACCACCCAAAAAATTTATAAAATTCAAAAAAAAAATGAACAATCTATGATCCCATGAAAACATATTTTAATTAATTTAATGAATAAAAAATAAAAGAGTACACATTTAAACATTAATATTTAAATGAAATGGATTATATTTTACACATATTTGAAAAATGTGATAAAAAACTATTTTTTGTGAGAGAAGATAATAATTTACTGAAAATATTCTTTATAGTGAATAAATTTCAGCCTTATAATTACATAATTGTTATTCAATATTAGAAAATTATAATTTTTCACAATGTTTCTTCACCCATAATAGTGTACACATTTTTTTATAGGATTAATGAAGTCTGGTTATAAATTATGACAACTAGATGATAAATTGATTCTTCACCAATTTATTTTTATTGTTTCTCCATATATATTATCAATGAAACTATTTTTATATATCCATGTAATATAACACGTTTTAATAAATTATTTTTTCCTACTATGTTTAATTTCTTCAATATCATATGATATATGGAACACCAAAATTTATCAAGTTTTGATATATTTTTAATATTATTTACTCATGATCAATATAACTTTGATTTTATATTTTTTTGTTATTGATAAGAATAAAAAAATTTATAAATTTATGTATTTATGTTTCATATAAATATAATATTATTATAAATATGTATTTATTTTTTTAGTAGTGTCTTTATATGTCTCAAAAAATACAATTTCTCTAAAAATTGATTTTAATGTATGTCATGAGAAAATAATGATTATAATTTTCTACACTATATAAAATTTATTTTTAAAAAAAACAAATTTATTTTTCAAATATTCATGTACAAATAATATTTTATTTTGTTTTTGAAAACAATATTGAAATATTATTGTTTCTATGAATATTAAAAGGCTTATTTTTATAAAAACTATGTTTTTGGTCAAAAAACATATTTTGACATTTTAATTATGATTAATAAAAAGTTAAATTAGTTCAATTGTATATTTATTTGTAAATTTTAGATCAATATAATAAATTTAAAATTTAATTTTGATAATAAATATTATTGTAGTTATGATATGTTTCGCGTTATAAATTTTTTTCATTACTTATGTTGGTTAAATTTTAAAATAAAATTTCAAAATCATAGTTCTTGAATTTGGAAAAATGGATTGAATATTTATAATCTGTATAATAAAAATTATATAGTACATCCAACATAATAATTTTTTCAAATTAATTTTAAAATATTAAAGATTAACTACTATTGTCGAGGTTATAACTAGTTTAGTTGGATGTTAAACTAAAAGGATATTATATAAAATCACATAGAAACACATAAAAATACAATTTATTGAACAATTATGATCTTATAACCTATAATTGTAAATAATTACCCAATTATGTTTCCTTTTTAATTTAATTAACAAGGTTTCTCATTATTATTTTCAATAATTCCAAAAGTTGCCTCTCCTACAATTTTGAAAGGTCACCCCTATACTCGTCCATTAACACTTCTATAACCTTTTAGTACATCTATGAATTAACCAAATCTAGTTTTCAAATACATCACCACCTCATAGGGGTAATTTTTTATTATAAATCTTAACTATGAAGTCTTTAGTTATAATTATAAAGAGGTTCTCTGAATTTGAGGTAAAATTCAAAAACATGAGTTTTGGTTGTATTTATACTTAAACATAAATAATATCTTATAAAAATATTATGTTATAATAAAAAAAATACATAGAAAATAATATGTTTTTTATTTCCATTTAATATCCTATGTCCACCACAACTTCAATCAATGGGAAAATGAAACATTCGATCTTGTGTACCGCATACTATTACCTTTTGAAATGGGGTAATTTATTTTCCATCACCACCTATCACATATTTATATAATTTTCATATTAACATATCCATTTCATATGTTTGATACTATTATACTCATGTAATTATAATACAATACAAAACATCTCACATTCCATTTCATGGTGTTATGATAAAATTGCTCTTGTGTGTGGAGTAATACCGTATTGCTTAACATTGTGGTTAGTTTTTCACATAAAATAGTCATGGTAGGAGATATAGATAAATTTAATTAACATATGTAATATATTTAATATAATAATGAATCTAGAATGTTTTTTATTGTTTATATACTTTTCATTCCTTTAATATATGAAATTGAAAAGTCATTAATGCATATCTAAAACCAACCATCCAAATGAATAATTTACTTTTGTACATACAAATGTTATAATTTACACTAAATAGATATTATAATAAACCTGAACCCACACTTCCAAAATTTCTTCATAAATCATAAAAATTACGTTTCATGATTTAATATTAATTAAGGTGACCTATTTTTCCCAGTAACAATATGCAACATTATAATAAAATATTGGATCAGTTACATTATGAACGACCTTTTATGATTAATGTTTTAAAGAATTATAGAAAACTAATATATAAATAATTTGTAAATATTAAATATATTTTCATTCAAACTATACCAATATTTTACTACTCTATATTAGGTCATCAATGTTATCAATTTGAGACCATTATAGACATAATTAATTCAAAATCCCACAAAATCACATGAGGGAAAGGTAACATAAAATGGGTCAGCTCAAAGTCATTGTATTCTTAAAACATATTATCGAAAATTAAATGGCATAAGTCAGTATATATTTAATATTATGGTATGAATACATAATGATATTATCTAATAAAATCATAAAATAAATTTTCTCTTCTATACCTGAATCATCCGTAATAAAACAAGTCTCAAGGATTTAAAATACATAAATATTCAAAAGATCCAATAATCATGATCCATGTGATAGATATAATTAAAGACGAAAATGTTATAAACCCATGTAATTCATATAGAAATCATATTGGTATCCAAGAACCTCATTCTTATTGAATGCATAGATAACTCGTACAGAACCCTGAAAAATTAAAATAACCATATAGAAAACATACAATATAATTGAATAGAGAAAATAATAATTTTAAAATGCATTAAGGGGTGATAAATATTTAACTGATCAAATGGTGATAATAATAAACATTTCTTCCACATGATCATCAATCATTTATCATAACAGAACCCATGAAAAAACTGATGTCATAAACATTTCATCATAACATAACCTTTGTAAAAGAAATAGTTTTATATTCATTTCACTATTTCTTCATATAATTACCCAAGGAAAAAATGAAATTGGGTTTATAATGATTATATCATGGTATTACTCATGGAAAAAAATATACATTCATAATAATTACATCTTGGTATTACCGCTGGAAAATAAAACAAGGTTTTATAATTATTGTATGATGGTATGATCAGTTTAAAGGGGAATTTTATCACAAGAATCATTCTATAACAATGATAAATATTTCAATAAAATAAAAATAATTTTATCCTCATTACATGTCATAAGAAAATCATAAATAACCTCAAATGATTTGATTAATGATTGGAAATTATTTTGTTATAATTATCACTTAGAGATTTCATTCAAGAAAATAGCCATTCATCTTTAAAACCCCATATGAAAACATAATACTATTATAAAATTATTTACTTTTAAACTAAACATTGATAATTATAATTTAAGAATTATAAATTGTCTAAAAAATTTATTTTCGAAAATAAAATGTTCAATATGAATTAAAATATAAATAATATAAAATGTTATCAAAATTTTTTGATAAATTAAACATAAAACCCTATAATGGATTCATAAAATAAAGAAATCATTATTTTGGGAAATACCATACATGATACACAAATTAAAATATATATTAATTTCACATTTTCAAAAAAAAATTAATTATTTTGAAAAAAACAAGAAAAATTATTTTATAATTATTTCAAAAGGGTAAATGATTAAAATCATATTTATTAAGTAATTTGAATTATTTGAGTAAAATTGTTCAAAATCTTTTTATGAAAAAATCAATTGGATGAAAGATTTTTTTAGATCAAATATATATGTATGGATAATTTTTCATAAAAACATCAATTTTAGGTCATGAGTACATTTTTAGATGCAAATGAATGAAAAAAAAATTTATATGTATAACTAAAGGATTACAAAATTATTTCATTAATTTAAATATATATTATAATTTATATTCATTTTAATATTAATTAAAAATAATCTCAATAAACGATGAGATTATATCACATATCTCGTAACACTTTGGTAGCATTGAATCATAATACTCATGAAAGAAAAAAAAAACATGAAACATAAAATATCGTTAAAATAGATATATTCATGATATAACATGTAAAAATTGAATTATATAAATCATTTATAAAAATATATGTACAGATCATAACATTATCATCCAAGAGGGAAATTTGAGGCAAAAAATCCATTCATATTCGGTAATACTTGAACCATAAACCCAATTGTTGAATAACATAAAAAGAAACAAATTATATCACGAAATGTGTTAGATTAATTATATATAATATAAAATGGTAATTAATGACAATAAAAAAATAAATGATTATGAATTTTCATATGTCCCCTAGAAATAAAAATGGATTAAAAAGCAGTTATATAGAGTCTAGAATTAGCATGTTTTTTCTTATCTCATGTATAAAAGGAATACATGAATTATATTTATTTTTTATGAACCATTATAATTTTTAATAAATTATGCATTCCAGTTGTATCTTATTTATTTTTATTAACAAATTAAAATATTTAACCAGTAATGTCCACCTTTCGTGATTTGAGGTCGTCTAGTTAATTATTTCAAAATGGATTTCTTATGATGATGATGGAAAAAAAGATAGATATATTAACATATATTGAATAATAAGCATTCAAAAATTATAATAGTTATTCATAAAATATACTTATAATACTAATAATGAATGTGCCTATAATAAATGAACTACGTTATGATCAGGGGGAAGGTATGCCAGACACATGCATGTATAACATTTCCATTTTTAAACGATCTTTATTAGAATAATATTATATTATATTACACATAAATAATGATAATAATACCATTAAAAATATATTATTTGATTATATATATGTGTGTGTGTCTGTGTGTTTATCATTATTGTGTAGTGTTTACGAAGAATGAATCACATCACCTTGTGGTGGTAGTAGTCCACACCTACACTAATGGCTTAATCATTTCTCGTTGTATGAAAAAAAATTATGTGTTATAATTTAAATTTTTTAATAAATTAATGAATATAATAATTAATTTTTTCATATAAAATATTTTCATTTAAAGTATCCTTTATTCCTCCAAAATAAATCATTTGTGAAAAAACATCACATCATTTTGTGAGGCAGTAGTCCACAGTACACATGATCAATGTTAAATTAACCACCAAAAAAATGGTATGAAAACAAAATTCTATCATATGATAACTCCAAAATTATAAATAATTCACAAATATCATATATATATATATATATTATCCATTTTAACAAAAAGTCGTGAGAGGAGACGATGGAAAAATAAATACATCAATTCGTGAGGTAATAGTTTTTCATTCAAATTTATAATGATTTTGTATCCAATTTGATGGAAGAGGAGATAGATTTAGGATATTAAATAAATAATATATATATATATATTTAATATTATATTATTTTTATATGTTAATATTTGAAAATCAATTTAAATATGTGCATGAAAAAATAAGAAAAATGCACAGTAGAAATTTTTTCTCTTCTCGGACCCCGTGAATAAGATTATACATAATGTATCAATAGAATGGATTTAAGACAAAACCAAAGATTATATGATTATGGTATGTATCATGATATTTTATTTGATCAAGAATATTCTTGTCCAAAATGGTTTTAATGTGTGAAAAATAGAAAAGAATGGTGACCTCTTTTAATTTCGGTGAGTGGAAGACATTTAATTTAAAAATGTATGGTGTTCTAATGTTTTTTACATTCCAAATAGGTAAAAAATTTACTTTTATATAGAAATATAAATTATAATGTCTAAATATATCCATAAAATAAATTATACTGGTATTTAAATCATTTTATCCTTTTCTTTTTAGTTTAACACTCAATAAAATCATTATTACATTAACCGTTGTAAAGAAAATACACTATTTTGACTAGTCATTATTATAATAAATTATATTGAAAATATTTGACAATAAAAATTATTATTATAATTAAATCCATTTTATACAATTATATTCAAATTTGTGGAAAAATTTAATATAAAATTACATAAGCATACATGATGAAAAAGTGATTATTCAAGAAGTATACTTTTCATGGAAAAGTTGATTTTATATTAACTATATCAATAGTTATAATCATTTTGTGAAAATAAATTAATATATAATTATTTATTGGGAATAAATTTCATGTAAAACATTAATCATTAAGTATTATTTTAATTAATGAAATTGGAGAAAACATTTTTTTTTATGATTTTAGGAAATTTTTAATTTTTTACTAATATAGACTGATACTAACATCTAATATAATGTTGAATCAGAATAAAATATTTATGAAATAAAAAATTAAAATTAATTTAATTTATTACATATTTGATGAATAATATGATTTTGGAATTTCTGAATTAAATGAAAATAATGTTATTTTTACAAAAATCGGTTTTCACCCCATTTCAATGAAAATAAATAATATCTAAAAAATATTAAGGTTACTCAAAAATTAAATGTGCATATGGAAATTAAATGAAATTTTTATCATTTTTTCCAATACATATTATAATGTTTCGTGTAATGATATATAATATATTTTTTATAATATAATAAAAAACATTCCTTCTGAAATTATAATATTAATGCATAAATTATCATTACTAAAATTATATTGACTATTAACTAAAACATTATAGATAATTTATATTTAGTACGAATAAATCTAATATATATATATATATATATCATTATTTAGTGTATACAATTCATACATAAAAACTTTATAGATATATCATAATAGTTATATATCATACAAGACATTTATGTTTTTTGTTGTGTATTGAGATTGATATCTTGCATATTTTTATTTTCAAAAATATTTTCCTTTTACAAACTCCCATCCAAATAAATTTTAACTTCATAATTTCAAATTTCTATTTGTAATCATGGTTTTTATACGTGAAAAAATTTTATTGTAAACTCACATCATAAAAAGGGTTAACAAAACATCCTCTCAACAGTTTTGAAAATTATGTTTGAATGTCATCTAGAATAAAAAAATAGACATACAAATATATGATCATAAATGGGAAGTGAATACAAGCACATGGAAGAAAATTATAATGCGCAACTAATTTTATGTAGTGAAAAAGATCATCAATCATATGAAATTTATTGACCAACATAATTTTTTCAACAAAAAACCCATAAGTAAAAGTGTTGTGAAAAGGGACATTAATATAATTTGAAATTATGTTAATTTAAAAATACATTGATTCTAAAAACTTTTTCAAAATAATATGGTTTCCTTTACAAATGAGATTTTTATAATAAGAAAATATACTTATTTAGTTATCTAAATTTCATCCAATAATCATTATCCATCACAATCTCATATTTTTTATCCAAAATTTTAAAATTTTGCACAAATATTTTCATTCCTACTGTACTAAAATAAACGTTCAAGGTAATATAAATTAATAAAATGGATAGTAAATCCATTAAATATTTATATATAAATTAAAATTGTTTTCAAAATTGTAATATGATTAAAAAAATTAGTATACAATCAATTGATGAAATAATATATTAATATATAAAATTGAACAGTAATATTCATGTTAATAGTAAATTAATCCATAAATAAATAATTTTATATACCAAAGAACCTTAATTTTAACATTACAAATTTTTTCTTGAACTAGGATATAAAATAATATGTATCATTTTTAAAACTAAAGAGATATATGGTTTGATATTCCTTGGCCTAGTGAGCCAAAAATTAATATTTGAAATATATTTAAAATATTAATCTCATGTGTGTATAATTATCCTAAAGAAGTGGGATAACATTTAAAAGGAGGCT
The DNA here is from genome assembly GCA_963277665.1 of Viscum album. Classification (NCBI taxonomy): domain Eukaryota; kingdom Viridiplantae; phylum Streptophyta; class Magnoliopsida; order Santalales; family Viscaceae; genus Viscum; species Viscum album. The sequence continues at coordinate 2,088,335,899 of OY728152.1, forward strand.
CATATTTGAAATATGAGGCCGTTTTGGAGTCCTTATTGAGAGTTTTACCCTATTAATTTATTAATATTAAAGGCTGCGAGATTCCTGGGTTGGGATCTAACATGGGAGAACTTTTATGTAAATTAATAAAATAAAAATACTTTATTTTCTTAACATCTATGGATATGAAATTTAATATAAAAATTTTCAATTTTGAGGTATGAAAATATATGATTAACCCGGTTGATCTAGAATACTATTAGAGGATAAAATTCATGGGGAATGATATTAAATATTTTTTATATCAAATATTATTATGCCATAAGTGTTCATTGATATAATAACTATTGGAAACTAGGAATCTTTATTCATCAGCTATCAATCCAAACTCTAGGTCTGATGATTGTATTCTAGGATTCCTATCCCATTATTTATCCAGATAGAATGTTGATCTATTACATGAGGAATAATTGATTATTGAATCAATTGTTGATTTTATTTACAATTAATTTATTTTTCATTGATTATTTCCCTACATGTTTATCTAATTGTTTGTTCAGATGTCGTGACTAAAACAATTAGGGAAAATGTTCATTCACAAAACTGTTGGGTTTTCTAAATTCTCTCACATATCGTTATACATTCATTGTTGAAAATTACATTGTCCCGTAGTTCAAAGATACACCCAGTAAATGATTATTGCAAAATCATTAGTTGGAATAATAGATTGATATTAAGGGTGCATTTCATGATCAAGGGGGATATATAGGTGTGGCTATGGAATATGATTAGAGGTGGATCATATTGGATATATGTTTCTTGTTCATAAGGTTTTGATTCACATAAATTATGGATGTCTTGAAAAAGGTGAATTATAATATTCTCAATACCCTCATCCCAAAAATTTGAAATGATAAGGGACACCTAGACATAGATCTATATTTGTTGAATGGAATCAATATGTCAATAGTGATGATGGAAAAGGCCTCTGAGCGGCAGATTCTTCCCCATTCTGCATGCATAGGGTTTACCACCAGGTTTTCCCCTCCCCTCCACCAACTGGTCTTGTCTGGCCTTAGCGATGACTATCTAATCTCAGTTCGACGATGATGGGTGATATATTCTAATGGTCCAGCTTTGTTCTCAGCCCGACAGTTTCTTCACTGTGCCTTATGGATTTGATCAATCACCTTGGCTATAGAATGCGTAGTGATGACATCAGTGTTCCTAATAACAGTATGACCACTCGGCATTATCATGCGTCATCTTCTGGTGGTATAGCTTCAAGATCTTATCTTATTGATGTCGTCTCTGGTGATTTTGGTTATAATTTGGGTATGGTTTTGGCTTTGAGATCATGTCATGGAAAATTTAAGCTTGTTGTTTGCGGTTCCGGTGTGCTCATTGATGGTTCTCTCATGATTTTCAGCTCTGAGATCTCAACTCGGCTTCTTCACGTCTCATCGTCAGCTACAACGTACTACGGTATGCATGGGGTCAGTTACACTAGCTTGGAGGGGGAGGATTTAGGATTTGGTGCTTCTATAAGTTTATTCTATATTTATATTTGGATTTTGATTTGGTGATGTTGTGATTTTGATTTTCTGGATGAGATTTTGGTGGTGCTGTGAATCTGTTGGTAATGGTTGTGACTACTGGTAATATGCTGGTTGGTTGTTGTTGGAGGTGAAATTGGACATTTTCATTACCTAGAAAATCATTAATTTTTTTATTCAAATGAGGATAGATTTGGTATTCATCACTATTAATGACATTTATTATTTCGTTTATTGAGAGGGTATGGCATAACCATCATAACTGGACTTGTTCACTCATGCATAGGACAATTTTTTGACCTACCATGCATTGGTGGAGGAATTCCATATTGTTGATGATGCTGGGTTGAAGCACTACATTGTAGTTTTTTTTCTAGGTTGTGACCCTCTATTTTCTAAAATTTTGTTATGATTTTTATTTCTTTTAAGTCTTGTTTTTCACTCTGTTACCCTTAAAAGGGGGCATATCTAAATCAAAAAAAATTCGGGCTTCAGGCGACTTATTCAATAGCAACGATAGAGAATAAGAGAATAACTATTGGGTTTGGGAAAATCACAGAGTACAGGATGTGTAATCCAGATCAACACATCGTGTGGGAACCACTATGTGATACTAGGGTTTTTATAGTTATTATGAGGATCAAATGTCGTGTGTTCCCCACCACACACCATGTGGATTCACCCTAGTAGATTGATGTGTAACCCAAGGGTGATTGAAATTTACACTATCTTGTACATGGGTTGGAACGCAGGTAGGCATGGATTTCAAGGATAATGTGAAATAGAATGGTAAGGGTTTTTCCATACCACTACATGGAAGGTAAAAGTTGGTAACAATTGTGTATATGGAGGCTTACATGATTTGTAGGGTAAAACCACATGGGTAGACCAATGGTAGGTCTCATATTCCATGTACCCCTAGTACATTACATGTACCCCATTTTAGGGTTTCCACATCACATCATTTATTCCGTATTTTACTATTATATATTCAGTGTGTCCCCTTGGTCAATACCATCATGCGTATAGTAAAAAATTATTTCCAAAAGAATATATTTTGATCACCTCTATAGGATAAATCTTCGAGAGAGTTGTGGGTATCCCTCCATGAGATTGAATTTTGAACTTCTATCGGTCCATATTATACCATATTTTGGGATTAAGGAATCGAGGTGGCCTCCATGAACGGGGAATTGATAATCCATATTGAAATTTGTTTTTGTTCCGTGAGTAGTATCACTGGAATAAATTCCCCTACAAATATGGTTGATCAGAATTAGGTTTGTAATGTTCCCCAATATAAGTGAGTGTCATACCATATCTAAATAATAATGTTATCTAATAACATTTAGTTTTACTAGGTATTTTCCAATTATATTTTCCTATTGGATTGTTTCATTGATGATATAATGGATCATGGAGTGGGATTAATTTTTATGAATATGTTTTAGAATCATGGAGTAGAATCTTGTAGCTGGTATATTATTTGAAAATTCCTAGAGGCAATGTGTCCATATTTCGTATATGTAGGTTCAATCCATTTATTTATATTACATTTATATGAAATGAATATTATTTATGTTATGTTTTTAGGTTTTTAGGATTTCTAATTATGTTTTGTTGTACTCACCCACACATGGGATCTTCCTACTTGTGTTTTGACATATCAAATAAAGGCCTATTTGATGGTTTCTGAAGAGTACATGGAGTTCGTAAAGAATATGATGATCAAGAATGATCATGGTGTTTTCTAGGTGTTTAAATTTCATATTAGTCATATCCTTCTATGTTGTTCGGATGATTTACATTTTTTTAGGATTTTACATGTCCAATTTCTCGCATTTAGAATAATTATATCAAAATATATTGGTGGGATTATAGATATATTTATTCATTGGATTAATTTTTATAAATTTCAGGGATGTATGAGTTTGGAAAACATTTCATGTGTTTAGGTACAACAGTATAATACTCCCATGTGTGCGATATTCCTAATAAATGCTGGTCAAAATCCTCTGGCATAACAGATATTGTATTGGGGTAGTCACGTTTCATTCATTTTCGGGTTGGATCCTGATAGAGTTTCATAATATGAGTCATTTATACCTTGGATCAGAGTATATGATGTGACAATTGGGTTTTCTTGAAATATTTTAATTTTTTAGTTCAAATTTATTACCTGGGAATCCAATGATTGAGAAATAGTTGAAGAATGCATACAACAAGACCCTGATTACCTTCCATTTGTCTCTATTAAAACAAACATTGATTAAATGGGAAAATATTGTTACATGAATCATTTATATGTGGGTTATTGTTTTGAAATAAATATTCATTCAACATTCAAAATAAACACCTTGAATTTCTAACAACTTCTTTATTTTTCAATGCCACCACAAAGACAGTTAGCATAGATTTCACAACAAGATCACAAGAATGATCATTTGAGTGATAAGGATTCAATTCAAGGGCATGTATTATAGATAGTTTCACATGGTGGATTACCAATAATACAACCACCCATTGAGTATCTACTGTGTTGGTAGTTCTATTTGAGGATAGACAGTATACAAGTGCACTATATTTTTTAGGAGGAAGTGACCTCATAAGATTTATGGTGAGCCAAACCCCTTGTTGGATGAGTATTGGTTAGAGAAATTCCCACATGTTTTATTAATTATGAGGATTCCTAAAGGTCAGATGGTGGTACTCAAGGTGAGTATTATTCATTGGAAGTTTGGTTGATAACTGATTATGATGACTTAGTCCAATTATTTGAGATCTGATTCTGGGCTAGACATGGAGAGAATATTTAGTTATGATTTTTATCTATCTAGGTTTTAATCAATTCCAAAATAGCATACTCTAAATATATAGTATCTAATTATGATTTTGGAATAGTAGTCGATAAGGCTTAACAATATCTCTATGTAATCCATGGATATAAAGAGGGATTCATTTTACATAGATCAACTAATTGAGTAGATATTACGCCAGGATATTAGAGATACAGTGATATCACATTTAATTACAAATTTTTAAATTGATGGTGTAGGAATTTGTGGTGTTCTACTTCCTAGATGAGATGGTTCAGATATTGGGTTCTTATATTGGGAAACCATGATATCAATCCCTAGTAGGAGGTAGTTTATAGAAGTCACAAGGATTAGGGAATTTCAAAAACTCAATAAGATGATCCTAAAATAGAGGATCTGTGGTGAAGGGCTCTTAGAATGGATTAAATGTGAAGACTGATAATTGATGTTTCTAATTCAATGGAAACATGCCCCTTCAATAGGATTTCAAACATGTTGAAAATTTTTCACAAGATGTTATAGATAACACCTAAAAAAAGAGAGAGGGTGGATTATAGAAGACTATGAGGAAAATATGCATTAGATGAAAAATAATTGTAACAAGATTCAGTCATTGATTTGATTTATTTTCACTAACACCCATGGTGTTCCTCTATATATTTCACCAGATGGTGGTCGCACACATGTGTTGTGATAGAATATGTTGTCCTTTGAACCTAAGGCTATAGGTTTGATATGATTTAGGATATATGTATTTTCTATCATAGTTGTATCACTGATAAAAACAAGTTTTAATCCTTCCATTCATTACACATCTATTTATTCAGACATAGATATTCTTTATTAGCTTTTGGCTTGGCCCTTGCTATTGTAAAATTCTACAGGAGGGGAAAAATAAATTTCACACATATACTGAGATTTTTACATTATATTGGGTGGGAAAGGGTTCATATGGGATATCATTGTAGCGGCTATGAGGCCATAAAATTTATTTTTTTTATACCCTGACTATCCATAGTTTAGTTCCAAATTGAATGCTTTAGGTAGAGGATGTGGTGTTTCCACATTTATGGTTGAGGACTTATTTTTTGGGTGAATATGAATCCTTGGTATATTAGGATATGATTAGGTATAGGAGAGTGAATCCATTTACTCACCAGTTGGATAGAATGTCTTTTTGAGTGGTGGATGATATGAGCTCTCAGTTCCCTATGGTGGAGGAATAGTATGAGGACATAACTCCTAATGAAATTTAAATACTACCTCCCAAACTAAACCTAGAATTATCAATTTACATAAACCACAATACATCCCTAATATCTACATCATTATATTGGTTTGATAGGTAGAGATTCATGTACTGAGGGTGCAGTTAGTGGAATTTAATATGAACGACATTGAGAGATGCCTTGTTTCCCCTATACATCCCGAATATTGTTCTCTAAGAATAATGAATAAATATTGATGTTATTTGTTGATTATGAAAATATTTACATGGTTATCATTAAAAAATATATGTCCACTACCATGAATTTAAAATCTCTTAGAGTTTTGAGAAGTGTTCTGTAGTTCTCGATAATTGTACTTAGATCCGACTATCACCAGTTTTGGGTAAGAGATGACGATATTCCGATGATAGAAATTAACGTTTTCAATGGACAATATGAATATTTGGTGATACTGTTCAGAATGAAAATTTTCCAACAAGAATTTCTTGGGAATCATTAAACATATATTTTTTCCATTCCAATACATTTTTTTAGTAGTCATCATTGACAACATCCAATTATATGTTGAATCTAAGGAAGAAAATGTGAGATATTTGAGAATGTTATTTGGAACACTATGCGAGAATCATATAAATGGAAATCCCTCATTTCATTATTCATTTAATTACTAGTTTTTTTACATGGGGAAATTTATCTCAGTGTATGTATTGGTAGTGGACTATGAAAGGGTTAATTTAGTTCTTACATGAGATACGCCAAAGAGTTTTCATGTGGTGTAGAGATTCTTTATGTTTGGTGGGAACTATAAATGGTTTCTATCAAATATTTCATTATTTTTTATACCATTTGAATTTTTGATCTAAAAGGTAAGCCGTTAATGTGATAGAAATATGTCAATAGTGTTTTCAATAGTTGAGGTAGATGATGACGAGTGACCCAATTTTGTTATTTCTATATGAGGGTGTCGTGTATACTATGTTATATGATTTTATAGGGATCAATAATGGTAGTTTGTTAATGTAATTTATGATTTGATTTCTGATGGTTCCAAGGAATTGAGACCACATGAGTATGAAAATGATACCAATGATCATAAGATTTCCCTGGTGGTTTTATCCCAAAATATGTGGAGACCATACCTTATGGGGTAGATGTTTCATATTTACTTTAACCACAAGAGTCTAATTTATATCTTCTATAATAGTTATTTTAACACAAAATATAGTATATAGTTATATTTATACTAGGAAGTTGACTTTGAGAATTTCTATATTCTAAGGAAGGTGAATGTGAGGGCAGACTCTATCAACATAAGATCAAATTCTTAGTTATTAGATGAGGTGTCATTGTAGATAAACTCATTACATCTATCCATAGTGTAAAAGTATAGATCATCATATATTTTGTGGAATGTGTATAATGACCCATACTTTACATACATTGTCATTAATTCATTATTGAATCACACTTATTACAACATATAACAAAACCAGTAAAGGACCATATATGTATAGAGTCTTTATAAACTAGGAAACATAAATAACTGGTTCATAAAGCATCTACATTGCCTCCCATTTATTTCATCATATCTAGAGTCCATTTTTTGGCATATCCTACTTAATAACCTTCTTACGGACCTCTGGAAATAAAACATACAAAAGGGTGAGCTCAAATGCTCAATAAGGGTAAACAAATGAAATATCAATCATATCATATACATAATAAAATAACCTTTGGAAATCTTAACCTGCAAAAGAGATCATAATTTCATAACATGGGATAAATCATAGTAGTGAAATGTAATCCCAATAATCATAACGTAAAACATGAAACATTGTGGAATACACAAATAATCAGATAGAATCATTTATTGTTATTCAAGACTCATTTCCAAGACTATCTTAGTGGACAAAGACCATTTCTGAACCGAGTTCACTCCATGTTTCAGTCCTGTTTCACTAAACTGGTTTAACCTGCCGTTCCAGCCATGTCTATCTCATGAGATATAAAATCTTCACCCAATTCATTATAGGGATATATAGGTCCCACCCATCTCATAATGATACCATTATTATGAGTGCCACAAAATCAAAAATCATACATCATTGTATAACCAATGTAAAAAAATGGGAATCTTAAACATCATGCCATAATAACATAATCCATATAAGATAAAAGGAAATGATAAAAATAATTCCATCATAACATAATCAAATCAATGTAAAAATACAGATAGAAATAGAACCCTATATTATCTTAGATGGAAATTTTTTTTGATAAAACACTTGAACTCCATTGTTGAGGAAAATATCCTTTCTACTTCAAAAACATTTTTCTGTTCTTAACATGTCATACAATTTTAAACTAAAAGATGTTGATTAAAAAAAACTTGAAATATTTTAAAGTAATCTTCTTGGAAATAATTTTTTAAAAATCCATTCATTCCGTATAAGTTAAAAAATACATTCTTCTTGTACTTTTTTTAGAAAAGTCAAAATGTACCTCGTATGAAAAACGACAAAATATTCCTTTCATATCAATTACTAAAAACTCACCAAAGTGTAAAAATGGATTTAAACAATTGTAGGTGGAGGGAAATAATAATACATATTGAGGAAACATGGATGTGGATGATAAAATACACCCCAGTAAATTTCAAAGTATAAACAATCTCGGATAAAAATGATATTGTGATATTTCCCTTACCTTAGGTCTGATTTTCTTTGTAAGTGTCTGAACCTCTGGTATAATGATTTTAATAATGTTATTGACTTATTCCTAAATCATACTTATTTTTATGATATCATATATGGTCATATTCTTTGCTTCTTATTAGTAATATTTCATTACTACTTGTTTATTCGGGTGTTTATTACTTTTTGTTCTTATGCGTGTTTTGCAAATAAATTCCTATCCTTCTTGTTAAGTTATAGATAACTCATTTCCATAATGGTATTAGTGAAATATATATCATATTTATTCACTTAATTCATTTATATAATCATTATTCAATGAAGATCATGTTGAATGAGTCGCATCACATCTTGGAGACGGTATTCCGTACGTACGCACGAGCGATGATATCATTCCCATGATAATGGAATTGTATTGGAGTGTATGTATACTATTTCAGAATCAATATCAATTTAAAATAATCATATATAGTCATTATTTACAACATTATACCCATCCAAGTAAGGTGATGGTGGAAAATATTTTACACCACGGTGTGGAGACGATATTCCGTATGTACGCACGTGCGGTGATTTTTTTTCCGTAAAATGGATAGATGGTGAAATAGAGTTGTTTCATACTTATAATAACATATCAGTATATGAGTGATACTGATGTTATTAATTCATAATTAAACAACTAATGAATAAGAAGTGTAAGAAGAAATAAATTTGAAAATATTGGTAACAGACATTACCGCTTCTTTGAAGCGCCTCTGTGAGATCTCCTTTTAGGGCACTAAAATTGGTCTTTGAAGAAGACCAGGACATCTAGGATGTATTTAAGGAAGTGGAGAGGAGAAATTTTCAGGGGTTGGCCGAGATTGAAGGCCCAATGTGGTGTCAGGAAGAGGGGGAGTAGGTTCCCTTTTATAATGGAGGAGATGGACTCATTTGGAAAAAACTAAAAATATGATTTTATTATAAAGACAAATTTGGTTTAAAATAGCTCAGAATTGATTTATTTCAAAGCTAAGGTGGGGATGGGTCGAAATAATCTCATCCAATAGAATTTATACAAGCTTAGGTTCCTATATTAACTTTATCATTTAGATTTAACATTTAGTTAAATAATTTTACTTTTACCGTGTCTTCTTGTGTTCTTATACTATAAGGTTAATAAACATACTATAAGCAGACAAACAAACCCCAAGTTGTTTATTATTAATATATATAACCATATATATGTCATTTTTCCGAACCATAGATTTTTTGGAATAAAATAATAATTAATAATATAATATGTGTTTTAAAAACTATTTTATGTCAATTTTGACCCTATTTAGTAATTGATTTTTGTAAAAATCATATAAGAATTATTAAATCGAATAAATTTAATTAAATGAATAATAAAATGTCATATTAAACTATAAAATTATTTGGATTCATAAAAAGTCTCAAATTTCATTTATTTGGTTATTTATAACATCCATTATGTCAATATTTTATTAATAAGATAATTACTATATCATCTTTGTGTCATAAATAAATTAACTTATTTAATGTATAAAAATTACAAATAAAATACCATTATGTAGGAAATATTTTTATCTTTCTAATTAATATTTATAGTCGAATTTATACAATGTATAAACTTATATTAATAATGATTTATTTAGTAAACTTTGATTTTAACTATTTTAACCCTTCTTTAAATAAATTAATAATAAATGTCCTAATCTAATCCATGTCGGCCTAAATGGAAATATTTTATTTCTAAGGTTGTTTCTGGTCGAATTACACTTATCCAATAGAATTAGGACATGTTTTAGGGTAATAATAATAACATTTTTACCCTTAATTACCCTATTTACTTTTAACCGTGGTAAAAAAGTAAATAGTTATTAATCACTAAAAAATTATTTTCATCTCATTGAACAAAATTTTACTTTCTGACATCAACCATTTCTGTCAGATTTTGTAAATTCCACTCACAGAGATAGTAAAATTAAGTTTTATGTAAATTTTCAAATTCTCCTAGGCGGTGGGTAAAAGGCGGTGAAAAGTTCAATAAAATTTTATATATCTAAAATTATTAGAAAATTTCTCCAACGAATTACATTGAACATATAAAAGAATGATGTATCAATTTTGACCTAAAATAAATTTAAATAAAATAAATAATTATTTAAATAAAAATTCGGTTTTTTAAATAGTAACCCAGTGTTTTCACTATTCATCAAAAATTGAAAGTTTCCAGAAAAATACCAAAATTTCACCCTAGGATAATTTTGATATTCCTAATCAAAAAATGATGTCTATTTTGAAAATTAAAATTTACAAAATTTCAAAAAGTGGTTATTACTATTCATTATGGCTAGTTTTAATAATATTTTAATAGCATATCATTGTTTAGTGAAACTCGGTATTGCGTACGACACAAGAAATCGAGGAAGGCCGTAGTAGCATGTGAAGAATGCCAAGCTAGTGGTGTGTGTAGTGAATGATTCCTTTGATGATTTATATAATAGAAAAACAATATATTTCTCATAAAAGTCTCGGGTGTTACATTCTACACCCCTTAAAATGAATTTTTCCCTCGAAATTCATCACTTTGTATCAAAAAGATGAGGATACATCTCCCTCATTATATCCTCAAGCTCCCATATAGCTTCTTCTAATTGGTGGTTTCTCCATAAAACTTTCACCAATCAAGTGGTCTTGTTCCATAGGACTTTTTCACTACGATTTAGAATCTCTATCGGTTGTTCTTCATAAGAAAGATCTTGCTCCAGCGGTACAACTTCTGAGCTGAGTACATGTGAAGGATCAGGTATGAAATTTCTCAGGATAGAAACATGGAACACATCGTGAGCTTGAGAGAGATTCGGTGGAAGCACCAATCGGCAATCTACCTTCCCAACATGATCTAGTATTTCGAAAGGACCGATATATCTAGGGCTCAACTTCCCTTTCTTTCCAAATCTCATGACCCTCTTCCAGGGAGATATTCGTATGAACACTTTATCACCCACTTCAAACTCTAGTTATTTTCTTTGGTTGTCGGCATAACTTTTCTGTCGACTCTGAGCTTCTCTTATGTGTTGTTGAGTATATCGGACCTTTTATGCCATTTCATCAATGAGATCAGGTCCTAATAGCTTTCATTCCCCAACTTCATCCCAGCAAGTTGGAGTCCTGCATTTCATTCAATAGAGAGCTTCATAAGGAGACATCTGAATACTGGAGTGAAAGCTATTATTATAAGAAAATTCCACCAAAGGTAGGTGTTGATACCAACCACCTTTGAAATCTATAGAGCAAGCTCTCAACATATCATCTAGAGTTTGAATTATTCTCTCAGACTGACCGTCTTTCTGAGGATGATAAGCAGTGCTGAAACTCAACTCTGTATCCAGAGTTTGCTGAAAAATTCCCCAGAACTTTGAGGTAAACCTCGGACCCCAATCAGATATAATAGAAAGTGGTACTACAAGAAATCATACCACTTCCTTCACATATATCATGACAAGCTGATCTAGAGAGAAATCCTCTCTAATAACAATGAAGTGTGTGGACTTTATAAGATGATCAAATATGACCCAGATAGCATTATTGCCTTTCGATATTTTAGGATGTCCTGTGACAAAGTCCATAGTGATATTTTCCCATTTCCATTCGGGTATGGGTAATGGTTGTAAAATCCCCTTAGACTTCTGTCTCTCAGCTTTAACTTGATGAAAAACCAAGCATCGAGAGACATATTCAGCAACATCTCTTTTCATGCCATCCCACCAGAAGTACTCTTTCAGGTCCCTATACGTCTTCGTGCTTCTAGGATGAATAGATATTGAAGAACTGTGAGCCTCATTCAGCAGCTCCTTCTTTAATTCGGGGATGGGAGGAACACAATCCAGATTCCTAAACTTTATTTTCCCATCACAATCAAGGTTGAATTCATGAACATTTCTCACCTTCTTTTGTAACTCTACATCTTATTTTTGTTCCTCTTTAATCTTCAATTTTATAGATGGTTGATCATTTATTTGAGAAAGATACGATTTTTCCCCATTCATTATAATTCCAAGATCTTTCCTTTGTAAATCCATAAATATTTGATCTTTTGTGATCCTCATCATGGATAAACTTGCATGGTATTGTAGACTTAATGCATCTGCCACCTTATTTTCATTCCCATGGTGTTAATGAATTGAGCAGTCGTAATCCTTAATCAGATCCAACCATCTTTTTTGGTGCATATTCAGCTCTTTTTGTGTGAAAATATACTTTAAACTTTTATGATTAGTATAAATGTCACACCTTTCTCCATAAAGATAATGCCTCCAAACCTTTAATGCAAATATTACTGCAGCTATCTCCCAGTCATTAGTTGGGTAATTTTTCTCATTGATTTTCAATTGTCATGAGGCATAAGCTTTCACCATATCATTTTTCATTAGAACACACCCCAATCCCTTCATGGATGCATCACTGTAGATCAAAAACCTTTCTCCACTACAAGGCACTGTGAGTACAGGTGCACTGGATAACCTTCTTTTCAACTCCTTGAAATTATCTTCACATTCCTCTGTCTAGACAAACTTAACTCCTTTCTGAGTCAACTTGGTTAGTGGATTAGAAAATCGTGAAAAATCATTCACAAAACATCGATAATATCCATCCAAACCAAGAAAAATTCAGATCTCAGTTACTTTTGTTGGTCTCGACCGTCTTTTGATAACCTCTGTTTTCGCTGGATCCACAGATATCCCCTCTTTTGAGATTATGTGACCCAAAAATGAAACTTTTTGAATCCAAAATTCACACATGGTAAATTTCGAAAAACGATTCACCTTTCTCAGGGTCTTCAATATAATTCTCATGTGATCTTCATGTTATTCCTTCTCATTGAATATACAAGAATATCATCTATAAAGACTACCACAAACTGATCATGATAGTATCTAAATACTCTATTCATAAGATCCATGAACATAACATGGGAATTAGTAAGACCAAATGGCATCACTATAAATTTATAGTTTCCATACCTTGTACGAAAAATCCTTCTTTGGTATATCCTACCTTTTGACCTTTAATTGATGATACCCTAAAGATCAATCTTGGAAAAGTATTTAGCTCCACGTAGTTGGTCAAATATGTAATCAATGCATGGGAGAGGATATTGTTTTTTATATTGATCTTGTTATGTTCTCGATAATCAATGAAAAGTCTCATTGATCCATATTTCATCTTAACAAACAGAACAGGTGATCCCCAAGGTGACACACTAGGGCGTATGAATCCCTTATCAAGATTCTCATGGAGTTTCTTCTTCAATTCCTACAAATCAATTGGGGCCATTATATAAGGTGTAATTGAAATAGGTAAAGCACCCGGTACGAGTTCTATTGAAAACACAACTTCACGATTTGGTGGAAGACCCAGCAATTCCTCCGGAAAGACATCGTCAAACTCCCATACAATGGGCATATTCTTAATCGTCAGTTTCTCACCAACCATTTGAGATAAATAACCTTCATTTAGTGGAATCATGACCCATAAGATGGAAGAAATTTCTATTGGAAGGTTATGTTCATCCTTGCATCGATAGGCGATCATAGATTGATCTGGAATATGAAATGTGACATATCTTCTTTGGAAATTGATATGAGCTCAATATAAAGAAATCCAGTCCATGTCAAGAATCACATAAAATTACCCTATAGGAAGGATCACAGGATTTGCAGGAAGAACTTTCCCACAAGCTTAAATTGGAGAAGAATTATAAACTTTTGATGCTACTGTAGTGCCATTAGGAGTTGTCATAGCTAACTCAACATCTAATTGTTGAGGTAATATGGAGATACCTTAGAAAATTTTTCAGAAATTATAGAGTGGGTGGATATAGAATCAAATAAATCATTTGATACTTTAGAGTGGATTGTAAGTGTACCTTTCACCGCATCATTATCATACTCCACATCGTTGATTGAAATTTCATGTGACATTCTTTTGTTATTAGCCTTAAGATTTTTTTGACGTCGACCATCATCATCAACCCTTGGATTTGGTCATTGATTGGAATAATGCACCATATCCTTACACTTGAAACATTGATGTGTAATAGGTTCATTTTGTGTATCCCTCCCTTTGTTTTCATCATTAGACATCTTCTTCCCATCAATGAAGCATTCAAATGCCCGGTGAACTTCCTTTCCACATTTGAAACATTTACGTGTCCCTTTAAGACAACTCCATCCTTGTTTCTTTCCAAACATTGTGCATAAGGGAAAACTCATCTTCTATTCAGTGTGCTCTTGAGATTCTCCTTTTAATTCCATTTTCCTCTCCTTATCAAACCCATATGACTGATGGTTTACTCCAATCTCCATCTCGACTTTGAGAGCACATCGAACGATTTCCTCGTAACTATTAAAGTCCCTTATGGCTAACGCCCTTTGAAGACTTTGTTTTAAGCCACTAATGAATCGATCGATCTTACTCCTAGGTTGGATAATAATACCATAAGCGTACCTTGAAAGTCTTGTAAAATTTGATTCATAGGTACAAACATATTCATCATCCTTTTGCTTCAGTTCAAGAAACTCTTTCTCTATCTTTGTTTGGAGAATACGAGGGAAGTACTTATGGAAAAATAATTTCTTGAACTCGTCCTATTCCATGGACTCAATTTCATCTCTTTACTACATATTCTTAATAAGATTCCACCATTTATCAGCATCACCTTCCAAATGATACACTAATAAGATGACTTTATCATGTTCATATCATTGAAGAATTGAAAATATCTTTTCAGTATTACTAATCCATTGTTCAGCAACTAATGGATCAGTAGACCCGCTAAATGAAGGTGGACGCTGCCTCATGAAGGATTCAACAGAATGTTGCTCCTTCCTTTTCTCGTTTGGAAGTTCTGTATGATTCATAGCTTGATAATGTTGTGTGAGCATGGCTATGGGATTTTGCATTCTAGCTCCCATAACGTTTGGTTTCTGAGGGGAAAAATCATTGCATTGCCCGTCGCATTCCGCATTAACATGGTTCCTTCGGGTTCCAGCCATTGACTAAAACCAAAAAGAATAGGGTGAGAAACACTAATTATAATATGAAAACCCCATAATCAAGAATAAAATTTCAAACTTATGGTCTTATCATAGGTTATTCATGGCCATTTCTAAAACATTATGATTGTGTCCTATGCTTAGACTTATCCTTAGGGTTCTTACTAAGGCTTTCACATCCTAGTTTCCAAAGGATGACTATAACTTTCCTCTGATACCAACCATAATGACCCATACTTTACATACATTGTCATTACTTCAGAATTGAAGCACACTTATTACAACATATAACAAAACCAGGAAAGGATCTTATAGGTATAGAGTCTTTAGAAACTGGGAAACATAAACAACTGGTTCATAAATAATCTACTTTTCCTCCCATTTATTTCATCATATCTAGTGTCCCTTTTTGGAATATCTTACTTAATAACCTTCTTGCTGACCTGGGGAAATAAAACATACAAAAGGGTGAGCTCATATTCGCAATAAGGGTAAACAAATATCAATCAAATCATATACATATGAACATAACTTTTGGAAATCTTAACCTGGAAAAGAGATCATAAATTCATAAAATGAGATAAATCATAGTAGTGAAATGTAATCCAAATAATCATAAAATAAAACATGAAAATTTTTGTCATACACACATAATCATAGATAATCATTTCTTATTAGTCAAGACTCATTTCCAAGACTATCTTAGTGGACAAAGTCCATTTCTGGACAAAGTCCACTCCTCGTTTCAGTCATCTTTCACTGAACCGGTTTAACCTGTCGTTCCAGCCATTTCTATCTCATGAGATATAAAATCATTATCCAATGAATTGGATGGAGATATAGGTCCCACCGATCTCATAATGATACCATTCTTATGTGTTCCACAAAATCAAAAATCATACATCATTGCATAACCCATGTAATAAAAATGGGAATCTTAAACACATGCCATCATAACATAATCCATATAAGATAAAAGGAAATCATAAAAATAATTCCATCATAACATAATCAAATCAATGTAAAAATATGGATATAAACAGAACCCTATATTATCGTAGATGGAAAATAATTTTCAGAAAACACTTGAACTACATTGTTGAGGAAAATATCCTTTCTACTTCAAAAACATTTTTCCTTTATTAACATGTAATACAATTTTAATCTAAAAGAAGTAGATTAAAAATAAACTTGAAACCTTTTAAAGGAATCTACATGGAAATAATTTTTTAAAAATCCATTTATTTTGTATAAGTTAAAAAACATTCTTCTCATACTTTTGTCAGAAAAGTCAAAAAGTACCTCGTACGAAAAACGACAAAAGAATAATTTCATATCATTTACTAAAAACTCAACGAAGGGTAAAATTGGATTTAAAAAATTGTAGGAGGATGGAAGTAATATTACATATTGAGGAAACTTGGATATGGATGATAAAATACACCATAGTCAATTTCAAAGTATAAACAATCTCGGATAAAAATGAGATTTTGATATTTCCCTTACCTTATGTCCGATTTGCTTCGTAAGTGTCTGAAACTCCTATATAAAAATTTAAATAATTTTATTTTCTTATTCCAGAATCATACATATTTATATTATATCATATATTTTCATATTATTTGCTTCTTATTAGTAATATTTCATTACTACTTGTCTATACAGTTGTTTATTACTTTTTGTCCTTATGCGTGATTTGTCGAATAAATTCTTATCCATATTTTTAGTTTATAGATACCTAATTTCCAAAATGGTATTAGTTTAATATATATCATATTTATTCATTAAATTCATTTATATAGTCATTATGAAATGAAGATCATGTAGAACGAGTCACATCACATCGTGGAGACGGTATTCTGTACGTACGAACGAGCGATGATATCGTTCCCATGATCGTGGAATTGTATTGGAGTGTATGTATACTATATCAGAATCAATATCTCTTTAAAATAATCATATATAGTCATTATTTACACCATTATACCCATCCAAGTAAGGTGGTGGTGTAAAATAGTTCACACCGCGGCGTGGAGACGGTATTCCGTACGTACGCACGCGCGGTGATTTCGTTTTCCGTAGGATGGATAGATGGTGAAATAGGGTTTTTTCAAACTTATAATAACATATCCAAATATGGATGATACTGATGATATTAATTCATAATGAAACAACTAAAGAAGAAGAAGTGGAAGAAGAAATAAAGTTGAAAGAATTGGTATCAGACATTACCACTTCTTTGAAGCGCCTCTTTGAGATCACATTTTAGGGCAATAAAATTGGTCTTTGAAGAAGACCAGGACCTCTATGATGTTTCTAGGGAAGTGTAGAGGAGAAATTGTCAGGGGTTGTCTGAGCGTGAAGGCTCAATGTTGTGTGAGGAAGAGGGGGAGGAGGTGTCCTTTTATAAGGGAGGAGAAAGGCTCCTTTGGAAAAACTAAAAATATTATTTTATTATAAAGTCAAACTCGGTTTTAAATAGCTCCAAATTGATTTATTTCGAAGCTAAGGTGGTGATGGGTCGAAATACTCTCATAAAATAGATTTTAGAAATGTTTAGGTTCCTATTTTAACCTTATCATTTATATTTAACATTATGTTAAATAAAATTTACTTTTACCGTGTCTTCTTGTGTTCTTATACTATAAAGTTAATAAACTTACTATAAGCACCCAAACGAACCCAAAGTTGTTTATTATTAATATATATAACATTATATAAGTAATGTTTTTGAACCTTAGATTTTTAGGAATAAAATAACAATTAATAATATAATATTTGTTTTAAAAACTATTTCATGTCAATTTTGACACTATTTAGTAATTGATTTTTGTGAAAATCATAACAGAATTATTAGTTTGAAAAACGTTAATTAAATCAATTGTAACATGACATATTAACCTAAAAAAATTATTGTAAATCATAAAAAGTCTCAAATTACATTTATTTGGGTATTTATAACATCAATTATATAAATATTTCATTAATAAGATAATTACTGCATCATCTTTGTGTCATAAATAAATTAACTTATATAATGTCTAAAAATTACAAATAAAATACCATTATGTAGGAAATCTTTTTAGATTTCTAATTAGTATTTATAGTTGAATTTATCTTATGTATAAACCAATATTAAAAATGATTTAGTTATTAATCATTGATTTTAACTATTTTAACCCTTCTATAAATAAATTAATAATAACTGTCGTAATCTAATCCAAGTGGGACTAAATGGTCATATATTATTCCTAAGGTTGTTTATGGTCTAATTACACTTATTCAATAGAATTAGGACATATTTTAGGGTAATAATAATAACATTTATTCCCTTAATTACCCTATTTACTTTTATCTGTGGTAAAAAAAATTAAAAAGTTACTATTCACCAAACATTATTTTCATCTCATTGAACCACATTTTACTTACTGACATAAACCGTGTCTCTTGGATTTTTGAAATTCCACTCACAGAAGTAGTAAAATTAATTTTTATGTAAATTTTCAAATTCTCCTTGGAGGTGGGTAAAAGACGGTGAAAAGTTGAATAAAATTTTTATATATCTAAAATTATTATAAAATTAATCCAATGAATTAAATTGAACATATATAAGTATTATGTATCAATTTTGACCTAAAATAAATTTAAATAAAATAAAAAATTATTTAAATAAAAATTCAGTTTTTAAATAGTAACCCAGTGTTTTCACTATTCATAAAAAATTGATAGTTTCCAGAAAAATACCAAAATTTTACCCTAGGATAATTTTGATATTAAGAATCCAAAAATGAAGTATATTTTGAAAAATAAAATTTAAAAAATTTCAAAAATTGTTTATTACTATTCATAATGGCTAGTTTTAATAATATTTTTATAGCATATCGTTGTTTAGTGAAACTCGGTATTGCGTATGACGCAAGCTATCGAGGAAGGACACATTTGCGTGTCAAACAAGCCAAGCTAGTGTTGTGTGTGGTGAAAGATTCCTTTGACGATTTATATAACATAAAAACAAAATATTTCTCATTAAAGTCTCGGGTGTTACAATGTTTGTTACCCCAACAAATTTATATTGTGTTTGTGGTGATCATTTTTGAGATACCGACTATGAGACCTTATGTATTTCGATATATACTCGATGTGCTCCAAAAGGAATCCCTAATGACATGGGGAAAATTATCATTTTTAGATGATATATAATAAAACTAATAAAATTGTAGGATGAGGTGATGATGAAGTTCCATAATAAACTTTTTCATTATATCAAGGTTTGGAATATATGTAACCAGACCTCCAACAATTGTTTTGGTCTCTATAAATGATGAGTTGGGATGAATAGTTTTCCTATTGGTGCATCACTTGTTAGTAACTGAAGGATTAACACCACATTCAATAGGATTATACTACATTCATGAGTATACAGATTTTAAGTGGAATGGAATATCTATGGACTAAATAATATAGTTATATTGTACGTCCATGTGAAACAATTAAATTTGGTTAATCATAGACCAACAGACCAACTTGAACCAAATAAAATCCCTTAATGTACAATGATCAATAATGGTACAGTGAAAATTATACATATAGGAGATCTTATATAACCCTATATATCATACAAATATTGTTTCAAATATGTGATTCTCAAATCGTGTCATGATTATAGAGAATATTTTGTTCATCCTTTTTGAATCAGTTACATTTAAACATGGAGTTTCCAACCAGGATTGATGTTTAGAATGATAAGACCATTATGGTAATACTAGTTTTATATATGGTATTGTTTGGAGGATCACATACCCTTGGGGGACTTTTTGTATAATAATATTTACTATTCCACCATCATATTGGAATTATTTTTGGCCTTATATTGGAAACCAAATAGTTTCCAAAAATTCTAGACCATCCTAGATGAGTCTTCATTTAGAGATACATATTTGGTGTACGGTATTATAGAAAATGGTAAAATTATCCACGAATACATGTGTATGGATTTGGGTCATAAAATTATCTATGCAGATCATTATTTGAGGCTTTTTGAGTTACATTAGGGATATCATATATTATTGAGGGTATCACCCCGAGGTGGATAATGAATATTTTTCAAGGGTGCCAATATATCATCATGATTCATTCTCCTTTTCAATTTACTAAATAAAGTTTTGGGTGTGGTCTACCCAGTAGGTCTATCTGTTTAGTTAGAATCCATACATAATAGATATCATGTGTTGTTTTGATGGAGTTATGTGCATAACCCATTACATGTTATCAACTAAAGAATACTAGAGATTAATTATGTGTATTCCTTTCGAGTGATGCTAGTAGAGATTGAGGATCATAATGAATGTATAATTAATAGAAGATCAATTATCTTAGTGCATGTTTTGGGGGATTATGACAATCCTTTTTAGAGGACATTGTATTTTGGGATCCCAATGTATACTTAATTCCCTAATAATTTATAGTATTATTTTATATTTTTAGTTTTAAATTATCAATTGTGTAGTAAATGTAAAAAAACAGAGATTTTTTATGTATTAATTAAGAATATTATACATATTTTTTAAGAATTTGGTGTTGAGATGACATGAGATTCTGAGATCCGGTGAGATCAAAATTCAATTTGATAATTGTTAAATATATTAATATTAAACATAGAAATCCAAAAATTATTTAATTACTCATCAAATTTTTATTGAATAAAAAATTAGTGGCCATTGTTGAGTACATAACACGGGTTTTAATATTGCAGAACCACATATGCTCACATGGTAATCAATCAGGGATGAATTATTAAATAATTAATTAAATAGAGATAAATAATTTTATTGGTGTTTCATGACATGAAATTTTATATATATCCAGTGTTTTCATGAGTTCCCGGTGATATAATAATATCCATGGAGATAAAGAGGACTGTTGGAGGGTAGAATTATTTAACAATAACATCGTATTAGATTGAGATAAAGGATCATTTCCCCGTCAATATTCAGGGATCATGAGTATAGATGATTCACGAGATCATTACTCAATACAAATAAAATGAATAGACAGAAAGAGTGTCTGATTTTTTTTCCATCCCATTCATTATCCTAGTTTGTTTCAGATAAATTTTATGAACATGAATATATTCTCACATTAAAAATTGATATTATATATAATCTATAAATTTATCATTTATTATATCCATCTTCAATTTTCAAATTATACAATATTAAATAGAGGTGAAAATTATCTACAATCCTATGTTCATTCATCACATATTTTGGTTCACAACATTACCCCATGATTATTAACATGATCTTTCTAGAGAAATATTATTTTTTCCATTTCAAGGAATCCCCTTGTATTCAATAATTTTCTTACTATTGTTATTGGATTGAATTGATACTATAAGTACAATTACTAACTAAGGTTGATATGAAGATGCAGTAAATAATGATGATCAGAAGTGTACCTTATTACAATGAGGATTCACATTCCTCTTAATTTTGCTTAGGGAGAGTTTTGGATGTGTTTATAGTGTTGATTTTTGAGTAGATCAATATACTGAAACTAGAGAAAGGAAAAGGAAGGGGATGACCAAACCCCGATCCAACTGTCATTGTTGGATTTGAGGTGAAAACAATGTTCATATGGACCTCGATTATAACACACATATTCTAGAATAACATAATTACACTTCTTATAATATTGTACTACCCATCATGATGGACCTCCAATGCAGCACTATCATTTCCGTGTTAAAGGTAAGGATAACACACTATCTAGTACCTACCCCACACTATGTGACCATCACCTAGATGATCAAAATTTAACCTATGGTTAATGGGAAGTTACATGATTAGGAATATTAGTATGTACATAATTTGACTTGGAGTATTTGAAAAAATCAAAGTAGTATGGTAATGATATTGGAAGGCGATTTCATATAGTGTACCCTTTTTTACACACTGTGTAAAAGGAAGCTCAAATAGGGGTAAAGAAACACCATAATAGAGAGCTAGGGGACAGAAAGATACCGGGTGATCCTATGTTAATGATTTTTACACACTTTAATAATGTTTGGATTAATTTGTTTCATTAGTGCTGGAATATTATCATTTTATTGTTTTACCTTAGTCTATCTATTGAGTTAAAAAAATTTAATTCTATAAAATACTATTGATTATTATCCTATCCAGAGGATGAATCTCAAGATTAGTTTGTAATGTCCCAATATGTTACTAGAGTTTGACACTCTATAATTTGTTATTATACCATAGGATGGGTTCATGGAATAAATGTTTCCCCATGTTCAAGGTGTGGATCCTCATTAGAGAAAATTATTTCAATAGTGTTTGAGGTATCATTTTACCATAATCCCCCGTATAGAGGTTTGATCCATTTTATGTTTTTAGTATCCACTAGTGTTCCTTGATATGATCCCATGTTTTAGAGTCACATATTCTAGATAACATTGAGTATTATTGGGAGAAAACCAATGACCATTATCTCATAGATGAGTTTCTCCAATGATATCACATCTCATGGACTGGGTTCTCCAAACACAATCTTGGATTAGAATATTTGAGAAGAATCCTATGGCTATCATTTTTCTTTATATAAACATAAGGCGTAGTGTCCTTCTTCATTATATATGGGGGTTTTATTTTGTTGTTTTATCATTGTTATGGGATGCATATTATTGTTACTATTTATTTACAATTTTCATAGATTCAAAATATGTGTCTTATTTCTTCCCCAAAACATGGGTTCTACCATCATGTGACATCACTTATGAAGAAGATGTCCCATTTGGTGGTTTTGTTAGTGGAATGAAGTTAGTGAAGCATATCTTGAACATCACATACAGATTTGTCTTATGGGTTTTTCCATTTGATAATAGTATTCATCTTATGAGCTGGTTGGAATCTATGTTGTCTTTTTTTGGTATTTTATTAGTCCCCTTTATAACTTTAAATTCTTTATTATCCAACTTCGTTTGTGATATTTTTTATGTATCCATGCATTGGTTTAATTTTTTTCAATTTCATAATTTTATGGGCTATGTGTTTTGTGATTTTATACTTTTAAATTATGAAAATTCCTCTAATGTGTATGATTATACAAATCATATATGCTCACCATCCCCTAACATATTGGGGGACGTCTTGGGGTGGATTTGTTCTACGCACCATTAGGCTACTTAATTAGAACAATAACATGAATTTTAAAAATTGTATTAAACACAATCTTTATATCATACCATTCATGTTACAATCATTGAAATTAAGTGAGGTTTTATATAAATAACATTAATCACATACCCAAAAAATCAATTTTCAATTTTATTATTATATATATAATAAGATATTTCATCTTATAATCACGTAATTATCAGAGATCATATAAACCCTAATGTTTATCAACGCCTTTAAAATTATGTCTGTAAAATGTAAATTCGTACATCACATAAAACCAATAGTTTACATATACTTCAAGCTAATAATATATCTATAAAAATTTTGTTATTCATATTAAGCACTAAACACTAAAATCCTAACAGTGGTGTTTAATATTTAGATCTTAATATTATCTTAAATCATTTTTTACAATGATGGTATCCATAACTATTATGAAAGAATATAATGAAAAAATACTAATATTAAATGTTATCTAGTCCTTTATTATAATACAAACTTTAACACCAAGAAACCCATAGTCCGTGATTAAGAACTAAAATTATAAAACATACATTTTCATATTATATATATATAATAGTTATCCACATTTCCCAATCCAAAAATACAACATTAGAAAGAAATATTAGATCACATACATTCACAATGAACATTAATGTTTATTGTTTTATGGAAATATATAAAAATCATACATAAATAATTCACATGCATCCAATATAGTATCATTCCAATTATATATAAAATTTCATATTTTGTTTTATATCATCTATATAATAAATGGAAAACCCATTAGAAATTATTCATTCAACAATATACTTTTTAGACTATGGAAAATTAATCTTCGGAATGGTGATCTCAAATGACTAGTAAGGGTGAACATTATAATTAAATATTAAATTTCATAAGTGTGTATAAAAAGTGAATATATTCATGAAGACATAAATTTACTATACATGTTAGTCATTAAATAAATCAAACCCATAAATTTACATGCCATCAATCATATAACATGAGACAATATTTTTCCGAAATTATTGAATAATAAGAATACATAATCCCAAACCATGTATTATAAATCTAAATTAATGGAAACATTATAAACCCTTGGAATGAATAGTGGGTTGGTGTATAGTATCTTCAACATCATAGAATCATTACTGAACCATTAATGTACCCTTAAAAATATGAATTAATATAAAGAAAAATTATAATATAATTCATGGGTCAATATAATCATTATATATTAAATAATTGGGAGATATATATCCCACACATCAAATGACTAAAATCATTAAAATGGTTGAAAAAATATTATTAAACATTCATAAACTCTAAACACATGAAATGAAACGGGTTTCATAAAAATTTTATCATATAATAAATTATAGAAAAAATTGTTCATAATCATTTCATCATTTAATACATAAGTAGAATGTTTTATAATATCATTGTCATTATATAACCTATATGAAACTATTTAGGATCAATATATATTATATCATATGAAAAGAATTGATATTCTTGGGAATTTTATCAAGGTACATCTTATATACTAGAAATAATACTTATAAAAATCATGTCATCACAAACATAACCATTTGAATTAATAATTAATATATTATCTATAGATCATATAACAAAAAAATAATAAATATTATAAAATTGTGTAATCTAATATTGAATTTTTTTTAATGAAACATTAATTAGAAAAATCCATTATGATTTTTTTTTCTAATTAATGAAAAACATTTTAAAAAAGAAATCATTTTCAAAATCATTTATTAATAATTTTGAATCTTATAAATATATCTTTAAATTATTTAAAAACACATCTTATGGAATATAACCTATCACAATGAAAAAAATCTTTTTAAAACATAAAAATTTTCGAAATTCCTTTTACATAAAACAAATTTAGAAAAATATAATGTAAGATTCAATGAAATTTTTTCTTTCAGTAGAGGGAAGTTGTATTCTTGTTGTACACATGAATAAATGATTAATATAAGAAAACATTTGAAATATTATATTTATTAAATATTTTTGAAAATAATAAATAAAATTGGAAATTTTTTATTAAAAATGTATTCGAAGAAAAATAATTCTCGACATAAAAGGTAAATAAATAAATTTTTTCATAAATATATTATATTAATCTATTTATTACATAATACAGTAAATATAAAGTAATATATTTATTCTATTAAAATAACAATAGGATAAAAAACATCATTAGTATCATGAGTGAAATATCATAATACTTTATCTTTGGATGAAAAATCACAATGAATCATGTTAAATGATGATATTGAAATAGAAAACCCTTACAATATTAGAAACATTAAAAAGAAATATTCAGAAAGAATAAAATTAAATGAATATTTTAATTACATTAAAAATATATATATTAAGGATATAAAATTTCATTGGGAATGTATATGCACATCATTTAAGAATATAGATATGTAACATGACATAGGACTCTTAGAAGGAAATTTGGGAATAAATCTTGTTACCTCTTTCATATCTATTGAACCCTATACCCCATGATTTCTTTAGATCCCATGAAACATTATATATCATTAAAAAATTAATATTCATGATATAACATGCAAAATGATTATTTTATACAACACACAAATGATAAAAGTTGTGGTCGTTCATTGTCCACCGTAAAATAAATGAGTAACTATAAATCCATTACCTCGAATCCAAACATTCATTATATGTCATTGAACTCCTCTATAATAAGATTAAATGAATTATATTATTTATTAAGAAAGTTATACTAGTTTAATACATTATTTTTAAATAATTTATTTTATTTCATTGTAATGACCTTTTTAAATATATATCCTATTATGTCTATGTCAGGTTTTTATGGATGTTCATCTAATTGTTAAATAATTTCATCAATTGGTTGATAGTCATCAACGTTGTAATTTTTTAAACATATCCAGAATAATAATCATGAAATTATTAGAATAATTATACATCAATTAATATTTTAAAAAATATTATTATAGTTTTTATGATAAATAAACTACATTACGATCACATATATTGTATGTCATCTGTAAAAAATAATTACATTTTTTGTTTTCAATGATCATTATAGAAAACAATTATGTATTGATTTATATTTTAAAAGTAGTTTTAAAATAATAAATAAAATATTAATTCTTTAAATATAATTATATAATTGATTATTTTTGTAGTGGTGAAATAATAATCATATCAATTCATGGAGGTGGCAGTCCAGACATGCACGAATGACATTATTAGTTTTTATTGAAAGAAGTTAAATGATATATTATTATTTTATAATGTTAAATAAATAAAGACTATATTTATAATTTCATCTATATCAAATTTATTCATTAAAATAAACCACGTTACCAACCATGTATTGGATTAGTTAAAAAATGAACCATATCACTCCATGAGTTGGTAGTCTTCCATACAAACATATGACGTTATCATGTCCCACATTGAGTAGATTGTAAAAAAATATATTTTATATTATAAATCCTTAATAATTAATATATTAAAAGTATAATATATATATATATATATACTAAATAAATCATTGTATCTATACATGAGATGAAATGATGGATAATCAATGATATCAGTCTGTAAGGCGGTAGTCTATCGTATGCACAAATGATGATTTCATATCCCATTTTATGAAGTGGATATAGAGTTAGGTAATTAAATTAATATAATAACATCTAATTACGTATGATATATTGTTTCAGATGATAAACTTTGATAAATAGTTTAATAATGTGGATGAATAAATAAGACAAAAACCCATAGTTAGAAAATTTTTATATTCTCATACCCCCTTTTTAGAATTAACTACAAACCATTTATATAATTCATTTATAAAAAGGTAATAGATATTAAGGTACATGAATTGAAGTTGAGAACTAATTTATGAATTTATTTATAGATCCATGTGGGTATCAACACATATGTAAGATAGGATAGAGGGTGGCCTTTTATATTTTAGGTGAATGACATACTATTAATTTTTGAATGAAAAAAGGTGTACCCACTATTCTCACATGATAAAATAGTCTTATAAAGAGAATAATTTAACCTAAAACATTATAATATGGATATAGATTTATAAAATTTATTTTATACATGTTGTTAGTTCATTATAACAATTATAGTTATAGTTTAACCCTCAATAAACCCAAATTTACCATAATATTGATAATTAATTTGTTCTGTTTTTTTGACATTTATTATAATCATAAAATATTATTAATTTATTATTTAATATAAAATTTTCCTATTAATAAATTTTTATACATTTTGACAAATTTTTTACCATAATTTTTGAATTGGAATTTAAAATAAATCCATGTGATGCAATAAGGAAGAGTGTTTTGCAGAAGATTATTTTTCTTGGATAATATGATTTCTTGTTTAATCTATTAATAATAAAAATTACAGTATTAATAAAAACATGTATTTATTGATTTATATTATAAAAATTGTATTAAAAAATCCTTTTTATGGATTATTTTAATTAATCTAAATGGAGAAATGTTATGTATTTAGAAATAGTATTTCAAAAAATCCCATTTTTAAACATAGAAAACTCATACTAAAATCCAATATAAAGTAGACTCAAAAGTAGTTAACTAGATTAAATATATTTAAATAAAACATACGATAAATTTAATAATATTAAAAAACATGACCTATAAATTTACTAGTTTATTGAAATTAAATGTCATTATTTAAAAAACAGTATTTTTCACTATTCAGTAGAAAATATTTATTTTCTATAATACACAATTTTTTTACAAAATGTCAATTTTTTTAATCTAATTTAAAAAATTATTTTAGTTTTTTAAATTATATTTTATAAAATATTTATAAGTTAAAACTTATTTTTTTCCAGAAATATATAAAAATCAAATTTCATAAAAAAGGAAAAATAAATTTACATTTCAGAAAATCTATTGATTATTTGATTCAATTTTCCCAAATTTTATATTAATAAGAAATTTAAATAAATAAATAAATATATATATTATAATTTATTTAGTAGTTATGATACAAAAAAAATTAATATTTATATTATCGATGTTTTAAATAGCACGGGTTGATTATGTTCGGTGAATACTGTCGAATAAGCTAGAGAGCATAGGCTCATTTTATGAATTCCATGGGTTTTACACATTTATAATATATATATAGTATATAATTATAATTTTTAACAATAATTATATTTTGGAACCATGTTAAATGTAATAGGAATGTATATAACAAATCAAAACATACATAAAAACAAAGCATTTATTTACCAAAACATAGTCTTAATATAGAATTGATAATAAATGGAGGATAAAAGTTAATAAGAAAATAATAAATGGTATAATATATATATATATATTAATTTCTGTAATATATTCATAATAAAAATGGATTTGTTATAAAGGGGGTTTTGGCGTGTATGTCAAATGTCGATAGTTAAGGTCAATGAATTTTGTCTCAAATTGTCTTCTTTGAGACATATATTATGTTAAAAACTTATATTATATTATGAGGTGTATATACATCTCCATTGATATTATATATGTATTATTTATTCCATATAATGATATTTAAATTTTTCGTTGACGTTATTTTTTCATGGGGATTACAATTCAAAAGGTACCAAACCATATAATGTAATTCAATTCTAATTTTTATTTCTGCAATAAAAATTCTATATTCAAAACTTTTACTATTTATTTGTAATATATAATGACTATAGTTGTATATTATTATTATTATCATGAAAAATATAGTATATTAATTTCCTTATTATCTAATATATTCCATGTGTCTTAGTATTAAATAGTTACCAAAGTTGTAATGGTTTTATGATAAATTATCATTATTTATTAGGAATGACTATGATTATGATTTCATGGATGAACTACTATGATATATTTCATGTGTACATAATTACTATTATTTAACTACTATTATTTCATGAAATTGCAATTTTCTCTTCATTTTACCAGTTTTTGTTCTGAATATTCAAAAAATACATTTTTAAATGAAACTGACATTATTTATCTCATCTTTTGAAACACAATTTCAATCCGGAGGAATGTTTAGTAAAACATATTCATAAATATTTTAATGTTATTGTTTATTTTTAAATTTCATATTTATTAATCTTTTTAAATCATTAAAAGGAATCTTCATGTCATTTTCAAAACAAGTCCCATTTATATTTTATAAAAATGTGAAATGTATCATTTATTTAAATGTGTAGGAAATGCTTGGAATTTTACACCACCATGTAATATTAGTGATTTAAATTATTTATTTTTATTCTTTATGGAAAATATGAATGAAAATATGTTTTTAAATAAATTTTTAATTTTTTATAAAAAATCAATGTTGAATTGTTTTTTTCCTCAAAAACAGTTCTATGTGTCTTTAACAATCATTATTCATCAATGATGATATGAATTTTTTTTATTATATTTTCTATGGATGTTAAAATTTAATTGTTTCTATCATCTTTCTCAGGGTGGTCTATGAATATAAGGATAATATATCCAGGATATTTATAACGTTTAAATTAATTTTTCTAGGATTAAATGATCAATAATTTTTTAGTACGATTTTATTCCATGGGATATAATATGATTATATTTTTATGAAACACATTTTCTTTCATAGGTTATGATATGGTGAATGTTATAAATTTATGCGCCCCTTGGTTTTTTGGTTTTTATTATGTGATGAGTGGGAGCTATATCTTCCTCTAAGGTATTGAGTATTCATGAATAACCCAAGAGTTATTTTTTTATTGTATGTATATGATTTAACTATAACAATTTTATGTTTTGACCTACATTATTGTCTATATAATTATGTGGGGACCTACTTTAATGTCAATAATGTCACTTCTAGACATTCATTCGTGTGGATGATTTCATGTGTGGGCCTTCTTTCATGTTTATATGTTTATGAGAGGGCATAATTTCATGTACTTACCATAATGAGTGAACATGAATCTATTTTAAAATAATTCACTATTCTATAATTATATGTATATTCCTCAATTAATTGTCTTATTCAAATGTAAATTTCACATGCCTTATGTTCATTTATTAATTAAGGAATTCTGTCTTATGAAAGACCAATATTTATTCAATTACATATTTTTATGATCTATGATATATAGGTTATTTTTATTTTATTCAATTATCCTTGTTCTTTTCTTAAGGTTATTTTGACCTTGTTTACCATTACATGGCTCAAGGATCACCCATTCTTCTGTTTCTTTTCCTGTGGTTATAAATATAGGTATTAAGTATGATATGTCAAGCAAAAGAATTATAACAGAAACATTTAGTTGAAGATGATGTTTTCTACTTATTAACAAATTTATTAATTTTACAAATTTATTAACGAACTAAATTAAATTATTTGGAATAGATTATTGTTTTATATAATCATTATTTAACTTTTAAGAGGTAATATCTATGTATAAAATGTTTAGGTATTTACATATCGTATCGCATAAAATGATTTGTAAACCATTAGAGACTAGGATGTGATAAAATTACTCAAGAACCCAATGTATGAGCCTATGAATGGTATAACATCATAATGTTTGTTATGTACAATATTATATTTTTTTCCATTAATTGAACTCTTTTTTACATACTACAATTTGAAATTGTTTTCACACAGATTCATTTTGGAGATATTACTCTATAGAGGGTTGGTCAAGCATATATAAGATATAATTCCACTCCACATTAATTATTCACTTGTTGTTCTCCTATTTTTCTATTAATTTATTATATTATTTATTTTACCCACATTTTCTCTAAAAATTACTATTTATTAAAAAATATTATAATCATAGTTTTCCTGTTATAATCCTATGGTTTTTAGATTAAAATGAATTTTTCTTAATTTATAAATCCTATCAATTATTTATAAAAACTATTTTTAATAAAATAGTAATTATAATAAAAATAACTATTAAATACAAAATTACAAGGAATTATCCATGTTCATAAATGGAGAAAAATTATAGAGGCATGAAATAATGAATCCCGGTTGAATCACCTCAAACTAAATCAACAATTTCACATGTAAATAATCCAAAAATAGGAATTAATATAAATTAAACACATTGTGGTTTCTGGAATGAATGAAATATCAATGGAATATTACCTTATCATGATGTGTGAAGGATTTCCAAAACTTTATTGATAATTCTCTTACACTAACTAATGCAGTAGGTAATAATGCAAGGGGTGATACACTTCCCAAATAGAAAGTTCTGAGGTATTTTGAATTAAATTTCTTCTACATTCAGGATTATATTATTACCAATGAAAATTTATAAACCCATAGTCATAATTCTCACTTCAAGATACAAATAATCACCACTCTCTAATGATGTACAAAAAAACTCTAAATCGTAACAATTGCGGACCACCCCACCCACACATAAATATATTGCAAAATAAGTTTAATCTGTGTAGAGTATGTATCCTCACCTGGTGGTGGGGATAAACAAATCCATGGACCCTATGTTGGAATCACTAAAATATGTGACGAACTAGTTAGTGAAAAAGTACTAATAGAATTTTCCACCATCAAAATACTAATTATGTGAGAAATGTAGAACAACAAGAATAATATTTTTAAATAGAGATACAGCCTGTAACCTATGATTCCCTTATATATATCTTTATTATGGGATTCCATGATGCAGTAGCATCCCAATTCTTGAATGAAATATATTTCCTTTCATTCTAATATTCTATTCTTAATTCATTGAAACCATTAGTATATGAATGAGATGTTAATAGAATCACATGAATGGATCCCTATGAGTTGCCAAAATATAGACAACACATGATGAGAACAACCACCATCAATGAACTATTGTATTAGAGTTCAATATTGAGGGCTCCTACAACATGATAATTTTGACACCAAATGAAATCCCAAAAGTATATCTTTAACATCGACTGTAATTAAATCATTCAGAATGTGGTGAACTAAGAAGTTTATTTTTTCTAGGATTTATTTTTACCCCGGAACATCCCCCATTATTTACTACATGGAATGTAGTTATCAAATTAATGTGTACATCATTCATGAGAAGGTGTCTAATTATGTTCTTTTAAATATATAGTTTTTAGTTTCTGAGGAAATTTATATGAAATTGAACAAGGAGTATGAGTTCTCAACCAAGACTACCAAAGAAAATTTTAGGTAATGTTTTTCTCAGGTGATGGACATTTCTAGAGTAGATAATTCTACAAAACCTATAATATCACCTATGTAATTATCATTCATAAAGGATATTTCACTATTTGCAATGATCCAGTATGAAAAGATATTATTGTGCCAAATTTATGGTGAATTTTAGTACAATGTTGAGAGTATTTTCTTTTTTGGGTGTTTGGAGTACGACTATATTTTTTAACCATTATTTTTTCACACAACATTCATTTTTGAAATATATTCCATTCTTTTCTACCATGAAACTGATGAATGTATTTAGATATACTTCTAAAATTGTCACTTATCTCAATTCTTTTTTTTTTGATTCATCACCACGAAACCCTGTCTCATTTTATCTCTATTTGAGAGTCCTAGATCAAAGTGATTCTTATATTTCCAATGATTGAAATTATTATTTTAATCATCTTGAGATAAGAGAGAACAATAATGGGAATATATGTATGTAAACTGTTCATGACATCCCTCTTGTCGCCAAAGGATATGAGCCAATTTTTCAAATTATTAATGGGTCCCGTAATATGATATACCACCCTATAAATGTTGTTGAAATGAATTCACTGATTAATGATTACATCCACAATGTATTCCATTGATATGTTCCTTCTAAATACTATATGGTTATTTTTTATAGTATTGGTTCACCACTATGAGCACCGATATAGGATATAAAATCTTATCTTATAACTATTAACAACATTCCCACTCTATTTTTAAATAATCCTCAAAGAGGTTTTTTATGTCATTTATGGATCTAATACCACAATTGAAAAAAATTATTGTAGAAACATCAATTCAACATTGAGGTCATGTAGATTATTTTTTATCCGGATCAATTGAGTGGTGGCTAGAGTTTACTCATTATACACTACCTCATAAATTCTTAGGGTCACATAATTATACATATTGTGATTTCAAAATAAACAAACACCATTATAAATGACCAAAACAAATATGTAGATTTTCAGTCATCAGAAATTTTGGGTACGTTTACCTCTATATACACTAAATTATTTTACTCTCAATTTCATAAAATATTTATTCCTAATAATGTTTTCACTCATTATAAATCAAATTATTCTTTTTCTCAACAAAATATTGGATATTTGGTGAAAATTCAAATATTTAACAAATAATTAAATTGTAAACTATATTTATCCATGAATATGTTAAGTTTAACTAACGTCTAACTAGTCTAAAAATTTAAATTTGATCTAATGTTTTTGATTATCTTAATTTAATATCACAGTTTCGACTATTATATAAATAGAAACAGGTATTAAATAATCTATGAAAATATTTTAAAAAACATCCATGGAAAATTTCTACTAAAAAATAATTATTGTTTTATTCTCATGAGATTTTTTAAGCCTATACAGTACCTCATCATCATAAGAAACAATTAAAAAAATTTCTATATATACATAGTAAATATTTTATAGAAAACATAAAAATTTCCTAAAAAATATGATGTTATCTTCATACACAACAAATATAATAGATAATATTTTTTCATCTCTAATATATATATTATATTCCATTCATTGTTTTTTAAATTTCATCCTCATCAGTATGGTGACCCACATTAATATAAAATCTCTCAAAGATTAGTTTAGAGGATATAAAGAATTCTATAGTAGAATACATGATTGTAGTCATCCCTATGATATAATCCTACAGGTTTTAATATATAAAAATTTGATTATAAATCTCCATTGATATAGGAGGATATGAATTCCATTTGAATAATATTTTTTCCCCTTAGGAAAATGTATAATGATTCATTTTATAATTATAAAAATATTAACTAGGATAGAGGCCTCAACACAATCCACAGCCTTAGAACATAGATAACAGTCACATGTGATTCATTGTTTATACTTAATCACTTCTTTATGTTCATTCAAATAATTGGTAAATACATTTTTAGTTCCAATGATATTATTTTCTTTAGTTTTTGGTATTGGTTCGCATGCATCATTCTTATCTATATAATAAAACATTCCATTCTTATAATCAATCCACTATTGATTCTCTATAAATTCATCAACATCCATTGGTTCCACTATTGAATCCAAGGATATATGTGATCCTATTATTAAAGGTATCATTTTCTGAACATTATATCAATGATTTATAGTGATTTTTTTGACCAACACGTTTTTTAAATAATTTTATTAGATAACCGAGGATACTACTCATAATAGTAATTAGTTTAGTTTGCATCATTAGTATGAAATTATTAAAATTTTCAACAATTTTATTCAACATCAACAGGATATTTAATTTAAAATATTCACCATTAACAATTCTCAAATATATACATTACTATATGTCATTATTTTTTAATTTTATAGCACTTAAATATTAATAAGATCATTTTTACTCTTTATATACTTGTTATATAACCAATATCCTCTTTTACTTGGATTACAATCCCAATACTTTCCTCTTAAATCAATTAATTGAATCTTTTGAATATTTTATATTGCAATTATAATAATTCATGGACATTCAAATTCCATTAGGTAATTAAAATATGTGTTATTTATATAATTTATATTATATAGTGACATGGAAGAATATGGTATGAATAAAAAAAATTGAAGATAAACAATGGTTCCAACATCATGAATCTAAATGTGTCTATAAGTATCACATGCTATAAATATTTCCCAATTTATCTCCACTAATATTCTATTCTTCCATTAAACTTATGAATTAATTTATGATGTATATGGTATAATAATTTAGTGGGAAATACATTTTTTAATGATAATATTAAAAGAATTGAATTTCATTTTTAGAATGAGTAATTTTTTAGATCTTCTTCAATGAGTGTCCACAATCCATTTCAACACCTTTTTTAAAAAACATTATAGTCTTAATGTCCTAGGATTTTGGTTTAGTAAACATGATACATGAAATTTCAGTGTAATAATTAAAAAAAATATGTATTTATGTTTATTTATTACCAACTCTTGGGACCATAAAAATTAGAAATAATAATATATTAGGGTACGTATGAATGAATCTTATCATTCTTATGTAAATAATATACAATCCATTCCTTCATGAATGTGGGTTGTATGTATTATATTCCTCTAATTTTCTTAGTAATATCATGAAAACATAATATTTGTGTAATGTTTCCAATATTCAATTGAGAATTATGGCCATGTATTTTCCTCCATCTATTATTTTATTCATTTTTATTCTATGATCATGAATTGTTAGTCTATAATAATTGAAATATGTTTTCCATTCTACCTTGTACACATTTAACAATTCTTCAACCAATTATCACAATAATAAATATTTAATAAAAATCACCATTTTCCCTTCGTCAATGTGTTTTTTAACACTTAAAAAGTTCATTTATTTATCATAAATAAATATATTATTCATTTATTATATATTTTAAATACCAATTCATTGATATGAGGATTTATTTTTATTAGGTGAAAAATAATTTAAAAATTTTATTGGGGACACATAAATCTTTATCAATCATTACTACGATAGATTCAATTATAATATAGGAAAATAAATTATTTTCCAATATCCATGGGAATTTTTATATTGAATAATTAAGAGTAATTTCCACACAAATAACATTCTCATTACATAAAAATAAATAATTCTGAGGATTTCTCATAATTTTTTTTACATTGCTATGTTAGTAGAATAGGGAGGAAACCATTACTAATTGAACTATATTATTTTATCTACCATTTTTTTCTTATAGAGGTTAAAATTAATTCTAAAAAAGAAATCAGTATATATTATGTTTTTTCGGAAACATTCAATGGATATTATTCAATTCCTATGAGCTTTTTCTTCCCAAACCTCCTCGATTAGTATAACTATTTATTATTAATCCAAAAAAATTTACTAAATACTAAAAGAATATTTAATTCCAATAGAATCCATAGAATTCATACTTTCTTATATAAGAAGTTTGTTGTCAAGAATATATGACCTGTATTTATTACCCTTTTACCAACAATCATGGATTATTTTTGTGAATATAATATATTATAGACTAATAACACAATATTATTATTATTATTAAAAATAAATTATTTACATCATCCAGTTGTATAATTTTTTATTATTAGGTTCCTAAAGTTATAAAATTTCATTAATGTGCCTAATTTAGTAACAAAATTATTGGGAATACCTTTTAACTTCTTCATAAAACAATTAAAAGAATTATTATTTATTACTATTTTTTATGAGTTATTTTATCTTTTATTATTATGTCTCTAACATCTATGATATTTATATAACATTCCTACTGTACCTTGGTGAATTTAATCTAACATTATTAGGTCATTTCTAGGAACACACTAGTTTTAGTCAAATAATATCATGATACTTATCATTATATATATCATTTTCTGTTCATTTTTTATGCACTAATACATTTCATCTTAGGGAATATTCTTCATAGAATTAATTTATTTATTTAACTGTGATTTATAATCAAATTATATCAATTCCACGCTCTTAGTATGTTGATCATTTTTTTCATCATCTTACTCTCCATTTGGAGTATTCAAATTTATGATTTTCATTCATTAAAATATATCATTAACATGAATTCCATATGATTTTATACCTATTTACATCAAAGGATTCCTCTTTTTCCACAAATAAAAATTTCATCATTTACCTTAGCAATAAGTATTTTGTCATCATCTTGACCATAAGTCTCTGCATCCTCTCCGCATTCACTCTCATCTCTTCTTGTACTCATAGATAATATCTTTCTATTTATGTATTTATATTACAAGACAAACATAACATTGAAAATAAATTTTTTTAGCGACTAATCCTAAATATATATACTACGGTGATAATATTTTTCATTACTATATTCATTATCCTCCAATATTAGATAGTTTTCTAGATAATATAACATTGCTCACCACCTGAATAATTTTAGTGTATCATTTTACTCTAAAATTCTTCTGACCATCATCACATTTCTAGAAAATGTATTCCCAATATTATAAAACATATCATTGAGTTTTTCTTTTATATTAGAACCACTACATTCATCATTTAAATATTACACCTTACTTTTATCCATCATCAATGATTTAAAATTGATTTTTATTTTAGAGTATCCCCTCATCATGTTATAAATTTTATTACATATCTCATAATATATGATATGTATATATAAACCATGAACATGAAGTATATCGAAGAATTTATGTTCATTGGAAAATAAAAAGTATCAGACCCATCATCAAAGATGCACAAAATCTTCTCAACCATAGTGTAATCTTATTACTTATCGTAATTTGTTTAGGGAGTGATAATTATTTTATTTGACCCTAATAAAAATAAATAATTTGTTACACCATACATTATCAGTATTAATTCATATTTCAGTCTCTAACTACTCCACAATATATGTTAAAATTCAATGGTTTCATAAAAAATATTTTCATTTTTATTTCTACTTTAACTATTTATCTCCCATTTAAGATTTAAAAATCCATTACAACCAAGGAATTTATAATAAAATTTTATTAGAAGACCAAAAATTTTAATGTTTCCTTATATAATTGTCTTTATGAGTATCATCTTGTATGAAGTAATTGTATCTAAAAAGGTGGTCAAAATATTCAGACAGAATAATACGGGATAGGTATAAAATCCCATCCTACCAAATATGATAATTATTTCCAACAAACATGGGAATATACTTACTATCCATTTAATTTAATTTTTTCATAATTCATGGTATAAAATTGAAAAAATAAATCCTGAACATGAGAAGAACACCATCACCTAAAATATTATATAGTAGTGAGCCAAAAATGGATCATAGCTCAAATACTATTTAAAAACAAGAATATATATATTCCATTAAATCAGTGGTTATAAATTAGTATTTTATAAATAAATTGTTTTTTAACAAAAAAAATACATAGAATAGTAATTAAATTCATGGTTCATGAACACCCACATGCATAAAAACAAAAGAAAAATAGAATTTAGATGGTTCACTACTCAATAATATTAGATAGTCCATAACATAGTCTAGAAACAAATGTGGGTACGTAGTCCACTAGATAAATTATGTGGAATATCGTAAGTAGTGGAAACCATAGAATATGTGTTCACCCTAGTCACCATATAGTGTACATGATTCCCACATAGTATGAATTATACAGATAGAGTTTTTAAAAATAATAAAATTATTCCACAAATTATGAATATATGATCATATTCGTGATTCTTATTCCATATTGTAACAAAAAATACTATCTCAAGCTCTCTATTATTTGTCTCCAAACACATTCAATGTGGTGAAAAAGATAATATACTTATATTTCATTCAGATTATCTCTCTCTTTGATATAATATATTACTTGAATTACCTATAAGTCTTTCTTTCCCATTTATTTATATAACTCTCTAATTTTTGTTTTTTACTCGAAACTATTTATAAAATATTTATGAATATTATTTCAATTAATTAATTACATAGTTCCCTTGAGCAATATCCATCTCAAAACATAAGTCCAACTAATGAATAAATATTCTCTAGTTTTCTTATAATGTTTGAATAACTAATATTTAATTTGTAATTACATCAATTATTTTTAACTTTCCAATTTATTAAATCAATATATAAATATCATCCTAGATAACCCACAAAAACCAAATTATTTTATTCCATTATTAAAAGATATATATATATATATATATTATAAATAATCGAGGAATATCCTATAATGTGGAGAACCGATTATTGGAAAATGATTAGTTTGAAATTTTATGTCTTAAAATGATATAAAATTATAGACCATGTCATGGAGAAATATTTGATTAATTATATGTTATGATATATCATTAAAATGGTCACTCCGACACTATAATCAATTTATTTTCATTATATAGGTGGAATAAAAACACACCATGAAGACCCAAATACCTTCTGATAACACCAGAAAACATAATTTCTAATTTATCATAGTGTAATAGTAGAAACACCATCTACACCATAAACTAGAAATCCTATCAGAAAAAATGTGAATCCACATTGTAGAATACCATGTGTTTTTAATGAGTGAAATTCTAAATGAAGTTTAATTTTATGTCATCTGGTGGATGACCCATTTTTAAAAAGAATATCAGAATTAAATTCCATGAGACGAACACTTCAATGTGTTTTTAGACTTCTCTTATAGACTGAGGTGTCCCTCAAGTGTTCCATAATATTTATGGAGAATTGATGCTTAAAGTACATCTTAGAAGATAATGTAGACATGGAAAATGGTTTTTTTTTTATTCCATGAGTCCCTTAGATGATAGAGTGTTGCTTGGTCCAATAGATCATGACATGTTGCATTGTTCAGTGCAACCCTGTGGGAGGAGGCATGTGGAAATTCAACATTATAGTACATTAAGATTGAGTGGAAACACATGGTTTTCACATGGTTTCCAAAACATTTCTTATGTACTATGTGAACTCCTTCAATAAGTAGTAGCACGAGTTTGGTTGGTTCACGGTTTTCAAATCCATGCATCCAAACCGTGTAACTCTATAATTGGGTGAGTTTTTAGTTTTCCCTTTCCTATTTATTTTTTCTTCAACATCATTTCTTCCTGCAAATATACAAACAAGAACATGCATTGTAGGAATTTCTTGCCCTATATTATGTATGACTATATATATTTTATACATCCTTTGATTCGAGAAATGTTAGGTTAGTGAGAATGGTCTACATAATTCTACAAATAATAACGCTTCTATTCATCATTTATCATCTATATCTCTCTACAAAAATTGGGTTTTCCTTAATCCAATGTATTTTTTGGTCATTTATTAGCTTCATTTATTTAAATCAAACCATAATAATTTATTCATCCATATTGGGTGTGGTTGTGGTTTTAAGTATAAGGTAGGTGATATAAAGACTTTCCTTCAAGATTCATCTTGTTATAAAATTTCACCATTGTGATGCGTGCCAAACATTCCCAATAAAGCTTCAAAATTATAAAGTTACTTAAAATAAATTATATATAATTAATCATGATTAATTTAGAACCTTTCTTGTTTTTTAGAGATAATGCAAACATAACCAACCCATTTTGTGGGTTTTCCTAGTCACCCTTTTATAAATGATGTCTTCCTTTATTAGTGCCACCTCTTTTGAGTATCCTATTTATTTCAATATTAAATTAGTATTCACTTTTTTATTACCAAAATGATGATGGATTGTATATGCTTTGTATTTGGATTTCCTATAGTGAACTAAAATTATTGATTGAATGAAAATGATATGTTTTCTAACAAACACTCTCAATGAGGTGTACAATTTTAATATATGAAAATTTGTTATATGAGATGCCCTTATTGGTCTTATAGTGTGGTGGTCCCCAAGGCCCTTTGTTTTTTATAAATTTTTTAATCCTTTCAATTTATGGTTCAATGTGATGGGATTCTAAATTAATTGTTTGAGGGTTTTCATGTCATTCTTGAGTGCTTGAAAATTTTTGTATTCTAAAATTTAAATGGAAAATCGGTGTGGGCTAAGCCAGGCTTCCAAATTTTATATTATTACATTTTTTATAGAAATAAATTTATAGTTATTTAATATAAATTATGAAATTAATATGAACCCCATGTGAGATACTTTGGTTTACTCGAACATAACACTAATGATATTCTAATAATTCTTGAGATCAGATTCACTGATGGATTAGGTATATTTTTTGGGTTATTGTCGTATACCAGGATGGGCTCCCTATGAATTCATTTTTACATCATCATAACTAATATCAGTTCCCCAGTAGAGACAACATTGTTATTTATAGTGTCTATATGTTTTCACAAAGCCATGAGAGAGAATCAGTTCCATATTTTAGATATTGAGTAGTAGCTCATAGGTCAGCCCACACTCAGATAGGGGAGACACTTTTTTGAAAATTAAATGAATATATTGGATGAGATATTATGTAATTGAGATCATACAATATACCTAGTTTTAAAATGGGTTCATTTTTTTATTTCTATAGATGGTACTAGGATTCCACATATTATATCCTAGTAGTTACTTTTGTATCAAATGTTGTTAATTATTATTTTTTAACTTAGGGACACGTCAGCCAATCCAAATAACTTAATTTGGTATGGGATACTCTCATGATACTTGTTTTATGGTATTTTTCCATTTATTCACCATATCTCATTTTTATAGGTTAATGATGGTTTAAACCGTTTTGTATTATGACAAAGAAGTTATTCTTCAACAAGGTGTCATTGATGAAACTGATGCCAATTTTATTTGTTATTTATTATGTATTTATACTTTAAAAATGCTATTCCTAGTTGTTATTTTATATGCCGGAAGTAGATTATCCTATAGGCACCATTGGTAGTTCCAAATAAGTATATATAACAAATGTCTTAGGCTTCCATTTCAGAGTGGAACATGAGTAGATTATCTAGTTCCCTTGTTCTTGATATTTTTCTTCTGTTTTTCTTTGTACCATGGAGTTAAGAGGCTAATACTGGGGTAGTACTCAGGATTCTCTTTGAGTTATCCTTTGTTCTTTTGTTCACTTTTTTCTTCATAAATTATTGTATCATGTTACCTATTGTGTATATTATATTTTGGTGTATTATTGATCATCCATAGATCCATGAATTTTTGTATAATGGGTTTTCCAATATATTTATATTTTATATTCATCTTACAGATCCCTCTATTTTATTTATAATCTAATTCTAGTGTCTATTTATTCACACCTATTTTAACAACTAGGATACATTTATCATGAGGGTATAGTTTCCATATTGTACCACCATTAATCCCTCTATACAAATATTCTTCATCCTAAATATGAGACAACATACTTGAGGCCCTGTGGTGACTATTTTGGATACGTGATTATAATTCATATTGGTTGAGGTGTTATAATGTTGTATTAGATCACTTTTCTTTCTACATCATCATACTAATTTGGTTTTCTATACATGACAATGGGAATATATTATAACTTATTAAATACT
Source organism: Viscum album (assembly GCA_963277665.1). Taxonomy (NCBI): domain Eukaryota; kingdom Viridiplantae; phylum Streptophyta; class Magnoliopsida; order Santalales; family Viscaceae; genus Viscum; species Viscum album. The sequence goes on from OY728152.1 coordinate 2,088,378,761, forward strand.
CATCCTTGGGAGGGATAAACTCACATAGATGAAATATTACAAGTGGTGAATGATGGTAATTTTGTTCTTGTTTCACATTATTAATATTTTTTTTGATTTCTCTTTGATTTATTGGCATTTTCTACACTTCGTACTAAATTTTAATATTTATCATCTACCCTGGGACCTGTAAAACAATGTGGAAGTATTACATGCATCATCAAAGGTATATAAAAATTTATATACCATGAATATTACATTCCATGTAAACTGTATTGTTATAAAATTTGGATTTATTGGGAATACATGGTTGTAATTTTCCCTCATATTAAATGCCATCGTATTTTCTATTTGGTATCATATTTATTTTTCACCTCTGTGGTTATTTTATTCAGACACCTCTATAATTTAAAATATTCTCCATTCATTATATTCCATGCTTGAGTGTTTTATATTTACATAGTATGTTTTGATTCCTACATTACATGCTTGAGAGTATTCAATATTCCTAATTAATTCATTTAGGATGTATTATTTCATAAAATTTTGGGTGACTAAAAAATGATATTTGTTTCTATATCATTACTTATACGTTCGATTAGTGTGGGCTAAAATTATTCTGGATGTAGTTAAATTAGAGAAAATTTCCAATTGGAAAAGTATATGGGTTCTCTATGTGTTGAAAAAAGGGTATCCCATATAATCCAAAAATTATTTATTCACATTATTTACTCAATTAATATTGTATATATATTAATATTGATGAATTTTACATAATACAGAATGATTTGGATTTAGTTAAATGGGATAATGCCTATAATTTGAAAATGGTATGGGCACATTACAAATCATGAATAGGTAACGTATACGGATAAACCATCAACCTAGGACCTACATACATAGATAATTTTGAATAAATATAATATAATTTTATCCTTAAAGTAATAATATTTATCAGTAAGGATAAGACTCTTATTCCTAGAAAGATGACCCATATTTATAATTAATTTAATTCACATCTTGACACAAGTAGGTCAAATAGAGAATGTTCCTTGTTTAATGAAATGACAAGGGTTTTTAAAAAATAAAATTTTATAATGAATTATTATCTTTTAATTCGACCCAAAAATTTTTAATGGGTCCCTAATATGTCTCTATTTTTTCATGGGTATGTGTTAGTTCTGGAACCCATATTGTGTTATTATGTTATGTGTTGAGGAATTCAAAAGTGTTGTAACTATACATATAGTTAGGAACGTAAACATAATATAGAATCATTTTTTACATTTATATCATTAATTAATGAAAGAACGTATATCAAAAAATTTCAAATATTTAAATATCAATAATTCATTATTTTAAAAGACAATTACAACAAAGATTTTACTTTAATCTATAGATTTAATTGAAATATTCATTGACTTATCCAAAAGTGAAACCAATTTAATGGTTAAATGATGTAAAATTAGGTTTTATGATAGAAATTAAATAATTATGAACGTACATAAATTAGATAAATTTATTTTTGAATAGGTAGTTTAATATAACATACATTTGTGCCTTTTGGAACTGTTTAAAAACGTGCTATGATTTTTACATTCTTAAAAGGGTTTTTTTAAATTAAAAATAAGACATAAAAATATTGAATAATAACACATGATTTAGTTTAATGTTATAAAATAGAACCATAAGTGATTTATTAATTTTTAACCGCACCAAAAGGGTATTATCAGTGTTTTTTGTCCCTAACTTTGAATGGAGCGTGATAATTATGCATAGGACTCTTCTCATTTGGTTGAATCAATGTATAGTTCCCCTAATAATAGTGAAGTTTTATATACATGACCTCAATTTTTTATAGACACTTTATGTTTTAGTGATGATCTATCACAATATAGGTATCACCCTATGTTATTTAAACACTTTTTAGATTCTTAGCTGTAGTTTTTTTTATATTATTGTTTAGCCATAATATTTTCATTATGGGAATCTAATATTTTAATTGTTCCACCCTTATCATTAAGGGTGGTAATTTTACTATTTTATCATTATATAAGGTCTTATAATAGTGTAATTCTTGATTTTGATTCATTCTATACATGGCTGGGGAATGGTTCTCTACATTTTAGGTCATGTGAAACTTCTTCATCATTATGTATATTGTTAGATGACATGGGAGGTATTCAGCTTGTTTTATAGGCCAATTGGGTAATATAAATAAGTAAAAATATTATGTTTCATGCAAAACATTTTATTAATTATAGGGATGATGAGATCATGGAAAAAATATATGATCTCCCACTTTTCATGTAATAATGACCCTTGGGGTAGTAGTATTTATTACATGAAATTCTTGTTGAGTTGTTTTATTTGTGTAGTGAGTGGTTGTGTTTTGTTTAAATTATTTTTCTATTGGGATTTTATGCTTGACTTGTAGTTCTTCTATGCGGAAGTGTGACCTAGGTGCTATGTGAATTCAAACTCAGCCTAATGCAAAGGGTAACACCCTAAGGATGACCATGTGGCATAACACTCTAATCAATTTGTCATGACCATTATGCCTACTGGTATAGCGTGTGTGAAAATATATTTAATGAGGTGACATGAAAACATCTAACAATGACCCATATCTAGATCACTTCTAAGCAGTTGGTTTCCTTCTCTATAATAATTATATTTTTGCTAAAATCATGTTGTCCACCTATAAGACCATAGGTTAGGAGTTGATGGAGCATCTGTTGTGGGAAAAGATCCCTTTCTCTATGAAAATGACATTATGGGAAATTTTAATTTTGGTAACATCACATGAATTAATCTCAATCATGTACTTATGAGTATATGGGTCACAACTAGGGGTCCATTGTTTATTTGTCAGTTATATTCCTGAACACCCATGTCAAAGTTGAACATCAAACCATATCAATTCTTGTGAGGAAACACTATGTTTAATGGGTGGATATGTATGAAATTATTTAAAAACACAATTGGACTTGTCTAGACCTCATTGTATTTTCATTAAAAATAATAAGATACCAAGTCTTGTAAAATAATTATTTCATGTCCATAGAAATTCATTTATAGGAGTATGTGAGCTCTTCTAAGGAAGTTAATCTATGGTTGTTCAAATGTCATTATCTTTTGTAGTGTGATATAATTCATTCAATTTGTACAGGGAACATCTTTTTTATGATATGGAAGTGTCTCATTTTTTTTGGAGATCACACAATCCAATTCTTTTTATCATTTCATAATGTCTATCATGTGTACAATATAGGAATTTTCAGCGTACACTAAGGGAGTGTCAATTTTATGGTGTGATTAATTTTAAAACCCATCGGGATTGAACGGTGGTTTCTGTCAAATTATTTAACTAATTTAATTGTTTCATAAATTGTTTTTATTAGTCATGAGGGATACAATGGTTTATGAGTAAGAATGATTAATATGGAATTACAAATACAAATTGGTACTTCACAATGATGTCACCGGCATAGTTAGTGTTTCTGGATTATAGATGATACAATCTTATACCACTGTATCACATATAAATTCTAGATTATGGATTAGATTTCAGAATATCCTTGGACTACATATGTTGATTCTTAATATTTCAATCCAAAAAATGTTCATGTATCTAACCTTTAGTGTTCCAACCCCTCAACGAGTAGATGGATAATAGGAGATCTATTCATGTATTTTATTTGAAATGTTTTTTCAATTAATAATTTCAATAAAAGATAATATATGTAATTTCTCGGACCCTCTAGTCTATTAAACATCCAAACTGGTTGTTTGGGGCACCTTGGACCCCATCAGTAAGTCTGGATATTAGTAGTGTCAGTGGCCGGATGTCACATTGTTGTCACCCATCGGTGACACCGATCATTGAGTCACTGATCGGTGTGGCCTGGATCAGTTACATGGTAGGTTGTCAGGGTATTATTTCCATTATTTTCTAATAATTCCAAATTAATGTCTTTCTACATTTTAAAGTGTTTCAAGGCCATTTTTATCCAACATCCATTGTTTTAAATCACATTATGCGTAGGGAAACCATAAATGAAATGAAAATGTGTTTCATTTTTTCATATTTTCCTTTTTTAATAAAATACTTTTACTCACAAACATTATGGACACCTCTTAAGTTAGTATTTTTAAATGAAAATTAATTCCATCATGTGTAACCACCTAACCGCATTGGGAACCCACGATTCACCTTTAAATCTGATGAAAATTTTATTTCCCGTAACTCTAGGATAATTCTATTTATCGCACAAGATTCTTTATTCTTATTGGATAATATAATTTTCTTTCCATAGTGCATTTGGAGTCTCCCTTACAGAGGCTAGTTTGGCACCTATGCTAGATCCTTTCCCGCTAAATCATGGAGTCCTTTTATTTCCATCCATGCAAGTCGCGCGTCCCTAGTTATTGTCATTGGGAGAAAAACATTGATCGTTGATCCTCCACGAATGATTTTTCCTTCACCTCCCTTTACTGTGTACCATGTGGGGTGGGTATGATGATGTTCCTTTAGGGATGTACAAAACCAAATCATAATAAAGATAATATATGGTTTCCAAATATTAATATTGTGTGTTTGATGTTGTTTTTGTACACTTTTATCAATGATTATATGTTGTGAATTGTATGTGCATATTTGTAATGAAAATTGTTGCTATTGGTGGTCCTTTTGTACACACTAATGAACCTGTATTTTTTAGATAATTATATGATTAAATGGGTATAATATGGAGACTCATTTATCATGTAAAAATGGTTGATTAAATGGGTTATCAATGAATAATAATCCTTGTTTGGTCACCAAATTTAACCAAAAAAATGAAGGAACTTAATGAATGATGTGTTTGAATTTGAAAACTACCTTGGTTGTTCTTATTAATATGTGTTGTTGTTCTACATGACTCTTGTAGGGTGACAGGGATGAGGATGATATCCCTTATTGTCTATTTGATAGTTTGTTGATCTAATCCCATGCGGGGATATGTGTTGGTTCTTGGTTTTCTTCCAGTACATCGAGGGATCTCACATATTCCATTTTATATTTTGACATTACCAGAGAACCATATGTGAATGATTAATTTTCTGATTGGCTGTTTTTCCTTCCGTAGCTTGTGTAGATGAAAGTTATTCACTCGGTAGTGAAGAATTATTAAATTTTAACCACTTGAACGTGATAAAAAAATGCATTCCAAGGGGATTTGTTTTCTGGGAATGGGTTGTTACTTGGTTGTGGTTGTTGTTCTTTTTATGAATGAATTGTAATGAGGGTTTTTGTGTATAGGCTGGTTTTGGAATTACAAGGATGGGATGAGAGCTTGTTTACCTATTTGTATAAATTATTTATTATCTTTCATAACATAGGCACACCGAAGTTGTGCACTACATTTTGTACACTCCCATTTCATGGGGGATGGTTTTTTTTCCAACACTTCTCTGAGTGGGTGGTTATTTTCTTGTTTTTTTCTCTATATTCAGTGAATACCAAGACACATTGAGCATGTTATTACATACTGTAGTCCATTATAGCCCAAGAGTATTTTGGAAATACATGTTGTAGTAGTTGGACTAGGTGTGTATGGATGGTTGTTTTTACAAGTGTATTCAAGATAAGGCTCAGGTGTCTTCAGGTATGGCAGTAGTTTTTCAAGCCTTGGTGTCTTTAGTCGTGGTTATAGTTATTCTTGACACAGGTGTTTGCAGGCTTGGTTATGTGTGGTTATAGTGGCCCAGGTATTTTTGGGTATAATTTTTTCTTGTGGCCCAAAAGGTTATCGTTTTGGTGGCACTGGGACTATGGTGAAAATGGTGGGGGAGGTCTAATGAATATGATGTATTCAATAAATTGTAGGAAAGTTGAGCGTGGTACCCAAACATCAATGTGTTGTTACTATTATTTTTCCTGACAAGCATTATTTGATAAGTGTGGTTTGGTGATGTTGGGGGATTTTTTTCTTTTCTAGGTGATATGGTTGTCCCCTTTTCTCACAAGCCATTATAATTCCTCCCCACTTCGGCGTGAGAGATTTTGGCATTCCAAACTATCTATACTTGCATGCTCAACCTACATATATAAAACTATTTTCAGGTTCTAGGAGGATTTCTAGGATTGTTCCAGACCCTATTTGATCAGACGCTGTGATAGATTATGTTTATGGATTTATTCTAATTTATTACATCCCTATGGGGGTTCTCTTGTATTTGTAGCTCTTATTTTCGGAACATGCACATGGGAATGAATTGTTTTGGTTTTAATTTTTTACTTCATGTGTTGATGTTTCTTGGGATTTACTATCTTATCTATTGATCCTAATAAATAAAAAATTTAATGCCTCTAATACTATGTGCGATTATGTAACATTGGTGATATTCACCACTCCAGGGTCTATTGAAGGCAGGTATCAATGGTCACTATCTATCCTTCAACATGAGAAAGGATGTGTCTGGAAATCGTCTGTCCCTTCCCTCATCTTAGTGAATGCGGGTCATGAAAGAATGGTATCAAAGGTTGAGATTAAATTATAGGAAAGAGTTTGGAGTTAGGAAATTTTTTATTTCATGGTATGGTAGAGAAATATTATTATGAAATCATGGCCCGTGAAATAGGTCAGAGAAGACCAGCAAGAACAGAATATTTTATGGCCCCCCATGATCTGATGTAAGGTATTTGGACCTACCGAACGACCATGTGAGGATATTATGATTACATCTAAGAGACCCTAGAAAAGGTACATGATCCATGATGACATATTTTTTGTGGTTCTGGGGTCCTTTGATGATTTAAAATAAATAAATAGTATATGTAAATTTCAAAAGAAAACATCTACACTACAAGGGCTTTGGCATTCATTGTTAACATTGATGCTTTGGAACCCTGATGACGACGATGTGTAGTGTGAGAGATCAAGGCCCGGGAGGCTAATTCAGCTGATCATCAGATGGATGATCGATAGGAGTAGGAATACTAGTGGTAGAAGCTGCTTCATGCCTTTCCACTACATACCCTCTAGAAGTACGAGGGAAACATATTAGATGTGTTGATAGAGAGCCGGCTCAAGTAGATGTTGATAGCATTTAGATTCATCTGGGTTTAGATGGAGGGCTGGGTTTTTTTGGATGTAAGCCAGATGTGGGGAGTGGCATGCTAGTGGTGGAGGCTCTATCATGAAGAGAATATTGAGGATGAGGTTTTGTGTACTAACATCTTGATGGAGTTCCGGATGGAATTCCTCACATCTACAATGAAGGTAGAGAAGAGGCAGTAGCTAGTATCCCTTTTGTACGGGAGTATGATTGTGAAGAAGCTAGGGATCAAGTTCTAGGATATCCTTCTTATTGCTTTGGACATATTTCTAGATGAAGAGTCATGAGCGATATGTTAAGAGGAGTCACTCTGATTTTCTCTCCAATTGGTTGTTACTCCCTACACTCTAATAGTGTACGTTGAGTTTCAAAATAATGATGATGTAGTGGAGAGGTTGCACATGTTTTATAGTGTACCATGAAAGGCGATATAGTTTGGATATTCAAATGGGGATACTATTAGTAGCATTCCACCAGCGTTAGGGCCTTCTAGGTTTAGGCTAGTGGGGAACAGGCACCCGTAGTTGCAGTTTTGATCTCCTGGTTTGCACCCCTTCCTTTCGGGGCATGTAATGAGATGCTTCAACTATGGATGTTGTGAGAACTTTTAGAATAACTTCTCAAATCGATTGCAGTAATGTTTGGGTGGGCAGGTTTAGCACCCACCTTAGTGGTTGTAGTTTCTATTGAGAACCTTTCAGCAGCAGTAGTAGGGATAAATGGCCTCTTCTCCTCCGATAGTAGACATTTTAGAAGGAACCTGACCTCAGGGAGCACCTTAAGGTCCTCAAATGGTGATTAGGATTGGTGGCAGCCTAAATCCATGGGGTAGAGGTGCTAGGAGAGGTCAGTTTCACACTACAGAGCAAGAAGTTCTAGTAAGTCCAGAAGTTGTTCGAGATATGACCAGCTTGTTTAGCACTCTTGTATTCACCCAGTTTTTATTATGGATATTCGCACTATTATTTTACTCCCACTCTATCCCATGATATTGTTCTAGATACATACCAACTTCTCTTATGTTTTTCGGGGATGTAGGCTGATGTTTCAACCACATGAGTCCATTGGGGACCATTTTTTTCTTCTGATGCAGCTGTATAATGTCATTATAGGTATCAATTATATATTCACTATATTTGAAATTATCGACTGCTTCCAAATAAGGGTTGTGTTTTTTAATATGGATGGACAATGTGAGACTTTCGTTGGTGAGCGGGGTTTCCAGGAAGGTACCACTTAGTGGATCCCCTTCTTTCCGTGTTAGCAGATCTCTCAGTGGAGTCAGCTGATATTGAGATAGTTGAAGTCCCAAGGAGCTTAAATGTCTTCTTGTATTTCTTCCCTATAGAGGTGGTGACACTACCCCCACGACGGGATGTTGAGTTTGAGATAGACATGTAACATGGTGCCCATTCAATTTCAATGGATCCCCATCGAATAGAACCTTCTAGGTAGCGAGAGTTACATATAGAGTTTGATGATATGATGAAGAAGGGTATAGTTCGACCAAGAGTATCACCATGGGGTGATCAATTCTTGTTCGCAAAGAGGAAAGATATTGGTCATAGTTTGGGTATAGTATACAGAAGGTTGAACTAGGTGATAGTCAATAATCGTTACCCCCTCCAGAGGATCAATTTCCTTTTTGATTAGATGAAGTGGTTTGGATGTTTCTCTAACATCGACCTATGGTCAGAATTTCAGTTGTTAATGGTGAAAGAGGGTGACATCTCGATGACTTCCATCATGTGTAGATATTCGATCATTGAGTTCATAGTCATGAATTTTGGTGTTACGAACTCACCAGCCATGTTCAGGGGTATTATATACCCCATCTTCCAGGAACATCAGAACCATTTCACAATCATGTTTATTGATGAAATTATTATCTACTCAATATTAAATGAGGATCATGTCGAGCATCTGAGGATGGTTTTAGTGGTACTTCGACAACACCAGTCCTATGGGATATTTTTCCATGTGCATGTACTTGACATGAGAAGTGCACATCCATTGACATGTAATGTCAGAGTAGGGAATAACAGTTAACTCGTTGAAGGTTGAAGCTATTGTTTCATGGGTGGCACCCCAGAACGTGGCAGTGGTTCATTGATTCTAGGGTCTATCAGGTTACTACTAGAGATTCGTTCCCAACTTCTCCCGAGTTTCAGTAACTTTGATAAACTTGACAAATAATGATTAGAATTTTATATGTAGTGATCAGTTCTGAGAATCCATCATTTATATGAAGGGGAAGTTCGATTGTGCCCCAGTACTGAGGTTTCCAGAATAAGGTTTGAGGTGTGAGTTGTTCTGTGATTCTTCAGGTCGGTGCAAGGGGTGTGTGATAATGCCACAATGGGGGTTGATATCTTATTGGATTAGGAAGTTACTTCGACATGAGTGTAACTATGCCACCCACGATCTATAACACACTACGGTTGTGTTTGCACTAAATTTCTGGTGGCATTACCTCATTGGGGAGCACTTCGTGGTCTTGACGGATCATAAGAATTTTTGTTATATCTTCTCCTAGCGATACCTGAATTCCGTCATCATAGGTGTATAGAGTTTCTTTAGGAATACAACTTCGATATTTCCAACACCTTAGGAATAGGGGATGTGATGGTCGATTCCTTGAGAAGGATGTCGCAAAAGGACATGGTTTGAGAATCAGCAGATGCTCAGAAGGTGATGGAAGAATTTGCTGACCTATACTAGGATTCAAGGGAGGAGGATGGATGAAGTCATCTATTCTCGATGAAAGTGTAGTCCAATAATTTGAAATAATTGGAGGAATCTCAATGGGGGGACTTAGATGCTGAAGTGATGCATGATCATGTTATCCTTGGTGATTCTCCTACATGATGGTCAGAAGACAGGAAAAATCAGATGGCATTTTGTGGAAAGTTGTTCTTCCCAGTGGAAATGTTCCAGAGAGTTTTTGGTGATTTCCACTACTCACTCATGGGGGCACACCTAGGAGTTTCCAAGATGTACTAGGGTTTCAAGGTTTAGTTTTGGTGGATCAGGATAAAGCGGGAAGTGGCAGAGTTTTTGGTAATGTGCCTAATGTGTCAGTATGTGTAGGATGAACAATGCATCCCAGGAGGTAAGTTACAACCGTTTTATGTCCTCAAGTGTAAGGGGGACAAAATCTCTCTGGCATTCATCATGGGACTACACCGAGATGATGGGGGTTTCAATGCTATCTAGGTAGTGGTGTACCAGATGAAGAAATTATCTCACTACCTAGAAATCAAGGAGTCCAGTGTGGTGGATGATTAACACAAAGGTAAATGGAAAAAGTGTTGTGGTTGAATGGAGTTCCAAGGTCCATAGTCTCCGATCAGGATACATGGTTTACCACATGGTACTGGAAAGGATTGCAACATGCTTTTTGAACATTGCTATGCCTCAACACTACATTCCTCCCCCAGACAGAAGGTCTGGAAGAGCGCACAATCCAGATGATAGATAATTTTCTACGGGCATGTGTTTTAGGCTTTGGGGGATAATAGGTGTGACACATGACATTGGTAGGATTTTTCTACAATAATAACTATCACTATACCATTTGGATTTCTATATTCGAAGCCTTGTATGAGAGGTCATGTTTCTCAGCCATGTATTGAACATAGGTCGATAAAGTAGGTGTTCTTGGACTGAAGGTGGTGTAGATCATGACGTATAAGGTTCAGCTTACACGAGGAAGGATAAAGTTGGATAATGATTAGAAGAAGATTTATGTCGACCATAATAGGATAACCATGAAGTTCGAGTTCATAGACCATGTGTTCTTGATGGTATCTTCTTGTTGTGGGAAATAGTGGTTCGACAGGGGAAACAATATTTCTCCTAGGTTCATTAGACCCTTCGAGGTGTTATAGTGGGTCTATCTACGTGGCATATCAGTAGGTTCAACCACCACTAATACATATGGTTCACGATTTCTTCTATGTGCCTTAGATCATGTGTTATAGAGGAATGGTGACATTGATGAGAGTAAATTTGAATGGGCGACACATATGCAGACCCATTATCCAAAAAAATTATGTTTTTTGTTCTTTTTTTACTTATTTTTGGTATAATGGTTGACCTAGTTAACAGTAATATTTTTTGTTTTCCTTTTTCTCTAAATGTGTGTGAAGAGTCATGACTATGCAATGGGGGGGGGGCTGATCCCTAATCAAAACGCATTAAGGTAGATGTGATTAAACCTATGTAGGGATACTATTCTGCCTAAAGAAGATAGTATGTTGACATAGAATAACGGACTCCCTAATACATATGACTGGATGGTGTGAACATTATAGGATTGTGTGTTCACTTGATGGAGAGGTGTTCCAAATTGTCTAGGTTGGTTTGGCCATGAGAGGTATCATTCGTGGTGGTTGTTCAGACCCCTCCCTTTACACTGTGTTTATTTTTTCTTCTTGAGGACTAGAATAGTTTGAGTGGTATCTAATGTAATAGTCTAGACCCTCCCAGTCCATTACATTACAAATTCTTTTTTTTGCGGTGCCCTGGACCCCATAATTAATTTCAGAGGGTGGCTGTTTTGGTGGCAAGATGTAACCATGGTGTCACCCATCGGTGCCACCGATCGGTGATCCACGATCGGTGTTTCACTGATCGGCGCAACACTCGATCAGTTCCATGGAGGCTAGTCAGGGGTTTCTTTCCCTAGTTTTCCAGTAATTCCACTTTTATATCTTTAAACCTTTTAAATATCATTAAAGCCGTTTTAGACCTATAAATAATGTTTTAAATCTACTTAAGAGTGGGAAAACCCTCAACAGACCCAAAATGTGTGTCTATGTTACCTATTTTCCATTTTTTTAAATGAAATACATTAACTCACATCCATTTGGGCCTCGTATCCAATTATAATTATAAAATTAAAATTTATTCAATCATGTGTAACCACCCAACCATGTTGAGAAACGATGATCCGCCTTCAATGCCATTCAGGATTTCATATCTCGTAACTACAAGATCTCACCTTTTATCATACAAGATTCTTTCTTAGTGATATATAGTCTTTTTTCCTTTCCTTGGTGTGTTTGGAGTCCCCCTTACCGAGGCTTGTGGTGCACCCTTGATGGTGCCTTTCCTACTCACTCGTGGAGTCCTCCGAGTTTCTTCCCTTCATGTCTCACATCCCCACTTCATGGCGCATGGAGAAAAACATCGAAAATACATATTCCAATTAGGGTTCTCCATTCGTCCCTCTTTACTGTGTATCATTCTGGGTTATTATGTATATTTTCCTTTCAGTATGGATGAATCAAAACCATAGCAATGGTAATAAACAGTTTCCAAGGAATTATGTGGTGTTTTTTATTATGTTGTTGTATTCTTTTATATTTTCATATAAATAGTGAATTGTTTGGTCTTATGTCCACTAAAAATCGTGGCCATTCGGGGTAATTTATTGCATAATAATTTACCTATGTTTTCTAGATAATTCTATGATTAAATGGTCGTAACACGGAAACTGGTTAACCACGTAAACTCGCTTGATTAAATGGATCCCAATGAATATAAATCCTTCTGTGTTCACACCAGTTACCAGACATAAAGACTAATCTTAATTAATGGTGTGTACGAATCTAAAAACTCCCTTTCTCTATCTTTGTAATATATGTGGTTGTTCTTCTTGATTCATGGGGGTGACACGGATGGGGATGCGATCCCCTGTTGTGATGTTGTCGGTTTGAGGACATAAGGCCTTATAGATCTCTATGTTAGATCTCTGTTTGGTTCCAGTAATTCATGGGATCCCGCGTATCTATTTTGATTTTGTGAATTTATAAGAGAACTGGGTTTGAATTCTAAATTGGTTGGTTGGACTTTTTTTCTTCATTGGTTTTTGTCTATGCCTGTTAGTTTCCCACTTGTTAAGAATTATCTAAATCGAACCACTTCAAATTGATATAAAAAATGGGTTTGAAAGGGATTTGTTTTCTATTAATGGGTTGTGACTTAGTTGTGGTTGTTTTGATTTTGAAAAATTAATTGTAATTAGGGGGTTTTGAATAGGATGGTTTTGGAACCCATAGGTTGGGAGGATGACTTGTTTACCAATATTTATAATTTAGTTCATATGTTTCTTATTCGTGCCCCCCCTGTTCAGCAATTCATGATGAGTACCCCCATTTCGTGGGGGTGGGTGTTTTTCCAAACACTACTATGACTGGATGGTTATTACATTCTTTTCTACTCCCTCTCCCCAGAAGCCCAAGAAACTTCAGGCAAACTGTAACGTTATGTGGACCATTATTGCACAAGATTCTCTGAGTAGGGAATGTTGTGGTGTTTGGACATGGTTTGTGCGGGAATATGTTTTCCCAAGTGTCTTCAGTATGAGGCCTAGATGTCTTAAGGCATGGTAGTAGTTGTCCAAGACCATGTGTCTTTGGGCATGGTGGTTTTTTTTATGGTCGAGGTGTCAGTAGGCATGGTTATGTGCGGTTATGTTGTCCTAGTTGTTTTTAGGCATAACTATTGTTATAGTGGCCCAAAAGCATGTTGTTGGGGTGGTAGTTGGACTGTGTTGAGAATGGAGGGGGAGTTCTTATGCTTAAGATGTATTCAATAACAAGTTAGAATTTGGTACATAGTACCCAAACATCGATGTGTTATAACTATTACTTTACCTGACTTGCCTTATTTGGGGAGAGTTACTTTGTGTGTTTGGGTGGATATTTTCCTTACTAGGTTATTTTTTATCTCTTTTCTTAGGGGTAATTTGAATCCCCCCCACTTATGCATGAGTTATTCAGATTTTCTTGAATTAGTATACATGTATACTCACCCAACATATATAAAACTGATTTCAGGTTTTTATGAGGACTTCTAGGATCATGACAGACCCTACTAGCTTAGATTCCGGAACAGTTGACATTTCTTCCTTTCTTTTCATTTTGTAAATATCTTTGGAGTTATTTGTACATGTAGAACATATTATTGTAATATTCACATAGTAATGGATTGTTTTGGTTTTACTTTTTTAGATCCAATTTTTTTTTGTTTTTTGGGATCTAATATCTTATGTCATGACCCTACTAAATAAAACAGCGTAATTCCTTCCATATTACATGTGATTATGTACCCTTGGTGCTAATCGCCACTATTTGTCTTATAGAAGGTGGGAATCTGGGACCATTATCTCTGCATCAACATGAGGAAGGAATGGTCTAGCAAAATTTTTTCCCTTCTCTTGCTGTGGTGAATGTGGGTCATGACACTATATAGAGAGGAGGAATCACTAATGATTATCATGATGAATGTTTGAGATCCAATGAAGGAACATAATTTAATTGGTAAAGATAATTTATAATATATCATAAATTATATAAATATTTCATAAGAATTTAATGAGAGAATTATTCTTATCAATAATATTCTTAATGGTAAGGGATGGCCTATAAATGAATCCATAACCATATTGTAGGAGATAGATTCAAAACTAAAGGATAAAATCTCAAAATCAACAAACATTATTTGAGGGTAAAAAACACAAATGATATCATTTTTATAGAATATATTATATCATTTAAAAACAATTATATAAGGAAAATATATATAATATGTTGTTAGAATAGTAAAAAATATATATCTATATTCTATAATAGAATAGAAAATGAATGAAAAAATTACAATAATTAATCTAATGAATAAGTTTTCCCTAAAATGATTCCTTTCTTAAAAATGTAGGCACATTATGGAATTGATGTTTAAAATTCAATGACCCAAATGTGGAATGAAACATGTTTCTATGATATCTTAATCAATATAAGGACACAAGGGGTATGAGTAATATATTTGATGTTTTATATATGATAATATTATACATTTTAAATAGAATTTATATATGAATAACAGTAGATTAGTAACTAGGGGATCCTACACATCTATTTTATTCAAATGGAGGGTTTAATGGGGAAATAGACATATTATATTAGAAGAAAGGTTAACTATTTTATGAAAAAGTGATTGTATTAAAAAATGATGATTCATTATCCAATATGGGGACACTCATGGTACCCCTTTTGGATGGAAATCTGGATTGGATTGAATGAAAATAAATGAAATTCACTTTCTACAATGAAGTTAGAATGTGTAAATAAAAAACCACCCTGGAAAGAGTATCCCAAGGTGGATCCCTTGGATATCATTGTGTAATGTTTTATAATCTCTCTCACAAAAACAAAAATAGCATAAAAAAGTAATACTTGGGAAACAGTTCTTGAATAACAAAATTAACATGATCATGTGAGCTATATAATTTCATTATATTTTTATGGATTAATGTAACCCCTGAAGCATCCATGGTATGTTTCCCTTTCAATAATATAATAGCATGCATTGTATGCAACTTCGAGATGATAATACACTACGACCAATAAAACTAGTCATTATGAACAGTAATAACTACTTTTTAAAATTTTATAAGTCTTATCTTTCAAAATTGACTTCATTTTTGGATTCGTAATATCAAAATTAGCTTAGGGTGAATTTTTGGTATTTTTCTGATGACATTCAATTTTTTTTGAACAGTGAAAAACACTAAGTATTATTTTAAAATAGAAATTTTATTTAAATAAATATTTATTTTATTTAAATATATTTTAGGTCAAAATATAAACATAATACCTATATATGTTTAATTTAATTCATTGATGTCAGTTTATAAAAAGTTTAGATGTATAAAAATTTTGTCAACTTTTTAACCGTCTTTTACCCACCTCTTATGAGCATTTGAAAATTTGAAAAAAGATATAATTTTATAGATTATATGAATTATTTTTATAAAATTCCAGATACATGGTTGAAAATAGTAAGTAAAATGTGGTTCAATAAGATAAATCTAATTTTTGGTGAATAATAACTTTTGACTTTTATTTACCACGGTTAAATCTAAATTGGGTAATTAAGAAAAAAAATGATATTATTATTACCCTAACACATGTTATAATTCTATTAGATAAGTTTAATTCGACTAAAAGTACCTTAGGAATAAAATATTATCCTTTAGGTCCACGTGGAATAGATTAAGATATTTATTATTATTTAATTCAAAGAAGAGTTAAAAGTGTTAAATTCAAAGCTTAATAACCGAACCATTATTAAAATAGGGTTTTACATAAGATAAATTAGATTATAAATATTCATTTGAAATCTAAATAGCTTTCCAACAGAATGGTATTTTATTTATATTCTTTAGACATTATATATTTTAATTTATTTATGAAACAATGATGATGTAGTAATTACCAAATTAATGAAATATTATAATATTTGATATTATAAATATCCAAATAAATGTAATATGACAGTTTTTATGAAAAAACTAATTTATATGATACTATGACATCTTAGGGTTGGTTAGATGAATTTTTTTAGAAGTAAAAATTTTATTTGAAATTAGAAAAAACAAAATACCAAATCATGTCAAAAATGAAAAAAAGGTTTTTAAAACAAAAATTATATTATTAATTGATATTCCATTTTTAATATATATGGTTTTCCAAAAAGACATATATAATTATAGTAGTATAATTAATTAACCACTTAGGGTCCTCTTTATATTAAATAGTATGTTTATTAAACATATAATATAAAAAAACAAAGTCATGGTAAATGTCAATATATTTAACTAAGAGTTAAATAAACAAGATAAGGTTAATATAGTGGACCAAACCAGTCAAAAAAATTTTTTTTTGCGTTTTTTGACCCATACCCACCATATAATTTAAATAAATCATTTTGGATCCATTAGAAATAGAAAATGATTTTATTATAAAATAATATTTCTATCTTTTCCTAAGGTGCCTCTCACACCTCTTATAAAAGAGAACTCCCTATTCCATAAAATTCACACCTTCAATTCCTTTTGGCTATCCCAAACTCTACCAAAATACCCGGTAAATTGTCCTCCCTTAATCCTAGAGGCATTACATTTTTCTTAATGATTTCTAAAGGATCCCATTTTATCAAATCAAAAGAATGAACCTGACGAAGTGGAAAAATATTTCATCACATCTTTCACATACCTTTCTTCTTCCACATCCTCTTTATTTGTAGTTTCCATTATAAAATAATATATCCAGTATCTTCTATATATTTTGATGTTATTATAAATATTTTACAACCATATTCATTATTCTATCCATTTTTTGAATGACATGTCACCATAAGTGCGTACGTACGACTTACCGTCTCTACATCGTGGTGTAATTGTTATTCAATACATTATTATTTGGTTGGGTATAATAATGATGTGTAATTGATGTAAGTAATAAATATAACATGATAATGATTCTGTATATATGGTATACATCGTATTTTATATTATTTAAATATAAATTTAAATATATAGTCGCTCGTGCGTAAGTATGGATTACCATCTCCACAAACGCAATGAGATTCATTACCCATCATAATCCAATCAAGAATAATTTTTATTGGATGATTAAAAATAATTTTTAAAAACATAAAATCATTCTTAATATGAATAACATACATCATATTCATAAAAACACTACTTATGAAAAAAATCATATAAATGAAAACGAATTAGTTAACAATAAAAATGACGATAATACAAATATATTAATAAAAAAGAAATATTAAAAGACCATATAATATATCACATTATTGTATATTATTCTTGTATAATTTAATAACGATTAATTCATTATTATAAAGGAGGTTAACCTACCCTTGAAAAATGAAAAGTACAAAGTAAGGTGTTTCTTATCTCTCTTTTTATTTCGATAGATTTCCATTGTTCACCACATATTTATTGCTTGTGGGGTATTGTGTATGTATAATTAATATATATTATCATGATTATATTGATATTAATTTTATTCTAAGATTAATTTGATTGTCATTTACTTTTATTTACACGAATCGATTGATTACAGCGATGTAAGGGTTTTTCATCTCACATTTATTCCTGTGAGATTCATGCTATATTGGCCACTATCTCCTTTTGTGTGGAGTATATAATTCCCCTGATTTTACAAATTTTGTAATATAATTTACTTTATGGGTATTTACTTCTTAATTTTATGACACTTTTTCCATGGGGTGTATGTTTTATATGTTACCAAATTGGTAAGAGAATTTCAATTTTCAACTTCCAATCATTCGTTTTTATGCAATATTCATTTATTACATTACTCCAGGATTATGTGTGAAATCACTATTTATTTACGTATGTAGTAATTTCCAATCCACTTTATGGAGATATAATTTTGAGACACATAATCACAACATTGAAAAATCCCAAATTCATCTATATGAACTTGATAAGAGTAATTTTAACTCAATATCCAGTCATTGAGTTAATCATATAATTCATTGGTGTTTTTTACAAGAATATGTGGGAATGTCATCTGATTTATTTATGATTTATATCCAATCATATTGAGTGTATTTATATTTTCCACACATACTTATTTATTTGATTTATCCTTAACATACTGATATGGTCTTTATATGGGATTTCATCTCAACTTAAATTCCATTGAGTCTTCTTTATTTTTATACACCATATCACATTTGTTTGGTTTATATACTATAATTTGACATAGTATATCATGAATCCTTTAATTGTCATGATACTATAATGTTTTTATTACCTCAATTATTTTTATTCAAGTGTATCTCTTTTGGATAGGAACTCTAACAAAAATATCATAATAAATGTTTTAATGATTTATTATTCTAATTCCATCTCATTAATGTCCATGTTTTAAAAATAGTTTAAAGGATTTATTTATATGGAAATTAAATTTTTAAAATTAAAATTCCTTTTAAATGGTTAAATGTGGTGTGGGACACTTTATTTAGAAAATCTATTTTTAAACAGCTTCTTGACAAATAGTGTGGCCATTAAATGTTTTCAAGAAAAAGGGGGATATTTCTCTCAAATAGTTTTGATGATTATTTTAATCTATGTCAGAATCCGTTATTATTTTTTATTGATGTTAATCTGTTACAATAAAATCAATCATATTGTATTGAATGGGTTATATTTTACATTGTATGTTTTTTACATCATTCATGGTTTATAGATAAAGTATTGATATTTTTTATGCTAGTTTTAATATGAATGTGTATGTTATGTTTAAACCTTTTCATATGAGAAATGCATTGGACCTAGTAAGTGATAGGTGGAGCATGCTATTGCTCCTAGATGCATCAGTTGGTCTCATGAGACAAACTAGTTCCATAACATAAGGTCTTGACAAAATCTTATTTGTAGTCTTGGCATAAGGTCTTGACTATGTGGTTAAAAAATTCTGGCACTATGCATTCCATCATTATGAACATGGATATTGATATTTAATGTGACTACTATAATAACCATGAGATTAATTAAATGGAATTGTTTGATTTTATCTATGCTATATTTTGCTGAAGTTCTGGTTTTTATAGCTTTTGTATTAGTTTTATACATTGCATTAAATGTTAATGATTGTTTATGAACGTTCCATTTATATTTTTATCCTTACTGAGCATTTGATCTCACCACTTTCTATGTTTTAATTTTTCCAAGATACGAAGAAGTATATTATTACTGACCTGTAGGGATAGACTATGGGATATCAGTGTTGTCTAGGGAAACAATGTTGTTGTAGTTATCCATTTTATGATGTAATGTAATCCTTATTAATTTATCTAGTACATCCAAGGATACTAAACTAATCAATCATTCAAAAAATGATCTTTATTTCATTCCAATGATTTGTAAAAACACACCAACTCTAGGTTTCTGGGGTCGAGGTTTATAGTTGTTATCATAGGAACATTAGAAAACTCCATAGAAACTAGATTGATACAAACTCTTGTTAGAGAACATTACACTAAGATAGACTTTGAGGATTAGTATAGAAGTTCTTCCAAGAATTTTGGTAATGTAAATATTTTGTGAGTTTTACAAATAATACATCTCTGTCTAGATACAATATGGTAGAGGTGGATCTAGATGAGATGTATCTAGGGGTAAAACCTGAAAATACTACTTTGATCAAGACTCGAATGGGAACGGGTGCACGACAACGGACCTTACTACACTCTTGGTTATGACACTCGTGGGGTATATCCTTAGGATAATTTTCATTTTCATTACAAACCAATTTATAGGATATTAGTATAAGATGATAATAAATGCCCTATGTTAATCCTAAGGTGTTTCAAATATTAAATATGGTGTCATGATATTCTCTAAATGATTTTATGACTACTGTTACTCACACAATGCTTTCTTTTTTTAGTCAATTTTTGGATTACAAGGAAGTCATAGTGACTATAAGCATGATGTACTAGGTGGGAAAAATGGTGGAAATGAGCAATAAATGGAATATTGATAGGCATAAAGATATTGTGTTCATTCCAAATCATTATTCCGAAAATAGATCAATTATATAAATATTTACCAACTCTTTAACTCAACAAAAAAGTGAAAGGTGAAGAATGATAAGAGATCCAACAGTGGAGACCATGGAAAAAATAATCCTCAATTTCAATCATGCAGTAAATGTGGAAGGACACCCGTGAT
Source organism: Viscum album (assembly GCA_963277665.1). Lineage (NCBI taxonomy): Eukaryota > Viridiplantae > Streptophyta > Magnoliopsida > Santalales > Viscaceae > Viscum > Viscum album. Next base: position 2,088,399,423 of record OY728152.1, read on the forward strand.
AGTGTCTCAATGGAACAAATAAATAATTTACATGTGGGAATGAATCACATAATGTAATGAATTACCGAGGAAAAATAAATTTTATTATAGAAGAAAATAAACATGGTCCTAAGAATCCATTTTCAGTAATTTTCCGTAAATATAGGGGACCTGGACATTACCCGAGTGAATTCCCTATATTGTTAGATATTTTCTTTGTCAAAGAGGAAGCTATGTTGATATAAATGGTTGGGGAAATGTTTAAAAGTATTAGTGCTCCATGTTGATGGAATTACTTTGGATTAATATTCTCCTGTATTTGTAACCCTGCAGTTTGTCATGTAAAAATGATATTTGAAGAAGAATTATATTTTCCCATGTGGATATAGTTTAAAAAATAAACGATTTGGTTTTATATAATCATTGGTTTTGAGGAAATTACATGTTATTAAATTTTGGAATGAAAATGCAGGGTATGAGATAACATTTGTGGTTAAATTATGTTATGGTTATATTGTGTAATTTATTTTATTTTGGTAATGTTATAAAATATAGTTTTTGAAAATTGACAACACACAGACTGGGTTCCAACCCATCGCGTAAGAAAAAGATGTGGGAATCGATCCCACATCCAAAGTGTGATTGGAATTTTTCACCTACCATTGTATTACGTGATGTCCCTGGTTAGTGTGAAATAATATTTTTAGTTAAAAAATTTTATTGATCAATAATAAGTTGATTAGGGATCTCATGTCTTATCAAATGAATACCCTTAGAATGGAAAATTGATTTGGTGACTATGTGATAAATGTTATTTTGGAAGAAATTCGCTCTATTGGAAACACTATATGCCTATGGAATATATAATACTATGATATTTTATTTAAGGATTAAAGTTGTATTTATAACTATGTTTTTATTGTTCATTTATAGTGATTAGTTTTATTTATGGAAATGATTAACATATAATAGAGAATATGTGATTAGGTTAATTACTTTTAATTATGTGACTTTAAGAGTAGTCAATGTCATTTGGAAATAAAATTTAACGTGAAAAACTATATAACCAAATTATTATATGTTTTCAGTTTCAATATTAGTTTGGATTATATTGAACAATTTTATGGACAATTGATAATTGAATGGTATTTATTTACCTTAGGAGTATTGTTATTTGAATTTTAGAAATTTATATTACTGCTTCTTTCTATAAAGGAATACCCTTTTGGGGAATCATCTGGTCTTGTACTAAGCATTTTGGTATTGATTAATCTCTAAAGACAATGTAAATATATAGTTTATCCATTGTGGATCATGTGATTCTCTAGAAGTTTATTATAGATCTTCCAGTGTGACCAAGTCATCTTGAATACTCATCATTAAAAAAAATGATTTAGTGGTTGAAATTAATTATGGAATGAAACCATACTTAAATAGTAAGTATATCTCTTTATGTTCTTTGTTAATCTCATAAATAAATTATTCATCTTTATGAAATGTAACTTATAAAAAATATTTTTTGTTTACTTTTACTTTTTGGAAACTACTAACTATTTGTCCCATCAAATGTTTTTGGTTTTATTGTTTTTAACTTTCTCCTGATCATGTTTTCTATCCCTATCCATCATAACTTGACACTTATTTTACCTTCCATATTCGTGTTTTCCTACATAGAATCCTAAAATTGGTTATCTCGGGTGACCTTTGTACTTCTCTTTTATTCTTTTAAAGTGATAGTGTTATTGACTCATTTGTTAAGGTGGGACATTCAATTATGTTCCCAAGCCCAATTTTAAAAATTTCTAGGATTCAATTTTTTGAAAGGGGATAAGAATTTAACACCACAAGCTTCCATGATATGTTTCCCTTTCAATAATGTAATAGCTTGCAATGTACGCAACTTCGAGATTCTAACACACCGCGACCAATAAAACTAGCCACTATGAATAGTAATACCCACTTTTTGAAATTTTCTAAGTTTTATCTTTGAAAACGGACTTCATCTTTCAATTTGGAATATTGAAATTATCTTAGGGTGAATTTTTTGTATTTTTCTGAATAATTTAAATTTTTGATGAATAGTGAGAAACACTGAGTTATAGATTAAAACTAAATTTTTATTTAAATAATTTTTAATTTTAGTTAAAATTATTTTCATTCAAAATAGATACATAATACCTATATATGTTCAATTTAATTCATTGGAGTCAGTTTATAGTAATTTTAGATATATAAAAAATTTTATCAACTTTTTAACCGTCATTTACCCACCTCCTATGAGCATTTTCAAATTTGAATAAAAAACAATTTTACAGCTTCAGTAAATTGAATTTCAAAAATCCAAGAGACTTGATTGATATCAGTAAGTAAAATGTAATTCAATAAGATAATTTTTTTGTTGAATAGTAACTTTTGACTTTTATTTACAACGGTTAAAAGTAAATAGGGTAATTAAGGGTAAAATGATATTATTATTACTCTAACAAATGATCTAATTCTATTGGATAAGTGTAATTAGAGTAAAAACAACCATATGAATAAAATATGATCCTTTAGGTCCACCTAGATTATATTAGGACATTTATTATTATTTAATTCAAAGATTAGTTAAAAGTGTTTAATTCAAAGCTTAATAACTATACCATTTTAAATATAGGTTTAAACATAAGAAAAATTCAATTATAAATATTCATTAGAAATTTAAAACGGTTTTCCACATAATGGTATCTTTTTTTTACATTAAATAATTTAATTTATTTATGACACAACGATGATGTAGTAATTACCTAATTAATGAAATATTAAAATATTTGATATTATAAATATCAAAATAAATGTAATTTGACACTTTTTTGAATTCCACTAATTTTATAGAGTAATATGACATTTTAGGGTTGGATAGATGAATTTTTTTGAAGTAATAATGCTGTTTTGAATTTTTCAAAAACAAAATACCAAATAATGTCAAAATTTACATAAAAGTGTTTTTAAAACAAATATTTTATTATTACATGATATTCTATTCCTAAAAATCTATGGTTCGGCCAAAATTCATATATAATTATATTAGTATCATTAATGAACCTTTTAGGGTTCTCTTGGAATTATATAGTATGTTAATTAACCATATAATATAAAAATACAAAGAGACATGGTAAATGACACACTATTTAACTAAGAGTTAAATACAAAAGATAATGTTAATATAGTGATCCAAACCTATCAAAATCCTATTGGTTGAGTGGTTTTTGACCCATCCCCTTCTTATCCTTTAAATAAATTTTTTTGGATCCATTAGAAAACAAAAATGATTTTATTACAAAAACTATTTCTAGCTTTTCTTAAGGTGCCCCTCACCCCTCATATAAATGGGAACTCCCCCTTCCCTCAAATTCACACCTTCAAAGTCTTTTGGCTCATCCAAAAACTTCCCAAATACCCTATAAACTTCCCTCCCTTCATCATAGAGGCCTTCCATTAGTCATAAATCCAACCTAATGATCCCTTTAGATCAAATCAGAATGAATAACCCAAAGAAGAGGTAAATATTTCATCAACTCTTTCAAGTTCCTTTCTTCATCCACATCGTATTTATCTGTTGATTACATTCTATAATAATAACTCCCATATCGTCTATATACAATGATTTTATTATAAATTTGGTTAAACTATATTCATTATTCTATCGACACATTGAATGACATGTCACCATACATGCGTACGTATGGATTACCGTCTCCACATTATGGTGTACTTGTTAGTCAATAGATTATTATTTAGATGGGCATAATAATGATGTGTAATTGATTTAAATAATATATATAACATTATAGTTACTCTGTATATATGATATACCATCCAATTATATATTATTTTAATATAAAAAGAATGATATTGTCGCTCGTGCGGATGTACAGATTACCGTCTCCACGAACACGATGTGATTCATTCCCCATCATAATCCATTAAAGAATAATTTTCATTAGATGATTAAAAATAATATTTAAAGACTTAATATCATTCTGAATATTAATAAGATACATCCTATTCACAACAAACACAACCCACGAAACAAATAGTACAAATGAAAATGAATCAGTTAACACATGAAACAATGATAATATTTAAATATTATGAACAAAGCAATATTAAAAGATCATATATGACATCATATTAATTTATATGATTCTTGTATAATTTAATAAAAATTATTTCACCATTATAAATGAGGTTAACTTTCCCTTGACCAAGGAAAAATACAAATCAGATTCTTGCCTCAGTTTTAATTTCGTGAGAATTCCATTGTTCGCCACTTATTTATTCCATGTGGTGGACTGTGTACTTACAATTGAAATATATTATCATTATTCTATTTATATTAATGGTATTTTGAGATTCATTTGGTGTTTAATAACTTTTTTTGGTACAACTTGATTTTTTACAATGTAGTAAGGGTTTTACATCTCACTTTTATTCCCATGAGGTTTATGTTATATTTGTCACTATATCCTTTTGTGTGGGGTATGTACTGCCCCTAATTGTATTCATGATGTAATATAAATTACTGTATGTGTATTTAAATCTTCATTGTACGATACTTATGTCATGTGGTTAATTTATCGTATATTACCAAATCAGTAAGCGAATTTCAAATTTCAATTTCCACTCATTCAGTTTTACGTAAACATCATTGATTAGTTTACTCCTCAATTATGTGTCAAATCACTATTTATTTACTTATTTAGTAATTTCCACTACCATTTCTGAGGATATAATTTTGTTACACATAATAACACCATTTATAAATCCTCAAGTCATCGATATGAACGTCATAAGAACAATTTTAACTCAATATCCATTCATTGAGTTAAACATCCAATCAATGGTTTTTTTTACAATATTATGTGTGAATGTCCTATGAATTATTTACACTGACTAACCTATCATATTGAGTGTATTTATAATTTTCAGACATAATTATGTTACTGATTTAACCTTATCCTATGGATATGGTCTTTATAAGGTATTTCATCTCATCTTACATTCCATTGATTCTTTATTGTTGGTATGCACCAACTCACTTTTTTTGGGGTATATACTGTAGTTTGACCTACTATATAATGAATCCATTTATTCTCATGATATTATAATGTTTTGATTACCTCAAGTATTTTTATTCAAGTGTCTTTATTTTGGTTAGAAACTATATCAAAAATATAATTTGAAATGTTTTAATGATTTATTATTCTAAATCATTCTCATTGATGACCACGTATTAAAAAAAATTAAGGGGTTATTTTTATGGATATTAATGTTTTAAAATTAAAGTTACTTTATAAATTTACAAATTGTTCTGGAACACTTTTATTCAAAAATCTATTTTTATACAACATCTTGACAAATAGATTGAATTTTAAATGTTTTCATGAAAAAAGAGGGATATTTCTCTAAAATTGTTTTGATGATTATTTTCATCTATGTCAACATCCTTCATTATATTCAATTGAGGTTAATCTGTTACAATAAAATCATTCATATTTTATTGAATGAGTTATGTATGATTGTGGATGTGCTTTTTACACCATTCTTTCTTTATAGATAAAGTATTGACATTTCGTATGCATGTTTTAAAACAAATGTTTACGATATGTTTAAACCATTTCTTATGAAGAATGTATTGGACGTAGTATGTGATGGGTGGAGACCGTTATAGCTCCTTGTTGCATCATTAGTTCTCATGAGACAAACTAGTGTCTTGGCACAATGCCCTAACAAAATATAATTTGTAGTCTTGGAACAAGCCCTTGACTATGTGGTTATAAAAGTCTCACAGTATGCATTCCATCATTTTGAATGTTTCTATTGATACGGCATGTGATTATTAGACTAGTAGAATAATAATGTGACTAAGTAAATTTCATTTTTTTATTTTTTTCTTTTCCATATTATTCTGATGTTCACGTTTAAAATACTTTTTTATTAGTCCTATACATTGCCTTAAATTTTTGTGCTTATTTATAAGAGTTTCTACTATATTTTTATCCTTACTGATCAATTGAGCTCATCCCTTTCTATGTTTTATTTTTCCGAGGATGCAAGGAAATATACAATGACTGACATACAGGGATAGAATATAGTATCTCAGTGTTGTCTATTGAAATAATGTTGTCGTAGTTTTCCATTTTATGATGTAATGTAATCCTTATTAATGTATTTAGTACATCCAAGTCTACTAAAAAATCACTCTTTTATAGACATAATTATTCGTGATCATGCCAATGATACATAATAATGTACCGACTCTAGGGTTCTAGGGTGGGGGCGTTACAGTTAACATGTAAAATATTATTCACAAAGGTAGAAAATCAAAACTAAGGAAAATATATCATTAAATTAAAAATATTAAGGAAAATGTGTTTTAGGGGTATCCAACTAAGAGTATCCCCTTATATGGAATCAAATAAGATATAAAAATTATGATGATGAGGAAGTAGATTTTGATAAGATTACCAAATTCCTTTCTTGAAATATAAGAATATGAAATCGAAACTGTGATGATGAAATATTAGTTCTTCATGAAAAACCCAATTACAAAATAAGAATAATTCAAAGTCACCCCTATCTCCATATAATTTTTTTTTTAAAACTTTTGAAGGGGTGATTATTTATTAGGGGATATGATCCAAGAGAAAAATATAATGAAAAAACCATAATGTTTTTTGTCTAATGTATATTTATTGAAGATTGAATGGAATATGAACATGTTGAATGTAACACAAAGAGTTTTTATGAACATTATTTTTTCAAATAAATTTTAATATTAATTTATATCTTTCATTGCATTGTGTCAAGGATTCCTTTCACATGAAACTGACTCGGCATATGTTCCATGAAACCCTGACTTTGCGTACAATGCATGCAAAACTGAGTTTCTACGAAATATCACCTCTTATTTTTCGAATTTTCTAAATATGATAATTATAACCTAGTGGTTAAACTATGTAATATTAATATTAATAACCAATATTAAAATATTTTTTGTAAATGATTTCTATAAATAAAATATATTGATAATAAAAATTTTTATTTCTAGAAATGCCTTTTTTAGGTTTCAAAACATTACTTTTTATAATGAAGAAATTATAAGGAGGAATGAAATTTTATTAAAATATAGATATTTGATTTTGATAAAATAATCATAAATTTTTCATTTATAATGTCAAAAATAGAATAGGGTAAATATTTGGTAATTTTTTTGTGAATCCACATTTTTTGATTATTAGTTAAATATACTTTTTTAACTAATTATTAATGATAAATTATGTTATTAACGTATATTAAGGTAACATTAGAACAATATTATATCTATTAATATTATTTCATTTAGTATAACCATTTTCAGTTTGAAACAAAATGTAATATCATAACAAACATTTGGAAATTTCCCTAATTTGAAGCAGTGTTACATCATCCCATCTGTGGGATTAGCACTAATCTTAATTTTTTAGCATCAATGATTGTAATTTAAAAAAATCAACATATATTTTTTTATTAGGCCTAATTTTTATAGTCTAATAATACCATTCTAATTTTTGACCAAAATTTTTTGTAAATGTGAATAAAAATAATGACAATTGTGAAGGCCAAATTAATCTTAATTAAAGACTGAACAATAAAAATTAAGGACCCTAATGACCTACAAACATTTACAACACACATTTTATGTCTATATATCTTGAATAGACCATAAATTCATGCGTTTAGTAGGTCTGGAGTGATTTTTTTCTGTAAGACCATGTGCACTATTAATTTGTTTCTAAATAATTCAGGTGAGAACTTTTATTACCCGATAAAAGGCCACCACCTATTCACATTCCTCACACCACTGAAACTAGATATGTTCATCCCAAATTTTACCATGGTGCCTAAAAAAATATTCCCATATATATAGAAGCCCCCCTTTTCAATGAAACCCTCCCAAGGAAACCATTAGGAACAAACCAAAATGAGTTACATGTTTTAGAGGTAACATCTTATTTCAAGAACACTTCCTTTATTTTTCATCTACAACCCTCAATTATCATCATTTATTTATTGTGATACAAAACATTAGGCTACGTATACTAGGATTTTTTTATTCATTGGGTATTACTTACACTTACACCCACTTATATATAATGGATATTCAACATATTGTTTCTATGTATGGTGAACTACTGCCTCACGAAATGATGATTGTTCATTTCTTCTTTACCACTGATCATGGGGTCCATTATAATAGACACTATATTTTTGTATTTAATATTTATTTTTAAAATGTATTTATTATTATTTATTACTTTTTTAACACACATATTTTTTCCTTCCAAGTGGTGTTAATATGATAATTTTGTTTCAGGAAGTGTGGACTATCTCCCCCTCAAAGCGATGTGATTAATTCACACACCACATGAAATGTATTAAAGATGGGATTAATAAAATAAAACGATATATATTATATAGTAATTATAATTTAACAATTATAAATATAATTATACATAAATGTATATATATATATATATATATGTTATTTACAAACATTCCTTCAATAGGACAATAAAAATAAAAACAATGTTCCTACGTACGAAAGACTTACCGTCTACAAAAATAGTGCATTAAATTTCATACATTATTATGAAATAAGTTATTATAATAAAAATATATATAATATACAATAATTTTATATCATTTTATACATTATTTAATCATCATATAAGTATAAATACTAACACTATGATAAACTATGACAAATGCGAAGAACAAAAAAATGATTACACAAAGTGATACATTTACATAAAATCATTAGTGAGCGAGTAATAAAAGATCGTAATAAAACCATATATTTTATTATTTAAAATAAAATTATTCTATTAAACATTCATAAAAAAATTATTAATTATACATGAAGCTTGGATGAGTATGTAGAGAAACATGAGACATTGTAATGGTATTTCATATCACTATTAATTTCTATGAGATGCAACCTATGTTCACCAATTTTTCATATTGGGTGGTTTATGTACCTAACTTGATCTTATTTTATATATATATATATCATATAATTAAATTAATTTATATTCACATATCCATTCTATCATCCTTCTGTCATTTGGATTAGATTTCAAAACATACCAAATCGGTAGAACAACTTTGCCTCAACTTGCCTTATTTGAGAATCCTATTGTGTTATATAAATAAACACATATTCGAGGTGTATATACATCAATTTTAAATGTGATATAATGAATATATTTAATTTCATGAAATATTATTATTAATTTAATTTCCATTTCTTATATTTAGTGTATGATCCCATGTCACCAAATTATATGATTTTATTGTTAAAATTTCATCACATTTCTATATTGATAATTGTTTATGTTTCATTTTATGAAATCATATGATAAATCTTTCAAAAATATTAATGAGTTGCATTATGATATATTTATTCAATATATACTCATTGTTTAGTACCATTTCTTACACTTTGGTACTTGATATAATGTCCTTAGTAAAATTTCCCACCAGTCTCTTTGATAAAAAATCTATTGTATTCCAAAACAATGTTTTCATAAAAGTTTTAAAACTACCATTGATGATACTTAATAATTAAAAAAGTATTTTTAAAATTTGTTATTGTTTTAAAATATTTTTTTTCAGTATTAAATTACATTGTAAAATAAAAGGGTTTTGAAAATGTTATCTATTATAAAAATCAATTTTCAAAGAAAATATGATATTTTTATTATAAAATGTTTTTAAAAGACACATAAATATTATTTCACATTTATGATAACATAAATTTTGTTTTTATCAGGCCTTTATGGGGAAATTATTATACTTTTTCATTCATATTATTTAATTAAATGTGTTATGTTTTGATTGCATGATGTTTATGATGAATTTTTCCCATTCACAGGTTATCTTATTTTGAGAACCTTTTCTTCTCATAGGTTATGTTTATGATGAAATGATTCTAAAACCTATCAATTTTGAATGATTATGAAATACTTGCATATTTATTATACTCATTTCATTTAATTGGTTATAACATGTTCATTTATGATCTTCTATCACATGTTCGTATAATTTTATTATGTGACTGGTGGGACCTATATATCATTCCAATGCATTAGGTATTGATATATATCAAATGTGATAGACATGGGTGGTATGAGGGTTTACTTAGATTAGTAAAATATTACTTTAATTAGGTTCTATTAGTTTAGTAATACTGGTCTGGAATGAGGGTTTACACTGTTTAGTAATATAGGTCTAGATTGGGGGTTCACATAGATATGTATTGGAATTATTCCTCAAATATGTTCTTAAAATTGATTCCTTGGCTACAATAGAAATAATTATATTGTTTTGGGTTCCCATGATATCATGTATTACACAAGTTTTTTGTTTTCATGACTTATTTCCTTTAGTTAGTTTTTATTCAATTCTTATGAACATCCACTATTAATGTATATGAACATTGATAAGAATGGTTTGATCTTATATTTTTATGACCATGTTATCATACCCTTATGCACTTTTTTTCTAATATGTATCCCTTTTTTATCCTTATTGATAATTTTAGCTCAAAATATTTAGTTTCCATTCACCTAGTTTATGCTACTATGTTTTCTGTTTGATTTTTCTAATATGTTTCATAGTTAGGATGAAAATTTTTGGAGATAATTGAGCTCACATATGTACCAGATTTTATCATTACATTTTTCCAAAGGAACTATAACAACTACGATCATTGGGTGACTATTTTTATAATTTTTATGTATTCATCATATTCTATGTAATTTCAATGTTTTCAAAGAGATGGTCTCTACATGTAATTTTGAAAAAATAATGAAAAAATTAAAATAATAACACAAATAATGTGGTATCAGTCCACAAAATGGTAATGAATTGATTATTAGTAATGAAGTTTCAGTAGATATTTAAATTAAATTTACTTATATTCTTCAATTTGGTTTTAGTTATTTATTATGAAATTATAGAAAAAAAATATTTTGGATAATTAATTATAGTCAAATGATATATCAATACAAGGAATACGCAAAATTAATTCTAATAAAAATTGATATTTTTTTATTCAGAAGTAGTTTCCTCAAATAAATAATTTATTATATTGAATATTTAATTATTTTGAGTGAAATTCAATTGAAATTTATAGGTTATTAATCCTTATTTATAAATGTTAATCCAATGAAGTATATTAGTTTCATGTGGTATAACTATTTCACTATACCAAGTGGTATCCATTGATACATTATTTGTTTTGTGTCATAGTCACATGCATTAAATCTTTAAATTTATACAATTTGGTGTAGGAATGGGATAGATCATATGAATTTTCATATGAATTGATATTTCATGGTAATATATATTAATTGGATTCAATTAATTATATGTGAAATTCTTTTTATCTAACATATACTCTTGTTTTATACACAAATCCCAGGATTAGTTTCCCTTGAATATGTAATTACATATCAAATTTGTCGTGGTCAATTTACTCATATTATTTCATTAAATTATTATTAATTTATTTTAATTTATCCATGAATATTGGGTTATGATAATTTATAGATTTCTGATCTACATCAAGAAATTTTGGAAATGTAGTCATTAAATAAAAATAATTTTATTCAATGTTTGGATTGATCTAAAATATAATGTGTTTTAACAATTAGATGGAGGTGATAAAGACTCCCTCAAAGATGTAGTTGAAGTCCCTGAGGATACCCTTAACAATTTTCAATGTTCGATATAAAAATCTATTTTAAATAAATTATCACTAAAAGAGGATATTTTCTATAGATAATGTATTCTTTTTTTGTCGTGAAAAATTCTTTTTGTCCTCCTAGAATGATTTTTAATTTCTTCCCATGAGTTGACAAATTTATAGGGGAAGGGTGAAGAAAAACTTTTATTGAATGATGCCATTTAATTATTATGAAAAATCTGTAGATTTATATTGAATATATTGTGGTATTATTGTAAAAAAATTAATAATATATTATTTCACACAAAGGGTATATATTATAATTGATGAAAATTATTAATAATGACAAATAATTTGGATTATTATAGCATTGTTAACATATGTAATTTTTTGTTTTTTTATAATTTTTTAAAATTGAAAATAAATATATTGGATGATAAATGTCATAAAATTTTATAGAATATTTTGGGGAAAATTATATATATAATGTTGTAAACCATTCTATGTTTTTTAAAACATACTACGATTTTTTCCACATTAAATATTATGTACTATCATGATTAAATATTTTTTAAATTTATGGTATCTATAATAGAATTCAATTAATAGGATATATTATACTATGAGGGAATTTAAAAGAAGCATTGGAACATGGGATATGGTAAAAACATCTAACCAGTGCAGGATACATCATAATGAATATTGTTTTTTGGATAAACCCATGTGAGAAATGATGAAGCTAAATTTTTAATTTTAAGATTCTATAGATAAATATGAAGTATAAAATTATCCAAATTAGGATCACGTGATTAAAAAATGGTTTGGTGGTCATAACAACACTAGGTATATTTCTTAAGTTCATTGAATGTTACCATATCAAAAAAAATTAACCCAATATTTTCAAAGTGAAGGTCATAGAGGAAAAGAATCCGGATAAATGAATAGGAATATCAGGATTCAAAGTAAAAATTAAATAGTTGAGATTATTGCATGGTGTTTATTATTTTTATACGAATTTATATAAGGTATGTACTAAATAACATTTTGTATTTTACATTAAATGTGGTTTTTTTGGGGGTTTCAAATTGAATATCATCAATTTTTTATATTTTGAAGGAATTTCCACATAATCTATAAGGTGTATTATTTGTCCAATGATATGATTCATAAACAATCATCAATGATCAAATATTATGTGGTTATAAGTTATTTATATTTTTAAAATAATTTAAAAGTTATTTTATAGTGATTCTACTATGAATTTACTAAATAATAGTATGACGTTCCAAATTCGTATCTTGTGTTTTAGAGTAGCCATATAACCCATGGAATAAGATTAAAGAATGTGATTATCTTAATCCAAAATAAAAAATGATAATTTTTTGAATCATATAAATGGGAAACATTATAAAAGAGTAATTCATGATTAAAATAAACATTTCATTTAAAACCAATGTGAACAATGAAATTTAAAAAGATGTTTAAAAAAATTATGCATCTCATTTATATTATAGAATGGTGATGGAGAATTTATTAGAATATCTATTTTATAAATTTTCTTGATATGATTTTATGGAAAATATTTTATAATTTGGTATAATCAAAGGTTGTTTTATAATTTAGTGGATATGAAATTAGGATAAATCATGATTTCAAGAATCATGTTGATTCTGAATTTAGAAAATATTAATGTTTATGGAGAATATCATATGGAATAATAATTGAAGAGAATAAACTCTACAAAACTAATGGGAAACAGAAATGAGGACCCAAAGGATTTGAAGGAAATATATTTCACAAATAATATATATATTCATTGAATTAGAGTATAAGGATCATATATAGAAAATACATATAATTTTTATATGGAAGAAAATATTTTTTATATGATACATAATGGAGGTTTATTTTTAGAAATAAGTATAATTTTAGATAGTAAAATTAGAAAAATGGATATCGAGATTGATTAAATAATAATGAGGAAGTATTTTCTCGAAGGTGGTTTCATAATATATTTTTTAAAGATGAATTTTTTATGTTCACAAGTGTATATACACAAATATGATGATATACTCAATTCATTACACTTTATTGATGAGGTTCATACCTTCTAGGAAAAAACTCTAGAAGTGATCCTACTCTAGATCAGTTCATGAAAGAGGATGAATAGAAGTGTTCTTTGTGTCTTAAGATCTATAGAACCTAAGATGTTCTTTAATATATTCAACCTAGACATAGTGTTACAAAAACATGTTTTTCGACCAAACTATTGCAGAAATGGATTTGAGAAATTTTTAAAATCCTCAATGTGTGCTCAATAATTATATCCTACAATGGGATAACAATATAATATCCTATTTTACCATTGAAATAATAAATTAATATATATATTTGACAGTTTATTTTGGCTTTAGGTAACATAATTTTGCAAGAATGTTAAATGTAGTTCCTACCCAAAAGAGAACAAAATCAAAAAATGTACCATAGATAAAATGTGAAATCAAATTCCAAATTTGGTCAACCCATATTCACCCTCATCTCATTGTTCCTTGAGGACATATGAATTTATGATCATATTAAAAACCAATGGTTATGAATTAAATTGTTATACATTAAATTTTTAATATTTTTTGATTCACATACTACAATTCCAAATGTTTCACTATGTTGTGTCATGTGGGATTGATTTTTTTTCATGATTTGGCTAGAAAATTCATAATTATGAATATATTTTTGGTTATGAAATCCTCAAAAATTACAATAACTTAACCGATATAATGATTTTGAGATTTTTAAATTTACTCAAACATATCACTGAAATTTATTTTAGTATCCAATTTCGTGATGAAAACTACTAAAATTATATAAAATAATAATTATTATAATAATAATAGTATTATAATCTATTTATTTCAAACTATTAATTTAATTATAACTAATTAATATTTCTCATTATTCTATAGTGGGGTCTTATATATTCATAAAATACATGAAGTAAATACAAGAGTGTGTAAAACCAAGTGAAAATATTATATTATAATATTATGGGTACATAATTATATTACATATTATCATTTAATAAATATCATTGTCTTATACTATCATAAATTAAAAATAATGAAATTTTCTAATGGATTTTATTGGGGATAAAATTACATTTTTAAGGAATTTTTCTATAATTCCAGTTATATTTAAATTTTTACAATATATGATCAAAATCATTATCATATTAATTTAATGAATGTGGATTCATCATTATTTTCACTTCATATTCACTCCTATGTATTTTGGAAAATATCTATGATAATTCATCCCAAGAGTCGTTAATTTTTTAAATTTCACTATTCCCATATTCTCCCATCCCACATATTTTTGAAACTAGTATTATTTAATCCAATTCCAAAAAAAATTATATTTATTATTATTAAAAAATAGGGGTCCAGTTGAATTTTTTTAAGTTTAATGGGATCCCATAAATTCATGAAAAATTTACAAAAAATGTTAAAAAACAATGGTATCCATTGAACCATTGAAATGAAACATTAATATATTGGAATAGAGGTTCTTTAGATACAAACATTTATTAGTGTTATCTTACTCATAATCATCATGGATGAGATCATTTATAAGATAGGAAATCTTATTGTAGACCAAAATATATTGAGCCATATTAATGTTACCTTCATTAAATCCAGGAAGAATATTTTGTTTTTATTGTTGATCGAGTCAAAATGATTATCATTTATATTTACATGAATATTTCATGCATGAATCTCATCAATATTATCCTATGAGTCCCAAATATGATTTTACATCCATCATCTCTGTGGAGTGGAAATGAAAATACACTATGACTGGTAAGTATTTTTTATCTATCCTTGTTTTCGTACCAACACTCTTTCCATGTTATGAAACATCATTTACGGAATAAATAAATTCCAATGTTCTATTATTATGATTTGAAATATCATACATATATATAAAATAATTTTATTCCTTATTAATAATATAATATTTATATACCACATAATTGTTATTGAGATCTATTAAATAATGTTTTCTATAAATAAGAATATTCCTTGAACACTATGGTTTTCTTCCTATAATCATTAAATAATTTTCTACATCCATGATTATATTCATCTTTACAAAAAGGGATAAATATTCTATATAAATTTCATCTTCATATTCATATGTGATTAGTGAGTGTGTGACATCTACTAAACTGTTATATAGTGAGGTATCAACATCAGGGATCCCCTTGAAATTTTGGCATTGTATTGTCCCTTTAACAAGAAATATTTTATTATTCATCATAAATTCTAAAAGATGAAATTAACTATAACATTAGTCTTTTTATTTTTGAATCATTTACTCAAATCTATTATTCTTCACTACAATTGAAAATAACTTATTTAGTGCTAAATAGCATGTTGTATCCACTATTCCATCAATCCTATAAATAGTATATTATTTTAACATTATATTTGTATTTTATAAATGAAATCATCACCCAAAAAACAAATTTCTACATACATGTTTCTTGTAACACTCTCACTGTTGTTACCCAGAGTTGTTTCATTATTACATAACATTGGAAATATCACTAGGGATAAAATATTGAACGACCGATGAGTTTAGTATCCATAGATGTACTAGATACATACATATGTTCTACATTATATTATGAAATGAAAAATAATAACATTGTGTCTATTTTGAACACACTCATACCCCTTATCCTATTTCTAAAGTTAAATAATAATATACATTTCCTCATCTAGGAAAATTTAAAACATAAGATATGGGTGCACTTAGATGCTCAGTACGGATACCAATATAGCTGAAATGTTCTTAAATAAGCCTAATCTTTTAAGGAAATGTATGAGACTCAAAAACAGGCCTTTGAAATGTAATCTTCAGTATAATATGGAAAATATAAATCATATAATTTCATTTGATTATTCACATGTATATTCTACTAGTTAGATAATCAGATGTAATATAAATAGTTAATTCTATAATAATGGAATGCATAATGTTGGGCATCATAAACATAGAGTCAAGACCTTGTGCAATGACTAAAAATAAGATTTTTTCAAAACCTTTTTTCAAGAGACATGTCTGTATCAATAGAGCTACTGATGCATATATTATCTATAGAAGTCTCCACCCGTTACTTACTATGTCTAATGTATTTTTCATATGAAAAGGATGAAACATAACATGATGATTCGAAATAAAACCAGGATAAGAAATGTCAATACTTTAACCGTTAAAATTTATTGGAATAGATATAACACATCCACTGTTAAACATATTACAAATACATCAATATGATATGGAATATTTTATCATAATAAATTAACTACAAAAAAGTGTAAAATCCCTCAAAGGATGTTGACATAGATGGAATTAAAACTATTTAATAGAAATATCAGTTTCTATTTTAAAATAATTTATAATTCAAATAATTATAAAAGAAAAAATTTATTCTGAAAATATTATTATAAAATATTAAGGGAATATTTAAATATCTTTTTACATTGAAAAATTCCCACACATGCCGTATATATTAAACAAAATTCCATTCTTAATTTATAAAAAATGTCATAATGCACCATATTTAGAAAATTAAATAATGATTCCTTTCAGAAAATTTTATTAAATGAAAAAAGGTTATAAATGACTTTATCCGATAGTATTGGATATTGTAAATTTTTTTTGAAATACATTTATAAGAAACACAGATGTGGATGATAAGGAATAAAGTCTTAGTAGATACTTATGTATAAAAAACCTCAGAAGATATAGAAATTGTAAAATTAACCCTTTTTAATTTTCCATGGTTGAGAGTATGTTAATTTCATATATAATAGTTAAATAATTGTTCTTAAATTATTAAAGATACATGAACATAAATATGATATCATATATCATCTTCTAATATTTCTTTCTTACTAATATTTCAATAGTGTCATTATTTAGGTTGTTAATTGATTCATTATCCAATAAATGTTTTTTTAAAATAAGTCATGTTTTATGTGGATATGATGTATATGATTCATATACAGAATGATATTATGTTATTAAACATTATATTTAATCATTAATTAACTTTATTCATGAATTTCTACGATGGGGAATGAATCTCATCATGTTTGTGGAGACGGTAATTCGTACACATCCATGACTAAAAATTTCAGTCCATTAACAATGAAATAATTTTCAATTGGATGGTATACATTATATATAGAATCAATAACATGTTATATTTATTAATTACATAAGTTATACTCATTATTATACACATCCAAATAATGAAGTGTGGAATAAAAAACTACACCACGACATAGAGATCGTTAGTTATACGCAAGCACATATGGTGACTATGTCATTCATAAGATGGATAGAATAATTAATATGGTTGTACAATATTTATAATGAAATAACATTATGTAGAAGCTAATGGAGATACTATTTTGTCATGAAATCAACAAAGAAAGTGGATGTGGGAGAAGAAAAGTACATTGAATATGGGATGAAAATATCCCCTCTTCATCAGTTGCTTCTTTTTTATTTGATCCAAAGGGCTCTATTGGTTGGATTTATTATCTTTGTAAACCCCTATGACTATGTGAGTGTAGTTGGGAGGATATTTGAATAGAGTTCTTTCGAGCCAATAGTTTTTAGAGTTGTGAAATTAAGAGATGTGGATGTACCCTTTTATAAGAGAGGGGAGGGGAAATTTAAGAACGACGTAAAATATTAATTTTTGATACCATCATACTAAGTTTGTAATGGCTCTATAAGAATTAAATTCGAGTCTATGGTGGGGATGGGTCTAAAAACCATCAAAAAATATGTTTTAGTTAAGTTTAGGACAACATATTACCCTTATCTTTTATATATAACACTTAGTTAAATAGTTTAACTTTTACAATATCTTTTCATATTATTATAATAAATTATTAATAAATTTACAATAAAATTCAAAGAGAACATCAAGTGGGTTATTAATTTCATATCTATCATTATATAATTTTTTTGGAATAAACTAATAATTTTATGAATATTATAACATATAATAATATATTATTTGTTATAAAAACTCTTTAATGTGAAATTTGACACTATTTTGTATTTGGTTTTGGAGAAAGCCATAAAAATTGATTACTAATAAAAAAATATTTAATCATCCATAACATGTCAAATTCAAATATAAAATTCGTGGATGGCTTCAAAAGTTTAAATTTTCATTTATTTTAATATTTATAACGTCAGTTATTATAATCATTCATTAACAAGGTAATTAATGCGCCATCCTTGTGTCATAATGAAATTTAATTATTTAATGTCAACAAATATTAAATAAACATATATATTGATATAAATATAATTAACTATTTAATGAATATTTATTGTCTAATTTATCTTATGAAGAACCCTATATTGAAAATTAATTATTTATTAAAAATTTAATTAAATGCTTTTAACTCTTATTTAAATAAAATAATAATAAATGTTCTAGTCTCATTCAAGTTGATAAAAAAGATTTTATTATATTCATATGGTATATCATTGTTGAAATATTCTTATCCAATAGATGTAGAACCTGTTTTAGTGTAATTATAATATATATTTCACCTTTAATTACCCTATTTACTTTTAATAGGGGTAAATAAAATTCTAAAGTTACTATTCACCAAGAATTACTTAAATCTTATTGAACCAAATTTTACATACTAATGTCATTCAAAACTTTCAGATTTTTGAAATTCAATTAATATGGGCATTAAAATTATGTTTTATGCAGATTTTTAAATGTTCCAAGAAGGTGGATAAAATACGAAAAAAGTTCCATAAAATTTTATAAGTGTAATATTATTATAAAATTTTCATAAGGAATCAAATTAGAATAATACATGTAGTATTTATCCAATTTTACTTTGAGGTATTTTTTATTCAAAAATATTTATTTAATAGAAAAAATTATGTTTTTATCTCAACGTAGTGTTTTTCTCTATTACTCAAAAATTGAATGATTTCAGAAAAATATAAAAAATTCACGCAAAAATAATTTTAATATTCCAAATGAAATAATGATGAATATTTTACCAAATTAAAAACATAGGATTTTCATTAATTTATTTAATATTAATTCCCATCATCAAAACCAAAAAGCGATTTTATCTAAAATAAAAACTTTCCCAAGATTGATACGTTTTTATGTCCAATATAAATGTGAAAATACATACAATGACAAATATTGGATTAAATGATAAAAATATGATCTAATTATACATAAAATTAATTCAAATGTATTATTTTACACTATTAATAATTTTGATAAAAAAATTTGTCTTTAATTAAAATTTATTATCTTTCACTACTAATCAAAATATGAATGTTATCAGAAAAACAGAAAAAATAATCCAAAGTGATTTTTTATGTCTTGCTTCTAATGAAAAATATTTTTTGTAAAATTAAATATATAAATGTGTCAGATATTGGATATAAAAATGGTTCACCATTAAAAGGTGGTAAAATTTCAGTTTTTTAAAAATAATTATTTTTTCTAAGAAATTGATTATATTTTTATATTATGTCTAATAAAAACATAATGTGAATGTCAAAAATAAATGGAGTATATGAAAGTCAATGTTTATTTAATACAATTGATAGTTACTTTTTGAATGGCTAGTTTTGAATGTCATGGTGCACTCGAACTAGATTTCGTGTGTAGCACAACTAATTGAATTACCTTAAAGAGATAACATGCTATGAAATAATGGGTTGTTACATTCTCCCCTATTTCAGAAAATTGAATACTCGAAATATGAAATAGATCTTCGAAAATAACGGTTGAAAATAGAAAATACATATATGGAAAATGCATATAAAAAATAGGGTTAATAAAATGTAGTTATAATTAGAGCATTGGGAAATTAAAAAGTCACCACAAAATAATGGTATCGAATAAGATTACATTAGTGGAAATTATAGACACATAATGGGTGGAAAATGTAAATATTTATTGAGTGTGATTGAGGTCATCAATCACAAATAACTGAACAATAAATGGAAAATCGAGGGCCTCAAAAAAATAAATATATGATAATTTAAAATATCATCGGTTCAAAAAAACATAACATATTAGGATAAAAAATTATTGTTTTTATGTGTCTTTCCCTATTGATTAATAATTAAATTCATCATCAAATAAGAAAAAAAATACTTGACAGGTAGTGTTCCACCATTTAAATAATTTATACCACAAACTCATTTTCACTCAAAAAACTAATAGAACTAAAAAATACTTTATTTAACCTAATTGTATATAGTTATAAGAAATGAATATATAATTAATCATTCATACCATTTTAAAAAAACTACATTATAAAAGGTAGGACATCATGTAGGATAGTGATAATTGACACAACCTTGTCTCCCTTCGGTTATGCGTTCAAGTCTCAGGGCGTTGCCGGATGTGATGAGTTGTTGTCGGACCTCTAGGTTTTCCTTTTAATAAAAATCCAAAAATAATATTTATATAGTTTTTAACATTAATAAATAGTATCCAATTTCAATATTAATCCATCCAAACCTTTAGACTTATCCACAATACTTCATTCCAAAATCATAGTCCAATCATTATTAGGAAGGTCTCATAAGAGACATGTGAATAAATTCATCATGTATTATCTTAAAACTTGGTAATAAACTGAATTACAATAAAAACATTTTGAATGGGTTCATTCTATCCACATTCTTTATTTAAAACATTGAATACTGGATATACTATTTAAATCAAAAAATGTTGAAAACTATCACAATGATGGAATAAACAACCAATTAATTAGAATCAATGTAGTTAATAATATCCAATATAATTTCTCCAGATCGATCAAATCCTGTTCTAAAATTGTTAATTCAGTTTCAAAAACATATTAAGGGTAATATTTACCCCAACCATATATTTTCCAAAACATTTAACATGCTATTGAGTCACTTTTCAATGAACCATAAAATATCAAATACTCAATGAAATAGTATTGCAGTACAATCCTTAAATACATCAATAATTAATTTATTCATTACATCGTTGATACAACAATCAAATGAAATAACATAAGAATGATTTTAATTACTATTCATATGATCTAGTATCATAACATGATTATTATCTTATAGCATCATTTAGGGAATACTATGATGATTTTGACATTGATTAATGTATTGTCCCAACTCATTTCATATGAAAAATTGTATATTTGAAAACATTTTCTTACCCTTGGAATTATATGCTTGGTGTCCTTTTCATGCCACACATATAACAAACTCCCATTCCCTTCAATCATTTACCAAGGTGATTCTTTCCACAGTTATCAGATATGGGAAAATATTTTTTTTCCTTTCTTCCCTTTATCTATATTTTTCTATTATATAATTCTCTTATATGGAATCCCTTAAAAGGAATATGACTTAAAGAATTATACAATTATCCTTTTAACACATGATACTATTTCTTTATAAGATGAGAATACATGGGAAAATATTTCCCTTATAAATTAATGCATAAGGCCATGAATGATATAATATATATTAATCATTGGATCATGCATATTGCTAGAGTTTTCATTCCTTCTACTAGGAACCATTTCTAGAAAATGGAATAAAATATGGTAGTTTTTGAATCACAATACATAATTACAAACATTTAAAATACATAAAATAAATTGAAATGTTTATGCATATAATCCATAATAACAAAAATGTATTATTTTGCGTAGTATTTACTCAAAAATCCTTCATAATAATTTTTATGGAAAATTTGAATTATCTTATTTATATCCACCGGGAGTGTCAATATGAAGAGTGCAGCAAGCCCCATTATTGTGTACCTAGATACAATGGGTCAATCCTAAAACTCTTTTTTCGGAGTTTTCAATCTTATGTACATATCAGTCAGACCCACCTCTACCTATGTGTATCCAGACAGTTATGTTTTTGTGGAAAACCCTCATATATTTACACTACCAAAATTTTTGGATATTCTCTTATACTGATCCTTAATCTCTCTCCTAGGGAAATGTTATCTAAAAATATTTATATAAATCATTTTCCAAGAGTTGTACAAAACACACTCTAATACATACTATAACTCCATGACCCTAGTTACCTAGAGTCGGTGTATTATTATATAACATTAACATGATAAGAAGGGGTAAAATCTCTAAATAACAATCAATATAGTAGCCTTGGATGTACATGATACATTCATATATTCTACATAACATTATTAAATGAAAAAACAACAAAATCATGTCTCCTTTAACGGCCCTCATATTCTTTAGCTTATTCTTTTAGGTTAATAATAATATACTTCTTCACGTCTTGGAGAAAATAAAACATAATAAAGGGGAGATCTCATATTCTTAGTAAGGATAAAAATATTGAATAAATATTCATAAATAATCATAAACATTTAAGGAAATGTGAAAAAGACTGAAACAGAAGCCTTTTAAACTTAAACATAAGCATACTATAAAAAATATAAATCATATAATTCCATATACATGTTCACATGGATATTTTACTAGTCCAGTAACCAAATGTAATATCAATAGGAAATTTCATAATGATGGAATGCATAATGCCAGAAATGATAACCACATAGTCAAGGCCTCGATCCAAGACTAAAAATAATATTTTTTTTCATGATCTTCTTCCATGAAACCGGTTTTTCTATGGAGACCAACTGATACATAATTGATCCATAACATGCTCCAACCTTCAATTACTATGTCCAATGCATTCCTCATATGAAATTTTTTAAACCTAACATAAAGATTCATATTAAAAATAGCATAGAAAATGATAATACATTAACAATAAATCATGAATTGAATAAAAATAACACATCCACATTCAAAAAATTCATTAAACTGTCAATGCAATGTGGAAGATTGAATAATAATAAATCAACATCAAACAAGTGTAAAATACATCAAAGTATGATGACATAGATGAAATAAAAACAATTTGAAAGAAATATCTCTTTCTATTTTGAAATAATTTAGATTTCATGTAAATATAAAAGACAAATATTATTTTGAAAATATTATTATAAGTTTGTATGTGAAGATTTGAATGTGTTATAATAGTGTAAAATGGCTTCACCCACAGCATTAGTTAAAAAAACATTGATTCCTTATTTTGTTGAAAAGGACATAAAGCACCTTATTTTTAAAACAACAAAAATATTCATTTCAAAACAGTTTATTAAAATTCAATCAATGGTATGAATGAAATTAACCAAGAGTATAGGATTTAGTATACATGTTATGCAATTCATTTTTATGAAACAAGGATGTGGATCATATCGATAAAAATTCCAGTAGATACTTACATATAAACAACCTCCCGTAATAATGAGATTATACAATTAAACCATACATTGTACTTTTACATGGTCAAGGGTAAATTAATAATCTATATAAATAATAATTAATTTTAATCAAATTATTAAATAACCACGTACATAAATATGATATCAAATATGATCTTTTAGTATTTCTTTGTTAATGATATTTGAGTAGTATCGTTGTTTTTGGTGTTAAATAATTAGTTTTACTTTATATTTATTGTTCTGTAAGTCATTTGTTTTTGAAATGATTTATTTTTTTCATATATAGAATCATATTATTTTTTTCAACAATATTTGTAATCATAAAATAAAAATTATTCTTGAATTGTTACAATGGAGAATGAATCTCATCGTGTTTGTGGAAACGGTAATCCGTACGTAGGAACGAGCGACAATATCATTGTATCGATGGTGTAATTTTATTCAATTTGATTTTATATTATTTTCATATAATCATTATCATGATTTATTTATTATTTACATTAATTATACTCATTATAATATCCATCCAAATAATGATGTGTTGAATAATAAACTACATCACGACGTGGAGATGGTAATTCGTACACATGAGTGTATGGTGAAATTTTCATTCCTAGGATGGATTGAATAATGAATATGGTTGTACTATATTTAAAATAACATCAAAATATCTAGAATCTACTAGAGTTATTATTTCTATATGGAAACAAAAATGAAAGAGGATGTGGAAGAAGAAAAAACATTGAGAGAGGTGATGAAATTTTTACCTCTTATTCGGAAGATTCCATTTTATTGGATCAAAAGAGCTCCATAAATTGGCTTTCTAATAAAAATATGGACTATATGATGAATTTAGGGTAGTTTTGATGATATTAGAGTTGAGGTTGGATGAGCTAAAAGGCTTTGGAGGTGTGAAACTAAGAGAAGATGAAGTACCCTTTTATAAAAGAGGTGAGGGGCACTCAAGGAAGAGTTGGGAATATTAATATATTTTAAAATAATATTTGGTTTATAATAGCTCCAAAAAAATTATATTTACCATATATGGTGGTATGGATCTAAAAACTATCATCCAATAGTTTTTAAAAATGTATAGATCAATATATTTTATTCATCTTTTAGATTTAACACTTAGTTTAGTATTTTATCTTTTCCCATGTCTTCTTGTATTATTATAATAAATTGTTATTAAAAATAATATAAAATCCTAGAAAATGTCTAGTGGTTATTTAATGACATCTATATCATTATATAATTCCATAGGTGGAACCATATATTTTTATGAATATTATATTATTTAATAATATTGTATATGTATCTAAAACTCATTTGTGTAAATTTTGACACTATTTTGTATTTATTTAATGTGATTGTCCTAACAAATTGATTACATCAAAAAAATTAAATAAATCCTAAATTTCATATTAAACTAAATAATTTTTGGATTGTATCAAAAGATTCAATTAACATTTATTTTAATATTTATAAAATCAATTATGATAATAATTGATTAAAAAGGTAATTACATCATCATAATTGTGTCATAAGGAAATTAAATTAATTAATGTCTAAAAATTATGAATAAACTACCATGATATATGAAATCATTTTAGGTTTATAATGAATATTTGTTTTTAAATTTATCATATGTATAACAATATTTTAAAAATATTTTAGTTATTATAATTTAAATTTAAAACTAATACATCTTCTTTAGATAAAATAATAATACATATCCTAATATAATTATAATTTATAAAAAAGGATCATATTTTAATCCTATGATTAATTTTTTGAGATATACACTTATCTATTAGAATTATCACATGTGATATAGTAATTATAATATCATTTTTACCATTAATTACCCTATTAACTTTTAACAGTGGCAAATAAAATTCAAAAGTTACTAATCACCAAAAATTATTTTCATGTTATTGAAAAAAAATTTAATTACTGATGTAATTTTGGTCTCTAGTAATTTTGAAATTATATTCCCAGAAGCTATAATATTATGTTATATGAAAATTTGAAAATTTACCTAGATGGTGGGTAAAAGACTTCCAGAAGTTCAATAATATTTTATATGTCTATTCGTATTATAAAATCTTTATTATGAATTACATTGTAATAGTACATGTATTATGAATCTATTTTCATTTAACGATAATTTTTTTAAATATATTTATTTAAATGAAAAAAGACAGTTTTTATATACAATGTAGACTTTTATACTATTCATAAAAAATTGAATGTTTTCAGAAAATTAAAAAAAATTCACCCAACAATAATTTTTATATTCCAAATTAATAAATTATTACAATTTAACAAAATTAAAAACATATCAGTTGTATGAATAAATATAAAATTAATTCATATTGTGAAAACCAGAAAGCTAGATTTTGAGAAGTAAAAAATATCAAAAGATGTATATGTGTTTTTATCCAATTTAAACATGATATTATATTCAATGTCTAATATTTTATTTAATGATATAAATATTTTCTAATTATAATTCCATAACAATTAAATTTTCAATTTATCACTATATATTATTTTGATTAAAAAAGATATTTTCAATTAAAATTTAGTATCTCTCTCTATTCATCAAAATATGAATGTTATCACCAAAAAACCAAAAAATCATCCAACAAAATTCTTATGTCCCCCTTTTGATGGAAAATTTTATTTTGTCAAATTGAATATAGAAACATGTCTTATATCGTATTTAAAAAGGGATCCCCATGATAATGTGGTAGAATTGCAGTATTTTGGAAAATACATATTTTATCTGAAAAATAAATTTGTTCTTATATTATACCTAAGAAACACATACTATGGATGTTAAAATAATATAGAGTATACAAAATTAAAAATCCTATTAATAATATTCATAACTGCTTTTTTAAAGGCCATTTTGGTAATTCATGGTGCATTTGATCTTGTTGTTGCGTGTAGAGAATGCTATAAAAATTACAATAAAGATTAAACGTACTATGAAATCATGGGGTGTTACATTTCACTTATATTGGATTTGAATCGAGGGGATTCATACCTTGTTTTGATATCAATATGAATCCATAATTATTATATATATCAAAAGCATGACTTCATTTGATGACTAATACCCCACTACCTCATCAATATTTGTCATCAATATAGTTTACTGATATTAAACATTAATTGTGTAAATAACACAATAATTTAGAAAATAAAGGGATTTTATTTTTTGTAGTAAATTTAAAACATCTATAATATACACCCAGCTCAATCATAACTCCTTAATCCTACTATAAATTTCAATGGATTGAAGTTATATGAGATATTCAAACTGATGTACTTCCTTCAAAAAGTGATGGAAAAATATTATTAAGTGAATTGAACAATGTACCCGAACCCCTCCCCAATCTTAATATAAAATCCATATTAAAGTCACCATCATGATGAGAAAAATCTTTACTATATTAGCATTGGTTTGGATTGCTTATTGGGGAATAATAGGGATGCATAATACTCTTCATGGGTCAATTTGGACCAACACCACAATAAAAAATTCATTCCAAACCATCACTACCCCATCCCTCCAATGATTCCCCTCTCTGGATGGAAATGAATAAAGGGAGATAATGACCCATGAGTCCCACCTTATGTCTACCTCGAGCTGGTGACTATCACCAAGGGTATACATATCTAAATATAATGCTAGTAAAAAATACTACTAAAATCCAATTTACAGTTCCCCTAGTCATGCTGAAGAAGAAAGTCATCAACTATCCAAGTCTGATCTAGTAATGCCTAGCATAGTCCATGAAATCCTAATAAAAACATAAAAATAGATTTATATATATAGTTTTATCATACAAGTATACTTTGTAGGAAAACCAAAGACTTTCAAGCTTATGTGAAATAAGCATAATAATTCCCTTGTGAAAAACAGTTGAAACATACCACACGTAATAGGTATACTAACTATCCCAGCATCACTGAGGAATGCTCAGTAAATAACGCCATCCATGTAATTTAATATAATGAAAATAAATGATAGGTTTCCCCACAAAACCTCCCACTAATTAGCTTCTCTTGCATAATGTAAAATTTATTTGTGCTCATATATCTTATATAAGTACAATGTGAAGAGATTTCTCTACACATAAGACCCACAAACCACACCACATTCTTCCCGCAGAAAACTATGACATAATCGAATCACATCCATCCCATATACTCTTGGGCCACATAAAATATCACATCATGCCAACAGACACCTAATCCTTAAATAACATCACCTCCTAAAGACACTCTAGAATTCATAACATGTATCTTTTTGAAAACACATTCGAAATAACACTACTTATCATCTTGAAGATATATGGGAAAGTAAACCTCTCTTGCATTAAATTGGGCCTCAAAACCCACAAAATTCCCAAAGAATCTTGATTTTTCATAGCCTATAAGAGGGAGACTGAAATATTAGTGGGAAAACCATCCATCAACCCACTAGGATTTCTGTGACAAATACCCACTACAAGACTATTACAGTGTTCGCCACATAGTTCTCAACTAGGGTTGGGTGCTTATAGAAATCACATGTTAAATAAAAGTATTTAACTATATGTTATCAAACACTCACGCCCAACATAATGGTTCTCAAACAACCTACCCTCCCAAAATACATACAACATTTCCGCTAAATCAAAATACAAAATAACACAAAACAATCCATGAAACCCGATTCACATTTTCAACCAACATACTTGACCAATTTTATTCCTTATAAAACAGGTCATTTATCAATTAAACCACTACATGGAAAACTGCTATGAAAAATATTAAATAGGAAACAAATTTATCAAATGGTGAATAACCCTAAAGGGACATCACATTTACCCACATTTAACTCCCATTCATGGTATATCATATATCAATCTCAATTTATGTGGTGAATCATTCTATGTGTTACTCGGGGAAAAAATTCTACTGAATTACCAGTACCAATAACTATTTTCTTCAAAAAAATGTGTAATTTTCAATTAACTTACAAAAAGAACCAACCCTAAACTCCCAACCCCTAATGATAACACATTACCAAAATACATGTTCCACATCCCCACTTCACAAAATTTCTCACCCATTACACAACCAATCTAAATATCTACTTAATATTCTATAACATAACAAGGTGGATATATCATCAACATGTTCATCTATAACCCCACCCATTCCAACCCACATAACCTAACTGTGTTTATTGTCACACCAAAAGTCTAATGAGATCAATACCACACATCACTATAATACTAATTAATAGTACATCATTCACATGCACAAATCCACAAACATTCCACAAATCACATGAAAGACCTATGTGTAATGAATATCTAATTTAGAAAATGGGATACTAATCTAACACAACTTCATTATGTATGGGTGTTATAAAAAACCAAATCTTGGGGTATCTATTCATTACATATATTTATACGATGAAAAATATTAATATTTAAGTGTTATAATTGGACAAGAAAACATGCAACACATTTAGTGTAAAAACAGGGCCCCCAACAGCAAAAATATTCATTAAGGAATCAAGACCGTATAACTAAAAATATGATAATCATAACATTTAAACTAAAAATTCATGAAAATATAATATCTAATATCCCATTAAATTTCATTAAAGCAATTCTTATATTTAATTAGCATGGAAAAACCATATCACTAAGTGAAAAAATTTAAAACCTCCCACATGATTTATAAATGATGAGATAAATTGGAAATTGAGCCTCAAATTATTGTTATTGATTCTCACACAAAAATGGGCCACACAAAAGATCTATGATCACCTCCCCTAAAATATTTTCATCCTTATGAGGATAATGAGGCATCCAAACAATAATAAAAACCAACTATAATCCAATTTAGAACCAAGGGATATCACCTGACATCACATGGAAAGAAAAAATGAGAGGGGAAAGCAAAAAAATAATAATAAATCACAATAACGGAATAATAATACATCATTGAAGAAATATTGGTAACTACTGATTGATCTATGGAAAATAGGTATCAATTCTTGATAAAGGAATCCTAAAAAATGACGAAGAGTGGTTTTCACGTCACCTGGGGTTCAAGATTGTTTCCATCATACATTGGGTTTGACCGTCTGAACGAATGAAAAAACACAGAAAACATACAATAGAGGGGTATTATAGGACGTGTAATTCCATTTTACGACATGTAGTTCTCCATGGCCTCCTTCCTTCAAAAAAACCATCATATTCTATTTATTTTATTTTCCAAACCACAAAAAATTTCATGTTATGAACCACCTAAGTCATGTTGTGAAAAAAATCATCACCTTCCATAATTTAGTAACCCAATGTTTAATCCCCTTTATTCAATATTTTTGTAACAGAACATCTCCAAACTCTTTATAGCCTTATACAAACACCTTCTACAACTATGTAGGGAAAATAAACAATATGGGAGGGAACATAGAATTACATTAAATATAAATAAAAATATTTCAACCCACGAGAGTCCAAAAATAATCCCAGAATAAAAAGGGGTCTAAAACACCACTCTGTGAAATACCTCTCAAGGCTCTATTCATACCTCATGAGAACAATGATTCAAACACACCACACCAAACAACCAAAAACACACAATACACACCCCCATGAATCCATCTCACAATATCTAAAGGCCAAGGAAAAAATTGGTACATTCATTGAATGAAATAACCCTGGCCACATGAATCATGAATTTTTTCCTCCATGTCAAGAAACACTCAAAACTGGGTGGCACTGACTCTCCCACTAGGGTTTAATCAAATCATAGTTAATGCGTCCTGATTAAGAATCTTGTATTCCCTTATTTTTATATTATAATTATATCACAAACCACTCCACACACATACCATCCAAGGGAAACAACTCATTTTAGAAAACATGGTTCAAATAATACATTTAAAAAAAGAAAAAGATCAAGACCAAACTCATAACATCTCTGGGTACTGAGAACACAACTTTGTTTCACATTTCCAATTATTCTCCTCCTAGCCACTATTCCTCCAGAACACATAATCCAAGGGAATGGTCCATCCACATTGCACTATCTCTTGATGATCTAGTATCTTCACTGGATACTCCATGAATGTCTTGTTGTCCTTGATATACAACTCTCCCCAGTCAATGATATGGGATTCATCATGATGATACCGAAGAAGCTGAGAGTCATGGTAGATTTCATAGATTTTATTAATTTTCAGTGGTAACACCAAATAGTATGCAACCATTCCAACTTTCCCCAACACCTCAGAAGGGTCCAAATCACTTTGTAGAAATTCTACTCTCTTTAAAAAACATTTTCTACTCATGTCGAGGGAAATCCTTCAATAACATGTTGTCCCCAACCTCAAAATCTGTGATCCTCATTCTATGGCCGACATGAGATGTATTCTGGTCCATCACTACATTTATATTCTTAAAAACAATCTGACCTTACTCTATCACGACTTCACTACCTTTGGATAAATAAAAGTTGTCCCCCCAACCACTATATATCACAATAGAGTATGATATGGTATTTCATGCCAAGCTTCAAATTAATCCATTCCAATGGATCAATGAAGGATATTATTAAATTAAATGTATTCAAAGGGGATGATTCATTCCCAAGATCCATAAATGTCAATGATTCATGATCACATCATGTTCTCAAATGTTGGGATAGTCTGATATGTCTTTCAAACTATCTGATGGTGTAATGTAGTGATGAGGTGTAATTGGGTGTGAGATGCATTTTAAAATCCATTCAATAATCTCAGGGTAAAATTTTCCTCCTAATAAAATAAAATAGATTTCAAAACCCAATGTAGTTCCACCACCTAATCCATATTACTTTTTTCAAAGGCATCCACTGCACCTGAATCCTTGATTTTTATGATGTGAGATGATTTCATTAGTCGATCCACTACTACCCAGATAACATTGTATCCTCCCTGGGTTCTCAGTAACCCTCTGACGAACTACATCAATATTTCATCCAACATACACATATGAACATCCAATGGTAGCATAAATCCACTAGGAATATGGTGCATTGATTTTACATGTTGGTAGATCGAGCATCATGCTAGAAAGTCTACAACAACCTTCTTCATCCCAAACAAGAAAAATATTATCGTCATGCCCTGATACATCACTAAAACTCTTAGGTGTACTACTAAAAGTGATCCATGAAAATCATGAAGTACACCGTCACAAATTTCCCTAAAAAACAAATTCATGTAGAATATAATCATGTTTTTACCATCCTTTGACCATACCTCTGTAGAATAACCATGGAAAACACGATTGCACAACAACTCTACATCTGAGTATCCCAACTAATACTATTAAAACTATTACATCAGAGAATAATTCACCATCATATAAAAAACTAGAGTCTACTCCCATCAACTCCTGCATCCTATTTCATTTTTACCAATTCCTCCATCTCTCTCAAAGCATTAAAAATTCCTGAACAACCTCATTTCTTGAACTTCAACTCAAATAAATGTCCACAACATTTCAGTTTTCTGATCTGTAGGAGATATCACAATCATAGCCTTGAATAATCTCAATCCACCTCAACATCACATGTTCATATCTCACAAAAAAAATATATACCTCATTATATTATTGTATTTGAAGAACATGATTCTCTCCCTAATGAGGTAATCTTGACACACATTCTATGATAATACCACCACTTCTAAATCTAGATTCTGATTTTTAAAGTTAATCACATAAGTATATAACATGATAGACCAATAAGATATTACCTTTCTCTACAAAATCATGATACATCCCATGCTCGTATGGGAAGCATCATAAGACACCTAAATCATTACCATATCCTTAGTCTACCTAAAGACCTGAGCACTAACCTACCTCTACTCCATATACCTGAATGATTCCTATCACAGATCACTCCACAATTAATATTGGTCCTTTATATTTAAATATGTCAATAGGGATAAAAATTGAGGTAAATAAAGTACCAAAATAATATAATAACCCATGAGACCATGGAAACTACAAAGCTCAACCACGTTCATAAAGTGCCTCCCAAAAAAAATAAGTATCAAACACTTATGAGTCTACTTCAAAAAACTACTATGACACCACATGACCATGGAAATGAACATATCATGTCTAGAACATACACTTTTAAAACATCCAATAATTCTAGTGGCATCGAATTACTTTTTACAGTATTTTGAGATCCTTGAGATGCTCTTTCTCTGACTGTGAGTAGAAGCAGATATCATCAATGAACATGATGATGAACTTGATTAAGAACTAACAGAACATAGAGTTTATAAGACCGATGAAAAAAATGGTGTGATTGTATAACTGAATTTCATGGCCACAAACTCAATGTGATGATAAATACATATATAGGTATTATAAGGGCTAACACACACATTTTAACTTAATTGGTGATATCCTTACCATTGATCGATCATTGAAAATAGACTTTCTAATCTCAAATAGTCAAAAATATTTCCTATACTTGAAAAATGGTAGTGGTTTTGGACTGTTGCCTGATTCATCCTATGGTAGTCTAAAAACAACCTCATACTAACATCCTCCTTCCTAAAGAACATAACTAAATATCCCAATGGCTAGACAATGGGCTTGATAAAATCATTCACAATCATCTCATCTATCTAAATCCACATCTCCAAATATCAAAATGTGTAATCTGATAAGGGTTCATCGATATTAGGGAATAACTGGGTCATATGACTATGCAAAAATAAATATCATGTTGACTGGGTAGTGGAATAACCACATCATGAAAAACATACAGGAACACCATAATGACAGTGGGAACCTCCTCCATCCCACAATCTACTGATTCCACTAATATCTTAACCAACAAGGGGAAAAAGGGTTCCACATGCCGAATGACCATTTGAAAATGTCACACTCTAATGAAAACATCACACTGGACATCTACATCTAAGATCCTTAATCCCCTATTAAATTAGTTGATAACATGATGAAAGAAATATAAGTAGTTTATATTGACATTGACATCAAATAGTTTAATATGTTATATGAAAATATCACCATGATGCTAATAAGGTCCCATTATCATTCTACATCCCCATCACTCATCAGTCAAGATAGTATGCACGCTGACTGGCGTACTCATGACCAAGACCATGAGAAGCCTCACTATTTCTATACCCAGAGAATGGGCTAGAGTTGGTGAAACAATGGATTGGTATGATCCCGAATCAAATAAATCCCATGAAATAATACTTGTAAACAGATCCCACCTATGATGATCTATGATCCTTTTTTAACTACCACCTCCCCTACATAAAAATGACCAGTCATAGATCCACTCCATCTATGTTGACAACTATCTCCATGAACATGGCGGGGTCAAGCCCCTTAATATGTGGAATAACCTGAGGTCATCCTCCTCTAGCTCCATCTCTCCTTTTCTGAGAAAACCCATACATACCCATCTACTAAAAATGTGCGGCATTTAATAGCTGATGAGAAAGATGATTAACCTACCAACCACTTACACGGTTATCATGAATAACTATAGGAAACTTGTTATAAATATGGAATCATAATCCATTTAAGAAACACATCATACCTTTGACCGTAGGAAAAGTATATGAACCAGTAACACTAGAAGGTCCGAAATAGAGTTGATAAGGTTGACTACCTAATATATGAAACATCAATAGTACTGGAAAATGGGACCTATATCTGTTAACCCTACCTCTTGAAGAAATCTACTATATTTATTTTAATCGTATTCCACATCCCATGTTCATATTCAAGATCACCTCTTCCTTCTTTTTAACCTATAATTATTATGGCATTGTTAAATGATTAATAGCATACTTGATAGAGGGGAGAAGTGAATCCTCAAGTCATCTCTCACATGAAACCTCATGCTGAAAGAGATTTGGTAAAAAATGGAGTTGATCCTTTAACTAGATCCCCAAGACCCGCACTGATGTACTTCCCTATTAGTGGGAGAGTAGCTCCTACGTCTTCCCATCCATCAATTTTGATGTAATAAAATATGATCTGAATTACATCCCAAAGTCAAACCACAAAATGTAGGATTCCCTTTTATCCATGAAATATTGCATCCACCCCTAACTCACAACTCCTAACATCATACTAACTACCAAATGAACTCATTACTCCATTAGAGGATAGATTAAACTGTAGGTGATCTAAAGATAATCAAACCATAATTGCATTTATATGTATGAAGCATTACCCTCTTACATTCTCAAATCCTCCCATTGGAATGCACCAAATTTATTATGCCACTAGTCATCCTCTATAACTAAATCATCCCTGCATCGATCAACTAGATCGCCCGGCTGAGCCTTAACAACATGATCCACATGTAGATGATGACTGGGAGGAATAATTTAAATGAAGGGGATGATTTCCTATGCCTTATTAGAGTAAATTATATATTTAATATTAATTTTAACTATTTTGACTCATTTTTTCATTAATTTTATTTTTCCCTAAATGAACTAACTTAAATAATAACACAATTTATTATGTTGCAAGTTCCTTTCCTACTGTCCCTTCCATTAAAATTTTGTCTACTGACTTGGTTTCTTGATAATATTAGAGTCATTTAATAGGATCATT
This sequence comes from Viscum album, assembly GCA_963277665.1. Lineage (NCBI taxonomy): Eukaryota > Viridiplantae > Streptophyta > Magnoliopsida > Santalales > Viscaceae > Viscum > Viscum album. The sequence continues at coordinate 2,088,435,283 of OY728152.1, forward strand.
TGGGACCTAAAAACTCATTTCATTGCTAGTCTTCCATAGCCTATGTCCCTCACTGAGATTACCTAACACTGTTTCCCTACCAACCCATGTGACCCTCACAATTCATATCTCAATACTCAGTCATATCTCTCAACCATAACATTTGATACCATTTTTTCATGACTTATCCCATGGATTATTACCCCTAGGACAACAGTGAAGAGATGAATATAATAAACCCTAGTCCCACCTTCAATAGGCCCGAGGTTGGTGACTAGTCCTAGTGTCTACAGATATCACAATATAGGGGGAATTAACCATTAATTGAACAAATATCATGATAAATTATTTACAATCAACAAAAACAGCTAATGATATATATATATATATATATATATATATTTCAAAAAACATCCCACATGCATTCATTAAAATAGATATATTATAGATATGAAAACATTACAGAGTAAAGTACCCAAAATGAAGCTAAAGCAGCGACATAAGAAACTATCCACAGTCTAAGCTAGTAACACCCAGTACCATCCACATAATCCTCATGGAAACCAAAAAAAATTATATATGAATTTTAGTAATATATGTATACATTGTAGGAAAACCATATTATCTCTTTGAAAATGTGAAGGAATCATAATAATGTTCCTATGAGAAAACAACATAACCAAAAAAACTCCTTAATGGTATACTAATCATCCCATCCTCACCCGGAATGCACACAAAATAATGCATGTAAATAATGTAAAATAATTCACACTGATGATAGAGTATTACAAACCACTTACAATTGATTATCAACTATTTCCAAAAAAACAACCTGACACTCCCACCTCTTCAAAATGTACTATGTCACTACCTGCCAACACACACCTGGGTCATAAACCAAATCTCATCTGCCCCACAGAAACATGGGATAAAAACACATCACATCATACCCATATACACCAAGCCCAAAAACTACATTACATATAACCCATAGAATCCTATTCTATAAAACACATCACATCTTAAAGGAAACTGGGAATGCATAACTCATCACATCTCGAATAAAAATTGGAAATCACAACACCTATAATCCTATGAAAACATGGGAAATAATAACACTCCTTCACACACCATGGCCTCCAAAACCACTAATTTTTTTATGTATCGTGTCCTATCATTATCTGTATGTCGGATTAGGGATGTGAGAGTAATTATTCATCCATCATCCCACTTGGATATTTGGGAAAAACACCCTACACAATGATGATGATGGTGTTCAGAATATAGTTCTCATTTTTGGTGGCATGTGTATAAAAATCACAATGAAAATAAAGTTAAATGGATATATGATACGAAACACTCATGCCCAACATATGGGTTCTCAGAAAAACCACAAACTCGCAATAATTGATACCATAATTCTACCTCCAAATGTACAATAATATACAATAATCCATGAAACTTGGTTCACACTCCCAAGCATCAAATTTAACTACTATATTTCTTTATTAAATAATAAATTTATCTATTCCTCCACTAACTAGGTATCAAAAACTCACAACATGCAATAGGAAACAATGTTATCAGATGGTGAGGATCACATACGGGACTTCAAATTTCCACGACTTTTAAAACCCATTCATGATATATCATATATATATATATTGGTATAGGTTGACGAATTATATATATTACTCATTCATAATATTTGGGATAACTACCCATTTAAATCACTATGTTCCTCATTTACAGTCATTCTGCTTAGGATATATTCCAACAAAACCATCCCCCAACTCACATTTCCCTAGAACCAGGTGTGTTGCCCTACTGCACAATACATCTCACCCATAAGAAAATGAATAAAAATATCAATCTAAGATTCCATTTCATAAATAGGTGGATGTGTCAACTACTTGTTCAACCATGAAACCATCCAGGAAAATCCATATAACACTACCATGTTCGTAGACAAACCACAACACAACCAATAGCGAACACACACATGAAAACATAGACACTTCACCTTACATCAGTCTCACACACATAGCCACTATAATTCCACATATCACATCATATACCATGATGTTGCAAATTTTTTGATTTAGAAAATGGGTAATATATCCAATTACATATCATATGTAAGTTCATTAACACAAAATCAAAATTATAGAGAATCCAATCACTATTCTGATTTATATGATTAACTAATTGTTATGTGTATGTATTAAAATGAAACCGAACTACATGAAACCTATTTTGTTAGAAAAATGGCCCTTGGCAGCCAATATTTTCAGCCGGATATGAAGACCGTGTAATTTACAATATCAAAATCATATTGAGAAAACTTACTTGCAATACAAATCAAACCACAAACCCTTTTAAATTTTATTTTACAGATTCTTATATTTTTTTATACTAGAACAATAATGATCTGTATGTTAAAATAGTAGAACCCTCCAAATTGATGCACACATTTATGAAAAAAAGGAAAATCATGCATAAAAAAGGGTGTCAATGATCATTTTACAAGATCATAGAACCTAATATTTCTTACATCCCACCTCCAACAATATCTACATCCATCTAATGATGTTGAGACACCAAAAAACCAACGATAACTGATGAGTGTCTCATTTAGATCAATTGTAGATCATCCACCATCACATGGAATGAAGAAACAAGAAGGGAATGATTACATACTGGAAGAAACCACAAGAAAAGGAAAATATAACACTATGGTATGAAGATTGATCTATACAGATAGAATGATGAAATATTGGAATCAATCATCGATAAAGGAATCCTGAATACCCTGTAGAGGGGTTTTGGGGTAACTGGGTTCATGGAAGGGTCTCTACAACCAAGGGTATTGAAAACCCATGTAGATATAGTGACACTTCAATGTTACAAAATCGGTGTATTACATGACATGTAATACGCTTTAACGATGTGTAATTCCCCACTACTGACTACCACTAAAAAACTCATCCCCTTGCGATTTATTATTATTTTTAGACCTAGAAACATTTCACACCACGAACTACAAAGGACAATATATAAAAAAAACATTACATCATGTTATTTAGTTACACGACATGTAATCCCCATTCTACTAGCATTTTTCACTAAACATATCCAAACACCACAGAGCCTCCTCAAAAGGCCTACAATATCCAGAACTATAAATGTAAGTTATAAGAGTGCATAAGCCATTATCAGATCTATATTTTATTAATTTAGTAATGAAAACTCAATGATTAACCATAAAAAAATATTCATGGGTTAAAATAAAATAGGACCGAAATTACACCTCTATCATGTAATAATACTCTTATAAAATATCAATCAAGTCAGAATCCGTCGATGGTATTTAGATTTCTAAATAAAATTTAAGGGTAGGTGTTATTGGTTGGAAGTGTGATATGTTCCTTGGTACTAAACAAAAATATCTACCCACTATATTACCATGCATTTTGAGGATCAATAATTTTGAAAAATAAGATTCAATAATATATAAAACAAGAATATATACTTTTGAGTTATTGTGGTTCATGTCAAATTCATATAAAAATTAGAATGGTAGAAATAGAAACCCTTGAAGGTATGTATCGATGTATCATATGTTTATATTTAATTTTCTTTTATTCCCATTTTAATACATTATGGATGTGAATTCTGATTATTTCCATCTATTCGTTCCTACAATCCCAAAATAAACCTATCAAAGGAGTAAATATATGGTAATATTTGGGTAAAATAATCCATAAAAGTTATATTATTAAGGGTTTTGAGGATTTATTGAACCCCAATAATATAATTGGTGTCTTGGGTATTCTTTCATCAGTTTTTAATCGTAGGGAAAAAAATTCTCAGAATTGATATAGGGATATCATGGTCATTGAATGGAATTAATTCCCAATAAAAACACACTATTGGATACAAAATACATCCCTCACCCTTTGGGTGGAGTGGGACTATATAATTTTCTATTCACCCATATTCCATGAATAAACATGTTAAAGAGAATAAATTTTATCAAATTAAATGAATTTTATTAGAATAAGGTACATTAATCACATAAAGTTTATCCATCAAAGAATAATTAAATATAACCATCATGGTAGAGTAAATATTTTTTGACAAACAATTATTCTAATTATATGATAATTTTAAACTCTACATACACATTTCATTATATTTAGTCCCATGTATTTCTAATCATGTTTAAGGAAAACTATTGATAAATATCAGACCATTAATCAATATATGATAATAACTAAAATCTCATTCATCATACATCCAAATTCATGGAAAATATTTTCCTGGGTAATGATACATTTTATTATTTTTTTAAATATTTATTATCCCATAATATGATAGAGGTTTTTTCACATTAAATGATAATTGTTATTTTATTATACTTTAGAGGTACATGGTAGGCCCAGATAAGGGAGGGTATATGTTCAACCCTTTTCGACTAAAAAATTAATGATAATTTATTTATAACCTAATTCACAAATTATTTATAATTTGATTAACAATATACAAAATAATGTTCTTTTTTAATATTTCAAATATTTTTTAATGAGATCCATTATTAATGCATGATATTTATTATTTATTTGTTTTTCTCACTATGAACATATTATATTTTTTAATTCGTAGCAAATATGATGAAATTATAATTTATTTGTATAAAATATTATTTATTATTACACATAGGTAACAAAATATTATGAATAATATTGTTAGGGCAATAATGAACCATGGAAGGGGGGTGAGTTAAGGTGAAACAAATTTATAACAATTTTGAAATTTTTTATAATTTCTATACTGTGATCTTGTTTTCATTTAAATAGAAAAATAGTTAATCTAAATTATTATGTATTATTCTCTTAAAAGAAATAAAACAACCACATGTGAAAGGATAAAAGTAAATATTGAAAGAAAATTTTAGTTTTACCTGTTTCACATTCACTGGGATACTCAAACAATCATATAATAGATAATTTTCTGATTCTCTAAAATCATTTATATTAATATTTTTGTGAAAAAAATGTGCTCATGGGAACTACAATCTCTATCTCACTACATTAAATTATTTTTGGATGACTAACTCTTATATGGATCACTTCCCATCCTTATTTTTTAATAGTATATGGGAATTACACCAACATTTTATTTACATATATGTCAATCATTACTTATAAATACACGAATCATCATTTAAAAAATTATTATTTTTATATTTTTATGTTTTATCTCTTTAGCTTATATTTTTTAGATAATCTATGAACTCCTCCATGAAAATCATTTATTTCTTCATTCGATAAAATGTCTTAAATCCTCATTTTTGTTTCATAAAAGTGATTTCATGATTAAAATTTACATTTCTATAAATGAAAAATGAAATACTTCTTCTCCTAAAATTTTTATCTTCATGATGGTTGATGTTCCATCTCCTATTATTCAATGTCTGGGTATTCAACATTCACATGTATTTTTGGTGACCATAAAAGGGGTATCGAGGCTTAGGGGTGTTGTCTTAGTGTCCAAATAAATAATATGCTTTTGGAAATCCTAAAAATGAGGTTTCTTTAAGATCCACAATCAATCAATGAAAAATAATTCATATGGTGTCAAACTTTATTCATATGATAAAGATTTGTATTCTAGGGGGTCCTTCATCAAGTTGTGTATGATGAAATTCATTAATATGTTGAACGATAATTTTCATTATGAGAGATAAAATAAATGTTGATATAGATTCCCCTGTTAAGAAAATATTTCTAATTTATTTAAGAGACATAATTTTTGAATAATTTTTATCATTTAATGTTTTATAGTGATATAAATAGGTGTATTAAATGACAATATTTAAATTATTGTGTGTAAAAGGGAAAATGGAACATTGGACAAGAAGAACCAGTGAACCATGTTGAGGAGAAATTATATATGTTTATATGAAAGAGTAAATGGAAAATCAATAAAGGAGACTCTAGAGGATATGGACTCACTAACTAAGCTGAATCACTATATCCTTAAATACACATATGATTTTAATAACTATTTGGAATCTTATTCTAATTATAAAATAGTTGTAACACACATAATAATTAATGATGAAATCGAAATAACATTCAAATCTAATGAGTGATCATATTGAATAAAGGAAGGATCTATGATTTTGAATAAATTGTGGATGAGTGGAATTCATTCATAATGCATATGATTCCATTTCCAAAGATGTTTCCACTAAAAAAATTGATATAAATGGATGACGTGGAATTGAACATTTTTGTTAAGAATATGTGAAAAAAAAGTTATTTTCTTGACTAAATTTCACAATAAATTAAACAAGAATTATAAAACCATGAAAAAATATTATGATAAATAATAATCTAAATTTTTTTTAAAATATGTAAAATCAATAATTTTTTAATTGAGATATATTTGAAAATTCTTATTTTTGAAATATGATATAAATATCCTAAACATTGAATTAAAGGGTACTAATATGATTTAATCAGTAATTAAATATATCTATTATGCCACAAAAAAAATATTGGTAATTTTGATTAATTTATAGTAATTAGTCATTAATAATTAATGAAGTCATTTTATGATTCAGAAAATCATTTTCTAAAAAAATAATTTTTTTTTTATTTTTTGTGATGAAAAAAATATATATATTTTACACTTTTAAAAGTTTTATTATAAAATTTAAATTATTATTTGATATTCTAATATCAATATTATGATATGATTAAATATTGGTATTTTTTAAGTGATTGATTTTTTAGTGAGTAGTGAAGTATAATGTTTTTTCATATATATTCATTTCATTTCAAAAACTACGTTTAGTTGAAATCCATGTTATTATTAATATATTTTCTCAATCTGGCTAAATATATATTAGTTCTAGAATAAATTAATTTCATTTCCATCAATAACATTCATGATATTGATATAATTTACATTTAATTGTTAAAAAAGATTTTTTCTAAAAATAGTTTTTCCTAGAATGATAATGTTTTATATTAAAATTAATATCCTACAAATATAGAGAAGTTATCTTGAAAAATTCATTCCATATTTTGAATCAATAGGGAAAAAAATATTTTAGTTTAATATTGTTTTTATTAATTATGAATAGTGATCGTGCAAAAAAATTTCTAATATTCTAAGGTAAAATAGGTAAAATATGAATAAAACTAAGAGATATAGTCTTGAAATTAAAACGGTATTGTACTATATTTAATTTGAGGATATTAATTCTTCTAAATCAATTATAACATAGCATATTTTGAATTTTAATACCATTTTTCCATTACTATTTAAAAATATTTTTTTCGGAAATGACAATTCTGACATGTAACTATAAATAATTTAATATATATTATATGTTCTTATATGGATGACAGTATGGTATAACTGATTCTAATAGATTATTCTGAAATTTTTTATATTATTTTAATGAAGGTAGTTTTTTAATGAATAACAATGTTACAATTACATTAAATTCTTACATATCACTGAAACAATGGTTGTACAAGAAGTATCAAAATTATTATAAATAATTTTGAAAAAATAAAATGTAATAGTTGTTTCCCTCAGAATCTGGGGATGACCGCCCTGATGGGTGGTTCAAACGTTCTGATCGATTTCTAACGGGTTTGTTCGTAGAACCGGAAACATTCAATGATTCAACATCCATTCGGACCTACTTTCCAAAGGTAGGTGCTCATTAGTTTGTGGACTGATGAGGCTTAGGAATTTTCATTGGTCGATAGGATGGGAGGTCAGACTCATCATACCTTTTTGAGGGGAATTATTGTCTACTCCGGGACTCTCTTTATAGAATTAAGTTATGTTCGTGAATCATTATTACATTACCAAGTATAAAATGAGATTTCCTTCATATATAACAATCAATGATTAAATACGTGGGATATTTAGAGAATCTTTTTTATGTATTCGAGGTTCTTCATCGATTGAGAATCATCTGTATTTGTTAGTGATTCTTGGTGAATGGTACCCTTCGACACATTTATACAGAAGTCTCTTGGTCATTATGATGACCATTCTGGTGTTAAAGCCACTCAGTGGGGCACTTGAAGTTTATTTTCATTCAGAAGTTCATGGATTATTTTAGAGTTGGTATCGAACTCATAGACGGGCTACCTACGTATCCTTTTTTTAGAAAAGGAATCCGAACCCATGTAGTTCGAGTAAGGGAGTATGATGTTTATGATTGATGGATCAAATAAGGATGTCACAATTACATTTACACTCTAAGCTCACATGAGTCATGCTTGGTGTGAGAAACAATAGGTATTGGTAAAAAATTAGACAATTGTGCCCTGAAAGATGGAATCATAAGAAATAATGTGGGGCTTACGTATGTATGACTGCCCAGATAAATGAAGGTTAGGATTTACATTAGAGAAGAAATCCAGGAACAGTGTCCATAACAGTATATGTTCATCATGGAGATTTTTAATACTCTAACTCGGGGCTTACTCTTGAATAGGAGGCCCAAATTAGGAGAATACTTATGATTGGGTTTTACTCCTAAAGAGGAATCCCAGATCAAAGGTAAATTAGGACCGGTTAAGGGAAATTATGACACCGGCTTATTCCTGAAATGGTGGCCCATGTTAAGGGATTATGACTGGAACATACTCTTGAAAAGGAGGCCCATGTTAAGGATTAAGGTTTGGGGCTTACTCCTGATGAGAATGCCCAAATTAGGGAACTGGGTTTTGAGAGATATTCCACAGAATTCCTTTCAGATAAGGATGTCAAATCATGAAATCATGCCATAAATGGCTTTGAAGAGGGTCTTGAAGACTGAATCTTGAATATGAATGGTGTAATGTCTTAAGAGGGGTGAAATGGGCAAGAAAAGAACCCGAAAATGCAGGGGCGCGCAAGTCCTGGCAGGCGTGAAGGTACTGCGTGGGCGCCCAAGTCCTGGTCGCGGAGGTCCTGGTCACGCAGGTATGCCTGCGCAACACATGGTGTACTTTTGTGACAGTTAACCAGAAGGGTAATACTTGAGCGACTCTTCATTAAAGACATTATAATCCTCTTGAGGTTTTTTCAGAATAAGGGCACGCAAGATCTAATGAAGGAGTTAGGAGACGTGCAAGTGCGGTACTTTTCCCTTAAGGGCTGGCCACTCAGGTGTGCATGTGTTGATGAGTTTCAACACTTAGTCCTTCCTCCCCCTCTTTAGATCTTCCGTTCTAGGTATGAAATTACCTTAGAAGTGTTCCGGATGTTTTGAGAAGAGACTAGGGAATTGGGAGCTCAAATATGGGTTTCTGTAAAAAAAATCCTCACGAATTGGGGGCCCACAGGGTTTATTTATAGGAAGGAGAAGTCCCCGGGCGGTTACCGGGCAGTTATCACTTAGGTAGCGCAAGTCACTTGCGCGACCATAAGGCGTCGCACAAGTGTACTTGTGCGACCGTGATATAACTTGAGCGGCACAGGTGCTTTTGATCCCTTGTTCATGCCTTTGTCGATTTTTGATATTTTCTTCAAAGGTTGAATCACTTTGAGCTCAGATATTCCCCTTTTCTGATCATTAGATTTTGTGACGAATGGAGCGTCAACAAAAGTCCGCCTCAGAGTTGGATCCGAAAGAAATGAGGATTTGACATTGAGGAAATCGAAGACATCCAAAGGAAAGGTGGCACGCATGAATTGATGACACAGAGGGTGGCACGCAAGTGCGCATCGCATAGGGCCACGGCCCTTAATCATGCAGTGTACAATGCGCAGGGTCCCGACCGTGTCTATAAATAGAGGGCCTCACTTCCGTACAAGCATCCGGTTTTCTGGACATCATACCTTCGGGCTCTCGCCGCGCAGGTCACCATAGCCGTGAATGTTTCTCTGTTTTCCATTTTTTTCCTTGATGTTGCGCTACTGTAAAGGTATTTGTACTTGCACGGTTTATACATGCGCGTCAAAAACTAGCGAGGCACATGAATATTGTGCATCATGTTTAGACTTGCGTGCCTTAATTCCATAGCCATTTTTTGAAATTCTTTCACAAATTTTATGAAAAATAAACACATTTAATAGTTTAATTTATTAAACTTTTGTGCAAATTCAATGGATCCTATGGGAATCAAAACGTCTGATGAACTGGCTAGCAAGCTGATTGATGACAAGATGAACATCATTGGCTAGGATTACAATGATATCTGCGGCAACACTCTCCCAGATTTGGCTAAGTACTTGAAGAAATATCATCTTAATTTCCCAAAGAGCATCTACCTGCCCTTATATGGTCATGGTTATGTGCAAGGAGTCAAAGTTTCAGATGTAAAGAATTATACACCTGAAATGCAGCTGCACTGCTACTCCTTTATTTCGGTTATGCAGTGCATTATGGGAAACAACAATGGTGTGAACTTTAAAATTCTTCTTCCATGTCATTTCCTTGCAGATATGAAAATGGAAAACCCATGGGCTGAAATGTTTTCCACTGCCGATTGGTGGAGAGAAGACAAGCATGGTATTAGATCAATATCTGAAAAGATTACTCTCTCCAAATGGCTCTTTACTTCCAATACTCCATTCTCAAATCCATGTATCCATCTTCCAAGTCTCTTGGACAAAAACAGAGTCACTGTTTGATCAGCAGAACATTTTCTCAAACTGCACTCAAGAACATCGTTTTACAATTGTTCCAAGAAGAGCTGGTATCACTGCATCTCTTATTTTATCCAGTTGGATGAATGAATTCCATGTGGTTTCTGATGAATCTTAGGATGTCGTAAATCAAATGAAGAGTTATGTTGAAAGCCTATTGTAATTCATGAAATAGAGAAGAGACTCCAGTCTGTGGATTTCCTTCTAACTCTTATGTATCCATGAAAAATACTTTCACCTTCCCTCATTTCTACCTGAATTCACTTTTACTACATTCTTTAGATTTTACCTAAGCCAATGGGCCTAGTAAGAATAGTTTGATTTTTACTAGGATTAAATGTAAATAACCCTACAATCTTCAAACCTTTTCATTGCTCAATGTTACCTAAATCATACAAAAATGAATGTTTAGTGAGCTGGGAACTTGAATTTTATTCAGAGTTCCCCTGTATTTTGTGGGTAGTTTAACTTCATGCACGTCGGATATACAAAGGCTAATGTTTAAGGTCGAAATAGCATTGACAGAAATGGATTAGAATTGACTCAGTTCCTTGACAACTCATCTGAAAACATAGTACCACACTCAAGTATGAAGGAATATATGTAAGCTATGAATTAAGAATATTTTAATCTGAGGAATGATATGAAAAAGAGCTAAAAGGCCTTAGAAGAAGTAGTTCCCATGAATAAAGTTACCATTATTAAACAAACCCGTTAGGGGGTTGAATTATGCAGGGCAACCTAATGGAATTGGCTGCATAGTTAAATAAAATAGTATCTTTTGGCTAACAATTCTGTTATGTAGACTGTTTATGCAAGGCCACCTATGGGCACGTGCTGCATAGTCATGCAAAAGAACTCTGAGAAATTTACATTCCTAGTGCTAAAAGCCAGTGAATTTTTATGGAGATTCAAATATTCCAATGTATATAGTTTGTTGTATGGAAGGTGGTACATGAATATAGAGAAGATATTTCCAAACAAGATTATCGATGAACTGGATGAATATCACTCCTATGAAGGTCTGACCCAAACGTAGGGAAGGAGAATATAAACCATATACTCGAATTCTTTCAGATCATGAAAAAGGATATGGGGAAAATATGTTAAGGATGACTATTTTTTTGGATCCCTACATACTGTTATTTATGACAAATAAGGTCAAAAGAGGCATTCTTCCCATGAATGAAGGTACCACTATCCGAAAAACCCGTTAGGGGGTTGAATTATGCAGGTCCACCTAAGGGTGTTGGCTACATAGTCAAATAATAGTATCTTTTGGCTAACAAGTCTGTTATGTAGACTGTTTATGCAAGGCCATCTATGGGCACGTGCTGCATAGTCAAGCAAAAATAACTCTCAGAATTTTGAAATTTTTGTGACTAGAAGTCATGAAAAGGGTTATGAGGATCTGGAAATATTTAAGGTTAGGATTATGACACATAAAGATGGGTATTTTTCAATGTATACAGAGATACACAGATCAATGCAAACCATAATCATGTTGTGGTTGGGTCCTGAATTGAAATTTTGGACTTCACTACGTATCCCATAAGGATGAGAATCAAGCCATACGTAGTTCTTAAACTACAATTTAACATCATGTGGGACAAAAGGATTAGATATCTTAGTTTAAGGTCATAGAGCATGGACCATTGTAAGAAATACACAGTGTGTGTTTTCATGTGGACCATTCAGCCAAGGTACTGAAAGTGGAATTTGGGGTTAGGCCCAAATACTTGGGGCTGGATTCAAGGTACACTTGAATGTTCTTGTGTATCCCATAAGGATGGGAATCAAGCCCACATAGTTCTAGAAATACACTTTGTACAAATTTGGTTCGTACATATGAAGGGTGAAATGGGACTTTAGTACAATGATGGTTTAACCCAAGATAGAAGGTTTGGGTGTTTCCATGTATACATGTAGTCTTTGAGATGAATAATGATTGAAAAATAAATGTATATAATGGTTCCCTTTCAGGTGAGGGTATCAAAGAATATTGTAGTTTATTGTCATACTGGGAAAAAGTGTTGTGTAGTTTAATGTTGTATAACAAGGACACATGTGAACCAATGCAAAGATATTGATTCTAAGGTCAGTTTCACTAATCAACAACATATGAGATCTATGTTAACCAATGTGAAGAGATTGGTATTGGGCTTGAACCTTGGGAGGTTTCCTACATACCCAGCCTAGAGGGCATGGATCAAAGTCCTTGTAGTTCAATTAAATAATGAATTAATGATCAAGTTGTTCTTGGGGACAATGACCTAAAAAAATGATGCTAGTACATACACATGGTTAGCGTCCCAGAGAGAGTGTTACAGTTGAGGTTTTCTCTAAGCTCATGTGAGTCATACTCGGTGTGAGAAATAAGAGGTAAAAAACCGTAACAATGTATAGCTTAATTTCATGTAGGACATATAAAGGGACTATGCAGTTTAAAGTCTTGAAGTTGGGACTACGGGTGCTGCACAGTTTAGTGTCATGTAGCAGGGACAAAATACAGTTTAATGTCATGTAGGACATATCACGAACTTTCTATACAATTTTGCATCATGTAGTTAGGACGATGGGGACAATAGAGTTTAACGTCATGTTGGACAAAGGGGGGGATTATGTAGTTTAATGTCATGCAGTGAGGCCAAAATAGTTCACCATTTTAACGTCATGTTGGAAGCATTGGGGATTTTTCCACAGTTTAACGACATGATGGATTAAAAAAGGATGATACAGTTTAACATCATGTTGGATGAAAGTGTGAATAGTTTAAGGTCATTTGCATAGACCGTGGATGGTGCAGTTTAATTTCATGCTAGACGGTGGTGTAGTTTAATGTCATACAGGACGTTTGATGCTTATGTAGTTTAACGTCTTTCCGGACGTAAGTGACTTTTATACAGTTTAGAATCATGTATTTAGGACGTCACAATTTAACGTCTTGTTGGACGTAAGGGACTTGAAAACAGTTTAGGGTCATATGCATGGACCGTTGATGACGTAGTTTATGGTCGTAGAGGACCTAGTTGTAGTTTAAGGTCATACTAGACCGTTTAGGGAACTTTTTTTGACAGCTTAACATCGTGTGGGACGAGGATGCAGTTTAAGGTCATACTGGACCATTGCTGTATAGTTTTAATGTCATATAATAAGGGTGAACTGGTGCCGCACAGTTTTAGTGTCATGTTGTAGGGACATATACACAGTTTAAAATCATGTAGGACATATGAAGGGACTTTCTGTACAGTTAAGCATCATGTAGTTAGGACGATGACTTTCTCACAGTTTAACGTCGTGTGGGACGAAAGTACAAATAGTTTAAGGTCATATGTATGGACTTTTTCCATGTAGTTTAACGTCATATAGCAAGGACGAACTTGTGCCAAACAGTTTAGTGTCATGTTGCAGGGACATAGTACAGACTTTTCATTTTATACAAAATTATTCTTCAAAAATCTGGCATTGGTTTTAGTACTGATGAGTTCTCCATACATTGAGATTAATGAATAAGCTCCATTGGAGTAGAACCTATGTATTGAATAAGGTCCTTCCCATTTTGGATCAAGCATGGGAGGTTTCTTTCCTAGTATCATTGGAGTTCTGATAACTAATACCAATTCTCCCTGAGTGAATGAACGAAAACGAACTTTTTTGTTAAAAGCTCATGCTATTCGATTTTGATAGACTTACAAGTGGTGAAAAGTGAACAATATTTTCTCATCTAACCGTTCCAATTCATTTAATCGCTTTTTAGATTGTTCATCTGTAGATGATTGATCAAAAATGGAAACTCTGAGCGAGGGTAGTTGAACATCAATGGTAAAGACGACTTCCGTTCCATATACCAATTAATATGGAGTTGACTGACTTGCAGTGCGGGTGGTAGTCCGATAAGCCCATAAATCATGAAAGTGTTTATCAGGCCATGACCTCTTATCATTATCCACCATCTTTTGAAATATATTTCAAAGCGTCTTGTTAAAGGCTTTTATCTGGCCATTGGCCGCTGCATGATACTGAGATGAATGGTTGGATTTGATGTTGTATTCTTGATAAAATTTCTTCACCTCGGATGAAGAGAAATTGGTGCCATTGTCTATCAATATGGTATGAGAGACACAAAATATGGTAATGATGTTATACATGATGAAGCTAACAATGCATTTAAAACTGACTTCCTTGATAGGTATTGCCTCCACCCATTTGTAAAAGAAGTCAGTATCAGTAAGAATATACTTAAACTTATTAGCCATAGCTGAAGGGTAAGGTCCCACCACATCCATTATTCATGTGGAAAATGGCCATGAGTATTTAGCTATATGAAGCAACTTTGGAGGCTGATTAATGAAGTTGGAATGTAGTTGGCATGAATGAAACTTCATTGTGAAATTGACACAATCTCATATCATTGAAGGAAAAAAGTATCCAAGCCTTCGAACTTGATCAACTAGTCTATGCCTAGACTGGTGGGAACCACAGACTTCTGCTTTCACTTATTTTATGAAAGCCATTGTCTCTTCACCATCAAGGCATCTGAAGAGAACTCCATCAAAACTACATTTTTAGTGAATTTTCTCTAGGTGATCTGGGATATCATAAAGAGTAAAATTGACCACACGACGCCAGATTTGTTCTTTATAGGCTCTATCAGGTGGAAGTGTTCCATTTTGAAGGTATTCCCTGATAGAGACCTCCATCCTATAGTATGACCATATGGTTTAGGAATGGGACTAATTTCATTAATTTCCTCTGTTCTGATTTGAACATAAGGTGAAACTGCACGATGGTGGGAAATTCTGATGGTTGTCTCGTCCCGATTTGGATCTTCCAGAGCTATGGCTATATTAGCCAATGCATCATCTTGAGTATTTTGTGATCTTGGGACATAAGAAAATGTCGGTTCCAAAGGGTATTCCGCCATTAAATCTCTGATGTAATCATATAAAGGGATTAGTTCCTCTTTTCTGATGGCATAATCCCCATTGACTTGTTTGATTACCAAGTCCGAATCACCCTTCACCTTTAAGTGATTCACTTGTTCTTGAACCGCTAATTACAAGCCTGTGATAAGATCTTGGTATTCGACTTCATTATTGGTACCACATTCCCACAATAAGAAGGAATAAGGTAACACTTCCTTTTCTGGAGAAATGAGTACAATTCCTAATCCAACTTTGTTAAATTTAGTATTTTCCATTTTCTTCCATGTTGGACTTCAGGAAGCACCATCAAAATACACTTCCCATGCTTGAGGACTTTATTGAATAGAGAATAAATCCTCATCAGGGAGTTCAATATCTGTAGATGTGTCTTCCACTGAAGGGTGTTGAGCCAGGAAATCATCCAGAGCATGGCCCATTATCGCCTTTTGAGACACATAATAAATGTCAAATTGCTGAAAAATAACTTCCCACCTTGCTAGATGTCATGTAAGCATTGGACTACTGAGGATGAATTTGAGCGGGTTATTGCGAGATACCAATTGGACCTCGTGATGTTGCAGGTAATGTCTCAATTTCTGAACTGCAAAGATTAATGCGAGGCAGCACTTCTCAATACATGAATACTAGGTTTCTGCTTCAAGCATATTTTTACTGAGATAGTAGAGGCTGTTTTCATTCCCAGCTTCATTCTTTTGAGAAAGAAAGGCACCCAATGATCGCTCTTGAACTGTCACGAAGAGGATAAGTTGTCTTCCTTCAATAGGTGGCATGAGTACTGGTGGACTCAAGAGGTATTTCTTGAGAATATTGAATGCTTCTTGACATTCATCAGTCTACTGGTATGTGACTCCCTTCTTCGTCAATTTGGTAAACGGTAAACTTTTTCCTGCCAAATTAGCGATGAAACGCCGAATATAGGCTAAGTGTCCTTGAAGTCCTCTTAATTCATTCAAATTTTGAGGAGGTGACACACCATGGATTCACTTTATCTTCTCTGGATTGACTTTAATACCACGATGGCATACAAAAAAGCCGAGAAATTTTCCTGAGGTTATCCCAAAATCACTTTTTAAGGGGTTCATCTTCAAATTATGTTGTAGATGCTTGTAGAATATGACTTCCAAATCAGCCATGTGATTAGAACGTTGTTTGGATTTAACCACCAAATCCTTTACAGAGAATTAAACATATTTACCTAAGAAGGGTTTGAAGATACGATGCATGGCGCACTGATATGTTTCAACTGCATTCTTTAAGCCAAAGGGCATTACTCGGTAACAAAACACACCTTGAGGGGCTCTGAAGGCTGTGAATTCCTCATCTTCTAAGTCCATTCGGATATGATTATATCCTGAATATCCATCCATGAAGGAAAGTTCTTCATAGCTAGTTGTTGCATCAATTAGAAGTTCTGTAAGAGGAACTGGGAAATCATCCATAGGACAATGCCGATTAAGATCTCTGAAATCGATGAAAACTCTAATTTGTCCGTTATTCTTCTTTACAGGGACAATATTAGCCAACCACTTGGGATACTGAACTTCTATGACGAAGTTATCTTTGATAAGTTTATCCACTTCAGATTTTATTTTAGAAGCATATGTTGGGTGTGTTCTTCTCACGGCTTGCTTAAATCCTCGATGATCTTCTGGTAAACCGAAATGATGAGTAGCAACAACAAGATCAAGCCTGGTCATTTCTGTATAGTTCCAAGAAAAAATATATTTATTTATCTTTAGAAAAGAAATATACATATCTTTCTCTTCAATGGTCATGGCAGCAGTGATTATAGTGGGGCTTGGATCTTCCTTTGTACCCAGATTTATTTCTCTGAGTTCATCCACAGTGGTAGAGATACCCTCTTCAAATGCTGGAGGATCATCTTTGAGATCATCCTCTTCTTCTTTATCATGTGTTATTTCTTCCGATTCTACTTGTCATAGTATAAGACAAAGCATAATATTCATGATCATAACAGATGTCAAAATTTTCACATTTTGAAGATGAAGCATCCATTTCTAACCCGATTGGTGATGAAGGGTCTTCTCTGGGTATTAAAGTGGAGTTTATGGATAGAGAATCGACCTCATGGTTCACCTCCGATGTTGCTATAACATCTTCTGGCCTAATTGGCGATGCATAGACTTGTTGGATTTCAACAGATGAAATGAAGACATCACCATTTGTGCTTTCATCATTTCTTGGTAGATTACCAATTTCTCCCATGTTGTCTGGCTCGATTTCTGTAATTGAAATTATGGATCTTTCCATAAGAGTATTTTGATTTGGGTCTATCTTGTCAATTTGACTGATAGTCAACACATAATATGTACTCACATGTGTAAATGGATTTACTGAAATTTTTTCCAAACCATATGGAGCATTAACTTTGGTAAACTCCTTTGTTATGGATTTCTCCATTTGCTTCATGTGATAGAACTCTGCCTCAAAGTATTGAGACTCACATGTATTGAATGGGGAATTATCACCATACAACGTCCCAACTATACCATCGTGACAAGATTTGAGACATTTATGGTATGAAGAATGGATAGCCACATGTTGATGTAACCAGGGTCTTCCAAGGAAAAAGTTGAAGGCTGATTTTTGATCAACAACCATGAAATATGAATTGGATACAAGATCTCTAAACTGACTTTTGAGTGTAACATCAACCAGTGGTTCTTGTTCATTTTTATCATATCCCTGTAGCATCATGGTGGAGGGAGATAAATCAGATTCCGTGAGGCCTAATCGATGAAGTGTACGAATGGGCATGAGGATGACTACTGAACCATTGTCAATGAAAACTCTTCGAACTTCCACACCATTGACTTTTCCAGACAAGTACAATTATCTAATATGTCCATGCACAACATCATCTTCATCTTCATTAGTAAAGGATATAATTGCATGGCATTCTGGAGGATTGTTCTCTATGTGATATACTTCAGCTGTAGCAATTTCGGATTCAAAGTCATGAGGACTTGACAAAGCCTCGATGAGTGCTTCCTGAAGATCTTTTGACAGATTCAAAGCATCTAAAACTAATAACTTGTCTAGTACATGGGGAAAGTGTTTCAATATATCATACTTTTGTTCCAGAGGTCCATGTTTCCCAATAGGAATATGTGTTTTAGTTGGTACCTTGGAAGGAGATGCATTGGATGTTGATGCATCTTGTATGGGAGTTGGCAATATTCCTGGTTTTGGAAGATTAGACCGATTAGATCCATTTACTTGCTGATAAGAAGAAGATGGAAATTTCAACTGGTCTTCCAAAATAATTGTTCCAGGACATAATTTTATATTGGTAGAAGAACTTTATTGTTCTTGCTGAGCACATTGAAGGGCTATACAATGAGTTTTGGTTGCATACACAGTTCTAGCAGGGGTAGAATTGGAATAGTGGCTTCTGAAAGATCCACGTCTTCCCCTGTATCCTGAGCCCCTGGAACATCCTTTGATTCCTCTGTTTGATACAAGGAATTCAGGCTCATTAAAATCAAAACTACGACTGGCATAAGGATCTGTTAATTGAATCATATTAACAGAACCAAAGATTAACACTTCGTCTGATGAATACTCTTCCTGATTATCCTTTTTAGGCTATTCCGTTTGGTTGGGCGGTGCCCGTGGATTTGAAGTAGATGGCATGAAGTCCACCAATGTCAATGACAACTTAGGATTTGACACGTACTCGTCTTCTTATGATTCTTTTTCTTTCTGAATCATGTCGTTTCTTTGAGGACTTTACCTCTGATGAAGAGGGTTTGGCCGCAACATTCATGGTAGAAGACACAATTGGTTTCCTTAATTGTGTTCGAAAAATAGCATGAGTTCGATTGATTGTCTTTCTGACCATCCAATTATCATACTTTATTTCATTTTTTCTTTTGACTTCCTTCTATTCATCCTCCTCCTCTGTAACTGTATTAGTGACACATACTACCTGGGATGAGGAGCCTTTCAATGTGACCTGTCCCGAATCGCCCATCTATTGCAGGAGGTCTTTGAAGACAAAACACTCCTAGATGGGATGCCACAAAATTTATGAAAAGGGCAATAATTAGGACGATCTTCATTTCCTTTCTTGTTTGGCCTCTTGGGTATTGGTAATGAACCAAATTGTTTTCCAAAGATGAAATGAAATAACCAGGAACTTGTTCATTTCAGAAAGAGTATGTTTTTCTCTTCAAATACTAAATTTTTTTTTGTCTTTGATCTTTTTGATCATTTAGATGAAAAGGCCTTTGTTGTTGGTGCTCAAAAGGTGGATCTCTTTTAGAAGATGAAGGTTTTGAGGTTGAAATAAGTACAGGTTCTTGTTTAAGCATAACTGTAGAAGTTTTTTCTTTACCCATTCTCCTTCCTGGAGCTGGTAGAATTACACGAGATTTAGCCTTATCCTATATAAGGGAATCTTCAATCTAATGAGCGATTGAAGTAAGGTCTCAAAACCCTCTTATGTATTTCACAGGGATTAATGGAGTGCGTAATTTGTCACACATATTTTCCACACAGATTGGCAACAATTATTCTTGAGGGAGTGCTAAACTCAAAGAATATGTTAATCCCTTTTATCGAGCAATGAAATCAGAGACCCTTTCATTCTCCCTTTGCTTACAGTTTGTAAGATCGAAAACTATTGTCTTTGGAAAATTTGAGCTGAAATGAAGGAGGAATTTTTGGCGAAGATCCTCCCATCCGGTAATTGATAGGGATTGCAAGCTTTTATACCAAACAAAAGCCGGTCCTTGCAAGGTTCGCACGAAGCACCTATGTTTCACTGCTTCTTGCTACTCTGGAGTTCCCATCATAGGATCGCAAAAAAACACGTAATGCATCAAATATTGCTCATGATCACCTGATCCATTGAAAATAGTGAATACAAGATTCCCAAAACTGGATGGAGGGGAAATTGAATATACCCATTCAGGGTAAACATTCTTTTCTGGTTGAACATTCTCACGCTTCCCTTCCATAGATTCTAACCGAGTTGTTAATGACTCAATAGTAGTTATTAACTTTTGAGAAACATCCTGTTGAACTTGGACTTGGGTAGGTGCAATTACTGGAGCTAGGACAGATGTGGCGATTGGCACTACAACTTATGGTAGCACTACCAACTGTTGTTGAACTTGACCCGTAGGATTAGACCTGTGAGGGTGTACTGATAGAGGAGGATATTCATGATCCATCTTTGTAGCTGCAAAAAATTTCTTTGACTAACTGACACCAGCATTCATAAGAAGAAGTCTATTCTGAAGTAGTTCTACATTCAAACTTCTTAATTCCTTCCTTTCTTCATCCGGTTGTAAAAACCTCTTCTCTAGTGAGAGCGATTGACCTACTCCAGAGGAAGGATATCGAACCTGCTTTTTTCCCTTCCCTTTGTTGGATCCTTTTTGGAGAGGGGGAAGTGGGTTACTCGAAAGATTACTTAAGTTCTGAGTAATCCTTTGACTTCGTGTACGCAAACCTTCTTTATTTATGTCAGTGCATATATCTTCTTGAGCAGGAACCTCTTCATCTGAGTCCCCTGAGTGAGCCTCATCTAGTGGATCAGCAACAACAGCATTGATGACATTAATCGATGCATAACTCCTTGCATCCCTTCTATCAGCATTTCTGTGATATTGTCTTCACCCATGTATTTTATGAGACATTGCCTTTTGTTGATTCAATCCCTTAGGAAATTTTTGATGAACCGTAATTTAGAGGGAATCTCTTGATAATTTGGCTCTTCGTTCATCTTGAGTTTTCTTCCCCAATCGAGAAAAGGCCAAATTTCTCTAAGGAGGGGATTGATGATTTGAAAAAAGACCCTAGTCTAATGGACTGGGGATGTTCCTGCTATTCTCGCTCAACTCCTTGGAACCTATTTGTTGTTTCTGAGGGTTGGCTTAAAAGAGTCCCCAGCCTGGCGAGCTGGGTGGTTCTTAACATGCTATGTCTTAGAATTTCTTGAAAGTCCTCCTGATCTTGCGAACCATTGTCTGGAAATTCACTGGATACATTAATCTGTATCCGGTTTTATCACCCGGATCAAAAGGCCATTGGATGATTTCTGATACTTCTGTCATTTGGTAACATGCTTGCTCCAAACGAGAGGCCTATTTGATATTCTCGTTTGCTTGATGCAAGAGTAATTCAACAAATTGTTCTTATGTATTCTTGATTTTGAGAGGAACTATTTGAAGCATGTTCTTGGGAAATCTTTTGATTACAAACAAAGCCCATTGACTGTGGCCGTACATGGGCAATAATATTGCATGAGACCATTTTCGGTGGGCTTTGCTGACTGGAGAGCACCGTGAAATGCAGTGCTACATGAACACCTCATCCTCTGATATGAATACCAGATGGGGCATTGGAAATTAACTGACGTAATCTTCTTAGTTCTCCAAAGCATGAACGTTGAAGGGCTCTCTACTGCTTTTCAGCTTTTGGATATCGAGATAATGATAGAGACACCAAATCAATCTGACGTTGTAACCCATCTATTATCTTTAGATTATTTTCATATTCATCATAAGATAATACTTTTTTTTCTACTGACAAAGCGTTTTCCATATGTTGAGATGAATATCATCAATTTCATCTTCCGTCAACATTTCTGGAATATTACACTGAGAGTCAGCCAGAGGCCAAAACATAACTGGCACCTCACTTTTTTCCAGTTGTTTTCTCATGTTAAACATTTCCTCTTTATCATTTGATGACGATTCTTCTACCTAATTTGACCAGAGTTGGTGTTTCCTTGTTGCTTCATTGGATTCAACAGGATTGGTAGAGAAATCATTAATCAAACTAGAAGATGCATGACTTAGGGGTGGTTGGGAGAATGAACTACATCCTGGGCTATATTCTGATTGATAAATTATTTCACCTGTTAGAGATGAAGCTTCAGACATGACTGGTTTCGCATTTGGAAGTTCCTCAAGATAAGAGGGATTTCTCAGCACTACATTGTCCACTGGAGAATTTTCCGGGCGATGTGCATCACTACTGCGGAGAGGACTTTCACAGTGAAATTCAACATCATGGAGAGGACCACCATAATGGGTTACAACAAAATATGAGATCTCTTAATCCTTGATCTTATGACCACACAGAGGGTTCCTGTGGCTCTCATCTGAAGATAAAACTTCGAGATTGACTGAATTGTCATGAAGCAAGCCTTCATGAGGAAGTGTCTGTTGAAGACCTTCGGAATTAATGTTCCTACTATTGGGAACTAAGGTAGTAGATTCTTGAATTCCAATTGATTATTGTCTGAGGGCATCATGAACTCTATCATCGAGAATGGCCATGTTATAGATTGGCACTTGATCTCCTGACTATACCGGGAAGGTCTTTTTCATAGACGCCTTCTTACTCGCATTGGAAACCACTTGTGGACGAAAGTGGCTACTCTGAGTAGGTGTAAGTGCCTGATCAGGAAAGATGGTCAGGTTAGGCTGATGATCTCCTCTCAAATCAGGTGTATGTGCCTGACTTAGTCATCCATATGATATGGGGGAGTATACCCCATAACCCTCTTAGACTAGAACAATTG
Organism: Viscum album; assembly: GCA_963277665.1. Lineage (NCBI taxonomy): Eukaryota > Viridiplantae > Streptophyta > Magnoliopsida > Santalales > Viscaceae > Viscum > Viscum album. The sequence continues at coordinate 2,088,458,440 of OY728152.1, forward strand.
TGTGTGTCTATTTCGGAGTCAATCGTTGATGTATCACTCCACTTGTAGGGATAGATTTATGTGTCTTTCCCTAAGATGTCGCTGAATTTGTTATAATATCCTGGAAGGCATCGAGAATATGAGTAGGTATTTGATTCTACTCTTTCACAATTGATAGAATATGCTTGGTGACTTCAGCTGCCGGAATGGGAATATACGTCCATTCCAGGCTTGGAGCAGGTGTATATGCCTGCTCGTGTCCTCTTTTTCATGTCAGTGAATGCTGACAGTACTCAATTGTGGGGGCAGAGAGTTGAGTCTGCCTCCTATTTGATGTCTAGGATTTCCGACTAACTTCTCTGAATGCTACCAAGCGAGACTATTGGTAGGCTTGATTAATACTAGAAGATTTATGTGCCTGCTGATTACACTTCACAAAACATGGTTGATGAGATCCATCATATGTAGTCAGACGAGCCTGCTAACTATCTGATGGTGTATAAACAGGTGTATGTTTCTGCCTATAGTACTCCACCGGAATTTCCTGGCGGGATTGGCGTGATGCTTCCAGAAGGGTCCGCTGGACAGCAGAATTAAAATAGGTAGATGTATGTGCCTACTCATTTCTTGCCACAACGTTAGGTTGGTGGACTTCTCAGGAGGTGGCAGAGATGAGATCCTACTCACTGTTGACCGGATTCTGCCTCTGGTGGTTCATCTTGCTTGTTCGGGTTCGAGGAACCTGAGCTGAACGCCTGGAGTCGGTACCCTAATCATGTTGACGGTGCACTGCCATATGAGTTTGGCGTCGATTGTTGGTGGGAGCCGTCAAGAATGACTACGGTCTGTTTAAATTAAGGTCCTAAGGGACCTGATCATTCACCTCCCCAGAATAATGGAGTGAATGGTGATTGCGTTTCGGGGATAATGACCCGAAACGGTTGGAGACTGTAGTCAGCACCGCTTGTTTCTTGATCACTGGTCGTCGTTGTCCGGACGACCGATGTGAGTTGTTTACTTGGAAGGCTTGTCAGGCATCCTCCAGAGTTGGGATGGTACCATGTTGACGGTACTCCTTAACCAGTGCATTTGATACCCAGTGTTTAAGATGCTAAGTAGGTGATATCATCCTAAGAGCGGACGACGATCCAGCAGGAGTAGCAGCAGTGGCATTTACAGCATCAGTATTCACAGGTGTGAATTTGAGAGCAGCCATTATGGAAATGCAGATGATCTTGGAAAAGAGTTCCTATTTGATATAGCAGATGTAATCAAGATAAATTCAGCTACTACATCTTTTGGATGAGCACATATGTTATTGACTGTCTTGTTGGCTCTCTCATTGAGTTTAAATAGGGGCCTAACAAATAGGTAAAACATCATTTTTAATTTGGTTAAGGATTCACGTCGGGTTCACCATTTTTGTTTCCCTCAGAATCTGGGGATGACCGCCTTGATGGGAGGTTCAAACGTTCCGATCGGTTTCTAACAGGTTTGTTCGTAGAACCGGAAACATCCAATGATTCCACATCCATTCGGACCTACTTTCCAATGGTAGGTGCTCATATGTTTGTGGACTGATGAGGCTTAGAAATTTTCATTGGTCGAGAGGATGGGAGGTCGGACTCATCATACCTTTTTGAGGGGAATTATTGTCGACTTCGGGACTCTCTTTATAGATTTATGTTATGTTCGTGAATCCTTGTTACATTACAAAGTATAATATGAGCTTTCCTTTGGATATAACAATCAAATATTAAATATGTGGGAAATTTAGGGAATATTTTGTATGTATTTGAGGTTCTTCATCGATAGAGAATCATCTATATTTTCTAGAGATTTTTGGCCAATGGTACCCTTCAACACATTTATACAGAAGTATCTTGGTCATTATGATGACCATGCAGGTTTTAAAGCCACTCAGTGGGGAACATGATGTTTATTGACATTCAGAAAGACATGGATTATTTTAGAGTTTGGATCAAACCCGTATATGGGCTACCTACGTATCCTTTTGTTAGAAAATTAATCATAACCCACGTAGTTCGAGTAAGGGAGTATGATGTTTATGATTGATGGATAAAAGAAGGATGTAAAATTACTTTTACACTCTAAGATCACGTGCGTCATGCTCGGTGTGAGAAACAAGAGGTATTGGTAAAAAATTAGACAATTGTGCCATGAAAGATGCAATCATAAGAAATAATGAGGGGCTTATGTATGTATGACTGCCCAGATAAATGAAGGTTAGGATTTACTTTAGGGAAGAAATCTAGGAACATGGTCCATTAAGGTATATGTGCTTTATGGAGATTTTGAATACTCTAACTTGAGGCTTACTCCTAAAAAGAAGGCCAAAATTAGGAGAAGAATTATGATTGGTTTTTACTCCTATAGAGGAATCCCAGATCAAAGGTAAATTAGGACTGGTTAAGAGAAATTATTACTGGGGATTATTCCTCAAAATGAGGCCCAGGTTAAAGGATTATGACTGGGACTTACTCATGAAAAGGAGGCCCAGGTTAAGGATTAAGGTTTGGGTCTTACTCTTTGGGAGAATTCCCAAATTAGGGAACTTGGGCTTACTCCTGAAAAGGAATCCCAGGTTAGGGGATCTAGGGCTTACTCCTAAGAGGATGCCCATAAAATTAAGGGACTTCGGGCATACTCGTAAATTGGATTCCCATATTTGAAGACTTATGTCTGGGGATTATTCCCAAAAAGGAGACTCGGGTTAAAGATTCTCTCATCGTAAAGGATGGAGTTGAATGAATGAACTCTCAATCTTTAGTGACATAAAGATATGTAAATCACTAGGTTTTGAGATATATTCCACAGAATTCCATTCAGATAAGGATGTAAAATCAAGAAATCATGGCATAAATGGATTTGAAGAGTGTCTTGGAGACTGAATCTTGAATAGGAAAGGTGTAATGTCTTAATAGGGGTGAAATGGGCAAGAAAGGCACCCAAAAAAGGCAGGGGCGCGCATGTCCTGGCAGGCGCGCAGGTACTACGTGGGCGCGCAAGTCCTGGTCATGCAGGTCCTAGTCGCGCAGGTATGCCTACGCAACAAATGGTGTACTTGCGTGACAGTTAACCAAATGGGTAATACTTGAGAGACTCTTCATTAAAGCCTTTAGAATCCTCTTTTGGTTTTTTTTAAAAGAAGGGCGCACAAGATCTAATGAAGGAGTAAGGCGGCGCGCAAGTGTGGCCCTTTTCCCTTAAGGGATGGCCACTCAGGCGCGCATGTGTTGATGAGTTTCAACACTTATGCCTTCCTCCCCATCTTTAGATCATCTGTTCTAGGTAATAAATTACCTTAGAAGTGTTCCGGAAGATTTTAGAAGAGACAAGGGTTATGGGATCTAAAATATGGGTTTTTGGAAAAAAAATACTCACGAATGGGGGGCCCACAGGGTCTATTTATAGGCAGGAGAAGACCTCGGGCAGTTACCGGGCATTTATCACTTAGGTCTCACAAGTCACTTGCATGGCCATAAGGTGTCGCACAAGTGGACTTGCGCTAGAGGGATATAACTTGCGCGGCACAGGTACTTTTGATCCCATGTTCATGCTTTTGTCGATTTTTGATATTTTCTTCAAAGGTTGAATCACTTTGATCTTAGATATTCCACTTTTTCGATATTTAGATTTTGTGATGAAAGGAGCGTCAACAATAGTACATGAATGGATTATTGTATCCATCAATATTATATCAATAAAAATGTATAAGTGTTTGTTTATGTGTTTATATTCAAATCCCCTACAATTATTGATGTTTACACAGTAATAATATATGAATAGTTTGTAAAATAACATTAATGATATTTTAAGTTATATAATATATCATTAAATGAATTAAAATTCCAGAAAATAATTGAATAGAAAAATAGTAGTTATAAATTTCCCAAATATCCTTCCATGAACATTAATGGTCCATTTTTTCTCTAATATTTAAATTTGTAACACTTAATTATTGATAAAATTATTATCATTGTTATGTATCAATAAAGTTAACATGGGGTTAAACTAATTATATTATTGCATAAATGACTTATAAACATGAGTAAAAACAATTTTATATGTTTTTATAGATCCTATATCATCTTAATTTTAATGTTATTCTAATTTTGAAAAAATTTAAAAATAATGTGGCCATATAATATTTGAATGTTTTAAATATTATATATTTTCCCCATTCCCTTTTTAACAAGTAAAACACTCATATCTTATTCTTACACCTTCTTGAGAATCAATTACTGAATCGTACAATGGCCAATTATCTAATAATTTTCACCACCCATCGATTAACAGTTCTGGCCATATTAAATTTCTATTACATGGTATATAAAACGGGATGTAAAAATGGTCTACAGAAGAGAAGGTAATCATATTAAATGTCCAATAACAAGTATCTCTTTCTTTTCCCATTACTAAATATGTATTATTAATCATAAAAAAATTGAATTATTTGAAATTCTGAAATGATATTATGTTTTTGGAACCAAAATTATCCACCTTGATTTCTAAAAAATTGGAAATTAATGTTTCTCGCACGCATACGTGCAGACTACTTCCTCCATGTAACGATAAGATTTATTTATCATCTTCGTATTTCAGTGTTTGGTTTTATGATGTATTTAATAATTATATTTTATATTTATGTTGTAATTATACTTCTATAACAATAATATTTATCAATCTTTTTTCTATTTTAAACATTTGAAATGATAATGTCCCTCATGAATACTTGCAGACTATATCCTCAAGGAAGACATGTGATTAGGTTTTTCATTTAAATATTTTTTGAATGAATAAAATTTTATTTTTATTGATTATATATGATAATAATGATATAATTATTATTTTGGAAATATTAATTAACTTTTAACATTATTTTGCTAATTCCATCAAATGGTGAAAATTTTTACTTCTGCTCATATATGGACTACCATTTCCACATAGTATTTCAATTATTTTTTCATCACATATTTTTACAAATATTTATATATTATAATATTTTAAAAGTAGAAAATTTTTCTATAAAAATCGTTTGAGATATATGATCATGGTTATGTAATATATTAATAATAAATATATATTTATTATAAAGTATTTTTAAATTCCTATGAAGTTAAAAAACAGTTGACATAAGTGTTCATTGTCTCAAATTAGGATTATTGAAATGTGTATATATATATATATATTCACATATAATGTTTGTATATTATATATTTCTTATTTTGATTAATGAATAAAATTTACATTATATATTTATATATATCATCATGGGGTTAATGAACTAAATGAATTCAAACTAGACGGGGGATTATATTTCAAGAGTAATTATTTTAATTATTTATGATAAAATTTTCTAATGATAATATTAAAAGGTAAATATATGTTGACTCATATTTATTTTATTCACTTCTAGTTATGTTTTGGATTTTGAAACATTTGTACACTTTTCATATCTTTGGTAATCAGAATTTTTCATAAAATATTTTTTAGAATGGATAACCTTATTTATCTTCTTTTCTAGAAAATAATTTTTCTTCATTATCTATGTGTTAAAAATTTATTTCAGTGATGTTAATTAATATTATTTAGTGACTGATTAAATAATTTTTTACCCACATTTTAATTAATAAAAAATCAAAAAAATTATTCTTGTAATTTTTTGAATAATTCAAATTTTTTTCATAAGAAGTGAAAAAATATTTTATTAAATATTATGGCGTGAACAATCCTTTCTTAATGTATGAAAACAAAATGTTTTGAAACATCCTTTACATGTTTGGATTGTTATTTTTATATAAATTTATTTATTAAATATTATAAAAATAATATTATTCCAAATTGTTGATTTTAAAATGAATCTTTTATTTTCCAATTGAAATATTCTAGTTTTCTTTTAAATTAAATATCCATCATTCATTACATCCGATGATGTTACATAATATTTATTAGTTATATGAACAAGTGATATAATCCATATTCATTTTCTATATGGTTTTTGTATTCATTCCCCCTCCCTCAAAGGATATACACATGGATCGGTAATGAAGGATGATAGAAATTGACCATAGATATATAATAGTAGTAGGACCCAGGTTTTCATACGACACTGATTGTAAAAAAGTATCACAAATGAGATGAAATACCCACTATATTATTTAAAAACTAAATTAAAATGTTAGGTTTATAATATTATTATAATTCATCTAAAACAAAGCTCACCCTCAATTAATATTAATTATTTAACATTATATGGCCCTATTGCATTATAAACTTCTCAAAATAATTCTATCCTGAAAAAATTTAAGAAAACACTATGTGGGGGGATGGAATATGGGATTATATAACCACGTCGCGAGATACCTATCAAGTATCATTCAAAATTTAGAACATAGAAACAACTATAAACATAATATCTCTATGGGAACCTCTCAAATTAGTATAATTCCATATATGTAGCAAAAAACCAAGCAGTAAATACATAATAAAAGAAAAATTAAAAGAAAATAACCAAAATTAAGGGGAAACCTCCATAAACAATTACATAAAATATTTTTAAATAAGAAAAATATGACCTGATTTTGTAAATAAATTTTTAATATGTTTTTATTCAATAATATCACTTAGTAATATCATAAAATGTTAATTTATACATGAATTATCCTTATTTATAATGATTGAATATTTAATTTTGTAATATTAAAAACATATCACACTAATCATTTCCTGAAAATAAAAATATTTTAATTCATTCAAAAAAGTTGTTTAACAAAAATTTATAATTTATTTATGAAATTAAATTATTTCTTAATGACTAAGAAGCTATAAAAGTTAAAGATCATGTTTAAATGATCCATTACATGCTAGACATGTATGAGAATATTCAGTTTTTATGAGATGTTATGTATAAAAAAATTCTGATTCAATCCATTCACCATGATTCTATTGAAAACACATCCAATACACATTCCATCAAAAAATTTAAAAGAACTATAAGTCCCATAAAAATCCATAATTTTTTATTCAAGGTAGATTTTTCCAATAATTTAGAATGTCTGGAAAACAAATAATTTCTAGTAAATACGATCAATCTAGTGAATAAATTATTTAATTAAAATTCATTTGAAAAAAAAATTAATTCTTTAATCAACAATATTAGTTTTAACCAATTAATATCTGTGATTAATAAAAACATTCTTACACAAAAAACTTTTTATTAAACTAAAACTACGCTACAATGATCTGTTGAAAATGAAATTTAATATGAATACACATAACATTAAATTAACAAATAAATCCATCAGAAGTATAACATACGGTTTTAGAAATCCACTTTGTCATGATTTAAATTTGTTCCATGTTTTTTAAAAATGATTATTCCTTAAGAGAACTAAAATATAATATCTAAAAAGGATATAATTTACCATTTTCCTTAATTAAATTACATCACATTCTTGAGGATTTAAATTAATGTCACATAACATTCCAAAATCATTACATACACAAAAATAAAACGGGTAGGAAACCAAATACACCTATCCACCATACAAAGATATTATCAACTGTGGGATGTACTAAATCAAAAAAATGTTTTTAAAATGTGTCCTGATAATGAAAATAATGATACGTTATGTCTACCCTCTCATCACATTCTCTTGTCCATAAAATATGTAAATGATATGAATGTTATACATTCTGAGGCTGTAACCACACTAGAACACTACAATTAAATAATCATATCAATTATCATGAATGGATCACAAAATTGATCATAATACTAATATAGAAAACCTTGTCTAAACTGTCTTATCGGTAATGGTTTCATAAATAATGCCAATCCAAATAAAAAAACATATGACATCTCATACCAAAAATATCATGATAATGGGAACCTTACTCCATCATCACATCCTCAAGAATACTATTACATATCTTGTTGACCAATATCTATCCCAAGATCAAATCATGTAACTTATAAAGGATCATATCCATAGATTTAATATAATTTAGATAACACAAAACATATTTAAAGGGGATTCTAGGCCCAAAAACATGGCATTGAGCCTTCGTAGTTAAACATGCTTTATCAACTATAACTAATTTCTATTATCAAAATATTTTTCTTATTTCCACCATGGATTAAACTATTAAATTATTTCTTGTTACCCCCATATGTATCATTATACATTGTCTATGTATGTCCATAAATATTTTATACATTGTCTCAATGATGACTTCCATTATCAATATTATTGAGGGAAAACATTCTCATTGACATGCCTCTTCCTTATTTCCAACAATAAATACTTCAATAATCATTTTGTATTTATAATTAAATTAAAATATGGTGAAAAATTATAGTTGAACATACATAAAAATAATACTAGTTCCATAAAATTATAATAATATATATATTTAGTAAACATGAATCATCAATTCATTATAAACCAAACTATATAATCATTAATTGATTAACCCACATTTTTTTGAAAATAATAGATTCCATTTTTTAACCTCACACAAAAACAAAAATATTCATATAAAAAGAACTATATAATTATTAAGTTTTTAACCGACATGTTTTTAAAAAGGCATATCAAGACACCAATGTATTAATCAATAAATAATTTGACCAAAATAAACAATTAATTTTTTCATGTAATTTATAATAAATTACCATGCCATGAATTTAAATCAATCCACGTTAAATATGAAAACTAAAAATGTTGTATTTTTATTTTGGTTTCTTACCATACTCAAGAAAAACATTATTGAAACATTCATTTCACAGGAAATCATTATTATAGACATTCAAAATGGTTAATATATTTTCACGGCCATCTTTAGGTACAAAATGTTTAATATATAACATTGTCTCATTTTCTAAATAGTTCATACTAAACAGATATATTATTTGGATTTTCATACTAGATATTTCATAGATACTAAATAATTTTTTTTACTTTTATAAAATTTTCCCCTAAAAATACAAAAGGATTCACATCTAATTCAATGTCATTTCTATGTAAAAATGTATATTATCGTAATTGAAAACAATTAGTATTATAATTTGAATAGTTCATAGTCTCAATATGATACCAAAATTCCTACTTATCATTCACCATATATTTTAAAACCAAAAAAACAAAATCTTTCATTTACATAAATTCCCAACACAAAATCTTAAAAAACTAAAAATGGAGAGAAATACATGGGATATTAACACTAATGCACTCCAAAATACAAAATTTCATTGTTTTTAAACAACAATTTTATTATTTTTGTTTGAAATATACTAAATGTTACGTGATTCAAATTGAAATTCAAAATAAAAGAGTTGTTAAAAAAATACCAGAAATAGAATTCTGTAAATATTTCTAATATTTTGAAAAACAATTATGTTGGTATAATTTTTAAATGTATCCAGTTTTAATTCATAAAGAATCATTATATAAATGAAATATTATGTAGGTCATTCAGTATAAATTTTTTTTCAATCCAACCATTTAGGTTAGTTAATGACCATCTTATACTTCGGTTTTAGGTTATAATATAAACTCATCAAAAACAATAGATTCATAAAAACCAAAACATGGAAATTTTTTGGGAGACACATATTGAATTCAAATATTTATTTAATTAAATTACTTAACAAAAATTAGATAATTCTATTGTAATAAAAAAATATATTGATGCATGTACCTCTCATAGGTTTCTACCAAAAAAAACTATCTCACATGGAAATTAAATAGACTATGATCATATGAAACTGATCATTGGGTGGCGCGATTGTCCCATATTATAGTATTTTAGATTTACCATTGACATATATATTGGTTGTGGGGAACCATTTAAATACCAACCCACACAACAATTGTAGTTCAAAACTCTGTACATCAACCTATATCTCATCCAAAATCGTTACTACTACCATTTCATAACCCCTCCCTCCAAATATGCCTCTATTAGTTTGAAATTTAATGAATATATTTAATTTACATAGATTTCTTCCTATAATTTCCATGATGGTAATGAACAGAATATAGGGTATTGAAATACCACATATTAATAGAATTAACTAGTACCTTATTTAAAAAATAATTTTAACAATATTAAAATTTAAAAAAATATCTCAAACCACACATCACCCAAAAATAGAAAATGTAGGTTATACAATAGATTAGGACATTCTATTGACTTTAGAGATATGAGTCTGTCTATAGTATTCATATATTAGAATCTAGGTTTCAATCATTGCTGAATATATAATTCAAGGCGGTTAACTTTCAATATTTATGACTGGATTTAAAAATTCATTCATTCCATAATATATATCCTATATGAGTAACAAAAAACATTCCATTATAAATTAAAATATTCAATTACCCCATTTGTTTTTTAATCCTACAAGAGTTTCATTAGAAGTAAAATAAATTTATAACATTCAATCATTTTCCAACTATCCCATTTTAATAATTTGATATGAATTCACACCATGAAGGAGGTTTTATTTAGAAAATTCAGTATGATATTCACACTATTCCATTTGATCTAATTTAAATGTCTTCTTCCATAGGAATAGTTCAGAACTCGCCAAATGTTATCTAAAAGATAATTAGAGAATTACAATAACAAGCATTGGAAAACTAAACTAAAAGGGATGAATAGTGTAACAAGAAAATTATAATGTAGAATATAAGTTAATAAAACCCTCGTTATCTATATGTGTGGATTGAGTTTATCTATCTACCACCATTTTATTGGGGTTGTGTACATGAAAAACGATATATAAGCATTAAATTCAACACATTTTTGATTTTAAAAGAAACAAAAATAATGTTCGATGTTCGAAATAATGTATCAATTTTGAAACTATAAATCATAGATAGAAAACAAAAATTATTCCAATGCTTTATACTTTGGATGCACCACTCATCCATTATGAGGATTATATTTGAGTTAAAATTATAGAAATCAGTTGAATAGACAATCATCCTAAAAATATGTTGTATGATCTCCTGTGGTAATAAAATATTCCACGAGAAGATAAATAGAAGAATGTTTGAATAGAAATAACATTCATAATAAGGGAGATCCATCATGATCCAAATTAATTGAATATAATTATGAATGAAAAATACCCATGGAATCCTAGGAGGAGGCCAAATGGCCGAGTTTGAGTTACTATAAGTGTGTGATAAAGTAGGGTTGGTAAGGGAAAATTAATGTTAAGGTCTAGATGATTGAAAAATTTATTTCTCTATATATAATGATCTTCAGGTTTTGGATTCAAATTTATGAAAACTATGTGGTGCCACTATCCCTAGACACCATGACCTCACTTGATGATTTCACTCATAGAAAAAACATGGATAGACTGGCTGATTATTTTATGTATTGTTATTCAGCCATTGCATATGATTGTGGGGCCTCAAATTAACTTTTCTAAAACACATGTGATACCCAGAAAATGTAACACTATTAGGGTTATTTTTTTTCATTATTCCATTGAAAACCATGGGCCTCCCCTTTCCATCCAATCTCCCTCTATTTTGAACATAATACTCTTGAAACTAAACCAAACACCCAACACACCACTATAGCTATAAATACCATCTAAAATCATCAATTTTATATTTTTTAGTTTTGGGATATATATTCTAAGGATATTTTTATGATTTGACTCATCCAAAAAATGAAAATTCCAATTCCATTAATTTTTCAACCACTCTAGAAATATTATACAATTCAACCACTTGACCATAGAATATCTCATCGTCGAGAATCATTTGGAAAAAATAGAATCATCAACATACCCATTATGTTATTGTGTTTCTCCTCAATCAAATGAATTTCATTTCTAGAAACAAAATGCACTACAAGGACTGATTTCAGTCAACTATTCCTTAAACCCGTAAAACCATATATAACACATGTAATTAATAATGAAACAACATGATAGAACTATCTTGAACCCATTAAACCTGACTCATGATCATATAGTCATAGAATAAATCAGCGTGCCTATATAACTCACCACCATAGGTTTTATATTTGGATTAAAAATTCCAAATCACTATTATCCCACTATCAAAATGACCTATTAAAGAACACCGATAGTGTCCTAGATACACACCATACATGTGAATAAAATTACACATTAATACCCTCCAATAGTACAAAATATTATTTGAATAGTCAAACTCTTATCGAACAAGGTCAAACTATATGTTGTTCATTTTCCATGAAAACCCGTCGTCAATAATCAAGCTACATCAATCTCAAACCGTGGCATAAGTGATGTGGTTTCCAGGTAATTATTTAAATATAATATGAAGAAATTATTATTGAATATGCCATGAATTTCCAAACATGAATAGCATCATTAGTTGATGGGTCACAAAAACATATTACAAAAGATATTTTCCAAAGTCATTTAATGATAATTTCAATCATACCCAACAAATACTACAACCCAAAACTGTAAAATCCCTCCCGGGAAAATTATTATTATATGAAAACAATTGTTTTTAAATACCCTGAGAATCAACACAAACCTAATCCAGTACCCATGTATTACAATTATCCAAACCATTCCCCATTAAAATGTTTAAAATCAACCATATTAATATTAAAAAACTACTCTAAAAATTTACCAATAAAACATTTTTTACATGACAATATTATCTATCCATATTGATGATTTAGTGAAAATACAATGATCAATCTCAGTATATCATGACCCTTATCACATTAGTCACTCCTACCAGCAAATAACATCATTACCCCCCCCCCCCATAGGATACTATATGTCATTATAAAAATACTATCAGTGCATTTTACAAAAACTTGTTACTTGTGTACGCTGAAACCAAAAAACTTGTATGGATATAAATCATATTCCTCACCGTGGTATAACACATAAATCTCTCATTACAGATTTCTACTTCATGAGAATGATTCCCCTAGAATTATATAACTACCACGAAATACAATGAGGTTCACAACCATTATGAATTAAATTGATTACTGCTAACCATATGGATTACATATAAACTACTATTTTAAGGAATCTCTCAAATTTTTTCCTCATGTTACCAAAATGGACATCTAGAAATGTAGATCATGTTAGCATCATCACTCTCAGAGAATGCATAGCATGACGTCAGGAGGTTACGAATGGTTGCCTATAAACAAAGATTACAAAAAAAATCTATTGATAGCCATGTACTTATCCTCGTGAGATATATACATACTAAAACATGATCTATATGCATTTCAAAAATCCTTAATAACAAATCACCCAACCATGTGTTTTTATGTCTTACCATGGGCCAAACCTTTCCTAATACTTGATTAATTTCTGTGTTACCCCTCATCATTGAAACATCCTATAATTAATCTAATTCTTTGAGAAATAATCTCTATCATGACACATCCCCCAGGTCATGTGTTGTGACTACCCCATGCTAGCCTTACATAGGCTAAGGGATGGAGAATATCACATGAAAGGTGTATCCTTAAAAATAGAAAGAATTTATTTTAAACCTGTACAAACTCAGGAGTCAAAAGCAACAAGAAGCAACCACATAGGCTAGAACGCCCCAAAATAAACTGTGAAATAAACTGTTATAATAAAGAGTTATGAAAGTAATGGGGGGTAAGAATACAGAAACAAATAGACAAAGTACCAGAACAAAAAGACAATGTATGAAATAGTTGAAATTTGAAAGACAACTCATGTATCTTCCACCAAATATCCAACATAAATGGTAGGTACATCTCATGATTTGTAGTCCCTATGTCACATCAATCCAAAAAGGACATACTCCATGAACCACCCATTCCTAGATCCATCATCCTCGATAAAAAAATGTACGTCATTTACACCAAACTCAACAATGTGTGGGAGAATCTCATTCTGGGGTGAGTATAATGACACTCTATAGGGACCGCGAGTCCCCCTTTGGTCTCCTAGAGTTCCCTAATGGAATCCCACAAATCATGAAGAAAAATATCACAACACAACTCAGATCACACTAGGTATAATTATAGGTCAAGCATAGAAGGGTTATCACATCAATGATCTCCTTGGCTGCTGGAGAACTCCTCCTCTATCGAGTACAATGGTCTTGTCAAGTCACTCTGAGCTGCATCCCACTATCCTTGAACTATTGTAGTACTCCTCCCTATCATGTAACAGGGGTCTTCCATGTCACATATAGCCACCCCCCCCCCACTGTGTCCTGCTAAGTTACTCTTCCCCATCACGTACTAAAGTCGTTTACCCACTCCGAGTTGAAAAGTCAGTAGTTGTCAGTTCTTATCCAGTTGTAGGGTATTGTACATAGTGCGCATGGAAGAACCTCTCCTCAAGCCACTTTCCTAATATTGATATCCAAAGAGGTCACCACAAGGTATTCCAAAATAAATGTCTCCTCAAGAGGGTCATAAAACTGAAAACAAGTCAGCTATTGGATGTGAAACCTGCAAGATACTTGTGTTTTAGTACCAAGGGACCAGATGGATTGTAATTAGTCCATCCCATCCATTCCTCAACAATATAAAAAACTCAACTGGAGTATCTCAAAAGGACCACCTCATTTTATGGATCCAAAAAATAATGACAGTTCCTCAAATAGACATATAGTTTAGAAGATATGGAATGTTTTGTGTAACAAGGCGATACTACGTCTGTGTCAGGTCCGACTTGGTTGGACCGACCCTACCCAGTTCTTCATTGGACAACCCGAATCAAACTAGGTCTACTTTTCCCAACTCAGGTCTGAAATGACCCGGGTCGATCATTCCAGCTAGACCCGGCCAGACCCCGCTAGGCCTCAGGTCCGGCCGTTGGGCTGTGGGTTGGCCTGCTGGGCTGTGGGTCGGTCCATTGGGCGGAACCGGTGGTGCCACTCACCTAGAGGTGTAATCCTCTAAGGACACCCAGATGTGATGCATCCAGGAAGGGTTGATGGGGATTGGGGCCATGTCATCGTTCCAACCCTCAGGGGTTGAACCAACATGGAACCATGTGGCATTGTGTGTCCTCGGCGCTGTAGCCGATGTGATGGTGCTCTACTGTCAGGCATGCCTCTAACATGTGCCTAGTTTATCAACCTCCAGTCAAACCATCAGCCTCTGATCCCACTACGTCCATCGCATGCTATGGCCCTGCTGCCCCATGGGCTCACCACTGTGGGAGCGCACCTCTCCGCTCTACTGCAACCAGGGGAGGTGGACAATCTTCAACTTGACATGCAGTCGACACTATCGCATGCCGCTAGTGAGGTGTTGTGCACCGTCTCTTGTGAGGGAGCTAGTAGAAGGGTGTTCATCGTGCCATGGGTCACGCACATGTGTCTTCTTTTACTGCGCCATCTACGCCTGAAGCCTCCTAGGATCGCGTTTTTCACTACGATAGGCCCTTATTGAGTTTGTTACCAACATCCAAATGGGAGATCACATACAAAACACGAATGGAGGGGCTTAGAATTTTTCTTGATTTCTCACCCCCTCTTCTTTAGAAATAAATTTTAGGGAGTTTTGTGGAAAGGTTCATCTTGATCTTAGTCCATAATTCCATACTCATTCCTAAAAAGGAAACACACCATCCCACTTATGGATTCCATCTAATGGATCAAATTGTAAATTATTTGATCAGTTATTGGAATTTTAGTAAGAAAATTTTGTGGAGAACAAAAATATACACACCCCCCTGCCTTGAAATGTTGGTGAGTGATCTGGGTTGAGAGAGTCTCATTGTTCTCCATTCCTGAAACAATTCTCCGTTTTCGTTTCTCAAACATCAATCTCTGGTTTGGGGTTTTAGTGTCACACATCATCTCCTGCTGGGATCAGCTTAGTCCTCTATGGTCTCAGCATTACAAAACATTAACAAAACATCATTTCATGGAAAAGCCTATCTAATACACCTCCCCAATAAATATATATATTGGACAGGGGAGGTTAATAAAAGACACGAGTTTTTAATGTGGGCACAAAAATTAAGAAGCTTCCTAATTCCCCAATGGCATCACTACATAGGATATCACAAGCCAAGCCATTCATCGGCATGACTCATCACAGGTCCCATAGTCTGCTTGTTCGATGTTGGAAACGAAACAAAAATAAAATGATAAATTATTTTTTAAAAAAAAATCTCAAAACATAACAACATCACAGGGCCTACTTTTTTCAAGGTAAATTCTTACTTAAGTTAATCCCAGTGCTACAGATTCAACGGTGCCCTCAAATTTTTAATCGAGCACCGGTTCAAAAGATAGAAAAATCTGGTAATGTGTTTACAGAATATACCTTAAAAGTTCAGAAATTAATTTTAGGCACACAGTAACTTAGATTCATGCACTGTAAATTTTTTCATACTCGTATAATTTCATATAAATAACGATAAAAAAAGAAAATTTACATGGATATATTTGGGTCCTTACATTCTCTCCAACATAGGAATTTTTGTCTCCGAACTCCACAATATATACTAATGAAAAAATGGGGTGCTAAGCATGAATATGACCCTCCCACTCCCTGTTGCTCTCTTGGGGGTCCCCATGATGCCAGTGAATGCATAAAAAAAGTACCGACTGCCCACAATGTACAACTTCTATCGATCCTAAATCTCTTCTAGAACCTCAATAAACATCTCCCAATAATCCATGTCCATCATTCCATTGTAAATGACGTGACATGGGTCATGAATTTATCTCTTCAGCGTGGATATTTAGAAGACGTCGGGCACCCATTCCATCTTCGGTGGAAGTTCCATGTGGTATTCCACCTAGAAAATCCTACTATGTCTTAGAAATGGCCTGAAAAACCTCAGTGACAAATGGACGCCTAGACAAAATCATTTTAGTCCCAATCGAGGAGAGACACTAAAAAATACATGGTTCCCCTCCTAAAACTCTAAAAGTATCCACCTCATGTTATCATATGGCATTGGCCTGCTACGCACAGTCTTCATTCACTCATGGATGATCTTCACCTTCTTAGTGGAAGCCCATTCCAACTCTGGGCCTATAAGTGTTGACTCCCTAAGGTATATCCATCATAGAGGTGATCTGCATGGTCGAATGTAAAGGGTCACATATGGTTCAATATCAATTTTGGAGTGGTAACTTGTTTTTTTATGAAAACTCCAGTAAGAGAAAATGATCCCCCAACTACATCCAAAATCATGGACACATGCACGAATCATGTCCTCCAGCATTTGTATGTTCTGCTCTATCTGACCATCCACTTGAGGATGGATGGAAATGCTCAGACGTACTTGGGTCCTGAATGCCTCTTTCTATCACTTCCATAACTGGTATGTGAAACGTGTGTCACGGTCATAGATGATCATCGATGGAACCCCATGGAGTCGCACAATCCCATGTATGTAGAGGCATCCCAATCCCTCCACTGACCCTACTCTATAATAGGTAGGATGTGGCCTGCTTGGTGAGTCATTCAATGATCACCCAGATGGAATCATGTCCCCGGAACGTACGTGGTAGCCATGTCCCATTGTTCCTTGAGATCCCATCCCACATCCACTCTGGAACCTCCTGTGGATTTGTTAAGACTACTGGAACCTGATCCTCTACCTTCACTTTCAGACAAGTGAGGCATAGTAAAACAAACTACCCCACATCCTTCTACATCACTGGCCACTAGTGTGGATACCTGAGGTCCTGTTACATATTTTCTACACTAGGAAGTACCTCCATAGGGGACGTATGGAACTACCTAAACATTACGCCCATAGTGCCACTGGTACCATGGTACATAACCTGAAAAGGATGATGTACACCCCACCTACAAAAAATCATTCATGTGCCTATCCTGAGGATATTTGAGCACGTCGAGCGTTGTAGTCAATGTCCCCAATCCAAACCTCCCTGAATGGCTGATGGAGTGGGGGAGTGACTTCTAGAGACTGGAGAAATTCTACTCCATCTCTATCCATGATGTATATTATCAACGCGGCTTGCTATTCTATTGCGTCCCTCAGTAACTGCCTACCAGACATCTTACTGAGTGCATGTATGACCACGTTACCATTTCCAAAAGTATATAATATCTCAAAGTCATAGTCCTTGATGAACTCTTGATATCACCATTGCCTTAGGTTCATGTGATTCTGAGAGAATATATACATGAGACTCTTGTGATTAGAGAATACCATAAAACATTCTCCCATCAAGTAATGATGCCATATCTTTAGGGTGAAGACTATTATTTCTATCTCTATGTCATGGGTTGCATAGATATTCTCATGTTTTCTCTGCTTTCATGATCCATTGGTGATCCCTTCTCGCTCGTGCATCAGGACACACACATGCCTGGTCCCTAAGGTGTCACAGTAGACTACATACCCAACACTCTATTCGGGTAGCCTCAAGAGGGGAGCAGTCATTGGTCTCTGCCTGAACTCCTGAAAACATAGCTGGCATCGCTCCATCCATACAAAGGGCTTCCCCTTATTCTTCAACGCTAAAAAGGGTACTGGGAAAATTATGGCATGAATATCTAATAGTATCAACAAACCCCAGGAAATGATGATCCTTGGTCAGACTCCTCGGTGGCTACCAAGAAAGTACAGCCTCTATCTTCGCTGGATCCACCACAAATCCAGCCTATGAGATAACATGTCCGATAATTTGGATCTCTTGTATCCAGAACTGGTATATTTAGTGCTTACCTAATGTTTGTGCACTCACAGTGTATCTAGAACTACCCACAAATGATAGGCATTCTCAACCCCTATAACTGAGAATATCAGGATGTCATCAATGAAGACCACCACAATGCCATCATGGTATAGCTGTCAGATACAATTCATGAGTCTCATGAACACAACAAGGGAATCAGCAGACTGAATTACATAACCAATATCTCATAGTGTACATACCAACATCTAAATTTCATCTTATTAACATCATCATCTTTTACCCTAAGTTGAAGATAGCCTGATCTAAGGTCTATATTTATATATCAATGATCTGAATTCATCTAATTGAAAGGATCATCAATTATGGGAAGTGGTTATTTGTTCTTCATGGTAACCTAGTTCATGTGGCAATAGTCCACACAGAGTCTCAATCTCATGTCCTCATTCGTAGCAAACATAATTGGGGATGCCCACGTAGAAGCACTATATCTTATGAACCCCTTTCTCTGTAAGTCTACCAACAGTACACATAACTCACAAATATCCACATGACCCATCCAATATATAGGTGTAGATATTGGTGTCGTCCTAGGGTACATGTTTTTTTAAATTTATACCTCTCTAGGTGGAGGTAGTCCTGGGACACCATCTGGGAATAATCATCCTACTGGTCCACCACTACAGGATATCTCGGACACTCATCATCAACCACCCTAAGGGAAAGGCTGGCCAACTAATGAGTTATCAGATGCCTCCTCCTCTGTGTAAGTCCTTCATGTGCTGCAAAGGTTCCCTTCTCTCCAAATATGTAAAACCTATTCCCATCTGTGTAGATGCACTGCACTTTGTTCCTATTACAGTTAATCTGAGAATGGATTGTGGATAACCAATCCATACCCAAGATGACATTGTATGTCCTTGATGGCACTATAAAGAGATACCTGAAAAGATCTCTCCTCCTAGAGTAATCTCACAATGACAACACCAATGGGTAATCAATGAATCCACTCCTATAGGAGACTCTAGCTATACGGAATGAGCCAACAGATCCATCAGAATATCCGAGATTTGAATGTGGTCCATTGAAATAAAATATGTATTGGAACTTGTGTCAATAAGAAATAAAACTATGGTGGTGTGGACATAGATTGTACATTTAATCATGTTCGGAGTTCTGTGGTCGTAGGCCTCAGTTTCATGGAGTTGATCTCGCCCATGAACTCCTGCTCGATGTGGTCGTGGTGGACATAATAATAGTGGTGGTGGTGGTAGAACCCTGTAACTATGCCCATCGCCTACCGCACAACCATATATTCTTCTACGTCTGCAACACTACAGACCTCCCTGCATGAACCTATAACTATTTCTTGGTTGTCCCTATACTGTCATCTGGTCGTCCATACAACAGGTCGGGCAGTTTCAATCCATTTGATCATGAACGACGCACGAGTAACATAGTGTGTATCCCTATTGACTCCCTCTGGACTGGGAGCCTCATACTGAATAATCAGGGTCTTAGGGGTTTTCCATTGAAATACCTGGCCTTCTTGGGCCCACGCACCTGATGCATGTTACCAGCTGTAGACTCTACTGCTTGGGGTCTGTTGAAGGCTCTATTAGTCAATGCCAACTCTAAAAAGAAACTCTCTACATGATGTCCCACTCTAGTACTCCAGCATGGGTGGGGATACTGATAGTCACTACTGAATCCTTGATCTCCCTCATGAGCCCCTACTGTAAGTCCCGAGTATTGAAGAATGGGTCTGGCATCATATCCGTATAGTAGAGGGGAAGCTCTATGAACATCATTGTGCACTCAGTAACTATCATGTTGACCTAATGACGGTGAAGAGGATCCTAAATGCGCACATACTGAAACGTCATGTAAAAATATCCTCCTGAAAATCCTATTGTATTAAAACCATTTGAGGGTCTCCTCCTCATGATCCTAGATGATCAAGATCCACCATCTACCAGCTAATCTCTAAAGAAGGCTCACCACCAAGATCACCATCTAGTCGGGTGGTTTCTCACTAAGTGGGAGATTTGTGTCTTGGACACTTTCTAGTCCTTAGTGACTCAAGGGTCTATCCCACCCATAAACCAGTCAGTTTTCTACCTCCAAAACTCATGTATGGTATTGAGACTTCAAACTTCTTCTATCAGAACCACTGCTAGTAGTGGATGACCATCATGTTGTGGTGCCCTAGGGCACCACCCAGTAGGGAAATTTCAAACACTGGTCCCAGGGTAGACACCTCATCATTGAGAGGGATGTCCTAAAGAATCTAGATCTAGGATGGTCATTTTCACGGAGGCATCCATAGATAAATAATGATGTGCCACACTTCAAACATAATACCTGGTGAGCTAAAAAAATTTTTAAATCAAAAAAAATGAAAACACAACCATTATTTTCGTGCATTGTTCCAAAAAGTAGGATTAAAGGCTCCAGTGTATTAATACATCAGCCATCACACCAACCTCAAACTCCCTAAACCTAAAGGTCGGACTCACATCACCTAAAACTATCACTTTAGAACAAAAACGCAAACTCCTGTTCTTTGAGTAAGAACCAACCCCTATGATACCACATTTTCACGACCCTTCCCTTGGGGCTCATGCCATGACTAACCCAAGCCTGCCTTTTATAGGCTAGAGGATAGCGACTAGCATTAGAAATGTGAATCCCTAAAATAAGATGGTATTGCATTTAAACATGTACAAACACACAGACTAGAACGCAACAAGAGGAAACCACACATATTTGACCTCAACAATGCAACTATGAAGTAAACTACCATAGAAAAGAGACCTGAAAATAATGGGGGATAGAATACCAGCCCAAATGAAAAATGAATAAATACAATTGAGATTGAAAATAACAGCTGAAAAGTATAAATAATACTCTTAGATTATCTACTAATAATCCTACCTGAAGGGTAGGTACAAATCATGATCTGCAATCCCTACATTACATCATTCCAAAAAGGTCCAGCTCCATGCACCACCCAGTCCTAGCTCCCTCAACCTCTATCAATGTTTTACATCATCTTCACCCGACACAACAAGGTGCGGGCGAAGCACATGATGGGGTGAGTAAGACGATACTTAGTCGGGACCCCAAAATCCATGTAGGTCTCCTTGTGTTCCACAAATAAAATCCAAAAAACATTAAGAAAATTTACACCACACAAGTCCACTCACACCATGTATCACTTTAGGTTAATGTTATAAGGGTAATCACAACAATGAACTCATCATCTACTATAGAACTCATACACTATCGAGTATAGTTGGCATGTCGAGTCACTCTTATCCTCTTCCCACTAACATTGAACTACTGAGGTACTCCTCCTCATCACGTACTTTGGGTCTTCCTGGTCACACAGATCCTCCCTCCCCCACTGTGGCCTACATAGTTACTCATCCTCCTTACATACAGTGGCCATCGATTAACTCCAATTAGAAATGTCATCATCCGTCAGGTCTCATCCAGTAGAAGGGTTCCATAAGTAGTGCGCATTGGAGAACTATTCCTCTAGACACTCTCTACATCTTGATTTCTATAGAGGTCACCACATGGTATTCCAAAAGAACCATGTCATCAATATTGTCCCATATCAGCAAACAACTCACCAATCGAATGTGCGACCATCACGATATGAGTGTTTTAGTACTGCGTGACCAGTTGGATTCGTAATCGATCCAACCCAGCTGTACCCAAACATTCACCAAAACTCATGTGTAGTATCCAAAAAGGAACAACTCATTCTATGGATCCTGACACCACAAACAGTTCATCAAACAGATGTCTGGTTTTGATGTTAGGGTCTATTTTGTGTAACAAGCTAGTATGGGGTCCGGGTTAGGTCTGCTTCAGTCGTACTGGATCAACCGGGTTCGGCATGGGCCGACCCTGATCGACCTAGGTTGACCCATCCCGAATTGGGTTTGACCCGACCCAGGTTTACAATGTCTCGTTGGGCCTGACCTGACCTGGATTGGCCGTGGGTCGACTCGCTGCGTGGCGGGGCGGCCCACTAGGAGGTGGGTCGGTCCACTGGGTTGACCCTGTAGTGCCACCTGCCTGGCGGTGCGGGCCACTTGGTACCCTCGGATGTGATGCGTCTCGGTGGGGCTGACCTGGAATACGGCCACATTAATGGGACAACCCTCAAGGGGTTGACCCAATTTGTTTCCACGTGGGGTCGTAGGTCCTCTTCGCCATGGAGGAAGGTCCACGGATCGGCCGCCGGGCACGTGGCTGGCGCGTGCTCCATCCCCTAGCCTCTGGTTGGACAGATGACCTATGCTCCAACTGTGGACCTACTAACGCATGGGCGTGCCCATCCTCCTCCCTTCCACAACTCAGGGTGAAATTCTGTCTTCCAATAGACATGAAGATGCCACCGCCATGTGCCACTGTCGTGCCATTGTGTGACACCACTGGCGCCGGTGCCGGTAACATGTTGTTTGTCGGGCCACCGGTCAGGCACCGAGGGCCTGCTTTCCAACGTTGTATGTGCTTGCGACCTCTTCGTATCGCCTTCATCAATGCAGTAGGCCATCCTTTGGTTTTTTTCCAACTTCAAAATTGGTGATCACATTCAATGCATGAACAGAGGGGCTCAGAGCCTGTTTGTGTCGGCCCGCACCCTCGGCATTAGAGATAACTCCAGGGGTGTTTCGGGGAATGGTTCAAATAGATTTTAAGATTTAATTCCAATCATGTACCAAAAAAATAAACACACCCTCCCGTAAATGGATATCATTTTACAGATTAACATGTTAATGAGTTGATTGTTCATGCCATTTTAGTAAGAAAATATATGGGAGAACCAAAATAAACAAATCCTCCTACCATGAAACATTGGAGAGCCATCACTATTAATGGAATATCATTGTTCTCTATCCTTGAAACAAGCCTTCCTTTCCACCGCTCGAACATCAAACTCTGTTTCGGGGTTTCAGTGTCACTGGTTCCCTCCAACTAGGACCAGCTCCGTCCTCTAAGGTCTCAACATTACAATACTCCCATTGAACATTAGTTCGTGGAAAGTCATGTCTGAATCCCCTCCCATAGCACTATAGAGATAAGAGAGGGGCAGGGTATGTAACGATGTAGCGAGTTAATGGGGGCTCATAAATTAGGAAGCTTCCAAAATTATCAAAGGAGTTTTTACATAGGATTTGGTAAGTCAAGCCATTCATTGGAATGACTCACCATGGGTGCCACACTCCACATTTCCATTGGAGGAAAAGAAAGATAAATAAAATGATAATTTAAATCATTTCATTTATTTTAAATGTCAGAAAACATAACTTCTCAACAGGACCTGCTGCAGTCATGGTAATGTCTCCCTTAAGAGAATATCGACGTTGCGGATTCAACGATGCACAAGAATTTTTAATTTGACTATTGTTTCAAATGTTATAAAAAGAAGATTATGCGTTTACAGAACATACCTCAAAAAATGATTAGAAATTAATTCTGTGCACACCGGGCCTCATATTTATGCACTATAAATTTCTATAGACTCGTAATATTCCATATAAATAAATTAATAAAACAAAATTCACATAAAAAATTCGGGGTCTTTACAATTACCATGAGAGTCACAGTTGAAACTGTTAGTCCTCATCCCATACCTACCTACTAAGCGTAATTCAATTTCTAATAGATCCCATAAAATAATGGTGTGGGGAAACATGTCATAATGAGAAACCATACATCCCATACCACTAAATTATTATCTTATATCGTAGTTACGTGAGTATTATTTCAAAAATATCATCATTACAATTTTATATTAAATTTCTTCTTTAATAATCCAAAAACATCATTTCAACTCCACTTCAATGTAAGGAACCTATCATGTGGTATGATTTATAAAATGACTACCATCCTCATGACATCATTTGTGGAATTATATTATACACCACCCAACTACAAGTCTATTGGGTCAGGCACCCAAATAGTTTTTCCATTTAATGTTTATCTGAAAAAATATCTTTTATGTTTCTCCCTCATTAATGTAGTAATCATCTTAGCTATGAAGAAAAAATTAAGAACCACTCATTCATCAGTTTCGAATCGACCATGAAACAAATATCATTTCCTAAAAATGAAATTCTATTCCATTGGTCAACATCTCTCAAAGGATTCCCATATCAATATGACCTTTATCAACCTTCGTGGGTCTATTTCCAAAACATAAAAAATGTATGTGGCCCACTATTCTCTAATGATCATGTCTCAAAGAAGGACTTCTAGGTCCATTGACCTAGCCAAAACAGCCCTAATACTAGAAAAAAATCATATAAAAATGTCTTTAAATAGATTAAATTTAGGGTAATTAAAAACTGTATATAAAATATTAAAACTAAAAATGTAATAGATCATCAACATATGTGTGTCGAAACATATCAAAATTGAAAAATAGAATACCATGAAAACCATTACCCTAACCAACCCATATCTTTTTAGAGAATCCTCAAAAAATGGTTTAATATGAATGGATACAACATCAATGAAATTGGATAAAATATAAAAATTTTATATTATAATCATATAGTATTAACCCATCATGGTTCAATATAGAAAAATACTACCCTGCTAACTATGGTGCTATTTATTCAACTATGATTTCTACTAGAATCAAATAAATTAAATGGACAACTCCTACAATGAAAAAGATCCTAACTGGAATCCCTATAGTATTATCTTACTAAGGAAGCTGATACAATGGGATTAACCCTCATTTTACATAGGGAGTAGATATTAAAAATTGAATTCAAACATAAAATATATCAATGCTACAACACCTAATGATTATATTCATGGAAGTAAAAAAAAGAAATTATATAACATCTATTGGAAACAATAATGATCCTTTTTAATGAATCTTTTATGGAAAACTAACGTTAACTCGTACATCAGTTTTCATGTTAAAAAATTGTATAAGAGTTTTTTAATGAATTTAAATGATGATGAATTATTACAAATTTTAAATGAAACTCATTTATATTGTATATCAACTTACATTTATGAAAGAAACATTACTAATCACTTAATTTAAATATATCCATGAATCAATAATCCAATCATATAATTATTTACTTTTTTTATAATAAATTATTCAAAAATTTTCTTAACTATGTCTGATAAGTGAATGTGTAAATTCACTGATATATAGGAAAACAATTTTTTCTAATTGGTGTTCCAAATAAATGTCCCTCATAAAAATCTCAAATTTATATAAGAGTATTTTTACGAATTAATGGGTAAGAGCCATGTAAAATTACCACAAAAATTTATATGTAACACAATATAATTGGAAGCTAATCCAATAATAAATAAACCCATTTAACATAATCTTACCCTCATGGGGAAACCGTCCAATGTGTATAAGGAAAAATGTTACCTATGCGGGTCAACTCCTTTCATTAAATATTTTAAAAAACCAAAAAATGCTTTATCAGATTAAAATATTGTTCTTAAACTCACATAAAATAGCCAACCCTATCAAATATAGATTCAATATTAGGTGTCATCTTGAAAATTTTATAGTGGTACAATCCTTAAGTGAGGTATCGAATTTCTATAAGAATATTCAATTTAACATAAACTGTGTTTCAGTTAAATACATTACCATACAAATTGATAATGGTACTTGATGTGATATGTAGCATTTGGTATTAATGTCACTACAACCAGATTTTAATCTATTTTCTCATAATAAAAAATGAACAAATATAATTTTTTAATTATATGGGTGATCACTATTAATTTATAATTTCTAATACTATGTACAATGTTCTTTTAGAACCCATTTAATTAACACCATAAATGTTTCATGCAATGAAACCAATGGTACATGAAAAAAATCAGTCATGATATGTTTGTTAAGGATCGACCATGATAATATATAGGAAAAATATTTTGATTGATACATACGCATTAATAACCAATCATATATCATAATTATACACCGGAATTCTGTCATTTTAGTAAGAAATATAATAATCATGGATGAAGTTTCACAAGAACAATCGAACATAGATCTGAGAGTCCGGCCATGAAATCCACCTGGCATGTAATATTCATTGAATATAAACCATTATATAATTATAATTCTGTTTATGATAATGCTTTTTATCAATATTGGGCCAAGGGTAAAACCCAAAATCCATAAATAAATGACCATCATGAAAAAACAATATTCCATGGATAAATAACAACCTACTGTAATAAAATTTCATCATAAAAAATTATCTATTCCTTATACACATGGTCTCTCCCAAATATGTGGGATGGCCAGACCCATGCAAAAGATATTTAAAAAGTATTTACTTGTTCTTGTCTATAATCTACCATATAAATATATTAAAATAAATGTAAAAAGAAAAATATATTTCCACTTTATAACATCCAATATCTGGTGCCACTAAAATAGTTCTTCGAGCTAGTTGGTTTCATGTCCTCAAGCACACCTCCTCATACATTAGAGGCTGGTAAATATGAGATTAGGTCAAAAAGTGGAATAGTTAGAGTAATATATCATCATGATAAATTGTAAATAAATTCGAAGAAAAATGAATTAACATTAAGTGTCACATAATATGATAATTATAGATAATAAATAATATATGAATAAATAACATTGAATGAACATGTATCATTGTACAACAATAGATAATAATCATGTCAATAAAAGAAAACCTAAACGAAAAACAATACAAAAATAAATAAATGACTTCATTCATTAATGGAACCTTGAGTTCATGCTCAAACCCAAGATACATGTAAAGACATAGTCTATTAAGAGTAACAACAAATAAGAAACCACAATCCATGATCGTTATCCTGAAACATTCAGTTTGGTCAATGTAACAAATGTAGGACTGAGTAGGATGATTGATAAACTCTTAATGCAACCACCAATGTTTTATAATTTAATCCAATCAATGAAAATAAAATAAATTACATCTCATGCATAATAAATAATCCATGAATTAACAAAATATAATCAAGTTGTGATCTGGTTCCTCAAGCGTAAAAAAACCTGCCATACCTCCTTTATCTGATGTCAAAATATCACAAAGAAAGCCATAATATATATATAAACAAATATAGGTAACCATATATATGGATATATATATTTCTTTTCTGTGACCCAAGGAATATGAATAGTTTATTCACAAATACTAATAAATTTATTAATAAAATTCTCATAGTTAAAATATGGGTACAATCCAAAGAATTTGAATAGGGGATACGAGAACCTTACCCATCAATCATATAAAATTATGTGTAACTTCATGTCTAGAATCGTAATCAATGTGTAGGAATTATTATGTCCAACCTACCAAATGGATGTGAAACCCCTCATACAACATACCAGATCAAAGGGTTTTGAAACATCATTTCTAAAAACCCGATCTGTGGACTCTCAATAATAATAATGTATAAGGTAGTCAAATATGATATATAAAACCTTATACATGTCATTATATAAATTGTAACCTTGTATCACAAAAGGAATAATGTAATCCCTTTAACTTATTATCTCATCCAATGAATTAATTCTTATGATTCAAAGATTCTGTCAAGGATTTATATAAATGTGGTGGTAGTTCCCATCGAATAACTAACACATACCCTAAGAAATCATTCATTCCATAATATAATTTAGAGATAATAAATAAAATACATCGTGTTATATATTCTAATTTAAAATTAGACCACACATTTATAAAAAACATTACGGTGAAGGGAATACCAAATTAAATAATATCAGTCAATCAATTTTCAAATATCTTTTTTTAAATTGATATGATAACTCCCTTAAAGAGTGGTTTTATTCTAAACAGGATGTTATGATTTTATAATATTTCATTTATTCCAAAAGTACGGGAAAAATGGGGTTTTTACAATGTCTCATTTGCAACATGTGGATGACCTCTCACAAATAGTCTCTCGTCGAAGACTATTTGTGATGATAATATATTCCCATCACTAATACTACCGCCTTAAATGAGCTAACCTATATGAATCACCTTTCTTTATTTCCATTTAACTCTTCTCTCTATTCCCTTCTAATTTTCCCTTCTCCTATTTTTCCCTTTTGTTTTTTCAATGGTAGATATTTCCTAGTTGAGCAAATATTAAACTTTGTATCCAACAAACGATCAACTTTAGAGGTATTTATTAATTTTATTTTTACCTTTTTTTATTTTTATTTGTAATAATAGTAAAAATTAGTAAAAATTATAACTAAATTATAATAAATATTAATAATTATTAATAAAGACTAGTAATTAGTACTATATTGGATTAATTATTAAGGAATAGTAATAACATGTAATAAATATTAGAAATTATTACTAAATATTAGTAATTAGTTATAAATAATAGTAATTAGTAACAAATAATAGTAATTAGTAAAAAATTGTAGTTATTTTGAATAAATAGTATTTTTTTGTTAATAAATAGTTGGAATTGTAAATAAATTTTTGTAAATAGAAATAAATAATTGTAAATAGAAATAAATAGTATCAATTATTAATAAATAATGGTAATTGGAAATAAATAGTATAAATTAGTCATAAATACAAGTAATTAGTAATAAATAGTATTAGTTAGTAATAAATAGTAATAACTAGAAATGAATTGTCTTAATTGTAAATAAATAGAAAAAATTAATAATAATTATTAATAAATTACTAATAGATGTAATTAATAATAAATAGTAGTAATTAGTAATAAATATTCTTAATTATTAAAAAATAGTAGTAATTAATTATAAATAGAAGTTATTTTAAATAAATTGTAGTAATTTTTAAGAAATAGTATTTATTAGTAATAAATATAAGTAATTAGTAATAAATAGTTGTAATTAGTAATAAATATTTATATTTAGTTAAAATATTAGTAATAAAAAACAAAAAAGTAATTATTATTACTAATTTGAAATAATTGTTACTAAATAATATTAATGAGTATTAATTAGTGAAAATTAGTAAATAGTAGCAAAGAGAAATAATTAATAATAATTAGAAATACATTAAAATTATTAGAAATAATTAATAATAAATTGTAATATATGTAATAAATTGTAATAATTATTAATAATTAGTGATGTATTGTAAGAATTAATAGTAATTTTTTAAAAAAATCGCAAAAAATAGTAATAATTATTAATAAAGAGTAATATATAGTTATAAATAGTAATAAATAGTAATAATTAGTGATACATTGTAATAAATAGTAATGAGTATTAAAAAATATTAATGATTACATATTACTAGTAATAATAAGTAATAATTATTATTAATAAGTAAAAATTATTAATAAATAGTAATAATTAGTAATAATTACTAATAATTACAAATAATTTGTAAAATATATATATAATTAGTAATAAATTTTAATTATTTATAATAATGTTTTTTAATTATTAATAAATACTAATAAATATTAATATATAGTAATAAATAGTAATAAATAGTAATAAATAGAAATATATAGTAGTAATATTAATAATTAGTAATAATTTGATGTCATTTGTAGGATTGGTATTAATTAATAATAATAATTTATAATTAGTAATAATTTGAAATAATTATTCATTATTAGTAATAATTAGTACAAATCAGTGACAATTTGTAATTATTTGTAGCAATTAGTAACAATTAGTAATGATTAGTAATAAATTGAAATAAATAGAAATACATAAAAATAAATAGTAATATATAGTAATAATTAGTAATAATTTAAAAAATTAGTAACAGATAGTAATAAATATAAATGATTAGTAATAATTATTAATAATTACTAAAATGACTAATAATTTTAGTTATTAGTATCAAATAGTAATAATAATAAATAATTAGAAATAATTAGAAATAATTATAAATAATTAGTAATAAATAATATTAATAAGTAATAAATTGTAATAAATTGTACTAAATAGTAATAAAATGTATTAATGTGTAATAATGTGTAGTTAAGAGTAATTAATAGAAATTAATATAAATAAATAGTTCCAAATTGTAATAAATAGGAGTAAATTTGAGTAAATTGGAATAAATATGAATAAATTGATATAAATAGAAATTAATGTGAATGAATGGAAATGATGAGTACTAATTAAAAATAATTTCCAATAAATAGAAATATTTTTTAATAATTCCAAATAAATATAAATAATTAAGAAATTATTTTAAATAATTGGAAATGATTATAAAAAACATGCAGTAATTAAAAATAAATTCCAGACCATGAGAAATACAAATATTATAGATACAAGGTGGAAATCAATAGGTAATGCCCATTTTACAAAAGCTACAAATATTTACATACTACGTTGACACAAATTAGAAATGTCCACTTTACTCCACGAAGAAATTTTGACATATATAATTAAAAATAATTAATAAATACCATTTTATGCCAAACATATCATAATATTTCATTAGGTCACCAAAAATATGGATAGATATAGTGTGATGTGCAGATGGAAGTAATAATAGGATGAGGAGTTATGTCTAAAACATGAAAAATTATCATAAATTAGGGTAACAATAAATTTATAATTGGATGATATAAATTGGTTCTATAATTTGGTGACAGAAAAACCTATGATTTATACCATTTCATAAATCCTAGAATTTTCAAACATTTGGTGATTAAAAATGACAAATTTACATCAATAATGCCAATATTATTCATTAGCTTACCAGAACCGGGACATACAAGATTAAACATGTCGATGGGAGGAATATTAATAGGATTAGGGGATACATCGATTGCATGACGTGTTTGATAGAAATTAGTGTAATGAAAATTCTAAATATGGTTTTCATAAACTGACTTCTTCTATTTAATATTATAAAAATCACATGATAATAGATAAAATTGAAAATAGTTAAAAGTAAAATATGATAGTTTTAATTTTTACCATTTTTTATTTACTTTTTATATTATCAAATTAATATTAAAAAATTATTTATTTTATAATTTCTATAGTAATGTGGACCAAGAATGTTAAAAATAGACTTTATTACAGGATCATGATTGGATCGATCCTTGTAGTAATCTAAATGGTTCTTGTATAAATACTATTTTTATAGAGGGGGGTGAATTATTTTAATCATTCGAATCATCAAATATAGATGTTGTTTTAGAAGGACAAATTATGTTTCAATTCATTAAATGTTATTAGAGGATGTTTGACCCATTTTACAATGATGGGGGTCACTTATTGAAATTTGGGTTTCGAAAGGATTTTGTTTTCTTTACCTTCAGGGTGAATGATGTTCCAACGAAGAATCTAATAATTATGTTCCAGATCCTCCATGTTATAAAATTTAGTATTTGATGTTGTTATCCTATATTTTCAACAAATTGAAACTCAGTATGATCTTGAATTATCTCTAGAGTTGAAACCATCCAAATTTTATGAGTTTTTTTATGTCTTTTGTGGGTGTTTAATTTCCTAGTCTCAAGATAAATAAATTTTAAGTGGTTTCAAAAATTATATTTATTAAATCAGATAACATAATTTTAAATAGCAGTTTTTATAAGATATTTTATTTGTATAAAACACTGTTACCTAATTAAATGGGTTTCCTGCAAATTTATTTGAGAGAAAGGGATATTTTCTTAATTAGGGACTTGGTTATCAAAAGATTCATGCATTTTCATATGTTTTCATATAATATTATGACTATGAATTTTAATTATTTATTTGTCTGACAGGTGGAAAATCGATGTACAAGGAAGGATAACTAGGTTTGTATGGATTTATTCTAGTAAAGTAATTGAGGTATATCCCAGTTAAACCTAGATTACATAATTTATTTACGTCTGAGAACATAGAATAATTTATGTCATTGAACAAAAAAAATCAACTGTTAATGGACTAAACATCCCATGTAATAGAAATTTATTTAATTATTATGACCATTTAGATATGAATATTGATTGAAAATATCCAAATGTATGATTTGGTGTTTCTAAAAATGGTTTCTGTCCATTTGGTTCTAATATTATTCAATATTATTATTTTATTTTCATTATAAATTCGTAAAATTTACCTTCGTGGTTGTTGTTGAATGATCCACAAATATTTTTGTCCTTATTAATTCAAGGACATCCAAAAAAGAATTTCGATGTTTAGTTGAATCCATTAATTGATGTGTTAAATTTATGGTGGAGTAATGGTGTTAGTATATATGATGTTGTTGAAAAAAAATATTTCCAAATGAATGCAATAATTATGTGGACAATTATGTACTTCCAAGTGTATGGCATGTTATATAGTAAAAATATACATGGTCTAAAATCAATTTCATTCTATATAAAATACAAAAAAAACATTTATGTTCATCAATGACCTAAAACCTTGTTTTATGAATAGTCACTGATGTCTTTTTTATACTAATTATCATTTATTGGGGAAACATATCATTTCAGAAAAGGTACAATTGAATGAGCTGAATCTCCAATAGTGATATCATTTATTTTGTTAAAATACATTGTCTATTCATCACCACTAATTATCTTTACACTGACTACATTCCAACAAAAAATAGAATTGTTTTTGTAAAGAACATTGTTGGATGGATAAATGGGGAATTTTATGGACATATCATATTGGTATATAACATGTTGTATGTCATGCATATTGGGAATAATTGTTTTGATAATATTTTTTATACAGTCTTGGACACACCTGGTTACACCAAAGATAATGTAAATGTATGATTAGATATTTCCCAAATTTGCAAGTGCCCAGAACATGACCTATTTCAAAACTATAGATCAATGATGTTAATGAATCTTAAAGAGGCCTATACAGTTTCCAAATATAATAAATTATTAAATTTATAGTGGATTATAGATTTAAGGTTCATGGTATTTATGCTTCCAACTTCTCTAGATGTCTCATAAATGACCCAATCATTAGATAAAAAAGTCACGGCTACCATGTTATAATTTATAGACATATATGGATTGAATTTAATATTATATTGTGTTATTTTATTTGGGATTAACTAACATAAATATCTATTTGTTCTAAGACATTTTTTCTACAAAAATAGACTAGGATGCACTAGGTAGACTGTAAGAAGTTGTTTTTTTAATTTTATGTCAACTACAAAAAATATTCTCACAAACTTTAATTAATTAATTGAATCATTTTATATTACGATTACCACATGAAGAAAAATATGGAGGTCTATTACAGTTCGGATGGATGTACCCATTCAATATATGAATGTATAACATGATGAAAATGGTACATAATAAATAATTGGTTGAAGGTTATATCACATTAGCTTATTGGCATGTGAGAATTTATTTTTTTAACTCTGATTATTTTCATTATAAATATCCCTCATGACATAATCTCCTAGGCTCTAATGAGTTAAATATTGATGCTCAAAATAGAAAATGATTAATAAATTTTATTCTACTCAAACATGTCTTGGATAGTGTTCACGAATGATTGATTTTATATAATGAACATCACAGAGCTCAGACATATATTCTGCTCAACTATGTTGATATGAAACCATTTGTACAACGAGTTATCCAATCACAAATTGTAAAACAATTATTCCATCAAATTAATATTATTTTATTTCAAGATTATATTATAATCATTTCAATAAATATTATCAACTAATTACTATATCTACTAGTGAAGAATGATAAAAAATTAATTTTCCAAACTGTATTCTAAAATTAGTAAACAAATTTTTTTGGTTCAACATATAAAATGAATTTATAACATTTTATATTTATTTTTTACAATTTTTCATGTATCTCAACATGTTGATGAAATTTATAATCAATTGTGTGTATTTATTGACCCACCATCAAATTTGGTTAAATTTGTTAATGAATTTTTCATGAATAGTTCTCAATTTTTATAAATGAATGTATAGGGAATAAAAAAATGAACACTGGTGTTTTCATGACAGGATCGCATCATAGAGAAAGTGATGTTGACATTTAAAACATGAAGGAATAAATAATTTAATAATATTATCTATGAAAAATATTTATATTAATGTTTATATTCTAGTGGTTGGATAATGAGATAGGCTCTTGTGTTCATAAATACCATAGAGTCATTAATATTAAATATAAAATCCTTGTAGTAGTAAATGAAAAATTTTATGTCTCATCAAGTACATAAATTTTTTTATTCAAACTATCATACTGCATCAATAAGGATATGTTATTGGTAGAGTATAATAAATATTAAATATTCATAAAATACTTTAATTTATTGTAAATGTGGTTTTGATGATGTGCAAAGAATTTCAAATTTTCAAGAGACTACTTCTAATCTATATTTCCATAATGAGACATGAATATCAATGATGACACTAAACATCTAAGGGTAAATCATGATGATGATGTTGTTGATGTAAAAAATGAATATGAAATACAAAGGAATAATGAAACTAAATATCAAAGAGAAATTGATGATACTTAGGAGGAATATGAATATATTAACACCTTCTTATATGAATTTAAATATGGAGATGAAAATTGATACAATTATGTTATGTTTTTAATAAAATATAAAATATATCAACATATTATATTTGTCATCAACTATTTTCAAACAACAATTGCTTCTCAATTTAAATAGAATCTATTATATTTTGTGAGTTGGAGATGGGTGATCTACCTATTGATAATCATGATGATACATCATCCGACCCCCAAACTGCAAGCAGTTTAGCAGTGACTCGGAGGGGTC
Source organism: Viscum album (assembly GCA_963277665.1). Classification (NCBI taxonomy): domain Eukaryota; kingdom Viridiplantae; phylum Streptophyta; class Magnoliopsida; order Santalales; family Viscaceae; genus Viscum; species Viscum album. The sequence goes on from OY728152.1 coordinate 2,088,493,903, forward strand.
GTGGTATTATGATATTGATGATTCTTTACCTGATCCCCAATCAATTTCCAAATCTTGACTTTTATCCACACAAGAAGATGTATTTTCATTTTTTTATTTTATTAATTATTCATTAATTTTTATTAATTTATTTATATACTATTTTTTTTATCATTTTTCCTCTTTTTTAAATATTTTTACAAATATTAGTATTATAGGGTTGTGCTATATAATATAATTATTTTTCTGTAGCATGGATTTCTTGTGATCCGATTCCCATGATATTCCACACTGAATCATCGATAGTTGGATGGTACATAAATAATTAATATTTATTTTTGAAATTTTGTTACTTAATAACTTGATTTAGTTAATTAGTTGTAGGTTTTATTGTATCCTATCAACTATAGCATGTGGGAGTCTATATTTATTCCATGGGAAGACTGTATGTGTGACTATTTCGGTCATATTTTCACAATATGAGTAGGATAAAAATTCTGAATGATGGGTCACAAATGATGACCAGTCTTGTGGTACCACTAACGAGATTAAATATCCTCCAAAGTTTGGGTTGAATTATGTATATTTTTTGTAGAAGATAATTTTTAGTGGAGAGAATCATTAGTTTGATTGAACTGGGGGATACACGAGGTGACATATAGAGATAGTAGTCTTACATTATATATTCATCATCTAAATTGGGGTAAATAAATTTTGGAATAATATAAATAACATTAAATGTTTTAAGTTAGTTTAATACTCATATAGGAAGTAAAACAACCTAATAATATGGTATTTTATGTTTAAAGGGAGATCTCCATTGATCATGCCACTAAGGAGATTAGAGGTGATCTGTAACATTATATTGTGGTTAGTATGATATCTAATTGAAAATAAAAATTAACTATAATGAATGTTTAAAATATTTAAAATTTTAATTTAAATTAAAAGAGTTGTATCTGGTTAAGGAATCTCAGACACAGGTTGAGATATAGGATAATAATGAGGATCTTAAACCTAGTGCAATAGAATTCAATGATGTGTCATGGATGAAGGTGACATTGTATGCCCTCGAGAAAGGCTGAGTCATTGGTATCGACTCTAGATTCATTGCTGGGATATATTATGAAACCACTTGGATGATGTCTTGAATTACAAGAGTAGATCCTGGAGGGTCATCAACATATTTTTAAAAATGAGGAGCAGATGTGAGCTCATGGTTAGAATATAGAGACCACACATAGGTAGCATGAACAGCTCGATCGAGAGGAGTTGTTGTATGAGGAGGAGTTAAATCCTTAGTAGCAACAACAGTAAAATCATGCAATGAAGTGCATGGGACATATGAATCATGGTTTAAGGATTGAGTTTTCTCCACCAGCTCCAATTCCTCCTCTATTTGATCCCTCACTAAATTTGACACTTTTGTAGATAATCAATTAAATTGAATTTTTAAATATTTTCATTATTTCATATATGAACATTCATGTAGTGTGTTTTTATATACATGCGAATATTATGTTTTTTATTATTTTATTATATTTTTATTCTATAATCCATTAATTAATTATTTATTATTTATATTATTTTTATAATTTTACTATTTATTTATTTTATAATAATTATTTTTTAATATTTCTTAAAATATTTTTGTTTGGGATTGTTATATTCTTATATTAGTATAATTATTTTAATTTCAAATATTTTTTTACTTTTTATTATTATTATTTCCAATTTTAATAATACAAATTATTATTGTTATTATTATTTATGTTTTTTACAATGGGATCATCAAAAAAATGTTTTTTTTAAAACAAGATATATTATTTTCCACTATAACGTCTCCCATTGCCAATATTTTTGGTTATGATGGTTTGTCGCAAAAAATACTATTTGACACCTTGTTTTTAGCAATGAGATACTTTTTATGAGACCCCATTATAAGTGACCAGTGAAAATTTCTTGAATTTTCTATTGTGTAATTTAAACATGACATTTATGGGGAATTTTTCAAACAACCAGAAAGGTGGATTAAAGCATAAGTGGAGAATTATTACCATAGGACTTAAACAACTCATCCAAAGGGGTGATTTGGTGGAACAATACAACAAAAACCAAAACAAAATTTAATTAAATTCATATTACATTGTTCTGCATGTCGATTTCATTGATAACCATCCATGTTTAGGTGGCTAGAGACATCACACTTATTTTCTAAGATTTTTATTAAATATATTTTACATTTTATAAGGGATACATGAAAATTTTTCCTTATAGAACAGTTATTATTGTTGAAAATTACTCAAAATTGAGGGAAACTAATTTGGACAATTTTTCACTTTAATAGGATACATTACTCTTCTATTATCATGAGTTATTTATAGATTAAATATATGAAATCAAAATAATACAATTCACCACGAATATTGGGCATGTGATCTCTCATCGCAATAACCTCAAATGGGAAAAAATAAATAGTGAAAATTAGGAAGATGAATCATATTCTAATTGATGTGTATCCAAAATGATTGTCAAAACATGAAATGAAGACATAAAAAAGGACATCTATTGAAGTATAAGAGGAGCCTAAAGGGGGTGGGGGTTCTCATGTTCCTACATGTGTCAGTTAATTGAGGGAGGATAAGGGACAAGGAATGTAAATGGATGAAAGGAAAAAATATATATTATAGATCATTAATGAGCCGCATAGTTTGTATAACATTGTACCACTTATGTTATGGAATGGTACAATGACACCCACCAATCATATAGCTTGCACATGGATATACACACCATAGTTATTCCATGAGGTTCTCTACTTCAGTTGTTTTTAGAAATCATACATTGTCATGTGGCATCAGGAGTATAATTTAAAATATAATGTGCCATGATCAAAATTAAATGATTTTTTTCTTTATTTTTTTCATTATTATAAACTGATATTTTTTACTAGATTTTATTTAAATCATTGTAATTTTTTTAAAGTTTTAGTTACACAGAACACTGAAGTTAGCAGTATTTACATGAAATAACTTAGTTTCTCTTATGTAATAAGAAACCATGAGTCTAGCATAGATTTCCCAAAATAGTGAGATTATATTTAATTACACATAATAGAAATTTTGAATTTTGTTACACCCAATACCATGATAGTCTTGGTTTAAAACACATAGTTGAAATAAAGAAATTCATACTATTAAAATATAATTATTGAATTATATTTTTAAAACATAATAGATGGAATGTTAGGCATAAATAATATTATATAAATTATGAAAATATATGGTTTAAACATTTATATATAATGAATTTTTTGATGACCAATTAATTATAAAATAATATAATATATTTTTTAAAATAAAAGAACGTATTTTCTAAAAATATTTTTTATAAACAAAAACACTATTTACAAAAAAATTGAAGGAATAATTTTTTGTGAATAATTTCAAGGGAATTAATAATATATTAAATAAATTGATTTTTTAAAATATAACTTCTTTGTTTTCCAAAAATGAAAAAATAAAAATTTCTAATTTTACACTTAAACATTGTTTGTTTTTAAATAAACAAAATTTAAACTTATCGGAAATCATATTTTAAAATAAAATTTTGAAATTTTTTTAAATATAAATTAAAAAAAGTCAAATTTTGTAATCCAAATTTTAGAATTATCTTAGGGTGTTTCTTTTTTCAAAAAGATTCATTTTTTGATGAATATTGAAAATACCAAATTTTAACGAAACAATTATTTTTCATTTAAAATACATATAATGTAACATTATATTACTAAAATGTTTTAACTGAAAAATTATACAATGTGTGTATCTATTGATACAATTTATATAATTTGAATCAATTTAATATTGATGTTTGACATAAAAAAACCATAATGTTTTGCAAATTTTTTTCAATAAAAACATCATTTCTCATCACTTATATGTGATTAATGTAAAATTCAATTTTTTGACATATGTGAATAGAATTTATAAAAATGGATTCAATATTTATTTTTATATTAAATTTTATTATCTAATAAGGATAGCATATTTTTGGCCAAAATGAATAGTTAAATTAGTAAAAATTTATTTACGCAGTTAAGGTAAAAATTGTTTTACCATGAGTTAAAGTAATATGATAATAATAATAATGAAATTAAAATATATAAAAAACCAATTATATTGAAATATATATATATTAATCATCCTTATAGATAATCTAGGGTCATTTGGTTGGATTTTTCAATGGAATGGATTTACTATTTTGGAGTTATTTGTGAAATTTACAACTACATTTTAATATGGTTGCATTCAAAAAAATATTGAAGGAAACCACAACTCTTTATTTATTCACACATATAAAGACATTTGGATTGAAAAAAACCCTTCAAAATTCGTTCTAAATATCATTATTTACAATATATATATTTTAGCTGTAGAGACCCTAATCTTGACGTACATGGACATTACATTACTTTAGCGGAATACTTAATACATAAAAAAACAGACACACAAGGACCGTAATAGTTTAGTGTCTTTGGAAACTTGGAATGTAATATTCTAATCATGGTGAAAGATCTTCAACATCTCCCATAATGATCTTCATTTTTTTCATACCTAAAACCTTTATTTATATCCTGGGGAAAATAAAACAAAAAAATGGTGAGATCAAATGATCATTAAGGGTAAGCATGGATAAAATAAAACATACCATATGACTTTGAACTTAAAAACATGAACATAATGTTTAAACATCAAAATCGTGTGAAATGACACAAAACATGAAAGTACATAAGGCATAGATCATAAAGAAACATTAAGAATGATAAAATAGCATGGGAATAAATCATGTAATTGTGGAAACCATTAAGCACATGATATTATTTCCATAGTAGCCAAGGCATTTCATCCAAGACCATCTTAGTGGAAAAAGTTCCTTTCTGAATCGAGTTTACTCCTCGTTCCAGTCCTGTATTACTGAACCGGTTTACCATGTTGTTCCATCCATGTCTATCTCATGAGATATAAATCATTACCCAATGCATTGGAGGGAGATATAGGTCCCACCCATCTCATAATGAAATAATTCTTACTTGTGCCACAAAATCATAAATCATACATCATAGCATAACCCATGTAATAAAATGGGATTCTTAAACATCATGCCATCATAACATAATCCATAGTCAATTGATATCATTTCATCATAAGAAAATTGAAACCATATAAATCATAGAGACATTTACATGAATACTACAAATATGAAATAGTGTCATCTTAGATGTAAAATAGTTTTGACAAAACACTTGAAATGAATTCTTGAGGAAAATATCCTTTCTTCTTTAAAATCATTTTATTTTCACAAAATTCCATGAAATTTTAAAAGATACGGGTTTTTCTAAAAATAATCATCCAATCATGTAGAGTATTCTTCTTGAAAATGAGGCGTTATGAAACCGTAAAAATCTGTTCACGCCGTATAAGATAAAAATAACATTCTCCTCGTACTTTTGTCAGAAAAATCAAAAAATACCTTATATGGTAACCAAAGGAAAAGCTCCATTCATACAATGTGGTAAAAATTCAATAAATGGTAAAATGACTTTAAACATTCATGGAAGAACGGTAAACATTTTATGAACACATTTTTAGAAAACATGGTCATTGATGATAAACGTAACCCCAGTAAATACTTACTTATAAGAAATCTCGGATAAAAATGAGATTGATAATTTATCCCTTACCTTAGGTCCGATTTGCATTGTAAGTGTCTGAACCTCCTGTATAATGATTTAAATAATATCATTTACTTATTCCATAATCATAATCATTGTTATTATATCATATATGGTTCACTTATGACTTTATATTACCCGTTCTTTTGTAAATTACATGTTAAAGAGCGTTTTGGGTAAAATCGTTTCATTTGTCGTCCGTGTTTTGACTTATAATTATTCATATTATTACATAGATCATGATTACTTAATTCCAGAATATAAAACATTATTTATATATATATTCAGAATATACATATATATAATATATCAGTAAATGGAAAGAAATACATCGTTCATGGAGATGGTAGGTTGTACGTACACATGAACGCTGTTTTCGTTTCCTTATTGAGTTGAATGGAATTAAGTAGACGACATACATATATATACACATAAATCCAGTATTATTATTATGTCATATATTTCATGATTACTTATTATATATACTTTATAATCATTCATTAATGGTTAATGTGGAGAATGAATCTCATCGCGTCGGGGAGACGGTAGTCCTTACATACGCACGAGTGATGATATCGTTCTCATGATCATGTAATTGTATTGGAGTGTATGTATACTATTTCAGAATCAATATCACTTTACAATAATAATATATAGTTATTATTTACACCATTATACACATCCAAGTAAGGTGGTGGTGGAAATTAGTTTACACCACGGTGTGGAGACGGTATTTCGTACGTATGCAGGCGCGGTGATTTCGTTTTCCGTAGGATGGATAGATGGTGAAATAGAGTTGTTTTATACTTATAATAACATATCATTATATGAGTGATACTGATGTTATTACTTCATAATTAAACAAACTAATAAGAATAAGTTGAAGAAGAAATAAAGTTGAAAGAATCGGTAACAGACATTACCTCTTCTTTGAAGCACCTCTTTGAGTCATCCTCTTAGGGCACTAAAATTGGTCTTTGAATAATACCAGGACCTCTAGGATGTTTCTAAGGAAGTTGAGAAGATATTTTGGAAGGGGTTGGCCGAGATTGAAGGCTCAATGTGGTGTGAGGAAGAGAGGGAGGAGGTGCCCTTTTATAAGGGAGGAGAGGGGCACCTTTGGAATTCTTAAAAATATTAATTTATAATAACTCTAACCCCACTTAAAAACCTCCCAAAATGACTCATATCCGATGATTAGATGGGATAGGGTTTTAATCTCATCAACCAATCAAATTTATACATGTTTGGAATTTATTTTAAACATTATCAACTTGATTTATCCTTTATTTAATCAATTTTATTTTATTTATGGTAATAACATTCTAAATTTTAAATTATAAAAAAAATTACATATTTGTTGTGAATTGTTCATAATTAGATACTTTACAACATTTTCTACTATATAAATTAAAATTTATAATTTTTAATTATTTTTGTGATTTTCAAACAATTTTATAACATGTTATTTTTTTAAAATAACAATAGTGTCAATTTTGACACTATTTATTTATTTGAATTTAAATAAAATATATATAGAATATATCTTCGAAATAAAATCATTAATAGATTCTTAAGAGGTCATATGTATCTCAAAAATTTGTGGAGAACATTAAATAGTTCATATAATAGTTATTTTATAATTTTTAAAAACCATTTTTTTGGTTTATCTCTTAATTAAATAATTACTGCAACATATTTGTATAATTATTTAATATACTTATTTGTTGCATAAAAATTAAAAATAAAATCCTATGATGATTTTAAATATATTAAATTTCACAATAATACTTTTACTCGATTTTATCATCTTAAAATCATAATATTAAAATTTTTATATTTATTAAATTATAATGGTGACAACTTTGTCATCACTTAAAATAAAATAATATAAGTGTCATAATCACGTTTATAAAGCTCCTAACGGTTATATATTAGGAAATTGGATGATTACGGTGTAGATATAAACTACCAATAAGGTTTGTTCTGGTTTGTGGGCCTTTTAATGGGTATTATTATTTCAATAAAAACTATATTACTTATTGTTCACTTAATAAATAATTTATGTATCATTAATGTGCCACCATTAATGATAATAATTTCATCCCTAAAAATTTTAAATTAATTTTCATGATGTTGATAATTTTATTATCATTCTGGAAACTATTCATGTTTGAAGTTTTATGTTGTTTATCCCCCAATTAACATTATTATACTTATAAGATTTAAGAGAGTGACATGTTGTCACTTTCTTTGGTTTTAATAATAATTAAATTATTTTCATGGTCAAAAGTCCATAAAATGAATCTAATCCAACCCATAGGTTATATGGGTCTACTTATAGCCATCCAATAGAATTTTGGCATGTGTTAGGGTAATTTTATATTATTATATTTACCATTAATTACCCGATTTACCTTTAACTATAGTAAATAAAATTTACCGTAGTTACTATTCATAATTCCCAAAAATAAAAAGTATCTTATTAACATAATTTGGACCCACTGATTCCAAGTATGAAATCAATTTTTCCAAATTCAATTCACAATATTTATAGAAATTAAATTTAAATTAATCCCATTGTCGAAAGAAAACGGGGTTTTCTTTAAATCATTGCAAAAGATTGAATTGATTTAACCTACGAATTTAATGTAAAATCAATGCTAATGACATACATGATATTAAATGGTAAAAATATATTCTATTTATACTTTAAAACTATTCAATATTATAATTTAACCATATAAATTATTGTGATGAAAAATGTTGTTTTTAATTAAAATATAGCGTGTTTTTACTATTCATCAAAATATAAATGTTAGCAGAATAATATGAAAAATTTATCCAAAGTAAATTTTTATTTCTTTATTCCAAATAAAAATTTATTTTATGAAATTTAACTTATAAACATGTAAAAAACTATATTTAAAGTGGGTGTGCCATCAAAAGATGACAAAACTGCATTTTCTGAAAAATACTTATTTTAACCGAAAAATTTATTTTGTTCTTATACCATGTTATAGAAAATGTTTATGATGAATAATAATGTTATAAAATTAAAAATTTAGTTAATTAAATTCATAAAGGCTAGTTCATAATAATATTATAATAATATATCATTGTTTAATAAAACCTGGTATTGCGTACAACACACGCTATCGAGGAAGGTCGCGATTGCGTGTAATGCAATCCAATTCTGGGTTGAGTGTTGTACAAGAATCCTTAGTTGTTTTGTATAACAAAATCCAACCATATTTCATTTATATATTTAATATATATATATATACTCAATGTTGCGTAGAATAACTATTAACAAAATTGTGTGCAACATGATCCAAGAATAGTGTTGTGTATACTGCAAGCTAATACGGTGTTGCGTATAACGCAAGGTAATCTTGGTGTAGCATACAACACAAGACATTAATAAAATTAAATGAATATTTTTCATAAAATCTCGGGGTGTTACATTCTACCCCCCTTAAAATGAATTTCTCCCTCGAAATTCATCGGGGTTATAAATGGTTTACTACTCGAAATTTTGTTTAATAGAAACCCACATCGTAAAAAGGAATACCAAAACATGGTGTTAAAAATAAAGTATGAAATGTAACGGTTACCCAAATTAACTCATCACTGGGTTTCCATGTAGGAGAACATAGGTGAAAATATGGATATGGAATAAAATTCTAACCATCATATACTAATGGAGAGTGGTAGAGAACATGGCTATGAAAAAGCCAACAACCACAAAGCTATAGATTTGTGATTATATAAGTTACCATCTGATTCATCGGATATAAGTTAACCTGGAAAAATTTTTTGGTTTTCACGATCATTTCCCTAATGTTTATGAAATTAGAATTAGAAGAAATACTTTCGTGATTTTGGTATAGTCTCACCATTGGTCATTCTTGGTAAAAATTCCACTTCATCTTTTAAAGAAATGAAGTTGAATTTATCATTCGCGAAGTGTTAGCAGATCATGTGATAGAATGATGGGTCATTCCATCTGTCTCAAAAAAAGGTTATAAAAGTTATCAAAAAATACGTAAGTCCATATATAGTGAGATTAATCTTATGTGGTTCCTAAAATAGACTTATACTTCTTATATTATACTGCTAAATATAATAAAACTAGTTTCTACTAAACAGGGACTTCATGTAGGCCAGTGGTAGGTGATAAAGGCTAGTCGCACTTCGGTTGTGTGTTCGATTCCCACAGCCTTGTCCAACGCGATGGGATGCCGCCCGTCCTACAGGTTGTCCTTCTTCTAAAACTATATTACTACAGCATCCCATAAATAATATAGAAAAACTTATATCCTTAAACAATACTAACTTATGTCCAACATAATTCATTCCAATCTTTAGGCTTATCCAAAATAATGCTGTCTAATCTCATATTATAGTGAAAACGATTACCAAAGAGTTCATATAACTAGCATGTTAATACCATTGTTGATCCCCATATATCATGAGATATGTCTTTTTGGTCACATTACAAACATTAAAAGGCCTTAATCATGTATTCTCTTGAAAAAAATGAATACCCATTGAACCTTATTTAAAACATGAATGTTGTTAAAAGTTAACTCTTTCCACATACCAAAATTCTCAAAATTCTATATACTCATAAAATGATATCACATAGTCCTTATATCAATCATGATATCATGAATACAATAAAACATCTCATTTTCTCATTATCCAATCATTATGCGCATATCATCTGCTTTCCAAAATATTTGAATCACTTTTCATGGTTACCGGTACCTTAAAATTATTGAAAACCACAATAGAATAATACAAAAATATTCTAATACACAATTAAAGTACCTCAACAACATTATTCATGAATACCAATACATGAACACTTAAATCTATCCTCTTGAATTATTGTCCTGGAATAAGTCCTTCCTTGATTTAGAAGTAACATTTAGGAAAGGGCATTGAGTTGTGTAATGCCCATGTTCTCCACAAATAATACATTGAACTCCAAAACAGTCTGTCACTCTATGACCCTTTTCTCCACATAGATAACATTGGTCCCTCCATTTGAGGTATTCCTCAATGTTCTTCTTCCCTTCTTTAAAAATCTCAATCCTCTTTTATTTATTCTCCTCAACATGTGAACATGCATAATATTCTATTTTCCTCTTCTTTGATGAATTAGGCATACCACTAAATTTCACCTTGTTAATCATATATCGCGATGACTGAATTTCCATAATCACAATATCTTTATCATTAGCCATTACACAATTTTGTTTCTCATAGTCACCAATTTGTCCATTGGATTCAATGTTAACCAAATTCCTTATGGTTCCTTCCATTAACTAAAACACAAAAAGAATTCTGTGAGAGGCAAAAAACATGCTAGAGAAAACAACATAGTAAAGGGGGAGTACCCTCAATATCTAACATCATAGGTTAAATTCTAAGATTGTTAGCGCAATTCTAGGACTATAACCTATATGTATAGTTAACCTTAGAGACATCCCTAGACATACCTTAGAAATATCTCTAGGGATCTCACTAACATTTTCGCATACTAGTTTCCAATGGATGACTAAACCTTTCCTCTGATATCAACCGTAGAGACCCGAAGCTTGACATACATGGACATTAAATTACATTAGCGGAATACATAATACATAACCAAAAAAGACACCCAAGGAACGTAATAGTTTAGTGTCTTTGGAAACTTGGAACGTAATCTTCTAATCATGGTGAAAGATCTTCAACATCTCCAATAATTATCTTCCTTTTTTTTCTTACCTAAAACCATTTTTTATATCCTGGGGAAATGAAAACAAAAAAAGGCTGATCTCAAATGCTCAGTAAGGGTAAGCATGGATAAAATAAAACATACCATATACCTTTGAACTTAAAAACATGAACATAATGTTTAAACATCAAAAGCTTGAGAAATGACACAAAACATGGAAGTACGTATGGAATAGATCATAAAGAAACATTAAGAATGATAAAATAGCATGGGAATAAAACATGTAATTGTGGAAACCATTAAGCACATGATATGATTTCCATAGTAGCCAAGGCATTGCAGCCAAGACCATCTTAGTGGACAAAGTCCCTTTCTGAATCGAGTTCACACCTCGTTCTAGTCTTGTATTACTGAACCGGTTTAACTTTCCATTTCAGCCATGTCTATCTCATGAGATATAAATCTTTACCCAATGCATTGGAGGGAGATATAGGTCCCAGCCATCTCATAATGAAATCATTCTTACTTGTGCCACAAAATCATAAATCATATATCATAGTATAACCCATGTAATAAAATGGGATTCATAAACATCATGCCATTATAACATAATCCATAAACAATTGATATCATTTCATCATAAGAAAATTGAAACCATATAAATCATAGATACATTTTACTAGAACCATACAAATATGAAATAATGTCATCTTAGATGGAAAATAGTTTTGGCGAAACACTTGAAATGAATTCTTGAGGAAAATATCCTTTCTTGTTTAAAATCATTTTCTTTTCTAAAAATTCCATGCAATTTTAAAAGATAAGGGTTTTGTTGAAAATAATAATGCAATATTGTAGAGGAAGCTTCTTGAAAATGAGGCGTTATGAAACTGTAAAAATCCATTCATGTCGTATATGTTAAAAATAACATTCTCCTCATACTTTTGTCAGAAAAATCAAAAAATACCTTATATGGTAACCAAAAGAAAGATTCCATTCATACAATGTGTTAAAAAGTCAATATAGGGTAAAATTACTTTAATAATTAATGGAATAATGGTAAATGATTTATGAAAATTTTTTAGAAAACATGGTCATAGATGATTAACTTAACCCCAGAAAATACTTATGTATAAGCAATCTCACATAAAAATGAGATTGAAAATGTATCCCTTACCTTAGGTCCGATTTGCTATGTAAGTGTCTGAACCTCCTTTATATCGATTTAAATAATTTCATTTACTTATTCCATAATCATAATCATTATTATGATATCATATATGGTTCACTTATGACTTTATATTACCCGTTCTTTTGTAAATTCATTCTAAAGAGCGTTTTGGGTAAAATCATTTCATTTGTCATCCGTGTTTTGACTTGTAATTATTCATATGATTACATAGATCATGATTAAATAATTAAAGAATATAAAACATGTTTTATATATATATTCATAATATACATATATATAATAAATAAGTTAATGGAAAGAAATACACTGTTCATGGAGACGGTAGGCCGTACATACGCATGAACATTGTTTTCGTTTCCTTATTGAGTTGAATGGAATTAAGTAGAGGACATACATATATACACACATAAATCCAGTATCATTAGTATGTCATATATTTCATGATTACTTATTATATATACTTTATAATCATTCATGAATGGTTAATGTGGAGAATGAATCTCATCGCATCGTGGAGACTGTAGTCTGTATGTACGCATGAGCGATGATATCGTTCTCATGATCATGAAATAGTATTTGAGTGTATGTATACTATTTAAGAATCAATATCACTTTACAATAATAATATATAGTTATTATGTACACCACTATACCCATCCAAGTAAGGTGGTGGTGGAAAATAGATTACACCACGGCGTGGAGACGATATTCCGTACGTACGCACGCACGGTGATTTCGTTTTCCGTAGGATGGATAGATGGTGAAATAGGGTTATTTAATACTTATAATAACATATCAGTATATGATTGATACTGATGTTATTAATTCATAATGAAACAACCTAGGAAGAAAAAGTGGAAGAAGAAATAAAGGTGAAAGAATCTGTAACGGACATTACCTCTTCTTTGAAGCGCCTCTTTGAGTCCTCCTCTTAGGGAAATAAAATTGGATTTTGAAGAAGACCAGGACCTCTAAGATGTTGATAGGGAAGTGGAGAAGAGAATTTGGCATGGTTTGGCCGAGCTTGAAGTTTCAATGTGGTGTTAGGAAGAGAGGGAGGAGGTACCCTTTTATAAGAGAGGAGAGGGGCACCTTTGGAATTCTTAAAAATATTAATTTATAATATATCTATCCCCACTTAAAAACCTCCAAAAAAACTCACATCGGAAGATTAGATCGGATAGGGTTGTAATCTCATCAAAAAATCATATTTAGACATGTTAGGAATTTATTTTAAACATTATCAACTTGATTTATCCATATTTAATCCATTTAATTTTATTTATGGTAATAACATTCTAAATTTTAAATTATAACAAAAAATTACTTATTCGTTGTTAATTGTTAATAATTGGATACTTGACAACATTTTCTACCATATAAATTGAAATTTATAATTTTTAAATATTTTTATGATTTTTAAACTATTTTATAATATGTTATTTTTATAAAATGACATAGTGTCAATTTTGACACTATTCATTTATTTGAATATAAATAAAATAAATACAGAATATATGTTCGAACTAAAATCATTAATATATTCATGAAAGGTCATATGTATCTAGAAAATTAGTTGAGAACATTAAATAGTTCATATAATAGTTATTTTATTATTTTTAAAAACCATTTTTTTGGTTTATCTCTTAATAAAATAATTACTACAACATTTTTGTATAATTATTTAATATACTTATTTGTTGCATAAAAATTAAAAATAAAATCCTATGATGAAGATAAATATATTAAGTTTCACAATAATACTTTTACGCGAATTTATCATCTTAAAATCACAATATTTAAATTGTTATATTTATTAAATTATGAAGGTGACAACTTTGGCATCACTTAAAATAAAATAATATAAGTGTCATAATCACTTTTATAAGGCTCCAAACGGTTATATATTAGGTAATTGGATGATTACAGTGTATATATACACTACCAATAAGGTTTGGTCAGGTTTGTGGGCCTTTTAAAGGGTATTATTATTTCAATAAAAACTATATTACTTATTTTTTACTTAATAAACAATTTATATATCATTAATGTATCGCCATTAATGATAATTATTTAATCCCTAAAAAATCTAAATAAATTATCATGATGTAGATACTTAAATTAGATTTCTTGAGACTATTCATGTTCTATGTTTTATGATGTTTATCACCCAATTAAAATTATTATACTTATAAGATTTAAGAGAGTGACATGTTGTCACTTTATTTGGTTTTAATAATATTTAAATTATTTTCATGGTAAAAAGTCCATAAAATTAATCTAATCCGACCATTAGGTTATATGGGTCTACTTTTAGCCATCCAATAAAATTTTTGGATGTGTTAGGGTAATATTATAATATTATATTTACCCTTAATTACCCGATTTACCTTTAACTATGGTAAATAAAATGTCATGTAGTTACTATTCATAATTACCAAAAATAAAAAGTTGCTTATTAACGTAATTTTGACCCACTGATTCCAAATATGGAATCCATTTTTTCCAAATTCAATACAAAAAAGTTGCATAAATTAAATTAAAATTAATCTCATTGTCTAAAGAAAACGGGTTTTTCTTTAAAACATTGCAAAAGATTGAATTGATTTAACCTACGAATTTAATGTAAAATCAATGCTAATGACATAAATTATATTAAATGGTAAAAATATATTCTATTTATACTTTAAAACAATTCAATATTATAATTTAATCATTATAATTATTGCGATGAAAAAAGTTGTTTTTATTTAAAATTTAGCGTGTTTTTACTATTAATCAAAATATGATAGTTACCAAAATAATATGAAAAATTTATCCTATGTAAATTTTTATTTCCTGATTCCAAAGAAGAATTTTATTTTATCAAAATGGACTTATAAACTTGTCAAAAACTATATTTAAAGTGGGTGCACCATCAAAAGGCGGCAAAACTGCATGTTTTGAAAAATACTTATTTTTCCCGAAAAATTTAATTTTTTCTTATACCATGTTCTATAATATGTTTAATATGAATAATAATGTCAAAAAATTCAAAATTTAGTTAATACAATTCATAACGGCTAGTTCATAATAATATTATAATAATATATCGTTGTTTAGTAAAACCCGGTATTGCGTACAACACATGCTATCGAGGAAGGTCGCGATTGCGTGCAATGCAAGCCAAGCCGGGGTTGCGTGTTGTACAATAATCCTTCATTGTTTTGTATAACAAAATCCAACCATATTTCATTTATACATTGAATATATATATATATATATAATCAATGTTGCGTAGAATAACTATTATCAAAATTGTGCGTAACACGATCCAAAAATAGTGTTGCATATACTGCAAGCTAATACGGTGTTGCGTATAGCGCAAGGTAATCTTGTTGTAGTGTACAACAGAATACATTAATGAAATTGCAAGAATATTTTTCATTAAATCTCGGGTTGTTACACTAGCCTAGCCAAAACATCAGCCATAGGGTCCTGAAGTGGCGATCCAATTGATGGTTCACATAGAGAGGGAAATTATCTAAGAAGTTATTTCATTTTATTTATTATTTTTCCATATATATTTATGTATTAATACATAGAAATTAATTAAAATTTTATATCATATATAATGGTAATTAATTTGGTTTATGATATAATATTTATCAACATCCAAATCCATCAAATTGGATACCAAATCACTATTCATGTTTATGTAGGACTACCACCCCACAAACTGATCTTTTTAATATATATAATTACACATATCAAGGATTAGAATAATGATGTATTTAATTTTCATATATGATATTAATTGTATTTTTGTTCTTCTAAATTATTATATAACATATATGTTCATGCTTCCCATTTTGTTAGAATACAATAACATTGCTCAGGTGTACAACTGGCTACCACCTCAAGAGTAATGTAATTAAATCATACATAACATGGAAGGTAATATAGTTGGTATTAATGAAAATATGTGGTATATTTGAAATATTAATGATTAAAAATGAAAAAAATATTTATTTTTTCATTAAATCGATCCATCTGGAAAATGGAAATAACATTCATGCGTGTGTACGACCAACCATCTTCATTTACAATGTAATAAAATTAAAATCATTCAATTTTATGTATTACTATTAAAACATATATAATGAATATATGTGATTTTTATATCATTTTTAACATATTTTTGATAATTTAATCATTAATATTGTATAAAGACCAAGACTAAAAATCAAATCATTTGTGAAAATCACAGACGTCATTACTATGTTCGTAAAATTAATATGGACTTGTTAATAAAGTTATAATAAAATTTCATAATAAAATAATATATTGATTTATATAAATAGTTATTTTTTTTAATATATTTCTAATAAACTTATTCTTATTACAAATTATATTTTAGTGTGTACAATGTAACACAATACATAAGGTAAGGGATTTCCCTCTCACCATTATTTTATGTGAGATATAAGCCTTGTGTAACCAATTATTTATTTGATGTAATGTATATAAAAACAAATTTAATTTATATTATGATTATTATCCTGATCATTAATGGGGTTTACATATACATTTAATTGCATTTCTTTTATGTGGATTATAGTTTAAAAGTTATGAAATCGTTAAGGTATTTTTGACTAAATTTACTTTTCATTGGTATATAAGGTATGTGATGTTACTATATTCTTCTATAAGATTCATATAATACCCCTTGAAAAATTATACCTTGAATACCCATAATTTAATTATATTCCATGTTTCCTTTACAATTATTCTATCATTGGTATTATGATTCAACATTTCCAAAGTGGAAATACTTTAATGTCAAAACCTCATTGCTTATTGGTATTGTAATATATTATGATTTTATAAGATTCAATATTATTTTCTATATCTAAAGATATTCATGATTTATTTTATCTTCGAATTATTTAAAGATAAAAAGAATAATTCCCCTCATTTCACTTACTTTATTTACTCATAATTTACAAAAAACAAATTCATAAAAATTTATTATTCAATTTAAAATCCATATTCATAAAAAACAATGTTTCCTAAAATTATAATAACATTTTTTTAAAAATGTATTTTCAAAATTTAATGTAGAGTTTCATTACGAATTATTCTAAATATTATTAATGCTTCTATTATATGAAATCATTATATTTCTAGAGAAACACATTTTTAAAATGTTTTATATTCCAGAATTTATTTTTGGAAAGGGAAATGATTTTTTCCACAAGATTTATTATAATGATTTTTAAATATATCTTTATAATTTTTTTATTTTTTTTAATGAAATGAATTTAGAACATGTTTCATAATGATCAGTTTAAAAACATTTCATTTTAATTACATTTTATTTTAAAAAATAAATCATTCATGTTATTAGTCATTAAAAATCATTTTACATATACGATTATACACATGGATTTCACCTGTAACTTACCAGCGATATGATTCAAGGATAAAATTATTATCCTTTCTGTTAATGATTTATATTTATGAAGAGTAAATTTTAAAGAAACACGTTTCACCTCCATGAGTTATACCTTCATAAAAATATTATGATAACCCCTTTTCTTTATTAGAATATTCTTTAATGAAATAATGAAAGTGTTGTGAAACAAGTTTATTCTCTCTAGATAATATTATGATGAAATGCTATTGAAAAACTTTTCATTTTAGGGGTTCTATTATGTTGAATTATATTGGATCTTGTGGCACACATATGTGTGATAATAATTATGTAATTGTGTATAAAATATATACAAAAATGGTGGTAAAATTATAACCAATTATATTTGGGCCCTATATCTACCTCAAATTCATTTTGGAAGGATTTATATCTCATGAGATAGATAGGACTAGAACAAAAAGATAACCTTTTTCAATAAAGAAATTAATTATCTATGACAATCTTGGGATTGAACATTGGATTCTATGATGTTATGAATAGACATGTATTTCATGATCATAATGTTATGTTTGATCCTAATTACATGGTGAAGATATTATGTAGGGACTGAAATTGCATGTCCTTGATGTTATGTGTGGACCTGATTTTATGTCATTAAAGTCATACGTGGTCCACATTTCAGGTACATAACATAATTAGTGAAATTTTTCTTTTCGTACATTTTTTTAACATCAAATATAGAAGTGTATTAGAAAAATATAGTTCTTATTCCATTATTATTCTCCCATGGATCATGTTTTTTGATTACCTTATTATTAATATTTTATAAAAAACCTATATATATTCATGACATAATATTATGATCTATTAAACATATAGTAATTTGTTAAAATTTTATCAGATGTTATTATATCCTTATTTACATGTTATTCTTACGTGTCTCACTTGTTTACTCTTATTGAGGATCCAATAATTCCCTTTGATAAGATTCCTTTTCACATGTTATGTAGAAATGTTTCATATAAGGTATGTCTATGAGGAGAAGTAAATATGAAGAAATTTTTGGTAAACATTAATGACATTTCGTCAAATTAAGAATATTATGTTCCATGTTTCAAAATACTTTAAACTATTACACTCCTCATGAATGTGTATGTGTAAATGTAAGGACCCGTAAATTTCAAGGAAATTATTTTGTTAATTTTGTTTGGAATTTTACAAGAATGTAGATTCTGACGACACCTGATTCCGAGGCCCGGTGTGCCCGGAATCACTTCCCGAAGTTTGGCTCGGGTACGTTCAGTGAACGGACAAGCGGGTTTTTCTATCTTTTGAACCAGTGCCCGGAATTGAATTCTGAGGGCACCGATGGAATCACAGCACCGATATTTGCTTAAAAATTCCTTTTCTAGAGTTAGGTTTTCTCGGTTGTGGTTTTTAATTTTTGGGTATTAAGTTATGAAATAAAATAATGTTATACGACAATTTTATTTTTATTTCACTTAAAGCCGCTTAAAGACCACTTTAAGCTACTTAAGCTCATTTGAAACAGATAGGGTGCAAATCCAAAATATCCTACCCACTTGGTAGGATATTTTTGTGGTGGGGCCCGCACGAGCCCCAACATTTCTTTTCCCCTAAGTAACGCACCCGCAAAAACACGTTTTTATGAAAGTCAACCGACACATTTTCTTAAATTCTTAAAGCACCATTTAATTGGGCGGTTAACATCGTTAAAATTAATTTTATGAATTAATTTATTCGTTTCTTAACCTTTTTACAAACTGTTGGCGTAATAATAAAATAAGAACAACACGTGGCCTGTTGAGATTGTTCGTTGAGAGGTTTTGACAGAATCATGTGCCTTCTTTTCCCACCACGAAGAATGCGAAGAACGCGAAGAACGCCGACACCCTCAGAGATTGACGACACTTCATCCGAGACGTTCTTTCCCACAACAAATCTTCGATCATCAACTTCTTGAGGTAGGAGATTTCAGGTTTCTTTTTAATATTCTTTTTGGATTTTAAAAACACATGGATTTAATCGATATAATTAAATCTGTTTGTTTTGATCCTCGGAGTTCGTTGATGCGACGCCGAGTACCACGACAACGCGACGCCCTTCCGCGACGTGACGACCCTCTCTTTCCATGACGATCAATTCCGCGAAGAACGTGTGTGCGACAACTTGATGAGGTAGGGGTTGTTTTGAAATGTTAATACTCCATGTTTTTTTCCTCCAAGGCACGAAAATGGACCAACAAAATTAACAAGTTGGTCCGCGGATTATATTTGCGGGTCAGAGTTTATCTATTGCTGGAAATTTTGGTTTTGTTTCAAACTGCTATCACGGTGGGTGCGGACCAACGAGAAAGTCCAACCCACCACCCCTTTCGTTCTTGGTGTGCGAAACGGCGAATGTCGACCAAGCAAGACAGCGCGGGAGTTTGGAAAATCGCGGGGAAGGAGCGTGGCGTCGTCGCGCCACGCCGGAAAAACCACAAAGACGACGCGTTCGTTTTTGAAGTTTGGATTGACGGGAAATGACAAACGGGGCCACAAGGGCGATTTGTGGGCCTTGCAGTGAAGGTCGGGACCCGAGATGAACCTTGGCGCAGACGGAAAAGAAAACGGACCACCGAAGCATCTCCGGTGGCCCGCAGAAGCTTCCCCTGGCGCACCACGCCGGCACGGCGGCGCCCAGCGTGCCGCCGGGAAAACCTCTCCGTGGCTTCAGCCACGACGGCGAGGCGGTTCCATGGCCGGG
This sequence comes from Viscum album, assembly GCA_963277665.1. Taxonomy (NCBI): domain Eukaryota; kingdom Viridiplantae; phylum Streptophyta; class Magnoliopsida; order Santalales; family Viscaceae; genus Viscum; species Viscum album. Next base: position 2,088,514,718 of record OY728152.1, read on the forward strand.
CGGAACAGCGGTTCAGGGACTCGGTGGACTAGCCTCATCCGGGTGATTAAGGGCGCCCCCCCCCCCCCCCCCGCGGGGGCCGCAGTGTTGTCACGCGGGAGCAGCACGCCCCCCGCGTTGCTCGCCCGCTCAGCCGAGCCGAGCCAGGCCGGCCGGTCGGACCGGGCCGGACCGGGTCCAGCCGAGTCGGACCCGGGTCAGGTCAATCCGGTTCAGGCCGACCTAGGGGGGTCGGGCCGGGTCGGCTCGGGCCAAGACCCCCCGTTTCTGGACCTTTTCGATCTTTTTCTCATATCTTGAGCTACGGACCTTTGATCGACGCGCTGTCAGTGGCAACGCGATCCATGGATTGAGATGGTCGTTTAGGTATATTACACTCAAGGTTTGGAAATACTTTGTGTTCGGCCGGGTTGGTTCGTCCACGAAACCAACCAGGCCCTCGGAGCAGAAACGCTCATATCTTGAGCTCTGGACATCCTATTGACGTGTCGTCGACTTTGGTGGATTCATCATAGTGAGATGGATCATTTGGCTCACTCCGCCTGAGGTTTGGATGTAGGTGGAGTATGTTCGGGTCGGTTTTTCCTTAAAAACCAACCAGGCCCCTGTAACGAAAAAGCCAATATCTCTGAGACCAGGCCTCCGATTGACGCGACGTCTGTTGTGTTGAGTTCCCGTTGACGATACAGAACTTTTGGATACATCAACTTCGGACTTCGTGTCAGTTGATGTATCAGCCTCTCATCGCGTGGAGCGGACCCTCCCGAACGAGCTTGTTGTGTGTGGGAACCCTAGTGCTGGCTGCGACTGCGAAGATGAAGATTGATGGTCTTGTATCCTATGTGGGTCCCAGAAATTCTAGTCTAGTATCCTATGTGGGTCCCAGCTTAGATGATTCAGTGCTGGTCTTGTATCCTATGTGGGTCCCATCATAGATGAATCAATGAAGAGTGCTGGTCTTGTATCCTATGTGGGTCTTAGCTGTGCTTATCTTGTATCCTATGTGGGTCCCAACTGTGCTGGTCTTGTATCATATGAGGGTCCCAGCTTATATGATTCAGTGCTGGTCTTGTATCCTATGTGGGTCCCAGCATAGATGAATCAATGAAGAGTGCTGGTCTTGTATCCTATGTAGGTCCCAGCTGTGCTTATCTTGTATCATATGTGGGTCCTAGCTGTGCTGGTATTGTATCCTACGTGGGTCCCATCTTATATGATTCAGTGCTGGTCTTGTATCCTATGTGGGTCCCAGCATAGATGAATCAATGAACAGTGCTGTTCATGTATCCTATGTGGGTCCCAGCTGTGCTGGTCTTGTATCCTATTTGGGTCCCAGCTGTGCTGGTCTTTTATCCTATGTGGGTCCCAGCTTAGATGATTCAGTGCTGGTCTTGTATCCTATGTGTGTCCCAGCATAGATGAATCAATGAAGACAACTGGTCTTGTATCCTAAGTGGGTCCCAGCTTAGATGACTCTGTATTTATATCTGATCATCCCTTTCACCTTTTCAATGATGTATACCTATGTGAGTTGTGTCCTGTTTACTCTCCTCTGTTGAATGTGTTGTGCTATCCTATGTGGATTATGTTTTGCTTTCCTTTGTGGATTGTGTTGTGCTATCCTGTGTGGATTTAGGTTTTACTTTCCGGTGTGGACTGGGTTGTTCTTGGGCTCAGATGTTGGAGCCGAATGTGAATTGATGACTTAGGTATATGTATGGGCATATACCTAAGAAGTGTCAGATGCTACTTCGTGATTGTATCTTATCCCTTTTTGGTTTATCGTATGTGGGTTTCGGGAGACCTTTGGGGGTCTCGGGGTCCCTACTGAGTAGCTTATACTCACCCCTACACGGGATATGCCCACACTTCGTTGTGTTGGTTACAGACGACGGACATCGCTGATCATGGTCGAGGTTGGCAGAGCAGGACGGTACATGAAGGCGGACCACTGGGCGGGGTGTACTCGGATCGGACGACTGGACCGAGGAGCTGTGGAGGCTATATGTACCCACCCTTCAGGTGGGACTTCCAGTAGCGGCTCGACGTTGCGTCTTTTTCTTTCAGTTGTTGTTTTTTCCCTTTCGGTTGTACTTTATAGTTGGGCTTGTATTTCCGGCCCCCTTTACTTTCAGCACAGCTTGTTACAGTTTTTGCATAGGGTTTACTTTTACATCCACTTGTACTCTGTGATGTTTTTTTACTTTTATAATGGAAATGCCTTCCGTGTTTCTGGGATTTATGCCTTTGGTGCTAGTTGCCAGCCCCTGGCCTATGGAAAGCGGGCTTGGGGTAGTCACGGCATGGGCCACGAGGACGGGTCGTGACAAATTGGTATCAGAGGAGGTTCGGTTCTACCGCAGAATCTGATCTTTCTTCTATGTGAAGCAATAATGTTAAGCTTATTGAGTGTAGTTATCAGTCCAGGGAGCCCGGTGTTGGTGTCGTAGACAACATATCCGTACACCAGGACCCTGACTTCTGATTTCTGACTTAATGCACGAAAACATTGATTGCATGTGTGTTGCATGTTTTCTTTGTGATTACGTTTTATCATCTCACCAGGTATACTGTTCTGACCGTGGCCCACATATTTCCTTTTCAGGATGGCCCCACGATGGCAGCCAGCTAGGGTTCCGAGAGTTGAGTGTGATGACAGCCCGCTGAGCGACGAGGCCTCGGTGTAGGGCCCCTTGATAGCTGAGGCACCGGCGGTACCTCTACCCACCGATCCACCGATGCTACCAGCCCCAGCAGCTGATGATGCACGTCGCCATAGCACACTGCATGAGTTTCAGCGTCACCGACTGCCTAGGTTCCGCGGGGAGACGGACCCCCAGGCAGCAGAGTACTGGCTGGAGGCAGTTGTATGGGTTTTTAGAATAGTGAGGACACTAGCAGACCTCATGGTGATCCTCGCAGCGAGCCTCCTGCACGCAGCAGCAGGCAGATGGTGGAGCTTGATGCTCTAGGTGCACGACGGGACATCCCTCCTCTGGACGGACATTGATAGCATATTCCGTTCTGAGTTCGTCCCAGCCACCCTCCGTGCGGTGCACATCAAAGATCTGCTACAGCTACGGCAGGGCAGCATGACAGTGGCCCAGTACTCGGCGTGATTTACTGATCTATCGCGCTACTCCACAGATATGGTACGGGACCCGTTCTTCTGGGCCCGGACCTTCGAGCAGGGACTGAGGCACGAGATCAGGGCTTCGATGATCTCCCTCAACATTTCGACACAGGCAGAGGTGTTGGAGAGATCCCTTCTACTAAAGAGTTTTCTCGCACAGCAGGCTCCTGTGATAGGGCCCTCCACAGGACGACCCGTAGCAGGGTCTTCTACAGCTGGCAGTAGAAAGGTGATGCGGAGGTCCAAACGGGCCAGACCATCTGATGGGAAGTCTCAGGATGAAGATTCGGTTGTACGGGGCACCCGATGGAGATCCAGCTAAACGAGGGGCAAGCATTGCTACACATGCAGTCGGATGAGGCAGAGAAGCTGGCCGAGTAGCAGATGGTGGGCGACACTTCCAGGTATTTCCACCACCACCACCAGAAGGTCCATCCCGACCGCAGGGAGTTGGTGGACATGCAAGATCTCAGCTTCAGGCAGCTGAGGCCTTTGATCATGGAGCTCTGGGAGCAGATGGACAGGGGCGGAACTAGTGGATACGTCCTTTGTCCTTCTAGTTCCTTGTTGCTGTTGTGTAGTGTCTTTGTATTATGATCTGAAATAGTAAAAGAGGCTTACCTTTGTGATGTTTTCATTCCTGTCATCTTTTGTGTTGTTACTAAGAGGTTCCAGTTTAGACTGTTGACTTGACCCTCACTTGTGAGACATCTACTAGAGGAGACCCAGTTACCACACACTGATGCCGATAGTGTGAATCAACCCGTGTAGGTGAGAGTAACGGTTGGATCTCTTGGTAGTAGCGCCGAGGAATTCTGACGTCATCCTTGGTATGGATTATTAACATCCATGTCAGGATTGACTGTATTAGGCAAAGGAAGTGGTTCATCTAGGGGATGAGACTAGATTTCTCTTATCAAAAAATAAGAAATTTTAGCAGTTCTTGTGGGATCGGAGATGGTCCACGTCATCCAGGAGCAGATGAGTATAGTTCAGAGCCGATAGAAATCCTATGCTGACAGTAGGCGTAGTCCACTTTAGTTCGAGGATGGCGACCACATCTTCATGTGGGTCTCAGCTCGACGTGGATTACAGAGGTTTGGCCGAAGCGGCGAGTTGTCTCCATGCTTCATCGGACCCTTCCAGGTCCTCAGCAGGATTGGGAAGGTGGCTTATCGCCTGGCTCTACCACCACAGTTGTGTCGGGTGCACGACGTCTTCCACGTATCTCAGTAGAGGAGATACGTGCATGACCTGATTCAAATCTTTGACATTAGAGAGATGGTCTTTGATGATGGGGTAATTTTTGCGGAGGTCCCAGTGGAGATCGAGGATCAACAGGAGCAGGTCCTACGTGGACAATCGATTCCTCTAGTGCGCTTCAGATGGCAGCTCAGGAACCTTCAGGAGAGCACTTGGGAGAGGGAGGCTCAGATGTGTGCTCAGTACCGCCTTTGCATCCCTACGTTTGTGGTGAAGCTTTATGGGGACGTAAATCCCTGTGGTGGGAGTAATGTAATGACCCGTAAATTTCAAGGAATTTTTTTTAATTTTCTTTGTAATTTTACAAGAACGCAGCTTCTGACGACACCTGATTCCGAGGCCCGGTGTGCCTAGAATCACTTCCTGAAGTTTGGCTCGAGTACGTTCAGTGAACGGACGAGCGGGTTTTTCTAACTTTTGAAATGGTGCCCGGAATCAAATTCATAGGGCACCGATGGAATCGCAGCGCTGGTATATTCCTAGAAATGCCTCTTCCGGATTTGCGTTTGCTTGATTGTGGTTTTTTAATTTTTGGGTTTTAAGTTATGAAATAAAATAATGTTATATGACAATTTTATTTTTATTTCACTTAAAGCCGCGTAAAGACAAGTTTAAGCTGCTTAAGCTCAGTTGAAACAGATAGGGTGAAAATCCAAAATATCCTACCCACCTGGTAGGATATTTGTGAGGTGGGGCCCAGAAGAGCCCCACCGTTTCTTTTCCCCTAAGTAACGCACCCGCAAAATCCCGTTTTTTTGAAAGTCAACTGACGTGTTTTCTTAAATTCTTAACGCACCATTTAATTGGGCGGTTAACATTGTTAAAATTAATTCTATGAATTAATTTAATCGTTTCTTAACCTGTTTACAAACCGTTGGCATAATAATAAAATAAGACCAAAAAATGTCTTGTTGAGATTGTTTGTTGAGAGGTTTTGACAGAATTTTGTGCCTTTGTTCCCCTCCATGAAGACCGCGAAGAACGCGAAGAATGCGATGAACGCCGACACCCTCGGAGATTGACGACGCATCTTCCGAGACGTTCTTCGTAACAAATCTCCGATCATCAACTGCTTGAAGTAGGAGATTTCGGGTTTCATTCTAATCTTCTTTGTGGATTTTAACAACACAAGGATTTAATCGATATAATTAAATCTGTTTGTTTTGATACTCGGAGATCGTCGACGCGACACTGAGTACCGCGACGAGGCGACACCCTTCCGCGACGTGACGACCCTCTATTTCCACGACGATCAATTCCACGAAGAACGTGCATGCGACAACTTGACGAGGTAGGGGTTGTATTGAAATGTTAATACTCCATGTTGTTTTCCTCCAAGGCATGAACACGGACCAACAAAACTAACAAGTTGTTCCGCGGATTATTTTTGCTGGTCAGGGTTTATCAATTGATGGAAATTTTGGTTTTGTTTCAAACCGCTAACGCGGTGGGTGCGGACCAACGAACAAGTCTGAACCCACATCCCCTTTCGTTCTTGGTGTGCAAAACGGCGAACGTCGACCAAGCAAGACCGCACGGGAGTTTGGAAAATCGCGGCGAAGGAGCGCGGTGCCGTGGCGTAACGACGGAAAAACAACAAAGACGACGCGTTCGTTTTTGATGTGCAGATTTATGGGAAATGACAAACGGGGCCGAAAGGGAGATTTGAGGGCCTTTCAGTGAAGGTCGGGACCCGGGATGAACCTCGGCGCAGATGGAAATGAAAACAGACCACCGGAGCAACTTCGGTGGCCCGCGGAAGCTTCCGCCGGCACGCCATGCTGGCATAGCGGACGGAGGCGGCAGCGCCCAGCGCGCCACCGGGAAAACCTAGCAGCGGTTAAAGCCACGGTGGCAAGGGGGTTCTGCGGACACGTGGAACCGCGGTTCAGGGACGTGGCGGCCCGGCCGCGTCTGGGTGATTTATGGCGGCCCCCCCGTGGGGGCCGCGATGTTGTCACGCGGGGGCAGCGCGCCCCACGCGTTGTGCGGTCGATCGGCAGAGCCGAGCTGGGCCGGCCGGTGTGGCCGGGCCATGCCCTGGCCAGGCCGGACCAGGTCCAACCGGGTCGGACCCGGGTCGGGTTGACCCGGGGGGTCGGGCCTGGTCGGCCCGGGCCCAGACACCCCATTTCCAGACCTTTTCGGTCTTTTGCTCATATCTTGAGCTACGGACCTCCGATCGACGCGTCGTTAGCGGCAACGCGATCCTTGGATCGAGTCGATCGTTTTGGTATATTACAGTGAAGGTTTAGAAATACTTTTGTTCGTCCGGGTTGGTTCGTCCACAAAACCAACCGGGCCCTCGGAGCAGAAACACTCATATCTTGAGCTCCGTACGTCCGAATCAAGAGCCGTCGACTTTGTTGAATTTCTCTTAGTGAGACAAATATTTTGGCTCACTCCGCCCGAGATTTGGACGTAGGTGGAGTGTGTTCGGGTTGTGACGAAAACGCCAATATCTCTCAGACCGGGCCTCCGATTGACGCGCCGTCTATTGCATTGAGTTCCTGTTGACGATACAGAACTTTTGGATACATCAACTTCGGACTTCGTGTCAGTTGATGTATCAGCCTCTCAGCTCGTGGAGCGGACCCTCTCGAACAAGCTTGTTGTGTGCGGGAACCCTAGTGCTGGCTGCGACTGCGACGATGAAGAGTGCTGGTCTTGTATCTTATGTGGGTCCCAGCTATGCTGGTCTTGTATCCTATGTGGGTCCCAGCTTAGATGATTCAGTGCTGGTCATGTATCCTATGTGGTTCCCAGCATAGATGAATCAATGAATAGTGCTGGTCTTGTATCCTATGTGGGTCCCAGCAGTGCTGGTCTTGTATCCTATGTGGGTCCCAACTGTGCTTGTCTTGTATCCTATGTGGGTCTCATATTAGATGTTTCAATGTATGTTTTGTATCCTATGTGGGTCCCAGTATAGATGAATCAATGAAGAGTGTTGGTCTTGTATCCTATGTGGGTCCCAGCTATGCTGGTCTTGTATCCTATGTGGGTCCCAGCTGTGTTAGTCTTGTATCCTATGTGGGTCCCAGCATAGATGATTCAGTGCTGGTCTTGTATCCTATGTGGTTCCCTGCAGAGATGAATAAATGAAGACAGCCGGTCTTGTATCCTAAGTGGGTCCCAACTTAGATGATTCAGTATCTATATCTGATCATCCCTTTCACATTTTCGACGATGTATTCCTGTGTGAGCTGAGTCCTGTTTACTCTCCTCTGTGTAATGTGTTGTTCTATCCTATGTGGATTACGTTTTGCTTTCCATTGTGGATTGTGTTGTGCTATCCTGTATGGATTTACGTTTTTTATTTCCTGTGTGGACTGGGTTGCGCTTGGTCTCGGATGTTAGAGCCGAACGGGAATTGATGAATTTTGTATATGTATGGGCATATACCTAAGCAGTGTCGGATGTTACTTCGTGATTGTATCTTATACCTTTTTGGTTTATCCTATATGGGTTTCGGGAGACCTTCGGGGCTCTCGGGGTCCGTACTGAGTAGCTTATACTCACTCCTGCACGGGCTATTCCCACACTTCATTATGTTGGTTGCAGACAACGGACAACGCTGATCATGGTCGAGGTTGGCGGAGCAGGACGGTACCTGGAGGTGGACCACTGGGCGGGGTGTACTTAGAGCAAACGGCTGGACCGAGGAGCTGTGGTGGCTATCTGTACCCACCCTTCAGGTGGGACTTCCAGTAGCGGCTCGACGATGAGGCTTTTTCGTTCAGTTGTTGTTTTCCCCTTTCGGTTGTACTTAACATTTGGGCTTGTATTTCCGGCCACCTTTACATTCAGCACAGCTTGTTATAGTTTTTTCTTAGGGTTTACTTTTACATCCACTTGTACTCTGTGGTGTTTGTTTACTTTTATAAAGGCAATGCATTCCCTGTTTCCGGGATTTATGCCTTTGGTGCTAGTCGCCAACCCCTGGCCTATGGAAGGAGGGCTTGGGGTAGTCATGGTAAGGGCCCCAAGTACGGGTCGTGATTGTAAATATTTGAAAATAATTTTTAAAATATGTAATATCCATATTTCTAAATCCTAAATCAATAAAGTTGTTATTAGAGAGAGGTTTTTTTATCATTTGGAATCAAGTATTTGAAAACATTTGTGACATCTCTAGGGATATTTCATTGGTATTTGTATGGATTCACCAAATGATAAGTATAAGAATCAGTAATATATGGAAAATAAAGTATAATTTTTAAATTGATAGTTTGGTTCTATCTCTTGAAATTAAAACACTATATGGATACAAAAGGTTTATGTGGATCATGGAAAAAAGGGACCTAAGGGTAATAACTCCATAAATGGTTCACTAATATCAACTTGATCATCAACTGGTCATAAAAAATGGGCCATGTTTCCCACCTAGTTTTACACTCCATTGCGATGTTATTTTTAAATTCCTAAACACTTTATAAACCATAATAACAAATTAAAATGGAATACAACAAAATATTACATAGGTTAATCCAAATGTGTCATAGATTAAAAATGAAGTCTCATTATTTAGATGTAATTTTATTAATTTCATTGTTATATTGTCTTTTAATAAGATTATTGTTGCTCAAAATATGATTTTTTTTATTTTGTAAATGATAGGAATCATATGGGACTCATTTTACATTTACTATGACACAAAATTTCTTGAGGATCATCCAAATGGGATGATTACTAGTGTAAAGGATGTTAATTGTTGTTCTTAATCATTTATCATGAAATATAATTAAAATTTTTCACTATAACAATCTCTCATACTTACTAAATAAAGGATAAAAATATTTCATTTAGAGTTTGGGTACTACATAAAATAGATAAATAAAGTATTAATTTCATAAATGTTTAGTATGTGGACAGAAGTACATAAGTGAGGGTTTTATTCGATTTGGAATATATTAGAGTGCATAAATGTTGGACATGATGTTGGTAACTAGAATAAAAAAATGAATATTTCCATTTATGAAATTGATGGGAATATTGGTCTCCATATGGTGTTATTTATAGATAAATTCATTAATGGTTTATTTTATTAGTGTTGTTATAGTAGATGTACTGGGTAGGAATTTCATGAAAAAATTAGTAAATTTGAATTAGTAATGGTTATAGTTCTGATTACATAGATTCTAAAAATATCATATGACTGGAAATAAGTTTTAAAGAATAAAACCATGAAGCCTAGTTTCTTATTTGATATCAAAGTAAGAAAATTTATGTATACATTTATTATAATTCAAGGACTTTGATAAATTAATAATTCAATATATAATGATAATTAAGCATTAGTTTTTAATAAGTATTTGAAAAAAATTATAAATGATGCTATGAATAATAAAAGTAATTTAATAGAAAGGTGATATTTGAATTATGTAAATATAACATTTAATATATTCATATGGCTGATAAAATGTTTTTTATATCGTATGAATATATGATTGATAAGGATAAATTAAAATTGATATTATTTAAGACATCCAAACTGATAAAGTATTTGTAGAAACGGTGGTTTATGTCATTACTGATGGATCATTCAAAATTGTGTAATTTAAGTAATATCCCCAAAATATGGGTTTTAGTTCACTAATAAGGATAAAATTATTCTTTTAATAAGGTTTTATTGTAAACAAGTTTATTAACATGATTTAATAGAATTCATCACATAGGTATTTTGATGTTTTGTATGATACAATTAAGATATACATTATTTTTTTTGGAAACTGATAACATCATATTGTAAATTAGTAACATTATTTGAAATATTTTTATTTCAATCATTTAAAAGGGTTATAATGTTAACCATTTATTAAATTGTTCATGTATAACCTCAGATTATGTTTTCTATATTAACATATTAACTCACTACATAACAATTTATCAATAATGTATAACTAATGATAATTTTTATAGATATGATAGATTATTTTTTATTATATTATTGATCATACATACTGCTTTGTACATTAAATATTTTTCTCTAATAGTAAGATATGAAGTGGAGATTGGTCAAAAAACTGAAAAAGAAATTAATTTATTCTATTAAATAAAATGATATCATAGAAATTAATTTTTAGATTTTATTAATCTGTATGTAAATTGAATTACTAAAATTTAAGAAAACGAACCCAACCCAAAAAAATTAATATGTGTACATTCATATCTGATGAATTATTTTTTCCATTAAATTGTCACATATTTTTATTTTTATGTTATTAACATTCCCTAGATCACAAAATTTCTTATGTTAAATGATATATATCATTTATATAATTACTTATTATTTTTATCTTTGTCTAACCTTTATTTACCTTCTATGTTAACATATGTGAAAACATAATTATGAGTTACATTAGGTTTTTGTAATGTTTCAAATATTTCATTTTTATGGGGTGTATTATTATTAATTTTTATGATGTCAGTTTCTATGAATGAATTTTCAGATAATAAACATTTAATAAATGGGAAAATTTTCAAGGTATAAATTTATTTTAATGGGAGTATAATGTAACAACTATTTATTTTCTAAATTGTTTTTTTGACGTATTTTTATATTTTCTATATTATTATTTAAATAAAAAAATTAATTTATTTTATATTACATGAAAACACTATGTTTTTCTTTAGTTATGTGAAAAAAGTTATTTATTATAAATTAAACATAAAAATTAGTCTCACTTCTGTTACATTCAACAATATATTTTGATATTGTTTCATGGAAGACCAATTTTTCTTGTGTTACACACAACACATAGTTTATCATGCATTACATATAACTCTGATTTTAACATGAATTAGGAAAACAATATTTATTGAATTGGATAAAATAAATAATGATACTATTATATGTTATATTCAATAATATTTTTCAAATAATCATTCCATATTTTAAATATGGTGATATTTATGGATTTTTTTGAAATGTATTATTCTTTTATAAATAGTGAAAATAATCAATTTAATTAGAAGATTAATTTTTTAAATTATTTATTTTTTGAAATTATAATTAAAATATATTTTTGGTATGAATTGTTAAATTGTGTGTATATTAATTCAGTTTAGGTCATTGGAACCAATTTCAAATTTAATTTCGATATAGAAACTTGGTAATATTTTGATAATTATTCTCTTTAAATAAAATATTTCTCATCATGTCTACCTGATTAATATAAAATTAAAATTCTATACTTATGTGGAAAGAATTTGAAATTTTTTATCACATATTATGATTCAAAATAATTTATATTATCTTATAATATCAACTTAATTTTATGACCAAAATGAGTAGTGAAAACAATAACTATTAATTGATGCGGTTAAAGTTAAAGTGGGTTTACTATGGGATTAAAAAAAAAGATAATGGTTAAAATGACATAAAAAAATCTGAATATATTATTTTATAACAATATATCCTTCAAATACTTCAAAAATTATAATTAATAACCATTTAAATAATTTTTTCATGGGAATGAATTTTTTATTTTGGATTCTTTTGTTAAATTTCGAAGTAGTTTCCGAGTGGATTTCTTTCCCCCACTTATAAAAATCAACTAACACACTTTAATTTTTGAAATAACTCCGGACTTTTTTCTCTACCATCCTCTAATATTTTTCTCTCCCCAACATCCTTAGTTACAACATAGAACATGTAGTTCTCCCAAAATATCATCCCTATGTTCTTTAATATGATATTCAAAGGAGGTTTCTCTTAGAGAATTAAATTATTATTATAAGAAATATTATTTAAATTATTATATTTCCACACAAATTAGGTATTAAAATATAAAATATAAAAATATAGTATTTATTATATGTTGGTATGTTATTATGTGGATGGAGTAATTATTTTCTATCCCTAATTCATAAATGGGTGATGAAATCATCATACATATGAATGGTGAACTACTGCCTCATGAACCATTGTACAATGTTACATAATTTCCAACTATAAAAAAATGAAATTACTATGTATTTATTATTTATATGTGCTATTTATGATATTTTTATTCGTCCTTGATTATTATATCATGCATACCTATATACTTTCCATTTTATGGAAATGTGAAATCTTTGCTCCTATGTATGGAGGACTACATCCCCACAAAGATATTTTATGCATTCGCGCATTACATGGAAGGAATAAATAACTGTTTTAATGAATTTGTTTTATATATTGGACATAAAAATGGTGGAATATTGATTATATATATCATTTAATTTATATTCTCTCAATCCGAAATTATAATGGAATCAACTTTCATGTGTATGTATGACCTACCGTCTCCATGAACGGTGTACTTCATTTTCTCCCACTAAATATTATAAATTAAAAAAAATAAATATATAATGAATATATATTTTATTTATATCATGATTTACTATTTTGTGGTGATAAAATCATTATTATATAATTGATATAAAAAATAAATAATCCCAACATATATCGGAAAGAAAGCACTTATTACCTGAAATGTATCTATAACATGGAATTATTAATAAATGGGAATTAAAAGTTCATAACATATTAATATATATTAAGTGAAATATATAATTACTGATCATTAATTTATTTTAATAAAAATTTAATATTATATAATAGTTATGAATGTGTATCATGAATGTCAAGACTTACGGTAAGTGATTTTCTTATAACCATTATTCATTATGAGACACCTGCCACATTCACAATGTATTTCATTGATGCAATTTAGATACATCACATAAATTTATATTATTATTTTTATCATTGAAATTCTATAGATTTAAGGAGACGTTTTATTGTCTCACATTCATGGGGAATATGATTCAAAAGTTAACAAACCTCTAAGATATATTTCTCTCATTTTTTTGGGACACATCTTATTCTACGAACCATTATTAATCTATGAGTTGTATATAATTAACCATAATATTTTATATCATGAAAAATTATAAGTTTAATTACTGTACATGTTTCATTTAATGTTATTAAACTATTTGAATTTTGGTTTAAAATTAATATAGTTGGAATAGTTTTGTGTTTTAATCTCATCATTTACCTGAAATGAATATAAATATAATTTAAAATTGTGAAATATAATTATCATTATCTATAAAAATAGTAACTTTATTGTCATATTTATATGTCACAAGAATAAATGATTTCCATTCACATTACCATCTTTATTCACTTATGTGCTCGTGATTTTTATTGATAAAAAACATTTTCAGTCAAAAAAAATTTTACATTAATAAAATGTTTTCTAAAGATATGCTCAATATTATTTCTGTTTTAGAATGTTTTATTAAATAGTAATACAAATTTTCACCAGGAATATTTTTTTTAAAATTATTTTATATCATCCATTAATAGTTTTCATGTTTATTTTTAATGAAAATTATTTTCAAAATATTATGTGTTTTAAAATGTGTTTGTAAAATATGAAATTATATTTTCATCAAAAAATGTACCAATATATTTATAAATCTTATTATATATATATTCAATGTTATTTTGCAAAAAAATTAATTCCAAAATTATTTATAAAAATTAGTTTTAGAAATATGATATTTAATGAATGTTAATATCCATCAAGAAATTTTCAATTTTATTTTTCTTTCAAAATAATTTCCAATATAATATAGAATCGTTCAATGTTAATTTTTCTTTATTGAGGATTTTATTCATGTGTAAAATTATTTTTATTTCATTGAATGTTTTTAGGATTAAATAATTTTTTTGAAACCAATTTAACTTCCATGTGTTATGAAATTATAAAATATTTATGAAACTCGATTCTCATTCAGTGGGTTATGATTATATGAAATAATGAAATTATTATGAAATTATTTTATTATACATAGGTTATTATATGATAAAATTTATATGAAACCGATATAGTTTTTTTGGTATTATTATGATAAATGTTTTTGATCATTTGGTATACATATGTATATTTTTCATTATAGATGGATGTTACGTAAGAACCAAAGAAAATTGGTTATCTTAGAACCAAATATAGGTGGGAAGTACATCACACTCAAATGTATAAGGTAATGATATATATCTTATGATATTTTATTGTACTCATTTGGAGAGTGAAAATTTATAATAATATAATTTTTACGCTGTGATAGACTTGGACGTGAACCATTAGAACTACGATGTTACTTTTGGACCTGTATTTAATGTTCATAATGTTATTCAAGAACATGATTACAATTTAAAAATGTTATATGTTCACATGATTAAAGGTTATTAATTTTTTCAAGAAATTTTCTATCATATCTATATTATTATTAATGGTCATTTTTTCATATGTATAAGTTCATGGAAGGACATGATTTTATATCCTTAACATAATGAGTAAACCCTTTTCTATTTATATATGATCATAATGTTATAACATGATGTGTATTCCATAAATCTATATATAATGAAAAAAAAAATTTCTCATGAATCATATTCTTATTTTCTCATGTGATTCTTGTCTTATGAAAACAAAATAATTTTTTCATGATTCATCATTATGATCTTTGATATGCATGATATGGTTTAAAAATGGTATGATCATGTTTTCATACCATTAATTATAGTGTTTTAGTTGTTTATCTCACATAAATATCGTAAATAAGTATCTGAGCTGAACAATTTGTTAGTTTCCATTCATAAAAGTTTTATTCTGCAAATATCAATGAAGAGTAATACAAGGGAAGATAATTATTAGAAACATTGAATATATTTCACTAAATTATGAATATTAAATTATATTTTTTCAAGGTCACTTAAAAATTACATTTAAGGGGCTTGTGTTGTGAAATGATTCCATTATTCATATTGAATTATTTAACATCCTGGTATGAAAATTGTAGGTCTTATATTCATTAACCATGTAAAAATCATGAAACTTCCATTTCCTTTTAAAAGGTGTGTTTTTGGATCACGATGCACCCAAAACTCAACTGAACACCTAATACCTATTAATCCTTAATTCCTATGTAATAAAATCTCCTTTAAATTTTATTATTCATAGAAAAACGTTATGAGGCTCTATTTATTATTCTACACATCCATAAAATTAAATGTATAAATTTACTAGGAAATGACTACATGTTTAATAACACATGAAATTTAAAAGGTTCTTGAATAAATAACATCATTATCTTATAATCATTTCTTATGAATTGATGGTAATTAACCCCTCACTAATTTATTGTTTTTTAGAATTACATTCTAATTATTATTTTCTATATCATTCTTTATTAGTTTTTATGAATCCATTTAATCCGCCATGTATGTATATAAAATATTCGCTGATGTTATCGATGACCAGTTACCTAATTTTTTGTTTTTTTGGAAACTATTATATTTACCACATTCCATTTTCAATGTACTTTTTATTATTCCATTGATCTAAATTGTGTATAAAAAAGTTATATTAAAATATTTATCCTTTTTGGATATATATATATAAGTATATATATAAATTTTAGGTTTCAATTTATTTATGTAGTGGGGTTTAATGGAAAATTGGGACAATTTAGTTGAAAATAATAAAAATTGATAGTTCTTTAACACGCAATAATGCAATTTGAAAGAATTGATTTATATTATAAATATATTATCACATAAAATTAAACATTGTAAACAAGACATTAAATTAGTGGATATGTGTATAACAAATATAATTTTGAAATATATCTATAATGATCCAACTTGTAACAACATATTATTTTTTGATAAAACAATCGTTAAATAAATTTAACGGACAATTTTATTCTCTTGAATCCTAGTGTTTGTATTAATAATAAAATATTTTTAAAATATTATATTTTGAAACTAATATTATTTTTGAATTAATCTTATCAATATTATATTTTTATAAATATTTGGACTCATCTGAAAAAAAAATTATTTTTACTGAATAGTTTCAAAATATTTATTTTTATCAAATTATCACATTAATTAATTTTAAAACCCACGTATTTATTTTAATTTAATCATAAATTCATATAAGAAATATCTAAACATAAATAATATAAATCAATTGAAGAGGTTTGTGTACCCAAAACCAATGGATTTCCCAAAATACGGTCACTCTATCGAACAATCCCTCTTTAAATCCTCAAAACGAATCCAATTGAAAATATGGTATTTGTTATTCTACATATCACCTTCCTCTTGGGGAGGAACAATCTTTTCCATTAGAGGAAAAATTTTCGCTATAGGAGAAAGAGATGAAGATTTGAGAGGACACAATATTGAGTTACTAAAAGTAAATAATCCCTCAATATATACTCTAATAGATGTTCTTAAGCATGTACATCCAGTTGGCACCGCTTAATAAAGAGGGTCATCCATTGTGGCTAAAGAATATCGTGAATACCTTCTATTGGTTATATAGATAGTGTAGGTCCTGGAATGTCATTACAATCCTTTCCCATTCAGATACCCATGTAAAAAACCTATAGTTCCCCCACTAGTGGTCATACTAGTCACTGCACCCTTTCAGGTTCACTACACCACACTTGTTGTGGTCCATCATTGGCCATCAATTCATCAAATTATCATGAACACCATGAGTCAATAATTACTTGTTTTGAAGCTATGTAAGATATACATGCACTAATAGAACCTAAAAAATCATTACTACGAATGGGTAGATCATACGCCTCTTTCATCAAACTTTTGTAATCCGATATTTAAAAATCGCAATACCTTAGGAGACCTAGAGATGCAATCCAAAAATTTCAACTATCCCTTTGATTCCATGATGGGTACCCATGAACAGTATGATGGGGTGATGCAAAGGTGTTTTGTGTGATCACTATAAGGACCATCCATCATGTTGTATTTTCAAACTCAGTCAATGAAAAGACGGGAAGACCTATATTAGAAATTTATTTTCCAATTCAACAAAATACAATACAATACAATAGTACTCTTCATTTCTAAATATAAACATTGATATAATGAATGGGTCTTCAATTTTATTATTCAATTTAAAGGACTTATATATTATTTAAATTGACTATTCCCTCAAGAAGAGTTGTTATCTATCTATATATTGAATATCTATTATTTGTTTCACACATTTTTTATCTATGTATAATACACATTAGAGGTTCAATATTTTACATGAATAACTTGATAGGTGAAAACATCCCTCAAATAGACCAAATAAATTTCCTAAATGAATCCATCATCTCGGGGACGGATGACAAGAAAATATAAGAATGATGTACTTACACTTAATCAGGAACTTGGATCTTCTCCCACCTAAAATACAACACTATATTGCATGGCTCACCCCCATGGGAATCAATAGTGATAAACAACTCTTCAAGATGATCAAAGATATCAAAGGTGAAAATTGATTAATGAGATGGAAAAAAGTACATTCTTTTTTTAATTGAAATGATCCCAGCTACATTATCTCATCATTAGAAAGAATAGTTAGGATTCCAAAGCCAAAAAATCACAAAAAAGTTGGTGAGTATGATATCCCAATCTATTTTTCATTTCCTAATATGATGTGGCACACTATATTGAATTTTAATTGTTTTTAATGACCTCTTACTAATTATGGTGTACCCTAGAGATGTGAAATAGAAAAAATATCCATCCTTGGTATCGTGCTTTTTTTTCAAAAAAATTGGCTGATGAAGTTGGGTGGAAAGATGATAATAGAATTAGTACACAAGAACATTGTGATAGGAAGGTCAATGAAATTATTATGTTAACTCATTATAATCACTGGGAATAGATTAAAGAGACAACTATTTCTTTGAATGCTTCTCTCATAGCCTATCCACCTTCATAAACATCTCAATCTTATAAAGGGTGATACTCTCTAAAAAACATGGAAGAAAAGATCAAGAGAATTTTTTAGAAGATGAGTTTATTTCATTTACAATGTTAATTTTCAATGTAGAAGTCTTAAATTTGATCACCATAAAACCATGGGTACCATCACACCAAAAATTACAAAAAGCATCAACCCATCAAGCTGAATACTCATCAGATGAAGAGTTCATATTTTTATCCATTTACTTTATTAACATATTGGATCACCTCTCCCTTGATGACTTTGATTATGAACCTGAATCCACTATATTTTATTCGGGAACTAGGGGATGTGGACATCGAGGATGAAGACATAAGGGAAGGGAAGTCCAGGCAAGGACACTCCAAACTCCTTTTTGACCCATATATGCTTCCAAAACCATTGGGAGATTTATTCAACAAGATGAGATGGAACAATAGAGTTCTTCCTCCACCCATGATAGGGTGTTCCATATCAGGATAACCTTGGATGAATTTTTAGAGGATATACCACCAACCCCTCAATGAGTAGGTAGACCTAGATGACCTAATCCACCAAGAATAAGAGCACTTCCAACTCCTACACCAAGTGAAACCCCATCCACACCAAGAACATCATATCCTAACGTTTCTACAATAGAGAATAACCATGTTGGGAATCACATAGATTTGGATCATAAATATGATATAATAACAAAACTTTTCCAGGTTCTATAAAAAATATTAATCATTGATTTTTTATGTTCGGGAATGGACATCCGAGAATCACATTCTGATTCCTTGTCAAGACCCAAATAATTTGAAATCATTGTTCTTGATGATGAGATAAATCATGTATAATATGACCCTAAAATCATCTGTGCAATAATATCATTCATAGAACCATATTAGGATTCTCTCATTAAAGGAAACATTAGACAAATTTATATATTCATCACTATCAATGACATTGATGTCTAATGAGACTTAATAGAAAATGGTTCTGGAGTAATCCTAATTCTTCTATGAAAACATCACCAATTGGGTCTCAAAGAATCTCATTTATATCCTTCTATAATAATGTAATAGGGTGATGAATAGAATTAGAAAAAACAACTTGGTGAGATCAAAAACACATCACATTCGGGATCTTTTTCGATATTGATTTTATGGTTATTTGGAAGGATATTGATTCCAAAGTTCTTCCTGGATTCCATCAGTTACATAAACATGTATAAATTATTTTTTCCTAAAACCAATATCTCATGTATTATTTCAATATTAAAACTGGTACATTTTATTATGACAAGGCCCTATTCAAGTATGGTGATTCAGAATACATTGACACATGATTCTATCACAAAGGAGGAAAACATTACTTAAAATATTATATTACTTGAATACATTCCCCAAATGCCTTGGAGATGATCCAAGATATGATTTTTGAGAAGCTAAAAGAAAATTATGTTCTTATTATTAATCAATTTTAATTTTTTGGCCAAAATTAAAATGGTTTTTTAGTAGCTTCAATAATTTTAGTTGTGAAAATAGAACAAAAAAATATTCGAGATTTTTTCAACACCCTGATAAGAAATGATAGCCAAGTTGAAAATGCCTTCATTCCATACCTCAGGATTCAACATATCTTGAATACATTTATTGGAATAGAAGAAGTATCCACATCAATAGAAAAGAACTTGCTTGCTCATTCCTAATCCCTCGTCTTCCCTCTAAGAAACTCACCACTGATTGAGTATATAATGATTTAATTATTGTATGGACATTCAAATGAAAATCTCCCCCCTTAATCAATGATTCTTGATTCATCACTTACTTCTTGAGTAGATGTGAATATGTTAAAGAATGAGGAAGAGGAAAAAAGGGCAACACCATAGATACTGTCCTCTAGTATTTGAGGATGGTGTCTCCACCACTATTGATGAACAAGATGAGATAAATAATATTACAAAATAAGATTCAATTCCCACTCTTACTACTCTGGTTATGAATCCCAAAAACATGTGGTATATACAACCTTCTTAACCGAACACTAGTATTTCTTTTCGTTGAACTACATAGAGATTCTACACCTTGACCTCGAGGTGTCCACCCATCAATTGTGTTTTCTAGAAGATCACCAGGGTTAAAAAAATAATCTAGATGCACACACTTGACTCTCACCACAAATACCAAGGATTATGTGGAAAATAACAACAAGGAAAAATTTATCCACGATTTATTATATCTAAAATTTAAATCCATCATTTTCCCTACTAATAAAAAATGGGAAAATCAATGATTTTAGGGATTTTGGATATCCCAACCAGCATTGTCCGACTATTGATCACTGGGTTTTGATCAAAAAACTATAAATTGAATCAATGGATTGTTATCAACACCTATTTTTTCAAGATAGATATTTAGGGTACCAATAATTATGTATGGGCTTCTAAGACGATGAATACACATATTTTATATCCCCTTATAGTGTATTCTGCTACAAGGTAATTCCTTTTATCTTAATTAATAATTATGCCACTTACTAATGGGACATGTATTTCATCTTCTAACCACTCCAAAGTAGGTTTTTTTGAATTCTATGTGGATGATCTTGTTCCCACGTACTAGAAATTTCTTAACCATGTAGAAAACCTAGATACCATCATCATTATCCTTCTACAACATACCTAGAAGATGAAGACTATGAAATTTATATTTGCAGTAAAATCAGAAACATTTATCAAGTTCATTATATGAAATCACGACATTAACAATGAATCTTACATTGATAAAGATATGCATTATTTGTCACCTCCATGAAACATGAATGTATTGTTAAGAATTAAAGGACACTTTTCTGACATCAGGTGCTTCATATCAAACCTCACATGTAAGTGTTTACGAAAAACCAAATTAATAAATTAAGGGATCACATATTAGTGGAACAATTAAATTCTATGTTAATTTTATGCTCTCATGAAATACCTATGGACCCAACTAGTATTGATGAAACATATTGAAGGAAATGAGATCCTTCTGTACATGACAACTCTGGAATGACCATGGTTTCTTTCATCACACAATATAATGACGTTGTAAATGAAAAAATTCCTTATTAACTCATTTAGAACATAATGTTTTGTGAGAATCATAATTCAGATATCGAGAATAACTACATGGAATTAATCTTTTCAATTAAGAAGTTGAGGCCTTACCAGAAGCACCATGAGATCCTCATTGTTTATAAAAATAACCACCTCAAATTTATCCTTAGTGGTCCTATTCTAATAGAACATCTAGATTGGTGGGAAGTTATTCTACAGATGTTTGACATATAGATTGTTCCTTATAAAGTACTGAAGTGTCATGATTTGTGAGATTTCATTACCAAACACCAATGTGAAAAAAATATTCCATTATATAGTGAACTACCCACTGAATAAATAATCTCTATTCAAAATGTCACCATTAATGGGATATTAATTTTGATGGTGGATACATAATCTTAAAAGGAAACAATATAGAAGAACCTAAACTCAACAATGTAGGGTTTTAGAATGTTTTTACCTCCCTAGAAAATGTTGTGTTTTAATTACTCCCTATTATACAAATATTGTACCAACAATGAGGTAGAATATAAAGATCTCATTTCAGTCCTTTAATTGGCACTTCAAATACTATTAAACCTCATAGATTTTAAAAGCGACTTAGAGTTGGAGATAATGAAAATCAATGGACATTATACCACCATAAAAGAGTACCTAATTACCGTATTTGACTATGTATGAGGGTAAGTGGAAAAAATTTCCTCATTGACAACAGTGACTCGCATCCCTTGATCATGAATTCCCTTCCATATATGATGAGAAATGTCGACATAGCTTTGGAATGTCCAAATTATTAGGAAACAGTCAATAAATACTCCCACCATTACATTATTTCACGTTATCTTGAAATCATAATAGATGAAATTAATGATATAAACCCCTTTCTTTATCCCTATTTTTCTACCTTGTGATGGATGAAACCCATCATTGAATACCTCCATGATTGTGTACACTCAGCCGATTGATTGGGGAATGATAAAATTCTGTAAGAATTTGTCAAAATTAGTCTTAATGATTGCCCAAATTAACAGAAGGTCCTCTACAAATGAGGATTCAATATAATCCTTCTCATATGCATAAATGTATAATGGACTATGGATATCATGGTAGAAGTACACATAGGTAAATCTGGTTCCCACAAATCATGGAATAATATTTCTAATAAAATACAGAGTCATGGATACATTTACCAATTGATGACATATGATGTCTAAAAATTCACTATGAAATGTCATTCCTACTAGGTTTATTCCATCTCCATACATCATCCCATGGAGTTTCTACATACATCCAAATACACGTGGCCATTTTCCACTTGGAAAATGGATGTCAGAGGGATGTATCTTCCATCTACAACAAAGTAATACAAATACATCTTGATTGCTATATATATAATTGACAAATGGGATATATAAATATCCATTAGGGAAGTCTGGGATAGAATCATTTTTATGTTCATCATATATAACATAATTACAAGATTTTTTGTCCCTCATATCATATTCATGGAAAATGGCCCCAATTTCTGTTCAGTTGAGGAGAAAAAGAAGTAACAATATTACAATATCAAATACATCCCTTCATCCCATTATCAGGTAGTGAATAATGGAAAAATATTGAATTTTATCATTACCCTATCTATCATACTCAAAAATATGTTTTATAAATAAAAGAATTATTATCTTGACATTCCCTTGAATTCCTTATATGCATACTAAATTACAACTCATAATGCCTCAAGAATAACCACATATTCGACATTATACATGGCAGAAGTAGTCAAGTCCATTTAGGATTAGATTCAATCACCTCATTTTTCTATTTTCAATTACAATTAATTATATGAGTAAACCCAAAAATAGCTAGATGAGTTTGACTGACTGGGAAAAAGTAATTGAATACCATGTATCACCTGGATTTTTATCAGAATCGGATAACGTGAGGTATCTACAAGAATTTTTAACCCCATTCATTCATCCATGGTCAGTTGGTATTGGCCCATAGTACTATGATGACACTATAAAAGAAGCTTCTAGAGCTTGAGCCATTGTTGGAGATACCTTACTCTATACACAATGTTCACTCTAATGGATTTAATTCAATGATATTAAAAGATGGATAGATCATTACGACTATAAACATTGAACGAATCATAAAAAGTAAATTTTTTTTGACGTAGTGTTTTTTATGATATAGTATATTAAAATACATTGCGCCAAATATGTCCATGTTTCACAATGATAAAATATGCATCCTCATCATCACATTCGCATAATGATAAAATCCACAACAGGAGGTACTAATGGCATGAATTAAAACTGAAGAAACTATTTGTCCTCACAAAAATTCATTAAAAAATATAGTTAACATCATTATAATTTGATGTTAAGAAGACCTCAAATATACCCTGAGTAGACACTCCTTGTGTTTCCTCAAATGATGGTATGCTTCCATGCATATGAGTTTCACTCTATAGTTTATCTTAGGGCACTCTTTTTAGGTATAAGTCCCAAAAAGTTTATATCATCAACATAATATAGTAAACAACATTATATTTCATCTAACTATGTGTGGGATGATTCTCATCCAATTGTGATATGTAGTGATGCATGGTTCTCTTATATCTGGAACATCTGTAATATTTCAAAATATCCCCTACACTCTCTATGTGAGTGAATAAAACCTATATGAGGAACATTACAAGAACTATGTGAGGATTTATTCTTATCCTGTAAGCTATATAGTTATGCATAGATATCTATTCCTGGGTCTCACCACTATTTTTCAAAATTAAATTCAACATCATTTTCAGCATGCATGAATCAGATTTCTAAAGGGATCCTTTCCAGGACATAAAACATTATCTACATTACAATGAAATGTGTGGTGATAAATACACATCATTATTTAGGTCCACCCATTAGTAAGTTAATTATTAAATTTCCCCTTAACCACATCACTGTCTGAATGGGGTGAATTACAATTTTTAAGAGATATGTGGTGCTTCATTCTCACGACCATGGGATACGAAGTGACATCGGGGTCCATTATTTCAAGTCCAGACAAAATTAAACCATAAATACGCTTTAATCCCAATGAATATGGTAAAACATATATAGGGAGTAATATTTTATGAAATATTTGTGGATTGATTCTTTCAAAAGAAATATAAGTATTGATACCCAGATCTAATACACAGGCTAACCACAAAATTTGTTGTCTTTCTACATCTTTTAATTTTCATCCTTATTGCATGTTGTCAAACAACATTGGTTAATTAAAAAATTTGTATGGATTGATTCTTACCTCAGTTATATATTTAAAAATTAATGTATTATAACTTTATTCCCAAGCACCAAATAATTGGAATTACACTATCCTTCACATTTTGTTGACCATGTGTTTTCGAAGAATCCATTAACATTCCTTATATATCACGCTGAAGATAATGAAAATGGTTAATGGAAGAATTCCCCTCATTGTCAACAGTAACTCACATCCCATGATCATAAAATTCCCTCCCATATATGTTGGAAAATTTAGGCATAGCTTAGGCATGTCCAAATTGGTAGGAAACAATAAATAACATATCCCACCACACATGGTTTCACCTTATCTTCAAATCAAAATACTTTAAATTAATGATATAAACCAGTTTCCATATACATATTTTCAAAACATGTGATGGATGAATCCCATCATTGAATACCTCCGTGATAGTGTACTCCCAATATATTGATTGGAGAATGATAAAATTCTATTAAAATTGGTCATCAACAGTCATCATGATGGCACAAATTACAAGAAGGTCCTCTAAAAATGATGATACACTGTAATCCTTCTCATATGAATCAATGAATAAGAGAATATGGGTATCATGGTAGAAGTACACATAAAAAGATGTTGTTCCCACAAATCAGGGCAAACAATTTCGAATCTAATCCCAAGGATTGGATACATTTAGCCTTCAATGACATTGTATGGATCACAATTAACCCTCAAATGTCATTCCTACTATGTGTATTCCATCTTCACACATTATCCCCTGAAGATTATACATACATATAAATTTTTGTGGCCATTTTCCACTTTGAAAATAGATATACAAGGGATGTATCCTCCATCTACGGCCACACAATTCACATACATCTTGACTACTACAGATATAATTTCAAAATGAGATATGGAAATATCCCTCAGAGAAGTTTGGTACTGAATCAACTTTATGTTCATCATCTCTAGCATAATAACATGATTTGTTTCCCCTCATACCATATTGATGGAAAATGGCCCCAATTTCTATTCAGATGAGGTGTAAATGCATTACCAATAGTACAATATTAAATCCATCCATTCATCCCAATATTAGGTAGTGAATAATAGAAAAATATTGAATTTTATCATGACCATATCTAACATACTCCAAAATATGTTGTATAAATATCATAAGTATTATCATAAAATTCCCTTGAATTCATTATAGGAATACTAAATAAATCTCATAATGCCACACAAATAACCCCATATTCCACAATATACAAGACAAAAGTAGTCATGACCATTGAGGTTTAGTTTCAGTCACCATATGCTTCCATACATGATAAAATTTAAACATATGAATAATCTCAAATACAGCTAGATATGTTGGAGTAACCAGATGAAAAGATATTGAATACCATGTATCACTTGGATGTCTAACAGAATCAGATAACATGATGTCTCTACATGAATGTCTAACTCCGTTAATTCATCCATGGTCAGTTGGTATTTGTCCGTAGTACTATGATAACACTATTAAATATTCTTCTAGAGCTTTATCCATCATTAGAGATACCTTAATCGATACACATGGTCCAATTAAATGGATTTTATTCTATGATCTTAATAGAGGGAGAGATCATTATGACTCCAAAAAATGAATCAATCCTAAAAAAGTACATTTGTAATCACATAGTTTTTGTCTATGATGTTGTATATTAAACTATATAGCACCAAATACGTCCAAGTTTAACAACGATAAAATATACATCATCATTATCACTATCACACAATGTTAAACTCCATGACATGAGGTCCTAATCGCAAGAATGAAAACAGAAAAAATATTATTCCTTACCATTATATATTAAAAAAATAGATAACATCATTATAATTTGATGTTATGAAGTCCCAAAAATTACCACTAGTAGAAACTCCATGTTGTTCTTCAAATGATGTGATGCTTCTATGTGTATTCCCTATTCACATTAGTTCCACTCTATAGTGTAACCTAGGCCACTCATTATAGGTATATGTCCCAAAATTTATACAACCTCATTATATAATAGTAAACTACTTTATTTTTCATCCAACTATACGTTCATTTATTCTCATCCAATTAAGATATGTAGTGGTTCTTGGTTCTCCTTTTTCATGTACATCCGTAATATTAAAAAAGGTCCCCTTCATTCCCAATGGGATTGAATCAAACATGTATAGGGAACGTTATAATAACTATGTGTTTCATTATTCTCATCCTATAAGAAATATAGTGATGCTCGGATATCCAATCTCGGGTCTCACCGTAATTTTTTAAAATAAAATTCCCCATCATTTTTACCATGCATTAATTGGATTTACAAAGGTCTCCATTCCGAGACATAAAATTTTTTTTTTATTAAAATGAGATGTGTGGAGATAATTATATTTCATGATTTAGGTTTAACCATTAGTGTTTTAATTTTTTCCCTTTCTCCATGTAACTATATGAATGGGGTGCATAAAATTTTTTAAGAACTATATGGTGCTTTATTCTCATGACCATGAGATACGAAACGATTCTAGGGTATCTTATTTCAGGTCTAGAAAAAATTAAACCATAAATCCCCATTGAACCCAATAAATATGTTATAACTTATAGATGGAGTCTTATTTTATGGACTATTTGTGGCTTGATTCTTTCATAAGAATGATGTGTAGTGATACCCGGATCTTATACCCAGGTATAACAGTAATATTGTAGTCTATCTATGTCAGGTAGTCTTCATTTATATGGCTTGACGTCAAAAAACATGGGATAATTATGAAATGTGCATGGTATGATTCTTACCTCAATTAAATATTTAGAAATGAATGGATTCTAACTTTTTTCCCAAGCACCACATAATTAAAATTACTATATCCTTCAATTTTTTTGAACATGTGTTTCCGAAGAATCATTTACCATTCCTTATATCTCACACTGATCACAATAAAAATGGGATTATGAGTTTGGTAAATGAACCATCCAAGTAAATATGGATTATCAATTTATATAAGTACTACCTTGGTCTTGTTTTAAATACACTAAATGAATCACCAAATGTACTTATCGCATGAAAATAAACTATAATATTTCTATAATAACTCTTCAAGGATTGATTCTTTCCACATCAAGAAATTTTTGTGATGCTAGTGTCCTACCCCATGGGACAACCATGATATTCATTTCCATGTTGAAATCACCCATGTACTAACACCAGTGCAGAAAATGTTTTTTACGTTGGTTATTTTTCATTTTTTACGTCGGTTTCTAGCCGATGTTAATACGTGCGACGTTATAAATTAGGTTTTTGACATCGGTTATTTAAAAACTGACGTCAAAAACATAAAATCACAATGTTTATCACATCGGTTCTAAAATAACCGATGTGATAATGAAAATTTGAAGGGTTTATCACGTCGGTTATTTGACAAACGATGTGATAAAAGGCCAGGAAAATGGTTTATCACGTCGGTTATTAAACAACTGATGTGATAAATAGGGGTGAGGGGGGTTTATCACGTCGGTTCATATAGAACCGACGTGATAAATCAGGGTGAGGGGTGTTTATCACGTCGATTCTAAAAGATGCGGCATGATAAACCGGGGTGAGCGTGGTTTATCACGTCGGTTATTATAAAACCGATGTGAAAAACCTGGGGAGGGGGGTTTATCACGTCGGTTACTGAATAACCGACGTGATAAAACATTGTCCAGGCTGGTTTATCATGTCGTTTATTGAATAACCAATGTGATAAACCATTTTCCATGCCATTATCACGTCGTTTATTTAATAACCGACATGATAAACCACTGACCAGGCCTTTTATCACGCCAGTTATTGAATAACCGATGTGATAAACAATTATCCATGCATTTTATCACGTCAGTTATTAAATAACCGACGTGATAAACCATTCTCCATGCCTTTTATCACGTCGGTTATTAAATAACTGACGTGATAAACTATATTCCAGGCATTTTATCACGTTGGTTATTTAATAACTGACGTGATAAACACATTTTTTTTAAACAGAATGCAGTCATCATCACTCCACTAGAATCAACCAGAAAACAAATCAAGAAATCGTACCACAAAAACACAAGTCGATCAAAATTAAGCATGTACATTGAAATGATATAAACCTTACCCCCTAGACAGCCCCCACCCTCATTTATACCCCATAGACATCCCTTCCCCACACCGTTGGAGCCCTCACCCTCATGTATACCCCTTGGACAGCCCTCCCCCACCCCATTGGATAAAACATACCCACTAGATTGCCCCCACCATCATTTATACCCCATGAACAGCGCTCCCCTACCCCGTTGGAGCCCTCACCCCCAGGTATACCCCCTGGACAGCCCTTCCCCACCCCGTTGGATAAAACATACCCCCTAGATTGCCCCACCATCATTTATACCCCATAGACAGCCCTCCCCCACCCCGTTGGAGCCCTCACCCTCTTGTATAGCCCCTGGACAGCCCTCCCCCACCCCATTAGAGCTCCCACCCTCATGTATACCCCTTGGACAACCCTCACCCACCCCATTGGAGCCCCCACCACACTCCTGGACTGCCCCTGACCCCCGGACACCCCCAAACACCCCTCTACAACCCTCCACCCACCTGAACAACACCCCTCACCCTCAAGTATACCCCCTGGACAACCCTCCCCCACCCCATTGGATAAAAAATACCCCCTAGACAGCCCCCACCCTCATTTATACCCCATGGACAGCCCTCCCCCACCCCGTTGGAGACCTCACCCTCATGTATACCCCCTGGAAAGCCCTATCCCACCCCATTGGAGCTCCCACCCTCATGTATACCCCTTGGAAAACCCTCTCCCACCCCATTGGAGCCCCCACCACACTCCTGGACTGCCCCCCGACCCCCGGACACCCCCAAACACCCCTCAACAACCCCCCCCCCCCCCCCACCCACCTGAACAGCACCCCCTCACCCCCTCACCCCACTTGATAGCCCCCACCACACCCCTGGATAGCCCCAAACAGCCCCAAACACCCCTGGACAGCCCCAAACAGCCCCAAACACCCCTGGACAACCCCCACCCCTGGACAACAGTCCCACATCCCTAGACCGCCTTCCCACAACCCGGGACATCCATGCCACCCCCCATGACTGTCCCCCCACCCGGAAAGCCCTCCCAGACCGGTGGACACCCCCCAACCCCACTGAACACACCCCCACACCCTTGGAACCCCTCCCCCACAGACCCAAATCCATACCAGAAAAACCATCAAAAGTAGACCAAAAAACGTAGTAGAGAAAAATTAAACATTCACTTATATAACATTCAAATCTTACACTATCAACTTCAAAAAAACTAAATCCAACCTAAACAACTACTAAATACACAATTAAAATGAGAATATTGAAAATTACATTTTACATTACAAACAACAAAAATTCAATCAAACCTGTAAAATAATTTGACCACTCCACTTGTACGTGTTTGATGTCTTCAGTAGTATATGGTTTAGGGTCATAAAAAAGATACAAATGAAAAAGAAGATAGTTAACGTGTATAATGAATAAATCAAATTGAAATATTATGGCATAGTTTAGGAGGAAATCGTACCAGGTCAAAATTCACAACTGTCCCAGTTGTTATTATTTCATATATAAATATTAACATATAATATCCGCATTTGGTGACACATTGTTGTTCATGAAAATTCTGTTTGAATGAGTGTAAATTCAATATATTATTTTTATGTAATAAATCAAAAAGTACAAATTATAAATGGAAATTTACCTTCGCATTTACATATGTGAACTTTGAATTTCTTTTCTTTTGGTTTTTTCGATAGTAGACCCATGCACTGTTAGAAAATAATACGAATGGGGTAAATTTAAAATTCATTATAATATATAAAACTATTGAGAAATTGAAACTTAAATATCCAATATATTCATAAAACTTTCCCGCACATCACCATGAATAGAGCATATCCAATACAGAGCTTTCACCCTTGGGAAAAAAATCCCTAACATCCAATGATCACTAATAAAAGGAAATTTAATGTTAGTGGTTTTTTATGTTAAAAGATAATTAACTCTTTGAGAGAAATGTGTTTCATACCTCTCACAAAAAGTCATCATCCAACATTGTGTGATTATATTCTTTTCAAATCTTTCAGCAATATAAACCATTCTATGTTCCTCATTCAATGCACATGATTCAGGGGAAATCAATTGCGGGTCCATGAATCTATATACTTCTGTCAGCTCATTCCTCTCACAAATTTTATAAAGATACCTAATACAAAACATACATAAGTAGACATTTTTAATAAATATAATGCAGGGAAAAGGTGTTATGACTTACATGGAAATGAATTTCACCACGTTGATGCCCAACATATCTCCAATAACATGCTCCATGATATCAGAATTTATAATCCCCACACTTATTTCACGTCCACAAACATGAGATTCCATTGGAAACTCATAAAAACCCAACAACAAATGTGAATATCTTGACAATCTGTCAAGACCACTGGAATCTGTATCTGAGGTCATAGAATGTTTTATTTGTTGTTGTCTATAAAGTATTTCTTTACCTTTGAAGTATTCCTATGAAAAAAAACTAAAAAATATAGTAGTTTTCAAATGATAAAACAACTTTAATAAAAAAATAAAATAAAAGATATAACATTCATACCTCTATAGTAATGAGTCGAAGAAGTCTGGATGGCCAATCTAAAAATGGCTGATACTCTATCCAACTATTGCCACCTCATCTGTAGGTATTGGTACCCTAGCTGATCTATCTATAATATCCTATACAGTGACCCTCTGATTCTCTACCTCTAATTTTTGATCTCCTATACAATATACCAACCTATATGCTACTATATGATGTTGAGATTCATCAACATACAACTCGCAATATGTAGTAAGTTGCGGCGGAGGTATAGGATAAAAAGTGGGGTCTGCAGGCTGAGGTGGGGGAGTGGGAGCTACTGGCGGAGGTGGAGGATAAATAATGGTGTCTGTAGGGGGAGGTGGAGGAGTGAGAGCTGTAGTCTGAAATTGTCTTTGCATTTCTGCAAACATAGACTGCACCGACTCTCTAATCTTGTCCTCCATCTTCGCATTAATATTTTTAACTTCAGACTCTAAGGATTCTATTTTTTTATAAACCCCCTCAATGTTAGAAGTTGACGAACGTGGAAACACTTTTCTTACCGATACACCTGCCAGATATCCTCTTACATGACCAGGATGATCAGGCCTTCCCAATGCTGCAAATAAAATATCTTCCCTCCCAGTAGCTGTAAATGTCCCCTCTGAACTCTGCTCCTCAAGAGCGTCCTGTATTAATTAATTGAACATTTCTGTAATGATTGAAACTTATATGAAGAAAGAAGTTAACATAAATATATTAATAGATATCTTACAATACTCTCAGCTACGATTCTCGATTCTTCCGAAAGATATTTACCTTTTTTTCCCTTCCGATCTCTCTTCCATTTTTCATGTCTAGATGGAGGGGATGGAGGGGCCACCTCTCCAGAGCATGAAGACTCAGCTCTTAGTTGTTGAAATTTTTCCGCCTTCATTTTTTCTTCCAATAATGTATACCCTCCACGAGATAAACTATGACGGTATACATTTTTAGATTGGATCTATTGATGAGATTTTCTTTTTTGATGTAATTTAAGAATAAGAAATCATTAACAAACCATTAATAAAATCATTTATATAAGAATGTTTATAAAAGTTTACATTTCCCTTACCAGAAATGACTCTTTTTTTTCTACTTTCAAAAAACTGTCTCCATGTGTCTTCATCTATAAAAGGATATATACGACATGGATTGTCATGACTCCTATGACCATAAATGAAATCAGATGAGAGGGTTGATTTGAAATCCCTCCTTCTCCTGGAAGCCAATGATAAGAATTTATTCCTGTCTCCTCCAGTGTCAAGAATATAAAATTTCATCTGATAAAGAAGAGGTTAAACATATTATATATACTAGAAACATTTAAAGAATGGTTAAACAATGACAGAATATCTTACCAAATTCGTCTGTCACAACTAAGAGATAATATCTTTATCCACACCTCTCCAATCATCATAGAGAATGGTTAATTTGGTCTTAGCCTGAGTTGCAACAAAAATCTTAAAATCATTGGCATTCGGACCTCTTGGAATATCATCATCATCAAACTCAACTACTATCCTCTGATCCTACGTATGGGCAAGTGATAATTTTGGTAAACGTGTGCACCCACGTTTACCAACCTTTGAGGTCTTTGTCGTAATAGGACCATGTGAATGTTCATCCCCAGAGGTATGACCAGCAATATACTCCTCTCTAGAATCATGTGGTTGATCATATGAATGATCTGTCATTATCCTTCAAATCAAAAAAACAAACGTCAGTTCACAAATATAAAAATTAAAATATTTTAATACCACTGTAATCAGAAAATAGAAAAGTGTACTAAGTTACATAATAGTAAACATTGGTAATATGGTAATCATGTTAAATAATGGTAAAGATGGAAAAGATGGTCAAGATAGTCAAGATGGTAAAAATGGTAAAAATGGTAAACCTGGAAAACATTGTAAACATGGAAAAGTAATTGTCAGTGAACAAAAATAAGCAATTTAAAATTCATGTAATGGTTATAAACATGATAAAGTAAACTAAACAAACTTAAAACACACAAAAATATATACTTATTTTATTTTAAAACATGTTTTAATAAATAAAAAACATACAATATCTAACATTTATGGAAAAAATAAATGTAAACATGAAATAAACATATGTTACCTGTAATTTTAGGAATTTACAAATGGATTGTTTTCCCAAATTCCTTCGTCGTGATCGTTCCTTATGGCACAAAATATGCCTTCAACATGATCATCATTATGTTCTGTTAATATTTCCATGGAAGTAGGGATCTCACATAAATCAGCATATTCATCAAGTTCATCCTCACCACTATATTGTTGTTTCCCTTGTAAAACAACAGCCCACTGCATATCTGATTGATCTAATACATAGAAAATTTGTTTTGCATGTGTTTCCTTTATAAAAGAATCAGTTGTGTCCTCCAATCTATTCAGATTAACAAGTGTCATTCCAAATTCATCGTGTCTGACACTGTTGTTACCATTAAACCATATGCAGTTAAAAATGAGAACATTAATTTTAAAGTAATCAACCTACCATATGTCTTCAATCACTCCATAATATGCATTTGATGCAGAAATTGGGTTTTTGTCCTTAGAACTCGAAAAATGCATTGCTTCTGCAAACACCAATACACCACTATTCTGAACTGCACTTCTGTTGTCCTGAGCTTTTATATGAAATGTATAACCATTAATGTCATAACCGGACCATGTTATCAAATTTAAACATGGACCGCCCACTATCCATTTTAATGTCTCTGATACATCTGATATACCAAGAAAAGTCTTTTTAATCCATGACAAAAAAGTTTTGTTGTGCTCATTCAAATTCCACATTTCATTCTTCTTTGGATGACATTGTTTCAACTCATTAATATTCAATGTGATATACGGTTGAGCATCAACTATGTTATTCAAGATGTATGATTCTAACTTCTTAATCTGTTCAGCTGACAATGATTTGAATTTCAAGCTGCGAATACCCTTTCCCTCATTATTAACTCGTTCATGGTGAGATGGAGGCAAACCTATGTGTTGCACCGCTGCCAAGTAGCTCATAAAAAACTCTGCTACCTCCTCAGAAATATACTTTTCAATAATGGAGGCTTCAGGTCGATATTGATTTTTAACATACCCATTTAATATTTTCATATACCTTTCAAAAGGATACATCCAATGAAGATGTACAGGTCCACAAAGCTTTATTTCTCGAACCAGATGAATCATTAAATGCACCATTATATCAAAAAAAGATGAAGGAAAATACATTTTCAATTGGCAATGTATAAAAATTGCATCCTTTTCCAAAATGTTCAAATCATTCACATCAATCGCCTTGTTACAGATTGAATTGAAAAAAATAACACAACATCATTATAGTCTTTCTGACATGAATGGGCAATATTCCACGCAATGAAACTGGTAGAATTTGTTGCATCATGACGTGAAAATCATGTGATTTCATTACTATCAACTTTAAGTCCTTCAATGAGACAAAAGTTTTTACATTAGAAGAATAACGTTGAGGCACTTTGGTATCTTGAATACACTGACAGAAGATAATTTTCTCCCTCTTCGATAATGTATGACAAGTCAGGGGAAGAAATGTTCGTCTTCCTTTATGAGTGGGAGCTAACTCCAAATGTATTCCCATTGATAGTAAGTCTAATCTTGGATTCAACCCATGTTTAGTATTTCATTTAATATCTAACAATGTTCCATTAAAAGAATCACAGATATTCTTCTCCACGTTCATGAAATCAATATTATGTTTAACTTCATGATACCTCCAATATGGTAGATCAAAAAAAATTGACATTTTCTTCCAAATATGTCTATCATTATCAGATTTCTGTGTCTTTCCCAATGTCACGTCATGGTTTTTCACCCTCTCAAAATACAGATCAGGGGATAAAGGTTTTGGAGCAGTATAAAATTCTTGTGAGCCATTGAATGCCTTTTTTAGTCTTCTATTAGGGTGTTCCATAGGCAAAAACTATCGATGACCCATGTACACTGTTTTCCTCCCATGATGCAATTGACAATAGGACGTTTGTTGTTCGCAAATTGGACATGCTTTATGCCCTTTAACACTGTATCCAGACAAATTTCCTTATACTGGGAAGTCATTTATAGTGAACAGAAGAACAGCATGCAGTTGAAAATATTCCATTTTATAAGAATCATACACCCTAATACCATCAACCCATAACAGTTTCAAATCATCAATCAACGGTGAAAAGTAAACATCAATATCATTACCGAGTTGCTTTGGACCAGAGATCATTGTACTCAACATGACATATTTGTGCTTCATACAAACTTCAGGAGAGAGGTTGTGAATTACCAATAAAACAGGCCATGAACTATGTGTGCTACTGAGTGTTCGGTATGGATTCATTCCATCTGTGCACAACCCTAGTCTGAGATTTCTAATTTCATTTCCAAATGTAGAATCCTGCGCATCAATTTTCTTCCATTGTGGACAATCAGCTGGATGACGTATTTTTTCCCATGTGTGGGGGAAAAATTATATGGGTTTTCAAATTTTCTGCTTCCTCTTGTTTCTCTAACATAGCATGTCTCACAATGAATTTGAGGTTAAAGGTGATCATGAAACTAACACAATTGATGTGACCTATTGAACAAAGAGAACTATGATACATAATTAGAATCAAATAATGAAATGAGGGGACTCCACTTAGGGAATGTGCTCAATATGAATACTCATTAGATGTAATCCACAAACACCATTCCCTAAATCTTGGAATATTTCCTAAGAGTGAGCCCTAATTTATTCCCCCAAAAATAACATGATTTAAAACATCCCTCATCATCATCTTTTGTTAGGAAATTATTTTTATTAGTAATCCCCAACTCAATACTATCAAACTGTAATTACCACCAATGGGAAAACCATTTAAGAAACTACATATTTGGGGTTCCTCATAACTGAATTATGTGGGATTTGATTCCCCTCCATGCATGAAAATATACGAAGCCTCCATGAGGTTGCAACACAATATCCCAAATCAACCCTATTCTCATTGGGACACATTCCTATTATTGTTTAATTAAACCTGAGAATCCACATCTCTCTCAGGATATTTGGGCCACATCAACATATTTCCCCTACCAAACATTGATTGGGAACATTCCCCATAGACCTCCTTAAAACACGACATTAAAATATATGGTTACGTCCTTATCAATCAACTATTAAATGATATGATGTTCCTAGTTAAGAAAAAACTAAACTCTGTGGCTTCTTAATCCATTGAAATGTACATGTTGGAATCCCGTCAATGAGTTTGATCCCAACCTCAAAAAATTCCATCTCTCTAGATTATGATAATCACTATAGTGAAATCATCATCCAAGATGAAAATAAACTCCAGATAGATGCACTATGTGGCTATAAAACCAGCATCATCCCAATATAAACTAATTTTTCATTAAATAGTACAATAGAGTATACCATTACTGGATAAACTTTGACACATTAAAATATATCCATTGATGAAGAACCTCGGATACATACATGGGATTCAATGATCTATACATACTAATAGTTTATTTCTGAATTTTGTTGAACCAAATCATGTTTGTGAATTAATGAAGTATTCTTCTGTATATCATAAATCTATAAGAGAGTCCCAAATTTACGGATAATTCCCCCAAAATAGAGTGATAATCCCAAACTCCAAACCTCTCAAGCAATCTGAGTTATTAAAAATCATGTCTCAAAAAAATAACAAGCACATTCCTTTGGAATGTGGATCCGTTTGGATATAAAACCATTTCTTGTTTCTGGTTCCATGAAAAAAAATTGGAAACCATTAGGAAAATATCTTTTCCATAAAAATGTCCCAATATCCCTCAGAGGCAATGTGATAATATGTAAAATAATTTAAAAACAAGATAAACAAAGATATAATGACCAAATAAAAAAATATAGTAAACACCTATATATAAATTTACTGGAAGAAGGGAAAAATGTTTTGAATGAGTTAAAAATAATGTGAAGAACAGATGATAAAAATTTAATAAATTCACAAATAATAATGTATAGAATAGTTAAAAAATATAATGATTGTATGATAAAAAATATACTAACCATGTGAGTAAAAATAACTAATGGAAAGATAAAAATTAATTAACTATATTATCAAAATTGTGTTGATCACCTGAACAAGATTATATTTTCTACATTATAAAATTTTATAAATGTCTTGGACCTACCTTATAACCTATTTATTTTAATATATTTTCATAACTATATTATAGGTCAATTAATATTATATTTTTTTTTATATTTTTATTTCAAATTACTACATATTTGTCCCATTTTATCATGATTATACTATTATTTAAATTATTATTTTTTATTTAGATAATTAGGTATTTTATTAGTTATAATGTTATATAGGATTAAATTTTCATCAACTGGGTTTAATTTTGACACTTGTTTCATGGGAATAATAAGTTCAAAATTATATATTTTTGAATGTGAAAAATTATCTCGCATACAATATAGTTATTTTACAAATATCATTAACATATTTTATAATTATTGTTTGGTTTTGTATATATTATTCTTATTTATTTCACTATGAAACCTGATTTTAATGACACTTATTATCAATGTTTCCCATCTTGGTGTATAATACATTTATATTCACGGTAAATAATATTGTGTGTCATCGAGAAAGATAAATTTCAATATAATCCATTATTTTAATATTTTATGAAATGATAAACTCAATATAATGAGTTTGAAAAAACAAGTGTAAAGAAAAGGTTATAGATATTATTGAACAATATACGTAATACATACACTGGTAACCAATTACTACACTTAGTCCAATTATAATCATTTGAATCTTTTTTTCTAATGTCTTATATAACACCACAACTATCATACATGGGTGTTTTCATTTATTGTTGATTATTTACTTATTTATAATTGTTACTATGCTCATAATTTTAGTGTGTTATAACACAATAAACGATAGGTAACTGGAGAAAAACTCCTGGATATAATTCATTAATTAAGATGTTCCTTATTTTTGTAAAAAGAGAGTGTATCTTTGTTGTGCCTCCAAATATAAAAAAACAAGTCTCTATTGGGATATATCCTTTATGAGGAAAATTATTTGAATTTGGGTCATGACTGCATGTGGGAATATTAATTATATGTTTAACTCATATTGGTTATAGTGGTATTTATCTCTCTTAGATTACGAATGTGGTGAAAAGAAGAGTGTTTGAATTTATATTATATTCAGTATCAAAATATATTATGTTCTTTTTATTGTATTTCTCTTGTACTAACCATAATAACATTGACATAACATTATTCATAAATTAGTTTTTTTTAAAATAAATTCATCCATATTGTATATTTTTATATCATACATCTAGAATAATAATTGGTGTCAATGGTTAACCTAATCTCAGCAAAAAACAATTATTGGTGAAATAAATTCCTAAATGATTTTTACTATTAATGATCTACTAATATAATAGGAACATTCTAACAATTTTAATGGATACCTCAAACAACCGTATCATTTTAATTTAATTGATTATGGATACTTGAAATCCGTGATGGAATATTGTTTGATAAAATTTACCATTGATAACTGTAAAATAATTGAAAAAGAATTCCATATTTCAATAGGTGAACAAAAATAATTAGTTTTATAAGATGTTGTAATATATGTTTGAAACTAAAAGTGGATTAATAATTTATATTTTACTATAAATATTAAGGTGTATATTCATGTTTTAACATTATTATTTATC
Organism: Viscum album; assembly: GCA_963277665.1. Taxonomy (NCBI): domain Eukaryota; kingdom Viridiplantae; phylum Streptophyta; class Magnoliopsida; order Santalales; family Viscaceae; genus Viscum; species Viscum album. Next base: position 2,088,553,784 of record OY728152.1, read on the forward strand.
CTTGATAACTTTAAAATTAGTCAAGTTACACATAATGTATCATATAGAAATATTATAACATTGTTTATCATTTTAATAGATGAGTATCTTGAAATTTAAATAGGTGATTATGAAACTCTTAATAACATTTTTTTTAGATTTATTATTATTTTAAATTATATGAGTTCATTTGGAGAGACACATTAAAAGCATGTTCTTTTTTAATGTATATATAGGGAACTTCTTATGAAGTTTCATACTAAAAAGGATTCTATATATGAAATTTTGAACATGAAGGAAAAACACTAGATGTAACAACCCAATATTTAATAGTACGTTATCTCATTAATGTAATTAAATAGCTTGCACTACACGCAAAATCGTGTTCAAGTGAACCAGAACTTACCACACTAACCATTTAGAATCAATTATCAATAGTATTAACTACATTTTGAACCTCATTTACTATATATAATTTTAAAATATATATTATATTATTTTTAGACATAATATAAGAAAAAATTCATTCCATGTATGAAAACATTGATATGGAAGTGAAAAAAACACGTCAAGTTCTAATAAAGAGTGATAAAAAACAAGATTAGGAGAAAGTTAACCACAAGAAAATCACAAACATATGATGTGTTAAACTATCTTTGATGACCCAGTTGGAAACGTAAGCAAAAACAGTTTTTTACATACCTTTAAATAATTTTTATGAACTTATTTACTATATAGAATAATAAATTAAAGAAATATACATAATTTCATGTAGAGATTCACCCTTTAATAAGTCTCTTCCAAAAACAAAAATTTTCTCCAAATAAAGAGCATTCGATATGACTTGGTCACCTTAAAAGCTCAAGAATCATATTCTTGTGAATCACATAATCCACAAAAGAAGAACTATATTTTTCTCATATCTGTAGACACCAACTAAAACAAAAATGGTAAGTATGAGATCATATAATCCACAAAAAGGATAAAACATAATAAAAATAAATACTATTATTAATCTCTAAAATTCAACAAAATATACCCAATGTTCATGGAAGACCATTCAATACCAAATTTTCCATAAAATTATTCAAAAAAATCCAAAATAATGTTGAAACCCAAAACTCAAAAGGATTTAATTAAAAAGTCTTCCAATGAAAATCATATCATTTAACTCCAAAAAACATCAGCTACTTTTATTTTCTCATAATAAATCATAATTAACCAAATCACATATTATCTATAATAGGTTAATCATTTCAATAAATAACCACAGTCGCTATATTTCCATAATAAAAAATATATTTTCTTCCAAAATAAAATTTCAACCATTACTCCACAAATTTAATCACAACGTATTCTATTTTTAAAAAGCATAAAATATTCCCAAAAGAGATAACATCTTCCAAAATATATTTTATCACTAAATCAATAATTCATTTTCTTATACTAAGGATATCCATTTGATAAAACATAATATCCCAAATCAACTTTTTATTGATTAATAAAATCATTAAAGTAAAAAAGAATATGTCATACTATTCAAGGACTACACGTAGTCTAGTTGTATGTAATAAATATCAATTGCACATTGGTTGTGGGTTCGATTCCCATAGATTTTTCAAATGTGATGGGTTCCACAAGGTCTGTGTGTTATCGTTTTTAGAAAACTCAAAAATAACCCAAACATGATTTAACCTCAATGGTTTCCTTATAACTCTCAGTTTCACACCAATACATTATGATCTCAATATATTAATTTCTTATGTATTTTATATATATTAATTGTTTTATATTTCACCTCCAAGTGATAAAATAAAATGGTCCCCAAAATAACGATCATCATAAATTTATTATGAGGTCCTCATGGTTTCATCATCATCTTGTTTTTGTAAAATTACACTAGAGTAGCCTCATATTTATAGACTCTCAAATCCTGGAATCTCCACTTGAATTTACCAAATTTTACAGATCATTTAAAAAAAATATTAAAAAATCACCACCATCCATGAATCTCTTCTGATATTTTTTATAGTCACAAAGATACCCATCAACTCATCACACATTAACGATGCTCCGGATATCATAGTAAAAAATAATGTCATCAAACCATTTATAACTCAAGAAACTGAGATTTTTAAATAATAGTTATAAAAAATAATTTAATTTATAACATCTATAAGGGGATTATTCTATAAAACAACCATTAGGTATTCTAGATAATTCTTCCATATTTTAATATTTTTTTGAAATGTTACAAAACGACCCCCTCAATATGAAAACTAGTATCTGCTAATAATGAACGATCACTTGTGTTGAATACTCCATTACCAAAAAGTTTGAATTAAAAAAAACAAATATATATTCCCATCAAAAAACATCCTTGGTTACAAGAGAAGTTTCTTCATTATAAACATAATCATAAAACAACATTGTGAACAATGATATTGTAATGTAAAACCCTTACCATAAGACACACATGATTAAATAGAAATCATACCACATGAATAATAAAATTAAATTTATTATAATTACATTATTGAATCATGTACATACATATAAAAATATTTATAATGTTTTTATCATATTTAAACAACCAATTATTCATAGTTTTTAATAATACTATCATGTTCTATGTTAATTGTTTCTTTTATCATGGGATTATTGAGTTTGTGGATTCATTACATTTATATTGATCATTGTTCCATCAACTGTTATAACATAATAATGATATAAATATCTTATATATTCGTTATATATATAGTAAAAGTAATCCATACTAGATATATATTGAAAAAATAATTATATCGTTCATGGAGATAGTCAGTCATTCGCAGGTATGCACAATGATTTAAATTTTCAATGGATGAATAAAAATCTATATACTGAATCTTTCAACATTAAAATGTGGGTTTTATATTATATAAATTTTATATATTATTCAAAAATATATTCAATAACATCCAGTTTTATCAGAATGGATTACAATGTATTACACCACTTTATACAGGTGGTAGTCCACTCGTATTCATAACTGACGTAGTACTTTTCCAACAGATCTGAATAAGGTTGATAATTGTATTTCCAGAAAAATAATATACTTAATGAATTGTTTTATAATGGTAACCAAGGATTTAGAGGAAGTAACGGAATAAATATATTTGAAAAGGCTTGGATTAGTTTAATAACTCGACATTAAACATTACATAATCTTTAGTAAAATCAACAATTCACATTGAGGATCTTTTCAGTTTTAGATTTTTATAGAATAGGGCCATAATTATTACATATCTACTTGAATATTACAAAATAGACTCTTCTACTATAATCGATTTTTCAAAAAATAAACTCCTTAAATAAAAAATAGCTCTTTTCATGATATAAATCTTTTATTATACTTAATTTATCTAAACATTCCATATAACCTATGAAAATAATTTTAAAAATTTGGGATGAGAATAAAAATCTCATCAAGGGTTATAAAATAAGTAAAGGAAAATTATACCATCAATAAATACAAATATGTGAAACTATACATTTCAAACATAATATACCCCATGAAATAATAAGATTAATGAATTATATATAGAAATCATGAATCATTAACGTAACTTATGGAATACATAAAATGCATAAATTGTAGTTATCACTGCTACGTAGGGTGTTTGGTTACAATAACCATCACAATATATTCCCTAAATATCTTATGATAAGAATTAACGTTTACCTATGCCACGTTACCCATTGTATTGGAGAGATATCTTGGGCTCACCCAACCATGGTTTATCACGGAACCTCCCATATACGTAAAAAATTCATAATAACCATTACATATTCATAACACATAACACAATAATAAAGGAAAGATAACATTTATAGATTCTAATAACAATATATCAAAATATTTAAATAAACAATGCTTTATCAAATCATTTTCAAAACCATTTAAAAATTTTAATAAAATGAATTATGAATCAAAGTGTACCATACCACATTGAAGAATTTAAATGAACTGTCATTTGAAAACATTAATTTCCATATAAATAAATTCTTAAAACCATTTTTTAAACATGCACATTAACGATACTGATTTGGAATAATAAATATTTAAAACATTTAAAATGAAATTTTAGTTAAAGAGTTTTAATAAAAATGAGAGATGCTTGATTAAAAATAATAGAGGAATTATAGTTAATTAGAACATTATAATATCATGAGAATAATGGGATTCATGGTATAATATTACAAATGAATGTTTTTATACCACATAAGAGTGAATTGGTGTATAAGAACCATTTAGACTCAATGGAATATAAATTGAGACGAAATCCCTTATAAAAACTGGATTCGTAGAATAAGGATAAATCAATTGCATAATAATGTGTGAAAAATTTAAATATATTCAATATGATTTAATATTCATTGTAAATAAATAATTGGAAATTATCCCATGTTTTTAAGACAAAACTAATGAATTGGATGTTTAACTCAAAGAATGAGAATTGAGTTAAAATTACTCCAATCAAGCCCATATTGATGAATTTAGAATACATCAATGGAGTGATTATTTATATTAAAACTATACCCACACAAAAGGGTAGTAGAAATTAAAACATAAATAAATAAATAGTGATTCCACACACAATCAGAGCATGATATAATAAATAATTTGAAGATTATTCCATAGAATGAAAATTGGGATACAAAGTTCCATTGCCAGTTTGGTGACTTGCGAAACATACAACCCATGAATGAATAATAATAAAATAAGGATTTAAATACCCATTAATTTATGTATGTTACACAGTTAATACAATCATGGTAAGTACATATTCCACAAAAAATTAAATAGTGTAAAATATAGCATGGTTCTCGCGGGAATAAAAAATAAGATAAAAATCCCTTACCACATTGTAATCAATCCACTCAATTGAATAAAATTTAATAACCACCAAATGATTCCCATAATGACAAGAATATAATTTTAGTCATGATAATATATATCAAATGTAATAAAAAAATACACCACAAGAATTAAATTTGTGGTAAAGAACGGAAAACTCACGGAATTAAAAGTGAGATAAGAAACCCTTTACCTCATATCCGACTTGACTTATTTGTTCCTTGTTTTTCTTGAATAAAAATATAAAGATAATTACTATTCCTTAAGTACCTTTTTAATATTAATTATGGTCTTTATATCACTTAATACCATGTTATAAACATTATACAACAATTTATGTTAATAATGGTCGTTTGGTCGATATTTGGTACTTGAGTAAAAAATAGACTTCTTATAATTACAAGCTTTCCTCGTGGTCAATAGTACATTATCTCTGGAATTATATTCATGATTTATATATCATATATATAATATATATCCAGTACATATGTATTTATAATATTAGATAACATTTATATATAATAATTGGAATGAACCTTTCATGGATATGGAAAGTTGTACATACGCATGAACACTAATTTCATTACTATTTCATATTTTATTTGAATTAACATATAATTATAAATATGTATATTATAAATACAGTATAATACCATATATAATATAATTAATTACATCCTTTATACATCCCAAATATGTCACTAAAGAGTCATATCACTTTGAGGGGGCAGTAGTGAACACTTTCTCAATTGAAATTATAGCATTTACCCATAATGGAGACCATAATGGTGTGCAATAAAAGTAAAATAAAAAATCATAATGAAAACATAAACATAATATATATCGTATATAAATAAATTTCCATCATATTGTCCACCATTAGAGGTGGTAAGAGATAATTGATGAATAATCGTTTTTTGAGGCGTTATTTTTTCATCCAGAGAAATAGTATGTTCTTTACCCATTAGATAGATGTGTGTGTTAGTATAGTTAGAATACTTCTCATAAAAACATAAAAGTTTATTTAGAATTCTTATGTTGTCATAAAAGAGACGAATAAAAAGAGTTTAGGGGGTTTGAAAAGGAAAATAATACAAAAGTACTTAAGAGAAACTGTTTCCTTTAGTTCGGGTAATTCTCTTGGGTTTGAACCAAAAGAACATCTTAAAGTGGCTTTTTCCTAAAATAAGGCTTCTAGGATAAAGAGAGGGATATTGAGAGATTATTTGGTCTGGGTTAGTATGATCCAATGTTCATGATAGGAGTGAGGAATAATTTAGAAGTGGTGTCCTTTTATAAGGGGGAGGAGGGGCTCTTTAGGATAGTTTGAAACAATTATTTTATTATATAATGATTTTTCGTTTATAAAGGTGAAAAATTAATTTCTATCGACGCTAAGATGAATCATAGTATAAATAAGACCTTACAATAATAAATGGATAGGTTTAGGATTTGGTTTTAATATTTATAATCTTATTTATTGAAATCATTTATTAATAAGGAAAATAATATATAATTTGTCTGTCATTAATAATTTTATTTATATGATATCAAAATATTATTAAAAATATAACATGGTGTAGGAAATATTTTAAATTTTCCATTTAATATTAATAGTCGAAAGGAAAACTTATATAAACTTATTTTAAAATAAATTTAATAAATTATTTTTTATGTCATTATTGTATTTACTTTAAATTAATTAATCTAAAGTTTCATTATCTCTCTTTAGTGGATCCATGGGGTCCCAAAATCAACCCATGGATGGCCTTGGTCTGCCATAACTCATCAAATAAGGTTAAGACAACTGTTATGGTAATTTTAAATTATTATAATATTCTTTTTACCTTGAATTAACCTATGTACCAATAACTATGGTAAATAAAAGAAAAATATTTCCATTCACCAAAAATTATTTTAATCTTATTGAACCAAATTTTACTTACTAAAAACTACAATATATGTTGAATTTTTAAAATCCAAATCATATATTTGGTAAAACATCATTTAAATGAAAAAGATTCATTTTAGCTACTACTAAGTGGTTTCACTACTAATCAAAAATTGATGTTTTTCAGAAAAATATCAAAAATTCAGCCTAAGCCTTATCTGATATTCCAAATTCAAAAATAATATCAATTTAAAAAAATTCAAAACATATCTGTTATATTAATTAATATGTAATTAATTCATTTTCTCAAAACAAATAGTGTGTTTTTAAGAAACAATATCTTTCAAAAGATTGACACTTGTTTAGGTCCAATATCAATGTGAAATTATTTACAATGTCCATCATTAGATTAAATGGTAAACATATAATCAAATTACACATTAAAACCAATTAAAATGATAATCTATCCATATAAATAAATTAAATTAAATATAATATTTGAATTATAATACAATATTTTTCACTATTCATAAAAAATTGAAATTTATCAGAAAAATACCTAAAATTAACCAATGTTAAATTTGATGTCCCAATTCAAAAGAAGAATTTTATTTTGTCAAATAGTATGTATAAAATTTAAAAAACTCGATTGAATTATGGTTCACCATCAAACATTGGTAAATCGACCTTTTCAGAAATATTAGAATAATTATGCATAAAATCGATTTTTTTTTTAATTTTAAGCCTCTACATTTTATTTGATAAATGTAAAAATATTTAACAAACAGGTATAATCATATTTTAGTTATTTATGTGCATTCCTTCCAATACAACAACTACGTGATAACAATCATTTAAATTAATAATATTATATTATTAGTATGCAATATCAGATTTCAAAGAAAGGGATTGTTGTGTATCATGTACGCCATTGAACATAGCATACCCTTTAAAGTAAAATTAATATTTAATTCAAAAGTATTAATATATATTAAAAATTTATTTTCCTTTATTTACCCAATAAATATCATTCTTTCACACTTTTGGAAATTGTGCCCTTGCAATTTTAAAAATGGGCTTCGAATATTCATTTAAAGTGCCACATCAGAAAAGTCTCAGTAAAACTATCACTTTAAAATAATGTAAGAGACATGAGAAGGTCACCTGAGATAACCCATAATAGGATTCCAGGTATGAAAACATTGATTTGGAAAATAAAAAAAAATCATCAAGTTCTGATAAAGAGTTATAGAAAACATGATTAGGAGAAAGTTAACCACCAGAAAATCACAATCATATGATGTGTTAACCTGTCTTTGATTACCTAGTTGAAAATGTAAGAAAAAATAGTTTTTTTACATTCCATTAAATAATTTTAAGGGACTCATTTACTATAGAGAATAATAACGTAATGAAATATACATACATTCATGTAGAGTTTCACCCTTTAATAAGTATCTTCCAAAAAAATTCTTTTCTCCAAATAAAGAGCATTCGATATGACTTGGTCACATTAAAATCACAAGAATAATCTTCTAGAGAATCACATAATCCAAAAAAAGAAGAACTATATTTTTACCATATCCATAGACACTAACTAAAATAAAAATGGTAAGTATGAGATCCTATAATCCTCAAAAAGGATAAAACATTATAAAAATATATACTATTATTAATCCCTAAAATTCAACAAAAAATACCCAATGTCAATGAAAGACCATTAAATACCCAATTGTCCATAATATTTTTCAAGATAATCCAAACTAAGATTGAATCCCAAAACTCAAAAGTATTTAATCACATGGTCTTCCAATGAAAATATTATCATTTAAATCCAACAAACATAGGCTACTTTTAATTTCTTATACTAAATTGTAATTGACCAAATCACATATTCTCTATAATAGGTTAATCATTTCAATAAATAACCACAATCTCTATACATCCATAATAAAAAATATATATTCTTCCAAAACAAATTTTCAACCATTACCCCACAAATTTAATCACAACGTATTCTATTTTTCATAAGCATAAAACATTATCAAAAGAGATAACATCTTCCAAAATCTCTATTATCACTAAATCACTAATTCAATTTCGTATACTAATGATATCCATTTGATAAAACCTAATATCCCAAATCAACTTATTATTGATCAATAAAATCATTTAAGTAAAAAATAATAAGTCATACTATTCAGGGACTTCACATAGTCTAGTGGTATGTAATAAATATCAATTGCACATTGGTTGTGGGGTCGATTCTCGAAGATTTTTCCAATGTGATGGGTTCCACAAGGTCTGTGTGTTTTCATTTTTAGAAAACTCAAAAATAACCCAAACATGATTTAACCTCAATGGTTTCCTTATATCTCTCATTTTCATACCAATACATTATGAGCTCAATATATTAATTATGTAAGTCTTTTATATATATCCATTGTTTTCTATTTCACCTCCAAGTGATAAAATAAAATGATCCGCAAAACAAATATCTTCATAGCTTCATTATGAGGTCCTCGTGGTTTCATCGTCATCTTGTTTATGTAAAATTACAATAGAGTAGCCTCATATTTATAGGCTCTCAAATCCTTGCTTCTCCACTTGAATATACCCGATTTTATCGATCATTCAAAAAAATCATCAAAAATCCCCTTCATCAATGAATCTCTTCGGATATTTTTTATAGTCACATAGATACCCCTCAACTCATCACACATTCATGATGCTCCAAATATCATAGTAAAAAATAATGTCATAAAACCATTTACAACTAAAGAAACTCACATTTTTAAAGAATAGTTATCAAAAAATCATCGAATTTACATCATTTTTAAAGGTATTATTTTATAAAAAAACCATGAGGTATTCTAGGTAATTCTTCTTTATTTTTATATTTTTTAGAAACACTAGAAAATGACCCACTCAACATGATAACTATTATCATCCAATAATTAATGATCACATGTGTTGAATACTCCATTGTAAAACAAGTTTGAATTTTCCAAAAAACAAAAATCTATTTCCATCAACAAACATCCTTGGTTATAGGAGAAGTTTCTTCATTATAAACATTATCATAAACCAACATAGTGAAAAATGATATTGAAATGTAAAACCCTTACCATAAGATACACATGATTAAAAAGCAATCTTACCACATGAATAATAATATTAAATTTATTATACTTGTATTATTGAATCAGGAACATACATATAAATTAATATATAATCTTATTATCATATTTCAACAACCAATTATTCATAGTTTTTATTAATAACAATATTTTCAATGCTAATTGTTCCTTTTATCATGGGATTGTTGAGTTTATAGATTCATTACTTTTATATTGATAATAATTCCATCAACTATTAAAACTTAATAATGATATAAATTTCATATATATTCGTTATATATATAGTAAAAGTAATCCATATTGGATATATATTGAAAAAATAATTATATAGTTCATGGAGATAGTCAGTCATTCGCATGTATGAACAATGATTTAAATTTTCCGTGGATGAATAAAAATTGATATACTGAATGTTTCCACATTAAAATATGGGTTTTGTATTATAGAAATTTTATATATTATTCAACACTATATTCAATAACATTCAGTTTTATCAGAATGGATTACAATGTATCACACCACTTCATATATGGTGTAGTCCACTCGTATTCATAACTGACTTAGTAATTTTCTAACAGATGAGAATAAGGTTGATAATTGTATTTCCATATAAATAATATACTTAATGAATTGTTTTATAATGGTAACCATGGATTTAGAGGAAGTAACGAAATAAATATATTTGAAAATGCTTGGATTATTTAATAACTCAGCATTAAACATTATATAATCTTTAGTAAAATCAAGAATTCACTTTGAGGATCTATTCAGTTTTAGAGTTTTATAGAATAGGGCCATAATTATTACATATCAACATGAATATTACAAAGTATGAACTTCTACTATAATCGATTTTCACAACAATAAAACTCCTTAAATAAAACAATAGCTCTTTTCATGATATAAATCTTCTAGAATACATAATTTATCAAAACATTCCATATTCCCTATGAAAATAATTTTAAAAATTTGGTATGAGAATTAAAATCTAATCAAGGGTTATAAAATAAGGAAAGGAAACATTATACCTTCAATAAATACAAATCTGTGAAACTATACATTTCAAACATAATATACCTCATGAAATCATAAGATTAATGAATAACACATAGAAATCATAAATCATAAATGTAACTTATAGAATACTTAAAATGCATACATTGTAGATATCACCACTTCATAGGGAGTTTGGTTTCAATACTCATCATAGTATATTCCCTAAATCTCTTGTGAGAAGCATTAACGTTTACCTCTTTCACGTTACCCATTGCATTGGAGAGATATCTTGGGCTCACCCACCCATGGTTTATCACAGAACCACCCTTATACGTAAAAAATTCCCAATAACCATAAAATATTCATAACAAATAACACAAGAATAAATTCAAGATAACATTTTTACATTCCAATCACAATATATCAATTTATTAAAAAAACAATGCTTTATCAAATAATTTTCAAAACCATTTAATTTTTTTAATAAAATTATTTTTGAATCAAAGTGTCCCATACCACATTGAAGCATTTAAATGAACTATCATTTGAAAAAAATTAATTTCCATATAAATAAATTATTAAAAACATTTTTAAAACATGGAAATTAATGATAATGTTTTGGAATAAAAAATATTTAAAACATTTAAAATGAAATTTTAGTTAAAGAGTTTTATACAAAATGAGGGATGCTTGATTAAAAATAATAGTGGAATTACATTTAATCAGAACATTATAATATCATTACAATAATGGGATACATGTTATAATATTCCCAATGAATGTTTTTATACCACATAATAGTTAATTGGTGTATAACAACCATTAATTCTCAATGGAATATAAATTGATACGAAATCCCTTATAGAAAATGTATTCGTAGATTATGGATAAATCAATTACATAATAATGTGTGAAAATTTTAAACTTATTCAATATTATTTAATATTCATTGTAAATAAATAATTGGAAATTATCCCATGTTTTTAAAGACAAACCTAATGACTTGGATGTTTAACTCAAAGAATGAGAATTGAGTTAAAATTACTCTCATCAATCCCATATTGATGACATTTGAATACATAAATAGTGTGATTATTTGTATTAAAACAATACCCACACAAATGGGTAGTAGAAATGAAAACATAAATAAATAAATAGTGATTACACAGACAATCATATCATGATATAATAAATATTTAAATGATTATCCCATGGAAGGAAAATTTGGTTAAAAATATTCCTTACCGGTTTAGTGACTTGTGAAACATACAACCCATGAAAGAATAATTAAAAAATGAAGATTTAAATAACCATAAATTTATATATATTACAAAGTTAATACAATCATGGTACGTACATATTCCACTGAAAATTAAATAGTGGCAAATATAGTATGGTTCTCACGGGAATAAAATATAAGTTAAAAATCCATTACCACATTGTAATCAATCCAGTCATTTGTATAAATGTTAATAACCACCAAATGATTCCCATAATGACATGAATATAATGTTAATAATGATAATATATATCAAATTTAATAAAAAAATACACCTCAAGAAATAAATTAGTGGCAAAGAACGGAGAACTCAGAGAATTAAAAGTGTAATAAGAAACCCTTTACCTCATATCCGATTTGACTTGTTTGTTCCTTTATCTTCCTGAATAAAAATCCAAAGATAATTTCTATTTCTCAAGAACCTTTTTAATGTTTATTATTGTTTTTATATCACTTATTACCATTTTATAAACATTATAAAACCATTTAATTTAATAATGGTCCTTTGGTCGATATTTGGTACTTGTGCAAAAAATAGACTTTTTATAATTACAAGTTCTCCTAGTGGTCAATAGTACATTTTCACTAGAATTATATTCATGATTTAGATATCATATATATAATATATATCCAGTATATATATGTATTTATAATATTACATAACATTTAGATATAATAATTGAAATGAACCTTTCATGGATATGGAAAGATGTACCTACGCAAGAACGCTACTTTCAATACTATTTCATATTTTATTTGAAATAAAATATAATTATAAATATGTATATTATAAATCGAGCATAATACCATATATAATATCATTAATTACATCATTTATAAATCCCAAATATGGCATTAAGAGTCAAATCACTTTGAGGGGGCGGTAGACCACACTTTCTCAAATGAAATTATAGCGTTTACCCATAATGGAAACCATAATGGTATGAAATAAAAGAAAAATTCAGAATCATAATGAAAACATAAATATAATATATATCATATATAAATTCATTTCCATCATATTAGACACCATTATTGGTGGTAGGAGATAATTTAACAATCATCGTTTCGTGAGGAGTTATTTTTCCATCAACAGAAATATTATGTTCTTTACCCATTAGATAGAGGAGTGTGTAAGTGTAGTTATAATCATTTTCATAAAAAAATCAAAGTATATTTATAATAATGATTTTGTCATATATTAAAATAATAAAAATAGTTTAGGTGGTTTGGAATGTAAAATAAAACAAAAGTACTTAAGAGAAATTGTTTCCTTTAGTTCGGGTAATTCCCTTGGGTTTGAACGAAAAGAACATCTTAAAGTGGCTTCTACAAAAAATAAGGCTTTTAGGATAAAGAGAGGGATCATGAGAGATTATTTGGTTAGGGGTTATTTGATCAAAGGTTCTTGAGAGTTGTGAGGAATAAGTTAGAAGTGGTTTTCTTTTTAAAAGGGGAAGAGGGGCTCTTTAGGATAGTTTGAAACAATTATTTTATTATATAATTATTTTTCATTTATAATGGTGAAAAACTAATTACTGTCGATGTTAAGATGAATCATAGTATAAATAAGACCATAAAATAATAAATGGATAGTTTTGGATATGGTTTTAATATTTATAATCTTATTTATTGTAATCATTTATTAATATAGAGAATACTGCATCCTTTGTCTGTCATAAATAGATTTATTTATATTATTTAAAAATATTAATAAAAAAATACCATTGTGTAAGAAATCTTTTAATATTTCCATATAATATTTAAAGTTGAAAGGATAACTTATATAACCTAAATTTAAAATTAATTTACTTAAATATATTTTTATGTCATTATTATATTTACTTTAAATTAATTAATCCAAAGTTTCATTATCCCTCTTTGGTAGATCCATGGGGTCCCAAAATCCACCAATGGATGTCATTGGTTGGCCATGACTCATCTAATAAGGTTAAGACATGTTTTAAGGTAATTTTAAATTATTATAATATTCTACTTACCTTGAATTACCCTATGTACAAATAACCGTGGTAAATAAAAGTAAAACATTTCTATTCACCAAAAATTATTTTCATGTTATTGAACCAAATTTTACTTAATAAAAAATACAATTTATGTGGTATTTTTTAAATTCTATTCATATAAGTGGTAAAACATCATTTAAATGAAATATATTCTTTTTAACTACTACTTAGTGGCTTCACTATTAATAAAAAATATGATGTTTTTCAGAAAAATATAAAAAATTCGGCCTAAGTTCTATTTGTTATTCCAAATTCAAAAATGATATATATTTAAACGAATTTAAAACATCGGTATTGGATTAATTAATATATAATTAATTCCAGTTGTCAAAACAAATAGTGTGTTTTTAAGAAACAATATTCATCAAACGATTGACACTTGTTTAGGTCCAATTTCAATGTGAAATTAATTCCAACTGCCGAAATTGGATTAAATGGTAACAATGTAATCTAGTTACACATTAGAATAAATTAAAATGATAATATAACTATATAAATAAATTAGATTAAAATGACGATTTGATTTATAATACAGTATTTTTCACTATTCATTAAAAATTTAAATTTATCAGAAAAATACCAAAAAATAGCCCAAAGTTAAATTTGATGTACTAATTAAAAATAAGAAATTTAGTTCGTAATATATTATGTATAAAAGTTAAAAAACAAGATTTAATTATGGTTCACCATCAAAGGTAGGAAAGTCGACCATTAAATTAATATTAGAATAATTATGCTTAAATCAATTTTTTTTAATCCTCTACATTTTATTTGATAAATGTAAAAACATTTAACAAACATGTATAATAATTTTTTATTTATTTATGTTCATTCCTTCCAATACAACAACTAGGCGTTAACAATAATTAAAAATAATAATATTATATTATTAGTGTCTAATATCAGATTTCAAAGAAAGTAATTGTTGCGTATCATATACGCCATCGAACATAGTATCACCATTAAAGTAAAATTAATATTTAATTCAAAAATATAAATATATAAGAAAAATTTAATGTTCTTTATTTACCAGAGAAGTAACATTCTTCCCCCCTTTTAGAAATTGTGCCCTTGAAATTTTAAAAATGGGATTCAAAACTTCATTAAATGTCCCACATCAAAATTGTGTCAGTAAAACTATCACTTTAAAATAATGAAAGAGAAGTGAGAAGGTCACATGAGATAACCCATAATAGGATTCCAAGTATGAAAACATGGATGTAAAAGAGAAAAAAATCCTTCAATTTATGATAAATAGTGATAGAAAACATGATTAGAAGAAAGTTAACCACCATAAAATCACAAAAATATGATGTGATAAACTGTCTTTGATTACCCAGTTGGAAATGTAAGAAAAAAAATATTTTTTACATTCCGTTAAATTATTTTTAGAGACTCATTTACTATATAGAATAATAACATAAGGAAATATACATACTTTCATGTATAGTTTCACCCTTTAATAAGTTTCTTCCAAAAACAAGTATTTTATCCAAATAAAGATCATTTGATATGACTTGGTCAATTTAAAAGCACAAGAATCATCTTTTAGATAATAAAATAATCCACAAAAGAAGAACTATATTTTTCCCATATCCATAGATAGCAACTAAAACAAAATGGTATGTATGAGATCTTATAATCCACAAAAAAGAAAACTCTTTATAATAATAAATACTATTATAAATCTATAAAATTCAACAAAAAGTATGCATTGTTCATGAAAGACCATCCAATTCCCAATTTTCCATAAAATTATTCAAAATAATCCAAACTATGATTGAAACCCAAAACTCAAAAGGATTTAATCACATAGTCTTCCAATGAAAATTATATCATTTAACTCCAAAAAATAGGCTACTTTTAATTTCTCATACTAAGTCGTAATTAACCAAATCACATATTCTCTATAATAGGTTAATCATTTCAATAAATAACAACAATCTCTATATTTCCATAATAAAAAATAGATATTCTTCCAAAATAAAATTTCAACCATTACTCCACCAATTTAATAGAAAACTATTCTATTTTTCATAAGAATAAAACATTCCCAAAAGAGATAATGTCTTCCAAAATATCTTTTATCAATAAATCAATAATTCATTTTATTATACTATTGATATCCATTTGATAAAACATATGATCCCAAATCAACTTATTATTGATCAATAAAATCATTTAAGTAAAAAAGAATAATCCATACTATTCAAGGACTTCACGTAGTCTACTGTTATATAATAAATATCAATTGCACATTGGTTGTGGGTTTGATTCCACAGCATTTTCTAATGTGATGGGCTCTACAAGGTCATTGTGTTATCCTTTTTAGAAAACTAAAAAATAACCCAAACATAATTTACATTCAATGGTTTCTTTATAACTCTCATTTTCATACCAATACATTATGATCTAAATATATTAATTATGTAAGTATTTTCTATATAGACATTGTTTTCTATTTCACCTCCACGTGTTAAAATAAAATGATTCCCAAAATAAAGATCATCATACTTTGATTATGATGTCCCTGTGGTTTCATCAGCATTTTTTATGTAGGTAGAAGGTCCATGCATTGCAATAATGATTTATATATCCTTCAAAATAATATTATTCCTTCCACCAAATACACCTTGTACTACATGGGTCATATGGGGTTCATAGAAAAATAGTTTTCAAAAATAATGATGTATGACATATAATTTCAGCACATCTGATAAAACATGATTTCTATAAAATTGTCAGACCAAATTTGAGTTGAATCATTAAATTAATGGTCTTATTAAAATACCAGAGGTATGTGCTGAGAGAATATATTTTAAAAACAAATATAAATAGGTTGTGCAAGGGTCTCATTCTTTATCACCTTTTTTGTAATCATAATATGTTTCAAAATCTTGTGATAAGGTAAAATATTTGAAAATTACTTGATAATATTTACCTTTATTAAAAGTGTGATAATATTGTGAAAATATGATATTTTTAAATATAACCCATGATCCACGATGATAATGAGGTATTGTGGAGGTGTTTGATATCTCAAACATCTTCTTTCAAGTGGGTTTTATTCTAGAAAAAGTTTCACAATCATACAAACATGACTTTTCAATAATTATTGCAAGAAAGTCATCAAGAAGAGATAAAAATTTCATTTGAGATATTCCTCCATCCATTTGTAACTGACTTTCCTTGACATGAAAATGTTATAAAAAAATTATTCCTCTGAAATAATATACATAGAGACTAACCATGTGTCCAACTAAGACTCTTAATCTCTAATGCTTTCTAAATCGACCTCTGATATCAACTATAAGGACCCAGCCATAAACATTACTCAATATTGAGTTAAATCCAGATTTAATATTGAGGATCTTTATAAATTTAGATATTTTAAAAATTAGGCCATAAATATTACATATCAACTTGAATATTAAAATGTTGACACTTTTACTATTACCTATTTTGACAACAACTAAACTCCTTAAATAAAACAAGAGATATTTTCTTGATATAAATCTTCTTGAATACTTCATTTATTTTTCCCTTATTATAACCTATGAGAAATATTTCTAAAAAATTGGATGATCCAAAAAAACATAGTAAGGGTTATAAAATATGGAATGGAAACATTATCCCATCAATAAATACAAATAAATGAAACCATTCTTTATGAACATAACATACCTCATGAAATCATAAGATTTGTGAATAACACATAGAAATTATAAATCATAAATGTAACTTATAGCATACCTAAAATAATTACATTGTTGCTATATCATCTATTTAGGTAGTTACGTTTGAATACCCATCATTGTATATTTCCTAAATCAATTGGGAGAAACATTAATGTTTAGCTTTGTCACGTTACCCAATGAATTGGAGAGGTATCTCAGGCTCACTCACAATAGGTTTATCACGGAAACACCAGTATATGTAAACAATTCATAATTACCATAAAATATTTATAACACATTACAAAAGAATTAAAAAAAAGATAAAATTTCCACGTGCAATTAAAAAATAAAAAATTATTGAAATAATCAATTCTTTAACAAATCATTTTTAAAACCATTTTAAACATTTAATAAAGTGATTTTTGAATTAATGTGTCCCATAAAACATCGAATCTTTTAAATGAACCATCATAATAAAACATTAATTTCCATATAAATAAATACATAATACCATTTTTAAAATATGTACATTAATGATAACAATTTTAAATAATAAATCATTAAAACATTTAAAACCATATTTTAGTTAAAATATTTTTAACTAAATGAGAGTTGATTGAATACAAATAATTGAGGAATAAAATTTACTCAGAATATTATAATATCACGAGAATAAAAGGATTCATGATTTAATACGAAAAATGATAATATATACACCACATAAGAGTGAATTGGTTCATAAATACAATAAAGTCTCAATGGAATGTAAATTGAGACAAAATCCATCGTAAAAACTAAATCATTAGATTATGGATTAATAAATTACATTATAATGTGTGAAAAATATAAATACACTCAATATGATTGTATACTCAGTGGAAATCAATCATTTTAAATCCACATATGTTTTTTACGACAAATCCAATGACATGGATGTTTATCTTAATGAACGGAAAATGAGTTAAAATTAATTTTATCAAGTCCTAATTGATGACATGAGAATTCATTAACAGATTGATTATGTGTATTAAAATTATATAAAAATAAAGGGGAGTAAAAATTACAACATAAATAAATAAACTGTGATTCCTCTCACTATTATAGCATGACATAATTAAGAATTAGAATATTATTGGATGGAATATAAGATGGGTTAAAATATTCCCCTACTAGATTGGTGACATTAGAAACTTACAACCCATGAAATAAGGGTCATAAAATGAAGATATAAATTCCCTTAAATTGTTTTATATTACAAAATTAATATAATCTAGGGATGTATATATACCGCACAAAAGGAAATAGTGGAAAATATAGTATGAATCTCACGGTAATAAAAATAGAGATGAAAATGCCTTACCACATTGTAATCAATCGAGTCGTATAACCCATAGTTAATAACCAAAAAAAGATTCCTAGAATGATAAGAATCGAAATAGAATAATGATAATATATATTAGATGGCATAAAAAAATACACTATATACAATAAATTAGTGGCAAACAATGGAAATTTCACAGAATTAAAATTGAGATAAGAAATACCTTACCACATATTCGCCTTAACTTGCATGTTCCTTGTTCTTACTGAATAACTAAATAATGTAAATTTCTACTTGCTTAAATATTTTTTCTTTTTATTATTATTTTTATATCACTTATTACCACGCTAAAAAAATTATGCAATCATTTAAGTTAATAATGGTCGTTTGGTCGATATTTGGTTCTTGAGTCAAAAAATTGACTTCTTATAATTACAAGTTGTCATTGTGGTCAATAATCCATTATATATAGAATATTATTTATTATATATATATCATATATATCATACATATCCAATATATATATGTATTTATAATATTACATAACATTTAGAGATAAGAAATAACATGCAGCGTTCAGGGAGACGGAAATACGTACATACCCATGAATGTTAAATTAATTTATATTTAGTATTTTAAAGGAATTAAACCATAATGATACATAAGTGTATTATAAATCCAGTATTATATCATATATAATAACTTTAACTGCATCCATTATACATCCCACATATGGAATTAATGGGTCATATCACATTGAGAGTGCAGTAGTCCGCACTTCCTCAAATGAAATTATCATGTCTACCGAAAAAGGAAACCATAATGGTGTACTAAAAAGAAAAATAGAGAAGCATAAAAAAATAAACATAATATAAATCATATATAGATACCTTTCCATCATAATGGAAACCAAGAGAGGCGATAAGATATAATTGAACAATATTACAATTGATTATATAATGAATACTCTTTGGTCTTCATTGGGGGATTCTATTGAACATTTCAACAAATTCCAATTATATGATTGGGTGATGATGAGTTAATGTTATGAATAAACCTATTTCAAAAAAAAAATAACAACAAACATGGTATAAATTTATGGATTAATAAGTATTCGATACACTGAAAATCGTTGAAAATGATTTTATCATTAAATATCACACAAGAATGATGACCCGTAAGATGAAGCCCAAAATAAATTGATATTTACAAGATGATGGAGTGATATTACATGAATATTAAGGAATATTCATAGGGATATATAGGTAATTATACAACTACAATGGTACAAAAAAATTATTGGATACATTATATAACAGTCAAAACCATACCATCAAAAACTATTTAATCTGTCATTGAGAGGGGACATCCTAAATAAAACTGCAAATGAGATGAAATAAATTGAACACAATGGAATCAAAATAAAAATTAAAATCATCACAAAACATAAAAAATTTTAGAAATAACACCACCCCATTTACCCAGGGTGATGTTTAATCGACATAATTTTACACTAATAATACCCGGTCAACTCATTGAGATAAATGTCATCATGGAGGCTTGTTCAAACACTCACAACAAGTTTTTCTATATATTGTTATATTCGTACCCAATCTACTAAAAATTAAAATTTTTTAGGGTATTTTCCTAAAATGATACCAAGAGATATTAAATTTTAAAATATTTATATATATTGATACAATAATCATTTTATCTTTCCTTTGAGAGAGAAAGGATTATTAAGACCTTCTACCCCCCACCTTATTCCCACAACCTAATAAATTTTTCCATACCCATCAAAAAAATGAAACTTATTACTCTAATTAATATGTTAAGGGGATGATTATAAAAATGATAGGTTGGTTTGATTACTAAATGGGAATTATGATTTTTATAGATATAATATTTATCCAATGACTGAAAATTTTGATTTATAATAGGGAAAATTTATTAACAACATTAGAGTTGGAATCATGAGTAAGATTCAAGGTGTTGTTGAACTCAATCCTTTGTAGAATAATATTTTAGTACCAAATGTTTTTCACTCCAAATTGACATAGATGCTAAGAAAGATCCCCCAATCGATCTTTAATGAAAAATCATGATGGGGAAAGATTCCAAAATTTGGAAATTAAAAATTTTACAATTATTTATATCCCCATTGAACACATCTTGATATATGTATCAATTAATAATATGGAAAAAATAATATACATAAATTAAATATTGAATGAAATAAAAGGGAAATAACATTGAAGTACAAATTAAATGAAATCAATTCAATGTGATGAATCTTGACCGAAACATTCCATTTCTATAAATTCATAAGATGAAAAATAAATAAAAATACATCTCAGTTTTATATGGAATTTTATGAAACATTAAATCACCAAACCATTTCTTGAAGTTCAAAACCAATGGCTATTATACATCGGGTCCATAAATAATATTTATCTCCATAAAAAACTATAAGATAATATTAAAAATATAATCTCATAGATATATATAATCCGGTATTGAAAAATTGGATATCTTTTAATATTCTTCACCCTAGTTGATTTTTATATTTTTAGACCTTAGGATGGGAGAAATAGATTAAAGTTTTGTGTGACCATGTGGAAAACCTCAATTTTATACCCTTATCCTTGTTTCAACAGATTGTGTTATGTGTAAAATTCATAATACATCTATATTAATGTTGGATGAATGATCAATTTATCACCTTATTAGAAGAGTTGAAGGCCTTTTTATTGGGTTTGTCATTATATTTTGTATCATATTTCATGAATTTTTTCATGGATTGTGACAAATAAGAACCTATTATAATTTGTAGGACTTTCGTTCCTACTAATGAAGCTGTAGTTGATATATCAAAGGGTATGATCATTTTTTTACCACGGAGAGAAAACACAACAATTTAATATATTTAAAAATATATAGTAACCATTTTTGGAAGAAATTTACTATATAATTGAATTGATGGATTTTCAACACTATTGATTCCATGAATAAGTATATAATGCCACCCTAACTAAGGAAATAGTTTTCAAAAATGAAAATAAAAACAATTGTATAGTAATTGTAATTCAACTAAGAGGTGTGGAATTGAGGATGAATAATCAATATTTATTTATAGGGAATTTATGATATAATTTTTGTAACCATTTAATTATCTAGATTAGTATGGAGTCCTAAAAAACATGAAAGATAATTTGAAATGAATTGATGAGTTTGATGGATGATTTATTTTAAAATATATTATTCTTTTAGAGTGCTTTAAATTGTTAATATGGGTAAGTAGTAAGGGAAAACATGATTGTGATCATAAAATTTAAATTACTGCTATATTTGAAAAATGAAAAAAAATTGATGAAGATAAAAATACCAAGATCAATTGTCAACTGTGTTTTAAAAAACAACCCAGCCTTGATCACAATCCCGATGTTATTCATTTGAAATATTTTTTTTTCTATGGGATTGTTTTACCCTCCATATTATCATATCACAAGATTTAAAATAAATTATTGAGTATGTTTTGTAGTATATCATTAAGAAGTAAAAATGTATTAAGTTTTTATAAAATTGGTGATATTAATGGTAGATTTTAGTAATAATCCATGTATAATGTTATTTGAAAATAGACCATAAAAAATATAGTTGTATATCAATGGATATTGAAACCACAAATGAAAAAATCAATGAGAGAAGTGGTAACTAAAATATTTTATGATGGGAATAGATATCCCATTAAATATATTAATTGGTTCAGTCATGTTTATGTAGTATTAAATAAATTACATTTTAAATTTGAAAAAAATAAGAAGAATTGAAAAAATTAATTAGAGAAAGATAACTAAATAGATGTATTGTATATTATAGAATGATTAATTATTACACTAGAAGATAACATTTTATGAGTAAAATTTTTAATAAATTCTTTAGATTCTTACAAGGAATTAATTATTTCTATTTATTATGGATATTCTAGTAACAACATGATTCCATTATTCCTAGAAGATTTGGATAACACCACTTTCACCTAGTCATTTATAGAAATTTCCTACTAGATATTTTCCTTTGGTTTGTCTGGTACCATATCCTCCAATCAAAGTTTCATGATTTCGACCTATTCATACATGATAGTGTTTATCATTGTGGGGTTTTATGGATAATTTGATCAATTTTGGAACACCTTTGTAATTTATTTATAGAATAAGAAAATGTATTTAAAGATATTCTTATAGACCAATGTAGAAATTTTATTATAGAAATTATAATTTGTGGTAATATAAGATATTTTTTGGGACATAAAGTGTCTACTAGGGGTTTAGATGTTGATAATTCCATGACTTATGAAATAAAAAAGTTCCATCTCTTGTTTTTTTCGATGTAGTTATAGGTTTCTTAGGTCATACCCATTTTTACTAGAGGTTTATAAAATATTTTTCAAAAATTAAAATGATATGTGCACACTACTGGTTAATAATAAATATATCCATAAAACATTATATTTTTTATTATTTTAAAAAAATAGATTAATAAAACAGATCGCCAACCACCACTACTCTGCAAAGGAGGCTGAAAAAAGGGACGTTTGAGGGAATCCCCTCTATGAAAATCCACCCCCTTGGGTTTTATGGTTTTTACATTGTGGATGCAAATAGGGTCAGATTCGAGGACATAAAGTAATGAAAGATAATCCGCAACTCGATTCACCTCTCTCCAGGAGTGAAGCACTTTGGTGTTGTTATTAAGGTATCCTCTAAACTTTCTTATGATGTAGGTAATTGACCATGGATATGTGAACATGTCATTCATTGATCCATTAAGGATCTTTGAGTCAGTTTCTACCTCTACCAGTGGAATGTTTTTTTGTAGGCACAAAGTCAAAGCCAAAAGCATGGCCATCGCCTTGTCCTATAGAGAGGAACCATGTCTGAGATGAGAGGAAAACGCCAATGATACAGTTTTTTAATTAATGTAAAATATCTTGAATCTCTTATTATTTTTTCGGATAGTGCCCCATTTTCACCATTCATCACAACAAATTATTTGAATCTTCTAATATATCATATGTTAATTTATTGTTATATGACTATTGGATAATATCATATAAAGAGGAATGAAAAGATATGATATGTAATGTATTTTTATTGTAAACAAATGGATGATTCTCAAATGAACAAAAACAAAATAGATAAAGAGATTTTGGTTGTTTTTTCATTATATATTTTTATAAAACAATTATTATGAAAATTTATACTATTTACATATCATTATACTCTAAATTATCGTTTGTTAATGAAATAAACCATTTTTATACTTCATGGAAGACATTTTTTCTCAAGGAATTGATTTTGAGATTATAAAGAAACATGTTTCATATAAATTTGTTGGAGATAAATTGAATAGTTTATCTGATACGAAGTGAATAACCTAAGAATATCAATTCTATGATTCCTTATGATAATTTAGTCATTGTTTCAATTATGAAAACATATTTGTAAGAAAATATTTCTAATATTATATTATGCTTGATTAATTCAATAAATATTTTATTTCTATCATTTAAATAAATTTATTCTTAAATTCATATAATAACTTTTTTAATATTATAATGTTTTTTGAAGTTTTTTTGTTGTAATAATTACGATGTGTGAACCTATGTAGAATACAACTCGCATTTTTTAGAGTTTTCACTCGAGGTCTTGGGGAGGACCCAATGGATGAGATAGAATGCAACAAAATTTTCTACATTTTGTTTTATAATATGAATCACCTTAAAGAAATTCTCAAAATCATGCGATAGGATGTAAAAATATTTTGAGTCTGGAAAATGTTAGAATAAAGAATGAAATTTAACATAAAATAATTTAGAAAGTCAATCCATGTTATATTTGGTAGTTAGATTTCATGGGTCCATTTAAATCCTTATATGCAAATGAGTATATACATATTTTTTAGATTATGTTACCTTGTGTTTTGAAGTGTTTTCTATGCTGAATATTATTTATTCTAATGTGGTTTTGTTTTTGAAGAAAATTATCTTATCAATGTATGGTGTTTAAAAATAATTCAGCAAATTTAAATGGACACATTTCAAAACTTATAAATTAAAGGATTTAATTGATATACATGATTTTAATAATATAAATTAAACCACATATCACCCATATCCTAGTACATGGATTAAAAATAAAAAATATATAAATTAAATAAATAGTGGGGATAATAGTAACATTTTCTAGAAATGTCTAGAAAATGAAATTTGATGATGTTATTTGGGAATACCAAACTTATTATAATACCCCTATAGGGATGTCTCCTTATTGAATATTCATTATAAGTACATTTAATAATCCATTATAGATGACTAGAAAGACATTTTGGATACTGAATGCTGTAAAATATTTTTTTATTTTAGCTGTAGTTGAACGAGAAAGAGGATATCTTATGAGATTCATAAGAGATTTATAACATTTAAAAAGGTAAAACCAAAGTCATTAATCTTAAAATTAACAAAAATTGATACTTCAATGAAGGAAAACGTTTTTTATTAACTCAAGGATAAATATATTCTCTATCAAATAGAGATCTAAGTGTTATTTTCTATTCACTATTCTCATAGTACTAGAAAATGGGTATGTTTTGTTGGTTTGGAATGACATCATAACATTTTAGGTTAATGGGATTAAAATAAATCAATAATGTATGGAACATACAAAGGGAATAGATTCTATATCTCATCTTTAATTTTGAATATGACTCAGTTTTAACTGAGCACTATAACATATGTTTTATATAGGACATAACCCATGATTTATTTTACGATTATTGATTTTTAAATTATCATTTTTGAAAATGATAACCCCTCATACTAATTCTAAAATATTACTAGTGAAACCAGATTTCAATTGATAAAAATTTTACACATATTGTGGAATATCAATTATAATTTCAAGCTCAAGGGGCTTAATACATTGGATATTCATGAAATCTCCCCTATTACATATCATATGGTTAACAAATTTCTTTAACATTAATGTTTAGATTCATATGCCTATATTCTAATACTATTATCAGTCAAATATTCCTTGTATTGGATTATTTAAAAACATCAAAGTGTGTGTTTTACAACACATTAATAATAAAATCACCACACCCTAGTGATTTATGTTCATATTTTTTAATCTTTGGATTCATTATTTATAATACTATTTTTTTGGTGAATGAACCATTTTTTCCAATATTATTTTTGAATGTGTTTTTTTCTTTACTCTATGAATATATTTTTGAGATATTTTTAATTTAAAATTAACTTGACCAAACATTTGAAATCCTTTATCTCGCGAGAATATATATTTTTTTAATAAAAAAATTATTTATCATACTTTTGTTTATGTATATTTCTGAAATTTGTTTTTATATCATATAATAATCAACAAAATTAACTAAAATACTATGTTTTAAAATATATTAGGTTTTCTGGAAATTTGAATTTTGAACATTCCGATTAACCCTGTAAAAAATCTATGACATATTGAATGAAATTGTTCTAAAAACATATGATTCAGCAGAGAGTAAACTGTTGAGTTATTTTTGTGGGGGATTTGTCATCATCAATTCCTTAGTTATGTTAAATTACATACACCTCAAAGAATCCCAAATTTAATTTATAATGCCTCCATGTTTGTAAATTAAATTATAATTTTACCTATTAATCAATATTTTTTGTAATTTTATGTTAGTAAAAAAATAACTATCTCTGACCTAAAACATTGAAAATATTGTCATGTTTTTATGGATTTATTAAAGTCTAATATTTCTAGAATGTTTTTTATTTTTGTGTCAATTATTTATTGTTTTTATAGAGATATAATTTCAAAACTATGAAAAGGAAGTTTGATATGGTATTTTCTTAAAAAATTTGAAGTATAACATGAAGATGATTAAGTGTAAACATGAGCCTATTTAATCTTCCCTGATGAAATAGAAATCCAATGAGGGCATGTCAATACAGAGTAATACAAATCATTTGAATAATTATTTTAATATTAAATTTGGATCCTAAATTTTATCTTTTTGACATGTGAACTGGATTTTATTTCAATAAATATATCAATATTTGATAAATATCATGAACAATTATATGAAAAAATTCATCATATCAAAAGATTAAAAAAAAGTGTTTGAGAACAAGATGAGTTCTTTAAGTTGAGGGGGATATTCAACACACATTTTTTTAATGAAAGTGGTGACATGAATTTGTCTCCCAATTCATGCCCCATAAGTAATTTATTAAATTCAAAATACAAAAAAAATTATGAGGTGTAATGAGTTTACACCAGAAGGGATTTAGGGTAAAACAAACAATGATTTTTTTTTTAAAAATGGAAATTAACACACAGTTAGTATAATAAAGATATTGAATAAAAATCAACAAGTTGAAAATTGTTTTAAATGAAAATGTTTTGAAATTTATCATGAATATGTAATTTGGTACTCAGGTTTGTGGAACATATGATAAAGCGTAATCTAGTTGTTCCTCATGTTATATATTTAATTCATCTTGATTCTCTCAAATCTATATTCCTATAAATTCAATTTGAGAATATGTTATGTTATTGATGTGAGAAGAATTAAAATAGGATACATAAAATTATTATCAATGGATGAAAGAATGATTTTATTTTATTAGGGTATACATGTTTGAACTGTTTCAGGAAGGCCAAAAGTTTTTAAGTGTATTTATAAATAAATTTAACAATTTGAATTTCACAACAATGAAATTACATTAGTGTGGAGGATTTTCATCTAGAATTATTTTCCCCCACATTTAAACATCTATATTGAAAAAATAAATGCATTTTTAATATGAAATTTATATTATAATGGAGAATCATTTGATTTTTAATAATAAATTGAAATTGTTTATTCATTGAATGTTTTAATAGTGGTGTCTCTATTGGGTTATTAATTGATTATGGAAATCTGAGTTAATATTGTTACTATTATTGAATTAATTAATGTTTTTTTCTAATTTATAATAAATTTTTTGAAAGATGATTAATATAGATTTATATTTATATTTTTTGGATCAATTGTAATAATCTGGTTTTTTTTGAGTGACCACAATATCTTTAGTCAGCAGGAAGACCCTTTTAATGTACTGGATAATAAAATATCAACTTTATTAAAAATAATATAGATCCACTATAAATCATCATTATAAACGTCTTTTATTGTGTATTGGTTGGATGGCCAATTGGAATGATCATAATATCAAAATGAATCGATCATTCCTCGGCTATAGTAACCACATGAGTTGGCCAACGATAGCAAGTAAAAAATTGATTTCAATATAACATTGAATTATAAAAGGATAAAAAATAGTTAATCAACCATTTATAAACCAAAATATATCATATTTCAATTAGAATCAATTTCATATAAAAATTTTCAAAGTATAAGGAAGCATTTATTAAAAAATCATTGTGGAATCAAATGAAACCCTGATCATGATCAATTAAATCTAATGACAACAACCTAGTACATCCCATAAAAGAAGTACCATGGGTATTCTCTATCTATTGGCGATTTTTATTGCTACCAAGACACACAAAAACCATATTTGATACTCTATAACAGTTGGATATCCTAGTCTAATAATTCATTCATCCCACCGGTGATGATCTGTGTGACCCCAAATGCAATGGTGATGAACCATACTGAGTTCATTTATAACTCCTTAAAAGAATACAAAAATTTTAAATAGATGGTTCTTAACTAATAATATCAATGATCCATGTATCCAATGCTATTGATGATTAACTTTAATGCCACACAAAACCCTTCCAAGAACAAATGTACATGGAACGATTTATGTAAAAAAATAATTCAAAGACTCTATCATAATCGTATTAGGGGTATTGAAAGATCAAATTGTTACTATGAATCCCCCAAAATTAATTTCCAAATAGATATAAATGAGGTTGTGTTCTTTTTCAGGACACAGAATAAAATTAAAAGGACTAAATCTTGTGACCACCAATTTTTCCAATTATAAATATCAACCATTGGTGCATAAATGTTCAATATAAAAGGCCATGAATCCCAACCATAAGGTATTAAATATAATTGGACAAGACACCTAACTCAGCACTATGAAGCCACTGACATATTACATTTTCAATACATTAAAAAAATTGAGAAAATTAATTGAATTAAAAACTCTTTCATGGAAAAACCATTGATGAGGCTCAACAACAAAGGCCCAATCCTATGAAAAAATTTCAGTCCACTCACTCCACAGGTGAAAATTCTCATAAGTTGCATGTGGATAAGTTAATAAATTATCCTAATAATATATATCAAGATATTGAGAGAAAAATTATTTTACAAAATGAATTTAATATTTATAAAAAACATTCTAGACCAAAGAGTTATTCACGATGATGTTATCATGGAAACACGCCATGAACCGAAATATCAGAACTAAATCATGATAACTAGGTTGGTCGGAAAAGAAAACATAATTATCAATAAGTATGTATAATCATTGATAATTAAACATTAATGAAAATAGAGGATAATTATTTGGGTAACATACCAAAAAAATAGGAATTAGTTATAAATAATGAACAATACGGAATGGATTAAATATAGGGGTAACACTAAAAAATATTTTGATGATTTTTTGGATCCCTCATAAGGAACGTATTTATATTTTATGTTTCCTTATTTATATATATTTAATTAACCATTGTGATGATATATATACATTTTATAATGGTTTTCGGAAATATTTATATAGAGGAACTATATTTTGATGGTTGGTTCTTTAATTTCAGTTATGTTTAATGTGTTTTTGAATACTATCATTTTCCCTTTCATAAAATAGTATATATCCATAATTTATTCATGAATTATTGAAAAATAATTCATATTAAATTTATTTCTATCAAGAATTCATCAATATTTCCATATTAGAATAAAGTAGTGTAACTAGGGATAGATCCCAAGGATAAACTAAGATGTAGTTTCTTATATGACACTATTTTTATCATAATTTATATTAGTGGATTATTCAATTGAGAAACTATGTGATCCTTTCGTCTATATATTTTTCATTCAAGATAACTTACAAAGGTTTTATCACTAGATCCAATAACATTTATAAATTAATGCGTAGAGATAATTAAATTTAAATATAATAATAAATAAATTGGAAGAGTTTATTTTCATTACCCTATAATATTCCAGGAAATCTCCTGATATTCAAGTGATCACTAACCTTATTCTATTGTTGTTGTTGCTTCTCATGATTATTATTACTATTACTCTACCATTATCACCACCTCCATCAATTTTCATCACTTATTGATTTAATATCATTATTACTACATTATTTCCAGTTTTTTAAATTTCCATGGTTACACAGACACCTTTTCCAGAATTACAACCCCTTGAATTGACCCAAATTCACTGTTTTACTAATTATAAATATAGTTCATAAATAGTTAATTTCTATAAACCATGTTGATTAAAAATTGATCTATTTAGTAGAACCTAACCACTATAATCCATTAATCCTACTTGGTGATCATCATTGAGAAAATAATTCTCCAATGGTATTACCATTGATTTTAGAAAATGTGATTTTTCATATATATACTTCCTTATGAAAGATACATGGAACACATTGTAAACATGAAATATATTTGATGGAAGATATATGGGATAATAAAATATTCCTACAACATCAATAATCTCAATAGGGGAAAATTTACCTATGGAATATCATTATATTATATACAAATTTTATAAACACCTTCCATAGAGATATTATTGGGAATATTCTCTCACCATCTTCAATGTCCAAATTTTTTTTGTGATTGTAAAAATATTTTTCTTACTCTGAGAATCCGTGATGTGTGGAAAAAGTAATCTAACAATATATAACACTTATTTTTCTATCTCATTTCTCAATATATTTGTAAATACCTAACTTGATTCAACATCATTATTGTTTCAGTCATTTTTCTAGATACGAATTTATAAGTATCCATGTAAATACTGAAATGAAAAATATCCATATGAAAAATAAACAAGTGGATGTTTTCTATCCCAAACACCTTAGATATCCAAAGAAAAATATCTCAACATATCCTACTGGATTGAATGGTACTATTATAATGACTTTTGTTTTGGTTGAAAAGATCTAAAAAATCTCAAATATGTATCCAAAGACTACTAAGGACTTCTCATGAACATCAAGGTGAAACTAAAATCCCAATACGATAAAACATAATTTGGTACTACATGAGGCATTGACTCTTCCTTAATGTATATATATATAATATAATAAAGAAATAAATTTTATTTGCTAAAAAATGAAGAGTGATTCCTTTGTGAGGTTATCAATTATAACCGAAATATCAATGTTCCCTTTAGATTGTTTTGGGATTCCAATGACATAATTATTGGTGATTTATCAAATTTCTATTTGGGTAAGAGTAATGGTTAATGGAACCCCATGCATTTATATTTATAAAAATTAACATACTAACATAACAAGAACTATGATATATACTATATAATATTTCTCTTCATTTTTTCACTAAAAACATAATCTTTAATATCTATATACATATTTTTTCATCCTATATAAATATTTAATGTTATACTATAAAATTAATACCATATATCCTTCTTCATGTATCACTTGTTTTGGACAAAAGCATGTGTACTAAATTTATAATTCCATAAAAATCATGGTTTAAATCTAGAAAATTATTGTCCTTCACTTGAAAATTTATATCAACTTTTTGTTCCCAATTAATCCTCACATGGATATATGGTTGAAAAAAAATTTAAAGAAGATAATATTTCTCCCCATTCATTAATATTTTTTGATATTTACATTGAATATCTAGAAATATTTTATCTTTGGTGAACCATATCATTGATAATATATCATGATTCTGTTGACTCAAATTATCTTCCAATTTGTTATCTTTCCATGGAACGTAATGTTATTAAATTTCATAATAATTAATGAGCTTGAACCATCTACTCTAGTGAATATTTTTTCATTCTATGTTACTTTATATAAAAATTTATTGTCAATATACAAATCACATATTTATTCTTAATGATAATTATTTCATATAATTAATGCAAAAATTACGAAACATAACTTTAAATCATGTGTTTTGAAACTTAAACCATGGAAGTTATATTGTCATGAGGCATAATGTATGGAATCAAAATTATATATAATTTTTTTTTGGGATTGATAATAATAAATTTGAGTAAATTTATCATTCAAATATTAAATATGATAAAAGGAAAAAAATTGACCACTTACCTATCCATAAACATTTTAGTTATTGCGTAACAGATAATAGGGTCATAAATAATATATAACAAACCCGTATATTAAAAATTGTATACATTTCATAAGAATACATCTTAAAAATTATATACGATTTCAAATAATAAAAGTTTTATTTTCATGAATAATCATTACAACAGAAACATTACATCCTACATTCACATAAAAATCATTGAATCCATTTTATTTTTTAAATCATGTTTATTGCATGACATTCTTAGCAAGGAAATTAAATTTAAAAAACTCACTTTTTAGTGAAAAATATAAAAACCCCTGAAATTATTACCACTAACTGAATTATAGTTAATCTAATGAAATAAATCATTTCTTCATGAAAAACAAAAATACATGTTTCTCTAATAGGACCCTTAAAATCCGAAGTCAATAAATAATAACCCTTTTTGAATATTTGAGAATATAATCCAAACCAGTTTTGAACCCATGTTATAAATAATTGGAGCATAGTCACATCCTACAGAGAAACTATCTGGTAACACCATTGATATTCCCTCAATATAAATTTTTTTATACACAATGAATTAGAGAGTTATCTGGGTGAACCAAAGGCAATAACAGGCTCACATATCGCTATTTGGGAACACCAATTGTATATATTGTTTTGGGCTCACCCATGTAGAATAATGTGGTTCAACACATCATATAAGAGGTAATGGGATTAAAACTTTCACATATAATTATTTTGTATTATGTTGCATAATTTATTCTTGCATTATTCATGTATAAAATAGTTGATTTTTTTAAATCCCATATAAGAAAAACTATTTTATTTTAAATTACCCTTTATATTTTCAAATTATGTATTTTAAAAAACAATAAAAAATGGATGAAACCATTTCTATTAAAAATAAACATGTTAAAATTTAATTTAATTATAAATTAAAGGATAACTCAATATTTTGGTAAAATCTAGTCATGTAGTGTATGTTATTACAATTTTGTATCATACCATTATCAGGCGAGTAAAACAGTACCTCATTGAAAAAATGATAAAAATATTCCATTGAATTTCATTAATAATTTGAAATATGTGATAAAATGAACTTCACCAATCATATGATAATATTAAAAACATTTTTAAAACAATTTTCCAAAATACATATATGTATAAAAAATAATTTTTCAATAGAACCATTAAAACAAGGTTTCGTAAAAACCAACGTCTCTTATTAGTAGTATGCATCATCATTTAAATTTAGTTTTATCCTTAATAATAAAATATTGATTGTTTTATATATTATTATAAACATATTTTATTTCATTATTCATTATATATATATTATTTCCATGTTCAATATAATTACATGATCAATTTATTTCATGTTGGGATTTTTGATGATACTAAACTCATGTGTGAGAAATGTGTTTAGTGTGTTTACTATGATAAAATAGTAAACTATTCCATCATAACTATAAAAATAATGAAGTAATAAT
The DNA here is from genome assembly GCA_963277665.1 of Viscum album. NCBI lineage: Eukaryota > Viridiplantae > Streptophyta > Magnoliopsida > Santalales > Viscaceae > Viscum > Viscum album. Next base: position 2,088,587,839 of record OY728152.1, read on the forward strand.
TATCATTTTTATAAATCAAGTTTTTATTAAACTGAATCATGAAATATGGTTTTGAAGAATTAACAATGATTCAATTATGAATATGGTAGGACCTGCATACGCATGAGTATATTTAATTTTATCGATGATCATTATGAAAAAAATGAAACGTATAATTTTATATTTACATAAATATAATTAAATATTAATTTTAATTTTAATCCTCAGAATAAAATTATATATATCATCATTTTGTTTTGGTTATGAGAAAAATGAATCACACCTCTTCATGGAAAGGGTAGTTCACACAAACACATGAACAATATTATCATTTATTGTAGAATGGAATCATTAAAAGATAAATGATATATTATATTTTAATAAGTAAATTTATTTCATTATATAATATATATATACATTAATAAAATCATTATAACAAGTCTATAATGATTGTATTGGGAATGAAATAGCATCGGTTCATGAGGATGTATTCCATAATGCACATTAATGATGTATTTTTTACCCTTTGATGAAAGGGGAGTTGGATATTGGTTATTATTTTAAAATAATAATATATAAATTATATGAAATATATTTCTATTAATTTTTTAATAATGGGTTGTGATGATTTGAATCTAGTGGAAGAATAAATTTAACTGAAACATTTGATAAAAAAATCCCTCTACTTCGAATAACTACTTTTCCCTAACACCTTGTGTGTAACATCCCAAGTAAGTAATGAATAATAGATGTTTTTATCTATGTCTATTAATGATTAAGATAGTGTTATAGAGGCTTAAAATGAAAATAAATACAATCTTATGCATGGAATACACTAATATTCTTAAAAGATTGTTTTGCTGCCTTTTGATGGCAAACCATTTTTGAATCTATATTTTGAAAATTTTATAAACTATGTTTGTCAAAATAAACTTATTCTTTATGATTGGGACATCAATATTTACCTTGTGTGAATTTTTGGTATTTTTCTGACAATGTTCATTTTTTAATGAATAGTGAAAAATACTGCATTTTACATCAAAACTGCTTTTTAATCTAATTTATTTATATGATTAGATTATCTTTTGAATTGGTCTTAATGTGTAATATGAATATATTTTTACCATTTTATCCAATGGTGGTCATTGGAATCAATTTCACTTTGAAATTAGACTTAAACTGGTGTCAATCTTTTGATACTTATTGTTTTGTAAAAACACGCTATATGCTCTGGCAGCAGGAATTAATTATAAAATTAATTAATGTGACTTATATGATTTGAATTTTGTAAAATAGACTTCATTTTGGAATTCGGAATATCAAATATAGCTTAGGGTGAATTTTTGGTAATTTTCTAAAAAACATCAATTTTTGATGAATAGTGAAACCACTAAGTGGTAATCAAGCAAAATGATTTTTCAGTTAAATGAAAGTTTACCAATAATGTGTATTGAATTTTGAAAATCCGACATACATGGTTGTCATTAAGAAGTAAAATTTGGTTCAATGAGATTAAAATAATTTTTTGGTAAATAGTAACTTATTAAGTTCTTATTCGCGATTAGTGGTAATTAGGGTAGTTGAAGGTATAAATAATGCTTTAATAATAGGAAATCACCTAGACACATGTCCCAACCTTATTGGTTGTGCCATGGCCGACCAAGACAAGCCATGGGTAAACTTGGGGACCCCATGGAGACACATTGTTTTGGAAATGACATAAATAACTTTTTATTAAATGTTAAAGTAAAAATGACACAAACAAGAGATGTTTTACGAAAACAATTTTTACATGTGGTTATAAAGATAAGATTTTTTATTATAAATATTAATTGGAAAGATAAAAAGATTTCCTACATCATAGTATTTTTTTTATGATTTTTAGACATTAAATAAATTAAATTATTTATGACATAATAATGATGCAGCGATGACATCATTATTTGACGATTTAAATAAAATGGAATGATAATATAACATCTATGAACTACACATGTCCAAAACCAATTGGATGAGTGGATTTAGAACCCTTATCACCTTATACACTAATTATATAAATGTGGGACCTTTTTAAACCGAAACACATTTTCAAATAAAGTAATATTTCTTTACATTCAAAAAGTGCCCCGCCTCTCCTCTTATAAAAGGCCCCCACCTCTACCTCATTTCACACACTCATCAAACCTTTGGCTCGGCAATCCCCTGCCCATTTACTCTCTCCACATCCCTCTACTCATCCTATAGGATTCCCTTTGGGCAGAATCCTTTCAAAGGAAGCCTTTAGACTCAAATCAAAAGCAGTTACACTTTTAAAGGTAATTCACTCTCTCATGTTCATTTGTTTTATTTTGCTTCTCCAACCCCCTAAACTCTTTTTATTTACTTCTTTTGTAACAAAACCAGTATCTTCAATATACTAGGATGTTGTTATAAGATTTATTTGAGCTACACTCTCACACAACTACATCAAATGGTTAAAGAACATACGGTTTCCGTTGATGGAGAAATTCTGCCTCCCGAAACGATGATTGTTCAATACTCATTTAACACCTTCAAAGGTGGCCATTATGATGTAACTATTTTTATATATGATATATAATATGTTTATGTTTTCCTTAAGCTTCTGTTTTTTTTTCATTTTTGGCATACCTTTATGGTTTCCATTATGGGTAAACACGATATCTTCATTTTAGGAAGTGCGGACTACCGCCCCCTAAAAGTGATTTGATTCGTTAATACCATATGTGGGATGTGTAAAGGATAAAGTTAATGATATTATATATGTTATTATACTGGAATTATAATATACTCTTATATCATTATGATTCCATTCCAGAAAATATGAAATAGAAATGGAAGTAGCGTTCATGCGTACGTACGACTTACCGTCTCCATGAACGGTGCATTTCATTTCTTACCTCTAAATGTGATGTAATATTATAAATGCATCTATGTACTGGATATATATGACATATATGATATCTACATCATGAATACCATTCTGGATATAATGAACCTTTGACCAAATTAACAACATGTAAGTGTAAGAAGTCTATTTTTGACTTAAGAACCAAATACCGACAAAATAAACATTATTAACTTAACTGATTACATGATGTTCATAACATGGTATAAAAGGAATAATGAACTTGAAAAAGATTCATAAGAATGTAGATATTAACTCAAGTTTATTATTCAGGAGATTAAAGAACGATCGGGTCAAGTCGGATACGAGGTATGGGACTTCATCTCAATCTCCTTTCGTTGAGGCATATTTTATTGTATACACAACTTTATTTTATACGGTGTATAAACCCCTTTGACTTTTATGGAATATTTTTTATACGAAGCGTTTACTAAACGACAAAAGGGAATTTTTTTGTCGTACTTATGCGGTGACAACGACTTCTCCGCCGTCGTGACCATTATTTGAGTTTCGGCTTCCTCTACAAGCCATACCTTCTTTTTAAAAGAAAAATAAATACCATGTTTTACTTTTCTGTTATTTTAGTATTGAAAATGGTTTTCATAATGTTTTTATATCAATGTGTTTTATTGATATATAGTGATTGAAATGTGGAAAGTTTATGTTTCCTTTATGGATGTTTTATGTGATATGATTATGTTATGGTTCTTGGGCATTATTATGAAGACGGGTGGTTCCGTGATAAACTAAGGGCGGGTGAGCCCGTTATAGCTCTCCAATGCATTAGGTAACGGGAAGGAGTGAAACGTTAAGGTTTTTCCAATGAGATTTAGGGAATATACTGTGATGGGTATTCCAAACGTAACCAAGAGGGTTACTCCCTACGTAAGAATGTTATGAATGCCTCAAGTTACCTTTACGTATTATGATTTCTATGATTTATTCATGATTTTATGAGGTATGCTAAAGTGCCTATGTTTTATGGGTAAAGTATGATTTCATTCTTATGTATATATGAACTCATGTTTCCTTTCCATGTTTTTCTTATATAACCCATACTGAGTTTTTATGCTCATCCCAAGTTTTTGAAATGTTTTTCACAGGTCAAGGGAAAGGTACATGATAAGATGATAGAGTCAAGGATGTGTCAAGAAATAATCCATGATTTATTTTAAATGTGTTTCCATTGATGGGAATGAAGAATACTATCTTTATGTAACCACTTTGTTTATATGTGGAAAGTAATGCATGTTTTATGATCTAATTCTCTAAAACTCTAAACCCGAAAAGATCCTCAATGTGTAATCTTGTAATAACTCAAGATTAAGTATGGTTTAAGGCTGGGGCCTTATAGTTGGTATCAAAGGTCGGTTTAGATAACTTTAGGAGTTAGAATTATATTAAATGATTATCCAAAAATATTTTTTTTTTGAAATGATATAGCATTTGAAGATTACCATGTTGCTTCATCTAAGACATGTTTGTTCAGAATGGTTTTCCGCAGAGGAAACAGGGAAGGTGCGCTAGGAAGGCATACAGAAGGAAATAACCTTCCGAATCAGCATCCCGAGATGGTCGGAATTGGAACTGAACAGTTTGTTGTAGTAATGACGCAGTTGACTCAAGCGATAAATGGCGGTGGTATCCATACACGAGATCATCCAGACCAACCGCAGAGGAACATGTCAGTGGTGGAACATTTCATGAGGCAACATCCCCCATCATTCAGAGGATCATCTGACCCTGTGCTAGCTAAAGTGTGGATTAAAGCACTGGAGAAGATTTTTGATGTCATGGGGTGTTCAGACAATCAAAAGGCTAGTCTTGCTATTTACTGTTTGGAGGGTGAAGCAGATCAGTGGTGGTCTATGGTTAATAATATTAGGGACGCCGATGAGATTGATGCTCTTGACTGGGATGAATTCAAAGGTATGTTTCTTGATAAGTATTTTCCTAAGGATGTTCGACTTAGGATGGAAAAGAAATTCTTGGAATTGAGGCAAGAGGAAGACTCGGTGGCTACCTATGAAGAAAGGTTCACTCGATTGGCAAGGTATGTTCCAAATTTTATCTGGGACCTTGATAGTAAAATCAATCGTTTTTACTCAGGATTAAAGCCAATATATTGAAGTTCATTAGCTTCTCGTGAGTTTAAAAGTTATGAAAAGCTTGTTCGATGTGCTGAGAAGGTGGAAATGGAGTTTTACGATGACCAAGTGTTCTATAACAACCAGCAGAAGAAGAGACCGAGGTGGCAGGAGAAAGGTAAGAATTCTTCAAAAAAGTCTGATGGTAAGAGAACTAAGTTTCCAGTTTGTGATAAATGTGGAAAAACCCATGCTGGGGAATGTCTTCTGAATTCTGGGAAGTGCTATCGATGTGGTAAGATGGGACATAAGGCTCGTGATTGCACTGAAAAGGATCAAGGTGAAGGTAAGAACAAATTTGATTTACAGTTAGTGAAATGTTATAAGTGCAATGAGATGGGTCACTATGCAAACGAGTGTCCGACAAGGAGCTTGAGTGATGGAAAGCAGTTAGACTACATGAAGAAAGGGGTGGTGAAATCCTTTGCAACTACTTCAGCAGATGTCAGGCCATCAAATGAAGTGGTACCAGGTACTTTGTTTGTTTTTTCAGATTATGCCAGTGTGTTGTTTGATTCGGGGTCTACACATTCTTTCATCTCTGAAACCTTTTCTAGTAAAATGGTAATACCATCTCAAGAAATGACTCCTGAACTATTGATAAAAACACCTGGGGGAAGTGTCGAGGCAAAAAGAATTTATAAGAATCTTCCTATCCTTTTCTGTGGAAAGAACCTACTTGCAAACCTTATTGTTCTACCTCTAGTAGAGTTTGATGTTATCCTGGGTATGGATTGGTTCTCTATTTACCATGCTAAGATTGACTGTAGAGATAAAGAAGTTTTTTTTCAGAAAGACTTTCAGTTTTTTTACAAGAATGAACCCTTACTTTTGATAACATATCAAGAGGCCGAGAAACTTGTAAAAGATGGAAATGAATGTTACCTTGCACACGTCGTTGAAAATAAAGGAACTGTTCAGATTAATGATGTGCCATTGGTAAATGAGTATCCTGATGTTTTTCCTGATGAGTTTCCTGGAATAATACCAGATCGGGAAGTTGAGTTTACTGTTGACTTAGTTCCTGATGCTAAGCCAATTTCAAAACCCCCTTATCGAATGGCACAAATTGAACTTTTAGAGATGAAGGAGCAATTGCAAGATTTATTAGAGAAAGGTTCCATTATACCTAGCACATCACCTTGGGGTGCTCCTATTTTATTTGTAAAAAAGAAAGACGGTTCTATGAGACTTTTCATTGATTATAGAGCCTTGAATAATATCACTGTTAAGAACAAATATCCTTTTCCTCATATCGATGATTTGTTTGATCACCTCCAGGGAGCTCAGTTATTTTTCAAAGATTGACCTGAGATCGGGGTACCATCAGCTGATGGTAAAGGAGGCAGATATTCTGAAGACGGCGTTCCGTACGAGATATGGCCATTATGAATTTGTAGTAATGCCTTTTGGGCTAACCAATGCACCTGCTATATTCATGGACTTAATGAATAGAATATTCCATGAGTTCTTGGATAAGTTTGTGGTGGTTTTCATTGATGATATTTTGGTGTTTTGTAAAACTAAAGAGGAGCATGAAAAACATTTAAGGGTTATCTTGCAAACCATAAAAGAAAAGAAACTGTATGGTAAATTCAGCAAGTGTGAGTTTTGGTTGCAACAAATTTCTTTCCTTGGTCACATTGTTTCTAAATATGGAATAACTGTTGATCCTGCAAAAACAAAAGTTCTGGAAGAATGGCCAAGACCCACAAATGTAACCGAGATTCGTAGCTTCCTTGGTTTGGCGGGCTATTACCGAAGGTTTGTTAGAAATTTTTCACGGTTATCTAGTCCAATGACTAAGCTAACTCGGAAGGGTGTTATGTTTATCTGGACAAAAGAATGTGATGATTGTTTTCAGGAATTGAAAAGATGATTGGTGAATGCTCCAGTTTTGGCACTACCATCCAGGAATGGTGAGTTTGTTATATACAGTGATGCTTCATTGAAAGGACTTGGTTGCGTCCTAATGCAGAATGATCAGGTAATTTCTTATGCTTCACGATAGTTGAAAACTCATGAAGTAAATTACACTACACATGATTTGGAACTAGCTGCTGTTTTTTTTGCTTTAAAAATTTGGAGGCATCATTTGAATGGAGTAAAGTGTGAAATATATACTGATCACAAAAGATTAAAGTATATATTTACTAAGAAAGAGTTAAACATGAGACAGAGGAGATGGCTAGAATTAATCAATGATTATGATTGTACAATTCATTACCTTCCGGGAAAAGCAAATAAAGTGGCTAATGCTTTGAGTCGAAAAAGTAATGCTTCATTAACAATGTTACGTTTGGAACATGATCCTTGGTTAACGATTTGATGAACTTTGGCATAGAAGTTGTTGGTGTAGGAAGTCCTTCTGTTTTGTTTCAGGTATCAGTGAGATCTTCTCTATCAGATTGAATCAATCAAGCACAGAAGCAAGACCGTGAGTTGCAAAAAAGGTAGATCTGGTTCAGAAAGGTAAGTTTCCTGAATTGAACATTGATAATGATTGTGTTTTGAGATTTGGGAAGAGATTGTGTGTGCCTTGTGATTCACATTTGAAGAGAGAATTGTTATGTGAAGCTCATAGTTCTCCGTTTTCAGTTCATCAGGGCATTACTAAGATGTATTGAGATCTGCGGGAGTATTACTGGTGGGATGGAATGAAAAGAGATATTGTTGATTTTACTGTGAAGTGTTTGACGTGTCAGCAGGTTAAAGCAAAGCGGCAGTTACCGAAGGGATGCTTCAGCCTTTACCAGTGCCAGAGTGGAAATGGGAGAATATATCCATGGACTTTGTTGTTGGATTACCGAAGACATCTCGAGGTAATAATGCAATCTGGGTTATTGTTGATCGCTTGACCAAATCTGCTCATTTCCTTGCTATACGAGATACTTTCTCTCTTGATCAACTTTCCCGTTTGTATCTTAAAGAGATAGTCAGGTTACATGGAGTTCCTCTCTCCATTGTATCAGATCGTGATCCCAGGTTTACTTCTAACTTTTGGAAAGGCCTTCAGAAGTCGTTGGGTATTGAATTAAATTTTAGTACAGCATTTCATCCTCAATCAGATGGGCAGTCAGAACGAACAATTCAGACATTGGAGGATATGCTACGAGCTTGTTCTATGGATTATCAGGGAAGTTGGGACCAACATATATCTTTGGTTGAGTTTTCATATAATAACAGTTTCCATTCCAGTATACAGATGGCACCATTTCAGGAATTATATGGGAAGCGGTGTCGAACTCCAGCTTTCTGGGATGAAGTGGGTGAAAGGAAGTTGATGGGACCAGAATTGGTAGAAGAGATGGCAGAAAAAGTTCAGCTGATTCAGAAACACATGGGAACAGCTCAGAGCAGGAAGAAGAGTTATGCGGATAACCGGAGGAAGGATCTATCTTTCGAGGTAGGTGATCATGATTTTCTCAAGGTTTCTCCTTGGAAAAGTGTGATGAGATTTGGTAAGAAAGGAAAGTTGAGTCCAAGGTTCATTGGACCATAAGAAATTCTGGAAAGAGTTGGATCAGTTGCATACCGAGTGGCTTTACCTCCGAGTTTATCTCAGGTACACAATGTTTTTCACGTTTCCATGTTGAGAAAGTATATGCCAGATCCATCTCATGTTTTGAGTCCAGAGGTAGTTCAGCTGGAAGAGAACCTATCTTATGAGGAACAACCGGTCCAGATTCTTGACCATAGGGAGCAAGTGTTACGGAATAAGGTGATTAAGCAGGTAATGGTTTTGTGGAAAAACCACATGATTGAAGAGGCAACATGGGAATCTGAAAATGCAATGAGGGATAAGTACCCATATTTATTCGATAAGTAAATAAATTGCGGGGATGCAATTTTCTAAAGGGGGGAAGGATGTAACATCCCAAGTAAGTAATTAATAATAGATATTTTTATCTATGCCTATTAATGATTAAGATAGTGTTATAGAGGCTTAAAATGAAAATAAATACAATCTTATGCATGGAATACACTAATATTCTTAAAAGATTTTATTACTGCCTTTTGATGGAAAACCATTTTTGAATCTATATTTTGACAATTTTATAAACTATGTTTGTCAAAATAAACTTATTCTTTATGATTGGGACATCAAAATTTACCTTGTGTGAATTTTTGGTATTTTTCTGACAATGTTCATTTTTTAATGAATAGTGAAAAATACTGCATTTTACATCAAAACTGCTTTTTAATCTAATTTATTTATATGATTAGATTATATTTTTAATTTGTCTTAATGTGTAATATGAATATATTTTTACAATTTTATCCAATGGTGGTCATTGGAATCAATTTCACTTTGAAATTAGACTTAAACTGGTGTCAATCATTTGATACTTATTGTTTTGTAAAAACACGCTATTTGTAAAATAGACTTCATTTTTGAATTCGGAATATCAAATATAGCTTAGGGTGAATTTTTTGTAATTTTCTGAAAAACTTCAATTTTTGATGAATAGTGAAACCACTAAGTGGTAATCAAGAAAAATGATTTTTCAGTTAAATGAAAGTTTACCACTAATGTGTATTGAATTTTGAAAATCAGACATACATGGTTGTCATTAAGAAGTAAAATGTGGTTCAATGAGATTAAAATAATTTTTTGGTGAATAGTAACTTATTAAGTTCTTAATCGCGATTAGTGGTAATTAGGGTAGTTTAAGGTATAAATAATTCTTTAATAATAGGAAATGACCTAGACACATGTCCCAACCTTATTGGTTGTGTCATGGCCGACCAAGACAAGCCATGGGTCAACTTGGGGATCCCATGGAGACACTTTGGTTTGGAAATGACATAAAAATCTTTTTAATAAATGTTTAAGTAAAAATGACACAAACAAGAAATGTTTTACGAAAACAATTTTTACATGGGGTTATAAAGATAGGATTTTTGATTATAAATAGTCATTGGAAAGATAAAAAGATTTCCTACATCATAGTATTTTTTATGATTTTTACACATTAAATAAATTAAATTATTTATGACATAATAATGATGCAGCGATGACATCATCATTTGATGATTTAAATAAAATGGAAAGATAATATAAAATCTATGAACTACACATGTCCAAAACCAATTGGATGAGTGTATTTCGAACCCTTATCACCTTATCCACGAATTATATCAATGTGGGACCTTTTGAAACCGAAACACATTTTCAAATAAAGTAATATTTCTTTACTTTCCAAAAGTTCCCCTCCTCTCCTCTTATAAAAGGCCCCCACCTCTACCTCATTTCACACACTCTCAAGCCATTGGCTCGGCCAACCCCTGCCCATTTACACTCTCCACATCCCTCTCCTCATCCTATAGGATTCCCATTGGGAAGAATCCTTTCAAAGGAAGCCTTTAGACTCACATCAAAAGGAGTTACACTTTTAAAGGTAATTCATTCTCTCGTGTTCATTTGTTTTATTTTACTTCTCCAACCCCCTAAACTCTTTTTATTTACTTCTTTTGTAACAACACCAGTATCTTCAATATACTAGGATGTTGTTATAATATTTATTTGAGCTATACTCTCACACAATTACATCAAATTGTTAAAGAACATACAGTTTCCGTGGATGGCGAAATTCTGCCTCCCGAAACGATGATTGTTCAATACTCATTTAACACCTTCAAAGGTGGCCATTATGATGTCACTATTTTTATATATGATATATAATATGTTTATGTTTTCCTTAAGCTTCTGTTTTTTTTCATTTTTGGCATACCTTTATGGTTTCCATTATGGGTAAACACGATATCTTCATTTTAGGAAGTGCGGACTACCGCCCCCTAAAAGTGATTTGATTCGTTAATACCATATGTGGGATGTGTAAAGGATAAAGTTAATGATATTATATATGTTATTATACTGGAATTATAATATACTCTTATATCATTATGATTCCATTCCAGAAAATATGAAATAGAAATGGAAGTAGCGTTCATGCGTACGTACGACTTACCGTCTCCATGAACGGTGCATTTCATTTCTTACCTCTAAATGTGATGTAATATTATAAATGCCCGTATGTACTGGATATATATGACATATATGATATCTACATCATGAATACCATTCTGGATATAATGAACCTTTGACCAAATTAACAACATGTAAGTGTAAGAAGTCTATTTTTGTCTTAAAAACCAAATACCGACAAAATAAACATTATTAACTTAACTGATTACATGATGTTCATAACATGGTATAAAAGGAATAATGAACTTGAAAAAGATTCATAAGAAAGTAGAGATTAACTGAAGTTTATTATTGAGGAGATTAAAGAATGATCGGGTCAAGTCGGATATGAGGTATGGGACTTCGTCTCAATCTCCTTTCGTTGAGGCATATTTTATTGTATACACAACTTTCTTTTATACGGTGTATAAACCCCTTTGACTTTTATGGAATCTTTTTTATACGAAGCGTTTACTAAAAGACAAAAGGGAATGTTTTTGTCGTACGTATGCGGCGACAACGACTTCTCTGCCGTCGTGACCATTATTTGAGTTTCAGCTTTCTCTACAAGCCATACCTTCTTTTTAAAAGAAAAATAAATACCATGTTTTACTTTTCTTTTATTTTAGTATTGAAAATGGTTTTCATAATGTTTTTATATCAATGTGTTTTATTGATATCTCGTGATTGAAATGTGGAAATTTTATGTTTCCTTTATGCATGTTTTATGTGATATGATTATGTTATGGTTCTTGGGCATTATTATGAAGATGGGTGGTTCCGTGATAAACTAAGGGCGGGTGAGCCCGTTATAGCTCTCCAATGCATTGGGTAACGCGAAGGAGTGAAACGTTAAGGTTTCTCCGATGAGATTTAGGGAATATACTGTGATGGGTATTCCAAACGTAACCAAGAGGGTTACTCCCTACGTAAGAATGTTATGAATGCCTCAAGTTACCTTTACGTATTATGATTTCTATGATTTATTAATGATTTTATGATGTATGTTAAAGTGACTATGTTTTATGGGTAAAGTATGATTTCATTCTTATGTATATATGAACTCATGTTTCCTTTCCATGTTTTTTTTATATAACCCATACTAAGTTTTTATGCTCATCCCAAGTTTTTGAAATTTTTTTCACAGGTCAAGGGAAAGGTACATGATAAGATGATAGAGTCAAGGATGTGTCAAGAAATAATCCATGTTTTATTTTAAATGTGTTTCCATTGATGGGAATGAAGAATACTATCTTTATGTAACCACTTTGTTTATATGTGGAATGTAATGCAAGTTTTATGATCTAATTCTCTAAATCTCTAAACCCGAAAAGATCCTCAATGTGTAATCTTGTAATAACTCAAGATTAAGTAAGGTTTAAGGCTGGGGCCTTATATTGTGACCACTATGAATGGTGTAATGAAAAAAACCTCAATAAAAATTTTATTGATTATAAAAAGGCAATTGGGTGGATATTTAACAAATATAATTGTGTTGTACGTTATGAAAAATGGTAATAATTTGATCCCTTTTATAAGGGAGGGGAGACGTACTATAGGAATCCCTCAAAAATTAAAAATTAATATAAATTAATAGGACATAATTTTTCCAATAATAATTTATTTGAAATATAATATGAGTATTGGTAAAAATTAACACATAAGCAAAAATTAGATAGGTTTTACATGATTTTATCGTTATATTTTATTTATAAACCCTTAAAACCCTTTTTTAAATATAAAAGTACTACACGGTTTTTATTATATGAATGCCATGGTAGGTATTGTAGAAATAATAAATACCAATAAATATACCATTATTGATATTATAACTCATATTATATTATATTTTTTAAATTTATCTTTTTTATGATTTTTATATAATTTCATTAGTTTTTATTTATTTTAAAATATATTTAATGGAAATTAAAAAAATCAATATTTTAAATATAATATCATCAATAAAACATGTAAAATTCAATAATATATTTTATTATATCCATAAAATTTCTGATAATGTAAAAAAATTGTGTATGAAATTTTTTTTCTTATTTTATATTGCATTAAATAAAATTAATTTCATTTATATGATTTTTTCATTAAACAAATTATTACTACATCAGAGTTGTGTATGTTTTTAAGATAATTATTTCCTTATTAAAAAATAAAAATATATTAACATGATGAAGGAATTTTTTTTAAAAAATAAATTTTACAGTTAAACATATTTTCTTTTAAAGCAAATTTTAATATTATTATATCTAAAAATGAAATTTTGTGACTTATTGTATTTTTGAATGAAATTACAAAAAATGTCTTCATTTTATTAAAATAGTCATAATAATCAATATAATAAAATTATTTTATATGTATTGATGAAATAGAATAACATAATATTATTAATGTATGTTTTATTATAATAATATAGTCCTTCTAATTTTATTTTTAAGAAGAATTAATAGATATACCATATACCTTTAAAATAAAATTTACTAAGGTTACGCTTCATATTGACCAAAGACTAAATGAAAAAATTTGAAAAAAATTGGACCAAATCATTCGAAATATATAATCCATTTTCTAAAATTCAATAAAAATAATTTCAATATTATAATTTTTTTTAACTAATAAATTACAAAGAAAATTTTTTGTTTAGAAAAAATTGACTATTTTTGATAATTTTTTTTTAAAAAATAAATTTATTTATAAAACTCATTTCAAAAACTATTAGTGGATAAATTATAATAAAAAAATAATCAAATACAAAATTTTAAAAAATAAATAATAATATTTTTCTTTTTTAAATAGGTAAAAATTGTTTTGAATAAAAATCAATATTTTACAGAAATCATTGAAACATCAATATATGTTGAGAAAATCCCATTATTCATCATAAAAAAAAATTCAATGCTGAAATATAAATGTAATTTTTTCTAAAAAATATTTTATAAAATTGGAAAACACAAATTATAATATTGACTTATAAATAAAAAGAAACCCTATTTTTGATGAAAATTTATTTCTGAATAATATAATGAATTTACAAAAAATATTATTGATTATATTATAAAATGTTCCACATTTTTTTATAAACACATATATATTTATTTCATAGATCATTTAATTCTATTTTCACCCTCAATATTAATAGATACGTTTTAATGGTACCAATTAAATGATAACAACTCATTATACAATTTAAGCTAATGTTTGCTATATTTTTTCGTATGAAAAAAATTATTTCCCCAAGAATATAAGAAAATTATATTATATATACATTTAAAAATTTCAAACACTAATATTTAATTTTATATTTTTAACTAGGTTCTAGCTTTTTAAAATAATTTTTTTAAAACCCATATCAATAAAAGGTTCAATAAAACATCCTCTTGAAATTAAACCAATAGAACTATAAAGGTCATCCAGAATGACACGTAGTAGGCTTCCAAGTAGAAGAACACCGGCCTCCTTGACTCCCTTGTCATCTGTTAGCATGATACCAGAGACCTCAGGAGGTACCTTGTCCACAGAGCCATCATTCCCTTCCTCCTCTCCTGCCTCCACAGGGGTTAAAACAGCTCCACCAGTAGTAGAATGGGGTTCAGAATCCTGGGCAGTAGAAACCTCCTTCAGATTACTACAGTTAGTGCCATGTTATTCAGAACCCCCGGCCTCCATGGGGCCCGTAATTTGTCCAAGAAGGGAGCTTATTCTAGGTGCCAATGCCTCAGAAATATTTGATTTCCCCTTTCACTTATGACAGTTAGCCTCAACATGACCTGTTGCTTTACAACAGCTGCAGGTCTTGTTCCTTCTACAGTCCTTTGTTGAGTGACCTATTAAATTATATACATCGCACACCCTGGGCCTCCTTTCATATTGTATCTCTAATGTGAGGGTGTCATCAATGGTGGTTAAAACAGCCTCTCAATAAGGGTACTAGCCAATCGATTTCCACAAGTACTTTCACATAATGAAAAAGTCTCAGATTATTAGTTTCTCTGTCTATTAGAATAGGAAATCCAACTACTGATGCAATATCCCATAAAATTATAGGATGCCAGTACATCCAGTTCAGCTTACAAATTCGAATCCACACCTGTGCACAAGTATTCTTCACATTAGATGGGTCAAAATTCCGGTCACATTCTTATATGTGAAGCAATGCCGTCTTGAGGGCGATAGACCCATAGCTCCATGCTCTCCTCTTCAATTCATCCGAGGGAAAAACTTGGTGATAAAAACCGTGCCCCATGGATGTCATTTTCCAATCCGAAAAGCCCCACATATCACAAATTCGCTTCACAAGATCAAAGAAATTCCAGAGGAGCTCACCCTTAGGGGCCAAAACCCTTGCGATAATAGAGTAACGACATAGGTTGACAAGTTATTCAACAAACTCTCTATCTTCCATGACATGATCAGTCGCCCCTTTCTTATGATCTTCCCCAGAGAAGGAGCTTCAAAACCAGCAATGGAGAATTAGGCCTCCAATTTTACAACCTCGATGAAATTTCTTTTTTCCCCAACCGATGGCGTGACAGTCGCTCTTGACTTTTCAACCCTGGTATTTCATAGTCGGAAGAGCTCATTATGCCCCATTGGATCCTCCGAGCCCCTAGTCGGAGATGCATATATACCTAGCGTCGGCGTATTCTGCTTTGAGGTCGTCGCCCCAAGGGCTTCCGTTCCTCCTTGTTCCGCCATCATTCTTTTTGTATATTTCTATGTGAATAAATAATCTTGTTCTTAATTATTTCTTGGAACAATGTTTTATCTTTGGCCGTATAATACCACCTAATACGGGGGGTTCGGGCCGAACAAACATGTCCTGATGACTCTCAATTTTTCCTTGATCTATTTCGATGGCAACAGTGACGGAAGGTGCGGTGGGGACTAGAGAAAGCAATGGCCATATGCCAGCCGCATGGAGAGGAACTGTAGCCCCCATCCACGGGCCGCTCTACCGATGAAGAACTGGCCAACCATCGTAGGACAGGATGGTGGAACTGCGGTGCCCCATGGCATTGCGCTATGGAGAACCATGGCCTACGCTACGTGCACCACTTCAGCGGGCAAACCGGTCGGCTCATCTGCAGTTCAGGTTAAAGAAGGCCGCGACACTTGCAGGTGCCACGTGGGAGGAGAGAGGCCCACACGGGCTGCTCACGCCGGGATGACCGGCCAGCTTCGTCCGGATGTAAAGGAGGGCGGCGCCGCCAGATGCCCCCAGTTCGAAAAACCAGGGGGCTGGGCCCCATGCCGCGCTCGGCTAACCGGGCCGGGCCGCACTGCCACGCGCCGTGCCGGGCCACACCGTGATGCACTGCTCGGTGTCGCGCTGGGCCATTCCGGGTCGAGCCCAACCGGTCTGCGCCACGCGTTTCAATGGGCCTGTTCTACACCAGCCATGTCCGACCCGCTGAAACTGGGATGACCTTACATGCCAGCCCACTGGACTTGACAGGCCGAGCTCATTTCACTTAAACGGGAATAATATTAAGACCACGCGTCCAATGAACGCATCGTCTACGGCACTAGGATTATCGTGACGAGGCGGTCCTCTTGAAATACTCTCATTGAGTTTTGGAATACTTTGGAAAAACTTCTGGGATGGTTCAAAACCGAATCAAAGCAGGACCTTAGAGCAAAAACACATATAACATAAAGATCGTACATCTGACTGACTTGTCGTTAAATAATTTGGGTTCCTTTTAATGTGACAGGTATTTTGGCATACTCTATATAACATCCCAGGTAAATAAATAATAAAACATTTTCATATTTATTAATATTTGTGAATTAAATATTAATTTCACTTTAAAGGGGTTTGTATGTTCGATAAAATACTCGATAGGCAACAATGAGATTCTTTGAAATCTTACGTTGCACACTAGTAATAAAATAATATTATTTTAAATGGTAGTTAATACGTAGTCTTTTTATTGGCCATATTGAATAGAAATAACTAAAATATGATTATATATGTTTTTTAAATGTTTTTACATTTATCCAATAAAGGATAAAGTCTTAAAATACAAAAAAAAATTCAATTTTAAGCATATATACTCTAATTATCACTAAAGGTCCACTTATCACCTTTTGATGGACAACCATTATTAAATATAGTTTTGGTCACTATTATACATTCTATTAGACTAAATAAAATTCGTCTTTAGAATTGGGACATCAAAATTTACATTGTGTATATTTTTTGGTATTTTTCCGATAAAGTTCATTTTTTAAGGAATAGTGCAAAATGTTGTAGTTTAATTCAAAACCAATTTTTAATATAATTTATTTATAAGATTATATTATCTTTTGAATTGGTTTTAAATTGATATTAGAATATATTTTTACCATTTAATCCAATAGTTTTCATTGAATTAATTTCACTTTGAAATTGTACTTAAACTAGTTTCAATCTTTTGATATATATTGTTTCACAAATACATGCTATATGTTCTGATAGTGGGAATTAATTATTAAATTAATTAATGTAACTTATATGATTTGAATTTTGTAAAATAGACATCATTTTTGTAATTCAGAATATCATATATAGCTTAGGGTTATGTTTTGGTATTTTTCTGAAAAACATCAATTTTCCAGGAACACTAAAACCACTATGTTGTACTTAAAAAAATGATTTTTCATTTAAATGAAATTTTACCACCTCGGTGTTTTAGAATTTAGAAAATCCGACATACATGGTTGTCATTAAGAAGTAAAATGTGGTTCAATGGGATTAAAATAAAAATTGATGAATAGTAACTTTTATGTTTTTAATCATGATTATAGGTAATTAGTGTAATTTATGGTAAAAATATTATTTTAATAATATGAAATGACCTTGAAAAATGTCATACCCTTATTGGATGTGTCATGGCCGACCATGAAAATCCATGGGTCCACTTGGGGACCCAATAGAGACACTTTGGCAGGAAAATGACATTAATAACTTTTTATTTAATTTTAAAATAAAAATTTCACAATAATGTATTGTTTTACTACTAATATTTTTAAATGGGGATATAAAAGTCATATTTTTTAATATAAATATTAATTTGGAAGATAAATAATTTTCCTACATCGTATATTTTTTTTTAATTTTTAGACATTATATACATTAAATTATTTATGACACCATGATGATGCATCGATTACCTCATTATTTAACGATTTAAATAAAATGAAACGATAATGTAAAATATAAGACCTACACTAGTCAAAAACCAATTGTATGGGTGGATTTCGAACTATAATCACCTTATCCTCGAAATATATAATTTTGGGACCTTTAAAATCTGAAAATCATTTTATAATAAAGTAACCCTTTATAACATTCCAAGAGTGCCCCTCCTCTCCTCTTATAAAAGGCATCCACCTCTACCACCTTACCCACACCTCTCAAGCCCTTTTCTCGGCCAACCACTTCCCATTTTGCCTCTCCAAATCCCTCTCATACTCCTAGAAGCCTCACTTTTGGCATAAATCTTTCCAAAGAAGCCTTTGAGCTCAAATCGATATGAGTTACCCGATTTAAAGGTAGTGTCTTGTCTTGTGTTCTTATGTTTTATTTTGTTTCTCCAACCCCATAAACTCTATAAATTAACTTATTTTGCTACAAAAAAACTATCTTCAATATAATAGGATGTTTTTATGATAATTTTTAAAGCTAAACCAACACACACCTTTGTCTAATGGTTAAAGAAATTAATATTTTTGTGGTTGGTGATTTTCAGCCACACGAAATGAAGATTGTTCAATCCTATTTTAACACATTAAATGGGGGCCATTAATATGTCACACTATTTATATATGATATATAATATGTTTATGTTTTCCTTATGCTTCTGTATTTTTCATTTGTGGCATACCATTATGGTTTCCATTGTGCGTAACATGATAATTTCATTTTAGAAAGTGCGGACTACCGCCCCCTCAAAGTGATTTGATTCGTTAATTCCATATATGGGATGTATAAAGGATGGATTTAATTTTATTATATATTAATTTATACTAGAATTACAATATAACCTTATATCATTATGAATTCACTCCATTAAATACGAAATAGAAATGAATGTAGAATTTATGTGTACGTACGACTTACCTTCTCCATGAACGGTTCATTTAATTTCTTACCTCTAAATGTTATTTACTATTATAAATAAATGTATATGCTGGATATATATGATATATATGATATCCAAATAATGAATATCATTCTGAATATAATGAACCTTTCACCAAAAAAACAGCATGTAATTGTAAGAAGTCAATTTCTGACTTAAGTACCAAATATCAACCAAATGAACTTTATTAAATTAAATGATTACATAACATTTATAACATTGAAATAAGTTATATAAAAGGAATAATAAATATGAAAAAGGTTCTCAAGCAAGTAGAAATTATCTTTAGTTTATTATTCATGAGATTAACAAGAAATCGTGTCACGTCGGACACGAGGTATGGGGACTTCATCTAAATATCCTTTTATTTAGTCATATTTTGTTCTAAAACAAGAAATTCATTTATACGATGTATAAAACACCTTTTACTTTTAATTTCATTCAAAGGGAATATTTTTCTATGAAGAGTTTTACTTAACGAAAAAAGGAATGTTTATTATAATTTGAGCAGTGACAATGACCTTTTCCGCCACTGTGAATATTATTTGTTCTTTGGCTTCCTCAACAAGCTGTATTGTATTTAAAATGAAATTAATACCATATAATCTTTTATTTATTTTTGTTTTGAAAATGGTTTTTATAATGGATTTGTTATGTCAATATATTTAAGTGATATATTGTGTTTGAAATGTGGAAATTTCTTCTTTCCATTGTTTTTTTTATGCATTATGATTTTATAATGGTACTTGGGAATTTGACAGGTGGTTACGTGATAAACAATATGACGTGTGTTTTCTTTGTGTATCCCTTATTGAGCTTTTTATGATCACCCCATGTTTTTTTGAAATGTTTTTCACAAGACATAATGTGGAATAGGGCCAACGATGGGATCAAGGAATAGTCATGCTTTCTTATATATGGAACTAGAAATGACTTTTTTTTGGAGTTCATGTTTTGAAAAAAATGAAACTTTGTTGAAGTGTCTACTATGTAATCTTTTAAGATGTAATATTTATGATCTAATTCTCTAATACTCTAATCTTTAAATGATCCTCAATGCGAATTATTCATTTAATTCAATATTAAGTAATGTTTAAGGTCATGGCCTTATTGTTGATATCAGAGGTTAGTTTAGACAATTTTTGGAGATAGAAAATTGTTCAATTATAAATTAATTTAATGTATGATTTAATTGATATAGAATTTAAATATTACCATGTTACTTCACCTACAATATTTCTATGTTCAAAATGTTTTTCCGCAGAGGAAACAATGTGGCTATGTTTGGACGAAATCAGGAGGAAGACAACCTTCCAAATCAGCAACCTGAGATAGTCAGAATTGGAACTGAATAGTTTGTTGTAGTGATGGCACAGTTGACTCAGGCTATAAATGGTGGTGGTATCCATGCATGAGATCAGCCAGATCAACCGCTGAGGAACATGTAAGTGGTGGGACATTTCATGAGGAAACATTCCCCATCATTGAGAGGATCATTTGAACCTATGATAGCTGAAGGGTGGATTAAATCACTGGAGAATATTTTTGATGTAATGGGGTGTTCAAGAACATTAAAAAGATAGACTTTCTATTTAACTTTTTGAAGGTGAAGCAGATCAATGGTGGTAAATGATGAAAAATATCACGGATTGTGATGAGATTGATGATCTTCACTGGGAAAAATTCAAAGATATGTTTCTTGAGAAATATTTTCCTAAGGTGGTTTGTCTTAGGATGGAAAAAAAATTCCTATAATTGAGGTAGGAGGATGACTCAGTGGCTGCTTATGAAGCAATGTTTACTCGACTGGAAAGGTATTCTCCAGACATCATACGAGATCTTGATAGTAAAATAAACCATTTTTACTCAGGGTTAAATCCAAACTATCAATGGGATTTAGCTTCTTGTGAGTACAAAAATTATGAAAAACATGTTCGATGTGTGGAGAAGGTGGAAATGGAGTTTTCCGATTATCAGGTGTTCTTTGAAAAATAAAAGAATAAGAGGTCCAGTTGGAAGGAAAAGGGGAAGAATTCATCAATGAAATAAGGAGGTAAGAAAAAAAAATATCCATCCTATGAGAAGTGTGGTAAAATTCATCCTGGAGAATTTCTATCCATGTCAGGAATGTGCTTTATGTGTCATATGTAGGGTCATATTGCTCGCAACTGTAAGGAAGATGATCAAGCAGGCAATGAAAAGCAAGCAGTAACATGTTCTAAGTGTAATGAAATTGGTCATTATGAAAATGAGTGTCTAATGAAGAACTCAACTGGGAGGAAAGCAGCCAGACTATAAGAAAAAAGGGGTTGTGAAATCCTTTGCAACTACTTCAGCAGATGTTGGGCCATCGAATGATGTAGTATCAGTTACACTGTTTGTTTGTTCAGATTATTCCAATGTGTTGTTTGATTCAGTGTCTACACATTCTTTCATTTCTGAGACGATTTCTAGTAAATTGGAAAGTCCATCTCAATATATGAATCATGAACTTATGGTAAAAACACCCATAGGAAATATTGAGACGAAAATAAATTATAAGAACCTTTATATCCTTGTGTGTAGAAAGAATGTACCTAAAAACCTTATTGTTTTTCCTCTAGTATAGTTTGATGTTATTTTGGGAATTGATTGGATTTCTGTTTATCATGATATGGTTGACTGCATAGAAAAAAAATATCTTTTCAGAAATATATTATGTTTGTGTAAAAGAATGAACCCTTGATTTTGATAACATATTAAGAAGTTCATAAACTAGTAAAAGATTGAAATAAATGTAATCATGCACATACTATTGAAAATAAAGGATTTGTTTAGTTTAATTATGTGGTAGTGGTAAATTAGTATCTTGATGTTTTTTCTAATATGTTTCCTGGTATTATTCATGATCGAGAAGTTGAATTTACTATTAGCTTAGTTCATGATTCTAAGCCAATTTCAAAACCCCCTTACCGAATTGCACATGATGAACTTTTATAGGTAAAGAAGTAATTACAGGAGTTATTAGATAAAGGTTTCATTCGGCCTAGAACATCACCATGGGGTGATCCTATCTTGTTTGTTAAAAATAAAGATGGTTCAATGAGACTTTTCATTGATTATAGAGCCTTGAATAATATCATTGGTAAGAACAAGTATCCTTGCATTATATCGATGATTTGTATGATCAGCTCTAGGGAGCTCAGTATTTTTAAAATATTGACTTGATATTGGGGTAACTATAGTTGAAAGTAAAAGAATCACACATTCCAAAGACTGCGTTTCGTACTAGATATGGCCATTATGATTTTTTTTGTTATGCCTTTTGGGTTAAGGAATGCACCTGTTGTATTCATAGACCTTACGAATAGAATTTTCCATGAGTTCTTGGATAAGATTGTAGTTTTTTCCTTGACGATATTTTGGTGTTTTCTAAAAGGAAAGAGGATCATGAAAGTCATTTAAGGGTTATCATGAAAACCTTAAAAGAAAATAAACTGTATGGAAAATTCAGCACGTGTGAGTTTTGGTTACAAAAAATTTCATTCCTTGGTCACATTTTTTAAAAAAATGGCATAACTGTTGATCCTGCTAAAACAAAAGTTGTTGAAGAATGTCCAAGACCCACAAATGTAACTGAGATCCATAGTTTTCTTGGTTTGGTAGGTTACTACCGAAGGATTGTTTAAATTTTTCACGGTTATCTAGTCCAACGACTAAGCTAACTCAGAAGGGTGTTAAGTTATCTGGACAGAAGAATGTGATGACTGTTTTTAGTATTTGAAAGGAAGATTGGTGAATGCTCTAGTTTTGGAACATCCTTCCAGGAATGGTGAGTTTTTTATATACAGTGATGCTTCGTTGAAGGGACTTGGTTGTGTCCTTATGCATAATGTTCAGGTAATTGTATATAATTCACGTAAGTTAAAAACTCATGAGGTAAATTACCCTACACATGACTTGGAATTAGCTGCTGTTGTTTTTGCTCTAAAAATTTGGAGGTATCATTTTTATGGAGTAAAGTGTGAAATATATACTGATCACAAATGTTTAAAGTATATATTCACTCAGAAAGAGTTGAACATTATACAGAAAAGATGGATAGAATTAATCAAGGATTAGATTGTACAATTCATTACCATCCGGTAAAAAAAATAAAATGGTTGATGCTTTGAGTTGAAAAAGTAATGATTCATTAACCATGATACGTTTGGAATGAGATACTTTGGTTTTTGATTTGATGAACTTTTGCATAAAAGTTGTTGGTGCAAAATTTTCTTCTATTTTTCCTTCTGGTATTAGTGAGATCATCTCAATCATATAGAATTAATAAAGCGTTGAAGAAACATAGTGGGTTGCAGAAAAAGGTATAGATGGTTCAGAAGGGTCAGTTTCCAAAATTTTATATTGATAATGATTGTATTTTGAGGTTTGGCTAGAGATTATGTGTGCCTGGTGATTCAATGTTGAAGAATGAGTTGTTATGTGGCGCTCATAGTTCCTCGTTTTCAGTTCATCCTGGAAGTACTAAAATGTACAGAGATATGCGGGAGTATTACTGGTGGGTTGGAATGAAAAGAGATATTGCTAATTTTACTGTGAAGTGTTTAACTTATTAGCAGGTTAAAGCAGAGCGACAGTTACCTAAAGGATGATTCAACCTTTAGCAGTGCCTTAGTGGAAATGGGAAAATATATCCATGGACTTTGTTGTGGGATTACCAAAAACATCTCAAGGTAATAATGCAATCTGGGTTATTGTTGATCTCTTGAAAAAATCTGCTCATTTCCTTCCTATTTGAGATACTTTCTATCTAGATCAACATTATCGATTGTATCGAAAAGAGATAGTCAGGTTGCATGTAGTTCCCCTATCTATTGTATATGATCGTGATCCAAGGATTACTTTTAACTTTTGGAAAGGTCTTTAGAAGTCGTTGGGTACTAATTAAATTTTAGTACAACTTTTCATCCTCAATCAGATGGGCAGTCAGAACGAACAATTCAGACTTTGGAGGATATGCTACGTGCTTGTTCGATGGATTATCAGAGAAGTTGGGACCAACATCTTTTTTTGGTTGAATTTTCAAATAAGAACAGTTTTCATTCTAGTGTACATATGGCTCCGTTTGAGGCATTATATGGGAAGCAGTGTTGAACTCCAACTTTTTGTGATGAAGTTGGTGAAAGGAAGGTGATGGGACCAGAATTGGTAGAAGAGATGGCAAAAAAAAGTTCATTTGATTCAGAAACACATGAGAACATATCAGAGTAAACAGAAATGTTATGAAGAAAACAGGTGGAAGGGTCTATATTTGGAGTTAGGTGATCATGTTTTTTCAATGATTCACCATGGAAAAGTGTGATTCGATTTCGTAAGAAAGGAAAGATGAGACCAAGGATTATTAGACCATATGAAATTCTTGAGAGAGTTGGATCCGTTGCATACTGAGTGGCTTTGCCTCCTCGTTTATCTCAGATACACAATGTTTTTCATGTTTTTATGTTGATAAAGTATATGCCGGGTCCATCTCATGTTTTGAGCCCAGAGATAGTTCAGTTGGATGAGAATATCTCTTATGAAGAATAGTACTTCCAAATTCATGACCATGGAGATAAAGTGTTGCAGAATAAGGTATTTCACCAGGTAATGGTTTTGTGGAAAAACTGTATGGTTGAAGAGGCAACGTGGGAATCTGAAAATGCTACGAGGGATAAACACCCCCACTTATTTTGATAAGTGAATAAAGTTGTGAGGATGCAATTCTCAAAAGGGGGGAAGGATGTAACATCCCAGGTAAATAAAGAACAAATAATTGTCATATTTATTAATATTTTTGAAATAAATATTAATTTTACTTTAAAGGGGTTTCTTTGTTCTATAGCGTACCCGATACGCAACAAAGAGATTCTTTGAAATCTTACGTTGCACACTATTAATAAAATAATATTATTTTAAATTATAGTTAACAGATAGACGTTATATTGGCATGAATAAATATAAATAACTAATATATGATTATATATGTTTTTTAAATGTTTTTACATTTATCCAATAAAGGATAAATGCTTAATATACGAATAGATTTCAATTTTAGGCATATATACTCTAATTTTCACTAAAGGTCCACTTATCGCCTTTTGATGGCGAACTATCATGAAAAATATTTTTGGTCACTCTTATACATTATATTGGGCCAAATAAAATTCTTTTTTAGAATCGGTACATCAAAATTTACTTTGTGTAATTTTTTTTATTTTTCCAATAAAGGTCATTTTTTAATCAATAGTGAAAAATGTTGTATTTAAATTCAAAACAACTTTTTAATATAATTTATTTATAAGATTATATTATCTTTGGAATTGTTTTTAAAGTGAAATTAGAATATATTTTTACTATTTAATCATATAGTGGTCATTGGAATTAATTTTACTTTAAAATTGTACTTAAACTAGTGTCAATCTTTTGATATATATTATTTAATTATAACACTCTATTTATTCTGACATTGGGAATTAATTATTAAATTAATTAATGTATCATATATGATTTTAATTTTTTAAAATCGACCTCATTTTTGAATTTGGAATATCAAATATAGCTTAGGTTGATGTTTTGGTATTTTTCTGAAAAACATCAATTTTTATGAATAGTGAAACCACTAAATGGTACTTAAAAAAAACAGAATTTTCATTTAAATGAAATTTTACCACCTCTGTGTTTTGAATTTCAAAAATCCGACATACATGGTTGTCATAAGTAGTAAAATGTTGTTTAATGGGATTAAAATAATTTTTCATGAATAGTAACTTTTAAGTTTTTAATCGTGATTAGAGGTAATTAGTGTAATTTAAGGTAAAAATAATGTTTGAATATTATGAAATGACCTTGACACATGTACTACCCTTATTGGATGTTTCATGGCCGACCAAGATGATGTCGTGTTTACATCATTATTTAACGATTTAAATAAAATGAAATGATAATGTAAAATATAAGACCTACACTTATAAAAAACCTATTAGATGGGTGGATTTATAAATCACGTCACCTTATACTCGAAATATTTAATTTTGGGACCTTTAAAATATGAAAAGAATTTTTTAATAATGTAACCTTTTATAACATTCCAAGAGTGCCCCTCCTCTCCTCTTATAAATGGCCTCCACCTCTACCACCTTACCCACACCTCTCAATCCTTTGGCTCGGCCAAGCCCTGCTCATTTTGCCTCTCCACATCCCTCTATTACTCCTAGGAGCCTCACATTGGGAAGATGTCCTTCCAAGGAAGCCTTTGAGCTCAAATCAAAAAGAGTTACCCGATTTAAAGGTAGTGTCTTCTCTTGTGTTCTTCTGTTTTATTTTGCTTCTCCAACCCCATAAACTCTATTTATTCCTTTATTTTGTAACAACAGCAGTATCTTAAATATACTAGGATGTTTTTATGGGAATTATTTGATCTAAAACTACACACACCTTTATTTAATGGTTAAAGAACATACTATTTCTGTGGTTGGTGATGTTCTGCCTCACGAAATGATGATTGCTCAATCTTCATTTAAAACCTTTCATGGTGGACATTAAGATGTAACTATATTTATATATGATATATATTATGATTATGTTTTCCTTATGCTTCTGTATTTTTCATTTCTGGCATACATTTATAGATTCCATTGTGGGTAAACACGATAATTTCATTTTAGGAAGTGCGAACTACCGCCCCTTCAAAGCGATTTGATTCGTTAATGCCATACGTGGGACATATAAAGGACGGAGTTAATGTTATTATATATGATTTTATACTAGAATTATAATATTACTTTATATAATTATGATTTCACTCCATTAAATACGAAATAGAAATGAAAGTAGCGTTCATGCGTACGTATGGCTTACCATCTCCATGAATGGTGCATTTTATTTCATAACCCTAATTGTTATATACTATTATAAATACATGTATATTCTGGATATATGTGATATATATGATATCCAATTCATGAATATCATTTTAGATATAATGAACCTTTGACTACATAAACAACATGTAATTGTAAGAAGTCTATTTTTGACTTAAGAAACAAATATCAACAAAAGGAACTTTATTAAATAAAATGATTATATAACGTTTATAACATAACAATAAGTTACATAAAAGGAATAATAAACTTGGAAAAGGTTCTTAAGTAAGTAGAAATTAACATTAGTTTATTATTAAGGAGATTAAAGAGCAATCAAGTCACTTCAGACAAAAGGTAAGGGACATCGTCTCAATCTCCTTTCATTGAGGCATATTTTGTTCTAACATAAGACATTATTTTATACGCTAACATGGAATTTTCATTTCATTCAAGGAGGATTTTTTTCTATGAAGCGATTTACTAAAGGACAAAAAGGAATGTTTATTTTAACTTAGGCGGTGACAACGACATTTTCTTCCACCGCGAGTATTATTTGGTCTTTGTCTTACTCAACAAGCCATAATGTTTTTAAAATTAAATAAATTCCATATAAACTTTTATGTATTTTTAAATTGAAAATGGTTTTTATAATGGATTTTTTATGTCAATATATTTAAGTGATGTATTGTGTTTGAAATGTGAAAATTTTTTCTTTCCATTGTTTTTGTTTTATCTCTTATGATTTTATAACGATACTTGGGCATTTGACGTGTGGTTACGTGATAAACCATATGACTTGTGGTGCCGTGAATACTAGGACAAGTGGTTATGTTATAACCTCCAATGCATTGGGTATAGAAGTCTGCCATATGGCTATTCCATTAAGTGATATGTGTGGATGTCGACCGTATGGTTATTCCATTTATGTATGTTTATGTCCCAAGTTTCCTTTATATGTTATGTGTTCTTTATATGAGTTTTATGGTAATATTTTGGTTACAAAATGGTAAGTAATGATATTTTATTCAGTGAAGAGTATTTACTACTCCATAAAGGTAAAAGTTATTACTTTGATAAAGTATTCATGGTTCATTGTTGTTTTGAAAAACTAACAGTTTTCCTTCTTTCTTTATCCCATACTGACCTTTTTATGCTCACCACATTTTTTTTTGAAATGATTATCACAGGACATAATGTGGAATAAGGTCAAGGATGGGATCAAGTATAATTCTTTCTTTCTTAAACATGGAACTAGAAATGAATTTTTTTGGAGTTCATGTTTTGAAAAAAAGAGAAACTTTGTTTAAGTGTCTACTGTAATCTTTTGAGATATAATAGTTATGATCTTATTCTCTAAAACTATAAACGTGAAAATATCCTAAATGGGAATTAATAATTTAATTTTATATTAAGTATTGTTTAAGGTTGGGTTCTTATACTCCACATGGGGTTAGGACGTTGTTGGATACGGTCGTGTTGATTTGAGCCTAAAAACCAACTGGGCCCCTGGAACGGAAATGCTAATAACTCTCAGACCAGGGGACTGATTGATGCGTTGTCTATTGCATTGATACCCCTATGATGTGGTGGTCCTTTATGATACTTCTATGAGAGACTTCCTGACACTTAGAGTATCGACCAGTAGCTCGTGGAGCGGATCCTTTCTGAGACGAGCATACGGAGTACGAAGACTTTGTAGATGGATGAGAGCTGATGACTACTTGTCCGATTCATTTCAGAGTGACTTGACTCACCCAGTGGGGAGAACTACTGTGTGAGGTGGTGAACCCATGGTGGAGGAGCACTATTATGTTAGGAGGCAGACTCGTGGTACTCTACAGAATGAGTACCTCTGTAGGCTATCAGGTGGAGCGCTACTGTGTGAGGTGGTAGGCCAATGGAAGGGTGCGCTACTGTGTGAGGCGGGAGACCTGCAGTACTCGACAATAGAAGTACCTCAATAGACGAAGGTTAGTGAGTATCACCTCAGAGTCGCGATAGGACTACTATGCTCGACAGAGGAGGAGTTCTTCTGTAGCCATAGTTTCAACATCATGAATAAAATACTAGTTTGAGTTGAGTCAATGAACTTTGTGTTTTACTAATGATTGAGATAGGATACATGATAACGTAGGTATATGAATGGGCATATACCTAAATAATTCTTATCCATTGAAATCCTAATTTTTGGTTTATCCTTGTTGGATTTTATGAGACCTTGAGTGTCTTGAGGTCACTACTGAGTATCATTCCACTCTCCCTGCACGGGTTATACTCGTACCTCATTGTGTTGTATGTAGACGACGAACAATACTCACTGAGGCACAGTGTATGAGGACTGGATGGTACTCAGAGGTGGACCTCACAACTTGTTGGTAACTAGGGGATATGGATGGACGTGGAGCACTGTGAAGGCTATATGTACATACCCTTCAAGTAGGAACCCTGGTCGACGATTCAGGAGATGCTTTCACCTTTTAGTTGTTTGTCGCTTTTTAGTTGTACTTGATTTCAGTTGTATTTGTACTATATAGTTGGGATTTATTCCAGACCCTTTACTTTCATTACTCTTGTTATACTATTTTACTCAGTGTTTGCTTTCTCTTGTACTCTGGTTGTGTTTGTTAATAGTTATAAAGGCAATTCCTTTCTAGTTATATGGATTTACGCCTTTAGTGCTAGTCGCCAGACCCTGGACTCCGGTAGGTAGGCTTGGGGTAGTCATGATGTGGGCCTCGGGGGATGGGTCGTTAAAAATTGGTATTAGAGGAGTTGGTTCTACTGTAGAACTCAAAACTCTGATATTTTCTTTATTTGAATCAATAGTGTTACACGTACTATGTTTGGTTTTCAGTATAGAGAGTCCAGTGTTGGTGTAGGTGGCCAACGTATCCATACCCCATGACCCTGACTCTGATTTCAGACTTAGTGCATGCAAAAAATGATTGCGTTTGTGTGTTAAAAGTTTTCATTATGTCAAATCAAACCAGGTTACCTCACTAGGTATAGTCTTTTGAGCGTGTCACATCTATTCTTTCTGGAAGCCACCCTGCAGACGACTAGCTAGAGCCCCAAGATTTGTATGTACTGATAGGCCATCGAGCGAAGAGGCCTCAGTACAGGGCCCTATACCAGTGGAGGCACCATCAGTACTACCATTTGTTGGGCCACCGATGGCACCAGCCCCAGCAGCAGGCGATGCACATCGCTTGAGCACGCTGCATGAGTTCCAATGCCAAAGGCCACCCAGGTTCTGGGTAGAGATGGACTCACATGTGGATGATTATTGGATGGAGGCTATGGTGAGATTTTCCGTGCTAGTAGGGGACACTGATAGACTAAATGGTTATCCTTGCTGCCATCCTCTTTTAGGAAGCAACAGGAAGATGGTAGAGCCTGGTTTTCCAGATGCTCGAAGAGGCGACACTCTTTTGGACAGACTTCGAGAGTATGTTCCGGGCGCAGTTTGTACCAGCCTCCCTTCGAGTGGTGCGGATAAAGGAGCTACTACATATATATTAGGAAAACATGATGGTGGTGCAGTAGTCAGCGAAGTTCACTGACCTCTCGTGCTAATCTATAGATATGGTACGAGACTCGTTCTTCAGGACCCTGACCTTCAAGTAGGGGATCAGGCGAGAGATTATAGATTCAGTTGTTTCTAAGAGCATCCCGATGCAGATAAGGGTGTTGGAGCGAGCCCTTGTATTAGAGAGATTCCATGCTGAGAAATATCCAGCAGCGAGACCCACCACTAGCTGACATGTAGTGGAGTCTTCTGTAGCTGGCAGTAGATAGATGAGACAGTGGTTCAAGAGGACCAGACCTACAGGTGGTCGACCGCACGACTCAGGGTCAGTAGTGTGGGGAACCCAGGGTGGAGGCAGAGCATGACCTTCCAGGCAGTGTTACTCATGTGGAAAAAAGGGTCACATGGCTCGTGACTATCCGACCCGCTACTCGGCGAATCATCAGATTAATGAAGGACCTACCGGGAAGAGGCAGAGGTTCGATCGTAATGGACAGCAAAGAGCAGGAGACTGTGGCAGAGGAATTGGCCGTGTAGCTGGTGGTGGACGACGATTCAAGGTGTTGCCACCACCACCACGAGCAGGTCCACCTCGACCGTAGGGAACATTTTGAAAGGGGAGATCACAACTTTGGGCTGCTGAAGCATACGACCAAGGGTCTCCGGAAGCAGGTGGACATGAGAAGGACAAGTTCCAGGCATGGTGGCCTTTGTTCATAGTGCTTCTAGCTTCCTTGATGTCATTATTTTTGGTTTCATTGTGTATGTGAACCTTGAGATGCAGTAATAAAAGACACTTGTCATTGTGACATTTGATTTCCTTTCTTTTTGTGTTGTTAATACTAAGAGGTTCTGGTTTAAACAGTTGACATGACCCCCACATTAGATATTTCTACTGGAGGAGACCCAGTAACCACACAGTAATACCGATAGTGTGACTCAACCCTTGGAGATGAGAGTAACGGTTGGATCTCTTAGTAGCAACGTCGAGTCCTTATGACGTCATCCATGACAGGAATTAGTGTTATTCATATCAGGATTGATTGTATTAGAAAAAGGACGTGGTTCATCCCGGGGATGAGACCATATTTCTTTTATCAGCAAAGGAGAAATCTTAGTTTCTCTTATAGGACGTAAGTGAAAAAGAGTGAAGTAGAATTATTAGAAATGCCTTGTCACAAATATTGTTCATTCAGCGATCGGTTTACAGTTTACTCTAATCTCAAAAGTCTTAGGTGTGTCTTCTCGTAGAAAGACCTAGACCTAGAATGGTGATGTTGGCTTGAGTTCCTCTAGGACTATAACATTGTGATAGACTATACTCCTAGGAAGGGGAATGTTGTAGCAGATGCTCTCATCAGAATTTTAGGCATTTAGCTGTTAGGTGAGGTGACCGAGCAGGTGGATTCCTTACATATATCCTTTCTAGATAGAGATGGTTTATCATATATATAGTCTCTTACAGTCACTCCTCCACTTCTTCAGCATAGAAGGCGAGGTGGCTTACCACCTGGCCCTTCCACCTCAGTTTCACTGGGTGCATGACGTCTTCCATGTATCTCAACTGAGGAGATGCGTGCACGATCCATCCCACAACATCGACCATGGGGATATAGACATCGAATATAGGGCGACATTCACAGATGTTCTAGTGTAGATTATGAATCGATAGGAGTGGGTCCGGTGTGGATGGTCGATTTCTCTGATGCTTATTCGTTGGCATCACTACAACCTCCAGGAGTGATCATGGAAGAAGGAGGCTCAGATGCATGCTCAATACCATGTTTTTCCCCCAGTGTGTGTTATATCCTTATGGGGATGAAAATCCCTATGTTGGGGGAAATGTAAAGACCCTAAAATTTCAAGAAATTTTTATTCTTAAATAATTTGGAATTTTACAAGTCTGCGGTTTCTA
This sequence comes from Viscum album, assembly GCA_963277665.1. NCBI lineage: Eukaryota > Viridiplantae > Streptophyta > Magnoliopsida > Santalales > Viscaceae > Viscum > Viscum album. The sequence goes on from OY728152.1 coordinate 2,088,620,324, forward strand.
AAAGCACTTGATTCGGAGGCCCGGTGTGCCCAGAATCAATTTGTGACATTTTTTTCAGGTGCATTCAGAAAAATTTCATGCGGGTTTTTCTATCTTTTGAACCGGTGATCGAAATTGAAATCCAGGGGCACCGATGAACTCACAACTCCAGTATTCGCTTAAGGGGACATTTAGTACAATTGTGTTTTGTTGTGTGTTGTAGTTAAAATTTTGGGATTCATTTAGAATTAAATAAAATTGTTCTGTTATAATTTTATTTTCAGTGCAAGTAAATTCCTCTAAAGTGAAGTTGGTGTGGGGCCTATAACCCACCTAACATCCCATGGGAGGATATGACTATGGGTGGTGGGGCCCACACAAGGCCATAACTCCCCAATTCCCTTAAACTACACATTAACATACCCTTTATTTAATTTCAAAACCCCCCTCATTTATTTTGTGGAGCCTCTCCACATTCCACCCTCCCCTGATTAATGTGCCAACCTATTCAATTTAATGAACTGATCACCATTAATTAATTGATTCAATTTGAATTAATTCAAAATGCATGGCAATTTTATTTTAATATGAGAAGACTATTGTTTCATTTTGGGTTGGAAATTATTCTCTTCGGGAAGGCTCTAGAGTAATAAAAATAAAAATCTTCTTCTCTGGAGAAGAACATGAAGGACGCTCTATGACTCGAAGGCTGTGAAGAAACTTCATTCTTTCTTCTTTCCCCGATGTCAACTGAATCAACAACTCATCCTACAACATTTAAAGGATGACACCATTCTTCTGTGACGCCCGACTACCGCGATGATCGTCTTCCAGAGATCGATTACGTGCGACGTCAATTTCCAGGTATGGGTTTTGTATATTTTTATGTGAATAAATAATCTTGTTCGTTGTTCATCATTGGAACCATGTTTTATCTTTGGCCATATGATACCGCCTAACGCGGAGTGCGTGGGATGAACGAACACAGACCAATGAACCTTCATTTATCCTTGTTCTATTTCGATGGCAACAATGACAGAAGGGGTGGCTGTGACAGGAGAATGCAGCGGCCATATGTCGGTCGCATGGAGAGGAACTATGGCCCGCATCCGTGGGCCGCTCGGCTGAAGAATAACCGGTCGTCCGTCACCGACCGGGTTGGTAGAACCATAGTGCCCCATGGAGAAGCGCTGTGGAGAAACATGTCCCGTGCTCCATGCGTGGCCTCGGGTCGCACCATGCCCCACCAGGCAGGGCCGCATGCTTCACTGTGCCGGTCCGACACCATTCGGTTCAGTCCATCCAAAATTGCGATGACCCGACCAGCCAGCGCACTGGGCTTGATGGGTCGGCCCCGTTTTACTTAAATGAGAATAACTTCAAGACCCTGCGTTCGATCGACGCACCATTGCCGGAACTGAGATTCATTCGATTAGGTGGCCCTTTTGCGATACTGATATTGAGTATTGGACGACTTAGGAAAAATGGACGTGTTGGTTCAAAACCAAAACAAACATGGCCCTCGGAGCGGAAAGGATTATAACATAAGGATCAGACGTCTGATAGAAATTCCATCAACTATGTTGCTTTCCTATTGATTATACGGTTCTTTTGGCATATCCGAGTGAGTATCATATGTTGTTGGAGTATGTTCTAGTTGGTTTGATCCTTAAAACCAACCGAGCCCCTGGAATGGAAAAGAAAATAAATCTCAGACCGGGCATCCGGTTGACGTGTTGTCAATTGCATTGAGACCCCTATGATGTGGCAGTCCTTTTTGAAACTTCTACGAGTACTTCTTGACACTTGTAGTATCGACCAGTAGCTTGTGGAGCAGATCCTCCAGAAGACGAGCATACGGAGTACGGTGACCTAGTAGATGGATGAGACCTAATGAATGGTTGTCTGATTCGTTTCGGCGTGACTTGACTTGCTCAGTGGGGAGCACTACCGTGTGAGATGGAAGAAAAATGGCGTATGGTGGCTACTATGTGAGGTCGAAGACCCGCGGTACTCAACGGATGGAGTACCTCTATAGGAAATCGGGGGGAGTGATACTTTGTGAGTCAGCAGACCCATGGCGGGGATCGCTACTGTGTGAGGCGGCATACCCACAGTACTCGACAGAAGGAGTATCTCAACAGTCTAAGGTTAGTGAGTAGCACCTCAGAGTCGTGACAGGACTATTGTGATCTACATAGGAGCAGTTCTCTAGCAACTGCGGTTTCGACATCATGAATAAAATCCTGGTTTGAGCTGAGCCAATGAACTTTTTGTTTTGATCATAATTGAGATGGGTTACTTGATAACATAGGTATATGTATGGTCATATACTTAAGTAATGGTTAACCGTTCAAATCCTAATTTTTGGATTATCCTTGTTTGATTTTTTGAGACCATGAGGGTCTCGGGGTCCCTAATGAGTATCTTTATAATCACCCCTTCCCGGGATATGCCCGCCCCTCGTTGTGTTGGATGCAGATGATAGACATCGAAGTACGAGGCAGAGTATACAAGTATTGGATTGTACCAGGAGGTGGACCTCAGGATGAGTCGGTGCCCAGAGGAGTCGGACGGATGTAGAGCACTATAAAGGCTATCTAAACCTACCCTTCAGGTAGGATCCCCAGTAGATGATCCAATAGCTGCTTTCACCTTCCATCCGTCTGTCCCTTTTTAGTTTTACTTGCTTTCAGTTGTATTTGTACTTTACAATTGGGATTGTATTCCGGCCCCTATTCTATCAGTACTCTTGTATACTATTTTACTCTGTGATTTCTTCTGCTTATACTCTGGCTGTGTTTGATACTAGTTATAAATCCAATGCCTTCCTAGTTTTAGGGAGAACTTTTAATAAATGAAATTATTGTTGTTACTCAAAATGAGGAATGTCTCCTAAATAATAAATTTGTAGTTTTATAAGTGGTAACTAACTAATTAAAATATATGGATGAATTCATTGATAAAAATTCATTAGAAATGGAAATAATAAAAATTTAAATATAAATAAATGTACTTTTAAATATGTATTTTTATTTTCTCAAATATGTTTCGCCTAAATAATTTTTTATCATTACTATTAGTGAATACTCATAACAAACTTTATATATATTAAATAAAAGTTTTAAATATTAATAAATTAGATTTTATATGTATAACATAAAATCAAGAATATTTTTATGCATAAATGGTATATTTTTATAAATATAGTAATACCACCTATTAATGGAGAACATAATCTAAAAATAAATGTCCATGCCTTAACAAATATTAATTGAAAAAATAATGATCGTTTTTGAAAGGGAAATTAAAAAATTATCGGTGGATGTATTTTATTTACTCTTCTGAGAAGTTTCATTTTTTGATGAATAGTGAAAAATATCAAATTTTAATTATAAACTGAGTATTCATATAAATAATTCAACAAGAAAAACTTTATATAAAATTTATTTTGATATGAAATCATATCAAATTTACAAATATTAATAAATTTTACATAATTGTAAACATTTCTAAAATGATTTTAGATATAAATATATATAAAACTGTTGAAAATTTTCAGATTAAAATATTGTTCACTCTTATATTTTGAAATATCAGTTACAAATTAAATTTTACAAATTTTTTGAAATTAAATTGAAAAAATGGATTCTATATTTGGAATAAGAGTAATTCATAATTTTCTTATAATTTAAAATTATATTTTCAATATTTATTTTATTGAAAACATATAAAATTAATTACAATAATTAAGAAAAATATATTTTTACCAATTGAATAAACATTAGAAATAATGTCCAAAAGAAATATAAATTTCCTTAAAACTAATTTTATGGAAATATATCTATCATATAACACATATTATTGATAATTTTCATTATTGGTTCATATTAATATAAAATAATTTTGATCACTCAATAATTTTAAATAATCAATTTTTTGCCCCCTCCACAAATAATAAATGGCCTCCCTCTCTTATATATTCTTCACACCATATAACCACGTTCGTTGAGAATATTGTGGCCAAAATAACACTTAAATATCTAATCCATCATCTTCAAGAACTTTTAATTGGCATAAATCTAACTTATAAAGATGTAAGTGAAAACATAAGAAGTATTTCTAAAAAAGTGGTAATGTTCTTCTAAAAGCCTTTTCATTTTATTTCCTTCAACGCCTTTATAAAATGAATTCACCAAGAAATAATAGAATATACATCAAATGTTGATAATGAATCATGATAAAGATTATTCTATTGACATCAAAAAAATTTAATGATCAATTTTATTCTATATGGATTCACGTATTATGTCATTTGAGTATTTTATTAATGATATATTCTTTTAGGAATTACAAAAAATATAAATATTCTAATATTGTGATTTTCGATTGAGGATTTGAGATATAAGGATAAATTTAATTAGTTAATTAGAAAAATGATTCAGTAGAAATATTATATTCTTATAAAAAACATTATTAAGGGAAATATGACCCTTAATATCGTATTGATATTGATATAATGATGTCAGGATAATTAAATATAAGATTTATATAAATTAACCTGGATAAATGTTCACTAAATTAGAGCAGATTAATGACATTTTGTCAAAAAAAATTATACTATAATTGATGGAGTTAATGCTTGTTTGGGATTTATGGAATATATCAAATAATAATTTTTTTCCATAATGAGTGGGTAATCATGTATTTTGGAATTATATTTTTATGGTCATTCATGTTATTTCAATCATTCTAGATAATAAATAATTATGTTATTATGATTTTTAGAATGTGATCATAAAATAACTAATCCAAGTTAATTAAATACTAATGAAATGTTTATTTATGCTATCTAGTTACTTTCTTTATAATTTGTGGGATAAATATATTTTATAAAATAAATAATTTCTTTTAAATGGTATAAGCTGAACTTCAGAGGAGTTTACAGGGATTAATTCATTAAATCACTATATTATATAACTCTTGCTAAGAGATGACATAAAAAATAGCTCATGGATAGAATAATGGATAAAATATATCTAAATAAATAGACTGCAGTCAACAATGTATATCTTCTAATGATAATTCACCCACATTAAGAAATAATTTTTTGGAAATTTTTTTTATCCTATTACATTTCTATACAATGAATCATGTGGTCCATTAAATCATCACATTTTTTTAGATTTTAGGCCTTTAACTTTACATTGATTAACCAATTTTTTTGATTAACGTTCTATGTCTCAATATATCATTATTTTAGTGTTATTTTTCAGTTTTATGTCATGGTTTTTCTTTCCCACCTATATTCTCTTATCTAGAACCATATTTATTTGATTATAATTTATTCCACTAGTACATATATTACTATATTTTTAAAACAAAAATTTATTAACACTTCTACGATGTCGGTTTATCAAAAATGTACTTTCCATATATCACTTCGGATATTTTTTTATTACAAATTTACATTTTCGAGAAGGAATTTAATTATTTTTGGGAGAATATAACGCCCCATGATTCTAAATAATGAAAATTATAATTGATAAAATGAATGAGAAAAAGAAAAAACATATTGGAATATAATATCCCAATATATTAAAATACATTGCATATATTATATAAAAATAATCTTGGAAATATAATTCAATGCTCTCAACATATTTTTTCCATATGTTATATAGAATAACAACTTTTATTGATAACATGGGTTACATGTAAGACTTAATTTTACTGAATTCTATTAATCATATTATTTAAAATGAAAATTATATCTAGATTATTAAATTTTAATTTATGGATATTATTAAAACAATTATTTAAATATGTTGTTGAATTCAATTGTTACTAATTATATAGGAGTGGAAACCAAAAAAATTGTATATAAATAAAATGTTTTTATAAAAAACATGTTTTATTTTCCCAAATACATTTTTTCAAAATAAAAAAAAGTTAATATAATTAGTGAATGTATTTTGTAAAATTTTTATTCATTTAGTTAAAATGTTTCACAATTATAAAATATATTTTTAAGGGATTATATGAGAACAAATAAAATATTACACATAAATAAATATATTTTTTTAAATAATGTTTTACATACTTTTAATAGACTGAATTTTTTAAACCAAAAATGGATAAAATTTATTTATTTTTTTGAAAAAATAAGCTTCAATTTTAAAATACTTTTTTCATTATTATCTATAGGTTAATTTTGGGTTTTTCCCCTGAATTTTTTTTGAATATTCAAATAAACTAAATTATAATTAAAACCATAATTTAATGTAAATAAATTATAAAAAAATTATCTTATAATTTTTTATGTAATATTAGTTAAATTAAATATATATTAATTAAATGTTGGTAATTTTATACTTTATAAATTTAATTTTGATATAAAAAAATAATATAATTTTTTACGTATTCACATTGAAAACCAGTATTCTCATCCCTTCTGTGATATTAATATTTATATTATATTTTCCCACTTCTTTGAATATAATTTTTAAAAATGTATTAAAAATTCTGACTAATTATAATTTATAATTTCAAATAAGTTCAAAATATATTCTTCAAAAAAATTATTTATCTATATCAGTAAAATTTATTATGATAGTTAAGTGGAAAACAAGTTTACTGGGGAACTAAACATTATTCTAATTGTGTTCAATGAGTTAGAAAATTTTCAAAAATACAATATAAGGTTGTAATAAAAAAATATAACTTATTTTATCAAGATATTTCTTCTATTTGATCCAAATTACATAAATTAAACATGGGATCCATCCCTGATTTTCAAAAATACCAAGCATCTCCTTTCCACCACATTAAAATGGTTTCCCCCTCTCTTCTGTTAATCAAACCTTAATCATCATTTAATTGGAATATATATTCTTATATAACTCCAAAAAATATCTCGCATAAAAAATTTAATCCTTTTCTTTATCATAAATCCACCTTAGGAAGGAATTAGTCCATATATAAGAATGATACCCGAAGAAATTGTAATGTTCTTCTATAAGTGATTTAATTTTATTTTCTTCTCCACCTCTAAAATTTTCTATAATAACATTATAATATAATAAACATAGTATAATAGATATATTTTTTTTGTTTTGTCATTTTTTTGATCTACAATAGCATCCACTATCATCAAATGGGTTACAGAATCATCATTCATGTGTATGATAAACTACTAATTCATGATACAATGCCGTTATTTTTTACATTATCATTTTTATTGGTTTATAATAATGATGGAAATAATATTTATATTTTATATAAATGATTTATATTATGTTTTATGCAATATTATAGTTATTATATAACACATACCTTCTTATATTCCACTATGTGAGAATACAATAATTTTGTTCGTGTATCCGGCAGACTTCTCTTTACGGAGTTATGTAATTGTTTCATGATTTCAATGAAATGTATTTATTATTGTTTAAATATAAATAACATATTTTTGTTACATAATTTTTTTTTGAAATTATAATATATATTATATATATAATAAATGTTTCCTTATTTGAATATTAAAATAAAATAAAAACAAGGTTCATGCATATATACAACCTAGCATCTCTAAGAACAATTATTTTTTTTACTAAAACCAAATTTTATAGAATAATCAGAATACATATAGATTAAATGTATTTTTAATTTAACTAATCATAAAATTTATTTAAATGATTATATCATGATCTATTTAATAGGAACAAAAATTAACAAGTCAAAACATTCTAAAAAAATAAGGCAATTAACACCTAAAACAGTGAAAAAATATATTAACAAATGATTGACAAGATGATACAAAAGAATAATATATATGATATCATAATTATTAATTTATTTATTTAATAAGTTATAATATTTTTTAAAACTTTTATAGAGGAGGTTAACATGTTACTAACTGAAATAAAGTATATGATAACTATTTCATCTCAGCAAACATTCAATTAAGGTTGTTTTGTTATTATTAACCAATTCAATTTTACGTAGTGTACATTCATCCATTTTTTAATTATAATATCATGAAAATTATTTAATCATAATATTTTACATTTTTATTTCAATTATTTATTCCAAGATGATTTAAATATAAATGTTTCTAAATAGTAAAATCTATAGTTCAAAATCTCATTGTTTTCATATTGTTAGCTTTCTATGGGAATAATCACATTATTGGAACAGTTTTCAATATAAATTTCATTCACCATAAATATTAAAATTTCTGTGTAATAGATATTATATTTTCAAAATAATTATAATATTATTACATGGTTCTTAATTTAAATGTTTTCTACTTCACTTGAGAAATTGTGCTTAATGAATATCCCTTACTCTGTATGGATATTTGATAAAGAACATTTTTAATGAACTAAATTGATTTTTATATATATATGGAAGGATTTAGAATTAAATTAAATGGGGTTGGGATAAGTTAATGAAATATCTTAGATGATTTCGTAGTCTCATGAGATAAAACAGTTGAAAAAACATAATGGATTTTTTTATTCAGAGTATGTTTTTAATCTTTTTGATTATAGATCTTGATGATAATGGTTTCATGTGCCCTGGAAACATGACACCTAATAATTATGATCTTTCTTAATTCATTATTTTGATATTATTATTATCCAAATTATTTTGACTCTATAAAATATGGATGTATTTCATTATCAGTTTTTGATTAAATAGAATATTTGTTTAGTTATATACCACACAATAATGATTATTTGTTATCTATTTATAAACTAATGATATTTAAATGGATTGTTCATTTAGTTACTTAACATTAAATATTTATTATAGATTATTTTTTCATGATAAATTCATTTATATTTAACACTTACAAATCATTTTATCTCTCCCTTCATTTTTTCCTTATCTAATATTTTGAATATTTTAAAATTAAATTAGATTTCACGGATGCAGTTTATTATATTTTCTAAGTATTATGTATTATTATAAATTAAAAATGTAAATTTTTTATCATGTTTGTATATTATTCTCCAAAACTACTAAACTGATCAGGCCATTGAGATTTCAATCCTTGTAATCATGGTAAATTAAAAACGTGAGGTAGGAACTATGGGCATATGGGGTTGAGGTCTTTAAAACCCTCAAATAAAAACCAATTTAGAAACATATATCATCACTTTCAATACCAATTTTATACCCATGTTAGAAATATCACGTGACCATTTGCATCGATAGGGAAACCCTATTTTATCTTCCTCTGACATTCCTCAAAGGATAAGGTACACTACCCAATGAATTGAAGGATCATATCGGAACACCCAAATCTATAATGGGATCACCCATTGCAATCCTTGTGAAACTAATGTATAATCTAAATCAGGATAAACTGTAATAAAAAATGGATCTTAACCCTTCATATAAGATTTATCTAGATCACCCATTTAACATATTATTCTGAAATGTAAAATATATTTTACTATTCCTTTAACTTTTCAACATGAATACATTTATTAACTCTTTTAAACCTAATATGAAAAACTATTGGACATCAAAATACCTATTGAATATTTCCAATTTAATACATGTTAAAGAAAAAAAATGAACGAAAAAATTTTCTTTGAATATCCTTATAATATTTTAATGGAATATTCATAGGAAAAATTAGTTATGATTGATTTAAAATCCACGGAATTGGATTTAGTTAAGAAATAATTCCCTTGGTACTTTTGTTATAAAATATCACAAATTGCCTCATTTGTAAAAGGAAAAAATTCATTTATTTTGTTTATAATTTGATCATGGGTAAAATGACTTTAAAAATTCAACAGATAATAATAAAAAATACTTTTAAAAGTTTTTATATAATATGGATGCAGAAAGAAAAATTGAGGTTTAAAAGTGAATTGTAAAAGTTGAATTTATCAATATAATATACTTTACCTTTCACTTAACCCATAATGTTTGTTATTTTTCACATGATTAATAGAAATTTGTTAATTTTCAAAATTATTATGAAGAATTTTCAGTTTAATTATTCCATTAATGTTACTTATTTCATTGTTCTTTACATCTACAAAATCAATTAAATTCACATTAAATGTGTTGATGATATCTATATTATATGAAATAAATTACATTAGTATTATGACAATGGTTAGTATAAATCTTATTATATAATATTAATAATAATTCTTATGAAATAATTAACATTTTTATATATTAATTTTTTTTATATCTAATAATAAAATATTGTGACAAATTGTGATCGATGATAAAAACATGATGATGATAGGTCATACATATTCATGACTCACATTTACATATTCTAGATATCATTATAGAAATAAGTCATGTATAATATTAACATCATAGAGCGATAATAATATCAAAATGTTCATATTACACTTTTAATATTCTTATAGAAATAATTAATTTTATGTGTTAATGAAAATCAAATCACACCAAATTTTGGATGTGATAGGCTACATGTACACATGAATGATGTTATCATTTTTAGTTAATAGATATTTAAATGGTATATGATACGTTATAATTTTATAATTATATGTATTTCATGAATAAAATATATAAAAATTAATTCCTTCATTATATCAAATATGGATGTAAAATGATGGAAAATGAATTATATCAGTTCATGAGGAAGTTGTATGTTTTACAAACGAATGATGTTTTCAGTTCCAATATGATGGAAGATGATATTAATGTATGTTATTATATTTACATATTATCATATAATTATATGGAATATAAATATTTATTATTTTTTTATGGTTGATTATATTTTTGAAGGAGGAGGAATAATAAAATTAAACATAAACCCTCGATTAAAAATTAAAATTCTTCCTCAAATTGTATCTTTTGTTTTAACAAAATAATACTACTAACATTGCATAAATTACAGAAAATCCACATAATTAGCGGATATACTTTAGTACTGTATTTTGTAAGATCGTAGATGGTGAAATGATGTTTTTATGTGTATATAAATGAGAATTGGTATCCATTTATATGAGATGATAGGAGAACTATTAGAATCACTACAAATATTAAATTAATATAAATTGATATTTAAATAAAAATATCTCCAAACGAACATATTTAGAATATTTTATGAAGAAGAGTTGAAATATTTTGATCAAATAAAAAATAAATAGGGTTTGGATGTGTGTATATCCTTATATTTTGTCTTTGACCACTCAATTACCCATTTTAACTTACCATGAGAACATGGTTATTACACATTGATAGTCAATATAATTATAAAAAAAAGGAAAAAGTAAAAAAATCAATCATTTTTTATATTATCAACTATATAATATTCATTTTTTTAGTATTATTTTTTACATTATATAATTTAATAATGTATTATTTATTTTAAAATATCAATAATGTAAATTTTTTAAACAATTCATTATTTTTAATGTAATAAAATAAATTAATAAAAAATTCTATGAAAAAATTTCATTATATCCCAGTAATGTAATGTTAATCGAATAATAATTTATCAAATTATTTTTTTAAAAATCAATTTCATGTAATATAATCAATTTAGGAAATTTATTTTTACCATTAATCGAATAATTAATATAGAAACATTGGGAATGAATTCAAGGTAAATTTTTCATCAGTAAAAATTTAAAATATGTTAGCATGATGAATATAAAATTTTTATAAATTGAAATACTATTTATAGTCATCCATAACATATGGTTAACCCTATATTAAAAAAATTATTAAAAAAAGAGTGTGACATATCTGGTATTTCATGATGTTAAATGCTATAAATTTTAATATATTATCCAATTAGAAAATATAAATATTACATAATATTGGATGAGTATGGATGAAATTAAATCACAAATTACTATGAAGATATGTTTTTAGGACATTTTATAGTCCTTATTATTTTGTTTGATTATAAATATAAGGACTCGACCTTAAAAAATTACATAATCATGAATTAAATGAATAATTCACATAAAGGATATTTTCAGGATTAGAGTTTTAGAAAATTAGGACATAACTATTACGTCTCATAAGATTATAAATTATTAACTTCTACTATGTTTCCATAAAATAGAAACTCTTAAAAAGAAACATTTCTAGTTCCATGTTTTAAATAACATGTCATTCCTTGATCCCATCCTTGACCCTATTCAACTTTTTGTCCTATGGAAAACATCTAAAAACATGGGATGAGCATAGAAAGCCCAGTAAAGGATACACAAAGATGGAAAACTGTTAATTTTTTCAAACAACAAGTAAATCATGAATACTTTATCAAAGTAATACATTTCACGTTTATAAAGTAGAAAATAGTCTTCAATGGATAAAAGATCACTACATATCCATTGTAACCAAAAGAATACCATTACCCATATAAATAACACATAACATAAAAGGTAACTTTGGACATAAACATATATAATTGGAATAACCATACAGCCAACTTCCACACATATCACTACATTGAATAGTGATACGCTCGACTTCCATACCCATTGCATTGGAGGTTATAACGTAACCACCCGTTCTGGTATTCATGGCACCACCCGTCATATGGTTTATCATGTAACCACCCGTCAAATGTCCATGTACCATTAAAAAATCGTAATACATAAAAAAAGTATAAAATAAAATAAAAATTTTCAACATTTCAATCACAAGAGATCATATCACGATTATATCATAAAAACATCTAATAAAATACTTAATACTCTATGGGAGAAAAATCCCTTTATACATTGAAAATATTAAAAGAAGACAATTAAAAGTGATTTTAGAATAAAAGTGTCCCATACAACTTCGAAACTTTTGAAAGGGTTTTAAAACATTCATTACCCTATAAATATATCCTTAAAAGCATTTTTAATGCATGGACATGGATGATAATGGTTTAAAAGAATAAATCTTTAAAACCATTGAAAATAATCATTCAATAAAAGATTTCTTTTCCATTTCGAACATTTAAATTATAATCCACATGAAAGTTGACCATTTTAAAAACATTTAAATGAATTTAGTATAGACATAATATGGATATTGAATGTAAAAGGGGTTGTATATACACTTTATAAAAGAATAAATGTGTATATCATTAAGAAATGCCTCAATGAGAAGAAATTGAGATGTAATCCCAATCATTGATCATTCCATTAGAGAAAGGATAATGAAATGACATAATTATGTGTGAAATAGATAAATACACCAAAAATAATTGGATAATGTGATTAAAACAATAATATATCATCCACACATATTCCTAGAACGACATAATCAAGATATAGAGGTTTAACCTAAAGAATGTACATTGGTTTAAGAAGTTCCCTTACAAAAATTTAACAGCATAACAACGTCACTTTAAAATTCATAAAATGAGTTGATGAGATAGAAAATGGTATCTCATCACTTAGACATAAAATTTTCCTTAATAAGGATATCTAAGAACATATCTTATCATAATAAGATGTAAATTAAAAGGCATAACAAAATAAGTCTTTTAAAAAGAGGTGGGTGAAAGGTTCCCTTACCCACTTGGGTATCTTTCGAAAGGTACACCCCATGAAAGAAAGACAATACAACATTGATGTAAATAGTCATAAACAAAATTATAATACACAAAGAGTAGAATAATGGGAAGTACATATCCCACTCAAAGGAAATGGGTGCAAATGCTGGATAAATGTCACAGGAATAAAAGTGAGATGAAAAACTCCTTACAAAAAACATGGCAGCCTAACGGCGCCACATAAAACATTCAAAAAATGGATTTATGAGATCAAATAGGGTCTCTCATAAAATGAACATAAAATTACCGAATGAGTAAAATTAAATCACATTCCCAAACATAATAAATATGATCTTAAAATAAATGACATAAAAGAGAGTACTTAAAAAGAATGAGAGAGGTAGGATCCCTTACCTCATGTCCCACTTGTCTTGTTCGTTTCTTTATATTCATGAATAGTAAACTTTTGTCAATTTATAATAGCTTAAGGAACTCCTCTAAATATTATTATTCTGTTCATATCACATATTATAATGTTATAATAATTTTTTAATAATGTGAGTTCATATCAAACGTTTTGTCGATGTTCGATACAAGAGTCCAAATTGTACATATGGAAAAGAATTTTACATGTATTTATAGGTAAAACATCACAAGAATAGTATTGAAGATTTAAATATCATATATATCAAGTATATATCCATTGTATACTATTTCATAACATTTGGAGATAAAAAATTAAATGCACCGTTCATGGAGACAGTTGGCTGTACGTATTCATGAACGCTACTTTCATTTCTTTGTCATATTAATGGAATTATAACTAAATGAGATGTATAAATTATAATTCCAGAATGATATCCATCATTTTGATTTAATATATGACATAAAAATCCATTATATATATGTACTTATAATAGTACATAACATTCGAAGATAAGAAATAAAATGTACCGTTCATGGAGATGGTAAGCCATACGTATGCATGAACACTACTTTCATTTCTCATTAATACTTTAATGGAAATAAAAAAAATAATGATACATACTTATATTATAATTAACATATAATATATCATATAAAATCGTTAAATAAATCCTTTATACATCCCTGATATGGTATTAACTATTTAAATCACTTTATGGGGGTGATAGTCCGAACTTCCTAAAATGAAATTACCGTGTTTACCCATTATGGAAACCATAATGGTATGTCACAAATGAAAAATAAAAAAGAATAAGTAATACATAAAAATAATTTATATATAGTATATAAATAAATTGACATCTTGATGGCCACCAAGAGAGGTGTTTATAGAATATTGAACAATCATCATTTCGTGAGGCAGTAATTCACCACCCACAGAAACAGTATGTTTTTTAACCATTAAGTGGAGGTGTATATGACTGTATCTCTAATACTACTCATTAAATCATCCTATTATCTTTAAGATACTGGTGTTTATACAAAATAAAGGAATAAAAAGAGTTTAGGGGGTTGGAGAATCAAAATAAAACAAAAGAACACATGTGAAGACATTACCTTTAAATCAGGTAACTCTTCATGGTTTGAACCAAAAGGGTTTCATGAAGAGATTCCTGCCTAAGTTAAGGGTTCTAGGATAAATATAGAAATGTGTAGAGATCAAATGAGAAGATTTTCTCCAAGGAAAAGGCTTGAGAGATGTGGGTAAGGAGGTATAGTTGGAGGTCTTTTATAAGAGGGAGGAGAGGCACACTTAGAATGTCTTGAAAATTTAATTTATTATAAAATGATTCTCGGATATTAAAGGTCACAAAATAATATATTTTGAGGTAAAGGTGATAAGGGTTCGAAATAAACCCATTCAATAGGTTTTTTAAAATTGTATGTCTTAGATTTTACCTTATCTTCGCATTTTATTTTAATCATTCATTAATGAGGTAATCACTGCATCGTCATGGTGTCATAAATAAATTTGTTTATTTAATGTATAAAAATTATTAAAAATATATCATGATAAAGGAAATATTTTAATATTTCTAATTAATATTTATAGTCAAACATATGATTTGTATAACCCCATGTAATAATTTTTTTAGTAAAACAATACATGTTTGTGACATTATTATTTTAACATTAAATAAAAAGTTATTAATGTCATTTTCCTACCAATGTGGCTCCATAGGGTCCCCAAGATGACCCATGGATTGTCTTTGTCATTAATGACCCATCCAATAATGGTATGACATGTGTCAAGGTCATTTAATATTATTATAAATTATCTTTACCTTAAATTACACTAATTACCATTAATCGTGATTAATAAAACTTAAAAGTTAATATTCACCAAAAAAATATTTTAATCCAAATGATCCACATTTTGAATATTAATTACAATAAGGCATTATGTTTTTTTTAATTCAAACTATAGAAGTGGTAATGTTCCATTTAAATGAAAAATCGGTTTTTTAACTACCACTTAGTGGTTTGACTATTCATAAAAAAATTGATGTTTTTCCGAAAAATACCAACAATTCACCTAAAGATAATTTAATAATCTGAATTAAAAAATGATGAATATTTTACAAATTTCATAACATATAAGTTGCATTAATTCATTTAATAATTAATTCCCACTGTCAAAAAAATGGCACGTTTTTATGAAACGATATCTATTAAAATATTGACACTAGTTTAAGTCCAATTTCCAAGTGAAATTAAATCAAATGACTACAATTGGATTAAATTGGAAAAATATTATTCTTACTTCACCTTAAAACCAATTCAAAATATGATCTAATCATATAACGAAAATATATTAAAATGATGTTTTGAATTAAAATACAACATTTTTCACGTATTCGTTAAAAATTGACATTATGAAATAAAATAAAAAAACATACACAATGTAAATTTTGATATCCCAATTCTAATGAAGGATTTTATTTGGTCCAATATAACATATAAAATTTTCAACAAGTGGATTTAAAAATGATTCACCATCAAAAGGCTCTTTATCGACCATTTAATGAATATTTGAATATTTACACTTAAAATTGGATTCATTCACATTTTAAGCCTATAAAATTTATTAGATAAAATTAAACATATTTTACAAACATATATAACAATTTTGTAGTTAGTTCTATTCATTCCTGCCATTAAAATGGCTAGGTGTAAACTACCATTAAGAATAATATTATTTTTTTATTAGAGTGCATCATATGATTTCTAAGAAACTCATTGTTGCGTATTGGGTACCCCATCGAGCATAGAATTCCCTTTAAATTAATGTTAAAATTTTATTCACATAAATTGATAAATATAAAAATTTCATATTCTTTATTTACCTGGGGTTTTACATCCTTCCCCCCTTTTGGGAATTGTGTCCTCTCAATTTTAAAATTGGGCTCGTAAACTTCAGTGAATGACCCACATTGGAACACGAGTAAGTTAAACTATCACTTTAAAATAAAGAAAGCAATGTACAAAGGTCACATGAGTTAACCCATACTAGGATTCCATGAAAACCTGGATATAGAAGAAAAAACGGCCATGTTCTGATGGAGAGTGATAAAAAACATGTTTAGGAGAAATTTAACGACCAGAAAATCACAAACCTGTGATGGGTTAAACGTTATTTGATTCCCCAGTAGGAAAAGTTAACAGACAACATTTTTATTTTAAATTACTTTTTACTGAGGAATTTATTTATTTACATCACGAAAACATAAGGAAAAATACTTACTTTTCATGTTAACTTTCATCCTTTTCTATATTTCTTACACAAACTCATATTTTCTCCAAAAGATGAGTATTTAGGATAACTTGTTCACATTAAGATCACTATAATAAACTTCTAAGAAATAACCTAATCCACAAAATAGAACTATATACTTCCCATGTATTTTGTCCAAAACCAAAACCAAAACCAAAATGGTTAGTACAAGATCTGATATTACCCAAAAAGTATAATCATTTATATATAAAATCTATTCTTTTTCTACAAAATTTGTCAAAAAAACCCCAAGTTCAAAATATATCCATAAAATTCTACAAATAATTAAAACTAAAAATGATATCCAAATATATAAAGGATTTAATCACATAGTCTTCCAAGACAAACCATAAGATTTATCTCTGATCATCAGTTAATCTTAAAGTCAAATACTGGAAAGTATTTAACCTAATCACAAATACTCCATGATAGGTTAATAATTTTAATAGATAACCCAAAATCAACTTATTCTACCAAAGAATTCATGTAGTCTAGTGGTAGGCGATAAATAGCAGTCACACTTTGATTGTTGGTTCGATTCCCACAGCTTTGTCTGACATTACTGGTTGTCACATAGTCTGCGTGTTGTCCTTTTTCCAAAACTATATAAATCAAAACATTTCCTAAAAAGAGATAAGATCATCAAAAATAACCATAACATAATTTTAGCATAATTTTATCTCATGCCTTTCATTTTCCATCATACCATATAGTAACCCATAATTACCTCAAAAGTAAGTATCATATAAACCCAAATGGTTCATTATAACTATGTCTACAAACAAAGAGACAACTACTCCATGAATAAAATTTTCATATATAAAACATCAGGGTTACAAATACTATAAAAAGTATTGTAATGTAACCCCATCATCAAAAGAGACTTAACACTTTTAAGGATTTCACCATCATAAAATATACCATAACTCTTAAATCCCTTATATGATGAATTCTTACTCATTCAAAATTCATTATGATACATTAACCATTACTTTCCAACTTATTCTAAAATTCTTCTTTCCTACAAACAAAATCATAAATCATTTTCTAAGATTCCAAAATAGGAAAACATATGTAGAGAAATAATCCATTCCGTTGATTGGTCATTATCAGTTTCTTTATCCGCAATAGAAATGAAATTAGGTATTAGTAAACGAATATTTGTACAATCTTGGTGATCCCATTCCAAAAAAAAACTACTTTATAGGACATGTGTTTTTATAATGACCATGCACACCAAATTTAAAACATTCAATTGATCCCTCATAAATAACTTCTTTCCCTTTTCACGAGTCAAATGGATGCTTCCTTTTTCCATGGCAGGTTCTTTCTTTATGACCTTCATTTCCACATCTATAGCATATTTCTGTACTATTGATACATTTTCCTCGGTGTTTCTTTCCACATCTTTGACACATATGTTTTTGAACACACGTACGTTTATGACTATTACCTGTACTTCGGTAGGGATTTGTTTCTCACATATATGATTCCTTATAAAAATCACCAATGTTTATGTGGTCAATCATGACTCTAGATAGTTGGATGAGGATAAACACAAGAGTTCTCATTGCAGCTCCAATATCATTTAGTTTCTCGTTCAGAAAACTATCACAGTTTCCTTCACATCCACTGTTACACTGGTTCCTGCTAGTTCCAACCATTTACTAAAACCATAATGGTCAGTGTGAGCATATCAGTAAAATCATCAACTAATAATGAGGACGATAAACACTAAGATATTGTTAACCAATTTATCTCAAACTTGTTCTAACATTAAAAAATGACTCCATCTAAAATAATACAAATTGTGGTTCTACAGAACTTGTTACTTATGCTTAAACGAAACTCTAACCTCTAAAGTTATCTAAACTGACCTATGATACCAACTACAAGGACCCATCCATAAAACATTAAATAATAATGAAATAAATGAATATTTCACATTGAGGATCTTTTCTGGTTTAGATTTTTAGAGAATTAGGGCATAACTATTACGTCTCAAAAGATTACTAAGAAGACACTTCTAATAAGTTTCCATAAAATGATAACTTTTAAAAAGAAACATTTCTAGTTCCATGTTTTAGATAACATGTCTTTATTTGATCCCATCCTTGACCATATACATCTTTAACTCCTATGGATGACATTTAAAAAACAAGGGATGAGCATAAAAATCCTATTAAAGGATGCAATATGAAGGAAAACTGTTAGTTTTTCCAAACAACAATTAAATCATGAATACTTTATCAAAGTAATAGCTTTCATCTTTATGAAGTATAAAACACTCTTAACCAAATAAAAGATTGCTACTTATAATTTGTAACAAAAAAGATTAACATTAACCTACATAAAGAACACATAACATATAAAGGTAACTTGGGACATAAACATACTAAAATGGAATAACCATACGGTCGAATTCCACACATTTCACTACATGGAATATCCATACGTCCGACTTCCATACCTAATGCAATAGAAGTTATAATGTAACCATCCATCTCAGTATTCACGGAACCACCCATCATTTGGTTTATCACATAACCACCTGTCAAATGTCCAAGTACTATTACAAAATCATAATACATAAAACAATTATAAAGGAAAGAAAACATATCCACATTTCAGTCACAAGAGATCACATCACTATATTAGCATAAAAACATCAAATAAAATAATTAATAAACTATGAGAGAAAAATCACTTTATACTTTGAAAATATTAAAAGTAGGCATTTAAAAGAGATTTTTGAATCAATGTGTCCCATACCACATCAAAACTTTTGAAAGAGTTTTAAAACATTCATGTCCCTATAAAAATATCCTTAAAACTTTTTTTAATGGATGGACATGGATGAAATTTTTTTCAAAGAATAAATCTTTAAAACCATTCAAAATAATTTTTTAATAAAAGATTCCTCTTCCATTTTGAACATTTAAATTATAAGCCACAAGAAATTATACCATTTTCAAAACATTTAAATGAATTTAGTATAGACAGAATATGGATATAGAATGTCAAAGGGGAAGTATATACACTTTATAAAAGAATAAAAGTGCATACCGTGAAGAAATTTCTCAATGAGAAGAAATTGAGATGTAATCACAATCAAGGATCATGCCATTATGGAAAGTATAAAGAAATGACATAATTATCTATGAAAAATATAAATACACCAAATATATTTGGATAATCAGTGTAAAACATTCAGATGTAATCCACTCATATTCATATCAAGATATAATCAAGAAGTATAGGTTTAACCCAAAGAATTGAAATTGGGATAAGAAGTTCCCTTATAAAAATTTGACAGCCTAACGGCGTCACTTTAAAACTCTGAAAATGAGTTAATGAGAGAGAAAATGATGTCTAATCACTTGGACATAAAATTTACATCAATAAGGATATTGATGATAATATCCCAACCTAATAAGATGAAAATTAAAATGCATAACAAAAGAAGTCTTTTAAAAAGTGGTGGGTGAAAGGTTCCCTTACCGACATGGGTATCTTTCGAAAGGTACACCCCATGAAAGAAAGACAATACAACATTGATGTAAAAAACTCATAAACAAAATTATAATACACAAAGAGTATAATAATGGGAATTACAAATACCAATCAAAGGAAATGGTTGCAAATGTTGGATAAATCTCACGGGAATAAAAGTGAGATGATAAACCCCTTACAAAAACTGGGCAGCCTAACGATGCCACATAAAACATTCAAAAATAGATTTATAAGATCAAATAGGGTCTCTCATAAAATGAACATAAAATTAACGAATGAGAAATATAAAATAACATCCCCAAAGATAATAAATACGAGCTTAAAATAAATGACATAAAAGAGAGTACTTAAAAAGAATGAGAGAGGTAGGATCCCTTACCTCATGTCTGACTTGCCTTGTTCGTTTCTTTATATTCTTGAATAATAAATTTTTTTCAATTTATAATTTCTTAAGCAACTCCTTTAAAGATTATTATTCTGTTCATATCACATATTATAATGTTATAATAATTTTTTAATAATGTGAGTTTATATCAAACGTTTTTGTCGATGTTCGATACAAGAGTCAAAATTGTACATGTTGGAAAAGAATTTTCTATGTATTTATAAGTAAAACATCACCAGAATAGTATTAATGATTTAAATATCATATATATCAAGTATATATCCATTTTATACTATTACATAACATTTGGAGATAAAAAATGAAATGCACCATTCATGGAGATGGTAGGCCGTACATATTCATGAACGCTACTTTCATTTCTTTTTCATAATAATGGAATTAAAACTAAATGAGATATATATATTATAATTCCAGAATGATATCCATCATTTATATGTAATATATGACATATATATCCATTATATATATGTACTTATAATAGTAAAAAACATTCGAAGATAAGAAATAAAATGTACCGCTCATGGAGACGACAAGCCGTACGTACGCATGAACACTACTTTCATTATTCTTTCATACATTAATGGAATGAAAAAATAATGATACATACTTATAATATAATTACCATATAATATATAATATAAAATCATTAAATCAATCCTTTATACATCCCACATATGGTATTAACGATATAAATCACTTTATGGGGACGATAGTCCGAACTTCCTAAAATGAAATTATCGTGTTTACCCATTATGGAAACCATAATGGATTGTCATTAATGAAAAATAAAAAAGAATAATGAATACATAAAAATAATTTATATATAATATATAAATACATTGACATCTTAATGGCCACCAAGAGAGGTGTTTATAGAATATTGAACAATCATCGTTTCGTGAGTCAGCAATTCACCACCCATAGAAACAGTATGTTTTTTAACCATAAGATGGAGGTGTATATGATTATATCTCTAATAATACTAATAAAAGAATCCTATTATCCTTATGATACTTGTTTTTATACAAAATTAATGAATTAAAAGAGTTTAGGGGGTTGGAGAATCATAATAAAACAAAAGAACAAAAGTGAAGACATTACCTTTAAATCAAGTAACTCATCTTGGTTTGATACAAAAGGGTTTCTTGAAGAACTTCCTGCCTATGTTAAGGATTCTAGGATGAATATAGGGATGTTTAGAGATAATATGAGCAGAGTTTGGCCAAGTAAAATGCTTGAGATGTGTGGGTAAGGAGGTAGAGTTGGAGGCCTTTTATAAGAGGGAGGAGAGGAACTCTTGGAATGTCCTGAAAATTTAATTTATTATAAAATGTTTCTCAGATATTAAAGGTCCCAAAATAATATATTTTGATGGAAAGGTGATAAGGGTTCGAAATAGACCCATTCAATAGGTTTTTTAAAAGTTTATGTCTTAGATTTTACCTTATCTACTCATTTTATTTAAATCATTCATCAATGAGGTAATCACTGTATCATCATGGTGTCATAAATAAATTTGTTTATTTAATGTCTAAAAATTATTAAATATATATCATGATATAGGAAATATTTTTATATTTCTAATGAATATTTATAGTCAAAAATATTATTTTTATAACCCCATGTAAAAATTGTTTTACTAAAACAATACATGTTTGTGACATTATTATTTTAACATTAAATAAAAAGTTATTAATGTCATTTTCCTACCAATGTGCCTCCATAGGGTACCCACGATGTCCCATGGATTTTATTTGTCAGTAATGACCCATAAAATAAGGGTATGACATGTGTCAAGTACATTTCATATTATTATAAAATTATCTTTACCTTAATTACACTAATTACCATTAATCGCGATTAGTAAAACATAAAAGTTAATATTCACCAAAAAAATATTTTAATCCAATTGAACCACATTTTAAATATTAATGACAATAATGCATGTTGA
Source organism: Viscum album (assembly GCA_963277665.1). Taxonomy (NCBI): domain Eukaryota; kingdom Viridiplantae; phylum Streptophyta; class Magnoliopsida; order Santalales; family Viscaceae; genus Viscum; species Viscum album. The sequence goes on from OY728152.1 coordinate 2,088,643,452, forward strand.
ATTTTTTAAATTCAAATCATAAAAGTGGTAATGTTTCATATAAATGAAAATTTGGTTTTTTAACTACCACTTAGTGGTTTGACTATTCATAAAAAATTGAATTTTTTCAGAAAAATTCCAAAAACTCACCCTAAGATAATTTAATATTCTGAATTAAAAAATGATGACTATTTTAATAATTTCAAAAAATATAAGTGTCATTAATTAATTTAATAATTAATTCCCACTGTCAAAACAAATAGCATGTTTTTATGAAACAATATCTATTAAAATATAGAAACTAGTTTAAGTCCAATTTCCAAGTGAAATTTATTCCAATGACCAAAATTGGATTAAATGGTAAAATATTATTATAACTTCACTTTAAAACCAATTAAAAATATGATCTAATCATATAAATAAAATATATTAAAAAGATTGTTTGAATTAAAATACAATATTTTTCACTTATTCATTAAAAATGGACATTATGAAAAAAGATAACAAAAACCTACACAATGTAAATTTTGATATCCCGATTCTAATGAAGGATTTTATTTGGTCCAATATAACATATAAAATATTCAAAATGTGGATTTAAAAAGGGTTCTCCATCAAAAGGCTCTTAATCGACCATTTAAAGAATATTTGAATATTTACACTTAAAATTGGATTCATTCACATTTTAAGCCTATAACAATTATTAGATAAAAGTAAACATATTTTAAAAACATTTATAATAATTTTGTAGTTAGTTTTATTCATTACTTCCATTAAAATGGATAGGTGTTAACTACTATTTAGAATAATATTATTATTTTTTATTAGAGTGCAACATATGATTTCCAAGAAACTCGTTGTTGCGTATTGTGTACCCCATTGAGCATAGAATTACCTTTAAATTAATGTTAACATATTATTCACATAAATTAATAAATATAAAAATTTCATATTCTTTATTTACTAGGGGTATTACATCCTTCTCCCCTTTTGGGAATTGCGTCCTCTCAATTTTAAAATTGGGGTCGTAAACTTCATTGAAAGACCCACATTGTGACACGAGTCGGTTAAAATATCACTTTAAAATAAATAAAGTGAAGTACAAAGGTCACAAGAGTTATCCCATACTAGGATACCATGAAAACATGGATATAGAAGAAAAAAAGGGTAATGTTCTGATGGAGAGTGATAAAAAACATGTTTAGGAGAAATTTAACCAACAAAAAATCACAAACATGTGATGGGTTAAACATTATTTGATTCCCCAGTAGGAAATGTTAATAGACAACACTTTTATTTTAAATTACTTTTCAACGAGGAATTTATTTATTTAAATAACTAAAACATAAGGAAAAATACTTACTTCTCATGTTGACTTTCATCTTTTGCTAGATTTATTACAGAAACTCATATTTTCTCCAAAAGATGACTATTTAGGATAACTTGTTCACATAAAGATCACTATATGCAACTTCTAAGAATAAGCTAATCCACAAAAGAGAACTACATACTTCCCATGTATTTAGTCCAAAACCAAAAACAAAACCAAAATGGTTAGTACAAGATCAGATATTACCCAAAAAGGATAATCATTTATATAAAAAATCTATTCTATATCTCCAAAATTTGTCAAACAATACCCCAAGTTCAAAATATATCCATAAAATTCTTCAATGTAATCAAAACTAAGAATTATACCCCAATATATAAAGGATTTTGTCACATAGTCTTCCATGACAAACCATAACATTTATCTCTGATCATCAGTTACTCTTAAAGTCTCATACTGGAAAGTAATTAACCTAATCACAAATCCTCCATGATAGGTTAATAATATTCATAGATAATCCAAAAGAGACATAACACTTTTAAGGATTTCATCATCCTAAAATCAATGATAACTCGTGAATCCCTTTTAAGATGACTTCTTACTCATTCAACATTCTTTATGATCCATTAACCATTCCATTACAACTTATTCTAAAATTATTTTTTCCTACAAACAAAATCATAAATCATTTTCTAAGATTCCAAAATAGGAAAACATATGTTATGAAATAATCCATTCCTTTGATTGGTCATTATCAGTTTCTTCATCCGCAATCGAAATGAAATTAGGTATTAGTAATCGAATATTTGTACGATCTTGGTGATCCCATTCCAAAAAACAACTTTGTAGGACATGTGTTTTCATAATGACCATGCACACCACTTTTAAAACATTCAATTGATCTCTCATAAATAAATTCTTTCCATTTCCTCGAGTCAACTGGATGCTTCCTTTTTCCATGGAAGGTTCTTTATTTATGACCTTCATTTCCGAATCTATATAATCTTTCTGTCCCTTTGAGACATTTTCCTAGGTGTTTCTTTCCAAAACATTGACACATAGGTTTTTAAACACACTTACGTTTATGATTATTACCTGTACATCTGTAGGGATTTGTTTCTCACATATATGATGCCTTATAAAATTCCCCAAGGTTTAGGTGGTCAATCATGACTCTAGATAGTTGTATGAGGATAAACACAAGATTTCTCATTGCAGCTCCCATATCATTTAGTTGCTCGTTCAGGAAACTATCACAGTTTCCATCACATCCACTGTTACATTGGTGCCTGCTAGTTCCATCCATTTACTAAAACAATAATGGTCAGTGTGAGCATATCAGTAAAATCATCACATTATAATGAGACCGATAAAAACTAAGATATAGTTAACCATGTTATCTCAAACTTGTTCTGACATTAAAAAAATGACTCCATCTAATATAATACCCATTTTGGTCATAAACAACTTGTTACTTATACTTAAACAAAACTCTAACCTCTAAATTTATCTAAACTGACCTCTGATACCAACTACAAGGACCCATCCATAAAACATTAAATAATCATGAATTAAATGAATATTCAAATTGAGGATCTTTTCTGGTTTAGATTTTTAGAGAATTAGGGCATAACTATTACGTCTCAAAAGATTACTAAGAAGACACTTCTACTAAGTTTCCATAAAATATAAACTCATAAAAAGAAATATGTCTAGTTCCTTGTTTTAGATAACATGTCTTTCCTTGATCCCATCCTTGACCCTATACATCTTTAACTCTTGTGGAAGAAAATTAAAAAACAATGGATGAGCATAAAAAGCCTAGTAAATGATACACTAAAAAGGAAAATTGTTAGTTTTTCCAAACAACAATTAAATCATGAATACTTTATCAAAGTAATACCTTTCATCTTTATGAAGTATAAAACACTCTTAACCGAATAAACGATTTCTACTTATAATTTGTAACAAAAAGATTAACATTTACCTACATAAAGAACACATAACATATAAAGGTAACTTGGGACATAAACATACTAAAATGGAATAACCATACGGTCAACTTCCTCACATTTCACTACATGTAATATCCATACGTCCGACTTCCATACCTAATGCATTAGAAGTTATAATGTAACCATCCATATCAGTATTCACGGAACCACCCATCATTTGGTTTATCACATAACCACCTGTCAAATGTCCAAGTACTATTACAAAACCATAATACATAAAATATTTATAAAGGAATGAAAACATTTCCACATTTAAATCACAAGATATAACATCACTATATTAGTATAAAAACATCTAATAAAATCATTAATACACTATGAGAGAAAAATCACTCTATACTTTGAAAATATTAAAAGTATGAATTTAAAAGAGATTTTAGAATCAATGTGTCCAAAACGACATCAAAACATTTGAATGAGTTTTAAAACATTCATGTCCCTATAAATAAATCCTTAAAACGTTTTAAAAGCATGGAGATGGATGATAAATTTTTAAAAGAATAAATCTTTAAAACCATTTAAAATAATGTTTTATTAAAAGATTCCTCTTCCATTTTGAACATTTAAATTATAAGACGGATGAAAGTAGAACATTTTCCAAACATTTAAATTAATTTATTATAGACAGAATATGGATGTGGAATGTCAAAGGGGAAGTATATACACTTTATAAAAGAATAAAAGTGCATATCATTAAGAAATGTCTCAATGAGAAAAATTGATATGTAACCCCAATAAAGGATCATGCCATTAGAGCAAGGATAAAGAAATGACATAATTATCTGTGACAAATATAAATACACCAAATATAATTAGATACTCAGTGTAAAACATTCCGATTTAATCCACTCATATTCATATCATGACATAATCAAGAAGTATAGGTTTAACCCAATGAATTGAAATTGGGTTAAGAAGTTCCCTTATAAAATTTTGACAACCTAACGACGTCACTTTAAAACACATAAATTGAGTTGATGAGAGAGAAACTAATATCTCATTGCTTGGACATAAAATTTACATCAATAAGGATATTTAATAACATATCCCAACCTATTAAGATGTAAATTAAAAGTCATAACAAAATAAGTCTTTTAAAAATAGGTGGGTGAAAGGTTCCCTTACCGACTTGGGTATCTTTCGAAACGTACACACCATGAAAGAAGAACAATACAAAATTGGTGTAAATACTCATAAAGTAAATGATATTATACAAAGAGTATAATAATGGGATGTAAATATACCACTTAAAGGAAATTGTTTCAAATGTATCATAAATCTGATGAGAATAAAAGTGAGATTAAAAATCCCTTACAAAAACTCAGCAGCCTAACGACGCCACTTAAAACTTCCTAAAATGGATTTATAAGATCAAAGATGGTATCTCATAATATGAACATAAAATTACAGAATGAGGAATATAAAATAACATCCCAACCATATTAAATATGAGCTTCAAATAAATGACATAAAAGAGAGTGCTTAAAAGGAAAGACAGAGGTAGGATCCCTTACCTCAAGTCTAACTTGTCATGTTTGTTCCATTACATTACTGAATAACAAACATTGGTCAATTTAAAATTTCTTAATGACCACCTTTAAAGATTATTATTCAGTTAATATCACATATAATAATTTTATAATAATTGGTTATTAATGTGAGTTCATATCAGACGTTTTGGTCGATGTTCGGTACATGAGATAAAATTGAACTTGTTGGAAAATAATTTTCCATGTAGTTATAGGATAAAAATCTAAAGAATAGTATTAATAATTTAAATATCATATATATACATTATATATCAATTTTATACTATTCAATTACATTTGTAGATAAAAAATTTAATGCACCGTTCATGGAGACGTTAGGCCATACGTACACATGAATGCTACTTTCATTTCTTTGTCTTATTAATGGAATTAAAACTAAATGAGAGAGATATATATATATTAATTACAGAATGATATTAATAATTTATATGTAATATATAACATATATATCCATTATATATATGTACTTACAGTAGTACATAACATTTGACGATATGAAATGAAATGTATCCTTCATAGAGACGGTAAGTCATACGTACGCATGAACGCTACTTTGATTTATATTTCATATTTTAATGGATTGGAAAAAAATAATGATACATAGTTATATTATAATTACAGTATAATATAATATATAACATCATTAAATCTGTCATTTATACGTCTCACATATGGTATTAACGATTCAAATCACTTTAAGGGGGCGGTAGTCTGCACTTCCTAAAATGAAATTATCGTGTTTACCCATTATGGAAACCATAAAGGTTTGGCATAAATGAAAAATAAAGTGTCATAAAAAATACATAAACATAATTTATATATCATATATAAATATAGTGACATGTTAATGGCCACCAAGAGAGGTGTTAAAAGATGATTGAACAATCATTGTTTCGTGAGGTAGTAATTTGCCACCCACAGAAACAGTATGATCATTAACAATTAGATGGAGGTGTATATGAGTGTAGTTCAAATAATCCTCATAAAATCATCCTAGTGTCAATAAGATACATATGTTTTTACAAATTAAAATAATAATAATAGTTTAGGGGTTTGGAGATGCAAAATAAAACAAAAGAACCCAAGTGAAGACATTACCTTTATATCGGGTAACTCCTCTTGGATTGAAACAAAAAGGTTTCTTGAAGAGCTTCTTGATTAAGGTAAGGATTATAGGTTGAATATAGTGATGTGTACAGATAAAATGATCAAAATTTGGCCGAGAATAATCTTGAGAGGTGTGGGTAAGGAGTTAGAGGTGGGGGCCTATTATAAGACGGAGGAGGGGCACTCTTGGAATGTCATGAAATGTTACATTATTATAAAATGATTTTCAGAAATAAAAGGTCCCAAAATTATATATTTTGAGTGCAAGGTTATAAGGGTTCTAAATATACCAATACCATAGGTTTTTTACATGTTTAAGCCTTAAATTTTACATTATATTCTCATTTTTTTAAATCGTTCATTAATGAGTTAATCACTACATCCTCATAGAGTCATAAATAAATTTATTTATTTAATGTATAAAAATTATAAAAAAATATCATGATATAGGAAATATTTTTTTATTTTTAATGAATATTTATAGTGAAAAATATGACTTATATAATCCCATGTAAAAAATATTTTAGTAAAATAATACATGTTTGTGACATTTTTATTTTAACTTTTAATAAAAAGTTATTAATGACATTTTCCTACCGAAGTGGCTCCATGGGGTCCCCATATTTATCCATGGATTGTCTTGGTCATCCATGACTCATCCAATAAGGGTAGGACATGTCTCAAGGTCATTTGATATTATTATAACATTATCTTTACCTTAAATTACACTAATTACCATTAATCACGATTAATAAAACATAAAAGTTACTATTCACAAAAAATTATTTTAATCCCATTAAACCACATTTTAAAACATAATGACAACCATGTATGTTGTATTTTTGAAATTAAAATAACAGAAGTGGTAATGTTTTATTTGTAGAAAAAAATCAGTTTTTTAACTACCACTTAGTTGTTTTAGTATTCAACAAAAATTGATTTTTTTCAAAAAAATACAAAAAATTCACCATTAGATATATTTAATATTCTGAATAGAAAAATGATTTCTATTTTAAAAAATTCAAAACATATAAGTTTAATTAATTAATTTAATAATTAGTTCCCACTGTCAAAACAAATATCATTTTTTAAGAAAGAATATCTATTAAAATATTGACACTAGTTTAAGTCCAATTTCAATGTAAAATTAATTCCAGTTATAACGATTAGATTAAATGGTAAAAATATATTATAATTTCACTTTAAAACCAATTAAAAAAATTATCTAATCATTTAAATAAAGTATATTAAAAATAGGTTTTGAATTAAAAAACAACATTTTTTACTTATTCATTAAAAATACACTTTATTAATAAAATAACATAAACCTACCCAATGTAAATTTTGATATACCTATTATAAAGAAGGATATTATTTGGTCCAATATAAAAAATAAAATTTTCATCATGTGGATTTAAAAAGTGTTCTCCATCAAAAGGTGGTTAATCGACCATTTAAAAAATATTATAATATTTACGCTTAAAATTGGATTCATTCTCATTTTAAGCCTCTAACATTTATTGGATAAAAGTAAAGATATTTTACAAACAGATATAATCATTTTGTAGTTAGTTCTGTTCATTCCCGCCATTATAATAGCTATGCATTATCTACCATTTAAAATAATATTATTTTTTTATTAGAGTGCACTATAAGATTTCCAAGAAACTCGATGTTGCGTATTGTGTACACCATCGAGCATAGCATTCCCTTTAAATTAATATTAAGATTTAATTCACAAAAAATGTATAAATATAAAAATATCATATTATTTATTTACCTGGGGTGTTACAATAAATAACCAAACATACCCTTTATAGTTGGAACATAAATAAGTTTGGTTACTAATAATATTAATAGAAAAATAAAATGTAATTATATAGTAAATCTGTACAACCGTATTAAAAATATATAATCTAATTTTCAAAGATAAAAACAATTATGTTTCAAAATTTAATTAAAAATTATACCAATGAAACAAAATGATAAAGAATTTTTTAGAAAAAATCTAATTTTTATGTATATATTTTAATTCTAAATTCACATATATAATTATTTTTAAGAAAAAAAATGTGTAAATATAAATTAAAAATAACTATTTATTTCATTAAAGTAATTTATTTGGTCTTCTTATGTACTTATGATAAATTTTTAATAAATATTTACATTTTTACTATTCACTTAAAACAAAACATTATCGAAATAATTCTCAAAATTTCAACCTAAGACAATTTTGAAATGTTGAAATCGATAATGAAATTAATATTTTCAAATAAATTTTCAAGAATTTTTAAAAACTAATTATTGTATTTTCTAATAAATGACATCAAAACCCATTTTGGTAGAAAATTTATTTGTAATGAATAAAGAAATTTTACTACGAAATATTTAATTAGTTCATAAGAATGTAAAAATGAATTTAAATTGACTATGATTTTTATAATTTTTATAATTAATTATTTATTCTTATTGATACCTACCATTTTTGCATAATGATTATAAGGGTAGCATTTAAATAAAATTATTTTGTTATTCGTTTAAATTTGATTTCTTGTTTATTGTAGGCTATCTAACATCATATTTTGTTTTTAAATATAAGGATATTAAAAATAATCTAGCATTATATCATTATATATTTGGACCCATCCGAGACATATCATTGATACATCAAAATACATTTCAAACCATTCTCTATAACCCGGTAGTGAAAGCACAAGTGTCATGACTAAGATTCTCTTTGGTACCTTGAATTTTTCTTCAACTTCATATATATAAAGGATCATTGATCAATTTTTAGTTATCCTGGTTTTTGGATTATATATTCATTATTAATTTTTTAAAAATAATGGACAATATATAACCACACCGTAAATGACATAATTCTCATTCACCGTGGTTGGTTCGGGCCAATGTTTAATAAATTTTGTCTTTAATGGCACAACTGGTTTACCCTCAATTGAGATTATATAACCCATTAATAAGAAATTCACAAATTTTAATTTATTTCATAAATCATCTCCTTCAGTATTATATTCTATACAATCCTTCAGTAATCTCTATTATCATCATTACACCAAGAATATTTAATATTATAGTCTTTAAGGACTTCCAAAAACATATCAAGGTAATATTTATAATCTGTATTTTTTATATCCATATTGATATTGTGGTAAATTTTAACATAAATATGGATTTATTATAAATTCATAGTATTTATACATTGCATAGAGAGATATTCGTGGTATGTCACATTTCTTTACTCAATCTTGTTGATATCCATAATGACATACATTCTTTGAAATGTAATTACCTCCATGTGATTTATGAAAAATGTAATAAATATATGGAATATGATACGTGTTTATGATATTTATATTTTTATGTTATCTATAATCAATTTATAGTTTCATCTATCTATCCATTTTAATAACAATAAGAAAATTCCCACCAACAGGTAATAAACATTCTTAAATTAATCCCTTTTCTATATTCACACAGAATATCTTCTTAAATTCATAATACTCAATTAGTACTATTGAATATGTATTATATTAAATAGATATAGAAATGGTTATAATTTCTATTAAAAAATCAACATCATCTCTCAATGGAATACTATGAAACTCTTCCTGGAAAGCATCATCAAAATAGTCCCCAAATAGGCATATCATCCAAATAGAGTTACTCTCTCACCATTTATAATAAATAATCCTATTGAATAGAAATTAAGACCCATAAAATAGATAAATTTCAATAATTAGTTCATATTTTTGGGTACACTAGTATATGATTATAGTATTATTGGGAATATTAAAGATATCACCCTTACTAAAAAATGTTTATGATATCTATATAAAAAAATCTAATTCATGAGAATGATAACAGGAAATTCAACTAGAAGAAGAATAATTTGATTTTTAGGTAACATATTACATAAAAATGATTTTTTAAGAATAATAAAGAATATTTTAGATTATAATACCATTAAGAGTTTCAATTCTTATTCAAAATAAAAATGTAGATGTTTTGAAATTATATTTCTTAATAGATGACATGATATATATGAATTATTATATATATGATCAAATATGGAATGTCAATATTTCATCATACATATAACCACAAAAATTTTATTGTTATATTTTTAATCCATTTAAAAAACACGTTTAGCATGATCATTGGGAATAAATTATTATATTACTCAATCCCAAAAAATCACTTATTTGTTTCTAAATTGGGTTATTTAATTTTAAATAAAATAAATACGTTTAACCTAGGCCATTCATGGTCTTCCTATTTTTAATCCTCTATAATAATTTGGAAGAAAAATGTGATTCATCAAAGAATATCCCCCATGAGTGTCAAACCTCATGGATAGAATGGACACACTCACCATTCAATTCAATGAGGGATGAGATATCCTCGACATACTATTTTAGTGGATATATTTTGAAATAAAAAATGATGTCTAATTTTAGTATTTATACAAGAATGTTATTCATGTAAAACAAGCCACATTTATTTACCATAACAAAAGACAATATCATATACATAGTATTATCCTAATAGTTCTCACTAATGATTTCACGCCTTTATTTCCAAAAGTAACTACACCATTCTATTACCGCAACTATTGTGACCCATAATTTTTATACATAAACATCTAATCATAACATATGAATATTTATTACATAACACTATAATAAATGAAAAAATAATATGGGTCCAATATATTTGGAAATTGGGATACATAAAAAACTACTTTATAAGTGAACTACAACCTCTCCCATTTTGTTTTTTAATTAACACCCATCTTAATTCTATCATGAATAAAACCATTTTTCAAAACCAATTTAAAATAAACCCCAAAGGTTTATATTTGATGATATTTATGGGAAAATAAGATAGATATCAATTGTATATTAAAAATAAATAGAGTATTTGGGTATGAGAATTTTATAATATCATTTTAAAACCATACCCCATATGTCATCATAATCATGATTCAAGGAATAAATCATTGTTTTTCCTAAAACATTAATCTCAATGTAACAAAAAATATAATCCATTACATAATAAAATAAGAATAATACATATGTTTTTGGAATAAAAATATGAATAAAAAATCAATTTTCTAGTTTTAATATATCTAATCCAAGATAATCATATTGGATTTGTTTCACTCTTAATTCTATTTAATGAATCAAGTATCACTCCCATCTATATCATAGTTGAAAATGACTCTAACAGAATAAAATTCAATCCACTTTCCAAATAATATTATCTCATAAGATGTCCACTTTTGACTAATGAATTATAGGTATATAAAATTGTGTGATTAAATATAATATAAGGGAAAAAAATCATATTTTTTGAAAAATATCATAAAAATTACTCATATTATAAAATTTTAAATGGATATTGGATTCATAAAAATAAAAAAAATTCATCATAGAATATCCTATGAAAAGTAAATGGTATTCATAAATATAATTTTATCAAAACTATAAACCATCAATATAATTAAGAAGTATGGTGTCATTTGATCATGTCCCATATAATTCATAGGTATTATAAAAATATTCATTCTTATATGTATTAATATCAATAAATATCAATAGGAACATCTCTTGAAAAAAACATCAAAATATATTTTATAAAAAAATAAAAAATCTATATTATGGTTAAAAATATATTAATTGAATAATACGATGTAAAATTGGGATCTAATAATCTATACATTGATAAATAATTATTTAATTAACTTTTATAATTAAATAAACATCAAAAATGGTTTCGTTCATATATTTGTTAAAAAAATCAAAGTACATAATTTGGAAAATGAAAATAAGACTACTATTAATTTCTTTTATAAAAATGTATAAAATCATTTACACGTCATTAAAAATAAATGGATAATATTAAAAGAAATACATGATAACTTTTTTTGGAAAAAATAATATTGAATAAAAAGTACTTTCGACTAAAAAGATAATTACTATCAATTTTCATTAAAAACATTCATATGGTATCTTTATTACATAATATGTGGTAGGTGAAATGAAAAAATTTAATGTAAAAAAATAAAAAATTGAAACAAAACATTATGATTATTTATGATAGTTAGATAATGATACTTCCTATTAATAAACATAATTAAAAACAACTATAGTAAACAATTACATTATAACATAAAACAATTACCTCATGTTCTAAATTCATTAAAATATTCTTAAACTCCGTTGTAATAAGTTATAATTTTTTTTAAAATAAATAATTGATTTATTTACATACATATAATAACATTTATGATCTTATTATATTATATCAACTACCATTTATTAAAAATATATTATCAAAATCATCATTTTCAGTTGTTAACTATTTTTTTCATGAGAATTTCTGTTGATTTGTTCAAGATAATATATATTGATCATGGTTCCATTGTAGAAATAATTATATTAATTTTATAATTATAAAATATATTTTTTATTTATACATTTAACCTCATCAAAAATGAGTAGTGATAGAAAAATTAATTACTATGTTTATAGTTAGAAATGATTCTATGTACAAATGAATGTTGTTTTCAATTTTTTATGATTTGAATGAAACATAGATAATTAATATACCTATATTATTTCATTATTTTTATATCATATGTTACATATATATTTAGTGAATCTATTATTATTACCATTAATATTATTTAATAATTTATATTGAATCACATTGTTTCTTCGATGTAGTATTGCACATTTCTGTACGTGTGATATTATTATTTAAAAATTGTTGTGAATAATGTGAATAATTGTTGTTCAATAATAATAATAATAAGTTAGAATATTTATAACATATAATTAATTATTTTAGAATTTATACCCTATATTCATAGTATTTTAGTGATGATATAAAATTAAAATCTCTATGTTATGTGTTATAGATCTTCATTGAGAAACCATCTTCCTATTACACATTAATCCTTGATACGATTATTGTTGGAATGAATTGATGCTCTTGGATTAATTATATAATTTTATGTATTTATTACGATATTAATTTTACAATATATCAAACTAGAGAGTTTTGAATAATGAAAGATACGAGGTCCCTTTTTAGAAGTGATGTGAGGGGAACACATGGAATTACTTTCATATTAAATTAAAATATAACTATTTTCAATAAAAATGGTTTGAAATATATATAACTAAAATATATGATCAATATTATTCTAAATTATTTTATATAAATCAATTTTATCATTTTTCAAATATTTTCTCACCCTTGTCTCCTTGTTCCAACCACTTGTTAACCATTTTCACAATTACCAAAAAATCCTAGTTTTTAATAATTTTGGGGTCATGAATATTACCATAAAATAATATCAACCCATAAATATAAATTTGGTAGTATTTTTAACCATATAACGCTTAATTTTCAGATGTTGATTTTTTTCTTATTTTAAATAATTTAATTGAATATTAATTATTATAAACAAATTTTTAATTTCAATTTTTAGAATTATTAATTTAATTTGAAATTGAAAACGTCTTGATAAAAAATAAATTCAAATATAAATCATTCATCCGTAAATAATGTTATATGATTATCAAAAAAATTAATGTAACAAAATAAATCTTTCAAATTGTATTTCATTAATTATAGTTTTAATCATTTGTTTAAATTTTTTATTATATTAATTAGTCTTGTTTTGTTTTTGCTGAAGCATTTAATGTAAATATTTAATCACTAAAAATTAATAAAAAAATTCTTTAGATAAAATAATAAAATAATTTTTAAAATATTTATTTTTAAATGAACATATCCTAGTATTATCTATATAATAAAAATCTAGAGTTATTATTATAAATAAGGTGAAAATTTCAATTTAATCATTTAATTAAATAATATAGAATAAAATAATCAATTTAAAATGAATCGAATTGTACATATATTCATGAAATATATTGAAATTTAAAAACCTCACTCATCCAATATGTTAAATGAATGGATATGGGAAATTTCAAATCTTTACCAAAAATTTTAACTTAAATTTTCTTGTTTCACCCTTACCAAGGTGAAAATAATTTAGAGAGGTACTATTCATAATGAGAAAAAAAACTATTTACCAAATTTTAATATATAGAATCAAAAAATGGGATTATTTTTTCATGATTCAATTACTATAAGTGGCATAAATTCATCTTAAAATTATTGTGGAAACCGTAATGGAAACTATTTTCTTGTAAAAATAAATTTTTATGGATAAATTTTAGTTTTAATCTTATAAGATTCCTATAAATGAAATTATATGACTAATAATGAAAATTATAGAATATATAATATATTCATGTTAGTAAAATAATTCAATAATAGTGATTAATTTGATTTATTAATATAAAAAATAATATGTGCATCAGAAAAACATATCTTTTATATTTAGATGTTTCTACATACATTTCTAATAAATTGATAACCATGAATTTCAATTTATAAATGTTGAAAAAATAAATTCTCCATAATATATATATATTCATAACCTCTAACCCTACACCTTAGTGATAACTATCACATAAAATTATAACATTTGAATAATATAACATTGTTTTATTTGAAATCATTGTGGAATTTATCATAAGATTTAAAAAATTAAATATAATTTCATAGAAGTATATCATAATCTCTCTTTCTATTATACAGTTCCTGGAATTTTAATAATATTTTAAATTTCATGGGCTCCAATGGTTACCTATAGGGAATAAATGTTTATAAAAATTGAGTAACTTGCTTAAAAAATCACAGGAAAGGGTTGTATAATGGGATATACAACTTCACATAAATAAAAAATGATATTATTAAATATTGGTATTGTATCATTCAATGGAAATGAGATAAATTTAATGATAATAAAGGTAAAAATGTTTATTTATACCCTATGAATGCGTATTGTTCCAAAATATTTTGTAGTGGTTATTCAACGCAGAAATACTAAATAAAACATTAAATGGAATGAATATTTAATATTAAATTTAATAAAATAATAATATATTTAAATTCTCTCATAGAAAAAATAATAACCTTACTACATATATAAAATTTTCACATGATTTATAGTCTACAAGTACTCAAGATGTTCTTAACATGGTATAAACTTTGTATAAATTAATTTCATTCTCAAAGGGAATCCTTATTGTTTTTTTATAATCATAATAGAGTGATAATTAAAAATATATTTTTTTAAAAATGAGAATATAGAATATAAATAAAATATGAATTTTAAATTCTTATGAAAACACAAGAAAATAATATTTAAAGGAACAAATAAAAGGGTGAACACTTATCTTTATCATCATCAAAATTTTTTAAATATTCCACCTATATTAGATAACGTTTTTCAAGGATTGATTTGATAAATGTGTGGAATTATAAGGAGGGGTTAACTGTATTATATATATCTCTCTCTCTTTAATTGATGTAAAATGGATGGGGATGTGACTATTTATTAAAAAACATAATTTTATTATTCTAGAATACCATTCATATTGAAAATGAAAATGTATCTTATGAAAATTTTACTCTAGAAAATTTTCATATTGTTTTACAAATATTTGGTGAAAATAAATATAGTTATTTGTCAAAAAAATATAAATACATAATTTATTTAATATAATAATTTCAATTATATAAAAGAGTATTTAAATTATAAAATATGACTTATTATTAGTAAACAACATATCTATGTTTCAGAGATTATATTTATGGATTTAGATATTAAATTTTAGACATTAATTTTTTTTATACATTGCAGTTTATTTTATATAAAATATAAATACATTATTTCGTAATTACAACACTGTAATATATTCAAATAAAATATTATATTTGAATCTCTCATTTAATTATTTTCTATCATATTATAATATTATAGATATTAAAAAAAATTATCCTTGATTGGTTTCAATTCCCTAAATTAATAATTACCATATATTTTCTGTGTAAAAATATCACAATATAAAAAATTTATTTCTTAAATAATAAAAAATCTTAAAATTATAATTTATATATATAATATAAAACAAATATATATATTATATATATATAATAATATATTCTATTATTATTTCATGATTAATATTTAATATTTAAAAATAAAAACTTGTTATTAGCAATGTTAAATATGCATATCTAATGAATATATTCTTAATATTTGTAATGATCAATAATTGAAAGATAATAGCTACCACATTAGCCCCAAAATAGTTGTAACGACCTTGTCCTATGGAGCTGCTGAATGTTTCCCCATACTAGGTTCGTCACATAACCTCGAGTGAATTTTCGTGAATTCCAGAGGCTTCCAACTAGCAAAGAGGGACAAGGTAATACATTAGGGAAATTAATCCCTCATCGGAAGAGTATACATAGCATAATAACCAATAATAAACCAAATCAGAAGCAGTAATACCATAAAAAATAAGTAAACAAGAGAAGAATGATAGTATAATCAACTATATCATATATATAAGAATAAATGATTTATGTTACATGTATCTTGGAATGTTTCCAAACACGTTATATTGCTGAAAATACAATATTGAAACACAAGTACAAGAAATAGTAAACTTCCACATCATCAAAAGCCTCTACATGATCACATACCCTCCAACTCCATCAGCAATCAAGTACTAGATGAAGAAGGGTGTGTTCCCTTACCTGTAACTTTAACTATATAGTCTATTTGGGTTCAAAATCATGACCAAAAAAGGTGTGATAAGAATCCCAATAGGCAAACACCAAATGATATGTGACTATCTTTTAGTGAATATATATATCAGGTAATATTCTAAAATGATGCAACAAAATAGGATGTTGTAAAAAGTAAAAAAATCAACAGTTTTTAATTACAAAATTTTCATTTATAAATTATTCCAATTATTGAATAATGTAACAACAGGATCTCGCCTAAGCTATATATCCCACTATAAAAATATTAACAATAGACATCTTATAGTACCATATAAAAAAAAGTAAGAACGAGTCAAAACATGTTCTTTGGTGTGGTAGTCACGTCAAAATTATACATTTATTTACAAGAAACTATCTTTGAAAGTTCTCATATTCTAACCCATATAGATTAACATATCTTAAATTCCGTACATAATGTCCCTCTAGGAAATCAGACATAATCTGACCCCCTTTAGTCCAACATGATACTAATCATTTACAAATGACCTCTTAGGTAGCTCTCACGGTCAATACCCCCTTGGTCTTCATAGAAAAAATTAAAATATAATGGCCTCACAACAGCTCTCACAGTCAATGTCTTATGTTCCAAAATTTATTAATAATTGCCCTCTGGGTTGCCTCATAGTCTAAGACCTCAGGTATATGTCCACCAAATAGCTCTCACAATCCAAACCTATGGGTAAAAAAACAATTATACATCATAGAACCTACAAATGTAAGCTATCATAGTCAATTCGCTTTATCCATACTATCAAAATGTGAACCATGTGTATATAATATAATTATTCAATCTCCATCCAAAATAATTGGTGTCCTAGAAATACATTATGTCTCATAGTCAACCTAGTCCAAACAGCCATAAAAAGTCAAATAGGGGAATACACCAATCGGGTGTTCTATAACAAGGTATAAATCCTTATATATAAACAATAACCCTTTATTGATCAAACCAACAAAAGAAGGTTTCAAATAAGGTTAATTTCAAAAAACACGTAATAGCCTAGAAATGGGAATTTGGAACTTTTAGCATATATAATAAGAATACAATCAACGAAAAGAACAAACCACCTACCCTGATGGTGTATGATGAACACTAATGAAATAATACCCATGAATTGTCGTAGAATGATGTAGATATTAAAAAGAGTAAAAAGGATTAATATTCAATAACTCATGAGAGTGGATAAATTAAAAAGAGAGGCTCTAGGGAATGGGAGAACTCACCAGTGGAAATCTAATGCTCCTCGCAACATCTCAATTGGATATCCGTTGATGTACTGAGAGGTTCTCAATGTGAATCGGCCATGTGTCGCTCTCATGTATGAACTGAGGGTAGAAGAAGATTTTTCTCAACATAAGAAGTGACCTGCGCTGAATGATAAATTAAAAAGAAATGTACAAATCGTGTTCATTTAGTGTAAACATCATGTACTACCATCAACCCGATACAGGCTTAGGTGGACTACTTGGTCACCCACATTGCCATGTACCCAGTAGTTACACAAGTAGTATATGACTACCCCTAGAAACCGGGTACATGGCGTGTACTCTAGAGTAAACGGTATGTACATATAAACATTCACAATTAATCTGTTCTCCTAAAAATCCACCAAAAATATTGATCAATACCTAAAATGAAGATCCACCTTCTTAGAAACATCCCCCATAAAGATTATATTCTCTAAATTTCCGTTATAATTATGAAGAATAAGAAACTTCAAACAAAACTTGCCATTGTGATCGTACATTGACCTACCTCTCCCATGACTTGTCTTTTAAATTATTATGAATCCATAGCACCCATAAAAAAGGAATAGAACAACCATGTATAAACTTCATGTTGTGATACAAAATATTCCTAAGGTGCTCTTAAAAGGATATATCCACCTCCAACTACACCTCCTTGGGTTGAAAAATGGGAGACATGTAAGAAAAGTAATGTCGTAGTTGAGAGACAAGGAAGACATCGTCCTTATTCTGGTAACTCTAAGGTAACTGAAACCGATAGGAAACCAACCCAACATTCTCTAAAACATTAAATGGACTTACCTATCTAAGGTAATGTTTCCCATGTATCCTAAGCCTCTTATGTCTGATACATGGTTTTGCATGAAGGGAATCCAGATCTCTGAACATGAACTCTAAAGGTCATCTTCTTCAATCAATATAAGATTTATGCTAAGACTGTGTAGTTTCGATCCTCTTCTAATTGAACTCTACCTTCTCAGTGGTCTCCTAGACAAGATGAAGTCCCAACACAGCTTCATGATTTTCTTCCAGCCAACATAGAGTTGATCGGAATGTCCTACCATACAAGGCCTCACAAGGTTCTATCTGAATCATTGACTAAAAGCATTTATTGTACCCAAAGATCACTATAAATATGTGTGTATCCAATGAACCCCCAAAATCTAGTATTCATGATCGAAGCATGTCCCTTGAAACATAAATCATGAGCTCAGACTAGCCATATTTCTGGGGATGGAGTGGTGTTCTTAGAAGTACATTTGTACCCAAAGCCCTCTATAGTCCCTTCTGGACATGAGATGTTAATCGTACATCTGTTTCTGAAATGATTGAGTGTGTAAACCCATTAAAAAAATAAAATCCCTCAGATGTTTAACCTTACAATCACATCAACATTGATGGTTTCCATGATCAGTATGAAAAGTTCAAGTTTCGTGGGTTGGTCAAAAAAATCCCAATACAAATTATTTAGTTGAGTAATCCTTAATAAAACTATTCATAAAAACATCGTGAAATCCTTAAACTTCCTCTCAAGAATGGGAAATTTCTCTAAATGCAATGTCAGTCCCTATTGCTCCTCCTTCAACTATGGATTTGTGGAACTTATCTTAAAAAAACAGTAACATCCCACTTCATACCTGGACCCCATTAATGATGGTGTAGATCTTGATACATCTGGTTGACACAGGGATAAATAACCCATCATATGAATGAAAATCTTTCAAAATATCATATCTTATATATGATGTCACCCATACACACTCATTAAAAGGAATGACCTCATCATTTCATACGACCCACATAGGTGTAGGGTCCTCTATTGAAAAACTCTATTATAGGACCAGTGTTTTGGAATTTGATAGATTCTTCATTCTCACTTGATCTAGTAGATTACAGGTAGCCACTATAGAATAATGAAACATAAACCCTTATCTGTTGTCCACATCCAAATGCATCTCTATGAATATATCCATGAGCTTCCACTCCTTGTTGGCCTCCGGAACGACCCATATCAAAGTCCTGCCTTTTGAACACATCTAGTACTTCGTTGCCTTTCCCAGGCATTAAAGAATGCTCAATTTCAAATGTTTGATGTTATTAAACCATAATTAGTTTTCTCAAATTCATGTCACTCCATGTAATGAAATACCTGATACTTTTGTGGTCAGTGAATACATCAAAATTCTCCCGCAAAAGTAATGTCTCCAACAACATAATGTGTGAACAACTAAATCCAACTCAAGATCAGTTGTCGGGTAGTTCCTCTCATGTGACCAAAACTACTGAGATCCATACACAATTTCACCATTCCCTTTCCTAGGAACTACTTCAAACCTGATACCTGATGAATCATAGTTTACGATGTAACTCTAACACATCTATGGAATCCTCAATATCTGTGTGGAAGCCAATATCCCTTTCAGCTCATGAAAGGATAGATCACAAGAATCATTCCCAATGTACTTCATAACCATCCTAGTGAGTCCTATTAGTAGAACTACTAAGCGTAAAATCTCATGTATAAAGTACCTATAGTAACCAGAAATCCCTATATACTTCTTACATCAAATATGTTCTTCAGATTCCCCTTGGAAACTTTTGATCTCACATTCTCTGGGATAAATAATACTAATGTATCAGATATAAAAAGACCTAAGAAGTGAATGTGTTCAATCCAAAAGATTCATTTTGAGTGATTTTCATATAACTAAAGCTATCTTAGTGTACATAATATGATCTCAAGATAGATGGAATGGTCATGTCTAGTTTTAAACTACACACATATATCTTCCACGAAAAAAACCACAAATGAATCCAAGTAATGATGGAACACTGAGTTCATGACATCCATGAATATTTCCATCTTCTTTGTGATATAGAATGACATAACCAAATAATAATATAAACCATAATTTCACTGAATGGTTTTAAGAGGTATATATGATGGTCTAACATTAAACTAATGATAATCAGATTTCAATTCATCCTTTAAGAACACTCATGCACCTCGATACCAGTCAAAGAGATCGTTAATCCTCAACAAGGTATATTAGTTCTTGTCCGTAAACTGGTTTAGCTTTTGATAATCAATGCAATGTCTAAGGATACCATCTTACCTATCCATAAAAAGAATAAGAAACACAAATAATAAGTATTGTGTTAGATGGAAACCTTTTCCTATAACTCCTCTAACTACTTCTTGAGCTCCAGTAACTATTATTTATCCTTCCTATATGAAAGAATGGACACCAATTTCGCTCTAGGCATATGATCAATAAGGAAATAAACCTCTCAATATGAAGGAATACCTAAAATTAAATCTAGAAAGATGTTTTTAAAATGATCCACTACTGGAGTAATGTTCATTGTGAACTCCAATTGTTATCCAGATATAAACTAGAAATCTGTGTTGTGATTCCTCCCATCCAAAGATTCTATGGTCTAGTATTGTTAATCTGAACATCCCATTAACCCTTGTGTGTAAAATACCCTTCCTCTAATGACGTGGAAGTCACCCTATGATGATATTAGTCAACAATGTAATAGAAAGTGATCAACCAATCCATTCAACGAATGACATTGAAGCTTGTAATATCTAACACATAGAGGTCCCATAAGATGAGAAACCTAACAACCTCAAAAGAAAAATCCTTGAAATGATGTACAGTAGTTGTATTAATCTCCAACAGAGTGTTTAGTGTCATAAAATCATCAGATGTGATGATACAAATCTCAATACATTATATAATGGAAATAGACAAATAACTATTGGAAACCCAATATTAAAAAATAGAGTAAGAAAAAACATATGGATAAATAATTGTACCTCTAACTGCAGTTGGTCCAGGATCCTCCTCCTATTAGGTCTACTCCCCTTAATAATGCTATCATGTACTATGGCCCTGTGACCCTACCTACCTATCCAGAGATGATCCACCATGCTCTTAGTGAGAACATGTGGCTTTACTACCAAGTCCAAGACAACCTCCTCGGCTGAGATGACATGAAAAACATTAGTTCCCTTACTGATGAGAAACTAGTGGTCCTTCCCCTAGACAAGGAATCATAAAAAATCCCTCTCACAAGTTTCTCAGATGAAAACCCATAAAAACACTAAAGAAGGCCCATATTGCTGCAAGATCAGCACACGAATGGGTGCTTCTAGCAATGTGGTCTCATATGCCAACTCTTTCTGCACTAGTTGCATTCAACCATGCTACTTGAGGAAACATCACATGAATGGTCCATGTGTCACTTCCTAATATTTGTCGATGGAGTACTAGACCTTGATGCTGAACCACCCTATCTAATAACTGCAAACAATATAATATTGTTCTCATCAATCTTTACCTAGTTCAGTATGGTAGACGCTGATGTCATCCTAATAGCTTTCATCTGCGATCATATGTCATACCTGACACCATCATCAAAAATCTTATCCAAAGATACCTTTTCACCTACCAAAACAGGTGTGAAGCACCAATGCTCTATAAAACCAGAAGTGTAGTCAATCACTAAAAGAGAACCCTTCACCAAATGCATGAACTCTCTAGCTCTATTATCCTACAATGTCTCATGGTAGATTTAGTGAAAGAAGGTCCTCTAAAACTCTTCTGAATACATATCCCAATGACGTCACTCGTGTGATATTACATTACACCATGTTCTGTTGGTATCACATTGTATGTATTTTGTGAGTGTTACACACCTCTCCGGAGGAATCTCTACATGATTGAATATAGTGAGCATGGCCTCCAACAATGAATCTGCTACCTGTGGTCCTCTATCCTATGTAAAACGTTGGGGGATGCTATTGGTGAAACACATGCGTCAACTCTTCCATAGTGAGGGTTGGATGCGGTTCTCCCTCGAATGTCTATAACATACTCAAAAATCCATCATGGATCTATGAATATTCACATGTGATTGGAGTAAATGATGGTTCCAAAATGAACTTGACAGGAGGCTCTACTGGTATTCCATGATATACAATTTCTTTTGTTTGATCATTGCCCTGTACCGGGAATTCAACCGGAGGACATCTTGATGGAATTTATCTATATGTTCAAGCTCAAAATACAGATCAAGATTATCATGGAATGGAAATTAAAATTTCATGAAATTAATATTACTATAAAAGAATTAAAATTTTACACAATAGGGTAACAGAATGTGTATAACAATCACATGGTGTGTTCCCTTTAATCCTTACATGGGTGTGTACCTCTGAAAAAATGGTTAGGTAAACACCCATACACACAACATGTTTTATCTTTAACAGTGCTTGTACTTGAATCTTAGCTCCCAAACAGGTTATTCTACATTGAAATAATTATACGGTTCAATCCTGGGTAACACCACACGACCTGTTCACCCGTGAAACAACATGTACTACTTATTTTCTAACCTCCTTTTTCATTAGTAAAACATTATACATGGCATGAATAAATTATACATGATTTTTACAAACTATGATTTACCATACCGTGTTTTTGGTCACAATGAAAAATACATGGTCCTTTACAACACAACATGTACAATCTAAACGTGGGGTGTTCTACCAAAATATTTCCAAACCTATGTCCCAAATCAAATAGTCTATTATAGGGTCATGAAATACACGAAATCTACATCAAGTACAAGATGTTTACCTAATAAATTTTTTTGTGAAAAATAAAATAACAAATGTCCTCTATTCATAAAACCACTCTTTGTGTTCTTTAGATTTCCAGATAGTAAACCTATAAAACTTCCCCAGAGCCCTTTAAAAAATTAAATTTTTTCTAAGGAATGGAAATTTTAGTTCCATGAGAGCCCATACTTCCATGAATCAATGTTTGGTATCATTATTCATCTCTTAAATTGAGAAATTTCAATTCAATTTCAGACATTATCAAACAAATTCTGACCCAATATGGACTATAACACCATAGGGGCCATTGTTTGGTGTCTATCAAAAATAACATTACTAGTACCAATAACCTATCTAAATAGAAGGAATTATATCAAAGAATATATCACAACAACATGAATATCTAGAAAAATATCTATCAAAAAAACATTCAATCAATAATTCATCCTAAATGGCATGACAAGAATTCAAGACATGTGTTCTCAAGAAAGAGCGTATATGAGGCCTAAAATGTCATACCCTTATATCGTCAGGTTACTATAAAAATAAAATCGTAATAATATCAATCATATCATCACAATACATATGAATCACGCATAGGTGAAATCAAATCAACTATAATTATTCCAAAATCCATAAAAAATGAAATATTCATGCTAACATGGATTTTCCCATTACATGGGTTAGCTACTCCCAGGAACAACTTATTATCAACTAATTATTCATTCTTATACATGTATGTAAGTTCTAAATACTATTAAAATATTTAAAACAAACTTCTTTCAATACCACTTTGTATCTTCCATATTCTAGGTTCCACCCAAAGGTTCCTCGAACCATGTCGATCACATAACCTCAAGTGCATTTCCCCAAATTCCAGTGACTTGCAACTAACAGTGAGGTCCAAGGTAAAAAAATAGAGAAACTATTCCCTCATTGGAAGAGTATACATTGTGGAATAAAAAATAATAAAC
This sequence comes from Viscum album, assembly GCA_963277665.1. Lineage (NCBI taxonomy): Eukaryota > Viridiplantae > Streptophyta > Magnoliopsida > Santalales > Viscaceae > Viscum > Viscum album. Next base: position 2,088,668,030 of record OY728152.1, read on the forward strand.
AAAAGAGGAAGCAGTAATACCATACAACAAAAGTAGAGAGCATAAGACTGATATTGTAAACAATTGAAACACACACACACCCACACACATGTATATATGTAAATGAGGCATGTCACAAGTATCTCGGAATAATACAAACAAGTCACAATACTGGAAATAAAATAATGAAACAAAACATAAAATATTAATCTCCAACAACATATCAATCCTCATCTGGGTCTCATGCCCTCCAGCCCTATCGAAAATCGAGTACCAGATGAAGAATGGTGTTTTCCCTTATCTATACTTCCAACCATATAATCAGTTTGGGTCCAAAAGAATGACCCAAACTGGGTGTGAGAATAATTTTAGTAGGAAACCACCAAAATATATATGCCTAATTATTAATGAATATATATAGTAGGTAATTTTATGAAATCTAGCAATAAACTCAGAATTACTCAAAAGTAAATAATATTATAGTTTTCCATTAAATTCATTTTCATTTATAAATTATTTTAACAATTTACTAATGTTTCTTCTGAATCTATCCTAATAATAGTATCCCTCTATAAAAATGTATCAATAGATGCCTGATAAGACCATCTAAACAACAATTTAAGACCGACTCCAATCTTGTGCTTTGGCTTGGCAGACTCTTCACAATTATTCATTTATTCAAAATCAAGACTCCAAATATTTTATCACATTCTAAACCCTCTTGTTTAACATATCCTCAATTAAGTAAATAATTACCTCTATAAAATTTCACACAGTCTAACCTCTTTTCTCCCAATGTCACTAATCATTTAAAAACATCCTCATCAGTAGCTATCACAGCCAATACCCTCTTTGTATACATAGCGACAATAAAATATAATGAACCTCAATAATATTTCATATTCAATTCTCTATGGTTGAAAATTAATTAATAATGATCAACTAAGTAACTCACATGGTTTATCCCATCTATTCTATGATCATCAGGAAACACTCACTATCAATACCTCTAGGTCAACATAACAACAATTATACATCAATTACCATACCTTAGGAATCCCTCAATGTCAATTCCCATTAGTTAATCTTTCACAATATCAAACACTTGTATCTTATATAATTAGTCAAACTCCAAACTAAACAATTAAAGGCATGGAAATGAGGTATATCTCAGAGGAAACTAAAAAATAAACAGCAATAAATGAACAAACAACGGAACACACACATGAGATGTCCCATAACAAGGTATAAAACCATATATATAAAAAACCCGATTCTCAATCAAAAAAACCAAATAAGGTGTTAAACACGGTTTATTTCTAAAACACGCAATACCATAAATATGGTTATTCAACACTTATAGATTATATAATTAAAAGACTATCAATGAATGGCATAAACCACATTCATTAATATTTTACGATGAAAATTATTAAACGTAGTCCATGGAATTGGCCTAGAAAAACATATATATATGAAATGATTAAAAACAATTAACACTATGTAACACAAAATACCTGATAAATCAGCAATAGAGGCTCTAAGGAAAGAAAGAACTCACCAGTATGAATCCAACTCACCTGAAAACATCACATTCCGAACACAGACAAAGAATAAAGGGGATCTTGAAGTTATTTGTTCATGTGTTGCTATCCTGTAAGAACTAATGGAACCGTAATAGGTATATGTACATAAGTCGTGTACTCACTCCAATAGGTCAATTAAAAGGAAAACTACATGGTGTGTTCATTTAATTTACACGATGTGTTCTAGCTTTAACTATATCTAACTTTAGGTGGTCTTCCATATCACCTACACAGCCATGTACTCAGCCATTCAATGACCAGTACACGACTACACTTGGAAACTGGGGGCACATCGTGTACTCAATATTACATGGCGTGTACATTGAAATTTTGAAAAATTGTCTATTTCATTAAAAAACATGAAATAAAGATCCATACCTAAAATAAAGATCCTGGTTCTTACAATAGACAATAAATAATATATACTTGTCTCACATTACAATAAAATACAATTACAAACTACATTACTTAATATATTATATTCCTCCCAATGTTTGGAATTTTATAATATTCTAAATCAATTACATATAATATTGTTTATGTGTTTAATATTCTTATATTAGTTATATTATTTTAATTATGTGATATATAGTGTTTTTAAACACTAATAATGTTTTTAATTTTTATTTTTATGTACTTATAATATTTGAAATTATATAAAAATCCTATATTTTTTTGATTAAATTTTTATGAATCTATAATATTATTTTATTAAATCTATGGGGTTGTATAATTTTTATTTACATTAAAATTTCTTATTATATTATACAATTCATACAATATATTTCATCATTTATGCATGAACTGATGTTTAATGTGATTTTAGAATACTGATAATATAAAACTTCCAATTTACTTATAGACAATAGGTGTAAGTCATTAATATATCTATATAATTAATAATGTCAAACGATCACTTCAAGGACATTAAATAATAAAACAAAAAATAAAAATGGGTAACATTGAATCATGATTCTAAACTACCAAAGATTTGTAATTGTCTCAATCATATTTTTTATTATGATAAAATGATTATACAATGAATTTGAAGTGTGTAAATTATTCTATTCAGGTTTATTATAATGTACATGTTTTATAAGGACCTGACCATAAACATTACATAATCATGAGTTAAATTAAGAATTCACATTGGGGATACATTCAGGTTCAGTGTGTTAGAAAATTAGGCCATTACTATTACATATAAACATGATTATTATAAAATAGACACTTCTACTATAACCTATTTTCACATAAATAAAACTCCTTAAATAAAACAAAAGTTAATTTCTTGATATATATCTTTTTGAATACTTCATTTATCTTACCCTTCATTACAACCTGTGAGAAACATTTCAAAAACATGGGATGATCATAAAATGCTCAATAAGGCTTATAAAATAAGTAAAGGAAACATTAACCAATCATTAAATACAAATAAATGAAAGCATGATTTTCAAACATAATATACCTCATGAAATCATACAATTTATGAATAACACATATAAGTCATCAATCATAAATGTAACCTATGGAATACATAAAATAATTACATTATAGCTATGGAATCTATATCAGGAGTTACATTGTAATACCCACAACAATATATTCCCTAAATCTACTAGGAGGAACATTAACATTTACCTCTATCACGTTACCCATTGCTTTGGAGAGCTATCTTTGGCTCACTGACACTAGGTTTATCATAGAACTGTCTGTATAAGTAAATAATTCCCAATAACCCTAAAATATTCATAAAACATAACATAATCATAATGGAATTGAGAAATTTAAATATTCTAATAAAAATATATCAATTCAAGATATTGAAATAAACAATGTTTTAACAAATAATATTAAAATCATTTAAAACATTTAATAATGTGATTTTTGAATCCAATTGTCTCATAACACTTTGAAGCTTTTAAATGAATTTTCATTTGAAAAAATTAATTTCCATATAAATAAATCCTAATTCCCATTTTGAAAACATGGAAATTAATAATAAATATTTAGAAGTAAAATCATTAAAATATTTAAAATGATATTTTAGTTACGGTGTTTTTAACAAAATTATAGATGCTTGAATACAAAAAATTGAGGAATTAAATTTAATTAGAACATTATAATATCATTAGAATAAAAGGATTTGTGATATAACATTCCAAAGGATAGTATATACACCACATAATAATTAATTGGTGTATAACAACAACGAGGTCTCAATGGAATATAAATTGAGATGAAATCTGTTATAAAAACTGTATCCATAGATTACCGAAAAATAAATTACATAAAAATTTGTGACAAATATAAATACACTTAAAATGATTGGATATTTTGTGTAAATAAATAAAAGAAACTTCAAACATATTATTTCTGAGATAAAACTAAGGACATGGATGTTAAACTCAATGAATGGAAATTGTGTTAAAATTACTCTTATCAAGTTCATATCGATGACATGAGAAATTATCAATAGAGTGATTATGTGTATCAAATGAATATCCACAGAAAGGGGAGAAAAATTAAATCCTAAACAAATAAATAGTGATTCCACACATAATCATAGAATCACATAATTAAGAATTAGAAGACGAACCCGAGGAATAGAAGTTGGGTTAAATTGTTCCCTTACCAATTTGGTATCATACAAAACATTAAATCCATGAAAAAAGATAATAAAATTAAGATTTAAAACCCCATAAATTAAATTATATTACACAATGTATAAAATCATGGGTATTAAATAGACCAAAAAAGGAAATAGTGGAAAATATAGCTGGAATCTCAAAGGAATAAAAAGTGAGATGAAAATCCCTTACCACGTTGTAATCAATCGATTCATATGACCAAAAGTTAATAACCCCAAAATGAATCAATTAATAACAAGAACATAAATATATTCATTATAATATATATTAGATGGAAGTACACAATATACAATATTCAATAAGTTTGTGGCGAACAATGGAAATATCATGGAATTAAAAGTAAGATATGAAACCTCTTACCTTGTATCCAACTTGACTTGTTTGTTCATTGTTATTCTTGGATAATAAAATAAAGTTAATTTATACATTATTAATAAAAATTTTGTTGTTTATTATTATTTTTATATCAATTAATTTCTTTTTATAAGTATTATGCTATCATTTAAGTTAATAATGGTAATTTGGTCGATATTTGGTACTTGAGTAAAAAATAAACTTCTCATAATTACATGTAGTCCTTGGGGTCAATAGTTCATTATCCCCTGAATTATATTTATTATTTATATATAATATATAACATACATATAAATTATATATATGTATTTATATTATTTCATAATATTTATTGTTAATAAATGAAATGCACTGTTCATGGAGACAGTAAGTCATAAGAATGCATAAACGCTACATTCATTTGTATGTCGTATTTAAATGGAATTAACAAATAATTATAAATAATTATATTATAATTACAGAATAATATCATATATAATAACATTAACTCAATCCTTTATATGTCCCACATATGTCATTAAGGATTCATACCACTTTGTGGGGGCGATAGTCTGCACTTCCTTAAATGAAATTATCGTGTTTACCCAAAATAGAAACCATATAGGTGTTCTATAAAAGGATAATACATATGAATAATGAAAAAATAAATATAATATATATTGTATATAAATTTAGTTATGTCATAATGACAAACAAGTGAGGAGGTATGAGATAATTGAACAATCATCATTTAATGAGATATTTGTCACTACTGCAGAAAACGTTTTTACGTCACCATTTTTTACGTCAGTTATATATACCCAACGTAAAACATGCGGCGAGTATCTTTTTAACGTTGGTTAATTTCATAACTGACGTTACAAATTGCGCCTGTTCATTTTTTACGTTGGTTATCCTATAACTGACGTAAAAAACCAATGCGCGTGGGGTTTTTTACATCGGTTATTTGGAAACCGACGTAAAAAACCTGATATCTACGCGTTTTTACGTCGGCTATGTGATAACTGACCTAAAAAACCAAAGCGCGGCGTTTTTTACATCGGTTATTTTATAACCGACGTAAAAAACCCACCCGGGCTTTGGTTTTTTACGTCTGTTATAGGGATAACCGATGTAAAAAACGCTTAAATATCGGGTTTTTTACGTCGGTTTCCAAATAACCGATGTAAAAAACCTCCCGCGCATTGGTTTTTTATGTCGGTTATCTTATAATTGACATAAAAAAATGAGATATCTACACGTATTTTACGTCAATTATAAAAAAACGACTTAAAAAACCAATGCACGAGGGGTTTTTTTACGTCACTTTTAAAATAACCGATGTAAAAAACCCGTACATAACTCATTTTTTACGTCGGTTACAAAATAACCGACGTAAAAAAAAAGAGTGGGGGGTTTTTATGTCGGTTTTAAAATAACCGACATTATAAATTTAAAAAATAGTTTATAACGTTGGCTATTATATAACTGACGTTATAAAACTTTTAAAGAAATTAAAGCCCTATGGACTGTAATTTACAATTTTTCGATTGACAGTCCACCGGCTCATCTCTCTCGTGCGGTAAACCCTAATCGGCTCGTCGATCGACCTGCATTAAACTCATTTTGGCTTCATTTTTTATCTTCCTCACTCCTCTCGGATCTATCATCTCAACTTGCAACATTCATGTAAGCCTTCCACGAATTTATTTCGTTTTTTTTCACGGATATTCTATAATTATGTTTTTCGATTTTTGATGTGCACCATTAGGTCGAGAATGTGTACCTTATAAATAATATGACATGTTCCTTGAAATACTGGTCTATGGGGCACATAATCTCCGAGGCATGTATTGAAAATACTTTTGGATCTATCTACCTTGGTGTACATGGTATCAAAAAAGATAGACACCTGTGTATAGTTCCATATAGATCCAACGACAATTACACCATGTACCCACCGAACTAACCAACTACGATTCAAAAGGTATGTTGATTCATCACACTAAATATGGTATTTAAATCCATATAGACACCCTATCTTATCCATAGATGGGACTACACAACCTATATTCATTAGAATACACGTCATGTATAGTAGGATTTTGATAGAACATCTGGTTTCCCACACGGTTCCACTCATACTACCGATGCATACTATCTGGCTACCAATATTTCCCATGAATCATATATCTTATTTTGACTATGACTTTTTCAGTAGTTTCTAGATTATATACATCCAATCTATTTGGGAATATATCCTCATTGCACTGCATCACCAAAATCCATTCCTATGAACCATCATCATCAGATATATGAGTTGATTGTACATCATCATTGTAAAACATGGATCACCCCAATGATCCTTATTTCATACTCAATGTATCAATTTGTTTAATTGATTATTAGTTTCATAGACATCATTCTTTTTTTATTTTTTGAACAACTATTAAAAAAAATTGGTGACACATGTCTAATAAAGGAGGGATGAAATGAACAAAGAATGTAGACCGGGAACAAACCTCAATAATTGAACATGTTGGCCTCAATAAATTTTTATTAAAATGATAAATGATTAATAAAAAAATTATCTTAAAAATCACAAACTATTTATTAAAATCTGTATACCAAAAATCATCATTCAACCAATGAATATTTGAAATAGTGGGTGCTCTCGACCCAACTATGTAATGTTTTTGATTACCATATCATGTATACAGATTTCTGTAAATGATTTTTTACCATTATATTGTATACTATTCTATGCCTACTATTGAAATGATAATTTTTATAGATTAATTATTTATATTTCTTTTTCATAGGGGTTTAGTGTGCTTCCTAAACATTTTCATGAGATGTTTTAGGGATGATCTTACTATGTATACATGTTATTCCCACCATACATAAATATAAACATTTTTTTAGTTTTTAAATGCAATTTGTAGTTTTTTATAGATGTTAGTAGCATGGATGTGTTGTGGAGTAGCGCATTGGGGTGTGAGAGGAAAACTAGTGGAGAAGTGGTATCTAAGAGCCTTAATTTTAATATATATATATATATAATTTTTTATATGAAAAGGTTTATTGATATGAATTATTTTTTGAGTGATCCATAGTGAGTATATGAAACTATTTTTCCTTGTTTAGGTGATGATTGAGATTCATTTTTTTCTAGGGCTTTAGTGTGCTTCCTCAACATTTTCATGAGATTTTTTAGGGAGGATCTTAATATGTATACATGTTATGACCACCATACATAAATATAATCATTTTTTTAGTTTTTAAAAGAAATATTTAGTTTTTTATAGATGTTAGTAGCATGGAAGTGTTGTGGAGTAGCTTTCATGAGTATATAGATTTTATTGTTTCTTCCTAGTTTTACTTTTAGTACTAATAATTTTCTTTTTGGTTTATGTACAACAATACATGTATGAATTCTTGCATAATTATCTAAATTTATTCATTTAGAACTGAGGAGGGTTACTTTTGGTGGGAGAAGATCCTAAATGATATGGTATGAATTCATTTATCATAACCATAAATAAAATATAGTTGTATTTTATTTATCATATACATCAACTTATACTCTTCTTTTTCATCACAACCCCTTTGAGAATAAAAAACCAAACTAAGGGATTTGGTATCCACATTGCCTTTTGTTATAGAATATGGGACATCAAAATCAATTGATTGAACATATTCCTCACAAAAAAACAACCACTTATTTTTATAATTGTGTGAAAATATTTACCAAATGGATTTATGGTCTACAAGAAACCATTAATAACATGTTAAATAGGTAGTTTATCTAATATATTAAAAAATCAAAACCGGAATCAATATTAAACTATATAGGCATCATGGTTTTCTTTGATTCAATGAAATTTAAAACTGTTATATATAACTATATTTTGATTAAAAATAATATTCAAGCATATTTTCTAAAATACCTATAGATTTGTTTTATATTTTTAATTTTTTTACATTCAAATTATGATTTTTTTCATATAAACATATATTTATCTTATCTTAAAAATATATATATATATTTATGATATTTGTTATAGGTAATAATGAGTCGAAGTTGGATTACAGCACATCGAATGAGAAATGAATTTGAGGAAGGTGTTGATGCCTTTTTGGAATTTCCAAAAAGAAATGTTCCATGTAGTGACATTTTTTTCTGTCCATGCCTGAAATGTTTGAATATGACGAAGTTGAAAAGTAGAGAGATAAAAGATCATCTGATTTGTCATGGTTTTAATCCGAGTTACAGCCCTTGGATTTGGCATGGTGAAAATGGACGGAATGTCACTGATGATGATAATTCGCAAGATGGTAACTCTGATAGAATTGAAGAAATGATTCACGATATTGTTGCAATACAAATTGAAATAGAACCGACAGTTGCGCGTCTATATGGTGATGCTGAAAACCCATTATATCCTAGTTGTATAGATTTTACGGTTTTGTCGGCGGTGTTAAGATTGATTAACCAGAAGGCGAAGCATGGATGGAGTGACAGAAGTTTTACAGAGATGCTACAATTGATGAAAGACATTCTTACAAAAGATAACGATCTTCCAGATTCAATTACAAAGCCAAGAAAATATTATGCCCGATGGGATTGGGATACAATAAAATACATGCCTGTCCGAATGACTGCATTATATATAGGAAGGAATATGAACTTCTGTCAGAGTTTCCTAAATGTGGGACATCACAGTATAAGGTGAAAGAAAAATCATAGGTTGATGTAGAGATTACAAAGCTCCCTTCAAAGGTATTTTGGTATCTTACTATAATTAATCGTTTCAAACATTTATCTGCTAATTCACATGATGAAAAAAGGATAAGATGGAATACTGAAGAGCGGGTTTGTGATGGAAAAATACATCATCCAGCTGATTGTTCACAATGGAAGAAAATTGATGTGCAGTATTCAACATTTGGAAATGAAATTAGAAATCTTAGACTAGTGTTGTTCACAGATGGAATTAATCCATACCGAACACTCAGTAGCACACATAGTTCATGGCCTATTTTATTGGTAATTTACAACCACTCTCCTGAAGTTGGTATGAAGCGTAAATATGTCATGTTGAGTACAATGATCTCTGGTCCAAAGCAACCCGTTAATGATATTGATGTTTATTTGTCACTGTTTATTGATGATTTGAAACTATTATGGGATGATGGTTTTAGGGTGTATGATTCGTATAAAATGGAATATTTTCAACTACATGTAGTGCTTCTGTTCACTATAAATGACTTCCCAACGTATGGAAATTTGTCTGGATACAGAGTAAAATGGCATAAAGCATGTCCAATTTGCGAACAACAGATGTCCTATTTTCAATTGCATCATGGGAGGAAAACAATGTACATGGGTCATCGAAAGTTTTTGTCTATGGAACACCCTTATAAAAGACTAAAAAAGGCATTCAATGGCTCACAAGAATTTGATACTGCTCCAAAACATTTATCCCATGATCTGTATTTTGAGAGGGTGAAAAACCTTGACGTGACATTGGGAAAGACACAGAAATTTGGTAATGATAGACATATTTGGAAGAAAAGTTCAATTTTTTTTTGAGCTACCATATTGGAGGTATCATGAAGTTAAACATAATATTTATGTCATGCACGTGGAGGAGAATATCTGTGATTCTTTGATTGGATCATTGTTAGATATTAAAGTAAAGAGTAAAGATGGGTTGAATGAATGATTGGACATACTATCAATGGGAATACTTTTAGAGTTAGCTCCCACTACTAATGGAAGAAGAACATTTCTTCCCCCGGCTTGTCATACATTATCGAAGAGGGAGAAAATTAGCTTCTATTAGTGTCTTCATGATACCAAAGGGCCTCAAGGTTATTCTTCTAATGTAAAATTTTTTTGTCTCATTGAAGGACTTGAAGTTCATAGGTATGAAATCACATGATTCTCACGTCATGATGCAACAAATTCTACCAGTTTCATTGCGTGGAATATTGCCCATTTGTGTCAGAAAGACTATAATGAAGTTGTGTAATTTTTTTAATTCAATTTGTAACAAGGAGATTGATGTGAATGCTTTGAACATTTTGGAAAAGGATGCCATTTTTATACTTTGTCAATTGGAAATGTATTTTCCTCCAACTTTTTTTTTATATAATGGTGCATTTAATGATTCATTTGGTTTGAGAAATAAATCTTCGTGGACCTATATATCTTCGTTGGATGTATCCTTTTCAAAGGTATATGAAAATATTAAAGGGGTATGTTAAAAACCTATATCGACCTGAAGCCTCCATTATTGAAAAGTATATTTCTGAGGAGGTAGCAGAGTTTTGCACGAGCTACTTGGCTATGGCGCAACACATAGGTTTGCCTCCATCTCGCCATGAACAAGTTAATAATGAGGGAAAGGAGATTCGAGGCCTGAAAGTCAAATCATTTTCAGCTGAACAGATAAAGAAGTTAGAATCATAAATCATGAATAACATAGCTGATTCTCAACCATATATCACAATGCATATTAATGAGTTGAAAGAATTTCATCCAAAGAAGAAAGAAATGTCGATTTTGAATGAGCACAACAAAATTTTTTTGTCATGGATTAAAAAGACTTTTCTTGGTAGATCAGATGTATCAGTGAAATTAAAATGGATAGTGGGTGGTCTATGTTTAAATGTGATAACATGGTCCGGTTATGACATTAATGGTTATACATTTCATATAAAAGCTCAGGAAAACAGAAGTGTATTTAAAAATAGTGGTGTATTGGTGTTTGCAGAAGCAATGCATTTTCGGGTGCTAAGGACAAAAACCCAATTTATGCAACAAATGCATATTATGGAGTGATTGAAGACATATGGGAGGTTGATTACTTTAAAATTAAAGTTCCCGTTATTAATTTTAAATGGTTTAATGGTAACAACAGTGTCATACAAGATGAATTTTGAATGACACTTGTTAATCTGAATAGATTGGAGGACACAACTGATTCTTTTATAATGGCAACAGATGAAAAAAAAAATTCCATGTAGTAGATCAATCAGATATGCAGTGTGATGTTGTTTTACAAGGGAAAAAAATATGTTGGTGAGGATGAACTTGATGAATATGCTGATTTATGTGAGATCCCTACTTCCATTGAAATATTAACAGAACATTGTGATGATCATGTTGAAGACATAGTTTGTGCCATAAGGAACGATCACGACGAAGTAATTTAGGAAAGCAATCCATTTGTACATTCCTAAAATTACAGGTAACATATGTTTATTTCTTGTTGACATTTATTTTTTCCATAAATGTTAGATATTATATGTTTTTTATTTATTAAAACATGTTTTAAAATAAAATAAGTATATTATTTTGTTTGTTTTAAGATTGTTTAGTTTACTTTATCATGTTTATAACCATTAAATGAATTTTAAAATGCTTATTTTTGTTCACTGAAAATTACTTTACCATGTTTGCAATGTTTACCAGGTTTACCATTTTTACCATTTTTACCATCTTGACCTTCTTGACCATCTTTGCCATCTTTACCATTGCTTAACATGCTTACCATATTACCAACGTTTACTATTATGTAACTTAGTCCACTTTTCTATTTTTTGATTATAGTAGTATTAAAATATTTGAATTTGTATATTTGTGAACTGACGTTTTTTTTTATTTGAAGGATAATGACAGATCATTCAGATGATCAACCACATGATTCTGGAGAGGAGAATATTACTGGTCATACCTCTTGGGATGAACATTCACATTCTCATATAACGAAAAAGAGTTCAAATGTTGGTAAATGTGGGTGCACACGTTTACCAAAATTATCACTTTCCCGTACGTAGGATCAGAGGGTAGTTGTTGAATTTGATGATGATGATATTCCTAGAGGTCCGAATGCCAAATATTTTAAGAGTTTTGTTACAAATCAGGCTAAGACCAAAGTAATCATTCTCTATGATGATTGGAGAGGTGTGGATAAAGCAATTATCTCTCAGTTGTGGGAGACGATTTTGGTAAGATCTTTTGTCATTGTTTGACCATTCTTATAATGTTTCTAGAATATATAATATGGTTAACCTCTTCTTTATCAGATGACATTTGATATTCCTGACACTGGAGGAGTCAGGAAGAAATACTTATCGTTGGATACCAGGAGATGGAGGGATTTCAAATCAACCCCCTTACCCGATTTCATTTATGGTCATATGAGTTATGACAATCCATGTCGTATATATCCTTTATAGATGAAGACACATGGAGACAGTTTTTTGAAAGTAGAAAAAAAGAATCATTTTTGGTAAGGGCAAGGTAAAATTTTATAAACTTTCTAATATAAATGATTTTATTAATGTATTGTTAATGATTTATTGTTATTAAATTACAACAAACAAGGAAATCTCATCAAGAGATCCAATCTAAAAATGTATACCCTCATAGTTTATCTTGGGGAGGGTATACATTATTGGAAGAAAAAATGATGGCGGAAAAATTTCAACAAATAAGAGTGTAGTCTTCAAGCTCTGGAGAGGAGGCCCCTCCATCCCCTACATCTAGACATGAAAAATGGAAGAGAGCTCGAAAGGGAAAAAGGTCAATATCTTTCGGAAGAATTGAGAATCGTAGCTGAGAGGATTGTAAGATATCAATTTAATTTATTTAAGTTAACTTTTTTCTCATATAAGTTTCAATCAATACAGAAATGTTCAATTAATTAATACATGACTCTCTTGAGGAGCCGAGTTCAGAGGGGACATTTACCGCTACTGGGAGGGAAGATATTTAATTTGCAGCATTGGGAAGTCCTGAACATCCTGGTCGTGTAAGAGGATATCCGGCAGTTGTATCGGTAAGAAAAGTGTTTCCACGTTCTTCAACTTCTAACATTGAGGGGGTTTATAAAAAAAATAGAATCCTTGGAGGTTAAAGTTCAAAATATTAATGCAACGATGGAGGACAAGATTAGAGAGTCGGTGCAATCTATGTTTGCAGAAATGAAAAGACAATTTTAGACTGCAGCTCCCACTCCTCCACCTCCCATTACAGACCCCATTATTTATCCTCCACCTCCGCTAGTAGCTCCCACTCCCCCACCTCACCCTGCGGACCCCATTTTTTATCCTCCGCCTTTAACGTAGCTTCCTACATATTGCGAGTTGTATGTTGATGATTCTCAACATCATATAGTAGCATACATGTTGGTATATTGTATAGGAGATACAGTTCATCATCAACAATTATAGGTAGAGAATCAGAGGGTCACTGTACAGGATATTATAGATAGATCAGCTAGGGTACTAATACCTACAGATGAGGTGGCGACAGTTGGACAGAGTATCAGCAATTTTATATTTTGGCCATCCATACTTCTTCGACTCATTACCATAGAGGTATGAATGTTATATATTTTATTTTATTTTATTTATTAAAGTTGTTTTATCATTTGAAAACTACTATGTTTTTCAATTTTTTTTTACAGGAGTACTTCAAATGTAAAGAAATACTGTATAGACAACACCAAAGACAACATGATATGACATCAGATACAGATTCTAGTGGTCTTGACAGATTGTCATGATATTCACATTTTTTGTTGGGTTTTTATGAATTTCCAATGGAATCTCGTGTTTGTGGATGTGAAAAAAGTGTGGGGATTACAAAATCTGATATCATGGAGCTTGTTACTGGAGATAAGTTGGGTATCAACGTGGTCTAAATTTTTTCCATGTAAGTCTTAACACCATTTCCATGCATTATATTTATAAAAAATTTATACTTATGTATGTTTTGTATTAGGTATCTTTATAAAATTTGTTATATGAATGAGCTGATAGAAGTATATGGATTCATGGACCCGCAATTGATTTCCCCTGAAGCATGTGCATTGAATGAGGAACAAATAATGGTTTATATTGCTGAAAGATTTGAAATGAATATAATCACACAATGTTGGATGATGCCTTTTTGTGAGAGGTATGAAACACATTTCTCTCAAAGAGTTAATTATCATTTATCATAAAAAACCACTAACATTAAATTTCATTTTATCAGTGATCATTGGATGTTAGGGATATTTTGCCCAAGGGAGAAAGCTCTTTATTGGATATACTCTGTTCATGGTGATGTGCGGGAATGTTTTAAGAATATATTGGAAAAGTATGTTTCAATTTCTCAATAGTTTTATATATTATAATGAATTTTAAATTTACCCCATTTGTATTATTTTCTAATAGTGCATGGGTCTACTATCGAAAAAACACAAAGAAAAGAAATGCAAAGATCAAATATGTAAATGGGAAGGTAAATTTCCATTTATAATTTGTACTTTTTGATTTATTACATTAAAATAATATATTGAATTTACACTCATTGAAACAGAATAGTCATGAACAACAAGGCATCATCGAATGCGGATATTATATGTTATGATTTATGTATGAAATAATAACAACTGGGACAGTTGTGAATTTTGACCTGGTACAATTTCCTCTTAAACATTGCCATAATATTTCAATTTTATTTATTCATTATACATGTTAACTATCTTATTTTTCATTTGTAGCTTTTTGATGACCCTCAACCCTATACTGCTGATGACCTCAAACACATACAAGTGGAGTGGTCAAATTATTTTATAGGTTTGATTGAATTTTAGTTGTTTGTAATGTAAAATGTAATTTGTAATATTTTCATTTTAATTGTGTATTTGGTAGTTGTTTAGGTTGGAATTTTATTTTGAAGTTGACAGTGAAATTTTTCAATGTTATATAAGTGAATGTTTAATTTTTCTCTACTTCTTGTTTTGGTCTACTATTGATGGTTTTTTTGGTATGGATTTGGGTCTGTGGGGGAGGGGTTACAAGGGTGTGGGGGTGTGTTCAGTGGGGTTGGGGGGTGTCCAGCGGTCTGGGAGGGCTGTCCGTTGGGGTGGGGGATAGTCCTGGGGGGTGGCAAGGATGTCCAGGGTTGTGGGAAGGCGGTCTAGGGGTGTGGGAGTGCTGTATAGGGGTGGGGGGGGGGGGGGGGGTTGTCCAGTGGTGTTTGGGGATGTTTGGGGCTGTCCAGGGGTGTGGTGGGGGCTGTCAATTGGGGTGAGGGGTGAGGGGGTGCTGTTCAGGTGGGTGGGGGTTGTCGAGGGGTGTTTGGGGGTGTCCGGGGGTCGGGGGGGGGGGGGGGGGGCAGTCCAGGAGTGTGGTGGGGGCTTTAATGGGGTGGGTGAGGGTTGTCCAAGGGGTATACATGAGGGTGGGACCTCCAATGGGGTGAGGGAGGGCTGTCCAGGTGGTATACATGAGGGTGAGTGCTCCAACGTGGTGGGGGAGGGCTGTCCATGGCGTATAAATGAGGGCGGGGGCTGTCTAGTGGGTAAGTTTTATCCAATGGGGTGGGGGAGGGCTATCCAGGGGGTATACATGAGGGTGAGGGCTCCAACGGGGTGGGGGAGGGCTGTCCATGGGGTATAAATGAGGGTGTGGGATGTCTATGGGGGTAAGTTTTATATGTTATCAATGTACATGCTTAATTTTGAGCTACTTCTGTTTTTGTGGTACAATTTCTTGATTTGTTTTCTGGTTGATTCTAGTGGAGAGAAGATGACTGCATTCTGTTTAAGAAAAATTGGTTTATCACGTCGGTTATTTAATAACCGACGTGATAAAATGCCTGGAAAATAGTTTATCACGTCGGTTATTTAATAACCGACGTGATAAAAGGCCTGGAGAATGGTTTATCATGTCGGTTATTTAATGACCGACATGATAAAAGGCCTAGAGAATGGTTTATCACGTCGGTTATTGAATAACCGACCTGATAAAAGGCCTGAAAAATGGTTTATCACGTCGGTTATTCAATAACTGATGTGAGAAACTGGCATGGAAAATGGTTTATCATGTCAGTTATTCAATAACCGACATGATAAACTGCCCCCACCGGTTTATCACAGCGGTTATATAATAACTGACATGATAAACCCCCCTCCCCCGATTTTTCATGTCGGTTTTGTAGGAACCGACATGATAAACCACGTCCACCCCGGTTTATCACGTCGGGTCTTTTAGAACCGACGTGATAAACCCCCCTCACACCAGTTTATCAGGTCGGTTGTTTGATAACCGATGTGATAAACGATTTTCCAGGCCTTTTATCACATCAGTTGTTAAATAACCAACGTGATAAACCATTTCCCAGGCCCTTTATCATGTCTGTTGTTAAAGAACCGACGTGAGAAACCCTTCCCAATTTTTTATCACATCTGTTATTTTAGAACTGACGTGATAAACATCGCGATTTTAAATTTTTGACGTCAGTTTTTAAATAACCGATGTCAAAAACCTTGTTTATAACGTCGCACGTATTAACATCGGCTAGAAACCGACGTAATAAATGAAGAATAACCGATATAAAAAACTTTTTCTGCACTACTTAGTTTTCCATCAACAAAAACAGTATGTTCTTTAGCCATTAGATGGAGGTGTGTGTTAGTGTAGTTATAATAATTCTCATTACAACATCCTAGTATATTAATGTTCAATTTTTTTGTTCTTAAGGAAAAGACTAAATAGATATTATGGGATTGGAGAAGCAAAATAATACTAAAGAACTTAAGAGAATCTGTGACCTTTAATTCGTGTAAGACATTTGGTTTGAATCAAAAGAACATCTTGTTGAAGTGCCTTCTACCTAAGGTAAGGATTATAGGTGGAAGGGAGTGGTCTTGAGAGCTTATTTGGGTAGTGTTTGGACGATCCAAGGGGCTATAGATGTGAGATGAATATATTAGAAGTGGTGTCCTTTTATAAGGGAGAGGATGGTATCATTAGGAAGGTTTGAAAAAATTATTTTATTATATAATTATTTTCTATTTCTAAAGGTCCAAAACTAATTAATGTAAAATATTATATGACTCCTAGAAGAAATAAAATCATCAACTAAGAATTGGGCAAGTTTTGGAGATTGTTTTAATATTTATAATCTTATTTATTTAAATCATTTATTAATGAGGAAAATAATGCATCATATTTTTGTCATAAATTTTTTTTAATTGATTTATAAATATTATAAAAATAATACCATGATGTATGAAATATTTTAAATTTAAAAATAATATTTATATTATAAAAAATTACATATATAGAACTATGTAATAATAATTAACAAACATATATGTGATTATGTCATTTTTGAAATTACATAAAATTAATTAATCTAAAGTGTCATTATCACACATTAGTGGCTCCCTGGGGACTAAAAATCGTCCCATAGATTCACATGTTCGGCCATGACTCATCAAGGAAGTTTAAGACATGTTTGATGGTAATTATTTATTTTTATAATATTCTTTTTTACCTTCAATTACTCTTTTTTCTTTTAACTGATGCAAATAAAAGTCAAAAATTACTATTCAGTAAAAAGTATTTTCATCTTATTGAACCAAATTTTACATACTAATAAAATCCATGTATGTATGGTTTTTAAAATTCAATTCACATAAGTGGTAGAATTCTATTTAATGAATATGTCAGATTTCAACTACTACTTAGTGGTTTTACATTTCATCAAAAATTGATGTTTTTCAGAAGAAAACAAAAAATATCAGCATAGGCAACATTAGATATTCTGAATTCAAAAATGATTTCTATTTTAAAAAATTAAAAACCCAGGAGCTTCATTGATTAATATAAAATTAATTCCCAATGTCAAAACAAATAGCATGTTTTTAAGAAACAATATCTATCAAAATATTGACACTTGTTTATGCCTACTTTCAATGTGAAATTAATTTTAATGACCACCATTGGATTAAACGGTTAAAATATAATCTAGTTAAACATTAAAACCAATTAAATAGGCAATATTACCATATTAAAAATTTTATTAAAATAATGTATTTTTTACTATTCATAAAAAATATACTTTATCTGAAAAATACAAAAAATGTACCCAAAGTAAATTTTGTTGTCCCAATTTTAATGATGAGTTTTATTTAGTCAAATATAATGTATAAAAGTATCCAAAAGTATATTTAATGAGGGTTCTCCATCATGTGGCGGTAAATCAACCATTTAGTGAAGATTAGATTATCTATGATTAAAATCGAATTATTTTCTTATTTTATGACTCTAAATTTTATTGCATAAATGAAAAAATTAAAAAACCTGTATAATAATATTTAAGTTAGATATTTTCATTCCACCCAATACAACAATAAGGGGATAACTGTCATTTAAAATAATATTATTATATTATTAGTGTCCAATGTAAGATTTCAAAGAAACCCATTGTTGCGTAGTGGGTACGTCATCAAACATAGAATCCCCTTTAATATAAAATTAATACTCAGTGGAAAATTTTTATTAAATATGACAAATTAGGTGTTCTTTATTTACCAGGGATGTTACATCTGCCCCCTTTATTAGAAGTTTCATCCACACAATTTTTAAACTAGGCTTGGAAACATCATTTAAAGTCTCACATCCGAAAAGAGTCAGTACAAATATCACTTTAAAATAAAGAAATATAATTAAAAAAGGTAACTTGAAATAAC
The DNA here is from genome assembly GCA_963277665.1 of Viscum album. NCBI lineage: Eukaryota > Viridiplantae > Streptophyta > Magnoliopsida > Santalales > Viscaceae > Viscum > Viscum album. Next base: position 2,088,687,128 of record OY728152.1, read on the forward strand.
CCATACTAGGATTACATGTAAGAAAACATGGATATGGAAGAGAAAAAAATCCGTCATGTTCTGATTGAACATGATAAAAACATGATTATGAGAAATATAACCACTAGAGAATCACAAAATTATGATGTGTTAAATGGTTTTTGATTTCCCAGTAGGAAAATTACACCAAAAATATTTTTCTTTTACATTACATTTCATTATATTGAGGAATTAATTTAATACATATAATAAGAACCTAAGAAAATATACTTTCCTTTAAAAATAGATTAAACATTTAATAAGATTCAACAAAAAATATTCCTTTATCCAAACCAAGAGCATTCAAAAAGACTTGGTTACATCAAAATCATAAGAATCATCTTCTAAAGAATCAAATAATCTACAAAATAATAACTATATATTTCCCTTATCCAAAGACATAAACTAAAACCCATATAAATAGTGCGAGATCATATAACACCCAAAAAGGATAATCCTTTATAAACAGAAATAATATTTTTAATATCCAAAATTCAGAAAAAAGTTCCCAAATATCAAGAAAGACCATTCAATACACAATTGTACTTAAAATAATTCAAAATAAAACAAACTAATATTGGAACCCAAAATATAGAAGGATTTAATCACATTTTCTTCCACAAAAAAATTTAAATTTAACTCCAAAACCATATACTAATATTGATGTCTCATAATAAATAATAATTAACCAAATCACATATTATCTATGATAGGTTAATCATTTCTATAAATATCCCAAATCCCTATATATCCACAAGAAAAATAGAAATTGTTACAAAATAAAATTTCAACCATTACTAATAAATTTTAATCACAAAATATTCTATTTTTCATAAGCATATAGTGTTCCCAAAAGAGAGAATGTATTCCAACATCACATTTATCACTTAATAACCAAATCATATTCTTATACCAAAGATATCCATTGGATAAAACATAAGATTACAAATCAACTTATTCCTGACCAATAAAATCATTTAACTAAAATGATTAATTCATACTAACTAGGGACTTCAAATAGTCTTATGGTAGGTGATAAATCCCAATCGTACATTGGTTGTGGGGTCGATTCCCACAGCATTGTCCGATGTGATGTGTTGTCACATAGTGTTCGTGTTTTCCTAATTATAAACTCACAAATAACCAAAAAATGTTTTAAGATAAATTATTTTTGTATCACTCTCATTTTCATACCAATTTATTATGATATCAACTTCATAATTCTAGATGTCTTATATACATTGTTTTTTCTTTCACCATCATATGAAAAAATAAAACGATCTCAAGAATAAATAACATTATAACATTATCATGGTTCCACATGGTTTCATAGTCATCTTATACATGTAGGTAGAAGGTCCATGCATTGAAAAGATGATTTAAAGATCAATCAAAATCATTTGCTTCCATCATCCAAATACACCTTGTACAACATGGGTCATATGGGTTTTCAGTGGAATTCATTTTTGGGAAATAATCATGTATGACATATAATTTCTAAACATTTGATAATACATGATTTCGATAAAATATTCAGAACAAATTTGAGTTAAAATTTTTATTTAATGGTTTTTTTAAAATACCATTGGTATGTGCTGAGTGACTATATTGTAAAAAAAAATATAAATCGGTCGCGCAAGGGCCTCCTTCTTTCTAACCTTTTTCAATATCATAATATTCATCAAAATCTTATGATGAGGTAAAATATTTGAAAATTCCTTGATAATATTTTTTTTCATGAAAATATGAGAATATTGATGAAATAAGATTGGTTTAAATACAACCCAAGATCCACGATGATAATTAGGTATTGTGGAGGTGTCTGATTTCTTAAAAAAATGAATTCCAGTTATTTGTATGAAAAAAAGGTTCACAATCATCTAAAAATGACATTGCAATAATTATTGCAAGGAAGTCATCAAGAAGAGATATAAATGTCGTTTGAGAACCTCATTATTCTATCTGTAACTGAATTTCCCTTATTATTTAAATTTATAAAACAACGATTTAACTGAAATAAATGACTTAGTTACTAACTGTGTGTCTAAGAAAAACTCCTCATCCCATAATATGTCTAAACCAACCTTTGATAACAACTATAAGGACCAAGACGTAAACATTACATAATCTTGAGTAAAATCAATAATTTCTATTGCGTTTCTTTTCAAGTTTAGAGTTTTAGAGAATTAGGCTATAAATATAACATATTAACTTGAATATTACACAGTATATACTTCAAATATAACCGTTTATCACTATAATCAAACTCCTTAAATAAAACAAGTGTTCTCTTTTTGATATAAATTTTCATGAATACTTCCTTTGTCTTACCCTTAATTATAACATATTAACAACATTTAACAAACATTCTATTAGAATTAAAAGCTCATTAAGGATTATAAAATAATAAATGGAATCATTAACCCATCAATATATACAAATAAATGAAACCATACTTTTTTAACATAACATAGCTCATTAAATCATAGGATTTATGAATAACATATAGAAATCATAAATCATAAAATTAACTTCTGGAATACATAAAATACTTATATAGTAGATATCAAAAATATGTAGAGAGTAATGTTGGAATACACATCACTGTATATTACCTAAATTTCATAGGAGAAATATTAACGTTTACCTCTGTCCTGTTACCCAATACATCAGAGAGATATCTCAGGCTCACCCACCCTAGGTTTATCATGGATCCACCCGTACAAATAAACAATTTCCAATATCTATAACATATTCATAACACATAACAAAGGCATACTATAATCATGACGTTCCCACATTACAATCAATATATTAAGATTCAAGATATTGAAATAAACAATTCCTTATTATATTTCTTTCAAAACTATTTAAAACATTTAATAAAGATAGTTTTCAATCAAAGTGTCTCATACCACTTTAAAGCATATAAATGAATTATCATTTGGAAAAATCAATGTCTATATAAATAAATCATAAAACCCGTTTTTAAAACATGGAAATTAATTATATATATTTATAATAATAAATCTTTTAAATATTTAAAATGATATTTTAGTTAAAGAGTTTTTCACAAAATTAGAGACACTAGAATAAAAACAATTGGGGAATAAAATTTAATTACAAAGTAATAATATTATTAGAATAATTTTATTCATTATATAATATATCAAAGCATAGTATATACACCACAATAGAGTGAATTGTTGCATAATCACAATGAAGCCTCAATGGAATGTAAATTGAGACGAAATCCCATATAAAAACTGTATCATTAGGCTATGGATTAATGAATTAAATAAAAATGTCTGAAAAATATAAATAAACACAATATCATTGGATATTTAGTGTAAATAAATCAAAGAACATTCAAACATATTATTTTTAAGACTAAACTAATTTCTTGTTTGTTTAACTCAATTTATATAAATTGAGTTTAAATTACTATTTACATGTTCATATCGAAAACATGAGAATTTATCAATGCTTTGATTATGTTTATTAAATGTATATCCACTAAAAGGGGAGTGGAAAATAAAACAAAAATAAATATATATTGATTATATACATAATCATATCATGACATAATTAAGAATTATAAGATTAACAAAAAGGAATAGAAATTGGGTTAAATGGTTCCCTTACTAATTTGGTAACTTACGAAACATACAACCCTGAAAATAGAGATAAAAGAATTAAGAAGTAAATCAATATAAATTGAAGTATATTACACAATGAATACAATCTTGGGTGGTGCATACACCACAAAAATGAAATAGTGTCAAATATAGTAGGAATCACATGTGAATAAAAAGTGAGATGAAAATCCCTTACCACGTTGTAATCAATTCAGTTGTGTGACCAAAAGTTAAAAACCACGAAATTATTTGACAGAATAAAAATAATATAAATATAATAATGATAATATATATCAAATAGAAGTACACAATAAACCACATGTAACAAAGTTTTTGTGAACTATGGAAGTCTCATGGAATTAAATGTGATATAAGAAACCCCTTACCTCATATCCAACATGACATGTATGTTTTTTGTTATTTATGAATAATAAACTAAAGTTAATTTATGATTTATTAAGAACAATTTAAAGTTTATTATTTCTTATATAACTTTTTACAATGTTATATACATTATTTAATCATTTATGTTATTAATGGTCATTTGGTCGAGATTATGTACTTGAGTCAAAAATAGACTTCTTATAATTACAAGTTGTCCTTGTGGTAAATAGTCCATTATGTCCAGAATGATATTAATGATTTAGATATCATATATATTATATATATCCAAAATATATTTATATTTATAAAATTACATAACAATTAGAGGGAATAAATCAAATGCACCATTCATGAAGATGATAAGTCATACATACGCATGAACACTACTTTCATTTCAATTTTATATTTTAATGGAATTGAAACATAATGAAACATATGTATATTATAATTCAAGAAAAAATATAATATATATAATCATTAACTCCATCGTTTATACATCCCATATATTTTATTAACGTTTGATATCACTTTGAGGGGGCGGTAGTCTATGCTTCCTCAAATAAATTTATTGTGTTTACCCATAATGATAACAATAAAGGTGTTCTATAAAAGAAAAATACAGAAAAATAAATTAAAAATAAACCTAATATATATCACATATAAATACAGTTCAATAATAATGTTCACCATTAGTGGTGGTAGAAGATAATTGAACAATCATGGTTTTGTGAGGATTCAGTTTTCTATCCACAGAAACAGTATATTTTATACCCATTAGATGAAGGTGTCTGTAAGTGTAGTTAGCATAAATTTCAAAACAACATCATAGTATACTTATGATATATGTTTTATAATAAAATAAAATAATAAAAATAGTTTAGGGTTTTTATAAGTAAAATAATACAAAAGAACATAAGACAAATTGTTACCTTTACTTCGAGTAACTCCCTTTGGTTTGAAACAAATTAACTTCTTGAAGTACCATATGACTAAGGTAAGGCTTCTATGTGGAAGAGAGGGGTCTTCAAAGCTTATTTGGGAAGTTTTTAAACATGCCACGTGTCTTTAGAGGTGTGAGGAATGGGATATAAATGTTTCCCTTTTATAAGGGAGAAGAGGGGCTCTTTAGGAATGTTTAAAACAATAATTTTATTATAAAATGATTTCCAGTTTCTAAATGTCCAAAACATTTTAAAATCTATTATAAGATGACTCATGGTCTATATAAAATCATACAATTAGAATTGGACAGGTTTTGGATATTGTTTTAATATTTATAATCTTATTTATTTAAATCATTTATTAAAGAGGTATGTACTGCATGATTTTTGTGTCATTAATAATTTTATTTATTTTATATCTAAACATAATAAATCATATAAAATGATATAGGAAATATTTTTTATTTACAATGAATATTTTAAGTCGAAATTATTACTTATATTACACAATGAAAAAAAATTTACTAAAAGATATTTGATTATGTCATTTTTGTCTTTACATTATATTAATTAATCAAAAGTGTCATTATCACTTATAAGTGGCTCAATGGTGTCCCAAAATTGACTCAAGAATGCCCGTGGTCGGACATGACTCATCCAATAATGTTAAGATATGTTTTATGGTAAATTTTTTATTATAATAATCTTTTTACCTTGAATTACCTTATTTACCGTTAACCCCAGTAAATAAAAAGTAAAAAAATATTATTCAAAAAAAATATTTCCACCTTATTTAACAAATTTTTACTTATTAATAAAAAATATTTATATTTGATTTATGAAATTCAATTTACATAAGTGGTAAAATTTCATTTAAATGAAATAGTCTCTTTTAAACTACTACATAGTGGTTTCATTTTTCATCAAAATTTGATGTTTTTCAGAATAAATACCAATAAATATGCCTAATATATATTTGATATTCCGAATTAAAAATTAGATCTATTTTAAAAAATTAAAATCATTGGAGTTGCATTAATTAATTTTAAATTAATTCTCATTGTCAAAGAAAATAGCGTGTTTTTAAATAACAATATCTATCAAATGATTGACACTTGTTTATGTCCATTTTCAACATGTAATTAATTCCAATAACCAAAATTGGATTAAATGGTTAAAATATAATCTAATTAAACATATAAAAAAATTAAAAAGATAATCTATCATATAAATAAATTATATTAATAAAAATTTTTAATTAAAATACAGTGCTTTCACTATTCATCATTAAATGATCTTTATCAGAAAAATACCCAAAATTTACCCAAAGTAAATTTTTATGTCCCAATTATAAATAATAACATTATTAAGTCAAATATAATTTATAAAATTTACCAAAATTATATTTGATGAGGGTTCTCTATCAAAAGGTGCTAATTCGACCTTTAAATGAATATTAGAGAATTTAATCTTATAATCAAATTATTATATTATTCTAAACATTTAAATTTTATTTTATAAATGTAATATCATTTAAGAAACTTCTATAATCATATTTTAGTTAGTTTTGTTCAATATTGGCTATAAAATTGCAAGGCGTTAACTACATTTAAAATAATAATATTATATTATTGTTCTGCAACATAATATTTCAAAGAAACCAATTATTGTGAATCAGGGATGTCATCAAAAATAGAATCTTATTTAAAGGAAAAATAATATTTTTTTAAAAAAATATTAATAATTACGAAAAATGTCATGTTATTTATTTACCTGGGTTGTTACATGGTGAATAAATTCCAATATAAGATATGGGAAATTTTTTTATAAATAAGTTAATAATTGAAACATGTGGTTTTTATGAACAAAAACCAATTATATTTAAAATTTTGAATCAATTAATCAATTTCTCAAACTAGGAAACACTTTACAAAATTCTAGTCCAATAACATTTTGCATATATTCTATCTTATGTGAGAGGTAATTTAGTTTAAAAATACAAATTTGCGAATGATAAAAATAAAAAATCTCTAATATAATGATAAAACTATTATCATAAACTAAAATATTCATACATTTAAATTTCATCAGTATTAGATACATTATGTTGAGACTCTATTGTATATGGTCATATTATTTTATTTTTTTATATATCATTTGATGATATGAAATATTAATAGAACAAATTTTAATTTAATTTAATTTATCATTGATTTTGATCTTATATATTTATTTACATATACTATGTTTTGTATTTATTAGCATATAGCGAGTGTTAATACTGGTTCATTAATATATTTAAATTAATGTATTACATATCAATTGATAAGTAACTAATGTAATAACAAAAAATTTCAAAATAAAAAACAAAAAAAAAATGTTTGTCTGAATAATGTTATTATGAATAACAACATAATATCTAAATCTCATTATTATATATATATATTTATATTTAAACACTATGAAACATTTTAAGTGGAAAAAAATTAACACTATCATAAGAAGATAAAATTAAACTAACTCATATTCATAAAAATAATATACTGGAATACACGTTGTCACTAGAGAAAATTCTATAAGATGTAAAATATAAATATTTATTAAGTGAACTAAAAAAATGAGAAATATTATTTTATTTTTTAAATACAGTGAATTTATCAAGGGTATATTAGAAATATATTCATTTCAAAATTATTAGGGTGAACATTTATTAATATATGTTGACCACTGTAAGTAATAATAATATATATAAAAAATTATGGTACAATAATTATAAATATTACAGTTATATATATAATAATTATTCACATATAAATATAAAGATAAATTTAGGATTATTATTTTTTAAAATAAATAACTCATTCTCCTAAAATATGTGAAATTTTATAATTTGATATTTCTAAATAATAACAAATTTATCATAATAATGGATTTATTTTATCATATTAAACATAAAATTTTTAATATATATTTAAAAATCAATAATGCATTAATTTTTTATTAGTGGTTCTTTTAAGCTAAAATATATCATGTTTTTATTTATATATGTTTTTTATCTAGGAATATACAATTTCTTATTCACAAATATAATTCATCTTACCTGCAGATACCCACTAATCAAACTCGTTATCCTCAAACCAGATTCATAGATTATTTGTATTTACCTCCCAACTACTTTTTCATAGACCTAAAATTAATTATTGGATAAAATTATTACTCTAAAAGGGTTTGTTTGAATGATAATATATTAAACATTGTATTGTTTTATTATCTCTTTCAATATATCGTTAAATTCCTGTATATATATTTCATTATCCTTTTTGTATTATTTTTACTTAATTAACATATAAAAATATTATTATTTTATTGATTTACTATTAAAAAAATTATCAATCTCGATACATAAAAAATGTTTAAAATTTGTTATACGTACCATTTTTTCATTTTTCATTCTATAATTGAAATTTATGGTTATTTATTTTAAATTAAAAAATTTTAATGAATGTATGATTTTTTTTCATATGATATTCAAAATATTAGAGATCATTTCTATTTAGGAAAAACTATATATACTTCTAATATTCCTTGGACCCTTTGGTCAACTCCATGTTTTAACACAAGTAAATATTCTATATTTATGTCAATTAATATTTTTTTCATAATTAAGTATAATTTATTTCTAAATGATAAATAAATATATTAGTTATATAAGAATAATTTTGTTTTTATATTAATTTGATTATTCATTGAATCTACCTATTCAAAACCACTAAAAATGTTAACTCATTCATAACCAAATGAGAAACATGTTGTAATACATTCTAATAATAGAGATTGTTTTAAATCATGTATTATACATAATTTATGCATTAATAATATTTTTATTGAAGATTTTTTATCAAAATATTTATACTATATGTTATATTGTAAAAAATATGTAAAAACATTAGTATATTTATTGATTCTACATGAGTTATCATTTTAATCCAATCATTTTTTAATTGTTTTTCCAAGTGACTATAATTTATTAATTAGTAAATATTCTTCCAATTATTTATGTGTTATTTTCTAATTTTATAGAATTAATTAGAAGAGATAATTTAATTTTTCATCTTTTAAAATTATTCCACCTAAAAGAGTTGATATGTCATGTGAGATAAATAAAAAAATGTAACATGGGTATCCTTTCCCATAAAGTATATTTTATAAAATAGGCCCCTTATTTATTTTTATGTTATTCATATTTATTTATTCAATAATTTTAGTTTATATATTTTATACTACGGAATTATTTCAACTATTCCAAAAAAACTTATTCATGTTGTGTTTTTTAAATCATTATTATACCTAGGTTTATTCTATGTGATTTAATTTCATTACCCTTATGCAGTATCGGAGATCACCAATTTCATAAAGTTTACTCATCCCTATAATGAAAAATGAATATCATCTATGAGAATTAATATTATTAAATTAAGGAAGTATAATTTTTTCATTTGTGTTTTTAAAATATAACTTATTTTACACCATTATTGAAAAGTAATTTGGTGTCTCTCCTCCTACTGATAAAAAACCTTATAACCTGTTTATAATCATACAAATTATGTTACTATTTATTAGTGTACTATAAATAATGTGTTTTTAGAGACCTGAGAGTATTTATTTATTTTATTTTTTTTTAATAAAGACCATTAAAATTTAATTCAAAATGTATTGGATGGAGAGAAAAAAAATTTATGATGGACCCATAATATTTTATAAACATCTACTAAAATATTTTTTAAATAAGAAATTCATTTTTATAAAGTTAAATTATTTGAACTATAGATGATTTTTTTCCATGAATTTTAATATATAATTTTAATTAATAAATAATTATTCATTACATAAAAAATGTGACATGATTAAAGAAACAGAAAACTATTGAACAACTGAGCTCAATGTTGTGATTTATTTGATGTGATTAAAAATAATTGTTCTTTTAGATATCAAAAACACCATTATTTTATATTATTTAAATATGATTTAAAATAGTATATATTTCCATATATATAATCTTATTACCTATTATAATGGTGAAAAATGAATAATTAATTAATTTCTATATTTACAATAATAAGAACTATATACCCATTTTTATAATGGTAAATATAAGGAAGATGATATCATATGTTAATATAACTATAATATTTAAATTTTCTTATGTTTTATGACATAATATATATGTAACCCAACATGTAAACAAAATATTATTTCCTAGATTAAATATATGTCTACTAATAGATTATGTTTCTAATTTTTTTACACAAATGATGATATTTTGATTAGTCACATTATAATAGATAAATATTTTCAGAAATCATAAATTATATAGTTAAATCCATGGAATAATAAGTTGTGATGCTTCCTTGTGCAATTAATATAATTAAAAAAATGAAATATGAGATTATATTTCCCAATATATAAAGTCATTAAAAAAATAACCCATGGAAATTTTTAAAGAGAATAATTCTGTACTTCTACTGTAGAAAATATTTAATCTAATATCATGATTATATATATATTAGAGATAAAACAATTAAAATTCATTATCTATGATTATTTTGGTAGTCAATCTATTATTTTCACTAAGAATAAATAAATCCCACCAAAAAATAGTTAATGATGTATTATATTGGTCTTTAAAAATATATTTATGAATGATAAATCTATAATTAATAAAAAAATTATATTTTTTTGGAATGTGAATATTATGAAATTTTTTTTATCCAAGTTCTATGGAATATTTACTTTAATGAAAATTTCAATGTGATCTGGGGCACATATTACTTGTTTTAGATATATGATATCTTTTAGTATACTGAGTGTGAAAATATTTTGTGGGAAATATATTATAAAATTTATATTATAGTACATTGGTGGAAAAAATGAAATAAGTGGTATCTATAAAAATTAAAAATTTTATTGTACCATTTTGAGATGGATTATAATATTAATTATTAATCTAAAATAAATTGTTGGTAAAAAGAGGATACTGATATTTCATGTCTGATTTAATTCCATTTTGGGTTGGATATTTTCTCAAGGGTGACACATCAAGCATTCCATTAACGGGTTATGGGATGATGATTATAACCATGAAAGAATAACACACATTATTGGATTTAATCTTTTTAAACCTTTAATATATTTAAATATCCATCATATATAATAAATATAATAAATTTGGTTGTATAGGTAAACCCTTATAGAAAAAAAATAAAAATGATAAAGTTACTTAGTATTATAAATATATAGAAATAGAAAACATATATTTCATATATGCATTCTAAGAATATCATTTAGAATTAAAATCATCATCATAAAACACCACCAAGAACTACTAAGTATCATCTCCCCACAAGATACACCATCTCAACATCCAATATTATCACTATTAAAGTATGAATAATCTATAAAAACTCCACAAACATGTTTAGGAATCCTTTATAGAAATGAGTATTCAAATATCAATTTAGATTACTCGAGAAAATGAAGAAATTATATGTGAAATAGGTTAGAGAAAACAATTATTAAAATAAGAAAAATAAAAAATATCACATAATATATATATATATATTGGAACCTGAAGGATTTAAGGTCACACCAATCATTTTTTATTTGTTCAGTAATGTTTACATTTAATTGAAAATCAAATATTAAATGAATAATGTAATCAATTTTTTTTGATGTTGATAACCAATCTATATGTGATATCATAAGGGTATTAAAATATTTATAACCTACTATAAGACAAAGAACGTTAAAAAACATTACATTTTCGACACCCATATCAACTATAAAAAATTATAGAGGAGGTTCAACCCTCTCAAGAGAATTGATGTGAGTTAATGTTGTATAAACCAATATGTATGGATGAATCCTATGTAGGATAATTTTCATGAATGGGGGAGTATCAAACCAGTGAATAGATAAACATTTATCCATGTAATGAGATACTGTTAATTAATTACACCATACCAGCACCTACTCATTTTCAATCCTATTGGTTACCTAATTTTTTTTTAAATTCATGATTATATGGACATATTCCTCATATAATTAGTGGATTTACTAAAATTCATCTATCATATAGGGGTTCATTACCATTCTCATTTATTTTCCTTAAATAGTTCTTAAATCCTATTCATGGAGGACAATGCCTTGACACATAGGTTAGACACGGGGGTTATAAGGTAATAAAAGTCACTGGACATAGTTTTATGTATCTATATTGTTATGATAAGTATTATAATGTCATGCCATGAAAAAATCAGGTATTATTAATCATGTGATACCAAATTTTGGGTTTTAGGAGCAAGTTTATATATAGTGGGAACCATTTCATATATTAATTGTATAACCAGGTGTATAGTTGATGGATTACTCTTATTTTTTATAAGTTATATAAACCATCTATACATGTTGTGTTACTTGATGGAACATAGAGTTCTATTAGTTACCATGAGAAAACATATCCACAAACCTATGTGTGTAAGAGGAATGTCCTACGATCCCATATCAAATATTCAATTTAAAATGGTTCTAAAATCAAAATATATTTGTCAAATCAATATATGGAATGTGGTTTGGGACTATAAACCGTGTCCATGAATTCCATATAAAAATTCAATGTACAACCAAAATTTATAAATCCAACATCTCAACGTCCTCAATCATTGGACATACCTACACCATTGGCTATTCTTGATTCCCTTGCTTTCACCACCTAGTTTTTCAAGATCAATATTCTATCCACCAATCATTTTTGTTTCTTTTATGTTGTGATACTATAAATTTAGGAACATGTCATTAATCACTTATCCATTATATCTACTAGGTATTCACTTCACACAGAAAAACTCAAACATTACCTCCTACCATAATTCATCATCAACTTCATTATAAGTAGCTAACATATCTTCATCAGAGGATTCCATCATCAAACAACAGAATATTGTCATTCGTATTGATGGAACATATTTGCATATTTTGATGGAGTGAATAAAAGGATCGATAAATCTACAGATTGATGACACCCAAGTATTAACTCCTGACACAAACATAAAAAAAGTATTTACATGAATTATCAAAAATGTTAGAATAAAGGATTAAATATCTGCTAATATATGATGATTAAATATAAAATAAAATAAATAGAAATATTTCTTCAAGAATGTATGATGATAATAACTAATGAAAAATATATACAATATTTTGTGAGTTATAAAATAATTCTATAATCATAAATTATATATAAATGTTACTAATACAATTGTCCCTATGAACATAAAAATCAAATCCATGATGGTTACTGAAAATAAAATCCAAATTTACGAACATGGATATGAAATCAATTATCTTCACCCCCATAAAAAACCTAGTCCTCCAATTGAATCCTCCAATTACACTCTAGGTTTTCATAATCCAAAAATGGTATAAACATTTATATAGGGATATAATAATAAATATTAAATAGAAATTTACTGACATAGTATTTAACTAAATATATTCAATAATTATGACCAAATGCCAAAACGCAAGAAAATAAATTATTACAATCCATGGAGAAAAATATAATTTTAGAGAAAATACTGGTGTCATAATTCCATTCCAGAGCTCCATTTATAGGATTTTATTTATACTAATATGAGTGATAATTTCTTTTATTATTGAATTATAAAATATCAATTAAATCAAACAATACATAAATTTTAATAAAACTCAACCCAAATGTACGCATGTTGTCCTAAGATCAACAATATGACCAAAAGCCTTTATTTTTGTCTAATTTGGTTAAATTATTATTCTAAAAATTATTATATTTTGGGAATATAAATAAAAATAGTGGGTGAATTTATTCATAAAGAAATAAAAATGGTCCAAAATTTCTCCCCATATTTAATTCTATTTTTCCTCAAAAAGAAAAATAACAGAGCTATTTAACCTAAATTCACATAAGAGAGTTTATTTTGAAAGAATAATAAATCACGTCATCCACCTATATAAGTCCAAATTCACGGGAAACCTATAATTCTAATATAAAGAGAAATGAACATCTTTTTCTCTTCCTTTCAATTCCAATACATATAATTCTTTTTTGAGTAATCAACTCAATATTAATCCTAAAAAATTACATGAAATGTTATTTTGAAAAAATTTGGAGTTATATTAATATTTTCACCCAACATAATTCTCATCCATGTGTATTGATCTCCTTGATGATATGTTCCACAAGATAACCTATAATCCAACTATTTAATGGTCTACTAAATTGGGAAACTTTTAAGAGGTAGTTACACACCCTATCCATAAATAGAAAAATTGATAACAAAAAACTAAATGAAAACAATCAATAATTTAATTTAAATTTAGTGAAATAAATGAAATTCAATACGAACCATTGATGATCTTTAAGATAAAAAATTCATTTGTGTAATCTTCAATGACTTTAATTTTTTAGATGAGTGTTTTTTCAAACTTTTTTATAAATAAATAATGATTGTATGACTCAACCCTTATCTTAAATTTGTCTCATACATTTTTTGAAATCACATTTCCTCACACCAAATACATAACATATATCATTCACCACTAAAAATGACTTGGTAGTGTTGCTTTTTATCAATATAATATTTATTAACATACATATCAAGGAATGTAAATAACCTTTTGAAATTAACATGTAATCAGAACATATATTATAAGTTACCTATTCCACCACAATCTTTTATGGCCGGTCTTCAACCATACAAATGAAATTTATTTTTAATCATTAATAAATGGGATAATACTATATAAACCTTATTGATTGAAACGACAACAAATTTGGACAAATTATCCACTATGTATCATGACTTCCCACATGATGAAAATGAATTAATTATCAATTAGTATAGTACAGTCATGGATCAATTATTTAAATAGATAACCCTATGTATAAAACATGAATCAATATAAAAAAAATCCCCATAGAAATACAACTTTATTACACAAAAAGGGAACACAATTTTCCTTAGCTTTAAGAAATTCATTTATTGAATAACAAAATTTTATGTATTCAATAATTAAATAAAAATAAAAATTTAAAAAATGAGTTACCCTAACCTGATGTAGAAATGTTTTCACTACAACCAATCAATGATAGGAAGAATGTATCTCCCTCATTAAAACCAAACACAATAGGCTTGGTTGTTAAGTATCCTTCGATTTTTTTTATAAAAGTAATCTCCTACTAAATTTTAAAAAGGTTCATAATATTTTAGTTATTTTCCCTTAAGTAAATAGGTTTTTAGATATCATGTATCACATGTAGTATAAAAAAAACTTACAGTTTATTATTTTAATAATATGAAAAATATCATTACATGATTAGAAAACCCACAAATAAATAAAATATGATAATTTAAATAATTAATTCCTTTTATATTATTTATATTTTTTAATTTAAATAATATAACATTATCTAATAAAAAATTTGAATCAATTTAAAGGATAAGAGATAAATTAGAAAAATTAATGCTGTTTTTTTTAAATCAATTAATGTTAAAATTGACACATTTCAAGAATATTCTTAAATATGTTGTTTTTTAGATGATAAATTTGAAATTATTATTTTAAAAAATAATTCAATGTTATAAAAAATTTCTACTCACATAATATAAAATTAAGATAAAATATTAATAATAATTCTTAATATATTAAAATATGTTTCATATAAAAAAAATTTCCACTATATTTTATTATTTTATATAACATTTAAATTCCAAAATTTTATAACATCAATATTATAAAATAAATTTCAATTGTTAATTTCTAATTCTAAAATATTCTTAATGATAGTTTTTTTATATTTCTAAGTGTTTTTTTTAAAGAGTTATAATTAATGTTTCTATAAATATAGTATCTTAAATGAAAAAAAATGATATAACATTGAATTAAAATTATTTTAAAAATTATTATTTAAAAAGTATAATATTTACGTGTAAATAAATAATTTCAAAAATAATATAATTTATTTAGAAACATATGGTTCAAATTTTTCTACTTGTTCCATTTTTTATTCAAATACAAATCTATTTTTATCCTTTTACATTTATTTGTTATTAAAATGATCAATTCTTTTAGGATTAGTTTAAAAAATAGAAAAAACATTATTTAGTATATTCTAAACCAATAAATATCACTGGTTCTAATTTTATTGATAATGAATAGCAAAAAATATTATTTTTATGATTGAAAATGTATTTCTCATAAAAATTTTATATTTTGTCATGTGTACATATACTATAGTTAATTTTTACCACAATTATAAATTTAATTTTTTGAAATATATTATATATTTTAAATAAAAATATTCAATATATTTTGATATGTTCAACTTATGTTTATGGAATAAAAATAAGTACCCATAGAAACATTAGTCACTACAAAAAATGGTTAAAATGATGTAACCATGTAAAATATTGATGTAATTGGAAAAATTTATCAATTCCACATTTATAAATTAATGAATGAGGTATTTGACTCCAATACAATATTTTTTCATGTACCAACCTGAGTTGACCCAGAACTGGTCACCCGAGTCGGTCCGTGACATGGCCTGAGAGGCATTCCTGATCCTCTCTGGATGGAGACAAGATCTAGGGAATCAATAGAGGTTGTGGGAAAAACTTCTCCCAATATAAATAAAAAATTTCATAGAAATAATACAGAGCATCGCATAATAACTAATCCAAAAAAACGACTAAAAGAGAAAAAAATAAAAAAAAAAACTAACAAAACACAACGTCCAAACTCACTTCATGAAAACTTGCAGGTCACTCTCCGACTCAAAGATCAAGCATCTCCCTAGGTGAGCAAACTCAAGATGTATCCTACACAAACACAAAAAAATAGAAAATAGCTATAGATGATAGTATTATAACATAGTAGGCTAACCCAGTATCTATTCCCCGTGTAATACCATTAATATAAAAGCTACATTATTTCGGGTATGAACTACAATTTAAAAAAAAATTCTATGTAATTTTAATAAAAGAAAGTAAGAACCATTTCCCTTATCCTTTTCCAAATATGGGTTCATTTCATTAGTGTTAATGTATTTTTAGAAATTTAATGCGATGATTACATTTTCATGTTTTTACAAAGAAGATTAAACACTTTCATTTGATAACCATTTAATGAAAATAGGTCAAAACCAATTTATTACCATCCAATGAAAATAATATACAAAAATAAACAAAAGTATGTACACATCAAGGGAAATGTAGAAATACATTCAAGTACCATATCATAAATGCATGTAACTAAAAAGTCGCATACACGGGTGAACCAAGGAGAGAAAGAATAAACCAGAAGACATCATTACATGAGATACCATCCTCATTGACATGTCACACATGATGAAAAAAACACTGAATATGCTTGACCATCATTTCTCAAGTCGGACGAGGGAAAATCCTATAGTAATAAACCTAATATATCCACCTACAATGGGCCACCGTTCAGTACCATAACCTACCCATGCAGAAATCATTCTTAGAATATTCCCTCAATATAATAGATTCTCACGTCTCAAGTATTTAAAATAGGGGGTGAGCCAACTGATTACAGCAGAGCATCCAATCACATACATACATATATATAATAATAATTCACAAGAGGAATCACCACGAGCCACTCCATTGGATGACCTTATTCCTTTAAACCATTCGAGCAATCTGGAGCCTCTAAGTGTGGGCTCCCATACAATTAGTCACAACCAAGGTAGGATAGTGATCCTAGGAGGGATTTCATCAAAACAATTTCATCATTTTCCATAAAGTCCCAAATAGGCATTAAACACCTTTCAAAATCACCAATTTAATAAAAAGTAAAACATCTTTATAAGACCAAAACATGTTTGAAACCATTTATAGATCCCAAAAACACTACTTCACAACCTGCCAATAATTTGATAAAACCAAACCAAAACATTTTATTTTTCTAGATGAACAGTAAGAGCCAACCAAGAATGTTTTCCAAATGATCCAAAATACATGTTCACACTACAAAATAATTCATTTTTCATTAACCTAGAACTAAATTTGATATACTATTTATTTGGTTTAAAATCCAAAAATGAATACATTAAATATTGTCCATCCATTCATCAAGAAAATATTTCAAGTGACGTGTATAAAATTAACAACACTTTTTACACTGCTTAATTATTAGAAATACAGTTCTCTAATACAATTTCACATTTACTAAAATAAATAAAATATTTAATTGAAAAAATAGTGTATGCAAAAATAAAATAATGAAACCATTTTCACACCACAAGAACTTAATTATAAATTTTCTTGATAAATTAATTAATCTCATGATGTATAATAATATTTAGAATATATATCGGGAAAAAGAAGTAGGAAATACTATCACATAAACTATAAAAGAAGAAAAATGGGAAGCTACCTCATAACCAAGGTTCGGTGACAACGCTTCCTAAAAACAAGTCACAACGATAATGCTTTCACCGAATCGCTTCACAGTACGGGTTCTAAAACATCAATCCAACAGAAACAACCATTGAATGAAAAAAAACTAATAAAAAAATATGAAAGACAAAATAATAAAAATAAAATAAAAAAGAAGATTAAAACACACCTAAAGTGGTAAGTGGTATACCAGAGGGATGAGAACGCTAGAAAAAGGCCTTTCGACCCGAGGCAGGATACCGAAGAGGTTGTTGTGCACTAATCTGGGGGACCGAGGGGGGATTAATCAATGAGAAGAAGCTCCAAGGGGTAGCGACATGAAGTCGGGGACGTGCCGAAAGTTCTTTATGAGGTGATAGGGTTTGATGCATGTCCGAGGGGGTAGTGGGTCATCCAAAAGGGTTGTGGGTCGGCCGGAAAGGCCACAACCATTAAAGAGGAGAGGTTGGGTGCCGGTGGGAGGCCTCGCCGGAGGAGGGCAGGTCAGTCGGAGGTGCTCCAGGTGCCTGGAGGTAGAGGGGGAAGCCGGCAGCATGCTGGGATATTGTACAAGGGGGAAATAGAGGGTGGGGGATGAGAGGGCTGGATGGGGGCCGCTGTGGATTGAGGAAGGGAGCATAAAAAAGGGTGGAGGTGGTTGAAGAAGATGGGTGTGGCTGGAGAGAAGGGGTTTCACATAGTGGGAAAAAACGAAGGGGGTGAGAAAAGGGCTTCCTCAAAAACTAAAAATGTAATAAATAATAATAATAATAATAATAAATAAACTAAAATATTATATATATCTATATATGTGTGTATTTTTATACTTTTATACTCCAACTAACTAAATAGTAATGAATCAAATAATAAAAATTATAATTCAACAATAGAATAATTTCTAGAAATTACTTTAATTAACATCAATTTAATTGAAATATTTAGAATGAAAATAATAATTATAACAATGATAACACAAATATAAAATTAAAAATAATAAATATAGACATATTATTTCAATGAAAATAAAAATTTTAACACAATAAAATTTATATAACACAACAATTTATGCGTGTTTTAAATATAAACTCATTTTATTTCAATTTTATGAAGACAATGGGATATGAATTTGTCAGGGCGAGGCTATGCGGCTCCAAATTCTCGCTCCTCCCATGCACCCAACGACTCTGATGCCAAAGAGCACATGTTTTAACATAACTCAAACAAACAATTCATCAAGGACACACCGAACTAGAGAATAAATTTATTTTAGGCCAAAAATAATTAAACAAATCTATACTCATCGGTTGGGGTGTGACAAATCTCCCCACCATAATGATTTCTACCCCCATAAATCCATAAAACTATCCATAAAATTGATCCATACCTAAGGATTCCACTTTATCAATTGCCAACCACTTACACCGTATATCCGTGACATGGCCCAAGAGGCGTTCTCGATCCTCCCGAGATGGCGATATGCACCATTGAATCAACAAAGGCTATGGGAATTATTTTTCCCAATATAAATAAATAATGTAGTATAAATAATATAAAGGAGTGCAGAATAAGTAAAGCAATCAAAAAAACTAAAAAAGAACAAAATAAAAATAAAACTAACCAAATATAACGTCTGAACTAACTTCGTGGGACCTCAGGGGGTCACTCTCCAACTCAACAATCAAGCATCTCTCGAGGAAAGTGCAATCAAGTTGTAGCCTACACAAACACTAAAAAATAGATATAGGTGTGAGTAATAAAACTCAGTAGGATAACCATATATCTATTCACAATGCACTATATTTAATATAAATGAAACATCATTTCATGTTTTATGTACAATTTGTAAAAATATGTTTTTCTATGTATTTTTTTAAAAGAAAATTACAAATTCCCTTAACATTTTCTGAATTTGGGATAATTTCATTAGTTTCAATGTCTTTTTAGAAATGGAAAGTGATATTTACATTTTAAATTTTGTAAAAAAAAGATGAAACACTATTATTTGAAAACAATTTGTAGAAAACAACTCAAAACCAATTTTTCACTTTCCAAGGAATAAAAATATACAAAAATACTGAATAATAAGTACACATAAATGGAAATGTAGAAATACATTCATGTACCAAATTATGACTGCATGTTACTAAAAACTAATAAACATGGGTAATTATAGGAGATCAAGAATAAACCGGAGACACCAATACATGAGATATCATCCTCATTGACATGTCACACACGATGAAATCAAAATTCCCAATATGCTCTACCATCGTTCTCAGGCTGGAAAAGGGAAAGTCCCATAGTAATAATCCCAATATATCCACCTACTATGGGCCACTAGTCAGTAACATAACCTACTAGTGTAGCAGTAATTCTTATAATATTCTCTCAATATGCCTGATTCCCATGTATAATTTATTTAAAAGAGGGGGTGAGCCAACCGATGCTAGCCGAGAATCCAATCACATACATATACATATATATATATATATAATGCACGAAAGGCATGACCCTGAGACACTACATCAAAATACCTCTTTCCTTTAAACCATTAGAGCACTAGGGAGTGTCTAAGAATGGGCTCCCAAACAATCAGTTGCAACCAAGATAGGAGAGTGATCCTAGGAAGGATTTCATCAATAAAATTATATATTTTATATAAAGTTCCGAACAGGAATTATACAACTTTCACAAACACCACTTTAAAAAAAGTAAACCTTCAGTATAAGTCCAAGAATAGTATGAAACCATTTAATGAGCCCTAATACACTACTTCACAGGCTGCCAATATTTATATAAAACCAAACCAAAAAATTTTATTTTTTCAGATGAACCGTATGAGCCAACTTGGCAATTTCTCAAAAGATCCAAAGTACATGTTCATGCTTCTACATAAATTATTTATCATTAAACCAGAAATACATTTGATATTAAATGAATTGTGTTTCAAATTCAATCAGGCGTTATTTCGATATTGTGCGCATGTTCATCAAGATAAGATTTCATTTGTCGTGTAAAAAATAATCAACACTTTTTACACTGTGTATTTATTAAAAAAACAATTTTCTAATACTATTTCATATATATTAAAAATAATAAAATATTTAACTAAAAATTTAGCATACACAAAAAAAAACAAAATGACAACATTTTTCACACCCTAATAATTGAATTCTAAATTTTCATAATAAAGGAATAAATCTCAAGTTGTATAATAATATTCAGCATATATATATATTTGGCGCACACAGAAGGAAATAATTTAACATAAAATTTAAAAGCAGTGCAATGGGAACTAACCTTGGAACCAAGGCACGATGACAATGCTCCCTCAGAAACAAGGAGCAACAACAACGCTTATAACGAATCGCTTCTCGCGGGTTCTAAAACATCAATACTACCGAAACAACCCTCGAACGACAAAACCAACAAATAAAACAAGGATCAAAGAAATAATAATAACAATATAATAAAAACGATGATAAAAACACTCTTGAAGGGGGATGTTGTATACCGGAGGGTGGCACACTACAGAATGAGGGGCTACGACCTGAGGCGAGCAACCAGAGAGGCTACTGCACACTAATCTGGGGGTCTGAGGGGCTCTACCCCAAAGAGAAACAGGGAAAAGGGGTAGCGATGGGAAGTTGGGGTTGTGTCAAACGTCACCTATAGGGTGTTAAGGCATGCTGAATGTCCGAGGGGGTTGCGGGTCATCCGGAAGGGTTACGGGTCAGCTGTAAAAGCCAGTACTACTGAAGGAGGGAGGTTCGGTGCCGAAGGGAGGCCTCGCCAGAGGTGGTTAGGTTTTCTGGAGGTGTTGTGGGTTCCGAGAGTTAGATGGGGAAGCCTGAAGGGTGCTCGGCTACCGTACGAGGGAGTAAAAGAGGGTGAAGGCTGTGTGAGTTGGCTAGGGGACTGCTGCAGATAGTGGGATGGAGTAGAAAAAATGTAGGAGATAGCTGAAGAAAAGGGGTGTGGCTACAGAAAAGGGGTGTGGCTACAGAAAAGGGGTGTGGCTACAGAAAAGGGGTTGTTCATAGAGGGATAAATGGGGGGGGGGGTTAAAGGGTTTCCTATAACCCACAAAAATGTAATGAATAAATAATAATAATAGAATAAATTAAAAATTAAATTAAAACAACTAAAATCTTATATATATCTATATATGTGTGTATTTATATACATTCAAACTCATTCCAACTAAATAGTAATGAATCAAATAATAATAATAATAATTCTATAATAAAATAGTTTCTAGCAATTTCCATAATTAACATCAATTTAATTTTAATATTTAGAATGACAATATTAACAATAACAATGATTACATAAAGAAAAAATTAAAAATAATAAAATTATTCATATTATTTCAACAAAAATAAAATTCCTAACAGAATAAAATTTAAACGGTACAAAACTTTATCTGCGTTTTAAATAAAAAGAATTATTTCAAATTTCAGAAGACAATGTGATGTGCAGTTGTTAGGGAGAGGCCATGAGGGTCCAAATTCATGCTCTTCCCATGTGCTCGATGCCGTCAATGCCAAATAGCACATGTATTAACATAACTCAAAGAAAATATTCATCCAGGACAAACCCGAAGAATCAAAGAATTTTATTTAATGCCAAAAAAAATTAAATAAATTTTAAATAACAGGTTGGGGTGTGACATATTTATTCCTCAATAATTATTAAATTTTAATCCACAGTTTATTACAATGTTTACTCTATTTTCAAATTTATATAACAAGAATTTCAAACATGTTACTTGTAAAATTAATCCTTACTCACCTCAATTATCCTTCAACATTATTCCTCTCATATTGGACAAGATCGCCCAAAATATACACACAAAAAACTATCCATTTTATATAGGTTTCATTATTCTCAAAATAAAACCATTAAAATGATTAATCTAAATAACAAATGAATTACCATAGGGAGTAATGTAAGAACATATAATCACTCAATTTCTTATCTTTGATTTATTTTTTCAAATACGTGAGAAAAATATATTACAACTAGAATAAAAAAAATTAAATTAATATCATTAGTATATTTTATTTTTTCATTATCATTTAATACTTACATTCCAATACCCTCTCATCTAATAATAATATGAATTCATAAGCATTTATATTTTTTTAACCACCAACATGAATGATATGTTTCATTTTTCATAATTTTCATACATGAATAGTCATATAAATTGATTAAAAAATATAAAATTTATAACATGAATCATTTTATAGAAACATAAATTATCATCTCTATTTATTATATGAAAAAAATGATTGTAGGAATTTTATATCCATAAAAGCGATCTCACTAGGATATCATTCTTAAACTGAATCTATTTTCAAAAATAAATTGACATGTATAACATTCATCTAATATAATTAATATTATACTATTTCATTATAAACCATGATATAAAGGAACAACTTTATATAAACTATTATCTCATTCGATATTTAATGTAATTTTAGATAATTTAAATGAACAACCCCATGCAACTGAGGTAATGAAAAAAATATAATAAATTGGTGAAATTTCACAAATAATAGACATTAAAAAATCTGATTGAAATAATTTTAAAAAAAATCATATTAATGTTTTTTATCTAATTATATAAGAGGATGAAGTGTTTCTGGCTAAATATAAATCTTATGTAGGGGCTCCATGTCTCAATTTTAGAAACATGGAAAAGGATTCTAATTATGGACCAATTTACTTTTATATAGTGTTAATATCTCTTTATTTATTTTATATATTTATAATTTAATTTTTATTTTCTTTATTTATACATTAATATAAAATATCAGTTTTAATAGTGCTTTCATTCAAACAGTACATAACTCTTAAGGGGTCATGTCAAAAAAATTACTTTCATTATGATATAATCATTATTTAGAAAATTCATCATTATTTTCATGTTTTATTCCACCATATGATCAAATTATGTAAAACTCACATAGTATTTTTTATTTATTTACTTTTATTTTAGATAAAATATTTTCCAAATTATTATAACATCATATATTATAATTTCTAAAAGTGTTTTCCTTCTCAATTTTCCTTATTTTTAAATGTTACCTTCAATTATAAAGAATATATACTTACACTTTTAAATATTACTTCATGATTCTATATTTATTTAGGCTAATTAAATTTACAATTAATATTGTATCTTTTAATTGGAAGTGATAGAGAATTTACTTCAATAGTTTTTTTTAGTGACTCAATTTCATTTTTTATCTATAAACATTCATCCTCCACAACAATTTCACTAATTTATTTTATTTACATTTATCTATATAAAATTGCATTTTCAAATTTTCTCGGGTTGAATTAAATCTCCTCATTAAATTCATATTCATTGATGGATTTAAATACATAAAAAATATTATATTTCAAGGAATTTTTTTAATGGATCTATTTATTTTATGATCATGTTATTTATAAAGTTAAAAAACTGTTCTTATCAACAAATAAATTATTTTTTTTCAATTTTATACTATATCTATTTTAATTAAATTATTTTAAAAATTATTCATAATTATTTTTTATCCATGTATCATTTTAATTTTATTTTAAATAAATTAGAAAAATTATATTTGTTGTGTTTATTTCATGTGAAATTTTTTTTATTTTATAAAAATATTTCTTAATGAAACATCATGATATTGTTTTCATAGTCAACTAATGTAATTTTTATTTCTATTTGTTAGTAAATTTTTCATTTCGAATATTATTGTTAATGGATTAATTGAATATATAATCATATTTCATTTAACATATGTACAAATTTATCATCATATTCAAACTTACTATACATAAATTTTGTTAATTCAATGTTAATTTTTTTATATTTAAATATTTAATGGGTTTAATATCATATTTTTCCACACCATTGACATAGAATTTTTTATGTGACATATAAATTTTTATACAATCATGTTACAAATGATGTCTGAATATTATTTATAATTAATATTCAAATTTTTTATTAAAATGTTTATAATCTATTAATTAAGAGTTATGTTTAATGTAATAAAATTAGTACTCTATTTTTTGAGTGATTAAATGTTAGGTATCAAATGGTTTAATACATGATCATTTAATATGTTTTAGAGCCTCAGAGTGTCAACTAACTAACTATCTTTAAAAAATTAATTCTTATATGTAGACATCTCATATTCCATCATATATTACTCTATGGATGGCATACCGTGTTTATAAAAATAATATACTATTTCAAAAGAATACATGATACGCCATATCAAACATAAATTATGAAATAAATTTTATAATATAAATTTCACCATTAAAATGGCCAATATAATGGTGGAAATGAACAATATTAACTGAATTATATATGTGTGGTTTGAAAATGTTTATATAGTTAGTAATTTGGTGAAAAAATAATTTTAAATTAATGTAAAACCTATTTTGATATAAAATATTATTATTTGTTGAAAATATATTTAAATGTGCTCAAATTTTTCTTAAACCAATATATAATAAACTATATCTTCTTGAATTATAGAAATATAATATATATAAATTCAATAAATTCAATTTAGTTTTTAAAATTGATCTTGTGTGTTTTCTTGACATGATATATTATTAAATAAAATATTAGGAATAAAATATTTATTATAAATAATGGTAGTTTTACCTACATTCTATAGGGCACCTTTTTAAAATTTAGTTTTTTATCACATTTCAATTAGAAATAATAAATTACAACCATTCAAAAATTTCACATTAAAAACATATTTTTTCATAATGTTTGCATGATTAAATTAAAATATAAATCTAAAAATTATTCAAATTGAAATAGGTAAAATTGATTCCATATTTGGAATAATAATATTCAATTTATTTATTTTTCAATTTAATTTTTTGGCTAAAAAATTTACCATGCTAAAAAACTTAATGCGGTATTGGTAAACAATGAATCATGATACATTTAAAAAGAAAAACATAGTAAAATACTAGGAATATAAAACATTTAAAGGATGATTGACTTGTGTATTGACCCTATAAGTCCTAAAAAAGGTTAATTTTCTTCCAATGTCATTTAAATTAATTTCACATAAAAAAAGAGTCATTAAATATAAATATTCTATATTTATTCTCTTAAACCAATCTCTCTTGAAGTATAAATTCCACCTCTAAACAAAACATTTTGACCAAAAAACCATATTACTACATAAAATTTCAACCCATAACCTTCATCCTCACTATCATCTCATTATTTTTGCTCTATTCTCAAAAAAATACCAAATACAAGGTCCCCAAGGGTCTCTCAAATATGATTTATTCAAGAGGTAATTTCCCAAAATAACATAACATAAATTATTTTCTTTTCCAACATTGAAATCACCTATTTCATACAAAAATTAATAATAACAATTAAATCATTTATATTATAAATTTTTTTTATAATTTAACATATAATATCAATTTCATTTATCATCTCCTCTTATTCAAATAAACACAATTATTGTCCATGTTATGTCTGTTAATCCCCTCTGTGAATAATGAATTTTTTATTTATTATTTATCATGTTCATATATGGAACTAAAATTATATATATTTATTAATAAGATATTAAAATTTATATTATAACCTATTTAATATTATTTCACTATCATATATGCATTATAGTAAATAAAATGAAACTATGTCTTGGTTTTTGGAAAAAACCCACAAAAATAAACAAAACAATTATCCTTATCATTTTGTCTAATAAAAAATCATTATGTAAGAAAAATAATGATATATGGGATCATTTATATTTCTATAATTAAATTAATAATATTTCCTTCCAATTCAATGTTTTTAATATCATTTTACAATAACAACCAAAATATAACACAAATGAATAGATCAATAAAAATTGAATTAAATGTAGTCCAAACCATGAAAATTAAAAAAAATATTATTTATTAATTAATAATAATTTTTTAATCAAATATTTATATAATGTTCAAAAAATATTATTATAGTTATAAATGATTTAAAAAAATTTAAACCATTATATAATAGGTTTGATCACTTTTGAAGGATGTAGAACGTGTGGTATGGGAATTTTCTGACCCAATTGTTTTGGGATACACATATACTTCTTCAATGTGTCTTGCTGATCTTATGTGTGTAATTTATTTTTAATTTCATATGTTTTATCTAAACTTAATATTTTTGGATTTAGTGTTTTATTATAGGAAATTATTTCTAAAAAACCAAAAAAATAATGTTATATTCATAACATATAAGACGAAAATGATATTTTTACAATTGTCAAAATTATAATAATTTCATCTTTATCTGAAGGGTTTCATGTTTCCCGAAATAAAATTACAAATTTATATTTTTTGGTGTTTTGGTATTGAACATATTTTTTCAATGAAAATGGTTTTTTGGTTTTGAGAATGTATTCATGATGTAAATTGTTTTTCTAGATGTGTTTTCATATGTGATTAAAATAGATTTTTAATGGTGGTTATAATGATTTTGTTTTATTAATGATATTATAATTAAGCATCATCGATAATGGTTATGCTTGATATAGAATATCTGAATGGATTATCCTCATTATATCTCACATGAGATCCCAATACCATATATATGATGGGTTGAGCCCCATTATAGGTAATGGGTGAGGGCGTTATAGATTATACGTAGATATGAGCCCTAGTACTGTTGAATTGTTATAGAAATATATCTTCTGTGAAGGTTAAAGTAAAAAATAGATCTAAAATTCATTGGGTATTAATAATATTGGATATTTTTCATATGGTTATTCAAATTGAAATGGTTTTGAAATGGTTTTATGTATATAAGGCTCTAAGTCGTCAAAATAAGTTTATATTTCTTTCTTTTTGCTTAAATAATTGTTTTTGAGAAGAAAATATTTGTGTTATTCATGTGAAAATTATTTTTCATTCTATCACATAGTATTAAATATGTTTTCATGTATTCCAAAGACTCATTCTTTTAATTCTAGTTTATGTCCCTTACTGAGATTTTTTTTAATACCACAATATAAAAAGTTTTTCACATGTTTTTTGGATGATTCCGGACAAGGATAAGTAAAATATTATAATTAACATGTTATAGAAAAAATAATGTATAATATTAGGATGTTTTCTTTGGTAAGAAAATGCATGCTAATTATAATTGTCCACCTGTAATGTATTGGTTTACTTTGTAAGAGTCTATCAAAATTCCATTAAAATGTAAAGAAAAAAACATCACAGAAAATGAATTATTGTTAAAAACAATATAATATGTAATATTTATATTTGAGGCCTTATAATCTGTTTCAATAATTTTTACCGAAATTTAAAAGTTAGGATCATGCTAATAGAATGCGTTATAATATTTTACTTTGATGTTTGGTTGAAATGATGAATAATACTATGATTACAATATTTATGCATCTAAACCATATCTGTTGAGAATGGATTTATATAAAAAGAATAATAAATATCTAATGGGATGTAATCAAGAGAAAAAAAACTTCCAAATAAACATCAGGAGGTGTTCAGAATACAAAATGACTAGTTTTTTATTTTAATGGATCTGATGACACACACTATTAATGTAGGAGGAATCCATGTTGAATATTAGCTCAATCAATAGTAGAGGAATATTCCGAATAAAGAATATTATCTGTTGAATCATCCACCAACATTCAATAGTTAATATAACCCAGTGGTAGCCAAAGCATGGATTAATGAACTGTTAATGATATCTGATTTCATGTGCTATTTGAAACATCAAAAGGTAACTATTTCCATATATCCTTCTGACAGAGGATCTAATAGATGTTGGTAATTGGTTAATAATATTATATAGAAGAGTGATTTTTATTCCATGGAATGATATCATTTAATGGCATTTCTTTTAGAAATATTTCAAAATGTTTTTTTCTCTTAGGATAATGAAACAATGCCTTAAACTAATGAAAAAGTATGGTGATTCATCTACCTCGAATGAAGAAAACTGCACATGATTTTCCTTGTATATTTTAGATTTTATATGAGACACTGATAGTTTAAATAATATATTTTACTTCGAAATGAAACCATGTTTATAATGAACTTTGGCCTATCAAGAATTTAATAGTAATAAAAAACATGTTCATTTTGATGAGAATATTGAAATGGATTTTCCCAACACAAACATGCCATAAGATGATAAAAGTGAGAAACATTCAAGGTGGTAGGAAATGGATAATAAATCAACTAATAATTTCATTGGTAATACTAAAACATGTTCAATGTTTTTTAAAATGAATTTTTGGGAAAGTATTTCATGATCTATATGGTTCTACCATTGTTGTATATTTGGTCACATTGAATTTGACAATAAAAAAATATTCCTAATCTATAGAACAATGAGATAAAAGATATATATACAATTGTAATATTGTTTAGAAACTATCATTTTTGAAATTATTCTAATATTTTTTCAAAGAATGAAACTCATGTTGGATGTCATCTTAATCAAAAAAAAAATTTGTGGGAATTTTTTTTACATTTGTATTTAATATTGATACATTTGTTGAAGTGATTGGTTCTCCATAGATTCTATTATTTTTGTTATTACAATCACAACTTCCTAGATTGAGACACACCTTACAAAGTTTTATGTGATGTGATAATAAGAAATTAAATAGCTTTCTAAGAGTGGATTCTTAGGTTAATATTAATTTAATTATTTTTTTAATGTGAAATATGAATTCACTTTTTTAAATCATTTTTAAGGTATTGGTAACCTTTAAGATTTTTGTGATAATTTATGATTAATGTTTTTCATAGGGATGTACATAAAAATTCCATAATATTATGAGAATTAAATGTGATTATAAAATAAAAATATATTAACTAATTATATGCTCATATATTAAAAATAAGTAATGGATTTCAATAACTCTAGGAAAATTACTTTTGAAAAAAAATGTTATCTCTTTAATTTTCTTACTAAGAAATCAGTGTCCTTTTAATAAATCAAATATTTAATGATTTTAAATTATTAAAATTATCCTCAATATTTCTTCTATTACTCTTTATTGGAATTTGATTGTTAGTTTTATCTTCCATATACATTTTCAGTTACATAGAACCCATTTATGTGTTATATCAGGTGACCTCTTAACATCTATTTAATTTTTTTGTACCAGAAGTCATATTTATCATTTTTCTGATCAGGTATTTCAATAAAGGTAGTTTGAAAAGTAAAACTCATAGTTTTCTATTTCGAATACAAAATTCAAGGGATGAAATTTCTAATTGGGGGAGATAATGTTTTGTCGTTAATTTTTCAGAAAAGGTAATACTATGATTGATAGCATACATGATATAACATGTCAAACATAAAAAAACAATTAAATATTTTTATTTAAATTTTTCAATTATTCTTGCGGCTAGAATGGTGGGTATAAAAAATATTAACTGAATTATATAAATATTATTAACAAACGTATATATAGTTAATTATTCATTGGAAAATTAATTACAAATGAATGTAAACCTCTTTTTAAAATAATATGTACTTTTCTATGGAATATAATTTATATGTGAAAAATGTATTATTTATTAATAACTAATCAAATAATGAATTATGAATTATATTAATGTGATATATATATATATATAATAAATAAAAAATTCAAAATTAATCTTCTGTGTTTTTGAGACATGTTATATTACTAAAAACAAATTTTTAAACAAAATATGTATTTTTTAAAATGGCTAGATTTGTCTCATCTTGATGAATCACCTATTTAAAATATATAATTTGAATCATTTCATAGTTATATTTATTAATTTATAAATATTCTTTGAAATTAGATTATGAATAGTATATTTGGTAAAAAAAATTTATTTTTATGATAATATTCATTTTTTGGTGAATCATGAATAATACTACATTTTATTAAGAATTTTTTTATTAAAATAATGTATTTATTTATTTAAAATATATTTAAAAATAGATATATATTATTATCTATTAAATTATAAGTCAATAAAACCATTTAATTTCATTTTAGTCCATTTTAAATTGAAAATATATATAAAAACATTTCCTACATATTATCGTTTTACATTAAAAATGATCTTTTTCAATAAGATTGTAAGATTAATTTTTAATATAATAAATCCAATTATTGTAATATAATTAAGTAAAATGGGTACCATATTCATAATTAAAATGTCTAAATTAGTTTTTGTGGCCAATTTTAGTTTTATGATTAAATAATTTAGCATGGTAAAAATTAATTTTCCACAGTAAAGGTAAATATGAATCTTGTTAATCTTAAAAAGGGTAATGACTTAAATTACCTAAAGAAAACATAATTTGATTCATTTTTGGGGTCTGGCTAGACCCTATCCACACTCTATAGTATTAATTTACAATAAAATTATTTAAATTTAAATCCACCTCAAATTGGATTGATTAAATATAAAATATTTTTTATTAAATCACATAATCACACATCTCTAAAAGTACAAGTACAAATCCTCAACACCTCATTTTGTCACCAAAAAATTGAATTTTATCTTATATAATCTATAAAAAATTCATCCACACACTAAGCACATCCATGTTCTTCTATTCATAGAATGATTCTAAATTTATGGTCCTGACTGTTCTCTCAATGAGGATATATTCAATATGTAAATTAACTAAAGTACCTATCATAATTTATTTCCTTTTTCTAAATTATAATAACCTCCTACATCCAAATACTAATGAAAACTCATGAATCATTTATATAATTTATTTTTATGTTTATAATGGAATATCTTATATACAATTCATTTCTTATCTCCTCTTATTTAATGAAATGAGATTATTGTCCATTTTATGATGGTTAATCACCGTCGTGAATAATTTTTTATTTCAATATTTTATTACCTCCATCATGGATGGTATTAAATCCTTTTTCATGTTATTTTTTTTAAAATTTATATCAAAACCAAATTCTGATTATATTACTAATATATACTGGTAATTGTAAAAAAAAATAAACTGGTTCATGGTGTTTTGAGTTATCCACCATAATAAACTGAATGTTTATCATTGATATTTTATGTAATAAGTAATCATTATATAAGAATTAAGAATTATATAGCAGATCATTTATACAATTCTATTTAAAATAATGATATTAAATTCAAATTCATTTGTTTTAATGACATTTTATAATAACATCCAAAATTTACACAGATGAATATATATTAAAACTTTAAAAATGACACACCACAAACCATGAAAATAACAAAATATTATTAGTTAATGGGTCATACTATTTCACAAATTCAATTCATAAGGTACTAAAGTAAAACAATATTTTTCAAATGAGTCACTAACCTTCACTAGACCATTAAAAATGGGTTTTGATCATGTCTGAAGAATGTTGAACGTGAGGTGAAGGAATTTCATAACCAAATATTCTTTTTGAGGGGTAAAAATCTAATTCTTGAATATGTAATGCTAATATTATATATTTAATTATTATTTATTATTATATGATATATTAAAAAAAATTCTTTATTTATAGTTGACACACATATTCAATTCAATTTATTAATTTCCACTTTAATGTTATGATATTTGTAAGGGATTTCATCTCAATCACATTTCATTGAGGAATTTATTGATAATATGAATATTTATTATTTTTTTATTTTATATGTATAATTATTATAAAAATTAAAATCCATATATTTCTTGCACTCATGTTATTCACTGTTTTTAAAAATTTAATATTTTATATATATATTGATTATAATGCTTAAAGTGGTATTCAACACTATTAATGATTCAAGTTAAAATATTTTTCCCCATATCAATAATCATGATATTATTTCACATATTTATTTATTTAGATATATAATTATTCAAAATAAATTTTTAGTTAAAATATTAATTACATTAAATGGTTTTAGAAATGAATAATTTTAATGTTTTTTATAAGGGAAATTATTGATAAATGATATAAACATTATTCTATTTTTTACGTATATGTTGAAAATGAATTTATTGCCATATAGACCATTATTATATTTACATATTCATTTTAAATATTTCATTTTTCCTTAATTTAATGATTTATATTTACCTTTTTGGGTGTTTTGCTTTTGAGAATGGGTTTTCAATAAAAATGGGCTTTCAGTAATGAATAGGTATTCTGGATAAAAAAGGGTATTTTATTTAGAAGTTTTACCTTATAGAATTTAATGTGTATTTAAATTTATTTCATAATGGAATTTTTTTAAAAAAAATATGGTACATTAGAATTTTATGAAATAAGTGAGTACAATACTACCATTTTGAATGGTTGAGCCCCAATTATATAACACATGTGAGCCCGATACAGCTTATATGTATGGTTGATTACCATCATGTATCACTAGTGATCACATTATAGTTTATTTAATGTTATGATCCTCATTATATCGCATAGGTGAGACATATATAGCTTGTAAGAGTGGTGATCTCTTTTATAGATCTCCAATTGATAAGGTGTTAATAATATTGGAAATTTTATCTATTGAAATCATAATTAAAAGTGTTTTTTAATGTTTTTATGTATACGATACTCTAAGACACCTAAAATATATTTCTGTTCATTATTCTAGTTTTAATGTTTTTCATTGAGAAAAATATATTTCATCTATTCATGAGAGAATCTTTTATTTTATTCTCTAAATTAACAATAAATGGGAATTTATCTTCTTCGCTAGACTGAGGTTTTTCTTTTATTTTATGTACCTGATTGTATTTTTTTCTCATCCCTCGTTTTAAAATATTTTCCATAAGGTTAATGTATGAGTAGTTATATGGGTATTTAAAATATGTGAAAAGTGAATTATCAAAATAACTACATTTTTTCCTTGATGTTTCCATTGGTGATAAAAGGATACTGAGTATAAGTGTCCACTTCAAATGTATTTGTATACTTTTTTGGATTTTTTACTCATTCTATTAAACTATAAACTAAAAATATGAATTAATTTGATTTCTAGTTAAAAAAATATAATTATTTAAAACGGTTATGAAATTACTTTATGAAAATTATTCAATGATACAATTCTTCTTTTATCACTAGATAGAATATGATCATGTTTTTTGAAAATATCTATGAATTTTATTTCCTTCTTTCCTATTAATGTTGTGGGGAAGAAATTGCAATTCTTTTGTGTAACAGATATCTTGAAAATATATTAGTATAGTGGATGGTTATCAAATTATATATCCCTCTTATGTTATCAGAAATGTATTATATATCATGATATGAAAGGTAATAGAATATAGGATAAATCCAATCCACTATAAGACTCAGGCTAATATGTTATATTTTCATGGTAATAATACATAAGTAATTATTATAATTTATTTTTTTCTATTGTTTTCACATCCTTAAAATAGAAGGATCCTAAAATATTAACATCTTTGTTCAAAAATTATTATGTTATAAACTATTTTTAACTTGATTTAGAATCTCTATAAACCATACTATATACACATTTACCATTGTAATGCCATAGATTATTACATTTTTAATGTATATTTTGGTTTCATTTATGTTGAATAATTTGGTGATGTTGATCACAAGATAAAAATTAAGGTACCCTCAGATTAGTTGAAAAAAAAATCAATTTTACGCAAAATGGATTGTGATGAAACATTTCCAACACTCTAAAACTATAATATTGTATGAAATGGGAACCTATATAAAAATAAAATTTAAATTAGTTATAGATAAAGAGTAATATGTTACAATTAATTTACAGAATTATAAAATGGATAATAATCAGAATAAATTTCCTCAGTGTTAATATAGGAAACCTCTTAACTATATTCAAAATAGAAAATTATTTTTGGAGTGTTGGTTCTTCCATAAATATAATCCAATTTCTGTTTGATAGTGAATCCTATATTTCAACAAGTTTTTTCATCTCTAAATGTTTCTCATTATTCATAGTGTTAGAACATTATGGGGATACGTTTCAATATAATGCCTCAATTAATCCCCCAATAATGTTAAAGGAGTTTTTAATGGCCCCTATAGGGATATCATGCTTCCATACCTGACCCTACCAACTAGATTCAGTTCATAAATGTGAAAAGGATGAATATTTTAATCTACTGCATTATGTAACCAGTGAAAACTATGTAGTAGACATAAAAAACCCTACACCACTACTATTATACTTTCAGGAATATGCACCTACAAGTTATTATATAGATTGCAAAATTTGTCCCAAGACAATCAATGGATTTATTATATTCATCCAATATAATGGATTTCACAGAATAATCTGTATAGGCATGCATAAAAAAAGATAGATAAAAAAATATAGGATGAATGTAGTCCACTAGGAGAAAAATTATATAAAAATTTCATGTGAGAAAAAGGAGAGATCTACAAAAGTTGTCAATAGTTGTTGGAACACCACTAGATGATTGATGAGTAGTAATATCATCTATAATAAGTGTGGAATGGTAGCTATTTAGAGGATCACATGACTCAATCTATACACACATATTTTGGTGCTAGAAATGGGTTATCTAATAAATTAGGAGACCCAAAAATGAGTAAAAAAATCCTAGTTATCCTAAGAAATAAATTCCCAAAACTCCATCCCCATTGACCATAAAGAAAAATACAACTGAAAAGGGATTGAGATTTTTGTATCTCAACACAAGCGTAAGAAAATCTATACATCCTAAAGAGTATGTTAAAACACTATATCTATTTTATCAATAGTATGTATGTGACTCAATTATATATATTTATATTTTAATTTTAATTTTAATATTTATTTTATTTATATTATTAAAATGTATATTATAATGAATATGTTTTAGCATAATATGTGGGAGTGAATATGTAGGGAAACACAGTTATTATTAGAGAAGGTTTTATAAAACTTTGGAGACATTTATGATATCATAATTGGATAATTGTTTGAGTTTTGGATACCATCATTGGTTATTATTAAAATGGATAACTCAAAGATGGAACGAGTGAATGACCTTTTATGGTCTTATGTTATTGTATTTTATGTTGATTAATGATATATTGGTATATGATTATTAAGATTTCATATGCATGCATGGTTTAGTTATAGATATACTATTGGGTTGTGTTTTGATATAATGATTGGGTAACTATGTATAATTGGTACAAAGGGTTTTATAATATTGGGAATATAAAATGAGATAAGCATGGGCATGAAAAATTGATTTATAGGAAAAAAATATATTTTTTAGGAATCAATTAATACCTTTTTAGTGTATTTAATCTAATGGTATATTAATTATTGTTTCATTAATTTTATTCTAAATAAATGTTAATTTCTTTATGTCATCATGGGACTATTTTTTTCAATTAAAAATATATTCTAAATGATCTCGATGATTTTGGGATAATTATTTTATGTATTGAAAGAGTAAAGGAATTAAAAAATATTTAAACTCAAAATATATCGGTTTGAAATAAATTATTCAATGTATAAGAAACTTATGATTTGTTTTTCATTATAAAATATCTATCAATTATTATCATTAATATTTTTTGTGTATTATCTATTTTGGTATTTGATCATTAAAATAAAGGATAAATGATATATCTAAAGAAATATCCATGTCTTTAAACCAAATAATGAAGTAAATTTGGGAAACAATAGTTATAACAAACTAAAATACTATTATATTAATGTTTTGAAAGAAAATTTTAGTTTCGTAGATTAATAAAAATATTTTGGTTGATTTCACATATGAAAAATACATAATGAGGGATAAAATTTTTAATAAAACCATCATATATTAATATTAGTGAGATGATGTTGAAATTATATTAAGGGGGAAATAAATATCTATTAGTGTTATTAGTATGTGTATCCATTAAATGAATAATTTTTCATTAAACAGTATCACACAAAGCAAAAACATCAAATAAACTGTCCTATATATTAAAAAAATATTAAATATATATAATAGAAGAGTAATACAATATGACAATAAAAAAATAAGGAATATAATCTACTCCTTATATCTTTATATTAGAAATTTATTTAATATTTGGTTGTGTTCTAATACAAATTAATTGAAAAAA
Source organism: Viscum album (assembly GCA_963277665.1). NCBI lineage: Eukaryota > Viridiplantae > Streptophyta > Magnoliopsida > Santalales > Viscaceae > Viscum > Viscum album. Next base: position 2,088,724,756 of record OY728152.1, read on the forward strand.
AACTAAATGACCATTGATAAATAAATATTTTGATGGGATATTATTAAAATTTAATATAATGTTTTTTTCAAAGTATAGTTTTTAATGTTCTACGTATATTTTTAAATTTTTTACATTTTATATAATACTTCAGAAAACTCTTTTAGTTCAAAAATATATATTATATTCATTAAATTTTTAATTGATATTAAGTAATATTATGTGTAAATAATATTAAATAATACATATTTCAATATAAATATATTTTAACTGTAACTTTTTATATACTAATTAACATTCAACGCTTTTTATTTATAATTTGAAAAAATGGGCATCATTTTTATAATTAATAATATAAATAGAATCTAATGGGTATTTTTTTGTGATTATTTATAATCGTATTTTATTTTGGTTAGTAGTCAAAATACAATCTTCATAAATATTGTGACTTTTTGAAATAATCAGTATACAAGAATGATAAAAACATTATAAACCATTTTCTTGAATTAATATGATTGATAGAATAAATCTTGCATTTCAAAATTATATGATGTATTTACAAACCTATTATGTGAATGTGGGAAAAATAGTTGTATTTTATTACAATAAAAAATATTCTTAATACTATTCGTTTATTTATGTATTAACAAGAATCCTTACAGTTTCGTATTGATTGGAACAAAATATAAAACTCATTTTTTATTATAAATTATTAAATTTCTGGGTTATTAATGTTATTCATAATCATATCCTATATATATTTATCATTATAAAACAAATTAAAATAATATTTTACATAAACATATTTTAATGTTAACTTCTTTCACCATTTTAAAATGGACTCAACTAAAATGATTTAATATTTTAAATCAACATACTAAATTTATGGTAATAATGTAAATATAATTATATGGAATAAGAATATATCTCCATTTTAAATGTAAATAATCCTGATAATTGTTAAAATGAGGTAAAAATAACAAACCGATTGGTAATGTATCAAAATATAAAAAAAACATTCCTTAATGTGTCACTCAAGACTTTCACTCCTATAATTGTGTGAAAATAGACACCTTATTTACCTACAAACATTGAAATGAATCATAGGGGCCAATTTTTTCAATCATTAAACACAATATATGGAATAAATATTGAGTCCCATGTAATAAAATGACAATTTAATAATATATATTTAGAGAGTTAATAAATAAATTTAAATCAAAATCCACATCAATATCTCACCAAATTAAAATACATGTATCTTTATGGACTGAAATTTTTTATTAAAATACCATTACTAGTTACATAATAAATGAGGAAAAAAAATATTTGATAATGTTGATATAATGATGGATCTTTCAACAATATAAAATAAGTGTAAATATATAAAAAACATATTTGGTAAATAAAATCGAACATGGTACAATAAAAATTCCTTTAATTTAATGGAATAATATTGATTTGAAAGAAAACCCTACCTTAATTCTGACTTATTTATATTCATTCAAACCTTTTCTCTAAAAAATTATATAAAAAAAATCACATATATTTATATATATATATATATAATTTTGAAAAAATGATTTATAATTATTTTCATCATCTACATTAGTTTGTTGTTATATATTTTTTTTATCATGTATCCACAATCTTTTTATTATGAATTAGTTTAGTAATAACTGTGTTTTTTAATTAATTTTCAGAAGTTAATAACTCACAAATTATATATGCTTTAATGAATAATTTAATTTAGTATTTATAATGATATTATTTAATTCTAATTTAACTATGGTTGTAATAATAAAACATTAATATCATGATGAGGTGGTTTCTGGGTTTTTTTATTATTAAAAACATTTATAATGATATGTGTGTTTATTATTAATGATTCTATTAAAATAAGAATTATTATCAAATTTATTTTATATATTTCAAAAAATAAAATTCACATAGTCATATGTGATTTATATATATTTATATATATTTATGGAAGATGGTGGCTAAACCGAGCCAAACGATATGATACCCTAATTAATTGATGATTATGATGTGATATAGTAGTAATAAAATTATAAAAAGATAATGATGTTAATTAATTTTAATTATTAAAATATTTTAAATTTTATAGAATTATAATAATATGAAAACCTAGATTATGATATTAAATAGTACGAAGAAATACTTCTTTCTCATTTAAAGGTATTTTGGATGGTCAAATTTATCTCATTTGTATATTATAAAATATTTTATTATATGTTGAAATTTTTTTATAAAACCTTAATAATTTATTCAAAATAATATTTACCCATTAATCAAAATTCCATGGCCATCTATGATAGGTGGTGATAGAAATATAATTTTTAAAATCAATTGTTCCATTGATGCGACATTGCATATATATACATGGTTTAGGATATCATATTCCGTAGAATGGGAGAAAATTAGTGTATGTTTCTTCATTTCTGAATAAATAAAATATGATATATTTATTTATTTATTTACATTTTAATTAAAAAATTACTATAATTCAAATATGTTTACGATGAAAAATGGTACATTATGTTTCTAGGATACGGTATTCTGCACACGTTGCATAATGTAATTTTTTTTTTCTTAAGGGAAAATTGGATTAAGAGTTAATAGTTATTTTATTTTAATTATAAAATTAGGTAGACAAAAACAAATAATTTTATTTTATATGGATGGGAAAAATTAATTTCAAATACTCATATAGAAAATAAAATAAGCTACGGAAATAAGTAGACGAATTGTGGAAAGGGGCTTTCCCATAGAGGACTCAATAGAAATTGTGGCATTGGGTATTATCATGTGGAAAAATTCATATTTGGGTAAAATGTAATTATAAATAGCATAATATGGAATAGTATCATGTGTAATCAAAATTTTTAGTGGTACTGATTGGTTGGTGAGATGCACCCTTTTTATATAGAATGTATTAAATTTTTGAAATCATTTTGTCTTAATTAAAAAGTGTGTGTGTTTCAAATATCAAATGGATCCAAAAATTATTTATAAATGATTTTTGGATGATATAAAATCTATAATACCTCTAAAATTTATATTCAAGATTTTTTTAAAAAAATGAAAACCTTTAAAAATTCAATTTTAACTTTATCCATTTTTTACATTTATTATATTACCTAGTTTTTACAAAGGTAATTTATATGTTCTTTTTAAAAACTAAAATTTAAATTATTAAATAATTTTTAAAAATTATTCCAAATAAGATCTCTATTTTATCTTATATTATTTCATTTTTTAGGGAAAATAAATTTATACATTAGCGCATTAAACATGTATGACCATATTTTAGAAATTTTAAATTATTAAATTAAAATTATTATATAGTATGAAATTATATATTCCTTATATATTTGATAAATATAGGATTACAATAAAAAATTAAAATTCACTTGGTATTTACAGATGTTTAAAGACATAATTTTACAAAAAATAATATCTAATTAAATTAAAATACTATGATTATTTTTCTATATTTGGAAATATAAATTATGTTTATCAAATGATATCTAAATAATTTCAAATTTTTTAATGGTATTTGAAAATGTATAATATTAGTCGGCAAATAAAAATATGGTAATTATTTTTCAAAACATCAAAGGATTTCTTATTTAATATTATGTTCATAAAATACACTATATTTTGTAAATACACCATTTCCACTGTTCTCATTAAAAATAATTATTTCAAAAAAAAATATAAAATATTCGTTTTATGATAAAATTTACATGAGGAGTTTAGAAAAAATATTTTTTCAAATTATTATTATGAAATGTTAGAATTTGACTTCTAAATAAATATATAAAAATATAATGAAAATTATTTTAATTGGAAATGATATTTTAAATTTTATTAACTATTATTATTCGTGTTTCATGTTAATTACTATTAACGTTAGTGTTAATATATTTTTCATATCAACATTATTTTTTTCCCATAGCTTATTTATTTTAAATAAAAATCCATTTTTTATAAATATTATATTTTAAAGCATCTGTGATTTTAATTGGTTATTTGGATACAATAATTTACTTTATGAATTCATAGAATTTAAAAAAACATATTTTTATTTATAAATATATTTGAATTTTTTAAACATTTCATTACCTTTAAATTTTATAATTTTATTTTAACAATTATATAATTATCATTGTTCATTCTTATAATATTTTGTGTGTGCCACTTTTTAGTGCACATATATGGAAATAAGGGAATAGAGAATTTAAAATTTATGTTCACTAAATTATTCACCATTTATATAAATTCTGTATTAATATTTTTATCTAAAACTCTCTTATGAGTGTAATTTATGGTATTATGGACATATTTATAATTTCAGATATTATTTCTAATAGGATATCTATTTTATGTTAGCATGTCCAATTATGATATTTATATTTTTTAAAAAATATATTAATATTTCATAAAAACTTATACTCAGTTCCGTATATACCAAAATTATAAATTCTCTAAATTATACATTCCAAAGCCATACGAATATCTTACACATTAAACCACATTAAAACATATTTTTTTAGAAATTATCACTATATGAAATAATAAAACATTATTATTCAAAATTTCATAAGATCAAAAACTTTCTAATAAATTCCCATATCAAAAAAAAGTGACGAACATCATGAATAATATCATGAAACAATTAACAATCCCATGTTTTATAATATTACTGAATATATTTTTTCAAAATCAACTAATTTTTTTAATCAATTCATTAAAAATAATTAATATTTAGATTTTTAAATCACTCAATAAGGTGGTCCCCAATTTATATCCCCAAAAAATGTAACCATTTTGATAAAATAAAATTTACTATATATTGATACCATTTAATATGTTTCTCCAATATTTTAAAGAAAAACACTATAAGAATAATCCTTAGTAGTTTCACATAATCCCCATAAATTTTAGAATCTCCTATAATATTTATAATAAATATAACTCACTAATAAAAATATCTAAGAGTATAAATATTACATTTCAATTTGTATATCAACCACACTAACATAGTTAAGTTTAGAAAATCACATATTCCATCATAAAGGCTTATATGATTACTCTCAACCACTTATTTTTAATAATCAACTATTATTCTTTTTGGTATCTAGATACTTAAATTTTAGAACTCCATATTTGTGATCATATTTCAATAAAATATGAAAATAATAATTTTAAAAAATATCCAACATTTGAATATGAGATCACAAATTAAAATATTACATCCCATATAACACCTTAATTTTTATTGTATGATACGTTTGGATGAAATATTGAATATCCTTACTCAATCATTTATTATTAATGGAATGTTTTAATATTTTTATATTATTTAATTAGATAATATCAAACTAAAATCCTTGATAAGTGTTTATAAATAGAATTTTATTAACCAAAGCATATCCCACATGAGTCACCAACAAGGAGTACAGTTATGCGTCTTTATCATGCACAAATAGGTGATCAGTATTATACATAATCAATCATTTTTGTGTTATAAAATAATGGTAATATTTAGCCACAACATCTATACACATTTAGTATCTATAATGGGATTTTATGTCAATTTAAACCACACTATCTCTATTTTACTTATGATTTAAGGATAATATCTTATAGTTAAATTTATCCATTAATCATATATGTGGGTTTTTACTAAATATTACTTATATAAAAACAAAAAATATTCATTATTATCTCAAATAAACAAAGGATTATATATAAAATTGAAATAATGAAAAACATTCACAAATAAACTAATATGTCGTCTTCAACTAAAATCGTATCCTCTTATGTTCTATAACACACCATTGAATTATAAATGTGATAACTTTTAACCTCATTCAAGTTATATAGTTAATATAAACTCCTATTTTAAATACCATATATGGAATTAACTTAAGGGGCACATATTTAACCATCAATCATTACAGTATCACCAAAATATATTGATTCACATACACTATATTGACTATATAGAGATTGTTTTTTAAAGGGGTTGGAAAAAATATTATCTAACAAATTAAATGTGTATATCATAAAATGGGAATTTTCTACATAATATAAGAGTATATTTAATCCCTAACAAATATTTAAAATTTCTTTTAAAATTTTCCAAAAAACTTATTCTATAATAAAATTAATGTATAATAAATTTATTCATGACATGGAGAAATGGAAATATAATAAGGGGTGAGATAATACACTAAATAATGGTAAACATAACTGGTAAAAATAAAATATCACAAGTGTGTATATGATGAAAATAAACAACATACAAGAATATATATTAAGAATAATTTTATAATCAAAAGAAACTCTAGGATAACATATCTATGTAAGCCATATCAACAATTAAACACATGGATAACAATACCTTGTTCCTTAGTGATGAAATTAATAATAAATGATATTTAATTCATTTCCTAAAGAAAATACGTCTTGATATTATGTATCATGATTTTACAATCAAGTCCCTTTTTGTAATAAATATTTGATTCTAGGAACTCTTACACTAAAATATTTAAGATACATTATCTCATGTGAAATATTAATTCATCTAGGGGTTATTTTAGGTATTTGACATCACTAATTACATAAAATTAATTAATCAAATGAATTAATGAATAATCTATAAAATATATTATAGCTATTACTTATCAATCAATGAACATTTATATTAAAATAAGAATTAAAGAGATTATCAATTGTTTCTAAAAAAATAAATAGAATATCTTTCTATGTTAGCATACCTAAAAGTAACACCACATAAATAAAGAGATATATACTTCGCTTAAAATATTTAATAATAAATTTTTTATTGTAATCTATATAAATACTCTTTAATCAACACAAGAGAATATTTATTTTTATAAAAAAACCATTTAATGATAAATTATACGTATAATAGAGAATGATTAGAATTATTAATGTAGTGATCTAATTAAAAGTATTTAATATCATAGAATAAAATTTCATTGTAGAATTTAAATCTATTATATGTCTAATATATACAACAAAAAATAGAAAAAAATGTCGAATATGAGTCATATCTCAACGAATCAAAACTAGAATACCAAAACCCTTATAGTAATTTTAATATATGAATAAAAGAAACATTAGATATATTACATAAATTAAAATATAATGAAATATAATATATACAATTTATTATTAGTCAAATGTTCATCGAATAAACATTATAAAATACAATATTTCCAAATATATAAAAAATTACTAATGGTATTAAAAATAAATAAAAAAATGCTTTTGGATTTACAAAAACAAAAAATACCCCTTCAAGTATAGAATATAATATTCAATTTTAAATATCATAAATAATGATATAATGATGATATGAAATATTTCAATTATATACGTACAAATTATGGTATAAAACACATTGTATAACTTAATGATGTCGCATAGAATTGATATTTGGGATAAAGAACACTAACAATTACATAATAATTGAGTTTAGAATAATTTTATTATAGGTAATATTAGATTAATTAATAACCAAATAAAATAATGATGCAATACAATTCCTTTTATTATTTATTAGAATAAAAAAATCCTTCTTTAAAAATGCTCCAATAAGTATGTTTGTATCTTAATGAATAAAAATTGTGTTATCAAAAACCATTAAGAGAATCATAAGATTTAAGGAATGAATGATGTGATAATGATATTATAAGGAAGAATTTAAAATATTTATAAAATTATAAATTAATATAATAAAAATATTTATCAGGTATAATGAATAGAAAATGGAAAAATATAGTCAAATAAGAATGATTATAAAACAATGGAATAAAATTATACAAACATATACCCAATGAAGTAACATATATATTATGGTAAAACTTATTTGATAAACAACTTATAATAAATAAACATAGAAACAAAAAAAATAAGGATGTAATATAATGCATAATTTAAATTATTTTGAATAAATAAATTTGGATTGATTGATTTCAATAAGAAATTTTTTATGTCATTATAAGATATTGGAGTTAGTAAAAACCCTATTCTTAATTAATGTTTTGTTGAAATGTTCTTTAAACTCTTATAAAAAATGATGCGACTTTATTAATCAACCATTTCATAACCATGTTCATATATAAATATATACTTTTATAATAATTATATATAATTATTAAACTTGTCTATATTATTTATTTATTTACAATTTTCAATATTAGTTGTGATTAATTTAGATCTATTTGAACTTGTTTTAAAGTACATGTGTTATTCATCAATATTCTCCACATTCCCATCATCAATAAATAATATAATTAAATAAAATTTTTATTATATATTTACTTATAATTAAATAAACCCATTATATAGTGATTTCTAATTATCCTTAAATATGAAATCAACAATAAACTCATTTCAGTGATTGTTCATCATCATATGTCGGACTCTTATGAAATAAGTTTGATATTATTATTCATAGCCAAAAAAATAAAATATTTCATTAAGAATATATATATAATATTTTTATATAAATTATGTTCACATATCTATTAATTATTGAAATTTATATTATTGTTGAAGTAGACGTTTATTTCAACGTAAATAATAAAATAAAAAAATTAATGGATGGTTAATAATTGATTTAGTTTTCATATTTTTCTAAAATAAGAATTTTGTTTTCATATAGTATGAATTAGTTTCATTTCATGTAATATTAAATAAATATTGGGAGAAGAAAAAATATATTCTGTAATTAAATTTTATAAAGAAATAATTTTTTTCTCTTTGAATGACCTTTTATATAATTGAATATACAATTATTTTTTATTAACGTTGTTTTTTATTGGTTGTACAATTTTCTTATAGTGAAAATTGATAATTTCTAAAACAACAACCATTAAAAAAATTCGTATTAAAAATCATTAATTTTAATGATAAAAATAAAAACAAATTAATTCTTCTATGGAGGCGGTTGTTTGAAATTATGCATGGTTGATGATATTATATTCCATATAATGTGAGATGATATAATATTTTTTAACAAATTAGAATAATTTTTTTTAAATATCATAATTATTTATTCAATTTGATATTTCAATCAATCACGATATGTTTTGAAGGGAAAAAACATGACGCTTCGTGAAGGTGGTACTCAACAGACATGTTTGAATGTCATTTGTTTCCTTAAATAAAAATGATAAAGGTGATTTATACATATTTCATTGAATTATAAATGTATTTATAAAAACTATATTTATTTAATAATATTTTTACTTTGAAGATAGAATTAAAAATATAGTATAAAAATACATTAGGAAAAATTAGTACTAACATTAAGGACATGGGAATTCCCTTGAAGGACTACTTGGAAAAGCCGATAATATGATATTACCTTATCAAATGAATGATATATGGGTGTAATAATATTTATGACAATGAAAAAATAAAATATTTTATTGTTTAATTATAAATTGTTTAGTGTAATTGAAGGAGTAGTGAGAAGACCATTTTTTAAGTGGTTGGAATTTTATTTTTATAAATATATCAACATAATATGAAGTCATAATGTGTGTCCCATGTAATGTGGTAAAACTTGATACAAAATTATTTGGGGGGAATTTAAGTCACATAATACCTAAAACATCATTATAAAACATGTTTTATATAGGTTTTTTAATATTTTAAATAGAAAATATTCATTTTTACCTTTTTAGAATCTATGATGGTAACAAGTGTTTACATTGGTAATTTGCATTTAATGAATAAGAATAAAATGAACATTACTAAATAATTTTGAAAAAAATATTCAAAATATAAAATAAAATTTTTCAGATATGTTTCCCATGTTAATAAATATCCAACATTACATTAGTGAATTTAACACATAAAAACATATATTTAAAAAAATTTATTTTTAGGATCATATATTATTTTTTTATAAATTTTTTAATTTATATTGTTCTAATGATACAAATTGGTTTATTTTTTTTTAAATATAAATATTATTCTTGTTTAATAAAAATCTAAAGCATATTATTTTTAAAAAAATTTATTTAACTGCAAATTCCAAAAAAAAAAATTTATTGAAACTTTTTATTATTCTTCAGAAAATGATTAACATTGGATATAGAAATTAAAAATGGTATTTATTTTTTATCATATTTCTCAAAAAAAATATATTTCATATATTAAAAGATGTTATAAAATTATAGGACTTTATTATATAATTTCATAGTCCTCTAATTTAAATCTTCTCTAAAAAATAAATTTTATACTATGAACCAATACATAATCTATTTCATAAAAATAACAAAATTTATACTTTATATAAAATTTTATTTATGGATTTATTATATATTTTTATATTTTAAAATCCAAATTATAAATGTTCATAACTTTTCATTCAACTATTTATGAATATATATAATTAAAAATTTATTGGTAGGATATTTATTTGAAAAAAACATTTTCTATTTGTAATGTTATTCTATGTCAATTAATAATAAAATTTATTTTAATAAATTTTTTATACAAATAATATTTTTTTCCTATAATATATTAACTTTCACTAAAAATATTCATTTTTAGAAATGATACACATTGAAAAAAAATTCAATCTTATTAATTATTTAATGAAACTAATTTAATTTATCAATGCCTTAACATCGATAGTGGAATTTTTAAAAAAATATATTTTGAAATTAGGTTACATATATTTTTAATAATCAATTATATATATATTTTAATGGTTATATACTTTTTTGGAATTTTGATTTGGATTGGTGTTGCATTTATCTCACACTATCAAATAATTCAATTCTTAAAGGAAAATATAATTTATTATCTTTTTGTGTTACATATTAATTTTTGGATTTAGGATTTAATTACAATATAATAACAAATCTTCACTAGTGAAATTTTTTAATCCACTTTTATTGAAAAGAAATTTTTTTTTTCATATTAATACATTAATATTTTAATTAAATTTACCCCTCTCACATTTAAAAGATACCTTCACTACACCACTTATCAACATATCTAATTATTGATACCATGAACATGTGGAATTTTATTAATAAGTCATATCCATGTCAAATTGGTTCTTGTATCATAAAAAATTAAATTTTAATGGATTATCCAATTAGAAAATGATTCATAAAAAGCTGTATTTTAAGAACACTTTATAACTCCATTTAAAATAAATTATATATATTTTTAAAAATCTTATAAATCAATAATAATAATAATAATATAAATAATTTATTATAAATAAAATAATTAATATTAATATTACTTATGAGATAACCATTATCTATTTTTCTCCTAATCATTTGAAAAATGAAATAATCTCTATTACTATGGTCGGATCACCACCACCATTAATATTGAATAAAAATTTCATTCACCTCATATCATCTTTAGTTCAAAATATTCATTTAATAAATAAATATGATAATTATGAAATGGATAATATTCGGAATATATAATTTTTAAAATATATAAAGATAATAAATTCAAATGATCTTAGCAATTATAAACTCCTAAAAATAATTTTGAGACATCATTCATAATTTATCACTATTTTTTACAAAATACTAAGATATGAATTTTCTGATATTGGAATCATAATAATTCAATTCATATATAATTATAGTGACATTATGAAATGAATCATATTTATCTTGACCCATTCCTTTGTGAAAATCTAGTTTTTGGGGATTTCTTTGGTGTTATAATGGTTTTTCTGATCATTTTTTTAAATACAGGGTTCCACCAAATTGTCACCCATTCATGTTCTCCTTGTTCATGGCCATAGCGGTCATAGTTGTATCAGAGATGGTCTCACCATCATAGATGCATCATCATGGTATCTTTAAATGGTGGCACCATAATAGTGGCATTGCAATGTTTTTACATCCTTATAGTGGCGCCGTAAATATGGAATTGTGACAGTGCCACATTGAAACAATGCCTAAAAAAATGGTGCCCCACCAAAAAAATTTCACACCCCTTTTCCAATTTCTTCGAGTCTCTTAAGTATTTCCAGTTTCAAACCTCTAACATCAAATAGGATGTAAACCACGTTTTAAACTAGACATTAGATTTTTTAAGGGAGTTTGAAAGGATATTAATTATATCATTAATATCCTATCATCTATGGGATTTGAGATACTCAAACTGTGTGGTCTTAACCCTAACCCCACATAATTAACTTTTTGACACTGTTCTTCCATTAAAATATGATATTTCTCTTCAATATTGGGATCATCTATTCCTAGGGTGTTTTTAGTTTTCCCATACTGCATGTAAATCTTTCCTCCCTAGATGAGTCAGGCACCTATGCCAGAGCCCTCATGCAAAGATTTCTTGAAAACATTTCCTACAGCTCACATGATACTCTATTCTTCACATGGAAGATCTTTGATCTATGATCATGCAATTAGCGATCTATTTTTCATTTCTTAATTGTGCATCATTATGGTCAGGTATACTAATGAATCCTTGTGAGTAAAAAATGAGAAAGTTTATTAAAATTAGAAACAAATAAGAAGTGAATACGATCAAAATATAACACGAGTAAATTAAATAACTATCAGTGGGTGGTGTGTTTATTGTTGATTTTATCTATTATCATTGTTCATGTTAAAATTATTTGTGGTACTCTACCTTCTGGAAATTAGAGATGCTTGTGGTTATTGTAGTGTATTACTAATGTTCTCTTTTGTTGTGTTGTATTGATGTAAAAATGTTACATTGAATATTATTAATCATGTATACTCAGTTAAATAAATGGATTCCCCAAGATAAAAAGTATTTTGTGATCACCCAAGTTATGTTAAAGTTTAATTAAACAACCTATGTCAGTTTAATCTTAATATATTCCTTACTTGTTGATAGGTGGTGTTGAGTGATATGTTTTTTGAATTGTGTGACCTTTTCTAAGTTGTGTGGTATTACTATTGAGAACACAATTGTGGGTAAAAGGATAGACAACGAATTTTTTTCAAGGGGAAGACTGTGGTATGTGTGAATAGTGGGGTTGTGTGCCTTATACATAAGTTGGTAAAGGAGAGGTGTGATAGAGTCTCAGTCCGAGATATTGATTTAATGATGAATTGATGGGCTTGTATACTGCTGAACCACCTAGGTTTTGTTGTTTTCCTAAAGAGACATCGGGTAGTGGGATTGTGGTGTGGTTATTATCTTAAATGTAGTTGGACTGCATTTGGGAATTTTTAGACAGCTGCATGTGGAACTAACTTGTGAGAAAAGGATTTTGTAGTATAATTATGAAGAGTGATTTATGGTAATGATTAAACTGGTGCCTAGGAAGAGTGGGGGTTTGTGTACTTGACAATAATTTTTTTTTGTGTTGTTGTGAAGTTGGATGAAAGTTAGGTTTTTTTGTTATTTGGAATGGTAAGGATTATTACATACCGAATAGTTTTCGAATAACATAAATAGAATCTGTTTAAATAAATAAATGGAAACTAATCAAAAAAGTGGTTCAGTATTATTCTTGGTCATGGTTGTTGTATAGTTATGAATATAGGGGTAGCAGTAAATGATGTACTAGTGTGGCATTGTTATCTGTTTAGGAAAAACCTAGAGGATGGGTCTGATTAATTGATTATCTATATACATTGAATTTAGTTTCTTGTGATTTATATATGCACCACACCCTTATTGGGCACCATATGCTGAACTCCCCCATCTGCTAGGGGATAATGTCATTCTAAATATCCCAATGGGAGGACGTATGGCTGGTTACTGACATTCTGCCCCACATACTCTTTTGGAATCTTACAGTATAGGCATATTCAAGTCGGCTGTAATGGCTTGAGGATAACCACAGTCTTAGATTATTTATTAAAAATATTGATTTATACAATGGGACCAGATGTATGTGATCTAGGTATCTTATCCCATGTATCATTTGTATGAGTCACATGTGTATTTGGGTTTGGTGTGTGGTTGTTCTGGACGATGTTTCATCGGGTGTGGTAGTGTTTGTTGTGTCATAGGTGTCTTCGGGTGTGTTTGTGTGTGGGTTGAGGCCCAAGTGTGTGAAGGTAGGTTGCGATAGTGGGGTAGTGTGTTGGAAGGGTACTAGAATCAAGATGTCCGGTAATTAAGAATGAGTAGTAATCCAGTATGAAAGTGGAGGGGGTACACAAATGTCGATGTTCTTTTATTATTACATTACATGAATTTCCTTAATTTGGTGTGTGTGCCCTGGTGAGGTTTGGATAGTTGGTGCTCCTCGGTAGGTGTTTGTGGTTGTACTGTTTTTTATAGTTCCATTAGCGTGTTCCTCAAATGTGCACTAGAATATTTAGTTTCCCTAATTAGTTTAATCTTATTCTCACCCTATGTATATAAAATTAATTTTACGTTTCTAGGAGGACATTGAGGACCATGTTGTACATTACTAGCTCGAGCATCCAGATAGTTGTTCTTACTGTTAGTTTCTTTCCTTTTGTTACATTATTTGGGTGTTTTATCATACATTGTATCACCATTATGTTTGGACATGCCTTTGGGAATGGTTTCAGGGCTTTTCTATTACCTTTAGTATTTGGTGTTGTATAGATTTACCATCTTAGTTCTAGATTGTGTTATATAAAATGTATAATGCCTTAAAATTATGTGAGATTATATACCCTTGGTCTTAGTCACCACTCTAGGACCTACCGAAGGTGGGACTTGGGGGGCCATATCTATAATTTATCTTGTGGAAGGAAGGGAAGGGAGCTTTACAATCCCTTCTTTATCTTGAAGAAGGCAGGTCAATACAGAATGGTTTCAAAGGATGATTGTTGAAAGATAGTATGGATATTGGGGTTAGGAATACTGAAGATTGCATGGGATGGTAGGGAAACAGTTTTACGAAAAATTTGTGCATAAAATAGGCATTGTAAGACAGGCTAGGACATGTTATTTTAGGGACACTGTGATCTGATTCAATGGATATGGACCTACTAGATGACTAGGTGAGGCTATAGTGATTTCATGGTTGATACACTAGGAAATGAAAATTCATCATATTGACTTTTTTTCTAGTGTGTTTTGGGAATTTAAAAAAAATCCACATGAACAAATCCTATGAATTCCCTGTTTACATTTTTAGCTATGGAACCCGGACACCATTCATGTGTGGATATGAGAAGTTGAGGCCTAGTGGGTTGACATTGTTGATCCAGATAGGGTCGATCATGAAGAGGAAGAGGACCAGTTGAAGAATAAACATTGTGCCTTCCAGCAATAGACTCAAGGGAAGAATGGGGGAAACATCTCAGAAATAAAAATGGAAGGTTGGATTGAGGAGATGATGATCACATTCAGCATGATCCAGGCTCCAAAATAATATTGAGTTCATCGAGTAGTGATATAGATACAAGGAGCAGTGCATCAATGGTGGACACATTACCTGGGGAAGAAGAAAATAATTGAGGTTTCATGGGCTGGCATTAAAAGGGTGTTCTGGGATGAATTACATTCATTAATGATGAAGGATCATAAGAGGCATGATATATTCTACCTCGAGTTGAGGTGTATGTTGATAAGGGATCTCGGGATCAAGTTCAAGGATATCTTATGCATTGAACTAGTCCTCTTCACGGATGAGGATTCCCTAGAAAGATTATTAGTTGAGGCACTCTTACCATCTCTTCAGTATGTTTTTTCTCCCAACACTCTATCAAGGTACTTAGAGGTTTGGATGAAGGTCCACGTATTGGATATGATTCACCTTCTTGGAGGTGTTCCCTGAGAGGGGAGCCATCCACGTTTGTCAAAGGGAAATGTTGTCGGTAGCAGGTCTCCAGCATCAGGTCCATCTAGGTTTGGGCCAGTGGCGAGTAGGCCTCAACTGTTCCAGATATGATCTGTATGTCCTCTCTCTTTCCTTATAGTCCAGAGACCAATGTGTTTTATCTATGGAGGCCAATTAAATATTTGGAATCATTTCCCAATTTGAGAGTTGTGCAATGGGGGTGGGTGGGCCCTGAGCCCACATCAGTAGTAGGAGTTTCCGGTCAGGCCCTTCCAATAGCTAGAGAAGAAGGCTCCCGTCAACTGAGGGTAAAAGTTATAGGGGAGGCCAACCCCAAGTTGATCCTTAGGGACCATGGAAAGGATATGGTCATGTTCCAGACTAAAAATATAGAAGTATTAGAGATGAGTGTGGGACCATGTATGTCGCAGAGGTAGTAGTTCCAGCGGGGCCAGAGGTTGTTCGAGGTACGAGCAACTAGTTCAGTACACTTTCCTATGCCTTTTTTGATTACATAGCTTTGCAATAATTCTATACATATATCTTATCTCATTACATGGTTATATAAATAAGGATACATTCTTTACGCACTGGTGTTTAGTATGCTAGTTAGAGGTCAGACCGGCCTATTTGATGTTTTTTGGCAATTTATACTGATGTTATGGCCACATCAGTCTTTGGGGGATCTTATTCATTTAAAACATCATCCATATGATGTCATTCTAGGCATAAACAGGATATTATACGTGAACATTTTTATTTACTAATTCTGAACAAGGGTCAGTTTCTCAAATAGGCGTTCAATGCTTAGCTTACTTTGGAAATCATAGCTACTAGCAGGGTAGCCGACATGTAGAGCCTCTTATTTTTTTTATATAAAAGATATCAAAGGAATTAGAATACTCAATAATGCTTCAGGCCCAATGTATATTCATTTAGTTCATAGATGAAATCTCTGAATAGGTTGTGACTCCACTCCCTCGACATGATTATCATTTGGGATAGACTTACAACTCAGTGCTTTTCTAATTTAAGTGGATCCCTATTGGATGTCACCATCGATGTTGTGAGAGTTGTGGATTCAGGTAGATGACATGATGAAGAAGGGTTTTATCCAACAATGTGTGTCCTCATGGGGTGCTCCTATTTTTTCGTGAAAAAGGCAGATGGTGGTCTCAGGCTGTGCATAGTCTACCAGAGACTGATGTAGGTGACAATCAAGAACAATTACTCCCTCTTGAGGATTGACAACGTTTTTGACAAGTTGAAGGGAGAATGTTGTTTCTCTGAGATCGACATATGGTCTGGATATCACTAGTTCAGGGTGAAGGAGGTTGATATCTCAGATGATACATTCATGAACATGTATGAGAACATTGAGTTTGTGGCCATACCATTCAGATTTACGAACTCACTAGTATTATTCATGGGAATCATGAACTCTATTTTCAATGAGTATATGGATAGGTTAGTGGTCATTTTCATTGATGAAATCATGATCTAATCAAGAACAAAGGAGTATCAAATTGAGAATCTAATGATAGTTTTGTAGGTCCATTTACACCGCCAGCTTTATAGCATGTAGCCCATGTGGTATTTTTGGATATGAGAGGTGCACCTCCATGTACAAGTGGTGTACCAATAGGAAATAACAATGGACCTCTCGATGGTCTAAGAAGTTGTTCCTATGGAGGCACCCTAGAATGTAGTAGGGGTTCATAGTTTCTTGGGTATGGCATGTTACTACTGGAGGATCATTCCAAACATCTCTTGAGATGTGGATCCCACAACAGCCATGACCAGGAGAGACCATGCCTTTTATGGAGTGAGAAATGTCTGGAGAATTTTATCTTCCTAAAGAAGATGTTGGTCATTTCCCCAATGCCAAGGTGCCCAAACGATGGGTTAATGTTCGATGTGATTGGGATGCTTTCGACCTATTCATGGATTGTGTGTTGATGCAGTAGTGGGGAGTGACCAATTTTGGGTCTAGTAAGTTATGTCCAGATGAATGTAACTACTCCACCCAAAACATCGTACATACAATGGTCATGTTTATACATATGTTATAGTTGAATTTATTCATTGGGGAGTGTTTCGGGGTCATCACGAATAACAATATCTGGAGGTATGCATTCTTTCGCGAGACCTAGATATGTGGTAGCGATGGTGGATGGGTATTCTATAGGACTACAACAATGAAATATCCCACACCTCATGAATGTGGAATTTAGTGGCCAATTACATGATACAAGTGTCACATAAAGATGTTGTTTGGTATTATGCAGATTCTTGGATGGTAATGGGGAGTTGGATGCTTTACATCTAGTAATTGGATTAGAGGATTGTAGATGATGTCAATTTCAGATGACAATATAGTCTTATTTGGTACTGAGGGAGGAGGAGTCTTGGTGGAAAGACATAGAGGATTAAGTGATGTGTGATCGTGTTTTCTAGGGTGATGCATCAGTTGGATGGTCAAAGGATTGTAATAATCAATTGATGTTCAGTGGGATGTTGTTTGTCCTCGTGGTGATGTGAGAGGGACCTCTTAGTGAGATCCACAACTCACCCCTAGTCGTATATCTATGATTCAAAAAGCATTGTTGGGTTTGAGAGGTCAATTTTGGTGGCCATGAGTGAAGCAGGCAGTGGCATAGTTTTTGTAGTGGAGCCTCATGTTTCGGTAGGTGAAGTCACAACTATATTTTTATGGAGGAATTCCACATCACATAGATGTTCGTGAGTGAAAGTGGAATGACATCTCGATGGATTACAAAATAGGACTACCCATGGATGAGTGATTCTGTGATTCCATCTGGGTAGTGGTGGATTTCATGAAGAAATCGGATCACATCAGATCAGTAAAAGAGTCAAGAGGAGTGGATTAAATATCAAAAAGGTATGTTGGTGAAGATTATTTTTTTGTGGTGTTTCAAGATCCATAATCTCAGACTAGATGCATGGTTTACATCCAGAGTATAGAGGATATTGAATCCATGATTTTTTAACTCAGTTACATCCTACCACGGATTTAGAACCTCAAATTGATGGGAATATGAAGATGACTATATAGATATTTGGGGACATGTTGTGATAATTTCTTATGGTCATCAGAGGATTTTGGATATGAAACATTTCCCTATTAGATTTTTCATACAATATTAGTTATCACTCTACAATTGGCATGGAACAATTTGAATTATTGTATGGAAGATCAAGTTGTTCACCCGTTTGACGGGTGGAGGATAAAAAAAATGTGTTTATTTACCAATGGTGGTGAAGTGCATAGAGGAAAATGTTCGGATAATCGGTGAGAGGATGAAGGTAGATCCAAAGCGGTAGAAGTACTATGATGACACTAGGAGGAGACCTTTGGTGTTTGAGGTTGGGGACTAAATATTTATAATGGATTCCCCAAGGTATGAGCAACATATCTTTTGCATGGGGTTCTAGATTTCTTCCAGGTTCAATGGACACTTCGAGGTGTTGGGATGAGTCAGCGAGATGGAATATCAGCTGGTGCTTCCACTATAGTTTGGGAGGGTCCGTGACATCTTTCATGTCTCTTAGCTCCATCGATATCATCATGATAACTCTGACATCCTAGAATAGAGAGAGTTGGATGTTGAGGATAAAGTGACATTCGTACAGTGACCCATAATAGTTGAGACAATTAACCAAAATGTGCTTCGTGGGTAGACCATTACTTTGATTCATGCGTTATAGAGGAGTGGTAGGCCTGAGGAGTGCACATGGGGGGAAATACACATAGTTTTTTTATCAGTACCCAAATAATTTTTGAGTGGTTAATTTTTTTTGTGACTTTATTGTGATGTAATAATTTATCTTGTTTACGATTAGGTGATAATTTTTCCTTGAATATATATAAGGAATGTCTTGACATGAGGGAAGGGTGGAATTGATCCCAAATTAAAATTCCTTAATGTGGATGCGATTAAAATTTTATGGGTTACTCAGTGTGGCACAAAGTGGATAGTATCATGATAGAGAGGAAGGATCTACCTAATCCATGTTTCTATATAGTGTGACATTTGGTGTTTGTGTGATTTTTTTGGGAAGTGGGGCCTTAAATTCTTCATAGTGGTTCAAGAGATAGATGTTAAAGTGGTGTTCTCGGATGTTGAGGTTTACCCTCTAGTTTTAAAAACATCGTGGTTTTTCCCAGAGAGTTATCCTAAAGGGTGGTTGTTCATACCCCTCTTACTCCTCTATTTATTTTATAATTCTCAGGGAAATAATAGTTTGTAATTTATCTAATATAATGACACCGATTTTTTCCAAGCCTTTCCATTGAAAAAATCTAGTGAGTGTGGTGTTCATGGTGGTCGTAGTGCATTGTCCCGTGAGTTTCCTAAAAATTTGGTTTTTCCAAATGGTCGCATCATCAAAATTTTATGTGTCACAATTTCACCTTTTAGATTCTCACTGGTCATAGTCACACTAGTTATGGTCACACAAGTAATGGTCGCACCATCATGAACGCACCATCATGGTCATCCGAAATGGTTGCACCGAAACCGTGGCACTGTAATGATGGCACACCGAAACAGTGACATCGTATTGGTGGAACCACAATGGTGCCACACCCCGAGGATGTAACTATAATGGTATAATCATAATGGTGCCACACCGAAATAGTGTCTAACCCCTTTTCCAATTTCTCCCAGTTTCACATGATTTTCAATGTTTTGCCCCTATAACATCTTATTAGACATAAACTGAGTTTTAATCCTTCCTTGAGCATTTTTTGTGAGTTAGAATGGATCTTAATTACATATTTAATATCTTAACATCTAGGGGATTTGAGATACTCAATCTACTTGGTCATAAGTACTATCCCAAGTAAATATATTTTGGAAACCATTTATCCTTTAAAAAAGTATATCCCTCTTCAAATCTGGGATATTACCATCCTAGTGTGTTTTTTGTTTCCCCTTGGTGGGCCTAGATAATTCTTCCCAAGATGAGTCATATACTAGTTCCAGAGTTCTCATGCTCATCTTTCTTGAATATCCTTCCAACGACTCTCATGATACCATATTATTCACAAGGGGGAACATCGATATTTAATCATCCATATAAGGATTTCAATTACTTCCCTTTATTAGTGAATCATGTGGGCATGGTAAACTAATGAAACATAATGTGGAACTACTGAGAAAGTTTCCTAAAATAGAAATAATATAATAGGGGAATATGATCAAAAGATCACACGGATAAATAAAAACATTGGAAGTGAATTTTTTATTGATTGTTGTTTTTATTCGTTATATCAATTCCTGTTATAATTTTTTGTAGTCATGTTCCTTTTATAAATCATGGACGTTTGAGGTTCCTATAGTGTATTTGTGACTTTTTAATTTATGGTGATGTTTTTTTATATAAATGAAACATGAAATTATCTTAATCAAGTATACATAGTTAAATTAATTAATTCCCCAAGATCAAACATATTGTGTGATAACACAGTTATGATAAAGTTTAATTAATGAAAATCTATAGAATAAATATGAATATATTCACATAATATTGATATGTGTGGATGAGTTCTTTGTTTTGTTGAATTGTGTGACTTTTTATGCGTTGTATTGTACAATATTTGGGAGCATGAATGTGGGTAAAAGGATGGACATTGGAGTTGGATCGAGGAGAAGTGTGCGGTATGTGTGACCTTCTATGAGTTGAGTGGTACTATAATTATGAGAACGATTATGGAAATTTTTCATGACATTGTACCATAGTAGTGTGATAGAGTCATAGTATGAGAGATTTATTGATTGTGGAATGAATGAACAGGTAGGTAGCTAGATATCCTATGGTATGTTGTGGTCATGGAGAGACATCATGAATCTTGACATTGGTGCAGTTATTAGCTTATATGCAGTGGGACTGTATCGTGGAATTGTTGGATAGAGATATTCTGAGTTGGGTTGTGATAAAAGTATTGTGAAGTCTAATTATTAATAATCATTCTTCTAAGTGAATAAATAGGTTTCTTGGAAGAATGGGGGTTTGGGTAGTGGATTGCGAATTTGGTTTTGTGTTGTAGTGCAATGGAACTGCATTTTTGTTTTGTTTTTTGTTTGGTATGGTTACAATTGTTTTTTTCTCTATAGTGTTGGAATAATATAATGTGAATACCCTTAAACAAGTATATTAAAACTGAACAAGAATGGGGTTTGTTTTATTCATGGTAGTGGTTGTTGTATTGTTGTTCATATAGGGGTAGCAGCAAAAGTATTACTGGTGTGGGATTGTTATCTATTATTGTGAAACATGTATGTTGGGTATGAGTGTTTAAATAACTATATATATATATTTATATATTGTAGTTACCAATGATTTCTATACACATCCCACCCTTGTTGACCAATATGTCCCAAACAACACCATATCATATGGGAGAGTGACTTCACCAGCATCCCAGTGGGATGACAGATGAATGGTTATAGACTTTCTTCCTCACACCCTCATCTGGGATCTTTCACCTCAAGAAAAACCCATGTTTCCTATAATGGCTTGTGGCTTAACATAGTCCCATATTATCTAGGAATTTTTTTCTTGGATGATCAGCTATGTTGTTTGTGGTCCATGTATGATTCCCCAATTATCATCGGGATGACATCAATGTGTCTTTGGGAATGGTGTTTTTTTGTTGAGGCCCAGGTGTCTTCAGGTGTGGTAGTGGTTATAGTGGCCCTGGTGTTTGCAGGAATGTCCGTGTATAGTATGAGGCTTAGGTGTGTTTGGGAAGTTTTTGTTAGTAGGACTGCATATCAGAAAAGTGGCAGCATCAAGATGTTAGATAATTAAGAACGAGTAGTTAACTAGTGGGAATATTGTGTGGGGTACCCAAATCCCAATGTGATTATATTATTTCATTAATTGACATGTATTGATTTTTTGAGTGTGCCTCGGTGAGTTGTGATAGTTAGTTCTCCTTTTTAGGAGTTACAATTCTACTATTTTCCTACAGGGGGATTATTATGTTCCCCCACTAGTGCACGATTATATTTAGTTTACCGATAGAGTGTACTTGTATTCTCACCCTAAATATATAAAACTATTTTTAGGTATCAAATTGGTCATTTTGGACCATACTGGACTCTACTCACTTGGGTGTCATGATATTTTTTGTTTCTTTTTAGTTTCTTTTCTTTTGGTATATTATTTGGGAGTTTTTCACACATAGTATTAACATTAATTTGAACATGAAAGTTGAAATATATTTTTGGCATTTATTTTATCTTTAATCAATGGTGTTACATATATTTTTTATCTTATCTCCTGTTATTGTTCTATAAAAGGTTAATGCCCTCAAAATTATGTGAGATTTTGTACCCTTGGGGATACTCTCTACTTTAGAGCATATTAAACATGGGACTTTGGGCTCATTTCCTATATTTCATCTTGAGTAAGGAAAGGCAGGGAACTAATTCGACCCTTCCCTCATCTTGAATGTGTGTTGTGAGACATTGGCACTATTTTGTAATACTATAGTCCATGTTTTACATACTGATTCAATTTAAAAGTAATTAAATGAAAAACCTGATATAGATGATGTGTGAAAAGTATATATAACAAATGGATATAAATTGGAAATAAATGACCCATAAAAATGAAATTTACATGAAAAACGATCTTTAATAAATGATTCTATAGTATTTTTATATTATACAAGATATATGGGATGTCGTGCATTGTGGGATCCCAGACATACCTTATTAGTCTCAAATTCAATTCCACCATAAAATATTCATATTATGAAACTATTTACATTTATTTTATGTAAACATAAATTTATAGACTTTTTATATCACAAATATTTTTTAAATATTGTGAATTTCCATTTTATTTAATCACCCACTTTACTTATCCCTCTATTGATATATTACCTATTTAATGAGGGTTGTTGTTAAAATAATTTAAATCCATAAAATTATAACCATTATTCAACAACATTATATGTTATATTTTTTTTCATACAATATATAATATTAATATATCATAGTACCTCATTATTATATATTTAATTACATGTCAGTATCTTAAAATATATTCACTTTGATTCCTTCATTAAACAAATGATATTCATAATCATTTTTCATCAAATTTAATTCTCATTGAGACATGATTTCTATTATCTACCATTATTATTTTATAAGTTGTATATACTTATTATTAGACATGTTATATCATTTTTATATTTATTCATGGAATTTATGGTTAAGTTTCTTGTTATCTTTTTAATGTATTCTCATTCAAAATTTATTAATGTCGTATGAGTTTTTCCATCTAAATTTATTTTTCATTTATTCATAAACAATCACCCATGACTACGATAGTTGGAGTTTAAATTATTCAAAGAATTTTTTTATTATATAGAGAATTTCCTCTGCATTTTGGGAAATTGCATCTATAAAATATATCTTTCATCATTTATTGATTTAATATTCTTAGAAAAATATCATATTGTTAAGAATTTTTATTATCCCTTATAGTTGTTATTTTTCATCCATGTACTTGTTCTTTATAATTTTTCTAAAATGTAATTATGTAGAGTTAAATATTTTTTTATAGAAAATTTTCCACATCTCTTAATATTTATATTCTACTTTAACATGATTCTTATTAATATTTTCCAAATATATAATTTTAAATTTATATAAAAATGTGTTAAAAGAATACTATTTCTAATATTTACTTTATATATTCCTTTTTTTGATCTTATAACCATGTTTATTCATTAAACTTTTTATTTATGATTTATTTGTATTCTATAGTAGTTTCTATTACATTTTGTTAATGTAAAAAATTATGTATTTAATTTCAATGAATAAATATATTGTTCTCATTAAACAAATAAATATGTTTATATACCTCTCTAAATTTCTAATATTTGTCTTCATTTATTTTCAATGATTAATATTTTATAATTATATTCAATTATCATTTTGAATGTCCTCATTTCACCAATTCAAATATAATTGTTTAATGGACAAATAAATTTGATTCATTTATTATGTTTCAAACAATTCAAGAAAATACTTATTAATTTTGGTTCCATTTTCCACTCAAACATAAAATGATACTTCTCCATTGGTGTTTTCATTAAATACCCTCAAAATTTACCTACCATATTTTTTTTAGTGATTTAACTTATGGAATCAAATGATCCAATTATTAATCTATTTGTATAAGTTACCAATAGATTATGTTAAATAACTGATATTCTAATAAAAAATATTCATCAATGCCAATATCGTCTACATACTATTCTATATCATAAGTGATATTCTCAAATGATACTATCCATCCTGTTTCTATAGATGGAATATAGTCACATAGTGTGGATATTTTTATAAATCCCGTTTTATTATAACGTTCTAACTATTTTATGATTACATTACAATTTTTTTCTAAGGTGTCCAGAAAATTCATTATTAAAATCAAATTTTATAGGTGATAAAACAATTATATATTCCTTAAATAAATAGTGTCATGATTTCTATCTCATGAGATGATATGTTTGGGATTGCGAATTAAAACTAATCCACTATGGGTCTCTATTCACTATTTATTGTTTTCATGGTAGTTAACAATGACTTTGGAATATTATTTCATGTTTTATGTTGATTAAAAATTCAGTTGATTCCATGATTCATTGATATCTAGTCCTTTATGTGAAAATTAAATATTCTATGATGAATTTATTATAATAAATGATATTATTTTAAATGTTTTTTTATTATTTGTTATTGTAACATTAATATATTCTCATAAGTGGATTTATAATTAATAATCAGATATGATCTTATATTTTTATCTCTTATGATTTCCAATTATAATAATTTTATCTAACCCTTAATAAGTTTCGTTTCCCTATTTTATTTAGAATTATAGTATACATAATGTGCCTATGAAGATTACAAGTGTGTTGAATTTAGTGAAGGGTTCTGAGGACAAGTTAAAATTTAAGGAATGTTTCACTTATTATGAAGGATATGTGTTTTTGATAATTATAGGGTTTTTCTAATTCTCTATATAACTATAACTAAAAGATAAAGGGTATGTAATTTAATAAATAGTTTTTATTGAAATTGAAAATAATTATTTTAATTTTTCGTAGGCACTAGCTTGTATCAAATTAGTATTAGAAAAGTGTGTTTTTAGAACCAAATCTAGGAGTGTGGCTCTGAGCCATCTCATCATCAACCAAAATATTATTATTATGATGCTATATTTTTTAAATACACCAGACAATGATAATGTTTTCATGATACTATTATTCCACCCAACTTGATGACATTCCCTAGAAGAAATGATATATCAAATGAAGAATAAATGCCAATAATGTTCATCATTTAGCTGGTAAAATCAATATATGCCTATAAAAAACTCAAATACATTATAGTATCATTCTCTATAATATATTTAATGGGGTTTCAATTGATGAAATCCCCAAAAAAATGGTTTGTGGGAACAAATTTACATAATTTTTTGTATAATTCAAAACAAATGGAATAAAAAATAACTCATAATGTCGATTTAAATGTTTTAACACATTAATTTTGATATTTGAAAAATGATATAAGAGATGTTTTTATTAAAAATAGATATTAACTATTAGATACCTTAATTAAAATTTTCCCCTATATAGATGAAATTACATTGGGTAAAAAATATTTATCCAATAGTTGATCCAATTACTCCTTGAGATTTTTTTAGATCAATTGGAATCATTGATAATAAAATTAAGATATTGGTGTGATAAAAATGTACATGTAAACAAACATATTTATATGTATAAAATGAAAATGTAAAAGATAATCTAGATATATTTCCTTATATTCATTTTCAGCAATATGTATTCTATCCTTAGAGAAATCCATGTACATATAGAAATGTTTTCCTCATGATGGATACCAGACAGCAATATTCATAGGGTTAGCCATACTCAACCTCCAATAGTATCATTCATCATAAGAGAACTTATACCCATATCCTTTTCTATATAATACCTTGATTAAAATCCATCCAATCATGGAATAATGAAAACTAATCCACAACATGGGTTATGTAATATGGTCTTCTATCCACAGAAGTAAAATTACAAGAAATTCCCTCTCTTCCCAGTAGTGGAATTCAACTAGTAAGAGTCTCTAGTGAATGTGGTTAGAAAATAAGATCTTTTAAAACCCCTAAATATTCCACAAGAATTAAAATAATTTAATTATTGTTCAGTAAAAATGCTGATATGTATTAGGTACATTCAATAAAGGGAGAAATTTGTACTTTGTAGCATGATACATATCACCACATATTAGAAATCCAATATAAAATCTTTTAGTGGTCTTCTCCACCAGTACCCTATGAGTGGAATTTTGTATAATGATATGTTCATGGGGGAAATGGAAAAATCATCATCCACCTCTATATTCTTCTACACACACAAAATCCTCAGTTAATATCACATTATTAAAGGCCATACTCATACTCATATAATCATCATGAACTCTACTTTATTTTTGTTATTGTGATAAAATGACACCAATTATAGTTTAATGATACTCCCACTGCCTAAAACCAAAGAACATAATTTCAAGAAAACACTAAAAAACTAGTTCTTACAAAAGGATTCTAGAATTGGAAGGTGAATGGAAAACAATATCCCAACACAAATAATAATTATGGACTTTATTAAATGACATATAAATTTTTTTGGGGTTGATCATGAGATTTATAAACCTATACAAACATATATTATTTGAATTCCACCTAGAGGAAGGTTTATCATTTCCAAAACCAAAATGATCATCTAAATGTTTCTAGATATAACTCCACTAAAATGAATCCCGTAAACAATAACAATTACATAATAACATCATTAAGATTCTAATAATGAAAATATACACCAGTTGATTACAATATTAAGAAAGGGTGTTAATGAAATAATAATTATATATGTTTTGACAAGTATAACTATAGTTGATACATGATTTGTTATCTTCAATTATTCCTCTACTACATGAAGATTAGTGTAACTAAAAACAAAGGAAACCTCTACATGTAGAACAAAAAAATGTTCCCAAATTATGGGAGGTCTCCCTCTACTCAGCGAGAAACATGTAAAATGAAATTGTGGTACTAGTATATATTTAATAGATGATATATCTACACAATTACCATTGGCCAAAAATATAATTTTATTATGAAACTGAATCTATACAATAGCACTGGAATTGTAAATGTAGGGGTGTGCAATTAGTTGCACGTTATTATCACATCATGACTTAAAAATCTATGATTTCTAACCACGTGGGGATTCATCCATTATACATGATTGTCCCACTAATAAAAAATAATTACTTCGTGATTCGATAATGGAATAAAAAGAAATATCAAATTTGATAAATTTATGATCATTACAACATTGTGGCATCACTTAAAAAATTATCCATCGTAGATTCTGGTTGAAAATTTTATTATTGGAGTCACAGTGATATGATATGTCAACCACTACATAAATAGTGTGTTCCCTTGGTTAGAATACCATACTGAGGCATCCATTACACTTATATCCTGAATCAAATACCAATCCTCATTTGGACACTAAATCATACATTTTCACTAAGTAATTGAAAAAATTGATAACAATCATACATTATATGACTACTGATGACACTAAAATTGATTTGAAGTTGGTTGAGAGTGTTGTAGCATGGCAATAACAAAAATAATTAGGGCTAGATGACAACATCAAGGACTATCATATATGAGATGACTTGGAATCTATAAAAATAATATATATATATATAGTATACTACAACCCAAAACCAGAATATATATATATATATATATATATATTTTATTTGTATAATAAATTCATGTATGTGAAAAAGTATATCCCTCTTAACACCCAATGGGTCATCCAGAGAGGGAATACAAATTTATATGATAATTTAAATTATAAAAGATAATATAAGAAAATTGAAAAAAATGAACTGTAATATATTAAAGAAATATATTGATCAGAAGAGATTTCATCATAAAATGAAACCATGATACACTACAAATCATTATAGTACAAGATACACTAAATCCACATCCACTGATATCACCATAATACTATGAATTTTATGTCTAGAAATAATTCATTTTGTAACAAAAAAAAGGAATTGTTGGAAACAAATTAAACAATAATACACCATAAGAACGTGAAGAATATATAGAAATAATAGGTAATATAATGTTCCAAAAAACAATAGTGAAATAATAAAAATCCTAAATTAATTTTCGATAGAAAACCCTGAGGAAATGGATATGAATTAATAATCTATTCATTTTTTAGGGATCTATATGGAGTAAAAATAATTTCTCATAATTGAATAATACATTAAAATTTTATAGATTACAACACATTCATATATCATATCTCAAGAGAAACTATTTTTTCCATTACTATTATATGAAAAGAATATTTGAATGACTCAAAATTTTAAACATACATGTCACATAACATAAATTATATTAAAAGACCCGCACCACACCATAATATGGATTGAAATTGAAGGATTACTAATTATTGTGTAGGACCCATACATTTTTGTTAGAAATATGTTGTTTAATGATATACTAGTTACATAGATATTAGTTGAACACACCAAATAAAATAGAGGTACAAACTCTAATTGAAATATTATCCACACATCATCTAGTATGAGAGTACCAACTATGTATTTTTTTTATGTGGAACCTACCCTATATTAGGGCTATGGATGTATCAACACCATGCCTAAAATCCTTAATAAGTAGGAAATCCACACCAGATCCAAATTGGATTACATAAATTTCATGATCTGACCAAATAAGGCCTGCATAGCTAGAATAAGTACATTTTTAATGTCCATAATACCTCTTCTATCTAGGTAGGGGAACGAAAAATGTCTCAATAAGGAATGTTGCAATGGGTGGCCTTTGCTAGTGTACTTGTACACACTCACAAAACCTTCTCCATAAATATTTTATAATAATAAAAAAGATAGACTTTAAATATAGATTAAAACCATACATTTAATAACATATATGGAATATATTAGATTGTGATAGAAAAAATCCAATGTGTAAAGTGGAAAAATTGTTTTCCAGTAATAAAATACCTCCCAATAATAAAAAATATAGAATAGAGGAAAATTGAGAGATCACACCTCATAATATATATATCAATCCACTAACTAATAATAACACATTTGATTAACCCTATGATCAACTGATTTCACTACCAATATGAATTTTGTCTTTATAAGATGTTACATGTTTGGAAAAATCGGATGAGGGTGTTAGTATATAAAATCCTAGTAGAATTCCACAAATATAATAATGTGAAAAATATAAAGATATGGTATAAATAAACTCAACCCTAATGAAGATGTAGTTGAAACCCAATAAATATATATTCTAGTTTGAAGCCCAAATGACAGATATAGGCGACCTCAATATTCATACTTCTTCATAGGACATTGATTTCACCTATAGCTTCAATGAGCCATCTCTAAAGTAAATCATCACACAATTTCATAAAATTGTATCTTATTGATGACCCTCACATAAAAGCAATTTTATATAGTCTATGTGGGATAATATTTACTAGATGACCCAAACCCTAGAATGATAGGGGAGACAATCTATATATAGATTATCCACACCGTCGTGTAGTATGAGTTACCACTTACTATATATATGAATTGAGGACTTGTATCGACATGTGTTAGGGGTACAATTAGTAGGTAGAAGACCCAAATCGATGTGTGGTATGGGTACCAATCAATGGATAGGTGAATTGAGGGCCAACTCCCAAGTGTTTTAGGTGGTACCACTCATTTTGTAGAGGGCATGTACCATAGTGTTTCAGGGGAGTACCACATAGGTCAATGATGAACTTATCCCTAGTTAATCAATAGAACCACTAATTTTTTATTGAGGATTACGGGGGACCCACAACCTAGAGCATTAGGGGGTTCCCTACCATATATTTTCTTTGGAAATCATTCACAGTTATTGTTATAATCTACAAAACAATTGAGGAATCATCTTGCTCCAAACACAACTCATCCTATCAATAACGTCTCTATAAAGGATATTATCACATTATATTCAGAGAATTACTCAATATAAGATACTTTATAGAGAAAATTAATGTCTCAAAGAATTCTGAATGTAAATTAAAAACAAGTATAAAAATTAAATGATGTTCAACTATGGAAAAATTATGTATCACCTCACCTGGACACCTTTCCATGTCAAAATATTCACAGGGCATGAATTTCTGTATAGAAATACATTGATCTAATGTGTAAAAGATAGTGTGTCCCAGCAATCTATGACCTGGAAATGTGTTCTAGGCGATTTAGATATATATAATCCAATGACTATGTATATATAGTTGTGATATTATACTTTAGGTTGCACCTGTATTTTTGTATGTGTTTGATTATCAGGTCATAAGAAGGAACTTCTAGTCTGGCCGATGGGATTCTTTATTCACATAACTATGTAATCTCTTAGTACATTTCGGGACACCATAACAGGGTCACATTCCATATATGGGTTTTTAAATTGCATTAGATCTTAATTTATGCATGAAACCATAGCCGATACAACCAAGGGACTACATGATGTGTGTTCATAGACTACACACAGTGTTGTAAGGGATTTTTAATGAATCCAAGAAAAACATTAAAATATATTAAAAACCCGATATATCATTTATTTATATTATAATTCACATAGATGGTCTCAGATCGTGTAACATCAATTTTCAATCCATTACTGGTGGTTTGATTTTAGAAACCTAGAAACCACACATCCCATCATGGCGTGCTACACTGCTATTATAATCAAAAGATAATGAATCCCACCTCCATTCCATATCACCATCACCAAGAATCAAAAAATTCATCTGGATTCATCTTCATTATATTATCTAACACATAATTCATGAATCAACCATAGATATGGGAGTCCAATCGCTCTTTAACCCACCCTGAAAATGTTTAATTGCATCCATATGAGAAACAGAAGAATAATGAAATGAAAAGTGGTATAAATTTAATAATAATTAGGCTATGAAATAATTGGAAAAAAACTTCTACAATGGAAACATAAATAGGGATATGAAATATAGATATCAAGTGCAGTAAGGATTTATCATACCATTAAATTAAAAACATTTCCATCCAAGCTCAGTTGATGATTATAAATTCAAATATCACGAAAAAGATAATTAAATGCTTTATTAAATTATAAAAGTTGGTATAAATCTATAAATAACCTTCCATAACATTATTAAGGATACATTTTGGGAGAATATATTTCTTTTCATGTATGATGATCTACCATGTTTGCCATATGCCCTTTGATCCACCTTGATCTGATTATTGTTCATTCTCGATCTCGATAAACTAATAGAAGATGTCTATTTCTCGACTCCAATAAATCAAAGGTTATGTGAATGAATATATATAAATTTGATATTAATATATTTATATAGTATCTTGAAGATAGTTCATTAATAAAAATAAATAAATAAAATATTATTTTAATTAAATGAAACCTCCTACGATCACTTCCATCAGAATGTAAAATACTGATTAACCATAAGTCTCACTAAGTATGAACCCCATGTTATTTAATAAATATTTCAGTTATATATCTCATATGAGGTGATAAATTATTGTAAAAACATTAAATACATAAATTTTTCATGCAAGTGCAATAAAATATTTTAATATTCTTAAAATATTAGTCATGGAATCCCTATACACCTAAACACTACATTAACCTATAGGATAGATCAATATGTATTAAAAAAAATTATCCAATTAAAAATAGTATAAAACCCAAATAATTAAATTTCCCCATCTTTTATGGATTTTCTCCATGAAACGTAAAATCTATTAAAAAATTTAGAGGATTATGTCATCATCTAACAATCTTTCTTCTATAACCTATTATGCATAATACTTTTCAACCAAAACAGAAGGACAAATTAAATTTCCATCCACACAGGATCCTATACATCAATCCTTGATATATAATAGGTACTCCAAGAATTATACTCTATCATAGATTAATAGTAAAACATAAAAAATAATGTACATAGGGTTAGACACTTATTTTCTTAGTTGTAGCACATTGAAGACATCCTGCACAGTTCAATTTGTGATGAAGAGCTTTGAAATAAGATACATTAAAAATTCTTTTGTATGATCTTGAACATCCCAATGACCCCTATAGATAGATTTTTTATGAGAACAAATTATACCAATCCTATCTGTATCAATACTATCAAAAAAACATAACCTCCATTCTCAAAATCTAAGGGCCTAATAATTCGATATGTAAAATATTTTTTCTTCTCTGGGTTTCCACCGTACAGTCATGGATCACTTAAAAAGTTTCTATAATTAAATGAACCATATCTATGACAACATGATATGTCTTTCCAATCTAACTCCATCATATTAGTGACATGAATGGAATCTGAAATAGGTCCTTAAATGGAACCATACCAATATTATAGATATAGATATTATTATAAAGATACCATTCCAATAGTATATGATCCTCCTTGGCCAAGATGAATTCATACACATGGGTCCTCAATATATTTTCTAATACATGAATTTTTTTGTTAGTCTATCCATCCAACGAGGGCATAAATTTTCTACTCATTTTTAACATGGTCCCAAAAACATCCTATAGTCCTTTACAAAACCATATCCTAAATAAATCATCATAATAAAAAATATTCTTGATGGAACCAAATGAAGATGGAAAATGGCCAAAAAATAAAACTACCCCAAATTCTCAATTGAACTATACTCTTTAATGGAAAGGAAATGATCAT
Source organism: Viscum album (assembly GCA_963277665.1). Lineage (NCBI taxonomy): Eukaryota > Viridiplantae > Streptophyta > Magnoliopsida > Santalales > Viscaceae > Viscum > Viscum album. The sequence goes on from OY728152.1 coordinate 2,088,758,481, forward strand.
ACTTAGTTAGTCGGTAAAAAACACCCATATTGCATCATAGTAACTCTCATTCCATGAAAACCCCATCACAAATTCAATTAATATGAAATCACATTAAATCTACATAATATCAATATTTTGTGTCAAACCATCCAATACATACTACTAAGCCTTCACCCATCGACAGGTGAGACAACATGAGATGAACTATGTTGTGATCTGCTTCATTTTAACCCCCATGAACTGTTGTTGATGTTCTGTGTACAAATATTACACATCGGGATGTATACTCAGCAGGATGTGTGAAACTTCCTCATCACATCCTCTTGTAATGTGATTAGGACCCCAATACCTCCCTAGAAAAAAAATAAATTCTCCCTTTTGTAGAAAATTACATCATGTGAGTGTCTAGATAATATGTAGTTACATAGGAACTCATATACATTATCACTCAATAGATCTTCTCTCAAATTTTAATGAAGTAGATAAGTCACCCCCATTGACTGTGGTATTTCAAATCACCTATCCTACACAAAGTATTTCATGAAATAAGAAAACTACTAAGAGGCATCCTCCTAAAAAAATGAGATTGTTAATTCTTTGAAATTGAATCTTCCTCCACATTTCCCTTCTATGGAATATATATTATATTGAATTCATAATCCTAATGGATCCCCAGCTAGATCCTCTATCTCAGTTAAATATATATCAATGTAAATATTTACTAAAGACTCCGGCCATTTTTGTAGACAAAAAAATCCCACCATTTCTATAAGCACCTGGCCTTAAACAATACATAATCTTGAGTTAAATGAATATTTCAGATTTAAGAATTTTTCTGGTTTAGAGAATTAGAGAATTTGGATAAAACTATTACATTCTATCTAAAAAATTACAAGGGATACTTCTACATAGTTTTAATTTTTTTCAAAAAAAACTCCTGAAACAAAGAGTCATGTCTAATCCCATGATTTATACCACATGACTTTTCATAGATCCCTTATGTGACCCTATTCATATTTAGGTCCTTTGGATAACATTTCAAAACATGGTATGAGCATAAAAGGCTCATTTAGTGTTACAAAACAAAGGAATAATACATTAGTCTATAATATCATACATAACAGAAGCTATTTAACATACCTCCTGATATCATAATATTTTCTAATAACACAAAGGAAACATAAATCATAAATTTGACTTGTGGTATCCATATCATACTTGCATCGTAGCTATCGTACCTACATAGGGAATTATATTTGGAATACCCATCATAGTATATTCCATAAATCACTTTGGAGAATCATTAATGTTTAACTTCGTCATATTACCCAACACATTGGAGAGCTAACATGGGCTCACCCGCCCAAGTATTACCATAGAACTACTTGTATACATAACATTTCCCAAAAACAATAACAAATTTGTAACACATAAAACAAACATAAAGGAATGTTACCATTCCATATTTTAATCACAATATATCATTTAAATATATTGACATAAAAAATCCATTATCAAAACAATATTCAGTAACAAAATATGTAAAAGTGTATATGGTATTTATTTTCCTTTTAAAAACATTATGGCTTGTTAAGGAAGCCAAAGATCAAATTATACTCACTATGGTGGAAAGGTCGATGTCACCGCGTATGTTAAAAAGAAATATTATTTTCATTAATTTATTAAAATGATTCGCCAAATATATTCCCATTTAATGATGTGAAGATTAGAAGGTGTTTATATAGTGTATAATTGAAAATCGTGTATTAAAACAAAATATGCCTCAATGGCTAAAGATTGAGATGAAGTCCCTTACTTCATGTCAGACATGTCTTGTTCGTTAATTAATCTCCTGAAAAATAAACTAAATGTAATTTATACTTTCTTAAGAATCTTTTTAAAGTATATTATTCCTTTTATATATCTTATAACAATGTTATAAACATTATATAATCATTTCAGCTAAAAATGGTCATTTTGTCAATATTTGGTACTTGAGTCGAAAATGAACTCCTTATATTTTCATATTTCCTATGCAGTCAAAAGTCCATTATATATAGAGTGATATTCATGATTTATAAATCATATATATTTTATATATACCTATTATATTCATGTATTAATAATATTACATTACATTTATAGGTATGAAATGCAATGCACCGTTCATGTAGACGGCAAGTCGTACGTACACATGGACGCTACCTTGATTTTTATTTCTTATTTTAATGGAATTAAAACCTAATTATACATAGTTATATTATAATTTTAGTATAATAAAATTTATAATATCATTAACTATATCCTTTATACATACCATATATGGCATTAACAAGTCATATCACATTGAATGGGCGTTTGTCTGCACATCCTCAAAACAAATTATCACGTTTACAAAAAATGTACACCTTAAATGTATGATATAAAAGAGAAATAAACAATAATAAAAAACATAAACATAATATATATAACATATAAATATAGTTCCATATTAATGTCCACCATGAGAGATGGTAGGAGGTAATTAAACTATCATCATTTCCTGAGGCGTTAGTTTTCCATCCACAGAAACACTATGTTCAATACCCATTATATGGATGTGTGTGTAAGTGTAGTTAAAATAATTATCATAAAAATATACTAGTATTTTTAGGATACTAGTGTTGCTATAAATTGAAAGAATAAAAGAATTTTTGGGGGTTGTAGAAGTAAAATAAACAAAAGAACTTATGAGAAACAGTTACTTTTATTTCAAGTAACTCCCTTTGGTTTGAATCAAAATGACTTCTTAATGTGCCTTCTACAAACGTTAATTCTTCTATATGGAAAAGAGTGATCGTGAGATCTTATTTGGGATGGTTTTGGACAAAACATGGGGCTTAATAGTTGTGAGGAATGGGTTAGAAGAGGTTTCCATTTATAAGGGGGAGGAGGGGATCTTTAGATAAGTGTGAAAATATTATTTTATTATATAATGATTTTCTGTTCAAAAGGTACAAAAAAAATTAAGTTTAAAGATACGATGACCCATGATTGAAATAAAATCACCCATTAATAATTGAACAGGTTTTGGATATTATTTTAATATTTATAATATTATTTATTGAAATAATTTATTAATGAGGGAAATACAACATCATTATTGTGTTATAAATAATTTTATTTATTTGATGTATAAAAATAATAAAAAAATATCATGATGTAGTAAATCTTTTTATATTTCCAATTGATATTAATAGTCTAAATAAATAATTTATATAACTATATATATAACTTAATTTTCTAAAAAATAATTTTTTTCCATTTTTGTCTTTACTATATGTTAATTTAAATAAAGTGTCCTTATCACTCCCATGTGGCTCCAAGGGGTTCCAAAATCAGCCCAAAAATTCCCATTGTCAAATATGAATAAAAAATAGGATTTAGACACATTTTAGGGTAATTTCATATTATTATAATAATATTTGTTTACACTTATTTACCAAATTTACCCTTTAACCATGGTAAATAATATTTATACTTAATTAATATTCATAATTTCTTAAAAAAAATTACCTATTTACACAATTTGGACCTCATGATTCCAAATATGGAATCCATTTTTTCAAATTCAAATCAGAGATGTGGATGAACTTAATTTAAAATTAATTCCCGTTGTCAAAATAAAAAGTGTGTTTTTATGAAATTTTAACAATCAAAACATTGACACTTGTTTATGCACAATTTCAAAGTGAAAATATTTACCATTACCAACATTGGATTTAATAGTAAAAATACAATCTAATAAAACATTAAACACAATTTGAAGGAAAATCTATCCCTAAAAATAAATTATATTAAAAAGAATATTTTAATTAAAATACATTATTTTTTAATATTAATTAAAAATGAATTTTATTAGAAAAAAACCAAAAAACTACCCAACGTAAATTTAGATTACCTAATTATAATTAAGAGTTTTATTGGGTCAAATAGAAAAAATAAAATTGACTAAAACTAAATTTAAATGGGGTTATACATTAAAAGGTAGTAAATCGACATTTTAAAGAATATTGGAGTATTTATCGTTAAAATTAGACTAATTCACACTTTATGCATCAAAAATTTATTTGATAAAGCTAAAAACATTTTACAAACATGTATCATCATATTGTAGTTAGTTATATTCATTCTCAAAAATTACTAAAACTGTGTGTTAAATACATTTAAAATAATAATATAATACTTTTATTGTGTAATGTAAGATATCAAAGAAACCAGTTTTTGTGTATCAGGTACATCATTGAGAATATAATCCCCTTTACAGTAAAATTAATATATAATTCACAAATATAAATAATTTTGAAAATGTATTATTACTTTATTTACCTAGGATGTTACATCTATCCCCTAAAAATAAATTGCATCCTTGTAATTTTATTCACTTATCAAATTAATTGTGTTATTTGTCTCTCATAGGATTTTAAGATTCCCACATTGCCTCTTCATCTCTACGGTTTTCCCAAAAATCCATAACAAGTGAATTGATTATTTCTACAACACATGCTCTCCTCGGCCAAGAATCTGGACCGGTTAATCCCAATAAGGTAGATTCTCTTCCAAATGAACTATATCTAAGCATAAAACATGAGACGTATATAGCATATACATTCTCAACATTGAAAAATGAAAAAACCTTATGTACCATGGATAAACATGAATGTAAATCCACTTATAAGAAAATGATCCAACTCTCCCTTAGATTACATAGGGTCTAATGAAACTCATACTCAACATTGATTTCTTACCAAAATTCAAAAAACATTCGTTGGAGAATCATTGAAGAAGACATGATCATATATCTCAAAAGAAAGATCCTTCCCCTGATTATCCACATAAATTTTCAGCCTTCTCTGAGCTATTCTCATGTGCTTTTAAATCAATTGAACTTTTTCTACCATCTCTTATACCAATTATGGTCTCATAATCTTTCTTTCACCTACTTCATCTAAAAAAGATAGAGCTCTACTCTGCTTCCCATATAATGTCTAAAACAGTGCCATCGGTATACTAGAATGAAAACTATTATTATATGAAAATTCAACCATGAAAGGTGTTGCTTCCAAATTCCCTAATAATACATTGAGAAATCACATTACATATATTCAAAGGTCTGAATTGTTCGTTCTGACTGCCCATATGACTGAGGATGAGAATCTGTATTTAAATTTATTTCAGTTCCCAACAACATCTGAAGGCCTCTCTAAAAGATAAAAGAAAAATTGATATCACGATCTGATACAATGGACAGGGGAACTCCGTGTAACCTAATTATCTCTTTAACATATAACAGATAAGGTTGATCTTGAGACAATGTATCTCAAATAGGAATTAAATGAGTATAATTAGTCAATTGATGAAAAATTACCCAGATTGAATTGTTACCTCAAGATGTCTGTGGTAATCCCACAATGATGTCGATCGATAAATTTTCCTATTTCTATATTGATATTTATAAATACTGAAGAATACATTTTAGTAACTGCTGATTTTCTTTAACCTTATGACTAGTTATACACATCATAGTAAAATAAAAAATATAACTTTTCATTACAACCCAAAAAAAATAATACTCTAGAAGATCAATGTAAATCTTAGTATACCGGGATGAACTGAAAATGGGGAACTATGAGCTCTAAAAAACAAATTATTCTTCAACTATAAATCACAAGGCACACATAATCTCATTCAAATTTTCTTGAAATCTAAAACCAAAAGAACTCATTCCAAACGTAGAATGGTTAATTAATAAATAATTTTTAACTCAAGGCATCAGTCACTTTATTTTCTTTTCTAGGAAGATAATTAATCGTGCAATCATAATGCATGGTTTATTACCACTATCTCCTATGTCTCATGTTAAATTATTTCTGATTGAATATATACTTACAACTTTTATGGTTAGTATATATTTCAAATATTACTCCAAAAAATGATCCATCTAAAATTTTAAAGCCAATCCAATAGCTGCTAATTCTAAATCATGTGTATGGTAATTTAACTCATGAATTTTCAATTGATGAGAAGCATAAGAAATTACCTAATCAATATGCATAAGGAAAAAACCAAGTCCTTTCAATGAATCATCACAGTTAATAACAAACTCAACATTTCTGGAAGTTAGTGACAAAACTGGAGCATTCACCAATCTTTTTTTAATTCCTGATAACAATCATCACATTATTTTGTCCAAATGAACATAACACCGTTTTGGGTTATCATAGTCATTAGACTAGATAACTGTTAAAAATCTCAAAAAACCTCTAGTAATAAACTTCAAAACAAATACTACTACAAATCTCAGTTATATTTGCGTTTCATGGAAATTCTTCGACAACTTTTGTTTTTGTAGGATCAATAGGTATGCCATGTTTTGAAATAATGTTACCATGGAATGAAATTTGTTGTTACCAAAACACAAACGTGATTAATTTCCCAAATATTTTCTTTTTTAAGGGTTGCAATACAACCCTTAAATGACTTTGATTCTCTTCATTTATTTTAGAATAAACCTAAATATCATCAATGAAGACAACCACAAACTCATACAAAATATCAGAGACATTCTATTCATAAAATTCATGAATGCAACCACTGCATTGTTTAAACTAAAAGGCATAACTAAAAATTCATAATGGAAATATGTAGTACGAAATGCAGTCTTTGGAATGTCTGCTTCCTTTACTTTCAATTGATGGTACCACGACCTCAAGTAAATCTTCAAAAAATACATAACTCCCTAGAGCTGATCAAAAAAATCATTATTATGAGGAAATGATACTTGTTCTTAATAGTGGGGTTATTCTATGCTCCATAAATAATGCAGAGTCTCATTGAACCATAATTATTTTTAACAAACAAAACAGGAGAACCCCATGGTGATGCTTCAGGTTGAATGAATCCTTTATTAAATTACTCTACTAACTGCTTCTTTAACATTAAAAGATCAATTTGAGACATTTGATAAGGGGGTTTTGAAATTGGCTTTGCATCAAGAACTAATTCAACAGTAAATTCAACATCCTGATTAGGTATAATACCAGGCATCTCATCAGGAAAAACATAAATGTACTCATTTACCACTGGAACATCATTAATCTGATTAATTCCTTTGTATTCAACAATATGTGAAAGGTTACAATCATATATATCTTTTACAAGTTTCTCACCTTATTGATTTGTTATCAATATTAATGTTTCATTATTGTACACAGACTGAAAATATTTCTGAAAACAAACCTCTTTATCTCTATAGTCAATCTTATCATAATTAAAATATAGCAATTCCATGCCCAAAATAACATCAAACTCTACTAGAAGCAAAATAATAAGGTTTTCAGGTAGATTCCTTCCACACATGAGGAAATGAAGGTTCTTATAATTTTTTTTTTTCAAAACTTTTTCTTGATGTTTTACTATAAGTTCAAGATTCATATCATGATATGGAATCCACAATTTACTGGAAAACATCTCATAATTGAATGAATGTGTAGACCCGAAATCAAAAAACACATTGACATAAAATGAACAAATAAAAAGTGTCCATTATATTACTTAATTTGATGGCCCAACATATGATAAAGTAGTTGAAAAGGAAATCACCACCCATTAATTCCTGTTGCTACATTTATTTTCCACCATTGAGTTCTTCATTAGACACTAATTGACATAATGACCCATTTTATAGCACATACAACATTTTCTTGAAAATAAATTAGATTTTTTCATACCTTTTCCATGATCTTTTTTCAGTGCAATTACTAGCCTTATAGCCCAATTTACCACATCTGTAGCACTTACTAGAACAAAAAACACATTCTCAAAAATTATTTTTACCATAATTTTCACAAAATTTTTAACTAATGCTTATTACCATCAGACTTTTTCGGAGAGTTCTTCTCTTTCGACTACCACCATGACCTCTTATTCTATTTTTTTAAAGAACACCTGATCATCAGTGAAATACATTTCCATATTCTTTTCACATCAAAGAGTTTTCTATATCTTTTGAACTCACGATAAGATAAATCCCTTCGTTACTTTGTCTCTAATATTGAGTAAAAACAGTTGATTTTACTATCATGATCTTGTATAAAATTTGAATCATACTATGCCAGTGGAGTAAATTTGGCTTCATATGTGTCCATTGATTCATCCTCTAGCCTCTATTCTTGGAATTTTTTTCCATACTATAACGATCCCCCTTTGTAAAATATTTCTCAAGAAACATACCTTTGAATTTATCCCAATAAAGAGCATCAATCTCATCATTATCACTAATATTTTAACCCATCGACCACAACTGATCATCTTAAACTTCAAAACAGTAAATAGTGAGACTAAACATCTGATTTTTTATACACCCCATGACATAAAAAATTTTCTCTAGTGCTTTAATCCTCCCTTTAGCTTGCACATTGTTAGATGACCCACAAAATGATGGGGGATGTTGCCTCATGAAATGCTCCACTACTGACATGTTTGGGTGTCATTAATCTAGATGATTTCATGAATATATACCACTACCATTTATAGCCTATTTCAATTGTTCCATCACTACGTCAAATAGTTTAGATATGATTCCAACCATCTCAGGTTGCTGATATGGAAGGTTGTCTTCCTCCTGACGTCGTCCCTACATAGCTACCATGTTTCCTCGGTGGAAAACAATTCTGAACATAGAAATATCTAAGGCAATGAAACCTAGTAATCTGTAAATGATATATCATTTCAATATTAACATAACAAAATTTATGGATGTTAATTTAACAATAAACAAAATCCTAATGTTATATAAATTGACCTTTGATACATGATATAAGGACTCGACCTTAAATATTACATAATCTTGAATTAATCAAACAATTCACATTGAGGATCTTTTATGGTTTAGGCTTTTCGAGAAATTAGACATTACTATTACATTAAATCTCAATAATTACTAGGCAGAAACTTCTACTATGTTTCTTTTTTTTCATAAAATAAAAACTCATGAAAAAAAGTGTCATGCCTAGTACCATGTTTTTAACTCACGACATTTCATTGATCCCATCCTTAAACCTATTCGTCTATAGGTCCTATGAAAAACATTTCAAATCATGGGATAAGCATAAAAGGCATAGTAAGGGATATAAAACGAATAAATAAAACAGTATTCCATCATTTCATAAATAACATAAGATCTTTAACATACCACATGAAATCATATGATTTAGGAATAACACACAGAAAAAAATCATAAAGGTATATTTTGGAATCCATATAATACATTCAATGTAGCTATCACAATCATATAGTGAGTTACATTTAGGATACCAATCAAAGTATAGTCCTTTAATATCTCATGAGAAACATTCTATTTTACCGCTTTCACATTACCAAATGAATTGGAGAGCTATATCAGGCTCACCTGTCCAAGGATTATCCTAGAACCACCCGTATATGTAACAATTCCCATGAACCATAACATATTTTTCACACATTAAACAAACAGAAAAAAAGATAAAATTTCCACATTTTAATCACAATATATCATTTAATTACATTGAAATAACAATTTAATTATCAAAATTATTTTCAAAACAAAAATAAGTAAAAGAGTATATCAAATTTATTTTCATTTTAAAAATATTATGTCTTTTTATGGAAGCCATAGATTAAATAATACTCATAGTGGTATAACTTCTTGTCACCACATACGTTAGAAGGAAACATTTTTTTTAAATTTAGTAAAATGTTTCATAGAAAAATATTCCATTTGAATGAAGTGAATATTTGAAAGTTTTTATACAATGTATAAATGAAAATTGGGTATTAAAATAAAATATTCCTCAATGGAAGGATATTGTGACGAAGTCTTTTACCTCGTGTCTGACTTGACCCGTTCATCCATTAATCTACTGAAAAGTAAAAAAATGTCAATTTATAATTGATTAATAACATTTTTCAAGTTTATTATTCTTTTTATATCTCTTATTACAATGTTATATACACTATATAATCATTTATGTTAATAATGGTTCTTTTGTCGATATTTGGTAATTGAGTAAAAATTGATTTTCTTTTGTTTAGATGTTTTCTATGTGGTAAAAAGATCATTATAAACCAAATGATATTCATGATATAGATATCATATATTTCATATATATCTAGTATATTCATGTATTTATAATATAACATAACATTGATTCATAAGAAAGTAAATGCACCGTTCATTGAGACGGTAAGCCGTACGTACGCATAAATGCTGCATTATTTTATATTTCTTATTTTAATGGTATTATAACATGACAATACATATTTATATTTTAGTTACAATATATTATGATATATAATATCATTAACTCCATCCTTTATACATCCCACATATGGAGTTGATGAGTCATATGACTTTGAGGGGGCGGTAGTTCTCCCTTCCTCAAATGAAATTATCGTGTTTACCCATAATGGAAATCATAAATGTATGGTATAAATGAAAAATACTGAATCATAAAAAAATTAATATATTTCATATAAATATACAGTTCCATCTTAATGGCCACCATGAGAGGCGGTAGGAGATAATTGAATAATAATCGTTTCGTGAGTTGTTAGCATGCCATCCAGAGAAATTGTATGTAATTTACCTATTAAATAGAGGTGTATGTAAGTGTAGTTAGAATACATCTCATAAATCATGCTATTTTATTCATGATACGTTTTTTATAAAATAAATGAATAGAAATATTTTAAGGGTTTGGAGAAGAAAAATAAAACCATGGAACTTAAGATAAATTGTTACCTTTAATTCGGGTAACTCCCATTGGTTTGAATCAAAAGAAATTAATGAAGTTTCGTCTCCCAAAGTTAATGATTCTAGGTCGAGGAGATTTATTTTGAGAGGTTACATGGTCAGGTGTTGGACAAGACAATGGGTTTGAGAGTTGTGACGAATTGCTAGAAGTGATGTCCTTTTATAAGCGGTGGGGCTCTTTAGGAAAGTGTGAAAATATTATTTTATTATATAATTATTTTCAGTTTCTAATGGTCCAAGACATGTTAAAGTCGAGTATAAGTTGACTCACGGTCGAAATAAAATCATCCTGTTAGATTTGGATAGGTTATGGATATTATTTTAATATTTATATTCTTATTTATTTAAATATTTTATTAATCGGGTAAATACTACATCATTATTGTGTCATAAATAATTCTATTTATATGATATGCAAAAATTATAAAAAAAGTACCATGATGAAGGAAGACTTTTTAGATTTCCAAATTATATTTATAGTTAAAATTTTATGTTTTATAACATTATGTAAAAAATAATTTACTAAAAATATCTGTTTGTGTAATTTTGACTTCACTTTAAGTTAATTAAAATAAATTGTCATTATCACTCCCAGGTGGCTCCATGGGGTCCCAAAACCGACCCAATGATTCCCATGTTCAGATATGTACCACAAAATAGGATTATCACACATGTTAGGGTAATTATGTATTATTATAACTATATTTTATTACCCTTAGTTACCATATATTCCCATTAAACATGGTAAGTAAAATTTTTACTGATGTAAATATTCAAAATATATAAAAATAAAAGTTAAATAATTACAAAATTTGAAAATTCTGATTCCAAATATGGAACCCATTTTTTTGAAATTTCAAAACATACAAGTGGAAGAAATTAATTTAATATTAATTCCCACTATCAAAACATAAAGTGTGTTTTTTAGAAATATTAACTATCAAAATATTGACACATGTTTATTTCAAATTCCTATTTAAAATTAATTACAAGGAAAAAAATCAGATTAAATGGTAAAAATATAATCTAATAAAACATTAAACCAAATTAAAATAAATAATATAACCATATTAATAAATTATATTTAAAAGAAAATTTGAATTAAAATACAGTATTTTTCATTATTCATTAAAAAAGAATTTTATCAGAAAAATACCAAAAAATTACAGAAAGTAAATTTAGATGTCCTGATATTGAATAATAATTTCATTTGGTCTAATATAACATATAAAAGTTACTAAAATTTTATTTAATGATGGTTCTCTATCAAAAGGTGGTAAATAGACCTTATGAAAATTATTAAATTATTTATCATAAAATAATATTAATTCACATGTTATACCTCTAAAACATATTGGATAAATATTAAAACATTTACAAAACATGTATAATCATATTTTAGTTAGTTCTATTCATTCCCTCCAATACAACAACTAGGCATTAACTATATTTAAAATAACATTTATATATTATTAGTGTGAAATATAAGATTTCAAAGAAACTGGTTGTTGCATATTGGGTACTCCCTCGAGCATATAAACCCCTTTAATGTAAAATTAATATTTATTTAACAAATATGAATAATTTTGAAATTTTAATATTTCATTATTGACAAGGGATGTTACATATACGGTATTTATACAACAACTTCAATAAAAACACTTCCACTTCAAACTCTAGGTGATGAGTAATGTATTTCTCCTTGTATGGTCTTTTAACCTCAAACAATATGATATCATAATTTGGATCTACATTAACTCCTTTCAGTGTCTACATCTAGAGGTGTCAACAAAATTATGCATAATCTAGGTGATCCTCTGGTACTCTAAACACATGATCACAAATCAATGTCAGACATATCTCTACGAAGGATCCAAAACATTACTTGGTCTAGAAAAAAAATCCATTCCTCTTTTAGGGTTCTCAAAGTGGATAAAATATAGAAGAAATATTCCACAACAAACCTTTATTAATCATATAATATAGGTAAAATGTTGACCTCTAATGAAATATTATGAGGATCCCTTGAAAGAGATGCACAACTCATCACCGTGTCTACAACTATAACTTTTTTGGAAATTAATTTCCCTGTTAATAGAACCATGAAAATAAAAATTTGTTTATTCAAGAGTTATGATAAATATATTGTATCATGAGAAATACTATAACCATCCTCAAATGATCTGTATTTTCCTTTAATAATCTAGAGTAATTGAGTTTTCCTCTATAATGAGAAACACATAACAAATTGGTCAAAACAATGATAAAACATCTAGATCATAAGAGACATAAATTTATTAGGGGGATTTGTCACACTGAAAAGTATCCCGTGATACTCATAATGTATATAGAAAAATTATAATTAATCTTTTGGAATATCATTCCTGGAAAACATCAAATATTTTTTATTATCATTATGATCGAACTTTGAGACACAGGTCATGCCAATCAAAAATTCTATGAATTTTTCAATAATTTATTTGTGAAAAATATTTATTATCATAAATACGTTCATTATGAAGAATAAAAATATATTCTAAATGACTTTTCTATATTTTCTATCACAAAAAATGGAACATCCCAAGAGGTCACATTGGGTAGGATAAAAAACACTATACTATCCTCCAATTGTACCTGAAGATCATGGATTTTGACGGGGTCCATATGATATGATTTATAAGATAGAACTATTGTTAAAAGAATTAATTCAACAAAATATTCTCTATCACAATATAGAGGTCTTCCTCGAACATCCAAGTGGATATTTCCATGTAGTCATCCACTATGAAAATAATCTATATCATTCAATAGCCACTATAACAATTGATAAACTCCCCAAAATAATTGGTGTTGGGTTATAGAATCCCACTTTTAAGATACATTCACTCATTCGTGAGATCTATCTATCTCCCACAATGTATAATCTCATCCCATATGTCCAAATTCATCTATATTATCTATGACGATAGTAAATCATGGATTTTTTCCTAGAAAACATGTCCTTTCCCTTGATTAATCATAGGGATTAATTATATTGATGAAGATGAACCAGTAGAAATGATTTCCTCTAAGAATCAACTCAAATGAAGTCATATATGTTATATCCTTGAATCAAACCCTGTAGGAATATATATATATATAGACAATTAATAGGATAAAGGATATAAATATATCATAAAAAAATGAATGAATGGATTTTTCATGTGTCTTATTATACTGGTGTATAGGTAAAAAAATAAAAATATTGTACCTGAAAATACATCACAAATAGTATGATCACAACACTCATTATCATGCATCTATTTATAGACTCATCCACCAACACTCTAATACTGTCATGGATCACTAAGTTATGGTGGTGGAAGTATCCTATAATATTCCCCTCTACTAATAGCTCCTCCCCTAGTAGATCCAATTTGAACATGTACTTTTTGGATAACATGGTCACACTGAGGATATTAATTAACATAATTTATCCTCTATCATGCTGGTATATCTATTCAATGCCTACCCCCTATGCACTTCAAGTCAGTCAATCATATGTCAAATGACTTTATTCATCCTAAGTATAGATCCTAACATCTCCAAGCTATTAAGATCTTATGTGTGGACCATGCTCCATAGATCAACATTCCACATACTCTCTATGGGTAAGTATTATTCTTTAAGACCATGATGACTGGAATCTACTGGATGCTACAGGAGGCTCAAATCCATGATTATTACTAATGGATTCATCCCTTCAAGGACCTTATAATAGAAATAACACTATAAACAGAGATCACTCTTGTGCTCCAACATATGTTTGTATGATAATGGGGAAAAATTTACATTAATTTATCTTTGGACACCCTAATCATACATTGGATCCCAAATTAATTCATCACAAACAATGTCAAGGAATTAATGCAGTTATGTCAGTGAACATCATAGCGTACTAAAAAACAGTCCTGAAACCCGTTTTCAGGTCAAGATTCTCCTAGATCTAAACATTGTGTAATCATTTCGATTAATAATATTCATGAAATAGCTTCTACATGTCAATAGATTAGTGTATATTCATATAATGGGTTTTCATGACTAGACTCGACCAGTTCACATTCTCTTTTAGGAAAGGACTAGCATCATAAAAACAATATAATCACCTAGATTCCACAAAAGATTGAGGACTCAAATAAAAAATTCAATCCAATACACAAATATGGAAAAATCTAAAGACTATAATAATTAAAAGCATACATTGATAAATATTTATCTTGATCCAACCCACCAAAACATCTATTTCCAGTAGAAATAAATCATTGACAACACATGGCCACCTCCATTTACATGGAGTTATAGTGATGATTCCAGGAATACATTAATAAAATTTGTGTCCCCTTTTTAATGTACCAATACACATGTATCCAATAATAATTAGGAAAAATTTAAGAGGAATAATAAAAAGGGTTGTAATATCTAGAGTAAAACCATTCATGAAATAACTAGTAGGGAATATATGAGACAATTAAATAATAATAAAAACCTTATAATGGTGAAAAATTCATACCCAACAATATAATAATTACAACGTGAAAACAAAATGAATATAGACATAATGGAAGATATTAGCTCTTCATCTCAAATGTCCACCATTGTATCTTCACTTACACTCATGTTCCACTTTGTTTTATCTATGTCACCACAAAATATCATCCCATATTCATAATGAACGACATGTTTGGGAAGATACCATGCATGGGTGAGTACATAATATTCAAGTATGACTCTATGAAAAACAAAAATGATAAATATAATGATATAAAAGGGATCAAACCATCCAAAATATTGAGGTAAATGAAACATAATACATTAATATTATCATGTAAATCCAAACTATAGAGAAATGGGATCTCGATATCCACTCCCCATTTCATCTAAATTTGATGAGTCTTCATGTAACTCAAATGGTCAATATCTAATTCATAGTATATTGTATATAAATAAAATCATGTTTTTTGGATGACCCACTCATAACAACTTCTCTATAAAGATTAATGGTCACAATCGATAGTAGATGCTATGATACCTTGTATGATAGGGTGTTCCAGTAATTAGATAGAGGAACGAAGAACTACTAATTCATGAGATAAATACCACATGGTATATTTGTGAACAAATGACCTACTCACTAGTGAATTAAGGGGGTACCACAATGTAGGAAGAGGACCCATTCCATAGTGTTACAGGGGTTAGCAGATGATTGAGAGTTGAATTTAGGACCCAATATTATATCATTTTGGGGGTACCACTTAGTACGTTGAGGGAATGTTTCTTAGTGCATGAGTTGAGAAAAAATTATTAGGGAGTGGAACTAAATCATAATGAATTAGGTTGGTTAGTACTACCTATTAGATTAATTAGAATATGGTTGAATAATTCCATCGTGCATTAGAGGTTTTTTCTACCCCAACTTCTCTCTAATGATCCCATATAATAACCAATTTTGGTAAATCATCACCTAAAGAAGACTTATTAATGGAAGACCACCCATCATATATCTAAAACCACTATCAAGGTTAACATTGAATTATATAGGAAAAAACATAAGATAGTCCAGTCATAGTCTAAAATCCATGTTCAAATGAAATATATATATATAATCGAAACTCCTGAAAAAACTACACGGAGTACCCCTAGGGTCACATGGAATGTTACATCACTGACACACCTGAATGTTTCCTATATTACACTTGTATTTTTTTTCATGTATTTTTATGCAACATTTATGGGTATTATGGATCATGTATCAACAACTCGTGGTATTCCCATTTTCTCATGGTTATTCCCATGTACATAAGGTCGGACCTATATACATTTCCATGTTTGAGTATTAGGTCATAACTATGTACTATAGAATATGGACATGAGTCTTGTAATGACCATTCACTTTAACTATTATTTAAAAAAATCAAGAATATTTTAGAGGGTCACATGGTGTTTATGGGGTCGTACAAAATGACTGATCTTTATCTTCGCTGAAAACCCTAGTCTACTCCACTCTGGTACTACATGATATGTGTTCATGAACTAAATGCCTTGATGGTGGGTTTTTAACTGAATTCTAGGGTATCTATTAATTCGTAACCTACTCCACATATAAGATTGCTTCGATCATGATTCACACTATGGATATCAGATATAGTGATATCCTACCCTATTGCAATGTTGTTGTATAGATTTTAGTTACCTAATCACCACACATCACATATTGTTATTCCACACCACAACCAAGATAAAATGATTAATAATCCAATAAATTATCATCACAAAAAATCAATAATTTAATAGTCCAATATTTACAATAAAAAATCATCACAACTAACATTCCCATAAACATCACGAATCTATAGTTTTGATCTTGCTTAATAGTACCCTAAAATTTTCGAACTATATACATGGGGGACAACAAAAAATAACATGATGAATTTTGGGTATAAATGAAAAATAATATACTTAATCCCTCATTGTATGATTTCTCATGTCTTGTGATGAATAAAATTGGTAAATATAAGAGTTATAGAATGTAAAACAAGGATTTATCGATTCAAATAAATTGAATAATTTTCGATAGGGATCATATGATGATCAATAATTAACATCATAAAAATTGTACATTAATCCAATTATATATGACTCAAATATATATAAAAACATATAAAATATTACCTAACATTATTAGTAATATATCATTTATTAAAATTGAATTTTGTGGGGATGAATACCTTCTGACTTCATCACATGCATCTTGATCAACTCTGATTAAATAACCATTAATTCTATTATCTCAATCCAACAAAAAATGAATAATACTATATTATATCCACCGTGTTTTTTGTTATTGACTATAGTAATTTTTATAATTGTATACATATAAATGATAACTATACTATATCATTTAAAAAATAAAAAAAATAAATTAGTTAATTTATTAAATGAACCCACTAACATTCACCTCCATTATATTGTCTGATGCTAACCATCCTTGCGTCATTACTAGGCTAAATATTTCATTCTATAATAAAAAATACTCTCTTATTTACCATATGAGATCCTAAATATTAGTAAAACCCATAAATATGGATATAATACATGAACATGTAATAAAATATGTTAAAATGTATTAATATATTAATCTAATGGTCCTTATAAACCGAAATAATACACCAAATTTTATGATATATATATATATTCACAAAATAAAAATCCAATAAAACCATATTCATTAGACCTATCTCCATTGAACTAATGGGGTATAATGCCCGTTCTTTTTTATATCACAATGGGTGTTGCTGAACACTATTCATAAAATAAAATATCTTGAAACATGGTGGAGAACATAAACTCCAATTATTTTTTTGAAACACATATTTCATACCATGTCATATTATCTTCATTATTATTATACATAATATACAGACCCAAACATGACGTACATATACATTACATTTATTTTTTGGAATAATTAATACATTACAGAAACATACGTTCAAAGACTGTATTAGTCTAGTGTCATTGGAAACTCGGAACATAGTCTTCTCATCATGGTGAAAGATCTTCAAAATCTCCCATAAAGATCTTCCCATTAGGTTTTCTTACATAAAACCTTTATTTAGATCATGGGGAAAAGGAAAAATAAAAATTTTGAGCTCAAATGATCAGTAAGGATATGAATGGAGAAAATAAAATAGCCCATATACATTGGAACTTAAAAACTTGAACACAAATATTAAATATCAAAATCTTGGGCAATGGCATTAAACATGGTAGTACATAAAGCATATATAATAATCGAACATCAATCAAGATAAAATATCATTGGAATAAAACATGAAATTGTGGAAAACCATTATGCACATGATATTATTTCCATATTAGCGAAGGAATTTCTTCCAAGACCATCCTAGTGGAAAAAGTACCTTAATGAATCAAGTTTACTCCTCGATCTAATATAGTATCACTGAACCACATTAACATTCAGTTACCTCCATGTCTACCTCATAAGATATAAATCATTACCCAATGCATTGGAGGGAGATATATGTCCCAACCGTCTCATAATGAAATCATTCTTAATTATTCCACAAAATAAACATAAATCATTCATCATAACACAAAGAGTAAATTGGGTTTCACAAACATGATTCCATCATAAGATATTATATATAAACAATTAGATATAATTTCATCATAAGAAAAGTGAAACCATTTAAATAATAGAGACATTATACCTGAATCATATGCATATGAAATAATGTCATCTTAGATGGAAAATGGTTTTGATAAAACACTTCAAATAAATTCTTGAGGAAAATTTCATTTCTTATTCCAAACCATTTTCTTTTCACAAAATTCCATGAAATTTTAAATGAAAAAAATACATGAAATAATTTAGAGTAAGATTCATGAAAATAAGGCTTTATGAAACCGTAAAAATACATTCATTCCGTATAAGATTAAAAAAAACATTCTTCTCATTCTTTGGCTGGAAAAGTCAAAAAGTACCTCGTAATAAAAACGACAAAAGATTCCTTTCATATCATTTAATAAAAACTCACCAATGTATAAAATTAGATATAAAAATTTGTAGGAGTATAGAAATAATATTACATATTTATGAAACATTTATGTGGATGATAAATATTCCCCAGTAGATTCTAAAGTACAAACAATCTCGGAAAAAAATGAGATTGTGATATTTTCCCTTACCTTATGTCCAATTTCTGTCATATGTGTCCAAGACTAATTTATAGTGGGTTAAAAAATATTATTAACATGTTAGATAATCATAATAATATTTATGATATCATATATTGTTCACTTATGACTTTATATTACCCATTCTTTTGTCAATTCCATGTTTAAGAAGCGTTTTGTGTAAAATCATTTCATTTTTCGTACGTGTTTGGACATATTGTTCTTGATATTATTATTAATTATATCAGGATTTACATACTACCATAATGTAAAAAATGATTTATATATAATATAAATTCACAATATATATATATATATATATATAATTGATAGTTAAATTAAATGAAAAACACGGCTCATGGAGACGATATGCCGAACGTATGAATGAACGTTGTTTTCCATTCCTTATTCACTTGAATGGAAGTAAGTAGATGAAATAAATATAGTATAATTATTATGTCATATATATCATTATTATTCATTATTTATACATTATAATCATTCTTGAATGGTTATGATGGAGAATGAATCTAATTGCATCGTGGAGACGGCAATCCGTACATACGCACGATCGATGATATTGTTCCCCTAATTATTGAATGGAATTGAAGTGGATGTTATAATATCATAGAAAAAGTATGATGTTATAATAACCATATATAGTTATTCTTTACACCATTATACTGATCCTATTATGGTGGTGGTGGAAAGATAGTTTACACCACGATGTGGAGACGTTATTTCGTACGTACGCACACGTGATGATTTCATTTTACATAAGATGGATAGAAGGTGAAATGGGGTTGTTTAATATTTATAATAACATATCAGTAAATTATTTATATTGATTTTATTACATTATAATGATACAACTAATGAATAGGAACTAGAAGAATAATGAATCTTGAAAGAATCAGAAGAAGAGATTACCTCTTCATTGAGGCGCCTCCTATTATCCACCTTTTAGGGAACTAATGTAAATATTTGAAGAAGACCATAACCTCTAGTATAATTCTATGGAAGTGGAGAAGTGAAATGGGCAGGGGTTGTCTGATATTGAAGGCTCAAATTTGTGTGAAGAGGAGAGGGAGGAGGTGCCCTCTTATTAGGGAGGAGGTGGGAACCTTAGGAAAAACTTAAAATATTATTTCATAATAAATTCATATTCGGTTTATAATCGCTCCAAATTTTTTTATTTTGATAATAAAGTGGGGATGTGTCGAAATAATCTCATAAAATTGGTTTTATACCAGTTTAGGTTTTTGTGTTAAAATTATCATTTAGATTTAACTCTAAGATAAATAATTTAACTTTTACCATGTCTTCTTGTTTTCTTACACTATATGGTTGATAAACATACTATAAAAATCCAATCAAACCCCAAGTGGTTCATTATTAATATATAAAATATACTCTAAGCCATTTTTCTGATACATATATTTTTAAGAATAGAATAACAATTAATAATATAATATTTTTTTTAACTATTTTTTGTCAATTTTGACACTATTTAGTAATTTATTTTTGTGAAAATCATAAAAGCATGATTCGTTCTAAAAAAGATAATTAAATCAATAATAACATGATATATTAACCTATAAAATTTATTTAATTAATAAATCGTCTAAAATTTCATTTATTTGGGTATTTATAATATCAATTTTGTTAATATTTCACTAATAATGTATTTACTGTATCATCATTGTGTCAGAAATAAATTAAATTATATAAGGACTAAAAAATATAAATAAAATACTATTAAGTATGAAATCATTTTAGCGTTCTATTTAATATTTATACTCTAATTTTTCTTCTGTATAACCCTATATTAAAATTTTTTTACTTATTAAACATTGATTTTATCTCTTTTAACTCTTCTTTAAATAAAATAGTAATAACTGTCCTAATCTAATCCAAGCAGACCTAAAGGGTAATATTTTATTCCTAAGGTTGTTTTAGGTCAACCTAAACTTCTCCAATAGAATTATAACATGTGTTATGGTAATAATAATATCATTTTTACCCTTAATTACCCTATTTACTTTTAACCATGGTAAATAAAAGTAAAAAGTTACTATTCAAAAAAATTATTTTTATCTTATTGAACCACATTTTACTCCTCAATATTGACCGTGCCTATCAGATTTTGGAAATTAAAAACATATAAGTGGTAAAATTATGTTTTATGTACAATTGCAAATGCTCTAAGGAGGTAGTAAAGGAAGGTAAAAAGATCAATAAAATTTTTATATTTCTAAAATTGTTATAAAATGACTCCAATGAGCTACATTGAAATTATATAGTTATTATGTATATATTTAGACATAAAATAAATTTTAATAAAATAAATAATTATTTGAATAAATATTCGGTTTCAAACTATAACTCAGTGTTTTTCACTATACATAAAAAATTGAATGTTTTCTAAAAAATTCTAAAAATTCACCCTAAGATAATTCCGATATTCCGAATCCAAAAATGAAGTCCATTTTTAATGTTAAAATTTATTAAATTTAAAAATGTTGGTATTATAGTTTATAACGGCTAATTTATATAATATTTTAATAATATATCGTTGTTTAGTGAAACCCTGTATGGCGTACTACACATGCTATTGAGGCAGGTCTTGATTGTGTGTAATGCAACACATGTCAGGGATTCCTATAGTGAAAACTATGTTTGGTGTTTCGTATAACATAATAAAAACATATTTCATTTATACATTAGAAAAAATCTATACTTATTGTTCCTTAGAATAATTTCCACAAAACGAACTTGAAATTGTGTGTAACATGAGCGAAGAATAGTGTTTCATATACTGAAAGATAATACTTTGCTGTGTATAGTACAAACTAATCTCAGTGTAGTGTACAATATAAAACATCAGGTAAATTAAGAAGAATATATGTTATAAAATCTAGGTGTGTTACATTTTATCCCAATTAATATGAATTTCGCCCTCGAAATTCGTCGGGGTTATAAATCATTTAATACATGAATGTTTCATTCATAGAAACACACATCGTATTGAGGAATACAAAAACTTAATTTTAAAAAGTTAATTATGAAACATTAGAGTTACCAAAATTAACTTGTCACTGGGTTTCCACATAGGAGAACAGAGGTCAAATATTTATATGGAAGAGAAATCTTACCATCGTGTTTGTATGAAGAGTGGTAGAGAACCTGGCTATGAAAAATAAAACATTACCAAAGCCATAAATTTTTTCTAATCTATTGTACCATATGATTCGTTAGATATGAGGGCACTGGGACAAAATTTGTTGTTTTAAATATCATTTCCATAATGTTGATTTTTTTTTGAAATGAAAGAAATACATATATTGTTTTGGTACAATCTCACTGTTGTTTGTGCTTTGAATAATTTCTACTTCATCTTTTAAAGAAATTAAGTTGAATTTTTCATTCGTGAAGTGTAAGAAGATCATGCGATAGAATGACAGGACATTCCATCTGTCTCGAACATAAGGTTAGAAAAATTTGTATACATAAGTATTTCTATTGTGAGATTAATAGTATATGGTTTTTAAAACAGACTTATACTTCATCTATCACACCTCTTAATAAAATAAGACTACTTTATACAAACCAGGGACTTCATGTAGGCCAGTGGTAGACGATAAAGGCATGTCAAACTTCTGTTGTGGGTTCGATTCCCGCAACCTTGTCCGATGCGATGGGTTTTCACCCATCCAGTAGGTTGTCCCTTTTTCTGAAACTACAATATTATAACATTCGTCCAATAATACCAAAAAAAGTTATCACCCTAAACAATAAAATCATATGATTAACATAATTCATTAAAATATTTAGGCTTATCCAAAATTCTTCAGTCCAATATCATAGTTTAATGAAAATGATTACTTGAAAGGTCACATAACATTCACATGAATACCATTATTTATCCCCTATATATCATAATATATATCTTGTTGGTCACATTCCAATCATGTGAATAACTTAATCATGTATTATTTTGAAACATGAAATACCATAGAACCTTAGTGAAAACATGTATACTGTCAAAGGCTAACTCTTTCTATATAACAAAATCCCAAAATTTTTATATACTGAAACCATGATATCACTTTGTCCATATGTCATTCATGAGCTCATAAATAATATCAAACATATTATTTTCTCCTTATTCATTCATTATGTACATTTCTCTTTCTTTCAAAAAATATTTCAATCACTTTTCATTGATACTGGAACATTACAATTTTTGAAAACCACAATAAACCAATAAATAAATATTTTAATATTCCACGATACTAAAATAACATTCCACAATACTATTTTGAAATATCGTTACATATACACATAATCATTCCACTTCATCATTTTCATACACAACATCGCCAATAGTGATCTATGTGACTTCCCATTGTCCATTCCTTTAAGAGGTTACTCACGTCAATCAACATTAACCATTGGATTAGGGAATTGATTGGCAGAATTCCCATTTTCCTTTAACTAGAAGCATTGAAGTGTTGGTGGACCATTCCTTGTAGTTTTTGCACTATTCACATCATTAGAAACCTTTTTCCCATTACTTAGACTCTCAGATGCATGATGGCCATATTTTCCACACTTGAAATATTTTATAGTACCTTTTATACTATCTCCACCCTGATTCTTTCCACACATTGAGCATAAAGAAATATTCACCTCTTTTTTACCATTTTTTCTAGGATTTTTCTTTGAACTCCATATTTCGTTTCTTGTCAGAACTATGAGATTGATATGTAACACCAACTTCTAGTTATACCACGATAGCACAATGCACTATTTCCACATAGGTAATGAAATATTTTATAGGTAATTCCCTTCGAAGACGTGGTTTTAAGCTAGTGAAGAATCAATCAACTTTACTTTTATTTTGGATAATAGTGCAAGATGCATACCTTGCAAGCCTTGTTAAATTTGCATCGTATATACAAAAAGATTCATCATCCTTTGGATTATGCTCAAGGAACTTCTTTTCCTTCTTTTTTTGAAGAATATAAGGGATTTACTTATTTAAAAAAATATTCTTGAACTCATCTCATCTCATAGATTCAATTTTATCATGGGGCCTTGTATTCTTAATTAGAGTCCACCCCTAGTCTGCTTCACCTTCTAACATGGAATCAACTGTAATGAATTTTTCATGCTCTGTAAAATGAAGTATGGAAAGTATTTTTTTAATGGAAGTAAACCATTTTTTATCTACAAGTGGATCAGAGGACCCACTAAAATAAGGGGGTGTTCCCTCATGAAGGACTCAATATAATATTGTTCTTTTCTCTACTCATTTGGATGTCCAAAATCATTCATAGGTTATTTCGGTATTGCAATAAGATTTTTCACTCCATCTCCCATAAAATTGGTTTTTTCAGGAGGACAATAATTTCATTTTCCATTACATTGATCAACACGGTTCCTTTAGGTTCCATCCATCGTCTAAACCCCAAAAATAATAGTGTGATCAGAAAAATCATGATAGGAAAACAACATAATAAATGAAGAGTACCTACAATATATAACATCTTAGGTTTAATTCTTAGATATTTACTGTAATTATAGGACTATAACTGATACCTATACGTATCCTTACGGACATCCCTAGATATACCTTATAAATATCTCTAGGTATTTCACTAAAGTTTTCGCTTCCTAGTTTCCAAATGTTAATTAAACCATTGCTCTGATACCAACTATGGAGACCAAAACATGGCGTACATAGATATTAATTTACTTTTTCATAATACTTAATTCATTAAAAAACATTTTCCCAAATACCGTATTATTTTAGTGTCATTGGAAACTTGGAACATAGTCTTCAAATCATGGGGAAAGATCTTCAACATCTCCCATAAAGATCTTGGCATTTGGATTTCTTGACAAAATACTTTCTTTATATAATGGGGAAAAGAAAACATAGAAAGGTTGAGCTCAAATGCTAAATAAGGATAAGAATGGAGAAAATAAAGAAACCCACTTACATTTGAACTTAAAAACAAGAACATAAAGTTTAAACGTCAAAATATTAAGCAATGACATTAAAAATTGTAGTATGTAAGGCATATATCATAGTGGAACATCAATCATGATAAAATATCATCGGAATAAAACATGTAATTGTTGAAAACCATTATGCACATTATATTATATAAATAGTAGCCAAGTTATTGCAGCCAAGACCATCCTAACAGATAGAGTCCCTTACTGAGTCGAGTTCACTCGTTCCAATAATGTATCACTGAACCAGATTAACATCCCATTCCAGTCTTGTCTATCTCTAGAGATATAAATATTTAACCAATGCATTGGTGGGAGATATAGGTCTCATCCATCTTATAATGAAATAATTCTTACTTGTGCCACAAAATAAACATAAATCATTCATCATAACCGAATGTGTAAAATGGGTTTCATAAACATCAACCCATCATAACAAAAACCATATTAACAAATTGATATAATTTTATCAAATGAAAAGTGAAAACATGTAAATCAAAGATACATTATAATTGAAACATACACATATGAAATAATGTCATCTTAGATGGAAAATGGGTTTGATAAAACACTTGAAATATATTTTTGAGGAAAATATCCTTTTTCTGCAAAATCATTTTCTTATCATAAAATTACATGAAATTTTAAAATAATAGTATTTTGTTGAAAATAGTCTTGAAATCATGTAGACTTCACTAAAATAAGAATTTATGACATCGTAAAAATTCGTTCATGCCATATAAGTTAAAAAACCTACTTCTCGTACTTTGGCAGGAAAAGTCAAAAAGTACCTCGTAGTAAAAACAACCAAAGATTGAATTTAAATATTTTACTAAAAACTCAAAAATGGGTAAAAAAGGATTTAAAAAACTGTAGGAGAATATAAATAATTTTACATATCGGGGAAATATGGATGAGTAAGATAAATATTCCCCAGTAAATTCATAAGTATAAATAGTCTCCGATAAAAAATGTGATTGTAGGATTTTCCCTTACCTTATGTCCAATTTCTTCCGTATGTGTCTGAGACTCATCTATAGTGGGTTGGAACATATTATTAACATGTAACTGAACCATAATAATATTTTTGTTATCATATTTGGTTCACTTATGACTTTATATTACCTATTCATTTATCAATTCCATGTTAGACCAGTGTTTTCTGTAAAATAATTTCTTTTTTCGTACGTATTTGGAATTTATTTCTAGATATTATTATTACATATATTATAATTTAATTTCTTCCAAAATATAAACCATTATTTATATGTAATATATATTAATTATATATATATATATATATCTATATATAATAGATAGATAAATTAAATGAAACACATCGTTTATGGAGATGGTATGTCGTACGTACACATGAATGTTGTTTTCTTTTACTTATTGACTTGAATGGAAGTAAGTAGATGATATAAATCCAGTATCATTATTATTTCATATATATAAATAATATAAATTATTAGTACTTTATAATCATTCTTTAATGGTTAATATGGGAATTAATCTCTTCTCGTCGTGGATACGATAATTCGTACGTAAGCATGAGAGATTGTATCATTCCCCTAATTATTTAATAGAATTGGAGTGGATTATATAATATCTAAGAATCAATATGATGTTATAATAACCATATATAGTTATTATTTTCACCATTATACCCATCCAAGTAATGTGGTGGTGTAAAAACAGATTTCACCACCGCGTGGAGACGGTCTTCCGTACGTACACATGTGCGGTGATTTCATTTTCCGTAGGATGGATAATAGGTGAAATGGGTTAGTTTAATATTCATAATAACATATCAGTATATTATTTATAATTATGTTTTTATATTATAATGAAACAACTAATGAATATGAACTAGAAAAATAATGAATCTTGAAATAATCGGTAGAAGTGATTACCTCCTCTTTGACGCGCGTCCTCTTATCCACCTCTTAGGGAAATAAAGTTTGCTTTTTTTGGAATACCAGACCCTATAGTAGGTTTATATGGAAGTGGAGAAGTAAAATTGGAATGGTTTGGCCGATAATTAAGGCTCAAATTTGTGTGAAGTGGAGAGGGAGGAGGTTCCGTTTTATAAGGGATGAGAGGGGAACCTTATAAAAACATAAAATATTATTTTATAATAAAGTCATATTCTATCTATAATAGCTTTAAAATGATTTATTTCAAATCAAAAGTGGGGATGTGACTAAATACTCTCATCCACTATGTTTTAGAGAAGTTTAAGTTACTATTTTAACATTTTCATTTAGATTTTACTCTATGTTAAATAACATAACTTTTTCCAGGTCTTCTTGTTTTCTTACACTATATGGTTAATAAATATATGATAACAAGACAAACATACACCAATTGGTTCATTATTAATATAGATAACATTATATAAGTAATTTGGAAGAAACATTCTTTTTTTTGGAATAGAATAACAATTAACAATATAATATTTGTTTTAAAAACTATTTTATGTCAATTTTGACACTATTTGGTAGTTGATTTTTGTAAAGATCATAACAACATGATTAGTATGAAAAATGTTAATTAAATAAATAATAACTTGTCATATTAACCAATAAAATTTGTTTATTTCATAAAAAGTATCAAATTACATTTATTTAGATATTTATAATATCAATTATGTTAATATTACATTAATAAGGTAATTACTGCATCATCAATGTTGCATATATAAATTAAATAATATAATGTCTAAAAATTATAAAAAAAAACCATTATGTAAGGAATATTTTTATATTTCTAATGAATATTTATACTCGAATTTCTCTTTTGTATAACCCTATATTAAAAATGTTTTAGTTATTAAACTTTAATATTAACTCTTTTAACTCTTCTTTAAATAAAATAATAATAAGTGTCCTAATCTAATCCAAGTGAACCTAAAGGGTAATAATTTATTCCTAAGGTTTTTCTGGGTCAAATTACACATATCCAATATAATTAAGACATGTGTTAGGTTTATAATAATATCATTTTAACCCTTAATTGTTCTTTTTTACTTTGAACCGTGGTAAATTAAAGAAAAAAGTTATTATTCACCAAAATTTATTTTTATCCTTTTTAACCAAATTTTACCCATTGATATTAACCATGTCTTCAGATTTTAAAAATTAAAATCACAAAAGCTGTAGGGTTATTTTTATGTACAATTTTAAATGCTCATAGGAGGTGGGTAAAAGAGGTTAAAAAGATCAATAAAATTTTTATATTTCTAAAATTATTTTAAAATGACATCAATGAAATACATTGATGTTTTATTGGTATTATGTATATATGTAGACCTAAATTAAATTTAAATAATATAAATATTGCTTTAAATAAAAATTCTTTTTTAAACTATAACTTTGTGTTTTTCACTATTTATAAAAAATTGAATGTTTTCAGAAAAATACAAAATATTAGTCAATGCTAATTTCGATATTTCAAATCCAAAAATGAAGTCCATTTTGAATGATAAAATTTATTAAAATTCAAAAAGTGTGTATTAAAATTCATAACATCTTGTTTATATAATATTTTAATATCATATCGTTGTTTAGTGAAAAACATTATTGCATACTAAACATGCTATTAAGGAAGGTCTTCATTGCGTGTAATGCAAGACAAGTTAGGGATGCGTGTACTAAAAACTCTCTTTGGTGTTGCATATAACATAATCAATACTTACTTCATGTATATATTAAACAAAATCTATAATTAATTTTGTGTAGAATAATTTCCACAATACAAACTTGAAATTGAGTGTAACATGTGCCAAGAATAGTGTTGCCCATACTGCAAGATAATACAGTTTAGCGTATAGTACATGATAATATTGGTGTAGGGTACAATAGAAGACATCATAGAAATTTAAAATAATATATGTCATAAAATATTGGGGTGTTACACATATATAGCCCATGAAATTTAATAAATTTCCTCAAAACAAACAAAAAGGTTAACACCATCATTATAAATTAATAATATTTTATATAATAGTCTAATTATTTATACAATTTCATCTATTTGATTGTAATTCATGGATAATATCCTAGAGAAAACACTGAAAAACATATAATCTGAAATGAATGATATAAATTCCTCACTCAATAATCAAGAATGTTGTTTTATTATGATAAAAATAATGTTAAACTAGTATGGAATTCCACTTTGGTAACCCAATATATTGTACTCAAGATATAGTTAGGAATGTAACCATGAATCCCAAGTCATGTGGTATAGGGATTAAATAGTTTCTAACTCTACAATATATTTTATAGATGACATATGGGGTATCTGGGTTTGTAAATATACAAATGTTATCCTTTTTATCCTTGCAGACACAACACATACTCAAAAAATATGATATATTAGGATTATGATTTTTTAGGAATGTGTTGAAAAACTATGTGTTTTTTTATATTAGGTTGTCTACGTAATATCTTTATAAACACAAGGCATTTCCATCTTCTTATTTGATCAAGAATGTACTCCTATAAATAACGAATTTAGTAAAAAAATTATAAATTTTGTTTGATTCGATGGATGGCACAATTTGATATTTATATCCCAATTAAGTCCATAGCTTCTAATATATGATAAAATGTATTTAATTTTGGGGTGTAAAATAATTTGTTATATTAAATTTTGTTTGAAAATCCATAGTTTCCACTCAGTTTAACACTAGAGAATGGTTCAGATACCACACATAGTATGACAATGAATTACATACACATTGGCTTTATTTCTTATGATTCACATCAACCTTATTATTTAAACATATTACCCTATAAGAACCTCTATGTTTAAAAATTTCCAATGCTATCAGGGTCACCACCACATGTCTTTAGTCAAAAATTCTATTATTCATTATCTCTATCACATCCAATAGAAAAATCATGTTATAGCCGCTGCTTAATAATCCTACACCCAATCCACCAATAGAGATCCTCTTCTAAAGAAAATAATTAGCCCATTTACTTTTTCATCATCCAATAACATTGTTATCATATTTTGTTATAAAACCCTAAAAAATACAAATCCCATTACTATATTATTTCACATGAAATAGGATATAAAAATAAAAATATCATTGGATAGTGTGATTAAGGGAACCCATGGTTGATTCATAATAAATATATCTATAAAAATAAAATATTGATATTTCATAACATTGATTGAAGGAAAATTATAATGTTTTGGGAAATATAATGAAAAAAATGATAAATTCCATTGTATTATTTTTATAATAAAACTTGATTATAAAAATCATAGAAAATATAATCCAATATTAAATGTGTTATCGAAGAATTTAATAATTGAAAATATAAAATAATATATGCTATGAAAAAACAATTAAATATATAATTATACAAACCTAAATTCTTTCCATGACCTACCCCCACTATGAATCCTTCTTTATACATTATATATAATAGAAATTTCCATTGAGGCCCCACAACTAAAACGTTGGGAGTTAGAGATTGGCATTGAGAGAAAAAATGAGAAATGGGAAGAATTTACCATTTGAATCCTGATAAATTGACTAGGAAGCCACCAAAAAACTCCTTAACATAATATAAATAGTAATAATTAAATATAGATGATGCAATAAATTTTGAAAAAATAATACTTATAAGGACCCATCCTTAAAATTACATAATCTAAAAAATTCCTTTATAATTTAATTATTTAAATTCACAATGATCATTTAAAATTAGATCTTTAAAAAATTATGATATAATTCATTTATATAAAACCCTTATAATACAATTTCGGAACTACTAATATAATATCCATTTCTTATTTATATCAATTATTTTTAAAAAATATGTGAAATCATTTCAGGATAGGTCTTCATAAAATATATCTTGGTATCCCTTTTTCTCTTACCCATTCTTTAACTCTTTGAAGAAAATTCTAAAACATGGTATGAGTAAAAAAACCTCCTTTAGGGACATAAAAATAAATATATAAACTTGTAGGACATTATAGTTTTTGAAATTATGAAATAATATTCACAATGACATACTTCACACCCAAAAAGTATAATATAGTTACTATTTAAAAACAAGAAATTTATACAATAAATATAAAATATAAATATAAATATAAAGATATAGTGGGTAAATACTTACATAATATTTTAACCCTCATAGCTACCATATGTTATGTAACCCTCACAGAAAACTTTCATTATAACGTTCATGGATACCATACAATGCAACCCTTATGGCTACATTATGGTGTAACCACGATAGTGAAACTAGGAGTAACAATACGGTTAAACTACAACATAAAAATACACAATCCATTAGAGGGAGATATATGTCCCACCCTTAATTATAATGAATTATCAATGATTATATCATAATAATAAAATAAAAACACTTGTATGGCAACATTCCATTTTTATTTTGTAAAAATTGATATTTTATAAAGGTATTTTAATGAAAAATTATTTAAAATGTTATATAATATTTTTGAAAATAAATCGAATGAAAAGAATATGTTCATTAACTATAAATAAACATAATAAAGACAAATATAATAAAATTTGTTACATAAATTTCTTAGTACCGCATAATTATTGAAGTAGATAGAGTAACCCATAAAATAGAAATTGGTTTTAATAATTTTATTACATCAGGATTGCTTAATTTAAAATACAATAAAACATCCTATATAATGGTTTAAATTTCATTATTAATATATAAAATTACTATATAAATACTTGCAATTATTTATATTATATTCTTATAACATATTTTCACCCATTAATTAATAATATTTTTCTAAATTTCATTTTTTATGTAAATTTATTTATTGTATCAATGGTTGGTTCTTTATAAATTTCCATATCAAATGGATGAAAAATTAAAGAACTGGAACGAAATGTTGTTAGTATTACTCCATAATTTTAAAAATTTCCATATTTTATTTTTTTTATATGAAGATGAATCATTATATAAAACATTAATGAAAATGATTTAATTTATATTGGTGGTTTTTACGACCATAAAGAAAATAAATTATTTTATATAATATCATTTTAATATGATCGTTAAATAATTAAATAACTTATAATATTTATAATAAAATATTCCTTAACCATATTAATGGATTTTTGTCCACACCTTAAGGTGTTAATGGAAATTGATAACACATCATCTACGATGATGGTAAAGTAACACATCATGGTTAATGATTTTATTTTTAAAATAAAAGGGATTGGACAAGGATTTTGATTATGAATTTTTCTATGAACAAGATAAAATAACAATATATAAATGGTAATAGATTTTTCATTCCACATGGATAATGGGAGGAAAATAGATTATAATAAAATAAAAATATCCGAAAAGAAAATAAATTAAAATTAAAGTGGATTTTACTTCACAAATTCCCTCCCTTAGAAACCTCCTTATGGCCCCTGGTTTTCACCTTTTGGTGAGGACAGTAGGCATTGGATGTGGGATATAGGATTCAAAATGGAATTTTTTAGAAATTACTCAACCTAAAATTATTTTACATGTGAGGATAAGATCATGTGATTAGTAGTATTTATTGTCGAAGATAGTTGAGTTTTATCATTAATATATTAATTAGATTATAATTTGGATCAATAATATGAATAGTTTGAGAATTATTTTCAAATATATTGATAAAAAAATTGGAATGTTGTGATTATGATTATTAGATTATTCATGACCCAAATAATATTTTATTAATATTATAAATAATATATATTTTATATTACTATATTTTATAATTCCCAAAAATTATCATGAATTTTAAGAAGATTCAAAAAATTAGAAGTAACCATATTCTTTATGTCTAGAAATGAAAATGAACACTAAAAGTTTACAATAATTATTTAAATATATGAAATTTATTTTTTATTTAGAATTAGAATATATTCTAAAAATACCAAATCGTAATTTATAATTAATAAAAATATTAACATATTCAATGGAATAAATATATAATTTTTTCACTTATAAGATACATAAATTATATTTTTAATCTTATAGTTTATATTAAGGTTCTATTATTATAGATTCCTTAATTTTTATAAATTTCACTAATTTAATTATAAATTAATATTTATTTTAACAATTAAATTTATGTATAAATAAATTATTGTATATGTAACTAGATAATTACATTCTACCCACCATCTATAAATTGTATCCTCATTATTTTTTTTACTTATTAAATGAGTGGCATGAACTTTTTGTCATAGAATATAATTATTCTGATATTTCTTCTTTAATCATGTTGTTTATTTATATAAACATAACCTAGTGAATTACCTTATTACACAATACATCGAATCTAGAATCATGAATATATGCTTGTATTTCATTATAATAATGGTTATTCTTCATATGAAATACTTCTTGAATTAAAACATGTCATTAATCTGGAACGTAAATTATCAACACTAAAACATGAAAACTGTTGTGAACATGAGATAAACATAGAGGACAAGCTACCTAGTTGGAAACTGATGCAACATTATCCAAGATTTCATATGGTCAAATCAACTATTGATATAGATTTCATTCCATAAAAAATTACATATCACTTTTACATGGTTAAAATATATGAAAATCATGATCACCTTATTTGAATTAAAATTCTCTCCTCATGTTATATGAATAAATTTTCTTCACTCTATGGGATTTCCTTATGTGTTTAGGGATAATATTAACATTCTCAGCCACTTATTCTAAAGTTTCTGGTGTCATAAACATTCATTATCCCAAATCATCCAAAAAATGTGGAGTTCAAACCCACAACCCATATAACGTGCCAACATATACCATCAATATAATTAAATAAAATATGTTATTATATGAAAATTAAACTAAATAATTATGTTGATCCCATGATTCCTATTTTTCCATTGAACAATCTCAAAGTATATCCT
This sequence comes from Viscum album, assembly GCA_963277665.1. NCBI lineage: Eukaryota > Viridiplantae > Streptophyta > Magnoliopsida > Santalales > Viscaceae > Viscum > Viscum album. Next base: position 2,088,793,001 of record OY728152.1, read on the forward strand.
ACAATGGTTGAATTGTTCACTCAGTCAATCCATAATATTATGAGTGAAAAGTTCTATTGAAATTAAATCAACTCCAAAAAACTTGTAAATTCATTTCAAGAAGTCAAAAGTGAACAAGAAATAATGATCTAAAAAAATATAAATAAAAATTCCCAGTAACCATCCATCCTCATTTAGGTATAGTTGAGAAAGGTGGTCCATTGATATTGTATAGTTAAGAAGAATGTTTTAAGCATATCATTTCTTAATTGTCACTCTTCTTTAACCTGTTGACCAGTCAAACATTTCATGGTAAAATTTGAAATATCCATATTCATTCTATCCCACCATAAATACACTATATTGTATTTAAACATCATTTTGCAACCATGATTATAAAAAAAGACAAATAAGTTTTTAACTAAAAATATAATTCCTCAAATATTATTCATAGGGAACACATAATCAGTTCCCAAATCCAAAAACACAAAATTTACCAACAATAAATTATGGAAGATTACCATTTCCATAATTATACATTTTTCTATAACTCACCACCTTCCTTCTATACATACTAAATTCTATCTAATGTATATGAAGTCACTGAAATCTAGAAGAAAATATAGTAATTTCCTTCACTAAAAACTACAAATATAAAATCCATAAAATCATTATTCCATGGTTTTATTGATACCATAACATGCTTAATGATGTGTGATGTTTTTTACTCAATGGATTATCTACTTTGTTTTATTTTTTGGATGGTAATTTCTCATGAAATTGTATTCTTTTTTCAGATCCAGACTTATTCTGTACCTCATATTTTATTTTATCTGAGTGAATATATACATCAAACATTTATGGTCATTATTCATTCCAAATTTGACTTTATATAATTGATGGATACAAATTTACAAAACTGAAAACCATATCATCTATTTCTAAATCTTGTGCGGTAAAATTTAAATAATGTTGTTTCAGTTTCCTTAATGTACAATAATTTACTTCATCATTATGCTTCATAATACAACCATGTCTATTTAATGAACCATAACCCCTGATAAAAAATTCCCCATTTATAGAACGTAGGGGAAAAAATATAGTATCCCCCAATCAATTCTTTAATTCTTGAAAAAAACATCACAATCATCTATCTAAATAAATTTAACCATTTATTATTTTAACGGAGTTAGTGGGATATATAACAATGAACTATTTTGAACAAACTATTTTAATAAAAAAATATATTTAAACTATGAATCCCTATATCATTTATAGGAGTTATACAATTTTCAATCACATTTTTGGAGGGATATCTATTATTCCAATATTATTTATAATATTATCTATATAATAAATATTTTTCAATGAATAATTCCATTATCTAAAATTTTTGTACAATTACATTCATTGAGAGTTTGTAAAAAAAATACATAAATTTATTTAATGACCCTAATAATTATTTTAAAAGGATAAAATATAATAATTAAAAAAATCTTCTCAAAAATATTCATGATATATTATATTCATATATTCCTCGAATATAGTAGAGAAATTTTTTAGAGCATATGGAATAAAAACAAAAACCTTTTTTCCATGTATACTATAAAAGTATATTTTTTGGATATCATCCTCTATCACATTCAGTTGTTGGTACATAAATCTCATGTCCATCTTGGAAAAATATTTTACTTTTCAGATGACATCAAACATGTCATTAATATGAGGAAAATGATATTTTATATTTAAGTAATGTTATTATAATCTCCATAAAAAATGAAAATTCTGTTGTAACCATCATTATATTTAATGAACAAAGAAATAACACCCCATGTTGAAGTGCATGGGTGAATTTATCATTTATCCAGAAACTCCTACAACTGATTTATCAATTTAATAATTTCTAATAGATCTATTATATAAAGGGGTTCTGAAATTGGCATAACATCAGAAACCATGTCAACAGTAAATTAAACTATCTAGTTAGGTGTTACACTAGAAAAATAGTTAGTAAAACATATTGGTATTAAATTAACACTAGAACATCATCTACCTGAATAGATTCGTTGTTTTGAAAAATATGAGAAATGTAACTTTCATTTCAATCTTCTAGATTTTTTTATATTTCATTCATGGTATCAATTTTATGGGCTTATTCTTATATAAAAACCCAAAACCATTATAAAAAATAACTTCTTTAGATCTAAACCATATCATAGAAGGAAAAATATAAATCCAATCCATACCTAGAATAATATCATACACCATTAAGGAGAAAACAATAATGTTTATAGGTATTGTAAATCTATAGAAAACAACATGTTGATTATTTGAATTCTTTTTTAAAAAAATTTCCAATAGTTTTTTACCACAAGATTCATTAGCATTTCTTTAGAATAAATATAAAATTTTCTAGAGATGTTCTCATAAATAAACGATTGTGTTGAGCCTATAACAGATAATTCATTTTAAAAATTTTATTAGACAAAAAAGTACCAAATACAACTTAATTAGATAAATGGACATTAATTAACGTAGTTGTAAAGGATGTCACTTCACCGTACTACATATAATATTGTTGATTTGTATCATTAATATCTTTTTTAAGCACTTACTTATGTAATTACACATCCCCACACATTTAATTTACTTTATAGTTTTCTTACCACAATTAATCATACCACCAATATGATGTTATTAATATCATTATCAGGATATAAGTCAAATCATAACACAACCAATACACTTCCTCGTTATGTATAGGCATTTACCAAAGTTCATATTACAACACTTTTCGTACATAAGAAACTGGACATTCTTTTCATTGTATTTCATAGATTAATTATTACCCATCACATTTCAACTGGACTATATCCTGTGGTTCTTGCCCATGTACAAATGATTGTCAGTAGACTCTATTTCTACCCTCTCATTATACTAGAATATATTACTCTAACTTTTTAATTCATGGCAGGTTCATGCCCACTAAAATCATGGCTTCAATCTAGAGTAAAAACTATTTATTTTACTATCAATATCTAGAATAATATATGAAGCAAAATTTTCCAATATGTTGACATTTTCAATATACATGACCAAGAAATCATTCAAATTTTTCTTCAATTAATAGAATTTATTTTCTTGAATAATTCATAATACCATAGGAAATAATTTTTCAAGGAAAATATTTTATAATTCAACCCATACCAATGGATAAATATCCTCACCATCCATGATATTATTGACCATTGACCAATATAGGTTAGCTTTTCCAATAAATGATAAATTTTATGACCATCATTTTTATTACATGAACACCCCATCACAAAAAATATATTTTCAAAGGATTTAATCCATCATTCATCTGCAACTCGAACATAAGATCAATTGAATGAAGGAGGGGTTTGTCTAAAAAATGCCCCACTATAATCATGTTATGTTGTGGTTTCTCTGTGTGTTATATTCTCAATTACTAAAAAAGTATATAACAATAGTATTTATTATAAGTGCAAGTAATTTTTTTATGAAAAATGGAATCTTTATCAATGTTTAATAATGCACTGATTTATTTGACCCATTATCCATGATTTCTTTTTATCCGAGATAAATGTTACTATTATCATGTATTTATTTTTAGCGATTATAAAAGCTACCCTTTATCAGTGCTATATTCTTAGCACAAAAAATAAGTCTTTTATCAACTCTTTTTAGCACTTATAAATGTCTAAATAAAAAAAGAAATTATTAAATATATTAAAAACGATACATGATTATATTTAAAATATTATAATTTAAATAATTATTTATAAAAGTGAATAAGTTGATTATATTATATATAAATTTTAAATGCTAATAAATAGTACTTATTAAATATATAGATATATGAAAAAAAAATAACATAAATTAAAAATAATGAATTGGGAAAAATTATAATGATTTTATTAATGAGATTATTATTGATCATTTTAAAAAATATTATATGTTTAATATATAGATATATATTAATTTATATGAATATTATTTATAAAGGAATTAATATTTATGTACATATCCTTAAATATTCATATATTTAAGATTAAAGGTTTATAATTAAAAATGAATAAGAATTATAAATAATAACTAATTGCATAGGGTAATGGACATATAATTGGATATCGTTTGACTTTTCAATTTGACAAAGATCAAATTTGTTTTATATTTATTTCAAATCTATGTAATTAATTCATTTTTATATACAATGAACTCATACAAAAATTATCCAATTTTCCAATGTTGTTGAAGTATAATTATATTCCATTTATTCCATTTCCATCATTTTTAACGTGAATGCACATGAAAGTATATATTCAGAAATAATGATAAACAAATATTTATTAATAATGGTTTTAATGAAATATATTTATAAATGTACATAATATATTTATATATGTACATAGTATATTTATAAAATATTATATTTCTAATTATAAATAAAAAAATATTTATTTAATTATTATTTGTATATATATAAGTAAATAAATAAATATTTTTAAAAAATAGATATATTTAAATAATTATTCAATGTATGATAAATTTACATAAATAATTAATATATTTACTACTTATATATATATATATATAATTATATAAATATATTTAATGATATAAATATTTTTTTAAACATATTTATATAATTACAAATTAATAATTATATATATAAGTAGTTATATAATTAAAATTCATATATTTAAATATGTATTATATTTGAAATATTTATATGTAAATATGAATATTACCCATATATATATATATACATATTTTCTACATGTAATTATAATTATAAATCATTTATAAAAAATGATTACTTAAGTGCTGATAAATAAACTCATTATCTACAGATTTTTAAAGTTATGATACATATTTCATGATCTATTTAAAGAACAAAACTAGTTGAGAACCCATTGTGATATGGTAATCTTTCCCTGGAATCCACCTACATTCTCTTCTCTTCCATTGTGAATAGAAGATCGAATCACACAAAGCCACTCGAATCACATAAAGCCACTCGAATCACACAAACCCACTACCTTTAGTTACTTAGAAATTTTCTGGAATCTAATGTTCTATTTGAGTTATCGTCTCTATAATACATCAATTTTTTTATTTGCAGGTATCATATTTTCCTCAACATTGTATGGTCTGATTTTTTCCTCTGTAGGTTCCAGTCAATTCATTATCTTTTGTTTCATATTTGATTTCTTCATTGATGATTCCCTCACTTATTTGTGCTCCGACCATTTAATAAAATTTTTCATATCTTTATAAAACATTTTTTCATTTAATACTGATTTTGATATCCAATTTTTGTGTTGTCATAATCAATTTTATTCATTTTCGACATTTATAACCAATCATTCTCTGCAGACATTATTTTATCAATGTTTTGAAATGAAAATGAATCACATATGTTTTTTTTATTATCCAATTAAAAAAACTTCTAAAATTTTGTAAATAGTGTAATATTTGTATATAAAAATATTAAACTAATGATAAAAATGACTTAGATATCCAGTTCTTAGTTTGATGATTGTGTGAAGAAGAAACAAAAGATGTTTCTATGCGATTCATGTAAGAGAATTTATTTATTTATTTATATTTCAGTATTTTTCCATAAGGGGTATTCCCTAAATATTTATTCTCTTATAATTGAGTTGTTTTATTCTATGTTAAATATTATTATTTTTAATAACATATTTATTTATTTTCGATGTATCTCTATTTTCAAATTTTGAATGGGGTTTTATTTCTTATACTGTGTTGAGATATTCTATTGTACAAGTTACATTTATCTTTATCAATTTTTGTTTATTCTATAAAGATATATATATATATATATATATATATATCAATATATTTATATGCATTTTCAGAAAATATAATGCAAGGATTATTTTATAATTATTTATTCACAAATTATGGTTTTGAATTTCCAAATTATGAAGGGATTATATTTGATTGCATCAAAAAATATTTTTAAATGGGAACATGTTTTCAAATTATGTGTATTGTATATTAAATGTTACATATATATATATATATGTTTAAATGTGTATGGGATGGACAATGCAAGGGTTAGTTTTTTTTCTCCCTTGTATAAGACATATCTTACTGATGTGTTTTTTTGATTCATGCATACTTATTTATACACATCACTAGAATCTGTAGGATGGGTCAATTTGTATTATATGACCATCCTAGTATTTTTTGTATGTGAGTAAATGATGTGAATATCTTACTAGAATCCTTGGTATGTGTTGGTGTAGGAATATAACATCCCAAGAGACTTAATATGTTTTCAAATTTGTGTTATACCATTATGTTTAAATTTATTAATTCTTTAGGTTGTAACATCCCTTTCTCTAAAAAATAAATAAATGTTATAATATTCTAAATATTATTAATTAAATTTAGGAAAAAATATTTTTAGTTGTACATTTATTGGTTCCATACCTTAGAATCATTGATAACTATCCATTTATAAAAAATTGTATTAATTTTTTTAAATTGTTTCATTAATACATTTTGTTATTTTTTAGTTGATTAAATGAGAGTTTATAAATATGGTCAATCATAATTGGGTTTCTCATTACACCATAATTTCCTATATTAAATTTCCATTTTTATGGGATTTAAGAAATCCTGATCTGTGTCAAACAACGGTAATTATTTCAATTTTATACTTGAGACTCATGCCTCATCTATTTTATAGAATAATGTTATCCCCATTTATATCATCTCCCAAATATACCTTATTGCAATTTATTTCTTAAAACTAATCCCTGATCTCCTTTATGATTCAAGTACTACTCTTAGCATTATTTATCACATGGATGACTACTTCTTAATTTTGATCATTTAATATATGTGCATAACCACAAGAGATGAAGGTTGTGTTGAACCATAAAATGAAATGTGAAATTTCTAGGGGAAGAGTTCATGGGGATCATTGTATATAAATTTATCCTTTGTAACAATTCATTGGATAACAACTTCTATAGTTAAATATTTATTTTCTATAATTATGTCACTCATTTATTCAGAATACTATTCTTTTTTTGAAACAATCAAATATTGTGTTTTCCAAATAATAATTATCTTTAACATTCACATTTGAAAATTAATATCATATGTTTATTTTTTTTAATGTAAAAAAATTAATATTTTATGAATCTAATAGGATTGATGTGAATCTAAAATGGATTTTTTCTGATCATATGTTAAAATAGTAAGAATATGGAGTTAAAGAGTTCATCATGTCTGCAATAGGTCATGCACATGACCCTTCTCAAAACATAATCCCATGATTATGGTGTTGTTATTCAAAAAAATTAGGGTCGATGAGTTAGAAGAACATTCATTTTGTCTGTGAATATATTAGAGTTATAAATATTCGACTAAACATGTGGATAAAATGAATGTGGACACCAATTAGGATGATAATGAAGATCATTTAACATTTTATATCAAATCTAGTGTAAATTATTATTGAGACCATACTGAATAAATGAATATATAAATTGAAGATGACCATTATAAGTTTCAAAAATTATTTGTGGAGTTAAATAGAAGTACCAAAAAACCATTGTATATTGGTTGTACAAAATAAATAAAAGTTTATCTATTTTATTATTATATAATTTGGCATCGGACATCGGATGGAGTGACCCCAATATTACAGAACTACTTGGTCTCCTATATGATAAACATCCCAAAAAAAGAAAAAACATCATGTAAATATTACTTAAATTGAATGTTATGTTTAATAGGGATTATACCTTAAAAATTTATGCTTTTCCAAATGCTTGAATTACTTCTTTAAATCACTATGAATCACCCATAAAAATCCCTAATTGTGGTGAAAATCGATATAAGATAAATTAATCATGCACTTTAAAATTTTTATGGTACTTTTCTATAATTACATTTTTTATGAAACTATATAATAGTAAATAAAAAATGATATAATTTACATGACAAGTAGATGAATGAATTATATATGGGAACCAATTTCATACAGTAAATTCGCAAAAGTTGATGAAAATTTATTACAATTATCTGGATTTTGGAACTGATATGAGAAAAATTCATCATGGATTATTTATAGATGGAATAAATTCTTTTTTCTATACAGAGTTGTACTCACAATATATGTCGTTACATAGTTCTAAAATATATAATTCATCTATGGGTATGCATGAATCACAAATACATTATGTTGTATGTCATTATATGTTGACTAAAGAAATTGGGAAATGATATTGATTACTAGTTGGATCCAATGATCCATGATCTGGAAATAATGTTGGATATAATTGTAATAATGTATGATTCTCATATAATATATTAATTCACATTTATGTCCATGTTGAATAGTATGATAAATCATTTTCATTCTTATGGAAATTATTCTACCTATAACATTAACGAAATGAGGGGGTGTTCCATTTATTGAAAACACACATACATAGTTTGGTTGAAACAATCCTAAAAACTGTGTTTGGAGGACATCATAAACATTTACCTTGATGGCATAAATACCGATCCTAGAAGATATCATTAGATTGTAATATCAGATAGGGTATAGCATTGTCTCTCATGATGTTCAATCAAATATACAATAATGTAACAGATATTGTCACTGATTTTGGTATACCATTTATTAAAAACCAAATGAATTTTGTTTTGGAGAACAAATCAATTTTCTTTGAATTACCATATTTTATTTTTTTGTATGTAAAAATTTGTATTGATGTTATGCTTATAAAATGTATTTTATAGTGTTATTGGAATCTCGATCCAGACTATGTCATTTAACGGGATCACCTTTCCCTAGAGTAGGATTCTTCTTCAGTGCATGTGATAGTGTGGATTGTGGATAAGAAAATCAATGTTTTTCTTGGGGAAGGCCTTGGTTGAATTTTAGTTTTGTGGATAAATGGTTGGATTCATATAGAAACATTCAAATAACAGAATGGAAGGATCATGTAATTTCCAAAACACATTCATTGAAATTTTAGTTTTCTACTTTCTCAGGATGGAACGACCAAGGGTGGGGGGAAAAGAAGCACCCATAGTATCATGTAAGGAACCATTTAATTATTTCTTTTATGTACGTACAACATTTGGTTTATTTTTTGTACTATATGGAAGAATTTGGGAATGTTTCTATTTATTTTATAAAGGTCAATGGGTTGATAATGGTTAGTGGAATCCATGGAACTCTTATAGGAAACTATGTATTGTGAGATAGAGTATTATCAGAAGGTGCATAGTTAGTCACATGGTTCTTCAAAACAATGTGGTCACTAATGAGAAACCATATAAAATGGAGTAGAGTAAATATACACTGTTTTAAAAATCTTTTGTAACAATGTGGAATAACCTCATTTGGTTCTCCCTAAAGAGGAGGTAGGATAATGGTTAGCGCACGACATTCATAACCATCCCATTATCCATGAACGATTTAAATGTAACATCATAAAAAATGTATCTCACTCATATTTTATTCAATGATTATTTTTTCACTATTTTTTCACTAAGTAAATTTTTTCTCCCTTCAATATTTTTTTGGAGTCCTTCCCCATCAATCTAGAGGAAATCCAAAGGCCATTCATGGTGTGTTCTTTCCTGATTCCCCTAGTAAGTCTTCCAGGGTGGTATTTTTTCTTATATATACGGTCCATACATCTTTTTAAATGCTAGATCTATGTATTTGAGGAATGATAAATTATTTTTTTTGATAAGGTTTATATATAGCTATTTTGATGTTATGAAAATGGATCTATGGTGGGTTTTCCAGATCAACCCAGTTTTGTAGAATAATTAGCATTTTAATTTATTTTTTCAATAATTCCATATGTATGAACCTTCACATTAGAATCCTATTATTTGAAATTAGATAATTGATTCCAAATTCATATTTTTTCTTGAAATTTATTTTCAGGTTTTTTGAAATGATTGTTTGAAACACATTTTGGTTATGGTTTTTTGAAATTGATAAAATTGGTTGTTGTTAGAGTTATTTATATCATTTTTAGAGAGTATTTTTAATATATATATTTCTGTAGTAATGGAATTGGGGAGATATTAATTTTTTCAATAAAATTATTTTTTAAAATTTGATTTAAATGATTTGTTTTTCATGTTTATTTGGTAAATATGGTATTGTATAATCATGTTTTATACGAGATCTAGTTGAAATGTGACTTGGTGATTTATTCCAAAGGATTAATTTCTTGTGGGATTGGTTGCCTAATGATGAATTGTTATATCAATGAGAGGATAATCATTATTATTAAATATTTATCTTTGCATGCATGTGTATATTTGTGTATTGGAAAATGTTATACCAAATAGATTTCAAAAATAGTTTTAATGAGATATTTGGTTTCATTCCATGAAAAAAAATACATTGAAAACAATTTTTGGGTGTGAATTATATTATTTGACATAAACTAATGGGATTATTTTAAATGGTTTCATATAGAATTTTTTATAAATTTTCTAACATTTTATATCATAGTGGTTTGATTAGTGAGCTCAGTTGGGGAAAACATACTATGTGTCATTACTCACCCCCAACTTTGACAAATTGGTTATTTTTTAGATATTGTGTATTGAGACATATATGAAATTAATGTACCACATTTAATTATTGGTGATTCCTAATATCTAGGTAAATATTACAAACATGGATCATAGAGCCTACTGGGGGCTGTGGATTTGTGTCATTGGAGTGTCTATGTTTTGTGGATTGATTATTCTACTTTAGTGCTTTGATATTTGTTATGGTCTAGTTTTTTATTTTTATATTTTGGATTTACATTGAGTTTTATTATAATGACACCATTAATCATATATAATTTTTATGAGTTACTTGGTTTGGGTTTTTTTCATAGGGAAAATCATCACACAATTGTACTGAATTAGGGTGTGATGTATGTTACATATATGTTATTAATGATTAATTCATCATTCATTTTAAAAAATATAATTTTTCATTACTTAATTTTTCATACACTAAAAAATAATAATTGTGTTCAAGCATACGTGTGAATGACCATCTCCATGAAGCAATGTGATTCATTTTTCTTTACTACGTCTCATGGAATTTATATATGTTTATATAAATAAATAATAATGTATTTTTTATATTATTATAATTTAAGAATGATAAGGGAATATATTCCATAATTCTAAAATGGCTATTGAAAAAGGGAAATTCTCCTCGTATGTATTTACAGCCTACCATCATTATGATTATAATGTTGTTAATTTTTCCTAACAATCATTATTTTTAAATAATTTATAACCCATAGGTAAAAATTGTTGTTTTTTAGATAATTATTATAGATAAAATGGAACAAATACCCCTTTGAGGATGTGGAACATGGAAACTTAGTTGTGAGATTATCAACCCATGTTCCTCAAAACACCCAACATTGAATTAACTGATTAGTAAATAAAGTTTTTATGAAATAATTGAAAAAATGGTTTATTGATAAATTAATCATCCCATATAATAGTTATTTTTAAATTAAATGTCTTATAAGCGGTTTATTATACTTGATTTAATGATATACATGTTATATTAGGACTTAAGGTAAGATATCTGATCTTAATTTACATTCATTAAAGAACATATTTTTTTGTAAAAAATTTATTTTATATGCTGCATATACTGCCCCTTATAAATGTTATATGATGTATCATTTATAGTTAATTGTATTTTAATTTAAAATTAATATTATTCCTTCTAAGGGAATTTTACATGAATTTTACTACTTTTAATGAGATTTTAACTCAATATCATTTTATTGGGTTATATAAATTTGTAATTTTTTATAGTATGAGAATATTATTTTTGGAATTTATTTTTATTATATACATTATATATCAACTTGTATTATGTGCGTTAATATTTTTTACACATTATATCTTCATTAAATAATACAAAATTCCATTATAATATATTTTTAAGCGTTATTCATATAAAATTCCTTTTCATAAGAATATATGTTTATGAAATGGACCTATTTTCATTTATGTGGTGTATATATTATCCCTTTAAGATGATATGTAATCAATATTTTTTTCATTATATTTTAAATTTCATAAAAAAAATTCATGATTATTATGATTGAAGAGATACCAAAGTGGTAAGAGAATTACCTTATAATATAATTAATTTTCAATATTGATTATATCTAAGGTTCTGAGAGGCTAAATCAAATGGTCATGTTTTATTGAACTATATATATTTTAAGGTCATTTAGTTATGAATTTTTTAATTATTTTTAGTTTTTATTTACATCCTTATTTGTTAGTGAATCATCATGAAAGTCATCTATACATGATATTGATCTTCTATCGTCATTTAAATTAGGATTAAATCTCTTCTATATGTATCATTTAATGAAAACATCAATATGATTCATTATTTGTCATAAATTGATTCTTAAATACTTTTAAATTATATTTTTATTTCGATTAAATTGTTTTAAAATTTTATTATTTAACATGTTATATGTTGGTCAATTTAGAATCCAATTAAAACATTTTAAAATAATGTTAATTTTAAATATTTATAGCATGAATGTATTTTTATTTTATAAATATCATTATTTCATTTTATTATTCCTTTCAATGTTACCCATGTTATTTTTAAATAATGTAATATTTATAATATCTAAAAAAATTAGTCAGTAAATGGAATTTGCATATGAAAATTGTATTATAAAATATAATGGCTTCAATGATATTTTAATTCAAATAAAATTATTCAACATCTATAATAGTTTACGACAGAAACAATACACTAGTAATAGTTTGTGATTATACCATCATTATTCTTTGTCTAAATGGAAAATGGAATTGGCATGAATCCATTTTCTTTTCCATTGGTGAATCAAGAAATAAAGATCAATGATAATTATGATATTTATAATTGAAAGATTGAATATGTTTATTAATGCAATATATATGGAAATTATATATTATTAATGGGTGATACTGGTTTAAGTTATATGATAGGTAGATCCCCAATATATCTCACAAAAAATAGGTAATCCTAATACAACTTATAAATTTGGTGACCCCATTAGAGATTTTTAATTCATTTACAAATATTCTATATCTATAGTGTTATTAAGTATCAAGTCACCAGAAGTTTCATCATATGTATTAAACTATTCTCCAGTTGTTTTTGAAACAATTTAAAAATATGACATAAAGATAAATATCCAAGACACCAACATGTTTTATTTATACTTTCAATGGGTATTCATGATTCCTTTGATCAAAATTGACATTACATGAGTCATTTTTTTATTCTAATGATTTTACACTATTCTAAAGTATTATTAAATGTTCCATTATAGATGATCGATGAATTCATAATTATGAATTAAATTTTTTTATGCTCATGAAAATTTATTATTTAGTGTACCCTTATTCTCATGTTATACTCATTGATGAATTGTATTTGTTAATAATTATGTTTACAATTAAATATATTTTATGATCACCATTATTATGTTTATATTTCACTATGTTATGAATAATGATGATAAATAGATTTATATTAGAAAGGATTCATCTGTTGATAACTATACAATCAATTATTTATATATTTACAAACAATTTCATAATGAGTATAAGATTTTTAGAGTTTATACTATTTCTCCAAATCTCCATAACTAAATATTTATTAATTACGTAAGTTATCCAATATTTCATTTTTATATAATATGTTTTTGGATATAAAAAAGTGGGTCACATATTAACTAATTTTTAATTATTAGTTAAAAAATACATTGCATAAATACTCATGAAACACTTACAGAATGCTTATTCAAGTAGTAATAAATCAATAATATTATTTTGAATTCTCTAAAAATAATATTATTAGGATATTATTTTATTTACATGATATTTGAATATGTAAAATACATATTATGTTGGTATGGATTCATTTTATTCAATTTATATTTTTAAATTTTAGTTTTAAAAATACAGATAAATAAAGAGTCTTAATATTTAAATTAATGTTATATTATAAGAAATAATAATATATTAAATTATTTGGGATTACTACAATAGATATATTAATCCATGTGAAAACTATTTGGTTTGTATAATCCAAAATGGTATATTTATGGGAAATTTATCCTTCTTATGGTAACTATATTAACCCCATATTTGTGAAAAACACTAATATCAGTATAATCGTTAAAAGGGTTAATGAATTGTAAACACAAAATAATATGGGTATAAATGTAATCCAAAAATATCGAAATTTAATTTTATGTTATTAGTTTGAATCATCAAAAACCAAATTTATGAAATTATCAATTTTGAGCAATTTTATATTCAAAATTACATTATAATAGATTAATATATAATGAAACTCCTATAGTTCCCCTTCCCTCTCTAGAATATTTGAAACCCAAATTCACCTTTCATCACACCAAAATATCATCATTATCATCCAAAATACCCAAAAATAAATTACAAACATCCATCCCCATATTTTATAGATATTATTTTTGTAATCATCCTTGTTATATAGAGTTAATGAGTATTAAAAAGAATGTTTCCTAAAGAAGAGGTATCGTTCTTAATAAATTATTTTTGTTTTATTTCAGATCCCCCCTATGTAAAATATTGTTAATCATACATAATATAACTAAAATATTATATTTCAAACAATGATATTATATTTATTAATATACTAACACTCATCCATATCCAACAACCAAGAAATTTGAATGGAATCCATCATTTATGTGTACGGTAGACTACCCCCATGTGAACCGGTGTTATTATTTTTCCATTTCCACCTCTCATTGCACATTATAGTGAGATATTTATTGTATATGAATATATATCATTAGTGAAAATTTATCATTCAATTGAAATTATATATTATATATTTTCTTAATGTTTTTATGCTAAAAAATCACAACGTTTTTCATGCCTAGGTGTGGAAAGAAAAATTCAAGAATTAATGTGCTTTATTTTTCATCTCCACATCACATGTATTATATATATTATTTTATATAAAAATATAATATTTATTTTTTAATTATTATCATTCTAAAATGGTAAAATAAAACTTTTGTTCTTTCTATAATGATTATTGAAAAATGGAAATGTTACTCATGCATACACATGGTTTCCATTTTACATGATTGTAAGGTAGTTTGTTTTTCATAAACATAATTCATGTTTTATTGAGTATAATTTATGTTAAATAATAGTAAATATATAATTATTATTCATTGTAATATGATAAAAAATTGACCCATATTACGATGGTTAACATGCCAATGTTGTTTTGGAATTAAGAAATGAAAATCCCCAAAACACTTGATGTAGACTTCACTAACAAAATAATTAAATATGTCATTGTAATAACTGAAAATGTTATTGTAATAATGTAATAAACCAAGAAAATGATTCTTAATCAACAAAATAATTTATATAGGTTTATAAAATAGGCTTCAATGTACATACATGGAATGTATGGACTTGATGTTGGGTGTTTCATCTCAATTTAAATTCATTAAGGAATACATAATTGTTACACATATAATTTATAAAATATTGTGTATATAATATAAATTTAACATGTTATGTCAATATTTTATTATATTTAATGATATTTTAAATTTTAAAAGAAATTATTTCATCCAATGTGATTTTAATTGAAATATACCAAGTGGTAGGTTTTTCTTAACATAATCTCACTTCATTGGGTTGTATCATATCTTTAGTTATTATATTGTGAATCTATTATGATTGTAATTACCTTTATATGATTTCTATAGAATTTTAAATTTTATTGTGTGTATTTTTATTTGTTACCTATAATATCTTCATTGAAAAATTATCAATTCAGTGATATAATATTTGTCAGAGTTGGTCATCTAAAATACACTTTTCATGTAACTTATGTTTATGATATACACCTATATTATTTTATGAGAATTATATACTACCGGTTTTACATGATATATCATTAATATAATAATTTTAGGATACAATTTTTTATTTAATTTTATATGTTTTTTGGATTGTGATTGTGGAGTCACCAATATGGAAAAAGGATTACGATAAAATATTATTTCATTTCTAGAATGTTTATGTTGAAGGGTCTTGTGGGTAAATTCATATGATATTTTTTTATAAAACACATATATTTTATTATAGATTGTTTATTAATTTTTTTATAAGTATAATTCTCATTAATACACTTATTGATTAATGAAGCATCAATAATGTAGTTTTTATGTGATACTGTTCTTGTATCATATTATTATTGAGGAAACATTCTCTTCAATATCAATATTTTAAATAATATTTTCATGAATAATATTTTAAAAAAATAAATTATTTCTTGAATATGTATTTAATGTTATTTTACATTTATATTAATTTATAAAATAAATTCATAACATTTTCTATATTTTTCACTATCGAATCCCTTTATAAAATACTTAAAAATAATATGTATTTGTAATGTTGACAATAAGAAAAGATGTTCCTGGAATAATGACCATAATTTTATATGAAAGTTTAATTATATGTTTTCAATGATATTTTCAATTAAATGGGTTGTTATAATATTTTATAAGTATTTTATCTTTAATTGTTATTTACAAGAGAAAATGGTAATTTTTTCACGATCTTTTCCAACGAAATTATAATAAAAATTTTATTAATCAATGTAAAAAACCCATTGTGATATATAAAATCCTTTGGGAAAATTTTTTGATGATACCATATTTATTTTTTATCTTGATGTATAATATGATTGACGGTAAATACATTTATTTTAAATTTATTGATCAAGCTATAAAGAACAGTGATTATAATTATGTTGACATGTAAAGGATTCTAAATGGATTATACTAGAGAGATACATAGAAATTATTGATGGTAAATAAAAGATACCAATAAAACTTGTTTTATAGGTTGAGACACATTTTATTTATAGAAAAATTAGATATCCTAATAGATATTATATGAATGGTGAGCCTAATTATATCTCTCTAATGCATTTTATAATATTCCTTGTCTTTAGATACAATATAGAGGGAGTTACTAGAATTTTTATCCTATGTATTTCACTAGGACATAGTTAGTTATTACATGGTATTAAATTGGAATATGAAGATAATAATCCAAGATAGCAGCATGTTTTTATTCATTCTATGGGTTTTTTATTATTCCTTTGATCCAGATTGATATCACAGTGCTAATGATAATTGAATCCAACTATTGTATCCATTGATAAAGCTTTATTCATTTTTTCCTAATTGAATATATTTCTATTAATCATTATGAATTATATTATATTATACTCATTCACTTTTATTATGTCATCATACACTTATTCTCATATCTTTATCATTGTTACCTTTTATTTTTAATTCTAATGTTTACCCTTAATGGGAATTTGTACTCATTCTTGTTATGTTTCCTTTTTCATTGGCTATAGAGAATGCTGATAACATACTTGTTTCTAGAGTGTATTCTGGAATGATTTATTTTTGTGGGAGATGATGTAGATATATATAGACATATTTTTTATAAATCCATGTTTTTTATCGTTTATATTAATTCTATAAAACTCTATATCTAAAAGTTCAGTATATATGTAAGTGATCAAATATTTCCATTAGATGTTTTATGTTTTGGACAGAATGAACTGGGTGGAATTATTAGTACCTATCTATAAATGTTATGGTAATTATATTATAATTGGATCCATGATTGTTGGTTTATATATGTTGCACATATTTGTAATTTTGATGGATATCAGTGTGTCCATTATACGACACCTCTCTATAAGGACATTCTAAATGAGATTAACCTATTCTATATTATTTATTATCTTGTTTATTCATATAAGAAAAATATATTTCTATGTATTCCACACTATTGAAACATGATTCTAGATTATGTGCTTCATGATATGAACCATTGATTGGATGGTACTAATCATTGTACCTTGATACCCCATAAAATTTTATATTTTCATAAAAAAAATTTCAATGATTATATGAAATAATTAATGAAATAAACCCCCATACACATATTTTTTATCATAATTTACCATTAAATATGGTTATAAACCTCAATTAATAATGCATATTACCAAATTTTATTAGGGGGTTATGGAGAAATTGGCCCACAGTTATCAATGTGCACTAATTATAGAAACCATATTTGATTCAAATAATTTTGATTGTCGTTATTCAAATTGATCATCAATTTTTGGAATTTTTTTATTATGATCATATACTATTATTTGAATATCACTTTCTCTTTCATTCATCACTATATATTCTAAATATTTTTTGATTAAGTGCCCATTAATTTTAGACTACAATTTATTTTTATCTTACATGGATACAAGGCATATATATCAGTCTCCACCGATGTGTTAGTTTTTTCATTTTATATACCACCCTTTATCACAAATAAAATACCATTCCCCTTAATGATAAATCTCTTATTAGGGGAATTTATTTTATTACCTATGTCACTCAATTATCTAATTTTATGAATGTTATTCACGAGATATTTAATAACCAAAGAATATACTATTCTAATGTTCTTGATTCCATGTTTTTCATCATTAGATAATTTTATCATCAGGAATTCATCATTTAGAATATTTCAATTAATTCCAAGTCAGAAATCAGGCATGTAAAATGATACTTGTTTTCTATTATATTGGATGTAATTCTATTATCACCGATTTATACCCTATCTCACATAAATTATATTAATGAAAACACCATAACTATTTACTTTTTGGACCTTTTATTTTTTATCTAAGATGATGATATTACAAATATGGGTAATTATTATATTTTTTCATATAATATTATGATACATTCTCTTCATAAAAAGATATAAATGTATTTTTTATCTTCATCTATCATGAAGATTCCATTAAAATGTAGTATGACAGATATTGTTCTCCTATGGTATGTTCCTTTCTATATAACGTGAGAAATACCAAAATATATGTCTATATCAACCACACCCAAGACAAAAACCCTTGAAATAATACATGTAATATTGAATTAGTCTTATCTCCTTTCATAGATCTTAGGATTTCTAATACCAATGGTATATGATCACATTTTTTGAATCTATATGATTTTTAAGAAATAATAAAACCTGATTTTTTTGAATTATTATATGTATATAATACATTTGTGAAGAGATGTTGGTTTTATTGAGTATTAAAATTTTGAGAGACATGAAAATAAATCATCCTATACCGAGTGGAAACTTGTGGTTTAAAATCAAAATGTAATTGTTTTCAGTTTATATCAATCCCCCAAAAAAAATTTCATTGTGTGAATTTTTATATAAGATAGCATTCTTACACTCTTGTTGAATCCCCCAAATTATCTTATACCCTCTCCATGACTAGTTTAGTATAATATTTCAATGTTATTCTATAAATCAAGAGTCTATTCGAGTCTTAAATATTCCATTTTATACCAACAATTATAATTTAAGAACATTTATATGTTTTAATCCATATTACACTGTGATAATATAAATTTCAAGGATTTCATCCTTCTATACAATATGTATTGTAATATAAACCCCTTTACACATAAATTTTATATAATTCAATATTTATGATTCTATATTTCATCCATAAATGCATCTTTTTCCACTATATCCTCCATTATGTGGGGTTTGGATGTTAGAACCACAGCCTTTGGAATCATTTTTTACTATATAAATGTCTATTTTTCATGTGTATACTCTATCTACACTTTTATTTATACACTTCCCTCATCTTTAACATAAATATAATTATTTTATTATCCTATAAATCGATTCACTAAAACAACCACGACATGTTATTTATTAGGATCTTTAAAATATTTAATTTCCATTGATTTTATTTTCACTAGACTTGTTATTGAAATGTAAAATTCAGTTATTTTATTTAGGAAATTATTCGATGTTATCCTCTTACCATTCCAAAAATATAATTTTTTCCTCATGATTACTTCATTTTCATTATCATTATCTCATAAATTCTTGGGACACATAGCGGCAATGTTCCAATCCTTTTCAAACTGAAAAGATGTCTCTTATATTTTTGTTTTAACATACATTTTCAACTTTTCATATTCCATTAATGTTATAATGATACTTTATCAGAATACCTTACATTATGAAGTTTCTCCATATTGTTCTTACTTTTTTTGATGAATGGATGATCATGATATTAATCTTTTTTAATATAAGAATCATCATTTTTCAAAATTTCATATACACCATAGTGTTGTAAATATTATTCAATTTATGTTCCTATAAAAGTCTATTTATAAGAATAGATATAATTTTATTAAATTTAGGAAGAAATATTTTAAATACACACTTCATGATGTTCATATAATTTAGGTTACTCTATGTTAATTCATATTGTATACTATCCAATTCACTCGATAAAGGAATTTATAGGGAAAATATTTTAAGTACAGGTTTATGTTATCATATGTGGTCCATAGATGAAAAAAATTTTCATAATTTTTTTAAAATTAACCTTCATAGACATAATAATATATTACACATTTTGTGTTACGATTTACACAAAATCACCATTATGTACATTAAATTGTAAAACATTCCCCCATGTTCATTGATTCCCTTAGTGTTGGAATATAAACCATTATAGTATTTCTACAATATATTACCATTTTAATTATTATCCCAAATTCCATGAATTGAGAAAATTAATGAATTAAATTAAAAGATTAGTTTTGGTTTTTACTTAATCATAATCATACAAACTATGATGTTCTAGTTTTCAAAAAATAACAAAACTCTATAACATTCTACTAGTGTGTAGTGGAATCGTTACCATCATAGTTTATAAATATTTGAAAATGAGAACACACTACCCTCCAAATATATATTATTGGACATATAATCGATAATAATTTCTAATCAATTTTAAACATATTATAAACAATTTTTACTAATATTTGTTCGTCATGGAACTAATATTTCATCAAAATTATTATTTACTCTTTACCAAATTAGTTATTTTCATTTTCCTCCTTATTTGTGTAACCATTGTTTACATAAAAGTATAACTCACATTATCCTACTCAATAAAATATTAATTTACAAAATGTTTGTTTTTATAAATGTTGAAACATATAGCCTTCATCCAATTAAATACATTTTCTTATAACTATTATGAAAGTAAAGGTAACAACAACCTCAACCCCCCAGAAGGTCTTATTCTATAATGAGTGATTAGATTGTAAGCCTATTTATTAACCAATATACGTTTTTTATGAATATCTCAAAAAAAATTATATTTAATAAAAATAGTATTCTAAAGAATATCCAAATTGATTCACATTCATCTAAGTACAATTTTGGCACATTCAACAATTTCTCATTTCCAAATATTCGAATAAGTTCACCTTGTTCATTTTTATACATATATTGTTTATAATAATTCCCAAAAAATTATTTTATTCTCACTCACACAATTCTATTTTCCAAATAATAACATAACTATTGTTTATACACGTTCAAAAAACTCCAGTAAACACTCTTCCTTATAAATCCAATAAATATTTTTCATAAAAATATAGTTCTTTCTCGATCTCCATAATCATGTTTGTTGATGTTAACAAATATCATGTTTTCAATAAAAAACATATCCATGAGGTCTTCGATATAAAAATTCAATCCTATATCCATAAACTCCATTTTTTCAACCAATAAACTCCACATACATCAAGAAACAAAAAATTCTAGGATGTATCATGATTCTCATACATAAATATATTTTAACATGTACCCTTGAATAAAAACCACAAAAAATTAAAGCAAGAACATAAATACTTATTTAAAAAAGATGCAATAAAACTGATTACATATTTTTTATCTTCTTATAAAGAAGAGCATATTATATTAAATTATATTATAATAATTTTATGGATTTATCATTAAATAAATTAAAACATATTTATTTTAATAAAATTTACATTAATGGTTATTTTTATGTTGACAGACATAATTAACAAGTAAAAAATTTAAAATTTTTACATCATTATTTTTATGAAAAATAATGTTTGTTAAATTTATCTTAAAATATTATTTATCATTAAAATAAAAAGAAAAGGGTTGACAAATCATGTAAAAAAAGATGGTATTACAACTGTCTAAAACCACCTCTACGATTTCCACAGGTTACTAACAACTATAGAGGGAATCAACATATACATACCCATATCTCTAATATATGATAATTTCTCTGTCCATAATATAATTAACAAAATAATAATATAATTAAAATAAACAAATTAGTATCTTCATAAAATTAGTCTCATATATGATAATAATATATATAATATGAAAAAAATAATTACATAATAAATTTTATACTTTTATCTATCATATTATACTTAATACTTTTAAACAAACAGTGAAATACATTAATTAAATGGTGAGTTAAAATACTATTAAAGAGAAAATTATATTAAATTAAAATGAGACATAAATAAACATAGTACATTGGTGATCATAATAAAAATAACCATATAATATGAAAATTTTCATAATAAATAAATACATTATTATTTAAAATATCCCTAGAAACTATAATATTTTTAAAATGAATCAACATAAAATTATGGTAAAATATGGGACATATTTTTTGGACAAATATATCTTTATGTTCACAGATAACATATGTGTGGAATACTTCATTTCATAAAATGTGGGAAAAAAAGAATCATATTGAAGAATAATACTTAATTTATAATTTAATATATCACATTAACCAATGAATTTAAGGGATATATAATTATTTTACTTCATATCAATATATAATATTATCATAATCATGCATGCCTCCTACAAATTATTTATATTAAAATTATAGACATCAAATAAACCAATGGAAAAAATGGGGTTTATAATGATTTAAAAAATCATATTTTAATAAAAAATATTTTATGATCCTATAAAAATTGAAAAATATTTTTTGACATTGTGTATTACTATACAAATATCATTTTACATGATGATAATATATAATAACACAATATAATTCATGAATATGTTTTTGAAAATATTATCTTTTGACAAATTACTATTGGTTGTCTTAATAATCACCTCAATGAAGTAGATGCATATAAAAAAACTTAAATGAATAGTGAAAATGGTGATGAGTAATTTTTTTTGTATTTGATTAGAATAATTATAAAATATCATAGAAATAATGATATCATAAAAGAAAGAGTTGGGTTTGACGGTACTACTTACCTTAGGGATCATTTTTTCATCTCTTTTACTTCATAATTTCAGTAAAACTATGTGTGTTTAAACATGAATCCTAAAGTGAGTTATATTTCCCATTCCATACTGATGATAAATTATTTAAATTATATTATACTTTTAAATATTCAACGTTAAATGTGAATTAGTTAGATGTTAAATTTTATTCAGATTATCCCATCTTGTTTAGATTTTTCGAATTTCATTTATATCAATTTATAAATTATTAAATTTAATTAAAAAATTTCAAAAATGAATAAAATTGAAAATTTATATATATTTATTAATTAATTCAAATTATATATAATGGATATTATAATTAATGAGTTGGAATCATTCTCATAAGTGGTTAACCTACCATTCAAGGGTCATTATCAGATGAGGAGGGGATATATATAACTAATGAAAATATTTTAAATAAAAAATTTATATTATAATTTAATTTCCTTAGTAACATTATTAATTACTCATTAAATGAATTTATAATTGTTTATATAATTTTTTTAATAAATTTGTAGACATTAATATGAAAAGGGAGATGAAATAACTAAGTGGATAAAATTGTTAAGAAGATACTCTTTTTATGATGTCCTGAACTATAACATCCATCAAAAACTCATTTCTTTGAAGAGAGATGTGGTGGTCGTAACTTTATTTGACATACCCAAGACACCATATTTTAGAAATAAATTTCCTGGTATTGAGAAAACGTTTGGGGTATGATTTTATTATTAAATAATATTTTTATGTAAACATTGAAAAATTAACATCTAATCCATCTATATGATGCATGATTATATATAAAACAATCTAAATATAATAATAACTCAACAATAATGTTATTTTGAAATAAGAACATGTTAAAACAATATAAAAAACAATGAACTACAAAACTCAAATACATCCATAAACATGATCCCAAAAACCAACCAAATAACATCCATGCTTCATTGATACATATCATTCCAAATATATCAAGATGCATTTCTATATAAATAATATATATTTACCTTTCATGTGTGTCAGAATATGAAATCTATAAACAAAAAAAATGATACAAAGTATGGGGTGAGTAATTACACAGAAGGAATACCTAAAACACTTCCATCACATACCACTATGATAGGAACAAGTTGACAAATTTATATAAAATAGATGCAAAATAGTTAAACAATTTTTACAAATATATAAAAGAAATCCTTGTGAGAAAAACCACAAACATTATTATTTCCATCCATTCACTATTGGAATAACCATTCCCATGATCACAGATAGTCACCCATGTATTTATATATATAGACACACACACACACAGACACATGATATTAGTGTAACCATTATCAAGGTTACTCCAAGTCCATTATTCTTATTACCATAATGGAGGTGCTTCTGAATATACCCTTCAACAATGAACAAAAGAAAACCCAAATCATCCAAAATCGTTATTAATAAATTTTAATATAAATCCATTCAATCCTTGAAATCATATTTTCATTCAATTTTAATGAATAAAAACCATAACATAACATTTAATTCATTGTTTTAAAATTAAAATAAAATGAGAGGTTTTGAAAATACATGCAATTTTTAATATTTCTGAAACATAATAAACTATTAAATTCACTAAATCACAAAACATTTATATATAATATCCATGTAAAACCTTTAAATATAACTAAAATATCATGTTCTTGAAAATAGTTGATGTGAGAAAAGGCACCTAAATCATAATAAATGGTGAGAAGGAAGAACATCTCAATAAAAATCGTGATCCAGGATCCCAACAACTTCCATTCTGTATATCCACCACAATATCATCATTTTTAATTCCATTTACATAAATATATCCATTATATATTAGATAAATATATATGAAGAAAATAATAAGATAATATTTAATAATAACAAGGAACAATGAGATATTTCTAGGACTTACCGATGATTAGAAATCACCAACACACATAGATTCATCCAAAAATCACTTCCAAGTCAAATTAAATCATCATGAACTCTGAGAAAGAGAAGACTTAGATATCATGTCATCGAAAAATATTTTTTATGGAAATTTTATCAATAATTCACCATATTAATATTTTCCCATGTTGATTTTTTAAATGAAATTTGTAAGAACTAGGATCTTCGTTTCAGGTACACCATACCTTTTTTGGAGTTTTTATGAAAAATGGGTTTTCTGGATAATTTTGATGTACATGCCGTGTACTTTCTGAGTACACGCCATGTACTTTCGGAGTACACGTTGTGTACTCTTCTCTGTCTCGAAGTCATGTGTTGGCCGTGTCCAGGCCACACACACAATGTGTATGGGTAACGTGGTGGCCAGTTTTGGCAGAGTACATAAAAAAAGTACACATCATGTACCTTAAAAGAACATGTTGTGTATATTTCATTTTCTTCACTAAACACACTAGGGTCGCGCCTGACAGACAGAACACACCCCATCTTCAGGTTCTTCATCCGAGAGCAACCCGTACGGTCTGATCTTCCCTGATCCCCCGCCTCTCCGTCCGTTCTCTGATTCTAGCACGGTCGATTGCGTTTGAATCGTAGTAGTGAGTTATTACTTCTTCTTGAACATTGTTTTCCAATTCCCTCTCTTTATCATGTTATCATAGTTTACGTGTTTCGGACATTTTCTCAGATCTACAAAATTCAAGGGAGAATCTGCCATCGTGGTTCATGTATATCAATCTCCTAGGATTGAGGTATGTTGTTTTTGCCTTTCTGTAGAAATTTGATGAGTATTTTGTGAAAATTCAACCAATAACCTTGAATGGGGTATTGTGTGTTCCCGGTTGGCCCTTGTTGTATTGCCTGATTTGATTTCTATAGTAGATGTTTTACCTATGTTTATGGTAGTTTTTACTGTACTCTGGATGTCTTCTTGCTTGTTATTCATGTTTGTAATTTCCATTTTCCTTGCCTAGTTCTAGGATAGAGTAACTGTTACTTTATTATGTTGTTGAACCTTATATTGATATCCAAGTAGTTCTTGATGTTTACATGGATGATACACGTGCACTGAGCATGTTTATTAATACACAGGACTGTGAGAACCTAGTGTGTTAGACCATATAGATAATTGTTGTAAGGGTTTCTCCAGAGTGTCTTTTAATAAGATGTGTGACCATAGGGGGAATTTTCGATGAGGTCTTCCTTAGAGAGTCTGTAGTTTCTCGATTTGGGCCACAGGGGGAATGAGACATTGAGTGCTTCCCCATTGAGCATTTAGCACGATACGAGACTATAGAGGGAATTAACAGTTAGTGCTTCCTTAGAAAGTCTACTCTTAGATAAACCAGAGGGGTGAGACTGTGTGAGCCTCTTATAGGGTTTCCAATACTTTTATGTTGAACCATAGGGGTTAGGATGCGAGTTCTGCCTAGAGGGCTACCTGTTTTATTCCTGTTGTTGGTTGTTTACATGTGTACTATATGTGATATAATAGTGGTTTGTAGCTGTTGTGTTCTTTTCTGTTTACTACTTCTTTCACTTTTACATGCCTTGTATTCATTGACTATTAGGCACAAATATTCGGGTGATTGCCTTCTGGGATTGTATCTCACATCTGTTTGGGCCATGCTTTGGGACCGAGAAGATTACGTTGTTTCAATTATAGATATGGGCAAGTGACCTTCTACTTCAGGTTCTTGATTGCACTGGAGATAGAGATCATGTGACTGAGCCATGGATTGTGATGCTGAGGAGTTTACTTGTTTTCTTTTGCCCATTGTTTTCAATTTTATTTCAGCCTGTTTGTTTTTTTACTTCATTCCATAGAAATATGTACCATGTTGAATCATTATTATTTTATACATTGCTTATGTTGTTCAGTTCAGTTTTTGTATCTTGTTATTGTTTCCGCTATTGTGTCTGGTTGTTCTTCCGCTGTATACTTTACCAAATGAGGGTTTAGTTTCCCCACAAACTCACCAAGGCCCTCGCTACTAGTCGGTGGCCTCTGGCATTTGGGGAAATGTGCTTGAGGTCATGCGGAGAACCGGGTATAGGGCCCCAGTGGAGTGGCTTTGGATTCGAGTAGTTACAAAGTGGTATCAAATGTGTTTCTTTTCTCTAGATTTACTGTTTGGAGGCTTTATCCATGGGTATGACGGATTTGTTATTTGGTATTAAACTATGCTTGGGATTAGCTAACCCGTGTACAGGGAAAATCCATACTACCTAGTTAATTGTAGTTTGCTGGTTTTGAGATTTTACAGTTGATATGATTTCACCTAGAGTGATTCACATGCTTTGTGTTATTATCATCTTGACTATTGCAGTTCTATTTCTGTCGCAACCCGATGAGATAAGGGTATGCCATCTCATGCTTCATAAAGGAACTTGTATAAATTTAATGCCATGCATTATTTCCATGCCATCTAGGATGCATTAGCAATTGGATGATATTGTGATAGACTTTGTGTAGACATTGCATGTTGTTGTGATAGATGTTTGATAGAATCTCTACTTCCTTTTTGAGTATTGTTGAATTCTAATTTTCTTAAATGAACGTCAAGTTTTGATTCGCGGGGAGTATGGGTCCTCATGAACTGTAATTTGGAACTTATTTGTCATGTTATCATTGTTTCTTGGATTTTGTGTAGTTTTTGTCCAACTGCCCTGACAAACCCAGAATACATGGCGTGTACTTTTCGGATACATGTCATGTAGTTTTTAGGATGTGTCACTGACTTAGTGGGAAGAAACATGGTATCTTGAGAATGACTTCTGGAACACGTCGTGTACAGTTGGTACACGCTGTGTAGTTCGGAGCTGTGTACCCAGCCGTGTCACTAACAACACGGGTCGTGGAAGATTGGGTAGAACATGATGTGTTATAAATGAACACACCATGTTTCCCTATCTAGGTGCCCGACCATGTCATGAACAACACGGGTCGGCGATACCTTCTCTTTGACACGTCGTGTTGTCTTCAGAACATGTCGTGTAGTCTTTCCCAGGTACCCAGCCGTGTCACGAACAACACGGTTCAACGTTACCTTCTCTTTGACACGCCGTGTTGTCTTCAGAACTTTTCGTGTAGTCTTTTCAAGGTACTAGGCTATATCACAAACAACTTGGGTCGGCATTACATTCTCTTCGACATGTCATGTTGTTTTAGAAACATTCCATTTAGTCTTTTCCCTGTACCTATCCGTGTCACGAACAACACGGGTCGGCATTACCATCTATTTGACCCGCCGTGTTGTCTTCGGAACACGTCGTATAGTCTTGTTCAGGTACCCAGCTGTGTCACGAACAACACGAGATGGTGTCACCTTCACCTATACACTCCATGTTTGTTCAGAACATGCCATGTATGTTTCAGCCATGTAGACAACCATGAGATGAACAAACAAGGACCACTAAAACCTTTTCTAGTACACGTTCTGTGTGTTCAGAACACGCCGTATAGTCTCAGGATAAGTCGGACCATGTGGGATAGTCATGTAAAGAGACTCGGGCATGGGAATAGTTTCCAGGTACACACCGTGTGTTGGATCAACACACCGTGTAGTTCGAAGTGTTACAGGACCTGTAGGGCATGGGTAGACGCCCTGTCAGTGGCTTAAGAAGACACACGGTGTAGTTTTTATACATTCCATGTAGTCGTGTTTTGTAAACTTGTGTGTTTTTCTTCCCCTATTCCCAATTTGTACTCTTGTGTTCCATGTCCTTGTTTTCTAATCATAGGTGTGATTTTTATCTTTCAGATCTATGCCTCTGAGACTTCCTCCGGTTGTACATATGTCATCAGGCAGTGATAAAACGCCAGATATGGCTGATCAGGGACTTCCTGCCAATCCTCCAGTCGGGCCAGCCTTGGCACCGACTGTCATACTAGTTGCAGGCGCTGATGCACAGTTCAGGGAAGGTTTTATGAAGATGATGTAGACCTTTCAGGGATTACCTCCTCCTTCCCTGACTATGGCAGACCTGAAACGGGTTTTCTAGCAATAACATCCTCCTACTTTATCGGGGAATGGAGTACATCAGGATGCAGATTCATGGCTGGAATCCATGTAGACTATCTTCCATCATCTGGAGACATCTCCTGAGAGACAGGTCATTCTTGCCACCTCCATGCTCCGAGACTCCGCCAAGAGGTGGTGGGACATGATCTCAAAGGCAGGTCATCAGAAGTTTATGGCTTGGTAGGAGTTTCAGCTCGTCTTATATGACTACCTCTACCCGGAGACCCTCAGGGCCGATCAAGACTGGGAGTTCATGAGCTTAGAGTAGGGTACTCTTTCTATCATAGAGTATTCCTCTCATTTCACTGAGTTGTAGTGTTTCACACCCCTCCGGGATGGGATTTTGGTGTTCTTAGAAAAGAAGTTCAAGGATGGTCTCAGGCGGGAGTTCCACTCACATGTTAATATCATCTAGTTGACTTCCATCACTTCCATCGTCACTCAGGCACTAATTGCGGAGTGCAATTTTAGAGACTCCAGAGCTATGATCCAGGGCGGTTCTGCTTCTAGATCTAGTTTTCCTCCAAATGACAGCAAGAAGCATTGTAGAGTCTACATGCGGTGATCCAAGGAAGAAACATGCATGGTCAGGAAGCCAGGTGATATGCTATCAGTGAGTCCAGTCAGGGAACACGAGGCCGAAGTGCCAGTGAGACCCCATGGAGTACCGATCTTGCGACAAGATGGGTCAACTTCAGCATTTCTGTCAGGTTTTCTAACCAACAGCGGGTGATCGGGGTTCTTCAATTAATCCTCGTTCAGGATCAGCACCATCAGTTTCTCACCAGTCGGGGAACTAGAGTTTTTGCGGCCATTCGGGCCGTGGTGGAGGTCGAGGCCATGGTGGTCAACCACCAGACCCTTAGCACCAACATTGGGGTTCTGCTCAGAGTGGTCATCCAGGGGCGCATGGCCATGGTGCAGGCCGGTCTTTTTCCGTGGAGCAGACCTATCGGGACCAGGATCCCGACCCTTCTACATTTTATGGTACTATTTTAGTAGCCTCAGTTTTATCTTCAGCCCCTTTCGATACTGGTGATACACATATCTTTATCTCTGTTATTGTCATGGACATCCTTGGGCTCTGCATCTTTTCTTCTGTCAACTTGTTGACACTAGACACACCTTTGGGGACAAGGACATCTAGTGTGCGCCAGTGTTGACTGTTCCTTCTTGAGGTTTCAGGGCATCGTTTCTTATGGGATCTCTATGTCCTAGTGATTATAGGCTATGACTTCATCCTGAGGATGGAGTGGTTGGTTATCTTCCAGGCATTTTTCGACTATTATCGTCGTACAGTGAGTTTTGTTTTAGCAGAGGGTGATTCTTTTCTTCATATTGTAGAATGGGATGTTCAGGCGAGTCGAGGAGGATTCAAGCATCATGGGCTAGGAAGGGTGATGACCCAAATTGATAGTCATTATCTGGATGATTTGGGTATTTCACAGTTTCACTTTCTTCTAGTTGTGGATTGATTCAGGGACGTCTTTCAAGAGGACCTTTCAGGTTTTCCTTTGGAGCGTGATATAGACATTTCTATTGAGTTCGTGCCATCAGCAGCACTAGTGTTCCTTCCTCCTTATAGGATGGCTACACCTGAGTTGCAGGAGCTCAAGAAGTAGTTGGAGGAGTTGCAGGAAAAGGTTTTCATCCAAACCAGTACTTTTTTTTGGGGTTCACATGTCCCATTTGCGAATAAGGTAGATGGTAACCTTTGTCTTTACATGAATTATCGGAAGCTGAACCAGTTGACAGTCAAGAACTGATATACATTACTAAGGATCGATGACCTCTTTTATCAACATCGTGGAGCCCGGGTGTTCTTAAAGATTGGATTGAGGTCTGGTTATCATCAGTTGCGTGTTAGACCATCAGATATACCTCTGACAGCCTTCAAAAGAAGGTATGGTCTATACGATTATACGGTTATTCCATCTGGTCTCATGGATGCGCCTGTAGTTTTCATGGCACTGATGAACCGAGTGTTCCAACCATTCATGGACTCCTTATTTGTGGTATTTGTGGACGATATCTTGGTGTACTCTCACACTCAAGATGACCATTCCACACATATTGAGAACTTTTTGATTACACTACTAGAGCATTGAATTTATGCTAAACAATCAAAGTGCCACTTTTGGATGGATCAGATTCACATCATGGGTCACATCATCTCAGAGGCAGGAGTATCTGTGGACTCGGAGAAAGTGGGAGCTGTAGTCTCCTAGGAGTACCCGAAGATCTCTTTTAGGTATAGACTTTCCTAGTGCTGGCTGGATACTATAGACACATCATTCAAGACTTCTCTCGCCTAGAAGCACCTTTGACAAGACTGACCAAGAAGGGGGCATAGTTCTTATGGTCATATTCTAGTGATTCATCCTTTGAGGAGCTGAAGGGAACGCTGATGTCAGTACTGATACTAGTCTTTCCAGAGCTAGGAATGAGCTACACTATTGATTTTGATGCTTCAGGTAATGGACTAGGAATTTTCCTTATACAGGGAAATGGATTCGTTGTGTACGGGTCTCAGCAGCTGAGGCCACATAAGAGGAACTACCCTACGTATGATCTATAGTTGGCAGCTATTGTTCATTCCTTACGCTGTTAGAGAGACTATCTTCCAGGAGAGCATTTTTTGGTCTTCACCGACCCCAAGAGCCTCAAGTATATCTTCAATCAATGTGATCTCAATCTGAGGTACTGCATGTGGGTTGAGTATCTTCAGTCTTTTAGTTTGGAGCTTGCCTATACGCAGAGAAAGGGATATGCAGTGGCAGATGCATTGATCAAGAGAACTCAGATTCAGGAAGTTCAGGAGGCCAGCAATGAGTGGCAGTTGATGGCTCTATTCTCTGAGATGCATCTGTAGGTGCACATTAGACAGGGATAGAAATTCCTATCTTCTATAGTGGTTACCTCCAAAATACATGATCGGGTACGGATGAGGCAGCTATCTGACTCAGAAGGCATATTATTGCAGGATAGTGTGTCAGGAGAGGACCCTCTTCCTGGATGGACAGTGGGCGAGGATGATATCTTTCGTTTCTAGGGACACATATGGGTGCCAGCAAACATACACAAGGAGCTGATGCATGAGTTTCATTCCTCAGTTTGGGCAGTTCGTCCTAGCATCACCAAGATGTATCGAGATCTTGATCACATGTACTGGTGGCCATGTATGAATATAGATGTTTCTGGTTTTATCATGAGATGATGTACTTGTCTGCATGTGAAGGCAGAGCATCAGCAACCAGTAGGCCTTTTAGAGAAGTTATCCATTCCAGAGTGGAAGATAAATGATGTGGCGATGGACTTCATGACCGGGTTTCCGAGGTCGCCCCGCGGTAACAATTCTATTTGGGTTGTCGTTGACAGGCACACGAAAGTTTCTCACTTCATACTGATCAATGATACCTTCATTGTTGATGTTCTGGGATGATTGTACATCAGATAGATCATTCACCTACATGGAATTCCACCCTCTATTGTTTCAGACAGGCACGTACACTTTACCTCTCGATTTTGGCAGGGACTTTAGAAGGAATTGGGTACACTGGTACTTTTGAGTACAACATACCATCCCCAGATAGATGGCCAGTACGAGCATGCGATCCAGGTGCTTGGGGATATTCTACAAGCATGCATTCTAGACTTTTGCGGTTCTTGGGAGAGGCATTTACCTCTTGTAATCATCTACTACAACAACATTTTCCAGGTGACCATTTAGATGGAAAATTACGAGGCTTTGTACAGTAGGACATGACGATCACCCATATGTTGGCTGGAGGTACGAGAGGCAGCATTTCATGGACATCGTCTTGTTCAGGATACTTTGGAGCAGATAGAGTTGATTCGGAAGAGGATGGCTACAATACAGTCCCGACAGAAGTATTATGCTGATCTGCGGAGACAACCTCGGGAGTTCCAGGTCAGGGATTAAGTTATCCTGAATGTCATACTGTGGTGGGGACATAAGAGGATTCAGAGGTAGGGTAAGCATTCACCATGGTACTTTGGGCTGTTTTAGGTTTTGAAAAGAGTTGGGCCTATCACCTATCAGTTGAAGCTACCCCAGAGGTATTGGGCCATGCACATCGTCTTCCACGTCTCTCAGGTTCGACATTACTTTTCAGACCCGTCACATGACTTTCAGCTTGAGGAACTTGAGCTCGATGCGGATGCATCGTTTGAGGAGCATCTCATACGAATTGTTGATCGCAGTACGAAGGTTCTCCGTGGGCAGTATTTCCCCCTTGTATAGGTGTTATGGTAGCATGGGAGAGTACAGGACTATACCTGGGAGAGGGAGGCCAAGGTACGATGGTAGTGGCCAGAGCTGTTCGGGGTTTCTTCTTCAATGCCTCACTAGGGATATTCGAGGACGAATATCATTAGGGGGGATTTTTTAAGAACTCGGATCTTCGTTTCATGTATGCCTTTCCTTTTTATGGATTTCTTATGAAAAAATGGAGTTTCTGGAAAATTTTGAAGTACATGTTGTGTACATTCTGAGTACACGCCGTGTACTCTTCTCCTTCTAGAAACCGTGTGTTGGCCATGTCTGGGCCACAAACACGGTGTGTAGGGGTAACGTGGAGGCCGATTATGGCAGAGTACTGAAAATCCTAGTACATGTCGTGTACTCTAAAAGTACATGTTGTCTAATTTTCTTTTTTTTAACTAAACGCATCGGGATCACGACTGATGAAAAAAACACACCACTTCCCCATGTTCTTCATTCGAGAGCTACCCGTACGGCCAGAACTTCTCCAAGATTCCACCTCTCCATTCGTTCTATGATTCGAGAACGGTCAATTGCATTGGAATCACTGCGGTGAGTTCTTCCTTCATCTTGAGCATTGTTTTCCAATTCCTCCTCTTTCTCATGTTATCGTGGTATATGTGTTTCAGATGATTTCTCAAATCTATGACGTTCTAGGGAGAATCAGTCGGCGTGGTTCAAGTATATCGATCTCCTAGGATCGAGGTAGGCGGTTTGTGCCTTTCTGTAGAATATCGATGAGTATTTTGTAAAAATTCCATGAATACCCATGAATGGGGTATTTGGGGTTCCCGTTTGGCCCTTGTTGTGTTTAGTTCTTTGCTTTATTTCTAGATTTGATTTTTTTCCTGTGTTTATTATTGTTTTTACTCTACTCTGGATTTTTTCTATGCTTGTTCTACCAGTTTGGGGATGCCAGTTTCCATGCCTAGTTGTTGGATAGTGGAAATGTTTCTTTGTTATCATGTTGAACCATAGATTTATAGCCAAGTAGTACATGAGGGTTACATGGAAAATACAAGCACACTGAGCATGTTTATTTATACATAGGACTGTGATAACCTAGTGTAGTAGACCATAAGAAGAATGGACGTAAGGGCCTCTCCAGAGTGTCTTTTAATACGATGTGAGACCGCATGGGGAATTTATGATAAGTGCTTTTCATAGTGTCTATAGTTCATCGACGTGGGCCACAAGGGGAATGATATGTTGAGTGCTTCCCCAGAGAGCCTTTTGCACAATACGAGACTATAAGGGGGAATGACAGTGAGTGATTCCTTAGAAAGTCTACACATAGATGAACCAGAGTGGTGAGACTGTATGTGCCTCCTAGATGGTTCTAGTACTTGTAGGTTGTACCATATGGGTTAGGATATGAGAGAAACCCAGAGGGTTACTTATTTTCTTCCTGCTGCTGGTTATTTACCTGTGTACTCTGTGTGTTAGAACTGTGGGTTGTAGCTGTTGTGTGCTTTGTTGTTTACTACTTCCTTTACATTTAGTTTTTTTATTCATTGACTGTTAGGCACAAATCTTTTGGTGATTTCCTACAGGGATTATATATGACACCCTATTTGGGCCATGCTTTGGGCCCAAGAAGATTATTTTTTGCAGGTATAGATAAGGACAAGCACCCTTCTACTTTAGGGTCTTGATTGCACTGGAGTTAGAGAGCATGTGACCGAGCCATAGCTTGCGATCCTAAGAAGTTTACTTGTTTTCTTTTCCACTTTGTTTTTCAGTCGTATTTCAGCATGTTAGTTTGTTTACTGAATTCCATAGACATATTTACCTTGTTTCATCATTATTATTTTATACATTTCTTTTTCTATTCAGTTCAATTGTTGTATGTTGTTATTATTTACGCTATTGTGTCTGGTTGTTCTTCCACTGTATAATTTACCGAATGAGGGCCTAGTTTCCCCACCGACTCACCAAGACTCTCTTTGCTATTCTAAAGCCTCTGATGTTTGGGGAAACATGCTTTAGGTCATGTGGAGAACTGGGTATGGGGCACCCATGGAGGGGCTCCATATTCCGGTCGTTACAAAATTCATTTTATTAAAATAAATTTAAAACATAATTTATTATAACTAAAAATAATAATTTTATTATATTGTTTGTTTAAATACACTTTATAGAATGTGAAAATATACTCTCATTGAGTATATAATTTGAGTTTTTATTGTTTGAATTAAAATATCTATATCTACTTGATTTATCCGTGATATTTTTTACATTTCATTATGTTATATTTTATAAAAATTACTATTCTAAATTTCATATTATTATTCCAAGAGTTTAGTTACAATTCTTAATAGTTTTGTTACAAATCTTAATATTTAGGTTTCTACTACAATGATAATATTGGATTTACAATCCTATAGATTTCATTTATTTACTAAATTCATAATTCCCAAACAATATTTTCATGGTTCCATATTCTACATTATTTTAAAAAATATTTCATTACATTTTTTTGAATTTTTTTATAATGATTTTCAAGAGTAGGATAACTAAAAGAGATAAAAAATTTCAATATTGTTAGAATATAGTTATTTCATTTTAATTATGATTATTTTATCTCATGATTTTTTTAGTTATATTTGATATATATTTATTCTGTAAATCTCATTTTCATACTTTTTTTATTATGTGTAGAATGTATGTTCAACCGAACACATTTATTAAATCTTATTTAAATATTTATTTAATTTTAATCATCAATCATTAATGTTTGAGTAGTTATATTATAAAATAATTTTAGAAATTGTATCCTCAATACTTCTCATAATATCCTCATCGGAGGTTGTATAATGGGAAATCTATTTCACAACATCGTCTAGTTACCATATAGATTATTTATTCTTTTGGGTTTTCTAATGTACTTTGATAAGGTAAAATGTCATCTTGCATAATAAATTGCCCATATGGTTTAATATCACCATTAATAACTCATTATTAGAGTGACCATGATATAAATATACCTTATGAAGATTATAAACATTTGATGTATCAGGTATGTTCTTCTTCAGTATAAAAACATAGAACACATCTTTATATTTATCTAGGTGTTGTAGAAGTTCTTGTGGAAATGAAAAATTTTATATTCAAACATGGATCTGAGGGAGAACAATGTATATATAATTTATATTTTAATTATTTCTATACATCATAAATTTCTTCAATAGTGATTTTTGAAGGAACCCTTTATTTATAATATAAAACTCCATGTATCTTTCATGATTTTCAGTTTAGATATATTTTAAATTATTTTTAACATTATTTTTATTCAATATTATTAGAACTCATTATCATTAATTAAACATACTATAGTCATAGAAGGATATGTTAACATATTCATCTGAACATACATGATTTCTATAACTTATAAAATTTAGAGGATCCTTCAGGGTCATATGATTAAATGACTGGAAGTTTTTGATCTATTGGAATTGAACCAATGGATTATTTTGATCATGTTCTACTTTGATGTATATTAATACTTGTATCAAAAGTAACTAATGTGTTGGAATGGTACTTATATTTTAAAATTTATCTTGATTTTATTGGAAGTATAAAATTTTAACTCTGTGGTAAGGCTGTGTTGAAGACTCCTCGTGGACATTAAAGTGTTCCTTTGATCTCTATAATACATGATCAAAATCTATTCCACACACAACATCAATATATTGTTGATATATATCATAACTAGTTGATCATGTTTAAAAACATCCAAAATATATATTTAGTGAAACACCTCAGTGATTAGATCAACCACAATCAATATGACATTATTTCCTTTAGAATTCATTTAAGACCCAAGATAAATTACAATGTGATAGTCCCAGGTTTCCATATTTGTATATCGAATGGTGTCATAATCATTTAAGAATTATGAATTTGTAAATAAACATTTTTAGAAACAAATAACATTGATGTATAATTTGTAGTTTCATTCATCATTTTGAACCCTTTATGTGTTCTATGGAGAATAATGATACTTCAATGATATTTTTAGATGAAAATAGAAAGAAATGTTTCATGTAGTTTCCAATAGATAATTATTTATCTCAGCTGATGATGGAACACCATGAATGGTCCCAAAATATTGATTCTATCATTATTTATTCTTTATTCGTCAAACATAAATTCTTTTATTACTCTGACATTATTTTTAAGCTATAAATAATATCATTGTTCCACATTGATCATATATAAATAGATTTTTTTTAAAATATTAACAAATGATTTGATATATTTTAATCCATTATGATTTCTAAATCTACTCATTCTATCTTCATGATAATAGGGTCTTTCTTGACCCTCATCAGGGATATGTTAGTTGGTTTCTTTCTGCCAAGACAATCACCCAACTTATTTTTTTATCTACGATGGTAGTGAATTGTGAAATTATTTTTCATAAGGGTAATAAACCATCTTCATTGAATCATGTTAAACCCCTTTTATGTGAATATGTAAATTAAATTTTAGTGATAAGATTATATAGAATAATTATATATAGGCAATTAATTAATATAATTGTTTAATGAAAATATCTAAAATACTATGTCTAATAATTTTTCGATTCATGTTGTCCACATGTCATTAATCTCATATAGGCTTAGTATTTCACGTTTTCATTTTAATTGAGCACACAATCTATGCCTCTCATGGAATCAATTTTTTATATCATAGATCCTTCTCTACATGTGGAGTATGTGAGTATAGGTTGAATGATTAGCCACTTCATGAGATCCTAAATTTTTCAACCACATTCTACAATCTAAAAAAATCACAATTCCATGTTAACATAGTCTATATAATAGATAATTTTGAGAAGGTCATCATAGTGAATTGTTTACTAATCCCATATATGAAATCTTGGATTTTCATTGAATCATGTGGTAATATTATATTCCTTCAAATTTTTTTCAATGATGGATCCATATATATTACTGTTTTGGTGCAGATGTGCGTCAGGTTTCTGTTCCGACGTTGTTCCGCCAGGACGCGTTCGCGCGTGCGCCCGTCGACCCGAGGGGATGGGAGCGCAGCTTGTGGCCCCGTAGTCCCGCTTTCCAAAGGCGGGCGGCATCCGTCCCTTATTCAGGGACGTCTGCTCCTTGATCGAAACCGGGATGATGGGATGTCGACTCCTCCTTCCATGGACGTCTCCTCGGAACTCGTTGCCTAATCCGTGTCTCCCTCATAGATTTAAGAATGTTCGTGAATCTCATTCCCGGCGCCATATCTTCATGGACACCGGTTAATTATGCTTCTTCCGCCCAGACGCTCCAAGGAGTCTGGTCGGGGCAGCAACCCGCGGTTAGGAGACCGGGTAGCTCTGGGTGTTGGGGGCGTGTCTTAACACTGCGGCTCTGCATGTCTGCCTTCTGTCCCTAATAGGGCTTCTCGAAGGCGTGATGGCCTGAGGCATCCCGCGATGGGTGCGGGGAACTGCGTTAGCTGAGGTTTTCCTCAGCTTCCCATGTTTAACACGGGGTATGCCGCGAGTTTAACGTCCAGCGGGGACAAAATCAGACTGATCAACACAAGGAGTGGATCAGACGACAGAACCCCTTGCGGGGAACCTCCGACGCTGGGGCCAACACATGGGCGGCTTCCCGAGTGAAGTGGAGTGGAATGAAATGGCATGACCACACCGGGATGTGGCGGCCCGGGTAAGGATCAGGATGGATGATGGAGTGAAGAGCTTGGACCCCGTAGAGGCTTCCTACGTACCGCGCGTTAGCGCGGATCAAAGTCAATGTAGTTCGGATATACAGTTTAACGTAATGCTGGACGATGGCAAGCCGACTCACGAGGAGGTCGAGGCTGCCGGGAGGAGGATTGAACCGAACCACCTCGCACGGAGGGGGATAGAACGGCCGGGTGGATCACAGTTTCACGTCATGCTGGACATTGGCAAGCCGACTCACGAGGAGGACTAGACTGCTGGCAAGCACGAAGTGGGGCAGAGTGGACCAGCATGCATGAAGTGGGTGGATCACAGTTTAACGTCTTGCTGGACGATGGTGTTTGGGGCTTACACTATAAGGAGGCCCATATGCGACAAAGCTCAGTTGGAGGGGGACTTGGGCTGATGATGATAGACACCTCGATCCCTGTCACGCCCACTACTGGCTTCGGCAGTGGGGAAGCACAATGAAGATACACACGTTCAGTCCCCCACAAGGGCGGATTCATAGGTGAATCGACGCGAATGTGAACCCGGGAGGGGTCCACTGATGGACGAACCGACGTGAATACGACCGGGACGACCAGGTGGTGGGCTTGAACCTCAGGGAGGCTTCCTACGTACCCTGTTTAGGAGACAGGAATCAAAGTCCACGTAGTTCATTCTGTCAGGACATACGCACTGAGGCAACCTGAGTGCGGCAAAGCTCAGTTGAAGAGGGACTTGGGCCGAAGGTGAGAGACACCTCGATCCCTGTCACGCCCCCTACTGGCTTCGGCAGTGGGGAAGCACAACGGAGATACACATGTGCAGTCCCCAACAAGAAACTAGGGGTTTGTAATTCCCTACCCCTGTGGGTTAAGGCCACTCCAATAAACCGTCCCTAAAGAGGGGCAATCCCAACATCCCTATAGAGACGAGCGGGTGGGGGCCACATCCAAACCGGGGGGGGACCCTGCGTGCGAGGCATGGGATCGGGTGATGCAGACGGTTTAACGTCCTGTCGGATAAAGTATAGTTTAACGTCGTGTGTTGTGGACAAAACGGACGGTTTAACGTCTTGCCGGACGAAGTACAGTTTAACGTCATTTTGGACGATGGGG
Organism: Viscum album; assembly: GCA_963277665.1. NCBI lineage: Eukaryota > Viridiplantae > Streptophyta > Magnoliopsida > Santalales > Viscaceae > Viscum > Viscum album. The sequence continues at coordinate 2,088,833,450 of OY728152.1, forward strand.
TTTAGGGCTTACACCTTGATAAGGCCCATATGCTAGGCAGTTTAACGTCGTGCAGCTTGGACGAGGTGCAGTTTAGCGTCATGAAGGACGAAGGATGCCTGGCAGTTTAACGACCTGTAGCGTGGACGAGGTGCAGTTTAGCATCATGCAGGACGAAGGATGCCTGGTAGTTTAACGTCCTGCAGCGCGGACGAGGTGTAGTTTAGCGTCATGCAGGACGAAGGATGCCTGGCAGTTTAACGTCCTGCAGTGCGGACGAGGTGCAGTTTAGCGTCATGCAGGACGAAGGATGCCTGGTAGTTGAACATCCTGCAGCGCGGACTTGGTGCAGTTTAGCATCATGCAGGACGATGGATGCCTGGCATTTTAACGTCCAGCAGCGCGGACGAGGTGCAGTTTAGCGTCATGCAGGACGAAGGATGCCTGGCAGTTTAACGTCCTACAGCGCAGACGAGGTGCAGTTTAGCGTCCTACAAGACGATGGATGATTGGCAATTTAACGTCTTGCAGCACGGACGAGGTGCAGTTTAGCGTCATGTAGGACGAAGGATTCCTGGCAGTTTAACATCCTGCAGCGCGGACGAGGTGCAGTTTAGCATCCTGCAGGACGATGGATGCTTGGCAGTTTAACGTCCTGCAGCGCGGACGAGGTGGTGCCGCCAATGGGTCTGTGTCACTTCGTGCGAGCCTGGAGGGCCACACGGGAAGACAACGTACGGTGAGGGCACCCGGGATGAAGATCATCGGGCGCCACGCAGGCGGGTACCCTCAGGGGTCAAAGGGGTGACCCTGGCAGTTTGCGCGCAAAAGAGGAGCTTGGCGCGCAATACCGCGGGTCGGCGCGCAATTGGGCGGGCTGGCGCGCAATTGGGCCAGTGCTTTGCGCGCGGAAGATGGAGATTGCTCGCACCGGGCCTCTGATAGCGCGCGGGGATAGAGATTGCGCGCACCGAGCCTCTGATAGCGCGCAGGGGCAATGGCCCATTCTTTAACGAATGGCCACTTAGTAAGGGGGTGCGCACAATCGGGCTGGATTGCGCGCACCCGGGGGGAAATTGAGCGCAAGATGCTTCTTTTGCGCGCGAAGGCCTTTGGGTGAGGAGTTGGTCAAAGGAAAGAAGCCAAATGGGTTGCGTGCGAAGGCGAACCCCAGGGCTTGCTTGCGCGAAATAAAGGAGGTCACCTGAAGATCGGCATTGCGCGCGGAGGGGGCGGGATTGCGCGCACGAGCGACCCTTCGAATTCTGGCAACCTTCAAAATGTTGGGGGTTGCCTTGTATTTATAGGCAACCCTGGGCGCGCAATTCGGCGCGCGGGCGCGCAACGTGGCGCGGGCGCGAAATAGGGGCCCGACGCGCTTCAGGGCCGCGCACGGTCGTCGGGAATGGAAAATTACGCGCCGACTCGAGCCATTGTGCGAATCCCGGAAGGATTACGCGCGCATAGCCAATGTTGCGCGCGGGCCTCCGAAATTTCGCACAAGGTCTTCGGGCCTTCTGAAACGTGCTTCTGACTCAAAATATGACCTCTCTTTCCTCATCCGGAACTTCTTTTGAGGAAAAACGGACTTTTCCGGCATCTACAAAAGCCCCCCCTCGGAATCTGATTGGCGAGAGGTCGCAACGATTGGGTTCCGAGGGAGATGCCGGAATGCCGATGTCCTGGGCGGCACGGGACTTTGGCACACAAAAAGGGTGTCGGGCGCGAAATTCGCTGCCTTGGTCGCGCAAAGCGCTTTCCGCGCGGCGCGGACACCCAACCTCGCCTATAAATAGGGGCCCTGGGTTCCGCATGCCGTACACAGGCTTTCCGCGCGATAAGCTTCCAATCTCTCGTGCGCGAAATTGCCATTGACGACACGAAATTCGCCCGTTCGACGCGCAAACCAACCTGGATTTCGGCTTGTTTTGCGCGAACACCCGGGGTTTTACGCAACAGACTTCCCAATTGCACGCCATCCACTTGGATTGCGCGCCAACTCCAAAATTTCTCTACCAGCCTCCTCCGATTCCGCACGCCTCATCCCTTAACCCACACGACTCCCGGAGCTTCTGAGATGGCCGCGGATCAAGTGAATGAGGGGGATGCCGCCATTCGCAGAGCTGAGATGGCGGCGAAAGTGGAGGTCTACGGAGCCAAGGAGATTGTTTCCAACAATCAATCCTTGTTCGATTTGTTGACGCCGGCCCAGAAGATGTATCCGCTGTCGGACAACCTACCACTCTGGAACTACGACATCCTGGATGAGGTTCCGGTACCAGGGTTCGAGGCTGATGCGCCACGGACCTAGATGACTCGGGAGGACGAGCTTCCCCGCTATAACATCACCAACAACGGGCATCCTGCCAGGGAGACCAGGCACTTAAATGACTATGTCCTGAACCCGAGGACGCGAACCATTACCGGGAGTCATCCTACTGTGGAGAACTCTGCAGCCCTCTACTCGAGCACGTATCGCCAGAGTGTCACCGACGACATCAGGGGCTTGCTGAAGGACTGGGACTTGCAGTCTAGGGGAAATTTCACCAGTGAGTGGGCCTGGGCGTTCTGGGTACGCCACACCTGCGATCACATCGCGGAGGAACTGCGGTACATCGGCATGTTTGAGGCGGTGTGGACGTCGCAGTTCCACTTCTACCAGCAGCCCGAGCTCGGGCCAGAGCTGTTCACCCACTGGTCCCCGGATACCAACACCTTCCATATTCATCATGGGGTGGTCAGCATCGGTCTCTGGGACATCCACTTCATTGGAGGTATCCCGCTGGAGGGTTACCAATAAGATGAGTTCCTGCCTCCGAGGAACACCTGGGGCGACAGGTCACGAACTCCCATCCTGACATGGCATCCACTGGACATGGCTACGAAGCGGCTCGGGGTCAAGGACTTCCGCAAGGACATAGCCTACAAGGAGTGGTTCAGCCAGTTCTTGGAGCATCACCCAGCGGTCAAGATGCCAGGCAGGGGGAAGCGGTGCCCGACCGCGGCCTAGAGGAGCTGGAACGGGTCGTACTGGTAGGTCCTGGAGATGGGAGACTACTGCTCATGGGGGTACCACGTCATCGAGGCCCGGGACCCAAATGTCAGGTACGCGGCGTTCCTGGACACCTTTCTGAGTGGGTGGCTCATGCCAGTGCGGGACGCGAGGATGGGCGTCCGCCCGGCGACACTGGAGATGGCAGGCGCCATGGCCGCCAACAAAAGATTCAACCTCGGGGTCCCGGTGCTGGCTAAGTTGTACGCCATCCTGGGACGCATCTCGCGAGGGGGGTCGCCACGAAGGATCTGTGAGCGCTTTCAATTCTTCCACGGCTGGGTGGCTGCTCACCTCGGTGGGTACATGTTTCCAAATGTCGTCATTCCTCCGGGTAACGGCCTGCGACCCTCCCTACTGAACATCGCGGGGGTCGCTCCGATGACCCTAAATGAGGAGGGCGTGAGGATTCGGATTGGAAATCACACCAATTTCAACTTCAGCCCGTTCCTCACTCCTGTTGGCCAGATGATCGACAATGGGCAGGGTCTGCTGGAGCAGCACGAATACTTCCTGAGCATGCGGGGCGGGGTGCTCGTGGATCAGATTGACGGGAAGGTGATCTGCGAGCCCTACGTGCCAACCCGGTTTGACCGGAAGTTCGGGTGCCTTCAATGGATGCCAAAGAGGGTATTCGCTGCTGTCCGGGAGGAGACGAACCCTTGCGTCTTTCGCCAGATGTGGTTAATGTTTGCCGCTTTCAGCTCTGGCGATGTCATCACTCTCCCTCCTACCGGGGTCTACGCAGGCTTGGCAACCGAGTACGCCGAACACTGGGCCATCGCGTACCCCGAGGGGCTTCTACCGAAGCTAGTTCGGCGGCTCGAGGTCACCCGTGCGGAGACCGGGTGTCAAGGAAGGAGGTGAGGCGCCGTTACGCTGGGGAGAACGGAGGCGCGCCAAGCAGCGGAGCCGGTGCGGGCAGGGACTTCGGCGGCGCGCACATTGCAGACTGCCGCCACGGCCTCAGCACCCAGAGAGGGGGCACATGCGGCGGTTGGGGAGCGTCCCGGGAATCAGATAGGGCGTCTGCTCGAACCCTCCCACGATGCAGTCTTCCCAGTGCTGTGGTCGGCATGCATGACCCTGCGGCAGTCACTGGGGACCGAAACAATCTGGCAGAAGATAATCAGAGAAAGAATCCATCTGCCAGAGGTCGGGCGGCTTCATGTCGCCGACAGGGTGAACTTCCACCGGCGGTATGCGTATCTGATGGCCATGGACGAGTACGTGCGCCAAAGTGGTCAGCGTGTGGAGCCGTCCCTTCTGGTGAAGGTGATGCTCGGTCTAGAGCCTGCTCCAAAACAAATTTCGTCGGAGGAAGGTGATAGTAACGATGACTCTGAGGAAGAGGAGGAGACGGGGGAGGACGAAGGCTCTGAGGTAAGGTCCCATCCGGGGAGCCCGCGGGAGAGCGGCGAGGTGTCCGGCTCTGACAATATCGATATCACTGAGCTCCTCGAGGTCCGCTTCTATCCCTACTCAACCTGCTTCGTCCTTTCTCTTATGCAGATTCTAACCCATTTTTTCATCTTCCTCAGGAGTGCACGAATGCTGGTCAGGCATCCTCAGTAGGAGTAGGAGAGGCGCCAGCAGGACAGGGCGGGGGCCAGACACCTATCATTGAATTGACAAGCGTTGAGGGGTCCCCTGCTGCAATTGCTTCTGCGGCGGCCGGGACAACGGAAGATGATGCTCTGGACTCCCGTAAGTCTCCTTACATTACTGCTGGTGCTTGCCGTTGATGATCCGTGACTAACCACGGCATGCCTTGCGCAGTGATCTCAATACTGGAGGCTCGTCGGGCTGTCGAACCCGGGCCATCCACGAGTGGACCAGTGGCAGACATACCGCCTTCTCCGGAACAGACTTCTCACACCGAGTCGGCCCCACCAACTGCTGATCAGGGGGAAATGGACGTCGGCGGTGCTGCCATCGGAGAGAGGTCGGGGGCTAACGAGGGTGTCAACGCCGCTGGGGCGAGAGAAGAAGGTCACCCAGATGTTGCGGAACCAATCCCCTGTGAGGACATCCCAGGGGCGGACCATGCAGGGGACCTGCTGGCTGCCTTCCCTACCTACCGGCCTGCCGACCCCGAGGAGATGGACGAATCGGACTCGGAGGCAGTCGAGGAGAGCCGGATAACGCGCCGTAGGGGGTGGAAGTGCATCCAGGGCTTCCTCAAGTGACCCCCATCGGAGTGGCTGGGGCGCATGGGATCACTTCAAACCTGGCTGCGCTTCCTGTGTTCCGGGGGAGCTGATGCTCGACGCCTCCATCTGACGGTCCGTGATTTCATGGCCGAAAAGATGCGCGAGAGCCGCCGGCTACCGACGTCGCACAATGTCGGGACATGTCGGAGAACATGCGGGCGCTCCTCGTGGCGGAGGAGGAAGTCTGGTGCCTCAAAGGGAAGGCGGTAGAGAAGGAGGCCTTCGTCGCAGTGTGCACTGAGTTTGTGGAGCAATTGATGGCCCAGCTGGATGACGCCCAGGCACAGCTGACGGAGGCGGGCCACCAGATGGTCACAATTCAAGTCGAGCAGGAGCGTGCACAAGCCAGGATCGGCGAGCTGCGCGCTGCGGCCGCTGACGAAGAGAGGGCATGCAGAGAGCGAGAAGCAGCTCTGGAGGCCTCCAGCCAAAGGGTAGCGGCATTGGAAAGATCAATTCAGCACGCTAATCCCTAGTGGCTTTGTTTTTTCCATTCCCAGAACATTTTGCTTCCGCTACTCAATACTTCGATCCATTTGTATGAATCAACATATTTATCTGCATCTTTTGGCTTAACATGCTCAACCACAATTCATTGTCTTGCAAGAGCGTTAACCAATATTCAGGCATCCACAATTGGGCCTGGATATCTAAGGAAAAGAGGGAGGTCATTCCTAAGAAATGAGACCTCAGACCTAATCAATGTACCATCCCCCCAACTTGTTCCGACACATGAGCGGGACAACGCTAGGGGCGTTGAGATTTTATCCGAACATAGGGAGATGAAAAAGGGTGAATCGCGTGTCCCGAATTCAGAAATCCAGAACGGCCAGTCTTCCAGAAAATGCCCAAGATGAAAAGAGGACAATGGATCAATCGACCATACTACTGCAATAGACAGACCGAAGGTCATCATTCATATTGCAGGAGGCGGATCACATGTCATCATCAATACCGCTTTGGGGGTTCCTTCAGACACAAGGGTGGAAATCCGGATCAAAAAGGCATGCGAAGAGTGGGGCAAAGTGATGATTTGTTCAGACAGAATCTAACACTCCCAAAATTGCGCCACTGTGGGGAAAGCGTATTAGGCAGATGCACTAATCTGGCCGTGAATCTCCCCAATTCTCAGACAGAACCTCTTTGACGAGGAAACTGTCACTTCCCATCATTGCAATGGGGCATCCCGAGCTGAATCAGGGAGAATATCACAACCGCACCACTCTACCAGAAGCCAGGCCAGACGACCAGCGACGAGGAGGGGCGAGACTTAGCGATCCCTGAGGCTGGACCCGAGTCGAGATGCCCGGGTGTTCCTACATACTCCATCAGGCTGGAGATCAAGCCAAACGTAGTTCTGGAAGTCCAGTTTAACGTCATGCAGGACATAGAACCCTGATTAGGGAGATCTTAGTTTAAGGTCGTAGAGCTCGTACCATAGGGGAAGATCTTAGTTTAAGGTCGTAGAGATCGGACCATAAGAACCTCAATGTACGCCACATCGTGGTCCTATACCCTGGATATGCGAAGATTCACTAAGGGATAGTGTCAAGAGTGCCGAGATTTTTCCTGGTCAGAATGGGAGGTGGAAAACGTAATGTGAATCATGCAGCCATTCACTCAAGGACTGGGGGCACCGGCGTAACGATATGGGAGTACTGCCGACTGTGGCGGAAAAGCATCATCAATATCGCACTGACCGTTGATGGAATGAGGCAGCAAACGAGCATCAACCACTCAAGCGCAGGATTCATATCGATTTGCTGCCCAAGGCCCTTGGGGGCACCAGCCCGGATCGGTGGGAGAGCACTGAGGCATTGTATCCAGACCGCTCACGGGGGAGTCCACCCAGGGCGTAGGTGATGGGTCCGAATGAAGGGGAGCATGAAGCCTGAAAAGTGGAAGGAACCTGACCAAGCTGAACATGACCATCCTGGAAATATACCAGAGTACTCTTGACACTGGTGGACCACTGCAAGGGGTCGAGGGACACGCCTTGAGGGTGACCCGAAGGCGGCGGATTCCCAAGAGAAGGGGGAATCTTTAAGAGGTGGGGGGCCGGACCCGACGTTTGAAACATCCGGGTGTTCCTACGTATCCCATAAGGATGGGAATCAAGCCACACGTAGTTCTTGAAGAGCGGCGCAACACAATCGGGCACCAGCGCGGGGAGGGGTGCGGGTCTGGCCCTCGCACCCAGAAGAAGCGGTATTTGATATTTCTTGTTTGTCCTTAAAGGTGGATGGTTTTTCTTTGTGCAGCGACCTGCCTGTGATTAAGAAATCCCTAGCGTCGCCACAATAATCAAGCCATGAAAGGCATTGATAAATGGCGTGGTTTTTAACCAGTGCCCAACGTGAGTGTCCCCTGAGAAGAAAATCACGATGCAGTGCAGTTTCTCGTCGGTCGGCCAAGACGATCACAGTTTATGGTCGTGTGGTAAGACCAGGCAACACAGTTTAAGGTCTTGTGGTAAGACCAGGAAACACAGTTTAAGGTCGTGTGGCTTGGACCATGTAGGAATCCGCTTATTGCGATACGGAAGACCCAGCGGATGTGGGGACACATCCCAGCCCTGCGGTCACGCACAATTCCAGGAGAAGGATCCTGGGATAGGGGCCTGCATATGTCTATCAACCGAGGGGCAGAGATGCTAGCATCCAGTTATGCTGGGCCCAGAACGCGATTTTTCAGGCGACTCCTTCCTCCTCATGGGGACGAGGGTCAAGCTGCAAATGGCCCTTAGAGAGGACACTAGCATATATCATTGGTGCTCATATCGTGGGAGCCTCGAAAGGCACCATTACCATGGTTGGCCTGCCTAACATGTAGAGGTGTACTGAGGGTCAGTATGAAGAGAGAGTGTCGAGTTTCTACTACAACGCACTGAGGCGGAGTGTGATAAGTACTGCGCAACCAATGTTCAGAGCCTGAAAGAGTTGACATGGCGATCAAGGATGTTGCTAACCATATTCGCAACACAACATCCGATCGCGTCAGCCTAGGATGAGGCAAGAAAACGAGCATCAGCCGCTCAAGCGCAGGATTCATATAGATTTGCTGCCCAGGACCCGCCGGTAAATCGACCGGGAGCGGTAGGAGAGCACTAAGGCGTCGCATCCAAACCGCTAATGAGGATCCCTTTGAGTGAAGGCCCGAACAAGGGGAAGCGCGAGGCCTGACAAGTAACACAGGACTTGTCGGGATTGAATCTGACACTACAGGTCATAGACCGGAGTACCCCAAAACATGCTAACAGATCACCAGAAAGGGTAGGAAGACTCACCTTGAGAGCAACCAAAGGACGGCAGATCCCCGTGATCAAACAAGAGACGGGGCTGGACCTGTAACACAAACGTCCAGGTGGTCCTACGTATCCCATAAGGATGGGAATCAAGCCGTACATAGTACTTGAGAGGCAGTTTAACGTCTTGCGGGACGAAGTGCAGTTTAACGTCATGCGAGACGAAGTGCACTCTGGCAAAGTACTACTTGAGGAACCTAGTTTTGGTGGGAGGAGTGACGCGCTCACCATCCATAGTCACTAGGGAGTACGCACCATTGGGATAGACCTTGTGGACGACAAAAGGTCCCTCCCACTTGGGCTCCAAATTGGGCGGCTTCCTGCCGGGGATCATTGGTGCTCTTAGGGCCAGTACTAGGTCACCCTGCAGGAAGGAGAGGAGGAGAACCTTCTTATTGAATGCTCAAGCCATTCTGCTTTGATGCCTCTCCAAGTTGTGCAAAGCGCGAAGCCTATTCTCATCCAGTGCTTCCAACTCGACTAGACGGGCTTCAGCAGCTCTGTTCGGCGCTTGCTGGTCATAGACCACAGTGCGCAAGGATGGTAACTGGATCTCGATGGGCAGGACGGCCTCAGCTCCATACAACAGGGAATAAGGGGTCATCTGGGTGGAATTGCCAGTCGTCGTCCGATAAGCCCAGAGGGCATTGGGGAGCTTGTCCGGCCAACTCTTCTTGTTCTGACCAACCATATTTTGCAGAATGTTAGAGAGGGTTTTGTTAAACGCCTCAATCTGTCCATTCGCCTACGCATGATAGCGAGATGTATGGTTCGAGCGAATGTTGTACTTGGCGTACAACTTCTTCAACTCGGCTGCTCGGAAATTGGCTCCGTTATCCGTGAGGATAGCGTGAGGCACTCCAAATCGATAAATGATGTTTGAGGTCACGAAGTCAGCGATAGAACAGGATTTGACCTCTCTGAGTGGAATCGCCTCTGCCCATTTGGAGAAGAAGTCTGTGGCGGTCAGAATGAACCGGCACTGCCGAGCCGTCGCCGGGAGGTAAGGTCCCACAACGTCCAGCCCCTAGACTGAAAAGGGCCAAGAATACCTGGTGGTATGGAGAGGCTCCGGCGGCCGATGCACAAAGTTCGCATGAACCTGGAATGCATGGCACTTCCTGGCATACTCGATGCAGTCATGGATCATGGAGGGCCAGAAGTATCCCAACCTCCGAATCTAGTGGGACAGCTTCGGCCCAGTCTGGTGGGCACCACATGAACCAGCATGAACCTCTTGCATGACTCGTGTGATCTCAACTCCCTGAAGGCAACGGAGGAGAACACCATCAAATCCGCATCTATAGAGGATCCGCTCCAGGTCGGGACTGCTCTGGAGGACAAACTGCGATGCGCAGCGTCGAACTCGCTCGCGCTCGGCCCGATCCGACGGGAGAATGCCATGTTGGATGTACCCAACCAAAGGCGTCCTCCAACCAGGGGCTGGTTCGACTGCCATATCTGTGGTACTCGGGGCTCCAGGCACAGGGGCAACCGTGGTGAGATTACTTACCGATGGGCCGCGATCTCCCTCCGGGATAACAGGAGCGATGAGCCTACGGTGCGTCACGCGGATGATCTGGTTGTCCTGTTCAGGCTCTGCGAGTGACGCAGCAAGGCTGGCCAAAGCATCTGCTCGACCGTTCTACGACCAGGGAATATGGACAATTTCTGGCCGAGAAGGGAACTGGGCCATCAGGAGGAGGGTGCACTCCAGCAATGGAACAAGTTCCGGCTTCCTGACAACATAGTCGCCATTGATCTGCTTAACGACCAGCTCAGAGTCCCCTTTCACACACAGATGGCGCACATCGATCTCGAGAGCTAACTCGAGGCCAGTGATGAGGGCATGGTATTCCGCCTCACTGTTGGTACAGCCCTCTGACAACAGGAAACAGTATGGAATCACGGCTTGCTCCAAGGTAATGAAGACGATACCCAAGCCCACTCTGTTGAGCTTAGGATTATCGAGTCCTCTATCGGTGGGGCTCCGGGAGGCACCGTCAAAGTGCATCTGCCAGCATGGATCGGCACGATCGACCGAGAGAATGACCTCATCAGGAAAGCCTAGATCCAGTGGCTGATCTGCGGAGGTCGGGTGAGCAGCCAGAATGTCCGCCAATGCTTTCCCTTTGATGGCTTTCCGAGACACATACCTGATGTCGAACTGCTGGAGAATCACAGCCCACCACGCTAGACGTCCTGTCAACATAGGCCGGCTCAGGATATATTTCAACGAGTCTACCCGAGAAACCAACTGTACCTCGTGGTGCTGCAAGTAGTGCCCTAATTTCTGTATGGAAAATACGAGTGCCAGGCGGCTCTTCTCAATGCGGGAATACCTAATTTCCGCATCGAGGAGTATGCGACTGAGGTAATAGAGGCTATTCTCTATTCCCTCGTTGTTCTTCTGGGCGAGAAGGGAACCAAGGGACCGTTCCAGGGCAGTCACATAAAGGACCAGCGGCTTCCCGGATACAGGCGGCATCAGAACCAGAGGTTGAAGCAGGTACTGCTTGATTTCCTCAAAAGCGACCTGACACTCCTTATCCCATACATAGGTGGCACCTTTCTTCATGAGATGAGAAAATGTCTTACACTTGCCGGCTAGATTCGTGATGAATCGGCGTATATAGGCTAAGTGGCCTTGGAACCCTTGCAGTTCCCGAATGTTACCTGGGGGAGGCATCTGGATAATCACCCTGATCTTCTCTGGGTTGATCTCAATACCCTGGTATCTTACCACAAAGCCATGAAACTTCCCGGAGGTGACCCCGAAGGCACACTTCAACGGGTTCATCTTCAGGTGGTGAGACCGGAGGAAGCCGAACACTTTCTCAAGATCTTTGAGATGGTCCTGATGCTGGCGCGATTTGACCACCAAGTCGTCGACGTAGAAGTCCACCAGTGTGCCGAGGATTGGCTTGAATATGCGGTGCATCACCCGTTGATAGGTGGAACCTTCATTCTTCAGGCCGAAGGGCATGACCTGGTAACAAAAGGTACCTTGGGGGGCCCTGAAGGCAGTGAACTCCTCATCCTTAGGGGCCATCCGGATTTGGTTGTATCCAGAGTATCCATCCATGAAGGATAGGGCTTGGAACCCTGTCGTGGCGTCAATCAATAGCTCTGTCACCGGAAGGGGAAAATCATCCTTCGGACAGTGGCGGTTGAGATCGCGGAAGTCGATACAGACTCTGATATGCCCGTTCTTCTTCCTAAAAGGCACAATGTTGGCCAGCCATCTGGGGTACTGAACTTCCCTCATGAAGTTGGATTTGATAAGCTTGTCAACTTCGGCCTAATCCATGGCACCGTGGAATGGGTGCATCTTCCTGGGAGGCTGCTTGAACCCGCAATGGTTCGCCGGGAGACCAAGGCGGTGGACGGCTACCTGAGGATCTAGCCCCGACATCTCGTCATAGCCCCAAGCGAACACATCACGGTGCTGTCTGAGGAAGTCCACGTACTGCTGCCACTCCTCAGAGGGCATGGCGGCACTGAACAATGTGGGTCTTGGATCTACCTCGGTTCCAATGTTCACCTGTACTAACTCATCGGCCGTGGCGGAGACGCCATCCTCAAAGGCTGGGTGTGCATCTTCCACATCCTCTCCACTCGGGGAGGGATCGTACACGGGAGAGACTGATTTGGAAACTGCATCGGGGCTACCAGATCCTGCTGAGCCGCATGTGATGGCATGGGCGGTCGCGGTCATCTCATCAGGAGACTCACAGGCCGTCGAGTCCATGGCTACATCCAACCGATGGATCGGGAGGACGTAAGCGTCATCCAAACTTTCCCAGGGATCACGTGCAACAACGACAGGCTCAACCTCACCTATCAGGATCTTCTTATCCTTGCTCTTGTAATAGTCCGCGTCCAGATAGCGGGCTTCACATGTGGCAAAAGGAGAGGAATCTCCCTGAAGCACGCCTACTCGACCATTAAGGGAGTATTTAAGGCATTGGTGGTATGATGAGGGAACCACCACATGAAGGTGGAGCCATGGCCTGCCCATCAATCTGTTATACGCAGTGTCCTGAGAGACTACCATGAATTCAATGTTTGCAACCAGGTTAGTGAACTGGGTCTTCAAAAATATCTTGCCGACCAGAGTTTTCTCGGTGCGGTCATACCCCTGGATCCTGAGGTCGGAGGGAATCAAGTCATCCTCAGACAACCCTAATCTCCGGAGCGTCCGAGTTGGAATCAGGTTAATCCCGGACCCCGTGTCGACAAGACAGCGCCAGACTTCAAGGACATTGAACTGGCCAGTAACATACAGCGGACGAATGATCCCCTGTATAGGAGGGTCTTCATCCTTACCAGAGAACGAGATAACTGCCTGACATTCGGCGTTCTCAATCTCTTCGGCGTGAAAGGCCTCTACAGCTGCAACCTCCGTCTCAAACTTGAGGGGGCTCTTCAGGGCTTCAGCGAGCGTCTCGCGCATCTCAGGTGACAGGTGTAGATCCTCAAGGACGAAGAGCCTTGCTGGGATGTCGGCCAAGTGCATCAGGACATCATACTTCCTTGCCAAGCGTGAGCCCCTGGTTGCAGGAGGTTGCTCTGCGGTTGGAGGCATGACGGGCCTTGCCGGTTGGACCGGCGGCCGACTGGTGCTTGGTGCATCTCGCTGTTCAGTGGTTGAAGCCCGGGAAGTGGTCACCGTATTGGGGCCAGGAGGCCGGGATGGACTCGTGGTAGGACAGAGCTGGCCGCGGCGTGGCTTAGGCGGTTCTGCCTGGTCCCACACCACAATCGGTGGCGGAGGCGAATCCTTCATCCCCGAATGGGGGGGCTGTGCGCGCTGAGCTCGGTTTTGAGCATGCTGCCTAGTCTCAGTGGCGTGCACGGCCTGGCTGGAGGTACCAACTGCCATGCCCCAGCGACTCCTATTGTTGCGGTTCCTCCGACGGTGGCTACGATCGGTGACACTAGGGAGGTCCACATGGTGTTCTTCAACGTCGGGAACCGAAAAGGGATTTACCATCTCGACAGTATTAACTGAAGCGTACCCAACACTGTCACCGGACGAATCATTCATCACCGGGTGGATCCGGGGAGGGACCCCCATCTCCGGGGGCATGAAATTGCCGAGAGTGCGGGATAGTGGCGTAACTGGCGGGGCACGCTCTTCCTTCTTGCGCCGCCGCCATTTGCTCTTCTCGGAAGAGGCAGGCTGGGACGACGATGCCGAAGCAGCACCCGCAGATTCTGAGGGCTCAGGCTGATTCAAGCGCGCACGGATGATTCCATGGGCGCGAATGATCGTCTCGCGGGCCATCCACTCATTATACATCTGGGATCTGCGGTCGAAGACCAGCTTCCATTCGTCCTCGTCGCCACTATCGTCATCTGATCTCACGAACACACCCGCCACTTGTGCTGGTGCTGGGCCCAACCTGATTATATTGTTGTTAATCTGGTCTTGGAGCCAGTCCTTAAACACGTAGCACCACCGGATGGTGTGCCCCAGGGCCCGATGGTAAGGGCATTAACGGGGGGTTATCTGTGAGATGTGCCTCCTCTGGCCTCCAACACTCAGGCAGTCACACAATCCTCTGCTCCAGGGCGCTCCGGAAATAACCGGGGACCTGATCCTCGTGAAATGAGTAAGTCAGGTATCGCGGGTCCCTGGGAGCGTGGTCTTGACGAGGGGATGGAGGGGCCTGCCGAGGATGTGGACCCCGATTATCTCGCCTGGGTTGTGGCGGTACATTACACGGAGGGGCCGACCGGTTCTGGGGCTGCCGCTGCTGGGCCGGGAACTGAGCCCGTGGAGGCGGATTCCTGTGAGGCTGTGGAGCTAGCCTCACCGGCAGCAGCTCCAACTGCCTAGGGGCCTCTATCTGGGCAACAACAGCGGGCTCAGCCCTGCTGACTCTCCTTGCAGGGATCATAGGAGGCAGCGGGCGTGCCTGACTGGCCTATTGCAGGGCTTCCCCAAGACGTTGAGCTTTGTCTTATAAGTCCATGAACCCTCCGGGGTAATTCTGACTGATCATGGAAGGGACCAGCTCGGTCTTGACGTTCCCGACGCACATTGTCAGCAACTGCCCCTGAGTCAATGGCATGTCAAGGGAATACATGAGACCCTTCCATCGGACGACGAAATCCGCGACTCGCTCATCAGGCCTTTGCTTGCACTTGAAGAGGTTTGCGATACTGGTCTTCCGGGTCGTGGAACTGAACTGGTAGAGGAACTGTCTATGAATGTCCTCCCAGCTAGTTATCGACCCGACGGGAAGCTGGCTGTACCAGACAAATGCTGGCCCTTCTAGTGTCTGGACAAAGCAGTGAAGCTTAGCGGCCTCCTGCTGCGCCGGAGTTCCCAACATAGGTCCGTACCTCGAGTTGAAATGGTCCAAATGCTGTGGCGGATCTCTAGTCCTGTTGAAGGGGGCAAAAGTGGGGTTCCCTAATCCCGGAGGTGCCGTCATGTCATCCACCCATGCTGGGTATGGCTTGCCGTCCGGTGGGATCGCCACATGCCGAGTCTCCAAGGCTTCCAAGCGGGCAATGAGTGCCGCCATCGGATCGTCCGGACATGGCTACCATTACTGGCGAGGATCTCTAACCACGAGCGCATTGCATGGCTCTTCAATCGGGTCGTCGACCGGGTTGTCGAACTCGGAAGCTCGTGGGATGGCGGGCGGAGCGGCCCTTGGGGCAGCGGGAGGAATCCGAGCGGGGTGTCTCAGGTAGTCACGCCGTTCGGGAGGGTGTGGTGAAACATACCGCGCCCTCTTGCCATAGGCAACGGCCTCTCCCCTGTCGGCAAACACGGCATAATCACGGTCACCCGGGAGAGTCTCGTCGAGGAGTGGTTATTCTTGTCCCTGCTGTCCTGGCCTAGGATCACCGTAGTCAGGCCGCCGCTCTGCAGCGCGCTCGGCGAGGAGCTGGTCAACTAGCTTCTTCTGCTCGGCGAGCTGTTGACGTAGCGTGGCCTTCTCAGGATCCTCATCTTCCCTCTGTATGGAGGTAGATGGGTCGGCGGGCTTTATAGCCCCGACGTGCTCTTTACCTTTGCGGACGTTTCGGCTCAACGTCTGTGCTTCAGTGGGTGTGGGGAGACCCATGAGGTTCCTCTGGTGACGAGTAACCCTCGCCGATGGATCCAACGACGGCTTGTCTTCGAGGGGAGAGCCCCCGTCGAGAAATTCCAAGCCGTTCCCCTCTCCCGACAGGTCAGCCATATTGACCGTTTCCGTCCCTAGGGATGTTCCCTCAGGGCCACCCAGCACGTCGGGCTATCGGTGAATCGCACTGAAGCGTAGGGCAGCGTACTACCCCCATCCACGGATATACACGTGGGGGGTGGCTTCCTCGATAACCATGCCGAGTACTTGAAAACGCTCAACGCATCGTTGTTGGAGGGCCTCGTGGTGCCCAAATGACCCGGGGTGCCGAACCGCGGGGAGTGTGGCCAGGTCAATCTAACGGCACTGCTCACCAATATCCTCCAGGTGTGCTTGACTCCCGGGATATGGAATTTGTAGGCGGTGAAGACGAGAGTGGGTCTCCCGGAGAGTTCGACGGAAGTATTCAAACTCATCCGGGGTGAGCGATTCTGGTGCATCAAAGTTCGGTCCTGCAACTGGCCAAAACTTCTCAGAAAAGTGGCCCTCTGCAAGGAAGATCCAGAAGCTCCACGACTCAAACTCGGGACCCAGGTCTTCTTGGTCCCCTTCAGCGACTGGGAATGGATGGGGAACCGGCAGTGGGGCCGAGGCGGGCCGCTGGGCCGGCGGGCTGGCCGGCGGTGAATACGGCGAGCAGGCCAATTGGCCTCCATATCCCGGGCCGCCCTCTGAGGGTTGCGGTGCCCCAGCTACCACATCACGATAGGACGGGCCGGCGGGCGAACATCATGTCGTAGTTTCGGTGCTCTCCGAGGGTGTACTAGATCGTGGCTCGACCGTCGGTCCCCAGAAAAGGTCTTCGGCTTCTCCGATCGAGGTAGAAGGCGCTTCCGGAGGGGCAGGTACCAACCGCAAGCTTGATCCTTGGGGGTCTACAAGGCCCTCGCTACTCCGGATATACCTTCGGAGAGAAGCGGGGATCACAACGATCTCGCTCTCGGGGAGTACAAGGCTGACGTGCCGCATTCCTACCCCTGCCCCTGACTGGCGGGATCGGGGGGAGGGCTCCGTCGCCGAATCATACTCCGCCTCTGTATCAGAGAAACGAACATGTCAGATCTCTGTCCGGAATTCCCTAACATTCCTCCCTCAATGTCGATGCCTCGCCTTCCTGCCCCTGGGTGGTTCTTCGGGGCATGGCTAATCTCTGTCCTGGCATCCTCTGGCCGCACCGGTGCTGGGGCCAAGAGGACTGGAAACCAAGGTGCGAGGAGCACCGGGACAGATATCAAAGGGTACGCGGGGAGAGATGATTCTGGGCAGGCCTCCGGGCCGGGATTGGAAGGTGGGATAACCCATGCCTCTTGGATCGGCCACACGGAGTGGACCCTGCTGGTGAATAGAGCTACCGCGAGGTGCTCCGCGTTGGCTATTTCTTGCGCCAGCAACCGGGAGAGTCAACCCAACCTGCCTTTGGGGCGGTCGGGGCCTCGATCCTGGTCGGGCATAGAAGTGCCCCTGCTCAGCATGCGCAGGGGCCTGGTGACTGGAGCCAGCAGTGGCTTGGGCCAACACGGCTGCTGTTGCTAGGGCCCCAAGGTGGGCATCCTCTTCCGCTCTTGCCCGACGTTGGCGTCGGGGCAGACGAGTCGGGATTAGCGGTGCA
Source organism: Viscum album (assembly GCA_963277665.1). NCBI lineage: Eukaryota > Viridiplantae > Streptophyta > Magnoliopsida > Santalales > Viscaceae > Viscum > Viscum album. The sequence continues at coordinate 2,088,850,755 of OY728152.1, forward strand.
GGCAGGTGGAGAGCTCGTTCTTCGACTTGAGGAGCCTAGCGGCGGTGTCGACGTGTCCTGGAAGGAGCCCTTATCGCGGATTCCTAGAGAGAATCTCGGATAGGGTGGTCCTGGACATCCTCCACCTAATCCTCATAGGGGTGGGAGCTGTCGGAGCGTTCTGAGGATATACTCCCAAAGCGGTTGGACGTCGAGGTAGGCAGCGGTTCCTCCCTGCGCGGCCCTCGGGGGCGGCGTTGGTGGCGAGGTGCAGCTTCCTCGAGGTCTAGGTGATCCATGTCCCTGGTGGGGATGACTCCCTCTTCCTCATATCTCCGCACCAAGTTGTTGATCACCCTTCTCTGGATGACCTCCGTGGGAGAGAGAGGGCGTGGTTGCCCCGCAGTTGAGGCTGCTGGGACGGCTGTGGAACGGGCGGGACCGTGCGGAGTAGCCGCATCAGGGTTTCCCCTACCCCTGCGCCAGTGGGCGGGTGGCGATCGGGCACTGGATTGGGCGACCTGATTCCTGAAAGCAGGGAGAAGAACCCATTAATACTGACAGGAAAAGGAATCGATAACCAATCATCCAGTGCCACGACGCCTTCCGTGGGGGGAACCCAGGCCATCGACGTCGTGATACGGAGTGCCCGATTTCCCTTCCCCAGCCCCTGGCGGGTTCCGTGCCCCGGTGCTGAATGCTCGGCCGGGCAACATGCTAGTCTTACAACACCTCTGAAAGCTATCGGTCTTTGTATTGAGGAGAAGAGATTCACGTCGGGTTCACCATTTTCTGTTTCGGTGCGGATGTGCGTCGAGTTTCTGTTCCGACGCTGTTCCGCCACGACGTGTTCGCGTGTGCGCCCGTCGACCCGAGGGGATGGGAGCGCGGCTTGTGGTCCCGCAGTCCCGCTTTCCAAAGGTGGGCAGCATCCGTCCCTTATTCAGGGACGTCTTCTCCTTGATCGAAACCGGGATGATGGGATGTCAGCTCCTCCTTCCGTGGACGTCTCCTCGGAACTCGTTGCCAAATCCGGGTCTCCCTCATAGATTTAGGAATGTTCGTGAATCTTGTTCACGGCGCCATATCTTCATGGACAGCGGTTAATTATGCTGCTTCTGCCCAGACGATCCAAGGAGTCTGGTCGGGGCAGCAACCCGCGGTGAGGAGACCGGGTAGCTCTGGTGTTGGGGGCGTGTCTTAACACTGCGGCTCTGCATGTCTGCCTTCTGTCCCTAATAGGGTTTCTCGAAGGCGTGATGGACTGAGGCATCCCGCGCTGGGTGCGGGGAACTGCGTTACCTGAGGTTTTCCTCAGCTTCCCATGTTTAACACGGGGTATGCCGCGAGTTTAACGTCCAGCGGGGACGGCATCGGACTGATCAACACGAGGAGTGGATCAGATTACAGAACCCCTTGCAGGGAACCTCCGACGCTGGGGCCAGCACATGGGCGGCTTCCCGAGTGAAGTGGAGTGGAATGAAATGGCATGACCCCACCGGGATGTGGCGGCCTGGGTAAGGATCAGGATGGATGATGGAGTGAAGAGCTTGGACCCCGTAGAGGCTTCCTACGTACCGCGCGTTAGCGCGGATAAAAGTCAATGTAGTTCGGATATACAGTTTAACGTCATGCTGGATGATGGAAAGCCGACTCACGAGGAGGTCGAGGCTGCCGGGCGGAGGATTGAACTGAACCACCTCGCACAGAGGGGGGTGGAACGGCCGGGTGGAACACAGTTTCACGTCATGCTGGACATTGGCAAGCCGACTCACGAGGAGGTCTAGGCTGCTGGCACGCACGAAGTGTGGCGGAGCGGACCAGCACACATGAAGTGGGTGGATCACAGTTTAACGTCTTGCAGGATGATGGTGTTTGGGGCTTACATTCTAAGGAGGCCCATATGCGGCAAAGCTCAGTTGGAGGGGGACTTGGGCCGAAGATGATAGACACCTCGATCCCTGTCACGCCCTCTACTGGCTTCGGTAGTGGGGAAGAACAATGGAGATACAAACGTGCAGTCCCCCACAAGGGCGGATTCATAGGTGAATCGACGCGAATGTAAACTCGAGAGGGGTCCACTGATGGAAGAACCGATGTGAATACGACTGGGACGACTAGGTGGTGGGCTTGAACCTCAGGGAGGCTTCCTACGTACCCTGTTTAGGAGACAGGGATCAAAGTCCACGTAGTTTATTCTGTCAGGACTTACGCACTGAGGCAAACTGAGTGCGGCAAAGCTCAGTTGAAGAGGGACTTGGGCCGAAGGTGAGAGACACCTCGATCCCTGTCACGCCCCCTACTGGCTTCGGCAGTGGGGAAGCACAATGGAGATACACATGTGCAGTCCCCCACAAGAAACTAGGGGTTTGTAATTCCCTACCCCCGTGGGCGAAGGACACTCCAATAAATCGTCCCTAATGAGGGGAAATCATGAAATCCCTGCAGAGACGAGCGGGTGGGGGCCACATCCAAACCGGGGGGGACCCTGCGTGCGAGGCACGGGATCGGGTGATGCGGACGGTTTAACGTCCTGCCGGACGAAGTACAGTTTAACATCGTGTTTTGAGGACGAAGAGGACGGTTTAACGTCTTGCCGGACGAAGTACAATTTAACGTCATGTTGTACGATGGGGTTTGGGGCTTACACCTTGAGGAGGCCCATATGCTAGGCAGTTTAACGTCATGCAGCTTGGACGAGGTGTAGTTTAGTGTCATACAGGACGAAGGATGTCTGGCAGTTTAACGTCCTGCAATGCGGACGAGGTGCAGTTTAGCTTCATGCAGGACGAAGGATGCCTGACAGTTTAACGTCCTGCAGTGCGGACGAGGTGCAGTTTAGCGTCATGCAGGATGAAGGATGCCTGGTAGTTTAACGTCCTGTAGCGAGGATGAGGTGCAGTTTAGCGTCATGCAGGACGAAGGATGCCTGGCAGTTTAACGTCCTGCAGCGCGGACGAGGTAGAGTTTTGTGTCATGCAGGATGATGGATGTCTGGCAGTTTAACGTCCTGCAGCGCGGACAAGGTTTAGTTTAGCGTCATGCAGGACGAAGGATGCCTGGCAGTTTAATGTCCTGCAGCGCGGACGAGGTGCAGTTTAGCGTCCTGCAGGACGATGGATGTTTGGCAGTTTAATGTCCTGCAGTGCGGATGAGGTGCAGTTTAGCGTCATGAAGGACGAAGGATGCCTGGCAGTTTAACGTCCTGCAGCGCGGACGAGGTGCAGTTTAGCGTCCTGCAGGATGATGGATGCTTGGTAGTTTAACGTCCTGCAGCGCAGACGAGCTGATGCCGCCAATGGGTCCGTGTCACTTCGCGTGAGCCTGGAGGGCCACACGGGACGAAAACGTACGGTGCGGGCACCCGGGATGAAGATCATCGGGCGCCACGCAAGCGTGTACCCTCAGGGGGTCAAAGGGGGCGACCTTGTTGGTTTGCGTGCAAAAGAGGAGCTTGGCGCGCAATACCGCGGGTCGGCGCGCAATTGGGCGGGCTGACGCGCAATTGGGCCAGCTCTTTGCGCGCGGAAGATGGAGATTGTGCGCACCGGGCCTCTGATAGCGCGCGGGGAATAGAGATTGTGCGCACCGGGCCTCTGATAGCGCGTAGGGGCAATGCCCAATTCTTTAACGAATGGCCACTTAGTAAGGGGGGTGCGCGCAATCGGGCTGGATTGTGCGCACCCGGGGGGCAATTGCGTGCAAGAGGCTTCTTTTGCCCGCGAATGCCTTTGGGTGAGGAGTTGGTAAAAGGAAAGAAGCCAAAGGGGTTGTGTGCGAAGGCAAACCCCGGGGCTTGCTTGCGCGAAATAAAAGAGGTTTCCTGAAGATCGGCATTGTGCGCGGAGGGGGCGGGATTGCGCGCACGAGCGACCCTTCTAATTCTGGCAACCTTCAAAACGTTGGGGTCGCCTTGTATTTATAGGCATCCCCGAGCGTGCTATTCGGAGCGCGGGCGCGCAACGCGGCGCGGGCGCGAAATAGGGGCCCGGCGCGCTTCAGTGCCGCGCACAGGCGTCGGGCGCGGAAAATTACACGCCGACTCGGCCCATTGCGCGAATCCCGGAAGGATTGTGCGCGCATAGACAATATTGCGTGCGGGCCTTCGAAAATTCGCGCAAGGTCTTCGGGCCTTCTGAAACGTGCTTCTGACTCCAAATATGACCTCGCTTTCCTCATCTGGAACTTCGTTTGAGGAGCAACGGACTTTTTCGGCATCTACAATTACTTCACCCATTATCACATTCCCCAAGAAATTTACCTTTTACCAATAATGTATAGACTTTCTAAATATAGCATATATACTTTTCTTCCTTAATTTCACTATAAACATACTTATATGTTGCTTATATTCTGCATTATATTTAAGTATATGATAATGTTATCTTTAATAAAAAGCGACATTTGTTGAGGTAGTCACTAAAATATTTATTCATCCAGCCGATGATGGTTATAGGTTAATTTTATATCACAATTGGAATTATTATAAATTCATATTATACATATATTCAATAGATGGTTTTCTTTAGAATATCTTCTCACTTTATCATTAGTGGAAGATATCCAAAATAATTACTCACTTTTGAGAATTATGGATATCATTGATGATGATTTCCTAATCAACTATCCTTGATTGTGGATACATATTCATTATGATGATTATGTTGATATCTTAGTAATCGACACAGTTCCATATTCTTACATTCTTTTTTAAAAAGATCTTTGGTGCACACCATGTTTATTCTATATGGTACAATAACCCTTTATCCATATACTCATGTAGTTACTTATATTATAAATCAAATTAAATCAATGTCATCCCATACGGACCCATGGATATAGGTTTGGCCATAATTACACATTCTATTGAGAACTCTACCTCATGATATATGGTAATTCTAGGAAATATATAAACATACTCCCTATAAATAATCATGCACTCAAGGTCCATTATTTCCATTGAATCACGAATTTGAAAACTATATTCTTATTTATTGGATATCAATACCCACATAATTAACGGAATTTTTAACGGTTACACATATAGAATCCATGGACTGGTTTGGTTCTTCTGAGATGGGGAGAATTTGGGTACCCTCATTTTCTTAATTATAATTTTAATTCATCCTCGTGAAGTTTGTTTAGGTTCTCAATCCACTGAATATAAAAACACAATATTACCTCAAGTGAATATATAATGATATATATAGGAAAAAATATTTAAAATGTTAGACTGAAACTAATACTCATTTCCATGTTTTCATACCCCCCACATGATTTTTTCACATTCTACATAAGATTATAAAATTCAAAAAAATCTATTATTCCCTCTCATGAATAACTTAAAATACATTGTTCTATTTCATTCACCATAATCAATTGGATTCTTCATCTACTTCCGATTAATCTTAAATATTTATACCATTAATCACAGATATCCTATATTAATAATTTTATTCTTATGAAGATAGTCTTTTTCCAAAATAAATATATATGACCCTTACTTTTGTACATTCTCGAGACCTTATATAATGATATAATTGAGGCTGCCTCCCTATTTTATAAAATCTAGATATTACAAAATCATTAATTTCTCATGATGACTGGGTACATATTTTTTAATATCTCTTATATTCACACTCTTTTTATGAAATTTTGGTGTGTCAATTTTTTAAAAATTTCTCAAAATATTCAAATTTTTTTTATCTCATCACATCAATGGACAATTTATCTAAAAACAATATTGTTCATGATATCAAAATTATTAACCTGAAGTGAATGTTATTATAAATTCCAAATATAATTTCCTCATTCAAAAATAAAAACCCAAATGCTATTATGTATTATATTTCCTCATTAATACAGTTTATGTAAATTTGGCGTGAATAACTCATTTATTCCTTCATCATTTCTCATTGGCTTCTATGATATAGGAAATTATTATATGTTGTAGTATATAATCCATAGTGGTGTACTAATTATTTTACATTGAATCACCCTCTGATATTACAGAACCATAAAACTCAACCAAATTATTATGTTGTAATAATATATACTATGGCATGACCCAATGATTATTTATTTCTTTTTTAATGTTTAATTTTTGGATTCTATGGTGTAATAAAATGGTTGTGGTGTGGCTAACCAATAATTATGAATCATATTTGTTAAATGTATAAACATTGTGGAATATATTATGAGAATATAAAACTCATGAAATGCATGCATAAAAATATTTAAATAATTACCTCATGACTTTGGATTCTATATTGTTCATATGAATAATTTAGTTTCATGGATACCCAAGGCTTCTAATGAAATCATATAGACCCATTACATACATTCAAGTGAATTGGGATCACTGTTTCATAATATGGTTTTACTAATACAAGTGGTTTTTTATATATAACTGGATTTATTCATTTATTAAGTAAAATACAATTCATGTATGTGAAATTGCGTGAATAATTTTTTTACCTTAAATGTGAATTAAATCAGCTGTTAATTTTTTTCAATAACTCAAAATCATTGAGTGAGAAAAAATAATAGATTTCATTCTATTTATAAATATGTATGAATAATGTTTATATCCAATGAGATCATGGTTCTTTCATGTATCTTATGTTTTGGAAAAAACAACTTTTTAATATGGATGATCATTAGTTTGATCTGGTGTGTTGGAGGAAAACATTCTGAGTGATTAACTATTGATGGTAATGTGAGACTTTAGAATAAGGAACATGAAGCTTTATATATGATTATATGGTTTACATAGAACATATCATACAAATATTCCTCATTAAACATTTTTAAAACATGTTAAACTAAGGTGATAAGAGTGATCCCACATTGAATTTTGTATGGAATGGTTCTTCCTTATATTACTCTAAATCACATTTTTTCACAAGATATGAGTACCATAGTCCTATTACATTCCCATCATGTAGAGGCACATGAAAAAATCTATTATTCCATTATATCTCACATGGAGGAACCACTAATATTCTCTTGTACCTGTGTATATGTGCAAACATTCAGGCTTAAAAATTTTCTCAGTGATTCCACCACTTCCCATGTCATGGTAATTTTACTTCTCCCTCAGTAGTTGTTTCCTTATAGTACATTGTATAGTTAGTTGGATAGACATATTTTCTTATGAATAAATATCATGAAAATATTAGAAAAATATTCAATATATATACATCCTAGAATTAACCAATTCAAATCCTTAATCAAAATTCATTTTCCAACATTATTTTTGAAATATTTAAATATGTTTTTCATGGAATTCATTAATATTATTCACCCAAATAATTGATGGACAATTTATGAATAAATTGAAAACTACTTCAATTTATATTTTCTTCATCTCTATAAAATTGATGATATTTTTTATCAATCCACAAATTTATAATAAATAGAATTAAAGAATTATGAAAAAATGCACTTAAGTGAATCCATAATATTTTTCCAATCATCATGACTTATTAATATTAACCTAACCCCATTTAATGAAATAGTTTGTTCTAAAAATATCCCCCCTTGAATCTGGTATTCAATATCGATTCACATAATAAAAGTTAATAAGAGTTTCTATTATTTTGTCTTAATTATTTTTAATAAAATGAGTATGATAGATATTGGTTTTCTCATATACTCTTTCTTCACAAAATAACCATCTCGTAATTATTAAAATATAAAGATGAATTTACATGGTTGTCTTAGAAATTAACCTTTAATTAATCCACTAGAAATCTATATAAGAACAAATAGTATACGAAATAAGATATATATTATCAAGGATGTATAAATATTACTTAAAAAAACTCACAAGTGAAACAATGCTCATATAATTATCAATTCTCACATAAGTGCAAAATATTAAGTTTATCAAATAACTGAAAATACCTACACAAACATCAACAGACACAACATAAAGTTCATATGAATAAGAATAACACCCCATTATGTCATATTTTAATTATCAAATAACTAACCATTAATAAATAATAAAATAAATAGTTAAGAGAGTGTGAATGAATGAAAATGAAAATTTTATTAATTTAAAACGTACAAAAAAACACAACACCTTTCACGGGGGCTGAATGTGATGAATTATGAGTGAATCACACTTGAACATGATCTTACAATCATATATTAAGGATCCTACCACAAAATAAATTATAATATTCTAAACAATTATACCTTTTATTTCTAACATATCCTCTACAAAATTTCATTCCCCCACTGTGTTACTACCAAGTATTCCCCGGTTGAAAAACATTATAAAAATCCTAAAAATATGAACATCATCCAAGGATATTGAGCCTTCCCTAGAAGATCTCCAACTAAAAAAATTAAATGAGTTTTCACATATGATATTTGACTATTATACATCTTGAAAAACCATTATACGAGTTGGCATGTCCCTTTGATTTCTTCAATATAAATTCAATCCACATAAATGAAACTAAAACCCAAAAATAATATATCCTACTTGTATCTCACATGTTCTACACTACCCATCTGCCATAAAATTCATGATCAATCAACATTAAGAATCAAAATTTTCAATGGATCTATCCTTTGAATCCATATATATTTTTTGCTTCATCAACAATGCACGTAACAATAGATTGAAAACAATAACATTCTAAAATAATGACGTGATAACCCACATTTAGTAAGGAAGCCTAGTTCATCCACCGACACCTTAACTCAAATCTAGAAGAAGATTTGTGATATTTTTTTTCCTTCTATTTTCTTTTTCTAATCCACATTGAGTGTCCATTATACATCTGAAAAAAAATCCATTCCTTTTCTTGTTCCCCTTCATACCATCAAAATGAAAAGGACTTCATGTCCTCCAGTATTATGTTTCAGGCAATATAAATATTCATATTGTCATATTAGAACCTCTAGGTCTATTTTGTGTATTGACTCGTAAATAATAAATAATTAAAAAGATTATCCTTTTTACCAAGCAACACATATTAATTTGGACATAAAAAACATTCAATTATTAAGAATGTTCTTATTTGTGGGGATATCCTTATTTATCAATATATAAACCAAAAAACTCATCACTATCATTATAGCTTTCGATTATAATTTTTTCCCATTTTCCTTTCCAACATCTATAATGTTATATTTTTCACAATTATTTGATATTACAGTTCCATAATGCCGAACCCATAAAAACAATGATGTCTGGATATTCAGTTTATAAGATATTATCATAGACATTTTATTTATAATTTTGACATAACATCACTAAAATATAGATACCTGGTGGTCTCTCTGAATGACAGGTTCAAGGCCTAAACCCCATAAAATAACACTTGACCAATATTATTGGTTTTCCATAAGTTGATATCTCTATATATGATAACCCACCAAGAGTATGATTATAATAATTAAAACATCATGTATTATCTCCCTCATGGGTTCACTCATTCATCATCATGAAAAATGATGACTTCAATGACAAGAAACACATTTTATTCAAATATATTCATATTATATCACAACATAAAATATTAATTAATTTGGAAAAACTTCTTTATTCACTAAAGGAAACATTAATGGTGAGATTCTTCTCTCATACTTTCTTTCATATTCATTACAAGATCATCAAAGGATTTAATATATTTCATAATAAAATGATTTCTGAAATATGGATATATATTCATGGAATGAGTTTCAACCTTATGTGGAATGACATTATCAAACTTCTTTACTACTTGAAAAACCTCTAGTTTTTGTTTCCATATTTTTCATCATTATACATATGATATTTATAATGAGTGGTCATATTTTGGTTCCCAACATACATGTTCTTGAGGTTCATTATTAATCTTCCAAAAATTAAACTATAATACGTCTTAATATGGGTTTACTAGGACAATAAATTTATATTTAGTTTATGGTATTGAAGACTCCCTATATGGGTTTTTACCGTTCAGTTAATTTATTCATGTGTATAAATATTCCATATGGCTGAGGATAGAAAACATGTAACATATATTATTTGAGTAAAAATTCTTTTTTCCTCTACTTTATTGATATATTTGAATTTATATATTTGTTTTAAAATTTTTATTTGTATTTTACTTTAAAATATCGTTAATGAAGTGCCCAAAACATCTACAATGAAAGCAAATTGGGTTTTTTATTATCTGAAACCTCCATTAATAAAATATAACAGGAAATGAATTTACATCCATATTATAGATCAATGTTTCTCTATATTTCTCCATTTGTTGGTAAATATTTTGAAGGGATCATTTTTTATTGGTATTCATTTTCTCATCATGATCTATTATTTTCATTTAATTATCTTTTAACTGAAAAACCATTACATTAATATTTGAAACATCATCCATACATTATTTTTCATTTTATTCTGGTGGAGTTTTAAAATATGTGATGCTAGAAATTACCTTCTTATCCATGGACATTTTTACATTAATTTGTTTAGAAATATCTTTAATGATATCACTTTTCACCATCATTTTGGTTACCATAATCATTAATGTTAGATTCAAGTTAAAATCTTCTGTTCATAAAAATTTTTTTATCTAGGAAAAATATTTCACCATAGATTAGTAATCTACATGAATTATCTTCATTGATCATATTTTACATTTCATGAGATTTATATATAATATAATTATGGTTTTATATAATCTTCATCACTAGAATGACAATTTATTTTCTATATCTAAGATGAAATCTAAAATTACACATTTCATCTACACATAAGGGATAATATTAGAAATAAAACTATATTAATATTTTACATTCACTAGAGAAAATAAAATCAAGGATGTATTTTTCTTCTTCTTACCATGAATGGATTGAAGGTTGATTTCATTATGAATCATAAGATTATTATTATGAAACTATTTCCATTAATTCATATAATTACCCTTATAAATTTTCGTAAAATAATGTAAATTATCTCGTCTGAATCCATATCAAAATAGATCCTCTAAACTTCAAGGTTCTTTGGTGGAATCCTTACTTAGATTATAATTATTGAATCTGAGGTCAATTTAGTGAAACTCTATGGGTTGATTCCATGGTATCCTCATTTTACAAATTCTTTTCTTAATTCAATCTACAGATCCATGTTTTGTTTCTTGACCCACTCAATATAAACCCTCAATAATACCTTAGGGTAATATAGGAATTTTAAATCCAAATTGACAACAATTTGAACTCATATTATCCATATCCTCTATGGATGTATTCCTTAAGAAAATATTCTCACTTTATCATTAGCCTTAGATATCCTAAATAATTTCTCACTTTTGAGATGTATGGATATCATTTATGTTGATCACAAAATTCAACGATTCTTGATAGTAGATACATATTCTTTTTGATTATTATGTTGATATCTCATAAATAGACACAAATCCACATTCATTCATCCTTCTTAGAAAATAAATTTGGTAAACCCATGTTAATACTATAGTTTACAAGAACATTTAATCTATATAATTGTGTAGTTACATCAATATAATATCCAATTCTATCCAAGCCACTCCACATGGAACATTGGATATAGGTATGATCCTAGTTACATATTCTGTTGAGAACAATACCTCACAATCATGGGTATTCAATGAAATATATCAACATACTCTCTTCAAATTGGCATACCCTCAAGGCCCCTTATTTTCATTGAATCAAGAGTTTTAGAAATTTATTCATAATTCATGGATATAAAACCCAACATAATTCATTGAATTTATAAAGGATACTCATATTGAATCTAATGAATGCTACGGTGATGCTGAGAGGGGGAAATCAGTGTTCCCTAATTTTCATAATTAGTTTTTTAAATCATCTTCTTAAAGTTTCTTCAGGTTCTCAATCCACTAAATTGAAACACTCAATCTTACCTTGAGTGAATTTATAATTTTAGAGATGGAAACCAATAATATTTTCAGTGTTAAACAAAAATGAATTCGTCATTCCATGATATTTTACCCCCAGTATGAATTCATCACTTTCTCCACAAGTAAATAAAAATTCACAAAATTCTATTGTGTCCCCTAAATAATAACTAAAAATCCATTGTTCTATTTATTACACATCAATCAACTATAGACTTAATCTATATTCAAATACTAATGGAATATTTAAACCACTCATCAACGATATACCATATTCATAAAGTTATTCTTACCAAGATTATCATTCTCCACAAGAAATATGTATTCCTCGTACTTGTGTACATCCTCATGAACATAAATAATGTGATAATTGAGACTCCCTCTCTATTTCATGAATTCTAGATTCTTCTCAATCATTTTATTCTCAAGAAGATAGGCTGCATCATTTTGAATGTCTCTTATATTCATACTCTTTTTATGATTTTTTTTGTATCGTTTTTTCAAATATATCTCAAAATATTATAATGTTCATTATCTAAACACATTCACAAACAATTTATCAAAAAAACAAATATTTTCCCTGATATCTCAATTTTTACATGTTTTTAATTTGTTTATAAATATAAAATTTAATTTCCTAATTCTATAATAAATTACCACAAACTATTATGTATTATATTTCCCCATTAATGTTTCTCATTTAAATGTGTTATGAATTACTCATTTAGTTTTTCATATTTTTTCATCAACTACAACTATATAGACCATTATTATATAGTATATTTATAATCCATTTCAATGTAATAATTTTTCCACAGTATAGTACCCTATAATATTCCAAAACCATAATGCAAAACCAAATTCTTATGGTGTAGTAATATTTAAAATGGAATGGACCAATGATTATTTATTTACATTCTTCTATTAATTTTTTTTTCTATGGTGTAATAATTTGGTTGTGGTGTACACAATCCATAATTATGGATCATATATTGTGAAAGGATAAATGTTATTTAATAGATAATGAGAATATACAACTCATTAAATGATTGAATAAAAAAATTTATATAATTACCTCATGACTCTAGATTATCCATTATTCATATGAATCACATAGTTTTATGAATACCCAAGGCTTTATATGACATCATATAGACCCAACACATTCAATCTGGGGAATGGGATCCCTATTTCTGTATATTGAATTAGTAATACATGTGGAATATTATATATAAGTGGATTTATTCATTTTTCCTTTAAATTAAAATTCATGTATGTGAAATGACATGAATACCATTTTTGACATTAAATGTGCATTAAATCTAGTGTTAAAATTTTCAAATGTATAAAAAACATTTGGTGAAAAAACTACATTATTTCAATGATTAAATAATAATAGTTCATAAATTTTATATCCAATATGCCCATTGATCTCACATATATCATAGGTATTCAAAACAATAGCCTTTTAATATAAAGTATCATTGGATTGATCTGGTGTGTTAGGAAAAACAATTCCTAAAGTTTATCTATTTAATGTTAATGGAGTCTTTAGAATAGGGACCATGATACTAGATGTATGATTAGATGGTCCACTTGGAAAATATCAGATAACTCTCATACATTCATCATTTTAAAGACATGTTATACTATATTGTGCATTGTGATCAAACATTGAATTATATATTGAAGGAGATTCCATCTATTACTCTACAAACCAAATTCTATTCTCCCATCACATATCACATAGTGGCCCCACTACTATACTATTTTTCACATCTTTGTGCACAAAACATCCTGCCTACAAAGGTGCTCAGACATTCCACCACTTCCCAAGTCAAGGTAGATTCTATATCCAACCTCAGAAGTGGCTTCACCAGAGCACATTGTCTAGTAAGTTGGTTAAACATATTTTTTAAGTATGAACCTCATGAAAATGTTTGAAAATCCTCAATATTAAAACACAATACAATTCACCAACTAAAATACTAAATAAAAATTCTTTATCACAAAATATTCCTCAAAATTTAATTTTCTTTTCATATAATTCATAAATATTATTCACCCATATAATTTATGAACACTTTATGAAAAATGCATAGTTTGTGAATTTCCTTTTTCTCATGTCTTTGAAATTTATGATTTTCTTGATCAATCAACAAATTTTTAATAAGGTAAATTATCCAATCATGAAAACAAATTCTATGAAGTGAATCCATAATAATTTTTCAATCATCATGACTTCATATATTAACCCAACACCATTAAATGAAACACTTGGTTTCAAAAATTTCTCCAATTGACTCTTGTATTCAATATCCTTTCACATAATAAAATACTATATGTGATTATATTTCTTTTATCCTCATTATTAATAATATTCTGAAAAGGATATGTGTGGTTATTTTCATCTATCATTTCTTCTAAAACTAATCTTCTCTTAATTTTTAAAAGAAAGCAGTGAAATAAAATTGTTATCGTAAGAAATAGCTATTTATTAATAAAACAAATTTCTATATATGAACCACTTGTATAAAAAATAAGATATATATAATCATCATTGTTCTAATAGTCCCTACAAATACTCATAAGTGATACTATGCTCATATATTTTTCTATTGTCACCTTAGGGTTAAATAATAAGGTTATATAATAAATTAAAATACATAAACAAACATCAACATACACATCATAAAGTTCATATAAATAGGGATAACTCCTTCCATTATCTCTTATTTTAATCGTCCAATAAATTTACATTAAAAAGTTAAAGAGGAAATAAGTAGGAAAGTGTTATTTAATGAAAATTAAAATTGTATTATTTCAAAATGTACAAAGAAACACCTCACCTTACATAAGATATAAAATGGATGAATTCCTACTGTATCGCCCTTAAACATGGTACTACAATCCTCTATAATTTACCCTTACCAATCATAGATTATAATATTCTCAAGTTAGATCTGTTTTACTTCTAACACAACCTCCATAAAATTCACTTCCCTCTATGTTTGGCTACTATGTATTGTCTGAATGAAAACAACTATATAGCTCCTGAAAATATAAAAAATATTCCAAGAATACTAGTCCATCACAAAAAGAACCCCTAAAAGAAAAATTAAAATAATTTCCATATATGAGATTTGACTATTATACATCCTCAAAAAGCATAATACCAGTTAGAATATCCCTTTCTATTTTTCAATATAATCTAAATCCCCATAAATAGAACTAAAAACGAGCAACAAGGAATCCTTGTTGTATCTCATAAGGCCACTACTACCCATATTCATTAAAAATCATGATCCATAAACATTAAGAATATGTCATTTTGGATGATCTTTCCATTGAATCCATATAACACGGTTGCTTCATCAAATATTCAGCTAATAATTGAATCCCGACAACAACCTTCTAACAAAATGAGGTTATAACCCACATTGAGTAAGGAAACCTAGATCTTCCACCAGAAACATAAATCAAATTTGTAAAAAACTATGTGATAATTTTTTACCTTCTCTATCCATGTTTTGATCTTCATAGAGTGTCCATTAGGCCTCTGGGAAACAAATTTCCATGTATTTACCTCTTCCCCAATCACACCATTACATTAAAACTAGTTATTAATGATCTCCATCATTTTGTTTCACAATATATATATATATATATTATGTTTTTGATATAATAAACTCTAGATATTATTTGAATAGTCACTCCTGAATGATAAATGATGAAATTATTTTTTTCTGATAGAGAACAAAATTTTCATTTAGACATAAAAAACATTCTATTTTAAGGAGCATTTTTTTCATGGAGAGATCTTTATTTATCAATCTCTGAATCTCTAAATTCTTATTTATCATTTTATATTTGGAATATAATTTTGTTTCCCAATTTTTTATCCTACTTTTAAAATGTTTTATTTTTTGAAGCATTGGATATTATAGTTCTCTAATGTCAATCCATAAAAACACCAATGTCTGGATATTCAGTTTAGATGATATTATCATAGATTTAGTTTTTATTTTTTTACATAACATGAAAAAAAATATAGATACCCAGTGGCCTCTCTAACAATAGTATTGCGGCGTAGATTCCCATAAAATAACTCTTCAACCATCCAATTTTCTTTTTAAAATATGATATCTTTACATCTTATAAACCTCCATGATTGTGATTGGAATTTTTAAAACAATATGTATTCTCTACCTAAAGGATTCAATAATTCATAATCATGATGATTGATGAATTAAATTACGATAAAAACTTCTAATTCAATTACATTAAGGTTATATTATAACATAAAAATTTAAGTAATAAGGAAAACCCTCTTGTATCATTATAATAAACATTCATGGTGAGATTTTCATCTCATCCATGCTTTCTTATTCATTACAAGATCATCATAGGATATAATTTAATTCTTGTTAATATGATTTATGGATTATGGAAATATATTATTTTAGTGAATTAGTTCCTTAGTTAGAATTACTTTATCCACCTTTTTACTAATTGAACTACCTCTTATTCTGGTTCCATATTTTTCTTCTTTATCTTTAGGATATTTATTTTGACAAATCATATTTTGGTTCTCAACATATTTTTTATTGACCTTCAATATTAGTTCTCAAAAATTATAATCTATAATCATTTTATTAAAAAATTTCATGGATTATTAATTTTAATTTTATGTCATGAGATTGATGTCTCTCCATATAGTTTCTTTATCATTATATACATATTTTAATGTGTATTACCATTCCATATGGATTAGGATAGTACAGATGAATCATTTATTATAAGAGTGAACCATCAATTTATCTCATCTTGGTTGAGATTTTGGAATTTACATATTTATTCAAAAATATTTTCTAATATTTTAATTAATACATCAGTAAGGATGTGAAAAAAATAATATAGAATAGAAAAAATTTGTTCCTTTATATTATATATAACTAAAATTCTAAAATCATCATTGGAAAATACCTTAAGTCCTTACATTACATTATGGTTTATCTATATTCTTCATTTTATTGGTATTGATTTCGGAGGGATCTTTATATTTTTTTCAGTTGTTTTTATTTTCTTCATATGGTCGACTACTTTCATTTAATAATCTTATAATCATTCAACCCTTTTCATCATATTTGAAGAATCATTCATAAATGATTATTTTTATTCAGGTGAATTTTTTAGAGACATGATGATATACCTTAACTTATTATCCATGGCCATTTTAATTTGAATTTCATGGGAAATCTCACCTATGATATACCATTTCTCCATCATTATTATTATAATATTTTTTAATTTTATATTCAAGATCACATCATGTCTTCATAATTTTTTTTTATTATGGTAAAATGTTTCACTATTGAATAGTAATCAACAAGAATGATCTTCATTTGTTATATTTTTCATATCATGGGATATCTGTTGAATCTAAACATGATTTTATAGCATCTTCATCACCATAATGATAATTCGTTTTTATCTCTAAATATGAATATAAAATTCCACATAATTTATCCACGCAATGGTTAAAATTATAAATTACATTATCTTCATATTTTATATTCACTAGTGAGAAAACATTTATGATTTATTATTCTTCTTCTTCCACTGAAAAGAATTATTGTTGATTTCATATTGAATCATAATATAATTATAACAAAAATATTTTCCTTTATTCAGATCATTACCCTATTATATTTTCGTAATATAATGGAAATTACCTCATTCAAATCCTTATAAAATTACATGCTCACTACAGCTAGGTTATTTTTTGGAAGCCTTACTCTGATACTAATTATTGGGTTCCACTATTGGGGTTTATTATATGGTAACCTAATTTTAAAAATTATACTTTTCATTCAGTTTATAGATATATATTTGGTTTATTAATGCACACAATATATACCCTCAATCATACCTAATGTGTAGTTGTAATGAAATAGAGATCACCAAAAAAATATTTAAAGTATTCCCCTGAGAGAAATACTCCTTTTCATATTTTTTAACCCCCCCCGACAAGGATTAATCACCATTATAATAAGTGAATATAATGACCCTGAATCCAATTTTACCTCTATATAAAAACATAGAATCCTATGTTCCCTCTCTTTACCTTGTATTTAATAATGTTTTGTTCTTATTCTAGTATCCACTATAATACAACATCCCTTATTAGTGGATAATCCATAGTCATGTTTATATTATTCCTCGGATTGAATTTATACAAAAATATTAGATGTCCATTGCCTTTTACAATTCTCAAGATTTTCATAAATAATGGTCTTGAGACTCTTTCTATACTAGGTCCACTCTAGATTCTTCTAAATATTTGATTTCTTACAAACATGTGTTTCTTCTTCTTTAAAGGATCTTGACTTCAAACTCTTTCTATTATATTTTTGTGTATCATGATGTCAAAAATATCTTTTAATATTCTTCTTTAATTTTTTATCAATATCCATATGTATAATTTATCATTAATAAAAAAAATTCTTTGGATCTGTTATTACATAAAATAAATATTATTAAAATTAACATGTTTATTTTTTTATTCAAATTTAAATAGAAATAACAATAGGTGTTATATATCATAACTCATGTAGATCAAATAATTATTTTGTGAATTATAAATTTATTATTACTAAAATTCTCCCTAGATACTATATCATATACATTTATTCTATGGTGTATTATATAACCTGTTATGGTGTAGTAATTCTTCCACAATGAAGAACAATTTAATATTCTTGAAGTGAAAATTTCAACCATATTATTGCAGTGTTTTATTAATTACCATTGTCTAACCCATTGATTCATGAATTCCATTCTTCTGTTATGTTTGAGGGTTATTTGGTTCAATGTAATGTTTGCAATGAGGAAAAATAATCATTATTTATCTTTTGTGATGAAGGCGAAATTCCTATGTTGTATTTTATTATACGATCAAACTCATAGAACCCTTGATCTCAAAAATGTTCCCTATGACACAATATTTTCCACTCTTTATATTGAATATTCATATTTATAAAAACTCATTGATTATAATATCAAAAATTGACACCTCAATTTCAAATCATAGATTTATGTTCATTGTTCCATCATGTTCTATAAGTAAATACCCATGACTTATTGGACATAAATTAATTTATTTATTTATACATTAAATAAATAATTATGCTACAGAGACATCATGAATACAATATTTTTGCAGTTACTGTGCATTAAATCATTTATCAACCTTTGTTGGATGAATCTGATTCATTCAAAAAAATTGTAATATGTGTTTTGGTTCATCAATCATATTTTATGAATTATATATGAAATATGGTCTTATATCTAGCCCAAATATTAGATGTTCAACACATAATCCAATTAATCTGGATTATATTTTGTTTGATTTAATGTTTTCATGTTGAGAAATTTTAATATTTGGACCATTGATGGTAGCGTGAGTCTCTGTTTCAAAGAAAATGTTGTTCATTGTATGATCACACATCCACATAGGACAAATATAAATATAAATTTCAGTAATAGAGATGTATAAGAATATACAAATATAAAAGAATGAAAATTATGTAAGACAATATAAATATCATTCTTAAATTAAAAAAAGGGAGGGAGATCTCTTACCATGAGAGGGTGATTTAAAAATTATGAGAGGTGCTTTATGAGAGATTTAGGGAACCATGGTGAATATAGATAATATAGAATATTTTTAATGTAATGCAACTGTTTTTAGTACATATTAATGTGGAAAAATTAGATTTATATAGGAAAAGAGATGGGAATTTATTGTTATTTCCCAAATATAGGTTTTTGGAATCTATATAATAATTTCATAAAAACCAAAAATCATCCAATGGTTTTGTTCTTTGGTTTATGAAAATGTGGATTTATTTTCAATATTTAAAATTTCAAATGGTGAAACTCATTAAAATATTATCCTTGTTAATATGTATTTTAATAATGATCATAAGGAATTAATTTTAAAACCCTAAATTATAATATAGATTTTGGGGGATATAAAATGTATTGATAAAATTAATAAAATAAATTAAAAAACACATTATATTTAATGGAAAAAATATATATTCATTAATACTGTTTATATAATTTATTACTTTAGTTTTCAGTTTTTATGATGTAATATTACACAACATATATTCATTGCATATTTTTTTACTTCAAAACTAAAATATCTAAACAAATTATAAAAATATTCTATTCTATATTTTATATTTTATTTTAAAAAAATATAATATTTATTTTAAAAAAAAATTTAAAATTTTTTATTTTCACTTTTAAAACATGAATGAATGTTTTTTTAGAAACACTGGTTTTTCGACAATAAAAGTTTTTATACATGTATAATAAATATATTTCACTTCATAAAAATTATATTTTCATTTAAACATATTATATACTATATAATAATAATTTTTAATTTAAATATTTTTAATTTAAAAATTTATTAAAATAATTTTGAAAATCCTGATTAAAACTATATATTACCCCAAATGAAATAAATACATTGTCATATCAAAAGTCAATTTTTTTATTAAAATGATTTATTAATAGTTTATAAAGTAACAATAAAAATATAATCCATATTATAAAAATTAAAACATTGGTATTCGTACTAATATTGTTACATTTTGTTTAGTCTCGAGTAAATTATTTTTACCAACAATTTCTATCAACAAAAATTATTGATCATTATATTGTAATCTATTCATATCAGAAATTTAAATAAAAGAATCAAAAAAATTGATTTCATTATCATCAACCATTCCCTTAATTTTTGCAAGAAAAAAATACATTATTAATATTGAGCATAATGGGGGGGGGGGTAAGGACTTAAGAGGTCCACTAATACTACAGTCTATAGGTGTCCCCAATGACCTAGTAGGAACTTCCTAAGGGGAGGGAGCCAATGTTGGACTATGTCACTGGAGGGGAGTCGATGGATTCACTTGAGGTGAGGAAGAAAAAGAATTCTCTTTGCACCATGTGTAGAGAATATCAATCTAGTTTTTGATTTAAATCATTCAATTTAAAATAATATAAGTAATATTCTTAAAATGTAAATGAGACATTTTAGAGAGACACATATAATCATAGATTCTGATTCACCCACTGTTTATGAGATGCCTTAGGAATTAAAAATGGAATGGCTATTGATGATAGAATTTTCTTATGCCAATAATGAAACCCCTTGGACATGTTATAAATAGAATGGAAGGAGAATAAAACCCTTGTGATATCTGACAACAACCCCTACATAGTTCCCCAATAACAATATCAAAAAGAATTAATCATGAGGCCTTATGGGGGAGGATTCCAACAGATCTTATGGATTTAGATGGAATTACCCTAAGGATGAACTGAACACTTATTAAACATAATATTAATTAGGGAGGGATCCTAATACAAGTTTTTTAAGGGATGAAATATATTTTAGGTGAGGATTATAGACTAATTGATTGTTGGTATTCATGGGGTGGGTAGATCATTATGTTTTTCCTCATTTAGAGAATCTCAGATACACCAAAAACCAACCAAATGAGAATATATTACTCCTTCCTTTTAGTAGTGTTATTAACTACCATGTTTAATCAGAGGGAAATAATTTCTTTGATTTAGTTTATAGGAGAGTTGAAACTAGTAAATCCACATTAAATCTTTAAAATCATAGTTGCACAGTAACTTTTAATTAAAAAATACATGGATGATTAATCCTTATAGAGCTAGATATATGTGCACCTATATATGTGTAAAATTACACTACCTTTCATTGTCATATCTATAGATATATTATGTTGGTGATTTATTATGATATGGAAGATATACTTGTTTTTTATTTATTCTAACTGAAGGATATCAACCAAATGATCACTGATATAAGATACAATAAAAGAAAACCTATAATAATTAAAAAAAATTCCTTGTGTAATGATTCTAAAAATTCATGATTTATATGTTCCCCCATATTCATTCTACCAAAAATCATTTTTCTGGTTGAGGTCCTTCACATCCACAATGATGGATGGGTAACATTTTTCTTCTGTGAGGTATAACTCTATAGTTGGGCAACCTGGGTAAATCAAAACTCATCCCCCCAGTTTTCATATTATAAGAAAATATCCCCCTCAAAACAACTAAAACAAAAAATTATAATGAGTCAGGATGTGTCCTTAATGGTACATCCTATAATAGGAGGGTTTTCCATTATAATGGTTTAGGATAAATCCATATGTATAGTTGATAAATCTACTCATGTGGGAGAATCCTTCAACAAAGTTACATTCCATTTTTTCTTTATAAGTATGACATAATTTCCAAAACACTGGAAACATTCAATCAACTATTAATTAATGTTTTATATTACCTTCTCAGAGAAACAATATTACATATTCTTTTATCATTGGAATCCAAAATAATGAAGCTCAAGAGATTCCGAATAACATGAATAAACACCTTGAGAGAGTTGATAATAAATAATATGTGCATTCTAATAGAGTTCAATACACAATTCAATGCATAATCCTTCAAAAAAACAATATTATTTTTTCAATTTTAATTTATATTAACAATATTTTCAAATACACCTTAAAAAAGTTGGATGTGGATTTAACCAGGATAAATAGTATCACCCACATAATCAATCGGAAAATTACTTTTGTGAATACCACTAATTGATTCCATATTCATAGCACCCTATTATGAGAAGGGATAAGATATATAATGACAAATATTTTCATGATTAATTACTTTACGAATGAACTTATAATACTCATAAAATATATTTTTGATGCCATTAATTGAAGAACTACATAAATTTAATGAAAAAACCATGTCACTCAAATACCAACCACCAAATCAAACAAATAATTAAATTCCACTATATTATATAAGAGGACCTATAATATCAGCTTTTATAACAACAATTAAAACCAATATTTTTTTTGTTAATGACTTCTATCTTTTCAATCCAAATTATCATAGCGCCATGAATATATCATCCCATGATGTATCAATTTTTTTCTCATGATACACATTTCTAATTGTGGTGAGAGAGTCTCCTGTTGATGATGGAATTATGTAATTTTTAAGGTAATCTACATATTCTTATAGTCATGAACTGTGTTATGGACATGGTGTTGTTCACTTTCAGAATGAAGACAATTGTTGTGGATCTTGGAACCTGAGGATGATGGAAACCCTGGATAATCATGGATGGATTCATTGAGTTAATTTGTGGTGGAGTCCTGTGATTTTAAATAGTAATATATTGTGAATCCATCCAGCCTAAGAAGGATTTTTGAATTTATGGATCAAATTACATCACATATTTCCTTCTCGTCATGGGGACTCTCTAATGTGAGATTGTTATTTGAGATGATGTATTTTGAATGTACTTGAATATGACACCAATCAAATCATGGTAAATATAATTCATATTATTGAGAGAATAAAAAATATGGTAATTTAATTATGACTCATACATACCCCCACACCATTACTATATCACTGGAGAAGGAGACATCTACTAGATGAATGTTGGGTTTTGAGACCATGACATTTTTAATTTAATAAATTCATAAATGTATGCATAATTCTTGTATCCCTCCTTGAGCCATGTTTCCTTGAATAATATTCAATGTATTCTATCATGTTCTAGTAAAATTTCATTAATTTACAAAAATAAATTATTATTTTAAAAATATGATATTCTCACTAATCACTGGAAAAACAATTATTTTTTTAAAAAATCCAATACATATACCCTATGTTAATATTTTATGTTGATTTAAAAAATAATAATTATTTTATGAAATATATATCCAGATTATTTTATAAATTAATTATTATAATTTTTATTATGTGAAATAAAAATCATTTTCAAAAAATAAATATTTTTAAAGAAGAGAATAAAATTATTATAAAAGGGATAATTACTTACTATTAATTTTTAAATATATTTATGTTTATTAGTATATATATTTTTATATACTTTGCAATTTAATTTATCTTATTTATATAAATGAATTCAGTGGATGGGTGAAAATGACTAAATTTAAATAATCAATATTTTTTAGGAGATGTGTTGCATATCACATACTATATTGAACTATGTTTTCTATATTAAAAACTCATGTTGTTACATGTAGAATAACCTTCCAATTATTTACTTAAAAACATTCTCACATTAGTTTTTCCAAAAGGAACTTTTATCCCATCTATGTTAACTTTCTATGGGGATTTTATAACCATGAAACACACTCAATAAGTCACTGATATTTACCATTAAAACTCAGAACACTATGGATACCATTCACAATGTGTGCCCTAGGAAAGTTTTTAATAATATATTTCATTTAAGGATCTAAATATATACCCTAACATGATATTATATAGCTGATGAATAAAACCACTTTAATCCAAAATTCATCTTTTGTGGATTTTGTATAAAACGTCTCCTTCCATGGGGTCTTCAACATAATTCTCAATTTTTCCTCATTCTTTTCTTTTTTTCATAGAATAAATAATAATATATTATATAATGACTACAATAATTTTTCAATGTAATATCTAAAGACTAAATTCATTAAATCCTTAAATATAGAAGTGCATTATTATGTCAATGTGGTAGCACTATAAATTTAGTCTTCATACAATGTACCAAATATTTTCTTGATTATATCCTCCTTCATAACTATCTATTGATGATATTCAGAATGAAGAGGAGTCATGGAAAATAATTGATCTCCATTTAACTGATAAAAACGTTAACTAATACATGTAATATGACACATGTTCTTAATAGTGATATTGTTATGTTCTTGATAATAAATTTAGAGTCTCATTAATTCATATTATTCATAAAAATAGAATAGTTTCAACCAATGTGATCCACATAGGAAAATTAATCCATTTTCAAGATTATCGTGGAGTTAAATATAAAATTACTACATATCAATTCGGTGTATTCTATATAGAGTCAATAAAATGGGTGTATTTATAGGTATGAGTTATATTGATAATTATAATTCATGATTCAGTAGAAGACTAGGAAAATAATCATAAATGACATTTAAAACACCCATACAATATGAATATTTGTTATATCTAATTTCTCCCCAAGTATGTGAGACAAACTCTCAGTTTGAAATGTAATAATTACCTATATATTGGATGTAATTTCCATTGATTATTAACTATTTTCATCAGATGGATAGGTGATCATAGGTTAATAAATTATATCCAATGTATTTTTCTTTCCTCCAAAATTTATGTGGTATTTTTGTAAAGAGATACAATCCATGCCAAAAATTACATCTAATTTAACTGAAGGAATAATTAAATGATTTTCTGGAATAACATTCACGGAAAATTAAACCACATAAAAATCAATGACTTGTTATGTGATCATAATAAAATTAATTGTTCTTACTAATAAATCTACTAAAAATTTGAAATTTGGTAATATGATATTCATAAAATATTTTTTAGATATAAAACATTTTGTATATCTAGAGTAAAATAATACATTATTATTTTTAGAGTTCAGGTTATGTTTCCCTTTCATAATATAATTCTCAACCCCGTCATATAAAACAGGGATTTCATGATATACCCTTCCATCTTTGGGATTTGGATAAATTTAACACCCTTGAAACCAGTAACTCAGATTTGGTTTTTTTATTTTATCATTTGAAAAAATATATAAGGAATATCATCCCAATGTACCCAATAATTTAGTATTCCTAGAAAATTAGATAAATACATGAAATTAAAATTACATTTTTAATCATAAAATGAACAATGACTTTTCTCTTGGAATTTCATTATTCAACATAGTGTATCCCAACATATCAATCACCAAAAAACATCATGGAATATTGTGGATGTTAAATATTAATTAAGGGGTGAGCTCAGATAATTTTAAAGGATAATGATACAATATAATCTATTAAACAAATTATAATCATTATTAAAAGGTTGATAACTGCATAGAAAAAAACTTAATCAAGAACATGGTGATAATATGGATATTATAAATAATGATCAAATAATTCCTCCTAAATAATAAAATAAACTAAAAACAGATCCTTGTATTTTATAACTAATTTAATAATAAGATGGATTATTAACAACTGAATTCATAATGATGCAACACATAATGATGGATATAAAAAACATACCATTAAGGCCATGTTTGAATACACCTAATATAGTCGAGGCCCTTTGTATAGATATCAATATAAATTAGTAAGGCCCTAGACAAAACCAAATCAATTTTCCCTTATGAGACTGACTGATTTATGGATGGGTTATTTCGGGTCCTGCTTATCACTTACTATGCCTAATTATTTATTCATATGAATGGGTGTAAAATTAGTCAAATTAAATATTTATATTGAAAAACTATAATATTATTTTTACAAATTACACCAATAAATTAACATAATTGTAAATAATCCTGAGTAATATAAATGATTTCACAGTGGTATATATCATGTAAAACTAATCACGAACCATCTAATGAATAAATAAGTATTTTATTAGTATAAAATATCCCTTTTGGATCTTAAGTACAATTAATGTATCCTATTTTTTATGACTATAAATACCATAATATTTCATTAAACCTTTTCATAAGAAAAACCACATTTTCATTGGGATATATTCTTATGAAAAAACATGTTGAAATTAATTTTAATTGAAAGTAAACCTGGAAGAATTAATTATAATATTGTAAACACTGATCATCCCTGATGGAAGAAGATTCTGTTCTTGCAATACATGTTGAAAAAAATATTCATTTCTCATTTTTGTTAAAACCCAAACATGATTTCTTCAAAAAAATGTCATCAATATTTCTTTTCAATAATTTTTAAATATAATAAAATTGGTAAAAATTCATTCAATATATCATTTTTAATGGAATTTATGAATTTTTTTAAACAATAAATCTCAGGTTTTGATGAAAAATGATTTCATACTAAATAGAGAAATAATTTCTTATTTCATTTGAACATTTTCCAAATAATTTAAACATACATTCAGTGTAAAAATGTAAATGTTAATTGAAAAACGTCTTGATTGTTCATATTAGAAAAAATATATTATTATATTATATAAGTATCAAATTATTCAAATAATTTATCCTTAAATAAAAATAATCTAAGTAATAATGAGATTATGAAATAAATCCTTGTAATAGGGGAATCATTTGGATCATAATCCCCATGAATAAATAAAATAAAAAGAAAAACTACAAACCATGATGGTAAATTGATTCATGTTATTATATAAAAATGTTTATTATACAGAACACATAAAATAAATAAGTGATGAATCTAGTGTATGTCTTATAGAATTTCATGTGAGACTAGAATCATTTACCTTGAGTTAGGATCATCATATATGTTATTCATCTTCATTAATGAAAATATTATCTTCATTATTTTATATATAAAGAAAATTTTCACTTATAATTTAAATCACATATTACTGTTTTATATATTATTACTTATTCAAACAATTTTATGTTTGATTTTTAAATGATATTTGAAATATGTTTAAAAAATGACATTCATTGGTTGAATATAGTCATAGGGATTATTATAAAATAAAATAAATACTAATAATAATTAAATAATTATAATATTTATATTAATATTATTATTTTATGATCAATCATGATATTTTGGCCTTTATAAGTGAAGAATATTATAGTCATGCCGATAGTGGGTTGTACATACACATGAGTAATATTTCCTTTTTTAAGGAACATTAGGGAAATGTGGTTAGTAGTATTTTATCATTAAATAATTATCATAATATAATAAAAAATTATTATTTAGTTAAATATACTTATATATATTTTCCATGTGTTGGGGTGATGAATATATAGTCACATTTATTTGTTTTGGTGGTAGTCCACATGCCCACAAACAACGTTATAATCTTTTATTGAGTGAAAATATATGATATAAAATGATATAATATTTTTTATGAATGATAAATATGACATTAATATCATAATTATTTCATTCAAATAACCTATAATTATTTACGTAATATTTATCACCATTCATGTTACTGATTTTTGAAAGATGATTCACTTTGCTTTGTGTTGCTGTAGTCTGCGGTACACGCATGTGATTTATCGTATCCCCTACAGAAAGAAATAAAATCACACACACACACAAACACACACACACTCTCTCTCTCTCTCTCACACACATATAGATATATGAGATAATGACTCTATAGGAATAATTATTTTTTCATTATAATATATATTCTTTATTTCCATCATCATACCCAATAGTGTGTTGTGTAAATGGAA
This sequence comes from Viscum album, assembly GCA_963277665.1. Taxonomy (NCBI): domain Eukaryota; kingdom Viridiplantae; phylum Streptophyta; class Magnoliopsida; order Santalales; family Viscaceae; genus Viscum; species Viscum album. The sequence goes on from OY728152.1 coordinate 2,088,879,012, forward strand.
GAACGAATGACATTGGTTCGTGTGGAAGTAGTTTTCCTTACAAAAGAAAAGTTATTTTGAAACCCATTTGATGAAGTGGGGATGTTTGAAGTTCATGAAGTTAAAATAAAAAAAACTCAGTATATATAAGATTCTTATGTTATTATATCATATAAAATAAAATATTTTTTAAAAGGTGGAAGAATAAATAATACGAAAAAACATTGTTCTGAATTTTACTTATTATCGGACAACAACTTTGTGATTATACCAAATATATTATGAGAAATAATTTCGTTAAAAATGGATTCTAGGATTAATATATTAAAAATATAAATAAATATTTACAAGTTTTTTCTAAACCATAATATTTTTATTTTATGAATATGAAAGATATTTTTTTGCCTTTTTTTTGTGCAGTGAGTGGAACACATGAAAATATTTGAAAGAAATTTCTGTAAACATTTCTTAAAAATTAAAAATTGATCCAAATTAAATTATTCTATATTTTATGAAATTATAAGTAAAAAATAATTATATAAAAAAGTTTTTATAATATATTTTATATCATTTTAACACCTATCATTTTATTTTAACTCCTCGGTAAACAAAATTTAACCTTCACCACAATAAATTTTTTTTTATATTTTTCACTATATATTTTGGTCTGAAATTATTTATTTCTTTGTTAGATAATATATATAATTATGAATAGAATTTTGAATTAATTTTTCTAAATTCTAATAATATTATTGAAAATTTTTAATTTATAATTAATCTCATCAACGTGACGAGAAAGCTGTTCTTGAATGAGAACCTTTTAAGAATAATATAATGTTTTTAAATCCACATTTAATATTAAAAAAATTAAAACCAAATAAATTGAATTGATTGATATATATTTGAAATAAATTTACATTAAAAAAATATTAAATTATTTAACTTTATAAATAATTTTACCAAATGGTAGTTTTCAAATATAATTCAGTATTTTTTAATATTCCTTAAAAAAATAAATATTTCATAATAATCCCAAATATTCAGCGAATATAATTCACGAGTTTTTTAATATCTATGTTGTGTTTCACATACCCAATATAATAAAAATGTTCATTCTATGTAATTTTTTGTTTTCACATTATTCCCACCATAAAAATTTTGGTCCTCAAAATTTAAATTCAATCTCTATAATCAAGGGTTTGATATTTGGAAATTATTTAGTTAAAAATACACATCATAAAAGGGCTACTAAAACTACCCCCTTTGATATAGGCAGTGTAGATTGAATGTAATCAGGAATAAAACATTAATATGTTTATACATAGAATAAAATTGTGCGCAATTGATAATATAAACATTGAATAAAATATTAATCATCAAATAATGATGGATAGTGATAGAGATAATTTACCACAAGAAATTGAATGATAATGTGAAAATAGACAACCCAGAATATATAAAATAAATAGTGGATAAAATTTTCATTTATATAATTAAAAATGATTGCATGTTGATAAAGTGTTATTTCAATATCCTTCTCCAAATGTTCATGAATTCTCTTATGTATATATAATTACTTTATTTCATTCAATTTCATAATCACATACTCATCATTTAATAATGCCTTGATCAATTTCCAATAAATATATTACTCTATTAAATAAATATTAGTTTTATATTTTGGAGGATATAAAAATTTATATAAATGATAATATATTTATTTCATTTTTATTAATCATTATAGAAAAATTATTGGAATTGGTTGTCCCATATATATAAATCTTTACATAATGAATTAATTCATTAATCACTGAACTCATTCCAAATTTAAACATAAACCATTTAAAAAATGGATATCCATATGAAAATAAAACAAATTAAGATTCAAAAAATTTTAAAAAATTTCAAAAAATTTCTTGAATAAATGTATTAATAATCCTACAATTAATATGAATTATCACATTATTATCAAACTTCCTTTTTAACTAATAAAAATAGATTAATTTATATATTACTTAAATAAAAAAATGTTCTTAAATCCATCAATGGTAAAATAAATATCATTTTCCTCAAATCATTTAATAGTTCTAATGTAATCAGCATTATCCAATTACATTAATCGATATCAATCATCTATTATTCCAAAAAATTATTATTTCTATATTATTATCGTATTAAGGGTAATATTTCCTTTTGTAATTTGTTTTACAATAAGTTTAAATTTTTAATGATACATTTTTCTTATTCATCATTATTGTTCAATTTTTTCTTTCAAATAATTAATGAAAAAGTAATACAACACAGTTTTTATAACTTTTAATTTTTTTATATTTAGTATATCATTGATTGAATACAAAAATGATGTAATTATTTATTTCACATAAAATAACATTAATCATTCCACATCATATATATTTTTACATTATACCTTATATTATAGAGAATATTTAATTATTTTATCCTTCTTACATAAATTATCATGGGTGGGAATAATTTTATAAATTCATTACAAGTGTTCCACTCACCAAACTTATTAAAGGCCACCCCTCTCCTCATCTTATTACGCATTCAAAACCCATTGGATCTGAAAATACGGGGCCAAATAAAATATACAATACCTTATTCACATCCTAGAATACTTATTTTGGGGCGAAATCCAACCACGATAGTAAATTGGTACAAAAAAAAGAAGGTACCCAATTAATTGGTATCATTTTTTATGTTGTATTTTTAATTTATTTTCCCATGAACAGATAAAATTTTTAATAAACCATTATTATTTTATAAAATCATTATATTACATGAAATTGTATTTTATTATTTTAGTATCATAATTGAAATAAATATCCAATTACATAAATTGGGTTATGTAATCATTATTTTTTTCTTTGGTATACTACATTATAAAAAATTTATGCCAATCATTTATCCATTATCACATCTAACAGTTGGTTTTAATGATGGATATAATTTATAAACATGATATTAATAAAATTATTATACGTATTGAGTAATTATAACATGTATTATATTTCATTTCCCATTTCATTTGGGATATTATAATGTCATTCATGTGTACGACAAACATCCTCCTCACGAATCTATATGATTCGGTTTTCAATAACTCTTTATATAGATGGTTATGTGGGTAGATATAATTATTATATGTGATTTAAATTAAATAATAATGATATTAATTTAATTTTTATCATTTGAGAAACAAAATTTATCACTTTTTTCAAACATTTTCAGTCATGAAAAAATGATAACATCATTTTCAAAATTGTGGACTTATTATTTCATAATATGATATGACACTTTTTTAGCATCAATTCACAAAGATCATATTTATAAGTATATTTAAATAAATAAGAGTATATATATGATATTTTTATTGTTATTAAATGAAAAAAAATTATTCACATCTTTATAAAATGATTATTGAATAATGGAAACTGTAATCGTGCATTTGTTCAGCCTTTGTCTCTATGATCATAAATTACATAGTTTCCCAAAACTATCATTATTTATTTATTTTAAAATTATAATTTATGTATAAATATAAACTTTATATCATGATAATTATTATTCATAATTTTAAATAATGTCCTTTATGACTAAATTCTACTTACCAAACTCATTTTCAACTTATAGGTCGAATATTGTCAAAACATATAACTTAAACATAATTGAATATGTAATTGTAAATATCATGGTAATAATTGAAATAAAAAGAATAATCAAATGAAAAAATCTCTAAATAAATTTAATATTTAAACTATTTATATTATTTATGATGATAAATTCACATGTGAAAATTCAGACTCAAGGTAAGTGAAATTGTCTAATTTTTCATTCATTAAGGAATGTTTTGATATTATATACCTAAACACTTTTATGAGGTTTATGTAATGATAATTTGAAAATTAATATCAAAAATTTAGCTATTATAATGGTATTGACTATTTATTAAATTTTTTATTTGTTTTATGATTCAAATATTTCCATTAGACTATGTACTATTCTTAAAAACACAATCTATTTTATTAGTTTCCTTCTAAATATTTATTTTTCAAGTATATATTTTTAAATTGATTTTATTGAAAAAATTAAAATGGAAATACTATATTTATAATTTTTATTTTTTTTCATAATTATAAATTTTTCTCACAATGAATATTTTTAAATGTTTTATATTGACCTTTTTGAAAAATAATAATGGGAATGCTCTATTATTAATATACATTAAAACAATGGCTTATTCCAAAACCATGAATAATATTTGATTTCTGTATTCCATTCCATTATTTTATATTTATTTTAATGACAATTCATAATTTTTTTTTGATATACTTTTTATAAATTAAAATAATATTTTTATTACCAGTAGCGATTTTAATATTCTTTTTAAAGGGTTCTTCAACACAAAAATGATGAAAAATTGACATAATAAATTATATTAGTTATATTGTGGTTCTATAAAAGTATATTTGTCTGGTGTTCTTAGATACCACTAGTTAATACCATTATTTATATTCCAATAGGTGTTCATAAATAGATACCAAATCCATTCAGTAATGATTATCTTATCTAGGTAATTATAATGGATGTTGGTTATATAGTTTTTCCATGTTGTATGTATTTTAAGGGATATATAATGGTTCTGTGATATGATTTCCATCGGCACATGAATTAATTTTATATTATAATTAATGAAATTTCATGGAAGTTATTTTTTTCAAAATTTAATACTAATAATATATTTATGGAATGATTATTCCCATTATATCTAAAACATTTTGTTTTTTTGAAATATATTTTCATGTGTTTTAATATTTTTTTTAACTAACTATTTTCTTCTTTTTATTTCCCTTATCGATAATTTTATATAAATCCCACATTTTAAAATTATTTACAATGGATTTAGGGATGGGTAATAGAAAGGATGAGGTCAATTAAAAGTTCATGAAGAGATATCATGAAATTAAAACATGTACTGTTCAAAAAGTTTTATATGATATGAAAATAAATTCTATTCAGAAGTTTCCATTTTATTTAATTTAGTTTTTGATAGATAACATATGATCTAATTATATATAACATTAATAAAAAAAAGATTTTAAGATGAAAAATAAATAATTATTTTTAAACGAATAAATATTATTAAATTTTTATAGTTCGGTCATTTTAAATTGTATCTAAATTTATTTTATATAACATTACAGGTTAGGATATTTTAAATTTCAAGGGATTCAATGATTTTAATATATGTATAAGTTTAGTTGATAAATATATTTAATAATACCATGTTTCTTCATTAAAAGAATTATTTTCAGAGTGGTTTGACATAAAGAAATGGTGAATCTATTGTGGGAAAATATTTGAGGAAAATATCATTCCAAATCAGCATCCAATGATGGTTGGAATTGGAACAGAATAGATTTTTTTTGTAGTTATGAATCAATAGACACAAGAAATAAATTGTGGGGGCATCCATGCTAGAGAGGATCCATATCTAGAACTAAGAAACTTTCCTATTTTAGATTGTTTCATTAGTCAACAAGCCCCACTATTTATTGTATCATTAGACCCTGTGGTAGTTCAAGGATGGAAAAATATTCTAGAGAATATATTTTAAGTCATGTTATCATCATAATTCCAATAGGTATCTCTTATAATTTTTCATTTTAAAGGTGAATCTCATATATTGTGGTGTTTTTTTAAACATGCTAGGGGGAAATAAAATCATCATTACAAGTAATGGGAAACATTTTGGAATATATTCTATCATAAATATTTCACTATGGTTATTTGACTCTGGATGGAAAAACAATGTTTGGAATTCATAAAAAATAATAAATTTGTTGTGGTCATATAAGAATCCAACTATACAATGATTTCTAGGATCATAGAAAATTTGTTTTAGAATTTGATATTATGTTGTTTGAAACATCCATACCATGTGATGATAATGTTCGAAGGGATTAATATATGAAGAGATACAAAAATATACAATAGTGAAAAAAGGTATAGAAATTAGTTTCCATTATTTTGGTTATTGTTGTCAAAATTACCAAGGAGAATGTCTTAAAAGATCAGTGAAATGTTACCAATGGGAAAATTTATGTCATATGGCTCACGATTCCAAAGAAAATAATCATGAAGAATCAATGAATGCGGTGATAGATAGTCATCCAATGGTGATATATTTTAGTTATAATCATTTGGTTCATAATGATATTTTGTGATCAAATCAATATAGTCAGACTAAAAATAATCATGATCTGATGTAGAATGGTTTGTAAAAAACAGTTTTCTACTACTATGTATGACGTTGGGCCCTCAAATGAAATGGATATTGTTATGTTAAATTTGTATTTAAATTATTTCAAATACCTTTTTGACACCTGATCATCAAATTCATTAATGTTGAATAATTTTTATGTAAATTACTAATATCAACTCATGAAATAAAGATATATTTGTGGGTGTAAACACTAGTTGTAAGTATTAATGAAACTATAAATTATATAAATATTTATATATTTATTAGTGAGATGGTTTTTCTTAAATATACTATTGATCTAATACTAGTACAGTTTCATATTATTTAGGGTAGTTTATGCCTTTCATTTTATCAAGATAAGATAGATTTTAGTGCTGATAATGTTTTAGTCAATGATTATTGTCCTTTTATTTTATAACACAATTATCAAAAATTTATTTGAAATGGGTGTTCATTTTATCCAACTCATATTTTTTATAAAAATGTTTTTCAATTTTATTGATGTATTAGTAAAGAATAATTTTTGAATGTTTTTGTAGACAATTTTATGGGTGTTTTTAGGCATCAAAAGGTTGAGTTTACTATTTATTAATTCTTGATTCTAATCTTATTTTAACCCCCCTTACCATATGTCTCAAAAGGAAATTTTATAATTTTAAAATAAATTACCTAGTTTTTTTGTAAAGTATTCATCTATCCTAGAACATGAAAATAGAGTGACCCAATTTGGGTTGTTAAAAATATTGTTGAATCAATGATACTTTTCATTAAATATAAATCTTTTAATAAAATTACTATTAAAAAAATATAGATACATCATATTAATGATTTGATTAATTATATCTTGCGAATGAAAAAAATTGAATGATGATCAATGGTCCTATACCATTATATTTATGTTAAATGATGATGATATTTCAAAGACTATATTTTAGACGAGATAAGGAACTATTATTTTTTATTATCTTTTATTTTTCTAGTACACCTTCTATATTTATGAACATCCTAATATAGTTATCCATGATTTTTGGAAACTTGTGTTATAGTGATTGTGGATGAAATTTTATTATATTCTAAATCTAAGGAGGAATATGAATGACATCAAATTAATTTTTAAAAATCATAAAATAAAATAATCCATTAGTTAACTTTGGAAATTGTGCTTTTTTTTTGAAACAAATTTTACTCATTGGATATATTGTTCTTAAATATAAAATAATTATTTTTCAATAATAAAAATTTTATTCCAAATTATAGAACAAACGAAAAATAAAAAATAGAGTGATAATTTTCATTCATTAGGACACTATTGTGATTCTATTGAAAACATTGCTCAGTATTCTAGCCTAATGATTAAGTTAATTGAAAAAATAACTCAATTGATCAAGACCTAATAATGTGATGATTTTTTAGGAACTATAAATAAGTTTCGATAATAGAAAAATTGTGGTCCTTACTTGTATGTAATTATTAGGAAATTTCTTATTCTTTTACATTTGTTGAAATCTATTTATTATATCACTGACCACATGATTTGGAATTTGATTCCATGATTCATTAATGAAATTTTTTTACCATATTATATATGGATTATAGTGTGAAATTTGTAATGAAAAAAATTAATGTATATATTTACATAGAAAGAATAATGAAACAGTCAATTAAGATGGTTGGAACTAATATGGTATAAGGATTGAACAATTAATTTCCATCATATAATAAAATACAATGTTGTCAACCCATTCATTCGAAAAATTAATTTTATTTTAACAATGAAATATTTTGAATATGAACATTTAGTTATTGTTTAGATAAATTTTTCCCTAGATGTTGTGAATATATGGACATCTTCTATTTTGTTTCAAGTTTCTGTTATGTACACTTTAATAAAACAAATTAAAGAAAAATAAATAGGGGGATAATTTTTTATGGATGAGATATATTATTCTAATAAGGGGATGTTTATAGATAATAATATTGATGAAGAATGTGTTTTATGATTCACAGAAGTATTATATTTTCCTTGTTTTTCCTAGTTGAGGTAAGAGTATCTAAGTAAATGTCATGTTATTTTCAAATTGGGTAAAAATATATATATATAGAACATCAAGAGTATAACTTGTGGGATGGAATAAAAATGGATATTATTGAATTCAATATGATGTTTCTGACTTGTCAACAAGTTAATTTAGTATAATATTTATAGAAGCGAATGATTAAAAATTTTCGAGTGCTGGAGTGAAAATGGAAAAATATATCAATTTATATTCTGGTTGTAATTAACAATACTAAATTGGGTAAAAATTTGATTTATATTATTGTTTTCTGATTAATTATATCTGAAAATTTCCTTCACATTTGAGATATAATATCTTCAAACCAACATTCTTGAATGTATCTCATGATGATAGTCCAGTTATAATGGGTGCCTATCTGTATTGTTTAGACTATGATCTTAGGTTGACATGAATTTTTTTGAAAGGACTTCTATCTTTTTTGGAACTTAATTAAATTTCATTACAATATTTATACCAAATAATATAGAAATACTAAGAATAAAATTCACACCATGGAAGATATTGTTTGTTTTTGTTAATTGTATTATGATTGATGTTGGGATCAATATTATTCTCTCTTAGTTCTTTTATAATAATACTTTTATTTCTAGTATATTGATTGAACCATGCAATGAATTATATGTACGTTAGTGAATATTGCTAGATTTTTGGGTTTATTTTGAAGAATGTATGTTTATTAGACAAGATTCAGTAGAGGAAATGGATGAGAAGGTCATGTTTATTCAATAACATATCGTACCATACCATAGCTGGAATAAACGTAATGCGAATAACTATAGAAAAGATATTTCATTCAATGTATGTGATCATATATTTCTAAATTTATTTCATTTTAAAATTGTTATGGGTTTTTGTAAAAAGGGTAGTTTGTGTATATTGTTTGTTGTAACATATGAAATCCGGGAGAAATATGGATCATTTTATTATTTATAGGAATTTCCTCTATGTTTAACTCATATACACAACATATTTAATGTTTGAATATTAAGAAAATATGTGATGGATTGATATCATCTTTATAGTTTGGAAAAAGTTTATTAGTACGACAATAATTAATATAAGTAAATTATAGTTCATATTCATGAACATAGGGAGAACATGTGGTGAAATAATATTATCAACCATGTTATTGTTATGTGGAAAAACCACATGGTTAAAGAGGCCGCATGGGAATAAGAAAATGTTTTGAGAGAAATACACCCCCAGCTATTTAAGAATTAAATAAAAAAATTAATAAAGAAATTTCTAATTTGAATTTATAATTTAAGATTCAAATTCACTGTAAAATAAATATTTTAAATATTTTTCAATACTAATTACATAGTTATATTAGTTTTAAAAATTTTATATATTTTTTAAAGAAAAATTGATTTTTTTAACTATAATTTTATCAGATAATTTATTATTTAGTCTTTTAATTTCTAAATTTTGTAATATTTATTTTTAAATGTTATGATTATTTTTAAAATAATAATATCAAAATTTATCTTCATTGATATTTTCAAATTTTTTGGAAATTTTTTTTTTCCAGTAAACACTTAAACGTAATTAATTTTAAAGAAACATGTTTTTAATATTAAATTAAGTAGTTTAAATGTCCCAATATGTTTGTAATATTATTTTAAAGAAACATAATTGTTATTTAGTTTTAAATATTTCTAATTACTAACCTTTTTATCAAATTTTTATTGGTTTTAGTAAAAAAAAATTGGGGGATTAAAAATTGTTTTTTTATAAAACCATCTATGAAAAGCATAATGATTCTGTATATTAGTGAATTAAAAGAAATACCTAACAAGAAATGTTTTAAATGAAATATGTTGATTATTTATAAATATATTTTTATTTATTTTCATGCAATGAATATTAATATTCAATTATTTTATATGAAATCGTGTTTTCAAAAACAATTACTCTTCTTGAAGACCATGTTTTTCATCGCATCTGCAGGTTTTGTTTAAATTTTAAATTTTCCCCTTATGACAATTTAATTTTAAAAAATGTATTCCACATTTTTAAAAATCCGAATTTATATTTTATAATTACTTCCACTTAATTTATTAATTAAATAATAGTGAATATAATTAATAATAATTATTATAGTTAACCTAAAATTTGATTTTCTAAGTCTTAATCTAAAAAGTAAGGAGTTATAATTATCTAAAAACATAGGTAAAATATATTTTAATTAAATATTTATAACCAACCCCTTATATTATTTTTAGTGGACTTTTATTCGATCTTTGTGTCATGAAAACAAGGTGATTGAAATTCATTGTATTCATAAATTACATCTTTTCCACTCACCTCCCTTATATAATCCCACCCCTGTCCTCCTCTCTTCACAATGTGAAAAATAATTGGTTCAAAAAAACCCAACCCAAATAAAAAATAATATTATATCCTCTAATAATTTAAAACATGTTTTTTGTAGATATCCAACAAAGGATTTACTTCGGTGAAAACCCGTAGATGATACTTGAAGAAGAAGAAATGTACTTCAACGATATTTGTTATTTCACTCATTCCTATACCAAATTAAATTATTATTCAACCATTCATATATAATAAAAAATATATATTCCATATAATTAGATGTTATTCTATAAATTTTATAACCAAAATCCTTATCAGCTTCCATCTTATGGGTTACAAAATCATAATTCATGTGAATGGAAAACTACAGTCTCGTGAATCGATGTCATTATTTTTTCCACTACCAAGTCACATTAATTTTTTTTGTAATGGATAAAACAAATATATATGATATTTAAAAAATTATTATACCTATATTTTAAATATGATAAATATAAATATATATCATTTTACTTTTGATTCTATATGTGATGCGATAATGTTGCTCATGTGTATAGAGGAATACCGCCTCGCGATGTGGTGTTATTAAATTTCAACTAAAACATTACAAGGAAGGTAATTAGGGTAATGATTATGATTATATCTTATATAAATTTAATAAATATGATGTTAGTGACATCATTAGTGTAGAAAATGATAACCACATCATCTTTTTTTATGTCGGTTATATAGAACTGATGTGCAAAGCTGTAAAAACTTATTTATCTCATCAGTTATAAAATAACTGAGAAGATAAATTTTCAAGAATCGGTTTATAACATAATGATTTTATAATAGAAGATAAAAATTGATTATGTATGATTTACCGCATTGGTTATTTTATAAACGACGTGATAATTCAAATCTAGGTGCTTTATAATATTTGTTATTTTATATCTGAAATTATAAATGAAAATTTATAATGTCGATTATTTTATTACTATTGAGATAAAATAGTTTCTACATCGTTTATTAAATAGCTGGCCTGATAAACATAAATAAACAATTTCTCACTTCCATTATTAAATTACTAATGCAATAATTGTTTTAAATGATTTTTTGGGCCCTATATTTTTTCATTGTATTTTATTTCATTGGGAAACATGTGACTCGTCTCTCATGTATGGAAATCCAAGAAATGATTCTTCTTATTTATTCAATACAACATTATTTTTCCAAAATCATTCATCCTCAATATTATCTTCAGATCTCTAAGGATGACTCACAATAGTCAAGTTAGCATCACACCACTCAATTTCATTATTTATTTTTTGTGATTCCTTAAATTTTGATTTTGAGATATTATTTTTCTATCATTGTTATTTATATTGTGGTAAGGTTCAATGTGCCCTTTTATACAATGCCAATTTCTTTTCTTGTCAAATAAACCATGGGAGTAGTGTCGTGTTGGGTCTACAAGTTTTGTTGCTACAATGTGTGTTCTATCTTGTGTGTGTGTGTGCCTCCATGTCTGTGCTACCGTAAAATCATTATCGTGCATGTCTTTCCCCTTGGACACCACCACCACCATGGATAGACCCCCTGTACAACCCCCTACTCCATGGACATCCCCTACCCCCTGGACAGCCCCTAGCCTCTGGATAGCCCCCCCACCACCACCTAGACACCCCCGACCCCCTAGACACCCCCAGACACCCCCAACCTCTGGACACCACCTACCACCTTGGACGTCCCACTAGAAGGCACCCCCACCATCTAGACACCCCCACCCCCTTTGGACATCCCCTACCCCCTTGGACAACCCCCATGAAACAAGATAACCCCACCCTAATGGAAACCCCATGGAAAAACCCCCATCTTACTAGACACCCCCGCCCCCCATTGACACTTCCCCCAGAAACCATCTGGATACACCCCCAACCCCCTAGACACCACCTACCCCATTTGAATCCCCCACCGCCCCACCTCCCATGGAAATCCCCCATCCCCCTAGTCACCCCAACCACCTTGGACAACCCACCCCTTGGAAAACCCCCCACACCATATGACACCCCAACCCCCTTGGATAGTCCCACTAGAACCTGGACATCCCCCAACCCATTGGACACCCTCAACCCCCTGCCCACCCTTGGACAACCCCCACCCACCCCCTAGACACACCACCCCCTAAACACCAACCCTCTAACCCCCTCCCCCCATCCCCACCCCTAGGAAACCACCACCCCCATGGAATGTCCCACCCCTCGAAACACACCAACATGAAACCCCCCACCACATAGACATCCCATAGCCCATAGACAGTCCCCTCCCCCTGCACACCCCCACCCCCGTGGACAATCCCCCACCTGTTGACACCCCCACCCCCTGGACTCCACCACCCCCTGGACACCCCTACCCCTGGACATCCCCACACCCCCTACACACCCCCACCCCCATGGATAGAACCCACCACTAGAGACACCCCTAGACAGCCCCAACACACCTGTGGGCACCCCCCCACCCCATCATCACCCCAATCCCCAAGACACCCCCTACCCCATTAAATATCCCCCAAGACTTGGATATCCCCCCACCCTATAAACCCCCTACCACCTTGGGCAGGCTTCACACCCCCGTGGACACCCCCACCCCCTGGAAACCCCTCCCCCCATGGACAATCCCCACCCTCTGGATAGCCCCCACCCCATGGACACCCCCTAGCCCCTTTGCTAGCCTCCACCAACTGGAAAGCCCCCCCCCCCCAAGACACCCCCACCACCACAGACACCCCCACCTCCCGAAACACCCCCTACCCCCATGGACAGCCCCACCCCCTGGACACCACCCACCCCTATGGATTCACCCCCCAGGATACCCCCACCCCTGGACATTCCTACCCTAATGGAAATACACCACCACCTAGACAGCCCACCCCCCAACCCCCACCCCCCTGCCTCCATCCCATAACACCCCACCCCCATAGAAATCTCCTACCCACTTTGGACAGCCTCTCACCGACCCTAAACATAACCCACCGCTAGACACCCCCCCATAGACCCCCACATGACACACACACCCCACCCCCTAGACACCCCATGCACACCCATCCCCCTTTGACAGTCCCCCACCTCCTGGAAACCCCACTACCTTTACATATTTTTGAAGTCATATGTACATGTCTGGAAGTAAGGAAGAAGATAATGAGTATTGTGCAACATGATTTCTAGGTAAAGAGTGTATGATGCTGGTTGCATTGTGAAGAAGATATACAAACAGTTTCATAAACCATTTTTATAGATTATATACTAGAGAGTTTGTGCCAATGGTTTGTTAAATTTTGTTATAAATATATCCTAACATTTTCAACGAAACAATTTTAATAGATTATATGTTAGACCATATGTATACCAACGCTTCGTGAACTATTGGTATGTATATATATATATCCAAATGGATTCATTGTAACAATTAGTATATATTGACTTTAAAAAGTCTACATTTTTTTCAAAATCCCCCACTTAAACTTATTTGGAGATAACATCTTTATGGGAAAGCATGTTTCTAATTCTAAAAGATTTCCATTTTAAATTACAATTTCCTCTCACACCATTTTGACAAATTTTTCATGGGTTTTTTATAATAATCATATTGTACTTGCATTGGACACATTTCTATTATATGAATAACTTTTCTATATTGCTAGAAATCGAGTAGAACCATTCTTTTAAATGTTCACCCATCCCTGATTACTAACACATCTAATCCCAATAGTTTTTTCCAAATATTTTTACGTTCAAATTATTTTACTCTTCATATAAATATAAAAATATTTTATCTAAAATCTTTTTCTTTTTAAAAATATTTTTATTCATATCTTTTTCAAATACGCAAAAAAAAATTATATTACAAAAGTTTTTAACATTTATATTACGATATTTTTCATATAAATATATTTTTGGAATATCTTAATAATTGATATAATTATGATATTTTTTATAGGTAAATATGATTTAAAGTTGGATTATGTCACAATGATTGATTAATGAATATGAGGAAGTGGTTGAGGCCTTATTTGAATTTTATAAAAAAAATGTTCCATGAAATGACATTTTGTTCTATCCATGCCTGAAATCATTGAATATAAAGTTGTTGAAAAGTAGATAGATAAATGATCTTATTATTCTTCAGGGATTTAATATTAGATTAATACCTTGAGTTTGGCACGGTGAAACTGGATATAATGTTATATATAGTGATGATGATTATTGGGAAGATTTTAACTCTGATTAAATTGAAGAAATGATTCATGATATTGTATCAGAACAAATTGAGACATAACCGACAATATCATGTCTATATGGTGATGCATAAAACCAATTGTATCCTAGTTGTACAGATTTTACATTTTTTTAGTAGTGTTAAGATTGATTTACCTTATATAGAATCATGGATGGAGTGACATATTTTTTATATAGATAACACAATTTTTTATGGACATTATTTCAATAGACATCAATCTTCTAGATTCACATTATACGGTGAATATAAAATTATTCCTGATTGGATTGGGATACAACATAATTAATTCTTGTCTGAATGACTATATGATATATAGGAAGGAATAAGAATCTTTTTTATATTTTTCTAAATGTGGGACATCATAGAATAAGTTTAATGAAAAATCACAGGCATAGGTAGTGATTATAGATATCCCTTCCAAGGTATTTTGGTATCTTTCTATAATTCATCATTTCAAATGGTAATTTGAAAATTCACAAGATGAAAAAAGGTTATTATGGATTGATGATGAGAGGATATGTGATAGAAAAATAATTCTTCAAATTGATTGTCCATAATGGAAGGAAAATTTATGATCAGTGTCCTACATTATGAAATAAAATTAGAAATCTCATAATTGTGTTGTGCACAGATTGAATGAATCTATATCGATGCCCCAGTATCATTAAAAATTCATGGCCAATTTTATTGGTAATTTACAACAAGTATCTTGAATTTTGTATTAAGTAGAAATTTTTCTTGTTGAATATAATGATATGTTGTCCAAAGAATCATTGAAATGATATTTATGTTTTCAAGTCACTATTGATTAATGATTTGAATATTTTATAATAAGATGGTATTATGGTGTATGATTCTTATTAAATGGAATATTTTTAACTACATGTACTGACTATGTTCACTAAAAATGACTTCCCAGCATATGTAAGTTTTTTGGATATAGACTTAAATTGCATAAAACATGTCCAATTAGCGAACAAAAGACTTCATATTGTCAATTGGTTCATCAGAGGATAATTTTATACAAATGTAATAGAATTTTTTTTCCTATGGATCACTATTATAGATGTCTAAAAATGAATTCAATGGATCACAAATATTTGATATTGATCCAAAACCTTTATCCCTTGATGTGTATTTTGAGAGGGTGAAAAACGTGGATGTGCATTGGTAAAGGCACATAACTTTGGTAATGATCAACATATTCAGAATATAATGTCAATATTTTTTGAGCTACCACATTAGAGATATAATGAAGTGGAACATAATTTTGTTATCTTGTACATGGAGAATAATATCTATGATAGATTGATAAGAACATTGTTAGTTATTAATAGAAATATTAAATATTGTTTGAATGAATGTTTAGACTTACTATCAATGGAAATACATTTGATTCTAGATCTCACTCCTAATGGAAGACGAACATTTCTTCCCTCATCATGTCATACATTATCCAAGAGGAAGAAAATAAACTTTTATTATTGCCTTCATGATATCAAAATTCTTCAAGGTAATTCTATAAATGTAAAAAGTTTTGTCATTTTGAAGGATTTGACGTTGATAGGTATGAAATCTTATTATTTTCATGTGATGATGAAACATCTTCTACCAGTTTTATTGCATGTAATATTTCCCATCTATGTCAAAAGGATATAATTAATGTGTATTATTTTCAATTAAACTTTCAGGAAGGTGATTGATTGAATGCTTTGAACAATTTGGAAAAGGATCCAATTTATATAATTTTTCGAATGGAAATGTATTTTCATCCATTATTTTTTGATATAATGGTGCATTTAATTGTTCATATGGTAAGATAAATAATGATTTGTATACCTATATATCATTGTTAGATGTATCCTCTTGTGTGATGGTTGAAAATATTGAAGTGACATGTTAAGAATCCATATCGACCAGAAGCATCCATTATTCAAATGTATATTACATAGGAGATGTTGGTGTTTTATAAGAGCAACATGGATACGATGGATCACATGGATATTACTTCATCTCTCCATGAACGAGTTAATAATAACGGTAAGGGGAATCATGGAATGAAAGTCAAATCATTGTTAGGTGAACAGATGAATAATGTACGATTACACATCTGAAATAACACAGCTGATGATCAACCATATATCACATTTAAAAATAATGAGTTAACAAAATGTCATCCAAAGAAGAAAGAAATTTGGATTTTGAATGAGAACTAAAAACCTTTTTTACATGGTTTAAAAAAACATTTAATAGTAGATCAGATGTATCAGAGACATTATGATGGTTATCGTGTGGTCTATTATTAAATGTGATAACATGGTTGAAGTATGACACTAATGGATATACATATCATATGAAAGATTAGGAAAATTGGGGTGTAGTTCAAAATAGTGGTGTATTAGTGTTTAGAGAAGCAATGCATTTTTTGATTTCTAAAGACAAAAAAGAAAATTTTGAATTAACAGCATATTATGGATTCATTGATGACGTAAGAGAGGTTGATTAAAATAATATTAAAGTTCATTATTTTAACTAATTTTTTTTGTCACTAGCAATAGTGTCAGTCACAATGATATTGGAATGAAAATTTGTTAATATGAATATATTGGAAGACACATAAGATAATTTTATAAAGGAAACACATTTGAAACATATTTTCTATATTTTTTATCAATCAGATATACAATGTTATATTTTTGTAAAAGAAAAAAAACAATATTTTGGTAAGGAATAACTTGATGAAGTTGCTGATTTATGTGATATCCCAACTTCTATGGAAGGATTAGACGAAAATAATGATGATCATGTCAAAGACATGGTTTTTTCCATAAGGAACAATCATTACGAGGGAATTTGGGAAAAACCACTCATTTTTAAATTCCTAATTTTTTCGGTAACCTACTCTTATTTTGTTTTTACATTTAAATTTTTCATAAAATGAAAGATATAGTAATTTTTTATTAATATGCATATTAAAACAAATAAGTAAAAATTTTTGTTTATAATAATTTTGTTTAGTTTAGTTTATCATGTTTACCATTACGTAACTTACATATCTATTAATTTTTTTGAATGAAAATTACCTTAATATATTTATAAATTTTTACCATGTTTACTAAGTTTACAATGATTACCATTATTACCATGTTTACCATTTGTTTAACATTTTTTTCATTAGTATTGTAATATTTGAATTTTTATATCTGTAATCAAATGTTTTCTTTTTTGATTTGAAGGATAATGAATGATCAATCTGCTAATCAACCACATGATTTTGGAGATGAGCATCATGATCTTGGAGATGAGCATCATGATCATACCTCTATAGAGGAACATTCACATGCTCTTGATTTTCCTTGATATTCTTCATGGGATCCCATAACAGCAAAGAAGAGTAAAGGAGTTGGTTAATGTGGGTGCACACATTTACGAAAATTATAACTTTCTTATATCCAGGAATAAAGCAGAGTCATTGAGTTTGATGAAAATCATATTCCTAGATGTCCAAATGAAATAGATTTTATATTTTTCGTATCTGATCAGGGTGAAAGCACAGTAATCATTTTTTATGATGATTGGAGAAGTGTGGAAAAAGCGATAATATCTTTGTTATTAGAGAGAATTTTGGGAAGATATATTTCTATTGTTTGTCTAACATTTAAATGTTTATATTATAATATGTTTTACTTCTTATTTATTTGATTAAATTTGATATTCCTGACAATAGAGGATACTAGAGGAACTGTTTCTCAATGTATGTATGG
Organism: Viscum album; assembly: GCA_963277665.1. Taxonomy (NCBI): domain Eukaryota; kingdom Viridiplantae; phylum Streptophyta; class Magnoliopsida; order Santalales; family Viscaceae; genus Viscum; species Viscum album. The sequence goes on from OY728152.1 coordinate 2,088,897,713, forward strand.
AGATTGGGGGATTTCAAATCAACCCTCACATCTGATTTCATGTTTCGTCATAATAAACAATACAATCCATGTCATATATATCCTTTCAAAGATGAAGTAAAATTGAATCAATTTGTTGACAGTAAAAGAAAAGATTAATTTTTTGGTAAGGGAAATGAAAACTTCTATATGTTTTCTAATATAAATGATCTTATAAATGATTTGTTAATTATTTCTTATTCATAATTTACAGAAGACCTATGCATCTCATCAGGTGATCCAATCTAAAAATGTATACCCTCATAGTTTATCTCGGGGATGTTGTAGTTTATTGGATGAAAAAAAGATGGAGGAAAATTTAAAAAAACATCAAATCTAGTCTTCATGGTTTTGAGAGGTCTACACACTATCCTCTTAATCTTGACATAAAAACGGAATATAGAATGGATGAACATAAAGGGAAAATATTTTCCAGAAAAATCGAGAATCATAGTTGAGGGTATTGTAAGATATTGATTTTATTTATTTTATTTGGTTATATTATTTTTAGACTTTTAATCATTACAAAAACCTTCAACTAATTAATATAATATTCTCTTAAGGAGAATAGAACATAGGGGAATTTACAGCTACTGACAGGAATGATATTATATCCGTAGAATTGGGAAACCCTAAACACCCCGATTATGTATGAGGATACCCAATGGGTGTATCGGTAAGATATGTGTTTCCACATTCATCATCTTCTTCTATAGAGGGTTTTTATAAAAATAAATATAATCCTTGGAGGTTGATGTTAATAATATCAATGCGGAGATGGAGGAAAATATTTGAGTGTCAGTATATTCTATTATTACAGACATTCAATAACAATTTCTAATACCATCTCCCACTTCTCCACCTCCCCGTGGAGACCACATTATTTATCCTCCACCTCTACCCATAGCTCCCACTACCCCAACTCATGACACTATTATTTAAACTCCACCTCACCCTATGGACCCCAATTTTTATCCTACTTCTCCACCACAGTATCCTAAATATTATGAGTTGTATTTTTATGATTGTCACCATCATATAGGTTCATATTGGCTGGTATATTGTGTACGAGAAACAATACATCATCAATAGTTATTGGTAGAGCATAATATTGTCTCTATTCAAGATATTATTGATAGATCCGCTCAAGTACCATTACCTACAGATGAGGTGATAAATGTTGGACATAGTATCGATCACTTCAACGATTGGTCATCTTGAATTATATGACTAATTACAATAAAAGTATATATGTTATATATTTTATTTTATTTTATATTGAAATTCCAAAACTAATATATATTTTTTATTTATATGAATACTTCAAAGATAAATAAATACTGTATAGAAAACAACAAAGATAAAGGTGTATGACATCAGATACAGATTCTATTAGTCATGAAAAATTTCCATGATATTCAAATATGTTGGAAGGTTATTATTCATGACCAATTAAGCTCGTGCTTGTGGATTTAAAATAAATGTGGGGATTTTGAAAAATGATATCATGGAGCATGATAATAGAGATATGTTGGGAATCAACGTGGTGCATATATTTTCCATGTAAGTATTAACATCTTTCTATGTATTTTACTTATTAAAAAAGTATACATAGGACTATTTTTTATTAGGTGTAATTATAAAATATATTAGAATGATGAGAAGACAAATGTTTATAGATTCCTGGATATGCATTTGATTTCCTATAAAGCACATGAATTGGATGAGGAACAATGATAATAGTGTATTTCTGAAAGATTTAAACAGAATATAATCACAGTGTTGTACGGTTCCTTTTTCTGAGAGGTATAAAACATATATATATATATATATATATATATATATTAAATTTTTCATTGTATTTTATCATACAAACCCACTAACAAAATTTTTTCTTTTATATCAGTGATCATTCAATGTTATGTGCTTTTTGTACATGGGAGAATACACTTTATTGTATATGCTCGGTCCACGGTGATGTGCAGGGTTGTTTTAAGAATACATTGGAAAATTATTTTTCCATTTTTTAATTTTTATTAATATTATAAATAATGATAGATTTATTAAATTCATATTATTTTCTAATAGTTTATGGGCCTAATATTGTTGAATCATAAAGAAAAAGAGTGACAAGATCAAATATGTAAAAGTAAGTGTAAATATCAGTATATAATTTGTACTTTTTTATGTATTACATAAATATGATATTTTGAATAAAAAATAATTTAAACATAATTTTCACGAAAAATAGGGTGTAATCGAATTTAGATACTATATTTTATGATATATGTATGAAATAATTACAACTTGGACACTTGTGATGTTTGACCTAGTAATATTTCCATATAAACACCGCCGTAATATTTTATTTTGTATATTCATTATACATGTTAACTGATTTACATTTAATTATTATATATTTGATGAACCTCAACCCTATATTTTTCAAGAGGTCAATCACATACTAGTGGAGTGGAAAATTATTTTATAGGTCTGATTGAGTTTTAGTTTTTTTGTACTATAAAATGAAATTTTTAATAATGTTATTATAATTGTTTATTTTTTACTTATTTTGATTGGAATTACGTTTTTTCATATGAAATAGTATGTTTTGAATGTATTATATATTTTAATGATTAATTTTTCTCTATTTCTACTAGTTTTGGTAAAGTTTAGATGTTTTCCTGGTATGGATTCTTGTATAGTTTTGGTATGGTTTATTCTTGTATCATACTTTAGCAGTGCATAATAATTGTTTCGCGAGGGTTAGGGTGTCATGGATAAGTGGTAGGGGGGCTATCCAAGGGGTTGGGGTGTTCAGGGTGTGGGGGTGTCTATATGTTGGGGTTGTCAATGGGGTGGGTGGTGTTTTGGGGGTGGGAGGGTGTCCTAGGGGGTATGGGTAGGATGGTGTCTAGGGGGATTGTCCATTGGGCTGGAGTGGTGTCTATGGGTTGGGGCTGTCTAGGGTGGTCAGGGCTATCCAGGGGGTAAGGTGTCCCGGGGGAGGGGTTATCCAGTAGGGTGGGTGGGTGTCCGGGGGGAGGGTATCCAAGGGTGTGGGGCTATTTAGTGGGGTGGGGTGGTGTCTAGGGGGTGGGGGATTTCTAGGAAAGGTGATAGGGAGGTCCAGGGGGTGTTCGGGGGGTGGGGTGTCTGGGGGAGTGGGGGTTGTTCAAGGGGTAGGGGTGTCGTGGTGGGTGGGGTGTTCAGAGGGTCGAGGTGTCCATGTGGTGGGGGTGTTCAGTGGGTGGGAAATGTTTTAGGGGGTGGGGATATCCAGTGGGGTTGGGTGTTGTCCATGGGGTGGGTCTTTAGTGGGTGGGGGTTGTTCAGGGGGGGTTGATGGTGTCTAGTGGGTATGGTGTGTCTGGGGTTTGGCAGGATGTTCAATGGTTTGGGGTGTCTGGGGTTGCGGGGATATACAGGGGGTGGGGGCTATCAAAGGGTATTGATGTGTCCATGGGGTGGGAGGGTGTCCAAGGGGTTAGGGTTGGGAGGGTGTCCAATGGGTTGGGGGATGTCAAGTGGGATGGGATGGTGACTTGGGGTGGGTTTTGTTTATGGGGTAGGGGTTGTTTAGGGGTTAAGGGTGTATAGTGGTTGGGGGTATCCTAGGGGTGGGAGGGTGTCCACGGGGTCAGCTTGTCCAAGGGTTGGAGGGTGTCTAGGTGGTGGAGGGTTTTCCAGGGGGTGGGTGGGTGTCCGGGGGTCGGGGCTATCCAATGGGGAGGGGCAGTGTCTAGGATTGGGGGGTTATCTAGTGGGGTGCATGTGTCTAGGGGTTGGGCATGTTTATGGGGATTTCTAGGGTTGGGGGGTTTCCATGAATGGGTGGTTATCCAGGGGTGGGGGCATGTGCAGTTGGGTGGGGGGATTTCTAAGGGGTTTTGGGTTATTTGTAGTTGACATTGAATTTTTTTGACTATTATGTTTGTTAATGTTTATTTTTGATTTGGTTCTTCATGTTTTTTTCTAGTTATTATGTTTTTCTAGTATGGATTTTGGTTTGCTTTAAGTATAGTTTGATATGTTTTCTAATTTATTTACGTCTTCTTGGCAGAGAATAGTAATGGTTGAATGGTTTTATTAAAAAAAATTATGTATGTAATTTTATAATGAATGTATAAAATTCATCGGAATGGTATTTTATGTCATCTATTTAATAACAGAAGATGTATATATGATTTCACATCAGTTATTTCATAACTGACCTGAAGAAAAATCTTTGCATCTAGTTTTATTATGACAGTTATAAAAATAAATGATGTAAGAAACTTTCTTTTCACATCAATTATTAAAAACTGGACATGAATAATTCTTTAAAGTGGAAATTTATTAAGTCGGTTATGAAATAACCGATCTAATAAACTATATACCATGTCATTTTTATAAAACTTGATGTAAAAAATAACGACATTGAACCATTTTTCACATTGAAAATTTACGAATCATTTTGAAAAAATGCTTCGTATTTATTATTTTTACACCGGTTTTAAAATAGCCGAGGTAAAAAACAATATTTATAATGTATCTTTTAATAACATATTCCCAAAAGTAATGTAAAAAATAAAAAATAACCGGCATAAAGAAAATTTTCTACACTACTGAATCATTATCAATTTTTAAACATAATATATCACTTTCATTCTTACCTTTTTAGTCATTGAAAAATCATAATGTCAAACACAAACATCTTGGAAACCACCGTCATGAAGCAATGTGACTCCCTTTTAATCATCATACCACTAGGATGTTATATATATATATAAGTATATTAAAATAAATAATATTGTATATGTATTATTTTTATCATTCAATAATGATAAAATATTATCTAACTCTATTCCAAAATAATCATTGAAAATCGAAACAACAATCATGTGTCTGTATGGCCTAATATCTTCATGAAAGTAATGTACTTCATTTCTCAAAAAAAAAATTCAAAATATTTATTAGAAGTATAATTTATATATATATATATATGATAAATATTTCATGATTATTATACTTTTTATTTTTAACTAATGATCTCTTTGAATGTAGTCAAACTACACAAATCATTTTAACACGATAACTCAATATGGTCAGAACATCAGACCTAAATGTAATTTGTTATATAAATGTATATAAAATTGTAATATGTGAAATAAAAGTAGTAAAAAAAATGTTCACAATAATTTGAATATATTTAAAATTTATTTGATTAATTTATATAGGGAAACACCTACAATATCATCTTCAAGTTAAGTGAATTCAGCAAAATTTTCTTTCATTAATGAATATTTCACTTTTATAAACATTTACTCTTTTAGGTGGTTTATATAAGTACCATTTGACCTTATATATCATAATTTGTTCATTTATAATGACATTTTTAGTTTTTTTAATGTAATTTTGTTATGGGTATTTTGATTCAAATATTTCCAAAGTGATAGGGTACATTTCCTTAAAAATCACTTTTCATGTTTTTCCTCTAATTCGTTCTTTTCCATGTCAATGTTTTTTTAATAAATGCTTGGAAAAAAAATAATATGAACATAAAATATTTATAAAATATATTTTTTTTCTCTTTTGACATTATATTCAATGGTATTAAAATGTCATATTTTTTTTGTTTTATAAGGATCATTCTAAGAGATGATTAAAATAATTAATTATTCCAAACTTACACAGTGAAAAAAAAAATTTCAACCATCCTAGATGTTATTTTATTCATGTATTCCTTATAAATATATCATTTATCCTTCAATTAAATACTTTTTATACATTTTTATTATTATTTTGGAATTTAAAATTGAGTATTTTCAGAAAATTAGTTTTTATAGCGGTTGGGATTTTCCGATGAGTTTTTAATGTTTTTCCATGTTTTTGTTGATGAAAAAGTTAAACTATAAAATGATTTATTTGGTTCATGGACATTATATATGATTATTTTGAATATAAAGAATTGGTTAAAACTCTTATATCTAATATTATAAGAGCACCATGATAGCACTCCAATGCATTGAGAAATTAATATTTCATATGATGAATTATATGGGAAGATAGTCATATGTTTATACCAATTTTTAAGGATTTATAATGGTTATATAATTGTTATTTGACATTATCCGGAAAGGTACCTAGATAACCTTTCTATTAATATAAATGAGTTTTCAAGGAAATTATTTTTCTTTTTATGGTAATATAAATGATCTTTTTAATATAATGATAATTCCATTTCCATGTAAAAAGATGAGTTTATTAGAAAATGTTTTTCATGAGTTTTCATTTATTTCATTAGAAAAATGGTTTTCCTATTTTTGTGTCCCTTTTTATGATTATTGTGAGAATATAATGTTTTTAGAAAATATTTCACAAGATTAATGTTGTGTAATGAAAAATGGATGGTTAAGATTAATGTTGTGAAGTTTTCATAGGAAAAGAAATCATGGTTTGTTTAAAATGTTTTATATGGTAGAAAAAATGGGCACAAATCCGATTTTGATATTATTAATTTTATGGTTTATTATGTATGACTTATGAACAAATTCTATACAACTCTAAAACAAAAAATACGCTTAAATTCTAGAAAATCAATTCTTGACATAAAAATTAATTTTATGTTATGATTTGGGAAAGGTCTTTATACCTACTCTGATAAAATTTAGTAGTATATGATTAAATCCATTGAATTATCTATCATATTCAGTATTAGAATGTTTTCTTGAGGTTGTAGACATTAGCTAAAACCAAAAAATAATGTGTGTTAAAAACCATAATCAAAGGGGGAAACCACATAATCATGATCAATAATTTATAGGATGTATATGTTGTGAAATTGTATTCTATTAAAACTTACATTTATCCAAGTTTATTCATGATCATTACCAAACACATTAGGATTTTACCTTATATTTATAATTATTCCCAAGTTTATTTCTAATTTTTCACATTTGAATTTCCAAAGGTTAATTAAATATTTCTCTGATTCCAACTATAGAAACCCATACATATCATATATTGATAAAATACATAAATAAATAAATATTCTTGACATCAAAAATTGATCCATCTCATAATCATTTATGAATAATATATTTGTAATTGTGGAAACATAAAAAATCATAAAATATCTACATCATGATGAACTTATTTATTTATAACTAGAACTCTTCATATACATATAAGAGTTGAGTTTAAGTACCATACCATGGATATCATTGATCATAATCTTATTTCATGGAATAAATCTTGGTTGGTTTTAATATGTGAATCATAATGGAATCAACAAACAAGATCAATGAATGTAAATCAATGGTATAATACATCGATTCATTCCATACATATTAGATTCAATAATAAATTTCTTAGTAGTCAATGATCAATTATATGGATAATATAGTGGAATTAGATCACCCCTTAAACCATTATTGAGGTCATTTTTTACACACATGAATATCATATTGGAAATAGTCCCTTACTAAACTAGGTTTAATCCCCATTTTAGTCCCGATATCTAATGTGATATCAATATCAAAATAATGCATTAGAGAGGGATATTGGTCCCTCCTTACTAATAATGAAAATAAATTATATGTCTATAATAATAATATCATATATAATTAATCATATCAGAACTGATGAAAATAAATGGTTTTCATAAACATTTCATCATATCATAACCCATATAAAATAAAAGTGTTCCATACACATTTCATTATTTCATCATTTCATATTTCATGGAAAATAAATAAGTTTTATAAATATCATTTCATTTTAACCATTAACTATCCAAATAATTCATAGGGACGGTATCATGATAACATATCACTAGTAAATCATTAGTGAAATCAATGTTTGTGGCCATTGATGAATAGAAATACCATTAAAAGGTCATTAAACATTATTGAGGAAAATAGATTTCCAATTTTGAAATAATGTTTTATGAAAACTGCACAAATATAATGGATAATATATTCATTGAAAATAACATTAAAAAGTTATAATGGTATCATCAACCAGAAATACAGTCATGATTGAGGTAAAATATGTTCTGGGTGTATATGGCGAAAATTTACTTCATTCACACTACTAAAAAATAAAAAAATGCATCTTTTAGAAAATTAGAAGAATATTTCTTTCAAATAATTTTATAAAATGAACAACCATGGTAATAATGTCATTAAATACATATATTATAAAATTATAAAAACATTATTTAAGCTATTTATATAAAATATGGATATATAAAAAAAATTATTCAACATTAGAGAGAAATGAAGTCAAATTTGTAAAAAAATATTTTCAATCTCTGAAGTAGATAAATTAATTTACATGAAGGTAAGAAAATTATTTTTGAAAATTAAAAATAGGAAAAAATCATATTATTATTGAGATATATATCATAATATTTCATCAGTGGAAATTGATTCATAAATAATATCGATAAATAATGAGATTGTAAAAAAAATCCTTACCTACAGTTTTTATTTTCCATTAAATCACTCTAACCTCTTGTATAATAAATATATATTTATTATAATCATATATGAGATAAATTTTCATAATGGTAATATCATATTTGACCCCTTTATATCATTTTATCATCCCTTTTATCAATAATTAATTATTAAAATCATCATTTATGGGTGATAACCTTCTCATTTTTCATTTGAATCTTAGCATATTAGTTTTAGTACATTTACATTTATCTATGTTCCATCATTCCTAAACAAATTTTGGGGTATAAATATAATATATTTATATATATATATATTATTTAGATAAATTTTTAGAGTCACCAATTAATTTTAGATATAGAAATATGAATTTCACTATTCATGGAGATGGTAGATTATACTTTTGTATGAACGTCGTTTCAATTTTTGACAAACACAACGAAATAAATTTTTATTTCAATTATATATTATTTAATAATTACTAAATCATATATTTCTTATATATTCTTCATATTCTTCCTCATCACTATCCATGTAAAATATAAATGGAAAAATAATCATATCGCCTTGTGGATATGGAAGTCCATACAAATGAAAATACGATGTTATCATTTCACAAAGGGTTGGATAGTAAGTTGGTTGAAGAGTCATTATTATAAAAAAATAATTATTATTTAATTAATTTAATAAATATATATAAAAATATTATAATACTAATTCATAAATGAATGTAACTGAAAATTAATTGAATCGCTACGTGGAAAAGGTAATTTGTACGTACGAGTGAGAAATAATTTAACTTCTTGTTTGATAGGAATGAGTGTCTATAAGGGATTTTTCATAATAGTAATATTATTTCAAAATTATAATTAAAATAAATTTAATATTTTATTTAAAAAGTATATGTTTCTAGGATTTTAGGAAAAGATTAATGGAAGCTTATTTGTTAAGGATATTAATTACTATTAGAAAAAACTCATTTATATTTAGAATAAAAGGTTGTATGTTTGGAATTTTTGGAATAAAAATATATATAATATGGATAATGAATTTAACAATATATATTTGAAAAAATTGAAATATAATTCTTAGTGTGGTTTGACTGAGGAAAATCGAAGGATCCGTTTATAATTCAGGTGAGCGGTACTTTTGGAAAATTTTAAAAGATTTAATTTTAATAAATTCAATATCAAGAACAATGTATCCAAATGGATAGAAAATATATTAAAATAATGGATATTGTTTTAATATAATAATATAAAATTTATACATTTTTTGTGTCATTTTTAATATTACCATTTTATTTAAACCATAATTAACAAATTTTAGTTTTATTTACATTAATAAATTTTTTAACTTTATAAGGTTGTAATATGTAAATATAACTTGGTATGTTCCCCTAAATTTAAATATAATGAAAATTTTAAACATATAATATCCACATTTTCTTAATTCACGATTATGATGATTTCAAAAAAAATTATTTAAATATTTATTTTAATAAAATACCATTGCTAATAATTATTGACTCGATTCATTAGTCTTGACATAATAGACTTCATGACAAATTTGTAAATAGAATATAATAATTTTGAAAACATTAATAACACATGTTCTCCAATTAAATTTGTGTAACACTATATATTAGTAAAAATAATCCACTTTTAATATTTTCAAAATCATTTATTTATTAATTTAATTAATTAAATATAACATTAACGTTTGACATGATTTTAATGTAATTATACAATTTATTATTATTATGAGTAAATTTTAATCATTTAAATAAAATCATTAAACTCAATATAAATTTTTTTATTATTTGATAAGATTTTTTCAACAGTTTGGATATATAAAGGTTATTTAAATTCAAGAGAACGACATTTTTTAACATTCATTGATTTAAAAAAATTAATATGTTATTATCATTAAAATTTCGTTATTAAAAATATACATATTGAGCCAAAGATTATATTTTTAGAATTTCACTCATCTTATAATAACTAGTACACCGCCCGTGCATAAGCACGACACTATAAATAAAATCAAATATTTAAAGGTGCATTAATAGTTTGAGAAGATAATAATTAAAATTAATTTAAAATATGTTAAAATTACATTTTTAGTGATAGATAATAATGAGAATAATTGAAAAATAAGAACATGTATCATAAATTATATATGAAAAGGAATGAAAAGAAAAAAACATGATTTAAAAAGAAACAAAAAAAACATGATGTATCATAAATTAAATATGTAAACGAATGAAAAATTATTTTCACAATAGAGAAATAAAAAACATGATGTCTCATACATCCCAAATAAGAAAAAGTAATAATAAACAGTTAAACATGAAAATTGAAAATGTGAATGTAACATATTACAGATTGTTTTGAAACCAATGAAACATAAGAACATGTTAATACAGAAGTATTTGTTTGCAAAAATATTGATGAAACGTGTAACAAAAATAAATGTTTTTTAGAGTATCTAATTTTATTTTATGTTTTAATGAAAAAAGGATGGCATGCTAAATGCCAAATCAGCATTCTTAGAACTATATGGTTTCAAAAACCCCTCTGCACCATTGCTTATCAGACTTCATATTTAGCCATTGATTCTCGCTAACCAACAAATGACTCTTAATTAAATCTGTGCATACTACTCCTAACTTACTCCCTAGCCTAAAATAAAAACAAAACAATAGTAAAGAATCTCATGCAACATTTATTTTATGATGATAAGTTATCGTAGACTAACAATGGATGGCACCGCAGTTAATCAAACTAAGGAATGGCTCTCTGAATGATAAAATTAGAACGAAAAATTGGATTAATGAGAAAAATCAAAATGAATTGTACGAGAGAATTTGCACATCCTAGCTATAAAATACAAATCCCAAGAAGGTGTATGGATAGGACTAAAATGTACCAGGAAAGCATTGAATGCCTACAATTCTACCCAATGCAGGAAAATTGACTGAGCTTTCTGGACAGTTTTGCGCCTCCAGTTTAGGCACTTTTCAACAACAGCCTCACAAAATTACTTAGCATACATGTGGAATAAGAAAAAAAATTCAATTCAAACCCAGAATAAACATGAAGATAGTCTTTTGCAATGAAAATAGTCACTGGAGGCATTTTTGAACACCTACAATCTGAATGAATTGAAATAGATTATAAAACTGGAAAATAAAACATCATAAAGGAAGCTGTCAAATATTTATGGAAACTAAATAAAACTTATTTGTAATAGGAAACCATTACCAGAAAAACTCCACAATGGGGCAAACTTGTTCATGCAGTTATAGTGTAGGCCATGTGTGGACAGAAACCTGAAGCAGGAAACCTAAATGGATAAGTGACAAAAAATACAACGGAAAAATGATAGTACAAAAAAGGTTATTTTCAGTCCCCATCATTATTTAAACCATAAATGAAAATTTTAAAAACATTTTGATGAATTATAAACTAAAACAAAATTATACATTATAAAACTGAAGGTACATATACTACATGTTAACATATATGATAAAATAGTTGGTTGCATGGGAAGGGGTTGACTGCAATAATATAAAACATAGGTGTGATGTTATCATAATCTTTTCCTAAAGCTTTGAGGCTAATATAGAGTCAATGCAATATAAATAAATTATTGATAACTAACATCACAGGACAACTGTTGTGTCTGAAATAAATTAACGACTAGTTAAAAGGTCTCATTATATCCCAAAGAATGATCAATTCACATTAATGTGTGCGGATATGTTATAAATGTTAACATAGTTTTAGAATTGTTAAGGTGGTACACATTTCAATGCAGGTCGTATGAGTTTTATTTTGTAGAAAAATGTTAAATATAAGCCTACATATTAAATATAATAAAGAAAAAATACATTCATGTATATTCAGTAAGCTTGCATATTCAATAATCCTTCACTTTCAATAATCCTGCATTTTCAATAATCCTATATATTCAAATATAAGACTGCATAATTAAGCATGCATATTCAATATAAGCTTGCATATCTAATAAGCAACAAATATAATCCTGGATATTCAATATAAAAATGAAGAATTTCTATTAACTAGTTACTATATGTACACACAAATGGACGATCAATGGAAAAAAGGCGGATTCAAAATGAAATCATAATATAAGTAGACTTATATAATAAAAACATCGTTGTCTTTATTACATAGATTCATTCAAAAATAGAGAAAAATATAGAATAATAATGATAAAATAAAACAATGCATAAAAACATTAAAACATACCAGCAGGAAGACTAATCTTGTCACTTGAAATAGAACAGACTGAATATGATTATAAAATTCTAGAAAACTGGTCGACAACTACAATCAAATAAATCATTGCATAAATGAAAAATTACCTTGGATCTTTGTTATCATTGTAGTAAAAAACTGGAGAAGAATATTAAGAAACCTAAATTAAAGAAGACATGTAACCACATTTAGAACTATTACAATGATCATGCAACATACAAAGAAATACTACTACAATGATCATGCAACCTCTGAAAACATGGTTGAAGGAATAAACATGTATAATGGTGATGAAAATTGAATCTGCTGTAGGTGCAGAAGACCTCCTAAAAGTCAAATTAACCATTGGAAAAGAAAATTGAAATAAATATTCCAAGAAATATTGAAGTCAATTATTATATTTGGAAAATAATGAAATGTACATTGAATAATAATATTGCATTCAATGGAGTACGTATTGTTCAGTGAATTTGGATTTTTTATTGGGGATATAAATGTTTGAAAATCCGTAATACATGTTTATTAATATGTAATGGGACCTGATAAGTGTTTCAGATTCTTGGATAACTGTCGGAGTAGTTGTGTAGTGGACAGTAGCTAAAATTTCAGCTGCATAGCAGTTCACACCATGACCAAGAGAGGTCATACCATGGAGGAGGCTGTTCAAGGGGTTGTCCCCTCTGTCAATGATACATGGTTGGATGGACCAACTATAATAAATAGGATTATCTAGGTGTGAATGCGCTCTATTTCATAACACCATATCCAGTCCTCTCTATGTTTTGTTTCATAATACCATATCCAGGACTCTTAAACAATTTATCATTTGAATGCTTATGTTATCATTCCAGCAAATCAGTTGATGCATGAGCTCCTCCTCCATGACACAACAATCTTTTAGTTCTAGATTCATTTATTCATCTACTTATACCTTTGTGTCCTATCATATATAGTGGTGATTTGATTCAATATTTCATAGCTGTTGAATGAAGAGTGTTACTTATGTACATGTTGATTAAATTGTCGTGTGATGAACTCAATTTCAATGAGATTCAATCTATTTATAGACAAATCGAAATTTATTATGTGTTATTCCATGCCTTCTCCACGTATTTCCAACTCTTCTATTATCCCATAATTCACTGATCAAACTTTCTTTCATTTATGATCATGAATAAGCACAACCGTTCTGTCTTTTAGTTCCATAATTCCACAATTTAGTCCAACAAACACAATTAATGATATCATTGGTTCCAACATGTAATAACTATCATCACCAAGCTTAAATAGTATTTATACTGTATTGTATTCCTTGTTTAGAGAGTGATTAACTCACCCACACAAATCAGTGGTACTTCCATTTTATCGCACTCAATCTTAAGAAAAATCTCTTCTATCATTTTATTTATTGAAAGTGATCCAGCATCATCAACATCTTCCACAATTAAAGGCTCCTCATTAACAATTTCAACATTACCTCGTTCCTCATTAATAATCAAAATCATTCTTAACATACTCCACAATCCCACTTAGTGAGGTGGTTATGCATTTATACAAACATGAACTATCATAACCTGAGAATAAGTTTACTCTCAGAAAAGGAATAGTTCATGATATATTATTATTGCATATTATGATTATAAAGTGATGTGACTGTTTTTATAACATTTTAAAAATATAATGAAATCTGAGATTTCATTATGGTAAATCAAATAATGTGAAATAGGAAATAATATATTACATCAGTAATACTACATAATAATCCTATAAATCATCATCAATAAAATGAATATGTTGAAGAGTAACAATTTTTGGAGTAAATGTTGTAAATTTTTTGAGTAATATCATGATAACAACAATATTCATCTATTCTACTTAATAAGTGATTGAAGAATTTAAGTTGGTAGTAAACAAAATTTCCATTTGTAAAGAAGTAAAGGAAGAAAAAATCATATGGATGACAAAGTAATTGGGTGTGGTAAATAGTTAGACAACATATTGAAAATTATATATCAGGTATTCTTCATGAACATTCTTCTCAATGATGCTAACCATGGGAGAAAAATTATGTGTAGAAATTGGGAAACAACTTTGACTGTTAGAGGGGACTGCTGCAAGGGATTGAGAAAAGAGTAAATGAATGAATCAATAAAACCCAATGAAAATAAGTAACAAATTCGAGGGGACTGGCATATATAATGAAACCCAATGAAAACTTTTACAGCACACTTTTAGTTCTAGATTCATTTGTTCATCTATTTCTACCTTTGTGGCTTGGAATATACACGGGTGATGTGATTCAATATTTCATAGCTATGAAAAAAAGAGTTTCTTATGTACATGTTGATTAAGTTGTCATATACTCTCTTAATAGTAGAGTCACTTAATTGTGTGATGAACTCAATTGCATTGAGATTCAATCTATTTATAGACAACTCCAAATTTATTCTTTGTTAATCCATGTCTTCTCTAAGTATCTCTAACTCTTGTACTATCCCATAATTGACTGAACAATCTTGTCATCATTTATGATCATGAATAAGCACACCAGTTCCATCTTTTGGTTCCATAATTCCACAATTTGGTGCAACAAACAAAACCAATGATATCCTTGGTTCCATTATTCATTGTTTTGATGATCCCAGCTTTGTTTTGTAGTTTGAGTCTGTCTTAATGAGTTTTCACATGTTTTTTGTTTCATTAATAGTCTCTAGAGCAGGAAAAGTGTAGTACCTTGTCCAAGATGGGAAACTCATCCTTAAAGTAGCAACTTCAAGGATTTTTTCATTATTCCCTTGCTCTTGTGATCCAAATTGGATGCATGGGAATGCCAAAATTTCCATTAATAAAGAAATTTAAAAGGAAGTCAACTCACATACCATGAAAAGATATATTGTATCATGTTGAAAAATATTATTTTAAAAACAAAAGTGAAAGATGCATATATAGAAATGAAATTTAAATCCAAAAACCTGATCTTTGTACTTGTAATATAATTTATTCAACACTTTATAGTTTGAATTTGACTACCCACTGCAATCAATGAGCTCTATTAGTTATGTTTTTTAATTCATCTTACTTTTTAACTATGTAACATCTACAAAAGGTCCCCTTTTCAAGCCATCATGAAATATTAATAAATCATACCATTGGTAAGAAATATTGACAATCAATAGAAAATTTTCCATGAAGCTTCTAAGATCCAAATCTTGTTATCTAGCATCCTGCAAGAATTTGTAGAATTTTTGACACGATGATATGATACATTTCGAAGGAAAAACATCAAAAATATTCTACAATTTAAAAATATGATACAAGTGAATTTAAAGGGAAAACATAAATATACTTGTTCAAAAGCGTTGAATAAAAGTGATTTTTAACCATCGAACAATTCAATCAATTAAATCCAAAGTGATTTGATAAGTATATCAATACATTTCCAATATTAAAAAACACCTGAAAACATAAAGTATCATGTATATATGTTTATTCATATTAATTCCTTGAATGAAATAGATCAATAATAGATGATGGGTCATAGATTTCAAAATCATATACAAAATATCTTCTTGTAATTAACCATAAAGACATAAACAACAATTTCATTTGAATGTGAAAAAATTTGTACCTGAATTGCAGGATCCCCGGTGAAGTAATTATAAGAACCTACAAAAAGGCCTCCAGAAACATGCATATTATTTTCACTTTAACAGGAAATAGAGTTTCAAACAGCTTGTGGATCACATGCGTGAATTTATGTAGTACCTGAATATCATGACATTAACAGTACAAACCGCGATTGACTACTTAAAATCACACGATCATTTTCTTTTTCAATAACTAACATGATGAAAACCTAAAGATAACATGAGCGGATTGATGAATGAAATGCAATTAATTGTATTTCATAATACATTCAATATTATCTGAAATGAACCCAAAAAAATATGAAAATATAAAAATATGAACCAGGGAACAAAAATGAACCTGTTAGAAATATTAATATTTCAAAATTTGAATCGTGGCAAATAATATGAACCCTAGAAAAGAATATGAACCAGTTAAAAAACCAAGTTGCATGACAAATCCTATAACAGACCACAAATTTCGTTTTTTTTTTCAAAATTAAATGAATATTCTGACAACAAAACATGCTGTTTGATATCAGCATGCATAACCGAAATGAAATTGAATTGAGTTGCAACGAAAATCCTAAAATAGATCATAGTATAGGTTTAATTTTATTAGACATGAATTGATAAATAAGACAATAAAATCTATAGTTGGATATCAACATGATTAACCGAAATGAAATCTAAAAAACTTGCAAGGAAAATCCTACAACAGACGACAGTAGAAGTATATTTTTTTCAATCACAAATTGAAAAATCAGAAAACATTATATGAACCCATAATCATATAGAATGGAAATGATTTGAGTAATGAAGATGCACGAATTTAGGTATATCAATAGGTATGTATGCTCATACCTTATGTGGGAAGATGCTGCGGAAGGGAATATGAGATGAAGGAAGCGAGCAGATAAGGGTTGGTGATGTCGGTTGAAAATCCAAACCTGAAACCCTTGAATAGTCGTATAAAATTTCAACCTACATGGGGTTCATAGGGATGGAGTGTTAATGGATTAAGGGGGATTTGAAGGGATTTAATTTAAATTGATGGAACGGATGGAGAGTTGGGGAAGATTACCGTAACGTCGTGGGATTGGTTCTTAAGGGATTCACGATCCGAAGAAGATTTGAAGGTAATTGAGAGTGGTATAATGAACACTACAGAGAGTTATGGAGTAACCGGGATATGGAGGAAGATAATGTAGGAGGATGACGGGCTACAGTGAAACCGGGAGAAAGATGACGCCGCCGTCGGGAGTTTGCGGAAACCGTAGGTCGGGAGGAGGGGATTCCCAACCACGAGTGGGAGAAGGAAGACTGATAGAGATAATATTTCCAATATTTTTAATGTCTATTTAAATGATTTAATCCTCACAAATTTAACAATTTGATCTTATTTGTAACAATTTTGGATTTATAGTGTGTTTTGAGATAAAAAGTTTAAATTTCATAATTCTGGATTTTTAACAGATTTTTATCACAGGGGTATTTTGGACATTTATTATAAAATATATTTCCAAATTTTGTGATTTGAATTTTTTTTGAACCCTTATTTTATTTCCTTCAACTTTGTCTTCAGGACCAGGGGTTGAATCGATATTAATGGTGCCCAAAAAAATCAATGAATTTGACAATTTTTTCCGGGCGGACTGCATTGACTCCACCATAGTAATGGAAGAAACTTTCGGACTACACTACTCCAAATGACACGATTATACCTGGATATGACAGAGGACTCCAAGGCGCGTCTCCTCAATAAATTTCAATCCATTTGGAAGCCTTTATGATGGCCGTTTAGTTATAGATTTGTCATGGAATCTTCCAGGATGCTTCATCCAGAGAAATCTATTTTCAATAGAAAAACCATAAATCCTTAAATACGCGTCCGAATATTCTGAAATTTTGAGAGTGGACGGACAAGACATTGATGAACAATATTAATGAAGAGTTACACGCGTGAATCGGCCATTTAGTGGGTCTAAAATGCGACAACATGGTGAAGCTAAAATCTGTCTATAAAAGGAGGTGAGCTCCTACCTCTTATGATATTCTATTTTTTCACCACACTATCCGTCACAAAAGGGAGTTGGATTGATAGAGTGAAGGGGAAAGTGGAGATTTTTATCCTTAAGAAGATGAAATTCTTTGAATATTCAATAGAAAAGATGAAGGCTTCTCAAGTGATGGAAGGCTAAGCGGTAAGTGGTTGCGGACGACGACACCCGACGGAAACTCTCTTCCGAGTTTGGATTTTAATGTGTAATCTATTTTTTTGAATTTCTCTTGAACCTATATTTTTGAATGAATCTGGTTGTTTTCTTTATTAAATATATTTTCAAAAAAAAAAAATCACCGTTGTTCCATCTATAATGTAGAACAATTGCCTTCACTATTTAAAATTCTTTGGTGAGGTTTTGTCATTGAGCATAGCGAATTCAATTAGGTTCAATTACTTGGAGGTATTTAAGTAATTGAATCACTTCTATAGACGGGAAAACAATCAAATTGAAGTCTTAAATATGGTGTCTTTTCAAATTTGAATGTAAACCTGGGTGTCCTTGGGGGTACATTTAGGAATTTAAAATAAGAGATATTTTTTTATATACAAGGAAGAGGGGAGTGTCTGAGAGGGTGAAGATTGCATGCGACTGCTATTTTTATTCTTGATTTCAAACCCACATTATCTTTACTTTAAAATTAGTTTAGTTCAGAATTTAATTAAAATTTTATTTTCAAATTGTTAATCAAACCCCCATTTTCATTTCATTAAAAACAAACAAAACAACAAAAGTGACAGTTTTACAACTCGAACTGCGACTTTCTCGAGAGACAACCCTGTGGTCACCATTGTGCTACATTAAAAGGGAAATTATTGATTGAGGGTTTTACGAAAAAAACACTCACATCAATTGGTGCAGTTTCCAGGGAGGTTTCTAGAGTTGATTTTATTTTAGTTATATATATATTTATATATTTTTTTCCTTTCTCTTGCATGACCCGAACTTCTAAACTGAACTTGTTACCTTTAGATTCAGAAATTGATAGAACTTTTCACACTAGGGTTATAGGTAATAATCCAAAAGTTTCAAGTTCTAAATCTTCCACCAATACACCTAGGAGGGACTTAGTTGAAACTGAAATCCAAATGGATGAAAATAGAACTTTGAAAGAACTGGCTTCGTCCTATGATGAAAATCACGAGAATCCTATTGAGTACCCTGATGCCCCTGCTGGATTCGAAATCAAGTCTGGTTTCATCCACCAGCTTCCCAAATTCAATGGGTTTCCTGGTGAAGACCCACACAAACACCTCTAAGAAATTAGTTATCTGTGTGTCAGTATGAAACCTCATGGAGTTGATGACGATCAAATGAAGCTTAGGTCGTTTCCTTTTTCTCAAGATGGAGTTGCTAAGGAATGGTTTTTCTATTCTCACTCAACCATGATTAGAAATTGGAATAAATTTAAAAAGATTTTCCTTGAAATTTTATTCCCTGCGTCTAGAACTGCCTCCATTCGAAAGGAGATTTTTCGAATTAGAAAAACACAAGGAGAAACGCTTCACGAATACTAGGAAAGGTTCAAACGTCTTTGTTTTGGTTTCCCCCATCATCAAATCAGTGACCAGCTTCTCATTCAATACTTTTATGAAGGATTGTGTCTCACTAATAGAAGTATGATCGATGCTGCTGCAGGAGGAGCTTTAGTTAATAAGACACTAGCTGCTGCTAGGATTTTAATTGCAAACCTGGCCCAGAATGCCCAACAATTTGGAACCAGAGGCCTTCTTCATGTCAAAGCTACATAAGAATTCCCTACTACTAGTCCTGAAAACAACACAATTGCAAGTCAACTATCTGATCTCACCACCATGGTAAGGTCAATAATGATGTCTAACCCCCCACCAACCCAACCCAAACCTGGAGCAGCTTTCCAACTACATGTCCACTATGGGATTTGTTCTTTGAATGAACATTTTAGTGACCAATGCCCGCAAATGAAAGAGCCTCCTGAGAACTACAATGCAGTTTTTCCTGGAAGACCATTTCAACCAAACCAGCAAAGACCATTTCAAAACAACCAAAATTTCAATCAAGGATGGAACAACAACTCAAATGAAATATTTCATCAACCTGAAAAACCAGGAGGATTCTTCCAATGACAATCAAGTAATTATCAAACAAGATATTTCAATGAGTAATCCAATGCTAATTCTGGAAGCAATTTTCACCCTACCCCTCCCACTCAAAACTCGGATAGGAACCTTGAAGAAGCAATGAGGAAACAACAAGAGGAAATGAGGGAACTAAAAGAATACACAAAACAACAAGATAACAAAATGAATAACTTGATGACTCAAATGGGTCAACTTGCCTCTGGTATTAATTGCATAACAAATCAAATCAGTGGTGGTTTACCCTCACAACCACAAGTAAATTCGAGGAATAATGGGAAGGAAAATGTGAGTACAATTGAACTTAGGAGTGGAACAAAATTAAAAAATCCTCAGATTGAGAACATCAAGCCTTCTTCTGACACTGTTGATGAAAATCCTACCCTTGATAAAAACTGATGAAAAATATGAAGTTGATAGAAACTCAAAGTCAAGAGAAGAAATCTTGTTTGAAAGAACAAAGAATGATTGGAAGAGGATGTATGGAACTTATGTTCCTCCAAAACATACTCAGAATAGCCCAGAATCATTCAGACATCCACTGCCATATCCAAGGTGTGAACCACCACCAAAGTCAAGTGCTGAAAAAGAATTTGATAAGGAGGTTTTGGAAACATTCAAGAAAGTCCAAGTCAATATTCCATTGCTCGATGCTGTTAAACAAATTCCGAGGTACGCTATGTTTCTGAAAGACATGTGTACCAACAAGAGGATGTTCAAAGGGGGTGAAAAAGTAATCTTAGGAAGGAATGTCTCATCATTGATTCAACATGCCCTTCCGGTCAAGTGTAAAGACCCCGGGACATTTACCATTCCCTGTACCATTGGAAAATGTGAATTAAAAGATGTGATGCTTGATCTAGGGGCCTCCATCAATGTCATGACACATTCTGTCTACTCATCTCTTCAGGTTGGAGACTTAAAACCTTCTGTAATTATCATTCAACTCGCAAACCGAAGTACCACCAAACCTACTGGAGTTATAGAGGATGTTCTCGTTCAAGTGAGAGACATGATTTTTCCTGTTGACTTCTATGTTTTGTATATGGAAGATGATCGGTTCAGCACACATGCTCCCCTCATCCTAGGGAGGCCATTTCTAAAAACGGGAAAAGCAATCATCAATGTTCACAAGGGAACACTTTCACTGGAATTTGGAGGAGATGTTGTTCATTTCATCATTTTTCATTCAATGAAACACCCAATTGAGGATCATTCAAGTCCCCATGTAGACATGATTGATTTGTTTTCCTCTGGCATGTTACCTAATTTTTTCTGTGATGAAATACCAACTGATGTAGAAAAAGAGGGATATTTTTATGATACCAAATCATAAAAAAATGAGGATGAAATTGGAGACTATGAAGAGTCTTGGGATGTTGAGACTGGATATCTGAGAAATGATGAAGATGAATTTCTAGAAACCATTGAATCTGTTAGTGGTATTCTAGGAGAGGTTTCCAATTTTTCACATGAAACAAGTCTTGATATCATAGAAAGTGATAACCATGATGAACATGGAGCTTCACCAAACAATCAAACTTCTGAAGAGTTCCCAGTTATCAATGAAACCAACCCACCTGTGGTAGAATTGAAACCCCTTCCAAATAACTTCAAGTATGCCTTCTTAGGTCATAAGGAAAAATTACCTGTAATAATCTCAAAAGAATTGTGAGAAGTCCAGGAAAACCAATTGTTGGAAGTTCGCAAGTCCCACAAGGAAGCCATAGGATGCACTCTCTCTAATCTATCAGGAATCAGCCCCTCGGTTTGCATGCACAGAATTTTACTAGAGGAGAACACTAGACCGGTAAGACAATTTCAAAGAAGACTAAACCCAACACTTTTGGAGGTTGTGAAGAAAGAAGTCACCACCTTGTTGGCTGCTGGAATTATTTTTCCCATATCTGATAGTCAATGGGTAAGTCCAGTCCATGCTGTTCCTAAAACAAGTGTATTTACAATCTCAAGGAATGAATTTAGTGATCTTGTCCCCATAAGGCTTCCAAATAAATAGATAATGTACATTGATTACAGGAAACTCAATTTGGTTACAAGGAAAGACCACTTCCCATTACCATTCCTTGATCATGTCCTTGAAAGACTAGCTGGAAAAACCCACTACTGTTTTCTGGATGGATTCTCTGGATATTTTCAGATTCACATTTAACTGAGGATCAAGAGAAAACCACTTTCACATGCCCATTTGGAACTTTTGCATACAGAAGGATTCCCTTCGGTTTATGTAATGCCCCAGGAACTTTTTAAAGGTGTATTATAAGCATCTTCTATGAATTTTTTGAAACTTGCATGGATGTTTTTATTGATGACTTCACTGTGTATGGATCATATTTTGAAAGTTGTTTGAAAATCTTGGAACGTGTCCTGGAAACATGCATTGAAAAGAACCTTGTTCTAAATTATGAAAAATTCCATTTTATGGTTGCTAAAGGGATCATTCTTGGACATGTTGTGTCCCGTGATGGAATTTAAGTTGATCAATCCAAAGTTGAGGTCATTTCTTCATTACCATACCCAAAAACTGTCAGAGATGTGAGATCCTTCCTCGGGCATGCTAGATTTTATAGGAGATTCATTAAAGATTTCAGTACGATTGCACTTCCTTTGTCAAGATTACTCCAAAAAGATGTCCCATTTGTCTTTGATAAGAATTGCATAAATTCGTTTCATGATCTGAAACAATGATTGATAACCCCTCCCATTGTTCAACCTCCTATATGGGACATTCCCTTTGAAATAATGACAGATGCATCTGATTTTTCTCTTGGGGCAGTATTGAGTCAAAGGATAGAAAATAAATATCATGTGATTGCCTATGCCTCCCGAACTCTTGATAAAGACCAATCAAACTACAAAACAACTGAGAAAGAACTGCTGGCTGTTGTCTTTTCTCTAGAAAAATTTAGATGTTATCTGCTGGGCTCCAAGGTGATTGCTTTTACTGATCATTCTGCAATCAGATTCTTGATGAAGAAACATGATGCAAAACCAAGACTTATGATATGGATTTTACCTTTACAGGAGTTTGATGTTGAAATAAAAGATAAGAAACAATGTGAGAACCTTGTTGCTGATAATTTGAGACGGATACCATCTATTGGGAATTAGAAATTTCAGTTGTTTTCCCCAATTAAGGAAACCTTTCCAGATGAGGATTTATTTCTCCTCAAAGTTAAATACCATGGTTCGCTAATATTGTAATCTATTTGGCTTCTGATGAACACCCCCATTGGTTTTCCAAAAATCAAATTGATAAACTTCGGAGCGATTCAAATAAATACATTTGGGATGATCCTTATTTATGGCACATTGGTAGTGATCAAATGATACGAAGATGCATTCCGAACTCTGAATTTCAATCCATCCTACATTTATGCCACACATTAAACTATGGAGGGCACTTTGGACCACAAAGAATAGCAAGAAAAGTTCTTGATTCTGGATTGTATTGTCCCACCATTTTTAGAGATGCTTTCGAATTCTGTAAAACATGTAAAAATTGTAAATTCCAAGGAAACATTTCCAAGCGGAATGAGATGCCACAAAACCCAATTTTGTTTTGTGATGTTTTTGATGTATGGGGAATGGATTTCATGGGGCATTTTCCTAATTCATTTGGATATCTCTACATCTTGTTGGCTGTTGATTATGATTCCAAGTGGGTAGAGGCTATCCCCACCTGAACTGATGATGCAATGATTGTGTCTAAATTTTTGAAATGAAATTTGTTTTCAAGGTTTGGATTTCCAATGTTTCTAATTACAGATCAAGATACCCATTTTTGTAATAGGACTTTGGAATCACTTTTGAAGAAATACGGTGTTAATCATAGGGTCTCTACACCCTATTATCCTCAAACAAATGGAATGGTTGAGTTTTCTAATAGGGAGATCAAACAAATCCTAGAAAAAACAGTGAACCCAAATAAAAAGGATTGGAGTTTGAGACTTGATGATGCTCTTTGGGCCCATAGAACTGCTTTCAAAACCCCCATTAGAATGTCACCATTTATATTGGTCTATGGAAAGGCTTTTCATCTACCAGTTGAGTTATAACACAAATCCTTTTGGGCTGTAAAAACATGTAACATGAACCTATATTCTGCTGGGAAAAAAAGAAAATATTGTTTGCAGGAGTTGGAGGAGATCAGAAATAATGCATACGAATGCTCCAGGTTATACAAAGAGAGAAGCAAAGCATTTCATGATGGGAGGATTCTCAACAAAAACTTCAAGGAGGGAGACAAAGTTCTGCTATTTGATGCCAGATTGAAACTCTTCCCAGGTAAATTTCATTCCAAATGGTCTGGCCCATTCATTGTTACTCATGTTTTTCCTTTTGGTGCAATACAGATTAAAGATCCAGACATATAGACATCATTTACTGTCAATGGTCATCGGTTGAAGCTATTTCGAGAAAATTTTCATGATCCTCCAGGGGAGGAAATTCAACATCATGACACAGAATATAATTGATTCCAGGTTGTGTCTTTCCTTATCATTTATTTTTGCTTTGTCTTTAATTTCCTGAATTTCATGCTAAATAAACTACACAATAAGGACATTGCATAGAATAAGTGTGGGGGGACACAGTGATGGGTAGAGTAGATTTTTTTTATTATGAACTTTTTTTTGAACTTTTTTTTGTCAAAATTTCTTCCCATTTTTTCTTCTTTCTTCGTGTTTCTTTTTCAAAAAAAAGGGGTTTTGAAATTTCTTGAATTTCATTTGAAACTCATGCCATGGAGTGAACGAACATATCCTTTGAACCTAACGATAAATGAATACTGAATACGACATTGTTTTAAGTGCAAAAATTTGGAAAATTCTTAAAATGACCACTAATTTTTAAATATCATGGCACATATCAGTGGAATTGTGATTGAAATTCTCATTCATGTGAGGCCTCTGGACCCATTTTTATATCTTCACATTTACCTCTTTCTTGAGAGAACCAATTCGTGTTTGCTTAAACCAGAACTTGATTTATTTCTATCAAAACTTGAGGGCTGAGATACATGTGATTAACATGATTGAGGCATTTTTTTGAATATTGGAGCCTCCTTTTCATGATTAACCTTTTTATTTTGGCTTTCCATGAACATTTTATCCTTCGTGAGCCCTTAGTAGCCATGTATAGCCTGTTAGGTTAGCCACATTACAAGAAAAATTTCCCTATCCAACCTTCTCTGGAAGTATAAATGCATGATCTAGTTGAACATAAGTGTGAAGGGGATGATGACTCATGATGTGCTACCTCATTTGGTGTTGCTTTGGGAGAACATTTAAACATTTAAGGAGTATTTGTGATGCTGGAATATATTTTTCTGAGAGTTGTGCCTATCTGGAGCTGTGCCTATCTGGAGCTCTCAAATGAAATGGAGATGTGCCTATCTGGAGCTCTCAAATGAAATGGAGTTGTGCCTATCTGGAGCTCGCAATGGAAATAAGCTCTGCATATCTGGAGCTTTTAAAAAAAATTCATACTTTCTGCTAAAATATTGATGGAATGGGGTGGAAAACAGAAGATTAGATCTGATTATTTTAAGAGAATATGGAGGAGACCATACTTGAGTAAAAATTAGAATCATGTATTTCTGCTTCAAAAAGAGCCAAACCCTCCTTATTCAGCCACAGAATTTTAAACATTTCAATCCTACCAACCCCAAGCCACAGAAAATCCCTGTAAAGTCCTCATGATAATCACATGTTCTTGGTTCACATCGGGTGGAGATGTAGAAATTTATCAAGCCTATGGTAATTCTTGCATGAGTTGGATGAGAAAAGCCTTGTTGCAAATCTATATTGTGTGTTGAGAGAAAATGAATGTGAGGTAAGTGTGTTGTGTCCATGAGAAGACAAAATAAGTGGAAATGGATTGAATTATTTGAATTTATAATTTTAAATATTTTTCTTTAATGAGGCATGATATTTTTTTTAATTCATTGTGGTAAATTGGTAAACTCCATTGGTATGTGTTTTATTTTTCTTGATACAGTGCTCACTTGTCTAGGAGGCCAAGAGCCAAGTGTGGGGGTATTGATAGAGATAATATTTACAATATATTTAATGTCTATTTAAATGACTTAAACCTCACAAATTTAACATTTTGATCTTATTTGTAACAATTTTGGATTTATATTGTGTTTTGGGATAAAAAGTTTAAATTTCATAATTCTGGATTTTTAACAGATTTTTATCATAGGGGTATTTTGGACATTTCTTAGAAAATATATTTGCAAATTTTGTGATTCGAATTTTTTTGAACCCTTATTTTATTTCCTTTAACTTTATCTTCAGGACCAGGGGTTGAATCGATATTAATGGTGCCCAAAAAATCAATGAAGTTGACAATTTTTTCCAGGCGGACTACATTGACTCCACCATAGTAATGGAAGCAAATTTCGGACTACACTACTCCAAATGACGCGATTCTACCAGGATATGATAGAGGACTCCAAGGATCTTCTCCTCAATAAATTTCAATCCATTTGGAAGTTTTTATGATGGCCGTTTAGTGATAGATTTGTGAAGGAATCTTCCAGGAAGCTTCATCCAGAGAAATCTATTTTCAATAGAAAAACCATAAATCTTTCAATATGCTTCCGAATAATCTGAAATTTTGGGTGTGGACGGCCAAGACATTGGTGAACAATATGGATGAAGAGGTCCTCGCGTGAATCGGCAATTTAATGGGTCTAAAACGAGAAAATTGGTGAAGCTAAAATCTGCCTATAAAAGGAGGGGAGCTCCTACCTCTTAAGATATTCTATTATTTTCACCACACCATCCGTCACAAAAGGGAGTTGGCTTGAGAGAGTGAAGGGGAAAGTGGATATTTTGATCCTTAAGAAGATGAAATTCTTTGAATATTCAATAGAAAAGATGAAGGCTTCTCAAGTGATGGAAGGCTAAGCGGCAAGTGGTTGCGGACGGCGACACACGACGGACATTCTCTTCCGAGTTTGGATTTTAATGTGTAATCTCTTTTTTTGAATTTATCTTGAACCTATATTTTTGAATGAATCTGGTTGTTTTCTTTATTAAATATATTTTCAACAAATTTGTTTTGACCGTTGTTTCATCTATAAAGTAGAACAATTGACTTCGTTATTTAAAATTCTTTGGTGAGGTTTTGTCATTGAGCATAGCGAATTCAATTAGGTTCAATTACTTTGAGGTATTTATGTAATTGAATCACTTCTATAGGCGGGACAACAATAATATTTAAGTCTTAAATATGGTGTCTTTTCAAATTTGAATGTAAACCTGGGGGCCCTTGGGGGTACATTTAGGAATTTAAAATAAGAGATATTTTTTTATATACAAGGAAGAGGGGAGTGACTGAGAGGGTGAAGCTTGTCTGCGACTGCTATTTTTATTCTTGATTTCAAACCCACATTATCTTTCCTTTAATATTATTTCAGTACAGAATTTAAATAAAATTTTATTTTCAAATTGTTAATCAAACGCCCATTTTCATTTCATTAAAAACAAACAAAACAACAAAAGTGACAGTTTTACAACTCGAACTGCGACCTCCTCGAGAGACAACCCTGTGTTCACCACTGTGCTACATTAAAAGGGAAATTATTGATTAAGGGTTTTATGAAAAAACACTCACATCAAAGACCGGGGAGAGTTGAGGTGAGAGCCGAAGGAGGATGTCGAAGAAGGAGGGGGACAGATTTCAAGTTGACTGGGACAAGAAGCATGACAGAGGCGAGGGTTCTCGGGATGAGCAGGTCGTGCGATGTGTTGAGGCCCGAGCAAGAGCATGAGTGCAAGGCCGATAAATAATGAGATAGAGAGTGGAGGGGTGACGTGGATGAACAAATGAAGGGAACATAACAGAAAAATGATGTGGAGAAACATGAGATGGACACGTGGCATAGAGGAATGCAGGAATTAGTAGATACAGTAGATATGGAAGAAATTAATTATTGAATTATAACATCATTTGAACCAATATTTATATGATTTTATTTTTATTAGGGTAATAAATTTTACCGAGGCTACTATTAATATTGTCCAAAAAATGACCTATTTTCTAAATTTTAACTTCAGGACTTAAAATATTGAATCCATTATATCAATGAAAACAACATTTTAGAAAAATTATATAATTATTCATAAAATACGGTTTATCCATATCCAATGCCGAGAAAAAATTAAGAAATGAGTATTAAAAAAATTTCATAACCAACATAATGTTTATATTTAATTAAAATAATAAATCAACATTGATTAATTATGAAAATAAATACATTGTATGCATGAGAATTATTTTTCAATAGAAAATATTAACTTTTTTAAATATGATTTTAACATTAATTTATAATTAATTAATATCTAATTAATTGTTCAATAATATATAAAAATTTGTTTTTCAAAATTTATTTATCCATATCCATTCCAATCAATCAAATTTCATGGAGATAACTATAATTATAATTAATATTATATTAATAATATATCATGGTTCATTTGAAATTATTGTTGCATGTAATGGAAGATATCAACGAAATTAAATTTATTTGAAAAAACAGATTACATAAAAAATTATTATTTCATAATGAATGTGATCAATTTTTATTGAGTTAATAGATCTCTCTAAACCACCCTTCTATTTAGGTTATGACCATTCTTTGTGAAACTCACTTTGTATCTCTCTTTAATTTAATGGAATTATTCTAATTTCAATATATATACCTCTTATATATATATTCCTAACTTATCCTACCTACCATTGAAAGGGTAATACAATACTTAAGACCATTTCACAAATTCCATCACTGCATAGTTTTCATTGATGGTTTTTTGAGGTTATATCATTCAATCCATTTTATTTCCTGGGGCAATTAATATGTTATTATTTAAGGTTGATTTCAATTAAGTGGGAAACATAAATAAATAAATATTTAAGATTGTTTAACCTAGATAGTTCTCCATTGCATTGGATAAATCCTTATTCTCATGTGGCATCGAGTTTGGGATTATAGAGTACTCATAATGTGTTAGGGGACTTTGTCTAGCATTTTAAATTGTCTTAGAAGATATCATTGACTCGATTTTATGTCATTTTATATGCCTATATCACATTTATTATGACAATGAGTTCTTAAGATACCATTTTCTTTATTTTATCATTCTATTTGATTTATTAAGAGACAAAAATTTTATGATATCATGTTATTATTCTAGTTTAGACATTACGTTTCTTTATCATGTTTGTTCCATTACTAGGTTTTTATCTCAAAAATTTATTCTGTATACCATGGGTTATTCTATGAAATTTATGGTTCTTATTTGGATTTAGGAGCTCATTTTTGGAGAATATAATCGGGATGAAATGTTTATAGTTTCCTTCAGATGTATTATAAAACTATCCTTTTAAAGGAACAATCCCCTTGATATTTGGGTTTTACATGAGGGATATTTTGTATTAAACAAAATTTAAAAATATGTGTAATTTTAATGGTTCTATATACATGTTATTCATAATATTTAAATAATAATTATATTGAATAATTAAAAAATAAGCATTAAAATAATTTATTCTATATCAATTAAAAATAATGAATAAATGGATAAAAAAATTACATATATCATACTAAAAATAATAGTCATTCTAGATATCAAAAAAATATGTCATTTTAGAAATTTATTATACTGATATGGGGAGGAGTATGTGAAAAAACCAAATAAATTTTATCGTAATAAACATTTTAATGTATCAAGGGTCTATATAATATTGGGCCCCACCAATCATTTGATTATGTCCAATTCATTCACTGTAAGATCCAATAAGATATACAATACAATTCCATAATGATCGTCTAGATTAATAAAAACATGGCAACCCATATAATAAAAATTGAATAATATCATTACATAATCAATAAGTGTTTGCAGACAATAATCATCATAAATATTCACACATTCCTACCAAATAAATAATATATATATTTAGGTACTCATCGTTGTATATGGATTTTTTAAAATGATATATTCTTATTTTATGTGGTAATGAGTAAGTGATTAAGTTGATAGAGGAATGGAATTATTATAAACCACCCCAAGAATGAATTTTCCTTGTTGAAAAATATATCTTTATTATAACAAAATAAACACCGAAGGATATTCTGATTAAGCAAAAAAACCTCAAAAAATTAATTATATAAATGATATTATAAAACTAGGGATCGTGAATTTAATTTTTTTCTACCTTGAGTTTAATCCCAAAATGATAAATATATATTTTATAAAAAGTATAAAACATAAGCCCTATTAGGGTAATTTATTTTGATATTCAAATGGAAAGTGGGAATGAAAATATAAATGTTCTTTTATAAATCATTTCTATTATTTATGTAAATAAAAATTTCAATGTAACGTGTAATTTAATCTTTTGATATGGTTAAATGAATGATTTTTAAACCCATTACATAAAAAATAATCTCCATTAATATAAACAAAAAGAGACAAGATGTTTATATTAAAAAGAGGATAGATAAACAAAATAAATGAGGGTTAAATTAAAAAATGGTTTTTCTTATTTTTATAAATTATCAATCTTATAAAATAAAAAGTTAAAGGGAGGAAAAAAAAATAAATTTTTATAAAAAGATATAATTTCAAAAATATGATGTGAAATTTCAAAAAAATAAAATATAAGTATGGGAAAAATTAATAATATAAGTAATAAGTTCATGATGAATCAATATAACATAATTAAATTATATTTGGGCTATCAATATCCCTTAGGGGAAGAATACTCCATGAGTTAATAATAAAATTAAATACCACATAATATACTCAATTCATAGTTTACACCTAAAATTTATGTCGAAGAGGTTTATTATTAGACAATGAATGAAAATTGAGTAATCCAAAAAACCTTTCCATTGGGGTAATTGGACATTTAAAATAATTTTATTTAAAACGAAATAAGATTTTTAATTTTTTTTCTAATGAATAAAAATAATATGTAATAAATATACATTAATTTTTAGTTATAAAACCATTCATGGAAAAACATGGTGCATAACAATAACATGTCTAAAAAATCATGTTTGACGCAAGTCACCTTTGCAGCATGAGTAAAAATTTAATCAATACCCCTTGAAATAGGTGGTTTTCAATTGAACCTAAATAATAATTATAAAAACATTATTTATGATATTATATGTTCAAAATTTAGTATATACAAAATATTAATGAAATTAGGTGGATAATACCAAACATGTCTCAAAGAGAGGAATTTGAGGTGAGAAACCCAACCTTGTCACAAATTACTTCTTCACATTTACCTAAATTCCTAAATTATTAAATTATTATTATTATATACTATATATAAAAAATTATTCTTATATATTTAATTTAATATTCACCATTCATTAACATTTGTAATTTATTTATTATATCATCTTCTATCCAACATCTTTTATTTGATGTTGTTCGATCAATTTGTTTGTAACTCCATATGTATATTGATCATACAAGAATGAATCAAAAAATAAATTCATAGTATAAATAATATTAACATAGTTATGTAAAAAATGTGTATATAATTACAATATTTATTAAGAGACTAATTATTTGTGGTAATGTTAAATGAAACACATTTCTCATGGAGGTGATAGTCTATAAGTACACAAAATTATCATTTTAATTTAACAATTAATTATAGGGATATGATTTATATAATAATATATCAGTTCAAAATAATATTTTTATTTTGGGTATGGTATTTATTAATCAACAAAATTACTAAAACCATAAATGTGGAATTATTATGAAAAATAAAATACATCAGTTCATGGGGGTGGTAGTCTTTGTACACGGAAAAACAATAACGTTGTTTTCCTTAATGAAAGGTGAAGAATAAATAATGGATGATCCATTAGTATAATTATAGATAATTATAATTATTATACTCATTTTTTTATATTGTTATGAATATCGGAGGTTTCCAAGAGTAATATGAGGAATAATATATTAAAAATACGTAAAATTTGTTTTGGTGTCTTAATATTTTATTAGATATCCCTACAGAAATTTATACCATAGGTAAAATTATTCAGATAATGGGAAAATTTATGATAATAAGAATTAAAATATATGAAATTGAGTTTATTTTCAATGAATATTATTGTGATAAGAATAACATTAAATTGGTGTTGGTGACAATATTTTACAAGGGAATAAAAATGAACTTTTACGGACTAACATTAATTATGAATAATATTAATACAATATTGAATGTTACGTGACTCCAAAAAAGTAAAAATAATTTTTTTTTGGAATGATATTTTATAAATAAATCCTCAAAAAATAATCACTAAACATATTTTCTATATTTTATAGTTCATTTTTTTAGGATTTTACAATTATGTTTTTTAATTTACAAAACGGTGTCTAGTTTTTATCTAATTAAATTATGATTCACTAAAACATAAAAACTTTATTTAATAAAATTGTGTATTGAACCTATAGTTATTATAAATTATAAATAGTTTAAATTATATAAAATATAAAATCATCTTTTAAATAAAAACATTTTATATATAGAAAAATAATTTTTCTGTAAAAAAAATGTGTTTTAAGCATAACGTTTTTTCAATAATATTTATGATTAAATAAAATATAAATAGTTTTTATGAAGTTAAATATGCGTATAAAAATCATATTAGATCCAAAATTTATTATATATTAATTTAATTTATTATATAAAAATTACACAATATTTATAAAGCAATTCTTCGAAAAAATGGTTAATAAATAATATGGTTATGGACATTATTATTAATAATCATAATTTAATCCCAAAATTTAAATTTACCATATTATATAATATTATAAGGATTATATTATATAAAAATCCATTTTTTGAACTTAATTTTCATATGTGAGGGAATGAAATTATTAATATAAGACAAAAAAATAAATTTCATAGTAAAATATTATTTATGATTCGAAAATGGTATACATCAATTTTATAAATAAAATACTGTAATTTTAAATGATCAATTTTAATGTAATTTATATTACACAGAAATGATCCAAAAAGTAGTTAAGTCTTATTTTATTATAATAATATTATAACGACCCATACTTTACATACATTTTTAATACTTCAAAAATTGAAGCACAATTATTACAACATATGATAAAACCACAAAAGACCGTATAGGTATAGTGTCTTTAGAAACTGGGAAACATAAACAACTGGTTCATAAATCTTCTACAGTGTCTCCCATTTATTTCATCATATCTAGGGTCCCTTTTAGCATATTCTACTTAATATCCATCTTCCTGACCCGGGGAAAAGAAAACATAAAAGGGTGAGCTCAAATGCTCAGCAAGGGCAAATAAAGGAAATAAAAATCATATCATATCTTTATGAAGATCAAAACCTGCAAAAGAGATCATAATATCTTAACATGGACTAAATCATAGAAGTGAAAATGAGATCCCCATAATCATAACATAAAACTTGAATCTTTGTGGCATGCACACATAATCATGGAAAATCATTTCTTGTTAGTCATGACTCATTTCCAAGACTATCTTAGTGGAAAAAGTCCCTTTCTGAACCGAGTTCACTCCTCGTTTCAGTCCTGTATCACTGAACCGAAATAACCTTCCGTTCCAGCCATGTCTATCTCATGAGATATAAAATCTTTACCCAATGCATTGGAGGGAGATATAGGTCCCACCCATCTTATAATGAATCCTTTCTTATGTGTGCCACATAATTATAAAACATAAATCATCGCATAACACATGTAACAAAAATGGGATTCTTGAAACATCATGACATCATAAATCAATTCATATAAGATAATGGAATTCATAAAAATAATTCCATCACAACATGATCAAATCAATGTAATAATAGGGATAAAAACAGAACCCTTTATTATCTTAGATGGAAAATAATTTTAATAAAACACTTGAACTTCATTCTTGAGGAAAATATCCTTTCTTCTTCAAAAAACATTTTTCCTTTCATAACATGTCATACAACTTTAAAATAAAAGAATTTGATTAAAAATAAACTTGAAAACATGTAAAGGAAGCTTCTTGGAAATAATTTTTTAAAAATCCATTCAAGCCGTATAAGTTAAAAAAAACATTCTTCGTACATTTGTCGGAAAAGTCAAAAAAGTACCTCGTACGAAAAACGACAAAAGACTCCTTTCATACGTATTACTAAAAACTCACCGAAGTATAAAAATGGATTTAAAAAATTTTAGGTGGATGGAAATAATATTACATATTGATAAAACATGGATGTGGATGATAAAATACACCCCCTTAAATACTTACGAATAAACAATCTCGGATAAAAATGAGATTGTGATATTTCCCTTACCTTAGGTCCGATTTGCTTTGTTCGTGTCCGAAGCTCCTGTATAATGGTTTAAATAATGTTATTGACTTATTCCAGAATCATACATATTGATATGATATCATATATGGTCATATTATTAGCTTCTTGTTAGTAATATTTCATTGTTACTTGTTACTCGGGTCTTTATAACTTTTTGTTCTTATGCGTGTTTTGTCGAATAAATTCTTATTCTTATCTTTAGGTTATAGATAATTCATTTACAGAATGGTATTAGTGTATTATATACCATATTAATTCATTCAATTCATTTATCTAATCATTATGAAATGAAGATCATGTAGAACGAGTCGCATCACATCGTGGAGACGGTATTCCGTACGTACGCACGAGTGATGATATCGTTCCTATGATCGTGGAATTGTATTGGAGTATATATATATATTATTTCAGTATCAATATTACTTCATAATAATCATATATAGTTACTTATTACACCATTATAACCATCCTTGTAAGGTGATGGTGGAAAAATAGATTACACCACGGCGTGGAGACGGTATTCCGTACGTACGCACGCGCGGTGATTTCAATTTTCCGTAGGATGGATAGAAGGTGAATTGGGGTTGTTTCATATTTATAATAACATATCAGTATGTATGTAATACTGATGTTATTACTTTATCATGAAACAACTAAAGAAGAAGAAGTTGGAGAAGAAAGAAATTGAAAAGATCGGTAATGGATATTACCTCTTCTTTGGAACACCTCTTTGAATCCTCCACTTAAGGAACTAAGATTGGTCTTTGGAGAAGACCAGGACCTCTATGATTATTCTAGGGAAGTGGAGAGGAGAAAATGGCAGGGGTTGGCCGAGCTTGAGTGCTCAAATTGGTGTGAGGAGGAGGGGGAGGAGATGCCCTTTTATAAGGGAGGATAGGGGCACCTTAGGAATATCTCAAAATATTATTTTATATTAAAGTCAAAATCGGTTTATAATGGTTCCAAAGGGTCTTATTTCTAAGCTAAAGTGGGGATGGGTCGAAATCCTATCAACCAATAGGATTTAGACAAGTTTAGGGTATTATTTTAACCTTATCAATTAGATTTAACTCTAAGTTAATTAATTTAACTTTTACCGTGTCTTTTTGTTTTCTTTCACTATATGGTTAATATACTTACTATAACATGCCAAAAGAACACTAAATTGTCTATTATTAATATATATATCCTTATCTAAGTCATTTTGCCGAACCTTAGATTTTTAGGAATAAAATAACAATTAATAATATAATATTTGATTTAAAAACTATTTTGTGTCAATTTTGACACTATTTGATATATGATTTTTGTGAAAGTCATAACAGAATTATATGTTCGAACCAAGTTGATTAAATCAATACTAATATATCATAGTAACCTAGAAAATTAGTGGAATTCATAAAAAGTCTCAAATTACATTTATTTTGGTATTTATATTATCAATTTTGTCAATATTTCATTAATAAGATAATTACTACATCATCTTTGTGTCATAAATAAATTAAATTATTTGATGTCTAAAAATTACAAATAAAATACCATCATGTAGGAAATCGTTTTAGCTTTCTAATGAATATTTAAAATCTAATTTATATTATGTATAACCCTATATTAAAAATTATTTACTTATTAAACTTTGATTTTAAATATTTTAACCCTTCTTTAAATAAATTAATAATAAATGTCCTAATCTAATCCAAGTGGGCCTAAATGGTCATATTTTATTCCTAAGTTTGTTTTTGGTCGAATTACACTTGTCCAATAGAATTAGGACATGTGTTAGGGTAATATTAATATCATATTTACCCTTAGTTACCCTATTTACTATTAACCGCGGTAAAAATAGTAAAAAGTTACTATTCACCAAAAAATTATTTTTATCTCATTGAACCACATTTTACATAATGACATCAACCGTGTCTGTCGGATTTTTGAAATTCCATTCACAGAAGCGGTAAAATTAAGTTTTATGCAAAATTCAGTTTTTAACCTACCACTTAGTGGTTTCACTATTCATCAAAAATTGAAAGTTTTCAGAAAAATACCAAAATTTCACCCTAGGCTAATTTCGATATTCTGAGTCCAAAAATGAAGTCCATTTTGAAAAATAAAATTTATAAAATTTCAAAAAGTGGTTATTACTATTCATAACGGCTAGTTTTAATAGCATATTGTTGTTTAGTGAAACTCGGTATTACGTACGACGCAAGCTATCGAGGAAGGTCGCAATTGCGTGTAAAGCAAGCCAAGCAAGTGTTGTGTAGAAAAAGATTCCTTTGATGATTTATATATCATAAAAGTCTCGGGTGTTACATTCTACCCCCCTTAAAAAGAATTTCTCCCTCGAAATTCGTCATTTTGTAACAAACAAATGAGGATACTTCTCCCTCATCATATCCTCAAGCTCCCATGTAGCTTCTTCAAGTTGGTGGTTCCTCCATAAAACTTTCACCAAGCGAGTGGTCTTGTTTCGTAGGACTTTTTCGCTACGATCCAGAATCTCTATCGGCTGTTTGTCATAAGAAAGATCTTGCTCCAGCGGTACAACTTCTGAGCTGAGTACATGTGAAGGATCTGGTATGTACTTTCTCAGGAGAGATACGTGGAACACATCGTGAACTTGAGAGAGATTCGGTGGAAGCGCCAATCGGTAAGCTACCTTCCCAACACGATCCAGTATTTCAAAAGGACCGATATATATAGGGCTCAACTTCCCCTTCTTTCCAAATCTCATAACCCTCTTCCAGGGAGATATTCGTAAGAACACTTTATCACCCACTTCAAACTCTAGGTCTTTTCTTCGGTTGTCGGAATAACTTTTCTGTCGACTCTGATCTGCACTTATGTGTTGTTGAATAGATCTGACCTTTTCTGCCATTTCATCAATGAGATCAGGTCTTAATAGCTTTCTTTCCCCAACTTCATCCCAGCAAGTTGGAGTCCTGCATTTCTTTCCATAGAGAGCTTCATAAGGAGACATCTGAATACTGGAGTGAAAGCTATTATTATAAGAAAATTCTACCAAAGGTAGGTGTTGATCCCAACCTCCTTTGAAATCCATAGAGCAAGCTCTCAACATATCTTCTAGGGTTTGAATTGTTCTCTCAGACTGACCGTCTGTCTGGGGATGATAAGCAGTGCTGAAACTCAACTCTGTATCCAGAGTATGCTGAAGACTTCGCCAGAACGTCGAGGTAAATCTCGGATCTCGATCAGATATAATAGAAAGTGGTACTCCATGCAATCTTACCACTTCCTTTACATATATCCTGGCAAGCTGATCTAGATAGAAATCCTCTCTAATAGAAATGAAGTGTGCAGACTTTGTAAGACAATCAACTATGACCCATATAGCATTATTGCCTTTGGATGTTTTAGGAAGTCCTGTGACAAAGTCCATAGTGATGTTTTCCCATTTCCATTCGGGTATGGGTAATGGTTGTAACATCCCCTTAGACTTCTGTCTCTCAGCTTTAACTTGTTGACAAACCAAGCATCGAGAGACATATTCAGCAACATCTCTTTTCATGCCATCCCACCAGAAGTACTCTTTCAGGTCCCTATACATCTTCGTGCTTCCAGGATGAATAGAGAATGATGAACTATGAGCCTCATCCAGCAGCTCGTTCTTTAATTCGGGGATGGGAGGAACACAAACACGATTCCTGAACTTTATTATCCCATCACAATCAACGTTGAATTCAGGAACATTTCTCACCTTCTTTTGTAACTCGACATCTTCTTTCTGTGCCTCTTTAATCTTCACATGTATAGATGGTTGAACTTTCATTTGAGAAAGATAATATTTTTCCCCTTCCATTATAATTCCAAGATCCATCCTTTGTAAATCCATAAATATTGGATCGTTTGTGATCCTCATCATGGATAAACTAGCATGGTCTTGTCAACTTAATGCATCTGCCACCTTGTTTTCTTTCCCAGGGTGGTAATGGATTGAGCAGTCATAATCCTTAATCAGCTCCAACCATCTTCTTTGGCGCATATTCAGCTCCTTTTGTGTGAAAATATACTTTAAACTTTTATGATCAGTATAAATATCACACCTTTCACCATAAAGGTAATGCCTCCAAATCTTTAATGCAAAGATTACCGCAGCCAACTCTAAATCATGTGTTGGGTAATTTTTCTCATGGATTTTTAACTGTCGTGAGGCATAAGCTATCACCATATCATTTTGCATAAGAACACACCCCAATCCCTTCTTGGATGCATCACTGTAGATCAAAAACCTTTCTCCACTACAAGGCAGTGTGAGCACAGGTGCACTGGATAAACTTCTTTTCAACTCCTTGAAATTCTCTTCACATTCCTCTGTCCAGACAAACTTAACTTCTTTCCGAGTCAACTTGATGAGTGGATTAGATAATCGTGAAAAATCTTTTACAAAACGTCGATAATATCCAGCCAAACCAAGAAAACTTCGGATCTCAGTTACTGTTGTTGGTCTTGACCATCTTTCGATAACCTCTGTTTTTGCTGGATCCACAGATATCCCCTCTTTTGAGATTATGTGACCCCAAAATGCAACTTTTTGAAGCCAAAATTCACACTTGGTAAATTTGGCATAAAGCTTCTCCTTTCTCAGGGTCTTCAATATAATTCTCAAGTGATCTTCGTGCTCTTCCTTGCTCTTTGAATAGACAATAATATCGTCTATAAAAACTACCACAAATTGATCAAGATAGTCTCTAAAGACTCTATTCATTAGATCCATGAAGATAGCAGGGGCATTAGTAAGACCAAATGGCATCACTATAAATTCATAGTGTCCATACCTTGTACGGAAAGCCGTCTTTGGTATATCCTCCCTTTTGACCCTTAATTGATGATACCCTGAACAAAGATCAATCTTGGAAAAGTATTGAGCTCCGCGTAGTTGGTCAAATAAGTCATCAATGCGTGGGAGAGGATATTTGTTCTTGATAGTGATCTTGTTAAGTTCTCGATAATCAATGCAGAGTCTCATTGATCCATCTTTCTTCTTAACAAATAGAACAGGTGCTCCCCAAGGTAACGCACTAGGGCGTATGAATCCCTTATCAAGATTCTCTTGGAGTTGCTTATTCAATTCATGCAACTCAATTGGGGCCATTCTATAAGGTGTCTTTGAAATAGGCAAAGCACCCGGTACGAGTTCTATTGAAAACTCAACTTCACTATTTGGTGGAAGACCCGGTAATTCCTCTGGAAAGACATCATCAAACTCTCGTACAATGGGCATATTCTTAATCGTGAGTTTCTCACCAACCATTTGAGATAAATAACCTTCATTTAGTGGAATCAATACCCATAAGATGGAAGAAATTTCCACTGGAAGGTTATGTTCATCCTTGCATTGATAGACGATCATAGATTGATCTGGAATATGAAATGTTACTTCCCTTATTTGGCAATAGATATGAGCTCCATGTAGAGAAAGACAATCCATGCCAAGAATCACATCAAATTCCACTAAAGGAAGGATCACAAGATTTGCAGGAAGCACTTTCCCACAATCTTCGATCGGAGAAGAATTATAAACTTTTGATGCGATTGATGTGCCATTAGGTGTTGTCACAGCTAACTGAACATCTAATTGTTGAGGTAATATGGTGATACCCTTAGAAAAGTCTTCAGAAATAAAAGTGTGGGTGGATCCAGAATCAAATAAAACATTTTCTACTTTAGAGTGGATGGTAAGTGTACCTTTCACCACATCGTTATCGTACTCCACATCGCTGATAGAAATTGCATGTGACTTTCCTTTGTCTTTAGCCTTAAGAGTTTGTTGACGTCGACCATCATCATCAACCCTTGGATTTGGGCATTGATTGTCATAATGCCCCATCTCCTTGCACTTGAAACATTGAAGTGTAGTAGGTTCATTCTGTGTATCCCTTCCTTTGTTTGCGTCATTAGACATCTTCTTCCCATTATCACGGCATTCAAATGCCCGATGACCTTCTTTTCCACATTTAAAACATTTACTTGTCCCTTTAAGACAACTCCCTCCATGTTTCTTTCCACACTTTGAGCATAAGGAAAAGCTCATCTTCTTTTCCGTGTGCTCTTTAGATTTTTCTTTGAATTCCATCTTCCTCTTCTTATCAAACCCATGTGACTGATGGGTTACTCCAATCTCCATCTCGACTTTGAGAGCACATCGAACGATTTCCTCGTAGCTATTGAAGTCCCTTATGGCTAACGCCATTTGAAGACTTGGTTTTAAGCCACTAAAGAATCGATCAATCTTACACTCAGGTTGGATAATAATACCAGAAGCGTACCTTGCAAGTCTTGTAAAATTTGCTTCATAGGTACTAACAGATTCATCATCCCTTTGTTTCATTTCAAGGAACTCTTTCTCCATCTTTGTTCGGAGAATACGAGGGAAGTACTTATTGAAAAATAAGTTCTTGAACTCGTCCCATTCCATAGACTCAATTTCATCCCTTTGCCTCGTATTCTTAACAAGATTCCACCATTGATCCGCATCTCCTTCCAAACGATACACTGCTAGGATGAATTTATCATGCTCAGAACATTGAAGAACTGAAAATATCTTTTCAGTAGTACTAATCCATTGTTCAGCAACTAATGGATCAGTAGACCCGCTGAAAGATGGTGGACGCTGCCTCATGAAGGATTCAACAGAATGTTGCTCCCTCCTTTGTTCGTTTGGAAATCCTGCATGATTCATAGCTTGAGAATGTTGTGTGAGCATGGCTACAAGATATTGCATTCCAGCTCCCATATCGTTTGGTTGCTCAGGGGGACAATCATTGCATTGCCCATCGCATTCCGCATTAACACGGTTCCTTCGGGTTCCAGCCATTGACTAAAACCAAGAAGAATAGTGTGAGCAACACTAATTATAATAGGAAACCACATAATTCAAGAATAAAATTTTCATGCTTAAGGTCTTATCCTAGGTTATTCAAGGCCATTTCTAAAACACTAAGATTGTGTTCTATGCTTATACTTATCCTTAGGGTTCTTACTAAGGCTTTCACATCCTAGTTTCCAAAGGTTGACTATACCTTTCCTCTAATACCAACTATAACGACCCATACTATACATACATTTTTAATACTTCAAAAATTGAAGCACACTTATTACAACATATGATAAAACCACAAAGGACCGTATAGGTATAGTGTCTTTAGAAACTGGGAAACATAAACAACTGGTTCATAAATCTTCTACAGTGTCTCCCATTTGTTTCATCATATCTAGGGTCCCTTTTAGCATATTCTACATAATATCCATCTTCCTGACCTGGGGAAAAGAAAACATTAAAGGGTGAGCTCAAATGCTCAGCAAGGGAAAATAAAGGAAATAAAAATCATATCATATCTTTATGAAGATCAAAACCTGCAAAAGAGATCATAATATCTTAACATGGAATAAATCATAGAAGTGAAAATGAGATCCCCATAATTATAACATAAAACATGAAACTTTGTGGCATGCACACATAATCATGGAAAATCATTTCTTGTTAGTCATGACTCATTGCCAAGACTATCTTAGTGGACAAAGTCCCTTTCTGAACCGAGTTCACTCCTCGTTTCAGTCTTGTATCACTGAACCGAAATAACCTTCCGTTCCAGCCATGTCTATCTCATGAGATATAAAATATTTACCCAATGCATTGGAGGGAGATATAGGTCCCACCCATCTTATAATGAATCCTTTCTTATGTGTGCCACATAATTATAAAACATACATCATCGCATAACACATGTAACAAAAATGGGATTCTTGAAACATCATGACATCATAAATCAATTCATATAAGATAATGGAATTCATAAAAATAATTCCATCACAACATGATCAAATCAATGTAATAATAGGGATAAAAACAGAACCCTTTATTATCTTAGATGGAAAATAATTTTAATAAAACACTTGAACTTCATTCTTGAGGAAAATATCCTTTCTTCTTCAAAAAACATTTTTCCTTTCATAACATGTCATACAACATTAAAATAAAAGAATTTGATTAAAAATAAACATGAAAACTTGTAAAGGAAGCTTCTTGGAAATAATTTTTTAAAAATCCATTCAAGCCGTATAAGTTAAAAAAACATTCTTCGTACTTTTGTCGGAAAAGTCAAAAAAGTACCTCGTACGAAAAACGACAAAAGATTCCTTTCATACGTATTACTAAAAACTCACCGAAGGATAAAAATGGATTTAAAAAATTTTAGGTGGATGGAAATAATATTACATATTGATAAAACATGGATGTGGATGATAAAATACACCCCATTAAATACTTACGAATAAACAATCTCAGATAAAAATGAGATTGTGATATTTCCCTTACCTTAGGTCCGATTTGCTTTGTTCGTGTCCGAAGCTCCTGTATAATGGTTTAAATAATGTTATTGACTTATTCCAGAATCATACATATTGATATGATATCATATATGGTCATATTATTAGCTTCTTGTTAGTAATATTTCATTGTTATTTGTTACTCGGGTCTTTATAACTTTTTGTTCTTATGCGTGTTTTGTCGAATAAATTCTTATTCTTATCTTTAGGTTATATATAATTCATTTACAGAATGGTATTAGTGTAGTATATACCATATTCATTCATTCAATTCATTTATATAATCATTATGAAATGAAGATCATGTAGAACGAGTCGCATCACATCTTGGAGACGGTATTCCGTACGTACGCACGAGTGATGATATCGTTCCTATGATCATGGAATTGTATTGGAGTATATATATATATTATTTCAGTATCAATATTACTTCATAATAATCATATATAGTTACTTATTACACCATTATAACCATCCTTGTAAGGTGATGGTGGAAAAATAGATTACACCACAGCGTGGAGACGGTATTCCGTACGTACGCACGCGCGGTGATTTCATTTTTCCGTAGGATGGATAGAAGGTGAATTAGGGTTGTTTCATATTTATAATAACATATCAGTATGTAAGTAATACTGATGTTATTACTTTATCATGAAACAACTAAAGAAGAAGAAGTTGAAGAAGAAAGAAATTGAAAAGATCGGTAATGGATATTACCTCTTCTTTGGAACGCCTCTTTGAATCCTCCACTTAAGGTACTAAGATTGGTCCTTGGAGAAG
This sequence comes from Viscum album, assembly GCA_963277665.1. Lineage (NCBI taxonomy): Eukaryota > Viridiplantae > Streptophyta > Magnoliopsida > Santalales > Viscaceae > Viscum > Viscum album. Next base: position 2,088,941,811 of record OY728152.1, read on the forward strand.
ACCAGGACCACTATGATTATTCTAGGGAAGTGGAGAGGAGAAAATGGCAGGGGTTGGACGAGCTTTAGTGCTCAAATTGGTGTGAGGAGGAGGGGGAGGAGGTTCCCTTTTATAAGGGAGGAGAGGGACACCTTAGGAATATCTCAAAATATTATTTTATATTAAAGTCAAAATCGGTTTATAATGGTTTCAAAGGGTCTTATTTCGAAGATAAAGTGGGTATGGGTCGAAATCCTATCAACCAATAGGAGTTAGACAAGTTTAGAGAATTATTGTAACCTTATCAATTAGATTTAACTCTAAGTTAATTAATTTAACTTTTACCGTGTCTTTTTGTTTTCTTTCACTATATGGTTAATACACTTACTATAACATGCCAAACGAACACCAAATTGTCTATTATTAATATATATATCCTTATATAAGTCATTTGGCCGAACCTTAGATTTTTAGGAATAAAATAACAATTAATAATATAATATTTGATTTAAAAACTATTTTGTGTCAATTTTGACACTATTTGATATATGATTTTTGTGAAAGTCATAACAGAATTATATGTTCGAACCAAGTTTATTAAATCAATACTAATATATAATAGTAACCTAGAAAATTAGTGGAATTCATAAAAAGTCTCAAATTACATTTATTTTGGTATTTATATTATCAATTTTGTCAATATTTCATTAATAAGATAATTACTGCATCATCTTTGTGTCATAAATAAATTAAATTATTTGATGTCTAAAAATTACAAATAAAATACCATCATGTAGGAAATCTATTTATCTTTCTAATGAATATTTAAAATCGAATTTATCTTATGTATAACCCTATATTAAAAATGATTTACTTATTAAACTTTGATTTTAAATATTTTAACCCTTCTTTAAATAAATTAATAATAAATGTCCTAATCTAATCCAAGTGGGCCTAAATGGTCATATTTTATTCCTAAGTTTGTTTTTGGTCTAATTACACTTGTCCAATAGAATTAGGACATGTGTTAGGATAATATTAATATCATATTTACCCTTAGTTACCCTATTTACTATTAACCCCGGTAAAAATAGTAAAAAGTTACTATTCACCAAAAAATTATTTTTATCTCATTGAACCACATTTTACTTACTGACATCAACCGTGTCTGTCGGATTTTTGAAATTCCATTCACAGAAGCGGTAAAATTATGTTTTATGCCAAATTCAGTTTTTAACCTACCACTTAGTGGTTTCACTATTCATCAAAAATTGAAAGTTTTCAGAAAAATACCAAAATTTCACCCTAGGCTAATATCGATATTCTGAGTCAAAAAATGAAGTCCATTTTGAAAAATAAAATTTATAAAATTTCAAAAGTGGTTATTACTATTCATAACGGCTAGTTTTAATAGCATATTGTTGTTTAGTGAAACTCGATATTGCGTACGACGCAAGCTATCGAGGAAGGTCGCGATTGCGTGTAAAGCAAGCCAAGCAAGTGTTGTGTAGAAAAAGATTCCTTTGATGATTTATATAACATAAAAGTCTCGGGTGTTACAAATATCATAAAACTGGTAGTTTTTAGAAATATCGTAATTTTCACTTTTCAAATAAAAAAATATTATTTCTTAAAAATCCTAGAAAATAAAATTATTCTAATATTTTCATTCTATAGAACAAAATTAATGTCCATTTATTTCAAATAAAGTTCTTCAATTTATAGAATCATATTTTGAAAAAATAATAAAATATAATGAAAACTATTTCTATTGGAAAATGAATTTTATAATATTAAAAATTATTATTCTTATATCATATCATCCATTTATTAAATTGTTTATAAATTGTTAATAATTTAAAAAATAATTTTTAATTTTTAATTATAAGATTTATGAAATTGAAATGTATATCACATAAAAATATTTTTTTTAATACACTTCTGAGAAATAAATGATCTCAATAGTCATTTTTAGTAAGCTAATAGAATTTAATTCATCTTAAAATTAGCCTTAATTTTATGTATGCACTTGTTTATTATGGTGGTAACTCCTATTTATTCCCACTAATTCCACATCTTGTTATTATCATTCGTGATTAAATATTTATATTTTATCTAAATATATATTGTTTTGGATTATTTTCAACATTTTATATTGAAAAAGCTATCATAAGAATTCACTTAATTAATGGTAATTATATCTAAAAAACATGTTGCGTTACATTATACCCCCATATGTAAATTACATCATTATAATATTAAATACTACAGAATACTGAACATAGGTGAGGATACTCTTCACATAGTCAACATTAGAGATGTAACCAATAATGTGACATCTATCATTCCATATTATAGTATATCATGTTACTTATAATTCCATGAAAAATATTAATCATATGTACAATCATATACTCAGTTATATATATACCATAATCAAATATTCTCCATTATATACCTTTACTATAACCATTTGAATCATAAAGATATCAAAAAATAGTAAAATCATACATTCCATTAAAAATTAACACTTATCAGAAACCAATAGTTAACAAATTGACACCATAGATATCAAATATCATAACCCCAAAAATTAGGAAAAATGTAACAATAATATCTGGGATGATGTTTTCATTAAATCAATAATCAATTCAATGATATAAATACTAACTAAATAAAATTTTTCAAAATCAATAAACACCTTATTTCCTCAACATTAAACCAATATTAATCCTCAATGTTATATATAACCTAGTCATATGTTCTCCTATAATTATCAACAAATTATAATGTTTTCATAAACTAATTGTTCATTGTTATTGGTGTCCTCTAAAATATATATCCATGACATTAATGAAATAAAAATGAAGAAAAATACTTATATGTATCGCGTATTCTCATAATATTTATAATATAGAAGAATATAATCAATAAATATCCCTTACTATTGAAAAAAACTAAATGTATATAGAAATTATATATATTATGAATTTAAACACACTTACATAGGTATGACTAGTAAACTCAAATTTTTCACCATTATAGGAACATATGAATATTATCAACCTGTATAATTTATAATAATTTTATTGTGATTTGAAATCTTATAAAAATTATCTACCCTTAATATATAAATTAAAATTTTTTCTTCTATAAATACTTTTTCAATATTATTGGGTTTTAATTTTTAATTATGATGTGAAAATTGTCCATTAAATCTTAATGATATGAAATATTCAACCATATCACATCCACCATGTATTATTTTATTTAATTTGTTTTTATATAATATAATAATGTGTTTCTTGATAAAATATCATAATTTTTAGTTTTACCATGATCCAATGTGTTTGTACTTAAAATACATAATGAAAAAAATTTTGAATTCATATATAATCATTTACCAAAACAGTAACATGTCATATACACCTATAAAATTCATGTATCGCTATAAATTAATCAAATTATATAACCATTAATATTTTACAAATCATTTATTTAAATTTTTTAATTATGAAGAAAATATTTGTTTTACAAATCATTCTAAAGTAATAATAATATTTCAATCAAATATAAATAAATAATATCATTAAATAAAATTCATTAATATCAAAACAAAAATTTAAATTCATTAATAAATATGTTTTTTCCATATGATGACATTTAAAATATATTTAAAACAAATACAGTGACATTTTTAGTGTCCCGCCCTAAGTGCCTCTAAAACAGTCCCCGAAAAGCTGGGCCACAAGCCCTCAAGTGCATCTCCCCAGACTCTAGAGGATGTTGACTAGCAGCGAGGGCCTTCGGTAATCTAATTAGTAGATATTATTCCCTCATAATAAATGTTTATTTCACATGGGAAGAAATAATATAATTAAGCATGTAGTATAAGCAATATAATTAGAAAATAGAAAATAGTAAGATTAAATAATTTACCCAACAAATAAATAAATTTTTGATTCTCAGTAATTATAAAAATACTAATAATGAATTCATTTTATGATATTTAATTTAAAACAATATAAGAGATGTGGAACGAGGTACAACCATAGAAATCATGCTAACAATTACCCAAAAGATCATATAGAAACTGCCACCATTAATCTCAACCATGGCTTGGTTATTCGCACACATTTTCCTTCCAAAATAGAATAGAAATGATGCATCAGAAGCCGCACACCTTTATGCATTCATACTTGTGAACATAATGACTTCCTGGGTATCAAATGGAATTCGAGCATAGTGTGAGCTATAATATTAGTAGGCCGACCCCCATGTTATCTAGATCATTCCTTTTCATTTATTAAAAAATAGTATTATACTGAAGTATAATGATTACATTTATATTAATTAAATAAGAATTATAACATGATCTAAGATCCCAAGTGGACACTCATCCCTATGCCACAGGCTTTGTCCAGAACCGAATGTGTGAACAAGATACCTACTAAACCCAATATATTTTTAAGGATTATGTATAATAATAATTATATAAAATTGTACATCCCAAGATTATTCATTAGCTTAGAGTCTAATGTAGATGAATATTTTAGGTACACTAAATGAATGAGAAAATGTCACACGACATATGGGATTATTTTTTTCATAATAAAACAATCTCAATAATTAATACCAAAATTTAGAACTATATATGTGGAGTCTAATCCCATCCCGAATTTATTTATTTTTGGTACATCAAATTAATTATCTAATTCCAATAATCCTATCTAATACTATAAAATTAAAAATCCCAAAAATTTATTATTGTGTTGAAACCATGAGTCTATACCATGTGCCACACTTAATAGATCGAGTCACAACCGAGGATTACTGTATCTATATTTCCAATAGATACGTCCTTAGTTTCCCTATAGGGAGATGATGTCAGTCAATAGTATATGAAAATCCCTAGGGATCCCATGCATAGAGTGCCTAAAATATCGCTTCCTCAATGCATCTTACTGTAACTAATCACTCATATTCAGTCCAATTTTGGGTTCCTAATATAGATCCTACATTATGTCATGTATTGATTAATTTAATACAATAAAAGAGGCACATACATATTCAACCTAGAGCATGATTCATAATTTCATTGATTTAGTTAACCATTCAATTCCAACTTCTAAAATCATGTTAAATAGAACATGTAATTTTTAAGCATAATAAGAGGTAACAAAATTTAAGAAAATACGGGTTTAACAAAACATACAACCAAATTATTTAAAATAAAAATTCACCCGTAAAAATTTATTTCATTTAAGCATAAACAAAATTTATCAAAAAAATTACATAACTAATAATATTAAAAATAAAATCTAATGGCAAAATAGGCCAATAATTTATTTATACCTTAATGGGTGTTCAATGGTATAGTGAAAAAATATAAATCATTCACATTAATAAATGGCCACAAAAATCAAGTCCATGCCTTTTAATTAAAATAATATTATTTAATTGTGATTTATTGGTAGGAACTGACGAGTGGCACAATGGTGAATATTTAATAATGAAAAAAAGGATGGATCATAGAATATGTACCATAAAAATGTAGTGGGTCCTACACTCTTCATAAATCACTGATTTGACCTATAAAAGATGAAAATATATTAGTTTAGAAAAAAATCCCAAATTCATGTAAAAACATTCTGCATAATATTAGACGATGGAGAGTTGATGAGATCCTATGATTCATGGTGTTTGAGGTCATCCTTAACAAGATATTCATATTTCATCAAATGAAATTGTAAAAAGATGAGAGATGGATTCACAATGCCATTCCAAAGGGAGAGAGGATGAGAAGGAGGCATACTAAAGGGGGTTCTATAGGGGCGACACGCCAAGGGGAGATGATAGGGCGAATGAAAAAAAAGAAAATGGGGAAAAATAAAAAAATATAAATAATGAAAATTGAAAAATTATGAAAATTAAAATAAATTAAAAGGATAATAAAGAAACGAAAATTATAAAATAATAACAATAGGTTAATAACCATTTTTATTATATTCATTTTTCTAAACACTGCCATCTTATATTATTTTAACATTTCATTTTATCACTTATTATTTTAATTTATCATCCATTAGAATTATTTTATTTACTTTTTTATCCCTTTTTAATTATTTTTTAACCCAAACATTGTGCTAGGGCTTAGTGTAATATTTCACATAAATCATGTGTAGTTATTTAAATAATTTAAATAGTTGGTTGGAACTCGTTAAAGGGTTAGTATTTGTGTTCTCCAGGACTCCATAAAGATTTAGAAAAAATATTTAAATGATATATGACTTTATTAACCCCAAGACATTATAACTACCCTTCTTTAAGTCAACTCATCCCCAAGTTTCCCTTTTGTGGGTAGTGGAATGTCATATGAGAAAAGCATGATCCACTTCATACGAACATAATTCTCCCACTCCTAGGTCACATCCTAAATATATTCATGTTTCCATAACACCAAGAGCCGAGGAATTGACTTGCCTTAGAGAACCTAAATGTTATTGTTAGGGATACAAGTAGGACAATCCTCAAAGGATGCATACACCTTAATGTCGATGTCGTCAAGATCAAAAATAATTAGATAGGTCTAGATAATAATTTAGAAGCTTGGATACATGGAATACATCCAAGAAGGAATGATACCTCTGAGATGATATCAACTTATAGGACATCTGCCAAAATTTTCCACTATCTTGAACAACCTGACCTGACTAGGTGATAACATTTCATATCTCCTCATTCACCTATGACCCATCCATGGAAAAACAAAAAACAATCAAATGTCCCACCTCAAACTCAAGATATCATCAACGTTAATTGGTATAAGACTTCCATCAACTCTAAGATGTAGCCATATTATTCTGAATTAACCATACATGCTCAGAATTCACATGAACAAGCTAAGGACCAATAATTTCTTCCTCACACTCTTCGAGCCAATATAGAGGTGAACTAAATTCTCTTTCATAGTGGCCCTCATATAGAACCATTTTCATTTTGGGAAGGAAGCTATTATTTTGAATAAATCCACTAGAGGGATATGTTTCTCTCAAGAGCCACCAAACAAGGATAGTGGTATGAAACATATACTTTATCACCAAAATGGTATGCATGTACATACAATCAATCAAGAGCTGATATATAGTACTATAAAGAACTTGTTAACCTAGTTCCTTCTACAACACATCCCATAATCTCGAGGTTAAATGGGCATCTTGGTTCAATATGATAGAATAGGTCATTCAATGCCGTCATACAGTCCCTGGAATATAATTCCTCCCCAACTCATCAATAAAGAAGGTCTCTTAGATAGGTATAAAGTGTATTATAATGGTCAACTTATCGATGATCAAACATATTTCAGTAATACCTTGAGGATTTCATGGACAAACAATAACAATTTCCATAGTGATGGAATTCCATTTTCACTCAAGAATGGATAGAGGCTATAGGATCCTAGCAGGTCATCAGTTCTTTGCCATCACCTGCTGAAAGGTGGAGAACTGAGTATTGAAACTTTATATTTTTCTTTTCATACCTACCGAACAGTATATATGATCCATATCAATGTACATATTTGTATTTACATGATGATCTACTGAAAAAATGAATGATAATCCATAATCATCTTTTATCGAATATCAAAAGGTACCCATATATGGAAACAATAATATATAGTTTCACTACCCTCAACATCCCATTCCATATTCAGGTTCTTCCTATGACTCATTCCCTTAATCCTAACTCCTATGGATTAAATAACTATACCATTTTTACTGAGCCTGGATGTGAGGATGCCACTACATGAGCTTAGAGAATTTTTTTCCTTGTTTTTCCATAATCTCCAAATGCATCTTGGAAAACAAAAACATCATCATCCAGTAACTATTGGATTCTTGAATTGCTAGCATCATTATCTTGAAGCTCAAAGCATTGTCCATGAAATTTATCTTACCAGGGGTATAAGTAAGCTTAAAACAGAATGACTTCAGGTATTTTACCCCTCTCACCAGACTAAAATTCAAGTCTCATTGTGTGGAGATATATTTCAAATTTTTTTGATATGTGTAAACAAAAAACATCCCACCGAACAGGTAGAGTCACCAAAAACGTAGAGCATGAACCACAAATACTAATTCAATATCATCTATTGTATAGTTTATCTCATGATGGCTCAGCTTTAAGGAAACATATGCCATGACTCAATCAATATTCATCAGGTTTACACCCTTTTTGATTTCTAAATCAACATTGTAAAAATTATAACTTCTTCCTGGCTATGGAAGAATCAAGATCATATCTTTCGTGAGTATTTATATAAACCATTGAAATGATTTTTCACAATCTTAAAATTAGATGAACTACACAACCTTATTAGTCAATTTGGTAAGAGACACTACTAAGAGGGAGATCATAAATGAATTTTTTGTAATATCAATTAAGCCATATAAAACTGTGGGTGTCAAAAAATTATGTGTTTAGTCCAAAGACATCATTATTATCACCTTATATGGGTCGAATGATATTCCTTCCTGATATATTATTGGACCTAATAAGTGAACCTTATTGATCTATAAATGGAATTTACTAAGATTCACATATAGCTTGTTTTGACACAGTGTACATAGCATGATCTCAACATGGGATCCATGATCATGATTGGAGTGTAAATATACCATGATTATAACTATAAATACTATCACAGTCAAATCAAGGCATTGGTTGAAAACCGGATGAATGAGAGGTATGAAAATTTCTTGCACTTTTTTCTGACTAAACGGAATAACAAAAAATGAATAAATGTCTTACCTTCTTAAAAAACTGGGTCGTGGTGTATTTGATCATGTAACATGCAACTGATCATAGCCCAACCTCATATCAAACTTTATGAAAATAGTTTCTCCTCAAATATCCTCTAATAGTTCATCTAAAAAATATAACAGATATCAATTCATTTCCATTATATGGTTGTGTCAGAAATAGTCCATGCATAATATGAGGGTACTCTCCTCTTTCTTGGGGGAGAGGATTGATGGACCTCATGATGATCTTCAAGGTATTATGACACCCTTAACCCTAATATCTTAAATATTCATCTTGACTTAATGTAGATATGTTAGTTCTATCCTATAAGGAGGAATGTCCAATAGTTCCACACCTGGAACTAGCTCGATAGTAAGCTCAACTTCCATCATATGATGTAATCCAGATAAATTTTTAAGAAATACATGCCAAATAGGACCCACAGTGGTAGGAAACTCCACTCAATATAATTTCTAGTAACTCATAAAATGAATTTATAACAAAGTTCTCACCCTACCCAGGCTAAAACATTTTGGTCTAGCTCAGTCTACATATATATCTAATTATCTCTTCTGTATAAAAGTGCATACCTATGGTGTTATGAAGGACAGTTGACACTGATATAAATATATTTTGTTTTGATAAAGAACAAGACATTCCATATAAATAATGTCATAAAAGTTGGTACTCTGATGAATGTATAAATTCTAAAATAAATGATACACACCTCTCTCAAGGGGATCTCTTAGAACTGGTGCATTCCATCTATTTTGGCATACAATGGTGGGTCCAGAGACATAATTATGTAGATGTAATTGATATAAAAACCAAAATATAAATAGTTAAATTAAATTTGAAAGTGTGTGAAACACCTATATCAATGATGTAATTAACTAATCTAGAGGTCAGAATGATAATACCTCTAACAATATATGGCCTTGAACTCTACACCACTAGCACTGGTTGTAATGCATATATCTTCCCTGATCCTCGAACCAAAGATGCATCATGACTATCCTAATTTGGTCAACCCTTATGAGGCTGATGTTCTAGAAAATTATTTCCTCTTCCATGACCTATAGGACTTCAGCCTGATTTTCCAATGGAAAATGAACTCCTAGCCTAACCTCCAACCAAAGACCTCATACCTGATGTAGGAAATTCCAAAAATACTCTTCCACTAGACAATGATAGAATATAATGGAAAAATGGTGATGGTGACCCTTGTAGCCTCAATCTCGGCACTACGACATGATTCGTGGTCACTGTGACTTCCTATGGATATTCATACCATACTGATGATATATGATAGTGCTATCATTATGTGTCATATTGCTCAAATTAACTCTATGTGAACCCTTGAATCAGCACTTCATATAGCCTAAAGAACCATTACCCTGCTTCATAATTGAACTGCCCTGGCTCATAGGATCATATTCATTGAGATTTCATTCTATAATTATGTCCTCATTCACGATTTTATAATTATTGTCAAAATAAAGATGTTCACCTAAGATCATATCGCAGATCCAATTCCATCCTCAAAGAATCTTGAAGTCATATGTGTTTCACTGGACAATGATGGAGAAAAATGTTGGATCTCAGAAAAATGAGTAGAATACACTGACACTGTCATAGAGCCATGCTGAAGATTCAAGACCACCCTTGAATGACATTTTCTCAGAGTATATGGGAAGAAGTTATCATGGAAATTTGTCTATAAATATACCCGAACCATATCCATGGGATTCTTTGACTGTGAAATGATATTCCACAAACTCAATCACAAAGTATAATGATAATATTTTTTTACCCTCTTTCGTGGGAGCATCTGAATATGATTGAAGATGTATTTAATAGATTCAATCCATGAATATACATCATCAGGACCTCTATCCCCTAAGAATTTAGGAAGACCATTTCATAGATAATACCATGTAGGATCTTTGATAGTCGGGTTATCACTTGGAACATTATAAACCTATTCCATAAACATAAGAATACAATCCCATAATTGAGTTTCAATTACCCATGGAAGTCCAAGAGGAGGTTTCACATGAGTCTCTATAAGAGGAACTACCTAAATCATTATAGGATGCACTATGAGAGATTCAATAACTTTTAAATCATCAATTTCTTCATCACTATTCTCCTAGAATATAGTATGAGGATTTCACAACATCATTTCTCTACAAATGGAAAATTAAAACCATAGACAAGATTCTATGGTAGATGAGGTAATCAGGTCAGTTATTTTTATGAAAATGGAAGGTGAAATGTCTCCTAGATAAGTCATGAAAAATTATAACATTACCACATATGGTGACTATTCCATCCTAATAGATGGTACACACGTAATATTTATAAGTAAAAAGTACTGTAAAATATTAATTCTTAACACAAAATCACTCACATGAATATTGGAAGATGCATGTGGAAAGTATATATGGCCTGGAAATATAAATTTCATTTTAATTTCATAGGGTTCCTATGATGATGAATTTCAATGTGATGACATCATGTCATTAGGAAACAAAAATCATTATTATTTATCTCCATAATACCAATATTAGTAATATTGTAAAACATCTATGTCACCCAATGGTCATGTCCTATCAACAATAAATGGTATAATCATTAACTGAGATCCTATCCCTGGAAATTTTTATTTTCCACTGTAAATGTTTTAGCTATGTCTAAGCATAATTTATTGTCTAAATTTATATATCCTAGTATCTTATCTAACCCCAATAGTAAGAAACAAAATAGAATAAGAAACCATATATCCCCACTGTGTAGATATCCTCCCTCGAATACCTATAAAATGGGCCTTCAGGTGATGGGCCACAAGAACTCCATAACATCTCCCCAAACAACATAGGCTTCCAACTAGAAGTGATAGTCGTGGGTAAGATTGTGGGGTGGACTATTCCCTCCTGGGAAAAGGTATATCATTGATGATGGAAATAATATAATCAAAAATGTAGTGGAAGAAATAATAATAGAAAATATACAACAATAGGTGAAAATATATGAATGAACAAATAAATTAAATGTAAAGGCTATGTTATTATAAGAATACAAATAATTATGTCCATATATGATTCCAAATGTAAAAAACGAGTGTTCCATTATGGTGTACAACCATATAATGCATGATAATAAATACTAAAAAGTTAAAATAGAAACTTCCAAATGGAATATTGAGCATGGATCAATCATTTTCCCAAAAGCGACATCAAAAAACAGAAAATAAATCAACAATCAAAGAAGCATTCATCATTATATCCATACATGTAAATATGAAATCTCCTTAGGTACCAAAGGACACTTGAGAAATGTCATAGATATAATCTCAATAGGTTTTAACCCAAGGTATGTAGAAATTTATATTTCATGAAATGAACTAATTGGAGTGTGCCTAAGTATAATGATTATATGATGTTTAATTAAAAAATACAACATAGTATGTCTTCCTAAGAGGAAAATTGTCCCATACCTACTACTTCATCTTATGTCTGATGTCTGAAAAAAATATCTATTAATCATAACATATCTACCAAGTGCTATGTTTCATAATAGTTATAGAAAAGTGAACACCCCAATAATTTTTTCCTTTGGGTCAAATCCATAAGTTTTTATCAGCACAGTAAAGGAATGAGAAAAAATATAACGGAATAAGGAAATAATTGATGCAAAATAAAATAATCTCTTGAATTTATAATAAATTTGATAAGTACAAAGGTTGATTCTAATCCAGTCCTGTTGGTATCCCTATGGTACATCAAATCAATTATCCAAGTCCACCAAGCCCTCCCATGGATATCCATTTTAGAATCTCATGTATTAGTTGTGGTGTTAAAAACATGATTCTATACCATGTATCACACTTAATGTAATGAGTCTCAAAATAGACATGGTGTAGCAATCATTCCAAAGTGTTCATCCTCATTTTTCTCTTCGCCAATTAGTGTCAGTAAAGAGTATATGAAAATCCTAGGAGAGACCATGCCTAGTGAGCCTAAAACATATATTCCCTGACGAATTATATTGTATCCTATTAATAATATTGATTCCATGTGTGGGTTCTTAATACAGAACCTATGTTCTATTACTATACAAATTACATGTAAACAATAATAGAGTCACATGCATATATATTCCAGAGTAGTTATTAAAAATTTTAGAAATTTATGTAACCAATCAATTCCAACATCATAACATAGGTTAACCAGAACACAGAATTTATCTATGTATATAGAGCCAAAAACGTTTATATAAAATCAAGTCACAAAAAACATTATAACCGAATTATAAGGAAAACAATTCATCTTAACTAATTTAATTTTATTTAAAATTCAATATAAATTCACAAAAAAATGAATCTAACTGATAATTTTAAAAATCACTTGTAATATTAATATAGGTTGACTGTGTTGGAACATATAAAGGGGTGTCCAATATAATTTCATAAACCTAGTAAGGGATGGGATTATTCTATGGTTTCCTGGATCAAGGTGATTTTTTTTAAATTATATTAATTAGATTTTACTAAGAATCATTTGTAGGCACCGATGAGCATCACAATGGTGTGGATTGAATAACATAATGAAATGATAGGAAATATAATTGAATATATACCTCATACTCATTTTTGATCCTATGATCCGTAGAGACCTTTGATTTGAACTATGATGGTGGGAAACACAAGATTTTAGAAAAACCCCAATTTTGGGAAAAAACATTCAAAAAGGTTTGCATGATGGGGTGTGGATGGGATCCTATTATACATGGTGTGTAAGGTTAACCTTATCTAGAGGACCAAATTCCATTAAACTTCATTGGAAATATAGTAGAGACAAATTCATATCTATATTCCAAAGGGTGAGAGGAGGAGGCGGAGGGTCACCAATAGATCAAGTACCAATATATTTCATTATCCAACATCATTCCATAACGGTTGATTTCATAATTTTCCACCATATAGGCTTTTATATGTAGCTCTCTAAATACTAGTGTAAAAGTTATTATTGTATGAAAATTTCACTAAAGGACGGTGTTGATACCAAAAATTGTCATACCCACAGTGAATGATCAATGCATATCTTATAGAGTAATAATTTTACTCTCATACTAACCATTATTATATTCATGATATATAGTTGTTGAAACAAATGATTCTATCCAGATACTACTAAATAATTATCCATCATATAAAGGTAACCCTTAGATCCCCATCATATCTAATTGATTTTTGAACAACATGTCATCATACCAGTTCATTAATTTATAACAATGTAATTTTGTCAAGAGTGAAATATAATAAAATTTTATTGATTCGTGATGAATTCATAAGTAATTCAATTATAACCCAAATAGAACTATTCCCTTTAAAAGACATTTGGATTCGGATGAAAAAATCCATGGTGTGGTTTTTTTATTTTCATTGTGGTATGGGTAATAGTTGTAACATCCCCGTAAAATTATTTCTATTAGATATTACATTCATAAATAACATGCACCAAGAAATAAACTATAAAATATCACTCATTATTTCATCCCTCTTTAAATAAAATTTGAATTATTTATAATTAATCATACATTTTAGATGAATTGATAATGATGGACTATGTGTTTCATCTGTCTGCTTCTTCCTTAAAAAAGCAACACATATATAATTTATACCTATTATTGTTTCATCATAATCAATATTGGACTCATGAATAGTTGCTACCTTCTATAAAACTCTACATATTTCTTATATTCCTATTAAAACCTCACTCGGATATAAGTATGTACACTCATTTCTAAATCCTATGATTTATCCCCATAGTTCTGGATTTGAATATCCATCCTTTGAATTTCAATAAATATAAATCCTTTTTTATCCTTATCTGAGACCAGATAGAATGATCATTACGATTTAGAGTATCTTCCAACTTGTTTTCATTCTCTCAGTGTAAATTTATTTATTAGTCATAATATTTTTCCAACAACTCCTGTCATCATAGAATCATGTTCAACTCTTTTTGACTAAAAATATTTTTCAATTTTTTTATCAGTATATTTTTTTCCACCTTTATAGATAGAGATAATTTTTCTATACCGTTAAATTAAAAAAATCCTGCATCAGACTCCAGATCATGAGATGGGTAATTTTGATCATGGATAATGAATTTCTAAAATTCAGAATATATAAGCATATCATTATACATGGGTATATATCCTAGTACCTTTTTTATACATCCATATTGATTGCAAAATCTATTCCACTAAAGGGTGTTGTTAAAATAGGTATTAAATATATAAAATCATAACATTATAACACATTATTTAATTGTTTATTTAAATAACACAAAATAAACCAAGAGGATAGATAAATATAATTTATTTGGGAATTATTTATATTAAATAACATATTGAAAATTGGGTGTGACAAAATTATTCAAAACATCGTTAACTATCTCCTAGAAATCCTATGTTCTCTAAAATACACTAGAAAACTCGAGGATGCATAGAATAAATGGGTGATCAATACAACAAAATAATGGAATTTAAAAAAAATTATCCTAAAGGATGTTTTAAATTTTATCAAATTGATATTTAAATTAAATATAAAAGGTTTGATGATGATAATCATGATCAATAAGCAATAATATAAAATGTTAACATGAAGGAAACATGGGAATGTGTCAACAACATTAAAAGTGAAATTATAAGCATATGTAAACATTAACCACCAATAAATCATAACATAATATTCTTAGGTTAACCTCTCGTGATACATACATAAAATATCAAGAGATTAAAATATTTCTCAATGCAATTAAGTGATATTTTGGTGCACCCATAACAATCTTATCATTTTCATACATATGTATGACATATATATCATATAACATAATAATATATTTAGTTACATTTTATGAAATAATTATGGATTTATGGTAACATAAATAAAACTTCCAAAACAATTAAAATGTGGGTCTTTAACTAAATTCATGCTACAATGGAAATTGTACAGGGACTCAACCCATTGACTAGAACCCCACACCCAATCCCCATGCCACATATAGGGGGAATAGAAGATTCCTTGAAAAATAATTATAGATGTGATGAAGAGAATTCCCCCTATTGGAATAGAATATGGTTATACACCTCAAAAAAGTATTACATGGAATATCTTAGTGATATTTTAGAGGAACAAGGGGAGTACATAATGATTTATGAAATCAAACAATGAGAGATAAAAGGGTTTAAAATTAGATTGATGTAAAAAAGGATAGTATAATGTATATTTATAAATATAATAGAACAAGAAAAGTTTGGATATAATATGAATAATAAAATGAGTGTGCTTAAATATATAAATTTCTTAGAAGCATCATTGGATAATTTCAAAAGCATAATGAGTGTAAATAATGAATTATGGTAGGAATTAGTGATAGTAAAAGTAGTCCATACTCACTTGAAAATAAAAATTAATTTTTTATGGCTGTATAAAATAATTTCATATTAAATTTAATTGGTAGAAAAATTGAATTTCATAATTATGTATCTTAAATTATGATGATAAATAAGGGAGCCCATAATAATTATTTTGTATAGTAAAAAATTAAGTAAATGATATAATGAGAGGGGATAAATGATATTTCATTATTATTAAATTAATTTTATATTATATAGATTCATATAAATTAAGTAAAACATATAAAATTGAGGATTAAAATGATAATTAAAAGAAGGCGATGGAATGGAAAAGAAGAGAATGAAATCCCTTAGTTTTGGTGTAGAAAACAGTGGGACGATTTTGGCAACATAATGGGTTTTCATAAAGTATCATGGGTGGGTTAATTAAAGTGAAAGGGGTATCTAATCACATGGAAATAAAATGGTATTAAATAGGGATGTATAAAAATATACCCAAACCAGAACAATTGATGATTAAATTGGATAACATAAATTTGGATCTTGAATAAAAATAATAGATGGATGTCACTTACATTGATATAGTGATTATAAAATCTTGAAAGGAGATTTTTTATATATTAGGGACACCATACGATGAATATATAGATATTAGTTCAAATTATTTATGTTTTCCAGGGTTTTTTAGTTATGAAGAATGTTAATTTTTTGGGGTTTAATATGAAAAGAAAGAGGAGTTCTTTATTATTTCCCAAACATAGGTTTTGGACTCTATATAAAAAAGTGATAAAAACTAAAAAAACATATAATAGTTTTATCCATTGGTTACCACAAAAGTGGATAGGTTTTTAAATTCTCAAAAATTTTATGTAACTAAATAATTAAATTATTACTGTTGTTGATATGGAAATGAGTAATGTTTATAATGAATTGGTTTTGAAACAATAAAATATAATATATGGTTTCAATGATTTATAAAGTCTTTAAAAATAATAATAAAATAACTTAAGAAACAAAATTTTAAATTGGAAAAATATATTTTTTCTTTTTTACCATTTATATCATATATTAAATGATTTTTTATCACTAGGATGTAATAATACAAACCATATATAAATACTATATTTAATAATTACCTGAAAATTCAATAATAATAGTTTTTGAACCATAAAAGTAATTACATTTGACTTCATAAAACTTATATTATAATTTATATTTAATATAAATTATTTAATAATAATATTTAATTAATCTATAACTTATTTATAAAAAATAATTAATAAACAGTTCCTTGATTAAAACTATACATTACGCCAACTAAAATTTATGTTTTAACGCATCAAAAATTTAATTTTTATCAAAATTATTATTTAATCATTTATAAAGTAAAAATATTAATGATATATTATTTCTTACTAATAATATCATTATTCAAAATATTATGGTTACTATGATTATATTATTTGTAAATAATTGTTAACCTTAATTAAGATATTTTCCTTTACCATGGTAATAGTTATTTACTACTATTTCTATTCATATTTTTAAAAAATTATGTTCACATTATTACTTAATAATAATTATGATTATTAAAAATTTAGAATTAATTTTATCAAAATTAAATCACATATAATGAATAATTTATTTTACTATAAAACTAGCAAGCATAATTGAAATGATTCTTGGAAATTTGTATTTTTAAGTAAAATATGATTCTAAATTAAATCTATAACTATAAATCATCATCGAATGAATGTCAGTTATTAAATATAGATATATAATATTTAAATTTCATTTAAATTATTCTCTATTATAGGTTATTTTAATTAACTATAATGGGGAAACATTATGAATTTTGTAACACATTTTAGAAAAAATGCATTTTCAAGTCAAATGATAAACGTATTCTAAAATCCCATATAAAGATGATTAAAATGTAAATTATTGGATTATATATAACTAAACAGTATTTTTTGTATCTATTTTATAAATTTTATATAATAATGTGAATATAATAATATCAAATTTCACCAATGAAATGATAGTTTTATAAAAATGAAAATTTCACTATTCCATAAATAATAATTATTTTTGGAAAAATATAAGAAATTTACTCATATGTTATTTATTACATGATGAAATAAATAATTTTTTAATTTTTTAAAATAAATATTATTAATATTATATAAATTCATTGTAATATTTTTTTAAAAAAATTAATAATCATTTTTGAATAAAACATAATTTAAAATTATAAAATGAAATTACAAAAAAAATGGTGATTTTCTGTTATGAATTATTCAATATAGTTATTTTAAGTAGTATGTAGATATATATATATCATAATTTTTTTTATTCGTATCCATATCCTTGAATTTACTGGCTAGGTTAAAATGAACATATTTAAATATTCATTGTTTGTTCGGAATCATTGTTGTGTTTCGCGTACACTATCAAACATACATTACTATTTTAAAAACAATAGAGGTTAAATTCTTCCCAAAATTAATAAATCAAATCTTAAAAATTGTAACTTTATATAAGTTATTTTTTTGAAAATTTAAATAGTTTTATTTATTATCTACATTATAAAAATTTAAAATAAAACACCCAATTGAAAATAGTAGAAGAGATATATAAGTATCCTCACATAATTATTTTTCCATGTAGGATAACATTAGTGGGAAGTGAAAATATATACATGGATAAATATAATTCATGTGAACTAATAGATATTGATAGTGAACATGGTTATGATAATTTCAATTACCACATAACCATAAATCAATTATCATTGAAATGACTATCAATTCATTATATTAAAACATTTTTATTTCACAAAACATTTATTGGTGTTATGAATTTTTTTATCATATAAGGTTAGAACATAAAGAAATATACTTTATTAAAAAATAATAATTTCATATTTTAATAAATTTCCACTACAATGTTATCTTTTGAACCAAATGATGATAAGACAAGCTGAAATTTTTATGACTGCTTCACTATAATAATTTCCAAACAGATCACATAATATAAAAAATAATAAAAAGAAATTTCTAATATATTTACTAAATCCAAAATTTATATCATAAATTATTATAATATTGAAAATTGATAAACTGTAATAAATTAATTTTATATTAAAAAAATCATAATGGATTATGATAGATTATTCCTTAATCAATTACTCCTATATCCATATTAACATAAATAACCACAACATTAAATAATGTTTATACCTCAAATGATGTATCAAACCCTTCAACTTCTAACCCAAAAAAATAACATAACATAATTATTCTAAAATAGTATTTATATTAAACATAATGGTTATATATACCTCAACCAAAAGAAAATATCTCAATAAATATCATTAACCACCTAAATGTTCAAAAAAAGATCATGTAATATGATTCAACAAAATTTCAATGATTATGATAAACAATCATCACATACATCTTCAAAAGTGATACCAATAATTTTAAATATTATACATAGACATATCAAATAAACACTATTATGTGTATTCCACAACAAACACCAATTAATAGTGATACATCCAATAATCATGTGTCTTTTAAAATATCAATTTATCACTAAATTACTTTTATAGGTTATCAATAATACTTTACATGTGTTTAATACCCTTATATTAATAATATTTTTTAATATTCATTGTATGTTTCAGGATTATTATATTCATAACATCATTTATATACTACATTTTCAACGTAACCCAAAAATAAAAATACAAAACAAACTTATATATTCACTTCAACGATTTCTATAGTATAGGTCTTCAGTCTTGGATTTTACGATTGGAATTGTGAATTATCATAGAATATACCCAATTAATAAAAACATGATACATTAAAAATTGGGTGATATATGATATTATTTACTCAGTTAAATGACAAAATTTATTTTTTTATAGTTACTAGCTTATATATGTCAAAGGATTTTCACATTATACGACATTGAGATCCAAAGGAAAATTTTTCATAATTCCAATTTACAAATTTTTTACATACATGAAATTGAATTTTTTTTCCCTCATTACCAAAATTAGATTATATTCCTTGAGGCATTATACTCTTGGACTTTTATGTACCTGGACATTCAACTATGTTCCAGTTTTTAATTATGATTTTTTGTAGATAGTACTGAATAATCACAACATGTACTAATATTTCTCTCATAAAGTTATACATATAACTTGGGAATTCATCACATATACCATCATGTTCTTTATTGAATCGTTTCATCATATTTTCTGTCATTGACTCAAATATATAGAAAAAATAGTGACAAGTAATTTAAAACAATTAAGCACATAATAGATAATAAAATAACATTAATGTGATTATATATTAATGGAATGTATTAATATAGCTTATTAGTTTCACATATTTATTATAACTTATCAAGGATCTATTTATTTACATAGACAATTATGGTCAGTCTTGTTCCCTAAATAATGGTTCATGGTGGGATTATAAATTTACCAGGGAATATTCCTAGGGAGTTCTAAACAATGTGACCAGTAAGTTCTATTAGAATGAAGCAATATTCAATTGAGTCTTGATCGATATGGTTTTTTGTAGTCGTCATTTGGTACATCTATCCAAGTGACACAACCCTTTGTAAAATCCAAACAATGTTATTTTTGTATCAAAACAACTTACACTACATTTACCATAATTTGAGGAATTTTTTTAATGTTTATAATTATCCATAATGCTTCATCAATAATTACCTAACCATAATACCAAAATATATAAATACTAATTTCACAAAGACTACAATAGACCATATCATTATTAAAATTAATTCATGATTTATTACACAATAATAATGAAAATAAAACCTAGTTTATTGAGAACTGTAGTGCATATGGGAAATAATTATATTTAATAACTTATAGAATAAGGGATAAAAATAATATTTAAAACTTCTGGAACATGATCATAGAATTTATTTTCCCCCTAAAACAAACGTAGAAAAGTAGGGGATGTACAAAAGATAAGTGTGAGCTATAAATACCAATAAGAAATTTCAAAAAAAATAACAAAATAAAGAAATTATTAAAACTATAAAATATCCATTCTTAATGGTTCATAAATGGGGTGAGGATCATATAAATGAACAATAAATAATGATTTATTAATTTTAATAGAAAATCAATCATGGAAATGTGGTAACAAAATTTACCATTAAAACGTAAGCATACGATAAGGTTAACCACCATGACATTATATCATAATATTGTTAGGATAAACTCTAATTATAAAAAACATGGAATCTCATGGGAATAAAACATTACCCATTGAATTTTAATTTTATCTGATTGCACCGCTCATAATCATATCATTTACATTCATATTTTTGACACAGTTATCAAATAATATAACAACATATTTGATAACATGTAATCCTATAATTATGAACGTTGTGTAACATACATGTATCCAAAGAAAATAGGTATTGGTATAACATAGTTATTTATATTAATTTCAAATGGTTTGGGTAATACACAATATAATGTTCATTATGAAAAATGAAATTGACATTTCGATGGCATAATGAGAGTACATAAATATTCATAAAATTTTACAATGAGTGTGAAAAGGGATTCTAATTACATATAAGTAAAATATATTAATGTATTATCGATATTATAAAACATAAGAAAACATGATAATTTTCATAATTAGTAGGAATAAGAAAACTGTGGGTGCTTTAATTATATCCTGGCGTGGAAATCATAGGATAAATTTAGTAGTATAATAGGGGTACATAACAAATCATGGATTGGATTATTAAGAGTTTATGGGACCACAAACCACAAGAAAATAATAATGGAAGTAATAGAGACGTTTGGAATCATATCACATCATCAATAATTATTATAAAGAGTTTAATACATAAATAACATGCTTGTATCAAAAGGATAAATAAAGGATCCTACTCAAAATTTCAACATCTTAACAGCTTAGGTAAATGCAATAATAAGAGGGGATAGATTATTTACAATTGTTAGGAAATAAATATGGAATAGAAAAGAATATTTATAAATTTAATAAATTATTTCCAATTAATATAAACAAGATAAATAAAAATAAGGTACTAGAATAAAAAAAGAAGAGTCAGAAATCCATTACAACCGTTATGGGAAATCACTTGATAATTTTCTAAGAATAACATGTGTACATATAAGATAATTCTGAGATTAATGGTAGTGAAAAGTTAATATAATCACATTTACATAAAATATTATGTAACATGGATGTTGTAAAACATACAAAAAATAAGATAAAATGGAAATTATGAGGGACAACATAAAAGACATTCTCGAATAAAATAAATTGAGGGATATCACTTTCCATGTGAGGGTGATTCCAAAAGAATGGGAGGATATTATTGATAGATTTTGGGAAACCTTGGAGGAATATAGAGATCTTAGATAATGTTAGTGATTTGATATAAGGTTATTTATTAAATATTAATTGGAGATTGTGTTGATATATGAGGAGAAATAGTGGGGAGTTTTTTATTATTTCCAAAACATAGGTTCTCAAATCAATATAACTGTACAATAAAAATTCATCCAATATTTCTTCCAATGGTTTATAACATAGTGGAGTATATTTCATTATTTGATATTTCAATGTGTTATGCAAATGATAATATTATCCTTGGAAATGTTAATGTGATTAATGTTTATAATGAATAAATGTAAAAACCATTAAATATAATTTAGTTTTTATATGATACATAGAGTCCTTATAAAATTAATCAAATAACTATAATAAAATTATATTATAGAGATAAAGTACTATGGTTCTTGAATAAATTTTATTGAATTTATTATATCATTTTTGAGATATTACAATATTATAATACACACTATATATTTGTACTGTATATAATTTTTACCAAAAAAATTTCTTATATCAAAATATTTTGAAAAAATTACAGTTAGATAATTTCAATTCCATTATTCTAAAAATATTTTTTTTATAAAAATAATTTTATAAATAAGTTGATTTTATCTTTTAATACAATAATAGAAATTGATAGAGATATGATGGTTTTTTTAATACAACAGCTTTCGATCTCTTATAAAAATTACATTCGACTTCATTAAATTTATTTATTTAATTTATATTTAATATAGGCTATTTAATAATAATACTTAATTAAAATGTAATTTATACAAAAAGTATTAAATTAAGAAAATATTTCTAATAATAAATTTTATATAATACCTTAAATTTAATTTATTTTTTAATGCATTGAAAATCTAGTTTTTATCAAAAAAAATTAGTTAATCATTTACAAAGTAGCATCAATTAATGTAATCATAAATTTATTTAACATAAAATATAATTATTCATACTATTATAGTTTCATTATTTCCATGCCATGTAAAATTATTTTTACCCTATTTCAACCACACAAAATGTTTTGATCATCATAAGGTAATATGGTGCTATCGGTATATTACAAAAAAACCTATCATGTTTTTTATTCTCAATAAAAATTCCAAAAAATTAAACAACATAAAAAAATATTAATAGAGGGGATATGTGGGAGAAACATTTAAGGGGGGTTTTAATAATGTAATATAAGGGTGTGCCTAATAACATAGTGGGAACATCATGATTGGAGCGATCCAGTGATGGAGTAGGAAACAAGAGGGGGGTTGATTGATGCTCGTGAGGCAAGGAAGTCACCAATACTATTCAATTCATACGAAGTGGGATGCATGTCCATAATTGTTTATGTTCTTCTTAAAATTTCAGATCAAATAAGTAATAATAATAGTAATGGAAATTAGAACATTGATTTAAATAAGGATGAACACAGAATCTAATTCAATAGCTAATAATGTGATGTCTATATAATGGAAAATGGAATGGCCACTAAGGATAATATTTTTTCAAACCCTAAAAAATCCACTTATGCATATTAGATAACATCAGTGCTCTTTATATAATATTTAAAAATTATTTATTTCATAAAATGAACATAATTAAATTTATATATCAATATTCATAGTGACTTTGGGGTATGGGAACATTGTATTAGTACATGGAACATGAAATACACATTGTTATTGAATTTTTTTTACATGGACACAACATTCATTCATACATAAAATTTCATAGGACAACCTTAGGAGATAAATAAGAAAAGTGTGATCTATAAATTAATTCAAGGGAGTATTTATGACATAACATGATGAATACAATATATGTTAGGAAATTTAAATATGAATAGAGCATAAGGGAAATGTTAACATAAATCCACAATGTAGCATTATTATCATAACATGGAAATGTTAATATAATATAAAACATTACATCATTATCATAGTGGAATAAGATAAATAACTATCACTACATGGTTGAAACAAGTCTTATAATGTAATTAGGTAAAAATGTTCCCCAAAAAAGATGTATCATGAAACTAGACATTACCCAATTCTTAAGAGCACTATCAAGGCACACCCATTATAATCATTTTAGTATGATGCTTAGGTGTCCCACCTAGATCTTCTAACATGGATTCATTAAACATATTCATATATTCCATGATAAAGGAATGTAAATTTCATACATATTTGTAACCATTATATATTTATGTGTGCATAAATGTTATTTCATTTGATATTGGAATTGATATTGAATTCACTACATGATGATTTCATAATTGAATGTCATGATGCAATTTTGGAAGCATAACGGTGTCATATAGAAATTCATATATTAATTTGATGAGAGAGAAAGGGATCTCTAATAATTTATACATGGGATCTATAGTAAGAGTATCATGGAACATAATATCCCAGCATGTGAAATGTAATTTAGATGCATAATATAAAAGAAATTTTTTGAATTGAAATGAGAAGAGATAATTCCATTATGAAATTTCGACATAGTAACAGCTGGGTTTAAAGGATCATATGGGGGATTAATGGGAGTGTAAGTATGATTCCATATTATGTAAATAAAATTTATGTTAAGGATTTATGTAATAACATCTCCCAAATTAAGAAAATGAATATTAAAAGGCATGAAATAAATATGTGCTTGATGAAAAAGGGGAGGGGGAAATCCCTTACATGGATGTCTGATTACAAAGGCTTGGGGATGCTTATTAAGACCTCGAGGGAAAAATCAATATAATCTACTCTATAGGGGGAATAGTTTTCTTGATCTTCTAAGAGATTCATTGAAGATAAATAGGATATTGTGTGGGTTTATATAAGAATTATGGGGGAATTCATTATTATTTAGGTTTTGGAAACTACAAAATAAAATATTAAAAACCACAAACACCCCAATTGTTTTCCCATGTTTTATCGTAACAGTTAGTGTAATACATTAGTTTAAAAATATAATGGCCTATGTTATTAATATAGTACCATTTTATTTGTGGTGGTGAGTCACACATTCATGGAAATGATTTTAAAATTGTAAAATATTTTATAGGACTTGGAGGAATCATTAAGACTTTATAAAATATAATAATTAAACTGAAATAACATTATTATAAAGAAAAATCATATTTTTTCCAATTATACCTTTTATAATATATTATTTCATTATTTTGACATTATGATGTCTTAAAACAATATATATTTATATAGATTTCAATTTTTACCCAAAAAATCGATTGTCTCAGAAAATTATGAAAAATTAACCATTAGAAAATTTTGACATTATAGTACTAAAAAATATTAATATTAACTATATAATTCTACACAAATGTAAATTTTCACATTGAAAATAAAAATAATAATTTATTGAATAATTACCTGTTTTGGAAAAACAGATTTTAAAAAAATATTAAAAATGTCTTTTGAAATCATAATAATTATATTATTATAAATACTTAATAATATAAATTTATTAATAATTATTTATTAAAATAATATTTAATTAAAAATTCCATTAATTAATTAATATAGAATTATTATAATATATTAATATAAACCAAATATACTATTTGTGTTTATAAAATTATTTATAGTGTAACAATAATTAAATAAATGTAAATTAATTATTCGATACAAAAATAATGCACATAATTATAATGTTACATTGTTTTTAAATTTCCCATTATTCAACTACCATACTTATTAGTGTATGGTGTACAATGGTGGGTATTTCTTGTGGTTTATTGGTGAACATATTTTGTGAAGTAATATTTATGTGCTTGAACTTCTCCAATAAATAGATTCAATCATGCTTAAGTTGATAGATCTAGGATTGGTATTAGTCTATGGAAAAGCCCATGAGGTTGTATCAAATTCTGATGGTCTGCTAAATGGGACTCATAGGGTACAATCCTATTTTTTAAGGCCATCAATTCCTTTATCAGTGTAAAAATGATTGTTTAAAACCCTAATTTTATACTAGTCATATGTTCTATATTCAACAATTATATTATCAATGGTAAGTATAAATAATTTTTATTGAAATCTAATTGGATATAACAGTAAAAATATAGTTCATGGGATTTATATATCAATACGAAATTTAATTAAAAGGAAGGGAATTTAATTCCAAAATTATCAGATAATTACAACCTTCCCCTTATGAAATTTCTCAATTGAAAATAAATTTTCCCATATTAAAATGTATGAGGTTAAATCTACCTCATCACTCCCTATAGTTATCATGTTACTTCTTTAAACATGTTGTTTCTCCGCAACACATTGACAAGAGGCATTATTTTATTTCATAGTATATTTTACGTACGATCTAATATCATCACCAGCTTCACCTTATAGGGGATTAAATTCTCCCATGGTACCTCATTTTGATTGAGTATATATGATGGGTTAGGTATGTATTTTCTCAATATTGATACATGTAATACATCATGTACTTGAGATAGGTTAAGTGGGACTGCTAGTCGATAGGCCACTACTTCGATGTGATCAAGGATCTTAAAAGGGTTGACTTACCTTGGAATAAGCATTACATTAATCAAAAATTTCATAAAACTCTTCCACGGAGATATCTGGAAGAATCTGATGTCTCCAACATCAAGCATTCGGTCTCATCTATGATTTCTAATATAACTCATTTATTGACTTTGGGTAGCTTTTTCTGCTTTGAGATTCTCTTAACCTTCTCCAACATTTCATCACCCATTTATATATCTACAAGTATTTTTCCCCAAATCCATATGAACATGTCAGTGTTCTACACTTAATCCCATAATGTTATTCATAAAGAACTATTTCGATGATTGAGTTGAAACTTTTGTTATAAGAGAACTCCACCAAAGGATGATGTTGGTCCCATCTGACTTTGAAGTCCATTAAACAAGATCTCAATATGTCCTCATGTGGCTAGATATTCCAATCAGATTGGCCATCAGTTTGATGGTGATAGGCCATAAGGAAGTTCAACTCAATGATCAGATCATATTGGAGACTCTTCCAAAACATAGAGATGAATCTTGGATCTCAATTAGACACAGTTTATAGTGGGACTCTATTCATCTTTCACACTTCTATGATTTATATCCATGATAGTTATCCTAATGAGAAATCTTGTCAAATTTCAATGATGTTTTTATTCTTTATAATATGGTACAAAAAATATATAGAATTGTTTCCATTGGATGTCTTTGGATTTTTGGTGACAATGTCCATGGTGATTCTTCCCATTTGCATGTTGGTATAGTAATGGTTACATCATTCCCTTATAATTCTTCCACTCAGCCTTTACATACTAACATACTAGTCACATTGATATATATTTAGATAACTCCTTCTATACATATTCTTAGGGGTATTTTTCAGTTCAATTAATAATTTTTCATACTTAGATTATGAATTTTCAAAAGAATATCTTATCGGAGTGTCAACCCAAGAGTGAAACAAGTCCTATTGTCGTGCTGTGGTTCCCATTTGAGTCTAGATAAAAGTGATGTTTTTGTGTTTTAACTTCAGATACATCTATTCTATAGACACATCTACATGTTCGTTTCCAGATAGTGATATATTCGTGAAAAATCACATGCTCATTAGTTACAAAAATTTAGATATTATTTTTTACAATTGGTCATATCCTTAAGTCTTTCACTGGAGTTTTTTTAATCCTAAATTTAAAAAAATAAAAAAAACATGTCCTCTAATATAAACTATAAAATCTTTCCCATTATTTCATATCTAAACATTAATTGTGAAAAAATATTTCACATAAAAAACTCATAATATTGAGAGTTAGAGTGTCTTGGTTTCGTAGGAACATTACATTAAAAATTTAAACATGAAATAAAATTCTTTATTGAATAATTCTTCTATATGACCACAAAATTCATTAGTACATAGGCTTACATGGGATAACCTAAAGACATTCATTAGAAAAGGGTGAGAAATAAAGCCTAGTATGGTAGTAGACAAGGTGTAAGATGAAGAATAAAATACATGTTAGTTAATATTCATATCAATGGAGCATAAGAGAAAAAATTCTGATAACGGATACAGGTAAACACATTTCCTAAGATGACATGTAACGATCCTAAACATTACCTAATGCATTGGAGTAGTATTATAGGACACCATTCATAATCACTTAAATATCATTCTAAATTGGGCCACATAGATCTTATAATATTGATTCCTTAAAACATATTAATTTATTCCATGATTAATTATTGTGTAATTAATACATGTATGTAACCATTCGATAATTATATGTGGATACATATGAATACCATTTGTAGATAATCATGTATTTTATTCTCTAAAAGAGGATTTTTGTATGGAAAATCGTGCTTCAATTTTGGATCCATAAGGGTGTTGTATAAAAATTCATAAATTGGGTTGATGACAGATAAATGTGGCTCTCATAATTTATAGATGGGTTAGAATATATGGGGATTAAGTAACATAATATCCAATTTTGTGAAATGTAATTTAGATTGATAATATAATATAAAATTTGAGAATGGAAATGAAAATAGATACACCCTTACAAAAAAATTATTGTAAATGTTAGGTTTAAACAATTCTGGGTTGTTTTAATTGTAGTGAAATAATGATCCAATCATGTAGAATTAATATGTATAGTATGGAGGTATGAAAGAACATATCCCAAATCATGAGAATGAAAATTAAATGGCATGACATAAAAGTGGTGCTTGAAGAAGAAGAGAGGGAGATCCATTATGTGGATGTGAGATTCCATAGGCATGAGGAAGGTTTAATAATTTATTGGGGGTGCCTTGGGATAACAATAGGGAGCAGGGGGGAGAAATTGGTCTATCATTAATGATTTTTATTGTATAGAAATGATATTTTGGACGGGTTTTATAAGAGAGGTGGGAAAATTATTTATTATTTTTCTTTTGGACACCATACAGTAAATTATTCAAAACCACATTCTATCCCATGGTTTTTTCCATGGTTTCTATAATAGGGGAGTACAATAAGTTATTTTATAAGTGTATGGTCTGATATTATTAAAATATTTCACTTTTTTATGTGGAGTAGAGTCACACCTTCAAGGTAATGATTATAAAATCTCAAAATATTTTATATTTCTTGGAGGATTCACTATATCTTTATAAAATAAATGAAATAAACCTAAAATTACATTATTTTAAAGGGAAAAAAATATTTTGATGAATATTTATTTTATATTATTTTATTACATCACTATTAGTTCATTATGATGTCATAAAACACATTATATATTAATGCGGTATTTAATTTTTACTGAAAAGTTTAACAACCTCGAAAAATTATGGAAAATTAACCATTGGATAAATTCAATGTTCTGGTTCAAAAAAATAATGATAATTTTATCTAAATAATTTTTTAAATATATTAATTTTCACTTTTAAAATAAAAACCAACATTTATTGAAATTTTCTGGGTTTTGAAATAAACAGTTTTCAAACATTACTAAAAATCACAGTTGACTTCATAAAATTTATACGAAAATTATTATTAAATAAAATTAATTTAGAAAGAATATTTTATATCAATATAATTTATTTTAAAATTATATTAATTCATCAAAATATATTTCTTAACTGAGATTTAATATTAACCAGAAATATTATTTCTTCTAAAAAAACTTTTACAAAGTAACAATAAAATAATGATAGTATATTAACTATTTAATACAAAAATAACTCATATAATCATAATGCTAGGGCCTTTATACATATCCATTTATTACAAAAGAATACGCTTCAAGAGTATGGTGTGTGATGATGGGGCTTTCATGGGGTCATTCGCAGAATATGTCTTGGGACTTGATCTCGATGAGCTTAGGCATCTCTCATAAATTATTTCTATCATGCTTATATTACTAGATATCAGGTTGGGCATAGTCTAGGAAATCACAAAAAATTTATCTCTCTCAAAAGATATGATAAATTGTCTTTATAGTGTGCGATCCTACTGTTTGAGGCCATCACATCCTTTATCTGTATCAAAAGGATTTGTTTAAACCATATATTTATCTTAGTTATGTGATCACTGTTCAACAACTATGTTATCAATGGTAATGACGCATAATGGTCAATAAAATACAATTGGATATAATAAAACAAAAGGACTCCATTTATTTTGTAAATAAGTGAAACCTTTAATTAAAAAAAGGAATTTTATTTATAAATGTTTAGGTCATTACATATGATAAACAAAAATATAGGTTCACATAACCATTGTGATCATTGATAACACCCCCCCCAACATAGTGCATCCACAGCTTCATCCTTTAGTATTGATCTTGAGGACATAGAGAGGAGGATTCCACCAGATCCAATGGTTATTGATGGAATGGATGAATGGATAATTTGGAACATTTTTAAAAACAATATTAATTACGCAGTGAGACTCATAATAGTGTTTCAAAAGATGAGTCTGGTCTGTGGTGAGGCATCTATCCCAGGGGATCAAAGCTATTCTAGATAAGGGATGATCATTATATAAGGAAATGTTATGAGCATCCCAAATACACCAATAACCCCAATCAAGGATAATTGATCACTCCATATTCTCAATAGTGTTAGAAGCCACTCCATTGATCCAAAGGTGAATAAAATAATTGATATAGTTCACATGTGAGGTGAAACCAGTGATCTCATATAATGTCTTCCAAATCCTTTGCTCACAGTTCAATTGAAATATTCATTGCATGGTTGATTCATTATTTTGGACTTATTAGTATGAAAAACTAGGAATGAGTCAAATAATATTACCTTTAATTTATTTACCCTTTGATATGTCATATTTTTGAATGTGCATGATCTGTAAGCTATACATGATTGTTATATCATTCCACCATAGGAGATAACCCCATGGATCATGAATATTACATATGTTAAGAGAGTTCCTATAATCATTAACAATAATGTTTCTTAGATTGTATAATATGAAAAAACATTATCCATTTCTTATATATTGATGTAGTCAAAAATAATTTTTTTGTTGTGTTCCAACAATGCCTAAATGAATTATTGTAATGTAATGGATTCTGTGATGTAAAACTCTAGAGTTGGAAATCCCAAGTAACCCAACCTTGTGCCCACCAATTTTGTTGTTTGAAAATATGATTTCCCCCCTCCTAAAAAATTTCCATGATTGAATTTTAATAGTCAAGAAGATTCATTAATTATTCATACAAATATGTTTGGGTTTTATTTTACACAACATCATAAAACAGTCATACTTATTGATGATAAATTTTTGTCACTAAAATAAAACATCAATCAATTTCCTTTTAATTTTACCTTGTATTCATAAAGTAATTTCTAAAATATTCTACGCATTTAGGCCACCACTAATATAGGGTTAATCTTACTTCATTATTGAATCATATTTATATCTTCCTTCCCCATGAGCATCCTAAATAATGTATCTCAATATATTATAGATACCATGATGAACCGCCTTGGGGACCTTGAGAATGAAGCTGATGTGAATTCAAATTGATGTCAAAAAACAATTAAATTGGAAAATACTTCCTCCAAAATAATGTAAGAATTTTTCCCAATTTTTCATTATATTTGAAGTCATATCAATTGCACCTTCAAAATGGCATGTGTGGATTAATCTGGGAGTAAGGGTGTAATCCATGTAACTCGTAAAAAATTACTTATATGAATACCATGAATAGAGTCCAAATTATAATCACTATTCTCTACATAAGTAGGAGATATATAAACATATATTCTATCACAGTTTATGTCTTTCCAACTCTACGTGGAGTAATTCTCTATTATATTGTTCCAGCCTAAAATGGAAGCTCTACATCCATTAATATAAAACCAGATTTCATCAACAAAGAGGAGTAAAACCCAAAGTAAAAAAGGTATGATTTGAAAGGTCCTACTGTTACCAAGAAGCATGTAGAGATAATTATGTTAATGGAGGGATTCAAACACCATAATAATAATTATGGAGGAAATGTTATCGTCTTTCTTTTCCCCCATACAAACATTAAAAAACCAAAAGTTATTCCCCTGATATGGATTGAGAACAAGGGTGAGTTATAGGAACAGAAGAGAACATCAACCACCCTATCTAAAAATCACTTTCCCCTCATCACATAGATTATTAAATTCTACTAGATTTTATCATACTTCATTTCTATATATATATATATTGATAAAATTATTTTCACACATTGTTTTCATCTAATTGTCTTCTATTATTTCATGTTAAATGCCCATCGAACCTTGAATATATCTTATATTGATGATACCGTTTTTATCACAAGGGAAAATTTTTTTATTGTGGTAATATATCCTTTTAATGTTGATGCGAAAAGGATATGGTAGGGGATGTGACACAAACATCTTGGAAAAAACTATATTAAAGAAGTGTGGTTGTTCACAATTGGTATAAGGACCATTGTTGTGGAACTTTCATCCCAGAGAAGATGACTACCATTGAAAAATTAGTAATGCATTCAATGAGGAAAATCATGATGAAATCCAATGTCTTCACAAAGAAATGTCATGGGATGTCATCCAGCCTCAAAGTGCTTTCCGAACTGAGGGACTGAATCACATCACATATTTCATTCTCAGTAAGGGGAACTCTAATGTGTTATTGATATCCCGAGAGAATATATTTGAGATGTATATGAATATGTTACTATTCCCTATATGGGAAACCATTATTTGGAGAATTTTTATAATTAAAAATAAGATAAATTAATTAGGACAAGGTGTAAGATGAAGAATAAAATACATGTTAGTTAATATTCATATCAATGGAGCATAAGAGAAAAAATTCTGATAACGGATACAGGTAAACACATTTCCTAAGATGACATGTAACGATCCTAAACATTACCTAATGCATTGGAGTAGTATTATAGGACACCATTCATAATCACTTAAATATCATTCTAAATTGGGCCACATAGATCTTATAATATTGATTCCTTAAAACATATTAATTTATTCCATGATTAATTATTGTGTAATTAATACATGTATGTAACCATTCGATAATTATATGTGGATACATATGAATACCATTTGTAGATAATCATGTATTTTATTCTCTAAAAGAGGATTTTTGTATGGAAAATCGTGCTTCAATTTTGGATCCATAAGGGTGTTGTATAAAAATTCATAAATTGGGTTGATGACAGATAAATGTGGCTCTCATAATTTATAGATGGGTTAGAATATATGGGGATTAAGTAACATAATATCCAATTTTGTGAAATGTAATTTAGATTGATAATATAATATAAAATTTGAGAATGGAAATGAAAATAGATACACCCTTACAAAAAAATTATTGTAAATGTTAGGTTTAAACAATTCTGGGTTGTTTTAATTGTAGTGAAATAATGATCCAATCATGTAGAATTAATATGTATAGTATGGAGGTATGAAAGAACATATCCCAAATCATGAGAATGAAAATTAAATGGCATGACATAAAAGTGGTGCTTGAAGAAGAAGAGAGGGAGATCCATTATGTGGATGTGAGATTCCATAGGCATGAGGAAGGTTTAATAATTTATTGGGGGTGCCTTGGGATAACAATAGGGAGCAGGGGGGAGAAATTGGTCTATCATTAATGATTTTTATTGTATAGAAATGATATTTTGGACGGGTTTTATAAGAGAGGTGGGAAAATTATTTATTATTTTTCTTTTGGACACCATACAGTAAATTATTCAAAACCACATTCTATCCCATGGTTTTTTCCATGGTTTCTATAATAGGGGAGTACAATAAGTTATTTTATAAGTGTATGGTCTGATATTATTAAAATATTTCACTTTTTTATGTGGAGTAGAGTCACACCTTCAAGGTAATGATTATAAAATCTCAAAATATTTTATATTTCTTGGAGGATTCACTATATCTTTATAAAATAAATGAAATAAACCTAAAATTACATTATTTTAAAGGGAAAAAAATATTTTGATGAATATTTATTTTATATTATTTTATTACATCACTATTAGTTCATTATGATGTCATAAAACACATTATATATTAATGCGGTATTTAATTTTTACTGAAAAGTTTAACAACCTCGAAAAATTATGGAAAATTAACCATTGGATAAATTCAATGTTCTGGTTCAAAAAAATAATGATAATTTTATCTAAATAATTTTTTAAATATATTAATTTTCACTTTTAAAATAAAAACCAACATTTATTGAAATTTTCTGGGTTTTGAAATAAACAGTTTTCAAACATTACTAAAAATCACAGTTGACTTCATAAAATTTATACGAAAATTATTATTAAATAAAATTAATTTAGAAAGAATATTTTATATCAATATAATTTATTTTAAAATTATATTAATTCATCAAAATATATTTCTTAACTGAGATTTAATATTAACCAGAAATATTATTTCTTCTAAAAAAACTTTTACAAAGTAACAATAAAATAATGATAGTATATTAACTATTTAATACAAAAATAACTCATATAATCATAATGCTAGGGCCTTTATACATATCCATTTATTACAAAAGAATACGCTTCAAGAGTATGGTGTGTGATGATGGGGCTTTCATGGGGTCATTCGCAGAATATGTCTTGGGACTTGATCTCGATGAGCTTAGGCATCTCTCATAAATTATTTCTATCATGCTTATATTACTAGATATCAGGTTGGGCATAGTCTAGGAAATCACAAAAAATTTATCTCTCTCAAAAGATATGATAAATTGTCTTTATAGTGTGCGATCCTACTGTTTGAGGCCATCACATCCTTTATCTGTATCAAAAGGATTTGTTTAAACCATATATTTATCTTAGTTATGTGATCACTGTTCAACAACTATGTTATCAATGGTAATGACGCATAATGGTCAATAAAATACAATTGGATATAATAAAACAAAAGGACTCCATTTATTTTGTAAATAAGTGAAACCTTTAATTAAAAAAAGGAATTTTATTTATAAATGTTTAGGTCATTACATATGATAAACAAAAATATAGGTTCACATAACCATTGTGATCATTGATAACACCCCCCCCAACATAGTGCATCCACAGCTTCATCCTTTAGTATTGATCTTGAGGACATAGAGAGGAGGATTCCACCAGATCCAATGGTTATTGATGGAATGGATGAATGGATAATTTGGAACATTTTTAAAAACAATATTAATTACGCAGTGAGACTCATAATAGTGTTTCAAAAGATGAGTCTGGTCTGTGGTGAGGCATCTATCCCAGGGGATCAAAGCTATTCTAGATAAGGGATGATCATTATATAAGGAAATGTTATGAGCATCCCAAATACACCAATAACCCCAATCAAGGATAATTGATCACTCCATATTCTCAATAGTGTTAGAAGCCACTCCATTGATCCAAAGGTGAATAAAATAATTGATATAGTTCACATGTGAGGTGAAACCAGTGATCTCATATAATGTCTTCCAAATCCTTTGCTCACAGTTCAATTGAAATATTCATTGCATGGTTGATTCATTATTTTGGACTTATTAGTATGAAAAACTAGGAATGAGTCAAATAATATTACCTTTAATTTATTTACCCTTTGAGATGTCATATTTTTGAATGTGCATGATCTGTAAGCTATACATGATTGTTATATCATTCCACCATAGGAGATAACCCCATGGATCATGAATATTACATATGTTAAGAGAGTTCCTATAATCATTAACAATAATGTTTCTTAGATTGTATAATATGAAAAAACATTATCCATTTCTTATATATTGATGTAGTCAAAAATAATTTTTTTGTTGTGTTCCAACAATGCCTAAATGAATTATTGTAATGTAATGGATTCTGTGATGTAAAACTCTAGAGTTGGAAATCCCAAGTAACCCAACCTTGTGCCCACCAATTTTGTTGTTTGAAAATATGATTTCCCCCCTCCTAAAAAATTTCCATGATTGAATTTTAATAGTCAAGAAGATTCATTAATTATTCATACAAATATGTTTGGGTTTTATTTTACACAACATCATAAAACAGTCATACTTATTGATGATAAATTTTTGTCACTAAAATAAAACATCAATCAATTTCCTTTTAATTTTACCTTGTATTCATAAAGTAATTTCTAAAATATTCTACGCATTTAGGCCACCACTAATATAGGGTTAATCTTACTTCATTATTGAATCATATTTA
This sequence comes from Viscum album, assembly GCA_963277665.1. Taxonomy (NCBI): domain Eukaryota; kingdom Viridiplantae; phylum Streptophyta; class Magnoliopsida; order Santalales; family Viscaceae; genus Viscum; species Viscum album. The sequence goes on from OY728152.1 coordinate 2,088,978,674, forward strand.
TATCTTCCTTCCCCATGAGCATCCTAAATAATGTATCTCAATATATTATAGATACCATGATGAACCGCCTTGGGGACCTTGAGAATGAAGCTGATGTGAATTCAAATTGATGTCAAAAAACAATTAAATTGGAAAATACTTCCTCCAAAATAATGTAAGAATTTTTCCCAATTTTTCATTATATTTGAAGTCATATCAATTGCACCTTCAAAATGGCATGTGTGGATTAATCTGGGAGTAAGGGTGTAATCCATGTAACTCGTAAAAAATTACTTATATGAATACCATGAATAGAGTCCAAATTATAATCACTATTCTCTACATAAGTAGGAGATATATAAACATATATTCTATCACAGTTTATGTCTTTCCAACTCTACGTGGAGTAATTCTCTATTATATTGTTCCAGCCTAAAATGGAAGCTCTACATCCATTAATATAAAACCAGATTTCATCAACAAAGAGGAGTAAAACCCAAAGTAAAAAAGGTATGATTTGAAAGGTCCTACTGTTACCAAGAAGCATGTAGAGATAATTATGTTAATGGAGGGATTCAAACACCATAATAATAATTATGGAGGAAATGTTATCGTCTTTCTTTTCCCCCATACAAACATTAAAAAACCAAAAGTTATTCCCCTGATATGGATTGAGAACAAGGGTGAGTTATAGGAACAGAAGAGAACATCAACCACCCTATCTAAAAATCACTTTCCCCTCATCACATAGATTATTAAATTCTACTAGATTTTATCATACTTCATTTCTATATATATATATATTGATAAAATTATTTTCACACATTGTTTTCATCTAATTGTCTTCTATTATTTCATGTTAAATGCCCATCGAACCTTGAATATATCTTATATTGATGATACCGTTTTTATCACAAGGGAAAATTTTTTTATTGTGGTAATATATCCTTTTAATGTTGATGCGAAAAGGATATGGTAGGGGATGTGACACAAACATCTTGGAAAAAACTATATTAAAGAAGTGTGGTTGTTCACAATTGGTATAAGGACCATTGTTGTGGAACTTTCATCCCAGAGAAGATGACTACCATTGAAAAATTAGTAATGCATTCAATGAGGAAAATCATGATGAAATCCAATGTCTTCACAAAGAAATGTCATGGGATGTCATCCAGCCTCAAAGTGCTTTCCGAACTGAGGGACTGAATCACATCACATATTTCATTCTCAGTAAGGGGAACTCTAATGTGTTATTGATATCCCGAGAGAATATATTTGAGATGTATATGAATATGTTACTATTCCCTATATGGGAAACCATTATTTGGAGAATTTTTATAATTAAAAATAAGATAAATTAATTAGGACTCATCCATACCACTCACCACCACCAGATCATTGGAGATCAAGCCATAATATATATGAATGTTGGTTGTTCAACACTTATGTATTTTGTTTAAAAACATGTCACTATATATAGAGTTTTTTCCTCCCTCCATGGTAAATGTGGCCCTATATAATTCATCATATGTATACTAACATCCAGTAACATTTTTTAAAATTATCAAAAAAATATTAAATTTCCAAAAAATTGGTAATTTTTCAATACTCTCTGAAAGGAAATTATTTTATAATAAATCCAAAAAATTTTTTTGTTTATTTTGATATACATATTTAAAAAATATTTTTTATATTAAAAATTAAAATTTCTATTTTTTTAGGAAATTAATGTAATTATTTTTCAAAATGATAAATAAATAATATTTTTAAGAAAACTTATCTTCATTGAATCAAATACAATTACAAAAATTTATTTTATTGTCAACTATAAATTTATAAATATATTTATGTGTAGCAAAAAAATTTTATAAATATTTCATAATTTATTTTATATTATTCATATCAATGAATTCCTTGGCTTGGATAGAAAGACTATTTTTAAATAATCATTGCCATTTATGTTCGTTTTTTCATATCTCATATAATATTGAATACAAATATCTCTATTAAAAACTCAGGGTGATATATGCATACTAGCCTTATATTTACATCATTAAAATATTTTTCAAATTAACATATACAAAGTAACTTGGCCCCCATCTGAGTTAACATAGTGATTAGATTTTGTAGCCATAAAAAATTCCTTATTATGCACAAATAATATCCATCAAAACTCAAGAAGACTATGGATTTGGGTCATATTGGTTAGTCTAGGGTGATGTTAAAAATATTTTTTCATTGAAGTGTCTACTGATATATCCTTACAAGACATTATATAATCCATGAATGAATCCATTAAAATTCAAAATTCACCCTTGTAATATTTCAAAAAAATAATCTCTTTCTATATCGTCATCAAAAAAATTATGAAATTATCTTCATTATCATCATTTCTAATTAAATAAATAAGAATATATTCTATAATTACTAACAAAAACTGATCAATGTAATCCCTAAATATTATATAAATTAAATCCCTGAATATATTCAGGAATTATTATGACAAAATGTGATCCTAAAAAATTTATATGGTTCATACCCTTTGCAGAATGTAATATTGAGTGTATCATCATTCTGGACTATCATTGGATGATATCCGGAGTTAATATCAAACTTGATTAATAGTTAATATCCATGTAGTTGAACAAAAAAATAACCATTATAATGAATATGATATGTTTTTTAAGGTATATTGTTATGTTCTAAATGAACAATGTAAAAATGCATTAATCCATTTTCCTTATAGCAAATAGAAAAGGTGCACCCCAAGGTGATGTACCTGGCTGAATGATTCCCTTGTCAATATTCTCATTTAGTTACATCTCTAATTAATAAAACTCAAATAGGTAAATTTAATAAAGAGTAATGAAATCTAGGGTAGTTCTAGGCATGTGTTATACTAATAATTGAACATGAACATCCATTATTATACTAGGAAACTCTTCCAAAATAAAATCAACAAAACCATCATACAATAGAAACAAATTTACTGTTGACTTCCTCCCCAACCATATCAGATAAAATTATCTTTTTTAATGTAATAATGAACTATACAATGAATGTTGATTCTGTTGACTTATCATTTTTTTTCATCACACTGGTCACAGATCATAAGTTAATTAGATATATCAAACATTAATTCCTTTCCTAGGAAATTGATGTGGGATTTTTTTAAATATATCTAATACATTCCCAAATTAACATTTATTTTAACTAAGGGAATAAATAAATGATATTCTATAAATAAATTCAAAAAAACAATAACCAGAGAAGATTCATAGAAATAGGATGGTTCCCTATAACCATTAGGGGTTCTTACCACTAACCCATAATCTACTATAATATGTGGTACTATTATACCTTTAGAAAAGATTTTAGAAATAAAATAATATTCATATCTAGAGTAAAATAATAAATAATTAGTTCTTGATTGGTTGGTAAGAGTATGTTTCGTAATTTAATAACCATACCCCATCAAAATAAGTTATTTCATGATATTTCCCTATTTCTCTAGGCATTATATGTGGTTTATATAAATCATTTTCACACAACCTCTCATGTATCCGAGAGATGGAGGTTTCATTATAAAATTGTAATTAGTTATAAGGAATTGCAATCAAATTTAACAACTAGTTTATTTTTCTTAGTAATCTAGATACATACTTAAAATTAACATTAAATATAAATTAATATTTTCCATAATTATTTTTATTTGAGAATTCCATTATTAACATTAGTGTATCTCTATATATCAATCAGAAAAAAAAATCATGGTATCTAGGGGAAATTAAATTAAAAAAAAGGTGTAATATCATATGCTTGGTAAGGGTATCTTTATATAAAAAACAATGAATAAAAAAGTAATAATCAATATTAAATGGTTAATTATGAAATAAAAGTCCATTTAATAAATAAATTTGGAATAATATGGTTGTAATAAATAATGTTCAATTAATTCCACATAAATAATCTGATGAGCTAAAAAGATAACCATGTTTATTATATCAAAATGAATAATGACATGTAATGTCCACAACTAAATTCATAATGATGTAATCCATGCTGATGGACATCTAAAACATATTATTGATTCAATGTTACTAGATATATAATAAAGTCAATTCCCAGTGCCAATACATATATATAAATAGTTAATTACTCAACTAAAACCCAGTATATTTTGTCTTATAATACCTACTAATACATTAAGGGTTTAAAGAGAACCTTTATTATCATTTACTATGTCTAATGAATTACTTAAGTTAATGGTATGAATCATTTTCAATATTAATATATATATCGAAAAACAAGTGTATAGAATTTTACAAATTACCCCAATCAATAAACATAGTCATAAATTATTCAAAGAAATATGAATGGTATCAAACATGTTTCTCCCTATTCAAACAAATCATAAACCATATATTTAAATAATTAGGATCATATAAATATAAAATATCCCAATTGGACAATTATTATAATAAACATTTGATGTATTTGATGAGTACCAATACAATAAAATATCATTATAATATTTCTCAGGAAAATAACCTTGGAATTTCTAAATTTCACTTTTAATAAATGTCTAAAATATGAAAAAGTAAATTTATTTGAAAATATAAATAAAATTTTTTAAAATAATTTTATAAAATTTGTTGGTCATGATGGGGGAAAAGTTTTTTCATTCTATGAGAGTTGAAAAAAACATTCCATTCACATATTTGGTAAAGGAAAACCCATATGATTATTTTAAATTCATTAATATTTCAGTCAAATAAAATTGTAAAATTAAAAAAATTGAAATAATGAAATTATTTAATCATTTTTAATGGTTTTAAAACTATTAGAGATAATCTCATAAATTTTGGGATTTGATGGGAAATGAATTATAACTGAAGATATATATAATATCCTATTTTATTAAAAATGTTTTATCAATCATTTATGGTTCAAAGTGTATGAAAATGGTATAGTTACATGAAAATGATCATGAATAGAAATATATAATGAAAATATATTTTATTAAGATATAAATATTGAATTATTCCTCAAAGAGATCATTAATAAATAAAATATCGAATAATGATGAAAATGTGAAATAAACACTTACCACATTAGTAAATTTTTAATCATAAGGCCCATGAAAAGATAAACCTAAAAAAAACATTAAATTAAATTAAGATAAATTAAACCATGATATTTTATACCAAAGTGTGTGTATATAAAACACCCAAAATATATAATTAGTGAATAGGGTGTATGTCTCATAGAAGTTAAATTGGGACTAGAAATAATTAATCTAACTTAAGATCATTATTTGTGTTCTATATCTTCTATAATAATTAAAATATATTAATTTTTAAATTATTAAGAAATTTTTTCAGATTTATTTTTTATACTAATGGAATTATTCTAATTTTTTATATTATTAGGTAGTTAATTAAATTTACATCGGATGTTTCATTGATAATCGGACTATGTGTTTAGAAGAACTTTTGTATGCTGAATACTTTAAAGATGGTTTTTACTTAAACAACTTAATAATTATAATTATAACAATATTATAACATTACTAAAAAAATTATACTTTTAATACCAATAATGAATTATTTTTGGATAAGTTATGTATGTTATGGTCTTGAAGATGTTAGTCCATACGTACGCATGAAAATATTTCCATTTTAAATGATCGCTATGGATAGTAGTTAATTATTATTTAATCTTTACTGAATGAAAATAATATAATAAATAACATAATATTTTTATAAATATACATTTAAAAACTATCCATGAGTTTTTTTATGAAAGGAGAGTCACATCAGTTTTTGTAGGTGGTAGTCCACATGTACACGAATGGCATAATAATCATTCTGTAAACGAAAAGGTAAAAATTATAATAAAATATAATTTTTTAAGAATTATTAAAATGATATTGATTTCATAATTTTATCAATTAAATCACATTTAATAATTTATTTTATTCTTATTTCTGTTCATGTTTATAATTAGTTAATAAAGAATCAAATCACTTCATTTGGTGGTAGTCTACATATATAGAGGTGATGCTTTTATGTCCCCTAAAGATTTAATGGTACAAAAATATATATGGTATAATCATTATATATGTATAAAAATTTCATAATTATCATATATATACTTAATTTCCATCATCATATCCAACCATGATATGTGGAAATGGAAAAATGCATAACACTTTTTTGCAATGCAGTAGTCTGTTATATAAATGAATGATGATTTCCAACCCATTTGATTTATGGGAGATGGTTGTATTTATTTTTCATGAAATAAAAAATATTATTATATATAATATTTTAATGTAATAATATCAACATAAATAATTAACATTTTAGGGAAGTTGGAGAATAAATAAAACAAAAAATCAAAGTTAAGAATTTTTCCTCGTATCAGATCAACTCTTTATGATTATTTGAAATGTATTAATAGAATTATATTCTGTCCAATCCAAGGATTCCATAATGAGTGGATGTAACATAGAAAAAAAATATAAATGTAATTTATTAAAAAATAGTTTTTTATTATGCTAATAATATTAGAGAGTTGGGTTCCTTTTTTATGAGTTGTGAGTGGAACAATGGAATGTTTTTTTATATAAATGGGTGTACCAACATTTTTCACATTACCAAATGGTCCTCAATAGATTATTATATATATATATATATAAATTATAGGTTCTATATATGTAAATAAAATAGGTTATATAAATTTTTTTACGTCATTTTTACCCTATGCCACTTAGTTAACTCCCCGGTAATCCCATTTTTACCTTAACTATGGTAAGTGATTTTTAATTTTTTAACAATTTATTTTGGTTAGAAATTAGTTTTAACTTATTTGATAACATAAATTATGATGACTTAAAATATTTAATCCATATCCAAAAATTCCCACAACCAAAATAGTAAAATGTTAATTTAAAATTAAAGCCGTAGAAGTGACGTGAATGTGGGTTTTCAATTAGAAAATATTCAAAAGTTTACAACATTTTTATATAAATAAACAAAAATTAAAATTTATTTAATGAGAAAAATTGGATTAATATATATATAATTTTATTAATTTTATTTTAAAATCCAAATTAAAAAATTATTTAAACTTATATATAATTTAAAAAAAGGAAGTTTTCAATAAAGATTTAATATTTTACTTATTCATAAAAAATGATACTTTTCCGAAAAACCTAAATATATAGAAAAAATTATAATTTAAAAATATATATTTCAAAAATAAACGTTATTTTATAGAAATACTTTTTTAGAAAGGGTAAAAAATATTATAAATTACATCTGTAAAGAAAAACTAAAGCGCTTTTTATAGAAATGCATTTTTTCAAAAAAGTATATATTTTTCCATAAAATTGTTATCAATTTATCTCTAATCTATAGAAAATTATTTTATTTATTTTATAAATGTTTGAAACATAAAATTTTAGTAATTTATTTATTACTATTTATTCCCTCACATTTAACAAACAATGTTATAATGGTACACTATATTATGGTTCATTTAGAATCGAGGTGGCACGTTTCACAATTATTCAAAGAGATTAAATTTATGAAATATAATTACTGGGTTTATTATGTATTTATTTACATATTCCATAACATATATAATAAAATGATGTTATCTTATATTTTTTATTGCTACATTCCCACAACATTAAAGAAGTTATTTCCTCTCAATTTTTACTTGATCTCATTATTCAAGAGTTTGTTATTTGAATAATATTTTTTAAAAACAATCATCATAAAAGGATTAATACAACATAACCATAATAATATGGAATGCTATGTATGATAGAAATATGGGAAAACACATTACTAGGTGTCTATATATATACATGGGGAAATGTGATGATGTAAACATTGACAAAAATCATAATTTCCTAATATTGATGTAGAGTGATAGAGATCATTGATCATTAAAAGGATAATTTTATTTTGAAAATAAATAACTGAAAAACCATAAACCAAATATGGGTGACAAAATTTCATCTATATCATTAGAAATTATGTTTATGGGAGAAAAAAATTATTTCAATATCATTTTAATAATGTTGATGAATTTTTCTATGATGTTAAAATTAGTTTATTTAATTCCATTTCATAAGAACAGTATCATCCTTTGGTTATGCCATTATTAATTTACACTACATATCATAATATAAAAATTGAATATGAATTTCATAATCCCAAATAACTAATATATCACATGAATGATAATTCATTACATTGACCACTATTTAAAATTATTGAAAAATGGGTTTCATAGGTTAACTAATTCAAATAAATGTGCATATACCGATGTAATACAGTAATTTATATTAATCATCCAATGATAAAATGAAACCATTTCATAAATTGTTAACCCTATAAAGATTCCAAAATATTAATATCCAAAACATTATAAATAAGTTCACTAAATTTCGAAAATGAACATACCATTAATCCCACAAACAATATGATGTTGCTCTTAATTATTGCATACCAAACATGTGAATACCTTAATCATCTACTCTCTTGAAACATGTTAATAAACTAAACTACCATAAAACCATATTTAAAAAATGTATTCTTTTTTTAATTAAATAAATTCATATTATTGGATATATTTCTTAAATTCAAAAATGTTGATAACGCCAGAAATTATAGCCTAATGAACATTTTCATCAAATCGTTAATAATTTTAATGGTTGTCTATACTATCTAATCTTCATTATCCATATCAATAATCCCTTAATGCATATATTTTTAATTCATCATTAATAACATATTAAGTGTTATATTTATTTTATTAATTAGTTTTCAATGAACACTAAATTTCAACTAAATTTTTTTTTCATGGTCATCAGTATCATTCATCATTTTCTATCAAAAATATTAATGAAAATGTACAGTAGTATAATAATTATACTACTCATAATTATTATAACTAGGATATCATTTATAAAATAATCAGATGAAAATATATTGAATCTATGAACAATCAAATTAACTATTCCACTTCATATATGTTAATATTATAATTTTTTCTAGTATCCATGATCTACTTTTGAGGTATATTAGTTTGATGATTAGGGTTTCATTTTCAAACATTAATAGTCATTATAATGGAATCATTGAATATTTGAAACTATTTTATTTACAATTTTGTGAAGATCATCATTTTTGTTTCTATATACACATTTACCAAACCAACATTCCCATTAATAATGTACCATGGTGTTTTGTTCCATAATTATCACATGTGGGAAAGTACTTACTTAACTTTATTATTTAATCCTAATTTTTTAAAATTGTCTTCTTCTTACCTAGAATCCTAAAAATGTATATAATACATATATAATTATTTCACTTTATTGATAAAACATCATAATATATACTTTTATAATGATAATGTATGGGAGACTTTTTCCCTTCAAAAGATTTACTAAATCCCTAAGAAACTATCATTATTACTATTTGGATTATGTGCATTGATATAGATCCCATTATTTCTGTAAGGAATCACTTATAAATTATATTATACACTATATTAGATAATATGATTATTAAACATAATATATAGTCCAAAAAATAGAGAAATACTAACAATAATTTTAAAAATTTATGTACAACTAATCTAATGATAAAAAGGTTTCATTGGTTATATCACTATATGAAATTCCTTTATAATTGATGGAAATGAAATTTGGATTTATACAAAGAATATATCATAGGAGTGTCAAACCATGTATGTAGTTAGGTCCATTTTCATGCACCAGGTGACGTTGGGGTCCATCCTAATGATCCCTTTCCATATGTATTACCCCTATGTATATCTATTCTAGGACCATACCCACTTCATGTATCTCGACAGGAATGAACTTTCAATAAACACCCACATAATATCTTCATTACCAAATATTTAGGATATTATTATATAATTATCCAAAAATTTTATCATTGGGTTGTTCATCCTAATCTATGTATTCCTAAATCTTTTTTCCAGTAATTCTTTTAAACATTATCTAATACCAACTACAGCTCTAATGAACCTATATCCAGAATATGTTGGTCACATTATTACATTTTCATAAGAAACAATGAATCAAAAACTAAGGGGCCAAATATTTTGTAGTCTTTGTAAACTACATATCTACTTGAAATTTACATTATAAATTAAAAATGAATTTTCATTGATCCTTATGTTATTATAAGTAGATTATATATGCATATATATCACAAAACACTTCTTAAAATTCTAGGGGACATAAAACATAATAAATGGGTGAGATCTGATGCTACATAAAGGTTATTCTATACTATAATCCTTCAATAATAAGTCATAATCAGTTTTTATGGTAAATAACCGATGCACATTCCATTTAACCAATAATTTGTTAATAGTGTGGAAATAATAAATGAAAATCCAATAAATCAATATAAATATTCATGTTATCATAGAAAATAACCATGGATATTTAAACTAATCAAATAACTACATGGATGATAAAAAAATATATTCATATTGATGGAATTATTAATATTGGTCATCTATATTATCTCATCAAAGACCTTTTATTACCAAACCAACACAATCGAGGCATTGTTCCTATACATCATATATAATTTGGTATTCCCTCAACCAAGACTCAATCAAGCCTATCTCACTAGACATATCAATGTATGAAATGTTTATATAGGGAACCAACAATAATCAAATATCATTTTTTAATTCCTCATATATAAGTGGTGAAACATAATAATCACAATCATTTTTATTGAAAAACTAGAATTGGAATTTTTGACCACTGCCCAAGTGAATGAACATAATCATTAACCATTGAGAGTTATATAAATGGTATCAAACTAGCAGATCCCCAGTCAGATTAATCATAAACCAACTATTGAATTAATATTTATGATATAAATATAAAAAATGCCTAGTGTATCAAAAGTAAAATTAAGGTTTAAGGTATTTTACGAATATAAAGTCCAAAAATGTTCATTAAAAGTTTTTTAAAAAAACTAACCTTTGTTTTTAAATAAAATTTTAAAAATAAAAGTTTTAAATTTATATATTTTTTGTAAATTTAATTTATAATATATTAGAAATTGTGTAAAATATGTTTTAAAAATATTTAGTGTTCATGAAGTTGTACGATTTTGATTATGTCATACATGATAAAATAATGATTCGTTTTATATTTTTGACAAAATTAAATAATAATAATATTTATAAATCAATTATAATTTTAATACCAATAATTAAATTTTTTTTTTATAAATGAAGTATGTTATGATCATGGTTACGTTAGGTTATACATACACATGAGTAACCTTTTCATTTTTAAATAATCATTATCGAAATGAGCTATGTTAAATTATATATTTATTTATTGATAAAAAATCATATATAATATATTATTTATATAAATATAATTATATATATCATAAAAGTTTTTTTTTATGAAAATGGAGTCATGTCACTTCAGAAAGCGATAGTCCGCACGTACATGAATTCCATTATCATGTTTTAGAGAGTAAAAATGTAAGAAAGAAAGTTATGTATAATCTATTATAAAAGACACATATAAAATTAATATCATATTAAATTAATTAATGTCATATATAATCATTATTTTTATCCTTATCACCTTCCATGTTATGTGTTACAGATAGAATAATCACATTGCTTCGTGAGGCGGTATTCCTCTATACGCTTGAGTGATGCTATCATATCTCTAATTGTTGGAAAGAAACAATTGTATATATGATATAATTACACTATAGGTATTATTATTTTATAAATATCATAGATATACGTTCTATTCATCATAATATGCAATGATGAGAGGTTGTAATTAAACAATGAATGACATTAATTCTTGAGGTGGTACTCTGCCATTTACTCTAATGATTATTACATAACCCATTTCAGGCAAGTGGGGGTTTTTAAGATAATTAAATGTTAATTAAAATATCAATATATATTTCATATACTAATTTTATTATATACAAAAATGAAGATGTTTTTTATGAGGATTGAGAATAAATAAATCAAAAAATATATAGCATGTACTATTACCTCTTTTCAAACAACCTCTTTAATATTGTACCTGATGTATTATGAGAAATGATTTATGAACAAAGAAAAGGGTTATGAGATTATGTTATGGAATTTTGAAGTTATTTTAAAATATATTTTTTAAAAGAAAAAACTCTTTAATTGTGTAAATAATAGAGGATAGTGAATTACCATATAAAAGTAATTTGAGTGGCACACATGTAATTTTTGTAAAGAAACAAGTGTACCAACATTTTCCACATTAAAAAATGGTATAAAATATAATATTATCTATAATTAGACTATATAAGGTTTTTATATGGACATACAATATGATTTTATTATTTTATTATATTATTTTTAAACTTATATTTTTTGTATAACCTCTGGTAATCCCATTTTTACCTTAACTGTGATAATTAATTTTTTTAGTATTGATTATTCCTTTTTGAAAAAATTTATACTATAGTTATTAGTTAAAATATATTATATTGATTTAGAATACAGACTCCAGTATTCCAAATTAACTTAAAAATGGAAAAATTTATTTTAAAATCATTACTGCATTATCAATGACAAGTGTAGGTTTTCAAATAGACACTCTTCGAAGTTTTAATAAATTATTATATAAAAATTAAAAACTAAAATGATTATGACAGAATAAATTGTAAAAATTGATATATAATTGAACATATTTTTATTTAAAATATAATTAAAAATATAAATTATATTTAATTATTTAACATGAATAATGTATTTGATTGAAATTTATTTTTTTCTCTATTCATAAAAAATGATACTTTTTTGAAAAATAAAATACGATTTCCATTAGATAAATTATATATATATATAAGATGAATTTTAATTTTCTAAATTTTTTTCCTAAATTTTAAAATAATATTTTTAATTATATACCAGAAGGGATATTAACAAAACATATTTTAATATATTATTTTTCAAAAAACATTTTTATTAAATGATTTAAATTTTATCTCTCATAAGTATATATCTAGTATATTTATTTTATAAATTTCCAAACCATAATTTTGTTATAATTTGTTAATAATTATTCAAATCTACCTATTTAATTGACATTTTATAATGAAATATTATTTTATGATAAATTTAGACATGAGGTTGTGTGTTTTCCAAGATATAAAATAGATTATTATTAAAGAAAATTACTTGATGGTTTTTTTAATCTCCGATATTCATGTTTCATATTCTATATTATAAAATTTTCTTAATCAATAATTTAATTTTGTTACAATAAATGTTGTTAACATTCATATTTAGTTAGCAGAATTCATTATGCCGATAATTCACTCATTAATAGTACTAGACTGTGGGATGTTTATTTTGAAAATATTTCTCATTATTCTCCTAATTAGAAAAAAATTTCTCCAAACAAGGGCATTATGTTTGCTGATGAAATTTTTTTACAAAAATTTAAATTTTACCTATTCTAGTAATAAAATTTCTCCAATCTTTCCTAGAATTTGATCATAATGGATGTCACATCTTCTACTCCCAATGGTTTTTTGAATTGTTTTTTAGTTACATTTTTCTTTTCATTTTTAAACCTGGATATTTATTGTAAACTCCAATATCCATATCCAAATTTATATAAATTAAAATTATTTAAACATTTCTAATGAATTCCATTATGTATAACACAGTTGTGTGACATGGTTTAATTATACTGAAGAATTAGTCAATAATACTTTAAGTTTCGTTAATAATACGTAAATCATACCTCATAATTCTTATGAGATTAGACTCATAAGTACAAGTAGACTTTTTATCCTTCTACCGTAACTCATGAAATTATTTATCCATTTTATAATGAATAAAATATGGAAATTAATTTTTGAGAAATATTTTTTAAATTCATCCCACTAAACAGATTTATATTCTTGTTATTCTCTAGTGTTCTCGATAAGATTCCACCACATATCTTCATTACCTTCCAAATGATAAAAGCATAGAATGATCATTCTCATGTCTTGATAATTAATTAATGGAAAATATTTTTTCAATGGTACTAATACATTTATCAACATTAATTAGATTTATGGAACTATTAAACAAAGTTGGATATTAGCTCTTGAAAGTAGATATTCGCTCGTGAATGACTAAATAAAACATTCTTCCCTTTATTAATCATTTGGATGTTTTTAGTGATTCATTAGTTGAAAGTGTTGTGTGTTCATTGAAATTATAATTTTAATTACAACTATAATAACATAGATACCTATATAATAAAATTTAATTCACTGTATTAAAATTATTTATATATATGTATATATTAGTTATTAAAATATTAAGAAATGATTTAATCACAATGGATATTGTTTTAACTACACACTTTTCTAAAAAATAATTTTTTTAATATTTAACATCTATGTTTTTAAAATTAAATATGAAATAATTATTATTATTACTAAAGGAAAAATATAAAAATACATATGGTGAAATATTATGACTTATTAGAAAATATATTTTTTTATTTAAATAGTGTAAAATACTGATTTTTTGTCAAAATATTTTTTAACACAAAAATATATATTTTAGTAGTTTAAAAAGGTCTTGAATATTATTTAATGTAACATAAGTAATATTTAGTTTTATTTTATCCAGTTAATTAATTTTATATCAAATAATTTTTGGACATTATTATATGTTGTTTTTCTATTTTAAAAACAATATTTTTCTAAAGATTGTTTTAAAATTCATATTATTTTCCCATTTTAATTATTAAAATACTATATAATTGGGAATGTTTTAAAATATATTTATATATTATATATCATGAAATATTAATTTTTATTCATTCAATGATTATTATTAGTCTAGAGTTTATATAAATTAGTTTTTGGTCAAATAATAGGCTACATGAAACACCATCTTTTCATCACATCTGCGGGTATTTTTAAGCGTTAAATTTCCCCAAATATGTGAATTTAATTTTGTAATATGTATTACATAATCTTAATCATAATAATTACTATTTTATTATAATTTCATCATAATTGTTTACAAAAAAAATATTAAAAATATTACAAATTATTTACAACAACTAATTTAAAAAATTGATTTATTCGGAAGTTAAACTAGAAATATATTTGTTAAAAGTACCTAAATATTTTATAAAATCAACATTATAGAAATATTTAGACCTAATACTTCATATGATAAATAATTTTATATTACTATAGACATTGGACATGAAAATAAAATCGGTGGAATTCATTCATTTCAAAAATTACAGTTGTGCCACAAACCTCACTTATAAAAGTCCATCCCTATCCTCCTGTATTCTCAACATAAAAACACATTGGATCAAAAAATACATAAAAAATAACTTATAAATTTCCATAATAAAATATTATAATTTTTATTTTTGTCCTCAATCCAAAAAAGATAGGCATTACGAGAAAACCAAAAGAAGTTACCTAAAGAATTAGTAACATTTTTCAACAAGTGTTTATTTGTTCCCCAACCACTATAAATTATTATTAAACCATTATTATATATTAACCTCAGTATATTCTAAACAATGATATTTTATACTGCTAATTTCATAAGTTAAATCATTATACACTACCAATAAAATGGTTTATTAAATCATCAACATCTGTTTGGAAAACTTCCTCCTTGAAAATTGATTTCATTCATTTTTTCCATTAAGAAATCTCATGTTTTGGTATGTTGAAGGATATAACATACATATATACTTCCAAATAATCATCTTGTGGTTGTGGGAATCGGAATAGAACATTTTTTATAGTTATAGACCAATTGAGAAAATATATAAATGGTGGTGGTATCCATTCTAGATAGAAACTATATCTATAACAAATTAACTTGAATTTTGTTGATCATTTCATTTGGTGAAACCACTAAAATTCAATGGATGATCTGACCCTATGGTAGTAGAAGGATGGGCCAATGATCTGGAGAGGATATATGATGTCATGGGATGATTTTAATGTCAAAAGGAAACTCTTTTTTATTATCATTTTCAAGGGAAAAACTGATTGATGGTGGTGTTTGGTTAAAAATACCCCAGAGAAATGTGATCTTTATTCCATATAATGGTTATGTTTATTACAAGGCCGACCAAGTGTGTACTAGATTTTGTTCAGAATATTTATAGTAAAATAATTAAATTTTTATGATGACTTAAAAAAGTTCTATTAAGATATATGTCTGCATAACAATAAAAAAAACTATGAGAAAGTATTTCATTCTATTGAAAAAGTAAGGTTGTTGTTTTTTGAAACTTATAATCCATGTAATGATTAAATTAAGAAGTACTCATTATGATTTAGGATGGGGAAACATACCGAAAATAAATATAGATTTTAGAAAATGAATTTCCAATCTTTTTGAAATTATGGTAAAAATAACACTAGAGAATTTCTTATGAAATAAGGGAAATGTTACCGATGTGGAATGTTTTTTATATAACCAATTTTTATAAGTGAATGAATCATTAAATATTAAATATTTGGGTGACTAATTTCCATCTAATTATTAATTGTTTTAGTTGTAATGATATGGTTTTCATACTAATGTTTTCTCAATGCTAGTAACTCAAGTTGGAAATCCTCATTCTGAAAAGCATTAGGTTGTGGAAAAAAATTTCAACTACTGAGGTTTATTGATAACATTCCAATTAAATGGTTAATGGTATGTTATGTGTATTTTAAAATTTTGTTAAATCCATGTTTGGTACACAATCATCACATTCTTTTATTTCCATAAAATTTTCAAGTAAATTTGGAATACCACTTCATGTTATTAAGGTAGAACTTTTTGTGAAAACTCTAGTAGTATAAATTTATGTAATAAAGATTATATGAATATTCCTTTTTTATCATTTGTATTTCCTTTTCGGAAAATCTTGTTGTAATTTTCTTGGTAGTTTTGATATCATCTTGTGTATGGTTTGGAATTAATTTTATCATCACAAGATAGATATTAGTGTTAATAATGTTTTACTAATTTATTTTAGACCATTTATATTATACCAATATGTTGATAAATTAATTAGAGATGGATGTGAATGTTAATTAGATAATATTTTTTAAAAGAAAAAACTGGTCAAATTAGTGATGTTCCAATAGTGAATGAAGTCATGTATTTTATTCAAGAAGATTTTTAGGAGTTATTCTGTATCAAGAGGTTGAGTTTAATATTTCTTAGTTACTAATATTATTTTTATTTCTGATCCCTCTTATCAAATAGATCAAATGGTACATTTATTATTGAAAAAAGATATTTCATGAATTTTTTTACAAAAATTTAATAGGACATAGAACTTCATCAAGTGGTGCCAAAGTTTTGTTTGTTAAAAATAATGATGAATTAATGATACTTTACATTGAATATATTTTTTTAAATAAAATAACTATTAGGAAAATGTTTTATTTTTCATATATTAATAATTTTTTTAATTAGCTCGAGGGATCATAGTATGTTTGTATGGTTGATTTGACGTATGGGTTCCATCAGCTGAAGGTGAAGGAGGAAAATATTCCAAAGACTAAATTTCAGACTAGATATGTGTACTATGATTTATTTATTCAATTCTAGGTTCTCTTATACACAATTTTTTATAAACCATGTGAATACAGGTTTTCATGATTTCATGGACAAATATTGTGGTTGGGATTATTGATAACATTATTGTGTATTATAAATGTCCAAAGGAACATAATATAAATTTAATTATTGCCTTTAAAATTATAATAGAAAAAAACTATAATGGAAATTTAGAAATTGTTATTTTTGGTTGAATCAAATTTAATTCATATGATATATTTTTTCTAAATATATATTAACTATTGACCCTACTTAAATTTTTTTTCTATGAATATAAGTGAACTAGAAATTTCATAGATATTCACAGTTTTCTGTAATTAGCGGGTTACTACAGAGATTCTATTGAAAACATTTCTTTGTTTACCAGCTCAATGATTAATCTAACTTGAAAAGTAGTTAAATTAATCTCGGGAAATTAATGTGATTATTTTCTATGACCATAATATAATATTAGAGAAATGTTTAGTAGTTTCCATTACTTCTAGAAAAGGTGACTTATCATCTATAGTATTGATTCATTGAAATGATATGGTTGTGTCCTAATATATTATAATAAGATAATTAATTATTCATTACATTAGTTGAACCCTCGTGAGTAAATTAACATACAATTGATATGGGATTTGATGATATGGTTTTTCATTTAAAATTTGGAAGCATATTTTATATGGATAATAGTGTGAAATATATAATTATCTGAAAAAAATATTTACATATTAACTCTAATATAATTAAACATTATAAGGAGAATATAGAAGGAACCAGTTATGAATTACTATTGCACAATTCATTACCATACTAGAAATTTAAAAAATATGGTTGATTTATTTATTCAAAACTATAATTTTTTTAACATTGTTATATTGAGAATGTGAATCTTTGGTTAATGATTTTATAAATTTTATCATAACAGTTTTTGATTTAGGTGCGTCCTTAGTTTTGTATTAAGTTTATGCGAAGTTCAATTCCCTAATAATAATTAAGAAAACTAAAACGGACGATCAAAATTAAATAGAAGATATAGAATCTAAGAAATAGGTTATGCTTAAATATATTAAAATTTATAAAGGAGGTATTTTAAAATTTTGAAAATGATTATGTGTGCCTTGTTTTTCTTAGTTGAATAAATATTTATTATGTGATGATCATGGGGTGTTTTACTTTTATCTATGAAGTACTATGTTATATAGAGATCCATGGTAGTATTAATGTTTTAATTTATTAAAAATAGATATTTTTTAAAATAAACATGAAGTGTTTTAACATTCACCTGGTTAAAGTATAAAGACAATTACTGACAAAATGATTCATCCTTTTCTAGTAATAGGATAGAAATGGTAAAATATATCAATGGACTTCATTGTATGATTTCTAAATAATTCATCATAGAATAATTTTTTTCTATTGTAATTTGTGTATTAATTAAATTTTCAAATTACCTTCTCATTTGATATACAATATCTATAAATCAGATCTCTCGACTGTATCTAAAGGTGATAGTTGGGTTACAAGTATTGAATCGCTCTATTATGTTTGACCATGATCCTAGGTTCACATACTATATTTTATAAAAGGTTTTTTAATTATATTGGTACTAAATTAAATTTCAATACAACTATTCATACAAAATATGATCGAATGACTAAGCATAACATTCCAAACATGGAAGAATTTTTTTTTCTTGTTCATAAAATTATCATGGATGTTGGGATCTGCATATTTCCTGTGAGGATTTATCATATAATAAAATTTTTCTATATGTTATGTAAATGTCACCATTTACGGTATTATATGGAAATGAGTGAAGAACTATAGCTTTTTAAAATGTTTTTTGTAACACCCCATGATTTTGAGATTTTTTTTGAATTAATTAAACTTTTCCATTTTTTTCTTTTAACATGATACATGAAATATGTATATTAATATATATATATATATATTAAAACAACAGTTCAAACATTACTTTCACATAGAATAACAACTTATCTTTTCACTACACGAAATACCAAATTTTATGGCACTACAAATAACACCGACATGGTGTATGATGCATGCAACACTGATTTAGCGTACGATATATGCAATATTGAGTTATTACACAACATCTCATTTTATAGTTTTAAATTTATTAACAAGGTAATTTTATCATATTTATTAAAAATAATAATTTTTATAGTAATAATTATATTTTAAACATTTTTATAATTGTTTTATATAAATAAAAGATGTTGATAATATAAGATATGATTATGGATAAAGTTATTCAATTATTAAAAATATTATTTTCTCAAAGAAACTTATTTTAAGTCACTTCTAATGAATGTAATTTTATAAGAATTTATAAATTTAATTTATTAAAATATACTTTTTTTTAACACATATTTTCATAATGATCTTAGTGTGAATTTTAAGGATTTTTTAAAGAAAATTCATTATATGATGAATAGTGAAAAGTAATAATTTTTAGTTAATAAATGAATTTTTTATAATTTATTATTAATTAAAAATTATAGTTTAAATATGTTTTAAGGTCACAATAGATGAATATTACATCTTATTATACAATTATATTCATTTTGATAAACATCACTTGGAAACTGAATAAAAATATTAAGAGACATTTGGTCTTTTTTTACTTTAAAACCACATTATTTCACTCCGCCTTCAAGATTATCAGTAATATTAATTTTTCCTCTTCTATGTTGGAATTTCAAAAATATAACATACAACATTGTATATAGCCTAATATTATTATTATAATAATACCATATTAATTTTTGACCAAAATGATTTGTAAATGTTATTAAAATTAAGAACAGTTATTAAGGAATAATTTTTCTTATTTATGGAAAAAACATAAATTTAAGGAACATAATAACTGATCCACTTGATAAACACACATTGGATGTCCATATTTCGGCCATAAACCAACAAGTCTTGAGTTTTTTTGGTTTGGTAAGACATTTGTTGTAACAAACCAATGTTTTATTAATGTAAATTCTCTTACAACATTTATTTTATAAAATTGCATCAAATTATAACACAATGAACTACTATGTACTATGTGAAATTTATTAAAAATATAATCACTTATTTGATTTTAATTTAACAAAATCTAGCATACATGGTTACATTCAAGGTGAGTTTTGGGGTCTGGTGGATGAAACATAATATTTTTGTGAATAGTAACTTACCCTTATGATTATTAATATGAAATTTTGAATAGTAAATCATCCAGTGAATAGTAACCTCACACATTAATGTACAAATAAAATAAAAGCCTATTATATGTGATAATATGACCATAGTAAATATAGTGGTATATTTATGAGTAATAAATAATTATTCACAATTATTTATTATCTTAATAGAAAATGATTTTTCATAAAAGGTGTTCATAAATTAATATTGTTATGTCTTCTAGTTTTAGGATAATTTTATAAGACATTATGTAATTTTTTAATGCATTAAAAAATTAGTTATGGTTTTAAAATCTGTATTTGTTAAGTAATTTATGATTTTAATTAAATATAAAAATAATCATATTTAAATAATTATTTTTGAAAATGGAGTTCATATTTGTATTATTAACATTGAAAAATGGTTATGTGGAATTTTCATGATTATTCTAAAATACATGAATATTTAATGAATAATAAAATATGATAATTCACAAAAAATGATAAAACTGGAATTTCGTCATCATGCTTCAGCCATGGATGATGTAAATGACCATTGGTTGGAACTCGCATGCACATATTATTTTTTATGGTCACAAGAAACATTATTATTACTTTTCTTAGGTAAAAATAATAATCTAATGATTAAAATACTAAGAATACCCCCCACCCACTCAACAATAAAACCCACCCAAACACCCCTCTTCTCTTCACTCCTCTCAAACCTTGTTCCTTCCCAAAAATCTACACAAATTTTTCTTTAAGATTATCACCCACATCCATCATTACTTGGTCTCCTCCAAAGACCCATCCCTCTCACATTAAGAGTATCTCAAGGAAGAATAAAACAAGATGTAAATTCCTCTTTTCTTTTCTTTAATTTTCTTTTCATGTTCCTTTGTTCTGATTCCATTTCCAACCTATCCTCATCAAAATGATTGAAAAATATAGTACCAAAAAAGTAATTTAATTTTATTATGCTAACGTTCTAATTCAATATTATAACTCCTTTGCCCTCATTTTATACCAAATAAATGAAAACATTGTCATAAATGGGATAATTTGTCATAACCAAGGAAGACACATTATCAATTTCTATTACCATCGTATATTATAGTCATGAAACAATTTTTATGGTTGATACATAAAATTATATATATATATATATTATCTTATGTGTTGTTCTATAATCCTTTTGAAAACATGATGTAAAATAAAAATACCAAACATGTTAATAATGAGAAAAATTTGGAAATTAATTCAAGTGTTTATTGTTAATGATTTATATAATTAATCAACAAAAATTCCAATAACCAAAAAAATTTTATAAACATTTAATCTTTTTTATTTTCACTAATTTCATATATCATCAATTCTAGACAACCACTCTCATCATAATTGTGTTTTTGAACATGAATATTAGTGAACTGATCATTAAAACCAAGGAAATAAATGCTCCCAAACAATAAAATTAAAAATCTTAACTTATAAAAAAGACGTGGATGAACTTAATAAGGTAACAATATCTCAATAAAAAACTTTCTAGGTGCTTCAATTTTTAATTATTGGTCATAATTTCTTTATTTAGATCATTATGATCAATTATAGAACACAATTAGACTTAAGGAAAGGGATCCTCTCTTTATCACATTAATTCTAGAATATACCATATGTTAGGTCCTTTTATGAATAATTAATAATGTAGGGGTAGGATTTCACAACTTCCCTATACATCCCTCATGATTTATAAAATTATAGAATCCCCTTTTCTCTCCCATTATTCACTCCAAACTAGACATGATACAATGTTGATATTCTGTAAGGGATTCTACCCAAAACACTTTTATTCCCTCATGTTTCTATATATTTATTTCTACAAAAATGAAGTTTACTATTTTATTTATTTACTTCTTAAAATTTTGTTGTATACTCTCCAAAAAAATGTATCAATATCCATTAATCATTATCATTAATTAATAAACATATTTTTAATGGATTCCCCACTCAATACATTCTGCTTAGAAAACTCATTTTAAGAGAACATACATAATTCATAACAAATTTCAAATTCACTCAACCATATGTTTCAATCCTTTTTTTTAATAAAAAAAATTTATATTATGAAAACCTTATTGGATCACATATTCTTTTTTATAAAATAGTATTCATTTTTCAATACTTGTTAGTATTTTCCTTAAAAGCACATTAAAATATTATAATGCTAAAATTCTATGAATTATCTTCTTTCAATATAGATATTTTGTTCAAAATAACATACCATGATATATAATTATTATAACTTATAAATGTCTATGTATTTTTTAATTCCATTCTTTCATGGACACTTGTATGATAAACCCATTCATTATTAATTATGACATGATTATGAGATTTGTTTATTTCCATGGGTGCTCTTATCTATATGATTTATTTTGTATGACATTATATTTTGTAGGAATATTCATGAAAATGTTAATATAGAGGAACAATGACATCTCTCCAATTAATTGTCTAATGCATAGTCTCATGAGATGTTATGTGTAATGGTTTTTGTGGTTCGTCATGAATCATGCTACTATGTGAAACGATCATGGTGATTAACCTTCAATTATCATACTCTATGTGAAACAAGCCTTGAATCATGCTAAATTAAAGATTAATGTGGCTACAACAATACTTTGAATTCCTATTTATTTGATCTCATGATTATGTGTTATTAATCCATGTGTTCCATTCCTTTTGTTTTCATTATGTCATTCCTTCTAAACCATGTGTTAGTGTTTTATTACAATACTATTTACCTAACTAGGCTTTTAGATAATCCATTTGTTCACGTGTTCCCCATGTTATCTTTTTCAGATTTTTGAGCACAATGAAATTTTGGATATCAATTTGAAGATTAAAAAAATAAGTGTTATGTTTTGATCCATGTTTTCAATTTTTATAAACCAAGTCTTCATTGACACAAGAGTTCACGATCCATGGAACCTATTCTATAATATAATTATGCTTACAATCAAGTATTGTTATTTATAAAATGCGAAGGTCACTGTATTTGGTACCATATGATAGTCTAGTTATTTTAGAAGAGTAATAATATATTTTTTTAATAACCATAAGGATGATACTATGTAAAATAAAACATCCATATATTTTGATAAGTATAGATTCAGTATCTTATCAAGAAATTTCATCTCTATCTAGATACCAATATGTAATGGTGGCACAGGAATAAATGAACCTAGGGGTAAAACTTGAAAACACATCTTTAAGATTAACTCAAATGGAAACTTGTTCAAAACAACATGCCTTGTTTAACTCTTGATTTTCCAGTCCTAGGGGATATTATTTGGTAAATTCAGGATCATTGTATTAACCATTATTAAGGGAATAAAATAAAATTCCTTAAGAATATATGTTAATAAAGAGGTCAAGTAAATCCTATATTTAAACCTAGAAAATCCTAGGTTGGGATATACATCTGCATTACAATTTAATGCTTTTATGTTCAAAATTTATTTTTTTATGCTTAATAGTTATGTATTCAATCTTTATAATTGTACATTACGTTTCATCAATAATAGTGAAAAATAGAATAATCCATACCAATAATCAATTAATGGGGAAAGTGATGATTTCCCTAATGATATGCCTAATTTGATGGGAACAATTTCTCCAAACATCATGACAGAACGTTATCAATGGGATCATGTTTTGAATAATAACATGAATCATATAGAACACCATCCTACTCCATAAAAAGGTTATGTTTCCATAGAATCCTTCATGCATAAAAATACCTTCCATGTTTAGTGTATCTTTTTAACCATTCCTCTCAAAACAGTGTATTATCTCCATTGAAAATATATTCTATATCATACAGTGCTCAAAAGAAGAGAAAGTCATATTGGCGGTCTACTATATATATAGGTAAGCTGATCAGTGGTGGTCATTAATCAATAATATGATTCCCTAGGAATAAATTGATTCCATGGATATGACTAGATTAAATATATTATTTTTCACTAAATATTTTTTTGGAACCCTTTGTTTTATGAGGGAAATTGAATTCATCAGACTCAAGAAGAATGAATGTGAGTCAATAAGTGCATATAAATAATACATTACAAGTCTTGAAATGTTCCCCTCTAGATTTTTCAGGAACATCGATATCAAGGTGGATAACATCATTATTAGAGTTACGTCGAGTCTACAAAAATCATTGGAGAATCAAGACTTTGACGGTTATGAGGAGATCGTATATTGATCCCTCAATGATAAAATGGGGATTGGAGAATCTCTATGGCACCATGGACCTGATGACAGGGAGGGTAAAATTGTAATTAATATTTGTGGTACTGAAAATAAATTCCAAGATGGAAAGATTCCTGATCATCCCACATGTAAAAATTATAGGAAAACATCATGGAAACTATCTAAAGAGTAACAAGAATTGCTTCAAATGTGTAATGATGGGTCATCAGGTTAAATATTTTATGGGATATGAGGAATCCCACTCATGTGGATGATGAAAGGAATGTTCTGATCAACAATTAGCATGTAGTGTAGTTTTACAACTTCCAAGAGCATGGGCATTATCCGAAAAATTTGCCTATGTTTAGGGTTGTAAGAGGAAATCCTCAAAAACATCAAAGGATACATGGAAGGGGTTATGTTATAACTACTACTAATGTGGATTCAGATAATGATTTGTTGATAGGATTAATAATTATACATTAAATAATAGTGATTGTACTATTTTATTCTAGTTCGACACATTCATTCATATCGTACATATTTAGTATAACTATTCAAACACCACCTAAAAATTTGGATGACAATCTATCTTGGATGATAAAAAATGATAAATTTATTGCTTCCATGGTTTATAAATCCTCACTAGTTAACGTTTGTGGATTCAGCCTCCTAGAAAATATCATCATACTTCCTTTAGTATAGTTTAAAGCTATATTTGTCATGGATTTTCTACCTTTATACAAAGAAAAAATACACTTTTGGGAAAGGGAAATCAATATTCACATCCTGAAGCTCAACAAAATTCATTACATGTGTATGGATGAAGATTATTCTCTTTTAGAAACATTTTCTCTGGTTTGTATATTAATTTTTTATGAGAAAGCATGTCTTTCTCAAATGATTGTGACAAAGGAGAGAATCATTCTCGATGACATTTCCATTGTCAGGGATTACATTGATGTATTCTTTAGAGTTTTGGATGGTATTACTCATGATCTAGTGGTTGGGTTCTCAATTATACATGTTCATGGGGCACTACCTATATCAAATAATCCTTATGTAGTTGTCATTTTAGATCTGGGGTAGCTAAAGAAGCAGTTATAGGTGAATCTATAGAAGGGTTTTATTCACCTAAGTGCATCACAATTGGTTGTTCTAGTCATCTCTGTCAAGAAGTAATATAGATAAATGTGCCTCTATATTGATTATCTTGAGCACAATAAAATAATGATAATGATCATGTATCCCTTAGCATGGATAGATATTTGGTTCGATTACATTCTTTGGGCTAGTTATTTGATTATAGTGGCCCTTTGGTTGGGATATCATTAATAAAGTTTAGTAAAGAAGATATTCCCCAAACATCCTTTCAAATGATGTGTGGACACTACGAGTTCATATTGATTTTATTATGACTCACTAATTCTCCAATAAATTTCATGGATTTAATTAATTGTTTCATTAGAGATAACCTCAAAAAAATTGTATTATTTATTGATGATATTCGGATATACTCTATGAGCAATGAGAAACATGAAGGGTATTTTAAAACATTGTTAATGAATTTTAATAGGGAGATGATGTATACATAGTACAGTAAATGTTATTTGTGGATGGAGCAAGTATCATTCCTGGGTCTTCTTATCACATGAAAGGGGATATTTGTGGAACCATCCAAGTCAATAGCGATAAATAGTGCGCCAAACCAACATTTTTAATAGAGATCCACATATTTTTGTGTAATATCAGGTATTGTTGATGATTTATGATGAAATCTTTACCATTGAGAACCCCAATGACCAAGCTGACACGGAATGAAGTATTTATATTTCTTGAGTTTGTAATGTGAAAACTGTTTTAAGGAGTTGAAAATGTTTTTAATCAAGATGGAAGTACTCACACACCCAATAAGTGGAGAACTCTTTTTTGTATGTTTTAGGTTGTGTGGTGAAGAATAATTAAATATTAATATCCAACTCCACAAGGATGTGGGACATCAATGAGGACAACTATCATTTAAATGATTTGTAGTTGGTGGCTGTGATATTTACATAAAAAATATGGTGGATATATATCTATTGGGAGAAGTGTGAGATATATAATGATCACACATGTGTAAAATATATATTAACAGAAAAAAAATATTAATATTTTGTAGTGAAGTTGAATAGATATCATAAAGTATTATGACTTCTCAATCCACTACCATGCTGGTAAGGAAAATAAGGTGACAGATTCTCTATGTAGAAAGGATTATGCATCTTTATCAATAATAAGAGTAAAAAAGGATCCAATATTCATAGAGTTTATGAGGATGGACATGAAAATCATTAAGGTAGGAACATCATCAATACTACCTCAAATTATTTATCAACCATAACTCTTAGATAAAATAAGTAATTCTAAAATAAATTATGAGGAAGTTCAAAAAAATGTGGAATCCATTAAAATGGGAAATCCATTGTGTTCAGGATTGATGAGGAAGGATTTGTTAAATATCGGTCATGATTATGTGTAATATGTGAATCAAAGTTAAAGAAGAAGCTTCTATATGACAAACACAGCTCCACCATCTCTATCCACCCAGAGATCACAAAGATGTATTGAGATCTCTGGGATGTCATCTGGTGGGATAATATAAAGAAGGATATTACTAAGTATACATTAATGTTATTGGTATTTCAAAAAGATATGGTATAAAGATAGAATTATAAGGGGATGATTTATCCACTACACATACCAACATGGATGTGGGATAACATCACCATGGAAATTATCACTTGACATCAAAGGACATCCAAAATAAAAAATTCTATATAAGTAATTGTGGAATGTCTTGTTAATACAAGTCACATTATCTCAATTATATAGGACATCTTATTAGATAAAATTTCATGAATATATATCGATGAGGTGGTAAGCCTACATAGATTACCACTATCTACTGTATCTGATAGAGATATGAGATTCACCGGTGTGTTATAGAAAAGTATAAAACATGCTATAAGAACTGAAATAAACATAATTATGGACTTTCATCCCCAAACTAATGGCCAATTGGAAAAAACTATTCAGACACTAGAAGATATCTAGAGGGCATGGTCTATTGACATAAAAGGGGGATGCTACCAACATATTCCCCTTGTCTAATTCTTTTAAAACAAAAAATTCCACACATGAATTTGTATGCTACCATGATAACACATTGTTGAAAATGGTGAATGACATAGGCATGTTGGGTTGATGTATGTGATCATAAGCTGTTAGGAACTAAAATGGTCGAAGAAATGACGGAGTAGGTGAAAACCGATTAGCCTCAAATCATGGATTCTCGAAGTCAATAATTGTTTTATAAATATAATCTTCGATGATACCTTGATTTCAATGTTGCAGACACGGTATTTTTATGCATATCTTTATAGAATATGGTCATGAGGATTGGGAAGGAATAATAGTTAAGTCCTAGTAACATTGGAACTTAAAGATTATTATTCATGTTGGGGATATGCCATATTGACTTGCACTTCAACCTACCATGTCTCAAGTACACAATGTCTTTCATGTATCCCTATTAAAGAATTACCTACTAAACCCTTCACATTCACTGTCTTTAGATGTGGTACATTTGTAGAATGATCATTTATACAATGATCATCCAGGGAAGATCATGGTTCATATAGATAAAGTTCTATGTAACAAGACTACCCTCTTGGACAATGTACTATGGTGGAGTCATTAGTATGAAGATGTAACGTGGGAACTATATGTGGAAATGAAGTAAAAGTAACTGAAACAGATTATGTATTATAATGTAAATAGAAATTTAAAAGGAAAAATTTTGTAAGGGGGGAATAATGTAACGACCCAATTTTTTTCAATGGAAATTATATTCCAAAAATAATGTCATATAATGTCATGAAATCACAACACAATGAACTACTAAGAACAATGTGACCATTAATCATAATATTCTATCTTTTTTTATTTTAATTTTGAAAATCTAACATACATAGTTTCATTTAAATTTATTTTTGGGGTTTGATAAAACAAACATAATTTTTTTTGAATAGTAACCAACACATATGTACAAAAACCCACCCTTATGAATACTAATATGACCCTTATGAATATAAAATATTTCAGATAATTTTACCCTCACTTATAAATGTATAAATAAAATTTAAAATCCTATAAGTGATAATATAGCCACAGTAAAATTGTTGGTATTATTATAAGTCATAAATAAATAATTATAAATAATTTAATAATTTAAAAGAAAATGAGAATTCACAAAACGTGATCATAAATTAATAATTTTATTTCTTTTAGTTTTATAAAAATTTTATAAGACCTCATGTAATTTTTGAATGTATTATAAAATCAGATATTTATTTCAAATTTATATTTTCCAAGTAAATTATGATTTAAATTTAAAATAAAATTATTAATATTTAAAAAATTATTTTTGGAAAATGGATTCAATATTTTTGTTATACAGATTGATTATTGATTAGGCTGAATTTTTTGATTTTTTTTAAAATAATTGAATTTTTGAAGAATAATGAAATACGATAATTCACAATTAATGTTAAAACCTGAATTTAGGCATCGTTATTGAGTCATGGATGATGTAAATGGACATTGGTTTGAACTAACATTAACATATTACTATTTTTTATCACAATATTCATTAATATTTTTTATATTATGTAAAAATAACAAACTAATGATAAAAATAATAAGAAAAACCTCCTCCCATCCACTAAAAAACCACCATTACTCCCAACTTCACTTCAGTTATCTCAATCATTTTTACTTCCTTGAATTTTGTAAAAATATCTCCCCAATATCCTGTATCAAGTTCAAAAGCCCTTGGTATCCTCAAAAATCAAAATCATCTCTCATTGAGATGCACACAATGAATATTAAATCAACAGCTAATTTCATATTTTATTTTCATTCATTTTCTTTTAATGTTCCTTTCTTCCATTTTCTTTCCTAACCTATCTTCATCCAAATGGTATTATAACTACATTATCGTAAATTTAATGTAATTAAGTTTTGATAATTTTATAATTCATTATCATAACTTCTATCCTATTTTTTTATATGAAGGAAATGAAAACATTGCCAACGATGTGTTAATTTATCACATTCATGGACGATGGGTTATAAATTTCTATTAACATCTTTAATTCTAGCCATAAAACCATTTTTATAGTCCAAAAACTATTAATTTTATATTTTATATTATTCATTGTTCTTGAATAATTTTTTTACCCATCATTCAAAATAATAATACAAAAAAAGTTAATATTGAGAAAAATTAGCCAATTAATTTAAGTGTTTGTCATTAATGTTTTATATAAAGACTCACCTTCACTAAAAATAAAAAAAATAATTTTATAACATTTTAATCTCTTGTATGTTCACTAATGTCATATAACTTAAATTAATGACAACCACTCTCATCATACATGTGTGTCCTAACATTATTATAAGTGAACTATTAATTAAAAAAATAAGCAAAAGCTCCCAAACAATGAAATTGAACCTCTTAACTCGACAAAAATGGCATGGATGAACATAATAAAGTTACCATAAATCAATAAAATTTATTGGAGGTTATTTAAAAATTTATTAATGAAATTGATTTGATAAATCATGTCATTAATATCAAATCAAGAACACCATTAGTCTTATGGTAAGGGATCCTAACTTTCTCACATTTATTCCAGAATATCCTATATAGTATGTCCATTTGTTCATAATTCATAGTTTTTGGGTATAATGACACACTATCCATAGAATGAATTAATGATGTACAAATGATGATAAATCCCTTTTCTCTACCAGTAATCCCTTTTATGTACCACTGATACCTTGCCAATATACCGTAAGGGATTCTACCCACAAATCCTTTATTACTTGGGGTTTCTCTATCCTTCATTCTACCAAAATTATCTTATCTATTATTTTTATTTTAAAAATATAAATGATATGTTTACAGTTTAAATGAATTTATTAGGATCCATTCATCATTATTTTTTAGGGATATAATTTTTTTTAAAAGATTCCCTCCTCAATACTTTTCAATAACAAAACCCGTTTTAAGGGAACTTCTCCAATTTTTTCCCAATTTCAAGTTCACTCTACCTTATGTTATAATCCATATTTGTATTTATAATACCAATGTTTTTATTATGGAATTATTCTGGGATTAGTTATTGTATTTGGTAAATGATTATTACAATTTCTATTTTAAATACTCGTCGGCATTTTCCTTGAAACCAATCTAAAATGTTTTAATGCTAAAATTACATAAATACGCTTCTTTCATACATTAGATTCTATTTGAAAAAACATGGAATGTTATATTTATATTTTAAATTATAAATTTCCATATATGTTTTAATTCCTTTCTTTCATGGACACTTGTATGTTACACCCATTCATTATGATTTATGACAGGATTATGGCACCATATTCACTCCATGGGTTCCTTTATGTTTATAATTTATTATGTATTATTTTACACATGACAATAATATTCTGTAAAATGTTAATATGGGTGTCCCAATACAACTCTCCAATAAATTTGGTAATGTTTATTCTCATGATATGTTATGTTCAATGGTCTTCGAAGTTATCCTTGACTCGTGCTACCATGTGCAACGGTCTTGGTGGTTAAAAATTATGTGTACTACTCTATGTGGAATTTTCCTTTACTTGTACTAAATTCTTGATTTATGTTCATTCCACATTACTTTTAACTAATTTTTATATGATACATTGTTTATGTGTTATGATCCCATGTGTTCCATGCCTTTTATTAGCATTATGTCATTACTTCTAACCCATATGTTGATTTTTTATTAATATTATTTTTTCATACTGGGTTTTTAGATCATCTTTTTGTTCATTTGTCCTCAGGATACACTATGATATTGTTTGATCACAATGGAATTTTGGATCTCAATTTGACGAATAAATAAAAAAGTGTTTTTTGTTCCATGTTTTTATTTTTTATGTACCTAGTCATCAAAGGCAATAGACTACCCAATCCATGGATTGTATTATTGTGTATAATTATGATTAAAATAATTTGATGTAGTTTTTAAATGTCTTGGGATACTATATTTGTTTGGTCATACAGTTTTCTCAACTAATTTTTTTCTAAAAATTCCATGGGAGTTATTTTACTTCTATATATAAGGCCACCACTCTACAAGATCTTCACACCTATATTGCCACTTATTTTCATCCGTTCACCACCCATGTTTCCTACCAACAATAATTCATTCTCCCTTGAATCATCCCGATGGATAGAAACCCACTCAATGAATTCTTTTGGCACAATCCTAATGGATTTACCCAATTTAGAGTTCACATCTTCTCTCAAACTCATTTCCTTTATCTTTATTCTCTACCACTAACACACTATTTAACACCTTATTGTGAGAAAAATAGTATCTTCTATCTAGGATTTTTTTATGAAATTTTTAACCTAAATATATACACACGTATATGAAATGGATGTTGAATATACACTTTCTCTGTACGGCGAACTACTGCCTCATGAAACGATGATTGTTCAAATCTCCATTAGATACAATGATGGTGACCATTATGATGGGAAATATATCTATATATTTTATATATTAGATTATTTAGGTCTTTATGATTTTTGATTAATTTTTAAACACAAGTATTTTTACCTTCTTTTTGGTGTTGATATGACAATCTTGTTTTAGGAAGTGTGAACAACTGCCCCTCAAAGCGATGTGATTAGTTCACACCCCACATAAAATGTATATTTGATTGTTTTAATGGCATTATATGATATATATGATGTATTAATGATACTTTAATAATTATACATATAAATATACATATATATATTTACATATGTCATTTAAATACATACCTTCTTTATAATAACTGAAACTGAAACCATGTTCATGCTTATATACGGCTAACTGTATCCATGAATGGTGTATTCCATATCATAATTATATATTCTATAAGTAACTATAATATTCATATAATATATATACCTGATATTTTTATCATGATATAAATTATAGAATCCTGATAAACATACAATGAAAAATGATTTACCAAATTATGACACATGTAATGAACATAGCGAATATTACACGAAGTGAGACATTAATATAAGATCATTAACAAGAGGGTAATTTATAGTTATAAAGAAAAAATATATGTTAATTAATATATAAATATTATTCTATAAATTTTTTTAATAAACATATATTTATAATACAATAATATTCTTCAAGTACAAAGTGATTCAAGATAGAGGGTAAGAGGATTTCATCTCACTTTTAATTTCTATGAGATTTAAGCTATGTTCTACAATCATTCCATTTTTGTGTAGTACGTAGATACCGTGAATGTATTATATGAATTTTGTTATAAAAATAAGGGTTATTAACATTCCTTTTTGATGATCCTACTTTAATGGGGTTTACATTTCAATAGTTTCCAAATAGGTAGAAATGTTTTTGTCTCTTTTTTCCTTCTATGAGACTCATTTTTTGTTATGCACCAATTTTTTTTTTAGGTTTTATATATTTATATTTTACATGACCAATGATGAGTATAAATATTTTCATGAAAATATAATCTCTGTGTAATTACCTTTCCTTTCATAGAGATCATAATCCCAAGATACCAAGTTATAAAAGTTTATTTAGATGATCTCATGGCTTCTTATGATTATTTATGTTTATGCTTCCATTGAAAAAATTATATGATCGACACTCAATAATATTAATGGGTATCCTCCTACTATATTGTTTCATGAAATACTCATGTATTTTTATCATTTTTTTCACTTTGGTTTGTATGATTGTTAATAACTTGTTTTCATGAAATCCTGACATTACCCTCTCTTCGGTCGGAAATCATTGTTTTCTAAAAATATTTTATAATCCTATTATACCATTCTCATATAATATCATATATATATTTTTGACCTTTTTTTATTTTACCATTATCTTTAAGGGAATACTATTGTCTCTTTCTGAACAATGATCTTTTCAAACATTTTTACTATGCAAACAAAATATTCTTTTGAACTCATATGATATTTATGGATTTACCCATCATCTTTTATTCGAATATCCTTTTACATTTTATTAAAAAAAATTAATATTAAAGAAATTTTTTTAAAAAAGTAATTTTCTAGGAAAACTGTTTTCAAACTGGTTTCAAACTTATTTTAAATTTTTTCTTGGAAAAATGTTTCTAAATATTTTTTATGTCTTATTTACTTGTTTTTTCAAAGTGCTACCAATAAAATTGTTTTGAAAATGTTTTGATACTTCTTTATATGTTTTCATGAAAATTTATTTTAAAATAATTTTCAATATATCTTTATGTGATTTCAAATTATTTTTTATTAAATTGTTTTAAAATAATTTTCATGATTTTTGTAAAATTATTCATGTGTTTTCCAATAAAAACATTTATAAAATATTCTGATGCTTCTATTAAAAGTATTCATTTAATAAGGATATCAAAATTATTCCATGTCTTCTTTACATGTTTGAAATTTATTTTCTACGAATAAAATATCAATTGGTTTTATACCTTTTTCAATCAAGAACAGTTATTTTCTTCAATAAACGTTTTAAGAGTATATTTCTAATTATTTTCCATTTATGATGACATATAATGATGTTACTGATGCCTTTATTTGAAATGATCTAAAGTGTCCATTCATATCCTTTATATTAATGAGTACTCTTAATTCCATAGTCTTAATGAATCCCATTTCTTTTTCATTTGTAATATTCTCAGGAAACCCATTTCTCATTCATGGGCTATATGCTTCTGAAACTCGCTTCTTTTAATGGGTTATGTTAATGATGAAATGATTATGAAACATGTCTCTATACATTAGTTATGATATGTTTACATTTTTATCATGCCTATTTCATTTCATAGGTAATGATATGTTTATTTATGATCTTTTGGAACATGTATGTATGATTTAATTATGTGATGGGTGTGACATATATCTCCTTCCAATATATTGGGTAATGATTTATATCTCATTAGATATAATGGGTTGGAAAAATGGATTACATGGTATAGTAATATAAAGATAGAACTAGGGATTACTAGGTTCAGTAATACTCGGATGGAATTAGGGATTACTTAAATCAGTAATATAGGGAGGGAAAGACGGTTTACTCAATTCATTAATACGTGGATGGAATGCGGTTTTTATAGGTCCAGTAATACAAGGCTAGAATGAGTGTTGACATTGTTCGGTAATAGATGTATGGAATGAGGGTTTACTCTTTTCAGTAATATTGGGATGGGATTGGGGTTCATCTAGTTTAGTAAGGGTCTTTATCCACTATTATGGTCTTGTAATTTATTCCATGGCTAATAAAGAAATTAATATATGCTTATGTGTTTCTATAATTCCATTTCGTAATCATATTTTATACATTCATTAATTATATCCATTATTTCCTTTTGATTCATGTTTGATGAACTGCCATGATTTATGACATGATTCATGTATATGATATTATATATGCAGGGTATGACCTTGTATTTTCACAATCATGTTCTCATAGCCTTAATTACATGTTTATGCTAACATGTCCCACTTTTTTACCTTCACTGATATTTTGAGCTCACCTGTTTCTATGGTACATTCCCCATGTTTTGAAGATATGCATTATATTTGATGTGTATAAGAAGGTTGTTGGTCAAGAACCTTGTTGAATATATTTAAACTCACTTATATACTATTGTTTAATTTTCCTTGATTCGAAGGGCACTTTACCATCTACAATCATTGGGAAACATTTCGTTCAATGGTTAGGTATTCCAAAAAAGTTATGTAATATTAATGTTTGTAATGCATGTGTAACTATTGTTAGTATTATATAAAATGTATATTTAACCATTGAATCAAGGATGAAAAAATATTAGTTATATCCCTATGTTTATTTATATGGATATGTATAGGGATGTCTCTATGGATAAGTATAAAGATGAGTTTTTGTTTTGGAAAATGTCTAGAAATATTAGTAAAGCATAGAGTGTGTGGTGTTTGAGAAATACATCCATGTCTAGATACTACAAGTTTATGTGGATTTGGAACAGATTTCCTTAGGGGTAATAACTACGATAACATGTTCTGGTATTGACTCAGGATAATCTGGTACATATCAATGGGCCTTACTACACAACTAGTTTGACACTCTTGGGGGATATGATTTTGGATTTTACAAACTCTTCATGAACCATCATGAAGGATTTATAAATATGTTTTATATAATAACCTAGGACAATCATAAGGAGTCATATATTAAGGATGGTTTCATGAGTTTTACTTCCTATATGTAATTATTTTTCGGACTATGTGGTTTTCTTCTCAGATAAGTTTTTCTCACACAATTTTACTCTTTTTTGTCAATGGCTGTAACCAGAAGTAGATTTATTAATGTTGAATGTGATGGAAGATTTTATAATGAGGACTCAAATGGGATGATCACTAATGCGAATGATCTAATGATGATTCCTAATCAGTGTTCATGAAACCTGACTAAAAATGTATACCTTACCAAACTCATAGATTCGCCAATGAATGGATAAAAGGCGACTCCTAAAATTTAGGGTAATGGAGATCATGGATGAAAGAAGATTCAGTTTCCATTGGGTAAATAATTTTTAAAGAATATCCTATGTGATTGTATTAGAGGAATAAGAAGGTGTTTTGACTATGGAAAAGAAGGATGCAAAAAAGTGACTGGAAGGGATAAATGAATATTTCAATTCACAAAATGAATGGGAATTTTGGAATATCTATGTCCTCATCGAAGGATAAGTGTTTTATGTGTTGAACAATGGTCATTATGAAACTCAATATCCATAGAAAAATGTTCGTAAATATAATGAACAAGGAGGTGTGAGTAATGATCACATTGCGGATGATGAAGAGACAATACATGAAATGTGAAAGGGAAGAGGAATTAATGGAAATGGATTAAGGATGACGTAATCAGATTATTTATGTAATTGGATCCCATAATTATGAATGGTGAATTATTTATGTATTGTTCAATTTATTTTTTGATAAGGATTTAAAATAATTTTTAATGGTCACGATGGACTAGAATGGTTTTCTCAAGAAATTTATCATTTGGACTAAGGGGTGGTAACCCTTAATAATTTCTTTATATTAATATAATTTTTAAAGAATAATCATATGTGGGATATGTATAAGTGAATTGGATGGTACATATTTCAATGGAGTTGATTATTGAAAAAACATTCAATGTCATAAATGATGATGTTCACAACTAATTGAATTTAACAAATATATCCAGTAATCATTTGAGTATGGAAGCATGCATGTTTTCCAAAATGTATTAATTGTAGTTACAGTTGTTTCTATGTTTCAATATATTATATTATGAGTTTATTCACATGACTTGAATCTTTTGACCCATAGATACATTGTGATATTGGGGAAAAATTACAATCAGATATCATGACTCTCCTTCTATGGTTTTTTATTTTCATATTTCTGAAGGATTATAAGGTTATCTACTCATGAAAAGATTAATTTAATAATTAGAGGAATTATTTTTGCATATGATTTGTGTTAAAATCATTATTTAAATGGATAGTAAGTTATTAAACGTATTTCAAGGATTTCCATATTATATATTACATGAGTGTAGTTTAAAAAATAAATCATGTATGTCGAGTGACAACCAATCATGTTAAGAAAGGACGTGAGTCTTGAACCCATGACCGAATGACGATAATTGTTTCAGTCCTACCACTAGCCTATGTGACTTCTATGTTTATGAATATTTATTTTTATTTAATAAACATTTAGGATGAACTGTTAGTTCTAATTATAATATATTAATGCATGTAGTTTTTTAGAGAAAAATACTTAGACTTTTTATTGTTGTATGGGCCTTAAGATATCTTAAAAGCATATTTTAGTGCCTTATTCATCAATTTTAGTTTCTAGAAATTCATTCCATGAGGTAATATATGTATTAATAAATTATTTAAAACAAACATAGAATAATTTTTTTATATAAAAAGAATTACGCAACATTCTAAAAGTGATTAAAAAATTGAATTTCTCATAACAAAATTTTCATTGAGTTGACGATCTTTTAAATAATCCGAGATTTATGACATCTAGGCCCTAAACATTCATTTCATCAGAATTGTTTTTTTATTTATGACCATAATCACACCATTAAAATATGTACGCTTTCCCCTTCACACCCAACCCATGTTCTCTATTGTGGAACCCCAGTTATATGTAACATTGTGTAACTATTATGGTTCCAAATTTCCCTTTTTATGGGAAGTTTTAGTATCCATTAATACGATGTCGGTTTTTATGAATGAAACATTTATGTATGATAACATTGATAACCTAGAAGAATTTCAAGGGAGGAATTCGTTTTCTGTGGCTTATAATATAACACCCATAGAATTTGGGAATTTTTTCCGAATTAATTTAACTTTTCTTTATTTGTTATTTCACATGACTCTAGAAATAGCTCTATATATATATATAGACTGAGTGAAAAAATTATTTTACACAAAATAAAAATTTTACTGCACTACACACAATACCAATATGTATTTCACTAGAAGAAACACTGATTTGGTATATGATGCATGTAATACTGAGTTGTTGTACGATACACGCAACATTGAGTTTCTACAAAAAAACAATTTTTATTATTTTAAATATTTAAATAACATCACTATTACATGAAAATTACATATAGTAATATGAATTTTAATAACTACTTATCAGATTCTTATATAAATTTATATATAAATAAAACCTATTAAGAATAAATTAAATTATATTTAGTAAATTCATTCTATGATAAAAAATAATATTTTCTCAAATAAAATTCTCTTAATATCCTTCTTATGAATGTAATTTTATACAAATATATATATTTAATTTTATAAAATACACATTATTTTTTAATTCATATTTTAAAAAATATCCTAGGGTGAATTATTTGTATATTTCTAATAATCATCATTTGGTGATGAATAGTGAAAAATACTGCTTTTTAGTTAAAAAGATACTATTTTATAATTAATTACATATTGTAAATGATATTATAAATATTTTTTAAGGTAAATTTTAAGGAATTTTAAATATAATAATAATATTAAATTTTGGATGACATACATCACATTTAAACTAAATAAATATTCCTAAAAAATAATTTAACATTTTCCTACTTTAAAACTATGTTATTTTGTCCCATCTACGGGATTAACAATATCCTTAATTATTTTCTATGATTAAAATATGGAAAATATTATAAAAACCATTATATTTAGTATAAAATTTGGATTCTTATAAATCCATTATAATTTTTTACCATAATTACAATTTATAAGTGATTAAATTAATCAAAATAAATAAGGCCATATGAAGCTTAATTGTGGACTAATCATTATCATTAAGGGCACATGTGAACTAAACACTTGTCCAAAACCCATTTTCTATACATAGTTCGTACATAAAAAATTATCTCATGTGTTTTATTAGTTTTTTAATAATTTTTTTTTATAAATGACCATGTTCATTCCTAATTTGATTCTAAACATTTCATGTGAGACCTTTTCCTTCCCTATAAGAGTCCACCACCTCTATCCATTCCACACACCAATAAAACCATTTAAGTTTATATATTATCGTACCATGTAGAATCAAAACAATACTACCTTATAAATATAATCATCCCTTTTGCAATAAAACCTTTCAAGGAATCCATTTGGCACAAACCAAAAAGAGTTACTCGATTAAGAGGTAACATCCTCTCTCAAGCTTCGTTACTTTATTTTTCTACTTAAACCCTACACTATATTTATTCACATCTTGGGTGATAAAACCTGTATCATATATAAAATATTATTATTATTTAAATGGTTATGACCTATATATACACACAAATCTATCTAATGTAAGTCTAATATGTTGTTTATGTGTACGACATAATATTGCCCCACAAAACGGTGATTGTTAATTTCACCATTATGACCTATAATAGTGGCCATTATGACAGAAAATTGATTTATATATGTAATATATTATATTTTATACATCTTTAATACAATATATTATATTTTAACCATGGAATATTTTTACCATCCATTTGATGTTAATATGATAATCTCATTTGAGGAAGTGTGGACAACTCCCACCACAAAGCGATGTGATTCATTCACAAACCATGTAGAATATATTAAGGTTGTTTTTAAGGAAATTATATTATATATATGATATATTAAATATACTAAAATAATGATATATATAAATAAATGTATATAAATATTCTATTTACATTCATTCATTCATTACGACAATAAAAACAGAAACAACGTTCATGCGTACGTACGACATACCATCTCCAAGAATGGTGTCATCCATTTCATACTTCATTACAATATAAATTATTATAATATTTATATAATTAATATAACTTATAATTGAATAATTATATAAATTATGGAATCATTATATTGGTATAATGAAAATCAATATAACTAATTATGACACATGTGGTGAACAAAGACAAAATTACCCGAAGTGATGCATTAATATATGATCACTAACAAGTGGATAATATAATGTTAAAATAAAACCATATATTGTAATAGATATATGAATATTAATTTTCAAAGTATGTATAAATAAATTATATTTGTTATACAGAAATCTTGTATGTGTACGGAGAGAGTCAAGACACAAGGTAAGGGGATTTTATCTCACATTTAATTTCTGTGAGATACAAGTGATGTTCACCACTCTTTAATATTGAGTCATGTATATAAATACCATTATTATATTCTATGAATATTTTTATTATAGTTATGGGTATTAAAATTTCACATTTTATGATCCTTCTTTCATGGGTTTTTTGTTTTAAAATGATTTAAATTCGTAAAATTATTTTTTTCTGAATTTTCATTCTTTGAAAATCGTGTTATGATATGCAACTAAAATTTTATTTATGGTGAATATACATATATTTTACAAGAAATATCTTGAATAAAAATATTTTCATGATATTATATGATTAATTAAATTATATTTTATTAGAGGGAGAGAATGATCCCAAGATACCAAGTTATATGAATTTATTTAGACGATTTCATTGTTTTTGGTATTGTTTATGATTATGATTAATTTAGTAAAGTTTTATTACCCATCACTCTATATTATTAATTAGATTCCTTATAATATGTTATCTCATGATATACTCATATATTGGTACCATTTTCTCT
Source organism: Viscum album (assembly GCA_963277665.1). Lineage (NCBI taxonomy): Eukaryota > Viridiplantae > Streptophyta > Magnoliopsida > Santalales > Viscaceae > Viscum > Viscum album. The sequence continues at coordinate 2,089,020,133 of OY728152.1, forward strand.
TCGTCGGTACATAAGATAGTTAAGAATGTATTTTTTGGGATGGCTGACTTTAACCTCTCTTCGGTCAGAAACATGTGACTTATAATATGAGTTTCCAAAAATTTTATATCATTCCCATATAATATAAAAAAATATAATATTACCATTTTTCTCTTTTAAAAATATCATGATCAGTATATTATTTAAACACTCCAAACATTGAACATTTCTATCATTTTTTTGTGAAAAAGGGAATGTTCTTTTGACCTCGTATAATATGCACGGATTTACCTGCTATCATTTAATGGAAGCTCCCATTTAATTTTTTTTAAAAAAAATTAATATTTATGATATTTCTTTAAAAAACTAATTTTAAATTATATTTTTTTTCAAATTGGTTTTGAAATTATTTTATATAACCTCATGGTATATTATTTTCAAATTGTTTTCAAGTCATGTTTATGAGTTTTCAAAGTTCATTAAAAGAAATTCTTTTCAAAATATTTTCAATATTATTGAAATGTTTTCATGAAACATAATTTTTAAAAGGATATCAAGGATTATTTATATATTTTTGAACTATTTTTAATGAAATATGTTTCATTAATTTTTGAATATTTCATTAAATATTTTCAATTGTTTTCAAAGAGAAATGATTTTAAAAAGTTTTTATTCCTGTTATAAATGTTTTTATGGAAGAAGGTTTTAAAAGTTATATCATGTCTCCTTTATATGTTTTCGAGGTATTTTAAGGGAAATTATTTTCCAATGGATTTATTCCTTTTTCAAACAATAAAGTATATTTTCCTCAATAAATTATTTTTGAGTATATTTCAAGATTAAATTCCATCTAAGATTACATCTTTTGGTGTTACTCATGATTATCTATAAAATAATATAATGGTTTTCATTACAATCCATTATATGAATATGATATTTATAATGTTACGATCGTTTTGAAACCAATTTATTCTTTATGAGTAATATTATTTTGAAACCTATTTAACATTCCATGGTTATTTGATTTTGAACCCCACATATTTTTACTGGTTGTGTTTATGATGAAATTATTATGACCCCTATCTATTTCCACATGTTATGATATCTTTACATGTTAATGATACCCATTTAATTTCATAGGTAATGATATGATTATTTAAGATCTCGTGGGATAAGAATGTTTGATTTCATTATGTCATGGTTGGGACCAATATCTCCCTCAAATGAATTTGTTAATGATTTTTATCTCATGATATAGACAGGGATGGAAAAGGGTTTAATTTTTTCATTAATATAGTACTGGGATTCAGGTTTACTCGATTCAGTAATACAGGTCTTGAATGAGGGTTTACTCGGTTCAGTAATACAAGGTTGGAACGAGGGTTCAATCGATACAGTAAAAGATATTTTCCACTAATATGGTATTGGAATTGATGACTTGGATACTATGTAAATCAGTACATACTTATGTGTTATAACACCCCATGATTTCATAATATTTTATTTTAACTAATGTTATTCAATAACTTTCACTACACGCAACACTATGTTCAGTCACACTACGACTTACTAAACTATAATTTCAAAGATATATTATGAATAATATTAACTATATTTTGATTTTTATATATTCTATATAATATTAAAATCCATATTATGAGTTTCATAGACATATAAAATAACAAATTCATTTTTTCAGATAAAATATTATTTTTAAAAAAATGCTATTTTACCACAATTTAATGGAAACCCCATTTTTGATACCAGTATTTGACACATTTATATAATAAAGTTAAGGAAATTAAATTAATTTTTAGAATAAGGACAGAAAAATTTATTTTGGATAAATTTTTCGTACTTTTCATTTAACATTCTTATTTTGATGAATACTAAAAAAATACACAATTTTAATTGAAAACAACTTTTTAATCGAAATAATTTATAGTGTTAAATTTTGTATTTGAATAGTTTGGAAGTAAAAATAGATAATAATTTTATAATATTATAATATTATGGTCATTATATGTAATTTCACATTTAAATTTGACATAAACAAATGTCAATCTTATGATTGTTTTTACTTTTTAAAAACCCACTTTAGGTAAATTTTTTGTATTTTTATGAAATCATTAAATTTTTTATTAATAGTGATTTAACCTGATTTGTATTTTTAATATTTATTTATTTTATTTAAATTTATTTTAATACAAAGTAGATATATAATACCTATATAAGTTCAATGTAATTCATTGGAGTCATTTTATAATAAAATTAGATGTATAAAATTTTATTGAACATTTTATTTTTTTTACTAATCTTCTAGGAGAGTTTTTAAATTCTCATAAAACATAATTTTACGAATTTTTTTAATGAAATTTCAAAAATACGAGAAACACGGTTAAAATCAGTAAAAAAATTTAGTTCAATAAGATGAAAATAATTCTTGGTGAATAGTAACATTTGACTTTTATTTAACACGGTTAAAGGTATATTGGGTAATCAAAGGTAATAATGATATTATAATTACTCTAAGACATGTTCTAATTCTATTGAATATGTTTAATTAGACCAAAAATCTCCTTAGTAATAAAACATGATCCTTTAGGTCCACATGGATTAGATTAAGACAATTACTATTATTTTATTTAAAGAAGAGTTAAAAGTGTTAAATTTAAAGTTTATTAACTCATCCATTTTTAATATAGGCATATAAATATGAAAAATTCGATAATAAATATTAATTATAAAGATAAAAATTATCCTACCTAATGTTATTTTATTTATAGTTTTTAAATATTAAATAATTAAATATATTTGTGACACAATGATGATGAAGTATTTACCTTCTAAATGAAATATTAAAATATTTAATTATATAATTTATAAAATAAATAAAATTTAAATGTTTTGATTCAATAGAAGAATATAATAGGTCAATATGACATGTTAGGTATTATTATATATATTTTATTTATGTGATAAGTTTTTTATTACTTTCAAAAAAACAAAATACCAAATAGTGTACAAATTGAAATAAATTAGTTTTTAAAACAAATACAATATTATTTGTTGATATAATATTCCATAAAATATATGGTTCATCCAAAGGTATTAAATAATATTATATATAAAATTAATTAACCACTTTATGTTCTTTTCGAATCGTAGTGTAAGTGTATTTACCATATACTGTAAGAATACAAGAAGGGACAATAAAAGTAAAACAATTTAACTAAGTGTTAAATCTAAGTGATAAAGATAATATGGTAACCTTATCATGACTAAAAACAATTTTTTGAGAGTATTGAGATCCATCCCCACCTTATAATTGAAATAAATAATTTTGGATCCAATAAAAACTGAAACAGATTTTATTATGAAATAATATTTCCACATTTTCCTAAAGTGACCCTCACATATCATATAAAAGTGTACTTCCCCTTCTCTTAATTTCACTCGTCCAAAGCCATTTTTCTCGGCCAAAACCTACCAAAATATCTTTCAAAAATACATCCCTTCAACCTAGAAGCGTTACATTGACCAGAAATCCAACCCATGGAGCCCTTTTGATCAACTCAAAAAGAAACACCTGAAAAAAATCAATAATTTCACCACCCTCTTTCAATATATTTTCTTCTTCCACTTCCTCTTTATTTCTTGTTTCCATACCAAAATAATAAATAGAGTACCTTCTACATAATACTATGATATTATAAATATGAGACAACTATATTAATTTTTTCATCCATCCTATAAATGACAATGTCACCATACGTCCGTACGTACGAATCACCGTCTCCACGTCGTGGTGATGTTTTATATTAAAAACACTTCATTTTTCGGAAGGTTATAATAATGAGTATAACTGATATAAATAATAAATATAACATTTTAATTATTATTTATAGATGATATATTATCAAATTATATTTTATATCACCATCAATATAATGATATTGTTGCTCGTGCGTATGCACAACTTACCGTCTCCACGAACGTGATGAGATTCATTACCAATCGTAATTATTTAATAATACTTTTCTTTTTATGATTAAAAATAATGTATAAGAACATAATATCATTATGGATATAAATAAAATATTATATATACATAAAAATCAAGGCTTCACTAACAAAACATATAAAGTAAAATGAATTAGTTTACATCCAAAATAATGATACAAACTAAATATCATTAACCATGCAATATTAGAAGATCATATATGATATAATATTTATGTATTTGGTTTTTTTATAATTTAATAAAAATGATTTCACCATTATGTATGTGTTTTATTGTAAGGACCTGGAATGTTTGGGGAATTATCTTTCTCTCTTAAGTACATTGGATTTTCAAGAGTTCGCGAAAATTTATGGCAAATGATTCCAAGGCCTGGTGTGCTCAGAATCAGTTTTTGATGTTTTTTTTTGAAAAATTCAATGAACGTGAGAGAGATATTTTATAAATTTTGAACCAGTGCCCGGAATTGAAATTGGTGGGCACCGTTGAACTCGCAGCACCGATATTCTCTTAAGGAGACTTTCACCTAAACTACAGTGACTCGAGAATAGAAGATGTTTTTTTGGATTTTACGTGGAATAATAAAATAAAATAAGTGGATGATTTATTTTATATTATTTGTTATAAAAACATTTTGGAAGTTGGAGGTGGGGCCACCACACCTTAACCTCTCATTAAAGGTTATGGTCGTGGGGCCCACCCAAACATAACCTCCCATGACAGGTTACGACGTGGGGACCACAAGGGGCTTAACCCCTATTGACATAAGAGAGTAAAACCTCTAAAAACTCCCTCATAAATAAGGAAGAGCCTCTTGAAATACAATTATATCAGTTGTTGAAAAATTCCAAATTAATTCGTGCCATCACACATGAATTGATTATGTGGTGCCTTCAAATTTAATACTCCCCAATTAATGCGTGCCAACACACATGAGTTAATTGGTGGAGCCTTTTATTTTAAGTTATATTTTCTTGAATATTATACCAATAATATAATAAGATACCACATTATCTTTTTATTTCATTGGTTGTCACATCTATTCATTATTGGAGGAGAGCATGGGAGAAAAAGAGTTATACAACGAAGAACCTCCTCGTCCAAAGAGAAACGAAGAATGTGTTCATCCCATGAATATAGTCAGAAATGACCTTATTATACTTCTTTCTTAGAGCATCAAAAGTCATGAGAAGTCTTTGATGACCAAATTTTGCATCGTCATCAATGAGCCCACGCAGCTCGGGTTTGGATGTGCTTGGTGGACTCGACAAATGACGACCTTCTTCATCTAATTTTTACGACTCCATTAAATGTCGATGACGGACAATAAATGGTAGGGGTTTAATATTATCTATGAATGATCTTTTCTCATGTTATTCCATTCTCTCAAAACAAAGAACGAGAATTGTTGTGCTTCATACATGTGATCCTCTTGATAAGACCCTAAATGCAGAGGGTGCGGGCCAAACCAACATCACCCAACACCTCCGTCGTTCTTGTCTGAGATGATCCTTGTCATGGTGATGAGGTGAAAAAATGATGAAGGCGGTGACAAAAAATGTTGTGCTACCCATCACCTCTAAAAACCGTGCAACCCCTGTGGCACAACGGTGCAACTGACCGAAAACCTCCAGCTCGAGTCGCGCCGAACCGGCCAGCCCACATGCCCCACCGGCCTTCTCACGCCCTGTCAGCCTTCTTGCATCCTAACTGGGGCCTCACGCAGACCATGCCCGGCCTGCCCACGGACTCCTGCACGCCCTGCCTAGCCTACCCGTAGCCTCCCCCGTGCTCAGCAGGCTTGCTCTCGTCCTGCCTGTGCGCCCCACCGGCCTGCCTGCACCCCTCCGGTTTTCCCGCACCCCGCCCGCATGCTCGTGGCTTGCCCGACACCCTCCCAGCTGCCCCTTCGGCCTGCCCATGCCCCGATGTCCTGCGTGCAGCCTGCCTGCCGCCCTCTTGGTTGCCCCTCTGGCCGACCCAAGCCACACCCAGCCTCTAGGACGACTAGGCCGAGCTGTGCTGGCCTTCCATGCTAGCCCGCATCATCTCTCACAGTGTTGCTGGCCAAACCAACTCAGCCTTCCGAGCCAAGTAGTCCGAGCCGCGCACCTCACGGCATAGGCCGGACCGGCCCTGGATTCCATGATGAGCTGCCTACATAGCGACCTGCAGGCCAAGCCACCTCCACAGTCTGCTGGGTCGGACACTGCAGACCGGGCCGAACCCAGCGGGCTGACCCAGCTAATGGGTCGGGTCAGACATAGCGGGTCTGAACGGGTCGACCCATACCAGGTGGGGCCATGTCGGCCCGACATGGTCGGACTGGACTCAGACCCACTAACAACCCTTTACTATATTTGGCTATATCTTTGACAATGGGCATTCATTTGGCGAACCGTCAGGGACTTTGTTTTTCATGGAACGTGATGGTCATTTTGAGAATACCCCACTATAGTATGGTGTATTTTTGAGAAATTTTCAGGTTGGATCGTTCATTGATCTAACCTGGCCCCCAGGACTAAAAGGATAATAACTCACATAACGTGCATCTGAGCAATGCGTCATTCATTGGGTTGATACCCCTATGATTTGGCATTCCATTAGGATACGTCATCTTTAGACTTTGTGGAATCTTTTTTATCTTAACATAGCTAGAGTGGAAGACCTTCCCAGAATCAAGCGTGCTATACTGGAACCCTGCGGCTGGCTACGCACAAACCGCTATTCCCGGATCCTGTGTGGGTCTAACAACACTGACTAATGTTCCTGGATCCTGTGTGGGCCCGATAATTCTAAATGCTAGTCTTAGATCTTGTGTGGGTCCAATAGCACTGACTATTATTCCATAATGTTGTCTGGGTCTGAAAGATCTAAATGGAGGCCATAGATCCTATGTGGGTCTGACAGCTTTTATGATTCAGTGACTACATTTGATCATCCCTATCTCTCTACGAATGTTGTATACCTATGTGAGCTGAGTATGTGACTTTTGAATTTTTCCTCATGATTGAGATGCGTTACTTGATGACATAGGAATATGTATTGACATATACCTAATTAATGTTTATACATTGATTTTATACTTTGTGGTTTGTCCTTGGTGGATTTTGAGAGACCTTGGTGCTCTCCGGGTCCATACTGAGTATCATTATAGTCACCGCTGCACGAGCTATGTCTACACCTTATTGTTTGGGATGCCGACGATGGACGATGCTGACCGAGGATTAGTGTACTAGGACTGGGTGGTACCTAGAGGTGGAGCAAATGGCATGACAGTACACGAAGGAGACAGACGGACGTGGACCACTGTGGAGGCTATAAATGCCCACCCATCAAGTAGGATTTTTTGGAGGACGATCCAACTGATGTTTTACATTTATTAAGTTGTACATATAAATTTATTTTCCATTTACTTTAGAGTTTGAAATGAATTTCCAGCCCTTTTTACTTTCATTACTCTTTTGTATACAATTTTACAAAGTGTTTTGCTTCCAACTCGTAATCTATTGTGTGTGTTTCCTTTTTATAAATTACATGTCTTCCCAGTTTATGGATTTATGCCATTGGTGGATGTTGCCAGCCCCTGTATTATAGAAGGTGGGCTTGCGGTAGTCACGGAATGGGACCTACAGGATGGGTCATGACAAAATGGTATCAAAGGAGCCAATTCTACCGTAGAACATAGGACTCTAATCTTTTCTATGAAGCAATAATTTATGGGTACTGAGTGTGGTTTTCAGTTCAGTGAGTCTAGTGTTGTTGCGGTAGATGAAGTATTTGTATACTTGGACCTTGACTTCTAATTTCTGACTTAGTGCACAAATACACAAATTGTGTTTGTCTGTTTAAAGAGTTATCTTTGCATTGTTTTGAGTGATCTCAACAAGTATAAATTATTGACCGTGGTGCACCGGTATCGTTTTAGGATTGTCCCATGTATATAGCCATCCAGGGTACCATGATATGTACAAGATGGAAGCCCAACGAGTGACAAGGCCTATGTGAAGGGCCCCATTATAGCAGAGGCACCAGCGGTACCACTTCGCATTGGGACACTGATACCACCATCCCCAATAGCAGACGATGTGTTCCGCTTCAACGCTTTGCACGAGATCCAGCACCGGAGGCCGCCAAGGTTTATGGGAGAGACAGACCTTTAGGCAGCTAAGGATTGGAAGGAGGCTATGGTGAGATTATTCAGACTGGTAGGGAAATGAACTAACTTCATGGTGATTCTTGCTTCCATCATTCTAAAGGTAGTTTTAGGAAGATGGTGGGGCCCGATGCTCTAGGTTCAGGATGAGGAAACACTACTCTAGGTAGACATCAAGAGCCTATTTCAGGAGGAGTTTATCCTAGCCACCCTATATGTAGTGCAAATATAGGAGCTACTTCATCTACTGCAGGGCATCATGATAGTGGCATAGTACTCATCGAGGTTCACCGACCTCTCGTGATACTCCACCGATATGGTGCACGTCACTTTATTCAGGGCCGGGACATTCGAGTGTGGGATTACACTAGATATTAGTGCATCTATGATCTCACTCAACATCCTGAAATAGGAGGGAGTGTTAGAGAGATCCCTCTTAGTGAAGAGTTTCATTACCAAGATGTCACTTGTAGCGAGACACATCACTAGTTGACATGCAGTGGAATCATTTACAGCAGGCATTGAAAAACTGTCACAAAGTTCCAAGAAGACCAGGCCATCAAATGGACGATCTGAGGATACATGTTCAGTTTTGTAGGGCACAGAAGACAGAGCTATTCATGCCAGGAGCGGGAAATGTTACTCTTACGGTGGGCAGGGTCACATGGCTTATGACTATCTGACCCACTGTACTGATGATCAGCAGAAGATCGAAGGACCTCCATAGTAGAGACATATATTCATTCGAGGCAGACCACAGGGAGAAGCAAGCTGTGGAAGAGGAGTTGGCCTTACAGCTGGTGGTGCACTACGGTTTGTGGTGTTACCGCCACCTCCACAGGGAGGTCCACCCAGACCACAGAGAGTAGGTGGACATGCGAGAGCTTTGCTTTTGGTAGTTGAAGCATATGACCATGGTGCTCTAGAGATGATTTGAGGTATGATCTAAGTCTAATCCACCTTAGTTGTAGTACGTATAGACATAGGTTCTAGTAAATTATTCATTGCCACTGCCCTTACTCAGAGCTCAGAGATTCCGATGGAGCCATTGGCTCGATCATTATGGCTAGAGTCTCCTACGGGAGCAGAATCGACGATTACACACTGTTTCCATTTGTGTGAGATTACTCAAGGAGGTGAGAGTTACGCTTGGGATCTCCTCATAATGGTGTCGTGGCCTTACGACATCATCATGGGAATGGATCAGTTATCTATAATCCATGCCCTGATCGACTGTATTAGGCACATGTGCAGTGTGTCCGCATGGATGGGACTTCGTTCACTATCATCGGCAAGAAGGGATCCTTTGCAGCACAGGACAGACTTACTAGGAGGAGGGTGCAGCCAATCACTCATCATTTGGCCTGCCTTACCCTCAGACCAGTAGATGTGGAGAGTCTGAACAATCCTGTAGTGGTGGACTAGTACCTGGATGTTTTCCATGATGATGTCACATGTCTATATCCTCAAAAAGAGGAGGTATAATACATTGTCCCGTACCACAGGATGGCACTGATATCAACACCAGCGTATCATATGGCTCGCACGGTGCTTCGAGGGTTGTGGGTACAACTAGAGTACTTGCAAGAGAATGGATTCATCTGACCTAGTATTTCTCCGTAGGCATCCATGATTCTATTCGCCAAGAAGGTGGTTGTGTGCTTGGGGCTTTATGTCGACTAACAGTGCCTGAAACAAGTGACTGTGAAGAAAAAGTACCCACTCTCGTGGATTGACGACCTCTTTGATCGGCAAAAGTGAGCTCGATGGTTCTCAACGATAGACCACATATCAGGCTATCACCAGCTCAGAGTTCAGGATGAGGATTTGTAGAAGACGACCATCAGATGTCGGTATGACCACTACAAGTTCTTTGTTATTCCATTATGTGTATCCAAATCCCCAGCAGTGTTAATGGGACTCTTGACCATGATCTTCTAGCCATACTTTTATCGCTTGGTCATAATCTTTATCGACTACATTCTAATCTAGTCTACTACTTAGGAGGAGAATTCCTACCACTTGCGGGTAGTATTGGACACACTCCGAGAGAACCAGCTTTACGGTAAGCTCTCAATCTTCCAGTTCTGGATCTGAGAGGTTCACATTATTGGACATGTCATCTTGGAGGATGGATTTGTAGTGGATCCAGCGATGACTGAGAAGGTACTTTGTTGGGAGCCACAGAAGAGTGTGTAGAAGGTATGAAGTTTCCTGGGATTGGATAGTTATTTCCATATATTCATTCTAGTCTTCTGTAGAGATGCAGCAGCCTTATCAGCCTTGACGATGAAGAGAAACCCTTCTTCTGGTCGGAGAGATTCCAGAAATGCTTTCCAGAGCTGAAGCGGAGGCTATCTATTTCCCATATCTTGAGGCTACCATAGGAAGGCACAGGGTACGTAGTCTACTACGAAACATCATGGACTAGACTCGAGTGTGTCCTGATGCAGGAGGAAGCAGTGATCACATATAGTTCTTGGAATCCGAGACAGCATTAGTATAACAATTCTACCCATGAACGTGAGTTACCAGGAGTGTTCTTTACCTTGAGGATGTACCAACACTATCATATTGGTGAACGTTTTACCGTGTACTCTGATCAGAAAAGTCTCAGGTATATATTCTCCCAGAAGGAATTAATCCTGAGAAAGAGTTGATGACATGAGTTCCTCCAGGTAAATGAATTCTAGATAGTATATACTCTTGAGAAGGGGAATGTTGTTTCGTATCCACTTAGTTGTCGATCTGGTAAAAAGCTTCTACGAGTGGCGACATTGCAGCTGGATTCATTACAGATATCCTTTGTGGATAAAGATGGAGAAGATTATCATTAGTCTCTCATGGTCACTCCCCCACTCCTTCACCAAGTCAGGGAAGCACAACATGGAGACATTGACTGCAAGACATGATGTGCTCTAATATCCACATGACAGGCACTTGACAGGTTTTTAGAATGTGGGGAGCACGTCATCCTCTTTTGAGGACATACTATGGTGTCATTTTCACTTATAGAGGAAGTGTTGGGGGAGTACCACACATCCCATATAATGGTACATCCATGAGTGTAAAAGATTATTTAGGACCTCTGACGAAAACATTAGTGGCCATGTATAAAGAAAAAAGTTGTAGAGTTTGATTCTCGATGCCTCACTTATAAGAAATTGATGATGGAGCATCAGGGTTTAACAGGCTTGGTACAACCTTTTGAGGCTCTAGAGTGGAAGTGGGATTGGATGTCCATGTATTTTGTGATGAGGCTTCCACGTACATCCAAGAGTAATTATTCAATAAGGGTGATCGTTGACAGACACACCATGCGAGCCCACATCCTACTGATCAGAGTGTATGGTTTTGTAGAAAGCATGGGATGCCTTTATTTGCATGATATTGAGTGGATACATGGTATACCCTCGATGATTGCCTCTGATCATGACACATGATTGACATCCCGGTTATGGAAGGTGTTGCAGGATGCTTTCGGGATGCAAATTCGCGTAAGCACCTCCTTCCATCCTCAGGCGGATGGTCAGACCGAGCGTACCATTCAGACCCTCGAGGACATGATTCGATCATGTATCCTAGACATCAGTCGTAGATGGGAGGATAACCTAACTTTGGATGAGTTTTCATACAATGATAGATATCACTCACCCATAGGGATGGAATCTTTTGTGGAATTATACAGGAGACCTTACTGATCAACCTTGAGTTGGAATTACCCAGGGGAGTTAGTACTAGTGGGACCAGAGATGGTATGGCCTACCACAGAGAAGGTGAAGATCATTCAGGAAAAGATGAAGACTACACAGAGTAGACATAAGTCGTATTCTGATAGGAGACGGAGAACTTTGGAGTTCAAGGGAGGCAACCACGTCTTTATGCGAGTCTCAACTCGATGAGGTCTACATAGATTTGGATGAGGTGGCATGTTATCTCCGAAATTCATTGGACCTTCTCAGGTCCTCAACAGAGTTGGAGAGGTGGAATACCTCCTAACTCTTCCACATCAGTTGCATCGGGTTCATGACGCCTTCCATGTATCCCAGATAAGGAGATACATTCATGAACCTTCCCGCAACATCGACCATGGAGAGCTAGACATCGATAATGGGGTGACGTTCACGGAGGTTTTAGTGGATATTAAGGATCAACAAGAGTAAGTCCTACATGGATGGTCGATACCTTAGGTGTGTGTTCGTTGGCAGCATGGGATCCTCCATGATAGCACATGGGAGTAGGAGGCTCAGATGTGGGATCAGTACACCAATTTATTCCTTTAGTTCCAGTTGTAGCTTATGGGGATGTAAAGACCTGAGGTGGGGTGAATGTAAGGATGTGGAATTTAGGTGGAAATTGTTTTCTCTCTAAAATAAATGGAAATTTTATGAGACCGTGAAAACTGACGGTGTGGGATTCTGAGGACTGGTGTGCCCAGAATCAATTTATGATTTTTTGATTAGTTAAGTTCAGTAAATGTACGAGCATGATATTATAACATTTGAATGAGTGCATAGAATTGAAATCCAAGGGAACCGTTGAACACACATCATTGATATTCACGTATAAAGACATTCATCTCGATAGAAGTGGGTCATGAATAGAAGGTGGTTTTGGGTTTTACGTGGAATAATATAACAAAATAAGTGTGTTTATTATTTTATTTTATTTGTTAAAACAACCTTTTCGAAGTTGGAGGTTGGGCCACCACACCGTAAACTCCCATGTGAGATTATAGTTGTGGGGACTGCCCGAACATAAATTCCCACGAATGATAACGAGTTGGGGACCACATGAGCTTTAACCCCCATATAGATGAAGTATATTAAAACCTCTCATCTCTCCCTCATTAATGATGAAGAGCCTCTTGACCTCCCATTAGATTAATTGGTGCCAACTCCATAATTTAATTCGTGCCAACACACATGACTAAATTAGGTAGAGCCTTTTAATTTAATTCTCCCCAATTAATTCTTGCAAACATGAGTTAGTTAATTGGTGGAGCCTTTTGATTTAATTCTTTTTTTTAATATTGTGCCTATGAAATAATAAGATATCACAATCTCTTATTATTTTTTTGTTGTAACATCTATTAATTTTTGGTCGAGACCATGAGAGAAATGGAGTTCTCCAATGAACAACCTCCACATCCAACGAATAATGAAGAACGAATTATCCAAACGAAGAACTCTATCAAAAACCTTCATCGACATATTCCTCAGAGATTCAACCATCGTGAGACATCTTCGATGACTGATATTCGAATCATCGTCAATGAGCTAACATAGCTCGAGTTTAGAAGTACTTGACGGACACAATGAATGATTATTTTCTTCGTCTACTTTTCTCGAATACTTCAATGGTCGATAATTGACAATAAATGGTAGGGGTATACTTTTAACTAATTATGATCTTTTCCCTTGTTCTTCCTTTCTCTCAAAATTAAGAATAAGAGTTGTTGTGGTTCATACTTTTGAGCCTCTTCATATCAACCTAAACATGGAGGGTGTGGGCCAAACCAACATCGACCGACCACTCCACCATTCTTTTTTTTGTTGATACTATGTATGGCAACGAGGCAACAAAACGATGAAATCATCGATGACAAAGGCTGCGCTGCCTGTCACCTCCCGGAGCCGCGCCACCCCCCCGACGCACCGGTACTCCCGGCTGTACTCCGTCAGCCCGCACCGACCCATGCCGCACCAAACCGGCCAACCTACATGCCTCGCTGGCCTCCCTGCAGCCTACCTGTGGCCTGTCCAGCCTACTCGAGGCATCCCACATGCCCTTCCCAGCCTACCCGCGGCCTCCCGCATGCCTCGTTGGCCTGCCCTCGGCCAACCCGCGGCCTGCCTGGTGCCTTCTCGGCAGCCCGGTGGCCAACCCAGGATTCCTTCCGACCTGCCTGGCCACCCCGCCGGCCTACCTGGGCCACACCCCGACACCCAGTCGAACCGGCTGAGCTGTGCCAGCCTTTTGAGCCAGCCTGCGGTGTCCCTCGCGGTTTCGCTAGATGAACGAGCTTGGCCTTCCAGGCCGAGTCACTAAGCCACACCCCACGCGGTGCTTGCCAAACCGGCCCGTCCTCCGAGCCGAACCGCCCTCGCAGTCTGTTATGTTGGGCCCAATGGATCGGGCATCACCTAGCGGGTGACCCCACCTAACGTGCTGGGTCAGACCCAGATCAGGTCGGACTGGACCCAGGCCCACAACTGACCCATTACTTTCTTTGGCCATATATTTTCAACCATAAGTCCATATGAAGAACCGTCAGCAGTGTTGGTATTCCTGGAATGTGATGATCTCTTTGAAAATACCCCACTAGAGTTTGGTGTATTTTTGAGATACGATCAGGTTGGATCATACAAGAATCCAACCAGGCCCCCGGGACTAAAAGACTAATAACTCACAGACCTGGAATCTGATCGACGCGTCGTCTGTTACGTTGAGACCCTTATGACATGACAGAACATTGGGATACTTCTTTGTGGGACTTTGTGGAAGCTATTTTATAGACACTTATCACGAGGAGCGTACCCTCTCGGAATCATGTGTGCTCTAGTGGAACCATGTGGCTAGCTGCGTACTAACTATTGTTCTTAGATCCTATGTGGGTCTGACAGCACTGACTATTGTTCATGGATCTTGTGTGATTATGAAAGCATTGTGTAATGTTCCTAGATCTGATGTGGGTCCGACAGCTTAGATGATTCAGGGACTACAACTGATCAACTCTATCGCTCTATAAAAGTTGTATAACGGTGTGAGCTGAGTCAGTGACTTTTGTATATTTCCTCATGATTGAGATTAGTTACTTGATAACTTAGGTACATGTATGGTAATAAATATATTTAATGGTTATCCATTGATTTTATACTCATTGGTTTGACATTGGTGGATTTTCAGAGACCATGGTGGTCTCGGGGTCCCTATTGAGTATTGTTATACTCACCCCTGCATGGGATAAGCCCGCACCTCATTGTTTTGGATGTAGACGACGGATAGCACTGACTGAGGCTGAGTGTACTAAGACTGGATGGTACCTCAAAGAGTACAACACAACTTAATGGTACACAGAGGAGATGGACGGACGTGGAGAATTGTGGAGGCAAATATGTACATACCCTTCAGGTAGGATTTTTCGGAGGAGGATCCGGCGGCTGTTTTACTTTTCTTCCGCAGTACATGTACTTTCAGTTTCCTTGTACTTTATAGTTGGGATTATATTTCCAGGCCCTTTTACTTTCATCACACTATTTTATATAGTTTTAAATATTGTATTTCTTCCATCTCATACTCTGTTGTGTGTTTTTACTTTTTATAAAGCCAATACCTTTCCAGTTTAGGGATTTACACCTTTGGTGCTAGTCACCAGACATTGGCCTATGGATGGTGGGATTTGGGTAGTCACAGAACAAGCCTCAGAAGATGGGTTGTGACATTAACCTATCTTATACTAAGGGAATGTACATTGTAAGTGGTTTCATATCTCACATATAATTCCATTATATTTCTATTGTCAGCCACATATTTTTTCCATGTGGATTATTGTTTACTAACATTTGATATATATTATAATGATTTTATTTATATTTATGGTATTCTGTGATTAATTTGAATTTAATAAATTCTGGTCTTCTGACTCGATTGATTAAAATGTGGTAAAGCATTTTCAGCTCACTTTTATTCTCGTGAGATTCATGCTATATTTTCCACAATTAACTTTTTTACAATGTATGTACTACCCATGATTGTATTTTTAGCATAAAATACATTAATTTATGTTTATTTAAAACAAAATTTGATGATATTTCTTTAAATGGGTTTATATTTCGTATGTGATAAATCGTTAAGGGATTTTCAAATTTCAATTTTCATTCATTCGGTTTTACAAAAATATCATTGATTACTTTACTCCAATATTATGTGTGAAATCTCTATTTATATAAATATAAAGTAATTTACACTCCCTTTGGTGTAGATATTCTTTTTATACACATAATCAATCTATTGATAAATTATCAAGTCATCGATATAAACTTGATAATTGTAATTTAACCCCATTTTGAATAATTTTGTTAAACATCCAAGTCGTTGGTGTTGTTTTCAGAAGAATATGTTTGAATGTTCAATGATTGATATAAAATTAATATCCAATCATATTTAGTTTATTTATATTTTTCACACATAATTATGTCATTTATTTATCCATTACCTATGGATATAGTCTTTATAAATGATTTCATCTCATCCTACATTCGATTGATATTTCTTTGTTGTTACATTCAAATTCACAATAATTTGGATTATATACTATAAATTTACATACTAAATCATGAATTTCTTTATTCCCATGATATTATAATTTTTTTTATTACTTCAATTATTTGTATTCAAGCATCTATCATTTGGTAAGGAACTCTTACTAAAATATCATTTGAAATGTTTTAAAAAATTATTCATCTAAATCATTCCCATTAATATCCATGTCTTAAAAATAGTTTTAATGATTAATTTATTTGGAAATTAATATTTTAAAATTAAAATTACTTTTAATAGTTTCTAATTATATCAGAAACATTGATTGAAAAATCTATTTTAAACAGCTTCTTGATAAATAGTGTGACTTTGAAATGTTTTCATAAAAAGGGATACTTTTTTCAATGAATATTACTGAACATTTTCAACAATGTCAAAAACCTTTATGAGACATTATTCTTGATCATGGTTTATTTTTTATGATAAAAATGTTTTATAAATTATTGATGGTTTTCTGACATGTTTGACTATGGATGTGTAATTTATATACCATTCATGGTTTATGGATATAATATTTTTATTTCTTATACTAGTTTTAATATGAATGTTTAGGTTATGTTTAAACTTTTTCATATGAGGTATTCATTGGACTTAGTAAGTGATGTGTGGAGACCTCTATTGTTCCTTGTTACGTTGATAGGTCCGATGAGACAAACTAGTGTCTTGGCAAATGGCCCTAACAATATCTTATTTGTAGTCTCAGCATAAGGCCTTGATTGTGTAATTATAATGGCTACCATTATTCATTCAATCATTATGAAATAGAATATTGATATTACATGTGATTTTCGGACTTGTCGAATATACAAGTGAATAAGTAAATGAAAATATCTTATTTATTTTTTCTATATTATATTGAAGGTTAAGCTTAAAAAGCATGTGTTTTAGTCTTACACGTTGCATTAATGATTTGTTCTTATTTATGAAAATTCATGCAATATTGGTATCCTTACCGAGCATCTGAGCCCACCACATTCTTATTTTATATATTTTCTAGGATGCAAAGAATAATTTTCTGATTAATCCACAGTAATAGGATAAGGGATATAAGAGTGTTAAAAGGGGAATCAATGATGTTTTTTTATTTCATGATATAATGTAAAACTGAAGTATGTATCTAGAACATCAAAGGCTATTAAACATATTGGCTTCCTGGGACATTATTTCTTGTATCATGGAAATTTTATGTCATAATGCACCGATTTTGGGTTCCTGTTTTTGGGGAATTATAGTTGGTATCAGAGAAATTTTAGTGAAAACCATGGAACCTATATTTAGATAAAAATATGATTTTGAAACACATCCATAAAATAGACATTAATATTTAGTATAGAAGAAAAGACAAAAATATTGTTAATGTAAATATAATGTGGGTTTTACAAAAAATATATCCTTGTATAGATACGTGCTGGTAGATGTTGCTCTAGAACAGATGTGCCTAGGAGTGAAAACACTGATAAGGTGTTTTGGTCTTGACCTGGGGAATCCGATTACATGAAAACGGGACTTGCGACTCTCTTGGTTACCAAAATTCTAGGGGATATTCTTTTGATAATTCACATTTTATATACAAAAAAAATTGATGGATTTTAATATAAGATGAGAATAAATAAACTTGGTTAATCCTAAAGTGATTTAGATTGAAAATAAGGTGTTATAATTTTCTCCAAATGATTTTATGACTCACACTAGGCTTTTTAGTTCTAGTCAATGGCTAGATTCCATAGACTTCATAGTAACATTGAACATGATATAAAAGGTTTTCACGGTGGTATAAATGAGCACTGAAAGGGAATGATGATATGTGTAAAAGATATTGTGTTCATGCTAAATCATATTTCCAAAAATATGATCACCTACATATATATTTGAAAACTACTGGACTCGCCAAATAAAATAAAGGCAGTGAATGATAAGACCCCCAACAGTAGAGACCATGGAGGGAAAAAATCACAATTTCTATCATGCGAGAAATGTGGAAGAAGACACCTATAAAAGTATCTCAATGGAACAAAAAATTGATTTATGTGTAAAAAAGAATGACATTATGTAATGAATCACTGAAGAAGAATGAATATTACTATGGAGGAAAATAAAAATGATCCCATAAATTCGTTTATATCCATTTTCTGTAAATGTAGGGGACGTGGGAATTACACGAGTGAATTCTCTATTCTATAGGATAACCTATTGTTCAATGAAGATACTATGTGGAAATAAATTTATGGAGAAATGTTTATAAGTATTAGACCTCTTTTTTGATGAAAATACATTGGATGAATTTTCTCTAATATGTGTAACCCTGTAGATTGTTATGTCAAAATTCTATTTAAGTAAGAATTATGTTTCTATTTTTTATATATTCATAATTAACCATTTGGGTTTATATTATCCTTGAATTTGATACAATTAAAAGTTATTAAATTTTCCACTGAAAATGTAATTTATGAGATAACATTTGTGTTGAAATTATGTTATGGTTATTTTGAGGAATTTATCTCAATGTGGGAATGTTATAAAATATTGTTTTTCAAAAAGGACAACAAAGTGACCATGTGACTACCCGTTACATCGGACAAAGTTGCGCGAATCAAAACCACAACCAAAGTGTAATTGGGATTTATCACCTACCATTGAACTTCATGAAGTCCCTAGTTAGTGTGACTAATTCTTTTTAGTTAAATTGTTTTATTGATCAATAATAAGTTGATTTGGGATCTTATTTCTTATCAAATATATATCCTTAGTATAGGAAAATTATTTGGTGATTAAGTGATAAAGGTTATTTTGAAAGACATTCGCTCTGTTGGGAACACAATATGCCCAAGCAAAATGGAATACTCTAAGATTTCGTTTGAGTAAGTAGTGATGGACTTTCATCTCTGTTTTTATTCTCAATTTATAGAGATTTAGGTTATTTATGGAAATTATTAACCTATAATAAGAAATATTTTATTACGTTAATTACTTTTAAGTATGTGACTTTATGAGATGTCGAAATTATTTAGAGATTCAATTTAATGTGGAGGACAATGTAATCAAATTCATCTATGTTTCGAGTTTCAATATTATTTTGGATTATATTGAAGGATTTTTAGGGTAGTTATTTGTTGAATGGTATTTATTGAACTTTGGGTATTGTTGGTTTAGTTTTAGAAATCAAAATTAGTATTTATTTCCCTAGAGGAATACTCTTTTTGGGGATCATATGATATTTTACAAACCATTTTGGTTTTGGTTAGTCATTAAAGGAAAGGTAAATATATAGTTTATCTTTTATGGATCATGGGATTCTTTATAACCCGATTCTTGCTCTTCCAGTGTGACCATGTAATCTAGAATACTGATTATTTGAATAAAAACAGATGAGTTAGGGTTAATGATATATAAAATGATGAAACTCTACTTAAAAAGCAAGTAAATGTTTCTAGGTTTTTATTCAATATCATAAATAAATTCATCAACTTTATCAAATACATCATAAAAATATTTACTATTTACTTTTCCTATTGGGAAACTAATGATCATTTATCCACTCACATGTTTTTGGTTTTTTTATTGTTAAAATTCTCCATATAATGAATTCTATCTCTCTCCATCAGAAAATGAAAATTAGTTTATCTTTAAAATCCATGTTTTCCTACATGGAATCCTAGTATGGGTTATCTCGGGAGACCTTGGTACTTATCATTCTTTATTTTAATGTGATAGTTTTATTAACTCTTATTCTGATGCGGGATAATCAATGTAGTTCCCAAGCCCCATTTTAAAATTACAAGGATGAAATTTCTAAAAGGGGTAAAATATAACACCACAAGATTTCATTGTAAGTTATTTTATCAAATGTAATTAAATAGCTTACACTAAATACAACACCAAGTTCGAGCACACCATGAATAATCAAAGAAGCCATTCAAAAAGAAGTTGTGAAATTAATTAAATCAATTTTGAATTTTATAAACTCTATATAATTTTTTAATCAATATTCTGTGTTTTATAGACATAATATAATATCAAATTTATTTTTCCAGATAAAAGTGGTATTTTTTATAAAATGATATTTTTACCACATTTTAATGGAAACCATTTTTAAAACCAATATTTAAAATTTTTATATATTCCATTTAATGAAATTAAAATATTTTTTAGATTAGGGACATACAAATTTAATTTTGATGAATTTTTTTTACTTTTCTGAAAACTTTCAAATTTTGATGAATACTAAAAAAATTACTACATTTTAATTGAAAAAAAAATTACTAGAATTAATTTATAGTGTTAAATTATTCATAATATTGGTTTTGATGTATAATTAGATTATATTTTTTTCATTTAATACAATTTAGGTAATTATAAGTATTTTCACATTTAAATTTGACAGAAGCACTTGTCAATCTTTTGATAGTTTGTACTTTTTAAAATCCCAATATTCGGTTTTAATAACGATTATTAATTTTAAATTAATTAATTAAACATATATTTTTATAATTTGTTAAAATATAATTCATTTTTGAATCCATAATATCCAAATTATATTAGGGTAAATTTGGGGTATTTTTCTGAAAACCTTCAATTTTTTATTAATAGGGAAAATCAATAAGTTATTTTTTAGAACAAGAATTTTATTTTATTTATTATTTATTTTATTTAAATTGATTTTATGTATATATATATATAATACCTATATATGTTCAATGTATTTCATTAGAGTCATTTTATAATAAAAATAAATGTATAAAATTTTTGGAACTTTTTACAAACTTTTACCCATTTTCTTAGAGCATTTGAAAATTTGCATAAAACATAATTTTACCTCTTCATTGAGTTAAATTTCAAAAATTTGAGAAACACGGTTAATATCAGTATGTAAAATTTTGTTCAATATGATGAAAATAATTTTTGGTCAATATTAACATTTGATTTTTATTTACCATTGTTAAATTTAAATAGGGTAATTATATGTAAAAATGATATTATAATTACACTAAAACATGTCCTAATTCGACTGAATAGGAGTAATTCGATCCTAAACAACCTTAGGAATAAAATATTATCTTTTAGGTTCACATGGATTAGATTAAGACATTTATTATTATTTTATTTAAAGAAGATTTAAAAGTGTTAAATTCAATGTTTATTAACAAAATCCTTTTTAATATAGGATTATACATAATATAATTTCAACTATAAATAAGAATTAAAAATATGAAAAATATTCCTACCTAATGGTATTTTATTTATAATTTTTAGAGAATAAATAATTAAATTTATTTATGACACAATGATGATGTAGTAATTACCTTCTTAATGAAATATTAAAGTAATTTATTTTATAAATATTAAAATAAATATAATTATAATGTTTTGATTCCATACAAAAATTTTATACATTAATATGACATGTTTCAATCGATTGGAAAAAAAATTCTAAGTGATAATTTTTTTTGACGTTGAAATAAACAAAATACCAAATAGTATCCAAATTGACATAAATTAGTTTTTAAAACAAATACTATATTATGAGTTGATATAATATTCCTAAAAATATAAGGTTCAGAAAAAGTGATTATATAATATTATATATTTAAATATTTAACCACTTGAGGTTCTCTTGGATCATTTGAGTATGTTTATTAACCATATAGTGTATGAATACAAGAAAACACGGTAAAAGATAAACTATTTAACTAAAAGTTAAATCTAAAATACAAGGTTATAATGGTATCTTAATCTTGTCTAAAACCTATTGGTTGAAAGGATATCCAACCCTCCCCAACTTAGTTTCTAAATAAATAATTTTGGAGAAATTCTGAACCAAAAATTATTTTATTATTATATAATATATCAATATATTTTTAAAGTGACCATCACCTATCTTATAAAATTGTATAGCCCCTTCTCTTAATTTCACACCTCTAAAGCCATTTGTTTCAGCCAACCCCTACCCAAAATATTTCCCAACATCAAGAAATTCATCCTAGAAGTCTCATATTTAACAAAAATCTAACTTAATGTTCCATTTTGATCTACTCAAAATGAAACACCTGAAGAAGAGGTAATAATTTCACCACCCACATTCATGTTATTTTCATCTTCCATATCCAATTTATTTATTGTTTTCATACCATAATAATAAATCCAAAAACTTATAAATACTTAGATGTTATAATAAATATGTTACAACTATATTCGGTATTCTATCCATCCTATAAATGACAATGTTACCATAAGTGTGTATGTACGGCTTACGGTCTCCATGTCGTTGTGTAGTTTTTTCTTCAAACACATCATTATTTAGAAGGGTATAATAATGAGTATAAATTATTTAATTAATAAATATAACTTTTTAACAAATCTGTATATATGACTTAAAATCCAATTACATAAGATTTTACCATCAATATAACGATATTGTCACACGTACGTACGTACAACTTACCGTCTCCACGGACGTGATGAGATGCATTCACCATCATAATTATTCAAGTATAATATTCATTTTAAGTATAAAAAAATGTTGTTGAATTTAATATAATTATGGATATAAATAAAATATAGCCTATCAATAACAAGAATTACTTATGTAACATAAAAATAAAGTAAAATGAAACAGTTAACACAAAAAATTATGATACGTATGAAATATCATTAACAATGAAATTTTAGTAGGTCATATATGATACATATTTACGTACATTTTTCTTTTTTAATTTAATAAAAATGATTTCACCATTATACATGAGGTTAACCTACCCTATACTACGGAAAAGTACTAGGTAAGGGAATTTTTGAATCACTTTTAATTCCATTAGATTTCTATTGTTCGAAACTTATTTCATGCATGTGGTTTATTGTTTAGTGAAATATGATATATATTATCATGATTATCTTTAAATTCAATGCAATTTGTGATTAATTTGGTGTATATTAATTGTTGGTCATATGATTCTATTGATTACAATGTTGTAAGGGGTTTCATCTCACTTTTATTCCTGTGAGATTCATGCTATATTTTCCACTATTAACTTTTGTGTGGTGTATGAACTACCCATGATTTGATGGTTTGAATCATATACATTAATATATGTTTATTTACATCATAATTGGATGATCCTTCATTCATGGGGTGTGTGTTTCATATGTTACCAAATTGGTGATGAAATTTTGAATTTCAATTTCCTCTCATTCAGTTTTACACAAACATCATTGATTACATTACTCCAATATTATGTGTGAAATAACTATTTATCTACTTATATATTAATTTACACTCCCATTTTTGTTGATATAATTTTGATACACATAATTACTCCACTGATAAATTAAAACTTCATCAATATAAACTTGATACGAGTAATTTCAACTCAATTTTAATTCGTTGAGTTTAACAACGAATTCATTGGTGTTGTTTTTAGAAGAATATGTGTTAATGTACTCTGATTAATTTATACTAATAATCCAATCATATTGATATTATTTATATTGTTCAATAATAATTATGTCATTGAATAATCATTAACCTTATGATATAGTCTTTATAATGGATTTCATGTCAACTTACATTCCATTTAGACTTCTTTGATGTTATGCGCCAATTCACATTAATTTGGTTTATATATAGTACATTGTCATAGTGAGTCATGAATCCAATTATTCTCATGATATTATCAATTTTTTATTACCTCAAATATTTTTATTCAAGCATCTCTCATTTGGTAATGAACATTAACAAAAATATCATTTTCAATGTTTTAAAATTTTATTCTTATAAATAACCCTCATTAATGTACATGTTTTTAAAATGTTTTTATTTATTTATTTATATAGAAATTAATTTTTTGAAATTGAAATTACTCTTAAAAGATTCAATTTGTTATAGGATTCATTGATTCAAAAATATAATTTAAAATACATCTTGATAAATAGTGAGACTTTTTTATTTTTTCATAAAAAAGGGATATTTCTATCAATGATTTTTAATGATCATTTTCAGCAATGTCAAAATCTATTATGGGATATTATTCTTAATCGAGGTTGATTTATTATGATAAAAATATTCTATACTATATTTATGGTTTTTGGATATTTTTTAATTCATATGTGTTGTTTTTATAGCATTCATGGTTTAGGGATAAAGTATTGACATTTTGTATTTATTTCTATTACGAATGTTTATGTTATGTTTAAACCTATTCATATTTGGAATGCATTGGAAATTATAAGTGACAGGTGGATCCCACTACCGCAACTCGATTCCTCAGTTGGTCTCATGAGTCAAACTTGTGTCTTGAAACAAGGATTTGACAAAATCGTATTTGTATTCATGGAACAAGGCATTGACTATGTGATTAAAAAAATTTCAGTATGCATTAAATCATTATGAAATTGGATATTGATATTACATTTGATTATTCCACTAGTATAATATCCTGTTTATTTAGTAAATGGAATTATCAGATTTATCTTTCCCATATTATACTGAATTTTATGTTTAAAATGATAGTGATATAGTGTAACACATTGCCTTAAATGTTAATTCTTATTTATGAAAGTATCTTCTATATTGTAATCCTCACTCAGCATCCAAGCTCACACTTTTCATATATTTTATTTCACCTAGGATGCAAAATTATATATTATGATTAACCTACAAGAATAGGCTAAGGGATATAAAAGTGTTCAAAGGGGACTCAATGCTGTTGTTTTTATTTCATGATGTAATGTAAAACTTATGTATCTATCTAGTACATACAAATCTACTAAATTTTTTAGTCTTTTGAGACATGACTACTTGTATCTTGCCAATGTTATGTAAAAATTTACTGATTTTGGGTAACTGGGGTTGGGGCGTTACATGTGTTGCTAAAACTCCATGTCTTACTCCAATGTTATGATTTCATGGCTTATATCATTTACTTCAATTTTATTCATGTCTTGTGTACTTATATGATTTATGTATCGATTCAATTATATTTTATATGATATGAATTTTATGGCCTTCTATTTTCATGATCATGTTATTCTATCCGTATGCGCTTGGTTATGCATACATATCTCCCTTTACTACCCTTAATGAGTATTTGAGCTCACCATTTTTTATACTTACTTCCCAGGTTTTGAAGTTATGTATTATTTTTCTGATTCTAAGAACGCTTCTAGTCATGAAGAAACTAGTGTGAGATAATGTATCTCACTTACGTACCAGTGTTTATATTTCTCTGTTTCCCATGTAATTATAAAAACAATGGTATTAGGGTGTCTATTTGAATAATGTTTAAGTATTCTACAAAAGTTATGTAATGCCAATTATTATAAAGCAAGGGTCTCTAAAATGATGGATAAAGTAAGGTAATGGGACCATAATTGGTTGAGGACATTGATGAGAAGGTGAAGTTGATTCAACATCATAGAATGATAGACTATAGTGGGAATAAATTTTTTTCGATAACTAGAGAAATTATATTTCATTGAATGTAGGTCATCATGTGATTCTCAATGTAGATCCTTTAGAATGTGTTATGGGCTTTGGTAAAAAGTGGAATCTAAGCCCTAGGTTTGTTGGTCCATATAATATCCAAGATAATGTTGGATAATTTTCCTATTAGTAGGACATAACTCTATGTTTAACCCATTTCCACAATATATCTCTTGTTTCAATATTATAAAAATATGTGTCAAATTTATCTCATTTTTTGAGAAAAGTATAGTTTAGTTAGAAGAGAATACTTATTATATGGAAATTATATTTTATATTCATGACCATAGAGATCACATGTTGTTGAATAATTTCATTCACCGGGTTATGGTTTTATTGAAAACCCATATGGTTGAATAGGAAACATGGGAAATCAAAGGTGTTATAAGAGAATCATATCACCACTTGTTTAATAAGTGAATAACATTTTTGGGGATGCAAATTATAAAAGGAGAGAATAATTTAAAAACAAATTAATTATTTAATATATAATTATTAGATTTAAAAATAAGAAGTGCATTGTTATATTTGTTGTAAAAATTTTATAAATTTTTTAAATCAAACCAGAAATGCATTCAACTACACTTTTTTCTTATATGTTTTTATTTAATGGTTTAATTTAAAAAATTTATAATTATTACTTTAAAATATGATTTTTTTTAAAAAAATTATATTAATATTTATCTTGGGTGAATTTTTATTATTATTTGGAAAATGTTGATATTCAAATGAATAGTGAAAAATATGGATTTCTGAAAATAGTATTCTCTAATAAAATAATAAAGTATAATAAAATAACCAAAAAATATTTAAATATTATTTAAATTACTATAATTATTATTATGTTTTATATTATCCACTTAATTTATTTTTAATATGGTTGATATATGATTTTATTATAAGTTTGTTTTTGGGTTTTAAATTAGATTTTTCTAAAACCTTTTACTGTTTATTGATTTTATTAAATTAAATAATCCATAATATCAAAATTTTTTGAAATGAAATTATAGATTATATATAAGAAAAATTAAATTTTGATTCAAGATATGATTATCATTATTCAATGAATGAATATAAAATCATCTTCTCCCCAAAAAATATACTTCTTGAAAACCCGCATTTCATCACATTTGTAGATTTGGTTTTCATTTTAATTTTTTAACTAATGTAAACAGAACAAAAAGTTAATTTCATATGTGGAATAATAATAATTTATATTTTATAATTAGTTTAAATTAATATTTTAACCAAAATTAGAAGTGAAAATATTAAAATTGAATAACCACAATTAATGTAAAAATGGATTTTCTAGGGTTTAAACTAAAAAAGACTAGGCATATAATGATCTAAAAACTGGTATTAAATATATTTAAATGAAAAACTTATAACTTATCCCTTATAGTCTCTATAAAGGTTAATTATTTGAGCCCTGTGACCTAGAAAAACGTGGTTGAAATTCATTCTATTAAAAATTTATAAATATGCAATTAAGCACACTTATAAAAGGCCACCAATATCATCCTCTCTAGAAACCATAAAAACAAATTTTTCATAAAAAAAACCTAACCAAAGATCCTCAATAATTATATAATATTATCCAATAATCCCTATATTTGGAATTAATCCAACCATGTATGTCCTTTGGTGCAAACCAAATGTAGCTACCCAAACAAGTGGTAATGTTCATAAAGGAGAATTATTATTTTATTTCTTATTCTACAAAATTAAATTATTACTAAAAAAATAATATATATATTAATGAGTATATTACATATTATAAGATTTAATTTTTTTTTATTTCATAACCCAAATCCTGATCCACCTCAATCAATTGGGTTACGAAATCACCATTTTATGGGTATGGTGGATTATAGCCTTATGAACTATTGTCATTGTTTTTTTCCATTACATACTCTCATGGATGGGTATGTTTATGGATAAAAAATATAAATATTATATTTATAAATTTATTAAACCTATATAGTAATTATATCATATATATACCATTTTAAATTTCATTCTATACGTGATATGATAACATCTCTCAAATGTATGGTTGAATACCACCTCACGAAGAGATGTGATTCTTTTTTTACCGAATTTATACATTGAAGGTATTAAGTGTATAGATGATAAATATATGTGATATAAATAAGAGAATTTTTTTAGTGTTAAATTATGCATTTTAATGTTTTTGATTTATAATTAAGTTATATTTTTATCATTTAGAACAATTTAGATAATTATAATTATTTTAACATTTAAATTTGACATAAACACTTGTAAATCTTTTGATCGTTTTTTCTTTTTAAAAACCTGATATTTTTTTTAATACAGGTTATTGATTTTATATTAATTAATGAATCTTATATATTTTTAATTTGGTAAAATATAATTCATTTTTGAATTCATAATATCAATATTAGATTAGGGTAAATTTTTTGTATTTTTATAAAAACATTCAATTTTTCATTAATTGGGAAAAACAATATGATGTTGTTTAGAACAAAAAATTTATTTAATTTATTTTAATTTATTTTATGTATATATATATATATATAATACCTATATAAGTTCAATGTAATTCATTGGATTCATTTTATATGAAAATTATATGTATAAAACAGTATTGATCTTTTTATAATCATTTACCCATTTTCTAAGAGAATTTGAAAATTTGCATAAAATGTAATTTCACCACTTAGTTGAATTAAATTTCAAAAATAAAAAAAACATGGTTAATATCACTATGTAATATTTTGTTCAATAAGATGAAAATAATTTTCGTCAATAATAAATTTTGATTTTATTTACCATGGGTAAAGTTAAATAGGGTAATTGAAGGAAAAAATGATATTATAATTACACTAAAACATGTCCTAATTCTACTAAATAACAGTAATTAAATCCGAAACAACATTTGGAATAAAATATGATCTTTTATGTCCAAATGGATTGGATTAGGACATTTATTATTATTTTATTTAAAGATGGTTTAAAAGTGTTAAATTCAATGTTTATTAACTAAACCATTTTTAATACAGGATTATACATAATATAAATTCGACTATAAATATTAATTAGAAATACATAAAAAATTCCTATATAATGGTATTTTATTTATAATTTTTAGAGATTAAATAATTATATTTATTTATGACACAATGATGATGTAGTAATTACCTTCTTAATGAAATATTAAAGTAGTTTATTTTATAAATATTAAAATAAATTTAGTTATAATGTTTTTATGCCATACACGAATTTTATACATTAATATGACATGTTTGGGTTGATTAGATAAATTTTTTTGAAATGATAAGTTTTTTATGACTTTGAAAAAAACAAATAAAAACAAATATTTTCAAAATTGACATAAAATAAAATTTTAAATAAATACTATATTATGAGTTGATATAATATTTCTAAAAATATAAAGTTCAGACAAAGGCCTTAATTACTATTTTATGAGTCATTATTTATCCACTCTAGGTTCTCTTGGATACTTTGAGTATGTTTATTAACCATATAGTGTATGAATACAAGAAGACGCGGTAAAAGTTAAACAATTTAACTAAAATTTAAATCTAAAAGACAAGGTTACAATGGTATATTAATCTTGTCTAAAACATATTGGTTGAAAGGATATCCAACCCTCCCCTACTTAGTGTCATGACACCCTCCCCACAAAGTGTACCCCTCCTGATCCTGCAATGTGAGAAGAGAGATAATGAGCCCTAAGTCCCGCCTCTAGTAGGCCATGCGTTGGCAACTAGCACTGCGGGTATAGTAAACACACAAATGGGAGGCATTACCATATAAAAGAAAACATGGGGAAGAGAGAGATAAGATAGACACCAACCAACTCCAACTCAGAACATAAATGTAAAAGAAAACCCAAGTGCATATATGTAATGTCATGAAAAAAGTCCAACAACTGAAAGGGGAAACTACAAGTACCAAAAAGAAACTAAAAACCTGCCACAATCACAATCTCGAATAGCTCCTGCAACCCCAAGCTAGTAGAAACCATTTTGATCTCCAACCTTCTCTAAGTGACCTAGAAACAGTTTATATATACGATGTGTGAGTATAACAATATACTCAGTAGGATCCTCCCCGAATCCTCGCGTGCAAAAGTAAATAAAGAATGCTAAAGCACAGTGAACAATAGTGAAAATAACTCATCACCTAATAGGTATAATATATTCCCAACCTCACCATGGATACTCTCACCATGTAATACATACAAGAATATGTCATATAGAAAAGTATATCAGGGGTACCCCACTATTACATCCCACTAGTTTTCTGATTTTCCCCAACGACATACGTCTTGTGAATCCCTCTCCAAAGGCCTGCCCATATAAACTTGGGCTATGCTCTAAAATCTACACCACGTGCATCACAATGGCTTGGCCACAGACACCTGGGCTAAGCACCACACCATCCTCACAACCCAAAGTATCCAGGTAGTTTCTGGGAGCCACCACAGCTTGCATAACGTGTATCATATGTCGTGTATTATACCTCATGCCATTACAGCCAATACACCGAGTAAGGATCCTCAAGCCATCACAGCACATAAATGTTACACCTATAGTAGTCAATATAACACTATATATAGAATATATGTGGGTGAAATAACCCAAAGCCATTACATCCCTCTACACACATATATTGGGAAAACTAAACAATGTTGCAAAAACACTAGTATCTACCAAGAGAAAAGAGTGGGGTCAAAGGGGGTAGTCATCCATTCACCATCCCATTGAAAATGTTGGGGGAAAAATCCCGAGGGCTTAGAATCCCCTAGGTGTCAGTTTCCCTTACCAAAAGGGTGGATTAGCATATAGAAACAAAAAAATTACAGAATATATATATAACTCACAACCACACTATGTGAATATCCTAGTCTTAGCCTCAACTGCAGCTATCGTCTCTCGGACTCCGGGCTGTTATTTCTAAGACTATGTATCCTATAAGCACACAACCAATTAAAGAACCTAATTAGGTTACTTCATTCAATTTCTCATCCATTCCACTATATGTTAATAAAGTCTTAAATCATTAATTAACCATGAAAAACCCACAATAAACTTCATTGGAAACACATTCAAAATCAATAGCCCCTTCAAAAGTTCTCAACCTCATCATTATGTTTCATCATACTCTAACCCCATGGGTTAACCTCATTTATTCAAACATTCATTACAAGATTACTTTCCCATATTCCCAGGAAATCTAGAAAAACATCTTATGCTACTAATCACAAGGGGGCTCAGCACGATGAGTAGACGTACTACCTATCGAGTCTTTTCTGCCAATAGCAAGAGAATAGACACATTCTCCCTTGAGAGGCTAGACATAAAAAGCATGTTTCATACCCCATGAGTCTTCGTATACATCGAAAAAATGGTAAACAAGTCCAGATGCCTTGAGAAGTGCGGAAAAGTAAAGCCGGTAAAAAACCAAAGATCAAAAACATCAAACAATCACAACATTCCAATTCCATCATCCCTGGTGTCCTCCTTCACTCCCACATGCATAAAATGATGCATCTTGACACTCTAGGAATCATCTGATGCCACAACCACAAGGCCTCCATTCCTCCACACATCACAACACCCCTCCAGGGTCAAATCACAACCCAAGATATCACAACACTGCTCCAGGGTTACAGCACTGCACAAGATATCACAACACCCCTCCAAGGTCACAGCACAACACAAGCAGCAGAAAAACAACATCCCATAAAATTGGGCTCTTGGCCCTTTAACAAGGCATCTATCCTTGAAAAACACGCACCAACCGATTTTAGGCTTACCAACAAACTACGTTAATCATGTACATCGACATCAATTTGAATAACATAAATTTGGAACAACATCCACAACAACAACAACAACATGATTAATTTACATGCCTTTTTATCTTTACCCAATTTATTATCAATTAATTCCGGATTTAAGTTCTTTTTCAATTTCATCAAGAGCAACATGCTAACAAGATGGGAACCCTTATCACTGTACAAAGCAAAAACACGCGATCACCAATTCTTTTAATCTAGTTCAAGTATTTAATTGGGTCAATTCCATTATGATCCAAATGAATAAATCATGCTAACTCTACGGTTTCACGTGAACAATTAGAGAATCCATGAATCCCCTACCTCAAGGGTTTTTTTAGGAAAACCACAATGGTCGATGAACGCCCATGAAAACGGGTTGATTCTCTACGAATCCCCCTTAGATATCCTCTCCTAACACAAAAAAGACCAAATATCATTAAAACCATCATCCACACACATAGATCTACCCATAATGGGCGTAGATCTAAGATCCCTAGAGAAATGGAGGAGTAGATCTAGGTGGATATAAGAAACAAAACAAAATGGATCACTTACCTCGAGAAACCTTCTTCAATTCGCAAAGAGATGCCTATGGATTCCCTCTAAAATGCTTGGGAGAGGTTCTTATAACTCCCTGGAAAGGTAGTTTTGAGTTATGGGTGATTAGGGGATAAAAATAGGTGATTAATAGAAAAATGAGTTAGATACACAATTTTAGGATCAAACATTAATTGCCTACTTGGTTAGTCCACACGGTTTAACAAACAGTGCGCTAACCGTGCGTTAGATTCTGCCTCGTTAATCACTCCTCACACTGTTAGTCTTCACGGTCAGACAAATTGTGTGCTAAAGTGAATTAACCACTGCCTCAAATACAAGCCTAGCACGGTTTGACTGCGCGGTTTAGCCAAACTGTGAGCCTCCCGTGCTAAGTCCATAACCCATTTGATTTCCTTAAAAGTCCACCCAACACACCCCCAAGTCACATTGAACTCCCAGAACACCTCCAACACCACATTTTAAAAATGTAATTGCCCAGAGAGGTCTGGGGTATTATATCGGATACCTCTAAAAATATTATCGTCCTCGAGAATCCAAAACCCACCTATGGAGAAAACAAAAGAGGGACTGAACAGCCACCCCGCGAGATACCTCTCAAAAGAGATCAAGACACCAAAGAAACAAAGGATGCCATATCATAAACATGAATGTTTCACAACAACATAATTTACAAAGATACTGGAAATGAGTTAAATATCAAAAAACTCTCGGTACTGAGCACTTGTCTATGAATAATGTTCCCAAGTACTCTCTTCCTAGCCGTTGTGTCGCCACAAGACACAGTCTAAAGATATGGATCAACCTCACAACACCTTCTCCTTGTGATCATGGATCTCCACAGGTCGCTCTTCAAAGGTTGCATCATCATCAACATTGATCTCTCCCTAATCGATTATGAGAGAGTCGTCATGAAGATAACGACGTAGCGGTGATACATGGAAAATATCATGTATCTGACCCATCTGTGGCGGAATACCACTCGGTACGCATTAGCTCCAACACGAGATAACACCTGGAAAGGCCCAACATAATGGTGAGAATTCTTACTCCCACGACCAAAATTTCGCTTCCCACGACGGTCAGTCACCTTTAGAAACACATGATCACCAACATTAACCTCTATGGGTCTCTTTCATTGATAGGAAAAAGATTTATGACAATCTTACGCTGTCTTCATCTTCTCACGAATCACCTGAACTATCTCTGTTGTGTTTTGCACTAGTTTTGGTCTGAGAATTGCTAACTCTCCTACCCCAGTCCAGCACAACGAAGAATGGCAGGGTTTTATATACAAGGCTACAAACGGCACCATACTGATGGTGGAGTGAAAACTATTTTTGTAAGAAAACAATACCAAGGGTAAGTTCCCCATCCATGAACCTCCGAAATCAATAACATAATAGTGTAACATGTCTTCAAGAGTCTGGATGGTTCTCTCTGTCTGACCATTCATTTATGTGTGAAAAGCAGTGCTAAGTCATAGTTGAGAATGAGAAGCATGTTGGAGACCCCTCCACACCCTGGAGGTAAAACAACGATCTCGATTATAAATGATCATCCTTGGGACTCCATGAAGACTCACTGCCTCCTCCAGATACTGCCTCAACAAAACTTCCACTGAACTCAACTCCATGATTGATATGAAGTGGGACGATTTTGTTAAATGATCCACTACCATCCAAATAGCATCATGTCCTCCCAGAGCTCGAGGTAAACCAGTAACAAATTCCATTGAGTTGTCCCCCCACATCCCCTGAGGAATTTATAATGGCTGGCAAAGACCACATGGAACACGATGTTCAACTTTCAGCTTCTGGAAAACTGAACATCGAGACACAAACTCTGCAACTGCAAGCTTCAAACCAGAACACCAAAACTAAGTCCTCAAAGCTTGGTACATCTTTTGCCCACTAGGACGAACTGCTAGAGGGGAACTATAGAACTCTCTAAGAACCATCTCGTGCATCATCAAGGGAATAAAGAGACTTCCATGATACAATACTTTGTGTTGTTCATCCTCAGTCCAACCATCAGGGGCCTCACCACAAACAACTCGGTCTCCCCAGACCTCCAACTCAAGATCCCCAAACTGGCGCTCTTCCACCTTCTACATCAGGGATGACTGTACTGTCTTCTAGAAAAGACAACCTCTACCCCCAACATCTCCCATGTCAAGATGCATAGTTGACAGTTCCTCCATTACTCTCTAGGAATCACCGGATTCATGCACAACATCACTACAAGACTTTCGGCTCAGTGAATCAGCTACAACATTCCCTTTTCATGTGTATATGATATTTGAAAGACATATTACTACAAGAACTCCATCCATCGACGCTGCCGCAAGTTCAAGTCACCCTGGGAGAAAACATACCTCAATCTCATACGGTTGGTGAAAACCACAAAGTGCTCACCAATGAGGTAATGTCTCCACAACTTCAAAGCAAACACCATGGCTTCCAACTCATGATCATGGGTGTTATAGTTGCATTCATGGGGACGCAACTGTCGAGACATATAATAAACAACCGACCTCTGCTGCATGAGGACACAACCAAACCCCATATGTATAGAATCATAGAAAACATCAAACCGAACTCCCTCAGCTAGAAGACAAAGGACTGGAGCACTTAATAACTTCTGTTTTAGATACTCGAAACTTTCCTAACACTGATCAGTCCATATAAAATCCTGATCATTTATAGTCAAAGCTGTCAAAGGGGTTACAACTCGGGAGTAATTGGATACCAACCTCCTGTAGTAGCCTATGATACCATGGAATCTTTGCACCTCTGACACTGTCTTTTGGGATTCCTAAGACACAACAACATCTATCATTGATGTATCCATAGCTACTCCATGTTGG
Source organism: Viscum album (assembly GCA_963277665.1). Classification (NCBI taxonomy): domain Eukaryota; kingdom Viridiplantae; phylum Streptophyta; class Magnoliopsida; order Santalales; family Viscaceae; genus Viscum; species Viscum album. The sequence continues at coordinate 2,089,055,364 of OY728152.1, forward strand.
GACACAACATTCCCCATGAAACCGACTTTATGAGACCAAAACTCACACATCGACCACTTTTCTAACAGCTGATGTCGACAATGTACTCCCAAACCGTCTCATAGATGCTCTGAATACTCCTCTTCAGAAGTGGAGTACACAAGGATGTTGTGAATGAAAACTACAACAAAATTTTCTAGGAACTCATAGAACATAGCATTCAACAATCACATGAATATATCTGTAGCATTTTTCACCCCAAACAGCATTACAACGAACTCATAACGCCCATGACGACAACAGAAAGCATTCTTTGGGATATCTTCATCCTTAACACATATATGATGATATCCTAGATGCAAGTCGATATTTGAGAACCAACTTGCACCATTCTGTTGATTTAATAATTCATCGATCCGCAGAAGAGGATAGTTTTTCTTTATTGTCACTTTGTTTATGTGACGATAATCAATAAACAAATGCAATCTATGGTCGACCTTCTTCATGAATAGAACTGATGCACCCCATGGTGAGACACTTGGTTGAACAATGTCGCACTGCAACAGACCATCAAGCTGTATATGTAGGACTCATAACTCATAAGAGGCCATCCTATATGGAGACATAGATATAGGAGACGCTCCTGGCTGTAGCTCGATACCAAACTCGATCTCTCTTCATGGGGGTAAGGCTACAATCTCTTGTAGAAAAACATAAGGGTACTCCTCTTAGACCCTAGGAAATTTCAGTTGCTGAACCACTAAAGAACTCAGCATCATCTTAGCCGCTATGGTTGATAAGGACAGAACATGCCTATGACCCATCTGAGGATCTATCTCACCAAAAAACACCACCGGTTCTCCATCCGCACCGATGAAGATGACCTTCTTCCTCAATAATCCACAATATCCTGCAGTGAATACAAAAAATCCATGCTGAGGATGACATCATATGTTGTATCCTTAAACATAGGAAATCTCCCCAAGAGAGGTGTTGCCCCAACACAATCTCATAGTCTCTACATACTTCAAACAATCTAGCTAGAACTCCAACTGGTGTAGTCAATGCCAAGGCCACTAGAATCCTCTCTACCTAAAGTACCGAAGCATGGACAAGGGTAGGTGATATGAAGGACTATGTCGCTCCAAAATCAAACAAGGAATACACCAAGGTAGAAAACACGCAAAGGGTACCTCGAACGACATCTGGCTTGCCTGGTGCTCACAACGCTAGAGCATGAAGATGACCACGACCTCCTCCACGAATTCTATAGCCCTCGATGACGACCACCACCACGACCACACTCTACTATCTGGGGATGAGGATCGTCATGGGCATGTCCTCGGCCTGCCCCATCTACACTCAGCTAATTGAAATCTGGTGCAATTTGATGATGCTGCCTCGGCTGGAACTGCCTCAATAGAGGAGCCGGGAGAGGATTTTATGGTGTACAATGACTGCTCTTAAATGTCGGGCACACCCACTGCTGATGACCATGACCACCACAAGAAAAAAAATCTCTTGATCCCTTGGCATAGGCATGAGAGTTGATGCCTCTGGAGAAACGAGATGGAAACGGCTGGGACCTACCCCCAGGTGAACGGAAACTCTTCTGCCCTGGAAACGGGGAACCCCAGACCACAGCTCTACTCCACGCAGCATCATCACAACCATGGACAACCAGTGCTCCTTCCGAGCAGGGAACAAACTAAAACCTATCTCATCCTCCTCCAACCATTCTTCTTTGACTGCATCTGAAATGGATCCCTCATACTTTTGTAGACTCTGGCGCTGAAACTCTCGGAGTGTCTTCCTCCAATTGTCGTCGTTGTCAACCTATGTCATGTGGTGACCTGCTAGAACAACCTTTTGAATGTCTTCTACACAAACCTGATGAGGAGGTTGACCTGGAGCCATACCTACAAAATAACAAAAAATTAGAGATTATAAGCCCAGAATATGGAAGACTCAACATTAATTAATTAATTGTTTTCTTTCATTTGTTTTAGGTTAACGAATCCCAAGGTCTACCCATTAAAACAAAAGCACAAAGAATAATGATGCATTATCCTTTCTTAGGTCTCTACCTTGCAACCAGTTTCACCCTATTTAGTAGCCATTGTAAACATAATGGTCCTTACAATAGATCATAGAGGGCTATAAATTCCTATGTCTCAGTCGATCTCTAGGGATGTCCTCACTTGCTAAACATGAATGAACCCGTCGCTCTACCAACCCATGCAACCTCACCTGTGCCTAACTCCGAAATCCATCCTATCCGTCAACCAGACCTCTGATACCACTCTTTCATGCCCCCCTCCACACAAAGTGTACCCCTCGTAGGTAGGAAATGTGATAAGGGAGATAATGACCCTCGAGTCCCGCCTCCAGTAGGCCCTGGGTTGGAGACTAGCACCAAGGGTATAGTAAACACACAAATGGGAGGAATTACCCTCTAAGAAAACACATGTGGAAGATAGAGATAAGAAATACACCAGAAAGCTCCAACTCGGAACTTAAATGTAAAAGAAAAACAAATTTCATATATGTAATTTGATGAAAAAAGTACAACTACTAAAAGGGGAAACTACAAGTACCCAAAAGAAAGAAAAAACAGTCGCAACCACAAGCCCGAAGAGCTCCCACAACCCCAAGCTAGTAGAAACCATCATGATCATCAACCTACTCCAAGTGACCTGAAAAACAGTTTATATATACGTAGGGTGAGTATAACAGTATACTCAGTAGGATCCATCCCGAAGCCTCTCATGAAAAAGTAAACAAATCTTGCTAAAGCACATTCAACAGCCGTGAAACTAACTCATCAGCAAATAGGTATACTATGTTCCCAACCTCACTATGGCTACTCTCACCAAGTAACAAATACAAGAATATATCATATAGAAAATGATATCAAGGGTAACCTGCTACTACTTGCCCACTGTTTTGTCGTTTTTCCCCAACGACAATGTCATGCGCATCTCTCTCAAAAGGCTTGGACGTATAAACATAGGATAATCTCCACAATCTGCACCACATACATCACAAAGGCTTGACCGTAGACACTTGGGCTAAGAACCACACCATCCTCACAACCAAAAGTAACCAAGTAGTTTTCGGGAGCCACCACTGCTCGCATAACGTGTATCATACGTCAGGTATAATACCTCAAGACATTACATCCCATACACCAGGTAAGGATCTTCAATCCATCATAGCTCATACACGTTACACCTATGGTAGTCCATAAGACACTATATCCGGAATATATGTGTGTAAAATAACGACAAGCCATTAAAGTCCCCTAAACACATATGTGGGGAAAACTAACTGGTTTTCTAACTGCACTAGTATGTACCAAGAGAAGAGAGTGTGGTAAAAGGGAGTAGTCATCCATTCACCCTCCCATCGGAATGTTGGGGAAAACACCCTCCAGGGATCAGAATCCCTAGGGTGTCAGTTTCCCTTATAGAAAAGGTGGTGTAGCAAATAGAAACCCAAAAAGTACAAAATATATATATAACTCACAACCACACTATGGGCATAACCTAGTCATAGCCTCAACTACAACTAACGTTTCTCAGACACCGAGCTTCTATTTCTAAGACTAGGTATCCTATAAGCACACAACTAATTAAAGAACTTCATTAGGTTACTTCATTCCCTTTTTCATCAATTCCATTTTACGTTAATTATGTCTCACATCATTAATTAACCATGAATAACCCACATTATACTTCATTGGAATCACATTCAAAATCAACTATCCCTTGAAAAGTTGTCAACCTAATCATTAAGTTTCATCAAACTCCAAACCCATGGGTTAACATCATTTATTAAAACATTAATTACATAATTAATTTCCCATATTCCCAGGCATTCTAGAAAAGAATCATATGCTACTAAACACAAGGGGGATCAACACAGTGAGTAAACGTACTACCCATTGATTCATTGCTGCCTATAGCAAGAGGGTAAACCCACTCTCCCTTCAGAGTCTAAACACAGAAAGCACGTGGCATACCCCGCCTATCATCGCCTCATTCGGAAGAAGGTTTTGCAAGACCACCTTCCATGAGAAGTGGTGAAAACTAATGCAGATAAATAACCAACGATTAACAACATCCAACAATCACAACCATCCCATTCCATCATCCCTGGTGTCCTCCCTAACACCCACATGAATAAACTGATGCATATCGCCACTCTAGGTGTCATCTAATGCCAAACCACAAGGCCTCCATACCTCCACATATCATAACACCCCTCCAGGGTCACATCACAACACAATATATCATAACACCCCTCCATGGTCACAACACATCACAATATATCACAACACCCCTCTAGGGTCACAACACAACACAAGCAGCAAGAAAACAACATCACATAAAATTGGGCTCCTGGACCTTTAACAAGGCATCTATCATTCAAACAAAAAGAACCAATAGATTTAAGGTTTACCAACAAACTATTTTAATCACGTACATTGAAATCAATTTGAGTAACGTAAATTTGGAACAACATCCAAAACAACAACAACAACAACCAGATTCATTTACATGCCTCTTAATCTTTAGCAAATTAATTATAAATTAATTCCGGGTTTATGTTTTTTATCAATTTCATAAAGAGAAATAGTCTAACAATAAAGGCATATATATCACACTATCTAGAAAATCAAGAGGTTAACTGTTATCACGGTACAAAGAAACAACATGTGATCACCAATTATTTTAATCCGGTTCAAGTATTTAATTAGTTCAATTTAATTGTGATTCAAATGACTAAATCTTGATAACTCTACGATTTCCCATGAAAAATTATAGAAGCCACGAATCCGCTACCTCAAGGGGTTTGGTGGAAAACCACAACGGTGGATGAACGTCCAAGAAAATGGGTCGATTCTCCAAAAATCCCCCTTATATCTCTTATCCTAACACAACCAAGACCAAAGCTCATCACAAACGTCATACACACACATAGATCTACTCATAAAGGGTGTAGATATATGATACTCAGAGAAAAGTAGGAGAAGATATAGGTAGATCTATGAAACCAAAAAAAAGGATCACTTACCTCGAGAAACTGGCTTCGATTCGAAAAGAGATGCCTCCAGATCACCTCCAAAACGCTTGAGAGAGGTTCTTCTACCTCCAAGGAAAGGTAATCCCGGGTTATGGCCGATTAGTGATTAAATGAGTTGATTAAAGGAAAAAGAAGTCAGATCCACAATTTTAGTGTCTAACTTATTGTGCACTCACGGTTGGTCCGCATAGTTTAACAAACTATGTGCTAACCGTGCATTAGGTACTGCCTCGTCAATCATTCCTCGCACGATATTTCTGCATGGTTAGACAAACCATAAACTAACTGTGCGTTAGCCACTGGCTCCAAGACCAGACTTGTACAGTTTTTCCGCATAGTTTAGGAAAATTGTGTGCCTCCCGTGTGAAAGCCATAACCCTTTAGATTTCCTTAAAAGTCCACCAAACACACCCCCAAGTCACCTTGAGCTCCCGGAACCCCTCCATCCCCACATTTTCACAATGGAATAGACCAGAGATGCGCAGAACAATACACTTAGTTTCTAAATAAATCATTTTTGATAAATTCTAAACCAAAAATGATTTTATTATGAAATTAAATATCATAATTTTTCTAAAGTGAACATCACCTCTCTTATATAAGTGTATTGCCCCTTCTCTTAATTTCATAACTCTAAATACATTTAGCTCAGAAAAAAGCTACCAAAATATCTTCCCAAAGTCTCTAAATTCAACCTAGAAGTCTCATATTTAATATAAATCCAACCTAAAGTTCCCTTTTGATATACTCAAAATAGAACACCCGAAGAATGGGTAATAATTTCACCACTCTCTTTCATTTTATTTTCTACTTCCACATCCTATTTATTTATTATTTTCATACCAAAATAATGAAGCCAGTACCTTATACTTACTTTGATGTTATTATAAATATGGTACAACTGTATTCAGTATTCTATCCATCCTATAAATGACAATGTTACCATACATGTGTATGTATGGCTTACTGTCTCCATATCTTGGTGTAGTTTGTTTTTCCAACATTTCATTACTTGGATGGGTATAATGACGAGTATAACTAATTTAAATAATAAATAAATCTCTTTATCCAATCTGTATATATGATATAAAATCCAATTACATTGGATTTTACCATCAATATAATGATATTTTCGCACGTGTGTACGTACGGCTTACAGTCTCCACAGACGCGATGAGATTCATTCACCACAGTAAATATTCAAGAATAATTTTTTTGAAAGAATAAAAACAATGTTTAATAACTTAATATAATTATGTGTATAAATCAAATACATCCTATACATAACAACACATGACTTACGTAACAAAACAAATAATGGACAATGAATCATATAACAACAAAAACAATGATACATCTGAAATATCATTAACAAAGAAATATTATATGATCATATATGATATCATATTTACGTACATGGTTCTTGTATAATTTGGTAAAAATGATTCCACCATTATACAAGAGGTTAACCTACACTATACTATGGAAAATTACTAGGTTAATGATTTCTTATATCACTTTTAATTCTCTAAGATTTATATTGTTCGACACATATTTCTTGCATGTGGTGTATTGTTTACATCCATTTGATATATATTATCATGATTATCTTTAAATTCCTGGTATTCTGTGATTCATTTGGTTTTTATTAACTATTTTTTTATGACTCAATTGATTACAACGTGGTAAGTAGTTTCATCTCACTTTTATTCATGTGATATTCATGCTATATTTTCCACAAATACCTTTTTTGTGGTGTATGTAATGCCCATGCTTGTATGTTTTGCATCATATAAACTAATATTTGTGTATTTACATCATCATTGGGTGATCCTTATTTCACAGGGTGTATGTTTCATATGTTACCAAATTGGTTAGGGAATTTTGAATTTCAATTTCCTTTCATTCAGTTTTAAGCAAAGATCGTTGATTACATTACTCCATGATTATGTGTGAAATCACTATTTATTTACTTATATATTAATTTCAACTCCCCTTTGTGTTAATATAATTTTTATACAAATAATTACTCTACTGATAAATTCTCAAATCTTCATTATAAACTTGATAAGAGTAATTTTAACTCAATTTTTATTTGTTGTGTTAAACATCCAAGTAATTGGTGTTGTTGTTAATAGAATATGTTTTAATGTCCTCTGATTCATTTAAATTAATTTTCCAATCATATCAATTGTATTTATATTTGTCAGGCATAATTAGTTCATTGAATAATCTTTAACCTTAGTATATGGTCGTTATAATGGATTTCATGTCTACTTACATTTGATTGAGACATCTTTTTTGTTATTCACTAATTCAAATTAATTTGGTGTATATATAGTAAATTTTCATAGTGAATCATGAATCCAATTATTATAATGATATTATAAAGCTTTTATTATCTCAATTATTTGTATTCAAGATTCTCTAATTTGGTTAAGAACATTAACAAAAATATTATTTTAAATGTTTTAAAATTTTATTCTTATAAATATTTCTCATAAATGTACATGTTTTAAAAATGTTTTGGTTGATTTATTTATATATAAATTAATTTCTTGAAATTTAAATTACTTTTAAAAGTTTCAATGTGGTATAGGACACTTTGATTCAAAAAAAATATTTTAAACAACATCTTGATAAATACTGAGACTTTTATATTTTTTTTCATAAAAAGGGATATTTCTCTCAAATATATTTACTGATCATTTTCAATAATGTCATCATCCATTATGTGATATTATTCTTTATCGAGGTTGATTTATTATGAAAAAAATATTCCATACAATATTGATGGTTTTTGGATATTTTGGAATACAAATGTGTTGTTTTTATAGCATTCATGGATTATGCATAAAATATTGACATTTTGTATGCTAATTTTAATACGAATGATTATGTTATGTTTTAACCTATTCATATTCGGAATCAATTGGGAATTTTAAGTGATATGTGGATCCCACTATCGCAACTCTATGACTTAGTTGGTCTAAAGATTCAAACTACTGTCTTGAAAAAATGCTTTCAGAAAATCTTATTTGTATTCCTATAACAAGGCCATGACTATGTGGTTATAAAGTCTGGAATTAGGAATTATATCATTATGAAATTGGATATTGATATTACATGTGATTAATCCACTAGTAGAATAACTGTTTGATTTAGTAAATGATATAATTGGATTTATCTTTCAAATATTATGCTGATGTTTATGTTTAAAATCCTAGTGATCTAGTCTAACACATTGCCTTAAATGATTATTCTTATTTATGAAAGTATCCTATATATTGTAATACTCACTAAGAATCTGAGCTCACTCATTTCATATGTTTTATTTCCCCCAGGATACAAGGATATATATTACGATTAACCTACAAGAATTGGCTATGGGATATAAATGTTTTCAAAGGGGACTCAATGTTGTTGTTTTTATTTCATGATATAATGTAAAAATTATGTATCTATCATGTACTTACAAATCTAGTAAATTGATTAGTCTTTTGAGAAATTATTACTTGTATAATGCCAATGTAATGTAATAATGAACTGATTCTGGTAAACTGGGGTCAGGGCGTTACATGTGTTGCTAAAATTCCATGTCTTAATCCTATGTTAGGATTTCACAGATTATGTCCTTTACTTCCTTTTTATTCATGTCTTATGTACTTCCATGATTTATGTAGCGATTCAATTATATTTTATTTGATATGAATGTTATGACCTTATATTTTCAAGATCATATTCTCTTATCCTTAGGCTCATGGTTATTGATACGTGCCTCCCTTTACTACCCATAATAAGTAATTGAGCTCACACTTTTTATGCTTACTTCTATAGGTTTTGACGATATGTATTGTTTTTTGAGTCTAACAGGGGTTCTAGTCATGAGAAAACTAATGGGAGATTATGTATCTCACTTACGTACTAGTTTTTATATTAATTTGTTTCCAAAGGAATTATAAAAACTTTGGTATTTGGGTGTCTATTTGAATAATGTTGAAGTATTATACCAATGTAATGTAATGTCAATAATTATAAATCAAGGGTCACTAAAATGGTATATAAATTAAGGTGAGGGACCATAATTGGTTGAGGAAATTGTTGAGACATTGGAGTTGATTCTACATCATAGTATGATAGACTATAGTAGGAATAATTTTTTTTGGATAACAAGAGAAATTATATTTCATTGAATGTAGGTCATCATCTAATTCGCAAAGTATATCCTTTTAAATGGGGTACAGGTTTTGTAAAAAGTGGAATATAAGCCCTTGGTTTATTGGACCATATGATATCTAAGATAATGTTGGATAATTTTCTAATTAGTAGGCCTTACCTCTACCTTTAACCCATGTACACAATATATTTCTTGTTTCAATGTTATGAAAATATGTGTCAAATTTATCTCATTTTTGAGCCAAGAAAAGTTTAGTTAGAATATTATAATTATTAAATGGAAATTCAATTTTATATTCATGACTATAGAGAGCACATTTTGTAGAATAAGTTGATCCATCGGGTAATGGTTTTATGGAAAACCCATAAGGTTGAATTGGCAACATGGGAATTAAAAGGTGTTATGAGAGAATCATATCACCACTTGTTTAATAAGTGAACAAAATTTTTGAGGATGCAATTTATAAAAGGTGAGAATAACTTAAAAACCAAATTAATTATATAATATATAATTATTAGATTTAAAAATATGAAGTGAATATTTATATTAGGTTTAAAACGTTTATAAAATTTTTAAATCAAACAAGAAATTCATTCAAAAACACTCTTTTCTTATATGATTTTATTGAATGGTTTAATTTATAAAATTTATAATTATTATTTGAAAATATGAAATTTGTTTTACATTTTTTATATAAATAATTATCTATGGTGAAATTGTTTTATTATTTGGAAAATATTGATATTCAAATTAATAGTGAAAATATGGATTTTTGAAAAAGATATATTCTCTTATCAAATAATAAAGTATTAGAAAAAACCACATTTTATTAATATTATTTAAATTACCATAATTATTATTTTTATATATTTTATCCACTTAATTTACTTTTAATATGATTTATATTGGTTTTTATTATAAGTTTTTTTGGGTTTAAAATGAGGTTTTTCTATAAAAAAATTAATGTTTATCGATTTTAATAAATTAAAAAATCCATAATATGGATTTTTTTAAAAATAATTTATATATTATATACCAAAAAATTCAAATTTGGTTTCATGATATGATTAACATGATTAATTGAGTGAAGATAAAATCATCTTCTTCTAGAAAATATAGTTCTTGAAAACCTGCATTTCATCACATTTGTATGTTGAGTTTTTAATTAAATTTTTTAACTAATGTAAACTGAACGAAATGTGAATTTCATATTTGTAATCATAATTATTTATATTTTATAATTATTTTAAATTATTTTTTATCCAAAATGAAGAGTGAAAATAGTAAAATTTAATTACCACAGTTAATGTAAAAATAGATTTTCGAGTGTTTAAACTAAAAAAGACTAGGCTTACAATGATCTACAAAATTTTATGAAATATATTTCAAGGAAATACTTATACCTTATACCATATAGTCTCTAGAAAGGTTCATTATTTGAGCCCTGTGACCTAGAAAAACATGGTTGAAATATATTCTATTAAAAATTTATAACTATGCAATTAACAACACTTATTAAAGGCCACCCATATCATCCTCTCTGGAAACCTTAAAAACAATTTTTTCATATAAACCCTAACCAAAGAAACCCTATAATTATATAATATTAACCAATAATCCGGATTTTTAGAACTAATCCAACCATGTATGTCCTTTGGTGCAAACTAAATGTAGTTACACAAACAAGAGGTAATGTTCATCAATGAGAATTATTATTTTATTTCTTCTTCTACAAAATTAAATTATTATTAAACAAATAATATATTTATAAATGTGTATATTACATATTATAAGTTTTAATTTTTTTAATTTCATAACCCAAATACTTATACACCTCAATCAAATGGGTTACTAAATCATCATTGGTGGGTATGGTTGATTATAGCGTCCTGAAATATTGTCAATTTGTTTTCCATTACCTCCTATCATGGATGGGTATGTTGATGGATAAAAAATATAAATATTATATTAATAAATTTAATAAACCTATATAGAAATTATATCATATATATACCATATTAAATTTCATTCGATATGCGACATGATAACGTGTCTCAAATGTATGGTGGAATACCACCTCAAGAAGTGATGTGATTCTATTTTCACAGAATTTATACATTAAAGGTACCAACTGTAAAGATGATAAATATATGTGATATAAATAGAAGTATTTTTATAGTGTTTAATTATGTATTTGAATGGTTTTTATGTATAATAAGATTATATTTTTATCATTTAATACAATTTACGTAATTATATGTAATTTCACATTTAAATTTCTCATAAACACTTGTCAATAATTTGATATTTTTTACTTCATAAAAACTCGATATTCATTTTTAACAGTGGTTATTATTTTTAAATTAATTAATGAATCATATATGTTTTGATTTTTGTAAAATATAATTCATTTTTTAATTTGTAATATCAAAATTAGATTAGGGTAAATTTCGTGTATTTTTCTGGAAACATTCAATTTTTTATTAATAAGGAAAAACAATACGTTATTATTTAGAACATACATTTTATTTAATTTATTATCTATTTTATTTAAATTTATTTTATGAATATATATATAATACCTATATAAGTTTAATGTAATTAAATTGATTTGTTTTATAATAAAATTTGATGTATAAAATTTTGTTGACCTTTTTACAATATTTTACCCATTTTATAGGAACCTTTGAAAATTTGCATAAAAAATAATTTTACCACTTCGTTGAATTAAATTTAAAAAATAATAGAAACATGGTTAATATCAATATGTAAAATTTTGTTCAATATGATGAAAATAATTTTCTTCAATACTAACTTTTGATTTTATTTACCATAGGTAATGTTAAATAGGGTAATTAAAGGTAAAAATGATATTATAATTACACTAAAACATGTCCTAATTCTACTGAATAAGAGTAATTCGATCCAAAACAACCTTTGTAATAAAATATGATCTTTTCAGTCCACATGAATTGGATTATGACATTTATTATTATTTTATTTAAAGAATATTTAAAAGTTTTAAATTCAAATATTATTAACTATAAAAATTTAATATAGGATTATACATAATATAAATTATACTATAAATATTAATTAGAAAAAAAATCGTACATTATTTTATTTTATTTATAATTTTTAGAGATTAAATAATTAAATTTATTTATGACACCATGATGATGTAGTAATTACCTTCTTAATGAAATATTAAATTAGTTTATACAATACATATTAAAATAAATATAATTTTAAAGTTTTGAATCCATACACAAATTTTATACATTAATATGACATGTTGGGGTTGATTAGATAAAAAGATTTTGAAGTGATAATTTTTTTTATTACTTTGAAAAAAAACAAAATACCAAATAGTGTCAAAATTGAATAAATTAGTTTTTAATCCAAATACTATATTATGAGTTGATATAATATTCCTAAAAATATAAGATTCATGCAAAGGGCTTAAATAATATTATATATGTTATTTTTTAACCACTTGATGACCTCTTGGATTCTTTGAGTATATTTATTGACCATATAGTGTATGAATACAAGGAGACACTGTAAAATATAAACTATTTAACAAAGAGTTAAATATAAATGATATGGTTACAATGGTATCTTAATCTTGTCTAAAACCTATTGGTTGAGAGGATATAGAACCCTTCCAAAAATAGTTTCTAAATAAATAAATTTGGAGCAATTCTAAACCCAAAATGATTTTATTATGATATAATATATCAACCTTTTTCTAAAGTGGCCATCACCTCTCTTATTAAAGTGTAATGCCCTGTCTCTTAATTTAACATCTCTAAACATATTTGGCCCAGCCAAAAACTACTCTAATATCATCCCAACATCCCTAAAATCAGCCAACAAGTATCATATTGATCATAAATCCAACCTAATGTTCCCTTTTGATCTACTCAAAATTAAACACCTGAAGAAGAGAAAATAATTTCACCACCATATTTCATGTTATTTTATTCTTCCACATCATCTTTCTTTTTTGTTTTCATACTAAAATAATAAATCAAAGAACTTCTACATTCTTTGATGTTATTATAAATATGGTACAACTATATTCGTTATTCTATCTGTACTAAATATGACTATTTTACAATACGTGTGTATGTACGACTTACCGTCTCTATGTCGTGGTGTAGTTTGTTATTTAAACACTTAATTATTTAGATGGGTATATTAATGAGTATATCTTATTTAAATAATAAATATAAAATTTTAACAAATCTTTATATTTGATATACCATCCAATTACATACGATTTTACCATCAACATAATGATACTGTCCCATATGCGTACATGCTGCTTACTGTCTCCACATACATGATGAGATTCATTCCCCGTTGTAATTAGTCAAGAATAATTTTCATTTTAAGAAAAAAATAATGTTGATGAACTTAATATTATATATATATATATATATATAAAATACATCCTATACAAAACAAACATGACTAACATAACAAAACAAATAAACGAAAATGAATTAGTTAACAAACAAAACAATGATACTTCAGAAATATCTTTAACAAAGAAATATTAGATGACCATATATGATATCATATTTACATACATGGTTCTTTTATAATTAAATAAAAATTATTTCTCCATTATATATGAGTATAATCTACCCTATACTACGGAAACTTACTAGGTAAGGGATTTCTTGTATCACTTTTAAGTCCCTGATATTCCTATTGTTCGACACTTATTTCTTGCATGTGGTGTATTGTTTACTACCATTTGTTATATATTATCATTATTATATTTAAATTCATGGTATTCTGTGATTCATTTTGTTTTTATTTACTGTTTTTCTTATGACTTTATTGATTAGAACGTGGTAAGGGGTTTCATATCACTTTTATTCATGTGAGATTCTTGCTATATTTTCAAATATTACCTTTTGTGTGGTGTATGAACTGCCCCTGATTGTATGGTTTTAATCATATACTTTAATTTATTCATATTTAAATCATAATTGGATTAACATTCGTTCACAGATTGTATGTTTCAAATGTTACCAAATTAGTAAAGGAATTTCTAATTTCAATTTCGTCTCATTCTGTTTAAAAAAACATCATTGATTACATTACTACAAGATTTTGTGTGAAATCACTATTTATTTACTTATGTATTATTTTCTAATCCCCTTTCTGTGGATATAATTTTGATACACATAATTACTCTACTAATAAATACTCATTTCATAAATATAAACTTGATAAGAGTAATTTTAACTAAATTTTTATTCATTGATTTAAACATCCAAGTCATTGGTGTGGTTTTTACAAGAATATGTGTTAATTTCCTCTGATTCATTTAAACTAATTATCCAATCATATCGATTTTATTTATATTGGGCATACATAATTATGTTATTGAATAATATTTAACCTTAGGATACAGTCTTTATAATGTATTTCATCTTAACTTACATTCCATTGAGACTTCATTGTTGTTATGCGCCAATTCACATTAATATGGTGTATATATATTACATTGACATAATGCATCTTGAATCCAATTTTTATCATGATATTATAATGTTTTGATTGACTCAAATATATGTATTCAAGGATCTCTCATTTGGTTAAGAACATTAAGAAAAATATAATTTTAAATGTTTTAAAAATTATTCTTATAAATATTTCCCATTAACGGACATGTTTTAAAAATGGTTTTGTGGATTTATTTATATAGAAAATATTGCTTTGAAATTGATATTACATTTAAAAGTTTCAAATTGGTATAGGACACTTTGATTCAAAAATATATTTTAAAAAACCTCTTGTTAAATAGTGAGACTTATATATTTTTACATAAAAAAGGGATATTTCTCTTAAAGATTTTTATTGATCATTTTTAACAATGTCAACATCCATTATGGGATATTATTCTTGATAAAGGTAGATTTATTATTATAAAAATCTTCTATACTATATTGATGGTTTTTGTATATTTTTTACTACAGATGTGTTGTTTTTATACCATACATGGTTTATGGATAAAGTATTGACATTTTGTATGCTTGTTTTAATACGAAGGTTCATGTTATTTTTAATCATATTTATATGAGGAATGCATTGAAAATTGTAAGTGAAGAGTGGAGACCACTATCATAACTCGATGCCCAAGTTGGTATCATGATTCAAACTAGTGTCTTCAAACAAGGCTATGACAAAATCTTATTTTTATTCTTGGAACAAGGCCTTGAATATGTGGATATAAAGTCTAGCATTATGCATTAAATCATTATAAAATTTGATATTTATTTTAGATGTGATTATTCGACTAGTATAATATCAATGTGATTATGTAAATGAAATTATTGAATTTATCTTTCTGATATTATGTTGATGTTTATGTTTAAAATTCTAGTGATCTAGTCTAACACATTTCCTTTAATGTTTATTCTTATTTATGAAAGTTATCTCTATATTGTTTTCCTCACTGAGCATCAGAGATCACTCTTTTCATATGTTTTATTTTTCCCAGGATGCAAAGATGTATATTATGAATAACCTACAAGAATATGCTAAGGGTTATAAAAGTGTTCAAAGGGGACTCAATGTTATTGATTTTATTTCATTGTGTAATTTAAAACATAGGTACCTATCTAGTACTTCCAAATATTCTAAATTGATTTCTCTTTTGAGACAGCATTAATTGTATCAAGCCAATGATATATAATAATGAACTGATTCTGCGTAACTGGGGTCGAGGCATTACATGTGTTGCAAAAATTACATGTCTTACTCCTATGATAGGATTTCATGTATTATTTCTTTTACTTACTTTTAATTCATGTCTTATGTACTGCCATGATTTAGGTAGTGATTCAATTATATGTTCTTTGATATGAATGTTATGACGATAAATTATCATGATCATGTTCTCCTATACTTATTCGTAGGGTTATTCTTACTTGTCTCCCTTTAATACCCTTAATGAGAATTTGAGATCACCCTTTTTAGAGCTTATTTCCATAGGTTTTGAAGATATGTATTATTGTTTTGACTATAATAAGGGTTCTAGTCATGAAAAAACTAATGGGAGATAATGTATCTCACTTAATTTCCAATTTTTATATTTATTTTTTGCCAAAGTAATTATAAAAACTACGGTATTTGGGAGTATATTTTAATAATTTTTATGTATTCTACAAAAGTTATATAATGCCAATAATTATAATGCGATGGTCGCTAAAAGGATGGATAACGTAAGGTTATGGGACCATAATTGGTTGAGGGAATTTTTGAGAAGGTGTATTTTATTCAACATCATACTATTAGACTATAGTGTGTTTAACTTTTTTAGGATAATTAGAGAAATTATATTTCATTTAATGTAGGTCGTCATGTAATTCTCAAAGTATATCCTTTAAAATATTTTAAGGGTTTTGGTAAAAAGTGGAATCGAATCCCTTGGTTTATTATACCATATGATATCAAAGATAATGTTGGATAATTTTCCAATTAGTAACCCTTACCTCAATGCTTAACCCATGTACACAATATATTTCTTGTTTCAATGTTATGAAAATATGTGTCAACTTTTTCTCAGTTTTTGAGCCAAGAATAGTTTAGATAGAAGATAATACTTATTAGATGGATGTTCTATTTTATATTCATGACCATAGAGAGCACATGTTGTAGAATAAGTTGATTCACCGGGTTATGGTTTTATGGAAAACCCATATGGTTGAATAGGAAACATGGGAATTCAAAGGTGTTATAATAGAATCTTACCACCAATTATTTAATAAGTGAACAATATTTTTTAGGTTGAAATGTATAATAGGAGAGAATAATTTTAAAACCTAATTAATTATAGAATATATATTTATTAGATTTACAAATATGAAGTGCATAGTTATATTAGTTATAAAAAGTTTATAATATTTTGAAATCAAACAAGAAATGCATTCAACTACACTCATTTCTTATATGATTTTATTTAATGGTTTAATTTATAAAATTTATAATTATTATTTGAAAATGTGAAATTTGTTTTAAAATTTGTATATAAATATTTATCTTCGGTGAAATTGTTTTATTATTTACAAAATATTGATATTCCAATGAATAGTAAAAATATGGATTTCTGAAAAAAAGTATTCTCTTATCAAATAATAAAGTATTAGAAAATAACCACAATTTTTTTAATATTACATAAATTACCATATTTATTATTTTATTATATTTTATCCACTAAATTGATATTTAATATGATATTTATTGGTTTTTATTATATGTTTGTTTTTGGGTTTAAAATGAGATTTTCCTAAAAAAATTAATGTTTAAAGATTTTAATAAATTAAAGAAACCATAATATGGATTTTAAAACAAATAATTTATAGATTTTATACCAATAAAATTAAATTTGGTTTCATGATATGAATAACATGATTCATAGAGTGAATATGAAATCATCTTCTTCTAAGAAAATATACTTCTTGAAAACCCGCATTTCATCACATTTGTAGGTTTGGTTTTCAATTAAAATTTTTTCTAATGTAAATTGAACAAAAACTGAATTTCATATTTGGAATCATAATTATTTATATTTTATAATTAGTTTAAATTAATTTATAACCAAAATGAATAGTGAAAATAGTCAAATTTAAATACCACAGTTAATGTAAAAATAGATTTTTGAAGTTTTAAACTAAAATAGACTAGGATTATAATAATCTATAAAATGTTATGAAATATATTTCAAGGAAATACATATACCTTATACCTTGTTGTGTCTATAATGGTTCATTATTTGAGCCATGTGACCAAGGAAAACATGTTTTAAATTCATTCTATTAAAAATTTATCACTATGAAATTAAAAAAACTTATAAAAGGTCACCCATATCATCCTCTCTGGAAACCATAAAAACGATTTTTTCATAAAAACCCTAACCAACGAACCACTATAATTATATAATATTGTCTAATAATTCCTATTTTTGGAATTAATCCAACCATTTATGTCCTTTGGTGCAAACAAAATGTAGTTAGCCGAACAAGTGGTAATGTTCATAAATGAAAATATTTGTTTTATTTCTTCTTCTACAAAATAAAATTATTATTAAACAAATAATATATATATATAAATGAATATATTATATATTATAATATTTAATTTTTTTAATTTCATAACCCAAATCCTTATGCATCTCTATAAAATGGGTTACGAAATCATCATTTGTGTGTATGGTGGATTATATCATCATTAAGAGTTGTCAATTTGTTTTCAATTACCTCCACCCATAGATGGGTATATTGATAGATAATAAATATAAATATTATATTTATAAATTTAATAAACCTATATAGTAATTATATAAAATATAATTCATTTTAAATTTCATTCTATATGTGATGTGATAACTTCTCTCAAATGTAAGGTGGAATACCACCTCACGAAGAGATTTGATTCTTTTTTCACCGAATTTATACATTGAAGGTACCATGTTTAAAGATGATAAATATATGTGATATAAAAAGAAGAATATTTATAGTGTTAAATTATGCATTAGAATGGATTTGATGTATAATTAGATTATATTTATATCATTTAATTCAATTTAGGTTATTACAAGTAATTTCACATTTAAAATTGACATAAAAAATTTTCAATCTTTTGATAGTTTTTACTTTTTTAAAACCCGATATTTGGTTATAACAGTGAATATTATTTTTAAATTAATTAAAAAAACATATATGTTTTGAATTTGGTAAAATATAAATCATTTTCGAATCTGTAATATCAAAATTATATTAGGGTAAATTGTTATTATTTTTTCGAAAACATTGAATTTTTGATTAATAGGGAAAAACAATACGTTATTGTTTAGAAAATACATTTTATTTTATTTATTATTTATTTTATTTAAATTTATTTTCTATATATACATATATAATACCTATTTAAGTTTAATGTAATTCAATTCATTCATTTTATAATAAAATTTGATGTCTAAAATTGTATTGACCTTTTTACAATATTTTACCCATTTTCTAGAAACATTTGAAAATTTCCATAACACATAATTTTACCACTTCGTTGAATTAAATTTCAAAAATCCTAGAAACATAGTTAATATCAATATGTAAAAAAAAATTTCAATAATATGAAAATAATTTTCGTCAATAGTAACTTTTGATTTTATTTACCATGGGTAAAGTTAAATAGTGTAATTAAAGGTAAAAATGATATTATAATTACACTAATACATGTACTAATTCTAATCAATAAGCGTAATTCGATCCAAAACAACCTTAGGAATAAAATATGATCTTTTATGTCCACATGGATTGGATTAGTACATTTATTATTATTGTATTTAAAGAATATTTAAAAGTGTTAAATTCAAATATTATTAAATAAAAAAAATATAATATAGGATTATACATAATATAAATTCTATTATAAATATTAATTAGTAAAAAATCCTACAAAATGGTATTTTATTTATAATTTTAAGAAATTAAATAATTAAATTTATTAATGACACCATTATGATGTAGTAATTACCGTCATAATAAAATATTAAAGTAGTTTATATTATACATATTAAAATAATAAGAATTATAAAGTTTTGATGCCATCAACGAATTTTATACATTAATATGACATGTTGGGGTTGATTAGATAAAAAATTTCGATGTGATCATTTTTTATGACTTTGAAAAAAACAAAATACCAAATTGTTTCAAAATTGATATAAATTATTTTTTAAAACAAATATTATATTATGAGTTGATATATTATTCCTAAAAATATAAGGTTCAGCCAAAGGGATTAAATAATATTATATATTTCATTTTTTAACCACTTGAGGTCCTCTTGGATTCTTTGATTATGCTTATTACCCATATAGTTTATGAATACAAGGAGACACTGTAAAAGATAAAATATTTAACAACAAGTTAAATATAAAAGATATGGTTAAAATGGTATATTAATCTTGTATAAAACCTATTGGTTGAGTGGATATATAACTATTTCCAACATAGTTTCTAAATAATTCAATTTAGAGCCATTCTAAACCAAAAATGATTTTATTATGAAATTATATATCAATCTTTTTCTAAAGTGACCATCACTTCTCTTATAAAAGTGTATCGCTCTTCTCTTAATTTCACATCACTAAAACCATTTGTCTTAGCCAACACCTACTCAAATATCTTCCCATCATCCCTAAAATAAACCAATAAGTCTCATATTTATCATAAATCCAACCTAATGTTCTATTTGGATCTACTCAAAATGAAGCACCTGAAGAAGAGGTAATAATTTCACCACCCTATTTCATGTAATTTTCTTCTTCCACATCCTATTTATATTTTGTTTTCATACCAAAACAATCAATAAAGTACCTTATACATTCATTGATGTTATTATAAATATGTTCCAACTGTATTCAGAATTATATATATCCTATAAATGACAACATTCCCATACTTGTGTATGTACGGCTTATCGTCTACATGTCGTGGTGTAGTTTATAATTCAAACACTTAATTATTTTAATGGTTATAATAATGAGTATAACTGAACTAAATAATTAATATAAAATTTTTAAAAGTATTATATATGATATTCCATCCAATTACATACGATTTTACCATCAATATAATGATATTGTCCCACGTGCGTATGTATGGCTTACTATCTCGATGGATGTGATGAGATTCATTCCCCATTGTAATTATTCAAAAATACTTATTATTTCATGAGTAAAAATAATTTTGATGAACTTAATATTATTATAAATATAAATATAATAAATCCAATACATAACAATCATGACTAACGTAACAAAACAAATAAATCAAAACGAATCAGTTAACAAACTAAACAATGATACTTCCAAAATATCATTAACATAGAAATATTAGATGACTATATATGATATCATATTTATGTACATGGTCAATTTATAATTTAATAAAAATTACTTCACCATTATACATGAGGATAACCTACAGTATACTCTGTAAAAGTAATAGGTAAGGGAATTCTTTTATTACTTTTAATTATTTGATATTTCTATTGTTCGACACTTATTTCTTGAATGTGGTGTATTATTTACTGCCATTTGATATATATTATCATTATTATATTTAAATTCATGGTATTATATGATTCATTTGTTGTTTATTAACTATTTTTCTTATGACTTGATTGATTACAACGTGGTAATGGGTTTCATCTCACTTTTATTCATGTGAGATTCAAAATATATTTTCCAATATTACCTTTTGTTTAGTGTAAGTACTACCCATGATTGCATGGTTTTAATCATATACATTAATTTATTGGTATTTAAATCATCATTGGATGATCCTTCTTTCATGGGGTGTATGTTTTATATGTTACCAAATCGGTAAGGGAATTTCTAATTTCAATTTCCTCTCATTCTGTTTTACGTAAACTTCATTGATTACATTACTAAAAGATTATGTGTGAAATAACTATTTATTCACTTATTTATTAATTTCCACTCCCCTTTATTTGTATATACTTTTGATACACATAATTACGCTATTAGTAAATTCTCAATTAATCAATATAAACTTGATAAGTGTAATTTTAACTCAATTTTTATTCATTGATTTAAACATCCAATTCATTTGGGTTGTTTTTACAAGAATATGTGTTAATGTCCTATGATTCATTTACACTAATTATCCAATCATATAAATTGTATTTATATTGGTCAGACATAATTTTTTTATTGTATAATCTTTAACCCTAGGATACTATCTCTATAATTGATTTCATCTTAACTATCAATCGATTGAGACTTATTTGTTGTTATGTGCCAATTCACATTAATATGATGTATATATAGTACATTGACATAGTGCATCCTTGAATCCAATTATTATCATGATATTATAAAGTTTTTATTACCTCAAATATATGTATTCAAGCATCTCTCACTTGGTTAAAAACATTAACAAAAAATCATTTTATGTTTTTAAAAAAATTATTTCTATAAACAATTCTAATTAATGAACATGTTCTAAAAATGGTTTTTTGGTTTTATTTATAGAGACATTAATGAATTGAAATTGAAATTACTTTTAAAAGTTTCAATGTGGTATATTAAACTTTGATTCAAAAATATATTTTTAGAAATCCCTTGAAAAATAGTGAGACTTTTATATTTTTTCATAAAAAAGAGATAATCCTATTAAATATTTTTACTGGTTATTTTCATCAATTTCAACATCAATTATGGGATATTATTCTTGATCGAGGCTGATTTATTATTATACAAATATTCTATACTTTATTTATGGTTTTTGGATATTTTTTACAATAGATGTGTTGTTTTTATACCATTCATGGTTTATGGATATAGTATTGACATTTTGTATGCTAGATTTAATACGAAAGTTTATGTTATTTTTAAACCTATTAAAATGAGGAATGAATTGAAAATTGTAAGTAATGGTGATAGAACAATATCAAAATTTGATTCCTCATTTGGTTTCATGAGTCAAACTAGTGTCTTGTAACAAGGCTGTGAGAAAATCTTATTTTTATTCTTAGAACAAGTCCAGGACTATGTGGTAAAAAAGTATGACATTATGCATTAATTCATTATGAAATTTGATATTGATTTTAGATGTGGTTATTAAACTAGTAGAATATCCATGTGATTAAGTAAATGAAATTATCGAATTTATCTTTCCCATATTATGTTGAAGTTTATGTTTAAAATACTAGTGATCTAGTGTAACACATTATCTTAAATGTTTATTCTTATTTATGACAGTTTCATCTATATTATTATCCTCACTGAGCATTTGAGCTCACTATTTTCATATGTTTTATTTTTTTAGGATGCAGAGATGTTTATTACGATTAACCTACTAGAATAGGCTAAGGGTTATAAAATTGTTCAACGGGGACTCAAATTTGTTGTTTTCATTTCATGATGTAATTAAAAACTTCTGTATCTATTTAGAAATCCAAATATACTATATTGATTGGACTTTTGAGACATGATTACTTGTATCAAGCCAATGTTATTTAATAATGAACTGAATCTGGGTAACTGGGGTCGGGGCATTACATGTGTTGAAAATATTCCATGTCTTTCTCCTCTGTGAGGATTTCATGGATTATTTCCTTTACTTCCTTTTTATTCGTGTCTTATGTACTACCATGATTTATGTAGTGATTCAAGTATATGTTCTTGATATTAATGTTATGACCTTTATTTTTCAGTATAATGTTCTCCTATTCTTATTCTCATGGTTATTCTTACATGTCTCCCTTTACTACCCTTAATGAACATTTGAGCTCACCCATTATAGAGTGTACGTCCCTAGGTTTTGAAGATATATATTATTTTTTTGACTCTAAGAATGGTTCTAGTCATGAAAAAAATAATGGTAGACAATTTATCTCTCTTAATTACCAGTGTTTATATTTTGTTTCCAAAGGGATTATAAACAATATGGTATTTGGTGGTCTATTTGAATAATTTTTAAGTACTCTACAAAATTTATGTAATTCCAATAATTATAAAGAGAGGGATGATAAAATGATGGATAAAGTAAGGTGATCAGACCTTAATTGGTTGAGGACATTTTTGAGAAGGTGAAGTTGATTCAACATCATAGTATTAGACTATAGTGGGTATAAATTTCATTGGATAACTAGAGAAATTATATTTCTTGGAATGGAGGTCATCATGTAATTATCAAAGTATATCCTTTAAAATTGTTTTAAGGGTTTTGGTAAAAAGTGGAATCTAAACTCTTTTTTTATTGGCCCATATGATATCCAAGATAGTGTTGGATAATTTTACCATTAGTAGGCCTTACCTCTATGTTTAACCCATGTAGAAAATATATTTCCTGTTTCAATGTTATGAAAATATGTGTCAAATTTATCTCATTTTTTAGCCTTGAATAGTTTAGTTAGAAGAGAATACATAGTAAAAGGAAATTATATTCTATATTCATGACCATAGAGAGAACATGTTCTAGAATAAGTTGATTCACTGGAATATGGTTTTATGGAAAACCAATATGGTTTAATAGGAAACATGGTAATTTGAAGGTGTTATAAGAGAATCATATCACTACTTGTTTAATAAGGGAACACAATTTTTGAGGATGAAATTTATAAAAGGCAAGAATAATTTATAAACTAAATTAATTATAGAATATATAATTATTAGATTTACAAATATAAAGTGATTAGTTATATTAGTTATACAAATTTTTTAAAAATTTTAAATCACACATGAAATGCATTCAACTACCCTCTTTTCTTATATGTTTTTATTTAATGGTTTCATTTATAAAATTTATAATTATTATTTGAAAACATGAATATTTTTTTTAAAATTTTTATATAAATATTTATCTTGGGTGAAATTGTTTTATTATTTGGAAAATATTGATATTCAAAGGAATAGTGAAAATTATAGATTTCTGTAAAAAAGTATTCCCTTATCAAATAATAAATTATTAGAAAATAAGCACAATTTTTTAATATTATTTAAATTACTATAATTATTTTTTTTATATTTTACCCATTTAATTAATTTTTAATAATCTTTATATTGGTTTTTATTATAAGATTGTTTTTTTGTTTAAAATGAAATTTTTCTAAAAACTTTTAATGATTATCGATTTTCATAAATTAAAAAATCCCTAATATAAAATTAAAAAAAAAATAATTTATAGATTATATATCAAGAAAATTAAATTTGGTTTCATGATATGATTAACATGATTCATATCATGAATATAAAATCATCTTCTCCTCAAAACAAAATACTTCTTGAAAACCCACATTTCATCACATTTGCATGTTTTGTTTTCAATTAAAATTTTTAAATAATGTAAACTGAAAAAAAAATCAATTTCATATTTGGATTCATAATAATTAAAATTTTATTATTATCTTAAATTAATTTTTAACCAAAATGAAAATTGAAACTAGTAAATTTAATTACCATAGATAATGTAAAATTGAATTTTCTAGGGTTTAAAGTAAATAACTAGACTTATAATGATCTAAAAATGTTATAAAATATATTTCAAGGAAATACTTATACCATATACATTATTGTCTCCAGAAAGGTCCATTATTGGAGCCTTGTGAACTAGAAAAAACTTGTTGAAAATTCATTCAAATAAAAATTTATAATTATGCCATTAACCTCACTTATAAAAGGCCACCCATATCATCCTCTCTTGAAACCATAAAAACAAATTTTTTATAAAAACACTAACCAAATGTAACGCCCCGACCCCAGTTACCTAGAGTTGGTGCATTATTACATAACATTGGAATGATCACAAGAAAGATCAAATCTCGAATGACCGATTGGTTTAGTAGCCTTGGAAACACTAGATATATTCATAAGTTTTACATTACATCATAAAATGAAAAACTACTACAACAACTTAATTTCTCCACAGTCCACACTATTATCCCCTCATAATATCCCTGCAGGTCATTCATAACATACTTCTTCACATCCTGGGGAAAATAAAACATAGAAAAGGGGTGAGCTCAAATGCCCAGTAAGGATAACAATATAGCGGAACATTCAAAATAAGCATAAACATTTAAGGAAATGCATTACTAAAACAAAAGCCTTTTAAACTTGAACATCAACATAGTATGGAAAAAGTAAAATGAAATAATGCCATTTACTTATTCACATGGATATTCTACTAATCGAATAATCACATGAAAAATCAATAACCACTTTCAGAATTATGGAATTCATAATTCTAAACTTTAATTTCTTTTCAAGGCCTCGTCCCAAGACCTTGGGGCTAACTGTAACGGAACCCAACCCGGAGTGCCTCTAATAACCGGACACCAACCCGAAGTGCCTCTAATAACCGGACACCAACCCGGATTGCCTCTAATAACCGGAGACCAAACCAGAGGGCTTACTTTTACCAGTCCCTAACCTGGAGGGCTTACTCTTACCAGTCCCCAACCTGGAGGGATTACATTAACCAGTCCCCAACCAAGAACATACTTTTCCAACACATTCATATGAAGTAAAGGTTGAAATATAACATAAACAATCTTATTGTAACTAGCATACGAAATTTCAATACTTTAGTCATAAACCATGAATGATATATAAATGACACATCTACAGTCAAACATATCACAAAACTTCATTACAATATGGAAGTATTAAATCATAATAAATAAACTTCAAATAATCTTAAAATCCATCAAAGGATGTTGACATAGATGAAAATGTTTTTTTAAAAATTATTGAGAGAAATATCCCTTTTTCCTGAAAACATTTTAATGTTACACAATTTAGAAAGTAAGGAATTTAAATACATTTTTGAATCAAAGTGTCCCATACCACTTTGAAACTTTTGAATGGAATTAACACTTTTAAAACATTCATTTTCATATAAATAAATCCTTACAAACCATTTTGAAAATGTGGACATAAATGAGGATGATTTAGAAGAATAAATATTTAAAACATTTAAAATGAAGTTTTAGTAAAAGTTCCCTTAGAAATAATCCCTTTGAAAACTCTTTTATGAAATATGGACATTGATAGTAAATATGTCCCTGTAGATACTTACGTAAAGACAACCTCGGATATTAAAGAGATTTTGAAGTAAAACCCTTATCAATTTGGTAACGTATGAAACATACAACCCATGAAAGAGGTATCATACAATGAAAATGTAAATACACATAAGGTAAAGTGTATTACACAAAGAATACAATTATGGGTAGTACATACACCACACAAAAGATAATAGTGGAAATATGGCATGAATCTCACGGAAATAAAGAGTGAGATGAAAACCCTTTACCACGTTAATCAACTGAGTCGTATGGAAAAAAGTTAATAACCACCAAATGATTTACAGAATTAAATGAATATAATGAGAATCATGATAATATATATCAAATGGCAGTACACAATACACCACTTTCAATAATTTAGTGGCGAACAATGGAAATCTCACGGAATTGAAGGTGAGATAAGAAAATCCCATACCTTGTACTTTTACTTGGTTGGGGTAGGTTAACCTCCTGTATAATATTGAAATAATTGTTATTAAATTATACAAGAATCATATATATTAATATCATATCATATATGATCTTTTAACTTTTCTTTGATAATAATGTCTTAGTATTATCGTTGTTTCGGGTGTTAACTTACTCATTTTCTTTTATATTTTTTATTATGTAAGCCATGTTTGTAATGGATAGGTTGTATATTATTCATATCCAGAATGATATCAAGTCCTTAAACATCATTTTTAAATCAGAAAATGATAATTATACTTTAATGGATATGATGGAGAATGAATCTCATCGTGTTCGTGGAGACGGTAGTCCGTACGTACGCACGAGCGACAATATCATTCTTTTGATATTAAAATAATATATAAATGAATGGTATATCATATATACAGAATCACTAACATGTTATATTTATTATTTACATGAGTTACACATCATTATTATACCCATCCAAATAATAATATATTGAATAACAATTACACCACGACGTGGAGACGGTAAGCCGTACGTACGCACGTATGGTGACATGTTATTCAAAGGGTGGATAGAATACTGAATATGGTTGTACCATATTTATAATAACATCATAGTATATATATGATACTGGAGTTATTATTTTAGAATGGTAACAACAAAGTAAGAAGAAGTGGAAGAAGAAGGAACTTGGAAAAAAGGTGGTGAAATCATTACCTCTTCTTTGGTTCCTTCCTTTTGATTTGATCAAAAGGGCTCCATAGGTTGGCTTTCTAATAGAACTAAGGCCTCTAGGTTGTAGTTAGGGAAGTTTTGAGAGTATTTGGGCAGAGTTTTGCTGAACCATAAGGCTTTGAAGGTGTGACAAAATGAGAAGGAGGAGTGCCCTTTTATAAGAGGGGTGAGGGGCACCCTTGGAAAAGCTAGAAATATTAACTTATAATAAATTATTATTCGGTTTCTAATGGCTACAAAGTTGATTATTTAAATTTTAAGGTGGGTATGGGTCTAATACAACTCAACCAATGGAATTTAGACAGGTTTGGGTACTTATATTAACCTTATGTTTAAGTATTAACTCTAAGTTAATTAGTTTCAATTTTACAATGTCTCTTTGTATTTTTAGATAATATGGTTAATAAACTTTCTATATACATCCAAGAGACCCCCAAGTGGTCCATTAATGATGAAGATATCATTATATAAGTCTCTTGGCCGATCCTTAGATTTTTAGGAATTTAATATCAATTAATAATATAATATTTGTTTTAAGAACTCTTTTATGTCAATTTTGACACTATTCAATAGTCGATTTTTGTGAAACTCTTAACAGATTGATTACTTCGAACAAAGTAAATTAAATCATTCCTAATATATAATATTATCCTAGAAAATTATTTTAATTAATTAAAAGTTTCATATTATATTTATTTGGGTATTTATAATATCAATTATGTTAATTTTTCACTATTATAGTAATTAATTCATCATCATTGTGACATAAATAAATTAAATTATATAATGTCTAAAAATAATAAATGAACTATCAATATGTAGGAAATCTTCTTATATTTCTAATGAATATTTATAATCTAAAATCCAACATATATAACCCTATGTAAAAATTGTTTTTCTAAAAGATATATGCTTGTGTCATTTTTGTATTCATTTTAACTTAATTAAAATAAAGTGTCCCTATCTCCTACAAGTGGCACCATGGGGTCCCAAAATCAACCCAAAGATGCCTATGGTTGAACAAGTATCAACCAATAAGGCTAGGACACGTTTTAGGGTAATTTAGTATTATTATAATATTATTTTTTAACCCTTATTTACCGGATTTACCCTTAACCATGGTAAATAAAATTTTTACCGCAGTAATTATTCAAAATGTCTAAAAATAAAAGTTACCTATTTACACAATTTTAACATCCTGATTCAAAATATGGAATCCATTTTTCTAAATTCAAAACACATAAGTGGAAGAAATTAATTTAAAATTAATTCCCGCTGTCAAAACAAAAAGCGTGTTTTTAAGAGATAATAACAATCAAAAGATTGACACCTGTTTATGTTCGGTTTAATTGTAAAATTATGTCCAATGACCAAAATTATATTAAATGGTAAAAATATATTCTAAATATACTTTAAAACCACTTAAATTCATAATTTATCACTATTAATTATTTTGATTAAAAAAGTTGTTTTTAATTAAAATTTAGTTATTTTCATTATTCATCAAAATATGAAAGTTACCCGAAATGTACCAAAATTTCACCTTAGGCTAAATTCGATATTCCGAATCCAAAAATGAATTCCATTATAAAATATAAAATATATATAATTTCAAAAATTAGGTATTACTATTCATAACGGCTAGTTGGATTGGTTGTGGTGTGTTAGAACTCGAAGTTGCGTACAACACACGCTATTGTATTATTCAAAGGAAAGCGTACCGTGGAAGCTTGGGATGTTTCATTTTAATTTTTTTTGATGTCCCCATTTATTCAAAAAGTTCAAAATATTGTATTTAAAAAGGATTCACTATTAAAAGTTGATAAAAGTGCAATACTGAAAATGAATCTGTTCTTGTATTATGTCTAAGAAACTCATAATATGGATTCTAAAATTATAAGGATTATATAAAGTTTAAAATTTAGTTAATACTATTAATAAACTCTTTTGAATGGCTTGTTTGGTAAGTCATGGTGTGCATGAACTCGGTGTTGCGTGTAGTGCAAGTTATTGTATTATTTTAAAGAAATAACACACTATGAAATCTTGGGGTGTTACATTCTCCCCTCCATCAATAAATTGCGTCCTCGCAATATGAAATTGTTCTTCGAAAATAAAAGGTTGAAAATAAAAAATATCTTTGTGGGAAAACCCACATCGGAAATTGGGTTACTAAAATTTAGTCTTAATATGAGGAAATGAGAAATGAAAGGGTCACCACCAAATTACGATCTCGATTAGGAGAACATTGGTGGCAATTAGAGACATATAATTGGAGGAAAAACGTAAATATTTATAGGTAGTGATTGAGGTCATCAATCACAAACAAGTATAAAATTTAGGTCCTTAAACTCATCAATCTATGATGATTTGAAATACCATCGGTTCAACAAAACATAGGGTATTAGGATAACACATTTTTGACATTTCAAAATATCTTAGTTGAAATCCCACATCGAAAAATGAATTAATGAGGCCTCTATTTAAAATAAAGAGTGGAAAGTATGAAGATTACCGAAAATAACACATACTAGGGTTCCATGTAGGAAAATATGGATATGGAAGAGAAATATAACCATCAATTATCTGATGGAGAGTGGTAGAGAACATGGCTATGAAAAGGCCAACAATCACAAAGCCATAAATTAGTGATGATTTAAGGTACCAACTAGGACAACATTTTTGTTCTAAGTTCCTTTTCATAATGTTGAGGAATTTATTTATGAGATTGGATAAGATCATAAGGAGATATACTTACTTTATAATTAGAGTTTTGTCCATTAATAAATTTCTACCACAAACTCATCTTTCACTTGTAAAAAAATTCTATTTATACTATTCGTACAGGGTTCCAAAATAAACAAATTTATAATTCATCTACCAGATCTTTTAAAAAAACTACATTATTTATTCCGGGACATCTCTTGGGACAGTGGTAGGTGATACACCCTTGTCGCCCTTCGGTTGTGGGTTCAAGTCTCACGGCCTTGTCGGACGCGACGGGTTGCCGCCCGACCTCCGGGTTGTCCTATTATGGCAATCCAAAATTAATCTCAAACTAGAATTTATCCAAAATATTTCTGACCAAACTCATAGTCCAAAATTAATAAGGAAGTTAAACATAATGTAGATTCTTTTTACCACGTAATAGCATATGAATACCTTCATCATGTATTCTTTTAATACACTGAAACATCCTGAATTACCATATTCCTTATTGATTACATTCATGCTCCCTTATTCCATATAGAATGCTAGATATACCTCATCAATCCAAAAATGTTTTAAACCCCAACAATAATGGAATATACAGATCATTAATCAGTTCCAAGGTAGTCAAGAATATCCAATATAATTTATCCAAAACAATCATGTATTATTCCAAAATCACTAACTCGGTATCAGAACAATATTATGGATTATCATTCTCTCAACCATATATTTTCCAAAAATTTATCCTGCTGTTGAGTCACCTTTCATTGTTCCACACAATCTCAAGTCCTTAATGAAATAGTACTGCAGTATAATCCTTATATACTCCATAATTATTATAACAAATACATTGTTGATACAACACTCAATTGACATAATCAACATAAGAACTCTAATCAAGCCTCTTCATCCGTGGTAGTATCATAACTTGATTATTATCCAATAACATCATTTGCGGCATATTCTGATGACTCGGACATAGGTTCGCATAGTGTCCAAACTCCTTGCAAATGAAGCATTGTACATTTGAAACTATTTTCTTACCCTTGCAGTCACGTACTTTGTGCCCTTTTCCTCCACACTTATAACAAACTCCCATTCCTTTCAGGCAAGTTCTAGGGTGTTTCTTTCCACAGTTACCACATATGGGAAAATTCTTCTTTTTTCTCTTCCCTTTATCCATCTTTCTGTCTTCCACCCTTTTCTTCTCTTGCTTCCCTTCAAAGCCATAGTACTCAGTAAACTCTTTACATATCTTATCAACACATGATATTATTTCTTCATATGATGATAATACATGCGAGACTATTTCTCTTGTAAATTCTGCCTTAAGACCATAAAATATATGATCCTTC
This sequence comes from Viscum album, assembly GCA_963277665.1. Taxonomy (NCBI): domain Eukaryota; kingdom Viridiplantae; phylum Streptophyta; class Magnoliopsida; order Santalales; family Viscaceae; genus Viscum; species Viscum album. The sequence continues at coordinate 2,089,087,473 of OY728152.1, forward strand.
TTTCTCTTTGTATCATGTGCATTGCTGGAGTTCTCATTCCTTCTACTAGGTGCAATTTCTAAACATTGGCATACACTAGATTAGTTTATGAATAACAATACATAATCCCAAACTTTTAAAACACATAACAAAAATTAAATAGTTAATGGATATAATCCATAATCATAAAAATGTCTCCTATGAGGATGTATATACTCATAAACCCTTCATAATGATTTGTAAAGAAAATGAGATTTATCCTAAGCATATCCCCTTGAAGTGTCGTAACCAAGAGTGCAGCAAGGCCCGTTGTCGTGCTCCAGTTCCCGTTCGAGTCTAGATCAAAGCGGTGTTTTCGGGTTTTACCCCTAGGTACATCTGTGCCAGAGCCGCCTCTACCTGCTCGTATCCAGACAGGGATGTATTGCTCGGAAAACTCACAAAATCATTACAATACCAAAATTCTAGGAAGTTCTTCTATACTAATCCTCAAAATTCATCTTAGGTCTATGTGCCCTAATCAGATTTTATCTAAATATAGCTTCCAAGGTTTGTACTAAACTTCCTCTGATACCAACTGTAACGCCCCAACCCCAGTTACCTAGAGTCGGTGCATTATTACATAACATTGGCATGATCACAAGAAAGATCAAATCTCGAAAGACCGATTGGTTTAGTATCCTTGGAAACACTAGATATATTCATAAGTTTTACATTACATCATAAAATGAAAAACTACTACAACAACTTAAGGTCTCCACAGTCCACACTATTATCCCCTCATAATATCCTTGCAGGTCATTCATAACTTACTTCTTCACATCCAGGGGAAAATAAAACATAGAAAAGGGGAGAGCTCAAATGCCCAGTAAGGATAACAATATAGCGGAACATTCAAAATAAGCATAAAAATTTAAGGAAATTCATTACTAAAACAAAAGCCTTTTAAACTTGAACTTCAACATAGTATGGAAAAAGTAAAATGAAATAATTCCATTTACTTATTCACATGGATATTCTACTAATCGAATAATCACATGCAAAATCAATAACCACTTTCATAATGATGGAATGCATAATGCTAAACTTTAATTTCTTTTCAAGGCCTCGTCCGAAGACCTTGGGGCTAACTGTAACCGGAACCCAACCCGGAGTGCCTCTAATAACCGGATACCAACCCGGAGTGCCTCTAATAACCGGACACCAACCCGGAGTGCCTCTAATAACCGAACACCAAACCGGAGGGCTTACGTTTACCAGTCCCTAACCTGGAGGGCTTACTTTTACCAGTCCCCAACCTGGAGGGATTACTTTAACCAGTCCCCAACCTGGAACATACTTGTCCAACACATTCTAATGAAGTAAAGGTTGAAATATAACATAAACATTCTTATTGTAACTAGCATACAAAATTTCAATACTTTACTCATAAACCATTAATGCTATATAAATGAAACATCTATAGTCAAACATATCACAAAACATCATTACAATATGGAAGTTTTAAATCATAATAAATCAACTTCAAAGAATCTTAAAATCCATCAAAGGATGTTGACATAGATGAAAATGTTTTTTTAAAAATTATTGAGAGAAATATACCTTTTTCATGAAAACATTTTAATGTTACACAATTTAGAAAGTAAGGCATTTAAATACATTTTTGAATCAAAGTGTCCAATACCACTTTGAAACTTTTGAATGGAATTAACACTTTTAAAACATTCATTTTCATATAAATAAATCCTTACAAACCATTTTGAAAACGTGGACATAAATGAGGATGATTTAGAAGAATAAATATTTAAAACATTTAAAATGATGTTTTAGTAAAAGTTCCCTTAGAAATAATCCCTTTGAAAACTCTTTTATGAAATATGGACATGGATAGTAAATATGTCCCTTTAGATACTTACGTAAAGACAACCTCGGATATTAAAGAGATTGTGAAGTAAACCCTTATCAATTTGGTAACTTATGAAACATACAACCCATTAAAGAGGTATCATACAATGAAAATGTAAATACACATAAGGTAAAGTATATTACACAATGAATACAATTATGGTCAGTACATACACCACACAAAAGATAATAGTGGAAATATGGCATGAATCTCACGGAAATAAAGAGTGAGATGAAAACCCCTTACCACGTTAATCAACTGAGTCGTATGGCCAAAAGTTAATAACAACCAAATTATTTCCAGAATAAAATGAATATAAAGAGAATCATGATAATATATATCAAATGGAAGTACACAATACACAACTTTCAATAATTTAGTGGCGAACAATGGAAATCTCAAGGAATTGAAAGTGAGATAAGAAAATCCCTTACCTTGTACTTTTACTTGGTTGGGGTAGGTTAAACTCTTGTATAATATTGAAATAATTGTTATTAAATTATACAAGAATCATATATATTAATATCATATCATATATGATCTTTTAACTTTTCTTTGTTAATAATGTCTTAGTATTATCGTTGTTTCGGGTGTTAACTTACTCGTTTTCTTTTATATGTTTTATTACGTAAGCCATGTTTGTAATGTATAGGTTGTATATTATTCATATCCAGAATGATAGCAAGTCCTTAAACATCATTTTTAATTCGGAAAATGATAATTATACTTGAATGTATATGATGGAGAATGAATCTCATCGCGTTCGTGGAGACGGTAGTCCGTACGTACGGACGAGCGACAATATCATTATTTTGATATTCAAATAATATATAAATGAATGTTATATCATATATAAAGAATAAATAACATGTTATATTTATTATTTAAATGATTTACACATCATTATTATACCCATCCAAATAATAATATATTGAATAACAATTACACCACGACGTGGAGACGGTAAGCCGTACGTACGCACGTATGGTGACATGTTATTCAAAGGGTGGATAGAATAATGAATATGGTTGTACCATATTTATAATAACATCACAGTATATATATGATAATGGAGTTATTATTTTAGAATGGTAACAACAAAGTAAGAAGAAGTGGAAGAAGAAAGAACTTGGAAAAAGGGTGGTGAAATCATTACCTCTTCTTCGGTTCCTTCCTTTTGATTTGATCAAAAGGGCTCCTTAGGTTGGCTTTCTGATCAAACTAAGGCCTCTAGGTTGTAGTTAGGTATTATTGGAGAGTATTTGGGTAGAGTCTGGCCGAACCATAAGGCTTTGATGGTGTGACAAAATGAGAAGGAGGAGTTCCCTTTTATAATAGGGGTGAGGGGCACCCTTGGAAAAGCTAGAAATATTAATTTATAATAAATTCTTATTCAGTTTATAATGGCTCAAAAGTTTATTATTTAAATTTTAAGGTGGGTATGGGTCGAATACAACTCAACCAATAGAATTTATACAGGTTTGGGTACTTATATTAAACTTATCTTTAAGTATTAACTCTAAGTTAATTAGTTTCAATTTTACAATGTCTCTATGTATTTTTATATAATATGGTTAATAAACATACTATATACATCCAATCTACCCCCAAGTGGTCCATTAATGATGAAACTATCATTATATAAGTCTCTTGGCCGAACCTTAGATTTTTAAGAATTTAATATCAATTAATAATATAATATTTGTTTTAAGAACTCTTTTATGACAATTTTGACACTATTCAATAGTGGATTTTTGTGAAACTCCTAACAGATTGATTACTTCAAAAAAAGTCATTTAAATAAATCCTAATATATCATATTATCCTATAAAATTAGTTTAATTGATTAAAAGATTCATATAATATTTATTTGGGTATTTATAATATCAATTATGTTAATTTTTCACTATTATAGTAATTAATGAATCATCACTGTGTCATAAATAAATTAAATTATTTAATGTCTAAAAATTATAAATGAACTATAACTATGTAGGAAATCTTTTTATCTTTCTAATTTATATTTATAATCTAAAATCCAACATATATAACCCTATGTAAAAATTGTTTTTCTAAAAGATATATGCTTGTGTCATTTTTGTATTCATTTTAACTTAATTAAAATAAAGTGTCCCCAAAACCTACAAGTGGCACCATGGGGTCCCAAAATCGACTCAAATATTCCTATGGTCGAACATGTATCAACAAATAAGGCTAGGACACGTTTTAGGGTAATTTAGTATTATTATAATATTATTTTTTAACCCTTATTTACCGGATTTAACTTTAACCATGGTAAATAAAATTTTTACCGCAGTAATTATTCAATATGTCTAAAAATAAAGGTTACCTATTTAAACAATTTGAACATCCTGATTCCAAATATGGAATCCATTTTTCTAAATTCAAAACACAGAAGTGGCTGAAATTAATTTAAAATTAATTCCCGCTGTCAAAACAAAAAGCGCGTTTTTAAGAGATAATAACAACCAAAAGATTGACACCTGTTTGTGTTTGGTTTAATTGTAAAATTATGTCCAATGACCAAAATTATATTAAATGGTAAAAATATATTCTAAATATACTTTAAAACCACTTAAATTAATAATTTATTACTATTAATTATTTTGATTAAAAAAGTTGTTTTTAATTAAAATTTAGTAATTTTCACTATTCATCAAAATATGAAAGTTATCTGAATTGTACCAAAATTTCACCTTAGGATAAATTCGATATTACGAATCCAAAAATGAAGTCCATTCTAAAATATAAAATATATATAATTTCAAAAAGTAGGTATTACTATTCATAACGGCTAGTTTGATTGGTTGTGGTGTGTTAGAACTCGAAGTTGCGTACAACACACGCTACTGTATTATTCAAAGGAAAGTGTATCGTGGAAGCTTGGGATGTTTCATTTTAATTTTTTTTTGATGTCCCCATTTATTCAAAAAGTTTAAAATATTGTATTTAAAAAGGTTTCACTATTAAAAGTCGATAAAAGTGCAATACTGAAAATGAATCTGTTCTTGTATTATGTCCATGAAACTCATAATATGGAATTTAAAATTATAAGGATTATATAAAGTTTAAAATTTAGTTAATACTATTCATAACCTCTTTTGAACGGCTTTTTTGGTAAGTCATGGTGTGCTTGAACTCGGTGTTGCGTGTAGTGCAAGTTATTGTATTATTTTAAAGAAATAACACACTATGAAATCTTGGTGTGTTACAACAAAGAACCTCTATAATTATACAATATTATTCAATAATCCATATATTTGGAAATAATCCAACCATGTATGTCTTTTGGTGCAAACCAAAAGTATTTATCCAAACAAGTGGTAATGTTCATCAATGAGAATTATTATTTTATTTCTTATTCTACCAAATTAAATTATTCTTAAACACATAATATATATAAAAATTATTATATTACATATTATAAGATTTAATTTTTTTAATTTCTTAACCCAAATCCTTATGGCCCTCAATAAAATGCCTTACGAAATCATCATTCGTGGGTTTGGTGGATTATAGCCTCATGAACTGTTTTCATTCTTTTTTTCCATTACCTCTTCTCATGGATGGGTATGTTGATGGATACAAATTATAAAAATTATAATTATAAATTTTGTATACCTATATATTCATTATATCATATATATACCATTTTAAATTTCATTCCATATGTGATGTGATAACGTCTCTCAAATGTATGGTGGAATACCACCACACGAAGAGATGTGATTCTTTTTTCTCCGAATTTATAAATTAAATGTACTAAGGGAAAAGATGTCAAATATACGTGATATAAATAGAAGAAGTTTTATATTAATTGAATATTTATCATTCTATAAACATTATAAAACACCTTTATTATTAATTTTTCAGTCACTGAAAATTATAATGTCGTTCATGAACATTTAGAATATCCATTCATGATGTGATATGAATATCTTTTCTTCATCAAACCACATGAATGAAAAATATATAATAGTATATTTAAATAATTTTTTTGTTTTATATTATATTTTTATCCTTCTATAATGAAAAAATTTTACTTCTCTCCTTTCCATAATGATTGATAAAAAATTGAACTCTTACTCATCCATACGTACAACCTTACATCTCCCTAATAGTAACATTCCAAAATTTTAAAAATTAAATTTCATGATTAGTATTACAAGTATGAATTATTTATAAATATTATAATTATCTCATAATTATTATAATTTATAACATTAAATAATGACCAAATTGATCGTTTCCAACCTATCAAAGTCATTTTTGACAAATTAGACAAATATGGTCAAATCAATTATCATAATATTAAGTCAATATATAATTTTATATTACATGGTAATTAATGCAATAAAATTAATTATAAAAAAGAAAAATATTATAAATATATAAAATTGTTTGTGTAAGTTTATTATTCTGTAATATAAGGACATTTGTTAGTAGACAGGCTCAAGTTAAGGGTCATCAACTCAATTTATTTCATCGAGTAATATTTCAATTTTATAAATCTATAATCTTTTAATTGTAGTATATACATCCAATTTGAAATTTTATATCATAACTGATTCAATTATATTGGTATTTACAATTTTTAAATATAATTATTTCATTGGGATTTAAATTCATATAATCCTAAAAATGACAAGGTACATTTCTTTAAAAATTTTCATTTAATGATTCCCATTAGACTATTTATTTTTCATTTTAATGTTTTTAAAATAATTTTATGATAAAAATTAACCTTAATGTCTTATAAAGTAAATTTTATTATTCTATTAAAATTATTTTCAATGGATTTAAAAATTAATATTTTTACATGTTTTACATAGATATATTTATAAAATCATTAAATGAATGTATTATTTTTAACATACACATAGTAAAAGATTTTTTCACCACCATAGATGTTATTTTATTTGTGGATTGATTTCTATGATTTCATATTTTATTAAATAAAAAATCATTCTTTCCCTTCTGATGATTATTTTGGTATTGAAAATATGTTTTTAAATGAAAATTATATATTTATAAACAAAATTTATTTTCCAATGAGTTTAACATTTATTTTTAAATGTTTTTTTATTGAAAATGTGAATCCATAAAATAAATTATTCATGTTTTGTTTATTGAAAACTATATGATATGGGTGCGGCCATAAAGTTGATGGTAATATTTTTATATTTTATAATAAGCATGAACTCAGATAACACACCAATTCATTGGAAAATTATTAAGAACATTAGAGAATTATATTGGTAGTTATACATACATATAATCCAATTTTTAAGGGTTTGGAAAGGGTTCTATGAGATGATTTCCCAAGGTGCCTATATTAATTTTCTATTTTATTATAATGAGTTTTCATGTAAATGCTTTTTTTAGAATGTAATATAAATTATCTTTTTAGAATAACGATAATTTCATTTTTTTTGTACAAGGATATGATTTATAGAAAAGAATATTCATGGGTTTTCATGTATAATACTATACTAATGGTTTTCTTATATTAATTGACCTTAATAATATTTTTCTGAAAATCATTTTTTTAAAGAACAATACGATTTAAGAGTGGGTAAGGGACAAGGGTCAAAATAAAAGTTATGAAGAGTTTTGAGGAATATAAATAATATTTTATTTTAAAATGTTTATATGGTTAGTAAAATAGACACTGATCAGAATTTTCCACATTATAATATATTGTTTTTTTATTTATGAGTATTATCCTAATTCCATAAAACTCTGAACGTAGAAAGATTCTCAATTCAAAGATAATTTGTTCTTGACCAAAAACACAATATTATGAAATATTTTTTGGTCGGTTCATTATACACACATAGTTAATATTTATTATCTTAGGTTTATAATCATTGAGTTTTCATTCATATATAACATTAAAATGATTACATTAGGTTCCATCCATTAACTCAAACTAAATAACACAGTGTGAGAAAAACAATAATCGTATTGGGAAACAACGTAATCATGATAAATCATTTATTGAATGTATAAATTTTCACACATTCTAATATGAAAACATACATTTAACCTAGGTCCTTTATGATCATTTCTAAAACATTAGATTTTTATCATATACATAGTCATATCCTCTTGGTTCTCATTAAATTTTTCTCATCAATGTTCCCATAGTATAACTAAATAGTCCTCAAATACTTACTATAAAAATCAATTGTTATTATATGTAGATATTAAATTTAAAGGGAAGAAAATTCACAACATAACAAATCAATCTGTGATAGATTCATTTATGTATATTATCATTGGAATAATAAATACAAAATCAAATTTTCCATGAAATATCTACACCATCACAAACTTATTGTTTTATAAGTATAAATGGTCTTTGATATATCATATTTAACAAAATTATATATAACATTAGAATGTGATTCAAAATAATAGTGCCGCATGAAATGACCAGTAATCATAAAAGAATAAGATATTAATGATCATTTAAGAATAAGGTGAGAATTAGTGTATAAGAACAGGATCCTAACATTTGAGTATTATACCATGAATATCAAATATTATAATCTTATTTCATGGAATAAATCACAGTTGTTTATAAGAAATGAATCATTATGTAATCAAAGAACATGTTCCATAAATTTCTATGACATGAATAATTCATTTATTTATTTCATACACATAAGCATAGAAATTAATTTTCTTAGTAGTCCAGGATCATTTTCGATGATTTTATATTATAATGAGTTCACTCCCCAAACCATCATAGTACTCAAATTTCACACACACACTCATTCATAAAATACATATTCTGGTTTATTTCTATGAAATTTAATCTATGTTATTAAGCGCCATTATTAAAGGTGATGTTGAAAATTTTATTTATTTCCTTTTAAAATATTTGACATTATATATAAATTAATTAATTGCTTTATCACTATGGTTATTTGATAACTGATATTATGAATCCATTTAATATTTTCATCCTAAATCAGTTATCTAATATCCAATGTGGAAAATCATTTTTCACATTGGTTATCAACAAACTGACCTAAATAACAAATAGGGTAATTGGTATATCATATTAGTTATTATATAACTGATATGAAAACACCATTTTCTTGTTGGTTATATCAAATCTTTTATCCAATTATTGGTACGAAAAACTGATGATAGATTGTTTTATTATGTTGGTATTTGATAACCAAGGTCAATTTGTTTTTTAATAAAATTCTATAATATTATCCTCTCTATAGTATCCCATTATAAAAAATGGTAAAAACATGTACAAGTATCAATAAAACAAATAGATGTACAAATTTCCATGTATAGCATTCAAAAGGAAAATATATATTATAAATAATTTTAAATCCAAAAAAGATTATAAAATTATTTTCCTATTAAACGTGTAAGTGTTTGAGATCTATCTCACTATAATTCTAAAGATTATAAAAAATCTAAAAAATTAATGAAATTAATACAACATGTATTATGAATAAAATAAATAGAAAATGAATGAAATGATTATAAAGACATTTAACCTTCTTGAACATTGTAACTATCACAACTGAAATTATTTCTAACATATATCATAAAAATTAATATCCATATTCATTTACGTTTTCTTTTTTTATAATATTTTTTTTAAAATGATTTTTTCAATTCTAAATGTCATTAATAGGTAATATAATCAATATTTTCTAATTATAAATGAAAATTATTTTTTAAGAAATGTTTGATCTTGGTGCCATTTTGTTCATCTATCAAATGAAATTTCATCCCCTATAATAAAAAATTATTAATAAAATAAATTTAAAATTCAACATAATGTAAACATGTACTGTGAGATCAATACATATATTATAATACATCCTTAAATTAACGTTTCACTTCACCATAGATAAATAATGACCAGCAATTATCCTTCTCCCATGGACCAAAAAACAAATCATCTAATTGAAACTGATATAAATGAAAATTTAATGATAGTGGATCTTATGATGAATGATTTATAACATATTTTTAGGTACATGTTCCATACCCATGATGAATTAAATACATCTAGCACCAAATATAAACATCCTATTGTAATCATTCGTCAATATAAGTTTTTTTCATTATATATTGCCCTCACTATTAGGGAAATGAAATTTGTGTACATAATCCATAGTCATATTTCATTTCATGATAATTACACATTGTTTCATGATACCCAATACAAAACAATCATATATATAAATATTAAATAAAATACATGCATGGAATTATTTATGATATGACTTATAAGGAATAAAATTGCATCACATTGATGGACAACTAATATCTAGTTATAAGCTCTAGAAAATTATATTTTAAAAGAACCATTGTCAATGAATTCCCAAAAACACCAACATTCATTTTAATCTCATAATCAACTAGAAATAAATTTTAATATCTTGAAAATATATCAAAACTACTAGAATCTGTATCTGAAGTCATACCTATTTGTATTTTTTGTCCACTATAAATTATATTTTACCCCTATCATATTCTTGTAGAAAATATATAAAAATATAAACAATATAATTTTAAAATAAATTTAATATAAAATTGTACTAAAAGATAAAAATATAAACATACCTTGGTGAAAATATGTCTCAAAAGTCTATATATCCAAACTAAAAATCAGATGATACATCATCCAAATGTACTCACCTTATCTCTATATAATGGTACTATAATGAGTAAAATGGACCTATTACTATCTATCTCTAACTATTGTCGATGAATGGTATCTCCAATATAAAATTCTATCTAATATGAAACATTATGATACTATGAATCGTTAACATATAACTCAAAATAATGGGGATGAATTGTATGATGGGATATATGAGTAGGATTATGAGTGGTGTCTACAGGTGGATGTGTATGTGTGGGTGTTGTAGGCAGAGGTGTGGGAGTGTTGTAATAGGATAAGTAGTGGGGTATTCATGTATATGTCTAATATTGGTAGCTACATATAGAGGTGGAGGAGTGGGAGATGTAGTATAAAACCATAATTATATTTCAGGAAACATCAAATGCATCGATGCTCTGATACTATAATATATATTCATATGAATATCCTAAACACGATCCAATAAATATTATACTCAAATTTTATTAGCACCACCATTGTAGAAGCCGAATAACTTAAAAACTAATTTTTCTTAGATACACAAGTCTGGTGTCCTCAAACACAACCTGGATATTTGGGTTTTACCAATAATTTATCAATAATTTCCTTCCTACTAGAACTTATAACGTCTCCCATTACACTTTTAACATCAGGATAATCCTGTATGAATTATTTGAAAAAATATTCAATGAATCCAAATATAAGTACAATTGAATTAACAAAAATAAAAAAATGAATTAAATATCTTACAATAATTTCATCTAAAACCATGGAATCTTCCATAAGATATTTTCCATTTCTTATTATCTAATTCCTCTTTTATTTTTCAGGTCTGACCAGTGGGTGTAGGGGAATCCTCTTTGTAGATTGAAGAATCATCTCTCAGTTTTTGAAGTTTTTTTGTCAGTATTCCTTCTTCAAATAATATATTCCCTCACAAAGATAATGTATGAGGGTTTATGTTTATATATTGGATTTCTTGAGAATATATATGGGAATTATATAAATTAATTATTAATATATCCTTAATAAATCATTAATAATATCAATAATTTAAAATAACATCTAATATGTATCATTCAACATGACATAAATTCTTCTCATCTTATACATTCAACTAAATTCTTCAATGTATCATCATCTATGCTGGTATGTATTCAAATGGATTTGGTTGTTATCTATGTCAAAAAATGAAATTAGATTTGATAGTTAATTTTTTATACATTTATCTTCTATGATCCAATGATAATCATTTCCTCCTCACACCTTTAGAGTCAGGTATATTATATGTCATCTTATAAGAAAGGAAAACAATGTATTTCTATAAAATTTTATAGATAAGTAAAATTATATCATATTAGTTTCTAGAGTGGTCTCACACAATAGATATTTTTTTTTAACTTTTCAACACATATCGAATCATCAATCAAACTAATAACATGGTTTTTAGCATGATCTGAAAAAAAATATCCGATTTTTTTAATTATGATCCCATTGAATATCATTATTATTAATGTTTAATAGTATTATATAGTTTGAGAAACCAGAAATTTATAATTTTATTAAAAGAATTATTTTATATCTACCAACCCTTAAACTATTATTTGGCAATGTCAGAGTAGATGTATCTTGTAAATAAGGATGGGTCTCATCAATAGGACTTTCTACAGGTTCCTCCCTATAGGTATAAGTATTATCATATCATAATGAATGTGGTGTATTAGCTTATTAATAATTAATTATACTAAATATAAAATAATCATACTATTAGTAAAAAAATTACAAATTCAACCATTACAAAACTAATTTAGATTAAAAATTATAAAACAAAAAGTAAAGTAAATTAAACATATCACATTTTTAATCATATATTTTTATTAAAAATAATATTAACAATATAAATGATATATGAAATTTTATGTAAGTAAATGAAAAAAAATCCAAAAATGGCTTTCAATATTTAATATTCTTAAACCTAGTAAATAATTATTTACATTTAAGTTAATTTTTTCAATATAATAATATGAAATATTTTTTTAATTAGAGAACAAAATTTTAAATAAATATATTTCAAGAAAATAAAATAATGGAAAATTTAAGTAAGGAGAAACATGGTAAAATAAAAAAAACTAAACTAATTTAAATGAATAATTATGATTATTAGTTATAGTACATGTAGTAATCTATAAAATAAAAATAAAATATCTAATATTTTATGAAATTTAAAAAAGTAAATTACAAATTAAAATTTATTATAACATATAATAATAGGAATGTAATAAATGACTCTTTTCCAAAATTATTTCATCATGATCATTAAGTATGTCACAAACCAAGTATACCACATGCTCATATTTATTATCTATTAATATTCACATGGAAGAATGGATCACATATAAATTAGAATATTCTTCATGTTTATCATCACCAACATACTGTTTTCCATGTAAAAAAATTACCACTAGCTATCAGATTGACCAAAAAATTAAAAATTTGTTTTTAATGTGTTTCTATTATAAAAGGATAAATTGTATATTACAATATACATAGATTAACATGTGTCATTCCAAATTCATTATGGGTGACACTCTTGTTAACGGTAAACCATTTGTAGTTAAACGCAAAATCATGAAATTATTAATACAACTAAAGTTGGGGGTAATCTCCTTTATTAAAAAAGAAAAAACACAAAACCCTTTTAAAGGAAAAGGGAGAACACATCACAAAAAAATGTCCCGAGGTCCCATATAGTCCCATGACCAAAGCTTTACAGAGTCCCATGGCCCATAAAACTCATTACAGATCGGTACAAATAGCCCATTATAGTGGCCCAAAAGCCCAAAGAAAGAAGGCCCATTACAAATACATCAACACCCTATATAATTCCAACAATAATCAATGCTCCAAGACATGCCACCGCCGTGACCACCGGGACATGTACCCTAAGAACCACTACACCGAGAGCCAAAAATTCCGCACAAGCCTTGCCACCTGTGTCCATACCACTGCCATCATGTGACAATGTCCAGCTTGACCATGCCCCATTCAACATGTTTCGTCATCCCAAGGTGCGTTATGATTCCAACAGGATTTGTTAAATTAGGACTAGACCGGAATCACACAGCCGTCCAGACACTTCCCATCGCCCATCGCGCTGCAAATCACACTGGAACACTGATGTCAGCCATCACCCGTCGCACATCGCCCACCACAAAGCACTCCATCAGAAGCATCTTTATCAAGCACCCAACGAATCCTGAAGACATCGCAGTGCAACAGCCCTATAAAAGAACCAAAACCAGATCTAATGGATCTGGGCCAAAATACAGACGACAACCTCTGAACACTAAGACGTCGCCCATCGCCTTCCATGAAGCATGTCACCGTCGCCGGATCAGATCTTTTAAGACCTCGCTAGCTCAGCTGAGGACCAGCATCCCACACTATCCATCGCCAACCGCTACCACCCGAGGGAGAAACCCACATGTCGAGACAGACGTGGTGAAACCCTAGATGCAGGGTGCTCTCGGCCGAAGCGGAGAGCCCCAATCATGAAATTTAATATATTAAACCTATCTAATTTAATTAAAGACTACATAATATGAACTCTTTGTTGAAATTTGGTTGTTTTGTTTTTCAATATAAAAATTTATTTCTTATGAAAACACGAACACACTACTATTTTAAATTATTATTCTAGTGTCCGGATTGTTCATATGAAATTCACAACCCTTAATTTCATACTCAATCCATGACATCAAATATAATCTTACACCACTGCCTAACCATATAAATTTTTCTAGTGAAATTTTTCATCCAATAAGGGTCTCTTTAAAACATGGGAATGCTGGTTTTCTATTCCCATTAAAAATCCACATATCATACTTTATTGGATAAAATTTTATTAGAACATTAATATGAAATGTTATATATGGTTGATCATCATATATGTTATTAAATATGTATAAATATACCTTCATTATATGTTCACCTATAAAATATTTTACAATAATTCTAATAATTCACTTTACCCAATAATTATCTCATTTATTATGAGATAGAGGTAAACTAATGTGCCCCACTATAGATATGCAGCTTCAAAAAAACTCAACAACCCCTTTAGAAATATACTTCATAGCAATTGAGGCTCCAGGTCCATATAGATTAATAGTATAACCCATCATTATCATTAAATACCATTAAAAAAGATACATTCTACATAAATATATAGGTCCAAAAAAATTATTTCTCATAGTAGATGTACCATTTAATTCACCATGATATAAAAAATTTATTTAGTAAAATACATTTCCAATTGAAAAATTATAGAAATTTATTCTTTTTCCAAATTCTCCAAATATTTATGTTCAATAAGAAACTAAGAAATTGTTTTGAAAAAAATAATGGATCCTAATTATAGTCTTTCTGGCCTTTATGGGAAATATTCCACAAAATAAAATGAGTATGAGTTATTGGATCTTGATAAGAAAATCAGGATATTTCATCCCTATCAACTTAATATTCTTTAAAGATAATTTTTTAACATTTGAAGAATAACCCCATGACACTTTGATATCATCAATACAATAAAAAATATAATTTTCTCTCTTTTGAAAAAAGTAAAAAAATTCAATGGAATGAATAACCGCCTATCATTATGACTGAGAGCTAACTCTAAATGTTTTCCCAATGCGTGTAAATCCAATATTGCATTCAACCCATCATTAATCATTTATTTATAATCTAATATCGTTCTAATTAATACTTCCGATATATTATTCTCTACGTGAATAATATCATAGTTATTTTTTACCTCATGATATATCTAATATGGTAGCTCAAAAAATATTAATTTTTCCTTCCAAATATTTTTATCATTAACATAATTATGTTCCTTTTTAAATGTCACATCATAGGTATTCAACCTCTCTAAATAATGATAAGTTGATAATGTTTTTTTGAGTAAAATCCAATTCTTTGTTAGCCATTGAAAATCATTCTCAATCTTCTATAATACTGATCAACAAAAAAAATCATTCAATGACCAATGTAATTTTTTTTTACTATAATACAGTTGATAATATGATATCTATTGTTTGAAAATTGGACACACATTATTCCCCAAAACTCTATATCGAATAAAAATTTCTATATGTTGGAAAGAAAATTATCAAAAGCATAATTGGTGCATGTAGTTGAAAATATTACACTTTATATGAATCAAACATCCTAATATCATCCGACCATATAATTTCAAATAATTAATTAATTGTGAAAGAAAATATCAATGTAATTTTAATTTTGTTTTGGCCTATATGTTATTATACTCAACAGGAAATATTTCCCCATCATAGAAAATTTAGGGTATAGGATCTAAATAACAAATAAAAGATAACATGAACATTATGTGATACAAGGGATTAGATATAGATTCATTCCATCAGTGTATAGTCCATCTCTCATATTTCTAATGTCATTTCTGAATATTGGATATTATTGATCATTTTTCTTCCAGTATAGAAAATAAGCTACCTAGCTTAATTTTCCCTCACATATCCACTCATATACATGCCATATTAACCTTTTCATAATGTGAATATGAAAATAAATTTTTTAAATGGGAAATTATAAGAAGATACCATGAGACAATGGAATGGGTCTATGTAACTTCCAAATTAGCATGTAATATTTAATTCAACTTATACAATGATATCCCACATATATGACATTTTATCATCCTGACATAGGTACCACAAGATGGTGCCCCGATCTGGGGGGCCTTGTGAACTATATCGTGATTCCTTGTATGCCTGAGGCTACCGACTTGTAGTGAGTGTCTGGTAAGTCAATAATGGGGATAATATACCCTCTATTATTAGAGTAAAACAGTAGAGTATGTAAAAACCAAATATCATAAGAATATATAATTCTAATAGTAAAAATTTAATACGAATAACCAAGAGATGAAATACAATGCTCAACTAATAAGTAAATAGTAAATGTTTATATTGTTTTCACATTTATAAAATGGATACTATATGAAAAGAAGCTAGATACTCCCATGTGGGTCCTGAACCACATCTAGTTCCCTCAACCATGTTCCATCGACCAGCATCAATCTAATCCATAGCCATTTCCCATAACATGTCCATAAAAAAATAATGTCTATTCAGGTACTGATGAGGAAGAATTAGTACAGCGTGCATACGACTCAGAAGGCCACCACCAAAAGTGTATAAAAAATTACAGTAAAAATCATTTATACAATTGTAATAAGAATAAATATAATATATGAATAGATAATAGATCACAATATTAAATATTATATATTAAATCACATAATAGCCTCGAGTTCTCGTATATACCCATAAATTAATACAAACTGCATCCTATGACGGATACAGATCATTATCTAAGGGTTACCATGTGTTTGAATTCCCAAGTTTCATTTATTATTTTTCAAATGAATTACAATGTTACCATTCATTTAAATCCCATAATTTGAATGACCATGTTTCCATTCTTATTTCACAAATTAATGACCATGTTACCATTCTTTCATTATAAATTAATGACCATGACATTATTCATACAATAACACAATTTGAATGACCATGTTATGATTATAATTTCAGAAATAATAACACTAATTAATTTAAAATTAATTAATAATATAAAACCCTTCAAATAATTCCAAAACTATTTGGTCATTTCAACTCTATCAACTAATTAAACAATAAATTAAGACCATCAATTTAAATTAATTATGTTATCGATTAATAATCCAAAACCCAACCCTATAAATTAACCTAATGAATAATTAATCAAATTAATTTACCAATTCAATACTTGATAATCAATCAATTCCACAAATAATTATTTACAAAATTTCATAATGTCTTCCATCCAATTAATTAATTCCAAAATTAATTAATCACATCACAACCACTAATTAATTTTAAAATTAATTAACCAAATATAATTCCAAAATATTCCTATAATTAATATAACAATTAATTTTTTGAACTAGACAATCCAATTCCCAATTTTATAATCCTTAAATTAAAAAATTTATTAAATTGATAATCACACCATAACACTACTACAACTTCATATTCATAAATTTTTTTGAGATTATGTGATTGAATATTAGACAATGTAAGATATACCAAATATAATCCATTATTCAAAAATATCAATGTATTCTTTTATTTCGTTCATGTGGAAATTAAGAAATAGATGAAAACCCAAAAAACACATTTTATTTATTGATTAGTATCATATAATAATATCTTATGTAATTATCATGTGATAATTTCATATTATTAAATTATAATTATCATTTATATAACATCACAATTATTAGTTTACAAGACAACATAATGACAATTATTAAGTGATAATTTCAACAAATTATTCATTAATAATTCCTTTTTTAATTCCCTAAAATTATCATTTCAGAAAAAATGTTTAATTATAATTTATTAAACAACATATTTTTAATATTTTTCATTAACCCTTATTTATAAAATATTTATTTTAAAAAATTGAAATATTGTTAATAGAATAAAAAAATAAAAATAAAAAGAAGAACCTTCTTAAGGTGCACCAGGAGGGTCGCAGAAAAGGGGGGTCGCAGACTGGGTCTTAAAGAGAGAGGATAAAAATTATTTAGATTACCAAAGTTTTATATAAGGATTTTCACACATTAATAATTATATTATGAAACAAAAAAATATTTCCTTTTAAATAAAAATCTCAAACAGTGTGACCATAAATAACCCCAATTTAATTTATAATGTAAGGTGCCTATTTCTATAGATTGTTGATTGAAATGTGATTTAATTTACTGCTAAATGATGTTTCACATTTCTCTATGTTAAATAAAATACAAAATTAACCTCCAGAGATTATTCAGTGGTCAAATTTCTAAAATCTCATTTAGAAAATAAACAAGAATAGTTCATCTCTTTATTTGTTTATTTAAATTAATTATTTAATTTAATTATCATATAATTCAATTTTAATTTGTGACCATTCTAATACTTCTCCTGTGTATAAAAATTATACACTACATAGGGTAAAACACTCATTTCAAACCCAAAAAGGGTCATATATTTCTCATATGAGGGATGGTATTTTAGATATTATTTATTTTAAATACGAAATATATAAATAAAAATAATTTTATAACTTTATTCCATGAGTAATGTGTCCAAGAATCTAAGGCCTACATATGACATAACCTAACTAAGGTAAACTACAATTTTAATATATAAATGTGGTATCATATTTCTCATATTAAATACCATTTTGGAGTTATTCAATTAATTTTAATAATTTTTTTGTTCTATGAATAATATAATGAATATTTTTATTTCACCTTCACCAAGGCTTTAATGTCCTCAGACTCTCATACAACTAAGTGTATGACTCTAAAAAATTTCTATTAAATATTTCAAAGTGCTAACTAGTAATTTTTAGTTATTTAATACCTTGAACACAAAAAGTTTGTTATTTTTCTGATAAATCATATTACATTAACATAATAAAATTTTAATTTATAAAACTTATATTATTATCATTGTAAATAAATTAAGATTTTACAGGAAAAAAAACTCCACGAAAAACATACCTTTAAAAAATATGGGATCTTACAAAAAAATTGACATAAATTTGTATTCCTTCCAATATATCACATACTCATTATAGAAGGAATGAATATTTTTATCCTAAACCAATAGGGAATAATATTTCATTAACATAAGAATGTGAACTAGGAAGATCATTAAAATTATAAATAACATCATCCAACAATTATATTACATCAGAAAACTAGTTTTCAATCCAATATTGTTTTTCCTCCATTTTAATCAATCTTAACAATATTGATAATACAGTTTACTTTGTTAAAATTAGATACAATGATTTTTTAGCATCATCATACTGATGCTATTTTCTGTATTCTCTCTCAATTTCCCCTTCTTGAATATTGCAATTTAATTATTTACATTCAACATAGTTATTATTTTTCAAAACATCACAATCATTAAATATGATATTCTACCCAGTTTCACATCGAAAAATCAAAGGGTAGCAACTCGGATTAATATAAAAGAAGAAATAAATGATCATTGATCACAATTATTTTCAACTTCTCCATATTTAAAAATTTTATTAATGGGATAAAAACTGTTATTTATTGGAATTTTTTATCTATAAAATACAAAACACCCATAAACACCTTTTTCATATTCATCATTTATTCAATGTGTTGTAATCCAATATTGACTCATTTTTTTCAGGACACAACCCATCTCGGGCTCGAGCTGCAACTACCCCAAGCCCGCCTCGAAAGGCCAGGGTTTGGAGACAAGTGCCAAAGGATAAAAAACACGGTGAGGCCTTTGCCTGAATACCTATACACATGCACATAGAACACTTAATGCAAAAGTGCAAACAAAAATAGAAAGTAATGTACTAACTGCTATAAAAACCACAAAGTGCATCGACCTCTAAACAGTAAAAAGAAAAATAAGAAGCTAAACTGAAAATAAAAGGTAAAAAAACACTCCCTACCAGAAAAGTGCCACAACCTAGAAACATATAAGTAAATGGAATACAACTGGAAAGATCCCCCACCTAGATCCAGACTCCGACCACCTCACTAGGGCCATGCTCTCGATCTCCTAAGATCTGCTGATGTCACGACCAACCTTTTAGTCGTCTGCAAGGGCACACCAAGTGCGGGAAAACCCCAAGCAGGTTGAGTATAAAAATACTCAGTATGATTCATCGAAGGCTCGATGAAGCAACAAAGGAGGTACTAAAGGGTGACTAGTAGATTGAACAGGGAAAAAAAATAATGGAGTTAAACCGAGAGTGAAATAGAGAAACAGTATAGAGTCCAGATCAACCCAACAAGAGAAAAAAGGTAGACTCATCCATACACAAGGAGCTGGAAATAATGATAAAATGAACTTCTTATCGAGACTTCGCTATCTATTGCAAGAGAGTAGACTCGTCCAACCATGAGAAGCTAGCCACGGAAAGCACGTGGCATACCATGTGAGTCTTCTCCTCTCCTGGAGGGAGAGTAACCAAGCCCATGAAGTGGGTACTGGAACAAGGTATACATATATATATTCTCTGTTAAGAAACCCAAACAAGATTTTAAGGGGATCTCTGTCCTGTAGCTCAGCCCATGAAAGTGAGTAGCCAATAATCCCCGAAGTAAACACAATTGATGCCCAGCATCCTGCACGTTTACCCTGAACTACAAGTCAAGGGGCTCAAATCATCACACCTTGACACTATCCGCTTTGTGTGGCACTGACTCGCCTGTACGGTTTTAGGTCATGTCAAATGGACGCATCTCGATGGGGAATGTGCCCCTCGCAGTTGAGAGTTATAGGCAAAGTCAAACCACACCTCGTCAACACCCTGCAGTCAAGAGGACTTCTCAAATTTAATATGCCACAACACTAAACTGTAATACCAAGGGTCCCACTCCGGTAGTCGTAGAGAAAATCCAAATACTAGCCTAGTAGAACGGATTGAGTCTAAAAATCCAACACGTGACCCACTGCCCAGCCCTGATGGAGGGTAAACCATAATAAGATATCAGGTGACCCACTACCCAACCCTGATGGAGGGTATAACCTAATACATCATAGGGAGACCCACTACCTAGCCCTACTGGAGGGTAAACCCAAATATATCATCAGGTGACCCACTGCGCAACTCTGATGGAGGGTAAAGCCAAATACATAATCAGGAGACCCAATGGCTAGCCCTGCTGGAGGGTAAAACTAGAATAAGTAGATAGGTGGACCGATGCCCAGCCCTACGGGAGGGTAGACCCGGAACAAGTTAACGGGCGGCCCACTGCCCAGCCCTGCTGGAGGGTAGACCCTCAAGAGTCATCAGGTGACCCACTGCCCAGTCTCTGCTAGAGTGTAAACCCTGAGAGGTCATCGGGGAACCCACTGCACAGTCTCTACTGAAAGGTAAAACCCGAATATTCAATGAGCAACCCACTACCCATCCCTACTATAGGGTAAACCTGAAACTGTTCTAGCCATCCCAGCTGGATGGTACAATAATGGCCAACAGAAAATGGAGTGGGTACCATGCAACCACCCAACTCCTAAACAAAACAAGGGAAACAACTCATCCCTGTTGGTCTAAACCAACGAGAACATAAAGACCCTGAGGTCAAAAGTACGTAATGAAGAACATGAGACACACATGGGGCCCACTCGATTTGTGGCCCCAAGTAAACCCCAACCAAGTGCACACACATTCTTAGGTAAAAACCACATATACCTCGATATGCTCCCATATACTCCCAGTGTATACCACGTTTTTAGCCCAAAGGCTATCGTGCACATGGCACCCAACATCAATGCAAAGGGCGTGAACATAACAACTCAAACTTTCAACCTCAACAGCTGAGGAACGACCAATCACATTTATTCAAGAATTTATTTACTCACACGGGAGTGCATGCGATCATATGCCAAGGGTCCACTATAATCATAGTAGAACGAACCTTCACCAGAGCACCATACTTTCTTCCACATTTTATGATATATCAAAAGAGAGTCGGCACAACCAAACAGATCTACCATTGTAATCTTTTCAAAAATACATGTGTGATTGGATACTGACTTGCCCGAAACAGTCAACCGGTGAAAAAGATACTTTTCACCATAACCAACCTGTGTGGGGCCCACCTTAGGATCCTAAAACTGAACAAACGGATCACACTATAGTGATCCCCTCACAAAAACACATGGGATTGACTAATCAATCGCCCAAAATGGGCAACCGGTGGAAAATGTATTATTCACCGTAGCCAGGTCAGGTGGGACCCACACCACGATTCCGAAAAAGGTCGGGTGAACTGCGCCATCGCGAGGCTCTCGGAAAAACACATCAAATCGACTATTCATTCTCCCAAAACTGATGCCAGATGAAAATGGAACACTACACTATTCACACCTTAAAAGATGGCACGTGGGGACCACTCATCAACTCCGGCTTCAACACCTGAAACCACCCCAGACAATTTCGCCTCGATTTGAGGGTCACAATGCCCCTAACAGTGCGTAAAAAAGACATTGGATGTAGATTCTGCAAATTCCAGCATTACACGCAATCGGGACCCCATAGGGCCCACACCTTGGACCAGAATTTAAGCGGGCGGATTTCATCGTTTCAATCCCCTTGGAAAAACACTCAAATATGCGTACTCAAACACCCCAAACAGATGTTGGGTGGAAAATTGGTGTTTCACTATAAAATGTGCGATTAGGAACTATGGGGCCCACACTATGCCTCCAACCTGAATGTTACAAAAGGAATCTCAAAAAGTCTGCACGAGTACTGTGGTCACGCTGTCGTTAACGGTGCGTCAAGAGGACATCCCAAGCGTGACATATGTCCGATGCAACAATTAATTAATTAATTAATTAATTGTTCGTATAAAGCGTTTCATGCCACCAAGGAACCAAACCAAGCCTCAAGGGATCCGATCAAATCTTGGAAGCATCTTCTCAGCTCTGGGGCCATCGCGCATGTGACGGCTCGTCGAAAAAACGTTCGGCTTGCGAGCCACTTTCGTCGCAACATTAATAATAAATTTATTAATATTAAATTAACATGTTTCAGTCACCCGCCTTCCGGCACGAACCCAATAACCCTGGAACCCCCATTCAAATATACCGCCTCACTGATAGAAACTCTTGGCCATAGACGGTGCATCAAACGGACGCACCGTTTGGAAAATACGGCCCCACGAATACAAGGGGGTCCAAAATGGGCCAGTCCGGACCAACAGTCTGGACATCGCTAAGCGGCCCTCCTCAAAGCCACTGGACCCTGCCTCGGGTACAGTTTTTTTCTAACGGACCGGCCACCCTGTCTAGGCCCCCCTCACTCGCATCATGTCAAAGAGTCCCGCGGAGTGCGAGTCATGCTCCCCCGAGACAGCCGCCTCCGCCGATAGTCGCGGACTAGGGCCTCTGCCGACCTCCGCTCCACCGCGATGCCATGTGGCTGACGCGCTCTCCCTCACTCGTGGCACTCAAACTAAGCCAACTGCTAATGCCGCCTTGCCCTGGGTGCCCCACCACCTGTCCCTAGCCACTCCGTCATCCGGGAGCCCCGCTGCCGCCTCCTGAGGATGCCACACCGCCGCTTGAACCCCCAAACCAGCCATAAAACCACCAAACCACCGGAAATTACAGCAAGCTTCGACGAACGACCGCAATCCCATCCGAACATGGATTATGAAATAAGAGTTTTAATTCTTAGAACATAGACTATGAAATCATGGGGATCAGTTGAAAATTTAACACCATTTCAAAGTATATAATTTAATTCAAAGAGGGTGAGAAAACCCAAATGGAAGGGCAACAAAGCCTACCTGTTGGGCGTTGCCTGTAGCATCTCCGGTGATCCACACCTTGCTGCCATTGCCTCTGACTTGATCGGAGGAAGGGGGAGGATGAGAGAGGAGGGGTTAAGTTAGAGGCTTCACCAGGGAAGGAATGAGGATGAGGGGGAGGAGATGATTTTTAAATAATTAAGCTCTTTTAATTAATAACTCGACCCCTAAAAACACCCACATCCAAAACCACAAACGTGATTAAAGTTAGGATACGCCTAGGGTAAACACCACCACCCGATCACAATAGAGGTCTTGTAATTTTAATCTGAGTCCCCGTTCAAACGTTATTAAACTCAACGCCCGAGGCTACCAAATTACGAAAACGCGCCTGGGGACATTTTTCACAGACGTCACGCACCCGCGAAAACTACACCCCTCCTAGGGTAAACGACACGTTACAAACTCAACGTTGCCATTAGTTTTCTAATCTGATCCACCTTTTAATATATACTTGATTTCAACCACTAAATGAATTAATTAATTAATTAATTTATCTGTTTAACGTACTGATAGAGGGCGAGGGGTCCCAACGTCCCACGCCAACATGCTTTATGTCGTTCTTAGGGTAAACACGCCATTTAGGACCCATCTGTACTCTCATATTTCCAATCTGAAGAATCTATTAGGAGTTATCCCATTTATTTGGTGTTCCCAGTGTGAGTGCAATGAAAATTTTATTCCGGCTACACCGGGGCTGGAAATCGCACGCCGTCTGAAGGCGCTGCTTTGGAATAACATCAAGAAATATTTCAAAGTCCATTATATCCAATACTGGGTTCTTACATCATTCTCTCCTTCATATTTTTCATCTTAGAAAAGAAAAAATAGGGAACAACTCAGGGTTGTAAGCCCGCACCTGGCTCTCCCGTACCCAGATGAACTCGTACAAAGCTCTGTGTCACCACACATCGAACAAAGTATTTTATCTGTTCATGCGAGGTCAGCCCTCACTGATGACGTGCATAGGTTCATGAATACATTTTTTCAGGAATGTCACGTGAGGGACTTCATGCAACCACTCCAGACTTTGTGGTTAAAGAAAGGCGATAGGGAACCTTTCCATCCCATCGCACAGTCTCAAATGGCCCGAAGGCCCTCGGTGTAGCCCACCTCCCTGAACAAACCCCTACATGGCACGCCGAGACTGGATTCACCGCCCGCACCTGGATTAAGGCCCGGTGATTCCCTCATTTATAATATCCATATAGAGAAACACCCATGGATAACTGGTCACGTATGATTTTGTAGCCTATGTCTCGCAATCCGAACTCTCTTACACGCTCAAAAGTGAAAGAGTCAACACCATCGACTAAAGAGAAAGGTTATGTGCCTTTTACCTTACCAAAATAGGGTTGCAACGATGCCTTCCGCCACCCTTGTAACAACTCAAACTCGGAGCAGGTAGAAAATGATTTCACACATAGAGTATAAAAATTATATTACAAAAAGTAGAAGAGCCATAGAGCGTACCTCTTATTATCTCATTCTCTGCAGGTTTGTAGACATCCAAAGCACGTGGTTTTCTGTGGTCCAAACTTTTACCTCCCTGAGCCTGACGTGGACCACCTAGTGGTGATGGGAAGACATATTAAAGCCATCCACCACTAACAGCTCCTCCCGCTCCTCTACTAGCACCACCTCTCTAGGCGGATCTCAGATCACAGCACTGCATGCGCCGCAATGGCGCACCTACTGCATGCCCGATATTCTCAACATTCCTGGTCGGGCAGTCCTACGCCAGGTGACCTCGTCCATCGCAACCATAACACCGACACTCTACAGGCTGCACTGGTGCCCTCTGGCACCACTGTGGTCTACAACCACGCCCATGAGTTCGGTTTTCAAAAAGCCACCTGCATCAATGTTCTGTCACCCGATGCCCGCTAGCTGCAGCAGACGTCTTGGCTTTGTCGTTCCTGCAGCAACCACCAACTATAGAACATGACAGGAAACTCTCTATCACCAACGCATAATCTAGCACCCCAGAATATGTGGTAATGCCCAAGGGCACAATAATTGCATGAATCTCTCAGCGGAGACCCTGATCAGACGTCCGCACACGGAAGTTACTGTCATAAACCAAGTCCGAGTAAAAGCGTGCATGGTTTTCGAAACTGGCCTCGTACACGCCATCGAATTCCCTCCATACGGAAAATACAGGAGCTCGTGAATCCGAACGGAGCATAAGAAGGAGGGGTAAAAATCCTCACGAAACAAAAACTGAATGTCACCCTATGAATGTGACGACTTGTTAAGAAATTGACTTACCAGACTCCACCAACGCCAAGCTGCTCCATGGAAAAGGTTGGCGGCCAAAGCCACCATACGATCTTTCAGTGTCTGCACAAGCCTGAAGAGGCAAACCAATGCCTGAAGCCATACCTCTGCTCCCTGAGGGTCTGTCTCGCCAGTCAACCACATCTGTCTTTGCCGCTAGAACTCACGGTGCGTGCTCCACCTGCGCTGAATCCCCGTCTCCTCTGATGAAGCTGCCTGCTGCTCAAAATGTGGGGGTGTGGCTACTGGCCCACCTGGATAAAGGGGCTTGCATGATTGGTCTTGGACTGAGGCCTCGTAGCTCACAGGTTCGTTGTCATGAACCAAATATGGTATCCTGTATGTCTATCTTTGCAGAGACATCTTGAATATTATCAAGGAGTGTCGCGGTCAGATGAGCATATATGTATTTAATAGTCATGTCAATGGGGAATTGACTCAATAAGGACATTCAATGTCTCAATCCTATGTGATGAAAAACAATTGTCCCTGAAACAATTGTCTCAGCATGCCGAGTCTACATGTGGGTTATCAAGGTCCTGATGAATGGATACGTCAGCCGCCACACCATCATTGGACACCCTGGCCCGAGAGCTGCTCTCAAAACACATTAACACTGTTGCCCTAAATCCCAACCAATTCTTTTTTAGGGACTTTTGAACAATGTCCCATGGAACGAACCATCTTTGATACCACTTTTCCATGACCCGACACTACTCAGGATGGAGCCGCAACTACCCCTAGCCCGCCTCCTTAGGCCAGGGGCTGGCGACAATCGCCGAAATATAAACAACACGGGGAGGCCTTTGCCTGAATACCTGTCCACATATATGAAGCACACTCAATGGAGAAGTGCAGAGTAAAAGAGAATATAAATTACTAAATTCTATAAACAACCATAAAGTGCATCGACCTCTAAATAGATCAAAGTAAAAGATGAATGTAAACTGAAAACAAAAGGAAAAAATATGCACCCAATAAGAAAAGTGCCATAACCCGGCAACATGTAAATAAATGGAAAACAGAACAAAGTTTCCCCCACCTAGAACATGTCTCTGACATCCTCACGCGGTCCAAGCTCTCGAACTCCTAAGCTCTTCTGAATTCAGGACCAACCTGTCTGTCGTCTGCAAGGGTACACCTAGTGCAGGAAATTCCCAAGCAGGGGTGAGTATAAAAATACTCATTAGGTTACCCCGATGGCACGAGGGAGAAAAAAAGGAGGTACATAAGGGTGAGAAGTATATCGAATAGGGAAAAAATAAAGGAGTACAATCGAGAGTGAAATAGAGTAACAGTAGAGAGTCTATCTCAACCCAACAAGAGAAAAGAGGTAGCCTCGTCCAGAAAAAATGAGATGGAAACGGTGAGAAGATGTACTTATCGTCGAGTCTTCGCAACCTACAGCTGGAGAGTAGACTCTTCCAACCACGAGATGCTAGACATGGAATTCATGTGGCATACCTCATGCATCTTCACCTATCTCTGAGGGAAAGTAAACAAGCCCAAGAAGTGGGTAATGGAACAAGGTATACATATATATATATATGATCAGTTAAGAAACCCGAACAAGATCGTAAGGGGATATTCATCATGTAGCTCAGACCAAGAATGTGAGTATCAAATAGTCCCAGAAGTAAACACCATCGATGCCCAGCATCCTACACATCTTCCCCAAACTGCAAGTCAAGGGGCTCAAATCACCACACCATGACACTATCTGCTTTGGGTGGCACTTAATCGCCTGCACGATTTTAGGTCACTTCCCAAGGAAGAGTCTTGGTGGGGAAAGCACCCCACGCACTTGGGAGTTCGAGGGAAAGTCAAAGCACACCTCGTCACTTCCCTACAGTCGTGAGGTCTTCTTTAATTTAAGTAGTCACAACACTAACCAATACAACCAAGGGTCCCACTCCGATAGTCACGGATAAAATCCACAGACTATCATAGTAGAAAGGACTGATTCTGAAAATCCAATAGTTGAACCACAGCCCTGCCCTTCTGGAGGGTAAACCATAATAAGATATCGGGTGACCCATCGCCCAACCCTGCTGGAGGGTAAACACTAATACATCATCAGGCGACGCACTGCCCAGCCCTGCTCGGGGGTAAACCCTAATACATCATCAGGCGACCCACTACCCTACCCTGTTGGGGGGGTAAACATGGAATAATTCGACAGGAAACCCACTGCCCCGACCTACTGAAGAGTAGACCTGGAACAAGACGCCATGTGACCCACTACCCAGCCCTGCTAGAGGGTAGACCCTCAAGAGTCATCGGGTGACACACTACCCAGTCTCTGTTGGAGGGTAAACCCTGAGAGGTCATCAAGGAACCCATTTCCCAGTCTCTACTGAAGGGTAAATCCCGAGAATTCAATGAGCCACCCACTACCCAGACCTACTGATTGGTAAACCCGAAAATGTTCTATTCATCCCGGCTAGATGGTACAACAATGGTCAACAGAACACAGAGTGGGTATCGCGCAACCTCACAACTCCAAAACAAAACCAGTGGAAACCACCCAACCCTACTGCTCGAAACCAATGTGAATAGAGAGACCCTATACATCATGAGATTTCAAAAGTACATAAATAAGAACATGACACACACATGGGTCCCACACGACGTGTGTCCCCATGTCAACCCCAACCAAGCGGACAAACATTTTCAGATACAAACCACATGTACCTCCAAGCGCTCCCGTATACACCATGAGTATACCTCATTTTAATCCCAAAGGCTATCATACACACGACACCCAACATCAACGCAAAGAGTGTGAAAATAACAACTCCAACTTTCCACCTCAACAGCTGAGGCACGACCAACCACATCTCATCAATCATTTCTTCACTCCCACAAGAGTGCATGAGATCACACGACAAGGGTCCGCAAAAAACATAGTAGAATGAACCACCACTGAAGCACCTTACTTGCTTCCACATTTTATGATATACTGAAAGAGACTCCACACAACCAAACGGATCGAGATGTTTTAATCTTGCAGAAAAACATGCAAGATAGGCTACTAACTAGACCGAAACAGTCAACGGGTGAATAAAGTATTATTCACCGTAACCAACCCAAGCAGGGCCCATCCTAGTATCCCAAAAATAAAAAAACAGATCACACCACTGTGATCCCCTAGAAAAAACACATGGGATTGACTACTCAATCACCCAAAATGGACACCCGATGGAAAACGTACTATTCACCGTAGCCAGGTCCGGTTGGACCCACACCACGATTTAAAAAAAGGTCTGGTAAACTGCGCCATCGCGATGCTCTCAGAAAAACATGTCAATTCAACTATTCATTCATCCCGAACAGATGCCCGATTAAAAAGTCACAGTACACTGCTCATAGCTTAAAAGACGGCCCGTGGGGCCCACGCCTCAACTCTAGCTTCAATTCCTGAAACTACCCTGGATAATTTCGCCTCGATTCCAGGGTCACAACGCCACTGACTGCGCCTTAAAATGACTCCAGATGTAGAAACTACAAATTCCTGCGTTACATGCAATCGGGACCCCATGGGGCCCACACCTCAGACACGAATTTAAGTGGGTGGATTTCACCGTTGCAATCCCCTCGTAAAAACACATAGAAACATGTACTCAAAAACCCCAAATGGATTTTGGGTGGAAAAGTGGTGTTTCACCATAAAATGCACGAGCTAGGCCCTTTGGGGCTTGCACCCTGTCTCCATCCCGAATGCTTCATAAAGCCTCTAAAAATGTCCGCACGATGATTGGAGTCTAGTTTCTGCTGATGGAACGTCAATCGGACATCCCAAGTGGGAGTTAAGTTCGATGCAACAATCAATCAATTAATTAATTAATTAATTAATTGTTTGTATAAAGAGTTTCATGCCACCGAGCAATGAAACCAAGCCGCAAGGGCTCCGAACCAATCTTGGAAGGATCTTCTCAGCTTCGGGGCCATCGTTCCTCTGACAGTGCGTCGAACGAACGTTCGGCTTCCGAGCCACGTCCGTCGCAACATAAATAGTAAATTTATTATTATTAAATTAACCTTTTTCGGTCACCTGCCTTTGGGAACGAACCCAAAACCCAGGGAACCCACTTCAAACAGACCACCTCGCCGATACGAACTCTCGGCCACAAACGGCACATCAAACGGACATGCTGTTTGGAAAACACGGCCCCATGAATGCAATGGGGCCCAAAATGGGCCGGTCCAGACCGGTCGGTCCTGTCTGACTGGTGGTCCGGACCACATCGCTGCGGCCCGCCAAAAAGCCACCAGTCCCTGCCTCAGGTCCGTTTTTTTTTAACCAGACTGGCCACCCTGGACTGCCCCCCCTCGCTCACACCACGTCAAAGAGACCTGCAGAGCACGGGTCTTGCTCCCTTGAGACCGCCACCTCTGCCGACAGTCGCTGACCAGGGTCTCTATAGCACCCTAGGTAAATAAAGAATATGAAATTCTCACATTTATCCAAATTTGTGAATATAATATTAATATAACTTTAAAGGAGATTATATGCTCTATGGCATGCCCAATAAGCAACAACGGGTTTATATGGAATCTGACGTTGCACTCTAATAATAAAATATTATTATTTTAAATTGTAGTTAATGCCTAGTTGTTGTAATGGCGGGAATGAACAGAACTAACTACAAAATGATTATATATGTCAAATAATTTTTATTTTTTACAATAAATGTTAGAGGATTAAAAATGCGAATGAATCCAATTTTAAGGGAAAACATTCTAATATTCTTTAAAAGGTAGATTAACCGCCTTTTGATGACGAACATCTTTTAAATAAACTTTTTGACAATTTTTTGTGTTATATTTGACAAAATAAAATTCTTCTTTAGAATTGGGACATCAAAATTTACATTGTGTAATTTTTTTGTATTTTTCTAATAATGTTCATTTTTTAATGAATAGTGAAAATGTTGTATTTTTATTCAACAACACTTTTTAATATAATTTATTTATATTATTAGATTATCTATTGAAATGGTTTCAAAGTGAAATTAGAATATATTTTTACCATTTAATCCAATAGTGGTCATTTGAATTAATTTAATCTTGAAATTGGACTTAAACTAGTGTCAATCTATTGATACTTATTGTTTCATAAAAACACGCAATTTTCTCTGACAGTGGGAATTAATTACTAAATTAATTAATTTAACTTATATGTTTTTAAATTTCTAAAATAGACATCATTTTTTAATTCAGAATATCAAATATAGCCTAGTGTGAATTTTTGGAAAATTTTCTGAAATACTTCAATTTTTGAAGAATAGTGAAACCACTAAGTGGTAGTTAAAGAAACTGATTTGTAGTTAAATGAAACTTTACCACATTTGTGATTTGAATTTCGAAAATCTGACATACATGGTTGTCATTAAGAAGTAAATTTTCATTCAATCAGATTAAAATAAGTTTTTGGTGAATAATAACTTCTAAGTTTATTAATCGCAATTAGAGGTAATTAGTGTAATTTATGGTAAAAAATAATGTTTTAATAATATAAAATAACCTAGACGCATGTCATACCCTCATTGGATGTGTCATGGACGAGCATGAAAATCCATGGGTCAACTTAGGGACCCCATGCAGCCACTTTGGTAGGAAAATGACATTAATACCTTTTTATTTAAATTTAATCTTAAAATGTCACAAACATGTGTTGTTTTACTAAATTAATTTTTACATGGGGTTATAAAAGCCATATTTTTTACTATAAATATTAATTAGAAATCTAAAAAGATTTATTACATCATGATATTTGTTCTATAATTAATAGACACTAAATAATTTAAATTATTTATGACACCATGATGATGCATTGATTACCTCATTATTTAACGATTTAAATAAAATGAAATGATAATGTAACATCTAAGACCTAAACTTGTCACAAAACTATTGGATGGGTTGATTTATAATCCTTATTACCTTATCCTTGAAATATATTCTTTTGGGACCTTTAATATCCGAAAAGCATTATATAATAAAGTAATATTTTATAACTTACTAAGAGTTCCCTCCTCTCCTCTTATAAAAGGCCCCCACCTCTACCACCTTACCCACACCTCTCAAGCATTTGGCTCTGCAAAACACTTCCCATTTAATCTCTCCACATCTATCTCTTAATCATTAAATCCTCACCTTTGGGACTAATCCTTTCCAAGGAAGCCTTTGAGCTCAAATAAAAAAGAGTTACCCGATTTAAAGGTAATGTCTTCCCTTGTGTTCTTTTGTTTTGTTTTGCCTCTCCAAACCCCTAAACTCTTTCTATTCCTTTATTTTGTAACAACACCAGTATTGTAAATATTCTAGGATGTTGTTATGTGATGTATTCTAGCTATACTTACACTCACCTTCATCTAATGGAAAAAGAACATACTGTTTCTATGGATGGAAAATTTCTGCCTCACGAAAAGATGATTATTCAATATCCTCTTAACACCTTTCATGGTGGCCATTATGATGTCACTATATTTTATATATAATTTATATGGTATTTATGATTTCTATATTCTTCTTAATTTTATATTAAAATCACTCTTTTATGCTTTTCATGTTGTGCAAATGCGATAATTTCATACGAGGAAGTGTGGACTACCGCCCCCTCAAGTGATGTGACTCGTTCATGCAATACATGGAATGTATAAAGAATGAAATTACAGAACATATGTCACCTATATAACATATATATTATACTAGAATTATAATATAAATATCTCTCAATTATTTTTAATTCCATTAATATGAAAAATAAATGAATGTAGCGTTCATGCGTACGTACGGCTTGCCGTCTGCATGAATGGTGCATTTCATTTCATACCTCTAAATGATTTTTCAATATTATAAATACATGTATATTCTGGATATATATATATGATATATATGATATCCAAATCATTAATATCATTCTGTATATAATGAACCTTTGACCACACGAACAACATGTAATTGTAAGAAGTCCACTTTCGACTGAAGAACCAAATATCGACAAAACAAACATTATTAACTTAAATGATTACATAATGTTTATAACATGGAAATAAGTGATATAAAAGGAATAATTAACTTGAGAAAGGTTCTTAAGAAAGTATAAATTATATCAAGTTTATTATTCATGATGTTAAAGAACGATCAAGTCAAGTCGGACCCTAGGTAAGGGATCATACCCCTCTCTTTCTATTTAAGTACACTCTTTTATGTCATTTATTTTAGGCTCATCTTTCTTATGATTGGGATGTTTTTTATATTAATAATATTTTAAATATTATGTTAATATTATGAGATACCCTATTTTATCTCATCAATCCATTTTTGATGTTTTAAGTTGCACGGTTAGGCGGCCGATTTTTCTTAGGGGATTTTTCATCTCACTTTTATTCCCGTGAAATTTATGCTACGTTTGCCACTATTTCCTTTGAGTGGTGTATATACTGACCACTATTATAAAATTTTTGTAGTATAATTTCATTTATGGGTATTTACATCTTCATTTTATGACCCTTCTTCCATGGGGTGTACGTTTCGAAAGTTACCCAACTCGGTAAGGGGCCCTTTCACCCTCCTCTTTTTAAAAAGACTAATTTTTTTATGTCTTTACATCTTATTATGTTGGAATATGTTATTATTTATCCTTATTGATGTAAATTTTTTCCCCAAGTGATGAGATACCCTTTTTGTATCATTAACTAATTTTATGAATTTTAAAGTGACGCCGTTAGGCTGTCGAATTTTTACAGGGGAACGCCTTAACCCAATTTTGATTTCTTTGGGTTCAACTTGTAATTCTTGAACATTTAATCCTATGAATCTGTGTGAATGAGATCTGACTATTTAACAATTAATATCCTATTATATTGGGTGTATTTATACTCTCACACATAATTATGTGATATATTTATCCTAAATTTACGGATACCATCTTTATAATGGATTTCATCTCAATTTACATTTCCATTGAGACTTCATTGTTGTTATGCACCAATTCGCTCTTATATGGTGTATATACTCTCCTTTGACATATTATACCATGAATCCCTTTATTATCATGATATTATAAAGTTCAGATTAAATGATATTCCAAAATTATTTGTATTCAAGAGTCTCTCATTTTTTTAAAAACTCTTTAACAAAAATATCGTTTTAAATGTTTTAAAGATTCATAATTCTAATCTTTACCTTTAATGTGCATGTTGTCAAAATAGTTTTCAGTATTTATTTATATGGACATTAATATTTTAAAATTATAATTACATTAAAAGCTTCAATGTGGTATGGGGCACTTTGATTCAAAAATCTATTTTAAATTGTTTTTGAAAATGGATTGATTAACTCCATATCTTGGAATTACTTATTGTGGTTGCAAATGAAATGTTGTTATTGAAATGTTTATATTTTCAATATTTTATGTGTAATGATGGTACTTGGACATTTTACGGGTGGCTACCAGATAAACCATATGATGGGTGGTGCCGTGAATACCAGGATGGTTGGTTACGTTTTAACCTCCAATGCATTGGTTATGGAAGTCGGTCGTAAGTCTATTCCATTAAGTATGTGTGAAAGTTGACTGTATGGTTATTCCATTTAAGTATGTTTATGTCCCAAGATACCTTTATATGTTATGTGTTCTTTATATGGTTTCTATGGTATTCTTTTTGTTACAAAAGGGTAAGTAATGGTCTTTTATTCAGTGATGAGTTGTTACTACTTCATAAGTGTGAAATGTATTACTTTGGTAAAGTATTCATGGTTCACTTGTTGTTTTGAAAAACTAACAGTTTTCCTTCATTGTGTATCCTTTACTGGGCTTTTTATGCTCATCCCAAGTTTTTTAAATGTTTTCCACAGGACTTAAATATCAATAGGTTCAACGATGGGATCAAGGAAATACATTCTATCTATAACATGGAAGTAGACATGTTTCTTTTTATGTGTTTTTTTTATTTTATGGAAACTTAGTGGAATTTTATACTATGTAATCGTTTGAGATGTAATAGTTATGTCCTAATTCTATAAAACAATAAACCTGAAAAGATCCTCTATGTGAATTATTCATTTAATTCTTGATTAAGTAATGTTTAAGGTCAGGGCCTTATAGTTGGTATCAGAGGTTGGTTTCGATAACATTGGAGGTTAGGGTATTCTCTAAGCATAAGTGACATTACCATAATGGTTAGGATTTCAGAAAGAGTCCTAGTTTTATATAATGTGAATGAGTAAGTATATCGTAGTGTTTATCTTCCTCATTAATACATGATGGTTTCATTGATATACTCACACTGACCATTTGGTTTTAGAAAATGGGTGGATCTAGCAGGCACCAAAGTAACAGTGGATGTGAAGGAAACTGTGACTGTTTTTTGAGCGAGCAACTGAATAATATGGGAGCTACAATGAGAAGCCTTGTGTTTATCCTTAACCAACTATCTGGAGTCATGATTTACCACCTAAACATTGGAGATTTCTATAAGGCATCATATATGCGAGAAAGAAATCCCTACGGAACTACAAGTATTAATCATAAAGGTAAGTGTGTTCAAAAACCTATGTGTCAAATATGTGGAAAGAAACACCTAGGAAAATGTTTCAAAGGGACAGAAATATGCTCAAGATGTGGAAATGAAAGTCAAAAAACAATAACCTGCCGTGGAAAAAGGAAGCATCTAGTTGACTCGAGGAAAGGGAAAGAAGTTCTTTCTAAGTGATCAATTGAATGTTTTAAATGTGGTGTGCATGGTCATTATACAAACACATGTCCTATGAAGAAGTTTTGGGAATGTGATCACCAATATCTTACAAATATTAGTTTACCAATACATAATGCCATTCCGATTGAGGATGAATAAACTGACAATGACCAATCAAAGGTATGGATTATTTTTTAACTTTTGTTTTCCTATTGTGTAATCATGGGATATGATTCATGATTTGGTTTTTAGGAAAGAAATATTTCAGAATAAGATAGAAAGGAATGATTAATGGATCATGAAGAATGTAGAATGAGTAAGAAGTCAATATATAAGGGCTTCAAGAGTTATGGTGAAATTATTAAGATTATTAAGTCTCTTTTGATGATAGGGTTACATTAAATGATTTTTATAGTATGTGTAACCCTGATGTTTGATATATGAAAATTTTCATTCAAGGAATAGTTATCTATTCTTTTGTGTACATATTTATAAAGAACCATTTGGGTTTATATGATCCTTACTTTTGAGGTAATTATGGGTTACTATATGTTATGATGGAAAGTGAAAGTCTTCAGAAAAAAATTGAGGTTATATAATGTTATGATTATTTTTGAGGATTTTATCTCGTTTTGGGGAATTCTTTAAGAATTATATAGTTTTGGAAAAAGTACAACTCGCATACTGTGTGACAACCCGTCATGTCGGATAAATCTACGGGAATCGAACCCACAACCAAAGTGCGACTGGTATTTATCGCCTACCACTGGACTACATGAAGTCCCTGGTTAGTTTGAATAATTCTTTTTAGTTAGATTATTTTAGAATCCAGAGTAAGTTTATTTTGGGTTATCTATGGAAATTATTAACCTATCATAGAGGATATGTGATTAGGCTAATTACTTTTCAATATGAGAATTTATGAGCAACTGATGTTATTTGGAGATAAAAGTTAATTTGTACCTTGGAAGACTATGTGATTAAATCCTTCAAATATTTGGGTTTCAATATTATTTTGGGCTACTTTGAATAATATTATGGAACAATTGTTTATCGAATGGTATATGTTGAACTTTGGGTTTTTTTGGGACAAATTTTGGGGATTAAGAATTGATTTTCTTTTTATAAAGGATTATACTTTTGTGGATTATCTGATCTCATAATAACAATTTTGGTTTTGGATTTTGACTAAAGACATGGGAAATATATAGTTCTCTTTTTAGGATTAGGTGATTCTCAAGAAGTTGATTATTTTACTCTTAATGGGAACAAGTCTTCTTAAAAACTTGTCTTTTGATGAAAATATGAGTTTGATTAAGGAATCTAGTAATAGTTGAAAGTCTATGTGAAATGTAAGTATGTTTCATTATGATTTAGTTAAGCTCAAAAATAAATTCCTCAATGAAGAGTAAATTAAAACAAAACTTTTGTCTGTTAACTGTTCCTACTGGGGAATCGAATACCGTTTAACCCACCACATGTTTTTGATTTTCTTGTGGTTAACATTCTCCAAAACATGTTTACTATCACTCTCCATCAGGACATAACCCTTTTCTTTCTCCTCCATATCCATATTTTAATAATTTTAATCCTAGTAAGGGATTACTCGGGCGACCTTTGTACTTCTCTTTATTTTAAAGTGATAGTTTTACTGAATCTTTATCCGATGTTGGATTTCCAATGAAGTTTGCAAGCCCAATTTTAAAATTGCGAGGAGGCAATTCCCAAAAGGGGGGGGGGGAGGATGTAACACCATAGGTAAATAAAGAATATAACATTCTCACATTTATCCATATTTGTGAATAAAATATTAATATAACTTTAAAGGGGATACTATGCTCGATGGCATACCCAATACGCAACAATGAGTTTCGTTGGAATCTTACGTTGCACTCTATTAATAAAATAATATTATTTTAAATTGTAGTTAACGCCTAGCCGTTGTAATGTCGGGAATGAATAGAACTAACTACAAAATGATTATATTTTCCAAATAATTGTTACATTTTACAATAGATGTTAGAGGATTAAAAATGCAAATGAATCCAATTTTAAGCGAAAACATTCTAATATTCTTTAAAAGGTCGATTAACTGCCTTTTGATGACGAACCTCTTTTAAATTCAGTTTTTGACAATTTAATGTGTTATATTTGACAAAATAAAATTATTCATTAGAATCGGGACATCAAAATTCACTTTGTGTAAATTATTGGTATTTTTCCGATAATGTTCATTTTTTAATGAATAGTGAAAAATGTTTTATTTTAATTCAAAAACACTTTTTAATCTAATTTATTTATATTATTAGATTATATTTTGAATTCATTTCAAAGAGAAATTAGAATATAATTTTACTATTTACTCCAATAGTAGTCATTGTAAATAATTTCATCTTGAAATTGGACTTAAACTAGTGTCAATCTTTTGATACTTATTGTTTCATAAAAACACGCTATTTGCTCTGACAATGGGAATTAATTATTAAATTAATTAATGTAACTTATATGCTTTGAATTTTGTAAAATTGACATCAATTTTTAATTTGGAATATCAAATATATCCTTGGGTGAATTTTTGGTAATTTTCTGAAAAACTTCAATTTTTGATGAATAGTGATACCACTAAGTGGTACTTAAAGAAACTAATTTTTTGTTTAAATGAAACTTTACCCCTTATGTGATTTGAATTTCAAAAATCCAACATACATTTTTTTCATTAAGAAGTAAAATGTGGTTCAATGGGATTACAATAATTGTTTAGTGAATAGTAAATTTTAAGTTTATTAATCGCGATTTGAGGTAATTAGTGTAATTTAAGTTAAAAATAATGTTTTAATAATATTAAAAGACCTAGAAACATGTCCTACGCTAATTGGATGTGTCATGGATGACCATGAAAATCCATGGGTCAACTTGGGGACCCCATGGAGCAACTTTGGTTGGAAAATGACATTAATACCTTTTTATTTAAATTTAAAGTTAAAATGTCACAAACATGTGTTGTTTTACAAAAACAATTTTTAAATGGGGTTATACAAGTCATATTTTTGACTATAAATATTCATTAGAAATATAAAAATATTTCCTACATAAAGATAATTTTTTTTTAATTTTTCGACACTAAATAAATTAAATTATTTATGACACCATGATGATGAACCGATTACCTCATTATTTAACGATTTAATTAAAATGAAATGATAATGTAAACTGTAAGACCTACACTTGTCAAAAACCTATTGTATGGGTGGATTTTATATACTTATCACCATATCCTTGAAATATATCCTTTTTTGGACCTTTAAAATCCGAAAATAATTATATAATAAAGTAATATTTTATAACTTTTCAAGAGTTCCCTCCTCTCCTCTTATAAAAGGTCCCCACCTATACCACCATACCCACACCTCTCAAGCATTTGGCTCGGCCAAACCCTGCTAATTTTACCTCTCCACAACCATCTATTCATCAATGAAGCCTCACCTTTGGGCAGAATCTTTTCCATGGAAGCCTTTGAGCTCAAATAAAAAAGAGTTACCCAATTTAAAGGTAATGTCTTCCCTTGTGTTCTTTTGTTTTATTCTGCTTCTCCAAACCCCTAAAATATTTTTATTACTTTATTTTGTAACAAAACTAGTATCTTCAATATTCTAGGATGTTTTTATCTGATGGATTAGAGCTATAATTACACACACATTCTCCTAATGGTTAAAGAACATACTGTTTCTGTGGATGGAAAATTTCTGCCTCACGAAACGATGATTGTTCAATCTCCTCTTATCACCTTTCATGGTGTCCATTATGATGTCAATATATTTTATATATGGTTTATATGGTATTTATGTTATCTATATGATTCTGAATTTTATATTTAAATCATGCATTTATTCTTTTCATGTTGTGCAAATGCTATAATTTCATACGAGGAAGTGTGGACTACCGCCCCTCAAGTGATGTGACTCATTCATATAAT
The DNA here is from genome assembly GCA_963277665.1 of Viscum album. NCBI lineage: Eukaryota > Viridiplantae > Streptophyta > Magnoliopsida > Santalales > Viscaceae > Viscum > Viscum album. The sequence continues at coordinate 2,089,127,436 of OY728152.1, forward strand.
ACATTGAATGTATAAAGAATGAAATTAATGAACATATGTGACCAATATAATATATATATTATAAAGGAATTATAATATATATCTCTCTCAATTATTTTTAATTCCATTAATATGACAATGAAATGAATGTAGCGTTCATGCGTACGTATGGCTTACCGTCTCCATGAACGGTGCATTTCATTTCTTCTCTCTAAATGATTATGAAATATTATAAATACATGTATATTCTGGATATATATGATATATATTATATCCAAATCATGAATTTCATTCTGGATATAATGAACCTCTGACCACACGAACAACATGTAATTGTAAGAAGTCCACTTCGACTTAAGAACCAAATATCGACAAAACAAACATTATTAACATAAATTATTACATAATGTTTATAACATGGAAATAAGTGATATAAAAGGAATAATTAAATTGAAAATTTTCTTAAGAAAGTATAAATTAACTCAAGTTTATTATTCAGGATGTTAAATAATGATTGAGTCAAGTCGGACCCGAGGTAAGGGATCCTACCCCTCTTTCTTTTTAAGTACACTCTTTTATGTCATTTCTTTTAAACTCATATTTATTATGTTTGGGATGATCTTTTATATTTCTCTTAGTGTAAATATTATGTTAATATGATGAGATAAATATTTGATCTCATCAATCCATTTTTTAAGTTTTAAGTGGCGCCTTTAGGCAGCCGAGTTTTCACAGGGGATTTTTCATCTCACTTTTATTCCCGTGACATTTATGCTATGTTTTCCACTATTTCCATTGAGTGGTGTATGTACTGACCATTATTATACACTTTGTGTAGTATAATTTCATTTATGGGTATTTACATCTTCATTTCATGACCCTTCTTCCATGGGGTGTACATTTCGAATGTTACCCAACTCTGTAAGGGGACCTTTCACCCTCCTCTTTTTAAAAAGACTTATTTTTCTTATGTCATTACATCTTATTATGTTGGGATTTGTTATTCTATATCCTGATTGATGAAAAATTTATTTCCAAGTGATGAGATACACTTTTTTTCTCATCAACTCATTTTCTGAATTTTAAAGTGACGCCGTTAGGATGTCGAATTTTTACAAGGGAACGTCTTAACCCAATTTCGATTTCTTTGGGTTCAACTAGTAATTCTTGAACATGTCATCCTATGAATATGTGTGAATGACCTATGATTGTTTAACACTTAATATCCACTTATATTGGGTGTATTTATATTTCTCACACATAATTATGTGATATATTTATCGTTAATTTAAGGATACCATCTTTATAATGGATTTTATCTCAATTTACATTTCCATTGAGACTTCATTGTTGTTATGCATCAATTCACTCTTATATGGTGTATATACTATAGTTTGACATATTATATCATGAATAACATTATTCTCATGATATTATAAAGTTAGTATTAAATGTTATTCGGAAATTAAATTTATTCAAGAGTCTCTCATTTTGTTAAAAACTGTTTAACAAAAATATCATTTTAAATGTTTTAAGGATTCATTATTCTAAATCATTATCTTTAATGTACATGTTGTCAACATGGTTTTCAGTATTTATTTATATTGACATTAATATTTTAAAATTATAATTCCATTAAAAGCTTCAATTTTTTATGGGACACTTATATTCAAAAATCTATTTAAAATGGTTTATGAAAATGGATTGATTAACACAATATCTTGGAATTAATTACTGTGATTGAAAATAAATTGTTGTTATTGAAATGTTTATATTTTCAATATTTTATGTGTAATGATGGTACATGGACATATTATGGGTGGTTACGTGATAAACCATATGAATGGTGGTGCCGTGAATACCAGGACGGGTGGTTACGTTTTAACCACCAATGCATTGGGTATGGAAGTCGGTCGTATGGCTATTCCATTATGTATGTGTGGAAGTCGACCGTATGGTTATTCCATTTAAGTATGTTTATGTCCTAAGTTAACTTTATATGTTATGTGTTCTTTATATGGGTTCTATGGTAATATTTTTCTTACAAAAGTGCATGTAATGTTTTTTTATATAGTGAAGAGTTTTTACTACTTCATAAAGGTGAAAAGTATTACTTTGGTAAAGTATTCATGGTTTAATTATTGTTTTTAAAAACTAACAGCTTTCCTTCATTGTGTATCCTTTACTAGGATTTTATTGCTCATCCCAAGTTTTTAAAATGTTATCCACAGGACTTAAAGATCAATAGGGTCAAGGATGGGATCAAGGAAAGACATTTTATCTAAAACATGGAACTAGACATGTTTCTTTTTAAGTGTTTTTTTATTTTATGGAAACTTAGTAGAAGTGTCTACTACTTAATCTTTTGATATGTAATAGTTATGTCCTAATTATCTAAAACTCTAAACCTGAAAAGATCCTCTATGTGAATTATTCATTTAATTCATGATTAAGTAATGTTTAAGGTCAGGGCCTTGCAGTCTCCGCCGGCCTCCGCTCCACAGAGATGCCCCGTTAACGCCTCGCTCGCCCTCACCCACGACACTCTGCCTTAACCAACTACCGACGCCGCCTCACCCTGGGGGCCCCGCCGCCTGCGCCTGGCCGCTCCGCCAACCTAGATCCCGGCTGCCACCTCTTGAGGACGCCGTGCCACCCCTTGAACCGCCAAACCTGCCGGAAAACCTCCAATCCATAGTAAATTCCAGCAAACTTCAATGAATGACTGTGATCCCATATGAACCCGAATTTCAATTCTGAAAAAAGAGTTTGACAGTTTAGAACATAGGATATGGAATAATGGGGCTCACATAGAAATTTAACTGCATTTCAATGTATATTATTGAATTCAAAGAGGGTGTGAAACCAAAATGAAAACTCAACAATGCTTACCTTCTGGGCGTTGCCCGGAGCTTCTCCAGCGATCCACACCTCACTGTCATTGCTTCCACCTTGATCAGAGGAAGGGGAGGATGAGAGAGGTGGGGTTGAGGGAGAGGCTTTTCCATGGGAGGAATGAGGATGGGGGGAGAATAGGAGAGTTAAATAATTAAACTCTTTTAATTAAAAACTCGACCACTAAAACCACCCGTGTCCAAAACCCCTAACGCAGTTAATGTTCGGCCGCACCTAGGATAAACAAATCCTCATGAGAACGATGGCGGTCTCAGAATTTTAATTGGAGGCCCCGTTCATAAGTTATTAAACTCAACACATTAGGCATCAAAGTTACGAAAACGCCCCTAGGGCCATTTTTCAAAGACGGCCTGCGCCTATGAAAACAACACCTATCCTAGGGTAAACGACACGTTCCAAACTCAAAGGTTCCCTCAATTTTCCAATATGAGCCAATGTTTAAGAGATAATTGTGTTAAAACATTAAATGAATAAATTAATTAATTAATTTATCCTTTTAACGATCTTGTAGCGGGTGAGGGGTCCCAACATCCCGCGCCAACATGTTTTATGTTGTTACTAGGGTAAACACCCCATTTTAGACCCATTAGTACTCTCAGATTTCTGATTTGAAGCACCGTTTATGAGTTATCACATTTACTTGGTGTTCCCAGTTTGAACGTACAGAAAATTTAAATTTAGCCACATCGGGGCTCAGAATCACACGTCTTCTGAAGGGGCTGATTTGAAATAACATCAAGAATATTCCAAAGTGTTTTATAAACAAAAATAGGGTTCTTAAATTCTTATTTATAATGATATAAAAAAATATAAATTCAAAATAATATAGTGGTGCTAAAAGTGAGAATAATTAATTCAAGTCAAACAGGGTTTTAAATATATATCAATGATATCATACATTGAAAGTAACATGACTTTGAAATTAAAAAACATCTGTATTTGAAAAGATTAGTTATGATTTCTAGACATTAATTGAATAAAAAATTAAATAAAATAGTTATATTGCATTTAAATCACTTATAAACACATAGAAAAATATTAGAGTGACTCTAATTAATAATATAATATATAATAACATTTTTTAGAGAATTATGAATACATTAGGAGTAGTAATTTATTGAATCGAGAACCTTCATATTTAACATTATCTATGCCAAAGAAATATAGATAACATAATGTTCCACTAAATATATTTTTGTAATTAGTCAATAAATTTTCTCCCAAATGGTCCAATCTTGTCTATCATCCAACAACTAAGACGATGAATGGGACACATATATCATTATATAATAAATCAATAGTCCTTAAATTTCTATGATACGATGTTTAGGAAAATCATAAATTATTTATATAACATATATATATACAAAATAGTCCATCAGCAACTATGTTATGCATGATTATATGAGAAAAAAAATAAAAGGTATCAGTAATATATATTAACAATAAACATTTAAGGTGAAAATTATTATTATAAATTAAGGTATTTGAATGAATTTACATTATAATAAAAAATAAAAAATGTTTTGTATAATAATATTAGATTTAATACTATATCAAATTTCAATAAACATATACTAAATAATTTATTAAACAATATATTTTTAAGTTAAAACACCAAAGCATTATGATACAATGTTAATATTTAAGATCAAACATATAACATTAAAAGGAAATAAAATTCACACCATTTCACTAAAATTAATAGATAATTATGGTAACTAAATAAGGAAATATTATATTTGTGATGATAATATCTATATAATTAAATGAAATAATGTTTCTAATGGATCTTGAGAGTATATAAAGATGGTACTAGGAGATGTGGGTAAATGTAATAAAAAATGAGATTTAGGGAATATGGGACGTTGAATGGATGAAATTATGAATCGATGTGTAAGGATTACATGATAGTTGATATAAAAGTTGATTAAATTAGAATAGTGAGCTAATGAAATGTAAGGTTTTGTAATTTTGGATCACTAAGATAACATAACATTGGATTAAACATATAATGTTAGGGATTCCACACCTGATATATATTATTTTTCTTTCATGAGATAAAATAACATTAAAATGAAACAAATTGGTAATGAAAAAAAAAAATTAAAATTTTTATAACATTTGAGATAATATAATCTACATTATAATGTAAATTTTAATAATTTTTTAAATCAATTTTATAATAACTGATGTGAAAAATCACATAAAAATGTATGTTATTTTATAAAAAACATGAATTATTTTTTTACCATGTCAGTTATATAATAATAAACATGATAAATCATGAAATATGTTTTTTCATATTGGTTAAATAATAACTAATTTTATAATTTGCACTACTAGATATTTTTACATCGGTTATTTACAAATCGACTTGGTAAATCAAAATAGAAGAATTTTTTAGGGTAATTAAAAATAATTGATGTTAAAAAGGTCATGTGAAAAACACATTTTTTACTAGTTCCTTTTATATCATAGAAGATTCAGTCCCATACCAAATTGTGTTTACTCATCATTAAAGTCTAGTTTATCTAAAAAGACATCAATCTCTACCCAATGCATTGGATGTAGATATAGGTCCAACATGACTCATAAATGAAATCATATATATGTATTGAAAAATGTTATAAATAATTCATTATATCAAAGAAACCATTATATGAAATGGGTTTCATAAATATTTCATCATAGCACAACTCTTGGAAAAGATAATGGTTTCAAAAAAAATATTAATAATATGATTATTGATTAATCTATGAAAATGAAACTATTATCATAAAAATATTATAATAGATACATAAACCATAAATATAATTAATAAGGATGGTATCAATAGATCATATCCCAAGTACTTCATAAGGAAAATTGAGTTTTTTTATCTTTGATTAATATTAATACTATTAAAATTTTATTAGAAAATTCATGAGAAAAATAACATTTCCATTTTTAAATAACATATTAAAAAGAGAAAATATAAAAGTGAAAATTTTCAATAATGGTAAAATTAGAAATTATTAATTGAATATTCAAATAAAAAAAATATTCATGATAGTTTCAAGAGATGTCCTAGTCATATAAGTAGAAAATTAATTCAGTTCACATTGCTAAAAAATAAAATGTAAATTAATTGAAATATGATAAGAAGGTTCATTTGAAACCTTTTAATAAAAACTAAAACATTTGTAAATAATAATTTAAACAATCATAGGAAAATTTCACAAACCTGATTAAATTTCTTTTAGAAAATAAGGATATTAAATAAAATATTTACTTTATTTACAAATGATGTTGATTTAGAAAATCATATTTGAAGTTTCCTATGTACATAGAATAAGTTAAATTATGTTAAATGGGATATTTTAAATAAAATACTAGTGGGAAAAAATTAATAATTGTTTTTAGAGGTATAAAAATATATTTCATCATTGAAAACATATTCATAAATACTCTCAAAAAACAATGAGATATTTACCCAAAATCCTAACATAGATTATTCATTTCATTAGAAGCACTATAACATCTTGTATTATAAATTTAAATTCATTATAATATTATAAAATTAGTATTTTAATAATTATAAAATCATATATAATATAACTTCACATTACTTTAACACCTACTTTTATCATTAATTACATATTAAAAGAATCATTTCTGTGTGTTAACTATTTTATTTTTCATTGTCTTTTCAATACAGTATTTATGGTAGTTTTACATTTATCACAGTTAAATAATATAAATAACACTACCCGTGATATAAATACCACATCTATTACCTATATTCCTATTCATATCCATCCTTTAATGTTAGATACAGAAATATAAATTACACAATTCATGCAGATGGTCGGTCGTACTTACTCATGAATGTCGTTTTCATTTTTTAACAGATTGAATGAATGAAAGGAAAATTTTAATTAAAAATTAATGGATTATTTTTATATCTTATATATCATATATAATTAACATATTCATAACAATAATAAAAAATGTAAAATATAAATGAAAAACTAATCATATCACTTAATGAATTTCTTATTCTATACGTACGCATATTCAACATTATCAATTACCAAAGGGTTGGATGGTAAGTAAGTAGAAGTGAGGTTATAATTATATAAGTATAATTATTTCATAAATATAAAATATAATCATTACACACATTGTAATAAAAATTCATAATATATTGTGGTGAAAAATGAATTGTATCAGTACATGGAGACGGTAAGTTCTATGTATGATTGACCAATACTTTCACTTATAAGTTGATTGCCCAATTTTTTTATAACTGTATTTTGATAATAATCATAAAATTTAAAAATATTTATTTTACTAAAGAAGTTATGGTATTTGAAATACTTTATATTTGTAGTATTTAATTAAAAGTACAAAAGAATGTGATCGGTTAAGGTGATAACATCTTCTTTGAAATGAATATTTAGATCATATATAAAGGGATCAATGGTTTTATTATTGAAATAAAAAACTTCTATAATTTAGATTGTGATGTTGAGAATAGAAATTGGAAACAAACTTAATATATAATTCTCAATGAGGTTTGAATTAGTGAAGTCAACAATGCCTTTTAAAATTCATGTGAGGGGAACATTTTGATGTTCACAAAAGATAAAAATTTAATTATATAATTCCCAAGAACAATAAATCCAAATGTATAGTTGTTTAATTATATGATCTGATATTTTTTAATTCATATAAAAAATATATTTTAGATTTTTTTTTGTAATTTTAAATATTAACATTTTGATTAAATCATAATAATCCAATATGAATATTATTTATTGTAACAAGTTTTTTAATAGTATAAGGTGTTAAATTTTACTTATAATGACAAAAGAGTCCATTAATTGGTCACTTAAAGATATTTTAGACAATTTAATATCTACATTTTATTATTTCATGATTTTTATGGTTTTTTATAAAATTATTAAAATATGATTTTTGTAAAATATCAGTACTATCAATTTTCTACTCAATTAATTATATATGACATAAAAAAATTACAACATGTAGTAATTTAAAATATAATATTTTAATAAAATAACATTTCATATTCTCCAATGAAATATCTATAAAAATATTATTTACTCAAATAGTATAACATCTAATAATTTTGAAAACAATTATTATATTTTGTTATTATTTATTTAAATATTATAATACTTTTGTACGAGATATTACGCTAATTATATAATCTATATATAATAAACGTAAATTTAATTCATTAAACAAATTTCATTAAACTAATTAGAGATATTTTGATTCTTTCGTAACATCCTTTTTTCACTATACACATAATTAAATATAACTCAAACTAAAGAGGGTGTAATTTTGTAACATTACTCAATTCAAAAAATTAAAATATTTTTTTCAAAGAAAAATATACATCAAACAAATTTATTTGGAGCATAATGTGATTTTGGTAGATTTCACTTTATTCAATAAGAATTTATAATTTATGGCTTTTTTATTTAGGTTGAACCTAGATTAAAAGGATTAACTTTTAACCGAGGTGATAATTTCTAACATAATTACAATTCATATTGACAAAAAAATATCTATTTATACAATTTGAACAAATATATTCAAAATATGGAATCCATTATATCAAATTCAATTAGTAAATGGTCGATAAATTAATTATAAAATAATCAGGCAACATTATATGATAACCATTTATAAAAAAATACATTAAGCATAAAACATGTCATGTTTATATCCTATGCATAGAAAAAATATTAAAATAGTAATAAAACACTTTTTTTTTAAAATATATTGAATTCATGTTAATAAAATAATTCACCAGTACTGATTAATTATTATAAAAGTCACCAGTTACGCATGAAAGTTTTTTTTTAGGAAAAAAATATTTCATTTTCTTATCTATGCTTTTAATTTACATTTATAATCAATTAATATCTGATGTTTTATTTAGAAATATATAAAGATTAATTTTTCATAATTTATGTATCTATATTGATTCCTATCAAAAAAATTTGTGCCGATAACATTCATTTTAATTTATAATATTTTAATAGTATAATATGGTATGTTTATGGATGGTGTTGTGAGTAAACTGAGATATCGAAGAAATTAAATTTATTTGAAAAAATATATTTTATAAAAAATCAAGGTGTTATAATGAACTGGATAAATATAAAATGAGGTAATAGATCTCTATGAACTACCCTTTCAATTAGGTTATGATCATTCTTTCTCTAACATGATTTTTATCTCTCTTTAATGTTATCGAATTCTTATAATTTCTATACATATTCTCCTCACCTATACATATATCTTATCCTACCTACCATTGAGGGGGTAATACATTCCTTGTTCTAATTTCTCAAATTCCATCATTATGAAATTTTTATTGGTTATGATACGTGGTAATACTATACAACCCATTTTTATTAGATAGTTTATTATAAATTATTCCATATGATTTATTTCCCTTATTTGGAACATATAGGTCAAGAATATGTTATTATGGGTGCACCCAAAGGGTTTTATAATGTAGTGGGTAAATCATTTTCCTCTTATGGAATCATCCTTGGGATTATGGATAAATGATAATCCATTAATGTACCTTTTTTTACCTTGTGATTTTGGTATGGAAGTTAACTTTGACTCATGTTTATGTCATGTTATATGTTTCTGAAACAGTTATTATGACACCATAAACTTATGATACTATTTTATCTATGATATTATTCAATGTTATTACTTAATAGACATCTATTTTATGATATTATGTTATATATTTCCCTCAATATTTATATTTCGTTGTGTATTTTATTCTATTTCGGGAATTTTTAATTTATTCCTTTTTTATGTATTCCAAAGGATATTCTATCAAATTTTAGGATCTCATAATAATTAATGATATCATTTAGGAAAATAAAATGAGGTTTTCATGTTTCAAGATTTCTTTTTAAATATTATGAAACTATTCTTCCAAAGACACAAGCCCTCTTGATATTTGTGGTTCTACTTTTTGGATATTTATCTTTAAAAATCCTTCAATAATATTTGTAAAATAAATGTTTTCCTATGCATGGTTCACATAGTATGGAAGGAATAATTAATTAAAATAATGTAAACATATTCCTAAATTGATAGCATGATATATCCAGGATTATAAATGAAATCATCTATAACTATAATTACTTTTCTCATGCTGATGTAATTAATAAATCCATACATAAACAATATTAAAGGACTTATAACAAGATATTATACATATATAATGATAATTATGCCACAATTGATAGAAAATTTTATATTCTTACAATTTTGATGCATCATGGGTCAATATAATGATGGGCCCCACCCTTCGCTGTATTAAGTCGAATTCATTCGCCATAAGAGTCGATATGACATAAAATACAAGTCCATAACGAACTACTATTTAAAAAAATGCATATCCAAATAATCAAAAATATGTAACATTAATATCCATGAACCTATGGTATCAGTTAATAATCGTCATGAATTTCCATACATCATTTTCCATTAACTAATATTTCTCTTTAGGTAAACATCCAACCATGTATATTTTTTTAAATTATATTTTTCACATAGTATATGGTAATGATTAAATGGTTATGTCAATACAGAAATAACATGAACATAATCCATCCAATGAAATAAATTGGATGAATGAAAAAAAACATATCCCTAGTATGACAAAAGGAACATAAAAGTGTGTTCTAATAAATGAAGACAACATCACCAAAATAATGATTTAAACAGTATCATATAAGAAGAAATAGTTAATCAAATTTTTTGATACATTATGTTTAATACAAAAAAATGATAAATATATAATAGATAATAAATAGTGAAACAGAAACCCTATTAGGGTAAATTATTTTTTAAATTAAAATGAAATGTGTAATTGATAACATAAATAAACATTTAGAAACCATTGTTTAAATTTTTTAAAAATAAATATTTACTTGGATCTCAATCTTATTTTTTATAAGTTTTTATACGTGAGAATTTTAAAAAAATTACATTAAAAACAATCTCTTATAATGGATAGTTAAATATGTTAAACGTTTATCAATGAAATAAGAGGATAGAAAAGAAAAACAAATGATATTTGAAGGAAATATGTATTTTATTATATTGAGAATAGATTTATTCTAAAAAACTAAATGTAAAAAGAGTATCAAAACATTAACTTTTATAAAAATATATTATATCTTATATAGGTGTTGATATTATCAAATAATAAAATATTAGGGTGGGAGAACCCAGGAATGGAAGGAAAAAATTCATGATGAAACTATATGACAATATTAAATGATATTTGAGTTGTCAATATTCCTTAGGGGAATAATACTCTATGAATTAATATAAATATAAAATAAAACAAAATATAATAAATTCATATTATATAGACAACTTCTTTTCCTTGGAGGATGATGATATCTATATGAATAAAAATTGATCTACTAATAATCCTTACAATTGGGTTAACATAATATTCAAAATCATTTTCATGAAATGGACATAGTTTTTTATTATTGTTTCCCATGAAGAAAATTAATATGGATTAAATATACATTCAATTGTAGTTAATAAATCATTCATCGAACGAAATAATGTATAAAAAAAATGTCTCAAGGAATTAATTATAAAGACAAAGAACATTTCCATCTTGAGAAATATTTTAATCAAAACCCATTGAAATATTTATTTCGCTTAAGAAAATTTTACTACCTTTTGATGGAGAACAGATTTTCAATATTAATTTTGGAATATTTAAATAAATTATAAGTAAAAATAAAATACATTTTTTAATTTTCATTATGAAATTATCTTAGGGTTAATTTATTGGGGATTTTTGTTCATTTGTATTTTTTGTAAGATAGTGAAAAATACAATATTTTAATAGAAAACTAACTTTTGTTCTCTGTAATTTATATTGTTAAATTATATTTTGGTTGGTCTTAAATTTTAGGTTGATAAATTCTATATTCATTTCTTCAATATAGTCCATTGCATAAAATATTTCATTTAAATAGTGTATATACAAATCTCAGTCTTCTAAACATTTTTACATTAAAAACCTACATTATCATGCCATCTTTGAAATAAAACTAAAAATCAATTGTGAAAATTATTTAATAGTAATTCGGAAAAATATACTAAATATTTGGAATCAAAATAATTTATTATTTATAATATGGTAAAATTATTTTTTACAAAAAATATTATTTCATGTAATTATAATTAAATAGAGCGATTAAGATTGAAACTTTTCTTTATATAGGTATAAATATTAAAAAATACAGATAAAATGACCAAAAAATAGTACAAAATACAATGGATATTACTATTTAAAACCTATAATCTATTTTTTATAATTTATAAAATTTTTGAAGCTATAGAAAAATGGAATATCATGGGTGGAAATCCCTTTTAAAAACATTATATGAATTCCACTCCTCCTCTACTATAAAAAGGCACTCACCCCTCTACCTTATTCACACATTTAGAACCCTTTATATCAACCAAAATATTCCCAAATAAGCTCCCAAATTCCCTCCACTCATTTTATAATCATTAATTTTTTATTAAATCATTATAAAGATGTATCATGGTATAAATCAAATGAATTTACCTAAAAATAAGATAACATTCTTCAAGGATCAATTTCATTTCATTTCCTTCTCCACCCACTTAACTACATTTTCCCATTATTTTATAATAACCTATGTATCTGAATAATACATATATCTTATTATTCTAAGGTTTTTATCTGCACTTAGACACACATCCATCGTATGGGTAATGAACATTCCATTCGTGTGTACGACAGACTCACCACTACAAAACTGGGTTTATCCAGCGCTAGGGATTTAATATCGCTAGCTAAAAACAATGAAAATAATCCCATTTGTCCGTGCTAGAAAAGGGGTATTAAATGCTGTCTATACCAGTGCTTTTTTAAAAGATGATAAAATTATACTTCAAAAAATTATATTTCAATAAAAATAATATAGTAGTATATATATATATATATATATCTATGGATAGAAATATAATATATATTTTATAAAATATGTTTTACATAATGTAACTAGAAATTTACACATAATATATAATATATTTTGTTAAAATGGATTATAAAATAACTAAAAAATATTTTTAATTAATAATTTTCTTAGCAATACTATGTAATAGTCACTTAATATCAATATGAATATAAAAAAACAATAAAATAATAAAAGATCTAAAATAAGTTAAAATGTAACACGAACATCAAATGGTTATAACAATTGATTCTAGTGTCTGTTTAGGCTCTATAATATATATAATTAAATCGTGTGATGATCTGTACGACCTTAGTGACATAAGTAAACCACTGTCACATTTTTTTATGCCAAAAGGCCAATAAAGAAAAAAAATACCACAAAAAAATATTTTTTTTGTTGTGGTGCCTATATTTTTTACATTCGATAGATTTTTAGCCTCGTTTAGGGGGGGGGGGTTACTTTTCCAAATTGGTGACAGAATTTATTCTCTGGTATTACTTTTATATTGATATTATGGTATATAAACATTATCAATTCTGGTAACATAATTTTATTTATTATTCATTATATGCATGTTTTATTATATTTACTTATAATAAATCACTCATATAAATACAAATATCAAAATATTTATGTGAAAAATATATTTTAATATATCTAAATAAATACCTATTCTAAAAATACATTTCAGACCTTATTAAAATATTTTTATAATGTTAATATATACATATATGGTTTTATTAATAAACATATACATATTTATGTTAAAATCTAATATATGTAATTGAATATAATATATAATATATCTAATCATGTATAAGTATATATATAATACACACATATATATTTTATAACTTTATTAAATATTTTTAATTATATATAAATATATTTAAATATATATAAACATATATATATATATAATCAAAAAAGAAATATCAATAAACATATAGAATAACAACATGATATAGTGGTCATGGTGATTTATATTGGAATGAGTGGTTTTGTATTTGAATCTAGGTAGACGTCCATGAGACTAGAAATTTGAAAACATATGATAAAATTTTAGTTGGGGTGAAAAGTGTCGATAATGGGGTCAAGGAATTTCTAATAATGGGGTTCAATATCATTTTATTATAAAAAATTACCCCATTTAATAATTCTAAAAAATGAACTCTTAAAAGGTCCCTTTAAATGCAATAAAAATAGAATTGTTATGTGTTTTGGGATTTTAAACATAATACTTTTATCAGTTGTCATTTAGCAATGATAATGTCCTATTCTAGTGCTATTATATTCCTTATTTATTTTGGTGACTACAAATTCGTAAAATAATGGTTGTTCATTCCTCCATTTAAACCTATCATTTTGAGAATTATTATAGACATGGTATTTATTATTATATATATGATATTTATTATTTTTTTATTATTATTAAATTTTAATATAAAACATAACTTAATTCATTCCATTTTTTCAGAATAAGATAACATCAATTATTGAAATTTGGTCTGTCACCTTCTCATTGTGACATGATTTACTGACACTATACATGAAATATTTAAAGTAGTGTTTTAATAAACATATGTTCCATAATTTGAAATAAATATGATTCTATAATTATAATATACATATATCTATTTTTCATTCTATTTTTTATATTGAAATGAAATAAAAGTATCATTCCTACCTAGGTAAAACCTACTTTCTCCATGAATGGTGCAATAAACATACTATCTCTAAAAGTTAAGGATTATTATAAATACATGTATACAAAAAATATATATAATATTTAAAAAAAATTAAAATTATGGAGATAAATAAATCATGGTCTATGTAATATGAACAAGAAATGACATAACAAAACATACACAAGAAACTAGGAAATTAACGCCAGAAATGAAAAAATATTGGAAGATTACAAAAAAAATGGTAATAATATATTACAATAAGATCATATATGAAATCATAAATATAAATATAGTTTTCTAATATGCTATTAATATTTTTAAAACAATTTTTAAGTAGTTTAAATTGTGTTTATATTAAATGAAATGTAATCTAAGGGATTTTCATCTTATTTTTTACATTTGTTAGATAAATTCCACATCCACCACTTTCTTCATTTTTTGATTGTCTATGTACTGCCCATTTTGATATATTATATAATGAATTAATTAATATTAAAGAAATTTATATTTTAATTTTGAATTACTATTTTTAAAGGGAATTGAATTAAAATTTACCAAGTGGTAAGGATTTTAATAAGTGGATTCCTTTTCATTAGGATATATTACATCCTATTTATCTTTAATATTATATGATTATGTTTGTCATAAATTTTTATTATATATTTTTGTATTCATAGTTTTTTTGTGCAGTGTTATAGTTGAAACACCTAATCAATTAATTGATTGATTCTCACATAAATTTTATAGTTTTAGGGGTTCACTTTACAATTTAATTTTTTTCGGGATGGTATACACATGAATTTACATTGAAAGAAATTATTTGATCATAATGTAATTAAAATTTTCATTTTCATCTCATTTATTTATTCAGGGAATTTTTCAAATAATGGTACCATATTTTCACTCTACAGCACTCAATATTTTTTATAAATTTTTTTAATGAAAATATGACTTGATTTATCACTTTATTGGGAGAACCAATTTTATTCCAAAAAAAAATTTCTAAAAATGATTTTATTTATTTTTTTCCAATCCAAAAAATTTATTGAACAAGTTCTTATCCATTTGGACATTCAACTTTTTTTTCAAAGTAATATTTTTATTGATTTCTAAATAGGTCGATTTTCTAACCTTTTTACATTGTAAAAGGATTGATCTTTTAACCCTATATGGAATGTAAGGAATTAACTCTATTATTTCATTAAATATTACTTTGTAAAATTAAAATCTAATTTTTCATAAGAATTTTTTTTCATAGTCATTTTTAAGGAAATGTATTATTAATTTTTTTTCAATATTTCAAGTAAATTTTTCAAAGGAATGTTTTAAATCATTTTATAGTGTTTTAAATCATATTTGATGACAAAAAATTATTTTAATACATTTTGTATGTATTGAATTAATACCATTCTTATTACTCTTATGTACAGTTTATGAATGATTTTTACAAGGATAGTATTGACATTCACTTCCATGATAATTATGTTATTCACCTTTAAAAACACAATTTTCTATTATTATTGAAGATTGAATGTTCTATAAATTCGAATAATTTATCATGGATATGATTGTTCAAGAAAAAATATACTATTTTATATATATTTTATATTTATATTTATTTTATTAACTTGGGAAATATTGATAAATATTATTCATTTATTCAATACAGATATTTGATAAAGAACATTGTCCAAGAATTAAATTAATTATTTAATATTTGAGTAACTAATTGAAAAGGTATGGAATATGAGGGGCCCAGATACAAATATCCCCTCAATTTATTTTTATTTCATTGAGAATAAATTAGTTGTCTAACCTACGATAATGGGTGTTCACCTATGATGTTATTAACTATCATGTGAATGGCCATGACCGTAAAGTTTCCATGTACCTTGTAAACATGGCCTCAAATAATTAAAAATTTCCCCCATTCAGATTCATATATTATTTATCCATGAGATTATTGATTTTACATTTTTTATTTATGTATTTAATTCTCAGTTTATTGATTAAATAGAATATGTTTCAGTTAATTAACATTTCATATTAATTATTCTTTATAATGTTTTTTGAATGGCTTATGATATCATTTTATTACCTTTCCATATTTATTTATTCTCACTAATTCATTATTACATCCACTATACTCAACCCTTATTGAGAATTTAAGATCAACCCTATTTTTATTATTTTCAATACGATTCACTAAATTGTATTAAAATTATTTTAAATGATATACTATTTGGCATAAATTTATCTAGAATGGAAATACAATATTTAATTATTGTATTAACTTATAACACATGACTCATGTATGAATATGGTTTACAAAAACTACTAAAATATTTGATCCCATTAGATTTTATTTATATATATCTTTCAAAATATATGTTATCGAGTCACCATATGCTATATTTTTGAGTTTATATAAATATATAATGACCCATTCATTAATAATAGTTAATTATTTTCATTTTCAATGGTGCATTTGTTTCATTGTTTCATGATTAGTTTATTTGTGTGTAATTATGGATAATTCTGTCAAATTGGAATAAAAAGAATTATGTGTAATGAAATTGTATTAAAAAACATATAGAATAATATATGGCCCCTTATATAACTTTTAATTATCAATTGAGTGTGGTTCATTAGATAGAATGTTAATGACATATGCTTAGTTTATTTTGGCTATTTTTTTGAACTCCATGATCTAGATTATTTTTATTTACTATTTTAAGTAACATTTTGTTACATAACATGAAATAGGTTATAAAATACCTATTATAATAATATTTATCCATTACAATAGTTTTGTGGCCATCAATTATGGGGTTAATGGAAAAATGACAAAAACATTATTCATGAAGTTGATTAACGAGTGTCATTTGACCGTAGATAGGTTTAATTGATTGAGTGGAGGTACCAAGAGGGATAAATACATGATATTCCTTTAGAGTCATAAAATTAGACTATATACAAGATTTCAGAGTAAGAATTAATTTTTTCATGTAAAAAATGAGGAGTTAGAATAAGAAATTTGAATGAGATATGTGTTTTGAGAAAATTACCTTCTGAATGCTACCAAATTAAGTGACCCTTGAAGACAAAATATTTGGTATTTTATTGATACCAGCAGCACAATGACATGGGGAGAGTTTAATGGAATGTTATTATAATATATTTTATTATGATAAATTATTATGTTTTTAAATGAGGTACTGAGTTTTGGTATTTATAATTGAGGAGATGTAGGATTAATTGATTAAAAAATGAATATTTATAATTAATGCCAACCACATTTTGTTGAAATTAATTTACATGACTATTGCAAAAAACTAATATTGTGGAGGCTAGTTATGGTGAATAAATACATCAATAAACCCTGAAATTTTATATTTTTTTGGTATTTTAATCGTTTATGCTTTAAACATTAACAAGTTTAATTTTTTTACCTATATAAAGGTACATAATTTTTTTACCATGGTAATATTCATTATATGAACATGAAAATTATATTGAAAACTAATATGAAACTTATTATTCAAAATATTGTATAAATTTTAACATATTCAATTTAGATAGTTGGTAATAGTATATATAGATAATTATACGGATAAAATAATGGGCAAGTTTATAAAATTAAATTTTCAAAAGATTGTAATGTTTTAATTCCTAATTTCATTGTAAAATTTATTCTAAAGAAAATAATTGGTTAAATTGGTGTATAATGAAACTAATTAATCTTTTAAATGGATTGTAAATATAATTTCAATATATAGGTAATTTTGAATAAACTATAATTTATAATTAAAGTTTAGTATTATACACTATTCATCCAAACATGAATCTTCTCATAAAAATATAAAAATTTTACCCTTACAGAATTTCTAAATAACAATTTAAAAAATTAAATTTATTTTTTCAAGTAAAACTTATAAATTTTCCAATGTTTATATTAATATAGGTTCCCATCAAGGAGAAAATGCAATTTTAAAAAATATAGTTTATAATGCTTAAAAAATAGTTTTTTTATCTTAACATATCAAATTCATTGACTAAATTTTGAAAAGAGAATTATTGATTATATATTTTTTAAATATCAGTAATATATATATCAGTAATAGTGATTAATTCAATTTATTTAGATAAATAATTAGTGTGGGTATGAAAATTGTATTTTTATTAAAAAAGTCATTTATGTTCAATTGAATTTTATTTACATTCCAAATTAATTTCAAACCTGTGAATGAATTTCATAATAACATGTAAAATATATTTTTAGAATTTATTTAATATGATTAATTCACACTGTTCCAATGTAATGTTGATAACAATCATAGTTAATTAATAATATTTTAATAATTTGTTTAAGCTCAGAGCTCGGTGTAACCAAACCAATCAAAGGGATTGAATTTAAAAAGAGTAATACCATAAAATCATTGGTTGTTATAGTCATTGTTCTATAATTAACTCAACCAATTATATCGAAACTTGTTTCAAATATGTTTGAATTCATTTTTTCATTGGTATTTGAATTTTACTTTTACATTTCATTACTTTAGTAACTAGTTTTTATCTTGGTAATTTAACATTAACTAAAAAACAAAATAACAAAACATAATAAATATGTATGTTATAGACCTATTTTTAATTTTTATTTATTATTTCACAACATATAAATAATGGTAAAATAAATTACAAATAAAAACATTTTATACATAGGAAATATTTTTTTGTTGAAAAATAAATTTAAATCATTCTTTGTTCTTAATCCTCTCAATCATTAGTTACCATATAAATGATGGTTAATAGAATTATATATGTTTTTAAAAAAATTACTATTTAAATAATAAAATAAAATTATTTTATTTTATTTGATAAAAATTACATACTATTTATCAAATTATTAGTGGAAAATAATATTTTTACTATTATCATGGGAATTAACATTAATAATAGTAATCATAATTTGATGTCAAAAATTTATATTGACCTTATTAAATAATATTATCACATTAATATATAATAGTAATTATATTTTGTATATTTAGTTTCTATAATGATGAAATTTAACTTTTCATATTGTCAAATAAATATACACTTTAGTGAAAAAATTACTCGTGTTTCTAAAACAATATACTAAATTATATAAAAAATAATTATTTCATTTTTAATTTATAAATAAATTGATATTTTTAAGTATAAATTTTTCAAAAACATTTACTATATTCTTGTATTATGATAATATCATAAAATTCATAGTTTTTAACAAAATTTCTACTTTTCAGTATTCACCAAAAACTAATTATTTTGGAAAAAAAAAATTTACACAACAATTATATTAATAGTAAAAAAATATCGTCATTATTTTAATTAAATTATAATATTTTAAAAGAAATAATTTTAAAAAAATGAAAAAGTAAAATGAAAACCACATTTTATTTGAAAATGACATTTTCAACTATTAACTAATAATATTATTATTTAATATAATTTACATACTAAATTGTTGTTAGCAGATTATTAATATAAAACACAATTTATAAAAATTAATTATGTGATTCAATAAATAAGATTTCATATCACTGAATAATGAAATTTCAAGAAAAATATTTTTTGTCAAAATAACTCATATTATTAGTCATTTTATATAACATAATCGAATTTAAATCATATTAAAAATACAATTTTTTTCATTATACACATATTTATTAAATTGGGGACTCGTTTTATTTCCAAGATTTTGAATTTCCATGTTTTAATGATAAAACTAAAATATTCATTTTTAATCTAAATATATCATGGCATTAGTTTAGTTCAATGTTTCATGTAGAGAAAACTATCAAGAAAATTTAATTATTTAATGTTAATAATATATTAAAATCCACTATTTTTCTACCAAATACTAAATAATTTTTCTGACATCCCCAAACGAACACACCCATATTTCTTTATAAATTATTTATATTTACATTTCAGGCTTCGAAATGAATAAACATAACCAGATTTTAGACACAAAAACAAACAATGTCAATTAGAAATATTTGATTACTTACACAACAACAGACCATTGAAGATTAAATTCAAATAGAATTAGATAAAAATATTAAGAAATTAGGATTGTATTGAAATTAGAATATCTACCCATATAGATATCTTCTCTTATTCTATATCAAGTCTTCATCATCTCCTATATAATTATTCCCACATTAAACCATTCTAAAAAAAACTCATTTTACATAATTCATTAGAATATTTAAAATGGAAAATAATTTAAGGTTTACATAATTTATCAACAAGCATAAACATGATCATTAACAATTGATGGTCATAAATGGGAATAAAATGAGATTAAGGTTTTGATGAAACAATCAACATGTGTCATCATAACATAAAATAATTCACACACATGACAACTTCTATCATAAATCACGAGTCATGGAACAAATCTTTAACATGATACAATAGTTCTATAAATAAATAAACATGACCCATTTGAAAACATTTATTTATGAATGTATCCATTAAACTTGATTGAAATGATTGAAAAACTATTTAGGTCTCTTCGAACATTATCTTCATATAAAAGTTATAAATATACATAAAATGTAATAAGTTACTTTGTTAAAACCGTTATTATTCTCTAGAGAAAGAAAAACTTGTCCAATTAATTTGAATGAAATATTCTGCAGACCCATCATTATAAAAAATTAATAAGAACCATGTCATGAATAATGTACAGAGATATTTCATTTTATCTTAAAAATAATAATAATAAACATAATTCCTTTCATGAGATGATTAATTTAAGGAAAATAAATAGGTTCAATAAAATTATATTTATATTATGTATAATAAAAATTAATAAAATAATATTGAATTAATCATTGGATAATACCCATATTGTATTAAAACAAAGTTGTAAAGTCTATTTAATAGATGATAAATATATTTTAAGTAACATTTTATCCATTTCATTGAAAATGTGGGAAAATATAAATTTCATTCTATAAAATATTATAAAAATTTCTTGAATTTTGTGAGATTTTTTTTATTTTAATGTAAATATGTAAATATTGAGTGGAATGTTAATATTAAATAATTCGGATGTTCTTATGAAATAATTTTCTTCATGTAAATGCTAAAAATAAATTCTTTTGAAATATTTGTAATAGGAGTAACAAATGAATTATATGGAAAGTGTAATGAAATTTCCTTTCAGTGCATATTTAAACAAGGTAAAATATAATGGCCAATAACATTATTAAATAATTTATGATTATAAAATAGCATTCTTAAATATAATATTTATATAATATCAATATATTTTGGTAAGAAGTATTTTATATCATTTGAACAGTGTTTTTAAAGAAAACTCATTTTCTTCATTTTAAATTTAATATCCATTTTAGTGAAAGTACATATAAAAGAACATAAAA
Organism: Viscum album; assembly: GCA_963277665.1. Classification (NCBI taxonomy): domain Eukaryota; kingdom Viridiplantae; phylum Streptophyta; class Magnoliopsida; order Santalales; family Viscaceae; genus Viscum; species Viscum album. The sequence goes on from OY728152.1 coordinate 2,089,149,528, forward strand.
TTAAAAGACCATAAAAATATCCATAATATTATATATCAAGAGTTGATGTATTCACCAAATAAATTAATATAGGCGATTCAATCAACACATGTCTCAAAGAAAGATGTTCGAGACAAGAAGCCCTTACAACTTAGGTAATGCATGAATAAACTATAAATTGAATGAAGTACCAAAACATGATTCTATAGAACAAATGATTTTCCAAAAATTATATGGGAAAACTCATTTATGGGTTCGTAATTACACAATATAAAATAAAAAAGTGTATAACGTGAATTATATCCCAAAGAATGAAAATTGAGAACATGAAATCCCTTTATTCTTTTGTAACACCAGAATAAAATTATCATGAAAGCTAAAAATTCAATGGAATGTTAATTATAATTATCAATTATATATTCATGATATTATTTCTCAATATTTTTCCTAGACACGTTATTAAAGGAAGTAGGTATCTATGAATATTCATGCCTCAAATAATCACTTTAAAGACGAATATTCAATATAATGATTTTATTATTGAAAATATTATTAATCAAATAAGAGATTGTTTGTAATAGTGGTAAAACCAAAAAAAGTATAAATATAATATAATATAATAATAGTTTATTTCACTAATATTATTGGAATAAAATCATCAATGAAGTATAAGTATAAATACAAAATGAGCACGATTTAGGGAAATTTTTGGATTTTGATATTTTTTTATCATTGATGGTGGAAAAATCCAGCACTCTACAAGGATAGATCCATATGAGGATTCGGAGAAGGAACCATCAATTAGTGAATGACAATTTTGATTTTTATGAATAAGCGTCTGTAACTTTTCGATTGGTACCAAGCTCATGCAACCCTTCACCAAACAGCTTGTCGAGTGGACATGTGTAGTGGAGGATTGTTATAAAGATTCAATATCTGGTTATGAGCAATTACTATTAGTCTCTATATGGCTTTCTTCTTGTATGATTTTAAATCAAGATTCTCACTTTTTCTAAAAACTTCTTTTGAAATAACAATTTAATTTTTAGTCAGTTAGGAGAAATATATCCTTACAAATGGAAATTTAGTTAAGAATCCTCGAACCTCAACTACCAAGATGCTATGAATATCCTTTAATTACAATATAGTATCCTTAAATTAATTTTTATATTTTATAATATAAATATCCATGTAAATTATTTTGAAATAAATTTCTTCATGAAATTTTTCCCGATGAAATAATTAATTATTAATCAAATACTTTCACATCAGTAGTTTTGGGGATGTTGAATTCTTAATTTGAAAATAAATTTTGTATGCTGAAAACGGAACAAGAGATCGTTAATTTCAAAATTTAATAATAGTAATATTGTTATTAAATTAAAAAATTAATTATACTTTTTTTCACCGACTACGTATATCTGTTATGAAAAATAAATTATGTTACTACATGGTGATTGTAATTTGTGTGTATGCATGATTAGAGTTTCTATTTTTTCACAAACATGGTGGGGAAATATAATTATAATTTATTCATCCAAGACTTACTATTATATCATAAATTTTACTTTATATATTAAAATATTCTTATATATACCAATAGTGGGAGGCAGTGATGCCAGAAAATTCACATCACTACATGGAGATGTTAATCCACATGTACACACAAATGAAATAGTCATTTCTCATTAGATGCAAAGATACGAAATTATATTATATCATATCTAGATATAATTATAATTATAATATCAATATCATAAATATCATATATATATATATATATATTAAATAATTAATACTAAATAGTCTAAAGGGGATGTGATTTAAATTGAGTAACATTATGTTGTGTGATAATAGTCTACCACACACATGAAGGATGGTTTTATATGCCCTTCGGTTGAAGAGGTTATTAATAAGAGTTTCTACCAAAAAATATAACATCTCATAACACGGTAGTCATTGATATTATTACATTATAATACTTACAAGTGGTTTTAAGGAGATAAAAAGATAAATAATGTTATATCACTTACTTTATTGTGTTACCACTTCTTTAAACAACTAGCATAGGTTTTCACATTTGGCCTTCTATGGTGGGTATTCTAATCACACCAGGGCCTTTATGAAATTTTAAGTGATTTTAGGAAGTTATTTGAGTATTTATTGGAAAATTTATGCTGATCTTGAACTGTGGAGACAAGAGGAAGGGATTTCCATTTATAAGAGAGATAGAGGGAATAGATATATTTTTTCAAAGTATTTAAAAGTAATTAATTAATTTAAATAGGAAAGTATACCATAAAAACAAATTTTCATATAAAGTATATATGTTCAGAAAAAATCATGAAATATAAATTAAGGTGAATTCTTTTGACTATATCACTTATTTTTAATCTACATTAACATGGTTTATCATTTTATTATAGTGACATATTTTTTTTCCAAAGCTACAACTCACAAAGTCAAAAAAATACCTCTAAAATAGACTGGGATATCTTGATTATAAATATTTAATAAATTTTATGAAATTAAAATACTATAAGTGTAAAATAATGGTTATTGATGAGCACACAAAATGCCAAAAAATCCCATTTTTTGAAAAACAAAATGAATTTTTATCCATAGATATATATTTTCTTCTATTTATTAACATGTAAAAACCATAAAGTGAAAGTTAAAATAGTATTTAAAAATCATAATGTATAATATTTATTAAAAATATTAATAAATACATATAAAAATAATTTATTAACAAAAAATATTATCTAACGAAAATAATTTTTAGACAAAAAAGTGTTTTCAAGCCCTTAAATAAACATATACTAAAATAAAATATTATTTCTATTATTATATAATTAATTACATTAATTTTAATTAAAGGTTTCTTATCTCAATTTAATTTCAATTTCATCAAGATATGGTACTTTTTAAATATTAATGTAATGAAATGAATTGATAGATTTAAAAGAATTGGTATTTTTAACAACTGACTAAAAATTAAATATTTATTAGAAAAAAATGGAACAAATGACCCAAATATAACATTAACATAGTGATTAAAAAATATAATTTATTTTTAAAAAATATAATTTCTTATAATTCTAGTAAATAGTTTTTATTTTCACCCACAAAATGAAATAAATACAATTTTTAATGAAAATGTATTTTTTTAAACAAAAATTGACTTCATGAAAAATTGGGTGTTCATTTATATGAAATATATCTATAAATTTATATTTAGTAGTAAATTTTTTATACAGTTCATTATTTGGATACTTTTATTCATACTAACCTACTCAATAGATATTTTATACCGGTCACATCTAAATAATAATATTTTTATAGTATATCAAAATTCACTTAAAACATGGTGTCAAGTGTTAAGAAAGCCATAGAGAATGGTTTTATTTTAAAATTAATTTTTTCATGTTACAATCAAAATCTCATAATGAAAATTATTCCATGATATTTTATATTTTTCTTGATAAAAAGGGTGTGTAATTTTTTTTAAACTAAATGAGGGAGTAAAAAATATAAAACATATGATGATAAATGGAATATATGTTTTGATATTTAGAAATATTATTTCTAAAAACCCACACTCAAAAAGGGATAATAATAAATCATTTCGAAATGTGTAAGGGTAACATAATTTTCACTTGAAATAACACCAAATAATGATATTATGTAAAGAAAATGTATACAATAAGTGACATAATGATACTAGAGGATACAAATAACACCCAAGGAATAATATAGAGATATTAATAACATGATCATGATATAGTTAACAAAAAAAACTGATAACCATGTAGTCGGTAAAGAATCCCATAATTTCATTCAAAAAAGGTTAATAGGATAAACTTTTAATTTCAAAATATTTTTCATAAATTTAGTTATATTTTTAATATCAATATAAAGAACCCTATAAAATAAAAATACTTGATTTAATTTTTTTCATAAAAACAAACTAATCATTTGGTTTTTTCAATGAAAAAATACCATATCTATTGAATAACATATTCCCTAAAATTAATTTTCAATATGTATTTTTCATACCTACAGAAATAAAATCTACTTCTAAGTTATTTCATTATCCTCAAAATTAAAACATTTTATTCCACCATTATTAAGATATTTACTATAATTGAAATTAATGGCATAGTGTAACATTATATCCAAAATATAAAAACATTAATATAAAGATATAATTCATTTCACTCAAAAATTTCCTTAATAACACTAATGGTTTATCATAGATCATTCCATAAATAAATAACTCCACTTCTAAAATATCCTTAATAACCTAAACGTTGAATAATTTTTTGACAACAAAGGATATCCACTACCCTTCGACATAATTCCCCCACAATTTCATAGCATTATTATGAAATATTCTTTCATGTTAAACACATTAGTTTCATATACCTCAACCAAATATAATGTATCAAAAAATAACATTAATCAGCATAAAATACCATCACATAAAAACTCAAAAGGGGTGTTTATTTAATTTAGCTTATTATAACCCATATACTTATAGACACATTTGTAACACATACCTCTTAACTTATCCTCACATGAACACATAGTAATATTCAATGTTATAATAACCCTTCTCTAATGCCAACTATAACTTCTCCAAACCAGGTCACCAAAATCCAATGCTAAAAACATTATAAACTCATTTTAAGATTGGATACATATAAACGTGACTCAATTTTATCCATAAAAACAAAAAACATCATAAAAAATATTGGATTACATACATTACCAGGGAGAATTATGTTTTAAATATTTTTATAACAAATAAAAAATATTACATAACAATACTAATGTCTTCTAATGATTATTATTCTTGAATTTATAAATATTTTCATATTTCCACCATTATTTATTCAAAATATACCATACAATTAATAAAACATGAATCCTGTATAGAAAAAAATAATTTAAGAACATTTATCATAATATAGAAGATGATAAAAATAAGGAGAGTGAGCTCAAACACTCAATATTGATAAAATAATAATTAATAATTGAATGTCGTCATTGATCACAATATTAGCCTATGGGTGTGATGATATAATCATATTTCAAGATAATAACATAATATAATTCATACCACTACTACAAAACATGGTTTATTGAGTGCGGGGGATTTTACATTGCTAGTAAAAAGTGATGTTATAGACCACATTTTTCATGGCTAAAAAATCACTATTAAAGGGGGACCATTATCAACACTTCTATACTGACATTAATAAATACCATCCCTTTATCAGTTCTTGTAAAAAATCACAAATAATATGGGGTTTTATAAATTTTTTTATAAGTGCTGATAATGACACCACTTTTATCAATGATTTATTTGTAGCATTGATACTGGTATGCATAAATAAATTATATTTAATTAAATATTATATATTAATATATTAAAATTAATATAATATATATTTTGTAAAATATATTTTAGATTAGGTATATAAGAATTAATATTTAATATATATAAGATATTTAGTCCAAATGATGTCTAAAATTATAATAATAATTTTTAATTAATACTTTTCTTTATTATTTACTAGTTATTGTCATTTAAAATTAATTATAAGATTAAAATATCAAAATTTTAATAAAAGTTCAAAAATAAGGTGAAAACAAAACTATATCATTAAGAGTCCATAAAATTTTACCAGATAGGCTATTTGGGCTCTACCACAAATCAAATCAATGCATGTGATGAGCTACACAACCTAATTGATATAAGTAAAAATATGTGAATTTTTTTATCCCCAAAAGGCCCATAAGGCCCCCAAAATAGAGTTTTTTGTTAGTAAATCCCAATTATTTGACAATTGAGGGATTTTTATCTTCGTCAAAGAGATATTTTTTCTTTTTTTGGTGGAGACTGACTTTATTCCTAGGGATTAATTTTATATTGATATTATAGTTTTTCAATTTCATTTCTTACAACATAAATTTTTTTATAATGAAATAAATTAACGTTTTTTTGTATTTTCCAATAATAAATCACTTATATAAATACATATATAACCATATTTACATAAAAATGTATATTTTAATATATGTCAAGAAATAAATATTCTAAAAATGTATTTAAATCAATACAGAGATTTTTTTTACAAGATACAAATATATTTATAATTTTTATATAAACATATATGTGTGTACAAAAAAAATATCTTTATATTATATTCATGAATATGTAAATGAAAATAATATATAATACATTTAAGTAAATACAAGTATATATATATCACAGGCACAAATATATAGAATAAATGTATTTAAAAATAATTATATAAATGTATTAATAAAAAATATATATGTAAATATATATATAAAAAAACTGAAATATCATTAAACATAAAAAACTAAACATGGTGTAGTGGTAAAGGCTGTCTATATATGATAGAGTGGTGTATAGTTTGGATCTATTTGGGTGTGCATGTGGATGGAAATAAGAAAAGTGCTGATAAAAGTTGTGTTGGGGTGAAGAGTTCTGATAAACGTGGGGGCATAATTTTGAATGTTTTCATATAAGCATTGATAAGTTTTTTGAGATAATGAATTCCCAAAAAATTACCCCCTCTAACAATTTTTCCATTGTTAGTGCTAAAAATGTGATGTTAAAGGATCCATTTAGTTGTGATAAAAGACAATAGTTAAAAGGGTCCATTAACAATGCTAAAAAAATTCTTTGTCAAATGATCCCATTAACATTCTTTTTTAGTACTGATAATGTCGTGGGTATTTAAACTTCCCTCTGAATATCAGTTCTTTTTAGCACTGATAATGGCCTAGTATAACGTTGGTAACGACGAATTTTATAGTAGTGTACCCATCAATGTGATGATTATAAATCATGATACATGGTATAAATATATATCATAATATGATATTCATGTATTTCAACAATTATGATACATGTGAAATCAAAATTTGAAAAAAGGATCCATTATACCACAAAGAAAGATTTAACAAATTTTCAATGTAAAATTGAATCTTATCTATAAAAAAACCCTAACCAATTGTATAAAATACTCAATTAATATCAACAAAATTGTATCCAAAATATAATTAGCATATAATTAATTGGAGAGTTATATTAGGCTCATATATTGTTATAATTTTTTTCAGACAACCTTTACATGAATAATATACGAATAGATTTAATTTCATCGTATAACTATATGAAATAATTAATTTTCCATTCATATGAATATAAAGCCTGGAAAAGAAATGGGTTACATGGTAATATATTTTAAAAATTTCTAAGATATAAAGAAAATTAATTAGGATGGTATCATTAGAGCATATTCTTGTTGGATCATTTGAAAAAAATAAAGTACCCTTCCATAGATGAAAAAAAATTAAAACCAAAAGAATGATTTTTATTTAAAATCGGTGAAAAATAATATTCTCTTTTGAAAATATCATATAACATGATCAAGAATATTTGTATAAAAATTTTCTATAAAAATAACCATGAAAATATTAAAATAATATTGTAATAAAATAATGGTTATAATGGTGGTAGAAACTATCCATATAATAAATGATAAAAATAATCAATCATTTCAAAATAAAATTCAATGAATGTTAAATGTGGACCATGGGGAGAACTATAACATCATTAAATTTTGAATGAAAATAAAAACAATTTTATAAATAATTCATGAGTAATTTTAGGTGAAAAAATTATATTTTCAATAATGATTACTTTATAATTTTTTAAATTCATTACACAAGTGTGAAAATTTTGTAAAACCTGTTGAAGTATTCTATGGAATATTTCTAGGAGTCAGGTGCTGAGTTAGTGAATAATTTTGAGGCCCATAGAGCCTTGTTAAATATAGAATAAAATTATTGAATATATTATATTATTCACATCTGATTGTTTCATATATAATCAAATATCATCTAAATGGTGCATCTTATCAGAAATATGAGCCAACTATTTAGTATGAGATGATGTGTTTACCATACACATGATATTAAATTTGTGTCATTCAAACATTTGGTAACATATCATGCAACGATAACTTATTTTATATTTTTAATATTATTTTTCTAAATATAATTCAATACCTACTAAATAGTGAATTTAATAACAAATTAATAACAACTGTCTGGTATGAAACGTTAGTTTTAATATAGGTTTGGAATATGCTTTGTGCCCTTTTGGTTAGGTTTTTCTAAATAATAATTATAAGGAATTCGACAGTTGTTCCAGAATTAATATAGAAATACAAATTATATAATTGTTTTTCATAATTTTTATAATGAGAATATTGGAAGCTCGTATTTAAATAGATATTTCAGAAATCATCAAAGAGGGAGAATGTATTATAGCATGTAGTATTATTTTTCTTATTAAAAAAATAACTGGTTTTTATTTTAGGAGTCCTTATTATGCAATATAATTTTTGGTTAGTGTGGGGATACAGTTCGTGTGACGACACCTTTGATGGACTATCCTATTCCATGGAAAACTATGAGGATGTTATTTACCATTTTTGGCTACTTATATGGTTTTATAATGATATTTCATATACATATTATAAATTCATGCTTGTTATGTGATGCATGCAAGTGTGTGTGTAGCCATGAGGCTTGGTTTTTGAAATATTAGGATTATTAATTCTGATTTTCTTTATATCATGTTTAGTTTCTAAGATGTGTGTGAAAACATTTTCTAACACATGGTATTTTCAATATAATTCCATTGTTTCCCTGTCATGTACAAGGTATATTATATGTTTTTGAGTTATACATGGTACCAATGCGATAGGTCAAACTAAGGTGACTATATATCCCTTTAGTGGGAGAATATTCATACACTATATGTGACTGGATAATGATATTGATATTGATGATGTATCATGATGGCCTAGTGTGACCTTTCCTAAGGGTATATTTATCTTGAGTGATTAAACCCATATGTAATGATTGTGGGGCATAATGATCATGAGTGATCAAAGTTGTGTCTACATAGTGGGGCATGTTGGTCTATGTGACTTGACATAGATATATCTTCAGATCTTGATTACCTATTTCGGTATGACCTAGAGTCATCCAAACTATACAAATATTGAATTTCTGGATTTTGACTCTAATTTTGATGTGTTTCCATTATTGTTCTGTTGCTCTCTGTCGTGGTATTTAAGTAGATATAATCATGGTTCGTTGAAACATTGTTATCTAATAAATGATCGGTCTGAGTGTAAATTGTGTCCACAAATATTTATTATTATATTATACACAATTTTGAATATTCACATGCGTTAATGATTTTTTGGTGGTTTCCATCAAAGTATTGTATTAAAACCCTACTCCCATATTTTGGGTCACTAGCATATTTAATTCACAATGATCGGGTAAAGGAAAAGGGCCCTATGATTAGCGATTTAACAGTAAAAAACAGAGCTCCATCCGATTAGGATAGATCCTAGAGGATCACCTATTTATTTATTTAGATTTCATTATATTAAACTTTTTATATTGTTTATTATTTCATCTTTGTCATCCATTTATTATTATTTTATATTTATTTAACATTTAACATGTACTTTGATTATTATTTATTCATCATTTTACTATTTTTCAGTATTTTGAAACTTGATTGAAATATAATGAGGTAATAGTCTCCCCACTCCCAGATTAAAACCCTCACCTCTAGATGACAACCTATTTCATATAGGGAGGTTCACATAACGTTATAAGGAACTCTAGCTCATACCATCTAGTTTGTGTTGGGATGCTAAAAAAATGGTACGTGATAGAGCATTACAATTTGTTTTCTTTTAATGTTCTCGTGATGGATGGTTTTTCATGAATAACTAATATTTATCAACATTTTTCTCATATTTTTCTTTTCTTTATTAAATCATATTAAACATATAATTTTTAATATATATTTAAAATTTTTATATGCACACGTATAGATGAATTTCTGATATATTTAATTAAAGTATATATTGATTTATGATAAATAAATAATTAATTAATTAATTACATTATGGGGGGAATGTGAAGAATTTTTATTTATAGAAAAAATAATTTATTTGGGTCCCATTTGTAACACATTCAAGAATAGAAAAAATTCGAATATTAACGAGATAAAAACAATAATGGGAGTAAAAATATAATGGGGATATAGGCGGAATTTATAACACATTTCTCATTCCTCCCTCATTTTTCCATCACATATCCAATACTCAATATCTATATTCCTCTCTATTTTTATTATTTTATTATTTTATTGTTTACCCAAAATTCTTTCATAGATTACATATTCATCACTAATTAAACTAATGAACTTCTAGTTCAATTAGGTTAGTCTTGATTAGAAGAAGCTAGATGTTATATTTTTTTAGATGAAGAATGTTATGTCCAATCCATTTTTTATATTTTTAAATGGATAAATTAAAAATTATTTAAAGATAAAATTTATTAAAATAATATTACAAGATAATAATATATAATTAACAAATGTTAATTTATAAAAAAATATATAATATTAATTTTCTGTAGGTAATTTATGGAAATGATCAAAGGGTAATTTATTATTCAATCATAATTGTTTGAATTACCAAAATAAAATTGTATGAAATTAAGAAATATAATTATAAATATTATAAAATAGTAATTTTAGTTGATTATTCTATTTTTATTATAAAAATAAAATTGTACTAATTTATAATAGGATAATTTATAAACAATATTATGAGAAGCTAATTATTGGAATTTAAGTGATAAATTTTAAGGAAAATTTATAGAATATAATTATAGAAATTATCAATGTCTAATTATAATATGAATTTAAAAGTGAAAAATATATCAAATTATCATAGTATATTATGAAATTTATCCAAGAAAATTTACACGTTTTACTAAAGAATAATTTTAATGAATTTCACATGTATTATCGAATTATATTATAGATACAAATAATCAATGGTTATTTTTTAATATTTTTATGGATAATATTGCAACAACATATCATATATAATATTTTATAAATTATCCAAGAGTGATAAATTTTTAACGCATATAATATTTTGTTTATTAAGAAAAATTATAGTGGTAAAATTTTAGAATTATTTTTCATTTGATCATATCTATGGATTGTGCGGGATTTGGTTTTAGTGATGATAGCTTTGACAAATCATCCATTGACATCGATGACATTGAAGAATGAATTCCTATACACTTTTGGGCCATGTATATGATGTTTTGATGATTTGTTATTTTGGTTGGATTATCCCATTATTATTATCTGATTCATGTGGGTGAATTTACATCCATTAGGTTTTCTTGATTGACATTTTAATAAATATTTGGGATGATTTTCTTTAGACCATTTTTATTTTCTCATAGGTTTGTGTTTGTGTGGATTTTTTCAAACTTGTGATATGTTATGTATGATTCTATATTTTTATATTGATATTAATAGAATATGATAGTTTTCTTTTGTCATGGAAGGGACAATGTGATTTGGGTCCTATTCTGGATTAGTTTCTATTGGGAGGGTGAGAGTTTTGATGATGCATGTGACTTGATAGTGAGACCAAGATGGATGAAGGGCCATGATGGCGTAGTGTGTCTGGACATAGTGGCATGATGATCTTGTTGATCATACTCATATGAAATAATGATGGAGATGATGATCATGAGTGATCATGAATGTATAGAAATTTTGGTGAATGATGGTCTATGTGACTTGACCTATAGATAACATTGGGGAATTATGACCTAGTGTGGTATGACATGGAGGCCTAGTATTTTTACATCTATTGAGATTATTGAGTCTAGCTCAGATGTTGAGAATTTTTTCCATTTTTCAGATGTTCTCCAACATGGATCAAACATAGGTATAATTATGTTTTTTGGTGGATTGGTTAGAGTAAAAACAATAGAGATTATTTTTTCCTTTGTGTATATTTATTTATTATTTTGTTACACAATCATATAAATGTGATCACATGTTAAGGACATGTTTTTGGTGTCTTACAATTTTTTGGAATCATAACGTACTCATGAATTTTACTACACATTTTAGATTTAATGACCATAGTTCAAGTGATGTGTAAGGGACATATGGTGAATGATTGGGTAGTGGAGTATAAAGCTACAATATATTAGGATAGACTGTATAGAGCCTATTGTTTTTTATTATTCAATTTACTATATCTTATTATCATATAATTTGTAAAATATATATCATTTCAACTTTTGGATCGATTTATTTAATGGTCACGTTTAGATCACTTTCAGAATGTACTCCAACTATTATATATTAATTTCTCTCTTATCAATTAGTATTATCATACCTAATTATATTCTATAGTGGTTATAGTCACAACACTGTCAAATTTATTCAATATGTTTTATTTGGTGGCCTCTTGAATACATGGAGGCTCACACGAGGTCAACTCTCTTTATAGTCTAGAACTGGTGGCTTAGGATAAGATGTCATAAAAAATTAAAAAAATTATTTAAAAAAAAATTACAATAAGGTTGATAACAATAGAAGATAACTTTTGCAAATAATTCATTTTTATTAAATTACATTATATAAATATGATTAATAATATGGAGAATGAGTTACACTAGAATCCATTTTAAATATCAAAACAACATTTTTAAAAGAAACCCCATTTTATGTTTTCAAAATCAATATCCATTTAAATGATAAAAAATAAAAAAGAACATAAAATAAATTGAAAATAAAAAGATTCATTATATAATATATTAAGAGTCCTTTTGTTTACACTATAATTTAATATAGGTGAATCGATAAAAATATATTGGAAAGAATGATGTTTTATATGGGAAACACATAAAACTTGTGTAATGATTGAATAAAAAATAAATTAAATGAATTAGTATGAAATTATTCAATAAAACCCATACATTCCATGAACTAATATTTTAAAACTCGTTAATAGTGTAATAATTCTACCACATAAAATAATATATGGATTTCAAGATGAATTATGTATCTAATAATAGAAATTGATATCATAAAACCCATAGTAACATTTATAAAATTTTAATCAATGTCTATTGAAATATATAAATTGAACGGAACATTAAATATCATTATCAGAGTTTCATTATTCATATTGTATCTTAATAAGAACTATATTCATATTATAAAAAGGAGTAGGTTCATATTACGAGACTTATCTCAATGAAATAATATTGAGATAAATAATAATTACATAGAACATATCATTAAAGTTATAATTGATACATAATGTGATTATTTGTAAAAAATATCAAACAACACAAAAAATGTATAATTAAAACATAATAATAATAGTTGTCATTTCACAAATAATATTGGCCTAACACACTCAATAATTTTTATGTATAACCCAATAAAAATAAATTTTCTTAATAAAACCCTTACCTCAAGTCCAAACATGATATATATATCATTTAAATACTTTATAGTAAACTTATATTTATAATATAATTTTTTTATATAACTTTTATAGCTTTATTAATTTACCATTAAACCCTTTTTTCCATTTTTTAATATCATATTTAATAAATTAATCTGTTAAGTTCAAGTTGGGTGTTTTGGGGATGTTTGGTTCATAACTGAAAAATGACTAGGGTATATTGGCCCTCGTCAAGGAGGTATTCATTAAATAATATTAAAAATGAGAATAATTAAATAATTATCATTTTAATAAATTAATTAAAAATTATAGAAATAACTATATAATGTGGTTATGAAAAATGTTTTTTCTACAACACGTATATGGTAATCTGTACATACGAATGAGTAACATTTCAATTTTTCAACAAACATATTGTGAAATGTGGTAATTGTAAAGTTAACATTATTTAATTATTAATATATCCAAAATATTTTTTTTATCATTGAATATACTCAAATATAACATTATATGAAGGTGGTGTATAAAAACATATCACACTACTTCATGGGGAAAATAACCCACATGTATGCATTAACAAGATTATTATTTTTCAAAAGATGTAATGGTATGATAAAAGATTATATATTTTCTAAAATTAATTATATTTATTTAAGAAATTTAATACATATATATATATATCTTACATAAATAATTATAACATTCTACGATAGATGGTAATGAAAAACAAATTAAATCAATTAATGAGGTGGCATCCCGACATACACATGAATGATTGTTTCATTTCTAATTTTTGAAAGATATGGATAATCTAACAACCTAGGTATTAAATGAAGAAATATTTTTCATATTTATTTTCATTCATGAAATATAATGTTATATTCATTATAAAAAAATATGTTATTTTTAAATAAAAATATAATTTTATTAAACAATTTTAAGATATAGTTTTATTTAAAAGTATAGATTTAAAATTAAATAATTTTAATTTTTAAAAAATTGATATTATATTTGAAATCATTAGGTTAAAATTATCATAATATTAATTTTGGAATATTTTCTAGAAATTTTAATTTTTCGTTGTGTAATGAAAAATGATTCTATTAATTAAAAACCATATTTTTTTTAAAAAAATACATATAATGTAAAATTATATTTTGGATTAATATTGAAATATATTTATTCCCTTTTGATTAATATTAATCTAGTAATTGTCATTTTAATGAAGTATATACTTTTATTTACTATAAATACAATTTTTGTACTTAATATTACATTTTTCTGAAGGAAAAAAATTATAGCTCATTTTTTGGGTTTATTTTTAAAAAGGATTTTTCCAAATATATTTTTTCAATTATGAAAAATAGATTACATTTTTAGAATATATTAGTCTAACTTTGTTAAATATTTCCGTTTTTATTAATTATGGATAGTGGTCATTGTAAACAATGTTACCGAAGTAATGATAATATATGTTAATTAAAGGTAAAAAATGTGATAGGGACGAAAAAGTAACACAAAAATTTTCCATAATTTTATTCGATGGTTATATTTCTCTATAATAATCGTATATATATATATATATGAACATTTTATCAAATTTCCGGGATTTTTTCCTTTTTAATATTTTATCTAATGAAAAGTCCAAAATGTCATTCTATATGTTTAATTATCATTAAATTTTTAATATAGGGATAAAAATAAGGAATTTTTGTTCATAATATTCATTTTATAGTTAAATGATTTTTTATCCATTTTAATTTATTTTTAATTCTTTATAATGAAATGTTTTGGTCAAATATATACACAACATGTATTCATTATTTATTTATTTAGTAGAAAAACAATATAGATGGTTTTAAAAGTCTTAAAGTTACTATGATTTGAATTAATTATTATGTTACTTGATGTATATTAAAGAAATATATTATATCGGTTTTAATGAATTATTTCCATATATTAATAATTTAGTATATTTTAAAACGTAAACATAAGTTAATAGTAACAAAATTGACAATAAGGTTATTTTATAAAAATTCCAATAGTGTCTCTCCCCTCTCTTATAAAAGGGAACATCACCTCCACATTTCATAACATTTAAATATTTAGTTGGTTCATAAAATAACTACCGAAATAACTTCATTACATCCCTCAACAAACTGTAGATGTCTTATTATGATTATAAAACCATCTATGGAATTATATCATTGTAAAACAAAAGAGGTCATCTATAGAAGATGTATTGTTCATAAAAAACCTTTTTTCATTGATTTCTTTAAACTGAAAAAAATAATTCAAATATACTAAAATAATTATACCAATATATTCTATAAAATTATATATCTTTTTGTTAATTTAATAACATATATCTATCTCCTCTTCAATCAAATATGAAATGAAACCATCATTACGGTGTATGACGGTGAGAAACCTTCTGAATTGATGTGATTTTTTTCCATTACCTACTCTTATAAGAGGTAATAATTATTGATTTTATATATATATTTATTGTCATAAAATATTTATCCTTATGATAATATAATACATCTTTTACCTTCTTACCTTTTTATTCACTGAAATATGTTAATATCGTTGGTTCGTAAATGTCAAATACCACACCCATGAAGCAATGTGACATGTTTTTAATCACCCCAAAAAACTAATGATATATATATGTACGTTTGAAAAAATTATATGTTAATTATGTTATATTAATCTTATATAAAGATAAAATAATACTTACCTTCATTCCATAATGAGTGTCAATAATGGAAATTATGCTCATGCGTACATACGAGTTATCGTATCTATGAATGTAATGTAATTAATATTTCATAATAAAAATTCATGGCTGGTTTTTAATTAATAATGGATATATAATAATAAAAAAATATTAATAAATATTATTCGTGAGATGATTTCGTAATATACTCACATACCTTTTTCAACCGATAAATTTAGTTTTGATATATGAGCTGAGTATCATCAAAACGTTCAAAATTAAAGATAGCATATTACATAACTAAATATTACATGTTAAGAAATCATAAAAAATAAATAATAAAAATAAAAAGGGTTCTTTAGAATTTAAATAATTTAAATAATATTATTATTCTGTAATATAAATATATAAGTGATGATTATGATTCAAGGTAAGGGACTTTCTTTTAAAAATGAACATTTAATGTCTCCCTTCCTTATATTTTTTCTTCAATGTCTATATTTGGTAAAAAAAATATAATATTAATTTATTCATATGGAAATAATAGAATTATAAGGGATAGTTTATGTCTATTTTGATTTCCTTTAAAAGGTTTCTAAAATTATTATTTTTATGAAATATTTTATCTTTCTTCATTAATGATAAAATGAATTTTTTATTTTAACATAAAAATTACTCAAACTATAATGGTTATTTTTTCCCTTTATTTACATGAATAAATGTTTTCATCAATTAAAATTATTACCCCTTTAATTTGGGTATCTTATTTTTAAAAATTGGTTTCTAAAAATAAAGGGTATTTCAATATCTGAATTTTTTATGAATATGGGTTTCGAAGAGTATTTGAAATAACATATATTCAAAAGGTGAAATAATAAAATGTTTTATTCATGAAATGTTTCATAAAAGTTATATGTGTGAAATGGATGATCTTTATACAACTTATATGATGGTTTTCTCCCTATTATGTGTCATGATGATTGTTGTGCAGTCTATGGCTTATACAATGGGTGAATCCCATTATAGCTCTTCAATGCATTGGGGTATCCATTAAAGGTAATAAAGAGGGAGTTTTTCAGTGTTATTTTCATATGAATATAAATAAAATCCAATTATTGATAACATTTGTTTAAAAAGATAGGAAATGTGATGATCTAATATTCCTAATTAAGGGTTTCCAATTTCACTCTATGGGGATAAATATTTTTATTTGTCGAATAATGTATGATTTCCATATAGAAATATTTTATTTATTTTAATCAAAGAATAATGTGATAATGTTAATTATTTGATGGGTTTGTATTTTTTTCATTTGAAAATATTATTTATACTTTTTATGACCCATATTGATATTTGTTTCTCATCCAACAATTTGGAATGTCATCCACAAGATTGATGGTTGGGTGAGGACAATGATGATGTCAAGTAGAAATTCATGAATATTTTTCATGAAATAAAATCATGATTAATTTTAAATGTTTTATAATTTTCAGAAAATAGATATTGATTAAAAGTTTCACTTTGTAACTATGTTATTTTTATATACCTGTTATGATCAAGTTCTCTAAAACTCGTATCTAGAAAAGACAATCATATATAAGATAATGAATTCATGAAATAAAACTAAATATTTTGTAGCATTTAAGGTTTGGTCCATATAAATGTTATTAGATGAAATTGTTTAAATAAATTTATATTTTCTGGATAATTATAATAGGATTCCCTTGAAATATTATTCTATATATTTATAATAATATGATATTGGATTTTTATATATCAATTATTATTTATCTAAAATATGAATCTTCATAATGATTTTTCATATACTAATCATGGAAGGTGAGATATAAAGGAATCAAGAGGAATGGGTGCTTCTTAATAATCATTCATAATGGTTTTAATTGTAAATGTGAAATATTTTATAGTAATCAATCATTTTACCCAATCTATAAATGGTGGTGGATTCCATATTAGAGAGAAATAATATTTCTATATAATAAAATATATAAATTTTATCATTTCATGAAACAACACCCTCAGGAGTCCAGATGAACATTGTATATAGGGTTGGATTAAGGTTGGTTCAATTCAATTGAGAATATATTTCAATTCATAGGGTTTCTAGAAGATCGAATGTAAACACTTTCCCTTTATAAATTACATGGTCAATATAACTGATTGCGGTATATTGTTATGAATACTAGAGAGAATAGTGATTTTTATTCTATGTAATGGGAAATATTTTATAAAATTATCATTGAGGACTATTTCAATATGGGTTTTTTCCTCAGTATAGAGAAACAATTAATGTAATTGATTAAAATCGAAGATAATTCCGAAGCCACATGTGATGTATATTTTTCAAGGTTTTCCAGGTATGTACTAGCTTTTATTCTTGTCCTTGATAAAAAAAATTAATAGATTTTACTAATGATTTTTAAAAAAATTCAATGATATTTGACTGTATGAGAATTTATATGATATGATAATGTTGTTTTTTGTATTGAGAATGTTGAAAAATAATTTCATCAAAACAAATATGCCCTAAGATTACCAAATTAAAAAATGATAATGGGTGGATGAAACTGATAATAAAGCAACTAAGAAGTCTATATGTAATACTCAAATAAGACCCATGTATAGTATAAGTCATTTTAAGGCATATTTTATATTTTTCTAGTGTGATTTGATAGTTCAAAGGGATTGCGACTACAATGAAAGGAGACTTAAATAATACATGAATTGGGTAATAGCTATCCATCCAACCGTACTGTGTTTTAATTACAATTATTTTGGAAATTTTACTAATTTAATTTTATGATTATATTTTAAAAGAGTGGTAATCATCAATATATAAAACACACAAGTTTGGAAATTTAATTTTCTACAATTATGGATAATTTATGAAATTTAATGAACTGTTAATAAATAACTTAGTTTTTTAGTCTAATTATACTTGTGACCTGTTTTGACTAGATAATTGAATTCCTTAATTTAGGATCAATTTTCATGTAAAAATGGAAAATATCCTCATGATACTGATATTATATTTATTTTGAAAATTCCATTTGTATATATTAAGGTAATCACGATTTAAAGGGATCTTACCATTATTTTCAGTGGAATGGTGTTTTTTCAGAATTAATGAAAACGCCATATGGTGAAGTCTGATGTTATTTTTGGTATTTATTTTCTTTCAATTAACCAAGATAATGTCATGACCCATCCATTGGGGCCCATTCCATGACTACCCCAAGCCCTCCTTCCATAGGCTAGGGGCTGGCGACTAGCACCAATGGTTTAATTACCTTAAACTGGGAAGGCATTACTTTTATAACCTAAAACTCACACAACAGAGCACATAACTAGATACAAAACACTAATTAAACTTTATAACAAAAGAGTGCTGAAAAGTAAAAGGGGCCAGGAATACAAGCCCAAATGTAATGTATAATGATCTAGACATACAAGTACAACTGATGAATGGAAAAAATACTACTGGGTCATCCTTCGCGATACCTACCATATTTATAGGTATAGATAGCCTCCTCTGCCCTCCATTTTTTTTAGTCTCCTCCATGTACCGACTCATCATAAGGTCCACCTCTAGGTACCATCCAGTCAGGGTAGTCTCTTCCTCAGTCTGCGATGTCTGTCGTCTGCAACCAACACAACAAGGTGTCGACATGTCCTGTGTAGGGGTGAGTATAATGATACACAGTAGGGACCCTGAGACCCTCAATGTCCTATAAAACCCAACAAGGATAAACCACAATGTATGAAATCAATAGATAACCCCACCTATGTATATTCATATACATATACCTATGTTTTCAAGTAATCCATCTCATTCAGGAGGTAAAAAAAATTTACTGACTCAGCTCAACCCAGATTTTTATTCACATTATTGAAACCACAGATGTAGGAGAACTCCTCCTTTGTCGAGTAGAGTGGGCCTACCATGACACCAAGGCTCTTACTAATGCCCTTGGACTACTGATCTACTCCTCTTGTCGAGTACCATGGGTCTGCTTCATCACTAAGGTGCTCCCCAATGTGGGTTTCCCACCACAACCAAGAAGTCTCCCTAATAGCCTCCCGAGGTACTCCTACTGTCGAGTATTGCGGGTCTTCCCCCACAACTAGGCACTCCTCCGCTGTGGGTCTTCCAGGACACAATGGCACTCTCCACTGGGATAGTTGTGTCACTCAGAGTCAATCGGCCTTTAGTCATCATGTCTCAGTCAGCTACAACATCTCTGCACTCTGGTCGCTCATCACTGGAAGGATATGCTCCACTAGCTACTAGTAAAAAATCCAATATTCACGAATTCACATGATGAATTATCTCAATGTTCAACCAAATAATAGTGGAATCAACGCAATAGATGGAACATCAATCAGATACCTGGTCTGTGAGTTATTAGTATTTTAGTCCCGACGGCCTAGTTGGATTCGTGCATGATCCAACCTCACAGTATATTAATTGTAGCCCAAACTCCAGTGGGGTATACTCAATGGCACACACATGCTCCAAGATTACCAGAACCACTTGCGGTTTATCAAACAGACATCCGGTGAAATGATATGGCCAAAAGAATCTAAAGGGTCATTAGTACGCCTAGTTCCGGTCTGGCATGATTGGACTGACCTGGCCCATCTTAGTCTGGGCCATCCTAGTTCGGTTCGACCAGGTCAGACCCCTTGGGTCCTGCCTCGCCCATTGGGAAGAAAGGCTGGTTGGGTTCGGTCTGGCCTGATGCGCCCAGCCCAGCAGGGCGCGAGGGTGGTTCAGCCCGGAGGGGGCATCCTAGGTGGATCTACCCATTGGTGCAGATCTGTGTCTTCCCAGAGCATCGTGAGGAGCATAGGAGGCTGAATCCGAAGGGGCACCGCACGGGGAGATGGTCGGGTGGCTCAACCCAGGAGACGGGAGGTCAGCAGGCAGCTGGGATCCAGGAGGTCGGAGGGCGATCAAGAGCTGGGAGGCCGGAGGGTGGGTGGGAGGTGGCAGGTGATCGGGTGGCCGGTGCGGGTTGCGGAGACCACGAGTAGTGCGGTTGTTGAGTACCTCCATCGTCGCCTCATCATTTCATCATCATGCCAAATAACATCACAAAAGATATCAACAGAGAGAGACGAGCCATGTTAGTTTGGCCCCCAAACTCCGCGTTTAGGGTGATAGTAACCGCTTCATAAGAATGAAGCACAACAACCCACCATAAAAAGGAAAACATCCTAATTTTTCATTTTCAAATAAAGGATGAACATGAAACTTAAATGAAATTAAATTCCTACCATGATCATTGTTCGTCGATGGAGTCACGGGGAAGAAGACGAATCATTGGAAAAAAAGACGGACATCGTCGTTTTCCTTGATCATCAGTTGAGACTTGGATTGTTGTAGTCGAAGACATCATCTGTCGAAGGAGGTTCAAAAGAATAAATTAGATGATGCTCCTCGTCGTTGTTCTTCATTCATCATTGGAGAGATCTTTTCTCTCTACACTCTCTCCTCTCTAAAGTTACACCAAGATGAATATTCCAATCCAAAATAATAGATTATGTTTATCTGTTATTTAATTGTTGTCACAAAATTCAAATAGGATAAAAAATTAATTGAAATATTTCCCTAAAATAATTAATGATGAGGATTTGGAATAATTTAATTTTAGGGGAGTTGAAGAGTAACCCCTAAACATAAGGATAGTTTGAG
The DNA here is from genome assembly GCA_963277665.1 of Viscum album. Lineage (NCBI taxonomy): Eukaryota > Viridiplantae > Streptophyta > Magnoliopsida > Santalales > Viscaceae > Viscum > Viscum album. The sequence goes on from OY728152.1 coordinate 2,089,171,381, forward strand.
GGTTTCTTACCATTAATGGGAATTTTCAAGGGGTTAAAAACTGAGGGGGTCCCCACCATAATATACATGAAGATGAGGTTAGGATCGAGAGGGCCCCACTACACTCACGACTCATAACATAATTTATTCATAGAAAATAATGATTTGAGTTTTTTATTCTATGGTAGAACTGACTCCTCTAATACCAATTTGTCATGACCCATCCCCCATGGCCCATGTTGTGACTACCCCAAGACCGCCTTCCATAGGACAGTGGCTGGAGACTAGGACCAAATGTGTAATTCCTTTATACTGGGTAGGCATTTCTTTTATAAGCTGAATCACACACAATGGAGCACATAGATAGATCCAAAACAATAAGTAAATTGTAAATCAAAACATCATTGAAAAGTAAATGGGGATGGAAATACAATACCAACTATAAATTACAAGGATTTGGAAATACAAGTAAAAATGAATAATGGAAAAACAGTTGATGGGTAATCCTGGGGGATTCCTTCGTGAAGGGTAGGTATAGATATCCTGCTCAACACTCCACATTTTTCAGTGTCCTTCATGTACCAACTCTTCATAAGGTCCACCTTTGGGTACCATCCAGTCCTGGTACTCTCAGTCTCTGTTAGCGATGTATGTCATCTGAAACCAACATAATGAGGTGCGGGCATAACCCATGTCGGGTTGAGTATAACAATACTCAGTGGGGAAATTAAGACCCTCAATGTATCACAAAATCCAACAAGGATAAATTAAAAGGTATGGAATCAATAGATAAACTACTAAGGTATATGTCCATACATACACCTAAGTTATCTAGTAATCTATCTAAATCATGAGGTAAAAAAAGATACATACTTAGCTTATCTAGGATTTCTATTCAAATTAACGAATCCAATGCTTCTAGAGGAATCATCCTCTATCGATTATAGTGGGATTTCCATGATACCTAAGTGCTTAAGAATAACCATGGACTGCTGAGGAACTTCTCCTATTGAATACCATGGGTCTGGTGCATCACCAATGAGCCCCCACCATGGGTCTACCGCCAAATCCAGGAGCTCCCCCAAATAGCTTATAGAGGTACTCCTCCTATCATGTACTGCATGTATACTGCCACAACCAGGTGCTACTCTATTTTGGGTCTTTAGTGACACCAATTCCCTCCCCACAGGGCAAGTTGAGTCACTCCGAGTTAATTGGTCAGCAGTAGTCAAGTCTCAGCCAGCTACTTGGTCTCCTCACTATGCTTTCTCATCAACTGATGGATCCACTCAATGAGCTACTGGTCAAAACTCCATCTTTAATTAAGTACCATGAAGAAGTATCTCAATGGTCTTCCATGTCATAGAGGACTCAATGAAATAGACGGCGCGTCAATCGGATGCCCTATGTGTGAGTTTTTATCTTTTTATTTTTGGGGCCCAGTTAGATTCATGCACGATCCAAACTAACCATATCTTAACTATACCCCAAAATCCACTGAGGTATACTTAATGGGACCACCATGCTCCATGATTACCAGCACTGCTGACGGTTCATCAAACAGACATATGGTTCCAAAGATGTGGTCAAAATAATGTAAAGGGTCGGTAGTAGTCCTGCGTCCAGTCCGACTCGGTCAGAACAACCTGGACCATCTTAGTCAGGGATGACCTAGTTCGGGTCGACCTATCCTAACACATTGGTTATGGCCTGGCCTGATAGGCAGGCCAGCCAGTTGGGTTTGGCTCAGCCTACTGGACTGAGCCCAACAAGCCTCGAGGACAATTTGGCCTGGAGAGGGCTGCGTAAGAGGCTTGACCTCGTTGTGCGGAGCCAGATCCACCCAGAGCACCGCTAGGGGAATTAGAATCCCACTTAGTCGGGCTGCCTTAATGGGCGTGGCTCGGGTAGCACAGCTTGGCCAGACATTGTGAGGGGCATGGTTCGAGTAGCTCGGCCTGGGAGCTGAGAGGTCGGTGGGCGGTCTAGAGCCAGGAGGCCAGCGGGGGGCCGGCAGCAGGGAGGTCGATGGGAAGGAGGGAGTCCAGCGGGTATCCAGGAGCCTGGAAACCGGCATGCGACAGAGAGTTGGGAGGTCGGCGGGCGGTCGTGCGTCTGGTAGGTCGGCGGGCGGCGAAGAGGTCGGTGGGTGGCTAGAAGGCCAGTTCGGTCGATGCGCCGCTAAGGCATCATGGTTTTCAGAGACCGTGGGTACCGTATTCATTGCTTGTCTCCTTCTTTGCCTCGTCATATCATCTCCATGCCGAAGAACATCACAATAGAGATCGATAGAGGGATATGTTCCATGTTAGTTTAGCCTAAAACCCTCTGCATTTAGGGTGATAATAATCAGTTCATATGAATGAAACACAAAACCCCATCTGCATAATGAAAACATGCTCGTTCCTCATTTTGAAAGAAAGGAAGAACATGGAACTTAAATAAAATTAAACCACTACCTTGATCATTATTCGTCGACGGAGTTATGGGGAAGAATATGGATCATTGGAAAAAAAGACGGACATCGGCATTTTCCTCAATCATCAATTTGTTTGTCGGCTCATCGTAGTAGAATATGTCCTACGTCGAAGTAGGTTCCGAGGAAGAAAGTCGAAGATGCTCCTATATGACATTGTTTATTAAAATAACACATTCTTTATTCTTCATTGGCGATTGCTTTTCTCCATAAGCTCTGTACTCTCCAAAGTTACACCGAGATGAGTATGCCATTCCAAAATAAGAGACTATGTTTATCTATTGTAAAATTTATTGCCAAAATTAAAATGGAATAAACAATTAATATAAAGAGTTATCTCAAAAAATTAATGAAGTGGATTTGGCATAATAAAGTGTTCGAGGACATGATGAGGCTCTCGTACACTTAATGGATGTATGAGAGTTTCACCCCCATTAATGGGGAGTTTCAAGGGGGTTAAAAACCCAAGTGGTCCCCACCATAATAAACATGAAGAGGAGGTTAGGTTTCTCTGGGCCCCACCACCATAACCACTCATTGGAGGTTAAGGTTTGGTTGTCCCCACATTTAAATTCCACATGGGGAATTTAACCCACAAAATAAAATTAAATACACACAAATTTTTTTTCATTCACTAAAAACACAAAAAGTATCTTTTATTCTTGACCCACTTCTATCGAGGTGAAAGTCTCCTTAATCAAATACATGTTCTGCGAGTTCTACGGTGCCCTCAGATTTGTTTCCAAGAACCGGTTCAAATGTTATAAAAACATGCTCGTATGTTTACTGAATGTACCTGAACATAACTTCAAAAATTGATTCTAGGCACACCAGGTTTATGAATCACACGTAGTCAATTTTCACAGACCTTCCAAATACCCATGTATTTAAGAAACAAATTTCCATGGAAGTTATTTGTATTTATAGATAAACTTTAGTGAAAATATATGACTATTATATTCTCTGATTCAATGACTTTTATAAACTGTAAAATTGTTAATAAATTTATTAGAGATGAATGTAACAGTTACATTGAACATTTTGTTTAATATAAAGTAACTATTCAAATTGGTGACGTGATAATAGTAAATGAATATTTCAAATTTATATATGAATTATATTAATATTTTCATTCTTAATTAGGAGGTTGATTTTATTATTTACTTAGTTTATGATTCAAATCCTTTTTGAAAACCCCCTTCCTGAATATACAATGAAAAAATTTATGAATAAGAAAATTTGATTCAAGAATTTATAGATAAAGGTTTCATTAATCATATCACTTCATCATGTGGTGCACCTATTAAATTTGTTAAAAATAATATCGATCAAGAGACATCAAATAGATTATATTTCCCTAAATAACACCACTTTTAATAACAAGTTTCATTTCCCACATATTGTTGATTTTTTAGATCCTCTCTATGGAGTACTATATTTTATGAACATTGATCTCTATTCTGGGTGAAATAAGTTGAAGTAAAGTTTGAATATCTTCTGATGAAATTTTCTTGGATTATATATTATTATATTACATTTATTGTTATTTTCTCTTTGGTTGTCTAATTCATCTGTTCAATTTATAGATATTATTAAAATAGATTTCAATTACTATTTATATAAATTTTAGATTTTGTTTGTTGATTTTATTTGTATTATCTAGAAAAAATTTAGATCATAAAATCCTCATAAGAATTATTCTTAAAACGATAAAAATAAAAAAAATTATTGTTAAAATTTATTAAATGTTAATTTTGGTTGAATCAACTTATTTACTTGAACATATTACTTCTAAAAAGGTAATTATTATGGAACCTACTGAAAAAACTTTTCATAAAAATGGAGTGAAAATAAAAATATTATAGAGATTTATTGTTTTCATGGGTTATTATGTTAAAATCGTGGTTTTTTTGATGGATTTTATTGGTTTTATGGACAACTAAATAAGTTAACTCGAAATGATTAAAAATTAATTTAAAAAAAAAGTGATAAATGTTTTTAGGAAATTGTTAGAAGATTGGTAAATGGTACATTTTTCAAATTTCCCACTAGGATAATCTATAATGATTCTCATTTGAAGTTTAATTGATGTTTCCAACTATATAATGATCTCGTAATCTCATATTCATCTTGGTAACTGAAACATCATGAGTTAAATTGACATTAACATAATATGGTAGCAGTAGTTGTGATGTTTGTTTTAAAATTTTTGAGGCATCATTTCAATGGGTAAAATATTGTAATATATACAAACCAGAAATTAATTAAGTGTGTATTTTCTCAAAAATAGTATATCATGAGGAAGAGAATATAGATGGAACTGATACAGGAATATGACTACACAATTTATTATCATACTAGAAATATAAAAAATGTTTTTGATGCTTTGAGTCATAAAAATAATGCTTCATTAAATATGTTACATTTATAACATGGACCTTTATTTAATGATTTGATAAATTAAGGATAATATATTGGTCATGGTGAAAATTACTCAATTTTTTCAGTTATAGTAAAAAAATATCTGTCAGAAATAATTAAATATCATTAAATGGAGGATAATGTTTTATAGGATATTAAAAAATCTATTATAAAGGGTATAATTTAAGAAATTAATATTTATTAAGTAGTTGTCATCATATTTTCAAACAGATCATGTTTTTATTGTGATTCCAAACTGAATATGATAATTGTTGATTACAACTCATAGTTCCCATTTTTCCATTCTCCCTGGTAGCACTAAGATGTACATAGACAATGAAAAGTTTTGCTATTGGGATGGAATGAAAGATATTTTGATAAAATAACATTGAAATATTATATTGATCAACTAGTAGTAGAATACAAACAATTATTGAATGGTATTTTTCTACCGTAACGTGTTTGATAGTTGAAATGGGAAATATATCTGTGGATTTCATGTTGGGTTTTCCAATGGAATCCTGAAGTAATAAAGCAATCTCATTTATTATTGGTTGATTAGGTAAACTTTTGTGTTTAATTAATACTCTCAATACTATGTAATTTGATAATATTAACAAAATATACCTCAAATATATTATTAAATTACAAGGAGTTCCAATCTCCATTGTATTTAACCGCGATCATTTGATCCCATCAAATTTTTGTAAAGGAAATTGTATGTTCTTGTCTTCTTAATTAAATATCAGAACAAATTTTTTTTCTCTATATGATGGAGAGTTCAAGAGAACTATTCTTACCCTGTAATAAATAATTATTTATATATAAATGGATTTCTTGGAATTTTGAGATCAACATCATTCATTTGATGAGTTTTCTTATTGCAATTGTTTCAATACATTATATAAATGTAAACTTTTCAGTTGTTATGTGGAAAGTAATATCAAAGTCCATATTTTTGGAATAATGTAGTTGAAAGGGAGTTATTGGGTACAGAATTGGTATATAATTTTATTTAAAATTAAATCATGATTGAGTAACAAATAATGATGGATTATTGAAATTAGAAAATGTTATGAATATAACCATAATAAATATATTTTTTTGAGGCAGGTAATTATGTTTTCCTTATAAAATTTTCAATGAAAAGTGTTTTACATTTTTTTAAACAGAGAATATATGTAAACAATTAATTATAAAAATTAAATATTGGATAAATTTGGATTATATTCCTACCAAGATTAAATACATTCTATTTTATCCTAGATACACATTTCATTTCATGTTTCAATGTTAAAAAATTTCTTTCAAATTACTCATACATTTTGAACCATGTAGTAGTATTGTTAGGTGATAACTATTAATAATTTGAATAGACAATATAGATTCTTTAACATATAGATATTTTTTAGGAATATGGTGATTCACTAGGCTATGTATTTTTTGAAAACCCGTATCACTGAAGAATCCACACAATAATTTGAAAATTATATAATGGTAAAATATCCCCCATTCATTATGTATTGATTGAAATTGTGGAGACATAATTTCAAAATGGGGTAAGAATATAACAACATAAGAAATGATATAATAAATCATTAAAATATTTATTATTTTCATGAATTAGATATTTATATTCATTAATAAAACATTAAATAATTGTTATATTTAAAAAGAAGTTGTTTTATTTATATCATTTATTATAAGGTTTTATTTAAAATATTATTTTTACAATTATTGTATTTTAATTTTAAAGAAAAATTATTTTAATATTTAAATACCACATTTCAAAATTATCGAATGTTGGAATTTTTAGAATTTTATCGAAAGTTTTATTTTACAATTAATAATGAAAAATATTGATTTTAATTGAAAATAGTTTTTTGTTATAAATTATTTATAATGTTAATTTATATTTTTGATCAATTTTTAAATTTATTTTGTCCCCTTATATTAAATATAATCAAATTGTAGTCTTTGGATTGAATTTGATAATTGAATTTATTATTAAAAACAATTATATTTCACCATAACGTTTCTAAACAAAAATTTTTTGTCCCAATTTTAAGGTTAATTTAAAAAATTTATTCTACTGAATATATATTTTTAATCATAAAAAGGGATTCAATATTTGAAACCAGGATGTTTATTTTTTGTTAATATTTTATTTTTATTTTTTTTCATTTTTTATAGTCAAAATTATAAACATTGTATTTATGAATATGTTAAAATGAGATAATTATGGGTAGAAATAATATGATAAGGACATAATATCCATAAAATTTGTATTCATTTTAAAAGATGGCTATATTTAATCCATTTCATCCTAGATTTTATTTTATTACCCTTTTTTCATATGGGTATGATTTTGACCATTATGATTTTATATGTAATTAAAATGTCATTTTATTTCCTTAATTATATTTACAATTTTGACAATGTTATAAAATGATGACATATAATGTTATAAATTTTAATTTGAAATATAAATGGTTTTTATTTTTCATGTTATTTTATTTTAATTTTTTAAATCAAATTGTAACATTAACATTTTACATATTGTTGATACAATATTTATTCAATTAATTGAAAAATAAAATAAATGATTTTCAAAATGATAAAAGTAAATTTTTTTAATTAATTATTATTATAGGAGAATTTTTTGATAAAACCTACAAATTAAATATTTTTTTAAGAACTATATTTTACTTCCAGTGTCTTCTTGTAGTTTTTTATGTCAAATTAAATTATTAATTAAAATAAATCAATAATTTTATTTTGTAATAAATATTATTTAATCAAAATATTTTAAACATAAAAAAACATATTTCCATCCATGTGATTAGGATATGTTTTCAAATATCAACCATGTTCCATTTATTATTTAATTTTCCATTAATATTAATTTTCATCTCCCATAATGAGTAAAATATTTCATTCCCTGGTAAATGAAAAAAGGGTTAAAACATGTTAAAACAAAATTATAAGGGTGAAAAAATCTCTAAAAATGTTAAATTTTTTATTGAATGAGATTATTTTGACTTATAATAATCTTGTATTCAACTCTTATCATTTTAATCAATTTCAATATGAAAATGTATTTATATCAATTTAATACATTAAGAATTTCCAAGAGTGTCCATCCCCTCTCTTATAAAAGGGAACTTCCTCTCCACTTTTATTCACCAATAAACAACCATTTTGGTTTAAAAAATTCTATATATAAATAAGATATTTAAATACCTACACATTTCATAGATATCATGGATTTATTACAAAACTACCCTAAGAAATCCTTTTTCTCAATCCACAAGATGTTTTCTAAAGAAAATATATTTCTTACTACCAAACATTGTCATCTGGTTTATTTTTATGAATTATAAAAATATTATTCGACCATAATAATAAAATGAAATAAATATATTACATATTATAATATTTTATTATTTTATTTTGATAATCATTATCCATATCCTCTACCATCGAATGGGAAACGATTTCATCGGTTGTTTGTATAGTGGACTACGACCTTATGAATGAATTTAATTCATTTTAAATAAATTATTCTCATGGATGGTTGTAGTGATAGATTGAATATATATATATATATATATATTATTATATATATATATATATGAAAGCAATGTTATATTTATCATTCTTAAAAATAAATAAATCATTTACATTTTTACATTTTTATCTTTTCTTTCAAAAGAAAATTATTAAATATTAATTTATACTTGTAGATTACCTCTTCTGTAGAGTATTGTATTAAATTTTTTATCCCTAACACATAAGAATTATATATATAATTGTATTTATAAAATATGGTATTTTGGATAAAATAATAATGATTAATGATAACATAATACTTACCTTATTTCTATAATGATATTTAAAAAATGGAAATGTTACTCATGTGTACATACAGCCTAAATTCTCGGTGATTTTAACATAGTAAATTTTACATAACTATATTTCATATATTGTTATAAAATAATAATTTATGGACAGAAATTATAATAATATAATTATTATTATTCTCATTGTGATTTAATAATGAACTATTTGACCATAGTTAACATATAAATGCTATTTTGGACATATGAGACAAATAACATCAAAGGGTCTGATATAAACATAAATGATTATATAATTGATAATGACATGGTAATAAATAAATTAAATGTAATTACAAATTTAAAATGTTTTCATAATTATGTATATAATTACCATAATTTTACTATTCATGAATATAAAGAAATTATTTTACTTTTCGAACTCACGCTATGGGAATTTATTTTAAAAATACTCTTTTAAAGTTTACCTTGAGAATATTTTTCTTCAATGAAAATTGATTTTTTAAAGAATTTATTATTTTATTTATATGGATTTAAAATAATTATTAATTATTAATTATTTTTATTTTGAATTTCTAATAATGGTATTCACAATAAATCTTTTTATAGAGTGTTTTAACTTCATTATAAATGTGGAAAGGAGTGTTAAATTTTAACATATATAGCTACAATGTCTTTTCTTGCTACCATAACTGTTATTTGAATTTTTGATTCTTTGATAAGATTATATGTTTTATTCAAAGAAAAATACATTTCCCTTTTATTGTATTTTAGTTTAATTTTTTTAAATAATAGGTATCTCAATATCTGAAATTGTTTTTCATATGAGTTTCTTGATTATTTAAATGGTTTTATAATTAATAAGTGCAAGAATAAATTTTTTAATCATGAATTTGTAATTGATAATTATACATTAATAATTTTTTATCATGATATAACTCATATGATGGTTTGATCCTGATTATAGCTCATGAATATGGGTGGTTATGGAATATATTATAAGATGGGTGATCACCATTATAACTCTCCAACGCATTGGTTGATGATTTTACCAAAGAAGGAATGAATAAGGGAGTTAACTAATGTGGTGTATCTTATGGATTTAACTATAATCTAGTTATTTATGATAGTTATTTAAAATAGGATATGAATTTGATTATCTAGGCTGCATTAACGTTTTTTTAATTTACCCATATGGGTTTTCATGTTTTTCTTTGAACATTTTCACGACTCTTCAATATGTAAATAATTTATTTCATAATCTCAAATAATAATGGAATAACTTTTAGTATTACTGGGTTTTCAAATTTTTCACTGGAATAATAGAATTATTATTTTTTATATACCTTACCATGATTTCTATGCTCATCGCATATTTTAAATTTTTTGGTAGGGTCTAATGATGTATAAGGACATAGAATATGTCTTGTTAAAAATCACGAATAGTTTCAGCTAACGGAAAGAATTAATTTTAAAAGTTTTATATAATAATAAAAATTGAAACTTATTATAAAATTCTAAATTTTAAATATGTGGTTTTAGATATTTCTTATGACCTAATTCTATAAATGTTTAAATGTGAAAACATATTTAAATTTAAGAGTATAAATTATTAACATAAAACACAATATTACATAATGTTTAAGGTTTGATTCTTGCAGATAAATTTTATAAAATCAATAAAACAACATGTTAATATACATTAGATACATGTGATATTAAATTATAATGGTAAATATATGTATTATGGATATAATGGAATAAATATAATAAAAAACATTGTTAATTGATTTAAAACTTCTTTAAAAACCTCTTTTGTTTTGAAAATTGTTCCTTCTATGGTGGGTATTATAATCAAAAAGGGCATCTAAAAAATGTATAGGGTTATTAAGAATGTTATTTTGGTATGGACTAGTTGTTCTAGGAGGGTCTTTAAGTGTGGAGAAAATATGAAATGTCGTATCCTTTTATAAGTGATAGAAAGTACATACATTAAATATTTAAATGGATATAAATATTACTAAGTCTTAATCATATTAAAGTGTCCAATAGAAAAATAAATTTAAAAAATAACATTAAATAGGTTAATATTAATTCATAAAAAAATTAAGATGATATTTTGTTAAATTGTCACATGTTTTTAACCATTCTTCAACAGATTTACCCTTTTACAATAATGACACATTTAATTCAATGTGATAATCAATAATTACTAAAAAAAGAAATTTACAGAATTATTAATTTTTATTATTCAGATTAAAAAATTGGAATCTATTTTATTAAATTTAATTTCTTCAATTTGTATTAATTAATTCTAAATAAACATTCAAAATGCATTAAATCTTTGATTTCTAACAAATTAAATTTTTAGAATTAAAAAAAATTTAAATTCATTATATTCATACTAAAAAGCATAAAAATAATTTTAAATAATATTATAATATATATATAATATTTCTATTTCTATAAGTATAATTTGTAAACATATACATATATAATTTACAGTGATTAAACCACATTTCTCACCTAAAACAATTTTTTTTTGAAAAAAAATGTTTTTTAAGCCTAATAAATAACTTATATTAAAATAAACTATATTGACCACTACAATGATGTTAATTATAATTTTTATTATTAGAATTAATATTATTTGATTTTAATATAAAATTAAAGAAAATGTGGCATTTCAAAATATTTTTTTAAAATAAATTACATTCGTACAAAAATATGTTTCTTTCACTATGCATTGAAAAATAAGGATTTTCATAAAAATTACAAAAATTTATCCAATTATAAAATAGGAATTATTATTTGAAAAATATATTCATTTACTAAAATACAATTTATAAAAAATATAATAATTAATTTTGTATTCCAGATAAAAAATATATTAAAACCCATTTTCGAAGTTAATAATTTTTGGAATCCAATAATTACTCCACTAAAAATTGAGTGTTTATTTACTTAGAATTAATAAGTACATATATATTTAGAATGAAAACTTTATATATATTTCATAATTTGGTTAATTTTATTCATACCCAATAATTTAAAGAATATGTAATATAGAGAATATTTAAATAATTATATTTAATACTATATCATAATTATCTTAATGATCAATGTTTCATGTTAGATAATTTATCATCAATAGTATTAGTTAAAAAATAATTTTTAGGTAGTTGCATTATGACATAAGACAATGGAATAAAATTAAGCATATAAATCATTTTTGATGGATACCAATAATGAAATTCATCAAATAATTTTCTTGGGTTGAACACCCTTATACCTTCATGGGTTTGGGATAATCATCCAATGTAAAATTGTCCTTGAAATAAAATCTTCATTATAAATCCTTCTCTTGGGATAAATACTCCCTTGTGCAGATTTTTTTGATAAATCATCTCATATACCCTTTTTCATTAACGAATTCTCACATTTACCCGTCTTCTTAGGAAAAATCCACATGTATAACCTTAGTGATAAGAAAAATAATCTCTTATACCCTTTTGATCTGGTGTGACACAAATTTATACTAGTAAATTGGATGATGATTTATGACCCCAAGAATCGTCATCTATTCATATGTGATCAACATAATGTAAATCATCATCATATCATAAATAACCAATTTAAATTAATTAGTTTTCAGGTAATTTTTAAATGCAATAACATAATGAAAACCTTCATAAATCTATCAATAATCATAACATTACGTAACCATGGATTTTTTTTTCAAAATATATTCATTAAAATTATTGTTAAATATCATTAATTTAAGATAATATATCATAGGACATTTAAAATGATATATATAATCTTTATATGGATAACTCAAAAATCACACCATTAAATCTATATATCTAATATATTTGAACACCCGAAAATAAAAATATGTATATTTTGATAGTTTTTAAAGTAAAAATATTGGATGATATTTTATATTTATACATAGTGGGTTACTCGAAAATATATAGGTAGGTATGGATCATTCCTCCAATAGAGAAAGACATTACTTAAAAAAAATATTAATAAATTTAATGGTATCAATTGATGAATCTCCTCAATCATGTATAATATGATTCCAAGAACATGGAATTATGAAAATAAATCTTTTAGGATCTTCATATGATATCACATTGGAAATAAGAAATACTCTAAACATTTTTAGATAATTATAAAAGTAATGTTTTAAAAACATAGGATAAAAAATTTCCATATAAAACCCATTATAATTCCTAGAGAAGGATTCATATAAAATTAAATTTTTTTCAAATAATGTGTTTATTAGGAAAAAATTAAAATTGATTTCAGATTCCATTTGTAAATATGAAAATGTTATGAGTAAAACTAAAAATTAATCTTAAAAAGGGAACTATAAAATTTTAGGCAGATTAATATTTGAAAAATATAAATCAATATGATATCATTGGAATGAAATAATGTTTATAAATGAAAACGTGTTCTTTATGACTACTTATTTTACATTAAAAATTCATATACCCATTTAAATATATTAAAATTAATTTGTTAAAATAAAAAATTATAAAAAGAGTATAAAATAACTTTTAAAATATTAGAAGAAAAATATTAAGGTGAAATGAGATAAAAATAATTAGTCTCCCCAACATAAAGGATAAAACGAATGGGTAATTAAAATAAGGATAAGTATGGTAAATGATCATTAATGAGAATGGGAATTATTACCAACAATGATATTTTTTAGGAATGAAAAATTTTCAAGGTGAGAAAATATAATCTTAAAGAAATTATTCAACAATATTGGAATATATTTTTCTATTAAAATAAAATAATGTTTAATAAAATGACCTTTAAAGAAATATGTCTGATAGTAAATATTTTTACTCAATGGAGGATGTAGAGTTAATAAAAACACTTAAAACATTATCATTTTTTAATCAATATCCATTTGATGGGGTAAAATTATATAGATATTAAAAATAAATGAATTTCATGAATGTGATAGATACATTAATAATTTATTAAGAACACCATATCAATTATGTCATGTTTCATAATAAGAATTATTTCTCATGAAATTAAATTGTACAGATGAAACAATTACATTGAATTATCACTTCACAGATATCCCTTTAAACATAGACATAACAACAGTTAACATATTAATCAACATAATATTGTAATTAAGATTTTATAAAAATCATTTATAATTATTCCCTACATTTATATTATTTTATCTGTATCTATTCTCAAAACATAGTGAGAATAATCAAGATCCTTTTAAACTAAATTTGTAATTATTGTGTAGTTCTTCAATATTTTTCCAATGATTATAATAACATAGTTATAAATGGTAATGTGAATTAATTTTTAAAATTATTATCTTGTTTTAATTTATTTATTTGAGATTTTTTGGTTATAATCCTAAATAATGAAATAGACGATGACCATGTTTTACTGATATTTAATAAATACATTAAGGTATCTCAATTAATGATTTCAATAATAATGTAACCATTAAAAAACAAATAATATTTACTATTTAATTATTTATATAAAATATAAATATTCATTATGTTAGCATATTCATATATTATATTATTTTATATCATTTTTCAAGTATATGGTTTGAACAACCCAAACATTTACATTCCATATTTAATGGACGATTTTGATTATGATAGTGTCTTATTTGAAAATAATATCATTTTTATTTGAGTATAATAAATTAATTTAGATCCTTTGAATGTTTTTATTCATATTTTAATGGAGTTTAAGAATGAAATAAATAAACTAGAAAAATAATTATTTTTGTTACTTCATGGATCCGGTAGTCCAAAAAATGCATGCTAAATGTTTCAATTTCTCAAATAATTAGATAGAAAAAAGGTATATAATTATATATTAACACCCATAGATTTTAGAATAAGAATATTATGTTCAATAGAGAAAATGAAATGCGACATTATGTTTTACTTATGTTACATAATATATCGACTTTACCTTTCGATACACACAACAATGAGTTTAAACAAAATACAATACCATTATTCTTATTGTTATTGTTATTATTATTATTGATTAATATGATAGTTTTTACATAGCCATTAGAAAAGACGGTATGAAAATATTTTATTTAATAATAAAATATTGTTTTAAAATTTATATATAATTTATTATTTTATTATTAATTATTTATAACAGAAAATAAACCCCTTTTAAAAATAAAAAAAATACTTTTTTATAAAATTAATTTAATTCCCAGAAATATATTTTATAACAAAAAATTACATAAATAATTATTTTTATATCATATGAATGAAATATATATATTATATATTCAGTACAGTATTTAAAATTCATAAGATGTCTTTTATATATACGATATTAAAATAAATCTATTTACATCCTTAAAAGTTTATTTTCAGAAAAAGAAATATCATTTTTATGGATATATTATTTTGAAAATAATTTTTCAAAATTTTAATAGAAATATTTTAAACAAATATATTTGTTATTTTAAATCATAAAACTATAATTATAATAGACTTAATTATTTTTATTTGTCTAAAAATTTTATTTTTTGATCAATAATAACAATTACATAATTTTAATTGAAAACTACATTTTCATTTAAATATTTTATAATGATAAATTATACATTTAATTAGTTTTAAAGAAAAATTTGTTAATAATTATATTAATTAATCTAATTTATTTAATTTTAAACTTTTTAATTTTTAATTTTGATATTAAACCATAGTAAACTTCTGAACATATTTCTCTTCAAAAACTCTCTCTCTCTTCATTTATAAAAGGTTTATTTTAAATTAATAACTACCAATTAAATTAATTTAATTTTGAAAAAATTATAACATATATTTAATCATAATAAATTCTAATTTCTAAAAATTTCAACATAGTTTTTGACCAAAATGAATAATAAAAATAGTAAACATAATAATTATCATGATTAAGTTAAAAATTTATTCACTAAGGGGTCTAACTAAAATGCTAATAGTAAAAATGACCTAAAATATTATTTTAAATTTGATTTATTATCTTATTTAGACTCTGTAAATAAAATTCTATAACAAGTAAAATTTTTATTCCAATTTCCATTGAAAATTTCATATATGAATTGGTCATTATCATAAAAATTTAAAAAATAAAGAGTATGATTTTTTTCATTTCATCAATCAGAAATTATCGGCCACGAAATATTGACATTATCTTTAGTAACATCACTGTGAAAATGATGTTGATAAAATATATTGCCATACCTAGAAAAATTCACTGAATAATACATAAGTTATTAGTTTTCATTGAACTCCTTAAGCACCATCATCAGTTCTCTTTTATTTAAACACACTCAGTAAAAGGTTCAATGTTCAAGTGATCAAGTGTCTTCACCACACCAAAACATCCCAGAACATTGGCCAACTAATCCTATAATGTCCATAACATACCCCTAACACCATCTTGTGTATAATAAATAACCATAAGAACCCATCCAATCATAATTTTCTCCAAATTTCGTCAAAACACAAAATACATTATGGTAGTGGCTTAAAAAACTGAAACAATCACATAAATCATGAAAACACCTTATCATATTCACTTCAAGCAGCCACACATAAACACCCCATCATCCTTGGTAAATTCCACCTTGCTTTGGTTGAATTTACACTAAAAACCTAGATAAAAATAAATGAAATTTATTAATAACCAAAGTGAAACACCGCTTAATAATAAATGATCATGGTAGTGGGTTAACCTCCTAAACGAACAAATTTAGTTAATAGACATGATGGATCATAAAATGAAATTGTACAAAAGCTTAAATATAATTTAGTTTTCTCCCTGAACATCCACCAACATCAACCCAAACCCTAGAGGTACCAATAGCGGGATCAAGCCAAATCCAAAAAATACCATTTAGAAAATAATGATGTTCATATTTCTAACCCAAATATCAGTTTAAGAAATAACCCATGCTTCATATTAAAATCATAAATTTCCTCCAAAAATAATCAATTGGAAACTTGTGATGTCATTACAAACTCCCCACCATAACTCTTCTCATCGCCAAGAAGCCCTGGTATTCTTCAGAACATTTCTCAAACCCTACGATGGTTTTCAATTCCATGAAAACTCACTATTTTCATTAATAAATTCTAAACATGTTTATACTACATAAATTTAATCATCAAGGAACTCTTTTCACCATATGTCAAGCCACACACTCATTAAAAATACTAACATCAAGAAGGATCTCACCACACCCATATATTTAGACACTTTTATGTTCCTTCAAATGATTCATCCATAAGCTTATAGCTTAATAAATAGTTCTTATCTACAAACCTTGAAAATACACCGGAAAAGGACCAAAAACTCACCTTATCATGACTTCATGCATCTTACCATAGAATTACGATTGCGCCACTATTCAATATTATCCATAACCCAATTCATTCTCAATTAACCCACACACATTTCATTAACTAACACACATATCAGTTGAGAAATACATGTAACCAGTTCTTACCCATCCTCATACACCAATACCATTCCTCCAAAATACACAATAATGTTTAGTGTTCATCACCCATGAGGGAGTGATCCACCAATAACTCTCTCATGGGTTTTTACCCATGTTCATACTCAATCTCACCAAAACCCAGAAGTATATGATTCCAAACACATTGTTTTATACTCATAATCATGCCCCAATTTTTCACAAAACATATAACTCATGATTATACACCACATAGTAGTTCACTACGATGTGGCTAGGATTTCATATCACAAGACCAAGTGAAATTATTTCCATCTCTCAACCATGGATCACAATTACCCTAAATAAATATATTATAATCCCAATGTTATCTTTACGAAGTTATTTAAAATCATAGATGACCCTTATTTAGCCATCATATATCTCATATGACCTTTAAATATGTCATGATTTACCTTGATATAGTCTCGAGTTAGTAAGTGTGACCATTAAAAATGTTTTGAATTACCTTTACATATATTAGATTCACCTTATCTAGCCCATATATTATCTCCATACCAATATATGGTTCATAGAATACTTTTACCTTATGGGGTTGAGGGAGGGTGTAAGGGTTATGTTCAGGGGGTGGGTAGGGGGTGTTCTAGGGGTAGGGGAGGGGTTGTGCGTAGTTCTGTTGCATGGGGTATGGGGATGGTGTATGTGGAGAAATTGGTGTGTAGGGGAGAGAGTATGAGGGTGTGTTGGCTTCTGTTTCATGGGATAGGGGTGGGTGTATGGGGTTGTGTAGGGAAGGGTGTTGGGTTTTATTACAATGGTTCGGGGGTGGGTGAAGGGAGTGTGAGGGTATGGGAAGGAGCAAGGGAGGGTCCAGGGGTGGGTAGGGGGACTGTAGGAGGGTGAAATGGGTGTGTACGGTATATGGAAGGGGGTAGGGGTGTTATGAGTTTTGATTCAAGGTGTAGAAAGAGGGTTCACGGGGAAAGGTCTATATCCATCTAGATATTAATGGAGTCATGAGAATCCATTTTAGTTGCAGAAGGTGTGTAATTAAGATCCCCTACCATGGACCTCATTTTTATTAATTATTGGCATCCCTTGAAGTCATTTAGATACTTTTAGGAATTTTAAATTAATATTCAAATAAAAATTAAAATATTTCTACCATTTTCATCATATTAAGCAAGTAGGTTCTACAAATGAATAAGATTCTTATCAGGATCATATTGTGAAACTAATTCATTGTTAAAATCCTCATGATTAATGTGATACCTCACCTCAATTCCTATGAAAAATGCATTCTTAAAAGAAATACCTTCCCCATCTTTACTAGGATACCCATAATATTTTGTTATATTCATGTATCTACCCTTTTCTATCTATATAAGCCATGAATTATTAGCTTCATGCCATAGAACCTCATAATCACTAGCCTTTAATCCAGGATATTGTTACATGTATTGGGTCTTTCCACTAGATTTATTACATGCACTAGAAATTCCCATTCAAAAAGCTACAACCAAACATGTCGAATATTGATCCACCTATTTAGAGCTTTGACTTTATCCATAAGAGTTTTTATGAATACTCTTGAGAATATGTACAAGATATAGAATGTTTGTGCATGATCAAAATTGATATGTTATTTCATCCAAATAAATCTTATAGCCACGGTTCTAAATCGTGTTTATACATCGAGTTACACAGTTGAAAATTGTGGTTGTATTTATAGATCCATGTCCTAAAAGTGTGGATATATTTTTCCATCATATATCCTATATCCACGGTTTGAAAATGAGGATATATTCATGGTCTTATATTCAGTCCAATTAAATCGACAGTTCCCCAAACTGTGGCTATTACCTATAGCCCTTGTTTTAGGACCTGTAGCCATGGTTTTGAACCATGACTATAACTATAATTTATAGTAGTGTGGACCCCATAATTTTAACATGAATCATTAATTTTCACTATCTGTTAAGTTATTTTATAAATTATTTTAATTCAAATGTTAATTATCCTATGAAAATTAACCATGAGTTCCAAAACTAGTGCATAGTAAAGCACATTGTTTTATACTAGTTAACAATCTTGTCAATATAGCCGTGTTGTTTTTGTAATTTTTACACGTATGTACATCTATTTAGGAATGAAATTCACTTATAGTATCCAGATAGGGATGTATTTCATAGAAAAATTACTAATTTATAACTTAATATAACATTATGATTTTCCTCTATAATAATAATCAAATTATATTATATTGTTATGTTCCCTAACATATGTTTTACTAAATCCAGTTTCATATGTTTCTACTATGATTTCATTAATATCAACTATAACATCCTCAACCCTAATAACTCAGCGTTGGTTCATACGTTATCACGTTGGATTAAGGTAAAAATAATTTCTTCTTGATAGATCATATAGTTTAGTACTCTTGGTAAACAAATACATATATGGTTCCCATAATACATTTAAAAAAAATTATATCATACTTTCCTTTGAAAAAAAAATATTCCCCCTAAAATACCCTTGAATTTAATTCATATTACACATACATGATTATTTGGAATTGATACAAAATAAAGGCGAGATAAATTTCATAGAAAAATTTAGGTATTGTTGAAGTTATCAATATTAAATAGAAGAAAAATCAAAAAGGAAAAATAAATATAGAAATGTAAATATCTGAAAACATGATAAATTTAATAAATAATTTTACTTTCCAAAATTGATAAGAAATTAATAATATAGAAAGAAAAATAGTTGAATATAGATACCATTTAAATAACATTACTCACATGAATAGAGAAAGAATAATCAATATGGAAAGCCTGATAAAAAAATTAATAATCCATTTAAATAACTTGAATATCCTGAATAGAAAGGTAATAATCAATATGGAATGGTAAGTATATCAACACATATGGAATTTATAAAACATTACTATCATCAATAGATAACAAATAATAAACCTGGAAAGGTAAATAATTGAAAACATATTTTATTTGATAATTAAAAAATAATTAAATGCATTAAGAGATAATATAATTTTGGAAATATCTGGGATAATAATAAATAAATTCTTAATGAAATAAATGACTTACAGTTTGACATCATTACCTCGAGCATCATGATATCTCTAAGGTCAATGAAATTTAGAAGACAATTTAAAACTATGGCTAGAAAAAAATTCCATTCTAGGTTACTTATTCTCCTCAAAAAAATTATGGACTCATCAAGTCGATATATAATTATAGATTCCACATGTAATTGTATGTCCAAATCATTCCTTATATATATATATAATAATGTATTTAATTCATTAATAATTTATAGTGTCATCAATTATATATATTGTGTAATGAATAATAATTTTTCAATATTTTCTGAAATAAAAATTAAATTTTCAATATAGAACAAACTATGTAGAAAAGATATAATTTTGAATAATTAAAAATATCTATAATAAAAAATATAGATATTTATTACAAATTAATATTTAATGATTTCAAGAAATTTAATATTTAAATTAATGGTTAATGACTATAAAAACAAATCCAAAAAATATAATTCCACGCTTTAATTATTCATAATGATCATAACCCATCAATATAATGATTAAGTATGGAATAAATATATAACATACCAAATTTAGTGTAATTAAAATAAATGGTTTTCTTCATTAATGAATAGAAATACCATTGAAATTCATTTAAAAACATTCTTGAGGAAAAAATCCTTTTTAATTTGGTATTATTTTTTAAAATAAAATTTCATTTAATATTTTGAAGTTAAATATAATAAAAAATATCATTTGAAATATAAAAAGAAATATTTAAAACATTAAATGGTCATATAGAAAAAAACCATTTAGAAGATGTATAGTTTAAAAAATTATCCCTTCTTCATTTTTAGTAAAAGCCTAATTACACTTATTTGGAAAATAACATGAACAAACCAATGAAAATAATTTTCTTAAATTCCAATATGGATAAAAATATATATATTAAATCATAGGAAATTTTTTAAAAACATTTTATAAAACATTACTTTTTAAAATATGGTTTTGAAAAAAAAAAATCATTCAGATAGAGAAATGAAGTAAATTTTTATTTATACATATTTCACAATATTTTTATTCACCAAAGAGTGAAAAATGGTACTATTAATTGAAAAATTCAGGAAAAAAAATTCATTTGGTTTATTAAAAAATGATAAAATAATATACATCAAAATATATTTATGAATAAAATATCTTGATTAAACTGATAATTTAATGTAAAACAATACATATATAATTACATTTAATTTATAATTAATCAATAAATAAATTGTATGATTCAAATTTAAATCCACAAAAAATATTTTTTATTACATATTTTTTATAAAAAAGTATTTACAAAATAATATAATTATTTAAAACATAATGAATAAGTAATATAACCTAATGAAAAATTGGATTTATGAAATTCTTTACCAAATGATAATTTTCATTAAAATTTCACTTTGTTGAAATAATTAAAATTGAAAAATAAAATACAATTATTTATGAATTAATAATGATATTACATTCTGTGATTATAATTTCAAAAATCCATTATACACAGTTTTATTAAATATAATATTTATATTGTAAAAATACAATGTAATTTTTTGACAAAAATTATTAGTAATAGTGATTAAAATTAATCACAGAAATTAAAGCCAGATTAAACTATA
Source organism: Viscum album (assembly GCA_963277665.1). Taxonomy (NCBI): domain Eukaryota; kingdom Viridiplantae; phylum Streptophyta; class Magnoliopsida; order Santalales; family Viscaceae; genus Viscum; species Viscum album. Next base: position 2,089,193,348 of record OY728152.1, read on the forward strand.
TTAGGGAATAAACCATAAAATTGAAGGCCCAAATGACCTTCAAACTTATCCAAAATCCATTTTATGTACTAAATTTGTAAATAAACCTTCAATTAAAGATCATGGATGGTTTTTTAATACTTGTTTAGCATTGACCATGTGTGCACCTTATTTTTTTCTAAGACATCCATGTGAGTCCTTTTCCATTATTTGAAAAGGAAACCACCTCTACTCATTCCCCACACAACTAAAACATTTTAAATTCGTCAAATCCCTACCCATGTAGCCTCCCAAAAATCATCCCTCATACATCTAGGCAACTCTTTGGTTGAAACCCTATTAATGAAAGATTTTCAAACAAACCAAAATGAGATACCTGATATAGAGGTAACATCTTCATTCAAGATCCTTTCCTTTATTTTACTTCTACACCCCCTCCACTCTTTTTATTCACTTATTTTGTGAAAAAATAGTGTCCTTAATAAACTATTATCTTGTTATGAAACTTTACAGACATATAAATACACACACCTCTATCTATTGGATGTTTAAAATATTGTTTCATTGTATGGAAAGCTATTGCCTCAAAAATTGATGATTGTTCATTTATCCTTTACCACCAATAATATTGTCCATTATTATATACACATTATTTTTATATGTAATATTTTTTTATTATTTTTTTATGAATATTTATTTCTTTTTCAACACACCTCTTTTTACCTTCTATTTTTTGTTAATATGATAATCTTGTTTGAGTAAGTGTGGACTACCACCCCTCAAAGCAATGTGATTTGTTCACACACCCCATAGAATGTATTAATGATGGGTTTAATGAAATTATATGATATATGTTATACAATAATTATACTATAATGATGATATATATATACATATATATGTCATTTACATTCATTCTTTCAATATGAAAATATAAATAGAAACATCATTCATGCTTATGAATGGATTACCATCTCTATGAACATTGTTTTCCATTTAATACATTATTATGAAATATATTATTATAATATAAATATAATATATATATATATATTACATTTATATCCTTATCTACATTTTGGAATCATTATATAAGTTTAACTACCAACAGTATAAAAATTAAGACACATGCGAAGAACCAAGAAAATGATTTCCGAAAGTGAAACATTAATATTTTATCATTAACAAGTAGTTAATATAAGGTCATAACCAAACTATATATGTTATTATGTATAAGAATTTTCATCAACCTTATTCATTGAAAATGTTTATACTGAACCATAGTAAGGGTGTCTCGGTCCATTTTCACGTGGTTTTATCCTTTTATTACGTTTTCTACATTTATTTTTTTTCTATCATCATGAATTTATTTCACTATATTTTCATTTCTATTCATTTTTTCCTTTTACTCTATTATTTTTTTCATAGTCATAACCAATGATGATCCTAACCAATGCATATAAGGTAATTGGATAAATATTTTTAAATATTTATGTCATTTACTTCTTTCCTTTTCTTGTTTTCTTCATCTATGAATTTTATGAATTATTATCATATTTTAAATGTCTCTTAATCTATGATGCATGTGTTCAATGTTTATTTGATATATTGAATTGGGATTTCATCCATTTATCATGTTAAATTTTTTCTAATTCTCTTTTAATTCATTGATGTTTCTTCTTATTTATTGTTATATTCTGGTTTCGTTCATTATACAAGATCCCATATTCATTATTCTAGAAATTAATATCATGAATCTGTTATATTATTCTCTTGATTTGATTCTTTGTATTTTAATTGGTTCTATAGAGACATTAAATTATATTTATATGATAATAATAAAAGCTTTAATTTATCTATAATTACTCTATGAAATGATAATTCATATTTAAACATTTCATTATTATCTATTCACTATAATTACAATCATTTATTATTTTTTATTCTTATAATTCTATAATATGAACATAGTTTCTATTTATTTGGAAGAAATTATTTTTTTCATCCTTTCTTTTTTCATATTTCATATTTTATGATCAAAATTAATCCCAATAGGATCCTAGATATTGACTGAAAACTACGTACTCAATGAAACCCAAATTAGTTGTTATCAATTCTAAATTGGGAATAATTTTTTTTATAATTCAATGTCAATTATCTTTTACATTAAATTAATTTTTCGGAGACTTACAATATCAGAATGAGTTTTGTCTTTATTTACATATTTTTTATTCTCTATATGGATTTAATTTTATAATCTTTTATATTTTTTTATTTTTTATTGTTTACCATGTTGTTTTACTATTCTTATACTTATAGATACGTTTTGGTAGTTATTGCATGTGTGTTTCTGGTATTGGGGTTGAAAAGGGTTTTGTGTGTTGTTGACTTTCTATAGGGAGTGGGTTGTCAGTGACTTATCTTAGTGGGGTCTGGTGTCTCTAGTTTCTATAATTTTCTTAAGACTCTCACTTTTTTCATATATGCTTTGATCCTCCAAATACTATAAATATAATGTCATGGGAATTGGACATGTAGAATTTTCTGTATTTAGGATTGGCTAGTTTGGGGTGTAGTGTTCTTAGGATTTTCATGGTTAGCCACTGAGCATCTTGGGTATCGTAATGGGTCCTTTTAACTTTTAGATATGTGTTTCTTAGTGTATGGTGTGACACTTAAATTATTTGGGGCTACTCCTATGGGGAGGGAATTTTTTTATGGTGGGGTTACAATAGGGGTGGTCGGGGTGGGAGGTGGGGGTGTAGGTGGGAGATGGGGTTCCACTAGTATAGGGGGAGGGGGATGATGTGAGTGGGTGGATGCTTCTGTGCAGTGGGATGGGGGAGGGGAAACTATTGGGGGACTTGGGAGTTTTCTTCTGCAGGGAGGAGGGGGGAAATGTAGTGGTGGGGGATACTATAGAGAGGGTTGTGTAGGGGGTGGTGGGAGGGGGCTATTATAGGGGGAGTGGGGGGTTGTACCGAGGGTGTGGGTGCTATGCAGGGGGGAAAGATATAAACATGATTTTGAGGGAAATTGTAAAAATTAATTTTCATTACATTTTAAATTAAAAAATATTTTTTTTTCAACTTAGATGATGAGGTATTTTGGACCAAAACCTTTATTAATGATCATGTAATTTAGAATTTGGATTTTCAGGTAAATATGAATATTATTTATTCATTGATGGTTATAGATTCATGTATCATTTTCCATCACTAATCGCGTATATATATATATGAATACATTATATCTCATTTCATTTCCTATATTTCTTTACAGGTGGTTTCTTCTGATGAGGCCTCTTTTATACACCACCATAGAAGATAGTGAGTTTAAAACCATATTTGGGTATGGTTTATTCTATTATTATTCACTGGACAATTTTTTATTATGGGTTTTGTAATTTTTTGGTTTTTTGTTGTTGTTCTTTTTGAGTCTCGTTCAGTGGTATTTGAGTTATCATTTACAAACGCATACATGTGTATTCATAAGTGGAATATATATATACATACGTATATCCCCCCTCTATATATATTCACTCATGGTAGTATGAATATATATATTTGGGATTGGTTTGATTAAATATAGATATGAAAAATGCATTCATGTGTATGTTTATAGGGGTATATACAAGTACAAACATATATTTAAGGACCCCCTTCTGTATATTTGGCAATGAAAATATATAAAAAGGGGCTAGGTTTACTTATATATATGTGATGTTCCATATGTGTGCAAGTGGAGAAAAATGGAAGATTTGAGTCGTCATCGTCAAAAGCAGCGTGCCTTGAGGATGAGGTAGGTTATCTCTACCTAACCCTTTAATATGAATCCTATAATTTCATGAGTATTTTTAGAAAAAATTCCTTTTACATATTGATTATATTCTATGGAAACTGATTGTGTCTCGTTGAAATGGAATTTTTATTTGTTTTACATGATTTAGCTAAGCCTTATTTGTAGACTAGTAGTAAATTTCATCCAACACAATTGAATAAAATGGATTTTCATTCACATTAGAGATATAAGTGTCCTCATTTTGAAATAACATGATCTGGTCATTCTCATAAAAATTTAAAAAATAAAGAGTAGATTTGTTTTCATTTCATCAATCTGAAATTATCGGCCATGAAATATTGACATTATCATTAGTAACATCACTGTGAAAATGAATTTGATAAAATCTATTGCCTTACCCGGAAGAATTCACTGAATATTACATAAGTTATTAGTTTTCATTGAACTCCTTAAGCACCATCATCAGTTCTCTTTTATTTCAACACACTCAGTTAAAGGTTCAATGTTCAAGTGATAAAATGTATTCACCACACCAAAGCATCACAGAACATTGGCCAAATTATCCTATAATGTCCATAACATACCCCTAACACCATCTTCAGTATAATAAATAACCAGAAGAACCTATCCAACTATAAATTTCTCATAATTTGTTGAAAACACAAAATACATTATGGTAGTGGCTTAAAAAATCTGAAACAATCACATAAATCATGAAAACACCTTATCATGTTCACTTCAAGCAGCCACAAATGGGCACCCTGTCATCCTTGGTATAATTCCACCTTGCTTTGGTTGAATTTACACTAAAAAACCAGATGAAAATAAATGAAAATTATTAATAACCAAAGTGAAACACAACTTAAATCTAAATGATCAAGGTAGTGTGTTCACCTCCTAAACAACCAAATTCAGTTAATAGACACGATGTATCATAAAATGAAATGGTACAAAAGATTAAATATCAGTTAGTTTTCTCTGTGAACAGCCACCAACATCAACCCAAACCCTAGAGGTACCAACTTCGGGCTCAAGACAAATCCAATAAATACCATTTAGAAAATTATAATGTTCATATTTCTGACCCAAATATCATTTTAAGAAATAACCCATGCTTTATATTAAAAACATAAATTTCCTACCAAAATAATAAATTGGAAACTTGTGAGTTCATTACAAACTCCCCACCTTAACTCTTCTCATCCCCAAGAATCCCTGGTATTATTAAAAAATGTCTCAAAAACTACTATTGTTTTCAATTCCATGAGAACTCACTATTATTCCTTAATAAATTCTAAACATGTTTATATTAAATAAATTTAAAAATCAAGGAACTCTTTTCACCATATGTCAAGCCACACACTCATTACAAATGATAACACTAAGAAGGCTCTCACCACACCCATATATTTAGACACTTTCATGTTCCTTCAAATGATTCATCCTTAAGATAATAGATTTATAAATAGGTATTATCAACAAACCTTGAAAATACCCCATCAAAGGACCAAAAACTCAGGTTATCATGACTTCAAGAATCTCACTATAGAATTACTATTGCGCCACTATTCAATATTATGCACAACACAAATCATTATCAATGAACCCATACACATTTCTTTAACTAACCCACATATAAGTTGATAAACACATGTAACCATTTCTTACCCATCCTCATACACCAATACCTTTCCTCCAAAATTCACATTAAAGGTTAGTCTTCATCACCAATGGGGGAGTGATTCACCAAAAACTCTATCATGGGTTATTACCCATGATCCTACTCAATCTCACCAAAACCCAGTAGTGTACGCTTCCAAACACATGGTTCTATACTCATAATCATGCCCCAATTTTTCAAAAAACATAAAACTCAAGATTACACATCACATATCACTATGATGTGGCTGGGATTTCATATCACAAGGCCAAGTGAAATTGTTTACATCTCTCAACCATGGATCACAATTACCCTACAAAATATAGAATAATCCTAATGTTATCTTTTTGTATTTTTTTAAAATCATATATGACCCTTATTTAGCCATCATATATCTCATATGACCTTTAAATATGTCATGTTTTACCTTGATATAGTCTCCTGTTATTTAGTGTAACCTTTATAAATGTTTTGAATGACCTTTAAGTATATTATATTCACCTTATCTACCCCATATAGTATCTCCATACCGATATATGGTTCATAGAATACTTTTACATTATAGGGTTGAGGGAGTGTGTAAGGGGTCTGTTCAGGGGGTGGGTAGGGGTGTTTTAGGGGTAGTGGAGGGGCTGTGAATGGTTCTATTTCATGGGGTAGAGGGATGGGGCAGGTAGAGAAATTGTTGTGCAGGGGAGAGAGTATGAGGGTTTGTTGGATTCCATTTCAAGGGATATGGGAGGGTGTATAGGGGTGTGCAGGAAAGGGTGTTGGGTTTTATTACAATGGTTCGGGGGAGTCTGAAGGGAGTGTGAAGGTATGGGAAGGAGTAGGGGATGGTCCAGGGGTGTATAGGGGGTGTGTAGGGGGGTGAAATGGGTGTGTACGGTATGGGGAAGGGTGTTGGGGTGTTATGATTTCTGATTCAAGGTGTAGAGAGAGGGTTCATGGGGAAAGGTATATATCCATCTAGATATTAATGGAGTCATGAACATCCATTTTAGTTGCAGACGGTGTGTAATTAAGATCCCCTACCATGGTCCTCGTTTTTATTAATTATTGGCATCCATTGAAGTCGTTTAGATACTGATGGGAATTTTAAATTAATATTCAAATAAAAATTTAAATTTTTCTTCCATTTTCATCATATGATGCAAGTAGGTTCTACTCCTGAATAAGATTCATATCAGGATCATTTTTTGAAACTAATTCATTCTTAAAATCCTCATGATTAATGTGATACGTCACCTCAATTTCAATGAAAAGTGCATTCATAAAATAAATACCTTCCCCATCCTTACTAGGATACCCATCCTATATCGTTATATTCATGTATCTATCCTTTTTTGTCTATACAAGCCATGAATTATTAGCTTCCTGCCATAGAACCTTCGAATCACCAGCCTTTAATCCAGGATATTGTTACACGTATTGGGTCTTTCCAATAGATTTAGAACATGCACTAGAAATATCCATTCAAAAAGATACAACCCAACATGTCTACTATTGATCCACCTATTTAGAGCTTTGATTTTCTCCATAAGAGTTTATATGAATCCTCTTGAGAATATGTACAAGCTATAGCATGTTTGTGCATGCTAAAAATTGATATGTTTTTTCAGCCAAATAATGCCTATATCCATGGTTCTAAACCTTGTTTATACATTGAGTTCCACAGTTTAAAATTTTTGTTGTATTTATAGATCCATAGCCTAAAAGTGTGGATATAATTTTCCGTCATATTTCCTATATCCAATGTTTGAATATTTGGCTATATTCATGGTATTATATCCACTCCAATTAGATCTATGGTTCCCCAAACTGTGGCTATTACCTATAGCCCTGGTTTTAGGACTTCTAGCCATGGTTTTGAACCATGGATATAATTATAATTTATAGTAGTGTGGACCCCATAATTTTAACATGATTCATTAATTTTCATTATCTGTTAAGATATTTTATAAATTATTTTAATGAAAACGTTAAGTATCCTAAGAAAATTAACCATGACTTCCAAAACTAGTGCATAGTAAAGCACATTGTTTTATACTAGTTAACAATCCTGTCAAAATAGGCGTGCAGTTTTTGGATTTTTAAAACGTATCTACATATATTCGGGAATGACATTCACTTATAGTATCCAGATAGGAATGTATTTCATAGAAAAAAATTTTAATTTATAAATTAATATAATATTATGATTTTCCTCTATAATAATAATCAAATCAATTATATTTTTATTTTCCCTAACATATGTTTTACTAAATCCAGTTTCATATGATTCTACTATGATTTCATTAATATCAACTATAACATCCTCAAACCTAATAACTCAAATTTGGTTCATAATTTCTTACATTGGGTTAAGGTAATAATAACTTTGTCTTTATAGATCATATAGTTTAGTACTTTTGGTAAACAAATACATATACGGTTCCCATAATACATTTAAATAAAAAAAATTATAACATAATAGATTTTAAAAAATGAAAATATTCCCCCTAAAATACCATTGAATTTAATTCATATTACACATACTTGATTCTATGGAATTGATACAAAATAAGGGTGAAATAAATTTCATAGTAAAAGTTATGTATTGTTAAAGTTATCAAATGTAAATGATGAAAAATGAAAAAGGAAAAATAAATATAGAAATGTAAATATCTGAAAACACGATACAATTAATAAATAATTTGACTTTCCCAAATTGATAATAAATTAATAATATATAAAGAAAAAAAGGTGAATATAGATACCATTTAAATAATATTACTCTCATGAATAGAGACAGAATAATCAATCTTGAAAGCATGATAACAAAACTCTTAATCCATTTAAATAACTTGAATATTCTGAATAGAAAAGGAATAATCAATATTGAATGGTAAGTATATCAACACATATGGAATTTAGAAAACAATAATATCATCAATAGAAAACAAATAATAATCATGTATAGGTAAATAATTGAAAACATATTTTTTTAAATAAATAACATATAATTAAATGCGTCAAGATATAATATAATTCTGGTAATATCTGGGACAATAATAACTGAATTCTTAATGAAATAAATGATTTACTATTTGACATCATGACCTCGAGCATCATGATATCTCTAATGTCAATGAATTTTAGAAGACAATTTAAAACTATGGCTAGAAAAAATTCAATTCTAGGTTACTTATTCTCCTCAAAAAATTATTGACTCGTCAAGTCGATATATAACTATAGATTCCACATGTAACTATATGTCCAAATCATTCCTTATATATATATATTAATGTATTTAATTCATTAATAATTTACAGTGTCATCAATTATATATTATGTAAAGAATAATAATTTTTTGATATTTTCCTAAATAAAAAATTAATTTCCAATATAGAACACACTATTTAGAAAAGATATACATTTAAATAATTAAAAATATCCATAATAAATAATATAGAAATTTATTATAAATTAATATTTAATGATTTCAAGATATTTAATATTTAAAGGGATGGTTAATGACTATAAAAAAATACGAAAAATAAAATTTCATACTTTAATTATTTATAATGATCATAACCCATCCATATAATGAGTATGTATGGAATCAATATATAACATACCAAATTTAGTGTAATTAAAATAAATGGTTTCTTCATTAATGAATATAAATACCAATGAAATTCAATTAAAAATATTCATGAGGAAAATATCATTTTTAATTTGATATTATTTTTTAAAATAAAATTTCTTTAAATATTTTGTAGATAAATAAAAAAAATATCATTTGAAACATATAATGATTGATTTAAAACATTTAATGGTCATAGGGAAATAAAATCTTGTAGAAGTTGTATAGTTTAAAAAAATATCCCTTCATCATTTTTAGTAAAATCTTAATTACACTTATTTAAAAAATAACATGAACAAACCTATGAAAATAATTTTATTAAAATCCAATATGGATAAAAATATATATAATAAATCATTGGAAAATTTGAAAAATCATTTCATAAATCATCACTTTTTAAAATATGTTTTTGAAACAAAATCATTCAGATAGAGAAATGAAGTAAATTTTAATTTATACCGATTTCACAATATTCGTATGCACCAAAGATTGTAAAATGGTACTATTAATTGAAAAATTGAGGAATAAAAATTCAATTGGTTTATTAAACAATGATCAAATAATATACTTCAACATTAATTTATGAATAAAATATCTTGATTAAACTGATAATTTAATGTAAAATAATTCAAATATAATTACATTAAATTTATAATTAATCAATAAATAAATTGTATGATTAAAATTTAAATCCACACAAAATAATGTTTAGTAGAAAATATTTATAAAAAGTATTTAAAAAATAATATAATTATTTAAAACATAATGAATAAGTAATATAACCTAATGAAAAAAATGGATTTATCAAATTCTTTACGAAATGTTAATTTTCATTACAATTTCACAATGTTGAAAAAATTAAAATTGATAAATAAAATACAATTATTTATGAATTAATAATGATATTATATTCTGTGATTGAAATTTCAAAAATACAATATACCCTGTTTTACTAATTATAATATTTATAATGTAAAAAGACAATGTAATTTATTGACCAAAATTATTAGTAATAGTGATTAAAATTAATTACAGTAATTAAGGCCAAAATAAGCTTAATTAGGGAATAAACCATAAAATTGAAGGCCCAAATGACCTTCAAACTTATCCAAAATCCATTTTATGTACTAAATTTGTAAATAAACCTTCAATTAAAGATCATGGATGGTTTTTTAATACTTTTTTATCATAGACCATGTGTGCACCTTATTTTTTTCTAAGACATCCATGTGAGTCCTTTTCCATTATTTTAAAAGGAAACCACCTCTACTCATTCCCCACACAACTAAAACATTTTAAATTTTTCAAATCCCTACCCATGTAGCCTCCCAAAAATCATCCCTCATACATCTAGGAAACTCTTTGGTCGAAACCCTATTAAGGAAATATTTTAAAATAAACCAAAATGAGATACCTGATATAGAGGTTACATCTTCATTCAAGATCCTTTCGGTAATATTACTTCTACACCCACTCCACTCTTTTAATTCCCTTATTTTGTGACAACATAGTGTCCTCCATATACTAGTATATTTTTATGAAACTTTTTTGACATATAGATACACACTCCTCTATCTAATGGATGTTGAAAATATTGTTTCTTTGTATGGAGAGCTAGTGCCTCACAAAATGATGATTGTTCATTTATCCTTTACCACCAAAAATATTGTCCATTATAATATAAACACTAATATTATATTTAAGATTTATTTATTATTTTTTTAAGAATATTTATTTCTTTTTCAACACACCACTTTTTACCTTATATTTGGTGTTAATATGATAATCTTGTTTGAGTAATTGTGGACTACCACCCCTCAATGCGATGTGATTTGTTCACAAACCCCATAGAATGTATTAATGGTGAGTTTAATGAAATTATATGATATATGTTATACAATAATTATACTATAATGATGATATATATATAAATATATAAATATAAATATGTCATTTACATTAATTCTTTCAATATGACAATATAAACAGAAACAACATCCATTCATATGAAAGACTTACCATCTCCATGAACATTGTTTTCCATTTAATACATTATTATGAAATAAATTATTATAATATAAATATAATATATATATATATATAACATTTATATCATTATATATATTTTGTAATCTTTATATAAGTTTAATTACCAACATTATAACAAATTAAGACACATACGAAGAACAATGAAAATGATTACCGAAAGTGAAACATTATCATTTTATCATTAACAAGTTGGTAATATATGGTCATAACCAAACTACATATTTTTTTATGTATAATACTTTTCTTCATTAAAATATGTATATTAAACTTATTTATATTATATAAGAGTCTTGTATGAGTATGGAAAGAGTGAAGACACAATGTAAGGGGATTTCACCTCACTATTAATTTCTGTGATATACAATATATGTTCGAAACCTATTACATTATTTTGGTGTATATAATAACCATGATTGTATTATATATATCCATTACATAAATTTATTGTTATTCACATATCCCTTATATGATTGTTATTTTATGTGGTTTAACATTCAAAAGTTACCAAATCTGTAAAATAGTTTTGTCTCAATTTTCCTTCTTTGGGACTCGTATTTCATTATGAACCAAAACTCTTATTAAAGGTGTATATACTTCCATTTCACATTTTATATATTTAATATCCTTATTTTCAAGATATATTAAGCTTCATGTAATTTTTTTTACATGTATAGTTTGATCCCAAGTCACCATGTTATAAGTGTTTATTGAGAACATCTCTTCGCTTTTATAGATTGACTGTGTTTATGCAACCGTTATTGAAATATTATGTTTCATATATTAATTATATTAATTAGTATATTTATCCTTTATTTATTCAAGATATACTAAATTATATGTACCTTTTCTACTCTTTTCTAATTATTATAATTATTTTTCTAAAATTTTACCACCTCTCTCTTTGCTCAGAAATATATTTTATTCAAAAACCATGTTTTGAAAACTATTTTTAAAATACCCTTAAATATAATTATCAAGAGAAAATGGAAATTAATTTTTTTTAATATTTTAAAATCTACCTTTATATGATTTTAAATATATTTTTATAATATTATTTTTATAATGTATTATGTTATAAAAATAATTTTTCAAATAAGAGAGGTTATTTTACTCAAGAAAAGTTTTAGAAAAAATTAAAACTTATTTCCCATATATAATAACATCCATTTATATTTATCATAACTTTATGGAAAAATTATTAATTTTTTCATTCAGATTATTTCTCTCAATCAGTTATTTTCTGATACCATGATTTTTAGGAAGATCGTTTATTTTTCATGTGTTATATGATTTTAAAACCAACATCTTTTCAGGGGTTATGTTTATAATGAAATGGTAATGAAACATATCTCTTTATATATCTTTCAATATGTTTTCATATTTATGATAACCATTTCATTTCATGGGTTATGATATATTCATTTATGATCATGTGTAACATGTATGTATGATTTCATTATGTGACATGTTGGAACTATATCTCCCTCCAATGCATTTGGTAATGATTTATATCTCATGGGAAAGACAAGGATGGAATGAGGATTAAATCGGTTCAGTAATACAATGATAGAATGAGGGTTTACTCAATTCAGTAATATTGGTCTGTAATTAGGATTTACTCAGTTCAGTAATAAACGGATGGAATGGGTGTTCACCAAGATCATTAAAGGGTTTTGACCACTAAGAAGGTCTTGTTATTGATGCCTTAGATACTATTGAAATCATTATATGCTTATGTGTACGTACTTGAAGCAATACATCAAGTGGTATGTAATGAAGAGAGAGATCATGGAGTTAATATCATATTGTTTGGTATGCTAGCAAGATTAGGATGAATTAAAACAGTTTAAAGGGGTGTTGAATCCATTACCGATGCCAGAATGAAAATGGGAGAACAACATTATGTATTTTTCCATTGTACTACCCAAAAACTCTAAAGGGTTTAATGATATATGGTTTTTATTCTATCTCCGTACTTATTCAACAGACAACAGTTATTTCGGATAAGATCTCTCTCTTCATCAACTTTCCAGAATATACATTAAGGAACTGGTAAGGTTTCATGGAGTAACACAATTTATTACATTGGATCAGGATTATTGTATTTCCATAATGTTTTAGAGAGGTATTTAGATATTAATTTATACATAATTGAGTTTCATCACTAAATATAATCATTAAATAGCTGATCATTCTGAATGAATAATTCAAACCCTATAAGATATGTTGACATCTTGTTTCCTATATTTAAAAGGTGTTTATGATCAAGACCTTCATCTAGTTAGGTTTTCATTCAAAAATAGTATTCACTCATTAATTTATATGGAAACATATGAATCCCAATATGGGAATAAATGGAGTAACACAATGTGTTAGGATGTGGTTGGAGAAATAAATCTATTAAGACCTGAGGGCACTGAAGAAATGGTCAAGAAGTTTAATACCGTTCAGCATCATATCAAGTCAAGTTAAAGCATGAATAAAAGTTAGGTTAATAACCAATAGTGTGAACTAGAATTTAAATATTGAGAAGTAGAGTTTTTACTAATCTCACCCAAGACTAAATATCTATGATTTAGGAACAACGTAAAACTATGTCCTAGGTATATGAAACAAATTTTAATTATTGATCATTCCGAGATAATAGCCTATTTTTTAGTAAATCCCAAAAATATATCTCAATTCCATGATTTTTTCCAATAATCACACCTAAGGATGTATATACCTGACCCTTCACATGTACAGAACTCAGAGGTCATACCACCAGAGCATGAACTTTCTTATGAAGAGAAATATTTTGAAATTTTTGGGCCAATCAGTGAAATTTCTTTGAAACAATACCACTCTCTTGGAAAAAGTTTTATGGATAAATAACCTATTTTTTGATGCTACATGGGAACTTGATGATATGATAAATCATAATTATCCTCAGTTTTTTACACTATCGAATAATTTCGTGGGAGAAATTCATTATAAGGTCGGTATAATGTAACACCCTGAGTTTTTATTGACATGTTTTTTAGAATAAACATAAATGTTAATTTATATATTTCAATGCACTAAGAAAATGACTTATTTCACATAGAACTGACTCTAAATACGTTACACACAAAACCTACTTGTCATGTATTCGATGCCACAGTAACATGACATATTATGCTTGCAACACTAAGTTGGTGTAGGATACATGCAACCCTGAGTTTCTACAAAAATCTATTTTAATTATTTTAATTATTTAAATTTGATAATTATAACCTAGAAGTTAAACATAGTAATATTAATATTAATAACATATTTTAAAAAAATTATTATAATTGTTTCATAAAAATATATTAAATGGTATTGGGTAAAGTCCTTTTTATGTTTAAAAACTTCATTTTCTTGAATCAACTAATTCTAATAATGAATGAAATTTTAGACACATTTAGAAATTAATTTTTATAAAAAACTACTTTTTTAATTCATAAAATCGAAATTATATTTTGGTGAAATTAAGGGATTTTTTTTGAGAAACATCATTTTTTGACGAATAGTGAAAAATACTGTATTTTTGTTTAAAACAGCCTTTTGGTATAATTATCTATTAATTATAAATGATATCATAAATATTTTATCTAGTAAAATTATATTAATATTATATATATTAATAAAATTTAATAAATTCGAATAAATTTCACTCTGAAATTGAATGTAATATCTTAACAAATTTTTGAACCATTTCCTACTTTAGAACCTCGTTCCTTTGACTCGTCTTCAGTGATAGCACTAATCTTAATTTTTTTACATATCTGGTTGGAATTTTAAAATTATGAAATTAAAAATTTATTTAGTATATTATTTATATTCAAATAATAGAATGTTATTTTATGAGCAAATGTTTTTGTAAAACCGAATAAAAGTAATCGCATTGATTAAGGCCAAATTAAGCATATTTTGGGAATAAACATTAAAATTAATGTCCTAAATGATGTAGAAACATGCCAACCCCCATTGGTTGTCCATAGTTCTTCCATAAACCTTAATTTATTAATTTTGGTTTGTTTTTTATAACTTTTTAAGGTAATACATTTTCCACGCCTAATTTTGTTCAAAATATTCAATGTAAGACCTTTTCCTTTACTATAAATGGCCACCACCTATACCCATTCCTCACTCCTGAAAAACTATTTATTTTAATCCTAGATATTCTCAAGTAGCCTCCCAAAAGTCTTCCCTTTGAATTTGGTGCCTCTATTTTAGTATAAATTCTCTCAAGGAACCTTTTTTGCAAAAATCACAATTAGTTACCTAATTTAGAGGTACTGTCATATTTAAGGCTCATTTCATTTATTTTTATTCTCCATAGCCTCTACTCACATTATTTCATTATTGTGTGAAAATAAATTATCCTACATATACTAGGAATTTTTTATGAAAGGTTTCTGAACGACACTTTCAGACAACTATATCAAATGGATGTTGAATATACTGTTAATTTGTATGGCGAACCACTGCCTCATGAAATGATGATAGTTCATTTATCATTTAACACAAATCATGGTATCAATTATGGTGGACACACTATTTTAATATAAAATATATTATATTTATTATTAATTTGAGCTTCTGTATTCATTTTTAAAAACACCTTTTTTTACCTTCCATTTGGTGTTAATACGATAATCTTGTTAGAGGAAGTGTGGATTGTCGCCCCCTCAAAGCGATGTGTTTTGTTCTCATGCCACATAGATTGTATTAAGGAAATGTTTAATGAAATTATTTGATATATATTATATAAAAATTATACTTTAATAATTATATATATATATATTCACATACATATATAATCATATGTCATTTACATACTTTCTTTCACTATGACAATAAAAATGAATTATAAGTTCATGCGTACGAATGACTTACCATCTCCATGAAAGGTTTATTCTATTTCATAATTCATTATGAAATAAATTATTATAATATAAATATAATATATATATATATATATCGGATATTTATATCAAGTTCTACATTTAGGTATCATGATATAAGTATAAGGATCAATGCTATAACATATTAAGTCGCATGCATAGAATAAAGTGAATGATTTCCTGAAGTAAAATTTAACATAGGATCATTAACAAGTGGGTAATATAAGTTAATAAATAAACCATATATGGTATTATGTATATGAAAATTCATCTATAAAATATTTATAATAAACTAATGTTTATTATATAGGATTCTTGTATGATTACAAAGAGAGTCATGACATAAGGTAAGGGGACTTCAACTCACTTTTAATATCTGAGAGATATATGATTTTTTTATAGACATTTCTTTTGTGAGGTATATTTAGTGAACATTATTTTATTTTATATATCCTGTACAAAAATTTATAGGTATTCTAATATCTATTCTATGATCTGTCTTTCATGGGGTTTAACATTCAAAAGTTATCAAATCGATGAAACAGATTTGTCTCAATTTTCCTTTTTGAGTCTATTATTTTGTGAGGCACATAAACTATTATTCTAGGTGTATATAAATATATTTTACATGTTATATCAGCAATCTACTTTTTTCAATGATATCATAAGCTTCATTTAATTTTCATTTCGTCATGGAGGGTATGACCCAATGTCACCATGTTATAAGAGTTTATTGATACAGTCTCATCACTTATAGATATTATTTATTTCTACATTTTCTTTGATGAAATATTTTGATCCACATATAAAAAATATTCATGATTTTCCATCACTTCTCTTGATTCAATATATCCTCATTTCTTATGAACATTTTTCAAACTTTTCTACTTAAAATTTAATTTTTAGTAAAATCTGACAACGTATCCCTTTGTTCGAAAATCTATTGTACTCAAAATGCATGTTTTCAAAATTTTGTTCGAAATACCCTTGAATATAATTATCATGTGAACATTTATTGAAAAAATGATTAATTATTATAAAATATTACTATATAAATTTTCAATTCTATTTTCAAAGAATATTTTTTTCAAAAGTTTTTAGGTTATAAAAATTCATTTTTCACAGAGGGGAGGATATTTTCCTCAGGAAATGTTATTAAAAGAACATTAAATACTATTTTCCAAATTAGATTAAATCCGCTGGTATTTCTCATTATTTTATGGGAAAATTGTTCAATGTTTCAATTCGTATTTTTTATATTAATGGATTATGTTTTCATGTCATGATGTTTATGAAGCTTGTTTATCCTTCCTATATTATATAATTTTGAAATCTAATTATATTCATAGGTTATGTTTATGATGTGGTGATTATGATACCTATATCATACCATAGGTAAATATTTTTTACCTATTTATGATACCCATTTCATTTCATAGGTTATGATATGTTCATTTATGTTCTTGGAGAAAAAGTATGTATTATTTCATTATTTGACCGGTGGGGTCTATATCTCCCAAAAATGAATTGGGTCAGGATTATTATCTCATGAGATAAAAATGGATAAAAAGAGGGTTTACTTGTTTCAGTAATATAATTCTTCAATAATGGTTTACTGAGATCAGTAATACATGTCTTGAATGCATGTTTACTAGGTTTAGTAATACAAGGTTAGAAGGGTTTTCACCAGGTTCAATAAAGGACTTTCTTAAATAACATGCTCATAAAATTAATTTCATGGATACTATTGAAATCATTTTATGATTATTTGTTAACATAATTCCATATCATACTCCATTTTCATTCTTTCATTTCTTACGTCCTTTACATCCTTTTCATTCATATCTTTTGTACTGCTATGTTTTATGAGATGATTCATGTATATGGTCATTTATATGAAGGGTATGATCTTTTATTTTCATGATAGTATTCCCATACCCTTCTTATAATGTTTATGCTTATATGTCTCCCTTGTATACCCTTACTAATCATTTTAGCTCACCAATTTTTATATTTATTTCTAGATTTTGAGATTATATGTATCATGTATGATGATTATAAGTATGTTTCTAGTCGTGAAAAGCCTAGTGGTGATAATTTAGAACACTTATGAACCAGTGTTTATGTTTCCATGTTTCCAATGTCACTATACCAACTATAGTCTTTATGAAACTTTTTTTATAATGTTAATCATTCCTTAAATTTTATGTAATGATAATTTTTTTTATAGTGAGGATCTCTACAATATCATTGTCATTAATCCTTCCATATAAATAAAATGTCCTAACATGTCCTTGTATGATGGAATCCTCATCCTAGTATGTGAAATAGATAACTGCATCTCATTATACTAGATCATTATCTTCCCACTATACTAATGTGGGGTTGACCTCAACTTGAAACTCTTGAAGACATTACAAGGTATCTATGAGTGCTTTGCAGAGTTCTTTTGAGAGGCTCAAGCATCTAAGATTAACAAAATTCCTAGTAACTTTGAAAATTGCTTCAAAACATCACTCTTATGGCCCAATGTTCTATGCTTCCCGAAAAAGTGATTTTGGATTTGATTTTCTTGTTCTGGATGAACCATCTATTGTAATAAGAGTCGGAAGTGCTTCTGATCTTAATGTATTAGGATGAATGGGTCTGGCAGCATGTAATGGTTGATTGTATGATGAAACAACCTCTAACTAATATTCAATGATATTTGTGACTAGGAATATCCTTTCATGCATAGAATATTTACATTTTTACTACTAATCGCTTTATAGATCTCTTCTATTTTTGTCCAGGTAGATGACTCTAGTATGGTCATGGTTGAAGTAGTGACATCTATCTTGATTTCATCCTCCACTTCTCCCTCAGTTCTGATGGACTCATCCCATAGTTCCCCTAGTAAAGTGTGGGAAATTAGAGTTCATAAAAAAATCATCAAGGGTTAATGGATACATTAAGTGAATAACATTAACGGAAATAAAAATTAACACCTCATCTAATAAATATACTTCCTGACGATTTGACTCTTCATTTTATGTTTGGCAGGGAAGTGTCGTTATTTTGTGACTATAGGCATAAATTCGGCTAATGTCAAATATTGTTTCATCTATGAAACAATATAATATTACTAAATTTTATTCTTATCCTTTTTCCAGGATTCATTTTAGAGTATTTTCCTTTAGAGGATTGAGCTAATGATGGAGCATGTTGTGTTGTGGTGAAAGTGGTTAAAGGAACAACTGGTAATTACATCTTCATTATGAGGATTTCATGAGTTCAGTTGATCCTTTTTATAACCATAAAATCACAAAAATTATTTTAACTATTCCTTTTGGATTATTTACACTCATTATATTCCTCATTATATGTTGTAAAAACACTAACAACCTAATCATGTGAAGTCATCAACTTCACTGGTTTTGACTCTACTGTCTTTTGCAGGAGGAATTTGAAAACCAAATAATCCCATATGTGCTTCATAAATATCTTATGAAAGTGTTTATAATTCAAGATATCTTACTAATATTATTTCCATGCCTTATTGGGCTTTGGGAACTTGACCAAGTTATTTTATAATTCCAATATGTAGTATTCATGGACTTGGTTATTTCAAAAATTATAGACCTTTATCTTCATTTCCTCAAACTAATTTCACCACTCATCCCTCTGATTATCCTGATATGGAGGGTGATGGTGTTGATTCCTAGGAGGTGTAGTCATATGGTATGGTGCTGGATTTAATGTCGGAGTAGGTACAAGGGCCAGTTTATGTGTAACTATATCAACCCCTTTTTTCTTATTCTCCTTCCCTAATTTCATGGAAAGACTCAGGATTTTATATTTGTCTCAATGATGATTTTTTCAATTTATTGACTAATAAAATTAAGGTATGGAAATCACACTATGTAATTAATAGGGATTATAGATGTTTGAAACTCATTGTAAATATTTTCTACATTGATGGGAAACAATTCTTTTTAAGGGATCATTTTTTAAGGTTTATTTCAATCATTTCTATCAAGAAATTAAATCTATGAATTGTACATTCTCACGATGTTTTCAGTTTGTGAGGGTAAAAACTAATGTCTTATATAGAATTGAGATGAACTATAAAAGGAAAATATTACAGATGTACTCCCACCCTGTAATTGACCTAGATTTCAAATGTGTGTCCCACATGAAGGATGGTCCTTATAGCAATGGAACAAAACACAAGTGTTTCACTACCTCGGACAGTTTAGGGGTCCCTATAATGGGATCACAGTGATAGAAGAAATGTGTCATATTTTTCAATGAGTCTTATGATCCAATAAATATTGTAAATATTAGATTCCAAAGGTTTTGTGGGGGAAGGTTCAGATAAACCCATTTTCTCTATGACTTTTTTCTGGTTGTATCAGCCCACACTGTTCCACAGTGGCTTCCAATTGAGCTGTCAGTTACTCAATGAGGTTCATAAGAATTTAAGAAATTTCATGTTGAGAAGGAATCTAGATATGTACAGTTATTAGGTCTATAAAAAGTGCAGTCTTTTAGGACTATTGGTGGTAATACTACAAGCACTTGTCGTGGATATCCTATAGGGGAATTCTGGAAACGATGTGCTAGACCCTACTTGGGTTGCACATGAAATGGGGAGAATTTGTGATCAAATACTATGGAGTCCAAATATATTGGTGTTTGGTAACATTTATTTACTGTAAATTCCAATTCTTCCTCAGTTTATTCAAAAAAACTCTTTGTTATGGTGTTCCTACAAGAAGAATGAGTTGAGAATCTTCTTGGAGAACATATCTAATATAAAGGATAACTCAGAGTAGTATTTTTAGTATAATTAATTCTTACATATCTTACTCATGTTAGGAATAATATTTCATCAAGATAAATAATCTTAACATCCCCAGGAGGGAGGTGAGGTATAATTTGTCTCATACCCCTTTGCCTATTTAACATAGTTCGAGGAGGTAATGGTGGATTGTTTGGGGGAATGTATTGATTCTAGGAAATCTTCTGGTTCTTGGTATATAATCCATCTACATTTTTTCTATATGTAAAATATTATGTTCCAAAAATCCTCCTCATACTCCACTAAATTGGACCAATGTAATATAGGATCTTCATTGACAAAATTAATGACATTAATTGATGTGAAATACATTGTAGGAATTTTTCAAGTGACTTAGAGTGACGTTCTTCTTCTATATTCTCCACAAATCCCTATAAACTCCTTCTTTGAATCCATTAGAGCTATAAGGGGATAGAAAACCAAAGGTAATATAATGAAATCTAGGACGTGCATGCACCAATGAGGATACCAGATCATTGGATGGCATGAACATGGTGGATCCTCTTTCAGCATTTTAACTAATTGGGAAAAAACAAATTCCTGTAGAGGTGGTGATTATCAGGGTAAAAATATCCTCTAGTCTTGCAGGCTATGATAGTTCCCTTTTTTACTTTCACAACCCTTCTGGTTGAGTTTTTGGAACATGAGGGTTGGGTTAAAAATCCCCCATCCATATGAGATGGGGATTCTCTCAAACTACTATGGATTATATTATCATTACATCTCTTATGATTTTTTATAGTTTTATTTGAACATGTGTTGGTTTCAACATTGATAATTAACTTTAAATTCTCATTTATAAATATCATTATGCTATTTTTGACATCAGTACTATCTGACAGATGACATCCTTTATGAGGGAGGTTTGTTTGATATTTGTACATGCATGATAGAAAAGTCTTTTAGCATCCTACTCTCTTCTTTCCGAAAATAATCAAGTGTTTGTCTAGGCTTGTTCTTGTTAAACATATCTTGTTCAAGAACAGGTTCCATTTTTTGTTTCTAACCTTGGTATATGACATTTCACGATGCCATGTTTTTCATAATTAGTTGTATAGGTAGGGTAGTGAAATGCAATTCTCCATGTACACCCCATCCTTTTTATGATCGTCATATGGGGTATTTGTGATCAATTTTTTCAACCTCATTAATTCACTAATTCTTTCACATTAATTAGATCCTTTATTTTTCTCGATCGATCGATTTCATGAAGTTGGGGGAGATTCCAAATAAATTTTGTAATGAATTCCTTTTGTTACATTAACATGTCATTGAAACCCATCATAAGATAATACCATTGTTTTTAAATGATGAATATTTTTCCATATATTGAGGCAGGTTTCATGAAATAATTATTCTGAAAACACCTCTAAAATTTTGTTTTGAGACGTGGGAAAAGGATAGAAAATGACTGGTATTTCATCTTTATCTAGTTTTCCCCCATTTCTAGCATGTCTTCTTCATCTTCCACTAGAGGTGCTTCTACCTTGTTATAAGGCCCCGACCTTAAACCTTACTTAATATAGAATTAAATGAATAGTTCACATTGAGGATCTTTTCAGGTTTAGAGTTTTAGAGAATTAGGACATAATTATTACATCTAAAAAGATTACAAAGTAGACACTTCTACTAAGATTCCATAAAATAAAAACTCTTAAAAATAAACATTTATAGTTCCATGTTTTAGATAGCATGACTTTCCATTGATCCCACCCTTTACCCTATTCCAAATTATGTCCTATGAAAATAATTTCAAAAAAAACATGGGGTGAGCATAAAAAGCTCAGTAAGGGATACACAATGAATGAAAACGGTTAGTTTTTCAAAACAACAAGTAAACCATGTATACTATATAAAAGTAATACTTTTCACCTTTATGAAGTAGTAAAAACTCTTCAGTGAATAAAAGATCATTACTTGCCCTTTTATAACCAAATGTTTACCATAAAACCCATATAATGATCATATAACATATAAAGGTACCTTGGAGTAACCCATACTTAAATGGAGTAACCATACGGTCGACTTCCACACATATCACTTAATGGAATAGCCATACGGCTGACTTCCATACATACTTAATGGAATACCCATACGGCCAACTTCCATACCCAATGCATTGGAGGTTATAACGTAACCACCCAACCTGGTATTCACCGAACCACCCGTCATATGGTTTATCACGTAACCACCCGTCAAATGTCCAAGTACCATTATAAAATTATAACACATAAAACCAATATAAATGAATGATAACATTTCCACATTTCAATCACAATATGTCATTTAAATATATTGACATAATAGAATTCTTTATCAAAAACATTTTCAATACCAAAATACATAAAAGAGTATATGGTATTTATTTTATTTTAAAAACATTACGGCTTGTTGAGGAAGCCAAAGATCAAATAATACTCGCGGTGGAGGAAAAGGTCGTTGTCACCGCATACGTTATAAATAACATTAATTTTTGTTCTTTAGTAAAACTCTTCGTAGAAAAACATTCCTTTGGTATAAAAGTAAAATTAAAAGGGCTTTATACACCATATAAAATAATGTTGTGTATAAAACAAAATATTCCTCAATGAAAGGAGATTGAGACGAAGTCCCTTACCTCGGGTCCGACTTGACTCGATCGTTCTTTAACCTCCTGAATAATAAACCTGAGTTGATATATTCTTTCTTAAGAACCATTTTCCAGTTAATTATTCCTTTTATATCACCTATGAACAATATGTAAATATTTAGGATAATAATGGTCGTTTTGTCGATATTTGGTACTTGAGTCAAAAGTGAACTTCTTATATTTACAAGTTGTTCACGTAGTCAAATATCGATTATCTCGAGAATAATATTCATGATTTAGATTCCATATATATCATATATATCCAGTATATACATGTATTTATAATATTACATAATCATTTAGAGGTAAGAAATGAAATGCACCATTCATGGAGACGGTAAGCCGTACGTACGCATGAACACTACTTCCATTTCTATTTCATATTTAATGGAATTAAAACATAATAATACATAATAGTATTATAATTAAAGTATGGTATCATATATAATATCATTAAATTTATCCTTTATAAGTACCACATATAGTGTTAACGAATCAAATTATTTTGAGGGGGCGATAGTCCGCACTTCCAAAAATGAAGATATCTTGTTTACCCATAATGGAAACCATAAAGGTATGCCATAAATGAAAAATACAGAAGCTTAAGTAAAAAAAACATATTATATATCACATATATATATAATGACATATTAATGGCCACATTTGAAGGTGTTATATGAGGTTTGAACAATCATCGTTTCGTGAGGCAGAAATTCGCCATCCACAGAAACAGTATGTTCTTTAACCATTAGATAAAGGTGTGTGTATGTGTAGCTCGAATCCTTATTATAACAACATCCTAATATGTTGAAGATACTGGAGTTGTTACAAAATAAAGTAATAAAAAGAGTTTAGGGGGTTGTAAAAGCAAAATAAAACATAAGAACACATGAGATGACACTACCTTTAAATCAGGTAACTCCTTTTGATTGAAGCTCAAAGGCTTCCTTGGGAAGACTTCTGCCCAATGTAAGGCTTCTAGGAGTAATATAGGGATGTGGAGAGAGAGAATGGGAAGGTTTTGGCTGAGCCAAAGGCATGAGAGGTGTGGGTAAGGAGGTAGAGGTGGGGGCCTTTTATAAGGGGAGAGGAGGGGCACTCTTGGAAAATAAGGAAATGTTACTTTATGTTAGAATGATTTTTGGATTTTAATGGTCCCACATTGATGTGTTTCGAGGATAAGGTGATAAGGGTTATAAATACACCCATCCAATAGGTTTTGTAAATTTTTAGGAATTATATTTTACATTATATTTCCATTTTATTTAAATCGTTAAATAATGAAGTAATCACTGCATTATCATGGTGTCATAAATAATTTAATTTTTTTAATATCTAAAATTAATAAAAAACTACTATTATGTAGGAAATATTTTTATCTTTCCAATGAATATTTATAGTAAAAAATGACTTTTATAACCCCATATAAATTTTTTTTAGTAATAAAACTCATGTTTGTGACATTTTTATTTTAACATTAAATAAAAAGGTATTAATGTCATTTTCCTACCAATGTGGATCCATGGGGTCCCCAAGTTGACCCATGGGTTTTATTGGTCGTCCATGAAACATAAAATAAGGACAGGACATGTGTCTAGGTCATTTCATATTATTAAAACATTATTTTTACCTTTAAATACACTAATTACCTCTAATCACGATTAATAAACATACAAGATACTATTCAACAAAAAAAATTTAATCTAATTGAACCACATTTTACTTCTTAATGAAAACCATGTATGTCTGATTTTTTAAATTCAAAACACATAAGTGGTAATGTTTCATTTAAATGAAAAATCAGTGTTTTTTAAGTACCACTTAGTGGTTTCACTATTCATCAAAAAATGATGTTTTTCAGAAAATTACCAAAACGTCACCGTAAGTTATATTTGATATTTCAAATTCAAAAATAATGTATATTTTACAAAATTGAAAACATATAAGTTTTATTAATTAATTTAATAATTAATTACCGCTGTCAAAACAAATAGCGTGTTTTTATAAAACAACAACTATCAAAAGATTGACACAAGTTAAGTCTGATTTCAAAGTGAAATTAATTCCAACGGCCACTATTGGATTAAATGGTAAAAATATATTCTAATTTCACTTTAAAAACAATCAAACTATAATCTAATCATATAAATAGATTAGATTAAGAATAGGTTTTGAATTAAAATAAAACATTTTTCACTATTCATTAAAAAAATGAACATTATCAGAAAAATACAAAAAAATTACACAATGTAAATTTTGATGTCCCAATTCTAAAGAAGAATTTTATTTGGTCCAATAGAATGTATAAGAGTGAACAAAACTATATTTATATAAGGTTCTCCATGAAAAGTCGATAAGTCGACCCATAGTGAATATTAGAGTATCTATGCCTAAAATTGAAATATCTGGTTATTTTAAGCCTTTATCATTTATTGGAAAAATGTAAAACCATTTAACAAACATATATAATCCTATTTTAGTAGTTTCTATTCATTTCTGCCAATACAATGACTACGTGTTAACTAAAATTTAAAATAATATTATTTTATTACTAGTGTGCAACGTAAGATTTCAAAGAAACTCTTTGTTGTGTATCGGGTACGCTATCGAACATAGCAACCCCTTTAAAGTAAAATTTATATTTAACTAACAAATATTAATAAATATGAAAATGTTTTATTCATTATTTACCTTGGATGTTACATCCTTCCCCCTTTTTGGTAATTGCTTCCTCGCAATTTTATTCACTTATCAAAATAAGTGGGGGTATTTATCCCTCATAGCATTTTCAGATTCTCATGTTGCCTCTTAGATCAAATGGTTTTTCCACAAAACCTTTACCTGGTTAATTACCTTATATAGTAACACTTTCTCTCTTCGATCAAGAATCTGTGCTGGTTGTTCTTCATAAGAGAGATTCTCTTCCAACTGAACTACCTCTAGGCTCAAAACATGAGATTGATTTGACATATAATTTCTCAACATCGAAACATGAAAAACATTGTGTATTTGAGATAATATTGGAGTTAAATCCACTCTATATGAAACTGATCCAACTCTCTCTATAATTTCATACGGTCCAATGAACATTGGACTCATCTTTCCATTCATACCAAATCATATCACACTCTTCCATGGTGAAACTTTGAGAAAAACATGATCACCAACCTCAAAAGATTGATCCTTCTTCCGGTTATCTGTATAACTTTTCTATTTGCTCTGAGCTGTTTTCATGTTTTTATGAATCAATTGAAATTTTTCTGCCATCTCTTCAACCAATTCTGGTCCCATCAGCTTCCATTCACCCACTTCATCCCAAAAAGATGGAGTTTGACACCGTTAACAATATAATGCCTCAAATGGAGCCATCTGTATACTAGAATGAAAACTTTTATTTAATGAAAAATCAAAAAAAGAAAGATATTGGTCCCAACTTCCATGATAATCCAACGAGAAATAACGTAGCATATCCTCCAAAGTCTGAATTGTTCGTTCTGACATCCCATCTGATTGAGGATGAAATATGTACTAAAGTTTAATTTAGCACCCAATGACTTCTGAAGTCCTTTCCAAAAGTTAGAAGTAAACCTGAGATCATGATCAAATACAATGGAGAGAGGAACTCCATGTAACCTAAATATCTCTTTAAGATACTAATGAGGAAGTTGATCTAGATAGAAAGTATATCGAATAGGAAGGAAATGAGCAGATTTAGTCAATCGATCAACAATAACCCAGATTGCATTATTACCTCGAGATGTCTTCGGTAATCCCACAAGAAAATCCATGGATATATTCTCTCATTTCCACTCTGGAACTGGTAAAGGCTAAAACATCCCTTTCGGTAACTGGCGCTCTACTTTAACCTGCTGACAAGTCAAACACTTCACAGTAAAATCAACAATATCTCTTTTCATTCCATCGCACCTGTAATACTCCCGTAAATCTCTGTACATCATAGTATTTCCAGGATTAACTGAAAATGGAGAACTATGAGCTTCACATAACAACTCTCTCTTCAACTGTGAATCACAAGGCACACCCAATCTCTTCCCAAATTTCAAAACATAATCATTATCAATGCTGAATTCAGGAAACTTACCCTTCTGAACCAGCTCTACCTTTTTCTGCAACTTAATGTCTTGCTTCTGTGCTTTCTTGATTCTGTCTTATAGAGAAGATTTCACTGATACCTGAAACAAAAATTAATGACTTCCTACAAAAACAACATCCATGCCAAATTTCATCAAATCCAAAAACCAAAGGATCTCGTTCCAAATGTAGCATGGTTAATAAAGAATTACTTTTTCGACTCAAAGCGACGTCCACTTTATTTTCTTTTCCAGGATGGTAATGAAATGTACAATCATAATCCTTGATTAATTCCAGCCATATCCTCTGTCTCATGTTCAACTCTTTCTGAGTGAATATATACTTTAAAATTTTGTGATCAGTATATATTTCACACTTTACTCCAAACAAATGATGCCTCCAAAGTTTTAATGAAAAAACAATAGTAGCTAATTCCAAATCATGTGTAGGGTAATTTACTTCGTGATTTTTTAACTAACGTGAAGCATATGCAATTACCTGATCATTCTGCATAAGGACACAGCCAGGTCCCTTCAACGAAGCATCACTGTATATAACAACCTCACCATTCCTAGAAGGACGTTCCAAAACTGGAGCATTCACCATTCTTCATTTCATCTCTTGAAAAAATCATCACATTCTTTTGTCCTGCTAAACTTAACACCCTTCCTAGTTATCTTAGTCGTTGGACTAGATAACAATGAAAAATTTCTAACAAACCTTTGGTAATAGCCTGCCAAACCAAGAATGCTACGAATCTCAGTTACATTTGTGAGTCTTGGCCATTCATTATCAACTTTTTCTTTAGTAGGATCAACCGTTATACCATCTTTTGAAAAAATGTGACCAAGGAAAGAAATTTTTTCCAACCTAAACTCACACATGATGAATTTCCCATACAATTAATTTTCATTTCATGTTTGAAAAATAACCCTTAAATGAATTTCATTCTACTCTTTACTTTTATTAAACCCCATAATATAATCAATAAAAATAACCAACATTTTTTACCTGAGTCCATTGAGCCAACACTACAACAAACTATTTAGTTCTGATTCTGACCATCTCAGGATACTGATTTGAAAGGTCATTTCCCTCTGTATGCCTTCCTAGAAAAGTTGTTCTATTTCCACTATGAAAAACCATTCTTAACACAAAAATATCATAGGCGAAGCAACATGGTAATCTTTAAATGCTATATCATTTCAATCATACCATAAATTAATTTATAATTTAACAATTTTCTAACTCCTAAAGTTTTCTAAACCGACCTCTGATACCAACTATAAGGCCCCAGACATAAACCTTACTTAATATAGAATTAAATGAATAACTCAAATTGAGGATCATTTCAGGTTTAGAGTTTTATAGAATTAGTACATAACCATTACATCTCAAAATATTACAAAGTAGACACTTCTACTAAGTTTCCATAAAATATATACACTTAAAAAGAAACATGTATAGTTCTATGTTTTAGATAGCATGACTTTCCCTCGATCACATCCATGATCCTATTCCACATTAAGTCCTGTGAAAAACATTTCAAAAAAACTTGGGGTGAGCATAAAAAGCTCAGTAAGGGATACACAATGAATGAAAACTGTTAGTTTTTCAAAATAACAAGTAAACCATGTACACTTTATCAAAGTAATACTTTTCACCTTTATGAAGTAGTAAAAACTCTTTACTGAATAAAAGATCATTACTTACCCTTTTGTAACCAAAAGGTTACCTTAAAACCCATATAATGATCACATAACATATAAAGGTAACTTGGGACATAAACATACGAAAATGGAATAACCATACGGTCGACTTCCACACATATCAATTAATGGAATAGGCATACGACTGACTTCCATACATACTTAATATAATAGACATACAACCGACTTCCTTACCCAATGCGTTAGAGGTTATAACGTAACCACCCATCCTGGTATTCACGACACCACCCGTCATATGGTTTATCATGTAACCACCCGTCAAATGTCCAAGTACCATTATAAAATTATAACACATAAAACAAATATAAAGGAATGATAATATTTCCACATTTCAATCCCAATATATCATTTAAATATATTGACATAATTGAATCATTTATCAAAACCATTTTCAATACCAAAATACATAAAAGAGTATATGGTATTTATTTTATTTTAAAAACATTACGGCTTGTTGAGGAACCCAAATATCAAATAATACTCACGGCGGTGGAAAAGGTCATTGCCACCACGTATGTTAAAAGAAACATTCCTTTTTTTCATTTTGTAAAATGCTTCGGAGAAAAATATTCATTTTATATAAAAGTAAAATTCAAAGGGCTTTATACACCGTATAAAAGAAAGTTGTGTATAAAACAAAAAATGCCTCAATGAAAGGAGATTGAGACGAAGACCCTTACCTCAGGTCCGACGTGAATCGATCGTTCTTTAACCTCATGAATAATAAACTTGAGTTAATTTCTACTTTCTTAAGAACCTTTTTCAAGTTCATTATTCCTTTTATATCACCTATGAACACTTTGTAATTATTTAGGATAATAATGGTCGTTTTGTCGATATTTGGTACTTGAGTCAAAAGTGAACTTCTTATATTTACAAGTTGTTCATGTAGTCAAATATCCATTATCTCAAGAATGATATTCATTATGTATATTCCATGTATATCATATATATCTTGTATATACATGCATTTATAATATTACATAATATTTAGAGGTAAGAAATGAAAAGCACCGTTCATGAAGACGGTTAGTCGTACGTACGCATGAACGCTACTTCAATTTCTATTTCATATTTAATGGAATTAAAACATATTGATACATAATAGTATTATAATTCCAATATGGTATCATATATAATATCATTAAATTTATCCTTTATACATACCACAAATGTTGTTAACGAATCAAATCACTTTGAGGGGGCGGTAGTCCGCACTTCCTAAAATGAATATATCGTGTTTACCCATAATGGAAACCAGAAGGGTATGCCATAAATGAAAAATACAGAGGCTTAAGTAAAACATAAACATATTATATATCATATATAAGTATAGTGACATCTTAATGGCCACCTTTGAATGTGTTATATGAGTATTGAACAATCATTGTTTCATGAGGCAGAAATTCGCCATCCACAGAAACAATATGTTCTTTAACGATTAGATAAAGGTGTGTGTATGTGTAGCTCGAATAATTATTATAACAACATCATAGTATATTGAATATACTTTATTTGTTACAAAATAATGTAATAAAAAGAGTTTAGGGGGTTGTAGAAGAAAAATAAAACATAAGAACACAAGAGATGACACTACCTTTAAATCGGGTAACTCCTTTTGATTTGAGTTCAAAGGTTCCTTGGGAAGACTTCTGCCCAAAATGAAGCTTCTAGGAGTAAGATAGGTATGTGGAGAGACAAAATGGGAAGGGTTTGGACGATCCAAAAGCTTAAGAGGTGTGGGTAAGGAGGTAGAGGTGGGGGCCTTTTATAAGAGGAGTGGAGGGGCACTCTTGGAAAGTAAGGAAATGTTACTTTATTTTAGAATGATTTTCAGATTTTAATGGTCCCACATTGGTGTTTTTCTAGGATAAGGTGATAAGGGTTTTAAATCCACACATCCAATAGGTTTTGGACATGTGTTGGTCTTAGATTTTACATTATATTTCCATTTTATTTAAATCATTAAATAATGAGGTAATCAATCCATCATCATGGTGTCATCAAGAATTTAATATATTTAATGTCTGAAAATTATTAAAAAAATACTATGATGTAGGAAATATTTTTATATTTACAATGAATATTTATAGTCAAAAATATGACTTTTATGACCCCGTGTAAAATGTTTTTTAGTAAAACAACTCATGTTTGTGACATTTTTATTTTAACATTAAATAAAAAGGTATTAATGTCATTTTCCTACCAAAGTGGATCCATGGGGTCCCTATGTTGACCCATGGATTTTCTTGGTCGACCATGACACATCCAATAAGGGTAGGACATGTTACTAGGTCATTTAATATTATTAAAAAATTATTTTTACCTTAAAATACACTAATTACCTCTAATCGCGATTAATAAACAGAAAAGTTACTATTCAACAAAAAATTATTTTAATCTCATTTAACCACATTTCACATCTTAATGACAACCATATATGTAATATTTTTTAAATTCAAAACACATATGTGGTAATGTTTTATTTAAATGAAAAATCAGTGTTTTTTAAGTACCACTTAGTGGATTCACTATTCATCGAAAATTGAAGTTTTTCAGAAAAATACAAAAACATCACCATAAGCTATATTTGATATTCCGAATTCAAAAATGATGTCTATTTTAAAAAATTAAAAACATATAAGTTGAATTAATTAATTTATTAATTAATTCCCGCTTTCAAAACAAATAGCGTGTTTTTATGAAACAAAAAGTATCAAAAGATTGACACTAGTTTAAGTCCGATTTCAAAGTGAAATTAATTCCAACGACCACTATTGGATTAAATGGTAAAAATATATTCTAATTTCACTTTAAAACAAATTCAAACAATAATATAATCATATAAATAAATTATATTAAAAAGAGGTTCTGAATTAAAATACATCATTTTTCACTATTCAATAAAAATGAACATTATCGGAAAAATACAAAAAAATTTACACAAAGTAAATTTTGATGTCCCGATTCTAAAGTATAATTTTATTTGGTCCAATAGAATGAATAAGAGTGACCAAAACTATATTTATATATGTTTCTCCATGAAAAGGCGATAAGTCAACCTTTAGTGAATATTAGAGTATCTATGCCTAAAATTGAATAATTTTCTTATTTTAAGCTTTTATCTTTTATTGGACCAATGTAAAACCATTTACTAAAACATATATAATCATATTTTAGTTTTTTCTATTCATTGTCCCCAATATAACGGCTACGTTTTAACTACCATTTAAAATAATATTATATTATTACTAGTGTGCAACGTAAGATTTCAAAGAAACTCTTTGTTGCGTATCAGGTACGCTATCGAACATAGTAACCCCTTTAAAGTAAAATTAATATTTAATTCACAAATATTAATAAATATGAAAATGTTTTATTCATTATTCACCTGGGATGTTACACTGGTCCTAATAGAGAGGATTCTTCCCTTCCATATTATCATGGATGGTGCAATTATTATGGACTTTATTAATTAGAGAAGTTAATTTCTTCATGGTTGATTCCAAGAATGATTACTTAATTGGTCTATATTTTTGTTGAGAAAGGATTCCACCTTCCATTGACATGTCATTAGACATTTTTGGCCTTTCATTTTCATGTTCCTCACAATAGCTGTTCTCTCTCATCACTACATTGTCAATTGGAAAAATATCATGAAAATGAGAAATTCCACTACGGAGAGAACATTTGCAGTGAAAGCAATATTTCGTAGGACCCCCATGGTACATTGCATCATGGTAAAGACCCTCTTTCTCTCGGATCTTCTGGCCAAGTGGAGGGATATTGTGGCTCTCATTTTGATTAAGGGTTATCAAAATTGATCATATTATATGCATGAAGAAATAATTCATGGTGAATTTACCAATAAAAAACTTTGGAATTTATGCTACTATGCTCATAATTTAGTAATGGGAGGGTAGGATCTTGATCTATGATATATAAATGTCTATGGTATTCTAGAACTCATGCATTAAATGGGGTTAGATAATAGATCAAATATTTTTTTCCAGTCACATTTGATAAGGATTAATCTTATATTCCTTCTTATGAGTGATTAAGGCCAATTTCTTAGTGAAGTGGTTGGCCTAGCCCAGTATTTGTGTCTACATTGGAGTGGCCATTGTAATAGGATGATTATGTCTGATTGGAGAGGGTGTGTGTTTGTAATACATTTATCCATATAATATTTGTAGTTTTCTCCATAACCCTTATGTATGGGATCACATATGTGTACCTAATCTAGGGAGATATTCTAATGATCCCCCCACTTCTAGGGATAGTGTTTAGTTTCCTAACCTCTAGGACTAGTTGTTTAATGGATATGTTATCCTATAATGTATGTAAGATATGGGTAGGTATTTGTGTCTTTTATTTCACCTTTTATAAGATATGTTTACTGACATTTTTGAATGGAATAAAGTTATACAACCATTACATATCTAGAGTAGGTGTGTGTGCCTACTCATGTCCTTCATTTTATTGCATTAGATACTGACATTACATGTATCTGGTGGAAGAGAGTTGAGTCCTCCCCCAACTCATCATCGGTACTTTTGGACCGAAGTCACCAGATCCTTACAGATGTTGCTTCTAGAAGCCTTGATAAATGAATGAAATTGTGTCCTTCGCCTAAGATATTTCCATCATTATAAGTTAGAGATATTATTTTAATTATTCCCAACAAGTATTTTTGGATGGTTTTTTGGTTATAGGAGGGTGTATGTTCTAGTCCACAATATGGAACCTGATTTGAGTGGAGGGTTTCATTGGGTGATTTTGGGTGATTTTTATTTATTTATTAATAAAAGAGGAAGGGTTCATGTTCCCACTAGTTGTTCCACACCTTGTTGGGTTAGTGGGATTATCTAGACGATGAAAAGGGGAGATCATTCTCCCTCTTTCCTTTTTGTTGTCCCCAGTAGGCCTTCTTATGATACTATGTCTAAAGAACCTTTGTTGTTCGGTTAAGGATAACACCTGCATCATGTTGAGGGGTTAATACTTCACGACATTTTTATTTTTGATTGTTAGAATGCTCACTTGAAAAAGAATCATGTATCTTCTAGGTGAGGTCATATGCAGCCTCCTGAACCACCTACCGATGATATGGGAGGGACTAGCTGTCTCATTCTGGGGAGAAACTCTCCAAATGATTGAACAGGGAAATAAAAAATATTTTTTCTAGGACCACCAGTCATTATTGACTGGATAATCAGTTGTTTTGGATGATTTAAATGTCCTTTCAGGTAAAATCTAGGGTATAGATTGTACCATTCTGACGGTACTCTTATAATAGCAAGTTTGAGACCAATCGTTGAAGATATTGTGTTGGTTATGGCTTCCTTCATGCTGAAAAATCCCATGCTTGAGCGGTATCCAATGATTTCATAGGTGAAAAATATAATGACTCCATTATATTGATAGGAGTTCTAAAAATAATTACCTATATATATATGAAAACACAAACTGGAAACCCTATAAAAGAAACATCTCATTTGAATGAATACATGAATGAATCATTATATTATATGGATTTATCTTATCAAGTTAAAGAGTCCGGACATGTGTGTGACATTATAATTTTGTTTAAGGATTCACATCAGTATTCCAATTTTTATTTACCTTAGAATCTATTTTCTAGTTTGAAATCAAAATTTCCAAATGATTTTCGATGGGTTTTTTGTGGAACTGTAAATACACAATGGTTTTTTATCCAAAGTGATCTAATTTTGAAAACAAGGATTTCATCTATATGTTTGTACAATGATTCTTGATAACTCACATTGGTCAAGATGATGGGATTTTGGGCTCATCCCATACTTTTAGGGAGATATTATTTCTACTATGGGACTCTGTTATAGATTTAAGACATATTAATTAATCCTCTATTATATCCCAAGTATGATGTAGATTACCCTA
Organism: Viscum album; assembly: GCA_963277665.1. Lineage (NCBI taxonomy): Eukaryota > Viridiplantae > Streptophyta > Magnoliopsida > Santalales > Viscaceae > Viscum > Viscum album. The sequence goes on from OY728152.1 coordinate 2,089,228,591, forward strand.
TAATTAATAACTAGTCATTATTATGTATGGAATACAGATTCACCTATATTTATCTAGGGTTATTTATCAGAGGATATATATGTATGTATCCAAATTAATCCAAATATGGTGTCCTCTTATGTACAGGTTATAGATTCTATAGTAATGATTATGGTGGTTTTCTATCCACTTAGTGGGGCACTCTGGATTGTATCATCATACAAGGGTACTGGAGTTATTTTTTTGTTTAGGATCGAACCCATATGATAGGCTTACTACATATCATCATGAAAGGAATCAAAACCCATGTAGATTGGTTCCACATAATGGTGAACATCATACCTTTTAAGGTCATGTGGTAAGGACCTAACCATATAGTTGAACATCGTGTAGAAATTATAGTTAGGAAGAAGGTTCCCATTCAGGTTTGGTGTGGGTACTATTTCGATGTTGTCCAAAGAACATTTAAGAGATGTGAATTTCAACGTCGTATTAGACCTTGACAAGAATAAGAAATAAAGAGAACATGGTTGATTTGGGGTGTTGGGTTTAGACCACAAAGAAGCTTCCTATGTATACAATTTTTATGGGAATTAAATACTATCTAGTATATTTTGTCTCATAGGTGATTATAACCCTTTTAGATGATTTTTTGTGGATTGATCCTGAAGAGGATTCCCTGATAAAGGACAATGAAATATGTCCCAACTCGTGAATATTAACTCATGAGGATATTTTTGTTTACATTGTGGATTTCTCTTGAGGAGGGTTTTTGGATTAAGGGGATTATTATTGGGTATTATTTCCTAAGAGGATGCCCAATGATCTCGATCCATAGATAGATTCTTATGTACATTGTTTATAGATGGAATTAGAGTTCATGTAGTTAAATCCTTAACATGGATTGTTTATATTTCATGATTACAATAAACCCATATTCCCACATGATTTATAATCGGCATGAGAAATAAGAGGAAACATAAGATCTGGAAAACCACAAAATCTTCTTTTGTCCAAGGTTGACATAGAGACAAAACCAAAAGGTAAATTGATGGGGTAATGAGTGCACCCACCCCTTATATACACTCTTATATTGGTGGAAGATTTTGGGGCTACAAATAATGATTTTGGGGATGTGGAACTTCCCTCCCGTTACATTACCCGAAAATGAGTTCATGGTATGGAAAATGATGAATTAATGAAGGTTAATGATGTAGAGGAAGAGATTCTCAGGAATAAAACCTCATACATGAAAGGATAAGTGAATAATCAATGAGGGATTGCCTATAATTGATTTCATTATAAGGATGGAAGATTTCATTACATTTGAAAAGGAAACACATGTGTTATCCACATCATCCCAACATAGAACTAGAGGCTCTAGGTCTTAGAGACCAAAATGGATGGAAATGGAATTAACCATTTTTTAGACCTAGAACTCTCCAAAATTGTCCCTAGGTTAGGGTTCATAGTGAAAATAGATATAGAAATCTAATTTTTCATTGAGTATCCAAACCATCTGGTATTACCAGTGTGGGAAACATCTGGATGTATAAATAATAACTATACGAGAGACACACCGGTGTGACTTTTCCTAGGTCATTGAAAAACTAAAGGACATGGTGGAGGTTTCAACATGGTCCCTTTAAGAAAATGGATCCATGGGTAGAGGAGATCTGCTATAGATGGATTAAAGGAGGGCTCAAACGGTGACTCACCCATTTCATGGGCGTAGGTTCCTGGCCTTTGTGTTCTTCATAGGTGTGTCTTGTAGAGATTTGGAGGAACTAAAACTGCTTTGTGCATGGGGTGGGGGTATACCTTATTGAACTATTGATGCCTCGGTAAATTCACCATTGAGTCAAAAAAATTATAGTGAGGCCTTATCTGAAGCACCTTGGGTCTACTCTAGTTTTCTAAGAGGTTTTTAGCATATTTCATAACTTAAGGAAGGGGCACTAGGAATGTTGATTCATGTTATTGAAGATGGTTCCTCAAATAGGAGTCTTTAATTTTTTACCTTGATTGAACTTCAATATTCTATATCCCCATTATTTTTCTCTTCACTTGTGTTCATGAGAGCTACCTGAGAAATATTAGGGGACTTAGGTGAAGGTGTTGCAGAATTAGAGCTCTGGGGGGTCCTCCAATTTTGCATCTCTTCAAATTAGGATCCCTGAGGTCCAATTTATAGGAACATATAAGACCCATGGTTATAGATGATTTCAACATAGGTTATTGGAACAGGTCTACAACACAAGTCTATAGTTAATGGGTGTCTTACCCCTTTGGTCTGTGCAGGGTAGCTACAATGATTATGTAACAACCAAGAGTCGGTGCATGTAGGTTGATTTTAAAAAGTCCATTGGTTCTCTGTAATGATCATTATCACTTTGTAATGCACAATTCTATCTTTTTTATCCCTTTATCTTTCTTGATAAAAAATGAGTGTCAACAATATTGAAAAACATAGTTGAGGAAAATATATTTTTCATTTTCAAAATAACATTTTTTAACAAAAAGTCAAAAAATATATATTGAAAATAAATTTTTTTGAAAATAATATATGAAGCATATAAATTATGTTTAAAAACATTTGGTTGGTTATGAAGTAAAAAAATTTCATTCATTTGTTACATGTTTAAATATATATTCCATTAATATTTTTAGTAAAATCCAAATGGGAATTGTTTTGAAAATGACATGACTATTTCATTCAAAACATTTTGAAAAAAATTAAATTTGGTAAAAATATATATATAATAAATCATTTTTAAAATTGATTATGACATTTTGAAAAAAATTTATTTAACATGTGTTTAGAAGAAACATATTTTTTTACCGAATAGGTAAATTAAATTAAATTTTCTTAAAAACACTTTCGCAATTATTTTATGTAACAAATAGTGTAAAATATTTTTATTACTTGAACATATAATGAATAACTATAGTATAGTAAAATTAAAATTTTAAATTCTACAATGTCAAAAATAGTTTCCTTTAAACAAAAATAAATATAATGTAATCCTATTGAAATTGTTATTTTGATGTAAACCCTTAAAATTAATAAAATGTTGAAGTGAGAATTTATTAATTAATAAATAATGTGTATCAATTATAAATACGTCAAAAAAATTAAATACAAAATAATAAATAAAAATCCATTAAACACATAATCTTATAATATCAAAGGATATAAATTATTAATATAACCTAATGAAAATAAATTGAGTTATAAAATTATTTACCGCTTAGTTACTCTGTTGTAAAAATCCATTACATTAAATAATTCAAATGGAATCATAAGAAAATGAGTTATTAATGAATAACGATGCTACATATAAAGAGGAAATTATATACACCATATAAATCAAATTAGGTGAAAAACATTGACATATTCCTCTGTGAAGGGAAATTGAGATAAAGTCTCTTACATCATTCTTACAATCATTTGAATGTTCTTTAACCTATAGTATATTTATTTTCGAGATAATTAACAAATAATAATATCATAATAATATTTATAAAATCATATATGATACTTTTATAAATATCATCACCCTTTCATTAAAAATATTTCATTGCTTTCATTGTTTTGGGTGTTAATTGGCTATTTTTGTCATTCATGATTTGTCATGAATGTTATAAATATTGTGAATATTATATAGTTACATCAAATCAAGAATAATAATCATGACATTATTATCATATTTTTTCATCAATTATAATTTTCAGACCAATCATGAAATATGGTTTTATGATGATGAAGATGGTAGGTCGTACATATGCATAAGTAACATTTCCATTTATTAATGATCATTATGGATAGGGGTAAGTAATATTTTACCTTCCCAAATTAATCATAAAATCTTATTGTTTCTGTAAATATAATTATATATACCATACATGTTGTGTGGTGAGAAAATTATAGTCTCATCATTTCGTGAAGGTGGTAGTCCACAAATTCATGAACAATGTTTTAATCATTCAATGAGTCAAAATATAAAAAATAAAATGACATATTAAATTTTCAGAATGATAAATATTTCACTAAAATAATAATTAATTCATTTAAATCACATATAGTAATTTAATTTTTCCATATCACCATCCAAGTAATGTGTCAGTTAATGAATAATTTCATCACTTCACAAAGCGATAATTATCCATACACACAAGTGAAATATTGTATCCACAATGAAAAAAAATTTAAATATATATATATATATATATGATATAGTTGATAAATAAGTATAACTATTTTGAAAATATCATATCTAAAATTTATATCAATCATCATAACCAACAGTGAGAGGTGAATATTTAAAAATGAATAACATCGGTTCCCGAGGCAGTAGTCTGTTGTACACGTGAATTATGATTTCGTAACACATTTGATGCTAGTGGAGATAGTTTTTGGTAATTCCCTTATTATATGAACATCACAATATATGTAATATTTTTAAATTATTATATCAGTATAATTGTATAATAATTTATATATATGGATAAATAAATAAAATAAAGATGCTCATTGAAGAACATTGCCTCTTATTCGGGTACACTCCTTCGGTTTGCACCAAAAGCCTTCTTATATTGGATTTATGCCCAAAATAAGGCTTCAAGGTGGAGGGTTTGTAATTCGGGATGATATTTTATTAGGTATTGGAAAAAGGGTTTTAATGGTGTGGATAAGAGAGGATAAGGGTTTCCATTTATAAATGACGAGAGTGGCACACATGTAATTTATGAAAAGAAAAAGGTTAAACCACATTTTTCACATGAAAGTAGGGTAAAAAATATATTTTTATATAGATGTAAAAATTATTGGATATAAATATGTCCATAAAATATATTTGATATAATTTTTTAGTTTATATTAACCCTTAAAAATTTTATTTTATCTCTCAATAAATCCAATTTTAAAATAAAAATAGTAGTTAATTTTAACAGTTTTCACTATTAATTTTAGAAAAAAAATTCGGCTTATATTATTAAAATATATAAATTATTTTCATTAAAAATACGAAATAACTTTTTAAACATTAAATTCCCATAAGGGACTGAATTTAATTTAAATTTTATCCCTCAGACTCGACAAGAAAGTGGGTTTTTAAAGATAAATTGTTCAAAAGATTAAAAATTATTTGTACCAACAATTAACATTAAAATTATTCCAATAACATAAATTGGATTGAATAATATATAGTTGAAATAATTTTACCTTAACATGATTTCAAAATATATTTTAAATTTATAAATATTTTAAATGAAAATTTATTTTTCAATTAAAATTAATTATTTTACACTAACCATCAAAAAATGAAACATTTCAGTAAAATCCAAAAAATTAACCCAATGATAATTTTAGTATTTTGATTAAAAAAATAAATTTTTTTTTATAAATTAAATTATATGAAATTGGTAAAAATTAAATTTAATATTATGTGTGTAAAGCAAAACTTATCAATAATCCTAAAAAAATACATATTTTAAATAAAAAAAATATTTTTGTTTTAAATGTTTCTTATTTGATCTATAATTAATAGTTAAAAATAATATTCATAATTTTATATTAATATTAATATAAACAGATTTAATGAATATTTTATTATGATATATTTTATTATGGATTAGTTAGACTCGGGGTTTAGTGTTCTGCATACTATTGAAGACTTTAAATTTAAAGAAATATATTTACTAGGTTGTTTAATATCCATGTGGGGTATAACTTATTCTATAGAATAAATTGTTCTTATTTTACAATTTTATGGGTTTACACTATATATCACCAATTATTATCAAAATAACATTTTTGGGTATGATCTTCCCTTATGTGTTTTGTAATGGATCTAACCTCCTCTACTTTTTCCTCATCCAGGTCAGTTCTAAGTAGATTTATTTCTCCAAATTATTATAAAAAAATTGGATTTATAAACATCCCTCAATAGTGGGAATCATAAATGACCATATGAATGCTCATATTAAATCTAATTTCATAATAAAATTCAACCAAATTTAGGTTTTTATCCTAATGAAGTTTTAAATCTCTAGAGAAGACTCTCAACATGTCTTCTAGAGTTTGAATGGTCCCCACAGACTGACCATAATTATTAGGATGATAAGAAAAACAAAAAATAAACTCTTTATCTAGATCATATGGAATGGTTTTATATATTTTCTAAGTGACCCTTAATCTCAATACGATACGATTGATAATTGTACACCAATAAATATCACAACTTCATGAAAGAATAACAGAGTAATCTAGTCATGACAGAAGTCTTCAATAATAGTGATAAAATGTTATGATTTCATAATGATATTGAATATCACCAAAATATAGTTATTACCTTTTGATATTTTGGGGAGTACGATGAATAAATACATACTAATGTTATCCCATTTCCCTTATTGCATGGGTAGTGTTTATAACATCTCCTTATACATATCTCTCTTAGATATAAGTTTCTAACACACACAACATCAATATACATACAAGGAAGTATCCATTTTAATGTTATCCAACAAGAAGTATTATTTAAAATATCTTTAAATATTTTTATTTCTACGTTTTTTAGATAATGATGAAATCTAAACTTCATCCAAAAACTCCTTCAAAATTTGTATTGATAAAACACATTCCTAGTTCTAGAACATGGTTATTCAGGAATGATCATGTTTGCACATAGGAAAATTCCTCAACTTCATATAAAATTACACATCTTCCTCTTACTCATTCTTAATCCTCTCAATGATATATGGTTGAAAACTCATCTGAGTAAGATAATATCTATCTCATTTACTCAATATTTCTAGAACCAACATCAATAAATCTATAAATATTCGATCTCATTCAATCCACATCAGGGATAAACTAGTATGTTCTTTCTGACTCAGAGCACCATCCACCTTCTTCACCATCCCATTATGGTAACATATTGAGAAGTCTTAATATTTGGTCAACTTTATCAATCTTATTTGATTCATATAAAGCACTTTCTGGGTAAAAATTGAATTAATGATTCAATAATTAGTATCTATATCATACATCTCACCATATAGATAATTCTTCCATATATTTAACGAAACATTTACTACTGCTAACTAAAATCCTGATTCATGTACTTCTTCTAAATATTAAAAATTACAGTGAGTAATGATCTATTTCGATATCCTTTTTAATGAGTTATAATACCCATACCATTATCGATACATCACTATAGATAAAAAAAACCTTCTCCATTATAGGGTGGTGTATGAATAAGAACACTGACCAACCTTCCCTTTGGTTCATTAAAATTATCCTCACTTTCATAAATCTACAAGAACATAACCCCTTTCATATTCAACATGTTTAGTGGGGAAGATATTCATGAGAAGTATATGAAAAATCATTAGTTGTACCCTTCCAACCAAATAAAACAATGGATCTTGGGTTCCATGGGTGGTCTAGGTAATTCCTAATAACTTATATCTTTTAAGTATCAACCAATATACCATCATTTGAAATTATATGACCTAAGAATAAATCCTTTTTAGAAAAAATCACACTTATTAAATTTGGAATATTGATTCTCTTTCCATAGGGCCATCAACACAATTCCAGAATATTGTTCATTCTCTTCATTTCTCTTTGAATATATTAGAATATCATCTATAAATACTAACAAAAAATATTAAATTTAATATCAAACTAAACTATTCATTAAATACATGATGATATAAGGACAATTTAAATGTCTAATTACAATTACAGTCAATTCATAATTAATATACCTTATATAGAAGGATTTCTTCATTACGTCCTCTTTATTGACCCTAAGATAATGATATCCCTATAAAAGATAAGTCTTGGGAAAATATTGAGGTTCTCATAATTTCTCATATATATCATCTCTACCATGCATAGGATACATTTTCATAATATAGATTTTTTTATGTCAATGATAATCAACCCATAGACTCATTGACCAATCATTCTTCTTAAAAAACATGTTTTCCCCATGGATATTCACTAGGCTCAATTAATCCCTTATCTAGATTCTGTATGAGATTCTTATTGAATTTATACAACTCAATTATTTATACATTATATGTAGTCTTTGAAATAGGTTTATTGATAGGTATATATTCTTATGAAAAATTAATTTTATGATTCAAAGGAATAACTGCTAGTAATTCCAGAAATATATCAATCAAATCCTATTAAATATTTATATCATTAAAAATGAGATTATACCCAGTTATCTGAAACTAATATAACTTGTGAATAGGTATTAACACCAATTTGATGGAATAAGTTTCCATTCATATATTGGGTTCATCATCACACCAAAAGTAAATCATAAGATTATTTAAGATATAAAATTTAGCAACCCTTCCTTTATAGTTGATATTGGAAATATATTATTATGTCTAATACATGGACAAATTTACATATAATTAAACTAGAGGTATATTAAATATTTTAAAAATAACATTTCATAAAACTTCTATTGGATATGATCTACAAAATTGAGATAAAATCATTCATCCATTAGTATTTTTCACAATAAACGCACCATCTAGATGTTGATGTGGTGAAGATATACCATTAGTAAAATTTTCTGATATAATGGAGTGGGTAAAACTCTAATGAAATAAAAAAATTCCACTACTAGAGTGTATTATAAGTGTACCTTTCACCAAATCTCTACAAACATTCACTTTGATAGTAATAATTTCATATTCTGGGAATTCTCCCCTTGGCGTATTCTATTGTATGTTCCCTTAACACTTGTGGTTCTTGTTTAAATAATTATATGTATCATTAATGTTGAATCATTGTATGTTATTGGTTTCATTATTTTTTTTATACTCATTATCCAAATGACCCTTATATCTACACTTATAACAAACTCCAATATCGGAAAATAAATTTCAATGATGTATATTTCTACAATGTTTAAATGATAGAAATTGGTTCATTACCCTCATTTTTTCAAGTTTTTGCTTTTTCTTGGTGTATAGATAAACAGTCCTACTCTTGATTTCCCTAGAATTCAAAATATATGGACAATTATTTATTTTTATTAATTTACCATTCTAATATTTGAGCATAGGATGAGTACATTTGAAAAAATAGTTCCCTTTAGTGACTAAGCTTAATTTCATTAAATAAATTATCAATCATGTTTATTGATCTATATATATAGTCTAGAGTATGTCTGGATAATCCATTCTACCACATATTCTTTTTCCTTCTTTTTTAAAGTAAATAAATTCCACTCCATTTCTTCTCGTTATTCTCATGAGAAGTATTTCATAAATAAAATCTCCTTAAAGTTTCTCTATTCCATGATTTTGATTTCATTATCCTCTTTATTATTCTGGATCAATTGCCTCTATTGATTAACATCTCCTTTTAAAAAATAACCTACCAGAATATCCTTTTTATTTTCATTACATCCCAAATATGGGAATTTATTTTTTACTGACTTAATCCATTTCTCAGCTACCAATGGATTTGTACTTCAATAAAATTTTGAGGATTTTTCCTTATAAATTGATCCAACATAGGTTTATCATGTTTTAAAACAACATGTTTCTCCATTTTGGAAAGGTTATTCATCATAAATAAAGATAACTACCTTAATATGGCCATGATCTACTCGTTTGCAACAGTAGTTGTATTGTATTTCTCGGTAGCACAATCCATACATTTTCTATGGGTGTGGATTCCCTTTCATACATTAAGCATCAATATAAAATAATGGCATCCACTAAGATAATACATAATACACATTAATATTGAGCCATAAAATAAAATTCCATATAATCGTAAATGTTTTCAAATACTATAAGGGGTCAACATAATTTTTATTTAAAATATAGTTCCCATTGTTTCTACTAATATTTCTCTAATGAATAATATAGAAACCCCTTACTCTAGAAACCTAGAGCTAATTACATGTTTATAACATTTCCATTAGATATAATGGTTCTCATCCCCATAGAATAATCTGTTTAGTATTCTTTATGAATCAAGTACCTAAATTATTCACATATTACATTTTAAATATATAAAATCTAATAAGAAAAATTATTTCAACCATTATATTATTTATTATATACTTTTTTATATCCAAGATATTGAAAAATGAATAAAGTGTGAGCTATGATTCTCAGTAAGAGTTATATATAACATAATCAATCATGAGTAAATAAGTCATAATAAATATGGTCAGATAAATAAGTCATAACACATTCCATTAAATCAATAACCTGAGCACAAAATGAATTTATATATAATATCTTTGTCGTAACCTAATGGATAATAAAAAATAAATTCTTAGTGAATTAAATGCTTAATATTGAATTTCCAAATCTCAAAAATCATGATATTGTTAGCATGAATGGGTTTTTATAAGATAGTTTAATAAATGGGATGGTATACTGTAGAAGACCAAAATTTTATAATACATTTTCCTTGAAATAAATATGATTTGTTGGATAACTTGTGTTACACAAAACATGGAGTTTAAATAAAGCTCAATATGCTATTAAAATAATATTATTAAAACAAGCATATTATAACGTAGACATTAAAATTAGTAGTATGAATAAGGATAACCATTTTATTAAAAATGTATCATAATATTTTATATAATCTAAATTTATATATTATTTCCTAGAACATAACTTCTCAAATTTTATTGATGTCATTTTAGGATTCAAAAGAATTTCAAAAATATTTTTTAATTATTTTCTGAACATATACTATAATTAATTTTTTCAAATCATAGGTAAAATGATATAATTTTTTAATCATCATCTAAAAATTATTTTTTGGAATAATTGTGAAATTTTCTTTAAAAAAATAGTCTTTTGGTAAATATTAAAAATATCATTTGTTTGTAAAATTTTCATCACTTTTCATTAAATAAACTATCTTAAATTCTAGTTATAATTTTTATTTTGTCTAAAATTAAAATATTAACCATTTTATTTATAACAATATATTTCATTTGATTTGAATTATAAATTTCCATTATTTTGGTATATATCAATTTTTTTCTTCAAAAAGTATTTTTTCTGAAAAACGTATTTAAGTGAATATTTTTTTACATTTTAGTTAATTAAAAAAATAGAAAATAAGGAATTAATTAAATTAAATGTATAGATTATAAATATATATATATTAATTTAAATTTAAATATTTAATATTATAAGTCATGGTGTTAATGTAAAATCATACTTCCCAAAAAAAGGCATTTTGCTGAAAAACATCTTCTCATCCTGCTTTTCATGTTTTATATTAAATTAAATCCTTCAACTTTTGTAAAATAAAAATTTAAAAATGAATTCTAAAATATTAATCATTTTTTTCAATTTAGGTATATAGTTATCTTATATTTTTTTCATTATGAATATTAACTGTCTTAAATAATTTTAATTGTGGTGTGGGTAAATCGGATAATTACGGTTAAAAATAAAACGATAAGGACTAAAATGTAACCCTATCCCTTGTACGAATTTTATTTTATTATTATATTTTATCTGTAATCATTCATAATTTTAATATATGACCTTTTTCCATTTTTTCATTATTTTGACCTTTATAATATGTATGTTATCGATAAAGTCAAAAATATCTCATTCTTTCTCTTAATATCTATGATAGTTTTTTGGCCTGGATAAAGAAACTATAATCATTTATAAAAAGTAATGTGAAATATAAATTATTCTTATTTATCATGGTAATTTGTTTCAAAATCATAGTGATGAAATAATTACCATAAATTCATACACAACACTAACGTAGTATTTATTTATTTAAATTAAAAATAAAATAAATGATTTTAAAAATATTCAATGTAATGTAATAAGAATTAATTATTATGTTCTATGAATTTTATGTATAAATATAACAGGATATGTATGTGAAAATTTTTTATATTTTAAATTTTTCTATTCATGATATTTTCATAGTCAAGTTAAATGAATAGTTCAAAATTACATTAATGATATTTTATAAAAAATGATATTTTATTAAAAAAATATAATTCATATAAATAATATCATCATCCAGGTGATTTGGATATAGTTTAAATATCAACCATGGTCAATTTATTGGATAATTTTACTTCTATTATGACTATTCTAACTCCTAAAGGGTAAAAATATTTATTGTGCTGATCATCAAAATGATTAAATGGAGGAATATAAATTACATGTAATAGATGCATTTAGAGTTAAATGTCTTATTTGTGGGGAAATTTGGAATTATAATAGTCAATTCCCTTATACAAGTGATAACACCTAGACCAAGAAAGGGACCATGTTATTCTAATAATTTATGTGGAATGATTGATTTATTTTTGTATTGTAATTTAAGAATTATGATGTGTATGTTTCTTATCAATGGTATTCTAGTAATAAGAATCATGAATCATCTAAGGATTGTTTTGGATTAAATTTTAATTATAGATTTTCAGTCATATATTGAATGGAACTAATGACATATAAAATCCATTTAGTGGTAAAGTGATATTTTATAAAAACATGATTGAAGGATTTATAAACAATAATATATTCATGATATCGAGTTAATAATTTTTATTTGGGATAAAGATCTGATTGATATTGATATAGTAAATTGGGTTTTTTATATAGGGAAATATTTTGAATCATGTGTGATTTTATTTTGGATTTATAGTGATTCATGATATTTATAGAAATGATTATCCTATTTTGGGAATTATGTGATTAGGGAATAATAATTTCTTAGTATATGACCTTATGATTTATTAATATTATTTATATATAATTTTTAAGTTGGTCATAGAATAATATGTGATCAAATAAATCTAATATTTGGGATTTAATTTGGGTCTAAAATATTTTAAATAATTATATGGTTTGTTATATATTGAATGATTTAATTTGACCATTGGATGATATTAGGGAGATTTTTGAGATTGGTGTTTGAAAATTTATTCTCATTCTACAACTTTTGTTAAGAATTTTAGTTTTGGTAAATTTATATAAATAGGAGGAATTAATTTTAAATTTTTATATCTTATTAACTGTTAAAATATATTTTCAGTGCTTTGGTGAAGAAAAAGAATTATCATAGGTATTTTCTAAAAATCAATTTTTTATTATTTTCTAATTATATATTATAGATTAGTGGTAAGTAAACATTTCCAAAAAAATCATCACCAAGAATTCAAATTCAAAATTCCTTACCCTATCTCAAAAATCATAAACATCATCAAGATTAAAAATTAAAATTAAAACATTAAATTCATTTAGAAAAAGAAGACATCAAGCCCTCCCAAAAAAACATCCTCAGGCCAGAGAAGCCTGAATCACAGACCACCTTGAGTCATACACCATGACCCTGAAACACGGTACCTCATTAATGAGAGTCCATTGGTATTCATCCCACGAAATATAATCATCCATCACTCCACCACCAACACCTAACACGTGCATGAATACTTTCCATTTCTAACACCATATAGAAACCCTAAACATCGACGTCGAATGAAGAAAAACCATCACAACATTCTCTCCCACCATCACTATCACAACATATTCCAAAAAAATTCCCCGTTATTTTGATAATAGGATCCAAAACATCTGTCACTGACATGTGAGATAATCAAAACAAAAAAAAAACATCTTCAGAATTAATAAATTTCTGAACCATCACCAAAATAACTCCATGAATAGAAAGAGGCCACAATAGGTCTTGTCTTCTTGAACACCACATCTCTCCCACAAACACATCCAAAAACCCCATTGGGATCCATCACAACTCACCAACCAAGGAGGGAGAAAATGACGTGGAATCCAAAGTATGTAGAGAGAAAACAAGACCTCCACAGTAATCCATGACTAAGTGAGAACCAATAACCCCTCTAGATACCATCATCTTCAATCCTTTAGTGGGGAAATATATACCACAACTATATTTAGAAATCCAAACAAAACCCATATAGTTTGATATAACCTATTTATAAGATCCCCATAAACAAAATCATAACAATAAACAACAACCCAAAACCAAAATAAACATCATTTTAATAAACTGAAATGAGTACAATCACATGGGAAATTGTAGAAAGATCCGAGTAGTATTAATTATCCAAAGAGTACTTTGTCGAACCTCCCACCAACAAAATCCCAAACCACCAGATAACAATATGACCAACCAAGATGGTTTTTAGCATCATGTTTTGTATATTAACAGAGGACATGGAGAGAGTGGATGCCCCAAATATACATAAGGAAATCCCATGAAATGATTCAAAAATTACTAGACCATTCAAACATTCAAGGTAGGATCATGAAGAAATGCAAAAACAGGAACCAATATTTCTGTAATAGATATCATTTTATAGATGTAACTAGAGAATCAATGATGGATGGAAAGAATGAGGAGAAAAGAGGAAACCTTGTGATGGATAAATAGAGAGTTCCCTCGAGAGATCAAAATCTATAGAAACATGGAAGAAAATATAGAGGTATGTAAGGAGAGAAAAGCACCATTAACATGAAACAAGGAATAGTGACTAGAAGAGGGATCACCCTCACAAATGGAATAACCCCTAGAGTGATAAGAGGTATTCTCTAGGGTTTGGTAAAACAGAGAAGGTATCCATCTTGATGATCTATAATAGTAATTTATAATATGGAATATGAAATTAAGTAGGTATGAAAAATTTCTTGAAACACAATCAAAGAAGAAAATTATTATTATGATATGGAAATAAATCTAGTAAATATGTTATCTCATATTTTCCACCTACATGGTAGATGATTTCTTTAACTAATGTATAGGTAATATAAATTTAATATTTCAATATTTTAAAAGACTACTATTTCTAATACCATATAAGAAACATTAAACTAAGCTAAAAAACCATAAAATATTTATTATTTTATCACCATTATAACCAAGCCAATAAATAACAGGATGTGAACAGTAACAACCATATTATTAAATATATATAAATTTCAATCTCTTTTAAATTTTATTTATTAATTATAATAAAATTGGCACTCATTTTTTTAGTAAAGTTGTCTTATTCCAAAAATTAGTTTTTAGTGATTTTTGTTAGTGAATACTATAATTAATTTATGAAACTATTATATATTATATTTTATAAAATGAATATAATTTTTAAATTCATCATATAAAAATTATCATTGCTTAATTTTTTATATTTCACTAAAAATGATCATTTTTTTATGATTAAGCAAAAATTCTAATTTTTTGGACTCTTTATTATCATTTCAATTATTTATGATGTAAAATTATAGTTTATAATATTTATAAAATATCATAAGATTATTTTGAATAAAAATATTAAAATTATGGTATTTCAAATTAATTTTCTATTTGAAGGTTTTAGAAAAAAATTATACCATAATGGCATTACTCTGAAAAAATATCTCTATTCATGTCTTGAAATATTAATTTTAAATTAAATTCTAGAACATCTAAAAATTAAATATTATACAATTTTTTTTCATATTTTGAATAAATGGGTTATATTATTTAATAGGTATCATGATATTATTTTCTTTATAAATAGTAACCATAGTAAATTTTTATTACCTCAGTATAGGTAAAATTGGTTAATTAAGGTTAAAAATAATGTCATATGTATTAAAATTATTTTAAAAACGTAATTTATTTCATTGGGATAATATATATCACCTATAATCATAAATATTTCTGCAATATATATTTTTTTCATTTGTTTTTTATTTTAACCATTATAATACTTTTAGTAAAGGTATCATAAAAAATGACACTTTATATCTTCTAATATTTATAATATTTTTTTAAATGGATAAATAAAAATTATTTTTTATTACAAATGGTTATTTTAAATTTTATTTTTTTTATCATGGTCATTTTTTTAGTGATGAAATAATTACCATTAGTATTTATACAACACTGACTCACTGCTAGTTTAAGTAGTAGAAAAATCATGGAAGATATTTTTAATAAAATATACAAGTAATCCTATATGTTTCAGATATAGTTTCCCATAAATTTTATAGGTAAATATATTATATAATGGGTTTTTTTTTAAAAAAAAAATTAAATACATTAATATATTCCTGTCTTTGAAGTCATGCTAGTTGTATAGTGTAAAAATGGCATTAATTCTATTTTATATTGAATAGAATTTTATTAATTAATTTAAAAATTATAAAAATATTTAAATATGGATATTAGTATGCTAAATGGACCTAAATTTTATACCTTGTCCATTTATGATCTAATTTCACTTTAACGGTAAAATTATATCCCTCCATTATTGAAAAATTCATTACCAGAGTTATGGTTAAAATTGTATGACTAAGTGGTTAAACCAAAAGATAAGGTTTAAAATAATGTCTAAACTTTTATAATTTTTTAGATTATTAAATTAAAAAAATATAATCCTTAACTTATAATTCTTTTTATTTTGGAACCATTTGACATGAGATAGAAAAATATTATACTATGATATTTATTGTATTTCTTAAAATAACCTTGATGATATTTTATAATAAATTTTTTTATTACATGATTTTAGAGTCATAAAAATTTTATATTCTTCCAACTGAATTGTGTATGGTTAAAGAAATCAATCATTTTCAATTTTTGGATCATTTTTATCTTATTATAGTAACTTTATTAACCCCTAAAGAGTAAAAATATTGATATCATGATAATTATCATAAAGAATAATATGGTTAAAATAAAGAAATTAGGGATAAAAAATATAAATTTGTAAAATTTTTATTTTATTACATTTTTTTTAACCCATAATAATTATATCTTCATAATATATCTATTTTTATCCACTTAGACATGAAAATTAATTTATATTAATTTAATTCTTTAAGAAATCCCAATAATGTCCCTCATCTCACTTATAAAAAGTTACTCATATCCTATATTTCTAACACATTTTGATGAATATATATCAAGATATTCTTGAAAATAAATTTATAAAATATTTCCCCATATTCTATAGATCATAGTGAGGGACGAATACCAATATTAGAGGGATTAATTTTTAAATAAATAGAGGTTGGCCGAAGAATAGGTATATCTTTTATCCGAATGTTTTTGTTTTATTTTTAATTCTACATAACCAAAATATTATTCAACCATGATGAAATAATGAAATAAATATCTTAAATATTCATATATGTTATTATTATAGTCTAATAACCTATATCCATCTCCTTTTCAATTAAATGGGAAATGATACCATCATTCGTGTGTATGGCAGAATACCACCTTGTGAATCGATGTAATTTGTTTACCATCATCTTCCCTCATAGTTTTTTATAATGATGAATTTTATTTTTATATATGATATCAATGAAATATTTATATTTCTATAATGATAGTATATCTTCTTCTTTATTATCATTCCATTGATGAAAAATTATAGCTCCGTTCATGTGTATGTATAGATTACAACGTAAGCAATGTAATTAATTTTCCCTGACTAAATCAAATGGATTTTATAAATAAGTATATTTAAATAAATAATATCATATTTATGATATAATAATTATTATTTAAATATAAAATTATTCTTAATTTCATTCTTTCAAGTTCTTTTACAAATTGAAATTTTACTCATACATGTGTTTGACCAACCATATCTATGATTGAAACGTAATGCATTGTTCATAAAAAAATTACATGGTTGGATTTAAAAATAATAATTAATTAAAATAATGACATTTATTTAGTTATAAATATTCAGGATAATATTGAATAATGACCTCTTTGACCATAGTTACCTTACCAAATTAATTTTCAATATATGTGTCGAATATTTTCAAAACATTATATGTGACTTCAATTGGTTATGTAATTATATATAATATGTTAAGATATAAAATAAAAGTAATAATAAACTATAAAAAGGTATTTAATATAGTAAATATGAAACATAATCTTAATATTCACACATATAAATAATTTACATGACAAGTATTACTTGAGTTAAGGGACACAATACTTTGAAAAAATCATTTTAAAAGTGGTAAAAGTTTATTTTCTAAAAATATTTCTTAAATGTAAATATTTTTAAAATTGATGAATTGTTTTATTATATGGATATTAATGAATTATATATTAAATTTTTTTTTCTTTCTTTTATATTTCTTTAAAATGTGTTGTAAATGAATATTTTTACATATTTTTTATAGAATGTTTATAACAAACATTTTTTATTTAAATATATATGAAATAAATGGTTTTTCCCATTGTATAAAATGTAATTTTATTTTGTTATTCATTTAATATAATTAATTTTTTCTTCATAAAAAAAATATATTTCCCTTGTTTGTAATTATTTTAAAAAAAAAATTCATATATAATAAATATTTCAATATCCAGAAGTGGTTTTCTTATGGATGAAAAGAATATTTTTATAAATTTTTAAAGTGTTATTATTATATTATAGTTATTATTAATTCATTAATATTATGCATAGTTCTATTATATATAAGGCATGTGTGGTTTCATTATAAACAGATAATGGATTTTTCTTTATAAAACATGAATGGGTGATCCCGATATATCCCAATAATGAATTTTGTATTTATTAGAGTGATATAAAAATGATGTCCCAAGCTACCTAAATTCTTTATATATGATTTCTATAATTTATTGTGGAAATATTGTGATTTCATAATGTAATCTAATGAGATTAATATAAAATAAAATTTATGTTACTTCTTAAGGGTGAAATGTATATCTTTTTGAATTTTTCTTCGTTTTTAATGATTTTAAGGAAATTGTTCTGAGTTTTTTTAATTTAATATTCATTAAGAAATATTTTTTAAAATTTTTGGGAATATAATTTTATTTATTTGGTATCAAAATGATTATTTTTAATGCAATGTTTATTGCTAAAAAAGGTAATTTTTTACAAGTATAAATAGACGAATTGGTTTTTTTATTCTTGTTATACGTACCTCACTAAGATTCTTATACTCATCCAATGATTTAAAATTATTTTAATATTTTATATGAGTGATTAGGAACAATAATGAATACATAATATGGAAAAAAATATTATTATTGTGGAAATATTTTTCACATAATGACATCAGTTTCGTTATGTAAGAGTTTGCCTTACATCTATAAAACTCAAAACCTAAAAGTTCCTTAGGTATGTATGGTAACCCATATTTTTTCTTCACAATGTATGTTTTGTGTGATTAAAATTAGGTCACATATATTGCAATGTAATAAAGAAATGTAAATTTTATGGTTTTGACAATAGATATGAGAGGGTAGTTTTGGGGTTTCTTTAGTTTTTATTAGTGTATTGTTTAGATTAATTTTAATAATATTATGTTTTCATGAGATTTTAACCTCAGAGTTATTGATAATATCATTATTTTATATGTTTAAGGTTGATCGTATGTTATAAAGGACTAGACCCCCTTTGATTTTTTAGATTGTTGGAGTTTAAGATCATTATGATTATTTTGGGTGACATTTATAGTAATACCAAATTTTCTTTAGTTTGTGTTTTTGTAAAATAATTTGATGAATAATTATTTTATATTACAGGGATATAATTTGAAATGTCTTGAAATCATTTATGTATAATATGATCTTTCATATTAGAGTAATTATGGTTAATCAAGATGAAACGGATATTACATGTTGATAATATATTATTTTACATATTGATAATAATGGTTTTTGAATGTCATATGTGATTATGTAATTAATATTATTTTTTATGAAGTTCAATATTTTGGGGACATTATTTGATTAAGGTAAAAAATATACTTTTGGATATGATCATAATTTTATTTTAGGAATAAAGGTTGAATTATATTTTTGAAGTATAAATGATTTTATATTGTCTTTATGGTTATTCATGTAATATGTGGAAATGACTAGCATATTTTGAAGATTATATTATTATGTAATATATATTTTTGTCTTATGATTTTATTTAATGTCTTACCCTAGATTACGATATAACTAGCAGTCAGACTGATTCATCACATGATCTTGGGCATGCCTCCATATATTCTAGAGACTACCGTCTGGAAGTGGGTGTGTAATGTGGTATTATAGGTTGACTATACCACATATATCAATAACCACCAAAAGATATAAAATAACAAAATTATTATAGTACACATTCATAAAGAAATATCCAATAATTAATCATGAAAAGAGGTTAAAGGCCCAAAAATCCATATTATACATACAATAGTTAGTCCACTAGGTGAATCATAGACAAAAACTAGAATAAATGATTCAAAAAAGGGACCAACTATATCTATGATCCATAACTCATCTTGTAGCCTAATAACATTTGATATGGCCTACTAAATCATTCAATCTTATTCCTCATCTCAATTTGTTACTGAAACCAAGTGAATGTATCCTTGGGTACCCATGTGTAGTTGTAGACCATTAAGGGTATGAGTAAAACTATGTAGGACACCACAAATAGTGTATTAAAAGATCTAGCCAACATATAGTGCAAGGAATAATATGAAAAATATGGGTATTGATTGATAAAAAAATATAGCACATAAAATACACTTGTTGATCCTCTGGCTCCAGGATGAATCCCTGGGTTAACAAAACCAACCTCAATGCGATCTTGAATGTATTTAAAACATTATGGAACCGTTTCAACCAAATATGTAACCCTTCCAGGGTATACACCCTAAATCATAATAGAAGAACCCAGCACAAGCCCTCTATGAAATGACTCATGTCTAGGTAGAGCCCTCTAAGTATTATAGTATGACCAGGAAAATCCCTATAAGAATGAAATCATAATGAGGACGAGCCCAATAAGAATTAATTTATAACTGGGAAGAAACTAGATAAGTATTATAGAATAATTATCTATATCCTTATAAGAATTTTAATATATCTAGGTAGATCCCTATATTAATTATAGAATGATCAGTTAGACCCGTATATGCATTACTATATAACAAACATCATAAAAAGACAATATTCCAAGCTAGTAAAACACATTTCTATACACCAAACATATATAATATTTCATTAAAATTTATTTTGGATATATCATCAAATTACCAATTATTCATCATTTATTCATTTGAGCTAAAATACTAATTATCACCATTATTCTTAAAATATCTTTTTAAATTATCGATGAAACCCATTAATCATTCTACTTTAATTATAAAAATAAAACAATAGTTTATGAATCTTAATCCATTAAAATTTAAAATCCTCTTTTCAATTATTATGATTCACATTCAGAACATTTTTCCATTTACCATTTAATTCTCAATTATTAATTCACATTTCATAAAACTCACTTTTTAGGCCAAAATTCCACATTAGCAATGACATTTCATCAATGGTTCAAAGGTAGGCACCCCACTCGGGTGGCCACAATTTCAGTATCAACGATAAGGAATCCAATGGGGTCCATGGGAGGTCAATGAATTAGTATTTATTCAAAACAGTGTGTTATAATTTATTTTTGTTCATACATGTTGTGTGTCGACATAGTTTCACATTTTGGACATTGAAGGAAGATAAAATAGATGAGAGGGAGTTTTTCTAAACCTCCTACCTTAATAAAAGATAAATACAATCTTATAATGATACTACAACAATATCTCTAACACCCAATACATGTCGAACATAATCAATTACATGAGTTTTATATGACACCACCTAACTGATTCCTCAACCAACCATTTGTCGAAATATTGATATGAACCTCCAAAACTAAATTGGGAAAAACCCATCAAGATATAGTAGATCTTCCATGAAATATATCAATTAGAATATATCCATGATTGATTAACGATGTATATTTCATAGATAAATGGAAAAAACCTTGGATCAATAATTATTGAACTCACTAATAGGAATCCATCGTATCATAAAATGCTTCAATCATTGAGGGGATGAGATCAGAGAGGTGACTAAAATCCAATACTCTTTATTCTAGTTATTTTTCATGAAAGAGGTTTGAGGGAAAAAAATTTGGTGTTTTGGAAATAAAAAATTAAAATAAAAACATGTGTCAAACTTCCCAAGTGGAATTCACCATGTGAAATCAAATTTCACAATGTTTACCAATATTTTAATATAGGAAATTACTTGGTATCACCCATATATTTCATGGTGTGAGACATAGTTTCACACAATGAATTTTTGGGACCAACCTCAATGCACTATTTTCATTCCCTAAAAAAATCTTGGGAAACCTATAAAATATTCTAACAAAATGAACGACACATTCATGAAGTGAATTAGGGGTTTTAGTACTTTTTAATGATTGTGAGATCATGACCACACCTTTAGTGGACTCCCGAACCCCCTAGTAATCAATAAAACATTGAACATCATCCAAAAAAATATTTTGGAACACTAAAACACATAGAACCTTCTATTAAATCCAAAATATAAAATTTACCCTTCCACCAATTAAGAAAATTGAAACTGCTAATGAAATTCTCAAAATAAAGTTGTAGGATATTATTAGATACTGACCATAGATCTTCTCATCCCCCAGAATCCTTATCAACCATTTACCACACAAAACAGACCTACACATGATGCAAAAATGCTCACAATATTCCATGTTCTACTCTAGAACACTGAAAGAGAACTCATTACATGACTAAAAATAGAATATATATTAGAAAATATAAACCAAGAAACTACTTCTAACCATACATGAAATCTTATATAGTGCCATGTGATGGTCTTCTACCTTTTAAACACAATTGTTTCATCCTCTAAGAGTTAAATAGTTTAATTTTTCTCCCCACCATTGAACCCAAAATTCCAGTAATGATTTTTAACCATAGTGTTCCCCACCATAGAGATCAATTATTATTATATGTTTTCAATTTTCCAATTATATAACCAACATGTATTCCATCATATCGATCAAAAACAAATGATCCCTCCAATGATTCCAAACATCACCTGAATTTCAATGAATGAAATAATATAATTATCTTATTCCATCTGTTCACATATCCCAGTTGACATTGAACATCTCAAGAACATGCCAACCATTTTGACCAAACCAAAAAAAACTCACGGTCACATATTCTCCTACAAAAAATCATCTAACAATACTTAAAACCCCTCGTATTACTCATAACCACAGATAGACTCAAATTCTCATTCATAAATCTCAACATTCCCTTCATCCCAATATCCTCTACAGGATTGAGGCACCCTTGATGTTAACAACCACTGACCTACCATTTAACATTATTCATGTCCTTCAATATGCCCACTGACCAATTTAAAAAAATTACTTGATTAGAGGAATTTATTCATGATCAAACCACCCTTATCTTTCTCATACAAGGTCAACATTTATTTTCACACTGAAAAGTTTCAAAATAAAAGGGTCAATAATATGAACGATCCTACCCCTAAACAGTACCCTTAATACAGAACACAAGAATGAAGGCTTCTTCATTTAGAAATAAACCATGGACTAACGATGACTTATATAGAAACACATTAGAAAATATCTTGCATCGGTCTCACAAAATAATTTTTGTTTGGATTACACACTTAGAGAATGGGTTAGGGTCTAACATCAAGGCCACAATTTAAGACTACTTGGTAATAGAAAACATAAATGAAGCCACAGCTCGTGGTATATATCACATGCTTCTGTCCCAACATAACATGACATAACCATGTTAAAACTCTAATATATTGGTTCTATCATAAAAAAAGTTTCATAAATAAATTCATCCAACAATTACTAGGAAACACATCATATCCATTAATGTTCACATCAAACTACTCCCTAGAGAACTAGTCCACCCAACAGAACCTGAACTAAAACCACCCAAAATGGGTCCAATGCTTATGCACCATGTTCCACATTAACCCCTACGTGTTTCCACACCTTTTTTGCATGAGGACTGATTTATCTTTCCCCTTATATAATGTCTTTTAATAGACTAACATAACCAACCATCAGAAATAATCAATATAAAATTCATCATAGTTGAGTAGAATAACACCAAGTACATATATGAAAAAACATTGTATGAGTATTTTTTTGACACTTCAAACTTATTTTCCCTCTACCATTAGTGAACCCACACAGTATCGTAAAAATATTTTTTTGAATCCTATGTTGTTGATATAATCCTTGAGATATCCCTTTCCTCTACCAACCAAGATTCAAAATAAACCCACTAGCCTCCTTCAAATAGGCTAAGAAAAAGATACAAATCCTAAATGAAAACATCCAAACCACATGTATGTTGTACTTGTCAAAAATTAACTACAATATGAAAAAATAAATTTGAATAGAATCCTCAAGACCTAGTCACCTAGACATCCTAGGGAATAGTTGTTAATGACACGCCATACATGTATCCAATATAAGATCCAAGACATTACTAAATATCTAGTCTACTATATTCCAAAATCATGATATAAATGAAAATAAAACTAACAATGATACAAATTTGTATCATTACACCCTTTTTTACAATATAAATAATAATTATCTAGACTAATTTCATATATTACCTTAGGAAAGCCTCCATTTATCCCAAAGGCTTCCGACTAGTAGAATGGATTAAAGGTGCTACTGTGGGAAGACTATACCACCTATATCCCAGTGGAAAAAAAAATATAAAATTACCAAATAATTAGAGTGCACATAAATTAATGAAAAACCAATAATAATATATAAATAATGGTACAACCTAGAATATTATTGTTATATATACAACAGTTTTTCCACTAGGATAGTCATAGAAAAAGACCAAAATAAATGAAATAAAACAAAATGGGCCCCACCACATCTCATAGTCAAACCAAATATGGTCTCAAGATACCATATGATTTTTTTATATCAACCATGTAATCCTATGTCGTATCCCAACCTATACCTATAACTTAGTTAACGTTTTATTTGGTAACAAAGTGTAGTGGTTTCACAAGAAGGGTGTGAATAAAACTTAGTACACCACCATGAATGGTGTCTAAACGAATCCAGTCTGAATATATTGCATTCCATAATATGATAAACAAGGTTATTAATTAATAAATCAATATTGTATGTAAAATAAAAATGATAACCCACAGGATCGAAGTATACACATTAGTTTATCCAAACCATACTATGTGTAATGTTGAATATCTATATAAATGTTATGGGACCATGACACCTAAATCCATAACCATTCTTCGGAATATCCCATGAAATATTATATTAGAACTAGGTACAATACCTCTATGAATTACAGAATATCTAGGTATATACATAGAATAATTACAATATGACTGGGAAAATCCATATGATAATTACAACATATCATCGTAAATACCAATAAGAATTACAACCCAATTCGGAAAAACACTATAAGGATTATAACATAATCAGGAAGATCCCATTAATAATTAAAACATAAGTGAGAAAATACATTTCATAATTACATCATAACTAGGAAGATACCTATAGACATTATATCATAAAAATATTTATAAAAAGGCAATATTTCACATAAAAGAACACATTTCTATGCACCAGGAATATCAAAAATGACATTACAATCTACTTTTTGTACATCATAAAATTATGAATTTTCCACCATTTATTTCATTGTGCTAAAATATAAATTATCAACATAATTGTCATGATCCATTCTTTAGGTATTAGTTAAACTTATTAATCATTCAAATTAAATTGTACCCATAAACCAAATGTTTATCATTCATAATCCATTAAAATTATGATACATCTATTCATTTCAAATGATTCAAATTCCAGCCAATATCTTAATTACCATGTAATTCTAAATTCTCAATTCTCATTCCAAACAAAACACTTTTTTAATAAAAAATTACACATTAACAACACTATTTCATCACATGTTCAAAGGAAGATTCACCACATGGTTGACCCCATGTCCGATCGTAGTACCAACAGATCCAATGGGGTTTTGGGAGGTAGAAACATAAGTATTTGTCAAAAAAAAGTGGGATATAATTTATTTTCGGTCACACAAATTGTTTTCAATCTCAATTCCACTTTTTTCACACACTAGAATAATAAGAAACATTTTAGGGTTTTGTTCTAGACCACATTCATCAAACGAAGTAAAATCCAGACTAAGAAAACCATAATGAAATTTTCCAAATATTATAGTTCTAGTTGGACTTCATCAACTCAATTTTATCCATATGTCACCACATAGCTATATCCTCAACCAAAAATCTATGGAATTTATGATATAGTAATTCAAAACCAAACTAGACAAAATCCCTTTCAGATCTGGTGGTTACATCATCCTATTTCTAAATCTAAAAAATGTCGAAAACAATTTATAATGGAGATTTGAAGGATTATTGTAAGAATACAAGGATCCCAATTTCATGATATCACTAAAATTAATAAATCCTAACTAACATATCTTCAATCGATGAAGGGATGAGATTTTAGATGCTTCCTTCGGCATAATTCCTTTATTCTTATCACGTTACACATACTAGATTCAGGGAAAATTAATTTTGGGGTTTCTAAAATAATTCCATCACTAATAAACCTCCACAAAACTACTCAAGATGAATTTACCATCTTCATGAACATTTCTTAACTTGTCTTTGTGTCAATCTAGAAGATGTGTTACTTTCAACAGCCCAAATTTAATTACCCTCTCTCACCACTAGCATAGCGTAAGTATGGGGTCGATCAATAAGAAGAGTTAATGATTTTTGTTTCTTCAGTCACAATTAATTAATTTATGTGATTTGGAATGCATATTTTACATTTGAGGGTTATGAAATTTATTTTATAGAATTAATCAATTAACTCTTCAAATTAATTATTAATTTACATAAAACAAGAAAACACTTAAAACTGTTTTTAACAAAAAATGGTAGAAATGTATTGGGGGTGTGGGTGGTTATGAATATCATTAAAGATAAATATTCATAACATGTCGTATTGTTAATAATAAATCACATCTTTAGGTTTCAAAAATATCGGAACTCAATAGGTCTGGTATGTTTTTATTGTGTTAATAGAATTCAATTTCATGGTCCTAGATTTGGTTTTTAAAAACATTATGAAATAAAATTCTTTTTTAGATGAAAATTGCACCCAATGGTCATGTGTTTAATCATATTAATCCTCTTAGATATCCCTAAAAACTAATTTATTGATCTAATATTGACTTTCATGAAAGATAAAGAGAGGGATTTCATGAGAAATTATGAGAGGTATAATGAACCAACATGAACACAACAAGAAAAATTAATTTCTAATGAGTCTAAATTGTGCATAGCCACAACACATAAAGGGAATTATATACTCAATAAATAAATTATTAATGACAACTTATTAATACATTAATTGTTCATTAGAACTAATAAGGAATAGAAAAAGGTGAAGACACCACAAGAGAAATTTTCTAAATGGATAGAATAGATTTTCAGCTCTCTATCCACAAAGACACCCCCTTCCTAAATGATGATCACTTCTAGATATAGTCCCCCAACAGCAATTGTATGTCCCCCACTGTCCAAGGGTGGTTTTGGGTCCAAATACTAGGTCAAATGGTGTTTAGGAGGGGAAGATAAACGTTATGTGTCCAACTCTTAACATTCACATACTTTATTTGCAAAATTACTTAAACTAGAGCCAATCGTACTTCAGGATCCCCCATGAGGAATTTAGGATCGTGGTTCCCTAGGTTCGTCTATATATTTTTTAAACTATGTAAAGACTGTGCAATAACCCACTAACTCCAAACCAATATACCC
Source organism: Viscum album (assembly GCA_963277665.1). Classification (NCBI taxonomy): domain Eukaryota; kingdom Viridiplantae; phylum Streptophyta; class Magnoliopsida; order Santalales; family Viscaceae; genus Viscum; species Viscum album. The sequence continues at coordinate 2,089,256,378 of OY728152.1, forward strand.
CCAAACAGTTTCCTATAGGATCTACTACGATTTGAAAACCATGTGGAGACTGTGCTGGAGGTTCTATATCAAGTATCCTAACTTCATATGGTCATCTAAGTTGGGATAATAAGTTTTAGTGACTTATTAGTAACCGTCCACCATGGAAAAAGGGTCCTAAATCCTTTTATTTACATATAAAATGCTCATTTTGTTCCATTATCTCATGTTCCTTCCAATTATGACCAAATTACACTTATCATAACATGTTAGGTTGTAAAATCAAAATACATTATCCAAACAATCAATTTGAATATGCATATAAGAATATAAATATTGTATGCACATAAGTACATAAAAATCCACCAAACATGATTAGTTGTTTATCCTCAAACAAATACCTATAAATTCATCTCCAAAAGGGTCAACAAAATATTGTTAGAAATTTCATAATATATATCAACTAAATAATTGTGTATTTTCAGTTAATTATTATTGAAATTCCAACGTGATTTCTTGATGACTCACCAAGTATTGATGTTATTCAAAAAAGGAAGCTCAATTAAAAAATCAAAAATATTAATTCCAAATCCATTATTGTTTAAAACTGAAATGTTTCTTATTTATTCAAAGAATGTTTCACCATCATTTCCATATCATCATACACTTAGATAGGATAAGAAAAGATTTTTAGACCCGAAATGGTGGGATATAACATTTATAGCACAAAAAAACTCATTGAGTTTCTGGTTTTGAAAATTGATGAAAGGTCCTCAACAAATTTGGGAATGCCTTTTCAAATCTCATTTTTTTAATTATGGTGACATAATAGAATTAAAATTGAGGCCTTGTTTTCCCCATTTACAAATATGATGAATTAAAAGGGAATTTCCTGAATCCTAAAAAAACATACCCTATAATAAGAAGTAGTTCGAAATCATTCATCACTTACCATTGTGTATAAGTCAATTTCTATTTTAAGTTGTTCTTTAATTTAAAATACTCCATCATAATGTTAATTTTTAAACAATATGTTTTATGAATGATAAAATAATGGTTTATCATCAAGAATTGACATTATTTTTCTCATAAGAAAGGTATGTGATCCATCTAGATATATGAGGGATTTACTAAATAGGTATCCAAAATATATTTTTCCCAATTGATAAATTTTCTTGACATTTATAACAACCCTCTAAAAGTCCCAAAGAAAAACATGTCATCCTTGTTAATTTTAAGGAAATGAGAAATTATGGTGACAAAATTTTGTTCCCACCTCAAGCATAAAACTAAGCACGGTCTCCAATAAACATGGTAAGGTGGAGTGGGGTGAGAAATGAAATTGTATGAATGGGGAGGTAGAATGAATTAAAAGAAATAATGTGGAATTAGAATATGAAAATATATCATGGAAAAAATTGGAGGAAGTACTATAGATTGGTGTGAAAGATCCCACCTAGAAAAAGGGAATCCTCATTTCAATAATTAGGAATCCACATACTATTCTGACAATGGAACAATAATAAGGGAATCAATAATATCACAAGAATAGCAAGTGTAATGAAAAGGAATTAAACAATCACACCACATATAAAAATTACTGAAAACATCCAGAAGATCACAGAAGATAAAAATAGTCACCAAGAAGAGAGTGTTATAAAAATATCAAAATATAAAAGTTAAGTAGTGTCATCCCACTGAAGGATCTTTAACAGATGGTTTTCAGATCTCGGCATGGGCTGCATTGACCTAGGAACGATCTATAGGAGACAGATCAGTGTACATTCCTTCTCTATAGTGTATGGATGTTGGAGTCATTGGATTTTGGTGTGATAAGGAATCCAAATTCATGTAGTAGGAAGGAGTTTTATGGTTGGGGCAGTAATGATTGGGGGTTGGTAAGTCCTGCAAGGTGATTCCCACAGTCTGCTTCCTAATGGCCCCAACCTACCAGTCAAACGTTGCATACATGTCTTTTTCCAGCATCCATCTACGATTCGGGTTCCCAAATGGTGTTCCATCCATGTGTGGGTACATGGGATAGGTAGAGTATGGTGGAGGTGTTATTGGAGCAGTTAGAGGGGGTTTATTCCATATCATGGGTGGAGGAGTTGTGGGAGGCATTGGGTTGGGATGATGAGGGTTTGGTTCATCCTGGGATTCTTCTTCCATGACTCTAAACTGATAGTGGATTCCATAAAATTATATTTTTTGGATGCGACATAAGATGGTTAGGTCAAATTGAAGGTCCATTTTTTCTCGAGGAAGGCGTCCTCGTCAAATTCATTGTCTATTAATTCTATGAGGAAACTCGTGAAAGGCCCACAAAAATTGTCACCCTTTGGATTGGAAAACATATACTGATGGTATTGTGGGAATATGAATGCAATGTTATTTGGAGTGTCAGTAAGCATGTTGTGGAAGATGAAAAAATAGAAAAGGATGGTGTTTATTTTCCCAATATGATGAGGCTATGAAATAATTGGTAATGATCCAAGGTAAAAGGTGATGGATGAGGTTCAGGTGCTGGAAATCCAAGGAAGTCTATAGGTCATAGAACCAAAACTTCCATGACTTCTTCCAAACCAAAGTGTTCCCCACCTTTGATGTAACATCCCAAGTAAATTTAGAATAAGATATATTTCATATTTATTAATATTTTTGAATTAAATATTAATTTTACTTTAAAGGGGTTTCTATGTTCGATAACATACCCGATACGCAACAACAGATTTCATTGGAATCTTACGTTGCACACTAATAATATAATATTATTTTTTTAAATTGTAGTTAACTCTATGTCATTTTATTGGCGGTAATGAATGAAACTAACTAAAATATGGTTATATATGTTTGTTAAATTTATTTACATTATCTAATAAAAAGTTAGAGTCTTAAAATGTTAATGAATGTAATTTTAAGAGAAATTTACATTAAAAGGCAGATTTATCATCTTTTAATGGTGAACCCACATTAAATCTAGTTTTGGTTACTTTAATAAATTCTATATGACGAAATAAAATGTTTCTTTAGAATGGGGACATCAAAATGTGATTTGTGTAAATTATTGGTATTTTTCTGATCAAGTTCATTTTTAATGAATATTGAAAAATATTGTCCTTTAATTCAAATGTGCCTTTTATTATAAATTATTTATATGGATAGATTTTGTTTTAATTGATTTTAAAGTGAAATAATAATTTATTTTTACCATTAAATCCAATATTGGACATTGAAATTAATTTCACTTTGAAATTTGACATAAACAAATGTCTATCTTTTGATAGTTATTGTTTCTTAAAATCACACTATTTGTTTTGATAACGGGAATTAATTTTAAAATTAATTAATTCCACTTATATGTTTTTAATTTGGAAAAATATACACCATTTTTGAATTCACTATATCAAATATAGCTTAGGATGAATTTTCGGTATTTTTCTGAAAAACATCAATTTTTGATGAATAGTGAAACCACTTAATGGTAGTTAAAAAACTAAATTTTTCAATTAAATAAAAATTTACCTCTTCTGTGAATTGAATTTCAAAAATCCAACATACGTGGTTGTTATCATGAAGTAAAATGTGGTTCAATAAGATGAAAATATTTTTTGGTGGATAGTAACTTTTGACTTTTATTTACCGAGGTTAAAGGTAATTAGGTTAATTCAAGGAAAAAAGAATATTATAATAATTCATAATTATATTAACACTTTTTCAAACCTAACTGGAGAAGTAATTAATTAATATTTTCATCTTGGTGTCTATTTTTTTACCCCTTTGGTCCACATGGAAGTGATAATGACAATTTAGATTAATAAACATAAACTAAAGATAAAATCGACATTAACAAAAATCATTATGTTATTAATTTTTTTATGGTGTTATATAAGTCTTATTTTACACTATAAATACTCAATGTAAATATAATATGATTTCCTATATGTTGTTAATTTTTTTATAATTTTTATAAATCAAATATATCAAATTATTTATTACACAATAATGATGGTGTATTATCTCAGTAATAAATGATTTAAATAAATAAGATCATAATGATTATAATATAATCTATAACTTGTCAAATTATTATTGGATGATTTTATTTCGACCATGACTCGTCTTATCTTTGACTATAATAATTTTTCGACCATTATAAACAGCATATCATTATATTAAAAATAATATTTTCACACATTCCTAAAGAGTCCCTCCTCCCCCTTATAAAAGGAGACCACTTCTAACCAATTCCTCACGCATCTGAAGCCATTTGGCTTGTCCAAAATCTGCCCAATTAATCTCCCTGAATCCCTTTCTTCCCCTTATAGGCCTTACCTTAGGCATAAGGCACTTCAAGAAATCCTTTTGGTTCAAACAATATGAAGTTTCCTAAATTAAAGGTAACAATTTCTCTTAATTTGTTTTCTTTTATTTTACATCTCCAACCCCTAAACTCTTTTTTATTCCTTTGTTTTTTAACATCACCAGTATCCGGAATATAATAGGATGTTTTTATGAGACTTATTCGAACTACACATACAGACACCTCAATCTAATGGGTGAAGAACATAATGTTTCTATGGATGGAAAACTAACGCCTCACGAAACAATGATTGTTCGATTACCTACTACACATCTCATAGTGTCCATTATGATGGCACATTATTTATATATGATATATATTATTTTTATATTTTCTATATTCTTCTGTATTTTCCATTTATAGCATGCCTTTATGCTTTTCATGGTGGGTAAATATGATAATCTCATTTGAGAAGTGCGGACTACCGACCCCTCAATGTGATGTGACTCATTAATGCCTTATGTGATATGTATAAAAGATATATTTCATGATATTATATATGATATAATACTGTAATTATAATATAAATATGTATAATTATGTTTAAATTTAATTAAATTAAGAAAAATAAATAGAAGTAGTGTTTATGCGTACATACGACATACTGTCTCCATGAACGGTGCATTTCATTTTTTATCTCCAAATGTTATGTAACTACTATAAATACATGTATATACTGTATATATATGATATATATGATATCTAAATCATGAATACCATTCTGTATATAACGGACTATTGACCACAAGGACAACTTGTAAATATAATTTTTTCATTTATAACTCAAGTACAAAATATCGACAAAATGAATGTTATTAACATACATGATTACATAATATTTATAACATAGTAATTAGTGATATAAAAGGAATAATAAATGTTAAATGAATCTTAAGTATGAAGAAATTAAATTTAGTTTATCATTCAGGTTATTAAAGAATGAATGGGTCAAGTTGGACACGAAGTAGGGGACTTCATCTCAATCTTCTTTCATTGAGGCAGACTTTCATTTATACACAAATTTATTTTATACGTTGAATAAACCCCTTTTAATTTTACTTTTATTCAAAAGGAATATTTTTCTATGAAGTGTTTTAATAAACGAAAAAATAATGTTCCTTTTAACATATGCGGTGACAATGACCTTTCCACCCCCGCGAGTATTATTTGATCTTTGGCTTCCTCAACAAACCATACTTATTTTAAAAGAAAACAAATATCATATACTCATTTATGTATTTTTGGTATTGAAAATGGTGTTGAAAATGGATTTGTTATGTCAATATATTTATGTGAAATATTGTGATTGAAATGTGGAAATTTTTTTATTCCTTTATATTTGTTCTAGGTGTTATGATTATATAATGGTACTTGGACATTTGACGAGTGGTTACGTGATAAACCAAAAAATGGTTGGTGCCGTTAATACCACAACGGGTGGTTACGTTATGACCTCCAATGCATTGGATATGGAATTCGGCCTTATTCCTATTCCGTTTAGTGATATGTGTGGAAGTCGCCCATATGGTTATTCTATTTATGTATGATTATGTCACAAATTAGCTTTATTATGTTTTCTGTTCTTTATATGGTTTTTATGATAATATTTTGGTTACAATAGGGTATGTAATGATATTTTATTTAGTAAAGAGTATTTAAAAAATCAAAAAGGTGAAAATATTACTTATGTTAAAGTATTCATCGTTTACTTGTTGTTTAGAAAAACTAACAGTTTTTCTTTCTTTGTGTATCCCTCACTATGATTTTTATGCTCATTCCATGTTTTTGAAATTTTCTTCCCCGGACATAATATGAAATAGGGTCAAGGATGGGATCATGGAAAAGTCATGATGTCTAAAACTGGGAACTAGATTTGACTCTTTTTTTTCAAGAGTTCTTGTTTTATGAAAATAATGGAATTGGGATGAAGTGTCTACTTTGTAGTATTTTGCGATGTGATGGGTATTTCCTAATTATATTAAACTATAAACCTAAAAAGATCCTAAATGTGAATTATTCATTTAATTCAATATTATTTAAGGTTAACAGTCAGGTTCTTATAGTTGGTATCAGAGGGCGGTTTAGATAACATTAGGAGTTATGGTATTGTTAAATTAATTTTCCTAAATTAATTTATCTTAAAATTGATATCATATAGCATTTACAGATTACCATGTTGCTTCACCTACGATATTTCTATGTTTATATTGGTTTTTCGTAGAGGAAACCGACCATCATTTCTGGGAAGGCATACAAAGGGAAATGACCTTCCAAATCATCATCCTGAGATGGTCAAAATCAGAATTGAACAGTTTGTTTTTTTAATGGATCAGTTGACTCAGGTGATAAATATTGTTTGTGTTCATTGATGATATTTTGGTTTATTCTAAAAGTAAAGAGGAGCATGAAATTCATTTAAGGGTCATATTACAAACCTTAAAAGAAAAGAAACTTTATGGGAAATTCAGTAAGTGTGAGTTTTGGTTACAACAAATTTCTTTCCTTGGTAACATATTTTCAAAAAAATTGCATAACTGCTGATCCTGCTAAAACAGAAGTTGTTGAAGAATGGACAAGAACCACAAATATAACCGATATTTGTAGTTTTCGTGGCTTGGAACGTTATTAACGGAGGTTTGTTGAAACTTTTAATGGTTATCTAGTCCAATGACTAAGTTAATTCGAAAAGGTGTAAAGTTTATCTGGACAAAATAATGTGATCACTGTTTTTTGGAATTGAAAAGGAGATTAGCGAATTCTCATATTTTGGCACTTCCATCAAGAAATGGTGAGTTTGTTATCTATAGTGATGCTTTTTTGAAAGTACTGGGATGTGTCATATTGCAGAATGATCAGGTAATTTCTTATGCTTCACGTCATTTGAAACCTGATGAGTTAAATTAGCCTACACATGATTTGGAATTAGCTGATGTTGTTTTTGCTTTAAAATTTCAGAGGCATAATTTTTACGGAGTGAAGTGTGAAATATATAATTATAACAAATGATTGAAGTATATATTCACTCAGAAAGAATTTAACATGAGACAGAGGAGAGGGTTGGAATTAATTAAGGATTATGATTGCAGGATCCATTACCATCTGGGAAAATAAAATAAAGTGGCTGATGCTTTGAGTCAGAAAGGTAATGCTTCATTAACCATGCTAAGTTTGGAATGATATCCTTTGGTTTCTGATTTGATGAACTTTATCATTGATGTTGTTGTTACTGGAAACTATTATTTTTTTTATCACGTGTCAGTGAGATCATCTCTATCAAATAGAATAATGCAAGCGCAGAAAGAAGAGAGTGAGTAACAAAAAATGGTAGAGTTGGATCAAAAGGTTATGTTTCCTGAATATAACATATATAATGATTTTATTTTTAGGCTTGGAAAGATATTATGTGTGGCTTGTGATTCACAATTGATGAATGATTTGTTATGTGAAGCTCATAGTTCCCCATTTCTAGTTCATCCTAGCAATACTAAGATGTACAGATATCTTCACGAGTATTACTGGTGGGATGGAATGAAATTAGATATTGCTTATTTTACTGTGAAGTTTCTAACATGTCAACAGGTTAAATCAGAGTGATAGTTACCGAATAGAATGATTCACCCTTAACAGGTTACATAGTGGAAATGGAAAAATATATCTATGGACTTCGTTGTTGGATTGAAAAATATATCTCAAGGTAATAATGCAATTTGGGTTATAGTTGATCGATTTACTAAATCTGCTCATTTCCTTCCTATTATATATACTTTGTATTTAGATAAACTTGCTCAGTTGTATGTTAAAGATATTTTCAGGTTGCATAGAGTTCCCCTCTCCATTGTATCTGATCGTGATCCTAGGTTCACTTATAACTTTTGGAAAGGCCTTCAAAAGTCATTGGGTACAGAATTAAATTTTAGTACAACTTTTCATTCTCAATCAGATGGACAATCAGAACTAACAATTCAGACCTTGGAGGATATGTTATGTTCTTGATTGATGGATTACCAGGGAATTTGGGAACCACATCTTTATTTGGTTGAATTTTCTTATAATAACAGTTTTCACTCTAGTATACAAAGGCATTCATTTGAGCCATTATATAGAATTCATTTTCGAACTCTAGATTTTTGGGATGAAGTAGGTGAGGGGAAGCTGATGGGACATTAATTGGTAGAAGAGATGGAATATAATGTTCAGTTGATTCAGAATAACATGATAACTACTCGTAGGAGACATAAAAATTATGCAGATAACCGTAGGAATCAAACATTTTTTTAGGTAGGTGATCAAGTCTTTCTCAGTGTTTCTCCATGGAAAAGAGTGATGTGTTTCAGTAAGAATGGAAACATGAGTCTGAGGATTATTGGACCTTATGAAATTCTAGAGAAAGTTGGATCAGTTGTTTATAGAGTGTCTTTACCACCATGTTTATCCCAGGTACACAATCTTTTTCATGTTTCGATGTTGAGAAAGAATATTCTAGATCCATCTCATATTTTTATCCCATAGGTAGTTTAGTTGGAAGATAATATCTCTTATGGAGAACAACCAATCCAGATTCTTGACCATAGAGAAAAAGTATTGCGGAATAAGTTAACTCACCAGGTAATGGTTTTGTGGAAAACCCACAATTTTGAGAAGGCAACGTGTGAATCTGAAAATGCTATGAGGCATAAATACCACCACTTATTTTGATAAGTGAATAAAAATTTCGAGGATGCAATTTCCAAAAGGGGGGAAGGATGTAACATCCCAATTAAATGATGAATATGCCATATTTCAAATTTATTAATATTTATAAATTAAATATTAATTTTACTTTAAAGGGTATGATATGTTCGATAGCATACCCGATAAGCAACAATATATTTCTTTGGAATCTTACATTGCACACTAATAATGTAATATTATTATTTTAAATGGTAGTTAAATCCTAGTCGTTGTATTGGAGAGAATGAATGAAACTAACTATAATATGATTATACATGTTTGTTAAATATATTTACATTATCCAATAAAACGTTTGAGGCTTAAAATGTGAATGAATCTAATTTTAAGAATAATTTACATTTAAAGGCCAATTTATCACCTTTTAATGGTGAACCCTCTTTAAATATAGTTTTTTTTACTTTAATACATTCTATATGAAAAAATAAAATCTTTTTTTATAATGGGTATATCAAAATGTTCTTTGTGTAAATTTTCAGTATGTTTCTGATAAAGTTCATTTTTTAATGAATAGTGAAAAATATTGTATTTTAATTCAAAAGAGCCTTTTAATCTAATTTATTTATATGGTTAGATTTTATTTTTATTTGATTTTAAAGTTAAATTAAAATATATTTTTACCATTAAATCCAATGTCGGTCATTGGAATTAATTTCACTTTGAAATTGGACATAAACAAATAACAGTCTTCTGATAGTTATTGTTTCTTAAAAACATGCTATTTGTTTTGATAAAGGGAATAAATTGTAAAATTAATTAATTCCACTTCAATGTTTTGACTTTGGAAAAATAGAAATCATTTTTGAATTCATAATATCAAATATATCTTAGGCTGAATTTTTGGTATTTTTCTGAAAAACATCAATTTTTGATGAATAACGAAACCACTTAGTGGTAGTTAAAAAAACAATGTTTTTCATTAAAATGATATTTTACCACTTCTTTTAATTGAATATAAAATATATTACATACATAGATGTTATCAAGAAGTAAAATGTTGTTCAATAATATGAAAATATTTTTTTATGAATAATATCTTTTGACTTTTATTAACCGTGGTTAAAGGTAAATAGGGTAATTTAAGTTAAAAAGAATAATATAATAATAACAAATTACATAAAAACTTGTCCAAACCTAAATATTTGATTAATTAACGACCATGGGAATATATGGGTCGATTTTGGGACCCCTTTGATCCACATGTAAGTGATAATGACAATTTATATTAATTAACTTAAAGTAAAAACAAAATTGACATTAACTAAAATCATATGAAATTACTTTTTATATGGTGTATATAAGTCCGATTTTTTACTATAAAAACTCAATGTAAAGATAAAAATATTTCCTACATGATTGTATTTTTTTATAATTTTTAGACATCATATAAATTAAATTATTAAGGACACAATATTGATGTAGTATTTATCTCATTAATAAATTTTTTAAATAAATAAGATTATAATGAATAAAATATTTTCCAAAATTTGACCAATTCTGATTTGATGATTTTATTTAGACCATGAATCATCTTCTATTATACTCTAATGATTATTGGACCATTATAAACTGAATATCATTATACTAGAAAATAATATTTTCAAACTTTCCTAAAGAGCCCCTCCTCACCCTTATAAAAGGAGACCACTTCTAACCAATTACTCACACCTCTCAAGCCATTCAGATCTTCCATACTCTCACCAATTAAGCTCCATAAATCCCTCTCATCCCCTTAAAATCCTTACCATAGGCAGAAGGCATTTCAATAAATCCTTTTTGTTAAAACAAAAGGAAGTTTCCTAAATTAAAGGTATCAATTTCTCTTTAATTGTTTCATTTTATTTTACCTCTCCAACCCCTAAACTCTTTTTTATTCCTTTATTTTGTAACAACAACAGTATCCTCAATATACTAGGAAGTTTTTATGAGATGGACTCAAACTACAAATACACAAACCTCCATCTATTGGGTGAAGAACATAATGTTTCTGTGGATGGAAAACTAATGCGTCATTAAACGATGATTGTTCGATTATCTCCTACCACCTCTCATGGTGTCCATTATGATGGCACAATATTTATATATTATATATATTATGTTTATATTTTCATTATTCTTATGTAATTTCTATTTTTAGCATGTCTTTATGGTTTCCATAGTGGGTAAATACTATAATCTAATTTGAGGAAGTGTGGACTACCACCCCCTCAAAGTGATGTGACTCGTTAATTCCTTATGTGGGATGTATAAAGGATATATTTAATGATATTATATATGATATTATATTTTAATTATAATATAACTTTGTATAATTATGTTTAAATTCCATTAAAATAGGAAATAGAAATGGAAGTAGAATTCACGCATACGTACGGCTTACTGTCTCCATGAACGGTGAATTTCATTTATTATCTCCAAATGTTATGAAACTACTATAAATACTTGTATATACTATATATATATGATATATATGATACATATATCATGAATTCCATTCTGGATATAATGGACATTGACCACATGGACAACAAGTAAATATAAGGTGTTCATTTTTAACTCAAGTATCAAATATCAAAAAAAAATGAACGTTATTTACATAAATGATTACATAATGATTATAACATAGTAATAAGTGATATAAAAGTAATAATAAACATGAAAAAGGTTTTTAAGAAAGTCAAAATTGACTTTATTTTATCATTCAAGATATTGAAGACTGAACGGGTCAAGTCAGACATGAGGTAAGGGACTTCATCTCAATCTCCTATCATTGAGGCATACTTTCATTTATACACAACTTTCGTTTATATGGTGTATAAATCCCTTTGACTATTACTTTTATTCAAAAGGATTTTTTTTTCTATAAAGTGTTTCACTAAAGGAAAAAGAGTGGTCCTTTTAATGTACTTGGTGATAATGACCTTTTCCGCCACCGCGAGTATTATTTGATCTTTGGCTTCCTCAACAAGCTGTACTATTTTTAAAAGAAAATAAATACCATATACTTTTTATGTATTTTTGGTATTGAAAATGGTATTGGAAATGGATTTTTATGTCAATATATTTAAGTGATATATTGTCATTAAAATGTGGAAATGTTTTCTTTCCATTATATTTGTTGTATGTGTTATGATTTTATAATGCTACATAAACATTTGACGGGTGGTTACGTGATAAACAAAATCACGGGTGGTGCCATGAATACCAGGATAGTTGGTTACGTTATAACCTCCAATGCATTGGTTGTGGAAGTTAGACGTATGGCTATTCCATTTAGTGACATGTGTGTTAGTCTACCGTATGGTTATTCCATTTAAGTATGATTATGTCCCAAGTTACCTTTATTATGTTATGTGTTCTATATATGGGTTTTATGGTAATATTTTGGTTACGAAAGGGTATGTAATAATATTTTATTCAGTGAAGAGTATTTACTACTTCATAAAGGTGAAAAGTATAACTTATATTAAAGTATTCATCATTTAGTTGTTGTTTTAAAAAACTAACAGTTTTCCTACTTTGTGTATCCCTTACATAGATTTTTATGCTCATCCCTATTTTTTTAAATTATTTTCACAGGACATAATGTGGAATAGGGTCTAGGATGGGATAAAAGAAAATTCATGATGTCTTAAAAATGGAACTAGACCTGACTCTTTTTTTAGTAGTTTTGTATTATGAAAAAAATGGAAATTGAGTAGAAGTGTCTACTTTGTAATATTTTTAGATGTAATAGTTAATTCCTAATTCTCTAAAACTCTAAACCTGAAAAGATCCTCAATGTAAATTATTCATTTAATTCAATATTATTTAAGGTTAAAGGTCCGGTCCTTATATTCGAGATAACATATCATAATATGTTTTTAATGGTCCAATAGTATAACCAACATGTTTTATATAATACAAATAAAAAATTGATCCCACCCTAAATGGCACACATCACCTAGATTTCACTAATAGAAATAATTTATTTCTCCTAATAGATCAATTCACATATCCCTGATGACATTTCACATCCCAAGAACATGCCTACCATTTTGACTACACCAAAAAATTCCACGGTCACACACTCTCCTACAACCATTCACTTAAATTGACATATAACCCCTTGAGTAATTCAACACTACAGATACACTCAAATTCTCATTCATAAATCTAACCATGCATCTCATCCCATTATCATCACCCGGATAGAGTAATCCATGATGCTATCATCCAAAATCCTAACCTTTCATATAATTCATGTCCATCCACATGACCACCGTCCAGTTTAAAAAACATTTCCATGATTAGAAGAATCAATTCATGATCAAACCACCCTTAACATACACTTAGAAGGACATCATTTATTTTCACACTAAAAAGTTTCTTAATAAAAGGGCCAACAATTTAAAGGACCATACACCTCAACAGTATCCTTAAAACCAAACACAATCATACGAGGTGATTCATTTAAAAAAACCAAGGCCTAACCATGACATAAACAGAAAATCAATAGCAAATACCATGAATCGGTATCACAATCTAATGTTTGTTCTAATTACACACTTATCCAATCGGTAATGGTCTCATGTCAAGGACACTATATATGACTACCTGGTCATAGAAAACATAAGAGTCCACAAATCACAGTACATCTAGCATGCTTCAATACCAAAATAACATGACATAAAAATTTCAATACTTCAATATATGTGGTCTTTCATTAAAAAGATTCATAAACAAAACCAACCACTCCTGCCTAGGAAACTCATACAATCTAAAAAAATTACATAAAACTACTTCCTATAGCACTAGTCAACATAAGGGAACCAGAACTAAAACAACCCATAATGGGTCCAATGTATACGGACCATCTACCACACTGAACACTAAGGGGTTTTGCAACTCCTATTCATGAGGACTGATTTATCTTACTCATTATATAATGTCTGTCCATAGACACACATAACCAACCATCAGATATAATCTCTATAAATGTCATTCTAGTTATGTAGAATATTATCAAGAACTTATATGAAAAAACATATTATGTGAGGTTTAGTCAACATTAAACCAATTGTTCCTCTTCCATCAGTGAACCCACACACAAGTATACAAATATTTTTTGACTCTTATGTGAATAATTAATTAATCAGATGACCCTTTCCACTACCAATGAAAAGTCAATATAAAACGACATGCCTATTTCTAACAGGCTAAGAGAATGATACCCATCATAAATGAAAACATCCAAACCATATGTATGTTGTATAAGTAAAAATTTAAATAAAATGTGACAATAAAATTAGAATAGGATCTCTATTCCCTAGTCACGTAGACTTTTTATTGAACGGGATATCGTGGCACACCATCCTGGTTTCCATTATAGGATCTAACACATTACGAAATATCTAGTCTACTATATCCCAAAATGATGAGATAAATGAAAAATAAACCTCCCTCTAATATGAAATTGTAACATACGACCTTTGTTTTACTATATAATCATTATCTAGACTAATTTGATACATTACAGTAGGCATGCCACCATGTATTCTGGAGGCTTCCGAATAGTATCAGGGGTCAAAGGTGGTACCGTGAGGAGACTATACCGCTTATATCTGAGGGCATAAAACAATATATAAAAACAAAATAATCATAGTACACATAAATTAATTAACAAAAAATAATAATACATAAAAAATGATACATACTTGAATAGCCGTGATATACATACAATAGTTTTCCCACTAGGCTATTCAAAGACATGGACCAAAATAAATGAAATAAAACAAAAAGGGGTCGACCACATTTCTAAGCCGAACCACATATGGTCTTCATATACCATATTATGTATCCATATAGACCATGTAATCTAAGGTCACCTCCAATCCTATGTCTATAACTTAGTTAACATTTTCTCAAGTACCAAAGTGTAGTGGTGGGCCAAACAGGGTGTGAGTAAAACATCGTACACCACCGTGAATGGTTTGTAAACAATTAATGTATGAATATAGTTCATTAAATAATATGACAATAATGGTTATTAATTAATAAATCAATATTTTATTAAAAATAATCTTATTAACCCTCAAGATCCATGTTGAATGATTTCTTCAACCATAACATACTTTGTGTAATGCTGAATATCTCTATTCATGTTATGGGACCATGACAACTAAATCCATAACCATTCTATGGTATATCACCTGAAACATTATATCAGAAAAAGGTAAAAGACCTCTAATCATTATATAATATCCAGTTATATCCCTTGAATAATTACAATATGAATGGGAAAATCCATATAATCATTAGAGTATATCTACATATATTTCTATAAGAATTACTACCCAATTAGAAAAACCCTATGATCATTATAATATAATTAAAAGGATCCCTATAATAATTACATCATAATTGAGAAAATGAATATTTGAATTACATCATAACTAGGCAGATACCAATAGTCATTAAATCAAAACCAAAGACACAAAAAGTCAATATTCCACATAAAAAAAACATGGCCATGAACCAAGCATATCAAAAATTTCATTACAAGCTACATTGGATAAATTATGAAATTAAGATTTAGCCACCATATATTTCGTTAATATAAAATACCAATTATAAACATAATTATTACAATCCCTTAATCAAATATCAATTAAACATATTAATCATTCTATTTACCTTATACCCATAAAATAATAGTTTATCATTCCTAATCCAATAAAATTCTGATACATCTATTCAAGTCATATGATTTATATTCATACCAATATCCCATTATCCATGTCAATCCAAATTCACAATAAAAATTCCAAACAACACACTTTTCTTATCCAATATTTCACATTTACATCACAGTTTCGTCACATGTTCAAAGGAAAACACACTATTTCGTTGACCACAAGTCCTATCGCAACACCAACTGATCGAATGGGGTCTGTGGGAGGTAAAACATAATAATATATCAAAATATGTAGGATATATTTTAATTTTGGTTGAAAAAATAGTTTCCCATCTCAATTTCCATTGTCCACATACTAAAATAGGAAGACAAATGTTAGGGATTTGTTCTAGACCACATTCCATAAAAGAAGATAAATTTATGTTAAGATATGCGTAATGGAATTTTCTAAATAACCCAGTTTTAGTTGGACATCATCAACTCAATGTGATTTATATGTCACCACATAGATATATCCTCATACAATAATCTATGTAATTTTTTATATGATCCTTAAAACCCAAATGAGACAAAATCCCTTCCAGATAGAGTGGATACATCATCCTATTACTCAATCTAAATATAGAAAAAAACAATTTATAATGGATATTAAGAGGTGAATTGGAAACATACAATTATATAAATGTCTAAACATCACTAATATTAACCAATACTAACTAAGGTCTCTTCAATTGATGAAGTGATGAGATTGTTGAGTCTTCTGTAAGAAGAATCCCTTCATTCAAATAACATTCCATGTAGTGGATTGAAGGAAAATGAATTTTGGAATTTTAAAAATAATTAAATCACATAGAAACCTCAATAAAAATACCCAAGAATAATTAACCACATTCAAGAACATTTCAATATTTATATATTTGTCATTATTGGTGAAGGGTTACATTCAGTAGCCCAAATTGAATTAATCAGTCTCACCACTAGTATAGCGTATGTATGGGGTCAGTCCATTAGTAAAGTTAATGATATTGGTTTTTTGATTCTAAATTAATTAAATAAAGGAATTATGAATATAGATTCAAAATTTTAGGGTTATTAATTGTGTTTCATAAAGTTAAACAATTAACTCTTCAAATTATATATAAATTTACTAAAAAAATACTGAAAACTATTTTTATCAATAAATAGATGAAATGTAACAGGGATGTAGGTATTTATGAAGATAATAAAAAATAAATTTTATTATCAATTTTTTTTAATAATAAATAAAAACATTATGTTCAAATTTTTTTTAAAACCCCATAGGTTTGGTAAGATATGATTAAGTAAATATAATTCAATTTCATTGTCTGAGATTTTGTTATTAAAAACATTATGAAAGAAAATCAATTTTTTATATGATGAGATCACACAATGGTCATGGGATTACTCATATTAATCCTTTTATAGATCCCTATAAACTCTATTGTTGATCTGATATAGAGTTTTATGAAATATAAAGGGAAGGATTTCATGAAAAATTCTTATATGTAGAATGAACCAACATGAACACAACAAGTAAAATTAATTACCAATTAATCTACATTTTACATAGCCCAAACAAATAAATATAATTATCTAATCAATGAATAAATTATGAAAACAATCTATTAATACCTGAAGTATTCATTAAAACAGACATAGAATGTAAAAAAACCATGCCACCACAAGATAAATCTTCTATATGGATAGAATGAGTTTTCTACTCTCCTTCTACAATGATACCCATTAATGGATGACGATATCTCCTCGAAATAGTCCGTAAAAATGAATGGTACATACTCCACTATCCAAGGGTAGTTAGGGGTCCAAATACTATGTCAAATGGTGTTCAATATGGGTATATAAAAGGTATGTGGACAAATGTTGACATTAACATGGCTTAGTTGCAATGTTAATAAAATTGTACACCAATATTGCATCAGGCTCTACCTTGAGGAATTAATGATCACAGTTCCCAAGGTTTTTCTGCACAGTTTGTAAACATTGTGAAGATCATGAGATTACCCACTACCTCCAAACCAACATAACACACACGATTTTCTAGAAAATCCACATGGTTTTGAAAACCATTTGGTGATTGTGAAAGAGGTTTTATATCAAGGATCCTAACTCCATATGGTCATTTGAGTTGGGTTGATTAGTTTGACTGAGTAATTAGTTACCATCACAATGAAAAAATGGTCCAAAAGCATCTGATTTCCATCAGAAATGCTCAATTCATTCCATATATTCAAGTTCCAACCTTTTATGACCAAATTACAATGATCAAAACTAGTTTAGGTTGCAAAATCATAATACATTATCCAAAAAATAGATTTCAATATTCATATAAGAATAGAAATTTTGTATTCATATAAGTACGTCAAACTCCCCCAAATCTGATTGGATGGTCATCCTCAATGAAATACCAAGAAAATCATATCCATGGGATCACCCAATTTTTTTATAAATGTAATAACATAGATCAAATAAATGAATATGGATTTTGGATGAATTATTATGGAAAATTGAAAATGCATTCTGCATGACTCAGTAATCATTGAAGTTATTAAACAATGTAAGCACAATTAAAAACACGCAAATATTCATTCTTAAACCCTTTTTGTTTGAAATTAATTTATCATTCTTCATTAAATGAAAAATTACACCTTCATTTACATATCATCATACACATAGATAGGTTATGTAAAGATTTCATCGACACCAAATGGCGGGATATCACATTAATAGGTCACAAAAAAACATTGACTTTCTGATTATGAAAAATGATGAAAGGTCATCAAAAATGTTGGGAATGACTTTTTATATCTAATTTTTTTTTAATTGGGATGATATTATAGCATTAAAATTAAGGCCTAATTTTTCCCATGTCTAAATATTTTTAATTTACAGGGAATTTCATGAATTGTAAAAATTAATACCCTATAATAAGCTCTATTTTTAAATTATACTTCACATCCCATTTTTCATATATCAATTTCCAATTTATGTTGTTCCTTAATTTAAACTATTCCATCACAATGTTCATTTTTTTAAAAAAAATTATTATTGAATATCTAATGGTTTATAATAAAGCATTAAAATTCTAATTTACATCAAAAAAAATTATCTGATAAATCATGATTAGTGAGTTATTTCAAAAATATGTCTCCAAAATACCTTTTTACCCAATTGATAATTTTTTGACATCTATAACAACCCTCTAAAAGTCCCTAAAAACATGTCATCCAAGTCAATGTTATGGAAATAAAAAAATGTTGTTCCAAATGATGGCTCCCTCCTCTACACTTAAAAATTAAACACGGTCTCCTATGATCATGGTAAGGTAAAGAGTGGGGGGAAGTGAAATTGTATGAAAGGGGATGTAGAAGCAATGAAATGAAAGATAGTGGAATTAGATTAGAAAACCTCTCCTAGTGAAATGTGGAAGAAGGACCATAGTTTTTTTGTAATATCCCACCCAGAAAATGTTGTTCCTCAGGTCAATAATTATCAATCCACATACTATCATGACAATGAATATATAAAAACAAAAGCAATAATATCATTGTAACAACAAGTGGAATGAAATCGAAGCAAAAAATCACATCACATATGAAAATTGAAAAAACATATTTTCAAAGAATATAGAGTGGTATAAATATCAAAATATAAAAACAAATTTGTTACAACCCACCAAAGGATCATTACATGATGGATTTTGGAACTTGGCATGGGAAACCATGACAGATAAAGGATATACATGACCAAGATCAGTGTCAATTCCATCTCTAGGATGTATGGATGGTGTAGTAATTGGATTTGGATTCATGGAAGAATCCCCATATATGTATTATGTTGGGGTATGGTAGGGTAGGTGACGATAAAGATTGGGTGTTTGTAAGTCTTGCAAGGTGATGACCGCCGTCTTCTTTCTAATAGCCTCAACCTAGTAGTCGAATATAGCATACATGTCTTGTTGTAGAATCCAATAGAGATTCTGGTTTCCAAATCAACATCCATCCATATGTGGGTGCTTGCGATAGGAGGAGTAGGGTGAAGGTTTCATAGGAGTAGATGGAGGGGGGTTGGTAGTCCACATCATGGGTAGAGGAGTGGTGGGAGGCATTGGGGGTGGGATGAGGTGGGTTGCGTTCATCTTGGAATTACTCTTAATTTACATTAAATTGATAATGGATATAATAATATTCTATTTCATGAATGTGTCATAACATGGTTAGGTCAAATGGATGAGCCATTTTTTCTTATGGAAGGCATCCACATCAAATTCAATGTCAAGTCATTCAGTGAGGACATTGATGAAAGGCCAACAAAAAAAGTCACCCTTCAGTTTGGAGAACAATTATTGAAGGTACTATTTGTAAATGAATGTGGTGTTAATTGGAGTGTCAGAATTCATGTAGTGGAGGATGAAAAAATCTAAAAGGATGGTGTTTCCTTCACAATATGATCGGGATATGAAATAAGTGGTAATTATCCAATGTAAAAGAGGATGGATGTGGTTTAGATGCTTGGAATCCATGGATGTCTTCATGACATAGAACCAAACATTCCATGAATTATTTTGAACCACAGTGTT
Source organism: Viscum album (assembly GCA_963277665.1). Classification (NCBI taxonomy): domain Eukaryota; kingdom Viridiplantae; phylum Streptophyta; class Magnoliopsida; order Santalales; family Viscaceae; genus Viscum; species Viscum album. The sequence continues at coordinate 2,089,276,742 of OY728152.1, forward strand.
CCCCACATTTGAGATCAATTATTATAATATTTTTTCAACGGTCCAATGATATAACCAACGAGTTTTCCATTATACTGATCAAAAACAAATGATCCCACCATAGAGGGAACACATCAACTTTATTTCTTTGAAAGACACCATATATTTCTCTTAATCCAACTGTTCACATATCCTAGATGTCATTACACATCACAAAAACAATCCTACCATTTTGACCACACCAAAAACGTTAGGTTGGACAGGGTAATGGCAGATGGTCTAGAGGGGGAGTGCATAGATCAGATTAAAAATTTTAATCAAATAAATTAATTATGAATGTTTATTATTAAGGTTAATTAGCAACGGAAAAAGTAAATAACACACTGATTTTTTTATAGTAGATCGGTCCATAGTGGGCCTACTCTACTTATTTATTTCGCTACTCAGTGAGAGATATGTGTGCACTAAAAATTATTTTTAAAGGGGAATCATAACCTAATTACAAAAATCAATTTCTAGTGAATGGATATCTATGACACTGACTTTTGTGTGGGGAGTCAAAACCCTTACAACCTGACTTTAGATACTGGGATTCACAACCCAAATAGTCTTTACTTTAGATACATGGAGTCACAACCCTAAGATCCTGAAATTAGAATTAGGGAGTCACAATCCTAGGAAAAAGAATAAAAAATAATTCTTTAGTGTTCAAAATCATAAAAAGAAAAATATAGTGTTTGAGAGATATTGAAAGTAGTGTTACAGACTCAGAACCATATGAAAGAGAAGATAAAAATTAATGCACATGTACTGGTTCTTGAGGATTATATCAGAACGTCTCGTCAATTCAATTGTAGTTGAAGTAGAATTAATTCAGTACATGAGAGACTGAGAAGGTGGAGAAGCAATGTGTCACAGGATTTTGTAAATTCACAACAGATTAAAAGTTCACAAAAATTTCTCTTTGTATTGTGGTGTCTTTTTCCTGCAAGAGAGAATGATATATATATATAGAATAAAAATAACTTGAACGTGCAACAGTTCATCTTACATTTAATATTCAAAATTAATTGAGTCAAGAGCTACCATAAATATCTCCATGAAAAAAGCAGCGCCATTGCCTTTTTTATTCCTATAGAACAAAAATCTAATAATGGAATTCAAAATCATTTGAATAAGTATTCCAATTAAATATCTAGAAAAATAAATTCATTGAATGATTTAAAATAGGCTTTTAACACAATTTAAAATGATTTATATATAGTCAAAACAGTTCATAAATAGTAGTAGAAGATTCTGAAATTAAATTCAAACATTTTGAACATAAACTATTTTGAAAAATCTAAATTTATTTGTAAAAGATGTTGAAAAACATTATTAATATTTCTCTATAAATATAGCACTAAAACATTAAAAAATCTTTGATTACGATCCTTATATTTAATAAAGATTTTTCAAAAAAATCATTTAAAAATATTCCATATATATACAGAAAATCAATTTGAAAAAAAAATCACGGAATGAACAGTAACTTTGGAGTGAATAGTAACTTCTGAGTGAACAGTAACATTGGAATATTTTCGGAGTGAAAAGTAACTTCGATGTGGTATGAACAGTAACATAACATAGGGTATGAACAGTAACTTAATGTAATGTATAAACAATAAAGTAAAATAGGGTATGAACAGTAATGTAGGGTATGAACAGAAACGTAATGTAGGGTATGAACAGTAATGTTGGGTAAGACCAGTAAACAATACCTTTTTTAGATAAACAATGAACCATACTTTTGTGACAAAAATGAACTATACTTTTGAGATAAAAACAAAACATACTATTGATATAAAAATGAACCATACTTTTGAGATACCAATTAACCATACTTTTGAGATAAAAATAAACCTTACTTTTAAGATAAAAATAAAACCATTCATTTGAGATAAAAATGAACGATAATTTAGAAAAAAATGAACCATACTATTGAGATAAATCTGTAAATAATAATTCGACAAGCTTCATTGAATTTTTAAGGGTGCTTAATATTAGATTAAGACATTTCCCAAAACGGATAATTTGTAGAAAAACTTATTATTTATCCAACAAATAAATAATCAGTTAAAACATACATCTACAGATCCTGAAATCATTAAAAAATAAAAGAAATATAATTCTAGAAAAACTGCTACTAAAAAATAGCATATCAGAACATCAAGTAATTAAAAGTCCATTCAAAAATTATATTTTTATACATCGATGTATACTAATGAAATCAAGGTAAAAAATTTATCATTCTATAGAATCATGTTTCATATAAATCGGATAATCATAGATGTTTTAGTAAAATAAATATAGAAATGTTTTAATATAATTAAATGTAGAGTTTCTAAAACCATAGTAGCAACTTCATTGATTTTTTAGAGAAATATAAAATAATTTTCAAACATCCACATTAACTAATAAAAAATAGATAAATATATTATCTTTCCAACGTGATAATAAAAACAAAAATTGAAATAATATAAATTTGGATATCATTAAAATATAGAAGAAAAGTAATCAAACAAAATCATATGAAATAAAATTAATGGAAATATACACATGTACAAACAATCACCCCCATTTTGTATGATTACAAAAACAAAACATTAAAACCATAAACTATTTTCTTCAAATGATTAAAACCAAATTATTTCTCCCCAAACCTCTCTTAAACATCTCCCCCTTTTGTAAATAAACAATGAGTGAAAACGTGCTCCCCCTAAAAAATGCAACAAATAAAATTTATGATTCCACGATAATAAGAGAAAATCAAATTTTCTCAAACTAAGCAATGTATGAAGGCTTTATAAAAATATCTTCAAGGTGATTTTCAAAAGGGATAAATTATAAAACAATATCACTCTTATTTACATCATCTCGAATGAAATGAAATCTATGATCAGTATGTTTTCTTCTAGAATGTTTTGGGCGTTATTAGAAATAGAAATTGGAGATGTATTATCAAAATAAATATGTATTTTATCAAGTTAAACACTAGAATCACATAAAGTTTGATTAATCCATTAATATTGAGCACAACTACTAGCAGCATGGATATACTCAGCTTCTGTAGTTGTAAAGAAACAGATAATTTTTTCTTAGATGACAAAGATATTAAACATTTTCCCAAAGAATTATACATACCTGATGTGATTTTTCGGTCAATTATACGACCTCCAAAATCAGAATCATAATAAGATGTTAAATAAAAAAAGTTATATTTTGGATAAAATGAACCAGAATCAATAGTTCCTTTAACACATCTAATTATTCTTTTTAGAGCATTAATATGACTTTCGTTGGTATCATCTTGAAATCTAGCACAAAATCACAGAATAAAAACGATATCTCGTCTAGATGCAGTTTAATATAGCAAGCTACCTATCATACATCTAGAAATTTTTAAATCAACTAATTTACCAGATGCATCACTATCTAATTTACAATTAGCACCCATAAGAGGATTCATTTATTTAGAGGAATCAAACCAAATCATTTAACTAAATATTTAGCATACTTAGATTGATTAAGAATAATTCCATCTTTCCTTTGTGAAATTTGATATCCAAGAAAAAACATTAATTCTCCCATTAAATTCAAGTCAAATTATGAATACATCAATAATGAAAAATAATTACATAGAATTTCAATAGATGATCCAAAAACTATATCCACAATATAGATCTGAACAATTAAAATATCAAAATATGACCTTTTAATAAAATGAACAGGATTAACATTTCATTTCATGAAACCGATTTTTACAAAAAATAATGAAAGTCTTTCTTACCAAGAACGAGGTGCTTGTTTGAGACCATATAAATATTTTGATAATTTAAAAATATGGTAGGGAATTTTTTCATTTTTGAAACCAGGGGGTTGATAAACATAAAATTTTTCAGTAATAAAACCATTTATGAAAGAACTTCTTACATCCATTTGGAATTATTTAAAACCATGAAAACATGAAAAAAGTAAAAATATTATAATTTCATCTAACCTGGAAACAGGTGCTAATGAATCATCAAATTATATACCTTCCTCTTGAGATTATCCTTGGGCAACAAGTATGGATTTGTTTTTCACAATCCGCCCAGATTCATCCATCTTGTTTCTAAAGATACACTTTTTTCCAATTACCTTATTATCTTTAGGAAAGTATACTAAAGTCCAAACATTATTTCTGACACACTGATTTAATTCATCATGAATACAAAAAAAATCGAGTTTAAATCGTTTAATGAATCATTAATATTAACAGGAACAAAATCATAAATAAAATAAGAATTGGTACAATAATTTTAAATAGAATTTCTTGTTTTGACACAAGAATCAACATTTCCAATTACATTTTCAATAGGATGATATTTTAGAATCATCCATGGTCTTGGATCAGGTTGAGAAGGACTATGCTCCCCCTATATTAATTCATTATTATGTTGAGGAATATCTTCACCAAAATTAAAATCTCTAAACTCCTCATCAATAACATCAGAATTTATTTTAACATTATTTTCATCAAACATAAAATGAAAATTCTCTTCAATAACCATCTTTCAATTATTATAAACTCTATAAGATTTACTATTTTTATAATAACCATGAAAAATACCTTCATCACTTTTAGCATAAAATTTATCTAAATTATCTATTGAATTTAATATAAAAACATTGCATCCAAAAACACTGAAATAACCATCTATAGGATTTTCATTTTTGAATCATTCATAAAGAGTTTTCATTAGCAAAGGTCTAATAAGAATTATATTTGAAATATAAAATTCAGCCAAAACATCCTCGTCCCAAAAAAATCTAAGAACATTATATTCACTTATAATAGTTCGAGCCACTTCAATAAGAGTTGTATTTTTCCATTCTAAAACCCCATTTATTTGTGATGTTCTAAGAGTAGAGAAATTATGAAAATATCCATTCTCTTCACAGAATATTTCAAAATCTAAATTATGAAATTTACCTCCTTTATCACTACGAATAGAAATAATCATACAACCTTTTTAAATTTGATCTAATTTATAGAATGCTGTGAATTTAGATAAAGTTTCATTTTTATGAGCTAGAAAATATAACCATGTAAATATATTATAATCATCAACAATAACTAATGTATAATTATTTCCACCAAGTCTAGAAATATGGGTTGGACCAAATAAATCAATATATACTAACAGTAAAGTCTTAATAGTACATATCGGATTGATAGGTCTAAAAGAAATTTTTTGTTGCATACCATTCATGCAGGCATCAAAAAACATGATGTGTTTATTTCTTCAAATAAGGAATTTGTAAAACATTTTCATGAATTTAGATATTATGCAACATTTTAAAAATAACCAGACTTAAACGTTTGTTCCAAAGGATTTAGTCATTCTGTGATGCATTCAAAAATGTTACATGTTGAAAAATTACTTCAAAAAAATCAATAGTATAAATATTATCTTTTCGATTAGCATAAAATAATAAATAATCTCCATTAAAAACAAATCATTTTGAAATTTTGAAATTTTACATCCATTACATCATCATATATTTGTGATATACTACTTAATTTATGTTTTAAACCTTTAACATATAAAACATTTGAAATAAATGTAGAATTTGGAATACCAACATTACCAAAACCTATTACTTTGAATTTGGAATTGTCTACAAATGTAATAGTTCCTTCATCGCATGTGTTGTATGAGGTAAAATTTTATGTGTCTCCGGTCATATGCCTAGAGCATCCAATTTCCATATACTATATTGTAATGACCCGAGTCTGGAGCCACAAATCTGGTGCCCCGTACCCGGTTTTCCACATGTCCACAAGCGCGTTTCCCCAAATGCCAGAGGCTGTCGACTAGCAACGAGGGCCTTCGTGAGTCAGTGGGGAAACTATACCCTCATTTGGTAAAGTATGCAGCAGAATAATAAGCATAAACAATAGAGAAATCAGTAAATAGCATGAAACAACTGAACTGAAAGTAAAAGCAATGTCTGATATAATAATGATGCAGAATGGTACATGTATCTATGCAAAGTAGTAAGAAAAACAACGTGCTGAAATAAAACTGAAGCCATAGTACTAATTGTAAACAGCAACTCTAGCAGCATCGTGGGCCAAGGCCCAGTCCCATGCTCTCCATATCCAACCAACAATTATGTACCTGAGGTATAAGGGCCACAATACCTACCTATACCAGCAACTATATAATCGGTTTGGCCCGAAAGCAGGACCCAAACAGGGTTTGAGACTAAACCCAGTAGGAAACCACCAGAATATTTTTTCCCCTATTGTTAGTGAGTGATATAACAAAAGTAAAGGTAAATAAATTCAGTAAACAATTCTTCCAATTACCACTCACATTCATTTAATCCATTCACATTCATTTAATTACACAACCAAGGAAAAAAATCAATTTTTTCTATTCCATGATAAGCAAGTAAATTAGCAGGTATCTAAAAAGACTAACTAAACACAAGTAGTAAAAAACCCAAGCTTGTTCTTCGGCTTGGTGGACTCTTCACCACCAACCATCAAAATTTTCACTGACTCTCTGGGTGTCATAAACTAGCAGACCCCTATAATCTAGTAATCAAACAAGGCACAGACACTCTGGGAAGATCCCACGTCAATTCCCCCATGGTCTTGTAACGATAGCTACAGACTCTTTGAAGAAGCACTTACGTCTAATTCCTCTTGTGGTCTCGATGTGTGGGTAACTAAGAACACTCTTGGGAAGAACAAAGTCCTATTCTTGTAGGTCCTGCATACAAAACTAAAACTAGGAGACCCTCTATGGATGCACTTAATCGTTTATTCCCTCTTTGATCTCCCGCAGCAGGTTCTCACAGCCCTGAGTAGTCCAGTCATGTGTAATTGACTATTAACAGCCTTGTGTAAGTTGAACAACAACAAGGATAATAGCTAACATACTTCAAAATCATTCCAACACTAGGAAACTCATAAAATTAGTGATAACAAGAAACTAATAATTGCAATAGGGTTGCCTCACGACAACGGTGCCAAACAGCGAAAAACAACCAAACGGAAGAGGTAAACACCCATGGGGTGATCCTAAAACATGAAACCAAGCATTTATTAGTAGAAATTCATCATAAGATTAGATTAAATCTAGGCCAGATAAACAATAGGATCAAAATCCTATTCCCAGGAATCCTGATACATTGGTATCCGACACTTTTGCAACCAAAACTCATAGAATTTAAATGTAGGGAAACAAACAACCTACCTCAATCCTGGGAGATCAATATACTTGATCTTCGGCTCGTGAATCATCCTATAACAGAGTATATCTACAAAAACATCTAAAACGTTCAACCTCAGATAACGTACATGAGAGGAAGAATCAGGAAACAAGGCTCAAGAAGAACCAAGAACTCACCGTTGCGATTCATTTGCAACCAATGAAGTTTGATTCGGAAAACCGGTGACAGATCGGTGGCTTGGGGAAGAATATTCCTTCATGGAAGTTCTGGAAGGGATTAGGTGGATAAGAAGACGTTTAAATTCATTAGCCGCGACCTCAGGTCGATTAATGAAATAAAAAAATTACACAGTGTATACTCTTAAAGTACACAGCATGTAGTGGGTTTTTCTGTACTCCACCAAAATTGGCCTCCATGTCACCCCTACACACCGTGTGTGTGGCTAGGTCTCAGACAACACACGACTTCATGTGGATGAGGAGTACATGGAATGTTCATAATGTACATGGCATGAACTCTGAAAATTTCTAGATTCTCCAATTTCAGTTAAATGCCCGTAAAAGAGATCTGTACCTGAAACTGAAGCTCCAGGTAATTAAAAACATCCCCCCTTAATGAAATTTGTCCTAGTATTTCCATAGAAAGGTGTATAAGAAGAAACCTAGAACAACTCTGGACACTGTGATCGCATATCAGCATCCCTCTCCCATATCTCATCCTGTATACGGTCGTGCTGCAATAGCACCCGTACCAGAGGAACAGACCGGCCACGAACTACTTTTTCACTACGATCAATAATCCTAATAGTATGCTCCTTGAAATATTCATAATGTTCTAAATCAACCTCCTCGGGTTGAAAAAAATGAGATGGGTCTGAGAAATACCGTCGAAGCTGAGAAATATGAAAGATATCGTGCATTGACTGGTACCTCTGAGGTAACTACAACCTGTAAGCAACCATCCCGAATCTCTTCAGAAAATCAAACGGCCCGACATATCTCGGTGAAAGCTTACCCTGTCTCTGAATCCTATTGTGTCCAATCCTCGGTGCGACATGCAGGAAAACCTAATCCCTGACCTCAAACTCTAGAGGTCGTCTCCGCTGATCAGCATAAGACTTTTGCTGAGACTGTGTTGACTCCAACCTCTTCCTAATCAACTCTATCTGTTCTGAGGTCTCCTGAACATGATGATGTCCCAGAAAAGCAACCTCTCCTACCTCTAGCAAGAATAATGTTGATCGCCATGGCCTACCATACAAAGCCTCATAAGGTTCCATCTAAATAGTCACCTGAAAACTGTTGTTGTAGGTGAACTCCACTAGAAGAATATGTTTCTCCCAAGAACCACCAAAGTCTAGAATGCAAGCTCGGAGCATATCCTCAAGCATCTGGATTGTACGCCTGGAATGGCCATCAGTCTGGGGATGGTATGTTGTACTCAAAATTACCACTATAACCAACACCCTCTATATCCCCTTCCAGAAGTGCAAAGTAAAACATACATCCCTATCTAAAACAACGGAGTGTGGAACTCCATGCAGATGTAAAATCTCTTGGATGTAAAACCGTACCAGATCATCTACATTGAAGGTCTCTTTGATCAGAAAGAAGTGTGCAACCTTTGTGAGCCTATCCACTACAACCCAAACCGCATCATTTCCTCGAGGCGATCTCGGTAAACCTGTCAGGAATTCCATCGTGACATCATTCCATTTCCACATAGAAATGGGTAACTTCTACAAATTCCATGTCGATAGCTGATGCTCTGCCTTCACCTGCGGACAGGTGGAACACCGCATAACAAAACAAACCACATCCTTATTCATACCTGGCCAGAAATACTGACGGTTCAAGTCTCAGTACATTTTGGTGACACTAGGATGAACTGCCCAATTTTAAGCGTGTAACTCCCGCATCAGCTCCTCTCGTATGTCTGCTGAAACCCATATGCGGCAATGAAAACATAGCACCTCTTCATCGCCCACTTTCCACCCTAGAGTAGGGTCTCCATCTGACACACCCTCTTGTAGGACTAGGCCTTCAAGGTATGATAGTTGACTCATTCGAACTCACTCAAAAAGTGTAGAGGTAACAGCTACAGAAGAAAGAACTGTCGGACCATGTCTGTCGTGAAACTCCAGATGCATCTCAGAGAACAGAGCCATGAGCTGCCACTCACAACTGGCCTCCAGAACTACCTATAACTAAGTCCTCCTGCTTAGTGCTTCAGCCACAATATTTCCTTTCCTAGGCATATAATCAAGCTCGAAGTCGATAGATTGTAGGTACTCAACCAACCTCCACTATATCAGATTCATGTCACGCTGCATGAAGATGAACCTGAGGCTCTTGTGGTCAGTATATACCACGAAATTCTCTCCCATGAGATAGTGCCTCCAACAACACAAAGCATGAAAAATAACAGCCAACTCCAGGTCGTGCATAGGATACTTATTCTCACGTGGCCTCAACTGTCGAGATCCATACACGACACCACTATCTTCCTTCATAAGTAGTGCTCCAAGCCCGATGCCAGATGCATCACAGATAACTGTATAACTCCTACCCGGCTCTAGCATAACTAGAATCTGTGCTGAAGTCAATCTCCCCTTCAGCTCCTAGAAGGCTGAGTCACATGCTTCTGACCAAACATACATCACCCTCTTCTTAGTCAATCCCATCAATGGTGCTACTAGGCGTGAGAAGACCTGTATAAACTGCATGTAGTAAACAGCCAGACCCTAGAAGCTTCGTACCTCGATGATGGCCTTTGGATGCTCCCAGTTAACTACTTATCTCACCTTCTATGGGTCTACTGATACTTCTAGCTCTGAGATGACATGACCCAGGAAGTGAATCTAATCCATCCAAAAGTGGCACTTTGAGAGTTTAGCATAATGTCGATGCTCCCTCAGTGTACTCAAAACGATCTCATGATGGGTTTCATGGTCGTGTCGAGTATAAGAGTACAACAAGATATCATAAATGAAGACCACGATGAAGGAATCCAAGTAAGGATGGAACACTTGGTTGATCAATGCCATGATAACTTCTGGTGCATTCGAAAGTCCAAACGGCATAACCATATACTAGTAGAGGCTATACCTCCTCTTGAAGGCTGTCGGAGGTATATCTCAAGGCCTAATGCGCAGCTGATGATAACCGGACCTCAAATTGATCTTTGAGAACACCCGAGCTCCTCAAAGATGATCGAAGAGATCATCAATCCTCGGCAAAGGATATTGGTTCTTGACCATAAACTGGTTCAACTTCCAATAACCCACACAAATCCTAAGTGTGTTGTCTGCCTTTTTTGCAAACAGGATAGGCAAACTCTAAGGAGAATTACTGGGTTGGATGAATCCCATTGTCTGCAACTCATACAACTGCTTCTTGTGCTCCTGCAACTAATGTGTAGCCATCCTATAAGGAGGAATGGACATCAGTGCTTCTCCTGGAATGATCTCAATCGAGAAGTCTACCTCACACATCAGAGGAAAACCTGAAAAGTTTTATGGAAAGACATATGTAATGTGATCAACCACTGGAGGAAAATCGAACTTTGAAGTCCCCTGGTCATCCAGATAAATACTACCTATCGGGGCCATAACTCCTCCTATCCCATGATGCTCGAGTCTGGCTCGACTCGCCTGAACACCCCACTCGCCCTTATGAAGGAATGATTTACCCTCTGGTGAAACAAAACTAACCCTGTGGTGATAACAATCGATGACTTCTGGAAGGGAACCAACCAGTCCATACCGAGAATGATGTCATAGCCCATCATCTCTAGAACATAGAGTTCCCATAGGAAACAATACCCTGCAACCTCGAGGTGGGGCACTCTTTTCACTGACGTACGCTTGATTTCCTCATTCCCAAGGGCATTTCGAGAGTCAACATGTCAGAAGATGAAAATACACAGAGATCAAGACTTTCCATGACAGCAACAGTGATAAACCTATGTTATGGACCAGTGTCGAAAAGGGCTGAAGGTAAAACTCAGGCTACTAAGACCGTACCTCGAACTGTGGAAGGTCTAGGATCATGCTCCCGATAGATCTGCTCTACTGCAAACGTCTGGCAAGTACCGCGACCCGGTGTAGCAACCTGATATCCATGAGCTGATCCACCGTGAAATTGACTACCATTTCTATGACCTATACCTTGGCATGCACGACCCGAAGAACTCCATCCCCCAGTCTGTTGGAGGACTGGTAATCCCACTCTTGAATGAGGGGTAGAAATAGATCCTCCTTCACTAGCTGCTGGAAAAAGAACCCTGCAAAAACGCTAGAGATGACCCATATTGCCGTAAACTCGGCACTATACTGGATCTCTCGGGCACTAAGGATTTTTATTCCCGCTCATTTCGCACTGATAGCACACCACCGGGTTTCCATAAGTAATATCTCGTCTACCAGAATATATACCTCGCTTCCTCGAGTCACCTCGAGTAAACTCTCGATGGCGCTTCCTGCTGTAAGTATGAAATTAATCATCCTTGGATGTTGAACCACCCTAGTCAATAGATCCAGTCTCCCTCAGATTTATTTCGGTGATCAGCACCTGGTTGACTATCAGAGTAATAGAATTCAACTGGAAAACATTCACCTATGATCTGATCTCTGGTTTGATGACTTCGTCAAACATTCGTTCCAAAAACAACACGTCATTTCCCAGAACGGGACTGAAACATTGTATCTCAGTGAAGCGGGAGGAATACTCCATAACCAAAAGAGTACCATGTTCCAGGTTCATGAACTCCCTGGCCATGTCGGCCCTCAGTGTTTCTGAATAGAAGTAGTCGTAGAATGTATGCTGGAATTTGTCCCAATCCATCGTCCGCTGGCGCCCTGTCTATGATACTACATCCCACGATCTCTTGAAAAAATGTCACAGTATGTATGTTTCGAGCTTCACCCTTCTATCTGGGGGTGTCTCCAGATGCTTGAAGATGGAAATCATGGTTTCTAGCCAGGAATCTGTAACCTGAGGTCCTCCATCCCCTGTGAATGTTGGAGGATGCTGCTGCTGGAAGACTCGCGTCAGCTCTGCCATAGACGGTGCAGGATGCTGAGCTCCCTGGATGGTCTGCATGAACCTCATGAAACCCTCTCTAAACTGAGTGTCTGCACCAGTGTTCGGAATCACGATATGTTCTATATCCGGAACAATCGGCAGAACTACTGGTAGTCCCTGGTCTGCCGTATCAGGCATAAGGTCACCGCCTAGTTCCTAACGTGCAATGAGAGGACATATTGGTGACATAGCTCAGAAAGATCAAAATCATGCCTCCGATTTAGGATCAACAAGGACAAAAAACACAAGATTAAAAAATGGGAACATGAGAGATAAACTCTTAAATTTGAAAAACTGAACTAAACTGTGTGTATTTAAACTACACGGTATGTTTGTTAAAGCCATTTACATGGTCATGTAATTCTTCCAGTATTGGTCATGTAACGTTCCAAACTACACGTCGTGTTGTCCCAAAGCACGTCGTGTACATGAACTCCACTCCCATGCCTGAGTCTCATTGCACAGCTAACCTACATGGTCCTCTTATTTCTAAACTACATGGCGTGTGCACTATGGACACGGCGCGTACAAGCCAGGCTTCGGTGGACCGTGTAGTAGGTTACACTGCTAGCCACATGGCTAACCCCTTACACGGCGTGTTCCAAACAAACATAGCATGTATCAGAGAAAATAACACTGACCCGTGTAGTTCGTCACACGGCAGGGAACCTAGAAGAAACTAAACGGTGTGTTATCATAACACACGGCGTGTACTACACGAGTTTCCCCAACGTGTGTTGTTAGTGACATGTACGGGTACACAGTTGACTACTACAAAGAATGTACTTATGGTACACGGCGTGTCCGCGATGATTTTCTACCACCCTGTTTTTTTCTTCACATAGATAACAATACGGTTTAAAAACTACACAGCGTGTATGAAAAAAGTACGCGCCGTTTATTCTGGGTTTTTCCGGGCAGTAGCTCTGAAACTCCTCTGAACGCCAGAAACACTAAAAAACAACCAGCTATGTGCCAAATTCCAATCCATGGGGGCCCATACTCCCCACGAATCAAATCTTAGAATCATAAAAATGAATACAACAATTAAACATCATAATAAACAATGATTCACAAAATTCCAATCCTCAAGGGCCCATAACACCTCCATGACCAGAGCTTGGCGCTCATGCTAAACAGGTTGTAAACTAAGTAATACTCTATCAGCGCAACAAGTATTTCCATCACAGCAACTACCATAATGGCATGTATAATCTATCATGACATTTATCACAATAGAATGAAATTCTAATGCACCCTAGATGGCATGGTAAAATGCATGACAAGTGATTTCTTACCCAGTGCCTATATGATGCATGAGATGGAACACCCTCTTGTCATCGGGTTGCAACCAAATAGAACCATACTCATATAAACTGTAACAAAATAGATCATGTGAATCACCAAACGGTGAATTATAATAAACTGTAACACTTGAAAAATACTGAAAATTGCAATTATGAGGTAATATAGCTTTTCCATGTACACATTTTAATTACACCTGGGAACAGTTAAGTACTAAATACACATTTCTTCCTATCCCTAGCTATTGTCACAAAACAGTAAGCAATAGTAAAGAAATAAAACTTCTTTGATACAACTTTGTAATGACCCGAGTCTGGAGCCCCATAACTGGTGCCCCGTACCCAGTTCGCCACATGACCTGAATAACGTTTCCCAAAACTCTAGAAGCTACTGACTAGTAGTGAGGGCCTTGGTGAGTCAGGGGGGAAACCATGCCCTCATTTGGTAAATTATGTAGTGGAAGAATAAGCATAAATAATAGAGGAAGTAGTAAATAGCTTGCAACAACTGAAATGAAGGTAAAAGCAATATCTGATATAATAATGATGCAGAATGGTACCTGTATCTATGGAAAGAAGTAAGAAAAACAACGTGATGAAATACAACTGAAGCTAATGTACTAAATTTAAACAGCAAATCCAGCAGCATCGCATGCCATGTCCCAGTCCCATGCTCTCCAGATCCGACCAGAAATCATGTACCTGAGGTAGAAGGGCCAAAATCCCTACCTATACCTGCAACCATATAATTTGTTTGGGCTGAAAGCAGGACCCTAATAGGGTGCGAGACTAATCCATGTAGGCAACCACCACAAGATTTGTGCCCAATTGTTAGTGAGTGATATTTAAAAAGTAATGGTAAATAAATGTTGTAAACAATTCTACCAATTACCATTCACATTCATTTAAACCATTCACTTTCATTAAATTACACAACCAAGGAAAACCAGCAATTTTTTTTATTCCATGATAAGCAAGTAACATAACAGGTATCTAAAAAGACTACCTAAACACAGGCAGTACAAAACCAAAGCCTGTTCTTTGGCTTGGTGGACTCATCACAACCAACCATTAAAATTCACATTGACTCTCTAAGTGGCTTAAACTAGAAGACCACTATAGTCCAGTAATTAAACAAGGCCCATACACTATGGGAAGCTCTCACGTCAATTCAGATATGGTCTTGCAACGATAGCTACAGACTCTCTGAAGAAGAACTTACGTCTAATTCCTCCTGTGGTCTCGATGTGTGGGTATCTAAGAACAATCTTGAGAAGCACAAACTCATATTCCCGTAGGTCCTGCATATGAGAAAAAAAATTGACAGACCCTCTAGGGAAGCACTTAATCATCTATTCCATCATTGATCTCCCACACCTGGTTCTCACAGCCCTGAGTTGTCCAGTCCTGCATAATATACTATTATCCACCATAAGAAAACTGATCAACTACTTGGATAATATCTTCCATACATCAAAATAATTCCAATAGTAGGCAACACATGCAATCAGTGACAACAATACAGTAACAATTGCAATAGGGTTTCCTCAGGGCAATAGTTCCAATCGACGATAAACAGCCGAACGGGAGAGGTAAACACCCATGGGGTGATCATAAAACATGAACCCAGTCATAAATTAGTAGAAATTCATCATAAGCTAACAAGAAATCTAGGGCCGATAAACAACAGGATCAAAATCCTAAACCCTCGATACACGATACATGTGTATCCAGAACTTTTGCAACCAAAACTCAAAGTACATCAATGTATGGCAACGAACCACCTACCTCGATCCTTGGAGATTGATATACTTGAACCTCGGCCCGTGAATCGACATAAAACAGAGTATATCTACAAAAAAATCTAAAAAGTTCAACCTCAGGTAACATACACAAGAGGAAGAATCAGGAAACAAGGCTAAAGAAGAACCAAGAACTCACCACTGTGATTCTTCATCAACCGAAAATGTTTTATTCAGACAACCAGTGACAGATCGATGGTTCGAAGAAGAATTGGCCTTCTTGGACAATTTGGACGAGATTAGGCAGAGAAGAAGATGTTTATGTTCATTAGGCATGACCCTGGGTCGATTAATGAAATTAAAAAAGTACACGACGTGTACTCTTAAGATACACGGCGTGTAGTGTGTTTTTCCATACTCCGCCAAAATCGGCCTCCACGTCACCCCTACACACCTTGTCTGTGGGCTATTCTAAGATAACACATGGCTTCGAGTGGATGAGGAGTACATGGCGTGTACTCATAAATTATATTGTGTGTACTCTGAAAATTTCATATTCTTCATTTTTCCTAAAAAGCCCATAAAAGAGATATGTACCTGAAACCAAAGCTCCAGGTTCTTACATATATGTCGTTCTGGAGACATCCAAGGCATTTTTCCTACAGAAATCAATTAATTAACAATTTTGGTACCCGAGCTACGTTGGGTTCAATAGGATCAGTAATAAATTTTTTAGTTACCCATAAAGAATTTAAACATGTATTTTAAGGTACTCTCGATAACAAGGATTTATAAATATTATTTTTTGTAAATCCCAATGATTGTTTAAATCTATGTGAGAAGTCATTAGAATAGTGACCATTCATGACACATTTGAAACATGTAACAGTTGAAGTACAACCATTTTTACTTTTACCAAAATAGGTTTTATACAGTTGAGGTAACCTTTTATCATAACCAAAACCATATTTATTTTTATCAGTTTTAGTCAAAGACATCATCTCGTGATATTTTTCATGACCTTGAATAAATGCAGATAAATTTTGATTAAGACATTAAACATCCTTTTTAAATTTATCATTCAAATATTGAGCAGTTTTCAAATTATCATAAACTGTTGAATGAGAAGCACAAGTAGTGTTTATTGACATTTTATTTTCATGAAAAATCAATTTATTTTCAGAAATAGGTTTTTCATTATCTTCTTTATGTTTATTATATAAATAAACATCTTTGAAAATTTCTTTTCTTAATATTTCAATATCTTTATATAATTTAAAAAAATTATGGTTTTCAGATTCAATTACTTAATAAGAACATTCAAAATAATAACTAGAATTAAATCCCATATCCAGTGATGACATGAAACATAAGTTAGAAGATTAATTTTCATATTTACATTGTTCAGTGGAATCAAATTCTTCAATACAACTCCAGCTTATTTTCAGTGTCCTTTTATCCTTCTTTTTGAATTTTGTATTTATTCTTTATTTTAGTGAAATAAGGTTTCATATGACCTTTCTTACTGGACAGAAAACAAGTTACACCAGCAACATTGTAATTTGTATCACCTTTGTTATCTCCCTTTTATTATTCTTTTTGGTAGTTTCTACTAAACTTGTATTTGAATCCCATTTTTCTATTCCTTTGAAGACTCCAGTTAAAATCTGAGCCATGTATTCCTTTTCAATATCCTGTAGATCATAATTAGAAGAATTATTAGAAATAACATTTACAATCTTAAATGCTACACCTTTTCATTTTTTAGTCTCCTAATTAGTTATGTTCTTCAGTTCCATTTCATATTGGAGTAGTGATCCAATCAATCCATCAAGTGTGTAATATTTTATGTTCTTTATTTGATCAGTGGAATCCTTCATTGCATTCCATTTCATTGGTAATGCTCTTATGAGTCATTAAACAACTATAGAATTTTCCAGAGATTAGCCAAGTTATTTAATTCCATTCGCAATGCTTTTGAATCTATGGAACGTTTTGATTACATTTTCATATTCAACCATTTGGAAGGCTTGATACTCAGCATAAAGCATTCCAATATTGGTTCGGATCAATTTGTCAGATCCAAGGAGTGTAATTTGAAAAATCTCTAAATCTCATGAGTTGTCTAGGATTCAGACACATGACTAAAAACAGTTCTATTAATAGCACAATATAAAATAATAACGGCTTCTAAATTTAAGACATATCTTGTAGCATCAATTCCTATAAGAGAATCTAGATCAGCTTCAGGTAGTGTGTATTGTTTTGAAATGATAGACCAATGCTCAATGCTCAACTGTTTGAGGTATGCCTATATTCGGGATCTCTAGTATCCATAATCATTTCCATCAAAATGCGGTGGCTTCTGAGGAATCCAGGAATCATTCGGGATCAATCCTACAATCTTATAAGCGCTTTATCATTATATTGTGTCTTCTAGTAATAGTTTAGTATAGTAAAATACAACATCAGACTAAAAAAATTGGTTGGAAAAATTCCTTAACGAATAACCAATGGTGCCGATATTTGGTGTAAAGAAATATGACGATAGAAAAAAACTATACTTAAAAAGTTTTTCCTTTGATACCAATTGTTAGGTTGGACAGGGTAATAGTAGATGATCTAGAGGGGGTAAATAAACCAGATTAAGAAATTAAATCAAATAAATAAATTATCATTGTTAATTATTAAGGTTAATTAGCAACGGAAACAGTAAATAATGCAAGGATGTTTTTTATAGTTCATCGGTCCAGAGTAGGCCTACTCTACTCTTATACCTCTCTACTCGGCAAGAGATATGTGTGAACAAAAAATTAATTTTAGAAGGGAATCATAATCCAATTACAAAATCCATTTCTAGTAGAGGGATAACCATGATACTGACTATTGTGTGGGGAGGCACAACACTTACAACCCGACTTTAGATACTGGGAGTCTCATCCCAAATAGTCTTGACTTTAGTTACATAGAGTCACAACCCTAAGATCCCGACTTTAGAATCCGAGAGTCACAACCTAAGGAAAAAGAATAACATATAATGATTTTTTGTGCAAAAGCATAAACAATAAAATAAAGTGCGTGAGAGAGATGGGAAATAGTGTTACAGAATCAGAAACAGATGAAATAGATGATAAAAATTAAATCACAGGTATTGGTTCTTGAGGTTTAGATCAGCACGTATCATCAATTAAATTTTAGTTGAAGAAAAATTAATTCATCAATTCTGAGACCGAGCAGGTTGAGAAGAAAAGTGTCAAAGGACGTTGTAAATGCACAACAGATTCAAAGATCACAACACTTTCTCTTTTTATTGTGTTGTCTTTTTTTCTTGAAAGATATAATGATATATATATATATATAGAATAAAAATATATTGTAGGTGTAGCAGCTCTGCTTCCGTTAAATATTCTAAATTAATTGTGTCAAGAGATCCCATAAATATCTCCATGAAAATAGCAGTATCATTGCCTTTTTTATTTCATTAAAATAAATATTTAATAAAGGAATTAAAAATATTTTGTATAAGTCTTCAATTAAAATCTCTAGAATAATAAATTCATTGAATTATTTAAAACAAACTTATAAATCCATATAAAATGATTTTAACGTAGTCAAAACAATTCCTGAAAACTAGTAGCAGATTCTGAAATTAAATTCAATCATTTAGAATTTAAACAATCTTGAAACGTACTAATTTATTTATAAAAGAAACTTAAAAACATTATTAATTTTTATATCTAAATTTAAAACCAAAAACATTAAAAAATATTTGAAAACAATCCATATATTTAATGGGTAATTTTCACACAAAAAATCGTTAAAAAATAATCCATATATTTACAGAAAATCAATTTAAAAAACAATTGTAGGAAATGAACATTTAATTTGAAATGAATAGTAACTTCGAAGTGAATATTATCTTTGGAGTGAACAGTAACTTTGGAGTGAACAGTAACTTCCGAGTGAACAGTAACTTCGGAATAACTTCAGAGTAAATAGTAAATTCAGAGTGGTATGAACAGTAACTTTACATAGGGTATGAACAATAATGTAACGTAGGGTATGAATAGTAATGTAGGGTATGAATAGTAACGTAACATATGATATGAACAGTAACGTGGGGTATGAAATGTAAACCATACTATTGTAAGATATACAATGAACCATACCTTTGAGAAAAAAATGAACCATACATTGGAGATAAAAATGAACCATACTTTTGAGACAAAAATGAACCATAATTTTGAGATAAAAATGAAGAATACTTTTGAGATAAAATGAACCATATGTTTGAGATAAAAATGAATCATACTTTTGTGAGAAATCTGGATAGAATATTTTTGACAAATTTCAACGAATGTTTACGTGCTCTTAACATCAGATTCAGAATTTGGTCAAAAGTAATGATTTGAAGAAAAAACCAAAAAAATAATCAATTTGAACCGATATCTACAGTTCCTGAAATCATTAAAAAATAGAAGTAAAATAATTCTTGAAAAACTGCTACTAAAAAACAACATATCATAACTTCAACTAATTAAAATTCCATAAAAAGATATTTTTATACTTTGATGTAAACTAATGAAATCAAGATAAACATTTTATATAACCATATAATCAAGTTTCATGTACATCAGATAACTGTTGATATTAAAGTAAAATAAAGACAGAAATTTTTTAAAAAATTAAAATGTAGAGTTTCTAAAACCATATTAGCAACTTCATTGAATTTTTAGAAAAATAGAAAATCATTTTCAAACTTTCACATCAACTAATAAAATATATATAAATATATTATCTTTCCAAATGGATAAGAAACACAAAAATCAATGAAATATAAATTATAATATCATCATAATATAGAAGAAAAGTTATCAAACAAAATCATATCAAATCAAATTAAAGGAAACATGAGCATACACAAACAGAAAACCCCCTGGGTCATAGACTCTCCTATAACCATTCACATATCATTATTTAAAACCCATTTTAGTTATTCATCACCACAGATAGGCTAAAATTATTATTCATAGATATTACCCTTCTGATCGTCCCATTGTGCTCTACTGGATAGAGGTATCCTTTATGTTACCATCCATTATCCTAAACTTTCACAGAAGTCGTGTCCATTCACATGACCTCCAATCAGTTAAACAAATTATTTCTTGATTATAAGAATCTATTCATAATCAAACCACCCTTAAATTACCATAAAATTTAAACATTGATTTTCACATAGAAAAATTTCAAAATAAATGGGTCAATAATATGAATGATCCTACCCATAAACACTATCCTATAATCCAAACTCAAGGATTCATGTTTCTTTATTTATTAGAAGACCAGGTACTAATAATCCATTATATAGAAACTCAATATCAAATACCATACATCAGTCTCACAAACTAATGTTTTCTTTTCAATTAGACACTAATCCTATGTGTAAGTGTCTCACATCTAGGTCACTATGTATGACTACCTGATCTTAGAAAACATAAAAGAGTCCACCACTCATGGTAGATCTATAATTCTTCAATCCCAACATAACATGACATAAACATGTCAAAACATTAATAAATAGGGTCTAGCATAAAAAAGATTCATAAACCATACTAACCACCCATGACTAGGGAACTCATCCTTTCTAGGAATATTTACATCTAACTATTTCATAGATCACTATTCCACACAACTAATCCTGAACCAAAACCACCCATAATGGGTCTAAATTTTATGCACCTTGTTCCACACTGACCCCTAAGGGTTTCTGCACCTCCTATTCATGATGATTGATTTATCTTCCTCCATATATAATGTCTTTACATAGACTCACATAACTTACCATCAGGAATAATCTCTATAAAATTCTTCCTACTTTACTAGAAAAACACCCAAGAAATTATATAAAAAACATCGTATGAATTGTTTTTGAAACATTAATGCAATTTTTCTTACACCGTCATTGAACCCACACACTAGCATTAAAAAATTGTTTTCAGTCCTATGTGCCAAATATAATGCATCAGATGTCCCTTTCCACTTCCTATGAAGAGTCAAAATAAATACACTAGCCTCTTTCCAATATGCTAAGAAAAATATAACCATCATAAATGAAAACATCCAAACCACATGTATGTCGTACAAGTCAAAAAATAAAAAAACATGAAAAAAAATAAATTAGAATAGAATACCCATGCCCTAGTAACCTATAATTTTTATTGAATGGTTGTTCATGAAACACCATCATGGTATCGATTATAGGATCTGTCACATTATTAAATATCTAGTCTACTATATCACAAAATCATGAGATTAATGAAAACTATTCCTCCATCTGATTCAAATTTGTAACAACCCTCCCTGTTTTACTATACAATAATGATCATGACTAAATTTATACATTACCTTATGTATGACTCCATGTATGCTAGAGGCCTCTAACTAGTAACAGGGGTCAATGGTGGTACTGTGATTACACAATACCCCCTATATCAGAGTTCAAAAAAAATATATAATAATCAAATAATCAGAGTACAGATAAATAAATGAACAACCTATAATAATATATCAAAAAATTTAAAGGATTAAACATCCATGCTATATATACAAAAGTTATCCCACTAGGCTAGTCATAGACATTGACCAAACTAAATGAAATAAAATAAGAATTGGCGCACAACATCTTTGAGTAGAACAAGATATGATCTCCATATACCATTGGATTTATCAATATCAACCATGTAATCCTAGGTCTCATCCCAACCTATTCCTATAACATATTTAATGTGATCTCAGGTACCCAAGTGTAGTGGTGGCCCAATCAGGGTATGATTAAAACAAATTACAGCACTATGAATTGTGTCTAAACAAATCAAGTCTGAATATAGTGCATGAAATAATATTATAAACAAAAATAATAATTAATAAATCAATATTGTATGTAAAATAAATTTATTAAACCTCATGATCAATGTTGACACATTGGGTTATCCAAACATAACTTGGCGTAATGATGAATATCTCTATGCAAGTTATGGGACCATGCCAACTAAAACCATAACCATCCAATGGTATATCACATGAAACATTATATCAGAACTAGGTACAATACCTTTATGAATTATATCATGTCCATGTATATCCCTAGAATAATTACAATATGATTGGGAGATCTATATAACCATTACAGCATATCTATTTTGATACCATTAAGAATTACTACCTCATAAAGACAAAACTATTTAAGAATTATAACATAATCAGAAAGATTCCTATAATAATAACGTCAAAAAAGAAACAATTCCTATAAGAATTACATCATAAATAGGCAGATACCAATAGGTAATAAATCATAACCAAAGTCATAAAAATACTATATTCCAAGTAGAAACACATTGACATGCACCAGAAATATAAAAAATGTCATTACAAGCTACATTGCCTACATCATAAAATTACGAGTTAATAATCATTTATATAATTGAGATAAAATATCAATTATCAACATAGTTATTAAAATCCCTTCATCAAGTATCAATTAAACCTATTAATCATTTTATTTAGATTATACCCATAAAACACTATATTATCATTCCTAATCCATTAAAATTATGATACATCTAGTCATGTCATAAGATTTACATTCAATAAAATATATCATTTTCCATGTAATACTAAATTCTCAATTCAAATACAAAACAAAACACTTTTATAATCCAAAATTCTGAAATAACAACATAGTTTTATCACATGTTCAAAGGAAGGTGCACAACTTGGTTGACCACAAGTCCGATCGTAGAACCAATAGACACAATGGGGTCTTTGGTAGGTAAAAACATAATTATTTATCAAAATAAGATGGATATAATTTATTTTTGTTCACACACATTGTTTTCCTTCTCACTTTCACTATTTTCACAAATATAAAAATAATACAGATGATAGGGATTTGTTTTTGACTACATTCCTTAGACGAAGTTAAACCCAATATAAGAAAATTCTACAGGAATTTTTCAAATCACTTAATTGTAGTTGTCCTTCATCAACTCAATGTGTTCAATATGTCACCACCAAGCTATATCATCAACCAAAAAACTATGGAAAGTCTTATATGATCATTTAAAACCATATCAGAAAAAATCCCTTCTGGGTCTAGTTTTTAATTATTCATATTTCTAAATATAAATCAAGACAAAAAGTATTTATGATGGATATTTGGTGGCTAATTGTAAAAAATACCAGGAGATCAATGTCTATATTTCCCTAATATGAATCAATTATATCTAATATATCTTTATTCGATGAAGGTATGATATTGTAGAGGCTTCTGTATGCATAATCCGTTCATTCAAATCACATTCCACATAATGGATTAAAGGAAAGTGAATTTTGGGGTTTTTAATATAATTTCATCCCTTAGAACCTCTATCAAACTACCCAAGAGTAATTCACCTCATGCAATAACATTTCATAATTGTGACTGTGGTCATTCTAGATGAAGTGTTACTTTTAGCAGCCCAATTTGAATCACCCACTCTCACCACTAGTATAGCATAAGTACGGGGTCAATCAATAAAGAGAGTTAAATATCTAGGTTCCTTTAGTCAAAATTAATTAAATGATGTGTTTATAAATTTAGAGTCGACACTTGAGGGCTATGAAATTTGTTTCATAGAACTAATCAATTAACTCTTAAAATTATTTATCGACATACATAAATCCAAAAATAAATCAAACCAAACATGTTTTAAAAAATAAATGGGAGAATTTTATCTAGGATGTGGGTGGTTATGAATATATTAAAAAATAAATTTTATTATCATGATGGGTTGTTCATAATAAATCACATCCCTAGGTTTCAAATATATCAGAACCCCCTATATTTTGTATATTCTTATTAAGTTGATAGAATTCAATTTCTTGTTTAGTGAGTTGGATTTTAAAAACATAATGAAAAAAAATCCTTAATTAGATGACGATTCCACCCAATGGTCATGGGATTACTCATATTAATCCTCTTAGAGATCCCATGAAACTCTATTATTGATCTGACATAGAGTTTCCAGCTATTTAAATAGAGGTATTTTCCTGATAAATTATGAGAGGTAGAATGACCCAACATTAACACAACAAGTAAAATTAATTAACAATGAGTTGCCATTATTGATATCTCCAAAAGATAATCGTAATTATGTACTCACAAAATAAATTATGAAAACAATATAATAATACCTGAAGTGTTCTTTACAATTGACAATGAATGGTTAAATTCCGACCCCCATAAGAGAAATAATCTATATGGATAGAATAAGTTATTGGTTCTCCCTCCACAAAGATACACCATTCTCGGATGATTATCTCTCCCAGAAAGAGTCCACTGTCATTAATCAAACATCCCCCACTATCCAACAGTGTATAGGGTCCAAATACAACGTAAAATATTGTCAAATAGGGTTATATAAATGGTAGGTATCCAACTCTTGACATTCACACAGTTTAGTTGCACAGTTAGTTAAACTATGAACCAATACTGCTTCAGGCTCTACCTTGAGGAATTAAGGATCGTGGTTCCCTGGGATGGTCAACATAGTTTGAAAACTATGTGAATACCATGAGATAATCTACTACCTCTAAACCAACACACACCACACGGTTTCCCTAGTGGATTCATATTGTTTGAAAAAAATATTGAGATGGGTTTGGTGTTTCAATATCAAGGCTCCTAACTCTATATGGTCATTTGAGTTGTGGTGATTAGTATGAGGGACTCATTAGTCACCATACACCTTGGAAAAAGTGTCCAAAAGCCTCTGATTTCTATATAAAATGCTCAGTTCGTAAAATATCTTCATGTTTCTTCCTTTTATGAAAAAATTACACTTATCAAATCATGTTTAGGTTGTAAAATTATAAAACATTATCCAGACAACTGATTTTCGTATACATATAAGAATAGAAATTTTATATGCAAATAATTACATAAAAGTTCGCAAATCATGATTTTTTGTTTATCCTCAAACAAATACCAAGAAAATCATATCCATGGGATTGCCAAAAAATGGGTAGAAATGTCATAAAATAGATCAACTAAATCAATGTATAGTTTAGATGAATTTTTATTGAAATTCAAACATTCTTTCATCAAGGCTAACCAATATTTGAAGTTATTCAACAAAGTAGGATCAATTCGAATCTCTCAAATATTCATTCCTAAACAATTGTTGATTAAAAATAAAATGTTCTGTCCTAATTGATAAAATGTTTCCACCTCCATTGCCATATCATCAGACACATATATATTTTAAGAATATATTTCATCGACACCAAATGGTGGGATATCACATTTATAGGTCACAAAAACTCATTGATATTTTTCTTTTGAAAAATGATGAAAGGTCATCAAAAAATTTTGGTATGACTTTTTTAATCTCAAATTTTTTTAATTGGGGAGAGATAATAGAATTAAAATTGAGTCCCAAATTTTGCCACGTCAAAATATGATGAATTATGAGGAAAAGTTAAGAATTCTAAAAATTAATACCTTATAATAATCAATAGTTAAAAATCTTACTTCACTTCTCTTTGTGGATAAATCAATTTCCAATTAAGTTGTTCCATATTTTAAACTACTCCATCAAAATGTTAATTTTTAAACAAAATGTTTTACGAATGAATATCAAATGGTTTATCCTCAAGAATTCAAATTCTTATTTGCATCAGAAAAATGATCATATCAATCTAGATATGTGGGGATTTAAAAAATTAGTCCCCCAAATCCATTTTTACCCAGTTGAAACTTTTTTTAATCTATAACAACCTTCAAATTTTTTTATAAAAACATTCCATCCATGTTAATTTTAATGAAATGAGAAAATGGGGTGGACAAATTTGTCACCCTCCCCAACAAATAAAACTATGCATGGCATCCTCTGAACATGGTATGGTGGATATGGGTGGGATGTGAAATTTTATAGAAGGGAAGGTATAAAAAATTAAATGAAATAAAGTGGAATTATAATAAAAACAACCCTGAAAAAAGGTAGAGTAGGGACCATAGATTGTTGTGAAAGATCCTGCCCAGAAAAAGGGTGTCCTCATGTCAATAATTAGAAATACACCTAGTGTCCTCAAAATGAAACCATTAAAATTGAAGCAATAATGTCACATTAACAGTAAGTGGAATGAAAATAAAGAAAACAATCACACCTGATATAAAAAACTAAATAAAACCCCCATAAGATAACACATGATTAGAATAGTCACAAATAATAAAGGGTAGTAAAAAATATAAATATAAAACAGAATATGTGATATCCCACTAAAGGATCACTACCCGATGAATTTTGAAGCTTAGTATGGGCTACCTTGACCCTGAAAGGATATACAGGAGCCAAATCAGTGTCCATTCCTTCTTAAGGATGTGTGGATGGTGGAGACATTATATTTGGGTTAGTGGAGAAATCCCAATGCATGTAGTAGGAAGGGGGTGATAGGGTAGGGTAAATTAAATATTGGGTGTAAGAAAGTCCTGCAAGGTGATTCCCACCATCTGCTTTCTAATGTCCTTACCTTCCAGTCAAGAATAGCATACAAGTATTTTTAAAGCATGAAAATGTGATTCAGGTTTTCAAATAGGGTTCTATCAATGTTCAAGTATATTGGATAAGTGGAGTATGGTGGAGGTTGAATAAGAGAAGTCTTAGAAGGTTTATAGTCCTCATCATGGGTGAAGGTGTAGTGGGATGAATTTTGGTGGGATGAGGTGTGTTGAGTTCATCCTGGGCCTTACCTTGATGGTCTCTAAACTGATAGTGGCAACAATCAAAGCTTATTTTGTGAAAGTGGCGTAACATGATTTGGTGAAATCGAAGTGCCATTTTTTCTCAAGGAAAGAGTACTACTCAAATTCAATGTGAAGTCATTCAATGAGGGCAGCGTTGAAAGGCCCAAAAAAATTCAACACATCAGATTGGAGAACATAAATTGAAGGTATTGTGTGAATATGAATGCATTGTTAATTGGTGTTTCGGTAATCATGTATTGGAGGATGAACAAATCTAAATGGATGGTGTTTCTTTCACAATTTGACCAGTTTGTGAAATAAGTAGGAAAGATCCAATGTAAAAGGTGATTGATGGTGTTAATGATTTGGGAATACATGGATGTATGTAGCATATATAGATCATGGGTGAAGTTCTTATTTCGGTTAGTGTAGAGTAAGTTATTGGGTTAGTTTCCTATGGAAAATCGGCCTATAGAGCTCATCTGAAATATACAAGGCCTCGATATATTGTGGTGAAATAAATTGGTGGGTATTAAATTTTTGGGTGACTAACATTTGGTAACTCTTATTCTCATCCATTATACTGAATATTTGTTTAGGATCAATGGTTTTTTAGGAGATGGAATCATGGGAATATTTTGATGGGGTCATGGGGGTTGGGTTCGTTATCCTACAGGTAGTGGATGTAAACAAATAGAAATTACCCACTTGATAAAAATGATTGATAAAATATTAAATTCATAATAAGTAAAAACATAAATAACCTATATACACCCAAAAATATAAAACATTAGTGCATGAAATTAAGGATTTAGAAAAAAAATCTATTTTGAAATTATCTAGAGGGAGGTTTTAAGAATTACCGGTGTCAAGTGGGGTAAAGAAACCACATTATTTAAAAACAAAACAAAAATTGAAAAGGGGTAGGGGGAATTGTGTGGAAACCTAAACCTATGTAATATAGATAAGGGAATGAAAACTAATTAATTATTAGTGGATGATGATAATAGAAATAGTGGAATGTTGAAGATAAGATTGCCTTATAGTATGTTATGGTTGAAGAGAAGGTGGGAGAAATATTGTGGTTGAAGGAGATGTTTGAGCCAAGGGGTGAACATTTCTAGGAAATGGAGGATCACATGTTTTGATTTGTTATTTGTGGGTTGAATTATTTTTAGATTTTAATATTTTGGGGAATTTTAAATGTTTCATGGTTTATCAAACCATGTGGTAACTATATGTATGCTACTAGAATATGGCTGCCCTTCTGCATGGTTTTATGGAGGATCCATAGAGTTTTCCTAACCTTGTAACACCCATTTGGGAAATTCGATAACATCTTCTCTATTGAACATGGTTATTGAAGGTAGTTTATTTAACTATGCCATAACCATTCATATGCATTAGCCTTGAATTTATTTGATTTTTCCAGCCATTTGAGTGAAATGGAACACTTCAAAACTAAAACATTTTTTCCCAATTAATTTAAAATTGGATTTGAAATTTCCCTAGAATGTTTATGTTAATCATAATAAATATTGAATGATATATCTATCACTTTTCAGGATTATTAATACTAAATCACACTAACATGATCCCCTAAAAACACATAAACAAACAATTATTTTGATTGAATTTTTGAAATTTCAAGTTACCTCATGGTTAGTGCTATGTTTAATGTCTCTATTTTGATATACGTGGGACTCTTATTTTCCAAATATCATGGTGGAGACCATGTCCACAATGTACTATATTTTTAAATATAGTTTTCTGCATTTTCCATTCATTGTGAATGTTTTTTTATCTTCTCCAGAAACATCCACCACACCATGGTGGAAAACATTTAACACATTGAATGGTCCTAACCACATGAAAATCAGCTTTCCTAGAAGAAATCATAACTATGATTTGAATAAAAATACATCATTTCCGGGAATGATGGTTTTATGGGATATTAGGTGGTCTTGAACCACCTTTGTCTTCCCTTTGTAAATCGTTGAATTTTCATATTCTTCAAGCCACATTTCATCAAGCTTATAAATTTGGAAAATTAATTTCTCTTTGGTGGCTTTCAAATAATAATATAATGATTTAACCACCAAATATGCCATGTGATAAATTTATATGTGTTGATGGTATAGAGGTCCATAGAAAAATCTCATTGGGGACATTCCTAATGGTGTTTTGATATAGGTAAGGTAGGCACATAGTGGTTTTTCATTTTTATAGACCACTCCTTTCTATAAACTCCCACGGTCATTTCAATTGAATTTTTTATATTTTGGGACAGATCATTAAACGTGGCCCCTACATTGGTCATGGTATGGTATTCTCATGTGGTACATCCCCACACACTTTATCTAAACATTCCTTGTCATGGAATTATCAAAATTTGTCCCCCTATAACAAATTTGGTCCCGAGTAACACTGAGCAAGCTGAATATTTTCTACTTCAGAAAATTTATGAAAACCTTTTCCATGTTGTGGGTTGTGGTAGTGGATTCTAGCCATTTATAAACATAATCCACACATACAAAAATGTTAATTTTCTCATATTATTGAGTAAATCACCCCATGAATTCAATACCCTAGACTTAAAATATTCCAACTTCAAGAATGTTTTTTTGAGGAATCCTAGATCTTCACCGTATATTGCCTTGCAACTGGCACATATTGCACCATGCCATAATGTTCAATGAATCCTTATACATAGATGGCAAAAAATATCCAGATAAAAAGATATTTTCTATTATACAGTCTATCTTGTGATTCCCTCTGGTTGGAGAAAAATTACTAAATTATAGAACCCCATTGATTTCATCCTCATGAATGAATCGACGAATGATGTCATATCTACATGAAAGAAACAGTAGTGTATATTACTAGAATCTTTTCATTATTTGTAGATGAAAAAGATTTCATTATTGTTAATATTGATCTGTTGGAAGAACTCTTGTGTAAATATAATTAGTAATATCATCGAACCATGGATGAGGTGTATCAACCAAAGAGGATAGGTGTTCATATAGAAAGTCTACATTCATTTATCATTCTTATTCCCTTTTTATGTGAGTCAATTCCAAGTAGGGGAGATAATCATTAACCAATTTTTCACTACCCTTATTATCACAAATTTCCAAATCTAACTACTATAGAATAAGAGCCAAACTAATCAATAATGTATTTGTATCTTTCTTATATAAAAGGCACTTGAGTGATGTATGATTGGTATAAATGATAGCCTTGGATATCACCAAGTATAACATAAATATAACAAAGTAAAACCCACTAGTAACATATCATTATCTATGGAAGTGTAATTTATTTGGGCTTCATTCAATGTTTGGATGAAATAGTAAATTGGCAAAAAAATAGGATCAAGTCACTGCCCAAGGAATTTTCCCCCAACATAACTGCTAGCATTGAACATAACCACAATCTCTTCATCGCAATTCCGAGTAATCATGATTATAGATTCCAACAATCTCTATTTCAAAATCTGAAATTACCTTAGACCTGTTTTATTTAATTTAGAGATATTATCCTTTGAAAGAGTATTGGTAAATGGTTGATCTATGTTTGAAAATCTCTCATGAACGGTCTATTGAATTCTTCATGCCCACAAAATATCTGTATTTCTTGGAAAATAGTAAAAATTGGAGGATATTCTATTAAATATATCTTTCTAGGATCCACATTAATTAATTTCATAGATAATTGGTGGCCTAGGAAAATACAATTTTGGAAAATAATGTTGAATTTTTCCAAATTAACGACCAGATTTTTCTTCTCACCCATTCTATAACCATTTACATGTGTTTCTAATGAAATTTTGTGGATGTAATTTTCATCCATGAAAACCTCCATAATCTTCTCCACTATTTAATAGATGATAGATGACAACACCATTGGAAGGTGGCCGGAAAATTACACATACCAAATTATATATGATAGTAAGTAAATGTTCTGTACCTAAATGTGAAGGTTCTATTATATTAATATTTACGGGAGATTTAAATTTTGTTATTTCTTGAATAACCATCTAAGAAGTAGTAAATTTGGTTCCCCATCAGTCACTCCGAAATATATTCCATGTATTGAAGGGGAATGTATACCTTCCTTGATGATTTATTGAGCTTTCTATTGTCAAATCATACTCTCTAGCCCAAAATAGATTAAGTCTGGATCAAATCATTCTTTTTAATATGAAATCATAGTGGTACACCATTTTTTGGTACCTCTTGTATGGGGTTGAACCTTGAACTGCCATAAATTTTATTATATAATTCCCTAATCGTGTAAATTCATAACATCTCTTTTTTCCACCTCCTTTTTATAGGATTCAACCATTATTATAGTTATCGATATGGCTTATCCCCTTAATCAATAAGTACCTCATTAGCATATATGGTTGGAATTATTCCATTAAAACTAGCCATTTTTGAACCAACTGCTTTCTTTCTTCTTTTAAGGACATTCAAAACTAAATTTTATTAATATATTGGGAGGGGAGCATTTAGAATTATAGTCAGTTTATCCAGGTCAATGAAATTTCTATACTTTTGATATTATGGAAGTGGATTCATCTCTAATTTTAGATCACTAAGAAATAAATTCATGATGTATTCATCTTCATCTCTTCCTAAAGTATTCGGAATTACTTCTCGTTGAAAATAATGACCACCTTGGACTATAATATATTGTAGCTCATTTTATTAATGATTATGAGGGATTTATACGAAATTTATCTAATTTATAGTGGAAATATATTGCATGTCAAATTCAATAAAATCAACATGATATTAAACTATTGATAAGGTTCATTGGTTCTCATTCACATCTAATGAGGATTGTTTGATAGCTTTAAATTAAATTATAGGATACTATTTCATACCCTTATTAGAATAATAATTCACATTGATGAATATCAATTAAAATATTACCTATATATAGAAAGGGTCTCCCTAAAGTTAGCGGCACTTCTGCATCTTCCTCCATGTCATTGATAATGAAATCAACCTAGAGAATTAGCTTCTTTAACTTTCACTACACATCTTCAATAATCCCCATTGGATAATTAATCATGTGATTAGCTAATTGTAACACTACATGAATCAGCATTAGTTCATCCAGTACCAACATCATGAAATATAAAAAATTCATTATTTTCAAACTAGCCATCAAGTCTTATAAGTCCTTCTCAAACACACAAGATCTGATAGTACAAAAAATTGAGAAACTCCCAAGGTCTTGAACCTTTGGAAAAATCAAGTTTTCACCACTGCAGAGCACTCCTTATTGAGAGATATGGTACCCAAATCCTCCATTTTATTTATGTTGGATATAATTTCATTCATGAAATTTTTATATCTTGGAAATTGAGTAAATGCTTCTAAAAAGTGTATATTGATGTGAAGTTTCTTGAAAAACTCAATCAATCTATCAAACATATGGTATACATTCCTATACATCATTCAGTATAGAAATGGTGAGGTGGGTTAATAAGTATTTACCACTACATTTTCATTATCATTCCTGGGGCCCTTCAATTTTGATGTCTCTTTTATTGTGTAAATCTTATATATTTCTGTTTATTTATCCAAATATGGTATAAATTTATTTTAATTTTTTTTATATCCCCATTTACTTTTAGTCACATTTTGAGGTAGATATTTGAAACTCCTCATGGTCATTTCATTATCCTCCTCCCATGGATTCTTCTTTTTTTTACCTAGTAGTGTACCAGGATTCCTCATAAACAGTTGATTGGATAGTTTTCTAATATGGTTCTTGATGCTAAAAAGGGATACTTATTGAGTTTCAAATCACGTGTTTGCAGTAGTGATGAATTTGGACATCATTTCATCCAACATTGATGGTTTTTACTACTAATGTTGAAGTTTAGAAACTTGTTTGTACTCTAGTTTTGGAGGAGTTTGTGCTAAAAGAGGGTTATAATATGTTTACTATTGATAAGACCGTTACTAGAATTTAATTCCCTGTGGTTGTATAGAACACATTTTTTGGTACTAATGTTGTCCACAACTGGGTGTATTTTGATCTCCTAGTTGAGTATTTTATTGTTAATGACCCCAACCCAAATTGGTATTATCATACCTTGTAGGGTTCTATAATTTAAGGAAGATGTTTGACCCTTAGTTTTGAGAAACATATTTTTCTTTACTTATTTATAGGATGGTACTTAACCAAAATAATTCATTCGTGATGTGGTTCTCACCACATTTTCTGTATGAGGAATGGTTGAATTAATGTAATTATGATAATGTTTTCAAATTCAAATAATCAATATTCTTTGATTGGAATCACGATGAGCAGTTAGAATCATAGTGTCATCAATGTTATGAATACCACTCTTCTGATTTCAACACATACAGTTTAATTGGAAGTTGTATCCCGATATAAGTTGTAAAAGAT
The DNA here is from genome assembly GCA_963277665.1 of Viscum album. Classification (NCBI taxonomy): domain Eukaryota; kingdom Viridiplantae; phylum Streptophyta; class Magnoliopsida; order Santalales; family Viscaceae; genus Viscum; species Viscum album. The sequence goes on from OY728152.1 coordinate 2,089,310,337, forward strand.
CGAATAATTATTCAGGTGATTTTTTCATGATCATTACTCCATCAACTGTATCAACCACAGATTTAGTGTTAGTTGTAAGACCCCCTAAAATGTTTTAACATTCATGCATATAAGGATCTCATGATGTGTACATTTATTAAAAATATCCATGAATCATTCCCATGATTCATATACATATTTTGATTCATACTTATGAAAATTATGAATCTTATTCTATAACATCACCATCTTGGATGAGGGAAATATATGGAAAAGAATAATTGGTTCAATGCCTCCCAAGGGATGATAGAGAAATGGGGAAACCCGTTTATCAAATATTTTTCATTAACTATTAATTTTAATGAAAAAACATATCTAAATTTAATTCTATAACACTATGTGGGAAAAGAACATGTCACGAATCTCTATAAAATTTGAAATATGAGCATTTTGTTCCTCAATTAGAAATCCCTCGACTATAATATGTATAATCTGCATGATGTATGGATTTATTTCAAAAAACAATCCTATACCAATGGCCTAATAATACCCATATATACCACATGAATGGAGGGAAACACATACAACATTAGGGTATAGAATAGAGGTAGTTTTTATTAAAGAGGTGTTGGAATACACATATAAACATAGGGAAAATAGGGTCATTGGTTAAGAGGAATACATAGAAGCATATCCTATAGAAGGTATTTTTGTAGTTGTTTTCCATACACCAACAAAATTTGAGTTGATGTATGTTGATGGTTTTGTGGAACAAATTCCATAATTTTGTTCTATAGATGGTGGTTTGGTTCACCCTCAGCACAGAGCTCATGGATATGATTACCATCAAGTGAAAAAGGTTGTCTAACTCCATGGATAGTAGCTGGTTATTTTTCCAAATTCTCTATGGGAGTTTTCTAGTTGTATTCTATCATAAGTACTCAACATCACCTAGAAAACATTATTTTGATTTTACGGTCAAACCAGAATGAATCTTCGGACTGAAAACTCTTCGAACAAGTTTTCTGGATGCTCATACACCTATTTTCCTTCACAAAAATAAATGACTCACCAAGCATAAATTGTAAAACCAAAAATAACTAAAAACAAAAATGTGGTTAAGAGTATAAATACTCATAATTATTTACTTTCTTTACTTAATTACTAAAAACGAAAATAAAAATACATTTTTCCATTGCTCTATGAAAAACCCATTATTTGGTGTTGTTTGCATTGAAGTATTACTTTTAGTGGACCAAAATTAATTAACCATAATCACCACTAGTATCACATATTAATGGGGTTGATCCATAGGGGGATTTAAAGCATTCTATTTCTGGATTCAAAATTATTTAAATGATGGTTTTCCAAATTTAGGGTCGATATTTGAGGGTTGTGAAATTAGTTAAAATGATTAATGAACTAACTCATAAAATTATATAAAAATTTACATCAAATAGGAAAACACATAAAACAATTTTTAATAATTAATGTGTGAAATGTTTCAAGGATGTGGGTGGTTATGAAGATCATTGAAAATCAATTTTATTATTATTTTATTATATTCATAATAACTCACATATCTGGGTTTCAAAAATATCGTAACTCTCAAGGTCTGGTGTGTTCTGATTAAGTTAATAGAATTCAATTTCTTGTTCTATGAATTAGTTTTTAAAAACATTATGAAAGAAAATCACTTTTAAGATTATGATTGTACCCAATTTTCATTGTATTACTTGTTGTAATCATTACAAAGATCCCTGTAAACATCATTCTTGATCTTATATGGAGTTTACAAAAAGATAAAGAAAGGTATTACTAGATAAATTATGAGGGGTAGGATTAACCCACCAGAACACAACAAGTAAAATTAATTACCAATGAGTCAATATTGTCCACAACCCCAACACATAAATGTAACTAGCTACTCATTGAATAAATAAATAATAAAAGCTCTTAATACCAAAAGTTTTCATTCTATCTATGAAATAAAGGAAAATTCTAAGACACCATAAGATAAATCTTACAAAATTATCCTAGAATGATTTTTTTCAGGTCTACTTCCACCATGATGCCCCTTCCTAAAAAGAAATATATCACAAAAATAGTACCCCAGAATTAATATGATATCCCCCACAGTACAATGGTGGTTAGGGGTACAACTACATATTAAAATGGTGGTTAGGAGGGGTAGATATAATGTTGGTGGCCAACTATGGACCATAACATGGTTTAGGCATAATGATAGTTAGTCTGTGATCCAATCATGTTGCATGCTCTTCTTTCATGAATTGAGGTGCGTGGTTACATGGATTTCGTTGGATAGTTTTAAAACCATGCATATACCATGTTTTAAGCCACATCCTCCACACCATCACACCCTGAATGGATTCCTAGATGATCCACATTCTTTAGAAACCAGTGAAAACATCGTAAAGGAGGTTATGCCTCGAGGATCCGTTCTCCGCATAGTCATCTGATTTGGGGTGCTTAGTTTTAGTAACTAATTATTGACTATGTCACATGGAAAAAGGGTCCAAAAGCCTATGGTTTTTATTTAAAAGGCTAACTTTATTCAATATCATCATGTTCCATCCTTTTATGACCTAATTACACATATCGAAATATGTTTATGTTGTAAAATCAAGGAAATTTATCCAAACAACCAATTTCAATATGAATACAATAATGAAAGTTTTCTATACACATAAGTGCATTAAGGATATTTTGTAAAATGGCCATACTGGGTTGGGAAACCAATGTGATAGTGTGAAACATAGATTTATGCCACAAAATTATAGGCCCATCCTACATCAAGTTTTTTAAATCCTAATACACTGTTGAGTACACCATGAAACCATATCACGTTGTGAATTACACATTTTCATGACATTAATGATTTTTTTAGTGATTTTTAGTGGTCACAGGTCATCGATCACTCTTTTGTTTGCCTCTCAGACCCCCAAGTCATCACTAGAATGTTGAACTTAATTCAAAAACACAATTTTAGAACACTTAATCACTAAGAATCTTATAAGTATTTTTAACTTAAAAATGATCCATTCACTAATAATGAAAACTAAAACACCAAATAAAATTATTCATATACATATGTTGGTTCTAAAACATTATATGTGAAATGTTTATTGGAGATAAATGATAAATTAATATCAAAATAATATGTCATCAAATACTTAATATTTTTTGGTTTTGAAATAGGATATGGATATTTTGAATAATTTTAATGTATTTTATTTATCAACTAATATAATATTAACATTAATTGTTATTTTAGAGGCTTTAGAGATTAATTTTATATTTTTTCATATGATAGTTTACTAATTTTGTAATTTATCTTTCCATGTGCCAAACAATTTTTTTTAATTTCGAAATATAAAATTAATATCTTATTATCCTTTTATGGATTATTTGATTAGTTATAATTTTATTTTATTAGTCTAGTAATGAAAATTTAATATTCAATACTCTTAATTTGGAGAAGAAGATGATATTGTTGTGGAAATCAATTAAAGGATAAAATTATAATTTTTGTGTAAATATATTTCCTTACGTTCATAGTCTAAATGCCAATGAAATTTTTTGACTTTAGTAAAAAGATATTAGAAAAAAAATGATATCATATTACATTAATTATTTTATGAATATATGGTATTTTTTACACCTCCTTAGTTTATGGTTTTGAGGTCATTAATTTTTCATTTTCATTCACTTTATCTTGATTAATGTCCTCTATCACCCATTATAATTATTTAGATATTAATTTTTCCACCATGTACATATTTTTACTTTTCAGTAATTACATCCTATTTGGAAACCTAATTGGGTGTTTTTCTAAATAATCTTCATATTTTCGTTCCCCGCATTTCAAGAGATAGTTTAATTAACCTTTTCACTATGTGGTATTTCAATAAAGTTATTTTTATATTTAAATCCCTTGATTTCTAAGATCAAGTTAAAATTGTGATTATGCAATTTATTAAATGAGTGTAGAATGTAAAATCCAACTATTTTAAAATAACAATGTTTTTGATAGTGTATACCAGACTCAACACCGAGCATAAATATACCACAAATATTATGATTTTATAACCATTTTAACCTAACTTTTAAATTGGTGGTTATGAATAGGAATAACTATATTATTAAATAAATATATGGTATAATTAAAAAAATTATTGATTAATTTTATTGAAATAATCACTCTATTTATCATTAAATTCATTGTATCATTTAAAAATATATTTTCTTCAAATATGGTTTCATTACATTTTTGAGAGAATAATATAATTTACTTCGTTAAATTTTTTAAAAAAATTGATAAAAACCATATCATTTTAGAAATCATCAAATCAAAGTTTTCTTTTGTTAATTTTTTATAATTTTTTTAAAAGTTTAATTTTTCAATGAATACTGAAAAATACTAATTTGTATTTGAAACTATGATTTATTTTCAAGATTCTACAATGTAAAATTATATTTTGGATTAAATTTAAAATTAAATTAGTATTTTTAACATAATCTAATTATTGTCTTTATAATGAGTTTTATAGTTTAATTTGTTATTAAAAAAATTACACTTAAAAGGAATTTTTCTTCAAAATTGATTTTTATCATGTTTTACATATTTAATTTTAAATTAAATTCATCCACTTCTAGGAATTGAATATCAAAAAATTGATCCCATATTTATAATCACCATGTAATTTTTTATTAATAATTTCATTTTATATTTTCATTTTGAATATTAAAGGTATTGAATTTTTAGTACCACTATAACGGTAAAATTGGTTAATTTTCGTTAAAACTAATGAGATAATGCTTCAAATTCACTCATAAACATTAATTTATTTCATTGGATGATTCTATATAATCTATTATCATAAAAACGTATAAAATATGACTTTTTCATTTGTATTTTTCTTTAAAAATTATAATATATTATATAAAGTTAAACACAAAAATGTCACTTTCTTGAATTTAATATTTATAATACTTTAAAAAATGGAAACAATTTATTAGAGGTTCTAAATTTACATTTAAAATATCATATATTTTTTAACATGGTAATTTTTTTAATGATTAAATAATTACATGATGTTTTTATACAATGACGACTCAGCATTTGTGTGTGAAATATAAAAGCATGTAAATGATTTTTTTAAACATTAAATGTAATATTGTATTTGTGAGTTATAGTGTACAAAGAATTCTATAGATTAATATAACATATTATGTAATTTTTTAAAGGATTATATTCCAAATACATCACTGTATAGTTTACTTTTTACTCAAACTAAATAAATATTTCCAAGTGAAATTAATAATATTTCACATTAAATAATAAATTATTAAATTATTTAAAATCATAAAAAATTTACAAGGGAAAAATTAAGATGATTAATGGTCAAAAAATTACACCATTCCCATTAATGATCCAATTTTACCTTAGAAGTAAAATTATAACCCTATAATATTTAAAAAATTATTACAAAGGTTAAGGTTAAAATCGATTAAACAAGGGGTTAATCCCAAAGATAAGGTTTAAAATAATATACAACCCTATATAAATTTTATTTTATGATTACATTAAGACAATATAATCTTTATATTTGAATCCATGTCATTTTCAAACAATTTTAAATGAGATATACATATATTATATTATAATATTTCTTGTATTACAAAAATGATATTAAATATATTTTATAATAAAAAATGTCTTATTAAATAATTTACAAAATCAAATTAGATATCGTATAAAGTATAAAAAATTCTCCATTTCTAGGTGTTGTTTTTAAAGTAACTTTCAAGACCCCTAAAAATAAAAAATATTTATATCGTGGTAATTGTCAAATGGGTTAATGAGGGTTAAAATTTTATATAAGGGTGAAAACATAGTATAAAAATTTCCAATTTCTATTTTATGATGTTATTTAAAAGAAATAGTATATACTATAATTATAAACAAATTCCCAATTGAAAATGAAAATTAATTTATATTAATCTAATACATTATGAAATTCCAAGGATTATCCTCCCCTCACTTTTAAAAAGTAACCTCCTTTACTCTATTTCTCGCACATTTTGATAAATATAATTCATGAATATACCCAACCAAATACAATAATAAAATCCTTCCTAATATTATAGAGTTATTATTTTTTTGATATTACCTTCCTAGGTGGACTTAAGGAGAAAATAAAAGGAGGATGTCTGAAGAAGAGGAATAGTTTTTAACAAAATATTTTTTTATTTCTTCTTCTACCACCATAAAATCTTTTTCAAACATTTTTAATTAAAAACATAATTATCATAAATATACTTATTCTTTATTATTTTAAAGTAATCACCAATATCCATCACATTTTCCATCAAAGGGGAAACGAATCCATCATTCGTGTGTACAAAACACTACCACCTCATGAACTGATGTAATTTATTTTCAATCACCACCTATCACAGATTGTAATAATTGTAGATTTAATGTATACATATGAAATATTTATCATTAGTTAAATATAATATATCATCTAATTTCTTACCTTTATATCCATTTGAAATTGACAATTTTGTTTCAGTGTACCTATGGATTACCACCTCCACGAAGTGATGTGATTGGTTTTTCAAAAACAATTTACATGGATATTCTATATAAATATATTTAAAATATAAAATTCTAGTTATGATATAATCATAATTTCAAAAATTAAAAATTATATTTACATTGATTTTTCATGATTTTTTTAAAATTGGAAGCATTACTAATGCGTAAGTACGAAATACCGTCTCTATGATTATAATATAATTCATGTTCAGAACAATATTTCATGGTTATTTTAAAAAAAAATTATTAATTTACAATAACTATTATTATCTCATTATTACTATATTTAATATTATGTTATATTGACCTCTTTGACCATAGTCAACTTACCAAATTCATTTTAGACGTACGAGTCAAATATAATCAAAACATATGATGTTAACATAATTGATTATGTAATTTTATATACCATGGTAATAGATAAAATAAAATTTATAATAAAATAAAAATGTACTGTAAAAAATTAAATATTTAATATATGTTTATTATTTCATAATATAAATATTTTACATGATAATTCGGTCACTAGTTAATGGACACATTACATTAAATACTACATTTTAAAATATTTAAAGATTTATCTTTGAAATAATTTCTTTCTATGTCCATTTTGATGAAATTATTTTTTTGATGATTCTATATAAACATGACTTAATTATACAGGATGTTTTATATAACTTTTTATTTTCATTTAATAGAATTTGAATTAAATCATTTTACATATTCTATGTGAAACGTTTTAACAAAAAAGGAAAATTGAATGTTATATTTTAAAATATATAGAAACCATAGTATTCACCACTGTCTTAAAAAGTATTTGATTTTTGGAATCATTTAAAATCATTCAATTAATCATTTACGAAATAACAATTTCACTTTTTTATAATTATTTTCATAAATAGTTTCAAATATAATGGAATTCTTGATTTCCGATAATGTTTTTTCTTATGGATGAAAAGAATTTTTTTATACAATATTACACATGATAGGATTATGTTTTGGTTATTGGGAAATTATTATGATAATGGGTGGTTATTTAATAAACCATGGATTGGTTGTTCGATTATAATCCAATGAGGGGTGTTTTTTTATAATCCAAGAATGAGTTTTTGAGTTATATCACCCCAATTCACTGGGTATTTCTAAGAGTCACTGTAATAGTGATATGAGAATTCTGTCCCAAGTTACCAATATGATTTATCTATAGTTTATTTGTTTTTTTTTATGAAAATATTATGGTTTCAAAAGTTAATTTAATGAAATTCAATTTAAATAAATATCATGATATTTCTTAAGGGGGAAATATATAAATTTTTAAAAAGCATTATGAGTTTTTCATGGTTGCAAAGAAATCATTAAGTTTTATTTTACCTTAAATATTTTTTACGAACTATTTTTTTAAAATATTTTGGTATAGTTGTTGTTTTATAAGTTGATAAAATGTTAATGTCGATCCCAAACATTATTTAAAAAAAGGGAAAAATTATGTATTCATGGAAGAATAGGTTTTTATTATTTTCATATGTCCCTCATTAAATTTTATATGTGAATCCCATGTTTTTAGGGATTTCCTTCATGCTTACGGGTGATTAAAAGTAATGATGAAGACATTATATGGAAAAATAAAATCTATTTATAATAGGAATAATTATTATTTAATGAAAAGGTATTATTACGTAATAGATATTCCTAATAATAAATAAATATAAAAATAAAAAGTCCCTACGTATATAAGTGATCTCAATTTTTTTTGAGGTTTTAATTTGTTATTATTAGAAATTGAATCAAATTTATGAAGGTTTAGAGGTCACAGTTCTGGATGGTGGTCCAAGTAATTTAAAACTAGTCATTGTCATGATGTGAATACTTTTCATCTCCGGTGATATGAGCCCCGATATGGTCTGAGGATCATGCATAAATTAAATAGATCAAAAAATTTAAACCAAAAAAATACATTATCCAATATGAATACTTGGTTCATATATGCTCATATTCATTATCATTTCATGAAGGATCCAATGAAAAATCTCTCTAGATCATCAACAGTCACTCAAAAATCATTATAAGTGTCGATCGTCGAATTTTATGTTCTATAACTGAAATCCAATGATGTCTTTGATGCCCCAACGATCATCACATCGATGTACCTTTGATGCATGGATATGTACTCGATCTGTTTTCTTAGATAAAAATATTTTATCTCTAGAAAGAAGAAGAGGGTGGAGAGGCTCTGTAACTACTTTCATGATAATTACATGACCAGAATCTACACTCCTCAATTTATTCAAATACTCATTTCCATTTTCTCACCCCCATTTATTAAACATCCAATAAATAAATAGTTTTGAAAAACTAATCTATATCATCAATATTAATTATTTTATTACTTTATAGTAATATATATTACATAAGTAATATGTGATAAACCCGAGTCATTAACTCGGCTCATAATTCCAGCCAATATTAAATGATCCTGGATTACTAAATTAATATACATTTGATTACCATTATTCCTCATATTTACATAACATGAAAATACATTTAATAATTAAATTCAATATCATTTATTCTTCAATTGAATAGTAGGGATTTATTTTTTATTGGGGATCGATAACATTGAAAACACTCGAACCTTGTGGAGGGGCCTAACATGTCTAATATACCTATTCAACTGAATAGAAATGATTCTTGAATATGATTTTATGTCTGACCCTCTCAGTCCTTAACTAAATAAAAGTGAATGAAATTCCCAGACCAAGAGTGGATTCTTGCTACCCATCAGGGCCCATAAAGAGACAAAAATAATCATATAAATTACAACCATCGTACCAACTTACACTGTTTAATATAATCTATTTATCTTTTGATATCTCATAAACTCGGATGAACATTTGTGAAATTTTCCTTTACATGATTTATTATTTAATTATTTAACTGGATGGATATACCTTTCCTCAACCTCTTCTATGTATTTATAATTGTACTACCTTCCTATTCTATAAGGACCGAAATATATAACTTCTTCACCCCAGAAGTGGTAAATCCTTTAATGGCTAGTGAACCAATGCCATACAACCAATGATGCACCCAACCCAAGCTACCTCACCAAGATTTTTTAATCTTAGTTTTTTCCTAGAATCTCTGTTTGTGATCAAATGGAACACAAAGGTAAGGATCTCAAATTAAGATACCAATACACATGTCCATATACATGAACAACCAATGTCACACGAAACATGTGTGGTTCTTATTTGTTGGATTTTCCTCCTCATCTCACATATAGATATCACCATGTGTTATCTTCATGATAAGAATTCTCAATGTTTATGATCATCCAACAGATGATTGTCATATGTTCACTGTGTCTAGTCAGTAAGATATATCAAGACCATAAAACTGTTGTTTAAGATAAATTTTATATTATCTCTCGTTTCTCATTATAGATTAGGTTCTACTATAAAATTTTTATATGATAATTAATCTATAGAAATTACGATTAAATAATTGATGAAAAAATATTACCACCTTAAATGTAAGAATACGTCATGAATATATAACTATATACATGATATTTTATTCAAAAGTTCTATTCTCGTTGGGTCTAGGGAACCTAGTATTACAAAACTCCCACATCCTCTAGAGTAAACATGATAATGAACCATGTTAGAATAAAATTGATATAGATCATGTATCTACTGAGTAATGGTTTAAGCTACTAGGTATGACATGTTTCAACCATGTGGAAATTCTACTGTATGCGAAGTCATCACCTTGAGAAAAAAAATTCAATAGATGGTATCCTTGAGTTTGTCTCTTTTTCTACTGTCCAAACATGAAATATACAATAGAACCAGTAACAAAATAATCATGATGATAAAAAATTACTTACAAGGAGTGATTCCAAGAACTGGAATAATTCCTGGATTTTAATAACTACATTATATCTGCCTCAAACGCATTAACATACTATGTATTCATATGTATGTCTACCACTAGATTATATGATCTAGTCACTCTCAACACCATATCCTAACTATGATAAATGATAAAATTGATCATGTGAATACTATTTTTAGGCCCATAAAATTTATTATCTCTTATTCTCCACAAACCATGAACATGTCTTTTGTACTTTTCCTAGTGCAATCAGATCTTACTAACTACTTTACTTATTTTTATTATTTTAATGACTAATATTTTATTATTATAAGTAATATAGATTTAATATCAAATCATGTATATATCATTTCATGCATGATTGACCAATATTCATATTGTATGGAATCCAACTCACCACTTCAATCACCTCATATTCTATCTCATGTTTCCTTGGAGGGATTTATACCATGTAACACTAGAAACATTTATTCCCCTAAATTATTTCAACTTGAATTGTTTTAATATATTGTTAGTATTTATTTATTTACTATGTCAATTAAATCGTTAGATCTACCTTACTAGATCCTATTGCCTAGAAGATAGTTTTCTACTTTAAGTCTATCACTAAAGAATTAATTTCATCCGGGTCTTAACTAATTATAAGACCATTTTTTATTTTCCATATATTCCAAACATATTTTACATGGAAAATAATAGCACTCCCACTAACCTCTAGTAGACACATCTAATATATTCAATTAAAATGAATTCTCTATGATATTGTTACTTACATTAATCATAAAAAATATTTCAATAACATTAAAACCATAATTGAATACAATGTTATCATCATCCCCTTCTGGTTTCATCGTATATAAACCTTCCTTGAAAATTGATCTTTACATCCTATTCCATGTTAAATAATCTAATATGTTATCTATTCCTTGTAAAATTCTAATGGATTTAGGAAGAATAACTTGGTATAACCAATCTAGAGTTATTAGTCCCAGTTTGGTACCATCCATGTGTCATCTCACTAGAATACCCATTGTAGTATTCTAAATTCCAATCCCCTTTTCACATTGATACATGGGATATATTGTTAAATTTTATTTTACATTTTAAATCTTAGATGATTTTCATATATTTCTTTTAGGAAATATTATGACAATGAAAAATTTATCACCGACTATAGTGAATAGAAAACCATTATTGTGGTTTTAATCTTCCTATGGAGTAAGTGTCTCTAGAATATTTCTATTATACATGATCTTGGGGAAATTGTTCATATGACAAAAACATGTGCATCTCTGGAATTGATGAAATCCCAGTCAATCAAGCTCCAATTATCTCAAAAAGATATATGCACCCTAATATAAAAATGTAGTCTATCACTTTACTACTACTTTTATATTATATGTATTTATGTTATATCCAATGAAATCATTCGGATAATTAATTACATGGAAAATGTGTTTATCTTGATTAAATTTTGATTATATCCTAAAAAACACTTTGTATCTAAACACATATTCTTATAAAATTATGAATTTTCATCATAAATGTCTTTTATGCTATCAGTTTTTTATTATAGTTTTTATATGGTTATGGGATATCACTGTTATTTTGAAATCAAATCTTGAAATATAATGGATGTTTCTATAAGTGGTAACATTAATAGGACTTACATCATGAATCTGTTATATAAAATGTGAACCTTATAATTGATCCTTGCTAAAAAAAATTCAATGATAACATGTCATTCTTTTCATTGATCCTCCCTAATAACATTAATGTCATTATTTAAATAAGATTATGTTTTTTAGGAATTACTCCATGCTACATTATATCTATCAACAAATGCATGGTCAAGATATTATTTTTCATGTCTTCCAAAATAAACACAAGACTTTCGACCATACATATATCATACATCACCTTCTCATTCTGAAATTAATGGAATCTTATGAAGTGTACATCCCACTGGAAAACCCTTGGAATATTCCATTCTATGTTACTGAACTAATTACAAAAGCCATGTGGGATACCTTTATTTCAAAAGGTTTATTTCTCTAAACTAAATATTTCTATGATACCAAAGGTGTTTATCTATCATAAGACTAAATTACATACTAGATATATACTTGATGTAACCTTTTAGTTTTACATTATAATGAATTATCATTCCAAAATTAGGTAAAATTATTAATTTTTTATATTCTTCAAAATATTTCCAGTCATTTTATTATCACATAACTATTTTATTAAGTATGAAACACTGGAAACAGCATTGTTTTAAGAACCTGGAATAATTTCTCCTAGTATCCAAAGAAACATGATATAAATATTTTGGTTATACAAATTAAAAATTTGACATAGATCATTAACATGGAAAATATAAGTTATGTGTTTCTTATCACTGACTTTGGAATCATCATTTCTCATACACATAGATAATACACATAACATTTTATCATTTTTATATTAAATACATGGTTATTTTCGTTCAATACACATATTTGAAAAGCATATTGTAAAAAATACCCAAAAAGTTTGACTGAAACATTTCAGTAAATTGATGAATATTCACTGAATAATATTGGGTACTTTATTTTTTTATTTAGATAATTTCATTTAAATTCCATAGATTATATTTTATATTATGTGATGCAAATAACCTCATGTTTAATAACCAACCACTTTTTTATTAAAGGAAATCGAAACTGATCCATTTGTGTTACTCTTTACATTAGTTTTTTTACCATTCCTTTCAACTTTTTCAACATAAAAATTTAATATTATACATTTTATGTTCAAATTTTCTTATAGACCCATAACAAAATAGGTAATTAAACTTTTAATCAATAATTTATTGTTTTGTAACAAAAAACAAAACTTGAGTAATTGGGTGTACAAGTGGGATTCCTTGAATGATTGTGATTTTTATTTCATATTTATGGAATGTATGTGTAATTCATTTAACATATATATATATATTTCTTGACATTATCCTTGCAAACATATCAGAGATGAGATGGAATTTTTAATCATATATCCAATGATGTTGTAACTGCAACGAACATCAGGAAATAGTGATAGCATTATGACATAACCATCATATGGTATAGACACAAGTCTCTTGTATGCATCTTTATAACCTTAACTTATTGAGGTGGTTTAATACGCATTGGAACACCAACACCTTGAATTTCCATTATCATATTGCTGCTCTTATGCACCTGTACTTCACATGGAAATTCATGGTGGTTTGGTAATATACTTTTTCCAATCACAATCATTGTTCATGTTGTGGTATTACATTCTATTTATAATAAAAACAATTTTATTAGATTGGTACTTTTTTTTTAATTATTTTTACATTATTGATTAATTAATTAATTCATTAAATGCATCAAACTATTTTTTCTAATTCTAAAAACCCTCTATATTATAAATAGAATAATTTTTTGATTGTGTATTCTAGTGTAAAGGATCATAGAACCACCCCTAATAGTCACAAGTCAATGGTTACACCACTAATCAGTGGGATCAAGGTAGTCATTTGACTGAACAACCACAATAACTCATAGTTTCCTAATTAGATGAGTGATGTCTCGTCTTAAAAAATCACCAATTAATTTTCACAATAATTGCCTCTAAAATTACACCAATCTAGATATGGATATTTCATTGAGTTAACTTTAGTTATTTCAACCCATCACTCTCATAACAACACCCCGGTAGTGATAACTGCAGCCATCCATGTCATGATGAGCACACCAAACACAAAAATTTGTTCAACATTGAATGATGGATGGTAGTTATGACTTAATATTTCTTGGAGATGTTTTTTGTTTTTGTTTTCATGATTAATGTAATCTATTTATATTAATCTTGTATATCTATGTTTTAGCACTGAAAACTGAAAATTAATAGAAAAACATAAATTTCTTCTTGATGCATGTTTTTTATTATTTTATGTATTTTACCATTTTTATCAAATTCATAAAAATATATATAAATTAATAAAGAAAATATTCTATGAGACTGTCCTTGAGCATATTAAATGACCTAAAGGATTCATACCCAAGTCATTGAATGAATCGTGATGTAACTCCCCATCATCTTGAATATCCAATACTGGTCTAGATTTTTCCTCTTCTTGGTGGTGTCTCAGTATCATTTAGTGTTCTGCCTCATATTGGAAATATATTCATATTACACCTTTTATATCTTAGTGTACCACCTCATCTTGGTTAGATCCAAATCTTGTATTATCTTAATCTAATGTACAAATATACTCATATGCAGGCGAGGGGAACTAGATGTGTAATATATATCAGAAACAATTGGACATCCATTCCCTTATACATATTGACAAAAAATAAACAATTATGTGAAACCCATATTAATAAATTACAAACATCCTAAGATGTAAAATAATTAATTAGATAAATGAAGACATATATTGGTCGAGTCATTTCCCAAGACCAGTTGGTATAAATATAGCTGCAATACAATTAAATTATATTAAATAAAATGTGAGTGTATTTTCATTAAATTAATTGAATTTATGAACAAAGTATTTAATTATTTTTAGGTAATGATATTAATTTAATTTTATACCTTAAATTTAATTAAATTAATTTTAATGTATATTAAAATTATATTTTAAAAACCAATATTACTATATTAATTAATATATCTTAATACAAGAATTTAATTAATTTAATTAATTAATTATGATTAATATAAATAATTACTAGGTCCTTGAAATACTACTCTTTCCCATTAAGAATCGTTAGGAACCTACATAAACCCTTAACAGGCTAGGAAAAGCATGTAATGAGCTATTCACTGCCATATATATCTGTACAAACCCATTCAATGTTGGAAAGACCCAACCATGCCATTTTTCCGGCTGATTCAGGCCATTGTAGATCATTTTACATGGGTACTCACGCATCAAGTGTTGCATCATTAACAAAGGGGTAACATAGAAGCCATCCAATAGGTACAGTAGTGCCTGGTAATATTGGTGTTTCTAGAGAGGGTTGGCTATGAAATGGGAAGTGGTGAGTGGTTTCAGGATGTTTTGGCATGCGGGTAAGGGGTCCCCAAAGGTGCTCAGCATTCCGGACAGAGGTGGTCAATGGAGGGGCTGTAAGATTTTCATTTTAGGTGGGCAAGGAGGTGGCATCAATGTTAGGTGGTCGAACGCCTGACCAGGTCTAGGTGACATCTAGCAAATACAACGTTATCTAGTGACATATTTTTTTTGAATCTCATAGAGGATATCATGAATGTGCAAAGGACACATTCCATTACCAGTAAGATAGTGCTGTAGAACTTGGATCTAACCACAACAGGGTTTTCGTAGAAGGCTTATTACATAGGGATGACTCGTTCAAGGTGGAGGTCGCCCACGGTGGCTCCCTCGAAGGTGGATAGTGGAAAACAGTTTTCTAGTGCTCAATGATGGAGATCAAAATGATGTGGTTAGGTCAGAGTAGCTTGGTGTGGGTGACTATGAGGTTTTTGGTGGGAGACTGTGTGGTGACAGCCCGATATACCTTGATAGAGGATCCATCCATGCTAGAGGCAATGGGAGGAGAGATACCCAACGTGGGATCCCTCCTTTTTTGACATTACCCTTTTCTTAGACAAAAAAGTTGAACTTCCAGAACACATTTTTTAAAGTTATTTAGAACACCGAAAAACCAAGCCAATTACATCCTTTTAAATTTTTTACAGAAATTTTATAAAAATATAATTTAAAAATAAAATAGTTATTATTATTATTATTATAATAATTAATAATTATTATTATTATAAAAAATAATAACTGTTATTATGTAATAAAATGGAAATAATGACTATTATTATCAGTAATAGTAAAATGTAAACTATTGGACAGTATTAATTTGTGATCATTAGACTCTAACTAAAACTTGAACAGATATTTCGGGATGATCAAAATTAACCATTGAATTTTAATACCCAAAACAAAGAAAAAAATGTGTATTAGAATTTTAGAATGACCTTAACTTGGTTGTTTGATATATGATTGACTTTTGGTTATAATAATTGTGACCAAAATTAAACCTGATACTTATTTTTTTAATGAAACTTGATTTTGAATGTTCTGAAATTTTTCTAAATCACTATGATACAAATTTATAGTACCGAGGTTTTAGCAGAGGCATGTGGGCTGAGGATTTTTATATTTTTCATCATCAAATGATGTGAATTTTTTTCTCCAATTATATAAGCTCCGATAAGGTCTGAGGGGCACATATTAAATAAAAAGAGCACGACACATAAACTGAAAACATATATTTTTTAATATGAAGTTGTGGAAAAATTATGCTTTTCATATGTAATCATTTCAGGAAATATCTAAAGCAGATTCCCTCTAGATCATCCACACATCCGTCAAAAAATTGGTGTATGTTTTGGTCATCATATTCTGGGTGCTAGAGCGGAAATCCAGTGATGTCTTCATGGCCCCGATGTTCACTACATTGTTTTACTTTCAATGCATGGAGAAGTTATCGGTCTGGTCATCAGGATTGAGAGTCTCTCTCCCTAAAAAGAAACAGAGAATGGACATGCTCTCTAATTCTCCCCATAAATAGTTATTTTGAAAAATACACTCTTATAAATTTATAGTGGATGTTCAGATACCCTATTAAGGTTCCCCGATCCCCGTTTATTAAAAATACACAAAGTAAAAAATTATGATGAACTAAACTATAACAATATTATTTATCATTTTATCACATTATTTAATTATATGTCAAATATATATTATGTGATAAACACAATTCATTATACTGAATTATAATTTCTGCAAATATTATATGAACCTAGAATATTGAAATAATATATATTGGATTAATATAATTTCTTATATTTGCATAACATGTAAATACATTTACTAAATAAATTAAATAAAAATTATTATTTACTTGTATAATATTATTTTATTTATTTATCGGTGATCGATAACATAGAATATGCTCAGACCCTATGGTGGGACCCATATGACCAAAATACCTATTCAACTTAATATAAAGGAATCTTGAATATACTATTTTATGTGGCCCTTTGGGCCTTTATATTGATATGGACGAATAAAATTCACAGGCGAAGGGAAAAGTCTAGAAACCCATCAATACCTCTAAATTGATAAAAAAATCATAGAAATTAAAACCAACCTCGAACACACACTGTGTAATATAATCTCTTTGCCCTTAGATATTTCATAATGTAGGATGCACACTTCTGTCATTTCTATTTTCAATCATTATTAATTGTTGATCTAACAGGATGGATTTACCTTTCTAAAACCTTGTATAAAGATTTATAATGGTATGACCATTATGATCTACAAGGCCCAATACATATTACGTCCTCAAAATATAAGTGTCAAATTCTTATTTATGAATTCATCTAATTTCATACCACCAATGATGCACCGAAAAGAAGATACCTCACAACGATTTCATTATCACAGTTTTTACCCTGCATCAAAGTACGCAATCAAATGAAGCACACTGTTTAATATCCCATGAAATGATACAGTTACACATTTTTGTATATAGAACAAAAAATGACACCCAAAACATGTGGTTTTCATATTGGAAGGTATTTACTCATGATCTCTCTAATATATATCACCATGTTTGAACATCACATTAAGAAATATCAATACTTATGAGACCCTAATACATGATATTTAGGAATCTAGTATGACCAGTCAGTAAAATTTATCTAGACAATAGGACCTTTGTATAAGATTAATGTCCTAGTTTCTCTAGGTTCCCATTATAGCTTGGTATTTTCTATAACCTTTTGATATAAAAATTAATCTATAGATATTTTCATTAAATAGTTTATGTAGAAATGTATAAACTATAATGTTAAAAATAAATCCCGTATATATAATTGTATAAATTGAACAGTAATCAAAATTAATATTTAATTTTGTTCTAGTGAAACCACTATTACAAAATATTATTGGTATCAAAGTAAGAAATGTAAAGTTTCTATTTTTTAAACCAGTTACGGGACTTCTTTTTGGGGGTTGTCATAATAAATCTATTGAGTATTATGTGGAATGTCTCCCTCAACTATCAAGGTAAACTTTTGTAAACATATTATTATTATAATGATTTATACATGGTTTTAATAAATACATAATTATGAAATATTAATTTTCTGAGTAATAGCATATAAATTAGCTATCATGATATAATCTACATCATATTTTTTTACTATTTCATGATAGAATAATTCTAGTGAGTGATATTTAAAATTATGAGGGTTAAATTTTTTTAAGGGGTGATAATTTTACATAGTAATATTTTGTAAAATACATTAATCATGATAAATAGTTTAACATGAAACACATTACTTTAAATAAATTGTGACATACTATTGAATTATTATTATTTAATTTTATTTATATTTCCTATAAATTTTATTTGTGCCTAATAAAATGACTAAAAAATTATTTAAGATTATTCTTTACATATATATAAAATTAATTATTTAGTTTTTAATAGGTTTAAAATTAAAATAAAATCATTTGAAGGTAAAACAATATGTTTTCCTAAAAACAAATTTAATGAGAACAAAATCTTTTTATAAATTAAATTTTTTTATTATTTATTCTAAGTATATTACTATTTAATATATTAAATAAAAAATTTAATGTTCATCTAGTAGTTATTACATTTAATGGAATGATGGTAAACCCTATTTTATGCAACAAAATGTATTCTCTAAAAAAAGTTTTGAAACAATTTTTGCACATATTATAAAATAAATTTATAAAAATTATTGAAATTTGAATCATTTAAAATAGATTAAATATTTATAATCTTAACAATTAATATTTAATATTAAATTTAACTAAATTTTCGAAATTATGAATTGTATCTAAGGTAAAAAAAATCATTAATATAGTATAGGTTAAAAGGGGTTATCATGGGGTTAAACTAAAGTGATAAGGGATGAAATAACCTAAAAATATATTTAAATATTATTGGATGAATAATTTTCAATTATATATCATATTATATTTGAAATTGAACTAATTTAGAGACACAATCCCATTATATTATCTTTATACATAATTATTTTGAATAATTATAACTATGCCACTCCCCTCACATATAATAAGGAACCACCTCTTGTATTATCTCCACACAACATGATCCATTTATATAAACAAAAAGCTATCCAAATATCTTATAAACATTTCTATAAAAGTATTATAGGTACTCATATTCTTATAAAATCATCCCAGGGATTCAAAAAAATAGATTCAAATGAGGTTTCTCAAAGAAGAGGTATATGTTCTTACTGATCATTTTCATGATTCATTATTATTATACATACTATAAATCTATTGTATTAATCATAAAGTAATGAATTAAGTATCATTAGTATACATATATTTTATTATGATTATGTTATAACCATTTTACACTTCATTTCTATCAAATGGGAAATGCAATTATCGCCCATGAATATGTATGGACTACCTCCTCGACATAAAGATATGATTCATTTTCCATCCCCATAATCCTTTTTTGGTTATTATAGTGGATTTAATATTCAAATAATATATTTATGATATAATTATTCTTATATAGTTAGATTATATTATATAATTTCTTACATTCACATCTATTGGAAAATGATAATGCCGCTCGTGTGTGATTGTGTACTACCACACCCATGACAAGATATTATTCATTTTTCATAATTGTTTTCCAAGGATAGTAATAAGGATATATTAAAAAATATATATGTTAAATTTATCATATATTATTTATTATTTAATTTTGAATTATTATTTACCTTTCTTTCATTCCATCCATTGAAAACTAGAAACTTCACTTTTTCTTACTTGTGGGCTACCTTCTCCAATAAGTGATGTATTTATTTTTTCACCACCAATATTTTTGAGTGGATATAAAGGTTTAAATATTATATATGATAGTTTTATCATTATTAATATTGTTTATATGATTAATCAATGACCAAATTCTATGGATTATAACTTATAAACCAAATCATTCAAGGAAAATCAAACAGTTTTCCCCCAGAATAGTGATTTAAATAAAAAAAAATTAATTAATGAGGGATAAAATGTTATAATTAAATCATATATGTATAATATATATTAATATGGTTATTTATTATATGTAAAATAAATACATATTTAGTATAATTTTGTTTAGAAACTGGGTGAAGAAAGGCAATACATGAAGTAGGGTTTCTCATCTCACTTTGGATTCTGTGAGACATATGCATTAATCAACAATTATTTATTTCATGCAGTGTTTGTAATTCAAAATAATATATTATATAATTAATATATTAATATTTATATTATTTAATGTTTCATTTAGGTTTATTTTTTCATGGGTTTATGATAAAAAATTTAACAAAGTGGTAAGGAATTTATGTTAAAAACACATTTCTTTATGGGATAGATAAAGTTAAATTTAAATTGAGGGAAAATATGTTATGAAAATACCATAGACCCCATATATTTTTATTATACTCTGATTATTTCTTGTTATTTCATGTTTTCCTTTAATTTTCCTCACATTTTTGCATTATAAAATTATGAAAATGTTTTAAGAAATTTTGACATTACTTCTTATTTGGTCATTAATATTTCCTTCTATATCATTATTTTCATTAAAATGTTATTAATATAATCAAATAATTGATTAATTTCATATTTACCCATATTTAAAATTCTATAAAAAATTTAAAAATAATATTCTTATTATTTTCTAAATGAGGTACTTTTTGACAAAGGTTTGAACAAAATATTTGTTTTAATGTATACCCTATATATGGCATTACCCTATGTCATAAATAATATTTTTTTAGAGATTTCTATATATGTTTCAATATATTTTTTTCAATGAAATTTTTTTCCTAAATTTTAAAAATAATATTTAAATAATTGATTTCATAATGTAAAGGTGAATTTTACTCAATAAATGTTCCAGTGATTTCAAAATGTATCTTCATAAAAAAAACAATTATTGATGTTACATTGATTAACTAGGGAGATGATCTAATGATAACATCCTTATTTTTCAATTCATTGTTATTCATTATGATGATGAAATATTTTTGATATCCATTTTATTTTCCTTAGGTTGATCTATGATAAAATGATTAATTTTTTTATGATCTTGTGGAATACACATGAATAAATTATTATTATATGTCTTTTGGGCCCACTATACATCACTAATGCTTTGGGAAATTAGATATTGACATCTCATAAGTTAATGATGATGATAATGTTCACGATTTCAAATATATATTGACATATTTTTATTCATGTGTATGATAGATTCTAGTTATTCTCACAAGATTATACGTGAACATGATTGAGAATTGTTATTTTAACATTTTAATATGTGACTATAAAAGATTCTATCTATGCGAAAAATATTATTACTGGACATGGTTGGAAATAGAAATGTTAAAAATATTATGATTTACTATTATTAGGATTCCATATTCCTATTTTATGACTCTTGAATGATGATTACTATATTAACACCATTTTTAACCATGATTATTGATATGATTTGATTTTGGAGGTTACGATATATGTTATTTTTGGTATGAATATTTTATGTAGAAAATATGCACATGATTTTGCTATTATAGACTTATTATTATTTTATAATCTTTTTATTATTGATATCGGTCATGTTTACCCTTTCTAAGAATATGATCTCACTATTTGTTTTTACTTTCCTGGGTTTTGATGGAAGGTTCGTAGTATTGTATGTATATATGTGTATGAATATAAAGATATTTGTGTTATATATTGATGATATTTTAATAAATAAGTTTATTTTTATATATTCTCCAAATATATTGAACAATTATTGTCCTTGAGCACATATAGTTGTGATATGTATTGAATATTAATATAAAATGATGTAATAATTATGTTTGTTATGATCAGTATACCTTATATGGTTTGAATTGAAAAGATTATCAATATCATTCATCATATGAAATTATATACATTAATCAATAATGTCATAGAGTATATCAATTATGTTAATGTACACCTAGACCATGTGGAGCCTAAACCCATGTTGGTTGACTCCACAACTAGATGGATGTCTCCCATAATGGACTATAGAAAAGTGGTGTTCTCCAATTGGATTGATCTTTGATGAAATATATGTATAATAAGGTTTAATACTTCATCCATTATGACTACCTATATTACCAAATATTCTTCTATAAATGAGTCATTTATTGGGTTCTCCTTAAGTGCATTAATGGATGAGAAACACTTGAAACTTTGTCAGATGTCCACATCAATGCTTATAAAAGTATAATATCTTGATCTTTTCTTAGAATTTCATGGAATTGTCTATATGAATTATTTTTCCTTATTTTTATTAATTTTTAGTTTGGTTTCTCCTTTGGTGTGTTTTAATGTAAATTGGATGCTTTGGTAGGAGGAGGGGTTGTGAAAGGTTTTCCAAAACAATGCACCAAACCAAAATATCATATGAACCTAAACTGAGTGGATTTTGATTGTTGGTTCTTATTTTGTCAAATTATGAACCCTTTTATAATAAACCATTCACCCCCATTAGATGTTCATGGTTAAGTAAAACATTTTTTCAAAACATGCACCACTTCCAAGGAAACTATGGTCATTGTTGTAATTAAACAATAAAAATTATACATTATTGAACCCCCATGTAATAGCCCATATTATGTCCTAGATAAAACCAATAAATTCTCTATCATTTTTAAAGGCTTTTTGGTGTATTCCATAGGTTCCTAACCTCTATTTTTCGCTAGTCAATACCGAGATTCAAGATCATCACCTCTCTTAGTAATAAAATATTATCTCGATTGTTTTATTTACTCTCTATCTCTCTCATTATTATCCCATTCTTTGAATACAATTTTCTCCTATTTTTATTAGATGTAGATCTCATATTCATGGATATCATTTTGATTGACTTTGGATTTAAGATTTGAATCATGATCTCATTCTTCATCATTATTATGGTTATTCTACATAAATTGTGGATTTCCATTGGTGATATTTCATCATTGTTTTTTAGGTAGATTGTATATTATTCAAATAAAAAAGTATTCATTTCCATTATATGTATGTAATTAAATAATAGTTATTTTATTATTAGATAAAAATTTAATTAAATTAGAATAATTGATTTTGTAAATTAATTAATGAAATAATTTTGAAATTGGGGGTATTGAGATTGATTAAAATGAATAACTAATTTTATTATTAGTTGAGGAATCTATGAATTATTAATTGAATAATTATTTGATGAATTAATGAATTACAATTTTTGGGAATGGGTAAATTGAATTAATTAATTATTGAATTAATTAATGGGTTTTCATGATTGTGAAATTGGGTTAATTAATTAACAGATTAATTAATGAAAAATTAAAATTGTTTAAATTGAATTAATTAATTCTTGAATTAATTAATTGTTCAATTTTATTGATTATTGAATTTATGGAGTTGTATTAATTAATTCATAAATTAAGTAATGAAATTTTTGATAGTGAAATGTGATAAGGGGGTTAATGTTGATTAACCTTGATTGATTTGATATATGGATAATTGTGGTACATGTTATATTGTGACATGTGTTTTTGATTGAGAAATGTGTTTCAAGACATGGAATGATTCTTCAAATGACCATTTTTGTCCCAGACATGGTGTTCTAGTCCCAAATTAAAGCATATGAATAATTGTATGGGACTAGGACTGATGCTACAAATAACCATGGGGTTTGGGATAATGAATGACGCTTCAAATACCCATGGGGTTCTAGACATGATGTTCTACAACCATATTATTAGTATTCGACTATGGTTCCAATTAGTCGTACTATAAACTGAAATGAAATTGATAATTATAGACAATGTGTTATAATAAATTCTGTATTGATTATGTGATATGGTTTATACATAGGCCTATGTCAAAGTAGGTACTGAGGTTTAGGTGTCCTTTGGAACCCTGGGGTTATGTGGTTAAATAATGAGTAATTGAAAATATAAAAACAATTTACTTTATTGATTTTAATTATTATTTATATAATTGAATACAGTTTTGACTAGATATTGTTTTGGATACTATTTTTGGTGGCCTACAGAGTTGTACCCCCACCCTACTCGAGCTGCCTTATCGGTACCCAAATAAATTTCACGGTTATGGGATAGGTTAAGGGAAAAGTCCATATACTAGATGTATTATATGAGATGTATCATGGATAAGGGAACCAGACTTAGTGTGGGGACACGATTAGGTGTTTCTGCTGCCATTTTTTTTCAAATTGACAGTTGACTTGAATGGTATGATATATCTACTATTTAGTTTGGGATATTATATTTCCTATTTTTAATATGATGTGATATTGTTATTATTATGGTTATGATTATATAATTTGGTTATTTATTATTTATTCCACTATTGTGAAACTTTAAAAAAAAGAGTTTAGTATCTCCATGATTGATATTAGGCCCTCATTGCTGGTTAAAGGCTTCTGGCATACGAGGAGGTGCACCTAAGTTCATTTGATCCACTGGCTCAGGGCACCAATTTGTGGTACCTACGTTGGGATGATACAAAGTGGTAACGAAGTTGTTTCCTTTCTTACATTATTTTGTATTGCTATTTTGGAATGATATTTTAGAGAATATAATGATTTTATCCATGGCTAAGAGCTTATTCAATGGAGTACTTATACCATATATGAGCGTAAAATTCATGTACCTAGGGTGGGATAGTTGTTATTGATGTGTGTTGTTATATTTGATGATATTTCCACTCGATGGATGCACTATTCGTGTGATGTGAGTTTCATTGTGAGATTTTATGAGATTTAACTTGTGGTCTAGTATGTCATGTGAGTTAAGTCTTCATGCATCATTCTATTCACTCTAGATTATTTTGGGACATGAATAATTTTATGAATTCACGGGAATGGTTTTTTGGGTAATTCGATAAAATTGAATAATTTTTCCTTGCTCGGGGAAGTGAACTGAAAAATGATTCTAATATGAACTTGAGAATTTTAAATGATGTAGGTATTAATAAATTGAAATCAAAAAAAGGTCTCCAATGTGAAACATGATATAATTAAAATTATTTTAAACTTTATTAACCCAAAAAATTATGTAAGATGGTTACAGATAGTGTCGGATCCCTAGTTTTGATTGTGTGGAGTTGTGTGGGGAAAAGTCATGTTGTGGATTATATATATTTTTACTCTTATATAAATGTGTTAAAGTAGTGTTATATTTCCTATGAAGTGTTCTGAAAATTATATTTATATTCCTCCATGATGAAACTTACTTAGGGATTGATAGGAGGACATATCAAAATGCTCCTCATGCAATGGATCCTAAGGAACTAGTAGTGATGGGTGAGGAATATGGAGAGTAGTTATTAGATAAATTTGATTGGTTTATGAAATTCATCAAAATATACGAATGATGGGTAGGGTTAAACAATGTCTGATCTAATAAGGAGTTTCAGTTCCAACACACTTTTACTTTCACCAGAGACGGTGGAAGTGAGGTTGCTGAGTTTTGGATTGAGTCTATCATGACCACACTTGACCAATAGGAGACCTCTGTTGATAAATTATTTAAGATGGTGTCTTATATGTTATTTAGTGAAGTGAATATTTGGTAGGACATGAAGACTCTAGATGTGAAGCATGATAATATGGATTGGAAGGGATTTCCGGAGAAGTTATTGGGGGAACTTTTACCCTAAGACGCTCCGGTATGTGAGAGAAGTTGAGGTCATAGAGTTGAACTAGGGTAGTATTTCAATGATAGACTATGTTGGACACTTTATAGATTCATAGTACTTTTTTTCAATGTTAGTAGGATATATGGCTACTTCAGTAAAAATGAATTTAGGATGGGATTAAATGTAAAATTAATTCCTGGTTGAATTTCATCATTTTGAAGCGGATTTCATAAGTGGTGAATCGGGCTTCCATATCTTAGGGGAACCTAAAGGAGGCTTATAGTAGAAGAAAATGAGGTTCATGATGGATGGTTAATAGGAACATCTTTCTATGTTAGAAAGTGTCATTATAAGAGTGTTGTACTGAGTAGTTGGAAGGAAAGTAGTCAGGGTAATGATCAATTGCACGGGATCATACATGAGTTATTTTCTGACAGTGTGTTAGGATGGGTCACTATATTATTTATTGTCCCTGAACACCAGTAGAGTGACAATATTTTGGCAACATGGGAAATCTAAAGTGGTTCTGTAAGAACCCATGACAGATGGGTAGCAATGGATCAGCTAGGTAGAACCAGATTGTAGGAAGGGGATCTTCTACAACTCATTAGTATAGAAATGGGAGTTCTACTGTTTGTTGTGGTAGTAGTACAGGATGTAGAGCCTATGTGAAATATCACCTATATCTTTAGATTGGTATAATTTAGGTAACTCAAAAAAAACCCATGTAAGTGGGGTATGGCAGCTATATGTCTTTCAGCTTATACTTGTGTACAACAAGGTTCTACCATCGATAATTAGAGGTACTATTTTGGTAGATTATATGCTTTCTAGTTCATTATCTGAATCTAATGCTTCTCATTATTTAATATCTTCCAAACCCATGAATGTTTTTATCTTAATAGTATAGTTTGTGAGTGGGTTGATGATGATAGATACACCTTTGAGTGTATGGTCAAGAGACATTTGTTTTTTCAAGGGGTGTTCACTAGAGGTTAAGGAGTATCATTTTCTATGATATCTTTACATTGAGTAGATGATTGTATTTGACATGATTTTTGGTATGGAAAATTTAGTAGCATATCGATCACATATTGACTATTACCACCAGATAGTATCATTTATATATCCTAAGGATTCCAAATTCATTCACCTTATAGAGTGGGATATCAATGTGGGTCGTGTTGGTCTAGTTCACGAGCCACAAGAGGAGCTTACAGTCAAAATTTCTATTTAGTTTCTAGATAATGAAGATGTAAATTTAGATGCCTTTCTAATCATAGTGTAAACTTTTTAAACTGTTTTTTCTGAAGACTTCTCTGAAATGCTACCTAAGAGGGATGTGGAATTTAAAATTGATCTCATGTCGGGGACTGAGCCAGTTTCTATTCCACCATATATAATTGCACTAATAATTATTAAATTGAAAAATAATTATCTATAATTATAATATGATGAGCAGTTTATATGTCTAAGCATGTCGTCTTAGTGTTCCCCAAATTTGTTTGGTAAGAAGAATGACGGGAATTTATGCTTATGTGTTGAATATAAAAATTTGATCCAGATGAATATGAAGAACCAGTATCCTCTTTAACATATTGATGATATTTTTGATGAGTTTAAATGATCATTGGTCATCAGAAAGATTTTCTTAATATCAGGGTATCATCAATTGAGATTTTATCCTTAAGATATATCGAGGACAAAATTTTGAAACATGTATGGACTTTATGAGTTTTTTAATGTCGTTTCGGTTGATCAATGCAGTAGTAGTGTATATGTACTTGATGAAAAAAACATTATATATATATACCTAGATCTATTTTTGGTTGTTTTTTTTAAGAAATATTTATATACTCCGAGACTCAGGATGATAATTCCAAACAACATAACCTTTTCATGAGTTCACTGAGAGAGAATCCACTAAACATAAAGTTATCTAAGTTTTCTTTTTTAATTGATCATGTACATTTATTGGGTCATATCATCTTAGGGAAAGGTGAGTCAATGGACCCCGATAATGTTTAGGTAGATATATTTTTGGAGCCTCCCATGAATGTGTTCGTTATATGTGGATTTCTAAGGTTATCAATATATTACAAGAGGTTCGTATTTGAATTTTTCAATTATGATTCATCACATTCAGGCGAGAACAACAAAGTAAAAAAGTTTGACTATTCATAAGCATTAGAGGGTTCCTTCTAGGAGTTGAAGAATAATTTTACATTGGAATTAATTCTGATCCTACCTGATCCAGGTGAGGAGTATATGGTGTTTTATGATTCTTTGGGGATTAGTATAGGATTATTGTTGATTTAGAGAGATTGAGTTGTGGTGTCTGGGTATCGGTGGTTGATAAAACATGAATGTAATTATCACAAGAATGAACTCAAGTTGGATGCATTAGTTTATGCATTGAATTGTCAACAACATTATTTTTTGGGTGACAACTTCATTATGAATATTTATAAAAAGGGGATGAATTGCATATTTTTATAGATAGATTTGAATATTCAGTAAAGGTTTTGGGTAGAATATATTTAGAAATCTGATTTTGAGAGAGCATATATTTTTGGAAAGTGACATCGTGTTTTTGGTTATTTAAGGAGGAAAACATAGAATCAAGGTGTTTAGGAGTCCAGTTCTATGTAGAACTAGCTGAGATGCATATTTTGGTTTATATGGGGAATGAGAATAAGAATCTCGTATCAGTTTCAAAGAGTCAACTGTAACAGCCCAAAATTTTATGAAAAATATTCTTTTTAATTTCATTAATGTCTTGTGTTGTATGATACACCAAAAGGAGCTTGCACAACACACATCCTTGACTTGCCTTGCATTACACGCAATCACGACCTTCCACGATAGCGTGTGTTGTACGCAACACCAAGTTTCTCTAAACAACGATATGCTATTAAAATATTATTAAAAATAGCCATTATGAATAGTAATAACCACTTTTTGAAATTTTGTAAATTTTATTTTTCAAAATGGTCTTCATTTTTGGATTCGAGGTATCAAATTTAGCCTAAGGTGAAATTTTGGTACTTTTAGGATAACTTTCATATTCTGATGAATAGTGAAAATTAGTAAATTATAATTAAAAACAACTTTTTTTAATCGAAATAATTAATAGTGATAAATTATTATTTTGAGTGTTTTTAAGGTATATTTAAAATATATTTTTACAATTTAATACAATGTTGGTCATTGGATGTAATTTCACATTTACACCAGTCATAAACAAGTGTTAATCTTTTGATAGTTATTATCTCTTAAAAACACGCTATTTGTTGTGACAGCGGAAATTAAGTATAAAATTAATTAATGCAACTTATATGTTGGTAATTTTGTAAAATAGAAATCATTTTTGAATTCAGAATATCTATTATAGCTTAGGGTGAAATTTTGGCACTGAAAACCTTCAATTTTTGATGAATAGTGAAACTAATAAGTGGTAGTTATAAAACTATTTTTTTTCATAAATCTTAATTTTACCGCTTCTGTGATTGGAATTTCAAAAGTCCTAGAGACACAGTTGATATCAGTAAGTAAAATGTGGTTCAATGAGATGAAAATAATTTTTGGTTAATAGTAACTTTTTACTTTTATTTACCACGATTAAAAGTAAATAGGGTAATTAAGGGTAAAAATGATATTAATATCACCCTAACACATGTCCTAATCCTATTGGACAAGTGTATTTCGACCAAAAAAAACTTAGGAATAAAATATGACCATTTAGGCCCACTTGAATTAGATTAGGACATTTATTATTATTTAATTCAAAGAAGAGTTAAAAGAGTTCAAATCAATGTTTATTTACTAAAACATTTTTAATATAGGGTTATACATAATATAATTTCGACTATAAATATTCATTAGAAATCTAAACAGATTTCCTACATAATGGTATTTTATTTGTAATTTTTAGACATCAAATAATATAATTTATTTATGACACAATGGTGATGCAGTAATTATCTTATTAATGAAATAATGACATAATTGATATTATAAATACCAAAATAAATTTAATGTAAGACTTTTTATGAATTCAACTAATTTTCTAGGTTACTATGAAATATTAGTGTTGATTTAATCAACTTGGTTCTAACATATAATTCTGTTATGACTTTCACAAAAATAATATATCAAATAGTGTCAAAATTGACAAAAAATAGTTTTTAAATAAAATATTATATTATTAATTGTTATTTTATTCCTAAAAATCTAAGGTTCGGACAAATGACTTATATAAGGATATATATATTAATAATAAACAACTTGGGGTTCGTTTGGCATGTTATAGTAAGTGTATTAACCATATAGTGTAAGAAAACAAAAAGTCACAGTAAAAGCTAAATTATTTAACTTAGAGTTAAATGTAATTGATAAGGTTAAAATAATATCCTAAACTTGTCTAAATCCTATTAGATGAGAGGATTATGACCCATATCCACATTATCTTTGAAATAAGACCATTTGGAACCATTATAAACCGAATTTTACTTAATATAAAATAATATTTTGAGATATTCCTAATGTGCCCCTCTCCTCCCTTATAAAAGGGCACCTCCACCCCTCCTCCTCACACCAATTTGAGAACTCAATCTTGGCCAAACCCTGCCAAAATCCCTTCTCCACTTCCCTAGAATAATCCTAGAGGTCCAGGTCTTCTTCAAAGACCAATCTTAGTTCCCTAAGTGGAGGATTCAAAGAGGCGTTTCAAAGAAGAGGTAATATCCATTACCGATCTTTTCAATTTCATTCTTCTTCATCTTCTTCTTATTTAGTTGTTTCATGATAAAGTAATAACATCAGTATTACTTACATACTGATATGTTATTATAAATATGAAACAACCCTAATTCACCTTCTATCCATCCTACAGAAAAATTAAATCACCGCGCGTGCGTACGTATGGAATACCGACT
The DNA here is from genome assembly GCA_963277665.1 of Viscum album. Lineage (NCBI taxonomy): Eukaryota > Viridiplantae > Streptophyta > Magnoliopsida > Santalales > Viscaceae > Viscum > Viscum album. Next base: position 2,089,341,583 of record OY728152.1, read on the forward strand.
CCACATCATGGTGTAATCTATTTTCCGCCACCACCTTAATTGGATGGGTATAATGTTGTAATTAGTAACTATATATGATTATTATAATGTGATATTGATACTTAAATAGTATACATACACTTAAACACAATTCCACAACCATGGGAACAATATCATCGCTCGTGCGTACGTACGGACTACCGTCTCCACGACGCCATGAGATTCATCCTCAATGATTAACCATTCATGAATGATTATAAAGTATATATGAAATATATGACATAATAATGATACTGTATTTATTTATATTTATATGAATGTCATCTACTTAATTCCATTCAATTCAATAAGGAAACGAAAACAGTGTTCATGCGTACGTACGGACTACCGTCTCCATGAACGGTGTATTTTATTCCATTTACTGATTTAATATATATATGTATCTTCTGAATATATATATATATATATATATATATCATGTTTTATATTCTGTAATTATGTAATCATGATCTATGTAATCATATGAATAATTACAAGTCAAAACACGGACGACAAATGAAACAATTTTACCCAAAACGCTCTTTAACATGGAATTTACAAAAGAACGGGTAATATAAAGTCATAAGTGAACCATATATGATATCATAACAATGAATATGATTCTCTAATAAATCAATTACATTATTTAAATCATTATACAGGAGGTTCGGACACTTACGAAGCAAATCATACCTAAGGTAAGGGAAATATCACAATCTCATTTTTATCCGAGATTGTTTATACTTTGGTATTTACTGGGGTGTATTTTATCATCCACATCCATGTTTCCTCAATATGTAATATTATTTCCATCCACCTATAATTTTTTTAATTCCAATTTTACCCTTCAGTGAGTTTTTGGTAAAAGATATGAAAGTAATCTTTTGTCGTTTTTCATACGAGGTACTTTTTGACTTTTCCGACAAAAGTACGAGAAGAATGTTTTTTTAACTTATACAGCATGAATGGATTTTTAAAACATTATTTCCAAGAAGCTTCCTTTACACGTTTTCAAGTTTATTTTTAATAAAATTCTCTTAGTTTAGAATTTTATGACATGTTATGAAATGAAAAGTGTTTTTGAATAAAAAGGGATATTTTCCTCAAGAATTTAGTTCAATTGTTTTATCAAAATTATTTTCCATCTAAGAGAATAAAGGGTTCTGTTTTTATCCCTATTATTACATTGATTTGATTATGTATTGATGAAATTATTTTTATGAATTCCTTTATCTTATATGAATTGTTTTATGATGTCATGATGTTTAAGATTCACATTTCTATTAAATGGGTTATGGAATGATGTATGATTTATGATTTTGTGGCACACAAAAGAATGGTATCATTATGAGATGGGTGGGACCTATATCTCCCTCCAATGCATTGGGTAATGATTTTATATCTCATGAGATAGACATGGCTTGAACGGTAGGTTATACCGGTTCAGTGAAATAGGACTGGAACGAGGGTGACTCGGTTCAGAAAGGGACTTTGTCCACTAAGATAGTCTTGGCAATGAGTCTTGACTAACAAGAAATTATTCTCTTTGATTATGTGTGTATGCCACAATGTTTCATGTTTTAAGTTATGATTATTATGATTACATTTCACTGCCATGATTTATCCCATGTTATGAAATTATGATCTCTTTTACAGGTTAAGATTTCCAAAAGTTATGTGCTTGAGTATACGATGTGATTGATATTTCTTTTGTTTACCCTTATTGATCATTTGAGATCACCCTTTTATGTTTTCATTTCCCCAGGATATAAAGAAAGGTTTCAGGTATAACAAAAGGAAGATCTTTATGGGAGATGTTGAAGATCATTCACCATGATTAGAAGATTATATTCTGAGTTTCCAAAGACACTAAACTATTACGGTCCTTGTGTGTGTGTTTTGTTATATACTAAGTATTCCGAAAAAGTAATGTAATATCTATGTACGTTACGCTTCGGAACTCTACAGTTGGTATCATAGGAAAGGTTTAGTCAACCTTTGGAAAATAGGATGCGAAAACGTTAGTGAGATCCCTATAGATATTTCTAAGGAATGCCTAGGTATGTCCCTAAGGATAATTATACGTATAGGTTATAGTACTAGAATTACGCTAACGATCATAGAATTAAACCTAAGATGTTAGATATTGGAGGTACTCCCCCTTTATTATGTTGTTTTCCCTAGCATGATTTTTTCCTCTCACACTATTCTTTTTGGGTTTTAGACTATGGCTAGAACCCGAAGGAACTGTGTTGATCAATGCAATGGTCAATGAAATGACTGTCCTCCTGAACAAACAAATGTTATGGGAGATGGAGTGCAAAATCATATTGCAATACTTACTCAAGCTATGAATCATTCTGGACTTCCAAATGAGCAGAGAAGGGAACAATATTCTATTGATTCCTTCATGAGGTAACGTCCACCTTCTTTCAGTGGGTCTTATGATCCACTTGTTGCTGAACCATGGATCAGTACCACTGAAAAGATATTTTCAGTTCTTCAATTTTCTGATCATGATAATGTCATCTTAGCAGTGTATCGTTTGGAAGGTGAAGCTGATCAATGGTGGAATCTTATCAAGAATACGAGGCCAAGAGATGAAATTGAGTCCATCGAATGAGACGAGTTAAAGAACTTATTTTTCAATAAGTACTTCCCTCGTATTCTTCGAACAAAGATGGAGAAGGAGTTTCTTGAACTAAAGAAAAAGGATGATGAATCTGTTGGTATATACGAAGAGAATTTTACAAGACTTGCAAGGTATGCATCTGGAATTATCATCCAACCTGAAAGTAATGTTGATCGATTTTTCAGTGGCCTAAAACCATGTCTTCAAAGGGCATTAGCTATAAGAGACTTCAGTAGCTATGAAGAAACTGTGTGTTGTGCTATCAAGGTAGAAATGGAAGTTGGTCTTACATATCCATCTCATGGTTTTGACAAGAAATGAAAGATGGAGTTCAAGGAGAAATCTTAGAATAGTTGGGAAAAGAAGATGAATGTTTCATTATTCTCAAAGTGTGGAAGGAAGCATGGTAGAGATTGTCTTAAAGGGACTAGAAAATGTTATAAGTGTGGAAAAGAAGGTCATCGAGTAGCTGAGTGTCGAAGTAATGGAAAAAGGGTTTCTAATGATGTGAATAAAGCAATCACTGAAAAGAACGCACCACCAACACTTCAATGCTTCATGTGCAAGGAAATGGGGCATTATACTAATAAATACCCTAATCCAAGGGTTTGTGATGGTCGACATGAGCAACCACTTAAGGCAAAGGACAAAGGGAAGATACATGTGATCACTATTGGAGATGATGAATATGACAACGATGTGGTGGAATGATTAAGTGTTTATGTAATGGGATTCCAAAATAGTGTTGTATATAGTATCATGGAATATTGGAATACTTATGTATTTGTCTAATGTGGTATTCAAAGTGATTGAGATATTTTTGGAAATAAGATGATATGTGCATAAGGAAGGGAAAACGAGAAAATGAAATATTTGACAGTATTCATCAGCTCATGATTGATATAAGAACTAGGTGATATCATGGTTTGAGTATATAGAATTTTGAGGATTTTGGTATGTGGAAGGTGTTAACTTTTAACTGCATTCATGTTTTCACTAAGGTTCAATTGGTATTCAAGAGAATACATGATTAGGGACTTTGAATGTTTGGAATGTGACCAACAAGATATATCTTATGATATATGGGGATCAACGATGGTATTAAATCTCTGAAAGTGGACTGCAGTATTATGGATAATCCTAAATATTGGAATGGATTATGTTGGACATAATTTAGTATTGTCTGTTTTTCGATGGGATGTTATAGTAATATAGTTTTAGAAAAAGGACAACCTGCAGGATGGGCGACAGCCCATCACGTCGGACAAGGCTGTGGGAATCGAACCCACAACCGAAGTGCGACTAGCCTTTATCACCTACCACTGGCCTACAAGAAGTCCCGGTTTAGTAGAAACTAGTTTTATTATATTAAGAAGTATGATATATGATGTATAAGTCCATTTTATGAACCATATATGATTAATCTCACTATAGAATGACTTATGTATATTTTATAACTTTTTCTAAACTTTTGTTTGAGACAGATGGAATGACCCGTCATTCTATCACATGATCTGCTAACACTTCACGAATAAAAAATTCAACTTCATTTATTTAATAGATGAAGTGGAAATTTTTCCAGGAACGAACAACAGTGAGATTGTACCAAAATAAAGTAAGTATTTATTCTAATTCAAATTCTTTAACTTTAGGGAAATGATCTTGAAAACCAAAAATGTTGTCCTAGTGCTCTTATATCTGATTAATCAATGGTACCTTAGATCGTCATAAATTTATGGACTTGTGATTGTTGGATTTTCCATAGCCATGTTCTCTACCACTCTCCATCAGAACATGATGGTTATATTTTTCTACCATATCCATATTTTCACCTATGTGGAAACCCAGTGATCAGTTGATTTGGATAAACGTTACGTTTCATACTTTCGTTATTAAAGATTGGTATTGGTATTCCTTTTTACGATGTGGGTTTCTATTAAAGAAACTTTCGAATAGTAAACCATTTATAACCCCGATGAATTTCGATGGCGAAATTCATTTTAAGGGGGGTAGAATGTAACAGCCCAAGATTTTATGAAAAATATTCTTTTTAATTTCATTAATGTCTTGTGTTGAATGCTAAACCAAAAGGAGCTTTCACAACACACATCCTTGACTTTCTTTGCATTACACGCAATTGCGACCTTCCACGATAGCGTGTGTTGTACGCAACACCAAGTTTCGCTAAACAATAATATGCTATTAAAATATTATTAAAACTAGCCGTTATGAATAGTAATAAACACTTTTTGAAATTTTGTAAATTTTATTTTTCAAAATGGTCTTCATTTTTGGATTTGGGGTATCGAATTTAGCTTAAGATGAAATTTTGGTACTTTTCGGATAACTTTCATATTCTGATGAATAGTCAAAATTAATAAATTATAATTACAAACAACTTTATTTAATCGAAATAATTAATTGTGATAAATTATTAATTTGAGTGGTTTTAAATTATATTTAGAATATATTTTTACAATTTAACACAATGTTGGTCATTGGATGTAATTTCACATTTACACCAGACATAAACAAGTGTTAATCTTTTGATAGTTATTATCTCTTAAAAACACGATATTTGTTGTGACAGCGGAAATTAATTATAAAATTAATTAATGCAACTTATATGTTGGTAATTTTGTAAAATAGATATCATTTTTTAATTTGGAATATCAATTATAACTTAGGGTAATATTTTGGCATTTTTCTGAAAACCATCAATTTTTGATGAATAGTGAAACTACTAAGTGGTAGTTAAAATACTACTTTTTTTCATAAATCTTAATTTTACCACTTAAGTGATTGGAATTTCAAAAATCCTAAAGACACGGTTGATGTCAGTAAGTAAAATTTGGTTCAATGAGATGAAAATAATTTTTGGTGAATAATAACTTTTTACTTTTATTTACCACGGTTAAAAGTAAATAGGGTAATTAAGGGTAAAAATGATATTAATATTACCCTAAAAATGTCCTAATCCTATTGGACAAGTGTATTTCGACCAAAAACAAAATTAGGAATAAAATATGACCATTTAGGCCCACTTGAATTAGATTAGGACAGTTATTATTATTTAATTCAAAGAAGAGTTAAAAGAGTTAAAATCAAAGTATATTTACTAAAACATTTTTAATATAGTGCTATACATAATATAATTTCGACTATAAATATTCATTAGAAAGATAAATAGATTTTCTACATAATAGTATTTTATTTTTAATTTTTGAACATCAAATAATATAATTTATTTATGACACAACAGTGACGCAGTAATTATCTTATTAATGCAATATTGACATAATTGATATTATAAATACCAAAATAAATGTAATTTAAGACTTTTTATGAACTCCACTAATTTTCTAGGATACTATGGTATATTATTGTTGATTTAATAAACTTGGTTAGAACATATAATTCTGTTATGACTTTCACAAAAATCATAAATCAAATAGTGTCAAAATTGACACAAAATAGTTTTTAAATAAAATATTATCTTATTAATTGTTATTGTATTCCTAAAAATCTAAGGTTCGGCCAAATGAATTATTTAAGGATATATATATTAATAATAAACAACTTGGGGTTCTTTTGGCATGTTATATTAAGTGTATTAACCATATAGTGTAAGAAAACAAAAAGACACTGTAAAAGTTAAATTATTTAACTTAGAGTTAAATCTAATTGATAAGGTTAAAATAATAAACTAAACTTGTCTAAATCCTATTGGATGAGAGTATTTCGACCCATCCCCACTTTATATTTGAAATAAGACCATTTTTAACCATTATAAACCGAATTTGAATTAATATAAATTAATATTTTGAGATATTCCTAAGTTTCCCCTCTCCTCCCTTATAAAAGGGCACCTCTACCCCCTCCTCCTCACACCAATTTGAGCACTCAAGCTCGTCCAACCCCTACCAAAATCCCTTCTCCACTTCCCTAGAATAATCCTAGAGGTCCTGGTCTTCTTCAAAGAACAATCTTAGTTCCCTAAGTGGAGGATTCAAAGAGGCGTTTCAAAGAAGAGGTAATATCCATTACCGATCTTTTCAATTTCTTTCTTCTTCAACTTCTTCTTCTTTAGTTGTTTCATGATAAAGTAATAACATCAGTATTACTTAAATACTTATATGTTATTATAAATATGAAACAACCCTAATTCACCTTCTATCCATCCTATGGAAAAATGAAATCACCGCGCGTCCGTACGTACGGAATACCGTCTCCACGTCGTGGTGTAATCTATTTTCCGCCACCACCTTAATTGGATGGGTATAATGGTGTAATGAGTAACTATATATGATTATTATAAAGTGATATTGATACTGAAATAGTATACATACACTTCATCACAATTCCACGACCATGGGAACGATATCATCGCTCGTACGTACGTACGGACTACCGTCTCCACGACGCGATGAGATTCATTCTCAATGATTAACCATTCATGAATGATTATAAAGTATATATGAAATATATGACATAATAATGATACTGTATTTATTTATATTTATATGTATTTCATCTACTTAATTCCATTCAATTCAATAAGCAAACGAAAACAGCGTTCATGCGTACGTACGGACTACCGTCTCCATGAACGGTGTATTTATTTCCATTTACTGATTTAATATATATATATGTATATTATGAATATATATATATATATATATATCATGTTTTATATTCTGGAATTATGTAATCATGATCTATGTAATCATATGAATAATTACAAGTCAAAACACGGACGACAAATGAAACAATTTTACCCAAAACGCTCTTTAACATGGAATTTACAAAAGAACGGGTGATATAAAGTCATAAGTGAACCATATATGATATCATAACAATGAATATGATTCTGTAATAAATAAATTACATTATTTAAATCATTATACAGGAGGTTCAGACACTTACAAAGCAAAGCAGACCTAAGGTTATGGAAATATTACAATCTCATTTTTATCCGAGATTGTTTATACTTTGGTATTTACTGGGGTGTATTTTATCATTCACATCTATGTTTCCTCAATATGTAATATTATTTCCATCCACCTACAAATTTTTTAAATCATATTTTACCATTCAGTGAGTTTTTGGTAAAATATATGAAAGTAATCTTTTGCCATTTTTCAGATGAGGTACTTTTTGACTTTTCTAAAAAAAGTACGAGAAGAATGTTTTTTAACTTATACAGCATGAATGGATTTTTAAAACATTATTTCGAAGAAGCTTACTTTACACGTTTTCAAGTTTATTTTTAATCAAATTCTCTTAGTTTAGAATTTTATTACATGTTAAGAAATGAAAAGTGTTTTTGAAGAAGAAAGGATATTTTCCTCAAGAATGAAGTTCAAGTGTTTTATCAAAATTATTTTCCATCTAAGATAATAAAGGGTTCTGTTTTTATCCCTATTATTACATTGATTTGATTATGTTTTGATGGAATTATTTTTATGAATTCTTTTATCTTATATGAATTTTTTTATGATGTCATGATGTTTAAGATTCCCATTTGTATTACATGGGTTATTCAATGATGTATGATTTGTGATTTCGTGGCACAGATAAGAATGGTATCATTATGAGATGGGTGGGACCTATATCTCCCTCAAATGCATTGGGTAAAGATTTTATATCTCATGAGTTAGATAGGGATGGAACGGTAGGTTATACCAGTTCAGTGAAACAGGACTGGAACGAGGCTGACTCGGTTCAGAAAGGGACTTTGTCCACTAAGATAGTCTTGGCAACGAGTCTTGACTAACAAGAAATGATTCTCAATGATTATGTGTGTATTCCACAAAATTTCATGTTTTACGTTATGATTATTGGGATTACATTTCACTGCCATGATTTATCCCATGTTATGAAATTATGATCTCTTTTATAGGTTAAGATTTCCAAAAGTTGTGTGCTTGAGAATACGATGTGATTGATATTTATTTTTTTTACACTTACTGAGCATTTGAGCTCACCCTTTTATGTTTTCTTTTCCCCATGATATAAAGAAAGGTTTTAGGTATAAGAAAAGGAAGATCTTTATGGGAGATGTTGAAGATCATTCACCGTGATTAGAAGATTATATTCCGAGTTTCCAAAGACACTAAACTATTACGGTCCTTGTGTGTGTGTTTTGTTATGTACTAAGTATTCCTCAAAAGTAATGTAATATCTATGTACGTTATGCTTCGGGTATCTACATCAACACTTTTGAGATGGATTATAGATCAGTCATATAAGGATCAGAAATCATCTACATTATGTAAAACCTTGATGTTATGGAGACACCAACATATTGGAGCATATATGAGAATGAGATCATATATGTCAGGAATCGGGTAGTTGTGTAAAAGTTTATACAGAAAGATTTGATGGGTGAATTTAATTATTTCAAGTGGGTGGTACTTGTAGAAGATACAAAAATGTAATGTGACCATCATCAACAATTTTGGTGGTCTAGGATGAAAACTGAGATAACTAGGTTCATGGAACAATACCTCACCTATCAACAGGTGAAGGGTGAACATCAATGACTAGGTGGTTTAAAATAGATGTTGACCATTTCATAATAGAAGTGGGTTGATGTGGTAATATATTTTGTGGTATATCTCGTGAGGATTCTTCGGAATAATGGCACTTTTTTAAAAAATGTGGTCTGTGTGACAAAGATATCATATTTTGTTCCTATATATGAGACTTTATAAATAGAGTGGTTGGGATATATGTATATATGGGTGATATTTCATAGGTGTGGGCTACCATTGACTATAGTATCAGACCATGAATAATGATTTACTTCATGCTTCTAGAAGGTATTAAAGAAGCCATTTTGTACCCAAGATTTATTTAGGACATCTTTCCACCCAAAAATTTATGTGAAATCAGAGCGTATGATATAGGTTCCTAAGAATTTCTTCAAGTGTGTGTATTAATTATTTGTGGATCTTGTATGAAGATCCTATATTTGGAACAGTTCTCTAATAATGATGATTATAAAAAAAACTATATTTATTTCACCATACGCGGCTCTTTATGGAAGGCTTGCAGATCACATCTATGATGGGGGGAGGTAGGTGACCTAAAGTTATGTGGACCAAGTCTCCTGTAAGAGACTTCAGAGCAGGTTTAGCTAATTTGGCATCATAAGGATTGGATTAGAGATGAAATAAGTTATATACTAAAAAAAATAGACAAGACCTAGAGTTTACAAATGGATATATTAAAGACCTTAGGGTTTTTTCTAGTTTGGGTCATCACATGATATAGATATAAAGTATGTTGGTACCTAGGTTTGTTGGAACATTTGATTTTGTGGAGATAATTGGCTCTATATCATACCGATTGGATCTTCCACAATGATATAGTTCTATACATATTTTTTTTCCATGTGTTGCATCTTCAGTGGTATCACCATGACCCTTCTCATATGATCAAGGTTGAATATGTTGTTCCTGAGACCGATACATACTTTGAGGAGCATCTGGTATGTGTGTTGGATAACTATTAAAAACTGTTTTATGGAAAGAATGTGTCGATAGTTTTTATATTGGGGAAACATGGCTATGTTAATGATGAAACATGGGAGAGAGAAATGGATATAAGGGCTTAGTAGCCTGTATTTTTTTACTCATAATCTTTGATATTCTATGGAGTACATCTCTAACATGCGATATTATAATGTTGGGATATTATAATATATCTACCTTTTCTAAGGATGTTACAGGCTTGTTTATAGGTACTCATATTCATTATTTTTGATTAATTTTTGTTTGGGTTATTCGTTATATTCATTTGGGTTACCTTTTTATGTTTTTAGAAGGAGGAGGGGTTGTGAATGGTTGGTACATAGTTTTCTCAAATTGTTCACCCAGCCCAGAAAACCATTTGAACCAAAATAGAGGGGAATCGCATGGAAGGAACATGGTTTTTCAATCATTGAACACACTTAGGAGAATCCTTGACCCCCCCCAGAAGAGGTTCATGGTTTGGAAAACAGTGTTCTATTTTCTAGGAAACTGTTTGTGTAGTTTTAATTGACCAGATAAGTTGTTTTAAAATTCCTAAACCCGTTTTTTCTCCCATAATTGGCCCTAGATCAACCCTATTGATTTTATATTATTTAAATGGATTTTGGATGAATTCCTAGGGATCTATATCTATCTTATTTACAATATTATACCTAGATCGATGATATACAACTCTCTCAATAAGTTAATCTCATATTGATTTGTTTCTCACATCTCTCTATATTGTTCTTATCCCATTATATAATGGGATGGTTTCCCCTGTTGGTATTAGATAAATATCTAGGTTTCATTTATCATTTTTCATTTGATATTTCTTATAACATTTTATTCAATATCTAACTATTTATCATTATTGGGGCTATTCGACTCAAAATGGGGATTTCCATTTTTAAGAATTCATAACTAATTTCAAGATTATTGGTCTATTATTAAAATCCATAATTCAAGATTTAAATTACATGAATGGAATTATATAATTTCAATTGGATGATAGAAAATTTAGTTTCATAAACATTATTATTTAATTTGGTAAATTAATTAATTTAAGGATTGTAAAATTAGGTGTATGGAGATTGTTGAAATTTAATAATTAATTATTGACTTAATTAGGGTATATTGGGATTCTGAATTGAATAATTATTTATTTAATTATTTATTAAAAAAATTTAGAATGTGGAAATTTAATTTATTAACTATTAAATTAATTAATTGGGTTTTATGTTTGTGAAATTGGATTAGTTAGTCAACAAAATAGTTCAGGGAACATAGAATTGATTCAATTTCATTAATTAATTTTTTAATAAATTTATTGGTAATTTTTTTTGATTATGTCATTAATAAAGTTGGATTAAATAATTTATAAATTAATTAATGGATGTTGTGATAGTGAAATGTGATAAGTGGTTATTGTTGTTTATCCTTGATTAATTTGATATATTGGAAATTATTTATATATGTGATATTGTGAAATATGTTTTTGATTGAGAAATGGGGTGTGGGACACGGACTGACACTAAAAATACCCATGGGGGTCCCAATAAAAACAATTTAGGCCAAAATTCAAACATGTGAATCATTTTATAGGATATGGAATGACACTCCAAATTACCATTGGGTGTGGGACAAGTACATATGCTCTAAATAAACACATGGTTCTAGACATGGCGTTCTGCACCTATGAAATTTGTATGGGACTATAGTTCCAATTGGTTGTACTATGTATTAAAATGAAATGGATAATGGAAGGAAATTATTTTATAATGAATTTTGAATTGATTTTGTGACATGGTTCAGAATTCGGCATGGGTTGAAGAAGGTATTGAGGTACGGCTGTCCTTGGGAACTCGAGGGTAATGTGGTTAAATAATGATTAATTGAATAAATATAAACAGTTTATTTTAATACTTTAATTTATTCTTTATAAAACAACATACAATGTTTTGATTGGATATGGTTTTAAACATTGTTTTGGGTGGCCTACTGAGTTTTACTCACACTCTACTTGGGATAACGTATCAGTACCTGAATAAATTTAATGGTTTCAGGATATTTTAATTTCAATTGACCTTTTTCAGATGGCTTATATGGGATGGACCATTGATGAGGGAACTAGACATTGTGTTGGTATCATATTTACAGTTGTTAGTGTCATAATTTATTTTGTGATTTTTCATATTTACACTTGTGATGTAAGGGTATGGTATATCTACTATTTATTTTTGGATATTATATTTCCTATTTTTTCATCATCCGATATTGGTTTTATTATAGTTATGTTTATATCATTTGGTTATTTTTAATATTATTCCGTTTTTATTCTACATTGATAAAGATTTTATATTCTACCCATGATTGATATTAGTCCCTCGCTACTAATTATTAGCCTCTAGCCTATGGGGTGGAACACCTGAGGTCATGTGACCCCCCACTCGAGGCACCGATGGGTGGCACCCGATTTAAGATGTTATAAGAATTCATTATTAATGATCCATGTCATGAATTTCAAATACATTTCATCCTTATCCATCAAGACCTAATGTGGTTTTACTGCACCAAATACTGATGTCCATTCATTATGTTGCGAATTGATGTTATGACACCCTCAGGATCATTCTTCTCGGTCTAGTGAAAATAACACATACAATACATACTATATATGATAAAAACTATGTATTTTCATACATAGTGATCCACCTAGAAATGAAATAATTAAAACATTACATAACATAAATTCTCAATACCTTCTAGGATTAGATATTAATTGAGTTATTAAAATTCATAAACTAATAAATACCATGTATTTCTCAAATAATAAAAAGAATCCACTATATAAGAACTACCTAATCTAAAACAACTCTTCAATATCTCGAACAAATTCTCTTGAAAAATATATCTGATTACCCACATCATGTGAAATACTTCTCTCCATAACCAGTGGAAAGGAAATATAAGAATGAGTGAGCTCAAATTCTCAATAAAGTAGAACATACATATGAGGATGTAATAGCCCAATATTTTTTCGATATTGACTTTTGGAAAGAATCGTATTTCACATAATGTACCCCACACAAAATCCAAATTTTAAATGAACCCCAAAATAGTATTAATTAAATATATATATTAAAACCTAGTCAATGGTTTGGAAGGTATGGATATGAATAAAAAAAGTATTTATATATAATGTTTTTTATTAATGATAATAATAAATTATAAAAATAAAGGCAATTTTTTATTTGAATTTAATTACTATGATAATAATGAGAGTAAATTAATTTTATTCTTTAATGATAGTTCTCTTAAAAAATATTGTTTTTATTTTATTTTGTTTATTGATATTATAATTAATATCTGCCACTTTTATAAATATTATATGATAAAATGAATAACATTTTTTAAATCGTAATATCAAAATTATATTTAGTTGAAATTTTTTCTATTATTCAGAAAATATTAATTTTTCCATGAATGATGAAAAATAACAATCTTATTGAAAATTTTATTTCTAAAATATTTAAAAAGTCTCATTAGGTTTTGAATTTATTTTGATGTTTCAAGAGTTCCATTTTATTGAAAATAATCCAACTAATTTCATTATAATAAAAATTATTCTTATGTTTTATATGAAAACATTTTTATACTTAAAAAATAAATTTTCTAGAAAACTATTTTCTATCACATTTTTAGAATTTATTTATAAATTAATGTATACCACTTAATGGAAGTAATTTAAAAAAATTAATTCTAATTTTTTTAATCATGATAGTAAAAAATTTCAAAAATGTCCCTTTTTTATGAATATAAATATTAAATATTTATCATTTTGGTAATTGTAAAATGAATTAATTAAGGTTAAAAATAATGTTATAAGGCATGAAATTAATTTATAAACCTAAATTTATTTAATTTAAGAGTATTTTATCTCGAATCAGCAAAAATTTAAATGTGTGAAATTTTTTATATTTATATTTTTTTTACTATTATATTATTTTATATAAATATTAAATACATAATGTCCCTTCCATTACATTAATATCTATTATATGTTCTGAGGGATAAAAAAAAATTATTTTTAGTTACAAATGGTTATTATAAATATTAGAAAATAATATTTATTATGAAAATTTATTTTTAATTTTTATTTATTAAATAATAACCTGGGAAACTTTTGCAACTCCGAAAAAGATCATTTGTTGGTAGTTGAAAATTCATATAAATGAATTTGAAAACAATAAATGTAACATTATTTGGATTAATTGTTGAGTTATAAGATTTTTTAGATAAATATCATATATTTTTAAAATGTTAAAAATAGATATACTAATTACATTACTATATTCTTGTCTTTAAAGTAAAATTAAATTAATAGTGTTTAAAATGACATTAATAATATATTATTAATAATATATTTTATTAAAATAATTAAAATTTTTGAAAATATTTAAATTCGATTATTAGGATTATAAATGGTCTAAAATTTTATTCCTTTAAAATTTTCGATCAAATTTATACATTATAAGTAAAATTATTTCCCGATTATATTGGAAAATGCATCAACACTGTTCAGGTTAAAATTGCATAACAAAGGTGTTAAACAGAAAGATATGGAATAAAATGATATATAAACCAATATAAAATTGATAATATTATTACATTTAGAACATGTCATATTTATACTCTAATGCACATAATTTTTTAACCACTTTACAAGATTTAGATAGAAATTATATTATATAATTTAATTAATTCTCAAAAGCACTCCAACCCCCAATATAAAAGGGCACCACTCCTTTATCTTATTTACACCACATTGAGCCATAACTCTCCACCAAATCCTAATAATTTATCTTATCAACTTATAAAGATACTAATTATAGGTTTTTATCTTCTTAAAATACAGTTCCAGGGTACCTTAAAAAAAGATCAAACATAATTCTAAAAATGATGAGGTAATTTTCTTACTGACTATTAGAAATATATTAGCTCTTATACATTTGTAAATATATTAAAAACATAGCAAAATAATACATCTAATATAATAAATATTATAATCTATTATTGTAAATAGCAGAAAACTATTTTCTATCCTATTTCCATCCAATGAAAAAGAGAAAACATTGCATGTTCAAACGTGTGGCTTATGACAACTATATAATAGTGTAACTTATTTTTCATCAAAATTTTCTTAAATGGTTAAAAATATTGAATTAATTATAATATATGATACTTATTAAATTATTATGATTCTTTAAATTTAATATATCTTATAATATTTTACACATTTACCCATTATAAATGATAATGTTGCTCATGGGTATTATGGCCTACAATCTTTAGGAAGTGATGTAAATTAATTTATATGTCCATCTTTCAAGAAATATTTTTAAAATATATATAATGAATAAATACTAAATTTATATCATTAAAAAAATTATACGGTTAATATATAACTTATTCACAATAACTATAAAATCTTTGACAAAACATACATGAGAAAACTAACTAGTTAAGTCATAAAACAATGATAATAATGAAATATTTTTAACAAAAGTGTGATATGATGTTATAATATAATCATATATGATATTATAGGTATGTATATTGTTTTCATATGTAATTATAATGTATATAACTTTATTATCCAGGTATATAAATCAAATTCAATTGAGTAGATGTATGAGGTAAGGCGTTTCTAAACTAAATTTTCATTCATTATGTTACACTTTTACTTCATTGACTATGTTATGTCATAATTGTGTGTGAAATTAAATATGATATTATATTGAATTATTTGAAAAAATTTATGGATTTACATTTTTTATAGATCATATCATCATACATTAATTGTCACATAAATGATATGATATTTTTAAGGGATTTTGTCTCAATTTCCAATTTATTGAGACATATTTAGTATTATGCACATATTTAAATTTATTTGGGGTATACACTAACCCTTTTATGTATTTAACATGAATATATGTTAATTCATGATTATTAATGTATAAATTATTTTTTACACATTTCTATGGTTATAATTTAAAAGTCACAAAGTAGGCAAGATTTTATTTTACGATCTTATTTTTTTAGGATTATAAATTTTTTTCATTGAAGGGATCATATAATATATCCTTCATAAACATAATCTATATTAATAGCCTCTAGATATTTAAGAATATTCAATTTTTTCCCTAACATTACCTCATTTTGGATCTTTAATCAGGAAAATAAATGTCTAATAAAAAATATAATCCAATTTTGGTTTTTATCATACTTATTTTTCATCCATGTGCATATTATTCAAAATTATTTTTAAAAATTCATTATTATTTACCCAAATTTTTTATTTAGGATATTTTGAGTAATCCTTATCTATAACAATATTTTCTAAAAACTTTTCTAATATTTTTAAATGATCATTTTTACTTACATTAAAAAAATTCAAAATAAATTTTTAGTTTTGATTTATATGGCATAAACATCTTTTCCTACCAGCATTACTATTTGACAATATTTTGTTTATTATATAAGTTTAATGTCATTGTAAAAATAAAATAAATTAATGAAAATTTATTTCAGTTTTTTTCTTATATTTTCTTTTATTCTCCAAAATAAATAAATTTATAAAAAAACCTTATATTTCTGATGAATTTTTGGTCATATTTTATCAATTATTAATTTTTTTGTCATTAACTTTATCTTTAAATATTCACATTCTTTTCATCATACGTCATTTGACATTAAATTTCTATTAAATATCAATATGCATTGTATAATGGGTATTATTTTTGCTTAAACGTTATAAAATTTTATATTTTATGTTTTACAATGAAATTTATTTTACTGATTAAGGAAATCCTGATATTATGTATCAATTAGTTAATATTGATATTAATTAATAAGGAATATTGTTTGTTAATTATATTTATTATCTACTATATAAGTATTGTATTTGACATGCAGTGATGGGTGGGGCCTAGAATAATTTATCCTCTCAATGCATCACCATATCTCATTAGTCAAACTAGTTATACAAACTAATTAAATGGGGTTTTTGTATATACATACACATCAATTAAATTTTAATGGAAAATTACATGATGGGAAAGATATCATGATGTCTAATACAATAATATCAAACATTAATAATTTATGTTATTGGGAATGAAGTTATTATTATAAATGATATTATTTCATTGATATTATCCCTAGAATCATTTAATTCATTAATTAATGATTAAATAGAATGTGTTTTTGTTAGTTACCTTTCCATGTTGATTATGAATTATTTAATCATAAAATGATTTATTTTATGTAACCCATACTAAGAAATTTAACTCACCCATATTTTATTTATTTTCCTTGGGATATGAAGAAGTAATATTTTAATGAGTTCGATGATGCGGAATATTTATTTTCAGTATGTTTTATATTTTATTTACAATGAAAAATAGGAAACATGTTTGTATCATATATTCAACACTACTAAATTGATTTATTGTTTAGTATGAGTTATCTTTTACATTATTTTTATGTAATAATTTAGATACTATATTTTGGTAATTGGAGTTTGGGTTGTTACCATTATTTTTAAGGAATGTTTAGTAGAAACCATGGGAAATAGATTTGGGATAACATAGATTAGAGAACATAACAGTATGAAAAAATCTTTGTATTATTATGATTATAGAATAATAATGAAATGTTTTTTGAAAATTATTTTTTTCATTTATTGTAAAATAAATCCATATATGGATACTATAAGTGCACATAATTTTGGCACAAATTCATCTAGGTTTAATAACCCAGAATATAGTTTTTCAATCATTTTTTTTCATGATGAATGGGCCCTTACCATGCACTAATTTTGACACTTCTAGGGGATATTCTTTATTTAAAGAAAATTTTATTTACAAACCATTATGAATTTTTTGAAAATATTATTACCATGGATGACCAAGGTTAAACCTAAGTTTTCATATATTGAATATAATTTTTCAAGCTTTATATATCATGTGAATGGTTTTAATGATTATATAATTTCCCAATATGATTATTGTTGAATTTAATATGATTTTTGGATTTATTCAATATATATAACAAAAAGGAACCATGTTAATGCATAATAAAAAATAAAATGCAATGATTTTCATTCTAAACAAATGAATTTTGTTGGTGATGGAATGTGAAATCTTGTAATTATGCCTAACCTGTTTTCTTTTATCATGATTAACAATCTAAATCTATCACGTCTTCCTTACATGTAAAATAATATAATGATTTGTCTTCATATAAGTTCACATGATAATAAATATAGGAATAAATTTTTTTTTACCCTATATATCATGAATTTAATAAGATACACTTATTGAAATGTACTACAGGAACAATATATTGTTTTACTTTTGAATAAATAGGGTATCCTGTAATAAATTGTTTGTGAAAAATTTCCTATGAAGAACTACAACTATAAGGATAATAAATTTCATGAAAATATAGAATTATAAAAGTTATAAGTTATATAGTATAATATTAAAAATAAATATGTAATATATAATTGGTATAAATTATTTTAGCAATTTCCTTTAAAAGAAACTATAATTTGATTGAGATTGAGTAAATTTAATATATGTTTTTTATTTATAATTTTAGGAAGGAAGTATTATAGAATAAATCAACAAATATTGGTTAGAATTTTATAAAGTTATTTTAATGAATAATTTGACAATGTATTGGTTCATTAAAATTATGATTTATTTATATTTATTGAAATTATTTTGATATCCAAGAATGATTATTTAGATATTTAATGAAATGAAGTTGTGTTGAAGGGTTATAAAATATTAATTATAGGAATAAGTGTTGATATTTATATATTAACTTTAGAAAATTTACATCATTTTATGTTGAGGTGGTTAATGTAATGTATTATTTTATTTTTTAAAATATAAGTAAAGTTGTATTGATTATAATAGAGGATAAAATGTATTTTGGTTATGAAATTTAATTATTAAGTATGTTCATTATATATTTTGAAATATTATAGGATCAATGTAAATTATGATCCCATTATGATTTTCCCTATATATTTTCCTTGTATATAAAAATACAATTAATTGATTTTAGTAAAAGTGGTCTTCTACAGGGTGGGTGAAAACACGCCACATATGGCCTAGTAATGGGGAAGAACCTATAATATAAAGGTAATAAGGTAACACTACTTATGATAGGAATATATGTTATCCTAGTCAATATGATATTTTACACCTATAGAAAAAACATTATGGAAGATTAAGTTAATGTAATAAATCATATATGATTTTATTAATAAAATATGATTCAAGTCATATAGGAAATGATTTTCAGGATTTGGAGAGTATATTACTATGATTGTATTTGAATAATAAAGTTTATGTAATATTTTGGATTCATATATGATTTTATTATGGATTCATGTTGATTCAGGTTATTTCTGGGAAAAATTGGTATAATTTATATATTATATGATATAAAATTTACATTGTTAATGTCTTTATAAGTTATTACCATTTTATGTAGATAACTACTAAATTTATCTCAAAATAATTTGTAATAAAATATTTCGTATTTTTTTATTTTCATCTTATTCAAGATTTTTTTTGAAAATGTTAAGGTTATTTATTTACATTTTGATTTAAGTTGAACATTGTGAGATATTTTCTAGGAATTTGGGATTAGTGTCATAATTCGTTATAAGAATTTTTATTCATATTGGATATTATTTCACCTTATGAAAATGTTTTTTTCATTAAGGGTGATAAATATAGGGGAATAATTTTTCATCCATTTTTTGAATATTATAGTCAATTAAAATTTGATTTCAGAGATTTTGGATTGAAAAATTCATCATGTTCATTAATATTAACATTGAAGGATTATATCATAATTATAGAATTGGAATAAATCTAGTGTGTATATTTAATGGTAATTTATATCTTGAGGGTAGGGAAATATCCAAAACACAAGATAAATCAATCAAATATTTTATAGATAGTAAACAATAAACAACATAGAAAGGTTTTCTAAAATTCATATTCCAGTATGATAATTATGGATGTAAATTTATAATATGTTTCCTAGTTATAAGCTAAAAACCAACTCATTATAAAATCAATATCTGATTTTATTAAAATATCAAATTCATATTCAAAAAATTAATTAAAATTATGTGGTTGAAATTTTTATAAGGAGTTTATAATGTAATACATAAAGATATTAGTTTATATTTTATTTTGTAATAGAAACTATTTTTTATAATGTACACCACACACAACCATGATCATAAACAAAATGGGAAATAATATTAATTAAATATAATTATTAAAACCCAATCATTGGGTTGTAAATTATGAATATGAAATAATAAATGACTACATATATCTTGAAATTATTTTTTAATAAAACTAATGAAATAAATAAATCAATTTAACATCAATTTAATTTTTTTATAATGCAAAGAATGAGAATAAATTTATTTTATGCTTTAAAGTTACTTTTCTTTAAAAATGACTATTATTAAATTTTGTATCAAGATATTATAATTAATTGAAATTAAATTTATAAATTAAATTTTATTAAATAAATATCATTTTTTAGGAATTCATAAAAATTTATCTTAGGGTGAAATTTTTTGACTTTTAAAAAATATTGATTTTTCAGTAAATATTTAAAATAGAGATTTTATTGAAAATTGTCTTTCCTTTTCAAGCATTTGAAATTAATCATTTGGTTTTTAATTGTATAAAAAATTTATTATTTCTATTTTATTGAACATAATCTCATTAATTTCATTCAAATAATAATTATCTTTAATTTTGATATAAAAACATTTTCTTACCTAAAATATATATTTTATTTGAAATCAATTTTCATTATTATTTGAGAGTTTATTTTTTAAATTATGTTCTCTAACATAAAATAATTTAATTTAAAAAATAATAATTTAATATTTTGAATCAGTATGTTCAAATTTAGAAAATATAGCCCTTTTATTTTTAGCCAATAGGACTAGTAAACATAGTTAATATATGTTCAGAAGTAAAGGTAAAATGGGTTAATTACCATTAAAACTAATCTGATATGACTTAAAATTATTTAAAACACATTAATTTATGTCATTTAATTAGAATATTTCATTTTTAATCATCCAAACATTGTATTTGACCTTTTTTCATTTCCCTCTGATTATAAATTTGATATTATTTTATGTAAAGAAAAAATACAAAATCTAACTTTATTAACATTAATATAACTAATATGTTGTTATAGTGATAAAAAACTTAGCCTAATTTATAAATGGCTTATTGAAATTTGAATAAATAATTTTTAGGATATTAATTTTTTTAATTCTTTTTAATTAAATAATTAACATAAATACATATTCAGTAGTGAAAAAGTACTTCTATGAGCGGTATAAAAATCAATTAAATGATTTTAAAATTATTAAAAATTAAAATATTTTGGTTGAATAATTCAGTTTCAAAAAAAATTATATAAATATAACATATTATTAATCTGTAAAAAATATATTTAAATTACATTACTATATTTTTGTATTTGAAGTCAATTTAAATGAATAGTGTTAAAAATGACATTAATTATATTTTAGGAAAAAATATATTATTAAATCATTGAAAACAAGAAAATATTTATTGAGGAAATTAAAGGTGATAAATGGTTTAAACTTTCATCCATTTTCCATTTATGATTGAATTTTAACCTTATATGTAAAGATATAACCCTTTAATATTGAAAAATTCATTACCATAGTTAAGGTTAAAATTAGGTAACTTGAGGTTTAAAGTAAAATATAAGGTATAAAATAATATATAAAGAAATATAAATTTTATTAGATGATTATATTAAGACCACAGACTACTTATTTTATACTCTATATCATTTCAAAACCATTTTACATGATTTAAATACATATTTTGTTATAATATTTCATTAATTACAAAAATATCTCATTCCCTCCCTTTTAAAATAACACCCTTCCTTTTTATTATTTACACCATATTGAGAAATATATTTCGAGAAAACCCTAACCATTTATCTTAAAAAAATTACTGTACACTAATTAGACTTCCTGCTTATAGAAAATGTTATTCCAATGGTCCTTAAAAAGGGATCTAAATGATGTATATCGAATAAGAGGTAATCATTTTAATTGAATATTTAAAATTTATTTTTTCTTCTAATTCTCTAAATATATTTTTCCAACGGTAAAATAATAACTCTATTATCATCTATATATTTATATCTTATCATGATATTTGTAAAATTATTTAGCATGCCTTTTATACCCTATTAAAGTTATAAAAATCACTCATGCGTACAAATGACTTAGCGTCTCCATGTAGTAGAGTAATTAATTTTTCATCAATAATTTACTTTAATGTTTATAATGATAGAAGTAATGAATATATATGATAATTATTATTCTTCTAATTTATTATTTCTAATACTTATTTACACTTTCACCCATTAAAAATGATAATGTCGATCATGCGTACGTTCAGTTAACCATCTCCACGAACCAATGCGATTAATTTTCTATTTAAAATTTTCAAGAATGATTCCAAAAATGTATCTGATGAATTAATATAATATTTATAACATATATATTATTCTATATATGATTAAACTATATCCTATCCACAATAAACATGAAATCCATGTTGAAACGTGCATGATAAAACTAAGTAGTTAATTCCTAAATGAATGATAATAATGAAATATAGTTAATAAAGGCATGTTAAGATGTCATTAGTTAATCATACATGATAATATAAAGATTTATATGGTTTATTTATGTAATTATAATTTCTCCACATTTCATAAATAGGATGATAAATCATGTAAAACTATGTAGAAACGTGATGTAAGGGTATCATATTTCAATTTACATTCATTGGGTGTACTTATACTTCATTCACTATGTTTTTTAATGATTATGTCAGAAATTACCTATGATTGTATTATTATATAATTAAAAAAAATTATTTAAATTTTCTATACATAATATAATAATTGATTCTTTTTCACTACAATGATTTAACTTTGTAATGGATTTCATCTCCATTTCCCTCTATTGAGACATATTTGGTATTATGAACTTATTTAATATTATGTAGTTTGTATACTACACCATTGATATATTTGAAATTAATATCTATTTAATCATGATGATTAAATATTATATTATATTCAGCACTTTAAAGGGGTTATAATTTATATGTAACCGAATAGGTAACAATTTATCTTAAAATCTTATTTTTAATGATTGCTAATATTTTTCATTGAAGGTATCTTATAATATATCCATCATAAACATCACATATTTTTTTATCATATAGATATTTAATGGTTTTTTATTTTTTTCTACTAACTTCTACTCACATTGTCACTTAAATAAACCAAATATATGTTAAAAATAACGGAAAATCTTATTTCTCTTTTTAATCAGTTATATTTTTCATCCAAGGCCATATTTTTCTGAACTGTTTTACAGAAGTAAATTTTATTTACACAAATAATTTATTAATTAAATTTCAAGTTATCCTTGATTTTTTATATGGTTTTAAATTATTCTTTATAAATTCTTCTAAAAGTATCAATTTATAATTTCATTACCTAATGTAAAATGCGATGATTCTTTTTAATGAATATGGAGTTTACATTGTTTCCCTATTTTAAAACTATTTTAAGATATTTATCTCCATATATAAGTTTCAAATGGTTCTAAAAATAAAATAAAATAAAATAAATTTATTTTAATGTTTGCCTTCATTTTTATTTAATGCTCCAAAAGGCATTAATTTAATAAAACCCCTATATTTATGGTGAATTTATGGATATATTTTACCTATTATTCATTTTGTGTTCATTATCAATCTATTGAAGTGATCTCTTGTTTTGATCTTTTTTTTGGAAATTACATATCTATTTAACATATATATTATTTGTATCATTGATATTATTATATAGAAAACTTATATCATTTCTAGATATTGTGTTTTACATTCAAATTTATTTTCTTGACTAGGGAAATCATAATATTATCTTTCATTTACACAATGTGAACATTCATTGATAAGGTGCATTATTTCTAAATTAAATTAATTATTCAATATATGTAGAAATAATTTGACATGTAGTAATGGATGGGTCCTATAATTATATAATCCCTTGATTCATCAATATGTATCATGATATATACAAATTGGATGAACCTATTAAATGGATTTTTGGTGTCTACATACCCACCGATTAAATTGTCTTAGCACACGGCCTTGATGGTAAATATATCAAGATTTATGATATCATGAAATCAAATATTATTCATTCCCATAATTTATTATTTATTTATTATTATCGATGATATTATTACATTAAAATTATCCAAATATTCATTTTATGCACAATTTATTGATAAATTGAATTTTTTTTAATTATTTTCCTATTAATTTTGATTATGGATTATTTTATCATGATATATTATGTAGTATATTAACCATGTTGGGAATTTGACCTCCCTTTATTTTGTTTCTATTACCTATGATTTGAAAAATGAATCTTTAAATGATTTGAATGATGCATAATATTTAATTTGACTATGTTTTATAATTTTTTCAATGTAAAATTCTAATCAAGTTTGTATATGTTTCTAAATGTCTAATAAACTAATTTATATTTTATTAATATATCCCTTTATCTTATTCCAATGAAATAAACTACACATTAAATTTTGGTTACTAGATTTTCGGTTATTATAGAGGTAATCATGGCATAAATATGCCATAAATATTATGTAATGAGTTAGTAATCATAATACTTAAATAATAATTTTAAATTTAGAGCATTATATATCCATGAAAACAAATGAATACATGTATAAAAATAATTATTGATCACATGCTGATAAAATTTACATTTTTTACATCAAAACGTGTTTTCAATTCCATGTTTTATGGAATTATACTTATATGGGGAGCGGTATACACCAAAACACAAAATATTTAGTCTCACGAGACTTACCAATGCATCGAGGGGATATATAATGTCAATCGTCACTAGTAAATTATTTAATTCCAATTTATTGATCATTTGATAAAACTAATAAACAATATATAATAATACTTTCCAATAGATATTTGTATTATAATAATGACTTATGGGATACCAATAATTTCCCAAATGTTAATCAAAGGAAATAAATGATCAAAAACCATATGGGGAAAGAGGTTGGATTGTCAAACAATATATATTCAAATTTTCAATAATAATCCATATTGTAATGACAACGTACGGAATTCTAATACAATTCCCTATTTTAATGAAATGTATAACATGATAATAAATAGTGAAGAAGATTAATGTGTATAATTAAACAAAAAATGTAAAATTTAATAATTAATCAATAAACATATATATTAGAATAAAAAATATAAATTTTTAATAGTTCCCAAATCAATAAATGAAATATCATTCTATTAAAGAATCCCTTAAAATACAAATGTATGGAGTTTTGGTATTTGGTTACATAAATACTAGATTAACATATTTATAATCCATCTAGAGTTATAATGTGGATGGTTACCAAAGAACATAACTCTACAGTAATAAATGAAAATTAGATGATGGTTGACATACATTACAAATATCCTAGGAAAAAAAAGCTTCGTATAATATCACATAAGAGGAAATCAAGATTAAATTTTTTTGATAGTACAAGTTCAATCCACCATATCATAATATAAATGAATTTATTAGATAATAAAAAATGTTATATAAATCACAGGAGTGTAAATTACTTTTAATATGAAAAAGAATTTTGAGGTAAAAACATAAAAAGGAATTTAGAAACCATTATTAAAATTGACAAAAAATACAAAATCTCATGTAGCATTGAAATGAAACTTTTGTAAATGTGAAGTGAAATATTTTTAAAACATGTACTTTTGAAAATTATATCTATTAATGGATCCTAAAAAATTATACATAGTTGTATATAGTAAATGGGTATCTAAATAAAAAAATTGTTAACATTTTTTAATACATTAAAATTGCATTTAGAGAAAACCCGCATTGTAAAAAAATAGTAAACCCTTATACATATTAAAACATCATTTTACCAAAGTGTATTACGAAATAACATGTCATAAAATATTAGGGTGGGATAATCTATGAATGGAAAATGTAATCTCTTGATGAAGTATAAAACTCAAGTAAATGGGACTTGTGTTATCAATGTTTCTTATGAGAAACATAATATTTTTAGTAATAAATATTTCAAAAATGTGTATTTTGTTGTAAAAATGTAAATTCATATAAAAAATATATATTACCACGTAATTCAATAATTGGTTGAATATACCCAACTTTTATGTCCAGTAGGACAAATCATATCTTAATGAATGAAAATTAAGTTTCCAAAAAGCATGACAAATAAAGTAATAATTGTGTAAAATATAATTGAAGAAAAGGAACTAATTTGGATTAGTATTTCCCATGTATAAAAAACAGGTGATAAAAAAACATACATGTGGTCTTGTTTTGATTCACCTTTTTTCACATAATTTCATTAATATAACTGTGTTTGAATTTCTAAAATAATGTTTTTATATTATAATTTACAATTGATGCTAATTTGATTTCAAATTAATAAAACTATTAATTCTATGTTTATATATATTTTTAATTAGTTATTTTTAGTTTTCCATATAATTGATATTGATTTATTTATTTTTGGTTAATTTTTGTTGTGGGTAATTGTTATGTAAAATGTTTACATAATGATTTCTTAAATTACTAATGTTATATTTAAGTAATTACTTTTATATTTTAAATATTTTTTATCTTTGAGTTAATATTTAAATTTTAAATGTTCTTTTATAATATTTATTTTAGTAAAATGGTTTATTTTTTATTTTTTTCTAATTTAATTTTTTTATTAATTAGTTAATATAAGTTATATAACAATTTTTAATCTAATAAAATTTATGTTTAAATAATTTATAACATTAATTAATATTTTAATACTTTTTTAAATTTTATTAATACATTTTTAGTTGATTAATTAATTGATTATTTTTTTTTCTTGTCATATTATTTAATTGGATTTATTTTTACTATTTTTTTATTTTATTTGAAGAATGTTACATATATACAAATAGTTACCCAACTACATAGGCCAATTGAGGTGTCGATCTATAAAACCTTTTCAAGAGTAAATAATCTAACCAATTTGAGATCATCCCACATAGTGGATTTTGATATACATCAGATACCTGATTTTTAAAAACATCACATAACTAAATATTAATGTACCCATTTCTCCATCAATATTTATACCACATATCTAAATTGAACTCTCTATATTTGGGAGACAATCCTACCTATATGAGCGATTCCAAGGCAAAGATCAATGTTTGAGTAAGCCGAGGATTCCACTGAGATCGAGGATGATTCATCATGATTGATGAACCATGAAGCTTTTTGGGACTGGTAAATTTTTATACCTAGAAATATAAGTAATATAAAGCTCCCAATTTATGGAATATGGCCTTTTTCAAGGAATATAATAAAGATCTCAAACCTCCTATTGATCTCAAAGGAGAATAACCAATTCATCTTGGGCTACCACTATAATCTAATGCTTCTGCTAAACCATTATTGAATTCCAAATTTCAATAGATGATGACGAAGACTCATACAAATCTCATGAGATAATTAATTAATATTAGATCTCCTCATTTATATTGTGGAAATCTGTTGATTCAACTAAATATTGAAAAACTGAAGCTTTGTGAAGAAGATAACCAAAGAAATATGGAATTGGAGTCATGATTCAGGGCTATCAAAACTAAAGCTGACATTGAGGAATGCCTCTATCAGATTTTCGATGTAGGGTTCTTAAACCAGAAGACATTAAAAAAGAATACGGACACATTCATGACTTTGATCCATTATTTCAATCCAAATATTGATGATTATGTTTAAATTAATATATTTTATGATAGAATATTTTTCTCCCCTGAATATGTTTTTGAAATAGAAGTTGTAGTTGAATTTTCAACGTTGAGTTAATGGCTTCTTGGTTTGAATATGTGAACTATGTGGATTAACGAACTCCCCCATGGAATAATTCTAAGAACTAAAGAATCATCACAAAAAAATTATTCAATGTTGATTTAGTGGTGTTGATAAATTCTGTGAGATGAATAAACCAATGAGGAGTTGGGTTAGAGATTACCATTACTCTACCATGTTTTGTAAGTCATAGAGGATGGAGATTTGAGAACATTTGAATATGATGTTTTGTTGTGTGCTATATTTTCTCATTCTAAATGATGAGTTAAAGATTGTGGTGAGGCCTCAATGATATTTATTGTTGTAGCTTCAGTATTATTGTTACTTTTTATATAATGTTTTAAATTAATTTCATATTATATCATTTTAGTATATTTCTATTTTTAAACTCAACGGTCTAATATGAATTTGAAAACTCCATGGGTAGTGATGGAGGATTATGTAAAAGGGGACTGTATAGACATGTAAGAACTAATTAGGAATTTTCAATAAATTATTTGAATTTGACTGGGATAATGTGGGTTTTAGATCTCTAACTTACAATTTTTTAAGGTCCGAGTTACTAAAAATGAGAAATACATGTTGAAGTTAAAAATATTTGGAATTATATAATTATTCATGTTGTGTGTTTAATTATTTAAACTCATCCTTAAAATAGGACAATCATGATGGTTTTTTGATGTTGTTAGTGACACATGAAAATAAAAATGACGGAAATAAAATTATTTGAAGATAAAAAATCATATTTAATTAGAATAATTAATCTAATAGATGGAGCAGTCAATGGACTATATAAACATTAAATTTTGTTATAGAAATTTATTAAAGTGATATGCTGTGACATAAAAATGGATTTCATCGCTTAAATGAAGTAGTGATATATATCCATAAAGGATAATTAGTGACATATTGAGAAATAAGTGATGATTATTCTATAGACAACAAACATCATATAAAAAATTACAATGATAAAAGTAGAGCGATAAAGTGAAATATTGGGATACTATATGGATTGCTTGATAATATTTTATTTCAAATCATGGAGATAATGATAAAATGTTTCTATAATTCATAGACATCGTCGGATAAATATTTTAATGTTTTACATTGTGGTTTCAACTAGTGATTTCCTTCCAATCTTATTTCTTATCTTTTTATATGTAAATTTTTCCTTGAATTATAATTTTTAAAAATTCTATTGATGTTTGATGATAAATTTCTCTGTCATTAGTAATGTTATAAAACATAATATAATAAATGATAAGGGTGGATGAATCATTTGTATGCGTTTTAAAATGTTTTCAAATTTTTAGAAACATAACCTCATCAACCTGTTAAATTTCATTACCTTATTATATTTTAATAAAAACACTTTCATGAAAAAGTAGAAAAGTAAAGAACATGAGATATAAAATGTTCTTCCTCATTGTGAGAACCTGCATCCACTATATAGCATCATCTTTTTTTTATGGAAATTTAATATAATTTATAAGTAAATACAACTTGTATCAACACTAATTAGACAACTTTGATCTCCTAATAGGAATTATTATACTGACACCTGTTAGTTTAAAATGTTTTCATACAAAAAAATAGAGGCCCAAAATAACATGAAAATCAAAAAAATTGTTCCAAAATAATATATCTGAAACCACATTCTAATGAAACTAAGACCAATCAGCTTAGTCTGATAATCTCAGTTAGATAGACTCAGTACGATAGACATATTCTTAATCTACACATCTATAACTCTACTCAATTTCTCAGTTAGATCATCCTCAATCTGATTTTCCTCAATCTGGTAAATAAAATATTCATACAGCTGACCCTATAGTAAGATCTCAGTCTAGAACTATACTCTGACAAGAATTTAGTAGTGCTATGCCTTTTTCCTCACACATGAAATTTTTTTACTAAGAATATACTATGCATCTATTTATAGGTAGCCAATAATAGAAAATTCATGATTCCAAAAAATCTTTTCCTTCTAAATCAAATTCCAAAATATTGAATTTAACTATCTTTTGTAAATTATCATTGACAAATTTAATCCATATCAACTCATATGGTGTATTCTATAAACTTATTGAATTCTCTAGAACAACTTCTCAAATTCACCAAAAAATAACAGAAACTATATTCTGAAAAATTGTTTTTGTTATAACATTATAGTTCAATATGAAATTATGATAGAAACTCTATGAATTTTAAATTTATTCCTCTGATTTATTCCATCTAAATTTCTAACTAAAACTCAGTCTCATTTCATATTCTAACTGAATTTTGGTCAAATTTGACTTTCTAATAAAAAGTCAATTCAATGGAATTTCCTTAACCCAGTCCACTGAAAATTACTCATCATATTTGAATTGAAATTATTACTAAAACTCATTATTATTTGACATTATACCTCAAATCGGTCCTTTAAATTTTATTTATCTCATTCAGATGGAAAAACCTCAGCTTAGTCTGATGGAACTTCTTCATCTCAATCTGATTGAACTTCCTCAGTTCAATGCTATTGAATATATTACTAAAACTCGGTCCAATTTAAACATATTCTTGTGTTGAATCCTTGTATAATCTATAAAATTATTCATACCTCACCTACTATATCTCCTTTAAAATTATAACAACTTTAATGTTTAGTAGTTTTGAATCTAATGAACTATGTCCATGTTTTTGGAACCGATAAAATCTTTAGAAATACCTTAAACATCCTATATTAATTAAAATTCATTTATTCAAGAGAGTTTTCAGGATAATATAAAAACAAAATTAGAAGAAAATAATTCACTGATTTAATGTTAGAAATTTTAATAACTTTTTTACTCCTGAAATAACATTAATTATTCATCCTCTTCAAAAACATTATGAATTCCTTTCTCAACAACTTCTAACATCCTTACAACCCCAGTGTATGATGAATAATGATCATTATTTTAATGAATATTATATTGATGGTTCAAACGTGTAAAATATTTTCCCTTAATACATCTTATATGTCTATTTTATTATAGTCTGATACACTGCGTACCAGAAAAAAATCCTAAAAAAAACTTTTCAACACCTTTGTGTTTTGTTTTGGACATTCAGAAACATTCACATATTTTTCAAAAACATTCTTGTAAAAAAAAGATTAGTTTCCAATAAAATTATCATTACTAAAAAACATAACAAATGTTATTTAAACACCCTCTATGGATTTTTTGAAATCACAGGTTAACAAATTTTTTAAATATAATAAAATTTACAACTCATCATTTTTAAAAAAAAACTCATGTTTTTTGACATTTATCAAAACATAACATTTCTCAACAGAGATTGTCATGAGACCACACTATTGGATAAATTAATTTCTATGAAGTAGGTCTATCCCTCAAGGATATGATAATTTTGTGACCATTTTTTGATATACTATCCCTCATTTTTATCTTTTCCCATTACCTTTCATTTTCTCTCCCACGGTTTATGATTACCACAACATCAGGTTCGTTTATGTAGAAAGGGTACATCTATTTCTATTTAATGTTCATGTTGTTAATATTATCTCTCTTTTTCAACATAATCTATAAAATAACGGTGGTTTCCTAAAATGATTTAGGAAGTTGTTGGAAGAGGATAAAAATGATGTTTATCTTCACACCAACAAACCATTCTTTTGGAATTTATTTTTTGAAGATATCAGTAATTTTATACTTCATTGAGAAATATTCTCGAAAAAAATATCTATAAAAAACATTCTATTTTATAATGTAAATGTTTATATCAATGTGTTATTTATTGTGAATGGTGGATAGGATTTTTAGGATGGTCAATTCCACCACTATTATCAAAAATTATCTTCATTTGTTTAGAAACATTTACATTCAAATATTACAACTATGATTTCATCCACAACATCGTAGTACAATTCAATGTAGTTGTAATGTATTATGATTTTTCTATGATCAATGTTATTGAACACTGTTTTTTATTATTCCAACTCACACTAAAATCACCCAAGAAAATTGATCCTCTTGAATTTGATTTTACATCATTATAATCTCTAGCTTAATCGATATTAAAATAACCATGAATAGTGATATTAAAAATTATTTTGTATAAAATACCTTGTGAAGTTGTTATATTAACACATATTTGAAATCAAATCACTACTAATATATGACACTCTTTTATTTTCCTGAAATATCTTGATAACAAAGAATCAGAATAAAAAATATCATTTCTTAAGGATGTTTGATAAATCAAACTTCTTATAAGCTTCCAAATTTATTTCTGATTTGAATTTTAATCTATTCATCATTACTCATCATTGTGCTAAAAAATAGGAGAAAAAACTATTTTGTATCATTCCATCCCAAACATATATAAATATACCCATGAATACTTTTCTTGAGATAATAAACATCATTTTCATTCTATTCAACATGTAAGACAAGGAAGAATTTTAATTCTCCAAACATTGAATTTTTTAAAAAAACATTCAATTTCATTTGTAAGTTCATAAAAAACATTTTATTTGTCGACTAAAAAAATATAGCATACCAATACACATTAACAATTTGTGTATTGGAGTTAACTTCATTCACATATAAGTTAAAATGACCCTTAAATAATAAAAATTTAATAGTCTCAAAAGCCTATAATGTTTTGAATATCAGGAACATGGATCTTATTTTACTGCATACAAATATTTCATCAATCTACAAACCTTTTTTCATCTTTAAAAAGTCAAAAAACAGAAGGTTTTTCAATGTAATATTCTTCTTCAATATCACCATTTAATAAATATTAATTTACTTTCATCTAATAGACATTGTAAGTTTGATTTTCATCAAATAAAAGAAACATTCTAATAGTTCTTAATCATTTAACTGGTGAAATCCTTATTCAAAATACACACCTTACACCGGGTCATAGCCTTTAAAAACAAGTATTTATTAGTTTTTTGAAACTTATTTATGTTTATTAAATTTTTATTCTATAAACCGACAATGTTCCAAAAACATATTTATTTATTGGATATGGATAATTTTCTTATCTTTTATTTTTATTAATCTGATACAACTCTTAATTTATATTATCCACCCTTTCTCTGTGTTTAATAACTTCTTAAACTGATTTCATTTCAACTTTTGATATGTGAGAAGTTTTATTTTGTAAAAACAAAATTTCTTCTAGTATAAACTAGAGCCTTCTGATTCAAAATAATATATTCAGTATCTTCATGTTTTCTAAGGTAGTAAATTTCAATGTTTCTATTCCTTATAAACATTAATCATCATAAGATTCTTTCAAATCATAATAAAATTGTTTTTATTAGTATCACTTTCATTTAAATCAATTAGTATCTCCTCCTCAGCATCATGAAAATATTTGTTAAGGAATATTAATTTTTAATGACATTCACTACATATGAATCCACTAACATTTTTAAACTTTCTTTATAAAATTTGATAATACTATAATTGGGTGAATATACCCTAAAATTCCTTCTTCATATTTCTAATCAAACATTCCAAGATCCAAATTTTTTATTTTTAACAATTAGGGACTTCTAAAAACATTGAATTGTTTTACTGAAGGTTTTTTGTTATGCTGAATTTAATAAGAATTCATGTTAGATTCTTGTCTCAACATACATCTATTCTGAACATGGAAAATAATATAATAATCTTATCTACGAAAATTGAACATTTCTAAATATTAGGATTAATGGAGTATAGGGATCATTATACTGATGTTTAATTACAAGACTCATTAGTATTTTTTCAAAGTTTTTTCATGTCAATTGTGTAACATTATTTATTATCTACTTTTTTATGTAACCCTCATTTCACTCTTAACATATCTTCTAAAAACTATTTACACTTTTAAATCCTATTACTTTTCTTTTGTTAACATGATATTGGATATCCTAGTGTAATTATTAGTAAACGTGATAATTTACAAATATCCTTTTTATTGTAGATGTATCATCAGCACATATAAATAAAAATTAATATGTTTAAGAGGTCTAGTATACTGAATCATAACTTTTAAGGTCTCTTATAAATCATTTTTCTATTCTAAAAAGTCACAAAAACATCCTCTTTAGTTATTTTCAGTTCTATAAAATTTTATTCAACATCAACATTGGAATTTTTTTTCATAATTCTCTTCCCATGATAGACAAGCCTTTGGTTCCACAACTTATTCTAATCTTTATCATTTAGATTACATGATTTGTTAAGTTATCTGATCTAAAAAATATTTTCACTCGTTCATTCTGCCTTGATTAAAATTTTTCCCACTTCTATCATTTTGATGATATACAAATATTTTCAGAAAATAACACATTTTTCATCATTAAAAATTTAACATACACTAAGTAATAAATGTTTTATCGTATCAAAAAATATAACTTCTTTAGATTTGAACCTTTTTTCATCAATCATATACATTTCAATTCCTTTGATTTTTAAGGAACTACCATTTTCAAAATTAACTACTCCCCCATTATAAATTTCAATATTTTCAATATTTTTATATCTCCAATCATGTGTGAAGAAAAACTAATATAAATTATCCATGGTTTGTTCCTTTTAAATTCTTTTAAATATGTCTCAACAAAAAAAATCTATTTCCTCAACATTCTTCTTTATTGATAACTTTTTTTCAACTATATGAATTTTATTTCCAAAGGACTGTAATATATTTATCATCATGATGACCATATTGATCACATATTCGACATACTTCTTCCAAACATCCAAATAAATTTACATGTTTTCAAACATCTTGAGTTTCTACTCTTCCAACATTTTGAGATTTGGGAGAACTACTCATTCTTCTTCAACCATTTCTTCCTCTTTGTTCCATCCTTTTTTATGGATGTAATATGTTATGCCAAAAATTATAATCTATATGCCCATAAATTCAAAAACACCATTAAAACCCATCATATCATGAGTTTATGTTGAGGTAAGATCATTTTCTATAGAAAATATATTTAGGTTGATAACTTCTTTTTGATCTGAAATACTATAGGTGTGAAAAATATTTCATATTGAGGGAGTTTTATACTTTTTTAGATGTGATAGGTTTCTTATAGTCATTCTCAACCAAATATTTCCAAAAAAATATTATCATATAAAATGTTTGAATCCTTTTTTTTTGGTTGGTGATGATTTCACCTGATTCTTGATTCAATCTTTATCATCACATTTATATGTCTCAACATTTACTTCTAAATATTTTTTATGTTTTCATTCATATTTTTAATTATCTTTAATCCTCAAGAAGTTTTTAATAATAATTATTAAATTAATATTATTTTCATATTAACTTCTTAGTGATATATTTGACTATCATTCACTGATCCTCAAATAAAATTTTATAACATTATATATCCTGAATGTATTATTATTCTTTCCTGACAACATCATTTTCAACATCAAAAAAAATTCCACTATAATTCATTATCATCCTAATTTTATTCTTGAGAGATCTAATTTTTCCACGACATGAAACATGTTCGCATTTGAGCTGATACTCGTTATAATATTATTCACCATCATTTTCTTCTATATTTAAGGAGTATATTATTTTCTAAACCTTTTAAATGAATGTAATAACCTTTTTTAATGTTTCACATTTTGAAGAATTGTTTTTGGGTGGGTCTAATTATGTTTTCTGACAGAACATACTTCTCCTGTTACCAATGCGCTTCTTATATTTTTTCAGATGACTTCTCTTATTTATAATTTTTTAACACATCTTTCATTGAGTTTTTTCATCCAAATCATTTTGATATTCACCAACATTCTTAGGGAAATTCAAAAAAATGTGTCTGGTTCCACGCAACTAAAAACACTTGAGAGGAATTATTCCCCTATAATTTCATCTTCCTCTCTTTAATTGAAGGAAATAAGACAGATTATTTTATCATTCATCTCATCATCTTGTTTATCATCAAATCCACTGGGGTATAAATATTCAACCACGTGAATTTTATTCTTACTCATTTCTTAAAAATCCATTTAATCATTCATATGTTTTTTACATTGGATATTTTATCATTTCATATATAATAATAAATTTAGGTATTTCATCAAGAGATAAATAATATTTATCTTCTAAAGTGATAATTTTAGAATCATGTCTGTCTAGAAAGATATTCATGACATTATTCACATTTTTAGAATCATCCAAAACATCTCCAAAAATGTTAATATTGAAAAAATTTAATTTACATTTTTGATGTATTCATAAATATTTTATTCATCTCTCATTATTTTTCCTTGAAGCTTAATACACTAGATTAGTATCTTTGCATCCTTCGCATTAGTATTAACATAGAAAAAACATTTTTGCTCATCCCAAAACTCTTTAATGCTTTTAGACCCATCAACATCGTAAAAATATTCTT
Source organism: Viscum album (assembly GCA_963277665.1). Taxonomy (NCBI): domain Eukaryota; kingdom Viridiplantae; phylum Streptophyta; class Magnoliopsida; order Santalales; family Viscaceae; genus Viscum; species Viscum album. The sequence goes on from OY728152.1 coordinate 2,089,378,313, forward strand.
ACAGATACATAAGTATATAATTTATACTCCTTCTATCAAAATCTATATTCTCTTGAAATAAAAATTCCTCATTGCATCATCCAAAATAGGTGGAAACCCAATTGTAATAGCATAAAAAACATCTAGGATATGATAGTGACATAAGGAATCATTATATTTTTTCATCTAAAATAACTTTTCCAATAAAATTTAGGAATTCCTCTATTGTTTACATAATTGATATTATCTATGATACGTATTCACCAAGAGAACATTCTCCCAGATACCAATTTAAGTTCTAATGGATTGAATAAAAACTAAGAAGGCATTGTTGACTTAATTGTTATCCTTTTTACAAGTTTTCAAACTTTTATAATCAAAACCCCTCCAAAAATTAAATTTCATTACCTTTTCATATTTTAATAAAAATCTATACATGAATATGATGTAATTCATGTAAAACACATGAGGTTTTTAAGGTTTGGCCTCAATGTGAGAACTCAAATCCTTTCTATAGTAACTATCATAGGTATATAGAAATTCAATATAATATAGTAGTTAATAAAGCCTTTTAGACATCTTCTATCCCTTCATTGGAATGATTATATCGACCCCTAAAATTTTAAAAAGATTTATAATAGTAAATTTGATCCACAATATAATTTGAACATAATTAACATATTCTACAAATAAATCTATCTAAAAATATAGTATAATGAAACTGGGTTTTATTACATCAAATATTTGAACATATTTTGATATACTCGGTAAGATAAACCTATTCTTAATCCTCACATATCAAACTCTTCTCAATTTCTCATTCAGATCATTCTTAGTCTGATCATCCTCTGTTCAATAAGATAAACATTCATATTTCCACACTTTTAATGAGATATAAGTCTATAAATTAAACCCTGACATAAATTTTGTTGCTCTCTATCTTTTCTTAAAATGTGAGACGTTTTGAGGTATGAGTGTCTTATGAATATTTTTAAAGGGATCCCAGAAGAGCAATGGAGGGAAACTAAAAAACTTTTCTTGGTTACTGAAATTCATAATACCAAAATTTCAACCGTATTTGAACTTCCTATTTGACAACGTCAAACATTATTAATTCATCTAGTGTCTTCTCGAAACATCTTGAATTTTCTAAAACATATTCAAAAATTCATAAAAAAAGGTCAGAAACTAAAGACTATAAAAATATGTTGGTGGAAAATTTATATTCCAATTTTAATTTCTAATAGAAACATTGTCAATTAATATTTTAATTCTTAGATTTAGTATTATTGTATTTATAACTAAAATTAGACTCATTTCAATATCTAAATGAAATTCAGTCTGATTGTACTTTCTAACATAATCTATATTTGATGGAACATCATCAGATCAATATAATGGAACATAATTAGCTTAGTTTGATCGAATTTCTTATGAAAACATAGTTATATTTTACATTATTCCTTATCTTGGTCCATTAGAACTTCATATGATAATTTTAATGGAATATTCTTATCTAGTTCTGATAGAACATTTTTAGCTCAATTTAATCAAATTTAATAATGAAAATAATTATTATTTGACTTTTGTTCTATTATGAATCTATTTTGAAAATATAAAATTCATAAAACCACATAATTTATAATTCACTCATAATAATAATTACTTTTGTGTCTAGTATGTCTAGATCCAATTAACTCTGTCGATGTTTCTAGAACCGAAAAAATCATTACTAAGACTTTAAACACCCTACATTTCTTTATAAATCCATTATCATGAGAGTTATTATAATTTTTCATAACTTCAATATTAGAATGGAATCTTCTGAATTAAGGATAAAATTTTTAGGAACCTTTTAACTCTTGAAATCATAGTCCTTATTCCTCCTATTCACCAAAATTATGTCTTCCAAAATTTGAAATATCTTACCTTCTAATAACCATGATATATGAATAACATTTTTCTTCATAGGGAAGAATCTAAGACCGATGAAGCATTCAAGAATCATCTTTATCTTTTTGAAAGCATATATTTCTTGTGTTACTCAGCCCAATACTCTAAATTTGGGAAAAATCACATAAAAAATACTTTTTTTCACCTTTTTTCTTGGGTTCAAACATTCAAAACTGTTCACCTATTTTTCAAAAAGATTCTTTTAAAAATTATTATGTGTTAGAAATCACATATATTATATAAAACAAAACATTACAAAAGTTATTAAATTGTTTTTTCTTTTCTATTCCATCATATGTATGGTATAATGTTGATTATCATGTGTTATTCAACAAGTGTGGAACAATGAATCAGTCTGGAAATGAGTTTGGTGATTGAATTTTGTTGTTTTGGCTTATAATTTATGGATTGAGAATTATTATCACAACAAGAACATGATTATGTCTTGGTTCTTAATGATTGATGAGTGATTTGAACAGCTATTAACTAAAGGAGGTCGATAATTGAGAATTTAGTTATTGACCATAACTTTTGAAACCTAATGAGATGAATGGATTGATATATTGAATTATGTGTTTAGATATTTTATGGAATTAAAATCTTTTAATGAAATTAAGAATGGATGATCGATAAAAATCATTATTGAAACCAACTTTTCCATTTCTGATCTATTATTCCCACTTCTTACACATTGCCACTATTTTTTTGTTTGACCACTAGTTTAATTTATGATAGTTTAGAGAATTAGTTTCGTTTCATCTAATGTTTTAAAATTTTCCCCCTTATACATATTATAGAATTATATTAAAAATAAAAAATGTGATAGAGAAACTCCTTAAAAGAAGTTCTATTGGGAGAAAACACTAGGTGATAATTTACTGTGGTATTTATAAGATTCAAAATGTTGAATCATGTGGTATTAATGGAACCAAAAACCTCACACTCGTTAATTGGTATCATTTCCTGGGAGTATTCCGAGGAGTTTCAAAAAAAATATATAATAAAACAAATGAAAAATTAAAAAAAATAAACTAAAAAAACAAATGGAACAAATGGTATTTATCTAACTCTTGGGTGATATTTTTGAATATGGTTCCTATTAAAATAGTAAAATATTCAAGACATTAAATGATAATGAATTTGAAAAAATGATAAATGGATTTAATGAATATTAAAATCCAATATTCATGGAATCTCAAGTTCATAAATATTTTAAAAAAGTACACTTTCTTCAAAAGTACCATGTAGGAAATATTATCTTCCCTTATTTTGAATAATAATTCCAAGAGGATGAGGTTGAATTTAAATAAAATTAATTTCTAGATATGAATAATTTTCCCTAGGACATGGAATTAGAACAAGGGTTTTCAACCTATTCACTTTATGAATATTTTGATATTTTATACCTTTGTTGTTATGAACATTCTGAATATAATATTTTTACTGAGTTTCCTTATTAAATAAATAATGACGTAACCTTAAATTCACATGGCGTTGACCTTTTTGAAGATTTTCTAAAGGAAAATATATATTATGGAAATGATAAATAGGAGTTGGAGATAGAAAAAAATATAATCACTATAGTGGAGAATTTATATCTAAATATAGAAATTGAGTCTTTATAGTTTTTAGCTGATGAAATTTTTTTTGTTCTTTTTTGAGGTTGTCCATAGAAGACATAGAGGAAAATGTGAAAAACCCTCCTCCTCGATAAGAATAAGGGTCCCATAAATTGTTTTCCATTCACAATTGATAAATTTTTCTAAAACATTAGTGTGACGGATACATCATATTATATACAAGGGGCCTCAACAATTATTAATGTTAACTAATATGGGAAAAGAAGAATGTGGTTATTATTACCACACAAGCCCTATCAATCAATGGATTGGTGATAAACAATATTTTGTTTAACTATGGATAGTAAAAAAAGTATCACCTACTGGGAGTTTTTTTTCTAATATTTCTTCATTCAATTTTCATAACGTCAAATTTACTTTTTGTTTTAGGCATTTAATTTCAACAAGTGTTTATATTCTATTTTTTTCTTTTAGGAAATAAAGTGAAAAATAATGTTGTATATAAGATACTATATTATTTTTTCACCATGGAGATTCAACATAGAGATTCTCTCCATCATTTGGATTAGATACTATGTGATATAAATTTATTATGAGAAGCTAAAACCTAAATAAACCTAAACCCATGACATCAATTCTTAATCACATTTAGTATCTTACAGGAGATAATTTTGTCTGATATCTATATCAAATTTATTTCATTTTTTAGATATTTCAATGGAAGTATGGATATTTTTCATTGAAAAGATGGTGTTTTTTTGGTTATATGTAAAGTAAAATAATGATTCTAATTTAGGGGAGTTATTCATTTAAATTTATCTCATTTTATCATGGTTTTCTACAACTTATGTAGAATCCCCTGTTTTAAGTACGTAACCCTACATTTTTAAAATTATGTATGAAAAGAGTGAGGGTGAATTTTAGGAGGTCTTGGAATAATTTTTTAATGTTTTGGATGATTTTATGGAGCTTTACAGTTTTATTATAGATGGTAAAAATGTGTAACTCCTACAAGAAACTGTGTAATGCGAAATAAAGGCTTTTAGGTAGGCCCATGGTTCGTCGCACAATTTATCCAAATCATATGACCAAATAAGCTATACATTTCAAAGTGTAAAAAGGGGGAAATGGTTGGCTTATAGTTTTTCTAACTACTATATCCTTCCGTGCAAATGGTTTTGAGAGGAAGTGGATGGCACACAGATAGCACAAGGTTTACCTAACATTGAAACCTAACTATGAATAGTTAAAAGTTAGATCATAAAAAAGGTAGAACTAACTTAGTTTATACATAGACATTTTTTTTCACTATTTTTTACCCTAAAATATTTATTATTACTCACAATGGTTGTGGATACTTTCCCATTTGGATTTGGTAGTGATCTATTGGAAAATCATGGTGTGTTGAAAGTTAGATTCCTTGTTAATTCTTCATTATTGGGCATTTTCCTTAGATCTACTTCTATTTCCTCTCTTAGATTTATATATCTGATATTTTAGGGATTTATCTACAATCATGGATACATATAATGAATATATATTACGGTTTTTATGTATGTGAATGAGAACTAAGGTATGGTTTTGGATATTCAAGCCGGGTTTTGTTTGAAGTAGAAGTGTTATTCTTTGTTGTCGGCATAGTTATCATGGTAGGAGGCTTCACTCTTAACTACTATTTTTAGAATATGAAGGATTAATTTAAAATTTATTTTTTCCTTGTAATTTATTTTGAAATTATGGTGAAATATGGGATGGAAACTCGATTTGGTGAAAATTTAAAGAATTAATAAAATGGGGTGTTTTAGTTGAAAGTTAATGTGGTAACATGATATTAAAATTAATAATTTGAAAATGTTTTCATGGTCTTGATAAATGGAAAAAAAATTTCCATAAATTTATATTTTTATTGAAATGGTTTGTTAAAGAATTTTTTGGAATGATTGTTATCATAATGGCCAATCATGAGTTAAATGTGATGGATATTGGTTGTGAAGTACCGGCATCAAAGTGATGGAGTATGGATGTGAAGTTCCACTGTCAATTGTAACACAAGACTTTGTTATTGATTATATGTGTGTCTATTGTTTTGTGTGAAATGGAACGGGTTATTCCAAGTAAATATATAAAATGGTTTGAATGACATTTTTGGTTTCTTTCCTCAGAAATAGATTTGGGCAGGAAAATAATTTTGGTTATGAAAACTTTTTTCTATAGAAATGGTTTGGATTTGATATCAACTATTTTTTGTTTTTTATATGAATTTTTATATATAAATGTGATAACATATTCAATCGTAATGGAGTGATTACAGATGTCATTTGGGGAAAACCTACTATATTTCCTTATTCACCCCAAGCTTGCGAACATTAGGGTGCTTACATATATCATTTATCATGACATAGGGAAAGGAAAGTCAATGCATTTCATTACTAGTGATTCATGATACTTGGGTATGGATTGTGGAGTTGGAGTTTAGAGCATGTTGGGAGATCTAAAGTTATGTATTTCGAGTCTTTGACCTTTGTGTTTTAGTCATTCTCTTTGGTACTATATTTTTATTTTGTGTATTTTGGGGTCGTTGTCTTTTGGTATTTCTTTATGTTGTATTGTATTATTATCATTGTCATATATTTGTTGTTTGATTATGGTATACATGGTTGTGGTTTTTCTATTTTCAATGGTTAAATTATTCCTCAACTATATTGAATCCCTTGGCCTTTATTGCCAGCCTTTGGCATCTTAGGTATATCATTTAAGTCCATGTAGAAATTTTGTCTCATCTCAAGCCAATGAAATGGTGTGGGATGTTACAAGTGGTATCATATATTTTATTCCTTGACATAAAAAAATTAGATTTTTCAATATGTGGTCATTAGTTTTATCAGTCTTGGAGTTTAAAATCATTATTGTTTAGTCATTATGCTGGGTTTGTAGAAAGGAGTTGGAATTTCCAGTTTTGAAATGTAGAGCATAAAAAAGACATAGTTAATCTATTTATATTGAACATCAAGTTACCATTCAGTTGGGTACATAAATGTTTTTGATACACTTATAAGAGTTATAATCTCCTTGGCATGGTATTAGATAATGGGAAGAGCATGGAATGCATTGATTAAAATGACTTCCTACTAAGAGTTCATATTTCATTTTCATTATTGATTTGTGATTTTTATTAAAAGTATATTTTTTTAAAAGTAATGAAAATTATTCAAATCTGATATTTCGAAAATAGATGGTTATGGAATTTTGAAATTGGTTTCATTTTCAAAAGCATGTTGGAATATTCTTAAATAGGATCAAAATGATTGGTGTTTAAATTGAGGAAATCCTTTTTGTGGTGGTTTTTATATGGTAGAATTTGAAATTGTTATGTCTTCAGTTTCTATACACTAACACCACTAACTATAAAAGCATTTGCAATTGTTTTTTTTTTGCATTGGGATCCCATAAAAAATACTTTATCTAGTTTTTTTTTTAAAATCCCAGTTTTTCAATACAATTAGCACATCGTTGTAAACAATTCTAAGAAAATAATTATAAACTGATATTAATAAAAATTAATAATATAATAATGATAATAATAAAACTAATAAAATTAATAAAATTAATAAAATTATAATTAAAATAATAAATAAAATAATAAAAGCTAATAAAATTAATAAATAACATAATATTAGCATTAATATACAAAAATAATAAAAATATAACAAAATAATAATAAATAATAAGAATAAAAAAATATAATATAATACAAAATAATTACAACAATAAATAAATAATAAAACATTAAATAAATAACACAATATATTCTACTATATAAAATCACATTATAAAGAAAAGTAAAAGTATGGATTAAAAAAATTACAAAATAATTATATTCAATTGATTATCATAAAATTATTTAAATAATTTAGGGTTCATCTGGAGTAGATATAGGAGATGGTTTAGGGAATATTATCTTGACACCATGAGTCAAAAATCATGTGTACTCCATTGTCTAGTCAACTTTTTGGTGTTGGCATCGACAAACCTCCTCTTGGTGTTGATGTTGTTGTCGTTGAAGTGCTTTTTGCTTTATATACACGCTATCTATAAGCTCTCCCTTAGTTCAAAGCATCCCCTCATATTGTGTGGAAGATGATGATGTATCTTCATGAGATCATCTCGAGCTGCACACCAACATTACAGTGGTTCCATAACAACCCTCATGTGTTTATCGGGAGCTGATAAAAACAACTCAGCCTTTCTTAAAGGCATAATGACTCGCCTAAATCCATCATGCACCATCAAATCCTACTACACTAGAGGAATATTCCTCAGTCCTGTTCTGACTCTCAGCCTTTTTCTAATTCATTACAGACTCATATGACTCATTCAATTTCAATTTAAAATTAATATTTTCAAAATATTATTTAATGTTTATTTTTAAACTCAACACAAAATTATACTAACCACAATATGACATTTCCATTAACCTATAATCATTCCAGTGACATGATTCCTTTAGATACTCGTATTAATGTCAAACTCGATAATAATTTGTTTTTATAATACCTATAAAAGTATAAAATAAATAGATTACATTTAATGTTATATTGACTATTAAAAAACTATTTACCATATGTTGTTGATGCGTGATGAATAGACAACTACTAGCTCGATTCATCACCTCATTCATCCCACGATTCGTTACACCTAATGATTCTATCCTATGAAACGTATCTTCCTTAAAAATTAATAAAATCCATACCAAACCTGAGAGGAGATTTATTTTAGTTGGTGGGTGTAGGAAGACTGATCAAAATTTGTTACTCTATCTTTCTTCATGGTTTTACTCTTCAAATTTTGTAAAAACTAATAGCAGCACTCATCCATACAGATCCCCCAATCCTCCCAGATAGATTCTAGTGTACTATCACATATGGAATTCCGTAAAACTTACCAATAATTAATAATATCAAGTAATTACGAAAATTAATTTCCAAATAACTATTATTTTTTATGTATTATCTAATGATAAAACATACACCACTAAAAAACAATGGGAATTTGATCCCATTCCACCCAAGCTCCAGAAAAATTACTCTGCAATATATCACTCCTCATTTAAACAAATATATGTGAAAAGATGTGAAAAAATAGGAAAAATAACCAAAAAATTAATATATAAATTAATTAATGATAATTAATAAAAATTAACTAAAATACAAAAGTAAGCATACATCTTCATGCATGGATCGAAGTCAAGATGGGGATTTCGCTTCTAGATAGGGTACAGAATCATCAATATCGCAATACCATGACCTCATTGAGTTTTCTCAGAACTTCTAGTAGTCAAAGGATCAAATGATGAAACATCATGCTCATCACCAGGTAGATCAGCCTACTCCAACTCAAGAAGTAGATCAGATTCCATCTACTACATGAAATTAACTCTATTAGAAAATAGTTTCAAACAACTATTATCTATATATATTTTCTATTGTTATAACAAACATTTAACTGTGTCAATCATCATCTACATCCTCATTTTCATATATGACTATGCAAATATTTTCATATTCCTCCTTTGTACCATCAATTTCTTGAGTGGTTTCAGTTTCATCATCTCTTTCCATTTCAAATTCAATTGTTATGTCAATAACATCATATTTACCATTTTCCCTTAAATATGGGGGTCCTATCATCTATATTCATGTTTCTTTATTTAAAATATTGATTTAGAGTTGTCACTTGATAAAATTTAAATTCCCTTCTCCTTAATGGAACCATATTCACTTTTAGAACACATATTTTTCTGAGACTTCATTTTTATTATTCTCCATCAATCACTTATCTCTCTTAAGTTAGAATAATTATTTTCCTAATAAATTTGATATGGTGATGATATATTAAAAATGCGTTACTTAATAGAAGAAGGATTTTATATTTAATATCAATGATTTCATGACACAGATAAATATACAATCATCTCTTCGTATCCGACCACTAACAACTAAATATTTTATGTAATTCTTCCCTAAATAAAATAGTTTAATTATTTTTTCTAGCATGTCGTAAAATTCAACATCACTTTCTCTATGATGATATCCCCTAAAAAAACACGACTATTCAATATCTTATTTATTCCCTATATGCATGTGTATAAAATCAAAAACAATTCACCACATATGCATTATAATATTTTACCATTTTAGATGAAGGGTCACTCAATACACACAATGTATTATCAATTTTGTCACCATGTTGAGATATTTGAAAATTTTTAAATTAATTATCAATATATCAAGTGATAAATTTATATAATATATAAACCATAAATTATTTTTTTTACCTATTTTTTAAAACAAGTAGAAAAAATTATTTTTGCAACATTCTTCAAGTGAAGCTACATTAATTTGTAAAATCTATTTATTGATATGATTATCATATAATATAAATATAATATAATTTTAATTTATTGAAATAATTATTATAGAATAATTGATATCTTCCCTCGTAGTACAAATGGATTCATTTCTTCATAGTTGAGTAAAACATAGGTATGATACATGCGATTCTCATCATATGGAATCCATCATTCATGAACTCCACCAAATACATGATCATGTTGATTAAAAAATGATAATTTATTGTTCATTTCATCATCAAAATTTCCCTCATTATGGCCCAGGTGGTTATATTTATAATGATATTCACATTGAAAATAATGATAATATAAAAAATAATTTTCCTCTAATAAATAAGCTTCATCAATTGATCCTTCAACCGAGGCATTATTACATACCTTTGTCATCAATTTCTACATGCGTATCTAGAATGGGTATATCCATCAGAACTATACAAGACATCTTCATTTTTCATCATGTGATAATATAATATCAAATGTTCTATAGAATTAATGAAATCTAGTAAGAATATTTTTTCATGTTTAAATAAAATTAAACCAACATATATTTATAGTTTACATAGTGTATTATAGTTTACTATCATTGAAAATATGTATCAAAAAAATATTAATTTTTTTTTAGTTCACCCCAAATCATAAAATTCAACAATCCTCTAAACCCAATTAGTATAATTCTATCCATTATAAAAATAAATTTTGTGAATTTTTAATCTGGTAATATGACCATTTTTAACATATCTAGAACTATTTAGAAACATATCCATAAAAAATCCTCAAATATATAATCCAGTGAAAAAAATATTTTATTCTATTTAAATTTTATAATCCTATTTTGGAATCATTAACTTCTTTGATATGTAATTGTCAAAAAGTTCTTATTTTGGTCGCTTTGAAATTATGGAAAAATATAATAACTCATTTACATTATGTTTATTATTATCAGGTGTGTCCAAAAATATAGAAAATATAATATCAAAATAGTTTTTCTCAATATGCATGACATCAAGAATGTGATGGACCAAAAAATCATTACAACATGGAAAATGTAAAAAAATTATCCATTTAATCTAAATGTTTTCTTTCCCAAATCCATCTATTTTTTCTTTTTATAGTTGGTTCAAAGGTAGTAAGAGGTAATGAAGAGCCAATGGATTTAACCTCAATACCTGAGATCATTGTTGAAGATCCATCTCTTTAAATTGTACCTTTTCTAAAAGTATATCTATTCTATTAAAAAGGATGATCTGTAGAAATAAATATTTGATGATATTTGAATAAAAAGGTTTTCTTTAATTGATGAGCATAAATGATTTGTTGTCTCTCATGTAGCATGGACATGATTTTGACCATGTGTACTCCAGCCTTATAACATTCCATATTCTGGGAAGTCACTAATTTTCCACATCAATTTATCTTTCATTGGGAAATTTTGTTCACAACACCATCATATGTACTGACAATATTACTCTATAATAAATTTCACTCATCAATTAATATATTCAAATAAAAATTGAAATTATTTTTTGGATTTATGGTAGTAAAAATTGTAAAAAATATATATTCATCATTCATAAACATTCAGTGAGGTAAATTTTAGGAAGTTATAAAGATGAGCCACTAAGAATATTGACTGTCACAAGATACCAATAGAAAAAAACCATCAGTAAAAAGACCAAATAGCATATTTGGAGCTTTTTAAGTAAAGGAAATATGTATTTTTTTCAAAATGTTTTCATAAATAACCATACGTATGATGGTTTAATCCTTTACCAATTGGAATATTGTTTTTGATTAAGGGCATCATTGATTTTTTTCTAAGACGTGAATAAATGATGCAATCTAGGTGTAATAGGGAAATACAATTATGATTTTCTTGTAATCAATCTAGACCTCCCTGTTTGAGCCCATGTGTACCTAAAATGTTTTCTTGTAAAAAACCATCTAATGGATCATTTTCATCATAATATAAGTTTAAATAATTTATACATGAATGAATCTTCCTTAAACAAAACCCAAATTACAAATAAGCCTCTTTCTCTCAAAGAAATTTATAGAAATACATTTTCATTAGGTAATATTGTATTAACCAATTTTAATATCTAATAAAAATATCTAATTAACGTTATTTTATCTAATTTAATAGCCATAAATTTTTTATCTAATTCAAATTTTCTAATTTAGAAAACAGGATATAATTCAACTTCAGCAGACTTCAACAAATCATAAAATTGTGATTGTTAAGTCTCTAGAGTTATACCAACATCATCCTTAGTTTTAGTTTTTAGAATAGTCCTACCTACCACATCATATTCTAGATTTTCATACTATGATAGATTTGGAATTATATTATTAATATTTTATCCAGAACTGTGTTCACCATGTTGATAACAAATTACATAATCACTTTAAAAACTAAAATAGTAATAGATGATCTCCAAAATTTTTAACTAGTTCAAACATCCCCAAATCATATTTTTTTAATGGAAAATTAATTTTCCCTTCATAAAAAGATTTTTTTTATGATACTAATGATAAAAAACATCCACACCATTAATATATACCGAATATACACCAAAAAATATTTGGATCCCAATAATGATTTATCCAATCATGATCATATAATAATGACTGGGGTTGACTTTCGTTTTCCACATTACACTAATTAACATAAAATAAATAATTTCTTTATGATTAATTATATATATGACAAAATGTCGATCAAAAAAAAAATCAAACAATAAAAATTTTATTTTATCTATTGTCTATTTTATCAATTTTCCACTGAATTTTACTAATTATTGATACTTTTTTACTTGTTGTGGTGATTTAATGTTCATTTATACTAAACATTATTAATTATTACTAAATCTTTATAAATTTTTCTAACCACGTAAAGATTAGAAATTATATAATTTAATAAAAATTTAAAAATCAGATATTTTACAATATTTAGGTCATGAAAATAATTTATGTCAACCATGTCTAGATATTTCATTGCACCAATTTATTTCAACATTGTTTTGTCATCGATGTATGTCCTCCTATGGTTGATGATACATCAACTGACATGTCACATCATGTTTTCCCCAATTCATGAGACCCAATGAAAAATTTGGACATGGTTGGCTTAGATTGGTTATTCCTAATAACCTGTATATGACATATTATATGATATACTAAAAGGTATAAACCATAAATATTACAAGAACTTGATGATGAAACTAATCTATGCCAACCATGTCCAAATATATCATTTCACCAATTAATGTCAATTATTCTATTTCCTCGATGTACCTCATCCTCGTAATGTTACTAACATCAATGTGTCACATCATATCTATCTCAGTTATAGTGACCTAATTGTACAGATGTTGTGTTTGATGTGATACCTCTATGGGTTTTTGACATAATTGATTGCTCCAAGTAATTTTTTTGACCCCCTTCAGGCCAGGAACATTTTAGCATAGTCTTGAATCATTTTCAAAAGGATTTAATTGGATTTTTATGGAAGAAAATCATACTTTGGGATTTTTATTTGACCATTAGAACACCAATTAATCATGACAGTGAGAATATATTTGTCAGCTATGATCATTTTTCTCGGATTTTGGATGAATTTGATACTGTTATACCTCTTTTTTAGACTATTTACTTGATTTGTGGTGAGAAAAAATTCATACGTGATATTAAATATAAACATGTTATTGAATTATTCCACAATTTCTCAACCATTAGACATGTTATGTATAATTTCCATAGAATAATTTTATTCTCTAAGTGTAAAAGTCATGGGAACCCTGTAGAAAAGTTTCCTTTCAATTTTCTAATTTTTGGTGATCCAACTCTTTCTATGCATTTATAGGGATATAAGAGAAACAATGACAATGTGAAGGGATATTATTCAACATTATCCACTATGTTGAAAATCATTCCAAGTACTAATGATGGGACATTGAATAGGGGACCTCCCTCTTTTCCCAATGTGGCTATTTGGAATATTCTTAATGGTAATCGATGTGATGTCATTTGTAGTGGGGGTGTGCTGAATATATATCCCCTACTACCATTCACTCTTATGAATCGAAATGGGAACACTTATAAATGGGGTGTTGTTGATATTCATGATGGTGAAAATGATGATCCTATGATGTTATTATATTATTAATTCCTATATAATGGAAAACTGGACTTTGGTACCATTAAATAGGGTTCTACTCTTATGGATGGGAATCTTGTCATTATGAATATTTCAACAATTTATTAGATTATGAGGCTGGTATAGGCTGTTTCAGATGGTTTTGTGCATATTTTTCCTTTACAATAGCATGTGTAAACTCCTTTATATTCTCAAATTTCTTCTCCATCTTTGGGGATCTCTTCTCAGATGAATGTGGCTGTATTAATACATGCTCATATCTCTAATTCATTAGTATTGGGAATCTCTTCTACCTATAGTATGTATGATTATTCTTCTAAGTAGGATGATGTTTGTTATTGAGAGCTAGTGCAGGTAGTTATTGCAGCTGTTAACGCCATTACTTTCAGGGATTAGTGCACACTACCTGTATTTAATCTGTGTTAGTTAATCCTGCTTTTGAACCAAATGATTACATGGTTGTCTCCACTAATGATGAGACACATGTGGTTATATCCAATGATGGTTCTGTGAATCACACTTTCTTTACCATGACAGAGTCCATTAACTCTGCATATTTTGATCAGATATATAAAGATATATTTGATATTTAAGTCATTCATAGACTAATATTATGTGTGATTGGTCCCATTTTTATTATCAAATAGGATGTTGGAAGGGATATGTAAATAATGAATTCTTGAAAGGATGAATTTTTGGATAACATGCCTCCTCTTAAGGATGGGATGATGGATGATGCTAATCAGAATATTGAAGTGGCTGATGAAACATTTGACACTAGTGGTCTAGGTGGCATGTGGAAGTTCTATAGAAATAAAGTACATAAATACATCCAAAAGTTTGGGTTGGTTTTCGTAGAATTGGTGGTAGGAATAAAGGATGAATCGTGTTTTTTTATCAGTATTGGTGGTGTGTTTTACACTTTTACCCTTCCCCCTCGTTTCTTACTGGTTGTACTTTTTTATAAATGAATTTCTAGGATGGAAAAATTCCCCATGGTATGCAAATTTCTGGAATAGTAAATTTTTTTATTTTAAAACAAACCTACACTACATTATAATAAATTATATCAATTTCCCCTAATTATTACAAATGTCCAAGAATTAATATTTAATACCACTAATCAGTATTATTTTTTGTTATTTTATTATAACTAATACTAAAAAATATTAATGATGACTAATTAATACAAATTATTACTAGTTTTTATTACTTTATAACAATGTTTTACTAATTATCACTCTTTACATCTAATTACTACTAATTATTAATAACTACTACAAATTATAACTAATTTCTACTAATTAATGGAAGGTATTTCTAATTATTTCTAATAATCAGTATTTATTACTATTTTTTATTAGTTTAGAACTATTTTTTCTAATTACCACATTTTTAAGAAATTATATTAATTTATCTCTAATTTTTACTAATTACCACTCTTTAGAAATAATTACCACTACTTTTACTAATTAACGCTGTTTTTACTATTTTTTGATAATTTTTACTAATTATCGCTATTTTTTACAAATTACTACTAATTATTTCTAATCACTACTGATTATTAATAATAACTACAAATTAGGATTTTTTATTACAAATGTTTGTTGATTTATTATAATTTTTTCCATAATTACTGCATATTTGGAATAATTAAAATGATTTATCACAAATTTTTACTAATTACTACTAATTAGTACTAATTAACATTATTTTTTCTAATTGCCATTAATTTTTACTAATTACCATTAATTTTTACTAATTACAGCCAATATTGAGTTATTACAAATAATTTTTACTAATTACCACTATTTTTTACTAATTACTACTTATTGTTACTAATTACATTTAATTATTACGAATTAATACTGATAACCTCTTAATATTACTAATCTGGATTAGTTTATAACAACTTTTTTAATTACCACTAATTTTTACTAATTATCGCTAATCATAACTAATTCTCATTAATTATTTCTAATTAGTGCTAAATACAACTTATTATTATTAATTTTTAATAGTTTATATTAATATTTTATTATTTACTTGTGAGTATTAATAATTATATTGATTTATCACTATATTTTATTAATTTCCATTAATTTTTACTAATTACCACAAATTAATACTTATAATAGTTAATTAACTAATAATTACCAATAATTATAGCTAGTAACTGCAAATTATTTCTAATTATTGCTAAATACCGCTTATTATTACTATATTCATGTAATAATTACTCTTTTTTATTAATAATTCTTACTAATTATTAATATTTATTAATAATTATTATTATTTGTTATAATTTATTAATAATTATTACTATTTATTACTATTTATTTCTAATTGTTACTGTTTATTACAAATTATTACTATTTATTACTAATTATTAATAATTATATCTAGTTTTTAATAATTATTACTATTTATTACTATTTATTACTTTTTATTACTAATTAATACTACTTATTATTAATTATCACTAATAATTACTATTTATAACTATTTATTACTATTGGTAGTTAATTCATACTATTTATAACTATTTATTACTATTTATTACTATGTATTGCTATTTATTGCTATTTGTTAATATTTATTACTATTTATTTCTAATTATTACTAAATGTAACTATTTATTAAACATTATCACAATTTATTACTATTTGTTACTATATATTACTATTTGATACTATTTATTACTATTTGATACTATTAATTACAAAATATTACAATTCATTGCTATTTTTTACTATTTACCCCTAATTATTACCAATTACAGCTATTTATAAAACATTAACGATATTTATTCATTTTTATTTCTAATTATTACAAATTTTTACTCTTTATTACTAATCATTAATATTTATTACTATTTATTTCTATTTATTTCTATTTATTACTAATTTTTTACTAATTTATTACAAATTATTCCTCAGCTTCAGTCAAGAGCTCTCTGCTAGGGTTTCATCCCCTGGTCATCGGCTTCCTCAAAGATGACACACAATGTCTTTGGTGGATGACAGTTTCTTGGCTGCCCTTAATAGTGCCCATCGGTCCCTCAACAATGGTGGTTGATGATTCAGTGTGAATCCTTTGGCAGTGGCTTTAGGCTCAGTGGTGACTCAGGCGATGGAAATTCTTTCAGATCTGTCATCTTGCATCTAGACTTGTTCCAGATCTGATGTAAACTTTGTCATTCAGTTCAATTGGTGTTGCAGGATCTCTAGCTGCAGGGATGGTCTTTGCAGGAGGTGGTTTGCAGGTAGATTGGTCGGATGAACCTGGATCGCTTCTCCTGTATTGTTTCCCAAGTTTTGGATCTTGTAGTAACAAACCATCCCCCGAGGGCCCGTGTTGTGACTCCACAAATCCCGCCTCATGAAGTCCAGGAGTTTCCAACTAGCGCCAACGGTGTCAACCTCTAAATGGGAGGCATTTTCCTAAGTACAAGTACGCCCATGCTCACAACCACATCCCAAAAACAGGAAAGGTAAAACATGCATGCCACAATATAACCACTCTGTAATGGTACAAGATGTAGGTCAAATGGGCCAAAATACAAAACCAATAAAAGAAAAAAGAAAAATAAAAAAGTACAAAAGATCCTTGAAAATCCATCCACTAAAAACCTCATCTGATGGGTAAGTGTAGAGTAGCAGTAAGAATCTGTAGAAGCATGCCATGCCTGCCTGATATCATTGGGCACTACTAAGTCCTAGGTCACTAAGTCCTCCATCAAGGTGGCAGTCATCTGCACCAGACACAACACGTGCAAGTGAAGCACGTGCAGGGTTGAGTAAAAAAAACACGGTAGGGACCCCTAACCAGAAATGAAAAGACCACAAAGAAAACCACAAAAATGATAATGAAAAAAGACTAATCACACAAGTATAATCTAATGTACGCAAAAAAAGACTATTATTTGTAACACAAAATAACTCAGAACACTGAGGTACTCATCCTTGATGAGTACGGTGGGTCTTTTTGGTCCCACCAAGCCACATCCCACTTAGGCCATCATAGATGGTACACACAGTGCCACCTGTAGCTAATCCACACTAGGTATCTTAGAGATGATCCACACATGGTCTTTGATAGATAATCCACACATGGTATCTTGGAGCTGATCCACTGAGGGTCGCTTGGAGTTGATCCACCTTGGGTGGATGGTAGATGATCCACATAGGGTATCTTGGTACTCATCCACACATGGTCACATAGAGCTGATCCACACTGGGTAGTAGGTAGCTGGTCCACACAGGGTCTCCTGGAGTTGATCCAATTAGGGTCACTTGGAGCTTCCCATCGGTTGTCTTCCGGTCTCATCCAGTCATAGGATACCCACATGTAGAACTCTTGGTTCTGGGAGAATCCACTCTTCAAGAGATTAGTTGTATTTCAACACCCTTGAAATCCTTCGTAGATTGTTCCAAAATAAACGCCTCATCACGTAGTTCCAACGCCGTAAACATCTCGCGAAACAGATGCCCAGAGAGATATATATTGATGTTTTACTGAACAGGGGCCGATTGGGTCCAAGATTGGTCGGACCTGCTCAGACCGACCCACCCGACTATGCCCCGAGGGCCTCACATGCCACTGCCTAGTTTGATTGACCTGACCCGGCCTAGTTCAGTTCAGGCCAGCCCAATCAATCTTGGCCAATGGTCCAGGCCCATTAGGCCTTGATGGACCCTACTTAGTTCCCCAGGGGTAAGCCCTCTAGGTTGCCTCATTTCCCAGTTCCATCAGGCCCATCCTGCCATAGGCAGACTAGTTTGTTTCCAGCCCAGGTAACCCAACGACCCATTTTGAATATTATGCTAGCCTAGCCCACAAAATCGAGCATGCATAATTCTAGCATTGGCCGATCATCGGACAAGTTCACACCCCCCAGCCCTACCCGCATAGAGGGCCGATCTTCTCCAGCCTAGACACCTGCTAGGTATCCTGTTCTACTACATGTGACTTATAGGATCTGGCCTCCCCCCTTGGACCCACACACAGTCCCCACTAAACCATGTTCCAGCATGAATCCACAACCCACGCCTCGTGGTCTATGTCCCACCTCCTCTTTCCATTGACCCATAGTTGGTGGTTCCTACTGCACTTCCGCATCCCAAGATTGTCATACCCATGTCTTCCATGTCAAGCTGTCGTTGCGCGCCACCATTTGATTGTGACCGCAGCCGCTGGCACCATTGCACTGATTGAATTTTTCACAACTCATCTGGTCTGCTTCAATGCCATGGTCTTTAGAACGTTTACACCTCCACCCTCCAGGGGGTGGTGTCTTCTCTACTAAAGCCTCAAAAGTTCCTTGGAGTCATTCGAGAGTTTCAGAAATGAAGAACACATGAGATATTACAAGGTGGAGGGGCTGATTCCATGTCAGTCACAGACATCTCCCTATACATTATAGGTTTAGAATTATGGGGAAGGTTGAAGATATTATAAAATATCAACCCCAATGAAAAACCCTAATGAAAATCACCCTCCCTCGAAAACAAGAATCCAACGAATCAACGTATTCCTGGGCTGATCTATGTTCATTATTTTAGAAATAAAAATAGGAAATCATTATCAATAGTAAACCCTACCTTGAGAAGGTAATCATTGGTCTTGATCTGTTTGAAGTCATTGGCGTTCATCTTCTTCCAGTCTTTGATCTTTCCTCCAAGAAATTTTTCCACTTTTCAATCTATAGGCATTCTTTATTAGAGATAAATCCATTTTCTTTCATCAAATAAATTATCCTCATCTACAACTATCTCTCCAACATGTTCTGTCATTAAAAGAGAAATGTGTCACATCGTTTTTGTTATGTTGTGTTGTCATGTTATAACATTGTTTCATTTATGAATCTACGTCTCCATTACAATTTAGTTATAGAGCCTCGTTAATGTAATTCATTTAATGAGTTTCATCATCACCACATCGATGAACCACAGTGCTGCTGTGCCACTTTTTAACGGTGAGGAAGAAAATAAAATTACTTTTAATTTAGATTATTTCTCTTTTGAAAGGTCTGAAAATAATTTTTTTCTGATCAAACAACACCAGTCAAAGTTAGGTCATTTCTAGCCAAATCCCAATGTTCTGAGTTCACAAATGTCCACATATTTTTGATTCGAGTACTGGTTTATATTTTATAAAACCCAGCTAACATGTTTATTTAAATGAACTATAAAACATCCAAATTCTATTCTGGGCATAACGAGCCTCATAATCATGTGTCATCAATGTGTATGGTCTGGAGATAATCCCATATTATTTTTAAAAAAATTACAATGATGTATCAGGATATTAAACATTTTTCTTTTTTATGGTCTTGATTTGTATGCAATGTGGTTGCACTAGTGCGGGGTTGAACTAGATCATCGGGTGGCAGAATCCTGGTAGTTGTTGGCGGTGACTTTTGAGTGGATGGACCACATTTATTTTATTGTGTTTTGTACCGGTGGGAATGCAGCCTACTGAATTTTGGCTTTCTAGAAGCTAAGCCTTCAGGCCATGATAGATCTCTGCTGTATTTTGTGGGGTTTTTTTCCATGTAATGGGTTCCCTCCAAATTAAAAGGGGTTTTTCATTTTCCCTATTTTATAAATAGGGCCTTTCCCTCAACTTTCTGGTATTACTAATTGTTAATTATTAATTACAAATTATTAATAATTTATTAATATTTTATTACTAATTAGGGATAATTATTACTAATTATTTGTAGTTATTACCAATTATTACTATTTTTTTCTATTTATTAATAATTATTAATAATTATAACTAATTAATTCCAATTAATACTAATAGTAAATATTTATTTTTAATTAATGATAATTCAACCATACTAATACAAATAAATATTTTTTACTTTTATATAAAAACATTAAATAATAATACAATAAAATATTTGAAAAAATAAATAATGATAAATAAAACTATCTAATTATAATTTCATAAAATTATCCCTAATTAATATAAATATTTACTAACATAAAATAAAATAAATTTGGAAAAAATAAAAGACACAAATAAATACCTTAAACATAATTTATTCAATAGATACAAACATTAAAAATTGCTCCACTATATATTTTTGATCATTAAAAAAACTAAATTGAAAATTTTTAAAGTAGAGAAGGAGAGTGGAGTTGAGAGACGAGTGAAATGAGAAAAATCTGATGGTGGTATATAAAATTTTTATCATTTGTGATGGGATTCCCCTAACAAATTCTAACCCATTATTAATTTGGATTGGTGGTTAAAAATGTATTTGTGATGGGGGTCAACCCCATGACACTATATATTACTCCCACCGAAAATACTAAAATCTTAATGACACTATTTTTTAACGGGTCCAAACACCCATCGAAAATACGCTTCTTGCATTTTGGTGTAGACCATGTGCTAAAGTCATTTACAATGGGATACATCTTCTCATCGCAAATAAGTTCTTACAAGCAACTATTTGTGAGTTAATATAGTCTCTTCATAAATTTTAACTCCCAATAGACTATTTTTCGTGGGAGCCTACCTCGTGAAAAATAAACCATTGCCAATACCTCTTTTCCTCATAGTATTAGACCAATGGCTTTTTTTGTTATAGAGAATGGTACCCTATAGGAAATATAGAAACAAAGTGGAAGAAGATTTTATGAATGTGGTTTCACCTGAGCCACCGGGGAACTAATTGGTCATTCATAGTATAGTTTATGTTTTCCAAGCTATGGATAGAGGAAACCGAACAGATATACCGAGAAAATTTGATCATTCCATTTAATTTTAGATGCATAATCCACCAATATTTCACGGTGATTTTGAAATAGATATGGGAGAGGTGTGACTGAATAAGATGAATTATATATTCAGTTTATGTGTCACACTATCAGAGATTAAAGTCTAGTTGGCGTCATATATGATGGAGGATCTTGCATGCCAGTGGTGGGATTTAGCATTTCAGGATAAATTAGACCAAAGCATTGCATGGATGGATTTTGATGATTTGTTCCAAAAAAATTATATCCTGATATGTTCATGATTTCAAGAATGATATACATTTCAACCTGAAGTATGAGAACTTCTACGTGATATATTATGCAATTAAATTTATGAATTTAGTCTACTTTTCACCGAATGTTTCTGTTAGTGTGTCCTTAAATGGACACATTTATTAATCCAGTCAAAGGTAGGATATTTTCTCAAATATTTGTCTGCACTGTATAATGGATTATACAGAGATATTCAATTGAATGAAAATGTAAGAAATAGATATATCTAGAATTATTGGTGGGGGAATCATGTTGATACTGACGGAAACAATGGGAGATCTAATGCTACGAAAATATTGAAGTGGGGCACCTATTTCTAAGGTGGTGGAATGGGCTAGAATCATATAGATTGATTGGTGAACCTTTTTTTATATACAAAGTGAATGATTGGATGTTTTTAGTGTGAAACATTGGTTCACATGTGGTGAGATTATATGACACCACATAGAGCATGCCCCAATTTCAATCATATGGGGCATCTTCTGTGATATTCTCACAGTGCTTCAAGGGTGGGTGTTTGGGACTCATCTCAGGTGTCACAAATTTCATATTTCTTGACAGAATGAGGGAAGAACAATACATTTTTCTAGAAAACCCAAGATAGCCATGGTGATTCTAAGAAGACCTGGAATCCTCATATAATTCTATTTCAAAAAGTCAATAAATAATAATGTGTACTGAGTAAGAAGTTATAGGAGATGAACGAGTGATTATAGATGACCAATCCATAACATCGATGGTGATAGGTAGGATTCTTTTCAATTCTAACCTCATGAAATATTTTTTTGTTACAGTTTCATCCCATTCGATTATTTCTTCTTGTGTTGTTGATTTGTTGGGATTAAATGTTAAAATGATGCCTTATGTTTTGAAACATCAAACTAATCTTGTTTAAAGATAATGTTGATACTTTATGTGTAAATATTGTTCTATAACATTCGATGGAGCTGAGACGATATGAGGTATCTTAGTTCATGAGATGGATGTTTATGAAATAATATTGGTTACAGATTGGTTGATATTGTTCATAGCTCATATTGACTGTTATACCATAAAGGTTAATTTTATGGTTGATGATGGTGTCAAGAATATCATTAATGGAGACCAAAAAATTAATGCAGGTGCAATGATATTTTTGGCATTATGGGTTGGAATGATATCATACCATTTTTAGCGTTGAATTTGGAATCTATGGAAGAGATCAATAATGTTATATTTCCAACCATTTTAGTTCATTTTACATATGTTTTTTCCAAGGATTTCTTAGGGTTACCATGCATAAGATAAATAAAGTTTAAGATTAATATACTTTATGAGACCATTTTAATTTCCCTTCCATCTTACCGTATGACACCAACACAGTTAATGGAATTTAATGTTTGATTGGAAGAGTTGGAAAGAAAATATTTTATTCGTCCAAGCATGTCTCTGTTGGCAGCACAGATCTTGTTTTTCAAAATAAAATATGGAAATATATAGCTATGTGTGGATTATCATAAGAATAACCATTTTTAGATAAAGAATTGGTATCGAGTTCCACATAGTAATGATTTATTTTATCAATTGAAGGGAGCCCAGTGGTTCTATAAAATTGACTTGCGACCAAGATATCACCCATTGCAAGTTCATAAAGAGGATATTCCAATGAAATTTTTCTAAAATAGACATTTCCATTACAAGTATGTGGTGATACCTTTAGATATTATGAATGTACCAATTGTATTTATGGAATTAATGAATTATATATTTTAATGAAATATATATTTTTTGGTGGTGTTTATGAATGACATTTTGGTGTATTCAAGTACAAGGGTTGTCCATGAGAAACACTTGGTGATAATGTTGGGAGTTTTATAAGATCATATTCAATGTGAGAAATTATAAATTTGTGATTTTTATAAATAATAGTTTCATTTTCTTTACTATGTAATTTTTAAAATAGGTATATATGTGGATCTAGAAAATTTAGAGGTTGTTTATCTTGGAATCATCCAACGAATTTATTTGAGATACATAATTTCCATGGTCAAGTCTCTTATTAATAATGTCTTACTCATGATTTCTCATGACTAGATTCATATATGAAATTATTTTTGTGGAAATGTTTTCCATTATAATTTTTTTATGAATTTCATAATTATTTTCAAGAGCTTAATGTTCACGTTACATCAAAACCAATTTGGATACTTCCAAAATCATGATACGGTTATGTGGTGTATTGTGATACATAATCATATGGGTTGGAATGTGTTCTTATTCTATTAGTTCATGTTGTTTTTTATGGCTCAAAGAATTTATGGTTTCATAATAATAACTACCCAATACCTGATTTGGAGTAATCTATAATATTATATGTTTTTTAGACTCGGATTTGTTCACTCATTGGGGAGAAATTTATATTTTTTATGGAACATAAAACGATGAAACATATTTTTTCATATAAATATTTTAATTTAAGAAAAAAAGAATGATGGAATAGCTTAAAATTTTTGACATTAAATTGATGTATACATTGAGTAAAGACAATTTGGTGGCAGATGAATTAAGAAGAAATACATATTCTTATTTAGAAAAACTTTCTTTAGACCAGTGGTAGTTGATGTTATTTAAAACAGACATGTACTACAATTGTGAAGACAGAGGTAGTGTAGTAATTTTCTTTCCAATATATCGTATTCATTATTTGTTTGAGATAATTCAATTGGCATATACATATTATTCAAAATGTGATGCAATGAGGTCAAAACATAATGGTAGGGAGACTATTGAGTTACGGATGCTAAATGAGAGTTCATTTTTTTGGTTTTCATATCATATAGTCATACTTATAGATGGTCAATGACAACTTCTATATGCTTACAACTATTTAATATGGGTTGTTCATTCAGGAATATAGAAGATGTATAAGGTATTGAAAGCACAATTTTGGTTGGTTGACAAGAAAAGTAAATTGGATGAGTATGTTGCAGTATTTACATATTACTATTGAAAAATGGGAGAATATAGACATAGATTTTGTAATGGGTACCCCAAGAACAGTTTGGAAACATAATAACATATGGATGATAATGGATCATCACACAAAGTCATCCCATTTCATCCCTATTTAGGAATATCATACGATGGATGAATTTTTGAAAATCTATATTTGAGAAGTGGACAAGATCCATGACTACTAGTTATGATACTATCGGACCGAGACCTGATGTTTATATCTCATTTCTTGAAATCCTTACCAAAATAAATTAGTTCATAGTTGAAAATGTATATGGAATATCATACTCAAAAGGATGGATAATCCAAAAGGATGATATAAATGTTGGAAGACAGTCCTCAGGCTTGTGTAATGGATGTTAGTGGATAATTGGAGGAGAATTTACCGTTATTAGATTTCACATGTAACCATAGTTATCTAGACTCGATACATATGGTTCATTTTGAAGCATTTTATGGGATTCATTATCATTCCCCACTTTGTTAGGTGTAAAAGGTGATACTTCACTGGTCGGGCCAAGCCTATTAAAATATACAATGGATAAGATTCAGTTGATTGGGAAATTGATAAATATAGTTCATATATATCAGAATTTGTTTATAGATCATCGTCAACAATAGATTTCCCTAGATGTGAGTGATCATGTGTTCTTGAGAATCTCTCTAAGGATTGAAAACATTTTTTATGTAGATCATGGAATTTTATATCCTTCATACTTATACCCTTTTGATATACATGAATGGTATGTTATGGTGAAATATCGGTTGGCTTTTCCCACACATTTTAGTGCAGTTCATAATGTGTGTCATGTATCTCAGTTGAAAATGTATCAGCGGGATCCTAAATATTGGATTATATGGGATCACATTGACCTAGAGTTGGATGCTTTTTTGGTTCATGTGCTGGTATGAATATGGATAAGAAATAGAAATTCATACATTGTAAAATCATGGGTCTAGTATGGTTTTTGTGGAAACATTGTATGATTTAGGAAGAATCATGGGAATAGGAGAATAAAATGATCGAGCAATGGCCAAAACAATTTCAAATCAATGTTTTTTAATATCCTAGGATATAAATACGAATGGTGAAGATAATGTAGAACACCTAATTTCAAATATTTGACCCTTCATTTATGTACTTTATCTAAAGTGTTTGGGTGATCTTTGGGAGGGTTTGACATACTTTTGGAGTGTTTTAGTGGATTTTTTGGAGGTTCATGGTTTCACCATGGTTAGTAAAAATAGTGAATGTCATATAAGAAACTATGAAATATAAAATATAAGATTTTGGGTTGCAATATGGTTTTGTACATGGATTGGCCAAACTGTACACCCGCTTAGGAATAATAGTTCAAAGTGGAATAGAGGGGAAAACACAATTGGTGCATGTTTTCTCTAACCATGTGATTTAATCATGTGAAGGGTGTTAACTGGTAGTGTTTGGAACATGCCCAGTTCACAATTTTCTTAATCATGTAACCCAATCGTTCACAGTTAAAATATTGATTAATAAATTGGATTTAACTATGTTTATCCCCAAATCCCATCATTTTTCAATATTTTCGATAGTAATAGATATTTTCTTCTCCCTAAATTTTTTGGTGACTTTCCCCTTAGATCCAAGAGTTATATATTAGCCAATATTGGTTATTTGAAGGCCATATTCCTTGGTAAATATCCATTCTTGGTCGTTATCCTCATATATTCATTTCTTCCCACTCTCAGATTCATATATTCTATTTTTTGGGGATAATTCTATGATCATAGATGCCAATCATGATGATATAAGGATATTTTTATGATAGGGAATGAGTTCTATTGAGGTTTTTTAGTGATTCCACATGTTTTTTAAGATGAATTGGCGTTCTTCATTATCACCATATTTTTTGAGGAAGGTGGATTCACTCTAGAATCTACGTATTTGTTCTTTTAGACTTGATTTAAAATTTATTGTTTTTTTAAAATTATTGTGAAATATTATTGATATTTTTAATGGAAATAATATTTTTTATGATTTATGGAATTGTGAATAATGGGTGTTTCATAGAACGCGTAAGTGGTGATATGACTTTAAAATGAAAAATTTTAAAATGGTTTCTTAGATTGGATGAATGGAAAAGTGTTTTAAATAAAAAATTTGTTTTATTGAAATGGTATGGAAAATATTTTATTGGAATTATTTTTTTATTTAATGTTTATGTGTCATTTGAATGTGGTGGATATTGGTCGTGAAGTACCACCATCAAAGTGACAGAGTATGGATGTGAAATTATATCATCAATGATAACAACAATCTAGTGTGGTTGAGTGTTTATCTGTGTGGTTGTGTGAAATAGAATGGATTATTCCATGTGAATATGGGAAATGTTTTAGATGAAATGTTTGGATACTTTCTTGTAAAATGGTTTTGGTTTGGAAAATTGTTTGGGTTATGAAAACTATTTTCTTTAGAAATGGTCTGGCTTCGATAAAAATTATTTTATATTATTTTATATAAATTTTTTTATATAAATATTCTAACATGTTCTATCCTAGTGAAATGTGTGTAGAATTAATAAGGGGAAAACCTACTATTTATCATTAGTCACCCCCTGCATTGGCAATTTGGTGAATTTTCAGATATCGTTTATCGGGGTAAAGAAAATGGAATGTATCATATATAATTAGTGGTTCTTCGTGATTCTAGTGAACAGATTGTGGAGTGGGAGCTTAGAGCATGTTGTGAGATGTGTAGTTATGTATTTTGAGTCTTTGACCTTTTTGATTTAGTCTTTAGCTTTGGTACAATGATATTGGTTTGTGTGGTTTGGTATATTTGTCTTTTGGATTTACAATGAGTTGTATTAAATTATTATCATTCATCATATTGTTTTTTTAGGATATGGTATACATGGTTAAAAATTTTTTATTTTAAAATGAGAAATTATTCCCCAAATTTATTGAATCCCTTTCTCTTTTTTAACTTCCTTTAGTTTATTGGGGATTTTACATAATGCCATTTAGAAATTCCAACTTGAATTAAGACAATGAGGAGGGATGGGATGTTATAATTCCACTTTTTCAATTTCATTGAATTAATTGGTTAAATTTGATGTCGAAGTTTTTTAAATAATTTCTATGATGAAATTAGTAGTCAGATTAGATGGTTATTGATATAAATTGGTTTATTTTGATTGTGTATTAGTGCAATGTAGTCACATTTTTTCAATAAATTTTTGACCAATTTCTTAAACATAAACTAGTATGCATGTTATATTTTTGAGCTGATGATTTAAGAGGTAACCGGTATAAAATAATTGTGCATGTTGTGAGTAATTAACTGTTTTCATTATGTATCAAAATACATTGATCATTCATGTAAGCTTTCATACATGATTTATAATTATTTTTAATTTCCAAATCTTTTTAAATATTTAATTTGATAAACATGTTTCTAAACCTTGGAATCAATATTTAGTTAAATCTGGTGTTTTTGTGTGGTGGAAATGGTATTTCTATGTGCTAAACTGTAACATAATCAGAACACATTAAAAACCCCTATGTTTTCTAAAATTTTATTAACATTCAAGTTTCATTTAATCATTTTAAATGGATTTAATTTTTTCATAAGATTCAATGATGTTTATATTCTTTAAGGAGGTTATTTCACAAATTACCCATGGATTTAGGTAGGTAAAACATTTTTCATTGTCCTCTTGAAAAGCAGTTCACTTTTGTAAAACATTCTGTGAATTTTTTAAAATTATCACTACCCTTGAATTTTTAAATTTGGATTAAAATAATAGATCATACTCCTTGATGTAAAAAAATAAATTTCATGATGATAAAATAGAACTCTAGGAAGGGTGACTTATGTTGTCAATATACCTTATAAGCGATATATTCATTGAAGTAATAAATATTTCAAAAATGTGCACGATTTGTAAGAAAAATAAATTCATATAAATAAAATATAATACCAAATTATATAATCAATTGGAATAATGTACCCAATTTTTAAGTCTAATAATATTAATCATAAATCAATAAATGAAAACCGAGTTACCAAAAATATTTAAAAAAATGGTAACATTTCAGTAAAAATCCATTTTAATAAATTGAATTAATTAGGCTTAGTATATATCATGAATAACAATAAAAATACAATAATGATGCATACATTCACTGTAAATACACCATTTAAAGGAAAAAATGTTGTATACCAAAAATATATCTTAAGGAATTATGGTTTGAGATAAATAACCCTTACGACTAGAGTATCATTTTAATCAAACCCCCATGAAATAGAGGGATTGAAATTACTATTAAAATAACATGATTGAAATATAATTCATGATATGATATGAAAATAGGTTTTATATACACCGCAAAAATGAAATAAGGTGTATAAAACCAAACATGTCACATATATAGGATTTTAATATGGAAACTCTCACCTTGTTCTTGATTTGTTCTATGCATGCGCCTAAATTCTTGAATAATCAAATTAAGTTTATTAGTCACTTTATTATAAACCTTATTATTATGAATTTAATTAAATATGGAAAATATAGTATCATATTCTATTTAATTATTATATAGTTTTTTCTTATGATTTTGGGAAAATTGAATTGGTGTCAACTTATTTTGGTAATTTTAGCGATCAAATATGACTTTTTAATAATAATATTATTTATTAATATGAAAATTATGGAACCAAATAGTAATAATTAATTTCATAATAAAATATTATAAATTGATTATTTCTGTTGTGATAGTCAACCATGATAGTTTTTTATTTCATTATTCAAGAGGGTGTTAAAACAAACTCAAACATGAACAAGATATATTAAAATGGATGAGTATGGTTAAGAAAGTGTATCATATAATTATTATAGATTAATAAAGATATAATTTATATTTTTTATGTTTTTCAATTACATATCAATTGTTTTTCATTAAAAAATATAATCAATATGATAAATGAAAAACGTTACTTCATGGAGGTGGTAGTCCGCACATTTCACTTTTAACGTGCCTTTTCCTCTATGTGGATGAAAATTATTTAATAACATTTTTTCCATTAATAAAAAAAATTATTTAAAATAATGACACTTTGGATCTCATATTACTTTGTTATAGATTGGTTTGGAATATAAATATTAAGAAGAAAATGTTTAAGTATTTTGTAATACATATATTGGGACTTTAAAAATTCTCTTGAAAGTCTCTAAAGAAATTTAGAGACTATGATAACTAATTGAGACAAAATTATTATAAAGTTTATACATTATTCTAGGAGGAAAATATTTTATAATTTTAAAAATTAATTATAATGAATAAGATTGGTTAACAAAATAATTTAAAACATGGATAACAACTAAGTAAAAATCAATTTGAAGAAAAGGAATTATTTTGGCTTAGTAATTATATTGAATAAAAAAATATTATATATATATATATATATTAATAGGCATTAAATAAACTCTATAAAGGAAAACAGGGTGTATAATACAAAAAAACATCATGAAATTAATATTTCAAACATTAAACTCTTACAACAGGAGTAAGATTTTAATAAAAACCCCATGAAAGGGAAGGATGGTAATTAATCATAAAATATCATGATTAAATGAAATTTTTTGATAGGTTATACCAGATACTAATTATATACACTAAATAAATTTAATTAGTTTCATAATACCAAAAAAGCCAAAGAGAGAGGAATTTGAGTCGAAAACCCTTACCTTGTTGTAAATTCATTTTTCACATACACCTAACTTCTTAAATAATAAAACTCAGTTTATATTATACCTTATTAGAAAAATTATTATTCTATATTTAATTTAATATGTATCATTAATTTTGAAACAATATTTATTTACTATATACATTTTGATTACTTTATCATGAATATTTTATCAATTTCGGATTATTTTGATAATATTAGAAGGAGAATATGTTTTTTAATAATAAGTTAAATAATTAATGTAACCTTTCTATAAATAAAAATAATAAATATTGAATTTTATATTAATTTATAATAAAATTAGTATTTATGTTACCATATTCATCCATGATAGAGTTTTATATCATTATTCAATTAGGTGGTTAAACCAACCCAAAAATTAACACACTATATTTTAATGACTGAGTATGGTTAAATATGTGTATAAAATCATTATAAATGAAGAATAAAGATAATATCTAGATTTTTTTAAAATTATGAATCATATTTTAAAAAGATTTATAATTAAATAAAATCAATATGAAATGTGTAAAATGTTACTTCATGGAGGTGGAAGTCTTCATAATACCAGGTTAACGTCCTTTTGTTTTTATAAGTGGATGGAAATGAATAAATAACGTTTGATAAATTAATATAATAATAATTAATTATAAAAAAGATGTTTGTTTTTTATATTACTATGTTGAGGATAGGTTTTTATGAAAAATATTAAGAATTAAATGTTAAGGATTCTGTAATACTCACTTTGAGACGTTGAACATTCTCTTGAAAGTCTACTTAGAATGATGAGATTAGGCTAACATATTGAGACTATAGAAATTTGAAATTGAGTGAAACTTATAATAGGAGAAAATTTATAGAGTTTTAGGAAGTAAATATAAAGAATGGGTATAGTGTGAAGGAGCGTAAGTGTTCCCTTTTATAAGCGATGAAAATGTGATTTTGAGAATACCTTTTAATTATTAAGGATATAATTGCACAACTCAATGGTAAAATATTTAAAAATTTATAAATATTTTATTTTATAGTTATATTGTGTCATTAAATACATAAACAATTATTTCCAGACAAGTTTTAAATATGTCTTAATTGTTTTTTTATTAGGTTTTACTTTTACTTCTTTTTACCTTGGTATAAATTTCTTAACTATGTAATTTTTGTTTTAATGAAAATATAAAATAACCACTATTACAAAATTTGACTTTTATAAACCAAAATTTAATATCCATTAAAAATAATTCAATTTATAAATAATCTAAAATTAAATTTTAATTCAAAACATCATGTATATATAAAAATATATTTTTATTGAAAAACAGTGTTTTAACCATTATCTGTTCTTAATCTTATATAGTATTGGATAGGAATTAAATGTTTGTTAATGTAATTATATATGTGCTTAAAAATAATAACTGGGTAATAATTTTTAATATATTAATTTAATTTATTATATAAAAATTACTCAATAATAATAAATTAATTCTTTGAAAATAACATTTTTACCATTATAATGTCCATTAACTTAAATCGTAGTAGTAATAATTTTTTAACCAAAATTTCAATTTCAATTTTTAATAACATTATAATGTTGATATAAAATAATAAAATCATTTTTATATATTTTATTTCTATAAATAATGATATGTAATTTTTAAATTAAGTGAATACAATTCATTTTTAGAGTAAAATATTACATAATTTATCAAAATTATATACATGGGTTTTATAATAATGAAATAGTAATTTTAACTGATATATTTTACTTATTAATATATATATATATATATAATAGAAAAAAGTTCCAATTTTTTTTAACTCATTCTTGTATTATGATAATGTCATAAAAGTTGTAGTTTTTTTCAAAATTCATATTATTCATTATTCTCCCAAAAATCCAATTGTTTCATTAAAATATAAACAATTAATCTTAATGTAATATTTTTTATCAGAAAAAATTATATTTATCTTCAAAAATTAAAATTAAAAAATTTATAAATTCATTTATTTAATAAAATAATAAAACTTAATGAAAAACAATTTTTTTTTAAAAATTACATTTTCAAATATTAACTGTTATTATTCTTATTTCAAATAATTTACCAACTAAAATTTTGTTAACCAATTATTAATATCAATAATAATTTATAATTATTCATCATTTAATTCTTAAAATGGAAATTTATATTTCATAAAAATTGAATCTTTAGAAAAATAATTTTCTTGACAATAAATGATCTTATTATTCATTTTAGTAAAACTAATTTAATATCATTCATATTAAAAATAGACATTTTTTTATTATGAATATATTTAATTAAGTGCTAACTTGTATTCATTCACACTAGTTTATTGATTATGTTTTAATAGTCATACTTAAAAATTTACATTTTATCTAAATATATCGCAGTTTCGTTTAAGTAAGGTTTTGTGTCCAGAGAAATATATTGATAATGTATAGACCATTCAATGAATGTAGAATATTAAAATATCTGAGTGTTACATATTTCATGGTTCCATAACCTCTATCCACTACCAGGAATTCTAAATCCAGTTTTTCTAATGTTTATATCTTCTCAAAATGCGTAAATGATGGACCCCTCAAAGAGGTTTGCACAAAGGTTCCCATAAACATTGTGAAATACAATGTCATTACTATATTTCAAGTACATCATTCAACAATAACTGATATAGGACCTAATTATTATGTATCAGAGAGGATGAAGTTTTATAAGGAGTACAATATCATGTCCAACCACTCATACCTCTACCATGTATTTGAAAACATAAAGATAGAGCCCTTTAATACCACTATATCAAATATCGTTACGAGGATGGTAAAAAGACAAAAAAATATTGGATAGATAAACTCATGTATGATTTCTGGGATTATCACAAAAAAACCCATATTTCCATGTGAAATACATATACTCACTGTTATTTTTCAAAAAATTTGTCTTTCCTTTTGAAGTGTAGTTTACATCACATTGTATTGATGTCTGTGATCAACTATTTTAAGAAGAGAAGTCCCAGGTCCGATTTGATGATTTTGTATGAATTGAGGAGAATTGATCATTCATTTTTCATAATATTCATGTCTATAAACATTGAGTATCCAAATATTATAATAATAATGCACTCCTCAACTTGTTCATCAAAGGAGAATTGGTATTTCATTTAAGAACTCTAATTTTATTGAGGAATAAATCCCTATATCTAGAGAAAAAGTAGAGTAGCCTTATGTCATATATAAATTATAATCCAACATAAGTTACTCCCTAATTAGGATGGATGATATGTGTATCAAAAATACCACAAATACAAGGTTTCATAAATACATAGTTTTTTTCATGAAAGTTAATTTTTTATGAATTTAAACTACTCAGAATAGGTCCTTGTCATAAAAACATAAACATAATGGATCTTGATTCCATTTCACATGAAATTAAACTATACAACATATGGTTTAACTGGTATAGAATTTTAAATGATCAGATTTTTTAATATAAATACCATGATTCGTTGCATATGATTTTTATCCATTCAAGGGTTTCTGGTGTGTGGTCTTCCCATCCAAAATCATGCATTGGAAATTAAAAATTTGGCCTCTATTCTTAGGTACCATTTATGTATTGTTTTTTTAAGGTATGTAGTGGTTTTCATGTAACTTATTCCATATCCATCGGAAAATTGTTTTTCCATCATACTACCATGTAGTTCTAGTATCTGGGAATTCATCAATATCTTGTTAGGTATTACTACAATGACTCGGAACAAGGAAAAAGTTAATTCATTTTCTCAAAAACACGAACCAAATAGTTTTAGAGGCATTTACTATTACTTCCTCCCTATATGATTTGAAAATATATTTCATAGAGTCCATATCAAATGATGTTGAACTACATGAGATGTAGTCAACCCCTAAAGACCATTAAAGTACATGTAGTCATTTGTTCTATAAGATCTAACCTCTTGGCATGAGATTATGATCCAAATAAGAGCCTTATAATTTGGATCTTACTATTTACAGGCACATTACAGGTTAGAAAAATTCCCCCTCCTTTACAGAACTATGTGTTGCATGATTCTTATTCTCAAACAATATATAGTGTTACCTAGACTACTTATTTTTGGTCCAATTACAAATACCATCATCCCTAATCCTAGTGTGTATGACCCAACTAATTCTCACCTAGATTTAAAATTCCTTTACATCAAGAGGGAACCATTCCTCTTTTTCATTATGTTGTGACCTCATTCAAGGCTAGTTTTCTTTTACCACTCATTAGGACACCTGGATATCTCATTGTTATTTTCCATTAAAATAATCTAGATTTGTGTAGTGATATTATAAGAACTAAGTGTGTATTTATTCATAATAATTCACGATATATAGGGATATCAAAATCACATATTTTGGAACTAGTCTTGGATTTCACTTCCATCCCATTTTCCCCCTCTATCCCAACACTTTGGATTCCTAATTTTGGACAGGCTTGTTTCTATTAATCCAATTCAAGAATGAGAATTTCCATACCATTACTCAAGAACTACGAGTGGATGGATTCAAGTTATTTTATTCTCACTAAATCCCTTCTCCAAACGCATGGTTTCCATCATTCAGTTCATATATTTCTATAATCAGATCAATGTTTTGATAACACATATTTTCTTTCAAGAACTACATTTGGCTTGATTCTTATTTACAATGAATACATAGATATATCTAGACCATCTTCCTGGTATATAACTGAAAAAACACCATATAATGTTTTCCTTCTATGATCCCATAATAATACAACCTAGGTCTATTCTGAACAAGAATGTTTTGATCACCTTAAAGAAATCCTATATCTATAAACCATAATTAATACCATAGATATTTTATTCACTACAACCCCTCTAGGGATATTGGAATAGAGAGTTTTTTATTATAAAAAGGGACCCCTCAGCTTGGTAACACCATCTATACCACATTTTCAACTCACCTTTAACAAACCATATGCATATTTTCATCCTAGGTATAAGATCCCCTAGCACCATACACCCTTAAAAATATTTTAGTAGAAACCATAAATTTAATTTGTTTAGTATTCATCATCAACATGAAAGATTAATTCCAATAATTCTTAATGTATATTATCCATTTTATGATTTACATCATTTTTATCCATTTTTTATGGTGTAAAAATGATCTAATTTATTAACCACGCATTTAGGATTCCAATATTCCTAAGTAGTCCAGGTAATTAAATCTTAAACCATGTGATCATTTTTAAAATGTTCGTCTATAAAAATATAGGACCTTACGTTTTCATGCCCAGTTTTCGACTTGAATATATTCTATATAGTCTACCTTGTCCTCAACTAGAATTATGCTACCTAAATTAATCCCCATATTTTTTCAAATATTAGAACCTTAATCCAAATGAATATTTCTTTTCAGAATATTATTTTATTAATGTGTTTTATGTTAGTTTATGTTGGGTAGGTTTTTACCCAAAGCTGTACATGTAACCTCAACCTAAATTTTAGTTAATTAAATCGACATTAAACCCTAAAAAGATTTAAAAAAATTGTTCAAGAATAAACATCAGTATCTTTAGTCAAAAACATAATATGTAAGGAAAGAGTCAAAACACTCACTCAGTTAAAAACCCTTGAAGGGAATCCTTGAGAATATTCAAATCCTTGTTTTCTATTTATGCATCCTATATATCCAATGTGAAATTTAGAGTGTATAAAATAAAAAAAGGAAAAAATCATGTATGTTTAAAAATAAAAAAGGGTTTCATGATAAAAATCAAATTTTGTTCCCATTAATTATCTCCCTCTAATATATTGGGAAAATATAGGTATAAAAAAAGAGACACAAATCATGTTGGTACCTACATAATCCCTTGAAAAACTCAATCCTTACTCAATGGGACTATGAATATGAGAAAAATATAGATCATCCCTTTTATCCCACATGTACATGGGTTTATGTAATATAAAAAATTAAAAATATTTTTTAATCTTGGAGTTATTGATGAATATTTATAATTTACTATATCAGGAAAAGATTTCAATTATGACTTTCATTATGATATGTTATTTAAGCTCTGATTTGTGAATAAAAAAATTATCTTACTACGATGTTAAACACACCACGTATCTGACCTACCTATATCCATCCAAGAGAGAAAACTCATAAGGAAATATAATTTCATAATATTTTCCCTAAAAATCACCTCAAGATATGATTTTATTCAACATCCCACATATTTTTCCTTCCAATATCTTTCAAATAGTATAAGTCATAAATATGGTCAATTGATTCAACATTTCATTATTTGAATCATGTATTTAACGATTATTATTTAATGATACATTTTTATGCAATGTTCAAGTGGATTAAATTGTAATGATGTAAATTTTTTTGAGTTTCATAGATCATTGTGAAATTATAATCAATGAAAAATAGAAGATTCTGAAATTGATAATAGCTTGTGAAAAAAATTCATCATTACATAATCAAAAAATATAATTATCTCTCAAAAATATACAGTATCTGTCAAATATATCAAAAAAAATAATAATAATAAGTTATATTATTATAAAAAAGGTCCTAAAATATGTGTTCTATTAAATCTCCAATTGAGGACAATGATCACCACAAGTTATCAATACATTAATAGAGTACAACCATTATTTGAATTCCTACAACATTATTTGATAGTATCCAATAGGATCTGAGGTTAGTGTAATGATATAAGATATATTGAACTCTGAGAAGAGTTGGGTGAATTCGTTGTTTATTTTATTATTTTATTTTATTTTAAATTCAACCACTTGAATTTGTTAAGGTTCCCGATACACTCAATATTTTCTCTCAATATCATCTTGATTATAGTTGTAATAATTGAGAGAGAGAAATACATAGTATTTACAAGGATTGATAAAAATCTTACTCCTTGTTATACCAAGCTATTCCACCCAATAAAAGATTTGTCACTATAAAACAAGTGAATACAATTACATTTATCTCAAACTAAAATACTAATTCTCTATCTCCAGACAATATACTATGTTCTCCTTTGGCTCCAATCAAAATATTTCTTGCTCCGACCATAACCAAGAGACACATCAATCTCTTGCATCCAACTAGAATACTTCACCTTTCATTAATGATTGATCCATTTTATGATGATTATCTAAAATTATTTAATGAGGTTTTATGATCTTAATTACTCATTCAAACATCAAGTATCTTTAGTAGCAACTAAATACATCCATAGGTCTTGAGGGATAATTAAAATCACATATAACTGATCATTTTCATCAGTGTAATAAAATTACCAGGCTTGAATTATTCCATCTATATTAATTCCCAAACTCAATCATTTGTATGAAATTTATTCACACTATCTTCTTCAATAGTATTTTAAAATAATAATACTTACACAATATCAGTTTAATTCTACTTCATTCTTGAGTTTAATGGCATTCAGAACTCTAGAATATTCACTAATTCTCATTACTATAATGTGGTTATTAATTATGTTTCTATTATATCTCAATATTTGTACGTATTCTTGTAAAAATGAATAACCCATGTTTAACTTCTTCCATCAAACTTCAAACACCTCACATAGTGTTTATGCATGTATTTTAACACATGCATGTGTACCATGTACCATGAAATCCATTCCTATAAGGGTGTGTGAACCATAGTACACACTTCATGTATCACCTGTTTTGGTTCTATGAAACAGTGTTATGCTTGTGAAAATTTAATATCCACCTGAAAAATAATTTCACTCAAGTTATGATCAGCATAATTCATGAATAACAGTTTCATGTATTACATGCACTGTCTCTACCTCCTTCACATAGTAATGTGCACATCCATCTTCATAAAAATAGAAACTCAAGATGCATTTTCGAAACACACTATTTGTGTGTGATCCATGTAATTTCTCAACTACCATCAAATAAGTGTTGTGTGATATCAAATTACCTTCACTCAAGTATAGACAAGTATGGGTTTTATTTTTTCTTCATGAAAGAAAATAGAATTATTTATTACATGCTAAACCAAGGTCTTTGTAGAAATAGTGTCTTCATGAGACAATTTATTCATTGATTTTCATGTATAGTGGCCTGCATAATCTCTTCATCCTTCACATAATAAAAAACATTTTGGAACACTTTTCCCTCTATGAACCAGATGGGTTTATAAAAATAGGTTTCTTAAAAAAATAAGATCTCTCTCAAAGTGTCAAAAAATATCATTGGGAATTTATAGATATTCACAAGAATTTTCACCACCTTAAATCCAAAAAATATGATACATCGAGGAATCCATAAAATCTCCTTAAAATATGTTATTTATGGCATACATTATTCATTCACAATATCTCATGTATACGCAAAAAATAGTCTCTTTTCATATGTGAGATAAAGTATCTATATTGTGATGATATTCTCATATACATATACTTAGGATTACTTTCTTCTTCATTTTTTAAATCTTTTAACTCTTCTATATGATCGAATGTTCAATTGGCCACCTGCAACTTCATTTTCACTTCATCAGAAGCATGATCTTCGTGTTCCTCACAGGCATGAAATATTCTATATTACTTTCATGATATTGGGTTTTATCAGAATACCCAAATAATATCAAAAACATCATAGAATATGATTTATTATACATTGTATATTCACTTGTACAACAACATATTAGATCTCATCGAAGATGCCGAATGTGGAATATGACCACTAAGATCAATCATATAGCTTAAATAAAAAGGATCATCTAACCATACTTATGTCCATAATTTTTAGGATATATATATTCAATACATCCCACTCATCCCCCATAAATTTCTCATATAATCTCTACTTTGGTTTATTATTTAACTCCTCCAGTTACTTATTCAAGATGGTTGTGAAGGATTTTCTCCAACACTCCACTACATAGTACACTAACACAAGATTCGTCCCACAGGTATTGAGAGTGTGAACCATGTTCCCACCGCCACTATGATCATACATATAACCCAATAATTCCTTATACATGGGCCTGATCACAATCATCCGTGTCAAACGATTTTTTAATCCCTCCCATGATTTTAATCCCAAAGATCCTCTATTTGTTTTTTAGGGTTATCCTTGGTGGATCTGATGGGATAACCTATATTTTTTTTAATAATATAGCCTTATAAACATAGATAATTCTAATAATATAATTCTTTATCAAACAGAATTCTCATCTTTTGTCAACCATTCCTCATATAAAATTTAATCACTTTTATTTGGACATTGATTCTTCTTCAACATCATATACTAATAATCATCCAATAATATGTTAATTTCATGGCCTTCATAAATTCTTCTTCAAGAAAATAATCATTTTTATTGACTTTACTGATTATATCAAATGTTTAAAATCATTAACAGAAGTCTATATGCATTAATTATTAGTTTAAAAATTATCAGATTTGTCCATGGAGAATTTTCCATGCTATCCAAGCATGACATCCAATGCTATTAGATGATTCTATAAAAATTATTTAGGTATCACCACTTCATCCAAACTCACCAATCAAATGTTGACATATCATTGACAACAAATTAAATACTTTTCCCAACAATAAACCAATTTTTATTTTGTTTTTAGCATATCCTCACATATTTAAAAGTTAATATGTAGACTCAAAACATTCTCCCAATTTGAAAATCAAATTCAATGGATATGTGGGGGATTTCTTCATCGTGAAATTTATCTTTTAAAAACATTATCATCTCATTTATATGAAAATTCCATATCAATTCTAGGAGACGAATGATATCAAATTGTTCTTTTATAAAATATCCTTTATTTAATCAATTCTAAGTCTACATGGGCATACCCACTGTAGAAAAAAATACATATACAACCAGTTATGTATAAGGTTCCCATAAAATTCTATGTATGTGAAATCAGGCTTTTAATTTCCCAATTCTCAATCAAGGGGTTGTATATAATCATATTTATTAAAAAAATGATAAATCCTTCACATAATTCAACAAAAACATTAGAAAGTTTAGGTAAAAAAGTTATATACACCCCGTTGACTTATTATTTCCTCAACCAAACACTCTTCCTTAATTGATAATATAAAACTATTGAGAAAAATGGATGGAAGAGTGATTGGTAAAACATAAACATCATTTTTAAATCTATTCCACATATTTCAAATTCATTCTCAAGGTTTCCCCCATTAATATATGCATAATTTTATTATATTTCATGAAACTTATTAGAATCCAAGAAGTAAAATCTCATCATGTTGTCAAGATTTGACGGTCAAAACATCTCCTTCAATTCACAACATTTTTAGTTCAAAACTCATAAAATAAATGGAAATAATTTTATAACTCACTATTTATAAAAAATAAAATTCAGATTTATATCATTATATCAATCTTTTGCATTATGTTGTGACAATATCAACATGGGAATACTCCATTGTATTATTCTTGTTTTTTAGAATACCTTTTTCTACCTCAGATTCATTAATAACTTGATTCCTATTATATTGAGTATGTTTTTTATATTCCTCCAATTGCATAGCCAATTTCAGTGGGTTTGCCTAAACCACTAGGCATTATTTCTTGAATATTTCTGTCTTCTCAGAATCCCAAAATGACTTGAAACTATTTTTCTATTCATTACATTTCCTTACTGTAGCATAGCGAATATCTTATGGTAGTCTTGTTAATTATTTCTCATCATTGTTACCCTTATGATTACATCTAATATTATCTTATGTTAACACTTCATATTTATTTTTTCTTGATATCTTGGATGAATTTTTGGTCATAAAAAGTTTTCTTTTGATGATTTGTTTAAAAATATTCTTCTTTTTTTCACACTTAAATATTGACTTGTCATTTTCTTTTCTTACCTTCCATATCATTGTTTATGTTATTCTATTCATATTATCATATTATTTTAACATTATTGGTACATACCAACACTCATGATAAAAATTACTAGTTCTATTGCAACAATCATAGAAATAATCAAATAATTTAAATATATTCTTTTTTGAGAAATTATTTTTCTATGTGTTTCTATTATCAAGTGAATTTATTTAATTTTCTTCATTTTTTCTCACATAAATATAACACTTCTTTTATTTTCCTAAATTAAAATGTTATAATAGTATTCCAATGCCTTTTTCCTGAATTTATTGTAATACCAACAACAACATATGAGTTTTTTCTCTTCATTTATGGTGCAATTTATCTACATTTCACAGATTGTGACTTTTCTTATTTTGAGTAGAACCACCACTCTTCTAGAATCTTCACGGGGAATAACAATTTATGCTTATTTTCTCATCCAGAAATGATATGGGGTGTTCATGAACATTTTTCCTAATCTACACTTTCCTAGAGTTTGGTTTAAAATCTATACCAGAAGATGAATAAATATTAGTACATAAAATGTATTATGAAGTATTGGATACTTTTTTCATGGTGGATTAATCCATTTTTTAGAGGATTATATGGTACTTATTTTTGAATCATGATCCTTAATAAAAAACATGAGTGAAAAATCTCTTCTTTTAGTAATTTGTGAAGTTTTAGATTGCATTTATTCTTAATTTTTTAATCCTACCAGAAGATATAAAACTTTTTACTGAAGGAGTTCTTCTCATTGTAAATTTATAACATCTTATCTTCTCAAATTTAAATCAGGATCATAATTTTTTCATCAATCATTTTTCTGGATTATTTCAAATAATTATCAGACTCCTCTAACTTTTTAGTTTTATCTTCTAGTTGGGCAATCATGAAAACCATATAATTTTTTTAATTTAAAAAATGCATGAAAATATTAAACAAACACGATATCAATAAATTATTTATGAAAAAAAATACTTTAAATTATTTAGTACCTTCATCAAATTATTCATTAAAAATATAAATTATTTCATCCATTAATATCATATTTTTTGTGAGAGTATTGGATATTCCCACATTTTTAAGCACTCCCTCTTCCATGGAAAAAAATTCTTCTTATAGCTACATATATTCATTGTAAAGATATTTGAGACCTCCAAAAATACAATTCAAAACTTCTTTGGAATGTTTCTTTAGATTTTATTTGAATTCAAATTGAAAACCAATAATTGATACCTCGACATCATAGCTCGATGAAGCTCCATTATAAAAATAATAATTGAATTAATTAAATCATGTTGTACCTTTAAAATTACCTCTAATTTGTGGGGATATATTTTAAAATAGATATTTTTTCTTCATGTAAATTTCCCATGATTTCTTCACATTCTTCTCAGTCTTGATAGAAATATCCATATGATATTTCTTACACATTTCTAGATATCATCCCTCCAAAAAACATTTCTTGGATCATTTGATGTGACCTATGTTATGGTACCACTTACATATCCGCAGTCCAGATTGACAACTGAGAGGGGAGGGGTGAACCAGTTGTTTAGTTTTACGAATTCATTTAATTTTAAATTAAACCTCATAACTTTGTTATTTCTGTTGATCAAATCATTATTATATATCAATCTCACCTTATGTGTAGTTTTAATAAATAAAATAGATAACCAACCATGATTTACATGGTTTGGTAGAAATCATACCCCTTAATAAGAATGGATATTCCCTCTAGTTATATAATCATCACTATCAAACATGTTAATAAAATTACATTTAATTACAACTTAAATAATTATACTCTATCTCCAACTAAGATACTCCATTTTATTTTTACTCTATCCCAAATATTTCTTTCTCTAGATCAAACCGATATACTCCTTTTACTCTAGAATCCAACTAAATGACTTCACCTTTATTTAAGTATTGATCCACAATATGATGATTTTTTTATCTTCCTCTATGAGCTTGTAATATATAAATTTCTTATGTATAATTAAATTATCTTTAATAACAACTAATGATTTATGTTAGTCTTTCTAAATAAGTCTGACAGCATGTAATGATCAGTATCCTCA
The DNA here is from genome assembly GCA_963277665.1 of Viscum album. Classification (NCBI taxonomy): domain Eukaryota; kingdom Viridiplantae; phylum Streptophyta; class Magnoliopsida; order Santalales; family Viscaceae; genus Viscum; species Viscum album. Next base: position 2,089,422,185 of record OY728152.1, read on the forward strand.
GTGCATGAAAATGATTGGTGTTGAATTATTCCTTATGTTTAAAGTACCAACCTTAATATATTGTGTGAATGTTATACACACTTTCTTATTAAATATTTTATGAAGTCATAGTAGTTAATAATTTTAATTAAATTCCACTTCATTCATGAGTTTCATGGAATTCAATCGCTAGCACATTCACTAATTCACATTATTATTATGTTCCACTTAATTATGTTTGGATTAGATCTCATGATTTTCAATTAATCATGAAAACACCATGTTACCTTCAAACACATCACTTATACTTCTTGCATGCATATTATCGCATGAATGTGTACCATGTAAAATGAAATCCCTTAATGAATAGGTGTTCGAAGCACACTACCCACTTCTTGTTTCTCTTATTTTAGTTTTATGCATGAGTGTCATGAATTTGAATACGGAATTTCCAATCTAAAATTTAATTTTAACATATGATGATCAAGATATTCTATACATTATAGTTCCATGTACTACATTCCCCATATATACCTCATTCAAAAATTAATGTATGTGACCTTCTTCATATAAAGAGAAACTAAAGATTCATTTTCACAACAATCTGTTTCTTTTTTCAATCAACATAATATCTCAACTCCATTAGAACAAGTGTAGTTTGTATCAAAGTAACATCATTAAATAATGAAAATATGATATTTTCTTGTGTTCTTCAAGCAAACCATAATAATAACAAATTATGCACTATCTGAAGGTGATTTATAGCACCATTGTCTTTAAGAGACTCCTGATTTCATGATTTTAATAGAAGGAGTGTTGTGGGATTTCCTTATCCTTCTAAAAGAAGAATATGTTCAGAAATATTTTCCCCTTGTGAACTATATGGGTTTAGGATTCTTTGTTTTTTTGAAAAAACAAGATCACCCTCAATATATCAACAACAACTCCCCTTGGGAATGCCACATTATTTATAGGTTGTTATCAGTAGCTTGAATTAAAAAAAATATCCTTATTGATGACTCATTCAAAGCCAAACAATGTATTCTATTAATAAAATACAATTCATTTGAGGTATCTCATGTATACACTAAGAATAGTGGAAATTTTATTACATGAGTATATTTTTGTCCTTTGTACTGATTTCCACAATTTCACGTGATGAGGATCACATGATTCATTAATGTTTCATGATTTGAACTCATCCTTAGTGGTAAGATATTGAAACAAACACCTAAAACTATGTTTTCTGGTCTACCGAAGTAATCTATTTGTGATCGTTGCATGAATGAAAGGAAAAATATTTCCTGAATGATTTCAATTTGTTTTGAATCACTAATATCATTAGCAACGCCATAAAAGATGTTAGGTTTCTCAATAATTAGACATGATCTATTTATTTGGAAAACATGAACTCATTGAAGAATCTAAAGTTGGGAGAAGACCACTGAGTTCAATTGGTAAACTCCGATCAAGAGTATTATGCATCCACACTTTTGTTTTTCATTTTCATGAATGATGAACAATGAATACCCAACGCATGTCACTCATAAAGTTCATATAGTTACTCTTCTTTGGTTTTTTATTTAACTCCTACTACCGCTTCATGATGGCCTTAAGGTATCAGAACCCACACTTCACTACACTAGAGGCCATCACAATCTTTGGAAAACCTGTAATGTGAATATGCACAACACACTCACTTCAACTATGGGTCTACACATATACCAGTCACTCAATATACGTGGGTTTACACTCAATACCCTATGTATACATCATATGATAAGACATCCATTAGGGTGGACACCTTGGGTTCCCAAATAGTGGTTTAGGGATTGCTTTGGTGGATCACCTCGGTTGGTCCTTTTTTTAGTAAGGCCACCATATAGAAATAGATAATTCTAATTATAAAATTCATCATCCAATTTTATTCTTGACATTCCTCAAACCTTCCTCTTTCAATATGTAAATACATTTTACATTCCCATAAATATTTCTTTAACACCATATTTCAATCATTAGGAAATTGTAATTCAATTGCATAACCTATATAACTTCATCTACAATCAAATCAACATTTTCATTGACTTATCTTATTATATCCAATGCTAATAATCCTTAGCACATGTCTTTAATAATTAAATATTTGTTCAACAATTTCCAAATTTGAACGAAGATAATTGTCCATGAAATCCAACTATGATATCCAATGCTAATAGATAATTCCAAAAAAAATTCTCCAAGAGTCACTAAATCATCAAAACTCACCAAAAACATATTAAAACATCATCGAAAACAAATAGAAAATTGGGACCACTGTGTAGCATCCTCCAATGCATTTTTATCCTCATTAGTAAGAAACTATTATGTTATTATCTTATCCCCAACATCATCATGCTATTGAAAGAGGATATTTTTCACAAATACCCCTTTATTGGTTAATTTAAACTGCATAAGTAACATCACAACATGTCAAGGTAGCTCTTGAAGTAATATGGACTTAATTTTACAATGTATATTTGAAGTCTCCACACTAGAAATCTCTATTCAAAGATTCTCTTCTCACTCCCACAAATCATTGATTTTATTTATGGTTGTATGTAATCCTTTTCTTTAGAACCATCATTCATAGAGGTGATGAACATGTGTTTGAGATTTGGTAGTTGATGGAATAGTAATCCATTGGGGGTGTCACAGTTCAATTTAAATATATCCTACCAAACTAGTTATCTTATTGATAACTAGTATGAAATAAACCTTGGTTTTAGACATAAACAACCCAGGGATACTACAATGTTAGCCAATATATAGTCACATAATAATAATAATTTCTCAACATCATTCCCTCTCTCTTAAATATACAAGGACTATGGTGCCAGAGTTGTGGGTTTATTCCTTTGATGCTACAGTACTAATAAAGGTGTTACTATGTCTGATCACAGTAAACATATGTGACTCATCAATTTAACAATAATATTATTTATTTACTAATTATTATAAATAATATAATAATATTAAGTTTGAACCCATAGATAAGTATTTTTAGTAAATTTAAAAAAATCATGAAATTTAAAATATTAAGTAAACTAGAAAGAAGAAAAAAATAGAAGAATGAATACTCAAAAGGCCCAGGAGCGAGTCAGACCCTCTCCAACCAAATTTTAATGAAAAATAAAGTACACAGACATTGTATTAAAAGGGGGGGTTTTCAAAGCCTATTAAAAGACCTACCACATGAATCAGCCTCAACAAAAGGCACACAACAATCAAAATCAATAAAAGACCATTCAGAACATGACTCCATAATGGCCTTTTTTACAATGCATCAGCAAACTAATTGGCCTCCCGATAAGCATGTGTCACCTCAAAAATGATGCCATCAAGGAGACGAATACAATCAATCCAAGAGGGAAACATCAACCAAGGAACATTCCTCAACCGCCTCCGATGGATATCAATAGCCACCATAGAGTCTGATTCAATCCATAGGAATTGCCAACCAAAATGAACCGCATACCTAATAGCTTTAATCATCGCCTGAAGCTTAGTCTCAATGGAAAATCCATAACCTATATAATTATAAAATAAACCCTTAAAGAATCCCTGATAGGTACAGAAGACACCACCGCAGCTTGAGGGGCCTGGTTCACCTGAAGCCACCGAATCAACATTAAACTTCATCCAGGGGGGAATAGGAGGGATCCATCTAATAGACTTCATCTATAATAGTTTTCTAACCCTTCCAGCAATGCTAAAATTCCTCCATATAATAAGATCATTCATCCCATTATGGATACAACAAACCTGGAATCTTGAGGCTATGAAAACAGACCTATGAATCGTCCTCACTCCTAACTAGAAATTTGGTTTGATATTCTCAAAAATCTTCCCATTTGTAGCATTCCAAGTGAACCCTATAGTTGCTAAAACAGCCACCATGAGAATCACCCAAATCTATTCACTGTAGCTGGACGAAACTTCTGAATGAATAAGTCTCTCAACCGATGTCAAGTACAGATGGTAACTTGTCATATCCTAGATATATTTCTATAGCCCACCTATCAGAGAACAAGAGAGGAAAACATGGTCAATTGATTCCACCGCAGCCATGTAGATTGAGCAGGATGAGGCCATCTAAATCCAAGCTCTTAATAGAGAATATTTCACTTGAAGCCTTCTCTTCCACAACCTACAAATAAGAAAATAAACAGAGGGAGAAATGAAATAAGTCTGGAAGGCAGACATCCATCTTTGTACCTCAAACTGCCCAGCGCACATGTTCTGGTATACAGCTCGGGTGGTGATGACTCCACTAATGTTCATCATCCATTTAGGAGTATCTTTTTCAATGTAGTTATACCTATGGATGTAATCTTTAATATGAGGAGGATTGATATCAAAAAGACCTGCTCTTCCATCCTATAGATCAGCAACATAACAGTGCTACAGGTTTGAGGGAATCTCAATATCCTCTTGAATCATCCTGTATAGATGAATGAATAATTGATAGGTAAGGTGAATATTTGTTATATGATTATGAAATTATATTTCCGCATTCATTCATATATTTTTTTATCCAATAATCACAAAGAGGATTTCAAGTAACATTGTTCAGGGGATAACATATAGAAGGTAAAATTATGTAATCAATATACTATAAAATCTAGTACATTCATATGAAATGAGTACATTCATATTCACCAAGATCCAAATCTAAATAAACCATGTTTTGTTACCCTTCAATTTTAAACAGAAAATTACTTATCATGTGTTTTTAGAACAAAAAGGCCCTAAACCGTTTTTTTAGGTTAAGGTTAATGGTTATTAATTCATGATACAATGTAAAATGATTTATACCAATGGAAAATAGAATAAAATTAGGTACCCACTTTTTAAATGATAACACAAATGAAGTAGAAGCTTTAGTTAGGAAATTATCATTCCATATGAAATTTTATCCAAATAAAATTTTTAATTAAATTATGTACAAGGCATTTAAATCTAATAAATTATAAATAAATAAAATTTAATAATGAAAGAATTATTCCTCCCCCTGAGTAATCTACTCATCTCCTCACATCCCATTTCTATATGTGGAAACATTTCACTGCTAACCCCATTTTTTAGGTCAACTAAGAAAAAATTATTCCAATGATGTTATTTCCCTACATCAATTAGGAATTGGAACTACGGAATCCATACATTGACATGTTCATGGAAAAAATCTATCATCATTTCATTATTTAAGATTCTACAATTACATCCCCAATACACCAATCAATGAGGATAGGCCTGCTCTGCATTACTTCTGTTGTGAATATTGAACTAGGGAATTCATGGAAATTATTTGAGTTTATGTTTTCCTAGATTGAATGATCCATGAACTAAAAAATGTATAATATGATACATAACATCTTGGGAGGAAAATTTTCTTACATAAAAACACTTTACGCGTGGTACTCCTTAAAATTGTAGGTAGTTAACTAAACCAAGTATTTAATTCCGAAGAGATAATATTTTACATATGGACTTCCCAAAAAATTTCAAATCTATAAATACTAATGTGTGATATTTACTAATACAAATAAATTATATAAACACTTACTTGAATCATCCAAAGTGTAAATAAAATTATGTATTTCTTACATTAAGAAAAGAAACATAAATTTCAACTTAACTAAAAATATGCAAAGGTGAAAAACATATATATCATATTATTACTAAAAAATTATCTTATGTATGAACATTTTCCTAAAAAAATCATTCATCAACTTTACTGAATTTTTCAAACTCTAAAATGTTATGTATGATATTTAAACTCAAAATTATATTATGTATGAACTTACCTAAAAATAAAATCATGTCTATCTCCTATTCTCCATCTCAAAAACCTTATGTATGATATAAATTTTTTTATTTCTCAAATTACCTAGAAGAACCTTATGTATCATATTTCTCCAAAAAAACAAGCTAACCATACATATGATAAAAAATTAAATATTTTAATACTTATTGATATCTAATAATTCAAATTATAAGATTAAACATCAAAAAATAATAGTCAATAAATTTTAAAGGATTAAAATGTGTTCCAATAATTGATATTTAAGATGAATACATAGAACATTTAATTTATTAAAACCCCAAACCCCGAACACATTAATAATCAAATCATGATTTTCTTTAGAATAATGTTTCACAAAAAATAATTAAAACATTTGATCCTAAAGGATATAAAAAATAACTACAAAAAAATAGGCCTTTAATAACAAAACAATAGGTCTTTATCAATGAAAAATAGAGTAGAATACTCGATCATAGTTAAAATAAAAAGGATTTTTCTGTGATAGAAAATAGATGATACATGCATCTTTTATCATAGCTAAAACAGAACAAATATATCAGTCCTTTATAAGTGTTTTTTAGCTTTGTTAAAGGGGGTACAATTATATTTTTCTGTAAATAAATGAGCCCAAACACTTTATCAATGATCCACCCACCTCCCTATTAGTTCTTTTCACCCAGCCACCCCTTTAATCAGTCCTTTGAATTTCTAACCACATGTGTGCCCACCTGGATTCAAACCTCGAACCACTACGTTGATAATGGAATATTGTTACCACTACACTATGTTGTTTTTTTGTCTATTTAATTATATTTATGTCCATTTATATATATATTTACATATTAATTTTTTATTAATATATTTATTTAATTATTTTAAAAAAATTTATAAAATATATGTGTGTTATATATATATATATATTCATATTAATATAAATATATTATATATTATATTAATTTTAATAATATAAAATAAAATATAAATATATATCCATTTATTAAATCACTCATATATGTATATATAAATATTATGAATATATTTTTATGTTGAAAAAATCGGATAGATATTGTTTTAGATTCATTTTTATAATATGTATTTATTAAAATATTTTAGAATATATATATATATATATATTTGTTAATTATTAACAAGTACATTCTCATATATAAACATTAATATAATAGGTATATATATACATATGAATGCATTTTTATAAGGTAAATAAAATGGGTATTTTTTAACTTTAATGAAAATGTATCATAAATATTTATTTTTTATATTTAATAATACATTTCTATATAAATATGTTGATATGTGAATTAATACATGATATTATTTATAATTAAATATAAGAACATATACATATACTTATTTATAGATAATAATAAATTAGGTAAACCATTACATTTTCAAAACCATAATATCAATAAAATTATAATACCAAGGAATAAATTTAGTCCCATTTGATAATAGGAAGAAATACCATCTTAAATGAGGCTAAAATTCCATAAAATGATAAAAAATTTGGATACGCAGACTAAAAACTCAGCTTTGGAGGAATTTTGGAATTTTTTTCTTTTATGTCCCTAAAAGGGGGTTCCCACATGTCCCTGGGGCATAGAACTCATCGTAGGTTATGATTTGATATGAGGTATCACCCAAAAAGAAACTCGGATTAAACGTTATGGTTGTTTGAATTCCGATTTATGTTTTCAACATATTTTAGATATTTTATAAAAAAATATGTTTTTATATTCAAATTTTTATTAAATAAATATTACACGATAATAATTAGAAAATAATTTATTAGAAAATTTCTTAAAATTATTTTATAAGCCAATATCACAAAATATCTTATATATTAAGTGTAAATAGCTTTTTAGACTTATGTAAAATACAATTAAAAATATATTTATTATATCAATATCAATATAAATATGTTTATATATTTATATATTATTTTTAATGAAATAACTTTTTTAACTATACCCTTTGTCATCACTAGTGAAGAAGTAATGATAAATGGGGGAATTTTTCACACTTTTAAAAAAGGGCTGATAACCCCAACCCCCTATGAGTGTTATTTTAATGGCGCTCATAAATTCCATCTCCTTATTAAATATTCTTTTTATAGAGATGAAAAAGGTCCCCCTTTATCAATTATTTTTCACTAAAACTATTAAATACCACCTTTACTAGTGCTAAATATTCTTTTTTAAATGGGCTCTTTACCAACGTGTTTTCTAGCGCTGGAAATGGGTATTTAAGTGTGCTTTTAACCTGAGCTATTAAAACCCAACTGCTGGATAAACCAAGATTTCAAATAACTAATAAGTAAAAGATAATTTAATTAATTTATCACAAGAAATGAAAAATATTCATTCAAAAATTGAAATAATTTTATTTTAAAAAACTGTCAATATTGAAAAATTTGAAAATTAAAGAACATTTAATACCCAATTAATAAATAATTTCATTGGACATGTGTGGAAAACATGTATTAAAAAATACCCCAAAAAATTCCCCTACACTTAAGAAATTTATTCTCCTCAATCATTTAATTTACCATATTTAGTTAAATAAAACTAATTTCAAATATGAAAGAATTATAAGACCATCCATGTGGTAATTTTCAAAACTGTTTTCACTATGGAATCTCCAATGATAATACTTACGATCTTTTTCTTAAAGAGAACTAGTTTTTGTAAAAATTAATTTTTTTATTTTGATAAAAATTATCATATTTAAATATTTTGAAAGAAAATTAAGCATCCTCATCTAGTATTAAATTTTTCTTAAAATCACTTTTTATCTATGGTAACGAAACACACATATTTTAGTAGAAACCCATAATTATCCAAAACTGTGGGATGAGTGAGTTTAATATTAAATAGGGAATAATAACTATGTTTATCGAACCTTTTAAACATAAAAATATCAACTAGTATTTGATGTTTATTTTAAATCCATTTGAATGAAAAGTTTATAAGTTTAAATCCAATCAAGGAGATTAAATATGATTATGATTATAAAAAATAATCTCATTAAAAAACAATAATTTTAAACAGAATAATTAAAATATGGTACCAAATTGAATTCATGGATAGAGAAAAAATATAAACCACCCCAAGGTGGTAGGGAAATATATAAATTCCTTAAAAAAATTCAACTACCGAATATGAAAATTATACCTTGAAAACATCCTATTTTTTTTCTAAAAAATAAATTAAACATGAAGTGTAATCAATGAGATATAGTATACTAAAAATTGAGTCCCCTCCCTAATAACTAAAAACCCACATTGTCTAAAATGTTGAATTTCAATGTGTGAGAACAATTAAAACAACTAAATTTTATAATAGTTTGTAATCCAATATTAAAAATATTGTAAAAGAGGTCATTATCATGATCCAAAAGAATAATTTCCAAAAAAAATAGTTAGAAAAAAAATTAAGATATTTAAATATCGTATTTAGCTAGTATTACATCAAATATTTAGTGAAAATACATTTTTATTAAAAGGGATAATGCTTATACATGTTTTTTGAATGGGATTCCCCAAAAAATTATAATAATACAACATTATAATTTTTGAAGAAGAGTAGAAAAAAACATTACTAACCAGTTGAATTTTTCTAATGATTTTATCATTCCATAATTATTTTAATTTTTTATTATTAAAATATAAATTATTGGATATTATAAATAAAATGAGGAATAAAAAGTGGAAATTTTGAAAAGAAACACCTCTAATGGTGAATACTTATTTTCTTCAGTTTATTTGAAATACTTCTAAACTTTCCTACTAATGGATAGTCCATGATTTCCAAATTATATAATCTATAAGATTAAATAAATTAACATAATATATCAAAACATAAGTATAAGATGAAAATAAAACCAAATTATGAGTTAAAGGGGAGGTGATTCAAATATTCTCCACTATTTATCTCCTCTTAAAACATATGTTTTATATTATTCTAATAATTTCATAGCTGGTTGAATTTCTAATAAATCATTGGGGAGCTTCATATTAGAATTACTGAACTTTTACTAACATTGGAGATATTCCAAATCATTAAAATGAGTATTAAAGGAACATGATTCATTAAAGAATTTATGATTTAACATTGTAGAAAAATAATAATAATTTCATTATTATTAAAACAAAATTAAATTCATAGAACCATGGGTTGACTCCAATGAAGAACATAGTTTATTTAACATGGTTATAATTAGAAAATTCTTAGGTTTAAAGCATAAAAATAGTATCTAAGTCTTTTGGCTACAACTCAATGTAATTTTTTACCCTTTTATCATTGATAAATGTTTATATATTTTCCCGATAAAAAAACTCAACATCTTGACTAACCAAGACTTAAAATATATTGAATGGTCTAGACCATTTGAACATAATTTTTTTTAAGAAATTTTATAATATTTTAATTAAAATTCAAAACCTTATTTACCACCTTGAAGTTCATTTTTTTATGATTTATTCATAAATATCAATAGTTAGTTCCTTTTATATCCTTGAATTTTTATAATATTTTTTTATCTCATCCAGTCAACTCAACTAAAATAATCACCCCTCATTATTAATTTTAAAATTATAGTTAGTTAATTTCACAACCCAAAATAATTTATACTGTATTTCCATATGAATGTGCAATTAATTTCCAAAGTTAAGTCTATTAGGAGGATTTATTATAGGATTGATGAATAAAATTCTATTATCCAACAAAGATTCAGTATGTTTCAAGGAAAAGTATATCCTTAATATCATTATATTATTTATAAATAAATATTTTAGATATTTATTATAAATATTATCTTGTAAATTAATCTATTTCTGGTAAATGGTTCTAGTTTTATAAAAACAACAATACGTTTAATTAAAAAACTTGATTTCAAAATTTCTAAATAGGTACCTTTATCAACAATGAAAGACTTAAAATGTAACATCCCATGTTAGTAATTAAGAATAGATATTTTTATCTTTGTCTATTAATGAATTAGATAGTGTTGTAGAGGCTTAAAATGACAATAAATCCAATCTTAAGCATGGAATACACAAATATTTTTAAAAGTTTGTTTTACTGCCTTTTGATGGAAAACCATTTTTAAATATATCTTTTAACAATTTTATAAGCTATTATTGTCAAAATAAACTTACTATATATGATTGTGACATCAAAATTTACTTTGTGCGAATTTTTTGTATTTTTCCGATAACGTTCATTTTTTAATGAATAGTGAAAATGTTGTATTTTAATTCAAAACATATTTTTAATCTAATTTATTTATATGATTAGATTATATTTTGAATTGGTTTTGAAGTGAAATTAGAATATATTTTTACCATTTAATCCAATGGTGGTCATTGGAATAAATTTCACTTTGAAATTGGACTTAAACTGGTGTCACTCTTTTGATACTTATTGTTTCATAAAAACACGATATTTGTCATGACAACGGGAATTAATTATTAAATTAATTAATTTAACTTATATGATTAGAATTTTTTAAGATATACATCATTTTTGAATTCAGAATATAAAATATAGCTTAGGGTGAGGTTTTGGTATTTTTTTAAAAAAACATCAATTTTTTATGAATAGTGAAACCACTAAGTGGTAGTTAAAGAAACTGATTTTTTTCTCAAATGAAACTTTGCCACTTCTGTGATTTTATTTTCAAAAATACGACATACATGATTTTCATTAATAAATAAAATGTGGATCAATGAGATTAAAATAATTTTTTGGTGAATAGTAACTTTTATGTTTTTAATCGCGATTAGAGGTAATTAGTTAAGTTTAAGGTAAAAATAATGTTATAATAATATGAGATGAGCTTGACACATGTCCTACCCTCATTGGATGTGTCATGGATGACCAAGACAATCCATGGGTCAACATGGGGACCCCATAGAGCCACTTTGGTTGGGAAATGACATAAATAACTTTTTATTTAATGTAAAAGTAAAAATGACACAAACAAGAAATGTTTTACTAAAACAATTTTTAGATGGGGTTATACAAGTCATATTTTTTACTACAAATAGTAATTATAAAGATAAAAAGATTTCCTACATCGTGATATTTTTTTATAATTTTTAGACATTAAATATATTAAATTATTTATGACATCATGATGATGCGGCGATTACCTCGTTAATAAAGGATTTAAATAAAATGAAATGATAATGTAAAATATATGACCTACACATGTCCACAACCTATTGTATTGGTAGATTTAGAACCCTTATCAACTTAACCTTGAATTATATCAATGTGGGACCTTTTTAATCCAAAACTCATTTTAAAATAAAGTAACATTTCATTACTTTCCAAGAGTGCCCCTCCTCTCCTCTTATAAAAGGCCCCCACCTCTATCTCCTTACCCACACTTCCAAAGCCTTTGGGTCGTCCAAACCCTGACAATTTTGTCTCTCCACATCCCTATCTTACTCTTGAAGCCTAACTTTGGGCATAAGTCTTACCAAGGAAGCATTTGATCTCAAACCAAAGGGAGTTACCCGATTTTAAGGTAATGCATTCACTTGAGTCCTTTTGTTTTATTTTACTTCTCCATCCCCCTAAACTATTTTTATTCATTTCTTTTGTAACAACTCCAGTATCTTAGATATACTAGGATGTTTTTATAATAATTATTCTAGCTACACTTACACACACCTACATCTAATGGTTAAAGAACATACTGTTTCCGTGGATGGCGAATTTCGGCCTCCCGAAACGATGATTGTTCAAAATTCTTTAAATACCTTCAAAGGTGGACATTAAGATGACAATATATTTATATATGATATATAATATGTTTCTGTTTTCATTAAACTTCTGTATTTTTCATTTTGGGAATACCTTTATGGTTTCCATTATGGGTAAACGCGATATCTTCATTTAAGGAAGTGCAGACTACCGCCCCCTCAAAGTGATTTGATTCGTAAAATACCGTATGTGGGACATATAAAGGATGGAGTTATGATATTATATATTATATTACAATGGAATTATAATATACCTTTATATCATTATGATTCCATTCTATAAAATACAAAATAGAAATGAAAGTAGCGTTCATGCGTACGTACGGCTTACCGTCTCCATGAACGGTGCATTTCATTTCTTACCTCTAAATGATTATGTAATATTATAAATGCATGAATTTACTGGATATATATAAAATATATGATATATACATCATGATTATAATTTTGGATATAATGGATACATGAACAACTTGTAATTATAAAGGGTTTATTTTTGACTCAAGTACCAATGATCGTTAAAACGAACGTTATTAACTTAAATAATTACATAGTGTTCATGAAATGGAAATAAGTGATATAAAAGGAAAAATGAACTTTAAAATGGTTCTTAAACAAGTATAAATTAACTCATGTTTATTATTCAGGAGATTAAATAATGACCGAGTCAATTCAGACCCAAGGTATGGGACTTCGTCTCAATCTCCTTTTATTGAGGCATATTTTTTTTATACACAACCTTATTTTATACAGTGTATAAACCCTTTGACTTTTAATTTTATTCAAAAGGAATCTTTTTTATATGAAGGGTTTACTAAACGACCAATGGGAATGTTTTTTTACGTATGTAGTGACAGTGACTTCTCCACCGTCATGACCATTATTTGAGTTTCGGCTTCCTCTACAAGCCATACTTTTTTTAAAGAAAAATAAATAACATGTCTTACTTTTCTTTTATTTTGTTATTTAAAATGTTTTTCATAATGTTTTTATATCAATGTGTTGTATTGATATCTTGTGATTGAAAGGTGGAAATGTTATGTTTCCTTTATGCATGTTTTATGTGATATGATTATGTTGTGGTTCTTGGGCATTATTATGAAGACGGGTGGTTCCGTGATAAACTAAGGGCGGGTGATCCTGATATAGCTCTCCAATACATTGGGTAACGCGAAGGAGTGAAACGTTAAGGGTTATCCGATGAGATTTAGGGAATATACTGTGATGGGTATTCCAAACGTAACCAAGAGGGTTAATCCATACGTACGAATGTTATGAATGCCTCATGTTACCTTTATGTCTTATGATTTCTATGATTTATTCAAGATTTGATGATGTATGTTAAAGGTCTTATGTTTTATGGGTAATTTATGATTTCATTCTTATGTTTATATGAACTCATGTTTCCTTTCCATATTTTTATACCCATACTGATATTTTTATGCTCATCCCAAGTTTTTTTTGAAATTTTTTTCACAGGTCAAGGGAAAGGTACATGATATGATGATAGTGTCAAGGAAGTGTCAAGAATGAATCAGTGTTTTATTTTAAATATGTTCTGTTGATTGGAAAAAATGAATACTATCTTTATGTAACCACTTTTTTTAAATGTGGAATGTAATGAACGTTTTATGATCTAATTCTCTAAAACTATAAACCTCAAAAGATCCTTAATGTGTAATCTTGTAATAACTCAGTATTAAGTATGGTTTAATGCTAGGTCCTTATAGTTAGTATCAGATGTTGGTTTAGATAACTTTAGGAGTTAGAATTCTATTAAATGATTATCCAAAAATATTTTTTTATGGTCAAATTGAAATGATATAGAATTTGAAGATTACCATGTTGCTTCATCTAAGACATGTTTGTTCAGAATGGTTTTCCATAGAGGAAATAGGGAAGCAGTTCTAGGAAGCCATACAGAAGGAAATAACCTTCTGAATCAGCATCCTGAGATGGTCAGAATTGGAACTGAACAGTTTTTTGCAGTAATGGCGCAGTTGACTCAAGCGATAAATGGTGGTGGTATCCATGCATAAGATTAGCCAGATCAACCGCAGAGGAACATGTCAGTGGTGGAACATTTCATGATGCAGAATCCCCCATCATTCAGAGTATAATCTAACCCTGTGCTAGCTGAAGGGTGGATTAAAGCACTAGAGAATATTTTCGATGTCATGGGGTGTTCAGATAATCAAAATTTTAGACTTTCTATTTACCATTTGGAGGGTGAAGCAGATCAGTGGTGGTCGATGGATAAAAATATCAGGGTTGCTGATGAGATTGATGCTCTCGACTAGGATGAATTCAAAGGTATGTTTCTTGAGAAGTATTTTCCTAAGGCTGTTCAAGTTAGGATGGAAAATCAATTCCTGGAATTGAGGTAAGAGGAAGACTCAGTGGATATCTATGAAGAAAGGTTTACTCGATTGGCAAGGTATGCTCCAAATTTTATCCGAGACCTTGATAGTAAAATCAATAATTTTTACTCAGGATTAAATCCAAAATATCAAAGGACATTAGCTTCTCGAGAGTTTAATAGTTATGAAAAGATTGTTCGATGTGCTGAGAAGGTGGAAATAAAGTTTGCTGATGAAAAAGTGTTCTATATCAACCAGCAGAGGAAGAGACTGAGGTGGCAGGAGAAAGGGAAGAATTCTTCAAAAAAGTATAATGGTAAGAAAACTAAGTTTCCAGTTTGTGATAAATGTGGAAAAAGGCATGCTGGGGAATGTCTTTTGAATTCTGGAAAGTGCAACTAATGTGGTAAGATGGTACATAAGGATCGTGATTGCACTGAAAAAGAGCAGGGTGATGGTAAGACCAAATTTTATTTACAGTTAGTGAAAAGTTTTATGTGAATTGAGATGGGTCACTATGAAAATGAGTGTCCGACAAAGATCTTGAGTGATGGGAAGCAGTTAGACTACAAGCAGAAAGGGGTGGCGAAATCCTTTGAAACTACTTCAGCAGATTTCGGGCCATCAATTGAAGTTGTATGAGGTACTTTGTTTGTTTTTTCAGATTATTCTAGTGTGTTTTTTGATTCGGGGTCTACACATCCTTTCATCTCTGAAAGCCTTTCTAGTAAAATGGTAATACCATCTCAAGAAACGACTCCTGAACTTTTGGTAAAACACCTGGGGGAAATGTTCAGGCAAAAAGAATTTATAACAATCTTCCTATCCTTATCTGTGTAAAGAACCTACTTGCAAACCATATTGTTTTACCTCTAGTAGAGTTTGATGTTATACTGAGTATGGATTGGCTCTCTATTTACCATGCTAAGATTGACTGTAGAGCTAAAGAAGTTTCTTTTTAGAAAGACTTTCAGTTTTTGTACAAGAATGAACCCTTACTGTTTATAACATATCAAGAGGCCGAGAAACTTGTAAAATATGGAAATGAATGTTACCTTGCACACATCGTTGAAAATAAAGGAACTGTTCAGATTAATGATGTGCCAGTGTTAAATGAGTATCCTGATGTTTTTCCTGATGAGTTTCCTAGAATAATAACAGATCGGGAAGTTGAGTTTACTGTTGACATAGTTTCTGATGCTAAGCCAATTTCAAAACCCCCTTATCAAATGGCACAAATTAAACTTTTAGATTTGAAGGAGCAATTGCAAGATTTATTAGAGAAAGGTTTCATTCAACCTAGCACATCACCATGGGGTGCTCCTATTTTATTTGTTAAAAATAAAGATGGTTCTATAAGACTTTGCATTGATTATAGAGCCTTGAATAACATCATTTTTATGAAAAAATATACTTTGCCACATATCGATGATTAGTTTGATCAACTCCAGGGAGCTTAGTTTTTTTCAATCAAATATTGACCTGAGATCGGGGTACCATCATCTGAAGGTAAAGGAAGAAGATGTTCCGAAGACCGTGTTCCATTAAAGATATGGCCATTATGAATTTGTAGTAATGACTTTTGGGCTAACCAATGCACCTTCTGTATTCATGGACTTAATGAATATAATTTTCCATGAGCTCTTGGATAAGTTTTTGGTGGTTTTAATTGATGATATTTTGGTGGTTTCTAAAAGTAAATAGGAGCATGAAAGACATTTAAGTGTTATTTTTCAAACCTTAAAAGAAAATAAATTGTATGGGAAATTCAGAAAGTGTGAGTTTTGGTTGAAAAAAATTTCTTTCCTTGGTCAAATTGTTTTTAAGATGGGATAAACGTTGATCCTGCAAAAACAATGGTTGTTGAAGAATGGCCAAGACCCGCAAATGTAACAGAGATTCGTATATTCCATGGTTTTTCAGGCTATTACTGAAGGTTTGTTAGAAAATTTTCATGATTATATATTCCAATGACTAAGCTAACTCGGAAGCGTGTTAGGTTTATCTGGACAAAAGAATGTGATGATTGTTTTCAGGAATTGAAAAGAAGATTGGTTAATGATCTAGTTTTGGAACTACATTCCAGGAATGTGGAGTTTGTTATCTACAGTGATGCTTCATTGAAAGGACTTGGTTGTGTCCTAATGCAGAATGATCAGGTAATTACTTATGCTTCACGTTAGTTGAAAAATCATGAGATAAATTACCCTACACATGATTTGGAATTAGCTGCTGTTGTTTTCGCTTTAAAATTTGGAGGCATCATTTGTATGGAGTAAAGTGTAAAATATATGCTGATCACAAAAGCCTAAAGTATATATTCACTCAAGAAAGAATTGAACATGATACAGAGGAGATGGTTAGAATTAATTAAGGATTATTATTGTACAATTCATTACCATCCGAGAAAAGAAAATAAAGTGGCCGATGCTTTGAGTCGAAAAATTAATGCTTCATTAATAATGTTTCACTTGGAACGTGATCCTTTGGTTAAGGATTTGATGAACATTGGCATAGAAGTTGTGGTGCAGGAAGTTCTTATGTTTTGTTTTAGGTATTAGTGATATCATCTCTGTAAGACAGAGTCAAGAAACCACAGAAGCAAGACAGTGAGTTGCAGAAAAAGGTAGAGCTGGTTCAGAAGGGTAAGTTGCCTGAATTCAACATTGTTAAATATTTTGTTTTGAGATTTGGGAAAAGATTGTGTGTGCCTTGTGATTCACATTTAAAGAGAGAGTTGTTATGTGTAGCTCATAGTTCTCTGTTTTTAGTTCATCCTGGTAGTACTAAGATGTACAGAGATATGCGGTAGTATTACTGGTGGGATGGAATGAAAAGAGATATTGCTGATTTTATTGTGAAGTGTTTAACTTTTCAACAGGTTAAAGTAGAGTGGCAGTTACAGAAAGGGATACTTCAGCCTTTACCAGTTCCAGAGTGGAAATGGGAGAATATATCCATGGACATTGTTGCGGGATTACCGAAGACATCTCGAGTTAATAATGCAATCTAGGTTATTGTTGATCGCTTGACTAAATCTTCTCATTTCCTTGCTATATGAGATACTTTCTCTCTAGATCAACTTTCCCGTTTATATCATAAAGAGATAGTCAGGTTATATGGAGTTCCTCTCTCCATTGTATCTGATCGTGATCCCATGTTTACTTCTAACTTTTTAAAGGGCCTGCAGAAGTTGTTGGGTACTGAATTAAATCTTAGTACAACATTTCATCCTCAATCATATGGGCAGTCAAAATGAATAATTCAGACTTTGGATGATATGATACGTTCTTGCTCTATGGATTATCCGGGAAGTTGGGACCAACATCTTTCTTTGGTTGAGTTATCTTATAATAACAATTTTCATTCTAGAATAAAGATGGTACCATTTGAGGTGTTATATGGAAAGCGGTGTCGAACTCCATCTTTCTGGGATGAAGTGGGTGGAAGGAAGTTGATGGGACCAGACTTGGTGGAAGAGTTGGCAGAAAAAGTTCAGCTGATACAGAAACACATGAGAATAGCTCTGAGCAGGAAGAAGAGTTATGCGGACAACAGGAGGAAGGATCTATCTTTTGAGGTAGGTGATCATGTTTTTCTCAAAGTCTCACCATGGAAAAGTGTGATGTGATTTGGTAAGAAAGAAAAGTTGAGTCTAGGGTTTATTGGACCATATGAAATTTGGATAGAGTTGGATCAGTTGCATAGAGGGTGGCTTTACATCCGAATTTATCTCAGGTACACAATGTTTTTCATGTTTCGATGCTGAGAAAGTACATGCCAGTTCCATCTCTTGTTTTGAGTCCAGAGGTAGTTCAGCTGGAACAGAACCTATCTTATGAGGAACAACCGGTCCAGATTCTTAACCACAAGGAGCACGTGTTACGGAATAAGGTGATTAATCAGGTAAACGTTTTGTGGAAAAACCACATGATGGAAGAGGCAACATGGGAATCTGAAAATGCAATGAGGGATAAGTACCCCCATTTATTCGATAAGTAAATAAATTTCGGGGACACAATTTTCTAAAGGGGGGAAGGATTTAGCATCCCATGTAAGTAATGAATGATAGATATTTTTATCTATGTCTATTAATGAATTAGATATTGTTTTAGAGGCTTAAAATGATAATAAATCCAATCTTAAGCATGGAATACACTAATATTTTTAAAAGATTGTTTTACTGCCTTTTGATGGAAAACCCTTTTTAAATATATATTTTGACAATTTTTTAAGCTATTTTTGTCAAAATAAACTTATTATTTATGATTGGGACATCAAAATTTACTTTGTGTGAATTTTTTGTATTTTTCCGATAAAGTTCATTTTTTAATGATTAGTGAAAATGCTGTATTTTAATTCAAAACCTCTTTTTAATTTAATTTAATTATATTATTAGATTATCTTTTGAATTGGTTCTGAAGTGTAATTAGAATATATTTTTACCATTTAATCCAATGGTGGTCATTGGAATCAATTTCACTTCGAAATTGTACTTAAACTGGTGTCAATCTTTTGATACTTATTGTTTCATAAAAACACGCTATTTGTCGTGACAGCGGGAATTAATTATTAAATTAATTAATGTAACTTATATGATTTTAATTTTGTAAAATATACATCATTTTTGAATTCATAATATCAAATATATCTTAGGGTTATGTTTTTGTATTTTTCTGAAAAACTTCAATTTTTGATGAATCGTGAAACCACTAAGTGGTAGTTAAAGAAACTGATTTTTCGTTTAAATGAAACTTTTACACTTCTGTGATTTTATTTTCAAAAATCCGACATACATGGTTGTCATTAACAAGTAAAATGTGGTCCAATAAGATTAAAATAATTTTTTGGTGAATAGTAACTTTTATGTTTTTAATCGCGATTAGAGGTAATTTGTGTAGTTTAAGGTAAAAATAATGTTTTAATAATATGTGATGAGCTTTAAACATGTCCTACCCTCATTGGATGTGTCATGGCCAACCAAGAAAATCCATGGGTCAACTTGGGGACCCCATGGAGCCACTTTTTTTGGGAAATGACAAAAATAACTTTTTATTTAATGTAAAAGTAAAAATGACACAAACATGAGATGTTTTACTAAAACAATTTTTACATGGGTTTATACAAGTCATATTTTTTACTATAAATATTTATTATAAAGATAAAAATATATCATACATCATGATATTTTTTTTTATAATTTTTAGACATTAAATATATGAAATTATTTATGACATCATGATGATGCAGCGATTACCACATTAATAAAGAATTTAAATGAAATGAAGTGATAATGTAAAATCAATGACCTAAACATTTCCAAAACCTATTTTATGGGTGGATTTAGAACCATTATCACATTAACCTCTAATTATATCATTGTGGGCCCTTTTTAATCCGAAACACATTTTAAAAAAAGTAACATTTCATTACATTCCAAGAGTGCCCCTCCGCTCCTCTTATAAAAGGCCCCCACCTCTACCTCATTACCCACACTTCCAAAGCCTTTGGATCAGCCAAACCCTACCCATTTTGTCTCTACACATCCCTCTCTTACTCCGTGAAGCCTAACTATGGGCAGAAGTCTTCCCAAGTAAGCCTTTGAGCTCAAACCAAAGAGAGTTACCCGATTTTAAGGTAATGTCTTCACTTGAGTCCTTTTTTATTATTTTACTTCTCCAACCCCGTAAACACTTTTTATTCATTACTTTTGTAACCACTCAAGTATATTCAATATACTAGGATGTTGTTATAAGAAGTATTTTATCTACACTTACACACACCTACATCTAATGGTTAAAGAACATACTGTTTCTTTGGATATCGAATTTCGGCCTCCCAAAACGATGATTGTTAAACATTCTTTTAACACCTTCAATGGTGTCCACTAAGAAGACACTATATTTATATATGATATATAATATGTTTGTTTTTTCCTTAAGCTTCTGTTTTTTTCATTTTGGGCATACATTTATGGTTTCCATTATGGGTAAACGCGATATCTTCATTTAAGGAAGTGCGGACTACTGCCCCCTCAAAGTGATTTGATTCGTTAAATACCATATGTGGGATGTATAAAGGATGGAGTTATGATATTATATATGATATTACACTGTAATTATAATATACCTTTATATCATTATGATTCCATTCTATAAAATATGAAATAGAAATGAAAGAAGCGTTCATGCATACGTATGGCTTACGGTCTCCATGAACGGTGCATTTCATTTCTTACCTCTAAATGATTATGTAATATTATAAATGCATGCATGTACTGGATATATATGACATATATTATATATACATCATGATTATAATTCTGGATATAATGGATACATTAACATCTTGTAATTATAAAGGGTTTATTTTTTACTCAAGTACCAATGATCGTTAAAACGACCGTTATTAACTTAAATAATTACATAGTGTTCATGACATGGCAATAAGTTATATAAAAAGAATAATGTACATGAAAAATGCTCTTAAACAAGTATAAATTAACTCAAGTTTATAATTCCTGAGATTAAAGAATGACCGTGTCAAGTCAGACCTAAGGTATGGGACATCGTCTCAATCTCCATTCATTGAGTCATATTTTGTTTTATACACAACCTTCTTTTATACGGTGTATAAACCCCTTTTACTTTTATTTTTATTCAAAATGAGTCTTTTTTATACGAAGCGTTTACTAAACGTCAAAATGGAATAGTTTTTTTGTACGTAGGCGGCGACAACGACTTCTCCACCATCTTTACCATCATTTTAGTTTCGGATTCCTCTACAAGGAATATATTTTTTAGAGAAAAATAAATACCATGTTTTACTTTTATTTTATTTTGGTATTGAAATTTTTTTTCATAATTATTTTATATCAATATTTTGTATTGATATCTTGTCATTGAATGGTGGAAATGTTATGTTCCCTTTATGCATTTTTTATGTGATGCGATTATGTTGTGGTTCTTGGGTATTATTTTGAAGACGGGTGGTTCCGTGATAAGATTAGGGTAGGTGAGCCTGATATAGCTCTCCAATGAATTGGGTAATGCGAAGGAGTGAAACGTTATGGTTTCTCTGACGATATTTAGGGAATATACTGTGATGGGTATTCCAAATGTAACCAAGAGGGTTACTCCATACGTAAGAATGTTATGAATGCATCAAGTAACCTTTATGTCTTATGATTTCTATGATTTATTCATGATTTGATGAGGTATGCTAAAGTGCTTATGATTTATGGGTAATGTATTATTTCATTCTTATGTATATATGAACTCATGTTTCTTTTCCATATTTTTATAACCCATACTGAGATTTTTATGCTTGTCCCAGGTTTTTTTGAAATGTTTTTCACAGGTCAAGGGAAAGGTACATGATATGATGATAGTGTCAAGAAAGTGTCAAGAAAGAATCCATGTTTTATTTTAAATATTTTCCGTTGATGGGAAAAAATAAATACTAACTTTATGCAACCACTTTGTTTAAATGTGGAATTTAATGCAAGTTTTATGATCTAATTTCCTAAAACTCTAAACCTGAAAAGATCCTCAATGTGCAATCATGTAATAACTCAAGATTAAGTAAGGTTTTAGGTCGGGGCCTTATATAAAAACATCAAATATTTAAAAAATGTTCTTATTGATGAATTTATAAAAAACAATTAGCATTATTTTTCATAAGATCCTGGGTTAACCTAAATTTTAAAACATAACAAAAATCTACTAAGATATACCCATTCACATGGATTGATTTAATTGGTGTCATAAAATCCAATAACCAAAAATAAAAACATATGAAATTCTAAAAAAAAATTGAGGTAACTCGTTACTTCTTCTAATATTTCACATCCATTCTCATATGTCACAAAAAACTATTAAAACAGTTGCATCAATTAAAAATGCTGGATAATAGAATCCATTTTGAAAGACCTTTTGAGTTTTCCTCTCTCCCCTATCATTTATCTCCCTTAGTGATGATAGATAACTCTCTAAAATGGTCGTTATTTCTTCCAAAGGGACATTTTTTCGCAATATCCCATGGTAACTCCTTTTAAATAAAAATGATCCATCCCGAAATTATTAGTAAATATCACAAATGAATTTATTCTTTTTATACAAATTCCACTAGAAATTATTTTAGAGTCTAGGAAATTAACAAAATATACAAACCACGTTATCCATGATAATGAAATAGTTAGTGGTTTTTCATCTTGGAATAATGAAATAATCTCTCTGGGATCATTGATTTTAATACTGTATAGCCTAGATAAATTATCAACAATTATATTTTTAGCACATTTTTACCCATAATCTCTATTCAAAACCCTTTTAATAAGAGGACCCTTTAAATTATCCTAGTTATATCTTCTTTATTAAAAAATGTATTTTATTTATTTAATGACCTATCAAAACAATTTCATTATACCTAAAAAAATATTTCATAAAGTTGTCATGAGAAAAAACCAAAAAATAATAATTCCTTCTCAGTTGTAGGGTATTCATTTTGGGTATCATCTAGAAATATACTTCCAAAAAACACATGATTAAACCTATTTTCTTTTATTTTAACTACAATGACTTCATAATTTATATTAGTGGAATTAAACATAATTTAAAAAGGTAATTTCAAGTTAAGGGATGTAATTATGGGTGAGGAAGTTAGTTTTTGGTGGAAAATGTTACACTTCGTTGCTATTTAAGAAGGTTTCAATGGTTTGAAAAAGGTTGTGATCTCTTTAGTATAGATTAATTTGGGTTTTATTCCTCAACCGTAAACATTTTGTGTTTTTTTGGGATTATGTATTGATAATGGTCATGGACTACTCGGGTGGAGGTGCTTCTGTGATGTTTTGGCGGTCTCGATGAACGTTATTTGATATTGGATCCCTTGATAATCAATCCCTTACTCTGACCTCATGTACCTATTAACCGCTCAAAGTCAGATCATTATAAGTGGTTACTATGAGGTTTTGGAATTTAAGGTTATGTGGTTTATGTGTTTCCATGCATGACTTGAGTCAGTTCTCTAACTTCCAATTTCTCTGCACCTCTCACAGTTATAACTAGAGAGATGGTAACAAAGTGGTTTTTTGGAATTGTGGTTTTTCAGTCATCGGTGTTCCACACATGACCTGTTTCACTATTATCTGGTGATTATGAATTCTATTATTATGCATCTTTGACAAAGGTGACGTTCGATGTTGAAAAAAACACCAATGGAGTTGTTTTGGTTTATTGGATTGTTTGTTATTTCTTCCTCAAAGTCTTCGATGAAGTTGGAAAGAGTGAAGATGCATTGATGAAGCCCAATTTTTAATGGGGATGATGAAAACATGGTTAATATTTGATGTCAAGGTTGAAGGTATTATCTATGATTGTTGTTTGAAGATACAGTGGGAAAATAGGTGACGGGTTCTCTCCAGTGAAGTTGTGATGACGAGGTGTCTTAACTATTAGTGGGTACATCTTGAGGTGGCTCGATGTTTTATATTATGTGTCTCGATCCTTTCAGGTGGAGATGGGTTCAACATTGGTAGTTTTATAAATTTCAAATTTGGGTAGTTTTTTTATTACTATTTATAATTTTAATTTAAAAATATTGTTAGTTTGGATTGAATTGGAATGCGAGGTTACCACAAATCCATAATGTAGTTATTAAAAATAAAAAATAGGATTGGGAAAATTATTTATATTTTACCAATTGTGAAAATAAGGGCCTTGTGTTATCTATAAAATATTTAATGAATATTTAGTAGAAACAAATATTCTTTATAAAAATTCTAACACCCATAAAAATACCTTGAGGGGGTAAATTTTGAATAAATTTTCACGTAGAAGTATTAATTTTAATTCCTCTCAAAGACACATTGTGGCCAAGAAAAATCCCCTAGGTGACCATAAATTAAAATTTCTATAAGATTCAAATAATATTTTTCTATTCAAACCTCTAAAAGAATAATCTATGGTTCCTTAAATAGTTCTAAAATATGTTCCAAGTAATAGAAATGTTATCCATGAATAACTCAATTATCCTCTCTATCATTTCTAAAAATATAATCATCACACATCTTTTAAAAGTGGATAAAGATCCACAATATCTAAAGGGTATTCACCTATAGGAAAATGTTTCAAAGGTACATGTCAATGTGGTATTTTTTTAATCATCATGGGCTGTAGTAATTTATTTATAACCATAATAGAAATCAAAATAATAATAAAACAAATTACTGGAAACATATAATGTATTTAATCTAATAATGGAGAAGGAAAATTTTCTTTCTAAGTGAATGAATTCATCATTATATAATTAATATAGACTCTCCACGTGGTCACATTCTTGTTCTCAATTTTTTCATTCATTTCATTCATGGCAACAATGAAACCTACGTTATTAGAAACTACATGGATAAGACATACCCATGGACTATATACAATGTGATAAATGATTTTTTTATCATAAATCATGATATAATCCTCTCTAAGAACCTCATTTATCATAGGATTATTTTTTATTTATCTTAAAAATCATTTTTTGTGATCGGGATCCATAGGGATCCTATTCGTGCAGATTGATGGATTAATCCCACTTATATTAAAAATGGGCTATCCTATAGTAGTTTTAAACACTCTAAATATAACTATTGGAAAACACATTGGAAAAATACCAGAAGACCCTCTCAAACTTATAGCTAAACATATACACCACATGCCCAAAGGGAATTCTGGATCCCCATGGGATGGCGACTAACTCCCAAGCATCGAGAAAAAAAATTGAAGGGATGATTTCTCCCAACCTGAAGTAAAAAAATATCAAATATATAAAAAATGATAATAGGGGTGTAGATAAATATATTCTATACTGAAACTAAACACTTGAAACCAAACATCTCAAGAGTAGAAACAAATATCAGAGTATAAGTCTAATCATAAAGGACCTCAAAAACAGGAAAAAAACTACTCCATGTAATATCCTGAGAAGTCTCACAGTATCTCACCATAATCTACTCAACATAGATGATAGAAAAACTCACTAGCCCACTATGATGCCTTTCCTTTCCCTATATCAAAATAAATAACCATGTTTACATGCCTTTGAAGTAGTATGTAGGGTGTGACATAACAGGATC
This sequence comes from Viscum album, assembly GCA_963277665.1. Classification (NCBI taxonomy): domain Eukaryota; kingdom Viridiplantae; phylum Streptophyta; class Magnoliopsida; order Santalales; family Viscaceae; genus Viscum; species Viscum album. Next base: position 2,089,448,284 of record OY728152.1, read on the forward strand.
ATTATGGTCTCACCTGGATGTTCCATATCAATTCTCTGGACAACAATTCATGAATTATCATATTTAATGAAAACAAAGCATGATAATAGTTTAATAATATTTATATGAAAATCATATAAAAAAATTTTAATTTCCCCCTTTTCTAAATTTCCAAATAAAATAGGTATATGAATTTCAATGTAATTTTTATCTATATATCTTAGTAGATAAATCAATTAAATAAAAATATTGCATCATTTCTCATATCAAGTCCATGTAAGTACAAAAACTAGTATTAACCAATAAAAAACCCCTAAATCAGCTAAAAAGAAACATAGGTAGCATCACACCAGGGATCACAGTAGGTTGGTATAGCTAGGACACTCGTACCTAACCCAAAAATTCATGTACACATCAAGAAAAATAATATATACATTTAGTCTATAGTGAAGTGCAAAAATATAGAAAGTGAACCCCCCTATTAGGTATAATGGGTACCTTGAACAACAGGCCTAGGGATCAGAGGACATCACAATGAGCAAACCCCATAACAGTGGATGGGACCTACTATTAAACCTTCCAACTAAGTACCCAAGGCTTTCCAAGTGCTCAATTTTCCCAATTAAAACATCAAACCATTTCTATCAAATCATTCTTTGAAATCAATTTTACAAATAAATACACAATGCTTTGAAAAAATATTTCCATTTACCAAAACTAGGGGAGAACCATCTTTTATAAAAACCAATTTCCATACACACAAAACAAATTAGTTCATTTAAACATTTCATTTGATTAAAAAACATATCAAAATATGTGAAATTCAATTCACCACCATAGGCTAGAGACGGAACAACCGACCTGATAACTCTGGGTCACACATGCCCCTAACAGAACCCACCAAAAAGGGATTCAAAAATAGAAAATGAGGAAAAAAATCTAAGTACATATCCCAAAATCAATTCAATTCACAAAAAAGTACGGATAGAGAAGACGAAACAATACATACCTCAAGAATTCACACCTATCACACCACAACCAACAAATGAAACAACCTCCAAAATAATATTTTCTTATAGATATAGAGTGAAAAAAACCCAACTAAAATAGTGATAAATCACAAAATGAATCAATATATACCAATTGGAGAATATAAAAATCATCAGAAAAATATTCTAGGTCGGGATCCAAAGGAGTTGTGGAAGAATGAAATGAAATTTCATCCACGACTAATTGTTTAAATTCTACTCGTGATAATTAAAATACATAAAATCTCTTTACATGTCATGAATTACATAGGGATCATATACACCAAAAAATCACTTTTTTATTATTAACAGATCTTTTATTATCAAATGGTGTGCACTCACTTCATATTGTGTTCCAGATTAATGATATATGAACTGCAGAACATACACATCACATACTCCTCTTAACCGGAATGTATTTGTCCTACAGGCAACAAAATTCTTTTGATTCTAAAATGAAAACCCAAAAATACCTCAGGCATCCTCTAAACAATGGAGGAACCCATCAAACCAATTAACACATTTATACCCAGAATCCATTATTTCAAAAAAATATGCATCCCCTAAATTTTTTTCATTTTTCTAAGCGTACTTTCTTCATTCTTGGGAGTCCTAAGACACACCCAATTAATGTGTAAAACAAGAAAGGGAAGTAAATTAACTAAAATAGAAACTCCCCGCCATAAGACATTTTGCCCCCATGAATTCATGTGGATGAATGATGTCATCTAAAGTGGTCAGAAAACTACTCCCTCATCAATTATTGGTTTTATCATGTCTCATGAGAATATGAATCATGCTTCTATAACACTTTGACCAATGGAATCAACTTCCCATGGAATAATTTTATTTGAGATTCAATGATCTCAAATGTGTACTCAATACTAGAAACATGTGGGTATAACTTAATATCATCCCAACATAAAATGTGGGACGAATTATGATGATATTTCCTAAGTTGTGATTTGTGGGAAATAGTATCAATACCCATCAAATATTCCAGCAATACCAACCAATTAGAAACTACCCAATCCAATAAATGACCTCAAACGGTTTCACATATCTCGGAGCCATATTCCCCCATTTCCTAATCCAATGGTGACCCATTAAAGGAGAAAAATTCAAGAAAACATGGTCACTTATATAAACCTACAATGAATGAAATCATTGATCTATATAATATTTTTTTCAACTTTTCACTATATGAATACACCATTATGTATAGAAATTCCTCTTAAACATCATCTGAACCAAATTCAGTCCCACCGGAGAAGCTCCACCAAAATCTTCCCAACTAATAAGTGACCTACATGGGAAACCATAAAATGAATAAAAACCATTATGATTAATGACTGATAAATATTATTATCAGCAGACTCAATTAGTCCCAGTTTGAAATAATAATCTCCACCAAAATTCAATACACATGCGCAAAGCATATCCTCCAAAACCTAAATATAATGCGTCATCTGACCATCTATTCATGGATGATAAGTCATACTCAATCTAAACTGAGTCCCCATATCCTCTTGTATACTTCTCTAGAACCAAAATTTTATCCTAGAATCCCTATCTGAAATAATGGAATATGAACCCCACGTCACCTCGAAATTTCATTCACATACAACTTACCCTAATATTCAACTTTTTTGGTGTCTCTGATCTGGAGAAAGTAAGATGACTTTGTTAACTGACCAATCAGAATCCCGATAGAATTTCTCTCATGGGGAGTCTATGGTAATAAAAAAACAAAATCCAGGGATACCTCATTCATTTTCAAAACTAGCAATAGAAAAGGATGAATTAAACTAGAATGTATAAAATGCTCTTCCTTAATTAGTTGGAAAGTGTAACAATGGTACACATGATTAGAAATGTAATGCTGCATACCCAGCTACCAAAATCATCATATCATGTCGTAATACATCATTGTAGTTCCTAGATGAAGGATCGATGAAGAATTATGAAAATAAAATGTATCAAAGATCCCCATATATGTTGGGATGATAAACTGATCCCCAAAACTAATAATACCATCTAAATATTGATACCCACCAGAAATGGCCTCCCCAACATATAGGGTTTCTTGAATTCCTATAAACATGAATTCCCACTAATTACTCTATAGAATATACTCACGATAAATTATGATAAAAGAACAATTGTAAAAACCTTACTTAAAAAACCAACTTGAGCATTTAGATTCAACTGTGAAAAAATACCAATAAGGTTCAACTATTCCTTCAATTCTTCAACATATTTCAATGTAAATTCACTAGTAAGAGTGTCTAGAATGAAACTCCCCTTCCATAGGGTTTAGGTGATTACAATTTCTAATGTATGAATGTATTCCACCCATCACTTTTATCTAAGATTCAAGAATTTTTTATAAAATATTTAACTCAAACTCTTCTGGTCAGAAAATACTATGATCCTTTCCCAAAAAAATAATGATTCCAACATTTACGCACATGAATAACTGAAAAAATCTCTAAATTGTGAGTGTGGTTATTCTTCTCACATGTTCTTAGAAGAAGAGAATCACAGGACACCACATGATCATCCTACATGATCACATATCATGAAATAGAACCATAAGCATAAAAATCCACATATCCTTTATAATGTTTAAGTATGTAAAAATATAATTCGATGTTATAATTCATTTCATCTAATCGAACAAACACTAAAACATTGCTCCCCATGTAAATTTCACCACTTTCCTAGTAAGAGTTGTGAAAGGTGACACCAAATTTGAGAAATCCTTAATGAACCATAAATTGTATCCTGAAAGACAAAGGAAGCTTCCAAACTCAATGAACGTTTGTGTATCCTCCAACAAAAATACATCCATTACCTTCAAAGGATCAAATTATAATCTATTCTCATAAATCTTGTTCCCAAATAGTTTCACTTACTGAATATAGAAGTTTCATTTTGAGATATTTTAATACAAATGTATACTTATAAGGATTTATAAAACCAAACTCATATAGTTCTAATACACATTCTCAAATATAGAATAAACAAAAAAATTAATATATAAAAAAACTACAAAGGTTTATAGATATTGAGGGAATATATGATTCATAAAATCCATGAAAACTATAGAAGTGTTATTCAGAAAAAACAGAATAAAAATATATTCGTAATGGATATACCTAATTCTAAAAGCCAAATTTAGTATATCACAATCCTAAAATCAAAGCTTGTGATAACCCAATCGAAGATCAATATTTGAAAACAACTTTTACCATGTAAACTAATTGAACTGTTCATTTACATGAGGTAAAGAATAATTTTTCTTAAATGCTACCTAGTTCAACATTTGATAGTCCTCACTTAATCAGAGTGAATCATCTAACTTCTTGTGGGAGAGTACTGGGGTTTCCCAAGGGGAAATACTATGGTGAAAAAAATATTTTTCACCAACTTGTCCAGCATAATTTTGAGCTTCTTCACCTCCACTGGTTCCATATGATAAGAAGGTATCAATATCACTTGTTCCCTTGGAACATATTCAATGGTAAACTCTACCTCCCTCTCTAGAGGAATCATGAATAATCATATGGGAAAAAATCACGAAAATTCTAAAAAATAATATGAATATCAAAAACAAAAAAATGACATCCGGATCAACTACAACTATAGACAACAAACTCCTAGGATCTAAGAGGAAATTTCTGGCACGACCATACCTCAGATCCCACACTCCCTGAAACACCCATGATCTCCTATCAGCTATAATAAATTAGAGACACTAATGATAAAAATCAATATCTACATGATGAATAACAATAAAATACTTCTCAGGGATGACATCAATCAAATCTTGATTGGGAAAAAATAAATCCTTGTCTAATTATATGTCATCTATAAATTGTGCATAGAAGGACACAAGAACCCCTAATTTTTACTCTTCCCATGAGGTGTCTCATAATCCATAAAAATGGACATGAGATTCATTTGAAGGATAAGAATATCAATAAAATGGATAGATATAAATGAGTGGGAAGAACCCGTATCAAATAAAGAAATCACTACTCAGGATTCCAAAAAGTTGGTACCTCTCAATATTGATGGGACTATGTTTACCTCGATTGGAAACTCAAATACTTTGGGAGGGTTCTTCACTTTTAAGGCATGTGGCTAGAGACCTATAATCTTTGATGCATCTAAATACATCACTTTATCATTTGGATATAATGATCCATGACAATATCATGGAGGATGCATAGGCTGTAAAAATTCTATAGGAAACAATAAAATCAAAAACTATTACACATATTAGTAGGTGATGGGGAATCACTCTATGGATGTCTGACCATTCCACACTTTTAGAAAGTAAGAGACACCTGAATATTTGAAACCGTATGTGTCAAAGAGGCATGTTATAGAGAACTTCCTCCACCACTCTTGTGATAATCCTACTAATTTATATTTTTTTATTATAGATCCCTTGAAGCAACCACTAGGCGGATGTGAAGGGGAATAATATACAACCATTCATTCTTTTTTAATTTCATCTATAATATCTGTATAAACTGTATCTTAATAGGTTGAACTATTTAGCATAAATACCCATAGTCTAATATATAGTTTCAAAACATTAATGTACTTTTTAACATTCAATTAGTCACTCTTTACATCCTCTGGTGAAAATAAACCATCCGAAGAACCCAATTGGGGTACACCAACACAGAACTCTCTCATTTTTGAAAAGAGTGGATCTTTGGAGACTTTCACATCATTATATACTCGATACAAAACTGATGGAAGAAGATAGTCTTGAAACCCTTCCAGTACAATCCCACATGCATGTCTTTCTATATCAAATAATACCACCAATGATTTCTAGGAACCTAAGGTTAGAATGTTTCACATTTCATATTGATACTCTCATTTGTATCCTAAAATTTAATGATCTAGTGGATCATTTCTATTCGATACTACACCTCTTGAGGTTTATTTGTACTACTAAAGTATAGTGGATTCTTTCATAAGAACTCTCTTGACGGATTTCCCTCCCTTATCGGTCCTGGTTGTACCTCAACAACCTTGTTTTGAACTTGTTAAACATTCTGTTTAATTACATAGACTTATTTCATGATATCCTTGATAAATGTCATAAAAATACCGGATTTTCATTGAGGATCATCAGTTGAACATTCCTAATGAACACACATATTATGTCTCAGAGGAATACTACAACACACTGAAACCAAAAAAATTATCCGATAATAGAAATAAATCTCAGTTCAAACTAGAAAACCCATAAGAAAAAAATGATGTCAACAAAAAGAACTCATGATAGGAGACATGAATCCAAATATCCTATATGCACATGAGTTTCATCATGGCAAGAGTTATCAATTCTCTCACTATAATATACCTCTCATGTCTGTAAAATTCTATCACTAGTCTATTAGACACCCCAATACAAGGACTCTTGAGGACATACCACCTTTGATAACAAACTATGATGAATCGAAACAAAAACTCTCTCAAACTAGTACATGACCCGACACTCCACATACCTAAAGCATGTTCCTAATCCTCATGGGTTAGCGACTGGCACCTGACCATCAAACAAAAAATAGAGGGAATGATTTCCCCCCACATGATGCAACAAATGGAACATATATGAAAAATAATGAATTTAAAACCAGATAATTAAATTTAATACTAAATATAAATAGTTGAAACAAAACAACTCAAAAGTAGGAACATCTATTCAAGTACATGAACAACAAAAAACGACTACCAAAATAGGAAAAACAACTACTCCATGTGATAGTGTGGGAAAACTCCAATAATCTCACCACCATATACCCAGCTAAAATGATAAAAAATCTCACCTCCTCCCTAATGTGCCTTTCCATTCCCTGCTTCGAAAGACATAGTCATGTATACATGTCACCAATGTGGTATGCAGGGTCTGAGCTAATGGGCTCAATAGGTACTCACCACGATTTTTCATATCATGTCCCTAAATAATAATCCATGTATCATCATCAATAAATAAAACAATTCATGATGATAGTTTAATAGTTTTTATATCAAAATCATGGGAAAATAATTTATTTTCCCCTTTTTCCATATTTCCAAATAAAATATGTAAATAAATTTCAATGTAGTTCATATCCATATATCTGAGTAGATATATCATTTTAAAACAAAACAAAAAATTCATCACTTCTCATATGAAGTCCATGACAGTACCCAAAATAGTAAAAACCAAAATAATAATCCCAAATAGGCTAATAAGAAGCACAAGTAACATCACATTAGGGATCAAACAAGGTCAGGATATATAGGATACTTGTATCTAACATAGAAAATTTTATACACATCAAGAAACTAAACCTATTCAATGATTTTAGAGTGTAGAGGAACATCATAGCAAGTGAACCACCCAAAAGGTCTAATAAATCACTAGAAATACAATCTTATAGAGTAGAGGAAAGCCCAATGACAAAATACCCATAAATGGATGAGAAATATTACAATACCTTCCACCTAAGTACTGATGTCTTCCCATGTTCTTTATTTCCCAAATAAATTTATCAAACCATTTCTATCAAATGATTCTTTTTAAACCATTTCAAAAATAATTTCATAATTCTTTAAAAACCCTTTTCCATTTATCAAACCCATGGGAATACCTATCTTTTTTTAAAACCTAGTTCCATGTACAAAAAAACCCCAATCATGCCATTTGATTTAATAATAAAATTAATAAAAATAGGAGAAATGTGGTGAACCAACTCAAGATATATATAGATCCTCCTACATCAAAACATGGGGTTGCACATGGCTATAAAAATCCAACCAAAGAAGGACTCAAAAATGAAAAAAGAGCACTTAGAATCATCCAAATCAACTTAGAATTGATTCAATTCACTAAAAGTAATGTTGTAGAATATGAAACAATACAAACCATAAGAACACATAACCACCACAGTAGAACCAATAAAGGGAAGTGACTCTAGAACAATATTCCACCATAGATCTAGTGATATGAAAACCAACCTCAATAGTGATAAATCATAGAAAAATACAATTTAGATTGAACAGAGACTCCAAAAATCATTGGAGAACCCTTCTAGGTTGACATAAAAAGGATATATGAATGAATGAAATGATATTTCAGCTGAGTGGCACCATTAAATCCTTTCATGTGACAATTAAATTATGTATAATCATTATACATGTCGTATAATCAATAGAGATCACATACTCTAAAAAAACATCACATTTTTTAAAAAAACCTATGTTTTATTGTTACACAACTTGTAATCTTTAAATGGTCTATACTCACTTCAAGATTTGTACTATATTAATGAAATGTGACCTATAGATCTTATACATTATTCACTCTTATTACCTGGATAGTATTTTTCATACACATTACAAAATTTTTTAATTCTTACATGAAATCCCAAACACCTTGGCAGTCCTTAGAGCTTGGGAGATCCTAGAAAAAACCCTAAAAATATTTATACATGGAATTAATTAATTCAAACAAACATACATCCTATAACTATAGGTAAATTTTCTCAACAAATGTTCTCTATCTTTAGGAGCCCTACAACACATGAAACAAAAGAGGAAAATAATCAAAGATAAGGCAATTACCTAGAAGGGGATAATGGGATGTTAAAATTACTCTTAAATATTCCTATCTCAAGTTATATAATGATTGGTTGTTATAAATACATACTAATAAATAAATATTTTATGTGATATATAAATTTTTTTATATCTTATAGTCTTTTTTATTGTATAGAAGGTAGATTTATCTGTCAGGGTGGACCAAGGTCTTCGACGTGTCTTTTAAGGAATAAATTTGAACTAAATTAATCCTCTTACTCATTGTTGTCCAAAATATAAAACACTTAATACTTGGAACTCAAATATCATTAAATAATGTTATCCTTATTAAATTCATGAAGGTGTTCTAAAAAAATTCCCCCATAATAAATAAAATTGTCCATTATATTCAACAAAATAAATTTCTAAATAGGTATCATTGGCTGAGGGTTTTCTATATAGTCCTTCTATGAGTCCCAAATGTTCTTATTCATGTTTATCATAAGGACCCATACATTAGTGTTGATAAACTCATTAAATGTTTGTTAAATGTTAATTCCTTAAAAAATTAATCATTTATTTATTTTCTATTTTAATCAAATTTGGAAATTGATTTTACTGTAGATGAGTTAATAGTAGTTCAAATAGTTCCTAATAAACCTACCAACAATGATGGGGACATAATTGTAACATTTCATGTAAAATATTAAAAATACACAGTATTTAAATTATTTCATACTCTAAATAACAAGATAACCACTCTCTTAATATGATGAGTGATGGATCAACCGAGAAATTGAAAGATAACGTTGGTGGTTTTTATGTCTTTTAATTATAGTTGTTTACACATTGATCAAGGAATAAAATTTCTTATAACATTATTATCACATAATAAATTGATTTGGACCATGTTTCAAATATTACTAGGGAAGATAAATCTTCTTAGATAATTTATTTTATAAGGAATTTAATTTTAAAGGGATGAACTATATTCCTCAAGGAGGATATAGTTGTAAATTCCCCCAATTATTTTTTTGAAATTAATTTTTATAAATTTTAGATATAATGGGATTTTCACAAATTCATTAGTAAATGGATGTTCAATTATTTTTTTTCCAAATATCCTAAGGAACATGAGAAGTTCAAGTTTTTAATTATTTAAGGAAAAGGGATGGGTGGGGAAAATTTTATCAAGAAATTTTATATGTCTTATAATCTTCTTAAAAATTCCTATAAAATTTATTATTTTTCACCTTCGTGTACTTTTCACGTTTATTTTTAGGTGGGGACGTTGGTTTTATCTCAAATTTATCAATTTTTTCTTCATTTTTAGATAATGTGTTTTCCTGGTTTCGGATATCAAATTCTTCTACAATATCAATTTAAACTTCTTTACAGACATATCAGCATTCCTAATGAGTTTTCTAACCAATAATAGTGGTGATATCCATAATATTTTCTTTATACTAATATTTTTAAGTACTTGGAATCTTCTCATTTTTTCTCTAACCATGATCCCTGTCTATTAGAATCATTTAAGATTATTTGTTATTAATTATAAATCTAAATAGAATTCTAATAATCTATATCATCTTATGTACCTACAATATAGAGTCCATTTAAAAAAACCATGATTCATAATCCCATTAATATTCACCTTATAATTATAGAAATAATCCCTATTGTTATTTTGAAAATGTGGATTTAGGTATTTTGGAATCTAAAGGCAACAGATATTATGAACAATGATATTTTTCCAAGATAAGTTTAGCTTGTTCATATATCCCAGATTATAGTGGTTTGAAAATGATTCAATGAAATATTTCTTATAATGAACATATCCAGAATTTTTTTCATTTCCATATGGCATAGAAGAAATTTAAATGTTAGGACAACATGATCTGGAATTCAAAAACATGCCATAGTGTTAGAATTTCTTCCAAAGTGACCTATCATGATTGTTGCTATGTATTATATGAAATTTGGAATTTTAATCTAGATAAAAAATATAATTCATTTCATTCATATAAAATATTATTGTCCAATAAAATATTTGTTAGTAGTTTTGAGAAAGTGTAATGAAATCTGTTTTAGGTACTCATCTGTTTCTTTGGAGATATAGACCCTGGAAACCTGGACTACTAGAGCATGGTGAAATGGATTTAGACCATTTAAGAAAATCAATATGAAATGAGGATAAAATTAATTTCTTATACACTATATAAAGATATTGCTAAATATGTCTCATGTTTTATGTAATAACTAGTTTTCATCCTATAAAATTTCGTGATATTATGTCTCATTTTGTTATCATTCTCCAATGGTAAAATTTCATCACAAAATCATTAATGACCCGGTCCCATGTGTTAAATAGTTCCTCATATATTGGTTGAAACCGAATCCCATAATTTCATTTAAAAAAAAATAAATACAATCATCTTTAAAATATGGGCACTATTGGTAGCCTTTGTAGGGACAACTACATCAGCTATAGTCTTTGGAAGATCCATTACAGTCTACACAGAATAAACCCAAACTACAAAAAATGTAAATCATGTGATAAATTTGTAGGATAAGGGCCTAAAAATAGAAAAAGGACTTAAAAATAGGGTCTTCATGGCGATCTGCATACCCCTGTTAAATACAGTATGTGGAATCCATTTCCCATGCACTGATGGTATGCAAGAGTCATTTCCCTCATCCTACATCAGTATTGGAAAGCTATATCCCACGCACGGCCTCAGAATGTGAAAGGCCCATGAGGTGCTAGCCTGTGGAGCGTTGGCATTAAAATTGAGGCATTTTCAGAAAGAATAAACTATAAATTGAGGACTCGCCATGCTGATAATAAAAGTACTATGATTGAGTTTTTTAAATTCGGTTTAATAAGGATCAAATTTAAGTTCTCTAGTTTAATTTTAGTGTGTGGAACATGTAAATAGCATATAATTCTCTTACACAGATGTCCAGACATAAGTTCTAAATTCTATTGTGTAGTTCGTGAAACTGAAAATGTAGTTTGTGGGTATAATAAATTGTGAAGAGTTAAGTTTGAGGAATGTATAGATTGGTTCTCGAATACACATTTTGAAAATGTGTTGGTACTCAGACATAGAGGAATCCAAGGGAAGGCTGAGAGAACTTTTTTCTATGAGAAATGGTAAAAGAAAAATGACATGTCCCCCTATAAATATGTGTGGTACCCTCCTACCAGACCTATCTATACTATCACAAACCACATCAGTTAATGACATTTCTACATTGGAATAGAATCATCTTTATTTCGAACGGACCCCATTCTGATGGGGGGTATTTTAAGGGTCCTGAAAACTTTTCAAATGGAAGTAAATAATCCCAAAATAACTTTTCGAAAGGAAATAAACATTCCCATTGGTCCAAAAAGGATAATGGGTGAAAAATGAATTGAAATTTTGAGAAGCAAGTTGATGAAATCATTTTTTTTCAACGATATTCTATGAACCACATACCATCACCGGGAACAGATCATGGGTTACATAAATAATAAACCACCGGTATGTAGAAGGACTCGTGAGGCACTACCACATGGGGTGATGTCCATCCTACACAGGACACTACAAACCCTGTCATCGGCAAAATAGAGTATGCTAATTCCATCTACATACCATTATAATAACTCTGTAGATCGTGGAATACTGAACCGGGTAGGGTTCCATGGACCACAAACTATGAACCACGACCTCTACAAACCAAGGTTGACTGATTCTTCTGTGGGTTGAGATATGTCTTCATGGAATTTAGAAAATGTTTATGTATTCCCCTAGATATGATTTCCCCATTTCTCTATAAAAGGATCAAAGGAGAAAGTGAATATATGATGGAGGAATAAATCACGGTGGAGGCCAAAGAGGTTAGAAGAAATAATTCGGAGAGTATTCTAACATTAGTTTCAAACAATCGAAAAATTTCAAACATCGAATCACATTCCTATAGGTATAACCATTTGCAAACCATAAAAATAAGGAAATTAATAATTATCGATGAACCAATAACTTAATTAGAACCATCGAAAACCATAAATTTCTCACATATGAACTCCCTGAGAACCACATGTTCCAGGACCCTTCTTCAATATCCTGTTCTGCATAGTTCATTTTTATGAGGATTGAACCCTTTGCCGCATACAACATCAATACGTAGGTGGAACCCAAAGCAACGTGGAGAACCAAGTCAAGGATGAGTTACCTACCACTTTGGTACATGGTGGTTTACAATAGTGACCATGTAATTATTCGGTATATGAATGCCCTCTCCTCCTAAATAACACTATGTTATGTAGGAATCCCCCTTCCCATATGAAAAAACAGTATGTTGAATGGGGATTCTTCGGGTGTCCTTCCCTTCAATTCCAATCTCGCCCCTCCATTATTTTACAATCATCCAGATCTCATCTACAAACCAGTGCACGAACATCATGCCAAATCCACCTCCAAATCCACCAGACCTGTAAGATTATATCATTGGGTTCAATAGCGCACCTCTCTAAGTATACATACCCATGGAAAGTGAGGTTACGAATGTTATACCCACAACGGTTCGGGACACTAGAATTTACCTAAGTCTTTGTTCCATGGTAACCCAGAGTCCAACTTTAGGATATTAATTGGAACATCCCCGTTCTAGGGATCAGGGATGATCACTTGCTTTTCCATTCAATGAGTAATAGTGATCATTCAAAGGGATCATGGCCTCTTTTCCTTTTGATGTGAAACAACATTATTTCCCTTTCTAAAAAAAATTATGTTGCACTCCCACTGTGATAAGTCCCTATCAATCGTAGTGTCGAGATACATGAGCTGCAATGTTATCCCACATTGAAAGGTTCATTGCTCTGCACCATAGTCCACTATCACCTCAGATAATTTTGTTGTAGACCCGACCATTTCCATTAGTGGCAGAGAAGGTGTGTGGATTGTTTAATATCTCACATATTATTGTTTCTAACACCAATTATGGCTCTTGTGGGCTTAAATATTTGTGATTATTACAACAGACACACAATTAACCACATAAAATTAACAACAATAACTTTGATTCCAATTCATACCAGGATATATAAGACGCCTGCTTGAATGCTTGATCTCAATGAGGTGCCCTTCCAATAGGGTCCACCCAATCTTGTCCCCCCCCAAATGGGTAGCTTCTATACGTAAGCACCCCCAAACAGGAACTATGAGAACACTCCTTCCTGATAAAACCAAGATAAGTATGACAGCTGCTTGAAGGCCCGTTCTAAAATGAGTACCCTTCTTAAAGGGTCAACTAAATCATGTCCCCCCAAATGGGCAGCTTCCATGCATAAGCCCCACCCCACATTAACAATGATAACTATAATTTCTATTCAGACCAGGATACATTGGATGCCTACTTGAAGGCCCGAGGTCAAAGAAGTGCCCTTCCAAAAGGAACCACCAAATTATACCCCCAAAAAATGGGCCTCCTCCCAGGTCAAAGCCCCAAGTTAATCGAACTACATTGGCTCTAATTCCTATCACAAGGATATATTAGAATCCCGTATTATTGGAATAACATAAAAATCCAACCATCATCCATCTCTCCTGGATGAAGATATACTCCATATCATTTTATCACATAGATTAAGTCATCATTGAATCTATAGCATCAAATCAATGTATATCCATGATGACCCTACAACCCATGGGTAGCCCATGGATACATTCTTCGAGAATGAACCAAGGATTAAAAAACATATGAACAAAAACTAAATATATAAGGGTGTCCTTGAATATGAAATAATCACACCCCCAAAGGGTGTGAGGAGACCAACCTCCCATCCATTCGACAAATAAAGTCATTAAGTTTTGTTGGCCAAATCATCATCCAATGAGCACCTTCCATTGGAGATAAGTTCCAAAACTCATGGATACTGGGGCTATTGGGTGTTTCTGGCTCCATGAATAATCCCATTGGAGACCATCCAAGGAGGTTATATCCTAAAAGGATTAATTTCACAAATACATAACCCCATAAAATTTCCCGTTGGGTCCATTTGACTATGGAACCTATTTCATAATTCGAAAGGGGTAATCTAACTAGTCCCCACATGGTGAATCCAATTCCTCCAGAAGGATAACAATGCAAATCATGAAGAAATAATGATATTGATGTGAAAATATCTACCATAACAGATGAGTGATGATTATCATCAGACTATTTTTTCTTCACATACACACACTACCTCCGGTCGAGACAGTGATGATATAATTACTCTTTCTGATCTTATGGAACACATAAATTTGATTTACATTATGTTATGGGTGAGACCTATATCTCAATCAAATTCATTGGGTAGAGATTTATATATCATGATATATACATGACTAAAATGGGGAGTGAGCTCAAATCAGTAACTGGATTTGTACACTATGATGGTCTTAAGAGTAAAACCAGTTCAGTAAGATAGTGCTAGATTGAGGAGTGAACCCAATCCAGTAACTGAATTTGTACACTATTATGGTCTTAAGAGTTAACCTTGACTTCTATGATGTCTTGTGAAGGGAACCCATTTTAATATGATATCCCTGATAGTGAGCCTTGACTAAAATGGGAATGATTTTATATGCTTATGTGTGTGCCATAAATTACATCTCTTATGCTAATATTATGATTTCATGGCTCGTGTTATTATATTATATTATGATTCTTGTATTATAAACTACCCAAATTTATTCCATTATTAAATATTTTGATCTTGGATATGTATGGTTTGGTTTTCAGATGTTATTCTCATGTACTCATACAATTATGCTCATGTTATGCTGATGTATTTTCCTTTTTTACCCTTACATAGAATATAATATCCCCATTTATTATTTTTTCTTTCCCCATGTTATGAATAAATTTATTATGTATGATATGTATAAGAAGGGTTCCAGTTGTGATGAACATAGTGGGGGACAATGTAACTCACTTATGGACTGATGTTTATGTTTCTATGTTTCAAAAGGCACTAAACTATTTTGATAATCAGGTATGTATTTTTGTAATGTAATGAATATTCATAAAATGTTATGTAATATCTATGTATAAAAATATTGTGTCACTATAACATGCACTTAAACTAAAAAAATATAAGTATGGTTCATAGACCTCTCATGATATGTTATGGTAAATCTATAAAAACAAAATACATTACTAGAGATCAATTATATATGATCATCATTAATATGATATATTATAAAATTATTCAATTATTGAAATTATAATTTCACTATATATAATGAAATTGAACACTGAATTGATTCCCATAGTCCAAGATATTATCACCACCTGCTTTAGAAAATCCCAGATTCCAAAAATGGCCTAAATTATTTGCTTGAAATTGTATATCAGAGTCTTATTCATATTATTGAATTCAAACATCATGAAATGTGTTTCAATATATATATAACACCTAGAAGGGCACTAAAATATGAAACAAATATTTTCCTTCATATACATGTATCTGACATCTATTTATCTCTACAAACATTTTTAATGGTGACTAATGGGATTCAGTTTCTATTCCATTGGTCATTCTACCATTGAAGATATGCATAGCTGGATTCTTATGGTGGAGTCATATCATGGTATCATACATCCAAAAACTATATATACTTGAATTAAACATGATAAACATAGGAATATATATCCAATTTGACCCTATAACCCATATTTCTTATACTAATCATGCTCGAGTTCGGGCTAGTAAGTACATGGGGATCGACTATTTTTCATAGATGGACACACTGTCATGTTTTGGGAAGTTCTTTAATAATGGTTCTTTATAATGAATATATTCATCCATTTTTTGAAGTCAATATGTGTCCATGTTAAATTCTTTTACATTTGGAATTATCAACATCCTTAATGGGGTATATTTTTGTGGTATAATCTACTCAATATCCAACAAGGTATCAATAGGTAGGAGATATTCATTGTATATTTACAAAAAGATTAAGGCCCTCAAAATCTTATACGTCTCTCACAAGATATTCTCTAAATATATATATTATATATGGAATGTGTTGTTATTAGTCATCCTCCATTTAACTATTTCCATATTAACATTCGAATTCTTATGAACATAAATCTTTGAAATCCAAATGGCCTCAAATATTACTACAACTCCAATTTTATTCTGAAATAGAGCACATATTTCATACCCAGTAGTCATAAATTTATCCACAAGGTGAGGTTCCTAATCCTCAGTCCATCTATATTGTTTATCATTATATATCTAATGGTAGAATGATGGATTATAGTGTCTCCAAGGCTCTGGTGTGGGATTACTATTTTCAACGGTAGCCTTTATGTACCACATTATGTTATTCTTGGTTAGTGGAATATTAACTTATAAACATACCATTCATGGATATATTCACCCTTTCTAATTTAGAATTTCAAGTAAACAATAATATTAATATTTTTTGATCTAGGTGGGAGATGTAAATATTGTTCAATAACACATAACCATACATAGGAAGTATGAGAGTATAAAATCTTAATAGTGTTTCACTATATTTTTTTAGGGATGAAATGTATAATAGACACTGTGTAATCAACCATGGTCGCATCAAAAAGCTTACACCACCCAGTTACTTATAAACAAATATGAAAAAAACTTTATTCCATTCCACTCATATAAATGATCCAATATATTTCAGTTGTTCCTGATGATGAGTCTACTAAACATAAAATTTTTAGTTTTAGGATTGGATGGAAAGAGAGATCACCATATATTGTTTTTTTTTTCTATTTTATATGTGTGTATTGTTGAGGTGGTCCCATTTTACTTATAGGTGATGACTGAATGTTTCTATTCTCCAACATCAACTCCATTATTTGAATAGGGACTAAATCCATGTTTCCACATGGGTGAAGAGATGATCTACACCCGAGTGTACACAAGAAAATAATGGTAATGAACAACACTTATTCAACTAAAAGTTTAAAACTTTTTATTATGATTATATCCAATTCTAGGGGTATTTTTGGGCACTCAAATTTTAACAACAAAGAATTAAACAAATTACCTTACAAGATCAAAGACATTTCTAAGGGATAATAAATCATCTGCCACCAACTCACACCTTGTTTTATTGGCCACTACATTCCCTTTACTACCAACTCTTTTATACCATATCCTATTCACACTCTTACACACTATTTCATTACTATTTTTTCACAAACTATTTAACCACATTTATTTGTTCCCTATCTACCTCCAGCCAATATTTCCTATGGTGTTCCATGAAACTAAGTACCCAAAGTTATTATTGATGGTTATCTAGGAGCTAAACATATTTTTACTATATAAAACTCCTATAGCCTCCCATATAATAGAGAATAAGACCTAAAAAGATCTAAGAGCATGAAACCTGTTGTCAGGACTTCCATGCTTCTACTTTTAGTGAATTTGGAATATAAAATAAAGTGGAAAGGATAAAAATAAAGGTTAGGTATGTACTTTAATGATCATTGTCATTGATAGAGACTAATCTTCCTAGGTAATCATTATGAAATAGGTGAAGCTATATTCTTAAGAATCTCACCCAAGTGATTGATCCATGACATCAAAGAACCTATTATTTTCTTAAGGGGCCTCAACTAGTTTTCCATTAAAGGAATTACACCTAGTACTCTGAGACCTTCTAATTGATACTTAATTGTCTAATGTTTTCCATTTTAAGTGACATTATAAAATGAGTGTCATGAAACACCCCCACAATGAACACCTTTCGAGCCTATAGTGAAGATAAGACTAACCCTTGATGCCCACCTCTAACAAGTATTGGGCTGGTGACTATCAATGAGGTTATTAATCAAACAAATGGGAGTTATTTCCTTGATAAATATCATAAAACATAATAATTAATACAAAAATAAACAAGAAAATATAATCAAAACTGATATCCAATAATAAAAAAATTCATTAAAAAGTTATAAATATACTTTTTTAAAAATAAAATACCAAAAATAAACTCCTATGTTGAAACTCAAATAGAAATCCAATGATCCAATCTAATAAAATCTAATATAACCATAAAATTTATCATTTTAACCTCTTAAAAAGATTTATATATGTATATTGGTGGGAATACATGTATACTCAGTATGATCCTCCCTATGACCCCTCATGAAAATATGGAAAAAACGATATTAATTCCCCATCGAATAAATATCAAAATTGGTATACATCTCAACAATATCAACTAAATAAACCTCATTACGGTTTTCACTTCCATTATTGTATCATAGTGTATTAAAATAATATCAAATTATATTATATTAGGTTTCATGCACCACATCCCCACTAGTTTTTCTCTCTCATGCCCCAATGGAAAATGTCATGGAGCTTCCATTCCATCCAAAACCATGATATTGTACCAAATATATAAATCATGATACAATTAATATGGGAAAGACTACTACCCTACCATTCACAACCTACACAGGGTCCAACTTTTTCATTGGAACCAGAATAAACTATACTATAACCATAACCACATCAATTTACCAAATATCCACATCTCAACCACACATCATATTTCAATCATAGTATGGTTTCATTAATGTGATAGAATTAAACATCAATATCTACTCTTACCATTCATGAAACCCATTATATACCACATTATCATCACATCAATCGTAATTTTAACAACTACTAATCACATCCATTTTATGTCCAAAAGGGAGGGCATATAAGATATAGTATCCAACCACTGATTACCTCTCTAACCTTGATATTCAAGTAATGCAACCAGAACCTATAACATTTGGGAATCTATAATATTGTCGAATTTCGGTGGGGTGTGTATAAAATATCAATAAAATAAAATTTTAATGTAGTTATATACAATAACAATCTAGAGATTCCACACTAAAGAAACATTTTCACACCCATTACATCCAACAAAACCACACCTTTATCGACATAAAAAATATTACCTCCACCCCACAAACTATCCCAAATTACTGCATAAAACATAACCAATAATTATTAATAAGTTCCAAGTTAATAACATAATTTAATTGCTTCTAGATTTACCATGTGGTAACTATATTACATTAACTGAGCTATTTATTATTCATATTTGATGAAAAAAATCATAACTCATCACCTATATTCTTTCTATATTTTTCTATTTCATTTAATGTCACCATAGATTATAAACACTTTCTAATTATTCAATTATAATCAATTAACAATATTTTATATAGTTATTCCCATAAAGATTCATTTCATTCAATACCATCAGAACTCAACTAACACATCCCAGCAACCCATCATCAAAAACCAAAACTGCTATGCGAGCTCATGATAATGGACACCATAATGTTTTCCATGAAAAATCAACCATTTCAATATAATAATTCCCCCACCTCCTTCACATAAATGGTAACACCATTTAATTCCAAATAAACCCCATTGATTGAAACAAAACCCACTATAAAGCCATGAAAATTTATCAATAAAATATTAAACAAACATCTTTTTATGTATATAAATAATGGATAGAAAAATAAACAACATGGGTTTATATATTTTCTAAACATTCCATGCGCTACAATATTTGAATATTTATCCTTTGGTAAAAGGTTCTTCCAAAAATTATTCATTGCAAAAAAAAATTTATTCATCTAAAATACAACTCACAATAGTAAGATTTTTTTTAAATAAAACATATATAAACATCAAATAGAAATATCAAAATATCATAGAAGTAAAATAAACACCTTTTAGATACCTTACCCCATTTAATTCTTTTTATTCTTGTTATAATATTTCTACATTTATTCACACCATTTATTTGATGAAGAGTGAAGAATATTAATTCCATGATTTGCCAATATTAAAAGATAGAGTTCCTAAATCCCATATCTTGATATGAATCCATCATAAAATCTACATTATGCAGGAAGAGTGGATATATGATTTGAAACCTAAAATTTGTGAGGAAGAAAAATGAGATGATCAAATAGGGGAGCATTATATATGAATAATGGGGACCTTATTATTTTGGTTTGATAAAACAAGAATACTCAAATGAGAGTGACTTCTTAAATTTGAACTAATCAAATCCACATCATGTGGTGATTTTCTATAGAAATTTTATCTATAACTCAGTCATTGCCCCCCTTAATCCCCCTTAAAATCAAATGTATTAATTTTCTTTCTATTTTTAATATTTATACTCAAAAAATCATGTATTTAATCGTAAAAGGTGAATAGATTTTACATATATAGAAAAAATAATTATTCTTATATCTTTTACAATTCAAAATTTGATTTTAAATAAAAAAATATTATTTTGGATGAAACTAGAATGTATGAAAAATATTATAAGGGAAAGGCTCTTAAACTAGGTAAATGACTATTATAAAAATAAATTGTACTCTTACAGAATAGAATTAATACCTTTCGTAAATGAAATAAATCAAAAAATCAATAAATGAATCTTATAAAAACCCAAACATACTATTTTAGAGAAAAAATGACCCTTACCATTGTCACATGAATCTTTTAAAATATTAAACCTATGAAATGAAATTTTGAAATATATATACTCTTAGAGAAATCAATGTTTTCTCCCCTAAAACCCATATAATGACTCCTATTTTATCCTATAACTCTAAAAATTTAAAAATATGAAAAACATCTATTTCAGAGGTTTCGTTTAAAAACTCGGGGATAAAATTTAAGGGTGCCTCTATACTTAGACAAAATTTATAAAAAACTCAAAATGCATAATTTATTTAGAAAATTATGAATTACTCCTATAAATTCATAATCACATTTAAAAACCTATAATTACATTAAAACTCCATTTTAGAGTAATATAAAACTACTAAAACCCAAGAAACAACATTGTAATTTCCAAAATCTAAGATATGATAAAAGGTGGAAATAGATGAAAATACTAACCCATACATGATATTCTTCTAAAATAATTCCCACTATCAGGAATTAATAATAGATAATAAAATAAACAGAAACCTCTAAACCTGCCATTACCTATGAGATACCTTTAAAATAAGGAAAATGCCAACACTAAGGTACAAAGAAAGATATGAGATAAAAAATCTCAAATAAAATATAAAATAATAAAATAATCTCAAACAAGATAGTATAAAGTAAAATATATCATCAACAAAGAAAATAAGGCACAAAATAGCTTAAAATACTTATCACGCAATTGTGAATCACATTACCAAGAATTTATATACTCAAATGAAAAACATCTACCATTAAATGACCACCATCAAATCAATAATTAAACAAAAAAACTTTCCCTTCTTTAGTTGAAGAGATACCCATGACCCGATAAAAAATGAGATATATCACAAATAGAAATCCTTCCACCAATGGAACTCATCAAGAAATGGAAACACAACATTGTCTATCCTGACCCTAAACTAAACCACCCTCTTAATAAATATTAATAATTTATATATGGAGAAAAAAATTATGAAAATATGTTTATAATTAAATAGCATATTATATGAATGACTTATGGTTTTTGAAAATGTATACATATTTAAGTAGAAGAGAAACTTTCTCCCTTCTTTATGAAATCAGTCGATTTTAAATAATGATGTTCACTAAATAAATAAACATTATGCTTTCAAAACAATTTTAAGAGAGAAATAAGTCAAGTTATTCTAGGGAAAACACATCAAACAAAATATTTTGAGGATTATTTAAAATATAGAATATATTATGAAAAGAATAAGGTTAATGATTTAAAATACACTCACAATTCAATTAAAAATCCAATAAACATAATATTAACTTATTACTCACAAAAATATGTTTATACAACTAAACAAAATGAAACATTAACTAAAAAAATATGTATCATGAAACATAAATCACTCAAACTAGCAGTCCCCATCTTTCTACAATTAAATCATGTCAACTTACCCAACACAGGATGCCTAAAGGTACTTTTTTCGATGCATTTATGCCAGGGCGCACGCGCGCATCCGTGACGCAGGGGAGGACGCACGGCTTGTTGCCCGACATTCCCTCTTTCCATAGTCGGTCGGCATCCATTCCTTATTCAGGGATGTCTTCTCCTTGATCAAAACCGGGAAGATGGGATGATGTTTCTTCATTCCGTGGATTCCTCCTCAGAGCTCCTCACCTAGTCCGGGTCTCCCTCATATATTTAAGATGTATTCGTGAACCTCATTCATGGTTCCATATATTAATGGACACCAGTTAACTACACTGCTCCCGCTGAGACGCTCTAAGGTGTCCTGTCGGGGCAGCAACCTTCGGTGAGGAGAATGGTTTCGATGGGGTGTCGTTGGCATGCCTTGACACTGGGGAATTGGCATGTATATCTTCTGTCCCTTATTATAAGGCTTCTCGAGTGTGGGTAATCCTGAGTCATCCCACATAGAATGTAGGGAATTGGAATGCCATAGGCATGTATCTGAGGTTTTCCTCAAGTTCCCATGTTTAAAACGAGGTATGCCTCGAGTTTAACATCTTGCGGAGATGGATCGGACTGATCGGAACACTAAGAGTGGATCGGGTTGAAGGACCCCCTAGGAGGTACACTGATATTCGATCAAGCACTTGGATGTCTTCCTAGATACTATGGAGTGTAATGAGGTGGCATGATCCCACCGGGATGTGGCGGCCCAGGTAGGGATCAGGATGGGTGATGGAGTGAAGAGGAGTTGAACCTCAGGTAGGCTTCCTACATATCCCCATGACAGGGAATCAATGTTCACATTGTTCGGTGATATGGTGGGACACCTGAATAGGAGACCCGTGAGAATGAATGCATTGATTGGATCCTGAAGGAAAATAAGACCTCGTGGCTAGGGCATGAGCTTCCCGAGGCGCATGGGCTCGAGGGAGAGGTCACGATGATATGTGGTTGTTGGATGTGGGGCTTACTCTCTGAGGTGGCCCACATTGATGGATATGGGGCTTACGCTCGGAGTCGGCCCACAATGGTTCCAGTGATTCAATGCAGATTGGTCAGAACAATGGGGTGATGGGGTGAAGGGGGGCTTGAACCCCATGGAGGCTTCCTACGTACCATGTGATAACATGGATCAAAGTCCATGTAGTTCAGGGATATAGTTTAATGTCATGCGGAATGAGGGCATACAGTTTAACTTCATGCAGGATGAGGGCATACAGTTTAACATCATGCGGGACGAGATACAGTTTAACTTCATGTGGGACGAGATAGAGTTTAACGTCATGCGGGACGAGATACAGTTTAACGTCATGCAGGATGAGGGAATACAGTTCAACTTCATGTGGGATGAGATAAATTTTAATGTAATGTGGGATGAGATACAGTTTAACGTCATGTAAGATGAGGGCTAGGGGCTTACACTCTAAGGTGGCCCATAGGATTGGCGAAACGACACAAAAGGTGGGTCGGAACGGCCGGGTGGTGGGATTGAACCTCATGGAGGCTTCCTACGTACCATGCGTTAGCACAGATCAAAGTTCACGTAGTTCGCATGGATGGGGTTACGCTCTAAGGAGGCCCATGGGAGGATGTCAGGGTCGATGCTCACTCTATGCCCAAATGAGTCATGCTCGGTGTGAGAAACAAGAGGCAGTTGGGACCATACAATCACGTCGCGAATGGTGCATCCATGAGAACCGGAGAGGGTCTTACGCATTGAGTAGCCCAAAGAGGAAATAGGGCCTTACATGTGGTTAGCAGCCCTTAGTGTCTAGGCTTACACTAGGATGGAGGTTCATGCTGCAAAAAGGCACAGTGGGAGAGGGACTCCACTAGCCTTTGTAGTGGGGAAGTACATAGGTTCATGGTTGAAACCTTCCTCAATAGAGGCTAGGGGCTTATGCTCTGAGGCATCCCTTCCCCATGGAAAAACGCCACTCCAAAAGAAGGATCTCATTCCGTGTGAGGAAGATTCCATTCATGTGGATATGAGAGGCATAAATAATGACTGAGCCGGGGGGACCCTGTGTGCGGGGCACGGGGTCACGTCACAGTTTAACGTCATGTGTTGAGGTTGACGTGCTTGGCAGTTTAACATCCTGCATCACGAATGATGTGGGTTCGATCCAAACCCCTAGGGCTTACATTAACAACACCCTCTACCCCTTGTAGGTGGGAAGGCATCATCATGGCCATCGTGGCGGGGGGCCGCATGGCGAACCACCGAGGGGTCCACGTTAGCGTGGCTATGAAAAGAAGCAATAGTCATTAGTGTGCCTATGTGAAGAAGCATGAGGCAAAGAAACACACTGAGAAACACCACCCAAGGGACCTTGAGGTTACTTAATATGATCCTATAAGTCCGTATAGAAAAACAACGCATGGCGTACATGCCCGGTATGGAAGAAATTGGGTGTCGACGCAGAGAGGCACCACAGGGGGGGTGTCAATGTGAGGAGTTCGGGGTTTATGTGCAAAGAGGAGGTTTGCGTGCAAAACACTGAGATGGTGCGCAAGTGGGGAAGAGGGATTGCAGGTGGCTGGGGGGTTTGCGTGCAAAGGGAAGGGATTGCACGCGGGGGAAATGGTTGATCCCTAAGTCATGGTGAAACCTAACGGAGGGATTGTGCGCTATTTAGAAATAATTGCGTGCAAAGGGAAGGGATTGAGTGTAAAGGTGAAACCATGAGGACATAGACAATTGACATAATCTGGTGGGATTGCGCACAAAGTCGAACCCTGGGGAAATTTTGTACAAAGTCGGTGATTACCTGGAAGTCATATTGCGCACGTGGTAGTCCGGTTTTCACGCACAAGAGCTGGTCCGAATTCCTCACCCCTAAAACAGTGGGGGTCGCCTTCTATTTATAGCCACCCGCCATCGCAGAATCCAAGCGGGGCGCAAAATATTCCGTGCCGAGGTGTGTTGGCGCGACAGGACTCTTTTTGCAGAATCGGGCGTACAGAATTGTGCGCAACACCGGTTCGATTTCGTGAATCCCGGAGATCCTTCGCACGCACACCATTCTTTCGCACAGGTCCTCCTTAATTTCGCGCACCACTTCTGGGCCCTCCAGAGCAGGCCTCCAAGTTCAAATATGACTTCTCTTTGTTAGTCCATAACTTCCTCTAAGAGTTATGGAATTTTTCGGCATCTACAAATGCCCCCCTCGAAATGGGATCGTCGAGAGGTCACAATGATCGGATTTTAAGCGAAACACCAAAACGCCGAAGTGGTGGATCCCCGTAGCACTTTGCACCCAAAAAATCCAACAGGGCATGCAAAATTTCAGATCGTCATGGAATTCTCTTTCCTAGCGGCACGGAACCCTGGCCTCGCTTATAAAAAGGGGCGTTGGTCCAACGTTCCATACTCAAGTTGTTTCGCGCGATAGGCTCAACGCTCTCGTGCGCGAAATTTCTCACATGTCTGTGCATAAAATGCTTCGATAGCGCACAAATCCTTCCAAATTTCATCTATATTTACACACCTAATCAGTATATTTGGTTCCTAGTTTACTGATTGCACGTCCAACTCATGGATTTCACGCTATAGCTTCATATTTTGTGAAACTCTCTCTGATTCCGCGCACTTCATCCCGATATCGCACAACTCCCAAAATATTCGAGATGACTGCAAACCAATTTAATGAGGGGTAAGACACTACATGTTGAGCTTAGATGGTGGTGAATGAGGAGGTTTATGGTTCCAAAGTGGTCATTTCCAACAACCTATCATTTTTCACCCTTCTGACCCCCACCCAGAAGGAGTATCCTCTGTCTGAAAACCTCCCTCTTTGGAACTTCGGCATCCAGGAAGAGGTTCCCCTGCCCATCTTCGAGGAGGGCACACCGCAATCATGGGTGACCTAGGAGGATGAGCTTCCCCGCTACAACATCACCAACAATGAACATCCTTCCAGGGAAACCAGTCACATGGATGTATATGTCCTGAACCCGAGGACTGGGACTATTACTGGGGATGAGCCTGCCGCAGAGAATTCTATAGCCCTCTACACAAGAACATTCCGCCAGAGCAACACGGATTACAGTAAAGGCTGGATGAAATATTTGGACATGTGGTCTGGGGGAAAATTTACCAGTGAGTGGGCCTGGGCGTTCTGGGTTCGCTATACTTGAGACCAGTTTCGGGTCGTGCTGCAGCATATTGGCCTTTTCGAGGCCGTTTGTACATCGTAGTGGCACTTCCACCGTCAACCTGAGCTCGGACCGGAGCTATTTACCAGGTTGTCCCATAATACTAATACATTCCACCTTCACGATGGGAAGTTTGGAATCATCCTTTGGGATGTTCACTGCATCGGAGGTATCCCACTGGAGTGCTACCAATACAACGAGTTTGTTCCTCCAAAGAACACATGGGAAGACAGGTCACGGACCACCATTCTGACATGGAACATGTTGGAGGTAGCCAAAGAGAGGCTGGGGGTCAAGGATATCCTAAAGGAAATTTCCAACAAGGGTTGGTTCAGCCAGTTCCTAGAGAAGGACCCAAAAATCAAGATGTCGGGATGGGGTAAACGGTTCCCAACCGCATCTCAGAGGAGCAAGGATGGGTCATATTGGAGGACCCTGGAGGTGGGGAAAAACCAATCGTGGGGATACCGTTTCATTGAGGTTCGGGACCCAAATGTTCAGTACGCCGGGTTTCTCACAGTCTTCCTAAGCTGGTGGCTCCTGATGGTGCAAGAGGCGAGGATGGGCGTCCGTCCAACAACACTGGTGATGGCAGGCACCATGGCCACCAACAAAAGATTCAATTTGGGGGTCCCTGTCTTAGCTAGGTTGTATTCCATTCTGGGATGCATCTCCAGAGGGGGGTCACCTCAGAGGGTATGTGGCCCCTTCCAGATCATTCATGACTGGGTGATGGCTCATCTCGGTGGGTATACCTTTCCAAATGCCAACCGTCCTCCGGGAAACGTCTTGCGACCATCTCTGCTGAACATCGCCAGGGTGGAACCGATGACTCTCTATGAGAAGGGAGTAAGGATTCGAATCGTTAATCACACCAATTTCAACTTCATCCAGTTCCCCACCCCGGTTGGCCAGATGGTGGACAGTTGGCGAGACTCACTAGAGCATCAAGAGTACTTCCAGAGCATCTGGGGTGGGGTGCTCATGGATTGAATCAACTAGAAGGTGATCTGTGAGCCTTACGTGCCATCTCGATTCACCAGGAAATTCAAGTGCCTCAAAAGAATGCCGAAGAAGGTATTCATGGCTATCTAGGAGGAGAATAATCCATGCATCCTACTCTAGATGTGGTTGATGTTTACCACTTTTGGTTTTGGCAACTTCATTACCCTTCCTCCCACTGGGGTTGATGTCAGCTTATCAAACGATTATGTCCAACACTAGACTATTGCGTACCCTGAGGGGATTTTACGCAAGCGAGTCCAGTTGCTCGATACTACCCAAGTGGAATGTGGGCGACAGGGGAGGCAATGTGCTGCTAGAAGGGGCGAACCAGGGGCGCGCCAGGCAACGATGCCTACACAGGCTGAGACCTCAACAGCAGGGACATCACTCGGCGCTGCTGTGACCTCACTGCCCGAATGGGGGCCACACGAGGCGGCCAGGGAACTGCCCAGGAAGCATAAAAGATACTTGCTTGAACCCTACCATGATGAAATCTTACCAGAACTGTGGTTGTCCTGGATGATTCTGGCGCAATCAATGGGCATTGAGGCCATCTGGCAGAAGATAATGCAGGATAGGATCCAGCTACCAGAGGTTGGGCTCATTCGAGTTACTGACCAGGTAAACTTCCATCGGTGGAATGCTTATCTGACGGCCATGGACATGTATGCATGCCAAAGGGGACGGCGTGTGGATCTTTCATTCGTAGTGAATGTGATGCTCGGCCAAGAGAATGATCTGAAAGTGATGCTGCTGGGAGAAGGTGATAGTGATGATGAGTTGGAGGGAGATGAGGCAACAGGAGAAGATGAAGTAGAAGGAGATGATGAAGGATAAGGTGAAGGTAAGAGGTTGCAGGGGGTGACCTACCAAGGGAGTCTCTAGGAGAGTGGTGAGATTGTCGGCTCTGATCTTGACATAACTGAGGTACTCAAGTTATGTTTCTATATTTATTCATCTTCATTACTCATCCATTTTCTTCTATAATTTCTAGCTCATTTTTTCATTTCACTCAGGAACACCTCGGTGCTGATCAGGTGTCCCCAATAGTGGAGGGAGGAGAGGTGTCGGTGGGACAAGATGGGGCTCCGACACCCATCATTGAACTAACAAGCACTGAGGGGTCTCATGTTATGACAGCTCCTGTGGCGGCCAGAAAACTGGAGGATGATGCTCTGGGTTCCTGTAAGGCCCTTGATTCACCACTGGAACTTGCTATCAAAGATCCCAACTAATCAGGGTGCACCTTACGCAGTGGTCTCAACACTGGAGGCTCATTGGGCAGCCGAGCCCGGGCCGTCCATGGGTGGACTAGTGGCGTACGCACCACCTCGTCCAAGACATACTTACCGCAATGATTGGGCCCCGAAAATTGGTTAGTAGGGGGTGGCAGACATTAGCGGCGCTGTTACTAGAGTGGGTCCGAATACTGACAGAAGCACCGTCGCTATTGGGGTGAGAGAGGAAGGTCTCCTGGACGTCAAGGATCCTATTCCTCATGAAGACATCCCTGAGGTGGATCCTGCTGCTGACCTACTGGATGTCTTTCCAGCGTATCGGCCCGCTGATCCTGAGGAGATAGACGACTCAGACTCAAAAGCGGCTGAGGAGATCCGGATGACACGGTGCAAAAGCTGGAAGTGTATCCAGCACATTCTTAGGCATCCCCAGTGGAATTGGATGAGGCGGATGTGATTATTCTAGACCTGTATGCGCTTCATGTGCGCTGGAGGGGCTAACACTCAATGTCTTCATTTGACGGTCCTTGATTACATGGCCGAGAAGATACTTGAGAGCAGCCGGAACACCGACGTCCCCCAGCGTCTGGAATGACTGGCGAGCGCCCATGATTTTCTGAGGGTGGAGTAGGAGTTTCGGCATCTTGAAGGGCAGGCGGTAGAGAAGGAGGTCATTGTCATAACATGCTCTAAGCTCGTTGAGACAATGACGGCCCAGGTGGCTGATGCCCAAGAACAACTGATGGAGGCGAGTCACCAGATGACCATTCTTCAAAACGAGCGGGCGCAGGCCCAAGCTAGTGTTGGTGAGCTATGCTCTGTGGCTGCTGATTAAGAGAGAGTCTTCAAAGAGTGAGAAGCAGTCCTGGAGGCTACCAGCCAAAGTGTAGCAACATTGTAAAGATCAATCCAGCACGCTGATCCCAAAGGGCTCTTTTTTGGCCACCTCATAAAATTTTCCTTATAATTCTAATCATTCTGACCCAATATATGGACAAATCCATTTATCTGTACCTTTGGTTCAATATGCTCACCATTATTCTGAAATGGATTACCACTCACCCCTAAGCTCTTGTGGGTGGCACCCAACGTGAGAAATATAGGATGCTCATGTTATCATCTCCTCCAACTGTGGGGAATTAACCATGCTTTAGGCATCAGAAATAAGTCCTAGATTTATGAGGAGAGGACCTCAGACCGATTGATATACCATCTTCTCAATGTGTTTTGACACACGAGTGGGGCAATGCCAGGGGCATTGAAATCCATCCGAACATGGGGAGATGAAAAAGGTGAATCATGTTACCCAAATCTGTAACACTATAGGGGCGTGAAGATGGAGGATAACTATTAACCGTGGTGGAAACGCAACATCCATATCGCATTGGCCTGAAATGGGGACAACAAATGAGGGATGACTGCTAACCATGTTCGTAACACTAGGCCTAAATCTAATATCATCGATCATTCTTCCGGATCATTGGCCCAGGACAGTAGGTGAACTGTAGTTCCCCCATCCATATTGCTAAAATAGGCGAACCAAAGGTCTATCATCCATATTGTTGTAGCAAGAAGACCAAAGTATATCATCCATAATGTTAGGGGGTCCCATGAAACATGACCAGTCTTCCGGGATGTTGGCCCATGGTAGCAGGCAGACTGTAGGTCTATCATCCATATTGCTATAATAGGCGGACCAACGCTCTAAAATTCATATTGTTGCAGCATCCGGACCGAATTCTATCATCCATACTGTTAGGGGGTCCCATCAAAAATGAAAGAGGACGAGGATCCAAATAATTTGCACGCAAAGAGTGCAAGTGGAGTGGTGGTTTGTTCGAACGGAGTCCAACACTCCCAAAGTTGCACCACCGTGGAAAAGGCGCATTGGGTGGACGTGTTAATCTGGTCACAGATCATCTCAATTTTAAAATAGGACCTCTCTGGCGAGGGAAATGTTGCCACTCGGCATCACTATGGGGCATCCCGAACTTATTCCGGGTAAATGATGCAATTACACCACTACCCAAGAACCCAGGCCGAGGGGCCGACAGTAAAGATGGGAGGGATTTGGTAATCCTTGGGGCAGGACCCTAGATGAAATTGCCAAGCATTCCTAAGTATCTCCTAAGGATGAGAATCAAGCCACACGTAGTTCATGAAAGGGATCCTAGTTTAAGGTCTTACAGCTCGAACCAATGAGTAAGGGAAGTGGGAGACACACGATAAAAGTGGTTGTAAAACCTGATGTGAATGAGGACAAGGTCTTGCCTACCATGTGCTCCTTGGGGACGTGTTTAGGCCGAGGGACCAATTAAGGAAGTTAGGCTGAACCTGCGGGGAAGTATCTAGGTTCTTCTATGTATCTCATAAGGATGAGAATCAAGCCATACGTAGTTCTTGATGGTGCATTTTAATGTCATGGGGGGATATGACATAGGAGGGCTAATCATTAGAATGGGGTGCGTGTGGTTCAACTATTGCAAGCATGACATGAATGAGGACATAATCCTGCACTACGCCACGCAGTCCCGTGGTTGGGGTCTCATAGGCGGGAACGAAGAGACGAACTAGCTGAACTCAAGCTGGACTCAAAGACAGGAGGTTTGGGCGTTCCTATGTATCGCATTAGGATGGGAATCAATCTGCATGTAGTTCTTTAAGGATGGCACGACATGACATGGTACTTGTGAAAATGATGAAAGATGTGTGCAGGAATGGCCCATGAACCAAAAGAAGTGGCATTTGATATATCATGTTTGTCCTTGTAGGAGAATGGTTTTTCGTTCATGGAACGACCTGCCTAGGGTAGAAACTCACGACATCACCACAATAATCAAGCCGTATATAGGAATTGACAAATGGTATGGTAATGGACCAATACCCAATGCGATGTCCCCTATGGGGAGGTTACCACAATGGAGTGTCAATTTTCGTCGTGCGGCCAGGATGATATCATCACATATTAGGGTCATGTGGTAGGACCAGACAGCACAGTTTAAGGTCATATGGCATGGACCTAGGGGAACATTCACGAATCAATAAGGCGTTCCCAATGTGAATGAGGCCACATCCGCCCACCGTCACCACGAGAGGTTCTGGGAGAGGAGCCTCGGGCTATGGGTCCTACGAGGGTCCAACAATCAAGGTGCAAGAGAGGCAAGCTTCAAACTAAGCTGGGCCCAAAACTCATTGTCTGTGAGACTCCTCATTTCCCATAGGGGTGAGGGTCATGATGCACATGGTCCATAGAGAAAACCCAAGCATATACTCTTTGGCGCTCAGATATTGGAAGCCCTAAAAGACGCTGTTATGTAGCTTTGTCCGTCTAACGTGTGAAGGTGCACTGAGGGCTAGTGAAAGGAGTGTCAAAATTACACCTTCACACGATGGGTTGGAACACAATGTGAATCATGCATCCAACATTCCGGGCCCGAAGGAGCCGGTGTGGAGACCTAGGATTACTGCTGACCATGTTCGCAACACATCATCCTGTCACGTTAGCCTAAAATGGGGACAAAAAAATGAGAATCGACTGCTAACCATGTTCGCAACGTGGGATTTGAATCAATTTGTTTTCTAAAACCCACAGGGGCATTGGCCCGTAACGGTAGGAGAGCCCTTAGGAGTTGTATCCAATCCATTCTTGGGGGTCCCTCCGGGTATGAAAGATAACGATTTCCCAAATGAAAGGAAGCACGATGCTTGACAAGTGGACGAAAACATGCCTAAGTAGAATTTGACACTCTAGGTCCTAGAACAGAGTACTCTTAGCACATCAGCGAACCATTGGAAAGTGTCAAAAGACTCAGTTTAGGAGCGACCAAAAGATGGCGGATTCCCGGGAGAAGGGGGAATGGAGCCAAAAAACCATGTACCACACCTATATATATCACCCCGTGGGGAGGGATAGGTTGAGTGGCTGAGGTTACCAGAAGATCGTGGGATCTCTGAAGAGATTGGGCTGGACCTAAGGTCTAGGTGTTCAGGTGATCCTACATATCCCATTTAGGATGGGAATCAAGCTGCGCATAGTTCTAGAAGCACAGTTTAACGTCATGTAGGACGATAAGGTACATTTCTTCCAGGAACGTGCACAACGCGGACGGTAACCCATGGTGAATGAGGGCATAGTCCTACACTACACCGCACACTCTAGGTAAGGACTGGGCTAAGGGGGCTGAAAAGGCCAGGGGTCCCATGGCTGGGTCTCGGTCGGGGATACATGACCAGGTTGGAGTTTAACGTTTTGTAGTAAGGACGAACGTGCAGTTTTATGTCATGCTATAACATAAGGGTCTTAGTTTAAGGTCATAGAACTCGGACCAGAGGGGCCCAGATGTGGGGACAAGTGTAGTTTATGTTCATGTAGGACCAGGTGCAGTTTAGGGTCATACATGACCTAGGGGCCTCATGAAAAGTACTCTTTGAGGAAAATGGCGTTGGTGGAAGGAGTTACATGTTCACCATCCATAGTATCCAGGGAATATACACCATTGGGATAGAACTTATGGATGATGAAAGGCCCTTCCCATTTGGGCTCCAATATGGGTGGTTTCCTATCAGGAATCATTGGTTCCCTAAGGGTCAGTTCCAGATCGCCTTGCAGGAAAGAGCATAGGTGAACCTTCTTGTTGAAAGCTTGATCCATCCTCCTCTGATGCCTTTCCAGGTTATGTACAGTGTGAAGCCTATTCTCATCCAGCGCTTCCAATTTAGCTAAACGTATTTCAAAAACTATATCGGGTTCTTGTTGGTTCTAGAACGTTGTGTGCAATGAGGGAAACTAAGTCTTGATGGGCAATATGGCCTTAGCTCCGTAAACCAGGGAATACGGGGTCACCTGGGTGGAATTGCGAGTTGTCATCCGATAAGCCTAGAGGGCATTGGGGAGCTTGCCCGACCCAATTTTCTCCTTCTGACAAAATATTTTTTGCATAATGTTATAAGGGGTTTTGTTAAATGCCTCGATCTGTCCATTCGCCTGCACGTGATAGCAGGAAGTATAGTTAGAGCGAATGTTGTACATGGCGTACAGTTTCTTTATCTCAGCTACTCGAAAGTTGGTTCAGTAGTACATGAGGATATCTTGAGGTACTCCAAATCGATAGATGATGTTGGAGCTCATGAATTCAGTGATAGAACTGTCTTTGACCTCCTTGAGCAGAATTTCCTCTTCCCAATTTGAAAAGAAATCCGTAGCGGTCAGGATAAACATGCATTGGAGAGCCATCGCCGGTGGGTAAGGTCCTACAACATCCAACCCCCAGAATGAAAATGGCCACAAAAAGTTGGTAGTGTGGAGCGGCTCCGGTGGCCTATGCACAGAGTTAGCATGAACATGGCACGCATGACACCTCTTGGAAAACCCGATGCTGTCATGGATCATGGAGGGCCAAAAGTACCCCAGCCTCTAAATCTTGTGGGACAACTTCGACCCGGCCAGTAGGGCACCACAGGAACCAGCATGAACTTCTTCCATGACCTGTGGGAACTCGACTCCTTGAAGGAAGCGGTGGAGAACACCATCAAATCCATGTCTATAAAGGAGCTGCTCAAGGCTGGGACTGCTATGAAGGGTAAACTACAGCGAGCGATGTCAGATTTTCTCACACTCGTCTAGGTTTGAGAGAAGATTGTCATGTTGCAGATATTCCACCAAGGGCATCCTCCAGTCAGGAACTATTTCGATTACCACATCTGAAGTCCCCAGGGATCCTAACATAGGTACACCAGCGGTAAGATGGTTCACCCGCGGGCCACGATCATCCTCCGGGATAACGGGAGCAATGACCCTCCAATGTGCCACGTGGATAATCAAGTAGTACTATTCAGGCTCCTCAAGTGATGCGACTAGACTGGACAAAGCATTCGCTCTACTGTTCTTCAATCGGGGAATATGAACGACCTTGGGCCGAGAAGGTAACTTAGCCATTAGACGGAGGGTGTACTCTCGAAATGGCACGAGTTCTAGATTTCTGACAACATGGTCACCATTGACCTGCTTGATTACTAGCTCGGAGTCCCCTTTCAATGCAGATGGGGCACGTTAATCTCAAGATCCAACTCGAGGCCAGTGATGAGGACATGATATTCTGCCTCATTGTTGGTGCAGCCTTCTGATAACAAGAATTAATACCGTAGAACGACTTGCTCCGAGGTGATGAAGATGACACCCATTCCCAATCTGTTGAGCCTAGGTTCAATGAGCCTTCGACCGGTGTGGATCCATGAGGCACCATCAAAATGCATCTGCTAGCATGGGATGGCATGATCAACTGATATTATTTCTTCATCGGGAAAACCCAGATCCAGTGGGTGATCCGCAGTGTTTGGGTGGGTACCTAAGAAGTCTGCCAATGCCTGTCCTTTGATAGCCTTCTGAGTTACGAAGATGATGTCGAACTATTAGAGGATCACTACCCAGCATAACAGTTGTCCAGTCAAAATATGCTTATTTAGGATGTATTTCAATAGTTCTACCTAAGAGACCAGCTGTACCTCATGGCGATGCAAGTAGTGCCACAATTTCGGCATAGAAAATAAGAGCGCCAGACTGCTCTTCTTGATGGGAGAATATATAACATCTGTATTGAGGAGCATGTGAATGAGGTAATAGAGGCTTTTATATATTCCCTCATTGTTCTTCTGGGCGAAAAGTGCACTGAGGTATCGTTCTAGGGTGGTCACGTAAAGGACCAGCGGCTTTCCAAAAATGGGTGGAATCAAGACCGGAGGTTGGAGCAGATACTTGTTGATTTCCTCAAAGGAAATCTGACACCCTTCGTCCCATTCATAGGTGGAACCATTCTTCATGATCCAGTAAAAGTGATTACACTTGCCCGCCAGATTCGCAATGAATCAGCGTATGTAGGCTATGGGGCCTTGGAGGACTCTGAGCTCCAGAATATTACTTGGGGGAGGCATCTAGCTGATGGCCTTGATCTTTTTTGGGTCGATCTTGATGCCTCGGTATCTGACAACAAAGCGAAGAAATTTTCAGGAGGTGACCATGAACGTACACTTATACGGGTTCATCTTCAGGTGCCTGGAACAGAGGAAGTCAAACACTTTCTCAAGGTCTTTGAGATGTCCCTAGCGCTGGCGAGATTTGACCACCATATCTTCCACATTTCATTACACCAGTGTCTCGATAATCATCTTGAATATGCGACGCGTGGCCCATCAATAGGTGGAACCCGCATTATTTAGGCCAAAGGGCATGACCTAGTAGTAGAAAGTACCTTGGGGGCCCTGAAGGCAGTGAACTCTTCATCCTCAGGGGCCATCTATATCTAGTTGTAGCTGGAATACCCATCCATGAAGGAGATGGCTTGGAACCTGGTCGTGGCATCGATCAAAAACACTATCATTGGAAGGGGAAAATCGTCCTTCGGACAATGTCGATTGAGATCACGGAAGTCGATACAGACCATGATCTGTATGTTCTTCTTCCTAACTGGCACAATGTTGGCTTGCCACCGGGGGTAATGAACTTCATTAACGATGTTGGATTTGATGAGCTTATCAACTTCGGCCTCATCCATGGCACCATGAGAGGGGTGTATCATTCTGGGAGGCTTCTTGAACCCGTGATGGTTTTCCGGAAGGCCAAGGCGATGGATGGCTACCTGAGGATGTAATCCTGGAGTCTCGCCGTAACTCCAAGTGAACACATCAAGGTGATGTCTATGAAATCCTACATACTGTTTCCACTCCTCGGGGGGCATAGAGGCACTGAACAATGTGGGTCTTGGGTCCACCTTGCTACCGAGGTTCACCTGCACTAACTCATTGACCATGGTGGAGACACCCTCCTCAATGGCAGGGGGTGCATCTTCCATGTCCTCCTCCCCACTTGTGGAGGGATCAACCATGGGGAGAGCTGCTTCGGGGCTACTAGACCCTGATGGGACGCTACTTCCAGATTGGGCGGTAGTGGTAATCACGTCAGGAGACTCATGCACTATGGAGACCATGGCGACAAAGGAGGTTGATCCAATCCCATCTGGCCTTTGGCCCAAGTGGCCACACTTCATGATATCAAA
Organism: Viscum album; assembly: GCA_963277665.1. Lineage (NCBI taxonomy): Eukaryota > Viridiplantae > Streptophyta > Magnoliopsida > Santalales > Viscaceae > Viscum > Viscum album. Next base: position 2,089,485,321 of record OY728152.1, read on the forward strand.
GCAGTAGTGGCGCGTTGTCTTGAACCGATCAATCCCAGCCCGGTGAAACAGACATTTATAACATACCGTCATTTTCATGAGCCTGATGTCCCGATACCATACAGGGGTAGGTGGCTCGGGGATCACATGATCCTGGTTGGTGTAGGAGTATGGGGTGATTTCCCTCCACCGCTTGGACCCGGAAATATGTCTTCCTTTGGTACCTGAAACCAAAAAACATTACCCCTTGTCAGAGTTTGTGGCCTCCAACTGATGGATTGGGAAGACGTAGGCGTCATCCAAACCTGCCCGGGGTTCACTGGGGACAGTGGCAGGCTCAATCTCACCTGGATGTATCTGCTTATCATTTCTCTTGGAATTGTCGGCATCCAGATAACGGGCTTCACAAGAGGCAAAATGAGATGTATCTCTTTGAATCACACCTACTAAACCATTAAGGGGGTATTTGAGGCATTGGTGATATGATGAGGTGACCACATCGTGCAGGTAGAGCCACGACCTGCCAATCAATGCGTTGTTGGTGGTGTCCTGAAAGAATACCATGAATTCGGTGCTGGCTATTAGGCCACCAAACTGGGTGTTCAAGCGAATCATGCTGAGTGGAGTTTTCTCGATCTTGTCGTACCTATGGATCCTGAGGTTGGAGGGATTTAAATCATCCTCAGACAGACCCATCTTTTGCAGTGTCCGAGTTGAGATTAGGTTAATCGTAGAACCCATGTCAACAAGACAGTGGCATACTTCCACGCCTTTGTTCTGGCCAGTGACATATAGTGGGAGAATGTGCCCCTGTATTGGAGGCTCTTCATCTTCACCGGAGAATGAGATAACCTCCTAATATTCGGCATTCTCAATTGCCTCGGCGTGGAAGGCTTCTACAACCGCTACCTCCATCTCAAACTGGAGGGGGATCTTTAGGGCCTTGGAGAGTGCCTCATGCATTTCGGACGACAGTCGAAGATCCTAAAGGATAGAGAGACTTATTGAAATGTTGTCCAGGAGCTTAAAAACATCATACTTTTAGGCCAAACGAGAGCTTCTGCTTACATGAAGCCGCTCTGCGATTCGAGGCATGACAGGCCCTACCGACGGGACTGGTGGCTGACTTGTACTAGGCACATCTGGCTGTTCACTAGTTGAATCCTTGATATTGGCTGCCAGATTAGTACTGGAAATCTAGGGTCAGCTGGTAACAAGGCAGAGCTAGTTGTGGCGTGGCTGAGGTGGTTCTGCCTGATCCAGAAAAACAAACGGTGGTAGAGGCGAACCTGTCGACAACGAATGAAGGGGTCGCGTGTGCTGAGCTATGTATTAGGCTTGCTTCCTGGTCTCAGTGGCATGCATGGCCTGTCTAGAGGTGCCTACTATCGTTCCCCATCGATTCACATAGTCATGGCTCTACCGACGTTGGCGACGGCTGGGGACATTGGGAAGGTCCACCTGGATTTCCTCATCGTCGGGAGTCAAAAAGGATTTACCAACTCTACGGTGTTAACCGAAATGTAACTCAGTCTTTCCCTAAGGGATTCATCCACTACCAGATAGAGTCTCTGAGGGATCCACATTTCTGGGGGTAGAAAATCACCAAAATTTCTAGATAACAATGGCATTCTCAGGGCGTTTTCTTTCTTCTTGCACTGCCACTTGATTTTCTGGGAAGAGGTAGTCTGGGACGATGATGTTGAGGTAGCGCTCGCAGATTCTGAGGGCTCTAGCTGATTTAAGCATGCACCGATGATGCCATGGGTGTGAGAGACCATCTTGTGGTCCATCCAGTCACTTTACTTCTGAGACCCATGGTCAGAAACCTGCTTCAACTCATCATCGGAACCACTACCGCCCTATGGTCTCACAAAGACAACTACTGCTTCTGCCAGGGTTGGATGACAATATTTTTGTCAATCTGGTATTGGATCCATTCCTTGAACATATATAATCACTAGATGGTGTGCCCCAGGGTCTGGTGATAAGGGAAATAGTTAGGGTGATATGTGAGACGCACCTCTTCTGGCTTCCGGCACTCAGGAAGCCACACTATTCTCTGCTCTAGAGAACTATGGAATTAACCACGGACCTAAGCCTCATCAGACAAGTATGCACAATTCCTTCTATCTGGAAAGGGGTCTCTCAGAGGTTGGCCCTAACATGGGGCCAGAGGACCATGAAAATGATGTGGAACCTGATTATCTCACCTAGGTGGTGGCGGTGCGTTACGCAGAGGTGCCTACCGAATTTGAGGCGTTTGCTGGTGGGCCGGAGGCTATGCCCGTGGGGGTGGACCCCTATGGGGATACAGAGATAGCCTTATTGGTAGAAACTCTAGCTGCCTGAGGGCTTCTATCTAGGCCACAGTAGTAGGCTCGGCTCTGGAGGAGCTCCATGAAGGGATTACAGGAGGCAACGGGTGTGCTTGACTGGCCTGTTGTAAGGCTTCTTCGAAGTGATGATCCTAGTATGAGAATTCCCGGAACCCTCCGGGTTAATTATGTGTGATAAGAGAAGGAACCTTCTCTGCCTTGACTTTCCCTATGCACATTTTCAGTAATTTATTCTGAGTTAGCGGCATGTCAAGGGAGTACGTGAGCCCCTTCCACTGGGCGACGAAGTCCGCGACTCACTCATCGGGACATTATTTGCACCTGAAGTGGTCTAAGATGTTTGTCTTCCAGGTTATGGAACTGAACTAGTAGATGAATTTCCTGAAAAGGTCCTCCCAGCTAGTCACAAATCCGACAGGGAGCTGGCTATACCAGATAAATGTTGGTCCTTCTAGTTTCTGAATGAAGTAATGGAGCTTGGCGGCCTCCTGCTGTGCCAGAGTCCCTAAAATAGGTCCACACGTCAAGTTGATGTGGGCCAAGTGTTATGATGGGTTTCCAGTCCCGTTATAGGGGGCGAATGTGGGGTTCCCAAATCCCAGCATTTCATCCACCCATGTTGGGTATGGCTTTCCGTCTGGTGGGATTGCCAACTGTCATGTTTCCAAAGCCTCTAATAGGACGATGAGCACCTACATTGGATCATCTGGACATGGGTTCCTATCCTGACGGGGGACTGTATCCACAACCGCATTTCCAGGCTCTTCGATATGGTAGTCAAGATCAGCGACTCGTGGAGCGGATGGTGGAGGGACTCTCGAGGTAGTGGGAGGGAACTGATCAGGGTCCCTCGGGTGATCACGCTACTCAGGGGGGGTTAGAGAAACGTATCGCGCCCTCTTACCATGAGACCCAACCTCTCAACTGTCAGCGAACACAACATGATCATGGTTTCCCAGGAGAATATCATTTAGGGGTAGTTGTTCCTACCCCTGCTATCCTATCATAGGATCACCGTAGTCAGGTCACCGCTCTGCAATGCATTCGGCCAGAAGATCAATGACCAGCCTCTTCTACTCAGCAAGCTGTTGGCGCGGCGTGGCCTTCTCGGGATCTTCCTAGGCCTTCTGTACCGAGGCAGATGGGCCGGTAAGCTTGGCATCCCTGACATGATCTTTACCCTTTCAGATGTTTCGTCTTAGTGTTAATGCCTCGGTGGGTGGGGGGAGACCTAGGAGTTTCCTATGTTGGCGATTCATCCACCAAGATGAGTCCAGTAGCGGCCTATACTCAGGGGTGAGTCACCATAGAGGATTTCCACACCATTTTCTCTCCCGAAAGGTCGGCCATGTTGACCACCACTACCCTTGGCGGCATTCCTCCAGAGCCGCCAAGTTAGTCGGGTTGTCGGCAAATCGCACTGAAAAGAAGGGCAGTGTACTGCCGCCATCCACAAACGTGCACGTGGGGGGTGGCTTCCTCGATAACATTGTGGTGTATTTGAAAAATATAGATTCATTGTTGTTGGAGGGTTATGTGGTGGCCATGTGACTTAGGGTGCCGGACCACTGGGAGGGCAGCCAGGTTAACCCGAGGACATTGCTCACCGATATCCTTTAGATGTGCTTGACTCCCAGGATATGGGGCCCGCTAATGGTGAGTATGGGAGTGAGTCAACTAGAGAGTCTGGTGGAAACATTCAAACTTCCCCAGGGTGAACGATTCTGGTATATCAATCTCTGGTCCTGCGACCGGCCAAAACTTCTTGGGGAAGTGGCCTGCTACGAGGACGGTCTAGAAGCTCCACGACTCTGGTTTGGGATCCCGCCCTTGCTTCCCCTTCTCACCAACCAAGAATGGTTGGGGAACATGCATCGGTGTCTAGGAAGGCCATGAGGCCGGTGAGCTGGATGACAGAGAATATGAAGAGAAGGCCGATTGGCTGGAGATCCCTAAGTCACCCTCCAAGGTTTGCAGTGTCCTGGCTGCCACATCACGATAGGATAGGCTAGAAAATATGCATCCTGTAAAAAAGTTGGTTCTTTCTAGGGTTGTGCTATGTCACGACTCTTCCATCGGTCCCCATATAAGATCTCTCCCTTCTCTGAATGAGGTGGAAGGTGATTATGGAGAGGTCAATAGTAACTGTAGTTCTGATCCCCGGGGGTACGCCAAGTCCCCGACCTCTTGAATATAAAATCTGAGGAAGGCGGGGATCATATGAATCTAGAATTCGGAGAGTACGAGGCTGATGTGTCGTGTCCCCATACCTTCCCATAACTCATAGGACTAAGGGGAGGGCTCCATCACCGAGTCGTACTCCACCTCAATGTCTGAGAAACAGACAGGTCTGATTTTCGCCCGGACTTCCCTGACATTCCTCGTGTGGCGACGACGTCCCTCCTTCCTGCCCCTGTGTGGCTCCTCAGGGAAATGTAGATTTCTGTCATGGAGTCTTATGGTCACAATAGTGCTGGGGCTGAGAGGACTGAAGGTCGGGGTGAGAGGATCACTGGGACAGATGTCGAAAGGGACATGCGGAGGACCTCCATGTGGGAGAGTGACCAAATATGCAACGGCTCCATACTCGTGGCCAACGGTAGGTGAAGTGACCCCGTGCCCAGTGTAGTGGGCACTGTAAAGAGTCGTACCTGGAGCGTAGCTATCATGGGGATGCCTTCGGATTTCCATATCGGTGGAACAGAGTAGGACTTCCTAGTAGATGGCACTACTACGACTTAGTCCACAGTGGTTATTGCATGTGCTAGTGACCGAGAGAGTCGACCCAACCTGCATAAGGGATGGTTAGGGCCTCGATCCGGGTCAGGCATGTAACTTCCCCTGCTCAGCGTGTGCGGGGGTCCGATAAACAGGGTTAGCAGCAACCCTGGCCATAGTGGTTGATGACGTTGATGCCCTAGGGTGGGCATTCTCTTCCTCTTGCGCCCGACGCTGGTGTTAGGTCAGATGGTCTATAGCCAGTGGTGCAGGAACATGGGTTGCCAACTCCTCAGTCCGGGGAGTCCAGAGGTGGAGTCGACGCAGACTGACGGGGGCCCATGCCATGGACCCTTGAAGTAGTTCTTTGATCATGTGAAACCAGAGATACCCTACCTCATTGGCGTAGGGAAGGGAGGTGTTGAGGCGTTCCGTGGATAGGCTCCAAGAGCATTTGAACGTCAGAGTGGGGAGAGGCGACTCCCTTTATGGCCCCTAGGGGTAGCGATAGCGATGAGGAACAGTTGCCTCTAGATCCAAACGGGTCATGTCCCTGGTTGGGATGACCCATTCTTCTTTATACCTACGAACCAGGCCGTTGATCACCCTTCGTTGGATGATCTTCGATGGGGAGAGGGGGTGTGATTTCCCGGTAGTCGTGGTAGTTGTATTAACTATGGAAAAGGCGGGACCACATTGGGGGGCCATGTCAGTACTGCCCCTGCCCCTACACCGGTGGGCAAGTGGTGATCGAGGTACGGATGCAGCGATCTGATTCCTGGATGCAGGGAGATGAACCCGTTATTATTAACAGGAAAAGAAATTGACAACCAATAACCCAACGTCATTCCGTCTTCCATGGTTTGTGAGAGGGATCCATGATGACAACTTCACAGAAACGAGTGCTCAACATCCTGACTTCCTCAACCCCTATAGGGTTCCATGTCCAGGTGCTAGGTGCCCGGACCTACTGACATGCTAATATTCCGACACCCAGAACGCTATCGGTATCCATATTGAGAAGAAGAAATTCACGTCAGTTTCACCATTTTCTGTTTTCGATGCTTTTATGCTGGGGCGCACGTGCGCATCTAATACACAGGTGAGGACACACAACATGTTTCCCCACATTATCGCTTTCCAAAGTCGGGCGGCATCCATTCCTTGTCCAACGATGTCTTCTCGTTGATCGAAACCGGGATAATCGGATGTTGGTGCTTCCTTCCGTGGATTCCTCCTCAGAGCTCGTCACCTAGTCTGGGTCTCCATCATAGATTTAAGACATATTCGTGGACCTCATTCTTGGTTCCATATGTTATAGACACCAGTTAATTACACTGCTCCCGCTGAGACACTCCAAGGGGTCTTGTCGGGGCAGCATCCTTCGCTGAGGAGAATGGTCACGCTGGGGTGTCATTGGCGTTCCTTGAGGCTGGGGAATTGGTATGGCTATCTTCTGTCCCTTATTATAGGGATTCTCGAGAGTTTGGAATCACATGTCATCCCACATCGAACGTGGGGAATTGGCATGCCATAGGCATGTATATGAGGTTTTCCTCAACATCCCATGTTTAACACGGGGTATTCCGCGAGTTTAACGTCTTGCGGAGACGGATCGGACTGATCGGAACACTGAGAGTGGATCAGGATGAAGGACCCCCTTGGGGGAACACTGATATTCGGGCCAGCACGTGGACAACTTCCTTGATACTGTTGAGTGGAATGAGGTGGTATGATCTCACTGGGAAGTGGCGGCCCGGGTACGGATCCAGATGGGTGATGGAGTGAAGAGGGGATTGAACCTCATCGAGGCTTCCTACATATCCCAGTTATAGGGAATCAATGTCCACGTAGTTCGGTGATACGGTGGGTCGCCTGAAGAGGCGGCCCGTGTGTATGCACGCATGGATTGGAGCCTGGAGGAAATAATACCTCTGGGCTAGGGCATGAGCTTCCTGAGGTGCATGGTCTCGAGGGTGAGGTCAGGATGAGACATGGGTCTAAGATATGGGGCTTATGCTCTGAGGTAGCCCACAATGATAGATATGGGGCTTATGCTCTGAGGAGGCCCATAGTGGTGCGGGTGAACCGATGCGGAGGGGTCGGAACAATGGGGTGATGTGGTGAATAGGGGTTTTAACCTCATGGAGGCTTCCTACGAACCATGACTTTGCACAGATCCAAGTCCAGGTACTTTGGGGATACAGTTTAACATCATGTGGGATGAGGGAATACAGTTTAACATTATGAGGGATGAGGGAATACAGTTTAACGTCATGTGGGATAAGATACAGTTTAACGTAATGCGGGACGAGACACAGTTTAACGTCATGCGGGACGAGATACAGTTTAACATCATGCTGGACGAGGGCATAATGTTTAAAGTCCTGCGGGATGATATATAGTTTAATGTCATGCGAGGCAAGATATAGTATAACATCATGTGGGATGAGGGCTTTGGGATTACACTATGAGGCGGCCCATGGGATTGGAGAACCGACACGAAAGGGGGGTCGGAACGACTAGGTGGTGGGCTTGATCCTCGTGGAGGCTTCCTACGTACCATGCGTTATCATGGATCAAAGTCCACATAGTTCACCGGGATGGGGCTTATGCTCTGAGGCAGCCCATTGGAGGATGTCATGGTCGATGCTAACTCAAAGCCCACGTGAGTCATTATCGGTGTGAGAATCAAGAGGCAGTAGGGACCAGACGATCATATCGCGAAGGGTGCATCCGTGAGAAGCGGAGAGGGGATTACACGTTGAGCGTCCCAAAAAAACTAGGGCTTACGTAGGGTTATAAGCCCTTAGTGTTGGGAATTCACTTTAGGATGGTGGTCCGTGGTGCAACAAGGCATAGTGGGAGAGGGACTCCACTGGCCTTGGCTGTGGGGAAGTACGGAGGTGCATGTGTGAAACCTTATGCAAGAGAGTCTAGGGCCTTATGCTCTGAGGCAGCCCTTCCCCCGTGGACAAACACCACTCTAAGAGAAGTATCTCATTCAATGTGAGGAAGATTCCATTCCCGTGGAGAGGAGAGGCGTAAACAATGTCTGAGCCAGGGGGACCTTATGTGCGGGGCACGGGGTCTTGTTATAGTTTATCATCATGTGTTGAGGATGAGGTTCTTGGCAGTTTAACGTCCTACAGCTCGGACGAGGTGGGTTCACTCCACACCTCTAGGGCTTACATGCCCAACACCCTCTACCCCTTGTGGGAGGGAAGGCATCGGCAAGGTCGTCATGAAGGGGGGAATCAGGGAAAACCACCGAGGGGTCCAAGTTAGTATGTCTATGCAAAGAAGCATTAGCCATTTCTGTGCCTATGCGAAGAAGCCGGAGGCAAAGAAACGCAATGGGAAACACCGCCCAAGGGACCTTGGGGTTAATTTTTACTAGCCTCTAAGGCTGTACGGGAAAACAAAATGTGGCATGCATGCCCGGTATGGAAGACATCTGGTGCCGATGCAGAGAGGCACCCCTGGGGGGTGGGGGTCAAGGTGAGGAGTCCTGGGTTTGCGCGTAAAGAGTATGTTTGCATGCAAAACACCGGGATAGCGCGCAAGTGAGGCAGAGGGATTGCGCGCGACTAGGGGGATTGGGTGCAAAGGGAAGGGATTGTGCGCGGGGAAAATGGTCGATCCCTTAGTAATGGAGAAACCTAACAGGGGGATTGCGCCCAATTTTGAAATAATTTTGTGCCAAAGTAAGGGATTGATCACAAAGGAAAACCCATGGGGAGTTAGCCAATTTACTTAAACCGGTGGTATTATGCACTAAGGCGAACACCGGGGCAAGGTTGCATGAAGAGGGTGATTACCTGGAAGTCATATTGCACTCGTGACAGTCCAGTTTGCGTGCATGGGAGCTGGTCCGAATTCCTCAACCCCGAAACGGTGGGGGTCTCCTTCTATTTATAGGCACCCACCATCATGGAATACGTGCAGCGCGTGAAATCATCCGTGCCGAGGTGTGTCGGTGTGACATGACTCTTCACGTGGAATCTGCCGCATAAAATTGTGCGCAACACTGGTTCGATTTTGTGAATCTCGTAGATCCTTCACGTGATCACCATTCTTTCACTCAGGTCCTTTATTTCACGCACCACTTCTGGGCCCTCTGGACCGAGCCTTCGAGTTTGAATATGACTTCACTTTGTTAGTCCGAGACATCCTCTAAGAGTTACGGACATTTTTGGTGACTATAGATACTCAAACCTAAGGCTCAAAGCTACTCTTGACTTTTGGGATATTGATTTAACATATATCTCTAACTATTAATAACCCCACTGGTCAAGGTACCATCTAAATCATTTCCAATAGCTTGGAAAAGACTCCTAGAAATAACCCCGAAATGATTCACCCTTCCAAACAAGACTCTTGCCACAAAATCACCAGCCTACATTAAATCTCTAGTATTAAGGAAAAATAATTTGCACCCTGGTATCTTTATCAGCTAATAGGTCTGGAAGATAGGTGACCAGTAAGAAAAATCAAATATTGAGATCACATATAACGGACTCCCCTTATTGGATATTCAATAAATATTCACTATATTTTTTCCTCATCACCTACGGAATGAAGTAATTCTTAACCATGAAAATTAATTCACTCCAAGAAAACCCATCCATCTGACTAAGATTCATATTTCCCCAAACTTTGTTCACCCCTTGGATTGAAACTAATACTATGTCAACCCAAAACTGGATCAGATTCTATGTAGAATCAAAGTAAACCATGATCTCTTCCATCAATGTTTTTACTTCAAGGCTCTAAACATTACCAAGGAACACCAGTACCTTCTACCACTAGAAAATAGACAACCCCTTATCCCATGACTTCTTATTCTATCTCATATGCATAGTTCTTAGATTATTCTTTTTTCAACATGCCTTTTCACTAAAAATTAAAATAAGAAATATTATTCCTAACAATGAAATCACACAGTAGTATTATAGAAAACACAAGCACCCAAAGAATCACAAATATTCCCAGACCACTATGCTTCTAAAATAACTCATTGTCAATAACAAAATATTATATTCCTCTTAAATTTTTACTATAATAACCTCTAAAAACAAAAATACCTCATCATCCACATGACACTATTTATCAATCCATAGAGAAAGGAAATATCCCACTTCTCTAACCCACCAATATTATCTATTATAAAACAAGCACAACAATCCTTACTAGTAAGAAGGCCTAAAAAATAAACATGAACGAAACAAAAATTACTCTTACACAGATCTTAATCACATAAATGAGGATCAAAAGAATCTTAAAAGAAAAATTTTTTGTTAAAACATGATGAATTTTCCTTCAAACATCCACATATAAACAATTTTAAATTAACAAAATTATTTTAAAGATAAAAAATCTACATAAAAAACTAATCTTTTTTAAGAATGGTTATAAAAAAACCCTTTTAAAACACCCTAAACCCATTTACCAAGTCCATGTTTAAAATTAATTCAATTTTTATGAAAATAAAACATTAATATATCTAAGAAAAAATATTTGTAATAAGCACATAACAATCCAAAAAAGTCAATCAAATTGAAATAATCAACTCTACAAATACTACTACAAAAGATAGAATGATATCTCAAAATCAATATGTTCAAATATAAATTAGTCTTCCCAAAAATACCATTACTAATTTTGATATACTAAATTACCCAATATTATATCCAAATAAAATTATCATACATAATAATATATTGACCATTTATCTATCTCTGTATTAAAAAATTACCATGACTTCCACTAAGACCACTCAAAACACTGTGATATTTAAGGTATACTGAATATGATATGTTACATACTATATTAAACATTCCTATTTTAGTAACTCACATATCTTGGATTATCAAAGGTTACATGTTTACATAATATAGTTTTAACTAACACAACATTGTGCTCTTTTTAAAATAATTATCAACATTCATAACATCAAAACATAAAAATAAGGATTAATACATAGAATGATTTAAAAAACATGAGTTGGAAAAAAATTCATATAATTAAAGGGGCTATTTAATTACATACTATATGAGAAATTACCAAGAAATCACTAAGATATACAATCAAAAATACAAAAATTATGATGTTGGTTTTAACACTGTCAAAATTTTCATTTCCCATTTTATTATGGTGGGATTGTTGCATCCTAGAGCCACGAGTTATCAAAAAGATTTATTTATTTAAAAATAAAAGAATATAAAATCATTGACATGTTATAATAAGCAGAGTTAACATACATTTAGAAGAAACATCACTAAATAAAACACTCAAATAATCCCCCTTTCAAAAACCTAAAATTTGAACATAGGTCATAAGAGTGAAGTATTTACCTAATAAATGGTATAATATAATTCATTATTATTTTTTATTTAGTACATGTTTAATATTTTCCCTTAAATAAACTTAATCTAAACAGTAGAGAAAACAAGCATGATTCATGTATCTATCCATGGTTTTTTCCCTATAATAATAATTATCTCACCTATGGGGTTCATCAAGATTGATGTCTTTAAATCAAATCATGGGGGCTCTTAAATTTCTATGTCATAGCAAGTCTCCCTTACTATATAACACACTAAATTTGTACAATTTTATTTCCTTACCCAAAAAATAAACTCCTCACTACTGCCTAACCTCATAATATTTCATAATTTTCAACCAATGCATAGATACAACTTTTCATGAATTGGGCCTACTAGGTACCCCTCCTATAATTTTTATGAAACTATGAGCCACCCCTGAGGCCCACCATTAATTGGATGCTGGTTTAAAACTACCACTGATTGTATGAATCACAAAAATGAAAGGAATTACCCTCATAAATATTAGATACATAATAAGTAAACCGAAACTAAACACTGTAATATAAATTGTACCATTATCTCCTAATAACCAAAACTCATGTGAATGTTAAAATAATAAATGTATCTAAAATAAAATACCAGAAATAATCTTTTTGTTAGAAAATCCAATATAAACCACATTATCAAAGCTAATATGGCTAGATAGGTTACCAAATATTTCATGAATGCTTGAATATATATATATATATATATGGGTGAGAATACATGTATAATAATAAGGATATTCCTTAATACCTGTCTTGAAAATATGGAAGAATCAAACTAATTCCCCATTGAATAAACAACAGAACCAATACTCACCTAAAATGTGTCAATTAACCTAACCTCATTAAGGATCAATCAATAAATATAACATACATTTGTAGTAAAATAATATCAATGAATATACTAAAAGGTTACCCCACACCAATTTTATATATTTTTTTCATTCTCACTCCCTAATAAAAAACTTTTTGGCCTGTCATCACTTTAATATCCATGAAATTTTACCAAGGATATAAATCAGGTCACACCTAATTTTTGAAAACCCATATTACTACCTCTCCCAACTCCTGTAAGGTCTAATTTTATCATTGTAAATATTAAAAATCCTTCCATAATTATAACAAAATCCGTATAACATAGATCCATTTCTCAACCATGCCCCATCTTCCTATAATTGTACTATATAATGAACATAAAGGACATAAAACTAATTAATTATTATTTTCATGCATGATCAACACTATAAAAAACATAATTTTACCATAATCATCACCAAAATAACACTTTTGACCTCCAACCATAACATCCATTCCGTGTCTAGAACATAGTGTGGGGAAGGATTAATCAATCATATTTTCCCTCACAAACCCAGATATTTAGGGAAGACACCCAGAACACAAATCATTATGGGGTTGAGAATTTTATATAACACGGTTGGGGTTCATAACAAATCATAATAAAACATAATTATAATAAATAATCAAATAATACTATCATATATGTTCCACACTAAAATATAATTGCCTCACCCATTACAAAAACCACAACCTCACTATTATCCTCTATCAACTATTGTTACCTATACCACACTATCTAGGATTGTTTCCAACACAAAACAACACCAAGAATAATGAACTTGTTCCCAAATAACCACATAAATTAATTATTTAAACATTTACTATTTAACAACCATATTAAAATAATTATTACATTTATTAATCATATTTTGTGCCAAACCATTCATATGTCCACAACCAATACCAGTCTGAGTTTTTATTACATTTATTATCACATTAGATCATAAACGAAAACTATTTATTGAATTATAGCATATTTTACAAAATTTGTTTAGTTATTCCCATTATTTTAAAATTAATTTAATATCACTAGTCCTTAAGAAAGACATCCCCAAAATACACATCATCAGCTACCACAACTACCACACATGCTCTGGAAAATAACCACCATGATGTCCTCTAAAAAATTAATCATTTTCACATATCAGTTCCACCACCACCTCCCAAAAAATGGTTATATCATTTAATGATAAAACTTGAACTGATTATACAAAAATAAAACAACCAAAAAATACAATGAAAATTCTTTAAAAATAAGTAAAATAAATATATTTTCATGTTTATAAATAGTTTACAACAAAATAAACAACATAACATTCAAAATTTTCCTGACATACCACTCATTACGATATTTAAATATTTTCAATTTGAAAGTGGTGTTTTTAGAAATAAATCACATAAAAAACAATTTTCGTTAATAAAATACAACTCACAATGGAACGTAATTTACAATAGAAATAAATTGTATTACAGTAAGTTAAAATAAGAATTATCTATGTATCACAGAAGATACAAAAGTAAAATTAAATAATATCTTCCCTTCAATTATAATATTACATCTATTATCATTATAACTTAATTAAATCAATTTATTTAAAGAGATTAAAAATGTTAATTCTGTGATTTACCTAAAATAATGGAGAGGTTTCCTGAATCTCCTATCCTAAGGTGAAGATTTCACAATTAATTAAATAAGAGCATAAAGATAGTAGGGATGATCACCACTCGAGATCTTGTATGTTAGAAACTCAAACAGATCACATAGGGTATCTCTAAACTCTAAGAATTTTTCATTGATAATATTGTTTTGAGAAAATAAGAATATTTGAATGAGATAATTTTTTTTAAATTTAATGTAATATATGTCACATCACGTGACAAGTCACTTTTTAATTATTTCCTTAACATTGTCCAAATATATTTTAATACTCCTTAAAAATAGGGGTCTCAATTATTGTTATATTTTAAAAATTAAATCATTCCAAAATCATGTTATAAATATTCTAAAGTGAAGGGATTTAAATTATGTGTAAAAACAATGGGTTTTAAAAAAATATGACTGAAATTCCATTTTAAATCCAAAAACATGATTTTTTCCTATAACTGGTAAGTATTTAATATTTTATAAGTGAAATAAAATTACATTGGGGAAATGAATCTTATGAAAATAAAATTGAGCCTTAATAAATGGAAAAATAGCTTTACCAAATTCAAATGGATCTTACAAAAAATTTATAAATTTAATGGAAATCTAAAATTAATCATTCATAAACCAAAATGTGCCTTATGGATTTCACATGACTCTTACAAAACACAAGTTTTCCCTTATAAATGTAAATTTTCAATGGAAAAGACTCGTATGAAAACAAATGGTTACTCCTATAAAATACAATTAATAAATCCAATAGAATCATATGATTATTATAATTTGATAAAATTCTAAATTAAAGGGGTAATTTATATAATGTTCGGTAAAATATAATGGTGGATTTAGAATTTTAAAAAATTCCTACTTAAAATCAAAATATAGAATTTATTTACTAATTTTATGATTACTACCAAATGTATTTAAATAGTTATAAAATCCTATAATTACATTAATACATTATTGAAATAAATAAACCTTCCCGAACATTTAAATCATAAGAAACATCCCCCAACTTCCCTATACGCATGAAATGTTAAAGGAATTTGATCGGGAAAAATCAGAACAGTAATGGTGAGAACTTGTAAATATGGTCTATTGGTTTTCAACATTAGATATATTCCTATTTCACCAAACTAGATTCCCATTTACCATGTCTACCTAACTAAGAAAAAGTTTTCTCCTCTCATAAAACATGGTGTCCCCTTTCCTGTGACCCTTACTATGTGTCTCAACTAGTTCCCAATACACAACCAGGATAAAATCCACAAACACTCCCTATTTTCTATAGTCTTCTACATGAGCTAAATTAACTTCATAAAAGACTATATAGACACTATTTATCATAGAATAACCTACTACTAGACCTCATAAACCCAATAATCTTATAAGTCTTGTTTAATGACTTAGTGACACACGCCAAAGTTCTCCCTTTTGATCATTCATTCCATTGATAAATTGAATCAAGAATCCTATAATTAATTTAACCTAGTTTTAATTTCTATAATATTAAATCCACAATTTATAATCAATCATTTATTCCATTGAGAGAGAATTATCTATAAATGTGTATCTTGGAGGATTGATAGAGTAATCATTATCCTGGTTCACTTGACACAGTTGTCTTAACATAAATCCATATCCACCAACCACCTGATTGATCTTTCATTGAAACTCATATGTAAAAAAATGATCCATAAATATAATGGGAATTTGATTTTGTATATTCCCCAAATATACCCTCTGAAATTTAGTTACCAATTCATAGTGTAACACCAGAATATTTCATAGTGCGTTATTTCTTCAAAATAATTCAATAACTGGGACTACATGAAACATCAAGTTCAAGCACACCATGACTTACCAAAAAAGTCATTAAAAAGTTGTTATGAATATTATTTACTGAATTTTGAGCTTTATATACTCGTTATAATTTAAGAATCCATATTACGAGTTTCTTAGACCTAATGTAAGAAAGAATTCATTTTTTTCAGATATTAGATGTATTTTTCCAAAAAATGAACTTTTACCGCCTTTTAATGGTGAACCCTTTTTAAATCCAATATTTGAAACAGTTATATATTCAATTTGACAAAATAATTTTTTTCTTTAGTTTCAAGACATTCTAATTTAGTTTTAATAATTTTTCTGTGTTTTTTTGATAAATTTCATATTCGGGTGAATAGTAAAAAAAACTATATTTTAATTGAAAACAAATTTATTAATGAAAATATATTATAGTGTTAAATTATAAATTTTAATTTTTTGGAATTATAAATATATTTTATTTTTACCATTTAATCCAATTCTTGTCATTGTAAGTAATTTTACTTTGAAATTGGATATAAACAAGTGTCAATCTTTTGATAGTTGTTATTTCTTAAAAATATTTCTTTTGTTTTTGAAAATGAGAATTAATTTTAAATTAATAAATGAAACTTATATGTTCTGAATTTGGTGAAATAGGCTTCATTTTTTAATTTTTATTATCAAAATTATAAGAGGTTACATTTATCGTATTTTTCTGAAAACCTTCAATTTTTGAAGAATAGTGAAAAACATTAAGTTATTGTTTAAAACTAATTTGTTATTTAAATAATTATTTATTTAATTTAATATTATTTTAGGTCAAAATAGATACATAATACCTATATAATTTCAATATATTTCAATGGATTCATTTTATAATAATTTTAGATATATAAAAATTTTAGTAAACTATTCACGGTTTTTACCCACCTTTTAGAAGAATTTGAAAATTCACAGAAAACATAATTTTACTTCTTCTATGATTTGAATATAAAAAATCTGAGAGACACGATTGATATCAATAAGTAAAATGTGGTTCAATAAGATGAGGATAATTTTTGGTGAATAGTATGTTTTTAATTTTATTTTCCACGGTTAAGTGTAAATAGGGTAATTAAAGGTAAAAATGATTTTAATATTACCATAACACGTTTACTATTTCTATTGGATAGGTATAATTCGACCAAAAACAACCATAGGAATAAAATATGAACTTGTTTGGTCTACTTGGATTATATTAGGACATTTATTATTATTTTATTTAAAGAAAATTTAAATGAGTTATAACCATTGTTTAATAACTAAAGAATTTTTAATATAGGGTTATATATAAGATAAATTCGATAATAAATATTTAATATAAAGATAAAATAATTTCCTACATAATTGTATTTTATTTATTATTTTTATACATCATATAATTTATTTTATTTATGACCCAATGATGATGCAGTAATTATCTAATTAATGAAATATTAAATTAATGGATATTATAATAATCCAAATAATTGTAATTTTATACTTTTTATTAATTCCACTAATTTTAAATCTTAATAGGATATGTTAGGGTTGGATAGATGAATTTTTTCTAAGTAATAATATTGTTATGAATTTAACAAAAACAAAATACCAAATAGTGTCAAAATTGACAAAAAAGAGTTTTTAAAACAAATATTATATTATTAAGGGATATTATATTCCTAAAAATCTAAGATTTGTCCAAAAGTCTTAGATACGGTTATATATATTTATAATTAACCACTTGGGGTTTTCTTGTCTTGTTATAGTATGTTTATTAACCATATAATATACAAATACAAAGAGACATGGTAAATATAAAAATATTTAACTAAGAGTTAAATATAAATGATAAGGTTAATATGGTGATCTAAACATTCCTAAAATATATTAAATGAAAGGATTTTGACCCATCCCTTCCCTAGAATCAAAATTAGTATCTTTTAAGCCATTATTAACTGAATATGAATTTATTATAAAAAAATATTTTAAATTTTTCCCAAGGTGCCCCTCAAAACTATTTTAAAAGGGCACTTCCCCTTCTCTTAAATTTACACCTTCGAAGACTTTTTTCTCTCCCAACACCTGATAGAAAATCTTCTCAGCTTCATTCAATTAATCTTAGAGGACTTCCTTTAGTCAGAAATCCATCTTAAGGAGCCTGTTTGATCAAATCAAAAGGAAGAACCTGAAAAAGTGGTAAATATTTCGTCACCTCTTTTAAGTTCTTTTCTTCTTCCACTTCTTCATTACTTTATAGTTACATTTTAAAATAATAACTTCAGTATATTATGTATAATATGATGTTATTATAAATATGGTACAACCATAATCATTATTCTTTCCATCCTTTGAATGACATGTCACCATACGTGCATACGTACGACTTACCGTCTCCACATGTGGTGTAGTGGTTATTCAATAAATTATTATTTGGATTGGTATTATAATGATGTATAATTGTTTTAAATAATAAATATATCTTGATAATGATTCTATATATATGATATACCATCCAAATATATTATATTTTAATATCAGAATAATGATATTGTCACTCGTGCGTACGTACGTGTTACCGTCTCCTCGAACGTGATGAGATTCATTCCCCATCGTATCCATTCAAGACTAATTTTTATTTGATGACTAAAAATAAGGTTTAAGGACTTCATATCATTCTGGATATGAATAATATACAACCTATCCATAACAAACATTGCTTATGTAACAAAAAAAATAAAATTAAATGAGTATGTGAACACATCCAACAAGGATAATACTAAAATTTTATTAAGAATGAAATATTAGAAGATCATATATGATATAATATTTTTTATATGATTCATTTATAATTTATCAAAAATGATTTAACTATTATAAAAGAGGTTAACTTACCCTCAACCAAGTAAAATTACAAGGTAATGGTTTATTTTACAATCTCTTCATTATCTGAGATTGTTTATACGTAATTATCTTCTAGGATCTCTTTATCATCCACATCCATGTTTCTTAAAAATGTATTTCAAAAAAATTATACTATTTTATAGACTATGGGTCCAAGTCATTTATACCCTTTTTTACTCTTTATAAGGTTTTTATAAAGGAACATTTCTGTTGTTTTCCAAACAATATACTTTTTAACCTTTTCGACAAAATTAAGGTAAGAATGTATTTTTTAACTTATACGACGAGAGCTGCTATTTTCCATCATTATAACATAATTGAAGCTTCTATTAAAATATTATAAGAATATTTTCAAATACAAATTCCTTATTTTATTATTACATTACCTTTAAATGTTTTGAAAATAGAAAGAGATATTTCTCTAAAATGTTTTTGATTTCAACTATGTCAACATCCTTTGATGGATTTTATGTTTTTTTTGAAGTATATTTATTACGATAAAAAACACTCATATTTTATTGAATATTTTGTGATATACTTGACTATAGATGTTTAATTTCATACCATTCTTGATTTATGGATAATTTATTGACATTTTATATGCCAGTTTTAATACGAATGTTAATGTTATGTTTAAAACATTTCACATGGGAATGCATTGGACATAGTAAGTCATGGGTGGATCCCACTATTGCTCCTTGATGAATCAATAGGTATAATGAGACAAACTAGTGTCTGGTAACAAGGTCATGACAAAACCATATTTGTAGTCATGCAAAAAGGCCTTGACTATGTGTTTATGAATTTTTGGAATTATTCATTCCATCATTATGAAATTGGTTATTGATATTGCATGTGATGATTCGACTGTTAGAATATCCATATGAATAAGTAAATGAAATTATTTCATTTTATTTTTTACATGTTATGTTGAAGTTTATGTTTAAAAGGATTTCAATTTATTTATACATTGCCTTAAATGTTTATGCTTATTTATGAAAGTTTCTGCTGTATTTTTATCCTTACTGAGCATCTAAGCGAACCCCTTTCTATGTTTTATTTTTCCTAGGACGTTAATAAGTATATTATGACTAACCAACATGGGTAGTCTATGGGGTCTTATTATTTTCTTTGGAAACAATGTTGTTTTAGTTTTCCATTTTAGGGTGTACTGAAAACCTTATGAATGTATCTACTGTTTCCAAAGCTATTAAACAAACCAGTCTTTTGGGACTTGATCTTTTGTGATCATGACAATGTTATGTAACATTGCACGGACTCTGGGTAATTGGGGTCTGGGCGATGCAGATGATATCAGAGGAATTTTAGTCTAAACTGTTGAAGCTAGATTTTGATAAACTCTAATTAGAGAACATTACCCTAAGATAGACTTTAACGATTAGTATAGAAGAACTTCGTAGAATTTTGGTAAGGTAGAAATTTTGTGAGTTTTCTGAGAAATACATCCCAGTCTCGATACGAGCAGGTAGTGGTGGATTTGGCATAGATGTACCTAGGGGTAAAACCTGAAAACACTGCATTGAGCTAGACTCTAACGTGAACTGGTGCACGAAAACGGTCTTTGCTGCACTCTTGGTTATGACACTCGTAGGGGATATGCTTAGGATAATTGTCATTTTCCATAAAAACCATTATGAATGGTTTATGAGTATATAATTTCTCTATGAAAACATTTTTTATGATTATGGATTATATCTATTAACTATTCAGTTTATGTTAACTATTTTACATTTATAGAATTATGTATTTAGATTCATAAAATAATCTATTTTATGCCATTGTATAAAAATGGAGCCCAATATAGGTAATGTGAACTTTAGCATCACGTATGATCCAAAGAGTAAGAAGGATCATATCTTTCATGGAATTAAACCAAAATTTAAAAGGTAAATAGTCTCCCATGTATTCTCAATATATGAAGAAATAGTATCATGTTTTAATAAGATAAGTAAATATTTCTATGAGTCATATGGATTTGAAGGCAAGCAAGAGAGAAAAAGGATAAAAGAGAGAAAGATTGATAAAGGAAAGAGGGAAAAGTAGGATTTTCCCATATATGATAATTGTAGAAAGAATCACCTTGGTAAATTCATAAAGGGAATGGAATTTTGTTATATGTGTGGAGTGAAAGGACCCAAACTACCTGATTATTAGGGTAAGAAAATGGTTTCAACTGTACAATGATTCATCTGAAAAGAGTTGGGACACTACACGAATCAATGTCCAAATCATCAGAGTATACCCAAAATTCTTCTATTGGATAATAATAATGTTATTATACTACCCAATATGAATATTAATGATTATATTTCATTGTTTTGTTATTAAAGTGTTGTCTCATTTGAGTATTGTATTAATAATGTACATGTTATAAGAATTACAGAGTATATAAAGATTGTACTGTATTACTATTTTATTGAGGATCTGAGATTATATGGTACTAAGAAATGTGAATTAATAGTAAGCTACACATTTTGGAAAATTCATGTTTGAAGGAAAGATAATCATTAATATGGTTTTGATAATGAGTTAGTGATTTTGGAATAAGAGATGGTTGATTTGGATAAATTATATTGGATATTCTTAACTTCCATGAAATGGATTAATGATTTGTATATTCCATCATTGTTGGAGTTTACAACATTTTTGGATAGAAGGAGTATATCCAGTATTCTATAAGGAATAAGGGAGAATGAAGTTAATCAATAAGGTTTTATTCGTAATTCAGGATGTTTTAGTGTTTTAAAAGAATACACGATGAAGGGGTTCATATGTTATTACATGGCAACAAGTAACTTCAATTTTTTACCTTCTTTTTAAATTTTGGACTGTGAGTGTGGATATAAGTATATTGGATAACACTAAAGGTTGTAATGGATTATGTTTTAAATTGGACATTATTGTTAAAGTTATTTTTGAATTCTTATAAAAAGAGAAACATGAAGACTATGTGACAAACCGTCGCATCGGAAAAAGATGTGGCAATCGAACCCACAACCATTGTGTGATTGGGATTTATCACCTAATAATAGACTACATGATGTCAATCGATTTTATAATATAGTTTTTATTTTCTGATAGGTGAATTATAAATTCAATTTTTTTGGAACCCTATACGAATAGGATAAATAGAATATATTTTTTGTGTTTTATTATCTTTTCAAGTGAATGATGAGTTTGTGGTAGAAATTAGGTAAAGGATGGAACCCTACTTGTCAAGTATATATTTTTTTCTTCTATTATTCTATGAAGAAATTAATTCTTAAACTTTTGTTAAGGGATCGTAAAACTAAAAAAATGTTAACCTAATACCTTTTGTTTTGTTGAACTGGTGATATTTTAAATCATCATAGATTGATGGCATTGTGGCCCATAATTCTACAATTGTTTGTGATTGATGACCTCATATACTCCCTATAAATATTTACATTTTCCCTCCAATTATGTGTCTCTAATGTTTACCAACGTTCTCTTAATTTAGATCATAATTTGGTGGTGACTTTTTCATTCCCCTTTACTTCTTATTAAGACAAAATTTTATTAACCCAATTTCTGATTTGGGTTTTCCTAAAAAGTTATTTTCTATTTTCAACATTTTATTTTCGAGTAAAATTTTCATATGGCGAGGACACAATTAATTGAAGGAGGGAAGAATGTAACACCCCAATATTTCATAGTATGTTGTTTTTTCAAAATATTCATAAACTTGCACTACATGCAACATCGAGTTCAAACGCACCACAACTTACCAAACCAGACGTTCAAAAGAGGTTATGAATAGTATTAACTGAATTTTGAACCTTATATAATACTAATAATTATAGAGTCCATATTATGAGTTTCCTAAACAAAATGTAATAACAAATTAATTAATTTTTTATATTAGAAGTATTTTTTAAAAAATGTACTTTTACACACTTTTAATGGTGAACCCTTTTTATATGCAATATTTGAAACTTTTATATATTATATTTTCCAAAATAAACATCATCTTTAGAATCAAGACATATTAATTTAGTTTTAATATATTTTTTGTGTTTTTCTGATAACTTTCATATTTGGGGGAATAGTGAAAAATACTATATTTTACCTGAAAACAACTTTTTTTAATCATAATAATTTATAGTGTTAAATTATACATTTTAATGTTTTGGAAGTATAAATAGTTAATATTTTTACCATTTAATCCTATGCTGGTCATTGTAAGTAATTTCACATTGAAATTGAACATAAACAAGTGTTAATATTTTGATAGTTATTATTTTTTAAAAATACTCCTTTTGATTTTGACAATGGGAATTAATTTTAAATTAATAAATGTAACTTCTATGTATTGAATTTGGTAAAATAGAATTCATTTTTTCATTCTGAATATCAAAATTATCTTAGGGTATGTTTTTTTTTATTTTTCTGAAAACATTCATTTTTTCATAAATAGTGAAAACACTGAGTTATTGTTTATAACCAAATATTTATTTAAATAATCATTTATTTTTATTTAAATTTATTTTAGGTCAAAATAGATACATAATATCTATATATGTTCAATGTAATTCATTGGAGCTAGTTTATAATAATTTTACATATATAAAATGTTTATTGAACTTGTCATTGTCTTTTACCCACCTCATAGGAGAATCTGCAAATTCACATAAAACATAATTTTACCGATTCTGTGAGTTGAATTTCAGAATTTTTGAGATACACGGTTGATATAAGTAAGTAAAATGTGGTTCAATAAGATGAAATTATTTTTTGGTGAATAGTAACTTTTTTACTTTTATTTACCATGGTTAAAAGTCAATTGGGAAATTAAAGTTCAAAATGATATTTATATTAACTTAACACATGTCTTAATTTTATTGGATAAGTATAATTAGACCCATAACAACCTTAAGAATAAAATATGAACCTTTTTGGTTGACATTGATTAGATTATGACATTTATTATTATTTTATTTAAAGAAGAGTTAAAAGAGTTAAAATCAATGTTTAATAACTATTACATTTCAAATATCATGTTATAGATAAGATAAATTCGGTTATAATTATTCATTAGAAACATAAAAAAATTTCCTACATAATGGTATTTTATTTATAATTTTAAAAAATTAAATAATTTAATTTATTTATGACGCAATGCTGATGCAATAATTACTTAATTAATAAAATATTAAAATAATTGATTTTATAAATATAGAAATAAATGTAATTTGAGACTTTTTATGAATTCCACTAATTTTATAGGTTAATTAGAATTTTTAGGGTTGGTTAGATGAATTTTTTTTGATGTAATAATTCTATTATGAATTTAACAAAAACAAAATACCAAATAGTCTCCAAATTGACATAAAAGTGTTTTTAAAACAAATATTATATTATTAATTGATATTCTATTACTAAAAATATAAGGTTCATACTAATGTCTTACATAAGGTTATTTATATTAATAATGAACCACTTGGAGTTTTCTTGTCTTGTTATAGTATTTTTATTAACCATATAATATAAAAATACAAAGAGACATACTAAATGTAAAAATAATTTTTAAGAGTTATATATAAATGGAAATGTTAATATGGTGACCTAAACCAATCTAAAATCAATTGGTTGAAAATATTTCGACCCCTAACCACCATATCCTCGAAATAATTCACTTTTAAGGCAATATAAATCGAATATAAATTTATTATAAAATAATATTTTATGTTTTTTCTAAGGTGCCCCTCACCCTCTTATAAAAAGGCACTTCCCCTTATCTCAAATTCACACCTTCAAAGCCTTTTTTCTCGACCAACCCCTACTGAAATATCTTCTTCACTTCCCTCAATTATTCTTAGAGGCCTTCCTTTTGTATGAAATCCAACTTAAATAGCCATTTTGATCAAATAAAAAGAAAGAACGTGAAAAAGAGGTAAATATTTCATCACCTCTTTCATGTTCTTTTCTTCATCCACTTCTTCTTTCCTTATTGTTTCCATTATAAAAAAATAAAGTATATTATATATACTGTAATGTTATTATAAATATTATAAAACCATATTCATTACTCTATCCATCTTTTTAATGACATGTCACCATATGTGCGTATGTACGACTTACCTTCTCTACATTGGGGCGTAGTTGTTATTCAATACATTATTATTTTGATGGGTTAAATAATGACGTATAATTGATGTAAATAATAATTATAAAATGATAATTATTCTGTATATATGATATCACATCCAATTATATAATATTTTAATATCAAAATAATGATATTGTCGCTCATGCGTACGTACGGATTACCGTATCCACGAACGTGATGAGATTCATTCCCCATCATATACATTCCATACTAATTTTAATTTGATGATTAAAAATAATGTTTAATGACTTGATAAAATTTTGGATATGAATAATATAAATCATATCCATAACAAACACGACTTATGTAACAAAACATATAAAAGAAAACGAGTAAATGAACACTTGAAATGAAAATAATACTAAAATATTAGTAAGAAAGCAATATTAAAAGATCATATATGATATCATATTTATTTATATGAATCTTTAATAATTTAATAACAATTATTTGACTATTACACAGGAGGTTAACCTACCCTTGACCAAGGAAAAGTACAAGGTAAGAGTTTATTTCACAATCTCTTCATTATACGAGATTGTTTATACATAATTATCTATTGGGACATCTTTATAATCCACATCCATGTTTCATAAAAATATATTTCGAAACATTATTAATATTTAATACTATATGGGTTAAAGTCATTTATACCATTGTTTTACTTGTAATAAGATATTTATAATGGAATTATTCACTCATTTTCCAAAAAAGGTACTATTTAACCTTTTTGACACAATTAATGTAAGAATGTATTTTTTTAACTTATATGGTAGGTGTGGAAATTTTCCAACATTATAACATCGTCGAAGCATCACTTAAAATCTTATAATAATATTTTCATATATAAATTATTAATTTTATAATTACATGACAATTAAATTATTTCAAAATAGTAAGAGATATTTCTCTAAAAATATTTTTATTTCATCTTTTTCAACATCATTTGTTGGATTTTAAGTTTGTTTTATGTTCATTTATTATGATACAAAACATATATATTATATTGAAGGGTTTGTTATATGTTTGACTTTGGATGTGTTATTTCATGCCATTCATCGTTTATGGATAATTTGTTGACATTTTTTATGCCAGTCTTAATACGAATGATTATGTTTTGTTTAAACCTTTTTATATAGGAATACATTGGACTTAGTAAGTGAATGGTCAAGCCTGCTATAGTTCCACGATGCATCGTTAGGTCTCATGAGACAAAATAGTGTTTTGGCACAAGGCCTTTACAAAATATTATTTGTAGTCTTGGAATATAGCCTTGACTATGTGTTTATTAAAGTCTAGAATTATGCATTCTATTGTTATGAAATTGGTTATTGATATTTCATGTGATTATTCGACTAGTAGAATATCCATGTGAATAATTAAATGAAATTATTTCATTTTTTTTATATTATGAAGAAGTTCAAGTTTAAAAGGATTTTGTTTTAGTTATACGTTGCCTTAAATTTTTATACTTATTTAGGAAAGTCTCTATTATATTGTTATCTTTGCTGAGAATCTGAACTCACCCCATTCTATGATTTATTTTTCCTAGGATTCGAAGAAGTATATTATGACGGACCAGTAGGGGTAGCCTATTGGATCTTAGTGTTGTCCTTGGAAACAATGTTGTTGTAGTATAACATTTTATGATGTAATGAAAACCTTATGAATGTATCTAGTGTTTCCAAGTCCACTAAACTAATCGGTCATTGGAGACTTGATATATTGTGATCATGTCAATGTTATGCAATAATGCACTGACTCTAGGTAAATGGGTCAGGGCGTTAGACATAGTGTGAATAAAAAAGGGCCACTCACGCATAAGTCCCAAACAAGAAATTTTTAGGTTCTTTTCACTATGAAACATATTCTATATGAATATAAAATTCATGTAATTTATTAAAGGCAAGTGATATTAAATTATCATAGATTAGGGTATTAAAAAGTATTTCAATTGTTCATGGACACACAACTTTATAAAGATCATCATTTGGTCATGGTTGGATTAACACAAAAGGTACAATAATGGCCCTTATCACATATCATTAAAATATATATTGTATCCTATTTTTACCATACTACAGGGGTTTTGAATCACCTCACTGGTATATATAGAAAGACCATCTAATGAGATAAATCCCAACTAAACTACACAAATTTCCACCCTTGGTAGAAATAAATTTCAACGTGTCAGACTATATGGATTTAAACCAAAGTGTATACACCTGGAGTGAGGGGATGAATGAGAGAATTTGATAATTATAGATGTTCAAATAGATGAATGGTGTCAAAAGTATCTTTTATAATAAGTATAATTGTTATTTTTTACTAGAGAAGTAATTCATGTATAATTCATTAATATATAACAGAGTCCCAAACTAGGAAAAAGACCCATGATGGAGTTATGTGACATCCCATCCTCTTGACCTCAATGTGAAATTTTAATTGTCATTACATAACCCCAATCAATAACTATATTTAAAAATTAAGATCATAGAAAAAAATATGTTGAATAAAAATCATAGTGGAACAATCAAAATTAGGATGATGTTGCAAATCAAAATAAAAAAGGAGAAGTGTAAATATGATAAACTTGTAGGAATAATTATATTAATAATTAAAAGGATTTCAATAACTAATAAAAGAAGTCACTATAAAATATGTAATGACGCATTAGTACATAGTGTTGAATGTCATATTGATTCCTATGTATTATAATCTGGTGTGTCCTTCAATTTTACTATAAACAATGATTTTCAATAAACTTGTGTTTTAAGATATTTTCAGTTTATATATATTTTAATGATAAGACCCTTTATGTTTTATAGAAAGAAAATATATATTTATAAATTCTAAATGGAAGTATTTGAATATTATATAGTGTTATATACATTATAGTTTTTTGATGGAAAATATTTTTTTTAATTAAATATAATGGTTATTATGAAATAGTTATTGAAGGTTTATTAAAACTATAAATAGGTGTTATGGTTATAGATTGAGAAGTGAAAATAAAATCCTTTAAATAATATAAGATTCAAATCATAGGTGAAATATTTTAATTCAAACTTACCTAAAAAATTAAAGAATTATATATTAGGTGTCATGATTGAAAAGGGAAAAAATATTTGTTTGAGAAGGTATTATTACTAGAATCTAAATTAGTTAATGGTTGCTAGTATAAATATTATAAATATTAAAAATTGATGAAATATTATTTTTCTAAAGGTGAAATGATATCAAAGGAATGAAAATTTTATTTATTCCATTTTTATGTTTGGGGACTCCTACCACTACATTCCATCGGTGGTTCACTATATTATATGATATTTATCTATGAATTAACATGGAATATATGGGAATATTTATTGACAATTAAGTATCCAATTTTTTATTTCATTAATAAATATATATACCTTTTTGAAATTCAAATAATAATGAAATTAAATTGTATGATATCTAATAATGGTAATGAGTATAAAAACTAACAATTCAAAAGATTGATATACAAAAAAATAGAATATTCAAAGAGAAAATACTATTTTGGAAACAATAAAAAATGATGTGTTTTAATGAATGAATACAATAATTATTGAACATGCTTCATGTTTAGGATTCATGTTATATTACCTAAGGTGTTTTGGGATATTTTTTTTAACTTGTATGCATTCCTTATAAATTGACATCCATATATACCACATAGATAGAAAATGCTTGACATATCATGAACCAAAAAATTAATTATAGAACACTTGAATGTTTTTGTTTTTTATAATATTTTTAATGTTAAATTATTGGATATTAATAATTAAGATTATATGTCCAAAAAATGATTCTTAATTGATTAAAGTTATATAAAATTTGTGGTTATCACCTCTGAAAATATGAGAATTAAATAATTATTAAAATTTCATATTTAATATTTTATGAAAATGATATTTATACAAATAAAGATTCTATTTTTTATATAATTGGAAAAATGAAACCATGTATCATAGGAAGGTTGATTTTAAAGTAATAGTATAAAATTATATTGTATGGTCATATTATTAGTTAGATAATACTAGTCTATCTATATTTTTTAGGAAATAAACTTGAATATGGATGAAAATATGATGATTTTGGTTTTATTTTCATTATAATTTATCCCCTATAGTTTTGATATTTAAATTCAAGAGAATGATTCAAGTATGTGGTATCAAAAAATTAAGTATAAAATTTCATAAATTCATGAAAATAAAACTTTATATAAAATTTTATTACCATGATGGAAGAAATTATTTCGTAAAAAATCAGTATATTGGGATAATTAATAACATTATGGAAGTGAAATATACAAGATTACACAAAAGGTTAAGGTATTTTTCAAAAGGATTAGAAAAATTACACTAAAAATTAATATTTTATTCTGATATCTAAAATTATATTTTTGTTATGTATTTTATTTGAAGGATTATATAGACAATAAATGGATGTAAATAATGATTTCTTATATGGTTTGATGATTGTATCTATATTCTGTAACTGAATTGATTCATTGTGACATAAAAGAAATGGATTATTTTTAAACATAACATGGTTTCATATAGACTGGAGTAAGAACCATGATTGTGAAAGTAAATATTTCGTGATTTTAACAATATGAATAAAGATAATAAATATTATGTGGGTAAATGTTTCTATTTTTAATAATTTAATAATTTATATGTCATATTTTTTTAATATCGACTAAATATTCATTGAAAGGTCACATTAGAAAGGGTAAATGATTTTATAATAAAAATAATAAATCAATTTGGTATAAATTATATTAAATATGTGAAAAATATTAGTGATATAATGATTATATAATATCAAGTCACTAGAATATTAAAATTATAATAGATATTATATGTGAATAATATTTTATCTTAGATTAAAATTATTTAAGAAAACAGTTTTCAATTTTATAAAAATTCATATTTATTGGCACACTATTTTCTCAACTGGGATGAGAAGATTATAAATAGTAACTCAATAATTTTAAAGAGGTTAAGATCCACAAGATGAATCAAAGGTAGTTTCCCAAGATATCCTGTGTGTGGCCCCCTTCACATCAATAGGCTTGAGTATCCCCCTTTGTGGAATTTAATGTTAGGCCACCCCTACATTGGAAACCTACAGTGGGTGCTTATGACATGGACATATGTAGGGTAACTCCTTCAAACAGGGTTCTATATTTAATTGTAAATGGGGACCCTGGGATCTTCATTTCTATAACAAGAAAATCATAATAATCCCTAAAGCTATGGTCTCACAACAACTTTTCCAAAGCTCTCCATAACACCTCATATAGCCCTCTGTATCCCAAAAAAGTGGTAATTAAAGTGGATTGTGAGATCTATGACAACCTTGCATTTTATTACACAATTAAACATAATTTATTACCTAAACGTCAAATGATACAACATATTATATCAAGAGTTATAGTGTCTTTGGGGATTAGTATCATTACATAACAACTTAAAAAACATAAAATAAAATATCATTGTGGAGAACGTCTTTTACATGACCTCTACATTCCCTCGTACTTTGGATTTCATGGGATAACCTGAGGACATGTGTAAGAAAAGGGTGAGATATAAATCCCAGTAATGGAATATCCATGACATAACATGAAGAATACAATACATGTTATACAATATGCATATTAATATATCACAAGAGAAGCATAAACATAAACTCATTATAAATCATTGTAATCATTACATGGAAATGTGGCAACCACACTTAACATGGAATTAGCACGAGCCAAGGATTATTGCACATGGAGCATGATTAAACCCTCATTTCACATGAAGTAAGAGTAAAACCACGTTTCACATGAATTAGAATGATTAAAAACCCATTGAACATGATGTATCATGATAATATACTTTACCCAATGCATTGGATCTCTATCGGGGCACACCATTCTTAAACATTTCACTTCATGCATAAGTGTGCCAAATGCATCAAAAAACATTATATCAATCAACATAATAATTTATTCCATGATAAAAATAGTTCAATACATAATTGAGAATCATTAAAGAAAACGTAAATGTGCATAAAGGTGAATACCCTTGATAGATAAATTATCATTGTATTCACTACACAATGACTTTGGCTTGGAAAAACATGGTGAAATTTCTACAGAACAATGGTGTGAGATAAGAACTCATCAATATGGATGATTAGAGAGAAAGGTTTGTCTCATCAAATTTACATGACTTGAACAATAAGGGTTCATATAGATACAGGTACCAACAAATGTAATGTAATTTAGATTCATGATACAAAATAATTTCTTCAATGTAAATGAGGAGAGAGAAATTCCATTCGGAATATCTGTATATTAACGGGGGTACATGGGAGGACATTAATTGAGAGAAAGGGGTCTACCATCATTAAAACATAAATAGGGAAGTATGGGGGAGGTGAGAAACTATACTCTTGTATTTATAATTGAAACTAAAAGGGCATAACAACTTAAAGAATATTTGTACAAAAATGAGAAAGGAAGAACACGCTTACATGGAAGTGTGTTCCAATGGTTGGAGAGAGGCCTGAGAGAGGCTTTTTGGGATCTTGGGGAACCTTGGGAGTGTTATAGAGAGATAATTGCAGATCTTGGAAGAACTACATAGGCTATCAGTGAGGAGGAAGTGGGAGCTTGGGTGGGTTTATATAGGAAATGAGAGGGAATTGTTAATTGATTAGGTTTGGAATGCCTCACATTGAACTAATCAAAACCATAACCCATCCCATGGTTTATGACCACCGTTTTTTCCTAGTGGAGTGAAGAAAAATATTTTATAAGTCCCAGGTCCAAACTTTGTAAAATAATGGGGTTTCTTATTTGGAGGTGAGTCACACTCCGAATGAAAACAATTTAAAAAGACAAAATATTTAATAAGTCTTGAAGGGTCCACAAAAACATTGAAAAATAATTACAAAAATCCAAAAAACACATTATATTAATCTTAAAACATATATTGGACGAAAATAATGTTTATATAATTTTATTACATCCCAATTGGGTAATTATGATCTGAAAAAACACATTGTATTTTTAAACAGTATTTAATTTCCACCCAAAAATTTGACTATTTCAGAAAATAATGACAAATTCACCATCGTATTATTTCGACGTCCTGATTCTAGAAATAATATTAATTTTATCTATATAATTTCTAAATATGCTAATTTTTAATTTTAATCTAAAAACCAACATTTATCGAAAATTCATGGGTTTTGACAAAAATAGCTTTCAAAACATAATAAAATTACAATTGCATTCATAAAATTTTAAAATAATTTATATATAACAAAAATTAATTTAATAATAATAATATATTATTTAATTATTTTTTAATTCAAAAATAAATTAATTCTTGAAAATAGATTTCTTAGTATAACATTAACTAAAAATACTACTTGTGATTTAAAAAATATTTACAAGGTAACAATAATAAAATGAATATATATTCATTATTATATACAAAAATAATGTATATAAACATAGTACAAGGGACTCATTAAATAACCCAATAAAACACCTTCATAATACCCAAGGTTGATATGTGTGATGGTAACAGACTCTTGGGATGGTGTGGATAACATTTCTCGGGAGGTAATCTCTATCAACTTCCAATTCTCTCATAGGTGGTTCCACTCAACCTTTACGCATTCAAGATCGTCTTGAGCTTGGTCAAGACCGAAGCCCAATAACACCACCTCCATTCCTGGAACTGGTAAAATGGATTCTTATGGGGAACGTCTGTTGGATGAGGTCATCGCTTTCTATTTCTGAGTAAAATGGATTTGTTAAAGCCCTATATTTATACTAATCATGTGATCACTATTCAACGACTATTTTAAAAATGATCAAAATTAATAACATTATTTTAAAATACAACAACATAAAACAGATGATGTTAACATTTTATATAATCATTTTACATAATGTAACATTTATTTAGATCAAGAGGGATTTCCATTAATGAAAGTTCGGGTCATTACAATATTCCCCCTTAAGAAATTTCACCCTCAAAATTTCCTTTTACCACACTAAAAATGATTTGGGTTACTCTACTTCATAATTTCCTCTGATTCCCACGTTGCTACTTCATACTTTTGGTTTCTACACAACTCCTTGATGAGGGGCATTGTCTTATTTCCTTGAGCATTTTATCAATTTTCTATGATCTTCTCTAGTTGATCCTCGTAAGAAATATCATAGTCTAACTATACCACCTCTAATGAGAGTAAATATGAAGTGTCTGGTATGTAATTATTTAATAGGGATACATAAAATACATCATGTACATTGGTCATGGTAGGTGGACGTTCTAGTCGATATGCCATAGCCTCAACACGATCAGGAATCTCGAAGGGGCAGATGTACCTTGAACTTAACTTACCTATCTTTTAAAACCTCATGACCTTCTTCCATAGAGATATG
Organism: Viscum album; assembly: GCA_963277665.1. Lineage (NCBI taxonomy): Eukaryota > Viridiplantae > Streptophyta > Magnoliopsida > Santalales > Viscaceae > Viscum > Viscum album. The sequence goes on from OY728152.1 coordinate 2,089,518,600, forward strand.
CATAAAAATAAAGTGTATCCATCATTAAACTCAAGGTCTCATCGATGGTTATATTCATAACTCTTCTATCAACTCTATGCTGCCTTGATATGGTGTTGAATGGTTTTCACCATCTCCACCATTTATTCGACCATTTCTGGTCCAAGATGCTTACGCTCACCGACATCATATCAACATGTCAGTGTTCTGCACCTTTTCCCATTAATGGATTCATATAGTTCCATGTGGGTGATCAATAGGAAACAGTGATTATAATAGAACTCAACCAAAGGAAGATGTTGATCCCATCCTCCTTTAAAGTCCCTTGAGCATGCTCTCAACAAGTCCTCAAGTGTTTGGATATTTTGCTCTAATTGGCCATCAGTTTGAGGTTGATAGGTCGTAATTAAGTTCAATTTAGTATTCAGAGCATGTTGAAGACTCTTCCAAAACATATAGGTGAATCTTGTATATCGATTGGACATAATAGATAGTGGTAATCCAGGCAGCCTTACCACTTCCATGATATATATCCGTGCCAGTTTATACAATTAGAAATCCTCCCAAATATCCAAGAACTGTGAAGCCTTTATAAGAAAATCCACAATAACCCAGATCGCATTGTTTCCTTTTAATGTCTTCAGAATTCTAGTGACAATATTCATGGTGATGTTCTCCCATTTCTATTCTGGTATGGGCAACGGTCACATCATCTCCTTTGACTTCTTCCACTCATCCTTCACATGCTGACACCCCGGACATATTGATGTATATTCAGCGATATCCTTATTCATATTATACCATCAATAATTCTCTTGGAGATCATGATACATCTTTTCATTTCCTAGGTGAATAGATAAATTTGAACCACGTGCTCTATGAAAATGTTCCTTCTTCAGCTCTGGACATGATGGAAAACATAGAATTTTCCCTAATCTCACAATTCCTTCATTAACATTAATCTCGGAGGATTTCCCTTTTCTGATAGCTTCCTCTTTTTCTCTAATACCCACATCATCCTTTTGGGAATCCTTTAACCATTCCAAAAGTGATGGTTGGGAAATGATTTTTGAATGTATTGATTATTTTCCATTATTTTTTAATCCCATGGACATCTTCATCAAATCTAAGAAGATTGGATCCTTTTCAATTCTCAAAAATGATAGAATCGTTGGGTCCTTTCTACTTAGGGAATCGACCACCTTATTCCCTTTTCCAGGGTGGTAATAGATTGAGTAGTCATATTGTTTGATCAGATATAACCATCTTCATTGGCACATTTTCAACTCTTTCTGTGTGAATATATACAGAGGATTTTGTGGTCCGTATATATTTTACACTTCTCCAAAAAGAGATAATGCTACCAAATATTCAATGTGAAGATCATTATATCCAACTCGAGGTCATGTTTTGGATAGTTATGTTAATGAACATTGAATTTCCTTGAAGTTTATGCAATTACTTTGTCATTTTTTTATCAACACATGTCCAAGGACCTTTTTCGATGCATCACTGAATACCACAAAAAGTTGCACACTTGTGGGTAAAGAGAGCATGGGAATACTGATAAGCCTCCTTTTCAACACATTAAATTCTTCTTCACATTCATCACTCCATTAAAACATTACTCCCTTCTAAGTTATCTTGGTATGAGGTTTTGACAATCGTAATAAATTTCTCACAAATCGTCGATAAAATCAAGCTAACCCCAAGAATCTACAGATGTATATTACCGATGATGGCCTCATCCATCCCTCAATTGCATCTGTTTTAGAGGGATCCACAAATATCCCATGTCTTGTGGTGATATGTACGAAGAATGAGACTTCCTTTAACCATAAAACACACTTTCTATACTTTTCATAGAGCTTCTCCTTCCGTATGGTCTCTAGTACAGTTCTTGGATTCTCTTCCTGATCCTCCTTGGTTTTGGAGTATATCAGAATATCATTTATAAAAACTACCTCAAAATTTTCAAGGTAATCTCTAAAAAATCTATTAATCCAGTTCATGAAAATTTCTAGAGAATCAGTGAGTCCGAAAGGTATTACTATGAATTAATAGTTCTCATATATTTTACAAATATAAGTCTTGGGGATATCATCCTTATTCACCCTTACTTGAGAATATTTCTACCTCAAATACAACCTGAAGAATTATTGTTCTCAACATAGTTGGTCAAACAATTCATCAATTAATGTGATATGATTCTTGTTCTTTATTTTTATTTTGTTAATCTCACGATAATCGATGAAAAGGCGCATTGACCAATCCTTCTTCTTGAAAAAGTGGACTGGTACACCAAATGGTGAAGAACTTGGGTGTATAATCTCTTTATCTAAATTCTCCTATAGTTTTTATTCTGTTCCACAATATACACACCATCCATTTAATACGGTGTCTTGGATATTGGAAACTCCCCTGGTATAAGATCAATTGAGAATTCAATATCTTTTCATGAAGGAAGACCAAGGAATTCCTCGAGAAACACTTCAGCGAATTCCCTCACAAAATTCAAGTATTCTACTATGGTTTATTTCATAGACCCGATCATCTGATCGAGAGTAACGTGCTCATAGGGAATTAATACCCACACTTGAGATGATGGACCTAATGAAAATTCATCTTTTTCCTTACACTTGTAATGAATCGGTGGCTGATTCTCCACATGGAGTGTGATTTCCATCTCACAACAATTTATGTTGGCTCTATATAAGTAAACCCAATCCATGCCATGAATTGCAACAAATTCCAGAAGAGGGAGTATGAAGAGGTTCTCCAGGATGTTCAATCCACATATTGTGATAGAGGGAGAAATATATTCATGGGATGCAACGATTTCCCCATTTGATATACTCACCTCCATCTTCACTTGCATGATTTGTGGTGGTGTTGGGATTGTTCTACTAAATATTTGAGACATAAATGAATGTATAGAACCTGAATCAAAAGTATGATCACTATTCTTGAATTAATAACAAGTGTACGAGTCACCGCTTTATTTTTGGGGTTCACTTCGACAGTTGTGATGGAAACATCTCACCTTTGATGCCTTGGAGGTGGTCGGTTGCCTCCTAAAACCCTAGGCTTAGTGCACAGATTTGCAATATGCCCTGGTTATTTGCAGTTTTATTGGTGAAAACGTTTTTTGGTTTCAATAGAGAATTTGTACATCAATTTAAGCCGTCGGTTTTTTGTTCTGATAGTTAATTTCCATGTGTCCTTATCATCCACACCTAAATCATTTTCTCTTACCCTTTAGGAAATTTCTAGGGTTTTTATTTCCTCAACATTGGAATGTGGTGTGCTGGATCTTCTTAGCACCATTGGATTTATAAATTTGACCACTGACATTGAATTCCACCTTATACTTCCTATCCCCATGATACCCCTGAGATTCTCTAATATCTATTTTCATCTTGAGGGCATGTCGGAAAATTTACTCAAATATATTGAAGTCACGGATCACCATCACTTTCTGCATGCTAGGTTTCATCCCACCAAATAAATGTTCAACCTTGCATTCGTGGGTAGCAACAAAGACAGAAGCATATTGTGTGTGCCTTGTGATGTTTTTTTTATACACTCTAATAGATTCGTCATCTTTTTTCTTAATGGAAAGGAATTCCCTTTACATCTTATGTCGGAAGGTGCGCTGAAAATATTAATCGAAAAACATTTTCCAGAAATACATATATTCCAACACCTCGATCTCTTCCATAGTATTTGTATTTTGGAACAACGTCCACCATTGATAATATTCACCCTCTGTAAGATAAGAATCTAGGAGAACCTTCTCTTATTCAGAACATTTTAGAATGTATAATATCTTTTCAATGGAGTTGATCCATTGTTCAGTGATTGAGGGATCATATGATCTATTAAAAGTAGGAGGCCATTATCTCATGAAGCTCTTGATAGCGACATGTTCTTTCTTGGGAGGGGGGGTGAACATTTCTCATGACCCATTTTTCTATTCAAATGTTGAGTTAGATGAGATAGAAACATGAAATAGTTTGTGATTCTCGCTCCAATTGGATTGGTAATCTCATTAGTACAATTATCACATTGATCTTCACATCGGTTGTTAGGTCGAGTCCTCCTATTATGGGCCATTGGCTGGAATAAAAGGAATGTTATGGGTAACACATAAAGGGAAATCCATGGGAAAAATCTTGACTTATAAAGAAATGTATTTCATTAAAAAAGGAATCTGTTGGATTCAGTCTCTATTATCCATGTTCTACTTTATAACATATATTCCTAGGTAATTTTTTTAGTCCCTTAATAATGGTTCATAATAAGCTTGTGAATTTACCAAATCATATCCCCCTAGAGTTTCTTAACTAAGAGTGCAGCAAGTCCCATTGTCGTGCACCAGTTCCTGTTTGAGTCTATCTTCAAGCGGTGTTTTCGTGGTTTACCCATAGGATACATCTGTCCCAGATCCGCCTCTACCTTCTTGTATCTAGACAGGGATGTATTTTCTTGATAAAATACTTAATCAATACTCACCAAAACATTGGGATATTTTTATTATACTTACTCATGTCATTAAGTCTTCACTAGGGTTTTCTAATCCTAATCCCCAAAATAACAAAACCTATCCACTGATACCAACTGTGACAACACTGTTTTTTTACACAATTAAACACAATCTATTAAATAAACGTCACTTGATAAAACATATAATATTGAGAGGTCTAGTGTATTTAGGGATTAGGATCATTACAGAAAAACTTAAAACATAAAATACAACATCTTTATTGAAAACGCCTTTTACATGACCACCACATTCTCTTGTACTTAGCATTGCATGGGATCACCTGAGGACATGCATAAGAAAAGGGTGAGATATAATGCTCAGTAAGGTAATAATCCTAGAATAACATGAGGAATAAAATACATGTTAAAAAATAGTCGTACAGAAAGAGCACAAGAGAAGAATAATCATAAAGCCGTGATAATGCATGATAGATATAACTTGGAAATGTGGAAACAACACTTAACATGGAATTAGCATGAGCCAATGGTCATTGATCATGGATCATGAGTAAACTCTCATTGTGCATGAAGCACGAGTAAACCCTCATTGAACTTCAATTATCATTAGTAAACACAAATTTCACATGATGTATCATGATACTATACTTTACACAAATCATTGGAGTTCTATAAGGGCACATCCTTCTTAAACATTTCACTTCATGATTAAGTGTGCCACATGGATCATAAAAAATTGAATCATTCAACATAATCATTTATTCCATGATAAATGAATCTGGAATACATACTTGAAATAGTTTATACAGTATGTAAATTTTCATAAAATTGAATACCCTTGTTAGAGAAATGGTCATGTTATTTACTACACAATGATTTTGACATGGAAAAACACGGTGCAATTTCGGCAGCATAATGGGGTGACATAAGAACTCATAAAAATGGTTCATGAGAGATAAATGGGTGTCTCATCATATTTAAATTACATATACAGTAAGGGGGTTATATAGTTACATGTCCCACCAATTGTAATTGTATTTATATTTTTGATACAATAGAATTGTATGAATGTAAATGAGGAGAGAGAAATTTTGTTCAGAATTTCATCATAGTAACAGGTGTACACCGGATGAATTTAATGAGAGATAAAGGGGTATCCAATCATTAAAAAATAAATAGTGTAATATGGGGGTGTTAAACCATACCGCAAAATTTATAATTGAAATTAAAAGGGCATAACTACTTAAATAATATTTAAAATAAATGAGAAAAGAAGAAAACCCTTACTTGGAAGTGTGCTTCAAAACGATTGAGAGAGGATTGGGAGTGTCTTAATGGGAGAATTGGGATCCTTGGGAGGATTATCGAGAGTGGAGGGAAAAGGTTGGATGAACTCCAAAGGATTTGAGTTAGGAGGAAGTGGGATCTTGGGTGATTTTATATAGTAAGGGAGAGGGAATTGTTTATTATTTAGGTTTGGGACACCTCACATTAAACTAATCAAAACCATAAAATAGCACATGTATTTACAATGTATTTTTCCAAAGGAGAGTTTAAATCAATGTGTAATAAGGAAAAAGTCCTAACTTATAAAAATAATTGGGTTTCTTATCTGGAGATGAGTCACACTCCCAAGGAAAACAATTTAAAAATACAAAATGTTTAATAAATCTTGATGGGTCCACTAAAGCTTTATAAAATAAATCGAACAAACCAAAAATCACATTATTTTAATTTTAAAACATATATTGGACGAACATAAAGTTAATAGTATTTTATTATATCACTATTGGGTTATTATGAGGTCATAAAACATATTATATATTTTAACAATATTTAATTTTTACCCAAAAATTTGATTATCTCAGAAAATTTTGAAAAATTCACCGTTGGATAATTTTGGCATCCTTATTCCATAAATAATATAAATTTTATCTAAATAATTTTCTAAATATGTAAATTTTAACTTTTAAAATAAAAATCTACATTTATCAAAAATTCATGGGTTTTGACAAAAATGGCTTTCAAACCATAATAAAATTACAATTGCATTCATAAAATTATATGATCACTTATATTTAATAAAAATAAATTTAGTAATAATAATAATATTTTATTAAATTATTATTTAATTATAAAATCCATTAATTCATCAAAGTATATTTCTTAGTTGAAAATTAACTAAAAATAATATTTGTTCTCTAAAAACTATTTACTACGTACAAATAATAATATGAAATTATATTCATTATTATATACAAAAATAATGTACATAATCATATTACTAGGGTCTTGTTAAATAACTCTTTAAAACACCTGCATAATACCGAAGGGTGAGTTGTGTGATGGTGATGGACTCTTGGGGGCCTGGATAACATCACTCGGGTGGTAATCTCTATCAACTTCCCCATATCCCGTAGATTGTTCCTCTTAAGATAAACCTATTCATGCTCTGCTTGAGATTGATCAAGAGTAATTCCCAATAATGCCTCCTCATTTCTGAGTTCTGACAAATGGGCTTCGTATGGAGATAAATCTTCTAGATGAGGCCATCGTTTCCTTTGTCTGAGTAAATTGTATTTGTTAAAGCCGTATATTTATACTAATCATTTGATCACTATTAAATGACTATATTATAAATAGTCACAATTCTTAAGAGTATTTTAAAATCCAAAAATATAAAACCCATGAATTTGACATTTTATACAAACATTTTACATAAAGATACATTCAATGAGAAAAAGTGGGATTTCCATTAATGAATGATTGGGTTGTTACTAGATCAAAGTCCCTACATGGTCTGAAACACAATTGAACCTATGTGAGGACCTTTTACCCTAGTGTAAAACCACCTGTGTGAGGCCCCTTACCTAACCAGGGTCCTCCGCAAGCCTCATCCAGGGACACCCAAGGAAAACCATGGTTCCATGGCTGAATCATCTCCCATGTGTTGTTGCATAGGTGACCAATTTTTTAATGAATCATTATCTCACACAGGTTTATACACCCCCTGGGCAAAACAACTCTGGTTCCTCATAGGCACCACATTAGGCCCCTTATCTCTCTAAGAAAAGACCTACGTGAGTCACCCATTGAGCCCTCTTCCAAGAAACCAATTCTAAAGATATTCTCCCTTTGGATCCCTTTTCTGAGAGTGCTAATTTGAAACATTCACTAAAGACCTCTGACTTGAAACACCATGATATAGGGAATACAAACATATCTCCCATTTGGGTAGGGTTCTCATGGTGAATGTTAGTATGCATTCCAATGTTCACCAGGATGCCAACCGTAAGGGTAGTGTTAGGGATCTCCGAATCTCGGATATGATGGTTTTGTTCTTTTTCCTTCCCTAATCATCTCTAAGACCAGTTAACTCTAATTCCAAGAGGGGAAGATTGGGATCATGCTTGACTTTCCCTTCGATAGGGAATGATATCCTACCCCTAAAACCAATTTTAGGGAATTCCCCCATAATTTAATCCCTTGTAGTTTCTTGAGGGAGGTTTCACTCTTTCTCCCCCTCATTTCTCGAGGCATACACGGATGGATATTATGATGTAAATATAATCTATATGAAATGGGAAAGGGAACAGTTGAATCTAGTCCCTTTTGTCATTTCCCATATTCCCAACCTCTTCCACTACTAGAGGAGGGATCGTATTTTTATCCAGATCTCCGAATTCCTATTGTTTCTCACATTCAATCATGACACATCATGACTCAAGTCAGATTATAGGTTATTCATGATCTTGGTTTCTACATGATTATATGAATATTTTAGTAGAGAATATTCTTTCAGATCTTTCTCCCACCTTCCATCAGAGGACCTCCATAGTCATGGATCCTTAGGGACAAGTATCCATCCTTAGGGGAAAAAATATTTTTTTGGAATCTTAGATTATCCGCTTCTTCTTATTTATCAAACCGGTCATGACTCAAGTGGGTTTTCAGGTTTGTGGTGATCATGACAACCACACGATCCTAAGCACCATGGGCATAATTCCATGTTTAAGTCCCAAAAATACCTTTGGTCCTCTTACTTGGTATATGCACCAACATCTTACCATGGAATCCTACTTTGGGATAATCATTAAAATTCAAACTATAGAATCAGTCCAAGATTATTTTCCAACCCATTATGGTCCTCCAACTTGGTATAAGTCCCAATTAAGTAATTTTATAGTCACTATCATGGGACTCATTCAAAATATATGCTCCAACCAATCAAGGAAATCACCCACATGAATAAGACCCAAAATATGACATGTGGTTATCCTACTTTGTATAATCCCAAAAAATAATTCCAATCACATAAATGGGTCTACTCTTTAGGTGTAATCCGTTAAAAATCACTAAATTACCCTTATTCGAGACATCACTCATGGGAACTTTCCCAATGAATTCTTTTTTGGAATATTCATAATGTTAATACAATAAAAGGGACATAGCCCCCTATGAGACAACCCTTCAGAGGGACTCCATAGGTATGGGTCCTCTCAACCAAAATATATGGTCTTTGATTCCTATCCACATGGGATACATAGGAAGCCTAACTGAGGTCCAAACCCAACACCCCAAATCAACACCATTATCTCTGGGATGCAATCCTAGTAGAGTCATATTCAATCTTGGAATCCATATCCCATCTAGGTTCCTTGGGTTGATTCGATATAATCTACACACCAAACTTTTACAAGGAACAATTTACCTAGACGTATTTGTCATAAAACATTAAAACACACGGTTTGGTCCTTATAAAATGACCTTAAAATTTATGATGTTCCCCATTAAGTAGAACCAAAAAATGTGTGTTCTAATTCCTTCCATGATGATACATAGAAATTCCATTTTAGGAATTCAATTATAACATCATAACAACTCTAATATCTCAATATGATGATAAACTTCAGATCACCCCACTGTGTGGATAAAAACCCACCTCATCATAATAACTAACAAAGAATCTCTAATCAATACGTAAGAGGATACCATTGATGGGAACCTAAAAAACATACAGATATCTCCATTGATGAAAAACCTCATATATATATAGATGATTCTAAGTTCAATACATAATAATAATTGATTGTTAATTAAATGGTTACCCACATCACAGTTTGGAATTAATGAAGGATTCATGACCAAATATTAAATCTATAATAGATACCCAGAGTACGAAAAAATTCCCCCTAAATGGGTTTGATGAGACTAAACTCTCATCCTCTCCCCCAATGTGATTTATTAGAAATCATTGTTCAAACTCCCCAATGGGAACCTACCTTTGGAAATCAGGTACCTCATGAATATAGATCCATTGGGTGTTATTGATTCCATGAATAAAACTGTTGGAAACCATTTGAAAATAATAAACCTGAAAAAAATGATTATAAAAAACTCAACCCCCTATAATCAACCATCGGGTGAACCAATTTTCCATTAGAAGAAAATGGGGAACACAATGTGAATCCTTAACCAATATGATAGTGGCACACTCATGATATGAATCTTTCTCTCTCAAATTAAAAAAGGGTAAAATAAGAAAATAAATTATTCATGTGTTTTTTTGAATGAGAGACTGCTTTGGTGGGGTATTTTTATTTGTGTTTTTCATCTATTATAAATAACATTATCTCAGAACTCCCTTCTATCCAATGGAGTCATTCTATATTTTGAAAATTTATTCTCAAGATATTATTCATGTTTGGTATTCATCTGAGCTTATGATGTTGTAACCAAACCATTGCCTTCCACACTGGGTCTCGAACACACTGTTTATGGAGTATTACTAGAACTGTAAAATCCCGACCCTAGATGCCAATCGATATGTCCTCCAGTTTGAAAATCCCCACTGATAGCACAACAAATGGCATCCAATAGTCTAGAAGAATACATAACCAACTCATTTCTTTTACCATTTTGAGATCTTCTTCCCAGAACATGACAACAAGTCCCTCCATTATCCCACAGAAGCTGACCAGGAGGCCATGGATAACCTATTATAGAAGACACATGGTTCCTTTCAAAGGACTCCATACTGCAGTCTCCACTGCAAACACTGCATGAATGTGAACCCTCAAAGTGATGAGGGTACCATCCTTGGTTGTCCCACATAGGACATCCAAACTTGTGCATGAAATATAGCCCACTGTGGAATGAAACTGGTCAATAGAGAGTATTACTAGACCTCTATCCCCCTATGGAAAATCTCAGCCGTCAAATTTGGTGTCAAATTTTTAGCAGGAACATACACTTACCCATGCTAATTCAACTAGCCAGCAGACACTCCCAGCAGCATCCATGGAAGCTCATTATTAAAATCTAGTGGAAAACCACGAGTAAGAACATACAATTTCACACACTAAAAATGCCTTCCGGCAGACTCATATGGTAGCACCAAAACAATCACACCAACCATGTCTTGCAACAAACCACAAGTAAGCACTCACACAAACCTACATTCTTTAATCCTACCAATAGTTTTGTATGTAAGCACCTGGAAAATTAAGCACACAAGTACTTGCGATGAATTGATTGTATACCCAATTCTATTCCCCAAAAAATGAGTACTATTTCTATCCACAAGTAGTAAACAGAGGATAGGAGCAGGCACAAACTCATACTCTTGATATGGAATGAGTATATATATGTATTCCAGTTGGATAAGTCATTTAACATATATTAAAAATGGTGAAATGGTGGATGAAAACATGTTCCCACATCCTACAGACCTACCAGGACCTCATAATGGTGAAAAGAATTATTCCATAGGTATGAACACATAAAATCATCCCCATAAATTAGGTGGTTCATTAGTATGTCACCCTAGAGAAAACACACACCTCTAATCCCATATGGGAGGATTATAGGGAAACTCTCCTGTGATATATGGAAACGTGTATTGGTAACATACACGAGTTCCAATAAGAGGTAATAAGTCCATTCCAATTAACACTTTATGGTATTCATAAACCCCTACCAAAATTCAAGGAGCCTACCATCAAATTTTGATAGCAACACGGTATCCAGTCAACCAAGATTCTATACCAAAAAACCACTTCCACCTATAAGTTGCCTTAGTTTCTCGAATGAAGGCATCAAAAAAGAAATCTCATCGGTGAAAAATAAAAATGAATAGCTAATCTACGATCTGAGTCTATTTAATACTATATTTATTTAATCCCACATAAACTTATCTATAACATCTCAAAATCCTACTCTCCCATTACCAAATTACTAGAGCAGTAATAGTAATTTCAAAGCTTCTAATCAGACATTTCACCATAAATGATTTATTTACAACCATAATCTTATCAATCTGGAGATCCTATATCTTAAAGAGATTCACAAAAATACTCCATGTGGCCATAATATCAAAGAGAATGAGGTTCTTCTCCTTGCTAAAATCCACCATGGTAGTCCTCACCATAATGAAATTCACTTCAAAAGTTATCTCCATGGTAGTCTTTCTATTCATCATAAGGGTCCTCCCCTTGGAGATGTAGTAATGATAAAGAATTACTACCATGAGGAACATGGTAAAAATATATCCAGTCATGTCTAATTCTTTGTAAATGACACGTTAAATTCTTTCTCATCAAGAAGATAGCCAAATTAAATTGTTGTTCTATGAACCCCCTAGGACTGTCTTCCTTCAAATGTGATTTAGTAAGTCCTTACTAATCATTTTTTATTTTGATAAATAAGTGGGAAGATATCTTCTTTGGATAGACCAGGTTTAGGAAACTATAGTAAAAGACAAATATGTCATGCTAAAATGAGAAAATAACTAGATAATTATGAGATACCAGTCATATTTTTTATCTTTAGCCACACCTCAACACTACATTCCAGAAGTGTTATCAGATGATTGTGTCCAAGTAATACACATCATTATATAGAAACAACTTCATCACATGAGATAAAAATATTACCCTATGATGAGTATCATATTTATTTCATGGTAATGGAAGGTATGAAATTCAAGATCTACTTGGAATCTCTCTTAATTTCATGGAATCCAATGTTCATGAAAGAGAAATAGGCCCTTAAATGTGCATTCCTTGACACATAGAAATATTCTGATAGCTGATCATTGATTACCTATCTAGTATTTATATCATAGTATGGGGTGAACATGGAGAATTACATTTCTCTGTGCTCCCAAGCTAAAATATCCTATCGAATGTAGTTTTATGCAATGTCATATATTTAGGTCGGCACCAACAAATGAACACTGTTCACAACTGAAAATATGCTCAACATAAATATGCCCGGATTGAATCTCACCAAGTTTGGGCAAAATAATAAAAGTATATTTATATATTGTTTCTCCATGAATATGATAATATTACGGAATCCTCCCAATTAGGTGAACTCAACCATCAAATAGTGAAACTGTTGGAAATAGAGTAATGATCTTATAATGCGGGTGATTCAGGTTCCTACCAAATGATGCACACAGTCCATGTTTAGACAAATATACATAAAATCTGAAGTATATTCATAATAGTATCAGTCATATATGTTCGTGAGAAACCACTACCCTAAATGCGGGGGATTTTTCAACACAACCTCTGAGGTCAACAAACCAGGCCTGAAGAGTTGTGAATGTGAAATGGGAACATCCCCATCCCTTAGGGATGGGGGATATTTTCGCCTCAAAAACATCCTCCTTAAAAGATAACAGTATTCTCTCAATTCGGGGGGATTCTTCATAATATATCTTCCCATTTTTTTCCATCTTGTGATTTGGTACAATATTTAGGGATGTGGATAACCAAACAATCTAGAGATTCCATTTGGATTATTGTATTCCAAATAGGTCGGGGATAACCAAAAAAGAGAGAGGAAAAGACCTCAAGGAGGGTGTAGAAAAAGTAATTTTTTTATAAAACATAGATTTATAGTCAACAATGATGTACACATTAGTTAATGTCATCAATTACACCCTTAAAGGTCCTTTAGAACACATGTACAATTTATAAAAGGAGTCATATGATGAAACATTCATTCAAAATATGGTACACACTAAAATGATTGAAATGTTTTTACATAACACAAAACAAGTGGTAGAACATTAATATAATAATTCCCCGAATCACTATACCATTACATCCTATAAAGGCATCCAATAGAAAAATGGTTAAGGGTAAGATTATGCCTCACATACCTTTTGGAGAGGTTTATAGCCTTTTACTTGTGGAAATATTTTCTCAGCTAGAGGAAGAGATGAATGAATTATGAAGACTAAATGTAGAACTACATTGATTCATCCCTCCTACTAGATATTTTCTACACAAATATCCTCAATTCGTACACCTAGTTGGCATAGTACAACAAATATTTTCTTCCATAGAAACATATATAGATCCAAACATCTACCCAATATGGATACAAACCACCAATATAATTTGATATAATGATGGTATATTGGGTTTTTACTCCATTGGGTGCATAATTAGAATGGGTGTAGGTGTATCCTTACCAGCCTACCCCTATAGGTTACCCATGGAAGATTCTAGTTCCCACCACAAATGACCTACCATCCATTTCATATGTTCAATCACCGGAGTATCAAAAAATTATCCAAGGGTTCATGAACACTATTGGGTCACTAATGGATCTATTAGAAGCCATGGAAGAATGATGTGAGCTGATAAAACCAAGAATGTATTCTTACCCTGAATGGGTAGATCCAACTCTTCCTCTTCCAAACATTGGAAATCATACATTTCAAATTTTTAATGGATCCAGAAACCCATAGTAGCATTTGAATCATTCATTATCTTGTTGTGATCCCATTATGGGGACCCCTGAATAGCTGGAGGCAGTGAATCGCATGTGCATCATGAAATCACTATAGGGACCATCCTTTGTATAGATCACTAGCTTGTAGGGTCAATGAAGTACGGGGTGTTATGACCTCTATCAAAAGCTTCTATTCATGATCTTCTCTATATTACATAATTCAATAATCCTAATCCTTTCAAACTATAGGCAGTGGGAGAATGAAAGGGTTATAAATTTCATTGTCAGGTGAATATGATTTACATACTTCATAAACCTATAACTTCCCAAGAAGACTTGTTTCCCATCTGTATAGTAAATCTTCATGATGAGTTGAGAACACTAGTTATTCCAATTAAATATATATGGGGGTTTTGGGACCTTCACACAGTCACTCAAATAGTTATAGAATCAACCGGAAAGATCAAAGATAAGTCCCGAGTAATTCCCCAAACTCATGGAAGGAGAATGGGGAATGCAGAGAGCTGAACTGTTACACTTATAATATCACGTGTACCCAATCCTGCTCCAAAGCCCTCACCATATCTTATGGTTCCTCCTCCTAAGCATCAAAAAAATTCCTGCCTCATCCGGTTGATCAAATAGAGAATAGTCAAAAAAAAATTGTGGAGATAAAGAAGAATGTATATTCTTTTTGAAGTGACTCTATCCTTAAATACTACATCTCACCGTTGGATAACATCTTGATAATGTTTCCAAATCCTTAGAATCCCATAAACATTGGGGATAAATATCTCTAAAAGTATTTCCCCTTTTACTATGTAATAGGCATAAAAACCAAGAGTAAATTTTCAACCAATACATTCGGTAAAAGGTATTAAAATATAGGAATGTAGAATTAGAATGTGTTTTTATACCTAATTAATATGAGGGGAGTGAATGGAAGGATGTTTATTGCTGGAGAGCATCTAATTTCAACGATTTTATGGTTAAAAATGACTAACCAAACTTTTCCTATCCTATGAACATAGTTGAAAAAACCAATTATTCCATCAACCTCTTCCACTGCAACACACCTGATTCCATATACATCTTAGCCCTATGAAATCAGATCTTCCAAAAAATGGCATGGCTATAAATGAAATAATAAAATTACAGAAGGTAAGCTTGTTAAAATGTGAATTTTCCTTTAACCATAGCGGAATTCATGCATATAGTCCCAAAAGTATAGGCACCACCCCAGCAAATGGTAAAACAATATTTAAACTACTTGAAATAATCTATATTAGATGAGGATTTGATCATAATTTCAATTAATTTTATTCACTTAATGGATCCATTCATGGATTATGAGCATGACTATGAACCAAAATTACCAATATTATATTATGAAAATGGGGGAAGAGGGTTTTGGATATAGGGGAAGACCCAATCATGACAGGATTCACTGCACTATCTTTGCCCCTTCTTGAACCATCTATGCAGTCAAAACTCATGGGAGAGATCTCCAGAGAGATCAATAAGAGCAAGATTGTACCCCCAAACATTAAAATGTTCGGGCTGACACAACCATCCTAAATGATTGGTAAGAGAATATTTCATATCATAATCATCCTCGGTGTGTAGGGAGACCTCATTGACCACATCCATAAAGAGCAGAATGATTTTCAACTCTGGTTCCAAGTGATTATCTATCCACATCAATTAAATTAGTTCCTTAACCACCTGGCAGTGTGAATCACCATTCTAGAAAGCATATACCATTAAATAAAAATTATAATGTTTTGGAGAAATTATCCCTTTAGATAGTCATGTTTTCAATCCTGGATGCTCAGTTTATTTTAAAAGAACTCTAGGAAGAACTCATAGAGACCTTTTCAATCCATTAGGAATTTTAGATTCACGTTTTTGTTTCCCATGTGTATCATGTATTTAATGATCATAATGATTGTCACATATTCATCTCTTCCACATACCAGGATGAGGATACCATCATATAAGGACACGTCAAACCCTTATACATATCTAGTAGGATAAACGACATTTATATCTGTTGATCATTCACTGAAAACAACTTAGGAGTCAACCTTGTCCTAATATGAAGACTTTGTGAAATAGGTTTTATTGAATATCACTTTCCCCCTCCAATATAATGTTACAGTGTTAAAAAATAATTATAAAAAGACTCTCAAACAAATAAAACTCAAAACTCTATTCTGGGATCTCGGGTCTAACTTATAATTCATTATTGTTAGGTAGGATACAACATTAAATGTTCTTGTAATAAAACCATTACTACATCAGCATGTAGTTATCCCTTGATCATAAAAAAATTCCTCAAATATTGTTTTAATGGGAGAATTAGGACAATGAATAATGACAAATCCCAATTTAAATCCTTTTAATCATAGTATACTAATGTAAGATTCTATCCATGTGAATGGATGTGATACATTAATGATGGTGTCTCTATAATAAATTCCATCAATGGTTTGGAGATGATTTTAGTTAACCCTTGAAGCCAGCTTAGTGTATATTATAGGATACCCATCAACTAAATTGAGGAGATGTGTCTAAATTAGGGAACTCCTCTAGTGTATTTCATTATGTTGGTCATGAAAAATGATCCCAATAGTGCTATAGAGGCTATCATCTCATCAAGAAGTAATGAAATTACAGATGAAAATGCATCCATTATGTCCCTTGAACATTGAAAAATCCATCTTCCATCAGTGACACACGCCTGTCATAGGGCGTGGCAAATGCAATTTTATTTTCCTAGTGCAGCATAGAGGCTGACCAGGGTCGTCTCTCTTGAGGACCCTTTTCATTAATTCACTCACATAATATAATTTACCTAAACTACTTCTATTGTTTGTTTTTATATTATCTAGTAATGGAATACAATTTTATTAAAATAAAAGTTAAAACTAACATGAAATGACAAAAAGAAAATAATTGTGAAATAACATGGCATTTACAGGTTGGTTTGCTGGTTTCATCATTCTCCTTGTTGGTATTTAAATTAATATTGATAATTAAATTATGAGATCTCATTCACGAATTTCTATTCTTTTATTTATTGGTGTGAAATATTGAATTAGTTTATCAATCTTAACTTCACATACTCCTATAATCAAGGTTGATGGCACACCTCGATCGTGCGTGTGACATCTTCCAAGACCTGGCTCCATAATATTCCATTTCAACCACTAAATGGATCAACTCTATCGTATAAATATCTTGTATCAAGTAGAAAGTATGGAAAATATATAATAAAATAATATAAATGAGTTTGAGATCAGTTCGTGGTGGACGATTACCACCCTCGTGCACATCACTAGTGCTCATCAAAAACATAATAAAACATATGAATTTAAGAAAAAAATAAATGAAAATTCCACATGCCTCCCTCAGGACCTGTCTCAAGTTAACCCTTAATTTTTTAGGGTAATAGGTCATGGTGGATAATATTTGAATAATAAACGAATAAAAAAAGTAGAAAAGATGAAGAAGAACACAGGGTGGATGGGTGGACACAGAAAAAAAAAACAATGCATTAATTTATTGGACATATAAATTAAAATAGAAAAATAAAATAAATAAATAAAAATGAAATGGGTAAGATTTATAGGTGGCCTCCCTAGGTGGAGATATCCTCCTTTGTTCCGTGAAATAATGGATGGAGAATGAGATGATTTTGGAAGGAGGTGAGGGCCTCCTTTTATATGAAGAATTATATACCCTAAAAGAGTGCGCATTCTTGTCCCAATAAAAGGGTTTTTCACGCATGGATCCCTTCTTCAATGTTTTTCATAAATATGTTGTCAGTTCACCCTCCAAATTTAACCTCTATTTTACATAGTATGATGGAGTGATGAATTTGTTCACTGGCAGTTTTTGATTCTGGACGAAGCTTCCAGGATGGTTCCCCCATAAGTATGTCCTTCAACGACCGCCTTAATGACTTAAAAAATCCAAAAAAATTATTTTAGTGCCACAAATATATGTTATTCTTCTATCCCAAGTAGAATAACGTCATTTTAATGTGTGAAGGACGAGTTTTGGTTCTGTTATAGTGGCGAGGTCCATGTTGTTCACCCAGAAACATCCCAAACTTCAATGAATTTGTAGGCCCTTTAGATATCCGAATTAGCTCCTAATCAAGAAGACAAAAGTGGAGGAAATAAAATTAGGAATATAATTAAATTTTAATCACAAAGTTTGGACATATATTTTATGAGAAATGTCTAAAATACCCTTGTGATAACAATCTGTCAAAATTACAGATTTAACCATTTTTTTTGACTTTTAGCTCAAATTACCACTAAAGCCTAAAAATTGGACAATTACCCATAAAATAAAACTATAGTGGGATTATAAAAAATGATTTATAGTATAAAATATATGAATATTGGAGCTTCATATGTCAGCTATACTAGAATATGTTTTCATTTCACCGGGTGAAAATGAATATTCTCATTCTCATTCCCTTGTCTCCAAATCAGAGCTCCAAAAAGGCCTTTCTATATCAATTTTCTAGAATTGGTTTATTCATATTCCTAAGGTCTAAATATCAAATCCTCCCCTAACTTTGGGGAACATTATTTTTCACCTACATCCCAAGAAGAAGAAGAAGAGGAAAATCATGAGAAATTGAATAGGGGGAGGACCTCAAAAACACCCCTCTAGTATTTAAGGGGTATAGATGATGATCCATGAACTAAATGGACATGTGTGTCCATAAATTCTAAATAGACTGTGATATGTAGTTCCTTCATGAAGCTTCACTATGATTTATTTTCCTGGAATTACATAGAGATTATTGGTCCCAATCCTCAGGTGGCCACCCACCACTTGGTCTTTCTAGAATATCATTGGGGATTCAAACAAGAAGCTAGACAGACACACCTAACTCATTCCTCCAAAATTAAAATTGAGGATGAAGTAGACATGTACAAAAAGGATGAATTTATCTGGTAGGTATAGTATCAAAAATGGCTAGCCAACATTATTCCTATTAAGAATAAAAATGTGAATATTAGGGTTTTCATTGACTAAAGGTATCTCAAACAAAACTTTATGAAATATCACTTCCCAGTTTGAATCACAATACTATTGATCGATGTGATGGCTTTTTATCAAGCCCTCAACATTATGGAGGGGTTTTCATGGTACAACCAAATCCAAGTGGCCCCAAAATATGAAGAAGTCACCACATTTAGGGACCCCTAGGATGAATTATTCTATTGTGTCAGTAATATTTAATTAAAGAATTCTAAAGCCACATACAAACATGCCATGCATTGCATCTGAAAACCCATTTGGGGGAGTCTGTTGAATTCTGAATTGACGATATAGTGTATGTGTATCGATAACATTCGAACCACCTCGATGACGTGGACACCATCTTCAACAAGGTATGACAAGATATCCTAAAGATAAATCCCTTAAAAAGATCATTCGGGGTAACCTTAGAATAGTTTATCTACTTTGTTGTATTCCATCAAGGAATTAAAGTTCACCCTGATAAAATTAAATCTATAAATTGCATGTCAACTTTTCAAAACCATAAATATTTGAGAGGACTTCAAGGAAACAAGGACTACATCCGATGCTTCATAGAAAACATTCTAGGAATGTGTCTCCCTTTCAGCAAAATGATGAGGAATGGGGTCACATATCTGTTGATAGTGGTAGTAAGAAATAATTTCAAAACCTAAAGAAATGTCTCTTGAACCCACCAACATTAGTTCCATCTATTGAGGGAATGATGTTCTTCTATATATGATAGCCCCTAGAAAGATTACTGGGTGCCTTCCGTGAACAAAAGAATTATGTTGGGAATGAAAACAACCTTTATTATCATAGTCAAACCATGATTGATGATGAGACGCATTATATTTGTATCGAGAAGAGATTTTGTATAATTAATCTTCACACATCAGAAACTGAGGAACTACCTATAACACCATGAGGTCCATTTGGTCTCTCATAATGACCCACTCAAATGTATCCCCAGTCATCCAATGTTGATGGATTTATATCATGTCAGTTGTTATTTTGTAGCAGTTTTATATAAAATTTATTCCTCAAAAAGTAATGAAGGCACGCCATGAAATATTTCATTATAGATCACCCATATGAAGAAACAATGTCATTAAATATTGAATTTTAAGATGAATATATATTCAATATTCAAAGTAGCTTCCATGAATGGGAAATGAATATTGATGGAATGTATGGGATCTGAATAGAGAGGATAATGGAAGACCCTGAGTTAACTAAATTTAGGTTTGATATCATTCTTATTTCCCAAATGAAGGCACATTACCTTAATTTTTCCAATTATTAGAAGGTTTTACATAAAAATGAAGAAAAATATTAAGGCCACATTATAGGCTTAGAAATAGAATTCCAAATACAACTAGAACACTTACAAGTGAATGTTAATTAATAGTTGGAAATGAAACATATTAATGGGGATTACGCCATCATGAAAGAAGTGCTAACCCCCCTACATGAATATGTGTGGGGGTTATTGGAAGAGTTCCCCTCAGAGATAACATTGATTCACATCCCACAATCATAAAATTCATAGAAAGATGCATTAGAAAATGTAGTTATGACTTTAAAAGATCCAAATCATGAAGAAACAATCATCAACATTTCCCATCACAAAATGGTATAACCTTTTTTGAGGTATTAGAGGAAGAGATGAACAATGTCAGTCCTATCCATGATCTATATTGTCATACCAATGGGTGGATGATTCCTGTCACACACAACCTTCAAGATGGAGTTCTCCCACCAGATAGATATTAGAAAGATAAAATTTGATGGTGAGAAGAAAATTTACTCTTTATGATGGACCAAATCATCATAATGTCCTCTATAAATGTGGTTTTTATCCGATGTATCTATGGAGAAGAGCCCACTGATTTCCTGAACAATGTGCACACTAGATACTATAGTTTCAACCAGTTAGGGAATAAACATTCCCACCAAATCTAAATGCTGGAATACTTATGGACATTAATGATACATGATAGGATGGAATTCATCAGGAAATATCATTCCTACAACATGCCTGGCAACTTCATCTATCAACCCATATAGTTTCTAAATACATCCAAATACTCCTAGATGTTTTCCGTATGGGGAATATATGTTTTGAGGTCATACGCTCCAGCTATATCCAAGTAGATTAAATATATATGAATTCATGTTGATTTCTTCTCCAAATGGGATGTAGAAATAACCCTCAAAGAAGTAGGGTAGAAAATTATTTTTAGATTTATTAAGGATAACATAATTACTAGATTTGGTGTCTCGCATACAATACTGATAGAAAATGCCACGAAGTTTTATTTTTAAATGCTGTAAATGATATATCAGAAGTATGATATCAAATACAAACATTTTTTCCTATTATCATACATCATGTAATGGATAGATAGAGTACCTAAACAACACCCTATAAAAAATACTCCAAATGATAGTGGATAAGTATAAGAAGTCTTATATTGAGAAAATCATGAATTCCTAGTGGGAATGCTAGACTATAACTTGTACTACCACACGGACAACCTCATACTCACTAATATACCAAAAAAAAGTAGTCCCACCCACTGTGTTCCAAATTCGATTTCTCAATATTGTTATTTGTGACCATCCTTCAATGGAAGAGAAATCACAGAAACGACTCTGTGAACTAGAGTGACATGATAAGAAATGAGTACATACTTTTCATCACTCAGAGGTCCATAAAAATTAGATATCATGACACTTTAACAAGAAGGTATTCCTCCATTAATTACTCTAAGGATAAACTATATTGGTCCTCAAAACTCTAATAATTTGAGTAAAGATACCTCAAAATATGACTCGATGTGGGAGGGACAATAATCGATACACAAGGTCTACTCTGATGAAGATTATTCCTTGATTTTGATGGATGGAGATATTGTAGAAACTCCTACCATTGATGTTTTCATAAATAAATACATTTTCTAATCAAGAATAACAACATATATGATGCATGAAAGTATACTATGTGGCATCATCATGCTAGTCGTATAATGATAAATTGTATGACATAAGGTCATAGTTATATGACCCAAAAATGAATGACACTATTTTTCTCACCGTTTTAAATTAAACTACTTGGTTAATATTTCTCTCATTCGTCATTAATATAACCTTAAAATACCAAGAGATGAGAAACACAAAATTTAACCTTAAATATGGGGCTCGATCTCAGGAATAATTCCTAATCGCATCCCTCTAACCCCTCAGCAGGTCGACTTGCCCTCTTAGAAAGACATGAGGAAGAAAGGATGATAATTTACCATGTAAAAGAATTACTCAAATAATTTCCCCTCCATTTTGGAACTTTGGCCCACCATTATCATTATAATCCCCAACATTATCACCACCTACAAAATTACACAAAAAAATATTGTTTATTTCCTCATTGTGTGATGATAAACTGTACTATATTTCCATGAACTATGTGTGAATTGTTTTTTATACCAATTCGATATGTAGTGATTCCCATAACTCATGTATTAGGATGAATAATCATTATCGATTATGTCAAATCCATATTTTCCACCACATAAAAATCAGATTGATGTGGGGAAATATTTTTAATAACTATGTATGTAATGATTCTTTCATTGGAAAGATACATAGTGATGCCAAGGTTGTAACACCGTGAGATGTTACGATTCATTGATGTCTTTTATTATACACTACACCATGATTAGCTTGTACAATATACAAAACTATATTAGCTTGCAGTATGCACAAAACTATTCTTCGATTTTGTTACACACAATTTCAAGTACGTTTTGTGGAAATTATTCTACGCAACATTATGTATATATTTTGTTTAATGTATAAATGAAATATGTTTTGATTATGTTATATGAAACACCAAATAGTGCTTTCACTACATGCAGCCCTGACATGGCTTGCTTTAAATGCAATCAAGACCTTCCTCGATAGTATGTGTATTACGTAATACCGAGTTTTACTAAATGTGATATTATTATAATATTATTATGAACTATATATTATGAATAGTAATACCCACTTTTTGAAATATTATAAATTTTATCTTTCAAAATGGTCTTCATTTTTGAATTCCTAATATCTATATTATCCGAGGGTGTGTTTTTTGTATTTTTCTGAAAACATTCAATTTTTTATGAATAGTGAAAACAGTAGGTTACTATTAAAAACCAAACTTTTTATTTAAATAATTATTTTGTTTATTTAAAATTATTTTAGGTCAAAATTGATACATAATACCTATATAAGTTCACTTTAATTCATTGGAGTCATTTTATAATAATTTTAGATATATAAATATTTTATTGAACTTTTCACCGTCTTTTACCCACCTCTTAAGAGAATTTAAAAATTTACATAAAACTGAATTTTACCACTTTTGGGAGTGGGATTTTGAAAATATGAGAGAAAAGGTTAATATCAAGGAGTAAAATTTGGTTCAATGAGATAATTGTTTTTTTGGTGAATAGTAACTTTTTACTATTATATACCATGGTTAAAAGTAAATAGGGTAATTAAGGGTAAAGATGATAATATTATTACCATAAAACATATCCTAATTCTATTGGATAAGTTTAATTCGACCAAAAAAAATCTTATTAATAAAATATTACCCTTTAGGTCCACTTGTATTAGATTAGTACATTTATTATTATTTTATTTAAAAAAGAGTTGAAATAGTTAAAATCAACATTTAATAACTAAAACATTTTTAACATAGCGTTAAACATAAGATAAATTTGACTATAAATATTCCTTATAAAGATAAAAATATTTCCTACCTAATGAAAGTTTATTTATAATTTTTAGAAATTAAATAATTTATTTTATTTATGACACAATGGTGATGCAGTAATTACATAAATAATGAAATATTAAACTAATTGATATTATAAATACCCAAATAAATGTAATTTGAGAATTTTTATGAATTAAAATTATTTTCAAGGTTAATATGACTTGTTAGTATTGATTTAATAAACTTTTTTTGAACTTATCATGCAGTTATGAATTTCAAAAAAACAATTACCAAATAGCATCAAAATTAACAGAAAATAGTTTTTAAAAAAATATTATATTATTAATTGTTATTTTATTCCTCAAAATCTATGGTATGACCAAATTACTTAGATAAGGTTATTTATATTAATAATTAACCACTTGGAGTTAGTTTGGCTTGTTATTTTATGTTTATTAACTATATAGTGTAAGAAAACAAGAAGACACTGTAAAAGTTAAATTATTTAACTTAGAGTTAAATATAAATGATAAGGTTAAAATAGTAACCTAAACTTTTTTAGAACCTATTGGTTGAGAGGATTTATACCCATACCAAATTTAGATTCAAAATAATTCAATTTGGAGCTATTTTAAACTGAATATGACTTTATTATAAAATAATATTTTACGTTTTTCCAAAGGTGCTCCTCTCCTCCATAATAAAAAGGGCACCCCTTCCCTCTTCTCTTATCACACTATTCAGCCTTGAAGCTCGGCCAAACCCTGACCATTTCCTTTCTCAATGACCCTAGAAACATTATTGAGTTTCTGGTCTCCTCAAAATACCAACCCTAGTGCCTTAAGAGGAGGTTAAGAAGAGGAGCGTCAAAGAAGAGGTAATATCCTTTACTGATCATTTCCAATTTATTTATTCTTCTACTTATTATTCTTTATTTTTTTCATCATAAATTAATAACATCATTATCACTCATATAATGATATTTTTTATAAATATGAAACAACCAAATTTCATCTTCTTTCCATCCTACGAAAAATGAAATCACTGCGCGTGCGTATATACGAAATACCGTCTCCATGTCGTGGTGTAATCTGTTTTCCACCACCACTGTACTTGGAAGTGTATAATGGTGTAAATAAATAACTATATATGATTATTGTAATCTGATATTGATTCTGAAATATTATACATACACTTCAATACAATTCCACCATCATGGGAATGATATCATCGCTCGTGCGTACGTACGGACTACCATCTCCACAAACGCGTTGAGATGCATTTTCCATGATTAACCATTCTAGTATGATTATAAAGTATATATAATAAATAATAAAGAAAAAATATTAAATAATAATGATACAGGATTTATCTACATAAATGTTTCATTTACTTAATTCCATTTATTTCAATAAGGTAACGAAAACAGTGTTCATGCGTACGCACGGCCTACCCTCTCCATGAACGGTGTATTTCATTCCATTTATTGATCTATCTTATATATTTATATACTGAAAATATATTATTTATAAATCATGTTTTATATTCTAGAATTATGTAAATCAGGATATAAGTGATAATATCAATAACAATATTTCGAAACATGTACAATAAATAAAACAATTTTACCCAAAACGCTTCTATAACATGGAAGTTACAAAATAACGAGTAATATAAAGTCATAACTGAACCATATATGATATAATAACAATGAATATGATTCTGTAATAAGTCTATGACAAAAAATGGTTATAAGTATTTACTATGGTTATGTTTGTCATACATTTCCCTATTTTCAAAAAATGGTTTCATGTATTATTAATGTCCTTTTTACCCATTTTTTACATTTACTACATGGTTTGTAAGGAATCATTCTTCTGTTTACCATAAGAGGTAATTTTTGACTTTTCAGGAACAAGTACGAGAATAATGTTTTTTTCGTAACTTATACAGCATGAACGAATTTTTACGGTTTTATAACTCCTTATTTTCATGAAGCATACTCCAAAATATTTCATGGATATTTTTAACAAAATACTTTTCTTTTAAATTTTCATGGCATTTTGTGAAAAGAAAATTCATTTTGAAGAAGAAAGGATATTTTCCTCAAGAATTTCATTTCAAATGATTTATCAAAACCATTTTCCATCTAATATGACATTATTTCATACGTGTATGTTTCTAGTATAATGTATCTATGATTTACATGGTTCCACTTTTCTTATTATGAAATGATATCCATTTGTTTTATATGGATTATGATATGATGGGATGATTTTTATGAAAGCCATTTTAATTCTCTGGGATATGATGAATGGTTTTTTCTTATGTTGTGGAATAAGTAAGAATGATTCCCTTATGATATGGGTGGGGCATATATCTTCATATAATGCATTGGGTAATGATTTATATCTCATGAGATATATATGGATGGAATGGTAAGTTAATCTGATTCAGTGATACAGGACTTGACTGAGGTGTGAACTCGGTTCACTAATGGACATTGACCTCTATGATGGTATTGGTAGCAATTCCTTGGATACTATGGAAATAATATCATGTTCTTAATGGTTTTCCACAATTACATGTTTTATTACCATGCTATTTTATCATGATTGATGTTCTTTTATGATATATGCCTTATGTACTTGAAGGATTTATGTCCTTGCTCATGATTTTGATGTTTAGATTTTATGTTCTTATTTTTGCATTCAAATGTTTATGGATTGTTTTATGTTCTCTATGTTTACTCTTACTGAGCATTTGAGCTCACCATTTTTATGTTTTCGTTTCCTCAAGATAAAAATAAAGGTTTTAGGTATGAAAACAAAAGGGGAATATCTTTATGGGAGATGTTGAAGATCTTTCACCATGATTAGAAGAATATTTTTCCGACTTTCCAAAGTCACTATACTATTACAGTCCTTGTGTGTTTGTTTTAGTTATTTATTATGTATTCTACAAAATTAATGTAATGTCTATGTACGTCAGGTTTGGGGTCTCTACATAGATCTTATTCCTTGTTCCAATTGCAATATTCCTTTCAACATCAAGTGACCCATATCCATACCATAACATGTTAAATTGAATGAAAAACATCTTTATGGCATGAAGAAAAACTAATCCATATTTCTAGAACTATGTATGGATTGATTGTCATTAAAATTAGATATGTAGTGAAACCTAGATCTCCAATATTTTGTCCATTTGCAATAAATAAAATTACAACTCCTTATGTACGAGTGATTCCTTCATGGGGAACCGTCCAAGAACTACATGTTCCTTGATTCCTACCATCACAAGATACGTAGTGATGCCCATATTTCCATCCTTGGTCCCAACCACATAATTTTATCTCTTTTACCTCATTTTATCTTTGTCCTCACAACAAGATGTCAAACTATATAATATTTCATGAACTATGTGTGGGTTTATTAACATCCTAATAAGATACGTATAAATTCATAGATCATACCTCATGGACCAATCCCCAAAAAATTCTAAATTCCCCCACCCTTCACTTTTTTCCATTGGGTCATGGAAGAATATTTTTCCAATCCTTGTTTCTCAAACCGTTCACAGATCATGTGGTCTTAGGAGTTTTAGTAGATTTGTTCGCTGCACAAGTATATCATATCAATTTTCATCAGGGTTATCAAGGTTCTTGTTGTAGACCCATAAAAGGCACACCATATGTCCTCATTGTATGAAAATAAGCTACAAATGTTTTTCAAGAAATTCATGTGTATTGATTTATATTCAAATGATATATATAGTGATGTTCAAATTTTAAACATGGACCCATCTATAACATAATATGAAAAATTATTCTACTATCCAATGTATGAGTTATATTTATATAAGAGGACTCAATATAGTGTCTCACCGTTTGGGTGACCCATGTCAATAAAAATCCCCATTCTCCATATGTGAATTAAATCAGTATTCAGAAACCTTTCTAAAACTATGTGTGGATTTATAATTGTTATAACAAGATTCATAGAGAAAATCAGGTCTTATACACTTATCTAGTCAAAATATTGTATTGTATTTCACATCGTGTTGTGAAATTTCATTACCACATGAATTTAAATGGCATGTCTAACATCCTTACCACATAACATTAAATCGTGTGGCTAATGTACTCACCACATAACATTAAACTTCATCATACATCAATAACTATGTGTGGATTTATTATCTTTATCATGAGATATGTAGTGACAAATTGGACTCCTGTCCTAGTCCCAACCATTGGGTAAATAAAAATACCCCCTCTCATATGTAACAATAAATATCTATGTAGTAGTTATTATTTTGGGTCTCCTCATTAGGAGGCCCACCAAAAAACTGAGATGTCTACCTTCTACATATTTGCCAGATCCATGCAAGGGACATCACACATTATTGTCAATATTATTCCAAATGTTTCCTTTATTCTTGGATGTGTCCCTTCCACACATCATACTCTTAATATTAGACACTTTAAGATCTTCATAATCTTTCTCCAGCTTCTGATGATATAATTTATGATACCTAAGGAATCTTTTCCTAACTATTTTGTAACAATCCCCTGTTGAATATATATTAATTATCTCAAAAAACAGGTTTGTTGGCCAAAGAATTCCACTATTTGACAATGTAGTAACACACCCCATTTTTTTACATAATGTATCTCTCAAAACAGGTTTTTCAATCAATGGTGACATTTTCATCAGGAGAATCCTCTTATATCATCATAATCGTTGATGAAATTATTTTAGGGACTAAAATTCGAATCATTCCATGCTCATCCCTCTCATATTTTACCATATCATTTCTCCCAATCTGAGAACCCCCAAGACCTTGGTTTAAATTTCCGCCCTCATGTCTAAAGTATTCCTAAATGTCCTCGGTTCGGTAGGCCAAATATCACATGTCATTTTTATAATAATATAGTTCTAGTCAAATGACCTAATAATAAAGGCATCGTATTTCCCACTCCTGATAATGTCCTACGCAGTGTACATATTCCCCAAATTATTTGGTAATTTAGACATGAAAATATCCATCTTTATTCAGGTACATTCCTGCCATAAAACTAGACTCCATGTTAGAGGAAATCTGAATCTCCATAAATTTATGTGGACATCAGTAATACATTGTCATAATTCTTGAGAAATACTTTTCCTACCTATGTAGTAACATACACCAATTTCCTTTGTATATGTCTCCCACAAAATTTCTGGTCCATTTAGCCAAAGGATTCTACTATTTGACTTTTTATTAACATGCCCCATTTGGATTTTCATAATGTATCCCAAAAAATGGATTTGTCAACTAGTGGTAACTTCATCCTCAGAATAGACCTCCTCTATAACCACAAGACATTTTCCTTTACCACTTTTCAAATCCTTAAATCCAAAGATTATATATAGAAAATTATTCTCCTCCTACATGAAAGTGATGGCATGTTATCAAAAATATTACAATGAAAAGGGATAATTATTAACCTTTATATCAATGTGAATGTCCTTAAATTTTATCCCCCTAATTTACTCACTGTATGAAATTAAACATTATAGCATAATGTCCTTGGTATATAACAATAAACCTTATATCATAATGTCCTTATTTTATAACATTAAAGTACATATCAAAAATATCATAGTCACAAGAAGTTAAACTGTACAACTACATCATCTATGTAAGACATTATACTACATGTTCAATGTCCTCGTCACATGACATTAAACTACATGATTGTTCAACCATTATTAGAAAGGGGGATTCTCCCCTAACATTGAACTTTTAACAAAATTTACCCCCTCTCACAAAAACTAAATTTTAATAGGGGAAATTTTTGATTCAAGGATAACGACAATGCAGATGTTGTCTTAATTCTCATACATATTCCTTTGGAAAAAATAAAAATAATAATCTTTATAAATCAAAATCATTGTAAAAATCCTTCGACTAACAGTAATTGAATGTCAGAATTTTTGAGAACTCCATTTTTAAAATATGATGTAGCATTCCCTACTTGGATTTTCATATGTGAAAAAATTTCAAGGCCTACCATCTAGAGGATGACACTATATGAATACATAGTAACACACCCTAGTTTTATTTTCATAAAATAGCGCAAAATATTTGGTTTTTCAAACTGCCGTAATTCTTCCTCAAAAGAGACCTCCAAAATTCTTGAATACCATGTTTTAGATTAAGGAACCACAAAATCAGGGATCAAAATTCCTTATTGTTATTTGAATAATTTTTGAATATTATAGTCCAACAAGGATTTTTTGGGACATAATTTCAAAATATATGGTCAAATTTATTTCACCCAAAACACCATTCTCTCTAATCTGGTTTACACATCATTAAACTGCCCCAAAAAAGAGAAACTGTTCTTACCATATTGAAAACTCATAAGTGTTTCTCAGGATGAAAGTGGAGTCTTATCATGCTAGACTTTTTCTCCCTGAGGTTTAAGAAAAAACCAAGAAATGAAAATAAATAGGCACCAATTGTGTGATGGTTAAAAATAGAAAAGGGTGTTCTAAGAAAAATATATGTTTTTCCCTCTATGTTATCCTTATATTGGACTTAAGAAAATAAATTAGGCTGAAGATGTAAAAATACACAAAATATTTAATGATTTTCATATAACCATAGAAATTGAAGAATTACACTTTCAAGTCACTATGGATTAGAATAAAATTAGGGAACTATATCACCTTTAGTATTGTAATTATAATGTTATGACATTCAATCAAATGAGTCATTTTCAGTGTTGTTTTAGAATTATAATTTTGAGAAAATAAAATAAAAATTAATTGGATACAAAAATACATTTCATTTATGTTCTAAAGCATAGGGGAACTTCCAAATACTGGAAACAGTCATCAAAATTTAATACATTTCCTTAACATAGCCTTTGAAAATATGAGTGGTAGGTCGAGTGTTCTCTATAGGATTCTAGATCTTAGATGATTATGTAGCATTTGCCTATTTAGAATCATGGAGCTTCTTACACTCTGTAGTGACAAAATACATTCTTTATTTCAATAACCCTTCCAATGATCAGTGGAGTTAGAATTTCTCTCCTTATAGGGTATTTAATTCTTCATGAAAGTTCACCATTTGAAGATATTATTAATTGTAGAAATCATGATACTCCTCCACCTTCTTAGTGTGGTTGAGCTCATTTTGGGTCGCGATAGCTATGAGTTCATAAAAATGCCCCCCTAGTGACACCTCAACTTTTTTTTGATATTTGATCCTCTTTTCTTTTCTATATTATTAAATTCACTATATTAGGGATCTTGTGGTAACCAAAAATGCCATATATCAGTGTTGAATGCTTGAAAGTAATTTAGTGAATTCGTGACAGCATGTCTTTCAGATGAATATCTTAAATTATCTACTCAATATCCCACCAGACAATGAATAATCTAGTGAAAAAAGGCTATAGGGTCTCCATATCACACTCAAATCCTCTCTCATACGGAGAGAAATAGTTTGGGATTAGTGGACTCAATAAGCCTCCTTATTCTACTCCCTCAAAAATAGCATCAGTTTAACCTATGGATGTTGGTGGAAGTAGAATGAAATCCCTCCACTTATGCTTAGTCACTAAATTCAATGGAACTGAATAAAAGGTGAAACATCTCATCAAAATAAAGATGATGATAGATATCAAAGTCAATGAGGTGACCAAAATAGTTGATAACACTCACATGTAGTTAGGTCAAATATTTGAATTGATACCTCTCCATTAAACTCTACCTCAATTCTCTGGGAAAGAACCTCTTGGCAAGGAAAATCTATCTAAATTTCCTCAAAAAATGAAATCAGGGTTCTATAGGATATCCAACATTAGGATGTTGAGACATTAATTCCTCAGCAATACAAGTAGGGTGGACATGGATGCCTCGTTTTTGAAGATACATGGCAACGTTTTGTACAGAAAAATCATCACAAGTGGATATTTTATTTAAATCATTCGGTGAAAAAAATTAATCTATTTTTGGAAAATAATAGAATGAGAAAACTCACATCAATCCAATTCCCTACTGAGATCCTAGAACTCCTTGAGGTAACCATAGATATCAATTTAAATATTAAATATATCAATATTTTCATGATACGTGGAATCATGTCTTGAAACTTCCACACCAGTGTACGTATCCATGACGTGTTACTCAGGACCCAAATTGGATCTTCCATTGATCCCCTATATCAACTTCTTAGAAGGCGTAACACAGTCATCGCCTGCCTAGTTAGGGTTAGAATCATCACCTTCATTAGATAATCTGAGATTCCTATCAACCCCATTAGAAATGAAAATTGGACCAATGATGAATCCTTCAAGGTACTATTGTGTAAGAAACATATCTAAAATATCATGACCATGGTAAGGTCAAAAATAACACATGGAAACTTAGGAAGTGAATATGATATTACTGTCCCCACTCCCCTCTCGGTAGTAATGGGGGTAGGTGTGGCTACATCTCCTAGCATTGCATATGTCATGACGATGGATTCGTAATAATGAGTCTGTGAATCATCTAGGGTGTCCATCAATCCTAGAAGGATCATCGCAGGATCCCTTAATGGTGGAAAACATTGTAGATTCGGTAAAAGGTAGGCATGTTTAGAAGAGTATGGAGAATAAGTCAAGAAATCAAATGACAACATAATGAATTACACATGTGCATGAATCAAGCCAACTTTATTACACTCTTTCGCTTCCTCTCTCTATATGGTGAATGGAATATATCATCCCTCTTATTCTTGGTCTCTTCTTGGAGTCTATGTAAATCCCATCAATATTAACAATACAATATAAAAGAATAGAAAAGGGAGGGGATAAAAGAGAAATACATGAACAGAGAAAAAATAATAATAACATCCCCCTTTAGGATGAGTAGAAAGTCCATAAATCACTCCTTGGTCTCACAGTTGTGACACTCACTTTGTGACCATGATTTGATCATCAGTTGTATATATCTAATCCCACAGCTCCTCAATATACCTCCCCATATTGGGAATATTTTTCTGGGTGGAGATAAGAGGGTTCTATGATATCTCCTAACTCTGTGATGTGCATGTTTTCCTGGATAAACACTGATGCATCCTTGATATCATGTGTTACACCCCGCCAAGCATAGATCACAAATGGTTGCCAGAAATTAGACTCATATGTGGATGATTGTGAGGAAGATCAGACACCTTTCAATTTGGAAGACTGATTAGGAATCTTTTTACTCAAAAAGGTATGGGTGGTCATAATTCAAGTCTCTAATCGATGGTGATAACTAGAACACCTTGGCATGAGAGGTGTGGTTATATGAACCTTATCCCACTTAGTGGTATTTTTTTGAGATCAAATCAAATGCTCTAGAGCTTCTTTATTTTCACCTTCGGTTGGAACCATTCTATTATTCATGCCACAACAAGTAGTTTTTTTGCCATGAAATTGTAAAATATTTTTAGGAATATCCCTTTAGGGTATGTAGAGACCCATGCATTAGCCTGCTCAGCCTCCAGCTTGATTGATGCATCTGATGGGGATAAAATGATTGACAATTTGGACACCTCCATGGTCATTGAGGTCCATAACTGTTGGGATACCATTGAATGTTTCTTAATACTTACATGAATATTTTGAAGATGCGTATATTCTATAGTCATTTAAACTAGAGAGTAAATTTGTATGGATAATAGGCCTCATATATTATTTTGAGGTCAGTGTGAGCCGCAAGTACGCTGTCTATGACTCCTATCATATACAACCTAAGTTAATGATCCATTTCATTTCAATTATTGGTAAACATCTCTATCAGTGGAATTCAATATGCAAATAAGTTCAATTCTCCCAAAATGTTTATCATCCTCAGAACATTATTATACATCATGACTGGAAGATAAATTCTTGATAAATTCTGAAAAAATGGTCAATATATGTTGTAAGGAATTTTAACTAGGCATAGGACCACATATGAAATAAAGTGTTCTAAAATTCAACCCCACAACACTTGAAATGGACCTACTATTCTATATAAATCCTTATTATTATATTAATGTTGGATGAACCGGTAAATTATCTCTATGAATTTGGTAATCAACCCTATATGAATTTTTTTAGTTAGGCTGCAATAAAAAAACTATATGGCCTAACATTTAAATTGTATTTTCATATCAGAAGGGAGTAAATAATTAGATACATTGTGAGGAAGTCAACCAAGTGATTTTTAACATGAAATTTAGGATAGACCTTATAACCCTAATGGGTATACTATCCCTTCACCAATGTATGCAAAAATGTTCCATGAGAACCAGAATTCTCTGAAATAGGGCATCCTTTATGGAACCTATAAGTGGTACATTCTCCATATAGCTTGAGAAAGTCTTTCATACATGTTTCAGGATGGATTTCACCCTTGGGGAGTGTTTATGTATTCTGTAATTTCTTCATCACATTCAAAATATCATGGGCCAAGGGTGGTGTCCTCTAAGCATCATCCCGTGTTTAATATAGTTTGATGAACTCATCATACATTTTCCCAAGAATGGGGGATTTTGAAATTTTATAGAATACCCATGGGCTAAATCCAACATCACCATGAGTCATGAGAAAAGAATTT
Organism: Viscum album; assembly: GCA_963277665.1. Classification (NCBI taxonomy): domain Eukaryota; kingdom Viridiplantae; phylum Streptophyta; class Magnoliopsida; order Santalales; family Viscaceae; genus Viscum; species Viscum album. The sequence continues at coordinate 2,089,553,280 of OY728152.1, forward strand.
TTTTGAGGACTCTATCATTTCAAAAATGAAGATTATCTATGAGTTCTTATAACCATAAGTTTTCCCTACCTAAAAAGCCTCATAAAAATTGATGTCTTGTAGATGATTTTGGAATTCTACCAAAGTCAGGATCACCTGGAAAACCCACATCCACTTAGGCCTAACTCTGATTCCAGAATGGAAATCTTGATCCTTACGCTTGTTGTGATTATTATCTTTTGGTGAATCAAAAAAAGTGAGTTATATCAGTAAGGCAATGATTCTTGGATATGAGGTTTTAGATCTAATGTGAATCTGTTGTGATTCATGAAACATCCAGTGGGAATCGTGACTTTCTTAATATAGGAACCCTCAATGGAAACATTAGTATAATGGTAGTTGGTGTTCATCACAAACTATAACGTTGGGAAGTAACTATGATTCCCAAGGATAAAGGAATCCCTCAAAAGTTATTGAACATACAATGGAAGGTAATCACTTCGTGGGAACCCATATTGATATGGTGCCAAAAACGTTTCCAAATCTATAAGTGTAGGATCTACCATGTCATAATAATCTGTCCTAATAACCTTGTTCACCTCCAATGCATGTGATGTAGTTTTCTTAAGAGAATTAATCATTGGATCTACTGAAATTCCAATATAAGGAATCATGTTTTCTCATTAAGTTAAAATATTTACATTGAGAAGTTAAACTTTTGAATTTCAAGATTTCAAAATTTTGGAAAAAGAAATGTCTCCCACAGGACCTTTGACCATGTCCCACACACAACCCTCTCAAAAAGATTCTCAGATAATACCCTCCACCAGATTCCACACCTAGGCTCCTTATAGAGGTGAATCCATGCAGCAAAGTCACTCATGTGGCTATAACATAGGAAAATATTCAGGAGACGTTTAAGAAAGGAGAATCATAGAATGTATTGATGGAAGACCTATGCAACAAGAGAAAAATATGCCTACACAGAAAGGGAGATATAAGCCAAGGGGACAATGGTATTTATAGATTCTACTAACATGTGAATCAGAACTACACCATGGATTTTCACTATGCAACTGTACACAAGACCTACACACTAGGTCAATTCCACCGACCAAAATGGGTGTCCTCTATAATAAAGCAATTACACCTTTATAATTTTTTCACCATTTTACCAGAGGAATAGACCTTCCTCGATCGAACGGAACCAATCCTAAGGGTGGTATTTTTGTCACTCCAGTTTGTTAAATGGGTTGAAAATATTAGAAAAGTACCTCAATAATGTTAAAGATGTGAAGATCCCCAATAATAATAAGATTGAATTTCCCAAGATGGCCTATGGGCAAGCCCCCTTTCATCAGCATTTTCACACAACCCCCTGAGAGTCACTAAATGGTATGTCACCCTAACAGAAGACACCTGCAATGGGTTACAATGCTATGAACCTACATGGGGTAACTACTTCGACCAGGGTTACCTATTTTTCTATAAATAAGTCCCTTGGGATACTCATTTTCAAAATTATAAAATCATAAGAAGCCTTAATGCTCTGGTCATGTAACCCCTTCACCCAGGTCCTCTAAAACACATCCCGCATCCCTCTATAACCCATGAAAAGATGTAATCAAGGGGGTATTGAGATAAAAATCCAACCATGGTCTGAAATAAAATGGAATATTTGTGAGGACCTCATCCCCCTAGTAGAAAACATCCTATGATATGCGCTTTCCCTAACATGGGACCTGTATGAGCCTTATCCAGGGACACTAGAGGAGAACCCTTGTGAATATAATAAATCTTTTCCGATGTGTTTTTTCCCAAGTGAACCATTCCCCAAGGAATATCTGTCTCACTTAGGCTTATACCCCCTTTGTAAAAGCACCTCAAGTTCCTCCCAAGACATGTTTGAAGAACATTCTCTCTCAATGCGAAGACATATGTGGCCACGTTTTGATCCCTCTTCCAAGCCACCAATGGTAAGGCTCATATTAATTTATATACCTTCTATAAGAGGGACCAAATTGTAACGTCCAATGAATCCCTAAGACTTACAAAACCAGGGAAAGGGAACAATAGTGTGTCTCCCATTTGGGGATGGATTCCTTCAGATAATGGTTTCCCTCACGCATCCGACCTAACGGGTTGGGTCCTAGGGGTTCATGGGAGCGTGAATTCCAATAGTCATGAGGACCCTAACCCTAGGGGAAGTTTTTGGGAACTTCTGATATTAGATATGAGGATTTGGACCTTTCACTTCCCTCATCGTCTCTGAGACCAGGGTACTATGGTTTCTGGTGGGGAGGGTGAGGATCAAACATGCCTTTTCCTTCGAAAGGGAATGAGATCCTTCCCCCAAAACAAAATTTACGGTATCCCCCAGAATAATAATATAGACTTTCATATGGTCGGTTTAAATCTTACTCCCTTTCAACTCCTAGGTCATACATGAATGGATAGTCTGATGTAAGTATCCTATATACAAAATTGATGAGGGAAGAACTGCATCAAAGCCTTTTATTTTTATCATTTACCCATGACCACTTCCATCAATGGAAAATGGATCATGTGGTTTTCTATATTTTTGACTTACACTTTTTCTTAATATTCAAGCATGATTTATCATGACTTATGTGGGTTTAGTGGTTTTTCAAAATCATGGATTCTGTATGATTAGATGCACGTTTTGGGAAAACATCTTTTTTTGGAACCTCCCATTTCGTTCTTTCAGAGGGCCTCCATATGCATGGGTTGTCAAGGCCATGTATCCAGACAAAGGGAAAATTAGATTGAGTGGTTTCTTAGATCATACACTTCCTCTTCATTCTCACACCTAGCATGACTCACAAGATCATAGAGGTTTGTGATGATGATAACATCCACCTGATCCTAAACACCATGGGAATTATTACAACTATAAGTTCCAATCGATCCTTTTGGAAATTTTATTTGCTATAGCCCAAACATCTTACCAGGGAATCCCCCTCAAGAATAGGCCGCAAAATCCAACTGAAGGGAATCATTCTAAGTGTAATCCCCAACCCATCATGGGCCTTATAATTTGTATAATTCCCAAACATAACACTGTTAAATCACCGTTAGTGTCCTCATTCAAAGTGTAACCTCCAACCAATAATGGGTATACATCTTAGTAATAATCCCCAAAATATAACCATGAGGCCTCCTCCTCAGTATATGCTCCAACCATATAACCATAATCATCCATAGGCCTCATTCTTAGGTGTATCTCTCAAACAAAATTCCAAAATAGTGTTAGTAAATACATCCCTCGTGACCCCTTTCAAAATGAATACATTTTAGTAATAAGACCCAACTTGTTATTATCAATGTGACATAATCCCCTAAATGAAAAACCTTCAGTGGTCATCTATTGGTGTGGTCCTCATAACAAAACTATGTGGGCTTTGATTCCTATCGAAATGGGATACATAGGAATCCTCCATACTGTCCAAACCCAACACCCCATATCAACGCCATTATCTTGGGGCAGTATTCATAGTAGAGTCTTATTTGACCATGGAATCCATGTCCCTTCAAGGGATCCTAGGATTATTTGGATTAATTACTAGATCCAAATTTTAATATTCACATTCCTCCTAGATGTATTTGTTGCATGGAATCAAAATTCATGTCTATATAACATGACCACAAATGGTATGATGTGCATCATTAAATGGAACCAAACTACATTGTTTATGGTATCTTTTACAATGATGTATAGGATGACCATTTTAGGGGTCTGATCCCATCATCGAAGAATATCATATCCCTGGACGACTGTACAATCCAGAGCACCCCACTATGTAGATGAAAACCAAAACCATCCTAATAATGACCAAAAAATCTCTAATTGATTTTTAAGTGGATACTATTTACGGAGAACATCAAATACATATAGATATCTCTATTGATGAAGAACCTAAAATAGATACAGATGATTCTAAGTTCCATACATGAAAATAATTGATTGGTAATTAATGTACGACCCACTTCATACATGGAAAATACAGAAGTATTTTCAAACATATCTTAAATTTCTAAGAGGGTCCCTAAGTAGATGATATTTCCCCATAAAAGTGTGTGATGAGGCTGAACTCCCATCTTCTTGACAGATGTGAGTTCTTAAGAATCATTGTCCAAACTACCCAATGAGTAACTGCCTTTGGAACGATGTTAACTTGTGGATATATAACAATTGGGTTTTTTCAGTTCCATGATCAAACTAGTGGGAAATTGTAATAAAATGGTTAACAATACGGGAATGATTGCACAAAACTCAACCCCTACCATCAACCATTAGGCGAACCAATTTTCCATTAAAAAAATATTGAATTAAAATACCCTTTTATACATGGATTGTTATATATTTAATATTTCTATGGGAAAGATATTCAATGAATATTTGACCTAGTAGACATATAAACTGTTGTAATAGTATTATAAATTATGTGCTTATGTGATCAGATGACAAGCACTGAGAGGGAAAAATCACCCTCAAAGATACATTCATACAAAAACAAATTTAAAATCATAACATCAAGTGCATCAAATCCTAAATAAAATCTATCAAATAATGAGTGATAGAGGAGAGAGAAAAATTATTTCATGAATATAATCATTTTTGGAAGGTTCAATAACTCTTTAAAAATGTTTAGTCTATAGAGATTTTTATGTTATATACCATGTAACATAAATTATATATCATTATCAATAAATGAAATATTGAGTAGACATATTGTCTCAACACAATTAAAATTTTATGAAATATTAATAATAATTATAATAATGCTTAAGTTATCTTATTTGGTCCTCCTCAATTACCTTTGATCCATGGATAATGTGTATATCCTTTTATACAATTTCTCCTTGAAATTATATCATTAAAGTTTTTATCATTATATTTCAAGTGAAATTTTATTTTTATATAGAATAAAACTAACCATGGAATATGGAAATGAACCACATTGTTGTTTTTTACAATCAAAAATAGATATGAAAACAACTATAAAAATATTAAACTCTTCACAAATTGAATGTTTATTTTATTTTTTAAATTAATATAATTACCCAAAACCATGATATTTGTTACATTTTACCATAACATAGTTTCAATACAATCTCTATAATCATTCGACCATGAACATATTGTCCCCATATCATGATATAGTCAGTAACACCATAATGTGGTTTCATTAAGTTTCAATATAAACTATAATCACTATATAATGGTTATTTTATCACAAAAATATATTATATTCAATTAAAAAATGAATTGTTATATACTTGTGGATTCATTAATACTCTCTAATATTCTTCATTGAAATATCTTAATCAATTATAAACAATTTTTCTGAAACTATAAAATGGTTACCAAAATAATGACCTATTTTTTATAACACCCTAAAATTTTAAATTGTATTTACCTATAAATAAGTATTTTATGTTTTGTAGATTATGAAACATGGAACAGTGAACTAAAGTGAAAATAATTTATTCAAAAAATTGAAAACTTAATACATAATGAGAATAAAAATTTAACATAATTGGTTATATAACTGAAGGAATGAAGACATATTTAAATAAATCTTTTTTAAGGTTAAAATTTTCATTATCACTAACTAACATGAACATTTAAAACCAATGATAACTATATAGATAATAAAACAAATTATAAATATGATAATAATATTAAAAAATAAATTAGATTATATGATGAATGATTTTAGAGATTCATGTGAGGGTATATATAGGAATGTCATATGATTGTTATATATATAGTCATCTGTTATATACTCATTGGGATTTTGAAAACTGGATATTTGAATATTATATATATTTATAACCAATAATAATATTTAATTTGTGTAATTTTTAGTAGAAAATTAAAAATAATATAATTCACATACAATAAGAAAATCTTGAATGAAATAAATAATAATAATTAATTGAAATGATTTATTATAAAATATTTGTTTTATTAATAACATAATAATATTATTATTAAATAATGATTTTTTGATTTTATAAATATAAAATAAATATTTTACTGTCAATGGATTGAAAAAATTTAATGGTTATAAAATAAATAATTTCAATCGGATTTGATTAAATTCATCTAATATTACAAAGTTATATTTAAATACATTAATTTTCCAATGTATTATTATATTTGTATCTTTATAACTAAAATTTTTCACATAAAAATATGAGTCTAATAAAAATAATATTATAATTCATTAACAAATAGATTAATACTCACTTAAATAATAATTTACATAAAATATTATTAGGAAAACATAATTTTTACAAAAGAATTCTATCTATAAAAATAAGTTTTATTATATATTTCATGTTTTCTTTTAAAATATTAAATTTATTTTACATATAACATTGATGATATTAAATGGATTACAAATAAATAATCAGAACATTGGAATTTGGTAAGATGTTCAATTTCATTTTTTGACATGGAAATGAGTTACCAATGTAAAATTTAATACCATGGAAAATGTATAATGATGCAAAAGTGAAAAATTTATGGGTAAATTCTTAAAATATCACAAAAAATTATCATTAATTGAGTTTAAGAGAGAATTATAATCCTCACATAATCCATGTTTTATAATTTCACCACTTTGGATCATCTAGCTTCAAAATTACGTTCCATTTATATTAAGAAATGAGAATTTCCAAAAAATTCAGCCCTTATCACCTATAAAAGAACCCCCCCCCCTCTTGGAAGATAAACCAAAACTATGTTACTTTGGTTTTATCATAAATTAATGTAAAAATTTATCTTTCTAAAAATACTAACTTCTGTTTGGTATCCTATAGCAAAAATAAATAGTCTTAATTCCCTAATCTACTAATGTCTCTTAAAGAGAAGATTCAAGTGTTCAAAATATGTGTTATTATATACATTTGTGTTATTATTTATATTCTTCATAAAACACATCCAACATAATATTTAAATCTTTAATATTTCATTAAATGATTAATATTATGTAAAATTGATATATTACTTTATAATAACATGTTATTACATATTTTTTTGTTATAATGTGTTCTTTTTTTGTCGGATTTATCACATACATGAAAAGTGTTATGACATTTATTTGCTGAATGACTAAAATAAATTAAATATTTACAAAATAAAATAATGGTGAATTTAAAAAAAATTATAAATTTTTAATGGAATCATTCTGAATTATATTCTTTAATTAAGAAATTTTTTTAATTAATTAAATACTAACTAAAATGATATTTTTAGGCATTTCTTGTGAACTGTCGCTATAAGTTCCATGAAATTACCATGAGTCTCTGAAAAATATCAATCACATATAATAAATATTAATTAACATTATATAACTGATGAAACAGTAATTTATAAGAATGAAAGAGGCTGCCAAACCAAATCACATGTTCAAAAACAAAATAATGAAAACTAGAATATTAATCATATCATTAAACAATTAATATGTGTGTAATATAATATTATAAATGAATGTTTTTATGTAAAAATATCATAATAATATTATTTTACATATTAATAATAAATATAAATGTATTATATATAGAGTCAGAGCATGTCATGCCAGGAAAAAATCTGAGGTAAGGGTTTCATTTCCAATCTCACATTGAAATTGTGATGGTTTATGTATAAATTCTTATTTGACAAAATTTTAGGATCATTATCTCTAGAACCACAAATACTTTATTCTCTTACATGAATATATTCTTTATATTTCTTTATCTATTCCTTTTCTATTATTCTATGATTTTTAAGGTCATTTGCTATTGAATTTTTTCTTTTCAAAATTATGAAATTGATCTCTTTCTATCATTTTCAGTAGAGTCACTTTCTCCTTTCTCCTTGTTTTATTTTATTTATAATTATTTATTTTAATTTTTTCATGGTTTTTCAAAGAACTTATTTTATTTATTTATAAATTATATCATTTTAAAAATAAATCTTATATAAATTTAAATTGTATTTTTTCTTTTATCAAAGTAATCTTTTAATGCTCTTGTAATTTATTTTTCATCTCTGTCGATATACATTAATATTTCTAATGTTTTACTGGGGATATTTTCAAAGAATATTATCCACCATCTCTCTCAATTTTAATTATGATCATTTATTGTGAAAATTTTTATGCAACCCATTTATTTCTCAAAATTTATTTAAGCTATAATAAAATAGTGATTTCATTCATGTGGTGCACATATGTATCAATTATTATTAAATGACAGGTGGGTATATAATTATATATACTTCTAAGGAATTATATAAAAATTTATATCTCTTGAGAGAAAATTTAAGGGAAATGAGAGTGTATCTAATCCACTATGGGACTCAATGCACTATGTTTATGAAACTTTAATGTGATCCAAATATATTATGCGGCACAATCCACAAAGTGATGTTGGACTTAGAAATGACCCTCAATATAAAAAATGTTTTTATATTATTATTTTTTATTCCACATTATTATACCAAAACTATATGTTATAAAATATTCTTCTGTTATGCTTTTTTGGATTATGAATATTAACTCATGTTTATACACTAATATGACTCATGTTTTATATTTTTCTAAAAACATAATACATGAGTCATGATTTATGATCTATGGTTTTTGGGATATGATTATATTATATCATTTCCATGCTTCATGATTAATAATTATTGCCACATGTTTATCTTATGCTCACTAATGATATTCAATTAATATCTCTTATGTCCAGCACTTACTAAGCATTGGAGTTTACCTTTTAGTGTTTATATGTTCCCATGTTATGAATAAAAGATTTATATAAGATATTTCTAGAATGTTTTTTCATGTAAATACTATTTGTGGTAAATGTGGACAAATATCTATAAAAATAGTCAGTTAAATATCGAGACTAAAAATAAACTAAACCTTTATTTTTTCGGTGTTTTAGTTATTGTGATATGTTATGGAAAATAATATAAAATGAGTTGATATGTATGTTTATTTAGGTTGGGTCACCTAATTTTTTATTAGAGTGGGGTTTAGAATTTTCATTGTTTTAGTTTATGAGAAATATGCGGGTACAACTTAAAAAAACCAATATTTACAAATAAATGATGTAGGATGAGCCTAAAATTTCCTATAGTGAAATAAAGGTTCTTTAATTTTGAAAAATTATTGATTGATATTCCTAATCTTATAATTTCATTATCATCATATTATTGTTTGATACTCACACAATCCTTTTTAATTTTAGTCAATCTATGTAATAAGGAGTAACCAATTAAATAATGATTGTAATAAAAAATTAAATTATTGTCCTCATGAGAAACCAAACAAGATAGGATCTGGACTATAAATCAACTAGATATACTCACCCAAATATATAATGTTATGAAAAATTACATAGACCATCCCAAACTCCCAAAATGTTCCAAGGAATGAATAACTCTCCATTGATTCCATCATGCATTAATTTATAACATCATTTAGTAGGTCTTCCAATCCACTAATTTTCAATTGGAGGATCAGTAAAATAGAAAAGATATTACCTATTTTGTTTTAGGATAAATATAGAAGATTAAGGACTGAAGAGGGACATATAAATACTTTTTACTTTCAAGCATTCATGAAATAAAAAAAATTTGTATGGAAAATAATCTTGTAGTTTGATTATCGATCTTTCACCAAGAATGTAGACGTAAATGGGCCTTTAAAGGTTTCCTATATTAGTCCTTAAATCACTGGTGAATACAAGAAATAAGTTGAGGATACCCATCAGATGTAAAGGATAATAATTTTTTAAACATATTTATTATATTAATAATCCCTAAAATAATATCATGGTATTAATTCAATCATAAGTGGATATAAAGAAGGATATTAGTAATCTTGTACCAAAAAGATCCTAATGACCTGATGAATTCCTCAGTTTATTTTATACTATAAATGGTGATATCGTCCGGGGAGAGGTTATAAAGGTAGTGTAAGACTAATTAAAAGGGGGTCACTTCATCGATCCCGCTGTAGTACTTCTCTTGTACTCATTGCCAAGATGATACAAATATTACCCTTCAATCAGATTCGACCTTTCAGTATATGTAATTTGTCATAAAACATCCTCACCAAGATCACAACTAAAATATTATCTATTATTCTTCCTAACCCATTATTGGAATGGAAAATTTACTTTATTAATGGTAGGAACATATAGGTCTCTATTGGATTGTAATAATAGATTATGGTAAACCATGATTGGAAATCTATTGGTATTAACATCGTGGATAAAATCAGCATTGAAAAATATTAAAATATAAATGGATAAAATTTGATTATAAATTTTATCATGTATTTTTTTCTCAAAATAGGGTTTCAACCTAATATTCCATATCTACTCCTCTCTATGGTTTTCAATCACTCTTATGGGTAGTGGTTTTCACTTCATTATGTATACTCACAACCTATATCATATTGATCTTATATCTCCTGGTATCATTATACTAGAATGAGATCTACCTAGTTGGTACTTCAATAATAATATTTCAAATGGTAAAGTTCTTCCTTTCATATAAATATATGGTTTAATTGAGTTTTGTTACCATTTTAAGAGATGATATGTTATTTTTTCACAATGGTAAGCATCAATCCATATAAATATTCATAGTTATTCAGAAACCTTAATTCAAGTTTATTCAGAAAACATAATATTTTTGGAGTGGAAACATATTATTAATTGAAAAAGATGAATTATTATCAATATTAGTTTCAAAACCAAACACTCTTATCACATAGAATGATAGGATGGTTTCTATTGAATAATCCATTAAATGATCTATCATTGAGCCCAATTTTCTAACAAATGGATTCATGTCCACCGCATTTATAGTTTATTAAAAAGGATAAAAGAGCTATTTTAAAGTGTGAATTTTACTTAGGTTTAGGGTTGTATTTATTTTCCCTTGTTCATATTAGTATTGCACATGTAACTATGAAAAGGTGATAATATTGGTGTAGGATTGAATTATCTACCCATTAAGGAAGAATTTAATCTCCATAGATGGTTACATTGTAAAGGTGATTGAGAATTAATTTCGAACATATTATGAAATAGAAAAGTGGAGTATCTTACACTTGAATACCTATTCGGGAATATTCAAGTGGGAAACCCATATACATTAGACAGCTGATGACTTGGACTTCATAGAAAAACATGACATTTTCTTAAGGGATTATTCCATCTTGTCCACACCACTTTTCAATGTAAGAGTTATCTTACTACTACACCTATACTAGATAAATTGGATATATGTATAGAATATGTGTAAAAAAGGTTCAATATATGGAGTGGAATCTAAAAATAATTATGAAATCAATCAATGTTAATCATTGTATGAAGGCAACTATATATTAGTGTTGAAATAAACAAATCTTGAGGATGAAAGAGAGTTTTAATTTCCTAAAATATAAACTGTTGTGTATGATATTTAACAAATCAAATAGGTGAGTTTCCATATACTGCTGATGTTCTTGGGAATTTTTCTGAAGTGTCTGAGATGTTTCATAAATTAAAAATTTTGTTTTTAAGATTTTATGGTTGATTTATATCAAATAAAGATTTTTTGAAGGATCATTGGTTGAAACTGAAGAAATTATAGAAAATTTTATAATTCCATGCACTACATATACATAGTTCCATGTACATGAATTCTAGTGTAAGTGATTTCTAGCATAGGTTAATTCATATATAGGAAAATATATATACAGATGAATCTATTTAGTTAATGTTTACATGTATAAAAATAATCCCATATGTAATGATCTATATACATGATTTTGGATACATAGTTTACTAAACCATGTATGAAAATTTTCATAGATAAAATATTTATTGTATCCAAATTAAAAAATATATATAGGTGTATAAATTTCTATATATCTAAATGAATAAATGTAGCTAAATTATTCATTTACGTGATTTATGTGGCAGATTATAACTTCACATAACCAAATTCTACTACATATCTAAATTCAACTCTATATACATGAATAAAGAATCTTGTAGGAAAATTGTCATAGTAGCAACACATATGTATATTATAATATGTGGATCACCACCTAAGTCAATTATTAACATATCCAAATCTATATTTTTTAAATGGAAATTCACATAATAGAATTTCCCTTATGTACTATGTGAAAAATATAGAGTTTATAGAATATCTAATTATAAGGATAAATTAAAATATGTTGATACATATGCCTTGATTATTATTTTAGAATTTGGTAATATTATTTAATAAATTATTAAAGATGATTTTAGAGGTTATATTGTTAGATGAAGTGTTAGTTGATCCTTATTTTTAATAATCTAAGATATTTCTAGAGCTATGTTTAATTATACAAAATAAAATAGTTAAGATCTAGTTTCATAAATGGGATGAATAATTTGAGGAAAAAATAAATGAGATCTCTAGAATACATGCTGGGTGAGGAATAATTAATATTATTCAATATACATGAGAAGTAATTGAAAAATGGAACTCCTACTATTTTATATGAGACAATGTTTAGGAGGAAAAATAAATATAGAGATCATGAGCAACCCACATATGAAAAGGGTGAAAATTAAATGTGGTTCGTGATAAATGATTGTGATCCTACCCAAATAATGAAATAAAGTTGTTATTCTGAGTGCTATTCAACAGAAAAAATCATGGATCACCAAATCAAATGGATATTTTCTATATTCTAAATATAAAATATATTATTTGATTAGACCTATTTATATAACTAAAAGGATGTAGTGAGATGATAATTTTTAAAAAAACATAAAGATACAGAGATTTACGATGTTGTGAGATTGTTTTAAAGAAAACTCTCAATGAAGAAGAATAAGAATAATATTGAAAAGAGGATATCCCTAAAATATCGATTATTATAGAATCATGGAAGGAAGAAGAAATTGAGCAAGATTTATGTCTAAGAGTTATATTGTTTATGTATGTTTTTTCGAGTCACTTCAAGCAATAAGTAGATAATGGGTTTGAAGATCACATGATCCCATTCACTGAAACATCTAGTTTAATGGATTTGGAATAAATTATATAAATATATATGAATAAATGATATAAATATGGTCTAAGTGGAATATGTTTTATCTCGAAGATTTTCAAGAAGTTAAAGACCTTGTCTGGGAAGAAGGATATCTAAATCATTGGTTTAGAGGAATAATATATCGGATCCATGATCTAATTATATGAAAAACATTAATGGAATAGTTGAATATATGTGGTGTGACACAATAGAACTTGTGAAACATAGGGTATATAGGTAAATCACCATTCATCTCCTTGACTACTATGAGAAGATATTAAATAATTCATCTAGGAATCTATAAATTGAAGTATTATGAGGAGAATGCAAGTGTCAAGTGTGAATTTGTATGGGATAATATCAGTATAACTTTTATCCAATCCAATTTGAATTTATGACATTAATTAGTGTAGATAATAATTTATTGGGATGAACAACCTATTAAGGAAAGGAGTAGGTATTTGTACCAAAGAATTTAAAAATATTTTTTCCCAATTAATTTGTACCAATCCATTTAAAAATATTGTGTTCCTATTTAAGCTCCAAATGTCTATTAGTATAGTTTTTAATTTGGTAAAAAATAGAAAGCACCTGATTCACCCCTCCCCCTCCCAGGTGTTTACATTGGTCCATTAGGTATATCAATTGGTATTAGAGGGTAGGCCACCATTTATTGGATTTATTTTATAATAACCACTAAATTTTATTTAATTATAATTAATATAAATTTTTTTATTGTATAATAACCTTGTATGGAATATTTATAATCTATTCACGTTTTTACATATGGGTAAGTATCACCCAATAAGATTGAAATAAAATGAAATGAACAAGCTAAAAAGATGTGAATAACCTCAAGAAGAAAATAATAAATTACATTAGTTGAAATTAATAAAAAATGATAAGGATTTATATTTTATATCTATTGATTTTTATTCCTTTAATGATCTAGATTTAATATGTGAATGATGTGAGTAATATTAAGTAATTAAACAAATTGTATATTTTAACTCACATATTGGAATGTATCTGAAAAAATATAATTTTTTGGTTGTTACCTATATATTTAATTTTATCTAGGACCTATTTGATGAAAAATAAAATCTATAGAAATAATATTATTCTTTGTAAAATTCAATAGAAGACATATTGGAAGATACAACACTCTCACGGAACATGTAAAACCTAAAGAAAAATCTACTACAATTAGAAATGAAATATTTTCTTTAGTTAATAAAGAGATGAAAAGATTTCTTTCAGAGAGGGAAGTTATTAATAGTTTTTAGTATGTTTAGTTTATATTAGTGGAATATAATAAGATTAATCTCAACCAAAAGTGTCTATAGCTATAAGTAATACTGAAATATAAAGAATAAAAAAAAGTAGGACCTCCCCAAAGAATCAAAAATGATAATGCTACCCCATAAAAGTATTCAGTGATTATAGAATTAACTTAGTCTCACAATTATGAATCAATGTGATATATGTCACATGGATAATCTTACACCTATAGACTAGGGAAAAAAGTTAACCCTCAGTGTGATAAATTGGATTGCACTAATTTTGTTATTTTTCAATGTACTGGAAAAAATTTAAATTTGTAAAAAATTGCAATGATAAAAATATTTGGGATTATAAAAAATTGTAAAAAAGGTGATAGTGTATAACCAAGAAAATGTATTCCGAAAAATTGTCAAACAATATTGGTGTACAATCCCAAAATATCTAGTGAGTCACAGTAGATATCATACACCTGTAATAAGAATAACAAGGTTATTCTAATGTGTTGGTGTTGTTTTATATTTTGTCATAGGTCCAAGGATTTATAACATAGTATTTTTGTATGTACAAGCTCAAGAAATCCAAAACAAGAGACATAAAAGATGATGAAATTTGAGAATTTTCCCCAAGGATGTCTAACCATTTTCAAGATTAGTTGTAATTTCATAAAATTAATTAGAAAATTGAAAATAATGAAAGTGATCTATATTATAATTTATAAAATTCCTTTATGAAAATGAATAAATTTTATGATGATATGAATAATATGTTTTCCCTAGGTGAGAAAACCAATAAATCTAAGGTCGTGATCATGAATAAAACAAGAGATGAATTTCATGTGTTTATAATCTATCTAAACCCACTAGATCGAGATAAGGATATTTTAAGACATCCTCCTTATTAAAAAATCAATCTAATGGTTCTTGAATATTTTGGAAACAAAGGCGAATCTATCCAGAAAAAATCCCTTGAGTGGGAGATTCTAAGAGAATCCAATCAACCATATGTTTATACAATTGTGAATAATATTTCATTATGAATATATTTGATGATAATTGATGGTTGAGGTATGATATTTACTCCGTTAACCTTTTATTTCATTAATATTTATAATACTATTATGGGGAGTTTATTATCTTATAAAATATGGATGAAGTGTAACATTAAATATTTTAATTTATTTTTTCAAGTGAGTTTCAGAATAAAACTTTTTGTCAAAAAATATTATGTACTTCCCCCAAAAAGTAAGAAATAAAAAAATTGTATTACATGAGAATGTATAGAAAACTTTTTTGTCTTAACATGTCACTATTTTTTCTATAAATTTTTATACCACATATACATAAAAAGTTTATTTTTTTTATTTAACATCGCTATGAGTAATGTCAATCCAAATTAATTCAGCTGATGCAATGTTGTGATTCAATTATAATTATCACATAAAGCTGATGAGCTATGACACAAGTTGAATTCCTTTTTGCATAGATTTTCTGAAGATGTTAGTAAACTAAGAATTTTTATGTCATTTCTTATGAAGGTATTATTTTTAAAAATGGTATTAGGGTTTATAATCCTTGATTATTATATGGGTTTAAAATTTCAATTGGTAAATGAAAATGCCACTATTTTATAAAGTAAAACAATATGATAAATAAATGGATAATATTTTAGAGTTTAAAATTGAAAAATTAAATCTCTATTTATTTAAATTGGTTCCATTCTTAACCTTAAATATATCCTATTTCATTTGGTTTCGTATCTCAAGTGGTATCAAACCTTGTTTGAGGTGTATATGTTGAATGTTGAGGAAGTCCTCCCGAATACCACCTTGTCATCTAGAGGGACAATACTATAACCCTTACATTTTAAAGGATAATAATTCCAACCATTCTTATTCATTGTTAACTAGGGGATATGAATGATATTTATTATTGGATTAAATATTAAATTAAAAAGAAGTATAATGGGGTAGATTGAAGTTATCTTGTGTTAATAGTTCCATTTATTTTCACTTATTCTTATTTAAATTATAATTTCATTATGAAAAGGTTATTATATATGTGATGTATTAAATTATACATCCATTAAGGAAAAATTTAATCAAAAATGATGGTTACAAGGGAAAATAATTTTTTAAGATGTTTTATACATATTGGAAAAATAGAAAAAATGATTTGGTTTCCCTTGAGTATATAGCTGAAAAAATTTAAATGGGATTCCCATATACATCAGATGATTGATAATCTATACTTCATTAATAAATCCTGAAAAGTATTTAAGGGGTTATTCTATAATTGTTTTCAATAGTTTTCAAAGACAATAGAAAGTTTTCTACAACAGCTATACTGGACAACCTGGATAGCTTTGAAGGACGTGTGTAAAATAGTTTCAATGTTTATGGAGGAATCTAACCAAATTATAGAATCCATAAATATGTATCAATGAATGGATTATGTGATAAATTAGTGATAAATCCAATTAGATTATGGTTATTATATTATTTTATTTTTTTGAACCTAAAATGTAGTGCATGATATTAATGAAATAAAATAAGTGAATTTTCTTATGTTGTTCAAGTTCTTATGAATTGATTTTATGTTTTTGAGAAAATTCCTTAATTAAAATTGGTATTTTTTTATTTTTATTATTGATTGAGATAATATTAATATTATGTGGGGGATTCTTGGTTCAAATTGAAAGAATTATGGGAAAATGACTTTGTTCAGGCTCTACGTATGAAAAGTTCCACATACACGAATTCTAGTGTACGTAAATTCCAATATAGTAGAATTCATGCATAAGAATACTTCTTCATAGCTCAATACATATAGAATAAGTCACCATATATGAAAATATTTTCACATGTGAAAATCTATGTATTGAATTTTAGTGACATAGTCAATTTTCCTACACACACAAATTTGCATAGAAAATATATATTATGCATCTAAATTTAGATACTAATTTAGAGAATGAAGGTCCACATATCTAAATAAAGTAACATGGATGAATTTCTTAGGTAAAATATTTATGTGAAATTTATAGGCATTACATAACCAATGTATTTTATATATCTAAATTTTGATCCATGTAATTGAATTAAGGCCCACATAGGCAATTGGTACATGAGTACCATCTATATAAATTTTGATATGTGAAGAACCTAGTAAGAGATTTATTCATGAATTTTAATATACATATGTCAACAGTAAATTAATATAAACAAATTTCACATATGCACTGGGTGAAAAATATAGAGTTTCTATAATTATTAATTATATGGATAAATTTATATCTTATGATGCTTATCTCATTTTTGAGTACAAAATATCATGATGCCTGTTTATGCCATGATTCAATCCAATTTTAGTTGAGATATTTTTAGATGATGAGATAACCAAGTCTATTGTAGAATAATCAGAAAAATACATAGATCTAGGTGTACATCTACCAAATAAAGAAGATAATATTGATCTATTTCTGTGAGAAGAAGAATATAAGAATTGGAGGATATCTCAACGCTACTAGACAGATCTATAATAGTTACTATAGTCTGAGATATATGAGAACTAAAATAATAAGGGTAATCCAATAATTTTATATGAACAAGTGGTGTGGTTTGAAAAAAGAATATCATGATCATGAGAATCTCATATATAAGAAATTTGAGAAATAAATGTGGATTGGTTATATGTTTATAAGCCTAACCGAAAGAGGAAATAAAGGACGACATTGATGTATCATTCATTTATGAAAATATGGGTCACTGGATAAAATTGATATATTTTATATTTTAAATATAGGAAATATTATTTTTTGTAGCCAGCATATAAAAAGAAAAATATGGAGATAGATAAGAAGATTAAAAATACAGAGAAACCAAGAGTTATGATGCTGTGAGATATTTTTTAAGAAAACTCATGAAGAAGAATAAGTATAATAAAGAGATATACATGTGATATTCGTTGTTGTAGAATTTTTAGGTGAAGAAGAATTTGAGAAAAAAGATTTCTAGGTGTTCTTTTGTTTATGTATGTGCAGTTGAGTCAACTAAAGAAATGAGGAGCTTCTGGGTTTGAAGATCATAGGAGCTCATAGATTAAGATATAAAGGTGAATTGATTTAGTTGATATTATATGATGTTGAGTAATAAATTGGCATTGAGTTTCATAATATTTATCTTGAAGATGAATTTACAGTCGAAGACCTTGTGTGAGATGATGGAACTTTAACTCATTAGTGTAGAGGCATCCTGTATATAATTGAATATATAATTTCATGAAGAACATCAAAGGAAAAATTTTATTATATATGGTGGGATACCATATAACCAGTATAACTTATTGTATATATAGATATCATCATAAAAATCAGTGACAACTGAGATAATTCATTAAAAAAAATCTAGTGGGAAGTAGTAAAGAGATATAATGTGGGGATAAAGAATGTGGTTAGTGTGACTGTAGTTGAGAGATGATTAGTAAGACTTTGATCTAGTTCACTTTTAATTTATGAAAATGGTTATAGTGGATAATCCTTGATTGGGGAGAACAACTAATCAATTAATGTAGTATTTATTTATACCAAACCTTGTAAAAATACCATGTGACTCTTTATTACTTTATTTTCATGCATACAATTGATAATTATTTAATCAAGTAGAAAATGGAATCATATCCACTATCTAGAAACATGGGATAAATTCCAAAGTGTACTTATGAAAGTTGGAAATTTATTAAAAACCAGAAACATTTAATTCTCCCCCAAAGTGTCTACACTAGTCTACTCTATATATGAAACTTTAAAAGATGGTTTCTATATTTTAGAGTTTTGATCACTATAATTAGTAGTGTTATTTATTCCATTAACATGCATAAATTTTCTGTTATTAGAGCATCCAAAAATGTCTTTAGAAATATAAAAAACACTCTCAATAACTTCTTATGTGACTTTCACCAAGCGGATCATTACCAATTTATGAGATAATCACCCTTAGAGAAAAAATTAATATAAATCAATATAAGTTTCAAAAGTATTGATGAGTGTATAAAAATTATGCAAAAAATTCATGGGATGAATAACTCATTTTAGATTAAAATCATAGTATCCAAATACTATTTCCTCATCTTTAATGTTAAGATAAATATTTCTACATTGATAATATAATTTAATGAAAATGGATCTTTCATGACTCACGATCCTAATGTTACATTAATTAAAAAAATTAAAATAGATGACCACTTTTTTAAGAAGTTAAATGTAAATGTTTCATCAAAAACATTCCTAGGAGTTATATAGGTGTCTATATTTATTTTATTTATATTGATAAATTCATTAAAACAAAATTTTATAATGTTTAAATTTCATCTAGTGAGGGTTGGTCTCATAGTGTGGTTTATGTTGCTAGTTTTGAGTTCATATGGGAAGTGTGTAATGAGTCTTGACACCTAGGTTCTCAGAATTGTACAGTTTTTCATGGAAAACAATGTTATTAAATTAATCATCAAGTTATGTTTTTTGTGTACATGTATAAATTTTACTTTTTATAAAATTTTCAATTAGTTTTCATAGTCCCAGGAAGACACATTCGAATCTATATTGGGCCATTAGAAATCATAGATGGTGCATTATATAGGCCTCAAACATAATACTAATGAAATTTTTTATAATAGTTATATAAATGGGTATGGTCTCATTATTGATTCTCAAGGATTAGTGGTAATGGAATTTAGAACCATATATAGAGAAAATAGTTTACTAATTATCAAATCCCAATCTATGATCATTAACCATATTATTTATTGGCCTTATAATACTTCCCTCTCATTTATGGAGTAAAACTCATCACAACTTATTAAAAAAAATTAACCTCTCATCCATCCACTTATTTATTATATATTTACTAATGGAATTTCGATGGTTAATCAGATATAATATAATGATTATTCATACATGGTATAATGGAAATAAGGTAGTTTACATCCTACAATCCATAGGTAATATATATGAAACTATTAAACTATTTACTAGAATAGGATACCTCTCCTAGAATGTCACTATATTATTTATGGGGATTCCATGAGGCCCTACCACTTCATACAACCTGAAAATTTATTTGTTATTTTATCCCTCTATATAAAATTCTATATTGTTATAATGAGGAGCATGAAAAGTTTGTTTTATTAGTTTATCATTTTTCCGGTGAATTTGATTAATGGCGGACTCTCATTAAGAATACTAGGAATGAGTATGAAATCAACTCCATAGAATGGGAAGATATTAAGAAGGTAATTTTTTAGTAAATATTTTCCTAGAAATCTTAAAACTAATATTAATAGAGAATTTCTTGAGATAAAGAAAAATTAGAATGAATTCATTTATACCTATATAGAAAACATAACAATACTTACAAGGTATGCTTCTGGTTTAATAATTTCCCATGAAATAAACAATTATTATTTCTTTATTCATTAAAACCTTGTCTCTGAAAATGATTTCCTATTAGGTAATGTATTCATTATAATGAAATTGTAAAGTGTTCCCTCAAGGTGGAAATGGGAATTAGAGACTCCGATTATTCATTTGTTTTTAAGGAAAATAATAAAAAAATATAGTTTAATGAAAATTTAGATTATAAAACCGATTAAATAATGAAGATTAATATTATTATATGTCAAAAAAATGGGGAAATCCTGGGAAAATAACGTCAAATGAACTGTTAAATTTATAAATCATTGAATATAATGAAATCAAGTACATTCATAATAAAGAGATATAAAGATACAAACTAATTAAATTTATGGAAGGAAATATCATCTTTATGCAAGACCTATACTCCAATGATTCAATTATAAGGAGTATCAAAATTATTCCAATCATTACACTAATCTAAGGGTTATTTATAATAATACAAATCATAAACCATTAAATTTAATAGAGAAATAGGAATTCTACATACTCAAAACTATGGAAATGGGTTATGAAAATAAAATGGTAAACGGTACACTCCTCATCCACTCAATAACTATTAGTATCTTAATTGATTCTAGTTCAACCCAGTCATTTATATAAGGGATGTTTTCTAATGTAGTCAATTTACAACCCCATTGACTATATATTGAATTATCAATGAAAAATCAGAGTGGTGTGGATATTTTATCCAAAGAATAAAATTTATCTCTGATAAATGTTTGTGGGAATATGTTTCCTAAAAATCATATTATTATTCCATTATTATAATGTGATATGATTTTTTGTATGGATTTGTTATATCTATATCGAGCCTATATTAATAATTGGGATCATAAAATTGAATATCATATACCAAAACAACCCAAGATCATATATCGGTAAACCGTTGACAATGAAACCCCTATGAAAATAACTTCCATTATATGGGTATTAATACCTAATCATGAGGATTATATAGCTCAAATACATGGGATGAAACTCAATATTGTAGATATTATGATTTTGAATGAATATATTGATTCTTTTTATGATGAGTTATTTGGTATTCCCCTTGATCATGAGGTTGATTTTTCCATATTACTTATACCTAGTGTTACGAACATATCATCGAATCCTTATAGAATGGATCTATTTTGATTATAAGAATTGAATAATCAATATAATAGAATCTGTATAAGGCATTTATATTCTATAGAGATTCACCATTGGTTTCTCCAGTACAATTTGATAAGAATAACGATATTTCAATGCATCTTAACATTGATTATCTTGAATGTAATAAGATTGTATTCAAGAAAAGTATCATATAGTATATAATGATGTCTTTTTAAATCAACTATGATGTGATCAATACTTCACAACGATTATCCTTTGACATGAATATCATACGTTATGGGTGAAAATTGAAGATGTACCTAAGGAAATCTTTTGTAGAAGATATAGACAGTATGATTTCAATGTGATACTATATGAATGGGGGGGGGGATCATGTTATCTTCATGAATTTGATGAATTGAGTATTTAGAGATTATTATAGGTCCCTTGATGGACTTCTATGAGAGATACATAGAGAGAGGAATGAATTAGGTTATGGAACTCATTATCAATTTAAACACTTATTCATTTTATCACCACTTCCCTAATAGATATTGAAATATATGTTTTAAGAGTCACTTCATTTACTATTTTTTCTTTTATGTTGACCAGTTTACTTGAAAAAACTTTTCCAAATATTAATAATTTTCACTTTATCCCAATTTAATTAGTTATTGGATATGAAGAATATAAGTATGAAAGCACCATGGACACACATAGTTTTACTTGGTTCACCAAAATGTGATAATCTAAGGAGAATTTGATAGATAATGTGTTGATTCACCAAATCGCCAAAGCTCATTTTTATGATTTTGGCTAGGTCGCTTCCACTTGTGGTCACTACCATTACAAAAAAGAAGGTTGAATCGCAAACCTAATTAATATTACTTTTATACATATTTTATACTATAATTAAATGTTTTTAAACCCACCATAGAATTATTTTTTGTGAAATTGTCACATTTTTAGGTTTTATTGTGGTTTTAGATTAATTTCAAAAATGGTCTAATTTGGGTTTTTATCTATTTTATTTTTATTCTATAATTTTTCCATACCTTTTATATATTGAATTAAATTATGAAAATCCTTTTTAGGATTAAAAAAATATTTGTATTCATTTTATTCTTCTCAATCCAAAGCTCAATCCATTATTTTGAGGCCCATAACTAGCTCACAATTTTGGCCTTCAAAACTATGCATAGATCTGTAAACATTTAAAAATGGGGTCATATCTCTTTAATGAAAATCCTAACTGAGATTTAATTAAACATGGATATGGAGAATATATATATATACATTTTATAAAATATTCCTTGTGATGTTCTTCCTTTTTAAATGTACTAATGGCATGGGAATTTAGAGTATTGTAATATGAACTATCACCTAGAAAAATTAAATTTTCAGAGTAAAATAGTTTTAAATATTTCATATGATGGCCAATGAAGCTGAAATTTTTAGTGTTCTTGATAATGACACATAAAAAAACTTTTATGAATACCATATTTCTCAATTTTGTAATTAAATAGGTCTAATATGCAAGGGATTTTAGATAGTAAAATTTGATCCAAATATTTCCCACTTCCCTGCCTATAAATATGTGGCTCATTTTCCATTACAAATAATTTCTATTTTTTAAGGGAAAAAGGTGGAGTTTTGTTTCTATAATAGTTTGTTCTTTTTTCATAAATTATTTTCTCTCCATTATTATTCTATTCTTTCATATTATTTTTATTTTATGTATTTCTCCTACCATACTTCTTTTTAACTCCATGTCATGTAGATAAATAACCATCACTATTGTTCGAGGGGGGAAGTAGTGGTGTTTGAGTTAATTTTACTTCCAATATTTATCATGTTTTATTATAATATTTTATTGGTGATGAAAATTACTGTGTTGGGTGGTCTCCCCACTTTCTATACTACATTTTTCTTCATCCTCATTTAGTCATTTTCCTTACCATTAATTTCAAAGTCATTAAAACAATAGATTTTGGATTAGGTACTGATGTGGAATATATTTCACCTGCATGTATTTGTCTTGGTTTAGGGTAATACCGTTCGAATGAGAGGTTGTAGAGTGAATGTTTTTTACCTCTATATTTTATAGAATAATGGGGAATATTTTTTGAATAACTATGATAACATCGCTAAGAAACCATGAGAATACTGTTTTTATTCCTGTAACTTCTATTTTATATTTTTTTTTTATTTAAATATATATTTTTATATTATATTTATATTTCATTCATTTTAAACCCCTCCATGTATATATAGGTTTAACAGTTTTATATTTGTTAGAATATAGTAGCGATAATAGAAAGATAGTGTGTTGTGAGTGGCCTCCACGTGATCGAACCAAAGATGTTCCACTATTGTGCTTTCTTAGGTAAATAAGAATTTAATTAAACAAGGATATACGAGAGATATCCACATATTATCCACCTCAGGATCACTTCCTTCACAATTCCTCTCTCTTTGATCACTACTACAAGAAAGGTTAATAAATAGGCTCCTTGGTCAAAAATAGTATCACTTATTTTTTCTAGATGTACAATAATGTAGATATGGGAGGCCTTGATCTCCCATTTATCATTTATATCCTACTATTAATATATTAATGATAATATGAAACATCTCCTAAGAGGTCATGGAACCACCTTTCATCACTTTCTCGCACATGCATGGAATTCCACTTCTTCACTACACAAAAATGATCTATTCTTATTATTTTTAATGATATTCAATGATTCCAAAGATCTATCATTATTTATTTTTTCCCAAAACCAATTAATTTAGTCTATGAGATTTATATTTTCAATATTATCAATATTATCTCATCTACATCTCTTCTTGAATTTTGATAGGATATTTTATAATCATGTATCCTTTAATCTAGTGGTTCAAATTAATTCACATTTATCATATATTCTTGAGATTTATCTAACATTTATTTATTTCCATTTAGTTCTATTATCTCTGAGTAAAGGCCTTAAAATTTCAATCATAATACCCATGATGTCTATAACTACTTGACTACTGTGTGGTCTATGCTTTTAGGGAGAATTAACCTTCTTTTATTCCTTCACTATGATGTAGTTCCTTATAAAATTATCATGTGTGTATGGTACCTTATCACATTTCGCATACATCAAACCTATCCTAAGTTCATGGGGAGTTATATGTACCAATTTTAGGTAAATACATACTGAAATATTCACATGTACTAAACATTGAGGTGTTATAACTGGAATATCATCTCACTTGCAAGGAACAACCAATAGAAATATTGAATCTAAGAAATAAAGTACTATACAATAAGACTAGTTTCCTATTAAATTTTTCTAAAGGAATCATAAGTTAGATGAATTAATGAGGGAACTTGAAAATTTATTGAGGAAAAATTACCCTCATTTATTCATCAAAGTAATGAAACTTTGAGAGTGAAATTATTTTAAAGGGGGTAGAAAGTAACACTATGTGGATTTAGTAATAATTTTCCTTTAAATAAATACTATGTGTTTGAGACATTTTGATACATGTAAAATCGAACAAAAGTGAATTTTTTTGTTATTATAATAAATATATAAACATTAAGAGATGACTAAATTAAGCATAATTAGTAAAATTACAAATGGAATAAAACTACATGTAAATATAACTACAATAAATTTGACACTATCGTTATCATAAAAAAAGATGATGATCATGCCGCCAATGAGAAATATATAAATAATAAAAAAATAGAAATATTTTAATCAGCATGATATATAAATTCGAGATTACAATAAATGATTTTAGAGATGTGTGTAAGGTTATATATAAAAAACTAATATGACCATTATATATATGATCATTGGTTATATGGTCATTAGACTTATGTTTGTTAAATACATTCTCATTGGATATATTTTTATCCAATAGGTACATTTATGTTTTTATATTATTAGAAAAAATTAAAATAATAATAATAATAAATCCTTGAATGTAATAAAAATATAATAATTTATTAAAATATTTTATTAAAAAAATATTTATTCTTATTTTTTATAAATTATTATTATTATTAAATAGTGATTTTAAGAGTATATATTATTGAAATAAATATCATAACACAAATATATTGGTAAATTTGAATGGTTAAAATATAAATAATCTACATTGGATGTGATTAAAATCAGTAAATGATAAAAAGAAATATTTTTCAAAGAATTTTTTTTTCATAAGTAATTTTTTTATATTAATATATTATGATGATAGCTTTTAAAGGATAATTCTAATAAAATATAATATTTCAATTCATAAAAAGTAAATTAACACTTATTTAAAAATAAATTGTTATAAATTACCGTTAATAACGTTTAATGTTTAAAAAATGTTTTCTATAAAATAAATTCATCAAATTATATATCTAAATTTAAAATGAAAAAATATGAAAAAAAATTTAAATTTAATTAGATTAACTCTATTATAAATTATTAATTAAAACATAAAAATTAGGTAAGAAGTTAAATTACATTTTTAATCATTAAAATGAGTTACCAAGGTTAAATTTAGTACCACGGTAATGGTAAAATGAGTTAAAAGAATTAATTAATTGGAGAGGTCATAATATATCAAAAAATATTATCTAAAAGTGATTGTATGAGGTAATTATAGACATCTCTTTTTCCATTTTTTATTATATTTTTCACTTCTGATCCACTTTATTTGAAAATGACATATCTTTTATATGAAGAAATGAGTATTGTCTAAAATATCACTTATTCTCACTAATAAAAAGATTAATACTCTCTAAACATCAAACCCAACATTTCCTTAGGTTTTATCTTAAATACGTACTCTCTTCCTAATAACCCACTACAAAAATTTTTATATTTTTTCCATTAGAAGTCAAAAATCCTTCATTTATTAAAGTTTCTCTAAGAAAAAAAATTTAGTCTTCCATATAAATGATGGAATATCCTTAGTCATTACCAATTAAATTCTTCATATAACACTAATTGAACATTATTTAATATGTTAATATTAAGTTTTTTAAATCATTTATCTTATGTAAAATGTATATATTACTATATAATAACATGTTTTTACTCATTTAGTAATTATATTGTTTTTTTGTCTGGGGCGTTTTTACGACCTCCATGAATGATGTTATAAAATTTATTTCTTCAATGAAAATGAAAAAAAATTTTGATATTCTGATTTAATAAATATTAAGTTAATATGTTTTCATTATTCCAGAATGGTTATATGCGAAATTATATTCATCAAGTAATTTAATTCTTTTGTTGCTACATTAATCACAAAATAAGAGATTTTAAATCATTCCGTGGGAACCATCACCATAATTTCCATGAAATGACCATGTAAATACAAAAATATATCTAAAAATATATTACATATCCATGAACATTCTGTATGTAATGAATATCTTACCAAATAGTGAAGATATTAACATTCAAACAATATCATGTGTGGAAAATGGAATTATTAACACCCAAATATTAATTTTAACAATAAATAATTATTATGTGGGTAATATTTAATAATAAATAACCATAAAAATGTAAATAAATGTGAATAGGGTTATTATAAATATAATTAATAAACCTAAATTTATTATTAATGGAGTTATAGTACGTCCGACCAAGCAGAATTCCAATGTAAGGGCTTTTTCCATATCACTATGAAAACGATATTGTCTATATCTAAATTTCTATTTAGTGAAATTTAATGTTCCTCCAATATGAAACTACATTTATTTTATTCTTATCCATTTATATATTCTTTATAATTTTTTAATTATTTCTTTCTATATAAATCTATGATTTCTTAAGGTAATTTTCTATTGACTTTATCTTTCCTTAAAAAAGTGTGCAACAAAATAAATTTTTTTATATTTTCCACACAATTAATTTATCCCTATATATTTTCTGGTTTTATTTATTTAAATTACTATCCATGTTTTAATGGTTTTAAAAGCTTTATTCTCAAATATTTATAAATTAAATCTTTTTAAAAATAAAAGTTATAAAAAATTAAAGGGTGTTTCTTTTTATTATTCAATGTAATTTTATAATTTTATTTTAAATTGTTTTTTATATATTTCAATAATTTTGTATGCGTATTATGTTTCATTGAGAATGTGTTATAATTATACCATCCAACTCCTCTATCTAGATGTGTTATGATCATGTATTCTGTAAATCATTATGAAACCTACTTCCTTCACATAAGTTAATTAAATTATGCTGGAATTATGAAAATTTTCATATGGAATACATAAATAAGGTTTCTAATTATGTGATTTGTTGGATAATAATTATATAATCATCCAATACATTGGGTAAATATTTATATCTAATGACATGATATATAATTTATTCTGGAGTGAACCTAATAAATTATGCAATTCTTTCCTTAAATTTTTGGGAATTGGGTGTGAACCCAATCCACCTTGTGACATTGTCCAATATGTGATAATAGTATTGGAAGTGATCCTTAACACAAGAAATGTGTTTCTATAATTATGTACAAGGTAAATTCACTAGACATAACTCTATGTTATGTAATGTTTTTATGTTAGTTTTTCATGGCCCATGTATATTAACTCTAGTATTTACACTCTTATGACTCATATATTATGTTATGCCAAAATCCTTATGTCAGGACTCATGATTTGTTATCCATGTTTTATTTGGTATTATACACTTATATTTTTTCCATTCAACATGATTATGTTCTCATACGGATATGTTTATCTTATGCAAACTAGTGATCTTTGATTAATATCTCTTATGTTCCCACATTTCTGAGTGTTTGAGATCACCCTTACATATATTTACTACCACATATTAAATTTTCTTTTTTTATTAAAAAAATTTATTTATTATTAACTTAATTCATAAACCAACATGTTTTCTTAAAATTTGGTTGTTTCCTAGATTTTGGTAAATGATATAGTTTTAGACTGTAGTAGGACATAGCATGAATAATAAAGGCCACACCGAGATGAGTTGTTAATACATTGTGAATTTTAGTCCAATATTATATTATTCCATGACAGTGTAGGTTTATCCAAAATGAAACCATATTTAGTGAGGTTTCCAATACCTATTGATGGCCACATATTAATGATGTGGTTCGTGGTGCAACATGGCCTTTAGTAGTGAGGTTGTGTCTCTGTTAGGCTTCAAGGGAGTTGATTCACACCTTGATTAATATTTATCTCTATGATACATCATTTTTTAAAATTAAATTTCTTGATTTTTGAATTTTACCCACCCCAAACTACATCCCCCTTGGGGGTTTCATTCCTTTCATTTATTATAAGGTACATAAGTATAACCCATAGTATGAATCTCCTCTCCCCCACCTTATATTTCATGGATTCTACTTCAATTCCTAGTATATTATTTAAAGAATAAATTTTATTTTATACCCTATTTCTCTTATTATTCTAAATTTATTTCAGTTTATTCTTCATTCTCTATCATGGGATCATGGGTTCCAAACCCTAGATCGTGGTAATTTTATAAACTATTGACTTTTGGTATCTATGGATTGTGAATATACTCTTAAGACCTATTCTAGTGATATTCATTTACATTGATGGGTTTTTTTGTTTAACGTAGTTGTCTATGTAATATTTTGTAACATTGATATTTATTAGATTTTTGTTTTGGTTTAACCCATTCACATTTATAATCGATGGTGGAAAGTTATATTAATTTTTTTTTAAAATTGTATTCATTATTTTGGTGACTTCCAAGTCTATAATAAATGGTATTATCATTGGAAAATAGGACATATATTAATAAAAATGACTTATAAATCCCTATGGGTGTTTGATGAAACATATCAAATTTTTTTTTGCAAAAATTAAATTTTCAAAAAGGATTTTACAAATATATAATGGCTTTATAATGTCATCTAAAAGTACTAACATGATAAAAATACCTTGTTTCACAATTAATTGGTGTCTTATCTATGTTCGTTGATTATAATTGATGTTTTGTGTTATCCAGTTATTATTTTATGATTATTACTTCTTATTTTGATTATTATAATATGTAATGATTTTTTAAATGATGTTTATGATTTAATTAGGGGTGTTAAATTATTTTATCACTGAATTGGGCTTCATATTTTTTTGATGTGTTGCATTCAAATATTTGTCATACACATTGTATTAAAAACTTATTTCCATAAATTAATCAATGGATTAAAGAATTATGGCATTTGTAGAAATTTTAAATTTATGTCATGGTTTATGAAATTAAATATGTATAAATAGACCAGTTGGTATTTTACAAAATTGTTTTTGAATGATCCTATATGAATTTTTTTAACTTGATAGGTATGATATATTAAAACTGATTTTTCTAGGTGGAATATGTTATGTTTTGATAAAAGTAGTGATTCTATAAAGGGTGTTTAGAGGTGAGATGATGGATTTTTATTATTTCATTAATGATTTATGTGATTGATTGTGTGATTGAAAATATTCTCCTATACTTATCTACTCATGTGAAACACACGTACTTGTGAATATAAGACTGTTATTAAATACATCTAGGTATGTCACACCAGACATATATTTAGATTACTCAACACTAACTAAATGATACTATATTATCAAATATCACTATACCTTTATATAGTTATCCCCAACAGCCTATGTGGAACTGGATATAGTCATTTATTATTGGATATTATTTTTATAATTATTAAGAAAGTGTGAGGATCATATTTCACATTTACCATAGTTACCCAAGTATATTCCCATTATTTTGATTAATCTTTATTTTATTTATTGGCTTCTATTAGAGTTTATATTTTTTTATTTTAGTAGTTAATATCATATTTTATGGTTTTTTATTATTTGAAATCTATTTATTTTTCTCATACTTATGAACTTTATTTTCATGGAAATTTTTTTATTATCATTTTTAATATTTTGTTATCAATGGTTTTTGGGTTGAAAATTAGAAAAGAAAGGATCTAATAAAAATTATGAATTTATCTATTTTAAAAATTTATTTCCTATGCTCATATTAAAAAATGGATTTTAACAGTTTTTTACACTAATCATTTTTCATAAATGATGAAAAAATGTATTTATAGGGGAAAGGTCTTAATTTGTCATATAAATGGGTTTATTGAATTACTAAAAAATTTATTTTTCAAGAAACATATTTTAAACTAGAATTTATGGAATGAATTAATAAAAGAATCACATAGAGATATTTTTTGGGGACATCCAACTAGGATTTAGGCTCACTACCTACTCGTACCATTTAGTATTTATAGAGAAAGTGTATTTTACAGTTCTTGTTTCTGGTTCTCCAAAACCTCCTCGTCATAGAATTCTTCCCATTAGGTTTCTGATAGATCAAATTGAGGTAGTAGAGATAGATGGAGATCTTGGGTCATGTGGGGATCCTTTGTTGAGTATTCAGAGATTTTGTTGTTTATTCTATATTGTTCTTGTACATTCCACTTCAGACGCATTTTTATTATTGGGTTTTAAATCCTTATTTTTTTATATTTTGGTATTATAGTTATATAGTACTTTTTTTTAATTTTTCCTTGTTTGGTTTAGCTTCAATTTATATCTATTTATTTAATTAAACATGGAATTCCAATTAATGGATAAGTCATATGAGATTTTATAAAAAAAAAATTTGTATGTTAATTAATATTTATTCTAGAAAACCATTACTATGGGAGGTTTCTCAATTCCCAAACACTAGTGTTTTTATTGTAGGAATCAAGAAAACCCTTCGACTCATATCAAAAAACATTTTAGGTTTGTAGTCATAATGGACCATGATGGTTCATGAAAAATGGTATTAAATCCCCATTTATTATTTAAGATGTGATGGTAGATTTGATATAATAATTTTCAAACTCAAGATGTAGGTGTTTGGAGAGTCCAGATAACTCTTTCTCATTTAGATCCTTGACTTACCTTGGGATTGCAGGTTACATGTATAGAGTTTTCAAATTTGTTCTTCATTATATTAGTATCTATTTTTTAGTAATGGTGAATTAAATTATGTTTAAATTTATTTAGTTATTGGAAGGATTATAATATTATTTCAATGAAATGGGAGAATAAATTCAATCCCATAGTTAATCACAAAGTCTGGAAAAACATATGGAGCCCAACCCCCTGATTATATATAAATCTTAGTGGTTGTAACACAGTTATAACATGGACCAAAATTCATTCCTCTAAGATGTGTATAGTCACAGCCCCCCTACTCAGAAAGAGTGTTTTTATGATGGTTTTTTTAATTTCATCTTTATAGATTTTGTGAATTATTATGTTGGGAAAACTAGATTTCAAGAAGAATGGGTGTAAGACATAATATTAATAAAATAATTTCCTAAATTGGTTTTGAATGTATAATTTTATTGGATTGTAAAATGGTTTCAATATATGATTTATAGAATTTAAAATTTATTTTAAGTAGAGTTTTTGATTTTGGACCTAATTAATATTATTCTAACCTATAATTTGAATTATTTTTAGATGAAATTTACATTTATCTACGGGTTTTTATGGAAATGTTATTTATAAATATTAAAAAATATGTTTTGAAATTCATAAATGTAAATTTTAAGATGGATTGAAATTATTTTGATGTTTTAGAATGTGTCAATAATTTTAGTGATGATCTTTTGAATTTAACACTTTGTTTTGAAAAAAATCTAATAGTTTTTGAAATATTTCATAAAGTGTTCCATATAATTTTCTAGTGTTTTGATACCCTAGGTGGTGGAAACGATTTTAATATTTGGGATTTTATTTTGACTGGTGGTGTCTTTTTTTGGATATGTGTTTTGATATATGGACTGACATTCATGTTCATACTGGTATTATTTGAATTATTCATCCAAGAAATGTTATTGGTATTTTTGGGAAGTCTGTATTATGGAATATTCCTTGGATTAGTGTCTCTTTTGTTTTTGGTGGATCTTCTTATCATATTGTTATCGATCTTATAAGATGGTTATTAATTTATGATCATTGTAATTGGGAATTTTGGGCCCTCTTATTTAAAATCATTGATGACAAGTTATTGATTTGGTTGGATGAGTATTTTGTAAATGTAGTGAAGTGATGTATCACAGCTCGAATTTTCATAGTGATGTAAAGGTGTATATTAGAGTATTTTATATATTTCAGGTAGTCTATAGATATATATCATTTTTTCAGTGTCTCTACCTATTATTTTAGAATTAAATAATTGTCTTCATTTATCCATATATGTTTCATTTTATTTATTCATTCATTTTTTTCATCCTCAATTGAGGGTAGATTAGTTCCTTGTGGTGCTTTCAAATATTTCAGTATATTATTTTAAATATTAAATTGTGGTGAGACCAATCATAGGGCCTGGATTTTTATTATCTCATTTATATTTTAGTTATTATTTTTTATATTAGATATATCTTGGATTTATTCATTCTTATTCATGGATTTAGAGATGTTTTTGATCTATTGGTTTCCTCAGTCTCGGGTGGTGTAGAAATTTTACAACTTTGTTTTCATTATTTCTTAAATTTTAAACCTTCTTATATTATGTTTGTGGATTATCATGTTACTTGTTCATTTTCAAAAACTTTCCAGTGGTGTAATGTGTTATGGTGGGGATAATTGTCACACTTGAGAATTTTATATTTTTTAATTCAAACAATTTATTGACTCTAAAATTAATTTATAAACATATTTATTTTTATATAATTTTTTTATTTCCTATATTTTGAAGAATACTATTTATTTGGACTAAAATTGGATGTTTCATAGACAAGGGAGGTCACCTCACAATTATTCCTTGAGAATTTGTGAATTTAGGTCATGGATAGGTCGCACTATGGTGGTGTCA
This sequence comes from Viscum album, assembly GCA_963277665.1. NCBI lineage: Eukaryota > Viridiplantae > Streptophyta > Magnoliopsida > Santalales > Viscaceae > Viscum > Viscum album. The sequence continues at coordinate 2,089,587,109 of OY728152.1, forward strand.
AATATACCACAACACATCCTTATACAGTGAGGCCATAAAATCCCTGGAATGTTCATGATGAAAATGTATAGATAATTCCATGAATTGTCCCACAGTAATATGATCATGGATTTGAATGGATTAAAGGAATTTTATCCAAGTCATGATAAATAGTTCATGTCATGACATTTCTATTTATAATATTAATTTTTTATATTTTCTTATTATAACCTCCTTGACATAAATCCCCCTTTGGGGTAGGATTCCTTCCATTTTACATGTCGTAATAGTGGAGATCCCTAAGAATGAATCTCCTAATTATTTTTTCATCCCACGTATTCAACTATAATTACTAATTTATTTTCTTAAGTTTATATTTTCTATTGAACTATCTATCTTTTCTTCTTCTCCTTTTCTATGGGTTTTTTATTCCGCTCTCATGAGGATCGAGTGGTCGAACCCTAGATAAGGTGTAACAATATAATTTTAAATTCCATTATTACTTCATTATTATTTTGGATTTATTACTTGTAATTGAATTTTGAAAATATGTTCTTTGAAACATTGAAATTTTATAAATTTTTATCTATTGCACAGTTAGTACACACTATTTATGGGAAAACATGCAATGACCATTACATAGGGAATTTTGTATTTGTTTTTTCTTTATTAGTTAAAGGTTCATTGATAGTGAATTTTTGGATAAAAACAATGAGTAGACCTATATAAATTTTTTAGGTATTTCTGTTTGTAATGTTACTGGATCTTGAATTTCTCATGATTGGTATAGATAGTGCAACTAGCATGCAGATGGCTACGAAGTTCTTCTAGTGTAATTCCACATGGTGGTCACATAGTTCTACAGACTGTATGGATTCTATAGGTATAATATGTTACTTGATATTGACCAACATGGTTATAGTACATTCAATATTATCCCCTCATTCTAAACTATGTACAGTGTGGTGCCTACATTAGTGGATCCAACATGGTTAGCATGTGGTTTGGGAAACCATGTGGAAAAACCTAGGGCCTGTGTTCTTTTTAAATAGTGTAAAATTACAAAGATGAACCCCAATTTATTTTTAAATACTTAGGTCTTATTTTTATTCCCCTTGGAATCATGAAAACCCCATAGTGAATGAATCTTCCTCTCCTCCTCTTCCACAGATTACTCGCTTGTTCTTCCTCCCCATTAGCACCCATATTCTCAAGGTAACCTCCTCTAGGACTCTCCACCTTTCATACTCGTCCTTTCATATTGATTTTTTTTATCCTTTTATCATTAACCCTATGGTTTTATTATGATAATTTTAGGTTTTGGGGTAGACAAAATGCAAGTTATTTTTATTTTTAGGTCTAATAAACGTTGTCTTCTACATCATTTGAGCTTACACCATAAAATATGGAATGTTTTACACAATTTATGGTGGGTTGTTATTTTTAATCCCTTAGTTTGGAATGTATTTATATGAATGAGATTTCATAAAAACATTTTATATTATTTTATTATTATATATTGTTTTAGTGAAGGGTATTAATTAGATTTCATGGTTTTTTATCACTAATCACAAAATGATTTATACTGTTTTTATAGTTTTAATTTTATATCTGTCATTTAAGAGTCCAAAATATATGTTAAATCTTATACAGGGGTTATCAAATGTATATAGTGATTTAAATGTATTTTTTAAATTAAATGGGGTTTTTTTACATCCCATTAAGACAATATATGTTTCTATTTTTAAAACAAAAGTTGGTGTTTAAAATGGTTTTTAAGATATAAATTTATTTTTAATTGATTTATAATGGTATTTTTGAAGTTTTATTTCATGACTAAACATTAAAAGATGGATATAAAAGCTTATCATATTGATCTAGTCTATTTATATTCCTGATTGAAATTTTATAAATATATTTCAAATAATTAATTGTTTTCCTGTTGAAATTCATCACCTTGATTGGTATTACATGGTTAGGAATTTCCACTTTATGTGATATAGTTTAATTATTATTCATAAATACTAGACGTTTAGGCATGATTTGTCAAAGGGTTTGATTCTTCTAAAGGTTTTAGAGGCGAGATAATATTAATTTTTTATGTTATATCAATGCATGTGATGCTTAATGTGATTATTTCCTTACCTTCACTTGATTGACATTATGGAAATCCTAGGATAAGAGATTCGTCTATATTTATGCTACACTTTTTTAGAGCACACATTATCTAATGTCCCCAATAGTGTCGAATAGGACTATATGGGGAGTGCCCTTGAGGACACCAATGTAGGAAACTTGAGTGGATTTTTTATTCTTTTTGGAAGTAACATAGGATGGCAGTTGTTCTCATGTTCGGTTACATCTAGAAGCATAATACCTTATGAAAAAGTGAGTTTCCCATGTTCTTCACTTATCATTGATGTCATCATCTAGAGGGATTCGAATTACTTGTTTCTTGTATCCCCATTTTTCACAATTAATTAGAACATATATAGTATTTTTTTTTATTTAAATCATTCCTTGTTGATATGGGGCCAGTCATTTTTTACTCTCTTCTTGTCATTCTATGATTTCTGTTTCAAAAATAATATTTGATATGTTTTTCTAGAATGTTTTTAATATTGTAAATGGTGTTTGGTGAAAAATGGATGATTTTATGTAAAATGAATAGAATTGCCTCTTTTATATTCTTAAATAATTTTCATTAAAAATTAAATTTACTAAGATTATAAATTTAGTGTGGTTTTAAATAAGTCAATTTCAAATGAAATTTGATTGGACTAATTTTACTATTCGTACTTTTTTGAAATGTTTTTCTAAAAGTAGTTTAAAATAGTGTTTATGAAATTTCAATTGTAAATTAATTGCATAGAATCCTTCATCAGATACCACTTGGCATGTTTAGATCACACCATGTATGCATCCCTTTGTGTATATAGATATTATGTTTTCTTTCGAGAGCCTAGTTATTTTACCCTGTTTCTTCTTGGTTAGTTTTTCAAACGAATTTGGTATTGGGAGGTAGTGAGTGGTCATAAGCCATATGTAGTTAGTTTTTAGGTTTAAACCATATTTTATTTTAATTTGGGATATTTTGAAATGAAACACTTGGCCAACATTATTTATATTTGTTACATTTTTTTGTTATTTATTTTCATAGACAATATATACGTTTAAATTTATATAATAGAGTTTGAAATGATTATTCCCTTTTCTCCAATTTTAATTTCTTCCATTATTTAAAACTTATAATCTTATCTAGCATAGAAATCCATGATATTTATACCCAATGAATGATTCCTAGTAGGTCTCTAATACATTATTATTATTATTATTGATGATAGAAATCATTCCAAAGATTGTTTCCCATGATTCCTAAGAACTAGTTTCCAGCCTGTGGCGATCAGGAACACCCTTTGATCCTATGGTGGGTTACATCAACTGATGTATCTGACCTACCTAGTTCATTTCATAAAAATTTTACTATATAATAGTTTCCTAAAATATGTCGTGGTTTCATGAAAATATTTTTTGTTATTTGGGGTGGGTTTTGGTAGAAATTGCATTAGGGTGGTATTTGAAACTGAATAATTAGATCATGGGAAGGTGTCTTGTTTCCATATAACATGATGAAAATTGGGTTACCATGGGTAGTAGAGATTTTAACTTTTAATTTTATTTCTTTTTTTTATTATTGGTAATTATTTGTTGATTCTTCATGTAATTTATGAGTTCTATGATTAACTCACGGTTCATCAACCAGGTAGACAAATTTCATTTGGTTTTCCATTTTATTTGGCTTGGTATTTGGGATACCCTTATGTGATTTGAAATAATATGAATTATGTAACACCCCAAGATTTCATAGTGTGTTATTTTTTCAAAATAATTCAATAACTTGCACTACACGCAACACCGAGTTCAAGCACACCATGACTTACAAAACAAAACGTTCAAAAAAGGGTATGAATATTATTAACTAAATTATAAACTTTATATAATCCTTATAATTTTAGAATCCATATTATGAGTTTCTTAGACATAATGTAAGAACAAATTCCTTTTTTTCAGATAAAGGAAGTATTTTTCTAAAATGAACTTTTACCAACTTTAACACTTTTTAAATCCAATATTTTAAACTTTTATATATTCAATTTGACTAAATAAATTTATTCTCTATAATGGGGTCATTAAAAAATTTAGAGTGTAACACCTCAAGCTTCTACGGTACGCTTCTCTTTGAGTAATGTGATAGCGTGTGTTGTACGCAATATCGAGTTCTAACACACCACAACCAATCAAACTAGCCGTTATAAATAGTAATACCTACTTTTTGAAATTATATATATTTTTTATATTTTAAAATGGACTTCATTTTTGGATTCAGAAAATTGAAATTATCCTAAGTTGAATTTTTGGTATTTTTCTGAGGACATCCAATTATTATGAATAGTGTAAAATACTTAAAAACCACTTTTTTAATCAAAATAATTTATAGTGATAAAATATACAATTGAGTTGTTTTAAATTATAATTAGAAAATATTTTTACCATTTTATCCAATGGTGTTCATTAAAATTAATTTCACTTTGAAATTGGAGATAAAAAATTGTCAATCTTTTAATACATATTGTTTCTTAAAAACACGCTATTTGTTCTGACAACGGGAATTAATTATAAAATTAATTATTTCAACTTATATGTTTTGAATTTTTTAAAATAGACATCATTTTTGAATTTGGAATATCAATTATAGCTTAGGGTGAAATTTTGGCATTGTTCTGAAAAACTTCAATTTTTTATAAATAGTGAAACTACTAAGTGGTAGTTAAAAAACTGAATTTTTCATAAAACATAATTTTACTGCTTCTGTGAATGCAATTTAGAAAATCCGAGAGACACAGTTAATATCAAGAAGTAAAATGTGGTTCAATGAGATTAAATATTTTTTGGTGAATAGTAACTTTTTACTTTTATTTACCACTATTAAAAGTAAATAGGGTAATTAAGGGTAAATATTATATTAATATTACCCTAATACATGTCCTAATTCTATTGGACATGTTTATCTCGACCAAAAACAACCTTACGAATAAAATATTATCATTTAGGTCCACTTGGGTTAGATTAGGACATTTATTATTATTTAATATAAAGAAGAGTTAAAAGAGTTAAAATCAAAGTTTATTTACTAAAACATTTTTAATATAGGGTTATACAAAAGATAAATTTGATTGTAAATATTAATTAGAACGATAATACGATTTTCTACATAATGATATTTTATTTATAATTTTTAGTCATTAAATAAGTTAATTTATTTATTACACAATGGTAATGTAGTAATTACCATAATAGTAAACAATTAAAATAATTGATATTATAAATACACAAATAAATATAATTTGAGACTTTTAATGAATTACAACAATTTTATAGAATAATATGACATATTAGGATTTATTTAATTGACTTTTTTTGAAGTAATAATTTTGTTATGAGTTTCACAAAAATCAACTATTGAATATTGTCAAAATTGACATAAAAGAGTTTTTAAAACAAATATTATATTATTAATTGATATTAAATTCCTAAAAATCAATTGTTCGTCCAAGAGACTTATATCGTGATAGGTGTATTATCAATGGACCACTTGGGGTCTCTTGGATGTATATACTATGTTTATTAAATATATAATATAAAAATACAAAGTGACATGATAAATGTCAAACTAATTAACTAAGAGTTAAAACTAAAGGATAAGGTTAATATAATGACCCAAACCGGTCTAAATTCTATTGGTTGAATGGTTTTCGACCTATCCCCACCTTAACCTTTAAAAAATCTACTTTGGAGCAATTAGAAACCAAATATAAATTTATTATAAATTAATATTTCTAGAATTTCCAAAGGTGCCCCTCACCCCTCTTATAAATGGGAACTCCTCCTTCTCATTTATTCACACCTTAAAAGCCTTTTGGATTGGCCAAACTCTGCCCAAATAATCTACCAAATTCATTCACTACAACCTAGAGGAATTAGTTTGATCAGAAAGCCAACCTAAGGAGCCCTTTTGATCAAATCCAAAGGAAGAACCCGAAGAAGAGGTAATGATTTCACCACCCTTTTCCAAGTTCCTTTCTTCTTCCACTTATTCATTCTTTGTTGTTACCATTCTAAAATAACAACTCTAGTATCATATATATACTGTGATGTTATTATAAATATGGTACAACCATATTCAGTATTCTATCCATCCTTTGAATAATATGTCACCATACGTGCGTACGTACGGCTTACCGTCTCCATGTCGTGGTGTAATTGTTATACAATAAATTATTATTTGGATGGGTATAATAATTATGTTTAATTCATGTAAATAATAAATGTAACATGATAATTATTCTGTATATATTATATACCATCCGATTATATATTATTTTCATATCAAAAGAATGATATTTTCTCTCGTGTGTACATACGGACTACCATCTCCACAAACACGATGAGATTCATTCTCCATCGTATCCATTCAATTATAATTCTCATTTTATTATTAATAATAGAATTTAAGGATTTCATATCATTCTGGATATGAATAAGATACAACCTATCCATGAAAAACATGGCTTACGTAACAAAACATATAAAAGAAAACGAGTCAGTTAACACCCGAATCAATGATAAATCTAAGATATTATTAACAAAGAAATGTTAAAAGATCATATATGATATCATATTAATGTATATTGTTCTTGTATAATTTAATAACAATTATTTCACCATTATACAGGAGGTTAACCTACCACAACCAAGGAAAAGTACAAGGTAAGGGTTTATTTCACAATCTTTTCATTATCCGAGGGTGTTTATACGTAATAATCTACTGGGATCTATTTATCATCCACATACGAATTTCATGAAAGTGTATTTCAAAACATTATTACTAATTTAAAGAATATGGGTTAAAGTCATTTATACCCTTTTTTGACTTTTTATAAGATGTTTATAAAGGAATATTTCTGTCATTTTTCAAACAAGGTCATTTTTAACCTTTTCGACAGAATTAAGGTAAGAATGTTTTTTTAACTTATACGGCGGGTGCAGCTGTTTTTCGCCGTTATAAAATTTTCAAAGCTTCCCTTACAATATTATAAGTATATTTTCAAAGTAAATGTTTTATTTTATAATTATGTGACTTTTAAATGATTTCAAAATGAATATTTTAAGAATTTGTGAAAGGTACTCTTTATCAAAATCAGAATTTTAAATGTTTTAAAGATTTATCTTTCGAAATATTTTTAATTAATGTCCATGTTTAAAAAATGATTTTGAGTATGTATTTATGTTGACATGAATTTTTTGAAATGAAAACTCCTTTTAAAAGTTTAGAAGTGGTATGGGACACTTTGATTCAAAAATCTCTTTTAAATTTCTTCCTTAATAAATGTGTGACTTTTAAATGATTTCATAAAAAGAGATATTTCACTCAAATAGTTTTGATTTCATCTATGTCAACATCCTTTTATGGATTTTACGTTTATTTGAAGTTGATTTATTATGATACAAAACTTCCATATTGTTTTGAAGTTTTTGTGATGTGTTTGACTGTGGATGTGTTATTCTTATACCATTCGTGGTTTGTGGATGAAGTATTTACATTTAGTATGCTAGTTTTAATACGAATGTTTATGTTATGTTTGATCCTTTTAATATGGGAATGCATTGTACTTAATATGTGACGTGTGGAGCCCGTTATAGCTCCTTGATGCATCGGTAGGTCTCATGAGACAAACTAGTGTCTTGGCACAAGGCCTTGACAAAATCTTACTTGTAGTCTTGGCACGAGCCCTTGGCTTTGTGGTTATGATAGTCTGGCATTATGTATTCCATCATTATGAAAGTGGTTATTGATATTTTATGTGATTATTAGATTAGTAGAGTATCCATGTGAATAAGTAAATTGAAATTATTTCATTTTATTTTTTACATGGTATATTAATGTTCATGTTTAAAATGCTTTTGTTTTATTTATACATTCCCTTAAATGTTTATGCTTATTTATGAAAATTTCCGTTGTATTGCTTACCCTTACAGATCATTTGAGCTCACCCTTTTCTATGTTTTATTTTTCCCAGGATTTCAAAAACTATATTGTGATTGATATTCAGGGTTAAGAAAAGGGAATAATGGAATTCATAAAGGATTATTTATGTTGTTTTGTATGTTATGAGGTGTAATGTAACATTCATGTATGTAATCTATTTTCCAAGACTGCTAAACTGATCGGTCCTTTGGGACATGATTCATTTTAATCATGCCAATGTATTAAAATAATGCACCGACTCTGGGTCACTAGGGTCGGGGCGTTACAAATTAATTAAGGGAGTGATTGAGAAGTGTTGATGTTATAGAGATAATTTTTTTATGATACATGTTATATTTTTTAATGTGATTTTTGAAAAATAGATTTTTCGAGAGAAATATTGGTTTTCTGAATTTTTTTTATATAAATAAAGTCTTGGGGTATTGATTATGGAAAATTATTTTGGTCAATTTTTCAAATATAATGAAATTTTTTTAAGGGGAAAATTTATTTTAGATAGGTTTACAAATGTAAAAGAATCATTTATTGTAAATTCTATATTGAGAAATTGAATTTTTAAACTTAAAATAAATTTTGAAATGATTTTAGTTGGTTATAAATAATTGTGTGGTGGATTCTATTAAAAATTGATTTCATGTGTGAACTCTTGATAAAAATTTTTGAATCCTTTTTGGGGCTTGGGAATTTTAAATAAATAGAGGTCTCGTTTAATATTTAAATGATTTTCCATGATTTGACGAATTTTTTATATTTTTATTTTTTCCCTAATTATTGTGAGAATTATTGTTTTGATTTGAAAGAAATGAATGTATTTAATTCTTTATCTATATTATTTTGCTTATGCCTCATTAGATATTATTGAAAAATAATAGAAGGTATGTCCTGGGGGATGAACCTGTGGGTGATTCTCTTCATTGTTAGGGCTTAATTTTCCTATATTATAGATTTTTTCAGACTCACGATGAAGTGGTTCGGTAGGAATCATCCTTATTCAGGAACCACACCAAAAAATTTAAGGGCGAATTCCTTCTTTTATGTAGTGTTTGGGGTCCTTTCATTGACATGTACATCTTGGCCACTCCAAATTTTCACCATATAGGGATATATATTAGGTATCTTAGGTGTGATCTAGGTTAGAGTGATTCATTTCATTTTGGTTAGATGGTGAATTGGATTTTATTAGATCTCATATGTTAGTCCTGATATGATTTTTCTTGAGTTGATGTATTTTAGATTCTATGAGATTTTGGTTACTCATGTGGTTTCTATTGATTCCAGTGTTTCTTATGTGTCTTATGCTTTGGGAACTGGGTGTTGATCAATTTATCGTTAAAACCATTGGTAGGTACTTAGGGTTCTATAAAAAATATAGTTTATTTGTGCTTTAGTTGTATCTCCTTATGTTTTATTAGAAACACCATGGGTGACATTTTATGATTATGGTTTCAGGTTACCCTCATTCCAAGTACCTCACTTCAAGGCTTGTTCCATATTATTTTGTTCTGATGGATGTTTCTAGTATAGATTATATACATATTATGTTTTTTCATTATGGTATTTTGATCAGTATTTTTTGTAGTACATTGGATTATTATTTTTGTTGGTGGTTTCCCTTTGGAGTTCTGATCTGGCCCATTGGATGGTTGGTGTGATTAATATAGAAATTGTGATATGCATCAAGGGTTTTACAGAAGTTCTTTTTCTTAATGTTTTGTCTCCTAGAGAGAATTTTTTCCATTGATCCATAATTTTAGATAAAATTCTCATATTGGGGAGGTCTTAATAGATCATGTTGTTTGTTAGACCTTTTGTCTCTTATTGGTGAGTTGAATTCTTCTTGGAGAAGATGGGTGACATATGAGGAGGTGATTTCGTACAATTGAGGAGTATTTTCAGATGGGTGTTTCTCTTACCTGGTGGTATTTTTAGTTATCATTATCCCTAACACCTCTTCATATTGTTGTTCATGTTTTATAATTATATTGTGTTCCATCCATTACAAATGTATTTCTTGGGGGAAATTTCTATAGTGGGGAGAATTGATACACCTTGATTCAAAATTCCCTTTTTATTTTATGATTTTATTAGATTTAATAATTTTCATTGAATTTTGGGTATATTTTCGTTAAAAATATTCCAATCATTAAATTTTCATCAATTTCAAATTTATTTCACATGGTTTATGGAAAACCATGTGATGACCCTTATATAGGTACTTTTATAATTATATTGGTTCTGTCGCAGTTAAAGGCACACAAGTTGTGCATTGTTATCTCAAAACTATGCGAGGCACAGTGTAAACCATGAAAACACATTGGTGCATATTGGTATCGATTCATGTTTCATTAAAAGTTTGTATAAACCATATAATAAGAGTGCATAGGGTTTTTCAGTTTTGAGGGTTTCATTTAGCATGGTTAGTGCATGGTTCTCCAAACTATGCAGAGTCTCTAAGTAAACTGTATGATTTTTATAGTTGGATTATACCTCATAGTGGGAACATAGTGACCAATAACCATAAATATTGTATTGTTTAATACAATGTCTCCCACACAGTTGATGCACAGTTTGGAAAATCACGTTGCCAAACTGTGGTGTCTTTCTAGTTTTTAAGATGTCTGAAATTGTAATGATCCCCCCACCGAAATTAAAAATACATGGTGTTTATATTTCTATCCCTTTGTCTTGGAATAATATAATAGTGAAAGAATATTAATCCAATCATCTTCCATATCATCCTCTATTGGTCATTCACCTCATTTGTACCCGAAATCTCAAGATTATCTCCTCTTAGTCTCTCCTCCTTTCTTTGCCTTCCTCATTTCTGGATTTCATTTTTTTAAATTCTATTTTGAACCATATTTATATTTATGGATAATTTTAGGGTTCAATTTGGAATTATTTTATAAATTTTAATGTCTAGGGATAATTTGAATCTTAATCTTCATTTGGGGTTATTTTGTCATAAAATGCATGTTTTTATCAATTTAATGTTGTTAATTCTATATAAACCCTTATTTTTTAATGTATTTTTATGTTTTATATTTCATAAATTCATTTTATATTATTTTTTTATTATATATGTAACCCTTTATGGGTGTTAAATGGGTGAAATGGTTTTTTAACACAGGTCATAAAAAGTTTTCTATAGTATTTTTAGTTTTAAATTTTTTTGAATCGAGATTTAAGAGTGAAAAGTGTAGTTTTAAATATTTTAATGGTGTTGTCAGATTAATTGGGTGATTTAATGGTTTTTTTTGAATTAAATAATGGAGTTGTTTTGAAAAACATCCTTTTTAATTGAATGGATTTTATTTTTTTAAGAGATATTGGTTCTTGAAATGATTTCTAAAAGAGTTGAAAATTTATAGGTGTTTTATAAAGAGATTTTTGGAGTGTGAATTAATTGTTAAACATTTATGGATTTATATAATATCATGGAATCTTGATCTAGTTTTTAAATGAATTAATCAAATTTTCTAAATAGATTTCAAATTCATATTTACATTTCTGTCAAAATCTATCCCATCGATTGGTATGCCTTGGTGAGGCTTTAATCCTTTATGATGTATAGTTTTATTATTATTTTGAAATTATTGATTCTTATTCATGACTATGAAAAATTGTTTGTTTCATACGAGGGTGTGGGGGTGATACGATATTTATTTCTTATGCAATATTGATGCTTTTTATGCATCCTGTGATTGTTTACTCCCCTGCACTAGATTCAATAAATGGGAACTCTAGGATAATATTGTGATCAAGATTTATAATACATTAATTCATGGAATACATTATCTATTATTCCCTATAGGTTAATATAAAACTATATGGTTATTTCCCATAGGGATATCAGTGTGGGATAGTTAGGTGTCTTGTGAATTTATTTAAGATGAAATATATGTTGGTAATTAATCCATTGATCTATTAGGTTTAAAAACATATTCCATAATGACCTAGTGGGTTTACCATGTTCATAATTTATTATTGTTGAAATCATCTAGTTTATTTCCATTACTTGATTTTTATATCCATTTACGTTCTCAATTATTTTTTAATTATGTATTTTTTGATTTTTATTTTGATCACACCTTGTTTATATAGTGCCAAATGATTATTTAGTTATTCTTTTCATTTATTGATATATTTTTAAAGTCTTTATTTGAAAAGTGGTTTTGATAAATGTTTTAAAAATAGTAAAGTACATTTAGTGTAGATGGAATGATTTTACCTAACATTCATGGAATACCCTCTTTTATAGTTTTAAATAATTTACATTTAAAAATTGTTTTACCTAGGATTTTATATTGGGCATGGTTTTAAAGAAGTAAATTTCAAAATAAATGTGATGCGATTTGTTTTTCCTTTGTAAACATTCATATAAAAGTTTATTTTTTAAATTTAGTTATAACTAGAGTTTGTAAAATTTTATTTGTAAAGGTATTACACAGACTCATTTGTGAGATCCCACAGGGAATGTTTAGTTCACACCTTACTTGCATGTCTTGTATTATATATTTATTATGTTTACTTTTATGATCCAAACATTTATCTCTTGTTGCTTCCTAGATGTCTATTCCATTGAAGTTGGAATCATGAGGCGGTGACTGTCCATGATCCATGTGGAGTTGATTTGACAGTTCGGGTCTATTTTTTCATTATCTTTGGGATTTTTTGTTTTTCCACTTATGATTGTTGTATTTATAGTTCATATATTTTCTATTTTTTTTATCATATTATGTATTTTAAATTTATAAAAGTGAATTTAAAATATTTATTCCATTTTTTCATCTTTAATTCTATTTTTATATAAAAATTATTAACTTATTTAGGTTAAAAATTCTATATTTTGATGCACCATGTTAGTTTCCTTGTGTTTCTTATATGTATTATTGATATTATTCAAGGGTCAAATCATACCTAAGAGTTATTCCTTTGATTCTGAAGCCCTAACTTCCATCATGTGGGAATTGTGATCACCCTTTTGTTATAGAGGTAGGCCAGTTTATATAATGATTCGAGACATCATGGATAAATTTTTTATATTAGTTCTCTTAATTAAATGGAATTTTTTTGGTATATAGGGATGGTTAGGCATGCCCTGATACCTAATATATATATTTTCATTATAATAAATGTGTTTCCTTTGGTTTAAGTTATGTGTATCTATGTTACTCCATTAATTTAAAATGCCTTGGGAAATTTTTTTCTATTAAACCCATTATTTATTAAATATTTATGGTGTTAATCTAGTTTTTATTTTGATAAAATGGTTTTCATTAGTTTTGGGACTTCCATGGCTTATAGAAATTGGACTTGTAAAGGCACTATGGTTATGTATAGATAAAATTTATTTCTAAGTCACTCTAGGTGTTTGATAAAACTCCTTAATGATTTCACCATGAAAATTAATGTTCAAAAAGGGGTGATTAAAATATATAATGAATTTGTAATATTTTTAAAAAGTAATAAATCAGTAGCTCTACCTTGTTTCCGAATTAAATAAATTCAATTTAATGGTCATTTATTTTCATTGACTTCTGGTTTTCTCCTTTTATTGTTTTATGATTCTTGATTAATGGCTTGATTTTTGTAATAATTTATGGTATTTTAATTGATGTTGGGGTTTCATATTGCGGTTGTTAAATACATTTATCAGAAAAATGTGTTTAATTCTCGGTTGAAGTGGTTTTTTTCTAATATTTAATCCTCATTTGGATATAATAATTTTTTCCATATCATAAACATTAGTTTAAATATTTAAGGCCTATTTGGAAAAATATTAATTGTATTACATGGTATAATTTTTCAAAGTCCATGTTGAAATTTTATGAAACTGATTTGGAATGTTCACTTTTTTTATTATAATCTAGGCTTGATGGAATATAAAAAAATGTTTTTTTAATGGGGAATATATTATGTTTTGATAAAATCTGTTTATTGTTAAGGGTGATTATAGGTGAGTGGAATGTTTTTTGTATATTTCCTTGCTGTTTTGTGTTATTAACTTTATAATTGAGTTTTTACTAATTATGGGACCCTTGGGTCCATGGGTAAGAAAACTAGTATTAAGTACCTATATTGATTCAATGCCCTACTAAAATTTGGATTATACCATAGTAACTAAATGATAGAATAATGTGAATTACCATTATGACTTGATTCAGTTCTTCCTATAGGCCCGTGAAGGACTATATATGTTTGTTTATAGCTAATTATGATTGTTTTGATCACTATAAAAGTATATTTATCTTAGTGTGAATTGAATTTAATAACCTAAGGATATTCCTGTGATTTTTTTATCATTATTTTACTAGTTGGATGTTATTTCTAGTTATCTTCATTTTATTTTAGTAATTATTCTCAAGCGTTATTCTTTTTTTATAACTTCTTATCTATGGGTTCTTCCAATAATTCTGCACTTTATATCCTTGGTATTATGATTTTTTTATAATTTTAAAAAATAAGTTATAAAATTTTTTTGGGATCAAAATTGGAAAATAAATGATCTAAAAAATATTATAAATTTTTCTTTATTTTAAAGTGTATTTTCATTATTACATCAAAAAAATGGTTTTTATGTTATTTTCCAAGAACAAGAGGGTTTTCCAAAAATGAAGCAGTATGGTTTTTAAATGGTACAAGTATGGATTTTTCATGTGATTCAGTTTATTTAAATATTAAAAATTTAATATTTTTATGAAACTTATTTCAAACGATAATTTTTTAATATATTATGATAGTAATCATATATATTATTTTGTTGGTGAAATTTTCATGGGATTTTTAATAAAAACCTATTTTTACCAGTTAGTGTTTGTATATTGAGTTAATTTTGTAGGACATAGTTCCATTTTTTAATAGTATACTCATCATTTAATTATTCCTTTCAGGTCACTCATGAAGTGGATTGATGTAGTGGAGTTGGATTTTGATATCAAACACATAGAGATTCTATTTTGAGTATTATAGATTTATGTTGTTTGTTTTATATCATGATTGTATCAGCTAATTAAACCTTATTTGTATTCCTAGTCTCTAAATATATCTCATTTTATTTATTCTATATTATGTTATATGAGTTGGGTGTTTATTTTTTCAAATTTTTTTCATTTTTTGATTGGATTTTATTGAAAACAATTTATTTGATTATTCATGGATTTCCATCATATAAATGATTCTTCTTAATTTAAAAGAATAATAACAGTTCATGTTGACTAAAATATTTTGGGAAAACTATTCCCAATAGATTTGAATGAATTCCCAGGAACTACTTTTTATCCAATGGGTATTAGGAATGACCGTGGAGAATTTCTATTCACCATATCTATTGTTAGTTAAGGTTTGAACATTCTATTTTTGTGATAATTCCACTTCCCTTGGTTAAAAAAAAGTATTATATAGAATATTTCTAGAAGGATATCATTTATGAATAATAAATGTTAGAAAGATAGAATAAAATATTTAAAATGATTTATTTATTCAGCTATAAATCAAAAACACTATACTTATTTAAATGTCTCGGTCTCAGTTCAATCATATGTATCCAATCCTATTAATCCACATGGACTCATATTAACCTCTCTATACACCTATGCTTTCCAACATCTAACAAGGGTCTATTATGATATAGTGGGGAGACTATACCATTTGTATTATATTGAATCACAGTGATGATATAAAATAAAAAAATATAATAAGTAATAAGATGAAATGTGAAAACATAAATCATCTAGATGTTACAATCAATGAATTATAACCAATAAGAAGAACCAAGCCCACTAACATATAAAAAATTATGTCATGTCAGTATGATATATAAAAATTTGAATACAAAGGAAAAATTCAATAGCTATATATAATATTTTATAAAAAATGAACAAAAATACCCATTATATATACAATAGAATAAAAATTATAAGCTCATTCCTATGCTCCCATACTTCATCGTTCTACAAAAAATTAGGCATCTGTAGCTAGATTCTTCCTTTTGTCCCTACCAGTATCAATGAAGTCTATCTGGGAATGAATTGATTGCCCAAATAGGGTGTGAGACAAACACAGTACACCACCAGTAATGGTTTCTATTGGTATCCATGTAGAATATTTAATAGAAAAGATATCTAGGTATAGTATTAATGAAATTTTTAATATAACAAAACCAAGTCAACTCAGGTTCTTGAGGGGACACCAATCCAATTCTTCCTAATTTTTCCTAAGCTATAATAAATCTAAATAAGTGACATAATAATATTATTTAAGTATGTTAATATGTATAAACAAGCATGGAGACCATGGAACATATGCAAGAATCCATCTAAAACAACCAGATAAGGGATCAATGAGGTTCTATTGCATATATGACTTTATTTTTTAAGTATAAGTATGAAGGTGAATTCCATTAACATTTCAGGATAAGGTATTCATCCTAATCCATAAGAACGCATCCTATGTGTCCTTAGTGCTAGGTGAAATGAGATTTATATCATGTAATATCATTTTGTTCTTGTGTAATCATATTTTAACCTAATTCCATGATTTGGATTGAAATTTACAACATCCTATCTTAAAAAAGAAATAATATCATGTCGAATAGTACATTCCAAGGAGATGTAATTCCACGTCCAACCTAATTTTATGTATACGGATCACCATGTCCAATATTCTTAACCCTGGAAAATTGTGTGAGTGGAGTGACATGTCTGATACTTCCCATCAATAATGAATAATGCCATTTCTAGTAATAATTATCAATTATCCACAATCATTATGATGGTCAGGGTTACACTTTATAATTAAAAAAAGGTTCTGTGAAATGGTTATACCGTTCACAATATATTTATATCATTTATCTATTTTTTTTAATAATCATACACACTTTATTGTGTGGTTCAATTACATCACCAATAATAAGGGCGAAACATGTATCATTCTATTTTATCTAATTCAAATTAAACATAACATTTGTGGTGGAAAATCAACATGATTCAAAAGTTATTTTAAATACATATTAAGGCATAATGTATATAAACATTTGAAACAACACATCTTAAGGGGTGACTTGTGTTGAGGTCATCAACCTTTAATAACACTGAGCGTATAATTGAATCATTTACCACTTCAAAATTCATGTAATTAAATTATACATTTATTTTAATTATATATATTTATTGATATAATATCAACACACCTGAAGAGGTGGTTCATGTGAAGGTAAACAACCACAAATGATGGAATAAAGGTTGCAAGAACTATTAGATCAAAGTAATAGAAATTAATTTAAATAATTTTACTTTTAAGGAATGATGTATTGAATTTATGGTGTGCTGCACAATGATACATTCTATATTCAACTAATACATTTGGGAAAATATTTAAAACACATGTCAGAAACCAGTTCTACACTCAATGGAGTCTCTAAGACACTAGGGCTTTATATGCCATACCATCCCACATAGCTGGAATAACACCCATCTACTAGTGAACATACTCAAGCCATTACCTACCTGATGAGAACCCTCTAGGTGATGCTTCCTTCCATTGGTTGAAGTTATATTTGGTCTAGGTGTTGCACCACCCAAGACCACACCCATATCCTCTCTTATATTACACACAGTGATGAGGCTCTAGTTCACTATCCCAGATACATTAGTCAACCAAAACACATTTACCTATGATTTTATGTCATATTTGATCCCATTCTCAAATATCCAAGTCCTAGATAACTCATCACCTAGAAGAATCATTTTCATGAATTGAATCTTGGTAAAGAAATAAAAATAATCCATAACATGCATAGTTCCTATATCCAAGAATAAAAATTCTCTGGAATGGTTATCCCTCAACATCTTAGGATAAATGTAATTATAGAAGGTAGTATGGAAATCACTCCAGGCCATACCCTAATTTTTATTAGATTTATAAAATACATCCCCCAATGTTTGAGTATCCATGAGTCATGTATGTATCAATATTAAATCTCTTATTGTGATGTGTCATAAGATGTTAAAAAATAGATATCATATCCTCCATCCATGACTCTATATCTTGGGGACCACTTTCCCTTAAAAAATTAAATGGATGTGGTCACGGAAACTCTCAAGTCAACTCTATCATATAAGGGGTGTGTCATGGTTCTCACTATATAGAATATACCAACCTTATGAACCCATCTCAAAACTGAGAATCAGTACCCAAATCAAAAATAGTATGAGGTTCTATAGTTGGTAGTACTAATGGATTAGTGACCACAGCTTATAAAGCACAATCATCGCCATGTTCTTAGTACTAAACCTAAATCCATTTTTGTGTAATATATCTTCAATTTAAATCACACACCTGAGAATAATTTTTGAAAATAAAATATATCATAATTAAGGAATTAGGACTAGTAAAACCTTCCAATAAAAATCCAACTCCTTATTACCAAGCCCTAATTCTAGTTTTAGGTTATATAGAAGATCATCAGGATCATAAGAGACCCTTACATCTACCAGCTACTAATGATGGGTTAGATTGAAGTTCAATGTTTCACAATAGAAGTTCTTATATATGGAATGTAAATTTTATGTTATACAGGAAAACTCCATTTATGTTGAAATTGGAATCCTCATTTAGTAGAAACTATTTCATTAAATAAATACATATCAATAGTTTCATATATGTATATCATGGTTCATTTAGATGCCTCTTCCTTTCCCAAGTTATAAATTCATGCACTTTATAATTTAATATTGGTATTTCGTGTAACTAGGACCACCCTTTTACATTCGATCTTAGGACATAATATGTAACATCCCTTCCCATCCTATTCGCTTGAGAGGGCGGGGGAATGTTACCTAGCCTCAAGAAACTTTCCCAAGGTTCCAAAGGCTAGCAATAAATACTGAGGGCTTGAAGAAAAAATTGGGTAATGATTTTCCCTTAAGACAAAAACTAATCTAACAAACCAATAACAACAAACTATATGATGCATGTCGATAAAACATTCAATCATGTATTACCAAAAGACAACTAATTTTTTTCATAATAAAACCCATAAACCAACACAACCAAACACAATATCATAGTACCATGTAGAAGACTAAATAAGAGACCCAAAATAAACAAATATGTAGTCCACAACACCACACCATGTTCCATACTCCATTCACCACTACATCTATTAATAATCTCCACGAACCACTTGAAATGGGATTCTTTTCCTTTACCTGTGTCCTGGAATACGACATCTACAAAATCACCACTGTGCTGAAGTTGGGGGTGAGTACTAGTAGTCAGTAGGTTTTCCCCAAATTACTTCCCTACATAAGATACATGGGTAAAACTGTTAGTAAATTTATATAAAGAATTTATATAAATTAATCACAAGTGAATCCATTACCATATGCGAAGAATACCCTTTCCATGAAACCTCACCCAAACCATGAAACCCATGGGAAATCCAAAAAATCAGCCCATAAGCCACATCACCATTTATAATTATCACAACAATTCCATCTTGTAAATTAAAACACAACATGAAAACCAAAATGCTGGGACTTCGTCGCATTAAATTCACCCCATTCTCATCTAGCGGCACTTACTGACCAATACCCAAAATGGTGGTTCTTCAGACCACTATTCATCACCTTTTATATTGACGATTCCACCCCACTTCCACACAATATACAAAAGCTATGACACCCAATCAACCAACAAGAACAATTCACCATGGTTGCACAACAAGAACACAACCATTTCCAACACATGCCAATTCACTTCAACAAATCACCCATTTATTGAAAAAATTATTTAATTGTTTCCATGCCAAATAATATTATAATTTAACAAATTTATAGAAAACAATTTTTCATTAACCAATTATTTTATAATCATCCACCTAGAATTTTAAAATGGGAATTTTAAAATCACATAATATATCCCCTTTAGCAAGAATAACCCATTTTCACCAAAATCCCCCAAATCATCACCTAATGGATTTCCAACATGATTTTCACATCAATTTCAAAATTAATTTCAAAAAAAATTATCGTAACCAAAAGCCACTAGTTCTAACCAAGTGGAGTCAAGAGAAAAGCCTCCTATCTTTAGGGTTCCCGTGAAATCGACCCCCACACAACCGCACCTCAATCTGTAAAAACGCATTACAAAAACCACTCTAGATCCTTTTTCCTAACATCCAAAATTATTAAAATCAACACCCAAGGAAACCGCAACCCTAGATATACACAGAATTGGTGTAGATATAGAATACCATAAGAGGGGGAGATGATGATCTAGAGGAAACCAAAAAGAAACCATGAGGAGAGACATACCCTGGAGAAACAACCTAAACCACCAAAAAAACCCCTTTGATTTTCTTCCAATGTGACTGGGAGAGAACCTTCAACCTTAGAGAACCAAAAATCTGGAGTGATCCTCAAGGTGGGAATGAATTAGATTGAAAAGAATGACCGCTGAGGGAGCTCAGATTTAAAAAAACTATCTTTAAGTGGTATCATGGTTAGCCCACATGGTTTGGCCAATAGTGCTCTAACTGTGCATAAGTCACTAACTCAAGAGAGGGGGTTCACAAATTTTGGAAAACCATACATAGGTCATGAGATGGATATTGTCTCCCCTTACATGGTTTCTTGGATAATCTGTACGGTTTCCCCTAACCATGCTCAAACTTTATGCCCCTAGAAAAGACTCCAAACGTATTCAAAACCATTCCAAACTCTCCCAACCAGTTACCAACTCATCCAATGAACTATAAACACATAAATAAGAATAAAAAGCTACATAACTCAAACTGTGTGGGGCAATATTCTCCCCACATTTGGACTTTATGTCCTCAGAAATTAGGGAACCATTATTTTGCCGAAAATTCTCAGGCTATTGCATGACCATCTCCTTCTCATACTCCCAAGTCTCCTCTTAAATTTTGACCATGATGCTACATAAAACAAACTAAACCAATGTTTTTTACAATGCAATACCATCTATTTATTAACTAAAATCCTCATTGGCATGTGCACCAAGGAAGCATCCAGTTCTAGATCAACATGATCTCAATGAATCACATGGTCGTGATCTGGCTGATACTTATTCAAATGTGACACATGAAACACATTGTGTACCACACTAAAACAAATGGAAAATCAAAATAATAATCTACATATACATTCTGATAAAGTATCGTAAAAAGACCAATATACCATGGAGATAAATTACCATACTTCCGAAACTGACATTATTCCATCCAAAGAGAGATTCAAAAAAAACAAGATCATCCACCTCGAATGACAACAATCATCGAAAATGTTCCACATACAATTTATGATGACATTTAGTTGTCTCTATCCTCTACTTAATCAAATTTATTTTCTATGTAGTCTCATAGATAAGGCTCAGTCTGATCATCGAAGGGTCTCATGTTTCTACCCAATATAGTGGAGAATGACATGGACTCCAATATAAAGCCTCAAACATAGCCATATTTATGGAATCCGTATAAATATTAAATTACGAGAACTCCACCAACGGTAAGTGTTCCCCCCATGAATCAAAAAAATCAATCACATAATTCCATAACATATCATCATATGTTTGTATCGTCCTCTTGAATTTCCCATCCATTTGAGGATGATATGTCATGCTCAAAGCCAACTGTGTCCCAAGGGATTACTACAATGATTTCCCAAAAAGACATGTGAACCTCAGATATCTATATGATATAATTGAATCTAGAACTTCATGCCTCTTTACCACATTATGTATATAGATTTTTGATAGACCCTCCAACATATGAGATTCACTTATCGAGATGAAATGGGATAACATTGTGAGCCAATCCATAATCAACCATATAGAATCATGTTTCTTGATTGTTCTTGAGATACCCATCACAAAATACATTGAAATCTGATCCCATTTCCACACTGGGATAGGTATATACTTCAACATGCCTTCTAGCCACTGATGCTCTAGCTTGACTTGCTGAAAATTCAACCATCTCGAATCAAACTCGACCACATCCCATTTCATACCTGATGACCAAAACTGCACTTTCCATGCCTTATACATTTTCTGAATTCCAGGATGGATAACCCACCTGGAATGATGTTAATCCCTAAAAATTTCCTACCTAAAGGCCCCTAGTACCACCATCTGATTTTGAAAACATAGTAATGAATTCCTATTTAGTTCTCAATTCTCAATAGTCTCCCCACCATTGAGATTCTCCCTCATTTCCATACACTCAGAATTAGATGTACGTGCCTATTTAACCAAACCAACAATGTCAAGAACCAAAAAAAACAAAAGAATGACCTCCATGTCACCATGGTCTTCAGATTCCAACCGCAGGTCGGCTGTGACTGACATCAACTTCCACCGATCAGATTCACACTTCATCAATTGAGCATATGATTTCTTTCTTAATGCATCTGCCATTAAATTTACTATAATTGGTGTGTACATTAAGTCAAAATCAAACCTATGGAGATATTACATCCATCCCTATTACCTTATGTTCAAATATCATTGTGAGAAGACATGATTTAAGCTCTTATGGTCAGTAAACACTGTAAATTTCTCACCGAAGAGATAATGTTGTCACATCTTTAAAGCATAAACCACTTCCGCCAACTCCTAATCCGGTGTAGGGTAGTTCTTATCATGAAACCTCAAATATCGTGATTTTTATATAACCACATGACCCCCCTACATGAGAATACACCCAAACTCTGATCCTAATGTGTCACAATACACCGCGTACCTTTTCCATGGTTCGGGAAAAACCAAGTTTGGTGCTGATGTAAGCAGACCATTTAACTCTTCAAAATAGTTCTAACACAACTCATCCAATTGAAATTTCACATTCTTTCTTTTTCAAAGCATTCCTCATCAAATCCATTCCTAAGAAATCACAAACAAATAATCGATAATACCCAGCTAAACTAAGGAAGCTTTGTATCTTGAAAAAGTTCTTCAGAAGATGCCAAGATATAACCACCTCAATCTTTTTCAGATCAACAAAAACAACCCTATCAGAAATATTATTGCCGAAGAAATGAACCTCATATATCCAAAAGTCACATTTTTACAATTTTTCATATATGGTTTCACACAGCTTCTCAGGCTCTACCATTTTCCTCGAATACACTAGTATTTCATCCTCAAATACCACCTCCAAAGCATCCAGATATCTCTGAAATATCCAATTAATTAAGGAAATGAACACCTCTAAAGCATTTTTTAGACCAAACGACATAACCACATACTTATAATTGTGATATATACTTCTAAAATCTATTTTTTTTGAATATCCCCCTTCTGCAATCGCAGCTAATGATACCCTTATCGGAATTCAATCCTGGAGAACCACTTAGCTCGCATAAACTGGTCAAATAAGTCTTAAATGCAAGAATGTGGATATCAGTTCTTTATTGTAACCTGATTAAGTCTACAATAATCAACAAAGAACCTCAAGGTTCCATCCGCCTTTCTGACAAAAAAATTAGTGCTGCATATGAAGACTTGTTAGGCCGGATGAACCTTTTTATTTATAACTCCTCCAACTAAACCATTAATTCCCGCAATTCTATTGGTGCCATTATCTATGACAGCAGCGAGATAGTGTTGTTCCATAGAAGGAGATCAATCGTACACTCCACTTCAATCACATGTGGCAACCTAGAGAATTCTTCAGAAAATACATCCATAAACTAATCCACAATTATTGAAAGAAGATGCTTCTCAATAACATCCAGTACTACCAAAGACAAAGATAATAATAGGTATGATATTGTGCCGACCACTAGTTCCAACAATCTTGTTTCACAGAGCTTCTCATTCTTCTCCCCTCTAAAGAGATGTATCACGCCATCTTCCATCACAAAACTAATCATTCATGCATAATAGTCAATGTGGCCCATAAACATTGGCAACCAATACATTCCAAGGATTATATCGTACATAGACATATCAAGCACTAATAATTCCCATGTCATCTCAACCTCATCCAGCAGTACATGACATGCTCTACAAAATAAGGCTCAACACTCTTTTTTCACACAGAGGAGTTTGAAATTTGTTAAATATAGGCATCATTTATACCATTAAACCCAATAAATCAACGATGACATAAGAAATAAAATAATGGGAAGCCTCAGTATCAAACAACACATGCATCATTGCTGAATTTAAAAGAATCTTACCTTGCACTGTGGATGGTCCCGACTGATCATCCACCACAACATGATCAGCTCCAAACAACTATTTTCATTCCACAATATGCTCCTTATTTCCCTTCTATTGAATCATTTTATTCTGAGATTCACCATAACCCACTTAACCCTGTTGTAAAGGGGTATGCTGCTGCCCCAGTCCCGTTGAGGTATAGGACCCCTGCGACCCCTGAGGAGTGTCACAGTCACCCGACCTTGGATCATTTTGGCAATAGTGCTGCAGATTCCGCATCTACTTATAATTATGAAAAGCTCGAGGTTGTGTCATACAATCCCTCTTGATTAGCTAGCAGAACCACACTAAAAACATCCTGGTATACTCTATGATTTCATATGAAGATTCTCCAATCCTATATTAGGACTCATAGTCATACTCCCACCCTTTAAATAAGTGTCCATCTTCCGAATGAACCCAGCGTTTGAGTTCCCACTATTTCCCATGAGAATTAATACACTTCCTTCGCTCGTAGCCCCCAAAAGATTGTCCACCGAGGCTCTATTAACCATCTTTTTATAATTATATATACACAACAATACTATCTTGGACCAAATGACTTTACTCAAACTAGATTCGAATATATGATCTTTTAATGATGTACAAATCACCACCTCGATTAAAAACCTCACTAATTTCATAAACATAGATGTATGCTTCATTAAAAAAATTTTCCCCTATTTCTAATGGAAGAAATATGTTTTGTTCTGAATTCTGAATGTATGAGGGTTGAACTGTTTGTAAAATAATTCCTCAAATCCATCCCATGTCATACCTTGGTCCGTTCCAACGTTGACAGCCAACTACCACCAATGAAGGGAAAGATATTCAAACATATACATTGACAACTTTAATTTTAACACTACCATTGTTCCCAATAATTCAATGATCTTGTTAATTTTATTCAACCATGCTTTTGTGACCTCTGACTCTAAATCACCCAAAAAGACGGGTGGATTCTTCCATTGAAATTGAACAGCATGATCAAAATGCTTGGTTCATCAACTTTATTCTCACTTCCATCAACTTGTAAGTCTTTTACTATAATTTTCACTAGCTACCAGTTCACCAGAGGCTCAGGTGAGACAACATTTTCAGCAGACTCCTCTATTTGGTCACTATGAACCCTTCCCGGTTCTATTTCGATTCATATAAAAACAACCATTAGTCCATCAAATTTAGCAACTCATGATTCACAAATTCTAATTAAGATACAATACAATATTCAAACCCAATATTTCCACAAGGTCAATTTTCCCATTTTTCACAATTTTGGAACATCCAGCATGTTTTTGAAAATCAAACCATTTTCAAAATACCATAATATTCTGTGATTCTAATCCTTCTATTTTAAAACCAAATAAATATTTTAAAATTTTAAACATTCATATCACACCATAATTCATTATACACTAATGAAGTTAATCCTAGTGTGAATTCATTTCTACCATGAATACCAGGCTCATCTCATTGGCTGCACCCATGAAAATGACATATCCAATGCCTATAAGTGTCTCAAAAATCTTATGTACCCAACTCCCTAGTAACTTGAGGTTCAGCATAAAAAGATTAGGTGGATCATTTTATGATATAAACTCTATGTTCTAATAGTCCTACACCTTTCTACCATACCTACTCAATGAATAGGCCATGAACCAATGTCAACCCCAAGACCAAAGATCGACACATGGGATCGAACAACTGTTCTCACTTGAAATCAATGGACCGAACAAACTGATACCACTTGTAACCTCCCACCCCATACCATTGTCTTGAGAGGTCAGGAGAATGTTACATAGACTTAAGAGACATTCCCAAGGTGCCAAGGGATAAAAATAAATGTCGTGGGCTTCAAGAAAAAATTGGGAAATGATTTTCCCGTAATAAAAAACCATCCAAACCAACCACTAACAACAAACTATATGATGCATATCCATAAAACATTCCATCGTGTATTCCTAAAATACAACTATGTTGTTCCACAATACAACCCAGAAAAAAATACAACCAAACACAATATTAGTGTACCATGTAGAAGACTAAACAAGAGACCCAAAAGAATCCAATACACACTCCAAAACTCCACACCAAGATCCATTCTCCCCGCACCACCACATCTCTCAAGCATCACCACAGACCACTAGATATGAGATGATTTACCTTTACCAGTGTCCTAGAATACGACATCTACAAAAGTAAAAAAGTTCAAAAGAATAGGGTGAGTAATAATATATAGTTGGTTCTCCCGAAATGAATTCCCTACACATGCAACTAGGGTAAAACTATTAGTACATTTATATAAAAAGGTTATAAAAAATAATCACAACTAATACCATTACCATAATCCAAACATACCCTTACCAAGACACCTCACCGAAACCAAGAAAACTGGGGGAATGACATGAAATAATTCCATAATCCATCTCAGTATATGACATTAGCACAACAATTCCATATTGAAAAGAAAAACAAAAAAAGACAACAAAAATTGTTGGACTTCCGCCCTTCCTATTCACCCCATTATCAACTAGCAGCACTTCCTGACCTCTACCTGAAATTTTTGTTCTTCTAACCACTATACATCACCTTTTATAGTGAGGTTTCCTTCCCACTTACACACAACCTACACAATCCCTAAAACTCATTCAACCAACAAGAACAATATATCATGTCCATACAATAAGCACACAACCATTTCCATCAGATGTCAATTCACTTCAATAAATCACCCATTAATAGAAAACACCATTTAATCATTTTCATTGCCAAACAACATTTCAATTAAAATTCTTTATTGAAAACCATTTTTCATCAACAAGTTTTTTTATAATCATCAACCAAAGAATTTAAAATCAACTTTTTAGAATCACATAATAAATCCCCTTTTGGAATGGTAACCCATTTTCCCCAAAATCAATTAAATCATCACCAAATGGATTTCTTACATGATTTTTAAATCATTAACACAATTTATTTCAAGTTAATAAATTAATTTTAATAAAAAAACATCTAGTTCTAACCATGTGGATATAATATTGAATCCACCTACCTTTAGGGTTCCAGCGAAATCGACCCACAAGAAACTGCACCCATATCCAGGAAAACACTTCACAAAAACCACTCTAGATACCCTTACCCAACATCCACAAGCCTTAGATCAACACCTAATGAAACCCCAACCCTATATCTAAACTCAATGGATATAGATCTAAAAAACTGATAGAGGGGGAGATAATGATATAGATGAAACCACATAAAACTAGGAGGAGAGACTTAACCGGGAGAAACCACCTTCAAAACACAATGAAAA
Source organism: Viscum album (assembly GCA_963277665.1). Lineage (NCBI taxonomy): Eukaryota > Viridiplantae > Streptophyta > Magnoliopsida > Santalales > Viscaceae > Viscum > Viscum album. The sequence goes on from OY728152.1 coordinate 2,089,614,735, forward strand.
CCCTTTTATATGCATCCATAGTGATTAAGAGAGCACCATCAACCTTTGAGAACCCAATATTCTGAGTGAGGCTCAAGTGGGAGAAGCATTGGAGTGAAAAGTGGCACCCCCAAGGGAGATCGGATTCAAAAACCCTATCTTTAAGTGGTTTCATGTTTATCCCACACTATTTGGAAAATCGTGCGCTAAATGTGCGCAAGAAACTGCCTCAAGAGATGGGGGTCTGCATGGTTTCCTCACACGGTTTAGAAATCTGTGCATAGGCCGTGTGAAGGAAAATACCTCCCCCCCTGCATGGTTTCATGGAGAATCTGCATGGTTTCTCCTAATGCTGCTCAAACTGTGCACCCTTATAAAAGCATCCAAAATTTTTAAAAACCATTCCAACCTCTTTCCATCTAATCCTAATCACTTTAAACACATAAAAACAGAGGTTTCATACCTAAAATGAAGGGTGCTACATAAGTGGTCATAAATCAGGTCCTTATTAGATGAATCATGATTCTCAAATTCTATATACATAAGATTTATAAATTAAATTTGGAATTTAGGTACATGAAACCAACTAACAATTCAGTCCATATAACCTGATATAAATGACTCAAACACATCATAATTGGTTAGTTGATGTCCACCCTCAAACTATGTAGGAAAACAACATTTAGGTTGATGAAATCACTTTAATAGCAAATTATTTATCTCATTAATCCTTCAAATATGTTATTCAATAATTTATATAACAATTAATTCACTACAACATATTGATGGAAATGAATGAAATATGTAAACATGGAGTAGAAAATTCATTAAAAATTAATCCTAATGTAATTATAATTATGAATGGAAAAATAATTCCTCTATATATAAATCCACATTAAAAAAATACTTAATGATAATAAACTTCAAAATTCAGGTGCATCACCAAATATTGAAATCATTACAACTCTAATGGTTAAAAACCAGAAATTACCTCTCATATTATGAATCTTATCTTTTTCCCTATATGAATTTTAGCTTCTCCTTTGAATAGGCACATTATCAAATTCCTACACATCCTAATCTCTTATATAATAACCCAAAATAGTATGAAAAAAGAAAAATAAATCCTATAATGTCACTTATAACATCTTGGACCTAGTTTACTCATAAGTAACCAAACTTTGTTCACCACATTGCCTCAATAACATATCAATTTATTCTACAAAATTCCAAATAGAAACAATGTTCTATGATGGTATAGTACAGATATTATTCCCTCTTTATCAGATTGAAAAATAGTGGTGATATATAAATAAAACAATAATGGAAGAAATATGATGAATAGTGGAATCATAAATCATCTAGATATAACAATCAAACAAGTATAAATAATAACCAGAAGAACATACACTAATATATATAGAATTTTTTCATGTATGTATGCTATAAATAAATTCGAATAAAAGATAAAATATAGTAGCATCCATATACAACATGCTATAAAAAATAAACAAAATATTCTATGATATCTCCAACATAATCATGAGCATAATATTGGTCCCCTACTCTTATACTCCATCCAAGTGTAAGAAATCCGTATTCCATATCTAGAAACTTCTATTTTTTCAATACCATTATCCATAATGACTATCCTGGTACTAAATGGCGGCCTAAACACGGTTTGAGATAAATTCATTAGGAAAAAACTGTTGGAATTTAATTTTATCCATCTAGTTAATATAATATAAACTATGTGTTAGTATAATAATAAATAATGTAGTTTTTTTTAAAAACCCAGGTCGACTCGAGTTCCTGAGGGGAAAAGTATCCAATTATACCTTCATTAGCCTAATCCAAAATTTCTTTGAACACGAAACATCATGATACTATTTGAGTATGTGAATATTTATAAGCATGTATTTGACCCTTGGCACATAGATAAGGCATCCATGTAAAACAACAATATAAAGGAATGATGAGGTTCCATTGCATGTTTGACTATATCTTTCAACTATAAATTTGAACGGGCATACCCTGGTCATATCACCAATAGTTGTTCAACCCAATCTATAAGAAAATTTCCTAAGGGGCATCGGTGTTAGGCATAACGGTAGACATATCATGTCAAGTCATGTGGTGCCTTGATTATCATGTCTGCACCTAAATTAATGATTTTGATCACAATTCCCAATATCCTATCTTATGAAGAAAAAAAATCATTTCAAATAGTACATGTCAAGGATAAGAATCTCCATTTCCAACATCCTTTTTATGTATATGGATCACTATTTCCAATAATCTAAACCAAGGAAGAGTGTATGAGTGGAGCAACATGTCCAACACTCCCCATCAACAAAGAAAAAACCATATATAATAATAATAATGAAATATCAATAATCATCATGATGGGAATGGACACATATTATTATTAAAAAAGGTTTGCGTGATGTGGTTATAATATTAACCCTCCATTTAACTCATTTAGACCATTAATTTATAAGAATAATCCTTACACAACTTATATAGTGTTTTAATTATATATCCAAACCTATGGGAAATTAATTGTGTCATTCTATTTTATATAATTCAGAATAAAAATAACATTTATGATGGAAAATTCAAGACACCTCAAAATTCGTTAAAATACTAATTATTTCATGGAGTATATAGACATTTTAAACTACCCATCTTAAGGGGTTTCTTATGTTGAGATCGTCAACCTCCATCAAAACTAGGACTTTAAGTGAATCATTTAAAATTTCACAATTGATGTAATTAAAGTATTGATTTATTTTAATTCCATTTATTTATGGATATAATAGAAACACACCATAACAGGTGGATCACGTCGAGGTCAACAACCATCGATTATGGAATAGGGTTTACATTAAATACTAACTCAAGGTCATAGAAATTAATTTAATTAATTTGATATTTATGGGGAAATTTAGGGAAGGTTTGGTACATGGTACAATGGTGGATACTATATTCAACTAAAACAGTATGGGAACACTATAAACCACCTACCAATGATTCGTAGTGGACTTTTCATCTAGTATAGACCCCTAATCTAGGCTAGAATAGTAGAAATAAGATAAATAATAAATTCCCTAAAAATAAATCATTTTAGCCCACACTGATTTATAATTCCAAATAGTGAAAAAAATGAAGAAGGGAAGTAATAGTATTGAAGGTCTTATAGATAGTTATCCAATGTGATGAATGATGATTAAATAATACTGCATATGGATGAGATGGATCGAAGAATGTCTTTTGTAGGATCGAATATGTAAAAATGAGATTCTCAAATACACGAGGGGGTAAATTTTTAACATTAAAAATTCCTTTGGAACCTTTAATGTTATGTTTAATTGGGTTAAACAAACATTCACAAGACCTCTTTAAGAAACCATTTCAAATTTCATAAAAAAGATTCAACCATAATTCGTATAGAATCTGTAATATAATAATATTAACGTAATTAAAAAGTATAAAAAATCTATACATTCTAACTTTAAAAAAGTTACAAATACAACAGTGGAATTAAAACAACTTGTAATAGTAATCATCTGACAATAAATTTCTTTTATCCCAAAGATAAGGGTATCCAACAACCTTGGATAAAGATCCCTTGATTAATACTTTCAAGAAAGTATGTCCTACCCAAACCTAGGTAAGCCCTCAATATGAAGATTAGTATCTATTTTTTTATCCCCACAAGACCCCGATTTAGAAGGAATTAAGAACCTCATTCTTCCAGACCTAGAATCCCATGATTAGCATGATCGGAGTATGCTCTAAGTAAGTCTGAACAAGTTGTTCATTCATGAAAAAGTGGTTCACAACATCTGTATGAAGCACCAAGAGTTGTAAGAGCCTCTCTATCTAGAAATCACTTCACAATAATGTTCACTGTCAAGTACATTGCTCATTAAAATGAGCTTTTATTTATAGGAAAAACATTCCAACGGTCCGCTCCTCCCCAACTGTCATATTTTCATTCAATTTCTCAGGGACCTGAACATGTGTAAAACATAAAACAACAATTTTATAACATATTGTATGACATCATTTCATTTATCAAATGAAATGTTAACTATTAGAAAACTTAGAGGCCGATATCATTGGAATGATACATTTTAACAACTCTTACATTATCTAGAAAATGGAATCTCAAGAAATCAGGAAAACAAATTCTTAGAAATAACATTATCAAGAAAACATAATCATAAAATCGGAGTCACATAAACACCATATTCGGAATCATGAATATCAACATCATATATAAACCATATTTGGTATTGAAAATCATAATCACATATACACCAGAATCTGTATTGAAAATCAGCATCATATAATACACCGGAATCAGAATCATAACAAATGAATCATATTTACACAGGATTTGGAATCATAAAAACTGAATGAAATATATACCGGATTCTGAATGACAAATCATAACAACAAATCTATAAGTATAACAGAATGGAAAATCGGAATAACAGATTTGTAAGTCTAACAGAATGGAAAAATGTAATGATATATCTGTAAGTATATATCGGATTGAAAATTCTGGATCCTAAGAAATATACATAACATAAAAATATTCAGAACATAGAAAAATAGTTTTTGATTTTCAAAACATAAAACCATAAGGAATTGAGAAGTCATAAGATATACTTATTGACTCAACAATCTCCCCTTTTTTTAAAAGCACAAATAACTTTACTAAGGAAGAATATATTGAGTTTTAAAATAAACTTATCATCCCCATTGAATGAAATTTTGGATGAATATGACTAACTCCTCGTTATGTTATGTTTCCCAAGGATCGTATTATTGATCTATGAAGTCGGTTTTATTAAGGGAATATCTCCCCCTTAGATAAACATTTCTTCTTAAAAGAAAGTTCCCCCTTACATGGAAATTATCCTTTCTTTCCATACTCACCCTTACTAGATTCTCCTTCTTATATATTAAATTCTTCCTTTAAATAATTCCTCCCCCTTTGCGATTTTCAAAAAGAGGGAATGGAATGGAGAAGTATAAGATGTACATGAAAGTCTAAGAGAGAATACATTAAAAAAAGAAATATATGCAAGAAACTTCTTAAGAAAATTTTAGAAATAAGGTTTATATTACAACAAAACATCAGAATATAAAGAAAAAATAAACCACTCTTCTTCTACTCAGACAACAACTTCTCTATCCGGGACTTTAGTTTCTTCACTTCATTATGATATTCTTTAATCTTATTGAGTAAGATCTACTGATCCTGATTATTCTTTTCTATCAAATAGATCCTATATTCTTGAGAATCCACTTTTCTCTCTAATCCAGTTCGTACTTCCTTCTCACTGCTAACAATTCAAGCAACAGAATTGAGTTGAATAGCTTTTTCAGAGTTTTATGTATTGACCTTGATGAACTCTTTTTCACAATTATTAAAAGATCTATTTGTTGAATCCATGAAGTCACTGAACTGTCTTATCTCTTCATTGATAGTTTTGGTACGATTAAAGACTTTATTAAAATTCACGTTGTGCGAATTGTAATCAATCAAATGATTACTGATGTCTGATTCTTGCTTGACAACCATATCTATAATCATATTAGTCGATTATGTCTTTTGATTCAGGGTCTCTTGCATTATTTGTCTCCGGGCATCTTGGGTTGCAAGAACTTGAATGGTATTGACCAATATTCTTAGAGATAGCTTGACATAATCATTCTCAACATATGAATAGGATTCTGATCCTGAAACAACTTTCTCTTTCTCAGCTCCTCTTTGAGTTAAGGAATCTTGTCTCTCTATTCTCTTAGAGGACTTCTGAGGAGTTTCTTTATCATGTGACGCAACCAAAAAACTATTTCCTTTGTCAGGAATTTGAACTGGGATTTGTTCATCAAATACATAGATAACATTAAGATATTCATGTTCCTCTTCTTCCATTTGAAATTCTTCCTCTTCTTCACATTGATGGTAAACTTCTTCTTTATCTTCTTCTCCCTCATCAGCTTCTACTTGTTCTTATTCTCCTACTTCAATTTCATACTAATATTCTAACTCTTCCTCAAATTAATCCTCAATTTCTTCTTCAATTTTTATTCTGACATGTTCTACATAACTGGAACATTAACTCAAAGTAGTTATAACATAATCTCCCCCTTCCCTTAAAACATCATCATCATCTTCTTTGACTATTTGATCTTCAACATATTGAATAGGTTCTGATAATGCTTTTACATTGATGGATTTCTGAATTTCTTGACTGGCCACTGGTTTCTTATGAGAAACTTCAGATTCCTGATCTTGCTTAGACTTCTTTTCTATGACTGTAAATAAATATTGGCACACTAGGGCTTCTGAGGATTTATTCATTAACTTCTTCTCCTTATTTTCTTTTTCAATATTTTACGTTTGCTTTATTTTTAATGCCTTAGCCTCTGCGGGATTCAATCAAAAATAAAGATATCCTTCCTTTCTGGTGGTTTCCATTTCTCTCCACTTTGAAAATATTTCATTTGAATAAGCTTTTGGTTTCTTAGTAGGAGGAGGTGCTAATACTGGGACTTTAAGAAACCCTCCTTCTCATGAAGTTTTTTAGAGCATAGAAGAGTTTCCCCTTCATACAGAATATTGAGAACATTTTCAATCTTCTTGTAAGGAACTGTATATGTCTTATAATTCCAATTGAACTTAATAAGATCTTTAACATCCTTTTAGAAGAAAGAAACTGATTCATAGAATTGAATTAGGAGATCCGGATAAACCGAATCCTATGATTTCTCCTTAGTAATGCAGAAACATTCCCATTCATTATATTTTAACACTTTAGAAATAAGGGAGTCATACTTCTCAAAGAACATAGGACATACCGAACACTCTCTAAATATTGACCAATCCTTTATCCCCTTGCTAATTGGCATTTGATCTACGGAGGATTCCGGAGTCATTTAGAGAAAGAGAACTTCAAAACAAAAGCTTTGATGGAAATAGAACATTGACCCTATGATTAGTATGGATAGTTCAATACTTGAAAAAGAGGAACACCTTATATAGACATTGTTATGAATTTTCAAATTCTATAATATAATCGAATGGATGACAAAAATCTGATCTGATCTGACGGTTGATAATGGATATATAAAATATGAATTATGATATTTTGAAGTAAGGTAAACTATAATTTAACAAATTTTGAAATACCAACAACTAAAACATAAGATAAAAATAATTTGGAGTAAGAAAGATTACCTTTTGGAATGATCTGATAGATTTATCGGTATTATAAGAATTTTTCCTGGGAGTTTTCAAATCCAAAATTTTAAAATCTACACTTTTCAAATCTGATAATTTTAAATCTGAATTTCTCAAATCCAAAATTTTTTAATCTGAAATTTTCATATAAATAAAATAAACAATCATATGTACTGCCCCTGAAATAAAGAGTATTTTAATATTAGGAGATGATTTATTCAAAAAAAATAGATATGAATGATTACCTTATAGAAATCATTCCTTGCATATATTTAATGTATTCAAATCTATCGAAAGGTAACAGTTTTGTAAAAATATTCGAATGTTACTCTTGTATTATGGTGAATTGAAGAATAATATCTCCTTTTTGTGTGTGGTCTCTAAGAAAGTGATTTCTAATATCTATGTGCTTTTCACTAGAGTGATGTGAAGGGTTATTACATAGGGAAATTGAACTTGTGATATCACACATAATTTCAGTCTTAATAAAACTCATACCATAGTCTATGAGTGTGTGTCGCATCCACAACACATATGCACGACAACTTTAGGCTCCTAAATATGTAGCTTTAGTAGTGGAATGTGTTACAGAATAATGTTTCTTACAAGACAAAGAAACTAATGAATCTCCTATGAAATGAAAAGTTCTGGATGTACTATTTCTATCCATTTTACAACCACCAAATTCAGCATCCAAAAAAAATTTTAGTTCAAAATCATTTCCAAAATAATAAAATAGTCCCAAATCTAAAGTTCTCTTTAAATACTGGAAAATTATTTTTACATCTTTTAAATGGGATTCTTTAGTATTTTCTTGAAATCATGAACATAAGCATACTGAGATCATTAGGTCAGGTTGACTAGATGTTATGTACAGTAAATGTCCTATCATCCCTCTATTTGATGATTGATCTATAGGTTTCCTTGATTCATCTGTATCAAGAGTATTAAAGGTTCAAATGGGAGTACTTATACTATTAGTGTTGTAATATTAAAACTTCTTTAAAAGATCCTTGATATAATTATGTTGGGTTATGTAAGTTCCCTATAGTTTTTGTGATATTTTAAAACCATGGAAAAATGATTACCCACCCATAAAGCTCATCTGAAACACAAATTTCATAAGATTCGCAAAACAATCAGTTAAATATTACTATGTTAATCTGAAGATGATTTCATAAACATAATTTTGTACAATAAAAGCATATTTATCATTTTTCTTAATGAAAAGGGTTGGATTAGCAGTTCTCTTAACATAGTTAATTTGAATCAAAAACCATGAATGTCTATCATACCAAGCTCTAGGGGCTTGTTTAATCCATATAAATATTTGGTATGTTTATAAATATAATTAGGATATTTTATATCTTCAAAATCAGGGGTTTGATCAAAAAATATGTCATCTTGTACATAACCATTAAGAAAAGGACACTTAGCATCCATTTGATAGAGTTTAAAATTAAAGGATGCTGCAATGGATAGAATAATACAAATAGATTCAGGTCTTGCTACAGGAGCATATGTTTCATTATTGTTTATGACTTCTTGTTCATCATAGCCTTTTGCAACTAATCATTCTTTATTTCTAACAATGACGCCCTTTTCAATGCATTTGTTTCTAAAAACCCATTTTACTCCAATAACAGAAGTTTCCTTAGGTTTTTCAACCAAGGATCAAACTTGATTCCATAAGAATTCATCAAGTTCATCTTTCATAGCCTATATCCAATATTCATCACCCAAGTCTTATTCAGAAGTCTTTGGATCGAATTGGGAAATGAATGTAATATGTTCAACTTCATTTCTTAAAGAACTTCTAGTTCTTACTTGTTGATTAACATTCCCAATGATATTATCACTGGGATGATTCTTAAGTAAAAACTAACTTGGAATTTGAAAAACATGTTCATCAACATAAGGTAGAAAATCATCAGGGGAAAATGTTTCAGAAATATTTTCATGAACATTATCCTTGTCTGAATGATCTTCTATCAATGTTTGGTGATCATTTTTAGAAAACACATTCGAAGATGTGGGTTGTTTGAAATCAAAAGGATCATTTTCATCAAAATTAAAATGTGTGGATTCTTCCACATTACAAGTGTTTTTATTAAAAACTCTATATGCCTTAGAATTAGTAGAGTATCCTAAGAAAATTCCTTCATCAGATTTGGGTGAAAATATGTGTAAGTTATCCTTTATATTCAAGATAAATACTTTGCAACCAATAACATTGAAGTATTAAACTTTTGGTTTTTGGCATGTCCACCACTCATAAGGTGTTTTATTAAGAAATGGTCATATTAAAACTCTATTTATAGTATAACAAGAAGTACTTATAGCTTCAACCTAAAAATGTTTCTCTATAAAATATTCACTCAACATGGTTCTTGTCATCTCTTGAATAATACAATTTCTTCTTTCAACAACATCATTTTTTTGAGGAGTTCTTAGAGCTGAGAAGTTTCCAGTAATACATTTTTTACGACAAAAAGTTTCAAAAACTGAATTTTTTATTTCTCCACCATGATCACTATGAATAGTTATCATGGTGGTTTTTCTTATTTTTAAATTGATATTTAATGATTTTGATATAATAAAAATCTTCATATTTCTATGTGAGAAAATAGACCCAAGTACATCTAGTGTTGTCATTTACTAGGACAAACACGTAGTCTTTGACTCTAATACTTCCAGTTTGTGTTGGAATGAATATATCCATGTGCACTAACTATATGAATTATATGTTGCGACTTCACTTATTAGGTTAAAGATAGATTTATGAATCTTTCCATATTGACATGGATCACATAATTTTGAAGAATCAATCATATGTCCAGGTAGATCCTAAACAAGTTCTTCCATAGAAAGATTACATAGATTCCATAAGTTACAGTGTCATAGTCTCATATTCCAAAGCCATGATTGATATTCAATTGCACTATGTCAAGGTAGATATTGGATTCTAAGGTCTTCTAGGTTAAAAGTGTACACATTCTCAAGCCGAAAGTAAGAGAAAATGAACTCATCCTTGGAATTGTGAACATAACATTTATCTTTTCTAAAAATCAAAAGGTAACCTACATCACATAACTGACATATGATTATGAGGTTGTGCATAAGGCCTTTTACATAAAGAACATTTTAAATAATAACTTTACCAAGAAGAAAAATATTACTAATACCGAAAATTTATCCTTGAGAGTTATCACTAAAAGTTACCTTTCCACTTTCAGTTTTTAAAAACATTTTGAAATAGTCTTTATTAGAAGTCATACGTCGGGAACATCCACTATCCATATACCATTTGTTGTTGGTACTTCCTTAATTCTCCTGAAAAAGAAAGAGTTAGATATTCAGAATCCAGATTTTCTTGGATCAGGAATTATTAGATAACAAATGTTTGTATAACCAAATTTGTTTAGAAAAATAATATTTATGAAACCCAAGGGATCGAACCCTATTTAAATAATAATTTTTCTTCCAATACCCACCAAATTGAAATTTAGTACAAAAAATGGGCTCTAAATGGAAATAAATAATTATTTTTAAAAACAGGTTTTTCATGAGATAAACCTAAACCCTAACTATTACCTTGAGGTCAGATATGAGAATACATCTTGTCAAAATTTAACTTATAGGTAGTGAATTTTGCAATAAGTTTCTTCAAAAAAAATATTTCAGATTTTAGTCTCAGGAAAAAATTCTTATCCTCAAGAATAATAGATTTAGAGTTATGTTTATCCTCTATAACATCTTTTTCAAAAAAAAAACAGATTCATAAGATCCTCAAAAAGTTTATCCTTCTCAGAATTAACTTCATCAAGTTTCTTAAAAAGATTTTTTAAAAACATTTTCCTCATCTAGATCATTGTAAATATCTTAAATTTATAATGTTAAAATAGATTCTCTAGAGTTTTCATTATCATGTTTCAAATAATCGTTACAATTTCTCTTTTCTAACAGATTAGAAAATCTAGAAATTTCCTCAAAGGAAGGAAAATAATTATCATTATCTGATGAAGAAGATTCCCCATGTGAAGAAAAACCTTTAGCTAAAAAATTTTCACTTAAAGGCATATTAGATAAGGTTTCATCATCTCATACCTTAGCCATAAAACAATGATTTTGAAATGGAACTCTGGATATTAGAACAATTTTCTTTTACACACAATATTCATATTATAATGATTCATCAAAAGATTCTCCAACACTGGAACTCCAATTTTCATTGGCAATCAAGATATACTTATGCTTTGATCGGTAGAAGTTCTTCTTGTTTCTTTCAAAATTCATATCTTTCTTGTTTGTCCTTTTGAGTAATGGACAATCAGGTCTGATATGATTAGTTCTTCTATATTCATAGTATGTCACTTCTCCATCTTTGTTATCTTTTCCATCCTTCTTATTGTATCTAGATTGAATGTTCTTCTATCCAACTATCTTGTTCATCCTCTGAGAAATATTTTCCAACTCATTTTCTAAAGCATCACTTTCACTGGATTCAGATTGAATACTGACCTTCTTAGATTTTTATCTTGTTGTTCTCTTAGGAGTCTTGAATTCATATGATTTGAAGTAGTTGTAAAAGCAACAACTCTGTTTCCATTATTCTTCTTAATATTATCAGAATCTTTCTTTATTATGGTTTCATATTTTAGAAGAGTTCCAAACAGTTCATCAAGATAAATCTATGTTACTTTCCAATTCTCATCTATAGAAGTCCTCTTGGATTCCTATTCGTTGGGCATAATTTTTATAATCTTTTCTACAAGGGCTTCATTATCTAAACCTTTCTCACCCATTGATTGTAAGCTGTTGAAAATAGTAATAAATCATTGTCATACCTTACATAAAATTTCTCCATAAGGGAAGCATAAAACATGATACTCAACCCTGAGCATAGATCTTCTTGTTTTAATAACTTTGGAAGTTCCAAAGTGAGTTTCTTCAAGATTCTTCCAAATACTATTTGCTATATCATAAGATGAAATCTTGCTATAAATTTTTCTATTCATGGAACATATAAAAGTATTATGTACCTTAAAGTTCAACTGATATTCCACCTTTTTTGGATTATTATAGGTTCTCAGTTCCTTAACCGAAATCTTAGAATCTCCAGTTAACAAAATTTAGTTGTCTACACCTGTATTTATCACAAAGGTATTCATTCTATCTCTCTAGTACTCATAGTCAATTCCATCGAAGATCGGCGGTCTAGTAGGATTGAGATTATCTTGAGATCCAACATGGATTCCTACCATAAAAAAAATTTATTTATTTCCACAAAACATATAAGTGGTAAAATTTAAAAGAACAAATATGATGAACTTATGAAAAGTAAAACTTGAGCAAGAAAACATAGATGTGGATATAAGTATTTCTGTGACCTCCTCTGATATAAATTGATATATTGATTCAGAGTATGAGGTATCCAACCTTTAATACCAATTGTAGGATTGAATATGTGAAAATGAGATTCTCAAATATAAGATGGGGTGGATTGTATACTTTAAAAATTCCGATGGAACCTTTAAAGTTAATTTTAACAAGGTTAAACAAACATTCACAATACCTCTTAAAGAAACCTTTTCTAGTTTCGTAAATTAAAGATTCTACCTTAAAGTGTATAGAATCTGTAATATAATCAGAGTAACAGTATTGAAAAGTATAAGAAATCTATAATTTCTATCTTCAAAAAACGTACAAATACAACAGCGGAATTAAAACAACTTGTAGTAGTAAACAAGTAACAATAAAATTATTTTATCCCAAAGAGAAGGGTATCCAAATACCTTGGATAAAGGTATGTTTATTTATTATTTCAAGAAAGTCCATCTTACCCGAACCCAGGTAATCCATAAATCTAAATATCAGAATCTGTCTTGCTATCCCCACAAGCCCTTGATTTAGAACGAAATCGGAACCTCTGTCTTCCAAACCCGGAAGTCCACCATTAACAAGATCAGAATCTGCCCTAAGAAAGTATGAACAAGTTGTTCACGCCTGGACAAGTTGTTCACCACATCCGCACAAAGCATTGAGATTTGTAAGATCCTATATATCTAGAAATCGCGTCACAATCTTGTTCACTATCAAGTAAATTTCCCATTTAAATGAGCTTGTATTTATAATCAAAACTTCCCTACGGTCGGATCCTCTCTAACTGTCATATTTTCATTAAATTTTAGAGGGACATAGACACGTGGAAAACATACAATGGTTATTTTATAATAGGTTGTACGACATCATTTCAAGTAACAAAAATGATGTTAAGAATAAGAGAACATAGATTCTAATATCATTGGAATGATACATTTAAAAAACTCTAACATTATCAAGAAACCAGAATCTCATGAAATCAGAAAAAAAAAATATTACAAATAACATTATCAAGAAAATGGAATGATAAAATAGAAGTCACATAAACACCAGATTCAGTATCATGAAGATCAGAATCATATATACAACAGATTCGGTAATGAAAATCAGAATCACATATACACTGGATTCGGTATTGAATATCAGTATCATATATACACCAGAATCGGTATAGAAAATCGACATCACATGTACACCAGAATCGTAACCATAAAAAATTAATCATATATACACCAGATTCAAAATCATAAAAACCGAATGACATATACACCGAATTCATAATCATAAAAACTAAATCATATATACACTGAATTCCGAATCATAAAAACTAAATGACATATACACCAGATTCAGAATGAAAAATCTTAATGACAGATCTGTAAGTATAAATGAATAAAAAATTGGAATGACATATTTGTAAGTCTAACAGAATGAAAAAACGAAATGATATATCTGTACGTATAACGGAATGAAAATTCAAGATCATTTGAAAAATAGAGAACATAAAAATACTTATAACTTATAAAAAGTGTTTGTGATTTTCAAAACATAAAACCATAAGGAATGGAGAAGTCATAAGATATCCTTATTAACGTAATATATTGGATGATGAAGGGTGCTCTCAAGAATATGTGGAGAGTTTTTTCTGTGGAAGGGATAAGAAAAGGGGGAGAATTTAAATACGGATAGTGAAAAATAGTCATTTGACCCAATCATTAAAGGGTGCATGGTTTAGCGACACAATTGGCCAAACCATCCACCAACTATGCACTACCATTATCTAAGTGGAACACCACTTACACGGTTTGTCCACAGTTAGAAAATTATTGTTCAAACCATGTTGATCACAACATCATTAGTATTTCCCCATTTCAAACAATCCTTAACCCTCCCTTTCATGGATAAACTAACCATACACCACCTCATATGGGTCTGATGGTTTATCCTAATGGTTACCCCTAACCATGTTCCTTATGCTATATCTCAAAAAATAGAGCTCTAGGTTCTAAAAATGCTTCATACACTCATAAACTATTCCTTAAACTCTTAGTCAGTTTTATTATAGTTAAAATAAGAGGTTTAAACTAAAATTTAAAGGATATATACATCTATAAAAATCCAGGAAGTTACACCTATGTGTTCTAGGTGTATGATTTCTTATGATATATAAGGAATAATCCGGTAAAATTATGTAATATGTCTGTATTTTTTGGTTAGTTAATTTCAATTTTTCCCTTCATAGCTACCAGTGAGTGTTTTAATTATTATATAGGAATTATTTCATACACCATCGCCTTTTTCTATCATTCATCATACTTTTTTTCTTCAGTCATAATCCACAATTTTTTTTATCACACCATTGTGTGTTTTAATCATTACAAGAATTTCTCCATTCCTTTTAAATTTTCTCAACTCAAATATACTGTAAAAAAATCATGTTCATGTTGAAAATAAATAAATCACTATATCATGTTCATTGATCATAAATCATTAACACAGGAATGTAGTCATAGTATGCTTCCAATGTAAAATTTATCTAAAATACATATTACATATTTATGTAAATTTTTTTAAGACACTTCAATTCTTGGTGTATTCAAAACTACTATATAGATCATGTATAAATAAGGGTCCATTGATCTCCCTCTTTAAACCATAAATCTAATTAAGGACTATTCAATCTCATCACTTTTTATTTTTTAGTAACATGCTTTAATTTCCAATAATTAAAACATAATCATGTCTCCCCCTTAAAGAATCATCGCTTAATAAATTTCTCCCCCATCTTATTCTCCACTAATAACTAGTCATTCTCCCCCTATATAATTAAATTGTAACAAAAATATTTTGACCCATCATTAATAAATTTAATGAAATGAAATATATAAAATATAAAACATGTACTTAATGATAATTTGGAATATAATTCACTCCTAACAAAACTCTCAAGAGATAAAATGAATATTTTATCGAGGGATTCATAATGATAACCATGAATTTCTATATTTTTTAAACATGATCTATGTTGAGTTCATCTCATTCCATCTTTTATATTTTTGAAATTGTATTTTATGTCATTATATTTCAAACTTGAATGTTTCATTAGAGTATGTAACAAATTGATTCAACATTGGTTTTCATAAATTATCATCAATGGATATGTGATATCTAGTTACATTTTTTAAGATTTCATTTTATACAAAAAATTTATGTTATAAAATTTGATTCCATAACATAATCAAATTTATTAAACACAATGTGAAATATTTTTCATCTTCTAGTATTAAAAATCACATATTCCACTTATAGAAATTATTCATAAAAAAGTAATCCTTTGATATCTAATATTAGCTACCCAATTATCATCCAAAAACAATAAATATGAATAAAATCTTCATTATAAAACCTCAAATAATACAAAAAAACATGTTTTTATATAGTATAATATTTTTTTCAAATACATACGATTTGAATCATAAGGATTTCAATGGAATTTCGAACAAAGTGTAGCTGTATGCAAAATTTATAGTTTAAACATCATAAAAAGAGTAAATATATGATTAATCTTCTAAACATGTATCAAACTATTCCCTTTCCATATTTATCCTTGGATAATTTAACCCCAATAGAAATATGAGTATAAGCCTCCCTTTATTATTTCATTTTAAATCACTCAAATAGCTCATTATTATATTTTTATTATGTAAAAAATATTTACTTTTAAATATTTATAACTTAAAATTTCAAAGTGTAGTGATATATTAACAATCATTTACATTTAAATGTGTTTATTTATTTAGATAGAAAATATTTTTACAATATTTTACATCATTACCCATACAAAATTATGTAATTAATGTGCACTCTAACAATGAGTGAGTTATTGATACTTTCTTTGGAATAGATATTTTAATCCAACTTACCTCTATTTAACGTAATTCGAATCATTATGTATTAAAATTTTAAATACCATTCTTGTGGTTTTTGTTTTT
Source organism: Viscum album (assembly GCA_963277665.1). NCBI lineage: Eukaryota > Viridiplantae > Streptophyta > Magnoliopsida > Santalales > Viscaceae > Viscum > Viscum album. The sequence goes on from OY728152.1 coordinate 2,089,631,349, forward strand.
TTATCTTTCACACTCAGTTATGATAAATAACAATGATAAAACACTTTTATTTTTAAGTTCATACCTACTCATTAAGCTCTTTATCCTTGAATGTATACTTCACATCAATTTGTAAATATTTATAGTTACATTGATCATATATTACAAGAGATATTTTTAACATTTAAATCCATGAAATTAGATAGATAATCACATAAAAGTAAATAAATGATACTTGAGAATAAAATTATTCTCTATGGGATATTACATCAAATCAAATGAATTAGTCTTCTAAATATGATTTAATATATCGTTAATAGAAGTAATTATATCTTTTGTTTTAAAAATTCTTCAAAACCTTTTTTGTTTCTCCTGTGAAAGCATGTTAGCATTTAGTAAATCCCAATATTTTATTAAGTTTATATAACTATAATTTTGTCTAAAATGATGTATCTAGGATCTATATATTTTATAAATATATAAAACCTATAAAACACATACTTAAAATTCTTTCATGCCACTTGTAATTTTTAAATCAGCTTGTATATCATACAAAAATATTTCTATAACTAAAGATATAACTTTATGATAATCATATTATCCACAATATTATCCAATGACATCATAAAATGATTATGATGTTCAATAAGAACCATGTTCCTCCTTGAATGTAATGAAAAAACATTTAAAATCATTTTTATATTCTTTTTACAACACCCACAGGTCTTTCCTATAGGTGCATAAACATGAAAAAAAAATTCAACAGAATGTACATTAAATTTTATAATGTTTCATCCTTTGATCATGAAAAAACATAGGCTGATAAATAAAATCTATTACTTCAATATGTTTTTCATAATAAACAATAACTCATGAAGTAGTTTCACAATATTTTTTAAAATAAAATAGTGTATTTGAATGTAGATAGTTGATTTTTTCATAAAAAAATTATTTGGTGCTCGTAACTCTAATGAAAATGTTTTATCAATTAATAAATTTTGATGAGGTATGTATATATATATATATATCTATATTCATGCCTTATTCAATGATGATCAATATATAGGTAAAAGACTTTATTATATTATTTGAATATATTATCCAACCAAAATCCGTTCATAATTTATCATATATTATTTTAAATATCTTTTTAATTGTTAAACATTACAATAACTTGTTTCCTACTATAAATTAATGAAACATAAATCATATGGGTAAAATATTCAACAAAATTTATGAAATAATTTTCATAATTAGTTGATTTCAATATTTTTAAGTTATATATATATATATCTGAATGTGTAAGTTCATATGGCCTATTTGTTTTGATCTCTGCAATTTTTTTACTAATGTTAACCATCTTTTTTTATGAGAAACATCACAAGAGTTGATTCATTCCTTATTGAGAATTAATTTGTTTACATAAAAAATTAATTGTTATGTCACTTTATATTATATTTTCCCAAATTCCTAAGTCTTTGAATTCATTTCTCATTCTCCTCATTTAATTTAAAGTATCAATAATTTTACCCATTGATAATTCAAAGTAAATTTCATCTTATTTTCCACCTTCTCATAATAATTTTTTGATCCTTAAATATCCAAATGAAATAGTTATTATTATGAAAAATGAACTATTTTTATCATCAAATAATTGAGGTACACATTAGGGTATCTCAACCCATCTACAAATAATTCTTTTTAAGTGAATTTACTCTAATGGATTTTATTTATTTTAGTTCATTTTACATTAAAAGAACTATTTTTACCAAATATAATAACCCCCTATAATAATTTTAAATTGTTTTAAATGATTTATAATTTTTGTCCATGTGAGTTGAGAAACCAATATCCAAGATCTAATTCCATTCAATATTTGATAATTTGTAGTAAACCACACATAAATATTATAAATCACTATTATTATTATGAGATTTGGATATTCCAATTTGGTTTAGATCCTTTAGCATAATTATAAGTAAATCATTCCTGGAATTTTATTTTTATCCTACCCAATATAAATCTCATTAACTATATGTATGAAAATGACCACATTCACCTTTTTAGGGATATTGTGTTAGTTTCTATATTAAATTTTTATATAGGAATCCCCTAGAATCATATAACTTTTTGATTTAGTGAAATAAAAATTCTTCCATCTAAATCATGAATCATGTTCACAGACAGTATTTTACCAATATTTTATTTCAAATTTAAATATTCACATATGCTAGAAATTATGTTCATTAAAATATTATTATTTACTTTTTATTTGGGAGGGGACTCCGTGTGTTTTATTTATCATTATCTTATGTAGTTAATCATTTATTCTAATTATTATTTTATGTATTATTAGGCTCTAACTACCTCTTCTATACAATTTACATAAGAACTATATTTAACAATGTGTTTATCAACCTTTCTTAGAGATGATGTATCTACACTACATTTCATTTCATTACTATTATAATTATTTTCAACTTTTTGTGTGTTCATAGTGAGAATGAATTTATTAAATAGGTAATAATCAAGTTTTTTAGTGATGTATATATCATTTTATATTCAGTGTGATAATTTTACCGCTTCTTGAATATAATTTTAAACTCAAAATAAAAATATTACAAGAAAATTTAATTTTCATGTAACTTTGACTCGTAAAAGAAATACTCCTCTTATTTCGTAATCAACATATTAATAATTATATTAATATTAATTTATCATTAAATAATAATTTCATTTAGGGTTCCATTCATCCTAATAAATTTTTATTCCTTATCAAAATCTAGCTAGACATTTTATGTGTATATTATTTTTTTAATGATATAATCTCTTTGTTATGTTTCTTATTTTCTTTGAGACAATCCATGAACTCCATTATCAATTGGAGTTTATTTTCATTTCTTCTTCTCCATCATCCTCTTGAACGTATTCTTGTTCATTTTAGGATTTATTCGGATTTTTGATTATTACATTAAATCTATATCATATTCACCCACTAATTATTTTCCTTCCTCTTTAATTTCTCCTCATAAGATCGTACTTCAAGTATTGATAGAATATTTCTATTTATTAAAAAAAAAATTCTTATTATTATCTTTAAATAAAACGATTCCTCTAGAACAACAAACCAAATTTTTATTATTCTTTGATGATCTCTTAGTTTGATTATACTTATCATTTTCATGAATATATTATGTGAAATTAGGTGAAATAATATATACGAAACATGTAATGTTAGAAGAAGATGATCTCAAACATTTATTAAAGATGAATGTACAAGTAAATAAACAATGAAAATTATGTAAAAAAAATTTATGTCATATATAAAGAAACATAAATAATTATCTTAATAAGAAAGATAATCTGCATACCTGTAGTCATAATCATCACCAGTTTCTCACTCTGACTGTGAACTATATTTATTAACGACCTAGAAGATATTTATCTAGGTTCATTCTTTATTTAGAGTTAACATAACATTTTATTCTTTATAATGTGGTATGTTAGTAACATTCTTTGGGATTTTAGATTATTCTTTACAAGAAATTTTATTTTAGGGATGATGAGTGGATCTCTGATGTTCTATAACATTTTGCTTCAATTTTTAATATCATACTTAATGGAGTCATATCCATTACTAATAGAATCCTTGAGGGTATTTTTATTCTTCCCCATGTAGTTTTCATTATTTCATAAGTCACCCTAGTTACCATAAATTTTTTAATAATTGAAATAATTCTAATTATCATGATAATATTCAAAATTCTACTAAAAATTATGTATCTTGTAACCACCTTCCTATAAAATATGTCCTAAAAAATAGTTTTCCCTAGATTCACTTCATGCTATACATAAATAAAATCTAAACCCACACACAAAACTACCTAGTGAGTATCATGTTCAAGAGGGATTAATTCTTTACCATGTTTTTGATTCATAATACCCTCCTTATGAGATAAAAAATTATATTATTTACATAACAAAATTATTTAAAATAATTTTTCATTTGTACTTACCATTGAATCATTGAATATTTTAAGATGAAAATAACATCAACTCATTGAAATTAATTTCGTAATCATTAAATATGTATTCATTATCATGATATTTCATAGGTTCAATAATCTTCATAACTTATTATTCCTTAAAGGTAGTCTACAACACTAATATCAATTTATTCTTAAATGTAGGGCCTCTTCTCATCTCGTATGAAATGAAGATAATTTTGAGTTTTTTAATTCTAAACGCGTCCATGTGTTGATCCTAAAGAGTAACAAATATAAAAATTATCTAGTAGTATTCTAATAAACTTATATATAATAGTTGAATCATTAAGTATTTCTATATATATTTGAATAGAGAAAACAAGATTAACAAATAATATAAATAATTTATCCACCAAATCTTCCTCAGCTATCTATATATCTTCAAATTTATTGTGATAATTTTGAACTATTGTCTCACTCACCTTGTTATATTATTTATTAATATAATGAAATTTTTTCCCTATAGAATTTTCTAATTCGTAACACATCACTTTTGTAAGTTCCTTTATAAAGAGAGATAAAAAATGAACTGTGAGAACATATATGTAACAAACATCATGTTTCTATGTTTTTGAAATCAAGGGATGATAATAATCATGTGGTTTGGTAACCATATAAATATAAATTTTTGATAATGAATTAATTGGAATTTAATTTTTTTAATATTAATAGTTTCACTGATGTGTTTTCACTTTTTGATAAATAAGAGTGTTTTGAGAAACCCACTAACTCTTTTTATTATATGATGACTTGGGTATTCAAGTGAGATAATTTGGATCAATGACTATTTTAGACTTGTTTACATAGTTTGTTATTGTATTTTTGGGGTATTAGGAGGAGTATTTGGATTGAATTTTCGGTAAATAGTTCATTATTGATGGATTATATAAGTAGGAAAAAATCTTAATGGTGTTCTAGTGGACAAGAGGGTGGGAATGTGCCACTGAATAACCCACTGCAGTTTTGGTGAGGGTCTACAATAGTTTTTGTGTGGCCTCTAGTATCTTAAATATTGTGTTTTTTATGACTAATTGAATAATTAATTAAGATTATAAATATGGTATGGGGTTCTTTACAACTTGAATAGGATAACCCTCCCTCTCCATTCATTCCCTCATCCTTAAGAGGGTTATCACCCTAGTTACAATTAGATCCCTAAACTAGTTTCCACTAGAGGTAATTTTTTGTAAGGATCATCATTAATTATTGTTTGTTTTTGGTTTTATAACTATTGAAGAGACTTTTTACTAAAAATTATTTTTAGTTATTTTTCTCATTTTTCTCAATCTCTTCCACCTCGGGTCAATTCAGGCTCTAGGATTCAATGTGAAGTCATTTTATAGTAGTAGGTAAGTGGTTCCTAGTTATTTATTTTTTTATATTTTTGTTTATAAGTTGTGTTATTTTCAATCATGGGAAAGGTTGTGTTTGAAATCATGAATATAACAACTTGTGGTATTCTGTGTCAAATACCTAGGGGTAGTTTCAAGTTGTTATTAAAGTACTAGGTCACCCGTATATTTTTCATACTTGGTTGGTGTCTCAAAATTTCTAGATGGGTTTCTACATGATGTAATTAGAGGTAATTAATAATTATTTTCTTGATATGGTTCCTTAGAAATGTAATAGGAATGAGTTGGGTAGTTGTGGGGTGATGTGGTTTTTTAGTGTGGCACAAGTGGAGTTAACAACTATTTTTGGTATATATTGAGGATTTAAATATGTTTTGTGGTTATAGATTATTATTGATACATTTCACCATGGGTTAAAGTAAATTAGGGTCATGTGCACATTGGAAAGAGATCGTGAGGTTGTATTGACCACTGGATGTTTGATGATATCCCCTATAGAGAGTGTCATAGGGTAATGGTTTTGACCATTGAACATGAAGAGGGATGCACTGTAGTTGTCCATGAGATCATGGGGTGAATATGATCACAAAATGGGAGTGGATTTATTATTTTATATATGGGTTATTTCTAGTTCTATGGGCCATGAATGGTGAATGATGTGGTCTTACTATATACGAAGTCATTGGGGTCATTGATCTAGGAATTGGGAGGGATGGTTATGGGTATGTGTCAGTTTGATGACTCATTCACTATGTGATCATGTAAAATAGTGATGGATCATTTATAGGTATTTTGGATACCAAAATGATTCATTTAATGAATTTAAATACTTATATATATATTTCCAGAGCTATGCACTAAGACAGCATGCAATTTTGAGGCATGGTGCGCCTAGAATTAATTTTATTAAAATAGTAAATATATTTTAATATTATACACACATTGTTATTAAAAACATTCAAAACTCTTAAATACATGAATAGATCAAAAATATGAGACCATGTCAGAGTCCGTAACCTGGTTTTTACACAATCTGCAACATAAAACGGGTTGGTTCAGGGTGTTCAGACTCCTTGCTTTTTAGATGAATGTTCAGTGAAATAATTAATTATTAATTTAATTAACTAATTAATTTAAACCACAAATAAATTATATAAATGTAATTCCATGGAAATTATCCCATGGTTAGAATCATATTCTTGGAATATACAATGATTCTCTGTACACTCCTTATGTTAGTGGATCTCATTGAATGATGATAAAACGCTGGATCAGAGCAGATTAGGGCACATTGAACACAACGAATTCCTTCGATCATCAGTGGGTGAATTATTCATCAACAAACAATCCAAAAATCAGGCAGGACTTTTAATTTTATGATTTATTACATTTTATTAAATTGATTAATCATATTGATCATGTTCTTTGAACTACTCCCTTTTCCATCCTTTGCATGCACCAGGGTACAAAATTTAATATGATAATTTATTTGTTTTTAACCATGGATGCACATTTTGGATCATTGTCCAATTATGTGTGGCCAATAATGATTAAACCTTTGTTATTTTGGTTTCCCCATCTATTTCTTTACATTCATCACCAGTAGGACACCGTGGTCCCGGTTCAAGATTTTTAAGAAGTACCTAGCCCGATCGGGCCCTCGAAATCATGCCAAATTAATGAATGAATCCTATATTGAAGAATTATGAGTAGATATCTAATCATTTCAAGGAAAATATGTTTAGTTCACTGATTTTAGATCAAGGAATCAAATCTAGATGTATTTGGAAAATATGGGTTGTATTACAGAACTCTCATGGACCACTGAAGATGATTTCTAATGGGTGATGGTCAAAATTTGAGAATCGTAGCTAGATCCCCTCATATTAGATAGATTTAGGGTATGATCTATAGAGAAATGGAGATAAACAGCTAGATCTAATGGTTAGATCACGGATCTAGATTTTTTTGAAAACCTGACTACACGCCATGTATAAGGATGAACACATAATATGTATCCTTTTGCAGTGGTGGCTATGATTTTTGAGAAACATAAGGATTACTCAACATGTAATCTCTCCAACACATTATGTACCTATTTTCTAGCTGGACTACCCATATAGAGGATCACACAGGAAAGAACACATGTGGAAGTACATGACCAGGTACACAACCATGTACTCTAGTACATGAACATGGGGTCTGGTACATTAACATAAGATCTTATACATGGACACGTCCCTGGTCCCAGTTATCCTATACATGTCATGTATTCAACCAACATATCATGTACTATAACAATTGATGGAATCCATGTTCCGAATAGGGACATGACCAGATGGTGGAGTGAGACCACATTCCATGTGTTTCCGCTCTTATGATGTGTACCCCCTTAACCTTTTTTAAGAAATTGTTAAGGTTCCATATCTCATTCGTTGGAACTCTAATTTTGGCTTGTGAGTAGCCTATCCTGAGTTTTTTCCATGAAATATGTGATGGTTACCATGGTTGAGGCTTTCCATATAATATTTTAAGTCTTCTATGAAAATTTATTATGTAGGAAATTTCTAATGATTGTAGTGATCAAGCATGAACACCATAGGATTATTCTGAGGGGACCCACCCAATCAGATAGGGAATGATTCCTCGATGACTAGATTAGATCCCCCCATTAGCATGGGTGTGGGTCCACTAGAGTTACATTCTATGTGGAATACCTATTAAATATAAGGGCATAAGTCCCCAATGACTATAGTAGAACCCCCATGTTGTATGTGGGTGTGGGTACTTGACTTTTGAGTGGACCCCCCTATGGATAGGGCACGATTCCTCAACCTATAGAGTGGAACCCCCCCATCACATCAGGTGTGAGTCCACTACCATATTGAGTGGAACCCCCTATCTCACAATAGGGCAGGTCCATTAACTATAGAGTGGACCCCCCAATCATCTTGGATGTGGATCCTCTACCATACCGAGTGGATCCCCCTATCAGCATGGGGCATGGGTCCTCATGACACTAGAGTACCCCCCCCCCCCCCCCATCAGCATGGTTATGGGTCCTCTGCGGATATAAGGACCCGACCTTAAAAATGCTTCATAATCTATAATTTAGTCAGGAAAACACTTTCCTTCTCATTGAGAATCTTTTCATTTTAGATCTTTAGAGAATTGGGACATAATACATTCTTAAAATTACACATAATAATGAATAAATCATAAATAATAATAAATAATAAACAATAAATAATAATAAATTATAATAAATTATAAATAAAAACTATAAATAATAATAAATAACAAATAATAAATAACAATCAATAATAAATAAATAATAATAATCAATAATCAATAATAAATAATAAATAATAAATAAATAATAAATAATAAATATTAATAAATAATAAATAAGAAACGATAAATAATATTAATATTAATAATAATAAATAATAATAAATAATAATAAACCAATAATAAATAATAACTAATAACTAATAACTAATAAATAATAGATAATAGATAATAAATAATATATAATATATAATATATAATATATAATATATAATATATAATATATAAAAATAATATATAATGATAATATATAATAAATAATAATAATAATAATAAATAAAGAACAAACTATAAATAATAATAAATATCAAAAAATAAATGATAATACATAATAAATAATAAATAATAATGAATAATAAATAATAAATATCAAATAATAAATAATAATAAATAATAAATAATAATAAATAATTAATAAAAATAATTATTAATAAATAATAAATAATAAATAATAAATAACAAATAACAAATAACAAATAATAATTATTAAATAAAAAATAATAATTAATAATAAATAATAAACAAATAATAAACAAATAACAAATAATAAATAATAAATAATAAATAATATTAAATAAATAATATTAAATAATATTAAAAAATATTAAATAACAAATAATAATAAATAATAAATAATAGTAAATAAAAAAATAAAAAAATAACAAATAAGAAATAATACATAATAAATAATAAACTATAAATAATAAAAATAAATAATAAAAATAACTAATAACTAATAACTAATAACTAATAACTAAAAAATAATAAATAATATCAATAAATATTAATAAGAAATATTAATAAGAAATATTAATAATAAACAATAAACATTAAATAATAAATAATAAATAACACATAATTAATAATTATAAATAAATAAATATTAAATAGTAAATAATAAACAATATATAATAAAATATAAATAATAAATAATAATAATAAATAATAATATATAATAAATAAAATATTATATATTATATATTATTAATTATAATAATAATAAATATATAATATATAATATATAATAAATTACTAGTAACAAATAATAATAAATAAATAAATTAAAGTATATGATAAATAATAAATAATAAATAATAAATAATAAATAATAAATGAAACACATGAAAAAGTACGAAAAGGCGTGATAAGGAATGAAAATTTATTAAAACGCATGAAAACAGATGGAGAAGCATGAAAACTCTGGGAAACCCCTTAAGAATTCAACATTATCATCATAATAACCCACAAAAACACATTAATAATGATAAAAGTTCATAGAAACCCAAATAAACAGTAATAAATGGAGCAACCGTTAAAACCCGTCAAAACGGTCATAAATTGACATAAACATTGGACTCCCATTAATGAAGATAACTTATGATCCGAGAGTCCATTATAGATCCGTGTCTAGTCAAATAAAAGATTCTAAAATGATCTTTGTGCTGATAGTTGAAAGAGACCAAATGGACCGGCGGATTGGATGTTACGACCATTTAAAAAAACTAACAGGGAATAGGTGCTAGAAATGAGGCATCGAAAAACATAACAAACCTGATACCCACTAAAAATTCCATAACATATGATACATGATTCCATGTGGGTGCTGTGACCAGTCAAACTAATGCTCATAGAACGAACTATGATCTGGTAGGTGGAGGAGTCCATACTGACACGCGGATCGAAAGTTAGGTCTGTTTGAAGACAAGTTTGATGGGACACTGGTAAATGAAGCATGGTTTTGGAGGCCTTTGGAGTGGTTTTTGGGGTTGAAAAACATGAAATAATCTATCTTGTGTCATACTAGTGTGTATCTCTCTTCGCTGGCATCAATTTGATATGTGGTAGAGCCCAAACAGACTCACGTAGCGAAAGTTATGGCCATTTGAAGTTAGAAAACTTTTTTTAACTTTCTTATAACTCTCATATCTTCTGCACCTTAGACTGTCTCATAGTTTTGAATATACGTGCCTTTAGATCTCTTCATGTGCATCTATTTGACTAGTCGTGGTGCTCCAACGGATGCCCGAATCAAAAGTTATGGTCGTTTTAGTGATTTTGGGGTTTCTCATGTTTTTTTATTTTTTTCCTTTCATTTCTCAGTGATTTCGCTACGGTTTTACCCAAACCAATTCTATTTCGTGGAGGTTTTCTAAAAAATCGCCGCTAATCATCAGATAAATATTAAAAAAAATAAAAACAATTAAGACATTTTGAGGCGGTTTTGAATCCACCGTGAAATAGCGCACAAAAAAACATTTAGCGGTAGTTTGGAAAACCACCGCGAAATGGCCATTTTCCTATAGTGTTATAATTTATAACCCTTATGGAAACCTTAAAATTTATGTAACCATTGCAGTTACACTTGGAGAAAATATATGGCCGACCACCAACTTACAAATACCAAATTCATTAGAGGAAAATATAGGTCCCAACCTTCATCATAAACAATTCCCATGAACTAGAACAAAATCGTACAACATGATTAATAGCATAAAAATATTGTCTTTGAAATTTCATTAAATAGAATTTTAAAAGAGGATTTTAAAAGAAAATCCCCTTAAATAAATCATATAATTGAAGTGGGACTAAATAAGGTGGATGAAATATGTATATAACATTTAAATACACTTAAATCATCATAATAAAAATAATTTTCATCGCACAAACAATTTTAATAGTACACAAATAATGAAGTAGATGGTTAACCCAAACAATGGAAATCGGTTTAAAAATTCCCTTACCTCAGGTTTTTATTACTTAAAACATATTAAAACCTCCTGTATAGTGGTTAAAATTATGTTATTAATATATTAAAGAAACATATCCATATTTTTAATATCTTATATGATCATTTCATAACATCCTTTAATTGTTAGTATTTTGATCCTTATACTATTTTGGGTGAGTTCTTTAGATGATTTTCATGATCAGTTCATGATGGAGTGTTCTTATCGATTGGATGTGAAAATATGTAATTGGAATGGATTAGTATTTAAATACTTTTACTAACAATAAATTATACCATTTATCAATTTTAATTTATAGTTGAGAATGATTTTAATGTTAAATCATTAATGATGTTTTTTAGATCATTTTAGTGGTTCTTTGATAATAACAACCTCATTTTGTTTTATTTATTAAAATCTTGTGTACAAAATATTTCCAGAATCACTGTTGAGAGAAAATAAATATATTATAACATTTTTCAACCATAATTTTTTTTTGTGACCAGCCTTTAAGGAATTAATGTAGATTGAAGTCACCTCGTTCACGGTGTCGGTAATTCGACACAACACGGACAATGTTTTTAATTCCTTCAAAAAGTGTGGAAGTAAAAGAAGATTGATGAGGAATTTTCCATGAACATAAGAACATATAGAACATAAAAGATTCTATATATTTCATGCCTCTTGGATAAGAGGAGGTGAGGAAAGAATAAGAAAGTAAAGGAACTAAAAATAAAAGAAAATTTGAGAAATCCCTAATGAAAATTTGACTACCTAACGACGTTGCTTAATATTTTATAAAATAATTTGCTGAAAGGAAAGGAGTATTTCATCTTTATGAAATAATATGGGCATTAAGGTGGATATTAAATGGAATATCCCAACATAAGACAAAGGGAATTAAAATAATAACATAAAATGATTAAAAAGAAAGAAAATAAAAGAGGATGGTTATCTCTTGATCTCTTCTCCTTAAGATACATCTTATGGCCTTGGGTTTTGGCCTTTTGGTGAGACCAGAATCTATAGAACATGGGGATAATCCTTGGGAGTAGTATTGGGAAGAACATAGGTAAGGAAAAAGGCTTGAGAGGTGTGAGAGGATGAGGTGAATGATGGTTGTATTTATAGTGGAGAAGAGGAGGTATTATTCATTATTTTCATCATTATTATAATATTTTGGCTCAAGACTATGAATTATAATTCATTTAAACCCAGATAGTTTTAATGACATGTGTGGTCAAACTAAGTGGTATTACATCACTTATTATGTTATAAATAGTATATCTTACTGATAATTTGAATATATGGTGTTTTACCGCATTTCACTATTCATTGAAAATTCAAGAATTTCAGAAAAAACCAAAAAAATTCTCCCCTACCATTCCACGACATGTAGAATGAAAAAATGAACTCCCTTTTATGAAAATATTTTTTAAAATATTATTAATTTAATTTTTATATAAAATCTTACTTAATTCAAAAATTAATAATTTAAAATATTTACTGCTTTTATATCACATTGAAAAATTACCCAAAATGTCATTATCTTTAATCCTTAAGAAAATAAAATAATAGTACAATTTACTATTAATTAGGGTCATAGTACTATTCGTATTACTATTCATAATGTTACGTTACAAATTACCAAGAAATAAGTTGGTTTTATTATGCTCTAAATAACATAATGAACACAATTGTAGATGACCGTTTTCTCAAAATTCAAAACATAAAAGTCGATCAATTATTATCAAAGGCTAGGTATAAATAACTACTTAAAACAATGTTTTGTGCTTTTCAATTTATTTTTTTTAAAAATACATAGGTTGTTACAATAGAAACTTTTAGAGTGGAACCCCCTAATGTACTTGGGTGTGGGTCCTCTACTTTGAGTTTATAGCCCCTCCACTATGTGATATAGTGAAAATTATTGACTTGACTTGGATAGATACTTCTAGGTAGATGCATGAGAAGTTGAACATCAAAAATGGTCTTTTGAAACTATTGGATACTCTTTTTCTTTGGATGAGTTGTGACATGGAAATCCCCTTACTCTCTCATTTGATATTCTTTGGCTAAGCATATATATATCATTTTTCATCCACACCTTGGATTTTGTTACACTTCTTCTAGGAGAGGTGAAGATGTATGAGGTATGACACATGCATTCCTTGTTTACATTATTATGGTTGGATGAGTCTACTCTCCTACAATTGGTGGATAAGATTCGATGTGTAGTTCATCTACACCATATATCGATCCCCATAAGCTTTTATGAGGTTACATTCACTCTTGGTTGGGATGATATATTCTCTGTGGTTTTATCTTTCTTCTTCTATCATTCTAATCCTAATGTATCTGTTACTACCAACCCCACTTCATCATTCAGGGTGTCCTATTGGGTATGTATATACTCACACCGAAATAGGATTCTCCCACAAGTGTAATATATGTATGAAATGATGGATAGGTCAATTTTGATTTCAATGGATCTTAAGGATACCTAGTACATTGAACCATATGTTGTGGTCGAATCTTGGGATTTAGAAGTTTGGATCTCTCATTTGCTTACATTTCCATTTTTTTATGGTTTCGAGAAATTTAGGGTTGGGTGTGTATTTTTTTTATTTACATTTCAATTTACAATATTTTAATCTTGTAATGTCTATAGTTTTTTTTTTGGAATGGTTCTTCCCTTGGATTTTTTTAATTAACTTTTACCCCCAAAAAAACATTATCATCAATATGGATATCTATGTTCATAAAGGTACATAGTAAAAGGGTTATCCATGTTAGTTATTCCTTTGTTACTAGTCTCCATCCCCTAGAATTTGGAAGATAGCTATGGTTACTTGTGGTTTGATCCATGGATTGCATCGTGTCGTGAATTATTTTTATCATGGGTGGTTCGATCCATCGGTTTTTTTTCATAAATGTCCCATTATAAATATTTTGGTTGGGTTTAGGGTAATAGGGTCTAGAGTGAGTCTCTCAAGAAAGGGAGTCTAGTGATGGTGTGGGTAGATAACATATCCATTCCCAAGGATCTTAAATACCTGCTTATCGACTCGTCATGCTATGACATTTTTTGTAGGGATCAATGGTACATGCATCATATAGGATTAATTCTTTGATAGTACTTATTGATTCATCTCCCCCTTGTATTATATATATATATATATTATAATCTGAATATGGTATGTATTGATAAATCTTAGGTTTCATATATGATTAAATCCATCCAGGATACTAGCTCTAGATCATGAAGACGATCCAATGAGTGACAAGGACTTAGTATAGGGTCCACCCCAAGACCCCCTTCCTCTAGGTGGGTAGGTAGAAAAAACCTCCACTTATCGAGTAGGTTATTATTCCAGTAGAGTAGGATGAGGACACTTGTGGGCCTCACATGCATAGGGAGTTGCAGCGCCAAAGGCCACTGAGGTTCCGCATTGATCCAAATCCTCAAGAAGTAAAGGATTGGATAGATTCAGTGGTACATGTGTTTAGGATCATCTAGATATCGATGGATCAGGTGGTTTGACTAGAAGGTATCCTCTTCCATGGAGCATCTAGGATTTGGTGGAACCTTGTTATACAGATGCATGGTAAGTCGACACTCTAATGGACATACTTCAAGCAGGTGTTCCCTGAGGATTACTACCCCTTTTGTTTGCACTCAACACAGATTTAGGATACTATGGAGATACCTCAGGGATGTATGGGGGTGAATGATTATGTATAGAGGCTCAAAACCCTTACACAGTACTCTATTGAAAAGATCCTAAATGGATACTTCCGATCATGGATGTTTGAGGAGGGAATCTGTAGAGATATTTGAGTCAGCATTATTCCCTTTTTCATCCCCACCAATGTTGGGGTTCTAAAATAGAAACTATTGGTAGAGTATCAAGATTATATATGGGTGGTGGTAAATTTTATGAGATCCTTCCACCACCAACATAAGAAATCCCACATCTTGCTCAGGGAACTAGATTTTCGGGCCGTAGACAGGTGTAGGATTTAGAGTGTTATTATCCAATGGCGCATGATATTAATAGAGGTATGATATGTGTTTATTATTCTCTAGATTCAGTATTATTAGACACAATTTCTAGTAATTAATTCATATCTCTACTCCGATTGTGATATATGGTGCTCTTAGTTGACGCACTAGCCCAACAGCTTCATCTTGTGGGTCCTATTGGGAACACCTTTTTGTATATTTTATCTTCAGGCAGTACGAGGTATCACTAGATAGAGATAGGTTAACATGGGACCTTTTGTTCCTCATGATAGAAATATAGGACTTCATCTTGGGTAGGTATTGGTTTTACATGGTCCAAGACTAGATTGACTATCATTGAAAATAAGTCAAATGCCTATGCACTAATGGGATGATACTTTCCTTTTCTGGTGAGAAAGATATCATGCTAGGTAAAGTAGGTTTTTCAAGAAGAAGGTTTCATCCCATCACCCATTAGTTAGTGAGTATATCCCTAGGTGTAGTAGTCTCTTTTGGCATCTAGATTTCTTTGGTTATGGAGGATTATATGGAAGTCTTCTCTAAGGATGTTCTGAGACTGCCCTTGAGGCAAGAAATGGAGTTTTTCATCGATTTTCATCCCAGTACTACTCTTATATAATTTACAGCATAGCAGATGGCCCCTACCGAGATTCTGGAGTGATGTCTGAAGTTAGAGGACCTTCTGGAGAAAGGTTTCATTAGGACCAGTGTGCCCCGGTGTAACACCCGAGACTTTTATGAGAAATATTTTGTTTTTATGTTATATAAATAATCAAAGGAATATTTGACTACACACAACACTTTCTTGGCTTGCTTTACACAAAATCATGACCTTCCTCGATAGCTGTGTCGTACGCAATACCGAGTTTCACTAAACAATGATATGCTATTAAAATAGTATTAAAACTAGCCATTATGAATAGTAATAACCACTTTTTGAATTTTATAAATTTTATTTTTCAAAATGTACTTCATTTTTGGATTCGGAATATGAAAATTAGCCTAGGGTGAAATTTTTGTATTTTTCTTAAAACTTTCAATTTTTGATGAATAGTGAAACCACTAAGTGGTAGTTAAAAAAACTGAATTTTTCATAAACAATAATTTTACCGCTTCTGTGAGTGGAATTTCAAAAATCTGAGAGACACAGTTGATGTCAGTAAGTAAAATGTGGTTCAATGAGATGAAAATAATTTTTGGTGAATAGTAACTTTTTACTTTTTTACCACGGTTAAAAGTAAATACGGTAATTAAGGGTAATAATGTTATTATTAATAGCCTAAAAATGTTCTAATTCTATTGGATAAGTTTAATTCGACCAAAAACAACCTTAGGAATATAATATGACCATTTAGGCCCACTTGGATTTGATTAGGAGATTTATTATTAATTTATTTAAAGAATGGTTAAAATAGGTAAAATCAAAGTTTATTAACTAAATAATTCTTAATATAGGTTTATAAATAAGATAAATTCGACTATAAATATTCATTAGAAAGATAAAAATATTTCCTACATAATTATATTTTATTTGTAATTTTTAGACATTATATAAGTTGATTTATTTATGACACAAAGATGATGCAGTAATTATCTAATTAATTAAATATTGACATAATTGATGTTATAAATACAGAAATAAATGTAATTTGAGACTTTTTATGAATTAAAATATTTTTATAGGTTTATATGACATTTTATTATTGATTTAATTAAGTTTTTTCGAACTAATAATTCTGTTATTATTTTCACAAAAATCAATTACTAAATAGTGTCAAAAATTACATAAAATAGTTTCTAAAACAAATATTATATTTGTAAATGTTATTTTATTCTTAAAAATCTAAGGATCGGCAAAATGACTTATCTAAGGTTATATATATTAATAATTATCAACTTGGGGTTCTTTTGGTTGCATATAGTATGTTTATTAACCTTATAGTATAAGAACACAAGAAGACACTGTAATAGTAAAATTATTAAACTTAATGTTAAATCTAAATGATAAGGTTAAAATAGGAAACCAAACATGTCTAAATTATATTGGATGAGATTATTTATACCCATCCCCACCTTAGAATTGAAATAAATCAATTTTTATCAATTTAAAACCTAATTTGACTTTATAATAAAATAATATTTTTTGTTTTTCCAAAGGAGCCCCTCTCCTCCCTTATAAAAGGGCACCTCCTCCCCCTCTTCCTCACACCACTTTGTGCCTTAATGCTCGGAAAACCCCTAACACATTCTCCTCTCCACTTCCCTAGAAACATCCTAGAGGTCCTGGTCTTCTTAAAATACCAATTTTAGTTCCATAAAAGGAGATCTCAACGAGGCGCTTCAAAGAAGAGGTAATGTCCGTTACCAATTCATTCAACTTTATTTCCTCTTCCACTTCTTCTTATTTAGTTGTTTCATTATGAATTAACAAAATCAGTATCACTCATATAATTATATGTTATTATATGTATGAAACAACCCTATTTCGCCATCTATCCATCCTACGGAAAACGAAATCACCGCGCGTGTGTACGTACGGAATACCATCTCCAGGCCGTGGTGTAATCTATTTTCCACCACCAACTTACTTGGATGGGTATAATGGTGCAAATAATGACTATATATGACTATTTTAAAGTTATATTTTTTCTAAAATAGTATACATACACTCCAATACAATTCCACTATCATGGGAACGATATCATCACTCGTGCATACGTACGGAATACCATCTCCACGATGTGATGCGACTCATTATACGTGATCTTCATTGAATAATATTTATTTAAATGAATTGAGGGAATAAATATGATTTATATTACACTAATACCATTATGTAAATGAGGTATCTATAACCTAAAATGAAGGATAATAATTTATTCGACAAAACACGCATAAGAACAAAAAGTAATAAACACCTGAATAAACATGTAGTAATGAAATATTTCTAATAAGAAGCTAATAATATGACCATATATGATATCATAAAAATAAGTATGATTCTGGAATAAGTAAATAACATTATTTAAATCATTATACAGGAGGTTTGGACACTTACGAAGAAAATCTGACCAAAGGTAAGGAAAATATCACAATCTCATTTTTATCCGAGATTGTTTATACTTTGAAATTTACTGGGGTGTATTTTATCATCCACATCCATGATTCCTCAATATGTAATATTATTTTAATCCACCTACAATTTTTTAAATCCAATTTTACCCTTCGGAGAGTTTTTAGTAAAATATATGAAAGGAATCTTTTGTCATTTTTCGTACGAGGTACTTTTTGACTTTTCCGACAAAAGTATGAGAAGAATTTTTTTTTTAAATTATACGGCATGAATGGATTTTTTAAAAAAATATTTCCAAGAATCTTCGTTCACAATTTTTCAAGTTTAATTTTAATCAACTTCTTTTACATTAAAATTTTATGACATGTTAAGAAAGGAAAAATATTTTTGAAGTAGAAAGGATATTTTCTTCAAGAATGGAGTTCAAGAGTTTTATCAAAATTATTTTCCATCTAAGATAATATAGTGTTCTGTTTCTATCCCTATTATTACATGGATTTGATTATGTTGTGATGGAAATATTTTTTTGAATTTCGTTATCTTATATCAATTGTTTTATGATGTCACGATGTTTAAGATTCCCATTTTTATTACATGGGTTATGCTATGATGTATGGTTTATGATTTTGTGGAACGCATAATAATTGTATCATTATGAGAGGGGTGGGACCTATATCTCCCTCCAATTAATTGGGTAAAGATTTTATATCTCGTGAGATAGACATGGATGGAACGGCAGGTTAAACCGCTTCAGTGAAACATGACTGAAACGAGGAGTGAACTCGGTTCAAAAATGGACTTTGTCCACTAAGTTAGTCTTGGAAATGAGTCTTGACTAATAAGAAATTATTCCCTATGATTAGATGCTTTATGAAACATTTACTTATGTTTCCCAGTTTCTAAAGACTCTATACCTATACGGTCCTTTCCTGGTTTTGTTATATGTTGTAATAAGTGTGCTTCAATTCTGAAGTAATGACAATGTATGTAAAGTATGGGTCGTTATAGTTGGTATCAGAGGAAAGGTATAGTCAACCTTTGGAAACTAGAATGTGAAAGCGTTAGTAATAACCCTAAGGATAAGTATAAGCATAGAACACAATCTTATTGTATTAGAAATGGCCATGAATAACCTAGGATAAGACCTTAAGTGTGAAATTTTATTCTTGATTATGTGGTTTTCTTATTATAATTAGTGTTTCTCACACTATTCTTCTAGGTTTTAGTCAATGGCTGGAACCCGAAGGAACCGTGTTAATGCGTTATGCGATGGGCAGTGCAATGATTGTCCACCTCAGCAACAAAACGTTATGGGAGCTGGAATGAAAAATCTTGTAGCCATGCTCACACAACTTTCTCAAGCTATGAATCATGCAGGACTTCCAAACGAGCAAAGGAAGGAGCAAAATTCTGTTGAATCCTTCATGAGGCAGCGTCCACCTTCATTCAGCGGGTCTACTGATCCATTAGTTACTGAACAATGGATTAGTACTACTAAAAAGATATTTTCAGTTCTTCAATGTTCTGAACATGATAATGTCATCTTAGTAGTGTATCGTTTGGAAGGTGATGATGATAAATGGTGGAATCTTATTAAGAATACGAGGCAATGAAATGAAATTTAGTCCATGGAATGGTATGAGTTCAATAAATTCTTTTTCAATAAGTACTTACCTCGTATTCCTTGAACAAATATGGAGAAAGAGTTTCTTTAACTGAAGAAAAAGGATGATGAATCTATTGGTACCTATGAAGTGAATTTTACAAGACTTTCAAGGTACGCTTCTGGTATTATTATCCAACCTAACAGTAAGATTGATCAATTCTTTAGTGTCTTAAATCCAAGTCTTCGAAAGGTATTAGCCATAAGGGACTTTAATAGCTACGAGGAAATCGTTCGATGTGCTCTCAAAGTTGAGATAGATATTGGAGTAACCCATCAGTCATATGGGTTTGATAAGAAGAGGAAAATGTAATTCAAATGAAAATATAAAGAGCACACTGAAAAGAAGATGAGTTTTCCCTTATCCTCAAAGTGTGGAAAGAAACATGGAGGGAGTTGTCTTAATGGGACAAGTAAATGTTTCAAATGTAGAAATGAAGGTCATCGGGAATTTGAATGTCGCAATGATGGGAAGAAGATGTCTAATTATGAAAACAAAGGAAGGGATACACAGAATGAACCTACTACACTTCAATGTTTCAAGTAAAAGGAGATGGGGTATTATGCCAATCAATGACCAAATCTAAGGGTTGATGATGATGGTCGACGTCAACAAACTCTTAAGGATAAAGACAAAGGAAAGTCACATGAAATTTCTATCAGTGATGTGGAGTACGATAACGAAGTTGTGAAAGGTACACTTACCATCCACTCTAAAGTAGCAAATGTTTTGTTGGATTCTAGATCCTCCCATTCTTTTATTTCTGAAGAATTTTCTAAGAGTATCACCATATTATCTCAACAATTAGATGTTGAGTTATCTGTGACAACCCCTAATGGCACAACAGTCACATCAAAAGTTTATAATTCTTCCCCGATTGAAGTTTTTGGGAAAGTGCTTCCTACAAATATTGTGATCCTTCCTATAGTGGAATTTGATGTGATTCATGGCATGGATTGGCTTTCTTTATATGGAGCTCATATCAATTGCCAAAGAAGGGAAGTCACATTTCATATTCTTGATCAATCTATGATCGTCTATCAATGCAAGGATGAACATAACCTTCCAATGGAAATTTCAACCATCTTATGGGTCTTGATTCAACTAAATGAAGGTTATTTATCTCAAATGGTTGGTGAGAAACTCATGATTAAGAATATGCCCATTTTACGGGAGTTTGATGATGTCTTTCTAGAGGAATTTCCGTGTCTTCCACCAAATCATGAAGTTGAGTTTTCAATAGAACTCATACCGGGTGCTTTACCTATTTCAAAGACACCTTATAGAATGTCCCCAATTGAGTTGCAGGAATTGAAGAAGCAAATCCAAGATAATCTTGATAAGGGATTCATATGCCCTAGTGCGTCACCTTGGGGAGCACCTGTTATTTTTGTTAAGAAGAAAGATGGATCAATGAGACTCTGCATTGATTACCAAGAACGTAACAATATCACTATCAAGAAGAAATATCCTCTCCCACGCATAGATGACTTATTTGACCAACTATGTGGAGCTCAATACTTTTCCAAGATTGATCTTCATTCGGGGTATCATCAATTAAGGGTCAAAAGAGAGGATATACCAAAGACGACTATCCGTAGAAGGTATGGACACTATGAATTTATAGTGATTCCATTTGGTCTTACTAATGCCCCGGCTATCTTCATGGATCTGATGAATAGAGTCTTTAGAGACTATCCTGATCAGTTTTTCGTAGTCTTTATAGATGATATTTTGGTATATTCAAAGAGAAAGGACGAACATGAAGATCACTAGAGAATTATATTGAAGTCCCTGATAAAGGATAAGCTTTATTCCAAATTTACCAAGTGTGAATTTTGGCTTCAAAAAGTTTCATTTTTGGGTCACATAACCTCAAAAGAGGTAATATATGTAGATCCAGCAAAAACAGAGGTTATCGAATGATGGTCGAGACTAACAACAATGACTGAGATCCGATGGTTTCTTGGTTTGGCTTGATATTATCGACATTTTGTGAAATATTTTTCAAGATTATCTAATCCACTCACTAAGTTGACTCGGAAAGGAGTTAAGTTTTTCTGGACGGAGGAATGTGAAGAGAATTTCAAGGAGTTGAAAAGAAGGTTATCCAGTGCACCTGTGCTCACACTGCCATGTAGTGGAGAAAGGTTTGTGATTTACAGTGATGCATCCAGGAATGGATTTGGGTGTGTTCATATGAAAAATTATATGGTGATAGCTTATGCCTCACGATAGTTGAAAATCCAAGAGCAAAATTACCCAACTCCTAATTTGGAGTTAGCTGCAGTAATATTTGCATTAAAGATTTGGAAACATTATCTATATGGAGAAAGGTGTGACATTTATACTGATCATAAAAGTTTAAAGTATATTTTCACATAAAAGGAGCTGAATATGCTCCAAAGAAGATGGTTGGAGCTGATTAAGGATTACGACTGCTCAATTCATTACCACCCTGGGAAAGAAAACAAGGTGGAAGATGCATTAAGTCGACAAGACCATGGCTGTTTATCCATGATTAGGGTAAAAAATTATCCAATATTTATGGATATACAAAGGATGGATCTTGGAATTATAATAAAATGGGAAATCGTATCTTTCTCAAATGAATGTTCAACCATCTATTCATGAGAAGATTAAAGAGGCACAGAAAGAAGATGTAGAGTTACAAAAGAAGGTGATAAATGTTCCAGAATTCAACCTTGATTTTGATGGGATAATAAAGTTCATGAATCTGGTTTGTCTTCCTCCCATCACAAAATTAAAGAAGGAGCTGCTGGATGAGGCTCATAGTTCTTCATTCTCTATTCATCCTGGAATCATGAAGATGTATAGGGACCGGAAAGAGTACTTCTGGTGGTATGGCATGAAAAGATATGTTGATGAATATGTCTCTCGATGCTTGGTTTGTCAGCAAGTTAAAGGTGACAGACAGAAGTCTTAGGTGATGTTACAACCATTACCCATACCCAAATGGAAATGGGAAAACATCACTATAGATTTTTTCACATGACTTCCTAAAACATCCAAAGGAAATAATGCTATCTGGGTCATAGTTGATCGTCTTTCAAATTCCGCACACTTCATTGCTATTAGAGAGGATTTCTCTCTGGATCAGCTTGCCAGGATATATGTGAATCAAGTGGTAAGATGGCATGGAGTACCTCTTTATATTATATCTGATAGGGATCCGAGGTTTACCTCAAATTTCTGGCGATGTCTTCAATATACTCTGGATATAGAGTCGAGTTTCCGCACTTCTTATCATCCTCAGACAGATGGTCAGTCTGAGAGAACAATTCAAACTCTACAAGATATGTTGAGAGCATGCTCTATGGATTTCAAAGGTGGTTGGGATCAACACCTAACATTGGTGTAATTTTCTTATAATAATAGCTTTCACTCCAGTATTCAGAAGGCTCCTTATGAAGCTCTCTATGGAACGAAATGCAGGACTCCAACTTGCTTGGATGAAGTTGGGGAAAAAAAGCTATTAGGACCTGATCTCGTTGATGAAATAGCAGAAAAGGTCTGATCTATTCAACAACATAGAAGAGGAGCTCAGAGTCGACAGAAAAGTTATGCCGACAACCGAAGAAAAGACCTAGAGTTTGAAGTGGGTGATAAAGTGTTCTTACGAATGTCTCACTGGAAGAGGGTCATGAGATTTGGAAAGAAGGGGAAGTTGAGCCATAGATATATCGGTCCTTTTAAAATACTGGATCGTGTTGTGAAGGTAGATTACCGATTGGCACATCCACCAAATCTCTCTCAAGGTCACGATGTGTTCCATGTATCTTTCCTGAGAAAGTACATACCAGATCCTTCACATGTACTCAGCTCAAAAGTTTTACCGCTGGAGCAAGATCATTCTTATGAAGAACAGCCGATAGAGATTCTAGATCATAGAAAAAAAGTCCTATAAAACAAGACCACTCGATTGGTGAAAGTTTTATGGAGGAACCACCAATTAGATGAAGCTGCATGGGAGCTTTAGGATATGATGAGGGAGAGGTATCCTCATCTGATTATTACAAAGTGATGAATTTTGAGGGCGAAATTCATTTTAAGGGGGGTAGAATGTAACACCTGAGACTTTTCTGAGAAATATTTTGTTTTTATGTTATATAAATCATCAAAGGAATATTTCACTACACATAACACTTGCTTTCTTGCTTTACACAAAATCGCGACCTTCCTCGATAGCTTGCATCGTACGCAATACCGAGTTTCACGAAACAACGGTATGATATTAAAATACTATGAAAACGTGCAATTATGAATAGTAATAACCACTTTTTTAAATTTTTTAAATTTTATTATTAAAAATGGACTGCTTTTTTTGATTCAGAATATTGAAATTAGCCTAGGGTGAAATTTTGGTATTATTCTGAAAACGTTCAATTTTTGATGAATAGTGAAACCACTAAGTGGTAGTTAAAAAACTGAATTTTTCATAAAACATTATTTTACCGCATCTGTGATTGTAATTTCGAAAATCCGAGAGACACGGTTGATGTCAGTAAGTAAAATGTGGTTCAATAAGATGAAAATAATTTTTGGTGAATAGTAACTTTTTACTTTTTTACCACAGTTGAAAGTAAATAGGGTAATTAAGGGTAAAAATTTAATTATTATTACCCTAACACATGTCCTAATTCTATTGGATAAGTGTAATTCAACCAAAAACAACCTTAGAAATAATATATGACCATTTAGGCCCACTTGGATTAGATTAGGACATTTATTATTAATTTATTTAAAGAAGTGTTAAAATAGTTAAAATCAATGTTTAATAACTAAGTCGTTTTTAATATAGTTTTATACATAAGATAAATTCGACTATAAATTTTAATTAGAAAGCTAAAAAGATTTCCTATATAATGGTATTTTATTTGTAATTTTTAGTCATTATATACGTTAATTTATTTATGACACAAAGATTATGCAGTAATTATCTTAATAATGAAATATTGACATAATTGATGATATAAATATCCAAATAAATGTAATTTGAGACATTTTATGAATTAAAATAATTTTATAGGTTAATATGACATGTCATTATTGATTTAATGAACTTTTTTCGAACTAATCATTCTGTTATGATTTTTACAAAAATCAATTACTAAATAGTGTCAAAATTGACATAAAATAGTTTTTAAAACAAATATTATATTATTAATTGTTATTTTATTCCTAAAATTACAAGGGTAGGACAAATGACATAGATAAGGTTATATATATTAATAATAATAAACTTGGGGTTCATTTGGCTGTTTATAGTAAGTTTATTAACCTTATAGTATAAGAACACAAGAAGACACGGTAAAAGTAAAATTATTTAACTTAATGTAAAATCTAAATGATAAGGTTTAAATAGGAACCTAAACTGGTAGAAATTCTATTGGATGAGAGGATTTCGACCCATACCTACCTTAGCTTCGAAATAAATCAATTTGGAGCTATTTAAAACCGAATTTGACTTTATAATAAAATAATATTTTTAGTTTTTCCAAAGGAGCCCCTCTCCTCCCTTATAAAAGGGCACCTCCTCCCCCTCTTCCTCACACCACTTTGTGACTTCAATCTCGGCCAACCCCTACCAATTTCTCCTCTTCACTTCCCTAGAAACATCCTAGAGGTCCTGGTCTTCTTCAAAGACCAATGTTAGTGCCCTAAAAGGAGATCTCAAAAAGGGGCTTCAAAGAAGAGGTAATGTCCTTTACCAATTCTTTCAGCTTTATTTCTTCTTCCACTTCTTATTCTTTAGTTGTTTAATTATTAATTAATAACATCAGTTTCACTAATATACTTAATGTTATTATAAGTATGAAACAAACCTATTTCACCATCTATCCATCCTACGGAAAACGAAATCACCGCGTGTGTGTACGTACGGAATACTGTCTCCACGTCGTGGTGTAATCTATTTTCCACCACCACCTTACTTGGATGGGTATAATGGTGTAAATTATGAATATATATGACTATTGTAAAGTGATATTGATTCTGAAATAGTATACATACACTCCAATACAATTCCACGATCATGGGAACGATATCATCGCTCGTGCGTACGTACGGAATACCATCTCCACGATGTGATGCGACTCGTTCTACATGATCTTCATTGCATAATGATTATTTAAATGAATTGAGTGAATAAATATGATATATATTACACTAATACCATTCTTGAAATGAGGTATCTAAAACCTAAAAATAAGGATAAGAATTTATTTGAAAAAACACGCATAAGAACAAAAAGTAATAAACACCCGAATAAACAAGTAGTAATGAAATATTACTAATAAGAAGCTACTAATATGGCCATATATGATATCATAAAAATATTATTGATTTAGGAATAAGTCAATATAATTATTTAAATCATTATATAGGATTTTCAGACACTTACTAATCAAATCGGACCTAAGGTAAGGGAAATATCACAATCACATTTTTATCCAAGATTGTTTATACTTTGAAATTTACTAGGGTGTATTTTATCATCCACATCCATGTTTCTTCAATATTTAATATTATTTTCATACAACTATAATTTTTTAAATACAATTTTACCCTTCGGAGAGTTTTTAGAAAAATATTTGAAAGGAATCTTTTGTCGTTTTTTGTACGAGGTACTTTTTGACTTTTCTGACAAAAGTACGAGAAGAATGTTTTTCTTTAACTTATATGACATGAATGGATTTTTTAAAACAATATTTCCAAGAATCTTCCTTTAAAAGTTTTCAATTTTATTTTAATCAACTTATTTTAGTTTAAAATTGTATGACATGTTAAGAAAGGAAAAATGTTTTTGAAGTAGAAAGGATAATTTCCTCAAGAATGGAGTTCAAGAGTTTTATCAAAATTATTTTCCATCTAAGATAATATAGGTTTATGTTTCTGTCCCTATTATTAGATGGATTTGATTATGTTGGGATGGAAATATTTTTATGAATTTCTTTATCTTATATGAATCGATTTATGATGTCACGATGTTTAAGATTCCCATTTTTATTACATGGGTTATTCTATGATGTATGGTTTATGATTTTGTGGCACATATAATAATGGTATCATTATGAGATGGGTGGGACCTATATCTCCTTCTAATGAATTGGGTAAAGATTTTATATCTCATGAGATAGATATGTCTAGAATGGTAGGTTAAACTGGTTCAATGAAACAGTACTGAAATGAGAAGTGAACTCGGTTCAGAAATTGACTTTGTCCACTAAGATAGTCATGGAAATGAGTCTTGACTAATAAGAAATGATTCTCTATGATTATGTGCGTATTCCAAAAAGTTTCATGTTTTATGTTATGATTATTGGGATTACATTTCACTACTATGATTTATCCCATGTTATGAAATTATGATCTCCTTTGTAGGTTATGATTTCCAAAAGTTATGTTCTTATGTATATGATGCGATTGATATTTCTTTTGTTTACCCTTAATGAGCATTTGAGCTCACCCTTTTGTATGTTTTATTTCCCCAGGTTAGGAAGAAGGTTATTAAGTAGGATATTCCAAAAAGGGACTCTAGATATGATGAAATAAATGGGAGTAAAAGTAGATGCTTTATGAACCAGTTGTTTATGTTTCCCAGTTTCTAAAGACTCTATACCTATACGGTCCTTTCCTGGTTTTGTTATATGTTCTAATAAGTGTGCTTCAATTTTGATGTAATAACAATGTATGTAATGTATGGGTCATTATACCCAGGGTATCTCTAGTGTATTTCATGAGAAAAGTGAATGATATCATTCATATTTGTGTGGATTATCATCACCTACACCAATCCATGATATATAACATGTTACCCATTCCAAGGATTGAAAACTTCTTTTAACTTTTATGAGGTGAGAGATGTCCTCAACGATATTTTTCAGGTACGAATACCACCAGTTGAGGGTTTTTGAGGCTAATATTCCAAATTTTGAATTTGGATGTCACTATGGACACTATGAGTTCCAAGTTATTTCCTTTGGTGTGACGAATTCCCCTAAAATTTTTATGGATTTTGTGTACTAGTTTTTCCAGCCACACATGGAAAAATTGGTGGTTGTTTTCATTGGTGGCATACTCATCTAATCTACATCATAGTATGAGAAAAAGGAGTACATGAGGATGGTCCAATATTTTCTTCCATAACACTAGATTTATGGGAAACTCTCGAAGTGGTAGTTCTGGATTCATTTGGATCACTTTATGGGGAATGTCATTATTGAAAATGGTTTATCCATGAAACTGTAAAAGATTGATGCAGTTCTTTCTTGGTTTCCACCCAAGATCATGTCCAAGGTGTAGAGATTTCTTTGCTTGGTAGGGTACTATTGGATGTTTTTAGCTAATGTTTCAAGAATTTCAACCCCTTTGACTAAAATAGTGCAGAAATAGAATCCAATTTCCTGGTCTGAGTCAGGTGAGATTTCCAATGAGGAGTCGATGATGTGTATTATGAGTGATATGGTGTTGAGACTACCAGATAATGTGTGGAGTTCATAGAGTATTGAGATGCCACGGTATATGGTTCCCTATATGTTTTTACGTAGTGGTGGGCAGTTATCCCATACAGGTCAAGGCAATTGAGATTATCTGACTATAAATATGTGATTCACAACATTGAGTAGGTAGTGGTAGTATTCACCCTGGGGATATGGAGACACTACCTTTTAGGTGATCAATTTTTGGTTTACTCAAACCCCCAGAGTCTCAGGTATGTCTTCCTGTTGAGGGACATGAAGATTAGATAGTGACACTTGTTGGAGTTCTTTTAGGACTATAAATTTGATATAGTATATACTTTATAGAATGTAAACATTGTAGCAAATTCCCTTAACAGGAAGCCCCAATATCCCTTAGTGTTAGAGGATTTGGAGTACATGGATTACCTACAACTGAACCTAGTGGAATATGAAGGTTCAACATTTCATAAATGGATTGTGTAGACACCTCTGCTTCTCGACTGTGTGAGAGAGTCAAAGATGGGTTACATTGGCTGTGAGGTCTTAGGTGACTAGAAATCTACATATAACTCAACAGGTGGAAATTCTTAAGGGGGAAAACATTCCATCATTTTCCTTGTACGGATACCAGTCTTAGTCACATTATATGTGGAGGTGATGAGAGAGTTCCACACTTCTCCCCTAGTTGAACATCTCGGTGTGGAGAACATGTGTAGATACCTTCCATGGTAGTTTTTGTGTTCCTTCATGAGATGAATCATATATGAGTTCATCTTTCAGTTCCTATCCTTCCAGTAGGTGAAATTTGGACACCATGTTTCGGCTGATTTATTGTATCATCTGTAGATTTAAGAGTAGAAACTTGTAGACATATCCATGGAATTTGTGATGGGGATTCCTCACAGACCCTCAGTTATGGTGTGTTCTCCATGAGCTTTGGTGGGCTCAGTGATGGCCTTGGTTTCCTTGGATTTTAGTTCTCAGCTCGACGTCATTGTGCAACTCCGAGTGGTCCAGCTTCATGATCTCATCATGGCTATGGCTCTGAGTGTCTTGGTGGGGGATCCTTATGGGGACTCGGGATCTTGTCGCTGCTATCTCCATCGGCCTAGTGATCACCATTTTCTTTCTCTATTGTTTTGGGATTCCATTTCAGCTTTAGTGAGCTCATTGTCGGTATGTTTAGAAATGATATATCTGGATCTGGTTCAGCTTAGTCCCAGCTTGACATCGGTCCTTGCATGCTCTCGTGTGCTCGTGGTTAGTTCCAGTAGCTTATATGGGGGAGGAATTTCAATTTTATGCTTCTTTATTTTGTTTCAATGTTATATGTTTTGTAAATTAGGGTGTATTTTTGAATTTCTAGGACTTTGGTGGTTTTGGATGCTCATGGGTTGAGATGCTGGAGATGAATTGGATGGTCATTTGGGTAACCCAAACTTTTATCAAGGGTTGGATTCAGATGATGATAGAGTTGGTCATATTCACTACACATGAATTTTAAAACATGGAAGATTGAGATAGTATGTCACATTCATCAGTACCATGCCTGTGAACTCTAGAACAAGACTATTTGTTGAGTATCCATGCTTTTATGGTGGTGTTCTTTAATGATGTTTATTCTTGGTTGAAGTATTCCCTCGTAATTGTGTTCTTGGTTGCAACCCCCGTGTTTCTCCATTTTTGTTAAATTATTAGTGTCCATGAAGTCTTGGTTTTCCCCACCATTACCATAAAAAGGGGGATTATCTAAAATCAATAAAAATTTCGTCCTTCGGGCTATTCAGTCAATGTGCCATGACTCTATAGGGGTGATCATTTACTGACTCATCAAGTAAGAACACTTCCCTACTATTAGGGGTAGAGTTCAATGGATATTTTGAGGAAGTTATATGTACAATAGATAATTCACCCTAATGGGTTTCCCTCAATGATTGTCTCTGAGCATGACATAATATTTACTTCATGATTGTGGAGAGTCCTGGAGGAGTCATTTAGGACCTAAATGAGGATGAGTATTGAAATTCACCCTCAGATTGATGGGAAGACTGAGTGCACAATTTAGGTGCTGGATGATATATTTAGTTCTTTCATGTTAGAATTTTTCTGGATATGGGAGGATCACCCATCCATGGTAGAGTTTCCATAAAAAAACATCGACCACTCAACCATCGGTATGGAGCATTTTGAGTCTTTGTTTGGGAGACCCTATTGGTCACTCTAGTGATGGATAGAGATCGATGAGGCATCTATTGTGGGTCTAGTGTTGTTGAATCTAATGATTGAGAATGTCAATTTCATAAGTGAGTATATGAGAATAGACCAAATAAAATGTAAATATTATATTTATCAATATCATATGCCCTTGTAATTTGAATATGGATACCACATTCTATTACGAGTCTCCCCCCGATGGTGATTATAGAAGTTTAGCTGGGGAAGAAAGGTATACCTGAGGTTCATTGGGTTGTTTGAGATCATTGAGATGGTTAACGAGGAATCTTACTACCCTACCCTACCCCATTGGTAGGATAGAGTTTGAGACGTCTCCCACATGTTGTATCTAAGGAGGTCCATGAATGAAACACATCAATTATCAAATTGGGTGAGATGGACGTCGAGGATGGAGCCACCTTCACAGAACACTAAGTTGTGATCAGGGATTAAGAGGAGAGGAAAATATGTGGATGGAACATCCACTTGGTCTGAGTGTTGTGTCAGCACAGGAATGTGTATGAGAGTTCCTAGGATGGGGAGATCCTAGTGTGGGCTAAGTATCCCAATTTTTTTTATTATTTTTATAATTTTTGGGAAAAATGATGCATGTGGGAATTATATAGAGACTCAGTTCTTTCCTTCTAATAATTTAAATTATTTCTCTATATATTTCCAAATCTAGGTGTTGAGATGCTATGGGATTATGAGGCTTGGTGTGCCAGGAATTAATTTTATAAAAATATTAAAAATATTTTAATATTACACATGAATAGTTATTAAAAAAGTGGTGAAATATTATATAGTAGTTTATATCAGAAATATGAGACCATGATTGAGACGTAAACATGGTGTTTACCCATGGTACCGCATAAAATGGGTCTGCGTAGGGTATTCGAAATAATTTCTCAGTTACGGTATGTTTATTAAAATAATTAATTATTAATTTAATTAATTTTTTCCATCAAAACCTAGATTAATTATATAATTTTAATATCTTGGAGATTCACCCAGTGTTTTCCTCATAATCATGGAATTTCCAACAATTCTCTCATTACTCCTTCTAGTGGAAGATGACATCTAATGATGAAGAAACACCAAATCGGATCAGATCATGACGTAGAAAACACAATGACTTCTATCAATCACTAGAGAGTACATTCTTCAAAAAAAACTAATTTGAAAACTGTGTAGGGCTCATAATTTAGTGATTTATTCAATTTTATTGAATTTATTGAGTATAACGATATATGTTATTTGATCTGAACCATGTTTAAGCCTTTTTATGTGCCCGAGTACAGATTTAATTTGATAATTTCTTTATCTTATAACTTAGGACTCCCATTATTGATCACTTTCCAGGAATACTCAGCCAACTATGATTAAACCTTTATTCATATTCTTTTCACCCCTCTATTTTGCCACTTTCTTTATTATTAGATCTTTGTGGTCTCAATTGAACATTTTTGGGAGGTAATGAGCCCGATCGGGCTACAAAAATGGCGATGGATCAAGTAAAAAGGCCTTGATAGATGAATTATGAGAAAATATGGAAACCTTTTATGGAAGTAATATTTATTTTTATTATTTGGGATCATGTAATAGAACTCTAAAGTATTGACAACATACGAGTTTCTAGACTGAACTCTCGTGGACCACTAGAGCCGATTTCTAGTGAGTGATGGTTGAAATCCTTGAATCACGGGAATATCCACTCATCTTTGATGGATATTAGGTGGGATCTAATGCAAAATAGAGAACAACATATAGATATAGAATATGAATCATAGATCCAGATTTCGATGAAAAACTCAACTAGAAGCTATGTATAATGATGAACACACAACATGTAGCCCCTTAGTAGTGGAGGCAATGGTATTAGAAAACTTAATGATGAAATGGCTTGTAAGATCTCCAACACTCGTTGTGAACCTTTCTTGGAAGGACTACCCATGTGGAGAATCATAAGGGTGGGTAACTATGTGGAAGTATATATCCAGTTATATGGTCATGTACTTTTGTACATGGACACGGGGTCTAATACATGGGCATGGTGAGCAGGAAACGACCCCAGTCCCAGTTATCCTAGACATGTCGTGTAGTCCACCAACATTGAATGTAATACTACATGGGATGGATGTCATGTGCTGTAAAATGACTAGTCCAAGCGGTGGAGTCGGACCACACTCTATGAGGGTCCCTCCCACACACTATGTACCTGTTGACCTCCTTTGAGGTAACTTATGGTTTTCTTATCTCCTTTGTTTGAACTGATATTTTAGATCATGAGTAGAAAATCCTTAATGTTTTCCACATAGAACATGGTGGTTCCCTTGGTTTTGTATTTTGATATATTATGTGAAATTTTCTAGGAACGACGCTTATTTAGGAGACACCCTATGATGAAAGTGATTAGGCTAGGTCACCACAGGATTTTTCCGAGTGGATCCCTCCTATTGGATTGGTTACAGGTCCTTGAAAACTATAGTTGAACCCCCCCATCATCTTGGGTGTAGGTCCTATACAAATACCTTATGATTGGAACCCCCTAACCTAATAGGGTATGGGTCTTGGATGACTAGAGTGGAAACCCATGTAGTACTAGGTCGTTGGTCATTGACTTCCATATAGAACCCCTTATCTGATAGAGCATGGGTCCTCGATGATTAGATTAGAACCCCCCCCCCCTCACAATAGGACATGGGTCATTTTCATATAGACTGGAACCCTCCATTATCTTGAACAAGGGTCCTATACCCTATCATGTGGAACCCCCATGTCATACTATGGTGTGGGTCCATGGGCAATATAGTGTAGCCCCCCATCTGCTTTGGTGTGGGTCATCTACCTTACCATATGGAACCCCTTATCAGTATAGTATTTGGTTCCTCATGAAACTAGAGTGGAACCCCCCCCCCCCCATCGGCTTGGGCGCAGGTCCTCCATGGATACTTTTATAGTACAACACCATGGAATACAAGGGTGAAAGACCTCTACTTCGATTTTGTGTCCCATAATCTTTGTGGCATAGTAATGCGGCATGGTTTGACTTGTACATTTACTTCTGGAAAGATGCATGATATGTTGGGCATCAAATATAGACATTTGAAACTATTGGATACACTTTTTTTGGGTCGTGCTGCGATATGGATGTCCCCTTACTCTCTTGTTTCGGATTCTATGGATTGATCACACACACACAAACACACACACACACACACACACACACATATATATCCATTTGTATCCAAACCTTGTATTTGGTAGATATTATTCTAGGATATGTGATGATGGGTGGGGTATGCCACAAAATTTCTATGTTTAGCTTCTCAAGGTTGGATGAGCCCACTCTTGTCATGAACCAAACCGGGTCGACCCTAAACTGGTCACCTGAGCCGGTCGGCAACTTGTACCGATGGGAGTTTCTTCTCCCCCCAGGATGGAAACTCACGCTAGGCATCAAAATTTAATCACTGTTGATGAATTTTTCGATGAAAAAAATATAATCAAATAAATAAAGGCTGACGATAAAAATTAATATTATCGTTAGAAAAAAACTGCATATAACTCCATGTGACCTACCAGGTCGCTACCTATCGAAAGACCAACCATTATCCAATAATGAGAAACTCAACCACAATAATATGAGAAAAAGGGACCTATAGCTGAAATGATAAAATAGGCATGAACAATGAAATTCTCAGCAATGATTCCAAGAATAAACCACTGAATCCATAAATCTCCCTTCCAAAAGAAATCCAATGACACAAGTTTGAAATACAAATAAAAAATTGGGTTTTGAAATTTTAAAATAAGAAACATGATTTTATCATTTAAAAACCTAACACACACTACATACTATTTCCAAAACCATTTTCCATTTTATAATCAAAACCCAAAACAACAGATAGAAAATTTCGGCTAAAGTAGAACTGGAAAATAGTGAATGCCCGAAAAAAACCAAAACAACAAAAAGTAAATATATAATATAAATTATTAAGTAACCATGGTTTATCATAAATATCCATAGAAGACCACAATGATTTCTCATTTTAGAACCATCTTCTGGAGAATGGTGAATCTCCTAGGTCTATATCTAACTAGCCACCCTAAAACTACAAAAATCAAGTCTCAATTCCTACTTATCATGACAGAAAATCCAGGTGCTTCCAACCCATATAATCAAGATTGGTCAAAAACATTCATTAATCAATCTAATTGACTCCCAATATCCCATGGTGGTAGTAATACTGTGTAATGTGGAGGCCCTCACATGCGTGAATCATCTTAACTGTCCTCATTGGACTTGCCTACCCCAATCACCAAAACTCTATATGATAACCCATAATGGTATATCCCCGTATAGAGGTTCCCAATAGAAATATATATGTACACAAACTTGTTTATGTCACATCATCGAAGGTTCCAACCAGGACGACATACATATAATCATTTAAAACATTTCAAAAAAACCTTAAGGTTTCCAAACAAGTGCCCAATCTCCAAAACAAAATCTTTTCAATGAGTCAACATGAACATTACACCTGAGATGGAAGTG
Organism: Viscum album; assembly: GCA_963277665.1. Lineage (NCBI taxonomy): Eukaryota > Viridiplantae > Streptophyta > Magnoliopsida > Santalales > Viscaceae > Viscum > Viscum album. The sequence goes on from OY728152.1 coordinate 2,089,666,822, forward strand.
AATAACAGTCCATTAGGTTGAAATGTCTAAAGCATTTACCAAAAACATTTTAAAAACACCACTTTTATATATACAAATACAAATGGGACCTTATGTTGTGAAACACTCAGAAACACTCATTACAATTTCCAAATGTCCTTTACTCTTTTAAGTCATGCCAAATTATGCTTTACGATCAAATGGTTCAATCATGAGGAAAACCTTTAAATTCATTTATTAGAATCCACAAAAAGACCCAACTTAAGGCATCAACTTCATTTTTTGACACATCTAGGTGAGCAACTAATGCACCCATGGATGAGCCAACATATTTTGATACACCAGTCACCAATATGACGCCTAAAACCCATTTCCATAAAACAGCCATTGGCTTGAAAATCAATTCCAGCCACCTATATTATTTATAAAACATAAAAACATACCCTTTGGAATTGTTAAACACTTGCTAAAACATTTTAACACATTTAACAAGACTTTCCATATTAAAACCATACACTATTGTCCAAATATTACAACCAAATAGACATTTAATCAATAGCGCGAATGTTGACCATTTCATAAGGACCCCAAATTTCCCTTTAAATAATCACTATGAGTTAAAAAGAACACCCTAGGTGCCAAAATTGCAAACATTGCATGTAAAGATCATGAAAACATATTTTTAATAAATTAAATCATTCAGAAAACACCTAAAAAAAATTAATTGTGTTTGTAATGAAGATGTGAATCATATTTAAAAAAAACTCAAAAACAAGTTTTGGCACCTAAATAAACAAATTCATCATGGACACACATATGAATTTAAATCAAGCACACTAAATTCACCAATACGAATGAATAAATGAATTTTTACAAAAAATAATTATTTTTTAAAAAATTCTAAAAACATATTAACACAGTAAAGTTCATACTAGGTATATGGAAATGTTTTAACTCAAATTATCAATAAAAAAATAATAATTAAAAGAACCAAACACCACAAAAATGCATTAGATAGGAAAAATTAGGGATTTTCCTACCTCAAACTGAGAGCGTATGAAACAGAACCTCAAGAGAAGGAGGAAAAATGCCATTTGAACCAAAAAAACACCCTAGAAAATGGGTAAAATATGTGAAACACAACCCATGATATTATTATTTATTAAAAATTAAATAAAAACCTTAAATCTGGAATGATAAAAAATAATACACACCATAGAATGGGGGTTCAGTGTGCACAAGAGTGCAAGAGCGAGGGAGGTCAGCTGGTGTACTGGGAATGAGGTGTAGTGAGGGGAAGCGGCTGATAGCCAGAGGGAAGGGGTGAGGGAGGTTGGCTAGTGGAGGGTCGAGTGAAAGGAAGGGAACTGGGGGAGGGGTCCAATTCGAAGTGAGTAAGGAAGGAGGGGGTGTGCTGTATATGTTAGGGTGTGTAAAATATAATAATAAAAATAATAACAAAAACAATAATAATAATAATAATATAATAATAATATTATTAATAATTATATAAATAATATTAATATTACCATTAATATAAAAATAAATTTTTTAATAATAAATATTATCATTTTTCTTCAAAACAATCATAATAATCATAATAATAATAATAGAAATAATAATAAGAATAAGAATAATAATAATAATAATAAGAAAAAATACATTTTGAAGATTTAGAATAATAATTACAATTATAATAATGGTAATAATTTTATGAATCTCACTTTAAATAATAATTATATTAATAAAAATTTGTTAATTACTATATTAATACATTTTTTAATAATAATAAAATTATTAACAATTCTTAATAATAACAATATTATTACCTAAACAATTATATTATTATTATTACATTTTAAACAATTAACATATTTCTTTTAGATAAAAAATTATTTATTTCGAATGATAGCCATCTCTATAGGAAACTGGGCTGACCGTGTGGCTACTGCTAACCTAGTGGTGGCCATGAACCGGTCCAAAACCCAGCGAAGTCATTGAACATAATAACATTTAAAACTTGACCCACCCCAATCCTTAACGTTTGTAACCAATGCCATGAAATAATAAATTAAAATAAATTAAAAGGTCGAGATGTGACAATTATCCCCACCAGAGTTGCTTTCTGGCCCCATAAATAACAAAGTCGAATGTTAACCAAAACTTGAGTCCATGCCCTAAAAAACTAAGGAAAACTATGAATCCCAAGATGACCTTACTCTCTTCTAATCACACACAGTAGAATATGAAGAAACCATAACACTAAATAGGGGAGAACATGAGATGGCTCTCCCCACCTTAAGTATTCTTATATCATGAAAATTAAAACATGATCATTCCACCCTGGTAGGGGGGCCCACATAGTAACTATGAAATAATCAAAACTATATTCTATAGCACAAGAAAAAAAAACCTCTGTAGAAACATGGAACTCTCAATGCAGACCAAAAACCCCCAACACTCGGTAAAAACCTACGAGAAGAACATACCTCAAGCCGTGAGCCTGAGCATAACTGCAAACATTTATTCTTCTATAGGCACTTACATTTCCAAAAAAGCATAGATAATCTGAGATCAACCCATACAATGGTTAAACACACTTTAATAAAATGCATTATTCAGAAAACCATAATAAAAAAATGGAACTATTGGATTACCATAGAACAAGTTCATCAAATTCACCCATTGAATGATGAACTCACAATAATAGTAAAACATTAACAATAGTTAATGAAGAATAAAAATTCTTTAAATGTTCAAATCCCAACATGGAACACAAAACCTGAACCACGTATTCACACCCCCGGAAACTCCAGGCTACACGTGAGCTTCACCTCAAGACCTGTGGCTGGGGATCTAATGGTTGAAGAATATCCTAACTCACTTTAGGCACTAAAATCCTCCAACCACATCATATTCTTCAAGTGACGCTTCATGAAAATATTATCTATATGAACGACACACCTGCAACTATAGAACGTCATCAAAGGGATGCAACATGATGGCTTTGTGTGCCCTAAACATCCACACTAGTGGCACACCATTGAACTATCTGACAAACAGGAAGCCGAAACCACTATAGAATACTCTTTAGAAACATGTCTCTGAAGCACACCCTACTCGCCATATGAGTAACATCCATGAGAAATTTGATACGTTGGATTTCCAACCATCAGCACTCTAGGACCAACTGAGTTAGGAACGCCTCATCCACTAGCTTCTCGAAACTATGGTCCTCAGAAGGGAGGACCCTCACCATGATCTCTAGACAAGGACCCCTGATGATGACATAATTCTTCATCAAATCCTAAAATGCTAACTCTGGAGAAAATTACACAAGTTCCTTGTAATGGGAATCATAAGTCCTTACTGTCCAACGGCCTCATTGAATATGCATGAGCACTTCCATTTTCATTAACTTCACCTCTTTAGGAATGAACAATCGGATAAAGAAGGTTTTAAAGGCATCCCATTTAATCACAACTTGCATTGATGGTGGGGAAAAACTCTCAGTCTTCTACAACCAGAACTTCGAACAGACCCACAATGGAACGAACTCTAACAGCTTCAATAGTCCCCGGTACCCTGAAGATGTTCCTGACCACTTCAAACCACTCTACTACCTTTAGCGGACCCCAATCACCTTTAAAGACTAGAAATGTTAGAGAAGGACAAAAAACTCAACATGACTTATCAAAAACCTTTCAAACCTTTCTTGGCAGCATTTTTGAAAAAAAATATATATAAAACATAGAGACAAAACCAATATCAAGCTAAAGAAACATTAATGAAATCACCATCGTTGGAAAACAACTAGATCAAAAACCATCCAAATATATAAACATAGAAAAAATATTCTCTTTTAAAAAACCACCATTATAAAACATGTTCATGTCTTTAATTTCAAATAAACACCCATGGAATCCCATGAACTATAACACATGTGTCCATCCATTCCATTTAATTTCCAATTTCAAACAATTACCAAATTGTGAAGCCAAAACATTTTTCCTTTATGTTTTTTTTAAAAACTCAAAACCATATAAAGGGAAGCATCACAATTTCCAAAATCCCTTTTTCACATTCAATAACACACTTACACCAACTAAAGCCATGAAAAAACACCAAATACACCAAACTGTTGGAGAGGGGGACTTGCATTTATTCCAAACATGGTGTCATGGTAGTGAGTCATGCCCCATATTTGTAATAAAACTATGAGGAACTTGAACCGGGTACTTCATTATCAAATGGGTCACTAATCCATGCGAAATCACAACCTGACACCGGCTCGCCTCCATTGTTATCACTCAATCAAATAAAAACCAGAGAAATACTAGGGCTCAATTCTTGGACTACCCCTAGTAACTCAGGGTTTGTAACTATTGAGGGTTCATGAATCCCTTCCCCTACCTCCCTCGTCTATCTTTAAAGTCCTAATATCTGTCTATAGGACACCCCAAATAACAAAGGCCTCTTTTGATAGCATTTTTCCATGAACAAACCATGGTCGACCCTGAACTGGTCACCCAATCCTGTCCATGACTTGTCCTAATGGGTGTTCATGATCCCCTTTTGAGGGAAACCATTGTCGGAAATCATAATTTAACCGTTGGTAATGATTTTTACCATGAATAGAAGGTAACAAAATTTATAATAACTGACTATAAAAATAAAAACTAGCAGTGGAAAAAAAACCACACATACCACCAGGTTACCTTCCAGGTCACCACCTAACCAAAGACCAATATTTCTCCAAGAATGTATAACATGTCCATGAGAACATGAGTAATGGGGACCTGTAACTAAAATTATAAAGTAGGCATGAGAAATGAAATGAATAGTATGGATGCTAAGAATAAACCACTGAATCAAATAAACTCCCTTCCTAAAACAATCTAATGACACAAGTTTGAAATAAAAATAGAAAATTAGAGTTTTCACATTTTAAAATAAGCAACATGTTTTTTTCATTTAAAAATCCTACACACGCTACATAACATTTCCAAAACCATTTTCCATTTTATAAGCAAACGATTTCAAAGCTGGGATAATGTTGAATATGTAAATAGTGCAAGCTAAAAATAAACTAGTACAACATAAAGTAAACAAGAAATATAAATGATTATGTAAACATGGGTTATCCTAGACATCCTTAGAAGACACCTATATGTACTCAGTTTAGAACCACCTTCCATAATATGGTGAATCTTTTATATCTTTAACAAACTGGTCAGCCTAAAACTAACCAAATATGGTGGCAAATCCCGCCTGTCCTAACAACAAATCTAGGTGGTTTCGACCCTTCTAATAGGTGTTGACCAGAAACCATTACTCGATCATCCATAAGATTCCCATGAACCCATGGCGGTAGTAACATTTTGTAAGTAGGAGGCCCTCGCATGTGTCAGTCATCTTACCCACCACCACTGCACATGCCTACCCCAAACACGAACACTCTATATGATAACCCATAATGGGATATCCCCCTACAGAGGTGATGACTAGATATATTTATATATATATACAAACATTTAAATTCCACATCATCCAAGGTATTAATCGAGCTGAAATACATATAACCATTTATATCTTTTCACTAAACCTTGTGGTTTCCAAACAGGCACCCAATCTCTAAAACAAAATCTTTTCATAGAGTCAATGTGAAAATTACAATAGATATGGATGTTAAAAATGGTCCCTTAGGAAAACATGTCTAATTAATTTACTAAAAACATTTTAAAAACACCACTTTTTCATTTAAAAAGCCAAATGGGGCCTTAATTTTTAGAACACCCACAAAATTTCTTCACAATTACAAAACAAACATTTTCTCTTTTAACTCATGCCAAATTATGCTTTAAATCTAAATAGGCCATATATTAATAACACCTTTAAATACATTTATTAAAACCCACAAAAATACCCAAATTAAGGCATCACCTTCATTTTTTGACCCATCTATGTGCGCACCTAGTGCACCCATGTATGCACCAACATCTCATGATACACCAACCACCAATACGAAACTTATAAACTATTTCCATAAAACAAACATTGCTTTAAAAACCATGTCCAACCAAACACCTTATTTAGAAAACATTAATCTATCCCCTTGTAAATTATTAAACTCTCCCAAAAACATTTTAACACATTTAACAAACCATGCCATTTCAAAACCATACACTCTAGGACAAATTTTACTACCAAATAAACATTTCCACAACATAGTGAATATTGATAATGTCATAAGAACAACAAATTTTTCATTAAAGAAACACTATCAATTAATAAAAACACCCTAGGTTCCAAATCCTAAACATTACACTTAAAGATCATGAAAACCTATTTTTAATAAATTAAATCTTTTAGAGAACACAAAAAATTAATTGTGTGCACAATGAAGATGTGACTCATATTTTAAAAAATTCAAAAAAAGATTTCGTACCTAAATAAAAAATTTCATTATGGCCACATATGTGAATTTATATAAAACACACTAAATGCTCCAATACAATGTCATAACTGAAGAGTCACATAAAAATCCATTTTTAATCAAAATCTGAAAAATTATATATGATGTAATGATCTAACTATGTATATGGTGATTCTGTAAGTCAAATGACCAAATAAAAATAATAATAACTAAAAGAATAAAATTCCATAGAAATGCATCAGAATGGAGAATATTTGGATTCACATACTTCAAATTGAGAGAGAACACAATGGAACCTCAACACAAGGAATAACAATGCGCTAAGTACCAAACACACACACTATAAAATGAGAAAAATATATGGAACACAAACCACAATATTAGGATGTAGAAAAATTAAATAAAAAAGCCAAATATATAATGAGAAAAAATAACAAAAACTGGAATAGGGGGTTCAGCGTGCACAAGGGAGATGGGAAAAGAGGGGTTGTATTGCGTCACTATTGGCCACCAGAGATGAGGGGTGGTGAAGGTAGTTCGAGCTTCCGGAGCAGGGAGGGGTGTTTTCGGAGTGCAGAGGGGTGAGGGATGGTCGAAGGTGGCCTGGTGCACTTGGATGAAGTTGATGAGGAGGTGCGGTGAGGGGAAGCAACTGTTGGTTATAGTAGAGGGGAAAGTGAGGTCAGTTGGTGCACTAGGAAGAAGGTTCACCAAGGGGAAGGGGCTGCTATCAAGAGACGAGGAGTGAGTGCAGGGAAGGGAACCCGAGGAGGGGGCCGACACAGAGTGGATAAGGGGTAAGGGTGGGCATTGGGTAGCTTAGGGTTTGGGGTTTTAAAAGAAATTATGTAGTAAAAAATACAATAATAATATTAGTAGTAGTAATAATAATAATAATACCATTAATATAAAAATAAAAATTTAAATAATAATTATAATAATTATTCTTCAAAATAACAACAAAACAATAATAATAATAATAACAAATAAAATTTGAATATTAGGAATAATAATAACAATTATAAAATAAGTAATAATTTCAATAATTTCATTTTAAATTATACAGATATTAATAAAAGGTTACTAATAATTATATTATTAAATTTTTTTAATAATAATATTATTATTATAAATTCATAATAACAAAAATATTATTATCTACACAATAATATTGTTATAATTACATTTTAAACATTTATCTTATTTCATTTACATAGAAATTAATTTATTTATAACGATAGACTTCTCCACGAGTAGCTGGGCTAGCCATGCAGCTACCACCGACCGTGTAGTGCCCACGCAGTGATCTGAAACCCATGGACATCGTTAAATGTCAAAAATATTAAAGTTGGACCCAACTTGAATCTTGAAGTTTGTAACCAAATCTAATAAATACTAAAATAAAATAAATTTATTAGTCGGGTGTGACATTTATCTTTCTCTATGTAGTGAAGATTTGATGTTTAGTTCATCTACTCACCATGTCGATCTCTTTGTGTTTAGACGTGGTTACATTCACACTTGGTTGCGTTGAGCTATTCTCTATGACTGTATATTTATTGTACAATCTTTCTATTCCTATATTATCTCTTAATACTCCCCCTTAAGATTTTTGGGTGTCCTACTTGGTATGTTTATAGTCACATCTACATGGGATTTTCCCACACGTTTCATGCCTTATGCAAGTGATGAGTAGGTCGACCATGAATTCAGAGGAGCTTAGGGATACATGGTACATTGGACCATGAGAGGTGGTCACAACATGGGATTCAGGATTTGGGATATCTGAGTAGTTTGGTTTTCTATTTTTTCAAGTAGGGACACATTTCGAGTTGGGTGTTTATTTTCTCCATTTAGTTTATAGTTCCCACAATTGTACTCTTTTACCATCTTGAGGATGTTCATGCATGGTTGTTCCCTCAGATTTCTATTTCTTTTTATTTTACTCCCTCTGCGCCTTTTCATTAATATGGATGTGTGTGTATGTACAGGTACGTTGGAAAAGGAATCCCCATTTTAGTTATTCCTTTGGAACTATTCGTCTACCCCTGTCCTATGAATGCATGCTTGGGGTAGTTATGGCACGTACCCTTTCATGTGTCGGGTTGTGACAGGTATGATAAAAGATATGAAATGTAATTATCCCTTAGGTTGTTTTTATATTGTGCGTGAATTATCCCACACTAGTTCTAACCAATGTAGATAATGTTATCACTCATGGATATTCAAGCATAGATTGGGAAGGTTATTTACTCTTTCAGTTTTAATTTATCACATTTTTATATACTTTTATAATTATGGAAATTATCTAAGGACACTATTGGTTGTTCCATGTAATGTTAGTACCCACATCCTACATGGGACCTCTACAATGGGTGCATAGCATCTAATTCATGGAAAAAGCATTGTTAAAGGCCATGCATGTAATTTCCTGGATCTAGATGCCACTAAAAGGTTCCCCATGCTCGGTTTTCCACATGGGCTCAAGGGAATTTCCAAATAATTTAGAGTCTACAAACAAGATGAAAGGTCCTAGGGTGTGATTTTGGGGAAAATATGACCTCATTAAAAGAGTATAACACAAATAAATAAATAATAACAATATAAGAAGTAGTAAAATGCATGAAACTAATGTAAAGAATAAGGAATTGAAAGGTAATGATAACCAGAAGGCATATAATATCAGAATGATGTTATATGTTACATGTTCTATGAAAGTAGAGAAAAAAAGATATAAAACTATAAAGTAAAATGAAATACTAAGGTTCAACAATAAAATATAAAACACAGCAGCATCACAAGACTTGGATTGGTCCCATTCTCTACAGCTCCTAAGCAATAATCAAGTACCTATATAAAGAGCCTTGACCTAATCAACACCTGTAACAATATAGTCTGTTTTGACCAAAAAACATGACCCAGATTGGGTGTTTGAAATAAATCCCAGTAGAAAACCACCCAAGGTTTGTTCAAATGCACCAGTGAGTATTTTCAATAGTAGTGTATAATAATGAAAGCATTAAAATAAGAAGTACTCAAAAGTAAAAAATACAACAAGTCTTATTCCATTTATACCATTCATGTTCATTAAGAAATATAATTGTGCGGATTCATATGTTTTTAGAATCTGGCCCTGTCCAATCAATCCCCTATTCATGAAAAAAAATATACCTCAGTATACAATGAATCAAAAAAAATTATAATATAATCCAAGCTTTTTCTTTTTCTTAGAAGAGGTGTCATATGTCATTACAATAGTTAAAACCGAGTTCAAAACCATTCCCATAGGCTGTCCACAAACATAACAAATAATTGATCATAGAAAATTTCCCACAGGCAAAAGAAAACATAGCCCACAAGCACAAAAAAGCTTTCCCACATGCATGAATAATCTCTTCATGCTACAGAATAAATAAATATGGCCATTCATGAATAAGAACTTCAGCATAATGAAAAACATGAAATATTTACTCTATTACATGGTTGAGAAGGAAATAATTCACATTAGTAATAATTTAATTAACCATTTCATTTCAAATAACCCATTAGAGGGAAAACAGAGGCATAACCATGGTTACCTAATCCAAAAGGCCCATCAACAGTTATCCCAGCAAAATGCACCTATGAGGTGGAAATTAATCAAAATAAGTAGTATCAACATGCTTCAATTCTTATAATTAATCATTTAAACAATCATAGGAATTATCACGGGTCAAAGCCTCAATGAAAAGTCACCCAAAACAAGGGAATGATGCAAAATAGCACATATAAACAACTTCACATTAAGAAATAAGCACAAGACCACCTACCTATTCCTAGTATGACTCTACGTGTCCATTCTCTACATTCAATTCATCGAAGAACGGTGTAGATCTATGAAACATGGAAGTTTAATCAACCTTAAATAACTTATTTGAGAACAAAAATCACCAATAATGACTCAAGAGTAATTAATATCTTACCAATTGGGTTTAAACGATACTGACAGTGATTTATTTGGAGTTTGTATGATCAACCGGGAAGGGGTTGATGTTCCGACGCTCCTATTGACTTCCCCCAGAGAGCCTTCTATCCAAATAACATAAGAACGAATCCACTTCCTATTTGAATATAAAAACACAATGAACCTGGAAAATAATTCCATATACATGCAGTTTATATAATTTAACTATGTATTTGGTGGCTGAATTTCACCTACTTACTTTTGAGGGCATGCCGACCTGACTACACAATGTGTACTAGGACGTACATGGTATGTATTTGGTTTTCCATTTTTTTCTCACTAACATGACCACTGGCCATGTATTCCCTTCATAAATAGACATACTACTTGAGATGGTCTTGGTAGTACACAACATGTTACCCTTAATTCAAATATTTTTCCAAAATTTCTCTTATTTTCTCAAAAATCAACTCAAGAAAAAAGAAAAAAAAGAAAATTACTTCAATGTAAGAATAGAGTTATTACAGTGTGACTAGTATATAGCTGGATGGAGGTGCAGTGGATGAATGGTCAAGATTTATTTAAATATTTATTTTAAATCATGTCTTTACTTTATGTCGTATTGTGTTCATTTTGGTTCCTTTAGGATTGTTCACCTATGATTGTCCCATGAGCAGTCTATTTTATATTGGTATGGCCATCAAGATGTTATGGATATTGATTTTTCCTACCAATTTATATATTTATATATTTTTACCACTGTAAATTTTTTTTATCTTTTGTCTCCACTTTTATTTATAGTTATATTTATGAGGTCATGTTTTCTTCCTATCACCTCGTTGGCCCTCACTATATGTCAGAAACCAATGGAATATGGGGAGGTGTGCATGAGGTCAGTGGAACTCTATTTCATGTTTTTTGGGAGATCCAAGTTGGAGATTCTATGAAGTTGTATCAAAGTGATTTAGAATTAAGTTAGTATAATTGTACAATTAGTGGTTTTTATTTGGGTAGTAGTATATGGATTTTACAGATATGTTGGGGCCTTGGATGGATGTCATCTTGTGTGCTTGACCGACTCAAGTATGAGCTGAGGTCTATGTCACTAGGACTATTGGGATTTAATTTTCAATTTTTTTTATTATCATTGAGTTATTTGATTTGGATGGGTATGTTTTTTGATATTCAAAATTTATATTTTTGACTCTTATCCCTATGAGGATAAAAGTCATGTAATACTTGTGTGTCTGGATGAGTTTTAATTTCTAAGGGAAATTTGAGATTTCAGTTACTAGATAAGTGATTTTGAGAACCAAGGTTTAAAGGATAATTATGAAGGTCTAGATGCCTCAAATGTTTTATTTTGAGGAATATTTAATTTAATCTATAAATTGATAAATAGATTGTTTTTATTGATATATTTATTATTGTAATTAATCTGGTGATGAATAATTTTCAATTTGAAATTTTAAGATTATTTTTTTGAATCAATATAGAATTAAAATTTTAAATGAATTTATTTATAGAGTTTTAATGTTTTAATATTTTTTGAATTAAAAAAATCCATACATTGGGTTTCTTATGTGAATTAATGAATGTGATTTTTTAATAATGAATATTTTATGATTTGAAAACAAAAAAAATAATTAAATTGAATTGACATGAATTTGTATTTTATCTTTTAATTTATTGATGGAATTTTATTTTTATTCGTTTTTATATGAGATAAAATTACCATGAAAAAATATGTTTTTTCAATGCTACTTAAAAAAATGCCAAGGTTGAAGATAATAAATGAAGGAAGCATGATCAATTATGTGATTGTGTCCACAAACAGACCACCTAGCACTGATGGTAATTCTACTCACCTTTCTCAAATTTTTATAATGTCATAAAGTGATGATGCATGTGTTTTCTGAAACTATCATAAGTGTTGGAATGTGACTGAAATCTGAAGAAAAAAATAAGTGACCATAAGGAACACATTAAGTAAAAAGAAAAACATACCATGAGTTCCTCTCCATCCTAATTTATGGTCACTTACCAAGTAACCATGGTGAAATCACTATAGCTTATTCCCCTGCTAGATAGATCACAACTAAACGTGTTTCCCCCGTATGAACCTACTACGCTCACATATTCGTTAGTTTCTTCCATTCTCTACACTATATAACCTTGCATGAATAAAGTCACTAGATACTCTATTGAAGAAACTTCAATATCTCCACCAAAAATGAATAAGTTCATAGTTTATCCATATGTTGAAACGGAGTCATACCCCCATGGTAGATGAAAAATATCATAAAGCTCATTGACGTCATAATTGATGCTTCTAGTGAAGAACCATATCTAATTTCTGAGTTGTCCTACTAAATTCAAGGCCATGGGAAGTTGAATCTTGTGTTGCTTGTCGAAAATGAGCTTCTATGAATGAAAGAAATAATTGAACGTGGTATTACATGATCAGCTAAGGCATGATTATCCATTTAAATTAAGATGGAATTTAAGGATGAATCTAAAGTCATGCAATTGAACTCGAACCATTTTATTGGAGGGTGAATAACTCAAGCCATTCCATGTGGGGATTAATCCTGACCATGATTTCCACCATGCTAACAGAAAGGGGAAAGTTGATCCCTAATTCCAGATTTATAGAAGACCCATATATCATTGTAGAAGACCTGAAGCTGACTTGTAAAAATTGAAATAATTTGACTAATTTAAAATTAAGAATCCAAATACGGATGAATGCCAAACCCGATTTCAAACTCGCCAAAGAAGGATCAGGACGAATAGATAACCTTGATGGAGATAATGTTAAATTATAAAATTTATTTATTATTGTCATTGTTTCCCATGTAAAAAATTTAAGACCAGTGGATGTCTCATTACTTCCCAGTGTTACAGCTGTTTCTCCAAATAAATTTTCACACCTCATGGTTAGAAAATTTCCCCAAATTACCACCTAAAAAGATCTATGATGCATCCCAGACTTCATTTTATGATTTCAAACACCATCACCAACATTGTCTGAGCTTACATGCCTGATTATCGCTTGCTCTAGCCATATGCACAACACAACTTTTATTTATAATAATTTTTTGAATTAATTTTTTTTCATTGTTTCTATTTTATTGTCTGAAATTAGATTCACAAAGACTAGTTTTCTAGGCCCAATTACTATGAAATACTAGGTCCATTCCGGGATTTCTCTCATTAAATCCACTATAATACAAATCTAAAGTCCAATACATCCATCGTGTTCTTCCTTTGATCATAGGTTGATGTCGATTGTGTTGGGAATTACTAAAGCACTCCGCATCAAAATTGAATGGAGAATGATATTTTGAGCAAAAAGAATCAACTTTAGAATTTTTTTTATTTCATGAAAATCCATCACATATCTCAATATGGACAAATGTCAAGGATCTAAAATTCAGTGTTTTTGGGAAAAAATAAGGGAACATTCCTAGAGTAAGTCAATGAAGTTAAAGATGTTCATGCTACTCACATGGTGAATTTAGAAGTTCACCACAGACCTCCATGAATTCTTCTATAAATAATGTACTATTCACTTTGTTGTAGTTATTTCTCTCCATGAGAGGATGTTTTATACAATCACTCACTGCTACTATGACATTATGTTTTTCTTCAATTTATTTTTGTAATAACTTTAGTGATGAAACACTAATCCACTAGTTGGTGATTCGAGGAGATTCTACTTATCCTCTTAAAAATTATTTCTATATTTCAAATATTTAATATCTTCTAATTTAATCAACAGTTCCATTCTAATTGTATTGAAATTGTGATATTTCTTATTTCGTTCACTTTTAGTTCATCTTCCCTTATCCACTAGATCACACACACAATCCACTTATGTCCTCTCCATTGTGTGTTATTGTGAGTATTGGGTTGACTTAAGGGTAATTGGAGATCACTAATTACTTGGCTAAGGGATATTTGAGGCTGCAGTGATCATTTCATCCCTCATATTGATTAAAAAATTCTAGGAGAGGGTAATCGAGTGATATTTAATTTAATTAGGAAGAAAATGAGAGAGTATAAATTTGAATAATGATTTTATAGGGAAGGTAACGGGAAAAATTAGTATTGGCCACATCTTATAAAATTGAATTTAAGACCAAACAAGTTTTAATTCCATTGTTGTTTATAACAATTGAAGCAACGTGTTAAAAGAAAAACACACCCATATCATTGTCCTCTTCAAGGATAAACATGAGTCTCACAACAACTACATTTTATTTGGGTTCAAAAAATGTTTTTTGAAGTGCCCAATGATAGGAAGATCGTCATACATGGAATCATTGATCGGAAAGCTAGTATTTTTGTTTTACTTTTGTTTTATTTTTTATCAAAAAATGACAGAATCTAATTAATATCACCTTATTGGTTTTGATCCAAAGGTTGAGAGATATTTTATAGATAAACATAGATCCTTGGGAATCATAGATGAAGTGGAAAGGGATTTTGTTATTGTCCCAATGACTGGTTCCTCATACCCTTCTTCTAATCCCACTAGAGTTACCTTAAGAACTGAAACCCTTGAAGATAATAAACATAATGTTAATATAAATTTAAGAGAATTATATGAACCCAATTTCAACAACAACTAGTTTTTAAATTTTAATAATAAAAAATTTTGTGAGTTAAAATCTAGGTTTAATTATATAGGACTCACCATAGCTCAAATCAATTGGATTACATTTCCCTTTTCTCTTGAAGGATCTGACATGGAGTAGATCTAAAATATTCAACCAGGAGAGACCACTAAATGGGATGAACTATGCAGTTCCTTCCACCATAAGTATTTCCCAGCCTTAGGAAGTATTTATTGAAGGAAGGAGAATTATTCAATCAGAAAAGCAAGCAGAGAGACACTTTACGGCTCTTAGGAAATATCCAAATGATTAAAAAATTCCAACCCACATCAACCCAATGAAGAGTATCATTTCTTGGAATTAATTTAACTATGAGAAAATGGATATTTACGACGGGTTATTTGTGACGGGCCGATTACCCCATCACAAATAACATGTATTTTCGGCAGGAGATAAGGACCTGTCACAATAGGTTTGGCATGAAATACAGGCCAAACCATAGGCAATGGTATTTGCGCTGAGATACTTGCTCTGTCGCAAATAATTGGCAATAGTTTTTAGTATTTTTGATGGGATGCTTGCCTCATCAAAAATAATTTTTCGGCAGGAACCCATTTTCAATAGGTCCCGTCACAATTAACTTTTTAATGGCCCACTGTAATTAATGCATGTGGAGTTATTTGCAAAGGGCTTCGTCTTAAATAACACTATTTAAGATGGGCTTCTAGTCGTAAATAATTTATCCTATATATACCCTCATATGTTTCTATCTCATTTCCATGTTTACTCAACATCACTCTCTATCTCTTCTGAAAAAATTTCTTCTGAAATTTTTCAGAGTTTAATGTTTTAAATCAATGCATTATCTGTGCCATTAATACTCTGAAAACATCAGTTTCAAGGTATTTGTCTTTATTATTGTTTAGTTAGTTTATTTTATTTCAAATTATAAATAATATTTTTTAATTAGATGTAAATTATTGAAATTAGAATTAGATATTTGTTTTTTCAGTATTTTTTTTATGAATAGTTATATCAATGTGTTAATTAGTAATAAATTATAATAATTAGTAACAATTTTAAATAATTAGTAATAATTAGCAATAATTAGTACTAATTAGTTATAAGTAGAATTAATTATTAATAAATAAAATTAATTAGAAATAAATTGTTATTAATTTGTAATATTATAAATAATTATTAATAATTAAAAAATTGTTATTATTTAAAAAATTAAGAATAATTAAAAAAAATTAATAATTATTAATAATTAGAAATAAGTTGTAACAATTAGAAATAATTTGTAATAATTAGAAATAAATACTATTAATTAGAAATAATTTGTAATAATTAGAAAAAATTGGAAAAAATCAGAAAAAATCATAATAATTAGAAATAATTCTATATAATTATCAATAAATATGAAAAACACGTAATAAATTTTAATAATTAAATATAATTTGTAAAAAATATAATAATTAGTAATAATTATCATTAATTAGTAATAATTATTATTAATTAGAAATAATTATTATCAATTAGTAATAATTACAATTAATTAGTAATAATTAGTGATAAATAAAAATAAGTATGAATAATTATTAATTATTAGAAAATCTTGAAATAATTATAAATAATTAGAATTAATAAGCAATAGTAAGTAATGATTAGTAATAATTCGTAATAATTACTAATGATAATTAATAATTAGTTATAATTCTTAATAATTAGTAATAATTGTGATTAATTAGTCATAATTAAGATTAATTTGTGATAATTAGGATTAATTAGTAATAATTAGGATTAATTAGGATTAATTAGGATTAATTGGTAATAATTATGAATAATTAGGAATAATTAGGAATAATTCTGAATAATTGGGAATGATTTGGAATAATTAGGATTAATTAGTAATAATTAGTAACAATTAGGAATAATTTTTTATATTTAGTAAAAATTAGAAATAATTATTAATAATTAGTAATAATCAGGATTAATCAGTAACAATTAGTATTAATTAGTAATAATTAGGATTAATTAGTAATAATTAGGATATGTTAGTAACAATTAAAATTAATTAATAATAATTATGATTAATTACTAATAATTTGCAACAAATTGTAATAATTAGTAATATATTGTGATAATTAGCAATAAACTATAATAATTAACAATAAATTGTAACAATTAGCAATAAATAATAATAATTAGTAATAATTACTAATAATTATTAATAAGCACTAATAATTTTTATTAGTTAGTAATAATTAGTTTAAATTAGTGGTAATTAGTATTAATTAGTAATAAGTTGGAAGAATTATAAATAATTAGCAATAAATTATAATAGTTAGTAATAAATTGTTATAATTAGCAATAAATAGTAACAATTAGCAATAAAATATAATAATTAGCAATAATTAGTAATAATTAGTAATAATTATTAATAATTTCGATTATGATTAATTATTAATAATTAGGATCATGATTAATCAGTAATAATTAGAATTAATTAATAATAATTAGATTAATGAGTAATAATTTAAATATATTAGTAATAAATTGAAAAAATTAGTAATAAATTATAATAACTAATAATAATTAGGGATAACTAGTTATAATTTGTAATAATTAGTAATAATTAGTAATAATTAGGATTAATTAGTAATAATTAGTAATAATTTGGATTAATTATTTATAATTTGGAATAATTATAAAAATTTAGTAAAAATTAGTAATATTTAGAAATAATTATAAATAATTAGGATCAATTAGTAATAATTATAATTAATTACAAATAATTAGCATTAATTTGGAATAATTTGGAATAGTTAGGATTAAATAATATTAATTAGGAATACATCATAATAAATTTGAATATATTGATAAACTGACACAATTCTTAACCGATTGGTGGCATTCCTTTTGATCGACGACTCAGGTCCTTGCAATATTCTCCCACTGATGTCAATTTGAAAAATCTGCGCGTACATACGTCAGAGAAAAATTTTCAAAGAGATTTATGTAGAATAATGCTCCAAGGAGGTGAGTCGTCAGACAAAAGAGACAGTTTTTTCCAATGACTCATCCCCATTTATCTTTCTGCGACTAAAATCACTATGAATAGTCTTCTCTAATGTAAATTTATTTTCGTATGCATGAGAGAATGGAGAGGGCTGCGGTGAGGCTTCTCTGCTCTGCATCCTCATGCATAAGAAAATGGATATTTGTGTGTCAGATGAGACTTTTCGTAATTATTTTAGTCATGGAAACTTTCCCAGGGATGAGTTGTCAGGCAAAATAACTTTCGTCAACCTGTTTAAAATTATGATGCCCGGAATTGAAAATAATAATTACAAAATAACTGAAATTAATAATAATTAATGGTAATTATTAAAAAAATATAAAAATGATTATAGATTAGTTTAAATTCTAAAAAAATAGTACAAATAACTTTAAAATAATAAAAATTATTATAAATTGCTGGATATGTGAATTTAATTGTCTTCTATTTTTTGGATAGTGTTTATCTTATATCTAATTATACAAAATAACTAGTTATTTCATTTTTTTTTTCAAAAATATGGAACTAGGATGTTGAAAACATTCATTATTATATGATCATGCTTGGCTAACTAAGAGTAGAAATCCAAATGGTTCTTGTTTCAATCCTAAATATATTGTGGGTGTTCAATATTCTTATCATTTGCATCATCGAAACCAAATTTTTTTTCAAAAGGGACAATTAAGTGTCCTTGTAAAAAATGTTCTTGGAGGATGTATGAAAATTTTGACAACATTTTAGGTCATTTATTGCATTTTGGTTTTCAACCAGATTATGTTTTTTGGTATCAACATGATGAACACAGTTCTAGATAAGATATTAATAACTTGGTTCCAAATCCAGCATAATTTCAAAAATTAGTACATGATGTGGCATGTCAGTTTGTTAAACAATCGGAAACTCAAGATGATATTTATTTAACTCCTATGTTGGAAAAATCTCATATATATGAGTTGTTGAGGTCCAATGAAGATTCTTTATATCATGGTTTCAAGATAAGAATTTTTTAAGCAGTTTCTTAATTTATGTCCATTAAACCACATAATGGATTATCAAATAGATGTTTTGATAAGATAATCTCATTGTTAAAAACATTGATACCCGAAGGAAATGTGTTGACTGCAAATGTTTATGAAAGAAAGGGGTTGGTTCATAATCTGGGTGTTGGTTATCAGAAGATTCATGCATGTTAAAATTAATACATCATATATTATGGTGAAAATGAGTTGTTGGATAGTTGTCCTACATGTGGAAAATCAACGTATGAATAAGCTCAACCATGTAAGTTTGGATTAGTTCCTGCAAAAGAATTGAGATATTTACCTCTTACACTCTGATTGCAGCATTTATTTATGTCTCAAAACACAACATCATTGATATCATGGAACAAAACCAAATTTTCTACCAGTAAAAGATTAAATCATCCCTCTAATGGTGATTCATTAAAACTTTTTGACCATGGGCATCTTTTGTTTGCTTTAGAATCCCAAAACATGAGATTGGGTCGTTCTACTAATGGTTTTGGTCCATTTGGTTCTTATGGTAGTCTGTATTCATGTTTTACTATTTTTATAATTCTTTATAATTTACCTCTGTGGATGTTTATGAAGGAGCCATATATCTTCTTGAACTTATTAATTCCAGGTCATCCAAAATAGAATATCAATGTTTATTTGAAACCATTGATTTATGAGTTGAATTTACTGTGGGGTAATGTTTTCAGTATATATTATGTTGGAGTGAAATAAAACTTCCTATAGAAAGTTGTATTGATGTTGAAAATTAGTAACTTCCTAGCACATGACATGTTATCTGGCTAGAGTACACATGATCCTAAATCATGTTTGTGCTGTATAATAGATAGAAAATCATTTATGCTCATCAATGTAAACAAACCTTGTTTTTTCAACTATCATTGCATATTTCTTCCAACCAATCATCCTTTTCGAAGAAAAAAATAGAATTTCATAAAAGGAACTACTGATAAAGATGGGACTCCAATAACAATCTCAGGTATAGAGTTAAAATAATTTGTCTCTTCATTACCTCCCATCACATTTGGACCAACAAAAAACAAAATAATATTGATGGGTTTGGAAAAGAGCACAGTTTGACAAAATGACATTTTTTTTGGAATTTACCATATTGTTCGGATTTTTTGTTCTATCACATGTTAGATGTGATACATATTGAGAAGAAATTTTATGACAATTTATTTCATACAGTTTCGGATTCCCCAAGTAAGACTAAAGATAATATAGAGGCACGATTAGATCTTCCCCAAAATTTCAAGCGACCAGAACATGAACTATTTGAAAATATATAATAACAGAAGTTAATGATGTTAAAATCAGTTTATCTACTATTTAAATGGATTTTATTTTTATTTAGTTTGTGGATTGATGATTTGAGATGTACATATGGTTATGCTTTCTATTTGGGAATATGTGTAAGAAATGGTCATATTACCAGATTGAAAATTCATGATTGTCATATTTTAATGGAAATACTTCTAACAATTGGATTATGAGGATTGTTAAATAATATTGTTTGGGA
This sequence comes from Viscum album, assembly GCA_963277665.1. Taxonomy (NCBI): domain Eukaryota; kingdom Viridiplantae; phylum Streptophyta; class Magnoliopsida; order Santalales; family Viscaceae; genus Viscum; species Viscum album. Next base: position 2,089,687,419 of record OY728152.1, read on the forward strand.
TGTGCATAAATATATATCACTTTTATTTTGAGACATTTGTGCATCAACAATAGACTACGATTCCATAAGAAAACTACACGACGAATTTTTTATAATTTTATGTAAAATGTAAAAAATATTCCCACCAGGTTTGTTTGAATCAATGGAAAATTTGATATTACCTTCACCTCATGAAGAAAAATGTAGAGGTTTGGTACAATTCTAATGGATGTTACCATTTGAGACATTCATGATGAAATTAAAATAAAAGTACTTAACAAAGCATCAGTTGAAAGCTCAATTTCATAAGCTTGTTTTAAGCGGAAATTTCATTTTTCTGCTCTCATTACTTTCAATCTGAATATGCTTTAAAACAAAACAGCATGAGCCATAATGAGAGAAATGTTTTTGATGAAATGGGAAATCAATTATCATTCTTTAATCATCCCAAACATGTATTCACGGAGTTCATGAATAAAGGCTATCATATTATGAACATCACAGTGCTCATACATATATTCTGCTCAACTATGAAGAAATTGCACCATTTTTATTGTGAGTGATCCTATCACTTATTCTATAATTTTTATAATTATACATTAATATTTTTTTATTTTTTTATATGGTAATAATATTAAGAAACAGTTTCCACAACTTATAGCAGCTGCGCTTGAAGGATGAAGTTAAAAAAATCCCTTCTAGTATAAAAAACTCATAAGAAAAATTATTTTTTATTTCACATAAAAAACAAATTAATACTTGTTATAATGATAATTTTATACAACTTTTAAGGTATTTTAACATGATGATAGAATTGATAATATTTTTTCTATATTGAGTAACCGACAATCAAAAATGGTTTAATATTATAATGCATATGTGGGGAATGGTTTTCAATTTCTTACATGTGCATATGTGGAATAAAAAAACATTTAATAGTGGTGTTTTTCTTAGGATATTACCATAGAGAAAATTATGTTCACTTTTATGCCATATTGGAAGAAATCAATGAATTGTGTTGTCTGGGAAAAAATTACATAACAATGATTAAATGTTAGTGGTTGGATTCTGAGAGAAGATTTCATTTTAATCTGATCCATGGAATAATTGATATTAAATATAAAATTCTATTCTTAGTAAATGGACCATTTTTATTATCTCATCAGGCACATAAAAATTATTATGAAAATTTGTTTGATAGTTCAACTGAGTTGAGTTATTTGTGGGGCATAATAAAAATTAAATAATAAGAGAATCAGTTTACTAAAAGTGAAATTGGTTCAACAGATGTTCACGAAATTGATACTTTTCAAGAAACTACTTAAAATCCATATTTTTTAAGAAGAGTCATGAATATCATTGATGACATCCAACATTTAAGGTCTGTTGGTGACAGTGATATTAATGATATTACAACTGAATTTGAAATGACAATAGACGAAGAATGTAAAACAAATATGTAAATTATTGAGGTTGATGAGTATTATGAAGAAATTTACATCAACATCTAGGAAGATAAGGATGAAGATGGACATTGAACCTATAAAATTATTTTTATAATCATATATAAAATATATCTATATATAATAGTCATTTTTAAATATTTTCTTACAAAAACCATTTCCTTTTTCGGATGGATGAGGATCTGTATCATATGTTTTAGAAGTATGATCTAGCTTTTGACAAGAAGGAGGTCAGATCAGTCGACCCTCATATTTTTTGTAGTTCATGAGACACTCGGAGGGAGTGTGGTCTTTCTTGACTGATTATTCCTGACCCTATCCCTAAGAGACTTCCACATCTTGGGTTTGATCCATGCACCCAGAGGGCTGTTTAACTGTATATTTTAGTCAGATTTTATTAATTTATTTATATTCTAATTGTTTGATGAATTGTAATTTTTTCACACCTTCACGCATAGAACAATTGGAGAAGGAAGCACTATATTGAAATATTATTTTTCTGATGCATTGGTGTCATGGGATCATATTTTTGATGATGTTTAGTAGTGCTTGTTTGACCATTAAATGGTACGTAAATAAATAATATTTATTTTAAAATTAATTTAATTAATAAATTGATTTAAAAAATTATTTCAAGGGTTTATGGTACCCCATTGAGGAGATCAAGCATGAGACTATTTGGAAGGAATGGTAGAGAGCTATGCATCGGTGTTGCACTCAGTTTTTGTACAATTAAAAAAGGAAATAAATAGTGAAATTAGGAGAGAAGGAGTTTGATGAGACTTGTCATGCCCACCAACCCGATTATATTTCATCCCAGGTTTGGGATGGATTATTTACACTTTGGTTGAGTATGTGGTTTCAGATTAGATCATCAGTAGGTTATAAAATTCAAGTGAGATAGGCAGTGACACATTTTACTTGTAGTCGTACATTTTGAACGCATAGGGTGTATATGGTACATACATTTTTTTAAATACGGTATATAACATTAAATATAAATTCTTTATTTTATATTCATATTGGAAATCATATAGCCTGATATTATGGTATATGAAATTAATATGAGGATGTACAGTGATCCAGCCACTATGGAGATTAGATATGCTCCCCAGCATTAGATTGTAGTCTGTATAAGTTTTTTTGAGTTTTAAATTCAACTAAATGTAATATTTTAACTATTTTAATTTTAAATTACAATTGAAGGAGTTATATGAGTTCGCGACATCTCAAACAAATGTTGAGAGTTAGGCTGAAACCGATGGTTTGACTAGTTCCCCCTGATTTGATGAGGCAACACGACTTCTGGTGACCAAGTATGGCTTCGGGAATGGCCGTGTTGTTGGTATCAGCTCTTGAGTGACCCCTGAGGGTCTTTGTAAAAATTCTATGATGTCTGCACTCGGCTCGAGAAGAGCTAATGGAGATTGATCATCATCTCAGGCATAATATCAATAGAAAATGCGAACTCAGAGTGAGCATATAGAGACTATGTGTAGGGAGTAGGAGGATTTGTGTCAGTGGGAGGAGTAGAAACCAGAGGAGGTTCTACGATAGTAGTAGCAAAAGCAATAGATGCAAGATGAAATTCATCAATGGAGGTTGGAGTAAGAACAGAAGATGAAGTGAATGCGATGTTTGACTCGCAGTTTAGTGATGGAGTTCCCTCCACAATCTCCTCCAGCTCCTCCATATGAACCTCTCCCTCAGTGATGTATTTTTATTTTATGATCAAACATTTGAATGTGTTTTTATAATATTAACTATTTAATGTTTTAAATAGTGTGTGTTTTATATTGTCTGGAAAATTAATTTTTTTATTATTTATTTAATTATTTTATTATATTTATTATTTTATTAATTAATATACTTTTCTATTTTATGAATACACAGGGTTTTATTATATTAATAATATTATTATTTCATTAATAATAATAATAATAATAATTTTATATTAATTAATTATTTTATAATTAATTTAATTTTATGAATATTAATATTATTATTTTATTAATATTAATATTATATTATATTTATTATTTTATAAAAAAAAAATATTCTATTAATATTAATATTATGATTTTATTTATATTAAGATTATATTATTATTAATGTTATTTTATTTTAATTTTTTTATTTTTTTTTAAATTTTTTAACTATTTGTGACAAGCTCGTCGCAAAAGGGGTTATTTTTTATATTTCAAGAAGAAATTATGATGGTCTATTGCAAAAAAGTAAAAAACATGAAACTATTATTTACGGGTCAATATCCCATGGAAAATAGTTTCTTCAAACAATTTCCTAATGTATTTTGTGATGATTCTATTACCCGTCACAACTAATAATATTTTATGATAGTCAGTCACACAATGTAATATTTTTTACGCCTTTTTCCACAAGGGGACATTTGAGACAGGGTTCCGTCACAAATGAATCATCGAAATAAACCATTTTTCTGTGGTGTTGTCAAGTATTTAAGTATAACAGTCGTAACCTTCATGATTTATCCCCTAGTGGATAACTAATCGATAAATCCCATTCTGATGTAAGAGTGATTATTAAAAGGAGTTCCCAATACTCTCAACAATTTTTCATAAGAACTATCATAAGGGGAGTACACATGATTAACAGTTATATCTCTCTATTTTTTTAAAAAAATTATGAACTAACCTATTTTTTGAATTAATTATATATAAACAATGTTTAGGAGACATCACCCACCATATCCTCTTACGTATACCTTATTTATTTTTCTCTAGTTCCCTTCACCGATAGTTTTCCTTGAGATTAAGAAAACTACAAAGCCATGTACCAAAGACCATACCATTAGAACCTAATATACTACCAATGACAAAGAGAGTATTCCAATACTCAATATGGAGATGAAAACCAACAACTTCGTAGAATACACTATCAGTAATGTTTTTAACCATCTTTCTAGACACAACCTTTCCAAATATTGAACTCTCTACCTTCAATAGGTAATCAAAAGAGGCAAGCTCATGAAACATTAATGGATGACCTAATTAAATAACTTGTTATTTCCAACAAATAAATCATGACTACTATCAATGAATTAAAAAAACAAGGAGTGGGTAATCTTCTCGACCAATATATTCCTAACATGAGAGGAAATTTTAGTTTTTTATATTAAGGAGTAGGAAGAAGGTAATAAGCATAGAATAATATCCATCCCATGATGAAGATATATGGGAATAGTAACATGAACCTAAAGAATTTGTCAATATGAAAGAAGTTGAATCACTTGTGGAAGCACCCCTATGATGAAGGATAATGGGAACAAAAAGGAAGACTCACATCAACCCCAACCTCCCTTCACTTCAATGATACAAGATCCCAAGAAAACATGCGACGAATCGTTGCAAAAAGTTATCCTATAAGTCTTGAAAAAAGTACAGATCAACATCCCTTTGTTAGATGAAATCATCCAAATTATATGGTATGATTATTTTAATTAAGACATGTAGAATAGATGGAGAATATTATGAGGTAATGAAAAGTTAAGTCAATGTAAAAAATGGTTCTTCCCTTGTAACCCCACAATACCCTAGAAATCTCCGATCTAGATATGTTTTATATCCTTTAAACCATATGAGAGATTAATTTTTCTAATGAAAATGGGATTTAGGAGAATCAATTAATTTTATTCCAGGCTTAGTTTATTCATCTGTCCTTATATGAGAACTCAAACCCACCAGAATGATTGTGTATCTTGAAAACCAAAAAATTTCCTACCCAATGGGTGATTAAGAAGATGTTCCCATGAGTGTACATGGTTTTTTGTTTCATTATAATATCTACATTCTAAACAAGGAGGAAGAAAAAGGTTAGACTCATCGTCGTATCATTTTAGGTAGGTCATTTCCCAAGACTCCCACAACCATAAGAAATATTAATGAAGTAATTCATTCCATGACCTTTGGTGATGAAATATTGGATTTTAAAATACTTGATTCAATAAAACACCCACATTAGGAAAAAACTAATTTTTCTATGAACCGTATTCAATTGACACATTTTTCTAAAGAAGAAATTGGAATTTTGGATGATATAACTTTATTAAGAAAAACATTGGAACCTCATGGATAGACTACTAAAAATATTTTTGAAAATGAGTTTAATATGAAATATATTTTATGGGTAGAATATCTTAATGATATTGGTGATATGTATTCATATAATTTACTCAATTGTTTTATTGACACATCAACATTACTTGTATAGGATGATAAAAATATTGAATTGTCTGTCATGCTATAGAAGAAATATTATTGGGAAAACAAAAAAATTAACCAAAAATTTGGAAAGACTAGAGAGAATATAAATCTGTTGAATATGGAAAAGGTAAATTGATGAGGGAAGCCTATGATAAAACTATATTGTACAATGAAAAGGCCAGGTCTATCCATTAAAAAACTACCAAGAATATAGACTGTCAAAAAAGAGACAATGTTTTGTTGCATGATTGAATAAAGAAATTGGTGATTGGTAAAAATCATTCCAAGTATACAAGACCTTGAATAATCACTAATATTTTTTCATTTTAAATATTTTTGATCAGAAGAGAAGATTCATAGAGCCCCTTCATGGTGAAGGACTTGATGTTAAATAATTTTTATGAAAACCCGGGGAAGGTACCTGTAGATGTGTCCAAACTCCTCCATGCCATCATCAAACGAAGAAACATCAAGTTTTCAATTTTTTCTACATCTATGAAAAATTAATTTTTAATTTCCACTTTCATGGAAAAATTCATGTTGCACATAAATGGAATGGTGTCTGAAAAAATTTTGGGTATGAGGGATAAAGTGTTTGTGTTGAGAGATTATGTCTTTATTTATTTGATTATTTTGTTAAATTGAAATCCCTTAATTTAAAAATATATAATGAAAATCATCTAATTTTTAATTTAATTTAATTTTATTATTCATCATTTTATTATTTCCATTTTTAGTTAAAATTGTCTAAAAATATTTATTTTTCATTATTTTAATTAGTATGTGTGATTTGTTTAAAAAAATTACACACTTCATTATTTTTTGTTTAAGGGTTATTGTTCTATATTAAATATATTTTCTAAGAATTTATATTTACAAATTTTTTAATATAATCATAGAATTATTATTTTATCACACATATAAATATCATGTTTTATTTGTATTTTTTATTTACGTTTTTAAATTTTGTTTAATTAGATTTTAGTATTAGAATTTTAAAATATATATTTTTTATCTTGTAAATATTTAAATAATTTTTTATATTATTTTTATTTATTTTACATATATATATCGACATATGTGTGTATATATATATATCGTATACACCATATATCTTATTCTTTATCTACATGAACCATCGTAGTAGTGTATGTTTATCTCCACAGCACTGCGATCAAGAATGGAATCTAATCTCCATGCATCGACTAGACATTGTAGCACAACTCTAGCACATGGAAATAGCTTGAAACAACCAATGAACACATTGATTTCTAATATAATAATGCAATTTTACAGAATCATGAAGCTTTCTTGTTTCTCTTGAACAAGCATACATTGTAGCAGTTCGTCCATGCACGGTTTCAGGATCTTCATCATCACATGAAAGTTAAAAACCACTTCTCTCCATAGTAGCTCAATTTTCATTAACCTACAGTGATTCTATGGTTTGAATTTACGATGAGATTTGTTCAAGATACCATGAATAGTTATATAAAGTGAATGAGAACACATATATGAAGCTACCGTGAAGTGTTCTTTTTTCAAGTTACTAAAAACAAAAAAATTATCCTACCTTGGTTTTTTAAATTGAATGTGAAGTCAATTATGAAGTAAAGTGATCACATGTAGTAAAGTGAGCAGAAGTATTATTTTAAGTGACAGCATGAGGTATTTAAAAATTTCCCACATGAGGTAAATTCCATGTGCCCGCATGACCATTTTGTTCACACAATTAGTATATGACCATGTTCATTGATGTCATGGTAAGTTAACCAATTGGAAGTCGTATGCCTCATGTGGTCAGTTCCTTACCTTGTTTACATTGAAAAAGTCTATATTTAATATTATTCTCAGTTTTTGAAATGTTTTGATAATTTAATTAATTGAGTGTTTTTAAATTCATTTTAACCATTCTATTGCTTTGTAAAATAAATATATAATATGAAGACTGTTTAAAATTTTTGATAGAGAAAATATCATGGAAATATTGATAAATGTGTTTCATATTATTATTCTATACTCTGTTTTAATGGTCTTTTAATAAACAATATGGTTATATAAATAATTTTTACTATTTTATTTATTGGAATAATTCACATATATAGTAATGAACATAATTGAGATAATACTGATTATGTTAAATTCACAGGTAAATGAGCATGAGAATTATTTAATAGTGATCATGCTATTTCAAATAAAAGGTAATTGATATATTTTCATGTTTATTATTTTCTAACATGGAATTATGTGATTGGTTATCAATAAAATCATTCATAACTAAACAAGATTTTGAAAGATTATTGATCGAGGATTCACTACTACAAAAAACGCCTTTAAGAGTGCTAACATTTATCAGTTCTAGAAAAAATTTGCTGATAAATTCCATCTTTTTCAGTGGTAAAATAAGAACTCGCAAAGTGGTACCTTTATCAGTTCTAAATAATTCCACTTTTAAAAGGAAATATTTATCATTACATTTTATTTATCACTGATAAAATTTACATTTATCAGTGCATTATTTTATCGTGGATAAATGTTACCCTTTATCAATGCTTTATTTTTAGTGCTAATAAAAATTACCCTTTATGAGTGCTAAAAATAAAATGATGATAAATGGTAACTTTTATCAGTGCTTTATTAGCACTGATAAAGGTCTACAATAAAATGATGTAATTAAACAATAAAACTAAAAAAATAATTTACAGTTTCAGTAATTAAATAATTATTTTTAAAAATCAATAAATAAAATATACATATATATAAATTTTAGAAATTAATAAATAGTATATATTAAATAAATATATATATATATATATATAATTAATAAAATGAAATAATTAAAGAAATTAAAAATTAAAATGATTAAATTAAGAAAATTATTAAACATTGTATTAATTTAAAATTATTGATAAAATTGAATAAATTTAATATTCATATATGTAGGATATAAATACTGATAAATAGTTTATATTAAATGATGATATATAAAAGAATATACAATTAAAAAAATAAAAATGAATAAATTATTTAAAAAATTATTAATGAAATAATTATTAATAAAAAAAGAATAATTATAATATATATTAATTATAAATAGTAATAAATAATATAAATTAGATATAAATATATATAAAATGAATAAAATGTTAATTAAAACAATATTAATATCTTATTCAATTTTAATGTTGTGTGATTTTTCAATTTAACATATATCAAATTTCATGTGTCACATTGATTTCATGAATGTGTGTGTGTGTGTGATTAATGCAGTTTTATATACAAATGCACACACAGATATATTTACGCGATATATAGAAACACATAGACTTAATATTTAGGTATTTTATTCAAATTTAAGAATATTTTAGAATTTCATTATAACATTATACATTTATTATATTTTGTTTTTAATCAGTCAATTTTATTTATTTATTTCTAATACTATTACAGTGGGGGAATTCATTTTTAATATTTTTTTATTTTTTATTTTATTTTTAAATTTGATCATTTATTGTTATTTATTTATTTATATTTATATAATACTTTTGTTTATTTTCAATATGTATTCAACTTACTTCAATATATATATATATATATCCATATTTTTTTAATAATTTATATTCAATAAATAAAACTTATCCATTTTTCAATATTTTTAAAGTGTACTAATTTTGAATTTTTCAATTTCAATCATTTTTAAAATTCATGTATTTAAGATTATATATGCATTAATAATGTTAAAAATATATTTGTAAATAAATATATTTATAAATTTATATTTACTATATTTATATATTTATATATCTATAATTTTATATTTTTATATATCTATAATTATTATAAAAAATAACTTTTAATTTTTAAATAACTATTTATATAATTATAAATAAATAATTATATATATTTAATAATTATAAAATTATAATAAATTTATTTAAATAAATCATTTATTATGGATAAAAAAATGTTATTAAGAAGAGGCATTATCAGCTCTAAAATATTATCAATGATAAAGATTGTTTTTATCAATATTTTTTAGCACTGATAAATACTGAGATTTATTAGAAATTTTTTAGAACTAATAAATATCTCATTTATCAGTGATTTTCAATTTAACATTGATAAAATGTATATTTATCAGTGCTTTTCTGAAATCATCATTAAAATTAATCACGATCTATTTAAAATAACCCTAACTGGTACTCAGTCAGTCATGATTCTCAAGCTCTCGCAGAACTCCTCTATTGCTAATGTGACTCTTGTATGTTCCCTTAGATGAATCATTACTAGAATTCAATGTTTGTTATTTGATAATTTTCCTCTATAGTTGTTTGATCATTTGGGTTCTGTGTTTTGTGTTTTCCATTTTTTGTTGTTTTTAACCATGATGAACCTTACATCTTATCTCCTCACCACTGCCTGCACGACCCCTCTAGGTTCATGTAAGGATCTTAAAGATGTACCATTATATTAGTCACCAATATTTATGACTTGTAATGATGAAATGAATTGTATTATTCCTCTCTAAATTTTTTACCTATAATCCAGTGAAAAAAATAAAAAAAATTAATAAGTACTCTATTAATACTTTCTTTTCCTATTAAGATATGGGATGAAATCATTATGGATTTCTTGACCAGTTTTTCAGGGTCAACTAAATAGAAAGTTGTAGTGTGGGTTTAAATGGATCCCCTAACTAATATTAACAACTTATTACATATTAAAGAGGCTTCCTCAGTTTATGAACTCGATTAATTGTATGTAAATGAGATAATAATGCTTCCAGGTGCCCCATCTAGTGTTGTATCTCATAGAGATATGATGTTTTTATCTTGGTTATATTAAGGATATAAATTTTCATTGAAGATATGGGTGAAATTTTATTCAATCATTATTCCACAGACTAACAGTCATTCTTCTCAGACTATCTTGATATTGGTGGGTATTCTTTGACCGTTAAATCTTGAAAAATATGGCTTCTGGAAGGATTAACTTTCATTGTTGAATTTTCTTTATAATAATAGTTATCATTCAATTTTCTAGAGACACCCATAAAAATAATTATATTAACTACATTTCATTTTCCTTTATATTGGATAAATTTAATATAATCTCCTATGAATAGACCTAGTCTTATACAAGTAATAATAGACTGAGTGATGTTAATTCAAAAATATTTTGATGGTACTCAATGTAAACCAATGTCTTACAATAAACATATGAGGTCACTATGGAAAAAACGGGCTATTGCGATGGGTTATTTGCATCTAATTAGTTTCGTATCACAAAAAGCCCTTCAGAAAAGGTTTTTTGTTACAAGAGATACTTCCCATTTTAAATTATAAATCTTTTTTGTTGGGTAGATGGTTCCCATTGCAAAATCATTGTTGCGAGTTGCGCACAAAAACTCAGGAAAGATCATTTACGACGGACTATAGTAGGTTGTCGCCTATACCTGGTAGCGCTTTATGTATTTGTGTTGGGATATACATCTCATTACAAAAACTATATCAGAAGGTGGCCTTTTTCATTGGGTTCCGTCTCAAATGTCCTTTTTATTTAGATGGTATTTGGGATGGGTCCCATCGAAAATGTTACTATTTGTGACGGGTTTCCTGTCGCAAATAAATTTTTCACAACTAATCTAACCTATATATACCCCAACCCATTTTTTTATTTATTCCATTCCATTATCTAATCATTATATCTCTATTAAAAAATTTTCAATCAAAAATTTTCATGGTTGAAATTTTTAATTTGAGGCATTTTTTATATTTTATATCCATCAAAAGCTTTAGTTTTAAGTTATTTATCTGTTTCTTATTTTTTACTTAATTTATTTTATTTTAAATATATTTATTGTCAATCAGATTTAACTAATGTAAATTAAAATTAGATAGTTTTATTTATCATTATTTATGTTTATTTTTACAAATAATAATGTGTGATTAGTATGAATTAGTATTAATTAGTAGTTATTATATTAATTAGTAGTAATTATTATTAAATTGTAACAATTAGTATTAAATTTTAATAAATAGTACTAAATTATTATTATTATTATTAAATTATAATAATTAGTATTAAATTAAAATAATTATTATTAAATTGTAATAATTAGTAATAAATTGTTATAATTAGTAATAACTTGCAACAATTAGTAATCAATTGCAACAATTACTAATAATTTTTAACAATTAGTAATAAATTTAATCAATTAGTAATAAAATGTTATAATTATTAACAAATCACAATAATTAGTAATAAATTGAAACACTTAGTAAAAAATTAAAACATTTAGTAATAAATTGCAACACTTAGTAATAAATTGCAACACTTATTAATAAATTACAACACTTGATAATAAATTGTAACACATAGTAATAAACTGCGCCACACAGTAATAAATTGTAATAATTAGAAATAAATTTTAATAATTAGTAATAAATTGAAATAATTAGTAATAATTTACATTAATTAGTAATAAATTTCAATAATTCGTAATAAATTAAAATAATTGGTAATAAATTCTTATCACTCATAATAGAATCTAATAATTTGTAATAAATTCTAATAATTAGTAATAGACTCTAATAATTAGTTATAGATTATAATAATTCGTAATAAATTCTAAGGAGGACTATGAAGACATTGATATTGTAAGATATAGAGATGAGAATGAATATGAAAAGTGACACAGTTAAATGCTTGTTATAATCATATATAATATATATCATTATATAGTAGTTGTTTTCAATATTATTCTAACAACAATCATTACAGGTTTCATAAGGATGAGGATATGTATTTTCTATTTCAAAAAGTTGTACTACCTTTATACGAGAAGGATGTTGTGTCATCTGACCCTCATACTACTAACAGTTCAGGGGGACTCGAAGGGGGTGTGGTCTTACACAGATGATGATTCATAAGTCAATCCTCGAGTGACATCCACTTCTTGGATTCGATCCTCGTGTGTAGATATATATTTATATATGTATTTTAGTTAGTTATAAATAATTTATATATGTACTACTTTTTTGATTATTTGTTCTTTTTTTCACAGCATTATGCATATTGCTACTAGACAGGGGAGCAATATGCTGCATAATTATTTTTTTGAAGCATTGGTCTCATGATATCAGATTCATGTTGATGTAAATCACCGCATGTTCGATCATTGGCTGGTATGTAAATAAATAAAATTTATTTTGAAATTAATTTAATTAAAAATTTTATATAATAAATTATTTGTAGGTTTTATGGTTTTACATTGATGAAAGAATGCATGGGGCTATCTGGAAGGAATGGCAGGGGACTGTGTGTTACTGTTGAAGTAAATTTTTTCATAATTTAGGACGGAAGGAAATGGAAAAATTAGGATTGGGGGAGTTTGATGAGACTTGTCATGGCCACCGACCTGATTACATTTCATATCAAGTATGGGATGAATTATGTTCACACTGGTTAAGTGATAGTTTTCAAAGGAGATCATTGGTAGGTAAACAAAACTAGGGGATACAAGAGGTGACACATCGATCCATTAGTCGTATAATCAATACGCATAGGGATCATATGGTATGTAATTGATTAAATATTTTATATAGATTTAAATGTAAAGAGTTTATTTTATTTTCATATAAGAATTCGAACAGCCCAATATTTTGGAGTTCAATGTTTATAAGATGATTCATAGTGATCCGACCACTGGAAGGATTAGAGGTTCTCATCAGCATCAGTTTGTGATCAGTACATTTTCTTTTTGAGTTTAAAATTTAACTATAAATAATATTCTAATTCTTTTACTTTTAAATTACAATTTAAGGAGTCATATGGGGACGTGACGTCTTTGACAACGACTGGGAGTCAGGAAGATACCAATGCTCAAACCAGTGCTTTCCAATTTGATGAGACCACATGGATACAGAGAACCCAATATGACTTTGAGAATGGTTGATTTGTTATTAATATCAATCAATTGACGTGTGTGGATTATTATGGAACTACTATAATGTCGGCATCCATCTTGAGAGGATCTCGTGGACAGTCATCATCATCTACTTCATTGTATCAAGCGCAGCTATGATCCAAGAGTGATCTTATAGAGATTATGTACATGTATTAAGATCAGACGCGTCAATGGAAACAACAATATTAGCATGAAGAGTTCCTACAATAGCAACAACAACAACAACAACAGGAGATGCAAGAGGAGATGCATCAATGATGGCAGTAGTAAGAGTAGAAGAAGATAGAGTATATGTGGTGTCTGACTCATGGTTTAAGAATGGAGTTCTCGCAACCATCTTCTCTAGATGACTCTCCCCCTCTATGATATTTTCAATTTTTATGATAAATCATTTGAATGTAAATTTTGTTTTTAATATTAACAATATACATTTTTATATAATGTGTTTTTTATATTATTCGACTATTACATTTATTATTTATTTTTTTATTATATTATATAATTTTTTTATTTTTTTATTAATTATTATTTTTGATTATTTTATTTTTATATTTTATTATATTTTTCACAAATTATGAATTTTTTATTATTTTATAATTTTTTATTATATTAGTACTTTTAATAATAATATTATTATTATTATCATATTATCAATATTATTTTTATTATCAATATATGAATATTATTTTATTATTGAATACTTTATTTTAATTTACTAATATTACTATTACTATTTCATTAATATTATTATTTTAATAATTTTATTATTTTTTTCAAAAAAAATACACTATTTATGAAGAGCCCATCGCAAATAGTATTTTCAACTATTTGCAAAGTGAACCACTGCTAATAGTATTTATAGCGGTTCTCGTCACAAAAAAATATTTATGACAGGTTTTCATAATAAAGTATCTAAAAACTATGACAGTGCAATTTGCGACAGGTGTGCATTATATTGCAAATATTTATTTTTTTGCGATACTATTTTCATCAATGATTCATTTGTGAAGGGATCCCATCACAAAAGGGTATTTGTGACGAGATCCCGTCATAAATAACCTATTGCACATTCCCCAATTTCTAATTGGGGGTGATCCTAGTAATTTAATTTTAAGGATCATGTGTTTATTTATGTTTTCTTGACATTGGTTCACTAATGGATTCAAATGAATAGGAAATTAACCTCGAAATAAATGAAATCTTTTATAATTATGTAAAAAGTTAAGGAAATTTTTTAACAACATGACTTACAAATATGAAATCTGAATGGGTGAATTTATTCGCATAAGAATCTGCTTGAATCTTATTGAGTATGAAATGATTGAGTCTATAGAGGTTTTAAATTCCCCATCAGATATAACCATGTAATCAACATTAATGTTAGTATTTCTGTCTCATTTTGGGTGTATTTGTGTTGAAGGGGGGGGGGGTTAAAAGTGGTGTTCAAGGATCTTATAAGAGAGAGTGGAGAAGAGATAGAGGTAACCTTGTGTGGTAGGCATTGTGTACCTGATGGAATAGAACCAAGTACCTCTTGATAGGTTAGTGTAAGTAGGGCCACTATTAACACAACTAAGAAACCAGTGGCCTAGTACTATGTATATGGTGTTACATTTGAGATTTGGTTATTCCTAAAGTTGTTGATCTTTTTAATTATAGTAAACTTGTATAACAAGTAAACTATGTCCCAATACCATATCGTCAGGATAATCATGACTACTAGTTCCTCATTGTGGTGGTTTAGCGTGAATTATTATTTTTGGTCTTGATTGTTTTGAGTATTCTTTTAAAATGAAAAAGATTTTGGAAATTAAAATGATTTCATTCAAATGTAAAAAGATTGAAAAAACATGTTTTAAAGAAAATGTATTGTATTAAAAATTTTGTAAATTAGTGGATTTGGTGATAAAGTGGTATGTGTGACCCTCTATATTTGTTATTACTGTTTTCAAATGTGTGGTTATGTGAGCAATTGATTCTTAACCTGATTTTATGATTCTTATGATATTCAGAATATTCCACCCACAAAGGTCCTGGAATTTTCTAGTGGGTCTCACCATGATTCTAGTTATCCGTAGTTGTTTACCATATTCTATAGAAATCGAGGTTCGTTAATGGTAGTGAAGATTCTTGAGAAAGTTAAGAATGTGTACAGAGTGTTGTGAACTCTAAAAGTCGTTAGATTTCATGCTGTTTCGAGTCTTCTTGGGGGTCTATCAATAGATGAATGTTAGTTTTTTCCTCACCAATGATGCATGTTCTGATGATGTGGGATGTTTTTAACTCCATATTTTTTCTATGGTTTATTCCAGATGATGTGAAGGTGAATAAAAAGGAATATCTTATGAGTATCTAGTAATGATAGTGGATGGTGAAGGATTATGTTGATCACTTTAATGAAATGGTTTCCTTTTCTTTGGATGTGGTTTTGAAGGATCTATTGAAATATTCTATTTTCATTGGGGTTATTCATATAGGGATCAAAGAGAATGATTATACTCCAATGATATATATTTTCATAAGTTGGATAATAAATAATTTTTGGATTAGTTGTTGGTAAATAAGAATACAACACATTGTCTCAGTTGTTGTCTCCCATTGTGGGGTGAAGACATTCAGAGTTTCCCTGTTTTTGTTTTGTGGCTATGGTATATTCGTCTTTCATTTTAAGGGTATGATGAAATTATCCATTCATAGGTCAAATGTTTTTTTCTGAATGATAACCTTTAAATGTTTATCCTTTCTTGAATAATTTCCCCTCTTTCTATTGTTCCTGTTTAGAGATGTCAATTTTTATAGAAATAACACTTTGTGCCTTGTGTGTGGGTTTGTTGTTCGGTTCAAGAACTTTTGATTGTTAATCAAAAAACTGATATGGTTTTATAAGATTGGAAATATAGTTTGATGAAGGATCTCACATCATTCAATCTTTGTGAAATTATTCATAAGTCATTTGAGACCTATAGAAATCAACTGCACATCAATTCAATGCACGGTGTGACTGATATGAATTATTACATCATGCCTCTAAAAGAATCATCTACACCTCAAAACTAAAAAAACACATTTATATTGTTTTGATACATTAGTTAGAAAATTTTCACATTATTAAAATTGATCTTATATGATCAGATTTTCATTATAACTTATAAAAACGATTCATAAGTTATATGTGATGTGTAGGAATCCGTTTCACATCAAATTGATACACGATGCAATAATAATGAGTCAAAAGTGTGTGTTTCTAGTTTAAAATAAAATTTTGGAAAAAAAAGAAAACGGAAGTAATCCAAACTGATAAATCACATTCATATTTTTTAATACTCTAGGAAAATTATCCATAAGTCATTTGAGATGTTTGGGAATCAGTCTCACCTGAATCTGATGCATGGTGTGATAGATATGAATCTATGTGGGTCTTTTTATTTAAAATTTACATTAAATTTAGTAAAATTAAAACTTTTCGTTAATTTATTTCTATATATTATTACTAACATAACAATTTTTTTTTCATATATAGGTACATTATTTTTCTCGAGTAGGGGTGGTATGTTCGGCAATAGCATGATTCAGTTGAATATTAAAAGATAAAGGAACATTGATGTTTTTTAATGTATGGAATAATTTGTATTCATGTAAATGTATAAAACTATGTTTTATGTTTTTATAATATAATGTTTTTTTCATTTTGTTTCTGTTTTAAATTTCATCTAATTTCAATCATGTATTAGTACTTGTTCTTGTTGTTATCCATTGTGTTTTTCGTGTTACGGTGTTCTGTTATAGCACACTATAGTGGTGTTGTGATGTGATGTTACAGCACACAATAGAATATCTTTTTATCAATGCTTTTTTATCATTGATAAAAGTTCATGACTTTTAACCTTTCCTATGTAGTCAGTGCTTTTTATCTGCTGATAAAGGTCATTTCTAGTACTACTAAAGGACTATTACATAGTAGTGATTAGCCATTTGAATTTGGTTGATGAGTTTTATAAAATAAACCTAAAAAGGTTTATTATAAACTATTATATATATTATAGAGAGATAAAAATACACAATTAATATGATAATATCAAAGTGATAAAATAATACTATGACTACGGTTCCATTGGTTTTTTCATGAAGAAATTCATCATTTTGATCATCTACTTCTAAAGTGATCGAAGTTATTGATCTACATTGGAATTCATCATCATCTACTCGACCGTTGTTCTTAATTAGTCATGTTTTTTTATCGATGTATCTTTCTATCTTCTGTATGTTCTTATAGTGTTATTTTATGATTTTCCCATCAAAAACCTCTCTAACTAGGTTATTCATCATTTCAAAATGGAATTTTGGGTTGTGAATCCTAGACTAAATTTAGGTGTTTTGTGCCTCCTATAAAATTTATTTAAGGTTACCTGGTGAAAAAATGGTATGTTTGCAACCAGGTTATCTCTCCCAATCAAAAGTGAAGAAATTATTAAGTACTACTCTTCTCACAATATATATAATATTAAAGAGTATAATTTGATCTCAATGATCCAAACTACTATGAAAAACATCATTTTTTATTTGTTTTATTTTACAGTACACAATTTACCCTATTTATCACTATGTTAATTATATGTCATTTTATTTTTTGAAAGGGAAAATCCCCCCCCCCCTCCCCTCTAGTAACTCTTTTCATATCACCAATTCCTAATAATTGGAATCATATTTTTGTTCTTTTTAAGGAGTTATTTATTACCGTTACATTATCTTTTATAAAATAACAATATCCTAGATCAAAAATCTAGAAAAACATCCATTTCATTGTTATAGAAAGTAATGAATTTAATCTATTGAATCCCATTAGTCCACCACATTTCAATGGAAGTGACAATGTATTTTGGAAGGATCAGATAGAAGTATTTCTAAATAATACAGGTCATGAATTTTGGTCTATCATATCAATAACTAATAAACTAACTTATTTAGATTTATAAACACTATTGGTAAAAGATGCTACAAAATATGTTTTAAACAATAAATTTATGAATTTCCTACATTTTTCACAAAATAGAAATATATATAGCCATATTTCTTTATGTAAAAAAAACATCTAAAATCTATGGGAATTTAAAATTCACTCACTAAGGAACTAATATGTTTCAGATAACCAAGTTGGCAATTCATATAGCTAAGTTTCATGAATTCAAAATGAATGATCAATAGAGAATAAAAAATATGTATAATAGATTCACTGAAATTATAAGTATCATGGTTTCACTTTGGGAGAGAATGAAGAATGAGGGTCTTGTTGAAATAATATTGTGATCACTACTTAAATGGTGACACTCAATGAAGGTTATTATTGAATAAAGTACTAATTTCACTGAGTATTTAATGGATGGACTAATATGATCACTTCTTCAATATGAGCTGGAGATGAAGAATGATATTGTTGAATAACCTAACAAAAATAAAGGTATATTATTCAAATCTAATATAAATTTTTCTACTAATTCTTTTGATTAATAATTATAGGAAAGCATGAAAGATATAATATCAAATTATACTAAATGGTTCTATAAGTACATGAAAATAACGAGATATTTTCATATGTTTCCTAGAATAGATCATCAAAAGGTGACATAATTGGAAGTAAGAAATAAAATATTAATAAATATAATTTTTCATTATTAATATGCTATGAATGAAGGATAAATAGACATATCAAATTAGACTATCCAAAATTAAAATAAGAAAGGAAAGAAAAATAATACAAAAATTAGTTAAAACATGCATATCATGCTAGATTGAGTTTCATAGAGGAATCATACTTGGGTACTAGTTATTATATGAGCAAAAAAAGAATCATCTGATCTATGTTCTATGGAAACAATTATGAATGAGGTAAATATTGATTCTAATTACATTTTAGGTTAGGATTTTGATATGAAAATTGAAACCAAATAATTAACATAAAACAATGAGATTTTTAAAAAGGATATTTTGAGAATTGATGAATTATAAAATTAATTGTAAATGTAATTTAATTACATTTTGAAGAAAATGAAAAATTAATGTTTTAACTTTACGTAATTTAGAATATAAGTTGGTTACAGATTCTAAACTGATAAATTTAAAAGATGATAATAAAACAATTAAATATTTCTTGTCAAATTATGATAAACATTAAGATAGGATATTTATGTAAGTTTCTGATGATTTGGATACAACTGTAACGGAATTAAATAATAATAAGAAAAAAATAGTAAATGTTGAGATATTAGATCATTTTCAAATTTGAAAACCCATTTATAGGTTATAATTTATTAAAAAATAGAATCAAAAGATTAAATATGAAATTACTAAATTAAAAGAATAATTATATGTTTTTTTAATGAAAAGAAAAATTTGATAAGTTAATGGATATAAATACACCCAGTAAAGATAAAACTATATTTTTTTAATATTAAGACTGCTAATATGTACAAAACAACATTTTTTAAAGGAATTAAAGTGAATATCCCAATCGATACATGATTTAGATATAATCTAAAAGATCATTATGTGAATCAATGTTCTTTAATATTTAATTAGTCATTAGACCACACTAATACTTTAATTTCTAAGAATATGTATTATATACTTCCCTATAGTAAATGTATTAAATCAGTACTGGTTAATAAATATTTTATCACTAATCCAGTTGGATCTGAAATAGCTTGGCACCAAAATATTATCTGCTTAATCTTTATTACATAAAACCTGTCTAAAGAGTTCTAAAGATACATGATATATGGATAGCGGGTAATCTAGACACATAAATGATGATATTTTTAACATTTTATCTTTTAATTCATGTGATGGAGGCACTCTCACCTTTGGTGATAAATTTAAATGAATGTTAAATGTTTTTTTATGAAGTTGAAATATTTTAATTTGTTCTAACTTATAAATTATTATATATAGAAGGATTAATACACATTTTTAATTAGTATTTCACAAATTTTTGGTGATCAAATGAGTGTTAAATTTGAAGAAAATAAATTTCATATAAATAAAGATAATAATGTTTTATTTTATGCCAATATAAAATAAAATATAAACTATATATATATTAGAGATCTAACACAAAAAATTTTAAATTGTTTAAATGTTGTAGAAATAAACCATATTATTTGAACATAATATTGGGACATGTTCATATTTGAAAATATTACCAGTTGGAAAAACATGGATAGGTTTTGAGAAATCCAAAATTTTAAGCAATTAAGCATTGTGTGTGTGATTCTTATCTAAAGGGAAAGTTGTATAAAGTAACTTTTAAATCGTTTAACAATGTCAATACTACTAGATGTTCTGAACTAAGTAATCGTAATTTATTTAAACCCATTAGAACATCTAGTTTAGGTATTAAGAGATATTTTTTAATTGTAGATGATTTTAGTCGATTCATTTGGACTCATTTTTTGTCTCATAAAATTGAAATCCTAAAAAAGTTAATTAAATTTTATAAATAGATTCAGAATCAAATATTTCTTTTAATAAAATCTATAATAAGATATAGTGAAGAAGAATTTTTTTAACATATAATTTGAGATTTTTTGTAATGATAATGGATATTTTTGTATTTTTTCTACCCCTAAAACCCCACAACAAATTATTTTTAGAGAGAGGAAAACCAGAACTATTCATGAAATGGTAAAGACTGTGCTGAATGAATTCCACAGACCAAAATATTTTTTAGGACGAATTAGTTAAAAATGATTGATTTATCTAAAATAAGTTACACATTATACCCATGCAAATAAAACCCCCTTGTAAACCATATAAAGAACATAATCCTATGATTGGTTACTTTAATGTTTTAGATTATAAGGATTATATTTTAAATAATAAAGATAATCTAGACAAGTTTCATTCTAAAAGTGATGAATGAATTTTTATACTATATTCAAATAATAGTAAAGATTATATAGTATATAAAAAGGGGAGAATGATAATGGAGGAATCCTTTCATTCAAATTTCACTAAAAATAATAGAAAAAAATACATATTAAGATAATCCCATTGAAGGATTTAAAGAGTTCAACTTTGATGAAGAAAAATATGAAAATGATAATGCACTAGTTAATGGGATCACATATCTTCCAAATATTATCTTATGAATTGGAAAACAAATAAAGATAATTATCTATAAAATTTATTTGGAAATCTGGATTCTAGAATAATTACTATAAAATTAGTTTTGAGAAATTAATGATTGAACCAGGGATGATGAAATTTATGTTTTAGAGGGCATGATAATATTTTTTATTATAATAATATTTGTATAATTAAAGAATGAATTCTTGGGGATTTATTCCTTTCTTGTTATTTTTTCAATTATGTTTTGAATAATTTTTTTCTTTATATTTTTTTCATTTTGAGAAATTTTAAAAAGGGAGAGAAAATCTAGTATTTTTTTGAAAAATTATTTTTTTCTTTTTATAATTAATAAAGGAGGAGATTATTTTGTCTTAGAGTTTATTTTATTTATATCATTAAATTTAAATCCCTTAATTTAAAAATATTTTATTTAAATCATTAAATTTATAATTTAATTTTCTGTTATTATTCATCATTTTATTATTTTTTTGTTTTTGATAAATCAAATTGTCTAAACATTTATATATTTCATAATTTTAATTGGTATATGTGATTTTGATTTTTTTCAGACTATATTATTTTTTAAGTGTTATTGTTCTATATTTATAATATTTTTCTTAAAATTTATGTTTATTAATTTTAATAATATAATCATAGCATTATTATTTTATCACATATATAAATATATTGATATATTATTATTGTTGTTATTATATTATCATTTTTATTATTTTTATTTAGAATTTAATATTTTAATTTTGAAAAACATATTTGATATCTTTTTAATACTAAAATACATATTTTATATTATATTTATTTGTTTTACAGATATATGTGTATATATATAAATGTATATATATAGTATACACTGTATATATTTATCTTCAACTACACAAACCACTATAACAGCTCACCTTTATCTCCACGATACTATGATCAAGCATAGAAGCTTATATCCATGCATCGACTACACCCTGCAACACAACCCCAACACATGGTAGCATCTCACAATACTAAATGTGTACATCAATTACCATAATATTACCAAAACAACATAGCATCAAAGAGATTGATCATTCCTCTTGACCATGTATCAATCGGTAATGTTCTTCCATTCACTTTCTCGAACTCTTCATCCTCATATGACAATGTATAGCTGCTCCTCTCCATAATTGATCAATCATCCTCGTCCTATAATGAGTATCCAGTTTGATGTTACCCTAAGGTATTTATAATCTACCAGGAAGAGGAATATAAAGTGTCCATGAAGAGGTGTATGAAGCTACCAAGAATTATTTCCATTTTATGATATTATAAACTACAAAATTAACCTAATATGGTTTTTTAAAGTGAATTTGAATTTCATCATGAAGAAAAGTAATCGCATGAAGTAAAGTGACCACCTGTATTATTTTAGGTGACCATAAGAGGTGTTTTATTAGCGAATACATGAAGAAAATTACATGTGATGAACTAACCATATTTCCCTACAGTCAGTATGCCATCTATGCACTTCGATGGCATAATAAGTTAACCAACCATAAGTCTTATTCCAAACAGGGTTAGTTCTTTAATTTATTTATTTGGAAAATCTATATTTTATAGAATGATCTATTTTAGCAACATTTTTATATATTAATTAACTAAAAGTTTATTAAATTAATTTTATTCATTCTATTTCCTTGTAAATTAAATCTTTAATATAACAGCTATTGTAAAACAATTTATTGAGAGAATATCATGGAAATATTTTGGACAATAATGAGTTACATATTACTATTTTATACTCTATTTTATTTATATTTTTTTAACCTTCAATTTTATATAAAAGATTTTTACTTTTTTTTTATTTTAATAACTCTTATAATTACTAAAAAATATATTTGATATTGTTTTTGTAAAATTTAAATATATGAATAAAAGACCCGAGTAATTCTTTAATAATCATAATTATATTTCAAATAATATGTAAATGATATATTTTCATGATTATTATTTTCTTACATGTCATTCATGTATTATTTATCTAGATATTCCCTTATAACTCAATAAGGTATTTTATGTTTAAAAACATGGTATTATTTAATGGAATGGGATCAACTAATGTGATAAATTAAACTTCAAATAGTTTTAATCACATAAATTTATATATGATCATAGACATAGTAGAATAAAAAATTCATATAATAATTGTGAATCATTGAAATAATACTATGAATACTATTACTTTTGTGAAATCATGATGGACTTCAATGTTTTGATCTTATACTATTTATGTGATCAAATTTCTTGAGTTGTATCAGCATTCATGATCTTCTCGATTATTTCTATTAATTCTTTTGGGTTTTAAATTATTGTATCATTATATATTTTGTTTCTGCTACTATATCTTGTTAATTTCTTCCCATCCAAAATATTTCTAACTATGTTTTTACTCCTATCCAAAATGATTTTCATGTAGTGACACTTAGACAAAAGTTATGTGGGTTGGGACTCTTTTAAAATTCAGGTATGGATATACTATCAAGTGAGAAAACGGCACATATGTAGATTGGTTATAAATCCATATCAATTTGAGGAATTATAAATTATTAGTCTTCTCACCATGTAGGGAATGTGTAAGAGTATACTATGGACATGGAGATATAAATTACTATAAAAAACATTTTGTGTTCTTTATTTTATTTTTCTCTTCAAATTTTTCCCTTTTTATGAAACTAATTTTTATATTTAATTTAATTTTTTAAATGAGACTATTTACCCACCCCCTAAATTCAGTATTTACATATCTCTAGGTCCTAACACAAAGTAGTTTTAGGATGTGGTAACTCTATTCTCTTTTCTATTTATATAAAAAATATATAAAACAAATATGTTTTAAGAATATAAATATATAGTTTCTGTATGTTTTTGACTTTATATTTTTAGAGTGTAAATAAATAAATAAAAAAAATATAGATAAGATCATTGAACATAAATTTTCCCTCCCTAATAAAAGTACCATGCTATTTTTTCTAGGATTTATTAGGTTCTAAAAATATTGTATGTGAATTATTGTTGTGTGAATATAACATTTGTCTTATGGAAATCTATTTGAATACTATTGAAATGGAGTGAAAAATAAAAAGATATTTATGGGGTAAAAATTATAACATGTGTTCACTAAAATTTTGATCTTAATCTCAAGTAACCTGACCTTTTAATTGAACATTACATCATAGAGCCTCCCTAAAACACATTCATATAAGTCATTTGAACCTTGAGTAAAATGGAAAATTGGGATCCCATAAAAAGTCCATGAGACTGTGGAACAGGGTGTCAGATTTTAATCCCTCTATACATATTCAAATAAGTGGATTTCCACAGTTCTATGCATATAAATGGTGGGGAAAAATTCAAAACAAATGAATACCATTCTCATAAATTTTTAAAGGAATTCATTCAATTGTGGTGTATATTGATCTTAGATGGAGAAGGGAAAAATGAATTAAAAAAATGACATTTATGAAGTATTAATGGAATTTTAAAATGAAATTTGGTTTATGAAGCATAATAACTTGGTAGAAATGGATTTTGTAATTCTTAAAAATTTAATTCCACTTAAATCAATCAAATTCAATCATAGAACTAGAATTTATATATTAATTGAAGTAAATAGTGTGGGAAAATTGCAGAGGTGGCACGATCATTTACTATATATATTATTTCATCTATTTCAAATTTAATTTGAATTTTTTTATTGGTTAGGACAGTCATATTTCTGTATGTTAATGATAATATTTCCCAGAAGTGAAATATTTAATGTGTAGGGGATCGATGTAATCCCAAATAATCAAAATTTTAAATTTATTTTCATTGATAATAACACCCATTATTAATTCATATTCTAGGTAAACATTCACTTTTTGACATTTTAGGAATTTTTAATTTATTCTTTAAAAGCCTTAATTGAATAATTTTATTGATTTATTTATTCTTGGAATTAAAATGGAGAATCAAATTTTTTTTGTTTGAAATTTAAAGATCAATTTTTTGATTCAATCTGGAATTGAAATTATTAAAACGATTTATTTTTAGAGTCTTAATGTTTTAATCAAATTTGAATAAAGAGAAAATCTATACATTGATTTTGATTTGTGAATTAATAAATTTTATTTTTAAATGTTGAAATTTTTGTGAGTTAAAAAACCAATTTGAAATGAATGGAAATAAATTTATATTTGGTCTTGGAATTTATTAAGGGTATTTATTTTCATTTGTTTTTATTTTAAAGAAATACATTAAAAAAATTTGTTTTTGAAATATAGATTGAAAAAAATTAAAGGGATGAAGTGAAGGCATCACGGAATCACAATCACTTAAGTGTTCATTCCCACTAATTAACCACATAGCGCTCATATTTAGTATACTTACCAAGCTAAATATATAGAAAAAATTGATGTGTCTATTTATAGAAAGTCTAAACCTACCGCATGCGCTTGCAATTTACTACACCCTGAAAAAATAAGAGACTGAAAAGAAGCCTTCAAGCACCCTCGCCCTCATGTTCACAAAAGTAACCCTGATCCCACCTCATAAGTGGCTACAAGGGGAAAACAACCTACCATGAGATCCTTCTGTAATATAATTCACGGCCATATCCAAAGTGACCACGGTTCTTCCATGGTAGCTTATGATAATTTAAGAAGTCCCACAAGCAATTGTGTTTCCCCCTTTGAATCCAACTACTCCCTGAACATCCTCAGTTCCTCTAACCTAACACACTCCAGTACATTTCTTGAATGAAGCTTCTTGATGCTCCCCTAAATAACATTTGAGATCACCACCATGAATGAAGAATTCTAGAGTCATTTTGATGATTGAAACTAATCCATACCATGATGGAAGACAATGAATCCTATGAACCTCATTGGTTCAAGATCACCAGTGTGATGGAGATAACCAAAAAAGGGATTCCATGACCGACCAGGATGATTCCTAAGACAATCTATTGAATTAAAATTATTATAATTATTTATGAATAACATGATCCACGTTGAGAGGTGATTAATCCTTTACGATAATTCAATTATATTGACAGAATAGGGAAATCCAAGCCCTGGTCTGTGATTTAAAAAAGTCACATAGCTCGATTATAATGACCTTAATTAATCATGAATTATATTAAAATATATTGAATGATTGATAATTAATATGTTTAGGCTGTATGAATTCCAAAATAGATGTCAAGCCCACCGATACTGAATTTAGAGGATGATCGATCCTTGAAAATGATAATGTTAAATTATTAAATTCAATTGTTGTTGTGCATATTTTTCCTATATAGATTGAAGATCTTAATATATCACACTGCATACCAATGTTGTGGATTTTTCATTAAAGAAATTTTCATTCCACATGCTCATAAAATTTCCACAATGAACCACTTCCAAATATCTATGATGTATCCATAACATTATTTGATATTTCGAACACAATCACCAACCTCGTATGAGATTACCTGCTTGATTCCAATATTCTCAAGCCCTCTACACAATACCAATTTTAATCCCATTAATAATTTGAATTATTTTGTTAATATTTTTTTCTATTTCAAAATTCCATATTCTAAGACACTAAGCCTATTTTATGGCCTAATTAGAGTGATATATAAGGCTCAATCATGGTATTCCCTCATTAAATCCAAAGGAATCCAAATATAAATTGAAATACATTCATCATCTTCTTCCTTCATGTATATTTCACCAAAAACCAGGATTCTCATACATATATTTTACATGTTTTTAGATAAATATTCAATACATTACACAAACACATGCCCAAGGACCATAATTTTTTAGTGCCTTAAAAACATGGAATGTGATCTTCTAATATGGTGAATGATATTCAATGTTTCCCTAAAAGATATTACCCCTTTAGTACTATTATAAAACATACCCTACTTAACACTTTATTCACAACCCAGGTAATTGAAATTATATAAATGGATATCTTAGATGCATAGTAAATGTAATCAAGGGAGATACATAATAATAACATGTGCATAAGAGTGTGAGAACATTATAATGGAATTTAAAAAGAAAAACATGCATATAAATGATTATAATATTGAGTAATGGAATAAATATTGGAAGTTTATAATACATTAGTCATAAATAAATACAATAAAATGATCCATGAGAGCATAAAATTAGCATAAAAGCTATAATTTTGAAATACATATAACCATATAAAATCCTATGTAAAGGATACCCACCAAGGCATTCATAACATGTTAATATTAGGATAACCACATGTATACCTGCTTTGGGATGGGGATGGACTCCTTTATACCCTCTTTCGGGCTTAAGATAACCTCCTCTGTAACCTTTGAGCTCATATAACATTTATCATTACCCAATTCATTGGAGAGATATATAGGTCACACCCTTCACATAATTAAATTCATACATATGTATACCACAATATCATAAAATTCATCATATCATAACCCAGGAAATTATATGGGCTTCATAAATATATCATCATATCCTAACATGTGGAAAATAGACAATTTTTATATTCATTTCATCATATTATAACATGTTAATGGAATGGGTTTCATAAGAATCTTATCAGGATATAACTTATGGAAAAGAAACATGTTTAATAATCATAATTAAAACAAAACATAAACCATCTAGGGAAAGAATATGAATTGTTCCCTTTGATTATATCCCATGTAAGGAATAAGTAACATCAATAGAAGAAATATTACAAGTAAAATTAATTTGATCAATCATTTAAACATTTATTGATGAAAATAAACATTCCATTTTGAAAATAATTTTTATAAACACAAAACATTTTCAAAATAATTTCATTTTGAAAGAATTTATTTAAAATATAATTTTTTTCAAATAATATGTAAGACCCCTAGCTTTTATGGTATGACTTTTTTTAAATAATACTATAGCTTGTGATACACGGAACAACGATGTTGAGAACACCACTACCTATCAAAATAGCCATTTAAAAAGAGGTTTTGAACATTATTATCCATATTTTGAATTTTTAATACTCCATATAATTTTAAAATTTTTCTTATTTATTTCTTATAAATAATTTTAGAACAAATCCCTATTATCATATAATATAATTACATTTCAAAAAAATACATTTTTACCACCTTTTATTAGTGAAACCTTTTTAAATCTAATATTTGACAATTTCAGATATTAAATTTTAAAATATAAACTTCTGTTTATAATCAGGACATAAATATTTACTTTGGATATTTTATTGGTGTTTTTTTAAAACTATAATATTTTATTGAATAGTGAAAATACTACATTTTAATTCAAAACTACTTTTTCATCTAATTTATTTATATTTTTATATTATCTTTTTAATTAGTTTTAAATTATTATTAGATTAACTTGTTTATAATTTAATATAATTTATGGAATAGGAATTAAATTCACATTGAAATTTAATATAAACACATGTAAATCTTTTGATTCTTTTTACTTTTAAAAAACATTTTTCGGTTTTGACAGTGGGAATTAATTTTAAATTAATTAATGAAAAATAGGTGTTGTGAATATTTATAATTAAATTCCATATCTAAAATATTACGATCCATGTTATGTAAATAGGTACAATTTTTAACATTATGAATAGTATATTCAGTAATTTATTTATTTACCATGGTTAAAGGATAAAATAGGTAAATAATGGTAAAATTAAAATTATAATAATATAAAACTACCCTAACTCATGTTATAATATTATTAAATGATTCATGGATAACCAAAATGATTCATAGGTATATATGTTTACATTTGGGAGACCCTTGAGTGTGAAAATGACATGTTATAATAATTATTTTAAAGTAAAGTGAAATACAACATAAATTGGTATTTTTTACAAAAACAAGTATAATGTGGGGTGATATAATTGATAACTTTGACTATAAGTATTCATTAGAAATATAAAAATATTCCCAAAATCATCGTATTTTATTTATAATATTTATACATTAAATTTATTTATTTATTTTTGACACAATGATGATGTAGAGATTACCTTATTAATTAAAGATTCAAATAAATGATATTATAAGTATTAAACTAAATGTAATTTGATATTTTTTATTCCATAAATTAATTTTAAGGATGATTATGAAATTTTATATTTGATTAAATTTAGTTATTTATAATCAATAAATTACTTTTAAATTTAACAAGAATCAATTACAAATTAGTGTCAAAATTGACATAAATGAGTTTTTTAAAACAATATTTTCATAATTGATATAATAGTAATAAAAAAGTATGATTCAAAAAAATGTCTTAGTTAAATTTAAAATATTTATTAATGATATACTTGAGGTTCTCTTGACATTTTATAGTAACTATATTAACCCAATAGTGTAAAAATACATGAAGACACGGTAAGAGTTAAAATTTTAATCTAAGGGTTAAATCCAAAAGATAAGGTCAATTTCATGACTTGAACTTGTCCAAAAATAATTTTCTAATATAATTTATACCCATATTAATCATAAAATCTAAATAAATTACTTTGGATCCATTTTAAACTAAAAATAAATTTATAATAAATTTATATTTTAAGATCATCCCAAAGTACCCCTCATCTCTCTTATAAAAGGGCATTTCTCCTTCTCTTTAATTCCCACCTCCAAATCCATTTGAACCATACAAATCCTTCCCAATTATTCTACTGACTTCCCTAAATTCATCCTAGATTCCAATCCTTGGGAAGAAATTCAACCAAAGGAATCCTTTTGTGCACATCAAAATGATGCACTCGAAGAAGAGGTAATTGTTTTAACAATTCAATTAAATTTAATTTCTTCTACTAATTCTTATTTCTATGTTGTTTCAATAATAAAATAATTAATATAGTACCATATACATGTTAAATTATATTATAATTATGGTGAAACCGTATTAATTATTTTACTGACCCTACGAATAATAATATCACCATTCGTGCGTACGTACGGCCTACCGTCTCCCCGACGCAATGAGACTCATCCTCCATGTTCACCATCCAATAAAGATTATAAAAAATATATATTATGAATAATTATTAAATACATGAAACAATACGACTATATGAAAAATACATATATATGTGTGTGTGTTTTAGTGTGTGTGTGTTCAAATATGCCATTCACATTCTTCCATTCAATACGATAAGAAAACAGAAACAACATGCATGCATACGTACAGATTACAATATCCATGAGTGGTGTATTCCATTTCATATATATATATATATATTATGAATATATATTATATATAAATCAATTATACATTCTAGAAGTATGTAAATCATGATCTATGTAATATGATCAAAAATAACAAGTCGAAACGCTTACGATAAAAAAAGTGATTATTACCAGAAATGTCACATTAACTTCAAATATTTAATAAATGAGAAATATAAAGTAAAAAAATAATAATAAATGATATCATAAATATTATTATTATTCTAATATAAGTTAATAATATGTTTAAAAATATTATATAGGAGTTTCGTACACGTACATAGAGTATCCGACCTATTGTAAGAGAATTCCATCTCTCTTTTAATTTTCATGAGATATAAAAAATGTTCACCACCAATTTCTTGTGTGCAGTGTATGAATTTCCCAAATTATATTACATAACATGAATAAATTTATTTTCATGGTATTTAATGATTCATTTTATGGTATCAGTCTTATGATTTAAATGTTCAATGTTGTATATTCCGAATGAGTATTTAAAGAATTGATCATTTCTATATTTTAATATTATTGATTATAAAGAAAATTGTATATATATATATATATTTAATTTAATTAAAATAATTTCAAAAGTAATATATTTATGGTTTTTGGTAAAGTAATAATTAACTAAAACATTGTTTTTAATCATTTAATAGTATACTCTTCTAAAATCATACACATTAATGTCCATGTTTTCAAAATGGTTTTAAGGATTTATTTATATGGACATGAATGTTTTAAAATGAAAAATCCTTTAGAATGTTTCAATGTGATATGTGAAACTTTGATTCAAAAGCCACTTTTTAAATATAATTATTTATATGTGTGCAACTTTTGAATAAAGAATTCTAAGAAAAAAGGATTGTTTTTCTCAAATAGTTTTAATGAATTTATTAAATTATTTTCATCTAGGTCAATATCCTTTGTTGGATTTTATTATTATTTGAGGTTTAATTATTATGATATAATATTCTATATTATATTGAATGAATTATGATATATAGGACTGTGGATGTAATATTTTTATACCATTCATGGTTTATGGTCAAATTATTAACATTTCTAATGCTAGTTTTAATACGATTGTTTAGGTTATGTTTCACCCTTTTCATATGAGTAATGTATTGGACTTAGTAAGTTATGGGAAGAGCCCGCTATAGCCCATAAATGCATCAGTAGGTCTCATGTGACAAACTAGTGTCTTTGCACATGGACTTAATAGAATATTTTTGGGTGGCCTTGGAACAGGGCCTTGAAATTGTGGTTATGAGGTCCAACATTTTAAACTCATTCATTAAGAGATTAGTCATTGACATTCCATGTGATTATTTAACAAGTATAATACCCATGTGAACGTATAAATGAAAGTATTTGATTTATTTTTTCTATATTATGTTCATGTATATGTTTAAAAGGGTTGTTTTTCAGTTTTAAACTTTCATTAAAGTTTATAGCAATTTATGAATGCTTATGCAATATTTTTTAATCTTACTAAGAATCTAAGCTCACCCCTTTCTTATTTTTTATTTTACCAAGATAAAATGATGTCAATTATTATTGATATACAAGGTTAATATAGGAGAGTAATTGAGTTCTCAAAGAACAATTTATATTGTATTTTATGTTATGAATTGAAATAAAATGATCATGTATGTAAACTACTTTTCAATACTACGAAACCGATCGGTCATTAAAAACATGTTTCATTGTTATCATTCCAATTTATTAAAATAATGAACCTGCTCCAGGATTCTTGGGTCGAGGCATTATTGTTTGTATTAGATGATGTTTAGCAATAAAATTGGAAACTAGATATATAAATAAATAATTAGAAAACATAACCCTATGAATGAATTTGAGTATAATTCTATGTGTAGGATATCATGTTTTAGATTTGGTAATAAATAACCTAGGTTAATCCTATAGACTTATGGATTGAGAATAAAATGGAATCATTTATAGATACTATTATTGATTTTTCAAGATTATAACATTATGATTAGTTTTTCTGAGACCATGATTCAGGTTTTGGTCTATGATTAGAATCATAATTGTTATTTAATAATGGTTATATTATATATAATGAAGATATTGAAAGGGAAAATTGGGAAAAATGACGTATTAATGAATAAGATGTTGAAGTGTAGTTAATTGTTTAAGAGTGAAGTGGATTGATCAAGGTTATTTTATATTTGATCTCAAGAATCATTACATTAATGGTTATAAGATTCACGAGGATTATAATAAAATACATCTTATTTAAGGATTTTAATGCATAATAGTTTTTGTTAATGATTTAAAGGTAATCAAATATTTGGCATGTGACAATAAGTTCTAAATTAAATTGTTTGGGGAAGTTGATGTTAATATTTAATTTGGATAAAAAGTATTTTGGTGGGGTCTTAAGGTTAAAATGGATAATGTTGAAGATTTAATATTACTAATTAACGTTAAAATATTTCTTAATATTATTTTTAGATATTTGACATAATATAGTTTTATGAAAAGGACAACCCGCAGGTTGAGCGACAACTCATCGCATCTGGAAAGGCTGTGAGACTTGAACCTGTAACTGAAGGGTGAATAGGGATCATCACCTACCCCTGACCTGTGTGATGTACTAGTTTTTATGACATGGTTTTTATTTAAAATGTTTAAAAAATGAATTATAAATTCTTTTTTATAACACTATAGGATTATGATAAATAGAATATTTTTGAGTTTTATTATATTTTGGATAGAAAGATGAGTTTGTGGTAGAAATTATTTATATGATGGAACACTAATTTTAAAGTAAATATTCATCCTTTTGTTAATATTGTATAATGTAATAAATTCTTAAACACATGGGAATGGTTATTAACACCAACAATGTATTCCTAGTAATATCTTTTCAGATTAACCCAATGATCCTTTAGATCATCACTGACTTCTGGCTTTGTGAATGATAACTTTTTCCTTACCATGTTCTCAATCACTATCCATCAAAACATTATGGTTATATTTATCTTCCACATCAATTTTTTCTTATATTGAACCCTATTATGTATTATCTATAGTGACCTTCTTACTTCCCTTTATTTATTTTGAAATGGAGGTCTCATTAATCAATTTTCTAATGTGGGATTTCAATAAAGAAATTTCGAAAAGTCGAAACCATAGTTTTTTATTATGAGTTTTATATGAGAGAGAAAATTTTATTGAAGGAGGGAATAATGTAAAACCCTAATCTTCCACAGAATACTTATTTTTAAATAATTCAATAACTTGCGCTATAAGGAACACCGAGTTCGAGCGCACCGTGACCTATCAAACTAGCCGTTTAAAAAGAGTTTTTGAATAGTATTAAAAATATTTTGAATTTTACATATTCAATATATTTTTAAAATTTATCTTATGTGTTTCATATAAATATAATAAAAAATAAAAATTTTCAAATAAAAGAAGTATTTTTAAAAAAAAAATGTTGTTTTACTTCCTTTTAAGGCGAAAACTTTTTAAATCCAATTTTTGACAGTACATAAATTAAATTTAACAAAATAAAAATATTGTTTTGAAGTAAGACATATATAATTTTTTTAATAATTTTTTTCTTTTTTTTGATAACTTTTATATTTTAATAAATAGTAAAAAATACTGCATTTTAATTCAGAACTAAATTTTTAATCTAATTTTTTTATATTAATAGATTATCATGATAATTGGTTTTAAAATATAATTATATTGACGTTTTTATAATTTAATATAATTTATTTCCTTGAATTAATTTCACATTCAAATTTAATTTAAACACATGTCAATATTTTGATGGGTTTTGCTTTATAAAACACAATTTTCTAGTTTTGACAACGAGAATTAATATTAATGAAAATTCAATTTTTTGAATTTTGAAAAATGGATTCCATATTTTAAATAAAAAGTTTCAAATTAGGGAAATATGTACCTTTTGTTTTTTGGATATTATGAAAAGTAACTTCAGTAATTTTTTTAATTTACCACGATTAAAGGGAAAATTAGGTAAATAAGAGTAGAAATAATATTATAATAATATCAAACTACCCTAAAATAATGTTTTAAATGTTTTAAAGATTTATTCTTTAAAATCCTCTTCATTAATTTCCATGTTATCAAAATGGGTTTACAGATTTGTATATATGAACATTGATGTTTTAAAATTTAAAAATTTTCAAATGTTTCAAAGTGGTATGGGACACATTGATTCAAAAATCACTTTTTAAATATCTTCATTTATAAGTGATATGCATTTGGAAAAATTATTTCAAAGTAAAAAGGGTTATTTTCCTCGAAGTGTTTTAATGAATTTATTAAATTATTTTCATCCATGTTCACATCATTTGTTGGATTTTATGATTATTTGAGGTTTATTTATTTTGTTATAATATTACATATTATATTAAAGGTTTTAGGAAATATTTAACTATGAATGTTATAGGTTTATACCATTCATGGTTTACAGTTATTGTATTAATATTTTGTATTCTAGTTTTAATATGATTATTTTTGTAATGTTTCACCCTTTTCATAATAAGAATGCATTGGACTTAGAATGTGATGGTCAGGGCCTACTATAGAACTTCAATGCATTAGTAGGTCTTTTGAGAGAAACTAGTGTCTTATAAAAAGGACTTTGACGGAATATTTTTTGATGTTCTTGGAACAAGGCCTATAAATAGTGGTAATGATGTTCGACATTTTGCATTCCATCATTATGAGATTAGTTATTTATATTAAATGTGATTATTCGACTAATGGAATATCCATGTGAATGTATAAATGGAATTACATGATTTATTCTTACCATAGTATGTTCAAGTTTATGTTTAAATGGATTGTGTTTTAGTTTTATATATTATTTATACTTTTTGGTTATTTGTGAAATCTTTATCTGTTTTGTTTAACCTTACTGAGCCTGTGAGCTCACCCATTTCTTATGTTTTATATTCTAAGGATGTGAATATGTAAATTATGATTAATATGCAGGGTTAACATAGGATAATTATAGTGATACAAAAGGAAAATCTATGTTTATACTTTACATTTTTAATTTTAATGAAATGTTCATGTATGTAATCTACATTCCAAAATTTGTAAATTGATCACTCCTTTAGGACATAATTATTTTTAATCATGCCAACGTATTAAAATAATGCACTGAATCTAGGATTTTGGGGGTCTAAGAATAACATAATAAGGATAAAATTTTATTTGAAGATAACATTGAATATGTTTAATGGAATCTTGGAATCAATATGTTGTCATAATACTGGTAAATGCTCTTCATGTTGTACATGTTAAAAATCTTGATTCTTTTAACGTTTTTGGTAAAAGAAAAATAGGCATTGTGTAGGAAAACTACATGAAGATACCTTCAAATTTTTTTGAGAAATTAAAACTGGGGTAAAAATTTATTTTAAAAATCATAGAGGAATAATATAACATTTTTATAACATTTTTAGAAAACATTTTTTGGAAAGAAAACGGATTTCCAAATAAAGAGAGAAATAATTTCAGATTTTATTAAAAACAATTTCTCAATTTTGATAATTACCAAATATTAGAATTAATGGAACTATTACTTGAAAATGTCATTAATAACAATATAAAAATAAAATTCAGGGGTTTATTGAGTTATAGATCCTATGATTTTATTATCAAAAACATAATAATAAACATTCCTGATAAACATTTCAATTTTGACATAAAATCATAAAACATTGGTAAACATGGTTCTTTAGAACCACAAAGGAATACAATAAAATCAATATTATGATATATTTATAATGAATAAATTAATTACATTACATGTCAAATGTAATTTATATACACTTTATGAAATAATATGGGTACAAAACATTCGGTAAGTCTAAAAGAATAAAAATTGAGAAAAAATTATCCTACTGCTTGAGCAACTTTTAAATCACAATACATATGAAATAAAAAATAAATAGAAAAACTAAATATAATTAAACTATTTATATTTATTATATGTAATTTCATATGGTAGTATATACACCAAAAAATGAAATTAATGGTGAATATGGCATAATTATTTCAGAAATAAAAGTGACACTATAAATCCTCTTACCTCAAGTGTTCACTTCCATCGTACACATTCAACACTACTATATAATATTTACTTTTTTATTATAAATATATTATAGAATATTAATTATATATATAATAATATATTTTATTTTATTTTTCCTATTAATTACCATTTTATTAATAATTTCATGTTAATATTATGTTCCAGGTAATAAATGCTATGTTTTTCACGTATATTTTAACAGGTTATTTATTGGTCCTATTAATTTGATCAATATTTCATAATATACATAATTTTAACCATGATAAAAATATTATATATTTTTAGTATATATGTATTAATATTAATTCATGAAACATTGTGATAGAAATGAAATACACCGTTCATGGAGATGGTTGGTCATACGTACGCATGAACGTT
Organism: Viscum album; assembly: GCA_963277665.1. Taxonomy (NCBI): domain Eukaryota; kingdom Viridiplantae; phylum Streptophyta; class Magnoliopsida; order Santalales; family Viscaceae; genus Viscum; species Viscum album. The sequence continues at coordinate 2,089,724,959 of OY728152.1, forward strand.
ATTTTCATTTTCTTATTAAATTGAAATAAAGAAAAATTAAATGATATATTATAATTATATACTAATTTCTATGTCATATATATTAAATATATTCATTGAGCCATTACTAATACCTTCCATTTAAACTGTGAATAAATCACATTGCTTTGCAAGGCAATAATCAATCACACACAATATCAATGTTATCGTATTCCCACAAAATGGAAAGAATGAAGGTATGTGTGATATAATAATATAAAAATAATAATAACATAATAAATATCATATATATCATATATAAATTATAAATTCATCATTATTCCAAAACTATAAAGGTGGTAATGGAAAAATTAACATCATCGGTTCACAAGGCAGTAGTTCACCATACATATGAATAGTGATTTCATAACCCATTTGATGTGAGTGTGTGATATTATAGGTATTAACCTCAACATAAAAAATGTATAAATATATGTATGATGATTTTTTTATTATATAATAATTTTAAAATAATAATTTAAGGTTTTAGAAGAATTAATAAAATGAAAATGCTCATTAATGAGCATTACCTCTTCTTCGGGTATCCTTTTTAGGTTTGCGCTAAAGCCTTGATTGATTATATTTTTTTCCAAAATAAGGATTAAAAGATTATATTTGGGAATTCGGGATGTTATTTGTATATATATTAGTCAATCCAAATGGATTAAGATGTATGAAGAAGTTGGAATATTGGGTTCCCTTTTATATTTGATGAAGAGTGTAATTCTTGTAAATACTCAATAGTATTAACAATAAGAAGGTTAATATTACCTAATGTGGATAAAAAATTTGAAATTAATGTTGTCGTGGGCTTATAAGATCATGAAAAACCTCCATCACATAATAAAATGATTATTTTAAAAATTTTGTTCTATACCTTCTATGTTTTCTTATGTTTTCCATTTATAGTTTTTAATACTATAAACAGTATTTTTAACTTAGGGTATCTAAACATTTAACCTAAAATAAAATGATCCTTATTAGATAATTTATACCCATTAATTATAAATATAATATATAATTTTAAAAAAATATAATCTTAATGTTTGTTGAAAATTAATTATTACACAAACGCGTGTAACATGCAAAAAAATCGCTTTAACCTTGACCACAATAATAGCGTTTTTACTATTTAGGGGTTAATATATCCAGTATAAAATAATATATTTCCATGAATGGAACATATTTGATTATTATTGTCGTTTGAAATATTACATGGAATAATATATGTTTTTAATAAATTAATTCATTTAATAAAATATAATTTATCATAAAATAACATTAATGTCCAATTTGACATTATTCATTTAAATTAAATTTAGAAATATCTAGAAAATGATGGGTTTGAAAATATTTTTTTAAGTCTTGTGCAACAAGATATATTTATCAAAAAAATAATATAATGAAATAATTAATTCAATTTACTTTAGTTTTATTATTTTAAAAGTCATTTATTTAATTTTAATGTTAAATAAATAATTATTGTATTGGAATTTATTATTACTTTAACGTAATAATTTCTCCTAAAAATATTAAAATAAATTACAATGAAAATATATTATTTATCATTCAACATGATATATATAACCGAACAGAAGTTGTTTTTCACCTATCCTATGGATTTATAGATATTAAAAGTAATAAATGTTATTTTTTGTATTTTTATTTATTTAACTTATTATATAGGTCACATTCATGGAAATGTATCCCAAAAATGATAAAAATCAAGCCCTTAGGTCATAAGAGTCCAAATATTTCTATCAAATGGGTGTTAAACAAATTGGTTGGTTATTTTAACCCTTATATTCTTAATTTAATTGCATGTAAACCCATTCTTACCGAAAAATATTCAAATTCCACATATTTAATCTATTTTTCTAAATTCAATTCATATAAATGGAAAAAATCTATTTAAAATTAATCTCGAATAAGTAATGAGAAAATAGGTTTCTAAAAAATAAATTGATAAAAAATATACAATGTTTTTATATCTATTTTCAATATTAAATTGATCCCAATGACCTAAATTAGATTACAAATGTATAATTCAACTAAGTAATCTTTTAAAAGAAATTAAAATATAATTTTACTTTATAAGTATATTAAAAAATACAGTTTTCAATTAAAATTAAATATTTTTAACTATTCATCAAAATAGAAACATTTCAAAAAAATAAAAAAATCACTCTATGATAAATTTGATATTACAATTTTAATTTTTTTTCAAATTAATTTTATTTGTTTAAATTTATTTTTAAAATTTGTTTACCACAATTAGGTGACAAACTGGTTTTTAGAAAAATACATTTTTTAAGCATAAAATTGGATTTATTCTTATCTTTTTTCACATAAGATGAATATCAAATAGTTGATAAAATATATATATTGTATAAATTTCATTAAAATCATTCCTAATAATTAATTTGTTTATTTTATTATTGAAAAATGCATTTGTTTTCATAAAAAAAATTTTTTATAAAAAGGCTTCCTTTATTTTCAAAAAGTTTTTATTATCATTTCTAATTAATTGGTTTCCAAAAAACTCGTTTAATATATTCATGTGTAAAAAATATTTTAAAATTTTGTTTAATTTTATTCATATGTGCCATTCTAAAGGCTAGGTGATAACTATAATTATTTTTTAATTGTATAATAAGTTTCGTTTAAAAATTGTGTTTTATTTAGTTCACGACAAACTTGGTATTTTGTGAATCACAAGTCAAACATAGTATTTCCTATAAAAAAATTAAAATCACTATTTTTCACACAAAAATGGAAAAGATCAAATTAAAAAAAATAAAAACATCTCGAGGTTTTATATAGGTTGACATCCTCACTGCTATGAAGTATAAAAGAACTCTCCATTAAAATTTTATAGATATTGATCCTGGGAGGATATTGAATTGGTTTTGGAAGACTCCCGATGCTTTGAAAATCCACCGCAACCGTCAAGCTGGACACGTTTTAAGGATCCAAAATTCACTTAGGTTGGGTTGTAAAATTGAGGAACATTCCTGATGTCACCTGAATTAGTTAAAGATTCACCTAAGACTCACACGATGAATTTAAAATAATTCCAAGGACTTTTAAGAGTTCTACTATAAATAACACAATATTCACCCTATTGGAGTGCTGACTCACTCTTGGAGGTTTTTTTCCATAATCACTCATTGTTGTGGTTGAATTATCATTTCGTTTAGTTAATTTTTATAATGGCTCTAATTATGGAAGATTAATCCCTTAGTGGCTAATTTAGGGAGATTCCCATTATCCCCCTATTAATGAATTTTATATTTCAACTATTTAATATCTTCTTGATTTTATCTATGGATTCATTCTATGTGTATTGAAATAATGAGATTTTATATTTATTACACATTGAATTCATTTCACTTATTCTTTTGATCACACACAAAAACCAATTATGTCCTCTCTATTGATTATGATCCTGATAAATGAGTTTACTTAAGGGTAATTGGATAACTCTGATTACTGGTCAAGTAGACATTGTAGGTTGTAGTGATCATTACAACCCACTAATTAAACTAAAAATTCAGGAGTGGTTAATCGAGTGAGATTTCAATTAATTAGATAAAAAATAATAGAGTATAAATCGGTATTTATATTTAATATTGATTTTAAGGTGATATGTAAGGTTTGGCTACTTCTTCTAAAATTATATTTAAGGCCAAACCAACTTTAATTCCTTTGTTTTTTAACTAATTGAACTCAAAAAACAAAAAATAAATACACCCATATCATTATCCTCTCCGAATAAAAACTCATGTCCCATTACTATAATATTTTACTTAGTTTAAACAAATAGTTGAGTTCAATGTGATAGGTGTCTCATCGATAAGCCACTTCCTGAATCCATTGGCCAACCTGTGGCCTCCACTGGCTCACAAGTAGAGATTTGAAGGGATAGTGTTACAATTTTTACCACATATATTTGTAGAGTTAAAGAACCTCTTTTACACCTTTTATCGGATTCAATGGACCAAAGTGGATTCCCCACCCATCTCTTGACCCCCCCCCCCCCCCCCCCGTTAATTTTGGGGTGATTTTGGAACCAATTCTTGTAAATTATTAATAGATTCTTCCATCATGTGATCTATATTACAATTTTCCATGTCTGTCTATTGTTTTTGGTTCTCCCAATTTGGTATTTGAGAGATGATTCCACCAAAGGATGGTGGAATAATCACAAGATGATGGGACTTCCATGAAGCCTAGCTAGAGGACATCTCAAGAAGATGTTCATATGTCGATGCCCATCACTTTAATAGAAGAATTTATCAATGTTTGTTTTTTAATTTTTTTGAGTGAAATTAAATGATATCCCATATTTTATTGGTAATCAGTAATTGGTATTTGGCCTAGGATGATTATGAGAGGTTATCATAAACCTATAGAGGATGGACGGTCTTAGTTTAAGTGCATAAGAGGTACCCAATGAGTGAATTTCAATTTTTTAATAATTCGTTTAAGTTGGTTAAATGGTTGTAAGTTTAAAATTAATTATAATTTGATTATAGTTTAATTTTTTGACGTTTTGATATGATATTGGTCCTTAGGTGGATTTATCATTGTTCATTGGTCTTAAAAGAGCTCTAACATCGGGTTAATGGGATGATCAATTTATGAAATAAAGCTTTAATGAGGTAGTTGGTCCCTAGAATTCACCCATAGTATTTGATATTTTCAATTGTATATGTTTTTCAGTTATGTTGGCCTCACTAGTCATTAACTTTATTTAAATTAAATTTTTTATAATTTAATTTTCCATAGTTAAACTCTCTTAATACATTCTTTAAGCATTATGGGAATTTGTTTCCTTATTTAATAACATGGAATTAATTTTATCCTTATAAATTATCTAAATAAATGATATTATTCTGGATTTTTTTTTTAAATTGGAACCTTGGAAATGATTATTTTGGATAGTAAATTGGATTAATTCCATCAAATGAAATAAGGGAATGAAAATGGAAAATGGTGTTGGTAAACAATGTTATAAATGTAATTTGGAATTTATCATTGAAATGGTATTTTGGAAGTGGTTATTTGGATTAGTTTTGAAATATAAGTTTGAAATGGTAGTGATGGGATGTGATTGGTGTTTCATGGAAATTGTTTTTGGAAACTGTATTTTTAAAATGCTATTCAATAATGGTATTTTTGAAATGGGAATTGGAAATGGTAAATTGTTTTTATTATTGAAATGTAAATGTGGTATAGATTTTTTGAATTATGTAGCTATCATTATTGTTATTGTTAAACTCAGGGGGGAACATAGCCCCTGAGTGTATATGGTTGAGTTTTATGGACTCAGGGTGAACATGGCCCCTAATAACATTGGTTATCGATTGATGGTTAAACCTATGATGAATCATGACCCATGGTGGTTGTTGGATGATGGTTAAATCTAAGGTGAATCTAGACCTAGATTAGATGCTGGTTGGTACTCAAACAATAGGTGAATCTGGCCCCCAAGTGGACATTGGTTGACGGTTGAACTCGGTGTGAATCTAAACCCTGGGTGGATGTTGGGGCCCTATGGATAGGTATTTGACCTATGGGTGTATGTGGTTTGATCAAGGATGGGTATGTTCTATATGGTTGAATTTTTAATTTTTTTATTGATCATTTCTTCATGCACTATTAATGGATTGATTTATTTAAAAGATGTCATTCGTGGTGGCCTACTGATTTATACCCACACGCTACTCAAGATGCCACGGTACTTGGGTACCCAATCATATTCTACATTATTTTAGGAATAGGTAAGGGTTAGGGGCCCAGTTCTTAGTATTTTTTGGACTTCTAGAATGAATCATTGTACTTGGGACCATTCCGGGACATAAGAAAATTTGTTACAGTATTTCTCAGTTTTATATTCTGATCTTATAGGTTTTTCATTTATATTTTCCTGATGCATTGAATTCGGATTTATTTTGGAATATCATGTCTTATTTGACTATTTTAATTTCTTTCCAAGATTTTATTCTATTTATTACTTTATAAAGATGTTTTTCAATTGTTTACTATTTCTTATGATACATTACTTTGATATGCATGTATAGTCTCCCAATAGTTTCACCTTAAACCCGTGTTAAAATCTAGAAGCATCAAACAAACTAAGTGGCACCCCTAAGGTATAAAAGAAATCACCATTTAGGGTTCTGATTAGTGGTCTTGGGTGGTGGGAATTTACAATGTGGTATCAAAGATTTTTTTTCATTATACAATTTGGTAATGGTGGACAAGTGAATAGGAACATGTCAAGACATGGTATAGAGCATGTTCTTGGGACTGGACACCCCACATATAAGGGATTCCATGTGTCCAAGGATAGGATTTCTTTTCATTATATTTGTTTTTATAGTTGATAAAATTTCACCTCAGGTGATTCACTTGATTAATTTGTTATTTATTTATTTGATTTTATCTCTTTTCCCAGAATGGGAAGAGTTAGTGTGTTTATCCATCACAGTAGGCACATAGGATTCACCTGTCATTTTGGAGATTTTATATGATTTATTACCTACATACCTATAAAATGTCATTTGTCAGTTATTTAATGTGTCTAAAATTATTTATACAATGTTTTTTATATTTTTATAGAGATATTTTACTGAACTAATCCCTGAAATGGATATAATAATATTATGTTATTATTTTTGGCTTGATTATTACAAGGTATCCACAAAATAAAATGTCAACAACAACTTAAATATTTTTTTATCTATAATTTGTAATTGAAATCTTATTTAGCTGAGATTAGGATATAAAAACTCCTAGTTAGGTAAACTATAATATGTAAATGGTTAGATGAGTTTTTAACATAGTTTAAGATAAATGAAATTCCAAGTTAAACTTATAAACATTTTTCCACGGTAACTTTTATTTGAAATTTTATTAACTAAGTACTTGTTATAGAAAATTCTGGTTAGTGTATATTAAACTAAAAGGAAAATTATGGTGGGATATTTGAAAATTTATAAACCATATATATATATATATATATGGGATGGACCATGTGGATTCTTGGTGTTTGGACCTATATATGGTTAGTTGGAGTTATTGAGATCACCCAAGTTATGTGATATTCATATGTTGGGAAAACCTTAAAAAATAATATTAGTTGATATTGGTCTTCGTGTCTGTTCCCTAACCTTGAGGTTATGGTAATGGGGCTATAGTGGGAGGCTTTATTTTGTTCCCTTCTAACGTAGGGTGTATGTGATAGTGAAATTCCTCACCCATTCCAACCTGTTTGGAGATGTTTCTTTCAATTTGAGTCATATCATGACTTCTAGATAACCTAGTAGTTATGCCTAATATGTGAGTGAGTGGGTTAGAATGGATCCAACATATATGTGAGACTTTGAGGCGGGTCTTCAGTGGGTTGGTTGTCATGTGACCCTAGAATTGGGGTGAGTGTCTTCCTGGAATTTTTTATCTACATAAGGATAGATGTGTGGGATTGGTGGAAGATCCTAGTGACCTTTTTTTGTGTGACTTCAGATTTTGGGGAGGGTGCCTTATGACCTTCAAAGGTGACATATGAGAGGGTTCATCTATGTTTTTGGGTGCCTCTAGGCATGAGAGGTTGGGATATATATTTTGGCTTATGATGTTGGTTCTTGATGTATTATATCAGGTATGTGTTTTAGGTCGATTATATACCATTGGAATTTTTGGATAATCATGTTGGTTTTAGTTCTATCAGTCTTACTACAAGTTTCTTGAGTGCAGGATCATTTTCACACATAGCCCTGATAAATCTTTGGGGTAATGTTTGGAAATTTGATGGTTTAGGATCATAGGTGGTAGACATAGAACATTCATGTACATAAGAACTCTATTAGAGACCAACATACGAGGAGGTTTTTGGAATATATGATTAGGTATGTGAGTTTATTTGAGTATAATAGTACAGATAAAGTAGACCTCATGACTGTAAAGGGGTTCAACTGTAACTAAACAGTAAATAAGAAAACCATATACTGGGGTTTCATTTGATGAATTTGTAAATGTATGGTCCTCTCAAATGTAAATCACTCTGAGTGTTGGTGTTTTAGTAGCGCTTAAAAATTTTGAGGGTTAGGTTTATGAGCTTATAAGCTCAGGATACACCTTAATGAATGTAATGAGAATAAAAATGAACTATAGTATGACTTAGAATGAATCGCAGGTTTTTTTAGTCATGTGGATAGCCTTGGATCAAGGATATGCCATGATTATAAATGTAAGGAGTATTTCTATAACTTCATATCCCGGCTTACCATCGAATCGATAGCCGGTCCGGTGGGTCACATGGCCTCAAGAACATCTCCTCACACACTAGAGGTTGACCACTAGTAGCGAGGGTCTCAGGAGGTGATAGTGGGGAGACTATAACCTCTTTTCAGAGTAAAACAGTGTTATTATCATAGAAAATAGTATTCAATGGATGAAGAAGAAATCAAATGAATGGAAGAAGAAAAAGACAGGTAATATCCATTTCATAAATGGTGGAAAATGCCAGTTTACAATGCATGCATGTACAGATGATGATACAGTTATGCAAGTAGTAAACAATAAAACAATCTTTATAACCAATAAAAAACGAAAATATAGAAAAGCATGAAGTCAATCCCCTGAGCATCCCAATCTCTCGCTTGGTCATTTTCTTCTAACTCCTCAGGTACAAACTGCACAGCAAACAACATAGGTCCTACAAACAAGAAGGTATACACGGGTTCCCCAGTGAAATGGTGGCCCGAGTAGGGTGTGAGATATATATGTCAGTAGGCCGCCACGACCGGTGTCAAACCCAATCTAGACAGTGTATAATAATTAAACAGTGAGAAGGTATGGAGAAATAAGTAAGAAAAAATTACATAAGGAAATAACAACCATTCTGGTTCCCAAGGGATACCTGATGGTTTTAACAGCTTCAGCTCGTAGCTGGTAAAGTAACATGATCATGTCACCATATATATATATATAAGCATTTAGATTATATATGGAATGGTGTAATAATGCCTTCCACCCATTAGTAAGATTAGCGGGCACAAGGTAAGAATTCTTCTAGTCCATAAAGGTCAACTAGAAAGGGGTAAAAATGCCTCCCTTCCATAAACGTATATAAAAATAGCGGGCATGAGGTATCAATGCCTCTCGTCCCTATAATTCAACTAGAAAGGCTAAAGAATACCTCTCTTCCATCACATTCATTCAACCCGTATGGGTTATAACTGATTCAAATCCATCGTATTCATAATATTTGCATGGGGTATAACTGCCTCCCATCCAGACATGTAATCATCAACAGAAGTTAACTGGAAAGGGGTAAAAATTCCTCCCTTCCAAAAATTTAATCATCATCATAAGTCAACTAGAAAGGGTTAATAATTCCTCCCATCCAGACATGTACTCATCATCAGAAGTCAACGGGCATGGGTTAAGAATGCCTCCCTTCCATACATGTACTGTCACACTGGCATGGGGTATTACTTCCTCCCATCCAACCATATATCATTCACTAGGTGGCCTCAGCAAACACTTACCCTTATTATCATTCATTATGTGGCATCAGCATGTGTGCACTCACAATACAAACTTGTCTATAGTATAATATTTATGGCATCACCTCATAATAATTAAAAGAATCATAGAACATACACATAAGAGAACACATTCACGTTCATACTTAAGGAACCCCGTATTAAGTATCTAAATCAAGATATTCATATATTCACTTATCATACATAAGTAATTCTCATTACATTATCCCAAGGCATGGTCGTACCACCCTATTCTGTTCCTTCTTAGTCTCACTATTCCATCTTAAAGCATACATTTATCATTCTTTAACCCTTTGATACCCTCTAAAGGAAAAATGTCATGTAGTATTAAGTCATCCCACTAAGGTTACCATCTTACTCAATTTTCCTAACCTGGAAAATTGTCCCAAACACAAGTATCACATCCATTTCATCCCCTTTGTCTCAACAAAGCATGTTCGCATACAAAGCATCAAAGAGGCACCCTGACAATCCAGCAGGAAAGTATAAAAAGTCTATCACTACTTTTTGTCTTGAAGACATCACACCTCTGATTGAGGGGTTTTATCATTAAATCGTGAGTATAGTTAGCAAGAAACTATTTTTATCTGATTCATGAAACTCAAACTGTTTTCACAAAAGCATTTATTATAGACTAACATCCAGAATTCAAATACTAAGACCATGCAGAAATAACTATTTACTACATTACATTAAATTAAAGTTCAAGGAAAGGGACCCTACCTTAAGGTGGATCGATCCATCAACTCCGGCTCTTGGAGGTTTCTAACTAAGAGTCGCAGGTGAGTCACCTAGTTTTTGGTAACTCAAAACCATGCCAAAACCTCGAAAAAACTATAAACAACGAGATATGATCTCATAAACCTCAAAAGCACCAAAAATGACAAGTGAGAAACAAATATAGAGGTGAATACCCTTCTGCAAAACCAGCCCGATGATCCAAAACCACACGAACCCCTTCGCCTTCAGCGGCGGTTGACGGAACGTGCACCAAGTAGTCCCAATGGACCTTCCGCATAACCTATAACCAAAATAAAACTGAAATTCGGATCACCCCCAATACCTAGGGTTTAGCCGCACCATATCGGGTTCTGATTAGGTCGAAACAAGGCTGGAAGAAAGGATGAGAAGCGATTGGGAAGCTTATCATGGAGATTCGACAAAGAAACGGCCAAAAATCAGAGGAGGAACCTTGATCGAGTGGATGCCGGAAGGGGGGTGTCTTGCATGGCTCAAGGGGAACCCCTCCCTGTGTGTCGTGAAGGTTGAGTGAGGGTGAGGGACAGTTCGTTTAGGTTATATTTTTTTCCCTTCTATTATTTTAATTTTAAACAAAAACCAAAACTCACCCAAGCGCACGGTTTGACCTGCACGGTTTGGCAAACCGTGTGCAAACCTTGTGGAGTACCCTCCCTCCAAGACACCTGATGCACGTTCTAGTAGCACGGTTTGGGAAACTGTGCGTAGCCCATGCGCAAGCTGCTGACCTTCTGATTTAGGTCTCATGGTTTGTGCTACATGGTTTGGTCAACTCGTACGCCAATTGTGCGCCCTCTGCAGTTCTTTAAGAAAATAGGTTTGGCTCTTCTAAAACATCTCGAGCCACCCAAGAAACGTAACTGGCCTTCACCTAAGACCAAATCCAAAATAACAAAGCGGTCCAACTCTCAGAATTCTGTTCTGAAGCTTTGTCTTAAAAACAACCCATTTATTAATCAAAAAAGCTCAAAATTCTTCGGGTTTTAGTCTGGTTCAAAACGCGAGTCATTACAACCTTCCCACCATATAACTTCTCATCCCCAAGAAACCTTCGGGAACAACGTACACATCACCCAAACTAAAAGGGTCGTGAAGCTTCGTTCAAATGATAAAGTTGTGTTCACAAACATCCACCACACCCTTAGACATCCATTATACACTATGGTGATTAAGCCACCAAAACTCGAGCCAAAGCTCGTTTCCCAACCCAAACACCGAGACGACTCCTTCCGAGCCCATCTACTCCGGGACACAAACCCGTCATCGTCTCGCCAAGCATCCCACCACAAGTACTTCCCACCTTAGATTTTTAATGATAGGAAACCCACTCCAAACTATGGTTCAGACCACCATTGCAATTAACTTTCAAAGCATGCCCCAAATGTCCCCACGACACTCCAAGTGTGATTTGAAACAGATCAAACAGTCGATTCCCCATCAACCTCAAGGCCCTAGTTGAGCTGGTTGTTCATATTAGGCATTGGCAGACATGAACTGCACTCGCCTCTACCAGATGATGTTCCATAGAATGGTATGTCCCTGACCAAAGGCAATAAACAAGAACCCAGAGCAAAGCCATCTCTGGTTTACTATTTACAAAAACGCTCGTCCTAAACGGCCGAAGTATTTCAAATAGAACCACAATGCCTTTCTCCAAGGCACCTTATGTTTAGCACAAACACGTTTATCGAAGCCTACAACCGACTTCCGATGACGTTTACAAGATCAAAACATTCAAGAATCCATGCATCTCATGTGCAATGCCGAAAGAGATCCATTCGATCAATCCCAATGACTTAAAAGAAATAGCACGGATAAGACCGATGCTCTCTTAGTTCATCTTAGACGAGGGAAAGATAGGGGACATGATCGTCGCTAATCAGAATACACCAAGAGGATTGTAACGGATTCCATCTAAACATACCAGACTACTGGATAGATGAATAGTCGAACCTCAACTGGTCGACTTCAAGGAACCCAACTTCACCTGCTGATGCATCCATGTGATTTAAAACTCGCATGCCTCAAGGCATTCAAACACGACAAAACATTTCCAGAAGGAATTCTAGGTACTGTCTCTTCTACTTTGAATGACACATTTACCATATTCGACACAACGCGCTCCCAACATTAGGAGTATCCTAGTCATCTAAGGTAAGGAAGATAAACTAGCCGATCACAAACACCCTAGTACACAAACACTGCAAACGATCTTGTGATGCTCCTCCGCCACAATGAAATCCCCAAACAAACATAGAAGATCCAAAACAAGGAAACCCGCTTGTCAAAACACACGAGTCATTCGAAATCCATCCCAAACATTGGGATGCAACAATTCTTTAATTCCAGGCCACTCTACTGAGGAGATCACCCAAATCCACAACAAAAGTCAAAACCCAATGACCACCCATATGAACAAGGGTGTCATTAATAAAACAAGATTCCAACAAGTGACAACGACAACTGAACGACACCTTACATCAGAAAACCCATGGTAAAAGTAGGGAATTAAAGCACTAAGGGTAATACTAACCATGAGCTTTCCCCTTACGAAGATCAAACATCGACCCTAATGCTGGGTCACACAAACAAAGTCTCTAGGCTCAAAAGCCAAAAATCCATCCACTACTAAAGAAAACAACTCCTACAGAAACACCAACAATCTCGTTCCAAGGAAAATCAACGAGAATATCAAAACTACCCGTTACACTAGGGTTTCAACACACTACTACGGGTTCTATTACCAAGACCTTAACATTTTACCCCATTTAAACTCTAAAAATGCATTAAGAAAACAGTAAAGTTTCACAAAATGTTCCTTTTAAGAACATCAAACATTCACAGACATCCTGTCTTTATCAATCAAAAGAGCAAAACAAACCCATCTAAACACAACGGTTACCTACTACGGTCCATTTTATCCATCCTGGGTTGTTCAAAAGGCAACCCTAAAGTAGTTACTCAATTCCTTTTTAAAATTCAAACACCCCAATCGGGTTATCTCATACAACACTTTCCAACTGTCCTACCAGGGCCCATTGGGACATTTAACAGTTAGCCAAAACTTTTCTATTTCAAAATCACAGAACATTTTCCATTTAATCATTTCACAATGCAACAATCCATTAAATTTAATACAGTTTTCCATTTCCCAATTCATGAAGCACCCATACACTTCATGGATTGAAAATTGACACCCCTTTTTATCAAAACCAGATTCCAAACAAGAAATTTACATGCTCACATACAACGGTCCGATGATATGGGTGACCACTTACCAACCTATAAAGCAACCATACACATTATAAATTGTCATTTGGATCCACTTTTTAATCAAAATAAATTTACTTTAGCATTTAAAATTTCGCAACCTTTTACAGTAGTTCAAAAACACAGGTTAACTTTTCCTAGTTATAAGGCTCTCGTATACCATAAAACTGCAAAGTAGCTATTGTCATATTTGAAACCCACATATTTATCTCATGCCATAAATAACATATATAAAATAGGGCATGTAAATAAAAGAAGCTAACACCAAGGCATGTTATAAAACATAGGCATGGAATATAATAACTTAATCATATTATATAGGCAAGCTAAGATGCAACTACAAGGCATGGAACATGCATGACATGTTAATTCCTATGTGCCTAATATAATTCATGAAATGCAGCTTTCTTTCCTTATCAGGCCAAAGGATAAAATTCAAGGAATTTTATAAACCATCAGTAGCAGAAAATAAGACAATCACTCAAGGTGAAACCATATACAATGTAATTGAAAACAACACAAACAGATATTCCCAACCATGGCCACTTGGTCATTAACCGTACATGGGGTGATCATTCCCATGAAGGGATATTATCCAAGGGCCAAAAATTTCTTAATCTACTACCTACCAAACCAAAATAGTAAGGAGAATAGAAAAGAAACACCTCTGAAACCACATTTTAACGTCCCGACCCGTCTTACCATCAAACCTGTGGATGGACGGGTCGGTCACATGGCCTCAAGCACGTCTCCAGGTACACCAGAGGCTGCCGACTAGCAGTGAGGGTCTCAGGAAGTGATAGTGGGGAGACTATACCCTCATATTAGAGTAACACATATATATTATAATAGTAAATAGTATTCAATACAGGTACTAGTAATAAAATGAAAGGCTGAATCAAAAGACATGTAATAACCATATTATAAAAGGTGACAAATGCCATTTTACAATTCATGCATATACAGATGATGATATAGTTGTGGAACCAGTAAACAACACAGCCTTCTTTACATCTAATACAAAATGGAAAGACAGCAAAGCCCGATGACAATCCCCTGAGCATCCCAATATCCCGCTTAGTCCTTTGCTTCTAACTCCTCAGGTACAAACAGCATTGCACACAACCAAGTTCCTGCAAACAAGAAGGTCTTCATGGGTAACCTAGTGCAATGGCTTCCCCAGTAGGGTGTGATATATAATTCTCAGTAGGCCAGAACCACCGATGTCATACCCAATCCAGACAGTGTACAATAATTAAACAGTGAGCAGGTATGGAGAAATAAGAAAGTAGAAAGTACATAAGAAAATAACACTCGTCCAGGTTCCCAAGGGACACCTGACAGTTATACCAGCTTCAGCTCATTTCCCATAAAGTAACCTGATCATGTCACCATATATATATATATAACCATTTAGGTCATATATGATGTGGGGTAAGAATTCCTCCCACCCATTAGTAAGATTAGCGGGCACAAGGTAAGAATGCTTCTCATCCCTAAAGGTCAACTGGCAAGGGGTAAAAATGCATACCTTCTATACCCGTATAGAGAAACAGCAGGCATGAGGTAAGAATGCCTCTACTCTTTATAAGACAACTGGAAAGGGTAAATTATGCCTCCCATTAATCACATTCATTCAACCAGTATGGGGTATAACTACTTCCCATCTGTCACATTCATTACACTGGAATGGGGTATAACTTCCTCCCATCTAGACATGTAGTCATCAATAGAAGTAAACTATAAGGGAGTAATAATGTATCCCTTCCAATCATGTAATCATCATCAGAAGTCAACTGTAAAGGGGTAAGAATGCCTCCCTTCCTAACATGTAATCATCATCAAAAATCAACTGTCAAGGGTTAAGAATGTCTCCCTTCCAGACATGTACTGTCACACTAGCATGGGGTATAACTACCTCCCATCCAACCATGTATCCGTCACTAGGTGGCCTCAGCATATACATACCTTTATTATCATTAATTATGTGGCATCAGCATGTGCACACTCCTAATACAAACATGTCTATAGTATACTACTTATGGCATCACCTCATAAGCATTCAAAGAATCATAGAACTTACACATAAGTGAACACATCCACGTTCATACTTAAGGAAACCCATCATAAGTCTCTAAAACAAGATATTCATATATTCACTTAAACAACATAAGTCGTGCTCATTACGTTATCCTAATGTGTGGTCGTACCACCCTAGTTTGTTCCTTCCTAATCTCACCATTCCATCTTAAAGGATACTTTAATCATTCATTATCCCTTTGATACCATTTAATGGAAACATGTCATATAGTATTAAGTCATACCACTAAGGTTACCATCTTACTCAATTTGCCTAACAAGGAAAATTGACCCTAATACAAGAATCAGAGACATTTTATTCCCTTTGTCTCAACAAATCAAGTTCGCATACAAAGAATCAAAGAGGAACCACAACAATCCAGCAGGAGAGCATAAAAAGTTTATAACTACTTTTTATCATAAAGACAACGCACCTCTGATAGAGGGGTTTTATTATATTATCGTGAGTTTAGTTAGAAGGAAACCATTTTTATCTGATTCATGCAACTCACACTATTTTCAAAATAGCATTTATTCAAGAATAACATTCAAAATTTAAAAACATAGACCATGCGGAAATAAATCGTTACTACTTTACATTAAATAATAGGGAAAGTAGAGGGACCCTACCTCCAAGTGGATCCATCCATCCACTCCGTCTCTTGGCGCTTTCTAATTAAGTGTTACAGGTGAGTCACCTAGTATTTGACGACTCGAAACCATGCCAAAACCTCGAACGCACTATAAATAATGTGCTAGGAAATCATAAACATCAAAATCCCCAAAAATAACAAGTGTGAAACAAATCAAAAGGTGAAAACCCTACCCGAAACCAACCTGATGATTCAAATCCACCCGAACCGCTTCGCCTTAAGCGGTGGTTGCCAGAACGCACACCAAGGTGTCCCAACAGACCTTCTGTATAACCCAAAACCAAATGAAAACTGAAATTTGGATCACCCCAAAGCCCTAGGGTTCACCTACACCTAATCTGGCGTAGATTATGTCAAAACATGGCTGGAATAAAGGAAGATAAGCAACAAGGAAGCTTTCAATGGTGATTCAACGAAGAAACGGCCAGAAATCAGAGGAGGATCCTTGACCGAGAGGAGGCTGAAAGGGGGGTGTCGCGTGCGGCTAAAGGGGAACCCCTCCCTGAGTTTCATGCAGGATGAGTGAGGGTGAGGGAGAGTTAGTTTAGGTTTTATTTTTTTTCCAATTTTATTTTAATTTTAAACAAAAATGAAAACTCACCCAAACACATGGTTTGGGGAACCGTGCACAAACTGTGTGGAGTCCCCTACCTCCAGGACACCCACTGCACGGGCTAGGTGAACGGTTTGGGAAACCGTGAGCAAGCCACTACCCACCTGAATTATGCCAAATGGTTTTGTCAATTCGTGTGCCAACCGTGCGCCATCTGCAGCTCTCCAAGAATAGGGGTCTGACGATTCTGAAACCTCTCGGGCCACCCAAGATACATAACAGGCCTTTTCCTAAGATCCAAACCAAAAAAAGCATTCCAACTCTCAAAATTCTATTCTGAAGCTCAATTATAAAAAAACCCGTTCAGTAATCGAGAAAGTTCAAAATCCTTCTAGTTTTAGTCCGGTTCAAAATGAGGATCATTACAGTTTCTTTTTCATGGTGGGATTTGAATGAAAGATAGGCATTTCTATTGTCTAAGATATATGATAAAAGTTTTCATAATAGGTGACTCATTGGGTTGGAATTGAGCTTTTGTGATCAGGTTGAGTAAGAGCGTGTAGATGTTAAGATTTGGTTGAATCGTTGGGTGAATAGCATATTAGTGTTTTGTATTACCATTTGGTTTGTGGTTTGGATAGTATGTGAAATTATTCTTGAGATGATTAATGGGTGAGAAACATAGTATGGGTTTATGAACAACATGGTTTCTATGAGGTTCGTGTGTACATAGAATCCTAGGGTCACGATAAGAATTGTGGTGTCCCTATGATTGGGGAAGGAATGGTGGATATATCGAGTGAAATGACCTAAAAAATATATGGTTTAACATCAATAGAGGTCTAAAAGATCAATGTGGAATATTTGAGGGAATGTCTTGGGAGGAGCAATATGAGTCTGTTAATATTGAAATCTATCAAGACTGCAGTCAAGGAATATTAATGAATGATTTATATGGTGTGGAGTACACCATAAATAGTTTAGAGTTGTGACATTTGTTTTCGGTGGGTTCTTCAGATATATCCTTGGGTAAAATTATCAAAATATAGTGCAGGTAATGAATTAGCTTTCCTAGTGATGAATAGAGATTAAAAACATCATCCCATTTATCCTTCATGTGTGTTTATGGATAGAGGATGGACCTGGATATTTGGAAACAGTTTTGTGATGTGTCAACATGATTCTCCTATTATCAGAAGAGATATGGAGGTCTTGGTGATGTGACCCTTACATAAGAGGAATCCATGGTGTGTGAGATTGATCGGTGGATGACTACTATGAAAATTTGATGATGGAAGATAGATGAGGTCAATTTCAATAGATTCATTAATGAATGAATGGGATATACATGGATGTGGTGTTAGATGGGGCCCATGAATCAACTATAGACCTATGTTAGTTTGTTTTGACCTGAATGTGATCGAGTTAGTGGTGTGATGATGCTCATGGGATAGAAAAGGTGGAAACGGATGGTTGACGGTTCGGCCTTGGAATGTCATCAGAAGTATGGTATAGAATTTGGAGGGTGTGTTTGAATACTCATTAGATTCCATTTAGGTTTATGACATCTTGTTCGAGTTGGTTAATGGTGTTTTTGTGGCTAAATCTAAGTGTTTTTTGAAAATTTAACCATAAGAGGTATGACATAAGTTATTGGGTGGAGTTTGATTTTGTGACTTTATAAACTTATTAAGAATGTCATATTGGATATTAAGCGAATGTTTTGGGTGTTGTCTAATCCTTATAACTTAATTATGGATCATCTAGTCTCTTTTAATGGATGAAGGTTGTTGAAACCATGGTTATTTTGTGTTTTATGTGGTGTAAGTTTTGTGTTTGTTGAAAATCCATAATGGAAGATCAAAAATATTACATGGAAATGGATATTATAGTTTAAGTTGACAACAGTTTTGAATTTGGCATCGTTTTCTAGTGTTTACCAAATTTTTTGGTCCAAAAAATGTTATATAGAGAATCGTGTTTATGGAAAAGGGATTTTCTTGAAATACTGAAGGGTGTGTGGAATCATGTGTGCAAGGCTTGTTTTGGGATTAGTGTATGAAAAAATGGAAAATAAAAAATTGCATGATGGATTTAAATATGCGTGAAATATGAGGTTGTGTGCAAGAATCATACGCACCTAATGAGGAATCAAAATGGGTTTTGTGTTATCTGAAAGAATATTCTGTACATCTACAAAGACATATCTTAAATTTGTGTTTAGGTTCATCGTGGCCTATAAATAGGCAGCTACACCCACTCATGACTTAATAATTTTTCAATAAAGATCTGGTTGCTCTACTGTATGAAGGTTTTGCAGGTGAAATAATTGTAGAGTTAATCTTGTGTATAAGGGGTTCCTTTAGTATAAAAATATCAAATGAAACATTTTTGTATTTTCACAGAAGATAAGTATTTTGAGGACATTATTGGTTGTGTGAAAGTCATCTTGCATAACAAATACCAAATCTTGTGCACAAGAGAAGGCATTGTGGGCATGTGTAGTGTAGAGCTTCTATCAGTCACTTTAAATCCTGATTAATTGATCTGTACTTTAAAGTGCATCAATATAGGACATCGATTCAAGTAGATTCTCGTTCTTTTTAGAGGAAAATAATTCAATGCATCATCATCATTTCATTATTTATCAAAACTCGGGTACGATAACAAATAGAAACAAACTAGGAGCCAGGAATCTAAATGTCCAAGGAGACAAAAACTATGGGGTTCTAAAATAGTGAATCCCCATATCATCACCTCTAACTAGATGATCCCCCCAAAAAACACTGATACAATATTCATAGAACAAATTAATGTTACTCTTCCCATGGGTTGAGAAGGAAGCAAGATAGTTAGCAACCTTATTTCCCTCGCTCCATGTATGGAGAATATCGGTGTTGGTATCCATTAGACTGAGGCATTTCATCGAGATGTAGGATATGTACCATGGGGTGGAGATCGTACTTGATAGGGAGTTGTATATAATGATGGAGTCGATATACACTACCTTTTGGGAAATGTTCCTCTTTGAGGAAAGTTGCAGACCAGAGAGCATCGCAAAGGCTTGAACCTAAAAAGAATGACCCATACCATAGTGCTCAGCAAAAGCATCCCTAACCACACCCATCGTGTTGTGAATCCCCCACCCCCTAATGATTTCCATAGTGAAGGAGCCATAACTACTCAGTTTGGGACCCAAATTATGGGGGAATCAGCAAAACAATTGCCCCATCCTGCCAATGGTGGTAAAAAACAATGACTGATTCTGTCATGAAATTAGCCCCGTTGTGGGGGAATCCTACTAGCCATTGCCTAGATAAAATAAATCCAACTAAAAACATCTGAACCTTACCTTAACATCTATTTGAGAATAAATATTCCCCTTGAAATGGCCTCTTTCCGAGCGGTCCATATGCACCAAAAAATTGTCTCAAGAATCTTGGCATGGGCCATCAACTCGGGCTTTGGCCCCTCGCACCAAGGATCCGTTGCTCATGGAAGGGGCCTCCATCTGGTCCCTAGAAGCTTGATCAGTAATGTCTCCATTGTTTGACCAAATAGACTTAGATGTAATGCCCCAAACATAGATTACTAGAGTCAGTACATTATTACATAACATTTTCATGATCTCAAGAGATCAAGTGCTGAAATACTGATTGAATTAGTAGATTTGTATGTACTAGATATATACATAAGTTTTACATTAAATTATTAAATGAAAATAATCATTGGTTATCCTTTGAACACACTTATATCCCTTAGCCTATCACTATAGGTCTGTCATAATATACTTCTTTGAAACCTGGGAAAAATAAAACATAAGAAATGGAATATCTTATATGGTTAGTAAGGATAAAAATATATCATAACCTATCATAAATAAGAAAAACATTTAAGGCAATTTATAAGACTAAAAAAATCTTTTAAACATAAAAATAGGCATACTGTGGAAAAGATAAATTAAATAACTCCATTTAAATATTCATATGGATTTTCTACAAGTCCAATAATCACATGTAATATCAATAGATAATCTCATAATGATGGAATTCATAATGTTAGACATCATAACCACTTAGTCAAGGCCTTGTGCAATGACTGCAAATAAAAATATTTTCAAGTCCATATGCCAAGACCCTAGTTTGTATCATGAGACATACCGATTAAATGAGGGGATATAGCAGGTCCTACCTATCACTTACTACATCCAATTCATTCCTCATATAAAAAGGGTGAAACATAACATAAACATTTGTATTAAACTAGCATATGAAATGTTAATAATTTAACCATAAACCATGAATGACATAAAAATAGCACATCCACTTTCAAACATATCATAAAACTATATATACAATATGGAATATTGTATCATAATCAATAAACATCAATTAAATATAAAATCCAACAATAGATAGTAACACAGATAAAATCAATCCAAAATCTATTTTAGAAAAATATCTCTTTATACTTTGAAATTATTTAAAAGGCACATAATTATAAAAGAAAACATTTATTTTGAAAATATTCTTATAATATGAAAATTGATTCTCAAAAGGTGTTATAATGGTATAAAATATCCTCACCTTCCATATATGTTTAAAAACCATTCATTCCTTGTTATTTTGAAAAGGTTATAAAGGACCTTTTTTAGAAAATGATAGAATGATTCCTTTCAAAACATTTTATAAAAATTAAAACTAGTGTATAAATAAATTTAACCAATTTTATAAGAAATTGTAAAGATGTTTCAAAATACATTTTAATGAAACATGGATGTGGATGATAAAGATGTCTCGGTAGATATTTATGTAAAAACAACCTAGGATAATAAATAGATTGTAAAATAAACCCTTACCTTTTAGTTTTCCTTATTAGAGGATATATTAACCTCATAAATAATGGTTAAATAATTCTTATTAAATTATACAAGAACCAAATACATAAATATGATATCATATATGATCCTCTAAAATTTCCTTGTAAATAATATTTCAGTATTATCATTGTTTCAGCTATTAACTAATTAGTTTTCCTTTATATATTTTGTTATGAGAGTCATTTTTTTTAGGGATATCATGTATTATTTTCATAACCAAAATTCTCTTAAGTCATTAAACATTAAATTTAACAATCAAGAGAATATTATTCTTGAATGGTTATGATGGGGAATGAAATCTCATCACATCATGGAGATGGTGGGCCATATGTATGCACGAGCGACAATATCATTCTATTAATTGTGGAATCAAATGTAATTGGATGGAATTTTTTATATATAGAATCATTAACATGATATAATTATTATTTAAATACATTATACTCATTATTATCCCCATCCATATAATATAGTGTTTAATAACAAACTACACCATGATGTGGATATGATAAGTTGTACGTATACATGCATGGGGACTTTGTCATTCATAGGATGGATATAATAATGAATATAGTGGTACCATATTTATAATGACATATGAGTATGTATAATGTAATTTAGTTATTATTTTAGTATGCAAACAACAATGAAATAGGTATTATAAAAAGTAAATAAATTTGAATGATGTGATAAAATAATTACCTCTTCTTAAGATGCTTCTTTTTTATTTGAACAAAAGGGCTCCTTAGGTTGGATTTCAGATCAATGTAAGGCCTCTAGGTTTAATTCATGGTAGATGGTAGGTGATTTTGGTATGGTTTGGCTGAGACAAATCTTTTTGGAGGTGTGAATTTATGATCAGGGGAATTTATCTTTTATAAGAGACGTGAGGGGCACTTTTGGAAATGTTTGAAATATTAATTCATTATAAAATTATTTTCGTCTTCTGATACATAAAAATTGATTTATTTCTAGTCTAAGATTATGATGGGTCGAAAATATCTCAACCAATAGGTTTTATACATGTTTAGGTTACAATATTAACCTTATCTTTTAGATTTAACCATTATTTGAATAGTTTAACTTTTACAATGTTTTCTTGTATTTTTATACTACATTGTTAATATATTTACTATAAAATGTTGATAGAAACTTAAGTTGTTAATTAATGACATATGTAACATTATATAATTAATTTGGTCAAATCATAGATATTTATGACTATTATATAATTTAATAAAATAGTATATGTTTTAAAAGCTCATTTATGTCAATTTTGACACTATTTAGTAATTGGTTTTTGTTAATGTGATAACAACTTGACTCTTTAAAATAAAAAACATTGAATCAACCCTAAAATGTCATATTAACATATAAAATCAGTGTATGGAATCAATTGTTTCAATTTACATTTATTTTAATATTTATAAAATCATTTATTTTAATCATTCATTAATAAGGTAATTATTGCATCATCATTTTGTCATAAATAAATTTATTTATATAATATCTAAAAATTATAAATAAAATACAATGATTTAGGAAATATTTACTGATTTCTAATTAATATTTATTGTCAAATTTATCTAATTTATAACCCTATATTAAAAGTTTTTTACTTATTAAAATTTGAATTCAAAACTTTTAATTATTCTTTAAATAAAATACAATAAATTTTCTAATCTAACCCAAGTGGATAAACAAAATATCATATTTTTGTCCTACGGATAATTTTTGTGGGAAAACAATTATCCAATATATTTACGACATTTTTGTTGTAATTTTATAATATTATAAAATTATATTTTCGTTTAATTAACTTATTTAATTTTAACCATGGTAAATAAAATTCACAAGTTACTATTCATAAAAAATTATTTTTATCATATTGAAACAAATTTTAATTACTGATTAAAACCATGTCTATCATATTTGGAATATTCAATTCATAGAAGTGGTGAAATTACGTTTTATACAAATTTTCAAATGTTCCTGGAAGGTGGGTAAAAGATGTTAAAACATTCAATAAAATTTTATATTGTTATTATAAAATGACATAAATGAATTAAATTGGTATAATATAGGTATTATGTATTAATTATTACATTAAAATAAATTTTCATTAAAAATAATTATAGAAATAAAAATAATGGTGTTAAACAATAATGTAGTGTTTTTCACTATTAATCAAAAATTGATTGTTTTCAGAAATATACCAATAATTCTCCCAAAATTAATATTGATAGTATGAATCCAAAAATAGAGTCTATTTTGAAAAATAAAATTTATAAAATTTCAAAAAGTGGGTATTACTATTCATAACTGCTTTTTAAATGGCTAGTTATATTGGTCGTGGTGTGCTAGAACTCCGAGATGCGTACATCACAAGCTAATTTATTATTCAATGAGAAGCATACCATGGATGTTTGGGTTGTTACATTATTCTCTCCTTAAAATAATTTCCACCTCGAAATTTTTGAAGTATTAATTTGTAAAAATATTCAGCTGGTTCTTCATCATAAGTTCCTTACGTTCCCACATTGTCTCTTCCATTTTATGGTTTCTCCAAAGATCTTTTACCAAACGAGTTTTCCTTTTTCACAACACTTGTTCTCTAGTATCCTAAATCTTTATAGGCTCTTCATAATAAGACTTATCGGGTTCCAGTTCTATTTCTTCATAGGTTAGTACATTATTTGGGTCTGACATGTATTTTCTCAACAATAATAAGCGGAAAACATCATGAACTTTGGAGAGATTTGGAAACATTTCAAAATGGTAAGATATAACTCTATTTATTTCTATAATATAGAATGGTCTGATGTACATGGGACTTAATTTAACCTTTATATCAAATCATATAACACCCTTCCATGGAGATACCTTCAAGAAAATATTATCTCATTCTTAAAATTTCAAATCTTTCCTTTGGTTATCAGCATAGATCTTTTTCCTACATTGAGCTACTTTGATGTGGGTTTAGATAATCTTAATTGTTTCCATTATTTCCAAAAAAAATAGACCTATGGGTTTTCATTATCCAACATCATCCCAACAAGTTGGTGTGCAAAATCACTTTCCAAATAATGCTTCATATGTTTCCATCTGAATACTTGAATGAAAGATATTGTTATAGGAAACTTCTACCATGGGTAAATACTTATCCCACATACCTTGAAAGTCAAGTGATCAGGATCTCAACATGACTTCTATGGTTTGAATAGACTGTTCTGATTTTCCATCAGTTTGAGGGTGGTAGACACTGCTCAAACAATGTTCAATATCTAGGGATTTCTGAAGACTTTTCTAGAATCTTGATGTAAAATTGAGATCATGATCAGAAATAATTGTTAGGGGTACACCATGAAGTCTTAAAACATCATTAATATATGTTCTTGTTAAATTTTCATGTTGTAAATCTTTTCTTATAACAATAAAATATGCTGACTTGGTAAGATGATAAAAAATAACCCATTTTGCATTATTCCATCTAGGAGTCTTTGGTATCCACTTGACAAAGTCCATCGTAATATTATCCCATTTCCACACAAGTATGGGATGAGTTTGCATGACTCCTTTAGGATATTTCATTCTAGCCTTCACCTATTGAATAAACATACATCTTGACACATAATCATCAATATCCCTCTTCATGTTGTCCCATAAAAAATGTTCCTGTATGTCTTTATACATCTTATTGCTACTAGAGTGTGTAGGGAAATTGGAGCTATAATAATCATCCCACAATTACATTTTTATATTAGGTATATCAGAAACAAAAATCCTTCCCAAATTTCAAAATTCAATATTCATATTCGAATTCAATAATTCTCCTATCATTCACAGCTTTAATTTTCTTTTGAAACTCTTCATCATCAGTCTCATAAATTGTTATCCTTTATAGTAAAGATGGTTTGGAAACCATTTGAAAATTTATTTATGTTTCACCTTCCCTTATTATTCCCATATACATATTTACTAGATCCATAAACATATGATCTGTTTCAAGTATCATCTTGTTCATAACTCCATGATCCTTTCTTCTCAAATCATCTTCCACTTTATTTTCCTTATCTATGTGCTAGTGTATTGGGAAATCATAATACTTGAGTTTTTAAAATCAACATATTTTCCTCCTATTGAGCTCTTTCTGTTAGAAAATATACTTAATACTCTTGTGATCAGTTTATATCTCATATTTTTTACCATAGAGATAGTTTATCCATATCATCAGAGGAAATACTACAGATTCTAACTCAATATCATGAGTGGGATAGTTTTTTTCACAAATTTCTAGCTACCGTGATGCATAGGAAATAACTCTATCATTTTTTATAAGGACACAACCAAGTCCTTTATTTGAAACATCACTATAAATAAAAAACCCATCATTCCATAATGGTAGATTCAAGATAAGAGAATTGAATAATATTCTCTTTAAATATTCAAAACATTCTTCACACTCTTTTTTCTAAACAAATTTAACCCCATTACGTGTGATCTTAGTTAATAGGTTAG
This sequence comes from Viscum album, assembly GCA_963277665.1. Classification (NCBI taxonomy): domain Eukaryota; kingdom Viridiplantae; phylum Streptophyta; class Magnoliopsida; order Santalales; family Viscaceae; genus Viscum; species Viscum album. The sequence continues at coordinate 2,089,751,263 of OY728152.1, forward strand.
CCAATCGGGAAAAATTATAAACGAAACACCAATAGTAACTTGATAAACCAATAAAACTGTGTACCTGAGTTATAATCATCAGTGCTGGACATTCATGGATTTTCCTTGACTTAGAAGGAGAAAAAGGTATTCCGTCCTTAGAGAATATATGGCCATGAAAAGATATTTCTTGAATCCATAATTCACACTTCCTATCAATATCATATAATTCATTTATTCTATGAGTTATCAGAATAGCGCAGAAGTTATTTTCGTGATCATTGTTTCGTTTATAATATATCAAGATATCGTCAATAAATACCACTAAAAATTATAAAAATATATTCATTGAAAACTTTATTCATTAGATCCATAAAGATAGAGGGTGAATTAGTCAGTCAAAAAGGCATTACCATAAACTCATAATTTCCATACGTAGTTCGAAATACTGTCATTGGAATGTGTTCCTTTCCCATTCCCAATTGATGATATCTAGATCGAAGGTCAATATTTGAAAAATATTTAGCTCTGTTAAGTTGATTTAAAAAATCATCAATGTAAAGTAGGGGATACTTTTTTTTTTATTGTTATTTCATTTATCTCCCTATAGTCAATACAAAACCTCAAAGATCCATCTTTCTTCTTAGAAAAAAGAGTATAGGCTCCCCATAGAGAAACACTAGGGTGAATAAATTAATTATTACTCAATTACCCTATTTTTTCCTTCAGTTCCACTAATTCTACAGTGACCATTCTATAAGGGGTATTCTATATGGGACTTGAACCAAGAATTAAGTTAATGGAAAACTCAATTTCTCATTCTGGATGATGTCCGTGTAATTCTTTTGGAAACACATCAATATATTCTTGCACAATTTGTACGTCCTTTATTTGATAATTCTTTTCCTAACACATATTTATTTCACTCCCTTCCTCCCCAATAATTTCATTTAGTAGAGCTAATGGGGGGATCTAGATAAGAATCAGATGGTGATGTTTCTACTCTAATGATAAGGGATTCCTTATCATCATCAAAAATAGTAACCTCCTTCTTCTTACAATAAATTTTCACATTGTGGCCCAAAATCCAATCCATATCAAGGATTATATCAAATTAAATCATGGTTATGACAATTAAATTTGTAGATAAAGCACATTTATGTACTATAATGGTAACTTCTTGACAAAACATTGTTGTAATGATACATCCCTTAGGAGTTTTGACTGAAAACTCCCTTATAATGTCATATTGGAAATATCTATATTTCATACAAAATTGGGAAGATATTAAAGAAACCGAGGATCTACAATCAAATAAATCATTTAATAATTTTGGGGAAACTATTATAGTACCTACAACCACGTCATTGGGAACATTTAACCTCAGCAATATTGATCGCATAAGCTCGACCTTTGTCTATTTTTTTTCTGGGGAAAATTTCTGTGGCAGTTAAAGAAAATCATTTGAATATAGTCCCATATATTTAGAATTATAACATTGAACATTGGTAGATTATTTCTTCTCATTTCAATCATGATCTAGGTGGCATTTTTCTCTACACTTGTAACAGACTCAGATTTCCTATTGGCAAGCACCTATGTGTTTCTTACTACATTTACTGCAAGGTGGAAATTCAACTTTTCACTTCTTCCGCTTATTTCTTTTTCTAGAGTGTTCAACAATATATTATTCTATTGATTAAATTTAAATTAATAAGACATCATGAATTACATTTTTTATTAATAGATCATGAGATTATATATTCATATGATGAGAAGGATTTTGAGACTAATTCCTATAAGAGAAACGGTTTTAACCAATCAAAGAATCGATCAAAATTACTTCTTGGTTTACATATATAATCATCATCTTTCATTTATAACCTTGTAAAGTTAACTTCATACTTTTCAACATTCTAACCCACCATTTGACTTAGACATAGAAATTTCTTTTCCATATCTGCACTATGTTCACGAGGAAAGTATTCTTATATGAAAATCTATTTTAAATTACCTCCATTCCATATTTGATACTTATTCATACTTCGTTGCGTTTTTAATTAATAAACATCGTTGATATGCATCTCTTGAGAGGTGATAAAATTCCATGATTTCATTTTCCCTTTAACTACTCCCTAAATCATGATTTATTTTCTTTAAGTAACACATCCATTACTCAGCTTCAAATGGATTTTTAGTCCCATTTAATTTTGGTGGTTGTTTCCTCATGAAGCAGTCTAATATTATTCCTCCACATTGTGGATTAGAGTGCTCTATATGGGTATGTTTATTATTCATAACCTTGGTGAGTTGTCCCAATATGGTTATAATATATTCATCACCAGTTTCATCACCATCTCCACTATTATTTTCTTTAATAAGAGGTAAATCCCTAAATAGATTATGTGCATTGATACAATTTTCATTCCTTCCACTATGAACTATTTCTAAACAATGGAGTACACTGGGTTAGTTTATGAATTACAATTCATAATTCCAAACTAGTAAAATAATTAACACAAATTGAAAAGGTTTTTCATTTAATCAATAATTATAAAAATGTTTTCTTTAGGGAATTTTTTACTCATAAATCCATCATAAGGTTTTGTAATGAAATTTTGAATTATCCTAAGTATATCCCCTGAGAGTGTCAAACCATATGTACAGTAAGGCACATTTTCGTGTACTAGGATACCCTGGATCAAGCCCCAATTTTTTTTTGAGTTTTTACTCCCAGGTACATCTGTGATAGATCCACATCCACTTTTTGTATCTAGATAGGGATATATTTCTTGGAAAACACAAATAATAACAACATTACAATATTTTTTGGATATTAGTTTATAAAAATACTTAATGCCTATATTAGGGTAATGTTCTCTAATCATAGTTTTCCTCAATATAGTTTTCAACAATTTTACTAAACTTTCTATGATACCAACTAAAATTCCCCAACACCAATTACCTAAAGTCAGTGTATTGTTACATAACACCGGCATGATCACAAGAGATCAAGTCCTGAAAGACCGATCAGTTTAGTAGCCTTGGAAGTACTAGATACATATATATCTTTTACATTACATTATTAAAAGAAATAGAAACAATGTGTCTCATTTTAACACACTCTTATCCCATATCATATCCCTATAGTTAAGTCATAATAAATATCTTCACATCCTGGGAAAAACAAAACGTAAGAAAAGGGTGAGCTCAGATGCCCAGTAAGGAAAACAATATAGTGGAATATATCATAAATATGAATTAATATTTAAAGCAATGTATAAGACTAAAACACAAGCCTTTTAAACTAATAATTCATCATAATATGGCTAAGATAAATTAATTAATTCCATTAACTTTTTTACATCGATATTATACTAGTTGAATAATAACATGTAATATAAATAGTTATTATCATAATGATGGAATGAAAAATTCCAGAAAACATAACCATATAGTCATGTCCTTGTTCCAAGACAAAGAATATAAATATTATCAAGGCCTTTTTCCAAGAATCTAGTTTGTCTCATGAGACCCAATGATGCTTCGAGGGTCTTTAGAGGGACCCTCATATCACTTACTACGTCCAATGAATTCCTTGTATGAAACGTTTGAACCATAAAATATACATTTGTTTTAAACTAGCATAGGAAATGTTAGTACTTTAACCATAAATCATGAATGAAATAAAAATAGCTCAATAATAGTCAAAAATATCATAAAACTATCAATTCAATATGGAATATTTAATCATAATAAATCAACTTAAATTACACATAAAATCCAACAAAAGATGTTGATGCATATGAAATCAATCTAAAAAATATTTGAGATAAATATTTCTTTATACTATGAAATCATTTAAAAGTAACATAATTATAAAAAAAATATTTTAAAAATATTCTTATAATCTTATAAGGGAATCTCCAATGGTGTTTGAATGTTGGAAAATATCCGCACACACTATATAAGTTAAAAAAATTCACTCCTTAATTTGTCCAAATGGTTATAAAGAACCTTGTTTGAAAGACAATGGTTAGATTCCTTTCAAAACATTTTATAAAAAGTCAAAAAAACGGTATAAATGAATTTAACCCATAGTCTTGGAAATAGTAAAAAAGTTTTGAAATGCATTTTTAAGAAACATAGATGTGGATGATAATGAAATACTAGTATATAACTATGTATAAACAACATCAGATAATAAATAGATTTTGAAATTAACACTTACCTTTTCATTTTTCTTAGTCAACGGTATGCTAAACTATTGTATAATGGTTAAATAATTTTCATTAAATTATAAAATAACAACATACATAAATATGATATCATATATGATTCTCTAATATTTATTTGTCAATAATATTTTAGTATTATATTTATTTAGGGTGTCAAGTGATTTGTTTTCCTTTATATGTTTTTTATGCAAGTTGTGTTTGTTATGGATAATATTTATTTGATTCATATCCATATTGATATTAAGTCTTTAAAAATTATTTTTAATCACCAAATTAAAATTATTTTTGAATGGTTATGATGTGGAATTAAATATCATCGCGTTGTGGATACGGTAAGTTGAATGTACGCACAAGATACAATATCATTCACTTTATAGTGAAATAATATGTAATTGGATGGTATGTTATTTATACAGAATCATTAACATGTTATATTTATTATTTTAATTAATTATACTCATTATTATATCCATCCCAATAATTTAGTATTGAATAACAAACTACACCACGACGTGGAGACGGTAGGTTGTACGTACGCACACACGATAAATTGTTCATTTATATGATGGATAGAATAATGAATATGGTTGTACAATATTTATAATAGAATCTCATTATTTAGAAGTTAGTGGATTTATTATTTTTACATGGAAACAACAAAGGATGATGAAGTAGAAGAAGAAAAGAACATTGAAAGTGGTGATAAAATAATTACCTCTTCTTCAAATTCTTCCTTTTGATTTGAACAAAAGGTCTCTTTATAATGGATTTATGATCAATTTAAGGCCACTAGATTGAAGTTATGGTAGTTGGGAGGTGATTTTGGCAGGGTTTGTCCAAGAAAAATGAATTTGGAGGTGTAAATATAAGATAATGGGAAGTTCCCTTTTATAAGATAGGTTAGGGGAACTTTCAGAAAATATTAAAATATTAATTTGTTAAAAAATTATTTTCAGTTTCTAATAACTATAAATTGATTTATTTAAAGGATAATATGATTATTGGTCTAAAACATCTCAACTAATAGGTTTTATACATATTTATATAACAATATGAACCTTATCTTATAGATTTATCACTTAGTTAAATAATTTAACTTTTACCATGTATTCTTGTATTTTTATAATTAATGGTAAATATAGTTACAATAAAATGAAAAAAGAACCTATAGTTATTCATTAAATACATATGTAACATTATATATATTCATTTTTCTGAATATTATATTTTTTTGACAATTATATAATTTAATAAATCGTTATTTATTTTCAAAACTAATTTAGGTCAATTTTGATACTATTTTGTAATTAGTTTTTTTAAAGTAATAACTAATTGATTCCTAAATAAAATAAATTCAATCAACCCTATCATATCTTATTCACCTATAAAATTTGTTCATGGCATCAAATGTTTCAATTTACATATATTTTAATATTTATAATATTATTTATTTTTTTATTTCATTAATGAGGTAATTATTGCATCATCATTATGTCATAAATAAATTTAATTATTTAATGTTTAAAAATTATAAATAAAATACTATGATGTAGGAAATATTTTTATATATCTAATGAATATTTATAATCTAATTTATCTAATATATAACCCTAAATTAATTATGGTTTATTTATTAAAATATTAATTAAACACTTTGAACTATTCTTTAAATAAAAAATAATAAATGTCCTAATATATACCTTGTCGATAAAAAAATATCATATTTTTATCCTAGGGTTGATTTTGGTTGAAAACAAATCTTATCTGATAATATTATGATATGTTTTGGAGTAATTTTATATTATTATAATATTATTTTTACCAGTAATTACCCTGTTTACATTTAACTATTACAAATAAAATTAATCATTTACTCATCACTAAATATTATTTTTATCCCATTTAACCACATATTACTTCATGATGAAAAATGTGTCAGTAAATGTTTTTAAATTCAATTAATAAAAGCTGTAAAATTGCATTTTATGAAAATTTGCAAATGTGCCTAGAAGGTGGGTAAAAGACATTAAAAAGTTCAATAAAATTTTATATATCTAATATTATTATAAAATTACTCTAATAATTACATTAGACTAATATATGAATTATTTATATATTTTGAATTTAAAATAAATTTAAATTTAAAATAATTATTAAAATAAAAGTCTTTTTTAAACAATAACATAGTGTTTTCACTATTCACCAAAAAATGAAAGTTTTCAGAAAAATACCAAAAAATTTCCCTAAGCTAATTTGATATTAAAAAACCAAAAATGAATTCTAGTTTAAAAAATAAAATTTATAACATTTCAAAAAGTGGTTATTACTATTCATAACTATTTTCTTAAATGACTAGTTTTATTAGACATGGTGTGCTAGAACTCAGAGTTTTGTATAAGGCAAGATATTGTATTATTCAAAGTGAAGCGTACCATGAAATCTTGTGGTGTCATTGCCCCAGTATCCCACAAATAGTAGATGATCTGTGGTTTCCTCCATTTACTTCCTACAATAGGAGCAGCATGAAGCCATGTGGATTCCTGTCCATTTGACGCTGTCATCAGTGGATACTGCGCAGTTACCTATCCTCCAAAGGAGGAAGTTATACTTTTACATTATTTAGTTATTCCATAGAGTTCCCCCATGCATCAGTCTAAACTCAAGCCGTAAAGACCATGCAAGAATCCTTCATTAAAAATGTACCAGAACTCAAAGTAGTGAAACCACATTTGTCCCAATCATTGTAAATAATGATAAGGATGAATATTTCCTGATTATCACTGTTCAAAATAGCCCCAAAAAATAATGGATACATTCTATCTTGGTTGAAAGATATGTTTGTCACAAAAGATCCTGATAAATGAAGATGTGAGCCAATATATTTAGGGTTCCAGAATAAAATATCCCATATCCCAATGATCCATCTAGAGTACGTTTGAAGGGACATGATCAAAGGATAAAACACGAGCCATGTAAAGGAGGCGTTTCCAACATGATTCCCCTAACTCTGCTTCATATCCACAAACCTTCCCCATGATGAGTGAGTCTCGATAATATCATAGGAAATGTTAGCATTCATGGAATCCAAGTTACCCAATATGCTCCTCACATTGATGCATACCTCCTCAATTGTCTTGGAATTTCTCTCCCAGGATGCCCAATGACGCTTCCCATCCAAATGTGAATCCTAGATAAATGAGAATAGAATCAAGACAATTTTTTCAAGCATGACCTTGGGATATATAATGGAAGAATAAAAATGAACCAAAATTGATCAAATGACACTATTAACCATTGTGATCCAACCTCCAAACGACATGACCTTGCTCTTCTAGTTTGTGACATTTCGGGTAATGCAAGAAATGATGTGATAAAACATTTGGACCTATGGAAATCCTATGGAATCTAGGGTACCCATGTATCTCATTGTGAAAGTTCCATGCTTCCTTTTCAACATGTATCTCATGGATTCTCTCCGGGAGTCTAGGCTTCAATTCGTGAGAAAGAAGGTTCTCTTGTTTTGGTTGATGAACTGGCCACTCCAATGACAATGGTTGTCAAATATTATGTTTAAGACCCATATGGATTTCTCATTTTAATAAATAAAAATAAAAATGTCTTTTGAAAGCATAATGTGTATATAAAAATCTATCTCTCCCTGTAACGATAAGAAGAAATGGTACCGCTGCTAATGCTCATGTTGATATGTCAACTGAGGACATCCTGGGCCATGTTGAAAAGGTAAGGTTAAAGGGGATCTACTTGTATCAAGATCAAAAAAAGATTAATGGATCAATGATTCTTGCCCATGAACCGGACATCCATCCCTGCGCAAATGATGCACCTGAAAACTATGTTAATAGACCAAATAGAGAATCCCATGCTAGCAAGAACCATGATGATAAAATTCCACTCTAGGCAGTCATAGGCCTTGTCCGTGTCTAGATTAACATAAATATCTGTACCATGAACCATAATATTAAGATCCAAAAAATCATTCTTGTACAAATCAATCACCCCTGCATGGATCAGCCTTTATTGAAAACATACTGCTCGTCTGAGATCAGGTTCGGAAGATGAACCACAAGTCTCTTATTAACAATCATTGCAAGTATTTTATAGGGGAAATTACACATATTCACAGGTCTATTGAAGAGACCTTAATGTAAATATATTTAGTAATAATTATTGAATGTTAGTGAGCTATTGAGAGTCAACATAAGTGTTTTTAGGGACACAGTGAGCTTTCTGTAAACTTCTTTAAAGGCATTGTGCATGGAACAGAGTGACTGTGTCCAAACTCTTATATTCGTCAACTAGTGAATATTATTGGGTTTAGGTATAACCGACATGCTATCATTGTATGCTCTTTTGAAGTATCCCTTATAGGTGAACCATGTAAAATTTATTTGTGTCTTCTCTTTGAATGTGATTGGTTTGATTATTGATAATATCTATCGTACAGGTTTAATGAGTTCTTTCCAATGTGGGAACAAGATCCAGCACATTAAAAGAAAATGTTGACACCCTGATTCACCCCTCCCATAATAGGATTCCCCAAGGTTCTATAAGGGGTATCATAGGCATGTTTTTGGTGTTAAATATGTACTACTTTTCCATCACGGTGAATTCCGTAAATTTTAAGGGAGTTTCTCTATTTGATAGGAGAAATGTTCAGATTTGGAATATTGGGATGAGATATCATCTATGATATCTTGGAATGGAGGTCCTTTTTTCTACAATACAAAAAATACATGTAACTAACTGGTTGTATGTGACTGATAAAGATGGTAAAATGCTTTATAAATATGATAAAACACAAAATGATATCACCACATCACTTTCTAATCCGATGTGTCTAGAGGTTCTGAGTTATACTTCATCAAATTCTGTTTGGGAAAATTGAAAATATATATGAAGGAGACAACAAAGTAAAGGAGGAAAAACCAAAAATCCTTTATAATGTGTTTAATGATATGATGATTCATCATGATGAGAATGAATATTCCTTCTTCAATCGAATTACTGAAGTAGTGGGATAAATTCAATGGCTTGGAGAATAAATCAAATATGTTGGCATTGTGAAGAATATTTTGAGAAGGATTCTACCTATACACAACCCAAAAGTGTTATCCCTTGAGGAAATGGATCTATATAAAAATTATTTTGAAGGTCTTCTGATTAGTCTGATGGAATACATGATGAAAGTTAATCCAAAATATGAGACGAAACATGTTAGCAAGGAAATGACATTAAAATTTATGGACAAATAATAAATTTTCAGAGATAAGTTTGATTAATATATTGATAAATGTGAAATTATTTCACTCCTATCAATGAAATTCAATAGAGGAAAAGGAATATTTGATGTAAATATTACATTATCTTGTTTTTGTTGTGGTAAGTTGGTCACATTACTTCACAGTACTCAAGAAATCTCAACAATAATGAAGGATAATATGAAAACACAAAGATTCCTTGGAAGAGGTTTTCTCAATATAAAAAATTCCAAATATGGAAATTAAATATAGAAAAATATTTTTTTCTCCAAAGAAAATGATAATGAAAATGAATTGTTTGAGTAAAATTAACTAGAGTTTAATCCTAGAAACAATGATTCTATAATGGCTACTATAGAGATGTCAGAACCATCCAAAGATAAAGATAAAGATCATCATTTTATTATTGATGATAATCTAAAGATAAAAAATAAGGATTCTCTTAGTAATATTAATAATCAAAGTAAAAGATTCAAAAAATGGATATAATTTTTTGAATAATCATTAAGATATATTAATCAGCTTGAAGCGAAAATTGAACAATCGGAAAAAGTAGTGAAAGTATAGTAGAAAACCCATGAAATAATAGACGATGTAGTGGAACTGAAGAAGATATTTGGATAACAGAAAAAGGTCATCAATGACCTCACCTCCCTATAGGAAATAAATTCCAAGACTGTTGAGGTTCTCTAAGAAGAATTTGTTACTCTTAGGATTAAACATGAATGTGAATCAATTTCAAAAGAAACAAATAAGAAAATATAGTTTGGAAGGTTACCATATTTTAAGCTTCTTGAGAGAGAAAAACATGGTTCTAATATTGTTGAAAAAGTTTTGAATGATCAAAGACCTACATTCATAGGAAACAATGGAATTGGTTGTGATGATGAACCATAAAATGATGCAAATAAAGTGGGCCAAAATAAAGGCAAGCTCAAAGTTGGACTTGTTGATAAGTCACCAAAAGTGATAAAAAATAAACCCTTGACTCAAAATTAAATATGTAATGAAAAATATCCTTAGGTATCTAGAAATGATATGCATCCAACCTATTTTTCTATGGAATGATACATGAGGAGGAATCAAAATGATAAGACATTTCCACTTATGAAATGTCAATTCTATGTCTATCTTGTTCATATGATGTCATATTGAAAAGAGACATGGAGATATTTGAATAGGTAATTTCTAAGAGTTTAACAAAGGAGAATGAATCCATATCCTACTTATTATAGAATAAATAATTTCTATGGATATTGTTTTTATTGTTCTAAATTTTTTTTATAAACCATTGTATTGTAGGTAGATTAATGCTAATAGAAATTCATACAAAACATAGAGATATGTCAATATTTTCCAATGAGATGGTGTTTCTATTGAAAGTAGGTTTTCGATTTTTGATGAATAGTATGAATATGAAGAACCTCTTCATGAGTAAATATGATATAAAATTCCATCGCTATCCTATACTCAATATAATATTTTGTGGAAGGTAAGGTGGAAAAATGATGAATCCATCCTTGCATAAGTATCCCTAAAATCTATGAAGAAAAACAACACTTGGATTCTTGATTATGGGTGATCATCCCATATGACGAGAAATGTAGACCTATTAACGAATGTTAAGAAAAAGTTTAATGGAATCGTAAGTTTGGTAGTGTTAGTTATTTGAAGATAAAAGGTATTTGAAGTACTAAGCTTGCTAATGGAGAGATGAATAAAATTTATATTCTTTTGGTGGATTGTATGCATCACAATCTATTCAGTGTTAGTCAACTCTATGAATCAAGTCTTACAGTGACATTCAATCAAAAGGGGTGCACTATATACGGGAAGCTACACAATTCTCTAATGAATGGTTCCAGAACAGATGGAAACTTATACTAGTTTGTTATTAGAGATGATATTTTCTAACTAAATGTTGAATAATAAAATGACTTAAGGCATCATAGTATAGGGAATATTAATCAACATGGCATGGAAAAGATATATAAGATGATTGTATTCATGGTTATCTGTAATCTGAATCATGAACAAGAAATGAATAGTGATACCTATATACAAGGAAATTTTGAATGTATTTTATATCAGCTGAAGAAGAAAAGGGCATCAAATATTCTTGATCCCATCTATATAGATGTATGTGGCCTAATAATTTTTTTTAAGAATGTGGTTCCTTGCCAAAAAACCAAGGCATTATTATTATAAAAAATAGAGGTTACAAGAGTCTAAAAAAATATATTACAATATTTATTATCAATGGTAAGTAGATCAACCGGAAGATCATCAAGGTAGGTAATATCTTAATTAACCCCTTGTTTTCAAGGCCATCAACAACCATGTTATCTTCACGATATATATCAGTGATGATTTAGATTTTGTCAAGATGAGTTTTGATATAGCCCAACTAGTAGGTGGTAATCAACAATACAATATGTATCACACCGTTCTAAATTTCTTGCACAATGGTGGTCAATTATCTCTCAATTCAATGGTTTCCACAACAAATTTGTTTCGAAAAAAGAAATGGCAAGAATTATACTCATCATTTCAGCTTTCAGTGATGTGGCAATGCCACATCTACTATATAATCATCTAAGGATTTGACCAGCATGATTCCTAATGATTGAAATAGAACTCGTAAGGCCCAATTATCCTTTAGAATCACCATCCACATTATCTTTAACAAAAACAGGGAGATGGTAGTTCCAAAAACATCAAAATATGGTGAGGCTTGAATCAGTTTCCATCAATATGGATTCATCGTGGAATGCCAAATTCATGCACCATGTTATTGCAATGTACCTTTTGGATAAAATCACGTTCACGAATGGCATTGATAATCCCCATTTTCCCTAAATTATTTCTGAATGAGAATTTTTTATCAATAAGAGAATTTATATCATACTATATCACATGGTAATGCTAAGTGACAATAGAAAGATAAATGTTCTTTATTTTTTGAAAATAATCCATATCTGTGTATCACATTAATTGACATTTGACAAAGTCAGGTGTCAACCACCTATAGTCGAAATGTCAAAAATATAATTTCAAAGAGTAGAAGCAGTGGCATAAGAAATAAACATATGATCGATATCCTCTATGTGTTGGTTGCAGAGACTTCATTTAGAATAGATTTGAATACCATACAATTGATGGCGATCATCAGTAGGGATATTTTTATGATCAAGTCATCAGATAAGAGTAAATATTTGGTATTTTATCCAAGGTTTGTCAAATAGAGTTATCCCCGCAAAATGATATTCATATTTAAAAAAAATGTGGTTGTAATATTTTTTTGAATTAATCATTTCATTGTGAGAAGATTACCAAACTATAAATTCATCGGTCATAGAGAAAAATAGGTATCAATGACATTCACGATGTTGTCTGGAATATGATCATGTTGGGTGTAGATGAAATCTCAGATAAATGTTATTAGAATGTATGAAAACGGAACTTTGTTATTTCAATTGATGATTATAGTAGAATGGATTTTATTATGGTTATACACCATAAATTAAAAGTGATTGATTGTGTAAAAGCATATCACTGAATCACCGAGAATGATACAGGGCGGACAATCAATGATCTACAATCTGAAAATGGAGGGTAATGGACATCGATTGAGTTTCAAAATTACCTATATAATCATAGAATACAACATGATGCAGCTACTATGAGAACCCCATAAAAAATGGAGTTGTTGAGAACAAGAATTTATTGGTAAACAATATGTCTAGAACGATGAAGATTTAGAGTCGTATCCCTCAACATTACTATTAGTAGGTGGTTCAAGTTGTGTTGTACATTCAAAATCGAAAGAGGATTTATATAGGTGAAACAATGACACCGCATGTGTTGTGGGATTAAATTAATCACTCTTCTAAGTCTTTTCTTGTTTTCAGAAATAAATGTTTTATCAAAAACAAAGAATGAAACCAAGAAATGTATGGTGATACAATGGATGAAGGAATATTCCACGAATGTTCAAGGAATAGCAAATTCTACAAATGTTTCAATAAGTATCTTGGAAAAATTGTGGAAAAAATTTATGTAAATATCATTGAAGATAAAACCACAGATTCATCAATTAATCCTTGTGATGATGTGATAGAAGGCAAGGAAGAATTTGAACATGGATCAAATCCAAATGTAAAATAAGAGGAAAGAGTGCATAACTCTCACTAGTCATAACATGATGTTGACTCTGAATAAGAATAAAGAGAGGATAAAATGGAAGGATATAATTATAATGAACTTCACAGGAGAAATTATATATTAGAAATTGATTATTCCAACCTCATTGGGGATTTGACTGTACCCACACAAACAAGGAGAATGGGGAATAATGCACAATCATTATTCCTTTCAGTTATTAAACCTTCTTCATTTCAAGAAGTTGTAAATAATAAATCATGGGTAAACTCCATGAATGAAGATTTGGATAAGATCAAAAAGAACCAAACCTATCATCTAGTTAAGATACCCGAAGGTCATAATATGATTGATACAAAGAAGATTTTAATGAAAAATATGATGATCATGGTAACGTGATCATAAATAAGGTGTGGTTGGTTAGTAAAGGATATTCACATATTGATGTTGGGGATATTGAAGATTCATCTTCTCCTGTGGTTAGAATTGATTTAATAAGAATTTTTCTTCCCATGGAAATTCAAATAGGATACAAAGTGTATCAAATGGAAGTCAAAACTTCTTTTTTAAATGGTGTTATTAAAGAAGAAATTTATATATAAAAACCATTTATTTTTTTTCTTGTAAATGATTAAATTATGTTCTACAGACTAAAGATAGATTTCTATATATTGTAGCATGAACCACAAGCGTGGTACTCTTAGTTGTATACTTATCTCAAAAAGATTGAATTCAAAATATGACGTGCGGATCGCAATCTCTATGTGAATAATTATAAGAAATATCAGTTCATGGTACTAGTTTATGTTGATGATATTATTTTATGTGGAAGAAGGAAGGTATTAGTGGATGAATTTTCCAATCACATGAAATTAGAATTTGAAATTTTCATGATTGGTGAGCTCACATATTTATTTAGACTGCAAGTGATTAATAGGAAATACTACACTTTTATATCCGATGAAATGTTTGTAAGATATTTTTTGAAGAAATTTAATATGCATGATTCCAAAAAAAATGTTGACTTCGATTATGATTGGAACTAAACTTGGATAGCATGAGGTTGAGATATCTATAGATCCCACAACATAGAATATAATATTTGGAAGCTTATTGTACCTGATAGTGACATGACTAGATAATGGATTTCCATCTTGTTTAGCAGCCTGATGTCATAGTAATCCAAAAAAAGAATGTATGTAAGTAGTGAAAATAATAATGAGTTTCACTAATGAAACTCGCAATTATAGCATAAACTTTGTTGCAGGAAGAGATAGGGAACTATCATCATTTTATGATGATGACTGGGATGTAGATGTGGTGGATAGAAATTACAAAAGTGGTGGAGATTTTTTATTGAAAAAAATGTGTACGTTGGATACGTGAGAAATAGGAAAGTACTTCTCTTAGTACTTCTATAGAATTGTATATATCTAATACAAAGTCATTCACGAAACTACTGTGGATAATGAAACAACTAACAAATATTATGGACGTGGTGAAACAACAAATGGTGATTCACTAGGATAGCAAAGCACAATCGATCTCACAAAGATTCCAGTTCGACATTCTCATACAAAGCATAATTAAATTAGATATCACTTTATAAAAGGAAAAGTTGAAGATGGTTCGGTTAAACTTGGTCATGTGGGAACTAATGAGAAAGTGGCTGATATTCTGACCAATCTACTAGAAGTGGCTATTTGAGAAACATCGGTTGGACCTCGATGTTCAACTACTTCCCAGTACATGAGGAGGATATAGTTTTTTCCCACTCCCAAGTCGAATTAACTATTTCTAATCAGTTTGGGGAAGTTATCCTGGTGTATGGAGGAGATATGATCTAGGGGTAGTGAGCTCATAGCTCTATAAATTATGATTTGGTTCCATAGGTTTATTTCCAATTAGGGAGAATGGATAAATTAAATGAAAATGGAACAACAATGGAGAATGAAATGTTTTTTTTTGTTTGAAGGAAGATGGACAATAATGAAATTCTAATTTGTTAGAATGGGTGATAATAGTGAGTTATGAGAGGGGAAAATGAAGGGAAAGAATGAGAATTAATGATGATACTGTTAGAGATTATCATGGACACATTTAATCATTACAAAACATGAGAACAATATTCATTCATTCCCTATTGTTTTCTACACTAAGAATCTCTCATGTATACTTAGAGTGTTGGATGAGTTGATTCTTGTGTATCTATTTTTTATGGTAGCTGGTTCCCTATTGAATTTACCCGTAGATTTTCTATAATCCCAAAGTGTTATTTTATTGGAACCAGGTTTGCTTTTTTCTAGCAATGGTGTATGGTTTGTGTTTTTTGACAAACCTTAATGGAGTATTAGACAATTTACATGGAAATTGATCTTACTGTTTAAGCCAACAATAGTTTTGAAGGTGGTGTCATTTCCTAGTGTTTTCCATGTTTTTGAGTCCAAAAATTGGAATATGGATAAAAGTGTTTGTGGCAAAAGGACATGCGAGAAATATTAAAAGTTATTTGGAAAATTGTGTGCCAGTATTGTTTTGGGATAAGTGCATCAAAATATGGAAATGAAAAAAAAATTTGTAATATTTAAATATGTGTGAAAAATGAGGTTGTGCAGAAGAATCTTACTCTCCTAATGCGAAATCAAAAGGGTTTTTTCATGCCCGGGAATAATCTTATTTGAACCAATGAAGATGCATATGAAACTTGAACATAGGGTCATTGGGGCTTATAAATAGGTAGATACACCACTCATGACTTAATAATTTTCCAAAAACGGTCACTTTTCTCTGCCGTACGAAATAATTTAAAACAGTTAATCTTGCACCCATGGTTTTCATTTGGTTTAAAAAGACCAAGTAAACCCTTTGGTGTAGTTTCATGAAAGATGAGGGTTGTGTGGAATGTAAGGGTTCCACAAAAGTCATCTTCCGTGATAAATCCCAAATCATGTGTGCAAGAGTAGGTGTTGCTCGCCTGTGTAGTGTAGAGCTTCTATCAGTCTCTTGATATCCGATTTTTTTGAACTGTGCTTTCAAGTGCATGAAAATAGGACTTTGATGCAAGAAGAGTCTCGCGATTTTTAGAGAAAATGACTTCAATACCAATCTATTGAAGATAAATTCATGTCAATAAACTGATTAAGACATCTCCAAAGGCAGTGAGCTAAATAAAGTCGACAAAAGTGTTCCAAAGGGTGCAGTGATCTATCCCTAAACTATTTTAAATGCAGTTTTCCAATAACTAAGTGAATGTTTCCAAATACTTTCATTATACATCTATTGATTTTTAGTGGATTTAGGTATGACTGCCACATTGTTGGTGTATTCTACTTGGATTTATCCCTTAGTGGTGAACAAAGTAATTTTTTTGTTTCGTCTCTTAGCATGTGATTGTATCACTGCTAATCATATCCACCGTACATGATTAATGAGTTCCTTCCAATGTGTTAATATAATCCATCACATTTAATTAAAAACATGACACCCTTATTCACCCATCCCCTCTCACGTTTCCTTAGGGTCCTATAAAAGGTACCTATAATTTTTGGTTTTGAATCCAGAGAATATATTTTTACAAACCTCTAATTGGTTTTCCAAGGTAAATTGGGAGTGATGGGTTGAGATCCACATTGAGGGGATTCATTTGGATGATAGAATTGTATTTAGAAAGGTAATTCCCATGGTGGAGGGTGTTATGTATCAATATTGGCCTCTTTTAGCAAAGTCTTATGGTGGGGATCACTATAGAATGGGTGATCTATTGGATAAAGAAACCACAATTTTCATGGGGTATACGGGTGTTGGAGAGAATCATATCAATGTTTGTCTAATGAATTTAAGTAGAGGGAGTGTTTTGGTGGTTTAGGAAACATGAATTTAAAGTTTCACTCTAGAATCATGTTGACTATTTGGTGTCAGAACGTAGTACTTAAATAAGAGTTGGAGATCTACATAGGTTGGAAGACCCATTGGATGACCATCGGGACTTTTCAAGGATAAGAAGTGTTATAGTGGTGAGTTTGTAAAAACCTGGTTTTCAGATGAGTTTGAATTTCCAATATAAATTTGATATTTTATTTACTAGATGATTCATTTTGAGAAATAAGGTTTAGAAGAGTATTCCTAAGGTTTAGAAACAATAAATAGAGTTTTGGGATGTGGATTTATGGTCGGATGGTGGATCTGAGTTGGGGAAAATTTGTAAAGATGGTTCAAGTTATTTAGGCTGAGTCAGTAGCCACTATATAAATATAGGGATTGTTGGAGAGAATGGATCCACCGGTGAATTGGAGGACTTGTATCGTCTAGTCAGTGGAGGTTGACATAAACAAAATCAGGGCATAACAGACGTGTGAAAGAAGATGAAATTGAAATCTTGGTTTTATATTCATGTTAGAACCACTGAATATACAAAACTCCTTGACCTTATTTCTTAATGGATCATGTGTGATTCAAATTAATCCTAAAAAACAAAATTAAATGAAATCATAAATGTCACCTTTTTAGTTTGAAATCGTTGATTTGATTCTCCCAGTGTCGAAATGTTAGGGATCAAAGGCACCAAGTTGGGAATACACTAAATCATACACACATTGACCATATCTCTTATATTATCTATCTATTATTCTTAGGTGCTAGAATAGTAAATCAAAGTTCTTTATTCTATCCCTTAAATCATGTTAAGGATGAAAAATCAATTGAGAAGGCATGATTGATCCGACATTGTTATTTTATCTAAATCTATCTCAAATAACTTGATAGTAGAGGAGATGAGATATTATCTCTGTTAATTCATCCAAAATTATGTAACATATAATTCAACAGGTTAAAATGAGATTTTATACCTATGTTATACTTCTCAAATTTTTAATTTGGTCTTTAGAAAGTAATAACCATTCATTTTAGAATTTTTTTACACAATTATAAATTAATAAACTTATATGAAATCACCCAAATATTTTATTACTGACATATAACACTTTAACGGGTTACATGATAAAATAAAAATGATTTACATAGCTCATATACTACTCAAATTTTTTAAGAAACCTTGACCATTTTATGTTCATTTCAGAAATTATATTTTCACGTATTCACTTTTATAATCAATAAAATTTTGATTAAATTTATAATTATATTCAATCATAATTATTAAAAACATTAATAATATAATTGAATTATTTTTACTTGTGATTGATCACACTAATATTTTCACTGGTCCTCGCACATAGGTTCAACTTAATCCTAAACTCATATTCATTCAGATTTGTGGAACTTATAGATGTACTTATTGTGTGGCCCTCTAGGTCCTTATATCAATAGTAATCAGTTCAACCCATAAAATGAGATTTAATTTTAGTAAACCATCATGTCCCTTAATGATATAAGGAATTTCATATTTATGACTACTTACTATGATCATGGTCTGTGTAATATAACATCTTTCATGCTTGATATCTCAAAAAGAAGGATGCAAACTTGTGTCATCATCCTTTTATTGTTTAATATATTTTGTTACACGACTAGATGGAATTTTATTCTTGTACCGTGGACATGGATTTAATAAAGGTGCTACCATCCTAGTCAACTTGGGCTCATGATATATCACTTACTTAACATGTAAGTGACAAATTCTATCCTGGTCATTCTCCCAATGTCATACTAGCAACGATGAACTCAACACAAGCTACCTCTCCATGATTTCAATTTCATGTTATTTTCCTTTAATAAAATTACACAATCAAATAATGGTACTAGAATCCTATTGGTAGGTTCTTTCTCATTATATCATCTAGTCAAGGTCCCCAAGTGGAAACATCATGAGTAAAATTCTCAATTCTTATGATCCCCTAACACTTGATAGTAAAACATCATCTATGTCCTATTATTAATATATATATATATATATATGAAAATTCGAAATATGTTTAAGATTACTCTCATAGTATCCTGATGTTCTCATTATAGTGAGGAACTACTATAAACTTTTGATTCAATATGTAATCTAAGTTCAATACCCTGAAAACAGTGGATTAAAAAGTATAAACACCATTATGGTAAGAATAAGAACATGTATATATCAAAATTTATACATGTAATTGTAATCAAATAATATAAAAGAGTTTGGTCAAGGGAACCCACTCAAAACACTCCCGCATTCACTAGATCCAAGTTATAATAATTCTCAACCTGATATCTCTCACATGAATATCAATCTTCAGTAAAAAATGGATTTAGTCCTAGGGTCTTCCACGTTATCCTCTTTGGATACTCTTTTAGTTGTGATTTCTCCTATCTGAGTAAAATACCTCAATATATGGAGTATTAAAAGTTTATTATTTGTCTTCTAGTGTAATCTGGGCTCCCTAGAAAGCACCATCACAATTGTATTACCATAGTATATTGTAAAAGGGTTTATTATTTTAATTACAATTTCAATCTTGAAAAAAAGTAGTGTATCCAAATTGCATCTTTAGATACATCATAAGAAGCTATATAATCATATTTTTCAATTTTAATGGAAACCAAAAACTACTTTGAGCTACTCCATCTCATTGACCACAATTTAGTCAAAATAAAAATCCTCACTATGATTTCTTATCTTCCTGATTTGTCTAGAAACTAGTATCAATGTATCTTCTCATGAATAGCTCCTCCTCTCATCTATAAACTATAAAAATATATTTTTTATGTATTATGTACATTAGGATGGTTTTTATATCTACCCAATAAATCTCTCTTATTTTGGATTGATATGCTCCCACCATGATTAAGTGAAAGGCAACATCAAACCTAGTTTATATAATGAAATACATGAGAGATATCATAGTTGAATCATTAGGTATTATACCCATTCATTCAATATCCTATTATTTTTGTGGACACATATTCTTTGAGATATTAATTTCATTTGACACTGGTAACAAACCTCTCTTTGATTATTACATATTGTACATTTTGATTACCTTGTCAATATATTTACTTTGACATTGACTAATAAGACTCTGAGATCTATCTCAATGGATCTTTACCTCAATAATATAGGCTTCTTCACATAATTCTTTCATAGAGAATCATTCATTTAGCTAGGTCTTCACTAACTATAAGGCTTTCACCTTTTCCCAATAATAATATGTTATCCACATATAATACTTGGAAAATGATGTATTTCCCACTAACCTTATTATAGACACAGGGTTCTATTTCATTTCTAATGAAAAAATATATATTATAGCCTCATCAAAATTGACATTCCAAGATTATGATTTCTAACTCAATCCATAAATGGATCTCTATATATTTTATTCTTTATTGGCTCTCTTTGACAAAATAGACCCTTAGGGTTGTGTCATATATATGTCTTCAAATAACTTCCCATTTTGAAAAGAAATTTTTAATTCCATTTTCCAAATTTAATTATCATATAGGAAACTATTTCAAGTAATATTATGATGGATTTCAGCACTGAAACTGGTGATA
Organism: Viscum album; assembly: GCA_963277665.1. Classification (NCBI taxonomy): domain Eukaryota; kingdom Viridiplantae; phylum Streptophyta; class Magnoliopsida; order Santalales; family Viscaceae; genus Viscum; species Viscum album. The sequence goes on from OY728152.1 coordinate 2,089,772,399, forward strand.
ATGTTTTGTTGTATTCGATGCCTTGATATTACCTAAAACCCTTCACTACTAATCATTCCTTATATATACTTACATGACCAGGAATGTCTATATATTTATTTAATACCCATTTAAATTCAATAGGTTTCACTTTAGGTAGTGGGTATATCAAAATCCAAATATGATTTTGGTACATGGAGTCCATTTTTTAATGCATAGCTTCCTTCAATTTTAAAGAATCTTTTTCATATATTGCTTTCTTGTAGGTTAGAGGTTCATTATTCACTAGGAGATATGTGTCACCTAACTTGGTAAGAAGTAAACCATAACTCTCTATTAATCTAACCTCAATAGTATAGCTATGAAAATATTTTTCCTCAATAACATATTTATCTCCCACTATCTCTTGTGGATATTGTTCATGTACCAACTCTTGTTCATATAGAACATAAACATCATCAAATTACATCTATCTCCCACTATTTCTATTGGAAATGTGTTCCCATTCTAGAAATATATCATGTCTTTCTACAATCACCTTTCTATATGAAGTTTTATATAGATAATAACCTTTAGTCTCATTATGATAACCTATAAAATGAACTTCATGTTCTGAGGTGCTAATTTGTCAATAGGTATTGTCTTGTCATAATACTTGGAAACCCATACATGTATGTGTGATATTATGGGCTTATTTCTAAACCAAAACTAATATGTAATCCCATATATTAATTTATTTTGTACTTAGTTTAGTGTATATACCGTATTCTGTAGAGAATTTTCCCAAAAAGATAAAGGATGAGTTGCATGAATCATCATCGACCTGAACATGTAAAGAAGGGTATGATTCATCCTTTCAATAACACCATTCCACTAATGTTTATATGTATGAGTGAGTTGGGAAATTATCCTACACTTCTCTAAATTATTTATGAAATCTTGGTTATGATAATCTCCACCATGGTCTAAGTATAGTTTCTTAATATTCTTTCCATTTACTGTATTCTAATATTCTATAAACATGCTAATGGAATCTAACTTATGCATCATTAAGTATATATATCCATATCTATTATATTAATTGATAAAATTATTTTTCTAATAAAAATCACTCATTACCTCTACCATAAATGGACCACATACATCAGTATGACCCAATTCCAATGGTTCTGTGGATCTTCCCCTTTCCCCACTGAAAGGTTCTTTGGTGATTTTACCTATTAAACAAGTGTGTCATGCATCCGTGGGTTTTAACTCAATAGAGTGTAAATAAATACATTATATAATTTTCATAAGCACTTCACATTTACATGATCGAGAATAAAGTTCCATAGGTTGGTAGGATACAAGTCGTTCTCATTGTATTTTTCATTGATTTCAAAAATTGGATTTTATAGTTCACGTATATATAACCCTTTTTTATGATGTGTCACACCATATCATATGCTATACTTATAAATAAGAAAATATTTCATTAAAAACCAGAAATAAAATCACATAGTGTCTAAAATCAACACTGATATTATGTTTTTGGTAATATAAGGTAAATAATAAAAATTATTAAGTACAATAACCATCCCACTAGGAATGTAAGATGATAATCTCCAACTATTAATTCTTTTAGTATCGAACCATTTGCTTCTTAGAGATCTAATTAACCTTTTGAAACTATCTTGAATCTACTTTTTTCTTGTAATTGAATAAATATTTGTGAGCCACATTCAATATCCAATACCTAACATATATAAATCGACATATTTAATTTAATGGAAGATATACCTGAATCAGAAGCATCAACTTGCTTTTTCTTACCAGTTGTGAAATTATTCTTCTAGGGGCCTTTATTTCCACATAAAAACAAGTCTTCCTCAAACTCATTACTCTCCCTCTATATTTTTGGATTCTTATAAGGGATATGCATCTTTTTCTTTGGCTTAGACTTATCCCTTAACACTTTATCCTTTAATTTCTTCCTCGAGATCACCATAAAGACTTAAGAGATTGAAGTATTCATATCTTTATCTTCATGGAGAAATAAAGACAAAAATATTGTGAGTGAATTATTCATATTAGTTGTATTATAGTTAAAAATAAAAATATAGAAGATAGTTGGTATGTAGGCATGAATTATATTGATTTTTAGTTCTTGGTTCAGTTTGAACCCCAGGGTCTCTAGTCTCTTACTATACCTGATCATCTTGAGTACATGAGATCCTGGATGATTCCATTCTTTTATCCTACATCTATAAAGAGTACTTGATATCTCATATCATTATATATGATATCTCTCCTAGTAAAACTCTTAGATATAATACACTTATTAGAATGAATCCTTAACCTGATACATTTTTTGAAACTCTCTATACATATATGCAACATGGATAACTGAACATCTAGAACATCTTCCATATTCTTATAGTATTTATCTTTATCCACCATTCTCACTAACTTATGAGGATCAGCAAGAAGTGGGTACTCCAACACATAAATTATCCTTTCTTGGAACAGTACAAAGCACAAGCACTCATAACACTCCTAAAATTTATGGTTGTTCAGTATAATATATTTATCTAAAATTGATCATAGTGAAATTGAATTGTTGTTAGTTTCTATATTATTTTCAAATAATAAAATTAACAAATTATTACATTATATTGATCACCAGTAGATATTTTCAAAAAAATTTAAATGCCTCCCCTTATTTTATCAAATCCTTGTAGCCCTTAACTACTAGATTTTAAATACACAATCACTTGATTATTATAGTGTAAATTATCATTAAACAACCATTCATATACCAAGATAGTGCATGAAAACTACTCTAAGTGTATATGGTAGTTTTTAACTGGAAAACCATTTAATAACTCTATTTTGGAATTTCAAAGCTTTAAAATATATATAATACATTTTAGAGCTAATCACTAAGTAGATGTAGGATTCTCATGCCTGGAGAGGATCGACATTGATATTATATAAATATTTAATACATTAATATCACACACACACAGGTTTTGTGAAATATTGGAAAAATATTTGAATGGGTACACGGATGGAAAATATTATACTATCGTTGAGTCTAGAGTCTAGGTTTTACCCTAGATGTGATATAATATTTTTTAGCATCAAGATTTTTATTAAAGTGTTGTGATGTTTTCAAATAATAAAATGAATGAATGAATGAATTGATTTTATTATGTTTAAACATAGTGACCTAAATCACTTTTATAAATATACAGTTATTACAGATTCTTATGGTTATCCACATAACCTTGGGATTAAGAGAGGATCCGTTAGAGGGGATGTTGGAGAACAAAAATGGATCAAGGATCATGATCAAATTCCTAAGGTTTATTTATGCTAACAGAGCTCATGGATCTCACTAACAATGATGATGCAATATCATTCTTCAAAATCAATTGATACAAAATCAAGCTATGGTGATTTTCTGTTTTTCTATCATGTTTTTTATTATCCCACAGAGAATGAAAATCAATTCTTATAACATTTTGATTTGAGGTTCAATGGATGATTTAAAATGGATGTTTTGTCTCCCTACATAATTAAAATTGATATAATTTGTTGTTTATTATGGGTCTTCATTCATCATTCTAATGATAATGAATCGAGTCAAACTCAAACAATGTCCAAGGTTAATATATCTTTTTTGTTTCAAGGATTCATCTCTTAGTTCTACGAATGTTCGTCGCTGATAATTCCTTTGGCCTACAGTTTGACCAAATGCCCGATATTCAATTGTTGTGCAACCATTATTCGGTGAAATGGATTGATACCATGATTTTGGGTTCCTGATCGATGGAGAGATCAAGGTGAACTAATGATGGTGGGTAATCAAAGGAGGATCAAGACAGGTTTATTGATTCTCGGATGTGGTTTGAAGTGTGATCTACAACATGGTGTGACATAAATCAATTCCCAATTACTTTGGATGGATAGAACATGACCACTACTAATGAGGTTGGTGTAGTAAACCTGATCCATGATCATTATCATGATTGGCTTCTAGATCAATGTGGTAGTTGCGTAGAAGTAAACAAATATGACATTTTTGAATATAGTAAATTTTATAATAAAAGAACGTATTCTGAAGAAAAAAGGATTTTTAGACCCTGTTATGTGCTGGTAGTTTTTAACTAAAGTGAAAAATATCACACATCATGTGACATGAGTAAAATTCCATGTGACAAGTTCTTTCACTTCGGCATGTACCTCGAGGGCACATGGGCATGAACATAGAAAATTGCATCGGAATGGTCATATCACATGAGGTTGTTCATGTAAATAGATATGGATAGGTACATATACATTTCTAGGTACATGGTCATGAGTATAGAAACACATGCATGGACAGAGGAAGGTCATGTTTTAGAGGTGCATGTTGTGTACCCCCTATACACATCATGTACTTACACTGAGATTGTTTGGAGACCTTTTCTCATTGTTATATACTAGTTTCAGTTGAGTGTGATTCCTTAGTCCATCCATATAAGTTTAAAATGTTACATTACATCTTGATCATGAGATTTTAATTCCAACTATGTTTTTTTATTGGATAGAGTTCGGTGTATCTCTCTGTTTGACTAGTGTGGGATCCACTATCATTACTTCTTTATCTTATGTAGGGATTGTGGTATCAACATTACCAACATGTACATGGCATTGATCCCCTATATTTTAGGAGGATATGGTATGTTTTTTGTATCCTCTTGCCTCCCTGGGTGTGATCCCCTATTTTATTTTTGTGAACATTGGAGATGTAATGAGCACTTATTTTCAATGAACCAATGATTTAGACTGCTCGGATGAGTACCATTAGTGATAGCATGGTTTGTAGAGTGACTTATCTTGGATGAGTGATACCTTGAACCCTCACATAGAATATTATTTTAGACACTATGGTTGAGACCACTTTGATACATGGAGTCTTCAATGATTATATAATGATTTTATAATATGGTTATTCTTATTTCTTGCCTCATATATTTGTTTATATTCCATTGTGTTGATGATATTACTACTCTTGATTTTTTATGATTGGTGTTTTCAAAGTGTCCTACTATGTATTATTATACTAACACCTCTATGGTATCTATCCACACTTTTTATGTATTATGAAAATTAAAATTCTTGTGATAGAGTCTTGGGAGGATCGAAAGTATGAGAAATATTATGACCTTGATAAACCTTGGTTGCATTTGATAGAAATCCCATCCTACTTAGCTGGTTGGAATATTTTCTACTTTTTATGTGGGGCTTATATTTGGCCCTTGTATTTATTTTATTTATTTATCATTATTTTATGTGGGATAGATTTTATGAATAAATTATGTTATTATTTTTATTTAACTTTTAGTATTTTATGGGTATTGGGTGATGTGTGTGGTACATGTATGTTAGGATAATACCTCCCATGTGTTTGATATGCCTACTTGATGATGGTAATCAACCCTTGGCCTATTAGAGGTAGTCTTGTGGTTTCCATGCTAACCATACCTTGGTCCAGGTGTGCCCCAATATATTGGGAAATGAAAAAGTGGCATCAGAGGGGTCGGTTCTACCTTAGAACCATATTTTGGAGTTTTGTCGAATTTTGAGGTTTGGTTTTGGATTTATGGAAATAGTGTAAAAGTTTTTTGGAACCATAATTTTGAATCATGACTCTAGTGTTGTTGTGCTGACCAATTTATTCATTCATCAGGACTCTGAAATCCTTCGTATTGAATTGATACATATAAACACTAGTTACAAGGAAAACAGGTACATACATCATATAAGAATGGGTTGTAGTTTCTATGCACTTCTTAAGTCGGCTCCCTATATATTGTCATTGATCGTGATATGTGTACTTCATTTTAAGATTCATCAATGAAATAAGATAGTTTGGATTCCACTATGGGATCACAAGATGATCCACTGAGTTACGAGGCATCAAAACATGGTCTTGTATTGGAGGTGGTACCTTCGAGTGGTTTTCCAGTTTATCCAACACCCGTCAAGAAAGTGGTTAAATCGAAAGTGATGGATGAGGATGTGCATAGGCGGATTGTTCTCTATGAGTTTCATATGTAGTGACCTCCTAGTTTTGTGGGAATGCCATACCCCCAAGAATTTGAGTAATATCTAGAGGCAATCACCTTAGTTTTCCACCTTGTTAGGACACATCCAAATCAGATGGCGATCCTATCGATGAGTCTTCTACATGGATCTTACTAAATATGATTGATTATAGTGACTTAGTCACTTGATGAGATAACTATATGTAGTTAAAATTTATAGCATCTCATCATGGAGGAGTTCTATCTAGAAATGTGGAAATTAGTGCACATCCAGTCACTTCTACAGTTGTAATAGGGCAGCATGATCATGGAAGAGTGCTCAATGAAGTTCACTAACCTCTCACGACACTATTCAGATATGGGTTGAGATCCGTTATTCAGATCACATACCTTCAATTGAGTCTTACACTAAGTTATAGGGTCTGGATTGATATCTATTTGTATTCCCACTTATATTGATTTCTTAAGAGGGAATTATTAGTAAAGAGGTTCCAGATAAAACAAACACTGACATTGGGTTCTCGTAGTGGGTACACATGAGATGATAACTCGATATATGGTAGTCGATAAAATTAATTGGTTTTTTTGGGTGTGTGTGAAATTATTTAGGATATGCTCACATTTTAGAGGATCCACAATTATGGTCTCTCAGTACAGTTCTAGTCAGCTAAGAGAGAGGCAATGTTTCTCTTATGAGGATAGGGGACATCTCACTCAGGATTTTCTGACCATTTGTATAACTGATATATACATGGTCAATAGAAATACAATGTAGTGGTAGTGATATTATAAAGTAGGTATACATATAGAAATACATCGAATTGTATTAATGTGAGTATAAGGGGCTGGAAGGTGGTTTGGAATATTTCCACCATCATCAGCAGGTGGTCTATAATAGGCACAGGGAGTGGGTGGAAAAGGGAGGGGATAGTTGTAGGTGATGAATTCATATGAAAACAATGCTCTAGGTATTATTATAGGAATGATATGTGCCTAATCTACATTATATATATTATTTATAGTCTTGGTTGTAACACAATATTTTCATTCTGCTTTTCTTTTTTGAGACTTAGAGATTTTTTTGAGCCCTTGGCTCAACCCTTTCACTAGGAGAATCATACCAAAGCTGAGTCAGAAATCACACACTTCATAAGACATTGTGACATGTATCTTGGATGAATGATATTATTATATTATTATTTTGTAGTAGCGATGATTCCTTATAACATCATCTTTGGTATGGACTGCCTATAAATAGATCATTCCCATATCGACTGTTATAGGAGGATGATATAGTGTATCCTTGGTGATAGAATGAGCTTCTCCTTCATCAAAAACAATGAAATCCAGTTAGAGTATGATGGTATCATGTGTAATAGGATACATCTGATTACTCACCATTTTTCTAGTATTACCCTTGAAATAGTGGATGTTATGGGCTTTTAGATTCCTAGAGTGGTTGTTGAGCATGAGGAAATCAACCCTGTGGACATGTATAGCTTAACTCCCCACTAAGGGATAGACATCTGAATAGACATGCACCACAGGAATACCCTAATATCTGCACCAACATATGAAATGGATATCATATATCTTCTTGAGATAAAGGTTCAGTTGGAAAAATTATAGAGGAATGGATTTTTATGACCTAATGTTTCTCCCTAGGAATCCCCATTATTGTTCTCCAAGAATTCATACAAGAGTTTGAGGATGTGTGTAGATTATCAGTGCTTGAACCATGTGACCATGAAGAATAAGTATCCACTACTTGGGATCGATGATATCTTCAATTTGTTGAGAGGGTCTAGATGGTTCTTGAATATTGACTTGCGATCAATATATCACCAGTTTTGAGTAAAGAATGAGGGTATAAAAAAGATGGAATTTTGATATCTATATGATCACTATGTGTAATTATGTATGCCTTTTATTGTAATGAATTCCCAAGTTGTTTTTATAGGACTCATGAACCAAATAATTCTTCCTTTCTTAGAGAGGTTTTTGTGGTTTTCATCAATGATATCCTGGTTTACTCATCATCCAAGAGGATTGTGTGAGACACATGAGGATGGTCATAGACATACTCTGAGAGAAACCTATTTATGGGAAAATATCTAGGTTTCATTTATAGATTAAATAGTTTCAATTCCTAGGACATGTTATCTCATAAAATGTTTTGGTATTGGACCTAGTGATGGTTGAGGAAGTGTTAGCTTGGGAGCCACCCAAATCATGATGAAGAATCATCCTTGGGTTGGTAAGATATTACAAGATATTCATGAACAATTAATCTAGGATATCATCACTTTTTACTACTTATACATGGAAGGGGAATCCTTTTTTGTGGATGGAGAGGATCTTGTAGTTTATTTATGAGTTTTGGAATATATATAAAAGCATCCCCCATATTGATACTACAACAGGAGTGTGTCAAATACATAGTGTGCTATGATTCCTCAGTTACGGAAAATGGTTTTTTTATGATTGAGAGGTTTGAGGTGATTTTATGTGGGTCCCAATAGTTGATACCACATGGGAATAACTACATGGACCATTATCTTGAGCTGTAAGTGGTGGTCCTCTCCCTAATGATGTGGAGAAAGTACCTTATGGGTGGGGATTTTATCCTATATTATGACCAAAAGAGTCTCAATTTTATATTCTCAGAAAAGGATCCTACCATGAGAAAGAGGTGATGGCTATAGTTTCTATAGGATTATGAATTTGGGATAGTATATACGCCCATAAAATGGATCATGGTGGAAGATCTCTCTGTAGAAGATCTTGTTTGCATTTTTTGGAAGATACATCAATGCAGTTAGCCTAGTTGCACTTGTCCATAGTGGATGAGGATTTTGTAGCATACCTCTAGTCCATGGTTGTTTTCCCTACACATATATAGAATGATATATAGTATCAACATGGAGATAAAAACTGTGAGACTATTTGTACTCATATATTCATTGTACATGCTTCATATGGATATTATAAAGGTGGGAGAGAAAACATCCTTTTTACAAGATAAATGATTGAACTAGTGATATCACATGATGTGGTTATGAGGTAGTTTCATGCAACCCCCTTGGGGGAACATATTGGTGTGGATAAGATGCACTAAGACATTTTATTAAAGTTTTGGGGGCCAGGTATGAAGCAGAGTATAACAATGTTTGTCTCTCAATGACTCATTTTCTAGCAATATTATGTTGGGAACTGGGTTCTGGTTTGTTTTTCTCAGCCGATTGAGGTACAATAGTGGATTTTGTATGATATATCTATTTATTTTTTATGGGACTTCCATGAATGTCAAGAAAATATTTTTCCATGTGAGTGATAATAGACCAAATCAACAAGTCAACCAATTTCATAACTATCTAATAGAAAGATTCAGTATAGAGCTTGAGATTCCATTAAATACAGGAGATAGTCTGGCTTCATGGGGTTACCTTAATAATAATTTTAGACCATGATTCTCTCTTCATGACATGATCATGGAGAGTATTTTGGAGGAATTTCTAACTCAGTTTCATTTGATCATGTCATTCCACCCCCATAGTGACAGCCAGCCAGAGCAAACCATTCAGGATCTAGAGGACATGTTATTGGATTTCATGTTGTACTTTGGTCATATTTTTTAGGTTAACCGACCCTTAGTGTATTTTTCATACAACAACATCTACCATTCCACCATCGGCATGGAACCATTTGAGGCTTTGTATTGGCGACCCTACAGGTCCCCACTATATTGGACTGATCAAGGTGAGTCAGCACTCATGGGATTTGAGTTGGTATTAGCTACCACATAGAAAGCTCAGATCATATAGAAGTTGATGAAGTCTACCAAGAATGATTATAACTCATATGAGGATTGACTATGGAGGCCATAGTAGTTCAAGGAGGGAGACCATGTTTTTTTTAATGTATCACCTAAAAGTGGATTGTGAAGATTTTGCTGGGGTTGCACATTATCCCTACGATTCATTGTCCCTTTCAAAATATTGTGTATGGTCGGTAAGGTAGTGTATCAATTGAACCGACTACTATAGTTAGATTGGGTACATGATGTCTTTCCTTGTTAAAAATTAAAAGGTATGTGCATGACCCATCACATGTTATCGATTAGAGAGATTTGGACCACTAGAATGAGGCTACCTTTTTGGACAACCCAGTGTAGTTCTAGGATCGGAAAATATGATCATCAATGTAAAAGTGATTCCTTTAGTGCATATAAGGTTGCGACATAAGAATATTCAAGAGAGCACCTGAGGGTGGGAGACCCATATGCGAGCTTAGTATCCACGTCCTTTTGAGTGGTCTTTTTCACTTTTCAAAATGTAAATCCCTAATGTGGGATGAATATGATAACTTATTTTACCCTATTAAAGATATAAAATATATCTAATAATATATTTAGATCTAGGAACAACGTCCACATGGGATTATGAGGCCTCGAGGGGATAAATATTGATATTATATAAATAATTAATATATTAATATCATATTCATGAATTATTTTGGAAAATAATGGAATAAATCTTGAGAAGGGACTCAGACTGAAAATTTGATACCTGTGTTCAATCCGGACCATAGGTTTTACCCAATGCGTGACACAATCATTTTCATCATTGGATGATTGGATAATGTGTTTTTGTGTTTGAAAATAACAAAATTAATTAATTTTATTATGTTTAAATGCAACAACCTAAATCTACTATATAATTATATGGTTATGACAAATCCCAAGGGTATTCCAAATAACCCTTGGATTAACAGAGTATATATTAGAGGGGACATTGGAAACCATAAACAGATTGAGGACCACCATTGATATATTAATGATCATTTATGCCAGTGGAGCTCATGGATCTTACCAACAACGATGAACCAGTATAGTTCTTTAACAATAATTGATCCAAACACTAAAATAAGATTTGGTTTTGTGGTTTTCATCCCATTTTTTATTATCCCATTTTATAAGAAAATTAATTCTTCTAATATTTCTATTTGTTGGTCAACAACTGACATGAAATTGATGTTTTATCTACCTATAGTATAGAAATTGATATTATATTTTTTTAATTGTCTCTCTTTGTTCATCATACTAATGAAAATGAATCGATGAAATCCCAGAAAATGTCCTAGGTTCACTCCCCTTTAGTGTTTCAATTATTCTTCACCCTATTCAATGTATGTTCATCATAGGCGTTTCTATTAGATAGTGGTTCGACCAAATTTGTTGTATTTGATGATTTCATGATTGTTATTCTGAACGATTAATTTATATTATGGGTTAAAGTTAGAAATTGATAGAGAGATTGAGGTGTGACGGCAATAGTTTGTGATTGAAGGAGGATTAAGAATATTTTTCTGATTTTTGATTGCAGTTTAATGTGTGATGAGTGGCATGGTGCAATGGAAACTGATTCCCAACCAGTTTCAGATCCACGATAACCAATGTGACTATATTTTTTATCAAGGTGATGTTTGTATGTAAGGAAACATGTATGAACTTCTATAAATTATAATAAATTAAAAAATACAAAAAATGTAGTCTGAAAAAAACACACTATGTAATCCCACTTATTTGGAACTAAGGTTTACACACAAAGAAAAATATAAAATACCATGTGACATGTGTCACATGCAATGTGACTGGGTGGTGGAGGCTAGGTGTGTAGGCCATGGGTATACTAGCACTGACATAGCCAAACCCACAGGCATGACCAAATCACACATGCATGGATGTGTACTCAGGCATGGCCATTTATACAGTCCTGTCCATGTACATGAGTCCAACCATTATACATGGGTATGGGAAGAGGAACACAAGCACAAATGTGAGTAGGTCTAGGATTAGAGTTACGCACCATGTACACCCTATACAAGTTATGTACCTTCTCTGGGGTAGTTTAGATCCCTTCATTTCTTCAGTAAATAATAGGATAAGAGTTGTGTGATTTTTTGGCCCATCCCTATGAGAGTACAATGTGAAATTATGTCCTAAGCATATGATTTTGATCCCCTATATGGTATTTTTCTTATATTGAGTTCGGTGTATCTCCATGTGTGACTATTGTGGGATATTCTACCATTATGTCTTCATCTTAAGTATAATGTATGGTGTCGGCGTGACCACCATGCATAGGGTGTCTATCCATAATCTAGAAGACTGATCTAGTAGGTTTTTTTGTGTCCCCCAATGGTCATGGGTGTTAACCGTTATTTTTTGTTGAGATATTCATAGTTCCGTTGAGTAATTATTTATAAATTTCCAATGAGCATAACCTCTTAGATGAGTGGAATTTGTGATGAAATGGCTCGTGGATTGAGTTATCCCAAATGAGTGATTCCTAGAATCATCAACCAGGGTAATGTGTTCAAAACTATGGATGACACCTATTTGAGACTTGTATTATGTTAGGAGTATATCTAGGTTTTTTCTTATAGTTATCCCTGTTTCTTATCTCATATCCTGATTGAAATTCATTTGAGTTGATGAGATTACTAATCATGATGATTTATGTTTGGTATTGCTTGGGTGTCCATCTGGGTATTATTATACTTACCCATGTGAGGTCTGTGACCACACATATCATGTCTTCTAAGGATTACGAACATTTTGATAAATTTGGGGGGGGGGAGCATGCAGAGCATTATGATTCAGGAAGACCATTGTTTCATTTGACAACAATCCCCACTTACTTATCATGTTGGACTCTAATAAACTTTTGGGTTGGATTATATATGTCCCCTATATTTTTTTAGTACTTTATTCATACTATGATGTGGGATAGAAGTTATGCATGAATTATAGTATCATTTTTATTTTCTATTTATCAATGTATGTGTATTTAGAGATATTTTTTTGTGTAAAGGTACATTAAGATAAAACCTCCCATGTGTATGATATGCCTAATCTGTGCTGGAAGCCATCCCCTAAACTATTATAGAAGGGTTTGGAGTAATCATACTTGGCTTATCACAATTCATTAAGGCCCTAGTGGGTTTGGCCATGAAAAACTAGAATAAATCATGGCTCCTTGATCTATTCAGTAGATTATCATCTTTTGTAAATAATTTCATTGCATTACTCATTACATTTCTTTTAATATTGAAAACATATAGCTCTGGAAACTCAATTGCTTTGAAATTTAGTTATTTAAATCCACTGCTCTCATAATAACTCCCCATCAGTAATAGGAATCCTCAACTAGAGTTGAAGAGCACCTCGAACAATCATTTGCGTCAATATAAAAGAAACGGAAGGCATTTAATGACTAAATATTTAGTTGAGGGATTTTTTAATTTATCTTAGTAAATTAAATCATTTTTTATTTATCATACATGTTCTATGTGATTTCACTCACAATTTAAAAATGATTTAACAAGAAAACATTCACCGTACATGTTCATTTTATCGATGCATGAATTTTTATTATTATAATATGTGATTGTGAATAACAAAAACTTATTCAAAAATTAATAAACCATGCATATGATAAATAAATAAATAATGATTTGATCATGAGTTGTAAACAATTAGTTAATCCATTAACCAAATAATGTTTTAACTAAAACCATATGGTTATTCCATAACTCAATAACTAACTTGAATTACAACACCCCCAAAGCACATGAAAATATCATGTTTGGTTTACAATGTCTCTCAATGTAACACCCCATGATTTTATGAAAAATATTCATTCAATTTCATTGAGGTCTTGTGTTGTACGCTACACCAAGATTACCTTGCGCTATACGCAACACCGTGTTAGCTTGCAGTATATGCAAAACTATTCTTGGATCAGGTTAAAAACAATTTCATGATCATTTTGTCGAAATTATTTTACGCAACATTAAGTATATATATTGTTTAATGTATAAATGAAATAAGTTTTGATTATGTTATATGAAACATTGATTGTATATATATATTCAATGTATAAATGAAATATGGTTGGATTCTATTATACACAACAAGAAAATGTGTCTTGCACTACACACAACACTAACTTGTCTTACAGTACACACAATCACGACCTTTTTCGATAGCATGTGTAGTACGCAATACCGAGTTTCAATAAATGAGATATTATTATAATATTATTATGAACAAGCCATTATGAATAGCAATACCCACTTTTTGAAATTTAATAAATTTTATATTTTAAAATGGACATCATTTTTGGATTTAGAATATCGAAATTAGCCTAGGGTGAATTTTTGGTATTTTTCTGAAAACATTCAATTTTTTGATGAATAGTGAAAACACTGGGTTACTATTTAAGAACCAACTTTTTATTTAATTATTTATTTTATTTAACTTTATTTTAGGAAATAATTGAGACATAATACCAATATAAGTTCAATGTAATTCATAGGAGTCATTTTATAATAATTTTAGATATATAAAAATTGTATTGATCTTTTCACCGTCTTTTACCCACCCACTAGGAGAATTTGCAAATTTACATAAAACATAATTTTACCACATCTGTGAATGGAATTTTAAAAATCCGAGAGACACAGTTGATGGTAGTAATTAAAATTTGGTTCAATGAGATAAAAATAATTTTGGTGAATAGTAACTTTTTGCTTTTATTTACCACGGTTAAAAGTAAATAAGGTAATTAAGGGTAAAAATGATATTATTATTACCCTAAAACATGTCTTAATTCTATTGGATAAGTTTAATTTGACCAAAAAAAACCTTAGTAATAAAATATGACCAATTCGGTTCACTTGGATAAGATTAGGACACTTATTATCATTTTATTTAAAAAAGAGTTAAAATTGTTAAAATCAATGTTTAATTACTAAAACATATTTAATATAGGGTTATAAATAATATAAATTCGAATATAAATATTCAATAGAAATATAAAAAGATTTCCTACATAGTTGTTGGAATTTAAATAATTTAATTTATATATGAGAGAATGATGATGCAGTAATTACCTTTTTAAGGAAATATTAACATAATTGATATTATAAATAAACAAATAAATGTAATTTGAGACTTTTTATAAATTACACTAATTTTCTAGGTTAATATGACATGTTAGTATTGATTTAATTAACATTTTTCGAACTAATCAGGTTGTTTGATTTTAAAAAAAATTAATTACCAAATAGTGTCATAATAGACATGAAATAGTATTTAAAACAAATATTATATTATTAATTGTTATCTTATTCCTAAAAATCTAAGGATCACCCAAATAACTTAGATATGGAAATATATATTAATAATAAACCACTTGGGATTCGTTTGTCTTGTTAATGTAAGTTTATTAACCATATAGTGTAAGAAAACAAGAAGACACGGTAAAAGTTAAATTATTTAACATAGAGTTAAATCTAAATGATATGGTTAAAATAGTAACCTAAACATGTCAAAATTCTATTGGATGATATTATTTCAACCCATCCCCACCTTGTATTCAAAATAAATCAATTTTGAGCTATTAAAAATAGAATATTACTTTATTATAAAATAATAGTTTACGTTTTCCAAAGGTGCCCCTCTCCTCCCTTATAAAAAGGGAACCCCTTCCCTCTTCCTTCACACCCTTATGACCCTTGAATCTTGGCCAACCCCTGCTGATTTATCTTCTCCACTTCCCTAGAAAAATTCTAGAGATTCTGTTCTTCTCAAAATTCCAACTCTACTTCCTTATGAGAAGGCTTAAAAGAGGTGCGTTGAAGAAGAGGCAATCTCCTCTTTCGATTCTCTCAACTTTCTTTCTTCCTCAACTCCTTATTATTTAGTTGTTTCGTTATAATGTAATAACATAAATATCACTCATATATTGATATGTTATTATTAATATGAAACAACCCTATTTCACCTACTATCCATCCTACGGAAAATGAAATCACCACGCGTGCGTACGTACGGAATACCGTCTCCACGACGTGGTGTAATAAGTTTTTGCACCACCACCTTACATGGATGGGTATAAGGGTGTATATAAATGACTAGATATGGTTAATTTAATGTTATATTTATTCTAACATATTCTACATACACTTCAATACAATTCCATGATCATGGGAATGAAATCATCGCTCGTGCATACGTTTGAACTACCGTCTCCACGACACGATGAGATTCATTCTCCATGTTAACCATTCATGAATGATTATAAAGTATATATAATGAATAATAATTAAATATATCACATAATAATGATACTATATTTATATATATATATATGTATGTCATTTACTTAATTCCATTCAATTCAATAAGGGAAAAAACAGCATTCATGCGTACGTACGGCCTACTGTCTCCAGGAACGGTGTATTTCATTCCATTTCACGATCTATCGTATATATATGTATACGATGAATATATATTACATATAAATCATGTTTTAAATTAGATAAATATGTAAATCAGTATATAAGTAATAATATCAAGAACAACAAGTCGAAACATGTACGATAAATGTAATGATTTTACCCAAAATGTTGTTTTAACATGGAATTTACTAAAGAACATGTAATATAAAGTCATAAGTGATCCATATATGATATCATAACAATTAATATGATTCTTTAGTAAGTCAATGACATTATTTAAATAATTATATAGTAGGTTCGGATACATATGAAGTATATCTAACCTAAGGTACGAGATAATTTTACAATCTCATTTTTATCAGAAATTTCTTATACTTAAGTATTTACTGGGGTTATATTTTTCATCCATGTCCATAAAAATATTTTTCATAAAAATTTTAATATTATTACAAGTATTTTTAAAGTCATGTTTACCCCTCTTTTACTTTTACATTGTGTTATGGAAGAAATCATTCTTTTGTTTACCATAAGAGGAACTTTTTTTACTTTTCCAACAAAAGTACGAGAAAAATGTTTTTATTTAACATATACAGCAAGAATAGATTTTTTCAAAATTATTTCCTTGAATCTTCCTTTACATATTTTAATGTTTATTTTTAATTAATTTCTTTTAGTTTAAAATTATATGAAATGTTATGAAAAGAAAAATGTTTTTGCAGTAGAAAGGATATTTTCCTCAAGAATGAAGTTCAAGTGTTTTATCTAAATTATTTTCCATCTAAGTTAATATAGGGTTCTGTTTCTATCCCTATTTCTAAATTAATTTGACTATGATGAAATTATTTTTATGATGTCCTTTTATCTTATATAGATTATGTTATAATGGAATGATGTTTAAGAATCCCATTTTTATTACATTAGTTATGCTATGATGTATGATTTATGATCTTGTGGCACATAAAGAATAGTATCATTATGAGATGGGTGGGACTTATATCTCCCTCCAATTAATTGGGTAAATATTTATATCTCATGAGATAGACATGATTGGAATGGTAAGTTAATCCGGTTCAGTGTACAAGACTGAAACGAGGTGTGAACTCGATTGAGAAAGGGACTCTATCCACTAGGATGGTTTTGGTGGCAATGCCATGGCTACTATGGAATTCATAACATTGCTAAATGGTTGCCACAATTACATGTTTTATTTACATTATATTTTATAATGATTGATGTTCAATTATGATATATTCCTTACGTACTTTCATGATTTATGTATTTGCTCAATATTATGATGTTTAAATTTCATGTTCAAGTTTTTTCTTTCAAATGTGTATGGATTGTTTTATGTTCACTATGTTTTCCCTTACTGAACATCTGATCTCACCCTTTTTATGTTTTCTTTTCCCCAGGATGTATGGAATGGTTTTAGGTAAGAAAAAAAGGAAGATCTTTATGGGATATGTTGAGGATCTTTCACTAAGATTAGAAGATTATGTTTCATGTTTCCAAAGGCACTAATCTATTACGGTCCTTTGGTGTCTATTTTTGTTATGTATTATGTATTCCAAAAAAGTAATATAATGTCCATGTACGTCAAGCTCTGGGTCTCTACAGTTGGTATCAGAGGAAAGGTTTAGCTATCCTTTTGAAACTAGGATGCAAATACGTTAGTGAGATCCCTGGAGATATTTCTAAGGTATCACTAGGGATGTCCCTAAGGATAAGTATAAGTATAGTTTATAGTCCTAGAATTACGGTAACGATCTTAGAATTAAACCTAAGTTGTCATATATTGAAGTTACTTCCCCTTTATTATGTTGTTTTACCTATCATGATTTTTGCCTCTCACACTATTTTTTTTGGGTTTTAGATGATGGATGGAACCCGAAGGAACCGTGTTGATCAATGTAATGGACAATGAAATTATTTTTCTTCTGAAAAAACCAATTTTATGGGAGATGGAGTGCAAAATCTTATTGTTATACTTACTCATGCTATGAATTATTCTAGACATCTAAATGAGAAGATAAGGGAACAATATTCTATTGAGACCTTCCGGAGGCAACATTCCCCTTCTTTGAGTGGGTCTTCTAATCCACTTGTTGCTGAATAATGGATCAATACAATTGAAAAGATATTTTCCATACTTCATTGTTCAGAACATGAACAATTCATTCTGGCTATTTACCGATTAGATGGAGAATCAGGTCAATGGTGGACTTTAATAAAGTATACAAGGTCCCAAGGTGAATTTGACTCCATGGAATGGGATGAGTTCATGAAATTATTTTTCATTAAGTACTTACCTCGTATTCTTCGCACACAGATCAAAAAGGAGTTCACTGAGCTTAAGCAAAAGGATGATGAATCTGTTGGTATATACGAAGCGAATTTTACACGGCATGCAAGGTATGCATCTGGCTTTATCATCCAACTCGAAAGTAATGTTGATTGATTATTCAGTGGCTTAATACCAATTCATCGAAGGGAATTAGCAATAAGAGACTTCAGTAGCTATGAAGAAATTGTGTGTTGTGCTATCATGTTAGAACTGGTTGTTGGTGTTACATATCCATCTCATGGTTTTGACAAGAAATGAAAGATGGAGTTAAAGGAGAAATCTCAGAACAATGTTGAAAAGAAGATGAATGTTTCTTTATGCTCAAAGTGTGGAAAGAAGCATGTTGGATATTGTCTTAAAGGGACTAGAAAATGTTTTAAGTGTGGAAAAGATGGTCATCAAGCAGTTTATTGTAGAAGTAATGGGAAAAAGGTTACTAATGACGTGAATAGAGAAAAGACAACAGAGAACGCTCCACCAACATTACAATGCTTCAAGTGCAAGGAAATGGGGAATTATGCAATAAATGTCGTAATCCAAGGGTTAATGATAATCAACATGAGCAACCACTTAAGGCAATAGACAATGGGAAGTCACATGCGATCACTATTGGAAATGTTGAATATGAAAACGATGTGGAGGAATGATTTAGTGTTCATGTAATGGGATTCAAAAATAATGTTGTATATAGTACTATGTAATATTGGAATTATTATGTATTGGTCTATTATGGTTTCCAATAATTTTATGGTACTAGTAACCATGAAAAGTGATTGAAATATTTTTAGAAATCAGATGATTTGCGCATAATGAAAGGATAAAGGGAAAATGAAATTAGCTCATGACTGATATAAGGAGAAAGTAATATCATGGTTTGAGTATATAGATTTTTTGGATTTTAGTATGTGGAAAGAGTTAACTTTTGACAGCATTCATGTATTCACTAAGGTTAAATGCGTATTCATTTTTCAAGAGAATACATGATTAAGGCCTTTGAATGTTTGGAATGTGACCAACAAGACATATCTTATGATATATGGGGATCAACGATGGTATTAACCTGCTTGTTATATAAACGCTCTGGTAATCGTTTTCACTATAATATGAGATTGGACAGTAGTATTTTGGATAAGTAAAAATATTGGAACGGGTTATGTCGGACATCAGATTGTATTGTTCAAGGCTAGAACTTTTTACGAAATTATTTTTATAATGTTATAATAGTGTATTTTTAGAAAAATGGTAACCTGCAGGATGAGTGACAACCCATCGCGTCAGACAAGGCTGTGGTAATCGAACCCATAACCGAAGTGCGACAGGCCTTTATCGCCTACCACTTGCCTACAAGAAGTCCGTGGTTAGTAGAAAATAGTTTTATTATATTGAGTGGAATGATAGATTAAGTATAAGTCCATTTTTGTAACCATATATGATTAATCGCACCATAGATGGACTTATATATACTTTTTCAAACCTTATGTTTGAGACTTATGGAATGACCTATCATTCTATCGCATGATCTGTTAACATTTCCTGGAAAACAAATTCAACATCATTTCTTTAAGAGATGAAGTGTAAATTGTTCAAGACATGAACAATTGTGAGATTGTACCAAAATCATGTAAGAATTTCTTTTTATTAAAAAACACTTCAACATTAGGGAAATGATCTTGAAAACCAAAAATGTTGTCCTAGTGCTCTTATATCTGATGAATCAGATGGTACCTTAGATCAATACAAATTTATGGCTTTGAGATTGTTGGCTTTTTTACAGCCATGTTCTCTACGACTCTCCATCAAAACATGATTGTTATATTTTCCTTCCATATCCATATTTACATTTATGTTCTCTTATATAGAAACCTAGTGATGAGTTACTTTGGGTAATCGTTACATTTCATACTTTAGTTTTTAAAATCAAGCTTTAGTATTCGTTTTTACGATGTGGGTTTCTATGAATAGTAAACGATTTATAACCCCGACAAATTTCGAGGGAAAAATTCATTTTAAGGGGGGTAGAATGTAACACCCCGAGATTTTATGAAAAATATTATTTCAATTTCATTGATAACTTCTGTTGTACGCTACACCAAGATTACCTTGCGCTATACGCAACACCATATTAGATTTCAGTATACGCAACACTATTCATGGATCGTGTTACACACAATTTCAAGTTTGTTTTGTAAAAATTATTTTATGCAACATTAACAATAGATTTTGTTTAATGTATAAATGAAATAAGTTTTGATTATGTTATACTAAACATTGAATGTATATATATATATATTCAATGTATAAATAAATTATGGTTGGATTCTGTTATACACAACAAAAAAGGATACTTGCACTACACACAACCCTAACTTGTCTTACATTACACGCAATCAAGATCTTCCTCGATAGTGTGTGTAGTACGCAATACTGAGTTTCACTAAACGAGATATTATTATAATATTATTATGAACTAGCCGTTATGAATAGTAATACCCAATTTTTGAAATTTTATAAATTTTATCTTTCAAAATGGAATTCATTTTTGGATTCGTAATATCGAAATTAGCCTAGGGTGAATTTTTGGTATTTTTCCAAAAACATTCAATTTTTGATGAATAGTGAAAACATTGGGTTACTATTTAAAAACCGACTTTTTATTTAATTATTTATTTTATTTAACTTTATTTTAGATAAAAATTGATACATAATACCAATATAAGTTCAATGTAATTCATTGGAGTCATTTTATAAAAATTTTAGATATATAAAAATTTTATTGAACTTTTCACCGTCTTTTACCCATCTCCTGGGAGAATTTGCAAATTTACATAAAACTTAATTTTACCGCTTCTGTGAATGGAATTTCAAAAATCCGAGAGACACAGTTGATGTTAGTACCTAAAATGTGGTTCAATGAGATAAAAATCATTTTTGGTGAATAGTAACTTTTTACTTTTATTTACCACGGTTAAAAGTGAATAGGGTAATTAAGGGTAAAAATGTTATTATTATTACCCTAAAACATGTCCTAATTCTATTGGATAAGTTGAATTCTTCCAAAAACAATCTTAGGAATAAAATATTACCATTTAGGTCCACTTGGATTAGATTAGGACACTTATTATTAATTTTTTTTAAAAAAAGAGTTAAAATTGTTAAAATCAATGTTTAATAAATAAAACATTTTTAATATAGGGTTTTAAATAAGATAAATTTGACTATAAATATTCATTAGAATGATAAAAATATTTCCTACATAATGGTATTTTATTTATAATTTTTGGACTTTAAATAATTTAATTTATATATGACAGAATGATGATGTACTAATTACCTGTTTAAGGAAATATTAACATAATTGATATTATAAATTCCCAAATAAATGTAATTTGAGACTTTTTATAAATTAAACTAATTTTATAGGTTAATATGACTCGTTGGTATTGATTTAATATACTTTTTTAGAACTAATAATGTTATTATGATTTTCACAAAAATCAATTTCCAAATAGTGTCAAAATTGACATAAAATAGTTTTTAAAACAAACATTATATTATTAGTTGTTATTTTATTCATAAAAATCTACGGTTCGGAAAAATGACTTAGATAAGGATATATATATTAATAATGAACCACTTGGGGTTTTTTTTGGCTTGTTATAGTAAGTTTATCAACCATATTGTGTAAGAAAACAAAAAGACACGGTAAAAGATAAATTATTTAACTTAGAGTGAAATCTAAATGATAAGGTTAAAACAATAACCTAAACTTGTCCAAATTAAAATTTATGAGAGGATTTCAACCCATACCCACCTTAGCTTCGAAATAAATCATTTTAGAGCTATTAAAAACCGAAAATGACTTTATTATAAAATAATATTTTAATTTTTCCAAAGGTGCCCCTCTCCTCCCTTATAAAAAGGGCACCCCTTCCATCTTCTCTTAACACCCTTTTGAGCCTTGATGCTCGTCCAACCTCTCCCCATTTCACTTATCCACTTCCCTAGAATCATTCTGGACGTTCTGGTATTCTCAAAATACCAACTCTACTTCTTTAAGAGAAGGCTTAAAAGAGGTGCGTCGAAGAAGAGGTAATCTCTTCTTTCGATTCTCTCATGTTTCTTTCTTCTTCAAATCCTTCTCATTTAGTTGTTTCATTATAAATTAATAACATCAGTATTACTCATATAATTATATGTTATTATTAATATGAAACAACCCTATTTCACTTTATATCCATCCTACAGAAAATGAAATCACCACGCGTGCGTACGTACAGAATATCGTATCCATGGCATGGTGTAATCAGTTTTTCCACCACCATCTTACAAGGATGGGTATAAGGGTGTAGATAAATAACTAGATATGATTATTTTAAAGTTATATTTATTATTAAATATTCTACATACACTTCAATAGAATTACATGTTCATGGGAATGATATCATCGCTCGTGCGTACGTACAGACAACCGTCTCCACGACGTGATGAGATTTATTCTCCATGTTAACCATTCATGAATGATTATAAAGTATATATAATGAATAATAATGAAATATATGACATAATAATTATACTTTATTTATGTATATATATATATATGTATATGTATTTCATTTACTTAATTCCATTCAATTCAATAAGGAAATGAAAATAGAGTTCATGCGTATGTACGGCCTACCATCTCCATGAACGGTGTATTTCATTCCATTTATCGATCTGTCATATATATATGTATACGCTGAATATATATTATATATAAATAATGTTTTAAATTCTGGAATTATTTAAATCAGTATATAAGTAATAATATCAAGAACAACACGTCTAAACACGTACGATAAATGTAACGATTTTACCCAAAATGGTGATTTAAAATGGAATTTATGAAAGAACAGGTAATATAAAGTCATAAGTGAACCGTATATGATATCATAACAATTAATATGATTCTTTAATAAGTAAATGACATTATTTAAATCATTATACATGAGGTTTGGATACGTACAAAGCATATCGGACCTAAGGTAGGGGATAATTTTGAAATCTCATTTTTATCCGAGATTGCTTATACGTAGGTATTTACTGGGGTTAGATTTTTCATCCATGTCCATAAAAATGTTTTTTCATAAAGTTTATAATATTATTACATGTATTTTTAGAGTCATTTTTACCCCTATTTTACTTTTACTATGTGTTATGGAAGTAATCTTTCTTTTGTTTACCATACGAGGATCTTTTTTGACTTTTCCGACAAAAGTACGAAAAGAATGTTTTTATTTAACTTATACGGAATGAATGGATTTTTACAAAATTATTTCCATGAATCATACTTTAAATGTTTTCATGTTTATTTTTAATTATCTTATTTTAGTTTAAAATTGTATGAAATATTTAGAAAAGAAAAATGTTTTTGAAGTACAATGGATATTTTCCTCAAGAATGAAGATCAAGTGTTTTATCAAAATTATTTTCCATCTAAGATAATATAGGGTTATGTTTCTATACCTATTTATACATTGATTTGATTATGATGGAATTATTTTTATGATGTCCTTTTATCTTATATGGATTATCTTATGATTGAATGATGTTTAAGAATCCCATTTTTATTACATGGGTTATGCTATGATGTATGATTTATGATCTTGTGGCACACATAAGAATGGTATCATTATGATATGGGTGGGACATATATCTCCCTACAATGAATTTGGTAAAGATTTATATCTCATGAGATAGACATGGCTGGAATGGTAAGTTAATCTGGTTCATTGTTAAAGACTGAAACAAGGAGTGAACACTATTCAGAAAGGGACTCTGTCCACTAAGATGGTCTTGGCAGCAATGCCTTGGCTACTATGGAAATCATAACATGTGATGAATGGTTCCCAAAATTACATGTTTTATTCCCATTATATTTTATCATGACTGATGTTCCATTGTGATATATTCCTTATCTACTTTTACGTTTTATGTATTTGCTCAAGATTTTGATGTTTAAATTTCATGTTCATGGTTTTGCTTTCAAATGTTTATGGATTGCTTTATGTTCACTATGTTTGCCCTTACTGAGCATTTGAGATCACCCTTTTTATTTTTTCTTTTCACCAAGATATAAGTAAAGGTTCTAGGTAAGAAAAAAATGAAGATCTTTATGGGAGATATTTAGGATCTTTCACCATGATTTGAAGATTATGTTCCAAGTTTCTAAAGGCACTAAACTATTACGGTCCTTTGGTGTCTCTTTTTGTTATGTATTAAGTATTCCAAAAAATTAATGTAATGTCCATGTACATCAAGCTTTGGGTCTCTAAACTCAACATGAACCGTGTTTCCATGAACTAATTTGATCTTTCAAATATTTACTCAAATGCAGTTGAGGGGAACTCATGGTGAGAAAATTCATGTTATCACTAAAATGTTGATATTTGGGCCCTTATATAAATTAAAGATAGATAGAAGATGTATATATCCTAAAAATAAAAATTATTATTACATTTTTAAATGTAAATGAAATAATTATACTAAATAAATAATAAACCAAACATGCACAAGACAATCTCAACTCATGATCAAAAAAAAATGAAATTGTGTTGCATAATTAAAATTTAACATTATTAAATTAAACTTGAGAGTATTTTTAATGTTTTAACTTACGTTAAAATAATTATAATCATTTACGGTATGTCCCACAAAATATATAATTTATAATTTATTTTTATTTTTATAAAATTATATATATATATATATATCTTATAAAATATAATATATATGATATATATGATATATTTGATAAATCAATCACCCATACCATAATAATGGAGGGGAAAAGTCCATGTACAAAATATTGGGGCGTGGATATTGTACACTTATTTATCTATTTTATCCCTATCATTTATTTGGAAGGATATGTATTTTTCTTTGAAAAATAATTAAGCATTCACACAATGCTTTTATTTCCAATGGACTATCCAGCTAACTTTCAGTGTCTCTAGCTGACATGAAATGTGCTTTCATCACACTCTGTCTAAAGACTCATTAAATCAGTATCCATTAAAGTGAAGCAAAATATTAAAACATAAATTTTCATCATAATTATACACAAAACCTATAAACATTTTACCAGTCATATCATGGGGATATGGGCACAGATTGATATTCCATCAATCATGTTGGGAACTTATCTAAACCCACTTTCTTAATAATAAAAAATTTATTTGATGTTTAAATTTTTTTGAATTCAATAATTACACATCCTCTCAGAAATCAATTGAAGGATCCCAAGGAATTGATGAATCATAAACGAATATAAAATTAAAAATTTGGGTTCCTATTTATTTAAAAACCATTGAATCCAAAAAAAAAATATTCACATATTTCTTAAAGGATCTCATTTAATTGAATTTAAGCATGAAAAATAAAATTGAATAAATGTGTAAATGATTCCTTTTATGTTTGAAATTGCTGATTCAATTCACACACTATCGATGTGTCATAGATCAAAGGCACCAAGCTAGGAATCCTCTAGATCATACATCACTTCACCCAATCTCATGGATCATAAATCTATGATTCCCATGTGATATAATTGGAAATTTATGATCTTTAATACTTCCCTTTGATCATATGACGAATTCATACTCGGTCGAGAATATAGGATCGATCTCACCTTGTACTTTATTAAGAGTCTCTCTATAAGATCTTGTGAGGAGAGTATAGGAGAGATTATCTATCTAAATTCGTTAAAATGATGTAGGTCGCAATTCAAGAGTCTAAAATGGATTTTATACATAGTTTATAATTTCCAAAATATCAATATGGTCCCTATAATGTAATAAAATTTATTTTAGACATTTATTCACACTTTTTAATTAATAAAATTTTAATAAATGTCACAAATATTTTATCAATCACATGAAACACTTTAAAATGTTAAATGATAAAATACAAACCATTTACTTATCATGTATGCTCCCCAAATAATTTAACAAAACCTGAACATGTTACGTTCCTTAAAAAATTATATTTTCTCACATTCACTTTTATTATCAAACTAATTTTTAATACCGTGAGAAAAAATCAATCATCATTATTATAAACATGAATAATATTATTGAATTATTTTTACTTATTATCGATCACAGTCAGGCATTCATTGTCCCCCACATGTGTGGCCCACTGTGTTTTAAACTCATATTCATCTAAATAGGAGGAACATAGGGATACAACCAATTTGTGGCCCTCAGGTTCCTTGTCTCAATAGCAGTGAGTCCATCCCACATACCAAGAGTATATTCTAGAAATACACTATATCTCTTAATTTGATAAATAATTTCATTGTTATGAATACCTCATACGAACATGATCTGTGTAATATAATATTCTTTTCTCACGATATCTCATAAACCACGATGCATAATTTATTCATCATCTATTTGTTGCATTATATATTTCAGGACCTTACTATAAGTAATTAACTTCTTGTATGATTGTTATAAATTTAATAAAGGTACTTCCATCTAGGTCAACCTGGGATCATGATATATATCTTCAACTACATGGGAGTGAAATATTTTTTCTTGATTGTCCAACCAATGTCATACCAACAATGATGCACACAATACAATATACCTCACCATGACTCTAATATCATGGTTTTTGCCTTGCATGAATGTACACAATCAAATGGTACACATTGATAATTATATCAATTTAGGAGACCACTAAACATGTTTGTAGATATGATCAACACTGACACAAAAAAATTGGTGTTTATATTGGTGAGTCAGTCCTCGTGATCACATCTACATGAGAAAACCAAGTGTAAAATTCATGATAAGAAGCCTCAATGCTTATGATACCCTATAACCAGATTGATAAACATCATATGTGTCCCTTCAGTATGATTTATCTAGACCATAATATATGTTTTTTATATTACTATCATATTATATCGAGGTTCTCATTATATTTTGGAACTAATATAACCTTTTAATATGACATGTAATCTAAATACATTACCATGTAAAAAAATTTATGCAGAAGTATGAATACTATTATTGTAAGAATAAAAACATGTATATATCAAACTGTATACATGTAATGGTAATAAAATTACATAAAAGAGTTGGTAATAGGGAACCCATCCAAAACACGATAGTGGACAAATCCACCGATTGATGTCACTGGCCATCTAGTGGCCTCTATCAGCTCAGTAATAGGGCTTTTTAGGGGATGAATTACAATTCTGACCCATCAAATTTTTTTTAGATACAACTCCACTTTTCTGCATTTTTTGTCTCATATGGAAAATGGAGGATCACCATGCCTCTCTTAGTTACCCTTTTCTCTTGGGGTGATTTTTTCACCATTTCATGTTGATTCTTGGTTAGTTACTTCATTTGGTGATCTCAATTACCCTCATCCCTATCTCCCTCTAATTTTTGGTTCTCCTGGTTAAATATTTGAGATAATATTAAACCATAGGATGGTGTAATTGTCTCAATATGATGGGGATTATATGAAACAAAGAAATATGAAGTCCCAAGTAAACATTTTTATGTTCTCCACCATCATTTTCATAGAGTTATGTAACTTCATGATCTTTTCTAGGGTTTTAGGTGAAATTAAATGATGTTTCTTATGGTATTGGTTGTTTTTTATAGTTATTTTCCTAGGTTGGTGTCAAGAGCTTGTAATATACCTCCGAAGGAGGTTTGGTCTCAATTTAAGTGTGTAGGGACTGCCGATTGAGTAGATTTGTCTTTTTACCTATGTTTTTTAATCTATTTAATTGGTTTTAATTTTCTAATTAATTCTAATTTGATTATAATTAATTATTTATGGTTGTTTGGATGTGAGATAAGGATTCTTGTGGTTTGAGAATTCGTTGTGGGTTTTGAAAAAACATGGGTAGTGATTTAACATGTTGATAAATTTAATAAAAGAAGATTTGAATGAGTTAGGTGGTCCCAAGAATTGACATATAATATTTAATATTCTCAAGTGCATATATTATGTGGTCATTCCTATCTCATTGGTAATTAAATTTATTTAAATTAAAAAAATTAGAGCATCTTTTTTACTTTGTAAAACTACCATTATACGTGACTTAATCCTTATGGTAAGCTGATTCCTAGTTTAATACCTTGGTATTAGTTTTTACCTTTGAAATAGGATAAACAAATGATGATTTTCTTGAAATTGGTATTGTGTAATTGGAACCTTGAAAATAATAATTTTTATATTAAATTGGTTTGGATCATTTAAATTAAATATGGTAATTTAAATAAGGTGTTGGTAAATAGTGATTGAAATTTTATTTGAAAATTCCCTTTTAATTTGTATTTTGGATGTGGTTAATTGGATTGGTTTTGTAATGGAATTTTGAAATTGTTGTGATGGCGTGTGTTTATCATTTCGTGTAAATTTGCTTTTGGAAATGATATTTTTGAAATGTTATTCACAAATGATATTTTGGAAATGAGAATCATAAATGGTAAATTTGTTTTAGTTATTGAAATGTAAATTTGGAATGGATTTGATGACTTATTTTGGTATCTTGGTTGTTATTTTTAAACTCGAGTGAACACATCCCCCAGGAGGACTTGGTTTTTCCAGAAGGAACTAGGGTGAACACATCTATCGAGTGGTTTGGTTGTCAAATGATGGTTATAAATGTGGTTAATTTGACCCCTAAGAGGATTCTAGTTAATGGTTATACCATGGATGAATCCATCCCCTAGGTGGAGGTAAGTTGATTGTTAGACCTGAGGTGAATCCAACCCCTGGGTAGATGATGGTTGATGGTTATTCCCATAGTGAATCTATCCCCCCGAGTGGATGTTGGATCCCCAAGGATGGATATATTACCCTTTGGTGTTAGTGGATTTGTTGGGGATGGGTATATTAACACTAATAGGATTTGAGTTATAATTATCATTGAAACATTCATAAGAGACATCAAAACATTGATTGAAGTAGGTATGTATTGTTCCCGAAGTGAATTTGGCCCCCAGGATTGGAATTTATTTATTATATTACATTTAAATGTTTTAAATGGTTGAATTTGTAATTTTTATCTTCATTCATTCTATTTAAACTATTTATGGAATGCATATTTTTAGGAATTTTGTTATTGGTGTCCCACTACGTTGTACTCACACCCTACATTGGTTTCCATGGTACCTGGGTACCAATGTATGTGCTACTTGATTTCATGTATAGTTCAAGGGTAGGGAACTGATGATAGATATATTTTTTACTGTTAATATGGAGAATGGGAGTTGAGACTGGCATAGGACTTGAGACTATTTTTTGGAGTTTTTCCCAATTTTAACTTTTTATCTTCCATGTTTTTCTTGTATGTCTAACTAATGTATTGTATTCAGTTTTATTTTAGTATAACATTTTTTATTTGATTATTTTTGGAATTTTCCAAGATTTCATTCCATGTAATACTTTATCTATATATTATAACTATTTGGTATTATATCCTTTGATACATTACTTTAATATTTGGGTATATTCTCCCCACAGTACTACCTTAGACTCACACGACTAGTCAGTAGCCTATGGTGTATAGGGAGGCAAGTCTGAGGTATAGTAGAAATCACCAGTCTAAGAACCAATCAGTGGTCTAAGTGGTGATATGATAAATTGTGGTATTAGTGCATTTTTCATTAGTTAAAATATTTTGGAATGGTAGATATAGGAATAAGAACGTGTAATGAAAAGGTATATAACTTATACCTAGGACTAGGAACCCAACATATGAAGGAATATCATATTTCTAGGGATGGACTCCTGTTCAAGTTTCTCACATTTATAGTTGATTTTATTTCACCTCGAGAGGTGAAAATGATAGTGAGGTTATTGATTTATGGTATTTTATCACTTGGCTTGTTATGGAAAGAGAGGGTGCATTCATGCATCATATCATGAATATAGGGTTCACCATTAATTTCTGTGATTTCCTATGATTGATTATCTACTTAAATAGACTATGAATTTGTTGGATATTTAAAGTGTATATATCCATTTATGTGATGTTATTGCATATGTGTATGATAGAATCTTACTTAACTGATAACCTAAATGGATAAAAGTGGATTATGGGATTATTTTGAATTCATTATTACAAGGTCTCAATTAATAAAATGTCAATGAAAATGTTTAGAGTGTTTTCCTCTATATTTTTTAATAGAAATCTTAATTAATTAATCCTCAACTGGGAAAACATCTGGTTAATTAAATGGTTATATGTAAAATTTGGGATAGCATGTTATTAATTATACACAGGATCATCTAAATAAAATTCCAAGTATAACTTATAAATTTTTTCCCTCTATAAATTTTACATGAAGTTTTATTTAAATGATCTCTTGTTATGGAAGATTCTGGATAATGTTAAAAATTGTAAATAAAAAAGGGTAAAGTTTAAATTTTTTTATTCCTATATATATTAGATGGAACCAATGGTTCTTCGGTGTTTGACCTTGTGTATGGGTAGTTGGGTCTATTGGAAGCTCCCTTGTTACATGATATCCTAATGAAGTGGAGATGGTAAAAAAATATAGTTGATGTAGTTATTGGTGTCTGTGAACTTACCTTGAGGTTGGGGTAATGGGGATAGAGTTGGAGCCTAGGGATTTAGGTCTTCTGGTGTGGGATTTATGGGATAGTGAAATCACATTCCTATTGTATCCTGGTTTGGGCTACGACATTGAGTTTGTGGTGTTTCATGACTACTTTTGAACTTAGTAGTTATTATTGATCCAAGAGTGAGTGGTTTATAATGGACTCATCTTATATGTGACACCCTATAGTAGGTGATTGGTGTGTTAGGTGTCGTGCGCCCTTAGAATGGGGGGAGTTTCATCCTAAGAAATTTGACCATTGTGACAATTTTTGGTGGGCCTGGTGGGAGATCCTGGAGACCTTCTTGGCATGACTCCAGATTTGGGAGTGGGTAACTTATGGTCTTCAAAGGAGACCTATGAGAGGGGTCATTTGATTTAGTGAGTGCCTCAAGGTATAATTGGTTGGGGAGATGTTATGGATTATGATGTTGGTTTGTTAACAGTCTTATATGTATGTGGTTTAGATGAATTATATTTCTTTGGAATTCAGGGATAATAACTTTGGTGCTAGTTCCTTTAATATTGCAACTAGTTTTGGAAGGTGAAGGATTATTCAGATTCCTATCCATGATGTCTCTCTATGGTCTTTTTCAGAAATTATATTGGTGAGGATTGTGGGTGGTAGACATAGAATTGGCATGAGTCTAAGCACTCTGTTAGAGACCAAATCACATGTAGTTCTTAAAAATGATTGGTTTGGCATGTGATATTCCTCGATGATAATAGTAGATGTTAGGTAGACTTTGTGACTATAAGTGGGATCACATGTGAGGTGCATGTGAATAAAAAAACATCAAAAGGGGTTTTCATTGATGAATGTGGACATTCTTTGTGTTCTTGAATGTAAATCACCCTGATAGTTGGTTCTTCATTAGTTCATACCATTTTTGTGGGAATGGACATTCAAGTTTCGAGCCCTTTTGACTAAGGATGCACCTTTAGGAATGTGGTGAGAGAATAAATAAACCCATATATAAATAAATAATAATTCTTATTTTATGAGTGTTCATTTAGGTAGCCTTGGTTCAATGAGACTTCTGGTTATAGAAAGTGTTTAGGGTTCCCTTCACATGGTGTTACTTCCATGTGGGAGATACATGGCCAGTGGAATAGGGACATGAGCCTAGTTTTTATAATACACGACTCACTGGGATTGAATCAGTTTTGTGTGATCATGTTTCATTGGAGTGTATTTACATTTTTCTTTAGGGGAGTATCTAGGGAAGGATCATGTTAGGGATGTGGTGTATCATTTTGAATGGGGTTTGGGTGGTATGAGAGTGTAAGCCTGAGATTCTTAATGGGTGAGCATTCATTTTTGGGATGAGGCCTAGAGTGGGTTCAATGAGGGGATGGCTTTCCTGGTATCCTAGGGCCTCAATTGAGAGCCACGGTTTCCCTACTATTGGGGAAAAATGGTGGTTAGATCAGGTGTTATGACATGACCAATTCAAGGTTGATCTTGGATGGAGGTATTAGATGTTAATGGGGAAAATGTGAGGGCATGGTCCAAGAGGAGCAACATACATCCATTGATGTTGAAATCTTTCAATACTATGCTCAATGATAGGTAAGGAATGAGTTGTATGCTCTATAGTACACCATTGGACGTTTAGAGGTGTGTCCCTCTTTATCAATAGGTTCATTAGGGAGAAGCTTGGGTAAATTTCTAGAAATATAGGAGTTGGTAATGAATTACCTTTCATAGTGACACTTGAGGATGAGTAGTCATGTCCCTGTCTAGCCATCATTTACGGTGATGGATGATGAATGGTCATAGAGAATAGGAAATATTTATGTGATGTGGTGGTGAGGATTCTCCTATGGAGGGCAGCAAGATGCAGGTTTTAGTGATGTGGCCCTTGTACGAGAGGAATCAAGGGTGTGTGAAATCGACTGGTGGATGATCTTTATGAAGTTTCTATGTAGGTGGATATATAAGGTCAATTTCAATGGATTCTATGGTG
Source organism: Viscum album (assembly GCA_963277665.1). Lineage (NCBI taxonomy): Eukaryota > Viridiplantae > Streptophyta > Magnoliopsida > Santalales > Viscaceae > Viscum > Viscum album. The sequence continues at coordinate 2,089,805,712 of OY728152.1, forward strand.
AATACTATATCTAGACATGGATGTGGTATAAAATGGGGTCTAATGATATTCTAGGTGACTGGGATGGTTTGAGGTGACCAGAATGTTATTAGGTTGTTGGTTTATTGATGCCCACAATTTGGAAATGGTGGAAATGGTAAATTGGTGGTTTGACCTCATAATTTCATGAGATGTAAATTATGGTCTTTTTTAGGTGTGTTCATATGATCACATGATGCTTTCATGGTTTATGTAATTATGGTCATGTTGGTTAATATTGAGTTTTCGTATAAAGCCAAATGTTTTTGGAAAAGTCATCCATAGGAAGAATAACTTGAATTCTTAGTTGGGATTTGGTGTGGTGATCTAATAACCTTGTTGTGAATTCTTTATTGGGAATGAAAGGTATTTTTTGGCCATTGTTCAAGCCTTTTAGGAAATGATAATGCATTTAGGATCCTTGAATAGATGGTGGATATACAACATTGTTTCTTTAGAATTGGGAGAAGATTTTTGTACTGGCCTATGACCTATGTTCCATGGTTAATTTGATGCGCTGGATTTATATCCACATTTAGGGAAGTTGGTGTGATTCATGAATTTTATTCTGATAGAAAATTCCTATAGTGGAGGGTGTTGTTGCTCAAAGTTAGACTCTTTTGGCTAAGTCCAATGGTGGGTTGTAATATAGGTCGGGTGTGATAATGAATGAAGATACTTGTGGTTTCTTATGGTCGATAGGGAATTGTTGAGTTCCATATCGGTGTTTTGGAAATGAATTTAAGTGTTGGAAATGTTTCAGTATCTAAAGAAACATGATTTCAAATTCACAATCTAGAAGGAAACTAAGAATTCAGGGTCGGAACCTGGATGTTGAGTGGTAATTAGTGACCAATGTAGGTCAAAATTCCCCTTGGATGGTCACTAAGACCTCTGAAGAATAGTAATATTATGGTGGAGAGTTTCTAATAATCGTGTGTACATATGATTTTGAAATTCATTGGGAAATTTGAGCATTCATTTATTTGATAATTTTTTTTTAGAACCATGGTTTAGAAGAATTTTCTAATTGTTTAGATCCATAAAAATAGTGTTATTTGCTGATTTTTAAGGTTTGGTTAATGGCCAGAAGTAGTGGGAAGGCACCAATTATTGGCCGGGTGGCCGAGAGTGTGGCCTCCAGGCACCAGCCAGCCATTGGTAGATCAAATGGCTTATTTTACTATAGGGTTCCACTAGTTGTCTGATGTACCAACATCATCCAGTCATTAGATAATATTAGTGGCATAATCCATTGTCTAAATCAATCTTCCATCTGGTTGGGATTCTAAGGGGTTGAATTACAATTATTTCCCCTCATGTTTTTATAGGATCATCCCCTATTTTCCTCATTGTTTTGTCTTACATAGACTAGGTAGACTCCCTCCTCCCATCACTTGGTTCCTTTTTTCTCTTTGGGAGATTTTGGCACTGGTTCATTGGGATTTTGGGAGTTTTGTTCATATGGAACTCTTCATTCCCCTCCTCCTTTTAACTCTCTAATTTTTTATTTTCCCAATAATTTATTTGATATATGATTCCTCCATAGTATGTTGTAATCTACAAAAGATGATGTGGATTCCATGTATCCTAGCTAAAGGACCTCCTGAGACAATGTTCTCACATAGTTGTCCATTTTTTATGGTGGTATGTTATTGTGGTTTTTTTCAAGGTTTTTGGATGAAATTGGTTGACAAAATTTATGATATTTTTTCCATTTGATATGTATTTATCTGAAATTTGTGTTGAGAGCTTAACATGAACCTCCATAGGAGGGTTTGTCTTGGTTTTAGTGTCGCAGGAACACCTTAGAGAGTAAACTCCATTTTTCATAAGTTTTTTAAGTTGGTCAGTTGGTTGTAAATTTGAAATTAATTATAATTTGAATAAAATTAATTATTTTTAGTTGTTTTGATGTGAGATAGTACCATGGGAGGTTTATTCATTGGTCATGGGTCATGGATGAGATTGGATAATGGGTTTCTAGGTGGAGAACTTTTAATAAGGGAGATTTGAATGAGTTAGTTGGACTCTATTCATAAACCATAGTGTTTGATATTTTTAAGCTCAAATATTTTTTTTTCCATTCCAGTCTTTCTATGCATTGAATTTATTTACATTAACATGTTTTTAATGTCATTTTCATACATAAACTCCCCTTACACATTCATTAATCCTTAAGGGAAGTCAGTTCCGATTGTAACACCTTGGTTGTAATTTTAACCTTGTAAATTTGTTAAATAAATGATATTTTAATTGAAATTAGTATTTTGAAATTTTCACCGTGAAAATAGGGATTTGGATGGAAAATTATTTTGGTTTCTTTAAACGAAATGTGGGAAGAGAAATGGTTAATGCTATTTCAAATGTAATTTAAAAATTCACTTTGAAATAGAATATTGGATTTAATTAATTTTATTTATCTTAAAATAGAAGTGTGAAATTGTAGTGATGTCATGTGTTAGGTATTTCTAGGATTTTTTTTGGAAATAGTATTTTTGAAATTTTAATCATAAATTTTATTTTGGAAATGGAAATTGGAAATGGTAAATTGGTTTTGGTTATTGAAATGAAATTGGGAATGGATTTCATGAATTATTTTGGTATCTTGGTTGTTATTATTAAACCTAATGTGAACACTTCCCCATGGTGGACTTCATTGTGCAGGATAGTCCCAGGGTGGACATGGACCCTTAGTGGTTTGGTTGTCGGTTGAAGGTTAAACCAGAGGTAAATATAGACCTCATGTTTATGTTTGATGATGGTTAAACCAGAGGTGAATCATTCACTTTGAAGGATACTATTTTATGGTTAATCCCAGGGTGAATCCATAACCCATGCAGATGCTAGATGATGGTTAAATCCACGGTGAATCTATCCCTAGGTTTGACTCTGGGTCTCCATGTATGGGTATATTACCCCTGAGTGTCAGCAGTTTGGTTGGGGATGGTTATATTACCCATGCAGGACGTGGTTTAGAAAATTAAAAACAAATTACTCAATGATTCATTGATATTGATCAAAGAAGTTATGATCCATTCCTAGTGTGAATCCATCTCTTATGTTTGACATTTTATTTGTGATTTTAGTTTTAAAATTTTTTAATTGTTGAATTTTTAATTGTTTTCTTGAGCGCTTTTGCATGAACTATTTATGAATTGGTCATTTTTAGGAATGTCGTTGGTAGTGGCTTACTGAGTTTCACTCACACCATGATCAGTCTTACGTAGTACTTGTGTACCTGAGCATTTTCTACTTGATTTCAGGTATTGGTTAGGAGAAGGAGGTCGACACGTGGAATTTTTTTGACCTATAAGACAAAGCATGGGAGTTGGGACCAGACCAAGACTTTGGACCATTTATCATAAATTTTCATTGTTTTATATATTGATCTTAGGGGTAATTTTTTATGACTTTCTGATGCATTTTGTTCAATTTTATTTTGGCATAGCATGTTTTATTTTATTATTGTAGGCCCTTTCCACGATGTATCTATATTTAATGGTATATTTGAATTCTGTAAGTATTTAGTATTATTTTCATTGCTACATAACTTTGATATAATAGTGTTGTCTATAAAAATACCACATTAGAACTATACTTCTAGTTAGTAGCCTTTTTCATATAGGGAGGCATGCATGAGGTACAGTACTGACCATCAGTCTAGACACCGATCAGTGGTCCGGGATGGAGGGGTGTTAACAGATAGTAATCATGCACCATTCTAGGCATATAGAACTCAAAATACATGTTTATTTATGCTTGTTATTGATAATATGGTATGAATAAGTTTTCGTCTATTTATATTTTCTATAAAAAGAAATATATTTATTCTCATATATCTTCTAGGTGGAATTATACTCAACTAAAGAGGGTATGTGGATCTTTGTATTATTGGGTAAATAAATCCAACGTGTTAGTGTGATTTCTGATGTACCTACCCCTGGAATGGGTAGCTAGGTTTATCAGGATGGATAGTATGGAAGCTAGTTGCATTTAAGAAAATATATGGTATAGTGGAATTCTGTAATAACCTAGTTCTTCTTTTGAGGAATAATTTTCTTCTATTCTTTTTTCCTGTGTTGTTTTTGAGATAACAAGGGAAACATGGAAAATGGTTTTTTTAGGAGAACACACTATGAAATCCTATATACTCTCCATGTAGTATGGCCTTGTAGGATAGAGATACATGGAGTGTGATCATGTTGGAATTGAAGAGAAGAAAAATCCAATACACACCATTTACTTCTTGATACATGCCATGTTGGCATGTCAGTAGGTCGGTGTGGGACGTGTAAACTATGTTGCTAAATTTAAGTATAGTAAAATAATATACACACCATGTATATATAATTACATGTTACGTACTTCTAATTTTTTGTTAAAATGGGCATTATCTTCATTCTATACTCTTCTGGATAGGGGAGCCACCGAGTGAAGAACAAGATGCGCCTAGAGTTCCATGTCCTCCCATTTCATCATCCGGAACCCGATTCGAACACCATCGATCGTGGTAGGATACTCTCGGTATGAGATTTCTTCTTCAAGATTATTTATTCTTAATTTATATTCATGAGGAAGTTATTTTGGGTTGAATGGTTTTTCCCTTTTGATATATCTATGCCCTTCAAGGTCGATTCAAAGGCCAACATCGGAGTATATCGATTGTTTGACATCAAGGTAGGTGGTCTCATTCATTTCACTGAATGTTGAGCTAAATAAATGAGTCATAATTCAATGAGTTCATTAAAGAGTGATTTTTGGTTGTTGAATTGGATCGTGTTGATATCTAATAATGGTTAGGTAATTTATTACTTTAAATTGAATCATGTTATTGCAAATTAATTGTTATAAGGACATCCATTGGTATGCTACCCTTAAAAAGACACTTGGTCAACAACTCCTTTGAGGCTGTATTGTTTTTACCAATGGGGATTCATAAAAAATGTGTTGTTGGTTATATGGATTTCCCACATGAGATGATTATGTTAATTCCATGTGATAGTTTAATTCAAATTTGTTTCTTTGGAAGTGGAATGTTAAACGATTAAAATAGGTAACTAGCAATGGGAAATATACAGTCTCGGTTAAAAGGCATGATCAGGCTCATGTGACTAATTGAACCTTGTTTACCATGGTTGAACTATTGTCTTGGTTAGATGTTAATGGATAGACTTAAGAGGTTAATTACTTAATTTTTATGAGCGATCCATGGTCATGGTGTTTGGGCTCACATAATCCTTTTTTAATTGCTGATCAAAGATTGAATACATTCAGGGACACCCATGATGGGCTCTATTAAAAAATAATGAAATACAAAAATATTGGGTTTCACCCGGACTATTTATTTGTTCCTGCGGATGAGATGTTGAAATGATAATTAATGACGTATGATGCGTCTGCCAAACCAAAACACAAGATTAGATTCTGTCATCACTTCTACTTATCTAGATGGCCTTCTAAGACATATATTATGTTTAATTCTATACGGGGGATTGGTAGGCAGAGGCTAGATCTCAAGATAGTTATAATAAAATAAAATTTAATTTCTAATGAACATGAAAAAAATAAATGGATACTAAGGATATATGGATAGCTTACTGTCAAGTACATCTTAGTTATTGTTTTCCTTTTTCTGTTGTTGCATATATTCAATGACTGATTGGCATAGACCTTCGGGGGTTTCCTATTGGGATTCATTTCTCACACCCTTTTTTTGGCTCAAATAGACTATATTTTTATAGGTGACAATAGGGGAAAGGTTCTTTATACAAGTACATGATTGTTGCTTAGGAGTAGGAGAGCATGGGACCAATCCAAGGTTTGCGATGCTACAGAGTTTCATTTTGTATTACTGTACATTGGTATTGTATTGTACTTGATCGTAGTGTATCATGTTTTGTTGTTTTCTTAGAACAAGTGACATGTTGCATAATTTTGATATTATATTCCTTCTTGTCAACTTTAACCAGTAGTCTTCAGTTGGTTACCTCAATTTCATGCTATTTGCTTCTTCAACTATTTGTTAATATTTATTCCATTATGAGACAATCTAACAATGAGGGCATATTTTCCTCACTCTCACACCCTAGTCCATCGCTGGTAGTCAAAAGCCTGTAGAAATTGGGGAAACACGCTTGAGTCCATGTGACCAACCGGGTATGGGGCACCTTTTAGTGGCATCAGGATCTGGGTCGTTACAAATTGGTATCATAGGAATTTTCATTTCTTCTATGACTTATTTTTCGGAGATGATATAAATGATATGTAATTTTGTAATTAGTTTTTCCCATAATTAGCTACCCCACGTACTAAAAAAATCAAAATTTCCTTGAATTAAAATGTGCTTTCAGATTTTCAGCTATTAAAGTTGATCTGATTTAACTTTTGGGTGACACAGTTGATTCTTTATATTAGTATTGATGCAATTGTAGGTTCTATTTTAGTTTCAACCATTTGAGATGAGGGTGTTCCATCTCATGCAAAAAAAGGAACTTGTAGATTCACATTCCATTCATTATTCCATGTTTTCTAGGATGAATTAGTTATATAATGCTATTTGGATAGATGATTTAATACCTAAGAATGTTTTTGTGATAGGTGTATTGGTACGTGCTATGGTTTGGATTGAATGGATGCTAAAATTTGGTTCCTGAGGTGTATGGGCCCTCTGGGACCAGAATTTGGCAGAATGTGATCTAACTTTTATTCTATAATTTTACTATTATATGCTCTTCTTGGGTGAAAAATTTTTAATCTTGGGAATTATGGTCCCTAATGGATTAGAAATTGGAATCTTGTCGGTTGGTTTTTCTGCAGATCATGTTTTTTATAGGCAATTTGGAGTTTATGTCCTGAAAAACCCTGTATACACGGCTTGTAGTCTAGCCTAACACACTGTGTGTTCTTCCTATTTGGGGAACAAGGTGTTCCATGTTTATGAAGAACATGTCGTGTACCATGTGTCCATGTCGTGTAACCTTTGATCATGTAACCTATCGTGTGGGAAGTGAAAATGAGTTATCAAGCATTGAGAAGGACATGTCATGAAATGGTAGTACATGCCATGTGTTGGTCGACCATGTATCTGACCATGTGACTAAATACATGGGTGGATGAAAACATATTTGTACATGTCGGTTCAAGAGAGAACATGTTGTGTAGTCTTACATAGGAAAATCTATGTAGTTATAGCCATACAGAAGGGAGGAAAATTCAACTGCACACCATGTCTCAGGAAGAACACGCCATGTGTGATGTGTGTCACATGACCATGTTGGACAGAAATACACACCCATGTAAAGACCTGGGAGAATATACCATGTACGAGTTTATACTCACCATGTACACCTGTATTGTAAAACATGAATAATTTTCATTACCTATTCAATTCTTTCACATCTAAGTAACAGTTTTTTTGGTTAAGTTGGTAATGAGGCATGATTGATGGACCTTGTAGAGTCATACCACCATGACGACATCGAATTTAATTCCATGAGAACAACGATGAGAAAAATCAAAAAATGGTGGGTCATGGGCTACCAAAGGACCCTCCAGTTATTCCAGCTTCAACACCAGCTGTTATACTAGATGCGGGTGCAGATGCATAGCTCCAGTTTTTTTGCAGTTCATATAGACCATCCATAGAGAATCGTAGGCTTCCACATCTATGTTAGAGCTGATGCTTATATTCTAGAAACAACATCTACTAACCTTTTCAAGGGATGGAGAATCATAGATTTCGTAATCATGGTTGGAATCATTGCTAACTATCTTTGACCATATGGATATGCCTCTCGAATGGGGGTTCAAGCTTGCGACTTATATGCTACGTGATTTTTCCAAATGATTGTGGGATGTTATCACTCAGGAAGGGAATCATCAAGATTTGATATGGTTAGACTTTCCGGAAGTCTTATATGTTTTTTACTTTCCTGAGATGTTGAGGGCCGACCATGCCCGAGAGTTCAAGCACCTAGAGTAAAGAACACTATGATTAATTGACTATTCTGTCTATTTTACTGAGCTTCAGATATTTTCTCCTATTCTGATGAGTGATGTAATATTGAAGGATATAATATTTGAGGATGGTATCAGGTTTGATATCCCATCACAGGTGAATGTATTCAGGATTCATTCTATTTATCCTATTGTAAATTCAAAACCAATTACTGAGAACAACCTACGGGAATCTGGGGGTGCGATCCAGGATGGTTTAACACCGAGAGCTAGTAGTGTCTCAAATGAATGTAAAAAGAATCATATACAGTTTTTTCACAGGGATCTGAGCTTTCATAACCAATATTTACTTAGTTTTGTTAGTTGATTCCAGTGTGAAAGGATTGGGAATACTAAACCTCAATTCCTGAAGGACCAAGTTGAGTGTAGATCTTGTGACAATATGGGCCATCTATAACACTTCTGTGAGATGTTTCCACCAGTGGCTAGTGAGAGAGGTTCTATATAGACTCCACATATAGGAGAAGGTTCAGTAGCTTCTACCAGTCTAAGACTTGGAATACGTCGGGGCGTCCAGTCCAAGGTGGTGGTCATGGGCCTGGTAGCCATTCCCCAGGGTCTCAGTGACAGTAGGGTGGGCCAGCTTAGGGTAGCCAAGTAGTGTCTCAGGGCTACGATAAATGTCAGACTTATGAAGTACAAAAAATCCATCATGAGTAGGATCTCATACCTTCTACTATCAGAGGTACTATTCTATTCACCTCTGTTTTATCATATTCACTTTTTGATACATGTGCTTCTCATAGTTTTATATTTGTTGTTGTTGTGGAAGGCCTTGGAGTCTGTGTTTATAATTCTTCTAATGTGATGACGCTAGACACTCTGTTCGGGATTATAATAGAAGGTGTGCATCAATTCAAGTAGTACCCCCTTTAGATTGGTGAGTTTCACAATCTATTGAACATAAATTTCTTAGAGATGATTGTTTTGGATGTCATTCTCGTAATGGACTGATTGTTTTATTTTCAAGCGTTTAATGATTGCTATCATTGTAGGGTTAGTTCCACATCACCAGAGGGTATAGAGTTTCAAAATAAGGGTGAATGGGATGTACAGACGAGCTGAGCTGGACACAAGAATTTTGGGATGGGTGGTATGATAGCCCACATTGTGAGATTATATCTTGATGACCGGGGAACATGTCTGGTAGACATTCCTCCCATGGTTGATTTTTTTATGTATTTTTTCTCGTATGAATCCCCATGAATACGAATGGTTTGAAAGGTGGAGTTTGTTATTGATCTATTGGTATGAGCTGCACCGGTATCCATTCGTTTATATAATATGGCTAGGATGGTGTTTCATGAACAAAAGAGGTAGTTGGATGATTTTTAAGCTAAAGATTTTATCTGACCTAGTACATCTCCTTGGGGTTCGCTGGTCTTTTTTCTGAAAAAGGCATATGGTACCCTTAGGCTTTGTGCAGACTATCGAAAACTGAATCTGTTTATGGTTAAAAATATATATCCCATTCCAGGGATATATGAACTATTTGATGAACTTCATAGATCTCAGGTGTTCTCGAAGACTAAATTGAGGTTGGGATATCATTAGGTTTGTGTTCGACCTACAGACATACCTAGTACTGATTTTCATAGCAGGTATCGTCTATATGAGTACTTCGTTATTCCATTTTGTCTCATTAATACACTATCAGTTTCAATGGTACTGATGAAGTAAGTGTTCCATCCTTACCTAGATTCTTTTGTTGTGGTTTTCATGGATGATATCTTGGGGTATTATCACAATCAACACGACCATTCCTAAAACTAGAGATTGTCCTTAATACTCTTTTAGAGAAAGAGTTATATTCCAAACTCTCAAAATTCCACTTCTGGTTGGATTAGATTCACTTCTTGGGTCCCGTCATATCAGATATTAGAGTATCATTGGTCCCAGAGAAGGTAAGAGTAATAGATACCTGGGAGAAGCCCAAGAACATTTTTGAGGTGCAGATTTTTATGGGACTATATGGTTACTAGTGGAATTTTCTATTTGAATTCACATGCTTTTTAGTACAGATTACGTGCTTGACCAGGAAAGGTGTGAAGTTTGAGTGGTCAGACTCTTGTAATGTATCTTTTCAAGAGTTTAAGGGATGTTTGACTTCAGCGCCAATACTAGTATTGCGAGAGCTAGGAATGAGTTACACTGTGTATTGCGATTAATCAGGTATTGTGATGGGGGAATTTTTTATGCAATGAGATCCAGTTGTTGCATATGGGTCTCAATATTTGAGGCCACATGGGAGTAATTACCCAACACATTATCTCGAGCTAGTTTTTTTTGTCCATGATTTTCACTATTGGATACATTATTTACTGGGAGATCATTTTTTGGAGTACACAGACAAAAAAAAATCTCAAATATATCGTTGCTCAGTGTGATTTGAATCTGAGATAGGAAAGGGGGTGGAATACCTTCAGTATTTCGATTTTGAGATTTCCATTACACTATGAAAAGGAAATGCAGTGGCTAACACACTAAATAGGAGGACATAGATACAAGCAGTGAAGGAGGCTAGTGGTGAGTGAAAGCTTATGGAATTGTCCTATGAGATGAATTTGGAGGTGTGTGATAGTTAGGGAACGGTTTATATTTTATCTATGGCAGTTACCTTTACCCTACTGGACAGAGTGATGATAATGTGGTTATCAGATTCTAAAGGCGTAGTCCTCTAGGAGAGTGTGGGAGGTGATGAACCTCCACCTATATTGACGATAGGCAATGATGAAGTTCTACATATCCAAGGGCGGTGTTGGTTCCAAAGGATATATGCAATGATATGATGCTGGATTTTCATGCATCAGCTTGGGCAGTAAATTCCGGAGTCTTTAAGATGTATTGTGACTTTCTCCACCAGTATTGGTGGATGGTTTTGAATTGAGAATTAGACAGATTTGTTACGAGATGTTCAACCAGTCAGTAGGTGAAGGCAGAACATCAGTGGCTTGATATAATTTTACAAAATCTATACATTTCTGTGAGGAAGTGGGATGATGTGGCTATAGACTTTGTGATGGGGTTACCGAGATATCCTAGAGGCAAGGGTGTTGTGTGAATCATAGTTGATAGTCTTACGAAGGTCGCTCATTTCTTACCGATCAAGGAGAACATTGGAGTTGATGATCTCAGAAAGCATTATATCTTAGAGGTGGTACAACTTCACGGGGTCTCTTGTTCTATAGTTTTAGGTTAGGATACTTGCTTTATGTCTTGTTTCTAGTAGGGTATTCAGAGGGAATTGGGTATATAGGTGCTTATGGGCACAACATACTACCATCATACTAATGGCCAGTCCAAGCGTAAGATACAGGCCCTAGAGGACATGTTGCGTGAATATGTCCTAGTCTTTGGGGATATTGTGAGAAGCATATACCCCTGTTTGAGTTCTCCTATAATGATAGTCTTTGGGATACTATTAATATAGATCCATATGAGGCTTTTCACGGGAGGCCATGCTTATAACCCCTATATTGGATGGCGGCAAGAGAGGTATCTATGATGGGACCTCGTCCTATCCAGGAGACTACTGAATATGTTCACTTGATTTAGAGATGAATGGATACTATTCATTCTCCTAAAAAATCTTATGATGATCATTGTAGACGACCTTTGGAGTTAAAGGTTAGGGATTGAGTTTTCCAACGTGTCGCACCAAGATTGAGGATCAAGAGGATTTGGATAGAGGGTAAGCTTTCAGTATGATATGTTGGACTATTTGAGATTCTATAATGAGGAGGGTTTGTTTCATATTAGTAACACTTACCTCTGAGGTACCCATCCATGCTTGATGTTTTCAATGTATCTCAGATGTGCCTCTATCACTTAGACTCATTTAACTTTTTTCTTCCTGAGGAGGTTGAGCTTTACGTCGATGCATCGGTTAAGGAGCATCCAATTTTTATAGTTGATTTGTGCATGAAGGACCTCTATGTCTGGTCAGTTCCTCTTGTATGGGTGCTATGGCAGCATGACCGAGTGCTATATGAGACTTGGGTGAGGGGGGACTAAGTACATTCTTAGTGTACAGAGTTATTCCAAAATATTACATCACCACCCTTGGATGAGAAATTCATGGATGAATTTATTTAAGGGGGGAAGTTTGTACGAACTCAGTTCTCCTTTTGAGGTATAATTTTCTTCTATTCTTTTTTCCTGAGTTATTTTTGAGAAAATAAGGGAAATTGGGAAAATGGTTGTTTTAGAAGAACACTTTGTGTAATCCAATATACGCACCATGTAGTTTGGATTTTTATGATAGGGATAAATGGAGTGTGAGAATGTTGGCCTATGAGAGAAGAAAAATCTACTACACATCATGTACTTCTTAATACACACCGTGTTGGCTTGTCGATAGGTTGGTGCGGGATGTGTAAAGTAAGTCGGTGAAATTATAAACAATAAAATGATATACACACCGTGTATATAGACATAAATGCTGTGTACTTATAATTTTCATCTTATAATGGGAATTAGCCTTATTTTTTCCTCATCAATATAGAGGAGCAGGTAGGTGAAGAACAAGGAGTGTCGAGAGTTCCTTCTCCTCCTGTGTTTTCGTCTGGAACCCGATTTGAATTCCATCAATCTTGTTGGGATATTATAAGTAAGATATTTATTCTACTATAGTCATTATTCATAATTTATATCCATGAAGAAGTTATTTTGGGTTTAATGGGTTTTTCCCATTTTATGATCTGCTCTGTTTTGGGTCGATACTAGGGCCCATATCGGAGTATATCGATTGTAAGACATCTATATAGGTGGTTGTGTGCCTTTCACGGAATGTTGAGATGAATATGTGTGTAATAATTCCATTAGTTCATTAATGATTGTTGTTTGGTTGTTGAATTGGATCATTTTGATACCTAATGATATTTAGGTAATATATTACTTTAAATTGAAGCATGTTATTACTATTTGATTGATCTAGGGACACCAATTGGTGTTTTTCCATTGAAATTTCACTTGGTTAATAATGAATTTGAGGCTTGTATTGTTTTTCCCAATTGGGGTTGATAAAAATATGTTTCTAGTAATATGGATTTACCACATGAGAGGATTATGTTAATACCATTTGACTATTTTATTCACATTTGTTTCTTTTGAAATGAATGTTAAATTATTATAAGATGTAATTAGGAATGGGTGACCCATAGTCTCGGTTAAAATACAAGGTTGAGATCATGTGACTAATTACAACTTGCTTACCTTGGGTGAACCATTTTATTTTTTATTATAAAATGGATGGACTAAACAGGTTAATTACATAAAGGCTATGAGCGAGCCCTAGTCATGGTGGTCGTGCTCACTGAATGCTTTTTTTAAATGCCTAATAAACCTTGAATCAATTGATGGATACCCAGGATGAGCTCTGTAGGAAAATTATGAAATGATAATATATTATGTTTGACCATGATTGTTTGTTTATGCATGCGGGTGAGATGTTGAAATGATAATTAATAACTAATGTAATGTTTTCCAAGAAAATGCACAAGCTTGTATTTGTTATTCACATCTACGTGTCTAAATAAACTTTTGAGACATATAATGTGTTTACATCTATATGGGGGAATGATTTTCTAAGATCAAATATCAAGATATTTGTACGTAAATGAAATTGGATTTCTAATGAACATTAACAGAATAAATGGATACTAAGTCTCAATTTATAGCTTAATGTTGAGTACTTGGTAGTTAATCTTTTTTTAATATCTTTACAGAGAGATTGGCACATAACTTTGGTGGTTACCTACTAGGATTCATTTCTCACACCCTATTTGATCCATGCTATTAGGCCCAGACATACTATTTTTTGGAAGGTTTTTATAGGGGAAAGTCTCCATATATAGGTACTAAATTTCTACTTAATGGAAAGAGAGTGTGGGACAAGCCAAGGATTGTGATGATGCTAAGTATCATTTTGTTTTATCATACTTTCGTATTGTATTGTACTTTACAGCAGTGTATAGTGTTTCACTGTTTTCAAAGAACATGTTAAATGAGGTATCATTTTCAAATTATATTCCTTCTGTTTAACATTAATATGAAGTGTTCACATGTTTACCTAAGTTTCATGTTGTTTACTACTTCTGCAATTTTTCAATATTTATTTTTTATGTGTTGCACACTGCTAATGAGGGTATAGTTTTCCCACTGTCACACCCTAGGACCTTGCTTCTAGTCAGCAACCTCTAGCATTTCTGGAAACACATTTGAGTCCATGCGACCAACCCGGTACAGGGCACCGTTTAGTGGCATCTGAATCCAGGATATTACATTTTCACTTCTTTTTAAAACTTTCCCAATTTGAGATATTTTAACCATTATATATTTTTTAGATGAGAATTTAGTTGTTAGTGATATTTCATCCTGATAAAATCCATTGGAATTTTAGGAGGGTGGATATTTGGTTCTATAGAGGCATTCACTAAATTGGTAACATGAGGAAGAGATGGGAATAAACTGTGGGTGGAGGTTCTAAGGTGGTGAAGTCAACCGAAATGGATAGAGGAGGTGATTACGTTGATTGAGAGTCATCTCATGGTTATTCTTATTTAGATTATTCAAATATTTTATGAGAGATCTTAGGGAACTGAGTTTTCCGTGGAATATATGGTGGTGGAGTTCAAATCATAGCATCATCCTCTATTATATGGAAAGGGTGGGCCCCATACATGCATGGATGAAATTGATAGATCTTGAGTATATATTTTCAAGAACCTATTCTCTAATACACTAAGGGTGGAACAATCATATAGGGACATCCACATGGTACAAGGGTGAGGCATTATCTATGGACTATTCCACAAGGAATAAAAACCTAATTTGTTTTCCATCAATGATGGTGGGAGACAAGATAAAATAGGGGAAGAGATTTGAGGATTATATTTACATTCTATTTGGGTATAGGAATAAAATTTCAGGTTGATCCCCATTTTGAGGTGGTGAAGAAGGTGTTAATCCTACTGTAAAACATGATTAATGGTCATATACCTATCGAAATAGTAGTCCCATGTGATTTTCATGGAAGGTATTTGGGAAGCTTAATATAGAGAAATAAGGAGACCCATCAAGATTATTATATTAAGGGTTAATCATTTAAACCATAGAGTGGTTCATCTTTGAGGTGTCACAAGTATCGGTAGATAGGGAACATCCAGGCTTTGTGTGATTATCCACCCATGGAGTATCAGGATTATGGCCAGATAGGGTATATAGATTGGTTTTTTCAGATGATATCACAAATATCTAGATGTCAGGGATCTGTTCAAACTCATGCATCTGAGGTGGGATTGGAAGAAGTTCGAGGAGATGATAGTTTTGTTTCTTTTTAGCTGATAGTTCATGGAAGATGAAAAGTTGATTAGTAGTGTGTGAAATTGTCGACACATAGTAGGACTCCATAATAAGGTCATCCATTATGAATTCATGGATTGGGGAAGTTTCATTTCATTGAGAATACCCATTCAAAGATTATTAGAGACATATTTATGGTTAAAATTATGATATGATCAGGTATAGGAACAACATGTGACAGTGTGTAATTTTATATTTTATAATTGGCGACTATGTGGAAATTATTGTTACATGTTGTATCTAGTATGACGTTCGAGTATGTGAACATTGACAAATCAAGTAGCTTGGTTATTGTGTTACTATGAATGTGACTCCTATGGGGGTAACTCTATATATTCAGAATTAGTTTCCTTATGTATTTTGGTTTTAGTACTCGGGAGTAGATTGTTGTTTTAGAAATAATCTCATTGTTTTAAATGTGAGGTGTGTGGCATGCTTAGGTTTTGGTAGAGGTTGTTAAGTGATGTGCCCAGAGATATCATGAGGATAAAATTTCTTATGGTGGAGAGGTTAAGAAAACCTAGGTATTCAGGTGAGGTAATTTTGGTATATGATTGTCCTAACCATGTATAATTAGGTGGTGTTTAGGTGTCTGAATATGAGGATAAGGCCCAAGATTGAGCTTTGGGAAAACTAGTAATAGGTCATGCGTTTTGAAAGTAAGTAGAAATATCATTAGTGTGCCTTAAGGAGTCCACTAGAGTTTCGGGGACCCATCAGAGTTTCAGCGGGGGTCCACCAGAGTTCTAGTGGATCCTTGTATTTTTTAACATTTATTTATTTAATTAATTATTTATTTAATATTTTAAATATAATATAGTGTTCCCATAATCTATAAATTGACAATCCACCCTCTCTTTTAATCTTATCCTCTATTAGAGTGGTTTCTACAAGATTACAGCCATATTTTGGTACCAGTTCTCATAGGAGGTCATAGGAGGTAAGGCTCTCCAACAGTTATCATTTTTTTTCTATTCTTATCAATATATAGGTAAATTTTCAATATATATTTTTAATTTATTTTTTTCAAAATTTTTGACCTCTGAATCCTCAGGTCCTATTATTCTATAAGATTTTATGTGTGAGTCTTTGCTTGTACTAGTTAGGTTGTTCCTGTATATTTCCTTGATTATATATGTTTTCATGTGTAGTATGATTTAAAATCATGGTAAAGGTCGTGTGTGTGAATAGGAATGTATGAAATTTTTGTTTTCATTATTCATGTGATATTCATAGGAGTAGTATGAAACTGTTATTGATGGAATAAATTGTGTATGTATTTTAATTACATGGTCGGTGGTATAGGCTTTCTCATAAGGCTGTCACATTATGTAATGAAAAGGATTTTGGAATAATTTTCTTGATTATATATATTGGAAATGTAATGGGTATAGCTTGTGTTTTTGTGGGTGGTTTCATTGGAATAACATGAGTGGTGATGAAAACTACCATGGGTGTTGATTAAGTTTCTCTATATGAGTTGTGGTTATAGGATTTTCATGCACTCAATATGGGGATGTGGTCAATGAGATCATAAGGACATTGAAAGGGGACCATTATGTGGTATTGACTCTTGCATACTTGGAGGTATGATTTTTATATGAGCATCTATGGTGATGGTGTTAAGCATAAAACTAGAAGAGTTATATTCTATATGTAAGTAAGGAATCTTTGAGTGATTGGGATCACTATATATGATTGGAATGTACACTTTATGTGCGAGATTTATTATTCCCTATGGGGAAGGCTTGGTGAAAGATGTGTATTCACTGTGTGTGATTTCATTGGATTTATTGATCCTAGGATTGGGAGGAAGGTTTTTGGGGTGTGTTTCGATGACGACCCATTCAATAGGTGGTTGTTTGAAAGAGTGATGGTTTGTTTTTTGGTATGATATACAGGATGATGCACTATTCTCCCTTAAGGTGTTTTTAGACAGTGGGTGCATCACCCAACCCTACACTACCTGAATTAGTTAAAGTGATAACTCATGGATGATTGAGCATCAAGTTAGGTATGTTATTATCATTATTTTAGTCATCTTTTATAATAATTGTCGTTCACTCGTATGTTATAATATTCAAACATTTTCTACAGATGTCTTGTGCTTGTTTTTAGGTACTCTTTTTTCTCTTTTGGTACTTTTTGATTGGGTGTTTCCATAGGGGGGGGGTTTGGTGAAATTGGAGAAAATTTGAAGGTGGGGAGATTGTGAATGATTGGCATATAGTTTTACGAAAATGTGTACGCAATCCAAAAATCTATTCGAACTCAAATACAATGGACTCACATAGTCGGCGGATGGTTTTTCAAACCTTGGGCCCTTTTAGGAGTAAACATGCAACCCCCCCCCCCAAGAGGAGCATGATTAATTGGCACCATTTGAAATATTTTATTCCCCTTATTAGGAAATTGTGTGTTTGGTTTTAAATCCCCCAAAAATTTGGTTTTTAAATTTCCCATACCCCTATATTAACCTGAAATCAACTCAAAATTGACCTTAATCAAATTCTCTAATTTTTAGGGACATTTAGATGAATTACTAAGGCTCCCAACAACTATTATTAGTGAATTTAAGGGTGTATTTATGACCTATACCTCCCTAGGTAAGTGGTTTCTTCAAAATTAGATCTCTATAACACTCTCTCTTCCACTCCTCTTCCCAGATAAAATATGTATTTTTATACTTTTTTAGTTCTAGATCATGATCTAGGTTTGATAGATATTGATTTATTGGACCTGTGATCTGTGTTTCGGATCTAAATATTGTTTTTTGTTGTGGGTTTGACCTATCCCTTTAAAATTGGAGATATCCATTGCATGATCTCTCATCAAATAATTGAGGTAGGTGGTATAAATTCTAATCCCATAGTATTGATTTAATAATGTGTATGTATTTGTGAGAATTTTGATTTCCATGATTGAGAAATTGCATTGAGAATTAAATTAAATATTTTAATAGCCAATTGTAAGTGATTTAGATTAATTAGTTAAATGGAATGGTTGAATTGAATTAATTAATTATTGAATTAATTATTTGGATATTGGGATTGTGAAATTGGATTAATTAATTTTTTATTTAATTATTGGGATAATGAAATTATTGAATTGGAAAAATTAATTTTGATTTAATTATTATGATATTGAAATTATAGAATTGAAATAATTAATTATTTAATTAATTATTGGGATATTGAGATTGTTAAATTGGATTAATTAATTACTAAATATATTAATGATAATTTTTTCCATTATAAAATTTATTGAAATGGATTAATTAATTGTTGAATTACTTAATAAGTGTTTTTATTAAGGAATGTGATAAGAAGGATAATGTTGATTAACATTTAATGATTTGGTATATTTTTTATATGTGTTTGATTGATAAGAGGGTGGGGGATATGGACAAACGCTCCAAATACCAACAGGGGTCATATCCATGGTGTTCTAGGACCAAATTCATGCAGGTGAATATTTATATAGGACATGGACTGAATCTCCAAATACCCATGAGGTGTGAGACATGGATTTATGCTCCAAATACCTGGGGTGCTAGACACGACTTTCTAAACCCATGAGATTGGCATTGGAATATGGTTTCAATTAGTCATATTATAAATTGAAATGAAATGGATAATGAAATCCCATTTTTTATAATGAATTTATAATTGCATATGTGGTATGGTTCAGGCTTAGAAATGGGCCAATGTTCTTTTTGAGAGTTTTGGTGTTCTCAATAACCTGGGGGTTGTATGGTTAAATAAATAGTAATTGATTAAATGTAGACTATTTATAATTATTATTTTATTTATTATTTATACAGTAGCATACACTATATTGATTGGATATTGATTTAGACATCATTGGCGGTGGCCTAATAAGTTGTACTAATTCCCAACTCAGGCTACCTGATTAGTACTTGAATAGATTTTATGGCTGTAGTACAAGATACGGGATAAATCCATATGTTATATGGATATGTAATGAAGAAGCCTGGATGAGGGAATTGTATGTGGTTAGGGACATTCATGGGAGTTTTTAGTGTCCTTATTTATTCTGGGTTTTCCAAATTGACACTTGACACGTATTAGCATGACATATCAACTATTTAGTTTTGGATATTTTATTTCATGTTTTGGTCATCATGTGATATTTGTATTATTCTGGTTATGGTTATATTTGTTAGTTGTTTTTTTATTTAATTTCTAATGTTGAGATAGTTTGATAAAGATGGTATAGTATCTCCATGAATGATATTGACCCTTTCTGCTAGTCAGAAGCCTCTGGCATATAGGGAGTCGTGCCTGAGGTCATATGATTGACTGATTTGGGTCACCAGTGTGTGATACCTGGTTCGTGATGTTACAAAGTGGTATCAAAGAGTTTTCTTTGCTATTTATTTTGTATTACTATTTGGACAAGGTGGATAGTAGAGTAAGATTAATCAGGTCTTGGTTCAGATCACATGAATGGGAGTATCTAATCCATGTATGGGGTGTAAAAGCCATGTACCTAGGTTTGGATTGTTGTTATTAAGGTGCGTTGTTATAGTATATGCAATTTCACCTTGATTGATGAACATATTGTGTGAAGTGATTATTGTTTCTGAAATTTTATGAGATTTTAATTATGGATCGATATGGAATGATATGTGTGTATGAATGCATCATTATAGGAACTCAGTATTATTTTGTGACATGCATCATTTTTGGAACGCATGAGAAAATGGGAGTTGGGTAACATTCAAAAAAATGAAATGATTATCCTTTCTCATGTTATTAAAATGATAAAGTTGCCTAATATGAAATAGAAAAATGATAGAAATTTGAATAAATGGGTGTCTAATGTGAAACATGTGTAATAATATTTATTTCAACATTTGATAACAATGACCTAGATAAAGTATGGTTAAGGGTAGTGATAGTACCTTATTTTTGACCATGTGGTAGAAAACATTGTAATGACTTGTAATGGACTTGTGAGAATGCCTATTGTTAAATGTGTAATGTGTTCTAAGAGGTGTGTTTGGAATTTTAGGTATGTGCCTCCATGATGATTCTTTTTTAGATGAAAATTAGAGGACATGGCAAGAAATTATCCTCAAGTGGTGGAACCTAAGGCACTGGTAGTGCCAAATGAAGAAGTCAAAGAGATGTTCCAAGATAAGATTTCTCATTTCATATTGGTTATAGAATTATAGCTAGGGTGGGTTGGGAAAAAATGTCTGGTATGATGAGGGAGTTTATTTGTAGTATCCTTTTATCTTCATCAAATAGTGTGGTCATACGGTAGTATAGTTATGGATTGATTCTATCCAAAATATACTTGACCACTTAGAAAATATAACTAAGAAGAGTGTCATGATGGTATATTATATTTTATGTGTTAAGGTGAAGAGATAATAAGATATCCAAACTAGGGATGGAAAACATGAGGTTTTGGAGTAAAAGAAATTTTATGAGAAGTTCAGGGATCACTTTTATCCTGATATGATGAGACTTGAAATGGTAGTCAAGTTCATATGGTTGAATTAGGAAAGTATGTTCATGATGGACGATACTATATTTTTTATAGATTTTCATCACCTTTTACAATCATTGGTGGGAGATGAGGCTATTTCAAAAAAATGTTTTTGGGATGGGATAAGATTTGAAATTAAATCCCAGTTGAATATCTTCATGCTAAATATGTTTTCATAGGTGGTGAATCAGTCTCTCATTTCAAAGGCTAATATGAAGGAGTCTACCAGTGAATGATAGGTTGTTTTCACTTGGAGTTTAAGAGGTATGTATTTTAAGGGATATAAGTGTTGTTATGAGAGTGTAGACTAGAGGAGTGGGAAGAAGAGTGGCCAAGTGGAAGTATCAGTTACACATGATCTTATGCAAGTACTTTTCCACCAGTGTGGTTGGTCAGGCCACTATCATAGCCATTTTCTCCGACCCCCATTATATATCTAATATTATAGTTGAATGGGACATTTACAGAGGTTTTATAGGAACCCATGACAAATGGGTAGAGATGGAGCATCTAGACCGAACCAAAGTATACAAATTGGATCTTCTACATCTCTCCAGTGTAGAAGTTTGAGTTCTTTATTCATGGAAGTAGAGGCAGTGGATGTGGATCTTATGGGAAAGATCACCCATATCAGTAGAGTGGTGCAGCTCATGAGACTCAGACTGCATCACAAGGAAGAGGGCAAGGAAAATTAAATTCTATATATCCTATAATTTTGGATAGCGAGGCTAGACCATCTGTAGTAAGAGGTACTATATTTATATATTCAATACATGATAGATCTTTATTGGTTACAGGTGCCTCTAATTTCTTCATTTATTCAAAACATGTGAATTTATTGAGCTTGATGGTGGAGTTTGTGTTGGGGTGTTTGTGATAGATACACATTTCTTATTACGGTCAATAAATATCTTTTTATTCATAGGGTGTTCTATTGAAGTTAAGAGTATCATTTTTTGGTGTCTTTATATTCATGAAATGTATGTCTTTGACCTTATTTTGGGTATGGACTAGTTATTCGTATATTGAGAAAAAAATATAGTGTTACCATAGGAGAGTGGATTTTACATATTCTAAAGGGTGATAACTATATTCACCAAAGAGTGTGGTATATCAAGGCGGGCCTTGTAGGTCCAGTTCATCAACAACTAAAGGAGTTAACCACCCATGTTGTTATTATATTGTTGGATAAACGATTTGTAAAGAGGGATGTCTTTCCAACCACAATGGAGATGATTCAGGATGTGTTTTTAGAGGAATTATCAGGGATTCCACCTAAGATATTTGTGGAGTTTATAATTGGTGTCATACCTAGGGTTGATCCTATTTCTATTCCACCATATAGAATGGCACCAATAGAGCTTCAAGAGATAAAGACTAAACTAGATGAATTATTAAATAAAGAGTTTATATATTCAACTATTTATCCTTGGGGTTCTCTAGTTTTTTTGAAAGAAGGCTTATATGGCCTTGTGATTTATGTGTTGACTACCTATAAAAAACCTTCTCTTTATTACATATTTAAACTTGATTTATTAAATAAAATTTCACATAAGAAAAATCCAAGGATCAAGAGGTCTAGTGTCTTATAAAATTAGGAACATTTCATAAAAACATAAAACATTAAATGTATCATCTTTATTGAAAACAATGTTTACAATAGCAACTCATTGCTTTGTACTTTACACTAAATGAGATAACCAGAAGACATACATAAGAAGGGGTGAGCTATAAAGCCCAGTAAGGGAGTAAAAAAGGAATAACATAAAGATTAAATACATGTTTGGAAATATTCATATCAATAGATCACAACAGAAACATGAATATAAAGTCATTATAGAGCATGATTATCATAAAATGGAAATGTGGAAAGAACATACAACATGATATTAGCATATGCCAAGGCTCATTGCACATAGTTTAGCATTAATAAACCCTAATTACACATGAATTAGCATGAGTAGGCCCTCATTTAACTTGAATTACTATTAGTAAACATTAATTTTAAATGGCGTATCATGATACTAAACATTACCCACTGAATTTGTGTGCTATCAGGGCAAACAATTTATAATACTTTTATTTCCTTCATTAGTGTTCCACATAGATAATATAACATGGAATCATTAATCATCATAAGTTATTCAAAAATTAGGCAATGTGGAATAAATACATGTAATAATAATTAAATATATATATATTTATAAAGGTGAATACCCTTGATAGAGAAATTGGTATGGTATTCCCTATATGATGATTATGGCTTGGAAAATCACGGTGCAATTTTGGCATCATAACGTCAGAATATAGAAATTCATATGTTGGGTTTATGAGATATAAAAGGGTATATCATCATTTATACATGAAATATACATTAAGGGGATCATGGAACATAATATCCCAAAATATGAAATGGAATTTATATGCACAATATGAGAGACCTACTCGAATACAAATAAGAAGAGAGAAATACACTACGGAATTTCGGCATGGTAACTTATTAATATTGATGGAATTAATGAGAGATAAATGGGTTTATCATCCTTAAAAAATAAATATGTAAATAAGGGTGAGTTGTGAAAGCAGACCCAATTATTTATAATTTAAGGTTAAAGGGTATTACAACTTAAAGAAACATGTATAAAAAAGAGAAAGAAATGAATCCCTTACGGAAATTTGGCATGATTACAGGTGTACAAAAGGGTTCAGAAGAGGGATAAATGAGAGTGTAAGGGGATATCATGTTTTTTAAATCAAATGGTAAGTAATGATTTTATTTTATAATATATCCCAATATAGTAATATAATATATTAAAATATATAACATGAAAAAAAAAATTCTTGATAAAAGAGAATGGTGGAAGATCCCTTACAAATTTTTGGTATAGTAACGGCTTAGGTAATTGTACAAATGAGAAAGGATAAATAATAAATCATTATAATAAAATAATATTAAATAAAATATAGTGATTATAAAATAATGAAGTTATAAACATTCTAAATTACCTGAACTACTTTCAAATATGGCCTTGAATTTGAAAGGAGGAGAGGAAAATGTGGATCCCTTACTTGGATGTGTGATCGCAAAGGCCTGGGAATGGCTTATCGGGAGCTCGGGGGTGCCTTTATAGAATTATATGTAGTATTTGGAAGAGGTTGGTTGATCTTAAAATGGTTTTAGTGAAGAATAATGAATTTTTGGGTGGGTTTATAAAGGAAATGATAGGGAGTTCATTATTATTTAGGTTTTGGACACTACACATTATAATAATCAATACCATAAACCATAGATTGGTTTTTTCCATTTTTCTTCCAAATGGTTTTGGTATAAAATATTTTATAAGTCCATGGGACGAAAATATTAAAATATATTTCTTGCTTATGTGGAGGAGAGTCACACTCTCAAGAAAATAATTTTATAATTTTAAAAAAAATTAATAAGCCTTGGATGGTCCACTAAGGCATTATATAATTAATCAAAAAAAATATAAAATAATAATATTTAAAATTTAAAACATATATTTTCATAATATACCTTTTATAGTATTCTATTAAATCACTATTGGGTCATTATTATGTTATAAAACACATTATATATATATTTGGTATTTTATTTTTACACAAAAATTCAACTGTCTCAGAAAATAATGGAAAGTCACCATTGGATAATTTTGACATCATGATTCAAAAAATAATATTTATTTTATCTAAATTATTTTCTAAATATGTGAATTTTTACTTATAAAAGAAAAAATGACATTTACTGAAAATTTTTGTGTTTAAAAAATAGTTTTTAAACTTTTTAAGAATTAAATTTGACTTCATTTTATTCCTAAAAGTGATTTGATAATACTATTTTATTAAAATATTATTTGTTTCAAAAATTAATTAATTCATCAAAATATATTTTTTAATTAAAAATAGTATTTCTGTTTTATCATTTAAAAATATAATTCTTCTCAAACTGAATACTTAATCTTTTATAGAGTAAAAAATAGATATAATAATCATTTATTGATAAAATGATTTTTCTTATAAAACTATTATAATAAAATTATTAATAAAAAGGTAGTTTAATATAATAATTAATATATTTTTGAAATATAACATTAATCCTGAAAAGTCAATTTACCTAATTCACTATATTTTTTTAAAAAAAACTATTCTCATAAAACAATTAATGGAATAATAATTTTATTTATAAAAGGAATTAAAAAAATTAAATAACACCTTATTACGTAACTAATTCTGACACCCTCATAAGATCTAAGGGTTAGGTGTGAGATTGTGATAGACTATTGGGGCCGCTTAGACAACATCGCTCGGGTGGTAATCTCTATTAACATCAACTTCTCTAGTATGAAATTCCGTTTAAGCATAATGTTGATGTTCGGCATGGGATTAGTCAAGAGAGAAGCCCAGTGATGCTACCACCTTTCTAATATCTAGAAAATGAGCTTAATATGGATCGATTCTATTGTATGAGGCCATTATATCCTTTGTTTATGTCGACAAAAAATTCTTTTTAAAAACCGTAAATTTATACTAATTATGTTATCACTATTAAAAAAATATATTATCAATGGTAATGATAATTAATGCCCATTTAAACCCAATTGTATAAAATAAAATGAACTCATGTGGTTTTTATATCCATAAGAAATTTAATTAAATAAAAGAAATGGAATGTTATTCATGAATGTTTGGGTCGTTACTACCTTCCCCCATAGAAAATTTCACCCTCGAAATTTTATTTTTCCTCTCTAAAACAGACGAGGGTTATATTGCCTCATAACTTTCTATGGTTCCCACAGTTCTTCTTTAAACTTGTGGTTTCTACACAACACTTTGACATGGGGAATCATCTTATTTCATATAACTTTTTCCCTAAAATAGTAGATCTTCACTAGATTCTATTCACAGGAGAGGTAATTCTCCAATGGTACCACCTCAGAATTTAGTACATGAGATGGTTTTGGTATGTAATTTTTCAAGAGTGATACATAGAATACATCATGTACTTGAGACAAGCTTGGTGGGTGTTCTAGTCAATATTCCACTACTACAATGCGATCAAGGATGTCAAAAGTCCCAATGTACCTTGGACTAAGATTTTCCTTCTTCCCAGATCTCATAACTCACATAAATGGTGATACGCAGAGGAATAACTTGTCTCCAACATAAAACATTAGTTCTCATTAATGATTCTTAACATAGCACTTTTTTCAACTCTGAGAATATTTAATGTGATTCTAGATGGTATTAAAATTATTCACCATTTCATTGAATATTTCTAGACCTAGATGTTTTTTCTCCCGAACATCATCCAAACATGTCTGTGTTCTGCACCACTTCCTATAAAGGGCTCCATAAAGAGCCATTTGGATGCATGAGTGGAAATTTTTATTGTAAGGGTACTCAACCAGAGTAATATATTGATATCATCCTCGATTGATGTTTATTGATAATTATCTCAACACTTCCTCAGGTGTTTGGATTGTCCTCTCACATTGGCCATTTGTTTGAGGGTGAAAGCTGAAATGAAGTTCCACTCAGTATTCAGAGAATGTTGGAGACTCTTTTAGAACCTAAAGGTAAATCCTGGATCTCGATCAAATAAAATCGATATTGGTACTCCATGTAGTGTTACTAATTGTCTAATATATATCAATTCCAGTTGATCCAATGATAAATCCTCTCTAATTACAATGAAGTGTATAGTCTTTTTAAGGCAATCCACAACAACCTAGATAGTATTGTTTCATTTGGATATATATGGATGTCTGGTGAAAAAGTATAACATTATGTTCTCACATTTCTATATTGGTGTGGGTAATGGTTGTATCATCCCTTTAGACATTTGCAACTCATTCTTCACTTACTAACATACTAGGCACTTTGATGTATACTCTACGATCTCCTTCGTCACATTATCCCACCAATAACGCTCTCGGAGATATCAGTAGATCATTATGTCTCCTGTGTGAATAGATAAATTAGAACATTGTTCATCACCCAAAATCTCTTTCTTTAACTTTGGATTTTATGGAACACATAGTATTGAACCAAATCTCACAATTACTTCTTCATTAACATTGATCTATGAGTATTTAACATTTCTGAGAGTTTCCACTTTCTTTTGAATTCCCACATCATCCTTTTGAGCATCCTTTAACCTTTCCCAATGATACAGTTGAAAAATTATTTGTGAAAGGATTGATGACGATCCCTTTAATTATGATTCCCATTTCCATCTTCATAAAATCGAAGAAGATTGGATCCTTTTCAATTCTCACCAATGATAGAATCATTGGATCATTTCTACTTAGAGCATATGACACCTTGTTCGCTATCCCATGGTGGTAATGGATTGAGTAATCAAAGTCTTTGATCACCTTTAACCATATTTAATGGTGCATGTTCATCTTTTTATTTGTGAATATATAATTGCGACTTTTGTGATCCGTATATATTTCATAATTCTCCCCAAAGAGATGATGCCTCCTTATTTTTAATGCAAATATCACCACTGCAACTATAGATCATGTGTGAAATAGTTTTTTTCTTGAATATTCAACTTCTATGAGGCATAGGCAATGACTTTGTCTTTTTTCCTCAAATTCCATAAAAGGGATACAAATAAAATTTCCAAGAAGAACATCCCAAAAAACAACAACATGTGATAACAAAACTATATAAGATTTTCTCAAATGATTTAATTTCATTTAAAATAGAAACTCAATGATCTTATAAAACATAAAATATATAGGAATAGAATATAAATTGAAATAAATTATAACATACATTAAATTTATGTAGTGGTTACATGTAATTCATTATTCATTATCCATCTTGGAATAAGACATCTTATGCTCCCTTGATCATAGAGATTGATGATTCTCATCATGGTTCTCAGCCCTTATAACATATAATTTTCTTGGGTAATGCCCAAATTCTCTACAGTTATAGTATATAACTATATTGGATTCCATAGTTGGATTTTTGTTTCCATCCATCACATTAACCAGTTTTGTGTGTCAATTCGACAATTTTTTTCTTCTTTTCCACAAATAATACATCTCCTAGTCACTTTGTGTCATTCCCATTCGAGCATCTTTCCACACTTGTTGCACAAAATAAATTATGTCTTATTTACTTTATCACCTTTACTGGATAGACTTTCATGAGATTTTATATTCCCCATTCTTGATTACCTAGGGAATTAAACCATGTTCCAACTATTTATTATAATTTTCAATAGATGCTTTTCCATAATCATGATATTTTCTACATGATCTCCCATTTGATTGGGAATATCATTGGGTCATTCATCATGTCATGCTTCACATCAATTGATATCAATATTTATCATATTCCTAGACATTGGTTAGAATAAAAGGAAATTTATGGATGAGTATCTTAAACATTTCAACACATAAAGAGGAATCCAATGAAACTAAATGGATAACTTATAAATTACAATCATCTCCTAAACTTGTAAGTTTATAGGCTTCAATCTATGTAATCCATGATCTATCTCCTAAAACATATTCTTATGGTGTCTTTTTCTCCCTTAATAATTGTACATACCATGCTTATGAATTTACCAAAGCATATCCCCTAGGAGTGTCGAACCAAGAGTGAAGCCAGGATCATTATCATTCACCAGTTCCCATTCAAGTCAAGCTCACAGCAGTGTTTTTGGTTTTACCCATAGATAAATTTGTGCGAAATCCACCTCTACTTTTTTGTATCAATATAAAGATAAATTTTCTTAATAAACCACTAACTCTATACACACCATAATTTTGTGATGTTTTCTTATATTTAGTCTTATACATAAGGATTTCGTTAGGGTTTCGTAATCCTAGTCCCAAAAATAACTAAACCTATCTTCTGATACCAACTATGACAAACCTACTCTTTATTAAAAATTTACACATTATTTATTACATAAAATTGAACTTAAGATAACTCGGAGGATTAAGAGGTCTAGTGTCTTGGGAAATTAGGTACATTACATAACAACTTAAAACATGAAATACCGCATCTTAATTGAAAGCTTCGTTTGCATGACCATCAAATTACTTCATAATTAACACTGCATGGGATATCCTGAGGATATAAATAAGAAATGGGTGAGCTATAAATCTCAGTAAGGGAGTAAGAAAGTCATAACATGAAGAATAAAATACATGTTCGGCCATAGTCATATCAATGGAGCACCAGAGAAACATGAAAAAAAAGGCATGAAATTGCATGATTATCATAACATGGAAATGTGGAAACAACATATAACATGATATTATCATGAGACAAGGCTCATTGTACATGGATTAGTATGAGTAAACCATCATTATACGTGAATTAGCACGAGTAAACCCTCATTGCACATGAATTATCATGAGTAAACCATAATTTCACATGAATTATAATGATTAGACCCTCACTGCACATGGAGTGTCAAGATACAAAACATTACCCAACTCATTGGATCTCTATCAGGGCGTACCTTTTATAACCATTTTATAATTTTCATAATTGTGCCACATGGATCATATAAATGGAATCATTCATCATCCTAAGTTAATCAATTTTTATGGAATGTGGAATAAATACATGTAATTACAATTAAATATTCATATGTTCATAATGGTGAATAACCATGATAGAGAAATGGGCATGGAATTCACTACAGAATTATTTTTTATAGGAAAATCATTATGCAATTTCGGCAGCATGACTTCATCATATGGAAATTAATAAGTTGGGTTGATGATAGAGAAAGGGGTATCTAATAATTTATACATGTAATATACAGTAAGAAGATCATGGATCATAATATCCCAATATATTAAATGGAATCTAGAAGAAACATATAGAAGAACTAATATAATGTAAATAAGAAGTGAGAAATACATTATAAAATGTTGGCATAGTAACTAGTGTACCTGAAAGTCATTAATGAGAAATAAATGGGGTTTTAAGAATTCAAACGTAACAAGGGAAGTATGGGGAGGTATGAAATGATACCACACAATTTATAATTAAAGGTAAAAGGGTATTACAACATAAATAAACTTGGATAAAAATGGGAATGGAAGGAATCCATTATAGAAATTTGGTAGGGTAACAGTTGTACATAAGGGTTCACAAGAGGGATATATGAGAGTGAAAGGGGATCTAATGATTTATAAATAAAATGGTATGTAAGGATTTTAGTTAATAACATATCCCAAAATAGGAATAAAATAGATTAAAATATATAACATTAAAAGAGTGCTTGATAAAAGATGAGGGTGAAGGATCCCTTATGAAATTTTTGCATAGTAACGACTTAGGTAAGGGTTAAAATGGGGAAGGATAAATAATACCTCATTAAAATAACATAAAATATAATTTAATAGAATTATTATAATATAATTAATTTATTACAATTTTAGTTTTCATGAACTCCTTTAAATAAGGTGCTTGAATTTAAATGTTGGAGGGGAAAGTGAGATTCTCTTACATGGATATGTGATCCCAAAGGCTTGGGAGAGGATTTTTGGGAGCTTGGGGGAGCCTTTGGAGGACTATATGGAGTATTTAGAAGAGTTTTGTGGATATCCAAATGGTTTTAGTGAATATTAATGGGATGATGGGTGGGTTTATAAAGGAAATGAGAGGGAATTCTTTATTATTTTGGTTTTGGACACTAAACATTAAACTAATCAAAACCACAAACCATGCCATGGTTTTTGCTAATGGATTATTTAGAAGTAAAGTGGTATAAAATATTTTATAATTACAAGGGCCTAAAATATTTAAATATTATTCTTTCTTATGTGGAGGTGAGTCACACTCTAATGGAAATCATTTTAAAATGTTAAAATATTTTATAAGTCTTGGAGGGTCCACTAAGGAATAATGAAATTGATCAAACAAATATAAAATCACAATATTTTAATGTTAAAACATATGTTGGCCTAATATACATTTTTTTTATATTTTTTAATCCACTATTGGTTCATTATGATTTCATAAAACACATTATATATTTATTCGGTATTTAATTTTCACCCAAAAAATCGATTGACTCAGTAAATTATGAAAAATTAACAATTAGATAATTTCAATGTACTGATTTACAAAATAATAATTATTTTATCTAAATAATTTTATAAATATTTGAATTTTAAATTTAAAAATAAAAACTGACATTTACTAAAAATTTACGGGTTTTGAAAAAAATAGTTTTTAACCCTAATAAAAATAACATTTGACATCATTTTATTAATAAAAGTAATTTTATAATAATATTATATTAAAATATTATTTATTTAAAAAAATTCATTAATATATTACAATACATTCTTTAATTAAAAATACAATTTCTGTTTTATCATATAAAATATAATTCTTATTAAACTGAATTCTTAATCTTTTATAGAGTTATAACAATAAATATAATCATCATTTATAATTAAAATTAGTGTTCTTATAAAAATATTTTAATAAAATTATTAATAAAAAATCAGTTTAATATAATCATTTATATATTTCATAAATGTATCATTTCACCTAAGTAGCCAATTTTTCTAATTCATTATATTTTTAAGAAAAACCATTCTCATAAAGGAATTGATGGAATACAAATTTAATTAATAAAAGAGATTATAGAAAAAGTTTCTAATATCTTGTTATATAACCCCTTAAAACACCTGAATAATATATAAGGGTATGGTGTATGATTATGACAGACTCTTGGGGTGGTTCAAATAACATCGCCCTGGTGGTAATCTCTATTAAATTCCACTTCCCCCATAGGAAATACCTCTCTAGATTAACATATTTATGCTCAGCTAGGGATTGGTCAAGAGAGAAGCCCAGAGACCCTACCTCCTTTCTGAGCTCCGAAAAATGAGATTCATGTGGCTCGAGTCTACTGGATGACTCTATCCTCTCCGTTATCGGTTTCGAAAAAAACTCTTTCTAAAAACATTAAATTTTATACTAGCGATGTGATCACTATTCAATGACTATATTATCAATGGTAACGATACTTAATAGTCATTTAAACACAATTGTATAAAATAAAAAATCATGTTTTTTCTATATCCATAAGAAATTTAATAAATTAAAATAAAGGGAATCATATTCATGAATGTTCGGGTCGTTACACTATTGAAACTTAAACTGAATGACTATGAAGAACTAGTATCCTCTTTCATTTATCAATGATCTATTTGACTAGTTTAGGGGATGTTGTGTCTTCTTGAAGATCGGTTTATGATCAGGTTATCATCATCTTGGAGTTTGACCATATAATATATCATGGATGGCTTTCAGAATCAAGTACGACTTTTTTGAGTTCTTCATGATGTTGCTTGTGTTAAAGATTAATCCTAGTGTATTTATGGACATGATGAAAATAATTTTACATCCGTAACTGGATTAGTTTACGGTAGTGTTTTTGGATGATATATTGGTGTGATCCAACACTCATGATGATCATTTTTTACATCTTGACATCATCCTAAGTACACTAAGAGAGAATCAGTTAAATGCTAATATATCTAAGAATTAGTTTTGTATTAATCATGTACACTCATTGGGCCACATCATCTTGATGGATGGTGTATTATTAGACCCTGAGAAGGTTCAGGAAATGGTTACTTAGGAGCACCCTATGAATTGTTTTGTTATTTGTAGCTTTCTAAGGTTAGGAGGATATTATCAGAGGTTCACCCATGACTTTTCCTAATTGTTAAAACCACATTCTGTCTTGGCCAGGAAGGGGGTAAAGTTTGAATATTTTGTATAATGTGATAATTCCTTCCATGAGTAGAATAAGTGCTTGAAATTGGAATTGATCATGATACTACCAAAGGTTGGTTAGAAGTATACAGTGTTTTCTGATGCATCTGGGATCTCTATTAGAGAAGTGTTGAAGTAGGGTGATTGAGTTGTGGCGTAAGGTTCATGGAAATTGAGGTCAGATGAATTAAATTACCCTACTCCAGACCATGAGTTAGTTGTAGTGGTTTATTATTTGAGTATTAAGAGGTATTATCTATTGGTATATAATTTTATTATGTATACGTATCATAAGGACATAAAGTATATCATATCATGGTGAGATTTGAATCTCTAACAGTGAATATGGGTTGAGCATATGTAGTTTTTTGTTTTAAAGATCACATATATACATTGGAAGGGAAAGAGTGTTGATGACACTCTTTGTAGGACAACTCAGACTCATGAAGTTCAAGAGTCTAGTGCAGTGTGGAAGATGATGACCTTTCTGGATGAGAAGCATGTTATGGTTTGGGAGAGTTTAGAGAAGATAACTCTCATATCAATTTCAGTGGAGTCCACACTTTTGAGATGGATTAGAGACATGTGGTATCTGGATCTAGAATATTTTCCCTTTAGGGAAATCCTTAAAGATGGGGAGTCACCTTAATATTGGAAAATAGTTGAGTATGGGATCATCTATGTTAGGAATCAGGTTTTTGTGGCTACGAGTATGTGGGGGAGTTGATACATGAATTTCATGCCTTGAAGGGGGTGGTGAATCTGAGGGTAACCAAAATGTACTTTGACCTATAAAGATAGTTTTGGTGGTCAAGCATGAAAAATGTCCTATAAAGGTTTGTGTCATGATGTTAAACTAATGAAAAGGTGAAGGATGAGAACCAATGACCTGGTGTTTTACTAAATTCGTTTCTCATTAAAAAATAGAAGAGGTATGATGTTACTATGAATTTTGTTGTGGGTATCCTAAGGACTCCTTCGAAGAATTATACTATTGGGGCGGTTGTGGAACAACTGATGAAATTAGTACATTTCTTTCCTATTTGGGAGTCTTTCTTAGTGGAGTAGTTGAGAGAATTATACATTCTAGAGACAGTCTGCCAGCGCAGGTTTCCATGGATCATAGTTTCAGAACATGATTCACATTTTAATTCACGCTTCTAGAAAGGCTTGTAGATGGATCTTGGTAGAATGATTTTACTATGTTTGTTTTTCCACCCAAAGAAAAATGGGAATTAAAATTTTATGATAGAGGTAATAGAGTATATGCTTCAAGTGTGGGTCCTAGACATTAGTGTGTCTAGGGAAAATCACCTATCTTGGGTTGAGTTTTCGAATAAAAACAGTTATCGGGAAACTATTAAAATGGAACCAAACATGTCTCTTTGTTTTATGTCATGAATATAACCTCTATGCTAGATAATGTTCGGTGATTCCTTGTTTTTGGGACTGAGTCTTTTGCAGGATCCATTATAGAAAGATTAGTTGTTTCAGAAGCATGTGTCTATTTATCATAATAACCATATTCATATACTGCTATACATTGATAACCCCAACAGTTAAAGAGGGTGATCGTGTATCCATTCGAGTATCACCTAGATTGGTTCACCATAGAATATAGAGATAGGGTATGTAGGAACCCTATTTTTATGTACTGTTTAATGTTGTGGAGAGAATTGATCTAGTGTCATACCTGTTATATCTTTCATATAAGTATAGTTCTATGAATGATGTTTTTTCATGTGTCACAACTGTTTTAGTATGAATCTGACTCTTATCATGTGATTGGTGTGCATATTGTTTAACTTTTTTTTAATGCATCCTCTAAGTATAATTTGATACATGTGTTGGATAACAATAAGAAAGTGTTGTGGGGAAAGAGTATGTCGATAGTTTGTGTTTTGTATAAATGTAAGGACCCGACCCCAGTTACTTGGAGTTGGTGCCTTATTTTATTACATTTTAATATAAACAAGGAATATGCATCTGGATGGACCTTGTATTTTAGTTGCCTTTGGAAACAAGATACATATATAAGTTCATCACTAAAACATGAAAAGGAAGGCATCATAGAAACACTTCAGGCAACCGCCATAACTCCTAGGTTATTTCAGCATGTCATTCATAATAAATTTTTTCATGTCTTGAGATTATGAAATATAAGAAGGTTTGATATCAAATTCTCAGTTTGAGAAATAAATAAAATTGAAGATAACATAATCATTAGGCATAGTGAATAATTGAAAGCACAAGCCTTTAAAAATAAACTTGAACATAATATGGGAGAAATATGAGATAAGTAAATATTTCCATAATATAAAGTAATCATGGGTTTTATAGAAGTAAAATAACCACATGAACCATCGATAATATTTTCAAAATGAGGGAATTCATAATGTCGGAAAACATAACTATATCGTCACAGGCTCATGCCAAGACCATAAATAATAATTTTTACAAGGCCTTGTTCTAAGACAGTAGTTTGTATCATGAGACCTACAGATGCACCGAGGGGCTATACCAGGCCCCAACAAACACATTCTATGTACAATAAATTCCTAATATTAAATGGGATAAATATAAACAACATATATATTCATATTGAATCTAATATATGAAATTTAAATAACTTTTCCCGGATATTAAGTATAAACACTAACCATTCAGAGTAAATTGGAGAATGTTTTAAAGATAGTACAACCACAACCAAAATAATCATAATCCATTAAATTAAAAATGGTATAAGATAATGTTGAATATTAAACCTAATAATACATAATAATCTAGGAGATTTTTGAAATAGTTGAAGATACTCTTATAAAATATTCGAGTAATTCTTGAGATAAATACCATATTTCTTTGAAAAGAAGAGTTCTTTTTGAAAAAATATTTTTATATCGACAAAAGTTAATTAAGGTATTATTTTCATAATAAAATGAGTTATTTTATAATGATAATGGTTTCTAAAAACAAATTTTATTGTGCCCTTGAAAATTGGATAGATTTTGAGAAATTTCCATGAATATGGCTTGTCGTTCAGAAGCAATTTTCAAAGATCCTTTTAAAATGTGTAACAATCCATATTATAAGGAATGATGATGGTTTTTGTTCATATATAGAATAATTAAACAGAATTTATGAGGATTAAAAAATAATACATAATAATTTCATTTAGGTAATAAGACAATCAATGAAACCCGAATGAAAATGGAAGTTCGTGGGGAAAACCCTTACCTTAAGTCTAGATGTGTTCCGCTCTTCAACATAAGGTCCTGAAATATGAAATTAGACTTATTAATAACTTATTTCAGAACATTTTATACATTTATATAGTATATTATAATTCTTCTATTTTCATTTATGCCCGTATTGATAATTTTTTATATTGAATTTAATCGTTCCAGAGTGTTTGTTTCTTCTTTATTTTCATAATCAGTTCACTTGTTCTTCAGTAATGGAGTTCTTGTGGAATGGAAGTAAATCATTATAATTTATATCACATATTATTTATGAACATAAATAAGCATTAATTTTCATTTTTATCATTTTTTACATGGAAAAGGATGACTCATTAGATGAAATATCTATGACATTCTCATAGATTATTTTAGAAGTATTTTGATTATTAGAAACTAGTTTGGTCCTATGATTTATAAATATGTACATATACTGATTCATAGATATTAATTAGGTTATAATACATATATTATAGTTCAGTTAAAAAATCAAAATAGTTTCATGGCTATTAGTGAAGGATAAATTGAAGAACCAAACTTTGTCGTCTACGAAGGTAATAAATTTAAACCTCTTGGATGTTGATTTCATTTATAAAATATAAGAGAGAGGGTAAATATATCGACGATGGTTATTCCATTCACATGATATAATTCCTGTATATAAGTGATACTGGACTTATCATGGTCATTTGGACAAAGGATTTGGGTAGAGGATAATAAAACAAGATACATTAAAATGAAGCTAAATAAAAAATGGTTCTTTACCTCTTTAAATAACCTTATAGTGAACCGCCATAAGGGAAGCGATTTTGGTATTTTTGAAATACAAAGAGCTTCTTGGGAGTGGGTAGTGACTAGGGACGGGTATATGGTCAAAACATTGAAGATCATCAAGGATTAGAGGAGTGAAGATATGATGGTGTAATAGGGGTTTTCATAGTGGAGGAAAGAAGAGATTTCATAATTTTTTAATCATTAGTTTATTAATTTCCCTAAAGACAAGAAATAGTGATTATTTCATAACAAATAATAGTAATAAATTAATTTGAGTTAGAAAAAATTCGTATTAAATAACTTATGATGTCATAAATAGTGTATTTAACAGATAATTTTTATATACTATATTTTACCGTAATTCACTATTAATAAAAAATTTGAGTAATTCATAAAAATACCCAAAAATCAACTAAAACATTTTTGATTTTTAGAATCCAAAATTGAAATCCATTTTTTAAAATAATTTTTTTTAATATGGTTAATTTAATATTTAATTAAAATCATAATTAATTCTAAAAACAACTATTTTAAAAGATTTATTTACTTATTTCAAAGCATAGGTATATCGTACATCCACTTGAATATTATTTATATACTATCATAGGTAAGGTTACTATTCATTAGGATATATCACTATTCATAATGGTATGATACTATTCATAAGGGTATGTGTCTATTCACCAAAAATTATGTTTTCCTTATTGGACTCCAAATAACTTACTGATCACAACCGTGTACATCAGATTTTAAAAATTCACATCATAGAAGTGAAAAACATAGTTTTAAGGGTAGAATAGAACTTAGTAGTTAAATATGTTGTGATTCCATGTGATTATGACATATTTATATGAAGGGAACTTCCATTGATGAAATATTGGGTTGTTACATTCTCTGCTCCTTATATATATTTCATCCTCAAAATTTAAAAAATTGATACCTAAAAAGATTCAGGTATGTCTTCAACATTATCTCCTCAGGATCCCATGTTGCTTCCCCCATATAATAGTTCCTAAAAATAACCATTACCAGACAATTCATTAAACTTCTCAATACATTTTCTCTGGTACCAATATTCTTGATAGGCTCTTCACAATAAGACAGATCGGGCTCCAGTTCTATTTCATCCTTGGAGAGTATATGTGTTGGGTCTGGCGTGTATTTCATTAACATTGATACGTGGAACCCATTGGGATTTTTGGATAAACCTATCATAATTTCTAAATGGTAATATACGACTCTAGTTCGATCACAATTTTCAAAAGGTTCGATGTACTTGGGACTTAATTTTCCATTATTATTGAATCATATAATACCCTTCCATGAAGATACCATTAAGAAAACATGATATCCTTATTCAAATTCCAAATCCTTACTTTGGTTATCAGAATATCTATTGTTACTAAATTGAGATATTTTGATGTGGATTTGAATTATCTTCACATTTTGATTGTTTCCTCAACAAGTTCCGAGCCTACGAGCTTCCTTTCACCAACATCATCTCAGAAAGTTGGTGTACGAAATCTATTTTCGTACAACACTTAATTTGGTTCCATATGGACACTTGAAAGGAATATATTTTTATAGTAAAATTCTAGGGGTTATAAACTATGATCCCACATGCCTTGAAAGTTGAATGATAAAGACCTCAACATTTTTTTTAATGTTTGAATAGTCTGTTCCCATTTTCCATTAGTTTGTGGGTGGTATGCAATTCTCAAATAATGATCAGTGACTTGGGATTTCTAAAGACTCTTTCAAAATTGTGATGTAAAATAGGGATCATGATCTAAAAAAAATGATAAGGGTACACCATTAATTCTTGAAATTTAATTAAAATATAGTCTTCCTAAACGTTCAAGTGGTAAATCTTCACCTATAGAAATAAAATGTGATAATTTTGTAAGATGGTCAAGGAGGACCCATATTGCATCATTCTTTCTTAGATTCATTGGTATACCCATAAAAAATTCCATCGTAATATCATCCCATTTCCACATATGTATAGGAAGAGGTTTTGTGACTCCTCCACGGTTTTGTCTTCCAGTCTTCACATGTTGAAAAACCAACCATCTCGACATGTAAACAACAATCTCCCTCTTCATGTTTTCCCAAAAAATGTTTTCCTTTAGATCTCTATATAACATTGTACTACAAAGGATTATTGAGAAATTAAAGATATGAGAATCATCCAATAGTTCCCTCTTTAGCTCATGAATAGTGGGAAAAAAATCCTCTTTATGAATTTCAAAATGCCACCTTCATATAGAAATTCAATCAACTTCACATCATTTATTACTTTAATTTTCTTTTTAAACATCTCATCATCAGCCTGAGAATTTTTTATCCTCTCTAATAAATATGTTTTAGAGACCATTTGAAATACTAGTGATGTGTTACCTTCCTTGATAATTCCCATATCTATCTATACTAGATCCATGATAATAGGATCCCTTTCAACTATCATCTTGTTCATAATTACATTGTCTTTTCTACTCAAAGCGTCCACCATCCTATTTAGCTTCCCCTAGTGGTAGTGTATTGTGAAATAATAATCCTTGAGTAGATAAATCCATCCCCTTTGTCTCATGTTGAGTTATTTTTGTGAGAATTTAAATTTATAACTCTTATAATTTGTATATATCTCACAATTGTTTCCATAGAGGTAATGTATCCAATTATTCAGGGCAAAGACTACCGCTGATTACTCATGATCATGAGTTGTATAGTTTTGTTCATGAACTTTTAGTTACCCAGATGCTTGGGCAACCACTCTATCATTCTTCATAATGACCCAGCCAATTCCTTTATTTGATACATCACTAAATATTACAAATCCTTCATTCCCGAATGGTAGATTCATGATTAGAGAATTCAATAATCTCCTCTTCAATTAATTAAAACATTCTCCAAATTCCTTTTTCCATACATTTTTATCCCCTTTTCGTGTATGATTGGTCATTTGGTTGGCTAAACGGGAGATGTTCTAAACAAAAATCCGATAATAACCTGCTAAACCAATAAAACTGCATACCTCAGTTATGTCCGTTGGAGAATTCCATTATTGTAAATCCTTTTTTCTTCATAATATCTACCAATATTCCATACTTAGAGAAAAATTGTCCAATAAAGGAAACTTATTAGAGCCAAAAAACACACTTTCTAAACTCCACATACAATTTATTTCTTCTAAGTGTCTTCATAATAGTGCACGGGTGATTTTTATGGTCTTCATATATTTTAGAGTATACCAATATATCATTAATAAACAGAACTACAAAGTCATCATGATATTCCTTGAAAACATTCTTCATTAGATCCATGAAAATAGATAGTGCATTAGTTAGTCCAAAAGGAATTACTGTATACTCGTAATGCCTATAACTAGATTGAAATGATGTTTTTTAATGTATTCCATCCTCATAAGAAACATATGATATCTTGATCAAAGATCAATCTTAAATAATATTTGGATTGATTTAGTTGATCAAATAAATCATCAATTCGGGGCAGATGATTCTTATTCTTTATTGAAGTAGCATTGATTTCTCTATAAGAAATGCATATCCCCATGTATCAATCTTTCTTCTTGATAAAGAGGACAGGGGATCCCCATAAAGAAAAATTGGGTCAAATAAATCCATTGTCACTCAATTCAACTAGTTTTTTATTTAGCTTCAGTAACTCCATAATATCCATTCTATAAGGGTTCATTGTTATAGGCTTTGAACCAAGAATTAAGTCAATGAAAAACTCAATTTCCCACTCTGGAGGATGTCTAGGTAAATACTATGGAAAGACCTCAACATATTCCTGCACAATACATACGTACTCTATCTGTAAATTCATCTCCTAAACCATATTTATTTCATTCCCTTCCTCCCAAATAATTTAATTTAGTAGAGGTACTGGGGGTGGATCTATATGAGAATAAAATGGCGAGTTTCCTTCTCTAAAAATAAGGGATTCAATACTAATATCAAAAATTGTAACTTCCTTCTTCATACA
Organism: Viscum album; assembly: GCA_963277665.1. Taxonomy (NCBI): domain Eukaryota; kingdom Viridiplantae; phylum Streptophyta; class Magnoliopsida; order Santalales; family Viscaceae; genus Viscum; species Viscum album. The sequence goes on from OY728152.1 coordinate 2,089,846,448, forward strand.
ATATATCTTCACATCATAATTCTATATCGAATTCATACCAAGAATAATATCATTGTCAACCATTAGTATAATGATAAGTTGAGAAACTAAGGCTCATTTATGTGTCATGAGGGGGACTAATCGCCACACTTTTGTTGGAATGATACATCCACAAAGAGTTTTTACTGATAAATCCTTAATTAATTCAAATTATACATGTCTAATTTTCTTGGAAAACTAAGAAGATATAAATGAATGCGCAAATCTAAAATCAAATAAAGCATTGTCTATGTTTGATTAAATGATCAATGTACCTACAACCACTTCTTTAGGTACATCAACCTCTATAGTTTTTACCACATAATCTTGGCCTTTCATCCTTGTAATTCCTTGGGGAATGTTTCTCTAATGCTTAATACATTCATGTGCATACATCTCCACGCAATTGTAGCACTGAATATTTGTTGCTTCTTTCTCCCCCTTACAATCCCAACATAGGTGGCCTTTTTTTATACACTTATAACCAAATCACATTAACTTCATTAAAGTTTTAGGGTGTTTCTTCCAACAATTACTATATATTGGAGATTCAACTCTTCCCTTATTCACCATTTATTTATTTCCTTTTCTAGAGTTTTCTGAAACCTTCTTCTTCTCTTGTTTTCCATTAAAGTCATAAGACTAAGAAAATTCCTTTTTTGTTTTGATATTACGTGATAATATATCTTCATATAAAGAGAAACATTTGGAGACTATATCCCTTTAGAGAAATGGTTTTAAACCATCAAAAAATTGATCAATGTTTCTTCTATGATTATGTATGTAGTCCACAGCATGTCGTGACAACCTTGTAAAGGTGGCTTCATACTTGGAAACATTTTCATCCTCATTATGCCTCAGATTCATGAATTGTGTCTCTATATCTTCTTGTAGTTCACTAGGGATGTATTTTTCTAGGAATATTTTTCCAAAATACCTCCATTTTATCTCTTCTATTTCATCATCCTACATTGTTCATTGGATTAATTACCACCACTAATCCCAATCTCCCAATATATGATAAACTACCATGAAAACCTTATTTCTTAGTTACATCCCAAAGTGTGAAATATCTTATCTAGGGAACATATCCACTACTCTGATACAAATGGGTATGTATTCTCATTAAATTATGGAGTTTGTTGTCACATAAACCAATCTAACATAGCTCCACAATGTTGTGGATCTGGATTCTCCATACGGGTAAGGTTATTATTCATAACCTGAGTAATTTTTCCCAGTATAGTAATCTTTTTCCCACCACAAGTCACAACACCAGAGCCAACATCATTATCTTTCATTAGTGGGAAATACCTACAGGGGACACTCGAGTTCATGTATTTTCCATTCCTTCCACTAGGCACCATTTCTAAATAATTGTATACACAATATTAGGGTATGGATCATAATTTATAATCTAAATGTAGAAAAATACTTATCATAAATTAATATTCTATGCATAGTTAATCTCTTAATCATAAATATGGTATCTTTGAGGAAACATTTTAATTTAAATCCTTCATAATGAATTGTGAAGAAAATGTGAATCTTCCAAAAAATGTCCCCCAAGATTGTCAATACCAAGAGTTAATCATGGCTCGTTATCTTGTACTATGATACATTTTCTGACGCTTTCATCGGGGTGCACGCGTCTGTCCCCCTACGGAGGAGGAGGACGGGCTGCAATGTAGCCCCGGATTTCTGCTTTCCAAAGGCAGGTGGCATTCGCTCCTTATTTAGGGACATCTTCTCCTTGATCGAAACAGGATGATGGGATGTCAGTTCTTCCTTCTTTGGATTCCTCCTCAGAACTCATCACCTAGTCCGGGTCTCCCACATAGATTTAATACGTTGTTCGCGAAACTCTTCCCAGGGCCATGTTTCCATGGACACCTGTTAATTACACTACTTCTGTCAGGACATTCCAAAGTGTCCGGTCAGGGAAGCAACCTGCAGTCGGGGGAGTAGTCATGTCGAGGCATCAGTAGCCTGTCTGGATGCTGGGGAACTGGCGTGTCTGTATTTTATCTTTTGTCATAGGGCTTCTCGATGGCGTGGAAACCTGAGGCATCACACATCGAGCGTGGGGAATCATATGCCAGGTACATATATCTGAGGTTTTCCTCAGCTTCCTCTATTTAGCACAGGGTATGCCGCAGGTTTAACATCTAGTGGGGGATGGAGCATCCTGATCAGAGCATTATCTGGAATGGAACGGATCGAGGGATTTCTCTTGAAGGGGTGTTGATACCGAGACCAGCCCATGGGCGGCTATGAAGAGGAGCGGAATGGTATGATCTTGATGGGACATGGCAGTCCGGGTGAGAATCAGGATGCGTGATAGAGAGTTGAATGAAATTGAGGGGGAATGAAATGGGACCATCGCAGGTGTGACAGTGAAGTTGGTCTTGAGCCTCGAAGAGACCTCCTACGTATCCTCGTGGAAGGGAATCAAATTCTGCGTAGTTCGGGATGGCTCCGGCGAGCTGATGTGAAGGTGGCCCTTGGCCCGATGAGAATAGTCAGTGAACCGACGCGAATGAGGACCTTGGTCCAGATGGTGTGGGGCTTATGTACTAGGTGGCCCAATTGCTGGTGACCTGACGGGAATGAGGTCGGGAAGACCAACAGGTGGTGGGATTGAACCTCTGGGGGGCTTCCTACGTACCATGCTTTGACATGGATCAAAGACCACATAGTTCAAGTTGGACGTCGGAAGGCCGAAGTGAATGAGGAGGACCAGGGGGGTCCCAGTGGTGGTGGTCTTGGACCTCGTGGAGGCTTTCTATGTACAATTCCTTAGCACGGATCAAAGACCACATAGTTCAGGTTGATCACAATGACTTTCCGCTGGACCGGAATGTAGTTTAGCGTCGTGCGGGACGAAGATGAACCCTTAAGTGAATAAACGACAGGTGGTGATGGGCTTCAACCTCGAAGAGTCTTCCTTCCTACCACGCCTTGCCATGGAATAAAGACCTCTTAGTTCAAAGGGGCTTTGTCAGCGAACCGACGTGGAGGTGGACCTTGGTATGCTAGTGGTGGACTTGAACCTCGGGGATGCTTCCTACGTACCATGTCGTCACATGGATCAAAGTCCTCGTAGTTCAAAGGGTTTCATCGGTGAACCAACGTGAAAGTAGACCCAGGGGTCCACTAGTGGTGGTCTTGAACCTCATGAAGGCTTCCTACGTACCATGCCTTGACATGGATCAAATTCATCATAGTTCGGAATGGTCACAATGGCTTGCCATCAGACTGAAATGCAGTTTAACGTCATGTTGGACGAAGATGAACCCTGGCGTGAATAAACAACGGGTGGTGATGGGCTTGAACCTCGTAGAGGCTTCCTACGTACCACGCCTTGACATGGATCAAAGACATCAAATTCAAATTACAGAATACAGTTTAACGTCATGCGGGACAGTGGTGAACCGACGTGAATGAGGTCGGAGCGACCGGGTGGTGGGCTTGAACCTCGGGGAGGCTTCCTACGTACAATGCCTTGACATGGATCAATGACCTCGTAGTTCGGGTTGGTCGCAACGGCTTGCCGTTGGACTGGAATGTAGTATAGCGTCATGCTGGATGAAGGCAGAACTCGATGTGAATAAATGACGGGTGGGCTTGAACCTCATGGAGGCTTCCTACGTACCATTCCTTGACATGGATCAAATACCTCATAGTTCAAATGATGGAATACAGTATAACGTCATGTGGGACGGTGGTGAACCGACGTGAATGAGGTCGGAACGACCGGGTGGTGGTATTGAACCTTGTAGAGGCTTCCTACATACCACATCTTTAAATGGATCAAAGACCTCGTAGTTCAAAGGGTGGAATACATTTTAACGTCATGTTGGATGGTGGTGAACTGACGTGAATGAGTTTGGAACAACCGGGTGGTGGGCTTGAACCTCGGGGAGGCTTCCTACGTACCACACCTTGACATGGATCAAAGACCTCGTAGCTCAAATGGGCGTGCAGTTTAACCTCATGATGGACGAGGGCATACATTTTAACGTCATGCTGGACGAGGTGTTGTCATGGACAATTCTTACTCTAAGCCCACGTGATTCATGCTCGGTGTGAGAAACAAGAGATAGCAGAGACCTGACGATCATGCCGCGAAGGGTGCGTCCGTGAGAAGCGAAGAGGGGCTTACGCGTTAGGCAGCCCATGGTGCTGGGACTTACTCCAGGATAGAGGCCCAGAGTGAGGCATAGCACAGTGAAAGAGGGATTTGGGACCAATGATGGGAGGTGTCTCATTCCCTATTATTCCCTCCACCGGCCTTGGTAGTGAGGAAGTACAGAGGTGAAGGGGTGCAGCATTCTGTAAGAGGGGATAGAGGATTATACTAAGGTGGTTGCTCGTCTTCCATGGACATACGCCACTCCGAGAAGAAGGATATCATCCCTTGTGGAGGGGGTGACCCCGTCTCTATGGAGACGGGTGGCGTAAAAAATGTATGAGCTGGGGGGTCCCTTCGTGCGAATCATGGGGCCAGATCATAGTTTAACGTCATGTGTTGAGGATGAGGTGCTTGGCAGTTTAACATCCTACAGCTCGGACGATCTGGGTTTACTCCGCACCCCTAGGACTTACATAACTGGTACCAATGCTCCTTGGGAGAGGGAAGGTACCAGTGAGTCCGTGGTTAAGGGGGGTCGTAGAGCGAACCATTGAGGGTTCCACGTTAGCATTGCTATGCGAAGAAGAAAAATTCATTAGCGTTCCTATGTAGAGAAGAATTAGGCGAAGCAAATCTACGAGTGGTGTTGTCCGTGGGACTTTGAAATCAAATCATGTAAACCTGGAGGGTCTCACGGGAAGAGGAATTGCCAAGAATAGGAGTATGCATTTTGAAGTGGAGTGCCTTGGCCTTAGCATGGGGTAGAGGTGTTGATGGGGGGTGCTTCGGGATGTGTAATAGTGTTCACGGAGCACCACCTCGCGAAGCAGAGGTGCCTCACGAAGCAAGGTGCTGTGAGGAAGTGTGCTTCACGATATGTAGCAATCCTTCCTTAGCATGGGAATCGCTGGTACATGATGGGTGTTTCGCGAAGCATAAATGCTCCGTGGCTGTCCAGGTTCCCTTGGGAATCCCCCTCCTTCGCGAATGCCCTTGAGCTTCGCGAAGGGCATCCATCCCAGAAGAGGGGATCAAAACGAGACAAAGCAAAGGTGTCACGCAAAGTAGAAGTACGTCGCAGAGCTCATGATTCCCGGGGAAAAGGGTGCTTCATGATCCGAGAGAGGAGAAGCCGAAAGGTCGGATCGTCCATCCTCATGGGATCAGGGGGAACCTAGTATTTATAGGCAAGGGGCGCCGCGAAGCAGAACTCCCGCACCACCTCCGGAGCTTCGCGGCGGGAATTCGAATGTCAAATTCATTCTAGGAGAGGTTTCGCCTTCAGAGCTTCATGGCGGGAAGGCGAAAGTAAAATTTGTTCGTGGAGATGTACCGCATCCGGAGCTTCGCGTCGGGAACGCGAACATCAAATTCATTCGCAGAGAGGTACTGCCTCTGGAGCTTTTCGGGAAGAACGCGAATGTCAAATTCGTTCGCGGAGAGGTACGGCCTCTAGAGCTTCACAGTGGGAACGCGAACGTCAAATTAGTTTGCGGAGAGGTACCGCCTCCATAGCGTCGTGGTGGGAACGCGAATGTCAAATTTGTTCGCGGAGAGGTACCGCCTTAAGAGCTTCGCGGGACTGCGATGCATGGGGGTGCTTCGCGTCGGTGCTTCGTGAGGTAGCATGTGAGGCTTCTTTGGTGCTCCTTCCTTCCATGCAGTATTTTGGCGCCCAAAAATGCCCACCCTCAGACTTGGAGCCATGGACCGCAAGGTCGATGTCTGAGGGAAAATCTCCAAAATTGTCGGCGGTTCGCGATGTGACTTCGCGAAGGGGGGCCCACAGTGCGGACCGGGGCCTCGGATCCGGAAGCACAGCGATGCTCAGTGCGAGCGAGGCGCGCCGCGATGCTCCGGGGTCACTGCCTATAAATATGGGGGTTGGCCTCTTTTGTCTTCACGTGGTTCTCTTGTCTTTTTGTGCTCTCAATTTCACGAAGCTCCGCATACTCTGCGCCTGCTCTCCGGGAATCGAGATTCATGGCGAACTACGGTTCTCTGACTCCACGACTGCGCCAAGAGAAATCATGTTCGCCGGCCTAGGTCAGACTCCGCGGCTTGGTCCCGCAACCGACCTTCACGATCCGGCTTCACAATCCAGCTTCATGATTTGTTCTGAAAAAATTCTTGAGTGCCTAAACCGAAATGGCCCATCGAGAAGCTGTATTGGGGGTGATTGTCGACGCCGCACGGAGGGATGAAATGGCCAACTGTCTAGGCCTTGGGGAGATGGTCTGAATCCACTCAGACCACATTTCTCTGATAGAGTTACTATCGGAGGGTCAGAAGAATTATCCATAGTGCAAGAAGCTGCAATTGTACGGATTCGGGTTGAGGGATGACGTCTTCATCCCTGAGGCGAGTAGGGATGAACCAGCTTGCTGGTTTAGGAGCACACCATGTCAGCACTAATGGTTCAGGGCGGGTGATGGTCATGCGCAGGAGGACTTCACACTCGTCACCACCAACTATCTCTATAACCATGTGAACAATACTGACGGGAAGCCACTGCAACTAGAGACATCCCCTCCTCTGTACCGTACCATGCTGAAGGCGGCATTGTTGGATCCGAAGAAGGGGTGGTCCGATGAGTCGGACCTGCGCCAGGGCGGCACCTTTATCGACAACTGGTCCTGGGCTTACTGGGTAGGCACCTCATGCGAGGATTTTGGTGCCGAGCTCAGAAGAGTGGGTTTATATGAGGCGGCATGGGTCTCCCAATTCCACATTTACTAACCGAAACAACTGATGCTGGAGTTGCTGAGCAGATGGTCGTCTAGGACCAATACCTTTCACCTGCACCACGGGGAGGTGGAAATCAGCCTGTGGGATGTCCACCAGATTTCGGGGGTTCCGATCTTGGGGGCCATGTATGATGAGTTCCTCCCCATCATGAGCACGTGGGAGGATACAGAGCAAATTCCTCGACTGGCGTCGGCGCTAATGGCACTCGTCCCTAGGGAAGACAAGGAGGCAGTGAGGGATGTCCACTTTATGAAGTGGTTCTTGTGCTTCCTGAATTTCCCAGAAAATCGAGAGTTCCCTCTGAGGCCTCGAACATGTCCAAGGGAAGCCCAACGGGGTAAGGAGCACTTGTATTGGCGGGTCTAGGAAGACAGCCAATGGAAGACTTTGGGCGTCAGTTTCAGCACTGAACAGTAGTCGATAGTCAGACCAGCAGCGTTCATTGAGGCTCTCATCTGCGGTTGGATCCTACCGGTGAGGGACACTAGCATGGGGGTATGACCCAGATCGTTTATCATGGCGTCCATGCTGGCCATGGGGACGCGGGTCAATCTGGGGATCCCAATGCTTGGCAAGCTGTACAGAATGTTGCGGAACATTAGAGAGGGCAAGAAGCCGCCAAGGATATGAGGGCCCTTCAACCTCTTGTATGGGTGGATTGTGGCTCAAATCAGGGGGATCTATGTGTATCCAAACCCTATCTCACCGCCAGGATCAAACTTCCGCCCCTCCATCCTGAATGCGGTCAGGAGCTTCCCATTCAAACTAATCGTGCCGATGGTGTTGAACCGGGTGTGGAGGGCGGATGAGTTTAATTTCCACCCTTTCCCATTGCCGACGGGTATACTCACTGACGACGGGTGGGGAACGGAAGAGCAACAGGCTTACCTCTTGGCCTTTCGAGGTAGAGTTTTGGTGGCACGGGTGGATCATGAGCCGCTCTGTGAACCATACACCCTGCATCGGTTTGTGAGGCAGTTTTGGTGCCTCCAGTGGCTGACCCTGCAGGTCTACCGGGAGGTGCATCACAAGGAGCACCCGTGTGGGATGAGGCAGATGTGGCTCATGTTCACACAGGACGATGGGAAGATGTGAATTGAATTTCATCCATCCACCGCAACATTCGGATTGGTGAGGGAGTATGCCATTAGTTGGGAGGCTTCTTATTCAGGGGAGATGCTGAAGAATCCAACTGTTCGGGTTGGTGACGATGGTCACCCTCTATCCCGGGGTCGGGGTCGGAGGTCAGCTAGGGCCTCTCGCAATGGCAGGGATACCATGGTGGTGAGACCCACATCGGTCGAGGGTGTGGCAGCAGTGGCAGATCCGGTGATTCCGGAAGAGTAGGGCCATCCGGAGGGGCGGCCACTGAAGGGATTTCGTAGGATATCCACTCAGGCTCTGGGGAAGGGGCTGCGTCATATTGACGTGGCAGAGGATGCCGTGTTCCCGGATGCCAGGGACATTTGGGATGTCAACTGGAAATTCTTCATCCCACCAGAGATATGGGCGCCCTTGAGCCGCCTCGGGATGGAGTTACCAGGAATAGGCCCTGTTCGGGCAGGTTTCATGGTGTCTCCGGTGGAGGAAGAGCAATACTTGGACGACCTGGAGGATTACGTTCACTCCAGTGGTGTCCCTCGCCTTATGACAGACCGGGTAAGGGTACTGCTGAGTCTAAAGGTCCCCCCACAGTTGTCAGCCACCAATCTAAGGGGGCGCTTCCCCCTACTGCAAACATCAGAGGACTCCTCTCGGGAGGATGAGGCTGGGGGAGGGTGTCCATTGAATGAGGGTGAGGTCGGAGATCAAGGCTTAGATTCCAATGATTTTGCAGAGGCGCTCGAGGTGGCATTCCAAACTTCTTTCCGTATGGTCTGTTCATGGGTCATTATGGACTTCTCATCGATGTTTGAGCCATGCAGGAGGAACTTGTTCGCAGGCCTCGTTCTCACCCCTTGGCGGGTGATGACGTGGGACCTTCAGAACCCACATCTATGGTTGCGTCCAGCTCCGCGTTTGGTGGGACCAGAGCACCCGAGGTGGCTCCTCCGGAATCTCCAAACTTTCCTACAGTATATGGAGGGCCTTGCCTCGGGGTCCCATCAGTATCGGCTCAAGAGCAGCACCATGAGGTCGATCTCCGTAAGTTTCCTCTACCGGTTTCCTTGTCTCCATATGTAGACTATGCCAACTAACGTTTACGTCCCTCTCCGTCGTAAAGTTCCCTGACTGGAGTGGGCTGCTACGGCATGGTTGGTCGAGATGTCTGGCGGTATCCCCCCTAGGGGCATGACAGTGATGGTGGAGATAGTCCCCCCATCTCCCCGAGCTGCTACACGCACTATCACTGGCGGGGCCACCAACAGGGCCGTGCCAGAGGTTATTGAAGTGGAGTCTGATGACTAGGATCAATCCGCCAACCCAAGTCCCGTCACGCCTTCTTCGGTGCCAGATGTCATGCTGGATTCAACACCAGATGTAGATCCTGCCGAGGATTTCCTACAAGAATATCCCGCATACGAGCCTACCAATCACGTAGACTGGGATGAAATGGCCTCTGACGAGGAAGACAACAACATAGTCTGCCGCCAATCATGGAAGCTGATCACACGCTTCATCAAGGAGACCCCCATGCACTATGGTTGGACGAAATGGATAGACATCGCTTGTGTCTATGTGAACTGTGTGCTGGGGGAGTGGATGCCCAACGTCCTCACACCCTCATCCGAGATCTTATGGCTGAGAAGATCTGGGAGCACGATCGTGGACTCAGCGTGGGCTGGCAGCGGAGGAAGGCGACAAACATCAAGAAGCTTCAGGAAGCTGAAAGCGAGGTCCAACAGCTGCAGAACCAGGCGGATGAGCACTCGACCTCTCTTAATGCACAATCTGAGCTGATCTCATGGTTGAAGGCCCATCTGGCAAAGGCAGAGGAGCATATGAGGTAGGCTTCTGGAAAGATGGCTGCCATTCAGGCTAGGGTAGAGAGGGCCAGAGCCAAAGCTAATGAACTACGCCCCGCCGCTGCTGAGGAGGAGCGGGAGCTGAGTTAGCAGCAGTAAGTCTTGGACGCCACAAGCCGAAGGGTGGCGGAGTTGCAACGCTATTTTGACGGCGTCAACCCGTCCATGGGGGGAGTCGACCCCCAGGTACTGTAACAAACTAAAAGCTTTTATTAGTACTCTCTCTCTCTTCAATTTCATTTATTTTGAATGTCGTAGCATGCACAATTTCCACTGTTTGTATTGGTTCATTACATCCCTACAATGTTTGCGGGACGTTCAACGACAATTACCCAAGCTCACGTGGGTCAATCCCGATGTGAGAAATAGGATACAGTTGCCTCATCGTCCAACCCAACATAGGGGGTGGAAACCTGGCTTCGGGCATCTGGGATTTGGATTACCAGTCCGGATCTCCGGAGATGGGAGAGGCTTGGCCAGGAAAGGAGGTTCTCATACACGAATGGTGCAATGCCAGGGGCATTGAAATCGGTCCGAACAGGCGGAAATGGGATGTGTGAATTACGATTCCCATGATTCGGAGCACTATGGGGATGGCATGACAATAAATGACAGCCGTTAACCACGGAGGAGAAGCGGTATCCTTACTGCGTTAGCCTAGAATGGGGACAAAAAATGAGGGTCGACCGTTGACCATGTTCGAAACATGGGACCATGTCACAAATGTTGTCGGTCAATCGTTCGGGACGTTGACCCAGGACAGTTGGCGGACCATAGGTCGAACATCCCTATTGTTAAGGGGTCCTTCCAAACATGACCAGTCTTCTGGAACGTTGGCCCAGGATGGCAGGTGAGCCGATGCAGCATGAGACCAGGCCATTAGGGGGTCCCTTTAGACATGAAAGGGGACGAGGGTCCGAATAAGGGGCACGAAAAGTGTGGAATATAGAGTGATGGTTTTTCCAAACAGAATCTGACACTTAGGTAGTTACACCATCGTGGTGGGAGTACACTAGATGTGTGCATTGGTTTGGTCATGGATCCTTCCTTCTTTGGGACAGGGCCTCTCTAGCGAGGGGTCCGACCAGGGGGCCGGAAAAGGGAAGGATGTGATTGATGATTTCTATGTGCTGGACAATAGGAAAAATACCAGGGTGTATCTACATATCCCATGAATATGGGAATCAATCCATACGTAGTTTTGGAAGCATAGTTTAACGTCATGCAGGAAAATGAGAAGCCTGGTCGTGTTGGTACACATCCTACCAAAACTACTAAGCCCACGTGAGTCATGCTCGGTGTGGGAAACAAGTAGTGGTGGGACATTCCTGACACAGGAAAGGGGAGGTTACAGTGGAGAGATTCTTGGTGAATACTGTCCCCATGATTCTAACATTCCCATGTGGCACACTTAGATGCACGAAGAGATAGAGCCGAATATGTTGGAATTCCACTTGTACATGAGGAAGTGGAAATGTGTGAATCATGATGCTCGAGATTTGGATCACGATGACAGTGGAATGCCAATAAAGGATAACTATTAATCGTGGCGGAAACGCAACATCCATATCGTGTTAGCCTATAATGGGGATAAACAAATGATGGTTGACCATTGACCATGTTCGAAACACGGGACCATGTCGCAAATGTTGTCAAAGATCCTTTAGGGATGTTGGACCGAAATTATTGGAGGGCCCTTAGGTCCATCATCCATGGAGAGACCTTAATCCTAGTATCCAAGTCGCTCGAGGGTCCTTTTGGATGTGGAAGAGGGTGAGGATCCAAATAGAGAGCTCACGAAGCTTGGTCCTGGGACGAGGGGAATGTCCCCATGAAAATCCCACACTTCGGGCTCTTTGTCAAAACACATCTGAATACGACAACGAGACATATTAGATAGAGGGAGAAGATTACTTTCCCATAGGGATATCTTAGTTTAGGGTCATAGAATTCGCACCAAAGGGCAGGACGAAACATAAGAGGCACATGGTGGAGTAACTCAAACACCTAGCTTGAATGGGAATAGGGGGTGTGTACGGCACGGTGAACAACCCGACGTGAATGAGGACATAATCCCATGTCACACCGTATGACCCCCTTGGGAGAGGTTTTGGGTCAAGGGACCGAAGTTGAATGTTAGGCTGGGCCCAAGGGGATGGGCTCGGGCATTCCTACGTATCTCATAATGATGAGAATCGATCTTCACGTAGTTCTTAAAGCATCTTAGTTTAAGGTCTTATAGCTTGGACCATGAATGAGTAAGGGTAGAAAAGGACACATGGAAAGGTGGTTACAAAACATGACGTGAATGAGGACCTAATCCCTACTTACCATGTGTTCTTTGGGGAAATGCTCGAGTCGAGGGACTGAACACGAAGGTTGGGCTGGGCCTACGGGGAAGTACCCGGGCGCTCCTACGTATCTCATGAGGTTGAGAATCAAGCCTCGCGTAGTTCTGAAAGGTTTCATGGTAAGGTACCAATGCCAGGGGGAATGCGGGCGTGGTCATTGCACTAAAAGAAGCAGAATTTGATAAATCTTGTTTGTTCTCTAAGGTGAGTGGTTTTTTTGTGAATCGATTGGCCTAGGGTAGTAGGTTGTGGTGTCGCCACAATAATCAAGCCATGATAGGCATTGAAAAATTGCATGGCACGTGACCAATACCCAACGTGATGTCCTCTACAATGAGTTCATAACAATGCAGTGTCGTTTTCCGTCATGCGGCCAGGACGATAATGTCATAGTTTAGGGTCGTATGATAGGACCAAGCATGTATTTTAACATCATACAGTGCAGATGTAGTAGAGACGATGATAAGCAGGGAATGTGTATGGTGTCGTGCGACATAATCGACGTGGATGGAGACATGATCCCCCATTACACAGTACACAGTCGCGAGAGAGGCACCTCGGGACGAGGGGCCCACATAGAGGTGAGAGGTTAAGGGGGAGAGATTATCTCCCAAATGAGTTGGACCTGAAAACGAGACATTTGAGAGGTCCTACGTATCCCATGAGGATGGGAATAAAGATGAACGTAGTTATAAAGAGGTCTTAGTTTATGGTCTTAGAGCACGGACCAGGGGAGCCCCGAAGGACGTCGTATTGCAGCTTTGTCCCCCTGATATGAAAAGGTGCACTGAGTGGTAGCACCAAGAGTGTCGAGATTCCACCTGGACACGATGGGGTGGAACATAATATGAATCATGTATCCAACATTCAAGGCTGGGAAGGGCTGGAATGATGACAAAGATTTATTATTGACCATGTTCGCAACACAGCATCCTGTCGCATTTTCCTGAAATGGGGTCAAACAAATGAGCATCGACCGCTGACCATGTTCGCAACATGGGATTTATATCAATTTGTTATCTGAAAACCCTCGAGGGCGTTGGCCTGTAACGGTAGGAGAGCCGTTGGGCATAGTATCCAGGTCGTTCTTGGGGGTCCCTTTGGGTATGAAAGATAATGAAAGCCCGAATTAAGGGAAACACAAAGCATGACAAGAGGAGGGAACTTGACCAAGTTGAATCTGACACTCTTGGTCCTAGACAAGAGTAATCTTAACACATAGGCGAACCACTACAAGGGGTCGAGTGACTCATCTTGAGGGATCCCAAGAGATGGCGGATTCTTTGGAAATGGGGGGAATAGTGCCAAAAACCTTGTATCATACCTTTATATCCCCCTCCTAGAGAGAGATAAGCCAAGGGGCATAGGTGACCGGGAGATCAGGAGATCTCTAAGAGGTGGGGTTGTACCCGAAGTCTATACATTCAGGTGGTCCTACGTATCCCATGAGGATGGGAATCAAGCCACAAGTAGTTCTGAAGGGTTCCTTTTAATGTCATGCTGGAAAAGGAATAGGAGGGCTATGTCTTAGAATGGTGTGCGTGTGGTGCAGCTATTGTAAACCAGACGTGAATGGGGGCATAATCCCACACTACGCCACACAGTCCCATAGTCGTGGTCCTAAAGGCAGGACCAGATAGGTGAATTAGATGGATTCAAGCTGGACCCAAAGACAGAGCGTCTGGGAATTCCTACGTATCCCATTAGGATGGGAATCAAGATGAACGTAGTTCTGAGGGAATATTAGTTTATGGTCATAGAGCTCAGATCATGAATGGTGACAACTTACCGAGTAAGCACAGATGTCATCCTGATCCCTATGCCCACGTGAGTTAAATTCGGTGTGAGAAACAAGGGGAGGAATCCTTATTGCAATACTTGGGGCGTCCATCAAAGGGGAGTCGGCAGAGAGCCCCGAAGAACACCTTTGACACGGCTTGTTCCCCCAACATGCAGGCGTGCACAGAGGAATAGTACCAAGAGTTCTGAGACTCTACTTGGACATGATGAAAATGGAGAAGGATGTGAATCGTATAACCATCATTTTGCTCTTAATGGGGTTGATGTGGAGATAGAGTAAAACTATTAACCGTGGAGGAAAAAACATTATCCATATCGCGTTAGCCTGAGGTGGGAACAACAAATGAGCAAAGACCGCTGACCATATTTGCAACACTGGATTTTATCGATTTGTTGTCTGAAACCCTCTAGGGGGTATGCCTGTAACCATAGGAGAGCCCTTGGGCGTAGTATCCAAGTCGTTCTTGGGGGTCCCTCCAGGTGTGAAAGATAATGGAAGCCCTGATGAAGGGATACACAAATCCTGGAAGGCGGGTGTGGACGTGTCCGAGTAAAGTCTGGCATTCTAGGTAATCAACTGGAGTACCCTTAGGCATGTTGGTGAACCGCTGGAAAGGGTCGATGGAACAGCTCGGGAGGTAGAGGTACACATCGTGGTCATTAAAAGACTGACGTGAATGAGGACATAATCCCATACCACGCCATATACACCCCTCATGGAGGAAGGGTAGGCCATGGAGCCAAGATGGGATGGAGATTCCCAAGAGATGGGGATAGACCAGAATCCTAGACATTCAGGTGATCCTACGTATCCCATGAGGATGGAAATAAAGCCACACGTAGTTCTCTAGACGTAGTTTAATGCCATACGAGACGGGGATGGGAGTAATATACCCCTAATCATGGGAGGTGTACGGTATGGTGAATAAACTGACGTGAATGAGGAAATAATCTCACAACACACCATACACCCCTATAAGAGAGGACCTGGGCCGGGGCCCGAAAATTCCCAGGGGCCTGATGGTTAGGCACTGGTCAGGAAGGCCTGACCTACATGCACTTTAACGTATTGCAGTGAGGACGAGGGCCGAGGACTCTAGGAGGCCAAGGGGCCTAAGGCTGGGCCTCGTGAGGGAAGGCGTACGACATGGTACATGATTCCGACGTTAATGAGGGCATATTCCCACACCAAACCGTACACCCCGGGTAAGAGGATGGGTGAAGGGGCCCGAGAAGGCCAAGAGGGCTAAGGTTAGGCGTCAGTTATGAAGGCCTGACTGGTTTGCAGTTTAACATCTTACATGAGGATGGGGAAAAAGAACTGTATCTAATCCAAGGGTGTGTACGACATGGAAAGTATCCTGACATGAAAGAGGACATAATCCTACACCATGTCGTACATTCCTTATAAGAGAATCAGGGCCATGAGACCAACCGCTAGCACCACCCGGAGGGAAGTTTGTCACTTCGGTATGGGGTAGAATGAATCATTGCACTCGATGTTTGGGACATCTCTTGGTGGAACCGAAGATCCAGGACACTATCAACCATGTTCGAAACACAGCGTACTGATGGTGACCTGATGTCGGAGCAACAAATGTGCATAGACCGTTGACCAAATTCGCGACGCGGGACTTGTATCGGCTTGTTGCTCGGAAACCCTCAGGGGTGTGGGCCCGTATCGGTAGGAGATCCCTTGGGCATTGTATCTAGGCCATTCTTGGGGGTCCCTCCGGGTGTGAAAAAATTGATGGAATCCAAGTCGAGGAGTGGGTTAAGCATAGATGTATCCATCCACGAAAGTGGCGAACGTCTCCAGGGGGACATGCAGCCGGGTCGAGGCTTTCTTGATATGAGTTGGGGAAAAAGTGTTCACCCTTCCATATGTCTTGAACCGAGGGGAATATTTTGGCATTTGGTCTGGGCCAACGAATGAAATGCCCGGGCATTCCTACGTATCCCATTAGTATGGGAATCAAGACATACGTAGTTCTTGAAAGCCATGCGGTTTCATGTCATGCGGTGAGGACGTGGGAGGATAGAAGAACGGGAGTGGGCACGTGGTGCAACCCTTAAAATCCTTGTATGAGTGGGGTTGTATGAGCGGGGCTAAGAAAGCCTACTCCTCACTACGCAAGGACTCTCCATGGAAACTATTCCTAGGGGGGATAGTGGAAGAGAAGATCATGGGGCTGGGCCTAAGACGAGGATTCCGACTGTTCCTACGTATCCCATTAAGATGGGAATCAAGCCACAAATAGTTCTTGAAGCGTAGTTTTAGTGTTAATCTGGAGGAGAAATGTATCTCAACTGGGTGTATGTACGGTACGATGAATAAACCGACGTGAATGAGGACATAATCCCACACCACACCGTAAAATCCCATAAGAGATTCTGAGTCGACGAAGGCCAAGGGGCTAGAGGCTGCGCATTGGTCAGGAAGGCCTAACTGGCTTGCAGTTTAACGTCTTACAGTAAGGATGGGGGATGGGGGCCCAAGGAGGCCAAGGGGCTTGAGGCTGAGCCTCGGTCCGGAAGGCCTGACTGGCTTGCATTTTAATGTCTTATAGTAAGGATGGGAAGAGATCTTAGTTTAAGGTCATAGAGATAAGACCATTTTGTTGTTTATCATCCCACAGGACGACATTTTACATTTTATGGTCATGTTGGACCATACAGTTTAGGGTCGTACGGGACCGTAACGTGCAGATTAGGGTCAAGCTGGACCGTAACGTGCAGTTTAGGGTCATGCGGGGCCGTAACGTGCAGTTTATGGTCATGCGGGACTGTAACGTGCAGTTTAGGGTCATGCGGGACCGTAAGGTGCAGTTTAGGATCATGCGAGACCGTACAGTTTAAGGTCATGCAGGACCATAACATGAAGTTTATGGTCATGCGGGACCTTAACGTGCAGTTTAGGGTCATGCGGGACCGTAACGTGCACTTTAGGGTCATGCGGGACCGTAACGTGCAGTTTAGGGTCATGCCGGACCGTAACGTGCAGTTTTGGGTCATGCGGGACCGTAACGTGCAGTTTAGGGTCATGCGGGGCCGTACAGTTTATAGTCATGTAGGACCATAAGGATTAGGCAAATTTCTGCTTGAGAAACCTGGCATTAGTGGGAGGAGTCACGCACTCACCATCTGTGGTCACTAGGGAGTACGCCCCATTGGGTTAAACCTTATGGATGATATAAGGCCCTTCCCATTTGGGTCCTAGCTTGGGCGGTTTCCTACAGGGGATCATTGGTGCTCGAAGGGCCAGCACTAGGTCGCCCTGTAGAAAATAACGGAGGAAAAACTTCTTGTTGAATTCCCTCGCTATCTTATTCTGATGCCTTTCCAGATTGTGTAGGGCACGAAGCCGGTTCTTGTCCAGTGCTTCTAATTCAGCTAGACAGATTTCGGCCACCTCATTTGGTGCCTACTGGTCATAGACTGTAGTTCGCAGTGATGGCAGTTGGATCTCAATGGGTAGGATGGCCTCAACCCCGTACACCAAGGAATATGGGGTCACCTGGGTAGAGTTGCGAGTCGTCGTCCGATAAGACAAGAGGGTGTTGGGGAGCTTGCCTGGCCAACTTTTCTTGTTTTGACCAACCATGATCTGCAGAATGTTGGAGAGGGTTTTGTTGAACACCTCGATCTGTCCGTTTTCCTACTCATGATATCGGGAGGTATGATTCGAGCGGATGCCATACTTGGCGTACAATTTCTTCAGTTCAGCCGCTCGGAAGTTGGTGCCGTTATCGGTGAGGACGGTGTGAGGGACCCCAAATCAGTGGATGATATTGGAGCTCACAAGGTCGACGATGGAACAGGCCTTGACCTCTTTGAGTGGAACTTTCTCTGCCCACTTGGAAAAGAAATCTTTAGCAGTCAGGATGAACCTATACTGGCGAGCCGTTGCTGGTGGATACGGTCTCACTACATCAAGTCCCCATACCGTAAATGTCCAAGAGTACTTGGTGGGGTGGAGGGGCTCCAGCGGCCGATGCAGAATGTTGGCGTGAACTTGGAACACATGGTATCTCTTGGAATACCCGATACAATCATGAATCATAGAGGGCCAGAAGTACCACAACCTCCGGATTTGGTGGGATAGCTTCGGCCCATCTTGATGGGCACCACAGGAACTGGCATGAACCTCTTGCATAACTTGAGGAATCTCTACTCCTTGAATGAAACGGAGGAGAATGCCATATAAGCTTCACATATAAAGGATATGTTCAAGGGTAGGGCCGCTCTGGAGGTTAAATTGCAGCGTGCGGTGTCAAGTTCACTCGCGCTCGTCCCGGTCGTCCAGGAGGCGACCATTTTGGAGATACTCGACAAAAGATGCCCTCCAGTCAGGAGTGGATTCAACCACTGTGTCTAACAAACCTAAGACCCCTGACGTAGAGGGACCAATGGTGAGATGACCTACCCGCATTCCATCATTGTCCTCTTGGGTGACGGGGGAAATGACTCTCCGGTGTGCCACATGTATGATCAAATCATCTTGCTCGGGTTCTGTGAGTGACGCAGCTAAGCCGGCCAAGGAGTTTACTTGACCGTTTTGTGACCGCGGGACATGGGTAATCTCAGGTCGAGAAGAGAACTGGGCCATTAGGTGGAGGGTGCACTCCAGCAATGGTACAAGCTCCGGCTTCTAGACGACATAGTCACCATTGACCTGTTTGATTATGAGCTCGGAATCTCCTTTCACATGTAGATGGGGCACGTCGATCTCAAGGGCCAGATCGAGGCTGGTGATGAGAGCCTGGTACTCTTCCTCGTTTTTGGTACAACCTTCTTAAAACAGGAATGAGTTTGGCAGGAAGGCTAGAGCTGGGGTAATGAAGATGATACCCAGGCCCACTCTGTTGAGCCTCAGATCGCTGAGCTTCCTACCGGTGGGGCTCCGGGAGGCACCGTCGAAGTGCATTTTCCAACATGGGACGACATGATCGACTAATAAGATCGCCTTATCATGAAAATCTAGGTCTAGGGATTGATCCACGGAGGTTGGATGGGTAGCTAAAAATTATTCCAATGAATGTCCCTTAATGGACTTCTGAGGTACGAACCTGATATCAAACTACTGGAGAATCACTACCCACTGTGCTAGTCATCCGGTCAACATGGGGCGGTTCAAGATGTAATTTAGCGGGTCTACCAAAGAGAAAAATTATAACTCATGGTGCTGAAAGTAATGTCGTAACTTCTGTATGGAAAAGACGAGCACATGGCAGCTCTTTTCGACAGGGGAGTATCTGACATCCGTATAGAGAAGCATGCGGCAGAGATAGTAAAGACTGTTCTCAGTACCCTTGTTATTTTTCTGGGCAAGCAGTGCACCGAGGGATCATTCCAGGGTGGTCACATAAAGGACCAACGACTTTATAGAGATGGGTGGCATCAAAACAGGAGGTTGGAGCAGATACTGCTTGATTTCCTCGAAAGCGGTCTGACACTCTTCATCCCATTCATAGGCGGCACCCATCTTCATGAGATGGGAAAAGGGCTTACACTTGCCGGTGAGATTCGCGATGAATTGGTGTATATAGGCTAAGTGGACATGGAGGCCTCAAAGTTCCCGAATATTGCTCAAGAGAGGCATTTGTCTAATGTCCTTGATCTTCTCTAGGTCGATATCAATGCCTCGGAATCTAACAACAAATCCAAGAAACTTCCTAGAGGTGACCATGGTATTACACTTCAACGGGTTCATCTTCAGGTGATGGTAACAGAGGAAACCGAACACTTTCTCAAGGAATTTGAGATGGTCCCGTTGCTGGCATGATTTGACCACTAGGTCATCTACATAGCATTCCACCAGTGTCCCAAGAATTGGCTTGAATATGCAATGCATGGCCCTCTGATAAGTGGAACCTGCATTTTTCAAGACGAAGGGCATAACCTGGTAGTAAAAGGTACCATGGGGAGCCCTGAAGGAAGTGGAATCCTCATCCTCGGGGGACATTCACATCTGGTTGTACCCGGAATACCCGTCCATGAAAGAGAGAGCTTGGAACCTGGCCGTGGCATCAATCAACAACTCAGTCCCTGGGAGAGGGAAGTCATCCTTTGGGCGGTAGTGATTAATGTTGTGAAAGTCGATGCAGACTCTGATCTACCCATTCTTCTTCCTGACTGGCACAATGTTAGCAAGCCTCTTAGGTTACTGGACTTCCTTAACCAAGTTGGATTTGATAAGTTCTTCAACTTCGGCCTCAACCATAGCACTATGATAATGGTGCATCTTCCCGGGAGGCTGTTTAAACCCACGATGGTTTGGAGGGAGGCCCAGACGGTGAACAGCTACCTGAGGATCTAGTCCTGGAATCTTGTTTTAACTCCAGGCAAACATGTCACGGTGCTGTTTGAGAAATTCTATGTATTGCTGCCGCTCCTCGGGGGACATGGCTGCACTGATCAATGTGGGTTTCAGATCTGCCTCGCTACCAAGGTTTACCTGTACCAGTTCATCAACCGTGGTAGAGGCGCCTTCCTCAAAGGCAGGGGGATCGTCCTCTAGGCCTTCCTCTCCACCCGTGGGGGGATTTCCCGTGACGGTAGATACTTATGGGCTATAAAAACATGAGGGTCCGCTGGTGCAGGCTTGGGTAGTAGTGGTCATCATATCAGGAGGGTCACTCGCCATTGAGACCATAGCAATGAAGGCAGTCGACCCTATCCCATCTGTTCTTCGGCCTTATGGGCCACTCTTGATGACATCAAAACAGTGGTGACGTGTCGAACAGAGTCCGTTGATTCCATCACGGTGAAAGAGACACGTATGGCGTACCTCAATTGTCATAAGATTGATATTCCGGTATCACACAGTGGTAGGGGGCTCCGAGATCACCTGAGCCTGGTTGGTGTAGGAGTACGAGGTGATTTTCCGCCGTCGCTTGGACATGGGAACATGACTTCCTTGCGTACCGTAAACAACAAAACACTGCCCCATGTCGGGGGTCGTGGCCTCTAATCGGTGGATCAGGAGGATGTAGGTGTCATCCATGCTTACCCATGGATGACTTGTTACTGGGGTGGGTTCATCCTCACTTAGTAGGATTTTCTTATCCTTACTCTTGTAATAATCCGCATCCAGATAGTGGGCCTCACAATAGGCGAAAGGAGACGTATCCCCTTGGAGAACACCTACTCGACCATTGAGGGAGTATTTGAGGCACTGGTGATACGACGAATGGACTGCTGCGTGCAGATGGAGCCATGACCTACCCATCAACGCATTGTAGGCGGTGTCCTGAGAGACGACCATGAACTCGGTGCTGGCAATTAAGCCACCAAACAGAGTCTTCAGGAGGATCTTGCCAACTGGGGTCTGCTCGGTCCTGTTGAACCCCTGGATTCTGAGGTAAGAGAGAGTTAAATCATCTTTAGACAGACCCAGCTTTCGCAATGTCCGAGTCAGAATAAGGTTGATTCTGGAACCCATGTCAACGAGGCAGCGACGGACTTCCACATCACTGAATTGGCCAGTGATGTACAGTGGGAGAATATGCCCCTATATAGAAGGGTCCTCATCTTCACTGGAGAATGAGATAAATGCCCGACATTCGGCGTTCTCAATTGCCTCGGAGAGGAAGGCTTCTGCGGCTGCTACCTCTGTCTCAAACTATAGGGGGATCCTTAGGGACTCAGCAAATGCTTTGCGCATTTCAGACGATAGGAGAAGGGCCTCAAGGATAGAAAGAATTACTAGAATGCCGGCTAGGTGCTTCAGGACATCGTAATTTCATGCCAAGCATGAACCTCTGCTTACAAGGTGTTGTTCTGTAGTTGGAGGCACATCGGGTCCTGCCTATTGAACCGACGGTTGGCTAGGGATGGGTACATCCTACTGCCTTTAAGTTGAAGCCCGGAGAGTAGTCTCCAAACTAGGATCGGACAGCAGAGACTAGCCTATAGCCGGGCAAGAATGGATGTGATACAAACGAGGCTGCTCTCCCTGATCTAGTAGCACAAACGGCGGTTGAGGTAAAGCTGAGGGCATTAGATGGGGTTGCACGTGCTGAGCTCTGCGCTAATCCTGCTCCACGGTGTTAACAAAAGAATACCCATGGCTGTCACTCGACGAGTCATCCACCACCGGTCGGATTCTGGGAGGAATCCCCATTTCAGGGGGCATAAAGTCGCCGAGAGTGCGGGATGATGACGGCACTGGCGGAGTGTGTTGTATCTTCGTGCATCGTCGCTGCTTGCCCTTTTGGGCAGGGTTATACTGTGAAGGCGATGTAGAGGTACTGTCTACTTCTTCTGAAGGTTTCAGCTGCTTCAGGTGAACCCGGATGATTCCATGGGCACAAATGATGGTTTTTCGAGCCTTCCAGTCGTCGTATCTCTAGGACCTGCGGCTGGGAACCTGCTGCCACACGCCTTCACTGTCGCTACCGATCTCTGACCCTGCAAAGACACCTGACACTTGTGTTGGTGTCGGGCCCAACCTGACTATGTTGTTGTTGAACTGGTCTTGAAGCCAGTCTTTAAACACATATCATTGCTTGAGGGTGTGACCCATAATCTGATGATAAGGACAGTAGTTGGGGTGATCGATGAGATTCACCTCTGTCGGCCTTCTACACTTGGCCAGGCGCAGAATCCCTTGCTCTAGAGCATTTTGGAAGTAGTGATGGACCTGATTTTCATTGAATGAATAAGTCTAGTGCCTTCTTTCTGGATAGGGGGACCTGGGGGCCTTGCCCTGAAGAGGGGCCGGAGGGGCCTGCCGAGGAGGCGGCTCCTGATTGTCTCGCCTAGGTGAAGGTGGCGCATTGCGTGGGGAAACCTGTCGATTCGGAGGTGGTCGCTACTAGGCAGGAGCCTACGCTTGATGTGGAGGACCTCTGTGGGGTTGTCGGGATGGTGCTGCTGGCAGTAATTACAGTTTCCTAGGGGCTTCTATTTGGGCCATCGTGGTGGGTTCGGCTCTGGCAGTCCTACTGGCTGGGATCATAGGGGGCAGCGAACGTGCCTGACTAGCCTGTTGCAGAGCCTCCTCAAGGAACTGAGCCTTGTCTGAGAAATCCCGGAATCCTCTAGGGTAATTCTGGGTAATCGGGGACGGCACCAGCTCCATTTTAACATTCACCACACACATCGTCAGTAATTACTCATGAGTCAGTGGCATATCGAGGGAGTACGTAAGTCCCTTCCACCGTGGGATGAAATCTGCGACTCGCTCATCAGGCTTTTTCTTACACTTGAAGAGGTCTGCAATGCTGGTCTTACGCGTGGTGGAGATGAACTGATATAGGAACTGCCGGTGGAGATCCTCCTAATCGGTCACCGATCTAATCGGTATCTAGTTGTACCAGACGAACGCAGGACCTTCCAATGTCTGCACGAAACATCGAAGCTTGGAGGCTTCTTGCTAGGCCAGAGTCCCCAGCAAGGGGCCACACCTAGAGGAAAAATGGGCCATGTGCTACAGAAGGTCCCATGTCCCATTGAAGGGCGAGAAAGTGGGGTTCCCAAAACCCGGGGGGTGCGGGCATATCATCCACCCACGCGGGATACGGATTGCCGTCCGGTGGGACTGCCACCTGCCGCATTTCCAACGCTTCGAGATGGGCTATATGTGCTGTTATAAGATCATCCAGGTGGGGGTACCTATCTTGACAGGGATCCCTAATCACAACTG
Organism: Viscum album; assembly: GCA_963277665.1. Taxonomy (NCBI): domain Eukaryota; kingdom Viridiplantae; phylum Streptophyta; class Magnoliopsida; order Santalales; family Viscaceae; genus Viscum; species Viscum album. The sequence goes on from OY728152.1 coordinate 2,089,870,115, forward strand.
TGTTGCCAGGTTTTTCAAAACGGTAGATGTCTTCAGTGGCTTGTGGATCGACTGGCGGAACGGCCTGTGGGGCGACTGGGGGAACCCTAACTGGGTTCTTCAGATTGCCCCGTCGTTCAGGGGGGTTTGGCAAGATTTATCCTGCCCTCTTGCCGTAAGATCCGGCTTCTGTCCTGTCTACGAAATCAGTATGATCAGGGTTGCCCGGAGGCATCTCACCGGGGGGAATTTTTCCTGCCCCTGCTGCCCCGACTTGGGATTACTATAGTCGGGTCGTCGCTCTGCAGCGCGCTCGGGCAAGAGTTCGTCAACCAGCCTCTTCTACTCAGCAATCTGCTGGCGTAACGTGGCCTTCATGGGATCTTCGTCCTTCTTCTGTACAGAGGCGGACAGGTCGGAGTGCTTGACAGTTCCGACGTGCTCCTTACCCTTACCAGCATTTCGACAGAGTAACAGCGACTCGGTGGGTACAGGGAGGCCTAGAAGGTTTTTCTACTGATGGGTAACCCTCCCTGATGAGTCCAGTAGTGGCGGTATGCCCTCAGGGGGTAAGTCTCCATCGAGAAACTCATGTTCTTCTTCCTTGTCCACTACGTCAGTAATGTGGACTGTGACCCCTCTCAAGGACTTGTCGCCAATATCGCATAACGAATCGTGCTGCCGTAGGATAGGGTTGAAGAGGAGAGAGGCATAGTGTCCCCAGCCATGGACTTGCACATGGGGGGTAGCTTCCCTGATGACTCTGTGGAGTACGTTGAAACTCTGAACACATTTTCATTGAAGGGTGATCTGACGGCCTGGTGACTCAGGGTGCTGGGCCATAGGGTGTGCGGCCAAATTGATCAGGAGACATTGCTCGTCGATTTCATCATAGTGATCTGGACTTCTGGGGTACATCACTCGTTCGTAACGAAGATGGAAGTGTGTCACCCATAGGGTTCGGCAAATGCATCCCACCTCTTTTGGGGTAAGGGACTCGGGCGCGCAAAAGTTCGGCGCCACCGTCGGCCATAACTTCTCCGGGAAGTGATCTGCGGAGAGGTACTGCCTCTGGAGCATCGCGGTGGGAACGCGGACATCAAATTCGTTCGCAGAGGGGTACCGCCTCTGGAGCTTCGCGGCGGGAACGCAAACGTCAAATTCGTTCGTGGAGGGGTACTGTATCTAGAGATTCGCGGGACCGCAATGTGCGGGGTGCTTCGTGCCGGTGCTTCGCGAGGCAGCGTGCGGGGCTTCTTTGGTGCTCCTTCCTTTCGTGCAGTATTTTGGCGCCAACAGATACCTCAGGTCTAGCTCGAAACTACATGTCAGAGTTTTCAATCTTGGGTACACAAATGTCATAGCGACCTCTACCTATTTGTATTGATACATGGATTAATTTTCTAGAAATATCCACTTTTCCTTAAGAAAATTCCAAGATGTCCTTGTATTTTTATCCTCATATACTCTCTCAAGGACTCTTCCCTAATCTATTTTTTCAAAAACTAGTTTCCATGTTTTCTACTAATGTTTTTTTGATACCAACTGTATGGACCCAACCTCAGTTTCCTCGACACGGTGCCATATGTTATTAAATTGGAATATAAATAAGGAATATTCATCCTCAAGGACCAAGTAGATTATTAGCCTTTGAAAACAAGATACATATATAAGTTCAACATTTCAACTAGAAATTAAATACAACATAGAAACTCCTTAGACAACATCCATAACTCCTAGGTCATTTCAGCATGTCATTCATAAAAAAATTATTCATGTCGTAAAAAGATGAAGCATAAGAAAGGGGTGAGATAAAATGCTCTGTAAGAGTAATCAATACAGTTGATGATTACATAAACATTGTACATTTTGAATAATTGTAAACACATCCCTTTAAAAATATACTTGAACAAAATATGTTAGAAATATGAGTTGAGTAAATATTTCCATAATATATCGTAATCATGGGTATTATACTAGTAGAAGAACCACATAAACCATCAATTATATTTTCATAATGAGGGAATTTATAATTCGGGACAACATAACCAAGCCGTCAATGCCTCATGCCAAGACCAAAAATAATCATTTTTTCAAGGTCTTATGCCAAGACCGTAGATTGTCTCAATTGACCCACTGATGCACCATAGTGCTATAGCAGGGCCCACCCAACAATTTCTATGTCTAATTCATTTCTCATATGAACGGGGATAAGTATAAACTAGATATACATTCATATTGATAATAATATATAAAATGTAAACAACATTCCCTGAACATTATTCATAAACACTAACCATTCAGAGTAAATTAGTGAATGGTTTTAAGTTAGTACTTCCACCGACATAATAATCATAAACCATTATATTAAATATGTTAGGAAATTCCATGAAAATTTAATCCCAATAATACATCAGAATCTGCAAGAGTGTTTAAATAGATGAAGATAATTTTATAAAATATTCATGAAATTCTTGAGATATATACCTTTTTTATTTGAAAATAATAGTTCTTTTGGAAGCACTACTAAAAAATAATGCTATATACATGGTTTTAAACCATGTATATATACCCAATAACTGAGGATATTTGTTAAATACATGGTTTACTCAATTGTGGCATTTATTGTCATGGCTATAGGTCTTTATCCATAGTTCAAATCGTGGAATTGGAAAAAATCAGTCATCATTTATAGCCATGGTTTAAAACCATGGATATGTGTCTACACCCAAGGTTTTGGACCATAGCTATAAGTTTTCACATTTCCTAAATAAACCATCACCATTTAGCCGATGATGTCCCCTTGCACCCCCACCCTACACAGCCCCCTTGAACCCCCCCCCCCCCACCTTCCACTCCCCTTGCACCCCCATGAACACCCCCATGCCCCCATGCACACACACCCTTCCACACTTGCACACCCCTTACACCACCCCTGCAGGACACCCCCACTACACCCCATCCTGGATAAACCCCCTCCACCCCATCTAGATAACCCCCTGGACAACATATCCTCCCACCCCTAAACATCCCCCATGCACCCCAACCCCTTTTCACCAGCTACACACCCCCTTTCACCCCAGGTCCCATTACACACACCCCCTTGCAGACCTACGCACCACCATCCTAGTGGAACCCCTTGTACCACTGCTGTTGGACACCCCTTGCTGGACCCCCGGACAGGACCCTCCCTAAACAAAAACCCCCCCTCAGATAGAATCCCCCCTGGAAAGCACCTCCCGGACAACACCCAACCCCCACTACACAACCCCCCTTTCACCCCCTACACATCTATTACACCCCCTTCATACCCCCTTGCAACATAGTCCCCTTGCACACATACACACCCCTTTCCCCCATACTGAATACCCCCCACCCCTTGGATAACACCCCCCGGAGAGAACCCCCACCTCCCTGGATAGACACCGCCCTAGACAGCATCCCCCTAGAAAAACTCCCCACAATTTTCAAAAGGTTCAATGTACGTGGGACTTAATTTTCCTTTATTACTGAATCATATAATACCCTTCCATAAATATAACTTTAAGAAGACATGATATCCTTATTGAAATTCCAAATCCTTCCTTTGGTTATCAGAATATCTCTTCTGCCTACATTGAGATATTTTGATATGGGTTTGAATTATCTTCACATTTTTCTTGTTTACTCAACAAGTTCTAGGCCTACGAGCTTCCTTTCACCAACATCATCCCAGAAATTTGGTGTACGACATCTATTTTCATGAAACACTAAATTTTGTGCCATATGGACAGTTGAATGGAAGATATTGTTATAGTAAAATTCTATGGGTTGTAAATAATGATCCCACATTCCTTGAAAGTTGAATGAAAAATACCTCAACATGTTTTCCAATGTTTTAATAGTCCATTCCGATTTTCCATCAGTTTGTGGGTGGTATGCAGTGATCAAATAAAGATCAGTGTCTAGGGATTTCTAAAGACTCTTCCATAATTGTGATGTAAAATAGGGATTATGATCTGAAAAAATTGATAAGGTTCTCCATTAATTCTTGAAACATAATTAATTTAAAGTCTTACTAAACGTTCAAGTGTTAAGTCTTATCTTATAGAAATAAAATTTTATAATTTTTTAAGATGGTAAATAAGGACCCATATTGCGTCATTCTTTCATAGAGTCATTGGTAGCCCCATAAAAAATTCCATCATAATATCATCTCATTTCCACATAGGTATAGGAAGAGGTTTTGTGACTCCTCCACAGTTTCGTCTTCCAGTCTTCACATGTGGACAAACCAACCATCTCGACATGTGATCAACAATCTCCCTCTTCGTTTTTTTCCCACAAAATGTATTCCTTTAGATCTCTATATAGCATTGTGCTACCATAGTTTATAGATAAATTAAATCTATGAGAATCATCCAATAGTTCCCACATTATCTCAGGAATAGCGGGAACTGAAATCCTCTTTCCGAATTTCAAAATTCCACCTTTATATAAAAATTCAATCAAATTCCAATCATTTATAGCTTTAATTTTCTTTTTAAACTTCTCATCATCAGCCTGGGAATTTTTTATCCTCTCTAATATAGATGGTTAGTAGACCATTTGAAAAACTAGTGATGTGTTGCCTTCCTTGATAATTCCCATATCCATCTATACTAGATCCATAATAATAGGATTCCTTTCAACTATCATCTTGTTCATAATTACATGGTCTTCTCTACTCAAAGTGACCGCCATCCTATTTGGCTTCCCCTAGTGGTAGTGTACTGTGAAATAATAATCCTTGAGTAGATAAATCCATCCCCTTTGTCTCATGTTGATTTATTTTTGTGATGAGTAAAATTTAAAACTCTTATGATCTGTATATTTCTCACATTTTTCTCAATAGAGGTAATGTATCCAAATATTCAGAGCAAAGATTACCACTGATAACTCAAGATCATGAGTTATATAGTTTTGTTCTTGAACTTTTATCTACCTAGATTCTTGGGAAATCACTATATCATTCTTCATAATGACAAAACCAATTCCTTTATTTCATACACCACTAAATATCACAAAGCTTTCATTCCCTAATGGTAGAGTCATGATTGGAGAATTCAATAATCTTCTCATCAATTCATTAAAACATTCTAAAAATTCCTTTTTCCATATGTATTTAACCCCTTTTCGTGTATGATTGGTCATTTGGTTGGCTAAATGGGAGAAGTCCTAAACAAAAAGCTGATAATAACCTGCTAAAGCAATAAAACTGCATACCTCAGTTATGCTTGATGGAGTAGTCCATTATTGTACATCCTTTTTCATCCAAATATCTACCAATATTCCATCCTTAGAGACACTTTTTCCCATAAAAGAAAACTTATTAGAGCCAAAAATCACAATTTCTAAACTCCACATATAATTTATTTCATTTAATTGTTTTCATAATAGGGCGCGAGTGATTTTTATGATCTTTATATATTTTAGAGTATACCAAGATATCATTAATAAACAGAACTACAAAGCCATCATGATATTCCTTTAAATCATTGTTCCTTTGATCCATGAAAATATATAGTGCATTAGTTATTCCAAAAGGCATTACTGTAAACTCATAATGCCTATACCTAGTTCGAAATGCTGTTTTTTGGAATGTATTTCATCCTCATAAGAAACAGATGATATCTAGATCAAATTTAAATTTAAAAAAATATTTGGATCCAGTTAGTTGATAAAATAAATCATCAATTCATAGCAGATGATTCTTATTCATTATTGAAATAGCATTGATTTCTCTATAATCAATGCATATCCCCATGTATCAATATTTCTTCTTGATAAAGAGGACAAGGGCTCCCCATAAAGAAACATTAGGTCGAATAAATCCATTGTCAATCAATTCCACTAGTTTTTTATTTAGTTCCACTAACTTTATAATAGCCATTCTATATGGGTTCATTGTTATAGGATTTGAACCAAGAATTAAGTCAATGGAAAACTCAATTTCCCACTCTAGAGGATGTCTAGGAAAATACTATGGAATGACCTCAACATATTCTTTGACAATACATACATACTCTATCTATAAATTCTTCTCCTCAACCATATTTATTTCATTCCCTTCCTCCCAAATAATTGAATTTAATAGAGCTATTAGGGGTGGATCTATATGAGAATAAAATTGAAAGTTTTCTTGTCAAAAAATAAGGGATTCAACACTAATCTCAAAAATGGTAACTTCCTTCTTCATATAATAGATCTTTACATCATAATTCGATATCCAATTCATAGCAAGAATAATATCATAGTCAACAATTCGTATAATGATAAGTTGAGAAACTAAGGCTCATTTATGTGTCATGAGGGGGACTAATCGCCACACTTTTGTTGCAATGATACATCCACAAAGTGTTTTTACTGATAAATCCTTTATTAATTCAAATTAGACATTTCTAATTTTCTTGGAAAACTAAGAAGATATAAATGAATGCGCCAAAACAAAATCAAATAAAGCATTTGCTATGTTTGATGAAATGATCAATGTACCTACCACTAATTCTTTAGGTACATAAACCTCTATAGTTGTTACCACATAATCTTGGCCTTTCACCCTTGGACTTCCTTGGGAAATGTTTCCCTAATGCTTTAGACATTCATATGCATACATCTCTATGCAATTGTAGCACTGAATATTGGTAGCTTCTTTCTCCCCTTACAATCCCGACATAGGTGTCCTTTTTTCTACACTTATAACTGAATCACATTACCTTCATAAAGGTTTTAGGGTGTTTCTTCCAACAATTACTATTGATTGTAAATTCAACTCTTCCCTCATTCCCCATTTATTTATTTTTTTTCTAGAGTTTTCTGCAGCCCTCTTCTTCTCTTGTTTTCCGTTAATGTCATAAGAATATGAAAATTCCTTTTCTGCCTTCATATCATGTGATAATATATCTTCATATAAAGAGAAAAATTTGGAGACTATATCCCTTTAGAAAATGGTTTTAAACCATCAAATAATTGATCAATTTTTCTCCTAGGATTATGTATGTAGTCCAAAGAATCTCGTGCCAACTTTGTAAAGGTGGCTTCATACTTGGAAACATTTTAATCCTCATTATGCCTCAGATTAAAGAATTGTGTCTCTATATTTTCTTGTAGTTCAGGAGGGATGTATTTTTCTAGGAATATTTTTTCAAAATAACTCCATTCCATATCTTCTATTTCATCATCTAACATTGTGCATTGGATTAATTACCACCACTAATCCACATCTCCCAATATATGATACCCTACCGTGACAACCTCCTCTCTTTACTTATATCCCAAATAGAGAAATATCTTTTCTAGGGAACATATCCACTACTCTGATACAAATGGGTATGTATTCCCATTAAATGATTGAGTTTATTCTCACATAAACCAATCTAACATAGCTCCTCAATGTGGTGGATTTGGAATCTCCATACATGAAAGGTTATTATTCAAAACATGAGTAATTTTTACCAGTATAGTTATATATTTCCCACCACCAGTAACAGAACTAGAGCCAACATCATTGTCTTGCATGAGTGGGAAATCTCTATAGGAGACACTCGCGTTCATGTATTTTCCATTCCTTCTACTAGGCACCATTTTTAAATAATGGTATACACAATATTAGGGTATGGATCATTATTTATATTATCAATGTAGAAAAATACTTATCATAAATAAATATTTTATGCATAGTTAATCTCTTTATCATAAATATGGTATCTTTGAGGAAACATTTTAATTTAAATCCTTCATAATGGATTGTAAAGGAAATATGAATTTTCCTAAAAATGTCATTCAAGATTTTCAATACCAAGAGTGAAGCATGGCTCGTTGTCATATTCTACGATACCCCAGGTCTAGGAGTAAACTCCATGTTAGAGTTTTCACTCTTAGGTACACCAATGCCAGAGCCACCTCTACCTATTTGTATCGAGACATGGATTAATTTTCTAGAAATATCCTCTTTTCCTTAAAAAAATTACAATATGTCCTTGTATTTTTATCCTAAAATACTATCTCAGGGACTCTTACATAATCTATTTTTTCAAAAACTAGTTTCCATGTTTTCTACTAATGTTTTTTTATACCAACTGTACGGACCCAACCTCAGTTTCCTAGATACAATGACTTATTTTATTACATTGGCATATAAATAAGGAATATGCATCCTCAAGGACCAAGTAGTTTGTTATCCTTTTAAAAAAAGATACATATATAAGTTCAGCATTACAACTAGAAAATAAAAACAACATAGAAACTCCTTAGGAAACATCCATAACTCCTAGGTCATATCAGCATGTCAATCATAATAAAATTCTTCATGTCCTGAAAAGATGAAACATAAGAAAGGGGTGAGATAAAATGCTCTGTAAGAGTGATCAATATAGTTTATGATTATATAAACATTGTACATGTTTAATAATTGTAAACACATCCCTTTAAAAATATACTTGAACAAAATTTGGTAGAAATATGAGTTGAGTAAATATTTCAATAATATAACGTAATCATGGGTATTCTACTAGTAGAAGAACCACATAAACCATCATTTATATTTTAATAATGAGGGAAGTCATAATTTGGGACAAAAAATCAAAACTGTCAAGGACTCATGCCAAGACCATAAATAATCATTTTTTCAAGGTCTTGTGCCAAGACCGTAGTTTGTCTCAATTGACCCACTGATTCACCATAGTGCTATAGCAGGGCCCACCAAACACTTTCTATGTCCAATGCATTTCTCATATGAACGGGGATAAATATAAACTAAATATACATTCATATTTATACTAATATATAAAATGTAAACAACATTCCCCGAACATTAATCATAAACACTAACCATTCAGAGTAAACTGGTGAATGGTTTTAAGATAGTACATCCACCGAAAAAATAATCATAAACCATTAAATTAAATATGTTAGGAAATTCCATGAAAAATTAATCCCAATAATACATCAGAATTTGCAAGAGTTTTAAAATAAATTAATATACTTTTATAAAACTTTCAAGTAACTCTTGAGATAAATACCCTTTTTCTTTGAAAAGAATAGTTCTTTTGGAAACACTGCTAAAAATATGGCTATATACATGGTTTTAAACCATGTATATATACCAAATAATTAAGGATATTTGTTAAATCCATGGTTTACTCAATTGTGGCATGTATTGGCATGGATATAGGTCTTTAGCCATAGTTCAAACTGTGGAATTGGATAAAATAAGTCATCATCTATAGATATTGTTTAAAACCATTGCTATATGTCTACACCCATGGTTTTGAACCATAGCTATAAGTCGTCAAATTTCCTAAAAAACCATCACCATTTAGCCGATGATGTCCCCTTGCACCCCCCCCCCCCCCTACACAGCCCACTTGCACCCCCTTCCACTCCCCATGCACCCTCATGCACACCCCCATGTCCCCATGCACACACACCTTTCCACACTTGCACACCCCTTACACCACCCCTGCAGGTCACCCCCACTACACCCCTTCCTGGATAGACCCCATACACCCCATCTAGACAACCCCTAGGCAACATCCCCCCCACCCCCTACATAGCCCCCTTGCACCCCCAACCCCCTTTCACCCCCTACACACCCCCTTTCACCCCAGGTCCCCTTACACACACCCCCTTGCAGACCTACACCCCCCCACCCTAGTGGACCGCCCTTGTACCACTACTGTTGGACACCCCCTGCTGGACCCCCTGGACAGACCATCCCTAAACAACCCCCCCCCCCCTCAGATAGCATCCCCCCTAGACAGCACCCCCCGGACAACACCCACCCCCACTGCACAACCATCCTTTCACCCCCTACACATCTATTACACCCCTTGCACACCCCCCTTGCACCATAGTCCCCTTGCACACATACACACCCCTTCCCCCTACTGGAAAACCCCCTCCCCCTGGATACCCCCCCTGGGGAGCACCCCCACCTCCCTGGATAGACACCCCCCCTAGACAGCATCCCCCCCCGGAAAAACACCCCACAATTTTCAATAGGATTAATGTACTTGGGACTTAATTTTCCATTCTTACTGAGTCATATAATACCCTTCCATGAAGATACCTTTAAGAAAAAACGATATCCTTATTGAAATTCCAAATCATTCCCTGGGTTTTCATAATATCTCTTGTGCCTACATTGAGATATTTTGATATGGGTTTGAATTATCTTGACATTTTGGTTGTTTCCTCATCAAGTTCTGGGCCTACGAGCTTCCTTTCACCACCATCATCCCAGAAATTTGGTGTACGACATCTATTTTCATACAACACTGAATTTGGTGTCATATGGAGACTTGAATGGGATCTATTACTATAGTAAAATTATATGGGTTGTAAATAATGATCCCGCATGCCTTGAATGTCGAATTAAAATGACCTCAACATGTTTTCCAATTCTTGAATAGTACGTTTCAATTTTCCATCTATTTTTGGGTGATATGTAGTGCTAAAATAAAGATCAGTGTCTAGGGATTTCAAAAGACTCTTCCATAATTGTGATGTAAAATAGGGATCATGATCTGAAATAATTGATAAGGGTACACCATTAATTCTTGAAACATAATTAAAATATAGTCTTCCTAAACGTCCAAGTGGTAAATCTTCTCCTATAGAAATAAAATATGATAATTTTGTAAGATGGTCAAGAAGGACCCATATTTCATCATTCTTTATTAGAGTCATTGGAAGCCCCATAAAAAATTCCATCGTAATATCATCCCATTTCCATGTAGGTATAGGAAAAGGTTTTGTGACTCATCCACGGTTTTGTCTTCTAGTCTTCACATGTTGACCAACCAACCATCTCGACATGTGATCAACAATCTCCCTCTTCATGTTTTCCAACAAAATTTTTTCCTTTAGATCTCTATATATAATTTTTCTACAAAGGTTTATAGAGAAGTTAAAGCTATGAGAATCATCCAATAGTTCCCTCTTTAGCTCAGGAAGAGCGAGAACAGAAATCCTCTTTATGAATTTCAAAATGCCACCTTCATATACAAATTCAATCAACTTACCATCATTTATAGCTTTAATTTTCCTTTTAAACTTCTCATCATCAGCCTGATAATTTTTTATCCTCTCAAATTAGGATTGTTTGGAGACCATTTGAAAAACTAGTGATGTGTTACGTTCCTTGATAATTCCCATATCCATTTTTACTAGATTCGTGACAATAGGATTCCTTTCCACTATCATCTTATTCATAATTACATGGTCTTTTCTACTCAAAGCGTCTGCCATCCTATTTTTCATCCCCTAGTGGTAGTGTATTGTGAAATAATAATCCTTGAGTAGATCAATCCATCCCCTTTGTCTCATGTTGAGTTATTTTTGTGAGAAGTCTAATTTAAAACTCTTATGATCTGTTTATATATCAATTTTTTCTCCATAGAGGTAATGTATCCAAATATTCAGAGCGATGACTACTACTGATAACTCAAGATCACGAGTTTTATAGTTTTTTTCATGAACATTTATCTAAATAGATTCTTTGGAAATCACTCTATCATTCTTCATAATGACACAGCCAATTTCATTATTTGATACATCACTAAAGATCACAAAGATTTCATTCCGTAATGGTAGAGTCATGATTGGAGAATTCACTAATCTTCTCTTCAATTCATTAAAATATTCTTCAAATTCCTTTTTCGATACGTATTTGACCCCTTTTCGTGTATGATTGGTCATTTGGTTGGCTAAATGGGAGAAGTTCTAAAAAAATGATGACAATAACCTGCTAAACCAATAAAATTGCGTACCACAGTTTTGTTCGTTGGAGTATTCCATTATTTTAAATCCTTTTTCTTCATAATATCTACCAATATTCCATCTTTAGAGACAATTTATCCCATAAAGAAAACTTATTAGTTCCAAAAATTACACTTTCTAAACTCCACATATAATTTATTTCTTCTATGTGTCTTCATAATAGTGTGCGGGTGATTTTTATCATCTTCGTATAATTTAGAGTATACCAAGATATCATTAATAAACAGAACTAAAAATTCATCATGATATTCCTTGAAAACATTGTTCATTATATCAATGAAAATTGATAGTGCATTAGTTAGTCCAAAAGGCATTACTGTAAACTCGTAATGCCTATACCTAGTTCGAAATGCTTTTTTTGGAATGTATTCCATCCTCATAAGAAACAGATGATATCCAGATCAAAGATAAATCTTAAAAAATATTTGGTTCCATTTAGTTGATCAAATAAATCATTAATTCGCTGTAGATGATTCTTATTCTTTATTGAAATATCATTTATTTCTCTATAATCAATGCATAGCCCTATGTATCAATATTTCTCTTCATAAAGAGTACAAGGGATCCCCATAATGAAACATTGGGTCGAATAAATCCATTTTCACTCAATTCCACTAGTTTTTTTATTTAGTTCCACTCACTCCATAATAGCCATTCTATAAGGGTTCACTGTTATAGGATTTGAACCAAGAATTAAGTCAATGGAAAACTCAATTTCCCACTCCAGAGGATGTCTAGGTAAATCCTCTAGAAAGACCTCAACATATTCTTGCACAATACATACATACTCTATCTGTAAATTCTTCTCCTCAACAATATTTATTTTATTTCCTTCCTCCAAAATAATTAAATTTAGTAGAGCTACTGGGGGTGGATCTATATGAGAATAAAATGGCGAGTTTTCTTCTCTAAAAATAATGGATTCAACACTAATCTCAAAAATTGTAACTTCCTTCTTCATACAAAAGATCATCACATCATAATTCGATATCCAATTCATACCAATAATAATATCATATTCAACCATTCATATAATGATAAGTTGAGAAACTAAGGCTCATTTATGTGTCATGATGGGGACTAATCGCCACACTTTTGTTGCAATGATATATCCACAAAGAGTTTTTACTGATAAATCCTGTATTAATTCAAATTAGACATGTCTAAATTTCATGGAAAACTAAGAAGATATAAATGAATTCTCCAATCCAAAATCAAATAAAGCATTGGCTATGTTTGATGAAATAATCAATGTACCTACCACCACTTATTTAGGTATGTCAACCTCTATATTTGTTACCACATAAGCTTTGCCTTTCACAGTTGGCCTTCCGTCGAGAATGTTTCCCTAATTCTTAAGACATTCATGTGCATACATCTCTATGCAATTGTAGCACTGAATATTGGTAGCTTCTTTCTCCCCCCTAAAATACAGACATCAGTGGCCTTTTTTTCTACACATATAACCAAGTAACATTACCTTCATAAAAGTTTTAGGGTGTTTCTTCCAATAATTACTATAGATTGTAAATTCAACTCTTCCCTTATTCCCCTTTTGTTTATTTCCTTTTCTAGATTTCTCTGCAACTCTTTTCTTCTCTTGTTTTCCATTAAAGTCATATGACTATGAAAATTCATTTTCTATATTGATATCACCTAATAATATATCATCATATAAAGAGAAAAATTTGGAGACTATATCCCTTTAGAGGAATGGTTTTAAACCATCAAATAATTGATCAATTTTTCTCCTAGGATTACGTATGTAGTCTACAGCATGTCGTGCCAACCTTGTAAAGGTGGCTTCATAGTTGGATACATTTTCATCTTCATTATGCCTCAGATTCAAGAATTGTGTCTCTATATCTTCTTGTAGTTCAAGAGGGATGTATTTTTCTAGAAATATTTTTTCAAAATACCTCCATTCCATATCATCTATTTCATCATCCAACATTGTGCATTGGATTAATTACCACCACTAATCCACATATCCTAATAAATGATAAACTACCATGACAACCTTCTCTCTTTAGTTACATCCCAAAGTGAGATATATCATCTCTAGGGAAAATATCCACTACTCTAATACAATTGGGTTTCTATTCCCATTAAATGATAGAGTTTGTTGTCACATAAACCAATCTAACATAGCTCCTCAATGTGGTGGATTAGGACACTCCATACGGGTAAGGTTATTATTCATAACTTGATTAATTTTTCCCAGTACAGTTATATGTTTCCCACCACCAGTCATAGCACCAGATCCGAAATCATTATCTTGCATCCGTGGGAAATCTCTACAGGGGACACTCACGTTCATGTATTTTACATTCCTTCCACTAGTCACCATTTCTAAATAATGGTATAAACAATATTAGGGTATGGATCATAATTTATAATCTCAATTTAGAAAAATAATTTTCATAAATTAATATTCTATGCATAGTTAATCTCTTAATCATAAATATGGTATCTTTGAGGAAACATTTTAATTTAAATCCTTCATAATGTATTTTAAAGAAAATGTGAATTTTCCAAAAAAATGTCCCCCAATATTATCAATACCAAGAGTGAATCATGGTTTATTTTCATGTACTATGATACCACAGGTCTAGCATGAAACTCTATGTCAGTGTTTTCACTCTTAGGTACACCAATTCCAGAGCTACCTCTACCTATTTTTATTGTGACATGGATTAATTTTCTAGAAATATCCACTTTTCCTTAACCAAATTCCAAGATGTACTTGTATATTTATCCTCAAATACTATCTCAAGTACTCTTCGCTAATCGATTTTTTCAAAAACTAGTTTCCATGATTTCTACTAATGTTTTTTATACCAACTTTGCGGACCCGACCTCAGTTTCCTAGATACAATGCCTTATTTTATTACATTTCCATATAATTAATGAATATGCATCCTAAAGGAACAAGTAGTTTATTATCCTTTAAAAACAAGATACATATAAAAGTTCAACATTACATCTTGGAAATAAATACAACATATAAAATCCTTAGATAGCATCCATAACTCCTAGGTCACTTCAGCATGTCATTCATAATAAAATTCTTCATGTCCTGAAAAGATGAAGCATAAAATAGGGGGAGATAAAATGATCTGTAAGAGTAAGAAGTACAGTTGATGATTACGTAAACATTGTACATGTTGAATAATTGTAAACACATCCCTTTTAAAATATACCGGAACAAAATATGGTAGAAATGTGAGTTGAGTAAATATTTCCATAATATAACGTAATCATGGGTATTCTACTAGTAAAAGAACCACATAAACCATAAATTAAATTTTCATAATGAGTGAATTCATAATTCGGGACAACATAACCAAACTGTCAAGGCCTCATGCCTAGACCATAAATAATCATTTTTTCAAGGTCTTCTGCCAAGACCGTAGTTTGTCTCAATTGACCCACTGATGCACCATAGTGTTGTAGCGGGGCCCACCAAACACTTTCTATGTCCAATGCATTTCTCATATGAACGAGGATAAATATAAACTACATATACATTCATATTGATAATAATATATAAAATGTAAACAACATTACATAAACATTAATCATAAACACTAACCATTCAGAGTAAATTGGTGAATGGTTTTAAGATAGTACATCCACCGACAAAATAATCATAAACCATTAAATTAAATATGTTAGGAAATTCCATGAAAAAATAATCCCAATAATACATCAGAATCTACAAGAGTGTTGAAATAGATGAAGATACTTTTATAAAATATTCATGTAATTCTTGAGATAAATACCCTTTTATTAGAAAAGATTAGTTCTTTTGGAAACACTACTAAAAACATAAGGCTATGTACATGGTTTTAAACCATGTATATATGCCCAATAACCGAGGATATTTGTTAAATCCATGGTTTAATCAATTGTGGCATGTATTGGCATGGATATAGGTCTTTAGCCACAATTCAAACCGTGGAATTGGCTAAAATCAGTCATCATCTATAGCCACGGTTTAAAACCATAGTTATATGTCTACACCCAAGGTTTTGTACCATAGATATAAGTCCTCACATTTCCTAAAAAAACCATCACCATTCAGCCGATGATGTCCCCTTCCACCCCCTTTCACCCCCGCTTCCTCTCCCCTTACACCCCCATGAACACCCCTATGTCCCCATGCACACACACCCTTCCACACATGCACACCCCTTACACCACCCCTGTAGGACACCCCCACTACACCCCTTCCGGGATAGACCCCCTCCACCCCATCTAGTCAAACCCCTGGACAACATCCCCCCCACCCCCTACACAGCCCCCATGCACCCCCAACCCCCTTTCACCCCCTAAACATTTATTACATCCCCTGCACAGCCCCTTGAACCCTAGTCCCCTTGAACACATACACACCCCTTCCCCCTACTAAAACCCCCCACCCCCTAGATACCTCCCCTAGAGAGCACCCCCACCTCCCTGGACAGACACCCCCCCCCGGAAAAACACCACACCCCCTTAGACAGACCCCCACCCTTACCCCCAATAAAGACCCCCCTGGATAGCACCCCTACCCCTAGACACCCCCCTGCATAGCCTCCGTTACACCCCCTATCCCCTTTTACACACATCCATTCACACCCTTGTTGGACACCTCTACACAACATCCCTCCTGCTAGACCCCCAGTGAACCACCCCTGCTAGACACCCCCCCCCCCCCCGCACAACCTCCCTTGCACCCCCCCCCCCCCCCGGTCCCCTTGCGCACACACCCTTGCACACCCCTGCTGGACACCACATGGACCACCATGACTGGACAACCCTTGCACCAACCCAGATAGACACCCCCTGCGCACCCCCTCCTGGACAGACCACCCCTGGATTGACCCCCCTATACCTAGTAGATTAAGTCTCTCAACCATATATTTTTGGAGGATAATTAACAGTGTAATTAATGGACACAAGAGTTTTAGTAGTTATATACTCATAATATAGATGAAATCAAAAAAAATCACTCAAAAAATGGTGTCTAGTGTGTAATTACTCTTGATTGGAATAACCTGGGAAAATTTCTCAAACCCAAAAAACAAAAGAAATGATGAATTTATTGACAGAAGATTTAATTATGCATGTAATGAGTTGGGTTTATTATTTCTTTTTTAAACTGAAAAATAATGGGCCTATGTGGATCCACTTCAAAGTAGTTTCGATTAATAGATTTGGATTTGTGGTGGTGGAATAATTATAAGCTATGACTACTCAAACAAATAAATACATAAATATTTCAAGGAAACATAACATGTGGGTGATATGGAGAATTTAAAATATGTACAGATGTACTGAAAGGAGTAGAAAGAGGTTTTTTATCTAGTACATGATCATGTCGAACTGACTAGTCACCAAGATATATCTTTTTCATCGACACTGCAGCCCCAGATGAAAAATGGTGTGTAAGAGTAGATGAATATATCTACAACAATGCAGGTTACATCTATTTTTTTTCATGGAATCATGCACATATTGGATTATTTCTATGTGTTTTGGGGTGAAAGAGGCTTTCATTTCAAGTATGACAATGCAACAGGCTCCTGTGGAGTTTCCATTCCAAATACCAGCATTTGAATTTTTGAAACCTATTTGGTTGAAGAGAAAACCAATGGAAAAAGTTTATGTATATAAAAATCTCAATGTGCAGGTAGGATACATAGAGGCATGTGAATCTAAAAAGGATACAATAAGGTTCTTTAAATGGTTGTGTGTTGAGAATGAAAATGCTTGGGATCGAAGGGAATGTACAGAGGATCAAGACCAATGCACTGAAAAGAGTTCCATCATATTTATAAATTATTTTATATGGAATAGGGGTATTTTCATTATAATATAGTTTTGTTGTTGGTTCCATAATCCTTTAAATATCTATGTAAATACATATAAATTTTTTATCTATTGATAATAGCAGTATTTAGAGCCCAATTGCAAATTTCTTTTGATAATATGACTACTATGGAGGTTTTGTTGTGTGGTAGTAACAACTCTGAGAATCCAAATTCAAATATGCTTGATTGTAGTGGTGATTTCAATAATAAATATATTAAATTTAATATTGTTTCTAAACATAAGGCTGTTAAGGGATGTGATTTAGAATAGTCCAATCTAGTTATTAGCTTTGGGAAACAACTATTCAAAACCATAGAGCCAGCAATAAATCTTGGAAATTCCAAATAGAATATGACTCCTTGGAAATTAGATTTTGAAAAATAACATGGTGCATAAATATTTTAAATTGCTAATAGTTTATGAGATAACTCACTCTGAGAATAAAATAATATAAATATTCTAGAAACATCACTTCATATGCCTATAAGTAGACATATTCTGGAATGAATATGCAATTCTCGATGAGAAAAATGCACAATGTAAACATGTAAGTTATGGATTATATAGTAATTATAGATATCATACCTCCTAATGATTCTAATCCTTTTCTCTTTTTCAAATAAAAAATCTGATTGAATTGTTTTTTGCTTGTTTATCCCGTAAAAATACTATTAGAGGTGCATGTCTGGTTATGGGACTGGTTCAGATGTCGAGGAGAAATTTGAAATTAAATCCATTTGGGGGAATATGGGGGAAATTGTTGATGTTTTTGAGGCTAGTTGAGGAAGAATTTGATTTTAAGAAGATGATATATCCTCTAAAGTTAGTGATTAAGAACAAAACATCCAACTTTATGCTTAAATAGGTATGACAAACAGAACATTTCTGATAATTTAGATTCTCATTGAGTATTTTTTCCCTCTATCTTGGAATGAAATGTGAAGAGGAAATCTATAATTCTAAAATATCATCCAAAAATAAATGGAGGAGGTGAGGTTTGGGGATTCACAAATGTGGAATATAGAACTATATTTATAATTTATATAATATAACAGTGTGGTAGTATTATTTGAATTATTTAGTCTTTCTACCTTGAGTAAAGGTTGTAATTTAAAGAGAGTGGTGATTATGGGAACATGGGATTGGGTTGTGGATTTAGAGAATAATGTAAGGTGGTGTTGCACTGGGGTAGGTGAGTGTCTAATAACAGCTAACAATTTATTGTAAATGGTATTTCAATGTTGTCGTCCTACTAGATGAGAGTAGTTTAGGGATGATGATGTGTCTCTATTGGAACTACTGAATTCCATATTCTTTATCATCCACTAATTGAATTGGTCTTATAAAACATTTATTTGACACATCTTATATCCAAATTAACACACTAATGTTGATATAAATGTAGGTCAAAAAATAGTTTCCGAGAATCTTTTCATTTCAATTATTACAATCAAGTATTTGATTTCATGATTTATGTATTTTCAATCTATTCAAAAAAACTAAAAAAAATATTTTATCAAGAAAAATATAGGGATCATAAAGAAGAAGAAGATATTTTTCATGGTTATATCTTAGGATCCTTACCATCTCAAACTAGAATTGGGTGGTGAATGAGGAACAGAACACAAGTACAAAGTGGTTCTTTGATGGGGAAATAAGAACCTTGATAGGGGTGGAACCAAAAAGTATTCAATAACTAGTGGTTTTGTAATTGGTTAGTACCACAAGACTTAAAAGGTGGTACATGTATCATATTGAGTGATGAAATAGTGGATGTCTTCACAAAAGTCTAATGTGTGATTCCAAAAGAGTAATACCCTATCTACAATTCTTTTGAATACCATTAGGTACTTCTAAGATACCAACTCAAATTTCATGAAGCTAGTTAGTTGGGAATGAGTGGCTCAAAATTGAATTATGTATCCTTACAGATTCGACCCATATATTTTGATATGATCACACCATTCTTTACACAATATTTCCAGAGGAATGTTAAGGGTGAGTTATATGATAATAGAGATGACGTAAGGAAGCTTGGTATTGGATCTCATAGATCCTTAAATTATGTAGTTCTCATTTATGATAAATTTAATGGGATGTTGAATGATATCATGAATGTCACTAAGGGTGATCAATGTATAGTTTTTATATCTCAAGATCTAGTATCTAGAAACTACTATCATTTTTTAACCTCTTTGAACAATGTCTACAAATAAGTTCAAGGGATATATTCATATTTTACTTGAAAAAACTATTGGTTATTAAAAAACCATTATTTAAACTAATAATGTAATTATGGATACAAGTTTCCAAAACAATCATGAAATTAAAGAATTCAAATTAACTTTTTAGGTAGAGGGAACCTACCTCAACCACAAGATGCATTTCTTTTGACGACATCAACTAGAATCTTGTTTTTTTTAACTTGCACACATATAAAACATCACATATATATATGGACACCAATACCCTATGTACATATTCTCATTTACAAATATTCATAAGGGGGCCCTTAGATATATGTTTATACTTTCATATACCCCTTTTCAATTACACATGTATGAATCTTTCATATATATATATAATAACACCAAGCCCCAATATATATATTCATACTACCATGAGTGAATATATATGATGGTTGTACTTTTATAGGTATATGACTACCTATGCATGCACATGTAATCCTTGGTCAATGAAAACTTTAATCCACCGCAATGAAATCCAAAACACACTACACAAATATAATGAACCAAAAAAAATCCTATTTAAAATTGGGCCAAAGAATAAAGATGGAATAAAACTTACCCAAATATGATTTTGAAATAATTTTCTTCAACGGTGGTGGAGATAATCGATATCATCATAAGAAATCACCTATAAAAAATCGTGGGAAAAGAAATGACATATGATGACTTGTTATATATATTTCATCAGTGTGTCAATTGTACATTATAAATGATACATGAATCCATAACCAACAATGAACAAATAATATTCATATTGATATGTACATAACAATACTAAATAACATGATCATTAATAAATCTCTTTATTTATCAAAATTAACTAATTCATCTCAAATTGAATTGGTTTAATCTGTGATGAATAAACCAAGAATCGAATCAACATCATTTATATTATTCTTAAAAACTCAGGATGTTTTTTAATCAAGAAGATCTTTCACCCCCTTCCCCTGCATCAACACCCCCTTTCCCCACCCCCTAACCCCATTCAACCCCTGCCCCTAACACACACCCCTCCCCACATTACACCCCTCGCCCTACCCCTTGCACCCCACATTTCCCACTCCCATTGCACACCCCCTCCCCCAAAACACCCCCCCCCATCACCGCGCACGCCCCCCCTCCTACCCCCTCCCCACTACACCCCCTCAACCCTGCCCCGCCCCCCACTCCCCCATTTCACCCCTTCCACTAATACCCCTACCTAACACCCCTCCCCCTACCCCTTGCACCCCCACTTCCCCCTCCCCACTATACACCCCTCCCCCTACAAACCCCCACCCTACACACCTGCCCTTTCACCCCTACCCCTTGCACCCCTCACCGTACAAACCACATGCCCCCTTTTCTATCATCCCTTGCGCCTTGTACCCCCATCACCCTACACACCTCCTACCCCATTCTCAAGCAAATGTTTTCACCCCCCGGCCCCTTGCACCCCCATTCCCCCTACAAACACCCCTTCTCCTCCCCCCTGCACACTCTTACCCCCCCCCCCCACACCCTGCACACCCCCTTGAACACATCCCCCTATCCTTTCCCACCATCCATTTATCGCTACTAAAGAAGGTATAACACACCAAAATTATTTCTTAAACATTATCCAAGGCTATGTAAAATATATAAATATTCATAAAAATCATTTATGTGTCACAATCCTCTCCCTATTTTGATATATTGTCTTTGAGAAGTATCCCGTTAGGCATCCTTGAACAACATGGTCCACTTCAGGCACACCAAAATTGAGTTAAGAAAACATAATGAATATATAATAATAATGTTTCAAGTGAACTAGTAATAGGATAAATTTAATAAAAAGATAAAAAATAGAAACCCTTCTGATTAATAGGTCAATATCAAAATAAAGAGGTGGGATATTTAATGAAAACAGTTTAAATTGGTTTTCACTGGAATAACCAGATCCCCCCCCCTCTCTGGTTATATCTATTATTAAGACTATAATAGGACCTAACATGGTTGATCACTCAATTTAGGATAACTATAAAAAAGAAAACGGAAATGAAATCACTTTCCAATATGTCCAGTCAGATTCAAACTACACTATCATCAATAGTAAACCTCAATCACCGTGAAACAGAGGACAGTGATTCAAGAATCCCAAAAATTGGGAACGGTTAAACATTAACACTCTATTAAATGTCCGGTAATATTTTTGAACTATAACAGATACACCCAATAATGATAAGAATCATCGTCATGGTCATCCAAAGAGACACAATCTATAATTTCTACTAAGACCTTTATGGGAGAATTAATTTAAATATCACAAGCCATGGTTATAAACCATTTATGATTTATTCCAAACAAATTAAAAATATCTTTTAGAACTATGAGATTCAATAAAATCTCTTAAATAAGATCAAACTATAAAAACATATTTCTTAATGATACCCACATTTTAAAAATAAGTTTAAAAACACATTTCAAAAAGAAAATAACATTAAAAAGAATCTTAGTTTCTTAAAAAATACAAAATCCATTTCATAGTGTAAATTCAAAACATCCCTATTATAGAATTTAAAATAATATTAACACTAGATTTGTTTATCATGAACTTATTTAAAATAAATTCTCACTCAATTTTCATAAAGTTCACCTCTATTTTCAAAAAACCTAATGAATTTCATCATAAGACTAAAAAATTTCCATAAATCCCATTTAGATTTAAATAATTACCAAAATTATATATTCTAATCAGACACTTTCAATGAATGATGTGGATATAAAGACAAATCATAAAACCTTTTTTTAATCCAAAGCATCCACGAGACCCATTTTCAAATTATTCACTGAAAATGTTATAAATTAAAACACTTCCTAAAATGTATTTTTTGAAATCATTTCCCAATATCTTTTTAAACCTTAGTAATCTTGAAACAATTATACATGATATGCCAAATACATTTCAAATAATCCCCCAAAAACTGTTTTGGAATCAAAAAATTTAAATAAATGTACTTTTGTATAAGAAAATTGAAGCACCAGACATAAGAAAAACATAATGTGGCACAACATAAAAATAATCGATTGACCGATCATAAAAAATCATACAATGAGGTGAGCCACATGTTAAACTCTCATATATAATAGTTACCCATTATTAAAGTAAACTCAAGGAAACTTATCAAGGTCTTATAAGTCAAAAATATCAAAGCAAAACCCTCTTAAGTTATCAATCTATAATTGCATAATATTTTACATTATGTACATTGTTATAGATGGTCATTCAGTAAAACAAAACACCCAAAGGACCTCATAATACCCTAAAATTATTATTTCACTTTTTAAACATGAAAAAATGCAATCTTGTTTCATCACAAGACATTTTCACGTGATTTTCAAGACTCAAAAAACATAAATCACGTACAACTCATATAAATTGAAGAAGAAACTTAGGGACTACATACCACATAGTTATATGAGCCTCTTTGTATGATATTGATTGATGAACAGAATTAAATCAACATGGTACCTAGAAATAGAAAAAACTTCCATGTTATGGATTTAGAATGAAATGATGATAAATGGTTAGAGAGGTCGTGATGTGCACCATCGGGGTTGGAGGGTCGCACGCAGACAATATATGGGAAGAGGGCACCGCTGTGGGAAGAAGGAACCATCTGGGTGGGATGGTTCCTTGCATAGGGTATCTGGGGAGAGGGTGCCGCCATAGGAAGATGGTTTCATCAAGGTTTGAGGGTCACACATAGAGGTTATCTGGGAAGTGGGTTTCGTCGTGGTAAGAGGGAACCGCCAGGGTTGGAGGGTCGCGCACAGAGGGTATCGGGGGAGGATGGAGTAGAAGGGGGCTGCCGTGAGAGGAAGTTAGAGGGTGTGGGGGTCTCGGATCGGGCGATAATGTAGGTGGATCCTGATGGATTTTGTAAAAAATGGATTTCAAATTTTAGAAATGTTTTTTTATTTAAACCATGACTATAAGCTAGCTATAGCCACAGACCAATAAAACTGTGGAAATAGGTATGAGGCTATAGCATAAATTTCTAGTAGTGAAAAAATAGTTATATAAAAACAAAACTGAAGTAAGTTAGTATTTTCATAATAAATCTAGTTATTTTATAATGATAACGGTTTCAAAAAATAGATTATAGGGTTACCTTAAAAATGGGTTAGAATCTGAGAAATTCCCTTGAATCTAGATTGTCATTCAGAAATATTTTTGAAAGATCCTTTTAAAACGTGTAATTGTCCATAAAATAAAGAAGGATTATGGTTTTTGAACTTATATAGAATACTAAAATAGAATTTTTTAGGAGTAAATAATAATACATAATAATTTTATTGAGGTAATTAGTCAATCATTGTAACCCTAATGAAAATGGGTGTTCGGGTGGAAAACCATTACCTTAAGTCTGATTATGCTCCGCTCATGAACTTAAGGTCTGGGATTATGAAATTAGACTTATTGATAACTTATTTCATAAACTATTATACATTTTTTTAGTTTATTATAATTATTTTTAGTTCATTTATTCCCTTATTGAAAAGTTATTTTACTGAATTTAATCGTTCTGGGGTGTTTGTTTTCATTATTTTCATATCGGTTCACTTGTTCTTAAGTAATGGAGTTCAAGTGGAATTGATTTAAATCTCCACAGTTGAAATTACATATTATTTATAAACATACATAAGTTTTAATGTTCATGTATATCTTTTGGTTACATGGAAAGAGGATGAATCATCATAAGAAATATTTATGACATTCAAATAGATTATTTTTACGGTATTTTGATTATTAGGAATTAGTTTTGCCATATAATTTAATAATATGTATTTATACTGGTTTTTGAATATGAATTAGGTTATAATACATCTATTATAGCCTTGCTAAACCATAAAAATGGTTTCATGACCTGTAATGAAGGAGATATTGAAGAATAAAACTTCGTCGTCCATGATGGTTTTAAATTGGAACCTCATGGAAGTTGATTTAGTTTATAAAATAAAAGAGAAAGAGAGAGTAAGGATATTGATGATGGTTCATCCATTCACATGATATAATTCCATTATATATATGATAATGGATTTATCATTGTTATTTGGGTAGATTATGTGGGGGGAAGATAACAAAAGAAGATAAATTGAAATGAAACTAAATAAAAAAGGGTGTTTTACCTCTTGAAATAACCTTGAATAGAACCTCCTTAAGGGAATGTATTTTTGTATTTTGGATAGAAAAAGAGCTTCCTAGATATGGGGAGTTTCTAAGGAAGGGTATTTAGTAATTCCTTTTAAGAGAGTCAAGGCTTATAAAAGTGAAGAGAAGAGGGAGTGATGGGGGGTTTTATAGTAGAGGAGAGGGGGTTTTCATAATTTTTTAATCATTAGTTTATTAATTTCCATCAAGACAAGAAATAGTGATGATTACATGAACACGAATAGTAATAAATGCATTTGAGTTAGAACCATGTGGGTTTACATCACTTATGATGTAATAAATACTGCATTTAACTAATAATTTGTATATACGATATTTTACTGTATTTCACGATTCATAAAAAATTCGAGTATTTCAGAAAAATACCAAAACATCACTATAACCATTTTTAAACGTGTAGAGTCCAAAAATGAATACCATTTATAGAAGTTAATTTTCTAAATATGATTAATTTAATATTTTCTCAATGTCATAATTTATTCTCAAAACAACCATTTTAAAACATTTATTTACTTATTTGAATGCATAGTTATATTGTATATCCACTTGAATATTATTTAAATACTATCATAGGTAAGGTTACAATTTATTAGGGTATATCACTATTCATAATGGTATTTTACTACTCAAAATTTTATGTACTATTCACCAAAATTTATGTTTTTTATCAGACTCCAAATAACTTACTTATTGCAACAGTGTATGTCATATTTTCTAAATTCACATAACAGATGTGACAAACTTATGTTTAAGGGTTTGATAGCACATAGTAGTTCATTATGTTTTGATTTCATGTAATTATGACATACTTATCAGAAAGGAATGTTCCTTGAAGAAATATTGGGTCATTATAGGAAACATGGTCATTTGCATGAGGAAACATGGGAAAGAGAATAAGACATGCAGGCTCAATGGCCCAATCCTTTTGACATGGCGTCTTAGTGATTCTCAAGAATACAACATGATGAATAGATTTAATAAGTTGAGGATATTTTAAGATCCTATCATTTTCTATAGATGTCTAGGTATTTTTTGGTACTGTTTTTCCTTGTTTTGATTATTATTTGATTGGGTGTTTCCATAGAGACATTTTCGGTGAATTTATAGACAATTGGAAGAAGATTTCATGAATCATTGGTGCACAGTTTTCCCGAATTGTGGGCACAACACAGAAATATTTGTGAAAATAAACCGAGTGGATTCACATGGTTGACACATGGTTTGTCGAATTGTTCACCCTTTTAAGAGTAACCATGAACCCCCTCCCCCATAAGATTTACACAGTTTGAAAAACAGTGAACCCCTTCCTATAAAATCTTGTTCAGAATTTTAAATCCCCCAAAATTTTGGTTTTACATTTTCCCGAAAACCTATATCAACAGTAAATCAACCCCAACTCGAACCAAATAAAATTATGTCATTTCTTATAGGCTCCAAGATGAATTCCTATGGATTTTTATCATCATTCTTTGGGAATAAAATGAAGTATTCATGATCTAAAACACCCCAGGTAAGTGTATTCTTCTCGATTAGATCTATCTATCTCTTCCACACCTCTTACATGATAAAAGAGTGGTTTTATCCAGTATTGGTTCTATATATAGATCTAGGTTTGTTAGATTTTTTTTGATCTCTTGTGAGGACCCAACCCTAGTTTATCATAGTCAATGCCTTATTTGATTACATTGGCATGATTACAAGAAAGTCTTGTATAAAAGAAATGAATATTTAAGTAGTTTTTGAAAAACAAATATGTACATAAGTTAAAAATCACAACATGAAAGGAAAAACAATATATATGTTTTAGTGGGAACATCCACAACTATAAGTTTATCCCTACAGGCCATTCATAATTCTCTTCTTCATTCCCTGAGAAAATGAAACATAAGTAAGGGGTGATCTAAAATTCTTAGTAAGGGTAAGCAATATAGTGTAACATATCATAAACATAAACATTATGCATGGTGAATTACTAAAAACACATGCCTTTAAAAATAAACTTGAGAATATTATGGCAGGAATATGAGATGAATAAACAATTCCCTAATAAAACACAATTATGGGTATTCTAATAGTATAATAACCAAATGAAATATTAATAATATTTTCATAATTATGGAATTCATAATGTTGGACATCATAACCACACCATCAAGTCCTCATTCCAATACCATAAACAACCATTTTTCCATGGCCTCTTTCCATGACCAAGTTTATCTCATGAGGCATACCAATTTATTGAGGGGATATAGCAGCCCCCACACAACATTACTAAGTCCAATGTATTCATCATATGAATGAGGATAAACATAATCAACATATACATTCCTATTGAAAATAATATATGAAGTGTAAATAAGTTTCCCCAAACATTATGCCCAATCACTAATCATTCAGAGTAAATTGGTTAATGTTTTGATATTATCACATCCACAATAAAACTAAACATAAACCCTTAAATTAAATATTTTATTTGATATCATAAAATATTAATCCCATTAATAAATTTAAAAAAATATTATATAAATAGATGATGATACTCTTATAAATTAATCGAGTAATTCTTGAGATAAATAATCTTCTACGTTGAAAAGAAGATTTCTTTTCAAAAAATATTTGTTTAGATACATAAGTGAAGTAAGGTTTTATTTTAATTTTAAAAATATTTATTTTATAAAGATAATGGTTTCCAAAAAGAGATTATATAGTACCCTTGAAAATAGGTAGGAATTTGAGAAATTCCAATGAATCAGGCTTGTATTTCGAGAAGAAATTTTGTAAGATCATTTTAAAACATATAACACCTCTTAAATAAAAGTAGGATTATAGTTGGTACACATATATATAACATTATCACAGAATATATTAGGATTAAATATTAAATAATAATAATTTAATTGATGTAAGGAGAAAATAAGAGTAACCTGAACAAAAATGGAGGTTCATGTAGAATCCCTAAACAGAAGCCTAAAGATGTTCCTCACTTGATCTTAATGACATGAATAATAAAATTTAGGTTCATAAATTTATGATTAATTAAACTAATATAAATTTAATTGATTTATTATAACCTTATTATCATAATTGATGGCCTTTGTGGGTTATGAGATTCAATTTCACTGTTTGGGATTGTTTTCTTCCATGGTTTTCATAATCCGTTTACTTATATTCATGTTTGAATAAACATGTATAATGATAATGGTTGTCAAGAATAGAATTTTTATGTTATTAGTGAACTACCATAATATTAAATGGTCATAAATTTCATTTGGTTTTTAGGAGTGAAGATGAATCATTATATAAAACATTAATGAAAATTGTTTGGGTTAACTGGCGGTTTTGATCACAACGAACTAATTTTTATTTATAAATTAATATCGTGTGTAAAAAAGGATTACATAACCTTAAATAAGTTATAATACATATACTATAGTTTTTTTCATCCATAAAAGTTGTTTCAGGACCATAATTGAATATGTTAATAGAAATTGAAAACTCATCGTCCTTGAATTTGTTAAATTAACATGTCTCGAATAGTATTTTCATTTTTAGTATAAGAGAAGCAGAAAGGAGAAATGATGAAAAATTATTACTTTATCATAATAAAATTCCAGAACATTTATGGTACTGTATTCATCATAAAATTTATATGAATGGAGGTGAGGAATGGGAAAAAATAAAGGAACATGAATAAAAGGAAATGAAAAGAGGAATTTACCTCTTGAAGTAATCTTCCTTGAGGGCCTCTTTAGGGGAAATGATTTGGTCCTTTTATGTTACCAAAGGCTTGTGGACATGGGGGAGGATCTTGGTAGGATATTTTAGTATAATTTAGTCTAATAACAAGGATTCATAGGAGTGATGAGAAGAGGGAGTGAGGGTGGGGGTTATTTTGAAGAAGAAGAGGGTTTTTCGATAATTTTAATCATTATTTTATTATTTTTTAAAATACAACCAATTGTGTGGATTATTGTGACAAACACTAATAATAAGTTCATGTGAGTTATAACCAATGGTAATTTAAATCATATATGACACAATCATGATGATGAAATTCACTAATATACCATATTTTGTAAATTATCAAATTTCACTATTCATAAAAATACATGTATTTTATAAAATACCAAATATTTACCCAAACCATTTATAAATGTGTATAATTTAAAGACTAAATCCATTTTTTAAAAATAATTTTCAGAATATTTTTAATTTAATTTTTAAATAAAATAATAATTTATTAAAAAAACTACATTAAAACTATAACTAGTTTTATAACACCTTCAAAAATTAGTCAAGGCCCCGTTAAATTGTCTTAGAAGAATAACACAATAAAATTAAAAATATGATTAAATTTTATGAAAATAGATTTCAATTTTAAATAATTAAATTATTCATCAAATTGTAAGTAAAGTATTTGTGACATAGAAAAATAACAATACTTATATATTATGATCATTTTCTAATATATAAGATGCCTAAATTGTATTTATACTTTCATTGTTGAATTTTATTTTTCTTGAAAATTTATTATTCATTACTATTTGTTAGTATTTCCAAGGGTATTTTACTTTTCATTAGTGTGTGTTACTATTTATAAAAAACTAAGTTGGTTCTATCAGACTCTAAATATCATAATGAATGCAACTGTGTATGTCAATTTTTTAAAATTCCAATACAAGAGTTGGTAAAACTATGTTCACTGACTAGGTTATAACAAAATGGTGATTTGTAGAGACTCAATGACTCATGCATTCAATATTAAATTTATTTCCAAAGTCTTAGGGTGTTATTTTATCCCCTCCATACAAAAATTTCATCATCGTAATTCATAAAATGTTACCTTTTATAATGATTTGGGTAGTTCATCATCAAAATCTCCTCAGGATCCCATGTTTCCTCTTAAATTATATTATTTTTCCAAAATGTATTTACCAGTTGAGTCATCTGATTCCTCAACACATATACTTTAGTTCCAAAAATAAAAATTATATCTTCACTGTAAGATAGTTCATGTTCCAATTCTATACCTTCAGAAGTGAGGACATGCATGGGTCTGCCATGTACATTCTCAGCAATGAGACATGGAACACATTCTGTACTTTAGAGAGGCTATGTGGCATAGCCAAATAAAATGAAACAGTTCCAATTCTTTCAATAATTTAAAGAGTTCCTATGCACCTAGGGCTTAGTTTCCCATTCATACCAAATAATATAACACCCTTCCATGGAGATACTTTTAAGAAAACATGATCCCCCACTTGAAATTCCAAATCCATACATCGATTATCTGCTTAGATTTTTCATATTCTTTGAGCTGCTTTGATATTTACTTGAATATTCTTTACTATCACTATTGTTTCCTCTGTAAGTTCTGGGCCCACAAGCTTCATTTCTCCAACTTCATCCGAAAAAGATGGTGTACGAAATCTATATCCATACAATTCTTCATATGGAGACATTTGAATACTTGATTAGAAACTATTATTGTATGTTAACTCCACTAAAGGAAAATATTGATCCCACATATCTTGAAAGTCAAGTGAACATGATATCAATATGTACTCTATGGTTTGGATCATCCTTTATAATTTCCCACTAGTTTAATCAAGATAAGCAGTATTCAAACAATGTTTAGTATGCAAAGATTTCAAAAGACTTTTCTATAATTTCTATGTAAATCCAGGATCGTGATCTGACACTATTGAAATAGGTGCTCCATGAAGTCTTACAACTTCATTGATATAGAGTCTTGAAAGCCACTCTAGTGGAATATCTTCCCTTATGGTGAGGAAATGTGCAGATTTTGCAAGTCGATCAAAACTTACCCATATTTTATCATTGCTTCTTAGAGTTTTTGGTAATCCAGTATAAAACTACATGGTGATTTCATCCCATTTTAATATAGGAATAGGTATAGGTTTCCTAACTCCTCTAGGATGTTATTGTTTAGACTTCACTTATTGACAGACTAAACATCTTCATACATATTCATCAATTTCTTATTTTATGTTGTCCCACCATAAATGTTCCTTAAAATCTCTATACATATTAGTGATACTATGTTGTATAGTGAAATATGAGTTTTTCGAATCATCCAATAACTCCCTATTTACCTCGCATATAGAGGGAACACATAGCCTCCTCCCAAATTTCAAAATTCCATCTTCACATACAATGTTTTCCAATATCCCATCTTTCACAACATTAATTTTCTTTTGAAGGCTTTAATTATCAAGATAAGTGATTTTAGTCCTTTCAAATAAATATGGTTGGGAAACCTATTTAAAAAGTAATGTTGTCTCACCATCATGGATAATTGCCATGTCCATACTTATTAGATCCATGAATACATGATCCCTTTCAAGTCTCATTTTGGTTAAAACTCCACGATGCTTCATGATCAATGCGTCATCTACCTTATTTGACTTCCCTAGGTTGTATTGTATGGAAAAATCATCATCCATGAGTAGTTTGAGCCATCTCATTTGCCTCGTGTTGAATTATTTCTTTGATAAAATATAATCAAGACTATTGTGATCTATATATATCTCACATCATTCACCATAGATATAGTGTCTCAATATTTTTAGTGAATAGATCGCAACATCTAACTCAAGACCATGAGTAGGATAGTTTTGTTAATGATTTTTTAACTACCTTGATGCACAAGAAATAACTATATCATTCTAGAAACGGAAATAACAAATTCCTTTCATTGAGGCATCACTATAGATCACAAACCCTTCATTCATTGACGGTATAGTTAGGATATGATCATTCACTAATATTCAATTGAATTCCTCAAAACATTCCTTACATTCTTTTTTCCATATGAAGTTAACGCATTTACGTGTAATCTTTGTCATTGGGATCGATAAACTGGATATGTTTTGAAGGAAACACAGATAATAATATGCTAAACTAATAAAATTACTCACCTTGGTAATGTTTGTTGGATTAGGTCATTCTTGAACAACCTTTTTCTTCATAGTATCAACACATATTCCACCCTTAGAGATGATGTGGCCAGGAAAGGAAACTTATTGATGGAAAAATTTACACTTTCTAAAATTCCCATATAATTTATTTTTTTCTAAGAGTCATGAGAATAGTGTGCAAGTTATTTTCATGATCTTCGTATCTTTTTTATTATACCAAGATATTATCAATAAATACCACCAAAAATTCATCATGATATTCCTTGAAAACTATATTAATTAGATCCATGAAAACATAGGGTGTATTAGTCAGTCCGAAAGGCATTATTGTAAACTCGTAATCCCAATACCTGGTTCGAAATGTTGTCTTTCACTGCCACATAATCTTGGTTTAGTGGCGTTTTTGTGGTTGTAGTTCACTAAACCGCTGCTAAACGTTTTCTGAACGCAGCGGTTTTTAATAAACCGCCGCTAAGCCCATATTATTTTTTAAAATTCCTGACCCTTCCGTACCCTGACCGATGTTTCCCCCAACCCTCGACCCTGCGCCCATACCTTCTTCCCGCAACCCACTCGGTGACCCCGGTGACCCGCCACCCCAACCCTCCGGCGACCCCATGACCCGTGACCTCCGTCTCTGGTTACCCCACGACCAGTGGCTCCGGCAGACCCCGCAACCAGAGACACCGGAAACCCGCGACCCCGGTGACCTGTGACCCCACTTCTCCTAGCGACCCCTTCTCATGGAGACCCAAGGTTCTTCCCCCATAACCCTAACTTCTACACCTTGACCCCCCTACGACCCCATATCATTTTATGGGTCCATATATTCCCCTGTATCTTTTTTCTGATGGTATCGAGGTAGTGGAAGAGGATAAATATGATCTTAGATACACACATCCATTATTTTATATTTTCATATTCACCACCCTAGCTGATATCCAATAGGTGAATTTTAGTAAAAAATAGGATCCACAACCCATGTTTATCAGTGCATCTATGGCCACCGTGGAGCAGGAAGAATTAATTTCATTATTAAAATTTTACTGGGATGCGTTTACTAGGAATTACACTGAAATGTAAGGATTCAACCACAACATGTCCAGTCATAACCGTGGCTATCCAGATGACCACCTTAGATATAAACAAGTAGCATGAAGAATAAATCTAGATATTTCTACCAAAATAGATTCTATGATGGAAAAAATCATCAACACTAATTTAATTTATGAATTTCAGTATCTGAATTTGTTTTAAAACATCAACATTTTTAAGAAGAAGATTAGTTAAATATAAGTTTTTACTAACTTCAAGGACCTCAATAAGAATTTCCCAAAAGAAGACTTCCCAGTCCTGATCACGGAATTACAGATCAATGCAATGGATGGCTTTAAATCCTTCTCCTTCAGGGATGGGTGCTCTAATTAAAACTGGATTCAAATGGACCTATATGAAGAGGATGCTTCTAATTTCATGGTATCCTAATGGATATATTACTATCAATTAACACCATTTAGATTAAAAAATACTTGTGTTTCGATATGCATCATATGTTCAGGTCCTTCTTGTAAAAACCATGTATTTATATATGGATAAATCCATAGTCAAATAAAAATAGTTATGTGATTTTTTAAACAATTATGTAGTCTTTAAGAATATTCAGTAACACATACAAAAAATAAATCCCTTGTAGTTCACTTTTAGGGAAACATTTGGAAATTTTCTTATCTTTGTGGTTCACCATAATAACAAATATGTTGACACTAAGAAGAATACAGAAATTAGTAACACCCCATCACATAGAAAACTTATGTTACAGATAGGAATCTAGGGAAATATTTTCAACATCAGAAACTCTATCACCTATCTCACAAGTGAATGCCAAAACATCATTAGATTAACAAAAAATAGTGTTTCATGCTGGTGTAATATGAACTTTTAGAGAGATTTAAATATCCTCATGTAGTACCTCCTCACATCATTAGTCCTAATGACATGTATTTATAGAAATCTACTCAACATGTATGATGTAACCATGGAGAGTTTACTCACATAATCATGACTAAGAATAATGAGTTTAGAAATGAAAAAAACCAACACTATCTCAGCAGAGGATGTTGGATGACAAGTCTCAATATTCTAAAATTTTCGAGAATAGTTTCTCAATGATCATTGTGGTACATAAAAAGAGGAACTATCGCCTATATCATAGATTAATATTTATATCTATTTTTAATCCACTAAAATATATACATAGATATATAATGTTTTAAAAAAATTATTATATGGGAAATTATCTTCAAATAGTTTGAAATTTGATTCATTCCTAAAAACGTAGTCAATAGATATACATTAAAAAATTATTACAACACCCCTGAATCATTAGAGAATGACACTAAATCCAGATTTCCTTGATAAGAGTGTCCATTTCAGGCATGGGATATCTACATTTAAGGTGATTGTCATAGATTGATAGGTATTAGAATATAAAACCTGGAAGGTAACCGGGTTTCCTTTGGAATTTTACTTCTCCCAATACATGACAATTGTTCCCTATTACTTTCAATTATTAATAGGAAGCACCAACAATGATGAAGATTATCAATCCATGACCATTAGTTTGGAGTTATCCCTATAAATAAAAATGTATAACCTCAATATTAAAAATGAATCATAGTAGTTATTTAGGAAAATAAATGATGATTATACCATAAAAGAGTAGTTATTCCCTATTCATGATTATATTTGAGAAATGATGGTTGGGTTCCCTTTCAAGTAGACCTTGACCCACATATTTTATTAATAGAATGAATGTATAGAAGTCTTTTCCAATGTAACTTCCACCCTAGAATATCCATTCTAGGATGATACAATTATAAATACTTCACATCACATGATGGTCTCCTTATTCATCAATAACAATGTGGGGGAGATCAATAAACATAGTGATACCCCTAACTATGATGAGCTCGTATCCTTACTAAATGTTATCGCCAATGGATTGATGTCAATGATTTTTCACTATCTCTAGGATGGGGTCCTTCTGGTAGGTTTAGCCGGGAAAGAGTAGATTCATCATCAAGAACTGAAATATATCTTTTATGGTGACCCGGATCCTGCATTGTCCATATACAAATGAGGTTTTGATGGTATTATCCTTATATGCATCGAGGGATAAGAAACCCACTCTATAATTTGATAGTGACATTTTAAATCTTATGGAAATCACTGATCATGGAATAATGTATCTCATAAAATTATAACACTTGGATAATTTTATTCATTATGTATGTAATGTTTCAAAGATCTAACCAGAAGGTTCCATTATTTATTAGAATATAATAATTATATCCACCAGCCCTGAGATTTTCTACACACCATCAATTACTCCATACCATTTTATATATGGAGAATTTATTTCGAGGGGATATATCCCCATGATATAGTTCAGTAGATCGACTTTATCCTTACAATCACTAAATTTTTCTCTAAATGAGTAGAGGCTATACCCCATAAAGAATCCAATGCAAAGGTTTATTGTCCACATCATGAAATCTAACATCATTACCTGGCATGGATACACACACACTATATTGGTGAAAAATGACATAAACATATATTATTACTTGTTTAAAAAGCTACCCCAGGACTATAATATCCATTTCAACCATTCATCATACTTTAATGAGACAGATAATGGAAAAATAGAGGGTTTCAATAATAATATTAAAATTTTATTTAAAAATTGCTGGTCAGGGATAAGAAATAGTTGCTATGAAAATTCTTAACTTGATATTCTTACTAATCCTCAATGAGGTGTTGACCCTGTCTCTTAGGGACCAGACTTTTTTGGTTGTTCTGAAGTGGTAAATGTGATCAATGTATCATCTTTATTATATTATGCATACTTTATGATCAATGGGTCATCTTTATTATAATATTTTTCTGTAATCTGACACTATCGTATATATTGTGTAGGCACATTGTGATATACATGGATAAATGCTGGATCACATTACCGAGGAACACACCTCAGTATGTTAAGGGTTTCAATGAGTTTTTAGATTTTGAAATTTATAATCGATCCATTGAAGGGAGAATAAGATTTCCATGTCCTAAATGTAAATTTAGAACATTGATGAAGAGGGATGAAGTATATAAAAATTTAATACTGAAGAAATTCCCTAGTCAATATTAGTGTTGGATTTGGTATATAGAATTTAACAATACAGAAAGATTGATCACTGATGTTAATCCAAATAATGAGGTCCAAAGTTCATCGACAATTGAAAATGAAATGAAAAACCACATAAATAATGTACTCAGCACTGCAAGAAACCACCATAAACATCAAAACATATCATAACAACCAGAAGAGGGTGCTAAAAATTTCAACCTGACAGGTGATGTTTTTGAGACTGTAACAAAAGAAGATCAAGATTGTAACATATCAATGGATCCTCCTTGTAATGCCCTGATATTTTATGAGATATCTTCTTTTTTAAATATCATTCATATCTTCTTTTGTATGATACACAAAGATTATCTTTTGCTATACACAACACTGTATTAGGTTGCAGTATATGCAACTCTGACTTGGCTTGCATTACACTCAATCACGAGCATCCTCGATAGCATGTGTTGTACGCAATATTGGGTTTCATTAACAATAATATATGCTTATAATATTATTATGAACTTGATGTTATGAATAATATTAACTACATTTTGAGTGTTATAACATTATTATTTCAATTTACACATTTTCTAGAAAATTGTATTTGAACAAAATAAATTTTCCTAGTCAAATGATTATTTTTCAAAAAAATGGCAGTTTTGGCGCCTTTTGATGGAGCACCCACATTAAATCTAGTTTTTGACAAGTTTATAAGTTCAATTTGACAAAATAAAATTATTTTTTGGAATCAGGATATAAAAATTTTCTTTGGATAAATTTTTCATATTATTATGATAACTTTCATATTTTAATGAATAGTAAAAACACGTTATATTTTAATTAAAAACGACTTTTTTCATCATAATAATTTATATGGTTAAATCATAATATTGAATGATTTTAAAGTATACATATAATATATTTTTACCATTTAATATAATGTATTTCATTTTCTTTGATTTTACATTGAATTCATAGGTCAAATCATTTCACTCTTTTGCAATGTTTTAACTTTTAGAACTCATTTTCTTCACAGTGGGATTAATTTTAGATTAATTACTACAACTTCTGTGTTTTGAATTTTGAAAAATGGATTCAATATTTGAATTTAGTGGGTCCAAATTATGTTAATAGGTTACTTTTATTTTTTTTGATTTTATTAATAGTAACTACGGTAATTTTTATTTACTACAGTTAAAGGTAAATCTGGTAATTAAGGGTAAAATTAAGATTATATAATTACCCTAACACTTTCCAAAATCATATTGGATGAATAAAACTCGACCCATATCAACTATGGTTCGGACTAGATTCCTTTCATGGACTTTTGACCATGAAATAATATAATTATTATTAAAACCAAAAAAGTGACAACATGTAACTCTCTTAAATCTTATAAGTGTAATAATTTTAATTTGGGGATAAACATCATAAAACATCGGATATAAATAGTTCCTAGAAATATAATTAAATTATATACATCATATGAATTTATTTATAATTTTTAGCGATAAAATAATTATCATTAATTTTGACACAATAGTGATGTTGAAATTATTTTATTGATTGAAATATCAAATAAATGATTTTAAAAGTATTAAAATAAATATTATATGAACTATTTAATGTTCCCAACTATTTTTCTAGAAAAATATGACATTTTATTAATCTATTAAAGCTTTTAGTTTGAACATATCTTTTGTATATATTTTATTTAAATTCAAAAAATTAATAGTGCCAAAATTGACACTATTGTTATTTTACAAAAATCACATATTATAAAATTGTTTAAAAATCAAAGAAAAATTTAAAAATTATAAATTAAAATGTATATAGTCTAAAATGTCATAAATTATCCAATTATGGAAAATTAACAATGCATAAGTGATTATGTTTAACCATTTAAAATTTATATTTTTATTACCACAAATAAAATGAAATAGATTAAATAAGGATAAATCAAAATGATAAGGTTTAAAATAAGATCAAAACATGTCTAAATTTGATTGGTTGATGATATTACAACCCTATATCATCTAATATTCTAATGGATTCATTTTTGGAGGTTTTTATGTGGGTTTTGAATTTATATTAAACTAATATTTTTGAGGATTCCAAAGGTACCCCTCTCCTCCCTTATAAATACGCACCTCCCCCCTCCACTATTTACACAATTTTGAGCCCTAAAGCATGGCCAAACCCTGAGTATTTCCCTTATCAACCTCCTTATAAAAATACTTGAGTTTATGGTCTTCTTCAAAGACAAATTTTATTTCCCTAAGAAAAGGTTTCAAAGAGACGTGTCGAATAAGAGGTAATATCTGTTACCGATTCATTAAAATTTATTTCTTCTTCTACCTCCTCTTCATTAGTTTTTTAATTATATTGTAGTTACATCAATATCAATAATATACTGATATGTTATTATAAATATGAAACAACCACATTTCATCACTTATCCATCCTAAGGAAAACGAAATCCCCACACGTGCAAACTTATAGAATATCGTCTCAACGCTGTGGTGTATTCTGTTTCTCCACCACCACCTTATTTGGATGGGTATAATGGTGTAAAGAATAACTAAATATGATTATTATAACATCTTACTTATTATAAGAAATTATATCATTCACTCCTATTCCATTCAATAAATATGGGAACGATATCATCGCTCATGCATACCTACGGATTATCGTCTCCACAACGCGATGAGATTCATTTTCCATGTAAACAATTCAATAATTATTATAAAGTATATATAATAAGTAATAATGAAATATATGACATAATAATGATACTATATTTATGTATATATATATATATATTTATGTCATCTACTTAATTCCCTTCAATTCAATAAGGAAACGAAAACAGCGGTCATGCGAACATACAGCCTACCGTCTCCATGAACGGTGTATTTCTTTCCATTTATTGATCTATTATATATATGTATATTCTGAAAATATATTACATATAAATAATGTTTTATATTCTGGAATTAATTAATCATGATATAAGTAATCATATGAATAATTACTAGTCAAAATACGTACGACAAATGAAACGATTTTACCCAAAACGCTATTTAGCAAGGAATTTACAAAATAACAGGTAATATAAAGTAATAAGTGAACAATATATGATATCATAACAATTAATATGATTCTGTAATAATTCAATGACATTATTTAAATCATTATACAGGAGGTTCGGACATGTACGAAGCATATCCGACCTAAGGTAAGGGATAATGTTGCAATCTCAATTCTTTTCCATCCGAGATTGCTTATACGTAAGTATTTAATGGGATTATATTTATCATCCATGTCCAAGTTTTATAAAAATGTTTTCATGTATGTTTAAATTCCTTTTTACCCATTATTATTTTTTACTACAAGGTATATAAGGAATATATTTTTTGTTAACCATACGAGGTAATTTTTGACTTTTCTGGAAAAATTACGTGAAGAATCTGTTTTTAATTTATACAACAAGAACAGATTGTTACGGTTCCATAACACCTTATTTTCATGAAGCTTACTCTACAATATTTCATGAATATTTTCATCAAAATACTTTTCTTTTAAAATTGAAATGCATTTTGTGAAAACAAAATGATTTTCAAGAAGAAAGGATATTTTCCTCAAGAATTCATTTCATGTGCTTTATCAAAACCATTTTCCATCTAAGATGACATTATTTCATATGTTTATGTTTCAAGTAAAATTTATTTATAATTTAAATGATTTCACTTTTCTTATGATGAAATTATATCCATTTGTTTTATATGGATTATTTTATGATGGAATGATGTTTGTGAAACCCGTTTTATTCGTTGGGTTATTATGAATGATGTTTGTTTGTTTTATAGAATATGAAAGAATTATTTCATTATGAGATGGGTGGGACCTATATCTCCCTCCAATGCATTGATTAATGATTTATATCTCATGAGATAGACATGGATGAAATAGAAAGTAAATATGGTTCAGCAATATAGGGCTGGAACGGCAAGTAAACCTGGTTCAGTAAAGGACTTTGTCCACTATGATGTTCTTGGAAGCAATGCCTTGGATAATATGGAAATAATATCATGTGTTTAATGTTTTTCCACAATTATAAGTTTTATTTCCAAGATATTTTATCATTATTGATGTTCCATTATGATCTATGCCTTACGTACTCCCATGTTTTATGTCACTGCACAAGATTTCAATGTTTAAACATTATGTTCATGTTTTTATGTTCAAATGTATATGGTTTGTTTTATTTTCTCCATGATTACCCTTACTAAGCATTTGAGCTTACCCTTTATATGTTTTCTTTTCCCCCAGATATAAAGAAAGGTTTTAGGAAAGGAACCAAAATGGGAAGATCTTTATGGGAGATATTGAAGATCTTTCACCACGATTAGAATATTATATTACAAGTTTCCATAGACACTAAACTATTATGGTCCTTTGGTTTCTGTTTTTATTATGTATTATGTATTCCGTAAAAGTAATGTAATGTCCATATACGTCATGCTTTGGGTATCTACAGTTGGTATCAAAGGAAAGGTTTAGATAACCTTTGGAAACTAGGATGTGAAAACATTATTTAGATCCCTAGAGAT
Organism: Viscum album; assembly: GCA_963277665.1. Taxonomy (NCBI): domain Eukaryota; kingdom Viridiplantae; phylum Streptophyta; class Magnoliopsida; order Santalales; family Viscaceae; genus Viscum; species Viscum album. The sequence continues at coordinate 2,089,910,929 of OY728152.1, forward strand.
ATTTATAAGGTATGTATAGGGATGTCCCTAAGGATATGTATAATTATAGGTTATAGTCATAGAATTATAGTAAAAATCATATAATTAACTCTAAGATGTTTTATATTAAAGTTACTCCCCTTTATTATGTTGTATTCCCTTGAATGATTTTTGCCTCTCACACTATTCTTTTTGGGTTTTAGATGATGGTTGGAACCCGAAGGAACCGTGTTGATCAATATAATGGATGATGAAATGATTGTCCTCCTTAACAAACCAACCTTATCGGAGATGGAGTGAAAAATCTCATTTCTATACATAAACAAGCTTTGAATCATTCTGGAATTCCAAATGAGCAGAGAAGGGAACAATATTCTATTGAGTCCTTCATGAGGCAACATCCACCTTATTTCATTGTGTCTTCTGATCCACTTTTTTCTTAACAATGGATCAGTACCATTGAAATGATATTTTCCATATGTCATTGTTCGGAACATGAAAAAATCATTTTGTACATTTACCGTTTAGAAGGTGAATCAGATCAATGGTGGACTCTAATTAAGAATATGAGTCCCCAAGATGAAATCGAATCCATAGAATGGGATGAGTTCATGAACTTATTTTTCAATAAGTACATCCCTCGTATCCTTTGAACAAAGATGGAAAATGATTTCCTTGAGCTTAAGAAAAAGGATGATGAATTTATTGGTATATACAAAGCGAATTTTACAAGGATTTCAAGGTATTAATTTGGATTTATCATCTAACATAAAAGTAAAGTTGCTCGATTCTTTAGTGGCATAAAACCAAGTTTTCTAAGGTCATTATATATAAGAGACTTCATTAGCTATGAAGAAATTGTGCATTGTGCAATCAAGGTAGAAATGGAATTTGGTATTACATATTCATCTAATGGTTTTGACAAGAAATGAAAGATGGATTTCAAGGAGAAATCTCATAATAATGGTTAAAAGAAGAAGAATGGTTCTTTATGCTCAATGTGTGGAAAGAACCATGGTGGAGATTGCCTTAAAGAGACTAGAAAATGTTTTAAGTGTGGCAAATAAGGTCATAGATTAGTGGAGTGTCGATGTAATGGAAAAAAGGTTGATAATGATCTGAATAAAGAAAAGACTACAGAGAATGCACCACCAACACTTTTGTGCTTCAAATGCATGTAAATGGGGCATTATGCTAATCAATGGCCTAATACAAGGGTTAATGATGATCAACGTGAGAAACCACATAAGGCAAAGGATAAAGGGATGTCACATGCGATCACTATTGGAAATGTTGAGTATGACAATGATGTAGTGGAATGATTATGTGTTTATATAAGGAGAATTGAAAATAATGTTGTGGAATCTAATTTATAGTACTGTGGAATATTGGAATATCTATGTATTGGTTTATTGTGGTTTTCAATAATTATATGGTACCGATAACCATGAAAAGTTATTCAAATAATTTGGAAAATAGATGATATGCACATAATAAAGGGATACGGAGAAAATGAATTGTTTGATAGTCTTCATGAGCTCATGATTGATATATGGACTAAGTGATATCATGGTTTGAGTATATAGAATTTTTGGGATTTTGGTATGTGGAAAGATTTATCTTTTGACAGCACTCATGTTTTCTCTAAGGTTCTATGGTAATTCATGTTTCAATAGAATACATGATTATGGTATTCACATGTTTGGAATGTGACCAACATGATATATCTTATGATATATGGGGGATAAATGATGGTATTCACATGCTCAGTAGATGACATTTCTAGTAATTTTTTTCTTTATACTATGAGCTTGGACAGAATTATTTTGGATAAGCCTAAATATTGGAATGAAATAACATAGTATTGTTTAAGGATAGAACATTTTTCAATATTATTTCTGGAATGATATAATAATGTAGTTTTAGGAAAAGGACAACCCATAGGATGGGCGACAACCCATCACGTCAGACAAGGCTGCGGGAATCAAACCCACCACCAAAGTGCGACAGGCCTTTAGCGCCTACCACTAGCCTACAGGAAGTCTATTGTTAGTAGAATGTAGTTTAATTTCATTAAGTGGTATGATAGATGAAGTTAAAGTTCATTCTTGTAATCATATACAATTAACCTCACCATAAATGGACTTATGTATATTTGAAAACATTTGATATCCTTATGATTGAAACAGGTGGAATGACCCCTCATTTTATCACATGATCTGCTAACACTTCACAAATGAAAAATTCAACATCATTTCATTAAGAGATGAAGTGGGAATTGTTCAAAGCATGGACAATGGTGAGATTATATCGAAATAAAGTAATTATTTCATCTAATTCAAATTCATAAACTTTAGGGAAATGATCTTGAAAACCAAAAATGTTTTCCTAGTGCCCTTATATGATGAATCAAATGATACCTTATATCATCACAAATTTATGTCTTTTTGATTGTTGGATTTTTCATATCCATGTTTTCTACCACTCTCCATCAGAACATGATGGTTAGATTTCTCTTCCATATCCATATTTTCACTATGTTCTTCTACATGGAAACCCAGTGATGAGTTAATTTGGGTAACCGTTATGTTTCATACGTCACTTTTTAAAATTCAGTTTTAGTATTCCTTTTATGATGTGGGTTTCTATGAATGAAACATTCATGTGGTAAACAATTTATAACCCTGACGAATTTCGAGGGAGAAATTCATTTTAAGGGGGGTTGAATGTAACACCCCGAGATTTTATGAGATATCTTCTTTTTTAAATTACTTTCATATCTTCAATTTTCCGCTACACCAATATTATCTTGCACTATACGCAACACCATATTATCTTGCAGTATACGCAACCCTGATTTGGCTTGCATTACACGCAATCACGACTTTCCTTGATAGCGTATGTTGTATGCAATATCGGGTTTCAATAAACAACGATATATGGTTATAAAATTATTATTAACTAGTCTTTATGAATATTATTAACTACATTTTTAATGTTATAACATTATTATTTCATCTTATACATTTTCTAGAACATGGTATGTTAAAAAAATATTTTTTTTGGGTAAAATGAGTATTTTTCAGAACAATGAATTTTTGCCGCCTTTTGATGGCGCACCCACTTTAAATCTAGTTTTTTACATTTTTATAAGTTCAATTTGACAAAATAAAATTCTTCTTTGGAATCAGGATATAAAAATTTACTTTGGATAAAATTTTCATTTTATAGATAACTTTCATATTTTAATGAATAGAAAAAACACACTATATTTTAATTAAAAACTACTTTTTTCATCGTAATAATATATATGGATAAATTATAATATTTAATTATTTTAAAATATAAATAGAATATATTTTAAGAATTTAATATAATTTATGTCATTATCATTGATTTTACATTGAATTCCTAAGTAAAATCATTTCAATCTTTTGCAATGTTTTAACTTTTAAAACCGGTTTCTTAAAAATAGTATTAATTTTAAATTAATTACTACAAATTCTATGTTTTGAATTTTCAAAAATGGATTCCATATTTCAATTCATTGGGTCCAAGTTATGTAAATAGGTTACTTTTATATTTTTTCTATTATGAATAGTAACTACCTTAATTTTTATTTACTACAGTTACAGGTAAATTTGGTAATTAAGCATAAAAATAAGATTATAAAATTACCCCAACACTTGTCAAAATCCTATTGGATGAATAAAAGTTGACCCATATAACCTAAGGGTCAGACTAGATTCATTTCATAGACTTTTTAACATGAAATAATATATTTATTATTGAAACCAAAGAAAGTGACAACATGTCACTCTCTTAAATCTTATAAGTGTAACCATTTTAATTTAGTGATAAACATCATAAAACATCGTATATAAATAGTCCCTAGAAAGATAATAAAATTATTTGCATCATATGAATTTATTTATAATTTTTTGGGATAAAATAATTATCATTAATTATGACATAATAGTGATGTTGAAATTATTTTATTGATTGAAATATCAAATAAATGATTTTAAAAGTATTAAAATAAATATTATATGAACTATTTAGTGTGACACACTAATTTTATAGATAAATATGAAATGTTATTAATCTATTAAATCATTATTTCAAACATATCTTATGTATCTAATTTATTTAAATTCAAACAGATGAATAGTGTCCAAATTGACACTATTGTTATTTTATAAAAATTACATATTATAAAATTGTTTAAAAAACAAAGAAATATTTAAAAATTATAAATTAAAATTTATATAGTCGAAAATTTCATAAAGTATCCAATTATGGAAAATTAACAACACATAAGTGATTATTTATAACCATTTAAAATTTAGTATTTTATTACCACAAATAAAATTAAATAGATTAAATAAGGATGAATAAAAATGATAAGGTTTAAAATAATATCAAAACCTATCTAATCTAATATTCTAATTGAGTCATTTTTGGAGGTTTTTATGTGGGGTCTGAATTTATATTAAACTAATATTTTGGATGATTCCAAAGGTGCCCCTCTCCACCCTTATAAAAGGGCACCTCCACTCTCTCCTATTTACACAATTTAGAGCCTTCAAGCTCGGAAAAACCCTTCCCATTTGCCTTCTCCACCTCCTTAGAAACATACTAGTGGTCTTGGTCTTCTTCAAAGACCAATTTTAGTGCCCTAAGAGGAGGTTTCAAAGAGGCATGTTGAAGAAGAGGTAATATCTGTTTCCGATTCTTTCAAATTTTTTTTCTAACTCCTCTTATTTAGTTGTTTCATTATATTGTAATAACATCAGTATCACAAATATAATGATATGTTATTATAAAAATGAAACAAACCCATTTCACCTTCTATCCATCCTATGGAAAACAAAATCACTGCGCTTGCGTATGTACGGAATACTATCTCCACGCAGTTGTGTAATATATTTTTCCACCACAACCTTACTTGGATGGGTATAATGGTGTAAAGAATAACTATATATGATTATTATATAATCATACTGATTTTATGATATTATATCATTCACTCCAATTTCATTCAATAAATATGGGAACGATATCATCGCTCGTGCGTACGTACGGATTACCGTCTCCACGACGCGATGAGATTCATTTTCCATGTTAATAATTAAAGAATGATTATAAAGTATATATAATAAGTAATCATGAAATATATGACATAATATTGCTACTAGATTTATTTATATATATATTTATGTCATCTACTTAATTCCATTTAATTCAATAAGGAAACGAAAACAACATTCATGTGTACGTACGGCCTACCATCTCCATGAACGATGTATTTCTTTCCATTTATCAGTATGTTATATATATGAATATTCTGAATATATATTATATATAAATCATGTTTTATATTCTGGAATTATATAATCATGATCTATGTTATCATATGAATAATTACAAGTCAAAACACTGACGACAAAAGAAACGATTTTACCCAAAACGCTCTTTAACATTGAATTTACAAATGAACGGGTAATATAATGTCCTATGTGAACCATATATGATATAATAACAATGAATGTGATTCTGTAATAAGTCAATGACATTATTTAAATCATTATACAGGTGGTTCGGATACGTATGAAGCATATCAGACCTAAGGTAAGGGATAATGTTGCAATCTCAATTGTTTTCTATCCGAGATTGCTTATACGTAAGTATTTACTAGGGTTATATTTATCATCCATGTCCATGTTTTATAAAAATTTTTCATGTATGTTTAAAGTCCTTTTTACACATTTCTTACTTTTACTACATGGTATGTAAGGAATCGTTTTTTTGTTTACCATTTGAGGTACTTTTTGACTTTTCCAGTAAAAGTACGAGAAGAATGTTTTTTAACGTATACGGAATGGATGGATTTTTACGGTTTCATAACACCTTATTTTCGTGAAGATTACTCTACAATATTTCATGACTATTTTCAAAAAAATACGTTTCTTTCAAAATTGAATGGAATTTTGTGAAAATAAAATGATTTTCAAGAAGAAAGGTTATTTTCTTGAAGAATTCATTTCAAGTGCATTATCAAAACTGTTTTCCATATAAGATGAAATTATTTCATATGTGTATGTTTCAAGTATAATGACTCTATGATTTACATGATTTCACTTCTCTTATGATTAAATGATATCCATTTGTATTTCATGGATTATGTTATGATGGAATGATTTTTATGAAACCCATTTTATTCGTTGGGTTAATATGAATGATGTATGTTTATTTTATGGCACACGAAAGAATGATTTCATTATAAGATGGGTGGGACATATATATCCCTCAAATTCATTGGGTAAAGATTTATATCTCATGATATAGACATGGCTGAAATGGAAAGTAAATCTGGTTCAGTAATACAGGGCTGGAACGACAAGTAAACTTGGTTCAGTAAGGGAATTTGTCCACTAAGATGGTCTTGGAAGCAATGCCTTGGATACTATGGAAATCATATCATGTGATTATTGTCTTTCCATAATTACAAGTTTTATTTCCAAGCTATTTTATCATGATTTATGTTCCATTATGATCTATGCCTTACGTACTGCCATGTTTTATGTCACTGCTAAAGATTTCTATGTTTAAACATTATGTTCATTATTTATGTTCATATGTATATGGTTTGTTTTATTTTCTCCATGCTTACCCTTACTGAGCATCTGATCTCACCCATTATATGTTTTCTTTTCCCCAGGATATAAAGAATGTTTTTAGGTAAGGAAACAAAATGGGAAGATCTTTATGGGAGATATTGATGATATTTCACCACGATTAAAATATTATATTCCGAGTTTCCAAAGACACTAAAATATTACGGTCCTTTGGTGTCTATTTTTGTTCTGTATTAAGTATTCCACCAAATTTATGTAATTTTTATGTACGTCAAGCTTTGGGTATCTAAACTCCTCTAAATTCTGTGGAGCCAATTGTAAGGGAAAAATTTTCAGAGGAAAATGTGTTTCATGATTTAGTTGATGATGGAAATCAGGAGTTGTATAGAGTGTGTTTGAAATATTCAAAGCATTCATTTCTGCGGAAGTTGTACCATATCAAATGTCTATTTGGAATTACAAATAAGGAAATTTCAAGGATACTGGAATTGATTTGTGATGCATTTCCTAAAGCAAAAATCCCAGAATCATTTTATGATATGAAAAAAGTTGTTAAAAAGCTTGGTCTGAATTATACAAAAATTCATGTGTGTCCCAATGATTGTATGCTTTATTGGGGAGAGGATTCAAGTAGATAGATTTTCAAGAAATTTTCTTCTTCTAGATGGAAGTCAATGGATGATGTTGGAAGTCTGACTAAACATAATTTCATGGAGAAGAAGAAAAGGAACACACCTACAATGGTTTTGCGTTACTTTCCTTTGAAGCCTCGATTGCAAAGATTATTCATGTCATCAAAAACCGTCGAACACATGAAGTGGCATTCTATAGATAATAACAATGATGGGTTAATGAGACATCCACGAGATTCCCAATAATGGAAGACATTTGATTCATTACATCTAGTTTTCTCAACTGATCCTAGGAATGTTCGATTGGGATTGGCTGCCGATGGATTCGACCCATTTTGGACATTGATCACTTGTTATAGCATTTGGATAGTTGTTTTGATCCCTTATAATCTGCCTTTATGGATGTGAATTCAACAAACATCTTTTATCATTTTGATGATTATTCCTGGAAAAAAATTTCCTAGAAATGATGTTGATGTATACTTTCAGCCGTTGATTGAAGAATTACAGGAGTTATGGAGCAACGATGTTGAGACATTTGATGTATCTTCAAAAACAATGTTCAAAATGCATGATGATGTACTGTGGACCATTAGTGACTCTCCTAGGGTTGGGAATTTATCAAGTTGTAACACTTATATGGGTTTGTCTTGTTCTATTTGTAACTTTGATTTTGTGCCCAAAGGGCTACGTCACAGTAGAAAATGGTTCTTCTTGTGACATCAAAGATTTTTTGATGCATCTCATAGATTTCGGCTGAACAAATCAAAATTTAATGGTTTCATTGATCATAGACCACCTCCAAAGTAGTTAACTTGTTCTGAAATATTGAAACTAATTGAAAATCTTGAAACAAAATTTGGGAAGTTTCATCATTTGAATGATAGTGGAAAACGAGTCTGAAGTACATCATCAAGTGAAATCAGAACCCAACAATGGAAGAAAAAAAGTATATTTTTCAAACATCCGTATTGGGAATTTAATTTTTCATGCTAAAATCTTTATGTGATGCATATTGAGAAGAATATCTATGATAATTTGATTTTCACATTACTTAATGAGCATGGAATGTCAAAGGATCATCTCAATGCTCAAAAAGACTTACAAGTAATGATCATAAAACGTGATCTCTGGCGATATGAGAATGAAAAGTATGCTCCGTCCATTTTTGCAATGAAAATTAGGTATAAAGATATGTTTCTTAGAATGTTAAATAATGTGATGGTATGTAATGGGTATTCTAGTAAGATCTCAAGGCGTGATGACATAAAGAATCGTAAGTTACATGGATTGAAATGTCACGATTCACATATTTTTTTTACAAAATTTACTACCATTGGAATTGCGTGTATTATTACCTGAAAAGGTTACTGTTGTTGTACTCCAATTTGGAACATTTTTCAGGAAATTATGTGAGAAATCTCTACATCCATTTCAGCTTGACATCCTACGGGAGAGGTTTTTATTGACCGTTTGTGCAATAGAGATGATATTTCCTCTATCGTTTTGTACTATCATGATGCATTTAACTGTGAATTTGGTTGAAGAAGATAAATTAGGAGGCCCCATTCATTATTGATGGATGTACCAAATTTAGAGGTATTTTAATTATTTGTTTTACAGATAAGTAAAAAAAAATTGCAATAAAATAAATGCATAATATTATTATTTTATTTCACAGATATCTTGGGCATTTGAAAGAATACATGAGTAATAAAGCTCAACCAGAAGGCTCTATTGCTGAAGGGTATTTGGCCATGGAGTGTCTTACCTATTGTTCTAGATATTTTTATAATATTGGGACAAGATTTATTTGAGTTGGAAGTGTTAATGACACCTCAACTCAATCTCAAATGCATCAAAAATAAAAAATATTTCCTGCTATTGGCCGATCTGTTGGGAGGATCTCAAATTTGACACTGACAGCATTAGAATTTTTACAGGCACATAGATATGTGCTGCTGAATAGTGAAATTTTATATCTATTTATTGAAAATTTGAGGATACAAATAAAGAGACAAATGAGATGCTGAACACGTAATGAGAATGATATAACAAAAGCTGTGAATAAAGAGCTAGTGGAATGGTTTGCACGATGTGTAATTTTATAAATATTGAAATAAATATGAATATTAGTTTGACACATACAATTTGTAAATATATTAAATTATATATCATTTTTCAGATCACAAATACTGATACTCGAGCAGAATTTTCAAAATATTTTATGTTTGTTTCTAGAGGTCATACAAAAAAAAGGTAGAATGTTTGACGCTTATAATGTGAATGTCTTTAGATTTTGTACAGTCGATCGAGAAGTGGGTTTGAAAACACAGAATAGTGATATATTTATATTTGATAAAGTGGGATACTATTGAAAACTCCATTATATTATTGAATTAAACTACCACATGCATTTTTCTGTTGTTTTATTCAAATGCAAATGGGTCGATATTTTCAGTGGTGTTAAAAGAGATTCCTTGAAATTTACTTCTGTAAACTTTTCTTACATGATGGATGTTGGTGATCATGAAATGCATGATCCATATATCTCAGAATCGCATGAAAAAATGGTATATTATGTGAATGATTTTTGGATGAAGGGTATAGTGTATTTAATCACATAATACAAAGTGATTTTCACGACATGGGTGATGAAGTGGGAGATTTGACCTCTGAAATTGAATTTCATCAACAACATGAAGCAGAATTATTTGTCGACCGTGATATTGAAAATATTAGTCTAGCAATGATGAATGAAATGGATGAAGCAATGGAGTAGGAAATCGACATGATTGAAGGGGGAAATGATTATATGTACTATTATTTATTCATTCAGCAACCTCTTGTTTCATTTATGCAGTCATTCATTATCATTGTTATATATATTTTGTTCGTTAATACTGGGCATCTATTATCATTTTTAATTTTTTCCTGAATATTTTTTTTTGAAATATATATTTTGAACATAATTTTATTTGATTAAATGACAGGAATTCCAAGGAGTAAATGGTACACTATTTCATCTAGTTCTTTGACAGATGACGATCCATCTGGCTCCCTCCCCACGGCATCTGAGGCACCAACTTCCTATACCCCTGAACCATCTCCCCCTGCACCATCTCTCACACCATCTGTGGATATCCCATTAGAGGTTGAGTCATCGACTCCCCATATAGGATCCTCAGCAGTGGGGTGGAAACATGCCCCTTCCACTTCATCACGGACATTCTGGAGGGTCACAGTCATAGGTACAATTTTTAATTAAATAAATTTATTGCATTTTGATTATTCTAATTGATTTCTCATTGATGATGAAAAAAATGAAACCGTGGAGAAACACATAAAAATTTCAGATGTTTGGAACATTAATTGCGAGAAGTTAGTCGTGCCATTTGATTCTTATGGGGTCCCTACGGATGACGCCACGGGGTTACTTGGCTAGATTATAGGTCAACTGGCAGCGGAGCCCATTTCCCTTCCTATTTCTTATGATGATTGGAGACATATGCCTCCAAACTAGAAAAATGAAGTTTTTGATTCTCAAATAAAGGTAATTTTATTACATAATGGTCTAACTGAATGTCATGTTACAAATATGTTCAAAATGAATTTCTGTATACATATGTTCTTCCAATTTACAGTAGCTGATGTGATAGCACTGAAATGGACATTGAAAATCTTGGTAAAAAATGGAAATATTTAAATTGTAGATTGTGGTGTGATGTCAACGATACATTGTTGACCGTACAAAAAATCTATGAGAAGCTACCCAGTGGGGTACCAAATGAACAGTGGAAAATTTTTGTTGACAGAAATCATGATGAAAAGTTGATGGTATTGAAATGTATATTATTATATTATCCTCATTTTACATTTATAAAAGTATATGAAGAGTAGATGACATTTAATACATTATTGTTAAAGTGAATTTTATTTATTTTAGGATATCTCCAGACCGAATGCATCAAACTGGGATAAGAAAGTCATCCCTCACACTACGGGCTCAAAAAGATTTTCGAGAAGCCGAATGTCATTGGTAATCTTTTTATTAGTTTATATATTTATAAGAAAATATTATCTATTTAATATATTTAATTGTTGATTTATCTTTGTTTAATGCAGTCACAGAGTCTAGGGCATGAAACATCCCGAACTGAAATATGGTTGGATGTTCACAAAAAAGGAGATGGATGTTTTGTTAATGATCTTGCTGAAGAAGTTAGGTTATAAAGTCAATTTTCTATTATAATAACTTATTATTAGATTTTACTATGTTAATATATATTTATATTTTATTTATAGGTAAAAATTAAATAATTATGGGATATCAATCCTGGGAAGTCCTACTCAGTCTCCTAGGATGACACTGTTTCTAAAGTCCTTGGGAAGGAGCCTCTTGGTAGAGTGTGTGGGATGGGTTTCAGACCCGTACAATCTGAGGTCTTTGGAAGGCCACCAGGGATTCCAGTTGCATCTACTCCTGGTTATAGTCATTCAATCAGAGGGATATTTATTCTCTATGAGCCATAGTTCAAGACAAGGGGGCTTAGATATCCTCTATAAAGAAAGAATTGACTGATATATATTAGCAGATGAGCAGATATGCCCTTGGTAGTGGTGCATCGAGTGGTGGTGAGCAGGTAAATCACAATAAATCAAAATCATTTAGTTTGAAATATTTTATTAGAATTATGTTTAATTATTAATATGCAACAATATTTAATTTTCAATATAATGTTCTTACAGGTGGCAGCAGGAAGTGTAGATGGAGTTGGAGAGGCTGACAATGCATCATCGGACCATGCGTAGTTGTATTGTTGATGTGTTGAAAAAATATGACAATAGTTGGAGTGTATATGTAACATGTGTGGAACATATTTTCCACTAAAAATTTTCATGTCCTAACATTATCTTGATTTATCATGTTTCCTTTTAAGCATTTTATTTATTTTCGATGTTTTCTTTTAGGTCTTGATTTCTCGTGTGTGGCATACATCATTCCATTTAGTCATGTGTTTGAATTGGTAGTCATTATTTTGGATTACTAAAGAGTGATCCTTTTTCTATTTTGTTCTGGTTATATAAATTGGAACATGGTAGGAAGTATAGAGACCAAACATTAGAGGATGATGGGAATGTGGTTTAGCCTAATCATGTGATACGAATCATATTCTCACACCAATAAAAGTAGTTGGAAACAAAAATGGTAAACCTAACATGGAACCTTAAACAAACTGCATGTGTCACCCACATGTTAGGCTCCTTTTTCTCTCTCAAAATATGAAATTTAGAAAAACATGGATCCAATACAATTGATTATAAATGTGTTTATTTATTGATATGTTGATTTCATGAGGAGTTCTCGTATATGTTTCTCATAAGTATTCTGGAACTTTCAACTAGAACCCCCTTTGATCCAAATGACATTTTACTTGATTAAGAACACATATGCTTCGACTTCTGCACAAGTTGGATCCTCATTTAAAACTATGACTCTATTATCAACCTTGAACCATCAACATTGTGTCTCATATTCACTGGTTTAGGAGTCACACCTAAATGTTACCTTTCCATCTTCATAGGAAGGTAAAAAATCCATTCTTCTCAAAAATCCCTACTAGATGGCTACTCGAAAATGATTAGTGGAACATAATTTGTTGTAAATAGTTTCCGTCTCAAACTATTTCATGGTCATATCCATGGAAGGAAACAACATGTTCCTCCTTTATCTAGGGAGATTGATCAAGAGGTCACTGATGGACTCATCTAGATAACATAAGGGTCCCTCCAAAGGGATCCTTCTAGCATTCACCATCACCAATGCTACAATGCAATAAAATATTTATATGATGTGTGTGTTTACCTCGGGAGTCTGACCTAAGTCTCCCAAAACTAGGTAGTCAAGAAAACCCACCGAGGGTAGTGAACAATCAATCATGAACATGGCCCTATATCTATACCCTCCAAATAATCCCACTAACTAAATATGGTGGCAAACTATGAGCAAGAGGACACATTTTCCCACATTTACAAAGCTTGTTTGTATAATCTATTATTATTCAACGAAACCACCAAGAATATTTTGGTAAAAATAGAGGGAATACCCATATACTTCCCCCCTAACCTGATTAAAATCAGTATATAGAGATATGAAATATAGGATAAGATCAAGCCCATACACATTCTACAATAATAGAATAAGAAAATATGCATTTTCCAGTCACTGAAGTCACCTAGAATATTCTAAAAATGGTTAAAGGGAAGACAAAAAACTATTATACCATAAATTGGGTGACTCATTAACACAATATGAGGGGATTTAGAGAAGATACACATCTTTTCTCCCATTAAAGATGGTCATGGGCCAAATCCCATGTTATATGGACAACAAGATCGGGACCATACCCCCATTCCAACTAGAGGTCATCGGTCTACCCCGATGGCCACTCTAGGGTATGAACATGTCACAACCAAAATTCCATAGACCTATGATAAAATTATCATAGTGTTGATAAAGATTATCAAACAAGATTAAGTATATGTAAGATGATATCCAAATAAAGCAGCCTCTATCACCCACAAGGGAGCATCCAAAAAGAAGCAACACCAAAGGTTATTGGAAAATGAATACATGGTCTATGATCTTGATCTACTTCATATTGGAGTTATTGATGCCCTAATATGTTTATTTATGGATGATCAGGATCCTACTCATTTCTTACCAAATTACAATAATATTAGTTTCATTTGAAAAGGTCCTCTTATCAACTTTTCTTCCAGTATCTATGAAGTTCCTCCCTATAAACCCTTCCATGAAGGATCACATAATTCTTATAATATGATTGATTATGAGATTAAATATCCTGATCAGCACCGAAAATATGCTATAAATTTCTGGAAGATCAAAAAACAAGGATTTATTTTCTTTAATATCATCCACCCCAAAAGTTCTTCTCTAGGGTACACATTGTATGAATTCTCTTTATGGCTAGAATTCAAGTTTTTATTATAGTACTCCCCATGATGAAAGTCATTATTAATGACCTCTCTAAATTGACACTTTACATCATCAAGGAGGTCCTCCCCTTCCTGGACTGACAATGAAAATGTCCTCCTATCACAATTCAGTTGGGAAAATGAGTTTAGTCATGCCCGATGCCTCAATAATGTGAAGTGACATCCTTGATCAATAGGAGGACAACCCAAGAGAATTTTAATTATCCAAACCACACTTGGACCACTTTCCTACCAATATAATAGGATAAACCACCTCTAATATCATTGTTTACAATAATGAAGTGGGGAAACAACCACATTGGTCAGACCAGGTTGAGGAGTCTCTTGAAAAATATAAAGAACCATTTTTCTAAAGAAAATATAGTAGTCATGTTATAGCCATTATCCACTCCACAATATAACATTCCATAGGTGTTGGAATATATTGTGCATGAAATCTACCTAACTATAGGGTCCAATCTTCATCACGTAAAAACAAAAGTATTTACAATTACTGAGATATCAACAAGACCCTTATAATTACTGAGATATCAACAAGGCCCTTATTACACCAACACGGCCCAACATACGATGTATCTAGTTGAATGTAGGGGTTATTCGAGTTTGGGTCATGTCTTGCACATCTTTAAAACTTTTCAACAAGTTCCTCCTATGGGTATAAGATCTTTACATATTCCACATTATTATGTGGGTACACTTAATTTTTATTAGGGATGTAGCTATAATACCACATACTACTGAGGAAAAGATGGTAGTTGACATAGTTGATACTAGACTCAGGAGTTAATGTGCATGAAATCTGATCTCACTCAGAATAGTCAGGTTGTAGCATAGATCCATGGTATGGGAAAACTAAATGACATTCAACATATGATAGGGAGCATAATTTAAATCCACATATTATTTGAGGTAATAATCTTGTAATGACCCGAAATTTTGAATAAATCTTATTTCCTAATTTTGTGTGTTATTTTATTTTATTTTTGTACTCAACAAAAATGTTTCATTTGATAACATGAGTATAATTAAAATGATACCATTGGGTTTTGACTGTTATATGACCATTGGTCAATATGACGGCTGGAAACTAAATGTTTTGATTATTTTCTCCAAATACAAGTAATCTTGGTTAATTAATATAGAAAAAACGATTTGATGGCCTCACCCAGTAGTCTTGGACCAATCGAAGCGCATCTAATAGAACTTGGGAAGGAGGTAGCACCACTGGGCTTTGCTCTGGACCAAACCAATCCGAACTTCATCATGTGAAGCTAGAACGAAATCTCCTTCGCGATAAGTTCAAACTGATAGAAATTACTACTCATGCGATGTTGGCTGAGCCTCCCTCGGATTCTCTCACCTTACCACACGTTACACTTTGGTCATATGCTGTTGTGATAAGGGTCTATGTAAGGAGACTGTAACTTCCTTGTGTAACCCTTTGTTTTAAATAAAAATTTTGATTTCTTCTTATGATTAAGTTTATGAATTTTCAAATGTCCAGATAAATATAGTATGCATATTTTTTATGAATTTTAGAAAAATTATATTTTAAAAATGTTTAGGTAAACCTTAAATAATTAAAAATGTGTAATGATATTCATAAAATGATCTTCTACAATTATGTCCAGTACGATATTTAGAGTCTACTGAGATCAACTTGATTTTTGATGAATAGTAAATTATGAATAGTGATTTTATGATTAGGATTAGTAATGTGACCAAATGGATTAGTAATCTCACTTAAAAATGTATTAATATAATTTAGATACCTTGATTAAGTAATGTGATTCAATAAAATTGTTAAATAACAGTTTCATAAATTATTATTCATGTATTGGTTTTTTCGGATGAATAGTGTTTTCTAATTAAAAATTAAATTAAAATTATTTAAAAAATTATTTTTATAAAATGGATTTCATTTTTGAACTCATAGCATCGATATAATGTTAAGGTAATTTTTGGGGTTTTTTTCTGAAAAAATGAATTTTCGGTGAATAGTGTATTTATTTAAAAATTAAATTAAAAATATTAATAAAATTATTTTTATAAAATAGATTTCATTTTTGAAATCAGAGCATTGATATTTGGTTAATGATAAATTTTGGGATTTTTCTGAGAAAGTTGAATTTTCAGTGAATAGTAAAAATACAGTTTTAGGGTTTCAGTATGTTTAATGACATCATAACTATGTCATGATGATGTCATGAGATATATTACGGGTTGACCGACCAATGGTGATAAAATATTGTATTTGGGGCCACATTTGGACTAACTTCATGGTAAATATCTTGGGAGAGCACATGGTTTTGAGAAACCCACTTATGAGGTGTCCCTTGGCCATTAATGCCTTATCCCTCACTTTCCATATAAATACCAAGACCTCCTATCATCCATTCGACTACCCACTCCCCCCCCCAACAAATTCCTAGTCTCCTTACCTCCCTAAGAGTCCTCCGAAGGTTCCCCCAAGCACTCAAGGTCCAAACCTTTGAGTTTAAAGAGTTACGTATTAAGGTAAGGGATCTGACCTCTCTCTTTCTTTTGAAGTAATCTCTTTTATGTCATTTCTTTTATGATCCATGTTATTATGTTATAGGATGTTATTTTATCTTCATTATACTGTCCTTTTTATTTCCATATGATGAGAGACTCCCTATTACTCTCATCATTTCATTTTATGATAGTTTATGTGGCGCTGTTAGGCTGCCGAAATGTTTGAGGGATTCTTTCACCTTTCTCATTTTCAAGATCTATTTTCGTGTCAAGTCTTTCAAGTTCCCTTTTATTATGTTGGGGTATGATATCTATATCTATCATACTGAACCCTTATTTTCATATTATGTGATAAACTATTTTGATCTTTTCAATTCATTTTGGGTTGAATTTTAAGTGATGCCGTTAGGCTGCCGAATTTTTAAGCGATTCGTTCGCCTTTCTCATTTTTCAAAGATCTACTTTCATGTCATGTATTTCAAGATCATTTTGTATTATTTTGGGGTATGATCTCTATATCTATCATAAAGATCTCTTATTTTCAGATGATTAGAGACCCTATTTGATCTCGTCAATTCATTTTTGTTGAAGTTTAAGTGACGTCGTTGGGCTGCCGAATTTTCATAAGAGAAATCTTATTTTTGTCTTCTTTTCATGTTCTTCATTTCATATGGTATATATTTCAAAATTCATTACCATTTTCTCAAATAATTTATATTCTTTCCCTATACTGTTTTATGGGTCATTTTTGAGTGTTTGACCCATGTCCCCTCTCTTTTCAATATTTTCTAAAACCCCGAAACATAATCGTTATGCTGCAGAATTTCCGTCGCAAAATGTATCTCTCTTTTTTTAAAGTACTTTTATTTTATTAAGTGAATACTCAAAGATATTTCATCAAAAGTGGTATTCACATATATACCAAAAAAAATTATTTTAAATTCCGGGATTTACATACCTGAGACCCACTCTCCCCTTCTGTGGGATTAAAGTTATGTAAAGATCATGCCTTTAAAGCAGTTTTTAAAACGTTATGATTATGAAATGAAATCCATTTATTTTGTGCTATATGGGTTGTTTATGAAATGATTTATGATTATATATGTGGATCACATTATAATAAAGGCAAATTTAAGTGTGCGCGCTGATAGCGCTCCAATGCATTGGGTAATGATGTAACCACTAGAGATTACAATTTTCACGATATCTTGGTGAATAAAATTGGTAATTTTCAAATGACACCTTGGGGATGGAACTTGGTGATATGATCATGATTGTCTATGTTAAATGATGTATCCAAATCTTAATGTTATGAAAAAAGTTTTTTTATTATGATATTCCCCATTATTTCTTTCTCATGCCTTAAAGTTCTTTTTTATGACATAGTTGATGTATCTCAAGTTCACATGTCAAATGTTTCCCTTGTTTCCCTTACGGGGCCTTCTGCTCACCCTTTATTTTGTTGTATGTCCCCAGGTTATGAGATGCAGTAATGAACCTATGATGAACTTAAGGAGAAGCCTTACAAGGGTTTAAGAAGAATGTTTTATGTTTTTTTTCATGTGTTGTGTTCTTGGTTTCCAAGACACTAAACCTTAAAGATCCACAGTTTTGTGTAATGTAATGAACGTTTATGTTATAAAAATGTGGGATTCTATAGTTGGTATCCTAGGATGGTTTAGTTATTTGTGGAAATTAGGATATGAAAACTTTAATAAGAATCCTATAAAAAATTTTATATATAAGAAATATTCCTGGTATTTTGGGGATTATTGAGTAATGGGTTGCCCAGAAAATACATCCCTCTCTGGATACGAGCAGGTAGAGGTGGCTCTGGAACAGATGTACATAGGGGTAAAACCTGAAAAACCGCTTTGAGCTAGACTCAAACGGGAACTGGTCCACAACAATGGGCCTTACTGCACTCTTGGTTACGACACTCCTAGGGGATATGCTTTGGTAAATTTATAAGCTTAGTATGAACCTTTGTTAAAGGAGCAAAGATAAAATAAAATAAGGATTCACATAAGAATATATGATCATGGATAACCTAGATGGGAACCTAGGAGATCACAAGTTAATGTATACTTTTCTTCTAAAAGTTATCCTTTATGCTTTAAGTTCCTTATCATGATTATTGGCTAAGTATTCAAGCCCCTAATTGTACTTTCTTTTCGTAGTTCATGGAAGGAAATGGAAGAACATTTCCCAACAACCAATGCGATAGGAAATTTGGAAATTTCAATATTAATATGACAGAGATGATTAGGGGATTAAAGGATGATTATTATTTTGGAAGACGTTCACTATTTTGGGGACCCTATATAATCGAGGTAAATAGATTACTATGGTATTTTCATTGAGGAGTAAGGTTGACTTATATTTTGAAGAATCTATGCATTTAAGGTCGACTTACAGTAATTTAGGTTACTTATGAGAATGATTAACCTATCTTGGGTAAAATATGTTTAGGTTAGCTACTTTTGTTATAAGATGCTTGGAGTGGTTGATGGTGTTTGGAGATGAACAATGAAGTTTATTTTGGAAGACTATGTTATCAAATCAATCTTTTATTTAGGTTTCAATCTTAGTTTGGTTTATATTGAGGAATCTTAAGGACCCTTATTTAAGGAATGGTCTATGATGAACTTTGGGTAGTACCATGGAACTTTGAAGATTCCAAAGTAGTTTCCATTCCTATGAGACTCTTTCTTTTTGAAGAGTTGTTTTTACCTTACCCTTTCTATTTTTGGGATAATGTTTAAAGATAGAAGAAATAGATATTTAATCTTTTGTGGATTATATGATTCTCTAGAAGATGATTCTTGTGTTTTGATGAGACCAAGTAGTTTTGAATGCTCATCGTTTGGAGAAAAGATTAGTTTTGGTAGAAACTTATTAAACGATGAAACTCTACCTGAAGGTAGGTATATTTTCTTATGTTTTTCTTCTATGTAGTAAATGAATTCCTCAAAATTATGAAAACGAATGTAAAACAAAAATGTTGTTGGTTTACGTTTCCTACTAGGTAATCAAAGACCGTTTACACACATAATAAGTTTGGGATTTTCTTATGGTTAATTTTCTCCTAATAATATTTTCTATCACTCTCCCCCAGAACTTGACCCTTTGTTTTTTCTTCCATATCCATGTTTTCCTCCATGAAATCCTATTATGGGTTTACTCGGGTGACCTTTGTACTTCCCTTTCATTCTTTTAAAGTAATAGTTTTACTGACTCCTTTTCCGATGTGGGACTTTCAATAAAATTTCAAAACCCAATTTTAAAAATTGTGAGGAGGTAATTTCTTAAGGGGGGAAGATTGTAATGACCAGAAATTTTGAATAAATCTTGTTTCTAATTTTGTGTGTTATTTTATTTTATTTTTGTACTCAACAAAAAAGTTTCATTTGATAACATGAGTATAATTAAAATGATACCGTTGGGTTTTGACTATTATATGACCATTGGTCAATAAGACCGCAGGAAACTAAACGTTTTGATTATTGTCTCTAAATACAAGTAATCTTGGTTAATTAATATAGAAAAAAAGATTCGAAGGCCTCACCCAGTATTCTTGGACCGATTGAATCCCTTCTAATAGAACTTGGTAAGGAGGTAGCACCACTGGGCTTTTCTCTGGACCAAACCCAATCCGAACATCATCGTGTGAAGCTAGAACAGAATCGCCTTCGTGAGAAGTTCAAACTGATAGAAATTAATACTCGTGCAATGTTGGCCGAGCCTCCCTCAGATTCTGTCACAGTAGCACACCTTACACTTAGGTCCTATGCTGGTGTGATAAGGGGCTATGTAAGGAGACTGTAACTACCTTGTGTAACCATTTCTTTTAAATAAAAATATTGATTTCTTCTTATGATGAAGTTTATGAATTTTCAAATGTCTGAATAAATATAGTATGCATATTTTTGATGAATATTAGAAAAAGGATATTTTAAAAATGTTTAGGTAAACCTTAAATAATTAAAAATTTGTAATGATATTCAAAAAATGGTCTTCTACAGTTATGTCCACTGCGTAATTTAGAGTCTAATAAGATCAACATGATTTTGAATGAATAGTAAATTATGAATAGGGATTTTATGGTTAGTATTAGTAATGTGACCAAATGGATTAGTAATATCACTTAAAGAAAGTTTTAATATAATTTAGACACCTTGATTAAGTAATGTGATTCAATAAAATGGTTAAATAACAGTTTCATAAATTATTATTCAAGTATTGGGTTTTTCGGGTGAATAATGTTTTTTATTTAAAAATTAAAGTAAAAATATTTAGAAAAATATTTTTATAAAATGTATTTCATTTTTGAACTCAGAGCATCGATATTATGTTAAGGTTATTTTTGGGGGTTTTTTCTGAAAAAATGAATTTTCGGTGAATAGTGTATTTATTTAAAAATTAAATTAAAAATATATAGAAAATTATTTTTATAAAATATAGTTTATTTTTGAAATCAGAGGATTTATATTTTGTTAATGTGAAATTTTTGGATTTTTCAGAGTAAGTTGAATTTTTAGTGAATAGTAAAAATACAGTTTTAGGGTTTCAGTATGTTTAATGACATCATAACTGTGTCATGATGATGTCATGAGATATTTTATCAGTTGGAAGAACAAAGGTGATGAATTATTGTATTGGGGGCCCCATGTGGCCTTACTTCATGGGAAATATCTTGGGAGAGCACATGGTTTTGAGAAACCCACTTATGAGGTGTCCCTCGGCCATTAATGCCTTGTCCCCTCACTTTACCTATAAATACCAAGACATCCTCTCATAAATTCGACTCCCCACTCTCCCCCAACAAATTTATAGACTCCTAACCTCCCAATGAGTCCTCCCAAGGTGCCCCCAAGCCCTCAAGGTCCAAACCATTGTGTTTTAAGAGTTACGTTTTAAGGTAAGGGATCTGACCTCTCTCTTTCTTTTCAAGTAATCTCTTTTATGTCATTTCATTTATGATCCATGTTCTTATGTTGGAGGATGTTATTTTATATTGATTATACTTTCCATTTTATGTTCATATAATGAGATACTCCCTATTACTCTCTTCATTTCATTTTATGAAAGTTTAAGTGGTGCTGTTAGGCTGCCGAAATTTTTGAGGGATTCTTTCACCCTTCTCGTTTTCGAGATCTATTTTCGTGTCAAGACATTCAAGTTCCCTTTTATTATATTGGGGTATTATATCAATATCTATCATACTGAACCCTTATGTTCATATGATGAGAGACCCTATTTTGATCTTGTCAATTCATTTTGGGTTGATGTTTAAGTGATGCTGTTAGGCTGCCGAATTTTTAAGCGATTCGTTTGCCTTTCTCATTTTTCAAAGATCTACTTTCATGTAAAGTATTTCAAGTTCCTTTTATATTATGTTGGTGTATTATCTCTATATATATCATACTTATCTTTTATGTTCATATGATTAGATACCCTATTTGATCTCGTCAATTCATTTTTGTGAAATTTTAAGTGACGTCGTTGGGCTGCCGAATTTTCATAAGAGAAATCTTATTTTTGTCCTCCATTCATGTTCATCATTTCATGTGGTATATCTTTAAAATTTCATTACCATGTTATAAAATCCTTTATATTCTGTCCCTATACTGTTTTATGGGTCATTTATGAGTGTTTTACCCATGTCCCCTCACTTTTCAATGTTTTCTAAAACCCCGAAACATAGCCGTTATGCTCCAGAATATCCGTCTCAAAATGTCTCTCACTTTTTCTAAAGTACTTTTATTTTATTAAGTGAATACTCAAAGGTCTGTCTTAAAAAGGGGTATTCAAATATATACCAAAATTTTACATTTTAAATTCTTGGATTTACATACATGATACCCGCTCTCCCCTTCAATGGGTTTAAAGTAACGTAAAGATCATGTCTTTAAAGAAGTTTTTAAAACGTTATGATTATGAAATGAAACCAATTTCATTTATTCTATATGGGTTGTTTATGAAATTATTTATGATGATATATTTGGATCACATGATAATAAAGGTAAATTTGAGGGTGCTCCCTGATAGCACTCCAATGCATTGGGTAATGATGTAACCACTAGAGATTACAATTTTCACGATATCTTGGTGAATAACCTTGGTAATTTTCAAATGACACCTTGGGGATGGACCTTGATGATATGTTCATGATTTTCTATGTTAAATGATGTAGCCACATCTTCAAGTTATGAAAAAATGATATTTTTATTTTGATATGCCACATGATTTCTTTCTCATGCTTTAAAGTTCTTTTTCATGACATAGTTGATGTATCTCAAGTTCACATGTCAAATGTTTCCCTTGTTTCCCTTACTGGGCCTTCTGATCACCCTTTCATTTGATGTATGTCCCTAGGTTATGAGTTGTAATAATGAACCTAGGATAAACTTATGGAGAAGCCTTTCATGTCTTTATGAAGAATGTTTTATGTTGTTTTCATGTGTTATGTTCCTGGTTTCCAAGACACTAAACCTTAAAGATCATCAGTTTTGTGTAATGTAATGAAAGTTTATGTTATAAAAAGTCGGGATTCTATAAATCTAGTAACCTATACTATATATTCTACATTTTTTGGCACAAGTGCATCACATAATGTTATATTTGATACATTTCTAGAGATTCAGGTCCTTGATATAGTGCATTTAGGTTCATTAAGAATCATTAAACCACATTGGTTATTAGATCAATGGTTGTTCACTGATGGAATTATTTTTCCCATCAGATAGGAAAAAAAATTTATATATAATTCATTATTTCTCATAATTTATGTGTATAATTTAATTATTGGAATGGATTTCATGCTTCCCTATAGATCCATTATTGATTATTATCACGATAGAATTACGGTCGATTATTTGTATGATGTCTCCTGTTTCATCATGTTGGGGATACCATGTTATAAATAACAATTTATTTGTTTTTATGATGTCTCATGTTCCATTTTATGGTTTGATTTGTTTTTCAGGCAGTGGGGAAGTAGAATCAAAACTGCAATTTTTTTTTCTGGTCAGCATTTCATGGCTGTTTTAACCACCACCAAAGGTAAGAATTTTTTTTACATCACAATGGTTATAACCTCCTCTACGTACATTCAGCGGTGGTTATAACTACCGCTATGTACATTCAGCGGCTGTTTTAACAACCGCTACATAGACGCATTAGATGCCGCTATGTACATTTAGCGACGGTTAAAACTACTGCTAAAGAGATGCATTACACGCCAAAATTTCACAGCGGTTATAACCACCATGAATAGAATAACATCCAATACCCGTAAAACCACCTCTAAATGAGAAACATACGATGCTTTCCTTATACCACTGTGAAATGGAAAAAACCATAGCTAATAGATTTCTGACGCCATGTTTCGAGGCGGTTTCTGTAAACTGCCGCCAAATTATATAGCGGCGGTTAAAATTGCCGCTAATAAATGGTTTTATTATAGTTTTTGAAATATCTTCCTTCCAAACTCGTAGTTGATGATATCCAAATAGAATGTAAATCATCGAAAAATATTGGACTCCATGAAGTTGATCAAATAAATCATCAATGAAAGTGAGAGGATAATTTTTCTTTATTGTTATAGCATTGATCTCCTAGAAGTAAATACACTACCAAATCTGTCCATCATTCTTCTTAACGAAAAAAATAGGGGCTCCCCATGGGTAAACACTAGGGTGAAAAAATCCTTTATCACTCAATTACTCAAGTTGTTTCTTCATCTCAACTAATTATACAATGGGCATTCTATAAAGAGTCATTGATATAGGCATTGGACCAAGAATTATATCAATAGAGAACTTAACTTCCTGCTCTGGGGGATGTCTAGGTAAATCCTCTGGAGGCACATCCACATATTCTAGCACAATAGGTAGATACTCTATTTGAACATTACCTTCCTTGCCTATATATATAACATTCCCTTACTCCGCAATTTTTTAATTTATTTGTGTTATTGTGGTGGATCTAGATAGGAATCAGCTGGCATGGTTTCTACTCTAATGATAAGGGATTCAATACCATTCTCAAAAATCATAACTTCCCCTTCTACAATAGATCTTTACCTCATAACGTGAAAGCCAACTCATACCAAGGATTATATCATATTCAGTCATGGGTATGGTGATAAGGTCAGAAACTAATCATATTTATGAGTCATAAGGTGGACTAGTCGATACATCGTTGTTGTAATGATACATCCCCTAGGAGTTTTTACTGACAACTCATCTAATAAATCAAATTGAACATGTCAAATTTTTGTAGAAAGTTTAGAAGATGTAAAATAATGTGATTATATAGAATGAAATAAATCATTGTATTTGTTCAAGGAAACTTTTAGAGTACCTTCCACCACTTCGTTAGGAACTTTAACCTCAATAGTTTTGACCGCATAATCGTGTCCTTTCTCCTGTGGTATTCTTTGGGGAATTTTTCCCTACCGCTTTTGACATTAATGTGCATAATGTCTCATATATTTAAAACTATATCATTCATCATTGGTTATTTCTTTATTCCCCTTATAATCATGATATTGGTGGCTTTTTTTATGCACTTGTAAGAGGCTCTCATTTCTTCCAGGCAAGATCCAGTGTTCTTCTTCCCACAATTATTGTAGGCTGGAAGCTCAACTCTTCCATTCTTCCCCATTTCCTTATTTCCATTTCAAGAGTTTTTAGTAGACGTATTCTTCTTTTAATATCCTTCGATGCCACATTACATAGATAATTCATTTTCTGTCTTGATATCACTTGAGATTATATCTTCATATGATGAGAAACATTGGGAGACTAGATCCCTTGAGAGGAATGGTTTTAATCCAACAAAAAATTGATCAATATAGCTCATTGGATTACGTATGTAGTCTGTGGAATGACTTGTAATCCTTGTGATGTTATCTTCATACATTGAAACATTATAATCCTCTTTTTTCCACAGATTTAGAAACTTTCATTCTATATCTCATCATTGTTCAAGAGGGAAGCATTTTTCATAGAATATTTCTTTAAAATACCATCATTCCATTTCTTCAATTTTTTCCTCCTCCTTTTTGTTTTGAATTAAATACCAACACAAATATGTATCTCCTGATAGACAATAAACATCAATGAAAACCTTATCTCTTTTGTTACACCCCAAAGCGATAAATATCTTATCTAATGAACGTATCCACTGCTCCGCTACTGATGGGTTTGAAGTTTCATTAAAAATGGATGGTGTTGTTTTATAAAGCGGTCTAAAATAGCTCCTGTACATTGTGGATCCTAATGCTCTATATAGGTATGGTTATTATTAATAACCTTAGTCAAATTTCCCAGTATATCTAAAATTTGTTCAGCACAAATTGCAACACAAGATCCAACATCATTATCTTGCATTGGAAGGAAATCCCTACACAGGAGACACACATTCATATGGTTACCATTCCTTCCACTATGAATCATTTATAAATAATGGAATATAATAGATTAGGTTAGGATTCATAACGTATAATCCCATCAAATAAAAATTCTTAGCATAAATTGGAATTCTATACATAGCTAATCTCATAATAATAACATGGTTTCATTGAGGGAATATTTACATTTAAATACTTCATAATATTGTATAAAGAAAATGTGAATTAACCTAAGCATATCACCTAGGAGTATCAAACTAGGATCATAGTAAGGCGTCTTGTTGTGTACCAAGATACCCCAGGTCAAGTTCGAAACATCTTTTTGGTGTTTTCACTCCAAGGTACATATATTCCACAATCACATCCACTTGTAGTATCTAGATAAGGATTTATTTTATAGAAATGTCCATATAATCTATTTTCCATCTAGATTCCAGGATGTTCTTTTATGTTTATCATCAATTTCTATCTTAGGGTTTTGTTCCCTAATCTACAATATCGTAATCGAGGTTCCATGTTTTCTACTAAACATCCTTTGATACCAACTATAAGGACCCGAAACTAGTTGCCCTGAGTTGGTGCCTTGTTTGATTAAGTTGTAATTATTACAAGAAAGTCACATACCAAAGAAATGAATATTTTAGTAATTTTGGAAAACTTGATACGTATATAAGTTCAACATCATAACTTGAAATAAAAAACAACATATACATTTTATTGGGAACATACACAACTATAAGTTTATTCATGTAGGTCACTCATAAGAAACTCCTTCATGTCCTGATAAAATCAAACATAAGAATGGACTAAGCTCAAATTATTGGTATGGGTAAGAGATACAGAGGAAGATATCATAAACATGAACATTAGGCACGGTGAAAACTAAAAACACATGGCATTAAAAATAAACATGAACACATTATGGAAGAAATAAGAGATGAATAAATAATGTCATAATAACACATATTAATGGGTATTCTAATATTATAATAACCAAATAAAATATCAATACTATTTTAATAATTAGGGAACTAATAATGTGGTACATCATATCCATATTGTCAAGGCCTCATTCCAAGATCATAAATAACAATTTTGTCAAGGCCTCATGTTTTGACCTAGTTTGTCTCATAAGAACTACCGATGCATTGAGGGAATATAGAAGGTTCCAGATGATACATAATACGTATAATGAATTTTCATATTAATGTGGATAAACATAAACAAATTATACATTCATATTTAAACTAATATATGAAATTTAAATAAATTCCCCAAACATTAAGCATAAACAATAACCATTCGTTGTAAATTTGTGAATGGTTATAAGATAGCACATACATAGTCAACCTAATCATAAACCATTAAATTAAATATGGTAGATTATATCAGAAAATATTTATCCCAATAATAAATTATAAACAATAATAGTTTCTAAATTGATGAAGACACCCTTATAAAATCATCAAGTAATTCTTGAGATAAATACTATTTTACTATGAGGTGTTATATTTTAAAAATATTTTTATAAAACCAGAAGTTAAGTATGATGGTATTTTAAGGATTAAATGATTGATTTTATAGAGATAATTTTTTCCAAAAACAGATTATATAGAGCCCTTGAAAATATGTAAGAATTTGAGAAATTCCCTATAATCGGGCTTTTATTTCTGGAAGATTTTTTGTAAGATCCATTTGAAACATATAACTCCCCTTAAATAAAATTAGGATTATGATTGGTAAATATATATATAGAAAATTATTAGAGATTATATGGGGATTAATTGTGAATAAATAAAAATTTAACTCAGGTAAGTAGAAAAAAGAGTTACCTGAATGAAAATGGATGATCAGGTAGAAACCCTTACCTTAAGTCTAACGGTCATACTCAATTGATCTGAATGACCTGAATAATCAATTTTAGGTTCATAAATTAATGCTTTCAGAACCTTCTCTACATTTCATTGATTTAATATAACCTTTTTAGTCTCATTCATGGAATTTAAATGGATTAAGATATTCAATTTCGTTGTTTGGGAGTGTTTTCTTCCTTGGATTTCATGATCAGTTTACTTATATTCATGTTTGTATAAGCATATAGAATGAAAATGGTTGTCTGTAATAGAAGATTAATGTTATTATTTAACAAACATAATATTACATGGTCATAAAATTCATTTTTTTTTATTGGGAGTAATGATGAATCATTATATAAATATTTAATGACAATTGTTTGTGTTAATTGGCGGTTCGTGATCACAACAAACTCATTTTGATTTATAATCTAATATCACCGGTAAAATAGAATTACAAAACCTTAAATAAGTTATAATAAATATATTATAGTTTTTTAAACCATAATAATTTTTTAATGACCCGAATTTTATATGGTAATAGACATTGAGAACACATCTTCCTTGAATATGATAAATTAACACATCTCGTATGGTGTTTTCATTTATAGTATAAAAGAAGGTGAAAGGAGTGATGATGGAGAATTATAACTCTATAATAACAAAAATATAGTAAATTTATTTTAATGGAGTCATCACAACAATTTAATAAAGGGATTATTAGAATGAAAAATTAAAATAATGGAACTTGAAATAAAAAATGGAAAGAGGAATTTTCCTCTTGAAGTAATCTTCTTTGAGGGCCTCTTTAGGGGAGTTGTTTTTGTATTTTATGACACCAAAGGCTACTGGATGTGGGGGAGGATCTTCTGAGTATATTATTGTAGAATATAGACTAGGAACAAGACTTGAGAGGAGTGATGAGAAGAGGGGGTGAGGGGGGTTATAGTGGAGGAGAGGAGGGTTTTCCCATTATTTTAATCATTATTTTATTATTTTCCCAAATAAAACCAATATTGTTGATTCTTGTGACAACAAATAGTAATAATTGTATGTAATTCGAACCAATCATCATTTACATCAGCCATGTCCTAAGCGTGATGCATGAATTCACTTATTTAGCATATTTTTTAAATTATCAAATTTCACTATTCACAAAACTTTATGTATATTAGAAAAATCCTAAAAAATAACCCTAAGAATTTTTAAACTTGTTGTATTCAAATATGAACTATATTTTTTGAAAATAATTTTATAAATATTTTTAATTTATTTTTTAAATAAAATCATAATTTATTAAAAAAAACAACATTAAAACTATAACTCATTTTATAATACATTGAAAAATTAATCAAGGTTCTATAAAATTATCTTATAACCATAAAAAAATGAAATAAAAATTTATGATTACATTTTATAAAAATACCTTTCCATTTTACATTATTAAATTAATAATAAAATTTTAATTAAAGTATTTTTTGCATAGAAAAATTCAAATACTTATATTATGGTTTTTTTTTCACTTATAAGATGTCTAAATTTTATTTATATATACATGGGTGAAGTTTTTTTTTCAATTTACAATAAATTACTATTCATAAGGGTATGTTACTTTTTATAAGAAACTATGATGATTCTATCATACTATAAATATCATAATGAATGCAACTGTGTATGTCAGTTTTTAGAATTTCTAATCACATATGTGGTAAAACTATTTTTACTAGCTAGTTTACAACCAAGTAGTGTTTTATAGAGACTTAGTGTTTCATGAATTCAATATTAAATTTATTTGCAAAGTTGTGGGGTGTTACATCTTGGATCATTGTTTTGGATCTATATCATGTTCTTTATAATGGGTTTGACACATTGAAATTTTGGATTTATGATGGGAAATCACTCATTAATGAATTAAGTTATGTGGTCTAAATTCCAATCCCGTGGTCCTAATTTAATTATGTGTATGTAATTGTGTGAATTACAATCTCCCTGATGGTTTAACAGTAATGAAAATTAAATTGATTAACTTTAATTAACATGTTTTAACGATATAAGTTAATTTAGGAAATTGAATAGTGGAATTGAATTAATTATTGAGATATAGGGATTGTGAAATTCAATATGAAAATTGATTAATTAATTATTGAATTAATTAATATATTGTTGAATTGTTGAATTAGAATAATTAATTTTTTAATTAGTTATTGGTATATTGAAATTATTGAATTGGAATAATTAATTATTGAATTGATTTTTGGGATATTGAAATTTTTTTGTTTGAAAAATTAATTAATGAGTTAATTATTGGGATTGTTAGATTGTTAAACTAGATTAATTAACTTTTGAATTAAATTATTCCAATTATTATGATTATGCAGTTGATTTAAATGGATTAATTAATTGTTGAATTACTTAATTAATGTTTTCACTGAGGAAAGTGATAAGAATATAAATGTTTATTAACCATTAATGATGTGAAATTTGTGATATTTGTGTTTGATTGAGAATGGGGTGTGGAACATACACCGACACTCCAAATAACCACATGGTTCCTAGAAATGACATTCTAGGCCCAAAGTCATTCTGTGAATATTTTAATGGGATATTGACTGATGCTTCAAATACCCATGAGGTGTGGGATAGGGATTGATGCTTCAAATACCCATAAAGTGATAGACAAGATGTTCTACGCTCATGATACTATCATTAGACTATGGTTTCAATTGGCTATATTATGAATCAAAATGAAATGGATAATGAAAGAACATTAGTTATAATTAATTATGAATTGAATATGTGGTATGGTTCGGAATATGGATTTTTCCAAAGTATGTATTGAGAGTTTGGGTGTCCTCAAGATCTTGACTGTTATGTGGTTAAATAAAGATTAATTGAATAAATGTAATTAATTAAATTTATTAATTTTTATTATAATTTATTAAAATTCATGAATTTTTATTAACATGATATTATTTTAGACATTGTTGGTGGTGTCCTACTGAGTTGTACTCACAGCCTACATGGGCTACCTAATCATTACCTGAATTGATTTCATGGTTGTTGGATAAAATAAGGGCAATATCCGTATATTAGATGGATAATTCGAGATTGAGCATAGATGAGGGAACCAGACATGGTTTGGGACCCACTTAGGTGTTGTGATTGTATTCACTTATTTTGGGTTTTGCATAATTGTACTTGACATGTATTGGCATGATATATCTACTATTTAGTTTTGGATATTGTATTTCCAATTATGTTGTTCATGTGATATTTGTATTATTATGGTTATGGTTATATCTATTGGTTGTTGTTTATTTCATTTCCACTACTGTGATACATTGATAAAGAGGGTATAATATCCCTATGAACAATATTGTCCTTCGCTGCAAGTCGGAAGCCTGTAGTGTATGGGGAGGCACGCCTGAGGTCAAGGGCTGACCGATTTTGAACACCGGTGTGTGGAACCCAAGTTAGGTCGTTACATGTATATATATAAATATTATCTATGGAAAATATATTCTGTGTCCTACTACGTTCATAGTTATACCCTACGTGGGACCACTTGGTCAAATGCAGAATTTATGATTTTTGGTGTGGGAATGGGTAAGGTCAATGTGACTATTGTTTAACTAGTGATAGGTAAAATGGATACACATGATATATTTCATTAGAGATGTGGGGTACCCTAAGTGGGTACTCGGTGCTACGTCATACACTTTTTGGTTCTTTTGGGTATATTTGTTTATGATTATCCCATGGGTGATCCAGTTTACATTTATATTAATAGAATGAATTTTTGTATAGTTTATTCCTACTATGTGATATATTTATTTCATTATACCTATTCAAGTGTTTGGCTATTTGTTGTTCATTTATTTTTTTGTTAATAGTTTTATTTTTATATGCACAGTCTCCCAACTATCACCTATTAGGTCCCCATAGATATTCATTGGACTTTAGAATATAGAGAGGTCTGCCTGAGGTTAGTGGGACCCCATCTTGGGTTTCATTTTATTAATCCGGTTTTGGGATGATAAATTTCATCCCCTTTATCCACTCTTGATATGGGTGTATTGATATCCATTCAGAATTGAAATCATAGGCATGATCTTTCAGTTTCTCTTCATTCATCCCCACACCATACTCATTTGATTTTGGCATTCACTATTATTTATTTTAAGATAGATTAATTAGAACATGATGGAATTGTGTTGTGTCTATTGGTTTTCATTTATAGTGAACCGAAGAGGATCACGAAGAATGGTTTCTTATCATCACTTTCCATTTTGATGGAGGCATTTTGTCTGGTATTTTTATAGATATTTTAGTTCTATTAGGAAATATTATTGATTGATTCATGTTTAATAATTTAGGATTTACAATATCATAGTCTTGATTGATCATTGATAGTCGACAACACCTTAACGCTTGAAGGTTGAACATCATATCACCACTTAGTGAGTTTTATAAAATTTAGGCCAATTATCAAATTTCATCATAAAAGGATAGGTGATTAATTTTTTTATTCATGATGAGATAGGTACTCATTATAGTTTATTGAGGTTAATACAAGACAAAAATTATATTGGATTTTTCAAAAAATATAAGTGGCCTTTATGCATTAAGAATTGTTAATATTTGTCTTTTGTGGACATTCTCACTTGTTATATTATTCTCATGTGCTATAAATATAACATTGATCATGAATAAATGAAATTTTAGTTCAACATTAATGGGATGATCTCACATTAACCTGATAGTAAATATGGAATATACATCTAGATAAATGTTTCATTGGTATCTCATTTATTAAAAGAGTTCCAGTGGACCATCTCAAGATTTATTTTCGTGGAGTGAGTTGGTTTTTGACTATTTCTTCTAAAGTAAATTGGGTTTATCTTTAAAATATTTATTTTAATGTAAATTTACCGTGGTGATTTGATTTCTAAAGGTAAATGAGAATGTTTTAAAATAAATTTCATGAAATTTTATTTGACAATAAGGGTTTATTTTTTCAATAGGTTTTTTATGTGATTTTTACCAAGGGACATGTGCGGGTTAAAGTGGATTGAGATAAATTTAAAATTATTTATAAATGAGGGTTTTAACTCATGTTTTAATGGAAATTAATTAAATCCTTTTCCGATAAATGTTTTGGTCTGATTGAATTGATTAGGGAAATTCCCTAATTTACAATGTTTGTGTTCTAATGTGATCTCTATTGATCTATTGATAAGTTAGATAGTTATTTATTAGTGGATGACGATGCGTGATATAATAAAATATATAGGTAAGACATTCCCCTTGGTGATGTTTTTTTAAACTAGGTTATAAAACTTAGTGGGCTTTTTGATGGTGTAATTTATGTGGGATATCAAAGGATGCCTAGGTTCGAGACCAAGTCTAGGACTCATAGTGCCCTAGAAAACCTTGAGCTATGTTATGGGATATTAGTGACACTTGGTGAGTCCTCGTGCTTGAAGTTTTGAAAACTAACGGGATAACTATGGGATGGTATGGGTGAAAATCCTCATATTTTGAGTATGACATTTCCTTTAATAACTTCCACGATAAAACAAAATTACAAATTATATTATTAAAGAAAAATATTATAATATAAAAATTAAAAACATTATTAAAAAATATAAATAAAATATAATTATTAAAAATAAAATAGGAATATAACCCTAAGTAAATAATAAGACAAAAATTTTATGGTATTATTTACCACTGTCTCCCATAAAAATGATTCCACTTAGTATAACTGTAGAAAGAATTAAAAATATAATAAATTTGATAGAAATATTTAGACAATTTAATGAGTGTTTATTAGTGAAGTAATTATGAATAAAAACCATAACTTATATGAATTCGGAAAACATAATTGTGATCACACATAACTCAAGATTAAAATGCACACCTTGAACCTAAAGGTTTAGTGACTTAATATATTAGCAACATATCCTTAATACTTCACAATAGAGTATAAATTTCATCTATAAAACCCTTCACACATGGTACAATATAGACATTTCACATATAATATTCTTCTTCATTTCATAGATAAATGGAATCAAAATAAATTTTTAATATTAAATTATCAATGAGGGGGATAATATATCAATGAGTCATAAGGAACTTTTAATTAACTCATAAACATGTAATGAAAATTATGGTGAGAGAATATTAGGTGACTTGAGCATAGAAAACATAAATGTCACATAATTTTGGATGAATATTTAATATATATCATGAATATAAAATCCCAATGTTCATAAAGGTTTAGTGTCTTTAGAGACTAGACACATAATTGAATTATTTTGTAAAAGATCTTCAACATCTACCACAAATATATTTATATCGTTTCTCTTATATACATATCAGAGTTAAATAATTCCATAAAAATGTGAGGAATGTTTTTTAATATAAAATATTCATAACCACAAAATCCTAGATCATAAAATCCAAAATTAAGTCATATCTAGAAGCATGATAAATAAGGGTGTCAAAGTAATAATCATCATTCAAGAGTGAAAACATAGGAATGTGGAATCATAAGCATCAGAAAGCATTATCTTTTGAATAAAGATAATCACATCATGTCCACATATAATCTTGTGAGAATAACTAGAAGAAATCATACTCAAACATCAAAATATGAACATAACTATTTGCAATCATGTCCACACATAATCTTATGAGAATAGTGAGAACCAATCACATCCATGCATGAAATTGTGAACAAATATATTCACAATCATATCAATGATTATCATAATCATATCACGAGATATATATATCACATCACCTAATGAATTAGAGGCCTATTGCAAAATCATCCATCACATAATTATAATCCATTCATATGAATGTCATTAGGTCTTGAAAACATTTATCATTTTTTATATATTAACAAGTTGAAATAAAATGGGTTTCATCAAGATTCTTCCATCATAATAAAAAATCATGCAATTAATGAATTAAAGATTAAATCATTGGACCATGTCTCTAGTAAATCATAAGTAACATCAAAGGATGTTTACATAGATGAAAATACATTAAAAGAGAAAAGGCTCATTTCTTAAAGAAAATATTATTTTCATTTTGAAATAAATTATTCAAAAAAAAAAAAAATTACTGAATATTATGAAAAACAAATTCTTTTAAAACAACAAAGTAATCTTGGAAAATAATCTTCAAAAAAATATTAGTCATGATTGTGGGAAAAATCATTCTTGTGGTACACATTAGAAGAACAATTTTTGTCATGCCTTAAGTAAAAATAACTCATCAAGAAAACAATAATAATATTTATTTTAAACATTTTAAGCCAAATATGGGTAAAAATGAAAATAATAAATAATTTTATAATATTAAAATATATTTTAAAGAGAATATGTACATGAAAAAAATATTCTCATCCAAAGGGGAAGTAATGTTTTTTTATTAAAAACATTCTCGGAGTTATTTTAGGAACCAAAGAGAGGATAATAGTAATATAAGATGAAAATTACCTGAATAACCCTTAGAAAAGAAAAAAATGCGGTGTAAAGAATAATACCCATATAGTTTCATCTAATATATATTTAGCATCATTATTCATTAGAGAAATGATATTATACTGTAAATATTTTGTTGCCTTTGTAATATCCAATTCAAAACCTCGTGAAAGTGAAAACCATAGATTGATTTTTAAATATCAATAATTTTCATGAGATAAATCATGAAATAAATTCATAGGTTTTATATAAAACAAACATAATAAAAAAGAGACTATATGGAATTAATCTCACATATATAAAAGTGAGACGAGAAACTCCTACCTCAAGTTGTGCCTTGTCACGTACATGTTCAAACCTAATTTTTAATAAATATATATTTATCATAAATACATTAAAATACATACTCATAAATAACCTAATATTTATCATTCTTTTTTAAATTATAATTATCCATTTATTAACAATTCTTCCTTAAAATAGACATTCAGGTGAAAAAAGATATGTTTTCCCTGCAAGTTTCAGATTGATGGTTCTAGTACTTGCACCTTGTTCATATTATCATCATATAAATAATATTAATTTTGATATAATTATAATATTTATTCATTATTTATCCCTTTTATATCTATTCATTTTAATCGGTGATGAAAAATTAATTACAACACTTTGTGGAGATGGTGGTCTGTGCTTACGAATGGGTGATGTTTTAACTTTTTAGTAGATGGAAAAAATAAAGTTAAATTATAATTAACATCTCCATATTAATTATTTTATCATAATAATCATATATATTCATTAAATATATCCTTATTACAATTTTTGAACGATGAATTAAAAAAATTATTACATTACTTCATGGAGGCGGTAGTCCACACGTACACCCAAGCGACGTTATTGTTTTCCAAAAACTGTGGAGGTATGAAATTAGATAAAAAATTATAATTTTAGAAGTATAATTATTTCAC
The DNA here is from genome assembly GCA_963277665.1 of Viscum album. NCBI lineage: Eukaryota > Viridiplantae > Streptophyta > Magnoliopsida > Santalales > Viscaceae > Viscum > Viscum album. Next base: position 2,089,947,435 of record OY728152.1, read on the forward strand.
AAATATCATTTCTAAACATTATATACATCATAATAATCTTCTTTAATATTTTGTTAAGAAAAATGAAATACATCACTTCGCTAGGCAGCAGTCCTCACATTAACACGAACGATGCGTTAATTTCCCATTTTATGGAGAAAGAGATGAATGGAGGTTAGTTCATAAAAACAATAACATATAAATATATAGGATCAGATATATTAATTATGCAATGATTGATACAAAATTTTTATAGAATATTTAATTTGAAATAAAATTGAATGTACTCGGTTAAGAGTTATACCTCTTCATTAAACAAATCTCTTTTTCCTTACACCATAAACCTTGAAAGGATGGTATTTTGATCAAACCAGGTCCTCTAATATTTGGTTAGGCTTTTTTGGAAAGTATTTGGTAAAATATTTGTTGAGAAAATAGTATATTTATGTGTAGAAAAGAGAGGATAGTAGGTGTCCTTTTATAGTGAAGGAAAGGACACACTTGGAATTATTTAAATGATTTAAATATAATAAATACTTTTTCATGTGAAAGTGAAACCAAGTGGAAAAAATGCATAAGATTAGGTATTTCATGTTTTAAATCATTTCATCCAATAAAATTTGGATAAGTTTATGTGTAATTTTAAACCTTATCTTTAATTTTAATCCTTTCAATAATTAATTTTAACAATAATCATGGTGACAACTTTCTCATTCTTAAAGGGTAATAAATTTACATATATGGTAGATCGTTTCTTCAAAAATTTTCATAGGATAACTTTTCATCAATATCCTATATATATTGTCATATTTAATGATATTTATGATATTAATACCTTTTAATAAAATATTATTAAAAATAAAATACCATTAGTCATTTTAAGAACTATACACATATTTTGAATTTAAAGAAATCGATTAATGAATGTAATTTGAACATAAACTCTTTAAATATCAATTATAAATTATTATTAACCATAAAATTTAGGTGATTACATAATTCATCTGAAAAATATTAATTTTTATGTTTTTAAAATCATCTACTTTGATTTTTTTAATGTTTCCAGAACCACTATGTCATTGTTGTGAAAGCATTAAAGGTAGTTATTCCATCACTAAAAATTAAAAAAATACTATCTTAAAAATAAATAAATTATTTTGAAAATAAAATTTGAAATTCATTCACAACAACATTTTATCACTATGTGAACATATAAGATAAATTTAAAGAAATAAAGTGACTTTTTGGAATTTTCCTTTACTTAAACTAATATAATGGTATTTATCAACAAAAAATGGAACTACGAAGTCTTTTTTTCAAATATGTGTAGGTCTGGTTTAATTATACTCATAAAATGAAATATAGTTATGTTTATGGATGATTTTTAATCCTTATTATATAATATTTAACTTTGATTATCATATTTTTCCCTATACTATGGTGATTAATTTTACTATGATTACTATTCATAATACATAATAATAAAGAGGTCCTACTTAAAAAATATGAACATAATTATTATAAATATGGAATTAATTATAATTTATTAAATTTATAAGTGAAGAAAATCGAATATTAGACAAGTTCCTAAAATACGAAGAAGAACAATTTTTTTTCGAAAATTTCATTTTTAAACATTAAAATGAACTTATACCAAAATCAAATATAAAATTGATTAATATAAAATTATGTATATTATGTTTAATAATATTGATCACATTTTACTTTAAAATGAGATGTAAAATTAATTGGGACATATAAATTACTTTTGTTAACGAAAAGAAATGACATTTTTACAAAAATCGGTATTTTTCAATAGTTACAAAAAAATTAAATCTTATTAGAAAACTCCAAACAATTACCCATAAAATAATATTCACATGATGATTTAAAAAATGATATTCACTACCTCAAAAATAATTTCTAGTAATGGTAGAAATTAATTATAACTTATGCCCACAAAAAACCCATTTTTCAAGAAAATATTTTCTTGAAGCATAAAATGACTACTGAAAATTGAGTACTTATTTATTTTGAATTAATAAGTAAATATATATTTTATGAAACCATTATACATTTTTTTCATAATTATTTATTATTATTCATACTTATCAATTTAATGAGTATTTTATGACAATCACATCAATAATAATTTTATTATAGTATATCATAGTACGTTTCAAGATGGGTGTTGTGTGTTAAAAAATATATTGAGCATAGTTTTATTTTAAAATTATTTTACATGGTGATTAATTATTTCCCTGTTAAATAAATTAAATACATAAAATTTTTATCTTAGTTATCAAGTGTTAAATATTTAAAAAAATTAGTTTGAAAACTCACATTGTATAATGGGATAATAAAATTTCCTTTGAAAATTGGATGTGGGAAACATAAATATTAACTAAAATAACATAAAATAGGGTTCTCATATAAGGAGAACATTATCATAATGTGAAAATATGGATATGTAGGAGAAAGAATATTTCTAAAGTATAATAGAGACTGATGGAAACATGATCAAGGGAAAATAAATGACCACAAAACAATAAATCAGTAGGGGATAAATAAGGCCACCAATTCATCATAAAAAATGGTTAAAGAATATAATTTTTATTTAAAGATCATTTTACATGATGGATTCTTTTAGTATAAAGAAGTAGAATACAAAAAAACATACTTACATGATTTCTTTCCATTTCGTAAAAACAATTTCATCCTTTGGTTGTGCTTCGATCAATTTTCACTTCATCTCTTACTCCATGAAATAAATATTCAAGATGAATTTTTCATACATGAAATGATAATATTATATTTTAACAGATCATAAGATCCATAAAAGTATGAAAATTGATTCCTCTTATATTTGGGTATTTATCAAAACCAAAATGATTAGCACAGGTTATCAAATATGGATAAATAGTCCTATGATTAAATAATAAAATAATATCTAAAACCTCAGAAATAACACCCTTTGTTCAAATTGAACAATTCCATAATAATTAACCTTCACTTATCCAAAATATGTTGGACCAAATTCAAGTCCCGAAAATTTATAGAAAAAAGGTCACTAAACATACAAATTCAACTTAAATTTAATCCTGAAACAATATAAAGTAAATCAAAATATCACACATCAAACACATGAATATCCTGATCATATATTCTCTTAAAATATGAAATTAATTTCCAAAATTAACATAAATTTCCATAAAACCACAATGATAATATAAATACTTCTAAAAATTAACTTTATACATATTCCATAAATAAAATATTAAATATTAAATATATTTTATAAATATAAAAATGAAGTAACCATTTTCAAGGATAACATAAACAAATTTATCATGAAATCACTATCAATTCCAAGGTAATCAATATTATCCAATTTAATTTATCAATATCAATCAATGATGTATCCCAAATAAAAATTATTATATCAAAATATGAATCATATTGAGGGTTATATATCCCTGAATCATGTGTTTTACAAAAATATCACATTAGCAATAAATCGTGTTTCTATTTTATCAGTATAATTCAACATATGATTGAAAATACTTAATGAAATTTTACTACAAAACAATCCATAGAGGTTTCATGATTCATATAACTATAAAATATTTGATAAAACACTTATATGAGATAATTCATGAATTCTAATACATTAACTCTTCAATCGTCATGCTTCAATGATTGGCATAACATAGTCTTTTCCTTGGTCTCAATGTTTTCCCTTAGATTATTCCATTAACTCAGATAATGCACAAGTTCCCCACACATAAGACATTAAACTATAAATGGTACCTAAGGATGTATTTTATTTACCAACATTGAACTCTTCTCTTTTCCCCTAAAATTACATGCTCGAAGTACTTCTTTTCTACACAAAAAACATCTCCTCATTCCATGGAGACATTTATCGAGGTGCTCCTTCCCACATTCTTAACATGTGGGAGGATGAATCTTTTTTCCTCCATAGTATTCATGACACACCATTTATCTCTCATGTGGTTCATTCCAAAGCTCACTTATGTTTAGGTTGTTAATCACATATCAATATAGATGGTTAGAAATAATCACATGATTTTCCATTACATATCTCATTTTATTTGGTTTCTAATATTGTCAATCAAAACATCACCTACCCCATTCAGCATTAACATGATTCCTCCTGATTCCAAACATTAAATAAAACCAAAAAGCATATTGTGAGAATCAATAATCATAGTTAGTAATCATATAATCATGAAATAACAATCATAGGGTGTCTAAATATTGAGAAATTTTCTATATATTACATCTTAGGTTTGACATTGTTCATCCATGGTTATCACACCCCAAACTATCTTTTATTTTATTTTATTTATTTATTTATTATTATTATTTATTTTCTTGGGATTTTAAAATTTTTTTGGGGTTTGGGTTGAGTCCCGGATGAAAAACATTTGAGTTATGTTAAAAAGTGCATGTTTTTTAGTTGACGTCTCTGATCACCCGGGTGGAGCACGTTTTGGATACCCCATGCAGCTTTTCCCATACAACGGCACAGTCTAACTATCTTAGGAATGTTAAAATGTATAAATTAATTTAAATTTATTAGGCTATATACAATTATTGTTGTTAATAAATTTAATTATTATGATTAAAATGAAATGAATATTTTTTATTTTTTATTTTTTTCCGTTATTTTTATTTTTATTAATATTTCAACCAGTGCGGAGGCACCACACGATTGGAAAAGGTTGTACGGTCTGCCTGGGTAACCATACGATTGAATTTGGATATAATAGAAGCTACCAAATGGTCCGCACATGAGATCATGAGTTGTACGAGGGCCATGAGGTTGTGGTATCCAATTAAAAAGACAATGTAAAGAAAAATGAGGTGGATGATAATACTACTACTGAATCATTCTGTGTTTATCCGTTTTAGTTGTGCGGTTGTTGCAGCACATCAGGAAATAAGCCCCAAAATACTACAATCGTGGACTTAACCGTGTTTGTGCGTTTGTTCGAGGCATGAAGCACCATTGTGTTTGGACAGCGAGCCGAGGTAGGACCCCCACTGCACTCGCCTTTAAATTCAAATATATTAATTTCATGATATTTTATTAATTTTAATGAATGAAATAAATTATGATAATTAAATGTTAAATTATTATTTTGTGTAAAAAGATCCATTTATTTTATATAAGACAATTGAAATAATTTATTGAAGAATGGACACCTAGTAGTGAAAGAATTCCCATTTGGTCATTAATAAAAACTCACATAATTCGAAATATAGTCTTGGTTTATTTATTAATTATTTATTTTGAAGCGTGAACAGGTGTTTTGGTTCTCTTGAGAAATGAGTCAAATGGTGCTTCATGCCTCGAACATTAGGGTGTTATAACGTCATTAAGAGTTGGCATGCCTTTAGGATGAGTCAAATGTATAGTATATTCAAGATTGTTCACGAGCTCCTAGTTTTGAACCATGTTCCCTATAGTGTTTATTTGTATGGGTTAGACGATTGAGAGGTCTAGTTCAGTTGTTGGCCCCTATGTGCCACTCTTTCCATTTCCCTTATTTTTTGTTCTGTGTTATATGTGTTTTCACTTTTGGCTAATAATAGAAACTTGAATTTTCAAAATTATTCATGAAGATGTTTTCAATAATGAAATGTACCTTCTTCTTTCAAACATTAAACTTGTTTTTAAATTAAAAAAGTCAATGTATTGTTACTTGGTTTATAAAGGAAAGTGTGTGTGTTCAGAAACCCGTATTTTGTATAATCTAGTTCAAACCTGAAATTGGTAAATTATTTATTTAAAATTAGTGTGTTGGGAAGAGTTTTTTCGTCATGCCTACTGTGTTTTAATACTCATTTTGATAGTGTTTTGTTGTTTTTAGTTTTGTTTCAGGTTTGACTTGATCTTTCTCGCTATGGGTGACAGTAAGTTGTCGATTAGTGAGCAACTCTCGGAGTCGCGAGGAGTTTTGGTCGTGCTCAGGTTAGTGTGTTGTCACTAATAGTTCTATCTTTTTAGTGTCATTTATTTACTTTGTGTTATTATAATTTTCTATAAACTTCTTTATTTATTTTCACTGGGCGAAATCATTCCCAACTTTCCTCTATTGATCCCTTGGTGTTTTTCTCTAGCCCGGGAGGATCAAGAATGCCTCTCGGGCCATGTCTTGGACCCGCTTGGGTGATCGGTTCAGGCTCAACCTCGGCTGGTTCGTGACAAAATGGTATCAAAGGAGGTTAGCTCTTGAGCAGAACTTGTTTTATAGAGTGTCCATAGTTAGTTGGGGTTGTTATTGTAGAAGCACTAGAATTGTCGAGACTAGGGTCGTACAGATGAGAAGGACTTCATAAACCCTTGCTCATTCTGAACCTCATGTTACCATGAGATATTTGGGTTGTCAAGGTCTTTTGATTCTTATGGTTTTTTTGGTATTGAGAAATGAAATTGGAGCAAGGAGAGTAACCTATGTGAGCTCTCATGGTCTGGAAAACCATTTGGAGCTGGAGACCTTACCCTAGAATGCTTTCAGTGACGGTGGTGTGATTGGCATATGGTCGCCAACCATATGGCTGAGTCACTCATCATCACTAGTTTCCCCCTAGTGAATCTTTTGAGTTTTCCTTCATTCTTAAAATTATTTTGTAATGCATTATTTTAGAGATTTTGAAAATTTGAAATTGAAATAGCAATGACCATGTTTTGATATCTCTCCTTGTTTTCATGTTCCTCGGTGTTCACCACCATGAAGGTTCGATGGATGCCCAAGGTGCAGCCTCGTGTGGTGCAACCTTAGAAAATCCTCTAGTAGATCACCCTATAGACTATGTCTTGGAATTCCAAAATTTGAACCCTCCCCTATTTTATGGGAAAGATGATCCACTTGAGGCGAAGGAGAGGTTGAAGAAGATTGAGAGGAATTTTAGTTTCATTAGGTTTCCTGAGTCATGAAAGGTGAATTTAGCTACCTTTATTCTTGAATATACAACTTGGAAATGGTGGAAGTCAGTGTCTCAGATTAATCCTTGGAAATATCTAACATGGGAGGTTTTCAAGTCATCGATCAACCAACAAAACTTCTCTTAGTTGATGAAGCTGAGGAAGAGTATGGAGTTGTGTTTTCTTCAGCATGTCATTGAATTGGTACATGAATTCTATCAACTTTTCATAGACCTAGTTTGGTATGATCAGTGGTTTGTTGAGAATGATCCTGAGAAGGCTCGACAATTTTTTTCTGGACTCCGACCTAAGCTACGATCGAATGTTGAAGAGCTCAACCTAACAACATTCTCAAATGTTGTGGGGAAATACATTTTAGCTGAAGCTGGGTAAGCAGGAGGACTTGAGGTGGAAAATATTCCATCTATGTGAAGTAGTGCAGAGGATAGTGATAAGAAGAATGAGAAGCGACCTGATGCTGGTGGTGCCGGTAGATGAATCAAGTGGCCTTCTGACCTTCAATCCTCTTCTTCACAATGCAATTTCGTGATCTGTCACCAGTGGGGTAGGCAAGGTCACAATAGGCCGATGTGTCCGAGTGCTCTGAGACCCTGCCACACCTGTGGACATTGGGGTCACTTGCAGCAATTTTTCTGTGGTGTTTCCAGGAAGTGCACTGAAGCTAGAACTATCTTCTCAAAGGTTACCTCAACCCGTCCGAAGGAGTAGGGCGATGTTTGGAGATCAGTTTAAGGTTTTCTCTTTGTAGTGTTCCCTGGATGTAGTTGTTTTCTCTTGTGGAATGTAGTGGTTTTTTCCCTTCAGTTGTACGAATGGTTATCACCTAAACTCTTTGAATATTTCATTTTATTGGATGTGTTTTTGGTGAAATTATGGTTTCTGTGTTATATTTTGGAATTTATGAAGCATGACTATGAGGTAGGAGATGTCCAATCATCAGAGCTCAAGCATTAGGTCCCGGAGTGAAACTGGCGCGTAGTCAAGAGAACCCCAATGATGAAAAAGTCCATTGGTTTAACCATTGTCCTTAGTGTTGAAAAGGTTGTTTTCTTAAAAGGGTGTGATGTCATTTAAGTAGTAATAGTGGTAGTTTTGATGCTCTATCAATGTGGCCTTCCATTCTCCCTCCTCCTGGTGGGGGTTTATGGTCCATGCAGAATGTTTTCATGTTCAGTTAATCTCATCAGTTCTTATGTTGGGGAGACCCACAATGGGTCTCACAAAGATAAACCTGATGTAATTTAGAGTTAGCCCAATCCTTATGGTTGGTATTCCGTTTGGGCCTCCCCATGTTAGTATCAATGTTTCCATTCATGTATCGTTTGGTGGTAAGTGGTCTCATGCAGAACCACCTAATTCTAATTTCATTCTTTTGATTAAATGCTGGGATTGGAATACACACAATGGTTCTATTGGACTAAGATTATGGGAATAAATGGTTTATGTTGTTTAGGGTTGTTCCTTTGTTGAAATGGAAGTTGTGGTTTTTCTTGGTGAAAATTAAGTTGATCGTGTTTTAAGGATGAGTTTTCTGTCCTGGGTCCTAAGTGTATGTTTGGATTGATCAATTTGAGGTGCTTATACTTTTATAGGTGGGTGACACTTGATAAGTATTATATATTGGACTAGATCCTGTTTTGGCTTTCTGAGGGTGGAAAGAGTTATGGTGGGGAGAATTGTAACACCCCAACCAATCTTTTTTTTATTACAATTTTAATTTTTGTTTTATTTGGCTTTTAAAATTTTGTTGGGGTTTTGGTTGAGTCTCGAATGAAAAACATTTGAGTTATGTTAAAAAGTGTGCATTTTTGAGTTGACGTCGCTAAGCGTCCGGACAGAGTGCGTTTTGGATACCTCGCGTGGCTTCGCCTATTCAACGGCACAATCTGCCTCTCTTATGAATGGTGAAATGAATTTTTTTTTCAATTTATTTCGTTATGTAATATTTACGTGGTTAATAATTTTAATTATTATGGTTAAAATGAAATGAAAATTTTTATTTTCATTATTTTTATCGTTATTATTATTATTATTATTATTATTATTATTATTATTATTATTTCGGCCGGTGTGTGGGAACCACATGATTAACAAAGGTGGTGCGGTCAGCCCGGGCACCCGTGCAACTGATTCTGGATCTGAAAGAAGCTATCGCACAGTCCGTACATTATCATTTGAGTTGTATGTGGGATGCGAGGTTGCTCTATCCAATTAATAAGACTATGTAATGAAAAATAATGTAACATTAAAATGATTCGGACAAAAATACTACTACAGAAGCTTTCTATTTCTATTATTATTATTATTAAAATTATTATTATTCTTATTATTATTATTAAAATAATTATAAATAATATTATTATTGATATCGTTATTTTATTTATGTTGTAGTTATTATTATTATTATTATTATTATTATTATTATTATTTAGGGCTGGTGCACAGGCACCGCACGGCTAGCAGAAACCATGCTGTCAGCCTGAGTACCGCGCAATTGCGGAGTTGAGTCGGTCAAATAAAAATAAATTAAATTAGTAAAAAATTATTATTCAAATTATTATTTTTATCATTAAGAAGGTTACTTATTATTATTATTACTACTACTATTATTAATATTATAAGGTTTTGTTTTTAAAAAAATTATTTTCTTTAATTTTTTCCCCTTTTGATAGGGATTTTTTCCTCTTGATCCAAATGACTTATCACCCTTCCCCCCTACATGATGCCACCCCCTAGCTCCTCTCCCTCTCACTACATTGACTACAACACTGCTGACACCGCCGCGGAACCAACCTCCCCTCTGTCGTAGTGCTCCTTAGACGCGCCATAGACATCCCCCCTCGAACCTGTAGCCCCTTGCCCTTCAGTCGCTGCATACCAACTACCCACACACCCTATATATTTCACAGGTCCTGACCTCTCCTGTTTCACCTCCAACCCGCAAGTGTAGGTTGCACCCCTCTATTTTCCTCCGACCGGCGCAGCACTGCCCTGGCTGTGAACCCACAGACTAGGCACTTCCTGCCACGCGTGACCTCTAGGGACCTCCCCTGCCAGCACCGCCCTTCCAGCCAGCACACCCGGATATCTTTCCCTGCTCTGGCCGACCTCAAATCCCCTTACCTACTCTGTCTCCATCACCTAGCTACCATACTCTTTTCCGCTGCTTGACCATGGTCTGCACCACCCATCTAGAACCATCCTTCTTTCGGAGGTCACCACACCAGAAATGCACCAGCCAACCTCCTACCTACATTAGTGGAACCTTGACGCCAAATCCCCCATCCCATATTCCATCAAATGACCCACAAACCCCTTATTCTCCGGTTCCCCTTCAATGCATTGACCTTCCACCGGCCCTCTGCCATGTTCTAGCCGACCAGTAGCAGTGTATCACCATTGCATCATCCGACCAGCACCGGTGGGCACCCTGCTCCAACCCCTACCCCTTTAAATTTAGAGGTATTTTATTTTTTTCATGACTTACACTTATCAAATATTAATTATTATTTTTAGTTTTAAGCATAATTATTTTTGGATAAATTTTCTATAATTGAATATACTTTGTGTTTGGTTAGTTTTTTCACCAACATTATTTTTTTTTCATGTTTTGTGAAGAGTTAGTTGGTGAAAATTATGTTTTGAAAACATGTCGAGTTGGTGTTTGCATTGTTTTTTCGTTTCATTTGTTTTATGTACGTGTTTATGCATTTATTTTTAAGGTTGTTGCGGCGTGTTGGGGAGGAGAACCCACGATACTATGATTGTCAAATTACGCTTGTTTGTTCATTTGTGTGAGGCATGACACACCATTGTGTTTATACAACGTGCCGAGGTAGGCCCCCCACTGCACTCGCCATTAAATTCAGAATTTATTAAATTCTTGATATTTTATTAATTTTAATGAATGATAAATAATATAAGATAATTAATTTTTAAATGATTATATTGTGAAAAAAGAGTCATTTATTTTATACACGACACTTGAAATATTTTCTTCACGAACAAACCCCCAGTTGTGAAAGAATTCTCGTTTGGCCTTTAAAAATAATTCACGGACATTTCAATGTAGTCTTGTTTTATTGATAAATGATTTATTTTGAAGCGTGAACAAGTGTTTTGGTTTTCATGAGAAATGACGATTTTCTTTTAAATTGGTGAAGGCCAGTTTGGAACATTAATAAAATAAGTTATTTTGGAAAACTCTCATTGGGGTGACTCAGGAGTGATATTTTGTCTACGTTGACTGCATAATTTGTGTGTGATGTTTGTGATACTTGATTGACTTTTTTGACTCACCCCTTTCTTATTTATTGCACATGTTGACATGAGAACCTGGCATAATAAGTGATTCTTCTTGACAAAAATTGTTACACTAGTTTAGATTATGCTCTAGCTAGTGGCCCTTAGTACAAATGACACTCTGATAGGGTATTGGGCCCCTCGGTTAGGCAATATAGGGAAACACCAGTTGTTAGGGTATTATGACGTCATTGAGAGTAGGTTAGACTTCAGTATGAGAAAGATGTATAGTATGTTCTGGATTGTACATGGTCTCCTAGGTTCGACCCATGTTCCCGGTAGTGTTAATTTGTATGTGGTAGACGATTTTGAGGTCTAGTTCGGTTTCTCGCCCATGTGTGCCACTCTTTCCATTACCCTTAGTGCGTGTTGTGTATTATATGTGTTTTTCCTTCTAGATAATAACTGAAAATTGAATTTTCTAAATTGATAATGATGATGTTTTAAGTAATGTAATGTACCTTCTCCTTTCAAAAATTATACTAGTTTTTAAAGAAAAAAGGCAGTGAACTGTTACTTGTTTTTGAAATGAAAGTGTGTGCGTGCAAAAACCCATATTTTTTAAAATCTAGATCAAAAATAAAATTGGTAAATTATTTATTTAAAGTTAGCGAATTGGGAATAGTTTTTTTGGGAACGCCTACTAAGTTTTAATACTAACGCATATAGTGTTTTCCTTTTATTATTTTTGTTGCATGTTTGACTCGAGATTTCTCATCGTAGGTGATAGTTGGTTGTGGACTGGTGAGAGACTCTCAGAGTCGTGAAGACTTTTGGTTGTGCTCAGTTTAGTTTTTTGTCATTTATTGTTCTTTCTTTTTTAGTTTAATTTATTTACTTTGTGTAATTTCAACTTTTATTTCTGCTGGTTTATTTATTTCCCATGGGCGAAATAGTTCCCAATTGTTCTCTATAGATTCCCTAGCACTTGCCACCAGCCTGAGAGGATCAGAAATGCCTCTCATGCCATGTTACGAACCGACTTGGTTGATCAGTTCAGGGTAGACCCGGGTTGGTTTGTGACAATGGTCATCATATATTCAAATATTTCATAATATATTGTAAACATTATATGGATTTACCCAATAAAACTCTTTGAGAGTGTATATTCATGTGGTGGTCTTAGGATCACTCATCATGCACAAATGATTATAGAGTTAATATTCAATTTTCCTCACTCAAATTTATTACCCCAAGGTGCTTCTATGTCACAACTTCATCCACATTCCAGTATCTAAACATGGATATATTTTCTATGAGAACACACAATTTGTACTTTACAAAAAAATTAGGATGTTATCCTACACATAGACATATCCTCGGGGTTTTCAAAAAAGTTTTCAAATCCTAATATCCGAAAATAATTAAACCCTTATTTGATACCAACTGACATGAATCGAGGTTATCAAACATAAATATTACATCATTTTAAATGAATATTCAATACACATAAATAATATACATGCCCAAGGACCATAATGGTTTAATGTATTTGAAAACTAGATATATAATAAACTTATTTCTTAAAAGATATTCAATATCACAAACACATATCTTCATATTTTTACCCTTCTAAACCTACCACACTTAAATTTTTCCATCAAAACCAGGGGAAGGAAATCATAAGAAATGGTGATCTCATAATCTCAGTAAGGGTAAACATGGGAGATATCAATCATGAGAGAGAATAAGATGATCATAAGGGTATGATAACATAATCAAGTTCATGTTCTCAAAATAAGAAATTTATACCCAAAAAACTCTTCGATCATAAAATCTATAATCAAGACATATATAGAGGCATGATCAATATGGGTTTCAAAGAAGTAATCATCATTTAAGATTCATAACCTAGGAATGTGGCATCATAATCATAGTAAATCATAATATTGTGAACATACCAAATCACAATCATGACCATGCATAGTATTCTGAGCATAGATAGAAGTAATCATACTCACAGATCAAAATATGAACATAGCCATTCATAATCATGTCCACACATAATATTGCAAGCCTAGCTATAAGAAATCATAATCATGCATCTAAATGTGAAAAAATCTCTCAGTAATCATGTCTAAGATTATCATCTTCATCTCATGAGATATGACTATCCCATTTCCTAATATGTTGGAGTTCTATTAAAAACTCAACTGTTGCATAATCATAATCTATTGACATGTATTTAATAAGGTCTTGAAAATATTTATCATTTTTTCATAGCTTGACCTGTGAAATGAATATGAGTTTCATTATGATTTGATAATCAAAATCAACAACCATCTAAGGAAATAATAAGGATGGTATCACTGGATCATGTCCCCAATAAACATAAGTTATATCAAAAGATTTTTTCTTAGATGAAAATATATTAACAGATCACTAAAATATTTCTTAAAGAAAATAATCTTTATTTAGAAATAACTTACCATCAGTTTGATGTTGATAAAAAGTAAATAATTTATTTTTTTATTTAATTTTTATTAAAACCCTCTCTAGAATTATAAAGTGAACCTTGGATGTTAATCAAGTACAATTGAATGTGTTATTATATGAAACATGTCAAATACTTTTATATAGATCATAAAAAGTCTATTGAGTGAGAAGTACACTCAAATATAAATATAGTGAGTTAGAATTATAAGTCAAACAACCACAACCCAAATTTCATTGTTACCACTTGAGGACGTGGGAATAATTATGATGAAATCTGAGGTGATGTTATCTCATTTCCATATAGTTATTAGTAATGGTTTCATCATTCTCATAGAATTCTGATGATTGGACTTAGCCTGCTGACAGACTAAAAAATCATGATATATATATTCTATAATCTCCATATTCATGTTGTCCTGCCATATGTTCTTCATGTGATCACTATACATCATTGGGATTTCAAGATTAATAGATAAGGATGAGTTATGCGAATCATCCAAAATATCTTTCTTCAATTTATACTTGGATGAAACCTATATTAAGGTTTTAAATCTTATAACTCCATAATTTTAAATATTTAACTCTATAATATTTCTTACATTCCATTATGGATCTATATTATCATTCATTATAATTGGGATCTTCACTTAGATATATTATTGATAAATCATTTGGAAGGTATGATTTTATTTGTTACCTTATTATTTCCATGTACATATCATAAATATCTAGGAATATTAGTATTTTCTCAATCATAATCATAGATAAGACAATGTGATCATTTCTGTTAATAGCATAAACCACCTTTTATGCCTTTATGAGATGGTAATGTATTGAACTTCATAATACTTAGAAAATTAATCTTTTATGATGAGTATATATTTCACACTTCTCATAATAATGATAACACATCTAAATCATTAATTAAAAAATTACAACTATAAAATCTAGATCATGAATCAGGTAATTATTCTCAGGGACCTTTTATTTGATGGGAGGTTTAATATATCAGCATATAATTTTTTATAATAACATAACTATAGACCTTATCTAAATAATCACTATATATCACCATTATTTCACTATCATATAGAAGTGTGAGTATAGGTACATGGACAAACCTCTTATTAAATCTTTTATACTATCTTCACATTTAATTTTATTGGGAAACGTTACTACCCTTTGAGTTATGTTAAATAAAGTATTTGAAAATCGTGATAAATTCATCACAAATATTTGATAGTATATAGATAATCTAAGATAAAAAATATATGATTTATTCATGGGTATGGATTCTTCTTTAATCACCTATTTTTTTAAGGATTCATAGATATACCATCTATTTTTTTAAATAAACCAAATATGATACTTCTTAAAGCCAAAATTCAAACATACTAAATTTGGAGGACAATTTTTCATTTCATATTGTTTTAAAAAAATTCCTCAAATAATCCACATATTCTTCCTTTCACATGGAATATATGAGAATGTCATCTATAAAGAATACTATAAATTTATCAATGTTGTGTCTAAGGAATCTATTCATAAAATCCAATAAATATAAATAGGGGATTTGTATATCTAAGAGGAATCACTATAAATTCCAAGTGTTCATGTCTGTTATGTAAATACCTAGATGAAATCACTTAGGAGAATCCCAGTCAAAGCGATAAGTTTCCCCACATTGTGGATATCCATATGTCAAAGGTTGTCGCCTAGCAGTGAGGGGATAAATCATTTGTTCATGAGAATATACCCTTTATATCATAACCATAAATAACAAATAAATATCCAAAATAGCATTCATAATATTCAATAAGAGTACACATAATCAATAGCATGGTCATGCTATAAAAAATGAATATTCATTCCCTACTGTCAAACATCTCAACTTATCGCCCACTATGTCGACCACATGTAAAAAATATACAAAAGTACACTATGTGGCATGATTACCATCCTTGAGCCTCATCTCCACCTCATATCTAAATACCTATTATGTTGATCCAACCAGAATGGTTGTGCAAACTTTTCTCATACCGGTATAAAAGACAGTGGTTCTACACTTGTACCAGGGTGCCGTACAGGGTGTGATGTATTATCTTAGAATTTATGGATATTTTTTTAAAATATATGGAATTATTTGAAGACCAAATTCTTTGATAGCACATGATTCTGAGGCCCGATTAGCCAGGAATGGAATTCTAAACTTTTTTTAAGTTCACATAAATAAATGTGTGAGCGGGTTTTTCTAAATTTTGAACCAGTGCATGGATCGAAAATTTGAATGAACTATTTAACTTGGAAGATTGGTATTCTCCTAGAAAGGACTTAACATAGACCGATAAGGTTCAGAAGGGAATGTTATTTTTCATACATTTTAGAAAATAATAAAATAACATTAGAAAGTGAGCATGTTTATAGGTAATCAAGAAAATTCCTCCCACTTATAGGTTGACACCTTTGGTGCTAGTCTTCAACCCCTATCCTTTGGGAGGCAGGCTTAGGGTATGACACAACATGAGCCTCCATGGATAGGTCATGATATGTGAGAAATACTTCTCAATATAGTCTCACTATGTTCCCATAATATATGTCATCATACACATGTGTATGCACAAGGAAAATAAATAACATAAAAAAACTACACACAGGTATGCATGATGGGTTGTCATGTTCTAACCAGACAACTACAACACCCAATCATACCTTCTTCAACCTATTCTAGAAAATAGTCACCATGTGCCACTAAAACCAACCCATACAAAAAGACATCTGGTAGGGAGTTATACCGAGCCTAGAACCATACCAAAAAATGGAGTGTATGGTGTCATACACAATACAAATATTTAACTTTTTCAAAATGTATGTATCTATTAGTAAATGTACAATTTCTATTTGAAAAGTGTTTTTCAAAATGGATGTATCTATTTGTATTGGAGAAATATTGTAAAATGTTTTGAGTTCATCTTTCAGATTTTGGTAGTCTAGTGTTGGTGAGGCAGTTGATGTATCCATACACTAGGAAAAAGAATTCTTATTTTCCACTCTGTGCATGGAAACATTGATTGCATAAGTGTCTCCATATGATTTTCTTTAATAAGACTATGCTCATCAGGTATAATCTTCTGTCTATGGTAAATCCTTATCTATTTCAAGATGCCCCCATGCAGACAGGCAGCTAGGATTCTGATGCATGATCACGTGGACTTGCCACCTAGAGATGAGGCGTTGGTTCATATACCGGTGCTATAGATGGCCTCACTAGTTGGTGCACAGTTTGTCCACCACCCATTCTCCAGTGTTTACTACCGGTGTTACCAGTAGAGGACACGTGTAGGCTCAGCATCTTGCATGAGTTCAAGAGATAGAGTCCTTCCAGGTTCATGGGTAAGATAGATTCCCAGGTCACTCAGGATTGGCTGGAGGCAGTGATGAATGTATTTCTATTAGTGAGGACATAGCTAGAACAGATGGCGATTTTAGTTGTGAAACTTCACTAGTGCTCCACAAGGAGATGGTGGAGTCTAACAATTTAGACTCCTGATGAGGCAACCCTCACCTAAGAAAACTTCAAATGAATATTTCAAGAGGAGTTTTTCTCTTCAAACTTGTGATCGGTGCACATACAAGAGTTGTTCCAGCTACAGTAGGGAAACCTATCAGTGATTGAGTACTCTTGGAGGTTTAAAAACATCTCTCTCTACTCCATAAATAGGTCTTGATACCATTTCTTTAGGGACAACACCTTTGAGTAGGGGCTCATATGGGAGATCAGGGCATCAATGGTGTCTCTCACCATTTCTACCCAAGCTGGAGTGAAAGAGAGATCCCTTATTGTGGATTGCTTCCTAGCATATCAGGCACTAATAGCTAGAGCCACTAGCCACCCTTATGTGGTAGAGTCATCAGTAGTGAGAAGTAGGTAATATACGACGGACCCATGTAGACCAGGTCTTTCAGATGGTGACCCGGGGACTCAGGGTCGGTAGTGCAGGGCTCCTAGAGCAGAAGTAGTCAGTAGGGAACAACGGTATGCTTCACATGCGGTGGGCAGAGACACATGTCTCATGACTACCCAACCCACCACAAAAACAATTAACATGTGATCATGGGACCACCAAGGTAGGGACCGAGGTTTGATCAATGTGGTCTATAGGGCGGAAGACATGGTATGGGAAGAGGAAGAGCTGCAGGCGGTGTATGATAGTTTGAGGTGCTACCACCACTACCCCTAGGTGGTACCCCATAGGCTTAGGGAGATAGTGGATAGGGGTGAGGACATCATTAGGTGATTGAGGAAAATAAACATGGTGATCCAGATATTATTAATGTTATGATGTGCATATTCTCCAACTTAGTTTCAATTCTTATAAACACTGGTTCCAGTCACACTTTCCTTTCTATAGACATCGTTCAAGGATTGGAGATTCTAGTGGAGCTGTTGTCTTGATCATTATGATTAGATACTCCAACAGAAGGGGATTTGAAGATTACAAACTAGTGACATCTATGTGAACATACTCTAGGAGGTGGGAGATTTGGTTGGGATCTCATAGTAGTGGCGTTGAGGCTTTACGACTTCATCATGGGTATGGACTAGTTATCTACAATCTTTGCTCAGATCAACTGTTTTAGTCGCAAAGTGTGGTGTGTTTGTGAGGATGGGACCAATTTATCCTTCACCAGCGAGAAGGGAGCCTTTGAAGCATAGGATAAACATTCTCAAAGGAGGTTCCATCCAATCACTCACTAGTTGTCTAGCCACACCCTTGGTGTAGTGGACAAGAATAGTATAATCATTCTTGTAGTGGTGGATGAGTATGAGGATGTCTTTCATGAGGATGTCCTGGGATTACCTCCTCGTATAGAGGTAGACTTTGGCATAGATATATACTTTGGTATAAAACCTATACCCATTCATAAATATCGTATGGCTCCCATGGAGCTTCATGAGTTGAAGGTACAACTAGAGGACATGTAGAAGAAGGGCTTTGTGAGGCCAAGAGTTTCACCATGGGAAGCCCCAATGTGGTTTTACAAGAAGGTAGATGATATCTTGAGGTTGTACGTGGTCTTATGGAACCTGAACCAAGGGACCATGAAGAACAAGTATCCACTGCTAAGGATTGATGACCTCTTTGATCATCTGAAGGGAGAGATATGGTTCTTAAAGATAGACCTCAGGTCTGGCTATTATCAGTTTTGGGTACAAGATGAGGACATACCGAAGACAGCCTTCAGATTCCGGTATGGCCAATATAAGTTCATTGTAATTACAATCAATGTGACCAATTTATTAGTAGTGTTAATTGGTCCCATTAATAGGATATTATAGACTTACCTCGATCCTTTCATGGTGGTCTTCAATGATGACATCTTAGTGTACACGGCATCAGAGTTGTAGCATGCTACACACATGCGGATAGTTCTTGATACACTATGAGAGCCCCAGCTTTATGGTAAGCTCTATAAGTGATAGTATTGTATTAAAGAGGTCCAATTTTTAGGACACATCATCTTAGAGGCTAGATTTGTATTGGATCCGGTGAAGATAGAGGTAGTGCTTTCTTGGGAGACACCTAAGAGCGTGACTAAGGTGCGGAGTTTCATGGGGTTAGCTGGATACTACCAAAAGTTCGTGTCCAACTTTTCTAGAGAATAAGCACCATTATCATGCTTGACACGAAATGTACAACCCTTTGCTTGGATGGAGAGGTGCCAACAGAGTTTCTAGGAGCTGAGGCAACGACTGACGAGTGCCCCCATATTTAGACTACTAAAAGGTGGAGTTTGGTATGTAGACTTCTGTAGGGCATCATGGAACATATTTGGTTGTGTCTTGATGCAGGAGTGACCAGTTATAGCCAATATATCATGGTATTTGAGGAATCATGAGCAATACTATGCAACCCGTGACCTGTAGTTAGCACCATTGTTCTTTTCCTTGAGGATGTGACATCACTACTTGATGGGTGAATAGTTTACCTGATACTCGGATCAAAAGAGTCTCATATATATCTTCTCACAAAAGGACTGGAACATGAGGCAATGATTATTTCTAGAGTTCATCTATAAATACGACTTTGAGATATTCGATACTTCTGTAAAGAGAAACGTTGTGGCAGACACACTCAGTAAGAGGTATGGCTTACAGCTGCTTAGTGAGGCAATAAAGCAACTAGACATGATGCAGTTATCCATTATGGAAGGTGATGGAGTAGCATACATCCAGTCAGGGGCTATCACTACCCCACTCTTTTAGAAAGCTAGGGTGGGATATCTTGTTTATAATTACTATGAGGCCCGACATGCTCAGATATCTTTAGGATAGACTCTTGATGGATTTTCGATAGGTGGGGAGCACATCGTCATTTTCAAAGGGAACTCCTAATTACCAGGGAAGTTACGGGGGGAGGTGTTGAGGGAGCTCCATACACCCCCATTGGTGATACATATTGATGTGGTGAAGATGTACCAAGATAACCTACATCAGTAATGTTGGCCAGGGATAAAGAAATCAATGGAAAGATCATTTCACGATGCCTCATTTTTTAGCAAGTGAAGGTCAAGAATCCGGTCCCAATAGGCTTGGAATAGCCACTTGAGGTATTGAAATAGAAGTGGGATTCTATCTCTAAGGACATCATTATGTGGTTACCATTCACATAAAGAGTCCATGATTCTATCTAGTTGATCATTGACTAAATCACAAAGTCGGTTCACTTCCTACCCATCTAGGAGAAGGAATTGGTAGAGGGA
Organism: Viscum album; assembly: GCA_963277665.1. Classification (NCBI taxonomy): domain Eukaryota; kingdom Viridiplantae; phylum Streptophyta; class Magnoliopsida; order Santalales; family Viscaceae; genus Viscum; species Viscum album. The sequence goes on from OY728152.1 coordinate 2,089,967,890, forward strand.
TTAGGATGCCTCTACATCCAAGAGATAGTGTTGATTAAAGGAGTGGCTTCGACAATCCTCTCAGACCATGATGAACACTTTAAATCATGGTTTTGTAAGATATTGAAGGAGTCATTCGGGAATCAGATGCGCTTTAGCACAACTTTGCACCCTCAGACAGATGGTCAGATGGAGTGGACCATACTTCCCCTAGAGGACTGACTTAATGCTTGTGTCCTTGATTTTTCTTGTAGTTGGTTGGAACACCTAACAATGGTGGATTTTTCAAACAATAATATCTATCACTCCAATATTGTCATGGAACCATTTGATTCCTTGTACGGGGGGCCATGTAGATCACCTCTATGCTGGACAGACCTAGTGGAGTTAGCACTCATTAGTCTAGAGTTTATATGGGATACCACTGAGAAGGAGTAGATCATCTAGGAGTGGATGAGGACTGCACATAATAGGAAGAAATAGTATGCAGATAAGAGGTGGATACCTTTGGAGTTTGAGGAGGGAGAAAATGTTTTCCTTCGGGTCTCACCCCGATTAGGATTCCAGAGATTTGGCCAGGATGAAAAGTTATATACGAGGTTCATCAAACCTTTCAAGATTCTCTGTAGAGTTGGAGAGGAGGTGTACCACCTATACCTTTCCCCATAGATGCACAGGGTGCACAATGTTTTTCATGTACCGCAGCTGAGGAGGTACATTTATGATCCATCACACTTCATTGACTGGGGAATTCTAGACATTGAAATTTTGGAGAGGTTTGCAGAGTTCTCAATAATGATAGAGGATCAATATGAGAGGGTATTTCAAGGATTTTAATTCCCCTTGTGCACTTTCAGTGGCAGCATGTGAATCTCTAAGAGAGAACATAGGAGCGGGAGGCTCAGATTCGTGTTCAGTACCCCCCATTTGTTTGATTATCCTTGGTTTTGGATTTCAGGGATGTAAATCACTAAGGTGTGGAGAATGTAATGTCTTTGAATTTATGTGTAATTTTTTTAAAATTATATGAAATTATATCGAGATGACACCCTTTGATGGAATGTGATTCTAATGTCCAATGATCCTGAAACATAATCCTAACCTTTTTTTTAAGTTCACTTAAGTAAATTTCCGAGTGGGATTTTCCCAGATTTAAACTAGGTCTAAGATTGAAAATCACAAGGCACTATTGAACTCAGAATGTTGGGATTTTCCTATAATAGAATTAACTTCGATTGGAATGGGTCATATATAAATTTTGTTTTTTTGAATTCTCAGAAAATAATAAAATAACTTTAAAAATTTATTTTATTTCACTTATCAGCCATTGTGAGGTGGATGGTGGCACTTTGGTGTGGAGACAAGGCAACGATGAGGCTCGATAATGGATGATCTTTAATATGTCATTGGTGAAATCATAACAGATATGTTGTTTCATAAATGAAACCATGTAAAGACGCAACGTCATAGTGTAATTGAAATGCTATGACATGTTTCCTTTTTTAAAAACAAATGCATTGGAAAATTGAGAATTAAACCCCATGCATTATATGAAAAACCTTCAGTGGAATTACACACAAAAAAGAAAAATGAATTCCATATACATCACAAGAGACGTCGATTCCTTATGAAGAATGGGATCGGGAATCGACGAACGCCTTCAACTTATTGAACATTCACAGGTGGACATCTTCAACATCAAACATCGATTGTGGAATGTGTTGTTTGGTTTTAATTTTTCTCTATTTTTATTATAAAACAATGAATGTAGATTAAACAAAGAATAGGTTGATCTTTTGATTGTCCATTCTTGTGGGAGGGGTGTCTTTCTGGATTTTTATTTTAGGATTGAATTATTATTGATGATAGAACATCATCCCCAAACACCCTATTTTAAACATGTACAGTTGAGGGTGTGGACGGATATGAACAAGGCTCAACCACCCTCCACCTTATGTTTTATTTGTGGATGAACATTAAATTTGGTTTCAATATTGACTTAATGCCTTCTTAGGGAAGGTGATCCACCATAGAGGCCAGGGGAACAATCAGTGTGAAAAATGGACCACCGGTGCGGACCCGTTGGTCCATGGAAGAGCCCATTGAATGATGGAATCTGTGATTATTGGAGAGGACCCATGGTGGTTGTCATAGGATAGAGGTGACGCAACATGACAGAGATCCAAGAGAAACACAACAACTGGCTAGGGCTACAGCAGTGTAGCTAGAGCCTCTGGCCAGGCCAGTAACTAGCAGAAGGATGCATCTAACAGATTCATCAGTGGAGTGGCCCGATACAGTGGGCCATGTTCTTCAAGGGCATGAGGTCTTCTAACCACGTTTAGATGTCTGGAAAAGAGGATATGTTGGCCAAATCACAAGGGACTACAGTTGCTTGAACATAGAGGAGGGAATGGCCCTATGTCGACAGTGGGGAGATCCAGGAACTGGACGTGGCTTCCAGCTATGTCCCGACAAGACTGAAAAGGTCCACCTATAGTAGATAGAGCAGACGAGCAGGTCGGACCCGCCCAACTTCCCGAACCTATGTCCCAATGGACCAGAAATAGGTAGGTTCGGTTTGGGTGAGGTCGGTGGACCTTGGGCTGTTTCAAGTTGAACCGAAACCAAACCCAACCAACCCCTTTTTGGAAAAAAATTGATATCTTGAAACCCAAGCATCTAATTGATGAGGAATTTGAGGTGTTTTAACCCTCGAGAAAAGAATAATATTTTGGAATACTCTATGTAGGATTACATTGAAGTTAAAATTTGATGAATGGATTGGGTAGCGATTCTCCTGATATCAAGTGTGCTACATGCGGAAAGCCTACGTTTGGATGAGACCTAATGACTACTGAAGAGTAACCCTATGTGGATCATATTCTATGTCCTAGAGGGAAGTGGCTTCTGTGTGAGCCGATAGGTCCATGCTGGGGAGAGAATTTTGTGTGACCCAGTAATCCCACATTACTCGATGGGAGGAGTACTTTATTATGGACCTAAATTAGTGGGAAATGAATTTTGGGTGACATAACATGCATATGGTGTGGAGTGACTTCTGTGTGACCCAGAATACCCACAGTACTCATCAAGGATGAGTACCACGTTAGTCCTAAGGTTAGTGGGAACCAGATTTTTTGTGACCTGGTAGGCCCACTATTCTAATTGTTGAGGAGTTCTCCAGTAGCTGAGGTGTTCGATGATGTAACTAATGGTTCTACTATCCTACTCTAGTACACATCTTGTGTTTTATATCTTGAATTATGTTCATTCTTCATGATCATGATTTGAGGTTTGTTTTTTGATTTATTTGTGTTGTTTTCTTTATTGTTTTGGGGTTCCTAATGAGTATTTTTTTAGTCACCACTGTGCGGGATTTACCCTCATGTGTTGTGTATAGTGTAGATGACCAACTTCTTAACGAAGGACTTGGTGGCCCAGGACCGAGTGGTGCCTAGTGAGACAAGGCAGACGAGACATTATTCTACGGATTCCAGCTATGACTCTTCACATACACATCATGTTTGGTTTTCAGTGGATGGTTAACCAGAGCTCTTTTGTACTTTCTTGTTTTCTGGTTATCATTTCATTGGGTTTGTATTTGGTAATATTTGACTTTCAGGTGTACTCTTACTCATTGGTTTTTTAGTGGCATTATTTTATACTTTTCCATCATTGAGACATGGTTATGTGAGCATGTGTATAGGTAATCCAGAAAATTCCTCCCACTTATTGGTTGACACCTTTGGTGCTAGTCTTCAACCCCTAGCCTTTGGGAGGCAGTCTTAGGGTATGACACAACATGAGCCTCCAGGGATAGGTCATGATATGTGACAAATACTTCTCAATATAGTCTCACTATGTTCCCATTATATATGTCATCATACACATGTGTATGCACAAGGAAATTAAATAACATAAAAAAACTACAATCAGGTATGCATGATGGGTTTTCATGTTCTAACCAGACAACTACAACACCCAATCATACCTTCTTCGACCTATTCTAGAAAATAGTCACCATGTGCCACTAAAACCAACCCATACAAAAAGACATCTGGTAGGGAGTTATACCGAGCCTAGAACCATACCAAAAAATGGAGTGTATGGTGTCATACTCAATAAAAAATATTTAACTTTTTCAAAATGGATGTATCTATTAGTAAATGTACAATTTCTATTAGAAAAGTGTTTTACAAAAAAATATGTCTTCTTCACTAAATTTCTTTTAAACACTCTATCGCTAAATGTTATAGTGAATGATAAAACAATTTTGAGACAATTGTAATAATTACAACAAATTATATATCATGGTTAACATGTTTAGTAACAAAATTATTTGAAAAAATTATATGTTATTAATATTATTATAAACATTTATAATAAAATCCAATAATTTATATGTGTTTGTAAATTATAGTTTCAATAAAATATTATATTCATGAATTCAAATATTTGTAGCTAATGCTTAATAATATATTATTACTAGTCAAATTAAATATAACATATTAATAATATTTACTATTTAATAATTAAAAAACCAGCTTATATAAAACATCAACCATGGATTTATTTAATTACACATGTTCAAGCATAATTTAAAAACATGTTCAAACTATAATAAAATAAAATAATCTTCAAGAAACACATTAATAACTTGTTTAATCACGTTCAATATCAATGGGACATTACATGAAACTCCATCAAACATCATCCACAGTATGTTTTTATCACACACTAGTTGTCACCGTCATGTTTCACATTAGTAGTGGGATCCATGAATGTGGTTCACCCAATCGGTCATGACATGGCTATAATAGTAACGATCACCTATAGTAGGTTCACATATGAAGCATGAAATAATTAATCCTTGATTTCATATAGGTGGCTCAAAGAAGATGATTATCCTTACTTATGTAACCAGATCCCTTTTCTAACACTTGTGGATGGAACCAATTCATTCTCACATTGATATCAATAACTAATATATAAAATAAAATAGTATCAGAGTAGATGAATATAAAATAAAATATCACATAAAACAAGAGAATTTAATATTAAAGTCAAACATGTTTAAGAACCTCAATTCTTTATTTACTTATTTCATAAAAAATAAAACATACCAAACGGTTTTTTCAGTTGTTTTGGATATAGAGTCGTTTCAAAGCATGAATACCATAAAACTAAATTAGTAAGTTAGTACACAATTCTCATGATAACAATATAAGTTCAAAATTTTGATTTCAACAGGACACTAAAGTAAAACATTTCAAATTTACGATTTAGTTATAGATTGAAAATGACAACAAAAGGTTAAATATTTTGTATTAAATGACAAAAAATACTATTCATTGATAGAGTAAAAAACTAGACATGATATTAATTTGATAAAAAATCAGTCTGTACTTTTTTGGTGTAGATGGTTTTAAATTTTCTAATAAACATGACCTACAATAAACTGGTTTGACAATAAACTGGACATTTTAAAATTGGTTGAAAATGATGAGTTGTTTGACCATATATTAGCACCAAACCAACAAAATTTTTCAATATCAAATGAGGTCTAAGCAATTTCTTCATCAGAAAATGATAAGAAAAAAATTTCAAATCCTTATATTCTGGTTTTAAAATCCTAATTTGACAATAAATACTATTCGCGTAATGTGAAAAAAGGAAAAAACAATCAATGGATAACTTGACTGTTTGTGTCAAAGTCATTAAGGTGAAAATTAAAAATATCACACTATTTTTACCGGTAGAGTCCATGGTTTACTATTAAAATCATTACTTTATAATTTATACACCACATAAAACACACATAAATACAAGTAAAAACTATTAATCATTTAGAGCACAAAAGATAACTAAAAAATAAAAAGTCTAGTCCAATAAAACATGAATAAGAGAGAAAGAGAGGATTCACTCCTTCTGACATAACCAGATTTAGAGTTTCATGGAATTAATCTTCCACTTTAAAAATGAAAATGTATAAAAAATATCATAGAAGTAAAAACTAAGACATTACAAATTTAGAAAATAAATTTAATTAACATAAGATATTGGGAAAAAGAAAATTCATCTCAAGTCACAAGAGGATATTCGAAAGCACTGTGCTTGGTAATCCCAAAATTAGAAAGCTTTATATTTAATTCCTCATCAATAGGAATTTTTTGATGCATTGAAATCATTGTATATGACTTTCAAGTTTTTTTTCCACATTTATGTATTAAATCCCTCTTATTGGGCCCTCAAAAGTTTTCATCGTGGCATTCTTCGGTGAGGGGCATTCAGATATCTCAAACATTGACAATGCATTTTTGTAGTTAGTTAATTAATTAATTAATTTTTTTTATTTAATTAACCTAACTAAAATAAATCATTAAAATACACATTATGAAAAATTCTCTAGGGCTTTCTACGTGCACCTTGGAGAATTGAGAGTGTTCTTCTCCTCCTTCCATGGTCAAATCGAATCAGACGACGACGAAAGTCCAAATCGGGGAAGAACGAAGTGAAAAAAACACAATGAATCCATTCAATAAATGGTTGGATTATTCTTCAATGAAAAAAGATCCAATATCGTCATAGGAATCTTCATTTTTGTTTTCCCCCCTCTTTATTAAATTTTTGAGAAAGATCAATATATTTCTTTGATCTATACCAATTTTGGACAATTACCTGAGTATTGAAATTTAATTGATTATTCTTTGGTTTCTCATACTAGATATCTTGTTCATGATAACTAGAAAAAAATCCTTGTAAATGATCTATAAATGTTTATTTTTTATGTCATTATCCCAAAATTTATTTTCTTTAGTCATCATTGGACCTTAAGATTGCAATTTTTCATTTTCAGGCAGGACTGAGCCTGATTGAACCCCTGGATTCACGAAGGATTTATGTGTGAGGTACGGATCTAGAAATTAGGTATGGATGTAGTTATATTATAGGGTTTGGGTTATAGATTAAATTATCGGAATTGGTAATAGAGTTGGTGCAGCAAAGAGGTGCGGTGATGTGTATACAGGTTCACATGGGAAAAACCAGGTACCAATTTTTGTCCACCAGATGGTAAGAATTCCTCAGCTGGAGATAGATCCACCATTTTTGTGAGGAAAAGAGGCCATATATGAAGTTTTAAATACCAGATCTAGCACCATGAGACCATATCTAATGTTTTATGAAATTCTAGACTACACATCATATAGTTCAGAAGAACACATGGCCTGTGAATCCTATGCTGCGACGGCTACAGTTTTTGGAAATGATACGGATGTAATGATGTGAAGGACACCAAAATTCCTTGTATGTCTCCCCATGTGTACATGTTGTGTCATAAAAACACATGAAATACCTCGTGTGGGAGGAAACTACCAGGCACACACCGTGTATTGAAGTACACGGACACAGGCAGGTGCACACCATGTACTGAAGTACACGGAAATGACCTAGGTGAATGGGCAGGGACCCTAAGTGGTTTGGTCATGTTGTGTAGTTATATAAAGATGGTGATTCATGTGCCTCTAGGGAAATGACTATGCGATGGGGCAGAAACACACATCATGTGCCAGGCACACGTCGTGTATTGAAGTACACAGACATAGGCAGGTGCACATCGTGTGCTGAAGTACATGGAAACGACCTAGGTTCATGGGATGGGACCCTGAGTGTTATGGTCATGTTGTGTAGTTATATAATGTTGGTGATTCATGTGCCTATAGGGAAATTACCAAGCGATGGGGAAGAAACACACATCATGTGGGCCCCCCCTCAGTTTGTGTACCTAAGCACATAGAAACGACCAAGGTGCATAGGTTAGGACCCAGAGTGGTTTGGACATGTCATGTAGTGCTATATAGTAGGTGAGTCATGTACCTATAGGGAAATGGCCAGGAGATGGAGTGTAAGAAAACTTCATTTGGCCCCCCCTCACATTTTTTACCCCTCGGTTCTTCTTTTAGAAAACATCAAACTCTCATATTCCTTTATTTGGACATTGATTTTGGGTTGTAGGTAGTATATCCTAAGTGTTTTTCTATATAGAATGCAATGGGGGCACTCTATTATGGATTTTGGGTTACTACATGAGATGTTTCAGGCATTAATCCTATTTAGATGGATCTCAATGATAGTAGTGTTAGCCATATGATCACTAGGGGCACGAAAGTGGAACCCCCTATATGATCAATGCGTAGGTCCTTGACCTCTACAGTAGAACCCTCTAATGCACCAGGGCATGGTTCCTATACCTATATATTATACCCTCTGACGTACTAGGGAATGTCACCTATATCTACTGAGTGTAACCCCCTATCGGATAGGGATAAGATCCTCATGACACCAGTGTGGAACAACCCCCCCCCAGACGGATCATAGTGTGGGTCCTCTACCTATAAAGTGGAACCCCTAATTTCACTAGGGATCAAGTCCCTTATCCATTGTGTAGAACCCACTCCTGAATAGGGCATGTGTCCCAATATTAGAGTGTAACCCCAATGATGCACTAGGGTGCACCTACACGAACTATAGAGTAGAACCCCTTAATGAACTGGGGGATATTCCTCTACCTACATAGTGTAACCTCCCTCCCCTAATGCATCAAAGTGCAGGTCCTTTACGAATACTTAGTAAGTGCGCCCCCCCACCCCCCACCCCACCCCTTGACATATTGGGGAGTGGTTCCTCTATTTGGAGATTGTGCCCCTCAACTACACGTCAGTGTGGTGATGAGTGGAACTCAATGTGGTTACTTTTGGGAAGACACATGATATGTTGGGAATCTTTAATATACATCTGGATCTATTGGTGACACTTTTCCTAGGCTGGGATGTGAGTTGTATACCCCCTTCTCTCTTGTTTGGGTTTCTTTGGTTTGAGCATATACATATATGTGTTATTTTTATTCTTTGTCTTTGGGTTGAGTTGTTTAATTTCTATTCTTATGGTGTCAATTTCTAATCACCCCTCTAATTTTGGGGTGTTCTAATGGGTATGTATATACTCACCCCTACATGGGATTTTCCTACATGTTTCATGGCTTATGAAGACGACAGAAAGGTCGGTGTTGACTTCAAAGGAGCATAAGGATACTTGGTGCATTGGGCTGCATAATGTGGTAAGATTGTGGATATCTGGATATAGGATCTCTCAGAACTTTTACTTTCTAGTTTTGTGAGGTTGGGACATCTTCTAGTTGGGAATGTATATTTCCCATTATACATTCATGTATTTAACTATCAAGCTCTTGTACACCCTTGAGTTTATTATGCTTGGTTTACATTCCATATAATATATCTTTTTATTATTATTCCTCTACACATATGCTTTGAGATGGTTGGGTGTGTACATACAAGTACATTATTAAAAGGCCTCTCATTTAGGATATGTCTTTAGGTTCTTGTCGTCACCCCTAGCCTATAGAGGCAGGCTTGGGGTAGTTGTGACTCGAGCCTCGATTAGGGTCAGGTCGTGACAGATTTTTATCAGAGTAGTTCATTCCCTAGTAAATTGTCTAGATTAGTCCACTATTGATGATGTTTTTTGGGATTAGCAAAACATTATCAAATTTTCTTGACTGAATATCTCAGGCCAGGGAACCAAGTTATGGTATGGTCAAACGACGTATCCATTCACCAGGACCTTGACTATATGATTTTCGACTCGGTATACATAGACATTGGTTGGATGGATCAATGGTAGATTCATCATATATGATTTAATATTTGAAATTCCTCCTTGATTCCGATATCCATTATATATATTTGATCATTTGACCATGGTATTCCTTGATTAAATTTTCAGGATGCCTCCACGATAACAACAAGCTGGGAAACTTGTTCTGGATCGTGACGATGATTTGATAAGCGATGTGGCCTCAGTTTTGGGTTTATCTCATGAGATCCTTACTCTGAGTGATTAGGTATCAAATCCCTCACCTATTGAACATAAAATCATACCATCCATTCATATTTAGAAATCACGTAGGCTTAGCACACTCCACAAGTTCCAATGACAAAGGACGTTGATGCTCCACAGAAATCTAGATCCTCAGGTTGTGAAGGATTAACTAGAGTTTGTGGTATATGTTTTTAGGATAATCCAAACATTGAAATATAAATTGTTTGCACTAGAATCTATAAATTTACATGGAGTATCTAGGAGTTGGTGGATTCTTGTTACGCAGATGCATGATGGGTCGACTCTCATGGCCCAACATCCAACCGCATTTTGTGGGGAGTATTACCTCTCCTTCTTGTGCTCGACTAAAATTCACGAGCTTATAGAGCTGCAATAAGGAGGGATTTTAGTTAATGATTATGTTGTGAGGTTCATAGACCTTATGTGGTACTCCCACAACCTGATCCAGGATGACTACTTTTCATCATTGATGTTTCAGTAGAAACTCTGTAGAGAGATTCGTGATAGCATGGTGCCCTTGAAAATTTCCAAATATGTTGGGTGTTGGAGAGGGAACTTGTGATAGAGAGTATCTTGTTAGGGGGAATATAGGTATCTAGAGATGGAATTTTTAATTAAAGGGTTGAGTCATTGATCATGTGGTCGAGTGAATCAAATTACTTGTTTTTTTTTACCAGAATTTCTGCAGTATAGCAGCAACACTAGGTCGTCTTTTGACAGAGACTTAGATCATCAATTGAAAAGAGGGTTTTGATTATGAAAATATATGTGTAAGTAGATGTCATAAATCTTGGGATTTTATAATTATATATTATAAAAGAAAAAAGTAAGCGATGAAACCATGTTTAAATGAACAAAATTAATTAAATGTGATCATCCCAGGGAAATCTCATGATGATCATCCTTCTTCGCTTAAAGTGATAGTGTTATGATCTTTTAATCCATGGTTTTTCACACCTATAACTTTTATTTCATAGATTTTATACAAGGATACCTCTTATGGTTCAGTCTAAAACACACAATGATTCACCGGATACCACCGATGATTAGGTGATTTGTGTTCGACTTCATAATCGAAACTCACCAAGGCCACACACGAAGAACTCAATGCGCTATCCAAGTTTGTATGTTATTTAAATTTGTTACCATGTATTTAAAGTACATGGACATTATAATGTTTATGTTAGATAAATTGAACAATATGAAGCACAGAAACACTGTAATTGAAAGGGGGAATAAGATGTGGTTAACGGTGTGTCAAACATCACATGAAAGGTTACCTCCAAGCAAGATCATATGATTCTAGCATAAAGTAATAGTACATAAAAAATTTAAATAAAAATAGAGGATGAATAGAAACAACATAAAAAATATAATTTAAAATAGAAACCAAATATTACATTAAGAATGCTTGGTATTACATCACCATCCTCCCTAGGTGATCATAAGGGGTCTAAAAATTCATGTGAGGGGAGGAAGAGGATGTTGTTTATATTGCACTTACAATAGCCTCCATAACATATAATAATGAGGAGAGGAATCCTTTGGGGATTCAAAATGGCAGCACCTTTCCTTCTGGTCTAACTTTTAACTGAGGTACCCAAGTTGATCTTTTATAGGCAAATAGGAAAGTGGTTTTGACCATATAGATTGTGTAAAACCAATTAGATCAATAGTTTTATCCACTACACACTCGAATATCACTTTTTACCAAACTATAATGTTTTAAACACATATAAAAAATATCTCCAATAAAATTTTGGATCCATTTGGACATTCACAACCAAAGATATTGATAAAATATATAACACCACTTTTGACTTGTGCAGATTTGATTCCCTAGACATATCTATTCGGATGGGCATTTTAGTGTCCGAATGGGCCTTGGGTTCCTTCACATGAAATGTATCCCACTACATTATGGACAATTCCAAAAAAGTGCTTCCCATTCTAGTACACGATTTAGTAGAAACATGTGTTTGAGTCCACTGGTGTTCTTGGATCATGTGCAGATTGGCCCATTTTTCATGGATATCATAATGGGTCCTCCAAATCTCCTCCACGAACAATATAATTATCAAAACAAGTAACATTTCCCATTTTAACAATGTTAAAAAAATAAACCAATCAAACATGGATCGAAGTTTGTTAATATACTTGAAAATTTCAATACAAAACTTGTTTAATACATTGGTATAAGGGTGAAACAAAATAGTAAATCGTTGCATGATCACACCCCCACACCTAAAAATTTTCAATCTTGGGAAAAGCATAATATCATAATAATGTCCCATTCCTAATTCAAAGGTGTAAAAATATTCAAGATTCAATTGAAATGAAATTCATCATGTCTTATTTATGGAATATATTTTCCTATCATTTTTCTTTTCTCACATTCAAATTTTTTCAACATCATTTGTTCACCCATGAAGCATGTCACAACCTACCTAACAAAGAAATTTTTCTTATTCACTCAAGGATCATATGAAAGTGTATTTATTCTCTTTTCTGAGAGTTAAAGTGATCTTACAATATGATTTCCATCATTCTATGTTCATCACCAGTAGAAACTAGTGTGCTACTCAATAGGACTTCCAACAAGTTGTTCTGAGGATCAAGGGTTGGTAGGATTTATTGTTTAAAAATCATAGGCATAATAACGGTGTTTAATATTTTATGTACAATACATGTTAATAATCTGCAAGGTTTCACAATGAATTTACACACATAACCCCTGACAAATTGTATCACCTCCAACTCACTCTCCTCGTTGTCAATTTCTATGGGTCACAACCAAGTACTGAATAATAATGAGTAAAAATCCTCTTTTCTCCATTTTTTCCAATTGTTCTATTTTTTTAATTGATAGAAATTTTTATTTAATGTATATTGTTTTTGGAGATAAAGATGGTAACATGTGTAAAATAATTATGTAATATGTCTTGTTAAGCCATTACCTAAAGAAAATTTTGTCACCCTTTATATCAACCCATAACAATAATTCTCTTCCCATAATTCCCATGGAAACACCCTCTATCCAACACTTGCTGAAAATAAAACAATAATATAAACATGATATGGGTATGTAGGGATAAATTAGCTTGTAATGTGGAAGCCTTATATGAATTTCATGGTCTCTAAGTCTTAATAATTATAAAATGTAAAGGTGTCCAAAAATAGGGGATAATTGTACAAAGGGATTTTCAAAGAATGATTGAATATATCATGAATGTATTATACTAGAATATTATGGCTTCAAATAGAATCAAAGAATGTTCTAGTTTCTCTACATGACCCGAGACTCTCATGAATGTGATTAAAAGGAAAAATATTCTATAAAGGTCTTAGAATGTCTCTCAAGGAATGGATTAAAATATTGGTAAGTGATAATGAGGCATGGGATTCAAAAATCCATTAAATAGCTATGAATGATTTGAAAATAAAAAATGTAGAAAAATATTCGATATCAATATTCATTTGAAGAATATTTTTCCGAAAACAATATAATTTCGTGGATAGTCGACTCAAGCATGAAAAATGTTTTTGGATATTATTTTTAAGATCGATGTTTTTCTAAAAACACAAAATTAGTGAAAAATAAATCAAAAAATGAAAACACATTTTTGTTTTATTTTTTTTAATTTTTTTAAATTTGGTTTAATCCAAACTATGACACGTCACCCATGCCCACAACAAAAAATTACATTTTCCTCAATGAAATTATTTTAAATATATAGATAATAAATAAAGTTAGGGAGAAGGGAGAGCCTACTATGTAGGTTCATATGTGGCATCTATCAGTTTTATTTCCTACACAATATGCTTTGGAAAATCCTCTTAGTAGTTTTTGAGCCTCTACCCATTGATAGTAATCTATTTTCCACTCTTCTCAGGTAAAAACTTATAGCACAAATAGGGTAAACTTAAGTAACAGTATAAGGACCAAGCATCAAGAACAAAGCTTACCTGGGTGGAGCATTATCCTGTAATTGTACATGAGGACCTTCTAACCAATATGGAACCTCCCTTGATGAATCATGCTCTCATGGATAGCCGTTTTCTTCTCTTTATAGACCTGGGAGTTCTCATATGCATCACTTCAAATTTCATCAAATTCTTGAATCTACAACTTCTTATGCTCACATGAATCTAATAGATTCATATTATATTGTTTTATATCCTAATATTCATGGTGTTCTACCTCCACCAGTAGGTGATAAGACTTTCCAACTAAAATCATGTATGGTGAAATTATGATTGGGGTCTTAAAAGTTGTATGATACACCCAAAGTGCATCATCCAAGTGCAAATTCCAATCATTCCTATTGGTTTGTACTGTTTTTTACAAGATTCATTTAACTTCCTGATTTGAGATTTCTTCTTGTCCATTAGTATGGGGTGATATTCAGGTAAGACATTATGATCAACACCATACTTGGGAAGCAAATTTTTCAGGCTGCGATTGTAAAACATCAAAACTTGATAACTAAAAATTAATCTTGCTAAACTAATCCTACTAAAAATTTGAGTCCTCACAAAATCAACAACCAATTGAAAGACATCGGTCTTAATGGCATATGCTTCCACCCATTTACATACATAGTCAACGAACAATAAGATGTACAAAAAGCCAAATGAATTTAGAAAAGGCCTCATGAAGTCAATGCCCCATGCATCAAAGATCCCTCAAAATAACATGGGTTGTTGGGGGGAATTTCATTCATCTTGAAGATATTCCATATGAATTGACATCTAGTACATGACATACAAAATAAATGGGAATATATATACAATGTTGGCCAATAATGTTTTGATTGAAGGACCTTTAAAGCTATTAGTTGAGAGATAATGTGGCCCCCACAAGCCAAAGTGTGGTAGAATGTAAAAATATAGTTTAACTCAGGGTTAGAAAGACACTAAAGAACTAATTTGTCACTACAAATTCTCCACAAGTATGGGTCATCCCAAATGTACCATAGAGAATAATAATTAAGTATCGGGGATTCTGAATTTCTGAAATCAATGGGGACACTAGATGTATCTAGGAAATTTACATTGTCCATATACCAGGGGGTAAGGTACACAACATCACAAAGGTTCTCAGGAGAACAGAATTATCCAATGGGGAGGGTGAGCCAATATGATTGTCTAATGGCCAGGAAATCCTACTAATGTGGTCAGCTGCCACAGTTTCCGCTCCTCTATTATCTCTAACATCAATGTAAAACTTCGGGAGGAGGAGCATCGACTGAATGATGTGGGGCTTAGATTCTGGTGTCATTAGGAGGAAATTAATGTAACATCCCATGTATGTAATGAATAATAGATATTTTTATCTATTTCTATTAATGATTATGATAGTGTTATATAGGATTAAAATGAAAATAAATACAATCTTATGCATGGAATACACTAATATTCTTAAAAGATTGTTTTACTGACTTTTGATGGAAAACCATTTTTGAATCTCTATTTTGACAATTTTATAAACTATGTTTGTCAAAATAAACTTATTATTTATTATTGGGACATCAAAATTTACCTTGTGTGAATTTTTGGTATTTTTTTGACAATGTTCATTTTTTAATGAATAGTGAAAAATACTGCATTTTACATCAAAACTGCTTTTTAATCTAATTTATTTATATGATTAGATTATGTTTTTAATTGGTTTTGAATTTAAATTAGAATATAGTTTTACCATTTTATCCAATGGTGGTCATTGGAATCAATTTCACTTTGAAATTAGACTTAAACTGGTGTCAATCTTTTGATACTTATTGTTTTGTAAAAACACGCTATTTTCTCTGGCAGCGGGAATTAATTATTAAATTAATTAATGTGACTTATATGTTTTGAATTTTGTAAAATAGACTTCATTTTTGAATTCGGAATATCAAATATATCTTAGGGTGAATTTTTGGTAATTTTCTGAAAAACTTCAATTTTGATGAATAGTGAAACCACTAAGTGGTAATCAAGCAAACTGATTTTTCAGTTAAATCAAAAGTTTACCACTAATGTGTATTGAATTTTGAAAATCTGACATACATGGTTGTCATTAAGAAGTAAAATGTGGTTCAATGAGATTAAAATAATTTTTTGGTGAATAGTAACTTAATTAAGTTTTTAATCGCGATTAGTGGTAATTAGTGTAGTTTAAGGTATAAATAATGCTTTAATAATATGAAATGACCTAGACACATGTCCCAACCTTATTTTTTGTGTAATGGCCGACCAAGACAAGCCATGGTTCAACTTGGGGACCCCATGGATCCATTTTGGTTGGGAAATGACATAAATAACGTTTTATTTAATGTAAAATTAAAAATGACACAAACATAATATGTTTTACGAAAACAATTTTTACATGGGGTTATAAAGCTCAGATATTTGATTATAAATAGTCATTGGAAATCTAAAACGATTTCCTACATCATAGTATTTTTTTTATGATTTTTATACATTAAATAAATTAAAATACTAATGACATAATAATGATGGAGCGATGACATCATTATTTGATGATTTAAATAAAATGGAAAGATAATGTGAAATCTATGAACTAAACATGTCCAAAACTTATTGGATGGGTGGATTTCGAACCCTTATCATCTTATCCACGAATTATATAAATGTGGGACCTTTTAAAACCGAAACACATTTTCAAATAAAGTAATATTTCTTTACTTTCCAAAAGTGCCCCTTCTCTCCTCTTATAAAAGGCCCCCACCTCTACCTCATTTCACACACTCCTCAAGCCTTTGGCTCGGACAACCCCTGCCCATTTACTATCTCCACATCCCTCTCCACATCCTAGAGGATCCCCTTTTGGCAGAATCCTTTCAATGGAAGCCTTTAGGCTCAAATCAAAAGGAGTTACACTTTTAAAGGTAATTCATTCTCTCTTGTTCATTTGTTTTATTTTGCTTCTCCAACCCTCTAAACTCTTTTTATTTACTTCTTTTGTAACAACACCAGTATCTTCAATATACTAAGATGTTGTTATAAGATTTATTTTAGTTACACTCTCACACAACTACATAAAATGGTTAAAGAACATACGGTTTCCGTGGATGGCGAAATTCTGCCTCCCGAAACGATGATTGTTCAATACTCATTTAATACCTTCAAAGGTGGCCATTATGATGTCACTATTTTTATATATGATATATAATATGTTTATTTTTTCTTTAAGATTCTGTATTTTTCATTTTTGTCATACCTTTATTGTTTCCATTATGGGTAAACACGATATCTTCATTTTAGGAAGTGCGGACTACCGCCCCCTGAAAGTGATTTGATTCATTAATACCATATGTGGGATGTGTAAATGATAAAGTTAATGATATTATATATGTTATTATACTGGAATGATAATATACTCTTATATCATTATGATTCCATTCCATAAAATATGAAATAGAAATGGAAGTAGCGTTCATGCGTACGTACGGCTTACCGTCTCCATGAACGGTGCATTTCATTTCTTACCCCTAAATGTGATGTAATATTATAAATACATGTATATGATGAATATATATGATATATATGTTATCCAAATCATTAATATCATTCTGGATATAATGAACCTATGACCAAATTAACAACATGTAAGTGTAAGAAGTCTATTTTGACTTAAGAACCAAATACCGACAAAATGAACATTATTAACTTAAATGATTACATGATGTTCATAACATGGTATAAAAGGAATAATGAACTTGAAAAAGATTTTTAAGAAAGTGGAGATTAACTCAAGTTTATTATTCAGGAGATTAAAGAACGGTCGGGTCAAGTCGGATACGAGGTATGGGACTTCGTCTCAATCTCCTTTCATTGAGGCATATTTTATTTTATACACAACTTTATTTTATATGGGGTATAAACCCCTTTGAATATTAGGTTTATTCAAAAGGAATATTGTTTATACGAAGCGTTTAATAAATGAAAAAAGGGAATGTTTTTGTTGTACGTATGCGGCGACAACGACTTCTCCGTCGTCGTGACCGTTATTTGAGTTTCGGCTTCCTCTACAAGCCATACCTTCTTTTTAAAAGAAAAATAAATACCATGTTTTAATTTTCTTTTATTTTGGTATTGAAAATGGTTTTCACAATTTTTTTTGTGTTGTATTGATATCTTGTGATTGAAATGTGGAAATGTTATGTTTCCTTTATGCATGTTTTATGTGATACGATTATGATATGGTTCTTGGGCATTATTATGAAGATGGGTGGTTCCGTGATAAACTAAGGGCGGGTGAGCCCAATATAGCTCTCCAATACATTGGGTAACGCGAAGGATTGAAACGTTAAGGTTTCTCTGAAGAGATTTTAGGGAATATACTGTGATGGGTATTCCAAATGTAACCAAGGGGGTTACTCCCTACGTAAGAATGTTATGGCTGCCTCAAGTTAACTTTATGTCTTATGATTTCTATGATTTATTCATGATTTTATGAGGTATGTTAAAGTGCCTATGTTTTATGGGTAAAGTATGATTTCATTCTTATGTATATATGAACTCATGTTTCCTTTCCATGTTTTTTTTATAACCCATACTGAGTTTTATGCTCATCCCACGTTTTTGAAATGTTTTTCACAGGTCAAGGGAAAGGTACATGATAAGATGATAGAGTCAAGGATGTGTCAAGAAATGATCCATGTTTTATTTTAAATGTGTTTCCATTGATGGGAATGAAGAATACTATCTTTATGTAACCACTTTGTTTATATGTGGAATGTAATGAATGTTTTATGATCTAAATCTCTAAAACTCTAAACCCGAAAAGATCCTCAATGTGTAATCTTGTAATAACTCAAGATTTAAGTAAGGATTAAGGATGGGGCCTTATAGTTGGTATCAGAGGTCGGTTTAGATAACTTTAGGAGTTAGAAATCTATTAAATGATTATCCAAAAATATTTTTTTTTGAAATGATATATCATTTACGGATTACCATGTTGCTTCTCCTAAGATATTTCTGTGTTCAGAATGGTTTTCCGCAGAGGAAACAGGGAAGTAGTGCTAGGAAGGCATACAGAAGGAAATAACCTTCCGAATAAGCATCCCGAGATAGTCGGAATTGGAACTGAACAGTTTTTTGTAGTAATGGCGCAGTTAACTCAAGAGATAAATGGTGGTGGTATCCATGCACGAGATCAGCCAGATCAACCGCAGAGGAACATGTCAGTGGTGGAACATTTCATGAGGCAACATCCACCATCATTCAGAGGATCATCTGACCCTGTGCTAGCTGAAGGGTGGATTAAAGCACTGGAGAAGATTTTTGATGTCGTGGGGTGTTCAGACAATCAAAATGTTAGTCTTTCTATTTACCGTTTGGAGGGTGAAGCGGATCAGTGGTGGTCTATGGTTAAAAATATCAGGGACGCTGATGAGATTGATGCTCTCGACTGGGATGAATTCAAAGGTATGTTTCATGAGAAGTATTTTACTAAGGCTGTTCGACTTAGGATGGAAAATCAATTCTTGGAATTGAGGCAAGAGGAAGACTCAGTGGCTGCCTATGAAGAAAGGTTCACTCGATTGGCAAGGTATGCTCCAAATTTTATCCGGGACCTTGATAGTAAAATCAATCGTTTTTACTCAGCATTAAAGCCAAAATATCGAAGGGCATTAGCTTCTCGTGAGTTTAAAAGTTATGAGAAGCTTGTTCGATGTGCTGAGAAGGTGGAAATGGAGTTTGTCGATGACCAAGTTTTCTATAACAACCAGCAGAAGAAGAAACCAAGGTGGAAGAAGAAAGGTAATAATTCTTCAAAAAAGTCTGATGGTAAGAGAACTAAGTTTCCAGTTTCTGATAAATGTGGCCAAAGGCATGCTGGGGAATGTCTTCTGAATTCTGGGAAGTGCTACCGATGTGGTAAGATGGGACATAAGGCTCGTGATTGCACTGAAAAGGATCAAGGTGAAGGTAAGAACAAATTTGATTTACAGTTAGTGAAATGTTATAAGTGCAATGAGATGGGTCACTATGAAAACGAGTGTCCAACAAGGAGCTTGAGTGATGGGAAGCAGTTAGACTACTAGCAGAAAGGGGTGGTGAAATCCTTTGAAACTACTTCAGAAGATGTCGGGCCATCAAATGAAGTTGTATCAGGTACTTTGTTTGTTTTTTCAGATTATGCCAGTGTGTTGTTTGATTCGGGGTCTACACATTCTTTCATCTCTAAAACTTTTTCTAGTAAAATGGGAATACCATCTCAAGAAATGACTCCTGAACTTTTGGTAAAAACACCTGGGGGGAATGTTGAGGCAAAAAGAATTTATAAGAATCTTCCTATCCTTATCTGTGGAAAGAACCTACTTGCAAACCTTATTGTTCAACCTCTAGTAGAGTTTGATGTTATCCTGGGTATGGATTGGATCTCTATTTACCATGCTAAGATTGACTGTAGAGCTAAAGAAGTTTCTTTTCAGAAAGACTTTCAGTTTGTTTATAAGAATGAACCCTTACTTTTGATAACATATCAAGAGGCCGAGAATCTTTTAAAAGATGGAAATGAATGTTACCTTGCACACGTCGTTGAAAATAAAGGAACTGTTCAGATTAATGATGTGCCAGTGGTAAATGAGTATCCTGATGTTTTTCCTGATGAGTTGCCTGGAATAATACCAGATCGGGAAGTTGAGTTTACTATTGACTTAGTTCCTGATGCTAAGCCAATTTCAAAACCCCCTTATCTAATGGCACAAATTGAACTTTTAGAGTTGAAGGAGCAATTGCAATATTTATTAGAGAAAGGTTTCATTAGACCTAGCACATCACCATGGGGTGCTCCTGTTTTATTTGTTAAAGAGAAAGATGGTTCTATGAGACTTTGCATTGATTATAGAGCCTTGAATAATATCACTGTTAAGAACAAATATCCTTTTCCTCATATCGATGATTTTTTTGATCAGCTCCAGGGAGCTATGTTTTTTTCAAAGATTGACTTGAGATCGGGGTACCATCAGCTAAAGGTAAAGGAGGCAGATATTCCAAAGACCACATTCCGTACGAGATATGGCCATTATGAATTTGTAGTAATGTCTTTTGGGCTAACCAATGCACCTGCTGTATTCATGGACTTAATGAATAGAATTTTCCATCAGTTCTTGGATATGTTTGTGGTGGTTTTCATTGATGATATTTTGGTGTTTTCTAAAATTAAAGAGGAGCATGAAAAACATTTAAGGGTTATCTTGCAAACCTTAAAAGAAAATAAACTGTATGGGAAATTCAAAAAGTGTGAGTTTTGGTTGCAACAAATTTCTTTCCTTGGTCACATTGTTTCTAAAGATGGAATAACTTTTGATCCTGCAAAAACAAAAGTTGTGGAAGAATGGCCAAGACCCACAAATGTAACCGAGATTCGTATCTTCCTTGGTTTGGCGGGCTATTACCGAAGGTTTGTTAGAAATTTTTCATGGTTATCTAGTCCAATGACTAAGCTAACTCGGAAGGGTGTTACGTTTATCTGGACAAAAGAATGTGATGATTTTTTTTTCAGGAATTGAAAAGAAGATTGGTGAATGCTCCAGTTTTGGAACTGCCTTCCAGGAATGGTGAGTTTGTTATATACAGTCATGCTTCATTGAAAGGACATGGTTGCGTCCTAATGCAGAATGATCAGGTAATTGCTTATGCTTCACAACAGTTGAAAACTCATGAGTTTAATTACCCTACACATGATTTGGAACTAGCTGCTGTTGTTTTTGCTTTAAAAATTTGGAGGCATCATTTGTATGGAGTAAAGTGTGAAATATATACCGATCACAAAAGTTTAAAGTATATATTCACTCAAAAAGAGTTAAACATTAGACAAAGGAGATGGCTAGAATTAATCAAGGATTATGATTGTACAATTCATTACCATCCAGGAAAAGAAAATAAAGTGGCCGATGCTTTGAGTCGAAAAAGTAATGCTTCATTAACAATGTTGTGTTTGGAACGTGATCCTTTGGTTAAGGATTTGATGAACATTGGCATAGAAGTTGTTGGTGCAGGAAGTCCTTCTGTTTTGTTTCAGGTATCAGTGAGATCATCTCTATCAGATAGAATCAAGCAAGCACAGAAGCAAGATAATGAGTTGTAGAAAAAGGTAGAGCTGGTTCAGAAAGGTAAGTTGCCTAAATTCAACATTGATAATGATTGCGTTTTGAGATTTGGGAAGAGATTGTGTGTGCCTTGTGATTCACAGTTGAAGAGAGAGTTGTTATGTGAAGCTCATAGTTCTCCGTTTTCAGTTCATCCGGGCAGTACTAAGATGTATAGAGATCTGCGGGAGTATTACCGGTGGGATGGAATGAAAAGAGATATTGCTGATTTTATTGTGAAGTGTTTGACTTGTCAGCAGGTTAAAGAAGAGCGGTAGTTACCGAAAGGGATGCTTCATCCTTTACCAGTGCCAGAGTGGAAATGGGAGAATATATCCATGGACTTTGTTGTTGGATTACTGAAGACGTCTCGAGGTAATAATGCAATCTGGGTTATTGTTGATCGCTTGACCAAATCTGCCCATTTCCTTGCTATACGAGATACTTTCTCTCTTGATCAACTTTCCCGTTTTTATCTTAAAGAGATAGTTAGTTTACATGGAGTTCCTCTCTCCATTGTATCGGATCGTAATCCCAGGTTTACATCTCACTTTTGGAAAGGCCTTCAGAAGTCGTTGGGTACTGAATTAAATTTTAGTACAACTTTTCATCCTCAATCAGATGGGCAGTCAGAACGAAAAATTCAGACATTGGAGGATATGCTACGAGCTTGTTCTATGGATTATCAGGGAAGTTGGGACCAACATCTTTCCTTGGTTGAGTTTTCATATAATAACAGTTTTCATTCCAGTATATAGATGGCACCATTTCAGGCATTATATGGGAAGCGGTGTCGAACTCCAGCTTTCTAGGATGAAGTGGGTGAAAGGAAGTTGATGGGACCAGAATTGGTAGAAGAGATGGCAGAAAAAGTTCAGCTGATTCAGAAACACATGAGAACAACTCAGAGCAGGCAGAAGAGTTATGCGGATAACCGGAGTAAGGATCTATCTTTCGAGGTAGGTGATCATGTTTTTCTCAAGGTTTCTCCTTGAAAAAGCGTGATGAGATTTGGTAAGAAAGGAAAGTTGAGTCCAAGGTTTGTTGGACCATACGAAATTCTGGAGAGAGTTGGATCAGTTGCATACCGAGTGGCTTTACCTCCGAGTTTATCTTAGGTACACAATGTTTTTCACGTTTCGATGTTGAGAAAGTATATGCCAGATCCATCTCATGTTTTGAGTCCAGAGGTAGTTCAGCTGGAAGAGAACCTATCTTATGAGGAACAACCAGTCCGGATTCTTGACCACATGGAGCAAGTGTTACGGAATAAAGTGATTAAGCAGGTAAAGGTTTTGTGGAAAAACCACATGATTGAAGAGGCAACATGGGAATCTGAAAATGCAATGAGGGATAAGTACCCCCATTTATTCGATAAGTAAATAAATTGCGGGGACACAATTTTCTAAAGGCGGGAAGGATGTAACATCCCAAGTAAGTAATAAATAACAGATATTTTTATCTATGTCTATTAATGATTAAGATAGTGTTATAGAGGCTTAAAATGAAAATAAATACAATCTTATGCATGGAATACAATAATATTCTTAAAAGATTATTTTACTGCCTTTTGATGGCAAACCATTTTTGAATCTATATTTTGACAATTTTATAAACTATGTTTGTACAAATAAACTTATTCTTTATGATTGGGACATCAAAATTTACCTTGTGTGAATTTTTGGTATTTTTCTGACAATGTTCATTTTTTAATGAATAGTGAAAATACTGCATTTTACATCAAAACTGATTTTTAATCTAATTTATTTATATGATTAGATTATGTTTTGAATTGGTTTTGAAGTGAAATTAGAATATATTTTTACCATTTTATCCAATGGTGGTCATTGGAATCAATTTCACTTTGAAAATAGACTTAAACTGGTGTCAATCTTTTGATACTTATTGTTTTGTAAAAACACGCTATTTTCTCTGGCAGCGGGAATTAATTATTAAATTAATTAATGTGACTTATATTTTTTGAATTTTGTAAAATATAATTCATTTTTGAATTCGGAATATCAAATATAGCTTAGGGTGAATTTTTGGTAATTTTCTGAAAAACTTCAATTTTTGATGAATAGTGAAACCACTAAGCGGAAATCAAGCAAACTGATTTTTCAGTTAAATGAACGTTTACCACTAATGTGTATTTAATTTTGAAAATCCGACATACATGGTTGTCATTAAGAAGTAAAATGTGGTTCAATGAGATTAAAATAATTTTTTGGTGAATAGTAATTTAATTATGTTTTTAATCGCGATTAGTGGTAATTAGTGTAGTTTAAGGTATAAATAATGATTTAATAATATGAAATGACCTATACACATGTCCCAACATTATTGGTTGTGTCATGGCCGACCAAGACAATCCATGGGTCAACTTGGGGACCCCATGGATCCATTTTGGTTGGGAAATGACATAAATAACTTTTTATTTAATGTAAAAGTAAAAATGACACAAACATAATATGTTTTACGAAAACAATTTTTACATGGGGTTATAAAGATCAGATATTTGATTATAAATTGTCATTGGAAAGCTAAAATGATTTCCTACATCATAGTATTTTTTTATGATTTTTATACATTAAATAAATTAAAATATTTATGACATAATAATGATGGAGCGATGACATCATTATTTGACGATTTAAATAAAATGGAATGATAATGTGAAATCTATGAACTAAACATGTCCAAAACTTATTGGATGGGTGGATTTAGAACCCTTATCATCTTATCCACGAATTGTATCAATGTGGGACCTTTTAAAACAGAAACACATTTTCAAATAAAGTAATATTTCTTTACTTTCCAAAAGTGCCCCTCCTCTCCTCTTATAAAAGGCCCCCACCTCTCCCTCATTTCACACACTCCTCAAGCCTTTGGCTCGGCCAAACCCTGCCCATTTACTCTCTCCACATCCCTCTCCTCATCCTAGAGGATCCCCTTTGGGCAGAATCCTTTCAAAGGAAGCCTTTAGGCTCAAATCAAAAGGAGTTACACTTTTAAAGGTAATTCATTCTCTCTTGTTCATTTCTTTTATTTTGCTTCTCCAACCCTCTAAACTCTTTTTATTTACTTCTTTTGTAACAAAACCAGTATATTCAATATACTAGGATGTTGTTATAAGATTTATTTTAGCTACAATCTCACACAACTACATCAAATGGTTAAAGAACATACGGTTTCCGTGGATGGCGAAATTCTGCCTCCCGAAACGATGATTGTTCAATACTCATTTAACACCTTCAAAGGTGGCCATTATGATGTCACTATTTTTATATATGATATATAATATGTTTATTTTTTCTTTAAGCTTATGTATTTTTCATTTTTGGCATACCATTATTGTTTCCATTATGGGTAAACACGATATCTTCATTTTAGGAAGTGCGGACTACCGCCCCCTGAAAGTGATTTGATTCGTTAATACCATATGTGGGATGTGTAAAGGATAAAGTTAATGATATTATATATGTTATTATACTGGAATGATAATATACTCTTATATCATTATGATTCCATTCCAGAAAATATGAAATAGAAATGGAAGTAGCGTTCATGCGTACGTACGGCTTACCGTCTCCATGAACGGTGCATTTCATTTCTTACCTCTAAATGTGATGTAATATTATAAATACATGTATATGATGAATATATATGATATATATGTTATAAAAATCATTAATATCATTCTGGATATAACGAACCTATGACCAAATTAACAACATGTAAGTGTAAGAAGTCTATTTTGACTTAAGAACCAAATACCGACAAAATGAACATTATTAACTTAAATGATTACATGATGTTCATAACATGGTATAAAAGGAATAATGAACTTGAAAATGATTCTTAATCAAGTGGAGATTAACTCAAGTTTATTATTCAGGAGATTAAAGAACGGTCGGGTGAAGTCGGATACGAGGTATGGGACTTCGTCTCAATCTCCTTTCATTGAGGCATATTTTATTTTATACACAACTTTATTTTATATGGTGTATAAACCCCTTTGACTTTTACATTTATTCAATAGGAATCTTTTTATACAAAGCGTTTACTAAACGACAAAAGGGAATGTTTTTGTCGTACGTATGCGGCGACAACGACTTCTTCGCCGTCGTGATCGTTATTTGAGTTTAGGCTTCCACTACAAGCCATACCTTCTTTTTAAAAGAAAAATAAATACCATGTTTTAATTTTATTTTATTTTGGTATTGAAAATGGTTTTCACAATGTTTTTTTTGTGTTGTATTGATATCTTGTGATTGAAATTTGGAAATGTTATGTTTCCTTTATGCATTTTTTATGTGATACGATTATGATATGGTTCTTGGGCATTATTATGAAGATGGGTGGTTCTGTGATAAACTAAGGGCGGGTGAGCCCGATATAGCTCTCCAATCCATTGGGTAACGCGAAGGAGTGAAACGTTAAGGTTTCTCCGAAGAGAATTTAGGGAATATACGGTGATGGGTATTCCAAACGTAACCAAGAGGGTTACTCCCTACGTAAGAATGTTATGAATGCCTCAAGTTACCTTTATGTCTTATGATTTCTATGATTTATTCATGATTTTATGAGGTATGTTAAAGTGCCTATGTTTTATGGGTAAAGTATGATTTCATTCTTATGTATATATGAACTCATGTTTCCTTTCCATGTTTGTTTTATAACCCATACTGAGCTTTTATGCTAATCCCACGTTTTTGAAATGTTTTTCACAGGTCAAGGGAAAGGTATATGATAAGATGATAGAGTCAAGGATGTGTCAAGAAATAATCCATGTTTTATTTTAAATGTGTTTCCATTGATGGGAATTAAGAATACTATCTTTATGTAACCACTTTGTTTATATGTGGAATGTAATGAAAGTTTTATGATCTAATTCTCTAAAACACTAATCCCGAAAAGATCCTCAATGTGTAATCTTGTAATAACTCAAGATTTAATTAAGGATTAAGGCTGGGGCCTTATAATTAAGGGTAGCAAGATCAGAAAAGACAATGATTTTTGAACTGATAAGATAAAAAAGGAATTTTCCCTAGGAAAACACAACAGAAAGACGTTATTTATTAGTGGTGGCGTATTTTTCTTGCATAGGGTCAAGGGCACGTGAGGCATATGCAATGAGATGAGGATCATTCTCAAACCATTGTGCTAAAATTACCCCAACTGCAAAGATAGAGACATCACACATAACCTCAATGGGAAGATCCCACATTGGGGGTTGGATTATAGGAGGTGTTGTAAGACTTATTTTTTAGTGTATTAAAAGTATCCTGATAATTTTTATCAAAACAAAACTCAGAATCCCTTTTTAATAACTTGGGAAAATGAACTGTGTTCTTACTGAAGTCTTTAAAGAATCGATGGTAAAAACCAGCATGACCCATGAAATATGACACCTCATAGACATATTTAGGATATGGAAGGGTTGAAATTTATTCAATTTTTGATTTATCATCTTGAATTAACTTATTTAAAATGATATTCCCAAGAACTATCCCCTGCTCAACCAAGAAATGGCATTTCTCATAATTTAAAACAAGATCATTTACAATGTAGTAGTGGAGGACAGAACCTAGGTGTTCCAAACAATCATCAAATTAAGTTCCATAAATAGTGAAATAATCTATATAAACTTCTATATAATTATCTAGGTACTCATAAAAAATACTCAACATACATAGATGAAAAGTACCGAGAGCATTACATAGACCAAAAGTCATCAATCTCTATGAAAATGTGCCAAATGGACAGGTAAACATTGTATTTTATTGATCCTCAGGGGCTATATGAATTTGAAAATTACCTAAATATCCATCATGGAAACAATAATGGGACTTACCATCCAATCATTCTTGTATTGGGTCAATGAAAGGTAGAGTAAAGTGGTCCTTCTGCATGGTTTGATTTAGTTGATGGCAGTAAATACAGACTCACCAACTATTTTTCACACGTGTTGGAACCAATTCATTCCTTTCATTTGATGCAATTATTATTCCAATATTTAGGCATAATTTGAAATAGTATAGCCCAATTACTATCAAATATAGGATAAAATATCCATTCAACAAGTAATTTACTTACTTCCAATTTTATCACTTCGAGGAGAGTGGGATTCAACTAGAGTTGAGATTGTCTAATGGGATTAGCCTCATCATCCAAAAATATATGGTGTATAAACTTAAATAGGATAATCCCTAGAATATCATCCAATGTCTGTCCTATAGCCTTTCTATAATCTCTCAAAACGTTGAGAATCATTGATTCCTACCGTGGAGAGATATTATTGGAAATAATTACGGTAAATTGGTCAATACCCATAAGATACACATATTTTAATTTAGAATGAAGTGGTGTAAGTTCCAACACCAGTGGTTTTTAAATTGAGGGTTGGTGTTTAAGGGGAGTGGGGTCCACGATACTATATATCTTCTAACATTTATTATCTAAGGATAGAGGATATATTGAAATGAGATTTTTAGAATCTTCAACTATCTTGGGTACCTCATAATGAACACACTTCTCAATTAAATCAAAAAATAACTCTTTTCAGAACCCCCACAACAATCATAGCATGAATCAAAACTCAAATCATCCAAGGGTGAAGAAGTGGAAAATGAATCAAGGTATGGGTTGATTATAGAATTGTGTATGTGTGCATCGTTTGAGAGAACATCAATCAAATATATTGGAAGAGTGGAGTGCTCTCTAACTGGGTGTTTCATAGCCTCGAGGATTTTAAAATATACCTATTCTCCTTCGAACTCCTTGGACAGAATACCATTGTGAATGTTGATGATCATATTTTCTATTTTGAGGATTTTCCTCACAAGTAAGAAAGGATCATGTCATTAGGTTCATGTATCTTCCATCTCCATAATGTAGAAATCAGCATGGAAGATGAGATTCTTCACTCTTACAAGTACATCTTAAATCACTCATGTTGGAAGGATAGTACATCGGTTGGAATGTTTCATGACAATGCGTGTTGGTTGAATCTCTTTAACCTATAGAGAATTATTCATAATGTGAGTCATTAAATTAATGTAAGCACCTAAATCTAGCATGGCATCAGGAAAGAAGGTCTCGCCTATGGTACATGGTAACATTAATTTTACCAGATCCTTGGATTTGTTAGGCATTTCTATATGAGTAATGGCTGATACATTACTCCCGTAGATGAATCTTTCATTACCATTTACCCTTCATCTATGGGTGCAATGTTATTTTTGAAATTTTTCATAATGGGAAATTTTCATGACTACATCCAATAAATGAATATAAACTTTATACATTGTAAATATATCCATTATTTCATTATCAATCACATTATCAATGTTTTTTTATATTTAGAGTGTCTTTTGGGGAAAGGAAGTGGAATGAATTGTTCATTTTAATCATCAATGATAATTTTGTTTCCCATTTTATTTTATTTTTCTTCATTGGATTCTTTTATGGGTGGAGAAAACGTGTTCAAGATGGGGACATACCAGTTGTGTTGAATTAGTAGAAGGAGAAACTTATTTACGACTATAAAGTGTAATTGTACACACTTTAACTTTTTTCCTTCTTATTGTAAATGGTTTGTGATGGATGTTTTCTAGAACCTTGTATATTAAGATCACTAATGGTGTTCACTAATTGATCCACTTGAGTTCGTTGGTCATGAATTGCCCATTGTGTGGTCTATTGGAACCAGTGGTTCTGGGTTTCCATTTGTTTTTCCCTATCCTTGAGGCATGGTTTAGATTTGGGAGGAGGAGGATTATTTTTTAGAAGTTGAAGTATAATAGGGTTGAAAACAATGTCATTTTTAATACCAAATATTCTTTGGTAGATTTAGTTTCCTCCTTATTGGTTCTGGGGATGTGCTTTCCACCCAGGGTTTGGATGTGGCCTCAATTGTTTTGGCATGAAGGGAGGTGCTTGTCTGAATGGAAGTCCTATGAACACGGCTGAAAAAGTCTCTTGATGTTGTGGGAGATGTTCATAAAAATGAGTATTGTCAAAACAAATAACACAATGTAATGGAACTGAAGAAGAGTGTGATGTACATTGTGCTTGATCTAATTGTCATAGATGGGTATAAATCTACTCATTTTTATTATATACCTTTTGTTCTAAGGATGAATGACTTACCTCATGAACTCCTTGAGTGGATGAAATAGCTCGTGAACCATATTGTTTTGCATTTTGAGGCATGTTGGCTATTAAGTCACGAGCAGCGGAACTAGTTTTATCATCCAAGGCACCACCAGCTGCAGCATCAGCCATTCCACGATCAATGGGGATCATTCCCTTATATATGTATAGGATTAATAATATTTCACTAATATTTCGGTTAGGGAATATTTATAAATGCCTTTTGAGTCTCTCGTAGTATTCATGAAGGGTCTCTCTTTGTGATTGGTTCATGCCACATATTTGTTTCCTAATTGATTCAGTTTAGGAGGCAGGGATGAAATTCTCTAAAAAGAGTCTTTTTAGGCCTTTAAGCCACCAATTTTGGTAGGAAAATAGTATATCCAATCTTTGTCAACACTATAAAGGGAGAAAGGGAATGCCCTAAACATAATTTGGTCCTCAGAAACATTTTGGTGTTTCTTGGTGGAGAACACTATGTGAAACTCATTAAGGTGTTTATGACGGTTCTCATCAGAAATACCTTGGTATTTAATAAGAAGGTGGATGAGTAATGATATTATCTCATAGTTGGCAACTTCCTTAGGATATTGGATGTACACAGGTTGGTACTCCACATCCGGGGTAGTCAGTTCTTTTAACGTTTGATTATTTGCAGCCATGTTTTCTTGGGTTTGATTGGATTAAATTTTTGATTGGTTTATGGCCACTTCAGGTTCCATAATGGGGTCCTTAGGGTTAATTGATTTACCTTATCCAGATCCCCAAATTTAATAATGGAGTGATTTTTTAATATCATGGTCAAATTCAAGTATTGTTATATTACCAGATCTTGTCATGCAATAATGATGTCCAGTTTGATTTATTGTTTGTCTGTTGTTGTTTTTTTATGTTTTTTGTAATGTTTTTATTAAATATGAATTAAATAAAAATACATAATAAATTAAAGGAGGAAATAATAGATAATTTTATACATAAAAATTCAAGAGAGAGATGGAGAAGAAGAATAAAGCGAGAGAGAAAGGAAGAACACACAAAAATAACGAAAAATAAAAACCAAAAACCAAAAAAATAGGGGTGGGTATTGAAAAGAGTACTAATTAAGAAGAAAAATAAATAAATAAATGGAAATAAATAAAAAAATGATCTTGGATCCCTAGAAACGGTGCCAAAATTTTATTGCATTATCTACTGTGTCAAATTAGTTGTATAGTATTTACTATAATTTCTGTTGTATAAAAGCTATGCTAGGCCGTCTCTCGACGGAGCTATAGATCATCAATTGAAAAGGAGAGTTATTATTATGTAACTATAATGGTAATTGGATGTAATAAAAATTTAGGTTTGACTATTTATGATTATAATATAAAAATGGAAGCGATAAAACCATGTAGAAAATAACAAGATTAATTAAACATGATCAACCCAGGGAAATATCATGATTCTCATCCATCATCACTTCAAGAAATTGGGAAATGATATTTTAATCCATAGTTTGTAGCACCTATAACTAGGATGTAAATGATTTTAAACTAGGATACATCCTAGGGTTCAATCGAAAATACACGATGATTCACTGGATACCGTTGATGATTGGGTTATTTGTGTCAACTTCATAACTGAAACTCACCAAGGAAACACATAAATAAATCAATGCGCGGTCTAGGTTTGTATGATATTTAAATTTTTACCATGAATTTAAATGAAATGGAAATTATATTGTATATGTGAGTTCAATTGAATAATATTAACCACACAAACACAACAATTGAAGGGGGAAGAAGAAGTGGTGAATGGTGTCTGAAACATCACAAGAATGGGTACCGCCAAGAATGATCATAATGGTCGATAATTATGTACCAGTAAATAACACAATTTAAAAAAAGGTTGAATTAAAAAAACATACAAACATATAATTTAAATGAACATACCAATTTTATATGAACAATTCTTGGGATTACATCATGTTCCTCCCTATGTGATCACAAGGGGTTAAGAAATTCATGGGAGGAGCGGAAGAGGAATATGTTGAATTTGAAATTCCAATAAAATACATAACATATAAAGATGATGAGAGTACTATGTTGAGGCTCCAAAATGGCAGAACCTTTCCTCCTGGTCAAAATCCTAAATGAGGTACCCATGGTTTTCTTTTATAGGAAAATCAGAAGGTGTTTTTGAGCACACAGATTGTGTAAAACCACTTTGCTCATAGTTTTCGGCGACTAGACACTCGAATATCCCTTTTAACAAAACTAGAAAGTTGTATCCCCACATCAAGACTATCTACACTAATCTTTTGGATCCATGTGGACAATCACAGTCAGAGATATTGATAAAATAAAGAACACTGCTTTTGACTTGTGCATATTTGATTACCTAGAAAAATCAGTTCGGATGGGCATTTTAGTTTCCGAATGGGGATTGGGTTATTTCATATGAAATGTATCATATCAAATTTTGTACCATAAAACATGATGTCAGCCCATTTGAATACATCGTTCAGTATAAACATGCATTTGAGTCCACTAGTGTTCTTGGATCATTTGTAGATTGGGCCTTTTTTCTTGGACTTCATCATGGGTCCTCCAAATCACCTCCACCTACAATATAATTGTCAAAACAAGTAACATTACCATTTTTAAAAGTGTTAAACATAAAATAATTGAATAAAACACGGAGTGAATATTGTTATTATACTTGTAATTTTCAATACAAAACCAATTTAATACATTAGTATAATGGTGAAATAAAATAGTGAATTGTGGTACGATCACACCCCCACACCTAAACAGATGCACTCCTATGAAAAGTATAATATCATGGTCATGTACCATTACAAAATCAAAGGTGATAAAATATAAATGAATATTTTGAAAAGAAATTCCTCATTTCTCGTTTATGGAATCTATTTTCCTATCATTTTTCTTTCTTCACATTCAAATTTGTTTAACTTAATTTATTCACCATGAAACATGTCCCAAACTACCTCAAATAGAAATTTTTCCTCTTCACTGAAGAAACTTATGAAAGTGAAGTTATTATCTTTTCCTAGAGTTCATGTGATCTTACCATATTTGTTTCATGGTTTTAAGTTCTCTGTTGATAGAATTGAGTGTGCTACTGAAGAGGACGTCCAACAGGTTGTTCTGAGGTGAAAGGGTTGGTAGTATTTATTGTTTAAAAATTTTAGGCAAAATAGGAGTTTTTAATCTCTTATTTACAAGAAATGTCAAAATTCAGAATGTGTTCACAATTAATGTACAAACTCAGCACCTCACAATGTGTATCACCTCCAACTCACTCTCCCCATGGTCCATTTCTGTGGGTCACAACTGAGAAGTGAATAATAATGAGAAAATATCTTCTTTTCTACATTTTTTCCATTTATTCTATTTTTTTCTATGTACATAACTATTTTCTTAATGTATAGTTTTTGGGAGATTAAGAGGTAAAATGTGTAAAACAATTATGTAATATGTCTTGTGAACCAATTTCCCAAAGAAAATGTAGGCACCCTTCATTTATACTCGTAACAATGATTCTCCTCCTAAAATTCCCATGTAAACACCCTCTCTCCCACTTCTTCTGAAAATAAAAACAAGAATATAAAAATGATATGGGTATGTTGGGAAACATTATCTTGTAATGTGGCAACCTAACAGGAATTTGATGGTCTTTTAGTCTTAATAAGGATAAAATGTAAATGTGATCGAAAATAGGGGAAAATTGTACAAAGGGATTTTCAATGAACGATTGCCTCTATCATGAATGTAGCATAATTTAATCTTATGGATTCAAATAGAATCAAGGAATGTTCTAGTTTTTGTACATGACCCGATACTCAAAATAATTTTCTTAAAAGGAAGAATATTCAATAAAGGTCTTAGAATGTCGATCGAGTAAGTGGTTAAAATATTTTTCTGTGCTAATGAGGCATGGGATTCAAAAATTTATTGAACACCTAAGAATGATTTGAAAATAAAAATTCATGAAAAATATTTTATATCAACATTCATTCAAAAAACATTTTTCCAAAAACAATGGAATTTTATGCGTAACAAACTCAACAATTATAAATGATTTTGTTTATTTTTTTGATCAATTTTTATGTAAAAACACAAAATATGGGAAAAAGAAATCCAAAATTAAAACAAATTTTTTATTTTATTTTTGTATTATTTTTGATTTTTTTAATATGTATTAATATTAACTATGACATTTTACCCTCAACCATACCTAAAAATTAAATTTTCCACAATAAAAGTATTTTAAATAAACAGAAAATAAATAAATTTAGGGAGAAAGTATATCTAGCTATGTGGTATCATATGTGGTGTCTATCAGTTGGATTTCCTACATGAGATTCTATGGAAAATACTCATACAAGTATTTGAGCCTATTCCCATTGATATAAGTCTGTTTTCCACTCTTCTCATGATTAACATGTATAGTACCAAAAGGAAAACCACAGTAATAGTATAAGGACCGATCCTTTAGGAACAAAGCTTACCTGGGTGAAGCTTTATCCTGGCATTGTACATGAGGACATTCTCACCAATATAGAACTTCCACTGATTAATCAAGCTATCATGGATAGACTATTTCTTCTTGTTATAGATTCAGGTGTTCTCATATGCATCACGGATAATTTCATTATATTCTTGAATCTGTAGCTTCTTATGCTCACATTCATATGAAAGATTCATATTATGTTGTTTAATAGCCGAATATGCATGGTGTTCTACCTCCAATGGTAGGTGAAAAACGTTTCCAAATACAATCCTCAAGGAAAAATTCTAATTGGGGTCTTAAAATATGTATGGTATGCCCAAAGTTCATCATCCAAGAGAAAATTCCAATCGTTCCTATTGAGTTGTACCATTTTTTCCAAGATTCATTTAACTTTGAAATTGATATTTTATCTTTCCGTTAGTCTGGGGTTGATATGAATTGGAGAATTTATGATCAAACCCATACTTATGATAAATTTTTTTCATGTTGTGATTGTAAAAATGTGAACCCTGATCAAAAATTATGACTCTCGATAAACCAATCCTACTAAAAATTTGAGACCTCAAAAAATCAACAACCAAACGAGAGTCATCAGTCCAAGTGGCCTTTTCTTATACCCATTTAGATGCATAGTAAACAAATAATAACATGTTCAAAAAGAAAAAAGAATTAGGAAAAGGCCCCATGAAGTAAATTCCCCATGCATCGAATTTCTCAAAAATAACATGGGCTTTTGGGGAATTTCATTCCTCTTGGATATATTCCCTATTAATTGATAACTATTATAGGAATTAAAAATCAATGGGAATCACTATAAAATTTTGGCCAATAAATTCTTCAGTTAAGGACCTTTCAAGATGTTCGTTGAGAGCTGAAGTGGCCCCCACAAGCCAAAGTGTGGCAGAAGGTCAAAATTGAGGATAAATCATGGTCAGGGTCACACCGATGAACTACTTGGCCACTACAAATTCTCCAAAATTATGGGTAATCAAAAAATGTAGCATCGAGAATAATGTTTTAGTATTTGGGATTGTGAAGTGATCAAATCAATGGGGTCCCTAGATGTAGCTAAAAAATTCACAATGTCTGCATACCAAGGGGTAAGGTCCACAACATCACAAAGATTCTCATGAGGGAATAATTCTTCAATGGGGAGGGGTGAGTCACCATGATGGTACATCGATGGGGAAATCCTATGAATGTGGTCAGCTACCACATTTTCCTCTCCTCTCTTATTATCAATTTCAAGGTCAGACTCATTGAGGAGGATCATCCACTGAATGAGGTGAGGCTTAGATTCATGTTTCTTTATTAGGAAACGAAGGGTAGTAAGATCATAAAAGACAATTATTTTTTATAGCGACCTGTCCTTTTTCTTACATTACTATTACATCATTTAAAAGATAAACAACATAATAGTATTACACATGGAGGATCCAGAGGTTTAGTGTCTTGGGAAAACTAGGACAACACATAATAAGTACAACATCAATCATAAAGAAATTCATTTAATCTCCTCTTCTATAGCTTCTTAGTAGGACTTGTCCTATCCTTAGTACATGTAGCCACCTGAGGATATACATCAAAAGGGGTGAGATAAAAGCCCAGTAAGAGGATAGAAAAGAACAATAAATCATGGGGTGAGCATAATCATGACATAGGAAGAAGATCTTGAACATGAGAGGAGCATAAACAATAAACTTGAAATGCGGCAAAGCATAAAAAATGAAACATCATGTCTTAGTGGTTAACTACCACACATACTTGTGAACAAAGCTAGAATCATGTTCACACATCATTTCACATTTACTCATGAGATTCATCACTTTACCCAATGCATTGGAGCGCTATATAATTCCAGGCGCACCCGTCACATCATAACATTATCATTATCATGCTTGCCACATAGAAAACATATCAACATGTACATAAATAACCGATGGAAAGGAATGGGTTTCATCTCATAATAACACATTCATAAGCTTTTTATTCCCAAAAGAAATAGGGAACAACATACTTGATATAAGTAACATCAACCTTGAATGAGAGGTAAAAGGTGAGATCTTGAAAGAAGAGTTCTTTTGGAAAACATTTTGATGGACATAAAAAACAGTGACAAACATGTATATCCCAGAAAAGTAAAGGAAATGATTAAAAAAATATCTTTGAGGAGTAACCATATCAAAAATAGAGTGAAAGAGGGAGAACCCGAAGGAAGAAAATTGGGTTCGAGATTTCCCCTTACCTTGTACTCGAATACCTCCTTCTCTTTAATGTCCTTTAGAATCCTCCTCTTAAGAACCTCCTTAATGGCCCAAGCTTGGTATTTTGATGATACCAGAAGCTCTTGGACGTGGGGGAGGGGCTAGGTAAGGTGTTTGGGCAGAGTTTAGAGAAGGCTTGGAGCTTGAGAGGTGTGAGGAAAAGAGGGAGTGAAGGGTGGCTTTTATAGTGGAGGGGAGAGGGGTTTCCTTAATATAAAATTGATTAGTTTATTAATTTCAACTAAGACAAAGAATAGTGAGTCTTGGATGACTAAGAATATTAAATTTGACTTGTGAATTCTGGATTTGGGTGCTTACATCACTTGTGATGTCAGGAATAGTGGGTTTTAATGAAAATGTATTTATATGATAAATTAATGTATTCTACTATTTATCAAAAATTCAAGTATCTCAGAAAAATCACAAAAAATTACCCCAACCATTTTTCGACGTGTAGAATCCAAAAATGAAGTCCATTTTTCAAAAATAATTTTCTAAATATTATTAATTTAATATTTAATTAAAATCATAATTTACTTAGAAAACAGTTTTAAAAATTAAAACTGATTTTGTAGTTCATTCGAAAATTACTTAGGGTCATATAAAATTATATAAAAACTAGTAAACATTGATTAAATAATTTATGAATATATTTCAGGAAAATAAATATTCATTTAAATTAATTAATTAATTATAATTAATTATTTATGACTTATAAAATACCAAAAACGTTTACTATGGTCAAATTTTCACTTTCTAAGATTTCTAAATTTTATTTTATTATTCATAGGTAATGTTACTTCTATTTACTATTCATAAGGGTCATATTACTATTCATAAAGTTAGGTTACTATTCATAAGGGTGGGTTACTATTCACCAAAAATTATTTTTGTTTCATTACACTCCAAAAACTATCTTGAACACAACCGTGTATGTCGGATTTTTAAAATTCCAAACATAAGGGTGACAAAATTATGTTTAAAGATCACTTATCACTTAGTAGTTCATTATTTTGTCTTTTTATGACATAGATATAAGAAGGTAATTTACTATTGAAAAACTTTGGGTCGTTACATTCTTCCCACCTTAAGAAATTTCGCCCTCGAAATTTCACTTTACACAAACAGGTGAGGGTACTTCTCCTTCATTGCCTCTTCCGGTTCCCAAGTTGATTCCTCAAACTTTTGGTCCCTCCATAACACTTTGACAAGGTGGGTTGTCTTTTTGTTTAGAACCTTATCCCTTTGGTCCAGGATTTTTACCGGCTACTCCTCATAGGAGAGATCATCTTCCAACTGTACCTCCTCTGATTTTAAAACATGTGAGGGGTCTGGAATGTACTTCCTCAGTAGTGATACATTGAACACATCATGAACTTGAGCCATATTTGGTGGAAGTGCCAGACGATAGGTCACGACTCCTATATGATCAAGGATCTCAAAGGGGCCAATGTACCTTGGGCTTAGCTTCCCCTTCTTCCCGAATCGCATGACTCTCTTCCATGGAGATATTTTAAGGAAGACTTTATCTCCAACGTCGAACTCTAATTCCCTTCGATGATTGTCAGCATAGCTCTTTTGTCGACGTTGAGTAGATATGATGTGTTTCTGGATGACTTGAACCTTCTCTGTCATCTCTTGAACAAGATCGGGACCAAGTAGCTTTCGTTCTCCAACTTCATCCCAACAGGTTGGAGTTCTAATCGCTTCCCATAAAGAGATTCATACAGAGCCATATGAATACTCGAGTGAATGCTATTGTTGTATGAGAACTCAACCAATGGTAGATGTTGATCCCAACCACCTTTGAATTCAAGAGAGCAGGATCTTAGCATATCTTCAAGTTTCTGAATAGTCCTTTTAGTCTGGACATCAGTTTGGGGGTGATAGGCCGTGCTGAAATTTAATTCAGTACTCAAAGCATGTTGAAGGCTCCTCCAGAATTTAAAAGTGAACCTTGGATCATGGTCAGATATAATTGGGAGTGGAACACCGTGAAATCTCACTACATCCTTCACATATATCCTTACAAGTTGTTCAAGTGAGAGGTCTTCCCGAATAGAGATAAAATGGGCAGTCTTGGTGAGTCGGTCAACCACAACCCATATCGCATTATTTCCTCTTGACGTTTTCGGGAGACCCATGAAAAAGTCCATAGTAACATTTTCCCATTTCCACATGGGTATAGGCAATGGCTGCATCATACCTTTGGAATTTTTCCGATCAGCTTTAACTTGCTGACATACCAAGCACCTTGATATATATTCCGCAATCTCCTTCGTCATGTTATCCCACCAGAAGTGTTCTCAGAGATCACGATACATCTTGGTACTTCCAGGATGAATATAGAATGTTGAGCTATGTGCATTATCCAATAGCTCCTTCTTTATTCCAGGTGAAGAAGGCACAAAAAGCCGCGTTCCAAACCGAATCACACCATCATCGTCGATATGGAGCCCTTGCAGCTTCCCTTCCTTTACTGCATTCACCCTCTTTTGTATCTCTACATCATCCCTTTGTGCTTCCTTAATCTACTATTGGATGGATGGTTGCGCAATCATTTGGGAAAGGTAGGATGTATCCCCTGCCCTTACGATTCCCAAATCCATCCTTTGCATATCCAAGAAGATAGGGTCTTTCTCAATCCTCAACATGGATAGAGTGGCAGGTTCTTTCCTGCTTAGAGCATCAGCTACCTTGTTCGCCTTTCCAGGATGATAGTGAATAGAGAAATCGTAATCCTTGATTAGCTCTAACCATCTCCTTTGACGCATGTTGAGCTCCTTTTGTCTGAATATATACTTTAGGATCTTGTGGTCGGTGTATATGTCACACTTCTCTCCATAAAGGTAGTGCCGCCAGATTTTCAAGGCAAAAATCACGGCTGCCAGCTCTAGATCATGCGTCGGGTAGTTCTGCTCATGGATCTTCAACTGTTGTGAGGCGTAGGTTATCACATTATCATTTTGCATGAGTACACAGCCCAATCCTGTCTTTGAAGCATCACTGTATATCACAAAACTGTCTCCACTTTTCGGTAGTGTGAGTACAGGTGCAGTGATTAGCCTTCTCTTTAGCTCCTTGAAGCATCCCTCACATTCATCCGTCCAGACATACTTTACCCCTTTCCTTGTTTACTTAGTTAGCGGGCTTGACAATCACGAGAAGTTTCTCACAAAACGTTGATAGTACCCAACTAATCCAAGAAAACTACGGATTTCTGTGACACTAGAGGGCCTGGGCCATTCTACAATCGCCTTTGTCTTTGAAGGGTCCACAGAAATCCCCTCGCTTGTGATCACATGTCCCAAGAACGTGACTTTTTTCATCCAAAAGTCACACTTTCTGAACTTGGCGTACAACTTCTCCTTTCTCAGTGTCGCCAACACAAGTCTAAGATGTTCTTCATGTTCCTCCTTGCTCTTGGAGTAGATGAGAATATCATCAATAAACACTACCACAAATTTGTCGAGGTAATGTCTAAAGACACTATTCATCAAATCCATGAAGATTTCAGGGGAATTAGTAAGTACGAAGGGCATCACCAAAAACTCATAGTGCCCATACCTTTTACGGAAGGCACTCTTCTGAATATCTTCCTTCTTCACGTTTACTTGATGATATCCAGAATGAAGATCCACCTTTGAGAAGTATTGAGCTCCTCTTAACTGGTCGACCAAGTCATCAATCCTTGGGAGAGGATACTTGTTCTTTATAGTGATCTTGTTGAGTTCCCGATAATCGATACACAGCTGCATGGTACCATCCTTCTTCTTCACAAAGAGAACTGGTGCACCCCTAGGTGATGCACTAGGGTGTATGAACCCCTTGTCCAGATGCTCTTGCCGCTACTTCTTTAACTCCTCCAGTTCGATAGGAGACATCATATATGGGCACTTTGAGATAGGAGTAGCTCTAGGTATGAGTTCAATTGAGAACTCTACCTCACGATCCGGGGGAATTCCGGGTAACTCTTCGGGAAATACATCGCCGTATTCCCTTACGATGGGAATTTCCTCATGGTTGACACCTTCCTTCGACTCAACCATTTGGGCGGGGTATGCTTCTTAATAGGGAATCATCACCCACACCATTGAAGGATTTTTCAAAGGATAAACATGATCTTCCTTGCATTTGTAGAGGAGCATGGGATGGTTCGGAATATGAAAATATATTTCCTTTTCCTGACTATTGATATGTGCTCTAAATAACGAGAGCCAATCCATTCCCATTATAGCGTCGAATTCCACCAAGGGAAGTATTACGAGATTTGCTGGAAGAATATTCCCACATACGTCAATAGGATATGAATCAAACACTTGGGTTGCAATGATTGCAACACTTGGTGTTTTTACAGATATCTCTACTTCAAGGTTTCGGGGCTTCGATTCTATAGTTCTAGCAAACTTGCAAGATATAAAAGAATGTGTAGAACCAGAATCAAATAAGAATTTTTCCATTCTTGAGTGAATAGGAAGTGTACCTTGTACGACTTCATTATTATGTTCCACTTCCGCAGTAGTGATGGCATAAGCCTTCCCTTGTTCCTTTGGCTTTGGTGGTTGTTGGCGCTAATTACCCTTGAAAGCTCGAGGTTTAGTGCATTGGATTGAATAGTTCCCTAGCTCCTTACAGTTGTAGCATTGAACCACGAGTGGTTCTCTCCTTTCATTGGCTACATTATCCTTCCTTTTCATGTCTCTTCGACACTCGTGAGCTAGGTGTCCTTCTTTCCCACACTTGATGCATTTACCCGTCCCTTTGAGGCAGTTCCCATTGTGCAACTTCCCAAATTTTTGGCAAGTAGGTCGTTGTGTTTTCATCACATCTTTATCACTAGATCCACCAGCATGAAACTCCATCTTTCTTTTCTTATCACCATAGCCATGGGACCATTCTCCAGAATCCATCTCCACTTTGAGAGCACACCGAACAACTTCTTCATAACTCCCAAAGTCTCGAATTGCAAGAGATTTTCGAAGATGTGGTTTTAATCCACTGAAGAATCTATCAATTTTTCTATCATTGTTGATAAAAAAACCCGAAGCATACCTTGAGAGCCTTGTAAAATTTGATTCATAGATTGTGAAAGATTCTCCTTCTTTTTTCTTGAGCTCTATGAATTCTCTCTCCATCTTCATGCGAAGAGTTCTTGGGAAGTACTTATTAAGAAACATTATCTTAAAGTCTTCCCATTCCATCTCTTCAATTTCCTACCTTGGCTTGGTGTTCTTAATCAAATCCCACCATTGATTGGCTTCTCCATCTAGACGGTAAACGGCTAGAGTCACCTTCTCCGTCTCGGAGCAGTGAAGAACAGAAAATATCTTCTCCATGGAGTTGACCCACTGTTCCACAACTAGTGGATCGGAAGATCCACAAAACGTCGGTGGTCGTTGCCGCATAAAACTTTCGATAGCTAGTTGCTCTGTCTTTGGTGAAGGAGGATGTTCCCCTATATTATGGTTATTATTCATAACCCGAGATAATTGGGTAAGCATCGCCATGAATTTTTGAAATCCACCTCCAAAATCATTGGGGATGTCGTTCGGGCAATCGTTGCATTGGCCCTCGCAAGAGTTGTTGGCCTGATTTCTCATGGTTCACACCATTTTCTAAAATCGAAAAGGTTAGAACAAAACATAAGTAAACAAGTCATGAATAACGTATCCATTTAAACAATTATACCAAAAACATAACATATGGGATCCATAGGTAAATATCTTTGTGTGCATACTTGTACTTAGCCTCATGCTAGAGGTGTTCTTTAGGGTTCATTAATCCTAATTCCCAAATTAACTAAACCTTTCCTGTGATACCAACTATAGCGACCTGGCCTTTTTCATACATTACTATTACATCATTTCAAAGATAAAAACATAATAGTATTACACATGGAGGATCCAGAGGTTTAGTGTCTTGGGCAAACTAGGACAACACATAATAATTACAACATCAAGCATAAAGAAATTCATTTAATCTCTACTTCTATAGTTTCTTAGTAGGACATTTCCTCTCCTTAGTACATGTATGTAACACCACGAGCTTCCACGATACGCTTCTCATTCAATAATGAAATAGCTTGCATTGAACGCAACTTCGAGTTCTAAAACACCGCGACTAATCAAAGTAGCCGTTATGAATAGTAATAACCACTTTTTAAAATTTTAGAAATTTTATATTTCAAAATGGACTTCATTTTTGTATTCGTAATATCGAAATTAGCCTATGTTGAATTTTTGGTATTTTTCTGAGAACTTCTAATTTTTTATGAATAGTGAAAAATACTTAAAAACAACTTTTTTAATCAAAATAATTTATACTGATAAATTATACTATTTATTGGTTTTAAGTTATAATTAGAAAATATTTTTACCATTTTATCCAATGGTGGTCATTAGAATTAATTTAACATTGAAATTGGACATAAACAATTGCCAATCTTTTGATATAAATTGTTTCTTAAAAACACGCTATTTGTTGTGACAGCGGGAATTAATTATAAAATTAATTAATGCAACTTATATGTTTGGAATTTTTTAAAATAGACATCATTTTTGAATTCGGAATATCAATTATAGCTTAGGGTGAAATTTTGGCAGTGTTCTGAAAAACTTCAATTTTTGATGAATAGTGAAACCACTAAGTGGTAGTTAAATAACTGATTTTTCGTTTAAATGAAATATTACCACTTCTGTGATTTGATTTTCAAAAATCCGACATACATGGTTGTCATTAAGAAGTAAAATGTGGTTCAATGAGATTAAAATAATTTTTTGGTGAATAGTAACTTTTAAGTTCTTAATCGCGATTAGTAGTAATTAGTGTAGTTTAAGGTATAAATAATGCTTTAATAATCTGAAATGACCTAGACACATGTCCTACCCTCATTGGATGTGTCAAGTCCGACCAAGACAAGCCATGGGTCAACTTGGGGACCCCATGGAGACAATTTGGTTGGGAAATGACATAAATAACTTTTTATTTAATGTAAAAGTAAAAATGACACAAACATGAGTTGTTTTACTAAAACAATTTTTAAGTGGTGTTAAACAAGTCCATATTTTGATTATAAATATTCATTAGAAAGCTAAAAATATTTCCTACATCATAGTAGTTTTTTTATAATTTTTAGACATTAAATAAATTAAATTATTTATGACATAATTATGATGTAGTGATGACCTCATTATTTAACGATTTAAATAAAATGGGAAGATAATGCAAAATCCAAGGCTTACACTTGTCCAAAGCCAATTGGATGAGGAGATTTCGAACCCTTATCACCTTAGCCTCGAATTATATAAGTGTGGGACCTTTAGAATCCGAAAAGCATTGTGAAATAATGTAACATTTCAATCTTTCCAAAAGTGCCCCTCCTCTCCACTTATAAAAGGCCCCCACCTCTCCCACCTCATTTACACTTTCAAACCATTTGGCTCGGCCAACCTCTGCCCAAATACTCTCCCAACTTCCCCCTCTTACTCCTAGAATCCTCACTTTGGGCAGAACTCTTCCCAAGGAAGCCTTTAGCTCAAATAAAAAAGAGTTACCCGATTTTGAGGTAATGTATTTTCTAATGTTGTTTTGTTTTATTTTTCTTCTCCAACCCCT
Organism: Viscum album; assembly: GCA_963277665.1. Taxonomy (NCBI): domain Eukaryota; kingdom Viridiplantae; phylum Streptophyta; class Magnoliopsida; order Santalales; family Viscaceae; genus Viscum; species Viscum album. Next base: position 2,090,012,444 of record OY728152.1, read on the forward strand.
TAACTCTTTTTATTCATTTCTTTTGTAACAACACCAGTATCCTAAATATACTAGGATGTTGTTATAAGAAGGATTAGAGCTACACTTACACAAACCTACATCTAATGGTTAAAGAACATACGGTTTCTGGGGATGGCGAATTTCTGCATCACGAAACGATGATTGTTCAACACTCATATAACACCTTCAAAGGTGGACATTAAGATGTCACTATTTTTATATATGATATATAATATGTTTATGTTTTACTTATGCTTCTGTATTTCTCATTTATGGCATACTTTATGATTTCCATTATGGGTAAAACGCGATAATTTCATTTTAGGAAGTGCGGACTACCGCCCCCTCAAAGTGATTTGAATCGTTAATGCCATATGTGGGATGTATAAAGGATGGAGTAAATGGTATTATACACTATATTATACTGGAATTATATTATACATTTATATCATTATGATTTAGTTCCATTAAATATGAAATTTAAATGAAAGTAGCGTTCATGCGTACGTACGGCTTACCGTCTCCATGAACGGTGCATTTCATTTCTTACCTCTAAATGTTATGTAATATTATAAATGAATGTATATACTGGATATATAAGATATATATGACATATAAATCATGAATATAATTCTGGATATAATGGATATTTCACCACATAAACAACTTGTAATTATAAGAAGCTTATTGTTGACTCAAGTACCAAAGATCGACAAAACGACCGTTATTAACTTAAATAATTACATATTGTTCATATCATTGTAATAAGTGATATAATAAGGATAATGAAATTAAAAATGGTTCTTAATAAGGTATATATTAACTCTAGTTTATTAATCAGGAGGTTAAAGAACGGTTGAGTCAAGTCAGACACGAGGTAAGGGAATTTCTTAACCCAACTTCCATTCTTTGGGTTAATCTCCTACTTTCAAATTATGTCATGATATTATTATGTCCTATTTTGTATTTTTACTTTCCTTATGTGTACCTATAGTGAATACACATAATAGATCTATTTTATTTTAAAAATGATCTTTTAAGGACTTTGTCTCAATCTCCTTTCATTGAGGCATATTTGGCTTTATACACAACTTTCTTTTATACGGTGTATAAACCCCTTTGACTTTTACGGTTATTCAAAAGGAATCTTTTTATACGAAGCGTTTTGCTAAAAGACAAAAGGGAATGTTTTTCTTTCCGTACTTATGCGGCGACAACGACTTCTCCGCCGCCGTGACCATTATTTGAGTTTCGGCTTCCTCTATAAGCCATCTTTTTTTTAATGAAAAATAAATACAAAGTTATAACTTTCTTTTATTTTGGTATTGAAAATGGTTTTGAAAGCATTTTTATTATATCAATGTGCTGTATTGATATCTTGTGATTGAAATGTGGAAATGTTATGTTTCCTTTATGCATGTTTTATGTGATACAATTATGTTATGGTTTATGATATGTTTAAACCTATTCATATGAGGAATGCATTGGACTTAATATGTGACGGGTGGAGCCCGCTATAGCTCCTCGATGCATCGGTAGGTCTCATGAGACAACTAGACATGGAATTGGCCGAGGCCCTTTCCCAACTTGATTTATGGTTTTGGCCGAGGCCTTAATCATTTTAGACGTCTTGGCCGAGGCCTTGACAAAATGTTTCAGAATGTCCGGCATTATACATTCCCTCATTATGAAAGTGGTTATTGATATTGCATGTGATTATTCGACCAGTAGAATATCCATGTGAAGAAGTGAATGGCATTATCTCATTTTACTTATGCCATATTATGTTGATGATCAAGTTTAAAAGGCTTCTGTTTTTGTTATACATTGCCTTAAATGTTAATGTTTATTTATGAAAGCTTCCGCAATATTGTTATCCTTACTGAGCATCTGAGCTCACCCCTTTCAATGTTTTAATATTTTCCAGGATGTGAAGAAGTATTTTATGAATGACCTGCAGGGATAGTCAGAAGAGGATATGAGTGTGGACTATGGAGACTTTGTTATTGTAGTTTTTCACTTTATGATGTAATGTAACGTTTACGAATGTATCTAGTGTTTCCAAGGCTACTAAACTAATCGGTCTTTCGAGACTTGATCTTTTGTGATCATGCCAATGTTACGAAGTAATGCACCGACTCTAGGTAGCTGGGGTCGGGGCGTTACAGTTGGTATCAGAGGCAGTTTAGTACTAACCTTGGAAGCTAGATTTAGATAAACTCTGATTAGAGCACATAGAACAAAGATAGACTTTGAGGATTAGTATAGAAGAACATCCTAGAATTTTGGTATTATAGAGATGTTATGAGTTTTCCAAGCAATACATCCCTGTCTGGATACGAGCAGGTAGAGGCGGCTCTGGCACAGATGTACCTAGGGGTAAAACCCGAAAACACCGCTTTGAGCTAGACTCGAACGGGAACTGGTGCACGACAACGGGCCTTGCTGCACTCTTGGTTACGACACTCCTGGGGGATATGCTTAGGATAATTCTCATTTTACTTACAAACCACTATGAAGGGTTATGAGTACATACTTACTCAAAGAAAACATTTCTTTTTATGATTATGGATTATATCCATAAATAGTTCAATTTATGTAAAGTGTTTTACAAGTATGGAATTATGTATTTTGATTCATAAACTAACCCAGTTTATGTCGTTGTATAGAAATGGCGCCCAGTAGAAGGAATGTGAACTCCAGCAGTACGTATGATCCAAAGAGTAAGAAGGATAGTATCTTTCACGGTATTAAGCCAACATTTCGAAGGGAAATAGTCTCCCATGTGTTCTCAACATATGAAGAAATAGTATCATGTGTTAATAAGATAAGTAAATAATTCTCTGAGTCCTATGGCTTTGAAGCGAAGCAAGAGACGCAAGGTATGGAAGAGAGAATGATGGATAAAGGGATGAGGGGAAAGAAGAATTTTCCAATATGTGGTAATTGTGGGAAGAAACATCATGGAACTTGCCTAAAGGGAATGGTAGTTTGTTATAAGTGTAGAGAAAAAGGACACAAAGTGCGTGACTGCAAGGGTAAGAAAATGGTTTCAAATGTACAATGCTTCTTCTGCAAGGATTGGGGACACTACGCAAACCAATGTCCAAATCATCAGAGCATGCCCCAAATGATGTTATTGGATAATAATCAAGTTATGATACTACCACAGATGAGGAGTAATGATTAGAGTTCTTATGTTGTTATTAAAGATTTTTTTTTAATTTGAGTGTTGTATCAATGATGTACTGGTTATAATAATTATGGAGTATATAAGGATTGTACTACAGTACTATTTCATCAAGGACATGAGATTGTGTGGAACCAAGAAAAGTGACTCCACAGTAGGTTAAATTTTTGGAAAATATATGGTTGAGAGAAAGATAAACCATAATATGGTTTTGATACTGAGATTGTGATTTTGGAATAAGACGTGATTGATTTGGATAAATTATATTGGATATACTTAACTTCCTTGAAACTGATTGATGTTTTGTATACATTTTTGGATAGAAGGAGTATATCTAGTATTCTATAAGGAATAAGGGATCATGGTAATTCAGTATGTTTAAAAAGAATACATGATGAAGGAGTTCACATGTTGTTACGTGGGATAAAGGATCTTCATTATGTTTACCTTCCTTATAAAATTTGGACTGTGAGTTGGACAGAAGTATTTTGGATAACTATTAAGGTTGGAATGGATTAAGTTGAACTTTGGATAGTATTGTTTAAGGTTAAAACATTTATGATGATTATTTTTGGAATAGTATAGTACTATATTTTTAGGAAAAGGACAACCTGCAGGGTGGGGAATAAACCGTCGCGTCGGACAAAGCTGCAGGAATCGAACCCACAATCATAGTGCGACAGGCCTTTATTTCCTACCACTAGCCTACAGGAAGTCCCTGGTTATTACAAAATAATTTTACTAATCTAAATTGTATGTGTTAACATTTGGAACATTATACAATTAGTATAAGTATAATATTTTTGTGTTCTATTATCTTTTTGAGTGAAAGATGAGTTGAAGGTTGAAACTCTAATTGTCAAGAATAAATATATATATACCTATCTCTTATTCAATGAATAAATTAATTCTTAAACTTTAGTAAAGGGATATTAAAACAAAAAATGTGTTATCCTAATACCTTATGTCTTGTTGAACTGATGATATTTTAAATCAACATAGATTGAAGGCTTTGAGGCCCTCAATTTGACAGTTGATTGTGATTGATGACCCCAATCGCTCCCTACAAATATTTACGTTTTTCCTCCAATTATATGTCTTTAATTGCCACCAATGTTCTCCTTATCGAGATCATAATTTGGTGGTGACTTTCTTATTTCCATTTTCCCTCTTATTAAGGCTAAATTTTATTAACCTTATTTCCGATGTGGGTTTTCCACAAAGGTATTTTCTATTTTCAACCTCTTATTTTTAAAGAAAAATATCAAATTGCGAGGACGCAATTTTTTGAAGGAGGGGAGAATGTAACACCCCGAGCTTCCACGATACGCTTCTCATTCAATAATGAAATAGCTTGCATTGAACGCAACTTCGAGTTCTAAAACACCGCGACTAATCAAAGTAGCCGTTATGAATAGTAATAACCACTTTTTAAAATTTTAGAAATTTTATATTTCAAAATGGACTTCATTTTTGTATTCGTAATATCGAAATTAGCCTATGTTGAATTTTTGGTATTTTTCTGAGAACTTCTAATTTTTTATGAATAGTGAAAAATACTTAAAAACAACTTTTTTAATCAAAATAATTTATACTGATAAATTATACTATTTAGTGGTTTTAAGTTATAATTAGAAAATATTTTTACCATTTTATCCAATGGTGGTCATTAGAATTTATTTAACATTGAAATTGGACATAAACAATTGCCAATCTTTTGATATAAATTGTTTCTTAAAAACACGCTATTTGTTGTGACAGCGGGAATTAATTATAAAATTAATTAATGCAACTTATATGTTTGGAATTTTGTAAAATAGACATCATTTTTTAATTCGGAATATCAATTATAGCTTAGGGTGAAATTTTGGCATTGTTCTGAAAAACTTCAATTTTTGATGAATAGTGAAACCACTAAGTGGTAGTTAAATAACTGATTTTTCGTTTAAATGAAATATTACCACTTCTGTGATTTGATTTTCAAAAATCCGACATACATGGTTGTCATTAAGAAGTAAAATGTGGTTCAATGAGATTAAAATAATTTTTTGGTGAATAGTAACTTTTAATTTCTTAATCGTGATTAGTAGTAATTAGTGTAGTTTAAGGTATAAATAATGCTTTAATAATATGAAATGACCTAGACACATGTCCTACCCTCATTGGTTGTGTCATTTCCGACCAAGACAAGCCATGGGTCAACTTGGGGACCCCATGGAGACAATTTGGTTGGGAAATGACATAAATAACTTTTTATTTAATGTAAAAGTAAAAATGACACAAACATGAGTTGTTTTACTAAAACAATTTTTATGTGGGGTTAAACAAGTCCAAATTTTGATTATAAATATTAATTAGAAAGCTAAAAAGATTTCCTACATCATAGTAGTTTTTTTATAATTTTTATACATTAAATAAATTAAATTATTTATGACATAATTATGATGTAGTGATGACCTCATTATTTAACGATTTAAATAAAATCGGAAGATAATGCAAAATCCAAGGCTTACACTTGTCCAAAGCCAATTTTATGATGAGATTTCGAACCCTTATCACCTTATCCTCGAATTATATAAGTGTGGGACCTTTAGAATCCGAAAAGCATTGTGAAATAATGTAACATTTCAATCTTTCCAAAAGTTCCCCTCCTCTCCACTTATAAAAGGCCCCCACCTCTCCCACCTCATTTACACTTTAAAGCCATTTGGATCGGCCAACCTCTGCTCAGATACTCTCCCAACTTCCCCCTCTTACTCCTAGAATCCTCACTTTGGGCAGAACTCTTCCCAAGGAAACCTTTGGCTCAAATCAAAATGAGTTACCCGATTTTGAGGTAATGTATTTTCTAATGTTGTTTTGTTTTATTTTTCTTCTCCAACCCCCTAAACTCTTTTTATTCATTTCTTTTGTAACAAAACCAGTATCCTCAATATACTAGGATGTTTTTATAAGAAGGATTGGAGCTACACTTACACACACCTACATCTAATGGTTATGAACATACGGTTTCTGGGGATGGCGAATTTCTGCATCACGAAATGATGATTGTTCAACACTCATATAACACCTTCAAAGGTGGCCATTAAGATGTCACTATTTTTATATATGATATATAATATGTTTATGTTTTACTTATGCTTCTTTATTTCTCATTTATGGCATACTTTATGATTTCCATTATGGGTAAAACGCGATAATTTCATTTTAGGAAGTGCGGACTACCGCCCCCTCAAAGTGATTTGAATCGTTAATGCCATATGTGGGATGTATAAAGGATGAAGTAAATGGTATTATACACTATATTATACTGGAATTATATTATAAATTTATATCATTATGATTTAGTTCCATTAAATATGAAATTGAAATGAAATTAGCGTTCATGCGTACGTACGGCTTACCGTCTCCATGAACGGTGCATTTCATTTCTTACCTCTAAATGTTATGTAATATTATAAATGAATGTATATACTGGATATATAAGATATATATGACATATAAATCATGAATATAATTCTGGATATAATGGATATTTCACCACATAAACAACTTGTAATTATCAGAAGCTTATTGTTGACTCAAGTACCAAAGATCGACAAAACGACCGTTATTAACTTAAATAATTACATAATGTTCATATCATTGTAATAAGTGATATAATAAGGATAATGAAATTAAAAATGGTTCTTAATAAGGTATATATTAACTCTAGTTTAATATTCAGGAGGTTAAAGAACGGTTGAGTCAAGTCAGACACGAGGTAAGGGAATTTCTTAACCCAACTTCCATTCTTTGGGTTAATTTCCTACTTTCAAATTATGTCATGATATTATTATGTCCTATTTTGTATTTTTACTTTCTTTATGTGTACCTATAGTGAATACACATAATAGATCTATTTTATTTTAAAAATGATCTTTTAAGGACTTTGTCTCAATCTCCTTTCATTGAGGCATATTTGGCTTTATACAAAACTTTCTTTTATACGGTGTATAAACCCCTTTGACTTTTACGGTTATTCAAAAGGAATCTTTTTATACAAAGCGTTTTGCTAAACGACAAAAGGGAATGTTTTTCTTTCCGTACTTATGTGGCGACAACGACTTCTCCGCCGCCGTGACCATTATTTGAGTTTCGGCTTCCTCTATAAGCCATCTTTTTTTTAATGAAAAATAAATACAAAGTTTTAACTTTCTATTATTTTGGTATTGAAAATGGTTTTGAAAGCATTTTTATTATATCAATGTGCTGTATTGATATCTTGTGATTGAAATGTGGAAATGTTATGTTTCCTTTATGCATTTTTTATGTGATACAATTATGTTATGGTTTATGATATGTTTAAACCTATTCATATGAGGAATGCATTGGACTTAATATGTGACGGGTGGAGCCCGCTATAGCTCCCCGATGCATCGGTAGGTCTCATGAGACAACTAGACATGGAATTGGCCGAGGCCCTTTCCCAATTTGATTTATGGTTTTGGCCGAGGCCTTAATCATTTTAGACGTCTTGGCCGAGGCCTTGACAAAATGTTTCAGAATGTCCGGCATTATACATTCCCTCATTATGAAAGTGGTTATTGATATTGCATGTGATTATTCGACCAGTAGAATATCCATGTGAAGAAGTGAATGGCATTATATCATTTTACTTATGCCATATTATGTTGATGATCAAGTTTAAAAGGCTTCTGTTTTAGTTATACATTGCCTTAAATGTTAATGTTTATTTATGAAAGCTTCCGCAATATTGTTATCCTTACTGAGCATCTGAGCTCACCCCTTTCAATGTTTTAATATTTTCCAGGATGTGAAGAAGTATTTTATGAATGACCTGCAGGGATAGTCAGAAGAGGATATGAGTGTGGACTATGGAGACTTTGTTATTGTAGTTTTTCACTTTATGATGTAATGTAACGTTTACGAATGTATCTAGTGTTTCCAAGGCTACTAAACTAATCAGTCTTTCGAGACTTGATCTTTTGTGATCATGCCAATGTTACGATGTAATGCACCGACTCTGGGTAGCTGGGGTCGGGGCGTTACAATGTAGCCACCTGAGGATATACATAAAAAGGGGTGAGTTAAAATCCCAGTAAGAGGATAGAAAATAACAATAAAGCATGGGGTGAGCATAATCATGACATAGGAAGAAGATCTTGAACATGAGAGGAGCATAAACAATAAACTTGAAACGTGGCAAAGCATAAAAAATGAAACATCATGTCTTAGTGGTTAACTACCACGCATACTTGTGAACAAAGCTAGCGTCATTTTCACGCATCATTTCACATTTACTCATGAGATTAATCACTTTACCCAATTCATTGGAGCGCTATATAATTCCGGGCGCACCCGTCACATCATAACATTATCATTATCATGCTTGCCACATAGAAAACATATCAACATGTACATAAATAACCCATGGAAAGGAATGGGTTTCATATCATAATAACACATTCATAATATTTGGATTCCCAAAAGAAAGAGGGAACAACATACTTGATTTAAGAAACATAAACCTTGAATGAGAGGTAAAATGTGAGATCTTGAACGAAGAGTTCTTTTAAAAAACATTTTGATGGACATAAAAACCAGTGACAAACATGTATATCCCAAAAAAGTAAAGTAAATTATTAACAAAAGATCTTTGAGGAGTAACCATATCAAAAAATGGAGTGAAAGAGGGAGAACCCGAAGGAAGAAAATTGGGTTCGAGATTTCCCCTTACCTTGTACTCAAATGCCTCTTTCTCTTTAATGTCCTTTAGAATCCTCCTCTTAAGAACCTCCTTAAAGGCCCAAGCTTGGTCTTTTGTTGAGACCAGAAGCTCTTGGACGTGGGGGAGGGGCTCGGGAAGGTGTTTGGGAAGAGTTTAGAGAAGGCTTGGAGCTTGAGAGGTGTGAGGAAAAGAGGGAGTGAAGGGTGGCTTTTATAGTGGAGGGGAGAGGGGTTTACTTAATGTAAAATTGATTAGTATATTAATTTCACCTAAGACAAGGAATACTGAGTATTGGATGACTAAGAATAGTAAATTTGACTTTTGAATTCGGGATTTGGGTGCTTACATAACTTGTGATGTCAGGAATAGTGGGTTTTAATTAAAATGTATTTATATGATAAATTAATGTATTCTACTATTCATCAAAAATTCAAGTATCTCAGAAAAATCCCAAAATTTTACCCCAACCATTTATCAACGTGTAGAATCAAAAAATGAATTCCATTTTTCAAAAATAATTTTCTAAATATTATTAATTTAATATTTAATTAAAATCATAATTTACTTAAAAAAACAGTTTTTAAAATTAAAATTGATTTTACAGTTCTTTCGAAAATTACTTAGGGTCTTATAAAATTATATAAAAACTATTAAACATTGATTCAATAATTTATGAATATATTTCAGGAAAATAAATATTCATTTAAATTAATTAATTAATTATAATTAATTAATTATGACTTATAAAATACCAAAAACGTTTACTATGGTCAAATTTTCACTTTCTAAGATGTCTAAATTTTATTTTATTATTCATAGGTAATGTTACTCTTATTTAATATTCATAAGGGTCATATTACTATTCATAAGGGTAGGTTACTATTCATAAGGGTAGGTTACTATTCACCAAAAATTATTTTTGTTTCATTAGACTCCAAAAACTATCTTGAACCCAACCGTGTATGTCGGATTATTAAAATTCCAAACATAAGGGTGACAAAATTATGTTTAAAGGTCACTTATCACTTAGTAGTTCATTATTTTGTGTTTTTATGACATAGATATAAGAAGGGAATTTACTATTGAAAAACTTTGGGTCTTTACATTTTTGACCTGATAAGATATGAATATAATTTTTCCAAGGAAAACACAATAGAAATAAGATCTTTTTTAGTGGTGGTGTAGTTTTCCTGGGTTGGTCAACTGTACATGAGGCATACTAAATGACATGGGGAGACTTCTCTACCCTTTGTGATAAAGCATCCCCAACTATAAATTTAAGGGCATCACACATAACCTCAAATGGAAGATCCCACCTTTGTGTTTGGATTACATGAGGTGATGTAAGACACATTTTTAGTGAATTGAAAGTATCCTCAGTATTTTTATCAAACAAAAACTCAGAATCATTTTGTAATAACTGGGAAAAATTTTGTGTGATCTTACTGAAGTCTTTATTGAATTCCTTGTAAAAACCAGCATGAACTAAGAAATATCGCACCTCATGAACACATTAGGAATATGGAAGGGTTGAAAGTTATTCAATTTTTTATTTATCAAATTGAATTACAATATCTGAAATGATATTCCCAAGAACTATCCCCCGATAAACCATGAACTGGAATTTCTCATAATTTAAAACAAGTTATTTTTCAATGCAGCAGTGGAGGACATGGCCTAGGTGTTCCAAAAAATAATCAAAATAATTTCCCTGAAATGTGAAATAATCCATAAAAACATCCATTCAATTATCGAGGTTCTCAGAAAAAATACTCAACATATATCACATCAAATTATCAGGAGCATTACATAGACATAAATGCATCTGTATATATAAAAATGTGAGAAATGGACCGGTAAATGTTGTCTTTTCATGATCCTCAGGGCCTGTATGGATTTTAAAATAACTAAAATAGACATGAAGGAGAAAATAATAGGACTTACCAGCTAATCTTTCTATAATTTTTTTATTGAAAGGTAGATGAAAGTGGTCCTTCCTCGTGGCTTGATTCATTCGATGATATTAAATACAAACTCGCCAACTATTTTTCTCACGTGTTAGATCCAATTAATTCCCTTAATTTGACAAAACATTTATTAATATTTTTTGTGAAAAATTTCAATAGGATAACCCATTTACTATTATATATAGGATAACTGATCCCTACAGCAAGTAATTGACTAACTTTTAGTTTTACCACTTCAAGGAGAGTGGAATTCAACTGGTGTTTAGATTTTCATACGAGATAACCCTTATCATCCAAAAGTATACAGTGAATACAAATATATGGGATAATCCTAGGAATATCAGCCAATATGAATCCTATCACCCTTTTACAATCTCTAAAAAGTTTGAGCAGTTATGATTCATGTTGTGGATAGAGGTAATTGGCAACAATAATGGTAAATTGGTCGATACCCTCTAGATACACATATTTTAAATTATAATTAAGTGGTTTATGTACCAACACATGTGGAGTTTTTATTAAGGGAGGGTGTTTATGGGGAGTGAGCTCTATGAAACTATATATCTACTCATATTGACTTTCTAAGGATAATGAATTTATTGAATTGATATTTTCAGAATCATTGACGGTCATTGGTGCCTCAGAATGAAAACAATCACAAATTAAAGAACAAAATTTACACTTTTTAAAACCCACACAACACTCAAAAAATGAATCAAAAATAAAATAATCCATGGGTGAAGAAGAGGAAAATAAATTAGGGTATGGGTTCAGGAGAGAATTTTTGTGTGTGCATCATTTGGGAGAACTTCCATCAAATATACATAAAGAGTGTAGTGCTCTTCAATAGGGTGTTTCCTAGCCTCAAGGATATTAAAACATACCTTTTCTCCTTCAAACTCCATGGATAGTGTATCATTTTGAATGTTGATGATCATCTTTTCTATTTTGAGGAGTCGCATCCCATGTATGAGAGGATAATGACCTTGGGTTCAGGTATCATCCATCTCAAGAATGTAGAAATCAGTGGGGAAGATAAGATTCTTCACTCTTACAAGGGATCCTCAATCACTCCGGTTGGACGTATAGTACCTCAGTTGGAATGTTATCTGATAATGCATGTTGGTTGAATCTCTCTAACCTACATAGAAGAATACACAGTGTGAGGCATTACATTAATGGAAGCACCTAAATCAAGCATGGCATCAGAAAAGAAGTTCTCCCTTATGCTACATGGTATCGTGAAGTTTCCTAGATCCTTTCATTTGTTTGGAATTAATGGTTGAATCAAGGTCAAGAAATTCAACCCAAAGTTAAATCCCTCATTCCACTTTTGCCTTTGTCTATGGGTGAAATGTTATTTAAGAAAATTTCTATAATAGGTAATTTTCTTGACTCCGTCCAATAAATAAATATTAACTTGAACAATTCTAAATGCATCCATTATTTCATTATCATTATCATTATCAGAATTTTTCTTATATTTAGAGAGTCTTTAGGGGAAAGGAAGAGGATTTTATTGTTCATTTTAATCATGAATTATAATTTTATTTTACTTTTTATTTTTTTTCTTCATTAGAGTCTTTTATGGGTGGATAATGTTGTTTTCAAAAGGGGGACATACATGTTACGTAGAATCAGTATAAGGAGAAACTTCATTACCACTATGAAGTGTAATTTCACATAAATTACCTCAGTGCTTCGGATTGGAAATGGTTTCAATGGTAGTTGTCAAGAAACATGCATCTTAATCTCACCAATGGTGTTGACCAATTTTCCCACTTGAGTTTGTAGGTCTTGGATTGCCAATTGTGAGGTTTTTTGGAACTAAAGGTTCTGGGTTTCCATTTGTTTCACTATATCCTCAAGGATTGTTTTAGATTTTGGTGGAGGAGGATAATTTTTTTATAATTTGATGGATAAGAATATTGAATACCTTTTCCTTGTTGATGCCAATTATTCTTGGTGAAGCTAGAGTTTCCTTTTTGTCAGTACTGGGGTTGTGCTTTACACCCATGGTTTAGATGTGGCCTGAATTGTTCTTGCTTGAAGGGAGGTTCTTGTTGGAATGGACACCCTGGGATCACAGCTGCACAAGACTCAAGTGAATCATGAATATTTGGTCACTAGTCAGAAAAACTAGTATTTTATGAACAAATACCACAATGTAATGTAACTGAAGAAGAGTGTGAGTTAGCTTGTGAGTGAGATAATTTCTTTATAAGGGTATGCATCTCATCAATTTTATTATCTACCTTTTGTTCTATGGATGAATTACTTACCTCATGAACTCCTTGAGTGTGTGTGATAGCCCGTGTTCCAAATTGTTGTGTATATTTAGCCAGGTTGGCTATTAAGCCACGAGCGACATAAGAAGTTTTATCAACCAAGCAACCACCAGCTAGAACATCAAACATTCCATGATCCATGGGGATAATACATTCATATAAGTATTATATTAATGGTTTTTAACTAATTTTTTAGTGGGGGTAGCTTGATAAAAGTCATTTTAATCTCTTCTAGTATTCATGAAGGGACTCTTCTTGTGGTTGCCTAATGCCACAAATTTCTTTCCTAGTTGATGCAATTCGAGAGGAACAGAATAACTTCTATAAAAAGAGTATTTTTAGGTCATTCCCACCCCCAATTATTGTAGGAAAATAGTATACCCAATCTTTGGCTACACCATAAAGGGAGAAAGGAAATGCCAAAAAACATAATTAGATCCTCAAATACATTTTGGGGTTTCATGGTGGGGCACACTATGTGAAACTCTCTAAAGTGTTTATGTGGATCCTCATTAGGAAGACCATGGAATTGAGGAAGAATGTGGTGGTGGCTGGATCTCAGCTCAAAGTTGGTTGCTTCCTCGGGATATGGGATATAACAGGTTGTTACTCTCAATCTGGGGTGTTCAATTATTTTATGGTTCTATTATTTGCATACATATTTTCATGGGTTTGATTGGGATCATATTTTTTTGGATTATGGCCACTTTAAGGTACACAAGGGGTTCCATAGTGTTACTTGATTTACCTTCTATATATTCATTTATTTATGAATGGAGTGATTTTTCAATTTCAGGATCAAAATCAAGTTGTGTTTCCTTACCATATCTTGTTATGAAACAATGTTTTCAAGTTTGAATGTTTATTTGTTTGTTGTTTTTTATTATTATTATTTTTTATTTTTTATGGAAGATGATTGAAATAAAAATAATTAATAAATTAAAGGAGAAATGAAAATATAATTTTATAGTACATAATTAGAGAGTGAGATGGAGTAGACAAAGAAAGAGAGAGGGGGGAGAACACAAAAAAACAACAAAAAAAACCAATAAAATGGGGGTGGGGTATTTAAAGGAGTACTAATTAAGAAGTAAATTAAATAAATTAAAGTAAAAGAAGAAATAAATAATCTTGGATCCCCCGAAATGGCCCAAAAATGTTATTGTGTTGACAAGAACATCAAATTAGTTTTTTAGTTTTTTACTATAATTTATGCAGTATAGAAGCTAGCCTAGGTCATCTCTCGATGGAGCCTTGGATCATCAATTGAAAATAGGGTTAAGATTATGAAAGTATTAGTGGAATTAGAAGTAATAAAACTTGGGGTTTGATTATTAAATATTAAAATATAAAAATAAAATTGATAAAACCAAGTAGAAATGAACATGATTAATTAAACATGATAAACGTAGGGAAATCTCATGAGGTTCTTACTTTATCCCGTCAAGAGATAGGGTTATGATATTTTAATCTCTGTTTTTTAACTCCTATAAATAGGATGTAACTGAGTTTATAAGAGTATTAAATCTAGGGTTTTGTTGAACACACATAATAATTCACCAGATAACACCGTTGATTGGGTGATTTGTGTTCGAATTCATAAATGAAACTCACCAAGGAAACACACGAATAAATCAATGCACTGTCTAGGTTTATATGAAATTTTAATATGTTCCCATGAAATTAATGTACATGGACATGAGAGTGTTTATGTGAGTTAAATTTAAAAAGATGAACCACACAAACACTACAATTGAAAGGGGGGAGAAGAAGTGGTGAATTGTGTGTGAAAAATCACAAGAATGGGTACCCCTAAACATGATCATGTGAGTCGAGCAGGAAATACTAGTATATAACTCAATTAAATAAAAATATATAATGAATAAAAACAACATAAGAATCTAAATTTTAAAATACCATCCAAATATTACATGAACATAGCTTAGTATTACATCATGTTCCTCACCAGGTGATCACAAGGGGTTTAGAAATTCACAATAGGGGAGGAAGAGGAAGATTTTGAAGTTGAACATACCATAGCCTCCAAACCTTATAAGTATGATGAGGGGAATTCTTTGGGTTTTCAAAATAGAAGCACCTTGCCTCCAATTAGAACTTCTAAATGAGGTTCCCAAGGTGTTCTATTATTGGAAAATTAGAAGGTGGTTTTGAACACACAGATTGTGTAAATCCAATTGGATCATAGTTTTCTGCCACTAGACACTCGAATATCCCTTTGTACCAACTAGAAAGTCATATCCCCAAATCATTAATATCTTCACTGAATTTTTTACTCCATTTAGACAATCAATGTTTGTGATCTTCATAAAATACAGAACACCACTTTTGACTTGTGCAAATTTGATTCCGTGGATATATTATATTGAATGGGCTTTTTATTTTCCAAATGGGGTTTGGGTTCCTTCATATAAAATGTATACCATTAAATTATGGACCCTTCCTCAAACTTTCAACCCATCTGAATATCCGATTTTTTAGAAACATGTGTTGTATTCCACTAGTGTTCTTGGATCATGTGCAAATTGTCCCATTTTTCTTGTACTTCATCATGAGTCCTCCAAATCACCTCCACCTACAATATATTTATAAAAAAAACTAACACTTCTGTTTTTAGAAATTTTTTACACAAAATAATTGAATCAATCATGGAGTGATGATTGTAATTATACATTTTAATTTTCAATTAAAACCAAGTTTAAACACATTGGTTTAAGGGTGAAATAAAACAGTGAATCATGGAACGATCTATCATATTAATCTTCTAGTAGGCATCATCTAATTGGATCTTGAAACAAGAGACCTCCCATTGATCATACTCAGGAATGTGTTCATGAGGCACATAGACAACACAGAGGAACAAGATATTCTAGAGAGGGGTGGTTCATTGCTTGTGAAGAAGCATGTCACATTGCACGTGACAACCCGAAAAAATGTGTTGAGGAGCACATACATGTAGCTAATGAACCACCACGACCGAGGCAGCACTGTGATCAAGAATCTCCCCGGAGAGGGAAATGTGGTCCCCAAAGAGGTGAATCTTGAAGATTTAGGGGATCTATGGGTGGTGTACGATACAATGATATCCTTCCACCATCACCACCAAGTGGCCCATGTCAGGCTCAGGGAGCTGGTGGTCGGGGTCACAGACTAGTATAGGCTATGGAGGCTTATAACCCCACGAAACATGAGAAGATTAGAGATAGGATATTTGTATTTTTTACTCATTATTACATATTTAAATACATAGGTTTCAGTAATACCTTCATCTCTATAATCTTGGTGCGAGAGATGGAGCTAGTATAGGCTTTAGCCGAGCAGGTTCGCCATGAGGTTCCTACAGGGAATGCTTCTTTTGTATCTTTTATTTTCCAGTTGTACAAGCTTTCACTTGGTGGAGAGAGGATCATGTGGTACCATTTGGTCTATCATGATATTATCATGTGGCAAAATCTTGGTTATGTATTGGTTGTACATGGTCCAATCCCAGATCTACTGTCACCACAAACGAGTCAAAGGTCTTTCCATGGATGGGACAAGATTCACCTTTAAGGAAGGGAGGGATCTCATGGAGGGATGAGTGGGTTCTATGAGAAGGTGGATGGTTCCCATCAACAATAAGTTAGAGAGTACATCCTCTAGTTTAGTAAGCTTTTCATGCATCTAGATTCCTTCAGTCCTGGAGAATTATATGGACATCTTCCTTGAAGAAGATTCTAGAGTACATCTAGGTTGGGAGATTGGGTTTTGTATCAACATGCATCTCGGGGATGCTCTAATATTTTATGTTGCATATTGAATGTCCCCTACTGATCTACGGAAGATGTGGTTGTAGTTGGTAGACCTTTGAGAGAAAGTATTCATCCGACCCAGTGCATCCCCTTGAACAGCTCCAGGGTTGTTCTTGAAAAAGGCGGACATGAGCTTTCATCTTTGCATAAATTATATCTGCATGAACCAGACCATGATAAAAAATAAGTATCTCTTGTTAAGGATTGAAAACATATTTGGCCAATTTTGAGGTGTGATATGGTTCTCAAAGATCGATATCTGATCAAGATACAACCATTTGAGGGTCTGTGAGGCAGATATTCTGAAGCAGTGATTCCAAGGATTCTACAGACACTATGATTTCTTGTAGATTCCACTTATTATAATGAATTCACTAACCATTTTTACTGATTTAATGAACCAGATCATCTAGGTTTACTTGGATGAATTTGTGGTGGTATTCTATAGAGACATACTCACATACTCTGCATCCAAGAAGGAGTATGCAGAGCACTTATGGATGGTCCTAGATCTTCTTCAATAGCACCAACATTATAGTAAGCTCTCTATGTTCCTATTATTGTTTCATGAGGTTCAATTTCTGTGGTTTGTCATTTATAAGTACGGTTTTTCTATAGAACTAGTGAAGATCAATACAATGATTTCTTATATGTCACCCAAGATCATTTCAAATGTGAAAATTTTTATTGGATTGGTGCTGTACTACTGGGGGATTGTTGAAGACTTTTTTAGAATTGCATCCCCACTGTCTGCTGGGATGCAGAAAGGGAAGCCTTTTACCTGGATCTAGTAGTGCTATAGAGCCTTTGAGGAGTTAAGTTGGAGGATGATGGGCGCTTTTGTGTTGATACCACTAGTGGAGGTTGTGGAGTACCTATAGTATTGTGATAGATTATGAGTTGGGATTGATTGAATGTTGATGAAGCAGAAGGAAATTATCGCATACGGGTCGAGGAAGTTGACAACCAATTTATGGGATTATGTGACTTTTGACATAAAGTAGGCAGTGGTAGTCGTTTCCATGAGAATTTGGAGACACTATATTCTGGGAGTGCGCTTCATGGTTTACTCAAACCATCAAAGTCATAGGTATGAATTCACACTGAGTTACATGAACCTGAGACAATAGTGCTTGTTTTAGTTTTTGCAAGACTATGAGTTCGAAAATGTATATACTGTAGGGAAGGGAAACATGGTATTAGATTACCTTATTAGGAATTCTTGGGCCCACATGATGCAGGGGGCTTCTAAGAAGTTAGATTCCTTGAAGCTAACCCTAGTGGAGCTGGAGAGTGCATTTTTTCTTAAGGCTATAGTGCTGCCTCCTCCACTCCTTCAATTTGTGAGAGAGTCTCATTTGCGAGAAATTGACATTCAGGTCTTGTATGATAATATTTTCATAAGAGTTTCAACATATTGATATTCTTAATGAGGGAATCATGTCATCAATTTCTAGGGATGGGTGGTGCTCTCAACCATGATGGGGGAGGAGGTGATGGGAGAGTTCCATACTTATCCTATAGAAGTACATTCAGGTGTGGGGAAAATGTACATACACATACAGTGGATATTTTGGTGGTATGGAATGAGATGATGTGTGGCTGAGTTTGTCTCATGGATCCACACCTATCAGCATGTGAAGGCTAAGCACCAGGTTCTGGTAGGTTTATTGCCTCCTTGATACTCCAAAGTGGAAATGGGATGGAATATCTATGGACTTTGTGATTGGGCTTCCATGGACAACTAAGGGTCATGATTCCATATGGGTGATAATTGAACTACTCAAGAATTCAACACACTTCCTTACTATCAGGTAGTATAATTCGATGGAGAGTTTGGCACAAATGTATGTACAGGAGATTTTTCGCCTTCACGGGTTGCTCCTGACTATTATAACTGGTCAAGATATTTGGTTCATGACATTGTTTCAGAGAGTAATATATGAGATATTTGTGACCCAGATGATGATGAGTATGGCCATTCTCCCCCAGATAGATGGGATGACTGAGTGCACTATCCAGGTCTTTGAGGGTATGCTGAGAGCTTGCTTGTTAGACTTCAATCGGAGCTGGCATGATCACTTACCCTTTGTATAGTTTCCATAAAAAAATAGCTACCACAATACTATCTTAATGGAAAATTTGAGGCCATTTATGAGAGACTCTGGATGTCACCATTGTGTTGGATAGTGATTAGAGAGACATCTCTTGTTGGTGAAAAGATAATGCAGGTGATGACTGAGAAGTTATATATTATCTGTGAGTGGAAGAGGATGTCCCAAAGAAGACATAAATCATAGGCAGAATGTCGTGATAGGCCCTAAATGTTCTAAAAAATATACCACATTTTCCTGAGAGTCTCCCCATAGTGAGGATTGTGGAGATTTATCCAGGGAGGTAAGCTATCTATGAGGTTCCTCAGGTCGTTTGAAATCCTGTAGAGGGTTGATGAGGTTTCTTACCTCTTTTACATACCCCCATAGTTAGACTGGGTGAAATCCATCTTCTACGTGTCATTGATGATGTGATATGTTCATAACCCCCCATACATCATTAATTGGGTTGAGATGGCCCTCAAGGATACAGCTAGTTTTATAAAAAAAATTGATGGTGATCGAGGATCGACAGGAGAGGACCTTATATGGATAGAACATACCCTTGATTTTTGTGTTGTGGCATCATGGGAACATTCAAGAGAGTTACTAAGAGAAGGAGAGGCATATGTAGGCTCAGTATCTTGAGATTTATTTTTATTTTATCTTTTCTAGGATGACAAACTTGGAGGGAATTATTGAAGAAATTTCAGGAGTCGCAATGATAGAATAGGTTTGTAGATGATGAAAAGACAAAATAATGAATAACAAAAGACATAGATAATTACATGGTTCGAGAAATAATCCCTATGCCCATGTAGAGTTAAAAATATCAGTATATCAGGGGCACAAAATTGTAGAGATTTATAGGGTACTCAATCACACAAAAGATAAACAAAAAATAGATAAATAAGGTGGACAAAAAACTATTCCACCAACCGAAAAAAAGTCAGTTGTGCTATAGAAAAAGGTGATTGGAAGTCTATATCACTATAGTGTCATGATATACCATGTCCAAACTACTATATTCGATGACAGCTAGAATTCTACTTCACTATAGGTTCATGGCTTCCCATGTCCAAGCTGCTACAGTGGCCAATGGCTGGAAGACCACAGAGCTATAGTGCCCTTTTGATATCATCTATCAACCCTACTACATTAGTCATGCCAAATTTTTCACCACTATAGTTTCCCATTGGTGTCATCCAGTTAGCTCAATTACAATTGATCCAAGCTGCTACACATGCCCAAAAATTTGATCGGGGGCCTTTTCCCCTAGATTAGGGGTGCATTTCCCCGATACAACCCCCAACGAGATCACTACAGAGCTCGACCCCAGAGTTGCAGCATGGTGAAAAGTATGGACTAAAAGCATTAAAACTAACAATACAAAGAGGACCAAGCTACACCAATCCAAAAATCTCCCACTTGGACCCTGATCACCTACACTAACCTTCTTATGTGCCACCTACTTAGACAACCTTCTTAATGTGATCTCTTCATCTGCTTCACTCACCAGTGTCGTGATTATCATTCACAATTTCAATTTCAAGCTGACGATTCATGAAATAACATCTATTTTTCCTTTTTTGTCTCCCATGATGGTTTCCAATATTCTGTCTCTCATTATCTATTCATCAGTAGAGACCAACAGACGAACAACAGTGGCTTAACATCTGTATTACAATTGGCTTTGTCAACATGTTTGTCAGATTGTTGGTTCCACAAATATTCTACAATGTCATCAATTCCCCATGTATCAAACCTATAATGAAATGGTACATCAATTGAATGTGATTCATCTTGGTATGAAACATTGGGTTATTTACAAGATTTACGGAACTCTGACTATCATAGTGCAATACCTCCTACTGTCGGCATCACCTCCAAGATCAATATCCATATACATCAGCAATGAATTTCCTTCCCAAAGAAAAGTTATACCTCTTTAATTCACTTCAAATAACTTTTTATCTACTTCATAGCTTATCAATGTTGCCTTCAAGGGTTAGCTATGTAAATTATCACAACTCCCATCACATGAGCAATTTCAGGTCGAGTGCATACTATGGAATACATCAGACATCCAACAATTGATGTGTATATAACATTTTCCATGTTGTCAACATATTCTTCCAACTTCAGTGATTGGTCATTTGATAGTTTGAAGTGGTCTGTCAAGGGAATAGTGACTAAATTTGCTTCCAACATATTGAATATTCACAAAAACCTTCTCAATGTAATCATTCTCAGATAACATCAAAGATTCAGCTGTGTGGTTACTCATTGTCTTCATCCCTGAAATCTTATCCACTTTTCCAAGAACATTCATTTTTAACTCCTTAGTCATCTTATATTTTAGATCATCAATTATATGCATACACAATCATTCAAAATGAAAGTAATCCATATATAAAAGAAATATAATATATTCATCACCAAAATACCGATGTAACAACATTGATCTATGAAACATCATTTGTATGTATTTTTAGTCATGAATGCCTCCAAATTGTGGGTCCACTACCTAGGTGTCTGCTTTAACCCATACAAGCTCTTATGTAGTATGCACACTAGGTCATCCTTCCTAGACACAATATATCTTTTAGACTACTTCATATAGATTTCCTCCTTCAGATCTCCATGAATTAAATATATATACACATCAAGATTCTCAAGATATAGGTATATTTACACCATAATGATGAGAACCACCTTGATAGTGGTAAGCTTCACTATAGGCGAGAAACTTTCTATGAAATTGAATACCTCCTTATATAAAAATCCTTTCACTTCCAGCCTTTCCATGAACCTACCCTTTCCATCATGTTCTTACCTTGACTATATTTTCCCATTTGTTTTTCAATTAATTCTTACCCGGTGGCAGTTTTCTCAAATCCTAAGTATGGCTGTCATGTAGTGAAGAAATTTATTCCTTCATGTTGAACTCTCACTTGCTCGACTCATTCAACTACATTTCCTATTCAAATCATTCTAGTTTTACACCATTAGTCAATAACAGCAATGTAAAGATGGGGAATACCTCTATATAGAACTTATATCCCTTATTGATCTCCCCAAATCAACTAGAGTTGTAGGTTTCACCAGTCCTAATGTCTCATGAATTGGTACACCTTCAATCTCCACATTCTCATTACAATTTGATTTTGTTTTCCCATTTTAACCTTCAACTACATGGTGATCCATGTATGTGATGCCTTCATTAAATACCATGTTCTTCCTCTTGATGACCATCTTATTGATATGAACCCAAAAGTGGTAGTCGAACTCCACAACAACATATGCCATAATGAATCATGGTTTGGACATAGAATTAGGCTTTTCCATTGCTTTAGAATAAATATTTACATATGTAAAACTACCAAAGACTCATAAATGTGAGATTCTTACATCATTACAAGACTAGATCTCCTTGGGTAGACATTCTCTCATTGGTACAAATGGACTCCTATTAGTGAGATATGAAATCATGTTCACTGTATCAACATAAAAGGTCACGGGAAACCCTTAATACACCCTCGTGCTCCTGGAATGTTCATTTAGTGTCATATTCATCCTTTCAGCTACACCATTATATTGTGGTGTTCCTATAATATTATTCTCTCAACAAATTCCATTATTTTATTTGAATTCCTTTAACTAATTATTTTCGTACTCTCAACTTTCATCCCACCTCAAGAATTTTATCTTTATTCCCAACTCATTCTCCACCATGATTTTGCACTTTTGAGACATCAAAAATAAATTAGATTTTATTTTTATAAATTAAACTCATACCTTCCTTATAAATTCATCAATATATGTCACATAATATTATAACCCTCCAAGAGAATGTATTGGTGCAAGACCCCAAACATCTGTGTGTACCAGGTTCAGCTTTTCATCCTTCATTGTTCCGCCTCCTTTTGCAAATGATACCATCTTCTTCTTTCCAAGGATGTAATCTTAATAATAAAAGACTTTCATTGACATTAACTTTGGTAACAATATTTTTTTTGTCATCATATACATCATTGTCTCACTTATGTGTCCTAGACCATTATTCCACAGTTGTGAATCTCTGACATAATTTACTGATGAAATCATGGCCATGCTATTTTCTATCCTATTGTACATGGTACCACTCTTTTCTACCAGATCTATGACCATAATTCCATAGGTAATCTTCCAGGAACCACCAGAAAACATGGTACTGAAGCCTGCATCATCAATCTACTCAATAGAAATAAGAGTTAATCTTAAACCAGGAATATACCTCACATTTTTCAGAACAAGAAAACTCCCACTATTGGTATTGATCCGTGCATTTGTTTTACCCAAAATCCGGAAGGCTTCACCATTAGCAAGATATACCTTTACCAAATTTCCAGAAATAAAATTTTTCATAATACCTTCAATGATATGGAATGGAAAGATGAACCTAAGTCTAAAATCCAAGACTTCATTAGGCTATCCATGCCTAGTAGCTGTACATCATCAGTTCCATTAGGTGCTGTTTTTTCTCCACTGTTTTCAGGTCCCTTATGTTTTTTATTCATTATTTCTAAATTTATCATTTCTTCTCACAAATCTAGTAGGTAAGACCGGTTAACATTCCTTTTTCTCTATTATTCCCTCTTTATATTGATAATCATCTTCAATTGTCTCACTATGAATTTCTTCCACATCCTTCAACATTCATATCAGAACTAGATAATCAACCTAATTCTATTCATTGGATATCCTCACTGAGGACTAGGTACCCTAAATACTTCAGAATCAGCTTGGTATTACCTAGATCACTGCTCACAATAGTTACAGTGGAATCCTAACTATCAGGTAATTAAGAGAGTAAAACTAGTGGAAAAACTTCATCACTATGCATAATTTCCACCGATGTCAACTGACTTGTGATGGTGTTCAATTCATTAATGTGGTCTGCAATAATTCTCCCTTCAACCATTTTCATGTTGAACAATGAC
Source organism: Viscum album (assembly GCA_963277665.1). Classification (NCBI taxonomy): domain Eukaryota; kingdom Viridiplantae; phylum Streptophyta; class Magnoliopsida; order Santalales; family Viscaceae; genus Viscum; species Viscum album. The sequence goes on from OY728152.1 coordinate 2,090,036,504, forward strand.
CGCATCAAGTTCACTTTGCTTGCGGCAGAAGGATTCTTGTACATATTCGAGATAACTTTCATTAGTCCAATAATTGTTTTCTCCTATTTGAAGTTGAACGTTGTGCTTTTGGCCAATGGGAGGTGAATAGATCCCAAAACCTATTGATTAGTAGATCACACTCCTACTAATTCATGCCTGTTAGCTTTATTCCAAGAAGATGAAAATGTATTTACTTTTCGTAAATGTAGTATCTGATCTACGTCCTCCAATAGATAAGTAAGTTCCATCAAAGCATTCAATATTTACCCTGTATTATTCGATAATCATCATTCAAATCGAGAAATCTGAACTAAACCTTTGATATCAGTTATTGTGGAAACATCAGGAGTTATAATGACAAAATATTTTTTAGATGAAGAAAATATGGAAGAAAGAATCACACATGATATAATGATTTACGTGGTTCGGGAAATGATTCATACGTCAACAGATAGACAAAAATATCACTATAATCGGGAGCACAAAATTATAGGGAGTTTCAGGGATCTCAATCACAAAAAAAACCCTAGACTTAAATGGTTTAATAAGGAAGAAAAATTACTATTCCACCAACCGTACAGAATGTCTGATGTGCTAAAGTAAATAGTGGCTGGAATGTTGCATCACTATAGTGTCGCAGTCACCCATGTTGAAGCTGTTAAAGTGGTCAGTGACTGGAAGTCCACATAGTTATAGTGCCCTATCAGTGTCATTGGTCAGACCTACTATAGTAGTAATGCCAATCTCTGAAATGCTATAGTGTGATGTTGATGTTTTCTAGTCTTCTCTAATACAGTCGGTCATAGATACTGCAACAACCCATAAAATGAGTTGTGGGCCTTTGTCCCCTAATGTAGGGATGTGTTTCCCCTCGCAACCACCCTACGATGTCACGACGGAGTTGCAACATGGTGTTATTTATAGTCCAGAAGCATTCAGCCCAACAACATCCAAAGAGGAGTGGGATACACCAAAATAATAGGAATTATGTAGAGACCCAATTTTTTTCCATAATAGAATATGAAATATTTATAAATATATTTTAAGAGTAAAATGTTGAGATGGTGTGAGATTCTGATTCCTGGTTTGCCCATAAATAATTTTATAAGATATAAGATATATTTTATATTATGTACACACAATTTCTTAATGAAAATGAATTAATATTAAACAGACACTCAAATTTGAAACATGAGACCATATTTGAGATTGGAACAGAATGTTTATTTGAGGAATGACCTAAAATAACTAAGCACGAGGTGTTAGGATATCTCGACTATTGACGGTGAATTAAATTGTTTAAAATATTAATTAATTATATTAAATTTTTTATATATTTATCCTAACTAAAATTAATCTATAAAATCCAAGTTAATCCAAATTATCCAGGGTTAGCTGCTTGCACCTAAGAGAATTGAGAGAATTCTTCTCCTCCTTCCGTTGATGATTCAAATCAAACAATGATAGAACTCCAGATTGGGGAAGATCAAAGCACAACAACCAGAAAATCTCTTCTCAATCATTGGTGGTTGCGTTCTTCAATGAAAAATGATCCAATATCTTGGTATTACACATCATTGGATTTTCGCACTCTTGATTAAATTGTTCTGCAACATCAATCTATTTTTTTGATCTGTGCCAATTATGTACAATTGCATGTGCCCGAGTATTGAAATTTAGTTGATTATTCTTCGTTTATAACCCCAAATATTATTGTTCAAAATCATTGGAAGAGAACGCTTGTCAACAATGGATAAACATCTGTTTGTATGTCTTTCTCCCAGAATTTCGTTGCACACTACTACAAAACAAGTCATTAACAGCATTGGATTTTATCAGTGCTAGAAAAAAGTGGTGATAAGGCACCCTTTATCAACCCTAAAACAAGAACTGATAAATGGTTCCTTTTATCAGTGCTTTTGGTCTAATATTTATATAAGGAACCCTTAATCAACACATTTTTTAGCACTGATAAATGATAACCTTTATCAGCACATTTGTTTTAGCGCTAATAAATTGTGTCTTTTCCCCGCTTTATTTTACCAGCGATAAAGGATACCATTTATTAGTTCTGTATTTTTAATTCCCATAAAGGAATCATTTATCAGCGCTTCATTGGTATTGATAAAAGTCCAAATAAAATGAAATAGTAAAATAAATAATATATACAATGATTTTATTAAAATAATATTAATATTTTAATTAAATAATTATTGATAATATATATAAATAGAATATATTAAATATATAGATACATATGAATGAATATAAATATGATTTATATAATAAAAAATATTTATGTTTTACATTAAATAGTAATATATTAAGTGAATAATGGATTATAATTAAAAAATAATATGAATTAAAAATAATGACTAATTTCATCGAGTAATGGAAATAATTTAATGTCGTTTGAATTTTCAATTTAATATAGATGAAACGTATTATGTTTATTTCACATATACATAATTAAACCTCTTTTATATACTTGCACGTACACATAAAGATTTTTTTTGGGAATTTCATCAATTTATATTATTTATTTTTTATATATATTTACTAAGTATTAATATTTTCAATATATATTCATCTTTATTTCAATATATATCTATTTTTTAATGGTTTATATTAATCTGATTTATCCAAATTTTCAATATTGTACTCATTTTTAATTATTCAATTTTACTCAATTTTAGCATGCATGCACTTAAAATTAAATATTTTTTACTAATGCTAAAAATACATTTGTAAAAATATATTTATAAATAAATATATTAATAAATGTATATGTACTATTTTGATGTATTTATAATTATAAATAAATAAAAAATACTTGTTTAAAAAATATTTATATAATTATAAATAAAAAAGTATTCATAAAATTATAAATAAATAATTATATCTTTAAATAATTATAAACTTATTATTTTATAAATCTATTATCACATATATTATAAATATATATAATAATTGTACTTTTTTAATGTATTAATTTTTAATGCATTATATGTTTTTATCAGTGTTTTTTTAATGTTGATAGACATAGAGATATATCAGCGTTGATAAATTTTTATATTTTTCAGCACTAAAAAACAATAATAAAGATTCATTTTATCAGCACTTATTAACTTTGCACTGAAAAAATGTATCTTTATCATTATTGTTTGGAATCACTAATAAATGTCTGCCAATCTATTTTAAGAACCCTAACCATCGCAAACTAGTTCACAATATTTGAAGCTCTCCACAGAAGCGACCTTCTATCCTCGTTGTCAAATACAAGCTCAAATCTAGGTTATAATCATGTCTCAAACTATTCCAAGCCTCAAATCCAAGGCTTTAGAAATTCAAGGGTGGAATGAAACCAAGGCTCGAACAAAATATAGGTTTTTTTAATATATTTAATTTCCCTCGGTTATCTACTAAACCATCTCATCCAACATCCATGTATCCCAATAAGTATATTTTCACTATCCTATAATAAAAAAACCCAAAATTCATTGTTTTTTCTTTTTAATGAGGTCTGAGCTTATAGTAGAAGCCTCTAATTTTTAGATTAAAACAAAGTTGAAATTATGTACAATTGAAATTGATATTTTTATCCAGTTTGATCTTTATTTAGTTTTCTTCATTGATTCTATTCTGTAAACATCAACAAAAAATAAAAAATCATATAAGTGGACACAATAATGGATTTCTAGGAATGTTGCATGCTGAATGAATGAATAAAATATAATCCATTATTTTTTATTAGTAGGTTATAAATTGGATTCTTTCTCAACGGTTGGGTTTGGCCTTCCTCATTCTTTTAAGTGTGGCATGTCTTTCTTTCATATTACAAGTATGAAGCACACAAACATCAATGAGAAAGTGTGAGTTTTTCTTCTTAGAAGAAGATTAAGATTTATTTTTCAATCAATTAAGGGATTATCTATTTTATTTTAATTTTTGGGTTTTAATTGTATGGAAATTTATTTTATTGTAAGAATTTATTCTGAAGGTAATATTTTTTTAGAATTATAATCATTGAAAAAGATTAATTTTTTATTAATTTTAACATGATTTATTTTTCGGAAGTGAATTTATTTTCATATGTCAAATTTTTATTTTAGGTTTTTTATTATAAAATTTATATTTCATTCATATTATAATAATTATCATTGATTGCTTATTTTTCAGACTATGTTATTTCAAGTGATTATTTTTTCATTATGTAAAGACTTATATTTTTTATCTAGGATTTCCCCTTGCAAACAATCCATTATTTATTTTGTGCCACCTTTTCATAGTCAATGAGTTAATTACTGAACATCCCCTTGGTTCTAATAACATTTTTGTCTTCTAGCCTTGGAAAAATAATTTTTGTAAATAAGATAACTAACATACTCAAAACATAGAAAACATATTCTGATTATTTTGATACTTTAGGGAAACAATCCATATGCCTTTTAGGACATGTAAGAATCAGTCACAGCTCAATTCGATGGCATGTGTGACAATTATGACTCAATGTGCACGTTATTAGTTTAAAATCATTAGTTTAATTAAAAAAATGTAACTCACTAAAAACAAATAAAACAACCTCTTATTTTCTAGATTATTTTGGACATTGAATCATAATTCATTTTTTACCTGTAGGAATCAGTCTCACATCAAACCAATACATAATGTGATCAGTAAGGGTCAAAGTGTGTGTTTCTAGTATAAAAATGAAAATTTTGTAAAAAAACAAGTGACATACTCAAAATAGATAAAGGACATGCAGATTTTTTTTACATTAGGAAAAATATCTGTATGTCATTCTTGACATGTAAGAATTAGCCACACCTCAATACGAAACACAATGTGACCGATATGACTCCAAGTGGACAATTTTATTTAAAATTGATAACAATTTTTATAAAATTGACGTCAATTTTTATAAAAATGGCATCAATATTAGTATAAATGACAACTAACATACTCAAAAACAAGAAAAAACATTCATATTGTTTTGATACTTTAGGAAAACAATTAATAATTTGTTTTTGTTTATAGTAATTAGCTTCACCACAATCGATGAATGGTGTGAACGGTATCACCTCATGTGTGTTTTTTTATTTAAAATTGACATCAATTTTAGTAAAAATGACAACTGACCATCTCAAAACTGAAAACATTCATTCATATTGTTTTTATATTATTCGTAATTCATTGTTAAAGTGTAGGAATCAGTTTCACCTCAATCTGACGCATCATGTGATCAATATGACTCCATGGGCATCTTTTTAATTAATATTAACATCAATTTTAGTAAAAATGACAACGTGCCTACTCAATACCTAGGAAACTCATTTCTATTATTTTTATATGTTATAAAAAATTTCCATGAGTCATTTTATATGTTTATAAATCAACAACACCTCAACCTAATAAATAGTGTGACCGATATGACTCCAAGTGAATCTTATAATTTTAAATTGACATCAGTTTTATTAAAAATGGAAACTAAACTACTCAAAACTATGAAAAACCATTATTATTTCATTGATAATTTTTTAAAATGATTCATAAGTCATTTAAGATAGGTAAGAATTAGTTTCACCTAAATTCTTGGCATAGTGTGACCGGTATCACTCCAAGGGCGTCTTTTTTTAAGAAATTGACCTCAATTTTTATAAAAATGACGACCTACTCCAAACCAAGAAAATACAATAGGGTTGTTTAGATATATTAATAAAATGACCCATAAGTCATTTGTGATGTGTAGGAATTAGTCACACCTTAATCTGATTCATGGTGTGACCGCTATGACTCCAAGTGCGTCTTTCTTATTTAAAACTGACATCAATTTTTAAAAAAATCACAACTAACATACAAAAAACCATGAAAATGGATTCCTATTAATTTGATACATTAGAAAAACGATCCATAAGTCATTTTTGATGTGTAGGAATTATCCAAACCTCAATATGACATACGGGGTGACTAGTACGACTCTAAGTGCATCTTTTTATTTAAAATTGACACAATTTTTAGTAAAAATGACAAACAACCAACTCAAAAAAGAGTGAAAACAATTGAATTATTTTGATACATTATATAAATTATCCATAGGTCAATAAGGATTAACAGAAATAATTTTCACCTCAATCTGACACACGATGAGACCAATATGACTCTAAGTGTGTCTTTTTATTTAAAATAGACATCAATTTTATTAAAAATGACAACTGACCAACTCAAAATTGATAAAATGCATTAGGATTGTTTTGATAATTTTGTAAAATGATAAATATGTCATTTTTGATGTGCAGGAATCAGTCTCACCGCAATTTGACACACGGTGTGACCGATATGAATCCAAGTGTATCATTTTATTTAAAATTGACACCAATTTTAGTAAAGATTACAACTAACCTACTAAAAACTGATAACAGAAATATGGATTGTTTCAATACATTAATAAAATGATCCATAATTCATTTTTGATGTGTAGGAATAATCCTCAAATCAATATAACACATTGTGTGACTAGTATGACCCCATGTGTGTCTTTTATTTGAAATTGACAACAATTTTAGTAAAAATGTCAACTAACCTACTCAAAACTGAGATAATTCATTTCGATTGTTTTGATAATTTTTTATAAAGTTTTATATGTCATTTTTGATAATTTGGAATTGATATCATCTTAATCTGATGCATGGTGTGATAGGTATTCCACCAAGTGTTTCATTGTTTTTCAAATTAACATCAATTTTAGTAAAAATGTCAAATGACCTACTCAAAACTGAGAAAACACATTAAAATAGTGTTGATATTTTAAGAAAATGATCCATATGTAATTTTTGATGCGTAAGAATCAGCCGCATCTCAATTTGATACATGATGTGTCCATTATGACTCAATGTGTCCATTATCTGTTTAAGCTTAATTTAGTTAAAAAATGCCAGTCACTGAAAATCGAGCAATCATGATTGGATTTTCTAGATAACTTAGGAAATGGACTCATAAGTCATTTTTGAGGTGTATAAATTGGTATCATGTCAAACCAATACATGAAGTGATCATTATGAGTAAAAGTTTTTGTTTTCAATTTAAAATGACATTTTAGTAAAAAAGAAATTTGATGTGCTAAAAACTGAGTAAACACATACGAATTGTTTTCATAATTTAAGAAAAATAATGATAATTCATTTAATACATGTAGTAATTATTCACTCCTCAATCCGATGCTTGGTGTGACCTATATGACTCTATATTCATCATTTTATTTAAAATTGAAATAAATTTTTATAAAAAGGATAATTGACCTACTCAAAATCCAGAAAATTCCTATGGATTGTTTTGATAATTTAGGAAAATGATACCTAAGTCATTTTTTACATGTAGGAATAACCGCACCTCAATTTGATAGATGATTTGTCTGCTACGACTCAATGTGTTTGTTATCAATTTAAAATTTACATTTTAGTTAAAAAAGTATCACTCACTGAAAATTGAGAAAACATGATTGAATTGTCTTTATAATTTAATACAATGATTCATAAGACATTTAGGACATGTAGGAATAAATATCACATACAATTGACACAATATGTGACAAGTATGAGTCGAGCTGCATGTTTTAATTTTAAAATGACATTTTAGTAAACAAGACAAGAGACGTAATCAAAACCAAGAAAACACATTCAAATTATTTTGATACTTCATGAAAATGATCCATATGTCATTTGAGATGTTTAAGAATTAGTTTCACCTCAATCTGACACATGGTTTGACCGATATGACTCCAAGTGCATCTTTTCAATTTATATATTTCCATTTTAGTTTAAAACATGCATAACATCGCTAAAACTGAGCAAACAAGACTATGTTTTTTTCATCATATCTAATACTACTTAATAAATTTACTTATCATTTTTATCATATAATTATTTAGTTAATTTTCACAAATTTAATGCTTGAATATGAATGAGGAATATTGTAATGTGCAAGATTCAACCGCACATTAATCTGATACTCAAATTTCGTTGTATGACTCAAATTATAGTTTAAAATTAACACATAATGTTAATTTATTTCATTATATTATTACTAACATAATAATTCTTTCTTATATAGGTGTTTTATTTCTTGAACAGGGGTTAGGATCAAAAGACAAAGGAAGAAATTTTTTTTACATGTTTGTAATAATTTTTACTTATTTAATTTTTTAAACCAATGTCTAAAATGTGTATAATATAGTTTATTTTCTTATATTTGTGTTGTAAATTTTATTTCATTTAAATTTTGTTTTGATACTAGATTTTTTATATTTGTTAGTTTTTTTGTGTGGTATTGTTCTTTTACAACACACTACAGTATGCCCCTTTATCAGCGTTTTTGAAGTATTTGATAAAAGGACAGGGCTTTTAATCTCACTCTAGTAGGAAATGCTTCTCTAGTTATGATAAAGGTCATGTTTAGTGCTAATAAAGTCTTATTTTTTAGTAGTGGTGTTTTCCATCATTGGACCCTGGGATCTAAATTTAACATTGTTAGGCAAGACTGAGCCTGATCGGACCCCCGAATTCATGAATGATTTGCATTTTGAGGGATAGTTCAAAAAATTAAGGATGTATTCGGCTAGATTGTGGGGTTCACATGATTGATTTGATGATCAAATTAAGGATCATAGTTGGTGCATCATATTGGTCCAATAGTGTGCATACAGGTTCACACGAGAAGAACAAGATACTTATTTTCGACCACCGGATAGCTGAAATCCGTCATCTAAAGTAAAATCCAACATTTTCAAGAAGAAATGAGGTTGAATCTAAAGGAAGAAGGACTAGATCTGGTGTGCAGAGACCAGATCTAATGTTTTGTGAAAATCATGAATATACGCTGTGTAGTTCAAAAGAACACATAACTTGTGAACTCTATGTTGCAATAACTAAGGTTTTGGGAAAACATAAGGATTAAATGATGTGTTTTTCACCTACGCTCCTTGTATCCCTCCCCAGGTGGACATTTCATGTGACAGAGCACATGGGAAAAACACCATGCGGGAGGACACGTCCAGGAACATGCCATGTATAGAAGTACACTAACATGACCAAGTGCACGTTGTGTACCGAAGTACACGGACATGACCAAGGTGCACATGTAGGGACCCCATGTGGGTTGGACACACTGTGTAGACTCCCTACATACCATGTAGTGCTACATGGTTTGTGATTGATGTGCCCCTTGAGACACAACCATGCGATGGAGTAGAACCTCACATCATGTGGGTCCCCCAGACATCGTGTACCCATTGGTTCCTATTGGGAAAACTTCAAACTCTCATCTCTCCTTCATTTGGATTCATATTTTGTCACATGAGTATCCTATCCTGGGTGTTTTTTCATATAGAATATGATGGGGACCTCCGTTTGTAATTTTTTAATACAAAGTGAGATATTCTGGGCATGACGCTTAAATAGGCCACACTCGATGATGACAGTGATTAGGTAGAGCATCACCAAAGGCACTAGAGTGGAATCCCCGAACAGATCTAGGTGCAGGACCTAGAACTCTATAGTGGAACCCCCATAATTCACCATGGAACATGTCCTCTATCTAATGATTGTAAACCCCTATTAGATAAGATGGAGGTCCTCATGACGCAATAGTGGAACCCCCCAGTAGATTAGGTCATGGGTCGTCAGCCTATAAAGTGGAACCCCCCTAATGAACCAGGGTGAAAATCCTCTATCTGTTGAGTGGGGATAGGGTGTGGGTCCTCATGATACTATATTTGAACCCCTTGATATACTAGGGCGTGATTCCTCAACTTGTAGAGTACAACCCCTTGATGCACCAAGGTGAAATCCCCCTAAAACATCAGGGGACGAGTCCTCTACGGATAATTATTGAGTGAAACCCCCTTGACGTACTAGGGAATAGGCAATCAACTTGGAGATCGTGCCCCCTCCTCCATATGACATAGTAGCGAAGATTGGGCCTCTACGCAGTTACTTATCGGTAGACGCACGAGATGTTGGGAATCGTTGATGGTCTTCTAAAACTATTGGAAAATATTTTCCTAAGATGGGCTGTGAGATGGAGATCGTCATCTCTCTCATTTGGGTTTCTCTAGTTTTAACATACTTATATATATATATATCATTGTGTATTTACTATTTGGATTTGGGTTGAGCTATTTACTATCTATTCTTATTATTTCTCATTCTGCCCTCCCCCCCCCAATTTGGGGCATCCTAATGGGTATGTATATACTAACACCTGCATGGAATTTGTTAGCACATATCTTATATTATGCAGATGATGAAGTAGTGATATCAGAGGAGCTTAGGGATACATGGTGCATTGGACCATGTATGGTTGTAGGTGTTGAGAGATCATGAGATGGAATCTCTCAGCACTATTACTTTATAATTTTTTTAGGTTGGGACATCTTCTGGTTGGGCATTTATTTTTCGATTTTTTCATTCAGTATATCATTATCGTACTCTTGTAAAACCATGAGGTTTTGCATTCATGGTTTACATTCTAGTTGTTGCATCGTTTTATTCTTATTTCTCTACATTTCATCATTGATATGGTCGGGTGTGTGCATACAAGTACATTAGGCAAAAACCACCCTTTTAGGATATGTATTTTGACACTTTTCCTCACCCCCTGACCAATGGAGGTGGTCGTGGGGTAGTTATGGCAAGAGCCTCGGTTAGGGTCAGTTCTTGACAATGATTATAACAATGTTAATGTAAACATTCATGTATTTGGGGGTTCAAATAACATTTGTTAAAGCCTATTTGAATCTAATAAAATGTAACCCAAAAATAAAAATACACAATATTTTAGGAATGAAAATAAATGCAAAAGCACCAACCAAACTAAAAGAATGATAATGATATAGAAATGACAAGAAAGCCTATGAATTCGGACATCCTGTTAAACACATAATAAATATAGTTTATCACTTGTGCTAAATATTTTAAAAAAAATAAGTGGCATTTTTTCGGCTTTTGAAAACATTTTTACACTTAAATTAAAAAAAAGGAATTTATATAAAAGCACTTATTAAATATGAAATCTAGAAACACATACGTCTTTAATTGAACTTATTGGAAACCAATTTTAAATGATTTCATATGTGATAACCTGTTTTTAAATATTAGTTATTTTACATTTTTTAGAAAAAAAGTGACACAAAAATTAATGAAGAAAATTGAATAGAAAAGACATAGATCAATCCTATCAATATGAAATATCAAAGAAAAAACAAGTTTGTTGTAAAATAAATGAAAGACTTTGTTTTTTCAGGTAATTTAAATTCTTATAGTTTCTCTCTGTCTTCATAGGTATATCTTTATGAGACAACCAATAGAAACCCATATTTTCTAAAGGATAAAGCTGAAATTTGGGTTGGGTATTTAGAATTACTAGCAATGAGTGGGGAAAATTTCCAGTATTTTTCATCCCCAGCATTAACAAAACCATCAAAAACCATGTTGGTAAAAAATTTTGCACGAGTAATGGGAAATGAATATAATATATTATCAAATAAGGAATTATAGAGGAATAACTAGAAGACACTACTACAAAAATGGGCATGGGAAGTGCCACCTTTTATAAGTTCATAGAAAAAAGAACTGATAAAGGAACCTTTATGCACGCTAAAATTTTAGCATGGGTAAAGGAAATATTTATTAGCATGTTTCTAGTGTTGATAAAGGGCTTCTTTACCAGTGGTAGAAAAGTGAAACTAAAGGATCCATTTATCTGCTCTTTTTTATTAGCTATTATAAAGAGAATGCTTAATAAGATCTAAAAAAGCGCTCAAAAGGCTTCCTTTACAAGCACTAAAATTTTAGCACGTATAATGGAAGCCTTTATCAGCTCTTTTTTAGCAGTGATAAAACCATAGTCCCATATTTTATAAAATATGTTGCACAATATCCTTAGTTTATCATGCCCTCAAGCCCTCACGGTGTTGTACCCCTACGACAACTCCCCTCCCCATGATCTTCTCTTTGCCGGAGCTCCGCCGCTAGCCATACTCCTTCTCCTCACCCTCCAACCCCTTCTGTAGATCCTCCTCCCAAAAAACCCTACATCCTCCTCTCTCCTGGACACCCTGCGAACCCTACTCCTCGATTTCTCAATGGTGGTGGCTCCTCCAATGCACCTCCCCTTTTCAGTAGCACCTTCCACTCCCGATGTAGCACAGAAGGCTCCCTGGCCGCTCGACGTTTCTTCTCACCCTCAATCGTGTGTGTGATCTACTCATGGTATGTCTCCCAATTATCCTTTTTGGTTTATTTTTGGTGGTTTGGTTTTGTGAGAGTAGTTTTAATTAGGGTGATGTTTGGATTCTTCCCCATGACCACCACCCTTGGATTAGATTCTAACTAACATAGAGTTATAATAATCTAGGTCATTAAATAACACAATCTTTGGATTCTTATACTTAGTTAGCAGGTTATTTGAACTAAAGTAGGACTTTTTTATGATTTCCCATGGGTCCTTATGATGTTTGGAACTATAATTTATTTTTCACAAACTGTCATATGTACGAGGGTTTGATATTCTCATGAAACCTCAAGATAGACCTTATTATACATGAATATTATTTTAATGTTGAGTGTTTTTTCCTCATCCTACTGGTGGGATTATCTATACTGGGGAAAGTGGTCTTTTTTTAAACCCCTTCATGAAAATAGAAGAGTTCTGATAGTACATGCCTCATTATTAATGAGTTACACTTTTTTGGTGTCATGATGTGATGGTGATTTTGTTTATAGGGAAGGTTCTATTTATGATAGTGATTAAGACCCCTCAAATATAGAAAGTGTATCCAACCCTGTGGATATTATGATATATCTCTCTTAGTTGGTGATCATCTTTTTATGTGATGTGTGCAAGAAGAATAATTTTCTTCCCTATGAATGTCGAGTAATTAGGTAATGGTTGATAAGGTAGGCTTATAGAAAACTCTTGGAAAGGATATGTTATATTCATAAACCCATATAATAGAGATGGTGAGTGTCTTTGTGAAGTTATAGTGTTCTAAATTGAATCTCTCTTTGAGACGGTTGATAGTTGATCCTATAAGCCATATTTATTCATTTATTATTAAACCAATATTCATGGAGTGGCCTCGAGTCATCATGAAATAGGGCCACTAAAAATGAGGAGATCAATGTAGAGCATCCACGGATAGGTGAATGGTATTCTTTGGAAAAGGACTTTGGGTTTAGATAGTGGTATGAACATATGTGCAGTTGTATTTGGGAGGTTACTTCTTTTTAGTATTTTGGGAGTTTCTTGACTTCGATAAATGGTAAATTCCACACATCATTCTATTACTTCAAATATAATTTAAGGGTTCTGACAGCTTAGTGAACCTCTATGACAAGTTGTTCCTAGGTGTTATTCTAGAAAGTTTTTTAAAGAAAATGGGGAGACATTGTGCACTTCATTGGGTAGATAGGGATTATTCCCTGATACCTATTATGGTTATCAATATTGTAATTATGTATAGAGACTACTCTACTTAAGAACTACCCTTGGTTTGTTAGGCCATGTGATTTTGGTTAAGTACAACTACACTATGGAAAACCTGATTATGTGATCGAGGATGAATTTATTCTCCAGAGATTGTAAATGTATTTCACTTGGATGGATTGTATTTCAGATATTTTTATTAAATCTATTAATTTATTTTGATCAATTAATAGACTGGCCTCTAGTGGTTTGGGGGAATTCAACAAAGAAATTGGTCTCCTAAAATCTCTTCACAGTGGATGCATTGAGGGTGAGGGAATTTATGGAAGAAATGTTGTGACAATCAATATTACAGATCAGGAGTATGACGACCTTTATGTTTTTCATAACAGTTGGGAGGTTTCACCATATATTAAAACCCATAAATAAATTCTAAGGCAGTTGAATCCATCATGGGTTGAAAAATGGATATCAAATTGAAATAATCACCAGTTTATAGGATGGTTTCAGGGCTATTTATTTAATGAGTTAGATGAAAATATGAATTCATTTTCAGAACGACTTCAATGTCCAGCCACCAGACCATGTGTGTATGTATTATCTTATAATGGTTATGTAATTAATGGTTATACATTCTATATTGATGAACATGATGAAGATTTTACCATATCAAATAGTTTAGTTAAACTTGTGGCAGAAGCGATTCATGTTTCTGGTAGTAAGGACAGAAATCCAATTTTGGAATATATGTCATACTTTTTCATTATAAAACAAATATGTGACATGGATTATATGACATTCCAATTGTTGATTTTTCAATGAAAATGTGTTGATAACAATAATGGTGTTAAAATAGATGAATTGGGATATGTGAATGTTGATTTTAGTAATGTAGGGTACAAAGACAAATGGTTTATAATTTAATCACTTATAGTACATGTATTTTATGTTCCTGATCCTGCAAACCAAAATTGGTCGATTGTTCTGTAATCATCCAAAACAATTACAGGATCCGATGAATATTCATTTGAGTATGATCCTTTCAGTGGTATGTCACCATAAATTCACAGTAGTCCCAATGTAGATGATCTTTTATATGTTATAGGAGACCACAATGAAGGGATTTGGATAATAAATAGATGTATAAAATCCCTTCATCATTTTAAAAAAAGAAAGAGAGTTCAATAAACTAGTAATATTTTGTTTGTAATAAAGTTATTTTTAACTCATGTTATTATCTAATCATTACTGAATTTATATAATCTAAATTAACTGTTCAACCACATTTTTAGATAATGACATCTGCATGTTCTAGTACTCTTAACCTCAAGGCTTAACTTGTCTCTCAAGTTGTTTCTGCTACTGCTGCTACTACTGTTGTGGCTGCTCAAAGTGCAGAGCAACAAAAAGTTTCTGAACATTTTTTTTTCTCCTAGTGTTGAGGTCCAAAAACCATCATCATATGGCGTTGTTGTCATTTCATATTAACATATTTATGTTGTTTATATCAATGAAATGGTCTAGGATAAGGGACTGACATCGTAAAACACACAGTTGCGTCGTAGATTGACAGTTTTAGCCAAAGTTCTTAAGGAGAAAAGCAGAGGCATCAAATTTGATGTCAGATGGAATGCATGAGGCCAACATGTGAATCCCATCAAGGATATGTTTAGTAGTTACATTATAATTCCCACTCGGAAACTTGTGCTGATTGACATAGATTCATGGAACCATGTTGTGTTCGGGATGAAGGATGTGATCTAATAATAAATAATGGCAACATTATGATATTATTTATTATATTTACTAGAAAATAAAATAACGAAACAGTGTCTTACTCTTCTCAATATCTAATAGAGTACATTTATAGTATATGATTCACACAAGAATTATGTGGTAAGGCTTGCCGGAAGGTGTCATTGATGTTTTCACACTATTTTAACAAAATGTCAACTGAAATATTCCAAAGGTAAAACAAAGCCACACCCACCTCTTGTCTATGCTCACCTAATATCCCAAGAATCATGGGATACGTATATTGGCCGTCCTGGGGATGAAAAGTTTAAGTTACATTGTGGGTTATAAAACATTTTTTGAGGATACATGTATTCACCACATTGATTATCAATATTTAATTTTTGAAACAAAAACTCAGTACTGAAAATAAGGAATGTGCATCAAAACCAACATACCCCTATTGTAAAGAAAGGATGGGGTACACTTCACTTTAAAAAAATGGTACATATTTTAAATTTACAGAAAGGTTGTTAGGTGCCAAGAAACAACATCATAATTATCTTTCAATATTTATATGTACATTGATTGGTCTAAAACCAAAGACGCTTCCATCCCACGTCATGTGCTAGGTTAGGAGGCATGTATGAATAAAGAAGGGAAACTAGTAGATGAAAACACACCAAAAGTGAGGGAAATATGTGTAAGTATGATAGGATAAAAATATTTTTTTTTAAATTGATATTACATAAAAATAATTAGTTATTTTATTATATATGATTTTCACATAAATCAGCTACTCCTGTAGCAGATGTAGACCTATTATCGACGACATTGAAGTGGAAAGAACAATATGGTCGTGTCATCGCTGTGGATTTTGGGGTGACAGCCCAAGAATATTATGAGAGAAAAAAAAGAAATGGATGATAGAGATGAAGAAATGAAACAAATGAAAAAAGAATAGAAACTTTTGAAGAAAAAATTCAATGGTTTGAAGAGTTTCTAGAAAGATTTTTGGGTGGAAAGAAAGGATAAGACACATCTCAAGAACAACCAGTGCCTAAAGATCTCACCCCCCATCCAACTGCTTTAAGGAAAGGCATTTCCCTCAAAGAACTATCTTAGTCGTGGTAATCAATATTATAATAATTGTTACCATGAAATGTTAACCAGAAAAACACAGATATATTTCTTGTACTGATCTTCAATAGGGTGATAATGAATGTGATTTATATCTATCAACACCCACCTATCACCTTGTAGCGAGGGCTACGAAGTTCAACATCTAAGAGGTAAAGATGCATAATAGACCACTTCTGAAAGATCATTTGGAAGTGATGATTACTGTAGTTCACCAGCCAAATGCAGAGCTACCTATTCCACATGATGACGATGATATTCATACGGTCAAAAAGGATATTGGGACATTCATTGCAATGCCATCACAACTTGTAAGATTACATGTGGACAAAGAGGTATTTATTTCCATTTTTTTCTAGATAAACCTATAATAATTAATGAAAAAGATGTCTGAACCAATGAATGTTATTATAGATGGATAATGTGAAAGGGGTGATAAGAAACGTCGGCTACAAAGCATCTAAAGGATTGACAAATTGATCCCAAAGTGCTACTAAAAGAACAATAACACCACATGTTCTATATCCACATTTACTAGCATTGAAGACTCATGTGGATACAAAGATAAGAGGTGGTAGTAGTCATATATTTGTTTTTTTAAAAGAATATATAAGGAGAGGAAATTCAATATTTCATTGCTGCTGAAAATTTAAATGAGATCCGTGAATACGGTTGGCTATGAGTAATATGTGTAAATTTATATATGAGGTATGTTTTCATGAATTGATTTACTAAAAGATAATATAATGCTAAAATCATGACTGTATGAATTTTTTATTATTGACATATTTATATATGAAAAATATTTTAATGAATTTTCCCATGAGACAAAATTTAGACTCATTAGTCCCCATACCACATCAACACAATTAACAAAATTACAGCCATCAAAAAAGGATTAAATAGTGAATGGATTTCTAAAAACATTTGAAATAAAGATTACAGATGACAAAGACTTCCTAATACCAACCACGTAGGTGTAAATATCTATGATTAAATCATACCAATTATATTTTTACCTCTATTATTACTTATTCCTTTTTGAGTTCTTAGGCAACATTGGCTACTAATTGCAGTGAACTTGGATAGTCCAATGAATTATTTTCTGGATTCAAGGAAAGGATATCCAAAAAACAAACCACACATGATGAAGTTTGTGAATCTGTAAGACACTACATCCTACGTTTTATTTCTAATCATCCTGTAATATAATTTATATTATCTTTTACTGAGGATTCTGTTATCATAGGGTGGTGTATCATTATTGTCAAAAAAATGACTGAGGATAGGGGCTAAGCATAAGGAGGTGAGTAAGTACTACGTCTAGATAAATATCAAGGTATATATAATAATATTTTACTAACCAAACATATATCAACAAAAGTTACTAATTCTCCTAATGATTAATTTTTTTACAGTTTCCAAAAAAACAAATGATAATGATTGTGGTTATTATTTTTTTAAATATATGAAATAGATCATTTTTCATCAACCAAATAGCATTCATAAAGAGGTATTTACAAAAAAAATACTATTTCATTTAAATTTTTTATTAATTTTTTATTTTTATATATTTCAGTACTACTATGACTATCAAAAATCCTCATACGCACAATAAGATATAGACTTTTGCAGAAACAAGTGGGCTGCATACCTGAGCAAATATTGTACCAAAATAGCACAAATATATGACTTTGGGACGTGTACAATTGGCGGTCATTTTTGAGAGGGGTTTAGGGGATAAAAAGATGAAACATTTTTGTTTATAAATGTTTGTAGGAAAAATTTAATTTTTATTAAATAAAACATCTTTTCTCCAATGATTCATTTTCCCATTTTGAAAAATGAAATGCACCAGCAACATGCAAGAATGATAGACCACTTTGTTTGGGATTTGGATAAGAAACACTAGTAAATTCTCCAAAATACCTTCTTATCAAACTAGAATCATTCATATTGTGTTGTTACTTTAGCTGAATGATCCATAGGTCATTTGTGAAGTTTATGAGTCAACCATGCCTCAATCTGTGGCAGGGTGTGGCCAGAATCACTCAAAGTATCTATTTTGTTTAAAATTAATAGAATTTTAAGTGTAACCAACAACTGACGTACTGAAATCCAGACAAACACATTAGGATTGTGTTGATAATTTAGGGTAACGATCCATGGGACATTTGTGACATGTACGAGTCATCCCTACATCAATCAGAGGCACAGTGTGGCCGGTATCACTCTAAGTGTCTATCCTTTGGTTAAAATAGACAGAATTTTAAGTGAAAACAACAACTAACCTACTGAAATATGAACTATCCAATTATAATTGTGTTGATAATTTAGGAGAACTATACATGGGTCATTTTAGACATGTATGATTTAATACCATATCAATCTGAGGCTCGGTGAGGCCGGTATCACTCAAAGTATCTATTTTCTTTAACATGGATAGAATTTCAAGTGAAAACAACAACTGACATACAGAAATCTGATAAAATTCATCTGGATTGTGCTAATACGTTAGGGGAACAATCAATGGGTCATTTGTAATGTTTAAAAGTCAACCCTACCTCAATTTGAGGCACAGTGAGGCCAGTATCAATCAATTTGTATCTCTTTTGTTTAAAATGGACAGAATTTTAAGTAAAAACAGAACTAACGTATGGAAATATGATCAAACACATTTGGATTGTGTTTATATTTTTGGGGAACAACCCATGGGTAATTTTTTATCTGTACGAATCAACCTTCCAAAAATATGAGGAACGGTGTGGCCGGTATCACTAAAAGTCTCTCTTTTGTTTAAAAATAACAGAATTCTAAGTGAAAACAAAAACCGACATACAAAAATCTATACAAACACATCTGGATTGCGTTGATACTTTAGGGGAGTGATACATGGGTCAATTATGGCGTGTACGCGTCATCCCCGCCTCAATCTGAGGCACAGTGTGGCCGGTATCACTAAATGTTTCATTTTTCATTAAAATGGAAAAAATTTTAAGTGAAAACAAAAACTGACTAACGTAAATCTGACAACAATCATTAAGATTGTATTTATAATTTATGGAAATGGTACATGGGTCATTTTTGATGTGTACGAGTCAACCCCACCTCTATCTGAGGCATGGTGTGTCTGGTATCACTCAAAGTGTCTCTCTTTTGTTTAAAATGGGTAGAATTTTGAGTGAAAACAACAACTAACATACGAAAATCAGACCAAATGTATTCAGATTGTGTTTAAATTTGGTTATTTATCCATGGTTCATTTTTAACGTACAAGAGTCAACCTTTCATCAATCCATGGTACGATGTGGCCGGTATCACTCAATGTGTCAATCTTTTGTTTAAAATTACAAAAAATTAAGTGAAAACAACAACTGACATATGGAAATCTGACCAAATGCATTTTGATTGTATTGATAAATTATGGGAACAATTCATGGGTCATTTTTTATGTGTAAGAGTCAGAACAACCTTAATCTAAGTCATGGTGTGGCCGGTATCACTCTAAGTGTCTCTCTTTTGTTTAAAATGGACAGAATCTTTTTTGAAAAAAACACTGACGTATAGAAATATGACCAAACACATTCATATTGTGATGATACTTTATGGTAATGATCCATGTCGCATTTAGGATGTGTACGATTCAACCCCGCCTCAATTCAGGGCATGGTGTGGCCAGTATCACTCAAAGTCTCCCATTTGATTAAAATGGACACAATTTTAACTGAAAACAATAACTAAAATACGGAAATATGAACAAAAACATTCATATTGTGTTGATAAATTAGTAGAACTATCAATTGGTCATTATTTATGTGTACAAGTCAACCCCACCTGAATCCGAGGAATGGTGTGGCCAATATCACTTCAAGTGTCTAAGTTTTGTTTAAAATGGAAAAAAATTTATGTGAAAAAATTTTCATACAGAAATCCATCCAAACACATTCGGATTGTGTTTATACTATAGGGGAATGATCCACGAGTCATTTTTTATGTTTTCGAGTCAACCCCACCTCTATCTGAGGCACGGGGTGGCCGGTATCACTCAAAGTATCTCTTTTGTTTAAAAAGGATAGAATTATAATTGAAAACTACAACCGGCATATAGAAATATGATCAAACACATTCATATTGTGTTGATACTTTATAGGAAATACCCATAGGTCATTTTTGACATGTACTAACCATCCTCACCTCAATCTGAATCACAGAAGGGCCGATATCAATTAATGTCTTTCTCTTTTGTTTAAAATGGATAGAATTTTAAGTGAAAACAACAACTAACGTACAGAAATCCAACCAAACGAATTCAAATTGTGTTCATACTTTAGAGGAATTATCCATTGGTACTTTTTGATTTGTACTAGTCAACCCTACCACAATCCGAGGCGTAGTGTGGCCGGAATCACTCAAAGTATCTCTATTGTTTAAAATAGTCATAATTTTAAATGAAAACAACAACTGTCATACAAAAATATGACCAAACTCATTTGGATTGTGTTAATAATTTAGGATATTGATCCATGGGTCATTTTTTACATGTATGTGTCAACCCACCTAAATTCGAGGAATGGTGTAGCTAGTATTACTCAAAGTGTCTCTCTTTTGTTTAAAATGGACAAAATTTTATGTGAAAACAACAACTAAAGTATGGAAATCTGAACAAATGCATTAGGATTGTGTTGATACTTTAGGGGAACAATCCATGGGTCATTGGTGACATTTAAGTGTCAACCCCTCCTCAATACGAGGCACAGTGTGGCTAGTATCACACCAAGTCTCTTTTTCTAAAATGGAAAGAGTTTTAAGTGATAACAGAAACTGACATACAGAAATCTAATGAAACTCTTTTAGATTTTGTTGATAATTTGAGAAACGATACATGTGTCATTTTTAAAGTGTACGAGTCAACCCTACCTCAATCCAAGGCCCGGTGTAGCCAGTATCCCTCAAAGTCTCTCTTTTTTTTTTGTAAAATGGGCATATTTTTATGTGTAAACAACAACTGACATACGAAATTCTGACAAAAAACAATCGTATTGTGTTTTTAATTTATGGGAAGTATACATGGGTAATTTTTGTCATGTACAAGTCAACCCTTGCTCAATCTGAGGCATAGTGTGGACGATATCACTAAACGATTATCTCTTTTGTTTAAAATAGACAGAATTTTAAGTGAAAACAAAAACCGACGTACAGAAATCTAACAAACACATTCAGATTGTGTGGATAATATATGGGAAAGATCCATGGGTTGTTTTTGATGTGCATGAGTCAACCCCACATCAATCTGAGGCACAGTGTGACCGGTATCACTCAATGTCTCTCTTTTGTTTAAAATGGACAGATTTTTAAGTGAAAACAAAAGCTGACATACGGAAAACTGACCAAACTCATTCAGATTGGGTTGATACTTTAGGGGAACGATCCATTAGTCATTTTTTTCATGTAATATTTAACCCCACCTTAATCCAAGGCACGATGTAGTCGGTATCACTCAAAGTGTCTCCCTTTTGTTTAAAATTGACAGAATTTTAAGTGAAAACAACAACTAACATACGGAAATCAGACCAAACGCATTCAGATTGTGTTTATAAATTAAGGAATGATCCATCAGTCAGTCGTGACGTGTATGATTCAACCCTACCTCAATCTGTGGCATGGTGTTCCCGGTATCACTAAAAGTCATTATTTTGTTTAAAAGGGACACCCCCAACCCCCTTGACGCCCCCAACCACCTGAACGCCCCCACCCCTAGACGCCCCACCCCTCCTAGACACCACCCCACAACCTATAAAGCATCACCCCAATGGATAGCCACCTCAAACCCCCTAGACACCACCCCATGCCCCTTAGACATCCCCACCAACCCACTAGACCCCCACCCCAAGAACACCACCCCACCCTCTAGACACCCCCACCCCTCTGGACTCCCACAACCCTCAGAAATTCTCCCCCAACAACCTGGACACCACCCCACCCCCATGCCCTTGGACACCCACCAACACCCTGGATGGCACCCCCACCCCTAAAAACACCACCCCACCACTTGGACACCCCCACCCCCTTGGAAAGCCACCCCCACCCCCGAAATCCACCCCACCCCCTTGGATAGCCCCACCAACCCTCTGAACCACCCCCACCCCCCGGGACACCACCCCACCCTCTGGACACCACCACCCCTCTGGACACCCCCACACCTGGAAGGCCCCCCTCAACTTCATGGGCACCCCCCTAGACACCCCCATGGACATCCCCCACCCTCCCCACCCCACCCCCTGGACACTGCCACCCCCTAGACACCCACCTACCCCCTGGATGGCACCCCACCCCTCCTAGACACTTTTCCACAGCATGGACACCCCAACTCCCTAGACACCCCACCCCCCCTTAGACAGCCACCCCAACCCCTAGACACCACCCCACCCCCATGTATAGCCCCACCCCACACCCCTGGACACCACACCACCCCTAGACAACCCCACCCCTCGAGACACCCCACCCCTGGAAATCCCCCCAATCCCCTGGACACCCCCACCCTTGGACACCCCCATGGACACCCCCTTGGACAGCCCCCACCCCTGAACTTCCCAACCCCCTGGACACCCATCAACCCCTTGGAAAACACCTCCAACCCTCCTAGACACCACCCCACCACCTGGACACCCCACCCCTAGACACCCCACCCTCTTGGACAGCCATCCCCACCCCCTGGACACCACCCCACCCCCCTTAGACAGCCCCACCACCCCCTATACTGCCCACCCCCTGGACATCACCCCACCCCCTGGATAACCCCACACCCTTGGAAACCCCCCACCCCCACCCTGTACACCCCACCATCCCCTTGGACGGCCCTCACCCCCTGGATGCCCCCCACCCTCTTCAACACCATCCCACAACCTAGACACCCCATGTACAACCCCACTCTCATGGACAACCACCACTACCCACCTGGACACCACCCCACCCCCTAGGACAATCCTATCCCCTCGGACACCCCAATACCCCAAGTCACCCCCAAACCCTAGACACCCCACCCCCTGGACACCCCCTACCCCCCTTGGACAACCACCCCAAACCCCTAAACAGCCCCCAACCCCTTGAATTCTGATTTTAATTCTGTATGTATTTAATAAACTTATGAATTATGTGTTAATGGTGTATGAGTTTACTAGCTGAAATTACCTTATGAATTATGTGTTAATTTTACATGGGTATACTTGTTGATATGCTAATTTTTTTTCATGTCTTGTTTGGGTGTGCTATAGTAGAATTTTATATTACAGTAGGTATGGAATTTATCACTACTTTTTTTTCACTGATAAAGGGATCCAATATCTTCTCTAAAAAGGAGTTGATAAAGAAACCATGTATCAGCACTTTTTAGTGTAGATAAAGGTATCAATTATCATTAACTTTTTTAGTGATGATAAAGGATCCCTTTATCGGCACACTTTCAGCGTTGATAAAGGATACATTTATGAGTGTAAGAACCCGGTTTTTGCTTTGAAAGACATTGTAATATTCTTGATGTTATTATAGAGAATCACCTTCAGACGGCCTACGATTCCAAGCCCCGGAGTGGCCAGAATTAAATCTTCAGTGTGTTCCCACTGGAAGCACCAAATAAATGGGATAAATCCTAAACCGTGCTTCAGATTCGAGATCCGAGTGTATGGATGGGTCCGGAATGGAGTGTTTACCCTAGTAATGACATAAAACAAGTCGGCGTGGGATTTTTGGACTTCTCGCTCGCTTTCAGAACGTAAAACATGAAAAAATTAATTAAATTATTTATTCATTTAATGGTGAAACTCATGTATCTCTTAAACGGTGACTTTTATTGGAAAACCAAGTATACCGTTGGGTTCGTAGCGTGTCATTTACCCTAGGAGGGGTGTAAGTATTGCTGGCGCGGCCCGTCTGTGAAAAATGGCCCCAAGGGTGTTTTTGTAATTTGGTGGCCTCGGGCGTTCATTTTAATAACTTTTGAATGGGGCCCCGAATTGAAATTCCCAGACCTTTATTGCGCTCGGAGCATGGTTTTTAGCCTAGGGAAGGCTTAACCCCAACCCTGCTGAAATGTTGGGTTCAAGGTTGTCGGGCGGGCAGTTAAGTGATTTGTACTTAAACACCCCCACCCCTTCTTCTTCATCTTCTTATTTTTCATCCTCAAACCCTCCCCTCTCCTCCATCTCCGGTGAGGCAGCTCTGGCAAGGTGATCCTTGCTGAGGTGCAGCGGTTCTGACAGTCCGCACACGAAGCGTCAGGCTACGCCCTTTGAGGTAGGGGTTTATCGTTTTCGTTTTCAATTTCCCGTAATCATTAAGCCCAACTTATACTATCGAATTTCTGTCTGATCGTTGATCGATTCTCATGATCTCTTAGTACGTTATCCCAGATTTCTGATGCTTGTTTCGGATTTGAAATCCGAACTCCAAGGCCACCGTAGTGGTCTGGCGAAGATTCGCGGGTTTTTGGGGTTCTCTGGCCGGCACGGTGGTCCGACTGATCCTAGAGGCGGTGGCGCGGTTGTCCGGAGAGCTCTAGGAAGAGGCGCTACAGGGGGTTCCGGCGAGGAGATCCGGTTAGCAGGGAGGCCTAGCAAATGGCCGGCAGAGAGCGTTGTCTGAGGGGGCGCGATCGTGGTCGCGGCTCGCGACCCCGCTAGGGAGACTGAGACCCGCCACAGGCGGGTCTCCACATGGAAAAGGACCAGACTTGTCGGCCGGTCAGTGGAGGAGGCGCCCATGCAGCGCGCATGTGAGGGGGGTGCCTCACGTAAGGTGGAAAGCCATGGTGTGGCGCCCCGCAGGTTCGGCTGGGCTGGTCCGGCCCATGGGTAATTCCCCTTAAGCCTTTGGGCGCCCGTAACTTTTGCTACGGGTGACCGTTTTGTGCGCCGTCTATGGAGGCGTGGACCTGACGCAGTGACGGACCATTTGAGGTGGTTCTGGATGTTTTCACTTTCGAGACGAAGGGCTCGGGTGCATGACACGTGCATAAATCAGCTTAGCGGGCTTCCCGAGAATTCTTGTTTTGGGCGGCGCGGACACGTCCGGAGTCCGTTTTGCATGCCGTCAGTGGAGTTGCGGCCCTGGCACCGAGGCTGAGCTTTCCATCGTGGTTTCAGGCTTTGAATTTGGAGTTGAGGCATGGGACCCATAGCCCAACTTTTGAACTGCGTGCAGCGTTTAGCGACTTTCTCACCAGATGTCTATTTGGGGCGTGCGAGCAGTCGATTCTGGGTGTTTTTCCTAGGGTATTTCAATGGAGAAATCCACATGCTTTAATTCTGCATGGAGGTGAGGTCCCCATGTGGTCCGTTTTGGATATTGATGGTGAATTCCAACTCCTTCACCAGGTGTATGATTCAGACGAGTTGTTAGATGAACTTGTGTACTTTTTCTAGAGGATCGCAATGGTGCGATCCATTCGTTGTGTTTCGGGAAAGGGATGTGGGTCCCACGAAGTACCACTCATCTGCGGTGTGTCAGAATGCACCTTTTTCTCCGGATAACCATTGTACTCCTATGAGTAGTGCTTTTGACGTGTTTTCCCTAGGGTATCACAATGGTGTGATGCGCCCGACTGTTTTCGAGGCCGAGGCTCAGGATCACTGGACTCCATTTGGGTGTGAGGTGGTGTTGGCGACCTTTTCGTCGGATATCCATTTGAGGCGAGTAAGTAGTCTATCTAGAATGTTTTTTTGTGAGGATTACAATGGTACGATCTGTTTGGTTGTGCAGAGCCTCATACATGGTATTATTAAATGTGTAAATATGAAAGGTGCCCCTGTGGCATTCCTTCTACTGTGTTTGTTGTGGACCTATGGCGTGTGATCATGTGAACTCCTTAGAGAGTGAGGTTGGTATTTAATGAGATGTGGTTGACTGTTCCTTAGCAGTTAAGGTGGCAGGTTGGAGTTGTTACGTTACGCCTTTGCGTTGACGTTGGGTGTCGTGTGCATGATAGCCTTTGGGCTGGAACAAGGTATACTCTGGGAGTATACGGGTACGCTGGGAGGTACATGTGGATGATGGTACCTGAGAACGTTTTTGCGCTTGGTTGGGGTTGACTTGGTGCCACACGTCGTGTGGGCCCAATAATAGGGCCATGTTCTTCTTTGCATATCATTGACCTCTCACGACGTAGATGGTCCCTCGGTTCATATTTGTTGACCAGAGGGGTTGAGTTTTTCCCCCGGTTTTGTGCTCGATGGTTTAGATCAGTAGGTTTGAGTGGTTTCCCCTGTTCTTGTTTCGGAGTCAGATGGTTCTGTGATACCCACTCCGTTATCGGTTGGCCAGTGTTGTACTATCCAGTAGAGATGGCCAGAGCAGTTCTAGGTTTACCCTCCAGTGGGGATGGGCAGTGGGTTAATCATCGAATTCTCAGGGTTTAACCTCTATGAGAGACTAGGCAGTGGGTCACCCGATGACTCTTGAGGGTCTACCCTCCAACAGGGCTGGGCAGTGGGTTACTCGTCGTCTCGTTTTAGGTCTATCCTCCAGCAGGGCTGGGCAGTGGGTCGCCTGTCGACTTCTTCAGGGTTTACCCTCTAGTAAAGGCTAGGTAGTGGTTCAACTGATGACTCTTTTGGGTATACCCTCCAGTAGGGGTGGGAAGTGGGTCTCCCTTCATCTTTTTCTGGGTTTACCCCTCAACAGGGCTGGGCAGTGGGTCAACCGTCAACTTGTTCTAGGTCTACCCTCTAGAAAGGCTAGGCAGTGAGTCACCTAATGACTTATTTCTGGTTTAACCTCCAAAAGGGATGGGCAGTGGGTCTCCTAATGATGTATTATGGTTTACCCTCCAACAAGGCTGGGCAGTGGGTCACCCGATATCATATTATGAAATACCCTCTAGCAGGGCTGGGCAGTGGGCCACCCGTTGGTATTTCAGACTCAGTCTGTTCTACTAGGCTAGTCTGTGGATTTACTCCATGTCTACCAGAGCGGGACCCTTGTTTATATGGGTCATTGATGCGACAACTTTGATATTGAGAAGACCTCTCGACTGGAGGGTAGTGACGAGGTGTGGTTTGACCTTCGCTAGAACTCTCAAGTACGAGGGGCGCTTTCCCCACCGAGACGCGTTCTTGTGATGTGACCTAAAACCCTGCGGGTGAGTCAGTGACACCCAAAAAGGATAGTTTCGAGGTGCGGTGATTTGAGCCCCTTGATTTGTAGTTCAGGGCAGACGTGTGGGATGCTGGGCATCGATGGTGTCACTTCTGGGACTGTTGGCGACTCACATTTCTTGGGCCGAGCTACAGGACGGAGATCCCATTACGATGTTGTTCAGGATTCTTGATTGAGAATAAGGATATGTATATACCTTATTCCAGTACCCACTTCTTGGGTATTGTTACTCTCCTTCCAGGAGAGGTGAAGACGCGCATGGTATGCCACGTGCTTTCCGTGTATAGCTTCTCATGGTTGGACGAGTCTACTCTCCTGCTATAGGTAGCGAAGACTCGACAAGAAGTTCATCTTCTCACCATTTCCAGCTCCTTCTGTCTAGACAGGTCTACCTTTCCTCTTGTTGGGTTGAGCTGGAATCTTCACTGTTCTCTTTACTGCAGTTTCGGTTGTACTCCTTTACTTTCCATGTTCTATCTAATACTCACCCTTCGGTACCTCCTTTGTTGCTCCCTCGAGCCTTTGGGGTATCCTACTGAGTATTTTTATACTCACCCCTGCTTGTTCTTTTCCCTCAGTTGGTGTTCCCTTGCAGACAACAGACAGGTTGGTCATGACCTTAGTGGATCATCTGAGTTTGGGAGCTTGGAAAACATGCGGGGGTCGTAGTCTGGATCAATGTGAAAGAACCGTCAGCTGTTTCTTTTTATTTACCTATTGCCGGGTTGTGGAACCTTTTCAAGTTGGGCGCATGTTTTCCGATTTTTCCTTTTTAGCGCTTTACTTGTACTATTTAGACGTTGATGTACATTTGTGGTATATTTATAGTAGTTGGTACTTTGGTTTTCTTTTTTATACTCTGCACTTTTTCATTGATTGTGATGCGTGTGTGTGTATAGGTACCTAGGAAAATGCCTCCCTGAGTTGTTGTTCCTTCGACACTGGTCTCCAGCCCCTGGCCTATGGAGGCGGGCTTGGGGTAGTTGCGGCTCGATCTCGGGTTGGGTCGGGTCATGAAAAAGTTGTATCAGAGGAGGTTCGTTCCTTAGGGAATTGTGCGGATGTCCCTAAAAAGGAATTGGCTGGGATTTAGGGCAATAGTGTTAACATGTCTCGAGAGCGACTCTCAGGCCAGAGAGTCCAGTGATGGTGCGGCGGCCGACGTATCCATTCACCAGGACCTTGATAACCTTCTTACCGACTCCTCATGCTGAGACACTCGTTGCAGGGAAAATTTTGTTTGTGTGCCACATAGGATTCAGTGTTGACTGTCCTTCTTGAGTCAGCTCCCCATCGTTGTTATTGGTATATACATATATGCTCATCTGACCACGACACTCCTAGATAATATTTAGGATGTCTCCGTGAAGACATCCAGATAAGATACCAGCTTTGGGGCATGATGACGACCCTGTGAGATACGAGTCCACAGTCTAGGACCCATCATGCGAGCCCCTTTCTCCGGGCGGGCCGGTAGCAGCACACCCACCTGTTGAACATCAGACATCTTCAGCGGAGCAGGCTGAGTTTGAGCACAGTTTGAGCATGCTCCGCGAGTTCCAGTGGTGAGGAACACTAAGGTTCAGCGGTGAGCCATACCCTCAGGCAGAAGAGGTTTGGCTGGAGACAGTGGTTCACCTTTTCAGGCTTGTGCAGACACTGACAGATCAGAGAGTGGCTTTGGTAGCCCACCGTTTTCGTGGAGCATGTCGGCATTGTTGGAGCCTGGTGACTCAGTTACATGATGAGTCATCTCTTTTGTGGGGAAACATCAAGTTTTTTTTTCATGAGGAGTTTCTCCCCTCCTTCTTACGCTCCATTCAGATTCGGGAGCTCCTACAGATTCAGCTGGGAGGGATGACGGTGGCCGAGTACGCATCTAGTTTTGTAGATTGTACATTCTTTTACCCGGACTTGGTCCATGACGACAACTTTCGAGCACCGGAGTTTGAGCAGGGTCACCGCAGAGAGATTCGTGCTGTCATAGTAGCCTTGGGAATTTCTACATATGCCAGGGATCTAGAGAAGGCACTGGTGATATAGAGATTCATGTCACGTTTTAGAGTTGGTGGTCGCAGCAGGCACGTTGGAGCTGAGATGTCTGTCGCAGCTACTGGGGGTCAGCAAGCAGGACCTCGACGCAGGTGGCTTTCTGACAATCGGACTCAGGGGCGTGGTCGTACACCACAGTGGCACCGGAGGGCACCAGTGAGTCCCAGAGAGAG
The DNA here is from genome assembly GCA_963277665.1 of Viscum album. NCBI lineage: Eukaryota > Viridiplantae > Streptophyta > Magnoliopsida > Santalales > Viscaceae > Viscum > Viscum album. The sequence goes on from OY728152.1 coordinate 2,090,066,251, forward strand.
TCGGTGATATGCTTGTGATGGTTGAGGTCACGTGGCATAGGACTACTCGACCATTCATGTAGAGAGCTTCGGGCAGGCAGCAGGTGCACCACCAAGACAGAGGCAACGTCGTGATAATAGTAGTACCCAGAGAGGTGGTGCTAGAAGAGGAACGAGAGGATCTAGTAGTGGGGGATGTATTTACGTGGTCTTCTCATCACCACTAAGTGGTCCACGTCAGGCTCCAGAAGCTGATAGTTGGGACCGTGGACAACTGCGAGATTTGGATGTCTACAATCTTGCAGAGCATGAGGTGATAAGAGGTACTCTCTACAACTCTTCTACTTTTTGTACTACAATTGGTAGACGCTATGTGTGAAATTCTTTCCTCCCTGCTCCTTGCTTGAGGTGTTACCAGGGTGTCACGGGGTATCGGTGTAACCGTTTTTTGGTATGATAAAAGGCGTGAGACCTTTTCCTTTAGTCGATGGTGTCGACTCCATTTCTTTACAAGCGTGTAAGAGAGTCTTGGTGGTGAGACATCGACTGTGAAATCTTGTGTGAACAGATAACCTTGGGTATTTCACCATATGAATATTATGAAGGAGGAAATCTTCGGGCCATGTTCCAGGTGCGGGTAATGATTCCAGTCGCGAAACATGACGTAGAGGTTTGGTAGGGGAGGTGAGCTATCCTCGAGATCCTTCGGGCCATGTGAGACTGTTCAACGGGATGTCGAGGTTCCCAACCTATTTTCCCTAACCCAAAGCTCGGGTGTGGGTGCACGACGTATCTCGCGTGGCTTACCTGAGGAGATGTGTGCTTGCTCTTATGCACATCATCGGCGAGGGAAGACCTCTCGTGAACTGATCAAATCCTTTGGTCTGTGTGCGGTGGCACAGAGCAGTGCAAGAGTTCTTTTGGGTACGAGAGATCCAGGGTTAGGCTTAGTACCCTGAGTTGTTCCTTGGTTTTTCTTTTTATGGAAGAAAATCTCGAAGGAGGTAATGATGTAAAAACCCAGTTTTTTCTATAAAGGACTTTGGAATATTCTTGATGTTATTCTAGAGAAGCACCTTCAGATGGCGTACGATTCCAAGCCCCAGAGGGGCTGGAATTAAATTCTCACTGCGTTCACACTGGAAGCGCCAAATAAATTGGATAACTTCTAAATAGTGCTTCAAATAAGAGATCCGAGTATACGGATTTGCCCGAAATGGGGTGTTTACCCTAGGAACGACATAAAAAATGTTGGCACGGGATGTTTGGACCCCTCGCTCACTTTCGGAACATTAAACGAGAACAAATTAATTAAATAATTTATTCCTTTAATAATGAAACTGAAGTATCTCTTAAATAGTGACTCGGATTGGAAAACTGAGGGCATCGTTGAGTTCAGAGCGTTCCGTTCACCCTAGGAGGGGTTTATGTTTTCAGGGCACAACACGTCTGTGAAAAATGGCCTGAGGGGTGTTTTTGTAATTTGATTGTAACACCCCGAGATTTTATGAAAAATATTCTTTTTAATTTCATTAATGTCTTGTGTTGGACGCTACACCAAAAGGAGCTTTCTCAACATGCATCCTTAACTTGCCTTGTATTACACGCAATCGCGACCTTCCTCGATAGCGTGTGTAGTACGCAATACCGAGTTTCACTAAACAATGATATGCTATTAAAATATTATTAAAACTAGCCGTTATGAAAAGTAATAAACACTTTTTGAAATTTTGTAAATTTTATTTTTCAAAATGGACTTTATTTTTGAATTCGGAATATCGAAATTATCTTAGGGTGAAATTTTGGTACTTTTTGGATAACTTTCATTTTCTGATGAATAGTGAAAATTACTAAATTTTAATTAAAAACAACTTTTTTTAATCGAAATAATTAATAGTGATAAATTATTAATTTTAGTGGTTTTAAAGTATATTTAGAATATATTTTTACAATTAGATACAATGTTGGTCATTGGATGTAATTACACATTTAAACCAGACATAAACAAGTGTTAATCTTTTGATAGTTATTATCTCTTAAAAACACGCTATTTGTTGTGACAGCGGAAATTAATTATAAAATTAATTAATTCAACTTATATGTTGGGAATTTTCTAAAATATAAATCATTTTTGAATTCGGAATATCAATTATAGCTTAGGGTGAAATTTTGGCATTTTTCTGAAAAATTCAATTTTTGATGAATAGTGAAACTACTAAGTGGTAGTTAAAAAACTGAATTTTTCATAAAACATAATTTTACCGCTTCCGTGAATGGAATTTCAAAAACCCTAGAGACACGGTTGATGTCAGTAAGTAAAATGTGGTTCAATGAGATGAAAATATTTTTTGGTGAATAGTAACTTTTTACTTTTATTTACCACGGTTAAAAGTAAATAGGGTAATTAAGGGTAAGAATGATATTAATATTACCCTAACACATGTCCTAATTCTATTGGACAAGTTTATCACGACCAAAAACAATCTTAAGTGTAAAATATTATCATTTAGGCCCACTTGGATTAGATTAGGACATTTATTATTATTTAATTCAAAGAAGAGTCAAAAGAGTTAAAATCAAAGTTTATTTACTAATTTTTTTTTTAATATCGGGTAATAAATAAGATAAATTCGACTATAAATATTAATTAGAAAGCTAATATGAATTCCTACATAATGGTATTTTATTTGTAATTTTTAGACATTAAATAATTTAATTTAATTATGACACAAAGATGATGCAGTAATTATCTTATTAATGAAATATTTACATAATTGATTTTATAAACACCAAAATAAATGTAATTTGAAACTTTTTATGAATTAAACTAATTTTATAGGTTACTATGATCTATTAGTGTTGATTTAATCAACTTGGTTGGAACATATAATTCTGTTATGACTTTCACAAAAATCATATATCAAATAGTGTCAAAATTGACACAAAATAGTTTTTAAATCAAATACTATATTATTAATTGTTGTTTTATTCCTAAAAATCTATGATTCGGCCAAATGACATAGATAAGGATATATATATATTAATAATAAACAATTTGGTGTTCGTTTGGCATTTTATAGTAAGTTTATTAACCATATAGTGTAAGAAAACAAAAAGACACGGTAAAAGTTAAATTATTTAACTTAGAGTTAAATCTAACTGATAAGGTCAGAATAATAACCAATACTTATCTAAATCCTATTGGTTGATAGTATTTCGACCCATCCCCACTTTAGATTCGACATAAGACCCTTTGTAACCATTATAAACCGATTTTGACTTTAATATAAAATAATATTTTGAGATATTCCTAAGGTGCCCCTCTCCTCCCTTATAAAAGGGCACCTCCTCCCTCTCTTCCTCACACAACTTTGAGCCTTAATGCTCGGACAAACCCTTCCAAAATACCTTCTACAATTCCCTAGAATAATCCGATAAATCCTGGTCTTCTTCAAAGAACAATATTAGTTCCCTAAGTGGAGGATTCAAAGAGGCGTTTCAAAGGAGAGGTAATATCCATTACCGATATTTTCAATTTATTTCTTCTTCAACTTCTTCTTCTTTAGTTGTTTCATGACAAAGTAATAACATCAGTATTACTTACATACTGATATGTTATTATAAATATGAAACATCCCGAATTCACCTTCTATCCAACCTACGGAAAAATGAAATCACCGCGCGTGCGTACGTACGGAATACCGTCTCCACGCCGTGGTGTAATCCATTTTCCACCATCACCTTACAAGGATGGGTATAATGATGTAATAAGTAAATATATATGATTATTATAAAGTTATATTGATACTGAAATATTATACATACACTTCAACAAAATTCCACGACCATGGGAACGATATCATTGCTCGTGCGTACGTATGGACTACCGTCTCCACGACGCGATGAGATTCATTCTCCATGTTAACCATTTAAGAATGATTATAAAGTATATATAAGAAATAATAATGAAATATATGACATTATAAAGCTACTGGATTTATGTATATATATATATATTTATGTCATCTACTTACTTCAATTCAAGACAATAAGGAAAGGATTGCAGCGTACATGCGTACGTACGGGCTACCGTCTCCATGAACGGTGTGTTTCATTTCATTTATCTATCTATTATATATATATATACTAAATATATATGATATATAAATCATAATTTATATTCTGGAAGTAATTAAATCATGATTTAAGTAATAATAATGTCAAGAACAACAAGTCCAAACACCTATGATAAATGAAACGATTTTACCCAAAACGCTTCTTTAACATGGAATTTAAAAAAGAACGGTTAATATAAAGTCATAAGTGAATCATATATGATATCATAACAATTAATATGATTATTTAATAAGTAAATAACATTATTTAAATCATTATACAGGAGGTTCGGACACTTACAAAGCAAGTCAGACCTAAGGTAAGGGAAATATATCACAATCTCATTTTATCCGAGATTGTTTATACTTTGGTATTTATTGGGGTGTATTTTATCAACCAAATCCATGATTCCTCAATATGTAATATTATTTACATCCACGTAAAATTGTTTAAATCAAATTTTACCCTTCGGTGAGTTTTTAGTAAAAGATATGAAAGGAATCTTTTGTCGTTTTTCGTACGAGGTACTTTTTGACTTTTCCGACAAAATAACGGGAAGAATGTTTTTTTAACTTATACATAATGAATGGATTTTTAAAAAATTATTTCCAAGAAGCTTACATTACAAGTTTTCAAGTTTATTTTTAATCAACTTCTTTTAGTTTAAAGTCGTAAGACATGTTAAAAAAGGGAAAATGTTTTTGAAGCAGAAAGGATATTTTCCTCAAGAATGGAGTTCAAGTGTTTTATCAAAATTATTTTCCATCTAAGATAATAAAGGGTTATGTTTTTATCCCTATTATTACATTGATTTGATCATGTCGTGATGGAATTATTTTTATGAATTCCTTTATCTTAAATGAATTGTTTTATGATGTCATCTTGTTTAAGAATCCCATTTTTATTACATGGGTTATGCAATGATGTATGGTTTATGATTTTGTGGCACACATAATAATGGTATCATTATGAGATGGGTGGGACCTATATCTCCCTCCAATGAATTGGGTAAAGATTTTATATCTCATGAGATAGACATGGCTAGAATGGTAGGTTATACCGGTTCAGTGAAACAGGACTGAAACGAGGGTGACTCGGTTCAGAAAGGGACTTTGTCCACTAAGATAGTCTTGGAAATTAGTATTGACTAAAAAGAAATGATTCTCTATGATTATGTGTGTATGCCACAAATTTTCATGTTTTAAGTTATGATTATTGGGATTACATTTAACTTCTATGATTTATCCCATGTTATGATATTATGAGCTCTTTTGCAGGTTAAGATTTCCAAAAGCTATGTTATTATGTATATGATGTGATTGATATTTATTTTGTTTAACCTTACTGAGCATTTGAGCTCACCCTTTTATGTTTTCTTTTCCCCAGGATATAAAGAAAGGTTTTAGGTATAAAAAAGGGATGATCTTTATGGGAGATATTGAATATCTTTCACCAGGATTAGAAGATTATATTATGAGTTTCCAAAGACACTAAACTATTACGATCCTTGTGTGTGTGTTTTTGTTATGTACTAAGTATTCTAAAAAAGTAATGTAATTTCTATGTACGTTAAGCTTCGGGTCTCTACAGTTGGTATCAGAGGAAAGGTTTAGTCAACCTTTGGAAACTAGGATGCAAGAACTTTAGTGAGATCCCTAGAGATATTTCTAAGGTATGTATATGGATGTCCCTAAGGTTAAGTATACGTATAGTTTATAGTACTAGAATTATGCTAACGATCATAGAATTAAACCTAAGATGTTAGATATTGAAGGTACTCCCCCTTTATTATGTTGTTTTCCCTAGCATGTTTTTTGCCTCTCACACTATTCTTTTTGGGTTTTAGACGATGGCTGGAACCCGAAGGAACCGTGTTGATCAATGCAATGGACAATGCAATGATTTCCCTCCTGAATAAACAAATGTTATGGGAGATGGTGTGAAAAATCTTATTGCTATACTTACACGAGCTATGAATCATTCTGGACTCCCAAATGATCAGAGAAGGGAACAATATTCTATTGAGTCCTTCATGAGGCAACGTCCACCTTCTTTCAGTGGGTCTTCTGATCCACTTGTTGCTGAACAATGGATCAATACCACTGAAAAGATATTTTCAGTTCTTCAATGTTCTGATCATGATAAAGTCATCTTAGCAGTATATCGTTTGGAAGATGAAGCTGATCAATGGTGGAATCTTATCAAGAATACGAGGCAAAGAGATTCAATTGAGTCCATGGAATGGGACGAGTTCAAGAACTTGTTTTTCAGTAAGTACTTCCCTCGTATTCTTCGAACAAAGATGGAAAAGGAGTTTCTTGAGATGAAGCAGAAGGATGATGAATCTGTTGGTATATACGAAGCAAATTTTACAGGACTTGCAAGGTATGCATCTGGCATTATCATCCAACCTGAAATTAAAGTTGATCGATTTTTCAGTGTCTTAAAACGAAGTCTTCGAAGGGAATTAGCTATAAGAGACATCAGTAGCTATGAAGAAATTGTGCGTTGTGCTATCAAGGTAGAAATGGAAGTTGGTGTTACATATCTATCTCATGGTTTTGATAAGAAACGAAAGATGGAGTTCAAGGAGAAATCTCAGAATAATGGTGAAAAGAAGATGAATGTTTCCTTGTGCACAAAGTGTGGAAAGAGGCATGGTGGAGATTGTCTTCAAGGGACTAGAAAATGTTTTAAGTGTGGAAAAAAAGGTCATCGAGCAGCTGAGTGTCGATGTAATGGAAAAAGGGATTCTAATGATGTGAATAAAGCAAACACTACAGAGAACGCACCACTAACGCTTCAATGCTTCAAGTGCAAGGAAATGGGGCATTATGCTAATAAATGCCCTAATCCAAGGGTTAGTGATGATCGACATGAGCAACCGCTTAAGGCAAAAGACAAAGTGAAGTCACATGCGATCACCATTGGCGATGTTGAATAGGATAACAATGTGGTGGAATGATTAAGTGTTTATGTAATGGGATTCCAAAATAATGTTGTATCATAAAGTAGTGGAATATTTATGTATTGGTCTAATGTGGTATTCAAAGTGATTGAGATATTTTTTGAAATAAGATGATATGTGAATAATGAAGGGAAAATGAGAAAACGAAATATTTAACAGTATTCATGAGCTCATGATTGATATATGGACTATGTGATATCATGGTTTGAGTATAAATAATTTTGAGGATTTTGGTATGTTGAAAGTGTTAACTTTTAACTGCATTTATGTTTTCACTAAGGTTCAATGGGTATTCAAGAGAATACATGATTAAGGACATTGAATGTTTGGAATGTGACCAAAAAAACATATCTTATGATATATGGGGTTCAACGATGGTATTAAACCTCTGGTAATCATTTTCACTATGTTATGAGAGTGGACTGCAGTATTATGGATAAGCCTAAAGATTGGAATGGATTATGTTGGACACAAGTAATTATTGTTTAAGGATAGAAGTTTTTTTCGATATAATTGATGGGATGTTATAGTAATATAGTTTTAGAAAAAGGACAACCTACAGAACGGGCGACAACCCATCGCGTCGGTCAAGGCTGTAGAAATCGAACCCACAACCGAAGTGCGACTGGCCTTTATCGCCTACCACTGGCCTACAGGAAGTCCCTGTTTAGTAGAAACTAGTTTTATTATATTAAGCAGTATGATATATGAAGTATAAGTCCATTTTAGGAACCATATATGATTAATCTCACTATATAATAACTTATGTATATTTAATATCTTTTGGTAAGCTTTTGTTTGAGACAGATGGAATGACCCGTCATTCTATCACATGATCTGCTAACACTTCACGAATAACAAATTCAACTTAATTTATTTAAGAGATGAAGTGGAAATTGTTCAAGGCACGAACAACTGTGAGATTGTACCAAAATAAAGTAAGTATTTATTGTAATTCAAATTCTTCAACTTTAGGGAAACGATCTTGAAAACCAAAAATGTTGTCCTAGTGCTCTAATATCTGATGAATTAAGTGGTACCTTAGATCGTCACAAATTTATGGCTTTGTGATTTCTGGATTTTCCATATCCATGTTCTCTACCACTCTCCATCAGAACATGATGGTTAGATTTCTCTTCCATAACCATATTTTCACCTATGTGGAAACCCAATGATTAGTTTATTTGGGTAATCGTTACATTTCATACTTTAGTTTTTAAAGCCAAGTTTTGGTATTTCTTTTTACGATGTGGGTTTTGATTAAAGAAAAATTCGAATAGTAAACCATTTATAACCCCGACGAATTTCGAGGGCGAAATTCATTTTAAGGGGGGTAGATTGTAACACCCCGAGATTTTATGAAAAATATTCTTTTTAATTTCATTAATGTCTTGTGTTGTACGCTACACCAAAAGGAGCTTTCTCAAAACGCATCCTTAACTTGCCTTGTATTACACACAATCGCGACCTTCCTCGATAGTGTGTGTAGTACGCAATACCGAGATTCATTAAACAATGATATGCTATTAAAATATTATTAAAACTAGCCGTTATGGATAGTAATAACCACTTTTTGAAATTTTGTAAATTTTATTTTTCAAAATGGACTTTATTTTTTAATTCGGAATATCGAAATTATCTTAGGGTGAAATTTTGGTACTTTTCGGATAACTTTCATTTTCTGATGAATAGTGAAAATTACTAAATTTTAATTAAAAACAACTTTTTTTAATCGAAATAATTAATAGTGATAAATTATTAATTTGATTGGTTTTAAAGTATATTTAGAATATATTTTTACAATTTGATAAAATGTTGTTCATTGGATATAATTACACATTTAAACCAGACATAAACAAGTGTTAATCTTTTGATAATTATTATCTCTTAAAAACACGCTATTTGTTGTGACAGCGGAAATTAATTATAAAATTAATTAATGCAACTTATATGTTGGGAATTTTGTAAAATAGAAATCATTTTTGAATTCGGAATATCAATTATAGCTTCGGGTAAAATTTTGGCATTTTTCTGAAAAACATCAATTTTTTATGAATAGTGAAACTACTAAGTGGTAGTTAAAAAACTGAATTTTTCATAAAACATAATTTTACCGCTTCTGTGAATGGATTCTTAAAAATCCAAGAGTCACGGTTGATGTCAGTAAGTAAAATGTGGTTCAATGAGATGAAAATAATTTTTGGTGAATAGTGACTTTTTACTTTTACTTACCACGGTTAAAAGTAAATAGGGTAATTAATGGTAAGAATGATATTAATATTACCTTAACACATGTCCTAATTCTATTGGACAAGTGTATCTCGACCAAAAACAACCTTAAGTGTAAAATATTATCATTTAGGCCCACTTGGATTAGATTAGGACATTTATTATTATTTAATTCAAAGAAGAGTTAAAAGAGTTAAAATCAATGTTTATTTACTAAAACATATTTAATATGGGGTTATACATAAGATAAATTCGACTATAAATATTTATTAGAAATCTAAAATGATTTCCTACATAATGGTAATTTATTTGTAATTTTTAGACATTAAATAATTTAATTTAATTATGACACAAATATGATGCAGTAATTATCTTATTAATGAAATATTTACATAATTGATGTTATAAACACCAAAATAAATGTAATTTGACACTTTTTATGAATTACACTAATTTTCTTGGTTACTATGATCTATTAGTGTTGATTTAATCAACTTTTCTTGAACATATAATTCTATTATGACTTTCACAGAAATCATATATCAAATAGTGTCAAAATTGACACAAAATAGTTTTTAAATCAAATACTATATTATTAATTGTTATTTTATTCCTAAAAATATAAGGTTCATCCAAATGACTTAGATACGGATATATATATATATTAATAATAAACAATTTGAGGTTAGTTTGGCATATTATAGTAAGTTTATTAACCATATAGTGTAAGAAAACAAAAAGACACGGTAAAAGGTAAATTATTTAACTTAGAGTTAAATCTAATTGATAAGGTTAAAATAATAACCTAAACTTGCCTAAATCCTATTGGTTGATATTATTTCGACCCATCCCCACTTTAGATTCGACATAAGACCCTTTGGAACCATTATAAACCGATTTTGACTTTAATATAAAATAATATTTTGAGATATTCCTAAGGTGCCCCTCTCCTCCCTTATAAAAGGGAACCTACTCCCTCTCTTCCTCACACAACATTGAGCCTTCATGCTCGGACAACCCCTGCCAAAATCCCTTCTCCACTTCCCTAGAATAATCCTAGAGGTCCTGGTCTTCTTCAAAGACCAATATTAGTTCCCTAAGTGGAGGATTCAAAGAGGCGTTTCAAAGGAGAGGTAATATCCATTACCGATCTTTTCAATTTCTTTCTTCTTCAACTTCTTCTTCTTTAGTTGTTTCATGACAAAGTAATAACATCAGTATTACATACATACTGATATGTTATTATAAATATGAAACATCCCTAATTCACCTTCTATCCATCCTACGGAAAAATGAAATCACCGCGCGTGCGTACGTAAGGAATACCGTCTCCACGCCGTGGTGTAATCCATTTTCCACCATCACCTTACAAGGATGGGTATAATGGTGTAATAAGTAACTATATATGATTATTATAAAGTCATATTGATACTGAAATAGTATACATACACTTCAACACAATTCCACGACCATGGGAACGATATCATCGCTCGTGCGTACGTATGGACTACCGTCTCCACGACGCGATGAGATTCATTCTCCATGTTAACCATTTAAGAATGATTATAAAGTATATATAAGAAATAATAATGAAATATATGACATTATAAATCTACTGGATTTATGTATATATATATGTATGTCATCTACTTACTTCCATTCAAGACAATAAGGAATGGAATGCAGCGTTCATGCGTACGTACGGACTACCGTCTCCATGAACGGTGTGTTTCATTTCATTTATCTATCTATTATATATATATATATATACTAAATATATATGATATATAAATCATAAATTATATTCTAGAAGTAATTAAATCATTATATAAGTAATAATAATGTCAAGAACAACTAGTCCAAACACCTATGATAAATGAAACGATTTTACCCAAAACGCTTCTTTAACATGGAATTTACAAAAGAACGGGTAATATAAAGTCATAACTGAACCATATATGATATCATAACAACTAATATGATTCTGTAATAAGTCAATAACATTATTTAAATCATTATACAAGAGTTTCGGACACTTACAAAGCAAGTCGGACCTAAGGTAAGGGAAATATATGACAATCTCATTTTATCCGAGATTGTTTATACATTGGTATTTACTGGGGTGTATTTTATCATCCACATCCATTTTTCCTCAATATGTAATATTATTTCCATCCACGTACAATTTTTTAAATCCAATTTTACCCTTTGGTGAGTTTTTAGTAAAAGATATGAAAGGAATCTTTTGTCGTTTTTCGTACGAGGTACTTTTTGACTTTTCTAACAAAAGAACGGGAAGAATGTTTTTTTAACTTATACGACATGAATGGATTTTTAAAACATTATTTCCAAGAATCTTCCTTTACATGTTTTCAAGATTATTTTTAATCAACTTCTTTTAGTTTATAGTCGTAAGACATGTTAAAAAAGGGAAAATGTTTTTGAAGCAGAAAGGATATTTTCCTCAAGAATGGAGTTCAAGTGTTTTATCAAAATTATTTTCCATATAAGATAATAAAGGTTTCTATTTTTATCCATATTATTAGATTGATTTGATCATGTTGTGATGGAATTATTTTTATGAATTCCTTTATCTTAAATGAATTGTTTTATAATGTCATCTTGTTTAAGAATCCCATTTTTATTACATGGGTTATGCTATGAAGTATGGTTTATGATTTTGTGGCACACATAAGAATGGTATCATTATGAGATGGGTGGGACCTATATCTCCCTCCAATTCATTGGGTAAAGATTTTATATCTAATGAGATAAACATGGCTAGAATGGTAGGTTATACCGGTTCAGTGAAACAGGACTGAAACGAGGGTGACTCGGTTCAGAAAGGGACTTTGTCCACTAAGATAGTATTGGCAATGAGTCTTGACTAACAAGAAATGATTATATATGATTATGTGTGTATGCCACAAAGTTTCATGTTTTTTGTTATGATTATTGGGATTACATTTCACTTCTATGATTTATCCCATGTTATGATATTATGAGCTCTTTTGCAGGTTAAGATTTCCAAAAGCTATGTTATTATGTATATGATGTGATTGATATTTCTTTTGTTTAACCTTACTAAGCATTTGAGCTCACCCTTTTATGTTTTCTTTTCCCCAGGATATAAAGAAAGGTTATAGGTATAAAAAAGGGATGATCTTTATGGGAGATGTTGAAGATCTTTCACCAGGATTAGAAGATTATATTCCGAGTTTTCAAAGACACTAAACTATTATGATCCTTGTGTGTGTGTTTTTGTTATGTACTATGTATTCCGAAAAAGTAATGTAATGTCTATGTACGTTAAGCTTCGGGACTCTACATTGGTGGTCTCGGAAGTTCAGTTTAATAACTTTTGAACAAGGCCTCAGATTAAAATTCTGAGACTTCTGTTGCACTCAAAGCGTGGTTTTTAGCCTATGGAAGGCTTAACCCCGACCCTACCGAAATGTTGGGTTCAGGGATGTCGGGCGGGCGTTTAAGTGATTTGTACTTAAACACCCCCAACCCTTCTTCTTCGTCTTCTTATTCTTCTTCCTCAAACCCTCCCCTCTCCTCCATATCCAGCAAGGATGCTCTAGCAAGACAATCTCCGGCGAGGCGCAGCGGTTCCGACGGTCCGCACACGAAGCGTCAGCCAACACCCTTTGAGGTAGGGATTTATCATTTTTGTTTTCAATTTCCCACAATATTTTAGCCCTATTTATATTAATGAATTTATGTCCAATCTTCGATCTATGTCCATGATCACGTAGTACAATATCAGAGCTTTCTGATTCTTGTTTCATATTTGAAATCCGACCTCCGAGTCCTCTGCAACGGTCCGGAAAAGATTCGCAGGTTTTTGGAGTTCTCTGGCCGGCACTGTGTTCCAGCGGTTCCCAGCGGCGGCGACGCGGTGGTCCGGAGAGCTCCAGGAGGTAGCGCGAAAGGGGGTTCTGGAAAGGGGAGCCAGTCAGTGTGGTGGCCCGGCAAACGGCCGGCCGAGAGTGCTGGCCAACGGGGCGTGATCGGGGTCGCGGCTCGCGACCCCATTTGGGAGACCGAGACCCACCACAGGTGGGTCTCCGCCTGGAAAAGGATAGGCCTTGTCTGCCAGTCAGTGGAGGAGGTGCCTGCGTGGCGTGCGGGCGAGGGGGGTGCCTCATGAGAGGCGGCGGGCCATGTGCAGCGGCCAGCGGGTTTGGCTGGGCCACGACTCAGCAGGCCGGACCGGGCCGGTCCGGCCCAGGGGTAATTCCCCTTCGACATTTGGACACCCGTAACTTTTCCTACGGTCGTCTGTTTTGAGTTCCATCTATGGCAGCATGGACCTGACGTAGAGGCAGTCCTTTTGAAGTGGTTTCGGAGGTTTTCTCTTCCGAGACGAGGGGATCGGGGGCATGACACGTGCGTAAGGCAGCTTAGCGGGCTTCCCGGGAATTCTTTCTTTGGGCGGCGCGGACACGTCCGTAGTCCATTTTGCACACCGTTAGTGGATTTGCGACCCTCGCACCGAGGCGGAGCTTTCCAGGGTGGTTTTGGGCATTGAAGACAGAGTTGAGGCGTGCACCCCCCAGCCCATCTTTTGAGCTGCGTGCAGCATTTACCGACTTTCTCACCGGACGTCAATTTTTGGCGTGCGAGCAGTCGATTCTGGGTGTTTTTCTAGGGGCATTGCAATGGCAATATCTTCCTGCTTTAATTTTGCACGGAGGTGCGGGCCCCACAAGGGTCGTTTTGGGAGTTGACGGTGAATTCCAACTCCTTCACCAGGTATCGAATTTAGACGAGTGGTTAGGGGAACATGCGTACTTTTTCGAGAGTATCACAACGGTGTGATCCGTTTGTTGTGTTTCGGAACCAGGATGTGGGTCCCATGAAGCACCGCTCGTGTGCGGTGTGCCGTAATGCACATTTTTCTCCGGATATCCATTGAACTCCTGTGAGTAGTTCTTTTGACGTGTTTTCCCGAGGGGATCACAATGGTGTGATGCGACCGACTGTTTTCGGGGCCAAGGCTCGGGATCACGGGACGCCGTTCGGGCGTGAGGCGGTGTTGGTGACCTTTCCGTCAGATATCCGTAAGAGGTGAGTAAGTAGTCTATCTCGTGTGTTTTTCATGAGGATTACAATGGTATGATCTGTTTGGTTATGTGAAGCCTCATACGTGGTCTTAATAAATGTGGAAATATGAAAGGTGCCCCGGTGGTGGTCCTTATACCGTGTTTTTAGCGGACCATTGGCATGTGACCACGTGCACTCCTGGGAGAGTGAGGTTTGTGTTTTAAGAGATGTGGTTGACTATGCCTCAGCTGTTGAGGTGGTAGGTTAGGGTTGTTATGTTACGCCTTCGTGTTGATGTTGGGTGTCGTGTGCACGATAGCCTTTGTGCTGGAACGTGGTATAATTTGGGAGTATACAGGAACACAGGGAGGTACATGTGGATGTTGGTACCTAATATTGTTTGTGCGCTTGGTAGGGGTTGACTTGGGGCCACACATTATGTGGGACCAATGTGTGTTCCATGTTCTGATTTGCGTACCTTTGACCTCTCACGACGTAGAGGGTCCCTCGGTTCTCGTTTGTTTACCAGAGGGGTTGAGTTTTTTCCCCGACCCTGTGCTCGATGGTTTAGATGAACTGGGTAGAGTGGTTTCCCCTGGACTTATTTTGGAGTCAGATAGTTGTGCGATACCCACTCTGTGTTTAGTTGTCCAGTTTTGTACCATCCAGTAGAGATGGCCAGAGCAGTTTTGGGTTTACCCTACAGTGGGGTTGGGCAGTGGGTTACTCATCGACTTCTCAGGGTTTACCCTCTAGCATAGACTAGGCAATGGGTCACCCGATGACTCTTGATGGTCTACCCTCCAGTAGGGCTGGGCAGTGGGTCGCCCGTCGTCACGTTTCAAGTCTACCCTCTAGCAGGGCTGGGCAGTGGGTCGCCTTTCGACTTGTTCATGGTTTACCCTCTAGAAGAGTCTTGGAAGTGGGTCACCCGACAACTCTTGTGGGTCTACCCTCCAGCAGGGTTGGGCAGTTGGTCACCCGTCGTCTTGTTCTAGGTTTACCCTCCATCAGGGCTGGGCGGTGGGTCCCCTGTTGACTTCTTCAAGGTCTACCCTCCAGCAAGGCTGGGCAATGGGTTGCCTGATGACTTATTCTATGTTTACCCTCCAGCAGGGTAGGGCGGTGGGTCACCTAATGATGTATTATGGTTTAACTTCCAGCAGGGCTGGGCAGTGGGTCACCTGATATCATATTATGAATTACCCTCCAGTAGGGCTGGGAAGAGGGTCAATGTAGAGACCCGAAGCTTGACATACATAGATATTACATTTCTTTTTCGGAATAATTAGTACATAACAAAACACACACACAAGGAATGTAATAGTTTAGTGTCTTTGTAAACTCAAAATATAATCTTCTAATCGAGGTGGAAAATCTTCAACATCTCCCATAAAGATCTTCCTTTTTTTTAATACCTAAAACCTTTCTTTATATGCTATGGAAAAGAAAACATAAAAAAAAGGGTGAGCTCAAATACTCAGTAAGGGTAAACAAACGAAATTTCAATCACATCGTATACACAAGCACATAACTTTTGTAAATCTTATCCTGCAAAAGAGATCATAATTTTATAACATGGGATAAATCATGGCAGTGAAATGTAATCACAATAATCACAACTTAAAACATTAAACTTTGTGGCATGCACACATAATCAAAGAGAATCATTTCTTGTTAGTCAAAACTCATTTCCAAGACTATCTTAGTGGACAAAGTCCCTTTCTGAACCGAGTCACCCTCGTTTCAGTCCTATTTCACTGAACCGATATAACCTACCGTTCCAGCCATGTCTATATCATGAGATATAAAATCTTTACCCAATGCATTGGAAGGAGATATAGGTCCCACCCATCTCATAATGATACCATTCTTATGTGTGCCACAAAATCATAAACCATACATCATAGCATAACCCATGTAATAAAAATGGGATTCTTAAACATCATGCCATCATAATCCATAAACAATGGATATCATTTCATCATAAGAAAATTGAAACCATTTAAATCATAGAGACATTTTACTTGAAACATACATATCAAATAATTCCATCTTAGATGGAAAATAGTTTTGAGAAAAACACTTGAAATGAATTCTTGAGGAAAATATCCTTTCTTCTTTAAAATCAGTTTCTTTTCACAAAATTCCATGCAATTTTAAAAGATAAGGGTTTTGTTGAAAATAATCATGAAATCTTGTAGAGTAAGCTTCTTGAAAATGAGGTGTTATGAAATTGTAAAAATCCTTTCACACCGTATAAGTTAAAAATAACATTCTCCTCGTACTTTTGTCAGAAAAGTCAAAAAGTACCTTATATGGTATCCAAAGGAAAGATTCCATTCATACAATGTGGTAAAAAGTAAATAAAGGGTAAAAATTACTTTAAAAATTCATGGAAGAATGGTAATAATTTTATAAAAACATTTTTAGAAAACACGGTCATGGATGATAAACGTAACCCCAGTAAATACTTACGTATAAGCAATCTCAGATAAAAATGAGATTGAAAATTTATCCCTTACCTTAGGTCTGATTTGCTTCGTATGTGTCCGAACCTCCTGTATAATGATTTAAATAATGACATTGACTTATTACAGAATCATATTCATTGTTATGATATCATATATGGTTCACTTATGACCTTATATTATCCGTTCTTTTGTAAATTCCATGTTAAAGAAGCGTTTTGGGTAAAATCGTTTCATTTATCGTAGGTGTTTTGACTTGTTGTTCTTGACATTATTATTACTTATATCATGATTTAATTACTTCCAGAATATAAAACATGATTTATATATCATATATATTCAGTATATATATATATATAATAGATAGATAAATGAAATGAAAAACACTGTTCATGGAGACGGTAGTCCGTACGTACGCATGAACGATGTTTTCCTTTCCTTATTGTCTTGAATGGAAGTAAGTAGATGACATAAATATATATATATATATACATAAATACAGTAGCTTTATAATGTCATATTTTTCATTACTATTTCTTATATATACTTTATAATCATTCTTAAATGGTTAACATGGAGAATGAATCTCATCGCGTCGTGGAGACGGTAGTCCGTACGTACGCACGAGCGATGATATCATTTCCATAATTATTTAATTGAATTGTAGTAGATTATACAATATATCAGAATCAATATGATGTTCTAATAACTATTTATAGTAATTATTTACACCATTATACCCATCCATGTATGGTGGTGGTGGAAAATAGATTACACCACGGCGTGGAGACGATATTCCGTACGTACGCACACGCGATGATTTCTTTTTCCGTAGGATCGATAGATAGTGAAATAGGGTTGTTTCATACATATAATTACATATCCATATATGAGTGATACTTATTTTATTACTTCATAATGAAACAACCTAAGAAGAAGAAATGGAAGAAGAAATAAAGATGAAAGAATCGGTAACGGACATTACCTCTTCTTTGAAGTGCTTCTTTTAGACCTCCTTTTAGGGCACTAAAATGGGTCTTTGAAGAAGACCAGAAGCTCTAGGATGTTTCTAGAGAAGTGGAGAAAAGAATTTTTCAGGGGTTGGCCGAGCTTGAAGGCTCAATGTTGTGTGAGGAAGAGAGGGAGGAGGTTCCCTTTTATAAGGGAGGAGAGGGGCACCTTTGGAATATCTCAAAATATTATTTTATATCAAAGTAAAAATCGGTTTATAATGGTTCCAAAGGGTATTTTTTCTACGATAAAGTGGGTAGGGGTCGAAATCATATCAAACAATAGGATTTAGACATTTTTAGGTTATTATTTTAACCTTATCATTTAGATTTAACATAAATTAAATAATTTTACTTTTACCGTGTCTTCTTGTGTTCTTATACTATAAGGTTAATAAACTTACTATATCAAGCCAAACGAACCCCAAGTTGTTTATTATCCATATATATAACCATATCTAAGTCATTTGGCTGAACCTTAGATTTTTATGAATAAAATAACAATTAATAATATAATATTTGTTTTAAAAACTATTTTATGTCAATTTTGACACTATTTAGTAATTAATTTTTTTGAAAATCATAACAGACTGATAAGTTCAAAAAAAGTTACTTAAATCAATAATAACATGTAATATTAACCTATAAAATTAGTGTAATTCATAAAAAGTGTCAAATTACATTTATTTTGGTGTTTATAACATCAATTATGTCAATATTTCATTAATAAGATAATTACTGCATCATCTTTGTGTCATAAATAAATTAAATTATTTAATGTATAAAAATTACAAATAAAATACCATTATGTAGGAAATATTTTTATCTTTCTAATGAATATTTATAGTCGAATTTATCTTATTTATAACCACATATTAAAATGATTTAGTTATTAAACTTTGATTTTAACTATTTTAACCCTTCTTTAAATAAATTAATAATAAATGTCCTAATCTAATCCATGTGGGCCTAAATGGTCATATTTTATTCCTAAGTTTGTTTTTGGTCGAATTAAACTTTTCCAATAGAATTAGGACATGTGTTATGGTAATAATAATACCATTTTTACCCTTAATTACCCTATTTACTTTTAACCGTGGTAAAAAAAGTAAAAAGTTACTATTCACCAAAAAATTATTTTCAACTCATTGAACCAGATTTTACTAACTGACATCAACCATGTCTCTCGGATTTTTGCAATTCCAATCACAGAAGCGGTAAAATAATGATTTATGAAAAGAAATTAGTTTTTTAACTACCACTTAGAAGTTTCACTATTCATCAAAAATTGATGTTTTTCAAAACAATGCCAAAATTTCATCCTAAGCTATATTTCATATTATGAATTCAAAAATGAAGTCTATTTTACCAAATTTATAACATAGAAGTTGCATTAATTAATTTTATAATAAAATCCCGCTGTTAAAACAAATAGCGTGTTTTTAAGAAACAATAACTATCCAAAGATTAACACTTGTTTATGCCTGGTTTAAATGTGAAATTACATCCAATGACCAATGTTTTATTAAATTGTAAAAATATATACTTTAAAACCACTCCAATTAATAATTTATCACTATTAATTATTTTGATTGAAAAAGTTGTTTTTAATTAAAATTTAGTAATTTTCACTATTCATCAAAATATGAAAGTTATCCGAAAATCACCAAAATTTCACCCTAAGCTAATTTCGATATTCCGAATCCAAAAATGAAGTCCATTTTGAGAGATAAAATTTATAAAATTTTAAAAGGTGTTCATTACTATTTATAACGGCTAGTTTTAATAATATTTTAATAGCATATCGTTGTTTAGTGAAACTCGGTATTGCGTACTACACACGCTATCGAGGAAGGTCGCGATTGTGTATAATATATGGCAAGTCAAGGATGCGTGTTGTGCACGCTCCTTTTTGTGTAGCGTACAAGACATTAATAAATTTAAAAAGAATATTTTTCATAAAATCTCGGGTTGTTACATTCTACCCCCCTTAAAATGAATTTTTCCCTCGAAATTCTTCAGGGTTATAAATTGTTTACTATTCGAAAGTTTCTTTAATCAAAACCCACATCGTAAAAAGGAATACCAAAAACAATCTTTCAAAACAAAAGTATGAAACGTAATGGTTACCCAAATAAACTAATCACTGGGTTTCCACATAGGTGAAAATATGGATATGGAAGAGAAATCTAACCATCATGTTCTGATAGAGGGTGGTAGAGAACATGGCTATGGAAAAGCCAACAATCACAAATCCATAAATTTTTTATGATCTAAGGTACCATCTGATTAATCAGATATAAGAGCACTAGGACAACATTTTTGGTTTTCGAGATCGTTTCCCTAAAGATGAAGAATTTGAATTAGAATAAATACTTACTTTATTTTGGTACAATCTCACTGTTGTTCGTGCCTTGAACAATTTCCACTTCATCTCTTAAATAAATGAAGCTAAATTTGTTATTCGTGAAGTCTTAGCAGATCATGGTATAGAATGACGGGTCATTCCATCTGTCTCAAACAAAAGGTTAGAAAAAGTTATTAAATATACATAATTCATTCTATAGTGAGATTAATCATATATGGTTCCTAAAATGGACTTATACGTCATATATAACACTACTTAATATAATAAAACTAGTTTCTACTAAAAAGGGACTTCCTGTAGGCCAGCGGTAGGTGATAAAGGCCAGTCGCACTTTGGTTGTGGGTTAGATTCCCACATCATTGTCCAACACGATGGGTTGTCGCCCGTCCTGCAGGTTGTCCTTTTTCTAAAACTATATTACTATAACATCCCATCAATAATATCGAAAAAACTTCCATCCTTAAACAATACTAACTTATGTCCAACATAATCCATTCCAATCTTTAGGCTTGTCTGTAATACTGCATTCCACTCTCATAACATAGTGAAAACGATTACGAGAGATTTAATATCATAAGATATGTTTTGTTTGTCACATTCCAAACATTCAAGGTCTTTAATCATGTATTCTCTTGAATACCCATTGAACATGAATGAAGTTAAAATTTAACACCTTCCACATACCAAAATCCTTAAAATTCTATATACTCAAACCATGATATCACTTAGTCTTTATATCAATCATGAGCTCATGAATACGGTCAAACATTTCATTTTCTCGTTTTCCCTTCATTATGCACATAATATCTCAATCACTTTGAATACCACATTAGACCAATACATAAATATTCCAATACTCCATGATACAACATTATTTTGGAATCCCATTACATAAACACTTAATCATTCCACCACATCGTTGTCATATTCAACATTGCCAATAGTGTTCGCATGTGACTTCCCTTTGTCCTTTTCCATAAGCAGTTTCTCATGTCGATCATCACTAACCCTTGGATTAGAGAATTTATTAGATTAATGCCCCATTTCCTTGCACTTGAAGCATTGAAGTGTTGGTGGTGCGTTCTCTGCAGTGTTTGCTTTATTCACATCATTAGAAATCCTTTTTCCATTAATTCGACACTCAGCTGCTTGATGACCTTCTTTTCCACACATAAAACATTTTCTACTCCCTTTAAGACAATCTCCACCATGCTTCTTTCTACACTTTGTGCATAAAGAAACATTCATCTTCTTTTCACCATTATTCTGAGATTTCTCATTGAACTCCGTCTTTTGTTTCTTGTCAAAACCATGAGATGGATATATAACACCAACTTCCATTTCGACCATGATAGCACATCACACAATTTCTTCATAGCTACTGAAGTCTCTTATAGCTAATGCCCTTCAAATACTTGGTTTTAAGCCACTGAAAAATCGATCAACTTTACTTTCAGGTTGGATGATAATGCCAGATGCATACCTTGCATGTCTTGTAAAATTCGCATCGTATATAGAAACAGATTCATCATCCTTTTGCTTTAGTTCTAGAAACTCCTTCTCCATCTTTGTTCGAAGAACACGAGGGAAGTACTTATTGAAAAATAAGTTCTTGAACTCGTTCCATTCCATGGAATCAATTTCATCACTTTGCCTCGTATTCTTGATATGATTCCACCATTGATCAGCTTCACCTTCCAAATGATATACTGCTAAGATGAATTTATCATGTTCAGAACATTGATGAACTGAAAATATCTTTTCAGTGGTACTGATCCATTGTTCAGCAGGAAGTGGATCAGAAGACCCACTGAAAGTAGGTGGACGTTGCCTCATGAAGTACTCAATAGAATATTGTTCCCTTCTCTGCTCATTTGGAAGTCCAGAATGATTCATAGCTTATGTAAGTATAGCAATAAGATTTTTCACTCCATCTCCCATAACATTTGTTTGTTCAGGAGGACAATCATTGCATTGTCCATTGCATTGATCAACACGGTTCCTTCGGGTTCCAGCCATCGTCTAAAACCCAAAAAGAATAGTGTGAGAGGAAAAAAACATGATAGGGAAAACAACAAAATAAAGGGGGAGTACCCACAATATCTAACATCTTAGGTTAAATTCTAAGATCGTTAGCGCAATTCTAGGACTTTTTAATTATACGTATACTTAACCTTAGAGACATCCCTAGACATACCTTAGAAATATCTCTATGGATCTCACTAAAGTTCTCGCATCCTAGTTTCCAAAGGTTGACTAAACCTTTCCTCTGATACCAACTGTAGAGACCTAAAGCTTGACGTACATAGATATTACATTTCTTTTGCGGAATACTTAGTACATAACAAAACACACAGACAAGGACCGTAATAGTTTAGTGTCTTTGGAAACTCGGAATATAATCTTCTAATCGTGGTATAATATCTTCAACATCTCCCATAAAGATCTTCCTTTTTTAATACATAAAACCATTTTTTATATCTTGGGGAAAAGAAAACATAAAAAAAAGGGTGAGCTCAAATGCTCAGTAAGGGTAAACAAAAGAAATATCAATCACATCGTATACACAAGCACATAACTTTTGGAAATCTTAACCTGCAAAAGAGATCATAATTTCATAACATGGGATAAATCATGGCAGTGAAATGTAATCAAAATAATTATAATTTAAAACATTAAACTTTGTGGCATGCACACATAATCATATAGAATCATTTCTTGTTAGTCAAGACTCATTGCCAAGACTATCTTAGTGGACAAAGTCCCTTTCTAAACCGAGTCACCCTCGTTTCAGTCCTGTTTTACTGAACCGGTATAACCTACCGTTCTATCCATGTCTATCTCATGAGATATAAAATCTTTACCCAATGCATTGGAGGGAGATATAGGTCCCACCCATCTCATAATGATACCATTCTTATGTGTGCCACAAAATCATAAACCATACATCATAGCATAACCCATGTAATAAAAATGGGATTCTTAAACATCATGCCATCATAATCCATAAACAATGGATATCATTTCATCATAAGAAAATGGAAACCATTTAAATCATGGAGACATTTTACTTGAAACATACATATCAAATAATGTCATCTTATATGGAAAATAGTTTTGAGAAAAACACTTGAAATGAATTCTTGAGGAAAATATGCTTTCTTCTTTAAAATCAGTTTCTTTTCACAAAATTCAATGAAATTTTAAAAGATAAGGGTTTTGTTGAAAATAATCATGAAATCTTGTAGAGGAAGCTTCTTTAAAATAAGGTGTTATGAAACTGTAAAAATCCTTTCATACCGTATAAGTTAAAAATAACATTCTCCTCGTACTTTTGTCAGAAAAGTCAAAAAGTACCTTATATGGTAACCAAAGGAAAGATTCCATTCATACAATGTTGTAAAAAGTAAATAAAGGGTAAAAATGACTTTAAAAATTCATGTAAGAATGGTAAACATTTTATAAAAACATTTTTGGAAAACATGGTCATGGATGATAAACGTAACCCCAGTAAATACTTACGTATAAGCAATCTCAGATAAAAATGAGATTGAAAATTTATCTCTTACCTTAGGTCCGATTTGCATCGTATGTGTCCGAACCTCCTGTATAATGATTTAAATAATGTCATTGACTTATTAGAGAATCATATTCATTGTTATGATATCATATATGGTTCACTTATGACTTTATATTATCTGTTCTTTTGTAAATTCCATGTTAAAGAAGAGTTTTGGGTAAAATCGTTTCATTTATCATAGGTGATTTGACTTGTTGTTCTAGACATTTTTATTACTTATATCATGACTTACTTACTTCCAGAATATAAAACATGATTTATATATCATATATATTCAGTATATATATATATAATAGATAGATAAATGAAATGAAAAACACCATTCATGGAGACGGTAGTCCGTACGTACTCATGAACGATGTTTTCCTTTCCTTATTGTTTTGAATGGAAGTAGATGACATACATATATATATATATATATATACAAAAATCCAGTAGCTTTATAATGTCATATATTTCATTATTATTTCTTATATATACTTTATAATCATTCTTAAATGGTTAACATGGAGAATGAATCTCATCGCGTCGTGGAGACGGTAGTCCGTATGTACGCACAAGCGATGATATCATTTCCATAATTATTGAATTGAATTGGAGTAGATTATACAATATATCAGAATCAATATGATTTTCTAATAACTATGAATAATAATTATTTACACCATTATACCCATCCATGTAAGGTGGTGGTGGGAAAAAGATTACACCACGGCGTGGAGACGATATTCCGTACGTACGCACGCGCGGTGATTTCTTTTTCCGTAGGATGGATAGATAGTGAAATAGGGTTGTTTCATACTTATAATAACATATCAGTATATGAGTGATACTTATGTTATTACTTCATAATGATAAAACCTAAGAAGAAGAAGTGGAAGAAGAAATAAAGATGAAAGAATCGGTAACGGATATTACCTCTTCTTTGAAGTGCTTCTTTGAGACCTCCTTTTAGGGCACTAAAATGGATCTTTGAAGAAGACAAAAACTCTAGGATTTTTCTAGGGAAGTGTAGAATAGAATTTTTCAGGGTTTGGACGAGATTGAAGGCTCCAAGTTGTGTGAGGAAGAGAGGGAGGAGGTGCCCTTTTATAAGGGAGGAGAGGGGCACCTTAGGAATATCTCAAAATATTATTTTATATTAAAGTCCAAATCAGTTTATAATGGTTCCAAAGGGTCTTATTTCTACTATAAAGTGGGGAGGGGTAGAAATCATATCAACCAATAGGATTTAGTCAAGTTTAGGTTATTATTTTAACCTTATCATTTAGATTTAACATTAAGTTAAATAATTTTACTTTTACTGTGTCTTCTTGTGTTATTATACTATAAGGTTAATAAACAAACTATATCAAGACAAACGAACCCCAAGTTGTTTTTTATCCATATATATAACCTTATATAAGTCATTTGGCCGAACCTTAGATTTTTAGGAATAAAATAACAGTTAATAATATAATATTTGTTTTAAAAACTATTTTATGTCAAATTTGACACTATTTAGTAATTGATGTTTTTGAAAATCATAACAGACTTATAAATTCAAAAAAAGTTAATTAAATCAATAATAACATGTCATATTAACCTATAAAATTATTTTAATTCATAAAAAGTGTCAAATTACATTTATTTTGGTGTTTATAACATCAATTATGTCAATATTTCATTAATATGATAATTACAGCATCATCTTTGTGTCATAAATAAATTAACTTATTTAATGTCTAAAAAATACAAATAAAATACCATTATGTAGGAAATCTATTTAGGTTTCTAATGAATATTTATAGTCGAATTTATCTTATGTATATCCCCATTTCTAAAATGATTTAATTATTAAACTTTGATTTTAACTATTTTAACCCTTCTTTAAATAAATTAATAATAAATGTCCTAATCTAATCCAAGTGGGCCTAAATGGTCATATTTTATTCCTAAGATTGTTTTTGGTAGAATTACACTTGTCCAATAGAATTAGGACATGTGTTAGGTTAATAATAATACCATTTTTAATATTAATTACCCTATTCACTTTTAACCGTGGCAAAAAAAGTAAAAAGTTACTATTCACCAAAAAATTATTTTCATCTCATTGAACAACATTTTACTTACTGACATCTACCGTGTCTCTCGGATTTTTGAAATTCCAATCAAAGAAGCGGTAAAATTATGATTTATGAAAAAAATTAGTTTTTTAACTACCACTTAGTAGTTTCACTGTTCATCAAAAATTGATGTTTTTCAAAACAATGCCAAAATTTCATCCTAAGCTATATTTCATATTCTGAATTCAAAAATGAAGTCCATTTTACCAAATTCATAAAATAGAAGTTGAATTAATTAATTTTATAATAAAATCCCGCTGTTAAAACAAATAGCGTGTTTTTAAGAAACAATAACTATCCAAAGATTAACAGTTGTTTATGTCTGGTTTAAATGTGAAATTACATCCAATGACCAACATTGTATTAAATTGTAAAAATATATACTTTAAAACCACTCAAATTAATAATTTATCACTATTAATTATTTCGATTGAAAAAGTTGTTTTTAATTAAAATTTAGTAATTTTCACTATTCATCAAAATATGAAAGTTATCCGAAAATCACCAAAATTTCACCCTAAGCTAATTTCGATATTCTGAATCCAAAATTGAAGTCCATTTTGAGAGCTAAAATTTCTAAAATTTTAAAAGGTTTTTATTACTATTTATAACAGCAAGTTTTAATAATATTTTAATAACATATCGTTGTTTAGTGAAACTTGGTATTGCGTACTACACACACTATCAAGGAAGGTCGCGATTGCGTGTAATACAAGGCAAGTCAAGGATGCGTGTTGTGAAAGCTCCTTTTGGTGTAGCGTAAAAGACATTAATAAAATTAAAAAGAATATTTTTCATAAAATCTCGGGTTGTTATAGTCACCAGTTGGTATTTCAGACTCAATCCGTTCTACTTGGCTAGTCTGTGGCTTTACTACATGGCTCTCGGAGTGGGACCCTTGTTTTTACAGGTTAGTGATGTGACAACTTTGACATTGAGAAGACCTCTCGACTGCAGGGCAATGAAGAGGTGTGGTATGACCTTCCCTAGAACTCTCAAGTACGAGGGGAGCATTCCCCACTGGGACACATTCTTGAGAGGCGACCTAAAAACGTGAGGGGGAGTGAGTGCCACCCAAAGTTGATAGTGTCGAGGTGTGGTGATTTGAGCCCCTTGACTTGTAGTTCAGGGAAGACGTACGGGATGCTGGGCATCGATGATGTCACTTTTGGGACTGTTGGCGGCACCGTTTTCTTGGGCAGATCTACGGGACGGAGATCCCCTTAAGAAGTTGTTTGGGTTTCTTGATTGAGAATAAGGATATGTATATACTTTATTCTAGTACCTACTTCTTGGGTTTAGTTACTCTCCTTCCAGGAGAGGCAAAGACGCACGAGGTATGCCTTGTGCTTTCTGTGTCTAGATTCTCATGGTTGGACGAGTCGATTTGTCCTGCTATAGGTAGCAATGACTCGACATGAAGTTCATCTTCTCACCGTTTCCTGCTCCTTGTGTATGGAAAAGTCTACCTTTCCTCTTGTTGGGTTGAGTTGGACTCTTCACTGTTTTCTTTACTGCACTTTCAGTTGTACTCCTTTACTTTCCCTGTTCAATCTACTACTCACCCTTCGATACCTCCTTTTTTGCTCCATCGAGCCTTCGAGGTATCCTACTACGTATTTATATACTCACCCCTGCTTGGGCATTTCCCGCACTTGGTGTGCCCTTGAAGATAATGGATAGGATGGTCATGACCTCAGTGGATCATAGGATTTCGACAGTTTGGACCGCGTGCAGTGTTCATAGTCGGGTTCTAGGTGGAAGACCCATCAGTTGTTTCTTTTTGTTTACGTGTTGCTGGGTTGTGGCACCATTTCTGGTTAGGCATGTGTTTTTTCACTTTTTCCTTTTTAGCGCTTTACTTGAACTATATAGAGGTCGATGCACATTTTTGGAATATTTATATCTGTTGGTACTTTTCTTTTCTTTTTTTAATCTGCACTTTTGCATTGAGTGTCCTGCGTGTGTGTGTACATGTACTTAGGAAAAGGCCTCCCCGAGGTGTTGTGTCTTTGGCGCTGGTTTCCATCCCTTGGCCTGTGGAGGTGGGCTTGGGGTAGTTGCGGCTCGAGCCCGGGTTGGGTAGGGTCAAGACAATGAGTTCCCATTTAGCACTGATAAAAGGACCCCCCCTTATCATTGTTTTTTCAGCGCTCAAAATGGGATTTATCAGCAGTAAAAAAGTGATGTAATGCTCAACACTAATAAGGTGGGGGGTGGGGGTCCCTTTATCAGTGTTTTATAGCATGGATAAAGGTAGATTTTATCATTGCTAAAAAAGCGCTGATAAATGGTTTCTTTATCATCACATTTTTAGCGCTGATAAACAATCCCTTTATCAGTGCTAAAAAGCTTTGATATATGATCTGCCTGCTGTAATATAAAATTCTACAGCAACACACCCATACAAGACTTGCAAAAATATCGGCATATCAACAAGTATACTCATACAAAATTAACACCTAATTCATAAGGTAATTTCATCAAGTATACCAATTCAACAAGTATATCCATACACCATTAATACATAATTCATTAGATAAATAAATACATAAAGAATTCAATTCAGAATTCTAGGGTTTAGGGGATGTTCAGGGATTTGGGGTGGATGTCCAAGGTGTAGGGGGTGTCCAGGGGGTGGGGGTGTCCGAGGGGGTGGGGGTGTCTGGGGGGATGGGGTGTCTGGGGTAATAGGGTTGTCCAAGGGGCATGGGGTGGTGTCCAGGGGGTGGTGGGGGCTGTCCTTGGGGGTGGTGTTGTCCTCGGGGTGGGGGTGTTCAGGTGGTGGGGTGGTGTCGAGGAGGGGGGTCGTATAGGGGTTGGGAGGGCCGTCTAGGGGGATGGTATGGTGTTCGGGGAGGGGGGTCTATCCATGGCGGTGTCCTGGGGTGGGATGGTGTCCAGGGGGTGGGGTGGTGTCCATGTGGGTGGGGGCGGTCCATGTGGTTGGTGGGGCTATCCACGGGGGGGGGGGGGGGGTGTCCATGAGGTGGCTATCCAGGGGGGGTGTCTAGGTGGTGGGTAGGTGCCTTGGAGCGGTGGAGGTGTTGTCTAGGGGGTTGGTGGGTGTCAAGGGGGTGGGGGTGGGGGTTGTCCATGGGGGTGTCCATGGGCGTGGGTGGTGTTCAAGGGGTTGGGGGGCTTTCCAGGGGGTGGGGTGTCTAGAGGGGTGAGGGTGTCCTAGGGGTGGGGTGGTGTCTAGGGAGTGGGGTGGGTCTATTTAAGGGGGGTGGGGCAGACCAGGGGGTTGGTGGGGCTATCCAAGGGTGGTGGGGGTGTCCAGGGGATGGGGGTGGTTGTCCAAGGGGGTGGGGTTCTAGGGGGTAGGGGTGTCTAGGTGGTGGGGTGGTGTCGAGGAGGTGTGGGGGTGTACAGGGGGGTTGGTGGGTGTCTAGGAGTGGGGATGTCCAGGGGGTGGGGTGGGGTCTAGGGGGGGGGGGGGGGGTAGAGGGGCCTTCTAGGGGGTGAGGGTATCTAGAGGGGTGGGGTGTCTAGGGGGTGGGGTCGTGTCCGAGGGGTGGGGGTGGATGTCTACGGGGGGTGGGGATGTCCCAGTGGTGGGGTGGTATCTTGGAGGGGTGGGGGTGTCGTTCAGGGGTTGGTGGGAGTCCAGGGGGTGGGGGTGTTTTGGGGGGTGGGGTGGTGTCTAGGGGTTGGGGGGCGTTCGATGGGGATGGAGTGTCCAGGGGGTGGGGGTGTCCGGAGGGTGGGGTTGTGTCCAGGGGGTGGGGGTCGAGGTGGTTGGTGGGGCTGTCCAAGGGTGGTGGGGCGGTGTCCTAGGTATTTGGGGTGGTTTTTCATGGGGGTGGGGTTGTTCATGAGGTGGGGGTGTCCATGTGGTGGGGTGGTGTCGTGGAGGGGTGGGGGCTTCCAGGTGGGGGTGTCCAGGGGGTTGGTGGAACCCAAGGGTTTGGGGTGTCCATTTTAATGAAAATAGAGACACTTTGAGTGTTACCGGACACACTGTGCCTCAGATAGTGGAAGGGTTGACTCATACACATCACAAATGACCCATGGATCATTATCCTAAAGTGTCAACACATACCGAATGCGTTTGGTCAGATTTACATTTTTCATTTGTTGTTTTCACTTAAAATTTTGTCAATTTTAAACAAAATAGTGTATTTAAGTGATACCAGCAACAACGTGGATCGTACTGAGGCACATATTACTCTTACACATCATAAATTACCCATGGATCATTCTCCTATAGTATCAACGCAATTCGAATGCATTTGGTCAGATTTCTGTATGTCAGTTGTTGTTTTCACTTAAAATTATGTCCATTTTAAACAAAATAGAGACACTTTGAGTGATAACGGCCACACCATGCCTCTAATTGAGGTGGGGTTGACTCGTACATGTCATAAATGACCCGTGGATCATTCCCCTATGTTATCAACATAAACTGAATGTGTTGGGTCATATTTTCACAAGTCAGTTGTTGTTTTCACTTAAAATTCTATCCATTTTAAACAAAAGAGAGACACTTTGAGTGATACCGAACACAACGTGCCTCATATTGAGGAGAGGTTGACTCGTACACATCACAAATTACCCATGTATCGTTCCCCTAAGGTATCAATACAATCCAAATTAGTTTGGTTGGATTTCCGTACGTTAGTTGTTGTTTTCACTGAAAATTATGTCCATTTAAAAAAAAGAGAGACATTGAGTGATACTGGCCACCCCATGCCTCGGATTGAGGCAGGGTTGACTCATAAACATCACAAATGACCCATAAATCATTCTCCTAAATTATCAACATAATCCTAATGTGTTTGTTCAGATTTCTGAATGTCAGTTGTTGTGTTCACCTAAAATTCTATACATTTTAAACAAAATAATGTCACATTTAGTGATACTGGCCACAAAGAGCCTCAAATTAAGGCTGGGTGGACTTTTACACATCACAAATGATCCATGTATCATTCCCCTAAAGTATCAAAACATTTTGAATGAGTTTGGTCTTATTTCCATATGTTAGTTGTTGTTTTCACATAAAATTCTATACATTTTAAACAAAAGAGAGACATTGAGTGATATATTCCACATCATGACTCTAATTGAGTAATTTCTTACTCGTACACGTCACAAATGACCCATGGATCGTTCTCCTAAATTATAAAAACAATCCGAATGTTTTTGTTTATATTTTCATTTTCCAGACATTGTTTTCACTTAAAATTCTGTCCATTTTAAACAAAAGAGAGAAAAATTGAAGGATATCGACCACACTATGCCCTATATTGATCCAAGGTTGACTCATACATGTCAGAAAATACACATGGTTATTTTCCGTAACTTATCAACACAATCTGAATGCATTTTGTCAGATTTCTGTATGTTAGTTGTTGTTTTCACTTAAAATGTTGTCCATTTTAAACAATAGAGAGACTATGAGTGATACCGGCCACAATGTGCCTCATATTGAGGAAAGGATTACTCTTACAAATCCAAAATTACCAATTTATTGTTTCCCTAAAGTATCAATACAATCCTAATGCATTTGGTCAGATTTACATAGGTTAGTTGTGGTTTTCACTTAAAATTCTGTCCACTTTAAACAAAAGAGAGACACATTGAGTGATACCGGCTACACCATGACTTGGATTGAGGTGAGGATGACTTGTAAATTTTAAAAATGACCCATGGATTGTTCACCTAATGTGTCAACACAATAAGAATGTGTTTGGTTGGATTTTTGTATGTCAGTTGTTGTTTTCACTTAAAATTCAGTCCATTTTAAATGAAAGAGAGACGTTGATTAATACCAACATCAATGTGCCTTATATTGAGAAAGGGTTGAATTTTACATGTCACAAATGATTCATGGATCATTTCCCTAAATTAGCATCACAATCCAAATGTGTTTGGTCGGATTTGCGTACGTTGGTTGTTGTTTTCACTTAAAATTCTATCCATTTTAAATAAAAGAGAGACACTTTTAGTGATACCAGCCACACTGTTCCATATATTAAGGAATAGATGACTCCTACACATCAAAAATAACCCATGGATCGTTCACCTAAAGTATAAACTCAATCGGAATGCGTTTGGTCATATTTTCATATGTTAGTTGTTGTTTTCTCTTAAAATTCAATCCATTTAAAAAAAGTGACTTTGAAGGATAACTTCCACAGCGTGCCTCTGATTAATGTAGTGTTGACTCTTACACATAAAAAATGACTCATGGATCATTCCCCTAAAGTATCAACACAATATGAATGTGATTGGTTTGATTTTCAAACGTCAGTTGTGGTTTTCAATGAAATTTTGTCCATTTTAAAAGAAAAGAGAGACACTTTGAGTGATACCGACCACACCATGCCTCAAATTGAGGCAGGGTTGACTCATATGTTATAAATGACCCATGGATCATTCCCCTAAATATAAACACAATCCAAATGTGTTTGGTCATATTTCCGTAGGTCAGTTGTTGTTTCCACTTAAAATTATGTCCATTTTAAACTAAAGAGAGACACTTTGAGTGATACCGGCAACATCGTGCCTCATATTGAGGTGAGGTTGACTCATAAACTTCAACAATTACCAACTTAACATTACCCTAATGTATCAACACAATAAAAATGCATTTTTTCAGATTTTCATATGTCAGTTGTTGTTTTCACTTAAAATTAAGTCCATTTTAATCAAAAGATAGATTTCGAATGATACCAGCCACACCCTGCCTTGGATTGATGTGGGATTGACTTGTAAATGTCAAAAATGACCCACATATTTTCATGTATGATTTGTAATATAGATGAACTTATATTAGAACCATTTGTTGATTTATTTTATTCCCCCAATTTAATCCACATAGGTTTCAAAATTAGATAAATCAAGAGTACTAAGTACCCTATATTGAACTAATCTTTTAATCCTTTCATCTAGGATATGACGAAATATCTGGTTCCATTTAATAGAATAATTTTTATATAGTGAAAATGTTTTAATACAAGTTTGAAAATGCTTGTTATCATTATCAATTTTACTTTCAAATTAATGGATAAAAATCCATTCTTTAATGTATCACACCAATAATTTTATTTCTATATATCAAAGAAAATTTAGTTTTTCAAAATTAGAATGTAAAACCCAACAACAGAAGTTTGGTAATTGAAATCAATTTTATAGAGAAACTTGTAATATAAAACATCATTTACCAAAACAAATTAAACCCTATACTTAACACTAGAACACATGTACCCATGGATTCCACTTATGAGATCATCTTGTTTCACAAATAGATACCAATATCACTATCAACTAGTTTCGTAAGTTTCTCCATACCCTAAAAGGTATTTAAAATATATATTATAAAACTAAAATCAATATTTTATGTGTTATAAATTTTATCAGCCATATTTTATTTATAACAAAACATGTATATTGAAATACATTTCTTTTTGAGAAATTTCAAAAATTTATAATAACTTTTATTTACATGTACACTTCCTTTAAAGAATAAAAAAACGAGTTCCTTCTTAATATTTGTTGAAGGCCACAATTTATCTTTCCCTTTCCTATTAGATTAATACTTAGGACCCTTTTTTCTGGTTCATTTTCATCATATTGGTTTCTCCAATTTCTACCACAATCCTTTCCTCATCTTGAACACTCATAGTAATTAATTCATTAATTGACTATTTATCCTTATGTGTGCTATAAGAGATTTTAAATGACCCATATTGATATGGAAGTGTATGAGAATATAATGCACTAAAATGGTTGAAATATAAAAACCTCAATATTCTTAAGTTAAGACGCAATATCCCTCACCTACATAATGTGATCATGCACACCTTTCTTGGTGGCAATTCTCATCTACGAGAACTTCATTATTAATGTGGTTGCTAATGATTTTTCTGAAAAGATGAACTGGTCATCCATAGAATTTAGCATGTCAGGAACAATTTTATTCACTTTGACTAAACCATGAATGCTAGTAAACAATTCTTTTTATGAACAACATAGTGAGATGATTTGATTTCTCCCAATATTCATATAATGTTATATCATCTAGTGTTCTATAATTATTTACTATTTGAAGTTTGTATTTCTAAATGGAATAATCAACGCCCATCAATCCCATATAAAGAAAAATTATCTCCTTCAAAATTTTATAGTTGTCTCACTTTAATTTAGGAATGTCACATTGAATATTAGAAAAATCGGATTGTATAAATACAAATTAAATACATGATTATTATTATTACAAATCACATAATTTACCTAGTAAATTATGTTAACATGTGTCTAAAAAATATAAAATCACATTTGGACAATTTTTTACATTTAATATATTCACAAAATAAATTAATAATTATTAATTAATATTTTAATTCATAAATTCAGGAATGGAAATTTAATAATTCCCCAAACCTTATGAAAATTATTAAATTTTCAATATTCATAATACCTATAGGAAAATTATGAAAATTAAATTTAATATTTAATACAATTAAAATATAATAAAAAATATTGTGGGATATTATTTATTATATTTTTCATATAATATTTAATGTGATTTAATGAATATGTAAAAATCTTTTAATTAGTAATGTCAGGAGAAAACCCATTTTTTAATAAAATTTACAAAAAACCAAAGTAAAATAATTATTTTAATGAATGAAAATTAAAGATATATAAATATATTTAATTAATTAAATTTCTTCAAGGGAATGTATTATTTTATGTGATTTGATTGAATGTGTAAATTTTATTTGATTAGGAATTTTTGGAAAAACCCAATATTAATAAAATTTAAAAAGAATCACAATCATAGAATTAAAGCTGTGTAATACAAATATTTAATAACTAAAAATGTATAAATGAATAGGACATTGGTAGATAAAGAATATGGAATATCAAAAAACCGAAAACAAAAAAGGGTTATATTAAAATAATGTGTATGAAGCTTTATAATAATAAATAAGTATACAAATTTTTGTGATACCATATGTTATAAATTTTATAGAATGTTTAATTCTAGAATAAATAAATTTCTTAAATGAAAAGAAATTGTTACTTACCTACTGCCATCACAAAACACAGAAAATTGAGGAATCAAAACCTGGATACCTTCTACACTCTACATGGGGGATATAAATGGTATATGTTCCCATGTCTCTTATGAGTGCAGGGGGATTAATATTTATTATGGGTTCTTCCATCAAGAACCCACACTAATATACTCTATTGAAAAATAGTATTAATTCATGACCATTGTTTTCCATCAAATAATCAATAAATATTACAAACTTATTTATAATACATTAAATTCATAGACAATAATTTAATATATTAAACATAATTTACCATATTAATTATATGTTTATAATTTATTTTCCCTTAATTTATTACATTATTAATTAATCGATGAACCATTTATTACTATATAATAATTTATAAAATTAATATTAAATTTTATGTAATTTAATTCAAAATATAATTATATATTATTAAAAAATATATATACATTTATTCAAAAAATGTAGTTTTTGAATAATATATTGAAGCATACTTTTATAATGTAATGATATTTGTTAATAATGATAATTAATAACAATTTATTCATTTGTTAGTAATAAAATATTTGTATAAATTTAATAAGGAAACAAATATAATTGTTGGTTATAAACTTGTTGGTATCGTATAATCAATATCAATGGACATATCTGTTTATAAAGGTAATTGTTGGAACTTATAATTAATAGAAACAAAACATAATACCAAGAAGAATTGTTTATTTTTATCAATAAATATATTATCTATCACTAATTTTTATTGGTACAAGTTAGCTTGTTTATAGTGACCATACATTAACCCATACCGATAGATGCGGGGTAGGGTGTCTTAATGAGTCCTGACTGCTACACTCTCTCTCAGGGTAGGGTCCGTAATGAACCTCAACAATACCATAAACAATATTAACATCTACCCACTATTCCAATGTAAGGTCCTATATCTCAAACACACATAGATCAATATCTTCTCCGTCACGGTCGTCCAACAACCATATCCTCAATTAGTAATTTTGTCTCATACTGAATCTAAACCTCTACAATAATACCCAGAGTGGGGTCCCAAAACCATATCATTGTCCTGTACCCTCCCACTCAATGTGGTTCTTCAATACAATATCACTTAAGATGAGGCCATACATCTATATCCTAATCCGAACTATATTGACTACTCTTCTATTTCTTAGGGCTGGCCACATACCGCATCACAACATAGACCATAACTTCTCACTCAAGGTGATCCTTCCAAAACATTCTCACTCAAGGTGAGGCCAAACAAAAAGATCTTATACCACAACAAATATCACATCACAAATTTCACCCATCTCTTCTCACTCATGGTGTTCATGTGAACACATTCTCACTCAAGGTGAGAACAATGAAATATATCTCATTGTGAACAACATCACACTAACCACTACCTCCAAACTCATGGTAGTGTCCCATATCTCATCCAGAACACTAAATCGTCACTCAATGGAGGGTTATTCAACCACATTCTCACTGAATGCGAGACTATCCATCTAGTCTAGACATTTAGAATAATCCCAACTGGGTACTTGAATGTAACAAAAACTAGGGCCTCAAAACCCATTAAACATGTACACAAGATCATCACTGGGGTTTTAGTCACTCGATTCCTAGCCCCATATCACAAATCTTGTATCATAATCCATCTACACTCATGGGATAATCTCATCAAGAACACATCAAATATACAAGAACAACATATAGATCCTACTGGCATTCTAATCCCACCCATAAGTACACATACATGGTTCCCCAAACCCAACTTGGTCTATATCCATTAATACCCATACACACTTGTTACTCCATGATGAATCCTAAACCTACAGGCCCTACCTAACCCTAGAATCAATAGGCTATCCCAATACTCTTCTAATTTTTCATCACAACTCAGCCTCTCTAAACAAGGATCGTCTCAGCCTAACTCACACTAAGCCTCTTTGAATCCCTTGACCATGTCGTCAATATAGTTCTCACAACCCATACATGGGTCCCATCTTGCATCACCATAGGATATCTCGCACACCATCATCTATAAGAGGATATAAAAGTCACATCTCACTAATCCTTTGATGACTTATCTTTCTCATGAAACAGTAAGACTCCACCACTCCATCAAGATGGTGTTATCCATCAAATATGAGATATACAATCATCTCAACCATGACCAATAGTCCTAAGAATCCAATGTCTATCCAAATATCCATAGGAAACCAAATTAGGTAGTCCACATCTCGTATCAAGCACAAGGACCTATCCCAAACCTCTAGTAAAGCAAATTGAAATACTCTCCCCTTGATGACATAGTTGTCAAATGATTTCTAAATTTCTATTACTCAATGGAATCTTTTCTCAATATCTAGGAGGATCTTACCCTTCTATCTCTTATATAGGGAACCATTAGTCCCTTTACCTTTTAAAAAATCATATATATTCATGATGGTATGCAAAATCATCCATAAACAAGCTTATGATTTTCTATTCTAGGGACCACGTACATCCAATATAGAATTAAAATACTCACCATGATCTAATCTTCCATAGGAATGCCAATACATAAATTATCCAGACTCGTACCATGATCATGAGATCCTATAACAAGCTAAAACATTCCAAATAGTTAATTATACTATTTTATAAACAATTATTTAATTCAATTAAATGAGTTATAGTTATTTAAAAACTCATTATTAAATGTCATTCCATTGAAACCATGCATAACCATGGGAATGCATCCTCATGGGATGTATTATATCTAACATTAGAAAAATACCCATCATATAATCTTGATTATACCAATATTATATGGAATCATTATACAGAATTTTCCTGAAGATACCAAAATTAGTAGATAATGAAGAAGAAGAATAAATAAATAATAAGTATTAAATAAAACCTTAAATCACTATAAGCAAATTCCTATGAATGAACCCTTATATTAGGGTAATAAAGGAACGAAAATTGGTAGAATGACCTAAAATAAATGTCCCTCCCCACTATTATGATCGACCTAAATCCAAAATGGGATGACATGGAGAAGACATGTATGTCCCTAGTATAAAAAGACATATGATAAACACCACATCACACTGTGATCCTAATCATCATTGTGTGATTCCCTCACCTAATTAATCCTAATGTAATGGAAACCATATCTATAGTGAGACAAAAATCACTCAGATTGATCCAAATA
The DNA here is from genome assembly GCA_963277665.1 of Viscum album. Taxonomy (NCBI): domain Eukaryota; kingdom Viridiplantae; phylum Streptophyta; class Magnoliopsida; order Santalales; family Viscaceae; genus Viscum; species Viscum album. Next base: position 2,090,104,378 of record OY728152.1, read on the forward strand.
ATCATTGTATATGTCCTCATAGAATGGCCTCCCTAATCACAACTTGGCACACCTCTCCAAAGAAGAATCAAACTCTATGACTCAATCCATAACGGTGTGGCCTTAATTCTCTATTCCATAGAACCTTATCATATAAATCCTCCTTAGAGTAACCCTAGGGTTATGATGTGACCGAACTCTATTTATGTGAAATCTCACTAAGGAAATAAAAAAAGGATTCACATACCCAACTGTAAGAACCACCATCATTGCATGACACCATCCCACCATGGTGTAACCATACATAAGGGATATTTTCTTTTTCAAATTCAAATGTAAGAGTTATATTCATGGAGTGAGAACCTCTATTATAGTGTGACCCAAACATATTATAATTTTTCTTAGTGAGAAACCCCACAAAAATCCACTACACCATGGAACCTAGTCCTCACTAAGTAGCATGATACCTTTACATCATGGTGGTTCCTTGAGTTATGATGTGATATTTAACCAACCCTTCATCATGGAGTGACCCTCACCCGTCATTTCATAACAATCCATTTACATAAAAATTTCAATGGTAGGGCCACCCCAATACCACTTCAAATGTAATGTTCAAATTATACTGAATTTCACAACCTATACAGACTTAGGTCATTAAAAACTACTCACTATAAAATTTAAAATACTTGATAAGAGCATAATACTATCTAAAAACTTCTAAAACATTAATCATATTATTATTTTTCTCCTTATTACCAATTCTACACCAATCTAGACACATTTCTATCATCTATCGGCTAAGCCTAGATACATTGATTCTTTCTCAAAAATCATCATTTTGATCATCTAAACACACTCATCATTCTTGAAATGATGCACCAGATTTAGTTTCCACCTCACTGTATCCAATTACATACAAAAATACTTACAAGTCCTCATTTGGAATACTTCCCCTAAAATTCAAAACCCCCTCCCAATTCATCAGCACATTCCCCGATCATGATGCCTAAATTCCCATAGTCATCACAATATTTTATAAACTCCCACAATAAAGTTTTAACGAAACACTATTTATAAATCCATGGTTTTATCTTTAAAAAACCAAATCTATTTTCACACTCTAAAGACAATCATCAACACACATCTGATCTAAATCACTCTTATATATAACTAAATTTCATCTCAAGCCTCATTCCAACACCTATAATCCATACAGAACCGTATCTAAATCCCAATTTTTTTTATTGTCTCTAAAAAATTTTATATTGGATCTGACATCATAATAAAATACTAGTTTCATCTCAACTATCCAATAATCAATTTATCAAAATCCATGACACTACCAACACGAGGTTCATACATCAATGGTCGATTTATTTCACCACATTATAAGGTTATCTTTATTGTCAAATTGATGATCCAAAGAACTAGAACTCTATAACCCATATCTTATATATTACCAAATATAATGACTATATGTGACAATCCCACTTATACATGTCCATACACCCAAAACACTGATCACTACTCATTCTTGGATTATTAGGAATTTCATTCTCAGCATTCATCAAAATAAACCCCCAAAGTGTGTCAAACCCTAAAACATAAAATGGACCACAACCCTATATATAATTCATTATAAAATCCATGATCATAATTCCTAATAGTTTTTATCATCATAAATTGTCTCACTCTTCCCAATCCATGCTTCTCCTATCTTAAGAAACCCCTATTAAGGAACAAGATCAGATCAATCATACCATGGTACCGCAGTCAATCTATGGTATGTCTCCTCTTACAATAAAGAGAAACTGATCATTCTTATCAAAATAAAAATCCAATATTCATGTAGGTTCCTCATTAGTGGATATAGTCACATCACTACAAGAGTGACACCATAACCAAGGCCCACTAAAGTCACATTATCCTATACTAAGAAATAAAAAATAAGGCCCTTCATCACCACACCAACATCATTGAACCTCTCAAGTTCTATTATAAACTAAAAAATACTAAACAGATCATTCATGACCCATAAGCTAATCAAAAAATCATAAATGGAATCACGCATAACCAACACATACCTTTGTTCATGCTTTCAAGATTTCTATTAAAAAATATTCTAATACTCACTCTCCACCTACCAAAAAAGTTTGAACCCATAATTACCCTATAATGGGTCGTCACCCATATCCATATTGAAATAGTTTTGAAAAAGGTATACACTTCCATACTACCCAATATAATAACAAGACTCATGTTCATATGAGTTAGAGACCATCAAACCAAGGGTTACTTGCCTAAGTAACACACCATGATTTCTAAAGTTTACTTAGATGAAATTTTATTTGTTATCAAAAACTATTGAGTTGTATGAATGCATATTTTTGAGCATTAGATGAAATAGTGTATTTTCTAGAGATCTAAATTCAATGGATTTTGTGATTTTACCAGAATATATGATGTTGAGATGATAAAACCATGCTATTTGAGAATATCTTTCTCTTCATTAAATTGTGTGTGATTGATAACTTAGGATGCATAAAACCCCAAAATTAATTGGATAATGATGTAATATAATATGAAATGAAGGAAAATATTAGATAGTTAAATGAATTGACAAAATAAATAATTTTTTTAAAAGGATCAAATTCACTTAAAAAAATTCCCTTGATTATAAAGATATTTTTTTGAACAGTTTTGTGGAATCATGAATTTTCATTAAATTTATTACTTTTGTGGAAATATATAAATAAAATTTATTTATAAAATTGAATTAATAATTTTCAAAATAAATTGTGTACATTTATTTAATGGTTTACTAATGATAAGTAATATTTTTCTAATAATTCTTGGTTAAATGAAAATTCTTTGTTTATAAGCATTATTTTAGTATATATATATTTTTTAAAAGCTAATTTATCTTATTCAGAGTATTAAAATTAATAAAAAATTATTGTTTATAAATGTATAAAAATTAATAATTATTATTATTTTGATTATAAATTGTTTAAAAATGAGGATAAAATCATTTAAAGGTAAAAATACTTATTTTTTCAAAAAACTATTTCTTATGTGCGCAATGTATTTTATATTAATAAATTAAATTAATATGTTTTGAAGAATTTTTAAAATGAAACCTAAAATAAAATATATTCAATTAAATAAATTAAAATTAATGTAATTATTTTTATTAGGAAAGGAATAATAATAAATTCACTTTACTCTTAAAAAATGAATTGTTCTTAAAAATGGTTTTTACATGTTTTGTGTTAGAATATATGAATTATTTTATTAAAAAATTATAAATTTAATCCGATAAAATGTATTTTATGCTTGAACTAATAATTTACAAAAATATTATAAGGTATATTTTAATTTGTTTCATCATTATTAATTCTCATGGTGAAAGTTAAGTCATCTTAATAAAGGGTTAAATGGAATAAGATGGGTTAACTAAGAAATAAATACATTTATATCAAAAAACATTCTATTTATTTAATTTTTTTGAGTATATTTCAACCATAAATAACCATATATGTTAAATTGGTCCTAGTATATTCCACCTTCCCATTAAAATTACTTTATATTATTTCAATGTTATGTTTATTGACAAGAGTTCCACTCCCCTCACTTATAAAAGGGAAGCAACCCTCCTCACATATCAACAAACATTGATCTTCTTGTATCGATAAATAACTACCAAAATTACTTACCAATACTCTTTCCCATATTCTTGAGGTCCTGTTATCACCAATAGATCAACCCTAGAAGAATCCAGGTGAGATCCAAAGGAGGATTCCAAAGAAATAGGTAATCAACTTCACCAGGTTCTTTTTTGTTCATTTCTTTTTTCACCACCTACAAATATTCTATAAACACCTCAAAATAATTTAATAAGATTATCTAGAATTTTAAAATTTTATTATTTTGATGTGAAAACAATTTTTTTAATCTCATTTATCAAAAGAAAAATTAAAGCATCACTCATGCATACGTGCTAACAACCGCTTCTAGGAAGTGATGTATTTCAATTTTCATCAACGAAACTCATGAATGGTTATATATATTGATTAAATTAATATATATGATATTTATTATAGAATTATAATTTTTTAAATATTACTAATTTTTACCCTGGTTTATTTCCATCCATTGAAAAATGAAAAAACCACATATGCATACGTGTAGACTATCGTCTCTACGAAGTGATGTAATTGATTTTTCATTACCACCTTCTATAGATGGTTTTAAAATCATATATATTGAATAATTATTATTTTTAAAATATTATTTATATTTTTAGATGATATAAATATAAAAAAAGATAAAGGATAAAAATCTTCAAATCAAAACAATCGTGGAAAATATAAATGTTGACACCGAAATATTAATTTTAATGAAGTATTGTTAATAAATGGGAAATTATAAATTTTAAGAAAATGATATATTTTAGGATTATTATTAATATGATTCTAATATTAATTCAAAAAAATTCTTATATTTATAATTAATCATGTTTCATAATGTATACAAAATATAATGATTTGAGGTTAGGGTTTATGTTACAATATCACTTTTTATCAAGATTTTTTATGTTTCAATTTACATTATGGTAAATTGTAAATTATTTCTCTCCTAAAACACAAATATTTTCTTATCTTAAAGTTATTAATGGGGGTTTCAATTATTTTATTCCATTTTCTTCTTTATTGGTACTAAAAATACAAATAGATTGTTTTATGAAAAACCCAACCTTATTTATTTTTCTGGTCAAGAATATTTTTTATCCATTTACATATTAATAAAAATTATTTTATATAAGTTATTATATAAATTTAAATGATTTCTAAAGAAAATTATATACCACATTTGACTATATTTTAAGAAAAGTAATTGAATATTTTTATCATTTTTCTAATTGATCATTTTATACTTTATTTTAATAAGTGTGAAAAGGAATATTTATTTTGTTTACAGAAAGAATTGATTTTACCAATATTCTGTAATATATTCATCATTATTGTTACTTAATTTGTTTATCGGTTTTTTTAAAATAAAATCATATTCTTGATTTCTGGTAATTTTTCTAAATCTATCAAAAGAAAAAGAAGTTTTATGTTTTTTTCCAATCATATTTATAAGGATTATATAAATGTATATTTCATCTATGTCAACATAATTTAATAATTTTTATGCTTTAATATAGATATTCTATTATAATACCGTCGAATTTCTTTCTCTATATAACTTATGTTCGGTAGAATTATGTATTTCCAATATATATTATTACATTATATGTTTTGATGAATTAAAAAAATGTATTTTTGTTTTAGTGATGGATTTTCCATAATAATTTCATATTTTATTTTATGCTCAAAGAGTATTTTTATATGGATGATGGAATTCATTTTCCACCATATTAATTTATATTAGATGAAATTTATTTTATCTTACACAAATTATTTTATGAAAAGGACCGTCGCAAATAGATTGTCATATGAACGCTATGAAAACTATATAAGAGGTCACATATCTTATTATAGTTAAATATTATCTTATAAATACAAATGATTAAGGATTTAACTTATGTATGATATTTTTTTCAATGAATATTAATCAACTAAGAAACACAGTAAACCCAGATAAATTATTTTATGTGCTGAAGAATATTAAAATTTAAATAGAGTTTTATCTTATAAAGCTATTTATGTTTCAATGCTAGGATTATCGTACAAGATCAGTGATTATAGATTTTTTTTTCTTATGAATATAAATATATATTATAGTGAATTAATATGATTGGAAAATTTCTCTAGTTTAATCATTTTCAATGTAATTTTCTTTTCATGCATAAAGAAATGATTTTTACATTTAAGTAAATGTTTATTCAGGAAAACCATCTTTTTCTTAAGAATGAAAAAATAAGATGAACATAAAACTGACTATATCCTGACATCCTTGATCATTCCATATTTAGAATATAAGGATGCATACTAATTAAGAGATCATACCGTTAGTTTGTCAGATCGATTATCTTCTTGACTATTGGGATTATGAAGCGTGCATAGTTATATTCAAAAGTGGGGATATAAAGAGAAGATATTGCTGGTACATGAATAAGAAGAAATAAAAAATACAATATATCAAGGATAGGTACAAAATAAAATCATTTTTATCATATAAAATTGTTTTCATTCAAGACTATTATTTTCAATCAAATAACTTCTAGAGTTTTTCTTTGAATATATTGATATTCTCTAGCGGTTTCTTCATAATCTATCAGTTACTGCTTGCAACTATGTGATACACCTATTTAAACTTCGTTTTCATCTTTGCATCTATCTGTACATTTTGTGGATGAGTGTGATAAGGCTATAGAAATTTCTTGTAAAGGGAGATCCTAGTTGAAAAAGCTTAAACCAATGTAACAAGTAATAGCTTCTTTAACATAGTAGGGAAACCCACCAAAAAAGAGATGGTATAATAAAAATTACAAAACTCATCGATTAGAGTGTTGGTGGAGTGGAATAGTGTATATTTGTTCCCTTTACCAATATAAGTTATCTATTCACTATCATTATCTTATTTTTTTCATTTTGTTACTTATTGTTTACAATATAAGATCATAATAATTTAGTGGTAAAGAGAGGGTGTGTTTTAAGTGAATAAAAAATTTAAAAACTCACTTCATCTTCCTCTTGAGTCATCGCTAGATTTGTATTAGGGAAAAAATTGGATTCATAGGATTGAGATTATTGAGTGCTCAAATCTAAAAGTTTAATGTTATAAATATCAAATTCCAATTGATAAAATTAATAAAAAAATATAAGGAATGAAATTAGTTTTAAAAAACTATTTTAATGAAAAAACTATAGATGATGGAAGGTTAAAATGATTATATATCTAAAAAATCATCATTTAAAAGTTTTTCTAAAGGATGTTAATCCTTATAAAAATCCTAATGCTTACCTTGAAACACGGGTTTCTAATACTATGACCATAAATAATCTAAAATATAAATTTGTGAATTTTATTATATATGGGATCAATCTATATGAGTTCAAAAGATTTTCATAGTGTGCTATAGCATATTAAATGTTGAATAACATTTCAATAGTTTATGAAGGAACTGAAAATATTCAAAAATTTTTGTATAATACTAATAACCTCAAGTATTATACTTTATAAGAGTTATATGGGGAAATCATAACTCAGATAAGTGGAAAATTATCTCTGATTATAAAAGATGTTTCTACTTTAGGAACTCTTATTCTAGAATGAGATACACCACTAAAAATTATAATAATTATTCCACAAAATGGAGTGGAATTTCAACTTCTATCGTAAAATAAATTATTGGTAAAAAATAAAAATAAATGAACTTATCTAAAATATTATTATGTATGGTGTTCATATAGAATTTTATAACGGAGAGAACAGGTTATTTAAGAAGAAAAATTATTCTTTGAAAACCCATACTTTAAAGGATGTTAAGAGTATAATGGTATAAAAATTTATGAATCATTCAATAAATAAAATTAATTTAATTTAGTGTCAAATGATTAAAATTATTAATTTTCCTACAAATTTAAAAAATATTCTTACAATAAGAGAAGTGGATTTCAAAAATCCTTTAACAAGTATAAGAAGTATGATGGAAATGCTAAGGTGGTCAAATATTATGTGTCTAAGAAAATTGAACACATTAAACTTGACTTCCCTCAATTTCAATAAAATTATATGTCTGAGAAAATGAACATTGAGAAGGATGGATATAATAATAAATCCATGAAATCTATAAAAGCTACATGGAGAGATTCTAAGGAATCCAGAAAAGAATCAAATTTTGATTATAAAGAAAAAATATCAAATCAAAAGTCAAACATGTTCTTCAGGACAAAAAATGATGAGGTACACTTTACTTATTACACTTCTCATGATTTTTGAATATGATGACTTCAATTAAGATAAATTAAACGAGTAATGTTCTATATTATAATACCGTTGTGATTTTCTAAATAAAAATAAAAAAATCCTATATAAGTCATATGATTCTATTTTCAAATAAAAACAATATTTAAATAAAAAAATTTCGAAACTTAATGTTAATCATGATTAGTTTGTTTCTAGTTGCATTTTCTATGATAAAAAGATAAAAAATTTATAATCTTAATTTAAAAGTTTAAAGGATGATACTAGTATTTTTATTAGGGTTATATCTAAACAAGTTCATTGGTAAAAATATGTCTAATAAATAAAACTAAGACATAGGAATCATGGGAGAAAACTAAAGCTTTATAAAAATTATTTCATGCCTAGTTCTGAAAATAATAATATATCCAATCTCACTTAAATTCATTATGGAACACATTATAATTTTCAAATGAATATTCCTAATAAATCACATGTGGGTGGAATTAATAATTAATTTATTTTTTCAAAGTTATGTCATCCTAATATTAATTTTAGAAAATATAAATAGATTTGGATTACAAAATATTTTATATCTAACACTACTCAACCAAATATAATTTGGGTACAAAAAAAATATTGTTACATAAATTTTTTTGTAGGGAATAATAGACATAAAAAAATGAAAAATAGATAATGGATAGTGGTTGTTCATGTCATATGATTGAATATTTTTTCAAATTTAACACATTATTTAGTATTTAAGGAGGACATGTCACATTTAGTGACAATACCAGAGGGAATATAGATAGAATTAGATATTTTGTAAATAATAATCAATCCTAACCATAAAATTACATTATATTCAATGCTAAAATCACAACCTGATAATTAATTCTCATCTTTTTAATGATGAGTATTTAGTTTTTTTAAAACACATATTGCTCTATTTCAAAGATAAGTCCCTTAAATATAGAACACCATGAATCAAAAAGGTTTATACTCTAGAAAATAATTCATTGTTTAGATAGAATGTTCATTGTTAAAATACTAAAATTAAAGAATCATGGATTTGATATAGGAGACATGGACATTAAAATCTTTATTCATTGATAAAATTATCCAGAAATAATTTTTTTTATTTACCTAATATGAAATTAAATAAAAAGAAACTCTGTGATACACTACCAATGGGAAAGTGATAAAAAATAAATTTTAATATAATAAAATTGGTTTCTACTTATAAACCATTAGAAATTATTTTCATTGATCTGTTTCGGCCTTCTAAAACAAAGAGAATTGGTGGAAAATATATTTTATATGTTTGAGTTGATGATTATTCAAGATTCACAAGGGTTTATTTCTTGATGCTTAAAAGTAAAACTGTAAAAACTCTAATTATTCCATGTTTTTATTTAAAATATTATATTGATTGTTTCTAGAGCTATTCGATTAGGTGACATGAAATTCCAATGAATAGTGAATTCATAATTTATTTTTGAAATATATTAAATATACTAAATATAAAGCGTGAAAAATTCTCATGAAAATTTTGAATAACTCTTAAATTGAGGCTCAGATCATAAATTTGAGTCATATTTTGAGTTCTGGGCAATAGTTCTACCATATATACGACTTATCCTTGGAACGCATTGAATGATCATGTTGAGTAGAGTTAGAGGGGTTATTAAATGAAATAAATAAATAATTTATTTTATTTAATTTATATTCTAGGACCTAGAATGGTCTATAAATATTATTTTGTGACTAAATTTCATGGTAAGCTACATAACCTTATAAATTGAGAGAGAGCATTGGAGGGGAGTGCACTTGGAGGATGATGTTAGATTGGATTGAGATCGAAGATTGTTTTTTAATCATAATTCAAGGATCACGCCAATCATGAGGACCTATATTAATTATTTATTAGTGATTGATCAATATTTAGTTACGACACTAGAATTATGTTTATTTATTCATGTTTTTATATCCTATCAAAAGCATGAATCAATTGATCAATTTATTGATTCATGTATCGATCGTATTGTGGGAATGAGTTTATTTGTGTTGAATTTTAGAGAAATTATTAATTTTGGGATATTCATTCATCGTTATAATGACTACAGATTGAGGAAAAACCAAACATTTTTTTGGTTCATTCCACGTTTGTGTTTCTTTGATTTCTCCCACCATTATTTGTGCATTCATCACAGATGATTCATTTGACTGGTGATTCAAAGAATACCTGAGAACTCAATCATTGTGCACCCATTTCTTGGTGCCAAAGATTCATACAATAGATCCCGGTTTCATGTCAATATATGATCAATATATATTGAATTATGATTTATTAGTGATGTATTTGTGGATACTTGTTCCAATTATATTTAGTGTTTGATGATGGTGAATCTTGAATAGAGATTTACATGTTTATTTAGGCATGCTCTCTAATGAGAGGGAAATATTGAGGCTCAATTAAACTAGATATGTGGTCTCCTGGTGAGGATATCAGCATAAGAGAATGTGAAAGAGGTGCGGGTGTACATGGTGGAAGAACTAGTTATTTTGAAAAATCCTAGGTTACACAGTTTGTAATCCAAAATTATACACCACGTGGGACCCCCCAGTGATGTGTTAGGGTTTCTGTGAGAAGGAAAATATCACATGGAATGTTACAAATATCACATGGAATGTGACCATTTTTTGGTGGCTTATCATGTACCCATAATGGTACACATGAATGGAAAAGATTACCCAGGCTCAGAAATTCTATGTACTCTGACCCGAACATGGTCATCTGAACACGGACACAACCAGGAGTACATGCGTATGGATACAACATATACTTAGACATAGACACAGGTGTATTCCATGATTCCTGAGTAAAACCATGTTATAAAGATATACACTATGTAATTCTAGTATATTTTATGTACTTATTCGAATCTTTCTTTGAGTATTTTTCCTCTTAAGCATAGACGACTTTCATTAGGGTATTTTCCCTGGATCAATTCCATGACGGTTTAGTATGGAGTCACGTTGTAACACCCCGAGATTTTATGAGAAATATTTTTTTAATGTCATTTGTAATATGAAACAACAACAAAATCTTTCACTACACACAACACTGGCTTGGCTTGCATTACATGCAATCACTACCTTCATTGATAGCGTGTGTAGTACGTAATACCGAGTTTCACTAAACAACAATATATTTTTATGAAATTATTATGGAATAACCATTATGAATATTATTAACTACATTTTTAATTTTTTAAGAAAAATTATTTATCATACACATTTTCTAGAACATGGTATGATAACATAAACAAATTTTCAGGTAAAATAAGTATTTTTAAAAAAAATGCAGTTTTTCCACCTTTTGATGGAACACCCACATTAAATCTAGTTTCTGGCATGTTTGTAAGTTCAATTTGAAAAAATAAATTTTTTTTGGAATCAGGATATAAAATTTTACTTTGGATAATTATTTCATATAATTTTGATAACTTTAATATTTTAATAAATAGTAAAAACACGCTATATTTTAATTAAAAATAACTTTTTTCATCGCAATAATTTATATTGTTATATTATAATATTTAATGTTTTTAAATTATAAATAGAAAATATTTTTACCATTTAATATGATTTATTTCATTACCATTAATTTTACATTGAATTCATAGGTAAAAACATTTCAATCATTGGCAATGTTTTAACTTTTAAAACCTGTTTTCTTAACAACAAGATTAATTTAAAATTAATTAATGAATCTTCAATGTTTTTAATTTTGAAAAATGGATTCCATATTTTAATTCAGTGGGTCCAAATTATGTTAATAGGTTACTCTTATTTTTTTGATATTATGAATAGTAACTACAGTAATTTTTATTTACTGTAGTTAAAAGTAAATCTGGTAATTAAGGGTAAAAATAAGATTATAAAATGTATCTAACACCTGAAAAAATTTTATTGGATGACTAAATGTAGATATATATCACCTAAGGGTTAGTTTAGAACATTTTAAAGACTTTTGACGCTGAAAATAATTTAATTATTATTAAAACCAAAGAAAGTGACTACATGTCACTCTCTTAAATCTTATATGTATACTAATTTTAATTTAGTGATAAAATTCATGAATCATATAAGATGAGTAGTCTATAAAAAACTAATAATATTATATTCATCATGTGAATTTATTTAGAATTTTTAGGGATAAAGTAATTACGATTAAAGGTGACACAATAGTGATGTTGAAATTATTTTATGGATTGAAATATCAAATAAATGGTATTAAAAATATTACAATAAATAATATATGAACAATTTAATATTCTCCACTATTTTATAGAAAAATATGATATGTTATGAATCTATTAAATCTTTTTTTTGAACATATCTTATGTCCGGATTTTATTTAAAATCAAATAAATGAATACTGTCAAAATTGACACTATTGTTATTTTATAAAAATAACATAATATAAAATTGTTTAAAAATAAAAAGAATATTTAAAAATTATAAATTAAAATTTATATCATTGAAAATTTCATAAATTATCTATTTATAGGCAATTCACAACACATAAGTAAATATTTATAACAATTTAAAATTTAGAATCTTATTACCACAGATAAAATTAAATAGATTAAATAAGGATAAATCAAGTTGATAATGTTTGAAATAAATTCCCAACATGTCTAAATTTTATTGGTTTATGAGATTATAACCCTATATAAAATACTATTTTTATTTGAGTTATTTTGGATTTTTTTATGTGGGGTTTAAATTTATTATAAATTAATATTTTTGAGGTTTCTGAAGGTGCCCCTATCCTCCCTTATAAAAGAAAACCACCTCCCTCTACTCATCACACAACATTGAGCCTTCAATATTGGAACAACCCTACCCATTACTTTTATAAACTCCTTTATTAATATGCTAGAGGGCCTGGTCTTCTTCAAAGACCAATTTTAGTGCTTAAGAGGTGGTTTCCAAGAGGCATGTCGAAGAAGATGTAATATCCGTTAATGATTCATTCAAATTTATTTCTTCATCTACTTACTCATATTTAGTTGTTTCATTATTAAGTAATTACATCAGTATCACTAATATACTTATATGTTATTATAAATATGAAACAACCCTATTTCACCCTCTATCCATCCTACAGAAAACAAAATCACCGCGCGTGCGTACGTACAGAATACCGTCTCCATGCTGTGGTGTAATCTGTTTTCCACCACCACCTTACTTGGATGGGTATAATGGTGTAAATAATTACTATATATTATTATTTTAAAACGATATAAATTCTGAAATATTATACATACACTTCAATATAATTCCATGATCATGGGAACGATATCATCGCTCGTGCGTACATACTGCCTACCGTCTCCACGTTGTGATGCGACTAGTTCTACATGATCTTCATTGAATAATGATTATATAAATTAATTAAATGAATAAATATTATATATATAACACTAATAACATTATAGAAATGAGGTATCTATAACCTAAAAAAAATAACAATTTATTCGACAAAATATGCATAAGAACATAAAGCAATGAACACCCGAATTACAAGTAGCAATGAAATATTACTAATAAGAATATAAGAATATGACATATATGATATCATAACAATGAATATGATTCTTTAAATATTCAATGACATTATTTTATTCATTATACAAGAGGTTTAGATACGTACGAAGAAAATCAGACCTAAGGTAAGGGAAAATCACGCATTCTCATTTTTATCCGATATTGTTTTTAATTCAGAATTTACTGGGGAATATTTTTCATCCAAACCCATGTTTCCCCAATATGTAATATTACTTCTATCCTCCTAAAATTTTTTACTCCAATTTTACCCATTGGTGAGTTTTTAGTAAAATATATGAAAGGAATCATTTTTCATTTTTGGTACGAGGTACTTTTTGACTTTTCCGGCCAATGTATAAGAAATATGTTTTTTTAACTTATACGACATGAATGGATTTTTATGATTTCATAGAACATTATTTCCATGAAGATTCATTTACGGGTTTTCAAGTTTATTTTTAATCAACTTGTTTTCGTTTACAATTGTATGACATGTTATGAATGGAAAAAAAATTTTGAAGTAGAAATGATATTTTCCTCAAAAATAGAGTTCATGTATTTTATCAAAATTATTTTCCATGTAAGATAATATAGGGTTCTGTTTATATCCTTATTTTTAAATTGAATTGATTATGTTATGATTGAATTATTTTTATGATGTCCTTTTATTGATTGTGTTATGATGGCATGATGTTTAAGAATCCCATTTTTGTTACATGGGTTTTGCTATGATTTATGATTTTGTGGCACACATAAGAATGGTTTCATTATGAGATGGGTGGGACCTATATCTACCTCCAATTCATTGGGTAAAGATTTATATCTCATGAGATAGACATGGATGTAATGAGAGTTAATTTGGTTTAGTGATATAGGACTGGAACGAGGAGTGAACTCGGTTTAGTAATGGACTTTGTCCGCTATGATGGTCATGGAAATGATATTTCAATAATATGAAATGGTTTTCTATGATTATGTGTGTAAGCCACAAATATTCATATTTTAAGTTATGATTATTGGGATTACATTTCACTACTATTATTTATCCCATGTTATGATATTATGACCTCTTTTGTAGGTTAATATTTTCAAAATGTTATGTTCTTATGAATATAATAGGATTGATATTTCTTTTGTTTACCCTTACTGAGAATTTGAGATCAACCTTTTGTATTTTTTCTTTTCCCCAGGTTAGGAAGCAGGGTATTAAGTAGGATATGCCAAAAGTGACTCTAGATATGATGAAATAAACGGGAGACAATGTAGATGATTTATGAACTAGTTGTTTATGTTTCCCAATTTCTAAAGACACTATACCAATACGGTCCTATCATGGTTTTATTATATGTTTTAATAAGTATGCTTCAATTCTGATGTAGTAACCATGTGTGTAAAGTATGGGTCATTAAACATGTCCTATTCATAGGATGGTCATCCCCTATGTGGAACATTAATATCGAATATATTTATAGTAATCCGTCCATGAGGCCTATAGTGAGATCCTATATCTACATATCTTCCATAGGTGGGGTTATTTGTATCATCATGACCAACACTATGTGGGAATCAATCCCCTACATAGTAGGTTAATCTAGATTAAGTTTTTTGTATACCCCATGACCTTAGGTGTGATCCCCATCTATCTATCTATATATTCAGTCTTCTAGAATGTAATTATTACCATGGAGACCTGGTGAACATGGAATATTGGGTGGATTCCTTCAATGTTATCCGACACATGGAGTGTGTTCTCTCGTATGAGTGTTTCATGGAACATTCGAGTATGAATCCTACATTGGCTCTATATTTATGATATTAAATTGAGGATGTTTGTATAAATTGAGTATATATACATATTATTATTATATATTCTACTGACATATACTTTTTATGAGATAAAAATTATATTTTATGTTATATGATTATTGATTTTGGGTTTTCCTATTCGGTACTTTCATACTCACCCATGCGTGGGAATTTCCAAACACATGTCATATCTTAAGAAAGTGACTAAGTTTTTGATAGTGACCTAGAGAGACAACGACTAGGTAAAGATTAGGGATCCAAATATACTGAGGTGTTTCTTGATGGTTCCATTTATAGAAGTCATATCATAATTTATATTTTGTACTTGTTTTCATTTTCTTTTGGTGGGCTTGTATTTTTCAATTTATTTCAAGTACTTTATGTTATACTCTAATGGAATGTTTTTTAGATGTATGAATGCATGGTTATCATTTGTTTACATTTCAACATTATATAGTCTTGGATATGGGTTCACGTATAAATTAGTATTAGGCCTCCCATCTGTGTGATATTCTCAATGCAGATTTCCAAACCATGGAATATTGGAGGAAGGCTTTGGGTTGTTGTGTTTTCGGCCCCATCGGGATGGGTCATGACAATGTGATATTTGAGGTAAGGTTATACCTTATGATCAGACTCTTTGAGATTGATTTGGGGAAGCAATATTAAGTGTTTTGAGTTCATCTATTAGGCAAGGGATTACAAGTATTGAAATATGACCAAGATATCCATTATTTGAGACATAGAATCCCTCCTTGTTGAATCGATATACATAGAAATTGATTACATGTAGGAAATTGGTACATGCATCATATAGGAATGATTTGTGGTTTCCATTTCCTTCTTTAGTCAACTCTTTAGATATATTCATTGATCATGGAACATATTTTTTGTTTTAGGATTCTTCCATGATGATTCATAGAAAGGATTCAAAATCAGGGTCATGAGAAATCTACCCTGAGTGATGAGGCTTCAAAACGAGGTCCTTTTCAGGAGGTGTTACCTCCATGTGGGGTATGAGTATTACCAGCACCTATTGATTAGAAGATGAAACTAGAAGTACCGGTAGATGATTTTATAGGATGAGTGTGCTTCATGAGTTTTAGAAAAAATATCCCATTAGCATTTGAGACAAGTCAGACCCATAGATGGTTTAGGATTCACTTAAGGCAGTGATGTGAGTCTTCTGTCTTGTCTGGAAAACTAGTGACTAGATGTTAGTCCTAACTGTGTTCCTCCATCATGGATCTATAGTACTATGGTGGGGCTTAGTGACCAAGTCATATAATGAGGCGACTCTCACATGATCAGTGTTCAAGTGAATTTTTAGAGAATATTTTTCCCCACCTATGTTGATGGATGTGTTTGTACAGGATATTTTACAGCTTTAGCAGGGAAGTATGACTTTAGAAGAGTAGTGATCAAGGTTCACCAACCTCTATCAGTAGTCAACAAAGATTTTACTTGATTAGTTATTTAGGGATAAAAAATATGAGTGAGTACTACATAGAAACATTAAATCTAGTGTGATAAATATATGAATTCCTACCTATAATGGGGTGCTAGAGCATTATTTGGTTGTTGAGAGTTTCCTAGATGAGTATATGAAAGCATTTCATGTCGGTGGTGGGATAATGGGAGCTAAGACTTTGGTGGTTGGTAGGAGATGATAAACATATGGACCTAGACAAGAAAAAAGTTTTAGGAGGATATCCCATAATAAAGGTTCTATGGTTCATGGATATAAGGATGTATTTAGTTAGTCTATAGAGAGTTTGTTCTACTCATGTGATGGTAGTGGAAATTTAGTGTAGGATTTTCTGGATCAATATACTAATGATTGAGAGGCAGTTGTTGGGATTCTTGGGAAGAGTTAGTGACAAGAGAAAAAAAGTTCATAGGGCATCAGATATGGGAAAGGAGATGAGAGAATAGATAGAGGTGATAGATGTTCTGATTTTTTACCACCACCACCACACGTGGTTTGTACCAGTCTCAAGTAATTTGGGGACAAGGGTATGGGTAGCTGAATATGGTCTAGGATTAAGTCTCAAAGGCTCTAGGGATGATATGAGGTATTATTTGTGTCTTATCTACTGTATATACTACATTTATAGATATAGGTAAAAACCACTGATTTATTTCCACTTATCTAGTTTGAGACATAGATATTTCAATTGATCACTTAGAATGAAATTATTTTTAGAGACTCCTAATGGATGTGACATAGAAATCAAACAATTGTACTAATGGTGTGACCTAAATCACGGAGGTGATATTTTCTTTTAGGATATCTTTATAATAGTTGTAAAGTCCTGTGTTTTGAAACGGGTTTAAATTAGGATGATTTTAAATTTTTCTATTTATTGATGGGTAGATTTATTAAACTGAGTGCTCAAAAATTATTATGAGTGTTGGAATACCTAAAGGTGTCGTTTTTGGGCTTCTGTAATTACCTGAAAATTTTTGCAAGTGTCCCGATAAGTCTAAAAAGCACCGGATCTGGAAAATTTCACTTCAATGGATCTATATAGCCTGTGAATGGTTATAGACCAACCTGACCATATTACACTGCCTAATAATTTATTTATTTTAATTAAATAAAATTTATATGAGAGTTTTTGATTAATTAAAAGAATGTTTTAATAATAATAGCAATGAAGTTATTATTATTATTTTCTGATTGTCTAATTAAATAAATTTTCAAGAATTAATTAAATAATGGTTGAGGAATTTAATGAAAATTTTTATGTTCACCAGAAATGTTTAATTCATTGAAGAGTTATGGGGAGGTTGATTTTCTCAATTAAATGTTTCCTTTTAATTTGGATTAATGGTAGAGTTTTACAATTAATTGAGAAAATTTTATTTAAATAATAATTAATTATGAAACATATTTTTAAATGGGAATAGTAACAATAATAAATTTTATATATTTATTTTTAATATATTAATACATTTTAGTTATTAGGTTTTTATTTTTATTTTTTTAAAAGGGAAAAAGAAAGGGGAGGCACTGGACAATTGGAGGCGCAACTCACCCCCTTGTCTTCTTCCCTTGTGAGGAATGTGATTCCCCAGGCACACCTATACTGCATGACCATCTTTTTTGATATCCTCTTCCATGAAACTCTTATAGAGACCCCCCTTGCAGAAGTGTGACACCACTAGACAAAACCCTTGTAGCGAGCGACCCCCCCTTCTGCGACCCCCCCCCATTAGAGGTTCTCTGTCTGCATCATTTTACCCCGGTTGCTTCTTGGTTTAGGTCCAATTATTCAAGGTAAGACCTTTCCTTTTTGTCTACTTCATCACTTTGGTGATTAACTAATATTTCAATGCCCTATTTGGTTTTGTCCAAAACCCTATGTTTCAGGTTTAATATGGTTATTGCATTATTTAAATTTTAGTGTATGAAAATGGTGTTCGGGGACCCATTGGTCCATGTTCTGGCATCCGTTACCAAGGGAGAGGTAGGTGTTCTTGTTTTTCTATAAATTCTGTAGTTCAAGTAAGCTTATAAACCTGCTTTTTGGGTTTTCACCAGTTAAATTAAGGTCTGTTTATTTTTTTACGAGTCCCTATTACCAAGTTAGAGGTGCATTGATCAATACTTATTTGATTTTGGTTACCAGTTTAATATATAATTTTTTGATCAATATAGAAAACACACACATATATATGTACATATATATATAAGGCATGCGTAAATATTATGGAAGAACAGTTATATATTGGTTCCCAATGTGTGATGAATTATGGTGTGGTTTGGTTCCGCCTTGATGTACGGTCCCAAATCATTATCACTTTATTTAAGTATAATTTTCTTCTTTAAATAATTTGAGAATATGGGTTTCCCTGATAATGGAATTGCTAAATTTTTTTATATGATGATAAAAGATAATATGATGGTTGGTGGTAATGTCATATCATGCTTTCTTTTGGTTGGGATTTTGAATATAATCCTGTTGATTCCATTACATGATGTGTTAATGCATTAATTTTGATGTTACTGAATGATGTTTTCCACATGTGATAAATGAGAAAATGACCATGTGTTGGGGTGATGCATGAATTTCTGGATATTGAAAACATGTTGAGATTATTCTATGAATATTAAATGGTTCAACATGAAGCACCCATGGGTCATCCTTGTAAATGAGAATTAAATGGATTTGGACATAGACACCCTTAGGTGTTCCTTTTCAACCCATGTAACAGAATGTTAATTACGCAAACTATGATATATCAGTTGTCAAATTAATTTATTCAATGGGGTAGAATGGGTAATAAGGTAATTAATTGAATAATTAATTATCAATTAATGAGTTAAAAAAATTGGGGTATTTACTGAATATTAAGAATATTTAATATTTTGACAATTTCGGAATGTAAATTGGAAATTTGTAAAAATTAATGGAATGATTAACTATTACATGATAAATGCTAAATTAAATTATGAACTTGTTAACAATATATGATTTAATTAATCAATTGTTGAATTAATTAATATTCATGCATTAATTTAAGATTGTGAATTGATTTATTGTTACGACTGTTGGCCAATAATACATTTTTATGCATATTTGTTTTCTATGATGTATGTTGGTTAGGATGGATTTTTTAAAAATATGATTTTCTATGTGAGATGGTTTCTAAATATCTAGACCATGTTCAACATGTTTGACTTGATATGTTTATGAAAAGTATGTAAATTGTTATATCCCTGGATGATTCACAACTTGAGTGGACGGGTTCAGACTTGTGAAAGAATTGGGTTAATGAAATGTTGAGCTAATTATTTAGTTGACTTACTAATGTCTAAGAATAATTAATAATTAATTAATTATTAACTATTGAAATGGTTAATAGTTATTAAAATTTTGAGTTATTTGACATGATATTTATGTTTTTAATTAGTTATTGAATTAATTAACATTTTTTTTTAAAAATTACGAGTTAATTAATGGATGGTTTTGGGGTGTTATACCTGGAATTATACACTAATGATTAATATATATATATGATTGATAGACTAGTATTGAGAGATGGAATAATACTCTAAATACCCACGGGGTGTTAGACATGGAGTTCTACACATATCTTGAAAGGAAAAAATCTTTTATGGGATAGGGACTGATTCTCCAAATACCCCTGGGTTACGAGACAAGGGCTGATGCATCAAATGATCATGAGGGTGCTAGGCATGATGTTTTACACCCATTTATTGAAATTAAACTGTGATTCCAATTGGTTGTACATGAAATGAGTTAAATGGTTAATGAAAGGTGTTGTGGCATAATGTTTTCTGTTTTGAATATGAGAAAGGGTTTAGAATTTTTAATAAGTTTTGAGAACAACTGTTTGGTGGAAGAACTTGGGATAGAATCACTATGTTTAGTGTATTCGCTCATATATAGCATGTGAAAGATTAAAATGAATATCTTATGACGTGTTATCCTAGATAAAGAAAATTCCTGTATTTGGTCATTACTTTGATTACTTAGATGATCATTAGAGACATCTGTTATGAGTGACTTATACAAGGATGCCGAGATTATGTCAGAACTTGAGAATTATATAATTTAATTATGTTTGAATAAATGATAAATGAAAATTAATGTGAGATAATTGTTGTGTATGCATTGAAAATGTATAATGCATGTTCTTACACCTGCTGAGGGATGAAGCGTGTACTTGGGTATATTGATATGTTGTAATACATACATTATTTATGCCTTATTTCACTGTTTTTATTATTTATTGAATGTCTGGATTTGGGGTAGATACCAGTGGTCCAAGCCTACTAAGATATATATCTCACATCTTAATCGGGCTATCATTTATCTGGGTGACCTGAGTAAATTATATTTGGTTTTAGGAATGTTTTGTATGAATATACTTGGGGGATAAAAGTAGACGATAGAGCAGATTATCAAGATGGTCGAGGAGACGAAAAATGATACTTGAGTCTTTGTTTATTTATTTCTGTATTGGAATGTAAAAATTGTTGTTTTTCACTATTTTCTATTATGTATCATTTGAATGTCATGCATGCATCCGATATATAATTGGTATTTCCCACTTTTATTAAATGAGTACTATATTTCTTCCATTTCTTTGTCAATTACATATTACTTCTTCTTCTATTGATCATTATTTATTCTAATATACCAATGTGAAAATCTGATATGAAGGTATAGTCTCCCCACTGACTATCCTTAAACCCTCGCTGGTAGTCCGCAGCCACTGGAATATGGGGAGATGCGGTTGGGGTAATGTGGAAACCAGTTTGGGCGCCAGTTCCGGGATGAGCCAGTTCCGGGATGAGCTAGGTCCAGATGTTACAATGCGGTAATAAAGGGTTCTTTTCCTTTTGTATTTCTATTTGGGGTTAGTAGAAATGAGAATAGAAAAGTGTTAATTCATGGGTCAATAGCCATGCTTGGTACTGATCACCCCATGTATGGGAAATGACATAGTGGATAGAGCTGGGAATTGATGTTCATGCATTTCGATATTACAGTGGAGATTATTTCACCTTGAGTGACTAGTGTGTTTTCCGTTTCATTTTTTTAGGAAAATTTTAAGAAATTTACCTTGGACTGATATGGAATGGAAGTTACCTTACATGCATCATATTAGGCTCTTAGAGATTGAAATGCCATGCATATATTCCTTGTCATGTATTTGTATTAGGAGGATGCTTGACAAAATGGATTGTGTTCCTTGAATATATGCTATGTCTTGTACTTATTTAGAATTCCTTTTTAGATTGCATCATTTAGTGATATATTTATCATGCTGGAGTGATTATATGCCATACTGCCTCATTTACTATCATGTTTTATTGTTGTGCCTTGCTTCTATGTTATAGCATGCTGTTGTGTTACTGCTTATGATAACATTTTATAGATGTTTTGATGTTTGAAAGGGCTACAATAGTTAAAATTTTAAATGAATGGTGATTGTGATAAATGGGTTCCAAATACCAGCGATAAGGTGTATAGATACCTTATCGATTTCTAGATAGACACCCATGTGTTTGAACCTTATATAACCATAGTATATTTAAATATGGTTAAAAATGTAAAACTGGTGAGTTTTGATTGAAATGAACTGTTGTTGGGTATCTTTTTGAAGAACCTGGATTGAATAAATGGGACCCTCAGAGGATTGCTTTTTAGTTATAGGATTTTAAATGCTATATTTCCAATTTATATTTGGATAACACTATATTTGAAATGTTTAAAGTGGATGTTTGTTATATCATTTCAATTTTTCTTGTGGGGTGTTGATTGAAAACCATGTTGCTTGTTGTGAAAATGTAATTTTGTGTTTGTTGAATATTATTGAAATGTTAAGTGGAAAAAATGAATAAATTAAAATGGATAAAATGAAAAAGGATCATTTTAACCTCATGATTTTTGTTTTTCATGACCAAGAGAGAGTTTTGATATTTATGTTTCATAACGGGATAAATCATGGTAGGTAGTTCCGTTAGAATGTTTTGGGTGTTGAATAAAGATTGTCCCACTGATCAGGAGGACTTCATGGGACTCAGGTGTTGTGACACACCAATAGGTTTAAGTTATGGCTTTTATGATCAGTGTTTGACAAGGTTATCCTAGTTTTAGGAACATCACATCCATGTGTTAAGGTGTTCTGAAACAGAACGTTGGTGAGCAGCTGATATTTTATTTTGACATCATGGAAAATTTGAAGGTGGGTAGGGTCGCATCATTTTCAGTAAATGTGTCGGCAGGTAACGCCAAGCTTTTTGAATAGATTCATCTGGTAGTAGTTCGGCTAATCTTTTCAGTGACCTTAGTTTTCTATTAGTGCGCTCTTCTGAAAGTAATGAGCCTATCCCCAATCTTGACCTCGTCAGTGAGACACTAAGATTGTGTAGGTCTTACGCCACACTAATGTCTTACATGTTATAGGTCTTGATGAGTTGTTGTTATATGGGTTGTACATACGATGTGTGGTTTCTTTTGACTATGAATTCATTCATGTTGGTGCACAATATTTTTTATAGATCCTTGTGATGAATTTACTTTGGGATGTCATCGGAGGTCGGGTAAGGACTTCATTGTACATGTGGTAGGTGAAGTAATAAATTATAAAAGGAACGTCACCAGTTTAATGGTGATTGTGGTATTTTGGCCTATATTTTCTTTACATTAAATTATAGACAACCAATTTATGCTGGTCGATTGAGATTTGAACATTTACTTCTACAAGGACATTGTATTGTCCTCGGATGTACACCCCGTTTTGGTGAGATTTGGATTAGGTGTTAATGAAGTATGAAGTTGGAAATATGTTTTGGTTCTTAGTTCATTTGGCATTTGGAAACGTAGCTTCTTTGTTCAAACAAAATAGATCGACCCTGGTGGGTCAAAAGATGTTGTAGTTTTTTATGAATTCTTAGGGACAAGAAGTTTTTAATGAGTGTATATTGTAAAGTCCTCTTTTTTTTAACCGAGTTTGAATTATTAATGTTTTATATTTTTTTTCATTTATTGATAGGTTAATTTTTTAAACTGAGATCTGGAACTTCATTCTGAGTGTTTGAACAACTAAAGGTGTCATTTTTGGAATTATGTAAATACCTGATACTTTTCACATGTGTCCCGATAAGTCTTGGAAGCATTGGATCTGGAAATGTTTACATTAATGGATCTGGAAATATGTACTTTAATGGATCTGGATGGGCTTCACACGGTTGTGGTCCAACCCATGTAGTTTACACTGCTTAATAAATTATTTATTTTAATTAAACAAGATTATATGTGAGTTTTTGATTAATTATAAGTATGTTTTAAAAATAATAATAATAAAGTATTTTTATTATTTTTTTTGTTTAATTAATTTAATGATAATGAATTTAATAAATTACGGTTGAGGAAATTAATGATAGTTTTTCGGTTTTACAGATATATTTAATTAATTGAGGAGTTATGGGAAGTTTGAGTTTCTCAATTGAATATTTTATTTTAAGTATGATTAATTGGGGAGTTTCAGAATTAATTGAGAAACATTTATTTAAAGAAAAATTAATGAAGAAACATATTATTAAATGGGAATAGTGATAATAATAAATGTTATATATTTATTTTTGGTTATATTGATAAATTTTATATAATAGGTTTTTTTTATTTTTTTAATGGGAAAAAGAATGGGGAGGCGCTGGACAACTGGAGGCATGACCCGCCCCCTCATCTACTTCCCGTGTGAGGTGCGTGATGCACCAGGCACACCTCCACCACATGACCAGCTTCTCCATCCACCTCCTCCCCACAATCCTCAGTAGGACCCCCTTGCAACAGTGTGACACCCCCATATTGAACCCATATAGTGTACGACACTCGTGGCGCGACCCCACCATTCCATGTTAACCATCCGCAGAGTTTTTCCGCCAATTTTTTATTGGTTTAGTTCTGATTCTTCAAGGTAATACCTTACCTCTGGTTCTCTTTCATCTCTTTGGTGATTTTATCATATTTTGGTGCCTGATTTGTTGTTGGCCAAAACCCTATGGTTAGTGTTTAAAATGGTTGTTGTGTTCTTCTAATTTTAGGGTATGCAAATATTGATTAGGGACTCGTAGGTCAATATTCTGGTATTCGCCACCAAGGGTGAGGCAGATGAGACTATTTTTCATTGAATACATTAGTTCAGGTATGCTTTTAAACATGCTGTTTGGTTTTGTACAGGTTAAATTAATGTCTGTTAATTTTTTATGAGTCACAGGTACAGAGTTAGAGGTGTTTTGATCATTACTACTTCTATTTTGGGAACCTGTTTAATATATTTAATTTTTTTGATCAATGTAGAAAACACACAAATATATACAAACATATATATATATATATACATACATACATACATACATACATATATAAATGGTGCGCCTGCATGTGATGGTGGAATAGTTCTGGATTGGTTGTTGATGTGTGATGATGTGTGGTGTGTTTTGGTTCCACCCTGAGGTAGGGTCCCAAATCTCTATCACTTTATTTAAGAATTAATTGATTCATTAACTAATTTGATAATATGAGTTTCCCTAGTAATGGAATTTCTATTTTTTTTCAAAATGATGATTAAATATAAACTGATGGTTGGGGGTAATGTTACATCATGCTTGGTTATGGTTGGTCTTTTGTATGTAACCCTATTAATGTAGATACATGATATGATGGTGAAATATATTTGATGTTACTAAATGATGTTTTCCACATGTGATAAATGAAAAAAAGACCATGTATGGGTGTTAATCATGTATTGATGACTATTGAAAATATGTTGAGCATATACCCTGGATATTAAATGGTTAAATAGGAAGAACCCATGGGTCATTATTGTAAATGATACTTAAGTGAAATTAGGCATGGACAGCCTTTAGTGTGACTTTTTATACCATGTCACATAATGTTAATTATGAAAACAATCATATATCAGTTGGTGAATTAATTGATTGAATCGTGTAGGATGGGTAATAGGGTAATTAATTGAAGAATTAATTATCATGTCATGAGATGTAAAAATTTGGCATTTGATGAATATTAATAATATTGAATATTTTGACATGTTCGTAATATAAATTAGAAATTGGTAATAATTAATAGAAGGATTAATTATTTAATGATAAATGTCAAATGGGTGACTAATTGATGAACTCGTTAAATAGATATAATTTAATTAATTAATTGTTGAATTAATTAATTTGCATGCATAAATTGAAGATTGTGAATTGATTGATTGTTATGACTGTTGGCCAATAATAGCTTCTTATGAGTTTTTTTACATGACATAAGTTGTTTAAGATGGAGTTGTTTAAATATATGATATTCTATGTGAAATGGTTTCAAATTTTATGGGCCTTATTAAACATGTTTTACTTGAGATGTTTATGACGTGCATATAAATTGTTAAAGACCTTGAAGAATCACCTCTTGAGTCGACGGTTTTAGAATTATTAAATAATTGGGAAAATTAAATGTTTAGTTAATTATTTTGTTGACTTGATTGTGCATAAAAATAATTAATTGTTAATTAATTATTAAATATTTATATGTTGAATGGTTAATTAATTGATTATCTATTCGACAGGAGATTAATGTTGTTTATTATTTGTTGAATTGATTAACAGATTTGATTAATTATTTTAAGAGTTAATTAATGGATGTTTTGGGGATGTAATACATGTATTTCAACAACAATGATAAATATATATATATATATATATATGATTGATTAAAGTGTTTCAAAACAAGGACTGATGCACCAAATACTCACAGTGTGATAGACATGTGGTTCTACACCGATTTTATAATACCGGATTACTATATGGAACAGAGACTGATGCTCCAAAAACCCATGGGTTGTGAGGTATGTAATGACACTCAAAATACTCATAAGGGTGCTAGAAATTATGCTCTACACAAATTAATTAACATTGGAATGTGATTCATATTGGTTGTACGTGAAATGAGTTAAATGGTTTATGAAAGTAGTTGTGACATAATGTTTTGTGTTTTGAATATGAGAAAGGGTTCATAAATGTCGATGAGTTGGGTGAACCACTGTTTGGTGGAAAAACCCAGGAGTGAAAATCTATTTTTAGTTGACGGGCTTGGACATAGCATGCGAATGATTAATTTGAATATCTTATGTTGTGTTATCCATGACAAAGAAGAAGCTTGGATTCAGGCTTTACTTTTATTTCTTAGAAGATATTTAGAGACATCTTCTATGAGTGACTTATACGAGGATTTCAGGATTATGATAAAAAAAATTATACCTTACGATGGTCCTGGACATACTATGAGAGAACCGATATACCTGTAACCTAAGGATAAAGTAGTGTTCGTGGTCCTTATGAACCATATCATTTATCCTTTGTTAGAATAGTTTGAGGTAGACATCATCGACAATATCCTAGTATGCATGGAATGTAAGGAGGAGTAAGCGAGACTCTTGAGGATGGTCCTACACATACTATAAGAGCACCAGATTTACGGGAATCTCTCAAGGTTCTATTTATGTATTTAGTAGATATTTGGGATATTACATATTAGTATATGATGTATCAGTGGACATGGTGAAGGTCGAGACAATGTTATCTAGGGAGATACCCAAGAGAATGACAAAGGCACAAATCCTCCTTGTGTTGAAAGGATACTATCTTATGTTTTTAAACAATTTCTCTAGGATATTAGTTCAATTTAAATCTTTGAATCATAAGGATTATCCTATCAGGTTGATAGATATTTATTATTAGGATTTTTCATAATTGAGGTAGAGATTTAAGAGAACTCCAATCCTGAAATTTCTAGAGGAGAGTGTCATGGAAGTTTTCTTCGAGGAATTAGGGAATGACATTGGTTGCATTTTGATGTAGATCCATGTGGTGTTTTCCTATGGTTCATGTTAGTTGATACCACCTATGTAAAACTATGTGACCCATGATCTTGACCTAGAAAAAGTAGTATTCACACTGAATATTTTGAAACACTACCTGATGGGAGAGTGTTTTATCATCTATTCTAACTATAAGATTATCAATTATATATTTTCTCTAAAGGACTATAACTTGAGATATAGGTGATGGCTATAGTTCCTATGCGATTACATTTCTGAGATTATCTATACACTTGGAAAGTGGAATGTGGTAGAAGATTTCCTCAGTAGGGGATCCTGTTTATAGTTTCTGATTGAGACATCAAAGCAGTTGGCCCCATTACTGTTATCCTTTGTTGATGGGGATGGATAAACTTACATCCATTCAATGGATTTTACTCCTTCTCTTTTACAAGAAGCCTGGTATGTAAAACTTGGGTATAATATCATTGATACCCTATATACTCATATATCCACAGGACATGCTATTATGTATTTTATAAAGATGGGGAGCATGTTGTTCTTTTCTAGTGATAAATGATGGTACTAGTTTCTTTGAGAGAGGAGGTGTTGAGGGAGTTCCACAATTCACCCTTAGAGGTATATGGTAGTGTGGCAATGATATACTTGGACCTTCGATGGTAGTTCTGCTGTCTAGTTACAGATAAAGGTGTTACAGAGTTAACCTCTTGATTCCTCACTTTTTTGTATGTAAAGGCAGTGCAATGGGTTATAGTGAGTTTATCTCAACCCCTTATGGTGTCAGAGTTGAAGTGGGATGCGATATACATGAACTTCATGATAGGGTTACCTTATATGTATGGGGGGAACAATGTCATCTGGGTGATCATAGAACAAATCACTAAGGAAGCCCTCTTCCAAGCTAATCATGAGAAATGTTCAATATAGATAATGGTACACCTCTACATGAAAGATATATTCATGCTCCATGTAGTTCACATGATGATTTTATCTAACCATGGTTATCATTTCAGATCTCGTTTATGGAAGGGATTGTAGGAGGCCTTTGGGACACAGTTGTGTTTGGGCACATCCTTCCACCCCTAGAGCGATGAACATACTGAATGGACAATTCATATATTAGAGAATATGTTGTGGGATTTCATGTTAGAGGCCTTTAGAGTTTGAGGAGGGAAACCATCTGTTATTGAGGGTCTCACCTCAATGTGGATTGTTGATATTTGGTCAGGGAAGAAAGTTATCTCCGATATTATTTATCCCTTTACAGACACCGTGTAGAGTTGGTGTGGTTGGATACCCCTACGCATTACTACTATAGTTAGAATAGGTACATGACTTATTAAGAGAGTCACAACATAGAAGATATGTGCATGAACCATCCCATATTATTGACCATTTGAAGCTAGACATTATTAATGGAACTACTTTGGTAGAGTACCCAGTAATAATTAAGGATCGACAAGAGAGGATCCTCTGTGGGTGAGATATTTATTTAGTGCATGTGTGATGGAAACACAATAACCTTCAGGAGAGTACCTGAGAGCGGGAGACCCATATTCATGCTCAGTACCCACATCTCTGTGTGTAGTCCTTTATTAAGCTTTTTGAGATGTAAATACCCAAGGTGGGGAGAATGCAATAAATTTTACTTTTCTATTTATTTATTTAGATTATTATAAGGATTTTTTCTAGATATAAACACCTAGGTGGTTTGAGATTACAAGTCCTTGTGAGCCCAAAATTTGTTTTGGAAATATATATAATATATTCAATTTTAGGCATGTATAGTATTCCAAAAATATAGGAATAACTCTTAAATATATGAGCAGATAAGAAATATGAGGCCTTCATTGAGTTCCAAGCTTGGGTAGTACCCTATGTATTACTCAATGCTGGACCATCACAGACGTTCAGGTTGAGAACAGTTGTGTGAATAATACTAAACTAATAAAATAAATTACTTCTCTTATTTCATTTATTCACCATGACCGGTAATGGTATATAAATATATTGTTATGAGTAAATGGTAGGGTTATACACATAACCCTACAAATTGATAGAGAGTGTTGTAGGAGGGTGCCCTTTGTTGATGAAATTGGATCAGATTTGGATTGAGGGTCATTATGCTATAAGAATTTAAGGATCTCACAGAAAAAAATGGAACAAATTCATTATTCATCAAAAATCGATCCATATCATGGTGTGACACTTGTTTTACATGAATTTATTCCCATTTTATTATGATTCATGGATATATTGTATTTTTGGTACGGTTTTATTTGTGGGGAATTTGGGGGAAATTATTTATTTGTTTTGGATCTTCGTTCTTCATTATAATGTATATGGATTATGGACAACCTAAAAATGACCAAGGATCATTCATATATTGTGTTTACTTATATTCTCACAATGTTCTTCGTGAATACATATCTGATGTTTCATTTGACCGGTGATTAGACGAATACCTAGGAAATAAATCCTGGACCACCCATTACGTAGTGTAACAGATTGATACCATAGGACAAGTTTTGGTTTGATGAAATGATCGAGATATGTTGATGGATGATTGATCAAGGATGGATTTAGGGATATCTGTTCTTCATATATTTAGTGTTCATGGAAGGGATATTTCTATGAACTTTGTGGCATGATCTCAAGTGAGCAGTTGATAGTGAGGCACAGTTAGACATGATAAATGATCTTTGATTGTGGATGGAAACAGAACTGGAGGTGATAATGACATGGGTGTATACAAAGTAATAACTAGGGATTATAAAATATCTCAGGTTAAATGGCAGGCAATTTGATATTACACACCATGTGGGACCCCTTGTTTGATACTAGGGTTTTTGCGAGAAGAAAAATATCACACATCATGTGAACCTTACCTAGTGGCTCAGTGTGTACCCAAGGAGGCACATGGGACTGAATATGAGTATATTGGATCATACACATTGTGTACTCAAACCTATATATATTCATCCTAGCACATACATGACCAGGAGCACATGGGCACTAACACTCTATATTCACAAACACAAACACATGCATATGTTGTGATGCATGGGTAGAACATGGTGTCAAAGTAACACACTATGTACATCCATCACACACCATTTATTTCATCACATATTGATTGGAGACCTTTTACTCTTCATATTGGACATGTTGTGTTAGGTAATATTCCATTGACTCATTCCATGAGGTTTAAGTGAGGATTTCCTTCTTATGTATAGGATGGAGATTCCCTATGAGGGAATTCTGTTTTGGATAGAATTTTGGGAATCTCTTCACAATGCCTATAGTGATATCCTCTATCATCATATTTTCCCTAGGTGGGGGTCTTTATATCATCGTGACTTACACTACTTTTTCATCGATACCCTACATAGCATGTTAATACAGATTGGTTTGTGGGTATACCCCATGTCGTTAGGTGTGATCCCTATTTATGTATCAATTTCTTCACAATTATAGTGTGTACTTATTATGGTGATACCTGATGAGCGTGAAATATCATTTGGATGATATCAATGCTTTTTGACTCATGGATATTGTTATCCTAGATGAGTGTTACATGGAACCTTCATGTAGGAATCCTAGGATGGATTTACAGTCTTGATATTACCTTGAGACTGTGTGTATACTTTGAGTATATTTGGATATTATTGATATATATTCCATTGAAATATACATGTAATTAGATGACTATTATTATTTATATTATATATTTAGTGATTTTGGGTAGTCTTAAAAGGTATTCATATACTCACCCTTTCATGTGATTTTCTCACACACATTGTTTCTTACATAGATGAGCTAACTTTTGACAGAGTCCTAGAGGGACCAGGACTAGGAAGAACTTAGTGGTCCAGATAGGCCAAGATGTGCTTTAGTGGTTTCATTTATAACAATCCTCTCATAATTGATAGGTTGGACTTGATTTTAGTTTTATTTTGGTGGTATTTTATTTGGACATTGATTTATTTTACTTGTTGTTGTACTCTAATGATGGTATTTTTAGACATATACATTCACAGTTACTGGGTGTTTACATTTAAGTATTGTTTGGGCTTCAATATGGGTTCATTTTTATAGGTTAATTCGGCTAAGGCCTCCTATGTGTGTGATATTCCTACTAGGTGGTAGTTACAATCCCTTAACATATTGGAGATGGGATTAGGGTAGTTGCATTTTGGGCCCCATTGGGTTATGTCTTGATGGAATCGTGTTTTATTTTTATTATTTCATTTGAAAATGTGTAAACAATTTTAAATATTCCAAAACTGTGACTTCAGGAACTGATCATGGGGTGGTGTTTTAGAACCACAGATTTGATTCATTTTTCTCAAAACATGACATTAAACATACCTTTTAATCCCTTGGGATTCATCAACTGAATGGTGTTGTTGAAGGAGAAATAATACCTTGTATGAAATTTCCAAAACTATGTTATGTGAGTATAAATTTCATACTCACTTTTGGGATGAAGCTATTAAAAAAAATTATGTCATTAAAAATATATTATAATGAATATCAAAAATAAAATATCCTATCAGATATTTAGTAATATAATACCAATGGTAGAGAACATTAATGTTTTTGGATGTAGGGTTTATATCATGAATACAAAAGAAAAACATTCTAATTTCATTCTAAATGTTGAGTAAGGAATCTACCTATGTTAATCAAATACTTTTAAAGCCTACATGATTCTCAATAATATGTTAAAGGTAGTTAAATAATTTACTCATGTTAAGTTTGATGAAATTGATCATTTTGATCATAAATAGACTAAAATTGATGACTTGAGTGATTATATGGACAAACTAAAACTTGAATGTATTCATTATTACAAAAAGGATGATTATTCGGAATATGATCATGAATAATCTAAACTATAAGGGATTAATTATAATGAAAATGAATGTGCACTTCCTAGGAAACCTATAACCCTTAAGGATCATCCTCTAGAATCATTTATAAGAGATCAAGATGTATGTGTTACGACTATGAAAAGTGTAGAAAAACTTATTGAATTATATTCATTTATTTCCCACATTAAACATAAAACCATAGATGAAGATATAGATAATTAAATTTGGGTAGTTTCTATGCACGAACAACTAAATCTGTTAAAAAAGAAATAATATAAGAGAGTGTATGGAAATTGCCATCGGTATAAGGCACCGTGCTGGACTACATGGGGAAATAATAACTAAACAACAATGTGAATTGCGGATCTAGGTTCCTTCAATGATACAGATTCTGGAGAGGGGATTCCCTTGCATTTTTTGGAAGGGCCTTTGGGTCATGTATTGGCAATTGCGCCTCTAGGCCTTTGCTTCATGTATTGGGCCTTCTACCAATGGGACTATGGGTCATGTAAGGGTTCCATATCAACGCATTTAAAATTAGTATTATCGAAAATAAATAAACAATAAATGCCTTTGGCCATTCATGAAAATAGATTTTTAATAGAGGATGTCTATGTTGAACAACCAGATGGTTTTGAAGACCCTCATTTTCAAAATTAAATTTTCAAACAAACTAAAGATTTCTATGGTCTTAAACAAGAACTGAGAGATTTGTATGAATGAATGAATTAATTTATTTTATTAAATGGTTTCAATGTGGGATTGATAGTCCCAAAAAAAATTTAGATAACCTCATAAAAGATACTTTTATTATGAAAATATATGTTTATGATGTTATTTTTGGTTCAAAAAATAAAAAAACATGTAATTATTCTTAAAAAATCGTAAATAAATAATTTTAAAAGAGAATGATGTGTGATTTAAACTATTTAATTTGTTTTCAAAATTATCAAAAATATTTTGAAAATATTTTAAACTAATGAAAATACATACATTATTTATTAGAAATATTTTTAATTTAAAGTAATAATACCTTTTCAACTCTTATCAGTTCAAATATTATACATGACTTGGATAAAACTAGAATGTCAGTTGATAAGAAGCTACATAGAAGAAAAATTATTAGCATTATTTATATAACTACGAGTAGAAAAAATATTATGTTTTCACTATGAATTTGAGATATATTTCAATTAAATCCAAATAAATTCCATTTGATTGTTACCAAAATAATTTTAAGAAATTTAAAAATAACCATGTCTATTTCTTTGATTTTTCTAAAAACCAATTATTTATATTTATATTTATACTCAAATACAAATTTTTTGGGGGGGGGGGGTGTATACTAGATAAAAATAATACCTCAGGAACTTTTCATTTTATGGGAAAATATATAGTATCATGATCTAGTAATAAACAATACTATATAACATTACCAACTATAGAAGCTAAATATTTTTCTATTGGATTTTAATATACCTAGTGTCTATAGATAAAAAACTCATTGATAGATTTTTGAATAAATTTTAATAATGTACCAGTAAAATGTTATAACACATGTGATATCAAAATTTCAAAAAATATAATTAATCATTCGATAATAACGAATATTGATCTTAAACATCATTTCTTAAGAGATCATACAAAAAATTTGGTATCTTTTTAGAATTAATTTGTATATATTATCTATTTTTAGACTTTTTTACTTAGCCACTAAGTTCTGTTCGATTTGATATTATCAAATCCATATTAGTATTGATTAATTTACAATTTTTATTATAATTATTTATTTTTTGTTTTTTTGTGTGATGATATATTTTTAGTTGTTTTTTTTGTTCTTACTCTCTCCATTTTAGTTTGAGTCATATCTTAGTGTGACATGTTTTCTATTTTATAATGATTACATTTCACATTACTTTTTCTCACCCTTCATTTATCTCAAGAGAGAGAGATAGAAAATTTTTATTATGCGTGAAAACATCCAAACATTAAGAATCTTTGAACCCCCTTCCTTTACTGTGAATTTTTTTCCTTAACACCTTTAAACCTTCTTTCCTTCCTTATTTAATTTATAAAAAATAAGAAGTGCTCTTATAGTGATGCTGCAAGTAGTGGAAAGAGATCAAAGTCATTATAGAATTCTCTTAGTGTAATGGAAATCGATTTTGGTTGGTTGGATAAAGAAATACTACCAAAAAAGGTATATAATTCATAAACACGGAGAGATTGTTTTTTATGAGAAAGGGATATTATTTTTCTTTGAAAATAAGTGAATGATTTTAATGAGAATGAATTATTTCATTTTAGAGATACTGAATACCTTATCATATCGATAGTAAATCAGTAGGACATTTCAATGTCATCAGTGGTAATAGATAGTGTTTATTGGTGTCCTCATGATGGAAGATTCAACTTCAATAACTTACTTGTATCTACGGATGAATCAAGCCCTCTATATGTTATGAAAAATATTCTCAGAACTTATGATGTTTAGAAAAATGTTATGAATGATCTGGAGCATGAAAGATATGTTTTCATCAAATTCATTCAGTTGGTGATTTCCCAGAGGAACTGTGAGTTTGAAAAGAATTTTTTTCATGTTATTGAATTAATGTATTTCTTTCTAATAGAAGAACTTTTCAATTATTCCTGATATATCTTGTGATATATGTGTTATTTTTAGAATAATTCTATAAAATTTTATCCTTTTGGAAGGATTGTGATTCTAGTATTTGTGACAACTAGTGTTCTCCTAGATGAAAATTTGGATATGCATTTTCATGTTTTGACCAATATAATTTTTAGCATATTAAAAAAAGTGGACATTTTTAGGGTGTCTCTACAACCAAGATGTTAAAAGTTTTATTTGATAAAGATATTGAATCACAACCTTCATTATATAATGGGGTGCAATCTCAAGTGGTTGTTGTTGCTCATACAATGGAAGTGGATGCCTCTTGTGTAGTTTTGGAAGACCCATTGGATATAGTGTCTATTTAGGATAAGAGAAGGAGGGTATGATTGATCTTATAATATGATATTAAACCCCTAGGTGATGATATAACCATGTAATCTATGTAGGAAGATAAATATGAATCACATCAAGACATTATTCATGTGTTTGTGCTTGACACTGTTTTACCCCTAGTATTTCCATATTCTGAAACCAAAGGTAATTTTCCTACAATCATTACAAAGATAGTAAGAATTTTTTAGGAAAAGACCATTTCAATAGTCACTAGTGATGAACCCCTATTTTATGTTTTTTCAAAATTTCATACTAAATAAATAATATAGTGATAAGAATTTTGTTTTTTGGAAGTGATATTTTGGGATCAGAAGATAATGTAGAAGATGTATAAGAATAATCCATTCTAATGGTAGCCATGAGAAAAAACAAGAGTAATTCGGTTATTTCCTCTCAAGTTAAATACTATCCCCAAGTATAAGAGATTAATCATGCAGAATTGCCTCATACAATTGAATAAAACCATAATGTCACTTCTCCTTACCATGTTGATGCAAAACATAGTTGTACTAAAATGCCTATTATTGACGTTTAAGCCTATGGTGAATGAATTTTTTCCCAACATATTGATATAATGATAGAATTAAATTCATTGATTACTATGTTTATATAATCCTATTATTAATTAATGTTTCATGGGGAAAATTCAGTTTCCAAGGATAATGTTGATAAATTAAAGAATATATTGGTGATCCAGTTTGAGTATATTAAACAGATTACCACTGAATAGCCAAATAGTATTTCAAAGTATGATTTGGATGGTTCTAAGACATTGGACCAATATATTTCTGATGAATCTATAAGTGATCCTACCTCTAAGTCATTGAAAGAGGATCCCTATGTCACCAAGCTTTATAAACAAAATTATATGTTGTTTCTTAAAAAACATGACACGTTGAACATTTGAATTACCTATATGCATTGAGAATTTTTTCCCCTAATAATTTGAATGATTTTTGAAAATAAATTGTTGCTAAAATATGGATAATTATGGTAATTTCATGAACCACTATCAATAGCTTGTAATAGTCTAGAAATGGTATCAATAATACACTTTAGGAAAACATTATATTGATAAAAGATTAATTTTCACAAGGATAGAATGATGTTAACATTATTTTTATTAGCCTTGTAAAAATGGATAGGTCATGATCAAATATATTTTATTATTAAGAATATAATATTACAATGTATTATTAGTTATTTTTGAATTCTATGCTATCTTATTCTTTCGTATAGGAAGAAGATGAATTTATAGAGCCAAATGATTGATGTGATACATCCAAAGGGAAATAAGTTATTGTACATGATTCTTCTAAGACAATACTTATTATTTCCACCACTATAATTAGTGCATCATGTTTTTATAATTATTAATTTGACGGTATGAAGAAGTTACTTATTAACTATACTAAAAATGATGATATGAAGAAATATTTTTAGAATTTAGCTCCAAAGTCAGGGCATGGTTTCACTGTTTTTTTGGAATTTTTTAAAAATGATATGGTGAAATTGATCAATATGTTTATGGATTATATATTCCACTTGAATATTCTCAATAAAATTTCACACATGTTTGTGTTGTTCAAGTCGTACGACTGCATCATAGGATGATTGATCGACCCTCGTTTCTTCAGATCTTCATCCATAAATCTGATTTTGGTTGTGTTTCACTAATATTCATTGAAGACATATCATGCTTTCTTTTCTTCTCTTTTCATTCATTGTTGTTGTTTTAAGATTATTGTGTGACCTTACCGGCCATCCAAATACATGGATCTGTTCAAGATCTGGGCTCCCCATTAATGAATAGGTGTTGCTATGTTGATCCATGGTTCTGTCAGGCGGTAATGGTTTAGTGTTCAGGTGGTAGCTGTTTAACGAGAGGTTACAGTTTGATCTCTTCCAGGTGTCACATGATATCTCTCATGCATGGAGTGATATGCGGTGGTCTGGTTACAAAATTTGATTTTCAGATGTGTTTTGGGATTAAACAGTCGTATTTGGTGTTACGATGAGCATTATGGTGTGGGCAGGGCATTCACATAGATTTTTGTTTGTGGGATAGTGGTTCCGGTGATGCTTGGCTGAAAACTGAGTTTAATTAAGTAGATGGTGTGTCTGGAGATTGGGCTGATAATTCCTTCAAATGGTTTTCGATTAGATTCTTGGTATTGATCCAACTATGATTTGGTAGACAAGGTTGATTGCTCTAGAGGTTCTGGTTGTTGTTTTTCATGGTTTTTCTTGAAGTGTCATTTCTTCGGGTTTTCCACTACTGAGGACTACATCACATGATTTTCATCATGTTATACATTGGTCTTCTTGGTAATTAGTTTTCTTGGGTATCATATTTCTTCTTGAGAACTGGATTTACTTGTTGCATTTGGATGATGTGTAGCATTTTATAGGTTTCGTTGGGTGGGTGGCATACAAAAATGGATGGGTGTGATGACACCAATTATTAAGTAAGGCATCACCACTATGATAAATGGACGGATAACATTCCATGAAATTATCTCGTTGTTTTTTAGTCTAACAATGTGTTTCATCTAGTTGAAATTACTAAGATTTCATTTCATGGTTTGTGTGGTGGGCATCTCAAAAGTGAAAAGGGTGTGCTGGCACCTTTCATCTATCTTTTGTTCGCATTTCAATGTTGGTTGGAGATGTTCTCAATCACATTACGCTACAATAATGGTGTAAATTCTTTGCAGATTGGGTGAAACATTATTTTTTATCAATCTCACTATTGCACGGTCTGGTGAGGTGGTGATGAGGCTTTCAAGTTTATGCTTCTATTTTTCATTCTTTTGGAATTGTAGGATCATTTTGACATTTTTTTATTTAATTTTACATTTTTGTAATGGGTTCCCTCTTTCCATTTTCTAAAGGAGGTTCTATCTTTTTTATGTTCAATAAATGGGTCTGGACCCACAACCATTTATAAAAAAGAAGAAGAGAACCCATTTTTTATGGAAATAGATTATTAAAAAATTCAAAAATTTACTAATGATAAAACTTGTTTACAAATTTTCTTTGTTTCAGTTAATATTTTTTGTGATCATAAAAAATGGGGAGATTTTTGGATATACCTATACTATTTCATCATATCTTAGTACGTTATATGTTTAGACGAATCAAAAAATTACAATGTGTTTAACTGATGAGTTTACCTAAACCCATTAAGATTTTATTTAAAATTCAAGGATAATTTTTCTAGAGATATTGGAATTTTTTTCTACCAAAGGACATTATGTTACATTATATGTCTTGTTTCTTACATGAGTTTTCATATAGAAAGGAACTTTATAAATAGATTATCTTATATACATAAAGAAAACAATATAAGAAGGCATTTATCATATGGAAGATAAATATTATCTTATAAAGATATAAGAGAAAGGATTTATCTTACATTTGATCCATTTTGTTATATGAAGAATAATAATCATATAGATATAGTAAACTCAGATCAATTATCTTATGAATTAAAAAGTTTAATATTTAATAAGTGTTTTATGTTGTGAATTTATTTATCTTTCAATGCTAGGATTATCTTATGAGAATAATTATTCCCAATTTGTATATTATGAATATTGAGATATATTTTGTAGAATTAATATGATTAGGATCATTAACATTTATTTATCCTTTTCCATGTAAAATTATGATTTTATATGAATTAGAAAATGATATTTCTATATAATGAATGTTTGATTTGTGGAAGACATATTTTTCTCAAGAATAGAAAAATACAAAGAAGAAAAAAAGACACTATATATTTCTATCTCTACTTATTCCATATTTATAAAATAAGGACACTCTCTAATTACGAAAATGTCACTTAATTTTTTTAGATGGATTATCTGATCGACCATTTGGTATCATCTAGTGTGCTTGGTACAAATTTAATAATGGAGATATAAAACGAGTATCTTATTGGTGCATGAATAAGAAAAGATAAAAATTTCATTATATTAAGGAGAGATAAAAAATAGAATCATTTTATGAATCATGTAAGTTATTTTTCTTTTAATATCATTCTTTATTATCAAATAACTTATAGAGATACTCATTGAATATATTCCTCTTCTCTGGATGTTTCTTATAATTTCGTGAACTGCTTCTAGAAATTGTGTGTTTCACCTATTTAAACTTCATTATTATTTTTTTATCTATATAAACTCATTATGAATGAGTGTGATAAGTTCATGTATAGGTATTGTAAATGGAGTTACTGGTTGAAATCACATAGAAATTTTTCACAAGTTATGGCTTCTTTTACTTACCTAGGCATCCCCAAGAAAAAGGGTAGGTATAATGAAAATCACCAAACTCATGGAGTAGAGTGTCATTGGATTGTGCTAGGGAATATTTGTGGACTAAACCACTATAAATTATCTATGTTATATATTTATCTTAAATTATTTCATTATACTATTTATTTGGGATAAGATAATATCAGAATTGTTCAATATCAATGAAAAGGTGGGTTTTATGTAAATAAAATATAAACAACTCAATTCACCCCCTTTAGAGTCAATTATTCATTTTTCTCTGACCATTAGCTTATAATGATTGTGTTTTTAGTATGTTTTTATGAAACTTATTTCATTACATGGGTAAATTAATCTATGGGTAAATGATGAATGGTCTTATATTCTTATGTTATATATATGAATGGTTTATTATTATGAGATGGGTGGGTCTGTTATTTCCCTCTAACACATTGGGTAATGTTTTATACCTCATGATATAAAAGGGTACACATGTACTTATACCAAGACCAAGAGGGTAAATGGGTGGTTATCCCAAGCACAAGTGGGTACAGAATTAGTTATCCCAAGCCCAATAGGTTACACATGTAGATATCCCAATCCCCTAAAGATATATGGGTGGTTATCCCAATCCTACTATGTGGTTAATGTCATGGTGGGTATCCTAGAAATATCATTTCTATGACTAGTTATATTTCACAAAATCATGTATTATTCTTATGACATGCTCTCATGTCTAAGATTTATTATTTACGATTATGCACTCTTATGACTTTGTTATGAGAATTCCTTATTCCATGACTCATGATTTATGGTCAATGACTTGTTAGATATTTTTTATAGGTAAATATCATATTCTAATACACTTATTCATATCTTATATTCACTTATGACTATATATTTATATCTCGGATATTTACCCTTAATGAGGATCTACACTCACCATTTCAAATGTTTCCACTTTATGTGGTTATGAAGGAAGATATTAGGCAGGATATGTTTAAGATGAGTACTACGTAAGAAGAACTTTTATGGAGATATTGAAGATATTTCGGGAAATAAGTTGATTATTTATCTATTCTATAATGAAACTAAACCTATATAGTTATTGAGTTTGTATTATTTGATATATGTGATGAATAATCTTCTAAAATGATTGTATATCTATTAATGTTATGCTTTTGTTACCACTATTGATATCATAGAATGGTTTAGTTATTTTTGGAGATTAGGTTATAAAGAATAAGTGAGTGATCACCCAAAGCAACCTATTATAAAAGTGATATAGAAGGAATCAAAAATTTAATGGGCTGAAAAAAAGTGTTATAATTTAGAACATCTTAGGAATGGATTTCATTATTTTTGATTTATTACTCTGATTCATATTGGTTAATACTCAAACAAAACTTTTTTTCTCATAGAAAATGACGAGTACATGAAAAAAATGGATAAAGGTTTTCTTATTATACATTCATTAAAATTTAATGTTTATTTAAATGGTTTTACAAAATCATTGATATCCTATGAATTTTTCTAATAGTATAACATCATCACCTCAATAGTTAGATATTGAATTATTAGTGAATCTCATAGTGGTATGATGATTTTATCTCATGTTTATAGCTCCTCTCCAATAAAGGTTTGTGAGAATGTGGTTCATGTAAATCTTTCTATTATCCCTCTTTTTAAATTTGATGAGATTTTGGGTAAGTAATTTATTTCTTCATATAGATCCCAAATAAATTTTTGAGGAAGGGAAGTTATATTTCATATTTTGAATCAACCTATGATCATCTATCTGTGTGAGGATTAATATGAAAATCCCATTGGAATTAATTCCATTATATGGGTCCTCAAGCCTGTTCATGATGGGTATTTATCTCTAGTAGTCAGGGAAAAATCAAAATTGAATATATTTCTATTATTATAGAATATGTCCAAGTATTTCATAAATATTTTCCTAGTATTCCCCCAAGTCATATAATAGTGTTTTCAAAATAAATCATACAACATACTTCACCTATTTCATATACTCCTTATATAATGACCCCAATTGAGTTATAAGAATTGAATAAGACACTCCAAGAGAATCTAGAAAAGGTATTCATATGACCAAGTTTGTAATAATAGGGAGAACCGGTTCTTTTTGTTAAAAATAAATATGATTTGATGAGACTTCTCATTGATTATTGAGAACTTAATAGGATAACTATCAAGAGAAAATACCCTCTACCCCATATTGATGACTTTTTTGACCACCTTTGTAAATATAAATACTTTTTCATGTTTATTCATTAATATGGATATCATTAATTAAATTTAAAAAATAGGATATACCCAATAAATCATTTCATACATGGCACAAACACCATAAATTTATAATTATTCCTTTTAGACTTACCAATTACCCTACTATATTGATGGATCTAATGAATAGAGTTATTGGATGTTACCTTGAGTAGTTTTTGGTAATATTTATATATGATATTATCATATATTCCAATAGTGAGGAAGAACATAAAAATCATTTGAGTATTTTGTAGATGACCTTGAGGAAGGAGTAAAAGTATGAAAAATTTAACATGTTTTAATTATGTCTATGTAATGTTTCATTATTGCATTTGGTAATTATAAGAGAAGTTATATTAGTGGATCCTTTAAAGATGGATGTTATTAAATAATGACCTAGAACAACCACGGTGACTAAGATCTAATGTTTTCTTAGATTGGATGGATATTATTGATGCTTGGTGAGATATTTATCATAGGTATCAAATCCACTAACCAAGTTGATAGGGAATGGATCCACATTCCTTTGGATAGATGACTATGAATAAAATTTCAGGGAACTAAAGATTATATTTTTCATTACACATTTTCATACACTACCCTATAGTGGAGAATATTTCATTGTATATATTGATACATCAAAGATGGGGAAAATATTTATTCCCATGAAGAATAACAAGGTAGTAACATATTCCTCAAAAAAATATAATATTCATAAGAAAAATTATCTAACTCATGGTTTAGAGATTGTAGTGGTAAATTATATCATTAAAAATACAGAGTAATTATCATTATTTTGAAAGGTGTAATATATTTACTATTTTTATAATCTTGAAGTATATATTCACACCGAAATAATTGAATATGTACCAATAGAGATGGTAGGAGATTATCTAATATTAAGACTACTTAATAAATTACCACCCATA
Source organism: Viscum album (assembly GCA_963277665.1). Taxonomy (NCBI): domain Eukaryota; kingdom Viridiplantae; phylum Streptophyta; class Magnoliopsida; order Santalales; family Viscaceae; genus Viscum; species Viscum album. Next base: position 2,090,147,492 of record OY728152.1, read on the forward strand.
GAAGGTGAAAAAGTTTGTTGATGATATGATTTAGGAAGAACATGAAATTTCATCCATGATGATATTTGAAAGAGATCTAATACTTACGGATTTTCACAACATGTGATTAATTGACTGAAATCAAACATTATTAAGAAAGATAAACAGTGACCAAAATAAGTAGTCAAGGAGGCCTAAAATTATTTAGTTATAAATCCTGAAATTATCAGATGAATTTTTTACCATTTATCAATTAGAATATTAAGAATTTGCATAAGGAATATTTGAAGCTGAAAAAGAATTTAAGGGATTTTCCAAATCATTACCATGACAATGATAGATTAATAAGATTTAGGAACCAAATTCATATTCCTTAAATTCTAAAATTAGAGAAGGATCTATTGAATAAAACACATATAACAGAATTCTCTATCAATCATAGACGTATAAAGATGTAAAAATATCTAAAAGATAATTTATGGAGGTAAAATATGAGAATGGATATTTAATAGTATGAATCTCAATGATTGGTATGTAAAAAAGTTTAATCCAAACATCAAAAGTCGAAGGGGATGACACCACCATTACCCATACTTATATGGAAATTAGAAAATATGACCATGGATTTAATTAAAGTAATCCCAAGATACCTAATGTTTGTAACACCATTTGGGTTGTAATCAATTCCCTTATAATGTTGGCACATTTCATTTCTATCGGATAATATTTATTTCTTGACCAACTCGATAAAATATATAGTAAGGAAGTTGTAAGATAACATGGAGTATCACTATCAATTGCATCTTGTCATGATTACAGGTTTAGATCAAAGTTATAGAACATTATTCAATATGATTTGAATAAAAAATTTAATTTTATTATCGAATATCACCCCTTTACTAATGGGCAATCTGGAATAACTATCGAGGCCCTTAAGGATATACTGAGTGCTTTCTCTATAGAATTCAATGGAGGTTGTTGTTAACACCTTCCTCTAGTCAATTTCTCTTATAACAATAGTTTTCTCTAAAAACTTTTGACAGATCCTTATAAAAAAATTTAAATAAAAAAGTGTTGAATTATAACATGTTGGTATTAAGTTAGATAATGAATGATATTAGGAAATGAACAAGTTGAGGAAATTATAGAGAAGATTAGTTCCATTCAGTAGTACATCAAAGCAGATCTGAATCAATGAAAATGTTATGATATCTATCTATAAAAAGATCTATAGTTTAAATTTAGAGACATGGTATTTCTATAATTATATCATTTGAAGAAAATTATGATATTTTAAAATAAGGAGCATATATTACTAAGACATATCAATCCCTATGAGATTCATGATTAAATTTGAATGTTTTTTATAGCTTAGAGGTTCCACCAAACCTATCTCAAGTTCATGATGTGTTCCATGTATAAATTTTGAGTTATTTTATACAAAATACTTCAGATTTACTAAAATATAAGGTTTTACATATGAGTAATGATCTTTCACATTAAAAATAACTGGTAGAGACTCTGTTTTGAAGAGACAAAGTGTTGTGAAATAATACCACTCACATGGGAAATTTTGATGTGGAGAAACCATAAATATAATGAAGATACATAGAAACCTAAGGATATAATGAGGTACATGTATCCTCATCTATTTCCATTATAATTATGGGATTTAAATGGTGTAATTATTTTTAGGGTGTTAGCGTTTAAAACCGTGATATTTTAGAATATATTTCTCTTTAATAAATTTGATGTCTTTGATAGCTTTTGATGCACACAAAACTAAACATAAGTGAATAATTATTTATGAAAATAGAAAATTAAAGACATTATTTTATATTTTAATTAAAATTATAATGAAAATAACTTTTGTAAAATTATCAAATGTACAAATAGAAATACCATTGATTCTAAAAAGTCTATTTTAAAATATTTTATTGAATTATTCATTTTTGTAAAATTTAATACTTTTTAGAAAATAATTCAATAAAATTTATTGATAAATTTCAAGTAATAATTTATAAAATCAATTAATGACATCTATGAATAGGATATGTAGTGATAATTAATACTAGTCAAATAATTCTTCGTTAAACATAATGTTTTTGTTTATAAATATTTTTTATTATATATGTTTTTGAAAAGTTAATTTATGTTATTTAATGTATTAAACATATGTAAATTATTGTATATACATATATAGAAATTAATTGAAATCCATACATTGATTAATAATTGGTTATCAATGAATATAATGTCATTCGAACACAAAAAGAGATTTTTTAGAGAACTATTTTCTATGTATGAAATATATTTTATTGAAGGAGTTAAATTATTCAATAATGATGAATGGTTTTAATAAAATTTTAAGATAATATATTCAATTAAATAATTTAATATTAATTTAATGGTTATTACCAAGAAAGGGATAATAATAAATTCATTTTATGCATAAAAAATTCAGTTTTTTCTAAATTTGGATTTTACGTGTTTCATGTATAAAAATTCATATTAATTTATACCACCCTTAATAATTTAATATTATAGAATCGATATTATATTTGGAATCAAAATTTATAAATTTTTTATAACTTCACTTTTATTTTTTACCTTAATGAATAGTTACCATTGAAAAGGTTATGTCCTCACAGTAAAGGTTAAAATGCATTAAAATGGATTAAAAATATGGATAAGGTTTATAATATAACAATATACTTATCATAATTTGATTTTTTTAGTGTAATTATACATAACGATATCATATATTCTAAATTGGAATTATTTTTTTCAACATTCCCATAAAAATGTCTATATTTTTTTAAATTTAGGGGTATTTACAATGGTGTCACTACCCTCACTTATAAAAAGGGAATATCCTCTCCTTACCTATATACACACTATGAGTACATTATATTAAGAAATATATTTCCCAATAGATTCCCAACTCACCTCCATAGGAATTATAGGTTTGGGTATCACTAAAAGACTTGCCTAATAGGACTTAAGTCCGAAGATGGATTCCTAAGGAAGAGGTAATCAACTTATCTGAGTTCTTTTAAGTTTATTTCTTCTTCAACCTCCTCCAAATATTATGTAACCACATCAATATAATGGAATCAATATCATTATTATGCAGAAATATTATTATGTTTATATAATAATCATTTTCTTCTTCTCATCCATCTAATGGAAAATTAAATTACGGCTCATTCATGTATACTAACTAGCACCTCCCTGAAGCAATGCATTCCATTTTTCATAACCACATATCATATATTTTAATATGTATGTATTTAATGAATATATACAATATTTATGAAATTAATATGATTTTTAGATGATATATTATCATCTTCTTTACTTTATTTCCATCTATTGAAAAATTAAATCATCACATGTGCGTACGTGTGAACAACAACCTCCACAAAGTGATGTGATTTATTTTATTATAAAAAACATACATGGATAGTTACAAATATATATATAATGGGTAAATATTATATTTATTTGGCGATTAATATTTTGGATATAATTAAACCATGATAAATGTTCAAGGATAAGAATCACCAAATCGAAACATGCATGGAAAATAGAACAGCTAACACCCAAATAATTATTTTTATAAATAATTGTAAAATACTTGTAATTAAAAATTATAATTGAAATATATATAGTAATATTATTTTGAATATGGCTCTAGTATAAGATTATAATAATCATAATTTTTTATATAGTATGTTAGATCATGAACAATCCAAGTTTAAATTTGAGATAAGGGTTTATATTACAATCCCACCTTTTATCGAGATTATTTATATTCAAATTTCCATTATGGACAATTTTATGTTATTTCTATAATTATACCCACATATTTTATTATACAATGTTAATTTCCTGGTTTTTAAATTTTTATTTCTATTTTCTTTCTCATTGGTAGTCAAAATTGATGAAATAATGTTTTTAAGAAATGAAGACCTTATTTTTCTTTTTCTTGGCCATGAATATTTTTTATCCAAATATATGTTCTTAAAAAATAATAGAAGTTTTTATATAAATTTAATTGATTTATACAGGCAAGTTCTATTAAATTTTAATTTCTTTTATTTTTTTTAAAAGGAATCTTCTTGTTTTTTTCTAAATGGTGTATTTATGACTTTCTTTGAAAATGGTATAATTTTTTTAACATTAATGACATTAATGGATTTTACCAAAATTATGTATAATATTAATAATGATTCATTATTTATAAATTTTTTATTTTTTTTAAATAAAATCTGTTTACCATTATTATAGTAATTGTTATTTTTTAACAGTTACCAAATTAAAATGATGTTTTCTCTTATTTTTCAAAGAATATTTATAATACTTTTATAAAATAATTTTTCAACTATGAAAATATCCTATAAGAATTTTTATTCCACACAATGGTTATGGTCATATTATACCATCTAATTTATTTTATTGGATGGATTATTATAGTGGTGTTTTTAGGATGTTTTCATTAAACCCATTTCCAGACACATGCTAATTAAGAATGATGTAATGATTAATACTCTTATGTTATTATAGACTACATATGAATTGTTTATTATTATGTGATGGGTTGGCCCTTTATAACCATCCAATACATTGGGTAAATTTTTATATCTCATCAACAAAAATGGTACATGAGTGATTATACCAAGCCCAATAAGGTTCATGAGTTGTTTTCCCAATACCAAGAGTATACATAGATGGTTCTCCCAATCCAAAGAAGTTACATGGATGGTTATCCCATGCCTATGAAGATAAATGGGTAGTTTTCCCAAGCCTAATATGTGATGAATGTATTGGTGGGTAACCTTTACAAATAATTATTAATCGTAAGCGTATATCATAAACTTATTTCTTTTGCATATGATATGATCTATTGGAGAATGATTTATTATTGATGATTTTTTACTCTTATGACTCATGTATTTTGTTTGGAAAAATACATATCTTATGACTTATGATTTATGTTTTATGAATTTTTGGGTTTGTTTTCATAAGTTATTTTTTATGTTCTATTACCCTTATTTTATCTTATGCCTAGTTATTGTCATCAATTAATATCTATCATTTTTAGCCTTACTAATTATCAGACATCATCCTTTATTATTATTCTATTTCCTGAGGTAATGATGGAATGTATTAATAAGGATATGTCTAATAAGGGTACTATGTGAAAAGATTTTTTTATAGATTTTGAAAATATTTTATGAAATAAGTTGAATTTGTATCCATTCTCCACATAATCTAAATTTTTAGGGTTCCAAGGTGTGTATTATTTGAGAAATAAAATGAATAATTATCGAAAAATAGTGTTATATGTATATATGTTAACCATAGGTCTCTTTAGATATGCTATGATTGATTGAACTAAAAAAGGAAATGGTATAATGACATAAAATTTGTTATAGGTTTATATGTGTGGTATAAATGGAATGAAGACAATTATACCAGAAATTGAGATCATATGTTATTTACTAATCAAAGAGACTTTGAGATGGTCGTAAGATAGAAATTTGAGATTCTTTAAGAATTTGAAAAAGTCTATGAAATTTATTTCTAGATAATGAGAATATATATATGATATATATAATATTTTTTTGAAGGAGGAATGTACTGATCCGTGAAATAAAAAATTATTCCTATATTCTTTCCAATTATTTTCTATAGTCATGAGAAATTTAGGAAAATCCAAAAGATGCTTGGAAAATTAAATCAGATGATTATTTAACTATTCCTCAAGTGAAATAAAATTACTAAAGATTTTTAAAATTAATATCTACCATTTTTTAAGAGAATATTAATGTTCCAGTCAAATGGTAGATTAATGATCTCCCATTTGGTATTAAAATTTCCACATTATAAGTTAAAAATGAATTATCTCTAGTTGAGTATGAAAATATACTTGTTTCATAAGAATAAATGAATGATAAACTATTTGAAAATAAGGATAATGAATATGTATTTATTGAAGCCATAAATAATCTAAAAATTAGAGATCCAAAATTTGAGTATTTGGATGAATCATAAGATGATAAATGAGATTGGGAATACAAAAGGATTATGTCCCTTATGTAAATAAAATTAAAACCAGGTAAAGGAACGTATAAGGTAAAACATCTAATGAAATGTTTTGAGTGTGGGAGAATAAGGTTTTTTTCTATAAAATACCCAAAGAAGAGTAATATTGATTATAATTGTGAGGTGTAAATTAAATCATTGAATAATATGTGGAATAAAATTTATATGGTAGGAAAAATACCATTTGAATGTGAGATGAAAGTAACCTAAAATAATAATAGAAGATTGTTATTAAATGATGGAGAAAAAGAATCATTGAAATACATATCATTTGATGAATAAGTAAAAAAAACATATAATATTTATGGACCATGTTAATAATGAGGAAACTTCAAATGATGAAGAGGGAAAAAGTGAATAAATCTACAAGGAAAATTTTTTTAAATCATATCTTGAGGAATGTTTTGATAAAAATAATAAACTCAAGAATGAAATTTTATTGATTAAGAAGGAAGAAAAGATAATATGTGGAGATAAAGTGGAGTGTCTCAAATGTTTATATTCTTATCTTGATGAAATCAAGACCCTAAAGTTGAAGGTGGATGAAAATTAAGGATGATTAATGAAATATGAGAAAAAAATTTCTTAAGAATGTAGAGTTGATAATATCATGGTAATGGTGTCTTGAGGATGTGAAAACATTGAAAAAGTGAAAGGAAGATTTTTAAAAGGAATTAAAGAGCTATGGAATATAATCATAATTAACTGAAGGATCCAAATAAATATTTTAGGTGAAATTTTAAACCTCCAAAAGGCTTGGAAAATAAAACACCCCAAGATTTCATAGTACGCTATATCTTCATTGTAATTAAATAACTTGCACTACACACAACACTGAGTTCAAGAGAACCAAGACTTACCAAACTAGCCATTCAAAATGGAGTTATGAATATTATTAATTAGATTTTGAGCTTTATATACTCCTTATAATTTTAGAATCCATATTATGAGTTTCATATACATAATGTAAGAACAAATTAATTTTTTCATATAAAAGGATTATTTTTCAAAAAATGAAACTTTTCCGCCTTTTAATGAAGAACACATTTTAAATCCAATATTTGAAACTATTATATATTAAATTGGAAAAAATAAACATCTTATTTAGAATCAATACATAAGAATTTAGTTTCAATAAATTTTTTATGTTTTTCTAATAACTATCATATTTGGGTAAATAGTGAGAAATACTCTATTTTAACTGAAAACAACTTTTTTAATCAATATAATTTATAGTGTTGAATTAAATATTTTAGTGGTTTGGAATAATAATTAGGTTATATTTTTACCATTTAATCCTATGGTGGACATTTTATGTAATTTCACTTTGAAATTGGATAGAATCAAGTGTTAATCATTTGACATTTATTATTTCTTTAAAATACACCTTTTGGTTTTGTCAACGGGAATTAATTTTAAATTAATTAATGAAACTTCTATGTTTTAAAATTGGTAAAATATAATTCATTTTTTAATTCGGATATCAAAATTACCTTAGGGTGATTTTTTGGTATTTTTCTGAAAACTTTAAATTTTTGATGAATAGTGAAAAACACAAAGATAATGTTTAAAACCAAAAGTTTATTTAAATAATAATTTATTTTACATAAATTTATATTAGGTCAAAATATATACATAATATATATATGAGTTCAATATAATTAATTGGATTCCTTTTATAATAAGTTTAGATATATAAAATTTTTATTGAACTTTTTACGGTCTTTTACCCACCTTATAAGAGAATTTTCAAATTTGCATAAAACATAATTTTACCATATCTGTGAGTTAAATTTGAAAAATTCAAGAGACACAGTTAACCTTAGTTATTAAAATGTGTTTCAATAAGATGAAAATAATTTTTGGTGAATAGAAACTTTTAACTTTTATTTACCGTGGTTAAAGCTAAATAGGGTAATTCTAGGTAAAAAAATATTATAATAATACAAAATTATTGCAACACTTATCCTAACATTATTGGATGAGTCATGTCAAACCATTTCCATCCTTAGTTCAATTTGGGGACCCCATGTAGCCATTGGGCAGTGATAATGATATTATATATTAAATAATTTAAGGTATATACAAAAATAACAAAAGAAAATATCATTTAGTAAAACAATTATTATATGAAGTTATATAATTGATATATTCAACCATAAATAGTTATTAGAAAGATATAAAATATTTTATACATAATTTTATTTTATTTATAATTTTTAGACATTAAATAGTTAAATTTATTAATGACATAATGATGATGCAGTAATTAACTTATTAATGGAAGAATCAAATAATGTGTATTATAAAGACTAAAAAAAATATAATTTCAACGTTTTTATGTCATACATGAATTTTATTGGTTAATTTAACATATTAAAGATTATTTAAAGAATTTTGATCAATGTAATTATTCTATTATGATTTTAACAAAAATATATTATCAAATAATGACAAAATTGATATAATTGAGTTTTTAAAACAAATTCTATATTACTGGTTGATATAATATTTCTAAAAATCAATGGTTCATCCAAAGTGCCTAAATAATATTATATGTGTCACTAATTAACTTTTTGGGGTTCTTTTGGAATTTTATGGTATGTTTATTAACCATATATTATAAAATACAAAGAGACATGGTAAAAGTCAAACTATTTAACTAAGAGTGAAATCTAAATGATATGGTTAATATAGTGAGTCAAAAATGTCTAAAACCTATTGACTAAGTGTTTTTATACCCATAACCACATAATCCTTTAAATAATTCATTTTTGAGATATTATAAACTTAAAAATATTTTATTATAAAATAATATTTCTAGCCTTTCGTAAGGTACCCCTCACCCCTCTTATAAAAGCGAACTCCCCCTTATCTACAATTCACACCTTCAAAGCCATATGGCTCGGTCAAAACCTGCCCAAATACCCTCTTAACTGTACCAACTTCATCCTAGAGGCCTTACTTTAGTCCGAAGGCCATCCTAAGGATCCCTTTTGATCAAATCATAAGGAACAACCCGATGAAGAGGTAAATATTTCATCACCTCTTTCAAGTTCTTTTCTTCTTCAACTTCTTCTTTCTTTGTTGATTATAATCTAAAATAATAAATCCAGTATATTCTATATAATTTTATGTTATTATAAATATGGAAAAATCATATTCATTATTCTATCCATCATTTTAATGACATGTCAGAATACATGTTTACAAAAGGCTTACCGTATCCACGTCGTGGTGTAATTGTTATTCTATACATTATTATTTCGATAGGTATAATAATGATGTGTAATTTATTTATATAATAAATATAACATTATTATGATTATCTATATTTGATATATCATCCAATTATATATTATTTTAATATCAAAAGAATAATATTTTCTTTTGTGCGTATGTACGGATTACCGTCTCCATGAACGCGATGAGATGCATTACCCATCGTATCCATTCAAGACTAATTTTTATTAAATGATTAAAAATAATGTTTAAAGACATAATATAATTATGCATATTAATAAGAACAATCCTATCCATAAGAAACATTACTTACGTAACAAATCCTATAAAGGAAAATAAATCATTTAACAAATGAAATGATGATAATTCTAAAATATTTTTAATAATGAAATGTTAAAAGATCATATATGTTATAATATTAAAGTATATTGCTATTTTAGAATTTAATAAAATTATTACACCATTATATAGGAGGTAAACCTACCCTTGACCAAGTAAAAGTACAAGGTAAGGGTTAATTTCACTATCTCATTATTATCCGAGGTTGTTTTTACGCAAGTATCTACACGGACATATTTATTATCCATGTCGATGTTTTACGAAAGAGTTTTCAAAGGGGTTATTTTAAGGTACTTTTTACTAAAAAATAGTTTTAAATGTTGGAAATATTTATTCCTTTAAATCAATATCATTATTGTTTGTGTTTTCAAAATGGTTTTTAATGATTTATCTATATGGACATGAATGATTTTAATGATCTAATTCCTTTAAAAAGTTTCAAATTGGTATGAGAGAATTTGATTCAAAAATTTCATTAAATGTATTCCTTTCAAAATTGTGTGACTTATAAATTTTTTCATTAAAAAAGGTTATTTCTCTCGAAGAGTTTTACAAATCATTTTCTTATATTTCAATATCCTTTGATGGATTTTAAACTTGTTGGAAATTGATTTATTATGATACAAATCTTCCATATTGTATTGAAGGTTTTGTTATATGTTTCACTGTGGATGTGTTATTTTTATACCATTAATCGTTTATGGATAAAGTATTAACATTTTGTATTCTAGTTTTAATAAGAATGTTTATGTTATGCTTAAACCTTTTCTTGTGAGGAATGCGTTAAACATAGTATGTGACGGGTGGAGCCCGCTATTGCTCCTCGATGTATCAGTAGGTCTCATGAGACCAACTAGTGTCTTGGAATAAGGCATTGACAAAATCTTATTTGTATTCTTGGCACAAGGCCTTGACTATGTGGTTATTAATGTATGGCATTATGCATTCCATAATTATAAAAGTGGCTATTGATATTGCGTGTGATTATTCAAATAGTAGAATATCCATGTCAGTAAGTAAATGGAATTATTTTAATTTTATATTTTCCATATTTTTCTGAAGTTTAGGTATAAAAGGCTTTTGTTTTAGTCAAATACATTTCATTAAATGTTTATGGTTTTTTATGAAAGTTTATGCTATATTTTTATCCTTACTGAACATCTGAGCTCACCCCTTTCAATGTTTTATTTTTCCTAGGAGGCAAAGAATTATATTATGACTAACTTATAGGTATATTCTATGGGATGTTAGTGTTGTATATGGAAACAATTTTTTTGTAGTTTTCCATTTTATGGTGTAATGTAAACCTTATGAATGTATCTAGTACTTCAAAGGATACTAAACTAATCAGTCTTTCGAGACATGATTTTCTGTGATCCTGACAATGATACATAATAATGCACCGACTCTGGGCTTCTGGTGTTAGAGCGTTACATTTGGTGTCAAAAGGAAATTAGTACCATCCTTGGAAACTAGATTTAGATATACTCAGATTAGAGAACATTTCCCAGAGATAGACTTTGAGGATTAGTATAAATTAAATTCCTAGAATTTTGGTACTGTAGATATTTTGTGAGTTTTCTAAGCAAATAGATCCCTTTCATGATAAGAGCAGGTAGAGGGAGCTCTAGAACAGATGTACCTAGGGGTAAAACCCAAAAACACTACTTTGAGCTAGACTAGAATGGGAACTGGTGCACGACAACAGGCCTTGCTACACTCTTGTTTACGACACTCTTGGGGGATATTCTTAGGATAATTATAATTTTATTTAAAAATAATTATGAAGGATTTACGAGTAAATACTTCATCAATGAAAATATTTTTCTGATTATGGATTATATATATAAACTATTAAATTTTTTATAGTCATTTAACATGTCGGGAATTATTCATTTCAATTCATAAACTGTCCTAGTTTATGCCATTGTATAGAAATGAAGCCTAGTATAAGGAATGTGAACTCCAAAAATATGTATGATCCAAAGAGTAAGAAGGATCATATCTTTCATGGTATTAAGACAACATTTAGAAGGGAAATAACCTCCCATGTATTATCAATAGATGAATAAATAGTATCATGTGTTAATAAGATAAGTTATGAATTCTATGAGTTCTATGGCTTTGAAGAAAAGAAAGAGAAGAAAAGGATGGAAGAGAGAAAGATGGATAAATGGAAGAGGGAAAAGAAGGATTTTCCCATATGTGATAAATATCTAATGAATCACTTTGGTAAATACTTGAATGGAATGGTAGTTTGTTATAAGTGTGGAGAAAAAAGACACCAAGTACGTGATATCAATGGTAAGAAAAAAGTTTCAAATGTACAATGCTTTATCTGCAAATAGTTGGGACACTATGCGAATGAATGTCCAAATCATCAGCGTATACACAAAAATGTTGCTATTGGATAATAATAAAGTTATGATACTACCGAATATGAAGAGGAATGATTAAATTTTATACGATGTTATTAATGTATTGTGTCATTTGAGTATCATATTAATGATGTACATGTTATAAAAATTATAGAGTATATAAGAATTGTACTGCAATAATATTTCTTTAAGGACATGAGACTGTTTGGAAGAAAGAAAAGTGACACAATAAAAGGTTAAATATTTGGAAAATACGTGGTTGAAGGAAATTTAATCTTTAATATGGTCCTGATAATGAGGTAGTGGTTTTGGAATAAGAGATGTCTGATTTTGATAAATTATATGTGATATTCTTGACTTTCTTGGAACTGATTAATAGTTTATTTATTTCATCATTGTTTAAATATTCAATATTTTTTCTATAAGGAATATATCCAGTATTATGTAAATGATAAGGGAGCATGAATGTAATCAATAAGGCTTTATGATAATTCAGGGTGTTACCATGTTTTAAAATAATACATGATGAAGGTGTTCACAAGTTATTACATGGAAAAAGGATCTTCGTTGTGTTTAACTTCCTTATAAAATTTATACTGTGAGTTTGGATAGAAGTATTTTGAATACATATAAAGGTTGGAATGGATTAAGTTTGAAATTGGATACTATTTTTAAGGTTATTTTTGGATTTTTATAAATAGGACAACACAGAGACCGTGTGACAACCCATCACATTGGAAAAAGCTGTGGGAATCAAAGCCACAACCATAAAGCGATTCAGATTTATCACCTACCACTAGACTGCGTGAAGTCCCTAGACTATATAATGTAGTTTTTTAAAGGTTTTGATTGGTGAATTATAAATTCAATTTTTTGGAAACCAATATAAATAGGATAAATAAAATATTTTTTAACTTCTATTATCTTTTAGATTGAAATATGAGTTTGTTGTAAAAATTAGTTAAGGGATGGAACTCTACTTTTCAAGTATATATTTATTCATCTCTTATTCTATGAAGAAATTAATTCTTAAATTTTAGGTAAGAGATCTTGAAACTAAAGAATTGTTATCCTAAAACCTTATGTTTTGTTTAACCGATGATATTTGAAATCATCACAGATAGATGGCTTTGAGGCCCTCAATTCAACAATTTTTTGTGACTAATGACCTCAATCACTTTATATAAATATTCACGTTTTCCTCCAATTACGTGTCTATAATTTCCAAAAATATACTATTAATTGAGATCATAATTTGATGGTGGCTTTTTCATTCCCCTTTTCTTCTTATTAAGACTAAATTTTCATAACCCAAATTCCAATGTGTGCTTTCCCACAAAGAAATTTTCTATTTTCAACCTTTTATTATCGAAGAACAATATGAAATTCTGAGGACACAATTTATTGAATGATGGAATAATGTAACACCCCACGATTTCATAGTACGTTATTTCTTCAAAGTAATTCAATAACATGCATTATACGCAACACTGAGTCAAGCGCACCACGACTCCTCAAACTAGCAGTTCAAAAGCGGTTATGAATTGTATTAACAGAATTATGAACATTATATAATCTTTATATATTTAGAAGCAAAATTATGTGTTTCTTATACATAATTTAAGAACAAATTCATTTTTTTAGATAAAAGAAGTATTTTTCAAAAAATGAAATTTTACCCCCTTTTAATGGGGAACCCTTTTAAAATCAAATATTTGACACTTTTATATATTCATTTTGACAAAATAAACTTCTTCTTTATAATCTATAAATAAGAATTTATTTTTAATAAATTTTTGGTATTTTTATGATAACTTTCATATTTGGGTGAATAGTGAAAAATACAATATTTTAACTGAAAACATGTTTTTTAATCAAAATAATTTATAGTTTGGAGTTACAAATTTTAATGGATTGTAATTCTAATTAGATTATATTTTTACCATTTAATCTAGGGATGGTCATTGTAAGTAATTTCACTTTGAAATTTGATATAAACAAGTTTTAATCTTGTGATAGTTATTATTTCTCAAAAATACACTTTTTAGTTTTGACAAGAGTAATTAATTTTAAATTAATTAATGAAACTTCTATGTTTTGAAAATTTTAAAATAGAATTTATTTTTGAATTTGGATATCGAAATTTTATTAGGGGGAATTTTTTTTCTGAAAACATTCAATTTTTGATGAATAGTGAAAAACACTAAGTTATTGTTTAAAACCGACTTTTTATTTAAATAATAATTTATTTTATTTAATTTTTTTTGATCAAAAAATATACATAATACCTATATATTTTCAATATAATTCATTTGAGTCATTTTATACTAATTTTAGATATACAAAAATTTTATTGAACTTTTTACCATCTTTTACCCAACTTCTATGAGAATTTGAAATTTTTCATAAATTAGAATTTTACCATTTCAGTGAGTTGAATTTAAAAAATTATAGAGACACGGTTAAACTCAATAAGTTAAATTTGGTTCAATATGATGAAAATAATTTTTGGTGAATAGTAACTTTTTACCGTGGTTAAAGGTTAATAGGGTATTTCAAGGTATAAAGAATATTATAATAATACAAAATTATCTTAATAATTGTTCTTACCATATTGGATGAGTCATGTACGACCATGGGAATAATTGGGTCGATTTTGGGACCCCATGGATCCACTTCGAAGTGATAAGGAAATTATATATTAAATAATTTAAGGTAGATACAAAAATAACAAAAGCAAATATCATTTAGTAAAAAAAATTATATGAGGTTATATAATTGATCTATTTGATTAAAAAAATTTATTAGAAATATAATGATATTTTATACATAATCATATTTTATATATAATTTTTAGACATTATATAATTAAATTTATTTATGACAGAATGATGATGCAGTAATTACCTGATTATTGATAAATTGTAATATAAATACTAAAATAAATACAATTTCAATGTTTTTATGACATACACGAATTTTATAGGTGTATATGACATATTAAAGTTTATTTAATTAATTTTTTTGATGTATTAATGTTTATATGACATTATCAAAAACAAATTATTAAATATTTACAAAATTGACATAATTGTGTTTTTGAAACAAATACTATATTATTGGTTGATATAATATTTCTAAGAGTCTAATGATCGTCCAATGAGCATAAATAATATTATATGTGTCATTATAGAACTTATTGGGGTTATCATGGAAGTTTATGGTATGTTTATTATCCATATAATATAAAAATACAAAGAGACATTATAAAAGTCAAACTATTTAACTAAGAGTTAAATCTAACAGATAAAGTTAATGTAGTGACCCAAACATGTCTAAAACCTATTTACTGAGTGTTTGTCGACTCATACCCACCTTATCCTTTAAATAATTCATTTTTTAGCCATTGGAAACTGATAATTATTTTATTATAAAATAATATTTCTAGCTTTTCTTAAGGTTCCCCTCACCCCTCTAATAAAAGGGCCCTCCCCCTTCTCTCTAATTCACACCTTCAAAGCCATATGACCCATCCAAACCCTACCAAAATACCCTCTAAACTATCCTCACTTCATCCTAGAGGCATCCCATTAGTAATAAATCCAAAGTAAGAATCCCTTTTGATCAAATCAAAAAGAAGAACCCAAAGAAGAGGTAAATATTTCATCACCTCTTTTAAGTTCTTTTCATCTTCCACTACTTTTTTCTTTGTTGTTTACAATATAAAATAATAAATCCAGTATATTCTATATACTATGATTTTTTATAAATATAGTATGACCATATTCATTATTCTATCCATCCTTTGAATGACATGTCACAATATGTGCATATGTACGGCTAACTGTCTCCATGTCGTGGTGTTGTTATTATTGAATACATTATTATTTGAATAGGTATAATAATGATGTGTATTTTATTTAAATAATAAATATAACATTATAATTATTCTTTATATATGATATATTATACAATTATATATTATTTTAATATCAAAAGAATAATATTGTCGCTTGTGCGTACATATGGATTACCGTCTCCACGAACGCGATGAGATGCATTCCCCATCGTATCCATTCAAGAATAATTTTAATTAGATGATTAAAAATAATGTATAAAGAAATAATATAATTCTTAATATTAATAAGATTTATCATATCCATAAAAAACATTACTTACGTAATAAAGAAGATAAAGGAAAACGAATCAGTTAACACCCAAAACCACGATAATACTAAAATATTATTAACAAATAAAAGTTAAAAGATCATATATGATATCATATTAATGTATATGATTATTGAATAATTTAATAACAATTATTTAACCATTATACAGTAGTTTAACCTACCCTTGACCAAGGAAATGTACATGGTAAGGGTTAATTTTACAATCTCATTATTATCCGATGTTGTTTTCACATAATTATCTTAAAGGACATATTTATTATCCATTTACATGGTTCATATAAGAGTTTTAAAAGGAAATATTTTAAGTGAATTTATATTAAAACATCATTTTGAATGTTTTAAATATTTATTCCTTTAAATCACTCTCATTAATGTCAATGTTTTCAAAATTGTTTTTAATGATTTATCTATATGGACAAGAATGTTTTTAAATTTCTAATTCCTTTAACAAGTTTCAAAGTGGTACGAGAAACTCTGATTCAAAAATGTCTTTAAATGTATTATTTTCTATATTGTGTGACTTTTAAATGTTTTCATGAAAAAGGGATATTTCTCTCGAAAAATTTTACAAATCATTTTCATCTATGTCAACATCCTTTGATTGATTTTAAAATTTTTGAAATTGATTTACTATGATACAAATCTTCCATATTGTATTAAAGGTTTTGTGATATGTTTTACTATGGATGTGTTATTTTTATACCATTCATGGTTTATAGATAAAGTATTAACATTTTATATGATAGTTTTAATACAAATATTTATGTTATGTTTTAAACTTTTCATATGAGGAATGCATAGGACTTAGTAAGTGATGAGGGGAGCCCGATATAGCTCCAAGATGCATTGGTAGGTCTCATGAGACAAACTAGTGTCTTGGCACAAGGCCTTGTCAAAATATTATTTCTAGTCTTGGAACAAAGCCTTGAATATGTGGTTTAGAAAGTCTGGCATTATGCATTCCATCATTATGAAAGTGGCTACAGATATTTCATGTGATTATTCGACTTGTAGAATATCCATGTGAGTAAGTAAATGGAATTATTTTTTTTTATTGTTTCTATATTATTATTAAGTTCATAGTTTTTGTCTTATACATTCCCTTAACGTTTTATTCTTATTTATGAATGATTTCACTATATTTTTATCCTTACGAAGCATCTGATTACACCACTTTTTATGTTTTATTTTTCCCAGGACGTGAAGAAGTATAATATGACTGACCTGCAGGTATAGTCTATGGGATCTCAGTGTTGTCTATGGACAAAATGTTGTTGTAGTCTTCCATTTGATGATGTAATGTAAACCTTATGAATGTATCTAGTACTTTCAAGTCTACTAAACCAATCGGTCTTTAGAGACGTGGTCTTTTGTGATCATGCCAATGACACATAATAATGCACTGAGTCTGGTCTTCTGGGGTCAGATCATTGCAGAAAATCAATTTAAACTAAATATAAAGGTTTCACAACTAAAAATAAGAAATTATAGATTAATAAGACAAGAATAAGTTCTTTTATTAAACCAATAAAAGTTAGAAAAACCTCTAATGGAAAAGTCTACATTATATAAGCAAAAGGATTTCAAATCTATTGATGTGCTCTAATGAATGTTCTATAATTAAAATTTTTTCAATTTAAAAGATTTATATTTAAAATATATGTCTAGTGATGGAGAAATTTTTAGTATAAGGACTAAAAATTATGGGATAAAATGTTCTTCATATTAAAAGGCATGAACTAAGTGAGTGAAACTCTAAAAGAGAAGAAAATACCAATTATTAGTTGAGATATAATATCTACCAAAAGGAAGAGCTAGAAAAATATTCTATAAAAAATTAATTTGAATTCCTAGAATAAAATTTGGGATGATTCGGCCACGTTGGTCATTGTGTGTTTTAATACATTAAAAATATTCTTTTTTAATCCTTGTACGTTATAAGAGTAAAGGATAAAAATAAATAATATGGATGATAAGTCGCCAATATATTGAGTTTCCTTAAAATACATACTGATGGAAAAATCGTGAGTACCTGATAGTGTTTTTTCTTCACATATGTATGGTGATGTGAAAATTATGAGAAATTTAGAAGATCTCTATAATAGAGCTAAAACCTTTTGGAATGATAGTCTATTGAATATTGGATTAGTTAGTGTAGGTTTTATTTTTGATCAAAAGCTAAAATTTGGTGAAACACTATTTTTTAATAGACATAGTATCAATCTTCTTTGTTTTAGAAAGATTTATGATAATTTAAATGAATTGTTTCATCACAAGTATGGAATTATCATCACATTC
The DNA here is from genome assembly GCA_963277665.1 of Viscum album. Lineage (NCBI taxonomy): Eukaryota > Viridiplantae > Streptophyta > Magnoliopsida > Santalales > Viscaceae > Viscum > Viscum album. Next base: position 2,090,166,030 of record OY728152.1, read on the forward strand.
TTGAAGGATGAGGAAATAGTTATTAAAGGAGTGAGAACTGGAAGCAACTTTTTTCAAATTAATGATCAACGTAATTCATTTTACATTCTTTCTAGAAAATAAAATGAGTTGTCTTATAAAAAAATTATACATTTTTTCTAAAATAATATGGGGAATATTTAAAAGGATAAATAGGTGATAGATTTACTGAAATTGAATTAACTTAGTGAATCAATTAATTAAAAAAATAGAAAAATTGAAAGAATTCATAGGTAATACAACATAAAATATAGATTCAATCTACCTAGCAACTTGAACTCATATACTATAAAATCCGTGAGACGATGAGACATAAATTCCAAATGGGTGATCTATACTCAATCACTATAATTGATGATTTCATCTGGATGAATAGTGTTATGTTCATGAAATAATAATATAGTGTTGTGGAGTCTTTTAAATTTCTTTAAAATAATAATTATAAATAACATTATTTATACATCCAAAATATTAGAATAGACAATGTAATGGAGTATATATGAAATAATTTTGAAGCATACCTATTAAAACATTGGACCAAAAATCTATTTATAACCCATGCACTCCTTAGAAGAATGGTATTGTAGAAATGAAAAACCAAAATATTGTTTCATATGGGGAGAACAAGGATTGTGAAGTATAAAGTAATGAAATTATTATAGAGATAATCTATTTTTATAATAGTACATGTTCAAAATAGGAGTGTACCATGACCATAGTCAAGAATGACTTCTTATGAAACATGATTAAAAAAATAAACTAATAGTAAATTACCTTAATGATTTTGGGATCCCTTATTTAACAATGATAATAAATACAACCTTGGGAATATTTGATGAAATGGAAGAGGATTGAAAATTCCTAGTATATTTATCCAATTGATGGAGTTATAGATGATGAATCAAATATAATAACATAATTGTAGTGTCATGTGCTGTAAAAGTTTTTTGAAGGTAAATCTATGATGAAAAAAAGAAATATATGGTGGTTCTGACGATTTAATATAAAATACTCCAATAAATTTTGAAATATCTAATGAGAGGGAAAGTAGTTGGGTAAAATATATTTAACAAATATGTTTTCATCAATATAGTAAATAAGAATCTTCCTATGAAAGTACTAGAGTGAAATTACATAAATTAAATAGGTAGGTCAAACCAGAAAATAACCCCATAAGACAAGAAACCATAGTTCAAATAGTAATAAGGATAAGAGTTGAAAATTAAACTAAAACCAATCCTTATATTGAACGTCAATATTTTATAGAACAAATGAATCATAAAAAATGTTAAATTTGATGAATGAGGAGCTATATAATATCGAGAATAATGATACCCCAAAAAAATTTCCCATTATAGATGATAAGAATATAATTGGAACTAAATACATGTTCAATAATTAACTCAATGAAATGGTGAGTTTTTAAGAAATAAATCCATCCTTTTTTGCAAAATATATCCACATATGCAAAGTGTTGATTTCAAATAAACTCTTACCCATGTTTCAAGACTTTAAACAATATTAATATTCATTTGTATTGATACTCACTCGAATTAAAAGGCATACAAAAAGTTAATACAATCATTTTTATTATTGGAATGGTGTATCCTAATCCTTTTATGAAGTTTCAAAATTTTTTAGCCTCCCATATTGAAAAATAGGCTGTAATTCCTACAATTCAAATTTTTAGGGACTGTAGTATTGTTGACTCACTATTGTAGAGTAACTAATGAAAATAATATGGAACAATCGTAGTGAAAAAATCAGCAAAATATAATTTTATTAGTCTGGAATTTTGTGATTGTTTTATTTTAGCTTTGTGGACTTCCTTCCACCGACCACTATTAAAAAATGATATTACTAAATGGTTGGTGGTACTATTTCACTATATACATAATGAGTTCATTTTGATTTCGGTTTTTATTCTTGTATTATGTCATATAATTTTGGATATATATTTTCATGAAGTGATTCCACATCTATAAAGACATGTAGATTATTCTCAAACCATGTGAATCACTTTGTCCTATGTTATTGTTATTTTAATTTTTTTATCCTTTTCTCCATTTTAATATCATTTATGAGACCATTCATCATTGTGTATCTAATGGTAGCACAACACATATTTAATGGTGAAGTAAAATGATAATTTATTATTGATACACGTGATGCTTTCTTGATTGATATAGTTAGAAAAATGTGTGTAAACAAAATAATGAATTATATATATTGAATGAGACACCTCGAGATTGGTATAACAAACATGATAATTGTTTTAGGAAGATGAGTTTTTATAGATAAAAAATTGACATTAATTTATATATCAAATATGTTAGAAATGGTACATTGATTTTCATTATATATGTTAATGACATAATACTTTCTGGAGATAAGGAAAAATATTGGGAACAATTTTAAAAACAAATGAAACTAAAAATTGAAATGAATATATTTGGTTAAATGAATTTATTCCCCAAACTAAAAGTTTATCATAGTAGAAGAAATATTTTAATATCACATGAAAAGTAATCCAAGAATCTTGTAATGAAATTTTGTATGGAATAATAAATGGATGTTTCCAGACCCATTACAACTTGTGTGAGGGTGAGTAAAAATGTGTTTGGAAGAAGAGTGAAATAATGGGACTTCTAGAAGATTATCAAAATCTTACTCTATCTTACCATATCAATGTAGAATATTAAATATATAGTTTATCTATGTTGGAGATATCAAAGTGACATTATATAATCACACATAATGAATTTTATGATAATACTAATGTAAATCAAAGGACCATTAAAATTTCCCTTGATATATAAAAGAGGAAACAAGTTGAATTTTATTTGTTTATGGATACTGATTGGGTTGGATATTCTGATGACAAAAAAATTAACATCCAGATACAATTTCTTCTTAGGATAATGTTGTGTATGCTCACATAGTAAAAAACGAAGTTTTATGACTTTGAGTATTGATAAATCAGAATATATTAGTACAATACATTCATGCAATCAAATGATATTAATGAAATTTCATCTAGAAGATATAAAAGTACATGTTTAAAATCATTTGAAAAATTCTTCTGATAATAAAAAAACAATTGATCTTTCTAAGAACCCATTAAAACAGTCTTGATCAAAAAAAATTTACAAAATATATCTTTTCATAAAATTAACATTTTTTACTGGGGAACTGAAGTTAGAATACATATCAGAAAAGGATCAACGTATTAACGTTTTCAAGAACTGTATACCAAGTGAAAGGTTTGAGGAATTATAGTTCAAAATTCATGTTCAACCCACCACTTACACTTAATAAAAGATATATTGAGTCCCCCACTATGTTTTAATTATTTATTTGACAAAGAAAATGTGAAATAAAAACACTTTGAAAAGGGGTAATAGATGGTATGAATAATCTATTATCCATTTATCCAATGTTGGAGTTATCATAAAAAGTGGGAGTTAAACTTCTAGAAGTTAATCATTTAGAATATTATTATGTGGTATAATGTATTACCATGGGAAAAAAATAATTTTGATTGAGGGATGTAATTATATAAAAATCATTAATTTATCCAATTTTGGGGTGTCTAGACATTTCTAATTGAGAATGGTTATGGTCTGATGGAAGGTGTGTTATGAAAGGAGTGGAGTTGTGTTACCAACAAATCTTAAGAGGGATATTAAAGATCATATAATATTATAAAGTATTTATATTTGTTTTTAACTATTTCTGATTTATATGAATGGATGTTTTTTTAATAATAGGGAAAATGGTTCATTCTATAGAGGGATAAATCCATAGGATTTTATGATTTCACTATAATATAAATAGTAGATATTGTTTGATTATTTAAACAGAAGAAGTCCATTGTCTGATAAATTAACATTTTTCTTTGGTTTGTATGCAATCATTAAATAGATAGAATATATGTTTACTAGAAATTGAGATCATGTGATATTGACTAATCATATAGATTTTGAGATGACTAGAAGATAGAAGGATGATACCCATTGAAAACTTGAAAAATTCCTAAATGTTCCCCCTGAAACATATGAGTATAACTTTTATATCAAGAAGGTGTTTTTATGGAGGAATTTAATAAGAACTTTAATAACCAATGGTCCTACATACTAGTTAAAATGTTATTCAGATCCATGATGAAATGATGAAAATTAAAAGTGTTATTTATAAATTACATCATATTTTTTTTAAAATGTTCCTCAATTGAAAGACAAGTATTTATGATATTAAAAAGTAATTAATAAAACATTTGTTAATTATAAATTTAAGATATAGTCAAATTGGAGATTGAAGATCACATATTTGATGGTTAACTTGGCAGATAAAGAGAATAAAGACCCAAATAAAGATATTGTTGATATGAGTGAAATATGGATGAAATAATTTTACCAGAAGTTACATAATATATTTCATAATAGATAATAAACCAGTATGTTCAGAAGGTTGAACCACATTATTGAATTAATAAATTCCTCAAGATTGAACCTTATAAAATTCAAAGTGAACTCAACCATATGAAGAGAGTTTCTACCAAATAATTTGGAAAAGAAATGAAGTGTAGTGTAGTCTAAGATATAGCTATGGAAGCTCCATTACCAAAATATATAGTAAGAAACCTCATGTATGTGAAAAAAGTGAGAATGTCATATTATATATTTTAAATTTATTTTAATTGGATGTTGTAAGACGAATATAAAACGTAGTATTAGTGAGACATATTTAGATAATCAGAATCACGAGAATAATGTTACATCTATTTTAATTACTAAATTATATAGTGTATTAATCTTAGTTAAATCATAGGAATAACTAGATGAATCCTATAGCAAATTATAAAGAATCACTTTCAGCAGAATATGTTAGATGAATTTACAATTATCTGAATTCAAACCAATTATAATGATGTTTAATTGGATATTCAAATTGATATATTCATAAACAGAAGTTCTATATTCAAGAATTTTTTTAGAAGAGTTAAATAATGTTAATGATTTGATTTATGGAGGATTTTACCAAGTCAGACTATAATATAATTGGAAGCATTGAAGTCAATTTACTAAAGAATTTCATTTAGTAGGGTTTTTGAATTGAAGCTCATGCGTTCAACACTTTTATTGGAATGGATTAGTTATTTAATGTGGTGAGTTAATTTTGATTTTTTTTTACAAATAATGATTCTAAAATTCATGAAAGGTGAGATTTTAAATGACCCAACCTATAATTATCATAGAATATAAAATTATATTAATATTTTAGAATCGAGGAAGAAATATTTAAATTTGAGAGACTTGTATGTTGAGGTACTGAATGCATAAGTTTTTCTGATTGAAGTTCTAGATGAATTTATCATGGAGATTTAGTCATGGGAAGACCTATAAGTGGTCATTGGAAATTTTAAAGGAATGTGAAAATTTATTACGGGAGAAACTAGAATATATGGTGATATTTATAGTGGTTTTTCTGAAATCATTGTATCTAGTGGGAACCAATATAATCTTATCATGATACATTTTGTGATGGATTCACTGTTGTTTTTAGGATAATAATAATCATGCACAACTTTTATTGAAAAGAAATATTAGTGGAGAATCAATTTGTCCAGATATTGACTGAACGTAGCTAGTATTAGGTTTTATACATCGATTTTGAACCTTGTATAAATCCTATATATTTTTATCTATTTACTATTTCTTGCATGTGGGTGAGGGAATGTTTTTATTTGACTAGATAGTAACTTTATAATGTTGGAGAGGTTAGTATTTCACATTGAAAATTGTAAAAAGTATCCACTAATTAATCCTCTTTCTTAGTGATCCAATAATTCTTCAAAATCTCACTTTCCTTGTATGTTAATCTCATAAAAAAATTCATTGAGAGTGTTTAATTTCTAAAAGCCTAAGTATTCTCACTCATTCCAATACCCACCTTGCTTCTACCTCTCCAATTGAAAGTGAAATGTTTTCTACCCATGATCTACCCATTCTAGATCATACTATATTGGATTACAATTCACCGTATTACTGAAAACCTCACAAAAACACATCAGGGATAGGAATCTAACACATATTTCTATGTAAACCCAACCAAAATACAAAAATATCTATATGTTATTTACTTATAGAAACCATAAGTAATTTCACATTCTATTACTCTCTATTACCAAGGAATCGAAATCTTCATGGAAACCTATTCCCATCTCCAACAAATTATCAGGAACAAATCACTTACACTAAATCATCACAAAGGAATCCATTTTATTAACCAACCCATGAAGGGAGACTACACATAATTTTTAACCAGGGACAACATAACAATCACTAGAAATCATCCCAAGTTGGGTTCCACATGACATATCATCAGAAAAAATTATGGTTTAGAAAAGTGAATGCCACCAAAAATTAATATTATTACACATCATATAAGTTGTTGAGATAATAAATATTTGAACCTTATGTGAATAATTAAATCAATCATACACAAGAATAAAAATTTCATATAAAACCTATGTACCAAAAATTATTCTTGTACACAAGAATCATTCTACTATGGGCTATGATATAAACCCAAAAATATTTATCTCAATAAATATTTCATTCATGCGTAAATATCTCAATTTTAATAGTTACAGTGAATAAATAATCCATATAAAACTAATAACTAGGACTTCCCACCAGAAAGGTGTTCACAAATCTCTTGTAAAAGGTCCTTCATAATCATTATCACATTATTATTCACTATCTAACTTATTAAAAATAGTTAGACAGTAAAAATACACCTTGATACTAATTTTTAATTCCCTATTTGAAATCACATGATAGATTTACAGTTAGGGAAATATATGAAGTTGTTGAAACTCAATTATATCACATGGAAGAAAAGGTGACAATAGAGAATACCTTAGGCATAAAAAAATAAGATAAATGAAGAAGGGAATGAATCACAATGTCCCCCAATTTCCATTCTTCTAGGTACCCCAATGCACCAAAACCACTCAAGGTAACTGCATGATCATCCTACATGATCAGCCAGTACGAGATACTGGAGTGAGATAGCCTTTTCAACCAAGGTCCTATATTTTATAATAAATAGAACCATAATTTTATCATTAGTATGGATTAAATTTTCCAAAGGACTCCTGAAGCTATGCTCACCCAATTATGTATCCAAATCCCTTCAAAATATTATAGTTATCTTTATAAATATTGACGAAGACGAAATTAAAGGGTGATAGAAAAATTCATATTGTAATAGTTTTTAAAATTAACAAAACCATAAATAGGAACTCTCTTACCCTGTGATTTAAGAACACTAGTGCAAGGAAACCTTATATAACAAGGGAAATATGAGATCCATTTCTGGGAATACTTGTGGAGAACCTTGAAGAATTGAGAAAGGTATCTCTTAAGTGTAGTCTTCCAAGTGCTCTGTCTCCAAGGGAACCACCGTATTTCCTAGGCCAACCTACATGTAGCACCCCTTTCACTAGACTCCTTTGAACATGAATACCTTTGTGGACAACCCCTGCATAACCCTCCCTTGGTTCTCTCTAACCTCTATCCTATGTAATAAACTCATCATGCCTTATCCAAAGCCTTCCATGGAAAGGAATATTTTCCATTGGCTCCCTTGTTTGAGAGGTTCCAAGTTGAAACCTCCAAAAAATACTCGGGACCTTCACAAGATTGGAGACTGAAAAAATTGTGTATCCACAATTTGGGTGTGTATTCATATGGTTAGAGGTTTCCCACACTTTTCTGGTTGGTAGGTCAGGGTATTCATGGTGCATGTGAGTGTGTATTCTTATGGTCACAACGACCCCTACCCTTGGGAATGATTCATGTAGATCCTGGTCTTATATAATAGGGTTATGACCATGTCTTACCCTTCTAATTTATTAGACCCATAGTTTCTAATTTCAGGAAAGGAGGGTCGGGATTACTCTTAATTTATCAGTTAACATGGAAATAGATCATGCTACCTCACTGCGGAACCAATTTCCCGGCATCCCTCATGGAGTAATCCCCTAGTCTTTCATGAAAAGGGTTACACTCTTGCTCTTCTATGCCATTTAGCCACTTTTTCATATATGGGATGGGAACTATAGTACTATTCTCTCCTTCCTTCTCCCTTTATTCCTTATTCTTCATACCCTTGACTCATCCCAGGTTAATGTGAAGAGAGTTATGTGACGTACCTTCAGCCACTTCGATTAGTAGAATATGGGTCATAAGAGGTGGGAACACTCAATGCCCTATACACCTCCATTTGGTCCGAGTCACCATGTTCACTAGAGAACAATAGAAGGTAGTTTGGTTTGATGGATCTTATGCTTCTTATTGTTTCTCACATCGAGCTTGATTCACATGGGCTTAGAGGTTAATGGTGATCCTGAAATCCATACAATTAAAGTCAAACAATGAACTGTGAGAAATATGATTTCAGATATAATTAGGATTTTTAGAATGCCCACCTAGGGCCCTAGATCAATGGGACTCATCCTCAAGAATAATTCCCAATCATAATCAAACCAATTTGGAAATCCCCCTCTAGTGCAAGTCCCAATGTAAGTCACCAAACCACCAGGATTCTAGAAATACCTCATAGTCCCTTTATAGGGAATCCTATTAAAGAGTAAGACCCAATTTAATCCTTTCAAAGGGACACAATCCCCTATAATTAAACCCCTAGAGATCCTATAGAGTCATTGGTCCTCAAAACCGCACTATTTAAGCTTTGATTTGTATCCAAATGGGATACAATGTAATCCTACATGATGTCCAATCCCAACACCCCAAACCAACCATATTCTCTTCGGGCCACATTCCAATTAGGGTCTAATTCATATTGTAAATCCAAACTTCTTCCAAGATCATCAGGTTTCCCCAACATTAGACCCACACCAAACATTGACTAGGCACATCCCGCCTAGGCATCCTTCTCACATGATGTTAAACTTTATAGTTATGCCCTTATAATGTGAACTTAAAAGGTATGACGTGCCCCATTAGGCACCACCAAACAACATGGATTCTATTTCCATTCACTATGATACATAAGATTACCATCACCTGAATTCGATCCCAACATCAAAATTACTATTATCTCCCTGGATTAAAATACACTCTAGATTCCCCCACCACATATCTATAAAACAACCATCAACATAACAAAATAAAATATAATTTTCTGTATAAGGGGATACCATTGATGGAGAACTTGAGATACATACCTATAACTCAATTGATGAAGAACCTCAAATTCATAAAAATGATTTTAAATACCTTACATACTGATAATTAGATTTTAATTCTAGGGAAACCAAAATCATAATTGAGAATTAATAAAGGATTCATGAAAAAATCATAAATCTACAAAAGAGTTCCAAAGTAGGAAATAATTCCCCCCAAAAGGGTGTGATGATCCCGACCTCCCATCCTATCAAAAAATGTGAGTTATTAAGAATTGTTGGATGAAACCATCGAACAATAACCCAACTTTGGAAATCAAGTCCTTGACTCATCACAAATATAGAACCATTGGGAGTTTACAGATCCATAAAGAAAACACATTATAAACTAGCCATAAATAGTTATTCCTATAATTAACATACTTTCGAGGGAAACAAAAAAAAATGGTGAACCTAACATGAATAATTATCAAAGATGATGGTGTCAACCATATTTTAGGCCCCATTCACTCAATAAATGATTTACAGAAAAGAAAATCAATCATGAATTTGTGCATTCAAATGAGATGCTTCTTTTATGGGGTTTTCTTGTTTTCATTTGTCAATATTATAGTCACTTAATCTCAGATATCCCTTTAATAAAACGAATTCCTTATAGCTTATACCAATGATTTACCAGGTTACTACTGAAGCCATGTATTCACCCATGAGGAGTATACCATCACCAACTGAACAAATTAAATGTTGGGTCTATAACACACTGGTTTAGAAGTACCATCAGCATGGTATAATTCCAAAATTTTAGGCTACCCAAATGGCCCTATAGCTCACCAAGCCCTACCGATATTCAGGTGAACGATGATTGTTGTTCTTGATGCAGATGGTGCTGACTACCATCTTTCACCATTTTGGGAGAGTGTCCTCGAAACGAAACAACTAATCTCTCCCTTATTTTTGGGAGGTGGATAAAGAGTCCACACACAACATCATCTCGAGGACACATGGTCCATTCTCAAGGTATCCATCCTGTAATCATTGTCACTAATGTCATGTGGTAGTGATCCATAAACATGATGAGCGCTCCATCTTCCGCAAATCGAGTCATATATAACGAGACACAAAAGAAGTCCCTCTAGGGGAAGAAACTAGTCACCATGGAGTAGGTACATGCCCCTATAAAATCTGAAGAAGTTTACTAACCCAATTTGGTTGAAAACAATGAACACGAACATACACCACCCGACCTTTATTCAGCCAGCCAACAGACTTTCTTAGAGGATTCCAAAAATGCATGACAACCAAATATGGTTGTATACCATGAGCAGAAACATACACCCACCTGCACCCACCAATCACACTACTAGACTCATCTGATATAATTGAAGGCTTCCTACCATCCAAATATGATGGTGTACTATGAGATGAAATATACTCCTACTTGTATTCATCAACTTTTCTAGCAGCCTCATTTAGAATTACTCGAAGAAGCTAGTTGGAAATTCTAGAAAACAAGTAGGTGGAGACAAAAATCACTTCCCCTAGACATAAGTGCTATCATTATCCATTGATATGAAATAAATTACAAGAGCAGGCACACACACCTTATAATGATACTTAATGGGAATATATCTCCATTCCAACTGCAGTTGTAAACAAGAATATCCTAAAAATGGTGAATGGGTGGATGAAAATCCGTACCCACATCATACATATATTCCATGAAATCATAATGGAGATTCTAGTAGTTACTGATGGATAGATACATAACTATATCCCCACATGTGGATTATCATTAGGTCACCCTTAAGAAGACATACACCTCTGATCTCATCCAAGAGGGCCATGGGAAAAAATCCCCCATAATATATTGAAAACTGGATCAGGACCATACAACCTATTCCAGCTGGAGTTAAATTACGTATCATAATGGACACTCTGAGCCAGACACAATCACATGTCCTTGAAGCCCACTTCCCCTAGCAGGTGGCCTTAGTAGCCGGTAATTAGGAATCTAAAAAGGAGGCTCAGCAAAGAAAACTATAAATAAAAGATCCATTTTTTGATGTGACTCTACTCAATGCTAGAGTTCATTAAACCATTAGATTGTTATCTTTATCAACCCATGATATTTCTCTTCTATAACAAATTTATGAGAACATTCGTATTAATTCTAATGGTCCTCCTCAGACACTTCACCGTGAAGTCTTGATTCATGTCTACAATATGATTGATCAAAAGATTCCATCTCCGGATGAGAGCCATGATAGTTATCCATGTGGCCATATGATCAATGAAAAAGAGTGTTTTCATCATTAATTAATCCAACATGGTGGTACTCCCATTGATGGAGTTTTCTGTGAAAGTTCTCACCATAGTAGTATTTTATATTGTTAAAAGAATTCTCCAATTAGAAATGTAGTGGTGAGAAAGTCCTCCTCTTATGAGGATCCTACAAAAACAAGTCCAATAATGTCTAATGCCTTGTCATTAGTAGGTGAAATCCTTTCACAACCAAAATAAAACCCAAATAGTAGGTTATTCATTGAAACAAATTTGGATCATTTTCCTTACAACATAGCTGAGTAATTTCGAACCAAAGTCACTACTTATGATAAAGTAGATGAGAAGAACCAACTCTACTCAGACCATGTAGAGGATATTTTAATATATGATGAAGAATAAATGATAAACATGAGGAAAAAACTATATAAGGATCACATTCCAAGCATGTTCAAATCTTTATCCACCTCACAATACAGTATTCTAAAGGCACTGTTGGGTGATTGAATGCATGACATCCCCTTCAACATATAGAGAACTATTTATCACATAAAACCAACCCAATTACCTTAACATGAGTATAAAATTCACATCAAGGTAATAGAATGGTTGAAATACTAGTTTGATTGGTATCACTCCAAACATCACAACACCACAAGATCTTCAAATAGCAAGGCTCCCTTTAACTCGCATGACATAGTGCATTAATGAGACTATGAAAGATAATTTTCGATCTCCCATCTAGTGATTATATCATAGTATGATGTTCACATGGTGAATTACATTTCACTATGCTCCATAACCAAAAAATCATAACAAAACTGGTATCATGCATTTTAATATCCCCCGACTCGCTCCAACAAATGGACTCTTTCCATGACTAAAAATTTTATCATCAAATATAGTCCCCAAATGAATCTCACCGATATTAGGCTAGATTATACATCAACCACCTACTAGAGAGTTTAATCCCCATTATAAGGAATAAAAAATTTCTCCGTAATAGGAAGAGATGAATGAACTGAGAGGACTCAATACATAACTACTTTGAGGCAATATTCTTACTTGATATTCTCTATAAGAATATCCTCAAATCACATTTACAGATGAAGCAAATAAAAAAATATGATTTTTTACAAAAACTGAAGTGGATTTAGAAAATCCTCTCAATTTGGGATTATAACCACTAATATATATTGAACTTGTAGTAGAATATCTTGATTTTTATCCATTGGGTGCTTAACTAGAACATGGTTTGGCACATCCTTACAGGATTTACCCTATTGGTTAGCCAAGATAGATACTGGAAGTGACACCACCAATGGCACTATCAGCCACCACACTTGTTTTTGTTCCAACTCATCCATAAATTCCTCGAATGCTCATTAACAGTATTGTGTCACTAACAAATTTATTGGAATCTAGGGACTAGAATCGTGTGCCAATATAGCCAGAAAAAAAAGCCTTATCCTGAATGAATAGATCAGACTCTTCCCCTGCTGAATTTGGGGAACCTAAATTTTTTTATTTTAAATAGATGAGGAGAACCATAACAAAATTTTATGCATATTGTCTCCCACTATAACCCCGTGATGGTTACACATGAATACCATAATGGAGTGAAACATAGTTTCTTTGTTCAATCACTCAAGGTACCGGCTTTTGTATGGTACACTAGACTATAGTATCTATCAATCACGGGGTGGGAAGAACATCATGATATATTTCTATTTCATTTCATCTCAACCCTATATTAGAAAATAGTCCTAGATCTCTTAACCAGTAAGAAAAGGTAGAATGATTGTGTCTTATATTTCATTTCCTACTGGAAAGATTGACATACTTTATGAACCTACCACTCCGCCAAGAAGATTTGTTCCCTATTTTTATAGTGAATCTTCATTATAAGTTTTACACATTATTTATACCTTTTAAATACACATGATGGTTTTTTGACCCTTCAATAATTTCTCAGAGAGTATAGGACTCCATAATAGAGACTAAGGAAATGTGTCGAGTAATTCCATCAACATAGGGAAGGAGAATAATAAAAGAAGAGGCTACTAAAGTTACACTTAAATATCCCCTTGTACCTTCTCATACATAAATTACCACACCATACCATGTTGCTCCACCCCCCAAAAAAATTAAAAGCAACCGAATCATTTGGATGATCAAGGAGATCAAATGTGGAAACAATATGTGGAGATGAAAAACAAGGTATATTATTTTAAAAAAATACCAAGTTCTTAGATACTTCATCATGGAATTGGAAACAAACGTTTCCAAGTCTCATAATCCTAGAATATCAGAAAAATGGGATTAATATCTACCAAACTCTTTCAAATTTCAAAATATTCTAGGGCACCACATCCATGATTGTTTTGTATTCAAGGTCCTTTTATAAAAGATTATGGACTCTAGGTAGCTAATGTTAAAAAATTAACATGACCAAGAAGCATGTGATTCTACCACCAATCCTGATGAGGAAAATGAATGAAATTAATAAATGCTAATAGTTCCAAAATGTTTGATTATTGGATGGTCAGGCATATGATCAACTAGAACCATGCTATCCTCTGAACATAGTCACAGTAGCTGACTATGATTTTTTCCACACTTTCTATAATACATATATATTCATAAATATATCATTAGTTGAAAAGATAGTCCTACCAAAAGTTACATGGAAAGAAGTGTAAGAAGAAGAAAAAAAGATGAGATCACGTCAAGGCTAAATTTTTCATTGACATTAGTAAACTTCATGCAACAGTCCTAATGGAATAGGCACCACCCCACAAAATTGTATAATAAGATTCAACCCATCAGACGGAATCTTCATTATATGAGGAGTTTATCTTTGGTTCCATTAAAATTATTTAATTAATTAATCACTTATAAAATGATGGGATTGGGTTTGGACCTATATTCCCTTTTATTTATTGGGGAACTGGGGGGAATAGATCTGTAGATTCAAGGGTAAAAAGGAAGATGTCGTCATGCTAGGATCCAGTACATTAATATTTCCCCCTCTTGAACCATCCACTATGAAAAAACATGATGTAGAAATATGCAGTGTGCTCAGTAGGAACAAGGGAACTCCACCACACATGATAGGGGATTCCCTAACACTATCATTATAGATGATCTACTAGAGGGTTTGCCACCAAATAACTTATATCAATGTGTAGTCAGAGCCATATGACCCAATCCACATGGAGAAAAAGTGATTTTGACTCATATTCTATGGGATGATCAATCTGCATGAGGAACATTAGATCTCAAAGAACCTATGAAAGAACATGCCCATGATGGAAAGTGTAGACATATATATTATAAGTACAATTTTTTGAAGTAATTGTCCCATGTTCTCACAAATATTTCAATCCTGGATGCTTTGATTCTGTCAAAAGTTCTCTGGGAGGAAATCGTAGCTAATAATGTAGGAGTTTTAAGTTGAGGTTGCTACTGTTGAATTATAACTTCTAGAGAATGATCCTACTGAATGTCGTGTGATTATCTGTTTTACAAACCATGATTATGATCATATCATACAAGGACACGGCAAGCCATTTTTTATATACAACATGGTAAATGACATTGATATCCAATGAGCCTTTATTGAAAATGGTTGAGGATTAAAACTCATTCTGGTCTGGAAGCTTTGCTATCTGGGTTTCAATGAATCTCAAGTTCCCCCCTCCACTCTAATGTTATAGTGTTACAATAGGAATGAGCAACATAATCATAGTGTTATCACATTTAGAACTCAGTATGGGGATCTAATGTCAGAATTAGATTTCATAGTTTTTTTGTAATGATACAACTTTCAATGTCCTGCTAGGAAGACCGTGGAAACAATATCATGTGACCTTTCTCTATCATACCACCAATGCCTCAAATATTTAATCAATGGTCAAATAGTGACATTTTATGGTGACAAGGCCCTATTATAATCATGCGAGTCACAATACATTTACACAGGGTTCTACCACAAGGAAGTAAAATAGTCAACAACTTATGATGTTTCTCAGATTAATGCCCCAAAAGGTTTGGAGACAATAACAAATAATCATTTCAAGAAACTCAGTACATAGTATGTATTGACCACTAATCAAATATAAGGTATGAGACTAAATTCAAGCACTCATTCAAATACTTCCTTAATTTTATTCATGACAACTGAACCGAACGGTGGAGTAGAAGTTGTCAACTCTCCAAGTTGTAATGAAATATTGGAGTTAAATGTCTTCATTCTACCATATGATTCAACGAATCCTTATTTTATTAGTTGGACTGAAATAAGTTTTCTTCTCAATAGGAAGATATAGGGATTCTCATTCTCAATCCATCATCATCCCTTTTAAGCTTCAAAAAGGCACCACACCATCTACTGAGCTAGAAATGATTACTTCATCATCTAGATGTTGGAATGATGATTTATCCCCTAACATAGAAATTCTTTCTTCATCACCTACATATCAGGAAGTGGTGAAGGAAGTAAATCATGAGAAAGATGAAGAAGAGTAGGACCACTTTGATTTCCCTCTAGAATTTTTTGGAAGGCATCTGCACCACAATAGATGAAATCAGAGAGATAAATCTGGGAATATAAGTAGTTACATGAAACACTCTAATTAGTGCGTCTATTACTATTGAAGAATAAGATGTGTATATTAACATCCTAAAGTGACATCAGGGTGTTTTTTATTAGAATTATGTATCTATTATAATCTTAAACCATGAGTTGTACAACCATCGCTTGGGATTTCTAGAAGTTCATTGAGGGTACAAACATGAATCCAAATAGACACAACCAACTCACAGCTCCAAAATAGAGGCCTATTTGCATAATATCATCAAGGATGCCTTCATATGAGAGGTAAAATATCTAAAATGAATATCCAATATCAACTTTGTGAAAAAGAAGACTGTAAAAATTGGAGTTTTAACCTATTTTAGAGATCTCAACTAGCATCATCCCAAAGATGACTTCCTGGTTCCTATCATAGAACTTCTGATTCATGCAAAAACTAGTTATCAAGACTTGTATTTCATGTGTGGATAATATGAGTAAATCTAGAATCATATGGACAAGAAAGATAAAGAAGACACTATGTTTAGGGCCCCTCAAAGAGTGTTATGCTTTTGGGTATCTTTCTTTGTCTTAAATAATTTTGGTTCCACATACAAACATTCCATGAATCACATTTTCAAACCCTTTTTGGGAAAGTTTCTTTAATTTTACGTTGATGAATTAATGTTCATTTCCCAACAATATATTAATCACATGGCTGTCTAGGAGACAATCCTCAACAATCTTCACGATCAAATATTGAGGATAAACCCCTTAAAACTTTCATTTGGGGTATACTTAGGAAATATTCACATATTCATTGTATGCCACCACAACATCAATTTTTATCTTGAGAAAACAAAATATATACATGGAATGTAACAACCTCAAAACTTGAACGATTTTAAAGGAATTCAATGACACCTAGACTACATCTGTAACTTCATATCCAACATTGCAGAAAAGTGCTTTCCCTTTAGAAAACTAATGAAAAAGGTGGCCACATATCAGTGGACTGATGACTATTATAAAGCATTTGATGAACTCAATAAATCCCTCTTTATTGCACCAATATTAATGCCACATGTAGAGATAAATCTAATCATATTGTATGTGATGGCCTTGAAAAGATCACTGGGTTATTTCATTTGGAAAAAGAATGACGATGGGAACAAAAAAACCATTATTATCTTAGTATAACCAAGCTTGGTGTTGAGACTCACTATTTAGATATTGAGAATATATTCTTGGTGTTAATTTTTGTTGTTAATAAATTAAGGAACTACCTAGAGCACCATGCGGTCCAGTTGGTCTCCAGTAAAAACCCGCTCAAATATATCCTCATTCTTACTATGATAAAAAGTCATTAGGCATGGTGGGAAATTATTCTATAGTAGTTTGTTAAATAGTTCTTTCAACAAAAATAAGTGAAAGGTCAATCCTTGGAAAATATCCTTGTTAGGAAACCATCTACAAAAGAGGTGTCTTTAAATATGGAATAGCTCTATGAGGATATATTATCTATTCAAGGTGGCCCCCAAATGTGGGAAATGTACTTTGACCATGTATCTAGGATCCCAATGGAGAAGAGAATGGAAGAAGCTATGCTCAAAAAAGCTGGGTTAGGGGTTGTGCTTATCTCCCCAGAGAATCTAGTATTATTGCAATCCTTTATATTATCTAAATGTTGTACCAAGATGAGTTTTAATATCAATCCCTCATTAAAGGTCTATAACTGACACTTCAAATATCGATGATCCACTTGTAGGTGAAAGGTAATATGGAGTTGTTAATAAAACAAATAAATGGATATTATGCTATCAGAAAAGAAGAGATAATCCCCATGTATGACTATGTATGAGAGTTAATGGTCGACCTCAACTCATATCCAACATTTACTCACTTTTTAAATAAGATAATTCCTTGCCTGATGCATTGAAAAATGTAACTACACTATGGAAGATCTAAATTGGGATGAAATACTCATCAGTATTTCCCATCATTTTATGATCTCACCTTTTTTTTCAATACAGAATAGAGGATATTAATAAATTAATCCCAAACCCTTGTAAATATGTTCCTACCTTGGTATAGATGACACCCACCATGGAATACAACATGGATGGAGTAATTCTTCTAAAAATATTTGGGAAGGATCAAATCTATTGGTGAGTGGTCAGTTTCACGATATATGATGGCCCAAATCTCCAGATGGTTCTATACAATAGAGGATTTGATGGAGTCCCTCTCATATGTGTCGATGGATAGGAAACTGTGGCTAAAATGGAAAAAGTACATGCCAGAGCCTGTGGTGAACACCAACCAAGATATAGTCTTTCTGATCAAATATAAAGACTTGGATACTTTTTTCCTTCAATGATGAAGGATTTCACTGAATTCACCATAAAATGTAATTCCTTCTAGGTGCATTTCAACTTCATCCCTCAACACCTAGAGTTTCTATATATTTCCAAATACTCTGAGTCATTATCTATACAGGGATTGGATTTAGTGGGGCCATAACCCCTATCTATGACCAAGTAGTTTAAATACATATTAATTGCTACTGACTTCTTCTTGAAGTGGGCCTAGGTAATACGCAAAAAGATGTTGGGTCCAAGAGCATTGTTGGCTTTTTGAAATCCAACATAATTACTAGATTTTGTGTCTTTCAAACCATATTGATGGAAAATGGAACTAATTTTTTATTCATAGAAGGTAGAGAATCAATATCATGATTACAATATCAAATACAACCATTAATTCAACTATCATGTAGAAGCTAATGGACACATAGAGGCTTTCGAAAGGACCCTATATAACATACTCTATAAGATTGTGGATAAAGGTAAAAGTTATTGTCCAGATAAAATATTTCAAGCCTGATGGGATTACTCTAAGACATCTCATACTACCACATGGGAGACCCCATACTCATTGGTATATAGAATAGAAGACATCATGCCTATTGAGGTTCAGTTGTCATCACTATGAATTTCTATCTATGATAAGCTATCCACAGTAGATCAGTACCAGAAGTAATTGTATTAATTGGATTGAATGGATGAAAAAATACTGAATACCTTTCATCACTTGGATGTTCATCAAAATCATATAGCACAAGCCTTCAATATGAAATTCTACCTCCATTAATTCCACTATGGAAAATTGGTATCTGTCATAAGGATTCTAATGATATCAAGAATGAAGCCTCCAAAGATTGATCCAAAGTTGGAGGGACCTTACTCCATACACAAGGTCCACTATATTAGAGATTAATAAATGTTCTCAAATGTTAGAGATATCATTACTAATAAAACCAATATAATGTTTCTGAAGAATTATTTTGTGTAATCACACAAATTTCTTCCTAGAAGCTGCATGAAAAATTGTGTAGAACAACATTTATCCCAATTGTAGGTTGTTAAATTTCATTGTTTGTCTTTGTTTCATGACCTTAAAAGTCATTAAATAATGTATATTCCACATGAAATTGAACTTCAGGCATAATCATCTTTGTCACACGACAATAAACTGAATTACATGAGGACCTAGTCATATTACATGAAACTACAAGGCACCCTTTTTCTTCACCACATGACATTGAACTGCATGTTTAGTGTCCATCTCATTCTACATTAAAAAACCCACAATGTACCAAAAGTTGATATATTACTCATGATCCCTTAAAAATGGGCCTCCATCTCATGTGTAGGTCCTAATAACATCCCTATAACCCCTATGTGGGTTGATATGCCCTCTTGTCCATACATAATAAAGAAAATACAGAAATCACCCATGAATATTCCATACTTAAATCATTGCCACCCTATAGTATAATCTGGCCCCCCTTTACAGGTATAAGCCTCATAATTTTCATATTCTTACCACAAGATGATAAATTGCAAAACCAACTTACTCATCGTGTTAGGGTAAACTACACGATATACCCAAGAACTGCATGTGGCTTGATTTTCATTTATAATTGGAAACACAATGACACCCAAATTTAAATCCTCAGGCCCATCCATGATGATAAAAATATATAGACTGATTTTCTCTATGTATGAACTAAATCTACATAGCCAACTTTTTCTAGAACATATGGTTGTATTATCTTTACAATGAGATGTGTGGTAACACCTAGAATTAATGTTTTGGGCCCATACATCAATATATAAATTTTTAAAGAGCCTTTCCCCACATCAAATCATGATTGGAATGGAGAAAAGTTTTTATGAACTACATGTGGCTTGATTCTTTCTCCAGAAAGTTATGTAGTGATTACCAAATCTCCAATATTCGGTCCAGCCACAACAACAAAAATTCCCATTCCTATGTATATATTAAACCTGTATACTGAACCTTTCAAGAACTACACATGGATTTATTTTCACTCAAATGGGATACGTAGCGATACCCGAGCCTCTAATTTAGAGTCTTTCAACAATTAAACCACACAATCCCCATTAATCCATATGTATGAATTAAAACCTGAATAGGGAATACTTTTTTTAGAACTACATGTGACTTGATTCATTCCCCATATAGATATGTAGTGACACCCATGTTTTATACCCTAACCCAGCCATAACATTTCTCCTCTTTAACATTGGTTTATTTTCATCCTTACCGCCTGACATTAAACTATATGGAATTCAATAACTAAATATGGGTTTCTTCTTATCCCAATGAGATATGAAATGATTCCCGAATCATACCTCATTGACCATCCATCATAAGATCTAAGTTCCCATATTCTTAAGATGTGTCATCTTCTTGTCGTGGAAGAAGCTTTTACCACTCCTTTTTATCACATAAAGCATAACTGATGTGGGTTTATGAGTTTTGGTAAAGTAGTTACCCACACAAGTATGGTATATCATTTTTTATTTGGATTATTCTGGTCTTGGTTTTAATTTCTTAAAAGTAACATCAGGTGTCATCCTCAAATGACAAGAAACTGGTTGATTTCCTAGAGGACTTTGTTGGGATTGATTTTTAGTCAAATGAGATACGTAGTGACATCCCAATTTCCAATCCTAAACCCAACAACAACATAATATGGAAAATTTTCCCTACTCTCCCATGTATGAGTCATATCTACATGATGGTACCCAATACATGTTCTCACCCCATGCATGTGTCCATATTAAAAAACCATTTCAACCACATATGAATTAAATCAGTGTGGGGGAACTATATTTCAGTACTATGTGTGGCATGATTCTTACTCCAATAATATACACAGTGACACTCAGGTCCTATACACTAGTCAAGCTGAAATATTCCATTTCTCTGCACATTCAGACACCTTCATACTAACCACATGACATTAAACTTCATGGCTCATGTCCTTTCCACATGATGTTAAAATGCATTGTGCCAAAATTACTACATGTGGATTTATTCTTACCCCATTGAGATATTTAGTGATTCCTAGGCCTTAAGTACTAATCCCAACCAATAGGTAATTCAAAATTTCCCTTATTCTACATATGATCTATATCTATCATAGAGATCCCAAACATCATGGCCAATACCGGTCCATACACTTCCTTTGTCCTCAATCGTACTATTTTCTCACATCATACTTTTAGTCCTGGATACTTTTAGATCTTCATAATCCTTTTCCAGCTCCTGGAGATAGATGTTCTGATACTTGAAGGATATTTTTTCTGACTATGTAGTATGCACCCCAGCTGGACTTTCATAAAACAACCATCATAATGGGCCTATAATCCAAATGATACATCTATTTTACCATGTAATAACATTACCCATCTGACTCTATATATAGTATCCCACAAAACTAGTTTTTCAACCAAAAGTATCTTCACCCATGGGAGAATCTTTTTTGTCCTCATGAGAATTGATGGAAATATATTGAAACCCATGATTTGGAACATTATATGGACCCCCTCACATATTTTTATCATATAATTTATTCTGGCATAGGAACCTCCAAGGCAATGGTTTACAATTTCCACCCTCATGCCCGAAGCATGCCCGAACAAACATGTTATGACATGCCACGTGCCAATGTTTTTCCATGACATTATAGTCCAATGTGTATGACCTAAAACTATAGCCACCTTATATCTGTATCCATGGATCAACCATGTGTAGAAAATATTTTCCCCATTATTGGGAAATTTTGACCTAAAATTACCCTTTTCTGTCTTAATACTTTACCTTTATAATCCAAACTTTTGCCTAGGAAGAATTGAATCTTCATAAATATCCAATGAATTTTAGTGAAGGAATATAATAATTTTTGAGGAATTATTTTCCTGACAATGTCGTATGCATCTCAGTTGTCTGTGCATATAAAAACCATCATAATAGGCCTATTAGGTAGAGGACACTACTATTTCACTGTTCATCATGCACCATTGTAGCCATGCATAAGACAACCCACAAAATGGGGTTTTCAAACAAGGGTAACTTTATTATTGGGAGAAACCTCTTCTAACACCATAATCTTTTTTCTCATACCACTATTCACATCTGAGAATCCCCAAATCAAAGCTTATAACTTTCTACTCTCACACCTAAATATGGTATGACATTTTCTGTAAAACTACCAATAATAAGAGAACCATCAAACTTTCGGTCAATGATAAATAACTTAAATTATACCCCTTTAATTTCCTTACTGTATTACTTTAAACCACATTGCATAATGTCCAAATTGTATGACATTAATCTACATAGCATAATATCCTCATTGTACGAAATTATACTACATAACATAAGGACTTGTTCAGAAGATGTGAAACTATAAAACAACTTTTTCAACATAAGACGTTAATGTACAAGGTCAGTTTTCTGGACGCAAGATATTGAACTATATAATACGTTCCCCCATGTCATAAAGGGGCCTCCCTCTAACATTAAACATCTAAAAAAATGTACCCTCTTTTAGTAATGACAATTTCTTATAAGAGTGGTTTCCCATACATGGAAAATGGTAATAAAAATATTATATTCATTTTCAAACACCTTCCTTTGAAAAAATCACACATAATGGTCTTGAGAAATTTGAATATCCATAATCACCAATTTACCATCAACAATAGAATTTCAAAATTCTTAAGAAAATATTTTCCTAACTATGATACAATATTCCCTAGTTGGATTTGCATAATTTTTCCACAAATTTCAGGGCCTATCATCCAATGGATTCCATTATTTGACTACGTAGTAACACACCCAAGATGAATGTACAAAATGTAGCCCAAAAACGGGTTTTTCAACCAATGGTAGATTCACTGTCAAGAGAGGCCTCATTTATTCGTGAATATCATGTTTTAGATTTGGGAACCAATAAATCATGGATTAAGATTCCCTATCAGGTATCTGAAGAATATCATAACAATCTCAGCCAATAATCTATTTTCAAGCCATTATATGAATACTTATGGTCAAAGAAGTTTGACCTAAAACTCAAGCCTTATTTTTCCATCATTCATGACATTAAACTACACATGAAAGAGGATGAATTACTCAGCAGATTGAAAACCCACAATAAGAAACCTTGAAAAAACATCGACTATCATCTTGATTGATATGTGAACTACATGGTTTAGGAAAAATATTGAGTAATGATAAGATAATAAGAATAAAACTTATTAGGATAAAATCCCCAAAAGGGAGACCTAATAAAAATACAAATCCCACCCTCTAAGTCCCTTAAGTATGGAGTTTAGAAAAAACAATGGTGGTGACACAATAGAAACAAAATTTATAGTGTTGTGCATATGACCCTAGTAACATTTAAACTATGCTCAATAGGCTATATGGATTAGGAAAAAAAATATAGCATTTCCCATATCCCATCACTATGGTTACAATAGACTGATACAAAGTTTTTTTTTTTGAAAATTAGTTTTAATGTTATATTATGATTACAGGACGAGGAAAGGAACTAAGACCTATATAATTGGAAACATAATTATTTTCATTTATGAAGCAAAAAACTAGAGGTGAATCCATATGATAGAGTATCTACATCATACTTTACAAGAGACCATCAACATAACTCTTCATATATTGAATGATCTCCTAAGACCCATTAGCCACCAATTGAAGTCCAGTGAATCAAATGGTTAGTCTCATTATCCAGAAAAAGTGCTTCAGTTGCGTCTGCAATGGCAATTGACCCTTGATTTTTTGATTTATCTAATGATTTGTGGAGTTGTATGAGCTCTCCATGAGCGACATCCAACTCCTTCTAAAAGAGTGACAATTGAATGGTATTATTATTGACATGTTTCTTACATTCCACTAGATTCTTGGCACGGTTGGTCTCTTATTGGGATAATACAACCTTGAGATCACTAGCATTGATGTGAAGCTTCATCATTACAAGTCCCATGGAAGATCATGTTCTCACTCGCATTTGTTAATGACATCCTTAACAATAACATGAATCACCTGGAAATCAAATTCATCATATCATAGAATAAAATAAAAATTAAATTAATTGGATTCACAAAGTTTGGTATTTGAGAGGTGTCTTAGAGATTATTTTCCAAATATCCCTCTAGGCCCATTGTCAGGTGATGCGAAGAGAATTATTCAATTCTGAATCCAACTCAAAGTCTCTATCAGAGGGAGAAACATATCTAGGATCAGTTTAATAATTGAATCACCCTTACTTATTCTCCCCTATTCAATAATAGATTCTTGTTCAGATTCCTTCTACATTTCCACATAAGCTCTACCTTTAGACCTAATCATTAATGTTAACGGTGCTGAACAATGAGAAATAATCATTGTTCACCTCAAAAGGGATAAAAAAGTATAGGGGTGATTAATGTTGTTGATGGAACTCACTTAATAATGGACTAGATTATTGGGTGGATCTAATCCTAATATCCCCAAGAAAGAAAATTTGAAGAGGATCATCTTGATGAGAGGAACTCTCTTAGGTTTGCCTAGGGGTTTCCATAGGAGGCTCTGGAAGACTCCACGTTTCTAGTTCTACTTGACCTGATCCTTGCTCAATAGTGGGAATATGATGGACCACCACATATTTTTCAAGCATTTTTGCTTTGATATTTTCAACTGATAGAGCTACATAGTTCAAACAATCAATATTAAAACAACATGAATTAAATTTTAGGCAAATAATAAATGAATACTCACATCCATTAAATTCTATTTTAAGTGACTCAAATTCTGTTAAAGTATTTCGAAGATTAATATGTTCCATTATTTCTTCAATGGCCATGCCAATATTTTTCATGGAATCTATTGAAGTCCAAGGACCCATGGTAATCTCACCAATGGAGATTCTTACAATATTTGGCTTAAGACCTGGAACATCACCCTCCTTCGAAGACATGAGAACCCAAACAAATTCCTCCGTGATATCTACATGGTCATCCAGAATCGTCCCAGGGTTATCTAGTACATGAGATGATTCTGAAATATCATAAGGAAAAAAGTTAGTAATAATAATGTAACACATTATGATTCTCCTTTTACATTACCAAAATCTTATTCCATATTTATAGTGGTAGGAATAGGGACAAGAGAAGATTAAATATCCTCAACCATTAACATTTAATCAGTTAAGGAAGACAATTCACCAGAAAGGATTTGTTCTTGGTCTATAGTTACCTCTTACATTCTTGGAGGGTAATTTGTAAGACCATTGAGAGAGGAGTGGGAATGAGTTCCTACAATAATAAAAAGGATTATCAACTTGTTCTGGATAATGTGAACATTAGAGGCATAGTGATAACTCACCACTAATAAACAAACATTAAGCCAAATATTTCACCCATCAACATTCCATTATTTTTCTTCTTTTTCAATATATGAGAGATAACATCAACCTCCTAAAATATAGATATTACATGAAGTAATAAGAGTTCTCCACCCATATCATCCATAGTTATTTTCATCCCTTTGGATAAATCTCCATGTCTGAGGGATGATTCATCAATTCTGAGTGGGGTGCACCGTGAGCCATATTTTAGATTAGAACCTCAAATGAATTCTCAATAGACTACTACAAAATCAGAAAACATTACACCTTAATAAATACAGTGTTTGAAATTAATGGAATTAATAAATAGTACATCATCTAGATTGGTATAATAAAAACATTATTTATAAGATGATTGATTGATCCCTTCTGCAACACCCCATCTTATCATGTCATCCACCAATCTTGTGGAAGGGATCCGACTTCTAGTTGCATAATTGAGAACCTATAGTTCCTAGAAATAAATCATCACCTCAGCTATATTTTCCATTAGGAGAATATTGTTTGGGTCTGGAGTATCTCTTATTCATGGAATCCATAGCTCAACATGAAGGAGTTCCCATAAGATTTCAACATTAGTGGAAATTTCCTTCCAATGTGGTACTACCTCCAGTCATATGAATTATATGGCCATCCCAGCCTATCATGAATACTATTAAACAACCTTAGATTTCATAGGCTTTCAAAACCTCTGTGTCACAGATAAAAGACGATAAAATAGAACATGTGACTCTTATTTTCGGTGATGATTGGACCATATATGTGAAATTTCAGATGGTGTATCCATTCTGATTCTGGCCAATAAACGGAACCATACATGAGGTCATTAGGAAGAACTGGGGACCTCATCACCTGCATCCTCTAAAGAGGATAAAGCATCCTCTGGTGGATAAGAATCACAGTCTGTTGCAGTAGAAACCCTTCCACCTCACATTTCACACATGAAAGATGGTCTAGTAACAATTATAGGAAAGACTTTTTCCAACACTCCTTTAAGGTATAAAATAATCTGGGTCTTAGTATACCAATTGGATAATCCATTGGTCGCATCCACTAGAGGTAGGTTAATCAATGATTCAGTCAAATACATGTCTATAAGAATTCATAGCTATCGAGGAAGCATCAGATTCTTTTATGATCAAACATGTACTTGAGGAGAAATGATTGTTTTTTGCAGAAACATGAATTGGTGTACAAAGCACCATCAATATGAGTCTCTAGTACACCATCCCTACAGAACATCCCATAGGATATAAACTCCTTCCTAGACTTCCCATAATTAGTAAAATTACCCATAGGTAGAACCGCTTATAAGAGGAATTTTAATACCTTAAATAGGATTAGCCTCAATAAGATCTCACTGGGATTCAGAGACAAGGGAGGATTACCATAAACAACATTAAAATATGGTCAAAATGGGTTCGTATGAATCTTAACCATACATGAAATGGTGTTTATCTAAAGTTAGTCATTATCCATCCACATGGTACCTGGACTGGTCCTTCAATTTATAATGGGGCCTTTTCCACATGAACATATAACAGGATTTGTTAAATTTTCACAGGAACAATGATTTAGAACCCCACATGCTTCTTCTCAGACAACATGGCCACCATAAAAAATTTCCCTAACCTTATACTGCCTTTGGAATCATGGAAAGGAAGCAGGTAGGTACTTATATGCGTGGCTAAAAATAACATGAGGCATGTCTTCGTAGGAATGCCTGAATTGGTCTTGCACACCCATTTTTTGTACTCCCCTTTCTATAAAGTTAGCTAGAATATACTGGGAGTTCTTTTCTTTTCCATCGTGGGATATCTTGTGGGACTCTTTCAAGTGGGATCTTTCCCCTATGGATCTATGAAATCATTCAACCATTCCTCAGAATGGATACCACCCTTCAGGCGAGGATGTTCCTTCATGATACCATAAATATTTTAATGAACTCACACACCATAGGTGGATTTCTCTCAACATCAGACCATGTTGCCTTTGGGGGGTTGAACTCATCATACAGATCCCCAAGTATTGGGTCACTATAGATCTGGTAATCATCCCACAAGGTAATAGAAACATTTTAATTCATCAAGTGGAATGATTTTATATGAGGTAACCATTGTCTTAGCAGCTCATAAATGAATTTTTCATTCTTATATACACAGGTTTTACCAACCCAAATGGCCTCATATATTTTAAAGTCTTTTAGCTCCTTCTTAAACTACAAATAAGACTGACATACCTCATATTCCCATCTCCACACAAGCTTAACACCCCCTCTAAAAAAGAAATCCCATTAACTCTTCTAAACCTTTGACTAATCAGTTTAGAAATCCCATAAGATGGAAGGATAACTGTGTAACATCATTTCGAGTGTGTGTGGCTTCATATTTGGAGCACATTGGCTATAGTGCACAACACAGGTTATGGATGATGTCTCAATATTAAAATATTCACCCATGTTGGAAACATTGGTTGTAGTAGAATTTTGGTATCCATGAGAGTAAAATTCTTCAAAGACAATATTCAGACCTTCTTGAAGTTTCTATGGTTCTAAAGTGATAAATAATTACTCTTAAGAAAGTGCTGGTGGTATTTCTTCAGATGTCCCTCCATTTCGGGAAAAGTTGTATCATTAGAATCATAGTAATCATGACCTAAAACCTTTTCCATATCCGCAAGATGCATTCTGTCTTGTTCATCAAAAAATATGGTCTTTGGAGTGGCCATGGAACAAGAAAATAAGCCTCAAGCTTTCAAAATTAGATAAGTATCCAAATCATAAAATCGAAAAAATAAAAAAAAATGGAAAAGGCATGAGCTCATGTAGGTGCCTCACTCAGGTTCCTCACTAAGGGTCTTTAGTTATGTGCCTCAGGTACGACCATTACCATGTTCCCAATGAAAGAAACTCAACCAGCTAAATGAATCACTCAGACAGATACATACCAAGTCTACACAAATGATTATTTCAGCAAACAAATATTCTGTGAAGGGTATAGATGGAAAATTAGCATGAAAAGTCCTGAAAGTATAGAGTTGTGAGATCCAATGACAAAATGAGTACCCAATTTATAGACGAAGAATCCCCCTTGGGAGGACCATGTATGTTCCCCACATATATGGAAGACATATGTGAATGACCTACACTGATGACCAACACATATTACATATGTGATCCATTTCTTCTTTTCATTCCTTTACCTTCAGATTAGATACTATTATTTTCAATAGGATCCAATATTGAGCAGGGGATTTTATAGACACTCTATTTTTCACATGGATGAAATGGAAATAAAGGGAGCTAAAATAGGAACATATGAATATTACAAAGAATAGTGAAGTTTATAAAGGCCATTCATCCAGGTGCCCCAATGCACAATATCTAGTCCGGTCACCTGTGCGACCATCAAGCATGATACTCTTGCATGATTAGCATACATGAGATAACTAAGAGATATAAACCATAAACCTAAGGTCTTATATTTTTTTATAAATAGACCCCGGGATCTTCATTTGTACATATGAAATTTTTCAGAGACCTTCTGAAGCTATGATTACCCTAGTCCCTCTCTTAATACCTCAAAAATATTCTAGTTAGCTTTTAAAAAATGAATAATAAGTAATTAAAGTAGGATATATAAAATATTGGCTTCCATGGGAATAAAATTAACAAAAATTTTGTGAGGAACTTTCGCACCCCATGATTGATTAACACTATCTATAAGACCACTTTCTTAACAAGGGACCCATGTAAGCCATTTCTATGAATACTTGTGGAAACCCTTGTAGGATTGAGCAATGTCTCACCAAAGTGTAGTTTCCCATGTCGTCCATTTCCTAGAAAACCACCATCTCACCCCGGCCCACCTATGTGGAGAACCCCATACACGAGCATTCCTCACCCAGTCATACTTGCATGGAGCACCCCTATGCGACCCTTCCATGGTTCTCCCAAACCTCAATCCTTCATGATCCACTCATCATGACTTCTCTTAATCTGTCCATGAAAAGTCTCATTTTACTTTGTCTCTTTTGTTTGATAGGGAACAAGTTGAAAATTATACAAAATATTTCGGACATTCACAACCATGGAAAGTGGCACACCAACATGTCGCCCATTTGGGAGTGTATTTCTAGAGTCATAGGTTTCCCACACTTGTTCAGCTGGTTGTTTAGGGTACGTAGGGTGAGTGTTAGTGTGTATCCCTATGGTCATGAGGCCCCCTACCCCAGGGATAGTTTCAGAGACTTCTCAATCTTAGATATTAGGATTAAGACCATGTCCTTCCTTTTTATTACTGATACCTGAAGCAAGAAGTTCTAGGTAGGTAGGGTGGGGATTACACTTGATTTTCAATTCATTGGAAAATGAGATCCACCTCCCTCACTACAGAACTATTTTTAGGGAATACCTACCAGTGTAAGCCATAAAAATTTCTTTTTGAGAATTTCACTCTCTCTCTTCTCCACCTTTTAGCCACTAGGATAGAGAAGTCATGGGAACTAGAGTCCTCTCCTCTCCCTCATGTTCCCTTCTATCATCAGTCTTTATACCCTGTATTCATCCCATGGTAATGTTAAGAGTGATATGTGTTGTAGATTCAGAATCATCCATCTGTAGAAGAGGGGTCTGATGAGGTAGGCAAACTCAACACCCTGTCCCTCAACCTTTGGTATTTGTTTTCATATCCCCCAGTAGAAAAAATTAGACAGTGTGGTTTGTCAGATCTTCAGATTCATCTTGTTTCTTAAACCAGTCATGAATCACGTGGTCTTAGAGGTTATTGGTGAATATAAAATATGTATAGTCCATGAAAATAATCAATCTATGATAACTCTGATTCCAACTATAATCAAGACATGTAGTATTCTCACCCAGGGATCGAGCTCAATGGTCCTCCTCCTCCGTAGTAAGCACCATTCATTATCAAGACAATATAAAATTCATCCTTAGGAGTAAGACTCAAAGTAAACATAAAAATCACCATGAGTCGAGACATTCCTAATGGCCCCTTTAAATGGAATTATATTCAAGATTAATCCCCAATTTAATCCATTCAATGGGCCACACTTCCTTTTGAGACAATCCTTAAAGGTCCCTCATAGGCGTAGGCCTTCAATGCTAAACTATCCAGGTTTTGATTTCCGTTCAAATGGGATACGTAGAAAGCATCCATGAGGTACAAACCCAATACCTAAAACCAACCTTATTATATATTTGGCATAGTCCCAGTAGGGTCTAATTTAGATTTGAAATACATACTTCTTCTAAGATCCCTATGATTCCTTATAATAAGTCTCACACCAAACTTTGACTAGGCACCCCCTGCCTAGACATCCTTGCCACATGACATTAAGATGAATGATTAGATTCTTATCACATGACCTTAAAATGTATGACATTCCAAATTAGGTGACATAAAAATATGTCAGTTCTGAATCCTTTCAAAAGGATATATAGGAACCCTATCACCTGGGTTTGATCCAAACATCAAAACAACTTCCATCTCCCTAGATGACAGTACAATCCAGAGTGCCCCACTATGTGGCTAGAAAACCGACGTCATAATAACAAAAAAATATCTAATGTATACATAAGGGGATACCATTAATGGATAATTTCAAATACATATAGATACCTCTGTTGATAAAGAACCTCAAAAACATACAAATGAATATAAATTCAATACCTAATACTAATTGGTTGTTAATTTGATGGAGACCCACATCATTCATGGAAATTAATAATAGATTCATGAACAAACATTAAATTTATAAGAGGGTCTTAGAGTAGGAAATAATTATTCCCAAAAGGGTGTAATGAGCCTAGCCTCCCATCCTCTAAAGGTATGTGAGTTATTAAGAATCATTGGATGATACATCCCAATGACATCCTGCCTTTCGAAAGATTGTCCCCGAGTCATCATGGATATAAAAATGTTGGGCGTTTATAGTTCCATTATGAAAATCCATTGGAAGCCACTAAAAAATATTGATTCATATCATGAACAATATTCCGAGGGAAACAAACCACAAGAACACTTCAATACATACTAGAGGCTCCTGACTAGTGTTGATGGCCTAAATAATATATCAGGGATACTATTCCCTCAATATGATAACCACAAATAACATATCAATAACAAAAAACACCCAAAACATATAATCAAATTATGAATAATCAATAACACAACAATGTTATATCAAATTAATATGCATTTTACATAGTAAATAATCCCAATTGATAACCCAATGGGCCTAAATCATATACACAATATATATAATAAATAAAATAATACAAAATGAGGACCTACTACTATCCTTAGACCTCATATTAAAGCAATCTTAAAATCCCAATTGAGTTGATATAGCTCAAACCATAATGAAACTAGTACTATAACCTGTATAAAATATATAGAGTCTTCTAATGGACCAAGGATCCTATGGAGGGTGTTATAAATGAAACTTAGTATGGTCACACCAAGTTCTTAAAATAGGCACTATCATAAAAATGTGTATGAATGAAGAAAAAAATAGAAAATAACTATAAAAAATAATTTATATCAGTATATAGTGTGACCACTAGGACACCCTGATATGCATACATACCTACATTTTACTATTCTAATGAATATTCACCTAAGACCATATATTTCTATCTGTACATAATGATTCATGGCTTGGTATCATAACAAGAATTAACCCATACCATCAAATACAAAGAATAATGTTATACCGTAACTCAACCCTTAATAATGGTATACGGTAAGGTGTCTTATTTATTCCTAACCCCTACCCTCTCTCTTAGGTAAGGGTCCATAATGAACCTCAACTGCATTATACCATGTCTCTACTCACTCTCTCTAGGAAATGACTTACATCTCAACCATACATGAACTAATACCCTCCCAATTAGGGTATTATACTATCCATATCATTGATCTTACATCCCATATTGAACAAAATATTGACATCTACCCACTTAGCTAGGGTAGGGTCCCATATACATATCGTAGATCTATAACTTATCATACTAGGTAGTATACCGGTATCTTCTCAAATGATGTGAGACCATACATTCTAGTCTTGTGGAATGCCACATTGAATAATCCCCTCCCACTAAAGGTGTTTCACATACAATATCTCATCCTATACAAAAACTTATCACTAAATTCATTCCCTCCAACACCTTCTCAATTAATGTGAAGCCATACATTGAGATCTTATACCAAGTCACATATCACCTAACATACCAAACCCATCCCTTATCAATCAAGGCGATGTTGTCAGCACTTTATCACTCAACCATATTTTATAATTATGCCCTCTCCATAACACCCCAAAATTTAACTTAAAAATAATAATATTTTCAATTTCATGCACCACACATAATACCATGTTTAATAAAAAAATTTATATACTATTTAAAAATTATTGTTTAAATATGACTATTATAACATAGCTATTGGATTGACATGTATGATCATGTGTAACCAAATTATGAAATATATCCAGGGAATTTTTATTTAATACAAATTTATTGATCAATTCCTAGTAAATAAGAACAAAATTTTAAACAAGGTCATATATAGTTAAAAGAGATATTCTTCAGAAAAATAATTTATTCGCGCAAGGATTTTTTATTAGTGTAATTTAATCTAATAACTATAGATGAGTGATTTTAATGAAATTTATAGATAAAATATTTTATAAATAAAATTATTAAATTTTTTTATTATATCAGTATTTTGTATAAATTCATTTTAATATTCAAAAATACATTTTCTTCAAAAATATATTTTCTTAAAAAATGGTTATATTTGTATTTTATTCACGAATGTTATGATTAATGTAATACACTATTAGTAATTCTATTTTATATAATTTAAATCTTTTTTTTATATTAAAAGGTATAAATAATATTAAGATAATTTTTTTGGGATTTTTTTTGAAAGGGCTGATTTTTGGATGAATAGTGACAAATACATATTTTGCAAAAACTGTAATTTCATTACTTTTAATCCAAGTAATTTAAGGTTATATTTAGTTTTGGAATTTATTTAAATTAGAATGAGATTATTTTTATTAAACATGATCTAATTAATTCAATGATAATAATCACTATACAAGTTTTTGGTGTAAAATCATATTTACACTTAAAATAGGTATTTTTCTAATATCTACTTTATGTTGAATTTTTAGTACTTGTTGTAAAGTAAATTTCTAAAAAAAAATTAAATGAATAATTAAATATATTTTTAATATTTTTAATCAGTATTGTGAAATTTATTAATATTGTTAATTTCAGTTTTCATCATAATGAAAAGTAACAATGATAAAATATTTCAACTATGGTAAAGGGAAAATTGGTTAATTATGGTTAAAATTTGTGGTAAGGTCACAAAATATCATCTTAATTATTATTGTATTATATGATTTATAAAATTATTATCATGTATTTTAAAATGATCAATGTTTATTCAACTTTGCATTGATAATAAACATTATTTTATTTTAAGTTTAGAGTAAATACAAAATGTCACTTTCTATCACTTATTATGTAGTCATGATATTGATATAGATAAAAATTATATATGAATGAATATATATGATATTTTTTATAATATTAAACTATATTAATTATAATATATATTTTTTAAATTTTAGTTCTTATATAAATACCTATAACATTTAGGCAACGTCAACATTGTAATTGTGAATGTAGTAGAAAAAAATCAATTAAATGATTTTAAAAACATTAAGACTAATATGATTTGAATGAATTGTTATTTACCATGAATTTAATATAATATTATAAAGATTAATTTTTGGTTGAAATTGTTTTTATTTTAATTATATTGTTGTCTTGATGTATTTAAATTTAAATTTGTGAATAGTGATTAAAATGACTTTAAAATGTTTTTAATGTTTAATAAGTACATTATAATAGTTATAAAGTCATAAAAATATAATATAAACTCAATTTTATGTGAATTGTTTAATAAATCATTTATTTTTCATTTATTTTCTAGTTTTAATTATTAAAATTAATTTCAAGACCATTAAATATTGAAATATTTTGTATAATGGTTAAGGATAATATGGTTAATGTGGGGTTCAATCAAAGTACAAGGTTTAAAATGAAATTTAAACTTTTATAAATATAATTGGTTTAATTTAATTATAAATAATACTAATTATATTATAATACATGGATCTTTTGAGTCATTATAAATTTTTTAAATAGATATTATATGTATTAATTTTTAATGTATATTCAAGATTTCCACCCACAACACTTCTAAAAGGTAACATAATATTCTCCATTCATCACACATATTGAGCCATTTAGATCAAAAAAAATCTATTAAAATTTATTAATAACCCCCATACCCATTTACTATTTGTTTTTTTCACAAAAGACCAACCTATATGGTTTAAAGTGTTAGCTAAATTAGTTTTCACAAAGAAGTGGTATAACTCTTAAATGAGTGTTTCTATGTATATTTTTCTTGGAAGCTCATATAAGTAATATATAACCATTATGATATAATACCATAATTATATTACATATAACTAAATTTAGTTATATTTATTAAACAACCCCTTTTAATTTTTTCCCACCCTATGGGAAATTAAAGCATCGTTCGTTAGTACATGTCGACTACAACCCCCATGAAGTGATGTGATCTATTTTTCATAAAAAACTAATATAGATGGTTAAAATTATGGAAAAAAATGAATATATATAATATTTATGAAATATTTATAATTCTATAATGTTAATATGTTACTTACCTTCTTATGCTCCCATCTGTGAAAAAATGATGACGTCGTTTGTGCGTACATGTAGACTGCCGCCTCCATGAAGCAATGTGATTTGTTTTTCTTGTCCACATTATATATAGAGATATATATATATATTTATGTATTATAATAATAATTTTATCATGAATAAAATTATGGATATTATTGAACCATGATATCATTTACCATGTTCATTATACCAGGGTCATTTTGGACTTATGAACCGAACATCCTCAAAACATCTAACGTGAAATTAACCATTTTAGTAACTAAATTAAAAACGATAACAATTGAAATAGGGGAATAATGATGATGGAATTAAAATTAAACAGTTTCTTAAACAATTACAAAGCTAATATAATTTAATTACTCAATATGGTATATATGTGAATGAAAAGAGTTGGGATGCGTGGTAATGGACTTTATTTTAAAAATTGTGTTTTAAATTTTCTTTAAATACATTTTTATTTCATGTAGAGGTTATTTTAAATTATTAATTTTTTGTTATTTATAATTATAATTATAATAAATTAAATTAAATTTTAATTTTAATTTTCATTAAAAGTTACCAAAAATAAATATTTTCAATCATTTCTGTATGGGTTATTTTTTACTTTATACAAAAGGTGAAAAAGAATATTTTTAATGTATATGATTTAACTGAACTTACCTCCATCATATCCATTATTATTTATCCATATTACTTTACAATTTATTTAAATTTTTAATTTAAATTTTTCTCTCTATATTCTTGGAAGTTTTTGTTTTAAGATGTTTTTCTAAGGAAACAAAAACCTTTTCTCTTCCTAATAAGATAACTGAAAATGTTATTTCTTATAGTATTGAATGAAAAATAAATTGGGTTTTATGATTACAGTGAAAGATATATAGGTTTTATTCAAGATATGTTTCTTTTAGATTTTATATGAATTATATATAAGAATGATATATCTCTGATGATGGGTTACCCTAATTTAGATCTCCAATGCATTGGGAAATGTGATGGAGTTTACAGGTGATAGGTTATTTTTATGAGATGGGGGAATTATCCGGTTGGGTGATTCCTTTATAAGGTCTCATTAATGGGTGAATGTATGTATTATGTCCTAATTTACATATATGACATTATTATAAAGTTTTTTCATAGAAATATATTTATTTAAGGATGGAATGAAAATGAGGTTATGTTTTTAAAGAATGTTAATGACCTTTTAAAAAAATGGTGACAAGATTATTTTTCAAGAAAATTTATTCATGAGTTTTCATGTTTTCTAAAAAACCATTATGTTTATCGTGTTTTCATTATGATTTCATAAGAAATTATTTATGAAATATATTAACCAAATAAGTTTTTTTCATTGAAATTTATACATATATTTGAGGTAAAATATTTATTATAAAAAATATTTCTTATGGATTTTTAGGTTTAAAAATGGACTAATGGGTTTCATTTATTCAATAAACATTACAAAGATTTATTTTCTCAACCAACTTCTTCAAAAAAAATTCACAGAGCTTAAAGATGATTTGTAACAATTATGATATCAATCTCTAAATAAAGGAAATTAACCTATATTAAAGGAACTGTGTAAGTAATAAACTAATAATGTGAACTTAATAATCTTGTTTTAATGGGAAAACGTATATTGACTGGAAGAAGTTACTTTTTTATAAGGTTTTGATTTGTAAGTGTTTTTAATAATTCTCTAAAACTCAAAAACAAAAATATCATCTAAATTTAAGGAAGTTAACCGCTTGTTATAAATCATGTAATAATGGGTTATTTATGTTATGAGGTGTAATAGTTTGTATTAGAATAATAGTTTAGATAAATTTACTAGTTATGAAGATTAATTCTAGGATATTTTAAGAATTTTATATACCATAATATCTTAATAATTATGTGTTTGATCATAAGTTTAATTTCATAGATACCTCTTTAATGTTTTATGTGATGTGATTATTCTGAGATATATTTATTTAGATTTAATAAATGATTTAGGAATATATAATCCTAATGTTTAACTTGTTTTGCATTGAAATGGATGTTTGAGGAAGAATTATTTTATATTTTGTGGATGTAATTTAAAATCTATTAATAATCTTTAGGGTTAATATAATATTTTATGTTGATGTAATTATGGTTAATTAGGATAAAAGGGATAATAAATTTTTGGAACATATAAATTATCATATAAATAAACATGGGATTGAAAAGTGATATAGTCACTAAGTGATTGATTTTTTTTGAGTCAGTTCACTATATTGGGAACATTATATGAACAAATTAAATTGAAATATTATTTTCTAAAGTGAGATTTTATTTGATAAATAAAATCTAGAATTTGTTTTAAATAATATATGGTTTTATTAAATATTTATGTTGATTTAGGTTATTTATAAAAAAATATTAGATTATTTTTAATATTATATGATTAGGTTTTCTACTTTTTTGTTAGGTGACATTAAGAGAGATTGATATTATTTGGAGATAAATGTTATGTTTATCTCGAAAGAATATGTAATCAAATCATTCTAATATATGGAGTATAGTTTTTTATTGGAATATATTGAAGATATTTAAGGAAAGTTATTTATATTATGTTTTATGTTGAAAATTGTGTGTTATGTTTTTAGTCTTAAAATAAAAAAAATATTATTTCTTCATATTGGATATTATCTTGACTTGTTCTAACAATTTTTTATATTGGTTAATGGATAGAAACATGAGGAATAAATTTTCACCCTTTGATGGATCATGTGATCTGTTGAAAGTTAATTTTACTGCATCAACCATGAATAATTTATCTTGAATACTCATCACTTGGAATAAGAGATAAAATATAATTTTAAACTCATCCAAGAAAAAATGAAGGTTAAAATTTCACTTATAATGGGAAAACAAGTCAAATAGGTATATTTTTTAAAATACATATCACAATGGGACACTAATTTATAAAATCTTTCGAGTCTTATATATAATGTTACATTAAACTATCAAGGATTGATTTTATAAAATCATCTACAAGTGTGAGTCTTATAAAGGTACACTATTTTTTGAAATAATAAGTTTTCTAGTCATGACCTAGAAATTAATGTTCACAATAAAATCTATATTTCATTTTA
The DNA here is from genome assembly GCA_963277665.1 of Viscum album. Taxonomy (NCBI): domain Eukaryota; kingdom Viridiplantae; phylum Streptophyta; class Magnoliopsida; order Santalales; family Viscaceae; genus Viscum; species Viscum album. The sequence continues at coordinate 2,090,204,832 of OY728152.1, forward strand.
TTTTTATGTTATGGTAAATTCATTTGGATTGAATCAAATTAAAATTAAGTTGATACAATTTAATTAATGGGTAGAATGTAACACCATGGTATTTTAGTTTAATGAATATAATATTTCCAAATCTGTACACCACATCCAATATTGAGTTTAAATGAACTGTGATATATTATTAAAATATTATTATTTAAATATGATCATATTAACCTAGAAATTGGTTTGGTGGACATGAACACGAGTACAAAATTTATGAAATATATGTATGGATGTTTAATTTCACAAAAATGTGTTGATTAATTCCTGGGAAAGAGAACTTAAATTTGAACTGTATCATATATGACTAAAAGAGATGTTTTTCAACAAATGAATTTATATTCCCATTTTATTTTTCTCAATATAAATTATGGAAATAAAAATAGATGATTTATTTTAATGAAATTTATATATAGTATAATTAAAAAAATCATATCCATCTATTGGTTGTTATTAGATAAGTAATGAGTATAAATTCATATTATTGTTTAAAAATTCTTTTTTTCAAAAATGTTTTTATTAAATTTTATGAATGGATATTTTTATTTATTTATGCCAATCTTATAAAATGGACATCATTTTTCGAATTATAATGTCAAAATAATCTTAAAGTTAATTTTTTAATTTCTTTTGAAAAGTTTGATTTTTAGGTGATAATTATAAATTCCAATTTTACAAAAACTGTAATTTATTTACTTTTTATCAATGTAATTTCATTATTACATTTTGTTTTTGATTTCACTGAAATTTATATGAGATTAATTTTATTAAACATAATTAAATTAATTCTAAGGATATATACATTATACATTATTTTATATAAAATCATTTTTATGCTTAAAACCTGAATTTTTCTAATATTTTTTTGATTTTAAAACCTATAATAAAATTTATTTATGAAATTTTTTAGAATTGAATCACGATAAATGGATTAAAAAATTTTAATTTTAAGGTTTAAATATTTTAATGATGTTAATTTCATTTTTTGTCACAATGAATATTAAACAAGATAAAATATTGTCACCATGATAAAGGTTAAATGAGTTAATTAAGGTTAAAACTTTGCGATAAGGTAATAAGATCTCATATTAATTATTATTGAAATATATTATATCATAAATTATCATCCTATCTTTTAAAATATGGGATTTAGGTGTAAATTTCATTTAATTGTGACTGTTATATTTTTTATCTATGAATAATTAGAAAATGTCACTCAATCTCAATTTTTATGTTTCATGATATGAATATAATTAAAATAAAATATTAATCAATATAGTTGATAATTTTTTTAATAATAAAAAATAATAAGGTTAATTTTTTTTAATTTTATTGATCATATAAATATCTATAATGTTTACGCAATGCCGACACTGTGCTTGCGTAAACAACAGAAAAAATCAATTAAATGATTTTTAAAACCGCAAATGTGATATTATTTTAATGCTTTATGATGTTCCTTTTTTTTGGAAAATTATTAATGTTTATTTTTAGAAAAAAAATTATAATTGGAATTATATTTTTTCATGATGTCATTAAAGTTAACTTTTCTTCAATATTCATGAAAATAACATTAAATGGTATTTAATGATTAAAATTATTTTTAAATCATTATAAAATATTAAAAAATATAATCATAACTATTTTTTTGGAAAATTTATATTATATCATCAATGGTCTATTTTGGTGACATTTTTTTTAATTTCGTTCATGAATGTTAAAGATTAATTTTTTTTAACTTTGGTAAGGCTAAAAGGGTTAACATGGGGGTAGTAACCAAAATATAAGGATCAAAATGAAACTTAAATTTATATAAAATTTTATTATTTGAATTTATTTCGACCTTATATTCTTTATATTTTAATATATCGAATTCTGTATCCATTTTACATGAGTTAGACACATATTATATATTTAAAAATTTAATTTAAAAGATTTTCACCCACCTCTCTTAAAAAAGGCCCATCCTTACATATATTTCTCATATATATTGAGCCATTATATCAAAAATATCAAACCAAATCTATTAAAAATATTCCGCAACATTTTCTAGATGTTTTTCATCATAAAATTAAAAACTTATATTACTTTTTCTATAAGATAAAGAAGTATTCTCAAAGAAGAGATGTAAATCTTAACTAAGTGTTTTCACTATTATTTATTCTTCCACCTACTATAATTATTCTATAACTATTATGATAAAATATCATATGTATCGTAAATATACTGAAATTTTATTATGATTATGAAACAACCATTTTTTATCTCTTTTTCTATCCCATGGGAAATTAAAGCATTGCTCGTTCATATGTGTGGACTACCACTTCCATGAAGTAATGTGTTTCATTTTTTATAAGAAAATCTTATGGATTGATTAAATATAGAGTAAAATGAATGTTTATAATTTTTATGACATAATTATTATTATATTAATATTATATGTTACATACATATGTCCCTTTTATCCATTAAAAATGACAATGTCGCAAGAGAGTATGTGTAGACAACTAACTCTATGAAGAGATGCGATTCATTTTTCATGTCCACTATCCATGTATGATTCTAATTTTTTTAAAGTATAAGATTAATTTATACCCATTACTAATATTATTTATATGATGTAAAAATTATATAATTGACCATAAACGTCCCACTAAGTCAATTTGGACTTATGATCTGAACACCCTAGAAACATCCAATGTGAACATAACCATTAGAAACTAAATAAAACCGGGTAAAAAATAAAATAAAGGAACTAATTATGTAGGAATGAACAAGTAAAATCTTCTTATTAAATTATAAAACTAATAAAACCATATCAATCACAACGGTATATATACTAATAAAACAGTTGGGACTGCAGGTAATGAAATTTTTTTAGAAAATATTATTTAAATGTTTTCCGTCAAAGAATTTTTCTTCTAAGTCAATGTTCTTTTAGATATTTTAAGAATATTCATAAATATTATTCAATGTTTTATAAAAGAATATTTCAATTATTTCTTACATTATTACAAAGTATAAAAACTAAATCTTTTTAATAATCCTTTACAAATTTCAATGGTTATTTTCAAACAAAATATTTATCTCAATATTCTAGGAGTTTTTAATTTTAGTTTTTTATAAGAAGACAATGTTTACTCATATTATGAGATAAGTAAAAGTGTTATAGATTATGGTATTTAATTTCAATTCAAATGGGTTTTATAATTAATGTTAAAGATATATGTGTTTTCTTCATATTGTGGTTGTTGTAAATTTTATATGAATGAGTTGTTTTCTTGGTATTATTCTGATGATGGATGACCTCAACATATCTCTCCAATGAATTGGGTAATGTGTAAGAGTTCACCGATGATAGGTTTCTCTTATGAGATATTTCAATCATAAAGTTAGATGATTCAATTTTATGTATCATTAAAAGAGTTAATGTGAGGATAATTTCTTAAGACACCAACAGAATATTCATGCAATGGGTTTTAATGAAAATATTTTTATTTCAAAATCTAATAAAATGTGATTATATTTTAAGGAATTTTCATAACCTTTTATAAAATGTTTAAATTTTTTTAAAGGAAAGGTATTTAAGAGAATTAATGTTTTACATGAAACCCTTATATTGATGCTTTTACCTTTATGACTACATATGGAATGTTTTATTAAATCTATTGAGAAATTATGTTTTTTATAGAAAAGTAAATAGATATTTCAGATCATGTTTTTATTATAATTACCCATACATAATTGTAGCTGTAATAAAAAAATATTATTGCTATTATTTTCAATAAAAATTTGTGTGTTCTATTTCAAATACCATGAGGAAAATGAGAAACATTTTATCTAAACAATGAAATATTACATGGATTCATAATGTTACAATTGCTTAATAAAAATAATCACAAGACCTGATAGAATAAACAAGAGACTGCATAACATCATAATAATACCTATTAGGTAGCATTCATCCATTGAATCCACATAAAAAAATAGTGGGAAGAATGGAAAAGATACACTAAGTCAAAGGAAATTAGAGTACCGTCCTCTTAAAATACAAAAAGATCATAATCCTTAAAATAACTAGAATGGATATTTATACGGTTTAAAATTAATGTTATAATTAGACATTTGGGGTTTTAAAGTGAACATTGGTTTTTATAGCTATTGAATGTATTTAAATGTTTTAAAATAATTATTTGGTCAAATTAAATTATGGTTTTAAACTAATTTTCAATTACATTTGTATTAAAAATTTTCATTCTATTTTTATTAGTGGGGTAAAATATTTTGAAATAATATTATGTTTATGTGTTTTTAGTGTTTAAAATTAATATGGAAACTATTGTAATTTAAAAGAAGTTTTTTTAGTAAATAACTGCGTGAGAATAGTTATGGGGAATAATGGGTGTTAATAAGGGAATTAAATAAAACAATTTTGGAAGAAAGAAATTTTTTTCTATCTAAACTTTTTATTTAAAGACTAAGGATAAAAAAAAATTTGGACCCAAACTCTTGGTTAAGGGGACACTTCAACTATGTTAGGGGACCCGATCAACCCCAGTAAGGAGGCTTCCACCTGCGCCCAAGGAGGATAATGTATGTGGGTGAATCCTGGAGTGCATAGTTAAGGAAAGTCACGCACAAGACAATGTATAGGGACCAATCAGGCATGAGCAGTGTATCGGCTAAGCGCCCATGGGTGTAGTCCCATGTGTAATGAATCATGCATGTGTGTTTATCTCATCAGGAGATGAAACCACACACTAAGCCTTATATGGAAGTCTCAAAACTGGTGAAGATTCAATGTGGGATGTTGCATTTTCTACAATACTAGATCTAACCCATATGATCTCACAACATGAGATCTTGACCATCCACACTCATTCAGTGTTCGAACCCCCATCACCGTGTTTTCATCACCGCGTTTTTCTCAACCATCTAATCTGATCACTTTAGATCTGGTATTCTCAACCTATTTAAAATTGCACAACCTCTTAGGGCCATTAAATTCTGCCATGATCTAATCATATCTGCCCATATTTTTTTGAACATTGATCCAACATAGCCGTCTAATCAGATTCTTAGCTAAATCCCAATAATACATTTACCTGCTGCCAGTTTACATTGTAAAATTTTTATTAGTTTTTTTATTAACCCTTGTACCAAATCAAATAGATCATATCCATCCATTCCTTCCTGCTTCTTTTTCTTCATAGAGCCACACATGTCCTCATCCGACCTTATAGTCGCCGACCCTGCACTATCCCCTCTTTCTCATGAGGTTTTTTGATGTGTTTCCCTTAGACTCATCCCCTTTGATTTATTTCTAATGGTGGTGATATTTTAAGAAAAAAATCACCATCCCTTACTCAAATTCCTTTTATTTATTTATTTTATAATTTAGGGTGTCAATTATCCCTTTTTGACATTTATTTTTTGCAAATAAATCTTTTTCTTTGATTGGATCTAGTCTCTTTCAATCAATAATATGAAACTTTGGGTTTTTTAAAAACATCACCTTGCACCCAAATTGATACTCAAAATTTCTCTCTTCCATGTACACTTTCCCTATCTCTCTTGGTTCTAGGAACTATAAGCCCACATCTAATAAGAATGAAGTATGGAATTTTTTTTTTGAAATTTTAATCATGTATATATATACATAGTTATATATATATATATACTTGTGTGTGTGTGTGGGTATAAAACTGTGTTTCTATTTCTAACCTAAATTTCATATATCATATGAATTCTCCATTTTCAATGATCTATTTCTATAGAATTTTTTTTAATTTTTCTAAAATCTTGTGATCTTTTACCAAACAAATTAAATATATATTTGTATAAAAATGTATTTATACACATATATTACATAATATTTTATGTGTATACATATATATATTATGGGTTTCTTTTCCATACAACTAAAAACTTATGTGTTAACTTTATTGTTTTAATGTGAGGTGTATATATATGAGTATATGCATAATCCAACATGTGAGTAAATACATTTACATTAATCAACTATTCTTGGTGTGTTCCCATTTGAGAGGGTTCGTGTTTTTAAATTTTGAAAGATTTCTATGTATAAAAATCACATAAACATATATAAGAATATATATATATATATACATATATAGCAATTTAATAATACAAAAAGAATATATATTCTTTCACTTTTTATTTAGAAATTGTATTTTTAAGCTCCAAAATAATGTCTTGTGATTTTAAACCCTAATAAACACTTTGTTTTCTCAAAAAAATGAGATAAACCTTATCATTTTATGTGAACTTTTGAAACAATTTATCATTGTATGTAAAAAATATATTTATTCATTGTATAATATTATTTTGTTAATACAAAAAAATATATGAATTATTGATTCAATGTGAATTTGTTTCATTATTTGTTTTATAGATTCATTAATAATAAAATTAATCAATTTATGTATGAGATGAATCTTTTTATGTTAATATATGTATTAAGAAATATACTTTCCAAAGTTTTATGAGACACATTGTATTGTTTAATGATTATGTGCCTTAATAATTTATCAACGAATTTAATGACATCTATGATTATAATTCAAATAAATGAATGTGGTATGAGAAAATTTTATTTAATGGAATGTTATTATTATAAATAAGATGAATGAAATGGACTTATTTTTTGATTGGTCAGGCCCACTATAGCCTCTTGAAGCATTGGTAGGTCTCATTAGACAAACTAAGTCTTGGCATGAGGCCTTGAAAAAACTGTTATTTATGGTCTTGGAACAAGGCCTTGATGATATGGTTATGATGTCGCACATTCCATAATAATGATTCATGTAAGTGAAAGAACATGTGATTATTCAACTAGGGTAATATTTATGGTTAATGATCATTAAATTATGAACTAGTATTAATTAGTTTTATAATTACAAGTGCACACAATTTAATGTTTTATTTTAAAGTACATACATGTATATAAATTTATTTATAAAAATGATTAATATTTAGTTTCCAAAAAATTAAACAAAGGATACCAATTAATCGATCATTACATTGTTTTCTTATATGAATATTGATTTCATTCAATGTGTAATTCTAAAATAATAATATTTTATATGAAAACTTGGTATTCGTACACCTAGTCTGTCATGGATAATTAAGTGTGGAAATTGTATGACTTTTAAATGGTGTTTCATGAATTTTTTTCATATATATATATATATATATTATAATGAATATTATTTGTAAATATTAAATAAGTTTATCATTTTTGAGCATGAGTATATGCTAAAAGCTGTTTCATAATCTCTCATGAAAATGAGGATGTCATGTTATGAGAAATATTAATTTCATGATTTAAAACATATATATTTTAAAGAAATTCATTAAAGAAAAATTATTTCTTAATGGTCTTGTTTTAAAACCCCTTACTAGGCATTTGTTTTCTCACCCCATGTATTTAAATTATTATTACAGTATTGGTAGAAATGCTATAATAAATTTCTAATGTGAATGAGTTGCTCTGATGTCACTTTATTTAATGTTTATTAAATTATTTACTTTTTTATTTGAATGTAATATTATTTCATAATATTCTACAACCTAGTATGGAAACATATCCCATGTTGTATTTAATACTGTGTATTTATTCAAGATTCTTTTATTAAAAAAAATTACACAACATTTGTAAGTGAGAACCCATGATTCAGGTTCGAGTCTTTATAGATCAGTATATACATATATATGTTAAGGGTTTCCTTTCCATAAATTTAAATTATTATGTATTAACATAATTTTTTTAGAAGTGATGTACAAATATATGAGTATATGTGTAATCCTACATGCGAGTAAACACATTTACATTTATCAACTCTTCATGGGGTGTCCTTTAGAGAGGGTTCTTCCTATAAAATTTCGAAAAACATTTATGTATTCAAATCAGATAAACTTATATAAGAATATATATTGGTATATATATACAAATATACATTTATTTAATAATAAACAATGTATAGATTTTCTTTCACATTTTATTTAGAAATGGTATTTGTAATCCTCCAAACTAATGTATTGTGATTTTAAAATCATACAGACACTTTGTTTGCTCAATTTACTAAGATAAACCTTATCATTTTATGTGAAATTATGAAACAAGTTATCATTTACTGCGTCAAATCTATCTATTTATGGTATAAGATTATTTTTAGTATACAAAACAATAAACTCATTATTGATTTAATGTTTATTTGTTTTATTATTCATTTTATTGATGATTTAAAAATAATGTAAATCAATTTAAGTATGAGATGAATATTTTTATGATCATATATGGATTAAGAGCTTATATTTACAAGGTTGTGTGGGACATGTTCGATTGTTTAATGATTATGTACCCCTTGAATTTATCTATGAATTTATTTGTATCTATGATTAAGATTCAAATAAATAGAAATGGTATGGGAAACATCGATTTAAAGTCATATTATTATTAGAAATATAAGGAATGTAATGGACTTTGGATTTCATGGGTGAGGACCTCTATAGCCTCTCGATGCATCGGTGGGTCTAATGAGACAAACTAAGTCTAGGTAAGAGGCCTTGAAAAAGTTGTTATTTATGGTCTTGGCATGAGGCCTTGATAGTGTGGTTTTGATGTCCCGTATTCCCTCATAATTACTCTAGTAAGTTAATGAACATGTGATTATTGAACTAGTAGAATATCCATGGTCAATGATCATTCTCTTATGAACCGGTATTAATCTTTTTTATAATTTTAAGTGCACATTTTTTAAAGCTTAATTTTTAAGTATATACTTGTATAGTAATTAATTTATAAATAAGAATTAATATTTAGTTTAAAACCATTAAGAAATGGTTATTAATTTATCTATCATTACATGCTTCTCATATATGTGTTTAGATTTTATTCTATGTTAATTTTAATCAAGTAATATTTCATGTGAAAAATTATTATCTGCACACCTGGTATTTCATGGATAATTACATGTGGCTATAGTCTGACTTATAAATGGTGTTTCATGCATTTCTTTCAAGTACATGCATATTTTATAATTCATTTTATGAGTAAATATTTAATATGATTAGTAATTTTGAGAATGATTATACCTTAAATGCTATTTCAAAATCTCTCAAAAAAAATGACAACGAAAATTTATTAGAAATATTAATTTCATGATTTAAATAATATTTTTTGTAAATAAATGTTTTAAAGAAAAATTATTTATTAATGGTCTTGTTTTAAAACACCTTTTTGATTTTTTTCCTCACAACATGTATTTAAATTATTCATACAGTATTGGTATAATTGTTGTGATTAAATTATAATTTGGAAGCACTGCTTTGATGTTACATTGTTTAATGTTTACAAAATTCTACACTTCTGTATTTGAATGTAATATTGGATTCTAATTCTCTAAATCCTCGGCTGGTAAAAGATCCTCTGTTGTTTTTGATGTTATTTATTTATTCAAGTTTCTTTTATTAAAAATAATAACACAATATCTACAAGGTCCGAACTCGAGTTTTGGGTTCGGGTTTTAAAGTTGATATTAGAGGAACAACATAGTGAAATTTGGAAAATTAGTATAAAACTACTAATATGTAATCATATGTGAAATCCCTTTAATAAATTTTTAGATTGAAGGTTAGGGTTCTGCAAAAAACCTCTTGTCACTCCTACTGAGCTTCTTAAGACCATAATTGTCAAATCATGTTCAGAATAATACTAGACTTTTGCAAACCAATGTCTGTTCCACAAACAAATCTACTAGGTGTCAGCCAAACCAAATATCCTTCATTTATACTAATGATATAGTTATGTATATCGCTGTATGGAAGGTTCACAACTTCTAGAATAATGGAATAGATAAATGTACCATGAAGGTATTTTCCTATGTTTCACTCTCTTTGAGAATTACCTATCCATATGAGAATTCTTGGAAGCTTCATTAGATGGTGACCTTTTTATATCCTATCTGTTCCATGTTCTATGTTTTAGTTTGTATATGAGACACTATGATATCAGAACATTCATGAATGATAAAGTTTGATAGATCTATATGGAATTAGTCCATTCAAAAATATATGATCTCCACAACTCCCATGCCTCCATTTGGAAAACTGAGTGTTTTATTCATAGGATTGGTATAAAAATCTCGATGTGTATCTAGGAAAATGAAATTGAGGAACAAAAAACTACCATGGGAATCCACCAGAGGCCATCACCAAATTATCCATGGTGTTGGACCAAGTAAAAGAATAAATTAAATTTTTTTTCATTCAAATTGTGTTAATTAGTTAATAATAATTAAAACATATTTTGTATGGAAATCAACGATGATTTCATAAGTTTGTTTATGGTGGTAGTGTATGAGTCCAATAGAATTGTAAGGGAGAAATTCCATTAAGGTTGGGAGAATGAAAGGCCCCATACTTTATTATAACTGTAATAATAATATTTTTTAGTGATTATAATTATTATATTAGTTTTAATGAAAATTGGTGTGTTTAATTTCAAATACACTAAGGAGAAAGAGAAACATTTTATTTGAACACTAAAATGTTACATGGATATAGAAGGTTACAACTACTCAAGGAAACTCATTCCAAGACCAAGAAAAATAATCAGAAGACCATCCAACATCAGAATAAGACTAATTAAGTATCTATCATCCCTTGAATCCAAAAAAATAAAAAAATGAAATAGAGAGATGAATATAAAATATACGCAGAATCAATGGAAAGTCGAGCACCATCTTCTTAAAACAATAAATGATATTGATCCATAGAATTCGATAAATGTGTATTTATATGGTTTAATATGACCATTATAAGCACCTTTTTGTGTTTTAAAGTGACTATTGGATTTTATAGACTTTGTATGTATTGAAATGTTTTAAAATAAAATTTCTGGTTAAATAAAATTATTGTTTTAAAATAATATTCAATAACATGGGTATTAAAAATTAGTAGTTTACGTTCATTTGTGGGTCAAAATATGTTGAAATAATATTATGGTTATGCGTTTTTAGTGTATAAAATTAATATGAAAACTATTTTAATTTAAATAATGCTTTTTATTAAATAAGTACATGGGCAGAGTTAAGGATCATAAAGGGTGTTAATAATGGAATTAAATAAAATAATTTTGGAATAAATAAATTTTGTTCTATGTAAAATTGTTATTTTAAAGACTAACCATTAAATTTTTTCGAACCAACCCCTAGGATAAGGGGACGCCTCAACTATGATGTAGGACCTGATCAACCCCAACAAGGAGGCTTCAACCCATGTTCAAGGAGGCTTGGGTAGGCGGGAAAACCCATGAGAGCATAGTGGAGGCATGCCATACACATGCCCGTGTATAGGGCATAGTCAAGTGGCAGAAGAGGATGGGCTTAGCGCTCATCCATGGAGTCTTGTGTGTAAGAACTCGTGTGTGTATTTTTGGGTCATCAGGAGATGTCACCACAAAATGAGCCATATATGGAAGTCCCAAAACCAATTTGGTTTTGATATGGGATGTGGAATTTTCTGTGGTATGTGATCGAAGTCGTCTTATCATTCCATACGAGATCCCAACCATATTCACGAGTTCAACATTCAAACACCCATTGTCAAATTTTCATCCACACATTTTTCTCAACTATATGATCTGACCACATTATACCTAGGCTGCTCAACCTATTTAAAACCTCTAAACATCTTTGGTCCATCTGATTCATCCACGATCAATTCATATCCACCCATATGTCTTTTAAAACGCAGATCCACCACAACTATCCGATTTTATCCGCAACTAAATCACAGTCGTCAATTTTATAGCAATGGGTTTCACTTATAAATCATTTTAGGGTTAATATTAACCCTTTGAAGGGATCAAATATATCCAGGCTATCCATTCCTTATTTCTTCTTCTTCCTCGTGGAGACACACCCATCCCCATCTGACCATGTATCCCTCGTCCCCTCTATGTCCCCTCATTCTCAGGATTCTTTTCGATGTGTTTCCCTTAGTCTCAACCCCTTTGTTTTATTTCTAATGGTGGTGTTATTTTAAGATAAAAATCACAATACCTAACTCGGATTACTCTCATTTCATCATTTTATAATATGGGGTTTAAATTATCCATATTGCATTTTGATTTTGGACTAATAATTGTGTTTATTTGATTGGTTCTAGTATTTTTGGATAAACAATTTGAAACATTTTTTAAAAAAAACCTCACCTTGCAGCCAAATTGCTACTCGAAATTTCTCTCTTCCAAGTCCTCTCTCTCTATGGGTTCCCAAAACCCTTATCCCAGTTCTAATTAGAATCAAATAATGGAATTTTATTATTTTAATTTGAAATTGTAATCATTTATAAATATACATAGTTATATATTTGTGTATAAAACATTGTTTCTTTTTTCTAACCTAATTTAAAAATATGATATTCATTCTCAATTTTTAATGATCTATTTCTGAAGAATTAATTTTTTTAATTTTTCTACCATGATGTGTTTTTTTACCAAACAAATTGTATATATATGGGTATATATAAGTATATATAAAGTTATATAACTTAATATTTTTAGTATATACATATATATGTCTTGTTTTTCTTTTCCATAAATCTAAAAAGTTTTGTATTAACATACTTTTTAAATATTTTTTGTGCATATATTTGCATATATGAATAATACTACATGTCAGTAAACACATTTACATTTATTATCTTTTCTAGGTGTGTGTCCATTTGGGGGGGTACTTTTTTTTAAATTTTGAAAGAGTATTATATATTCAAATCCCAAACACTTATATAAGAATATTTATATAGAATTATATATATACATATACAATCATTTTATAATAATGTATATATGTTCTTCCAATTTTTATTTTGAAATGGTATTTTTCAACCTCCAAACTAATGCATTGCGATATTAAACTCTTATAAACAGTTTTTTTACTTAACTACATGAGGAAAAAATTATCATTTAATGTAAAATTATGAAACAAGTTATCATTTATTCTGAGAAATTTATTTATATGTTGTATGACATTATTTTTAGTATACAAAAAAATATATGCCCTATTGATTAAATATAAATTTGTTTCACTATTCCTTTTATTGATGACTAAAAAATAAAGGCAATCAATTTTAGTTTGAGATGACTCTTTTTATGATAATATATGGATTAAGAATTAAACATTACAAGGTAGTATGGGTCACTTTGTATTTTTTATAGATTATTTACATCAAAAAAATTTCAATGAATTTATTTAGATTAATGATTTAGTATAAAATAAATGAATTTGTTATGGGACAAATTGATTTGAATTCATGCAATTATAAGACATATGAAGAATTAAATGGGATTATTATGTAATGGGTGAGGCCTGATATACCTCATGATTCATTAGTAGGTATCATGAGGAAAACTTTATCTTGGCACGAGGCCTAGAAAAGATTGTTATTTATGGTCTTGGAATGATGCCTTGACAGTATGGTTATGATGTCTTGAATTCCTTCACAGAGATTCTAGTATGTGAAAGACCATGTTATTATTCAACTAGTATTATATCCATAGTCAATGATAATTCTATTATAAACCATTATTAATCAGCTTTATATTTTAAATGGAACACATTTTAGTGTTATATATTTAGGTATATACATGTATAACAATTAATTTGTAAATAAGGATTAATATTTAGTTTCCACACCATTAAACAAAGGGTAAAAATTTATCTATCATTACATGGTTTTCATATATGTGTTTTGATGGCGTTTTATGTAAAATTACCAAAAAGTAATATTTCATGTGAAAAAATTGTATCCACACTCTTGGTATGACATGGATAATTATGTGTGTCCATAGTCAGACCTATAAATGGGTTTTCATGAATTTTTGTTTAAGTATGTTCATATTTATAATGAATATTATTTGAACTCTTAAATAAGTTCAGCAATTTTGAGAAAAATTAAAACCTAAAATAATTTTTAGAATCTTTCAATAAAATGATGATGACATGTTATGAGAAATATAAATTTCTTGATTTAAAACATTTATTTTTCAAGAATTTTTTTATAGAAAAATTATTTCATTATGTACATGTTCTAAAACCCCTTCCTGGCCATTTTTCTTCTCACCCTGGGAATTTAAATTATTCTCATAGGATTAGTAGAAGTTCTAAGATGAATTTCTAATGTGGAAGTTCTTATTATATGTTACATTGTTTAATGTTTACTAAATTTTATAATTTTCTATTTCAATGTATTATTGGAATCTAATTCTCCAAAACCTGGGTTGGTAAAATATCGTCTATTTTATTTGATGCTGTGTATTAATTCAAGATTATTTTAAAAAATAATTTACAAAGCATTTGTAATGGACGAACACAGGTTTTGGGTTTGGGTCAATACATTTATGATGAGAAAATAAAAAATTATTCTACATTTTTTAGGTTTTCAAATGTTCTAAGATGTTTAATTTCATTAATAACACTTTATGCAATTTTTTTCCTCACCCATTATTTCAATTTTTTTAATAGGTTTTAATGATGAGCAATAACTATTTTTAATTATTTCTTTAAATTAAGGAAATTTTCCTTCAATGAAGTATGTGTGTTAAAATTTTAATAAAACATTGAAATTGGGAATCCTTTTTGTGGAAAAAGTTAAATGAGTGCAAGAGACAACTTTATTTTTTAATGGTTTGATATGTATGATTTATTCATAATTATATAATACACTAAAATAAAAGGTCCCTATAAATTTGAGGAAGTGAAACCCTTGTTATAAATCATGTAATTATTTGGTGTTTAGGTTATGTTGTATTCTATTTGGTATCTAATGAAGGGATTAGATAAATTTATAGGATAATATGATTCATATGAGGATATTTTAAGAGTTTGAGATTCCATATTAGATTTATAATTCTAAGGTAGATCATAATTTTATCTGTATAAATAACCATTTTTAGGTTTTATGTTATGGAAGTAATTTGAGATAAATTTATTTCTTTTTGATAAAAATTTTAGGAATATATAACTGTTACAATTAATTTTTTTTTGGGGAAATAATTATTTGAGGAAGAAAATTTTAAAATTTTGTGGACATAAGATGAAAGGTATTGATAACTATTAGGGTTATGATGGTCTTTAATGTAGAGGTAATTATGGTAAATTTGGATAACTGGGTTAATTCATTTTGGGAACATATGATTTATCATATATATAACAATAAAATTGAAAAGTATTTTGTGGAATAAGTTAGTAAATTTATTTTTTTAGGATTTTTAAATTATTGGGAACATTATATGATTCAACTAAATGGAAATATTTCTGGATAATATGGGATTTTATTAGATAAATAATGACTGAATTTTATTTTGGACTAAAATATGATTTTATTATGACTTAAGGGTGATTTAGGTTATTTATCTAAAATATTATCATATTCAAGAGGTTATATGATTATGCAATATACTTATTTTGGTATGTAACTCTAGGACAAATTAATGCTATTTGGAGATAAATTTTAAGATTATTCTAAAGAGAATATGTGATCAAATGGTTCAAATATTTGATATTTATTTCTGGTCTAGAATATTTTTAATATCATTATGTTAAGTTATCTATAGAATGATTTATACTGAAATTTGGGTGTTGTTTTTTGAGGCTTCTGAGTTTAAAATAAAATTTCTTCATATTGGATATTATCTTAACTTATTCTCGTAATTTTGTTTTAGATTAATAGATAAAAATAGGAGGAAAAACTTATCATCCATTTATGGATCATATGATCCATATAAAGATAATTTTAGCACTTCAGGCATGATAAATTAATCATGAATATTTATATATTGAAATTAGAGATGAGATAGATGTGTGAATTTATCAAATCAAAAAAATATGACGAACATACACTTATGAAATAGAAGTAAATCAAGTGTGCATTTTTTCTTAAAATACATATCTTGATAAAAAACAATTTCTCAAATATATCAAATGTTAAATGAAAAGTAGCAGTCATGTTTCAGGGAACAATTTTAGAAACTCATCTATAAGTATAAGTCTTATATAGGTATGTTCTTTTATGAAATAATATGTTTCATGGTCTTTCTATAGAAATTATATTCCATGATAAAATATTATCTGATTTTATTTCTATTTTATGATAAATTAATTTGTATATACTCAAATTAAAATTTATAAGACACAAATACTTTAAGGGTGGGAGAAATTAATATCCTCTTATTTTAGTATAAAAATAATACTATTTTCAGTTGTATGTTACACACTCAATTCTGATATTAAAACACACAGTGATATACTAATAAAATATTATTATTTAAATATTTTTTTATAACATATCTATTGGTTTGATGGGTATGAACAACAATAACCTCACTATGAAATATATATATAGGGAAGTTTCTTTTAACCCTAATTTTCTAATTAATTTCTTATAAATAATAACTCATTTTTTTATAAGATCATATATTATTAAAGTAGATATAATTCTGAAAAATAATTTATGTGTACAATGTATTTTTATCAATTTAATATATGTTAAAAAATATATATAATTTAATTTAACAAGATTTATATATAATATATTTTAAAAAATAACATTGAACTAACAGTGGTTATTAAATAAGAAGGATTATAACTTATTTTTAAATTTCAAAAATATATTTTCTTCAAAAAATGGTTTTTAGTTTATTTTGTGAAAAAATATTATGAATCATTTCTGACAATTTTAGAAATTATATTTTATAAAATGGAATCAATTTTTAATTCACCATTTGGAAATAATTTTAAGAAATAATGTTCTGGTGTTTTTGAAAAAGGATCCTTTTTTGTTGAATAATGAACAATATCAATTTTTCAAAAACTATAATTTCTTTAATTTTAATAAAATTATTTTAAATGTTTAAAAATATTAATTTCAGTAAAGATAATCCAATTTTTTTCCTGGTGAATAAACATTATACATGATTTTAGTATAAAATAATTTTTATTCTTAAAACTAGTATTTTTCTAAAAACCATTTTATTTCCATTTTTCACAACCTATAATAAAAAAATATTTTCCAATTATGAGAATTAAATATTTAAAAATGGATTTCATATTTGAAATTTGGATTTTCAATTTTACTAAGAAGGTTAATTTTTTTTGGTCATAATGAATAGTGATGATGATAAAATGTAGTCACAACAGTAAAGGGTAAAATATATCAATCAAGGTTAAAACTTTGTGATAATATCACAAAAATAACATATTAATTCATTTGTAATGTATTATTTATAAATTTATCATCATATATTCCAAATAAATTCATTTTTATTCCATTTCCCCTTTATTACAACTTTTATATTATTTTAAGTAAAGAGAATTTACAAAATGTCACTCTTTCTCACTTATTATATTATCGTGGTATGTATATAGATAAAAATAATATATTAATGAATATTAATGATAAATTTGTTTAATAATAAATTCTATTAATTATAATATTTTTTAAGTTGATCGAGGGTATAATTACCTAGAATGTTTATCAAACGCCAACATAATACTTGGGAAAGTAATTGAACAAATTAATTAAATTAAATTATGAATATTAAAGGTAATATGATTTAATGGAATTATAATATACCATGAATTTTATTGAAAAATATAAATGGTATGTGTGGGTTAAATTTTTTATATATTAATAAAATTATTATATTTATGTCTTTAAAGTAAATATTTTGAATAGTCCTAAAAATAACTTCGAATGATATTTAATGTTTAAAATTTATTTTTAAATCACTATGGAATAATAAAAAAACTATAATAACTCAGATTTATTGTAAATTTTCTATAATATCAGGAATTTTCCATGTATTTACCACTTTATTTTTTTACAATTATTTTCATGACCACTGTAGATTGAATAACATGTTACGATAGTTATGATTAAAAAGGTTAATGATGGGGTCTAACAGAAAATAAGGATTAAAATGATTATTAATCATATATATATATATTATTAGTAGAATTTATTTGGTAACTATACTACTTATATACCAATATATTTCACTTTTTATCCATTTTACATGAGATATACTGATATTTTATATAAACATTTCATGTATTTATTTGATTACAACCCACCTCATTCATAAAATGGTACTTCATCTCATATCTTCATCAAAACTAATGATCCATATAAATCAACAAATCTCTACCAAAATCATATACAAAAAATCCTCTCAATTTCTAATAGTTTATCTTCTCACAAAATGACCGACCTAGAAGTATAAAGGTGTAAGATAATGGATGTTTCTCAAAGAATATGTATAACTCTTAATTTTGTGTTGTAATTTCAATTTATTCTCCCAAATCCTATAAATATTTTATAAAAACGGTGGTATAATATATTAATTATCTTAAATATGCTTAAATTTTATAATTTTGATGAAAAATCATTTTTAATCTCCCTTTTCATCATATGGGAAATGAAAAAATTACTCAAGTGTATGTTTAATCTACCACCACCATAAAGTGATGTATTTAAATTTTATTCATAAGCTAATAATGATGGTTTAAATTATTTATTAAATGATATATATAATATTTTTGACATAATTAAGATTCTATAAATATAAAATATAACTTATCTTATTACCCTTTATCCATTGAAAAATGATATCTTTGCTCGTGTGTGTGAATAGATTACCACCCCCACAAAGTGATACAATTTTTTCATTATATCTTTTAATGGATGGTTATAAATTTTTTTAAAGGTTTAAAAAATATTTATATTCCCAATTATGATTATTTGTATTATTCAATAATAATCTCTTTGACCATATTCATCCTTTCGAATTCATTTTAGGCTTTTAATTGAATGTCCTCGAAACATCATACGTGAACATATCAATTTAGTAACAAAATAAAATAAATTACACATAATTAAATAAAGGGAATAATGTTGATGCAATTCAAATGAAAAGGTTTTTTATGAAATTTGAATACTAATATAATTGTATTACTTTTAGGTTATACATATTGACGAAATGAGTTAGAATTTTTGGTACGAGAATTTCTTTTAAAACTATTATTTAAAAGTTTTCATTAAAACTACTCTTATTGCTTGTATAGGTACTTTTATATGTCTCAATAAGGTTCATAATTATGATTAAAATGGTTATAAATAACATTTTCAATTATTTTGGAGTTTATTTATAAATTTTTTAAAAATATTATATCCAAAATTTTCTATATGTATTTTTTTATAAATTTTAAAAAGGTAAAAAATGTTTTTAATGTATATTTATCGACCACAATTTTCATAAATTAGAGCCATTTTTCTTTATCAATATTCATTTACTTTTTTTCAGTGCTTGTTTTCAAAGATAATATTGATCTCAATATTCTTGGATTTTCTATTTTAAAAATTTTTTATAAGGGGAAAAAATGTTTTGTCATCATTATGAGATAACAAAAAGTGTTATCTAATAAGGGTTTGAATGATAATTAAAATTATTTTTATGATTAATACACAATATATATTTATTTGTTTCATGCCATGGTTCTTGTCAATTTTATATTAATGATGGCTCATCCTATAATAGCTCGGGTGATGGGTGAGATAGATATAGATATATATTGTATTGGGGAATGTGATATAGTTTACGACTGATAGGTTAATATTAATAGATGTGCTAATTACCAAATAAGGTGATTCAATTGTATGGTCTCTTGAAAGGGTGATTAAAAGGATAACTTCTTAAGTCACCTACATGATATTCCTAGAAGTCATTTTAATGGAAATATTGTCATTTCAAAATTTAAGAAAGCTAGCTTATGTTTTTAGGATAGTTTATAACCTTTTAAAAAATGGTGAAATGCTTGTTTTTAATGAAAATTTATTCATGAGTTTTCACATTTTCCAAGAAACTATTTTGTTTAAGATTTTATCTTTAGGATTTCATATGATATGTTTTATGATATTTATTGAGAAATTAAGTTGTTTTTATGGAAAAGTAAATATTTATTTGAGAATACATATTTATTATGAAAAAATCAGACATTTTAATAATTTTTAGGTTTACAAATGGATTAATGAGTTTCATTTCATTAAAGTCCCTTATTGAGATTTTTTTCTCATCCTATGTTATAAAATGTTTTCCACTAGGATAATGGATGGGTATGAACTATTATAAAGTCTATCTCTGAATAAAAAAAATAGATTTAAAGGAAACACATGTTCGAGGAATTAAATTGGGCTTTTAACATAAGTATCATATTTTGGTGGAAAACAACATTGAATGGAAGTGTACAAATTGTTTTGTTAGGGTTAGAAATATATATTATTTTCTTAAATATCTAAAAATATAAATTACAAATATGATCAAAATTCAAGGAATCATAATCATTTTTATAATCCATGTAATTATAAGTTTTTTATGTTATTAAGAATTATAATCTTACTCTAGGCTGTCTGACAGTACATTCTCAATCAATTTGGGGCCATAAATTCATGTCCCATGCCATATCACATCGATGACTCCTCTACCACTAAGGGTGCCTCACATACCACATCATAACCTAGACTGTACTTTATCATTAAAAGTGTTACATTCCACACATTCTCATGTAATAGCAGACCATAAATCAATATCTTATACCACGCCACATATCACATCCCATCCCAAACCAATCCAAAATCTATCCCTTACATATTAAAAAAATCTAGTCATAACCTATTTCACATTGACCA
This sequence comes from Viscum album, assembly GCA_963277665.1. Taxonomy (NCBI): domain Eukaryota; kingdom Viridiplantae; phylum Streptophyta; class Magnoliopsida; order Santalales; family Viscaceae; genus Viscum; species Viscum album. The sequence goes on from OY728152.1 coordinate 2,090,225,631, forward strand.
ATACATCAACACTCTAGGTAGAGTCCCATATCATATCCTAAACACTACCTTCTCATTTAGGATAGGTTAATTCCACCACATTATCTCTCAGTATGAGGCCATTTCAAAAAACACGAAATCAATTATATACACTAATCAGACTATATGTGATATTTTCAATACTAATATAGAGGGGGGGGGGATCTATCAAAATTTGATACACCAAGAAAACATCCATAATCTAGGGGATGGAGTCAAGTGCTGAAAGGATTTACTAATATGGGAGGACTTTTCCAAATATACATGTATGTACATACCCAAACATATCCCAGTATAAGTGTAGAGGAATAAAATTAAATGAAAGTAACATATAGAGTAAAAACCATGCATGAAACAATATTATAGGGATAAGAAAAGCGTATGGAAATACAATCCAAAAAGTAAAGGGTAAAAGTACACACCCAGCTAGAAAATTTTCTTCAACCTAAAAATAAATGGTAATGAAGATAATGAGATAGCCCAACCCATGATCTCCAATATCTGATAACTATATGTGGTCCAATGCAGTAGGGTATCTTTATGATCCTCAAAAATCACTACTGACCAGTCTGTTGTTTATATGAGACATCACATGTGAGGTAAAATCTATGTTTGGGTGAGTATATACATACCTTTTAGGATACCATAAAAATTATAAGGGGAGAAATATGAGACATGATAGAATTATAAAGATAAACCCACAATAAGAGATAAAAAATTACAACAACAGAGTAATATATATGCTCATAAAAAACTCAGATGAGAGAGAAAGAGGATCTCTATCTTAGAACCCAACCCAGGAAAATAGAATTCCATCAATTTCAAAGGGATCCCATGATAATGACCTAGATCTTGTGTTTCTTCCCAACGAAGAATCCATTTAAAGATATGCCTCACAAGTATGGTTCAAAGTATAGGGGATGAAATTTGTAGGTAGAGGACCTGTATCATGGTACAATAGGAGGGTTCCACTCAGTCAATAAAGGACCAATTCCATGTCCCAATATGAGGGTTCCATTTAGTTGGTTGATAAAGGGCCCACACCCTATTATATCAGAGGGTTCCACTCTCTAGATAGAGGACTCATTCCATGAAATTATAGAAGGATTTCCCTCTGTAGGTAGAGGAATCATTCCTTATCCTAGAAGGATGCTTCTATTATATATATGTATAAAGGACCCACACCCTAGTCTTTTATGGGGTTCTACTATAGATTGAGGACTCATGTGTTGTACTTGATGGAGGGATCCACTTTGTAGATGTATATATGACCTTCAACCTAGTCTGTTATGGGTGATCCACTCTAGATAGAAAACCCATACCCTATCCCAGCAGGAAGATTCCACTCTATAGATGTATAGATGACCCACACCAAATCCATTAGGGGGTTCCACTCTAGGTAGAGGATGCATATCCTATCATAGTTGGATGGTTCCACCATATACATGTATAGAGGGACCTCACCCAATTCCATGAAGGGTGTTTTACTGTATATAGAAAACCAATTCCCTATCCCAGTTGGAGGGTTTCACTCTAGTGATCCTGTCCAATCACTACTATAAATGAACAAATCCTGAAGAAGTTTTATAATAAAAAAATTCATGTATCATATCTCAAAATCCGCTAAAAAGGTACCCATCTTGTTTTAAATTGATGAAAATTCAAGATAGGCTAATTATAGGACAAAATATTATTCCAAAAAAAGGAGATACAAGTGGTAGAATAATCCACCAAAGGAAGTAGACAACATGTAAGGTGGTATACATGGCGTGTGGCCCTGATCATTTTTATGGTTTTGTCAGCTCTATTGAATGGATAGATGGTCATGTATCTCTAAAAAACATGTAATGGGAATAAATTACATGTATCATCCACTAGGGTCTAATCCATGTTCTCTTGGTCTTACATGTATACATTGGATATGGACCAGTACACGACATCCGTCTAGGTGTGTCCATGTCCATGTACTCCTAGAGTACACTTCAAGTCACAATAACTCAGTCACACAGTGTGTTGGGTAACCATATGATGTGTGATATTAAACTAACCCAAAAATCCTGGACAATATAGATGGGTCAGTACACAACATGTGTTCATAAGACTACCCACAATATATGCTAGTTTTTTAAAATGAAATTCTCTGTCGATCCCAGATCCGCTGGTCCTTATAATGAATCACACCTAATATTCCTTAAAAATCAAATGGGAGGACCTAATTTTATTGATTTAGGACCTCCGGTGGCTAGAAATCATATTTTTGTTGGTCCTGCCCAAATCCCATAGGTACCTCTAACATCTCTCATTCCTTTTCCAACTCCACTTCGGATCATGGATCCAAAAACCCATCACCATTAAAATAAATCCACATCAATTTATACATAAATTTCCAATATGGTCTTTATATATACATCCACCTTGAATTTAAGGGTTCAATCTCGCTCGTATCCTTCGGACTTTAGTCAAATCATGGCCATGTGGTCTAGGGATGAAGAACATGAAGAAAGGGTGGGGGAAAATACCAAAAAAATGTGACATCACAATTAACCAAGAATTATTGGAAAAATATCACATAACCATGGATTTTAAGGGGCTAATTCTTGGAAAAATGAATTAATAAAATAAATTAATTAATTTAACACACAGAATCATGAAATGGATTTAATTAAACACAGATCATATAAATAAAGATATGATCATGATAAATATTTTAATCATAAAAGATAAATACAAAAATGATGTTTCTTACTTAAATATTGAATCATTCATTGGTGAATAACACAATTAAAAAATGGGGGAGATCCATTTCATCCACTATGCCTTGATATTCCTTTATCCAATTGTCAATTGATTAAACGATCTCAATTCATCAATGAAGAATTGTGAAATCATCCTCTAAACGGTCCGAATGTTATATGAATAACCCCAATGATTCTCCATAAAAGTTTATTTATAGAATGAAAATATTTTAGGCCATTTAATGAATAAATAAATCAAATTAATTAACTAATCCACTAAATGTACCTTGCTACTATTTTTTATCCTAATATCCAGAGCTAACCAACTTTTGGTCCTACCAAGGGTAAATCCCACTATCCGAACTCAACTTTAGTATCATATTTTCAATTAAAGACACCATTTTGTAGATATTTCATCATTTATGAAAAAATGTGCATGTGTGATATAAAATATATAAAATATATTTAATAAAATAAATTTCATGCACACTGGGCCTCAGAATCATGCACAGTCTCTGCACCTGGATCTAAAAATATTCTTTGATATCTTTCAATGATTTACAAGGAAAAAAGGCCTCTAAATTATTCCATCCTGTAATATTTTCATCCTCAAAAGAAAAAAATTAATCACAAATGTCGGGATACTAATCCCGCATCTGGGTCTCCCACTCCCAAGAGCTCTCTTGCATGATCTCATGTTTCCATGACAAACAAACCAAGGGAATGGTCCATTCATTCAAGATCCTATACCACTGATCCCTGATCATCACTGGGTGATCTGGGAAAATGGATCCATCCATGATGTCATGATCTCCCTTGTCAAAAATATTAATATGATCATGCACGCATCTCTTAAATTTTGATACATGGATGACATCATGCACCCTCTCCAACTATGGGTGTAAGAAAGTGTGGTATGAAAACTCTAAATCCATTTTAAAGATATTTAAGGGGATAATGAAACATGGGGATAGATTTCTTCCCTAGTTTAATCATTATAATACTCATAATTGGATAATATTATAAAAAAATTCCTCTTTTCCCAAACTCCAAGGTCCTATAAATCGATATACATATGATTTCTGCCTTCTCTAATCTATCTTCATACCCTTGTGGATCATCCAGAACTACTTCTTCATCACCTATACCATTTGTGGCCCTACAGGATATGCCTCACCAATCTCAATCCAACATAATGGTGACCTACAAGGTCTCTTATTTAGGGAATCAAAATGTTCCATGCTGATACTAGATTGATATATATGATCACAATAAAACCCCACCAAGTTTAAGTGATCATCCCAACTCTAGAAAAATTCTAACACTCAAGATCTCAGTATACCATTTTAAATTTGAATAGTGTGCCCGATCTACCCATATATCTGGGGGTAAAAGGATATAATCATCCTCATCTGGGTCCATAATTCCTTCTGAAGTCATCTCCACAATCGTGACATGAACCATGTATCATGATTGAATACAATTGTTGAGGAAATCCCGTGATGGTGGAAATTAATCCATACATAAAACATTCTAAAACACTCCAAATAACTCTGTTCCCTGGAAGAAAGGAAATCTACCAACATCATAAGTTGGTAAAAAATCACCCAGATGGAATCATGGACAGTTTCTATATATGGTATCCCATACAAAAAGATGATGTAAAACCCATATGATTTCCAATACAAGAGTTCAAGAGGATACAAAAAACATGTCCAAACATGGTGGTCAACCATCACCTAATGGCATGGGAGGCACTGAGAGACAAAATTGGTGATGATACAACTTTTGTCAGCCCACCAAAACTACCACATTATATATTGGTACATATTTCCCATGACATGATGTGCATCTGAAGGAGAAGTGCGAAACTCTCTCATCAAATCCTCTTACATCATGAACGAGACCATTGTCCACCCTTCTAAATGGATGACATGATTCCCTACTTCGTGAAATCCCTGTGGTGATTCCCTTAAGGATATCGGGTCACTTAGGACCTCATAGTCGATGTTTCCCAACTAAGACTCCCACAAACACTAGATAAGTAAAGGATCTAAAACCATTCACTGAAAAAATAAGATGTACCCGCATACGCTACTAGGGACAACTCTATGGAATCCAAATTCTCATATGCCTCCTCTACCATGCATGAATGATACGTCTTTATAAGATAAAATACCACCACGATGAACTTCATGGGTATATAGGTTGTCTCTAAGTCATAGTCCAAAAAGAACTCCAACCAGTGCCTCTGTCTCAGGTTCAAGTATCTCTACGTGATGAAATTCCTAAGAATCTGATGGTTTGAGTAAAAATAATTGATCTCTAAAAATATAGTTCCTCCATATCCTGAGTATAAATACTAATATTTCTATCACTAATTCATGAGTCTCATAGTATTGATCATGGGGTCTCAACTATCTCAACCCATATGTGATCACTTCTTACCTCGACATCAACATGAAGCCAAGCCCATCTCCAGAGGCATCACAATATTCAACATACTATATGATCTCCTCTGATAGTCTCAAAATGGGAGCACTTGTTAGCCTCAGCCTAAACTCCTCAAATGATATCTATCACTAATTATTCTAGGTAAAAGTATATCCTTTTCACATTAGTGCAGTAAAAGGGGTAAAAATCCATTCTAATTCATCCACAATCCTCCTATAGTACCCTTCTAAAGTAATAAATCTATTCACCTATGACATGTTATTTGGTTGATCCCAAGAAATCATTGCATATTTCTTCTACAAGAATATAGCTAATCCAAACATAGATCTTACATTACCGAGAAACTGAACTTAATGGATCTAGAACTGCCACTTCATGAGCTTACCATAATGCGGGTGCTCCCAAAACAAATCTAGGACCATCCTCAAGTACTCTTCATTCTCCTCCTCTAGTGTACCATCTATTATTATTCCATTAATGAAGACAACTAAAAATCATTATAAGTATAGTTTGATGATCCAGTCCATAAAATCAATAAAAAATGGAGGACATTGTCACACCAAAAGGAATCTCCAGGAACTCTTAGTGTTTGTAGTGACAATAAAATTCCAGATTCAATGTACTAGCATTTTGAACACTAATGTAGTGGTAAATAGACCTAATATCAATCTTTGAGAACAATATCACAACTAAAAACTGATACAATAGATCATAAATAACTAAAATTAAGTACTTATAATTATTCGTGGCCTATTTAAAGTGATGATAATGAACAAAAATTAAAAATATTTGGCAATCATTTTTCATTAAAAACCCCGAAGCAGACCAGTGGTACACACTTGGAATGATGAAACCATATTCCTAAAGGTCCTCTAACTATAACCACAACCCCCAGATATTGGTATGGGTTATCCAATATTCCATATAAGATATCATAGTGGTCCTTGGATGAAAGATGATGAAAAAATCTCTCTCTCACCTCAGAGGTTGTCTTAGAACACCATTAGGGAATAGTCCATATAATCCTCCACGACAGAATGAATCAATATTCTTAAATAGCCATCTATTCTATGTGATAAAATCTCAAACTGATGGGTGATGGGTTGTAGCTACCCATGTGCAATAACCACCCAATATGTCATGAGGTATCTCTCGCCGATATAAGGGAACCTCATCTCATCTGTCTGAGGGAATTTGAATCATCTGTGGTGATAGTCAATCAAGGAATAAAATTTAGAAAAAAAACTATTAACAAGATGAAATAATAATGTATCAACATGAAAATAATGATGTCCCATGAGAAACTATCTCCACCATGTGATAGCTAGAACTACTGAAAGATGAATGATAATGAAGAAGAATTTCCCATAGGACACGCAATGCAGTGTTTCTAGGTTAAATCCATAACTGGGTTCCCCATCTCTAAAACCCGGAGTGAAGGGAAAAATTAAAAAATTCAAACATGTGTCTACAAGTAATTATGAAAAGGTATCATATTAAAAAAACATACCTTTATTCATATCATGATATGTTAGATCAATCCCCCATGGCCTGCAGATTTCCATGGTCCTGACTGCCATCTCCTTGAGATTGAAAAGGGTTTCTTAGTGGTGGTGGTTGAAGGATCTCATAATATTATCTTCCAATTAAATATCCACCACTTGAGTCCCAACCTGATACTTTTCTAGCTCTTCTTACCATGTGGTTTCTCTCTCCATACCTTAGAGAACCATTCTCATCAAACTACCTCTACTATGTCATTCCATCCTCTAAATTTCATCCCTCATTAACAAGTCGGGTCAAGAAATATCTTGTAATCTTCCCTCTCCCTTCACATGTATAGCTTTACCCCTCTATGTGATTCCTTGGTCCTCTGCATGGTCCATGAGCCACATGACCATGATTTTGAGTATGGTCATGATAAGATATATTATATCGAGATCTTGATAGCTGGTGCTTTCTAGATATTATAAATGACTCATTCATTTGACATCCACTTACATCTCTAGGTACATGGTGCCCCATATATAGAAATAAATCTGTCAATTTTTCCCACACTAACACTCTAACATATGTAGGAATTCATAAGGGTGACACACTAGTATAGATGTCCTTGCAAAGAACCTGCTAAAAATTTCGTGCCTAGAAGTAGCCATACCAAATCATGTCATTGAAGTACCGTGTAAGGTCATTGAACCTCATGGAATACTCAGAAGCTTTCATCCATCCCTAATTAATCTCTATATTTTCTTGAACCTAGACTAAGTGATAGAATGCGAGATAATACTCCACATGAAATACCTACTAGAAGATGGTCAATGAGATTGAAAAATCATCATGCATCTATGCATACAAAACTCCACTAACACCAATTTGATGAATATAAAAAAATGTTTGTCAATGTAACCTTCTGATCATTCAGGGTCTTGATAAGTCTAAAAAATCTAATCATAAATTAAATATAATCCTTCAATTGGTGATCTTACTCATCGTAGAACCTCAGTTTCCTCTGGATCTGGAAGTCACTGAGTATTATAATCTTGTATGGATCCTCAGCCTACTATACTGGTATAATATGCTACTCGACTAGAAGGGGTGTTACTTGTAATATCTCTGAAATTATGTGTGTTGTTTTATTAAAATAGAATTATTCTGAGACCACACACTTTAAAAAAATGTGATTCTGAGGCCCAAAGAGCCCGAAATGGAATTTTGAACTTTTTAAAGGTACATTCAGTAAATGTGTGGGTGGGGTTTTCTAACTTTTGAACCATTGCTCATATCAGAAATCCAAGTCCACTGTTCAATTCAGAATGGTGGGATTTTCTTAGAAATGAATTAACATTGGATGGAAAGTTCAAGAAGAAAAGTTATTTTTCGGACTCTTAGAAAAAAATAATAAAATATTTTAAAATAACTATTTTATTTATTTTTCACACTATTGAGTAGTGGACATCAACACTGCAGTGCAATGATGAGGATCATTAAAGGACGGTCATTAATGGACTATTTTAACTACAACACTATTATCATAATGGTTAGTTAATTTCTCATTAAACATGGCTCATTAATGAGCGTCATTAATGAGTGAAAAATCGCTATGAATATTTTCTTTTATTGTGAAAATTTGTGGGAGTTTGGGGATTAAAAAATATGATGAATTTCTAATGAAATGTTTGAAGAATCCCTATCAAATGAATGAAAAAGCGACGAACGCTAGAGGATCAGATTCTGTGGTTGGTAAGTGGAAACAAACAAAAAAACCATGGATCAATGATGTATTGAATTACATTTTCATCATCAACAAATCCAATGAATCCAAGTAGCAGTTTATGTGTTGTAATTGATAATTCTATCCTCATTATTGAAATTAACAATGAATGCAGATCATCCAACTAATGGGTTGATCTGTGATCCATTCCTTTTTTTTCGAGGTTCTAATGTGGGGATTTGAATTGGGGTTTTACTTTTAATATGTGGTTAATACCTTCCCCAATCATTAAATCTAACACGAAGGGAACACAATAACATAAACAAGACCCAAAACCTCCGTTATAGTTGTGTATTTTGTGTTCTTTGAGGCCGCATGATTAAGTTGTCATAAACGCGATTATTAGGACTTCACACTGAATAAGGTGACCTATGAAGACTATAGGCGCATGTGGATCATGAAAGGGACCACCAGATTACCACTGGTAGCCCATAGAAGGTGTCGTAGGCTGAGGCCCGCGGTGGTGGCTGCGAGCAGAGGGCGGCGACACCCCTGTCAGCGCACCGTGACAGTAAGAAGCCATATATTGTGAGGAGGTGTGGCCACCATTGGTGTTACGTGGAGGAGTTTCCTACTAGGGTGAGAATGTGTCACACAAAACTCATCCATATTCATGAAAAATGGCCGGCTTCCTTTCGGTTGTGGTGGGTGAAGGGGCGGCCCCAGCTGGCGCCGTCAGGGGGAAATCGAACGTGCCCAAATCTAGGCATTCAAACCAGCAAATGCCATGTGGGTATGGATTCTTTTGGTGGGTAGGGCCCCACCATATAAGACTGTCCACCTACGGGATGGACCCGCAGCTCAGCGGGCCAACCCCACGACATCGGGCCGGACCCACACCGCCGGTCCAGACCCACCACGCCGGGCTCGACCAGCGATGTCAGGCCAGACCCGACACCGGGCCCGACACATCAAACCAAGCTAGACCTATGGGATAAATGTGCCAGCTAGGCCAGACCCATGCTGAACCCACAGTGGACCCCTAGAGAGGGTCATCATGAGTAGGTCTGACCAGGTCGGACTGAACGTGGACCTGACCGGTCCTGTTTAACTGAAACGACCATAACATGCAAATCGAGTGTCCGATTGATGCACCGTCAGCGATGGAAGGACACTTGAAATGAGGAGTTCTGTTTGAAATAATCCACATGTGTTTGGGAAGAGTTTGGATTATGGTCACGATAGATGTGACTCAAATCCAACCAGGTCCTTTTAAGTAAAAATCCTGTAACATAGAGACCAGGCGTCCGATCGATACGTCGTATGATGCATTGGGACCCTAATGAAAAGACAGATCTTTGGGTTACTTATAAGTGAGACATTTTGGTGGTTGAAATACAACCAATGAATTGAGGATAAAAACCTTCAAAACTCATATGTACAAGGTGTTGGAATCAAGTGGTTGGTTGTCAAGTGAAGTGCGACCCTCTGTGGAATGGAATGAGGGAATCCCTCTATAGATCGGAATTGAAAAAATAACTTTGTGGAACACCGAGAGAGATACCCTATGTGGATCAAAAGTATCACGACCCTATGTGAATCAAAAATAGCACAAACCTCTATGGTCGACAAGATAGAGACTGTATATGGATCAAAATTAGCACAACCGGTCATGGACCAGCTGTAGAGTAGACCATCATAGATCAGTGAAAAATAGAACCTTTGTGGATCGGCTATGAATTTACCTTCTTGGATTATCATTCGAGTCTCTCAGTAGAATAAGATGATCTATAATATGAATAATCATCTTTATTGATGTTATTTAAGTTGTATAACTGGTGTGAGATGTATTTTATCTTATGCTTTATGACTGAGATATTACATTATATATTACATTTGAGGATTTCTGAGAGACCATCAGGCGTATCAGAGTCCCTACTTAGTATTTTCATACTCACTCTTTAATGGGTTTTTCCCACACCAGTTGTGTCTAGTGCAGATTACAGATAGCTTGATTGAGATTTAAGGAGCCATGGCTAGACGATTCTCAGAGGTGATTGATATAATTGGTGAGCTGCAGTGATGTTAAAAAGTGAGTAATACCTACTCTTCATTTATGATCTTCAGCAGACAATCTTTTAAGATTGTTTTTATTTCCTTTTATTGTAAATTTCATTCGGTTGGGATTGTATACTTTATCTTTACTTTATGTACTTAATTTTACTCTCAGTAGTGGTGCCTTGTGTTCTGCATTGTGTGTGTACTCTGTCTATGTGCGTACAAGTTTAAAGTTAATGCATTCCCTTTATGGGTTACACCTTTTTTATGCTAGTAACCAACCACTAGCCTATAGAATGTGGGCTTGGGTAGTCATGGAACGAGCCCTGGGGGATGGGTTGTGGAAAAGTGGTATCAAATGGTTGTTGGTTCCACTAGAAGAACTAAGAGTCTACAATTTTCTCAATAAAGATATATTTTTTAGTATTTTGAGATTAGATTTCAGTTTATGGAGTCTAGTGTGGGTGTGGCAGCCGACTCATCCATAGACCCGAACCCAAGGTTCTGTTTTCCAACTCCATAAATAAAAACACTGGTTACATGATTTTTGGAAATGGTTTTCTTTTGATCTATATTGAGTCTGCTCACCAGGTATAACTTAATGACCGTGGAACATTTGTTTCTTTTGAGGATTCCTACACAAATATTTCTATATAGGAATCAAATGAGAGATCACGACGAAGGGCCACCCTGTGATGAGGTGCCCATACATGGATCACTAACGACGGTTTCACCTAAGAGTGGTTTACCATCACCTCCACCACCCTTAGAGAAGCAGATGCTACCAGCCCCACCAGTAGATAGTGCACGCCTACTAAGTGTGATGCATGATTTCCAGAGACATAGGCCTCTGAGGTTTTGAGGTGAGGCAGATCCTTAGGTATTTTAGGACTGGTTGGTGTCTGTGGTACAACTTTTTTTCTTGGTAGATACACCATAAGATTAGATGGTCATCCTATCCTATAGCCTTTTTTAGGTCACAAAAAGGATATGGTGGAGCTTGATGCTCTAGACACACGAGGATGTGTCCCTTTTCTAGTTGTACATTGAGAGCCTTGTCAGGGTGGATTTCATACCAGCGAAACTATGATCTGTGCATATTTAGGATCTACTACACCTACCATAGGAAAGTTTTACTCTGTCATAATACTCTGTGAGGTTTACTGACCTCTCTCGCTACTCCTCCAACATCGTGTATGACCCTTTCTTTATGGCCCAGACCTTTGAGTATGGATTTCGATGGGAGATCAGGGCATCAATGATTTCACTCAACATCCTGACTTAGGTTGGAGTGCTAGAGTGAGCAATACTGGTAGAGATTTTCCTTGTCGAGTTGGAATCAAATGTAAGAGCCAACACCAGATGCAAAGTACCCGAGTCATCTGTAGTAGGTAGCATATAGATGACACATAGGACCAATTGGTACAGACCTTCATGTAGAAGACCCCAAGACGTAGGTTCAATGGTTCAAGTCTCATGTGGTAGAGGAGGTCAGCAGAGGAGCAGACTATGCTTTTCATGAGATAGGTAGGGTCACATGGTTCGTGACTGCCTGACATGCCTTATTGATGATCAAAAAATGGTCATGGGACTGCTGTGGAAGAGGCAGTTTATCGAGTGATGAGGTATGCAAGGCGGTGAACATGGAAGGGGAGTAGGTTGATCCTAGGCGGTGGGTGATGTTATGAGGTGATACCGCCACCACCCCAAGGTGTGCCACCAGACCACAAGGAGCATGCAGAGAGGGGTGATCACAACATGATGTAGTAGAGGATTATTACCACGGTTCTCCAGAGATGATCCAAGGTACAATCTGTGTCTTCTCCACCCAATTTCTAGTTATTATAGACATAGGTTCTAATCAATCCTTCCATTCCACAACTATCTTTTAGAACATAGTGATTACGGTGGAGCAATTGGCTCAATTCGTATGTCTAGATACTCATATAGTAGGGGATTCGATGATTACACAATGGTGATGACAGTGTGAGCTTACTATAGAAGGTGAGAGCTTCTTCTAGGATCTTCTAGTAGCAGCGTCTAGGCCTTAAAACATCATCCTGGGTTTGACTAGTTGTCCACAGTCCATGCCCAGATTAACTGTTTTAGGTGTATAGTGTGGTGTGTCTGCACAGATAAGACCATGTTTTCTTACTCCAACAATAAGAAAACCCTTGCAGCACAAGACAAAAATTATCAGAGGATGGTGCAGTCGATCACCCACCAATTGGCTAGCCTCACCCTCAGTGTAGTGGATGAGAGGATTCCATGATTTCCAATAGTGGTGTATGAGTTTGAGAATGTATTTCTTGAGGATGATCTGAGACTACCTCTTCACAGGGAGGTAAACATCTGCATCGAATGGTACCCCGGGACGTCACTAATATTTTCAACTGCATATCGAAATACTCCCATATAGCTTCATGAACTGAGGGTATATCTAGGGTATTTTCAAGATAAGGTTTTCATATGGACCAAAATTTGACCATGGGAAGCCCCAATGCTTTTTTCCTAGAAGGAAGACAAGAGTTTGAGATTTTGTGTGAACTTCTAGCACCTGAACTAAGCATCATTGAAGAACAAAGTTCCACTGATGAGGATTTATGACCTCTTTGACCATATGAATGGATTGAGGTGGTTCTTTAAGATAGAATTCAGATCGGTATATCACCATCTTCAGGTATGGGATAAGCATGTGCTGATGACTACCTTCTGGTGCTGATACGGTCACTATAAGTTTTTGGTGATTCCTTTCTGCAAGACCAATAACCTAGTACTGTTTATGGGACTCATGAATAAGATATTCTATCTTTATCTTGTCTAGATTGTTTTGGTCTTCATCGATGACATCTTGGTGTACTCAGTGCTAGAGAAGGAGCATGCTACACATATACAGATAGTCCTTGGTACATTCTAAGAGTACCAAATTTATGGAAAGATCTTGATGTGTCAATTTTGGATTCATGAAGTCCATTTTATGGTACACATATTCTAAGAGGATGGAGTTGTAGTAGATCTGGAAAAGATAGAGGTGGTGCTTTCCTGGGATCTAATCAGGAGTGTGACTAAGGTGAAAAGAATATTGGGGTAGGGTAGATACTATCAGAGGTCCGTGCCCAAATTTTATAGTGTAGAATCACCCTTATCAAGATTTAAATTAAAGGGACTTCCATTATTAAGGATAGAGAAATGTCATAAGAGTTTCCAAGAGTTGAGGAAGAGACTGACTAGTGCCCCTATCCTTAGACTATCATAGGAGGGCACTGGGTATGTAGTTTAATGCAACACATCAGGGACCAGACTGGGTTGTGTCCTGGTGTAGGAGTGAGTAGTGATCACCTACGGCTCAAGAAAAGTGAGACAACATGAGAATAAATATTTTACCCCTGACCAAGAGTTAGTAGTAGTGGTCTTTTCCATGAAGATGTGGCGATATTACTTGATGGGAGAACAATTTAAAGATTACTATGTCCTAAATAGTTTCATGTATATCTTATCCTCTAAGGACCTGAACCTGAAATAACAACGATTACTATAGTTACTCCAAGACTATGACATTGAGATAGTCTATACTTATGGAAAGGGGAATGTTGTGGCAGAAGTGGTCATAATAAGGATCATTTGTCATCTATTGAGTGAGGAGACATTATATTTGGTTGCGATGTAGGTATCCTTCATGGGTGATGGTTAAGATGATTACCTTCAGTAGATGAATGTTACTCCCACACTCTATTATCGAGTCTAAGAGGAAAAACTAGTAGAATTTGACTGCGAGGCCTGATTTTCTTAGTTATACCCTTAATGGGGCTTGATGGATTTTAGATAGGTGGTGTGAATTCAATTATTTTCAAAGGGAACACCTTAGTGCCAGTGAAGTTGTGGGATGTGGTGTTGAGGGAGATCCATATATCCCCTTTGGAAAACATCCTTGAGTGGTGAAGATGTACCAATACCTACGACATAAATTCTAGCAGCCATGGATAATGAAACCAGTGGTCGAGTTCGTTTCACGATCCCACACTTGTTAGTAATTGAAGGACAAGCATAAGGTTTCAGTAGGCTTGGCCCAGCCACTTGAGGTACCAGAGTAGAAATGGGGTGATATCATGATGGAATCTTTGATGGGGTTACCACATACTTCCAAGGGCAACAACTCTATTTGGGTGATCGTTGAACGACTCACTATGTCGACTCACTTCCTACCCATCCGGGAGTAGGCACCAGTAGAGGGCATGGGACGCCTCTATGTCCAAGATATAATATAGCTTCGCAGGGTTATTTTGATGATCATATCAGATCATGAAACTTACTTTAAATCCTAGTTGTGGAGGGGATTAAAGGAGGCATTTGAGACATAGTTGTGCTTGAGCACAGATTTTCATCCTTAGATTTATGGTCATATGGAGTAGACCATATAAACCTTGGAGGACATGCTATGTGCTTGAATCATGGATTTTGGTTGCAGTTAAGAGGACCTCTTATCCATAGTTTATTTTTCATACAAAAAAAGCTATCACATCACCATTGGAATGAAACTGTTCGAGGCCTTTTATGGGAGGATTTTCATATTACCCCTATGCTAGACAGACCTAGGGGATTCAACACTCATGGGTCTGAGTTGGTACAGGCTGCCACCGAGAAGGTGCAGATCATCTAGGAGTGGATGAGTCCTGCACAAAGTTGGAATAAATCTTATGTCGATATGATAAAAAGACCCTTGGAGATTGAGGGGGACAATCATGTGTTTCTTCATGTCTCACCTCGATGAGGATTTTAGAGATTTGGATGAGGCAACAAGCTATATATGAGGTTCATCAGACCTTTTAAAATCTTTAGTAGAGTCGGAGAGGTGGTGTACTACCTATACCTTCCCCCATAGGTTCACCAAGTGCATGATGTTTTCCACGTGTTGCAGGTGAGGAGGTATGTTCATGATCAATAATAGTTCATCGATTGGGGCGAGAAAGACATTGATGATGGGGCGATATTTGTGGAGTTCCCAGTGGAGATAGAGGATTGACAGGAGCATGAACTATGTGCATGGTTGATTCCTCTGGTGAAAGTTTTGTGGTTATATGAGAATATCTAATAGAGTATATCGGAGATAGAGTCTCAGATTCGTAATCAGTACCCCCATATGTTTTATTAGTTTTGTTTGGTATTTCGGGGTTGTAAATCTCAAAGGTGGGGAGAATTTAATGTCTATGAAATTTTGTGTAAATTTTTTATTATAAGAAATTATTCAGAGACCAACCGCTCTAATGGAACATGATTCCAAGGCTTGGAGTGCCTGGAACAGAGTTTTGAAAATTTTTATGGTATGTTTTGTAAATATGTGGGTGGGTTTTTCTAACTTTTCAACTGGTTCTCGGATCAAAAATCAGTGAGTAACATTGAACATGGAACTCCTAGATTCACCTAGAAATGACTTAACATCAACCAGCAAGGGCCAGACGGAAAATGTATTTTTCAAACTCTTTGAGAAAAATAATAAAATAATTTAAAATAATTATTTTATTTCTTTTTCGCACCTTTGATAAACGGACGACTATGCTCTGGTGAAAAGATGAGGATCATTAATGGAATGTCATTAATGGGCCATTTTTAACCACGACATTGTTATCTTAATTGTTCATTAATGGGTCATTAAACATGGCTCATTACTGAGCATCATTAATGAGAACAATGCCACCAAAAATATTTTATTTTAATATGATAACGTTTCATAGTTTATGGATTAACAAACATGGGGAATCTCTGATGATCCTTCAGCAGAATCCCTGTCCAACAATGAATGATGAATGAAGCGATGAAAATTTGAGGATCAGATCCGGAGGTTAGCAAGCTGTGAATAATTCCAATGACCACAGATCGACGATGACGTGAATCACATCCTTCATCAATCGCGGATCCAACAAATCAATACAGGGGTTTATGTGTTTTTTTAATTGAATATTTTTTCCTTGTTCTTGAAATTAACAACGAAAGCAGATCAACCGACTAACTGGTTGATCTGCGATCCGTTGAATTATATCTGGAGGTTCTAATATCGGGATTGAAATTAGGGTTTTACTTTTTCTATGTGGTTAATACTTTCCCCCATGCATAAACACTAACACAAATGGTGCATGCTGATACGAACAAGGATTTAACCCCCTTCCTAGTTGTGGGTTATGAATTCTATGAGTCCAAATGTTCAAGTTGACATCAATGAGATTCTGAGGACTTCACAATGAATAAGGCATCCTATAGAGGCCATAGGCAAAAGATGAGTAAGAAGGGGACCACCAGAGTAGCTCCGGTGTCCTTTAAAATCAGTCGCCGGTGGCCAGTTGTGGCGGCCACATGTGAAGTGTAGCAACGTGCCCATCGGCACAGTGTGGCAGAAGGAGGCCACAACGATGAAGAGGTGTGACACCGGTCCATGAAATATAATGGAGCTTCCTACTCAGGAAACGTGGGTGAAACTGAGGAAAGTATACACCATTCTTGTGCATGTGAAATGGCCGACAGTCTGCCAGCTATGCTGGGGAAAGGGGAGGCGCAAACTGGAGCCATCGGTTGGAAACTGGATGCGCCCGCCACTGAGCTGGAGAACTGGATTACACCATGCGGGCCATTCTTCCTCAGGTGGGTTTCACCCCAACATATGGGCAGTCCACACACGTGCTAGACCCATGGATTAACTGGCCTGACCCATTCCGCTAGGCTGGACACGTGACACCGAGCCAGACCCACGACGTCAGGCCGGACCCGTGACACAGGTCCGAACCCGCCACTGGGCTAAAACCATCCTACAAATCCTGAACCATAATACCAATGGGGTTTCAAGGCTGCACCCATTCCATATTCTTGCTAGACCCATGAATAGGGTTGGTTTAGGTCAGTCCGACCATGTTAGACCAATCCCAGTTCTGACTGACCCTGTTTCACTGAAACAATATTAAATTGCAGACCAGGAATTCGATTGACACAAAATCTATGATGCGAGGAACCTTTCAATGAGGAGGTACTTTTGAGATAATAAACATGTGTTTTGGAGAAATTTTGTGTTCGAATGGGTTGGATCGGACTCAAAATACAACCAGACCCTTTTTACAAAAAATCCTATAACTTACAGACCGAGCGTCTGATCGACACTCCATCTGTTGGGTTGGAACCCTTACTAAAAAGAGGATTGTTAGGTTACGTATATGTGAGAAATAATGATGGAATTATTTAGAATGATGGATTGTGGATTATATTCTTATGAACTCATATGTACAAGGTGCGAGAATCTAGTGGTTGGCTATCAAGTGAAGAGCGACTCTCTGTGGATCATCAAGAGAGTGACCGTCCATGGATCGAAAATGGAACAACCTTATATGGATAGACATGATAGATACCCTCTGTGGATCATCAGTATCACAACCATCTATGGAAAGGAATGGATTGACCCTCTATGGGTCATCATGAGAGTGACCCTCTATGGATCAACATTAGCACGACTTGTCGTTGACCAGACGTAGAGCGAACCATTGTGGATCAGTGGCAGACTGAACCTTTGTGGATTAACAGCAAAGAAACCCATATCGAGTTACTATCTATGCCTCTCAAAGAAATACGTTGATCTGTCATATTAAAAATAATATTTATTTCTGTTACTTATTTGTAAACTTTTTTTGAACTGTCTTTTACATTGTTCTTTTTGATTGTGATCTTGATATGTGGTTTAACATTGTGAATTTATGAGTAACAACTGGGGGTCTCGAGGTCCCTAATGAGTATTGTTATACTCAACCCTGCATGGGCTATTATTGCACATGTTGTGTCTTGGGCAGAAGACAGACATCAATACTGGGACTTGGGGAACTAGGGTTAGATGGTACTCATAGGTGGTCGACAGATGTGTTGAGCTGCAGTGAGTTCGGACAGGGAGCTGTACCTACTCTTCCAGTAGGATCCTCAGTGGATGATCTCTAGAGGTTTTTTTTATTTTATTTTCTATTACGTTTCTTACATTTGGGATTGTATAATGTACCCTTTACTTTAAGTACTTACTTTTACTCTCAATAGTGGTTCTTTTTGTTCTGATTTGTGTGTGTACTATGTTTTTGTGCATACAGGTTTAAAGGAAATTCTTTACATTTTTAGGTTACTCATTTCCAGTTCTAGTCACCAACCACTGGCCTATGGAGGGAAGGATTGGGTTATTCATGCAATGGGCCTTAGGGGAAGGGCCTTCACATTACTACCTACCAACTTATAAGAAATATATTATGTGGTGGAACATGAAATAAAGCCTGATCACTCATAAAATATTCATCATGATCCTAAATCAGTAACCTAGATTGTTATCTTAATAGAGGAATCCTGAAATTAAATAAATATTTACTAGGATTATGTGAACATAAATATATTTATATATATATATCGGAATGTGAATAAATAAGGTAATTAAAAATAATCAATCCTATATTGTGAATGAACCCAAGTTCCTTACAAAAAATGTCTTGGTATGCTGAGTTGACTAGAAAGTGGTCAAAATGATAATGTTGGATATGTCATTCACCACACCAACAATGGTATACCTGGGCTGAAAGCACTCAAGAAACATTGAAACCATTTTCTTAATTCTCAACTAAATACTTATAAGGGGACAACTCCAAACACTACCCCAAGGAATAGACCTCCTAGGATATCAATCTATCATGAAACAGCCCACTAGGGACCACCTGGTCGATTGAAGGCCAAGCCACAAACAAACCAATAATTTCTCTATAGACTAGGGGCTGATGATAAGATCCAAAATGAATAAATAATAAGTGAATAGTTTTTCTAATGTACCTCTACACACCCACCTAACCGTCTCCATAAATAAGTGCAGATGAATAAAAATTTAAGATAGAAACATCTATATTAAAAAATGCATGAAAAAATCTATAAGGTAAAAAATAAGAGTGTGACAGTGCAATCTAAAAACAATTTCATGAAATACATTCTCAACTAGAAAATATTCCCTAACATGAAAATAACTAGTAAGGTAGATGTTGAGAGATCCTGACACTAGATATCCAATATCCAACCGTTATACACTGTCAAATTCCCCCAGGTTTCCCTATGTTCTAATAAAATATTCACCTACATATCTATCATCGACATAAGACACAAACCATATGGAAAAATCTCATACAAGAGAGAGTATATACATACTAAGTATGAATCCCCTAAAACTGGAGGGGGATCAATAGAAGATAAGAAAGAAGTTTATATTTTAACCCATAACAAGAGAGAAAAAAATATAAAAATAGAGTAATATATATTATCATAAAAATAATCTTGGAAGACTATGAAATTGGATCTCCTTATCACATATCATACCAGATAAAGTGTCTTCCAATAGTTCAAAAGGAGTCCACCAATGATTCCCAAAATATCATGTGTCTATATGAAATAGAATCCATGTGGGGATACACGTCATCACAATACCACACAATTTATGGGGATCAAAATATAGCTAGATGAACCATACTATATTACAACAAGATGTTTGCATTCAGTAGATAGAGGACCCATGCCCTATATTAATAAGAGGGTTACACTCAGTAGGTATATAGACTACCCACACTCCAGTCTGCCGGGGGGGGGTTCATGTCTAAAAATAGAGTTCCCATTCCCTGACATAACATGAGGGTTCTAGTTTGTAAGTATAAGATCCATGACCTATCCCAATAGGGGGTTCTAATCTGTAGATTTATAGAGTGTCAATTCCCTAGTTCATAAATAGGATTCTACTCTAGTTAGAGGA
Source organism: Viscum album (assembly GCA_963277665.1). Classification (NCBI taxonomy): domain Eukaryota; kingdom Viridiplantae; phylum Streptophyta; class Magnoliopsida; order Santalales; family Viscaceae; genus Viscum; species Viscum album. Next base: position 2,090,245,894 of record OY728152.1, read on the forward strand.
ATCATACCATGTACTAATAGGAGGGTTCAACTCCACAGATTTTTAGTACATTGGGGGGTTCCACTCTATGTTGAGGAAACATACCCTATCCTAGTAGTACGGTTTCACTGTCTAGATTTACAGAGGTCCCATTCATTAGTATTTAAGGGGGTTATACTCTAGGTAGAGGACCCATGCCCTATCATAAAATAATATATCCACTCTATAGATGTGTATAGGATCAAAATCTGAGTCTATTAGGGGGTTTCTCTCTAGGTAGATAACCCATTTCCTATACCAGTAGGAGGGTTCCACTCTGGTGATCCTCTATAATCATTGTGTTTATCGAGTGTCTCTTTATGATACATCAATTTCATAACATCTTGCATCATATCTCAAAATCCACTTTAAAGGACACCATCATGTTCTATATGGAAAAAACATAGGATATGATAATTGTGGTCCAAAATCATAATATAAATGAAGGATATTAGATTTTTATATTATTCCATAAAAGGAATTTAAAAATGTGTAAAGAGGTTGACATGGCGCATGTCCTTTATCCATTGTCTATCCATGATATCACTAATGCATGGATCACTTACCATGTATCCCTACAAGGCATGTCTCGTTCACCCAGGGTAGAGATATGTGCTCTTGGTTATGCCCATGTACAATATAAATGTTAGAAACCATGATGAGTTCTTAGATGTGTCCATGTATTTGTACTCCTAGAGTACACATTGGGTTTCCATCACCAGTTCACATAGAGTGTCTGGATCCTACATTGAGTATGATATTTAACTCACCCAAAAAAACTTATCTATCTCAGCTGGGTAACTACATGGTGTGTGTTCACAAGACTACATGTTGTGTAGTTGTGTTTTTCACATTAATTTAGATTTTCTGCACGGATCCAATATCTACTACTCTCTCTACTATATCAAAACTGATATTCACCTGAAATTGAAGGGTAAAGCCTCTATTCATCGATCTCATCCATCTGGTGGCTGAAAATCAGATTTACATATATCCTCTAAATTCTTACAAGCACCTCATATGCCTCTTGTCCTACATCCAACTCTAATTTTGATCCTATATCCATGAAGCCATAAATGATACCTATAATCCACTCTGATACATCCTAAAATCTGTAATCTCATCCATGTGTTTAAATCCACAATGAATTAGGGGGTCTGATCATGCTTGAATATGCCCAACAATAGTTGAATCTTGAACGAATGGTGTAACTCCCTAAGCTTCCACGATACACTACTCTTTGAATAATACAGTAGCGTTTGTTGTACGCAACATCGAGTTCTAACACACCACAACCAATAAAACTAGCAGTTATGAACAGTAATACCCACTTTTTGAAATTTAATAAATTTTATCATTTATAATGGACTTTATTTTTGGATTCGGAATATCGAAATTAGCTTAGGGTGAATTTTTGGTATTTTTCTAGAAACATTCAATTTTTGATGAATGATGAAAAACATTGAGATATAGTTTAAAACCAAATTTTTATTTAAATAATTATTTAATTTATTTAAATTTAGTTTAGATAATAATATATACATAATACCAATATAATTTCAATGTAATTCATTATATTCATTTTATAATAATTTTAGATATATAAAAATTTTATTGGACCTTTTACTCTCTTTTACCCACCTCCTATGAGCATTTTCAAATTTACATAAAACTTAATTTTAATGCTTCTGTGAGTTTAATTTAAAAATTTCAAGAGTCACTATTTATATCAGTAAGTAATATGTGGTTCAATAAGTTGAAATTAATTTTTGGTGAATAGTAACTTTTAACTTTTATTTACCATAGTTAAAAGTAAATAGGTTAATTAAGGGTATAAATGATATTATTATTACCCTAAAACATGTCCTAATTCTATTGGATAAGTGTAATTCGACAAAAAAACACCCTCAGTAATAATATATGATCATTTAGGTTAACATGGATTAGATTAGTACATTTATTATTATTTTATTTAAAGAAGCGTTAAAAGAGTTAAAATCAATGCTAAATAAATAAAACATTTTAAATATGGGGTTATACATAAGATAAATTCGACTATAAATGCTAATTAGAAATATAAAAGGAGTTCCTACATAATGGTATTTTATTTATAATTTTTAGTCATTAAATAATTTAATTTATTTATGATACAATGATGAGGTAGTAATTACCTTATTATTGAAATACTAAAATAATTGATATTATAAATATCCAAATAAATATAATTAGAGTCTTTTTATCAATTAAAAAAATTTCTAGGTTAATATGACCTGTTAGGGTTATTTAGATGAATTTTCATCAAATTAATAATGCCATTAATGATTTATAAAAAACAAAATATCAAATAGTGTCAAAATTGACATAAAATTGTTTTTAAAACAAATATTATATTATTAATTGATATTCTATTAATAAAAATCTGATTTAATTCCAAAAGATATATATAATTATTTATGTATCATTAATGATCCTCTTTGGGTTCATTTGTATGTATATAGTATGTTTATTAACCATATGATATAAAAATACAATGGGACATGGTAATGGTCAAACTATTTAACTAAGAGATAATTCTAAACGGTAAGGTTAATATAATGACAAAAACCTTTCTAAAACCTATTGATTGAGTGGTTTTCAACCAAACCCAATCGTAGAATTTAAATAAAAAAAAATTTATGCATTAAAAACTGAAAATAATTGTAATATAATAGAATATTTCTTTCTTTTCTAAAGGTACCCCTCACCCCTCTTATAAAAGAGAACTCCTCCTTCCCTTAGATTCACACATTCAAAGCTTTTTGGATCATCCAACCCCTATCCAAATACCCTCTCAACTATCCTACCTTTGTCCTGGAGGCCATCCTTTATTCACATAGCCAACCTATGAATCCCTTTTGATCCAATCAAATGGAAGAACCCGAAAAAGAGATAAATATTTCATTCCCTGTTTCAAGTTCCTTTCTTCTTCCACATCCGCTTTCTTTTTTGATTCTATTATAAAATAATAACTCCAACATATTTTATATAATGTGATGTTATTATAAATATGGTACTACCATATTCATTCTTCTATCCATCTATTGAATGACATTTCACTATACGTGTGTATGTACGGCTTACCGTCTCCACGTCGTGGTGTAATATTTACTCAATACATTATTATCTGTAAGGGTATAATAATGATGAGTAATTGATGTAAATAATAAATATAACATGATTATAATTCTGTATAAATTATATACCATCCAATTATATATTATTTTAATATCCAAAGAATGATATTGTCACTCTTGCGTACGTACGAATTACCGTCTCCACTAATGCGATGATATTCATTCTCCATCATATCCATTCAAGAATAATTTTCATTAGATCATTAAAAATTATTTTTAAACACTTAATATTATTATGAATATGAATAATATACATCCTATCCATAACAAACATTACATACATGACAAAACATATAAAGGAAAACAAATCAGTTAGCACCAGAAACAATGATAATACTAAGATATTTTTAACAAAGTAATGTTAAAAGACCATATATGATATATACTTATATATATGATTATTGTATAATTTAATAAAAATTATTTCACCATTATACATGAGTTTAACCTACCCTCGACCAAGGAAAAGTACAAGGCAAGTGTTAATTTCACAATCTCATTATTATCTAAGGAGGTTTCTACGTAAGGATCTACTGGGACCTCTTTACCACCCACATTCAAGTTTCGTAAAAATGTATTCAAAAATATTTTTACTATTTACAATACTATGGTTCAAAGTCATTTATACCCTTGTTTTACTTTTTATAAAATGGTCTGAAAGGAATATTTCTGTCATTTTCCAACAAGGTTCTTTATGACCTTTTTGAAAGAATTAATGTAAGAATGATTTTTTAACATATACGGTTGGTGTGGATATTTTTCACCATTATAACATCGTTGAAGATACCCTTTCAAGATTATAAAAATATTTTAAAATATAAATATTTTCATTTATAATTGCGTGACTTTTAAATGATTTCAAAATAGAATGAGATATTTCCCTAAAAAGGTTTTGATTTCATATATGTTGATATCCTTTAATCGATTTTAAGTTTGTTTGAAATTGATTTTTTATGATACAAAACATCCATATTGTATTGAAGGTTTTGTTATATGATTTAATGTGGATGTGTTATCTCATACAATTCATGGTTTATGGAAAAAGTATTGACATTTTGTATGCCATATTTAATATGAATATTTATGTTATGCTTAAACCTTTTCATATAAGGAATTAATTGGAATTAGTAAGTGACGGGTGGAGCCCGCTATAACTCATCGATGCATCAGTAGGTCTCATGAGAAAAACTTCTGTATTGGCATAAGGCCTTGAAAAAAATATCATTTGTAGTCTTGGCAGAAGGCCTTGACTATGTGGTTATAAAAGTCTATAATTATTCATTCCATGATTATGAAAGTGTCTATTGATATTGCATGTTATTATTCGACTAGTAGAGTATCCATGTGAATATGTAAATGGAATTATTTGATTTTTTCTTTTCTATATTATGCTGATGTTCAAGTTTAATAGGCTTTTGTTTTAGTATTATATATTTATTTAAATTTTAATGCTGATTTATGGAAGTTTTTGCTATATTGTTATCCTTGTTGAGCATATGAGATCACCCCTTTCTATAGATTCAAAGAAGTATATTATGACTGGACTATATGGATAGTTTATGGGAAATCAGTATTTTCTATAGAAACAATGTTGTTTTAGTTTACCATTTTATGATGTAATGTAACCCTTATGAATTTATCTAGTACTTCCAAGTCTTCTAAACTAATATTTATTTTGAGAATTGATCTTTTGTGATCATGCCAATGTTAAGTAATAATTCACCGAATCTAGCCTCTTGGAGTCGATGTGTTACAGTTGGTATCATAGGAAGTTTAGCACCATACTTGGAATCTATATTTAGGTAAACATTGATTAGAGCACATATCCTTAAGATAGACTATGAGGATTAGTATGGAATAACCTCCTATAATTTTGGTATTGTAGAGATTTTTTTAGTTTTCCAAGTAATAAATCCCTATCTATATATGAGCAGGTAGAGGCAGCTCTGGTACATATGTACCTAGGGGTAAAACCAGAAAATAATACTTTGAGCTAGAGTCGAATATGAACTGGTGCCTGACAATGGGCCTTTCTACACACTTGGTTACGACACTCCCAGAGGATATGATTAGGATAATTATAGTTTTCTTTACAAACCATTATGAAGGGTTTATGAGTATATACTTTCTCAAAGAAAACATTTTTATGATTATGGATTATATCCATAAACTGTTCAATTTATGTAATGTTTTTTAAACGTTTATTTCCTGTTTTGCGATTCATAAACTAATATAGTTTATTCCATTATTTAGAAATGTTGCCTAGTAGAATGAATGAAAACCTTATCAATGCGCGCATTCCATGTAAGGATTTCCCACTTACTCAAGATAAATATAGTATAGTTGGTTATGAAACTTGTGTTGATCAGGTAATCACCATACTAGGATAACTCACACTGGTTATGAATAATAACCATACCCATATAGAGCACCCTGATCCGCAGCTTGGCGGATCAATGTTAGATCGATTCATTAGAAAAAAACACCAAAATTCAATGGGGTTACAAATCCAATATTATCTGAGTAATGGATAAATTCCTTAGAGAAAATATTCCACACCTTGGGGAGTAGCGAAAGGGAAAAAGTTGTCATGGAAATTTATCGCCTCACTGGAGATGTTGATCAATGGTGGTCATTGATTCAAAACAAAAAGGAAGATATTGAAGTATCAAATATGAAATGGAGGGATTTTAAAGAAATTTTCATAGAAAAATACCATCCTCATGACAATCGAGCGCATATGGAAAGACAATTTCAGAGTCTGAGGAAAAAGGAAGATAAGAATGTCTCAAAGTATGAAGGAAACTTTACAAGGTTAGCGAGGTATGCTACAGATTATATACGTAACCCAGGAAGTATTATTGAAAATTTCTTTGATGGGTTAAAACCATTTCTCCATCAATAAATATTCTCACATTCATTCTCGTCGTACAAAGATGTTTTCTCATGTGCTATCAAGACATAAAATGAAATCTCTATGTCATACGACTTTAAAGAAAAGCGAGAGAAAAAGAGATCTGCTAAACACTATAGAAATGAAAATATGGGGAATAAGGGAAAAGTTGAATATCCATCCTATATTAACTGTGGTAAGAATCACCCTGGTACTTTCCTGAAGGGGATGGGATTCTATTACAAGTGTGGTGAAAAGGTCCAATAAACTCCAGATTGAAAGGGGAAGAAAGGGGTTGTCGATTTTGACTGCAACAATTATAGAGAAAGGGGAATTATGTGAATGAATCTCCTAAGAGTTAGGGGAACTCAACTCATAAAATACCAAGGGATCAAGGGAAAGCATATTCTATTACTACTGCTGGTGTTGAAGCTCTTAAAGACATAGTTCTAGGTAATTGAATGGTTTCCTCAAGTTTAGCTAGGGCTTTATTTGATTATGGATCATTGCATTGTTTCATATCTTCCTAGTTTTCTATGTAAATTAGATATTTTTAATTTGATTTAACAAGGGATTTGTCTTTCATAACTCCCATTGGTAGTATCATTTCAACAATGTTTTGTGAATTTTTTTCACTATGGAATATAAATGTTATTTATCTTCTAATCTCATCATCATACCCATGATTGAATTTGATATAATCCTCGGTATGGACAGAATTTCAGACCATGATGTGATAATCTATTTTAAGAAGAAGGAGGTTACAATTTTTGATGATGAGGAGGTGTTTCAAAAGATGATTGAAGTTATGAATGATAGAAGATTGAGTGACTTCGTATTAGAAGATGGAATTTTGAAATTTGGGAAATAAATTTGTGATCCTGATATACATGATCTAAAAAGTTAATTTTTGGATGCTTTTCATAGATAACATTTCTCTATACACCTTGGGAGCACCAAAATGTATAGATATTTGAAATAACATTTTTGGTGGGACAACATGCAGAGGGATATTGTTGATTTTGAGTCAAGATGTATGGTTTGTCAACAAGTGAATGCTGGAAGGCAACAACCTGGAGGAGTCTTGCATCCTATTCCCATAACTAAGTGGAAATGAGATAATATTACGATAACTTTTTCATGGTACTACAAAATACTCCTAGAAGGAATGATGCAGTATGGATCAATGTTGATCACCTTACAAAGTCAGTAAGCTTTCTTGCTATAAAGGAAGATTAACCACTTAAACATTTATCAAGACTATATATTAATGATGTTTGAAGACATCATGGAGAACCACTATCGATTGTTTCTAATCATGATCCCCATTTTACATCAAGATTCTAGAAAATTATTCAAAAATATCGGGATACTGAACTTCGTTTGAGCTCTTCCTACCACCCCCAAACTGATGGACAATCAGAACGGACTATTCAAAACATTGAAAACATGTTGAGATTATGCTCACTTGAATTTCAAGGTATGTGGGATCAATATTTACCCTTGGTAGAATTTTCCTATAACAATAGCTTCTATTCAAGTATTAATATGGCACCGTATGAAGCATTATATAGAAATAGATATCGCCCACCAACCTATTGGGATGATATTGGTGAAAGAAAACTATGAGGCACAGAACATGTGGTGGAAATGATGGAAAAGGTTATGGTAATATAAACCCATATCAAAGCAGCTCAAAGTAGGTAGAATAGCTATGCTGATAACTAAAAGAAGGATTTGGAATTTCAGGTAAGAGATCATGTTTTCTTGAAGGTATCTCCATGGAAGGGTGTTATGCATTTCAGTAAGAAGGGAAAATTGAGTCCCAGGTACATAGGACCTTTGAAATTCTAGAACAAATTTCGGTTGTCTCATACCATTTGGAAATTCCGCCAAGTCTCTACAAAGTTCACGATATGTTCCACATATCACTATAGACAAAATATATGCCTGACCCAATGAATGTACTTACCTATGAGGAATTATAATTAGAAACCAATCTATCTTATTTGGAAGAGCCTGTCAACGTTCTTGATACATAATAACATGTGTTGAGAAACCAGATGACTTGTCTGGTAGAAGTACTATAGAGAAACCTTAAGATGGAAGAGGAAACATGGGAACTCGAGGAAATTTTGAGGAAGAACCACCTGAGTCTTTTTAAGCATCAATACTATAGAAATTTCGATGAAAAAATTATTTTAATTATGGGAGAATGTAACTCCCCAAGATTCCACAATACGCTTCTCTTTTAATAATATAGTAGCGTGTGTTGTACGCAACTTCTTGATCTAACACATCACGACCAATAAAACTAACCATTATGAATAGTAATACCAAAATTTTATGATTTTATAAATTTTATATTTCAAAATGGACTTCATTTTTTGATTCAAAATATCGAAATTACTTTAGGGTGAATTTTTAGTATTTTTCTGGAAACATTCAATTTTGGATGAGTAGTGAAAAACACTGAGTTATAGTTTAAAAATAAGTTTTTATTTAAATAATTATTTATTTTATTTGAATTTATTTTCGGTCAAAATAGATAAATAATACCTATATAATTTCAATTCAATTCATTGGTGTAAGTTTATAATAATTTTAAATATATAAAAATTATGTTAAACTTTTAACCGTTTTTACCCACGTTCTAGGAGCATTAACAAATTTATATAAAACATAATTTTACTTCTTATATGAGTTGAATTTCAAAAATCTGAGAGATACTATTGAAATTAGTAAGTAAAATCTGGTTCAATAAGATAAAAATAATATTTGGTGAATAGTAACTTTTTTCTTTTATTTAACACGGTTAAAAGTAAATAGGGTAATTAAGGGTTAAAATGATATTATTATTACCCTAACATAGGTAATAATTATATTGGAATAAAATATTATCCTTTAGGACCATATGGATTAGATTATTACAATTGTTATTATTTTATTTAAAGAAGAGTTAAAAGAGATAAAATCAATGTTTAACTACTAAATCATTTTTAATAAAGGGTTATACATAAGAGGAATTCAACTATAAATATTCATTAGAAAGATGAAAATATTTCCTACATAATGGTTTTATATTTATAATTTTTAGACATTATATAATTTAATTTATTTAGGACACAATGATGATGTAGTAGTTACGTAATTAACGAAATATTAAAATAATTGATATTATAAATATCCAAATAAATGTAATTTGTGTCGTTTTATGAATTACACTAATTTTTTAGGTTAATATGAAATGTTAGGGTTGGTAAGATGAATAGTTTTCTAAGTAATAATGCCTTTATGAATTTAAAAAAAATACAAATAGTGTCAAAATTCACATAAAAGAGTTTTTTTTAAAAAAATAAATAAATTATTAATTGATATTCTATTACAGAAAAACCAAGGATTGGAAAAAGGACCTATATAATGATAGGTGTATCATTAATGAACCATATTGGGTTCTCATGGAAGTATATAGTTTTTTTATTAACCATATAATATAAAAATACAATGGGACATGGTAAATGTCAAACTATTTAACCAAGAGTTTAATTTAAAAGATAAGGTTAATATAGTTACCCAAACCTATCTAAAACATATTGGTTGATTGTTTTTTGACACGTCCCCACCTTATCCTTTAAATAATATATTTTGGAGCCAATATAAACCTAAAATTATTTTATTATCAAATAATATTTCTATCTTTTCCTAATGTGCCCCTCACCCCTCCTATAAAGGGGCACTCCCCATCCCTAATTTCACACCTTCAAAGACTTTTGGCAAGGCCAACCCATGCCCAAAAACCCTGTCAAATTTCCTCCCCTCATCCTAGAGGCATTCCTTTATTCAATAATTCATCCTATGGAGCCCTTTTTATCAAATCAAATGGAAGAACCAGGAGGAGAGGTAAATATTTCATCACCTCTTTCAAGTTCCTTTGTTCTTACACTTCCTCTTAATTTGTTTTTTCCATTATAAAATAATAACTCTAGTATCTTATATATACAGTGATGTTATTATAAATATGGTATAACCAAATTCATTATTCTATCCATCCTTTGAATGATATTTCACCATACATGCATATGTACGACTTATCGTCTTCACATCGTAGTGTAACTGTTATTCAATACATTATTCTATGGATTGGTATAATAATGATGTTTAATTTATTTAAATAATAAATATAACATGATAATGATTCTGTATATATGATATACCATCCAATAATATATTATTTTAATATCACAATAATGATATCGTCGCTCGTGCGTACGTACGGATTACCGTCTCCACAAACACAATGAGATTAATTCCCCATCATATTTATTCAAGACTAATTTTCATTAAGTGATCAAAAATAAGGTTTAAATACTTAATATAATTCTGAATATGAATAAGATACCTTCTATCCATAACAAACATTACTTAAATAACAAATAATATAAAGTAAAATGATTCATTTAACACCCGAAATGACGATTATTCTAAGATATTATTTACAAAGTATTGTTAAAAGATAATATCTGATATCATATTTATGTATATTATTCTTGTATAATTTAATAACAATTATTTCACCAGTATACAGGATTTTAACTTAACCTCGACCAAGGAAAAGTACAAGGTAAGGGTTAATTTCAAAATCTCTTTATTATCCGAGGTTGTTTTTATGTAAGTATCAACTGGGACCTCTTTATCATCCACATCCATGTTTCTTACAAATGTATTCCAAAACATTTTTATTATTTACTAGACCATTGTTTAAAGTCATTTATATCGTTGTTTGAATTTTTATAAAATGGTTTGAGATGAATCTTTATATGGTTTTCCAATAAGGTACTTTATGACATTTTCGAATGAATTGAGGAAATAATGCTTTTTTAACTTATACAGCGGGTGTGGCTATTTTATGCCATTATAACAACACCGAAGTATCCCTTAAAATCTTATAATAATATTTTCAACTATTAATTTTTTTGTTTATAATTATGTGTTATTTTAATGATTTCAAAATAAAAAGAGATATTTCTTTAAAAATGTTTTGATTTCATCTATGTGAACATCCTTTGATGGATTTTATGTTTGTTTAAAGTTTATTTATTATGATAGAAAACATGTGTATTATATTGAAGGTTTTGTGATATGTTGGACTAGGGATGTGTTATTTCATACCATTCTTGGTTTATTAATATAGTATTGACATTTTAGATGCCAGTTTTAATATGAATGTTTATGTTATGCTTAATCCTTATCATATGAGTAATGCATTGGACTTCGTAAGTGATGGGTGGAGCCTTCTATAGCTCCTCAATACATCGATAGATCTCATGAGAAAAACTTGTGTCTTGCCATAAGGCCTTGAAAAAGTATTATATGTAGTCTTCACACAAGGTCTTGACTATGTGGTTATAAAAGTCCGGCATTATGTATTCCATAATTATGAAAGTGGATATTGATATTGCATGTGACTATTGTACTAGTATAATATCCATGTAAAAAAGTAAATGGCATTATTTTATTTTATCTTTGACATATTATGCTGAAGTTCAATTTTAATAGGATATTTTCGGTCTTATACATTTCCTTATATGTTTATTCTTTTTTATAAAAGTTCCTTGTATATTGTTATCCTTACTGAGCATATTATCTCACCCCATTCTATGGTTTATTTTTCCAAGGATGTGAAGAAGTATATTATAACCGACTTGCTGGGATAGTCTATGGGATCTCAATGTTGTCTATGGAAACAATTTTATTTTATTTTTCCGTTTCATAATGTAATGTAAACCTTATGAATGTATAATTTACATCCAAGGCTACTAAACTAATCGGTCATTCGAGACATAATATTTTGTGATCATGCCAATGATATTTAATAATGCTCCATGAATGGGCTTCTGGGGTAAGGGTGTTACACATGGTTCTATGATGAAGAATATGAAGAACATTTGGGGGAGAAGCTTAAGTAAAAAATGTGATATCTCGTTTGACCAACCATTCTTTGAAAATGATCATAGAATGAGATTTATAGTTGTGATTTCAAGGCATAATCAAAAAATTGATTAAACAAATAGATTCGATAAATGGGATTAGAAAAATGATTTAATTAAATACTGATCAATGAAATAAGGTTTGAATTATGATGAATATTTTAATTATAATAGAGGAATAAAAAATAATTGATTCCCACCTTGAGATAGTATCATTCATTTTTTAATAACACAACTTCAAATGATAAGGATGATCTACTACATTCACTGAATCTCAATTCTCCTTGAATTGATTTTCGTTTGATCTATTTTTGTAAATCCACCAATATAGAATAGTGGAATCCTCCTCTTAATGGTCCCATGGTTATGGGTCTAACCCTATAGAGTATCCATAATAGTGTATTTATAGAAGAAATTTTTTTTAGGTTATTCAATTAATTAATTAAATTAATTAATTAATTAATCCGCTAAATGTGCTTGCCAATAGTCGCTTTATCTGAATGTCCAGAACTGCCCAACTTTAGGTTTCACCTAACGTTAGATCCCACACTCTAAATTTAACCTTAGTCATAGATTATTGATATTAGGCTCAATTTAGGAGATATTCCATCATTTTTGAAAAATTATTCACATGTTATATAAAATATAATTCGTAATTTTATTAAAAAAATCACAGAAACATTGAGCCTCAGAATCGCACGTTGTCTCAATGTCTATATCAAAAAATATACGTTGACATAATTCAATGTCTGACAAGTAAAAACATGTTCTCTATAGAATCATTGTTGTATGCAATATTTCTATTTTATATTTTATCCTTCACATATACACTTGTTCTGTGAATGAATATCTTATTCTTCCACCCCTTTTGGTTTTCATTCCTCTTATGATAAATATGAAATCACCCAATAAAGAACACCTAGTTTTGTTAATGCCATTTTCCTCTAATAAAAATTATTATGTACCCAATATATGTATATATTTATCCCAATAATAAAAAATTGTTCTGTTATTATCAAAAAATATATTGGGTAAGGGAATATCATTGTGCTCGTATTTCATGAACCAACTAATTACAATGAAAGAAACAAATAGCAGTTCTTTGATTTTCAAATCTAACTTATAGCAACAGAAAGTAGATCAGAAAAATGGACATGTGTCCCTCTAAGTCAGTTTGGATATGATATCCCACATCAAACTGTAAAAATAACTAGGTATATATCTAGAAGAATTATCTAGTAGACAGATTATATATTGTATCAATCCAGGGATACCTCTCACCTTATTTGAACATTCCATTATATGATATCTTATTATGGAATTATCGATTACTCAGTCTGTATGATATTCAATATTTTATAGGTCAGGATCTATTATCTTCTTGTTATTCCTCCTCAACTCAGATTGATGAACTCTTTAAATAGTGTTGTAACATCCATTTCTTCAACATCGCACAATTTTAAATAAATGAAACATAACATCCCTCTTTTTCTTCAACATTCAAGATACATAGAAGTTACCTGTATCAGATCTCTCTATTCTTAATCTGTTATTCTTATTTTATATTAATATTATTGCTTGAATATTTTATTTACAATTCTTGATATTTTAATTCTACTGAAACATTTACATTTTATTGTCACTTTAAATAAATGTCAAATATTTTTGTTTGAATTTCCATTAAAATTGAGATTTATTCATTAAATAATATTGGTTTTATCATGGTATTATTTTAAATTTAAATCTTTAAAAAATATACTTGAAATCTAGTATTTGTAACTACATGATGAAAAATGCTAAAATATTTGTGATCATGGTTCCATTTATCTTGGATTAAGGATCTATCATAACATATCTTCTTCATCACATATTACGACATGTAAATCTCATTGTGGCCTGGATAGATATCCAATAACATAACTAACTTCAATTTTTTTTCCTTCCTAAAATAGATTCAAGTCATGAGATTCTACGTGATGGAATTAAACTTGTAACAAAACTTATTCGTATTTCTCTACCTTTTTCATTAAATCCTATTACAAGAATAAAGGATTAAACAAAAGCATCATGATAATTAATAATTAACAAATATCATAGCATCATATGAATTTATTGATTCTTCAGAATACTTTAATCTATAATATCATAATTTTTGGTCTAGTTTTTTTCTCTTACAAATGAAATGAATGATCCTTATAATGCCTAAATTTATCCTTACAAAATAAGCCTTGACCCTCAAAAAGTTGATCTTCCATTTCCAATTTTTCATATGAATCTTAGAAAGTAATAAAACAACTCATATGAATTTATGAAATAACTCTTATGATACTCTAGAGTGTTTTTAATTTGTTAAATTTTATTTTAGTATTCATTTCATAAGGATAAATGATACTTATTATGTTTACTATGAAACATATTTACTTTTTATGGAACTATATGATGTTTCCAGGAACCTTACCCCATTCTCTATAAACATATAAAAATATCTTCTACCTCATTTATAAACCATAAAAACATTACACATCCTCTAAAATAAAACATAAAAAGATTAAAAATGAAACTTATAAAGATTTAATTTTCTATTTTTTTAATGTTACATCTCATCATTAACCTGACGAAGTTTAGATAACAACATTATGAACTCATGACGTTTTTAATCATATATGAGTAAACCTTATAATGTTTTAATATAATCCTAAATAAGTGATAATCAAAACCTTAAAAAGTTTAAGAATGAACGTTATGAATATTTACTTTTTTAATTTTCTGAAATCTACCCATAACAAACCTTATAAATTTTATACTTTTTTAAATTTATCTAAATATTTATATTCCAAAACTTATTTAAATTAACTTAGATTGGCATAGAGTATTCTTAAACACCTCAAGTTACTTAGAATATTGTTTAGTTATCTATAATTAAAATTTAATTCTTTAAACTTTATCTAAACATATTTCATCAAGATAAATAAACATAATGATGGAACTGCACATGTGTATTTAATAGCTCCATCGAACATATATATAATTTAACATTCTCTTTACTTAGCGGAACTAATTCCTCTTAAAATTCATAAAATACACCTCAAATAGGTTATCCTCAATAAATTGAATGCAGTGTACTTTAAATAAAATCATATGTTAATGGATCTCCAATATTCCAGTGAAAGAAGAATAATTTCCCTATAAGAAAGATAACAACTCACTTCACTTCCATGATTCATGTTATGTCTTTAATATTCTTCAAATGTTCAAAATTAATAACATTTTATAATATATTACTTGGGAACATCAACTCCATTAATCTCATCATCATTCTTGGGAACTCCATGACTCAACCAATTTGTTCTACTTCCAAACATATTGACATAATAAAATGTTCCATCATGCTAGTAGTTTTATTGAAAATAAATACAACACAACAAAGTGGGTCCAATAATCTCTTCTTTTTTATTTTGTTTCAATATCCATAATAAAAAAAATATTTTAATATGTTATTATTATTTTACCCACCCCTCGTTTACTTATTCAATTTTCTTATCCTGCTTATTAATAATAAATACAAAGTTATTAAGTGAGGATTTAACACCCAATATCTACACTCTTGGATTTGGTTATAAAAAATATTATTCACATACTATATTTAATACCAACTATGACTCCTCAAATTATAACTCCTAGATCTAGTATTAAAAACATATACTTCACATACTGGATTTGACACAAACTAAAGAGAACCAAATTAATCAATCTATAATTTCAATATTAATAAAAAATATTGATCCATAGACATACCCAATACCTCTTATTTTTAGAGATTTAGAGGATTAGGAAAATATATTTCACAGAGAAATTCATATATTTCTATCCAAATAGAAATTTTTACACTAAACTATACTCTGCAAATGTCATGACCCGACCCTACCCAGGCTCGAGCTGCAACTACCCCAAGCCCGCCTCCATATGCTTGGGGCTGGCGACCAATGACAAAGGATAAACAACTCGGGGAGGATGTTTCCTAAGTACCTGTACACACACAAGTAGCCCACTCAATGCAAAAGTGTAGAGAATAAGAAAAAGAAAAGTAAAAAATACTATAAAAAACCACAAGAGTGGATTAACCTCTAAACAGTACAAAGTAAAAGTTGAAGGTAAAATGAATAGGAAAAGGGAAAAACACATTCCAAAGTAGAAAAGATCCATGACCCGACAACATGTAAACAAAAGTAAACAGCTGGGAGTGTCCCACGCCTGGAACCCAACTATGACCACCACACGTGGTCCAAGCTCACAAACTCTTAAGATCCACTGAATTCACGACCAACCTCTCCATTGTCTGCAAGGGCACACCAAGTGTGGGAAAATCCCAAGCAGGGGTGATTATAAAAAATACTTAGTAGGATACCTCGAAGGCTCGAGGGAGCAATAAAAAAGGTACCGAAGGGTGATTAGTAGATTGAATAGGCAATATTAAAGGAGTACGGCCAAGAGTGCTATAAGGAGTACAGTAGAGAGTCAAACTCAATCCACGAAGAGAAAGTAGGTATACTCTTCCAGAAAAATAGAGCTGGAAGCGATGAGACGGTGAAATTCTCATTGCGTCTTCACTACATATAGTAGGAGAGTAGACTCGTCCAACCACGAGAAGCTAGACACGAAAAGCATGTGGAATACCCCGCATGTCTTCGCCTCTCCTGGAGGGAGAGTAACCAAGCCCAAGAAGCGGGTACTGGAACAAGGTACATACATATCCATATGATCAATCAAGAAGCCCGAACAAGATCGTATGGAGATCTCCATCCCGTAGCTCAGCCTAATAATTGAGTAGCCAACAGTCCCAGAAATAAACACCCTCGATTCCCAATATCCCGCACGTCTTCCATGAATAGAAAGTCAAGGGGTTCAAATAACCGCACCTTGATACTATCCACTTTGGGTAGCACTAACTCGCCTGTATGGTTTTAGGTCGCATCTCATGGACGCATCTTAGTAGGGAAATCACCCCTCATACATGATAGTTCTGAGGAATGTCAAACCATGCCTCATCACTGCATCGCAGTCGAGAGGTCTCCTCAAAGTCGACAGGTGATCCCCTGCCCAGCCCCGCATGAGGGTAATCCCTGGAAGTCGACAGATTCCAACTGGAGGGAGACCTAGAAAAAGTCGATGGGTGCCACACTGCCCAGTCCCATAAAAGGGTAATCCACTGGAGGGAGACCTGGCTAAAGTCATCGATGTGTCCTAATGCCCAGTCCCATAAAAGGGTAATCCACTGGAGGGAGGCTCGGGACCATCATTGAGGACCACTTCCCAGCCTAGCTGGAGGTAAACCAGGCATCGGGGACCACTTCCCAGCCCAGTTGGAGGTAAACTCGGCATCGGGGACCACTTCCTAGACCCTCTAGAGGTAAACGCGGAACTTCTCTAACCATCCCTATTGAATGGTACTGCTCTTGCCATCCCTTCTAGATGGTACAGCTGGCCACCCCTGATTGATGGTACCTCACTGGCTTGCCCCGCTAGAAGAAACCTCCGGGATAGCCCTGTGGGAAACAACCTCCTGGGCAGAGGATCGGTGCTCGCGTAATGTTTTGGTCACACAGAATCCACAAGAACTATACCAGGGAACGCGATGAAACTTTTCCAGAGAAACCATCGAGAAAAGAACCAGTGGAGAAGAACTCAACCCTTCTGGTCAAAACTATCATGAACAGGACCGGGGGAGAGGCACTCAACCCTACTGGTTGAAACCAAACGAGAACAGGACCAGGGGAAACTCATACCTCTAGATCCAACAAACACAAACATAACTACGGAGAAACTCAACCCTACTGGTCAAACAAACAAGAACAGACAGACCCTCTACGTCGCGAGAGGACATGGGCACGTAAAGCAGAACACGACACACACATGGGTCCCACAAGACGTGTGGCCCCAAGTCAACTCCAACCAAGCGCACAAAAATTCTCAGGTACAATGAACCACATATACCTCCATGAGTTCCCATATACTCTTAGAGTATACCACATCTCCGCCCGAATGCTATCGTGAACGTGGCACCCAACATCAACGTGAAGGGCAGAAACGTAACAACTCCATCTTGCCACCTCATCGGCCTAGGCATGACCAAATACAACTCTTCAAGAATTAATTCACTCACACAGCAGTGCATACGATCACACACCAAGGGTCCACTACAAACACAGTAGAAGAACCACCACCGGAGCAACTTTCATATTTCCACATTTAATAAGATCACGTAAGAGGCTCCACTCGCCTGAACAGATTACACCATTGTAATCCTCGCAAACAAAACATGTGAGATAGACTACTTACTTGTCTGAAAAGGATATCTGATGGAAAAGTCATCCAACACCACTTCACGCCCGAACGACGTCCTGTTATCCCAAGCCATGGCCCTGAAAATAGTTGGGCACATCGCACCGTTGTGATCCCCTCTGGAAGACATGTCAAAAGGACTACTCAATTGAGTTGAACGGATATCCGGAGAAAAAGATGCATTCCGGCGCACTGCAAACGAGCGGTGTTATGTGGGACCCACATCCAGATCCCTAAGAACAACGAACAGATCGCAACCTTGCGATCCTCTCGTAAAAGTACAGAAGTTGGACTATTCACTTCTCTAAAACAGACTCCTAGTGATAAAGTGGAAAAATCACCACCAACTCCCAAGACGGCCCTCACGGGGCCCATACTAGCGTGCTGAATTAAAGTGGATGAATTGCACCATTTTAATTCCCTTAGAAAAACACCAAAATTCGACTACTCGCACACCCCAAATGGATGTCCGATGAAAAATTTGTAAAGCGCTGCTCACAGCTTAAAAGACGGGTCGTGGGGCCCACACCTCAACTCCAGCTTTAATGCCCAAAAACTCATTGATAATCTTTAGCTTGACACCAGGGTCACAACGCCGCTGACGGTGCTCAAAAGGGACATCATATGTGTCCGTGCAGCCTAAAACAACAACCCTCGGGAAAATGCTATTTCACTTAAAGACGTGTTGAGCCCCCGAGGCCCATTGTTTTGGGAATTTAAAATCCCCGAAACCATCTCAAAGGCTTCGTCTCAAATTAAGGAACGCGTCGCCGCAGACAACGCCCAAATCGGGTGCCTTGCGAATGATTTATTAATTTTAAATCATTCCCATAATAATAATAATAATACTAATACTAATAATATTATTATAAACTTATTATTATTATTTATTATTTTTTTAAGATTCCACTGATCGGCCAGCACTGGTCGACTACTTTTCCATGGGGAGATGCGCAGCTCGCGGGTCCGCGGTCTCCCACGGGGTAGTGTCGCGCAACCCCAGCTTCACATGCTCGTCGGCCGGCCAACCTCTCCCTCTCCCCTCACCGGAGCCCCCCACACACCGGAGCCCCCGCCTCCACTAACACCCTCACAGAGCCTGCTCACCCTTGCCCTCACCCAGACCTCCGAACGCAGGCGCCCCCTCTGATGTAGCTTACTCGGACCGCCTCGCTCCGCTCGATCAAGAGACCACGCCACCTGTGACCGCCGTCCTGACCGGATTCCACTACCTGAGGGCTGCTGCCACCACCTGGAAGCTCTCCAGAACACCTCCTAGACTGGTCAAAACTGCCTGTAAACACCAAAACCCGCAGATATTCGGCGGATGATTGTGAGCTCCTCAGGACTGGGATTTACAAACTGAAACAGGCGATGGAAAGATCGAAAAAGGTACTATACATACATGAGATTTTCTCGAAGATCAAACTACATATTGATGCTATAATTAAACTTGAAAGAAGGGTTTCGAAGTTAAAATGAAATAATGAAACTATCCTACCTGCAGGGGCATATCCCGACGCTTTGCCGCACGTGTCGCTACCGCACCTTCCGCTCGATGCCGCCTTGATAGAGTAGGGAGGAGGAGGACGAGAGGTTGAGGGTGATGGGGCGGTTTTTCTAGGGGATACAAAGGGTGGGGAAGAGGAGAAGGGGGAAGAGATGGGTTATATAATAAAATTAATTAAAACATCTAATTAATTAAGACCCATAAAATGACTCGCATATGAAACCTCTGATGTGGTCAAGATTAAGCTTTCCCTAGGGTAAAAACTAGCTCCCGAGCACAACGGAAGTCTCAGAATGTTAATCTGAGCCTCCGTTCAAAATTTAAAAAACTCAATGCCCAAGACCACCAAATTATGAAAATTCCCCAGGGCCATTTTCCACTGACGACCCGCGCCTGCGAAACATACACCCCCTAGGGTAAAAGACATGTTCTGGACTCAATAGTGCCCTCAGTTTTCCAATCCAAGATATTGTTTAAGATATACTTTAGTTAAGCCATTAAACAAATAAAATAATTATTTTAATTATCAGTTTAACGTTCCTCTAATGGGCGAGGGGTCCATACATGCTTTATGTCGTTCCTAGGGTAACAAACCCATTTCGGACCCATCCGTACACTCATATTTCTGATCTGGATCACAGTTTATGAGTTATCCTATTTATTTGGCCTACCCAGTGTGAACACACTGAAAATTTAATTCTGGCCACAACGGGACATGGAATCGCACGTCGTCTAAAGGTGCTGCTCTGGAATAACATCAAGAATATTCCAAAGTCTTTTATAGCTAAAACTGGGTTCTTACATCATTCCCTCCGTAAATATTTTCATCTCTGAAAATAAAAATCAATTAACAACATAGTTTACTAATCCCACACTTGGTTCTCACGTACCCAGAAGAACTCTTTCACAGTCCTACATCATCGCGCACAGACCAAATGATTTGATCCGTTCGCACGAGATCTTCCCTTGCTGATGACATGTATAGGAGCATGCACACATCTTCTTGGGTGAGTCACATGGGAGATGCTATGCACACAAACCAGCCTTTGGGGTTAGGGAAAGGCGGTATGGAACATCGTCATCCCTTCGTGCGGTCTCAAACGGCCTAAAGTACCTCAAGGGTAACTCACCTCCATGTCCGAACCCCTACGTCACACGGCGCGACTGTAATCACCGCCAGAACAGGGCACAAGGCCCAGTGATTCCCTCCTTCAGAATATCTATATGGTGAAACATCCAAGGATATCAGATCACGCATGGTTTCACAGTCAATGTCCCAAAACCAAGAATCTCTTACACTTTCAAAAAGGGATGGTGTCGACACCATTGACTAAAGGAAAATTTCCCATTCCTTTTTACCAAACCAACATAGGGTTAGACTGATGACCCATGCCACCCTGGTAACAACTCAAATAAGGACCAAGGAGAAAAAAAACTTTCCACAAACATAGTCAAATAATTATACTACAAAAAGTAGATGATCTGTAGAGAGTACCTCTTATCACCTCTTTCTCTTCATGATCATAGACATCTAAAGCTCATGGATGTCTGTGTTCCCAACTGTCAGCTCCCAGAGCCTGACGTTGACCACCTATTGGTGATGGTAAGACCTCGTAAAGTTGTCCCCCACTATTATATCATCCCAATACTCTGATAGAACCATATATATGGGCGCGACTACAATCACGGTCCTGCCTCTGCCGCGGTGGTTCACCTGCTGCCTGCCCGATATTCTCAGCGTTCCTGGTCGGGTAGTCTCATGCTAGATGAACTCGACCATCGCAAACATAACACTGACTCTCTCCAGGCTGCACTAGTTCCCTCCATCACCACTATGGTGTATGACCATGCACATGATTCTGATTATCCGAAATCCACCTGCGTTGAGGTTATGTCACACGACACCCAATAGTTGTGGCAGACGCCTTGGCTCTGTCAAGCCTGCTGCCAACTCCAACTATAGAATTTGACATGAAGCTCTCTTTCACCAGTGCCTTCTCTAGCACCTCGGCATATGTTGGAATTCCCAAGGGTACTATGATAGCACGAATCTATCTGTGGATACCCTGCTCGAACTTCCACGCTCGAAAGTTTCCATCATGGACCGAGTCCGGGTAAAAGCATGCACGATCTGCAAAACTAGTCGTGTACTCATCCACCGTCATCCCTCCCTGCTGAAACTACAAGTTCTCCTAAATCCTAATGGAACATAAGTAGGAGTGGAAAGACTACTCATGTAACAACAACTATAAGTCACTCCATGAAAGTGAAAACTCGTCAAGAAACTGAGTCACCAGAATCCACCAACGCTAAGCTACTCTGTGGAAAAGTTTGGTGGCCAATGCCACCATAAGATCTATCAGCGATTGCACAAGCCTAAAAAGGTGAACCACTATCTCCAGTAAAAAAATTTCTGCCTGAGGTTCTGGCTCACCACTGAACCTCAGTGGCCTCTTCCTCTAGAACGCATGGTGCGTGCTCAACATGCGCTCAATCCCCATCTACTCAGCTAAAGCTGCCTGCTACTCAACAGGTGGGTGTGCTGCTACCGGCCCACCCAGAGAAAGGGGCTCGCATGATGGGTCCTTGACTCCATCCTCGTAGCTCACATGGTCATCTTCATGAACCAAATCTAGTATCCTAGATGGATGTCTTCACAGAAACATCCTGAATGATATCGATGAGTTTCATGATCAGATTAGTATATATGTATATAACAGTGACAACAATGGGAAATGGGGAGATGACTCAAAAAGGAAAGTCAAAGACTCAATCCTATTTGATTCACAACCAATTTCCTCTACAACAAGTGTATCAACATTCCGAGTCGACAAGAGGGTTATCAGGGTCTTGGTGAATAGATATGTCAGCCACTGCACTATCACATGACTCCCTGGCCTGAGAGATGCTCTCGAGACATGTTAACACTGTTGCCCTATTTCCCAACCAATTCCTTTTTAGGGACATCCGAACAACGTCCCATGGAATGAACAACCTTTGATACCACTTTTTCAGGACCCGACCCTACACGGGCTTTAGCTGTAACTACCCCAAACCCGCCTCCATAGGCCAGGGGTTGGAGATCAGTGTCGAAGGCTAAAATACTCATGGAGGCCTTTGCCTAAGTACCTATACACACACACGCATCCCACTCAATGAAAAATTGCAGATTAAAATAAAAAGAAAAGTACCAACAACTATAAACACCCACAAGAGTGCATCAACCTCTAAATAGTACAAAGTTAAAGCTGAAGGTCAACTAAACAGGAAAATGGAAAAAGAGTGGCCCAACCAGAAAAGAGCCACAACCCGACAATAGTTAAA
This sequence comes from Viscum album, assembly GCA_963277665.1. NCBI lineage: Eukaryota > Viridiplantae > Streptophyta > Magnoliopsida > Santalales > Viscaceae > Viscum > Viscum album. The sequence goes on from OY728152.1 coordinate 2,090,269,138, forward strand.
AAAAACATAAACAGCTGGGAGGGTTCCACACCTGGAACCCGACTATGACCACAGCATGCGGTCCATGCTCTTGAACTCCTATGCTCCAATGGGTCATGACCAACCTTTCTGTTGTTTGCAATGGCACACCAAGTGCGGGTAAAGCCCAACAAGGGTTAAGTATAAAAAATACTCAGTAGGATACCCCAAAGGATAGATGGAGAAACAAAGGAGGTACCGAAAGGTGAGCAGTAGATCAAATAGGGAATAGTAAAGGAGTATAATGAGAGTGCAGTAAAGAGTACAGTAGAGAGTCCTGATCAACCCAAAAAGAGAATGGAGGTAGACTCATACAGAAACAAGGAGCTGTAAACGGTGAGAATATAAACTTTTCGTCGAGTCTTCGCTACCTATAGCAGGAGAGTAGATACATCTACCCATGAGAATCTAGACACGGAAAGCATGTGGAATACCCCGCGCATCATCGTCTCTCCATGATGGAGAGTAATCAAGCCCAAGATGTGTATACTGGAACAGGGTACATACATATCCATATGCTCAATCAAGAATCCCGAACAAGATCAGAAGGGGATCTCTATCCCGTAGCTCAACCCAAGAAGTGAGTATCCCACATTCCCAGAAGAAAACACCATTGATGCCCTGCATCCCACACGTCTACCATGAACTTCAAGTCAAGGGGATCAAATCACCACACCTTGATACTATCTGTTTTGGGTGGAACTGAATCACCAACACGGTTTTAGGTCGTGTCTCATAGACGCATCTCAGTGGGGAAAGTTGCCCTTAGACTTTAGAGTTCTGGGGAATGTCAAGCCACGCCTCGTCAGTGCCCCGTAGTCGAGAGGTCTCCTCAAAGTCGACTGGAAATCCCCTGCGCAACCCTCCTAGAGGGTAATCCCTGGAAGTCTACAGGTTCCTACTGGAGGATGACCCAACAAAAGTCGACGGGTGCCACACTGCCCAGTCCCATAAAAGGGTAATCCACTGGAAGGAGACCCGGCAAAAGTCGTCGACGAGTCCCAATGCCTAGTCCTATAAAAGGGTACTCCATTGGAGGGAGGAACATAACTATCATCGGGGTCCACTTCCTCGCCCAGCGAGCGGTAAACCCACCATCATGGACCACTTCCCAGCCCAGCTATAGGTAATCCCGACATTAGGGACCACTTCCCAGCCCCGCTAGAAGTAAACACAAAACCAATCCAGCCATCCCTGCTGGATGGTACTGCTCTAGCCATACCTACTAGATGGTACAACTGGCCACCCCTGCTGGATGGTACCTCATAGGCCAGCCTCACTAGAAGCAACCTCCTGGCCATACCTGCTGGAAAAAAACCTCCGGGGTTGAGGATTTTTACCCGCGTAATGTGTTGGTCACACTGAATCCACAAAACTCTACCAGGGAACACGAAGGAACTCTATCATCCAAACCATCGAGAACTGAACCATGGGAGAACCACTCATCCATGCTGGTCAAAACTATCATGAACAGGACTAGGGGAGAACCACTCAACCCTTCTGGTCGAAACCAAACTAAAACAGGACCAGGGGAAACTCATCCCTCTTGGTCAAACAAACGAGAACATAACTAGGGGGAAACTCAACCCTGTTGGTCAAAAAAATAAGAATAGATGGACCCTCTACATCATGAGAGGTCAAGTGCACGTAAATCATAACACTGCACGCACATGGGGCCCACACGATGTGTGACCCCAAGTCAACTCCAACCAAGCGCACAAACGTTCTCAGGTACAATCAACCACATGTACCTCCAAGTGTTCCTATATACTCTGAGAGTATACCACGGTTCCAGCTCGAAGGATATCATGAACACGGCACCCAACGTCAACGTGAAGGGCATAAACATAACAACTCTAAGTTTCCTCCTCATCAGCCCAGGCACGTCCAACTAAAACTCTTCAAGCATTAATTCACTCAAACATGAGTGAATACGATAACCCGCCAAGGGTCCACTACAAACAGAGTAGATGAACCGCCACCGGAGCACCTTTCATATTTCCACATTTAATAAGAGCCTGTAAGAGGCTTCATTTGCCTGAACAGATTACACCATTGTAATCCTCACAAAAAAAGTGAGATAAACTACTTACTCATCTCAAAAGGATATCCGACAAAAAATTCGTCCAACACCACTTCACGCCCGAATGACATCCTGTGATCCCGAGCCTCGGTCCTGAAACATTCAGCCACATCACACCATTGCGATACCCTAAAGAAAACATGTCAAAAGAACTGCTCACTTGAGTGGAATGGATATCCGAAGAAAAGGATGCATTCAGGCGCACCGCATAGGAGTGGTGCTATGTGGAACCCGCATCCCGGTCCCGAAGCACAATGAACGGATCGCACCGTTGAGATCCTCTCGAAAAAGTACACAAGATTTACTATTAACTTGTCCAAAACGGACACCCATTGATAAAGATAAAAAATCCCCACCGACTCCCAAAACAGTAATCATGGGGCCCGCACCAGTGTGCTGAATTATAGCGGGCGAATTACACCATTGAAATGCCCTCGAAAAAACACACAAAATTGACTAATCGCACGCCCCGAACGAACGTCCGATGAAAAAATTGTAAAGAACTACTCACTGCTTAGAAGATGGGTTGTGGGGCCCATGCCTCAACTCCGGCATCAACGCCCAAAAACTCATTGGAAATCATCTTCTTGACTCCAGAGTCGAAAGGCCGCAAGCGACGCTCAAAAGTGACATCGGATGTGTCTGCGCCGCCCAAAACCACAACCCCCGAGAAAACTCCAATTCACTTAAAGGTGTGTTGTGCGCCCGATGACCCTTGTTTCGGCAATTGAAAATCCCTGAAACCATCTCAAAGGCTTCATCTCAATTTAAGGAATGCGTCACCGAAGATGGCGCCCAAATCGAGCGCCCTGCGAATGATTTATCAATTATAAATAATTTCCATAATAATAATAATAATAATATTAATATTATTATTATTATTATCATTATGAACTTATTATTATTATTATTATTATTTATTCATTTTCTTTATGATTCCACCAACCGGCTAGCGCCGGTCGGCTGCTTTTCCACATGGATACCCGCTGCTGGCGGGTCCACGATGTCCCACGTGGACGCGTCGCGTGACCCCAGCTCCGCCTGCCTACTGGCCGGCTGGACGACCTCTCCCTCTCGCCTCACCAGTACCCCCACACAAAGGCACCCCCACCTCCTATAGCGCCCTTGCCGAGCCCGCTTTCCCTCGCCGTCGCCTGGACCTCCACACGCAGGCGCCCCCTCCGCTGTAGCTTACCCGAACCACCTCGTTCCGCTCGACCGCGAGACCGCGCCACCTGCGACCACCATCCTGGCCCACTGCCACTACCTGAGGGCTACTTCCGCCACCTGGAAGCTCACAGGAACACCTACCGGACCGGCCAGAACCGCCGGTAAACACCAAAACCCGCAGATCATCGACGGACGTTTGTGACCTCCTCGGGACTCAGATTTACAAACCGAAACAGGCGATGGAAAGCTCAGAAAAAGTACTACGCATACATGGGATTTTTTAAACGATAAAACAACATTTTGATGCTATAATTCAACTTGAAAGAAGGTTCCGGAAGTTAAAAAACAATAACAAAACTCTCCTACCTGCATGGGCTTAGCCCGATGCTTCACCGCACATGCCGATACCGCACCTGCCGCTCGATGCTACCTTGTTCGAGGAGGAAGGAGGAGTAAGAGAATATGAGGGTGGTGGGGGGGGGGGGGTTTAACCAAGGGATGAAAAGGGAGGGGAGGAGGAGAAGGGGGAAGAGATGGGTTATGTAAAAAGGAAATTAATTAAAACATTTAATTAATATGTACCCCGAAAATGACCCGCATCTGAATCCTCTGGCGTGGTCAAGATTAAGCTTCCTCTAGGGGAAAAACAACCTCTTGAGTGGAACAGCGGTCTCCAAATTTTAATCTGAGCCTCCGTTTGATATTTATTAAACTCAACGCCCCAGACTGCCAAATTACGAAAACGCCCTTGGGGCCATTTTCCATTGACGGCCCGCGCCCGTGAAACATACAACCCCTAGGGTAAACGGCACGTTCCGTACTCAACGATGCCCTCGGTTTTCCTATCTATGATGTTTTTTAAGATATACTTTAGTTAAGGCATTAAATGAATAAATTAATTACTTTTATTATCCGTTTAACATTCCGCTAACGGGAGAGGGGTCCAAACGTCCCGCACCGACATGCTTTATGTCGTTCCAAGGGTAAACACACCATTTCATACCCATCAGTAAACTCATATTTCTGATTCAGGTCACCGTTTAGGTGTTATCCTATTTATTTGTCATGCCCAGTGTGAACGGATAGAAAATTTAATTCCGGTCACACCGTGGATCGGAATCGCATGCCGTCTGAAGGCACTGCTCTGGAATAACATAAATAATATTCCAAAGTCTTTTATAGAAAATACCGGGTTCTTAAATCAAATGATACTCCTTCATCACTCATGAATAAACATCTTTACAAGTAAATCTTGTCATATTCTTCTCTATGACCTACAATTTTTTTTTTGAAGATATGGGGTATGCGTAAATAGTATAATAAGGGGTTTTAAATGATGATACTGCCTCTGGGTATTTTAAAAATCCAAAAAACATTTAAAAACTGTTAACATAAAAATAAATAATTTTAATCCTTCATAAGTCATAATTTTAAAAAATAAGATCAACCTTTTTCCTAAAATGGTTCAATAAAAATATTTCATAAATACTATGAATAAATGAAATTATTTATTTTAATTTCATTAATAAAACATGAAAAATTTTAAATCCTTAAAATATGATAAATATTTCTTCAAATAAAAACCTTTATATTTGAATGTATAATAATATAAAATCAATTTATTATTCCCATGAAATCTAAATAATCCAAATAAAAATTATTTCATGTATAAAAGAAAAAATAAATAAATCTTCAGGCTTCATATTCATGATCCTTTCAATAGAATAGAATTGAAATAAATTTCCAATAATATTCATAATAAAATAACCCAATTGGTTTATTACAACATCATATCTCCAATAAAATAAACATTACCGTAAGGATTAGAGGGTTGTACTGGGTTTACCCATCATCACATGCAATGAAAAAGTACTATGATATTTGAATAAAACCATTTTTGGCATTCAATTTTCATTATAAAATCGTTTAGGAATCATTTAAACATAATAAACATTGCTATTTTTGTAAATGTATATACAATAACATAAATTCATTCAATAAACACCTAGATTTTTTGTGAATACCCGAAGAAAATATTTTTGGCAAAAAAAATAATTTAACACATCAAATAATGGTTTATAATAGAAATTACCAAAATATTATAAAAACCTTCATAAAGTAAATGTGTAAACTAACCCATAAAGGGAAATTATTTTTATATAAAACATTGTTTTTAGATGAAAATACATAGGAAGAGAGTCCTTTAAAAAGGAATAATTCAAATATAAATTGATAGTTTTGAAGAAAAATATATCCTTTCCTTAATTCATGTTACCAAATGAATTAATCATTAGAAATACTTAATTTACAAAAAATCTCAAAGAATTCACTCCCCCTATCAGTATCTTTTTAATAACAGAACACCATGTAAAATAAGGATATTTATAGTGAATACTAATTTGATGTAATTATTGAAGCGATAACCCAAGGAGGGAGTGATCCTTTATATTCAACCTCACATTCTTAAATGATATAAAATGTCACTACATAATTTTTATATGGAAAATTTATCATGAAATGGTCATGTAGATATATGTCTATGATCCATCATTTTTTATTATAGAATTTTTAATAGAATTATCCTTACAATGCAGTCTATAAAATATTATTTATTCCAATTGTTTTCTTATATCTCATTGTAGTTCTATACACTTAAATATTTAAATCATATCTTTAGAACATGATATTCTATTTAAATTGAGGAAAATAATAAAAATTTATATTCTAGTAAGATTTATCATAATTTTTTCTTCCTCTTCTTTCCATTTAATTTTCTATAAAACATTGATGTTTATATTTCCTGGATGAATTACTTAGTATGCATACAATATAAGTTTGAAAATCTCAGTACATCATACGACTAAAACATGTAGTTATTTACTGTGATAATTATATTATAATATTTTATTCTCTCCTTATCATCCTATAATATTTAAATTATCCACATATCATAATATCTTCATGAAAATCCATAGAGTGATTTTCATATAAAATACAATATTAATTATATATACCAACTATAAAAAAATATAATATAGTAGAACTCTAGGGGATAATACCATGATTTTGAACATTGTTTATTTTATAATGTTCATTTTACTTAAAAATATGAATATTAATTGTAAGATACATGTCCTACATCAGTTTCCCATTTGACCATGTGCCTTTCCTTTAACCTGGATGTGGAAAAAACCTCCAATCAAATCTCTTTTGGGGAAACTACTCGGTGGGTCACCGTCTGACCCTGCATGGAGTTTCTATGTACTTAAGTACCTCATGAGGCTTGATTTTCCATAACCAGGATAGCACTAACCTTATAGTAGCCATGATCCACACTTTTCACTCAATTATTGCAATGGTTAAGGTTTTCCATTTCCTCAAGATGATTGGATTACCTCCTATGGCCAACGTGAGTTAGTATTTTTTAAGGGTTACTAAGAAAATATATTACAAAATCATTTAAATTCAATCCTAATTGTTAATAAACAAAAAAAACATTTATTATAGTTTGATAGGGAACCCATTAGATGACGAAAATACAAATCACAAACATTCTCTATAAGTAAATAATCAACCTTTATTGATTAATCCAAAATTATATAATTGGTATTATATGTTAAGAAAAATGATATCAAATAACATTTTAAATAAAGAAATATTGATTTATACTTTAATAAAATTTAATTAAAATATATGTTACTAGAATATAAATATACAAATTAAAAATAAAAATAAATGTTCCTTTAAGTGAATAAAAAGTAATTACAGTTATCATAAACTTTTATTAAAATAAATCAATATTTTTATAAATAAATTTGAAAAAAATCATCTCTTACTTGATATATTATTTTCAAAAATAAATATCCATATTAAATTATAAAAAATATCTAAAATTATTTATATTATTATTTATATTTATTATAAACACTGAATAAAAGTATATTATTTAATTAGATATTTTTTCATAATGATTTAATAATGATTTCTCCCAATGGAAACATAATCGGTAATATTTCAAATGCATACAACATTTATATCTTCTCTCATTAAATACCCACACATCATATCCTCTTATTTCACTGAAAAAATGATTTACATATTTCTACTTATCTATATCCTTTTTATAATAATATATTGTAGAGCTATCTTCTTGGCAGATTGTGATGATCCATTCTTCAATAATGTTGTATTTGTGTTTACTTATATTTATAATCCCATTATTCCTATACATATCATATTTAATATTATATTTCCATTTTACTTTTAATGATATAATTATAATTTTATAATGATACATTTCATGCCTAAATATAGATTATGAAATTCTATTCATAATATATATCTCATTTTATTTCTATTTGGCGTTGCATGTGAATCAAACTATTCAACACAGTAATTTATTTAAAGGGAATATATATATATATATATTAAAATATTTATGTTATATATATATTCCCCCAAAAATAAAATGTATCCTCTCATTTTTAAATTTTAACATTAAAAAGATAAAATATTTTCACTTCCAAGCATAAAACATTTAATCCAGGATTTACAGTTTTATAGCATAATATTTCTGTCCTATATGAAATGATAATATTATATCAACCTTGATGTGAAAATATTAGTTTAATATAACAAATTGCTATAGAATAATCACTCTCTCACAAGGTTGTCCCCTAATTTAAATTTTTACATCATTCATGAGGAGAAATGGTCTATAGAGTAACAATGTTTTAAATAATTTTAAAAATATTCCTCTTCCTTTTTCTAAATAAAACATGTATAATTTGGTTTATATTTGCAATAATAACATTATATATTTGAAAAATTATCATTTTTTACATATTATTTCAAAAAATTTGAATTAATATTATTTTTTATAAAATAGTTTGGTAGATTCACATTTTAAAATTTAATATTGTGGTCTTTAAAAAATATTTGTAATATTTCTAAAATGAAAAAAATGTTAAAAATAAATACATATTGGCTGCACGAGGGTCACCCTATTCCAATCAACATGAAAATAAATATAGACTTCATATCATTATGATTTGGTGAAATATTTGAAATCACGCTAATGATATATCATTTTTCAGGAGTGATGAGAGAGTTAGGATCTTTTAATTTTATTAAAAACAATCTATGATGTTCAGAAAATATATGGTATGGAGGAGGTGTTTGATATTATATAACTTTTTACAAGATATTTTCATGTTTAAAAAGGTTTTAAAATTGTTTTATCAAGACTTTTCAATAATTAAAACTCGTAATCCCTCTAGAAAAAATAGGAACGATTTTTGAGATATCACCCTTTATATAGTGAAACCAATATTTAATCAACAAATATTAAATAAAAATATTTTAATTATTCATCGTATGATAAATTTTACATCCTAAATTAGTACAGAAAAAATAAAATTTTCTATAAATTCATTATTTGAATAAAAACATAAGTTTTGAAAAGTTATTTATCATAAAAATCATAAAAAACACAATATTAAAAACATATCATTTAATAGAACACTATACAGATTAATATTTTTTATAATTTAAAATAATACATCCCTAAAAAATCTATTGAATGATTCATTAGATCACATGTTCTATTTAAACATACTTAAACATTATCCAAATAAATATTTAATTTCCATAAAATATAATCAAAAAACCCCAAAAGGTGTTTTTAACTCTGAAGATATCTAAATCCCACCCTAATACATGTTTCGATTCCCTTGATCTACACTCCCTGATCTGGTGATAAACAAATATTCTTCCCCTATTTTCTTTGATACCAATAATGATTTAATTTACTCGTACTCCCAAATTTGGAGATAAAACATATTTTTCCCATATTAGATTGGATAAATACTAAATTACAAAAATTAAACCATCCATAATGAAAATATTAATAAAAAACCTGTATCCACTAACAAACCTAATATATTGATAGATTTGGAGTTTTATAGGTTTAATAAAATCTCTTCTATAAAGAAACGCACAAATTTCCATGAAAAATAAAAATTTCCACTTAAATGTAATCTTCATATGAAAATCCTTAATCTCTCTATAAAAAATTATCTACTAATACATTCATTTATATTAATCCCAAATACCATTTATTATTTTTAAATGTTGTTTAGGAATAGAAATGTCAATAAATTGTTATAAAAGATGAGAGAACACGTAGTTATTTTTAAAATATAAAAACATCTGAAAAAATGTTTTCCAAAAAATAATGAATTTTGATCTTGTATAAATTGTACTTTTAATGAATAGAATCATGTTACCTTTTAAAAAAATATTTATAAAATATATTCATATACATTATTAATTAAATATATTATTTTTATGATATTTGAGAAGAAATCAGAAAATATAAAATATTTAAATCTTTAACTGATTATAAATTTTACTTCTAATAGAAACCTTTACTTTTAAACTACAATAATATAAAATCAATTTCTTACATATCTGAAAACCAAATATTTCTAATAAAACTATTCACAAGAATTGATGAAAACATAATGTCATATTGGGGGTTCATATTCATCTTATGTGTAATATAATAACATCTCTATCTATTTCCAGTATCATGTGTAATGTAAGAACCTAACAGGATAATTACAACATCATATCTCCAGACAAATTTATTGTAACACATGATTTTTTGGGTTGTACAGGACCCACCAGTCATCAAATAAAACTATAAAGTACCATGTATTTTTAATATAACATTTATAGGCATTTAATTTTAATCTTAATACATTTATAAACTCGACTTTATAAAATTATATTTTAAAAATTCAATCCAATAATATAACTATTTCAATAAATATATGAATTATTGGTGAAATAACAAAGAAAGAATGTTTTAAGAGAAATAAATTAAGATATAAAATAATATTTTTCAACAGAAGGCATTGAAATTCCAAACTAAAACCTCCTTAATGTAAATATTTAAAATTTAAACATAAAGATAATTTTTTTCCATGAAAACACAATTTTCCAATGATATTATAGTAGGAGAGAGTTATGAAAAAAGAATTAATTGAAATAAAAATTGATTTTTAAGGAAATTAACATCCTTACTTTAATTATTACACCAAATGAATTACAATTTGAAATTATTTCCTCAATGAAAACCCATAAGAATTCACTCCCCCACTCTTACTGTCTTTCAAACAGCTGAACGCAAAGGAAAATATAGGTATTTACATTTAAAGAACCTAAATGGAACATAGAAAAGAGATAACCAAAAGAGATGATTTAATAAAATATTACATAACATGATGTCTATCAAATATTTTTATTATATTTATTTTATTATCTCGCACCACACTTAACTATACTACACTACTATATTTAAATCTTATCACCAATGAATGTTGTTCAATTTTAATAGATATACGTAATAATACATTACAATATCCTGTGATTTTTCAATATATGGTCTTCCTATTATTCCAATTTCATATTATATAAAACCTACAAGTGAGGGTTTTATGTAGTAACAACTTCATATTCATAAAATATAATCTTGTAAATCATAATGAAACATGGATTAAAAACATAAAACTCTCTATTGTGATAATCATAAAATAATATTTTATAACATCCTTATCATTTTGTAATATTTCAACTATCCACATTTCATAATATATTCATACAAAACCATGGGGGTGGCATCCATGACCTACAATATATTATATATATAACTTATTTAAATTCCATCAACAGTATCATAGTAGAGGAGAAAATGATGGATTTTAGTGTAGATTACTTTAGAAGGTGTGAGTTATTTAAAACTAAAAATAATACCCTTATTATATGAGTATTGCATCAGTTTTCCACTTAAGCACACACTATTTCATTAACTTATATAATGTAGGACCCTCCGATCAAATCCCTTTTGGGACCAAATACCAAGTGGGTCACCCCCCCAAGGAATTTCCTTTTACTCCTATGACATTTCATGCTTGGTTCACCATGACCATGCTAGCACCAACCCTACACTAGCCCAATTAGTTCCTTGCCACTGAATTCCAGCCACATTTATGGTCGGTCACAACCACATGATGGTTGGCCCACCTTCTGTGACTTTATTATGTTTTCCTATTTTTTAGGGAATTTTAAGAATATATATATATATACAAAAATACCCATACTTAAATGATCTTACTCTTTTTTCACTAAACCAACATTATATAATAGGTTTTATATATTAATAATAAGTTTATCAAACTATATTTTAAAATAAAACAATATGGTTTTGTACTTTAATAAAATTTATTCAAAACACAAGTATATAGAATATAAATATAAATATAAAAATAAAAATAGCAGTTTTTATGTGATTAAAAATCAATTATAGTTAAATTAAATTTTTATTAAAATAATCCCATAATTTAAGAACAAACATTGAGAAAATTTAAATATAACTTACAATATTATTTAAAAAATAAATATCTATAAAAAAACTATCAAAAATATCCTTAAATATTTAAATAATGTTTTATTTTTATGATAAAAATTTATTAAACATAAATTATTTAATAATATATCTTATCTAAAGGATCTTATAATGATTTCACTCAATTTATACCTAATATAAAATGTTTTGAATACACGCAATAATCATTTATTATATCTTCAAATACCCACACATCCAGTCATATTATGTAACTAAAAAAATTAATCAAGTATTTATAATTATTTTAGTTTTTCTTTAATCATATTTGGTAGAGATATCTTCATGGTTGATCATGAGGATGCATTCTCATTTCTGTTCATTTTTATATTTACGTCCATTTATTGTCCCATTGTTCTTCTAATTATCAGATTCAATATTATATTTCCACCTCCTTTATAGTGAAAGACATTAATATTTATGAATAGATATTACATGACTAAATCTTGGTTTTCATATTCTGTCAATAAGATATACCTCATCCTGTTTTAGTTTGGTGTTGCATGTCAATCAAACTATAAAACATAATTATTTATTTAATGTGAAAATATATATACTTTAATATCAGGGTGTTTATATACGAGGGAATCAATTCACTTTTAGAAATGTGGATACAAGTATTTCACTCTATGTATACATGAACCATTATTTATGTTTAAAATAATTTGGTCATCTCTAGATAACAAAGTAGACCATTATTAATTATAAATAAGATACCAACTCATTACCTTCCATATGGGTTGTTCAATTACATATATTTTGTTACCAATTGTTAAAAAAAAAAATTTATTTGTTTGAGACCACTTTTCTAAAAAATTCTCAAGAAAATTATATACATGAAATTCAGTTCGTTGAATAATTTTTAGTTCCTTTCAAACATTATTAATTAGTTTGAACTACATAACACTATAATATTCCCAATTTTCTTCCCCTCATATGGTAAACTATATTTTTTACTTTATCAAGGTGTATCTTCTATTTATATGATAATTTGAATACTAATTTTTGTGATCACATTAAATATATATAATTCTTTAAGCTTGGAATATTTATTCCAACTTGCTCATGTTTTCCAATTCCCACATAATTTTTCATCACTTTAAATTCACTTCATAGAATGAACAAAAAAATATTTAGGAACAAGGTGGAACTTATTTTATCTTTAATGAGAGTAGAAGGCTTGAAAATTTATTCTCAATTAGGATACGAATTTCATTCGCACATTATTTTAGGGTAAAATTTTTCTTCTTAGATTTTTTATTTCCCATGTTATATTATCAGGTGACATGATTTCATTACATATTTTTACCACTAATTTGTGTGGAATATATTTAATAATTTTATCCACAAAAAACATTATTATTTTTGTGTTTGGTTATTCTTTTTGGTCATTTTATTCAGTTGATAGTATATTTTGACCATGATTTGAAAAGTGTCCATCCATCATTTACCTTCCACAAAGTTCCACATGAGATATTACGTAACCCTTTCACAACAACCTCATTAGAAATTTCAGTTATTCATGTGTAATTACTTTTTTATTGTTATCATATATGTTCACTTATGGTTATTACATATTTCCTTCCATATCAAATTGGGTTGGACTTGTTATCATTCATTATTTAGTCTCACTGTCATATTTCTTAGAACATTCACATTACTTATCATGAATGAATTTCACCAAACCATACCACTTTTACTTGTCTTCGACTATTATTACATTCATATATATCTTTTTTTAATTAATACAAACACACCTGTCTTGTTTTCAAATGTCAATGTTTGATTCTCTTATACTATAATAGAAGAAACTCTTTATTTTTTCGTGTAACATTCTTCTATGAATCTTGTTGGTTTTTTGAACCCGAATCATTTTCTACTTATTTTCTAAGGATAACTCATATATCTTTTCCTTGTTTAGAATATTTTTTTATCATCTATTTTTTTCGTATTTACCTAGGATAACCTACCTTATTTATATGGTATTTTATTCTCAATATATTCTTATTAATTATTTATTTATTTATATGAGAAATCATTACTTATTGGACTAATTTTATTTCATGTTCCATATAAATTATCATAATTTTCAAATTTTTTTTTAATATGATAATTATTTCTATTTACATGTGAGATTTTTATCATATAACCATTTTTTTCTAGGTATAGAAACCCTTTGATTTCTTAAGAATGAAATATTATTACAAAAATCCAATTTCCTTTTCCTAATCCTTGGACAACACTGAACATATATAAAAAATCTTGACCACTTATATTGAGATGCAATCTATAAAATTATTAATTTTTTTGTATCATTTCTTCTATTATTTGGTATTTTATTAGTTAAAAAATTATTCAACATATCCCTCTAAACTAATTAGATGTGGTGGTGGGTTACTCACTATTTATCTTTACCCATTTTTATATTGATTTTGAATTTGAACCCAAACTGTGTATAATACCCGAATTCGAACAATTAATATATTATTAATATATGATACAATTTTTTAGATATTTATAGAGATTGATCATTCAAAGTTCTCAATATATTATTGCCACTAGATATATGTATCTTGGCACATGAATAATACTTTAAATTGTGATTGAAAAAAACTATTATCTCTTCATGTTTTGAAGAATCATCTTGAATTATATAAATATTTTATATTTTGACATCTAATTAAATACATTTTCTATTAAGGATGATTTTATCATCCTTTAAATCATTAATGTATCATCAAAATACATCATTGAAATTTTAAACTTTATCATCATGCAATTTTATCATTTCTTATTTTCAAAGTGTCAAGATCCTTAATCCTCTTTGATTTATCCTCTAGTTGTGAATTCATTACATAATTTTAAAATGGATTATTATTATATAATGCATGAAACTTGTCTTAAAAATATTTTGTGTATTTTTCATTATCATGATTTTAATTAAGGCATTCATCTTAAAAAGTAATGCACCATTTCTCAAGATACATACTCATTAAACCATTGTCTCCAATCTGTTTGAAGAGTTTTCAAAATGTATGCACTCTTTCTCCTATATATTTATCTATACTTTCGCCTTAAACTTCTAATTGGGTGATCTTATCCAATATATTTTTAAAATAACTAAACACAAATGTGAATATTTATTTTAGAAAACAATGAATAATATATTTTAATAGTGTGTTTCTTTTATCTTACTAATAATATCATAAGTGATATTCCATACTAATGATTGGATCTTCTCTAGGATTGTTTTGATATGTTATTTCTCTTACACCATTATTTATATATGGTTAACTAAATGAGGAATAATTATTTTCCAACTCTTAAGTAGTTGATTTTACAATCATATATTCTTCTTCTATACCTGATCCATCTTTATCGGGATTTATAAATGAAGAAACTAATTTTTCTTCCCCTCTGATGAAGAGGGATACCTTCTCATCAACGTTTTTCATAAGGGATAAATTTTTGTAAGTTATAACAAGGTGAACTCTATTTTTATTATATTACACTAGTAGATATTCATTATTCTCCTTTTCATTTAATGAAATAGTTATCAACATTTTTTATCTTTTTTTATTGGAACCAAAGGTATTTATTGATAATATTTATTGTAAATATATATATTATGTCTATAGAAAGGAATTTATAAATTTTTAACTAAATTTTAAGGATCTGAAGATGGTGAGAATAATATAGAATTTTAAAAAAAAGTAAGTTTTAACCTTAACTCAAGTAATTTTCCATTCTATAAAGAGACCATTACATAAGTCTCATTTGATTAAGTGCTAATTTTAAAAATGTAAGGGTCGTTTTAGTTTTAGATCTCCATACATCAAGTCCTTTACCCACACCAAAATAGTGTTTTTGGGTTTGAACAATATGGGCTAATTCTCCATCACCATATAGGAAAGGCACCACTACTAGGTAACACTAAAATCAACCTCAACAATAATCATTTTAAAAAAGGATGAGTGCATAGTACCGGTGAGTGTTAGGCATTAGGATGGACAATCATACATGGATACACTATGGAAATGGAATTTTTTAGGGTCCTAATAGTGAGCACATTATGACAAGTAGAGCCTTGATGGATTTTAAAATTATTTCATACCATTTATAGGTTAATTAATCACAATTCACCCAAATAAAAGTTCAATGATGGATTTAGTTATTACAATTTATGCCACAAGTCCTGCGACCAAGCTATAGAATATAAAGATTAAATTTCAAAATAATTAATGAATACCATTTCATACCATGTTCCCTATTATGTGAAGGATGTTTATATTTATGTGTCAATGTTTGAGATCTCTCGTATTCTACCAATATTTATACCATCGAGAGGTGACCATGTCACAATCCTG
This sequence comes from Viscum album, assembly GCA_963277665.1. Taxonomy (NCBI): domain Eukaryota; kingdom Viridiplantae; phylum Streptophyta; class Magnoliopsida; order Santalales; family Viscaceae; genus Viscum; species Viscum album. The sequence goes on from OY728152.1 coordinate 2,090,285,243, forward strand.
ATTGAGAAACATTATTCCACATTGCATGTGATGATTGAATTATGGAAGGCCTAAATTGTGTAGTGGGATTGATTGGTTATTTTTAAATATATACATGACATTAAACCATGAGTATTTTCTCCACACCACATCCTTTTTTCAATTAAAAAAATTGTTAATTTAAAATTGACTTATCATAAAGGAGATATGGGTACTACACCATGATGTATGGATCCTATAAAATTTAATTAGTATCACTTGTATGGCTATCTATTTGTGGTTTGGTGGTTACATAAAAACCCTAAAGATAGAAAAACTATAATTAAATGAATGTGATATAATTATAGAAGTTCTAAAGGATGGATTTATATTATAAAAAGTTGGAAGTTAATTATATTTTGAATTACATTTTTGAAACTCAAATGATTTTGGATATGTAGAATCTATTATGGAAGAGAATGTAAACACCCACTAGGAAGTAAAAATAAGAGGATAATATTTTTAAATAATAGTGGGTATATAATTTTAATGAATATATATTTTAAATAATAAAATCATGTGAATAAGAAATTTCATTGAAGATCGGGTTTGTAAGGAATGCATCAGTATACATATCTTGGATGATCTAGTTAAGAAGAGAATAGAATTATTGATATAACCCTTACAATTTAGTACTAAACTTCATTATACAATATAGTAATAGTGACCTATGTGTGAAATTTTTCTAATGTATTCATCCTAAAATCTATTAGTGGATGAGAGGAGGAGGAAATAGACCTTGGAAGAGTAGTGATATCTTCTTAAAGTTGAATAACATACTAGTGTCTTGGTTAAAAGGAATATGAATATATCAGTGATATAATATACATAGAGTATCCTTTCATATTTGAACTGAGAAAAATTAGTGGTCTCATGCCCTTTATTTTTATCCATTTTGTTGTGATTAAAATAAGATTCAAGTTTCTTTTCCTACATGAAGAAAATATCAAATTTTATATAAATAATATAAAATGTTTCATCACCTTAATTCACCCACACTTAGTGTATATAGTGGGACTAGGGTAAAACTGGTGCTATCAATACTACATATTTTTTCTTGAAGACGTTTAGAGATTACATTAATCATGGAGAACATTAAAAATGGAAAGGGAGTACCCTTATTTGATGGATTGAATTATCAGATGTGAAAGAACAACATTTTATCTCAACTTTGATCTCTTTTACTTGATGTATATTCCACTAAAGTGCATAATATACAACTAACCGATAGTATAGGATGTTCTGTGATATAAATGAACAATATTTTGGTGGATGATTATGTTAAGGATCCTCATCACTCGCTGAAAGTTATTTTTTATTAAAACCAATAGAGAGACACCTTACATTTCACGGGGGACGAAAATAGTGAAGGCCAATAGAGTCTTTCCGGACCACATTAACACACTCCAAAGGTAAGGAATTAAGGCTGTCAAAGACCACAAGTGGCTCCTCAGGTCGCCCCCAACGAGCCAGCTCGTCTGCTGCAAAGATAGACTCCCTCAGGCTATGGTGAACTATCCTTCCCTGATTAGTCTCCATTTTACACCGGTGACAGATATACATTAGATCCCATGAGATGTCTTGATAACCGTGGAGAGATCTGACCAGGACCATCGAGTCTGATTCCACCTCTGTCACGGGAATCCCCTTCCTCCTGCATACGGTCAAACCTGAAAGAAGGGCCCTAAACTCTGTACCGATAGAGTTACCTGGGCCATAGTAAGAGCTAAACGCAACCAGAACCGAGCCCCAACAGTCACGCAGCAAGCCACCTCCCCTCATAACTCCAACCACACATGAGCCATCCACATTAAGCTTCCACCCAAGCATTGGAGGTTACCATTTAATCCGCCGCCCTCTATCCATCCTTTGACCAACCTGTCCACTAACCAGGCCCTCCAACATAAGCGATGGAACACGGTTTTTAGGAAGAGAGGACAACTCCACAATACAAGCTCTCATCTGGATCTGGAGATATAACAAGGACCTCACACCACCCCAACCGTACCTGGTTTCGAGCCTCCCAAATAGTCCAGAATATGGCCACAAGAGTGATGATGCGCGCTGTTCTTTCCCCCGTCCTGCCATCATTTCGGGAAAGCCAAAAAGAGATGTAGTCACCAACCGATTGTGACTCCCAGTCTAGAAATTTGAAGTGATCAAACCTAGACTAGAGGTAGGAAGCCCATCGACCCTGGAAAAACAAGTGAACCGTGGACTCCGAACTTGGTTTCTCACAACAGTGGAACCGCGAGGCCAAGCTAATCCCTCTCCTCTGAATATTCTCCTCTATTGGTAAAGCTTGATTTCTGACCCTCCACACAAGAATGTTCATTCTTGTTGGTAGAACCTTGCACCAAGCAGCCTCCTCCTCTCCGGTCACCGACTCATTACCATGTAGAATTCTCCTATATCCATTCAAGTTAAAACTTCTTGAGCTGGCCTCTATGAAGAAACACCTATCTGGCTCGTCATTCATAACCTCGTTGTCGAGATGGCTGATCTATGCCGCATCAAGGTTTTCATGCATGAAATCATAGCTTCCGCATGCATCCTTAAACAAGACGTCGGGGTTGGGGCAGCCTTCAAACCAGAGTCTCCCTTCTATCCATGTGTCCTTCCAGAAGTTTAGCTCCCCACAACCAATCACCCACCTGGTGTGATCAAGTAGCGCGTTCAGATGGGAGAGCATGCATCTGGCAAGCCGTGTCGCCCCACGCATTCAAATATCCCCGTTCCAGCCATACCGAGATCTGAAAAACTTGGCCCACAGAGTATTTCCCACTATCTCCTCCCATGCTAGCTTGGCCTGCATTCCATATATAACTTCCTGGAGATCTCATAACCCAACCCCAACCTCCTCCACCGGGCCAGACATTCTCTTCCACGAAGCCCAGTGACACCTGTCGTCCCCCTTGGCATCCCACAAAAAGGATGTCATAATGCACTCAATTCTTTCAACAGTTCCTTTCGGCGGACTGATGATGGAGAACAGATGCATGGGAATGGATAGCAACACACAGTTAATCAACGTAATTCGGCCCCCAAACAAAAGTGTCCTGTTTTTCCAGTTAAAAATCCTCCCCAAGATGCGATCCACAATCCCATTGAATTGTCTCTTCAATATCTTCCCATTGGATAGAGGTATCCCCAAGTAAACAACAGGGAGCTGCTTCTGTCCACATTCAAGAGTATTTTGAATGGTCCTACATCTCCTCGCCGAGCATTTGCTAGATATGAACACATGACTCTTCTCATGGTTAACAGATTGCCCACTTTGTTTCCCATAGGAATCCATAATGGCCTTAAATTCATTTAAATTCCTGCATCCTCCATTCAAAAACAGAAGAATGTCATCAGCGAACATCAGGTGAGATATAATCCCTGAGTATATTTTGCCCCGGAAAGGCTTCAAGGTACCCTCTGTTATGCCCTTCTGCAGATTCCTGGACAAGGCATCTTGAGCCAAGACAAATATAGCCGGCGAGAGTGGATCCCCCTGTCTCACCCCCCTCACCGACTTAATGAAACCAAAACACTTCCCCATTAGCGAAACCGAAATCGACGGGGAGGCAAAGCATCTGAAACAAAGGTCGCAGAACTGTTCCTGAAACCCAATGCTTCGCAGAACCCAAAGTATAAAACCCCAATCCAAATTATCGTACGCCTTCTTCATGTCCACCTGTAAAATAACATTGGACCCAACCGTCTTCCTGTTCAGATCGTGAACCATCTCACTCGCGATTCCGACCGCCCCCTGTATACTCCTCCCTTGTATGAAGCCATGCTTCTCCTCCGAAACCATCCTGGGGAGAAGACTAGATAACCTTCTTCTATTAACCGTTGCCAATATTTTATATGAAACATTACACAGGCATATCGGCCTGAAATGACTGATGAGAAAGGGATCTTTGAGTTTTGGAATAAGAACCACCCTTGAAGCCGAGATCCCTTTGACCAAGGGGGCCCCTCGAATGAAATCTTGAACAACCTCTACTACACAGGGACCAACCACCTCCCATGCAACACAAAAAAAGGATGCCGGAAAACCATCCGGCCCAGGTGCACTCTCTCGCAGCATGGTCCCCAGAGCTTCTTTTATCTCCTTCTCGTTGGGTAATGAGGATATGTGTTCATTCTCAGAACAGGTAATCATTTTAGGTACATAGTTAAGAAAAACAGAGTCCCCTAGAGATTCCCTTTCAAAAACGGTGTTGTTCTCCCCCGCCAACAATTTCTCGAAGTGATCAAGAGCGAGCCTGCCCGCTACCTCCACATCCGACGTGTAAGACCCATCCTCCCTTTTCAAATTTATTTTCATACTCGTCCATTCCTTAATACATGCATGGAAGTAGGCACTATTGCGGTCTCCCTCCTTAAGCCACTGTACTCTAGAATGCTGCATGAAGTTCCTTTCCACCTCAAGCAACTTCTATGCCAATACCATCCTTTTATCGCATAGCTCAACAAAGACCTCCTCATCCCACAAAGCTAGAAGAGACTCTTCCAAGTCGTTAACCTCTTCATGTAGGGTTGTCACTCCAACATTCATGTTCGGCTCTACCACCAACCACTGGTTGATCGCCTGTTTGAGTCTTTTAAGACAGTTCACCAGCCCTCCCCAAGACCTCTCCTTTTCCTCCTCTGCCCAGGACTTCCTCAACACCTGTAGGAAACCATCATTTTTACTCCAATCGTTTGAGTAATAAAAACTCTTTCCCACCACATTCTCACACTTAATATCGAGTAAGAGAGGAGCATGATCTGAGAGGATGCGCGGAAGATGATTAACCGATGATTTAGAGAACCGGTCTAGCCCATGCACGTTGGTAAGCCACCTGTCCAGCCGACTCCAAATCCTATCCTTCCCTTTTCGGTTATTACACCACGTGTATTTCACCCCGTTGAAGCCTAAGTCTAATAATCCTTCTTGTAACAAGCACTCTCTGAATTCCAACATACCTTCAACATTGCACCCCAACCCTCCATGTTCCTCTGAAATATCCACAATAGAGTTGAAGTCGCCTCCCACGAACCGGGCCATAGATCTGGTATGCAGCGATTTTAGATGAGACCATAACTCCCTCCTCCCCACCACCCTATTACTCTCATAGACAAACGAGAGCATAAGGGAGGCACCATCCATCTCCACCCTCATATATAAACACTGGGACATCACTCCTACATTAAACACCGATAAACCATCCCTCCATCCGACCCAGACCTGTAAGTTTGCTGAGCCTCCATGAAAGTAGTTAGGAAAACCCATCTTTCATGCTGACCCCGGGAGATTACAAGCATCCTGTTTTGGTTCGAGGATCACTACTATAGAAACATTTCCCTTCCTGCATTCTAAAGATAAAAAATCCCATTTGGCACGAGCTCCCATACCCCGCGCATTCCAGATGAGAATGGATAACATCCTACATATTCATCCGGGCTCTCTGGCCCGAAGTAGCAGATAGTTCGTAGGGTACATGCACACCCTTCTCCTTGGATTTCGAACGGGTGAGCGGTCCCAAAAAAATCGTACTATTTTTGGACCTTGTTAAGAAATCAAAGATTCCAAAATTGTGAAGAATATTATCATAAGACTAATACTTATATACAATCCAAAATTATCAAATCCTGGGGAAGTGAATCATGAGTTTTCTCTTTATTAATTTCATAGAAAACTAGTTGCTTATTAAATAATGGTAAATCTATAATGCTATTTATAACATTCATCTAATAAAATAGTGTTAAAAGTTATGTATAATCAAGAATTTTTAGAGATTGATAATAATGGTGATGTTACTGATGAATTACTCGCACTTATTATAGAGGCAATTTAAAATATTCAAAGGTATATTTGAATGAAATTTCCACTATATGGTTTCTGTTATTGATAGTTTTGAAACATAACTTATAAGTTCCCACAAATGTTTTATAAATTTGGTTGTGATTATGAGTTCCCACTAAAATAGATGATGAAGTTTCCATCTTGAAGGAAAATAAATTCTATAAATTCAAGAGGAAATATTTTTTAATGGAGAGTGATTATTAGTATGTAATAGTGGGATATTGAAGAAGGTCTACTCTGAATTATTGAAACTATGTTTATCTCAGAAGTATTATATATAATGATGGATCCAATGGAAGAATATAATGCTAAAGAAGAATAGGATAATAAAAAATGGTGTTATAGACTATTAAGTAGTGTTATAAAGATATTTTGATGAGATTTATTTAAAATTAAAGAATAATGTGAAAATTTTAGGTTTTCTAAATGAGTATATAATCTATAATTTTGAAGTTAATTCTATAGTTCATCTTCCTAAATAATATTATGGAATATTGTGGTATAATATTTTTATATTTAAATAACATTAGAGTAATCATTTAAATGTTAAAAAAGAAAAATACAATTAATTATTATAACTTATTTATTATATAAAATGTCAAGAAAATTTAAAATATTGATGAATAAGTTATTTATTTGAAAAAGATGCTTGAAATTTAAATATTTTTTTTAAAAGATGAATATTCAGTTTGGGAAGTTTTCAGATATTGTTTTTTAAGAGAGAGATAAACAAGGTATATGAAAATTTTATAAAATGTTCAGTGATCAAAGGAAAATTGGTATATAAAAACTAGTATTTTATATGATGGTGAAGCACAAAAATAAAATTCTTTAAGAAAAAATATAATTAGGAATAAGTTTTTGGAAGAATATCCCAACCAATGATAACTTATTGATAATCAAGTAATTATTCAAATGTTGGAGGTATGTGGAGAGGTGACAATAATTTGATATTTCCTATGATGAATGTTTAATTCTAAATTTTCATAGCCCCAAAGTGTTGCATTATAGTGATGTTTAAAGTTATCTAAGATGAGCTGTTATGAGAATCCAATAAATGAGAGTTGAAAAATACTATTCATATAAATTAAGAAACTCTTTCTATGGTTACTATTTTAATTCTTCAAACTCAGGTTATAAATTATTAGATTATAGGAAGAGAAGAAAAAATTATTTTTATAGAAGAAAAATAAAAATAGATGAAAGCAGTTTAATTTAGTTCCCTAAAAGAATAGGTTTTATCTTCTTGAAGAATAATAATTAAACTTAATAGCTTAAGATAAATATGATGGGAAGATAACAAAATTTTTTCACTCATTTGATATTTTCGTAGAAGTAAATAAGGATGACTAAGAAATAAAAATTGGTTTAATTTTCTTTAAAATAAATAAATACATTTAGTACCTAGATTTTGGACTTTCGGTGATTATTTCATATGACAGAAAATATAAACTTGTTGAATAATGTTAAAGGTTGATTTAATGTAAAGATGAAATTTTTAAATGATATAGAATTGAAGATAAATGTAATTAGAGGTTCAAAATTAGCTGGAGATGAGTTAAGAACACTAATATACATTATATAAAGGCTTTATGTCATAATTTATTTACTGTTGGTAAAACGTTTGACTAATGTTTTATGGTCCAATCATATTTCAATGGATTCTACATCAATGGAAGATCTGGTAATTCTCTAACCAAAATATGGGGGAATGGGGTTAACTTATATCAAGATTCTAGTGAAAACAATAAATATATATTAATAGTGGAAGAATATAACAGATTCTGGAATCAAAGGCTTGAAAATGTCAATATACAATATATACATAACATGACAATATTTATATTAGCTATAGATATTATTAGTTTTAATTGAGATCAGAAAAAGATTTCTGAAGATTGATTGTGGGAAAATATGGTATTAAATTTATATCCACCAAAGAAGAATAGAGCACTATATTTGTTGAATTTTATTCACACCAATGTGAGTGGTATGATTTGATATGAATGAACCTATGGGTGAAGGAATTTAATCCTATTTAGTATATGATTATAATTGAATAGAGTGTGCTATTTTCATACATTTAAAAATAGATGTGTTGGATTTCATAAAAAGGATTCAAATAATAGAACAAACTTAAAGAAAGAGAATATGGTAAATTTGGATATTAAATAATAGAACAATGTATAGATCCTATGATGATGAAAAATATTTGGAAAATTATGTTATTAGACATAAATTATCTTCAGTGAGTAACCCTAAAAAAGGGGTTATGTAAAGAAAAATTGACATGGTATAAAATATAGAAATTACATGGTTGATGGATAGTAGAATCTCATATCACTCTCGAAAATAATTTTTTATTGTGGATGTATATGTAACAAACAAAGCTTCCATGGTACGTTTCCCTTTGAATAATGCAATGACGTGCATTGTATGCAACTTCGAGATTCTAACACACCACAACCAATCAAACTAGCCGTTATGAATAATAATACCTACATTTTAAAATTTTATAAATTTTATCTTTCGAAATGGACTTCAGTTTTGGATTCGTAATATCGAAAATAGCTTAGGGTGAAATTTTGGTACTTTTCGAATAACATTCCTATTTAGATGAATAGTGAAAATTAGTTAATTTTAATTAAAAAAAACTTTTTTAATATAAATAATTAATAGTGAAAAATTATTAATTTGAGTGGTTTTAATTTATATTTAGAATATATTTTTACCATTTAATACAATTTTTGTCATTGGATGAGATTTCACATTTAAACCAGACATAAACAAGTGTCAATCTTTTGATAGTTATTATCTCTTAAAAAAACGCTATTTGTTTTGACGACAAGATTAATTTTTAAATTAATTAATGCAACTGATATGTTTTGAATTGGGTAAAATAGAAATCATTTTTTAATTCATAACATCAAATATAGCTTAGGCCTATTTTTTTGTATTTTTCTGAAAACTTTCAATTTTTGATGAATAGTGAAACCACTAAGTGGTAGTTAAAAAACTGAATTTTTCATAAAACATAATTTTACCGCATATGTGAGTGGAATTTAGAAAATTTGAGAGACATGGTTAATATCAAGGAGTAAAATGTGATTCATTGAGATGAAAATAAGTTTTTGTGAATAGTATCTTTTTTACTTTCATTTACCACGGGTAAAAGTAAATAGGGTAATTAAGGGTAATAATGATATTAATGTTATCCTGAAACAAGTCCTAATTCTATTGGACAAGTGTATCTCGAACACAAACAACCTTAGGAATAATATATTATCATTTAGGTCCACTTGTATTAGATTAAGACATTTATTTTTATTTAATTCAAAGAAGAGTTAAAAGTGTTTAAATCAAAGTTTATTTACTAAAACATTTGTAATATAGGGTTACACATAAGATAAATTTGATTATAAATATAATTATAAATCTAAAATGATTTCATACATAATGATATTTTATTTATAATTTTTTGACATTAAATAATTTTATTTAGTTATGACACAATGATGATGCAGTAATTACTATAATAGTTAAAAATTAAAATAATTTATATTATAAATACCCAAATAAATATTATTGGAGACTTTTATTGAGATACACTAATTTTCTATGTTAATAAAAAATATTATTATTGATTTAATTGAATTTTTTCGAATTAATCATTCTTTTATGAGTTTCAAAAAAATCAATTATTGAATAGTGTCAAAATTGACGTAAAAGTGTTTTTAAAACAAATATTATATCATTAATTGATATTAAATTACTAAAAATATAAGGATATCCCAAGAGACTTATATTATAATATTTTTATCATTAATGGACCACTTGGGGGTTGCTTGGATGTATATATTATGTTTTTTAACCATATAATATAAAATACAAAGAGACATTGTAAAGGTGAAACTAATTAACTAAGAGTTAATACTTAAATATAAGGTTAATATAATGACCAAAACCACTCTAAATTCTATTTTTTTAGTGGTTTCATACCTATACCCACCTTAAACTTTAAAAAATCCCCTTTTTAGCCATTAGAAACCGAATATGAAGTTATTATAAAATAACATTTCTTGCTTTTCCAAAGGTGCCCCTCACCACTCTATAAAAGGGAACTCCCCCTTCTCATTACTTCACACCTTAAAAGCCTTTTGATTCGGCCAACTCCTGCCCAAATAAATTCTAAACTTCACTCACTACAACTTATAGGGCTTAGTTTGGTCAGAATGCCATCCTAAGGAGCCCTTTTGATCAAATCAGAAGGAAGAACCCAAAGAAGAGGTAATGTTTTTACCCCCCTTTTTCAAATTCTTTTCTTATTCAACTTAATCTTTCTTTGTAAATTCCATTCTAAAATAATGAATCCAGTATATCCTATATAATATAATATTATTATAAATATGGTACAACCATATTCAGTATTCTATCCATCCTTTGAATGACATGTCACCATATGTGCGTACGTTCGGCTTACCGTCTCCACGTTGTGGTGTAATTGTCATTCAATGAATTATTATTTGGATGGGTATAATAATGATTTTTAATTCATGTAAATAATAAATATAACATGATTATTATTCTTTATATATGATATAAAATACAATTATATATTATTTTAACATCAAAAGAATGATATTGTCGCTCGTGCGGACGTACGGACTACCGTCTCCACGAAAGCGATGAGATTCATTCTCCATCGTATCCATTCAAGTATAATTATCATTTCATGATTTAAAAATAATTTTTAAGGAATTTATATAATTATGGATATTAATAAGATACAACCTATCCATAACAAACACGACTTACGTAACAAAGAATATAAAGGAAAGTGAGTAAGTTAACACTCGAAATGACAATAATACTAAGATATTATTAAATTATCACTGTTACAAGATCATATATGATATCATATTAATGTAAATTATTCTTTTATAATTCAATAAAAATTATTTCACCATTATACAGGAGGTTAACCTACCATCAACTGGGGAAAAAGTACAATGTAAGGGGTTTCTTATCTAACTTTTAATTCCGTGAGAATTCCATTGTTCACCACTTATTTATTACATGTGGTGTCTGTATAGCACATGTTTGTATTAATTGTGTAATATACTTCAATTCAGGTATATTTACATCCTCATTTAATGATCCTTCTTTCATGGGTGTATGTTTTTTATGTTACCAAATCAATAATGGAATTGGAAATTTCAATTTCCACTCATTCGGCTTTACGCATACTTCATTGATTATATTACTCCAAGATTATGTGTAGAATCTCTATTCATTTGATTATTTCATAAATTACATTCCCTTTTCTGTGGATATTAATTTGATACACATAATCACTCCATTGATAAATTATCAGAACATCGGTATGAACTTGATAAGAGTAATTTTTACTCAATCTCGATTTGATGAGAAAAACATACAATTCATTGGTTTTGTTTTTACAAGAATATGTGTGAATGTCCTTTGATTGTTTTACACTGAATATCCAATCTTATTTAGTGTATATATATTTGTCACACATAATTATGTCATTTATTTATCCTTAACCAAAGGATACGGCCTTTATGAGTGATTTCATCTCAATTTACATTCCATTGAGACTTCTTTGTTGTTATACACCAAATCACTTTTATGTGGTGTATATAATGTACTTTGACAAAGTATATCATGAATCCATTTATTCTCATGATATTACAACCTTTTTATTACCTCAATTATTTGTATTCATGTGTATCTCTTTTGGTTAGAAACTCTAACTAAAATACCATTTTTATATGTTTTAAAGACTTATTCTTCTAAATATTTCTCATTAATGTCCATGTTTTAAAAATGGTTTTAAGGATTTATTTATATGGACATTAAATTTTTCAAATAAAAATTTCATTTAAAAGTTTCAAAGTGGTATGGGACACTTTGATTCAAAAATCTATTTTTAAATGGCTTCTTGAAAAATAGTGTTACTTTTAAATGTTTTCAAGAAAAAGGGGGATATTTCTCTCAATAGTTTGATGATTATTTTAATCAATGTAAATATCCTTCATAATTCATGATTGAGGTTAATCTGATACAGTAAATTCTTCCATATTGTATCGAATGAGTCATTTTTGACTGTGGATGTGCTATTTTTATACCATTCATGGTTTGTGGTTGAAGTATTGACATTTTGTATGCTAGTTTTAATACGAATGTTTATGTTATGTTTCAATCTTTTCATATAAGGAATGCATTGGACTTAGAAAGTGATGGGTGGAGCCTGCTATAGCTCCTCAATGCATCTGTAGGTCTCATGAGACAAACTAGTGTCTTGGCAGAAGACCTTGACAAAATCTTATTTGTAGTCTTGGCACGAGGCCTTCACTATGTGGTAATGATATTCTGGCATTATGAATTCCATCATTATGAAAGTGGCTATTGATATTGCATGTAATTTTTCGACTAGTAGAATATCCATGTTAATAAGTAAATGGAATTATTTTATTTTATCTTTTCTATATTATGCTGAAGTTCAAGTTTAAAAGGCTTTTGTTTTAGTTATAAATTTCTTTAAGTGTTTATGCTTATCTATGAATGCTTCTTCTATATTGATATCCTTACTGAGAATCTGAGCTCACCCCTTTCAATGTTTTATTTTTCATAGGATGTGAAGAAGAAATTTATGAATGACCTGGAGGGATATTATGAGAGGATATGAAGACAAGATTTTGTTGTAGTTTTTTTCGTTATGATGTAATGTTGGTCTTATGAATATATCTAGTGTTTCCAAGACTACTAAACTAATCGGACATTAGAGACTTGATCCTTTGAGATCATGATAATGTTATGTAATAATGCATCGACTCTGGATATCTAGGGTCTGGGTGTTATAGTTGGTATCAGAGGAAGTTTAGTATAAACCTTGGAAGCTAGATTTAGATAAACTCTGATTAGAGAACATAGACCTAAGATAAACATTGAGGATTAGTATAGATGAACTTACTAGAATTTTGGTATTTTAGAGATTTTGTGAGTTTTCCGAGAAATAAATCCTTGTCTGGATACGAGAAGTTAGAGGCGTCTCTGGCACAGATGTACCTAGGGGTAAAACATGAAAACCTTGCTTTGAGATATACTCAAACGGGAACTGGTGCACGACATCGGGCCTTGCTTCACTCTTGTTTATGACACTCCCAAGGGATATGCTTAGGATAATTTAGATTTTCTTTACTAACCAATTTGAAGTATTAAATATATAAGATGAGAGTCAATGACCTTGGTTAATTCTAATGTGTTTCAAATTGAGAATATGGTGACATGTTAATCTCTAAATGATTTTAGGACTACTGTCACTCACACAATGCTTTCTGGTTTTAGTCATTTGATGGATTCCAAGGAAGTCATAGTGACATTGAGAATGATGTACAAGGTGGGAACGGTGGTGGCAATGAGCAACAAAATGGAATGTTGATAGGCGTAAAAGATAACTTATTTATGCCAAATCAATTTTCCAAAAACATTACCAACAATATATATATTAACCAATTCACGGACTCAACAAAGAAGAGAAAGGTGATGAATGATAAGAGCTCCAACAGTGGAGACCATGGAAAAAGGAATCCTCAATTTCCATCATGCAAGAAATGTGGAAGGAGACACCCAGGAAAGTGTCTCAATGGGACAGAGAAATGCTTTTTGTGTGGGAAGGAAGGACTTAAAGTGAAGAATTGCCGAAGAAAAATGAAGAGTACTATGCAAGATGATAAAAATGGTCCCAAGAGTCCATTTACAGTCATTTGCCATAAATGTAGGGGACCTGGACATTACCCGAGTGAATTCCCAATTATATTGGATATTTTCATGGTCAAAGAAGAAGCTATGTGGAAATAAATGGTTGGATAAATGTTTAAAAAGTATTAGTGCTCCTTGTTGATGGGTTTACTTTGGAATAATTTTCTCTTGTATTTGTAAACCTACAGTTTTCCATGTGAGAATGATCTTTGAGGAATAATTCTCATTTCTCTTGTGAATATCGTTATAAATAACCATTTGGTTTTATATTATCATTGGGTTTGAGGCAATTATAAGTTATTATAATTTGGGATGAAAATTCAAGGTATGAGATAAGATTTGTGGTTAAATTATTTTATGGTTATTTTGAGGAATTTATATAATTTTGGTAATTTTATAAAATATAGTTTTTGACAAAGGACAACACGCAGACCATGTGACAACCCATCGCGTCGAACAAAGCTGTGGGAATTGAACCCTCAACCAAAGTGCGATTGGGATTTATCACCTACCACTAGACTACGTGAAGTCCCTGGTTAGTGTCTCTATTATTACTAGTTAAATGATTTTATTGATCATTAATAATTTGATTTGGGTTCTTATGTCTTTTCAAATGAATACCCTTAGTATAGGAAAATTATTTGGTAATTAAGTGATAAATGTTATTTTGGAAGTTGTTCACTTTGTTGTATGGAAAATAGAATAGTATGGAATTTCATTTGAGGAGTAATGGTGGATTATTATCTATTTTTTATTGTGTATTTATAGTTATTTGTGTTTTTTATGGAAATGGTTAGGTTAATTACTTCTATGTATGTGAAATTAAGAGTAATTAATGTTATTTGGAGATACAATTTAACGTGGAAGACTACATTGTTATAAGTTTTGAGTTTCAATAATAGTTTGGATTATATTGAAGGATTTTAAGGACAATTGATTATTGAAATGTATTTATTTAACATTGGAATATTGATGGTTTAATTTTAGAAATTAAGATTAGTGTTTCTTTTTCTCTAATGGAATATGCATTTGGGGGGTCATCAGATATTATACTAACCATTTTGGTTTTTATTACTCTCTAAAGACAAGGTAAATATATAGTTTATCCTACGTGGATCATGTATTTCTATAGAAGTTTATTGTATCTCTTGCATTGTGACCAAGTCTTATTGAATACTAATTGTTCAAAAATAAAATGAGTTAGTGGTAAAAAGTTATTAAGAAATGAAACTCTACTTAAAAAGTAAGTATATCTCTTTATGTTCTTAATTAATATCATAAATTAATTCTTCATCCTTATGTAATGTAACTTAAAACAAAAAAATGTTGTCTGTTTACTTTTCCTATTGGGAGACTAAGGACTGTTTGTCCCAACACAAGTTTGTGATTTTCTTATTGTTAACTTTCTCATGATCATGTTTTCTATCCCTCTCTATCAGAACTGAACACTTAGTTTATCTTCCATATTCATGATTTCCTACATGGAATCTTAGTATGGGTTATCTTGGGTGACCTTTATACCTCTCTTCCTTTCTTTTAAAGTGATACTTTTATTGACTCTTTTTCCGATGTAGGACATTCCATCATATTCTAAATCCCAATTTTAAGAAAATATTGAGGACATAGTTTATTGAAGGAGGGGAGAATGTAACACCCCAAGCTTCCACGGTATGTTTCCCTTTAAATAATGCAATGACGTGCATTGTATGCAACTTCGAGATTCTAACACACCACAACCAATCAAACTAGCTATTATGAATAGTAATACCTACTTTTTGAAATTTTATAAATTTTATCATTTTAAATGTACTTGAGTTTTGGATTCATAATATCGAAATTTTTTTAGGGTGAAATTTTGGTACTTTTCGGATAACTTTCATATTGTGATGAATAGTGAAAATTACTAAATTTTAATTAAAAACAACTTTTTTAATCAAAATAATTAAGAGTGATAAATTATTAATTTGAGTGGTTTTAAATTATATTTAGAATATATTTTTACCATTTAATACAATTTTGGTCATTGGATGATTATTCACATTTAAATCAGACATAAACAAGTGTCAATCATTTGATAGTTATTATCTCTTAAAAACACGCTATTTGTTTTGACAATTGGAATTAATTTTAAAACTAATTAATGAAATTGATATGTTTTGAATTTGGTAAAATAGACATAATTTTTGAATTCATAATATCAAATATATCTTAGGCCTAATATTTAGTATTTTTCTGGAAACTTTCATTTTTTGATGAATAGTGAAACAACTAAGTGGTAGTTAAAAAACAAAATTTTTCATAAAACATAATTTGTCCACTTATGTGAGTGAAATTTCCAAAATTCCAGAGACACGGTTAATACCAAGGAGTAAAATGTTGTTCATTGAGATGAAAATAATTTTTGGTGAATTGTATCGTTTTACTTTTATTTTCCACTGTTAAAATTAAATAGGGTAATTAAGGGTAAAAATGATATTAATATTACCCTAAAACATGTACTAATTCTATTGGACAAGTGTATATCGACCAAAAACAACATTAGAAATAATATATTATCATTTAGGTCCACTTGGATTAGATTAGAACATTTATTGTTACTTACTTCAAAGAAGAGTTAAAAGAGTTAAAATCAAAGTTTATTTACTAAAATATTTTTAATATAGAGTTACACATAAGATAAATTCGATTATAAATATTAATTAGAAAGATAAAAATATTTCGTACATAATTATATTTTATTTATTATTTTTAGATATTAAATAATTTAATTTATTTATAACACAATGATGATGCATTAATTACCATAATAGTGAAAAATTAAAATAATTGATATTATAAATACTAAAATATATATAATTGGAGACTTTTATTGAATTAAATTAATTTTCTAGGTTAATATGACATATTAGGATTGATTTAATTGTATTTGTTCGAAGTAATCATTCTGTTATGAGTTTCACAAAAATCAATTATTGAATAGTGTCAAAATTAACATAAAAGAGTTTTTAAAAAAAATATTATATTATAAATTGATATTAAATTCCAAAAAAAATTATGGTTCGGCTAAGAGACTTATATCATGATAGGTGTATCATTAAGGGACCACTTGGGGGTCTCTTGGATGTATATATTATGTTTATTGACCATATAATTTAAAAATACAAAGAGACATTGTAAATGTGAAACTAACTAACTAAGAGTTAATACTTAAAGATAAAGTTAATATAATGAACAAAACCTGTATAAATTCAATTTATTGAGTGTTTTTAGACTTATAACCACCTTAAACCTTAAATAATCTACTTTGTAACCACTAGAAACCGAATATGAATTTATTATAAAATAATATTTCTAGTTTTTCCAAAGGTGCCCCTCACCCCTCTTATAAAAGGGAACTTCACCTTCTCATTACTTCACACCATAAAAGCTTTTTGGTTCGTCCAACCCCTACCAAAATACTCTCTCAACATCCCTAAATACAACTTAGAGGAATTAATTTGATCATAAATCCATCCTAAGGAGCCCTTTTGATCAAATCAAAAGGAAGAACTCGAAGAAGAGGTAATGTTTTTACCACCCTTTTTCAAATTCATTTCTTCTTCAACTTCTTCTCTCTTTGTTATTCCCATTATAAAATAATTAATCCAGTATCTTGTATATAATATAATATTATTATTAATATTGCACAACCATATTCAGTATTCTATCCATCCTTTGAATGACATTTCACCATACGTGCGTACGTACGGCTTACCGTCTCCACGCCGTGGTGTAATTACCATTCAATAAATTATTATTTCGATGTGAATAATAATGATGTGTAATAAATGTAAATAATAAATATAAAATGATAATTATTATGTCTATATGATATAACATACAATTATATATTATTTTAACATCAAAAGAATGATATTGTTGCTCGTGCGTACGGATGAACTACTATCTCCATGAAAGCGATGAGATTCATTCTCCATCATATCCATACAAGTATAATTATAATTTGATTATTTTAAAATAATGTTTAAATACTTTATATAATTATGGATATGAATAAAATACAACCTATCCATAATAAACACGACTTACGTAACAAATAATATAAAGGAAAACGAGTAATTTAACACCTGAAATGACGACAATACTAAGATATTATTAACAAATAAATGTTAAAAGATCATATATGATATGATATTAATGTGAATGATTATTTTATAATTCAATAAAAAAAATTCAACATTATATAGGAGGTTAACCTACCGTTGACCAAGGAAAAAGTAGAAAGTAAGGGGTTTCTTATCTCACTTTTAATTCTGTGAGAATTCCACTGTTCCCTACTTATTTATTACATGTGGTGTGTGTAATAAACATGTTTGTATTCATTGTGTAATATAATTTAATTCATTTTTATTTACATCATCATTGTATGATCCTTCTTTCATGGGTGAATTTTTTTTATGTTACCAAATCAATAAAGGAATTTGGAATTTCAATTTCCACTCATTCGGCTTTACGCATACTTCATTGATTATTTTACTCCAAGATAATGTGTATAATCTCTATTAATTTGATTATGTCGTAAATTCCACTCCCCTTTATGTGGATATACTTTTGATACATATAATCCCTCTATTGATAAATAATCAGGACATCGGTATAAACTAGATAAGAGTAATTTTTACTCAAACTCGATTTGTTGTGAGAAAAATCCAATTCATTGGTGTTGTTTTTACAAGAATATGTGTGAATGTCCTTTGTTTTAAACTGAATATACAATCATATTTAGTGTATTTATATTTTTCACACATAATTATGTCGTTGATTTATCCTTAACCTAAGGATACGACCTTTATGAGATATTTCATCTCAATTTACATTCCATTGAGACTTCATTGTTGTTATACACCAAATCACTTTTAGGTGGTGTATATAATGTACTTTTACATAGTATATTATGAATCTATTTATTCTCATGATATTTCAATGTTTTGATTACCTCAATTATTTGTATTAAAGTGTCTCTCTTTTGGTTATAAATTCTAACTAAAATACCATTTTTAAATGTTTTAAAGAATTATTCTTCTAAATATTTCTCATTAATGTCCATGTTTTAAAAATGGGATTAAGGATTTATTTATATGAACAGTAATGTTTTCAAATCAAAATTCCTTTTAAATGTTTCAAAGTGGTATGGGACACTTTGATTCAAAAATCTATTTTTAAATGGCTTCTTGACAAATAGTGTGACTTTTAAATGTTTTCAAGAAAAAGGGGGATATTTCACACAATACTTTGATGATTATTTTAATCTATGTCAATATCCTTCAATATTCTTGATTGAGGTTAATCTGATACAATAAAATCATCTATATTGTACCAAATGTGTTATGTTTGACTGTGGATGTTCTATTTTTATACCATTCATGGTTTGTGGTTAAAGTATTGACATTTCGTATGCTAGTTTTAATACGAATGTTTATGTTATGTTTCAATATTTTCATATGAGGAATACATTGGACTTAGTATGTGACGGGTGGAGCCCACTATATCTCAACGATGCATCGGTAGGTCTCATGAGAGAAACTAGTGTTTTGGAATAAGGCCTTGACAAAATCTTATTTGTAGTCCTGGCACGAGGCCTTGGCTATGTGGTTATGATAGTCTGGCATTATGCATTCCATTATTATAAAAGTGGTTATTGATATTGCATGTGATTGTTCTACTTGTAGAATATCCATGTGAATAAGTAAATGAAATTATTTCATTTTATCATTTCCAGATTATGCTGAAGTTAAAGTTTAAAAGGATTTTGTTTTAGTTATAAATTGTTTTAAGTGTTTATGCTTATCTATGAAAGCTTCTGCTATATTGTTATCCTTACTGAGCATCTGAGATCACCCCTTTCAATGTTTTATTTTTCCCAGGATTTGAATAAGTAATTTATGAATGACCTATAGGGATAGTATGAGGGGATATGAAGACAATATGTTGTTGTAGTTTTTTACCTTATGATGTAATGTAAGACTTATGAATATATCTAGTGTTTCCAAGACTACTAAACTAACCAGTCTTCAGAGACTTGATTTTTTGTGATCATGAAAATGTTATGTAATAATGCACCGACTCTGGGTATCTAGGGTCTGGGCGTTACAGTTGGTATCAGAGGAAGTTTAGTACAAACTTTGGAAGCTAGATTTAGATAAACTCTGATTAGATCACGTAAACCTAAGAAGAACTTTGAGGATTAGTATAAATGAACTTCCT
The DNA here is from genome assembly GCA_963277665.1 of Viscum album. NCBI lineage: Eukaryota > Viridiplantae > Streptophyta > Magnoliopsida > Santalales > Viscaceae > Viscum > Viscum album. Next base: position 2,090,305,149 of record OY728152.1, read on the forward strand.
AGAATTTTGATGTTGTAGAGATTTTTTGAGTTTTCCAAGCAATACATCCCTATCTGGATACGAGCAGGTAGAGGCTGATCTGGCATAGATGTACCTAGGGGTAAAATCCAAAAACACCGCTTTGAGTTAGACTCGAATGTGAACTGGTGCACGATAACGGGCCTTGCTGCACTCTTGGTTACGACACTCCCGGGGGATATGCTTAGGATAATTTATATTTTCTTTACTAACCGATTTGAAGTGTTAAATATATAAGATGAGATTAAATGACCTTGGTTAATTCTAATGTGATTCAAATTGAGAATATGGTGACATTTTAATCTTTAAATGATTTTATGACTACTATTACTCACACAATTCTTTCTAGTTTTAGTCAATGGCTGGATTCCAAGGAATTCGTAGTGACTTTGAGAATGATGTACAAGGTGGGAATGATGGTGGCAATGAGCAACAAAATGGAATGTTGATAGGTGTAAAAGATATCTTCTTTATGCCAAATCAATTTTCCAAAAATAGTATCAACAATATATATATTAAACAATTCCCAGTCTCAACAAAGAAGAGAAATGTGATTAATGATAAGAGCTCCACTAGTAAGGACTATGGAGAAAATAATCCTCAATTTCCATCATGAATGAAATGTGGATGCAGAAGCCCAGGAAAGTGTTTCAATGGGATAAATACATGCTTTACGTACTGGAAGGAAGGACATAAATTGAATAATTTCTGAAGAAAAATGATGAGTATTATGGAAGAAGATAAAAAATGGTCCCAAGAGTCCATTTACAGTCATTTGCCTTAAATATAGGCGACATGGCCATTACCCAAGTGAATTACCTATTCTATAGGATATTTTATTCGTCAAAGAAGAAGCTATGTTGAAATATATGGTTGGAGAAATGTTTAAAAAGTATTACTACTCCTTTTTGATTGGTTTACATTGGAATAATTTTCTCTTGTATTTTTAACCCCGCAGTTTTCCATGTGAGAATGATATTTAAGGAAGAATTATCTTTTCTCCTTTGAATATAGTTTTAAATAACCATTTGGTTTTATATGATCATTAGGTTTGAGGAAATTATAAGTTATTAAAATTTGGGATGAAAATGCAAGGTATGAGATAATATTTGTGGTTAAATTATGTTATCATTATTTTGAGGAATTTATCTCATTTTGGTAATGTTATAAAATATAGTTTTTGAAAAGGGACAACATGAAGACCATGTGACAACCCGTCACATCAGACAAATCTGTGGGAATCGAACCCACAACCAAAGTGCGATTGGGATTTATCACCTACCACTAGACTACGTGATGTCCTTGGTTAGTGTGACTATTATTATTAGTTAAATGATTTTATTGATCATTAATAATTTTATTTTGGATCTTATGTCTTATCAAATTAATACACTTAGTACAGGAAAATGATTTGGTAATTAAGTGATAAATGTTATTTTTGAAGTTGTTCGCTTTGTTGTATGGAATGTAGAATAGTATGGGATTTCATTTGAGGAGTAATTGTGGATTTTTATCTATGTTTTTCTTGTGTATTTATACTGATTTGGGTTGTTTATGGAAATGATTAGGTTAATTACTTCTATGTATGTGACGTTAAGAGTTATTAATGTCATTTGGAGATACAATTTAACGTGGAAGACTACATTCTTATAAGTTTTGAGTTTCATTATTAGTTTTGATTATATTGCAGGATTTTAAGGACAATTGATTATTGAATGGTATTTATTTATCTTTGGGGTATTGATGGTTTAATTTTAGAAATTAGGATTAGTGTTTCTTTCTCTAATGGAATATCTATTTAGGGGGTAATCAGATATTATACTAACCATTTTAGTTTTGATTAATCTCTAAAGACAAGGTAAATATATTGTTTATCCTACGTGGATCATGTATTTCTATAGAAGTTTATTCTAGCTCTTCCATTGTGGACAAGTCCCCTTGAATACTAATTGTTCAAAAAAATGAGTTAGTGGTAAAAAGTTATTAAAGAATGAAACTCTACTTAAAAAGTAAGTATATCTCTTTATGTTATTAGTCAATATCATAAATGAATACCTCTTCCTTCTGTATTGTAACTTAAAACAAACAAATGTTGTCCGTTTACTTTTCCTACTTGGAGATTAAGGACCATTTTTTCCAACACAGGTTTGTGATTTTCTTATTGTTAACTTTCTCCTGATCATGTTTTCTATCCCTCTCCATCAGAACTGAACACTTAGTTAATCATCCATACCCATGTTTTCCTACATGGAATCCTAGTATGGGTAATCTTGGGTGACCTTTATACCTCTCTTCCTTTATTTTAAAGTGATAGTTTTATTGACTATTTTTCCGATGTGGGACATTCCATTATAATCTCAAGACCAATTTTAAAAAAAATTACGAGGACGCAATTTATTAAAGGAGGGGAGAATGTAACACCCCATGCTTCCATGGCACATTTCCCTTTGAATAATTCCATGATGTGCATTGTACGCAACTTCTATATTCTAACACACCACAACCAATCAAACTAGCATTTATGAATACTAATACATACTTTTTGAATTTTTATAAAATTTATCTTTCAAAATGGACTTCAGTTTGGGATTATTAATATCGAAATTAGCTTAGGGTGAAATTTTGGTACTTTTTAGATAACTTTCATATTTTTATGAATAGTGAAAATTACTAAATTTTAATTACAAAATATATTTTTTAATCGAAATAATTAATAGTGATAAATTATTTATTTGGGTGGTTTTAAAGTATATTTAGAATATATTTTTACCATTTCATACAATGTTGGTCATTGGATGAGATTTCACATTTAAACCAGTTTAAATTCTATTGGTTGAGTGGTTTTAGACTTATCCCCACCTTAACCTTTATATAATCCACTTTGGAGCCATTAGAAACCGAAAATAAATTTATTATAAAATAATATATCTATATTTTCCAAAGGTGCCCCTCACCCCTCTTATAAAAGGGCACTCCCCCTTCTCATTACTTCACACCTTCAAAGCCTTTTGGGTCGGCCAACCCTTTCCCAAATACTCTCTCAACTTCCCTCACTACAACCTAGAGGCCTTATTTTGATCAGAAAGATATCCTAAAGAGCCCTTTGATCAAATCAAAACAAAGAACCCGAAGAAGAGGTAATGTTTTTACCGCCCTTTTTCAAATTCATTTCTTCTTCAACTTCTTCTTTCTTTTTTAGTCCCTTTATAAAATATTGAATCCAGTATATCCTATATACTATAATATTTTTTATAAATATGGTACAACCATATTCAGTATTCTATCAATCCTTTGAAGGATATGTCACCGTACGTGCGTACGTATGGATTACCGTCTCCACATCGTGGTGTAATTGTCATTCAATAAGTTATTATTTGTATGGATATAATAATGATGTTTAATTCATGTTAATAATAAATATAACATGATAATTATTCTGTATATATGATATACCATCCAATTATATATTATTTTAACATCAAAAGAATGATATTGTCACTCGTGCGTACGTACGGACTACCGTCTCCACGAAAGCGATGAGATTCATTATCCATCGTATCCATTCAAGTATAAGTATCATTTGATGATTTAAAAATAATTTTTTAGGACTTGATATAATTCTAGATATGAATAAGATACAACCTATCCATAACAAACATGACTTACATAAAAAAGAATATAAAGGAAAAGGAGTAAGTTAACACCTGAAATGATGACAATACTAAGATATTACTAACAAATCAATGTTAAAAGATTATATATGATATTATATTATTGTAAATGATTCTTGTATAACTCAATAACAATTATTTCACCATTATAATGGAGGTTAACCTAGCGTCGACCAAGGAAAAAGTAAAAGTAAGGGGTTTCTTATCTCACTTTTAATTCTGTGAGAATTCTTACATGTGGTGTGTGTACTGCACAAGTTTGTACTCATTGTGTAATATTATTTAATTAATTTATATTTATATCATCATTGTTTGATACTTATTTCATGGGTGTATGTTTTGTATGTTACCAAATCAATAAGGGAATTTGAAATTTCAATTTCCACTCATTCGGGTTTATGAATACATCATTGATTATTTTACTCCAAGATTATGTGTAGAATCTCTATTCATTTGATAATGTCATAAATTCCACTCCCCTTTCTGTGGATATACATTTGATACAGATAATCACTCCATTGATAAATTATCAGGTCATCGTTATGAACTTGATAAGTGTAATTTTTACTCAATCTCGATTTGTTGAGATAAACAGCCAATTCATTGGTGTTGTTTTTAAAAGAATATGTGTGAATGTCATTTGATTGTTTTACACTTAATATCCCATCATATTTAGTGTATTTATATTTTTCACACATAATTAAGTCATTAATTTATCCTTAACCTAAGGATACAGCCTTTATGAGAGATTTCATCTCAATTTACATTCTATTGAGACTTATTTGTTTTTATACACCAAATCACTTTTATGTGGTGTATATAATGTACTTTGACATAGTATATAATGAATCCATTTATTCTCATGATATTAAATTGTTTTTATTACCTAAATTATTTGTATTCAAGTGTCTCTCTTTTGGTTAGAATCTCTAACTAAAATACCATTTTTAAATGTTTTAAAGACTTATTCTTCTAAATATTGCTCATTATTGTCCATGTTTTAAAAATGGTTTTAAGGATTTATTTATATGGACATTAAAGTTTTCAAATCAAAATTTCTTTTAAAATTTTCAATGTGGTATGGGACACGTTGATTCAAAAATCTATTTTTAAATGGCTTATTGACAAATAGTGTGACTTTTAACTGTTTTCAAGAAAAAGGGGGATATTACTCTCAATAGTTTGATGATTATTTTAATCTATGTAAATATCCTTCATAATTCTTAATTGAGGTTAATCTGATACAATTAAATCTTCCATATTTTATTGAATGAGTTATGTTTGAATGTGGATGTGCTATTTTTATACCATTCATGGTTTGTGGTTAGAGTATTGACATTTTGTATGCTAGTTTTAATACGAATGTTTATGTTATCTTTCAATCTTTTCATATGAAGAATGAATTGGAATTAGTAAGTGATGGGTGGAGCCTTCTATAGCTCCTCGATGCATCGGTAGGTCTCATGAGGCAAACTAGTGTCTTGGAACAAGTCCTTGACAAAATATTATTTGTAGTCTTGGCATGAGGCCTTGGCTATGTGGTTATGATAGTCTGACATTATGCATTCCATCATTATGAATGTGGTTATTGATATTGCATTTGATTGTTGTACTAGTAGAATATCCTTGTGATTAAGTAAATGACATTATTTCATTTTATCTTTTCCCTATTATGATTAAATTTAAGTTGAAAAGGCTTTTGTTTTAGTTATAAATATCTTTAAGTTTTTATGCTTATCTATGAAAGCTTCTGCTATATTGTTATCCTTAATGAGCATCTAAGCTCACCCCTTTCAATGTTTTATTTTTCCCAGGATGTGAAGAAGTAATTTATGAATGACCTGTAGGGACAGTACGAGGGGATTTGAAGACAAGATGTGGTTTTAGTTTTTTTACCTTATGATGTAATGTAAGACTTGTGAATATATCTAGTGTTTCCAAGACTACTAAAATAATCGGAATTTCGAGACTTGACCCTTAGTGATCATGCCAATGTTATGTAATAATGCACTGACTTTGAGTATCTAGGGTCGGGGCGTTATAGTTGGTATTAGAGGCAGTTTAGTACAAACCTTGGAAGTTAGATTTAGATAAACTCTGATTATAGCACGTAGACCTAAGAGGAACATTAAGGATTAGTATAGAAGAACTTCCTAGAATTTTGGTATTATAGATATTTTGTGAGTTTTCCGAGAAATACATCCCTATCTGGATACGAGTAGGTAGAGGAGGCTTTGGCACAGATGTACCTAGGGGAAAAACCTGAAAAACTGCTTTGATCTAGACTCGAACTGGAACTGGTGCACGAAAACGGGCCTTTCAACACTCTTGCTTATGACACTCCCTGGGGATTTTCTTAGGATAATTTACATTTTCTTTACTAACCAATTTGAAATATTAAATATATAAGATGAGAATAAATGACCTTGCTTAATCCTAATGTGTTTCAAATTGAGAATATAATGACCTGTTCATCTCTAAATGATTTTATGACTACTGTTACTCACACAATGCTTTCTGGTTTTAGTCAATGACTGGATTCCAAGGAAGTCACAGTGACTTTTATAATGATGTACAAGGTGGAAACAGTGGTGGAAATGAAAAAAATGGAATGTTGATAGGCGTAATAGATATCATCTTTATGCCAAATCAATTTTCCAAAAATATGATCATCAATATATATATTAACCAATTTCCGGACTCAACAAAGAAGATAAAGGTAATGAATGATAAGATCCCCAGCAGTGGAGACCATGGAGAAAGGAATACTCAATTTCCATCATCCAGGAAATGTGGAATGAGACACCCAGTAATGTGTCTCAATGGGACAAAGAAATTCTTTACATGTGGGATGGAAGGACATAAAGAGAAGAATAGCCGAAGAAAAATAAAGAGTACTATAGAAGAAGATAAAAATGGTCCCAATAGTCCATTTACAGTCATTTCCTATAAATGTAGGGGACCTGGCGATTACCCGAGTGAATTACCTATTCTATAGGATATTTTCATGGTCAAAGAAGAAGCTATGTGGAAATAAATTGTTGGAAAAATGTTTAAAAAGTATTAGTGCTCCTTGTTGATGGGTTTACTTTGGAATAATTTTCTCTTGTATTTTTAACCCTACAGTTTTCCATGTGAGAATGATATTTGTGGAAGAATTATCTTTTCTCTTGTGAATATAGTTATAAATAACCATTTGGTTTTATATGATCGTTGGGTTTGAGGCAATTATAAGTTATTATAATTTGGAATGAAAATGTATGGTATGAGATAAAATTTGTGGTTATATTATGTTATGGTTATTTTGAAGAATTTATCTCATTTTGGTAATGTTATAAAATATAGTTTTTGAAAAAGGACAACACGCAGACCATGTGACAATCCGTCACGTAGGACAAAGCTGTGGGAATCGAACCCACATCCAAAGTGCGATTGAGATTTATTGGCTACCATTGGACTACGTAAAGTCCCTGGTTAGTGTGACTATTATTATTAGTTAAATGATTTTATTGATCATTAATAATTTGATTTGGGATCTTATGTCTTATCAAATTAATACCATTAGTATATGAGAATGATTTGAAATTATGTGATAAATGTTATTTTGGAAGTTGTTCACTTTGTTTTATGGAAAATAGAATAGTATGGGATTTCATTTTCGGAGTAATGGTGGATTTTTATCTATGTTTTTTATTGTGGGTTTATAGTGATTTGGGTTTTTATGAAAATGATTATCTTAATTACTTCTAAGTATGTGACTTTAAGAATAATTATTGACATTTGGAGATACAATATAACATGGAAGACTACATTATTATATGTTCTGTGTTTCAATATTAATTTGGTTTATATTAAAGTATTTTAAGGACAATTTATTATTGAATTTTATTTATTTAACTTTGGGGTATTGATGGTTTAATTTTAGAAATTAAGATTAGTGTTTTTTTCCCTAATGGAATATCCATTTGGGTGGTCATCAGATATTATACTAACCATTTTGGTTTTGATTAATCTCTAAAGACAAGGTAAATATATAGTTTACCCTACGGGGATCATGTATTTCTATATAAGTTTATTATAGCTCTTCCATTGTGACAAAGTCTTCTTGAATACTCATTGTTCAAAAAAAATGATTTAGGGGTAAAAAGTTATTAATGAATGAAACTCTACTTAAAAAGTAAGTATATCTCATTATTTTCTTAGTCAATACCATAAATTAATTCCTTTTCCATAAGTAATGTAACTTAAAACAAATTTTTTTTGTCAATTTACTTTTCCTACTGGGAGACTAAGGACCGTTTGTCCCAACACATGTTTTTGATTTTCTTATTGTTAACTTTCTCCTGATCATGTTTTCTATCCCTCTCCATCTGAACTGAACACATAGTTTATCGTCCATATCCATGTTTTCCTACATGGAATCCTAGTATGGGTTATCTTAGGTGACCTTTATACTTCTCTTCCATTATTTTAAAGTCATAGTTTTATTGACTCTTTTTCCGATGTGGGACATTCCATTATATTCTCAAGCACAATTTTAAAAAAATTGCAAGGATGCAATTTATGGATGGAGGGGAGAATGTAACTCCCCAATCTTCCATGGTAAATTTCCCTTTGAATAATGCAATGACGTGCATTGTACGAAACATCGAGATTCTAACACACCACAACCAATCAAACTAGCCGTTAGGAATAGTAATACCTAATTTTGAAATTTTATATATTTTATCTATTGAAATGGACTTCAGTTTTGGACTCATAATATTGAAATTAGCTTAGGGTGAAATTTTGGTACTTTTCAGATAACTTTCATATTATGATGAATAGTGAAAATTTCAAAATTTTAATTAAAAACAACATTATTAATCAAAATAATTAATAGTGATAAATAATTAATTTGAGTGGTTTTAAAGTATATTTAGAATATATTTTTACCATTTAATACAATGTTGGTCATTGTATGAGATTTCACAATTAAACCAAACATAAACAAGTGTCAATCTTTTGATAGTTATTATCTCTTAAAAACACGCTATTTGTTTTGAAGACGGGAATTAATTTTTAAATTATTTAATGCAACTAATATCTTTTAAATTTCGTAAAATATACATAATTTTTGAATTCATAATATCAAATATATCTTAGTCTTATTTCTTGGTATTTTTCTAGAAACTTTCATTTTTTGATGAATAGTGAATCCACTAAGTGTAGTTAAAAAACTGAATTTTTCATAAAACATATTTTTACCACTTATGTGAGTGGAATTTAGAAAATCCTAAAGACACAAATAATATCAAGAGGTAAAATTTGGTTCATTGAGATGAAAATAATTTTTGGTGAATAGTAACTTTTTACTTTTATTTACCAAGGTTAAAAGTAAATAGGGTAATTAAGGGTAAAAATGATATTAATATTACCCTAAAACATGTCCTAATTCTATTGTACAAGTTTATATCGACTAAAAACAACCTTAGGAATAAATTATTATCATTAAGGTCCACATGGATTAGATTAGGACATTTATTATTATTTAATTCAAAGAAGAGCTAAAAGAATTAAAATGAATGTTTATTTACTAAAACATTTTTAATATAAGGTTAAAAATAAGATAAATTAGATTATAAATATTAATTAGTAATATAAATATATTAAATACATAATTATATTTTATTTATAAGTTTTAGACATTAAATAATTTAATTTAGTTATGAAACAATTTTGATGCAGTAATTACCATAATAGTGAAAAATTAAAATAATTGATATTATAAATACCCAAATAAATATAATTGGAGACTTTTATTGAAAGAAACTAATTTTATAGGTTAATATGACATATTAGGATTGATTGAATTGAATTTTTACGAAGTAATCATTCTGTTATGAGTTTCAAAAAAATCAATTATTTAATAGTGTCAAAATTGACATAAAAGGGTTTTTAAAACCAATATTATATTATTAATTGATATTAAATTCCTAAAAATTTAATTTTCATCCAAGAGACTTATATCATTAAGGTTTTATCATTAATGGACCACTTTGGGGACTATTGGATGTATATAGTATGTTTATTAACCATATAATATAAAAATACAAGGAGACATTGTAAAAGTGAAACTAATTAACTAAGAGTTAATACTAAAAGATAAGGTTAATATAATGACCCAATGATGTCTAAATTCTATTTGATGTGTGGTTTTAGACCTATAACCACCTTAACTTTTAAATAATTTACTTTGGAGCCACTAGAAACCGAATATGCATTTATTATAAAGTAATATTTCTAGCTTTTCCAAAGGTGCCCCTCACCACTCTTATAAAAGGAAACTCACCCTTCTCATTACTTCACACCTTAAAAGCCTTTTTGTTCGGCCAAAACCTGCCCAAATACTCTCTCAAATTACGTAAATACAACCTAGGGGCCTTAGTTTTATCATAATGTCAACCTAAGGTGCCATTTTGATCAAATCAAAAGGAAGAACCAGACGAAGAGGTAATGTTTTTACCACCCTTTTCCAAATTCTTTTCTTCTCCAACTTCTTCATTATTTGTTATTCCCATTCTAAAATAATGAATAAAGTATTTCATATACACTATAATATTATTATAAATATGTTACAACCATATTCACTATTTTATCCATCTTTTGAATGACATGTCACCATACGTGCATACGTACGGCTTACGGTCTCCACGTCGTGGTGTAATTGTCATTAAATAAATTATTATTTGGATGGGTATAATAATGATGTGAAATTAATGTAAATAATAAATATAACATGATAATTATTCTGTCTATATGATATACCATTCAATTATATATTATTTTAACATCAATAGAATGATATTGTCGCTCGTGCCTCTCCATGAAAGCGATGAGATTCATTCTCCATCGTATCCATTCAAGTATAATTATCATTTGATGATTTAAAAATAATTTTTAAGGGATTAATATAATTCTGGATATGAATAAGATACAACCTATCCATAACAAACATGACTTAGGTAACAAAGAATATAAAGGAAATTGAGTAAGTTAACACCTGAAATGACGATAATACTAAGATATTATTAACAAATCCATGTTAAAAGATTATATATGATATCATATTAATGTAAATGACTCTTTTATAATTAAATAACAATTATTTCACCATTATATAGGAGTTTAACCTACCGTCAACCAAGGATTAAGTATAATTTAAGGGGTTTCTTATCTCTGTTTTAATTCTGTGAGAATTCCATTGTTCTCCACTTATTTATTACATGTTGTGTGTGTACTGAAAATGTTTGTATTCATTGTGTAATATAATTTAATTAATATATATTTAAATCATCATTTTATGATCCTTCATTCATGGTAGTATTTTTTTATGTTACCAAATCAATAAGGGAATTTGAATTTTCAATTTCCACTCATTCAGCTTTACACATACTTCATTGATTATTTTACTCCAAGATTATGTGTATAATATCTTTTCATTTGATTATGTAATAAATTCCACTCCCCTTTTGGTGGATATACTTTTGATACTCATAATCACTCCATTGATAAATTATCAGGTCATCAGTATGAAATTGATATGAGTAATATTTACTAAATCACAATTTGTTGAGATAAACATCCAATTCATTGGTGTGGTTTTTACAATAATATGTGTGAATGTACTTTGATGGTTTACCCTTAATGTCCAATCATATTTAGTGTATTTATATTTTTCACACATAATTATGTCATTGATTTATCCTTAACCTAAGGATACGGCCTTTATGATAGGTTTCATCTCAATTTACATTCCATTGAGACTTCTTTGTTGTTATACACCAAATCACTTTTATGTGGTGTATATAATGTATATTGACATAGTATATCATGAATCCCTTTATTATCATGATATTAAAAAGTTTTTATTACCTCAATTATTAGTATTCAAGTGTCTCTCTTTTGGTTAGAAACTCTAAATAAAATACCATTTTTAAATGTTTTAAAGACTTATTCTTCTAAATATTGCTCATTAATGTCCATGTTTTAAAAATGGTTTTATGGATTTTATTATATGCAAATTAATGTTTTCAAATCAAAATTCCTTTTTAATGTTTCAATGTGGTATGGGACACTTTGATCTGAAAATTTATTTTTAAATGGCTTCATGACAAATAGTGTGACTTTTAAATTTTATCAAGAAAAGGGGGATATTTCTCTCAATAGTTTGATGATTATTTTAATCTATGTCAATATCCTTCGTTATTCTAGATTGAGGTTAATATGATACAATAAAAACTTCCATATTGTATAAAATGAGTTATGTTTGACTGTGGATGTGCTATTTTTATACAATTCACGGTTTGTGGTTAAAGTATTGACATTTCATATGCTAGTTTTAATACGAATGTTTATGTTATGTTTCAATCTTTTCATATGAGGAATGCATTGGACATAGTATGTGGTGGGTGGAGCCTGCTATAGCTCCTCGATGTATCGGCAGGTATCATGATACAAACTATTGTCTTGGCACAAGGCCTTGACAAAATCATATTTGTAGTCTTGGCACGAGGTCATGGCTATGTGGTTATGATAGTCTGGCATTATGCATTCCATCAGTATAAAAGTGGTTATTGATATTGCATGTGAATTTTCTACTAGTAGAATATCCATGTGAATAAGTAAATGGCATTATTTCATTATATCTTTGGCATATTATACTGAAGTTCATGTTTAAAAGGCTTTTGTTTTAGTTATAAATTGCTTTAAGTGGTTATGCTTATCTATGAAAGAATCTTCTATATTGTTATCCTTACCGAGCATCTGAGCTCACCCCTTTCAATGTTTTATTTTTCCAGGATGTGAAGAAGTAATTTATGAATGACATGAAGGGATAGTATGAGGGGATATGAAGAAAAGATTTTTTTTTATAGTTTTCTTTTTACCTTATGTGGTAATGTAAGACTTATGAATATATCTAGTGTTTCCAAGACTACTAAACTAATCGGTCTTTCGAGACTTGATCCTTTGTGATCCTGCAAATGTTATGTAATAATGCACTGAATCTGGGTATCTAGGGTCAGGGCATTACAGTATATACTCAAAATAGAGTATTAATCAGTTCTAGAGTAATGAAAACACCATACAAGATATGAATTATAATTAAAATCAATTTTAATTTAATTATAGTATTTGTAAGAATGTTTCTCATTGAAAATAAAGAATTATATAAAGTAAAATATGGTGATAGAATGGATAAAGTCTATTAATAGGATACTCAATGAAGAAAAAGACCTATAAGTGTTCAAATAAGAGGATATACATGATTATAGAGAGTACTTATTTAAAGGTTATTGATAATGAAACCATTCTTAATTTTGTAATTTCAATTTATGAAGCTTTTTTTGGTGAAAATGAAGAAAAAAATTCCTATTTTAGAGAATCCTAAAATTTTAATGCTATTAATGACTCTATTCTTGAATACATTAAAGAAAAATGTAAAGAATTAATTCAACATAAGACTTAGTTATGAAATAAAATGGCTCAAATTGATAAAGGTAAAATCATAGGACACATGTATTTTCTAACTTAGACTTGAAGGATGAAGAATGTAGAGCACAATAATCATTTATCTGAGAGAAAACCCAATTCATTATAATATATGGAAAATGTGTAATCATGGTTTAATGATATGGATAAAGAATTGGATCAAATTGATAAAAATCAAACATGGGGTCTTGTGGATAGACCAAAATAACATAATGTTGTTGGTAAAAAATGGATCATAAAAAAAAGCTAGATAAAAATGGTAATGTTATCCAAAATATTGAAATAATAGTTTTAAATGGTTATCCTCATGATGAAGGCATTGATGTAGAACAAGTTTTTTAACAGGTGTAAGGAATAAAGTATATTAGACACTTTCTAGTAGTGGTATTCTAATTGAAATCTAGAATATTTCTATTGGATGTTAAGATAATTCTTTTGAATATAGGCTTGGATGAAGAGGAATATATTGAACAATTGATTGGATTTTTTTTTGTAAATAATAATTTTAATATGTAGGTTGATAATGATTTTTTCTTGTAATTTTTATGAAATGTTAGAAAGTTTCTTGATGTAGATGATGTTTAAAAGAGTAGGGGTTGATCAAAACCGCTATCAAAATTTCAAAAGAGGAGAAATAAATAGGGTTGTTGTTTGTAGGTGATATCATTTTTTATAGAAGGAATAAAACTTCTATTGATAAATTTGAATAATTAATGATTTATAATATTGAAATGTCAATGATGAAATAAGAAACATATTTTCTTGAGGGATTTAGGTCCATCAATATGATGTGAAAAAATATATTTCATAGGTGATGTATGGAAAGTAAATCTTAAAAGAATTCATAATGGAGGATGATAGGGATTTTTTAATACTAATAGTGCTTGGAATAATATCAGACCAATCTGGAGGATAGTGATTGAATGGACTCATCTTTATATAGAATAATAATTTATACTTTACAATAATTTAGGATGGCCGGGGAAAATATTTTTTATTTTATTTGACATGAAATAAGGTTTCCAAGTTATCCTAATAAGGAATATATCTTGGTGATGAGAAGAATAATGGGGCATGTTCATGGAACTTTTAATTATAGTTTTTAATTTAAATATTGAATGATATTGGATTTATAATCATACTTGGATGTTTATGGGGTTAGTGATATTTTGGATTGAAAATCTACAAGTGGTGGAGTTTTATTACATTAAGAGTAATTATGTTGGTTGGATATGAAATAAAAATGATGGTATTTCTGTGAGTATAGAAGAGGTGGAATATTTTACAATTAAGAAATCCTTTAAAAAAATTTCTGGATGAAGTAATAGTTGGAAGACATCAATGAAGTTATAAAACATCAATGATTCTTCAATGAAATGTTAAAATTTCTATTCTGTTTTATAAAAATCAATTTCAACAATCACATAAAGAACATTGAGACATGACACCATTTTATAATGTAGAAAGCAGATAAAAACATAATAATAAAGAAATTAATATTAAATCAGGATCATATGGCTGATATTTTTTCAAATACATTTGAAAATCATGTATTATAACGTTATAGGATGAACCTTGGAGTTCAACCAATTTTCTAAAACTAAGAAGGTTAAAAATGCCTCTATCACCACTGAACTAATATATATATTAGAAGTTTTTTGTAGTTTTTTTATTTATATTATTTTTGGAATCATGAAGATAAGGAGAGATATTATCTTGGGGATTTGGTAAATAGCTAAAACTTTTCTAAAAAATCATTGGGTGCATTAAAATGCTAAATATTTTTCTCTTCTTTCCTACATCGGGCATTGTCACAAGTTAGCTAATAAAAAATATTAAAGGCCCTTTTCTTGGTTTTTTACGTATTATAAAGTTGATGAACCCTTTTAATTTTATTGAAAAAGGGTGAGTGAGAAGAAAAATCAACAAAGTGGCTAGTATTTCCAGTAATTTAGGAAGGTTTTTAGTATTTAAAATCAAATACAAAGGGGGAGAATATTGAAACCAACGTTATTTTTTGATAGTATTTTTTCCATATATCTGTTTCTTTTATAGAATTTTGTTTACAAGTATTGTAAAATAATTTTATGTATCTAATTCTGGTTGGAAAACTATGGAATTCTAGAAGAATATATGTTAAAACTAAAGTTGTAACGTCCCTGTTAAGAAGTCACCCAATGGACCCCTATACCTAGTTGGTCACATGGCCTCAAGCGCATTTCCCCGAATACCAGAGGCTTCTAACTAGAAGCGAGGACCTTGCATGTTATAGTGGGGAAACTATACCCTCATTGGTAGTATACACAAAAGACGTAAGAAAATAAATACAATAGGTGAAGTAGTAAATATCCAACAACTGTAAACATCAGAATACTAGAAAAATAAAAAATAGAGCACACACACACACACACACATATATATAATGATGCATGATACAAATATCTAGGAATTCATCCAAACAAGTCATAATGCCGGTAATAGAAACAATGAAAAACCATAGTGCAAAAGAAAATAGTTAAAGTCCTCCGCATCGCAAGCCATATCATGGTCTCATACTCTCCAGCTCGATAGCAAGTCAAGTACCTAAAGAAGAAGGGTACTTGCCCTTATCTATACCTACAGCAATATAATCTGTTCAGACCCAAAAGAACGACCCAAACAGGGTGTGAGACTATATGCCAGTAGGAAACAACCCGAAGATCTGTTCCTAATAGTTAGTTAATATTTGGTAGGTAAAAGTACAAAAAGTAGTAAACCAGAAAGTACTCAGTAGTAACAATCCATGGTTTCAATGTCAAGCAATAGCTAAACAAATAGCCAAACACAAATAGGTAACCCCTCAGGAAGTGCACTTGGCATAACCCCCCTGGTTCAGTATATAATGTCTCTCTGACGAAGCACTCACAGTAAATTCCACTTATAGTATAAGGTAGTCAGGAACTCTCTAGGGAAGCTCACACTGTCACTTCCTTTTATAGCCCCAAGATCAATGAATCTCTGAGGAATCTCACTCGTTCAATTCCCCTTATTTCTTATGTCATTCATAGAATCATTGAGTAAACACTCACTGTCAATTACCCTTATTGTCTAAATAGTTCATGAATAAAATCAAAGACTCTCTGAGGAAGCTCACTCATTCAATCCCCCTTACAGTCTAAAGCATACAAGGAATCTCTGAGGAAGCTCAGTCAGTCATTCCCCTTATATCCCCAAGTGGTTCTAGGCTCTCTAAGGATGCTTACTCGGTCAATCCACCTTATAACCTTTGTGCTCAAAGACTCTTCGAGGAATCTCACTCAGTCAATTACCCTTATAATCTTCTACACTAGGTTCTCACGGACTTGTGTAGGTCAATGAGAATAGCATCGTAATATGGGAAAATTAAACAGAAAACACTACATGAAAAAATAGTTTTACAACATATCAAGCCTGTAATAAAAAAACTCTCCATCCTACAGCATCAAGCATGGAAAACAGGCAAAGAAGCCAAAGCCTAAACAAAACCAAATGGTCGTAAAAAGAACATGCATTGGAAAACAAATCCAATGCATAGAAATCAACCCTATTAATATCCTAATAACATCTACACATGCATAAAAGATTGGAAGTCACTCAATAGGGGTAAAATGGTAAACAATCAATACCCTGTTAAAGTGTATTGGTGTAATTTTCACATAATACTCAAAGACTTTGAATAGAAAGCACAAACCACCTACTTCGGGGTCAGGATATCGCTATATATGTTTCTCAAAGCTTGAATCTCCTTAGAACATCGAAGATTGAGGTGATACAAATGTAATCAATGGTAGTCGAATCAGAGATTGGATGGAAGATTAGGGGATCTATGAAGTATCACAGTCGTACATGAGATATCGGCCGAATGAGACCTAGAAGAAGCGTGTTCTTGCGATTAGATGCGACCCTAGTCTATTTAATGAAAAAACAAAATACCCAGTGTGTACTTTGGAAGTACACGGTGTGTACTCTCCTTTTTCGTACTATGCTTTAGGGAGCCTCCAAAACACCCACACATGGTAGTGTGTGTAGATACTACATAGCCAGCACACGACCTCCTTTGGAAAGGCAGTACATGGCATGTACTCATAAAGTACACTACGTGTACATTGAAAATTTCATAAATATCCTCTTTTTCTCAATAACAACCAGAAAAGGAAAAAAACCCTATAATGAAGATCCAGGTTCTTACAAACATACCCCCTTAAAGAAATTCTTCCCTGAATTTCTCTAGTGCGGTGCAGAAGAAGAAACCCCAAAAAGAATCGTCCACTGTGCTCGTACGTCGGCCTCCCTCTTCCAAGTCTTGTCCTATTCCTGCCTGTGTTGTCATAGAACACGTACTAGATGAACCAACCAGACAAAAATAACCTTTTTACATTGGTCAAAAATCCGAATTGTGTTTTCCTCAAAGGATACATCCTCTTCCATCTCAACCTCCTTGGTTTGGAAAACATGAGATGTGTCTGAAAAGTAATGCTGAAGATGAGAAATGTGGAAGACATCGTGCATAGCTCAGTACCTCAGAGGTAACTGAAACCAAAAGAAAAATGAACCAATCCTCTCCAACACCTCAAACGGACCGATGTACCTCAGCAAAAGCTTACCCTATCTCATAACCCTCTTGTGTCCCAACCTCGGTGTGACACGCAGGAAAACTTTATCCCCAACCTCGAAATCCATAGTTCGTCTCCTCTGATCAGCATAAGACATCTGTCAAGACTTCGTAGTATCCATCATATTCCAAATCATCTATATCTTCTCTATGGTCTCCTGAACAAGACGAAGTCCCATCAAAGCTTCCTATCTGGCCCCTAGCCATCCTAAGGGTGGTCAGCATGGCCTACCATACAAATTATCTTAAGGTGGCATCTGAATAGTTTCTTGAAAACTATTTTTGTAGGAAAACTCTACAAGGGGTATATGATTCTACAAAGAACCTCCAAAATACATAATGTATGCTCGGATCATATTCTCAATAACCTGAATTATACACTTAGACTGTCCATCTATCTGGGGGTGATAAGATGTACTCAAAAGTACATGTGTACCCAGAGACTTCTGAATCCCCTACCATACCTGAGAAGTAAAATTCAAATCACTGTTTGAAATGATGGATGGTGAAACTCCATGAAGACGTACAATCTCTTAGACGTACAACCCTCCCATCTCATCAACACTAATGTCCTCCTTAATCAAAAAGAAGTTGGAAACCTTTCTAAGAATTTCAATTTCAACCCACACTACATCATTCCCTCGAGATGACCTTAGCAAACTGGTCACAAAGTCCATCATGACGTTATTCCACTTCCACTCAGGAAAGGGTAACTACTGTAAAAGACCTACTGGTCGTTGATGCTCCGTCTTCACCTAATGAAAAGTGGGAAATATCATAACGAAACTAGAAATGTCTATCTTCAAACCTAACCACCAATACTAATGGTGTAGATTAAGAAACATCATGGTAACGCCAGGATGAACTACCCAAATTGAGGAATGAAATTCCCGCATTAGCTCCTCCTGTATGTCTACTGGCACCCAAATGGACCCTTGTAAACTGAAGATCTCATCCTCGCATATGGTCCATCCAAGAATATGGTCCTCTCCTGGCACACTCTGCCTGAAGACTAGGCCTTTAGGATCTAATAACTGCCTCATTCGGACTCTATCATGGAGAGTATAGGTAACAGCTGTAGAATATAGAAATGTCTGACCCTATCTGTCGTGCACCTCCTAATGAACCTCAGATAATAGAGCCATGAGCTACCATTCACTATTGGTCACCAGGACTGCATGAATCTGTGTCCTCCTGCTCAAGGAATCAGCCACCACGTTGCTATTCCCAGTCGTATAGGCAAGCTCAAAGTCAAAGGATAGTAGGTACTCAACCAACATTCGATGTCTCAAATTCAGATCACACTGAGTGCAGATGTACTTGAAACTCTTTTGGTCAGTGAAAACTTCAATGTGATATCTCAGAAGATAATGTATCCAGCAGCGTAGAGAAATAGCAATAGCTTCCAACTCTAGATCATTCATCGGTTAATTCCACACATGTGCCCTTAACTACCGAGACCCGTACACAACGACTGCATCTCCCTACATAAGCACATCTCCTATCCCAATAAATGGTTCATCATAGTAAATAGTATTGCTCTTGATCAGCTCTGGAAAGACGTGTATCGATGTTGAAGTAAACATCCCTTTCAACTCCTAAAAGGCTAAATCACAAGAATATGACCATAAGAACTTTGCCCCCTTCTTAGTCAGACATGTCAGCGGTGCTGCTAAGAGTGAAAATTCCCATATTAAATGTCTGTAGTATCCATCCAAACCTAGAAAGATATGCAACTCAAATATGTTCTTCGACTGCTCCCAGGTGACTACAACTTTCACTTTCACTATGTCTATTAATACTCCTGCCTATGAGATAATATGACCGAGGAAATGAATCCAATCCATCCAAAAGTGGCACTTTGAGAGCATAACATATAACTGATGCACCCTTAATGTACTCTAAATGATCTCAAGAAGGGTTACATGGTCATTTAGAGTGTGAGAGTACACCAAGATATCGTCCCCAAAAACAACCAAGAAGGAATCTATATATGGATGCATCACATAGTATATCAGTGCCATGAAAACTACATGAGAGTTCATGAGACCGAACGACATAACCATATACTCGTATAGACCATACCTGCTACAGAAGGTAGTAATAGGTATATTAGATGGTCTAACTCGCAACTGATGATAATCGGACCTTAGGTAAATATTTTAGAACACCCAGGCTCCTCAAATCTAGTTAAAGACATCATCAATCCTAGGAAAGGGATATCAGTTCTTGACCGTCAACTAGTTCAGCTTCCGATAATCCACACAAAGCCTAAGGGTATCATCTACCTTTTTTGAAAACAGGACAGGAGAACCCCAAGGAGAAGTATTGGGTGGGATGAAACCATTGTCATGAAACTCCTCCAACTATTTCTTAAGGTCCTGCAACTTTGGTGTAGCTATCCTCCAAGGAGGAATGGACACTGGTGCCGCTCCTAGTCAAAGCTCAATAGAAAAGTCTCCCTATAGCCATGGAGGCAAACCTGAAAAGTCCCCTAGAAAGAAATATCTAAATAGATCTGCCACTGGTGTAAATTACAACTGTGAAGTCCCCTGGTTATCCAGATATAGACTAGAAATCTGGGCTATAACTCATCTCAACTCATGATGCTTTGGACCCGCTCTGCTTGCCTGGACATCCCATTCACCCTTATGAAGGAAGGATCCACCCTCTGGTGATACGAAACTCACCATATGGTGATAACAATCAAAAACTACCTGGAATAGAACTAGACACTCCATTCCATGAATTACATCATATCATGTCATATATAGTACATAGAGGTCCCATAGAAAGATACATCCACTAACATCTAGTGGGAACTCCTTGCACTATTGTACACTAGCCATTCTAGTCCCCAACGTTGTGTCTAGCGTCAAGACAATGGCAGAGGAAAAGATACAGAGCCCATGGATGACCACAATAGTAACAAATACCATGCTATTATAATTACCTATGTCGAAATGATCTTAAGATAAAACTGAGGCTTTTAAGATCGTACCTTGAAATTTGGAGGGTTCGAGATCCTTCTCTTGGTGGGTCTACTCCATTGAAAAAGCATGAACTATGCTGTAGCTCTATGACACTACCTCACTACTCTAAGTTAATCCACCCTGATGTTGCTGAAGAACCGGTGAATGACTACCATGGCCACGACCTCCACCTTGACCAGAACTACTAAAAAACTCTAGTTCCCTAACTTGTGAGAAACTGGTGGTGCTGTTCCTAAACACGGAGTAATAGAAGAACCCATGTCACCAACTGCTGGTGAGAAGAACTGAAAAAAGAATAGAAGATGGCACATATTGCCTAAAGATCGGCACTCCACTGGGTCACTTTGTAAATGTGGACTCATATGAACACTTCTCCCACACTGGTAGCACACCACCTCACTACCAGAAGATGCATCTCACCCGCTCTGATATCCTTATTGAACCTCCCTGTGGTGCTTCCAGCTATCTTCTGGCGGAGCACTAACTCTGGATGCCAAACTACCCTAGCTCACAACTCAAGAATCCCACAGAGTTTGTTTTGTGATCAGCGCCTGGTTGATGATAGAAGATATCATTTTCAACCTAAAGAAGTTCACCTGAGAACAGATATTGTGCCTCAGACCATCCCCAAAATTTCTCACAAGGAATAACTCATAAACTCCTGGGATAGGTTTGAAATGCTACAGTTCTGTGAATCAAGATGAATAATCTATAATAGTAAGAGTACCCTACTCCATACTCATGAACTCTTGGGCTTGATTAGCCATCATGTACTCTCGATAGAAGTAATCGTAGAAGATGTTCTGAAAATCTTCTCAAGCCATATTCTACTGGCGGCCCTCCTGTGAGATCAGATCCCACCACCTCATGGAAGAGTCTCAGAGCATATAGTTAGTGAGCTTCACCTTCTTCACTGGAGGTATCTACAGATTCTCGAAATTCATCATCATAGCTTCTATCCATGACTCTGCAACCTGAGGTCCTCCATCCACTAAGAATGTATGTGGATACTGCTGCTGGAAGACCCACATCAATTCTGCAATCGATGGGGAGGATATGATGCTCCCGAAAAGTTCTGAAATGTAACACCCCAAGCTTCTACGGTACGCTTCTCTTTGAATAATGCGATAACGTGTGTTGTACGCAACATCGAGTTCTAACACACCATAACCAATCAAACTAGCCGTTATGAATAGTAATACCTACTTTTTGAAATTATATATATATTTTTTTAAATGGACTTCATTTTTGTATTCGTAATATCGAATTTATCCTAAGGTGAAATTTTGGTACTTTTCGGATAACTTTCATATTTTGATGAATAGTGAATATTACTAACTTTTAATTAAAAACAACTTTTTTAATCAAAATAATTAATAGTGATAAATTATAAATTTGAGTGGTTTTAAAAAATATTTCGAATATATTTTTACCATTTAATATAATGTTGTTCATTGGAAATAATTTTACAATTAATCCAAACATAAACAAGTGCCAATCTGTTGATAGTTATTATCTCTTAAAAACACGCTTTTTGTTTTGACAGCGGGAATTAATTTTAAATTAATTTCTGCCACATCTATGTTATGAATTTAGAAAAATGGATTCCATATTTGAAATCAGGATGTTCAAATTGTGTAAATAGGTAACTTTTATTTTTAGACATTTTGAATAATTACTGCGGTAAATATTTTATTTACCATGGTTAAGGGTAAATCCGGTAAATAAGGGTTAAAAAATAATATTATAATTATACAAAATTACCATAAAACGTGTCCTAGCCTTATTTTTTATACATGTTCGACCATAGGCATCTTTGGGTCGAATTTGGGACCCCATGGTGCCACTTGTTGGTGATAGGGACACTTAATTTTAATTATGTTAAAATAAGTACAAACATGACACAAACATATATCTTTTAGCAAAACAATTTTTACATAGGGTTATATATGTTGGATTTTAGACTATAAATATTCAGTAGAAATATAAATAGATTTCCTACATAATGATATTTTATTTATAATTTTTAGACATTAAATAATTTAATTTATTTATGACACAACGATGATTTAGTAATTACTATAACAGTGAAAAATTAAAATAAATGATATTATAAATACCCAAATAAATAAAATATGAAACTTTTAATGAAATAAACTAATTTTCTAGGATAATATGATATATTAGGATTGATTTAATTGAGTTTGTTCGAAGTAATAAATATGTTATGAGTTTCACAAAAATCAACTATTGAATAGTGTCAAAATTGACATAAAAGAGTTTTTAAAACAAATATTATATTATTAATTGGTATTAAATTCCTAAAAATATAAGGATCGGCCTAGAGACTTATATCATGATAGTTGTCTCATTAATGGACCACTTTGGGGTCTCTTGGATGTATATTGTACGTTAATTAACCATATAATATAAAATACAAAAAGACATTGTAAAAGTGAAACTAATTAACTTAGAGTTAATACTTAAAGATAAGGTTAATATAAGTACGTAAAGCTGTCTAAAATTTATTGGTTGAGTTGTTTTCGACCCATACCCATCTTGAAAATTAAATAATCAACTTTGGAGCCATTATAAACCGAATATGAATTTATTATAAACTAATATTTCTAGCTTTTCCAAAGGTGCCCCTCACCCCTCCTATAAAATGGCACTCCTCCTTCTCTTTTCTTCACACATTCAAAGCCTTTTCGTTTGGCCAAAATCTTCCCAAATACTCTCTTAACTTCCCTCAATACAACCAAGAGGCCTTAGTTTGATCAGAAAGCAAACCTATGGAGCCCTTTTGATCAAATCAAAAGGAACAACCCAGAGAAGAGGTAATGATTTCACCACCCGTTTCCAAGTTCCTTTATTCTTCCACTTCTTCTTCATTTTTTGTTACCATTCTCAAATAATAACTCTAGTATCATATTTATACTGTGGTGTTCTTATATATATTGTACAACCATATTAAGTATTCTATCCACCCTTTGAATAACATGTCACCATACGTGCGTATGTACGGCTTACCGTCTCCACGTCGTGGTGTAATTATTATTCAATATATTATTATTTGGATGGGTATAATAATTATGTGTAACTCATGTAAATAATAAATATAACATGATAATGATTCTGTATATATTATATACTAAAAAATTATATATTATTTTAATATCAAAATAATGATATTGTCGCTCGTGCGTACGTACGGACTACCGTCTCCACGAACGCAATGAGATTCATTCTCCATCGTATCCATTCAATTATAATTATCATTTTCTGATTTAAAAATGATTTTTAAGGACTTGATATCTTTCTATATATGAATAATATACAACCTATCCATTACAAACATGGCTGATGTAACAAAACATATAAAAGAAAATGGTAAGTTAACACCTAAAACAACGATAATACTAAGATATTATTAACAAAGCAATGTTAAATGATCATATATGATATCATATGAATGAATATGATTCTTGTATAATTTAATAACAATTATTTAACCATTATCCAGGAGGTTAACCTACCCCAACCAAGGAAAAGTACAAGGTAAGGGTTATTTCACAATCTCTTCATTATCCGAAGTTGTTTATATGTAATAATCTATTGGGATCTCTTTATCATCCACATCCATGTTTCTTAAAAATGTATTTCAAAACATTTTTACTATTTTATAGAATATGAGTTAAAGTCATTTATACCCTTTTTGAATTTTATAAGTGGTTTATAAAGGAATATTTCCGTCATTTTCAAAACAAGGTCCTTTTTAACCTTTTCAACAAAATTAAGGTAAGAATGTTTTTTTAACTTATACGGAGGATGCAGCTATTTTCCGCCGTTATAAAATCGTCGAAGCGTCCCTTAAAATATTATAAGAATATTTTCAAAGAAAATGTTTTATTTTATAAATATATAACTCTTAAATGATGTCAAAAATAGAAAGAGATATTTCTCTAAAAAGAGTTTTGATTTCATCTATGTCAACATCCTTTGATGGATTTTACGCTTATTTGAAGTTGATTTATTATACAAAACTTCTATATTGTATTGAAGGTTTTGTGATATGTTTGACTGTGGATGTGCTATTTTTATACCATTCATAGTTTATGGTGAAAGTATTGACACTTCGTATGCTAGTTTTAATACAAATGTTTATGTTATGTTTAAACCTTTTCATATGGGAATGCATTAGACTTAATATGTGACGGGTGGAGCTTGTTATAGCTCCTCGATGCATCGATAGGTCTCATGAGACAAACTAGTGTCTTGGTAGAAGGCCTTGACAAAATCTTATTTGTAGTCTTGGAACGAGGCCTTGGCTATGTGGTTATGATAGTCTGGGATTATGCATTCCATCATTATGAAAGTGGTTATTGATATTTCATGTGATTATTTGATTAGTAGAATATCCATGTGAATAAGTAAGTGGAATTATTTCATTTTACTTTTTCCATACTATGTTTAAGTTAAAGCTTAAATGGATTTTGTTTTAGTTATACATTGCCTCAAATGTTTATGCTTATTTTGGAATGTTTCCGCTCTATTGTTATCCTTACTGGGCATTTGAGCTCACCCCTTTTCTATGTTTTATTTTTCCCAGGATGTGAAGAAGTATGTTATGAATGACCTACATGGATATTATGAGGGGATAATAGTGTGGACTATGGAGAAATTATGTTGTTGTAGTAGTTTTTCACTTTATGATTTAATGTAAGACTTATAAATATATCTAGTGTTTCCAAGGCTACTAAACCAATCGGTCTTTTGAGATTTCATCTTTCTTGTGATCATGCCAATGTAATATAATAATACACCGACTCTGGGTGAATAGAGTCGGGGTGTTACAGTTGGTATCAGAGGAAGTTTAGTACAAACCTTGGAAGCTAGATTTAGATAAAATATGATTAGAGCACGTAGAACTAAGATGAACATTGGGGATTAGTATAGAAGATTTTCCTAGAATTTTGGTATTGTATAGATTTTGTGAGTTTTCCGAACAATACATCCCTTTCTGGTTACGAGCGGGTAGAGGCGGCTCTGGCACAGATGTACCTAGGTGTAAAACCCGAAAACACCGCTTTGAGCTAGACTCGAACGGGAACTGGTGCACAACAACGGGCCTTGCTGCACTCTTGGTTACGAGACTCCCGGGGGATATTCTTAGGATAACTCTCATTTTCTTTACAAATAATTATGAAGGGTTTATGAGTATATACTTCCTCAAAAAAAATTTATGATTATGGATTATATCCATAAATAGTTCAATTTATGGTAAGTGTTTTATAAGTATGGGATTATGTATTTTGATTCATAAACTGATATAGTTTATGCCATTGTTTAGAAATGGCTCCTAGTGGAAGAAATGGAAACTGTATCAATACACGCACTCCATGTAGGGATTTCCCTCCTGCTCATGATAATTATAGTGGAGCTGGTGATGCAACTGGTGCCGATCAACTAATCACCATACTTGGACAACTCACTCAGGTTATGAATAATAACCTTACCCATATGGAGATCCCTGATCCGCAGCGTGGAGGATCAATGTTAGATCGATTCATGAGGAAAAAACCACCAATGTTCAATGGGAGTACAAATACCTTAGTAGCTGAGCAATGGATATTTTCCCTAGAGAAAATATATCAGGCTTTGGGAAGTAGTGAAAGGGAAAAAGTTATCATGGCAGTTTACCGCCTCACTGGAGATGCTGATCAATGGTGGTCATTGATTCAAAACACGAAGGAAGATGATGAAGTATCAAATATGGAATGGAGGGAGTTCAAAGATCTGTTTTTAGAAAAATACTTTCCTCGCGACCATCGAGAAAATATGGAAAGGCAATTTATGAGTCTGAGACAAAAGGAGGATGAGAATGTCACAAAGTATGAGGATAACTTTAAAAGGTTAGAAATGTGTGCTTTAGATTATATACGTAACCCAAGAAGTAATATTGATCATTTCTTTGATAGGTTAAAACCATTTCTCCGTCGAGCATTAGTCTCACATCCCTTTTCGTCATACGAAGACATTGTCTCATGTGCTATCAAGACCGAAAAGGAATTCTCTAAGTCTTATGACATTAAAGAAAAGAAAAAGAAGAAGAGACCTGCTGATCAATCTAGGAATGGAAATAAGGGGAAGAAGGTAAAGGTTGAATATCTATCCTGTGGTAAATGCGGGAAGAAACACCTTGGTACTTGCTTGAAGGGAATGTGAGTCTGTTACAAGTGTGGTGAAAAAGGCCACCAAGCTCGTGATTGCAAGGGGAAGAAAGAAGCTTCCAATGTTCAGTGCTACAATTGTAGGGAGATGGGACATTATGAAAATGAATTTCCTAAACGTCAGGAGAACATACCTTAGAAAAGGCCAAGGGATCAAGGCCAAGCTTATGCTATCACTACTGCTGAGGTAGAAGCTCCGAAAGACGTGGTGGCAGGTAATTTAATTGTTTCCTCAAGTTTAGAAAATGCATTATTTGATTCTGGATCATCGCATTGTTTCATATCTTCCTAGTTTCCTAAGAAAATTAGATATTTCCAATTTGATTTAACAAGGGAGTTGTCAGTTAAAACTCCTAAGGGAAGTATCATTGCAATAATGTTTTGTGAATAAGTCCCCATTAGAGCACATAAATGTTATTTATCTGCTGATCTCATCGTCATACCTATGATTGAGTTTGATATAATCCTTGGTATAGACTGGCATTCGGACTATGATGCGAAGATTTATTGTAAGAAGAAAGTGGTTACGATTCTTGATGATTTGATAAGGAACACCTTATCTTTAGAGCAGAATCGTCACCACCTAATTCTTATTTAGATTCACCCCTAGTAGCTCAACTAAATTCAATTATTGTGGAGGAAGAGAATGAAATAACAGTGGGTGAGGAAAGGAATGTTTAAATAGAGGATGTACCTATTGTGAAAGAATTTGTAGATATATTTCCGTAAGATTTACCTGGACATCCTCCAGAACGAGAAGTTGAGTTTTCCATTGATTTAATTCCTGGATCAAGGCCTCTATCAAAGACCCCTTATAGAATGGCCACTTTAGAATTAGTTTAACTAAAAAAACAACTAGATGAATTGAGTAATAAGGGATTTATTCACCCTAGTGTTTCTCCAATGGGAGCCCCTGTTCTTTTTGTTAAAAAGAAAGATGGATCTATGAGGTTATGTATCGACTATAGGTAGATCAATGGTATTACAATAAAGAACAAGTATCCCCTACCTCGAATTGATGATTTATTTGATAGACTGCATTGAGCTCAATATTTTTCAAAGATTGACCTTCGATCTGGATACCATCAGTTGTGCGTAAATAAGGAAGACATTTCGAAGAGAGAATTTCGAACCAGGTATGGGCATTAAGAGTTTACTATAATGCATTTTGGATTGACTAATGCACCCTCTGTATTCATGGATCTAATGAATAGAGTTTTCAAGGAGTATATCAATGAATTTGTGGTGGTATTCATTGATGATATCTTGGTATACTCCAAAATCTACGAAGATCATGAAAATCACTTGAGCATTATCTTGAAGACTCTGAGAAGGCATGATTTATATGGGATGTTTAGCAAGTGTGAATTCTGGCTTCAGGAGATTTCTTTTCTTGGACATTTTTTTCTCTAAAGATGGAATCTGTGTTGATCCTTCTAAGACCAAGGCAATCCAAGAACGGCCATAACCTACGAGTATAACTGAGGTACGCAGTTTTATTGGTTTGGAAGGTTATTATCGACGTTTCGTCCAGAATTTTGCCCGATTGGCTAACCCATTAATGAAGCTCACACGTAAAGGGGTTAAATTTGTTTTGGACAAAAGTGTGTGAAGAATGCTTCGAAGAACTAAAGAGAAGATTAGTCAATGCTCCTATATTGACTCTACCATCGGGGAATGATGAGTTCGTTATTTATAGTGATGCATCAAAGAAAGGACTTGGTTGTGTCCTTATGTAGAATGATAGAGTTATTTCTTATGCATCACGATAGTTGAAAATTCATGAACAAAACTATCCTACTCATGATCTCTAGTTAGCAGCTGTGATCCTTTCTTTGAAGATATGGAGGCACTACCTCTGTGGTGAAAAATGTGAGATTTATACTGATCACAAGAGTTTGAACTATATTTTCTCACAAAAAGAACTCAACATGAGGCAAAGGAGATGGCTTGAATTACTCAAGGATTATGATTGCACGATACACTACCATCCAAGGAAGGCAAACAGGGTGGAAAATGCTTTGAGAAGAAAAGACCATGGAGTTTTGAACATGATGAGAATTGAATGGGATCCAATTTTCATGGATCTAGTGAAGATGGACATGGGAATAACCAGGGAAGGTGAAACATCAATGATTTTTCAAATGGTTGCCAAACAATCTTTACTAGAAAGGATTACGAGTTCTCAAACTGATGATGAAGAATTTCAAAATAAGATTAAAGCTGTGAATGATGGGAGATTGAGAGACTTTGTGTATGAAGATGGAATTTTGAAATTCGGGAAGAGACTTTGTGTTCCCGATATACCTGATCTAAGAAGGGAATTACTGGATGATGCTCATAGTTCCAATTTCTCTATACACCCTGGGAGCACCAAAATGTATAGAGATTTGAAGGAACATTTTTGGTGGGACAAAATGAAGAGGGAGATTGCTGATTTTGTGTCAAGATGTATGGTTTGTCAACAAGTGAAAGCTGGAAGGCAACAGCCTAGGGGAGTCTTGCAACCTCTTACCATACCGGAGTGGAAATGGGACAATATTACAATGGATTTTGTCATGGGACTACCAAAGAATCCTATAAGGAATGATTCAATATGGGTTATTGCTGATCTTCTTACCAAGTCAACACATTTTCTTCATATAAGAGAAGATCTACCACTGGAATATCTAGCAAGATTATATATTAATGAAGTTGTGAGACTTCATGGGGTACTCCTATCGATTGTTTCTGATCGTGATCCCCGTTTTACCTCAAGATTTCGGAAAAGTCTTTAGAAATCTCCGGGATACTGAACTTCATTTGAGCACTGCTTACCACCCTCAGACAGACGGACAATCAGAATGGACTATTCAAACCTTAGAAGACATTTTGAGATCTTTCTCACTTGACTTTCAGGGTATGTGGGATCAGTATTTACCTCTGGTAGAATTTTCCTATAAAAATACCTTCCATTCGAGTATTCAGATGGCACCATATGAAGCGTTATATGGAAAGAGATGTCGTACACCAACCTGTTGGGATGTCATTGGTGAATGAAAACTTGTAGGTCCATAACTGGTGGAGGAAACGATGGAAAATGTGAAGGTAATCCAAAATCACATCAAAGAAGCTCAAAGTAGGTAGAAGAGCTATGCCGATAATCGAAGGAAGGATTTGGAATTTCAAGTCGGTGATCATGTTTTTCTGAAGGTATCTCCATGGAAGGGAGTAATACGTTTTGGTAAGAAAGGTAAATTGAGTCCCAGGTACATCAGACCTTTCGAAATTCTAGAACGAATTGGGGTTGTAGCTTACCGATTGGCAATACCACCAAGTCTCTCCAAAGATCACGATGTATTCCACGTATCTCTGTTGAGGAAATACATGCCTGACCCAACGCATGTACTCACCTATGAGGAATTTGAACTGGAACCTGATCTGTCCTATTGTGAAGATCCCATCAGGATTCTTGATACGAGAGAACAAGTACTGAGAAACCGGACGACGCGTCTGGTAAAAGTTTTGTGGAGAAACCATAAGATGGAAGAGGCAACGTGGGATCCCAAGGAACTTATGATGGAGAACCACCCGAGTCTTTTAATGTGATAAGTATTCTAGAAATTTCAAGGACGAAATTATTTGAAGGAGGGGAGAATTTAACACCCCAAGCTTCTACGGTACGCTTCTCTTTGAATAATGCGATAGCGTGTGTTGTACGCTACATCGAGTTCTAACACACCATAACCAATCAAAATAGCCATTATGAATAGTAATACCAACCTTTTGAAATTATATATATATATATATATATATTTTAAATGGACTTCATTTTTTGATTCGGAATATCGAATTTATCCTAAGGTGAAATTTTGGTACTTTTCAGATAACATTCATATTTTAATGAATTGTGAAAATTACTAAATTTTAATTAAAAACAACTTTTTTAATCAAAATAATTAATAGTGATAAATTAAGAATTTGAGTGGTTTTAAAGTATATTTAGAATATATTTTCACCATTTAATATAATGTTGGTCATTTGACATAATTTTACAATTAAACCAAACATAAACAAGTGTCAATCTTTTGATAGTTATTAACTCTTAAAAACACATTTTTTGTTTTGACAGTGGGAATTAATTTTAAATTAATTTCTTCCACTTACGAGTTTTGAATATAGAAAAATGGATTCCATATTTGGAATCAGGATGTTCAAATTGTGTAAATAGGTAACTTTTATTTTTAGACATTTTGAATAATTACTGCCGAAAATATTTTATTTACTATGGTTAAGGGTAAATTCGGTAAATAAGGGTTAAAAAATAATATTATAATAAACATAAATTACCCTAAAACGTCTTCTATCCTTATTGGTTGATACATGTTCGACCATAGGAATCTTTGGGTCGATTTTGGGACCCCATAGTGCCACTTGTAGGTGATAGGGACACTTAATTTTAATTAAGATAAAATAAGTACAAAAATGACACAAGCATATATCTTTTAGAAAAACAATTTTTACATAGGGTTATATATGTTTGATTTTATACTATAAATATTCATTATAAAGATAAAAATATTTACTACATAATGATATTTTATTAATAATTTTTAGACTTTAAATAATTTAATTTATTTATGACACAACGATGATGTAGTAATTACTATAATAGTGAAAAATTAAAATAATTGATATTAAAAATACCCAAATAAATATAATATGAAACATTTAATGAATTAAACTAATTTTATAGGTTAATATGATATATTAGGATTGATTTAATTGACTTTTTTGAAGTAATAAATCTGTTATGAGTTTCAAAAAAATCAACTATTGAATAGTGTGAAAATTGACATAAAAGAGTTTTTAAAACAAATATTATATTATTAATTGGTATTAAATTCCTAAAAATCTAAGGTTCGTCCACGATACTTATATCATGATAGGTGTATCATTAATGGACCACTTGGGGGTCTCTTGAGTGTATACAGTATGTTTATTAACCATATAATATAAAATACAAAGAGAAATTGTAAAAGTGAAACTAATTAACTTAGAGTTAATACTTGAAGATAAGGTTAATATAAGTATCCAAACCTATCTAAATTCTATTTGTTGAGTTTTTTTCAACCCATAACCACTTTAAAATTTAAATAATAAACTTTAAAGCCAGTATAAACCGAATATGAATTTATTAAAAACTAATATTTCTAGCTTTTCCAAAGGTGCCCCTCACCCCTCTTATAAAAGGGAACTCATCCTTCTCTTTTCTTCACACCATCAAAGCCTTTTGATTCGGCCAAACTCTGCCCAAATACTCTCTCAACATACCTAAATACAACCTAGAGACCTTATTTTGATCAGAAAGCCAACCAAAGGAGCCCTTTTTATCAAATCAAAAGGAAGAATCCGGAGAAGAGATAATGATTTCACCACCCGTTTCCACGTTCCTTTCTTCTTCCACTTCTTCTTCCTTTGTTGTTACCATTATCAAATAATAACTCCAGTATAATATATATATTGTGATGTTATTATAAATATGGTACAACCATATTAAGTATTCTATCCACCCTTTGAATAACATGTCACCATACGTGCGTACGTACGGCTTACCGTCTCCACGTCGTGGTGTAATTTTTATTCAATATATTTTTATTTTGATGGGTATAATAATGATGTGTAACTCATTTAAATAATAAATATAACATGATAATGATTCTGTATATATGATATACTAACAAATTATATATTATTTTAATATCAAAATAATGATATTGTCGCTCGTGCGTACGTACGGACTACCGTCTCCACGAACGCGATGAGATTCATTCTCCATCGTATCCATTCAAGTATAATTATCATTTGATGATTTAAAAATGATGTTTAAGGACTTGATATCATTCAGGATATGAATAATATACAACCTATCCATTACAAACATGTCTTATGTAACAAAACATATAAAAGAAAACGACTTAGTTAACACCCGAAACAACGATAATACTAAGATATTATTAACAAAGCAATGTTAAAAGATCATATATGATATCATATGAATGAATATGATTCTTGAATAATTTAATAACAATTATTTCACCATTATACAGGAGGTTAACCTACCCCAACCAAGTTAAATTACAAGGTAAGTGTTATTTCAAAATCTCTTCATTATCTGGGGTTGTTTATAAGTAATAATCTACTGGGATCTCTTTATCATCCACATCCATGTTTCTTAAAAATGTATTTCAAAACATTTATTGTACTTACTAGAATATGAGTTAAAGTCATTTATACCCTTTTTGACTTTTATAAGTGGTTTATAAAGGAATCTTTCTTGTCGTTTTCAAAACAAGGTCTTTTTTAACCTTTTCGACAGAATTATGTTAAGAATGTTTTTTTAACTTATACGGCGGATGCAGCTATTTTCTGCCATTATCAAATCGTCGAAGCTTCCCTTACAATATTATAAGAATATTTTCAAATAAAATTTTTTATATTATAAATATATGAATCTTAAATGATTTCAAAAATATAAAGAGATATTTCTCTAAAAATATTTATTATTTCATCTATGTCAACATCCTTTGATGGATTTTACGTATATTTGATGTTGATTTATTATACAAAACTTATATATTGTATTGATGTTTTTGTGATATGTTTGACTGTGGATGTGCTATTTTTATACCATTCATAGTTTATGGGTAAAGTATTGACACTTTGTATGCTAGTTTTAATACGAATGTTTATGTTATGTTTAAACCTTTTCATATGGGAATGCATTGGACTTAATATGTGACAGGTGGAGCCCGCTATTGCTCCTCAATGCATCGGTAGGTCTCATGAGACAAACTAGTGTCCTGGCACAAGGCCTTCAAAGAATATTATTTGAATTCTTGGCACGAGGCCTTGGCTATGTGGTTATGATAGTCTAGCATTATGCATTCCATCATTATGAATGTGATTATTGATATTGCATTTGATTATTCGATTAGTAGAATATCCATGTGAATAAGTAAATGGCATTATTTCATTTCACTTTTTCGATACTATGTTGAAGTTCACGTTTAACAGGCTTTAGTTTTAGTTATACATTTCCTTAAATGTTTATTCTTATTTTGGAATGTTTCCAATATATTGTTATCCTTACTGGGAATTTGACCTCACCCCTTTTCTATGTTTTATTTTTCCCAGGATCTGAAGAAGTAAGTTATGAATGACCTGCAGAGATATTATGAGGGGATAAGAGTGTGGACTATGGATACATTATTTTTTTGTAGTAGTTTTTCACATTATGATGTAATTTAAGACTTATGAATATATCTATTGTTTCCAAGACTACTAAACCAATCGGTCTTTCAAGATTTGATCTTTCTTGTGATCATGCCAATGTTATGTAATAATGCACCGACTCTGGGTAACTAGAGTTGAGGCGTAAAATGAAACATCCTAAAAAATCCCTCCATAAAATGTTCCTCATCACCTATTCCAGGTAAAATGGTTGGTTCCAAGACTGGAACAACTGGATAATTCTTTGGGTGTCCTCGATTATCCATGTCTGGTGTCTGATCGTTGTCTGGCCACTAGTGCACAACCAGAGGACATCTCGGTGGCAGGAATCTACAAGGTCAAGAACACACCATAGATCAAGGTTATCAAGGACTGAAAACAAGGAGTGTAAGAAGGGGACATGGTAAATAAATCATTCAAGTTTTACAAAACATGACTACATGTTGTGTATATTTCCAACACGGTGTGTTCCCTTTAGTAATTTACATGTGTGTGTACTCCTGTCTAAACTGGTCGTGTAGCACACCAAACACATGGTGTGTCATATTAACACACATCGTATACATGAATCTAATTCCCCTTACAGATTCCTTCTACACGGATAAGTCCCACGGCTCACCTAATACATGACTACATGGCTTGTTCACAGTAGACACGACGTGTACATGACAAGATTCACCTAGCCCGTTTTGTTTGTGATATGTCCTCACACACAACTCACACTACGTAGTTTGTTCAATAAGGAAACGGTGTGTATGTGAAAGGGTAACACTGACCCATGTTGTTAGTGACACGGCCGGGTACCTGGGTTAGAATACACAGTGTGTTCAATCCAAACATGGTGTGTATATCTTACCGTTTATCCATCTGTGTTGTTAGTTACACAGGAGGACACATGGTCAACACTACACGACGTGTTTGACTGGTACACAGTGTGTTCCCACTAGACTTACCCCATCCCGTGTCTCTGCCGACATGGCCTATGACATGGTTAGAGACTACACGATGTGTACATAAAGTACACAGTGTGTACTAAAGGAAAACTATTTCTTCCCGAACAGAAGAACACATGGAATGTACATAACACTACACAACATGTATTCTGGGTTTTTTCAGACAGTAATCCTTAGAAACTACTCTCGAAACAAAAAAACATTGAAACCTACAAATAATGTGCAAAATTCTGATCTGTGAGGGCCCATGCTCCCCACAAATCAAAGTTTGACATCTTCTACTTGCTATGGAGAGGCAAAAAAAGCAATGATCTACCAACTTCCTACTCATGAGGGCCCATAACACCTCAAGAACCAAATTTTTGCGTTCATTCAAGAAAACAATTACACAAAAAATACCCTATCAATCATCTGGTATTTTTTATCAAGGAATATATCAAAATAGCATGCATATTCTACACAATGTTTATCATAACAACACGAAATCGCTAATGCATCCTAGATAACAAGTCCAAAATGCATGACATGTGATTTATAAAATGTTCCTATATGATTCATGAGATGAAATACCCTCATCTAATTAGTTTGAAACAGAAATAGAACCTCGATAATGTCAACATTAAAAACAAAAAACTTTTGAGTTAAACAATGGTGATAATCAGATCAACAGTAAACTTGAAAAACCTGATGAAATTGCAATAAATGAGGAAGATTGGCTTTTCCCTGTACATGGGTTTCCTACTCTAGGGAAAAACTTATTTCCAAGTACTTATTCCTTCCTATCCCTGGATAATGTATCCAAATAGTTAATCAAGAGAAATGAATTCCTCTAATACAACTTTGTAACGTCCCAGTTCTAGAAGAAACCCAGAGGCGCCCTGTACCCGGTTGTTCACATAGCCTCAAGCGCATTTCCCTAAATACCAGAGGCTGCCGACTAGAAGCATGGGACATGGGTGTCACAGTGGGAAAACTATGCCCCCATTGGCAGAGTACACAAAAGAAGTAAATAAATACACACAAAAGTGGAAGCAGTAAATATACAACAACAGTAAATAGTGGAAGACTCGAATAATAACAACTGGAGCACACACACACACACACACATATATATATAATGATGCATGATACACATGTTTAGGAAATCAGCCAAACATTTCACAATGATACAAATAAAAAAAATGCTAAAACAAAGGTGTAAAAGAAAATAGATAAACTCCTCAGCATCGCGAGCCACAACTTGGTCCCATTATCTCTATCTCCACATCAAGTCAAGTACCTGAAGCCGATGGGTGCTTTCCCTTATCTATACCTGCTAGAAGATAATATGTTTATTCCCAAAATCATGACCCAAACATGGTGTGAGACTAAATCTCAATAAGAAACCACCCGAAGATCTGTGCCTAACAATCAATGAATATATGGAAGGTAAAAGTATAGAAAGTAGTAAAGAGGAAAATACTCAATAGTATCAATCCACAGTTTCAGTATCAAACAATAACTATAAAAATAGCCAAACAGAAATAGGTTACCCTCTAGTCAGTGCACTCAGCCTAACCCTCTAGTTTAGTATATACATACTCTCTGAGGAAGCACTCATAGTCAATTCCACTTATAGTCTAAGGTAGTCAGGAACTCTCTGAGGAAGCTCACATGGTCAATTACTCTTATAGCCCCAAGGTCGAGGACACTCTGAGGATGCTCACTCTGAAAATTCCCATTATATCCTAGGTCATTCAGAGACTCTATGAGGAATCACTCACCATAAATTATAATTATAGTCTAAAAGGATTAGGAATATAATCCAAGACTTTCTGGGGAAGTCCACTCAGTCAATCCCCCTTATATTCTATAGCAGACAAGGACTCTCTGAGGAATCTCACGTGGTCATTCCCCTTATATCCCTACATGGTTCTAGGCTCTCTAAGGGTGCTCACTCGGTCAATTTCCCTTATAGTCTATGTTCACAAAGACTCTCAAACAAAGATCACTTGTTAAATTCCCCTTATAGTCTACTACACTAGGTTCTCATGACCATGTGTTTGTCAACGAGCAAAGCAGCATAATATGGCCAAAGTAATCCAACATCACTACTTGGATAAACAGTTTTACAACATATCAAGAATGTTAGAAAAAAAATCTCCATCCTACATCATCAATCATGGAAAACAGGAAAATTATCCAAAGGAAAAATAGGAACAAATTGTTATAAACAGAATATGTATGGGAAAAATCATCCAAAGCATAGCAATAAACCCTATTCATATCCTAATAACCTCTATACAAGAAAACAAGCATGTCTTTCAATTAATAGCGGTAAAACGGTAATAAAGAAATACCTCATTCAAGGGTATTGGTTGAATTTTCACATAATACTCAACGACATTGAACAGAAGCCACAAACCACCTACCTCGGCATTAGGAGATCGCTATATGTGATCCTCGAAGCATGAATTTATATAGAACATTAATTATAAAGGTGATCCCAATGCAATCAATAACGGCCAAATCAGAGATTGGACAGAGGCTCGGGAGCTCGGAGAAGGATCATGGCCATACCAGAGCTCTCAGTCGAACATGACCTAGAAGAAGCATGTTCTGTTGATTAGACGTGACCCCAGTCCATTAAATTGAAAAAAATAAAAATACAAGGCGTGTACTTTGGAAGTACATGGTGTGTAATCTCTTTTTCCATACTCTGCATTAGGGGGACTTCAAAATACCCCCACACGACTGAGTGTGTGGCCACTCCACTGCCGGAACACGCCCTCCTGTGGCAAGGTAGTACACGACGTGTACTCATAAAGTGCACGACATGTACTTTGAAAATTTCTATAATTTCCTCTTTTTCTAAAAAATGACCAGAAATGGAGAAAACTACTTAAAAAGAATATCTGAGTTCTTACAAGAGTTCAAGCAATAAAACATGGTGTAACGAACCTTTTCATATATGTTATTTTAATAAGGTCCAATTTGAATAACTTGAGTGCCATTTTGGTTAATAATATTCATATTGAAAGACCTATAACCATAATGTAATGTTGTTTTGGGGTGTGGGTAAAAATTACAACCCGGCAACACTGTAAAAGTGAGGAAACACTAATCTCAACCACATTTCCATCCATAGAAAAAATGATGGTGTTCCCAATGAAGGTCAGTGTTATTCAGTCAGAATGACCACGACATGGAGCAACCCAATGTATAATTCATTGTGTGGGTTGGCACAATGAATTTGTAAAAACTTATAGATCTCTAATTGAATTTAAGATGAGTTTATTTCATGTCCAAGATAATGAAGCGACCTTAACCCAAACGAAATTTTAATGAATGAATATATAATTACATGTTACATTAAAAATGTTATGAAAATTACATTGAATGTAGAGTTTCAATTCAAAACATAATAAATGAAGACCAGATCACAACATGTTCTCTATAACAAGAAGGGTGTGTTTGTAACAGATTGAATATTTGAGATCTTTGAGAGTATACATGAATTTACACCATGGACATGTAGACCACATCACATTCATGATGGAGATGATTTATTCCACACCATAGGTAGTGATTTCACTATGGATGATATATTATGGATAGTATGATAGATGAGTTCTTTTTTAATATATTTAGGATATTTTACTATGATGATATTCTCCATGCTTCAACCATAAATATAATAGAAAATTGGTATGTTAAAACTGACTTATCACACCATAGAGGGGGGTTTTATTCCTAAGGAAATATTAATGATATGGCTTTCTCCTAGAGGTTCAGTGGTTTCTTAATCTACATAAAAGTGCCAAACTCAATTTAATATAGGAGATGATATTGAGGAATGTATAAATAATGGATTTCTAGTAAAATAATATGGTGGTTAATTATAGTTTTAATTCGAAATTTTAGATTTAAATTATTTTATATATGAAGAATAAACAATACATGTGAAAGGAAACACACAAAGAATAGAGAATAAGGAATGGAGAATATTTTCAAAGAATATAGAGAATAATGTATTATTGAATATATATTTTAAAGAATATAAGTGTCTAAATACTAGTTTTCATATAATATTATTTTAGGAAAAAAGGTTTTATTGTGAATATATTTGATGATGTGGTTTATAATATAAGAGAATCACGGAGAACACACTTGTTGTTTAGTCTTAAACATCAACATAAAATCTTATAAGATTGAATAGTGTGTTAACTATATCTTTTGTAAACATCATAAAATTAGTGATTGGAAGTGAGAATGTGATTGTGTACCATGATTGAGAAATAAACTATTCCTAATGTTGAAATAACATACTGGTGAAGTAGTTGTTAATCAACATATCAATAAATCCTTGATATTTTCTTCATGGTGCATACATTTATATGTGAGCCAAGTAAAATCAGTGTCCTCATGGTCTTTAATGTCCAATATCTTGTTTTGACTAAATTAGATTCATATTTTCCTCACAAACATGTGTGAAATATTCATTTGGATTATAATAATGGAATAATTTTCATCACCCTAATTCACCACCCTTACTGTATAGTTGGACTAGGGTGAAACACTTATACTTATATTATTATGAGTATTAGATGAAATTTTTTCTATAGTTTTTTTAATATTAAAACCACAGGTTATGTTAAATATTCACTTCTTAAATGCTTGAAAAGAGAAAATAAAATCTGAAAAAAACAAGAATCATCAAGACTATTGAGAATCCAATCAGAGGTGTGAGCCAATTCTCCGATACCAATTGATAAGACCACTTGAGATGTAACCAAAACTAAGTGGGGGTAAATCCATGATGGATTAATTATTACAAATTTAATATTTACCATTTATTTACCTATAAAATTATTTAATTAATAGATCTGTCAATCTTCCTCTACTTTTGGTTTTAATTATTTTAATGATATATAAGAAATCCCACAAAAAATCACTGGTGTTTTTAAAACATTTATACTCCAAGATATATGAATACGTCCTAGGTGTATGGTGGTTTTTATCCCCCAAAAAAATACTTTTATTATTATCATGGAGTAACATATAAAAGGGAATGCCCTTTGACCTATATTCCTAACACAGATAAGTTATAATGAATGCACCAACTTGTAATTATTTGACTACAAGACATGACTATGTTGTAGTTGATCAGTAGATGGGCATATGTCAAACTTGAGCGGTGTTGACATAATCATATTATTCAATGTGAAGTAATCATAATTTGCATCATTATCACAACAATATATTTTGTTTTCCCACACTTAGATAAATCAAGGGCCTCCACTTCTGTAACATCCTAATATCTTTCTATTTTTTCCCTCTACAAATTAAGGTGTTAAATATTATGTTTCACATTAAACACCAAAATAAAATAAAACCATGATACTTTAAAATAAAATTATTAAATTTGACCATTATATTATAGTTTTTAAATTAGTAAGTATAAAAAGAAGTTACTAGATTATGAAATCTATGAATAAAAAGGAATGAAATGGCATCGAGTAATTGAAGTCTCCTATATAGAGGTTATCTGTCCAAGATTGAAAATGATGTATCTTTGATAGGTTTTTCAATAAAAAATTCCCTAAAAACATAGGTCTCATCAAAGTCACATGTTAGATAAGTTTAAGATCATGGAAAATTTTATAAGATCCATGCTATCTGAATAACAACCCTTTGTTCCAATAGATATTACATTATTCATAAATATCATAGATAGATATTATGGATCTATATGACTAGAATTTAGGATGATATAGCAATTTAACTATTAATTTAATAATTTATTCATCACGTGTTTTTTTAAAATTTGAACATTTTGTATTTTAAATAAAAATAATGTTTATTTATTGATTCATTAATAAAATTGACGAGATTAATTTATTCCAAAAAATGTATTTTTTTTCTAAAAGAATATTTTTTTGAAATTTATATATTTTATATAAATATATTGAATATATTATTTATATGGATAATATAACAAAAATTGAATTATTAATTAATTATAAATAAATGTAAGAATAATTTATATTTTAATCAAATTTTTTTTTATTAAAACAATTTAAATTATATTTTTATATTTTTATTTAAAAGTAAAATTTTATAATGTTTTTAAATAATGAACCCCATTTTTAGATTTAAAATAACATTATTATACATCAGTTAATATTTTTTTTGTATTTTTCTAAAATAATTAATTTTTAGGTGAATAGTGGAAAATACAGTTTTAACTAATACCGTAGCCTTTATCACTATATAAATAAGTAAGTATTACATAAAAATATATTATAAATTTTGTAATAGCTATGTACTCACTTTCCTAGATCTAGTATAGAATACATAAACATTATATTTCAATCTTTAATACTAATAATGTAAACCCAATTTTTTCCATCCAAAACATACAATGTCAAAAGTAAATGTCGAACCATTCACATACCCCCAGATCTATTAGGTTTAGTGTTTTAGAGAATTATATAAAACATATAACCACACGGTATCATAAACATTTGGTTCATAAAGACAAAAAACATCTTACACTAAAATATTCAAATCTCATAATGTTATTTGGCATAACTTACATAAAATAATTCATCACAACATGGGGAATTGAAGCATAAGAAATAGATGAGATACAATGATCAATAAGGATTATTTATTGTATAATGTATCATTAATAAATTAAAAATGATGTATGTATTATAAGGAACAATAAATATGGAAAGGTAAAAAACTAAATCACATGCCACGTAATCAATAACATGAGTATAATATGTTTATGAATATATAATGATCAAATCATGTCATATAAATAATCCCAAGAGCATGAAAATTATCCTTGGTTATTATAAATTATAAAATAATCACATTGATAATAAATAAGTAAATTCATAATTATGGAATGTATAATTCCAAGCATCAGAAACATATCATCTTGGTCTTAGTGAATAAATTTATATAAATGTGTAATCTCTTATCCAAAACCTAAGCATGTTTGTCCGATGGGATATATCGATGCATCGAGGGCCTATATATGTCCCCAACCATCACATTCTATGTCCAATTTATTCAATATATTAATGAAAAATATATTATAATCAAAATTCCCTAATTAAAATCAATAACTATCTATTTTAGAAGAATTAGACTTACGAAATACCAATACATTCCCTAATAAAAATATTCATAAAATAACCAAATATTAATAAAGAATACTTTCTTTAGTGTATATACTCAATATATTATTCAAAAAAGGATGTTCACATAGATTTAAATTCTTTAAATATATTACAAAAATATTTTATGAGGAAGATACAATTTTTATATTTAAATTATTTCTTAAAACCTAAAAACGACACATGTAATAAAAAATAAATTTCTTCGAAAAAACATTGTAAATTATAAAATAATATTAAAATAATTGATGTTTCATGATTATGGTAAATTATTTTCCTAATTTATAATTAAAAAACATTCCTTTTAATTTTTGTAAAAAAAGTCAAAAATTACTTCATTCACAAAATAATAGAAAGATTATTTTTAAACTGTTTAAGAAAACTAAAATATGGGTAAAAATTAAATTTGACCATTACAATAGAATAGTAAAAAGATTTATTTTTTTAGAAAACATGTATATTTAAGATAAATATTACCTAGTGGTGACTGAAACATAAACTATCCCGAATAATGATGAGATTGTAAAATAATCCTGTATCACTTGGGTTTCTTTTGAATCGTATTCCCCATGAAAGAAATATCATCAAATTAAACTATTAATAGCATGGAAAAAATATATTAAAGATATAATATATCAAATTTAAGGTATATATTTAACATCTTGAGTTTTTATAAAAAATCACTATGTTTGATAGCGAACATGATACACCACATCGAGCATAAACGAACAAAAAAATAATATTCTTGAAATATTACCATTATAAACTAGCCATTATAATGGAGGGTATGAATATGATTAAATGAAATATGAAGATATTTTTTACACATGTATATAAAATTATTTTACAAATTAATTATAAATTAATGTAAAACCCTTTTTTAAATAAAAGTTAATGTTTTTTTGGAATGTCATTTATAGTAATATAAGTGTGTTAATAAAATAATTAATTAACTATTTTTGGATTATAATAATTAAATATAAATAAATATATTTAATATAGTCACTATTATTTATAAAATTCATATTTTATGTTTTATTGACATAATATAAGAAAAAATTCAATTTTATAGATAAAACGTGTATTTTTTCTAAAAATGTTGCTTTGCCACCTTTTGATGGAATACCTATTATAAATATTGTTTTTATCACTTTTATAAATTATATTTCAGAAATAATATTCTTCTTTTAAATAGGATAATCAGAATTTACTTTATATTAATTTTTTGTATTTTTCTGATAAGTTCAATGTTTTGATGAATTGTGAAAAACACTTCTTTTTAATTGGAAACAAATTATTTATAAAAATAATTTATAGTATAAAAAATATTATTTTACTTATTTTATGTATAATTATTGTAAATGTTTATCAAATAATACAATTTAGATCATCATAATCAATTTCACATTGAAATTAGATATAAAAACATTTCAAACTATTGAATGTTTTCACTTTAATAACATGATTCACATCCCTTCAATGGGATTAATTTTATCAAATTATTTGTTTTTAATTTTGAAAATTGGATTCCATATTTGCAAATATATGGTTTAAAGTTAGTAAATATGTTGTTTTGGTTTTTGAAAAAAATAAGAATAATAACCTTGATACTTTGTACTACCAAAGTTAATAGTAAATCAGGTAATTTAGGGTAAAAATCATATTATAATTGTTTGAAAATTATGCAAAAACATGTAAATATTTTATTCGGTGATTAATTGGAGTCCAAAATCATCCTTGGGACGATTTTTTGGTATCTTGGAAACACTTGGATTTCATTAACTCTCTAGTATATTATTAAAAGAAAAGCCAATTTTCTCACAATTTTGTTTTTAACAAGTGAGATATTTTTAATATTAGTTATATAGAGGATATATTTCACTATAAATATTATTTTGAAAGATAAAATTTTTATATTCATCATATAAATTTATTTTTAATTTTTATGGAAGATATAATTACATTTAATGCATACATAATGATGATGAATTAATTATTTAATTGAATAAAGTATAAAATATATTTTTTAAAAAAACATTAAAATAAAATTAATTTGAGAGATTTAATGTCATAAATTAATTTTAGTGATGAATTTGAATTTTTTTTATGTTTTAGAAGACTTTTTCTGAATTTATCTTGCTGTATTGTTTTTTATATAAGATAAATTAATGAACATTGGCAAATTTGTTAT
Organism: Viscum album; assembly: GCA_963277665.1. NCBI lineage: Eukaryota > Viridiplantae > Streptophyta > Magnoliopsida > Santalales > Viscaceae > Viscum > Viscum album. The sequence goes on from OY728152.1 coordinate 2,090,349,810, forward strand.
TAAAGATGTTTTAAATAAAATAATATTTTATTAAATGATATAAAATATCTAAAAAAATATAATTCTTCCAAATAATTGGTATTATTCTAAAAATATCATTAATGACTCATTTATTGGTCGTTTGGTATTTTATAATTATTATATAAACCCTTAATTAATAAATTACATGATTTCACAGTAAGATCTAAAGAGGATAAAAAAGTGTCAAAACAAAAAGATAAGGATATTAAAAATTGTCAAAATCTTTAAAAAAAATATTTAATAAATATTATTCGACCCTTATCACTTCATGAATGAACTAGAGTTGTTTGTTGAAAACGTTTCCCACAAAATAAAATATATATTATTTAAGTAATAGGTAGTTGCAAAAATGTCACTCTCCTTTTATTGGTTATCTTTTATTTGTCCACATAGAGAAAAATAAAGATGTGAATAATCCTAAATACCTATTTTTATATAAATAAAATTATTTTCATTTTTGTATAATTTTTTATTAATTTTTATAAATTATATAATTAATTTAAAAGCCTCTTCAATTCTAAAACAATATTTCTTTAATAAAAAAATAAAATATTTAATATTAAGATATTAACTTTGATATATTTTTTTAATCTATTAATGTTCATAATTAATTTTATAGATCTATAAGATGTATTAGGAATTTTTTAAATTTCTATTTTCTAAATCCAACTTTATATAGGTGAATATGAAGTCGTATTAAATAAATAGTATTAAATTTTGAAATAATGATATTTAGTTGAATTAATTTATTATTAAATTATTCAAAAATTAAAATAATCATAAATAATCATAAATGGGATGATATATGGTCTAATAGTTTTTACATATTCATTTATATTTTAATTTTAAGTTTTATTCTCTAGAATAGGCTTATTATATTTTAATATTTTCAAGACTTCTATGACTGCCCATTCCATCTCTTATAAAGGTCACCCATTCTTCAATTTTATTCACACTTAAAAAACAATTTGGTTCACCTAATATCTGAAAAAATACCTTCTTAGAATATCTACCCACATTCTATAGGACATAGTTTAGGCATAACACCCTCTATTAGTGGTGTTAATGTTTTAATGAAAGGATATTTTTTGAAGAAGAAGTATCCCTTTTAATTTAGTGTTTATATTTTATTTCATCTTCATATTTCATAAAATATCATTAAACCATGATGAAATAATAACTCATGTATTTAAAATTTACTTACATTACCTTATTGTAATATCATTAAATAAGCATGTAATTTTCTATCAAATGGAAAAAGAATTATTCATTCATGCGTATGTGTGAACGATCACCCATATAAACGGATATAATTTGTTTTTCATTACCATTTATCAATAACAGTTATAATGATGTAATTAAGGATTATATATGATATAAGTGACATATTTATCATTATTAAAGAATAATATATCATTTTTTCTCTTACCTTTACAAGCACATGAAAATGATAAAATCATTCGTGCGTATGTTTTATGTATTACCTCCACTAAGAGATGTGATTTATTTTTCATAACTGCATCACATGGATAATATATATATTTATATTTAAATTATTAATATAATATTTATGATATAAATATAATTATTTAAGTGTAAAATAATAATTAACTTCTTTGTATAATGATCATTGAAAAAATGAAAATGTAACTCATTTGTACGTACGACCCACTATCTCCATGATTAAAATACTATTATTTTATCGTAACCATAAATAAATGGTTTGATTTAAAGTATAATTGATGTATATAAGTAATAATTATTTCATGAATATTATTATGGAGATGATGTAATTATGACCACTATGAATATTGACACCATAAAAAATTCATTTTGGACTCAAGTACCGAATATCGTCAAAAAAATCCCACTTGAAATTAAATAATTAAATAATTATTATAACGTGGTAAGAATTTATAAAAAATAAATAATTAACATGAAAATATTTTAAAGAAATTATAAATTATCCTATGTTTATTATTCAATAAGATAAATAACATATTTAATGATTTAGAATCAATGGAAGGGACTCTTCAACTAACACAACATAATAAATGTTTTAAAAATTTATTCATATAAATAATTATCTTTTTTTACATGTTTTCAAAATCATTTTTATGAATTTATTTATTTGTAAATCAATGTTTTAAAATGTTTCAAAGTGTTATGGAACACTTTGATTCAAGAATTTCTAATTTTAAATATTTAAAATTAATTTTCTAAATGGATTTGTTATTTTAATAACATGAAGTGTTTTACTGTGAGTGTAATTGAAATTTTATGTGTTAAATGTATAATATTTCATTAATTTATTTTTTATTATTATATAATTGTACTTGGACATTGACGGGTGGTTACATGATAAACCAAGGAAGAATGGTTCTCTGATAAACCAGGGATGGGTGGTTACATTATAACCTATAATGCATTGGTTATGGAAGGTGGATGTATAGACACTCCATTTGAAAGAGTGACACATATGGAATTACTCTATTTGTCAATTCAATTTGTATGAGTGATATGTATGGAAGTTAACTGTATGTGTTTTTCATTTTTTTATAATTGTGACCCAAATTACCTACTAATATGTTATATGTTATCATATGTGTTTTCCTGAATATTTTTTTATTTAAAAAATGTAAGATAATTTTCTTTATGAAATGATGATCCTTCATTCAGGGTAAAAAAGTATGTTTTAATTAATTTTTTCTGGTTTTTAACCAGGCTAATGGTTTTCTTTATTTATGTCTTTTACTGATCTTTTCTGCTCATCCCACGTTTTAAATAATTTTTCACATGTCATAAAATTTGTAAGAGAAAATAATATATCATAATCAAATAATTGGATATGTCTCTTTAAAAATAGTAATGTTTTATTTTAAAAGGGTTTCCTTTTATGGGAAAAATGTATATTGTATAGATGTGTCCACTTGTAATCTATAGGTTTAGTTTGTAAGAGTTTTTCCTAATTATCTAATACTATAAACTGAAAAGATACAAAAATATGAATTATAGTAAAAAATTAATAGAATAAGTTACGTTTTAGGTTGGGGCCTTAAAATATACACTAAAAGAATAAGTATTGGATATGAAAAATGTCTCAGATAAGAAAAAGTGAGCTGGGAACCTATTACATCAGGATCAATTTCTTCATGTACGTGTTAAAAATACAGGTATAATAAATATATATTGATTGTAAATCAATTACAAAACCATAATCATATATAAAATTCCCTATATTATTTACATATTATATTTTATAACCCTTTTATTATCAATTCATTGTAAAACTTTTTATTTCTGCTGGTAACTGCTTCATTTTTCTTGTGTGATTTGGTTCAATAATTTCAATCCTTGTAATTTTATTATGGTTCAATAATCTATAGAATATAATTCATGGTATAAATAATATAAATATATATATTATAGATATTTAGAGTCATCCATTAAATATTGAGATAGAAAAATGAATTACACTGTTTAAGGAGATGGTAGGTCATACCTACACATGGACACTATTTTCAAATTATGACAGATGGAACGAATGAAATATGAATAATAGTTAATACTTTAAGAATAATAATTATTTCATAAAAAAACAAAGAATCATTAATTCCATATTTATAACCTTACTAGTAAAGTGGGTATGAAAAATTAATTACCCCTCTATGTGATGACGATAAGCTGTATGTACACACGAGCGATGTTTTCACTTTTGTATGATGTAAAAGAGAAGTAATATGGTTTCACCATAATTGTAATAAGTTATAACGATATTAATGATACTAGAGATATTATTTTAGGATGGTTACCACACATGAAGATTAACTAGAAGAAGAAATGAACATGAAATATTCAGTAAAGATGATTACCTCTTGTTCAGTGGACCCCCTTAAGATCAATTCTTAAAGAATATTGGGTTGCTATTTTGGAGGGGATATAACATCAAGAAATTTTATAAGGATATTTATAAGAGAAATTTTAAGGTGTTGGTCAAGATATATGGCTCAATTTGGTGTAGATATGTTAAGTAAGGGGCTCCCTTTTATAATTGATGAGAGAGACAATATTGAAATTTTGTAATAAATAAAATATAATAAGATTATTCAACAGAACAATACTTCTAAATGGAAATGAACTAGAATTTAGGGTATGATGTTTTTGAAATATCCTGATACAACAAAATTTATATTTTTGTAGGTTCTATTTTAAACCTTATCTTTTGGTTTAACCCCTTAATTAACCTATTTTAATATTGACCTCGATAACATCTTTTTCCCTCATGAAAGGTTAAAATATTACATATAAGTTAATTATTGAATAATTAATAGATAATGCATGAAATTTTAGTTCTTATATTATCATAATATTATAATTTTTTTATTTTCATTAAAATTTAAATTATTTAATAGAATAATTTTTTATACAATATTATTTTTGTCATTTTTGATAATAATCATTTAATTTTAATTTAGATACATTATGAAATCTGGTAAATAATTTTTCAATAATATTGTATTATAATGATAAAATTTCATTTAAATCATTAATTTTTTTGTAATACAATTATTATGTCAAATTATATGATTTTTAAAATTTTTACTATCATTTACTTTATTTTTTCATTAATGGAATAATTATTGCTTTAGTGTTGTGTAAGCATTTAAGGTAATTACATCTTCACTGAAAATTAAAAATAAATTACCATGATAAAGATAAATATTGTATATTTTACAATAATATATATATTTCAACATATCATATGGTTAACTCTTTATCAAAAATAGTTTAGTTATTAAAAATATGATTGTTCAATTTTTATCTTTCATTTAAATAATATATTTTAAAGTTCATAATTACATACAAGTTGAAAAGGGTCATAAATTTCTCATTTGGATGATTATTATTGATATATAATCATTAAATATAATTGATTAATTTTATGGGGATATTTTATTGTCTATATAATTGTATTTTTAACATAAATTACTAGATTCACTCTTTACCGTGATAACAAAATTTACTTACGCTATTATTCATGATAGTCAAAATATTTATTCCTTTTCCAAAAATTAGTATAAAAAATTATTCCTAATATGGAATAAGTCTTATCAAATGCAATAACTTTATGTTTTAGAAATTAATTTTAAAAGAAATGTGAAAAATGAGAGGAAAATCGTTTTTTAGAAAAATACAGTTTTTTTAAAAATGCTTATTTATGTATATGAATTTTTTTGAAAATTAAATTATTTAACTTATTAAAATTAATATAATTGTATTATAAATAATATTATATAAATAATATTATTTTTAATCCTTTTTGAAATAAAATTTTCATTTTCAAATTGTTGAATCAAAAACAAAGTTTTCATCAAAATGTAGTATTATTTAGTATTCATTTTAAAAGAAACATTTTCATAAACAGAATCACCCTAATTAATTTTTATGTGATTTTTTAAAAATATATATTATTGTTATAAAATAAAATTTATATAATTTCCATAAATTAATTATTACAATTTCTCAACAAATACAATAAAAATGTTTTTTGATGAAAATGTATCTCAGAAACAGAAAATGAATTTCTAGAAAATTGAGTACTTTTTTCATAATAATTATTCATTAATTTTTAATTATATTTATCCTTTATATATATTTAATAATTCATTTAATATAATTAATATAAGAAAACTTAATGAATAGGTTATAATGACTATATTTATCTAATAAAATTATTGATATCGTTTAGGCTCGGTATTGCGTGTCATATATGCTATCGAATATAGTGTTATTTTAGAATCTTGGGGTGATTCATTCTGCCCCCTTTAATAATTTAATTCCCAATATTTTTAATTTTTTTTTGTTAATTAAGGGTTTGACATTTAAAATTTCCTTTAGGGAAAACTATTATCAAAAAAAGGCTTAATAAAGCTTCATCTTAAAAAGAGGGACATGGAAATGAGATGTTCATCACCAAACTAAGATTCCAAATATGATAATTTTATTCGGAAGTGAAAACAAGTATATAGAATAAAAACCAAACTTCCATGGATTAATATATACTGATAGAGAACATGTTCTTGATATTTTTAACCCTTAAAAACAGTAAATAAATGATGGGTTAAAAGTCTGTTGATTTCTTAGAATGAAATATAAATAGATAACATTTCTGTTTCAAAATAATTTTCCTAAAATTGAGGAAATATTTTACATTCTAAAATGGTAAAATAATGAAATATACTTAATTTTTTAGAATAATTTTGTCCCTTAATAAACTACCACCACAATATAACATTTTTCTCTAAAACAATCAGTATTACAAATATATTTTATATCCTTGAAGAACATGAATCAACTCCAACATATCCCAAAATCTAAAAAAGGATAATAATATATTCCTAATTTATTTAGGAATTAACCTAAACCAAAGTATTAATCACAGGTTAAGATAATCCCAAAAATAATAAACCTTTAAGAAAATAAAAAATAATGTAATCTATAAAATTGAACTTATATTATTCAATAAATAACTATTCTCAAAATTCCTCAAAATATTCCAAAAAAAGATTGGAACCCAAGTATTAGATGGATTAGATCATATAGTCTTCTAGGATAAATTTAATATTTATCTCCAAATAACATAAATTATTCTTAACGCATCATACCAAAAATGTAATTTCTGTATTCACATAATATCCAACGTTTTCTAGTCATTTATTTAAATAACATGAATCACGATAAATCCAAAATAAAATCACATATTCTTCCAAAATATAATTTAACCATTATTTCTCAAATAAAATCCCATAGTATTCATTTTAGATTAATCCTGTAATTATCTCCAAAATTACAGTGATCTTCTTCTGAAATAAAATTACTAAAATATTCACCAAATAAATTATCTATTCTATGTAATCTATACAAAACATATATTAACAGAAATAACTTAACCTTTATATATTTAAATATAGAATAAAAATTCTCATACTAACCAGGATATCATCTAGGATAGTGGTAGGTGATTCTCGCATATGAACCTTCGGTCGTGGGATCAAGCCTCGTGACCTTGCTGGTTGTGACAAGTTCCCACCAAAACGAATGTATTTCCTTTTACTATAATAGTATAATTAGTAAAACATTCCCAAAAATATGTTAAACATGATAAAAAATGTAACAACCTACAATTAACTCAACAAAAAAAATCATAAAAACCATAACAGTTATTGATGCCTTTAAATAGATGTCCATAAAATATAAAGGTAGTATTTCTCATATAATAATTCACTAAAACCCATACTTTACCACATGGTTTTATAAACATAAATTTCTCCTAAAAATCTTAATAATATCAAAAATCCACTACTTAAAACCTAAAAAGGGTGTCTAATATTATTAACATATTATCAACATTATGATTTTAACCCATAATTATATTCATAAATCTTATGAAAACGTCAAAAGAAAATATAATGTTCTCCAAAGTTGTATATACTATACAATAATACCAAATGTAATACCTTGGAACCTTCTCTCCCAGATTAAGTGATAAAGACAAAATCTTTACATTTTTATATTTGATACCAATAAAGGTGACCTAATTTTTATCCTTCCAATAAAAACCAAGAGAAAATATTGGATCATTGACATATTATGGAACTTTTAGGATTATAGTTTTAAAGGGTTTTTAAAAACCCTTAACTGCATGTTTTCTTAAAAAACTAGTTCATAAATATCTTCATCATCTCCCACATCAATCCTTTCATCTAGTAATCTTATTAAGAACAATATAGTAAAATACATTCTTCACAACATAGAGAAAAACAATAATAAAACAGTGCGATCAAATTATCATTAAGGGTCACTCACAATAAAAATAATCATGAACCAATAATAATTTAAGTATATCTAGTAAATATTAATAAATATGGCCAGGTAAACAACAATAACACATTCCATTTAATTAATAACTTAAGAAGAATATGGATGTAATAAATAACGATCAAATAATTAAACATAAATACTCATAGAAGATTGAATCTTATCCGTAGATATTATAACTAATCATATAATCACAAGGAACATAAATAAATGAATTCATAATGATATAATAAATAAGTATATATATCTAAAACATATCGTCATAGACTTAACCAAAAAATCTATATAAACAGGTGAGTCCTTGACCGAAACCCCAACTAGTTTGTCTCATGATACCTAACAATGCATCTAGGGGATATAAAAATACCATATCATCACATTGTACATCCTATGTACTCCTCATACGAATGATTAATATAAAATAATCAACATTCCTTAAAATATCAATATTTATTCTTATTATAAGAACTAGTCCTATAGAATATCAATACATTCCCTAATTAAAATGATTATAAACTATCCAAATAAATATTATGAATGGAATTAGTAGAGTACATAGTCAAAATAATATTTAACAAAAGATGTTTGGATAAATTAAAATAACTTAAATAGATTACAGGAATATTTTTTTATGAAAAACCCCATTTTTACATTGAAATTTTTTTTAAAATATAAAAAAATCACATGTAATAAATAAATAATTTTATTTTAAATTAACCATGTAAAATTGTAAATTAAAATAAAACAAATTGACTAATATTTATGGTGACAAATTTCATTCATGATTTATAAGTTAAAAAATATTATATTCACACTTCTGTAAGAAATGCAAAAAAGTAACTCATTTATAAAACGATTGGAATGTTCCTTTTAAACCATTTTCAAAAATAATATATGGGTAAAAATGATTTTTAAAAATATGAGGAGAATAGTAAAAACGTTTTGAATTTTTTAATACATAGATATGAAATAGAAATATTCCCCTATAGGGACATAAACATAAACAAACCCGAATATTGATGAGATTGCAGTATAAACACTTACCGCTGGGTTTATTTTGAATCTTAATACATATGAAATAAATAATTTAAAATAAAACATTAAATACCATGAATAAAAATATATTCATGATATAATATATCAATGTTTTATTATATACACTAAATTAATGGTATAAATATAATATATATTAAATTTATAGATATTCAAATTCATCCATAAAAGATATACATAGGAAAATATCATAGATATGGTATGATGTACGTAGACATGAATATTGTTTTCACATTAAACGGATGGAAAAAAAGAAATATGTATAATATTTCATAATTTAATAATTATAGTTATTTATTAAAAATCACATATAATAATTATTTCATTTTTATAACCATCCAAGTAAAGTGGAGATGAAAAATAAATTACACCACTATGTGGAGATGATAAGATGAATGTACGCACAAGCGATGTTTTTTCTTCTTATAGGGTGGGAAAAAGATGAAATATGGTTATCCCATAATAATAATTAAAAATATCAAATTTATTATATTTTAATTATTATTTTAGGGTGAGTAAAAGACATTAATAGGAATTAGAAGAAGAAGTAAACTAGAAAGTGTCGATAAAGACAATTACCTCATCTTACATTGACTCCATTTAAATCTATTTTTAAAGAACATAGTGTTTATATTTTGGATAGGATAGAACCTCAGGAAATTTGATATGTGTATTAATAATATTAATGATCCTGGATTTGTGAAGATATATTTCTCAAAGAGGTGTAAAGGAGCAAAGTAAGGGGTTCCCTTTTATAATTGAGGAGAGGGATATTCTTGGAATTTCTAAAAAAAAAATATAATATGAATATTATAGAGAAAAATACTTAAAAATGGTTATTAATTAGAAAATATTGTAAGATATGGTTGAAATATCATAAAATAATAAATCATGGACAAGTTTAAGTGCTATTTTAAACCTTATATTTTGGTTTGAACCTTTAGTTAACTTATTTTAACATTAACTGTGGTAACATCTGTTCCACTCTTAAAATGTTATAATATTACTTATAATTTAAATATTTACTCATAATTGGATAAGAGATGAAATATTAGACCATATAATATCTTAATTTTCCAATTTCAGGATTTTCTAATTTTTAAATAATTTAATAGAATTTTATTTTGATAAAGTGTCATTTTTTCAAAATTTGACACTATTCATTTAATTTGATTTCATATACATCGAAAAAACAAATAATATTCAAAAATATAATTTATTTTGAAATTTTAATATTTAATGTTTAATTATAAATTTTTTTATCACATTAATTATCTAAAATTATAATACATTTATTATTTTAATATCATATATTTGATTTTTTCATTAATCAAATAATTATGGTGTCACCATGTGTAAGCATTTAAGGTAATTATTATTCATCAAAAAAAATTTAAAATATATTTTCAAGATGAAGATAAATCATTAAAATTTAAAAATAATATTTATCGTTGAATATATCCTCTATTGTATCCAATATTAAAAACATATTAATTGTTAAAAACAATAGCGTGACATGCTTTACTTTTATTTAAATAAAAAACAATAATGGTCATAATTAATTTTAGGATGAAAATAAGTTCATAAGTTTTACCTAGTGATGAAAATGATAGATATGTACTCATATAATAAAATTTATATAAATTTTTTTGGTGATTTTGTTGTTGTTAACATTTTATTTTTAACATAAATTACATGATTTACCGTTTACTGTGGTAAGAAGAAAAAATAAGGCCACTATTTATATTGATCAAAAATAAAAGATAGCTATTTAGAATATTTAACACTCATTATTAAAAATATGGAATCCATTTTATGAAATTCAATGCATATAAATGACAAAAATTAATTTTAAAATATGTTTGTAAAATGTGATGAAACTAATTTTTTTTGAAAAATATATTTTTTCAAAAAAATTCTTATTTATGTATAAAATGTATTTATAAAAAATTAAATTTTAAAATTTATTCCAATGAATATGATTTTAATATTAATAATTTAATATATATAATTTTACTTTGAAATGATTTTAAAATAAAATGTAACATTACAAATGGTTGAAAAAAATAGTTTTCAATTAAATGAAATATTATTCACTATTCATTTAAAAATAAATTTTTTCAGAAAAATCGCAAAAATATTCCATAATATAATTTTGATATGATGATTTAAAAGATTATATTATATTTATAAAATATAATTTATTTAATTTTTTGAAAATTATTTATAACATTTTCTCACAAAATATAGTAAAATTCATTTTTGAGGAACTCATAATTTAGAATCATAAAATAGATTTCATGAAAATTGAGTAATTATTTACTAATTTTTAATAAGTTATTTTTAGTTAAATAAGAAATATATATATATTTCATAATTCAATTAGTACTATTCATACCCACCAATTTTACGACAAGGTTAATATGACTATATTTATATACTAATTGCATATAGTTCATCTAGGCTTGGTGTTGTGTGTTGTATACACTATTGAATATTATGTTATTTAAAAATAACGATGTGTTACAGTTGTTTCCTGATAAAAAAATTATTTATAACGTATAATAATACATTTAAAAAAACTATGTTTAATTTAGAAAAATTATAATTAATTTTTTATTAACTTAAGTAATATTTTCTAATAAAAGAATATTTTTTTTATCTTTTATTTTGATTAAATAAATTTTTTGTAAAATTATGATTTATATTTATTTGAAATATATTTAAATTATAATTTTTTATAATAAACCAATTTATATCATAATTATAAAAACATTGAAAAATTTATCCTACACGTAGAATTTATGCATAAAATGCACTTTTTCTACAAATGGGTTTTTATATGCTCCAAAAACCATTATTAAAAGTATTTTTTATTAATGTTTTTAATTATATTTGAATCATTAATTTCATATTTGGAATCATTAGGTTTAAATTATATAATAAGACCTATTTTTTATTACAAGTAAATTATATAGGAAAAAATTAATTTCCATGATAAATAATTGTAAAAGTAATAAATATAAGAGTAAAAGGATTAAAAAATGATTAAATCATGTGTTAAAATGAATTATTAAAAGGTTAATGAACTAAAATCATCCCAAAATCAATTAATTATAACTTTGGCTTCACGTTCCGTTCGAAACATGTGCTCTCTTTATATTAAGAAGTTATATTTAAAAAAATATCAACCCCTTCACCTATAAAAGGAGATCACCAACACCCCATCACTCTAATAATTACAAACAATTATATAAGAAAATAATCTTCCATATTATCTCCATAAATATATCACAATTACCTCTAAGCCTTAGTATTTCCAACATACCTTGCTAATGGGACTTACGTGCTACCCGGGGGAGAACATTCAATGGGAGATGTACTGTTCTCAACCGGCACTTGTTATTATTTTCTTATTATAACCAATAAAACCAAATATACCCATTAAATTATGATAAAAATTTATTACTCATATGACAAAATTTTATTCTGATAGCTCAATAATATTTTTACCCCTTCGTCCAAAACAATTGGTAAAATGAAGACATCACCATTCATACGTGCAGACTACCGCCTCCATGGATGAAAAACATTATATTTATTCACCACCATACCCATATGGTTATAAAAGTATATTTGATATATTAATATAAAATTCATAAAATTATTAAAATTATGAAATGTTAAACCATTTTCAATGTTCATATTGATATATAGAGAATGAACATGTTACCTGCACATAATTTTTGACTAATTCTTCCATGAAAGATACATATTTCTTTTTTCACTCTACATTTTTACTATTTATCCAACTACAATATATATTAATTAAACACCATAAAATATTACAAATAATATCATTATGCATATATAATAATGATATTATTACAATGGTATCAATTTATTAACCATACTCACCCATAGATTATAACATGTTCTTATTTGGGTCTTCTTAACCACATACATGAATAATTATATAAAATTATATCTTGGGTGACTAAAGAAACATAATTAATTGTGATATTTTAAAATCATAATTAAAAAATTATATTTTTTCTAGAATGGTAATGTAATATCTAACACGATATAAATATTCAACCATTTTTTTTGAAAATTACCAAAATAAGCTCATCACCTTCTTTATGATCACGAATTGTAACTAAAATAATTGTGAAGTGAAATAAAAACATTATAAATCATTATAAAAATCCATTAAAGTAAAATTAACTATCTATTAATTATGAACATTGAATAATTAATTAATAACTAACATCGCTATTATTAGACTAGCTCTAAATAAAATAAACGAAACTAATAAACATGTGATGATGAAAATAAACAATAACTGATGAATATATATTTAATAAATTGTTATAAATTTAGTTTATAAAATTTTATATGATTCAATAATATTATAAAATAGGTGATTAACATAGTAATATTTTTTACATAGGAGGTTAGATCACATTCGACTAAGAGGGATTAAAGGTAACGATTTTTGTTAACTCAATTTTTGTTCATTGAGTTATGAATTTTTTTGAAAATTATTATTATTATTTGGGTATCTTATTAACTCTAATTTTAATATATTTAAATTAAAATTTATTTTATAGGTATTTAAATTTCTATCACATAAACCCTTTTTAGTTTTTATATACTTTAGTAATTATGATGTTTGTAAGGATTTTTGCATCTCAATTTTACATTATTGAGATATGATGTGTATTCACCACTTGTATCCTTTTGTGTGTATATAATGGTAATGAATTTATTTTCTCTAAATTTATCATGTAAATTAGTTAATTTAAAAATCCATCACATATTCCACCTTTCATGGGTTTTTAATTTGAAATATAACGACAATGTAAGCGGTTTTTCGTGACTAAAATTATTTTCTTAAGTCCTAACCATTTTTCTTTGAATATGTTTTTAGATAATTGATTTATTATTTTCATTAATGATATTTTAAAAAAATTCATCTACCATTTATAAGAAATTAAATTTATGGATTAATTTATTAATACAATTTGGTGATGTTAAAAAAAATTTCAATCGTCACCAGTGTGCTCTCTTTCCTCCATATCCATATTTTGTTTCCTGTTAATATTATTTTATTCATATTTTGAAACCCAATTATGATTTATTTCTGTAAATGTTTAAATTTATCTGTAACTATTCTTAATTGAATTATTTATCTATATCGTTATGATGTGTGTTTTAATAAAATTATTTTCAAAAAATTAAAAATGATTTCCAATTCATGTTTGTATATGGATCCTCTACTCCACATTTTTTATATAAAATATATATTTCATTTCAAGAACATATTATTTGAATTTATTAAATAGATTTTTAAAATTATTTTTATTCTACCATCTTGAAATGATTTTTATAGTGATTTATAATTTCATCTATATAATAGAATTTTAAAAAATATTGTCTAAGAGATAATTTTCATGGTTTTAATTTAATTTTAATATTTAAATAACTGAATCCTATAAAGTTACATTTTATAAATCACATTATAAATGACTTTATGAGATACTCCTTTTGGGAAATTGAAATTTTGGTTCAACCGATTAACATTTTTATATCATTTTATGTGATACCGTTTGGAAATTATATAAAACACAATTTTTTCCCCTGGGTTGTCATGATATATTGAATGATTAATCTGTTATGGAACCCATATGTATGTATAATGATAAGTGGAATAATATATTTATCTATAATTCATTGGTTAATGTTTTTATACCCCATGATATAATGTAGCATGATACTTCATGGGTATTCACATAAATTAAAGGGTGATTCTTCTTAGATGTTCTCTATAACAAAATGACATGACTTCACAGATATGCTCACAATATTATGATACATTATGCTTATGCTTATGATAATTTTATTAGTTATAATATGTTATAAGGTAATGTTACATTTCCATACTATATCCTTATGACCATATATTATGGATCATGTTTGTTATCTCATGATTCCACACTCTTTTTCAAGGGAATTTTTTGTTCATTTGATAGTACATATTCTTATATCATAACTTATGTATAAATATTGTTCTTACAATTTTTTGTTAATATATTTATCCTCTATTCATGTTTTATCATATACTTTTGATAAAACCCTGTATTTTATGTTGATGGGGTTTCCCTTACAGATTTTTTGAGCTCACCCCTTTCTTATGTTCCCATTCCTCAGGTTATGAAGATTATTATAAATCATGAGAATTATATAAGGGAGTCTAGTGTGGTTCAATTATAGAGAAATGACCAAAAGTGTTGTAAAATAAGTTGATTGTGTATATTTTTCTCAAAGATACTAATCCTTAGTTTCTCAATATTATATATTTATTGTGATATTTAATGTTTAATATAAAATAAATATTTTCTTATCTTATATCATCTCAATTATTATTAAATATTAGGTGTAAAGTATGTGTTCTTAGCATTTGAATCAGGTGTAAATTCCTAGGATGCTACAACTTCTCTTACCCAAACCTTGCAATATAGTATATTATTGTCTCTTCTTCCAGATTACTTGGTCTAGATGATATTTAGAAGGTAAAAGGTCTAAATCAATATTCTCCTTATACTTCTTCTTAAATTCTTTTTCATAAAATCCTACAATGACATTGTAACATCCGTTTATACGAATTCACCAAATTTTTAGATTATAGAAGCATCAGATATCTCTTCTTATTTTAATTTTAAGATAAATGGTAACAATCCATTTCAAATATCTCAATTATTCTTCTCATTATTCTTGTTTTATATCCTAATTATTTCAATAATATTTTACAAAAAGTTCTCACATTATTTATTCTCTTGAAATCATGGCCATAAATTATCACATTAAATCCTTATAAATTATTACCATTTGAATTTATAAGAAACATATTATTTTTTTCATGTGATATTATAATTTGTTTTCATTATTTTCAATTTAAATGTATACAATAACTTTATACAATAAATACATCATAATGGTATGAAAAAATAATAAATAATCCGACTCGTTACTCCATTTATCATGGCGTAAGGATTTCATGATACATATCTCTTTATCATGAATTGATGATAGAATATATCCTCATGAAATATATGGATCTGAAATATCAATATTGAGTTCATCTATTTTCTTTACTCAAACAACTTCATGGATTGGGATTCTCTTTTATGCTATGGAACATGTGGTATTTATTATTTATATTACTATATCATTATCAGTGGATCCTATTTCTTGAATCATGTATTGAAATAAATCATGAATATTTTTTAGTTGTATAATACAACATAACATAATCTTAGTTTGAAACATCATAAGAATAATTTATTCTACAATCCCCTTAATATTTTACATGTCTAGTCATTTATGATGTTAGGGAATGATCTTTATATTGTCCAGATTTAACTATATGAATTCATCCATAACACTTCCAAAGTTTATATTCCATTGAAAATTTTCATTATGACTCTTATTAAGTCAAAAAGATAACTCTTAAGAAGTTATAAAATGAATCTTATAAAGTTCCATAATCTTTTTTCTTTGTAAAAAATTTCAACTTGTATTCATTTAATAAGGATAAATTATCCTTATTATGTTTTACTTGAACCATATAAACTTATTATTGAACCTTATGATGTTTTTTTAGTCTTATATAGTTCATCATGAACCTTACAATGTTTTATTATCTTCAAAACTAAACATTACAAACATTAAATTTCCTCTCAAGTGAACCATAAAAATATTCCAAAAAGACATTATGTAGATTTGAGTTTCGATTTTTTTGAGTTCATTCTTAGCATCAAACTTATATAGTTCAAAAAAAACATATGAGCTCATTTATTTTCCATTTTCTGTGGAACATTCAATGTTATTATGTGAAACTTATAATGTAATTATGTGAACATTCTAAATATTTATTTTCCCAGTTTTCAAAATTCTTCTTATAACCAGCCATTTGATGTTTATAATTTACCAGATGAAATTAAGACTACATGTAATAAAAATTATTTAAATTAACTAAAAATACATAATTGTTTTCTAACGCACATAAAATTTATTTTAATGATGATTAGTCAGCTCAAATTCATATTTTAGTCTTAAAACATCATCCAAAACACATCTTCAAGTTGAATAAACATAAAGATTGAACTGAAATACTAATTTTTACAACTCGTTCAAAGAGATATTGAATTATTCATTCTCATTTCTCAATGGAACATATTTCCCTATTTTTTCATAAAATATAACTAAAATAGATTCTCTATATATAACTACATGTAGTGAAATTTCAAAAATATTTTTTATAAGTGAATGAAAATCCATGACTCCAATGGAAGCACATTAATTATTATATTAACATGATATAATCTCACTTCACCTTCAAGATTCAAGGTAAGACTTTAATCTTCATATAATGTTCACATTTCATAACATATAATATTACCTTTCATGGGAACTTAAACACCAATAATATCAACAACTTGATTGGGAAATCCATGATTTTCTAGGTTGCTCTGCTCAAACACATATTAACATCATATAAACTACCATCATACATACTGACTTATTGATAGAAAATACAAAAACATAAATCAGGACCAACATAATTTGTACATGAAGTGATCTTATCTACTAGTTCTTAGTATGATATTGTCCACTCTCTTTTATCCATTAGATGAATGGTTTTGCTTACCATAGGGAATCCCACCCATCTTATAAAAAGGACTTGTAACTTCCAAAGGACCGAAGGCCTTCATTTTTTTGTTGATTTTTGGTAATCCACCTTTCAAGGGGTGAGGTGGAACCCTTACGAGGCCCATAGGCATAAGTAATAAATGGAATGTAGGACTTAGATGAATTCATTGCCCATAGGCTTCAAAAATTACATACAACCCAGAATAACTATTTATAATTTCTCCTCACTAGCATCTTCATTGTGAAATCATGTCTCCACCTTTGCATGGATGTTTGGATAGGCTTTCACGTGCATTCACAGGCTTGTCCAGATGGAAGGTTCCATACACTATCATTCTTGAAATCCATTTACCTTTTGATATGGTGAATGATCTTTGGGAATCCACCTTCTAGATCAATTTTTCTTGTAGGTTGTCTTGTTTGCATCTGCACTTAAGGTGGCCCGAAGGCCTTGAGTTGGAATGAAAGCTTTGCTGGCCCAAAGGAATGGGTGGTCTGAAGGCCTTAATAGACTCGAGGACCAATTCAGTTTTCTGAAGGGCCAAATGGGGGAATAGTCTCGTCTACTACAGTGGAAAATAGTACCTGAAACAGTCCCGCTATAGTAACTGTTACAGTACCTACTATAATTTTTCTATATTACCCAGAAATATTCCTCTTCCTGGATTTAATATTTGGTCACCTGGATGCACTTAAAGAGTCCATACCAACCGGGTTGAGGCTCATGTGCAAAGGACTTGTAACCAGTTGAGGTGATCACTATTATTATATGGTTCCTAATATTAAACACTAATTACCTATGTTGGAATAATGTATTTATTCAAGATCTCACCCTAGGTAGTTTGTATGATACTTTATTCAAGCCATTTCATAGATTCATTAGTGAATGCACTACATTCAAGTAAACAATCCCCCCTCAAAGAATGAACTAATCGATCAAAGGCCAAGAACTGCTCTGATATTAACTACAAGAGGTGTTATTACATTACAATTCTATATAATATATTGTTCACAATATCTTTCCCATTAGACACACACTTTTTTTACTAGGTCATCCAACCCATCTCTAGAAAATGTCTTGTAAGAAGTAAATGATATCTCTCTTTTTATAGGGTTCTTAACGTGAACCTCTCACACCCCATGTGAGGTTCACATATTATATAAATAGAATAACCTAGGTAGTCCATAGGAGGATTTAATTAAGTCATACTAGATAGAAATTAGGGAAATCAATATATATTTCTCAATACACACAACTGAGCATACACATGAAACAAAAAACTGGGCATCAAAACTTATCTCATAGGATCATCGAATCATCAACATGGTGTTAGTCACTAGATTCCTAGTCCCATGTCTTATAACATATCAAATCATTAATATATACAAGAAAAATAATCTCCTCAAGACCATATCTGTTAGAAAATAAATGCATGTTGAGCATATCATTATTATTATCTTGCAAATAAGGGAACCTACTTGGTTCTAGAAATCAAACTTGATCTCAATCTATTGATCCTTATAGACAATCAACACTCCCGGATGAATCCTCAACTGGATGTGACTATATGACCATATCCTCATGAGGTTAGTCAAATACTCTTTTAATTATATATTTCTACTCAGTCCTTCCAAACTAAGATTTTCTTCCAAGTCATTATGATAGTTACCACAACCCGTACATAGGTTATATCTCACATAACCCTAGGATATCTCACAAATTATTGTCTAGTAGAGGACCTCCATGTAACAACACAAAATACTAGGAGGATTTATCTCAATTTTGGTAAATTCTAAGTATCCACCCACACTTTAGAGGATGTTCCCCATCATAAATGAGATATATAACCATATCACATGTCACTACTAGGCCTAAACCTCTCACAACTACCCTACTAGTCATAAAAAACCATCATTAGTTATCTGTGTATCATATCTAGTCAAAGAACCCATCCCAAACCTCTAATAAACCCAATTGACACATTATCAACTTAGTGATATAATCAATGGGTGATTTAAAAATACCAAATATTCAAATGATCCCTCTCTCCATCTCTAGGATTCTTAATGCATCCCAATATATTATATAGTGATATATTGATCTATATATCTTTTAATGAATAAAATACACTCTTATTGTCATTCACTATAATATTTAAATAAGAATAGGTTTTGTAGTATAGTAACCAACGACCTCTAATATATAGACACTATCCTTTCTATGCTCAACTCATCCTCTACCAAGAATATAACTACCTCATATAAGCCCATACCACGATCCACCATGATCTTGAGTTCTTTTCCCAATCCATCACATTCTAAATAATTAATTATATTAATTTTAAATTAATAATTAAATTCATTTCAATGAGGTATAATTAACTAAAAAACCAGTGGGAAATACTACAACACTGAAATAGTGAGAAACTATAAGAATTCATAGACTTGGGACATCCTCAAGAAAATGTAAGAAAAATACATATTATATTTTCTTGATTTCACCATGTACTTGTGGTCATCATCAATCCACATCCCAAAGATACCAAAATCTATGGATAATGTGGGAAAATAATAATTGAGGTAGGAGGAGTTAATCATACCTTAAATAACCAACGAATATGCCCAAGTATCACCCATATTCAATGGGAATAAAGAGATGAAAAAGAGGGATGAATATGAATAAAATTTCCCTCCCTGTCTAGATACTCGACCTAATGATGAAGAGGGTATACCTAAAAAAATCAGGTTTTCCCTTACATAAAAAAGCATGAAAAAGGTACCATTACAACATGAACCTAAAAATTATAGAATTATATCATACCACATAAACTATTTATTTAATATACCCTATTAACATGACATTACATACCTTCTTTAGAAATAATTAAAAACACATGGCTTAAGCCTTGATGGAATGACCACCCCTAGCCATAATATGGAACACCATTCCCTTGTAGAATCAAAATCCATGGCCCAAGCATTACTATAATGGAATCCTCCCTTCATGACATCACCTTCGTGATCCACACCATGAAAAAAAATCATAACTTTCATTCATAGTGTGACCCTTGGGTCATGACTTGATGTCCCTCTTATAACGAGAAAACAAAAAAATGCAATACATAAGGATCACCAGACCCCATACATTTGAATAACCATCATGTTGTGGCACCCTCCCACCATGATCTGATAATAAATAAGGGTTATTTCCTTTTCTAATTTCAATAAATAATGTTTATAGACACATTCTATGATCATCAACCATGGTGTGACTCCAATATATAAGGACTTTTCATTAAAAATACCCATATAAAAACCTTCATTCTATGACACCCATTAGTCCTATCATGACCTACTTAATTCATAACATGGTACCTCCCTTGACTATAAAATAGTCCTTGAACATCAATTCATTATGACATTATCCTCATCCATCACGGAATATTGATTCATCTATAGTAAAGTATCAATAATAGGTCTACCCTATACCACTCCAAACTAATAATTAATTTTTTCTATAAATTTCACAAATCATAATGATATGGGTCGTTACATTGTACAAAAGGATTTATTTTAGATTTACTCCATTTTTACCTTTGTTAATGTTATCCATGTTAAATATCTATATGCACTGGTGCACTCCATGGTGAAGCACTGGGTTAAGTAAAACCTCTATACAAAATCTACTATTGTTTCCTATTAAATTATTTTAAATAGCATGGGATATTTTATATGGAATATTTAATATAGGTATATCACCATGTATAAATTTAATTGAATACCTATCCTTTCATTTTGGGGAAATCTAATACAATATTAAATAAATAAAATAATATATTTGAGTATAATTTTAAATATCTTCAATATCAGGGTTCTCCCAAATCATTTGAGAAAAATATTCCTTGTTATTGGGTATTATGATTTATATCAATGAATTAAATTCTATATAATTTTAATAATTATAATTTCATAGATATATGATCAATAGATTATTTTAGATATGAAATAAATTTTTATGTCTAATAAATTCATATAGATTCCATGTAGAGTGAGAAAATCCATGCCCAATATCAGATCATTTTCTAGAAATAGAGTAATAAATAAATTTGGAGGAAGAATCTTCTAAAAAATTTCAGTTAGAGATCATTTATACACATGGGATGAAATCATCAAAATTGTATTTGTTTTCAATGATAAATCTATATAAAATATTTGATATTGTGAATTTATAGTATTGAAAAACATATAAGATATAATGGAATATGTAAATAAAAAAACAAATAAAATGGTCTTTGTTCTTGAATGAATTATAATTATTCCTATCCTAATATACTTTATCAAGAGTAATTACATAAGAACATCCTTTCTCAATAGGATGTTGACGCTATTGGTGTAAATATTCCATTTAACCCTTGGATTGGTGAATTGGTTTTGATAGGGACCAAGTATTTTTAGTTTGTAAAAATTTAATTATTAGTTGTGAATTAGGTGTGAATGTATTCTCATCGATTGGTTTAATCAGTTTCTTTATATAAATATTGTAGTTATGTGATTAATAGACTCTATTTAGACATTCAAAAAATGTTCTAATTCACTTTAGAAAATATTTATGGTACCACCACCCATATATTTTACATATATAAAGTTTAATCTTTTTATATTCCATGAAAACCCATTTTCTCTATTTATCCTAAATTATATTATGCCATTGTGAATATCTAATTGTTATTTACACTTCTATAGAACATAAATTTATTCATATCTATCAATGTATTATATCAATAATTATTTTCAAATAAATTATATTTAGAAACATATAAATCAATAAATTTTACTTTAAATATTGATGTTAAAGTTGTTAGAATACATTAAAATTGTTAGAAAATCCTTGACAAAGAATTGATATATATTTTTCAGTATTTTTGTAAGACCAAGGAATTTGATCACTATTTTGATATATAATATGTATGAGGAAAATAATTTTTAAAAAAATTATTAAAATTTTTATATTCCATGGAGCCATTCATTTATTTTTTTTCTTTTCCTAAATCATTCCCACTATTGATCTACATAACTCCACAAATAATGAATGGTGAAATACACCTTTTGTGTTCTATAAGTTAAATAAAAAATATATATTTTTATAATTTTTGATCCATTACTTAGAGATTATAGGATTATGAGATTCAATTAATGACAATAGTCATTATCTCATTACAGAATTAATATAGTGTTTCTCTTTCTTTGTTGCATTTGTGATTTTATCATAGTTCAGGCTATTTCTCACAAGTTGAGGTATATGGGTGAGTATGGCCATATATTTTTATATACCTGATTTCATACCATTTTATTTTTCATTGGGTCAATAATTTCATTATACATTAAATTCATTATTCACTTGGTTCCTCCTAGTTCTATCAATTAACTAAAATCAAAATTGATATTGTGAGTTATGATAAGAAATCAGAATAAAAAATCATATGAATATAAAAAATTAATTCTATGTTGTGTTATTTGATGAAAATTTATGTTCAATATAGAACATATATAATTTAACTTGGATTGATTTAATTTTTATCCAATTATTCTTCTTAATATAATCCCGAAAAATAGTTATGTTATTCTATGATACTATCAGAAATGAAAAAAATCACAACACATATGTATCTTCTAAATCTATTCAAGAATATATATAACAACTCATCATTAATGAACACTAATAGAACCCAATTATATAGGGTATTTAGAGTTTATATACATAAGATTCTTTTATTAAAACACAATGTACATATCCTCCATAAATGACCTCATACATGGTTCCCTTCAAGGCATTTTTTGGATAATATTCTTAATTATTACCTGAGGAAATGGAAATAAAATAAATTGGTGTGATCAAAATATTAATAATGGGGGAAACATATTAACGAGTCATATATGACATATAATTAGATTAAAAACATGTGATAAGGTGGCCTAATTATTTAATAAATAAATATTACATCATTTTCAATGAATATTCATTACATTCATTATAAAAAACACCAGATCCATAAGTGATTGGTGACTTTGGAAACATGGATACATAAAAAATAGGATGATAAAATAATTT
The DNA here is from genome assembly GCA_963277665.1 of Viscum album. Classification (NCBI taxonomy): domain Eukaryota; kingdom Viridiplantae; phylum Streptophyta; class Magnoliopsida; order Santalales; family Viscaceae; genus Viscum; species Viscum album. Next base: position 2,090,373,586 of record OY728152.1, read on the forward strand.
TTATCATATACCAAAAAATTATTCAACTATAGTAATTTACCTAGACACACCATACTTAAATCGTTTCCTCATAACCAATGGAAAATGGATGCATAAGAAAGGATAATCTCAAATACACAGTAAAGGTAAATATTAGAGATATCAATTAATTATCACAAGTAATAATAATGGTATGATGGTACAATCATAATATAATAAAGTTATGAAACCAGTTCAATAGAATAAATCATTAGTCATGAAATAATGATTTTTTAAAATAAAATAGAAAGTTTATTAGTGTCTGGAATCATCAATAATCCAACGTGATCCATGAGAGTATATTATAAACATAATAATGTGGAAAAATATAAGATAATAACATTTTAAAAATTTATGACTAATAATAGGTTCACTCTTTAAGATAATTACATGAAATAAGGTCCTCACATAAACTTATAGACACAAAAAAGGTGTATAAATTAACTTATGGATAAGAAATAAATCTATTTGTAAATTATTTTACCTTTGGTTTTCATAAAAGGAAATAATATTATCAAAACATAAATATGAAAAGTAGATTCAAAAAAATATGAAAATCATATCCATGCATCAAGAGGTAAATAGGTATAAAAATATCCATGAAACAACCTATCATGTGAATATATGAAATACAAACTCCTATAAAAATGTATGAGAAACAACCCATGATAAAAAAATCATGTGATAAATAACCATAATTGGAAAATGAAAAAATAACCTCTTATTGGGACATAAACTGTGGGAAAATGTGTACTAAACACTCAACAGAATAAACATGTATATGTTTGATCTAAAAGATGCTGATTCCTACCATTTTATCTCAATAAAATTTACCCCTTATTGGTCCAACACACACTAAGGCTATCTATGTCTATATCCAGATGCACCCAAGGATTCCAATGTGAATTTTCCCAAATATAATTCAAAACCATGATCAAAATTATGTTTTGAAATGCAATATAATATGCTTTTATGTTTTAAAACCTGTTTCCAAATCTAGAAAATACATTTTCAAAGAAAAACACATTTTTGAAAACATTTTTAATTTACAAAAAAATCTTTTGGAACCATTTAACACTTAAAATAAATGAAAAACTCAATTTACTTTTTCAGTAATGACCTGAAATTCACCAAATTAACCCTTTTTTTTTTAAACACAAACCTCAAAATAGTATAAACCAAATTGATTTCAACAATGATGAATATAAACCAAGGGAATGACCTCCTAAAGACAAGGAATTATAGTAAGCTAAAAAGGGTCAATAGAAAACACAATTCAATCACAAATTCACAACCAAACCTAATCTAAAACAAAAATAAAAGAAATCCCAAAATGATTTCATATCCAGAGAGAATATATTAAACCACAATGGTGATCGATCACTGAATGAACTGATCCAGACTAGATGGAGTCACTGATAATCACCCCAAGAAGATTCTAGGTCGAGATGGAGAATGGATTACAATGGGGGAAATTATAATTCAGCCAAGCATCACCATATAATCCCAAAAAATGATTTTTATAAAGAATTTAATCCCTATTTCATATCTTTTAATCCATGAAGATCATATTCCCCAAAAAATGCATATCCTTTTATTGAAAACCCAATATTTCTTATTACATGACATGTAAAATTTTCATGTTGTGTATTTAGTTCTTGTTTTCTATCTGGAATCCATTACACATCATGTATTCTCATTACACATTTTATAATTACCTACTAAAAAGTAGAAACTACAATTTGTATTCTAAAAATTCCAAAAAATATTTGACTTACCAATCACAATTATAATTCCAATTGCTTCTCTACATCACTCAACCAATGAAAAAGGAAAACAAAAACAATTGTTAAAATATACCTAATAGAAATAGAACAAGGTGTTAGGATTTTATAGATTTCATTATAATCCATGCCACAACTGTATAGGTTTAGTGTCTTTAGAAACATAAATAGATAAATAACCTGATCATGAGGAAATCTACATCATATCTCGTAATTTTCTTCTACCATATAACCTTAAATAAACATTCCCCACTTAAATTTGTTTTTCAAAACATGGGGAAAATGGAAACATAAGAAAGGGTTAGATCAGATGCCCAGTAAGGGTAATCATATGAGATATCAATAAATTATCAAAAGAAATCATAAGGGTATGAGAACATGATAATAACAATCAAAATTCAAACCCAATAAATTAAGTATCATTAATCATGATTCATGTAATAAGGTTTTATCAAAAAAAAAATAAAAAAGCCATAAGAGTTTAGCAAAATAAATTACCGAACATTATCAGTTACATCATATCATAAAGATATTAATGTGGTAAAAAGAAGCAGATAACATTGTGAACATGTATAACTAGTAACCGGATCAATATTTGTGTTAAAGACAAGAAATCAGGTCCACACATAGATGTATGGACATGAAACCAGGCCTACACATTAACTTATGGACATGAATACATTCCACACATAATTTTGTGTACATGAAATTATATTTACACATAATATAGTTATCTATTGAGTTTTATATCATTACCCAATGCATTAGAGGGATATACAATTCAAAGACCACATGCCACATGAAATTAAATAATAAAAGTTTCACAAGATTATAAAACCATTCATAAATTCATTATATCATAATCTATGAAAATAATATGGGTTTCATTCCATTATTTCATCATAGAATAATCCATGACAAAAACAAGGTTGATAAAAAATTAATCATAATATTGTTAACCCATGGAAAAGAAAAGAGTTTCACAAAATCATACATAAATAATCAACATCAAAAGACATCCATATAAATAATTTGGATGATTTAAAAATATCATATCCCAAATGAATAATAATAATATTTATATTTATTAATATAGATGTAAAAGATTATTAAAATATAATTCAAACCTTTCTTTGAATATAGAAGAAAATATCATTTTATTTTGATAAAATTTTGAATAAAAATTCCTAGAATATTGGTAAATTTATTTTATAGGAAAAAAATAAGTAAATTATTAAATAAAATTTTGGCCAAAATAACATTTTTGATGGTCGATAAATTCATTCATGTCAAATACATTAAAAAATATTCCTTTCACACTTCCGTAAAAAGCCAAGAAGATGTATTGTTTGAAAAACATTTTAAAATATAAATTTTTAAACCATTATAAAAAAATTAAATTTTATTGTCAATTATCTTTTAAAAAAATTCAAGAATAGGTAATAATATTCAATAAATAATTTTGAAGCCCCTATACATGGAAGAAAAATTTCATCAACCAAAAAGGAAATATGATCATATAATTTTTAAAAATTATATTATCAATCATTTTATTTAAAAAAGATAGTAAAATGTCTCTAATACAAAAATATTATTGGAAGAAACAGATGAGAATAAAATATATCATTTTAATGTATAATATCGTGATAATTTCCGTCAATTTTATTTTAGTATAGATAATCCAGAATTGAAATGATATTATAATATAAAACACTCACCTCATGTCTTGTCTTTCTAGGTTTTCATTCAACCATAATATATAATAAATAGATATTTTTTACATATATTATAGAACCATTATTATATATATGATACAATATATTTTTTTTGTTATAAAATCTGAACAAATTTTTATTATCAATTATTTATTAAATTCACTATTCTAGGTGATATCACTTCATTTTTCATGCAGGTTTCAGTTTTTCAGTGTCGTTACTTATAATAGATCATTGTAAAATAATATAAATAATGTTATTAATTTCATGATTATCATATTTAATCATTATACTAACTTTTATAACAATTCATATAATGAAGCAATAAAAATGAATTACATCACTTCATGGAGATGGTAGTCCGTACGTACACATGGGTGATGTTTCCAGTTTTTGATGGATGAAACGAAAGAACATTAAATAATAATTAACCTTTGAAAACTATAATTATATTACATATATCATAGATATTCACTAAATATATCATTATAACCATCAATTTCATGTTGTGATAAAGAAACACATCGCTTCGTGGAGGTCAAAACTCTCACGTACACAGAAGAGATGATTTCTTTTCACATAGGATAGAAAGGAAATACATAATTTTTGTTTTATAATACTAATAATAATTAAATATATTCAATATAATGATTTATATATTCCAGAATAGATATTATAAAATTAATATATGGAGAATAACAAATAAAATTGAAATTATTTAATTTGGTGTTATACCTCTTGGTTGAGAAACCTCTTTTGGTTTACACAATAATCCTTGAAAGAATGGTATTTTGGAATTAATGGTAACTGTAGAATGTAGGGAAAGAATAAAGGATGATATTAGTGTAGATATTGGTTGAGTTAAATGGATAAAACACTATGAATAATATATAATAGTAGGTTCTATTTTATTATCTCAGGGAGGGAAAACATGGAATTATATAAATTATTAAATTAATAAAAATTCATTTTCATATTATAGTTTACTAAAATTTATATTTTTAAAATCTAAGATGAATATATGTAAAAATAATATCATCCAACATGGAATTTAATTTATATTAATTTAATAATTTTTGTTATCAAATCTAATAAAATTTAGATATGTTTAGGTGAATGTTTTACCTATATCCATTAGTTTTATCCCAAGTTACCACTTTAAATGATTATTGTGATATCAAAGTATTTTACTATTTATTTGTCATGAATGTTAATATTGAAAGAAATAAGACACATAATATGATTTTTTTAAATTATAGACCATATACTATTAAATTGTACATAAATAATATATTTTTTAAGAGTTTTAAAAAAATTTAAAAATTCTTATTATATATGTAATACCATTAAAGTCATTATCATAACTATTCATAAAATTTACTTAGAAAATTTTTAAGACAATAATGTAGTTTTAATATAAGGTTTTAAAACATCACAAATACATTTTTTTTCCAAAATATTTAATGACATATCATAAATAACCCAAATAATATCACTCTATATATTTATTAAATTATCTACTTTATTTTTCAACTGATTTCATAAGAACTATATCAATGTTCCATAACAATTTAATGTAATTATTTCATTACTGAAAAATAATAATTATTCACCAAAAATTTTTTTATAATAATTCAAATAACGATTTTTAATCTATTATAACCATATTTTATACTTATGAAAAATTCTTAAAGTTACTAAAACAAAGAGATAGACATTTTTTATTTATTATTTACTTAAAACAACATTATATTCATCATCAAAGAAAAATGAGAAAAAATTTCCATATATAATAATATTGAATAAGTATATCCAAAATTAGCTAATAAAAAATAAATAAATCATATTTTCTATTTATTTTTAAATCCTTATAACATTATTTTTAAACATGATTACATGATTTTCCTTTAACAGGGTGATAAATATTTACAATGGTTACTATTTATAAGCACCATAAATAATGTTAACATATTATAAATTTTTAAAATTTTTATTAATAATATGGAATACATTTTATAAAATTACATCCCTACAACTGAAAAAATGACATTCAATATAAACTAAAAAAATGAAATGAAAAACAACTTTCCAGAAAGCACATTTTTAAGTATAAAAATGTTTTATTACAAAAATGAAGAATATTTTAAAATTAAAATTACATTAATTTGATTATTTATTATAATAAAAACTAATGAGATTTTAAAATAAATTGAAAATATTTTTTAAAATAATTGATGGGAAAATAGATTTTTTAATAAACTGTGTTTTCATTATCACTAGAAAATTAACCTTTTTTGAAAGTTACCAAAATTTCACCTTAATATAATTTTGATATGATTATTTAAAAAATTATACATTTTCTATAAAGAATAATTTTTGAATGTTACAGAATGTGATTTAATGTTAATCACATAATATAATTGAAATGTATTTTAAATGATTTTTTTGAAGCATTGAATGATTTTACTTAAAATTGTGTGATTATTTCCAAATAGTTAATAATTTTTTATTTAGTAAGGCCATTATATATATATAATAATATGATTCATAAAATTCATAACTTCCATTTCACTGGCTAGGTTATATTAGTCACATTTATGTAATAATATTTCTATAGTATACTAAATTTCACATAAATCTCAGTGATACGTGTTAAGAAATCTAACAGAATTATTATTATTTTAAAATAAATTTTCATGGTTTTATACCCCACCAAAAATAAAAAAAATTAAATCCTTTAAATTTTATCTTGATCATCAAAGGATTAATATTAGAACATAATGTTTTTGGAAACCCACTTTGTATAATGGGATAAAAAACATTCTTTGAAAAATGGTAATGGGAAACAAAAATGCTAAATTATATAACTCATAATAAGGATCCCATTTAAGGTGAAAATAAGCCGGATGTTAGAATATACACATGAATGAGAAAAATAATTTCCAAGACTATTAGTGAGTTATAGAGAACATGTTACTGAGAAATATAATGACCATAAAAATATTAATCGAGGAGGGGTTAAAAGGAAAAAAATTCATCATAAATGACGGTTAAAGAAACACATTTTTATTTTATGATCATTTTCCTAATGATTATGGATAATTATAATATATGTATATAAAACATGAAAAAATATACTTATTTTATTTAGTTCAATTTCATAAGCACAATTTCATATTTTGGTTGCGGTTTAATCAAATTCAACTTTATTTCTTACTTCAATAAATGAATATTCAAGATAAAATTTTCAATCCTGATGCACTAAAATTAACTTTTAATGGATCATAATATCCATAAAGAAATAATTTTTTTCCTCATATATATTTATATTTACTAAAACAAAAATTATTATCACAGTTTACCCAATATGTTACGTATTAAACATGTGAATACCATGATATAATATTCTATAAAAACATGTTAATCCTTTCCAAAACAAAATAAATCTCCATAAAACAACAATGAAAAAAATAAATGCATCCAAAAAATAACTCTAATTATTCATTAAATAAAATCATAGACTATATAATATATTTCATAAATCAAATAGTTTAAAATACATCATTTAATATAACATAGAAAACATTTTCATCAAATCACTAATTAATTACAAGGTCATAAATACTATCTAATTTATGTTATCAGTATCAATCATCAATTTATACCAATTAAACATTATGATCCTAACTCTATATAAATATTAAGTGTTATCTATCCCTTAATAATCCATTTTCTATAATATATTAGCTTTCCACTAAATCAATTTTCTAAGTTGTTAGAATCATTCTATATATGTTTTTATGTCCTTGAAAAAAACTACTATGGAATAATTATTAAGATTTTAATGATTCTTATAACTAGAATAATTTTCAAAAAATTTCATATGTTTATTTTCAAATAATACTTTTTAACTTGGTTAGAGAGGGAACACTTACAAGACCCAAAGGCACAAGTTATTTCACGACCCAACGGCCTTGAGGATTAATCCCAAATACATGATCTAAAGGCCCAATAACCTGACTAAACCTGAACTACCCTACACAGTATTTTCATTATGACTCTCATAGCTCCCCAGTCCTTCACAAAGGGTTTCTCCCATGTTCCTTTCAAATAGTTCTAATGATACTTTTTCCTTATCTTTAGATTATTAGAGAATAAACCATGTGAAAATCAAGAACTGATACCCCCTTCCAAGCACCGATGTTCTATTCAATTAGATGAGTAGTTCACATACTTTCCCTCTAATATTTATTTGAGGTTAGGGTACCATCAGTTTATGGTTAAACTATTATACATACCCCATATAACTTTTGGGAGAAGACATAACCTATATGAGTTCATGGTGATGTCATTTGTTCTGATGATTCCACCAATAATATTCATGGCCTTTATGAATTAGATATTCCATCCATAATTAGATCAGTTTGTGGTAGTTCTATTCAGTGATATCTTGGTGTACATCCAATATTCAACTGATCATGCCCAACATCTTGAAATTATTCTATATACACAAATAGAAAACCAACATTATACTCAGATTTCTATATTTGGATTCTGGATTGAAAAAGTGAACTTCTTGTGTCAATTTATCTTAGATTATGGAGTGTTAGTAGAAATATAGAATATTGTAGTTGTTGTATCATAAAATAATCCCAATAATGTCTTTAAGATTCATATATTTCTAGGTCCAACAATATATTATGGGTGTTTCAAACTAGAATTATCAACTATAGAAGAACCAATGTCTAGACTGACCATAAAATGGGTGAATATTCTATGGTCGTATGTTTTCAATAAGGATTTCCATGATCTAAAGAGTAGGTTGATCTTAACATCAACACTCACCTTACACAAGATGGGTAGAAAATATATTATATACTCTCACACATCGATATACGGACATAGAGAAGATCTAATGAAGGAGGATTGAGAGGTTTATTATGGATATATATTGTTGAGACTACATGATATGAATTATCAAATAAACAATATTGGGTTACATATGGTGGTATATTCCCTGAGATTTGGCAGACATTATCTTCTTGGTGAGAGGTTTGCGGTGTACATAGATCACAAGATCCTAAATTATATGTTTTCACAGTGGAACCCAAACCATCGATAAAGTATGTTAGTTGAGTATCTATATTATTTCAACATTTAGTTGGTGTATACTACTTGAAAGAAAAATGTCACTACTAATTCATTGATCAGAAAATCATTGAACATGAAAAAATAAGAATATTGTGATGAATGGTGGATAACGGTTCTATTACCAAACATGCATATGTATTTTTAGGTGTACCAAGGATGATCATAAATAAATTTTACATATATTATAATTGTTTTCCTAGACTATATTAAGATATTGTAGTTATCTTATCAAGAGGTATTATCTCTGAGGGGCAACTAATATGGTAGGGAGAAACTTTCAGGATGGTCACTTTATAATTTTTATGTTGTTCATATCTAGGGATAACTTTGTGTTCTTCTGGGTTTTCATTATGTGATGAAGATGGATTCCCATGACTCTAAATGGTGGTACATCCTAGTTTTAAAAATATGTATCTTGATCTCCATAGGCAGTAATGGTTTTTAAGGATGAATAAAAGCGTAGTGGGATTTTTGGAGAGATGATTCTACTATTAAGAGCTGAAGGATGAGCATTAGAGACCTACTAGCTTAATGAATCTTTTTAAAATTCTGAAATAGATATACGATGATTCACCATGTAATTTATGACAATATTACCCATGAAACCATGAAAAAATGAATTAGTGTTTACGATCGTGGATCGAATGATGAAGGTACCCTATTTCTTTCCTATCGGGGTGACCTTCATCATCAATTATCTGGGTATTATCTATATATGGGATATATTTTTATTAAAATATGTTTTGAGGATTATCATTTTTGAGGAATATTCTCATCCCAAAACATTATTCTAGTAGGGACATCATAAGGAATTGGGATCACAGGTTCTTATGAGTGTGACAAACCATCCTCAGACAGGAGACCAATCTCAGCTGACAATTCTGATTCCAGAGCATATGTTTTTGTCCATTTTCATTATTTAAATGGTTTATAGGAGTTTTATATGGAATCCACAAATCATTCATATCATAATATATTTTAGGAATTGATCCAAATAGATCCTTTAAAGACTTTTATGTAAGGAACTTCCATTAACCACAGTATTAGTTTGAGGTAGCCAAGTCATCTCCTGTTGGACCCAGTCTTGTATTGAAGATGTCTAAATTAGTTTAGTTGGTTATAATGTTGTTTGGGACTATGGATAGCAAGCATAAATTATTGCAGTCAGTTCCTTAGAAACCAACTTCTTTGTAATTTATGATAAACCTATATTTATTCGATGAATATTAATAAACTACTTATCACATCATGATTGTTATTCTACGTGACATAGTATGTCATAATGTCATATGAATAGTTGTTTCATTAAAAGTTCATATCATATCCATTCTATGATGAGAACCAAGAGTATACTGAAACTATTCAAGAATATATTTTTTATGGTCGGATGACATAATTTGAAGGGAAAAAAATGATACATTCTATTAAGGGTGAGGTCTGAAGAAACATTGATGCACCTTCTCATGGTGTGCAGTCTTGGTAATATCTAAGAGGATACTATTAGAATAATAACTGGTAGTAAGAAGTGCACAATTTTATGTGTCATTGGACATTCCTATCTGCATATGTCTGTATTGGTCCTTAGACATCATGATCATTATTACTAGGTATTATGACTCATGCACATATATGTATTGACAAAAACTATGACAGAAGATATTCACGGAGAGGTAGGATATGTTGGGTGCATCCCAAGTAATAATTGATTAATGAATAATGCGAGAAAGTATTTGTCTATTGATGCAGATATCCCATTCCCTTTTATGAAAATGATGTATCCGAACTAAATCAATGTCCATTGTGTTCTCTAGGAAAGTTAAATTTTGGGATGCCAAATAATGAGAAATTTATCACATGGGTTCATTTCTCTTTCATGCAACCTACATTATTGGAGATATTGGGAAAAAAGATTATATTACATGGTAAACGTTCATATGATGTGACATGTCATTGTGACATCAACTTCTTTACCTTCTCTTCCTTAACCCATTCCTAGATAGTAATCTTTGACATCTCAATCCTGCCTAATTTCAATAAGAAAGAGGCCTAGAGGGTCACACACTAAGTGTATCCAATATCATAATTAAATAATTTATTTTTTTTATAAGTTGAATAAATATTATTCCTAGTTGTGAATTCACAATTTTTCAAGTTTTCATGATCGTATTTATTTATTCCCTAGTTAGTTGAGAGTATATATTGTAGGTGGAATATTAATTTATAAGCGAATAATGAAGTTATATTTATTTAATAAATAAATACTCATTATTCATTGCCCAAAAAATATTGCGGAGGATTGGAGAACAAATTTATGGGTATGGTGAGATATAAAATTAAATTTTATTTGGTTAAAAAATATTTTAATATAACGTGCAAGTTAAGAACATGTCATGGAAATAGTAGTATTTCTATTATTATTTTACATCGAGTTTCGAATGGAATAATAAATTAAGTAATGACACCTATGCTAATTATTTATAATTACCTGGTGAATTAAATCCCCTATTATGTTATTATTCTCTAGATTATCCAAGGGGTCATTTGACTGGCTGACAATCATTGGGTGCTCACCATGATTCAAGAAAATCCCCCAATCCTGATGAACTCTTCCCTCTCTGGGAACTCTCTCAAGAACAAGAGAGATCCTGTTCCACCTAATAAAGAATAATGTTTTGGAAATAATTCTCAAGGTGATCAAAGGCAGACATTGAAACAACAATGATCATTCATGCTAGCACCTAAATACTCTTGTAGTGACATCTGAAGATACATGGTACACATATGGATCACTGCTATAGGATTCCTAACCTTAGATTTTATATTTAAATGAATCTTCACCTAAGACCCGTGGTCAGATGCATCAATACAGAAAGAATCACCTTGGAGGTAATTCATTTATTTAATTAAATTAATTATAAACAAAATATGTTGATCCTATGTTCTCGATTCTTAGTTATCTCCATTTTATTTAATCATTGATTCAAATTCATGGATACTAGTGGTCATCATCATATTAGTCATAGATTAATCATCAATTATATAAATTTTCAAAGATGGGTAAATGCACATCCAACATTTCCACTATGCCAAGAACCTACAAGTGGTATCATAGAAGTCAAACTTAATTTATAATTATTTAAATAATTCATTGATGATTTATCCTTTAATAATTTAGTTTGTCAGTTCATGTTTCGTCGTTCTTGTAATAAACATTTCTAGATATGTTCATCCCTTATAATTTCCCATTATTCTAACAAAAAAGAATAATTTTTTATTAAAATTAAATCATGGATCTCATCAATAGGCACATATGGTTCTATCCAAATAAAACAATAATATATTCCATGTAGTCAGATCTACACATCATGTATTTTTGTTCAATTTATCATGAGTAATTATGAAATTTTTCAAGACAAGTGCATTAATGAGATGTGGTTTATTTAATTCTTAATTTTGAGTTGACCAGGACAGACTAGAGCCCAGTCAGTTGGACTACAGGCCTTGTGGCCCATTGAAGACGACATGTAGTCCCTTCAGGTCATGGACAATTTGTGTATCCCACACTGGGTTTTCCCATATGGTGAACGTATAACATGAAGTCTACATGGTGTGTCACCCACTGAACATGCCATGTACTCCAAATAATTCCAAAGTACACCTCACACACCATTTCCCCTGGCATGTACTTTATATGAATGGTTAGGAGAGTTCATGTTGTGTGTTCTGATCTAGATGTCGCGTATTGTTTCCAGATTATGATGATTTAAAAAGTTATTAATATATTATGTTACCCTTGAGACAAGTACCTTAGTTTGGATGTAAATTTAGTACAGAACATGTGATGGGTGTTTGATATATATATATATATATATATATATTGTGTGTCTGTGTGTTTAATTGACATCTACATAATGTTCAAAGATCTGCACATCATGTATGAGTTGAATTCCAATTTTAATTCTATGTTTATGCTACATTTCCCCAAGAATAAAGTGTGTACAAGTATAAATACATGATGTGTAGTCATGGACGAGTATTCATGAGGATGATTCTAAGGTACAAGTTATGTTCAAGTATATGGATGAAAATCTCAAGGATATTCAAAAAAAGAATTATGAAAAAAATTATTTATTAGTTAAAGATAATGATTAATCGATTCGAGCATAATTTATATTAATAAGAATGATTATAGAATAAAATTATAGTGTTATTTAATGCATAATTCTTTGCATATCTGTGGATTATCATGAGTTTTACAAGACTATTGTATGTCTTTGGTTCCCTTTTATTTTATTTATTAAATTAAAATTTTTGGCATGTGTGCATTCGCTTTATTAATATATTGGTCTTGTGCTCCCATGGTTTCTCTTATATAAATCAAAATTTACCCCTCACCTACATCTGAGTTAAAATCATATGAAATGGATGGATCTACCAAGCTTGTAGATGTGGTTCATGTTAGGAGTTGAGGTGAAACCAATACAAGGAGATACTAAGGTTGACCGGTGGAAAGATATAAACCGAAACCTTAAATAGTTCAAGCTATTTCTCCTCAAGGTCATATTTATTTTATCAAAATTTAGATAAACTAACCAATATTAAATTACAAGATCAAACCAATTATTTTATTTCCGTCAGTTTTATGGGTATTTATTATGGATTTTTGACACTATCACATAATTAATGAACTAACAGACATACAATATACCTAAAATTATAATTTCTTATGGGTAAATCGTATATATACATGCTTAATCACTTATGTATATTCCACTTAACATTAAAAATAATGTGAAGAAATATTAAATGGGAAATTATGCATTAAATATAAAATCTCTCTATTAAATATTATGTCAGTATAGACTTCTATTTCTTCTGTTAGAATCAAACCATAGTTCAAAGTGATTGACCAATACTATTTGGGGGTAATTTAAATTATTGGGGTATTCTAATTTTTTGTTTTGTGTTGAAATAAATTAATTTACATAAAGGTTTGACTAACCTAGTGGGACTTGGAGTAAATAAGGGTCAAAGGTTGAGGAAATAAAAAATTAAAGATTTTAAGATTAGGGACTCCACTCTATAGATCAAGGAGCAGTGATTTAATATTGTTGTCATTTGGAATGCCTACCTAAAACCTTTCAAGTTTCGTCACCAACCCTAGTTGGGGTAATATGAAGGAAAATATTGATACTCACTTCTATAATGACCAAGAAATAAGATATTAAAAATCCAATGGTTAGGGATGTTGGGTTTCAAAAAAATAGTGGGAGACTAATATATACTAATTTATGTATTTATCTATATTTATCATGAAATATTAATAAAAATCATTTAATATTAATTTGTTGAAACAAGAATCAAAATTCAATCAAACATATCATTGTGATACATACTTGAGAGGAAAATCCTTCTCTTCAGCACTAATTTCCAAGAGTGGAAAAGGAACATTTAGGTTATCCTTCGCCATGGGTGGAAACATTACCTGCTAGAAGAGACTTTACCACTTGCATCTTAATGTGAAGAAAGTGATGAGGAAGTCTCTATGTACAAAATTAATCATAATGATGCTATGAATGTTTATTGACTTATGATATCATCCATAACCAATGATCTCCTGCATTAAAACGAGGTAATGGATACTTATAGTAGGATTCCTCATCTTCGGGATCTCTATCAAGAGAAGGTGAGACAGGAGAGGTATAAGATCTCCATCACCTTGTTCACTACAAATGTTGGAGAGTCTGTGAAAGTTTGACAACATGTAGTCAAACTTAATGGCTACATTGAGTGTCCAAACATATTATAGATTAAATTATCTAATGATTTAATTATAGATATCATACTATCATATCTACCTAATACCTTCTCTAGTTTTATTGTGAATTATAATATGATAAATAATGGTATGATTCTATCAGAGCTTCATACCCTGATTCACTATGATTATAAGGACCTGGGGTGTGAAATACTCATAGTTCATATGGTGAATCAAAAGAGTAAGGACAAGGAAAATGGTAATAATATTTATAAACAATCTAAATCCTCTGAGCACTATCTAACCAAGTAAAAGAATATCTATAGGCAGGGAAAGTAAAAGGAGATAGTATGCTTTGCATGTGTAAATTCAGGCTGCTGGAAGTGGAACCACACCAATAAGCAAGGGGAAGAAAAAGTTGTGTTTGTTATCGAGTGAAATAATTCCATTTCTACACATTGGGTATCAGATACAGCTTGTGGGGCTCACTTTTGTATTCCAATGCATGAACCAAGTAGATTCGGAGAAATTTAAAGAGGATAAGTGGATTTGCGAGATTTAAAGGGTGTGAGGCTGGATGCCCTTTCCATTGGTGATTTCCACCTCACATTGCCAATGAGAATGATTTTTGTTATAAATGGTTGTTATTATGCACCTATTGTTTACTAAGAACATAATTTTTGTATCTTGTTTATATACTGATGAATTTATTTTCAATTATGGAAATAAATTTTGTTTCTTTCACAAGGAAAACATATTTTATGGTATGGTTCATTAAAATAATAGTCTATATGTATTAAATTATGTGAAATAATTATTGGAAACTGATAACCAACCATGTTCACATGACACATACTCACCCAGTTATGGAATTAGTAACTTGTCCATATAAATGAGAAGCTCCTAAAAATTCTCTATGAAGATGATTATTTAGACTCTTCCAAGAAAAAAATACTTGATAAACTCTATGCCTTTTTACAAGGGAAAATTTCAAAACAACAATTTGATGAATAAGGTGAAAGAGCCATAGAGCTTCTAGGATTGGTATACACTGATGTGTGAAGACCATTTCTAGTAGAAGCTGTAGGTGGACATTCATACTTCATTGATTTTACTGATGGATTGAGTAGATATGACTATTTATACTTAATGAGGTATAAGTTTGAGTCCATTGAGAAATTCAAGATGTTCAAGAATGAATTATAGTATCATCTTGGTAAGAAGAAGAAAAAGTGTAGATCGTATCGAGGTAGAGAATATCTTAACCAAGAGTTCATCGACCTTTTGTAGGAGTCTGGGATTCCATCTCAACTCACTCCACCATATACACCACAGTTTAATGGTGTTAGTAAAATGAGGAACAATACCTTGTTGGACATGGTAAGGTCAATGATGATTCATGAAGATCTTCCATTTTCCATTTGGGGATATTCATTAAAAACTGTGGAATAATGATTAAACCATGTACCAACTGAGGTAGAAAATGGGATTCTGTTCAATATATGGAGTGGAATGAATCCCGCTTTGTCACATACACATGTATGGGGATGCAAGACATTTGTTAAGGATTTATCAAGAAACAAACCAGTACCCCATGGAATGAAGTGTATCATTTTAGGGTATCCCATGAAAAAAAGGGTACTACTTATTCAACCCCTCAAAAATGAAAGTGACTTTTTCAAGACAATATATCATTGTTGAGAGAGAGAAAATCCTCAAAATGAATAGTGAGAGAATTATTGACATTGATGAAGTTGATTCTCAAGATACATAAGAGTTGGTACATGAAAAAGTTCCATAGGTCCTCGTGGAATAGGTAGTTCCTAAAACATAATTTCTGCATAAGAGCACAATAGAGGTAAGGGAACAAGAGAGATATTATTTACTTGTCCCTGAGGATGGGGAATCATTGTTGTTGGAAAATGGTAAACCTCTATCCTACAAGGAAGCGATATATAAATTAGAAGATACGAGATGGCTAGAAGATATGAATTTTGAGATATATTCCATATATTGGATCTTCATCTAGATTCTGGTCAATGTTCCCATTGATGAAATGCCTGTTGGGTGTAAATGGGTATTCCAGAAGAAACTATACATAGAATTTCAAATTAGAACCTAAAAAACAAGGCTAGTGGATAAATGTTTTTAACAGTATCATGGAATTGACAATAATGAAACATTTTCACCAGTTTCCATGTCTAAATACATAAGAATCATACTTTCCATAGTAGCGTTCCCTGACTATGAGATTTGGAGATGGATGTCAAAACTACATTACATAATCGGAACATTCAGGAAGATGTCTATATGACCCAACAAGAAGTGTTTGTGACATTAGGTGATGCTAAAAGGGTATGCAAGTTGCAGATATCCATTTATGGATTAAACTAGGAACCCATATCATGGAACATTCGATTCGATGAGGCCATTAGTGAATTTGGTTTCATTAAGAATGGATGTGATCCATGTGTTCACAAGAGGTTTAATGAAAATGTGGTCATTATCGTAGTAGTTTATTTTGATGAAATATTGCTTATTGGAAATTAAATACCAGTATTGAAGTAAGTCAATGATTTATTGAAAATGTGTGTCTCCATGAAGGACATAGGCAAAGCATGCTATATTATAGGGATCAAGGTCATTTTTGATAGATCTAGGAGGATTCTTGGACTAATTCAATGTACGTACAATGAAAAAATATTAATAGATTTAGTGTAGAACAATCCATGAGGGGGTTGGTTCCAGTGCCAATGGGATACATATTTCTAAGAAAATGTGTCCCTAGACACAACATTTGATAGATAGGATGAGTAAGATTCTACATGCCTCAGTGATATGATCTATCATGTATTCCATGTTTTATACAAGACCTGTTGTTTCCAATGCACTGAGCATGGTAGGATGATATCACAAAGATCTTGGAGAACAATATTGGAATTTTTCAAGACTATCCTCAAGTATCTTGGAATAACTGAGGATATGTTCCCAGTGTATAGAGGATTTCAGTATTTTTTCATCAAAGGGTGTGTTTATTCTGGTTTCAGTCAGACGAAAATGATCTGAAGTCACAATTAGGATATTTTTTCTGTCTCAATGATGGAGATGTGAGTTTGAAGATTTTAAAGTAGCTAGTTGTCGCTGAATCTATAGTAGAGTCCGAATATATAGTTATTATGATGCCACCAAGGAAGTCATCTACACTCAAAGCATTGTCTAGGATATTTATATGGTTACTAGAAGTAAATATTTCATTACATGGTATTGTTATAATACTACAGTAGTAGATCTTACAAAAGTTCCATGGTCTCATCAACCGAAAATGCACATACACTGAAAGTATCACATACTGAGGTATTTTTATCAAAGGGTTGAGTTGTATTGAGAAGGGTGTCTATGGGGGAGAACTTGATGAGACCCTTGACTAAAGACACATATCAGCAAAAGGATGAATATAATTTGAGAGCTAGCAGACTAAAGGTTGTTAACAATTCTCTCTAGTGCATGTGGGAGTTTTTTGGAGTAACTTCATTGTAATTTATGATAAACCTGTATTCATTTTATAAATATTAATAAACTACTTATCACATCAGGATTGTTCTTCTATGTGACATAATATGTGATACTGTCTTAAGAATATATATCACATTAAAAGGTGATAAATGATCCCTGCTATGATGAGAACCCAAAAGTTATATGACACTATTATGTAATATATGTTATATATACATATGATATAATTTTAAGGAACAAAAATGATACATTCTAATTGGTGTGGGGACTCATGAAACTTTGAGGCACCTTCTCATGGTGCGCGCCCATGGTAATATCTAAGAGGATATTATGAGAACAAGACCTACTAGTAGGAAGTCCACATTCATAAGTTTCATTGTATTTTCTTATATAAAGTCATGTGATTTGTTCTAAGACATTGATAATATTATTATTGGGTAATATAACTCATACGCGTAGATGCATTGATTAAAATAGTGATGATAGATATTCACAGTGAGGTGAGATATCTTGGGTAAATTATTAGTAATAGTTCTTTAATGAATAATGTGGGAGAGTATTTTTCACTTCAATGGATGTATATATCCAAGGACCTTTGATGGATTTGATATAGCTTAACTAAATCAATAGCCATGGTGTTCTCTAGTAATGTTAAATTCCAGGAAGTGAAATAATGAGAAATCGAGCACATGTGTTGATGGCACTTGCTTGAAACCCGTTTGATTAGAGAGATCAATACAAAAGGATTATATTACATGGTAAATGTTCGTATGAGGTGTCATCTCATTGTTACATCCACTGCATTCTCTTGGGTTCCTTGACCCATTGTTCGACATTAATCTAGGACTTTAGGCAAGCCCACCTAATGCCAATGAGAAAGAGGCCAAAAAGGGTCACACACTAAGTGTAGCCAGTATATCAATTAAATAATTTATTTATTTAACAAGATGAATAAATATTATTCTTGGTTGTGGTTTAATCATTTTTCATGTATTCCTAAACACATTTATTTCATCACATGATATTCGAGTGAATATATACAAGATGAAATATTTAATTATCGGTGAATAATGTAGTTGTATTTATTTAGTAAATAAATAGTCATTATTCAAGGCTAGGTAAATATTGAGAAGTATTGGGGGACCATGTTATGGTTATTGTGGGAAATAATATTAAATATTATTTGGTTAAATAATATTTAAATATAACCAGAATGTTAAACACATGTCCTGGAAATAATATCTTTATTATTTGTATTTGACATAGGTTTTCACATTTAATAATAAATTAAATAATAGAACATGTGATAATAATTTATCTCTAATTAGTGAATAAAATTCTATGTTATGATATTATTCTAATAAATTAGCCAAGGGATTATTAGACTAGCTAACCAATCGTTGTGTGAAAACATCCTTGGAGAAAATATCTCGAGCCTAGAAAACTCTTCCCTATCTAAGAAAACACTCAATAAAAAGAGAGATATTCCTCCACCAGATCAACTAGAATGCTTTGGAAGTTATTCTAAAGGCGATCGAAGGCGGACATTAAAAGCGCGGGGATCATCCATGATAACATCAAAAGACTCCTTCAGCAATGTTTGGAAATACATGGAGCACGAGTGGATCACCACTAAAGGGTTCATATCCTTGGATTCTCCACCAAAATGAAGATACACCTCATACCCATGGTCGTACGCATTAAAGAAGAAAGAGTAACCTTGGAGGTAAATCTATACTTTAATTATATTATTTATAAAATAAATATGTCAATTTTCTCTTCTCAGATCCTGGTTCTATCCTTTGTGTTTTATCATTGATTCAATTATATGATTACTGGTGTTCATGATAATATTTATCCTATATTAATCATATATTATGAAAATTTTTAATGTTGGGTACATGCCCATCCTATGCTTCCACTGTGCCCATAACCTATAAAAAATTATATGATGACCATTGAATATAATCTCAAGATTTTGAGGTTAGTCATCAGGTTTTTCTTCTAGTGTCACCGCAGATGGGGAACACCGTATATGGAAATAGGGGATGTTAACTCCTAGGATTATTGTTTTATTTGAGATAATGGAGAAGTTTTGTCCGGTGGTAAATTTTTTGGATGTTCCAATATTCTATAGTTCTTTGTAATATGTATTTTACATGTTACATATTCCAAGATATCACCCTGAACCTTCTCACATGTTAGTTGTTAATGATGTTCAGCTTGAGGCAAATTTTTCCATTGATAAAAATGTTATTCCTGTAATGGAAAATAGTAATAATAATAAATTAAGGATTACCATTTATTTGGTGTGAGTTTTACAATCAAATAGGTATTTTTAGGAGGAGACCTGGGAGAGGGAGTTGGTATACAGGTGTTACAACCCATGTTTTGGATGAATACTCTTCAGTGATGCATAATACCAAAAATCAATTATACGGTGCTATATATTGGTGAGGTTTTATGATACCATATTTTCACTGGTAAATTTTTCTTAGTGTTTTTTTAGCCCTTAATTTTAGTATATGATCTCTTTTTCCAACATAGGTTACTGTGTCAGGGGTGTTCAGAGGGAAAATTGAGAGGAGGAAAAAGTCTAGAAACATGAACTAATTCATGACATGAATGGTCATTAATGATGTGAATGGTTTTGGTAGGATAACATGAATATTGTTGATGTAGTCAATAGTTTTCTATGTGGAATTGGATCATGATGCGAGAAGTCATTCACGACGTTAATTGGTTTTTGGGATTTTAAGCTAAGGTGACTAGTTTTTCAGTGTATATGATAACATAAAGATTTACAGTGTAAAAACCTAATTCACATAAAGAATTATTTTATATCCAATTGATTTATTGATTTCCATTTCTTATGTTTCCCACAATCCTTATTCACTTTTCTCTCAAGTTTCATCCATCCCTTAGGCGATTTTGGGAGTTATCTTTGATCCAATTGAAAATTTCATTAGATCATGGTGAAAAAACCTTTGAAATTGAAGGAGAAGAAGGAGGGACCTAGTTATAAGTTATCCATTTAATATTTTTTTCATTAGAATATATAACTCTGATATGGGTGGTTTAGAAAAACTCCATCACATCGGTTTCATTTCATTTTAGTATATGCAATAGGTGTGTTCAAACTTTAACACCCTACCAATGATTTATCCCAATTGTTAACCCATTTCAGGGATGAAACTGTATGAATAGACTTACCATGGAAATTTTTTTTGTATATTTTCATTAAGATTAATACTTGTGGCCATCCGAGGGTGTGTTCTGACCATTGAATTTAGGTTGGTACTTAAACAGAATGAACCTAGAACCCCTTCAATTATTGGAAATTATTTATTATTTTTATTAACAATATGAGTGGGTTTTTAATGTGAGTTAATAACATGGCATGACATGTAATTATTTTAACATTGTAATTATGATTATTTACTTGAGAATAAATTATATGGATTAGAAGTGGTAATTTGGCCTATAATTTTAATTGGTATAATGGCATGATGATATGTGGATATGATGATATGTGTAATGGTAGTTATGCTTATACGATATTAGAAATGGAAATAGTTGCAATTATTATATTAATTGGTAATTTTTTTAGATTAAAAATTTCAATATATCAATTTAAATGGTATGAATTTGGTAAAAGAAGTAAATAACAAGATAATTTAATAATTGTGGAATTGAAAAAAATTCATTTTGATAACATATTTGGCACATGTGTGTTTGGTATCATAAATGGATTACTTGTAGTTTATTATACTTATGAATCCTGGTCACATAATTCTTATGTGTGAGATTATAGGAATGTTATGGCGATCCTTCCTAAATGATATTATAGGTTGAACATGGAGATCCTTCCTAGATTATAATATAGGTTAGACATAGAATTGATTTCTAGATGATATTGTGAGATGTAGATAGCATTCTTTGATGCATGTGATTTTGGGATTTACATAGATCTCTTTCCCTAATTATATTGTAGGTTAGACATGTTATTCTTTTCTATAGTAGATTTTGTGCTGGACATGACATTGCATCCTAGGTGAGATTATGGGTTGGACATGGTATTACATCCTGGATGAGGTTATAGGTTGGACATCATCTTACTTCCTAGATGACATTATAGTTTGGACATAGAGTTCCTTTATATATGAGATTGTTGGCTGGATATGTCAATCATTTAAGCTGATGGACTCTGTTAAAAGGACAAAGACATCCAAAATCAAATTGAAGTAGGTCTGGTTGTCCCTGAGTATCAACTCGGAGCTTAAGGGTTGACATGTTACTTTATTTCTTTTATTAATTTATCATATTTTTACCTGAACTATGTAATCAGACTGGATTTTTAGACACCATGGGTGTTAGCCTACTGTGTTGTACTCAAACCTTGTTCGAGCTCCATGGTATTTACAATGGAAATGGACCCAATACATGATTTATTTTTTTTTGTTAGATGGGATTGGATCTTGCAGACATTATTGAGAATGGGGTTTGGGACCAAGGTTTTTAGATTCTTTATTTAGAGTGTGTTTATTGTTAACTTACATGACATTCAACACATGATTTTGATTGGTATAAATTATAACATTACATTTTTTGTTAATATAATTTTG
This sequence comes from Viscum album, assembly GCA_963277665.1. Classification (NCBI taxonomy): domain Eukaryota; kingdom Viridiplantae; phylum Streptophyta; class Magnoliopsida; order Santalales; family Viscaceae; genus Viscum; species Viscum album. The sequence goes on from OY728152.1 coordinate 2,090,396,150, forward strand.
TATTTTAGGTTTTTATGAATGTATAATGGTTTGATTATATTATTGTTTACCTTATTTTTTTTGATATTATAACTTTATTATAGAGGGTATAGTCTCTCCATAATTTTCCTTCCACCCTCTCTACTAGTAATAATCCTTTGGTGTATGCCGATGAATTCCTTATGTCATGCAACTACCTATCCCAAACAAATGAAGGGGTACCAAAACATCCCAAGGAATGGAATTGTTTCTCTTGATTTATAAATGTTATAATTTTTATATTTTAATGAATATAGTGTGTGATTTAATTTTTATTCATTTATTCATCACCTAGGATGAAAATAGGATGTGTGATAATAAATTATATTTAGTACATATAATTTAGTTGACATTTTTATGATTATAAGTGATTAATAAGATATAAATAATTGGTATTTTTTCCTGCTTTCATTAATAAGCTATTTTTTATCTTATATATGTTTTTTCTGTAACTTTACTTTATTGAACCAATAATTATTTCGTTTTTATTAAATTTATCTACATGATTATTAATAGATCATATTTGTATTATATACCTCACATTGAGTGTGGGTTTCTTGGAATATGGAGTACCATATTTGTAGGCGACCATTATGTAGATAGGTTTTTCATAAATTAGTGGTATGTGATACCTATTACATTTTTTCCTAAACATTGATATCATGGATTTTGAAATATGTTTTTTGAGTGATGCATTTATAATTTTAGTGATATACCGCCATAGTGGCATCTAATAGAGAATCATGAGTGTGGGGATAAGAATCCCCCATTAATTGTTGTGCTAAAATCTTTTGTTTCACTAAGAAAAATTTTATATGTGAAATTATGAGAGATTATTCTTTTCTTTATATAGTTTATAGATCATGGGGATCTATGATCTAATTTATCTATGTATGATTTTGTGAGATATTTTATGATATAACATCCACCTTTATTTATGGGGGATGCTGGACTACAATATATGATGTTTTAGATTGAACCCATATTGACAATTTTTTATCATATTAATACACCCTCTAAGAGTATTGTGATACTAATTATGTATATTCATTAAAGAAAAGATAAACATTTTTTTGGAATATCATTTCAGGCATACTAGCATGATGGATTACATGAGAATTAAGTGATTAACTATATCTTCAAATGTTTTCCCCCAAGTCATAGAGGTCAGAAAGGTCTTGGTGTTTATGCATCTTCACTAGTGGGACATGTAAATGATAGAATAAATTTCACACATCAAGTATTTTCTATGATTTTCACCCTTATTAGTGGGGGATGACATTACTAAGTTAATACAATTTGTGGATAACTTAAGGCATACAATATAATTTTAGGTGAATATTTTTTACCTAAAATCTTTTATCGAGGTGGTTATTAGGTACCTAATTAATATGTGAATCTAGGATGGAATTGTTATTCCAAATAATTCTAATTCATTCATGTGATCCAAGTGTTAATCATTAGGTAGAAGGAAGTTGTAATATGATGATTCTCATAGTGAAACTGATAGGTAGGTCATATAGGGTCATGTTTTAGCTTTTCATCAGGTGGAGGGACTCCACTAGATTTTTCCCCCAGTTGTAGGGTGGGGAATATCAAATATCAGTTCAATTGAATAACCAAAGAGTCTCACACATTTAAGAATATGATATATTTTTTTTGTGATTATATCAATGTTCATATCAACTAGGTCATAAAAATGTGTTTTTTTAACACAAGGCTAAAGAGAAAGATTAGAAGTGTCACCAAAATGTAGTAGTTGGTTCCCTTCAAGTTGATTAGTAAATAATATAGGATATAGTTCCCATAGATAGTGGAATAGGTCGTATCCAGGTGGTTCACCTCAAAGGAATTAGATTTTGGGAGTCCAAGGTAGTGAACTAAACTCAAGAGAGTTATTATAAGAAGAGTTGGGTCCACATGATAATGGAAACGGTAATTCAATCATGAAAGGAAAAATTATAGTAAAATAATCCCAATCAGTTATTCTATTTGATAAGGATTTATCACATTAAACATTTTTTAATGTTTTTTATTGATTAGTTATAGTAATGGAGTATCTAAAGCGAATCATAACCATTGATATAATGATATGACAAATGGACCATGCAATCAACGGAGAGGGAGGGTGAATCATGGTGAAAATTTTATTGAATTCTCTTTCACATTTATACCCGATTCCTTCTTAATAATGAACCCATAATATCTTTTGGTATTATAGTGGATTTATTACCTATCACTCATCTACTATATACAATGAAAAAAGTAAGAAAATAATAACATAAGGTATATTTACAAGGTTCACCACTAATGTGGATCAATACATCCTCTATGCAATTAGAATCAATATATATATATATATATATATTTACAATTAGAATTAGTCATTGTTTAACAAATATAGATTTAAAATTATATTTCTTTTAATAAAAAATATATTTGATAGAAAGTCATACATACAACACCAAACCACAACGAAAAACAATATATTATATGACCATTAAAATGTATCCCTAAAATAAGTGGGTAATAATAGATGTAATTGAATAATAAAATATATGTATAAATAGATATAATGGTCAGTTTCAATTCTATGGCACTAAAAAATTTAATTAGTGAAACTAAATAAATAATACGTCTCATTTATTATTAAAAATTTAACCTTTATAAAAATTTAATTATTATGTTTTTTTTAAGAAACTAAATAATTTATGGATAGAATAAATTTTTATATTAATAATACATTAATCCCAATTTTATTATTAATTGATATGAAATATTAATAAGAATTGTTAATACTAACAAAATATTATTTTTCTTAAAAAAACATCTCATTATATCTTTATTTTTTTATTTAATAGTTAAAATATAGACTTATAGAATATTGATTTGATAAAATAAAATTCATTTTTAGATTCAACATGTAAATATTCACTAAATATGTATTTTTTTAGTCTTTTATGAATTTATGGTCCTAAAAACATTTCAAAAGGAATAAAATACCCCTATAATCTCTTTGCATATGGAAGAAATCCTTCACATAGGTCTAGTAGAGATAGTAGATGCACCTTGAGTTGAAAGCATCAGAATAAACTTGAAGAAATTGAATTTCTAAAATATTATTAAGTGACCCAAATACCATCCCATGGAAGGGTTCATGGAACAAATGAACCAAAAACCACCAGTACGTGGATGGACCTATGAGACGCTGGCCCATAGGTCAATGGCCAGTGAACCCAGGAACTCACAAAAAACAGCCTCCGCAAACCCCAGCTTATGATTCTTATGTGGATCAAGATATCTCTTTATGGTATTAAAAAAAATGATGTCACATTCCAATAGATATGATTTCCCCCAAATCAATATTAAAGGAGAGCAAGAGGAAGACGAAGAGGATGGAAGAAGAAAGCATGGAGGAGACCCTAGAGGTTGGATGGTAGAATTCAGAGTGGATTTCAGCTTCAGTTTCAAAACATTGATAATGATCAAATCAAGAACCACATTTTCATAGGTATAACATACCACAAACAATAAAAAAGTAACATAATAATAATGGTAAAACTTTAAAACATAATCGGTTTCATTAGAAACAAAAAAATTCTTGTGGATGAACTCCCCACGAATGACAGGTTTTATGACCCTCCTTCAATATAGAATTCTGCATAGTGTATTGCTATGTGGATTGAACCCCGCAGTTCATACTGCATCAGTACATGGATATATCCCTATGTAGTGTGGTGAACAACATCTAGGACCATGTTCCATGGTGGTGTGTGGTGGTCCATGCCCATGCCCGTGTAATAATTCAGTACCCGGACAACCCCTCTTCCCGCATTCCATTTTGGTATGTGGATCTCCCCCCATACTGCGTGATAAAATAGTACGAATAATGGGGAGTCTTTGGGTGTCCAACACTCCGGCACCAATCTCACCCTTCCACTACCATCTAGTCCTCTATATACCCTCCGGGAACCAGTCCCGACATCAGGTTAAAGCCCCCTCCAAATCCACCAAACCCATATGATTTGATCATCGAGCACATCAGTGCACCCCTTGGAGTCTATATACCCATGGTAAGTAGAGTCATGAAGTCTCTCCCCAAAATGGTTTAGAATAATGATATTTTTGTATGTCGACATTTCCATGGTAACCTAGAGTCCAACCATGTTACTCTGACATGAAACTCCCTATTATAGGGATTAAGGGTGATCACATTCGTTTACATTAAATGAGGACTGTCGATCAATCAAAGGAATCATGTTCTATCCTCTATTTCACGAGAGGTGACATTACTCCACTTCCCTAGAGCACATTTTGGAGCTCCAACCATCATGCATGATAAAATAGTACGTAGAGTGGGGCTTTTTTGTGTGTCCATCCCTCCAGCACCAAATATCGCTCTTTCGCTACCATCTATCCCTCTATAGACCCTCCGCGAACTAGTCCCCGACATCATGTTAAAGCCTCCTCCAAATCCACCAGAACCATATGATTTGATCATCGAGCACATCAGTGCACCCCTTTGATTCTACATATCTATGGTAAGCAGAGTCATGATGTCTCTCCCCACAATGGTCCAGACTCCTGATATTTTTTGTAAGTCTACAGTTCCATGGTAACCTAGAGTCCATCCATGGGACTCTGACATGAAACTCCCTATTCTATGGATTAAGGGTGATCACTTTATTTTCCATTAAATGAGGAATGGTGATCAGTCGAAGGAATCATGTTCGCTCCTCTATTTGATGAGAGGTGACATTCCTCCCCTTTCCCAGAGCACGTTTTGGGGAAGTCCCATTGATTTATGTCCCTTATCCCTTGAGAGCTGAGCCACATGTCCCCCAATGTCATCTCACATTGAAGGGTTCATTGAAATGTTCCCTCACCCACCTCTGCCTTAGCTTCATCCACCATAGGCCCTCCCTCTCGCAATCAGAAGGAGAGAAGGTGTGTGGTTAGTTGGATCTCTCACATCCCCTGGTTTCTCAAACTGAGTATGACTCATGTGGGAATAGAGATTTGTGATGATCAAAAAATCAACAATACCAACCCATTATGATCTTAGAGAAATATGATTCCTATTCAAACAAGGATATGTAGGATTCCTTCTTGATGGCCCGAGTTCAAAAGGGTGCCCTTCCAAAAGGGTACCCCCGATCATTTTCCCCTCAAATGAGCATCTCCAATGCATAATCCTTGAGCTAATAAAACTATGATAACTCTAATTCATTTCTTAAGGATATGTAAAAATACCATATAATGGATATGATTCTATCATATAGCCATATTTTTTCCCCTCTAGATGATGATAATCTTCAAATCACCTTATTGAATGGCTTAAGTAAGCACTACCTCTATATCATAAAATCCATGTATACCAATGAATATCTTGCAAACTAGTGGTATCCCATGGATACACTCTTCCTAAATAAAATAAGGATTCACAACCATTTGAACACAACTTAAATCATTATAATAGTCCCAGAATAGGCAATAATTCCCCCCAAAAGGGTAAGATGAACCTGACCACACATCCTATCGTCCAATTGAGTCATTAATTTTCATTTTCCAAATCATCATAGAACATGTGCCTACATTCGGAAAGTGGGTCCATGAATCATGGATACCTGGGTCATTCCGTTTTTTTTAATTCGTGAATAAAACTGCTGCAGACCATCCTAGGAATTCATATCCTAAAAGAACCAATTACACAAATACGTAAACACTTGAAATAACCCACTGGGACCATTTGAATGTGGAACCCCCTTCATAATTTAGATGGGATAAACTGACCTATCACCTCGGTGTCAATACAATCCCCCATTAAAGGATAACAATGTGGATTGGGTCAAAATAAAGATGGTGATGAGAATGTCACTATAATAAGGGATGAATTCCAATCACCCAACAGACCATTCTTTTCATTTTTTTAAACTCGTAAATGCACCGCCCCAGAGGTTGAAGTTAAAATGGTAAACCTGATGTAAATCTTTAAACTAGGTGGTAGTTTTACCCCACTACGGACCCTTAACCTCATAACAAAAAGAGGGATGAGGTGCATGATGAATTTTCAAATACAATTACGATAAATATATGATACTTTTAAGGGGTTTTTTTGTCAATATATGTCATATATATATATATATATATTTGGATTCCAAAGAGAATCCTTCGATCTAAATGAAATCTCAGAAAAAAGTGAAGACATGTGCCTCAATGATCATGTAGGTGATCGTGGCCCTGATATAGAGTAGGACCCCTCACCAACCAAAAATATTTAATGTTGGTTATCCAACACGTTGATTAATAAGTACCATCAAACTGGTACTCTCCCCACAATGGATGCCATAGAAAAAGCACTCTAATCTGCAAAAGATCACCAGCCACCTCCTCATTGGTGGGTGGTTCCCTAGCACAACGCAGCCTCAGTGGTTATCTCGAAACGTTTCGGGAGCCTTTCCCCAGAGTGTGAAAACGAGTACCTCCCTTATTTTAAGAAGGCAGAATAAGTCAATGATAATGACTTAATCTAAATATCATAGTGGTACAACTCATAGTCTATTGCTAGAGATAATCACTACAACAATGGGTGGCCATGTATCCTCACTCTAAAAAGGATCCTATACTGAGGGAACATACTAAATTCCAAAAGACCCAGGCCCCTTGGGCTACCCACCAAGGGTGGAAGATATATAATCAGAAATATGTTATCACCCTGGTTCTGGAGGAGCAACTCCCCCATACAATTGTTGCAGCATTCAATGGAAATACATACAATTATTCCCCCTCTACTCAATTCCACCAAAAAAATATGGCGGAACAATACGAGCATGTGCACATTCCTACTAGTCCTTGACATTTCTTTCATACAGAAAGAGCTGAAAATTACAAGTAGATGCAGATATCTATTGATTCATAAGAACCCTGTTATCCAAATAGGATGGAAACCAGCTACAAGTAGTCAAAGATACCTACTGATCTTATCAAGCCCACCATCGAAATAGTTTACAAGAAAATATGAGGGAAGTTAAATTCCTATGGATTCATACAAATATCGTGAGACAAATATTCTGGAAAGTGAGAAAATGAAAATTACCACTCGTGAATATGAATCCCAACAGTCAAATACGGTGGAAAATATAGATGAAAACCGAGGGTAGACATGTTCCTCAACCCTGGCATAGGAGAACTTCCAATGTCTATTGGAAACTTGCAGAGGACCAGAGGAGGCACATACTTCTACTCTGACATCGGAATGGGCCTTCATACCCATTCTAGCCAAAGATGTATCACATCAAATATTATAAATGATGGAAGATCAGACATAGATTCCATACCACATCCTCTAAACATGCCAATATATCATTTCATCGACGAAAATGGCTAGGAAATAGGCCCATTAGCCGGTTTCCTCAAACAGAATGTTTTACTCAAAAAATGGGTGAGTCACTCTGGAAAAGTTATGAATTAATTCTATAGTATAGGAGGGTAGAAGAAAATATACAATGATACATGGAAAACTGGATGGGAACAAATACCTGTTCCTTCCAAGGATGTCAGTTCAATGTGGTGGAAACACCAATGTAGACATATATCCATACCAAAAAACTAGATGCATGTCAGTGTATTCTGGAGGCATAATGAGAACCTACAAGACATTGACCCATATATGAAGGTGATTACCAAAAAAATACTTGATCCATCTCTACCTGAATATGAAGAGCACAGATATGTTCCTTATATTATAGTATCTGGAGTTCTTTATTCCCTCAAACATATATCAATAAGGGCTCAAGACCCTATTAGATTATTACCAAATTATGGATGTGGAAATATTAGTTGCGAAGTCCCTCCCCACAATTTAGCTAATGCAAGCACTGAAGTCCCTCCCAGAGCACCCATAGGGACATACTTCGTGGCCTAGGAATGATCAATAAAAATATCATATCTCCCTATGTGTGTCACGGTATCCCTTCCCTTGACCAAAAGTTCAGACAACCAGAAGGTCTTCCCTTTATTATCGTCTTCCCATATGGTCCTCCCTAGGATATAATCTTCATATATGATTATTTATATAATTAGAAATTGAGTCATGATGTTATTCTTCGACATGATGATAGTCATTGTGAATGGACTCCCTGTAATAGCAGTTTATGTAAAGGCCCTATCTGTAGCAACATCAAGTAATGAGAAGGTTATACACTAATTTTATTACATCCTGAAGGCCCACCGCCAGATGAACATTGCAGAAATACTCCATGCAACTAGATATCAAGGTGTGATTGTAGTTCTCGCAATCATAGTAGTCATCGAGAAGATCCTTCCCTCGGTGACATAAAGTAGTAAGAAGGTCCTCCCCTCGTTTTATCCCACCATGAAGGTCATCCCTAGGGTGTATTGTGCAAGAAAACCCCCCATAGTCGGGTATCATGTTTCAATGCTATCCCTCAACATTGTAGAACCGATTGTGAATATTCTCTCAACAAAAAAATTCATACTAGTATGAGGACCTCCCCATTCCGAGACAAATTTTTGAAATACTTCCTATGCCGAGGCACTCAGAATGATAGGTTAATTCATATCAGACACTCTAGCTATGAAGACTGATATCCTTTCTCAACTGGAGAATAGTCTAGGTCCATGATCATCTGATAAGACACCCTCGAGCCATTAATATATCAATGAGCCTCCCTCCTGCTAGACAGTTTGGAGAAAAATTATTATGTAGTCATGGTGGGCATATCATATAGAGGAGTACCATAATGAAAAATAGTAGGATATGTTGCTCATGAGGAATAAACTAGATAAGGATAATATACGAGTGATGTATTAGCCTATGACCACTTCTTTCATTGACATACCAAGGGATTTGTCTGAGGAATGTATTCCTGAAATTCACCTCAATATATTGATGACTCTTCACCATCTAAAATAAAATTTGTTTCCTTATGAAGGGTATGCAGATCATGTTAACATTATAGGGGAGATTCATCATCTAATAAAACTATAATCCCTCCCATTTACATGATATAAATTATCATAATGGTGAAAGAAAAACCATGAACTGGCTTACCTCCACACACATTACAAGTTGTGTTGTCTCATATGAAATGCCCCGTTTTGAATTTATATTCAGGGATGGGGAGAACATGGAGATATACAATTCACCTCATGTCTCGTCCAACAGACCTCATTTAAAATGACATATTGTAATTTAATTACCCAATGGAAAAAATCAAATGAAATCCCGTCTTAGGATTGATGGAATAATCAAAAAACCTGGTTTGAAGTATGTATCAAAAGCATTAGGTATGATGGGAATAATCCATTAAAAAGCATCTGAGCCAGGAAACCTAGAACATCTAATAGGCTTCCCACCTAATAGAATCAAACTATCAAGAATTTATCGTGTCTAAAAAAGCCCATAAATCCCATAAATCCCATTCGGGTCTAGAATCATACTCGCATCACACCCATGTGGCAGTGCATGAAAAATGAAAAGGTGGCAATAAAGACCCACCATAATGATGGAACATCCCCAACCCATAGGGCTGGAGGGATTTTTAACTCAAAATTCCTCCATAATACCAACAAATCTAGGTTGTAGTGCATCAACAAAATAATGGGAGAAACGGTAGCCTATTGGGCTAGGAACATTTTTACCTCAAGTTCCCAATCAATAGACGTTTTTTTTCTCCAATCTAAGAAGAATGATGAGAGTAGTGGTCACCCATTTCACCCTATCTCGTGGTTCATAACCTCTGAGACAGAGTCACATTATGAGGAAAGATCAGGGCTCCCTTTGGGTCAATTTTTTCCATGAAACTCGATGTATACTGCAGAATAGAATGAGAAAGGCCAATAAAGGATGCAAAAATCTTTTCTAGCATTCAATACTGGGTACACCACCCCCAATGTGGTATGCATCAGGGAACAAGGTAATCATCAACCACATAGATATCCCAAAATATGATATAATGGGAGAGGAAATAAGAGAATAAATTTATATATTGGATGTATCCCACAATAATCATGATGGTGTGAATACCCAGAACTAGAGATGGGTCCTAAATTTGGGCACCCCTTTAGTTAATCTATCATTACCTCCATCACAAAACCCCAAAAAGGATAAGAATAAATCCCAGGTCAACTATGACCCATCTCATAATCATCATGAGAATGTGTCTCTCACAGTCGATGAATGATTCTCTTATCAGGAGGAAGATATGAAATAGTTCATGTGAATAAATGTCAGGTTTCATTGATGGAGCTATCATCCCGAATGTGTTCCCCCTACGGAACGTCAACAGGTGTTACCTAAAGTGGTTCCCCTACCATAGGCACTCATCCTGGTAAATGAATTAAAGCTTAGATAGTCGTCCAATCGGTCATCAAGACCCCCAAACTACTAAAATATGGCCACAAAATAACATCAAGAATTTCCTCCACTGGTAAAGCATCTAGATTATATTTAGGAAAACCCATAAAGGATACCCCCATCTAGGTATCCACCCCGAATTCTAATAGCACCAGCATGTCCATCATTTTTCCATGTTGTACCTGACCAAGATCAATTCTAGCATTATATTCATCTAGGTCTCTTGAATACCGTTAAGAAAATATCATCTTGACTAGAATCCATAATAGAGTTGGGAACTTCATTACAACCATAGTATAAACCCTACCCTGATTGGGTGAGCAACGTTCTTCCACAAACAAAATTTGTAAACCTCATATTACCATTATTCACTGGTTCGGGAGACCCGGAAAAACTTCTTATTCCCTATACCACTAACTGTGATCCCATGATGGGAACACCAGAGCAATAATAAGAAGTAAAACACAGGTGATTCATGTGAACCCTCTATGGTTCAGCCTTTGCATGGTATATAATCTTTCTAACTAACTCAATAATAGGATGGGTGGACCTCTGGTGACAATTTATCCTCAAGTTTAATTTTAAATTGGCTACGAAAATGATTAGTGATCTCGTGAAATTCATGCAGTAAGAGAATGAAGGAGTTTCAAACTTCATTTACATATGGAAGGTCCTTACATATTCCCTGAAATGGTTTCTCCCCTAGGATTAAATTCTCACTATGTGCATTGATAACCTCCATGATTAATTGAAAACATATCTCATCCAATTGAAGTACACAAGTGAGTTTAGAGATTACTTTTACATTTCAAAAAGGATCGAATTCTCCTTCTAACATGCCAATCACATGTCTTGGGTGGCCCCATCATCCCTAGGAAAAAGAATAAGAAAAGATGAGGAGGCTTCTATTATTATTAATCCACCCATGATGCCAGTTATAGCTATGAGCCCCCCAAACCATGCAGGACCCCCAAGTTTCCAATAGCCACCCCCACCACAGCAAGATGAGTGAAGGGGTGATAAAAGAAATCAGTTCATGGAGTGATGAAATAATGTCTACTCATTCTGAGATGACCAAGTCTGTGGATACTTCATAGAAACCATTAATTACAACTTTCCCTGAATACCAGAACAAAAGTGAGCTGATGAAGTGGGTCTCTATATCCATCCAAATTATTTTCCCTGTCATCAGATACTTGAGAACACCATCTAGGAGTGATTCATCTTCAAGGATATCCTAGAAAAGATGGTGGATTCTGAGAAAGTTAATATGGTTCATCCGCCAGCCCAAGTCGTGTATGTATCCACCATAGAGCCAAGAGAGGAAGAGGAATGGAAAAAAGTCTCTAGAAAAATGGATATAAAATTAAATAGTTGGACGACAAAGAAAATAGTCAACTGAGATCATAGAATCCTCTAAGTGAAGTTGAAGCAACCAATTGTGTGCCCAATATCTTGTGATGTAACACATCTGTTATACTCATCCTTTCAGTCCAATGAGGGAAAGAATTTCATAATATAGAAGCAAAGAAGATAAGTAGGCACCAAAGAAAAATCCAGTCTTGACACTTTAGGACTTTGTGCCAGCAGACAAGGTACAATGGGTACCACCCCACCAATTGGTAAAATAGGCACCGCCCATCAAAAAACCCATTAGAAGAAGACAGTTAGACAAAAGAATTGTAGGATCAAGAATAAATAATCAGATCCATTAATGTCATTCACATGATAGACCCCTTCTCTGATTGAGACAATGGATGTAAACCCAAATTCCCCGCATCCAACTAGAGGGATGGAGGAAAAGGACAAGGGTTTCCTGGAATAAGTGATCATGGATAGATTATAATCCATAGCCACACATTATTTCAAATAGTTAATATTGTAGAAACTTGAAAAAGAACCCTCTAGAAGACACCACTAGAATTGGAATGTTTCTCCTATCACGCTTGAAGAGATAAGAGCCCAGTCATCTTGGAGTATCCATTAGAGAGGGATCATATATCCAATCATCCAAGTCATACAAGAGGACTAGTTCAACAGAACATGAAATGTACCACAACACAACTAGATCCTATCACAGAGGTAGGACCATCTACATTCCATGACCAAGCCCTTAAAAATCCCATGAAATAGCATCCCCGAGCTGGGAAGTGCTGACCTTTAGTGAAGAAATATGATATTCTAAACCAGCTAGCCTCAGTACCTATGAAGCTATCGATCCAGGATGCCTTGAGTTTTTCTGAGGACTATAGGGATGCACTCATTAAAGAATTACTAATTCCCTATAAATTGGAGTTTGAAGAAGTAGCAACCGATGTAAATCGAACAGAGACCAATCTCAAAGAATGTTGAACAATATTCTCCTTCATAGAACATGATGAATATTGAATCATGAAAGCAAAAAAAAACCCTTATATGTGTCTAAAAAGATAAACTACATTTATTTTCGAATAATATTCATCGATAATGGCTCTGGATTCAACCTACTCCTGATGTGAACACTTCGTCGGTTGGGCTATGATGAGGAAGTTTAATAGCCTACACCACAACCATACTGGGATATGAAAAAGTGAGAAGAATACATTGAGAAGATTCAAGCTTAAAACATGGATTAGAGATCTCATGTATAATTATGAGTTTCTGATAGTGTGGAAATGTATGAACTACCATGTCCTATTAGTGAGGCTCTCGCTACATCAGCATGCTAAAATTCTGTCATCATACCATCAGGGCATCAAATATTGCACTAATGGAAAAAGGGACATTTCATGATGAAAAATTCCCATTAGAATCATGTGTGTCACATTACCTAGATGTAGGGTTTTATGAACCGAAAGAGAAGTACTCATTGGCCGAAAATGTTGACTAGATCACGAGCCCAAATATATTGGAAATGTCTCCACCAATCCCCTCCAATAGCTTGGGGAAGATTATGTATTACTAATCCACCAAGTTGAATGCATATATTCAAGCCTCTATATAGACTTATTTGTATGCCTAATTTCTGTTATGGCCACCAAATCCAAATACACTATGGTGTATGTTTGGCTTGCATGATGTCAAGGAAAGACCAAAAAAGGATATTATCAGACCATCATCAGGACCACAGGCCGTGTCCGCCTTATCACTAAGGAGAAATAAAATATATCTCCCAACATTTGAGAGTTCATATAAAGAATCATATCTCCATCAGAAGAGGTACAAAATGATGAATTGGAAGAAATATTAGAGGAAGAAGAAAAAGAATAAATCATTGATGTCCCTCCCACATTCAAAGAATGTGTCTCCACCACAATCGATGAACTTAGAGAAATAATACTAGGAACCAAATATGACCTGCAACCCAATCTAATCAGTGTGTCTATGCCTTTTGAGGAGCCAAAGGCACATAACTCCTTCCTAAAAAATAATCATGATTCATTTTCTTAGAACTATAGAGTTATTCCAAAACTTGATCCTAAGGTCATCGTACCTCATTTGGGTCTACTAAAAGAACAACATGGCTATAAGAATGAAACCAGAAGGACCCACCTGATGCATGCTTCTATAATAGAGGCTGAAGTTAGCAAGGAATCAATGCTAACATCATATGGGATGTCCAATATCTGATCTGGCCGGAAAACATAGTCTCTATCAAAAAGAAGAATAGACAAATTTGATTCTGCATCGACTTCAGGTACCTCAATAGTCATTTCCTAAAATATGATTTTCTGGTCCCAGTCACATAATTGTTGATCGATGCAACCACCGAATATGAGGCCCTATCTTTCATGGATGACTATTCTGGATACAACTAGATCCGAATGGTCGACGAATATGAAGATGCTACTACTTTTAGGGTCCCTCATTGAGTGTTATATTATAAGGTGATTCACTTTGGTCTAAAAATGTCAGTACAACATATCAACGCTCTATGAATCCCATTTTTAATACCTCCCTAGAAAAATTCATAGAGTGTTATGTCATCAATATGGTTGTTAAATCGCGACAATTCTCAAAACAACTGACAAATCCTAATACTATCTTAAACAATATATGAAAACATAGTTTAACGTTGAATCCCTTGATCTGTGCCTTCGACTTTACCTATGGAAATTCATTATCTTCACCGTACGCCATCATGGCATCGAATTCGACATTGGTATGTCAAAATACATCCTTGAGATATCTCTACCTCAAAACCTCACTGAGTGGAGGGGTCTCTAGTGAACATGGCCTACATTTGGCACTTCATAGCCAACCTTGTGGGTAAATGTATACCTTTCTCCAGGTTAATGAATAAAGGGGTTATATAAGAGTGTGATAACTGTTATCAAGAAGCATTCAACAATATAAAAAGATATCTCTTAAACCCATCAGAGTTAATGCCTCCAATTTAGGGGAGACAACTCAATTTGTACATAACCTCCTTGGAATGGCAATTAGGCACTTTCCTCTCTTAGAATAATGATGCTGACATCGAGAACAATATATATTACCTTAGTTGAATAATGGTTGATGTTGAGACTCAAAATTCCTGAAATGAGAAGAACTGCCTAGCACTAATATTCACAGTTCAAAAATTATGGCATTAACTACAGCACCACAAGGTCTATCTGGTTTCCAGATGCAAACTACTCAAGTATATCCTCATTCATCCCATTCTAACTAGACACCTATCACAGTGGGAAGTTATCCTATAATAGTTTGACATATGGTATGTTCCATAGAAGGGAATCATATCTGAGACACTATCGGACTTACTTGCAGAGAACCCCTCAAGAGAAAAAACCCCGTTCAATGCTGAACTTTTGGATGAAGAAGTTTTCTTTATCCACAAAGGCCACCATGCATGGGAAATTTTCTTCGACAATGATTTCATATGACCAATCGGGAAAGGGGTGGAGGATCCCAAGATCATCAAGTTATGGATGGGAGTTATACTCATATCCACCAAGAAGGTTGCCTTGCCTTAATCCTCCCTTAATTTATAGGGATGCACAAATAATGAAGCAAAATAACAGGCCCTCATTGCAGGCCTAGAGCTAGCACTTCTAGACCAAGATGAACACTTGAAGATAAAAGGTAATCCATATATTGACATTATGCAAATTAATGATGACTATGTCATTATGAAAGAAGTATTGGCCCCCATGATGAACCATTTTTTAGAACTAATGACAGAATTCCCATTAAAATCAACACTAACCAATGTCCCCCAATCAAAAAATTCTCAAAATTATTCATTGAAAAACGCATATACAACCCTGGCTAATATAGACATGGATTAAATTTTTATTATAATATACCACCATAACATGGTATTTCTATTTATTTAGAAAAATATGGAGTAAATCGATGAGATTTGCACCGTTTCTGAGCCTTATGGCCAAACAACCATTTGAATGAATCTCATTCTGAATAACCTCCAATGGGGGGAACTCGTGCCAAATAGGGATGAAAGAGAACATATCTAGAGGAGGGAAGTCATCTTTGTCTTTTTTTAAGTGAGACATGGGACGGTTTCCCAAGCCATATCCCTGAAAAAATTATTAAAAAATTAAAGAGGTACAATGTAGTCTCCAGGTGTAATGAAGCTACACCAACAAGGCAAGGAACCAGATACATGGGGATAGGAAAAAATTTAAAACAGGTACCGATTCAAAAAAGAGGAGCTGTAGATCTTCATGTCTGTTCACCATTCATCTGTGTCCATTCCACCTCAATCTTATAGGGAAGTAGAATCAAAGCATCTCAACCAAGCAGCAAATCCCCAAACTCCTGGTTGTTGAACATTCTAGCCAAATAAAACCTTCAAATCCAGAAACTGAAGCAGATGACCATAGAAACAGAAAAACTCAAAACTGAATTAATGAGGCAGATCCAAATCAGCCTTAATCAGACAGAGCAGATGAGAGGGCTGTCCAAAAAAAAGAAAAATACAGCATCTCAAATGCAGAACCATCCCGAGTAAGCATGCAGAACCAGGATTGTAGCAAAAACTAGGAGTGTGCTTCACAAGAGGAGATGGAGGCATCAACCAAAAAAAATCAAGAGAAAACAACAACCGATGTAATCAGAAAGTCTCATAGTAGAAAAGAAGATTCAACAGCTTTCAAAACTTGCAGGAAAATGAAAATCTGCACTCCGAAAAAAAAGTCATCTCCAGATTATAACTCTCAGCCAAAACAGAGGAGCAAGGAGAGGCCAATAACCATAAAAGCATGAGACAAACCAATCCAGCAATCAAAATAGTGTGACAGTAGCTTCACCCGAGAATAAAACAGCACCTCATGAGAACTAAATCCGAAAGGAGTAAAATATTCTAGAATTATGATGATTTGATACTCATCTTCGATTTTTCCTCTACGATGGATCTTTTTATACTAAGGTATTCAGTAGCTGAAATATTCTTTTCTTGAAATTCTTAATGGGAAATTTCCTGTTGCCTATCCATATCCTGAGTCCACACTTGTATATGTTGTTCATCAAAATCCTGCGAAAAGTAGTACAATTGAGTGCTAGAAGCAGCAACCTGGGTATTTTCTTGAGTTTTCGCTGTAGGTTTAGGTTTGGAAGAATCAACAAAAGGTTTTTCCTGAGGGACTTCAACAGGTTCAGACTTGAAAGCATTCACTGATCTGGTCACAATTGTGTGTTCTGTGTTCGAGTAATCCTTACGTCTTCTAGATTTTCTTGATTACGGGGTGATGAAGTACTTCATGTAACGACAACATCTGTGGTCAAGACTATATGACCCTACACTATGATTCATCATCAAAACTACATGATGTTAAACTATATGGTATTATTATTTATAAAAAAACATTAAACTAATATTCCAGTTTCATTACAACATGACTCTAAACTGCACAACATAGAGTTCTAGCTGCCATACGTTAAATCATATAGCATAAATCATCCTAATCGCATGACGGAAAACTACACGGTGCCCAAATAACTCTGTATATATTTATTTCCATTCATTAGTGGGATACATTGCAATGAGTTGACCCTTGATCTTGTCTCAGCCACCACATGAAAAAAATTCATATATTTTATCCTATATCTCCCCATATTATGAGGGGTATCTTTATCACTCCTTGTTTCTAACATTGATTATAACAAATGTGATCTTATATTTAGTTGTAATGATTACCATTAATAAAAAAAATATAGAGGAATGTGATTGACCCGACACCCAGAGAGGATAAAACCAAAAATCCCATACCCCTACATCTGAGTCAGATTAGAATAGGGAACATTTATAACTATGTGCGGCTTGATTTCGTCCCTTGAAGGATACGTAGTGATTCTAGGATTTGACATCCCGGCCCAGACACCAATTAAAAACAATTCCACTTCCTCTATTAATAGGTCAGAATTGTATAAGGGAATCCATGAAAGGTCATAACTACATGACATTAAACTGCAATGTTCCTCAAGCGTCATGTGCGGCCCGATTCTCTACGTTATGAGATCCTGAACATGCCCCGAATTTCATTCAAAAATGTTTAATAAAATGATGAAAATTCCACGTTTTAATTCCAACACTCATTAGTAGTAAATATATCATGCTTCTCCCTATATTTGAGTCTGATCTATGTGGAAGCTTTGATAGTTCACGGTTGATCATGGTCTTAATATTTCTTACGTTCCAAGACACAACTTTACCATTTTTCAAATATTGTACTCCAAGAAAGCTTGGGCCCCCATAAAAATTCATGGCCATAGGTGATGGAAGGTCAATGTCCTGCAAAAACTTTTTTTACTATGCACATCATGACCTAGGGGCTCTACATATGTCACCTACAAAACGACCAATATTCAAGGGAGAATTCATCCTCAAGAGCACCCTCTCCAACCTTCGTACACCTAAAACGGATCCCAAGCATCATACATATTCAATGGTCACAAATTCAATGTCAAGAAAAATCCATCAATAATTTACGAGATTATTATAACATTCATAGCCAATGAATCCAAAATTGGGGACTTTTCCCTTTTATGTTTGGTCAAAACTATTCGACATAAAACATAAAAAATAAGTCTAATTGGAAAGACTATAAACTACCAGTGAAAAAGACCCAACACTTTCTAGTGTAAAAACCCGAAAAGGGAACCCCTAGATATAATTATTGTATATGTTTGTTAAACCAATTCTATGTATGGTTTAAACAAACGTTGAGCTATCAAATGCTCCAAATATATATAAATCTTTTTAGGTTGAAAACCCACAAAGGAAGGACTAGGAAAAAGATAAGTTATATCAACTAATCCCATATCAAAGGAGCTTCAAAAAAATTCAGGTAGATAATGAAAAATAAACAAAAGTTTGTGACATTTCCCATGAAACCAAACCAATAGTTCAACTACGCTCGCTGGGTCATGTGTCTCAGGAGAAAATTAGAACCTAATTCGATTATTTCAATTTACTATTTTCGAATCACTGTTAAAAATTAATACCAAATTTAAATTATGTATATATTTTTTATTTTAATTAATTGACATTAAATAAAAATGAAAACAAGGAGTATTGGAAGTAAAATTAGATTCATAAAGTTAAAAAATTCAAAGAACAACCCCAGTTCAGAGGATCTCTATAGTTTCAGAACAAAATGGGTACATAATGATTTGGGAAAGTTATAGTAAGTCTCGGCTCTCCCTTTATATAAAAAATGGTAAGTGACTACCACGAGCCATCAATAGTTTACTCATAATAAGCACTCTCGTCCACTTCATCTTTGACCATCAGGTGTAGACATTTGATAATGGCTTTAAGGTCTCTCCCTTTCTTCTAGATAGCTTCTTAATTGGTACCTGAAGGCGCTAGTTTAGAATTAAAAATTACTACATGAGCCTCACATTCTTGAAGCTCTTCATTTTGGGAGACCACAAAGTCATAATCCCTCACCTCTTTAGCCGTTATTTGATCGAGTTCCTCCAAAACATATCAGATGTTCATTACCTAATGATGGGAAGAATTTAATTTGGCATGTTTATCTATACAAGAAGTGAGGTCTTCTTGTGATATAACAGTAGGGTAGATAAGAAGATATAAATCCATGTAATCCAATCCACCATAACCCAGCTTGGTAAATAACTGTGGCATGTTTTCATTTTTGATAGTAATGCTAGACAAAGGTGTTTCCACTACAAGAGCACATAACTGATGCCATACATGTTTTCATACTACATAATTCCTCCCCGTAGCACCAAGTCCTTGGTCCTCCCACACCACTATAGGTCTATAGGTATGACATGTCATTAAGGGAGTGGGAATATGCCTAAGATTATTTACCAAAGATGGGGGGGTCTCTTTACCCTCATATGGTTCGACCATTGGAGCCAGAAACGGTGTTCAAACCACAACTTCTGGGGTATCCGAAGACACTATGATGGGGCCATCATTATTAGGGCCATTTGTAGTATCCACATGAGATGAGAAGTCTTAATCACTCCCCACTAAGATTGTCCACATAAATGAATCACCTTCTACATGCATCTAACGGTGGAATGAGTGTCTTCTCACCACAAGGGTAGGAACAGATGGAGTAGCCCTTGTGGCCACTATAAGAATAATAATAGATGATTTAGATACCACACTCACCACAAGATAAAGAATATATGGCATGGTTGTCATTGTTATGAAAGGGAAATTGATGGTTAAAGGCTTCTGGACCCATTGAATTGGTCTTATCAGCACACCATTAGGCTAATATCCCACCCAAAATTTGGCATATTCTACTGATAGAAAAGTAGATCTAGTAATAGTTGGGATGATAACCTCAATAGAGGAACCTTCCCAAATTATTATAAGACATATATAGTGAATAATTATGGGATGATATACTCCCATTAAATGAATGGAAGAAATAAACAAAATTTGTTAAAGGCACCCAAATTTCCCAGTAAACTACTACGGGATGTATGGATCACAAATGGTGACTAGATCTATGTGAACAGTGAGAATCCCTTCCCAGAGCACGATAATTTATGAGATATCCTATGATGAACCACCCACGTCACCACTAATTGACCCATTAGGGAAAGGTTGTGTTTTAAATAAGAAGCGAGAAACATCATTCTATAGCCCTACTACATCACAAATTCTTAAATTCAAGGGATGAACAATGGAAATTTTTAGAAGGGAAGGTTGAAAGTCAGAGTGAGTAACCCTTGTAGTGAGTCAATAATCATAGAAAGGGAAGTTTTATTCAATCCACCCATACAATAATTAAAAATCTCCAATGGGATGAGGTGGAGGTTTACTTTATTGTATCTGCCCAACAACTCATAATGTCAGGAAAGAGTAGGAGTGGCCAAATTAATTGGTAATCCATTTACAAGCACAACCGCCATCATCGAGTGAAATCCCTAACCCTGGTATATAAATCACAACATGGGAATATTAATCCACTAAATAACATGGAAAATAAACCTCATAATCTAAGTGTAGGTGGAACATATGGTTGAATCACATATCCCAAGGTTGTATATCATTCTACTTCAAGGTTGGAACAATATGACCCTAGAATCTATCACGACAAATTGGATGGATGAGTTCGAGTACAGAGAGCTCTCTGCATAGGCCCATTAACCTGTCGAATTGACCCCATCAATGCCTCAAATGGGGTAATAGAGCGATCTGGAAGGGGTGATCAAGTAATCCCTCTACCATACCTAGTAGGCTCCTTGTCAATGGAAACACATGGTCGATATCATCCCATGTAGTATCCTCTATGAGAAGCTTTTCAAACACATTTTTATGGAGGGGAGTCCTCTAAGCTGGTGGATGTCTCGCAATCTGATTCCTACCCCCCATGCGACAAATGGATGGTTTTGGTTCTTGAACACCAGTGGATAAGAAGATATAGAAGGATTTTTTCTGGAGAGAAAGATGCGCACTAGGAAACCAAACCTGGCTAATATAAGTTCATTTCCTCCAACTGATCTAGGTACTATAAACTAGATTTGTGTACCTATAATGCCCATACCCATTCATCGAAGAAACATCATATGGCTTGAAAGTCCTATTTGGTGCTCCAACCACAGTTAAGGTTTTCTCAGGAATGAGTATGAATGGATGGGTACTCCAGGGAGACTAGTCTCAAGGCAGTGCTGCGACACATGTGATTTCTGTAAGTCCTTTCCAAACCATTTTAATATGAACACATTATCATGAATTAGAGTATCTATGACCTATCCTCTTGAGTAAATATTTTACAGATCATGAAATTATGGTGCTTCTAGGAGAATAAAAGTGGAATTTGTGTCATCCAATGGAAAGGAATGTAATTATGAAGACTAAATCCATAAAGTTGAAACAGCATAGACAATGGGAAATCTAGGAGCTCTAGAGTAAGGAGGTATTTTATAAATCTGTCATAAAGAACAATGTAGGATCGAAGACTGTCCCCACTATCCTCAACCATGGTTTCCCTCATCTTGGTTGATTTCATCAAAATCTATGAAAAAGCCATTGCAACCTATACAAAAAGATCCCAAAGCACAAAAAAATATGGTTCAATGAGAAGACTGTTGGATAAAAGACTCCAAAAAATGATTTAAGGGATTAAAAAACAGTTACCATGAGGATCCACATACTACTCCCATAAATGGTACGCATAAATCATTTCTTGCATACTACATGACACGCGGAAGCTATACTACGTATAGAGTCGACATCCGAGAGTCTTATGAGGTGCTCACCCATGGATAGGTGGCCAGTAAACAGAAGGGTTTCCAGAAATAAATAACCATGAACCATGGCCTTGCCATGCTGATATTCAATGCTATCATTTAAAAAAATTATGTTCAGATTAGAAAGGCTTAGATTTCAGCTCGTCAGTTTAAGTTCTGTATGTGGGACACACAAACCACTCAGCTTTCTCCTACATGGAGGTCTGGATTTTAGTTTTAATTTCACAAATGTAGTTCACGAAACTCAAATTCCAGTTCATGGGAAAAATCAACTGTGAAGATTTTGGTTCAAGGCATGTATAATGTTTTTCATAAATATAGATTTAGTAAAAGAGATGGTACACAGATGCAGGGAATGTTCAGGGAGAGTCAAGAGTACTTTTTGTTCTAAGAAATGGTAAAATAAAAAGGGATTGGGCCTCTATATATTGGTTAGGTCCTATCCTACAAGACCTATCGTTTCTACCACAAACTACTTCAGTTCATTACTGTTTCTACATTTGAATAGTCACTTCTTCATTCTGAATGGACCCCATTCCGCTGAGGGGCATTTATAGGGTCTTAAAAACATTGCAAAGGGAAGAAAATAATCCCATAATCACTTTGAATAAGGAAGGAAGCATTCATAAAAGTACAGTAAAGGTAATGGATTCCAATTGAGTTTAAAAATTCAGAAAAAACATGACAAAAATTAATTTCTCAAAGGGTTTTATGTTACCTGCATACCATCAATGTGAAGGGTTTATGGGACGCATGAATCGCGAACCACCAGTATGGAGAAGGACCCGTGAGATGCTAGCCCGCTGAGAAAAGGCCTGTGAACCGAGAGAACCTAGGAACCACATTGTTAGCATAATCAATCACATGAAGGCCATCCGAATATGGTCTAGAAAACTCATTAGTTTGTAGATAAAGAAAATCAGTATGGTTTTGTGAACCATGACTCGCGAATCGTAGCCTCTGCAAACCCCGGTTGACTGAGTCATCTGCATATAAATATATCTCTTCATGAGATTCCAAAAATGGTGCCACATTCCCATAGATATGATTCTCCCCAATTCCCTATAAAAGGGTCGTAGGTGGAAGAAGAAGAGGACAGATGACTAAAGTACATTTAAGACCCTGGATGTTGGAAAAAATAATTCAGAGGGGATTCTGGCTTCGGTTTCAAATCATTGAAAAAGATCAAATCATGAACCAAGTTTCCATAGGTATTACCAGCCGAGAACCATGAAAATAGGGAACTTAAAAATAATGGGGAAACTATGAAAATAATTGGTGTCATCGTTAACTACATATTACTCACGGATGAACTCTCCATAAAGGACAGGTTCTAGGACCATCCTTCAATACAATGTTCAGAATAGTGTATCGCTCTACAGATTGATCCCCATGCCACATACCACATCAGTATGTGAATAGAAGCCAATGTGGAATGGTTGACCATATCTAGAACCACATACCATTGTAGTGTATGGTGGTCCATTCCCAAGTTTTCATATTTTTTCAGTACATGGATGCCCCCTCTACTCATATACCATTATGGTATGCGGAGCTCTCCCATCCCAATGAAGAAAATAGTATGTGGAATAGGGCGTCTTCAGGTCTCCTTCCCTCTAAAACCAATCTCACCCCTCAAATACCATTCAATCCTCCATATCCCCTCCATTAACCAGTCTCCCAGAATCAGGCCAAAGCCTCGTACAAAGCCCTCGAACTTGTATGATAAAATCATCGGGAACCTTAGTGTGCCCCGTTGAGTCTATATACTCATTGTAAGCGAAGTCACGAAGGCTCTCCCCATAGTGGTATGGACTCTCGAGATTTATGTATGTATACATTACAATGGTAACCAATTGTAAAACCCTGGGACACTGATGTGAACCTCCCCATTCTAGGGATTAAGGGTGATCACTTGCTTTTCCATTCAATAAATAATGGTGATCAGTTGAAGGAATCATTTTCTCCCCCTGTTTGATGAACGGTAACATGCCTCCCCTTTCCCATAGTGCATTTTGGGGCACTCCCACTGAGGTATATCTATAATCTTTCAAGAGTCGAGCCACATGACCCCCAATGTCATCCCACATTTAAGGGTTCATTTCTTGGCTCCCTGGCCACCATCACCTTGACTTCATCCACCACAGTCCCACCCTCACCCAATCAGCGGGGAAGGAGGGGATGATTTCTTGGATCTCTCACATCCTCTAGTTTCTCACACTATGTATGACTCATGTGGGATTATAGATTTTTGAGGATCACAACATACACAAAACCAACATGTTCTAAACTACGTGAACTTTGATTTTAGTTCAAACCAGTATAAGTAGGATGTCTACATTAAGATCTGGTCTTAAAAGGATTCCCCTTCAAAAGGGTACACCCGATCATGATCCCTTCAAATTGGCAGCTCCCATGCATAAGTCGTGAGCTAGCCAAACTATGATAACTATGATTCCTCTCCTAAGGATATGTAAGAATCACATCTTATGGGTACAATCCCAACATATCGCCATCTTCTGCCCCTAGATGAAGATAAACTCCAAAGTACCTTATTGCATGTCTTAAGTCAGCACTGCCTCTATAGAATCAAATCCATGTATTCCTATGTTGAGCCTGCAAACTAGGGGTAGCCTATGGATACACTCTTTAGGAGTGGACCCTGTATTGATGAACATATGAACACAACTTAAATCAATAATAGTTTCATGGAATATTCAATAATTCTCCAAAAAGGGTGTGACGAGCCTGAACTACCATCCTATCAACCAATGGAGTCCATAAGTGTTTTTGGCCAAATAATTATCCATTAATTACCAGGCTTTGGAAGGTAGGTCCTTGAATCAAAGAGACTAGGGTCCGTGGGTGTTTATATATCCATGAATAAACCCACTTGAGACTATTCAAGGATGTCATATCCTAAGAGGAACGATTGAAAAAAAATACTTAACCCCATTAAATCGCTAACTGTGACCATTATATTATGGAACCTCCTTCATAATGTAGAATGGATAATCTACCCTGTCCTTACAGGGTCAATCCAATCCCACCTTAAAGGATAACGAAAGAGATAAGGTCGAAACAAAGATGGCGACATAAAATTATCTATAATAATAGACAAATTCTTGTCGACCGACATACCATTCAATACTTTTTTTGAAACCCATAAACATTCTGCCTTAATGGGTGAAACAATAAAATAGTAGATTTTATTGTGAACATCGAAAAATAGAGTTTTTACCAAAACTGTATTTTTTATAACGTTATTATTATATAAGCAAGATCAAGAAGATTATAAAACCTTTTAATTGATCAATTAATTATTTAATGAGTAATAATATACAATTTTAAATACCATTGTAAATTTATAAAACCTATTTTTAACATTTCATGAATTTATGAAATATTTTCCAATAAAAGAAACTACCTTTGGTTTTTTTATTTCAATTGAATATTATTTTTGTAAAATTAGATTTTTGATTGATCTAAAATTCACATTGATTTTACATAATTTATAATAAACTAAATTTTATTTTTAAAACCAAATGCATCGATAATTTTATCATACACAGAAATTTTATTTTTAGAATACACTTTTTATTAAAACAAGTTATTATGCATGATACGTGTTGATGTTAAAATTGATATTTATTAAACATAAAAAATTTAACTAATAAAGTTAATTTATTATTTATAATAATTAAGTATAAATTGTTGAAAATTTATTTTTAGGGATTAAAAATAAATTACCTAGGTAAAATGTTGTTAGAATGGTAAAACAAAAAATGTGAAAAGTGAAACTTTTAAGAATAAATGACATAAAATTTGTTTACAACATGTGTAAAAATGAGTGTTTGAGGTATTCATTAAATAATCTTACAATAAATAAATTATTTTCCATTTTTTAATCTCTTGACTTGTAATACTTGTTATCTATTTATATTAAGTTAAAATATGTATAAAAAATCAATTCTCACATCTAATGAAAGGGGCCTCCCAACACCCCTTGAACACTAATAAAAAATTTAGTTTGAACATGAATAATTTTACTTATTCCTTCCCTAATAATCCTATTTCATATTATTAAGCCTATATTCACAAGATATTAGCATAATCCATCTCTTTCCAAGGAGTAATCTAAGGGAATTCCCAATTCATCAACATGAGAACAAATGTTTTCTTAATTTGGTCTCTATTCTATAATAATTTTCCAAAAATATTTTTTTCATTAATATATAATGAAATAACTATTGTTTTTATAACAAATTATGTTATTCTATGTTAATAATTATTAGTCACCTTTCACCTTTTTCCCTAAGAGATGGAAAAAGGACATTTATGCATGTTTTTGGACTACCGTCTCCTCGAAACATCATGTTCTATTTTCCTTAACAATCATATAAGAATGGTACTAATTTTTAATATAATAAAATTTTGTATATTTATAACTTATTTTATATTTAGAAAATATAAATTATATTATACATTTATCATGTTCTAGGGAAAATGAAATCCTTAACATTTCGTACGTACAAATTACCACCTTTCTGGAGTGATTGAATTTTCATTTTTTTTATTTTCATCGACACCACTCATGGATGGTTATAAGAATGGGTTTAAGGGATAAATGTAATTTTTATGAAAGTATTATTTTTCTAGTAAGACAAATTGGACTATAGACTAAAAATATGATTAATAAACAACCATGGAAAATTAATCATTCATAAAAGGTATTCTATGGGAGAAAAAATAGATTTCTTCATACTGTGTAATAACATCATATAGGATGTATTATTCTTATAATTAACTATAATTGTGATATAAAACACTAATAAATACTAAATATTTTAATTATTTTTTTCATATATAGATATGATTACTAAATTATTTCATGATCATTCATCAATTATGGTGTGCAGTTATTTGGGTTAGTTTAACCACTTACATGAACAATGCTATAAATTTATCTCATGGATTCTGATGAAAATTTAATCTCTGGTAATACATTATATAAATTAGAAAATAATTATTATATTTTTTATATAATAGTAACAGAAATATTAAACTCTGTAGTAATGATACCAACATCCATTCACCAAAAATCATCGAAAAATTTTCAATATAGATTTAATCGTTAAAGATCATAATAAAAAAAAATTAAAATTATAAATGATTATAAAACATAAATTCTTGTGCATTTTATGATCTATGAATGATTAAATTCTATAGAATAATAAATAACATCACCGCTATTATGAAACTAGTTGAAAACCATCATGATTACTCACACCTCTTCTAAAAAATAGATTATAACTAACTAATATACATATATATATAATAATTATAATTAATGTTTATAAAGGCCATATATTGGAAAAAATTTATTAAAGTAGTGATTTAAATATTTATTTTTGTTATATATGATGTTATAATATATTTAAAATAAAAATGACTGAAGGTAAGGGTTTGTGCTAAATAAATTATATTCCATTGAGGTTTAAACATTCTTATTGAAACATTATTGTTCCAAGCATGATTTATTATACATAAGGAAGATTTGGTGTTGAATTTACTCTTCATCTTATGGGGTTCAACAATCCATCCTTACAAACTTTTTATCAGATGATTCTTACCTAATAGATTATATAACCAGTAAGGGTTGTTTTGCATAAGTTCCAATTTCTTGAAACATGATTATATTATACACCATGTTTTCAATTTTATGGAAAATTTATTATTCATTTTGTATTTTTTATCATTAGTATCTCATTATTCATGGTATTTAATTTTATATTTTAAATTCTATCCTTAAAGGGGTATTATTCAAATGTTATTAAAGCCATAAGTGTTATTTGGAACTATTTTGAATTCCATGAGACATGTTTGGTATTATGAACTTACCATTTTATTTTATATTTTCTGTTCACAACCATATTACCTTAAATTAAAATTAATATCATTAATTTCATTATATTATAATTTCATGGTTTCCCTTTTATGTTCTTTTGATATGTAATTTTGCATTGCAATATGGGTTTCATTGATATATAATTCATATTCACTACTTGTATCCATTTTATGGTTTATATATTAACCATGGACTAAATTACAAATCCTGTCATAATAATTTCCACCACGGGATTAAAATTTTATAAATCAATCACCATATATATGTTTCCAAATCATCCTATGATATAGAAAAATTTTTCCTCCAATTACTTTCCCTTATGATAATTCTAATTTAGTTCATTTGATTAAAATGTGTTAACAAAGATTTCTTACATCATTTGACGGGGAAAATTATTTAACTATCCTTATTTCCCATTTTATATACACTATTATATTGAGGGATGCCTACATAGAAATCAAATCAATTTATTTATTGGAGAAATATGGAAAGCCTATATGTATGTTATTCAAATACATTTGATTATTTATTATTAATGAATATTAGTTGTGTGTTCTATAAATTTTTTATTATTTCATGCTATAAATGAGTTGGAACTAATTTTTGAGGGGTAGGGTCTATAATATCCACTATATTAACTGATAAGTCTCTTGAGACAAATAATATTTGGTATTTTAGTGTAATCCTACCTAGGAAAAAATATTCCCTAAACCAGGTGCCTTGATAGTATGATCATGATGAATTGTCTTAGGTAATTGATTGAGCATTACAGAACTATGGGTTTCATCACTAAAGAACTATTTATTATTATCCATTTGATTATTTATCAATATTGATACCATGGATATGTTATGACCATAATTGGTTTTTATTATGCAATAATTTTTTTTATTTATTACTACCATATTATTTATGATCATATTATTCTCACTTATGATCATTGATTTCCCAGAATTATGTTTGCACATACTATGTTTTTTAGATCACACCTTCCCTTGTATCTATTTATCAAGATTATTAATAATTTTATTACACATGATATGTATAATTTAATAACATACGGGGAGAACTTTATGGGAGATGTTAAATAAATATAATGGATTAAATAGTTTCTTTTATAGTGGAAAACAAATGTACATTTGATAATATATAAATGTGAATTGTTAGTTATTTTCTTTCCTAACCCATTAAATTTATAAACCTAAATTATCTTTTGAATATACGTGACTCAATATTTTATTGTAAAATTATAATTATTGATGGTTAAAATTGGGTCGCTTCAATTCATTTTAAAGATGGTATGTAAAAAAGGTAATTATTCACACCATATTCTGCAAGTTGGGGCATGGGTGTCATATTTGGTATCGAATTATGGTTTATATAACATCTGAGTTTAGTATATTAGTTGAGGATAAGTTAAGTGTTAATAAGTTGTGTTTGATCATAATTTCAAAGGTATTGACATCCCTTTAGGTTATTTGAGGCTATATTGAATATTTTAGGTATTAAGATAGGATAAATATTGAAATAACCCACGGATAAAACTAAGGGATAAGTATAAGTATTGGAAACCATATCAAAATTTCATAAAATAGAGATTGTGTGGTTCTCCTTGAAATTAAATCCATATCTATATACTAAAATTGGATATATGCTCTGAAGTAGGTGTAGCTATGAGTAATAACTCTGAAAAGGGTAAATTAGGTGTTAATATGTTTATTACCTATTACATGACAAAGAGTCCCAACTGCACACCTAGATTGAAACTCCAGGGGATATGTTTTGTAATCATGATTTTTTATGAATCATTATGGAGGATTTGAGTATAGTGTTAACTAGTTAGGATAAAGAACCTAAAAATGAACAAGGATAACTAATAATTGAACAAAAAATTTATATGATGAACTAAATGTATCATATGTTAAAAAGGGGATATATGGGAAGAAATGTTTAGGTTAATGTTTTAATATTCATATTTTGGATAATAAAAAATCATTTCAATTTTAGTATATTGTAATATAAATACCACAAAGATGAAACTAAGAATGTTATGTATCTAGAACCCACTATATCATATAAGAAAACAAGGTATCATAAATAAATGGTTAAAAATATTAGTATATTCCTATCATGGTGGAAAAGTTTAGTTTCCTAGTGTAACCTATCATTGTAAGATTAATATATTAATATAAATTAAATAATTTTATTTTTATTTATTTCCATTAGTGAGGTATATTTATTGAAAATATTTTGGTATATTTTAAAATTTATTAATATTATTTGAAACATTTAATGATTTCACATTACCAGTATTTCATTAAAGGTTTATAAAAATATATTTAATGGTATAAATGTACTTGGGAAGTGATATTATGAAAAACTTAAATTTTTGGGGATAAATATTTAAGAACACATGACTGAGGGATAACTATTTTGTTTAATATATGCTTGATGTTGAGATATTAAAAGGTTGATTGATTTTGTAAAACTAATCTTAAAAAAATTGGGAACCATTAAATTAATAATTGATTCATTAAATATTTAATTAATTTCATCACATTTTGGGATTGTGGAATATATTGGAATATTTTTGATCTTTTGACCTAGATATTAATACCATTTGAGGGTTGAATGGTTTTTTCATTTCTTGAAGAACATATGGTTTTACTATTATTTATAGTCGTAGATATTCAGATAGTTTTGGGAAAGGAAAATTTTTGACAAAGTATGATTATGGTACATACATATCTGATTTATGATTTTATGAAAGATTAATGTTTCTTGTTGAAGGATAACTAACTTAATATAGCCTAAGAGAGTAAGAATGGTGTTATATTGGATGTTATATACTAAATTATAAATATTATAAAAATACAGTCACCTACAATAATTAGTTTTTAATTATTGAAATGGTGAGTATGTTTTTTATTTAAGGGGTTAGAATGCGACACCCAATTGTTTTAAATTATATTTTCCTTTAATACATAATATTTTCATATCTTGTGATACACAAAACACCATACCACAATGAACTATGGAACAATATATAACTATAAAAATGTAGTTTAGATTTATTTATTAATAATATATTTGAATGAATTATGAAATATATTTATAAAGAAAGATAAAATTCATTATCAATTCTAAGGCATTGATAAATTAAAATAGTGTATATAAAAAATAATAAGATAGATTTAGGATTTTAAATGTAACCATTATATTTTAATTTTCACTGTTTTTAAAAAATTAAATAATTTATAGATAAAATATATTATTTATATGAATAATAAATTAACACCAATTTAATAAGTAATTTTTATATATAGTAATACTAAGAATTGTTCATATTTTAAAAAATGTTAATTTTCTAAATTTTTTTTCTTTATATTTTTTTCATTTTATTAAAATGTTAATTTATAAAATTTTGGAATTTTCATCTCATAAAATAAAAACAATTCTAATATTATACATATTAGTATTATATTAAGTTGAAATTTTGAAATTTTCATGAAATAATTGTTTTGGTGAATAGTGAAAAATAAAACTTTTTTCAAAACAATATCTATTATGAATTTATTATTATAAAAGTAAGGATTAATTGTTTATAAAACCATTTAATTGAAAAAATATTTTTTTAATGAGTAATAATAAACATATCTAAATTCTATTCTAAATTTATAATAATTGTGCTTAAAATTTTATGAATATAAGTAATATTTTCTAATAAATGAAACTATTTTTTAGTTTTTCTTTTAATTAAATATTATTCCGGTCAAACTGGGTTTCAAAATGATATAAAAGCCACATAAATTTTATTTTTCTTATAATAAATATATTTTTATCATAAAAATATAATATATTGATAATTTTTATATTCACATAAAATTTCAGCATAAAAATATTGTTTTTCTGAAAATGGGTTTTTACGTGTTATATGATCTTATATATAAAATAATTTTCATAATCATATACATTTTATTTGATAAAATCTATTACATATTTTGAATCATCAAGATGAACTTATTTATAATTTATTTGTAGGTATTAAAATTGTATTACCACGGTGAAAACTAGTTACCATTGTAAACAAAATTATAAAACTGAAAATTCCAATAGTAAAGGGATTAAAAAATATTTAAAACATGTGTGAAAATGAATTTTTGAAGGATTATTGAAATTATATCATCAAAAGATAAATTAGTTTCTATTTTTTAGCCACTTTATTGTATCACATAATGTGTATACAATTATCTACAAGATGGGTGGGGTGGGAGAGGATTGTAGTTTAGAAAAATAATACTAACAATTTTTAGAAACCTATTTAATAATGTTATCAGAAAAAATTTCATATTAATTACGTTTATAATCAAGTAAGAATGAGTTTATAATAAAAAAATTAAAATTTTCTTATAATATTCCCAATGGAATATAAAAATAAAAAAACAAGTAAAATAAAAGTATACAAAGTACGTACAGAAATGTATAAAACCATTATATCAATGATAAAAAATATTTCATTTAGTGTTTAGAAAGTATTTAACTAGACATAAGGTATCCATTATATTCAAATTATTATAATATTTTTATTTTTTATGCCAAGAAATAACTCAAAATAAGATTCAGAAACACATTCAATTTCCATATCCTCAAGAACCCTCGATCAGAGCATTTAGAATAATCCATTCTCTCTCAACCTTGAGAGATCAAGATCATATTAGTTGGAAGAAAAAAATTAAAATATAAAAATATCTTATGGAATTTAAAATAGTATCCTTATAAAATATTAAACCAAAAAACACTCTAATTTTAAAATAAAGAAAACTCATGTAACAAGAAATAACAAAAGTGTCACATAAACTATAGATTAATTGGATTGGAAAAATATTTATCTTTTCCTCAACAAAAAAAAGTAGATTTAAAAATATATCTTCACCTTTGAATGAGGATTCTAGTTATAGGAGTGCTCCCAATGGACATCTTCCACATTATTTGAAACTAGTTTCAATGACATCAGATGGAGTTTTTCTTCACTTAGAATGTTAAGAACAACACCTCTATCAGATAATCATAATATTTTACACCAATATAGTTTATATATGATTTGTGTGGTATAATATATATATTTACACATCTATGAGGTTTTATAAATGTTTTTATAGTATAAATGTATTCCTTTGTCCAAAAAATTCATTCAGATTGATTTCGATGAACATTTTCTTATGGGATTCATTAAACATAATTTTTTGTACTTTATAAAACTGAATTTGGTGGTTATAGTAACCTTACATATGATCTAAAAATAAAGTTTCCATCTGATATAAATAAAAATTTTCCATCCTATGGAAGTCATATCCTCTATATATTAAAAAAATAAATTCTTCTAAAAAATATATTTTGAACATGGGAATTATAAGAGATAAAAATATTGATGTATTTAAGAACTATATTGTGAATTTAAAAAGTATGGTTAAAATGTGTAAAAAGTATTCTATCGATCCAACAATACCCCCATTTGAAAAAACATAATACGTGACAATTGAAAATAAACATTGAAACAAAACTGTGTAAAACTTCATCCCACTGGCATTTATAATTATCAAGAATTTTTTCTTACTCTATTTCTTCTTTTGACGTTTTAACTACTCCCTTGATTGAAAAGTTTAAAAATTTCTTCATTTCCCTATATTTGTGATTTTAAAAATTTACTATGTATTTGGAAAGTATTATCTGATATTTTTGAAAAAAAACTATAACAAAAAATTCACATGTAATAAAGATATTATATGAAACATCCAAAAATATTATAAAAAATGAACCCAAAGATGTTAAAAAACTTCCATATGAAAGGTTTGATTATCATAACATGTAATATAATTTAAAATAAATAATCATTTTATGGATAAATTTTTGATGATATCTATCATCTTACTAATATCATCTGTGTTATTTTTTGAATGTGCAACAGAAAACTTCACCTTTTAAAATATGTATTCAAAATCTTTGATCTTCTATGATTTCATAGATCTCTCATCATCCTAAAATATTTTGAGGGAATTTTGAAAATCAATTTATTTTGAACTATCATGAACTTCTATAGATATATTCATAGTAAACATAATTTTTTTATTTATATTTTAATACCATGCATTTCTCATCAAAAAACGTGAGGTATCCCTTTATATTTTTTATTAAATTTTCCATTATTTTTATCTTTCATAATTTAACCTTTTAATTATCCCTTGAAATCCTTGAATTCTGATTTTTTCTAGATAACTTTTTCTATAATATTTTTAGGGTACTAGAGTTTTCTATGATATAATAATTTAATTTAATGTGATTGCATCTAGCTTGTATATCTAGAGATAAATGGAAATATTTTTCAATCCTATTGATTAATTTAATAATTTATTTTTTCTTCATTTTAATCATCTTGGTATGGGTGCTTGGATAAAATATTTCTAAATAATAATAATCATTCGGCATGGAAGCTTTTATTGATTTTAAAGTGTAATTATCTTCTCTTTCAAATAAGAGTGTTTTAGAAATCCCCATTATATCAAATTCATCATTTGATAAATATGTGTTCAATGATTATATTTTAGATTCAAAGTCTTATTTTATGAAGACTCAACTGCATGGTAACTAATAGAAGCCTCATTATTATACTGAGATGGTATAGAAGGTGTGAATTCAACTAGCATCTCTTCTATACCCAAATGTTTTTTTAGCTTCTCAACAACATGACATTTATTATTTTACATTATCTTCCCTTATACACGAGGTAGTTATTTGGTATGGGAATAAAATCCAAAAACTCTAAAATAAGAAAAATTTATTTGTCGTCATATGTTATAGGAAACACTAAGTATAAACAACCCACAAAATATATTTATTTAAATTTAATCTCTTCAATAACTTGTGGAACATGACACTCCAGGTCTAAATGAATTATAATATAGTATAACATTATAAAATAGCCTTTATGTTTGAAATAATGAATAGTAAAAACTATATTGTGAGAATTATGGTTATTTATTTTTTATAAATAAAATAAAAAATTTTTAAAATAAAAAAATTTTCCCCAAAAACTGTATTTTTTTCTAAGAGATTATTTAGTCGAGATTTCCACACATTATTTAAAATTACTGTTTAAAAAATATTAAAATTTTGTTTTATAAAATTAAGCTTTTTTTGAAATCATCATATCAAAATTATATTAGGGTAATTTATTTAAATTTTTATGAAATGTTTTTTTCTATGAATAATAAAAAATTGTGATTGTTACTAAAAGTTTTCTTTTTAATTTAAATAATTCAAAATGATAAATTAAATTTTAAATTGGTTTTAAAGTATACATAGTTCAATTTTATTAAAATTTAACTATTTTATTTAATTTTAATAAATTTCATATTGATCATAAATATGAAAACCATATATACTTATTGTAATATTCTCTTTGAAAACTCAATTTTCGTTGCATCTGTATGTGTAATTATAAATCTCATTCAACCAATTATATGAATTGACTTTGTATAATTGTATTCTATATTTGTAATATATATATATATATATATTATAATAATTGAATCTTAATTATAAACCATTATGAATAATAAAGACCGATAATGAACCTAAAACCTTTCAAAACCCAATTTTATGAAAATATTTTTACATTATAATCTATAAGGACGGATAATGAACCATTTTATAAGATTTTGGAATGATATAAATGTGTTTATAATTGAATCTTTTCACAAAGTCCATGTGTGTCCTCTCCCCCACTTATAATATCCACCCTCTTTCCTCCCCACTTCTCACTTACAATGTAATTTGTTTCCACCAATACATTCCCAAATCACACAATAAATCCCATAAAAAAATCCTATAACACTTGGTTTGGTCATATATCCATCATAAGTAGGATTTTGGTAGAAGCGTAAAGAAGTTTTCTGAAGAGGAGGTAACGTTCTTAAATGAGTGTTTTATTTTGTCCACCGCATATTATAGAATAATTAGTATTTAAAAAATTAATTATATTACATATAATTATATGATGTTATGTAAATTTATTTACCTATATCAGTCTTCTATTCTATCAAATGGGAAATGAAACTATCGATGATGTTTTCATTGGACTATTGTCTCACGAACTGATATAATCCGGTTTCCATCACTAGTTTTCAAGGATATATATAATTATTGATTTAAAGAATTTATATTATATTTTTTTATATTATTATACTTGTATAATTTTAATATCACATATACCATTTTATATTCTATTCTACTTAAATTATAACAATGTTTCTTGTATGTATGGAAGACTACCGCCTCAAAAATAGAAGTGATTCATTTTTCAGTTATAATTTACATAGAAAGTAATAAGTATATAGTTAATGAAAATATGTGAAATATGATATTATATTTAATCAATAATATTACTATATCACCCACTAACTTACACCTTCAGTCATCAAGGAAATGATAATGTTTCTTTTTCATACATATTACCTACCCTCCCCACCATGTGATGTGATCAATTCTCCATGTTCAATTTAAATAATTATTATAAATATGGATTAATTTAAAAAGTTATATTTATAAAATTAATATAGTTTTTTATTAAATGGACCTATATCCTATACCCAATAACCAGAACTTTCATTACAAAACATGCATGAGAATACAAAGCAATTAACCATCAAAACAAAGAAAATGATGAAATATTATATACAATAAGGTGGTAAAATTTTATAATAATATCATATATGTAACACCCCAAGCTTCTACGGAATGTTTTCCTTTGAATAATAAAATAGATTGTGATGTACTCAACTTCGAGTTCTAACACACCACAACCAATCAAACTAGCCGTTATGAATTGTGATACCCAATTTTTAAAATTTATATATTTTATTTTTCAAAATGGAGTTCATTTTTAGATTCGTAATATCAAAATTAGCTTAGGGTTATTTTTTGTATTTTTCTGAAAACATTCAATTTTTGATGAATAGTTAAAAACACTACGTTATTGTTCAAAGCCGACTTTTTATTTAATTAAATTTTTATTTTAATTTATATTTATTTTACATAAAAATAGATGAATTATACTTATATATGTTAAATTTAAGTCATTGGTGTCAATTTATAATAATATTGTATATATAAAAATTTTTTGAACTTTTTATCGTCTTTTACCCACCTTTTAGGGGAATTTGGAAATTTGCATAAAATGTCATTTTACCACTTCTGTGAATTGAGTCTCAAAATCTAATAGAGATGCAGTTTTTAGCAGTATGTAAAATGTGGTTTAATAAGATGAAAATAATTTTTGGTGAATAGTAACTTTTAATTTTTATTTACCACAGATAAAATTAAATAGTATAATTAAAGATAAAAAATAATATTATAAAAAACATAACACTTGTCCTAATTCTATTTGATATGTTTATTTCGACCAAAATAAACATTAGGAATAAAATATGATCCTTTTGGTTCACTTGTATTATACTAGGACATTTATTATTATTTTATTTATAGAAGAGTTAAAAGTGTATAATTAAATGTTTAATAAAAAACCATTTTAATATATGGTTATACATAACATAAATTTTACTATAAATAATAATTATAAAGATAAAAATATATCCTACACAATGGGGTTTTTATTTTTAATTTTTAGGCATTAAATGATTAAATTTATTTATGTCACAATGATGATGTAGTAATTACCTTATTAATGCAAAATTAAAATAATTGATATTATAAATATCCAAATAAATGTAAATTGTGACTTTTGATTAATTAAAATAATTTTATAGGATAATATGACATGTTTAGGTATTTTAAATAAATTTTTTTGAAGTGATAAAGTGGTTATGACTTCCACAAAAACAAAATAACCAATAGTGTCAAAATTGACATAAATGAGTTTTTAAAAGAAATTCTATATTATTAATTTTTATAATATAAATAATTATCAAAGGTTTTGCCAAATAAATTAAATAAAGTAATATATATTTATAATTAACCACTTGGGGTTCTCTTACCTTTATAATGTAATTTTATTAACAATTCATTATAATAATATAAGAATACATGGTAAAAGATAAACTATTAAAAAATAAGTTAAATCTAAAAGATAAGGATAATATGGTAACCTAAAACTATATAAAACCTATTTTTTGAGATGTTTTCAAACCATCCCCACGTTATCCTCAAAATAAATCATTTTTAGCCATTATAAACCCAATATGATTGTATAATAAAATAATTTTTCATGCTTTTCATAAAGTGACCCTCACCTCTCTTATAAAAAGGCACTTCACCTTCTCTAAAAATCACACCTCCAAATCCCTTTCTCTCAGCAAAAACCTGCTCCAATATCCTCCCAACTACCCTATATTTGAAATAGAGGCCTTACTTTGATCAGAAATCCACCCTAAGAATACCTTTTGATCAACTAAAAAGAAAACACCCAAAGAAGTGGTAATAATTTCACCACCTCTTTCAAAGTTATTTTTTTATTGCACTTCTTATTTCTTGGTTGTTTCCAAAAAAAAATAATAAATCAAGTATCTTATACATATTTTTATTCTATTATAAATATTTTACAACCATATTCATTATTCTATCCATCCAATGGATGAAAAGTCACCATACGTGCGTACGTACGACTTACCATCTCCACGTTGTGCTATAGTTTGTTATTCAAACACTTAATTTTTTAGATGGGTATAATAATGAGTATAAATAATTTAAATAATAAATATAACATGTTAATTATTATGTATATATGATATAGAATACAATTAAATATGTTTTAACCATCAATCTAACGATATTGTCGCTTGTGTGTACGTATGGATTACCGTCTCAACGAACACGATAAGATTCATACTCCCTCGTAACAATTCAAGAATAATATTAATTTTATGATTAAAAATAATGTTTAAGAACTTAATTTCATTCTTTATATGAATCAGATACATTCTATCCATAACTTACATGGCTTACGTAACCATGCATATAAAGGAAAATGATTCAGTTTACACCCCAAACAATGATACTACTGAAATATTGTTAACAAAGAAATATTAAAAGATCATATATGATATCATATTTATATATTTAGTTCTTTTATTATTTAATAATAATTATTTAACTATTATACATGAGGTTAAAATACACACAATCTAGGAAACGTACAAGGTAGGGGTTAATTTTACAATCTCTTTATTATCAGAGGTTGTTTATATGTGAGTATCTACTGGGACATCTTTTACATCCATATCTGTGTTTCATAAATATATATTTCAAAGTATTTTTACAATTTAATAGAATCACGGTTAATGTAATTTATACCCTTGTTTTAATTTTTATAATATTTATATTAAGGTATCTTTCCGTCGTTTTCCAAACGAATTCTTTTATGACCTTTTTGACAAAAATAAGGACAAAATGTATTTTTTTTAACTTATACGGTGAGTGCAGCTATTTTATTCCATTATAATACCTTCTAAGCTTTCCTTACAAGATTAAAAGAATATTTTAAAAATAAAGGATTTTTTTATAATTATGTGACCTTTAAAAAATTTCAAAATAGAAAGAGATAATTCTTTAAAATGGTTTTGATTTTATCTATGTCGACATCATTTGATGGATTGAACACTTGTTTGAAGTAGAATTATTATGATAAAATATTCCATATTATATAAAAGGTTTTGGGATATGTTTGGCAGTGAATGTTTTATTTTTTTTACTATTCATGGTTTATGGATAAATTATTAACTATTGGAATGCATGTTTTAATACTAATTATTATGTTATATTTCGACCTTTTCATATGGGTAATGCATTGGACATAGTAAGTGACGGGTGGAGCCCTCTATAACTACATGATGCATCAGTAGGTCTCATGATACAAACTATTTCCTTATAATAAGGTATTGAAAAAAATTTATTTTTAGTACTGGCACGTGGCCTTGACTACGTGGTTAGGATATCCAGCATTGTGCATTCCATTATTATGAAATTGGATGTTGATATTACATGTGATTATTTGACTAAAAAAATATTTATGTGAATTAGTAAAAGAAATTATGT
The DNA here is from genome assembly GCA_963277665.1 of Viscum album. Classification (NCBI taxonomy): domain Eukaryota; kingdom Viridiplantae; phylum Streptophyta; class Magnoliopsida; order Santalales; family Viscaceae; genus Viscum; species Viscum album. The sequence goes on from OY728152.1 coordinate 2,090,436,241, forward strand.
GATTTATCTTTTCTATATTATAAAAATGTTTTTGTTTAAAAGTCTTGTGTTTTAGTGGTATACAATTCCTTAAATGTTTATGCTTGTTTATGAAAGTTTCCTCTATATTGTTATTGTTACTCAGCACTTGATATCATCCCTTTCTATGTTATATATTTCCCAATATGAGAATAATTATATTATGAATGACCTATTGGGATATTATAAGGTAGATGAATGTGTTAAAAGGAGAAAAAAAATTTAAGTTTCTAATTTCATAATGTAGTTCAAAACTTATGTTTTAATCTATTACTTACAAGGCTACTAAACTGACCAGTATTTCGGAATTTGATACCTTGTGATCATGCCAATGTTATGTAATAATGTACTAACTCTGGTTAACTTGGTTTGGGGCATTATAGATGGATTCAGAGGAAGTTTAGTACAATACATGGAATCCAGATTTAGAAAAACATTGATTAGATATCATTACCCTAAGATAAATTATGAGGATTAGTTTAGAAGAACTTCCTTGAATTTTGGTAATGTAAAGATTTTGTGAGTTTTATAGGCAATACATACCTCTCTAGATATGTGTATGTAGAAGCAGATCTAGCACAGATTTACCTAGGATTGAAAACTATGACAAGGAGTTTTGGGCTTGACTCGGGGTATCCTAGTACACAACAGCGGGACTTACTGCACTCTTGGTTATAAAACTCTAGGGGGATATGATTTGGATAATTCAAATTTTAATTACAAAACACTATGAATGATTTATGAGTATATTCCTCCTTAAATATTTTTTTTTGATTATGGATTATATCTATAAAATGTTCAATTTATGTTAAGTGTTTTACCAGTTAGAAATTATGTTTTGAGATTCATAAATTAATCTACTATATTCCTTTTTTAAGAATTGGCACACAGTCGAAGGAATAAAAACTGTATCAACTCACTTAATACATGTAGGTTTTCCCTCCTACTCAAGATAATTATAGTAGAGCTAGTGATGCATCTGGTGCTGATCAACTTATCACCATTATGGGATAACTCACTCAGGTTATGAATAATAACCTTACTCGTATGAAGCACCCCGATCCACAACAAGGAGGATCAATGTCAGACCACTTCATGAGGCAATAACCACCAAATTTCAATGGGACTACAAATCCCTTTTAATCTAAAATATGTATAAGTTCCTTATAGAAAATATTTCGTTCTTTGGGGTGTAGGAATAGGGAAAACATTGTCATGGAATTTTATCACCTCATGGGAGATGCAGATCAATGGAGGTCATTAATTCAAAACACAAAGGAGGATAAAGAAGTAAAAATTATGGAATGGAGGGAGTTTAAAGATATTTTTATTAGAAAAATACTTTTCTCATGACCAAGGAGCGAATATGAAATAGAAATTTTTGAGTCTAAGGCTAAAGGAGGATGAAAATGTTGCAATGTATGAGGCTAACTTTACAAGGTTATCAAGGTATGAATCTAATTATATACATTCCCCATGGAGTATGATTGATCGATTTTTTGATGGGTTAAACCAATTTATATGTAGAAAATTATTCTCAAAACCCATCTTATCATATAAATATATTGTCTCATGTGCTATCAATCCAGAAATAGAATTATCAATGTCTTACAACTTTAAACACAGAAATATAAGGAGAGATCCATTGAACACTTTAGAAATGGAAATAAGGTGAAGAAGAAAAAATTTGAATATCCATACTTTGGTAAATGTGGGAAGAATCACCCCAGTACATGCCTGAAGGGAATTACAGTTTATTACATGTGTGGTGAAAAAATCCACCATGCTTGTGATTATAAAGGGAAGAAAGAGGCTGTAAATGTTTAATTCTACAATTGTAGTGAAATGGGGAATTATGAAAATTAATTTCTTAAGCGAAAAATAATCTTACCTCAAAAAAGTTCAAGGGAGCAAGGCCAAGCTTATGCAATAACTACTGCTAAGGATGATGCTTTGAAGGATGTCGTGGAATGTAATTTAATGGCTTCCTCATGTCTATCCAATGATTTATTTGATTCTAGATCATCAAATTACTTCATATCTTCGTTGTTTTCTAAGAAAATTAGATATTTAGAATTTTATTTAACAAGAGAGTCATCAATAAAAACTACTATAGTAAGTATCATTGTAAAAAAAAATTGTGAATCAGTCCCCATTAGGGAATATAAATATTTCTTATCCACTGATCTAGTCTTCATACCTATGATTGAATTGGATATAATCATCATTTTAGATTGGCTTTCTGACCAAGATGAGAAAATTTATTGTAAGAAAAAGGAGGTGACAATTTTTTATGATGATAAGAAGTACCTTATCTTTAGAGTAGAAACTTTATAACCTGATTGTTATCTAGATCCACCTCCAGTAGCTCTACTAAATTCAATTACTTGGGAGGAAGAGAATGAAATAACTATGGGTGAGGAAAAAAATATTCGAATAGAGGACGTACCTATTATATAAGAATATGATGATATGAAACTATAGGATTTACTTGGACATCCTCCAGAATGAGAAATTGAGTTTTCCGTTGATTTTATTTTGGGTTCAAGGCCAATATAGAAAACCCCTTATAGAATGGACACATTGTAATTAGTGGAACTAAAGAAACAACTAGAGAAATTGAGTAATAAAGTATTTACTCTCCATATAGTTTCTCCTTAGGGAGCCCATATTCTTTTTGTAAAGAAGAAATATGGATCTATGAGGTTGTCCATTAACTATTGGGAGATCAATTCAAAATCAATAAAGAACATGTATCCCCTCCCTCACATTGATGATATATTCGCTAAAATTAACAAAGATCAATATTTTTTAGTGATTCACCATCGATATGGCTATCATTAGTTGTGTGTGAAGAAGGGATACATTCCATAGACAAAATTTTGTACCAGGTATGGGAATTATGAATTTACAATAATGTTTTTTGGACTGACTAATGCACCAACTGTTTCATGGATCTAATGAAAATATTTTTCAAGGAATATCTTGATGACTTAGTAGTAGTATTTATTAGTGATATCTTGGTATACTCAAAATGATATGAAGATCATGAAAATCACTTGCACACTATTCTGAAAACCCACAAAATAAATGATTAATATGGGAAGTTTAGCGATTGTGAATTCTAGGTTTTGGAAATTTTATTTCATGGGCATATTGTCTATAAGGATGTAATATATGTTGATCCTTCCAAGACAAAATCAATAAAATAATGGCTTTCACTTATGAGTATTATTAAGGTATGATGTATTATTGGTTTATCAAGTTATTATAGGAGTTTCGTCTAGAATTTTCCCTGATTGGCCAACCCATTAACCAAGCTCACATGCTAAGTATAACGACCCATACTTTACATACATTGTTAATACTTCAAAATTGAAGCACACTTATTACAACATATGACAAAACCACAAAGGACCGTATAGGTATAGTGTCTTTAGAAACTGGGAAACATAAACAACTGGTTCATAAATCTTCTACAGTTTCTCCCATTTATTTCATCATATCTAGTGTCCCTTTTAGCATATTCTACTTAATATCCATCTTCCTGACCTGGGGAAAAGAAAACATAAAAGGGTGAGCTCAAATGCTCAGCAAGGGAAAATAAAGGAAATAAAAATAATATCATATCTTTTTGAAAATCAAAACCTGCAAAAGAGATCATAATATCTTAACATGGAATAAACCATAGAAGTGAAAATGAGATCCCCATAATCATAACATAAAACTTGAAACATTGTGGAATTCACACATAATCATGGAAAATCATTTCTTGTTAGTCATGACTCATTGCCAAGACTATCTTAGCGGACAAAGTCCATTTACGAACCGAGTTCACTCCTCGTTTCAGTCCTGTATCACTGAACCGAAATAACCTTCCGTTCCAGCCATGTCTATCTCATGAGATATAAATCTTTACCCAATTAATTGGAGGGAGATATAGGTCCCACCCATCTTATAATTAATCCTTTCTTATGTGTGCCACATAATCATAAAACATACATCATCACATAACACATGTAACAAAAATGGGATTCTTGAAACATCATGACATCATAAAACAAACCATATAAGGTAAATGACTTCATAAAAATAATTCCCTCAGAACATAATCAAATCAATGTAATAATAGGGATAAAAACATAACCCTTTATTATCTTAGATGGAAAATAATTTTGATAAAACACTTGAACTCCATTCTTGAGAAAAATATCCTTTCTTCTTCAAAAACACTTTTCTTTTCTTAAAATGTCATAAAATTCAAAACTAAAAGAAGTTGATTAAAAATAAACTTGAAAACTTGTAATGGAAGATTCTTGGAAATAATGTTTTAAAAATCCATTCATGTCGTATAGGTTAAAAAAACATTCTTCGTACTTTTATCGGAAAAGTCAAAAAGTACCTCAAACAAAAAACGAGAAAAGATTCCTTTCATATTCTTTACTAAAAACTCACTGAAGGGTAAAATTGGATTTAAACTATTGTAATTGGATGGAAACAATATTAAATACTGAGGGAACATGGATGTGGATGATAAAATACACCCCAGTAAATACTTACGAATAAACAATCTCGGATAAAAATGAGATTGTGATATTTCCCTTACCTTGGGTCCGATTTGCTTTGTACATGTCCGAAGCTCCTGTATAATGGTTTAAATAATGTTATTGACTTATTCCAGAATCATACATATTGATATGATATCATATATGGTCATATTCTTAGCTTCTTGTTAGTAATATTTCATTGTTACTTGTTACTCGGGTCTTTATTGCCTTTTGTTCTTATGCGTGTTTTGCCGAATACATTCTTATTCTTCATTTAAGTTTATAGATACCTTATATCCAGAATGGTATTAGTGTAACATATATCATATTTATTCATTAAATTCATTTATATAATTACTATGTAATGATGATCATGTAGAACGAGTCGCATCACATCGTGGAGACGGTATTCCGTACGTACGCACGAGTGATGATATTGTTCCTATGATCATGGAACTATATTGGAGTATATATATATTATTTCAGTATCAATATTACTTTATAATAATCATAAATAGTTACTCATTACACCATTATACCCATCCTTGTAAAGTGATGGTGGAAAAATAGATTACACCACGGCGTGGAGACGGTATTCCGTACGTACGCACGCGCGGTGATTTCATTTTTCCGTAGGATGGATAGAAGGTGAATTAGGGTTGTTTAATATTTATAATAACATATCAGTATGTAAGTGATACTGATGTTATTACTTTATCATGAAACAACTAAAAAAGAAGAAGTTGAAGAAGAAAGAAATTGAAAAGATCGGTAATGGATATTACCTCTTCTTTGGAACGCTTTTTTGAATCCTCCACTTAGGGAACTAATATTGGTCTTTGAAGAAGACCAGGACCTCTAGGATTATTCTAGGGAAGTGGAGAGGAGAAAATGGCAGGGGTTGGCCGAGCTTGAGTGCTCAATTTGGTGTGAGGAGGAGGGGGAGGAGGTGACCTTTTATAAGGGAGGAGAGGGGCACCTTAGGAATATCTCAAAATATTATTTTATATTAAAGTCAAAATCGGTTTATAATGGTTCCAAATGGTCTTATTTCGAAGCTAAAGTGGGGATGGGTCTAAATACTATCAACCAATAGGATTTAGACAAGTTTAGGGTATTATTTTAACCTTATCAATTAGATTTAACTCTAATTAAATAATTTAACTTTTTCCATGTCTTTTTGTTTTCTTTCACTATATGGTTAATACACTTACTATAACATGCCAAACGAACCCCAAATTGTTTATTATATATATATATATCCTTATCTAAGTCATTTGGTCGATCCTTAGATTTTTAGGAATAAAATAACAATTAATAATATAATATTTTATTTAAAAACTATTTTGTGTCAATTTTGACACTATTTGATATATGATTTTTGTGAAAGTCATAACAGAATTATATGTTCGAACCAAGTTGATTAAATCAACACTAATATATCATAGTAACCTATAAAATTAGTGGAATTCATAAAAAGTATTAAATTACATTTATTTTGGTATTTATATTATCAATTATGTCAATATTTCATTAATAAGATAATTACTGCATCATCTTTGTGTCATAAATAAATTAAATTATTTGATGTCTAAAAATTTCAAATAAAATACCATCATGTAGGAAATCTTTTTATATTTCTAATGAATATTTACAATCTAATTTATCTTATGTAGAACTCCATATTAAAAATTATTTACTTATTAAACTTTGATTTTAACTATTTTAACCCTTCTTTAAATAAATTAATAATAAATGTCCTAATCTAATCCAAGTGGGCCTAAATGGTCATATTTTATTCCTAATTTTGTTTTTGGTCGAATTACACTTGTCCAATAGAATTAGGACATGTGTTAGGGTAATATTGATATCATAGTTACCCTTAGTTACCCTATTTACTATTAACTGCGGTAAAAATAGTAAAAAGTTACTATTCACCAAAAAATTATTTTTATCTCATTGAACCTCATTTTACTTATTGATATCAACCGTGTCTATCGGATTTTTGAAATTCCATTCACAGAAGCGGTAAAATTAAGTTTTATGCAAAATTCAGTTTTTTAACCTACCACTTAGTGGTTTCACTATTCATCAAAAATTGAAAGTTTTCAGAAAAATACCAGAATTTCACCCTAGGCTAATTTCGATATTCTGAGTCCAAAAATGAAGTCCATTTTGAAAAATAAAATTTATAAAATTTTAAAAAGTGGTTATTACTATTCATAACGGCTAGTTTTAATAGCATATTATTGTTTAGTGAAACTCGGTATTGCGTACGACGCAAGCTATCGAGGAAGGTCGTGATTGCGTGTAAAGCAAGCCAAGCAAGTGTTGTGTAGAAAAAGATTCCTTTGATAAAAGTCTCGGGTGTTACATTCTACCCCACTTAAAAATAATTTCGCCCTCGAAATTCGTCACTTTGTAAAAAACAGATGAGGATACTTCTCCCTCATCATATCCTCAAGCTCCCATGTAGCTTCTTCAAGTTGGTGGTTCCTCCATAAAACTTTCACCAATCGAGTGGTCTTGTTTCGTAGGACTTTTTCGCTACAATCTAGAATCTCTATCGGCTGTTCTTCATAAGAAAGATCTTGCTCCAGCGGTACAACTTCTGAGCTGAGTACATGTGAAGGATCTGGTATGTACTTTCTCGGGAGAGATACATGGAACACATCGTGAACTTGAGAGAGATTCGGTGGAAGCGCCAATCGGTAAGCTACCTTCCCAACACGATCCAGTATTTCGAAAGGACCGATATATCTAGGGCTCAACTTTCCCTTCTTTCCAAATATCATAACCCTCTTCCAGGGAGATATTCGTAAGAACACTTTATCACCCACTTCAAAATCTAGGTCTTTTATTCGGTTGTCGGCATAACTTTTCTGTCGACTCTGAGCTGCTCTTATGTGTTGTTGAATAGATCTAACCTTTTCTGCCCTTTCATCAACGAGATCAGGTCCTAATAGCTTTCTTTCCCCAACTTCATCCCAGCAAGTTGGAGTCCTGCATTTCTTTCCATAGAGAGCTTCATAAGGAGCCATCTGAATACTGGAGTGAAAGCTATTATTATAAGAAAATTCCACCAAAGGTAGGTGTTGATCCCAACCTCCCTTGAAATCCATAGAGCAAGCTCTCAACATATCTTCTAGGGTTTGAATTGTTCTCTCAGACTGACCGTCTGTCTGGGGATGATAAGCAGTGATGAAACTCAACTCTGTATCCAGAGTATGCTGAAGACTTCGCCAGAACTTCGAGGTAAATCTCGGATCCCGATCAGATATAATAGAAAGTGGTACTCCACACAATCTTACCACTTCCTTTACATATATCCTGGCAAGCTGATCTAGAGAGAAATCCTCTCTAATAGGAATGAAGTGTGCAGACTTTGTAAGACGATCAACTATGACCCAAATAGCATTATTGCCTTTGGATGTTTTAGGAAGTCCTGTGAAAAAGTCCATAGTGATGTTTTCCCATTTCCATTCGGGTATGGGTAATGGTTGTAACATCCCCTTAGACTTTTGTCTCTCAGCTTTAACTTGTTGAAAAACCAAGCATCGAGAAACATATTCAGCAACATCTCTTTTCATGCCATCCCACCAGAAGTACTCTTTCAGGTCCCTATACATCTTCGTGATTCCAGGATGAATAGAGAATGAAGAACTATGAGCCTCATCCAGTAGCTCCTTCTTTAATTCGGGGATGGGAGGAACACAAACCCGATTCCTAAACTTTATTATCCCATCATAATCAAGGTTGAATTCAGGAACATTTCTCACCTTCTTTTGTAACTCGACATCTTCTTTCTGTGCCTCCTTAATCTTCGCATGTATAGATGGTTGAACATTCATTTGAGAAAGATAAGATTTTTCCCCTTCCATTATAATTCCAAGATCCATCCTTTATAAATCCATAAATATTGGATCTTTTGTGATCCTCATCATGGATAAACTAGCATGGTCTTGTCGACTTAATGCATCTGCCAACTTGTTTGCATTCCCAGGGTGGTAATTGATTGAGCAGTCATAATCCTTAATCAGCTCAAACCATCTTCTTTGACGCATATTCAACTCCTTTTGTGTGAAAATATACTTTAAACTTTTATGATCAGTATAAATATCACACCTTTCACCATAAAGGTAATGCCTCCAAATCTTTAATGCAAAGATTACCGCAGCCAACTCCAAATCATGTGTTGGGTAATTTTGCTCATGGATTTTCAATTGTCGTGAGGCATAAGCTATCACCATATCATTTTGCATAAGAACACACCCCAATCCCTTCTTGGATGCATCATTGTAGATCACAAACCTTTCTCCACTACAAGGTAGTGTGAGCACAGGTGCACTGGATAACCTTCTTTTCAACTCCTTGAAATTCTCTTCACATTCCTTTGTCCAGACAAACTTAACTCCTTTCCGAGTCAACTTGGTGAGTGGATTAGATAATCGTGAAAAATCTTTTACAAAACGTCAATAATATCCAGCCAAACCAAGAAAACTTCGGATCTCAGTTACTGTTGTTGGTCTTGACCATCTTTTGATAACCTCTGTTTTTGCTGGATCCATAGATATCCCCTATTTTGAGATTATGTGACCCAAAAATGCAACTTTTTGAAGCCAAAATTCACACGTGGTAAATTTGGCATAAAGCTTCTCCTTTCTCAGGGTCTTCAATATAATTCTCAAGTGATCTTCATGCTCTTCCTTTCTCTTTGAATAGACAAGAATATCGTCTATAAAGACTACCACAAATTGATCAAGATAGTCTCTAAAGACTCTATTCATTAGATCCATGAAGATAGCAGGGGCATTAGTAAGACCAAATGGCATCACTATAAATTCATAGTGTCCATACCTTGTACGGAAAGTCGTCTTTGGTATATCCTCCCTTTTGACAATTAATTGATGATACCCTGAACGAAGATAAATCTTGGAAAAGTAGTGAGCTCCGCGTAGTTGGTCAAATAAGTCATCAATGTGTGGGAGATGATATTTGTTCTTGATAGTGATCTTGTTAAGTTCTCGATAATCAATACAGAGTCTCATTGATCCATATTTCTTCTTAACAAATAGAACAGGTGCTCCCCAAGGTGACGCACTAGGGCGTATGAATCCCTTATCAAGATTCTCTTGGAGTTGCTTCTTCAATTCCTGAAACTCAATTGGGGCTATTCTAAAAGGTGTCTTTGAAATAGGCAAAGCACCCGGTACGAGTTCTATTGAAAACTCAACTTCACGATTTGGTGGAAGACCCGGTAATTCCTCCGGAAAGACATCATCAAACTCCCGTACAATGGGCATATTCTTAATCATGAGTTTCTCACCAACCATTTGAGATAAATAACCTTCATTTAGTGGAATCAATACCCATAAGATGGAAGAAATTTCCACTGGAAGATTATGTTCATCCTTGCAATGATATACGATCGTAGATTGATATGGAATATGAAATGTGACTTCCCTTCTTTGGAAATTGATATGAGCTCCATGTAGAGAAAGCCAATCCATGCCAAGAATCACATCAAATTCCACTAAAGGAAGGATCACAAGATTTGCAGGAAGCACTTTCCCAAAAACTTCGATCAGAGAAGAATTATAAACTTTTGATGCGACTGTTGTGCCATTAGGTGTTGTCACAGCTAACTCAACATATAATTGTTGAGGTAATACGGTGATACCCTTAGAAAATTCTTTAGAAATAAAAGAGTGGGTGGATCCAGAATCAAATAAAACATTTGCTACTTTAGAGTGGATGGTAAGTGTACCTTTCACCACTTTTTTATCGTACTCTACATCGCTGATAGAAATTACATGTGACTTTCCTTTGTCTTTAGCCTTAAGATTTTTTTGACGTCGACCATCATCATCAACCCTTGGATTTGGGCATTGATTGGCATAATGCCCCATCTCCTTGCACTTGAAACATTGAAGTGTAGTAGGTTCATTCTGTGTATCCCTTCCTTTGTTTGCGTCATTAGACATCTTCTTCCCATTATCACGGCATTCAAATGCCCGATGACCTTCCTTTCAACATTTAAAACATTTACTTGTCCCTTTAAGACAACTCCCTCCATGTTTCTTTCCACACTTTGAGCATAAGGAAAAGATCATCTTCTTTTCCGTGTGCTCTTTAGATTTTTCTTTGAATTCCATCTTCCTCTTCTTATCAAACCCATGTGACTGATGGGTTATTCCAATCTCCGTCTCGACTTTGAGAGCACATCGAACGATTTCCTCGTAGCTATTGAAGTCCCTTATGGCTAATGCCCTTCGAAGACTTGGTTTTAAGCCATTAAAGAATCGATCGATCTTACTCTCAGGTTGGATAATAATACCAGAAGCGTACCTTGCAAGTCTTGTAAAATTTGCTTCATAGGTACCAACAGATTCATCATCCCTTCGCTTCAGTTCAAGGAACTCTTTCTCCATCTTTGTTCAGAGAATACGAGGGAAGTACTTATTGAAAAATAAGTTCTTGAACTCGTCTCATTCCATAGACTCAATTTCATCCCTTTGCCTCGTATTCTTAATAAGATTCCACCATTGATCAGCATCTCCTTCCTAACGATACACTGCTAGGATGACTTTATCATGCTCAGAACATTGAAGAACTGAAAATATCTTTTCAGTAGTACTAATCCATTGTTCAGGAACTAATGGATCAGTAGACCCGCTGAAAGAAGGTGGACGCTGCCTCATGAAGGATTCAACAGAATGTTGCTCCTTCCTTTGCTCGTTTGGAAGTCCGGCATGATTCATAGCTTGAGAAAGTTGTGTGAGAATGGCTACAAGATTTTTCATTCCAGCTCCCATATCGTTTGGTTGCTCAGGGGGACAATCATTGCATTGCCCATCGCATTCTGCATTAACACGGTTCCTTCGGGTTCCAGCCATTGAATAAAACCAAGAAGAATAGTGTGAGCAACACTAATTATAATAGGAAAACCAAATAATCAAGGATAAAATTTCACACTTAAGGTTTTATCCTAGGGTATTCATGGCCATTTCTAAAACACAAATATTGTGTTCTATGCTTAGACTTATCCTTAGGGTTCTTAATAAGGCTTTCACATTCTAGTTTCCAAAGGTTGACTATACCTTTCCTCTGATACAAACTATAGCGGTCTAGAATTACATCCAGTGGACTACAATTGATACCTATCAGGGCAATCCATGGGCGGCTACACCCCCTGGGCGGGACACACCACCATCCCCAGTGTCAGCCATTTCCTCATGAAGCCCTTGGGCAGAGAGCCATGCTTCGTCCAACGCTCACATGTGAGAGTTCCCAAGGATCGGATACATTCCTACCTCCTTTGCCTTTGATACCAACTATAACGACACATACTTTACATACATTGTTAATACTTCAAAATTGAAGCACACTTATTACAACATATGACAAAACCACAAAGGACCGTATAGGTATAGTGTCTTTAGAAACTGGGTAACATAAACAACTGGTTCATAAATCTTCTACAGTGTCTCCCATTTATTTCATAATATCTAGGGTCCCTTTTAGCATATTCTACTTAATATCCATCTTCCTGACCTGGGGAAAAGAAAACATAAAAGGGTGAGCTCAAATGCTCAGCAAGGGTAAATAAAGGAAATAAAAATCATATCATATCTTTTTGAAAATCAAAACATGCAAAAGAGATCATAATATCTTAACATGGAATAAATAATAGAATTGAAAATGAGATCCCCATAATCATAACATAAAACTTGAAACTTTGTGGCATGGACACATAATCATGGAAAATCATCTCTTGTTAGTCATGACTTATTGCCAAGACTATCTTAGCGGACAAAGTCCATTTCTGAACCGAGTTCACTCCTCGTTTCAGTCCTGTATCACTGAACCGAAATAACCTTCCGTTCCAGCCATGTCTATCTCATGAGATATAAATCTTTACCCAATGCATTGGAGGGAGATATAGGTCCCACCCATCTTATAATGAATCCTTTCTTATGTGTGCCACATAATCATAAAACATACATCATCGCATAACACATGTAACAAAAATGGGATTCTTGAAACATCATGACATCATAAAACAAACCATATAAGGTGAATGACTTCATAAAAATAATTCCCTCACAACATAATCAAATCAATGTAATAATAGGGATAAAAACAGAACCCTTTATTATCTTAGATGGAAAGTAATTTTGATAAAACACTTGAACTCCATTCTTGAGGAAAATATCCTTTCTTCTTCAAAAACACTTTTCTTTTCTTAAAATGTCATAAAATTCAAAACTAAAAGAAGTTGATTAAAAATAATCTTGAAAACTTGTAATGGAAGCTTCTTGTAAATAATGTTTTAAAAATCCATTCATGCCGTATAAGTTAAAAAAATATTCTTCGTACTTTTGTCGGAAAAATCAAAAAGTACCTCGTACGAAAAATGACAAAAGATTCCTTTCATATTCTTTACTAAAAACTCACTGAAGGGTAAAATTGGATTTAAAATATTGTAATTTGATGGAAACAATATTACATATTTAGGGAACATGGATATGGATGATAAAATAAACCCCAGTAAATACTTACGAATAAACAATCTCGGATAAAAATGAGATTTTGATATTTCCCTTACCTTAGATCCGATTTTCTTTGTACGTGTCTGAAGCTCCTGTATAATGGTTTAAATAATTTTATTGACTTATTCCAGAATCATAAATACTTATATGATATCATATATGGTCATATTCTTAGCTTCTTGTTAGTAATATTTCATTGTTACTTGTTACTCGGGTCTTTATTGCCTTTTGTTCTTATGCGTGTTTTGCCGAATACATTCTTATTCTTCTTTTAATGTTATAGATACCTTATATCCAGAATTATATTAGTGTAACATATATAATATTTATTCATTCAATTCATTTATATAATTACTATGTAATGATGATCATGTAGAACGAGTCGCATCACATCGTGGAGACGGTATTCCGTACGTACGCACGAGTGATGATATCGTTCCTATGATCGTGGAACTGTATTGGAGTATATATATATTATTTCAGTATCAATATTAATTTATAATAATCATAAATAGTTACTCATTACACCATTATACCCATCCTTGTAAAGTGATGGTGGAAAAATAGATTACACAACGGCGTGGAGACGGTATTCCGTACGTACGCACGCGCGGTGATTTCATTTTTCCGTAGGATGGATAGAAGGTGAATTAGGGTTGTTTCATATTTATAATAAAATATCAGTATGTAAGTAATACTAATGTTATTACTTTATCATGAAACAGCTAAAAAAGAAGAAGTTGAAGAAGAATGAAATTGAAAAGATCGGTAATGGATATTACCTCTTCTTTGGAACGCTTCTTTGAATCCTCCACTTAGGGAACTAAGATTGGTCTTTGAAGAAGACCAGGACCTCTAGGATTATTCTAGGGAAGTGGAGAGGAGAAAATTTCAGGGGTTGGACGAGCTTGAGTGCTCAATTTGGTGTGAGGAGGAGGGGGAGGAGGTGCCCTTTTATAAGGGAGGAGAGGGGCACCTTAGGAATATCTCAAAATATTATTTTATATTAAAGTCAAAATCGGTTTATAATGGTTCCAAAGAGTCTTATTTCGAAGATAAAGTGGGGATGGGTCGAAATCCTATCAACCAATAGTATTTAGACAAGTTTAGGGTATTATTTTAACCTTATCAATTAGATTTAACTCTAATTAAATAATTTAACTTTTACCATGTCTTTTTGTTTTCTTTCACTATATGGTTAATACACTTACTATAACATGCCAAACGAACCCCAAATTGTTTATTATTAATATATATATCCTTATCTAAGTCATTCGGCCGAACCTTATATTTTTAGGAATAAAATAACAGTTAATAATATAATATTTTATTTAAAAACTATTTTTTGTCAATTTTGACACTATTTGATATATGATTTTTGTGAAAGTCATAACAGAATTATATGTTCGAACCAAGTTGATTAAATCAACACTAATATATCATAGTAACCTATAAAATTATTTGAATTCATAAAAAGTCTTAAATTACATTTATTTTGGTATTTATATTATCAATTATGTCAATATTTCATTAATAAGATAATTAATGCATCATCTTTGTGTCATAAATAAATTAAATTATTTGATGTCTAAAAATTTCAAATAAAATACCATCATGTAGGAAATATTTTTATATTTCTAATGAATATTTACAATCGAATTTATCTTATGTATAACCCCATATTAAAAATTATTTACTTATTAAACTTTGATTTTAACTATTTTAACCCTTCTTTAAATAAATTAATAATAAATGTCCTAATCTAATCCAAGTGGGCCTAAATAGTCGTATTTTATTCCTAAGTTTGTTTTTGGTCGAATTACACTTGTCCAATAGAATTAGGACATGTGTTAGGGTAATATTAATATCATATTTACCCTTAGTTACCCTATTTACTATTA
Organism: Viscum album; assembly: GCA_963277665.1. NCBI lineage: Eukaryota > Viridiplantae > Streptophyta > Magnoliopsida > Santalales > Viscaceae > Viscum > Viscum album. Next base: position 2,090,451,259 of record OY728152.1, read on the forward strand.
ACTACGGTAAAAATAGTAAAAAGTTACAATTCACCAAAAAATTATTTTTATCTCATTGAACCACATTTTACTTACTGATATCAACCGTGTCTATCGGATTTTTGAAATTCCATTCACAGAAGTGGTAAAATTATGTTTTATTCAAAAATTCAGTTTTTTAACCTACCACTTAGTGGTTTCACTATTCATCAAAAATTGAAATTTTCATAAAAATACCAAAATTTCACCCTAGGCTAATTTCGATATTCTGAGTCCAAAAATGATGTCCATTTTGAAAAATAAAATTTATAAAATTTCAAAAAGTTGTTATTACTATTCATAACGGCTAGTTTTAATAGCATATTGTTGTTTAGTGAAACTCGGTATTGCGTACGACGCAAGCTATCGAGGAAGGTCGTGATTGCGTGTAAAGCAAGACAACCAAGTGTTGTGTAGAAAAAGATTCCTTTGATAAAAGTCTCGGGTGTTACACTAAGGGGTAAATTTTTTTTGTACAAATGTGTGTGAAGAGTGTTTTTAAAAACTGAAGAGAATATTAGTCGATCATCCTATCTTGACTCTACCCTCAGGGAATGATGGGTTTTTGATTTATAGTGATGCTTTAAAGAAAGGAATTGGTTATACCTTATGGATAATGATAGATTTATTTCTTATGCATCACGATAGATAATAATTCATGAACAAAAATATCATACCCATGATCTTGAGTTAGTAGGTATTATCATTACTTTAAAGAAATTGAGAAACTAACTATATGGTGAAAAAGTGAGATATATACTGATCACAGGAGTTTAAATTATATTTTCTCACAAAAAGAACACAACATGAGGAAAAGATGATGGGTTGAACTACTCAAAGATTATGACTGCACTAAACACTACCACATGAGGAAGGAAAATAAGGTGGATTATGCTTTGACCAAAAATGATCATGGGGTTTTGAACAAGACGAAAGTTGAAATGGATCTTATGTTCATAGATATAGTATATATGAATAAGGGAATAATCATGGAAGGTGAAACATCAATACTTTTTCAAATGGTTGCAAAACCATATTTACAAGAATAGATTAAATGTTCTCAAACTGATGATGAAGAGTTTCAAAAGAAAATTAATGCTGTGAATGATGGTAGATTGATTGACTTTGTATATGAAGATGGACTTTTGAAATTTGGGAATAGACATTGTCTTCTTGATATACCCGATATAAAAAGAGAATTTATGGATGATGCTCATAGCTCTAATTAACTATAGACCATGGTAGCACTATGATGTATAGAAATTTGAAGGAACATTTTTGGGGGGACAACATGAAGAGGGATATTTCTGATTATGTGTCAAGGTGTATGGTTTTTCATCAGGTTAACGCTGGAAGACAAAATCCTAGAGGATTGATGTGACCTCTTCCAATACCTGAATGAAAATGGGATGATATTATGATATAAATTATCATGGGGCTTCAAAAAATTCTTAGAAGGAAAGATGCAATATGGGTCATTGTTGATCATTTTACCATGTCATCACATTTTATTTCTATAAGAGATGATTTACCACTAGAACGTTTAACAAGAATATATATTAATAAAGTTGTAAGAATTGATGGAGTACCCATATAGATTGTTTCTGATCATGATACCCATTTTACATCATGATTTTGGAAATGTATTCAGAAGGCCCCAGATACTGAACTTCATTTGGGCACTACATATCTCCCTCAAACTAATGGAAAATATGAACGGATTATTAAAACCATATAAGACATGTTTAGATATTGTTCACATGATTTTCTAGGTATGTGGGATCAATATTTACCTCTTTTAGAATATTCCAATAACAATAGCTTCCATTCAAGTATTTAGAGGGCAGCATATGATGTGTTATATAGAACGAGATGTTTCACACCAACTTGTTGGGATGATGTTGGGGAAAGAAAATTCATTGGCACAGAACATGTTAAAGAAACAATGCAAAAGGTGATTTTTATCAAAACCCACAACATAGTAGCTCAAAGTTGGAAAAAGCATTATGCCAATAATCAAAAGAAAGATTCGGAATTTCAAGTAGGAGATCATGTTTTCTTAAATGTATCTCTATAGAATGATGTTAAACTATTTGGTATGATACAAAAAATTATATCCCAGGTACACCATATCATTCAAAATTTATGAACAAATTGGAGTTTTAGATTATCATTTGGCAATGCCGCCAAGTCTCTCCAAAGTTCATGATGTGTTCACATATCACTACTACGAAAATACTAGACTAACCCAACGCATGTACTCACCTATGATAAAATAGAACTCGAACTTGATATGTCTTATTGTGAAGAGCCTATCAAGATTCATGATACTAAAGAACAAGTATTATGAAACTGGATGACTCATCTTTAAATGTTTTATGGGGAAACCATAATATAGAAGAGGAAAAATGGGAACCCGAGAATCTTATGATGAAGAACAACCTAAATCTATTTATGCAGATGTATTCTAGAAAATTTGAGGACAAAATTATTTTAAGTAGGGAAGAATGTAACACCTGAATCTTCTACAGTATGCTTCTCTTTGAATAATACAATAGCTTGTGTTGTATGCAACTTTGAGTTCTAACACACCACGACTAATCAAACTAATCATTATGAATATTGATACCATATTTTTAGAATTTTTAGAATTTATTTTTTAAAAATGATCATAATATTTTGATTCAGAATAAAAAAATTATGTTAGGGTGAATTTTTTGTATTTTTCTAAAAACATTCAATTTCTTGATGAATAGTGACAAACAATACGTTATTATTTAAAATAGACACATTATATAAATAATTATTTATTTTATTTAAATATATTTTAGTTAAAAATAGATACATAATAAATATATATGTTCAATTTAATTTATTGGAGTCATTTCATATTTATATTAGATATATAAAAGTTTATTTAAATTTTTACTGTATTTTACCCACCTTATAGGGGAATTTTCAAATTTACATAAAATTTCACCTTACCACATCTGTGAATTGAATTTCAAAAATCTTGGAGACATGGTTGACCTCAATATATAAAATTTTTTTTCAATAAGATGAAAATAATTTTTGTTGAATTGTAACTTTTGACTATTATTCACCACAGTTAAAAGTGAATAGGGTATTTAAAGGTAAAATATGATATTATAATTACCCTAAAACTTTTCATAATTCTATTGGATAAGTGTATTTAGAACAAAATAAACCTTTTGAATAATATATGATCATTTTTTTAAACTTGTATTAGATTAGGGGATTTATTATTATTTTATTTAAAGAAGTGTTAAAAGTGATAAATTCAAAGTTTAATGACTAAAACATTTTTAATATATGGTTATATATAAGATAAAATAGAATATAAATATTCATTATAAAGCTAAAAATATTTCATACACAATCATATTTTTATTTATAATTTTTTGATAATAAATAATTAAATTTATTTGTGTAATAATGATGACGCAGTAATAACTTTATAAATGAAAGATTTAAATAATTGACATTATAAATATTCAAATAAATGTAAATTAAGACTTGTGATGAATTAAACTAATTTACAGGGTTAATATTACCCGTTTGGGATTATTTAATAAATTTATTTTGATCTGATAATTTTTTTATGAATTCCACAAAAAATATGAAATTGGGACAAAATTGACATAAATGAGTTTTTAAAAAAGATACTATATTAATAATTTTTATAATATTCATAAAAATCTAAGGTTCCGAAAAAGGATCTGTATAAGGATAGATATATCAATAATGAACCAATTGGGGTCCTCTTGGCTTTTTATAGTATGTATATTAACCATTTATTATAATAATACAAGAATACATGGTAAAAGCTAAACTATTCAACTATGAGTTATATCTAAATGATACAGTTAGTATGGTGACCAAAACATGAATAAAATATATTTTTGAGAATTTTGGTCCCAACCCCACCTTAGACTTGAAATAAATAATTTTTTAGTTCTTATAATCTAAATATAATAGTATAATAAAATAATATTTCAAGATTTTCCTAAAGTGACCCTCACCTGTTTTATAAAAAGAAACTTCCCCTTATCTCATAATCACACCTCCAATCATTTTGGCTCACCCAAACCCTACTAAAATATTGTCCCAAGTACTCTAAACATGACTTAGAGGCATTAAATTGATCACAAATCCATCCTATGGATCCCTTTTGATCAACTTAAAAGGAAACACCTGAAGAAGAAGTAATAATTTCACCACCTCTTTCAAATTTCTTTTCTTCTTGCACTTCCACTTTATTTTCTATTTCAAAAAGAAAAAACTATATTACATTATACATACATTGATGTTATTATAATCATGGTACAACAATAGTCATTATTCTATCCATCCTATGAAAGACAAGTCACCATACATGTGTACGTACGACTTACCATCTCCATGTCATGGCGTAGTTTGTTATTCAAACACATCAATATTTTTATGAGTATAATAATGAGTATAATTGAGATAAAAAATAATTATAACATGTTAAGTATTCATTATATTTGATATATCATCCAATTACATTAGATTTAAAAATAAATAGTATGATATTGTCTCTTGTGTGTAAGTTCGGATTACCATCTCCACGAATGCGATAAGATTCATAACCCATCATAACCATTCAAGAATAATTTTAATTTTATGATTAAAAATAATTTTTACGAACATAATATCATTCTACATATGAATCAAATTCATAATATCCATAACAAACATGGCTTACGTAACCAAGCATATAAAAGAAAAGAAATATGTTAACACCCAAAACAATAATACTACAAAAATATTATTATCAAAGCAGTATTAGAAGATCATATATGATATCATATTTACGTATGTGGTTCTTGAATAATTTAATAACAATGACTTAAATATTATACCCGAGGTTAACATACCCTATATCAAGGAAAATTACAATGTATGGGTTAATTCTACAATCTCTTTATTATCTGAAGTTGTTTATATGTGAGTATATACTGAGACCTATTTATCATCCAAATTTGTGCTTCATAATAATGTAATTAAAATAATTTTTACTATTTCATAGACTATCAGTTAATGTCATTTATACCCTTTTTTGAATTTTTATATAATTTTTATAAAGGAACCTTTTCGATGTTTTCCAAACAAGGTCCTTTATAACCTTTCCAGAAAAATTAAATAATGAATTTTTTTTAACTTATATGGCGACTGAGGCTATTTTCCACTATTATAACATATTCAAAGCTTCCGGTATAATATTTTAATATTATTTTCAAAATAAATTATTTTCACTTATAATTATGGGAATTTTAAATTATTTCAAAATAGAAAAAAATATTTCTCTCAAATGGTTTTGATTTCATCTATGTGAAAATCCTTTGAAGGATTTTACTTTTGATTGAAGTTAATTTATTATGATACAATCTGCCATATTGTATTTAATGTTTTGTTATATGTTTGACTGTGGATGTGTTATTGTTATACTATTCATGGTTTATAGATAAAGTATTTACATTTCGTATTCTAGTTTTAAAATGATTGTTTATGTTATGTTTCATCCTTTTCATATGAGGAATGCATTGGACATAGTAAGTGGAAGGTGGAGCCCACTAGATCTCCTTGATGCATCAATAGGTATCCTGAGACAAACTATTTTCTTGGTACAAGGCCTTGAAAAAATCTTGGTTGTAGCCTTTCCATGAGGCCTTGACTATGTGGTTATGATGTATGTCATTATGCATTACATCATTATTAAATTGGATTTTAATATTACATGTGATTATTCAATTAGTAAAATATCCATTTAAATAATTAAATGATATTATTTTATTTATCTTTTCTATATTATGATAAAGTATACCATTAAAAGGCTTGTGTTTTAGTCTTATACATTGGATTAAATGTTTATGCTTATTTATGAACGTTTCTGGTATATTGGCATCCTTTTTGATCACTTGAGCTCATCCCTTTCTATGTTTTATTTTTCCCAGGATGCAAAAAGAATATTTTGACTGACCTACAAGGATTGTATAAGAAACATTGAGGTGTTAAAAGGAGAAACAAAGTTTTTTTCCATTTCATAAGGTAATGTAAAAAAAATTGTATCTAGTACTTTCAAGGCAACTAAACTCATTATTCTTTTGGGATTTGATCTGATGTGATCATTCTAATGTTATGTAATAATGCACCGACTCTGGATAACTAGCGTTGGGGAGTGACAATATATGATATTATAATAATGAATATGGTTCTGGTATAAATTAATGAAATATTTAATAACATTTTACAAGAGTTTAGAGAATTTTCACCCAAAATGAAGCGTGAGGTAAGAGAGTATATCTCAATTTCCCTTCATTAAGGCATATTTTATTATTTTTCACCTAATTTATTTTATATAGTTTACATATTGTCACTTTTTATATGTAATATAATCAATCCTTCCTAATTAATGGTATTTTAGGTTTCAATTTGAATTATTTCATCTAAGGATATTTCATTTAAAAATTATAAAGTCGGAAATAATTTGATTACTCAATTTTGTTTTATAGAGTTATATTACTTCTTCATTTTAATTTTTATTTTTAGATTTTGTCTATATTGACATTTAAATAACTTATGTTTTATTTACACATTCCTTATTTGAATTTACATTACATACAAAAAATGTATTCTTTGATTAATTATCACTTCGATGTTATGATCTTTGTAAGGGTCTATTTCATAATATCATTTTAATTATAATTATTTATGTTTAAATTTATATTGAACAAAATAATTTTATCATTGATATATTGGGCCCTTTAATTTTCTTATCCATTATTTATTTATGATTTATTGAAGTAATAATACCATTTTTTATAGTCTTACTCACATAAAATTATTGATTTTTTTTTTAAAAAAAGCTGACGTCGTTTATCTCATCGTTCCAAAACCTTTTTTCCTAAATACCAAAATTTTTAGAATTTTTTAAATAAAATTTATAACATTTTCCAAATGATTTATTAAATAAATGTTTACCCAGGTTTGAAATTTTACAAATGTTTTTAATGGAATATTCGTTACACTTTTCAAATAAAGATATTTTTACCCATTTTTCAACATTGGGAAATGAATGTTCTATTATCTTATACGACATGTATAAAATTTCCTACAGTTATAAACAATCATTTATTTTAATATTACATTACAATTATTGAAAATTATTTTTAATATAAAATGATTCCCCTAATATTCTTGTAATTTTTAGTTTTAAAAATTGATTTTCAATTTTAAAAGGATATTTTCCTCGAAAATTAATTTTAATGATATTTTTATGTTGTTTTTATTCATCAATGAACACAACAATTAATTTTAATTATAATTCACCAAAGAAATATTTTTTCTACCATATTTATTAATATTAGGACTAATTTATCATCATTTTGACCAAGTAAAATAGCAATATTAACCTTATTGAATCATTATTATAATCATTAACATTCCATTGAAATATTCACTTTCATATTTTAATTAGAAATTAAATGTACCCCTAAATATCCACATTATTAATCATGGATATACTTATTTATTAAACCGTATGTCATTTCTCATATGGGTTTTTACATTGAAATTTATTTTATTAAGGGGGAAATAATGATAAATCTGTATTCTTTACTAAATATGGATATTAGGTTATAAGGTTTGATGTTCATGAATTAAATTGATTATTTGATATATGAGGAATTATTTGAACATGTTGATACAATAGATTTCTAATTACAGATATCCCCTTGATGCATGAGTAGTCTCGTGAGAATAAATAGATGGATAACCTTAGTTTAATGGGGTTTTAGTATATACCCCCCCCCCCCTCAGTTTAAAACTATCATGAAAAGGTTATTGATAATAGTGGGGTAATGATCTTTGAGATCATGGAATCCAATAATTAATCACTTCATTTAATGAAAATTAATTTATTATTATCCAAGATATTTTCACAATGTTATTATCATTGGATTCATTCCATTTTCATTTTATCTGTTAAATGGTATGTGTGATAAGTTATTTATCTTTCCATATTTATTATGGCTTATATAGTTATTATAGACATGTTATTCACTAAATGGTATGTGTTTTTAGTAATTTATCATTCCATAATTATTATTCTTGTCAAATTATTTAAATATAACTTGTGTTAAATTAGTTAATTTTTCAAATTGATAATGTTAGTCAAATTATTTTAATGGAATGTGGGTTCAGTTATTTACCTTTCGATGATTATTCTTATTGATTCATGTTAGTTTTCACTTTACATGAACCTTACTAAGAACATGATCTCACCTTAATTTTATTTCCTTTGCTAAGAATCCAAGAAGTGTGTTGTCATGAACCGACACATCGAGGTCTGACCTGTGACTACCCCAATTTCACCTACAATAGTCCAGGGGCTAGTGACCAGCATTGAGTAGGCATATCACACAAATGGGAGGCATTAGCCCAAAGTACATACACAAACACACACATCTTGAAACACATAAAATGATCAAATATAATACAATTGAAAGGATACATTGAAATTTATAATATCCTACAATAGATTTTGATAGTAAAAGTACTAATAGAAGGAAAAAAGTGGCCAAATAAAAGACCAAAAAACTACAGAAGCCTACACACCCAAGGGCCAGGATTTAGTAAAATTCAAGCTTCTGGAAAACACCTCGGTCTATCAAGCACTATCTACACTCCAATCCCTCCCTTTCCTCTTAGGACATCATAAAAAAGGCAGTTCTATGGACAAGACAAGACACCTGTGAGAAAATACCATGTAGGGGTGAGTATAAAAATACAAAATAGGATACCACAAAAAAGTGAATAGGTTGAACCATATATAGTGAGCTTAATAGAAGATATAAAAATAAATTTAAAACAGAAATTCCATGATATAATCCTGAAATGTATCATTCCCTATGTGGTCATAACCAACTTCCAACTATGGGATTCTTCTCAAAGAAACTCTTGTTCAAGGAGAATTCACTCCATGAGCCATGATATCATTGGAGACACCAAATGCAAAGCCTATCTCATTGAGACCTACCCAAGAGTTGGTATATGAATACTTTAATACATACATATGGGGTCATTACTAGAACCAGTAGAGGACCCCTCAATACCAATCTATATCAACCTGTAATTTAGGGGATCATAGAAAAATTATTCCACATACCCTACTAATACTACCTTCTAGAAAAAGGGTCAACACCCTTCTTTGGGAGGTCACATAGATTCCAAAAACTCTAAATAGGGAACAAGTAATGATAGAGGATCACACTATGGTCTTAAAGATAGACACCAAGAGACTATCTGAGACTCATCCTCTAGAGGGTCTCACAATCCAGTGACTTGGATCTTATAATACACTGAACCATTAATGAAAAGGATCAAGGGAATGTACACAACCTATATTGGTCCAATCCAAAAAAACAAATAGACATAAGCAATCTTGAAGGGGGTACACGATGGTTCTAACAATCCCCTTTCCAGATCATGTGGAATATCCTCACCGAACATGTAGACTCTATATACAAAATGTGTATAAAGAGTAAATAGAATCTAAGGATAGAATGTTTCCTTCCTATGTAGCCTGGTTGTGTCTATGTACCACATGCTTGTCCATGTACCGACCTATGTATCCCATGTTGTGTCTGTGTACAAGTACAGAACATGCCATATAGATGTGTACTTTAACCCATGCATGTATACTCTTATAAGTACACAGAGAGTCAACTGGGGAATCACCACACACAATATGATATGTTCACACAACATGTGATACTAAGTTTTCTATTGAAACCATAAAAATAGAATTGGGGTCCCTACACTACATGTAATCCCAATGTAGATACCATTTTTCTTGGGATTTTTCAAATCAATAGGGATTACATCCATGTCATCTCGTGCATCACTAGAGTCACTGCAATCACCAAAACATGTATATCATGTCTCTTCATATCCTTTCCAACACTGATCTATTGATAAATGGACTTGAATTTTCTCAAAAAAAATTGATCTAGACATCATTCTTCATTACATTCCAATGAATGCTGAAGAATGCGAAATCAAGTATCCAAAACAATTATATTTGAAACCACCTCTATCATCCCACCAAATTCATGTCTTGATGATTCCATATCTATAATTTCATATTGGTGTGATCATAAATGGGTGTGAAGCAATCAATGGATCAAGATTTTTTGAACCCCATGTAAAAATAAGGATTCCAATGGTGAATGAAGAATAGGGAGAGAAAAGAATAAAAAAATAATGATAGAAAAAATATCGATCGATGTTCATGTTGATCTCAGCCCATTTTTATGATAATAAAAACAAAAAAATAGAAATTAAAAAATAGTCCTCCCAAATCTGATTACTCTAACCTATCCCACAAAACACATGATTCAAAAATCAATCTATTAGTCAATTGATTCGTGTTCATCATAGAAATCATGAACGGGGAATAAGATCATTCAAAAAAAAGATCCTACCATGATATTGTATTGATCCTTGATAGAAGAATATTTTAATTTCTATCATTGAAAAGATCTATGGACTCTATAATCTTGAAAATCCATGATACAATCCTGATACATCTTCATTCTCCAAGAAAATATCTGCAATGGTTTTTTTGAATATCTTGGGTTTGAGTGACCAACCCTGAGGAGATTCTATAATATTGAATTTACAGGATAAATATTCACTGCAAAAAACAAGTTAAAAAATTATTATTTATTTCATTTATTTCATTTAATTACCCCCTTGAAATATTTTTTATAAATGGCCTGTGAAGATAAATATTTTTTCATGCCTAGTGTAAAATACACATTTTGAACTCAAAGATTCACTCTAATTTCTGATATGTGATTCAATTCAAGAGTTATTACACTTTTTTAGGAAAATTTTGTCTTCATTCTATTTAATATATTTAATATATTTAATTTATTTATTCCAAGCATGTCGAGACATGGAACTACACCTCTTCTTAGTGACTAGTCTCAAAAATAATATATATAACATCAAAAAATAATTTCATTAAAATACATACATTACTATATTCAATCCGTATAGATTTATGCCATAAAAATATAAAATATTGACTATACAAATAGATGTGGTTTCTAAGCATGAATATGAGCCTTTCACTCCCATGTTTTATTTTAAATATTATCATACTTCTTTTAAACACAAAAGGGGGAATCAATGACCCATGAAGGATCCTCTCCTATAAATTCTTGATCTCCACTGTGTATTCTACAAAAGAACCTCCAACCTCGATGTCCAGTTCACCCATGTTGATAATGTGCAATGATTTGTGCACATACCTTCTCAGATGTGGCCCATGAAAGAAATTGTGTACCCAATCCAACAATGGTGGTAAAGATTACCAGTATACTACCTTAACAACTCTATATAGTATCTAGAAGGGACTAATAAATCTCGATGATAACTTTCCATCTAGGACAAATATCTTCAATCTTTGTCAATGTGATACTATTAAGAACACTTGACCTCCCTCCTTAAACTTCAAATTTCTTCATCTTAGGTCTTCATTAAAATTGTGATGGCTTTGTGCGGTCTTTATCTATACCTAGATGACCAGAACGTTCTCTATACTATCTTACACCAACTCCAGGCCCATGAGTGCTAACATGCCTAGAATACTAAAAAAAAGTGGTGACCTATAAGTTCTCCGACAAAAATCCTTGAATTATTCCATACCAATGGTTTAATGAAAGCTATTTTAGAAATAAAACTCCACCAAGGATAGGTGATCCTCCCAACTATGGCCAAAGTCTAACATGCAAGCCCACAACATGTCCTCCAATACCATAATAGTCTGGCCCATCTACCCATAATTCTAGGGGAGAAACATTGTGCGCTAGAATAACTATGTCCCAAAGGATTCCTATAATTATATCCATAACTAAGATGTGAAGTGAGAATCATAGTCAGATATGGTCATCAGGATAACTCCATGTATCTATAATATTTTATACACGTAAACGCATTCCAAGATCTATACTGAACATGTCTCTTGAGTAGCTAGTAAGTGGACCAACATGGTGAGTTGGTCTATAATCCCTCTTATAGAATTGGATCCCCTGGACATGAGTGGTAATACCATCATGAAGTAAAAAAAATCCCATCCCTCTTCCACTCTGGAACCGCAAGGGGTTGAGCTAAATCTGTTGGAACATTTTGTTCATACATTACATGCTGATAAGTAAGGCATCTAGAGACGAACTCTATAACTCCCTTCATCATACCTATCCACCAAAACTGACATCATAGGTCATGTTACATCTTTTACACAACTTTATATACCGCTAAAGGGGATGTTTAAAACTCATCCAACACCACATCCAGAATCATAAAAAGTACCATCGTCTATCCTCTGAAAATGATAACCTGCTCCCCACATGTAAAATATCCATCAATAGCATGTCTAGTTGATATCTGTGTATGTATGGTCCCATATTCATAATCTCCTTGATTGGAATTCCTAACAAGTTTTAAAAGAGTTAGAGTAACAACCATCAACTAAATATATGAATCATTATCCTTGTCTATAGTGGAAAACATAAATGAGGCAAACTTCTATGTTTAATCATCCAACAACTGAGAACAAGATCTCATATTAAGAGAATATACCACTATATTCCCTATCATAGGAGTATATAAATTCTAAAAGTATTATTCCTGTTAAAACTCTATCCATATCCACTATATCATGGTAATATCCTTCTGAGAGAAGATATACTTCAAGCAATTGTGTCTAGAATAAATGATAAACTGCTCACCCATCAAGTAGTGTCAGCGCATCTTCAAGGGGAACACTACTATTTCTAAATAAAGATCATGGTTCACGTAGTTATGCTCATGTTGTCTCAAATGACATGAACTATAGTCAATAACTACTTTCCTTTTCATTATCACACAACCAAAATTGGTTATTGATGCATCACAGAACACTACGTACTCAACACCCTCCTCTGGAAATCTTAATATGGGGTCAATTTTCAATCTCTATCTCATATCCGGAAAGCACTGATTTCACAATTCCATCCAAACAAAAGATTTCCCCTTTTGATTCATATCTGTGAAAGGTGATGAAACTATGGAAAATTTGGGTGTAAACCATTTATAGTACCCAACCAACCCATGGAAACTCCTCACCTTGGTAACACTCTTAGGTGGATCCTAAGAAAGAAATTCCTAAAAAATTGTATCCACTACTACTCAAGCATTTGAGATGACGTGTCCCAAAAAATAGAACTCTAAAATACAAAAATGACACTTTGAGATCATTCCAAAAATCTGATGCTCTTAGAGTGTCTCCATATCCATCGAAATGTGTCTACTATGCTCCTCCTCAATCATAAAATAAACTAGGATTTAATCAATTAAGACACTCATGAACATGTCTAAGAAGGGATAAATGGTCCAGTTCATGAGTCCCATGAACACTGTAGGGGATATTTTCACAATGAATGACATCACTGTGTACTTGTAGTGCCCTTACTAACTTCAGAATATCATCTTCAATATATCCTTGTCTAGTACTCATAGATAGTGATAGCCTAACCTGAGGACAATCCTGGAGAACCATCCCACCGATTTCAACTAATAAAATAGTTAATTGATCATCGGTGGTGGATACTTATTCATCATGGTACCTTGATTCAAGAATCGATAATCCACACATAACCTCATGTTTCCATAAAAATTCTTGCAAAACAACACCAATGCTACCTATGGAAAAACACTGGATCTCAAAAAACCCTTCTCTGGTAACTCTTCCAACAACACCATCAACTCTCGAATCTATACAGTATTCATCTGATATGCCATTGTAGATAACAAGTTCATCCCAGGATGCATGACAATATATAATTATATCTCTTGGTGGGGAGGTAAACCTAAAATTTCCTCTGTAAAGATGTCTTCATACTCCACCACCACTATAGGGAACTAATATCACAAGTCATCCACTACTCCAAGAGTCATGCTAGATAGCTGATTAGTGATCAAATGCAGTCTCTTATTCATGATCTCATTCTACTCTACAAAGGTCTACATTTCTCCCACAAAGGAAAACCATGTTATGTCACTATGGACACACTATATCCTCTTCCTAAAATGGTAAATCTGATAATGGAATATGGATATCACATCTATACCAAATATGATGTCGTAATTCCCCATTAATAAACAATGATTTCCCATACAAAACTGTAACCTCCATGCTTCAGATCGCACCATCGACATAAGTTAAAATCATATAGTCACTTCATTTCAGTGTCTATAACTGAAGGGGTAGGGCTAATGGATGAACAAGAATCACTACATCTCAAACCAAAGAATTGTCAAGGAACGAATGGCTAGAACATTCATCTATTGATACCATAGAAAAATTATAAAAGACATTGATCGTACCTAATATAATCCGTAAAGACACAAGGTTATATACCTCCATTGCCTATGGGTGTCCATGTCCCTTCCAATAATATCCCTAACACTACTAGAATATATCTCTATAGCAATAGTTTTCTAAAAAACAATAGATATAGAAGAGTCCTATAGCCACATTTTTCCAAAAAACATGGCTATAGGTGTTTCTTGATATGCTATAGCAATGGTTCCTAAACTTATGGCGACAAAGTCATAATATAGCCATGGTATTTCCAAAATCATGGCTATAGAGTTTGAATATAGGCAATGTTTCTCAAAACTACGACTACAGGTCTCTCGCGCATTTAAAAAACTCTCATCAAAAAGTGTGTGAAGATCTATTAGAATATTTTACCTACTATAGCAATCATTTTTAGTAATATATAAAAATATACATATATATATTTATATATAAACCTGAATTCATTCATGGTTTAGTATTTAGGTGGAAGAATCAAATAGTAGAGGTACATAAATAGAATCTTACAGGGAACATATTATTTTTGGTTTAGACCCACGTTTTATCATGTCTATAGCCACAATTTTCCTCCATGTAAATATCCTATGTTTTCATGGTGGAAAACTAGGACTATAACTCAACTTCCTAGGGGGATAACTACAGGGTCCATTACGAAAATTTTGTAAATAGTGGAAATAGCCCTCAAAACCATGAAAATTGCCTTTAGTAATATCCTTTCCAATACCATCCATTGTCCATATATAAGGTGTATATAAGCTATAGACATGTTTTTTGTGGCTAAAAACATATCTTTTTACCATGTATGTAGGTTAATTTTGTAATTGTTTGATCTTGGCATGGGCCACCTAGGGTGGTGGTAGTAATAGGTCGAACCTCCAACCGCCACATGCTGCCCTATGGACCCTCTTCCACGTCCACCACCCTATAGAACACCATGACCCTACCTCTGTTTCGTTCTCAACATTTACTTAACAATCTCATGATCATATTTATGACATGTCAGAAAATATCCATCTATATTCCCTCAACCATCAGAGGAGAAACACTACAAGTCCCTTGGTTGATTCGAGTCACCCAGAGTTCCCTCAACCATTGGAACTGAGTTATAGAATTCCCCCCTAAAGTATCTGAATCCCTTGGATCCTTGTGACATTCATTGGATACCTAATTCCATGGTCTTATCAATTGGGTTCCCCCTGCTACCTTCCCTTCCAGTGTTTTATCTTTTAGAAAATTCTCTTCTAAAATGGATGGCTTAAGAACCTCATCATATGTGTAAATTAAAATAGATAACACTAATTCCCTGATGTCATAACACAAGACCAACTCAAAGTTATGAGCTTTGAATAACTGGCCTCGCACTATATCCAAGGAGTAATTTGAGAGAGTATTAAACCTCACTAACTACTCATCAATGTTAAAACTACCTTGTTGTAGGTGTAGTAACACTTATATGCGTACTGATAGTAATGTGGATAGATAGAAATCCTCTCGGAGGAGGATCTCAAAGTATATCTTTGAGAACAAAATATCATCATGTTACTGATTCACGACGCTCAACCATCACCCTAAAAATCCTTGAATATGACTCACCATGTGGAATTTCATCTAATAATATGGTGTCCTCACATGGTGTAAAAACAAGTGACTACCTCTAGCCAATCCTTAACCACCTGGGGATATGGCTCTCCACAAGACCTAAGAGGTCACTACCACTGAAACTCATGAAACACACTAAGCCTACACACATTCGCAACTTGTAATGCCAGCTCTGGTTTCTACTAAACATGTTTTGGTATAGCTGGTAAACCACCCAAAGTTTCTAACTCATGTACATGCCCTAATATTGATGCCTTGTCACAAGGCAGATCATCCTCGTGATCACCCAATGAAATCCTAACTGACTATCTACATGAAGGCTTCCAAAAAATAATTCATGTTGTTCCACAATCAAAAGAGTATATCTAGGGAGCCGACGTAAGAAGTACATGTAGAAAACAACAATTTCTTATATTATTAATGTACCAAAAAGATTCCCTGAAATCAATATTTACATGTACCTATTCCAAAGGAAGGTAATCAGAGTCATGGTGTATGGATACATCATTTATCACACCAAAAATGGAGTCTCTATCCGAAAAGATGAAATTGAAACACTGAACACTATTTCCCCAAACCAATCTCACCAACTCAATTCCTAATCTAGAACTGACTCATATGATACCATTCTATCATGAACTGACCCACTGAGGTCTGACCCATGACTACATGAATCCCACCTTTAATAGGTTTTGGGATAGAGACCAATTTCTCTTAGGAATAACCCATAAATGGGAGGAATTATTCTAATGTACATGTACACAAACACACATCTATAAGCCCAAAAAAATTTGGAATATAAAACAACTAAAAAATGCATGCATATATCTAAGATCCCATAATAGTGTATGATATTAAAATTATTAAAAGTTGAAAAGGTGACCAAATAAAAACCCAACCAAAAACTACAAAAGTACAACATACACCAAGCGTGAGGAATAAGTCAAATTCAAGCTCACGTTAAACATCTCAGTTATTAAAGATTTAGTTATACTCCATCTACTCTTTATTCTTCAAATTAACCATCAAATGAGCCATCATATTCATAATACATGAGATATGTGGGAAATTACCATATAGGGGATAGTATAAAAATACTTAGTAGGACCCCCTGAAAACACTAATAATGAAGCCCCAATTATAATCATCTCGATACAGTATATAAAAATTAATGTTTAACAAACACACCTAGGTATAGTCATGAACATTACCATGGAATTAGGCATTCATAATCTACTTCTCTCCATATTATTTTTTTATACGCAAATCTCATTCTAGGATAACTCACTCCACGAGCCATTATATCATCAGAGACACTCAATTTAGAGGTCTATCTCATCCCCCCCCACCCAAGAACTGGTCTAAGAAGACTCTGATACATAAAAATGCGTTAATGCCTAAAACCAGTGGGGGACCCCACAAACCTAATCTGGATCAACCTGCCACATATCGGATCATAATTCACAATTCTACAAACCCTAAAAATAAATCTTGTTAGATGGAGGATCAACACCCTACTAGGGTGGTCACACTTCTTCCAAAAAATACAACTAGGGAATAATAAATGATAGAGGATCATGCTCCAGTCTCATGGAGGGACACCAAAAATATATTTGAGAGTTGACCTCTAGAGGTAATCAAAATCCAGTATTGTATATTTAACTATCATTGTACCCTCCAAGAAAAGATCCAATGGAAAATACTCAACATATACTGGTCCAAACTAAGAAAATAAGGATCCATAACCACTCTTGAAGGGGGTACCCAATGTGTACCAGGGGTACGTGATGTGTCCAGTTATCCCCTTTCCTTCCAAAATTTGAGAGCCTCAAAAAATATGTAGTATTCATACACATGACATGTAGAATGAGTACACAGTGTGTTGAGACACCCAGTTTCATGAAAATGTCACATGGTCATATCTATGTACCATGTTTGTGTCCATATATCGTGGTTGCGTCCATGTACTAGTATGTATAGCAGCTTTTTGTCTGTGTATTGGTATGTGTATGGTAAGTCATGTTCGTTTACTAGTAAACAACATTACCTCGATCCATGTACTTCAACCTTTATTCATTCACTCTCTAAAGAACACACTGATTCATCTAGGAATGTACAACATGTTGTGTGATAGGGTCACATATTGTGTGATACTATAGTTTCTCACAAAATCTTATCCCCTAAAATGTGGTCCCTACATGATGTGTAATACAAATGTAAACTTCATTTTTCCCTGTATTTTCTAGATATTTTTGGATTTCTTTTATATCTCCCTATGCATCGTCAGAGCCACATCTCTCTCCTGAACTTATAGATCATGGTTTATTCGGTCCTTTCCAATTCTAATCTATGGATAAATGGGCTCAAATATTATCAAAAAATGGACTGACATATTGTTTTGTATTATGCACTGAATAATGCTGAAGAATAAAAAATTGGGTACCCAAAACTATCCAATTCATTTCCTCTTCCTTCATTGCACAAACACCGTGTCATCCTAATCTCAGATCTATGTTTTTGGATTGTTTGACATTGAAACAAGTGTGAAAATACCGATTGATTGGGATATTTAAAAACCACTTACAAATGAAGGAATTTCACAATAAATGATGAAATGAGGGCCGAAAGCACAAAAAATGATAGAAACAATCCTCAATTAATGTTTTTATTGATCTCAAATCGTAGTTGTGAGAATAAAAACAAATAAATAAACACATAAAAATAAATTCTGCCAATGCTGATTAATCTAAACCATCAAAATAGTGATTGATCTATGAATTCTTGTGTTTTTTGATTGATTCACATTCATCATAGAAATCAAGAACTAGGAATTAATGCAAAAAAAACATGCTTCCTTGATTTTGGATTTATCTCTATCGTAGAATGATTTCATTACCATTATTTACGAGATCCACGGGCTCTATTAGTGTGACAATCCCTGATCGGATCTTATTCTGATATTGTCCGCCAAGAGAATCTCTCCAACGGTTTGTATAAATCTCCAAGATTTGAGCATCCAATCCTAAGGAAATTTTGAAAGTGGTCATCTAAAGGATAAATAATTGTTGCATCAAAAAAATAATCAAATTAAATCAATTAATTCATTTATTTCAATTAATTACACCCATAATAAATTTTCAAAATATGGACCGTGCCAAAAAGGATTATGTCACACTTAGGGTAAAACCTACCTTTTAAACTCAATGGTGCACTCAAATTTCTACCATTGTAAAATATTCAAGATTTAATCCACTTTTTTAGTAAAACTATTTGTGTGTGCTATTTAATATATTTAATATATTTGAAACATTTATTTTGGCACATCAGACCTATAAATAACATGTCATATCAGTAGATAGTCATGAAAATAATTAATATAATATCAAAAAATAATTATAAGGAAAATCTACGAAGTTTCATGAGATAAGAATTTCATTCAAGGGTATGCAAGAGGAAATAATTATATTCTCAAAAACTATGTTAATTTGTGTTATTAAATATAATATGGGAATCATGTATGTATCTAGTTTACCAAGACTACTAAAATATTCAATCATTTTGAATGTGATTCCATGTATCATATACCAATGTAATAAATTAAGAAACTGGCTCTGGGGTACTAGGGATTGTGTCCTTATAGTTGTTATTAGAGGATATTTAGTAGAAACCTTGCGAACTAGATTTATGAAAACATATATTAGGGAAAATAACCCTGTGATATACATTAAGGATAAATATAGAAGAACATCTTAATTTATTGGCATGGTATATATTTTATGCTTTTCGTGGAAATGCATACTTGTATTACTAATAAAAGTGGATATGGTTCTGGTTCCGATGTACCTAGGTGTAATTACGTTGAAAAGGGTAGATTGGGATTAACCTGATCATCACCTCATAAATGATAATGAGCCATATTGCACAACTGTTTTGACACTCCTTAGGGTTTTTCTTAGTATAATTCACATTTTATTTACAAACCATTATGAGGGATTTGAATATATGATAATGATGAATGACCTTGGTTAAACCTAAGGTATCATATATTGAAACTATAGTGTTATAATATAGATATCCTAAAAGGATTAATTTTTATTATGTGGTATCCCAATATGATTATTATTTCTCAAACTAAATGTTTTGGTTTTAATAAATAGAAGGAACCTGAAGGAATCATGTTAACATTTAATATGAAGGACAATGTGTTGAATGTAATAAAACAAATGGTATGATTCTAGGAGAAAAATAAATCATGATTATACCTACTCATTTATCTAGAAATATGACTAATAACCTATATATTAACTAACTCCCAAACTCACCAAAAAGAGAAATATGGAGTTTTCTAAAATCTCATGTTGTGGAGACCTTGGAGGAAAGAAGGATCAAGATCCATCATGTGAAAAATTTGGAAAGTGACACCCAGGAAAATGTTTCAAAGGAACAAGAAAATGATATATGAAAGGAAAACAAGGGAATAAAGTAAATAACTATAAAAAATGAATCATATAATTAAAGGAAATAAATCCCATCCAAGTGATCAATTTATAGTTATTTGTAATAAATGGGGGAACATTGGTATTATCAAAGTCAATTCCATCTTTTAAATGTTAAAACCATGACTAATGATGGTCCTATGTTGAAATAAAATATATAATTTATATGTATTTGGATTTAAGGATTAAATTTTTGAAGATTTTTTTTACTAAAGTAATTTTTGTTATAATAATTATGAAACATCAAAGGACTATGTAAAATTTAAAAGGCAAATATGTCTTAATTAAGATAAGAGTTATGGATACCATCATGGTTTTATGAGATAATGATTGGTCATTATTTCAAATTTTTAAACACCCATTTTGAAAATGTGTGTGGTTGGAATATAATGTTATTAATGATAATTTTGGAGAACATTTATGGGAATAAAATCCAATAGTTTAGTATATGAAAAATTTATTTGACGAATAAAGACATAATATTTTTTTTATTTTTAAACATAATATTAATGTTATTTGTAACCTTTAAAGTTTATATCAATTTTATGATGTATTAATTATGGTGAATAAAAATTTGAAATTTTTATAAGAATTATATTGATACATTGTTAGAAAAAGGAAAAATGCATGCTGGTAGAAAACTTGTTGAATTGAGAAAGGTTGTGGGGCCATAAACAAAAACTAAATGGAGATAATGGTGTTGTTTCTAACAAACACAGACAAGAGTTTTTGGTTAATATATCATTATTTATCGTTAAATGATTTAAGGTATAAATTTTAATTATGAACCTGTAGATTTATTTTTTCGGTTTAGAGATTAATGTATTATATTAGATAAAATTTTCTGACTATATTATCACCAACCGACCCACTGAGATCTAACCCATTACTACCCCAAGACCTCCTCTAATAGGTTATTTTTTGTAATCAAACACAAAGAGAGAATATACCACAAATTGGGGGATTATCCTAAAGTAAATATACAAAATAATAGATCTCGGAGACCACACACTGTTGAGATTTAAAACAAATGAAACATTGCATGCATACATCAAAGATTTCACTACATTGTATGACATAATAAATTACTAAAACTTGAATAAGGTTATAATTCCAAATACCACAATGAAAATTAAAAGTACATCCTAACCTAAGGGTGAGGATAAAGACTAATTAAATCTCCCAATGAAACACCTTGATCACTCAAGCTATAAATTTGGTCCAATTACTTCCTATCCTCCTAGGACACCATTAAAAGGTATGTCATATTCCTAAGACATGATACATGTGGGAAAATCATATGTAAGCGTGTGTATGAAATTACTCAGTTGGAATCCTAAAAAAAACATGAAGCACCATGTACATTCATCTCATTACAAGATAAGAAAGTCTATAAAAACCATAATATATACTTAGGAAAGACACCACACCACCATGTTGTCATTACTAATTATCAACAACAGGGTTCATTTCAAAGAAATTCTTGTTCCATGAGAATTCAGTTCATGATCCATGCAATCATTGAAAACACTCAGCTAATATCTATTGTTCATTGAGCCATGCACAATAAAATAACATTGGTCTAAGAAGTCTCTGATTCAAGTTAGGGGGTCATTCCCGGAACCACTAGGGGGCACCCTAGCACCAATATGGATCAACCCACCATATATGGGATCATATGTCACTGATCTCAATACCCCTACAAATACAACTTTCTAGATGGAGGATCAATACCCTACTTTGGTAGGTTACAATAATTCCAACAACTACACCCAGAAAAAACCAAGGATGTTAGGGGATCACAGTATAGTCTCACGAAGGTACACCACAACTATATGTGATAGTAAACCATTATAGGGGATCAAAATCTTCGAATATGGATGTAATGATTCTTTGTACCCTCAAGGGAAAGGACCGATGAAACATACTCAACCGACAATAGTCCAAAGTAATAACATGATGATCTAAAACACTCATGAAGAATACATACTGAATGTTCAATGGGGTACACGGCGTGTCCAGCTATCCCCGTACCTATCCATGTGGATGTGCCTCACACAACACATATTTATTAATATACACAACATTAAGAATAATTAAACTTCAGGTAGAGACACACAGTTTTCTGCCTATGTGTCTTGTTTGTTTCCATGTATGGTGTCCGTGTCCATTTATTCTCCCATGTACACCAAGCCATGTCTGTTTCCATGTACACGGTGTGATACTTGGGCATGTATGTTTTCCTTTTTTTGTGTACCCTAGAATGTACAAACTATGCCTCGTGAAACGGATCACATGGTATGTGACTGTGTCACATTATGTGTGATATTTAACAGTGTATGGAACCCTAGATCCATAGCTAGGGGAACCACATAGTGCGTAAATCTAGATTACATGCTGTGTTACTACATTTATTTGAGAACTGTTAGGTTATCATAAATGTTTATGTACACATCATTTGATCCTTCGATATCCTAAAGAACAAATATTTTGTTGTCCAACCCTTGATATCGTCAATTCCTTGGATATGGGTTTGAATCAAATTGAAAATCTCCCACATCAAAGAATCTATTACTATAAGCCAAAACTATGTTGAGTGGATTCCCAAAATCCATTATGATCCAACATCGACCACCAGTCTTTGTCATTTCCTATCATTCACACCACTGATCATGAGCCACACCCATAGTCTTTATTTGTTTCATCAACGAATGATAAAACAATGATCATATATTGGGTATTCATCGACCCACTAGCCAAAAGAAAACACCCATGATGAAATTGTGAAGAAAGGGGGAACCCATAAAACATAAGATATGAATGCTCATCAACCTCTATCATAGCTCCTAAATGCATTTCCTGCACCTTTCCATCCACAAGAAAGGTTTTCACATGCATCTAAATGATTTGAAGGGTGCTAACACTATCGATAAATCTGGTACAAACATACAATAATAGCATTCTAACCCAAATAAACTCCACACCTTGGTAACACTCTTGAGTGGATCCCAAAAAAGACCTACCCTAATATTTACTGGGTCCACTAGTTCTCTAGCCTCTTAGATGACATGTCCCAAAATGTAGACCTCTTGAATCCAAAATTGAAACTTAGAGAGCTTACCATAAATCTGATGCTCTTAGAGTTTATCTTGGGCCATCTTTAAGTGTCTCACATGCTCCTCTTTAGAAACTGAATACACAAGGATGTCATTGATGAGGTCAACCACAAACCTGTATAAGAATAGATAAAATTTTTGGTTCATGAGTCCCATGAACACAATGGAGGGATTTTTATGCCGAATGGAATCACCATGTATTTATAGTGAAAATAACGACATCTGAAGGTTATATTTGGTATATCATCATCTAGCACTCGAAGCCAGTGATAGCCTAATATGATTTAAATCTTTTAGAAAAATCATTACCATATAGAATGTTCAAATAGACTTTCAATCCTTGTTAGTGGGTACTTATTTTTATAGTCACCTGATTGAAGCCCTGGTAAAACACAGAAAACATCAAGATATCATTTTCCTTCCTTGTGAACAACATTGGGGGTGCCAAATGTTTTACAATCATAATATATAATTATTAGATATGGTAACTAGAAAATCAAACATTATTTCAATGGTTTTATTTTAAATAACATGATATTTATGTGACCTAATTATTGTGTATTTTTTGAGTCAAATGAATAATTTCTTATCATTTCATGTGAATCATACACTCACAAATGTTTTTCTAGATATGTGATAATGTGTCCCCTCATTTTAAAAGCTTGGATATTTAGATCCCCTCAAAGTAAAAAAATTACTCATCATGTTAAATGGTCGGCCTTAAAATATAGAACGAAGTATAAGAACTTTTAAAAAAACTAACACTTCAGCTTTTATCTGTTTTATCCATCCAATAGTGTGTGATATCTAAATAAACTTTACTTTACATTCATACTTTTAAAGGGGTTCTCTTATTATTAGTTAGAATTTGGGAAATGGTTCATAGAGTGATCAATGTTGCTAATTGTTTCATGTAATAAAACCTCCTTACTAACAACCCTAGGGTCAAATAAACAATAATATTTTTCTTTCATAAAAATAATATCATCTATACATAAAATATCAAAAATTGATACATATTTTCCATATTTAATGTAAAGTTTATTTTTCATACTTCCATCATTAAATATTAATTGTTTCAAGCATGTATCTAACTTAAAAATTCATTCTCATGAGTATTTTTTTTACACGTATAAATCCTTATTTAACCGAAAATAATTAATTTAGTCTGTAGGAAGAAATAATAATTTATTTTATTCAAGTTATTATATAAGAAGTTTATTAATAAAGAAGTTAATTTTTTGATTCATCCAATTTTACATTATAGTTGTAATCAAAGAGTCAATAATGAAGTTGGGTGATATTTAATATAGATAGTACCTATTTTATTTATGATTTATATCATTATACTAGAACGTATAGGGAGAATACAATAAAATACCTATGGATAAAATCTGAATTAGTTTTCTTCCAAACAAACCTTGATATGACAAGGGTTTGGAATATTTTTTAATTTTTTTAATTACAAACTGATCAATGGATAGTTGAATAAAATATATGGGTACTGATTGTAAATTCAAGTGACAGTTTAATAGAAACAATGTATATGAGAATTTGATATTGAAATAGTTTTCTGATTTATATATATGTTGGATTTGGTATGGTGAATCATATGTTATGGAAAGTAAAAACAACATCAATAATATCAACGAAATACAAAGTGACCCGACATAGGACAATTCAATTCGAATTTATTTTAAATGGATCATTTGGCATTTTAGATTAAAATTTCTAAAATATAATTTACAAATAGAACATTCAGTTGATCATGAGAAAGTTAATCTTACTCAAAACGTCAATGTAGAAAACAAATGATTTTTATCAAATCGTTGCAGATAGGTAGTAAGAAATGTATGAAGGGTGTTCCAAGTATTCAAATATTTCTTTTTTACTAATGTTTTATCATATAATGTTTCTTTGTGGAATTATCGAAACATCAATGTATTTGATTTTAGAGTTGCTTCCTGATGATTTTAGTGATGCTAATATCACTACGTCATTATATGAGATAAATAATATCATCAACAAACATGGACCAGATTATAAAAATATAAATGCATGCCCCAATGATTGCATACTTTAATTCGTATAATATTATGATAAAGAATAATTGAAAAGATTTCATACAAAAATATAAAAGTAAATAAAAAAATAAAAGTATAAATCAAAGAAATCCTATGAATAAATTGAAGAAGAAAACTCCTACAATTTTATTACGTTACTTTCCTATAAAACTATGATTTTAAATACTATTCATGTCATCTAAGACAACGTATGACATGAAGTGGCATGATTAGTATTATAACTATGGCTTAATGAGATATCTAAAATACTCAACATCATGGAAATTTTTTGATTTACTATATCTGTATTTTTATTTGGATCCTAGTAATGTATTTTCAGTATTGACTTCTGATGGTTTTAACCCTTTTGGTACTATCAGTAAAAATTATATCATTTGGGTCATGGTTTTGACACCTAGAATATACCTCTATGGATGTGTATTAAGAAGACTTATATCATTATTTTTATGATTGTTATTGGAATGAAAATTCCAAGAATTAAATTTTATGAATACTTTAAACCTATAAAAAAACAGTTGCATGAATTATGGGATGATGGCGTTGAAAAATATGATTCTTCAATGACAAAACTATTCAAAATTAATGCTTCTTTAATGAGAATACTAATGACATTCCACTACTTGGAAATTTATCTATTTTGAGAACTTATCCAATTCTACCTTGGAATATTTGAAATTTTGATTTTAAACCTCAACAATTACCTCATTGAAGAAAAAGGTTTTTTATGTTTCATTGTTTATTTCATAATTATTTTAATAAATGCAGGTTTAATAGGAAACAATTAAAAAGGGATATTTAAATGAGAACATAACTGAAGGTGTTATTTAGTTCAGATATCATGGGATAAATAATTAAAGTTGCTAAAAAATTTGGAAAATTACATCAGTTTAAAAAGGGGGGAAAGGGTATGATGTATAATATGCGAAGAATATGGAACCTAAAAATGGAATAAAAAGAGTACATTTTTTAAACATTTTTATTAGTTGTTTAATTTGATACATTATAATATTTAAGTAATACATATTGAGTCAAATTCATGTGATAATTTAATTTGTACAATGATTAATGGGAATGGTGAATTGAAGGATCACCATAACACAAATAAAAATTTGGATTCAATTATTATAAAGCATGGTTTGTGGGAAAATGAAAATGGAAACTATCCTTCAACTATTTTTACAGTTAAAATCATGAGTAATATGTTTTCCTTCCAAATTTGAAGAACTTAAGTGTTCTAGATGGATATTTATGAAACGTATCAAGGTGATTTAACTTAAAACATCGAATGTTACATGGATTGAAAAGTCACGACTCACATATATTAATGGAGTAGTTGTTTGTGATGGATTTTTTTAATAATTTTCCTCAAAAAATAATTCGGTCTCTAATTGAGTTTTCAAATATTTGTAAATATATTTGTGGAAATATGCAAAATCCAACCAAGCTTTGTAGACGTCAAGAAAGAATTTTTTTGACACTTTGTGATTTGGAGATGTTATTTTACCCTTAATTATTCATAGTCAGGATTCATTTTATTGTTAATTTTTTTGAAAAAGATAAATTCGGAGGACTGGTTCACTATTGATGGATGTATATAGTTGATATGTACGTTTATATGATTATATTTTCATCAGTGAATTCAATTTTTTCAAATCATTGCAAAAAAAATTAATATGTCTCTTATTTTTTTCAATCAAGTACTTATGTAATTTGAAATCATATATAAGGGAAAATTCTCAACCAAAATGATATATTTTGAATGGATTCATAGATAAAAAGTTCTTGAACTTATATTTAGGTATTTATATGGGATTTAGACTAGATTTAATCATGATGGATGTGATGATGACATCTCTATTAATTCTCATTCAGAAAACTAGTCATCGGTATTTAAAACTATTTGATGAACAACTGGAAAGGGGAAATATTTTACATTGGATGAATTGGAATTTCTATAAGAACATAAATATATCCTACTCAACAGTGTTATTGAAGATCCATTTATTAAATAATTTTGTCTGCAAACAAAGATACAAGTATGGGGTTGATCTTGAAATGAGTTTGAATTAAAAAAATCATTTAATAAGGAGTTTTTCAAATGGTTTCCACATCATTTAAGTATATCCCAATATTCATATTATTGACATGTAGTTATTTTGTCTATATTAAAAGTATCATTGTATATATTTTTTTCTAGATAATGAATGTTGGAAATTGAGCTGAAATATCTAATGATTTGATGTTTTTGGCTTGAGGTCCTCTAAGGTAGGTTAAGACATTCAATGCCAAAAATATTCATGGTTTCAGGTTTCATACAATTTATCTTGATTAAGACATGAAAACATTGAATAGTGGTGTATTTAAATTTGCAGAGGTGGGGTACTATGGGAAAGTAAATGATATATTTTAATTAAACTATCATGGCTAGATTTCAGTTTCCTTATTCAAATTCATGTGTGTCAACATTAACAAGGTTATATTGAAAGATTTGTACATTTTTCCAATGTCAAAATTTATCACTTTATGGAAACCAATGAGCGTAAATAGCATGATCCATTTATCTTATAATCCCAAGTGAATATGGTTTATTATGTATATGAGAAATACGTGAATTTTGTAGTATTGTTGAACACTTAAATTAGAGATAGATACATGATATGGGTGATGAATATCAATTGGTTATTTATGACAGTGAACCTCACTAACAATAAATATTTGAATGGTTTTTCATAAAAATAAAAAACCAATAGAACTTGAAAGAGATGGTGAAAATGAAGGGCACATCACAATAGAGGTTGATAACAATGAAAATAATGTATATGGAGATAATTGAATTTGTAAATTGGAAATGAAAATATAATACAATTTTATAATTTTTTCTTAAAAATATAAATTTTTATTTTTTTATTTTTATTTTTGTAAAATGATTTTAGTTTTTCAGTTTTTACAATTTAATATACCTTGACCATTTAAAATGTAGAAATGTTTGGAACAAAAAATTTAAGGACACTAGGTGATCAGTATCTTGAATCACACCACCAATACCATCATATTATTTGAATCCAAGTGATTATAATGTACTTAAGACTACTAGAGAACCAGCCATTTCCCCAGATTTCATTGGTATCCCACTACCTAATTCACCACCAACTGTGGAGCTATTTTTCACCCCTCTACATAGGGTATATTAGAGAGTTACTGCTACTAGTATATATGTCATTTTTCAAAAATCTTCATATTTTATTAATTATTTAATGCATTTCTAAAAAATATAAATACAAACCTAGATGGGATACATATATGACCATGGACGATGTATGTTACTTGATGGGATTCAAGATTATCATTCCATTGTATGATTTTGAGGTGCTGAGTGGTGACATTACCAGAATCTATGGGACAATTCTTGGGAATCATTATTGTGTGACAATGACATTTTCCATTAATTATAATTATTGGAGGTATATTTTTACAACTTTTAAAAATGAGTTCTTTGATACTCAAGTATGTTTAATATTAATTTAAAATTCACTGATGAAAAATTTAAAATATATGAGTAATTTTTTTTAATATACTTATAATGGGTTGTGTTTTTTATGTCAAAATGTTTTTCATTTTGATGTCCCCAACTCTATTTCATACCCATAGACATTGAAAAATATGGGCATGAAATGGAGAGATTTTAAATTGATGATAAGGAATGATTTTAATGACACTTTTCTAAGATCACAACAGATGTATGAGAAAGTGCATTAAGGAATTTCTCATGAGAAGTGAAAGTTATTTATTGATATCAATATAAATGCATCTCATGAGATAATTGCGTAATTTAATGTAACTTAACAACCCAAACATATTAAAATTATATTTTTTTATTAATTTTTCTATTTTAATATGAATTATCAAAAAAAATATTGTGACTCTTGAGAAGAATGTCCTTCCTCACATTATTGGGTCTCAGAGTTTTTCAAGAGGTTGAATAATTTTTATCTAAATTTTAAAAGGTTGGTTACAACCATTCAATTTAATTTCACACATTCTACAAGGAAAATCCACAAACAAATTTCCTGAGGACTTGACCCCACAACCGGCACCCCAAACCACTCCCTACCTTCCACCCCAGTAGCATAATGGGGGCTTGGTCTTTATTTGAATCATTAGTATTTATATCATTTAACTATAACTCAAGGGTTTTTCTAATTTTTTTATATTAAAAAAAGGATAATGAATTAAGACACAATGTTATCCAAATAGAGATGTAGTTTAATGTGAATAGGAAACCTGATTGCAGTTTTGTAAATGACCATACCAAAGATGATGTAGTAAGTACTTTTTATTTCCATTTCATATTATTTCTTTACCATAAAAATGTAATAATGAAAAATATATTATTAAAATTAACAATCCTTAAACCTAATTGAATTATTTAATCTAAATGTATACAACAATGAAAATTTGGTATCATTTGATACATCTATCCAGCCCTAATTAATTGGTTTTAGGTCTTGATTTTTGTTAAAATATACTTTTCATTATTTGGATTGTATAGTTTTCAAATAAGAATAAATAGTAATTACAAATTTATTAATTTGATAATATTATGAAGTAATGGTATTTTAAAAAACCATTGTTAGTATTTTAGTTATAATAGTTTAAAAATCAAGAATCATGGGTTTCGAAACCTTTGAAATCATCATTGATTTCCTAGAATGATGCAGTCAGAATAGTTTATGGGAAGCAGAATCCCAAACATGTATAAGGGGTGGGTTCTACGACTACTCCATTAGCTGTATTTAGTAGGGTGGCGATATTTGTTACTATTACACAAGGTGGTAGTTCAATTAGTGATTTTGATCAGGAATAATAAAGAGAAATTTTATGATTTAAATAAAAGTTCAATAAAAAGTATCTTATACAAAAACACAATATTAGTGGTAATTGAAAATTGAAAATTATTTAGTTTTTGAATTTCATTGGATGATCATCATGACCAATGAGGAAATTTATAGCCTTATAGATCATATCGCCAAGGTAAATTCTAAATTACATTGATCACTCACTCATTTAGAAAGAACACATAAAACATCCATAAATAAAACTAAAATGATGCTTTTATATAGAAAAATTGTCTTTTGAGTCATACCAACAACATCTTATGCTATATTGACATATGGTAAAAAAATTAGGTCAAAAATGAATTATAGATCGTTATCCAAAAGTTTGAGAACAAACCAAGCTTGTTTACTATGTTTTGACTTGGTAAACACCCCTAAAAATTACAACCCCCTTTAAAAACAAGTATTGGGCGATCAAAATCAAAAAAAACATTGGATTCCCCAAAATAATGGGCAACAACCCCAAATTGAATTGTGAAATATAAGAATTGATGACATTTCATTTATTATTATAGTTTTTCCATTATGGTCGTAAATATGTTTTTAGTGTTTTAAAACACAAAAAAAATTTAATGGTTTAAATCATAGAAAACAAGATCTTATTGATGTGAAAACATGGTAATAGCACCTGTTAGTTATTTTTGACATGTATTCATAATAAACACAATAATATAACTTGTGGTGTGGATGGAATTACTCATTTAGCACTTCTTTGAGGTACAAAATCCATTAAAAACAATTTATGGGGGGATAAAAATAGGGAAATGACATCAGATTCCTCTAAAATCAGGGTAAAACAACCATAGATTTAATTATGAAATGTAATAACCAACGAAAAGTCATTCTGAATTACTTGTTACCCGTTATTCTCATAAATGAATACTTAGTGTTTTGAAACACTAAAACGTGCATGGAACTATTAAAACCATATAAAATGACCTTATATTGATGTGAAATCATGGTAAAATCACTGATGGGTTTTTTTTGGTATGTACATATAGAAAAAACATCAATATGACAAGCAGTGTGGTCATAATTATTCCATAAACACTTCTTAAAGGATTAAATGTCTTTAAAAACAAGTGTCAGGGGTTCAAAACCAATAAAAGGATGTCAGATTTCTTTAAAATCTGTAGAAAATGATTGTCGTTTTAATTTTTAAATTTTGGAACCAACAACATGTCATTCCAAATTATGGTATTCCTGAGATTTCTAAAAATCCATTTTTAGTATTTTAAGACACTAAAACGTTTGTGGAATGGTAAAAACCATATAAAAGGACTTTATATTGTTGTGAAATCATCGGAAAACCACCAATTTTTTGTTTTTTATATTAATGAATAAACAGATATCAATCTAATAGGCATTATGGTCGGAATTAATCTATAAACACTTCATAAAGGTATAAAATTCTTTAAAAACAAGTCTTAGGGGGGAAAACTAGGAAAACAACATCCGATTGCACTAAAATCAGGGTGAAGTTACTATATATTGAATTGTGAAAAGTACGAACTGATGGGATTCCATTCTGAATGAATGGTTTCACATTTTAGCTTGAAATTCATTTTTGTGTTCTAATACACTAAAATGTGTGTGGAACAGTCAATGAAATTGAAAATAAACCGTTGATTGATGTGAATTCACAGTAAAAAAACTACTGATTTATTTTTGAAATATTGGATATGTTGTGATATCAATGTCTTTATAATTAGTTTATGTAAATTTTAAGCACACTGTGTGATGCTTTATAATAAATTAGAATATTCACTCATGATTTTTTTTCAAGTGATCAATATTATCATAAATAGGTAATTTTATTATCTGAATGTTTTTTTATTATATATTATGTGTTTTATGTTAATCCATATTCTGTTTGATTACGAAAATAATAAATTTTTTGTCTAAAAGTTTTAATATATTTTGTGTCATTTCGATTTTTCATTTTTTTTCTTAAATGTTATAATTTTCATTATACGTGGAAGATTCCAGTAGTAGGCATGAGGTGGACTGTACCTATCCATGAAATTCTTAAGAAGTCAGTCATGATGGTTCTTTTTTTTCATTGTATGTTAAAATTTTAACCATTTTAATAATTTACTTCTAATTTTATATGTTTAGTTTTATTTTTTGTTTCGTTTTTTTAATGTCGATGAGATGATGTGGTGGGTTTCAATTGATGATATAATGTGGAGGAAGACATTTGTAGTGGAGGTCATTAAATGACTATACATTGGGAATGAGTATTTGTTGGACATATTTTATAATTATATATTGATGATCAATTTATTGGTTAATAGATTCATGTGTTGATCAAGACTGAGGTTATGACGACTGTTAATGAATGAAATATGTATGAAGGTTTCATCATATATTTATGTTTGAGTTTGTTTCATTTTAGTTATATAATATTTATAGGTTTTTATTAAATATATTTTTAAAAAACTAGTTTAGCAGTGGTTCTTAGTAACCAATGATAAAAATATTAAAAATATATATTTAGTGGTAGTTAGAATAAACCATTTCTAAAACAAACCATCATTGTTATTCTTATTCGTGGTTAGTTTTTCTATTAATATTTTCCTCATATTTTTTTATAAAAGAAGAACCACAAAATAAATAAGTAACCACCAATAAATTATAAGAAAACAACACATAACAAAACCATCAATGCGAAATTAAAGAAACCACCAATAAATAATTAGTGACCGCTCAATACATAGTGGTTTTGATAACCACAGCTATATAATTTGTCATAGGATTAAATGACCGATAGTATAGTAAAACCCCACCACAAATTACCCTTTTTTTTAAAGTTGAATGACTCACACTCATTTCTATCAATATTATAGATAAATTAAAAATAACAGATATTATGTCTCATATCATCCATGGAGTCTCAGGTTCATAGGCCTCCATTGATTACAAATGGCCTCATCCATACCCACCACCACCCTGAACCTAACATGGACTACTTGGGGGTGGTGGTGGAAATAGTTCGAACCAATGATCGCCTCATGTATACCATCCAACCCCACTACCACGTCCTCTACAAAACGGATAACCCTAAATCTACGTATTTCTCTATCTGAGAAGTCCCTCGACCATATCACGAACAACTGTATAATAATATGAAGCCAGATGTCAGGGAACGTCGTAAAAGATACACCACATGTCATTTGACTGATTAGAGCCATCCTGAGAGCCTTGGACCGCTGGCCCAAAATCCTAGGATATCCGCTTGATGTGTTTTACACTGTTGGATCCCTATGGATTCTATCAGATACCATCGGATGAGGTCTCAACTACCGGGTTCCCACTACTACCACCCACTACTGGTGTCTTCTCTACCCAAAAAATATCCCAAAAAATCTTGGTCAAACAACAGAACATAGGTAAAAATGCAACAAGATACCACAGAAGCCATGATGTCCTAGTACAATCCCATCTCAAAGGTCTGAGCTCTAAAGCAGTAGTACCAAACCATATTAATGGTGTAACATAAGAGATCAGTAATCGTCATTGTGTATTCTGCTATAGTCATACTGCCCTGTTGTAGATGTAGAATCATATGTATATCTACCAATCACAATTTTTCTAGATATAACTCCACTTTGAATATATCCTCAATGACTATCTTGGAGATATTTTGTCTCATTGTGAGATTGAGTCACCAAGTTCCACCATCACCTGACTGAGCCCTAAAGAGGACTTGCTGTGAGGCCTTCCATTGGATCATTAAATATCCTCACATGGTGAAAAACACAAGTGAACACCTCTATCCAATCCTCATACACCTAAGGGTTTTTCTCACCCCATAACCTAGGAGGTTACAACATCTAAAACATTTAAAATTCACTTAACCTATATGAATCTAAAACTAGTACTCCCAACTCTATCCACCACTCAATGGGTGGTGATATAGCTGGTGAACCACTCGAAGGTTCTATATCCTGTATAGGACCCTGTAAAAATTTATTTTCCCTAGGAAACTCATCCTCATGATCACGTAGTAGAATAATGACTGGCTGCCTATGTGGCGGTATCCTAAAATTAAACAATGTATACCCTGATCAAAAGAGTATATCATGGGAGCTAACACCAGAAGGACATGGAAAACACAACGATTCCTATATGATTCATGTAACAAATATTTTACTTACATCCAATGTTTACATGTTTTGAGTCAAAAGGTAGGTGATTAGAGTCCTAGTGTATGGATACGTTGAACACCACACCAACACTGGAGTCCTTGGCCTAAAATATGACCTCGAAACACTATACACTATTTCGTAAAAACAAACTCACCATCTCTGGTCATATGGTAGAACTGACTACTCTAATACTACTTTATCACGACCCAACACATCGAGGATTGACTAGAAACTACACCAATACCACCTCCAATAGGCCAGGGGCACCGGACTAGTGCCATGTAGGCATATCCCACAAATGGGAGGAATTATACTAAATTACATTTACACATGCACACTTCTCCAATTCCACTTAATTAGGAAATGTAAAACAACTAAAACAATGCATGCATACATCTATCATCCCATAATAGAGTAAGCAAACAAAAGTATTGAAAATGAAAAAAGGGGCCAAATACAAACCAAACTAAAAACATTAAAAGTAAAACCTACTCTAAGGGAGAGGGATAAGTCTAGATAGGGCTAAGACAAATTCTAGATCCCATTAAAACACATCATATTTTAAAGCTCCAACTATGCTCCCCCATCTCCCTATCCTCCCTGAACATCATCAGATGGTCCATTGTATGTATATGACATGACAAATGCGGGTAAATCCCATGCATGTGTTTATATAAGAATACATATTAGTACACCTGGAAAAAACTAAATACAAATCACCAAGTACAAGAATCTTAATATAATATATAACAGTTAAATTATTATTGAAACACCTAGATATACTATGGAAAGACACCATTCCAACATGCACCCGTAACCAACTTCCAACCATAGGATTCTTCTAGAAGAAACACTCATTCTAAGAGAATCGACTCCACAAGAAATGCTACCATCGACGAAACTCAACCAAAAGTCTAGGTCATTGGTCTTTACCCAATAAAAACTGACTGGTTTATGAAAACTCTAATACAAAAATAGGGGGTCACACCAAGAACGGTTGGGGGACACCAATAACCCAATTTGGAAAAACCTTCTACATATGGGATCACATGTCATTGATACCACAAACCCTATTGATAAGGAATACTAGAAGAAGGATCAGTTATATACTCATGGAGTTCATGGTGATTCAAAAAAACTCTACTTAAGGGACAAAGAATGATAAACGATTGAACTCTAGTCTCACTGAGGGACACTGTAACTCTATATAAGACTCATCATTCATCAGGGATCACAATCTGGTGATATGGATGTAATGCCACATTGTACCCTAAAGGGAAAGGACAAGGGGAACCAACTCAACCTATACTAGACTAAAATAAAAATACTAAGAGTGACAATCACTCTTGAAGGAGTTATATGGAATGTACTAGGGGGCACACAACATGTCCAGTTATCCCTATACCTCCCTGCATGGGAGAATCTCACAAAACATGCAAGTTTCCATATACACATCATGTAAAATATGAACATGATGTGTACAGACACATGGATTCCTACCTTGTTTTCCAAGAAATTTTTGTGGATGGTGGTCGTGTCTATGTATCAGCCTGTGTACACCAAGTAATATATGTGTCCAAGTATACAATGTACCACCTATCTGTGCAATATTTCTTATATCATTGTACCATATGAAGCCTCATGTAATTGATCACATATTATGTGGCCGAATCACGTGACATGTGATATTTAACATTGGACAGAACTTTGGAATCATAGCTAGGGGCCCCACATGGTGTGTAAACACAGATTACCCAATGAGTTTCCCAGAAAATTCTAGAACCTTTGGGTTCTGTTCAACATTTATCTTCACATTTCCAGAATCTATGATCTCATTGGAAACTAAAGATTCAGGGTTGAGTGACCATTTTCTTCCTCTATTGCTTGGATTTGAGTTTGACCCCTCTTAGAAATCACACCCATTGATCGATCTATTTTTGAACACCAAAACTATGTTGAATAGATACTGCACATCCATTTTTGATCCACTACAAGTTTTCCAATACCCTCATCGCATCTCAATCATACCACCGATCATGAACCACTCCCATTGTATTGATACATTGCACCAAAGAATGATCACAAAATGATTAAATACCAGGTATTCATCAAACCATAGTCCAAAAGGCAATTCTTTTGATGAACTGTCCAAGAATGGGGAGAGATAACCCTGAATCATAAGATGCGAGTAACAAACATATATACTGTTCATTTGGAATCAATCCATTTTCATAGGAGAATATGAATGAATATTAGATATTAAAATAGACAAATAATTAATTCCATCAATTTAAATCTACCGACGATTCACATATAAATTCTATTAGTGGAATGGATATACGTTCATCCAGGATTAATAAACGGGGTAGAAATCAAAAATCAAACATCCTACCTAGAGTTTGGATCGTTCTTTGATGAAAAAAGGATGCATTGTCTTAATTTATGAGATCCTCCTACTTTTTGGTGAAATAATACAAGATCCAATTCTGATCCATCGTCATTCACCAAGAATTTTCTCCTCCAACAACACCTAGGTCTCCCGGGTTTAGAGACTATCCCTTAGAAAATTTACATAACCATATAAATAATGAATATGTCAGTCGTTGTGTAAAAAAATAAAATAAAATAAATATATAAATTATTTCATTTAATTATTCCTATGATGAATTTTTCACAAACAACCCAAAATGAAAAATATTATGTCATGACTAGTGTAAAACCCACATTTAGAACTCAAGAGTTTCCTAATATTTCTGATCTGAGCCCCGGTTTGGGAGTTAGTACACTTTTTTTTGGAAAACTCCATGTGCATCCTTTTTAATATCTTTCAATCATTTATTCCAAGAACACCTGGCCTTAAAATCACACTTCGTCTCAGTTCCTCATCTTTTAAATAATCCATATTATATCCAAAAATAGTACATAGAAAATATGAGACATTACACATATTGGTTTATGAAAAATTTTAGCGACATATAAAAAGAATTTTCACTCTTTTATGGATATTATGGTCTATTAAATGTGAATTTTTGGGAACCAGGAATAAAATCATCCTAGATTTATGGTTTTTAGATCCTTAACATTCTAATGTTCATGTAGTTCTTTTGATCAATGATCTATATCACTCTTTATAATTATTTATTTATTTTTTTCTATATCTGTATCATCAGATTTCACTAGTGTTCTCCAATATAGAAACCAAGTTATGTGTTCTTCCTTATGAACTCTGTACTTTGTTTTCCCTCTTATTAAGAGGATGTTTTATTATCCTTTTCATGTTTGGTGTTTTCAACAAATGGAATTTTCTAAAATAAAAACCCTGATTTCTGAGAGGAAGATAAAATTGAGAGGAATAAATTTATTTAAGGTGGGTAGAATGTAACAAACCAAAATTATAAAATAAAAAAATTATATTTTATTGTATGCATGACACACAACACTGATCTTAAATAACTAAAAAGGAAATTTCTTTAAATTAATATATTTGAAAGTATAAGGAATAACCAACCCTGAGCTAAATGAACCATAATATATTATACCATTATAACCAAGATATTAAATTGGTGATTATTAATATTAAAAACTAAAATGTGAAAATTATTTTTCAATATTGGTAAGAAATAAAATAAGAACTATTTAAAAGGAAAAGAAATATTTTTTGAAAAACTCTATTTTTCTAAAAGGCAGTTTTAGTCATGTTTTTCGCACATATTTTGAAATTAATTTTTACAACTTTTAGGAAATTTAATAGAAAAAATGAACATAATTTTTTAAATCAGTATATCAAAATAACCTTAGGGAGATATTTTTTTTATTTTTTTTGAAATGTTACATTTTATTTGAATAGTGAAAAATACTGTTTTTTATTAAAAATTTCATTTTCATTTAAATAATTCAATGGGATAGATTAAATTAATAATTTTTAGAAATTATTTGAATTATATTATAACTTAATCAGTTTAGGTCATTTTAAACTATTTAATATTGAAATTTTATATTAAAACATTCCATACTTATGATAATTTTCCCTTTGAAAACACACCTTTCATCACATCTGTAGGTATAATTTTAAATTTGTTTCTAAAATATATTTGAATATAATTTTGAAAAATGGATTGACTTTTTGAAATAAAAATAATTTATATTATCTAATAATTTGAAAAAAGTAAATTTTATTTACCATTATTCAGGTAAAAACTAACTTA
Organism: Viscum album; assembly: GCA_963277665.1. Lineage (NCBI taxonomy): Eukaryota > Viridiplantae > Streptophyta > Magnoliopsida > Santalales > Viscaceae > Viscum > Viscum album. The sequence continues at coordinate 2,090,490,296 of OY728152.1, forward strand.
TTGGTGGTTAATAAAAGACGATAAGGGTTAGAAATGACCGTACAAATTTCCAAGAAAATATTGGATGGCCATATATAGACCTTATAATCTATATGTCTTAGTAATGAACCATTTTAGGGCCTTCTTCATGATAAAATGTTCATTGTAATTGAATCTTTAAAAAGATTTCATGTGAGTCCTCTCCCCGGCTTATAAAAGGTCACTGGATTTCTTCCCCTATACACAATTACCTACCCATTTGGTTTATCCAACACCTAAAACAATAACTTAATTACTCACCTCCCAATAACATAGATCTTTTTTTTATAAAATTTTAATCATATGAATTATTTTTTTGAAAAGATAAGTATTTTTTCTGATGAAGAGGAAAAATTCTTAAATGATCATTTTTATTTTTCTTTTTTAATCAACCTTGTTAAATTATTATTACAAAAATGATTATATAGTAACCTATGTATATTAAATATACTGATATGTTATTATGTTGTTGTCATGAACTATATCCATATCATCTTCCATCAAATGGGAAACAGAACAATCAGTCATGTATATGGAGGACTACCACCTCAGGAACTTATATAATTCATTTTTCATAACCACCTTTCAAGGATGGATTTAATGATTGATTTTATGCATGAATATAAAAATTTAATATATTTTATTAATTCATGAATTTTAATTTCACATGTACCTTCATAATTTTCATTCCCTTTGTCATGTGATAGCATCGCTCCTATTTACGAAGGAATACCGCCTCACGAAGCGATGTTATTTTTTCACTTAGGATTTACATGGAAGGTGATAAGGATAATTTTATTAAATATATGTCATATATATGCGATTATATTTATTATTAAATATTAATATATCACAAAAATACTTTAGCCTATACCTCCTTAATGAAATGATAACGTCGCTTGTACGCATATACGACCTACCGTCTCTGTGAAGCAGTGTGATCCATTATCCATGTTCTATTCTAATAATGATTCATAATATATATCTAATTTAAAAAAATACATATAAAATTTTTATAATTCTGATTTTTATGGATATATATCCTATAACCAAGAACAAAAACGTTCATAAAGATGCGTGAATGAGAAAACAATATAATTAATAATCGAAAAAATGAATACAATTAAATATTATTAACAATCACCTTGTAAAATATTATAATTGGAACATATATTATTTTATAAATATGAATATGGTTCTAGTATAAATTAATAACATGATTAAAATCATTATATAAGAGGTTAAATCATGTTTAACCAAAAGGATATGCGAGGTAAGGGACATCATCTCAATTTCACTTCATTGAGGCATATTTTATTATCCCACAACTAATTTTTTTTATATGGTGTATATACTAACCCATTTAAATGTAATTTTATTTTTCTTTTATACATAATATTTTTTAAAATTTCAATTCTTATTATTTCATATAAGGTTATTTGTCTTCAAAATTATGATGTGGTAAATAATTTCATAACACAATTTATTTTAATTGGTTTATATAACTTCTTTGTTGTCATTGATATTCTTAGATTATGTTTTTATCGAGTTATGAATATATTATTTTTTAATTTAAAAATATTATTTTGATTTACATTTCATAAACATAATTTATTCGTTGATTAATTATCACATCCACATTATGATATTTTTTAGGGATTATTTTAAAATCTCATTTTAATCAAGATTGTTTGTGCTTCAATTTCTATAAAAGGAAATATTTTTATAATTGGATAATGAAGGAATTTAGTTATATTATAATATAAATATTCATCACATTTTAAAGTAATTTTACCATTTTTAGACATTTTTGTAACTAAAATTATTGAGAAATATGTTTTAATAAAATCTGACTTCATTTCTCTCAACGGTCAAAAATCATTTTTCTTTCAAAAATATATATTTAGAAAATAATATAATTTTTTTATCATTGTTAAAATTATTTATTAAATAATTTTTTATATCAATTTATTACTTTCTAAAAATTATTTTAATAGAATCTTCATGTTACTTTTTGATTGAGAAGGTTTTTAGACTTTTTACACTAGATTGAATGGAATATTTATTAACATATATGAAATATACAAAATTTTCCTACTATCATGAACTATCATTTATTAGAATATTAATTTAAAATTTTAAAAAGTTGTATTTAAAATTATTTTTTTCCTAAAACACTATAAATTCATAATTTTACAAAGTTATTTTCAAAGCTAAAATGCTACTTCTACCATGAATGATTTTAAATATATTTCCCAGTACTTATATTAATCAGTAAAAAAACCATTATTTTTCTTATAATATATTGGGGATATATTGAATTGATACCATTTTATTCTATATATGGATGTTTTACGATAATGTTTACCAAGTAAATTATTTAAATACACATTTCTGATTGGTTTTCGTTATCATTAACACTCCCTTGAAATATCCACTTTATTGTTTTCATTGGAAATTATAAAACCCCTAAATATCTACATAATTTTTCATGCATATAATTATTTCATAAAATGAATATAATTTGTAAATATGCTGTTTTAAATAGATTTTTTTTATTAAATATGGAAATATTGATAAATCCATACTCACTTCTCAGTACAAATATTTCTTGATAATTCAAATTTTTCAAAAATTAAATATATTATTCGATATATGAGGAATTAATTGGATACACAAATAAATGTGATTCCTATTAAAATATACCCCCTTTATACATTGGTAGTCTCGTGAGATGAATCATTTGGATAGCCTTAGTTAAAAGGGTTTATGGTGTATACCCATGAGTTTTAAACTGTCTTGAGAAATGACTTGATATCAGACATATCATGAATCCTGAGATTGAGTCATAAAATAATTAATAATTTACTTCATTTATAATTTAATTATTATTATCCATGATATTTTTATAATGATGTTATATCTGGATGCATCGAATTCTTAGTTTCTTAGATAAAAGTAATGTTTTTTCAGTTATTTAATTTTCCATAATAATTAAGCTTTATCTAATAATGATAATATATTTATTTATTAAATGGAATGTGTTTACAATTATTTACCTTTACATATCAATTATTCTAGATAAATTATTTATATTTTATATTTTTTCAGTTATTTAACATTCTATATTGATTATTATAGTAAAATAATTTAAATCATGTGTGCATTCAGTTATTTACCTTAACATGATTATGCATATTGATTCATGATAGTTTTCATTATACATAACTATTACTGGGAATTTAATTTCACCCTTATTTCATTCCTTTCTGAGGAATACAATAAGTGTACTAAGAAAGATATTAAATTATATTCTAGAGGGAATAATGATATTCTAAAAACTATAATAATTTTTTTAATATATTAAGGGAATCTTGTATGTTTTGAGTTTACTAAGACTAATAAATTATTTAGTCCTTCAGGATGAAATTTATTATAACTTATGAAAATGTAATTATGTAAGACATTGAATCTGGGTTACTATAGTCGGGGTCACTTAAATGGGAATATTATTTATATTTTTCAACAAATTCAACTAATTGAAGATAATATTCATCAACAAATTTATTTATTCATTATTATTATAAACATTAATTTCATAAAAAATTTCCCTTTAGTTTTGTCCAACAGTAATGTCATAGATTATTCTTATTTAATGGTCAATGAATACATTGAAAAGGGTTCAACAAAATTGGATCTGATAGATCATTTTCAACAAAAAATTATTCAAGAACTTCATTCTATAGAGTTTAAACTCTATATTGTTGTCTAGAAATTCTTATTAAAAACTATATTTTTTTTATTTTTCTATATTTTGCTTATAAATTTACCTCTTATTTATTTATTATTCTCTCATATTTTTAAAATAATTTTTCAATTATTTCCAAATCCTCTTCTTCATCTAAACTAAATTATGGTCTATCAGCTTTAGTCAATCCCTTTTTTTTATAAAATGAAAATTTATTTTTAGATATAGTGTTATAGTTATTTATCTACAAGGGTGGAGACTTTTTTCTAGCTTTAAATTTCTATAAAAATTTCTCCATGAGTTTTTAAACTTCACTAATGGGTAAACATTTTTTTATTTATCTACAAACCATTTCAAATTATGAATGAAGATGACCTTCATTTTGTTAACATATTATTCCCTAAAATATGAAGCATTTTACCTTACTGGAACTAACATATAGTTAATCTTTTCTTCTTTCATTGAGTTTACTAACACTTTGTTAATAAATATCTTATACAAATGAATCTTTATCTTTATTTTCAAATGATTAATAACCTCAATAATACTAAATATAAACTTAACTATGTTGAAAATTATCATATTTCATAGAAAATATTAGAAAAATATATATTGTACCTTTAATTTATATTTTTATTTTTTATAGGGATTTACATGTTTTTGAAAGAAACTTCCAGGGGAACATTTTAAAAAATGAAATGTACATGTTGTGTACTTGAGAGTACATGTTGTGTAGTTTTTTTTATTAAAATGGGTAGTAGCCTCCTAATTTGGAAGAGGAGGCAGAACCACCATTTTCGGCTCGGGAGGATAGCCGGAGCTTTGGTGATCACCTGATTGCGCACCAATAATCTAATTCTGCCTTCGTCGATCACATTGGGACCGTACGAGTAAGACCTCCCCTCTCTTTGCGCTGTTATTACCAATTATTTATCGAGGGAATGTTATTTACATTTGAATGGGAATTCTTTTATCATAGATCTAAATTGTTCTTGGATGATTCAAGAAGTGTCATTCACGCATATATAACTGTGGAGATCGAGGTAGGTGTTCTGATACATATTTACAACTGTTGTGTAAAAATTGTGTACCATTGTGCTACGCGCCCGTGGTTGGAGTGTCGTATAGATAAAACCATTTCTGAATGGATATCTAGAATTATATATATAACCTAATGATAAGTGTAAACTACTATTTCGGAACATTTCCTGGATCTAGGACCAGGCCGGGGGTGTGTTCCTCCATATAGCCATTTTTCCATGATATCCAATTGTATGCCATGATTATACTGTGTATTTCATTTTCTTGAGAGAAAATTTTTGTAAAATTTTTTATTAGGCATTGGGATTGTTTGGGTTATATTAGCCTGAGGGCAGTGTTATTTTAGCCTGATGGCGTGGTTATATTATCCTAAGGGCAAGTTTTATATTTTTTTAAGGGAAAATGTTCTATTTGCCTGAGGGTAATGTTATATTAGCTTGAGGGTGTGGTGATATTAGACTGTGGTAAAGTGTTATATTAGCCTGAGGGAAAGTGTTATATTAGCTTGAGGGCAGTGTTATATTAGAATGAGTGCATGAGGATATTTAGCCTCAGGGCATGGTTACATTTAGCCTATGGGCATGGTTCTAATGATCTCAAAATCAAATTATGTTGAATTGTTAAAAGAATACTTAAAATGGAAATGGGACTGGTAGTGATAGTTACTTTTGAGTACTTACTAGTTTACTTCATTTTTTTCTTGCACATTGTTGTTGCATATTTTCACTAACATTTGGGCATAGGACTTTTGTGGGTGCCTACTGGGATTTATTTCTCACACCTTGTTTGGATCATTTCTTCAGCCCAAACAGACTACATTGCTGCAGGTATCGACAGGGGAAAGGGCCCCTATACAGGTACATGATTTTAGTAGAGGAGTAGGAGAGCATGGGACTGAGCCTAGGATTGCGATTCTTCTGAAATTTGTTCACTCTATTTTGTTCTGTTTGTTGTACCCTATACTTTGAGTTGTAGTGTATCTTTTTCAGGCTGGTTTTCATTGAATTAGTGACATTCTGCATCTTTATATATATATGAGTACTTGTTCTCTTTTACTTCTACCATCTATTTGGTTTAATATTGTTTACTGCTTTTGAAATTTTATGTAATTTATCTTTTGTACTGTGCTACAATTTGACAAATGAGGGCATAGTTTCCCCACTATCAGACCTGGGTGCTCGCTGCGAATCAGCAGCCTCTGGCATTTGTGGAAATGCACCTGAGGTCATGTGACCAACCGAGTTCAGGGCACCCGTTGAGTGGCACCCAGATCCAGGATGTTACAATCATTCATCAATAGTTTCTTATTAAAGGTTTAAACTATATATTAAATGGTATTTATATCTTCAAAAAGTTGTTTTATGAAAAAAAAAATATTTTTTGTAGATAACTATTGAAGAACACATGATTTAGGGATGGAAAACTATTAGGTTTACCCATGTTTTATGTTGAGATAATAAAGGGACGATTTACTTAGAAAAAATAAGTAAAATAGTATTAGTAACCATGGGATTAATAATTGTTTCAATATATTTTATGTGAATCATATTTAATTTTTGGGATTGTGGCATGTATTGGCTTGTGTGAGATCTTATAACATAGAAATTAAAACTATTTGTTGGTTAAAGGAAATGTTAATTTCTTAAAGATATATAGTTTCATTATGTTTTAATTTATTTTATATCTATATAGTTTTGAAGAAGTTATATTTTTAAGAATGTATTATTTGGATATATTCATACCTTAGTATATTATTTCATTAAGGATTAATTTTTTTTGAAGAATAATATTTATATAATTATAGCCTAAGTGAGTAAGGTAGTTTTCATATTATATGTGATAATAATTACCTCAACCACTTTCATAAGTGAGTAATGATTAAGATTTTAAGGACTCAATTTATTTAAGGGTGTAGAGTGTAACACCCATATATTTTAAATTAAATATTTTTTTAAGAACTAATGTGATTGATAGATACATGAAACATCAAACCACAATATACCACATAATAGTATATAACCATTAAAATGTATGCATAGAATTTTTGGGAAAATTTGACGTATCCAAATTATAAAAAATATTTATATATTAGGATATACATCATCATCAAGGATAATATGGTGATAAATTGAGTTATTGTTACAAAATATTTAATAAGACACATTTATGACTTAAATGAGACATTTCTAAATATTGACCTTTCACCTATTTTATATGTAACCAAATAATTTATGGATAATATATAATGTTCATTTGAATTACTTATTAAAAAATTTTGATTAGTAATCGATAGGATATATAGAAAAGAATACTTAATATTTTAAAAAAATCAAATAAAATTAATTTTCATTATATTATTTTGTTTTTATTTTAAATTTAAATTCATTAATTTTATAATTATATTTTAAAAATAAAATTTATTTTTATATTCATCATTTCAACAATATATTTAGAATGAATTTTAAGATTTTTTTCAAATAGTTTATTTTTATATGAATAGTGGAAAATAATTTTTTTACCAAAACAATAACTTTTATAATTTTATCATTGTATTAGAAATAACTATTACATTAGAAAAAATTAAAAGTGATCAAATATGTATTTAATGACTAATACTATAAATTTTTAAATACCTTTTTTAATTTCTAAAACATATGAATAATATTTTAGAAGCATAAGTAATATTTTGAAGAAAAGAAAAAAATCTGCTGGTTTATTTTTATTTAATATTATTTTGATAATATTCACATATGAAGTTTTATAAAATCCATATATATTATATTTTTTTTATAAGAATAAAAATATCTAAAAACGAAAAACCTCAATACTTTTAATATACACATAAATTTTAATCATAAAAATAATTTTTTTTTCTAAAAATGGCGTTTTACGTGTTATATGTGTTAATATTGAAATTTCTTTTTATTGAACATAATATTTTCACATGAATTTTTTTAATATTTGATGTTATCAGGTACAAAAAATGACCACTTTTTTGGAATTGAAATTAAACTACATTAGAAAAAAATATAACCAATATAAGCAAAAAATGGTAAAATTGAACATTCAAAGAGTACATGGCTTAAAAACTTGTTTAAAACTGGAGTGAAAATGACTGGTTGAGAGAGTATTTACCTTGTATTATCCCCTAATAAATTATTGTTCATTTTTTAGAATATCAAAATTTAAAATATGTGAAAGATGGGCTTTATTTATATTAATTTGTAATATTTAAAATATATCATTTTTAGAACTTATAAAAGGATCCTCTTATCACCCCTTCAATAAATCTCAAAATTTTAGTTTCCTATTAAGAATGATCTATTATCAATTCCCATATAATACTATTTCACCCTCTTAATCTTATTTTTATAAGTGATTATTCTAATCTCTCCCTTTTCAAGGAGTCCTGAAAAAGAAATCCCATGTCTTCAACATGAATATTAATTTTACAATATTTCTTTTCCTTCCTATATTATATTTAAAATAAAATGTTATAATTTTTATGTAATGAAATAATTATTTTTTTTATATATAATTTTTTATGATAATTTAAATACTATTAACTCTATTTCCCTTTCCACTTAACGAAAACAAAAACGACACTCATGCACGGGTGCAGACTACTGCCCCCACGAACAGTCATGTTTCATTATCCATAACCAAATTAGACGTATGGTCTTGTTTATGAATTTAAAAAAAAGTATTAAATTTATAAAATAATTAATTTTCTTAAATAAGGAAACGTGTTATCTATTTCTCATGTTCTATGAAAAATTAAATCCTCAACCATGCGTAGTGTGGACTACAACCTACATAGAATGATTGATTTCCATTTTTATTTATTTTCATTACTTCCATTAAAATATGTTCATGAGGATGGATTTAAGAAGAAAATATTTTTTTTATGAAATTATTATGGTGCCTTTATGTTAAATTAGACATCCTATTTATAATATTAGAAATAAACAACGGTTGTGAATTCAATTGTCCAAAAGAGTATTCTAAACAAAAAAATAATTTTTTCATACAATATCAATCCTTCATATATGTTATCTTATTCTTATAATTATTTAAAATTATGATATATAAGAATAATAAAAAATTAATAAAATCATTATTTTTATAGTATAATTATATTACAACAACATCACTTCATAATCATCCATTAATCCTGGTTGGTTATTGTTTGGGGTTATTTAACCACCCACTGAAAATTAATATAGATTTATAACATAGATGACTAGGAGAATTAAATTTATTGTTATTTATTATATAAATAAATAAATAAATATTTTAATTTAATTTTTAAATGTTAAAATTAATGTTAAAATATATAGTTAAGATACCAACATTCGTTTGTTCATAATCACAATAACGTGATCATCACTAATTTCAACTTTAAGGACCATAAAAAAATATAATATAATAAAACTATAACATTATTAATAATTATAAAACATCATTTAATGTACCGTTTATTATTTGGGGATGATGAACTTTTGTAGAATAATGAAGAACAATGTCTCTCTTACAAAACTTTTTCAAAATGATCAAGATTACTCACACGTGATATCAAAAAAAGATAATAAAAAACTAATATAAATATTAAGAATAAATGTTAATAAAATTTATAAAAGTATATAGATAAAAAAAATTGTTATAAAATGGGTTATTAAGATAGTTATTTTTTTTAAGAGTCCATAGCACATTTCTAGTAAGTATATATTATGGTCATTGTTTGTACTAACTCGACTTTTTCGATTATGTTAAAAACATTCAAATTGAGGAATTATTATTCCATGATTTATTTATTCTACCTAATGAATACATGGTATTTTATTTCATCCTTGTTTTTTGTGGTTCTGTAATTATTCTTTATAACCTCATTATCAAATTATACATACAAAAATTATTATGTTACTTATATGGTTTCTTTTTTATGAAATTTCAATTCATCAAGACATGATTTTATCATAAACCCTATTTTACATTTTTTGTTGAAATTAATTCCAATTTAATATTTTAATAATTATTAACTTATTATTCATCGTCATGAATTTTCCATTTGAAATTATATCCTTCACGGTGTTTGATTCAAATGATTCTAAATTTGTAAGTGTTATTTGGATCTGTCTTCAAATCTATGATACATGTTTGATATTTGGAGCCATCATTTATTTTAAATACCATATTAAATTTTCTATTTAAAAATGTATAATGAATAAATTCCATTTCATTATATTTTAATTTCATGGAATCCATCCCAAATTCTTTTGATTCTTATGTTACCATTACCGTATGGGTGTTTGCATCATAATTTTGTTTTATTGAGATTTGATTTGTATTAACAAACTATTTTCTTTTTTGTTGAATATATTAACATTTATTACATTCTAAATCCTATTATAATGTTTTTCTATCAGGGTTTAAACATTAAAAAATCCATAACTGACTTTGTCTTTACAAATCATCCTCTTTAACAAACATAACTTTTCTTACATAGCCTTTCCTTTATGAACACTATATTTCTTCCTCTAATTGAAGGGTGATCACCTTGACCCATACATAGAATTATTTGGTCGATTATAAATTTAAACATATAACCCATCTTTATATGGTGTGTTTTTAGGGTTATGCACATAGAAATCTATTCCATATATTGATTGGGGAGTATTGATAATATGTATATATGTTATTACACTATGAATGTTTATTAATTATTAATTAAAATTGGTTATGTAATGTATATATTATACATTACATTATATTATTAATTAATCTGAATTAATTAGTGATATATGGGGCCTGTAATAACCCCTTGATGAATGCATTGGTTTCATGAGACAAACCAACATGGGTATTCTAGTGCATGTTTACCCCAAAAAAAATAATTTTCTTAATATAGGGCCCCGATGGTAAGATAATGATGTCTATGATCATGATGCCTTATATTATGTCATGGTTTTAGCTATTGGAAATTATTAATTTCAGCACTTAATTAACATTTATTATAAACCATTCACTTATTATTTATATGTCTACCATGTATATGTTATGCTCATGGTTTTATTTGATTATATAATTATTTTAAATATATTACTTCCATATTATTTATTCTCATATTATGATAAGTTATTATCTTTGATTATGATCACTCATGTTTTCCCTTACTAGGAATCTGATCTCACCCCTTCATATGATTTCATTTCTCTGGGTTATGAAGAAATGCATTACACATGAAATGTCTAATGAAATATCTTGTGTGGATAATATTTTGGAAGATATTAAAGACTTATTATAGATTAAATATCTTCTTACATAGTATAAAAATGACCATATTATGAGATATATAGGGTATATGTTAGTTAACTTTTTTTCCTTACTCTCTAATAGTTTAATCATAAATGGCCCTTCAAATGCATTTGACTAAATATTTGATGGTGATATTGTAATTATTGATGGTTATAATTAGGTCACCTTATCGGTATATAATGAATGTTGTTATTACAAATGTATTATAGTTGTGTGGTTCAAGTGTGTCACAAATAAATTAAAATTTTGTGATTTTGATTGTTATTTTTGTTAAATTGGATGTTATATTACATTTTTAATTAGATGAAATTAAGTTAAAGGTTTATTCTAAATCAATTTTCTTCCATTTAGTAACAAAATTTATGATGGAAAATCTATTTTTAGAATATCGATTTTTTATAAATAGTTTATAATTGGTCTTTTATTTCCTCACTCATTTTTGGGTTTCTATAGTTATTCTTTATAACCTCATTATTGATTGATTCATACCTCAAATATTATGTTACTTATAAGGGTTATTTGTCTCAAATTTCAATTACTTGAAGAATTATATTGTTATAAATAATGTTATATATTCTATAGTATACTTAATACCTATTTTGTATTTTATATTATTATATTATCAATATTCAAGGTATTTATTTTTTAATATGAAATTTTATCCTTCAAGGTGTTTTGATACAAATGTTCTTAAATTTTAAGTATTATTTAATCTATTTTCAATCCATGAGATATATTGAATATTGCGAACCATATTTTATTCTATATAGTGTATTAACTACCCTATTTACTTCAAGTATAATTCAAATATTTTATTTCATTATAATTTAATTCCATGTTACCTCTCCCACGTTCTATTGATTCTTATGTCACCATTAATGTAAGGGTGTTAGTATCCAAACATTGTTTTTTTGTGATATGATATTTATTCACCACTTGCTTCTTTATTTTGGTGTATATATTTTCAACGGATTACATTATAATTCTTATTATAATATTTAATTCATTGTTATTAGACATTAAAAAATCAATCATTGGTTATGTGTTGTTAAATCATCCTCTCTGATAAGAATAATTTTTCTTTCATTAAATTTCCTTTATGAACACTCTATATTTTCTAAATATTATTGAAAAATGTTCACCAAGATTCCATACCTCAATTAATTAGGGAGATTAATAATTTAACTATATTCCCATTTAATTATACGATATTATTTTGAGGGATGATTACATATAAATATATATTATTTATTGATTGGGGAAATATTATAAATCCATATTATTTTTATTCTAATTCATATATTTATTGATTCATAAGGAATATTGGTTATGTATTTTATATCTTATTCATTAATTAATTCTATGAATACATTAGACTTAATTCATGATAGATGTGGATCTCAATAGCTAATCGATGCATCAATAGGTTTCATGTGACCAACTACATTGGGTATTTTGGTGTATGTCTTCCCCAAACAAAATATTACCTTAACATAGGTCCATGCTGATTATATCTTGATGTATAAGTTTATGATTTCTTGTCTTATAGAATGAAATTATCTATCCAACATTATGTATGTCATCACTATGGAATGATTTATTATTATTAATGGGTTTATTTATTAATATGTATACAATGGATATATTGTGCTCATAATTTATATTTATTATGAATTTATATTTATTTTTTATTCCTATCATATTATTAATGCTCATATTATTCTAACTTATGATATTTGAGTTTTATCACATATGTTTTCCTTTATAGAGAATTTGAGCTCACCCCTTATTTTGTTTTCATTTCCTTAGTTTATGAAGAAATTTATTCAACATGAAATGTATAAAAAGATATCTTTTGTATATAATTATGTTGGAGATTTTGAAAACATATTTTGGTTTAAACATCATCTTATATAGTTGGAAAATTTATATTTGATGATATATGCATGTAATTTGTTAGTTAATTATTTTCCTAACATGGTTAAACTCTAATTCGTGTTGGTAATATATTGATCAAAAATTATAATTTAATATATCATTATCTCTGATGATACAAATTACCCTTATGTGTTTTAATACTAAACTTAATTTAAGTAAATTTCATGAATATATTCCATGAAAGTTTAAATTTTTATCTTTAAATGTTTGGTTTGAGGGTTTTTTAATTATTTTGGATGTTTTACTAAGGATTATAGAATCAATGTTATGAACCCCACATTTTCATAAAATGTTGTGTTATGGAACCAAACATTTTTTAAGGAACACTAATTTTATACCCTACTGTTAAGTCAACTTTTTGTATTAGGAATCCAAATTTTGTAAAAAAAACCTTACATTCCAGTATGTAGTATACAGATAGTTATCCTGATGTTTGGAATCAATAGTATATTGTGAACTATAATTTTGATGTTTTCACTACACAATCAAACCTTATGCATAAAGCATTCATTTTTAGAATTTGAATTTGATATATTTTTTGAGAATTCAAAAATTGTTTAGTTTGGATAATTATCTCATTAAAATCCTTTCAAAGACAAATTAAAATTCCATTAATCAGTAACTAAATTATTCATATTTTTAAGGAATGTTATGATTTTCAATGGTGATTTAGATTCAAATATCAATTGCACTGTGCATTTTGAATATATAGATTTATCAAGAGATATTTCTGGATATATTAGACCAGGATAAACATAGTGTTATTATATTATCTCTATGAATTTATGATATTAAATATTGAGATATTTAAAAAATATTATAGATTTCAATGTGTTGATATATAGTCAACTAAAATGATAAAATTTTTAGGAAGGTTTATTGTCAAATTTCCTAGTATGTTTTTTATTTGATCCATCTTTTATAGTAGACAAAATGTTATAACATAAAAGGATACTTTGATATATTTTTTATTATTTGAGTTAATTCATTGATGATTTTAGGGATACACATTGGATTCATATACGTTTTAATTAGCTGTTGTGTGTTCTTATTTCTACAATTCAATGTTATTATTATGTTGCTAAATTACTTTTAAGATCTTGTGAAAAAAAGGATCACATATAAGCTATAATTATTTAATAATTTTGTTACCTGAATAAAGAAACCCAAAATCTTCTCATTACTGCATCGAATGTGAGTTGAACCAATTATTCCACAAAAAAAATATCTTTTTTCTATTATAGTGTCAAATTATTATACTCACTCATGGTGGAGTCTGAGCTTCTCATACTAATTATTGGATATCAAGGATCACTATAGATGAAACTAATTTTTTTAAGGTGTCAACTACCTGCACTCAGTTATAGTGGTATCTAATAAATGAACCTAACTAGTGAAAATTTCTCTTCTCATTAAGAGCACCTTACTATATATTACTAGGGTATTTTTTTTCCTAAACCACTATAAAAATTATTGTGCCCTTCTCTTCAATATTTTTTAATGATGAATATATTTAAATAAAATAATACTGCATTGGATTTTGTAGTTCCCCTGATTTCGAGTATGTAACCCTTTATCGATGCTTTTAATGATTTTAAAGTTAAGTTTGATGAATGAGAGAGTCAGGAGAACGTTGATTGATGTTTTGAGGTAAAGGGGAAGTCGCACGGACGGCGCACAGTTTGTCTAAACCGTGCGATAATACCATGGTAGTATGTCTTGGAGGAAGTAGCTCCCCCACGAGCAATGCATGGTTTGTATAACCATGCTACCAAACCATGTGTGGAGGGTCCGTCAAGGGAGTGTCCAATGCACGATTAGTGCATAGTTGTTCTAACCGTGCGAGCAAACCATGCGACCACTAAAATGTGATCCTATAAAAGTGTATCTCACTCGTTTTTTGCATCTAAGTTCCTAATTTAAGCTCATAAGTGGCCATAACTCGAGATTTTCTTTCCTAAGGTCAAAGAGGGTTATCCCATCATTCAGGATGTGATATGAAGACTTCTCTTGGTGAATTGATGCCAAATTCTTGAGGTATGTGATCATTCTTCTTCGTTCTGGATCGGTTTCGTAGGTATACTTATATCTAATTCTAATATTCTATTGGTTTCATAGAGCTATACCATTTTTGGTATATCTAAGTGTGTGAATGAAAAATATTATGATATTTGGTCATGATCTTGCTAGGGGAAGAGATCTAAGGCGAGTTTTTGAAGAATCATCCTGATTTTCTTGTGCGTTCTCTGTTTGTGAGGGTTTTCATCAAAACCATTAAGGTTGGTGGCTTAAATCTCGACTCCTCTTATTAGGATTGACTGTATAAGCCTAAAATTAGTTTGTTTGATTGTATTTTATTGTGAAATCATGGAATAAATCTTCTTTAGTGATGATTTATGGTTGTGATGAAATTGTGAAATCATGTTGAATTGTTGTGCAATGTAATTTGGCTTCTTGAATTAAAAAAATTGATTTTAAATTATGTATTTTATGAAATCATAAATGGTTTGATGAAAAATGGTTTTTCAATAATAAGGGTGTTTTATTGAAATGGTTTGAGATTGAAAATACTTTGATGGAATTGGTTTTCAAAAAAAGGCAGATTTATTGAAATGATTTGAATTGGTTGAACACACTTTGTAGTTGAATTGATGGATGTGTGTGTCGAATGGTATATGGGGAGGATAATGGTTAGTGGTCTCCCCCATCAATGTTGGGATTGATATGGGTTAGGGATATCCATCTTCCAATACTTATATTGCATTTGGGACGAATAAGGGTTAGGGGTCTCCCCCATTAGTGTTGGGATGGATAAGTGTTAGGGCCCTCCCCCATCAAGAATTGATGTGTATTTGGGTTGGATAAGGGTAAGAAATCTCCCCCATCATGGTTGGGATGGATAAGGGTTAGGGCTTATCACTTCTTCCAGTTAGAATTCATGGTTGGTAGCATGGGTTTGGGGAATGGTTGGGTATGCCAAAAAAGAATTTTTGGGGAATGGTTCTAAAACATGGTTGGTTATTTTTCAAGAATAAAACTTCCTGGAAAATTCATTTTAATTGATCTTGGAATGCCTTTATTTATGAATGTTTTTGGAAACTTGTTTATATTTAGTTATAAACTTCTTTTGAGAAAATGTTTTATATAAAATGTTTTTATATAAATGTTGGTAGCTCTTCTTTCCTAGTGGAATGAGTAGGGAAGTCATTGGGGAAAACCTACTCAGTTCTATACTCACCCCTGCTTTGGCATGTTGGTGATTTTGTATATGTTGTATCCTAGGACAAAGGTAAATGTAAAGCATCTTATTTCTAACGGATTATGGTGACACTTGAGAGATGTTTTGGAGATTGGATCTTGTGGATCATGGAGTTGTACTATCTTTTGAGAGTCTTGACTTGTTCATATGTTGTGTGCATTGATGCATATTTTATTCTTCCACTATTATGTAATTTATGTTGTTTGATATAAATGAGTTTTTTATTAGTCTCTAATTTTTTCATGCATCATGTAGTAAATTTTTGGTTATGGTTGGATTATGGGTTTATTTCTTAAAGGTAAAATCATCCATCCACTTTTATTGAAACCTTTCAACATTTATTGCTATCCTTCGGTGCCTTGGGGATGTAACTTAAGGCCTAGTAATGACTCGAGGTACTATCAAGCCAATGAGAAATGGCATGTAATTTCAAGTGGTATCATCTTGTTAGGTTCTATCATAACAACTGGTCATCGATGTTCTTGGTCTTGGAGTTGAAATTCATTCTTTTCTATTCCTTGTGTCTATTGACGCTCCTTTCGTCACAGAATCTAAAGATCTGAAAAGGGGAATATATGAGCTCAAAGTGATTCAACCTTTGAAGAAAACATCAAAAATTGACAAAGGGATGAACAAGGAATACTTTTCCCATAGGCCGCGCAAGTTCCCTCATGGTCGCTCAAGTACACTTGCGCGCCGCCTAGTGGTCGTGCAAGTACTTGCGCGTTGCCTTTGGTCGTGCAAGTGACTTGCGCGACCTAAGTGGTAACCTCCCAGTAACCACCCGGGGTCTTCTCCTGCCTATAAATAGACCCTGTGGTCCCCCCATTCGTGGGAGGATCTTTTTCCAGAAACTCGGATTGAAGCTCCTGACGCTCAAGTCTCTTCTCAAAGCTTCCGGAACACTTCTAAGGTAATTTCTTACCTAGAACGGAAGATCTAAAGAGAAGAAGGAAGGCCTAAGTGTTGAAACTTATCAAAAACTTGTGCGCCGGCTTATTTCCTTCAATATAACTTGCACGTCCCTTTTCTGGAAGAACCTCAAGAAATTTCTAAAGGGTTTAAAAAAGAGTCGCTCAAGTATTTCAATGCTGGTTGAAAATCGTGCAAGTACACCATGTGCCGCGCAGGTATACCTGCGTGACCAATACTTGCGCACCCACAGAAGACTTGCGCGCCTTTCAAGACTTGTGCGCCCCTATCTTTTTGGGTGCCCATCTTGTCCATTTTACCCCTCTTAAGCCATTTCACCTTTCCTTTTCAAGATTCAGTCTTCAAGACACTCTTCAAAGCCATTTATGGCATGATTTCTTGATTTGACTTCCTTATCTGAAAGGAATTCTGTGGAATATCTCTCAAAACCTAGTGATTTAAATATCCTTATGTCACAAAAGATTGAGAGTTCGTTCATTTAAACTCATCCTTTAAGATGAGAGAATCCTTAACCTGGGTCTCCTTTTTTAGGAATAATCCCCAGTTATAAATCCTTTAATCTGGGCATCTTCCTTAGGAGTAAGCCCCAAATTCTTAAAGTTCCCCACGGTGGGAATCCTCCTCAGGAGTAAGCCCCAAACCTTAATCCCTAACCTGGGTCTCCTTTTCAGTAATAAGACTCAGTCATAATCTTGGGCTTCCTTTTCAGGAGTAAGCCCCAAGTCCCCTAACCTATGCCTCCTTTTTAGGAGTAAGTCCCAGTCATAATCTTGGGTTTTCTTTTCAGGAGTAAAACCCAATCATAAATCCCCTCCTAACTTGGGCATCCTCCTTAGGAATAATCCCCAAGATTAGAGTATTCAAATCTCCATGAAGCACATATAACTTTATGGACCCTGTTCATGGATTTTCTCCCTAAAAGTAAATCCTAAACCTTCATCTATCCGGGCAGTCATACATACATAAGCCCCAAACAAATTCTTATGATTTCATCTTTCATGGAACAATTTCTAACTATTACCAATACCTCTTGTTTCTCACACCGAGCATGACTCACGTGATCATAGAGTGTAAAAGTAATTATGACATTCATCTTTGAGCCATCAATCATAAACATCATACTCCATTACTCGAACTACGTGGGTTCTGATTCTTTTTACAAAACAAAGGATACGTAGGTAGCCCATTTTTTGGGTTCGATCCAAACTTTGAAATAATCCTTGTCCTTCTGAATGACGATAAACTTCAAGTGCCCCACTGAGTGGCTTTAAAACCAGTCTGGTCATCATAATGACCAAGAGACATTTATATAAATGTTTTGAAGGATACCATTGACCAAGAATCTCTAAACAGATATAGATGATTCTCTATTGATGAAGAACCTCGAATACATATAAAAGATTCTCTAAATTTCTTGCATATTTAATCATTGATTGTTAAAACTAAAGGAGAGTGCATTTTATACTTGGTAATGTAATAAGGATTCATGAACATAACTTAAATCTATAAAGAGAGTCCCGGAGTAGACAATAATTCCCCTCAAAAAGGTGTGATGAGTCCGACCTCCCATCCTCTCGACCAATGCAAATTCCTAATCCTCATCAGTCCACAAGCTAATGAGCGCCTGCCTTTGGAAAGTAGGTCCAAACGGATGTGGAATCATTGGATGTTTCCGGTTCTACGAACAAACCCGCTAGAAACCGATCGGAATGTTTGAGTCTCCCGTCCAGGAGGTCATCCCCGAAATCCATGAGGAAACAAAAATGGTGAACCTGACGTGAATCCTTAACCAAGTTAAAGTGATGTTCTTCTTATTTGTTTGGCCCCTTGGGCCAACAAAGCAATCATTGACATATGCTCATCCAAAAGATGCAGTGGCCGGATTCATCTTGATTATGACTGTTATATGGAACAGACACTCTTTTCTCAAGATCTTCTGCAAAATGGCTTTCCTTAAATTCACCCCTGTAAATGCTGCTGCTGTGAACACCTCTACTGTGAGGTCTGCTGCTGTGAAAACCAATGCTGCTACTCTTGCTGGAACGTCGTCCGCTCTGAGGATGACATCACCAACTCAGCGTCTTCAACACTGGGTTTCTAATGCACTGGTTAAGGAGTACTGTCGCAACGGTACTATCCCAACTCTAGAGGCCGCTCGTCAAGACCTCCAAGTTAACAACTCTACCTGGTCGTCCGGACAACGGCGGCCAATGATCAAGAAACAGGCGGTGCTGACTACCGTCTCCAACCGTTTCGGGTCGTTATCCCCAGAACGCAATTTCCATTCACTCCCTTACTCTGAGGAAGTGAATGAGCAGGTCCCGTAGGACCTTAATTCAAAAAGACAGGAGTCCTTCCCAAGGGCTCCCATCAATAATCGCTACCAGACTCGTGCGGTAGTGCGCCCTCAACATGATGAGGGTACCGACTTCAGGCATTCAGCTCAGGTTCCTCGAACCCGAGCAGGCAAGATGAACCGCCAGAGATGGAATCCGGTAAACAATGTGCAGGTTGTCATACCTGCCATCTCCAGAGAAGTCCACCAACCTAACTTGGTGGAGAACAACGAGCAGGCATACACCCTTGTCCGTTTTAATTCTGCTGTCCAGCAGACTCGTCTGGCAGCATCACGCCAATCCTGCCAGGCAATTCCGGTGGAGTACCATAGGCAGGAACATACACCTGCTTATACATCACCAGTTAGTCAGCAGGCTCGTCTGACTACATATGATGGATCTCATCAACCGCGTTTGCCGAAGTGTAATCAGCAGGCACATACACCTGCTAATACTAATCAAGCCTACCAACAGTCTCGCTTGGTAGCGCACGGAGAAGTCAGTCGGAAAGCCCCGATGACAAACAGGTGGCAGACTCAACTCTCTGGCTCCACACTTGAGTACTGTAAGGATTCACTGACAGGAAAAGGAGGACAGGAGCAGGCACATACACCTACACCAAGCCCAGAATGGACGTATATCCCCGTTCCGGTGGCTGAAGTCACCAAACATATTTTGTCAATGGTGAAAGAGAAGAAGCAAATTCCTGCTCATATTCTGGATGCTTGCCAGGATATCATAACAGCTTCAGCATCATCTCAGGGACAGACACATAAATCTATCCCTATCAGTGGAGTGACACATCAACGATTCACTCCGGAACAGATACACACATCTGTTCCAGTTCAAGATGGTTATGAGGAATACTCCCCCATATCAAACGGACAACCAAGTCAGGCACATACACCTGATTTGATTGGAGATCGTCAGCCTAACCTGACCATCTTTCCTGATCAGGCACATACACCTGCTCAGAGTAACAACTTTCTTCAACAAGTGGTTTCTAAAGTGAGTAAGAAGGCATCTATGAAAAAGATCTTCCCAGCACAGTCAGGAGATCAAAGGCCAATCTGCAACAAGGCCTTGCTCGATGTTGGAGTTCTTGAAGCCCTCAGACATTTATCTGTCGGAATTCAAGATTCTACTCCCTCAGTTCTCAATAACGGGAACATTAATTTTGAAGTTCTTTAACAGACACTTCCTCATGAAGGCTTGCTTCATGAAAGTTCGGTCAATCTTGAAGTTTCTTCTTCAGATGAGAGCCACAGGAACCCTCTGTGTGGTCAGAAGACCAAGGAGCAAGAGATTTCATCTTTTGTTGTAAACCATCATGACGGTCCTCCTCATGGTGATGAACTTCGCTGCGAAAGTCCTCTCCGCAGTAGTGATTCACGTTGTCTCGAAAATTTTTCAGAACGCAATGTAGTGACGAGAAAGCCCTCCTATCTCTAGGAACTTGCAAACATAAAACCAGTCATGTCTGATGCTTTACTATCGGCAGGTGAAACTCTTTCTCCATCAGAAGATAGCCTGGGGTTCAGGTTATTCTCCGAACCATCCCTGGGTCATTCATCTTCTAGCATGAATAGTGATTTCTCTACCAATCTTGTTGAATCCGATGAAGCAACAAGGAAACACCAACTCTAGTCCAAACAGGTATAATAATCTTCATTTAATGATAAAGAGGAAATGCTGAACATGAGAAAAAAACTGGCAAAAGGTGAATTACCAGTCATGTTTTGTCCTTTGGCTGACTCCCAGTACGACATTCCAAAGATGTTGACGGATGATGGAATCCATGATATTCGTCTCAACATATGGAAGACTCTTTGTCAATTGAAGAAGAAAGTATTATCTTACGGTGATTATGAAAATCATATTAAGATAATAGAAGGGTTACAACGCTAGATTGATTTGGCATCTTTATCAGTCTCTCGGTATCCGAAAGCTGAAAAGAAACAAAGAACCCTTCAACGTTCATGCCTTGGCGCACTAAGAAAATTGCATCAGTTAATTGTCAATGCTCCATTTGATGTTCATATCAGTGGATGGGGTGTTCACGGAGCACTACATTTCACAGTGCTTTCCAGTCAGCAAATCCCACCGAAAATGGTCTCATGCAATGTTATTGCCCATGGCCGGCCACAGTCAATGGGGTTTGTTCATAATCAAAAGCTTGCTCAAGAACAGGCTTCAACTAGTTCCCCTCAAAATCCAGTATATAGAGAACACGTTGTTGAATTGCTCCTGCATCGAGCAGGCGAGAATATTGCAAAAGCCTCTCGTCTGGAGCAAACACATCATCAAATGACAGAAGTTTCGGAAATCATCCAACGGTCTGTTGAACCAGATGATAAAAGTGGATACAGGTTAATGCATCCAGCTAATTTCCGAACTAAGATTCACAATATCAAGAGAGATTTTAAGAATATCTCAGACATAGCATGTCAAGAGACACCCCAGCTTGTCAGACTGGGGACTTCTCTAACCCAACCCTCAAAGTCAACAAATGGGATTTGAGGAATTGAGCGGAAGCAGCAGGAACATCCCCAGTCCACCGGACTGGGGACTTTTTCAAATCCTCAATCCCTCCCTCAGAGAAATTCAGTATTCTCTCGATTACGGAATAAGCCTCAAGAGGAACGAAGAGCCAAGCTATCAGCAGATTCTCTCCAAGTGACGGTTCTCCAAGAAGTTCCTGAGGGATCAAGTCAATGGAATGCCATGTCTCATCATGGACATGGAAGAAGACAGTATCACAGAAATGATGATAGAAAGGATTCCATGCAATATGCATCCATTAATGTCATCAATGTCGTTGCTGTTGATTCACCAAATGAGGCTCAACCAGAGGGATCAGACGAAGAGGTTCCCGCTCAAGAAGTTGCGCACACAGACCTAAATGAAGAAGGTGTGCACACACGTAATCAAAGGCTTACCCAAAATCTGAGTATTCCTTCAAGTAACCCACATCCCCCTCTCCAAAAAGGATCCAATAAGGGGAAAGGAAAGAGTCATGTTACTTCTCACCCTTCCTCTGAAAGAGGTGAATCGCTCTCATTAGAGAAAAGGTTTGCACAACAGGAGGAAGAAATGAAATAATTAAGAAGGTTGAATGCAGAACTACTTCAGAGTAGTCTTATTCTTAAGGATGCTGAAGTCCGACAGCCGAAGGAATTTGTTGTAACTACTGAGATGGATCAGGAATATCCCCCTTTATCATTACACCCTCAGAGGTCTAATCCTACGGGTCAAACACAACAACGGTTGGCATCACTACCATCAGTTGCAGCACTAACCACCATGTCTGTCCAAGCTCCATTCATCGCACCTACCCAAAACCAAGTTCAACCTGATGTTTCTCAAAAGTTAATAACTACTATTGAGTCATTAACAGCTCGGTTAGAAACTTTGGAAGGGAAACGGGCGCAAGTTCAAACTGAAAAGAAAGTTTACCCTGAATGGGTAGATTCAATTTCTCCTCCATCCAGTTTTGGAAACCCTGTTTTCCCTACTTTCAATGGGTCAGGAGACCCCGAACAACATTTGATGCATTACGTGTCTTGTTGTGATCCTATGATGGGAACTCCAGAGCAGCAAGAAGCAGTGAAACTCAGATGCTTCGTGCGAACCTTGCAAGGACCAGCTTTTGTCTGGTATACAAGCTTGCAATCCCGGTCAGTCATCGGATGGGAGGATCTTCGTCAAAAATTCCTTCTTCAGTTTAGCTCAACTTTGCAAAAAACGACAGTTTTCGATCTTACAAACTACAAGAAAAGAGAGAATGAAAGAGTCTCTGATTTCATTGCTCGTTGGAAGTGATTAATGTATTCCCTGAGTTTCGCACTCCATCAGGAGGAATTGTTGCCAATATGTGTGGAAAATTTGCGTGACGAATTACGCATGCCATTGATCCCTGTGAAATACACAGGAGGGTTTCGAGACCTTACTTCAATCGCTCAACAGATTGAAGATTCCCTTATACAGGCTAAGGTTAAATCTTGTATAATTCCATCAGCTCCAGGAAGGAGAATGGGTAAAGCGGAAACTGCTACAGTTATGCTTAAACAAGCACCTGTACCTATTTCTACTTCAAAACCTTCATCTTCTCGAAGGGCTCCACCTCCTAAATGCCAACAACAAAGGCTGTTTCGTCCAAATGATAAAAAAGATCAACGACAAAAACAATTTGAGGATATGAAGAGTAAAACATACTCTTTCCGAAGTGAGAAAGTTCCTGGTTACTTCATTTCAGCTCTGGAAAATAATTTGGTTCAATTACCAGTGCCCAAGAGGCCAAAAAAGGAAGGAGATGAAGACCGTCCCAATTATTGTCCCTTTCATCAAATGTTGGGGCATCCCATCCAGGAGTGTTTTGTCTTTAATGACCTCCTGCAAAAGATGGTCGTCTTGGGATAAGTCAAATTGAAGGGTTCTTCAGCTCATGTAGCGTGTATTACTGCTACAGATCCAGAGGAAGGAGGCGAGTGGCAGGAAGTCAAAAGCAAAACTGCGAAAAAATATGATGATTGGATGGTCATAAAGACAATCAATCGGACCCATTCTATTTTTTGAACACAATTGAAGAAGCCAATTGTGTCTCCTACAAAAGTTGCAGTAAAGCCTCCATCAATAGACAAATCCTCAAAAAGAAAGTGCAATTCAATGAAGAAAGAGGAATCAGGAGAAGATTAGTATGTATCAAAGCCTAAATTGTCTTCGACTCTGGCAGATTTCATGCCATCTACTTCAAAGCCACGGGCACCATCCCACCAAACGGCACAGCCTAAACAGGCTAACCAGGCAGAGTCTTTATCAGACGAAGAGTTAGTCTTTGGTTCTGTTAATATGATTCAATTAACAGATCCATATTCCAGTGTTGATGAGCCTGAATTCCCTATATCAAATAAGGGAATCCAAAGAAGTTCTAGAGGTTCAGGATACTGGGGAAGACGTGGATCTTTCCGAAGCCACTACTCTAATTTTACCCCTGCTAGCACTGTATATGCAGGAGAAACTCGTGGTAGAGCCCTTTAGCGAGCTCAAAAATAACAAGCAAGTTCTTCTGCCAATGGCCAACTCAGTTTTGGCACAGTTATTTTGGAAGACCGATTAAAGGTTCCATCTTCTTTATATCAGCAAGTAAATGGATCTAATCAGTCTAATCTGCCAAAACCAAGGATGTTGCCAGCTTCAATACAAGATGCATCAGCTTCCAAATCATCTACTTCCAAGGTACCTGCTAAACCGCATATTCCTATTGGGAAACGCAGACCTCTAGATCAAAAGTATGATATATTGAAACACTTGGCCCAAGTACCAGCCATGTTATCAATTTTGGATGCTTTGAATCTATCAAAAGATCTTCGGGAAGCACTCATCGAAGCTTTGTCAAGTCCTCAGGAGTTTGAAGCTGAAATTGCTGCAGCTGAAATCTATCACATAGAGAATAATCATGCAGAATGCCATGCAGTGATATCTTTTACTGATAAAGATGAAGATGATGTTCTACATGGGCACATAAAACCTTTGTACTTATCTGGAAAAGTCAATGGTGTAGATGTTCGAAGAGCTTTCATTGACAATGGTTCAGGAGTCAACCTCATGCCCATTCGTACACTTCTTCGATTAGGCCTCACGGAATCTGATTTATCTCCTTCTACCATGATGTTACAAGGATATGATAAAAATGAACAAGAACCACTGGGAGAAGTTACACTCAGAACTCAGTTTGGAGATCTTGTATCCAATTCGGATTTCATGATTGTTGATCAAGACTCAGCTTTCAATATCATGCTTGGAAGACCCTGGCTACATCAGCATGCAGCTATTCCTTCATCATACCATCAATGTCTCAAATACTGTTTCGATGGTCATGTTGTAACATTGTATGGTGATAAGGCCTCGTTCAAGACATGTGAGTCTCAATACATTGAGGCGGAATTTTATCACATGAAGGGAATAGAAAAATCTACAATGAAGGAAATTACCAAAGTTAATGCTCCATATGGTTTGGAGAAAATTACAATAAATCCATTTTCAAATATGAGTATAGATTATGTGTTACCTATCAGTCAAATTGAAAAAAATAGGCCCAAATCAAAATACTCTTATGGAAAGATCCATAATGTAAATTACGACAATCGATCCAGACAACATGGGAGAAATTGGAGACCTACCAAGAAGTGATGAAATCATAAGTGGTGATGAAGTCCAACAAGTCTATACTTCGCTAATCAGGCCAGAAGAAGTTATAGCGACAACAGAGGTGAATAATGATGTCGATTCTCGATCCATCATCTCCTCTTTATTTCCCAAAGAAGACCCTTTATCATCAATAGAGTCGGAAATGGAAGCTTATTCTTCAAAATGTGAAAATATTGACATCTCTTATGATCATGAGAATTTCGTTTTTTTCATCTACTTTGATAGTAGAAACGGAAGAAATAACACATGATGAAGAGGAAGAGGATGATCTTAGAGATGCTCCTCCAGCATTTGAAGAGGGTATCTCTACCACTGTGGATGAACTCAGAGAAGTAAATCTGGGTACATAGAAAGATCCACACCCCACTTTAATTAGTGCGGCCATGACCCCTGAAGAGAACGATATGTATATTTCTTTTCTAAATCAAAATAAAGATATTTTTTCTTGGAATTATACATAAATTCTTGGGCTTTATCCTGATGTTGCTACTCATCATTTGGGTTTTCCAAAAGAACATCGAGGTTTTAAACAAGCCACGAGAAGAACACACCCAACCTTTGCTTCCAAAATTGAAGCTGAAGTGGATAAGATGATCAATGCCAACTTAGTCAGAGAAGTTCAATATCCCTAGTGGTTGGATAATATTGTCCCTGTAAAGAAGAAGAACGGACAAATTAGGGTTTTCATCGATTTCAGAGATCAATATCGGTATTGTCCTAAAGATGATTTCCCAGTTTCAATTACAGAACTCTTAATTGATGCGAAGACTAGCTATGAAGTACTTTCATTCAAGGATGGATATTCTGGATATAATTAGATCTGAATGGCCCCATAAGATGAGGAATCTACAGCCTTCAGAGCTCCTCAAGGTGTGTTTTGTTACCGGGTGATGCCCTTTGGTTTAATGAATGCAGGTGCAACATATCAATGCGCCATGCATCATATCTTCAAACCTCCTTTAGGGAAGTTTGTTGAATGCTATGTAGATGATTTGGTGGTTAAATCTAAACAACGTTATAATCACTTGGCTGATTTGGAAGTCATATTCCACAAGCTTCGACAACATAATTTAAAGATGAACCCCTTAAAATGTGCTTTTGAGGTAACCTCAGGAAAATTCCTCGGCTTTGTTGTACGCCATCGTGGTATTGAAGTCGATCCTGAGAAGACCAAATCAATCCTTGGTATGTCACCTCCACAGAATTTGAAAGAATTAAGAGGAATTCAAGGACACATAGCCTACATTCGGCGTTTCATCGCTAATTTGGCAGGAAAAAGTTTACCCTTTACCAAATTATTGAAGAAAGGAGTCACTTACCAGTGGACTGAAGAATGTCAAGAAGCATTTAATGTTCTCAAGAAATACCTCTTGAGTCCACCAGTACTCATGCCACCTGTTGAGGGTAAACTGTTTATCCTCTATGTGACTGCTTTAGAGCGATCATTGGGTGCCTTTCTCGCTCAAAAGAATGATGCTGGGAATGAAAATAGTCTCTACTATCTCAGTAGAACTATGCTTGAAGTAGAAACCCGGTATTCAATTATTGAATAGTGCTGCCTAACATTAATCTTTGCAGTTCAGAAACTGAGACTCTACCTGCAACATCACGAGGTCCAATTGGTATCTCATAATAATCCACTCAAATTCATCCTTAGTCGTCCAATGCTTACAGGACGTCTGGCAAGGTGGGAGGTTATTCTACAACAGTTCGACATTTAGTATGTGTCTCAAAAGGCAATTAAGGGTCAAGCTCTGGCTGATTTCCTGGCTGAACAGCCTTTAGTGGAAGACACGTATTCAGATATCGAACTCCCTGATGAGGAAGTTTTCTCTATTCAAGAGAGTCCTCAAACATGGGAAATGTATTTTGATGGTGCTTCTAGAAGTCCAACAGGGAAGAAAATGGAAAATCCTAAATTCAACAAAGTTGGTTTAGGAATTGTGCTCATTTCTCCAGATAAGGCAGTGTTACCTTATTCCTTTTTGTTGTGGGAAGGTGGTACCAATAATGATGCTGAATACCAAGCTCTCATTACAGGCTTGGAATTAGGGCTTCAAGCACAAGTGAATCACTTAAAGGTGAAAGGTGATTCAGACCTGGTAATCAAACAAGTCAATGGGGAATATGCCATCAGAAAAGAAGAATTAATCCCTTTGTATGATTACGTCAGAGAGTTAATGTCGGAATTACCTTCAGAACCGACATTTTATTATGTACCAAGATCACAAAATACTCAAGCTGATGCACTGGCTAATATAGCCACAGCTTTAGCAGATCCAAATCGAGACGAGACAACCATCTGTATTGCCCACCGTCGTGCAATTTCACCTTATGTTCATGTCAGAACAGAGGAAATTAATGAAATTAGTCCCATTCCTGAACTGTATGGTCATACTACAGGATGGATGTCACCTATCAGGGAATACCTTCAAAATGGAACACTTCCACCTGATAGAGCCGAGAAAGAGAAAATTCGGCGACGTGTGGTCAATTTTGCTCTTTATGATAGCCCAAACCACCTCGAGAAAATTCTCTACAAACGTGGTTTTGATGGAGTTCTCTTCAGATGTATTGATGGTGAAGGGACAATGGCTGTCATAAAAGAAGTGCATGCAGGAGTCTGTGGTGCCCACCAGTCTGGACATAGACTATCTGATCAAATTCGAAGGCTTGGATACTTTTGGCCTTCAATGATACAAGATTGTGTTGATTTCACAAAGAAGTGTCATTCATGCCAAGTATATTCCACCTTCATTCATAAACCTCCAGAGTTGCTTCATACTGTTAAATACTCATGGCCATTTTCCACATGGGGAATGGATGTGGTGGGACCTTACCCTTCAGCTACGACCAAGCAGTTTAAGTACATTCTTACTGCTACTGATTTCTTTTCCAAATGGGCAGAGGCAGTACCTCTCAAAGAAGTCAGTTCTAAATGCATTGTTAGCTTCATCAAGTCTAACATCATTACTAGATTTGGTGTCCCTCATACCATATTGAAGGACAATGGCACCAACTTCTGTTCTTCTGAGGTAAAGAAATTGTATCAAGAATACAACATTAAGTCCAACCATTCATCTCGATATCATGCAGTGGCTAATGGCCAGATAGAGGCCTTCAACAATACTCTTTCAAATATACTGCAAAAGATGGTGGATAAAGATAAGAGGTCATGGCCTGATAAACTCTATCATGCTTTATGGCCTTATCAGACTACCACTCGCAATGCAACGCGGTCAACTCCATATTCATTGGTATATGGAACAGAAGCAGTATTGCCAATTGAAGTTCAATTTCCCTCACTCAGAATATCCATTTGTGATCAGTTATCTACAGATGAGCAATCCCAAAAGCGGTTGAATGAATTGGAAGAGTTAGATGAGAAAAGATTGTGCACTTTGCACCACTTGGAAATCTATCAGAATCGAATAGCACGAGCTTTTATAAAAAAGTTCGTCTTCGTTCATTCATTCAGGGAGAATTGGTATTGGTTCTCAGAGCACCAATGATACTAGGAAAGAAGCCTCCCATGCTTGAACCAAAATGGGAAGGACCTTATTCAATACATAAGGTCTACTCCAATGGAGCGTATTCTCTAATCTCAATGGATGGAGAACACATCACGACTCCAACTAATGCCATATTTCTAAAAAAGTATTTTGTATAAACACAAAATATTGTTCCCAGATCCAAAACAATCACATTGGTTCATGCTTTTGTCCTACATGACATTAAACTGTATTATGTCCTATATAAATGACGTTAAACTGTACAGAAGTTCCTATATTTTGTCCGAGATGAAATTAAAATATATTGTGTCCTAACAACATGACATTAAACTGTGTGGCACTTCCAACGTCCAGCATGATGTTAAACTATAAAAAAGTCCCCAGAACTGATATCCTCATATTGGTTCACCTTAGTCCTAGCTATATGACTTTAAACTGTACAGCACTAGTTCGTCCTTGCTATATGACATTAAACAATACAGCAATGGTCCAGTATGACTTTAAACTGCAACTTCGTCCCACACGACATTAAACTGTGAAAAAGTTCCCTAAACCGTCCAGCATGACCTTAAACTGCATCATCCCTGGTCCATGTATATGACCATAAACTATTTATGTGCAGCAAGACGTTAAATTATGACGTCCTAACTACATGACGCTAAACTGTATAAAAGTCCCTCACGTCCAGAAAGATGTTAAACTTTATAATCATCAAAGGTCCAGCATGAAATTAAACTGCACCATCCACGGTCCATGAATATGACCTTAAACTATTCTCACTTTTGTCCAACATGACATAAATGGTGTGTTATTTTGTCCTTACTGCATGACATTAAACTGCACAATCCCTCTTTCGTCCAATATGACGTTAAACTGTATTGTCCCCATCGTCCTAACTACATGACGCTAAACTGTACAGAAAGTCCTTGATATGTCCTACATGACATTAAACTGTTATTTTGTCCCTGCTACATGACACTAAACTGTGCAGCACCAATAGTCCTAACTGCAAGACTTTAAACTGCATAGTCCCTTTTTTATGTCCTACATGACATTAAACTGTGCATCGTTAAGGTTGTTATTACCTCTTGTTTCTCACACCGAGTATGACTCCCGTGAGCTTAGAGAGAATATCAACCATAATACTCCCTTTGGGCCACTAACCATGTGTAAGTCCCAACAACATTTTTTATTAGATCATTGTCCCCAAGAACAACTTTATCATTAATTCATTCTTTAATTGAACTACACGGAAATTGATCCTTGCCTTCAAGGATGGGTATGTAGGCAACCTCCCAGGGTTTAAGCCCAAAAACAATCTCTTCACATCGGTTCACCACCATCTCATATGATGTTGATTCGTGAAATCGCCCCTGGAATCAATATCTTTACATTGATTCACTTTCGTCCTTGTTATATGACGTTAAACTATACAACACTTTTGTCTGGTACGACAATAAACTACAATATTCTTTGATTTCATCATTTGAGAAGGAACTATTATTGACATTGATTTTTTAAATCATGTTTCATTTTCAAAAGACTACGTGCATACATGGTAATGCCTAAACTTTTTTTTCATTGCACTAAAGTCCCCTTTCACCCTTCACATGTACGAACCAAATTTGTACAAAGGGTAATTCTAGAACTACGTGGACTTGATTCCCATCCTTATGGGATATGTAGGAACATTCGATTATCCCTCCAATCCAGTCCCAAGTCTTTTGGGCCTAACCCCAAATTTCACTTTCAGTCCCTTGGCTGAAAAGTCCTTATGAAAACACACACTGTGTATTCATTATTATGGTCCGAATTCTATGACCCTAAACTAAGATCACTCATACTTTCGTCTTGTACGACGTTAAACTGCATTTCAAGAACTACGTATGGCTTGATTCTCATTCTTATGAGATACGTAGTGAAGTCCAAAATTTCAACTCAGGACCCAGCCACAACATGATTATGGTTATCATTGACCTATGTATCTCTATATACATTGGACAATACCCATCTTTATGCGTTATAATCCTAACCCTAAATATTTTCAGATCTTCATAACCCTTTTTATGACTTCTAGTCACAAAAATGAAAACATCCGAGAATTCTTTTGCCTAACTATGCAGCACGTGCCCATAGGTGGGCTTGCATAAACAGTCCACATAAAAGACTTGTCAGCCGAAAGATGCTATTTATTTGACCATGCAGCCAATGCCCATAGGTGGTCCTGCATATTTCAACCCCTTAATGGGTTTTGTTAAATAATAGTAACTTCATTATTGGTAAGAATGCCTCTTTTGTCCTTATTTGTCTTAAACGACAGTATGTAGGGATCCGAAAAAAATAGCCATCCTTAACATATTTGTCCCATATCCTTTTTCATGATCTGAAAGTATTCAAGTCTATGGTTTATTCTTATTCCCTGCGTTTGGGTCAGACATTCGTAGGAGTGATATTCATCCAGTTCTTCGATATTCTTGTTCGGAAATATCTTCTCCATATTCAAGTACCTCTTTCCATACAACAAACTCTATACTTTAGAAAATTTGAATCTCCATAAACTTTAACTGGCTTTTAGCACTAGGAATGTAAATTTCTAAGAGTTCTTTCGCCTGACTATGTAGCACGTTCCCATAGGTGGCCTTACATAAACAGTCCACATAACAGACTTGTCAGCCGAAAGATGCTATTTATCTGACCATGCAGCCAATGCCCATAGGTGGCCCTGCATATTTCAACCCCCTAATGGGTTTTGTTAAATAATAGTAACTTCATTCTTGGAAACTACTTCTTCTAATGAATTTTAGCACTTTTTCATATCATTCCCCAGATTCAAATATTCTTAAGCCATAGTTTACATATTTTCTCTCATACATGAGTATGGTAATATGTTTTCAGATAAATTTTCAAGGAATTGAATCCATTTTAATCCATTTTGGTCAAAGCTATTTAGACCTTAAACATTAGCCCCTTTATGTCCGGCGTGCATGACTTTAAACTGCCCACACAAAAGACAAAGGAACCATGAATAAAAGTCAAGTTCTAGCACACTTGCGCGCTGACCTCTGTTCCCTGAAGACTTTCCCACCCCCTTTTCCTTTGAATGTATTCAATTTCCTCAGAGTCAAATCCTCATTTCTTTCCGGATCCAACTCTGAGGGGGGACTTTTGTTGACGCTCCTTTCGTCACAGAATCTAAAGATCGGAAAAGGGGAATATATGAGCTCAAAGTGATTCAACCTTTGAAGAAAACATCAAAAATTGACAAAGGGATGAACAAGGAATACTTTTCCCAAAGTCCGCACAAGTTCCCTCATGGTCGCGCAAGTACACTTGCGCGCCACCTAGTGGTCGTGCAAGTACTTGCGCACTGCCTTTGGTCGTGCAAGTAACTTGCGCGACCTAAGTGGTAACCGCCCAGTAACCGCACGGGATCTTCTCCTGCCTATAAATAGACCCTGTGGGCCCCCCATTCGTGGGAGGCTCTTTTTCTAGAAACTCGGATTGAAGCTCCCAACGCCCAAGTCTCTTCTCAACGCTTCCGGAACACTTCTAAGGTCATTTATTACCTAGAACGGAAGATCTAAAGAGAAGAAGGAAGGCATATGTGTTGAATCTTATCAAACACTTGTGCGCCGACTTATTTCCTTCAATATAACTTGCACGTCCCTTTTCTGGAAGAACCTCAAGAAAATTCTAAAGGGTTTAAAAAAGTGTCTCTCAACTATTTCAATGCTGGTTGAAAATCCCGCAAGTACACCATGTGTCGCGCAGGTATACCTGCGCGACCAATACTTGCGCGCCCACGGAAGACTTGCGCGCCTTTCAAGACTTGCGCGCCCCTATCTTTTTGGGTGCCCATCTTGCCCATTTTACCCCTCTTAAGCCATTTCACCTTTCCTTTTCAAGATTCAGTCTTCAAGACACTCTTCAAATCCATTTATGGCATGATTTCATGATTTGAATTCCTTATCTGAAAGGAATTCTGTGGAATATCTCTCAAAACCTAGTGATTTAAATATCCTTATGTAACCAAAGATTGAGAGTTCGTTCATTTAAACTCATCCTTTAAGATGAGAGAATCCTTAACCTGGGTCTCCTTTTTTTAGGAATAATCCCCAGTTATAAATCCTTTAATCTGGGCATCTTCCTTAGGAGTAAGCCCCAAATTCTTCAAGTTCCCCACGGTGGGCATCCTCCTCAGGAGTAAGCCCCAAACCTTAATCCCTAACCTGGGTCTCATTTTCAGGAATAAGACTCAGTCATAATCTTGGGATTCCTTTTTAGGAGTAAGCCCCAAGTCCCCTAACCTGGGCCTCCTTTTTAGGAGTAACTCCCAGTCATAATCTTGGGTTTCCTTTTCAGGAGTAAAACCCAATCATAAATCCCCTCCTAACTTGGGAATCCTCCATAGGAATAAGCCCCAAGATTAGAGTAATCAAATCTCCATGAAGCACATATAACTTTATGGACCCTGTTCATGGATTTTCTCTCTAAATTAAATCCTAAACCTTCATCTATCTGGGCAGTCATACATACATAAGCCCCAAAAAAATTCTTATGATTGCATATTTCATGGCACAATTGTCTAATTTTTACCAATACCTCTTGTTTCTCACACCGAGCATGACTCACGTGAGCTTAGAGTGTAAAAGTAATTATGACATTCATCTTTGAGCCATCAATCATAAACATCATAATCCATTACTCGAACTACGTGGGTTCTGATTCCTTTTCCAAAACAAAGGATACGTAGGTAGCCTATTTTTTGGATTCGATCCCAACTTTGAAATAATCCATGTCCTTCTGAATGACGATAAACATCAAGTACCCCACTGAGTGGCTTTAAAACCAGTCTGGTCATCATAATGACCAAGAGACTTTTATATAAATGTTTTGAAGGATACCATTGACCAAGAATCTCTAAACAGATATAGATGATTCTCTATTGATGAAGAACCTCGAATACATATAAAAGATTCTCTAAATTTCTTGCATATTTAATCATTGATTGTTAAAACTAAAGGAAAGCACATTTTATACTTGGTAATGTAATAAGGATTCACGAACATAACTTAAATCTATAAAGAGAGTCCCGGAGTAGACAATAATTCCCCTAAAAAAGGTGTGATGAGTCCGACCTCCCATCCTCTCGACCAATGCAAATTCCTAAGCCTCATCAGTCCACAAGCTAATGAGTGCCTGCCTTTGGAAAGTAGGTCCAAACGGATGTGGAATCATTGGATGTTTCCGGTTCTACGAACAAACCCGCTAGAAACCGATCGGAATGTTTGAATCTCCCATCCAGGAGGTCATCCCCGAAATCCGTGAGGAAACAGTGTCGAAATCTTAGACAGGAGTAGGATTTTCCTAACCAGAAATGTATAGCATAAAATGATGTTTCTAACCGGTTTATGTTGAACATCAAGTTACTATGGTGTTGGGTACATAAGTGTTTTTGATACACTTCTAGAATGTTGGGAAAACTCATTGACATGGATTTAGCCAATGATATGAGTATGACATGCATTATAGAGGAATAAATTCCCACTAGGATTGCATATCTCATTGTGAGGACTGATTTTTAATTTTGTGCAAGGTGTGAATTTTTGAAAAATGAAAAAATTATTTTCAAATGAACGATTATGAAAAGACGATATTTGGTGTATTTTGAAAGTGGTTTGATTTTAAAAAATAATAAAAAATTATTTCGAAAATGGTTGAACATGGGAAAAAGGATGTTTTGGATAACAATGTTATGATAGATGATGTGATAGAATTTGAAATTATAAGCCATCAGTTTCTTGAGAGTGATATTGACTGAGGTTTTTGTTGGTTTAGAAAATGACACAAGGTAGGTGTCGTCAGAACCAACCTGACGAAGCTGTGGTGAATGTGGTCACACCTAAACCATGTGTGAACCATGAGCTGGTTTAGAGTATCGTCCTGGATTTTCAAGATGTGGATACGGGGAACCGGAGGAATGAACCAAGTCATGTGGATCATACTGTCCATTTCATGAAGTACCATCCACCAAACATTCAGGGTGATGCTAAACCTGAGTAGTCGGAGGTGTGCCTAAGTAGGATGAATCATGTCTCTGATTTCATCGGCACTCAATTAGAGATCATGGTCAAGTTTGAGACGTATATTCTCGAGGATCTATCATGTCAATGGTGGGATTTAGTGATGCATTATAAATTAGATGAAGCCCTTACATGGGGGGATTTTGAAGAATTGTTCAACAAAAAATTTTTCCCCCACACGTTCGAGATCTAGAAAACAACATACTTATTTAGCATGAATCATGAGAGCCTCTCTGTCATAGAGTATGTGGCTACATTCATGAACTTATTCCATTTTTCACCAAAATTTTTGGAATGTGCATTGCTAATGGGACACATCTTCGAATCAGGGATAAGGAAAGAGTTTCAACCGAAGAATGAACTGCTCTATATTACAGATTATACTAAGATGGTGAACAGAGCGATTGTTGAAGAACGTGATATATAATGATCAGTGGGAAGAGGTATGCTGATACCTATAGGAAATGGTGGGAACACATCCTTCGATAACAATCGGAAATCAGACACATATTTCAATAGTGTAAGTGGAAATCAGTATCAGACAGCAGGATCTGTGAACCTTCCTCCACGACCCCAAAGCAAAGCAGGTAGTTTTCAATGTGGTTTGCTTGATCACAAAAGGTGATATTGTACGATGCAACCTAGATCATGTCACAACTTCAAACAGATGGGGCATCTACTATGCTATTGTAGGAATGCTCTGAGGTCGGGTGTAGATGACACTACCCAAGCGTCATAAGCATCTTATGCTTGGACATGATGAGGAAAGTAGAGTAAGTCTTTTCAACATCGGTAATGCCCTGACCCCAGTTAACCAGAGTTGATGCATTAGTACGTAACATTGGCATGATCACAAAAGATCAAGTATTGAAATACCGATTAGTTTAATAGCCTTGGAAACACTAGATACATTCATTAATGTTACATTACATCATAAATTGAAAAAATACAATAACATCGTCTCCATAGTCCACACCCATATCACCTTCAGACTATCCCTGCAGGTCAGTCATAAAATATTTCATCACATCCTAGGAAAAATAAAACATAGAAAGGGGAGAGATTAGATTCTCACCAAGGATAACAATTTAGAGGAATCTTTCATAAATAAACATAAACATTTAAGGCAATGTATAACTAAAACAAAAGCCTTTTAAACTTGAACTTCAGAATAATATGGAAAAAGTAAAATGAAATAATTCCATTTACTTATTCACATAGATATTCTACTGGTAGAATAATCACATGAAATATCAATAACCACTTTCATAATGATGGAAGGCATAAATCCAGACTGTCATAACCATGTAGCCAAGGCCTCATGCCAAGACTACAAATAAGATTTTGTCAAGGCCTTATGCCAAGACACTAGTTTGTCTCATGAGACCTACTGATGCATTTATGAGCTATAGCGGGATCCACCCATCACTTATTATGTCCAATGCATTCTTCATATGAATAGGTTTAAACATATCATACACCATAACATAATCGTATCACATAAAACATGCGTAAAGGAAACATAACATTTCCACATTTCAATCATAAGATATCAACACAACACGTTGGTATAATAAAAAAACTTTTGAAACCATTTTCAATACCAAAATAAATGAAAATTAAAACTTTGTATTTATTTTTCCTTTAAAAAAAGTTATGTCTTGTAGAGGAAGCCGAAACTCAAATAATGGTCATGGTGGCAGAGAAGTCGTTATCGCCACATATGTACAACAAAAAAACATTTCACTTTTCCATTTAGTAAATAAATTCATATAAAAATAATTCCTTTTGAATAAACGTAATAGTCAAAGGGTTTTATACACCGTATAAAGTAAAGTTGTGTATAAAACAAAATATGCCTCAATGAAAGGATATTGAGAAGAAGTCCCTTACCTCGTGTCCGACTTGACTCGATCGTTCTTTAACCTCCTGAAGAATAAACTAGAGTTAATTTATACTTTCTTAAGAACCATTTTCAAGGTCATTATTCCTTTTATATCACTTATTACCATGTTATTAACATTATGTACTTATTTAAGTTAATAATGGTCGTTTTGACAATCATTGGTACTTGAGTAAAAAATAAACTTCTTATAATTACAAGTTGTTCATGTGTTAAAATATTCATTATATCCAGAATTATATTCATGATGTAGATATCATATATATCATATGTATCCAGTATATACATTAATTTATAATATTACATAACATTTAATGGTATGAAATGAAATGCACCGTTCATGGAGACGGTAAGTCGTACGTACGCATGAACGCTACTTTCATTTCTATTTCTTATTTAATGGAATGAAGTCATAATGATATAAAGGTATAATATAATTCGAGTATAATATCATATAAAATATCATTTACTCCATCCTTTATACGTCCCACATATGGCATTAACGATTCAAATCACTTTCCGGGGGTAGTAGTCCGCACTTCCAAAAATGAAATTATCGCGTTTACCCATAATGGAAATCATAAAGGCACGCCATAAATGAAAAATACAGAAGCATAAGGAAAAAATAAAAATAATATATATAATAAATAAATATAGTGACATCTTAATGGCTACCATTAAAGGTGTTAAAAGAAGATTAAATAATCATCGTTTCGTGAGGCAGTAATTTGCCACCCACAGAAACAGTATGTTCTTTAACCATTAAACGAAGGTGTGTGTATGTGTAAATAAACTAATTCTTATAAAAAATCCTAGTATATTGTAGATACTGGTGTTTTTACAAAATAAAGGAATAAAAAGAGTTTAAGGGGTTAGATAAGACAAATAAAATAGAAGAACATAAGAGAATACATTACCTTAAAATCGGGTAACTATTTTTGATTTGAGGAAAAAGCTTCCGTGGGAATACTTCTTCCCAAAGTGAGGCTTCTAGGAGTAAGATAGGGATGTTGAGAGTTTATTTGGGTAGATTTTGGCCGAGGAAAATGTATTTTATGGTGTGAATAAGGTGGTAGTGGTGGGGGCCTTTTATAAGAGGAGAGGAGGGGCACTCTATGAAAGTCATGAAATGTTACATTATTATGAAATGAGTTTCCGATTTTAAAGGTCCTACAATGATATATTTAGAAGATAAGGTGATAAGGGTTAGAAATACATCAATAAAATTGGCTTTATACAAGTGTACGTCTTATATTTTACTTTATCTTTTCATTTTATTTAAATCGTTTACTAATGAGGTAATCGCTGCATCATTTTAGTGTTAAAAATAAATTTACTTATTTAATGTCTAAAAATTATAAAAAAATTACCATGATGTATGAAATATTTTTAAATTTCAAATGAATATTTATAGACAAAATTTGATCTTATATAACTCCATGTAATAATTGTTTTAGTAAAACAACACATGTTTGTGATAATTTTATTTTTAATTTAAATAAAAAGTTATTAATGTCATTTTCTTACCCATGTGGCTCCATGGGGTCCCCAAGTTGACCCATGGATTTTCTTGGTCTTCCATGACTCAGCCAATAAGAGTAGGACAAGTTTAAAGGTAATTTCATATTTTTATAACATTATATTTTCTTTAAATTACACTAATTACTTTTAATCGCGATTAATAAAACATAAAAGTTACTATTCATGAAAAATTATTTTCATATAATTCAACCAAATTTTACTTACTAATTACAACCAGGTATGGTGGATTTTTTATGTTCAATTCACAGAAGTGGTAAATTATCATTTAAACAAAAAATTAGTCTTTTAACTACCACTTAGTGATTTCACTATTCATAAAAAATTGAAGTTTCTCAGAACAATACCAAAAATTCACCCTAAGATATAATTGATATTCTGAATTAAAAAATGACGACTATTTTACAAAATTCCAAAAATCTAAGTTTCCTTAATTAATTTTATAATTAATTCCCGTTTTCAAAACAAATAGCGTGTTTTTTAAGAAACAATATCAGTCAAAAGATTGACAAATGTTTAAGTCGAATTTCAAAGTGAAATTAATTCTATTGACCAACATTGGATAAAATGGTCAAATTATATTCTAATTATAATTTAAAACCACTCAATATTATAATTTATCACTATAAAGTATTTTGAATAAAAATGTTGTTTTTATGTATTTTTCACTATTCATCGAAAATTGAAAGTTCTCAGAAAAATACCAAAAATTCAACATAGGAAAATTGTGATATTTTGAATCCAAAAATGAAGTCCATTTTGAAATATAAAAGTTATATAATTTCAAAAAGTGGGTATTACTATTAATAATAGATATTATGATTGGTCGCGGTGAGTTAGAAGCTCGAAGTTGCGTAAAATTTAAGCTATTGCATTATTGAAAGAGAAGCATACAATAGATGCTTGGGGTGTTAAAACATCACAGAGATGGCCATGGTAATTCTCAAAATACCATGACTCTTCAACCAGGGAAGTCTTAGCAAGGAATCAAGGATAAAAGTGAAGCAATGAAGCAATTGTATAGAGCTGAGCAGATGATTATGAATGATAGGTTGGACCATCTACAGTGAGAGGTACAATTCTTTTGAATTCTACCATTGTGAAAGTGTTTTCTGATACTGGTGGATCTAATTCCATCATTTCTTATCGTGCTGTTTACTTGATATGTTTAAAACTGGCAATGATGTCGTCTGTTTTGAAACTGAAAACTACTCTTGGTGAAAGAGAATGTCAATACATTATGTGTATAGAATGTGCTATAATTGTTGATGGAGCTAAGTTAAAAAGGGACATCTTGATATTGGACATGTATGTCTATGATGTAATTCTGGGTATGGATTGGTTGACAATGTTTTAGGCTCACATCGACTATTATATGAGAACAGTTAGTTTCATGACTGAGGGCTTCATCGACAATCTCATTGAACCACATTTTACTTCCTAATGACAACCATGTATGTACGATTTTTGAAATTAAATTAACATAAGTGGTAAAGTTTCATTTAAACGAAAAATTAGTTTTTTAACTACCACTTAGGGGTTTCACTATTCATAAAAAATTGATGTTTCTTAGAACAATACCAAAAATTCACCCTAAGCTATAATAGATATTCGGAATTCAAAAATGATGTCTATTTTAAAAAATTCCAAAAATATATGTTTCATTAATTAATATTATAATTAATTCCCATTGTCAAAACAAATAGCATGTTTTTAAGAAACAAAATCAATCAAATGATTGACAATTGTTTATGTCCAATTTTAAAGTGAAATTAATTCTAATGATGACTATTGGATAAAATGGTAAAATTATATACGAATTATACTTTAAAACCACTAAATAGTATAATTTATCACTATAAATTATTTTGATTAAAAATTTTGTTTTTAAGTATATTTCACTATTCATCGAAAATTGGAAGTTCTCCGAAAAATACCAAAAATTCAACATAGGCTAATTTCGATATTCCGAATCCAAAAATGAAGACCATTTTGAAATATAAAATTTATATAATTTTAAAAATTGGGTATTACTATTCATAATGGCTATTTTGATTGGTCGTGGTGTGTTAGAATCTCGAACTTGCATACAATGCAAGCTATTGCATTATTGAAAGAGAAGTGTACCGTAGATTCATGGCATGCTACATTCTACCCTCATTCAATAAATTGCGTCATCGAAATTTGAAATTTTTCTTCAAAAATAAAAGGTTCAAAGTAGAAAATAACTTTGTGGAAAACCCACATCGAAAATAATATTAATAAAAGTTTTCCTTAATAAGAGGGAAAGGGAAATGAAATAGTCACCACCAAATTATGATCTCTATTAGAAGAAAATTGGTGGAAATTAGAGACAAATAATTGGAGTAAAAATGTAGATATTTGTAGGGATTGATTGAGGTAATCAATGAAAAAAAAGTGTAAAATTGAGGGCCTCAAAGCCTTCAATCTACGGTGATTTATAATATCATCAGTTCAACAAAACATAATGTATTAGGATAACACATTTTTTTAATATCTTTTCCTAATGTTTACAAATTAATTTATTCATATAATACGAGATAGGTATATATATATATTTACTTGACAATTAGAGTTTCAACCTTCAACTAATTTCTATAACAAACTCATATTTCCCTCAAAAAGATAATAGAACTCAAAAATGATATATTTATCCCAATCGTACAAGGTTCCAAATATTAACAGATACCATTTAGATAAGGGAAACTATTTTATAATAACTAGGGACTTCCTATAGGATAGTAGTAGGTAATAAAGGCCTATCACACTATGGTTGTGGGTTCGATTCCTACAGCTTTGTCCGACGCGACGGGTTATCCCCCAACCTGTAGGTTGTCATTTTTCATAAAACTATAGTATTATAATATTTGAAAAATAATCATAAGATATGTTTTAACGTTAAATAATACAATTAAAAGTTCAACTTAATCCATTACTAACATTATAGTTATCCAAAATACCTCTGTCCAAACTCACAGTCCAAATTTTATAAGGAAGGTAAAAACACTGAAGATCATTTTTGCCGCGTAATAACATGTGAATACCTTCATCATATATTCTTCTAAAACACTGCAACATCCTGAATTACCATAAATCCCTATTTATTACATTAATGATCCCTTATTCCTTATAGAATACTAGATATACTCCTTCTATCAAAAAATGTATACAAATCATTAATCATATTCAAGGAAGTCAAGAATATCACATATAATTTATCCAAATCAATCATGTATTATT
The DNA here is from genome assembly GCA_963277665.1 of Viscum album. Taxonomy (NCBI): domain Eukaryota; kingdom Viridiplantae; phylum Streptophyta; class Magnoliopsida; order Santalales; family Viscaceae; genus Viscum; species Viscum album. The sequence continues at coordinate 2,090,532,389 of OY728152.1, forward strand.
CCAAAATCACTATCTAGGTATCAGAACCATATTATGGTTTACCGTTCTCTCAACCATATATTTTCCAAATATTTAACCTTATATTGAGTCACTTTTCTTGGGTCCACACAATCTCAAGTCCTTAATGAAATAATACTGTTGTACAATCCTTATTTACTCCATAATTATTATAACCAGTATATCGTTGATACAACACTCAAATGACAGAATTCTTTAATAACAACATAAGAACTCTAATCATTCCTCCTAATCTGTGGTAGTATCATAACTTGATTATTATCCAATATCATCATTTGGGGCATACTCTAAGGATTTGGACATTGGTTTGCATAGTGTCCCCACTACTTGCAGATGAAGCATTGTACATTTGAAAACTTGTTCTTACCCTTGCAGTCATGCACTAGGTGTCCTTTTTCTCCACACTTATAACAGACTCCCAATCCCTTCAGGAAAGATACAAGGTGTTTCTTCCCACAATTATCACGTATTGTAAAATTATTCTTTTCCCTCTTCCCTATATTCATCTTTCTCTCTTCCATCCTTTTCTTATCTTTCTTCCCATCAAAGCCATAGGACTCAAAGAATTATTTACTTATCTTATTAACACATGATACTATTTATTCATATACTGAGAATACATGGGAGACTATTTCACTTCTAAATTTTGGCTTAATACCGTGAAAGATATGATCATTCTTACTCTTCGGATCATACGTATTGCTGGAGTTCACAATCATTCTACTGCGCGCCATTTCCATACAATGACCTAAACTAGGTAGGTTTATGAATTGCAATGAATAATTCCAAACTTGTAAAATACTTAACGTAAATTGAACAGTTTATAGATATAATCCATAATTATAACTATGTTTTCATTAATTAATTATATACTCATTAACCCTTCATAATGGGTTTTAAAAATGAGAATTGTCCTAAGAATAACCCCCAGGAGTTTTGTAACCAAGAGTGCAGCAAGGCCATTGTCGTTCACTAGTTCCTATTCGAGTTTAGCTCAAAGTAGTGTTTTCAGGTTTTACCCCTAGGTACATCTGTGCCAGAGTCGCCTCTACCAGATCGTATCCAGACAGGGATGTATTGCTTGGAAAACTCACAAAATTTCAAAAATACCAAAATTCTAGTAAGTTATTATATACTAATCCTCAAAGATTATCATAGGGATATGTTCTCTAATAAGAGTTTATCTAAATCTAGCTTCCAAGGTTAGTTCTAAACTGCCTATGATACCAACTGTAATGCCTAGACCCCAGTTACCCAGAGTTGGTGCATTATTACGTAACATTGTCATGATCAAAAAAGATCATGTCTCGAAAGACGATTAGTTTAGTATCCTTGGAAACACTTGATACATTCATAAATGTTACATTACATCATAAAGAGAAACTATACAATAACATAGTCTCCATAGTCCACACCCATATCCCCTTCAGACTATCCTTTCTTGTCAGTTATAAATTATTTCCTCACATTTTGGATAAAATGAAACATAGAAAGTGGTGAGATCATATTCTCAGTAAGGATAATAATATAACAGATGCATTCATAAATAAACATAAGCATTTAAGGCAATGTATAATTAAAACAAAATCCTTTTAAACTTGAACTTCAGCATAATATGGAAAAGTAAAATGAAATAATTATATTTACTTATTCACATGGATATTCTTTTGGTCGAATAATCACATGAAATATCCATAACCACTTTCATAATGATGGAATGCATAATGCCAGAAAATCATAACCACGTAGTCAAGGCCTTGTCCCAAGAATACAAATAAGATTTTGTCAAGGCCTCGTGCCAAGACGCTAGTTTGTATCATGAGACTTTCTGATTCATCGAGGATCTATAGAGGGCTTGACCCGTCACTTATTAAGTCAAATGCATTCCTCATATGAATAGGTTTAAACGTATCATAAACCATAACATAATCGTATCACATAGAACTTGCGTAATCAAAACATAACATTTCCACATTCTAATCACAAAATATCAATAAAACACATTGATATAATAAAAACACTTTAAAAACCATTTTAAATACCAAAATAAATGAAATTTAAAAGATGGTATTTATTTTTCATTTAAAACAAGTTATGGCTTGTATAGGAAACTGAAACACAAATAATGGTCACGGTGACGGAGAAGTCGTTGTCGCCGCATACGTACAACAAAAAAACATTCCATTTTGTCGTTTAGTAAAATTATTTTTATAGAAAATATTCCTTTTGAATAAACATAAAAGTCAAAGGGGTTTATACACTATATAAAGGAATGTTGTGTATAAAACAAAATATGCCTCAATGAAAGGAGATTGAGATGAAGTCCCTTACCTCATGTTCGACTTGACTCGATCGTTATGTTACCTCATGAATAATAAAATATGGTTAATTTCTAGTTTCTTAAGAACCTTTTTCAAGTTCATTATTCTTTTTATATCGCATATTACCATGTTATGAACATTATGTAATTACTTAATTTATTAACGGTCGTTTTGTCGAACTTTGGTACTCGAGTAAAAATTAAACTGCTTATAATTACAAGTTGTTCATGTGTTAAAATATCCATTATATCTAGATTAATATTCATGATGTAGATATCATATATATCATATGTATCTAGTATATACATTCATTTATAATATTACATAACATTTAGAGGTAAAAAATTAAATGCACCGTTCATGGAGACGGTAAGCCGTACGTACGCATGAACGCTACATTCATTAATATTTTGTATATACTAGAATGAAATAATAATGATATAAATGAATAATATAATTCTAGAATAATATCATATATAATATTATTTACTCCATCCTTTATACATCCCACATATGGCATTAACGATTCAAATCACTTTCAGGGGCGGTAGTCCACATTTCCTAAAATGAAATTATCACGTTTACCCATAATGGAAATCATAAACGCATGCCATAAATGAAAAATACAGAAGCATATGTAAAACATAAAAATAATATATATCATAAATAAATATAGTGACATCTTAATGGCCACTATGAAAGGTGTTAAAAGAAGATTGAACAATCGTCATTTCGTGAGGCAGTAATTCGCAACCCACAAAAACAGTATGTTCTTCAACCATTAGATGAAGGTGTGTGTAAGTTTAAATCAAATCATTCTCATACGAACATCCTAGTATATTTAATATACTGGTTTTGTTACAAAATAAAGTAATAAAAAGAGTTTAAGGGGTTGGAGAAGCAAAATAAAACAAAAGAACATAAGAGAAGACATTACCTTAAAATCGTGTAAATTTTTTGGATTTGAGCCAAAGGCTTCCTTGAGAAAACTTCTTCGCAAATTGAGGCATCTTGGAGTAAGAGGGGGAAGATGAGAGTTTATTTGGGAAGAGTTTGGATGAGCCAAATGGCTTATATGGTGTGAATAAGGTGGTAGTGGTGGGGGCCTTTTATACGAGGAGAGGAGGGGCACTCTTGGAAAGTCATGAAATGTTACATTATTATGAAATGATTTTTGTATATTAAAGGTGCCAAAATGATATATTTTGACGATAATGTGATTAAGGTTATAAATAAACCCATCCAATAGGCTTTAGAAACGTTTATGTCTTAGATTTTACCATATATTTTCATTTTATTTAAATTGTTCATTAATGAGGTAATCATGACATCATCATGGTGTCATTAATAAATTTATTTATTTAATGTCTAAAAATTATAAAAAAATTACCCTAATGTATGAAATATTTTTATATTTCCGATGAATATTTATAGTCGAAATTTTAATGTATATAACACCATGTAATATTTGTTTTAGTAAAATAACACATGTTTGTGACAATTTTATTTTTACTTAAAATAAAAAGTTATTAATGTCATTTTCTTACCCCATGTGTCTCCATGTGGTCCGCAAGTTGACCCATTAATTTTAATGGTCGTCCATGACTCATCCAATAAGAGTAGGACATGTTTAATGGTAATTTAATATTTTTTATAACATTATATTTTCTTTAAATTACACTAATTACCTTTAATCGCGATTAATAAAACTTAAAAGTTACTATTCACCAAAAATTATTTTCATCTCAATCAACCAAATTTTACTTACTAATGACAACCATGTATGGAGGATTTTTTAAGTTCAATTCACAGAAGTGGTAAAGTTTCATTTAAACAAAAAATTAGTCTTTTAACTACCACTTAGTGGTTTCACTATTCATCAAAAATTGAAGTTTCTCATAACAATACCAAAAATTCACCCTAAGCTATAATTGATATTCTGAATTCAGAAATGATTTCTATTTTACAAAATTCCAAACATCTAATTTGCCTTAATTAATTTTGTAATTAATTCTCGTTGTCAAAACAAATAGCGTGTTTTTATGAAACAATATCAATCAAAAGATTGGCAATTGTTTATGTCCAATTTCAAAGTGAAATTAATTCTATTGACCACCATTGGATAAATGGTCAAATTATATTTTAATTATAATTTAAAACCACTCAATATTATAATTTATCACTATTAATTATTTTGAATAAAAATGTTGTTTTTAAGTATTTTTCACTATTCATCAAAAATCGGAAGTTCTCAGAAATATACCAAAAATTCAAAATAGGAAAATTTTGATATTCTGAATCCAAAAATGAAGTCCATTTTGAAATATAAAAGATATATAATTTCAAAACGTGGGTATTACTATTCATAACAGCTATTTTGATTGGTCGCGGTGAGTTAGAAGCTCGAACTTGCGTACAATACAAGCTATTGCATTACTGAAAGAGAAGAATACCATGGAAGCTTGGGGTGTTAAAACAACAAAGTGTTGGCCATGGTAATTCTCGAAATACCATGACTCCTCAACCATGGAAGTCTTATCAAGGAAACAAGGATAAAAGTGAAGCAATGAAGCAATTGTATGGAGCTGAGCAGATGATTGTCAATGATATGATGGACCATCTACAGTGAGAGGTACAATTCTTTTGAATTCTACCATTGGGAAAGTGTTGTTTGATACTGGTAGATCAAATTCCATCATTTCTTATCTTTCTGTTTACTTGCTATGTTTAAAACTGGAAATGATGTCGTCTGTTATAAAACTGAATACTACTCTTGGTGAAAGAGAACATGAAGACTTTATGTGTAGAGAATGTGCTATAACTGTTGATGGAGCTGAGCTAAAATGAGACATCTTGATATTGTACATGTATGTTTATAATGAAATCCTGGGTATGGATTAGTTGACAATGTTTTAGGCTCACATCGACTATTATATGAGAACAGTTAGTTTCACGACTGAGGGCTTCATCGACAATCTCTTCAGAGGAGAGTGGATGGTAAAGAAAGGTGAAAAGGGATTGTTAGCACCAATTGTGGGAATGATCTATTACCATTTGGAAGGGTTGACTTTCTCATCAATGGATGAGATTGAGGAAAATAGTTTTCCAGTTGTTGTGGATCAATTTCAAGATGTATTTCCCAAGAACTCCTCAGGGTTACCACTTTTAAGGGAAGTGGAGTTTACAATTGATCTGTTTCGGGGGACCAGTCCTATTTCCCTTCCATCTTATAGGATGGCACCAATAGAGATACAGGAAATGAATTCTTATTTAGGGGACCTAGAAATCAAGTGTTTCATTCATCCAAGTACTTCTCCATGGGCAGCACCGGTTTTCTTTGTGAAGAAGGAAGATAGAACTCTTTGGTTGTGTGTTGATTAACATAAGCTTAACAAAGTTACAATAAAGAAAAGATATCCACTTCCATGAATTGATGATCTGTTCGATCAATTAAGGGGAGCTTAGTGGTTCTCCATGATTGAATTGCAATTAGTATATCACAAATTTCAAGTTTAGAAGGAGGATATTCCAAAGATATCTTTTAGAAGAAGACATAGCCACTTGAAATATGTAGTCTTGGCTTTAGGTCTAACAAATGCACCTGCAGTCTTCATGGATTTGATGAATCAGATATTTCAACGATATCTGGATTCTTTTGTTGTGGTGTTTTTCGATGATATCTTTGTGTATTTAAAGACAGTGGTTGATCATGAGGTACACCTGGAAACAGTGTTACAAATTTTGAGAGATCATTTTTTTAAGCAAATTATCAAAGTGTGATTTTTGGATATAGGAAGTATGTTTCTGTGGCCATGTAATTTCTTATAATGGCATTTCATTTGATCCTGAAAGGATAGAAGCTGTTATCTATTGTCATCCACAAATGAATGTGTTCGAGATACATAGTTTTCCTGGTCTAGCTAGTTACAATCGACGCTTTGTGCTTGATTTATCAAAACTAGAATTAACAATGAGAGCTCTGAAAAATAAGAATTCTCTATTACAATGGATAGAAGAATGTTAGAAGTCTTTCCATGAACTGAATGTTCACCTTAAATCGGCCCCTATCTTGATCTTTCTAGAATTAGGATAGGGGTATGTGTTGTATTGTGATGCTTCAAGATCAAGGTTTGGTTGTCTTCTCATGGAAAGAGATCATGTTGTTTCTTATGGTTCAAGGAAGTTGAGGGTACAAGAGAAAAATTACCCAACACATGATTTGGAGTTAGCTGCAGTCATCCATGCTTTGAATACCTGGAGACATTATCTCTTTGGTGAGAAATTTACCGTGTTTACGGATCACAAAATCTTGAAACCCATTTTCACAGAGCGAGATTAGAATCTGAGGAAAAGGAGATGTATAGAGTATCTCCATATGTTTGACATTGTCTTGATGTGCACACCAAGAAATGTGAATTTGGTGGTGGATGCATTGTGTAGAATGTCATATGATCTATTAGTGAAAGAAGCATCAGACGAATGGCAGTTGATGTCGATCTTAGCCGACATGCATGTGGAATGTGATGATAGAGGTGATGTTGCTATTTTCTTATCATATACACTTGTTCCAAATTTAGTAATGATGATCAAAGAATCACAAACATCTGATGTAGAATCTATAGTTATAAGTTCAAGAATCAATGGTGGGGTGACCATTGAGGGAAGGAATCATGAAGGGGGTTCAGTTTTGTGCTTCAAAGATCAGATAGTCGTACTTATGGTTTTTCTAGAACAACACCTTCAGGCATACCACCATTTAGGATGGAATGTACATCTGGGTACACAAATGATGTATAAGGCGATGAAGGCGTAGTTTTGGTGGAGTGGCATGAAACGAAAGGTTGTTGAGTTTGTCTCTCGGTGATTAGCTTGTTAGTAGGTTAACGAAGAGCATCAAAGACCAGCTAGTACGTTACCATATTTACCTATCCCAGTGTGGAAATGAAATCAGATAGTAATGGATTTTGTTACAGGTCTTCCAAGAACGGTCCGGAAACATGATGCCATTTTGGTGATAGTGGATCATCTAACCAAGTCAAACCATTTCATCCCTATTCGTAAAACCCATATGGTGGAAGATCTTTCAAAAATATATATCTGAGAAGTGGTAAAGAGGCATGGTGTACCAAGGTCTATTGTCTCAGATAGAGATTTAAGGTTCACATCTCATTTCTAGAAATCATTACAGTAATCCCTTGGAACTCATTTTACTATGAGCACAACGTATCATCCCCAAACATATGGGAAATCTAAGCAGACAATACAAACATCAGAAGATATTTTATAGGATTGTGTAATGGATTTTGGTGGTTCATGGGAGGATCATATACCCTTCGTGCAGTTATCATACAATAACAACTATCAAGCCTTGATACACATGGCTCTGTTTGAAGCATTGTATGGGTGTCCTTGTCGTTCTCCACTATGCAGGGTGGCAACTGGTGAAACTTCACTAGTCGGACCCAGACTTGTCAAAGAAACAACAGAGAATATCCAGTTGATTAGAAAGAGGATGGAGATGGCTCAGAGTCATCATAAATCTTATGTAGATCACCATCAAATATCGTTGTAGTATGTTGTGGGTGATCATGTATTCTTGAGGATCTCTAAAAGGCTTTGACATCGTCATTTCAGGATGAAGGGAAAGTTATCTCCTAGATAAATTTGCCTTTATGATATACTAGAACGGGTTGGAGAGGTGGAATATCAGCTGGCATTAGAAACATGGTTCAATTTGGTGCATAATGTGTTCTATGTATCTCAATTGAAAATGTATCAGCCAGATCCTGACAATGTGATTCGATGGGATCACGTTGTCCTAGAGCCGAATGCCTCATTGATACATATCCCAGTATGACTTATGTAAATACAAGATAAAGTCTTTCATAGAAAAATAATCCTTCTAGTGTGGGTTTTATGGCAGCATGTGTAGATTCTGAAAGAGACTTGGGAACGTAAAAAGTAAATGAAAGAGCAGCGGCTGAAACTCTTTCAGTTGGCTAAAGTTCTATACATTCCGATGAAGAAATGACCTATGGTGGGGAGAATGTAGTACCCCCAATATCTGGTATGATACCCTTTCTAGATGATTTTAATGGTTTTAATGATAAGAGTAATGAATGGGAGAGTCGAGAGAACATTGATTGATGTTTTGAGGCAAAGGGGATGTCGCACGGATGGTGCACGGTTTTTCTAAAACGTGTGGTAAAACCGTGCATAGTTGGTCTTGGAGGAAATGAATTTTACATGGGAGGTGCATGGATTGAATAACCATGTGTCCAAACTGTGTGTGGAGGGTCTGTCTAGGCAGCGGCTAATGCACGATTAGCGCACAGTTTGTCTAACAGTGCGAGCAAACCATGCGACCACTTAAATGATGTCCTATAAAAGTGGATCTCACTCGTTTTCCCCCTAAAGTGCCTCATTTATATACCTAAGTGGCCATAAATTGGGATTTTTCTTCTCTTATGGTCAAAGAGGGTTCTCCCATCATTCTCGAGGCGATCTGAAGGCTTCTGTTGGCGAATCGAAGCCATATTCTTGAGGTATGTGATCGTTCTTCTTTTTTCGTGATCAGTTTTTTAGATATAAAAATATCTATTTCTCTTCTTTTATCGATTTCATAGATCTAGGCCTGTTATGGGAAGATCAATGTGTGTGAATTCCATATATGATGAACTTTTGTCTTGATCTGTCATGACCTGACCCAACAGGGCTCGAGCCATGACTCCCCAAGCCCGCCTCCAATAGGCCAGGGGCTGGCGACTATCGCTGAGTAGGCTATCACACACATGGGAGGCATTAGCCTAAGGTACCTGTACACACACACCCACATAAACCTCCATGAAATAGTGCAAGGATATATATAATTGGAAAGAAAATGCATGCATACACTATCCCACAACCATAGTACAACAAAAGTACAAAAGGGAAAAATAGGTCCCACCAAAAGAAAACTACAAAGCACATCCAACCTGCTCTGAAGAAGGGAAACACTGCCACAAACACCCACCAGAAATCTCCCTCAGCAACGCAATGGAAAACACCACGGTCAGTCTCGCTCACTCAGCTCCGCCTGCTCTAGGACCTCCTGGGACTCTGTCGAAAGGTCTGTGGCCTGCTCAAGGAACAAACATGTGCGGGCAAAGCCCATGCAGGGGTGAGTATAATCATACTCAGTAGGCACCCCAAAAACCCAATACCAAAGAGAGAAACTGAAAGGAAACAGTCCACTCATCCCATCCAGAGGGAACTCAGATGACAGAGAAACTCCAACTTGTGAGCATCCTCAGCTAAACACAACTAGTCAGCTCAGCTTCGGTGTATGCCCATACATACACATTGAACAATCCAGATATACTCAGCTCATTCCACAAAGCCACAAGAGGTACTATCCTCAACACCAGCAACAATCCACAACCAAGTGTGTACACCACACGAACACTGTCATCCCAGATGACACTCATCCCAGAGATTCACTCCATCGGGTTTCTCACAAACCTCTCAGATGCTTACCTGATATATCATGATAGTCGGATAGCATCACTGAGGAAACCTCGCTGAAACAACAAAACCACCAATCTCTTCGGATAGGGGATCGCTCCTAGTGTCTGCTAGGGGATACTAAAACCCACTCTAGTATATGAGGATCACATATAGGAGATCACTCCTAGGGTCCGCTGGGGGATACCAGGACCCGATTTGGTATATGTAGTTCTCACAGATAGGGGATCACATCCAGGATCCACTGGGGGATACCACAACCCGATTTGGTGCTCGACAGAAGCACGCCACTCAGATAGAGGATCATCGCATATATAATGGAGGCCACGATGATACCGGAACCCTATATGGTATAACTCGCGATGTAGGGGATCAAACTGACGATGTCGTAACCCTACAGAAACCACACACTGAGTATGGGATCGCATAACCCACGATATCACAACCCTACTATAACATGATGTTGAGCAAGGGAACATATACCCGATGATGAAACAACCCTACCGAGCATAGAAAACTGCATAGGGGATCATACTCCTGATGATGCCATGAACCCTACGGGGTTAACCTGCAAGATAGGGGATCACCAGCCATGAATAAGCGGTCACACGATACCAAGAACCTGATCTAGGGAAAAGATGCTAGAGGATCCCACTCTGGGCCCACCAGAGGGATTTCACAACTATAACAGTTTAAACGTCCCATTGAGAGGATCACAAACCTATACGAAGGTTGTGATGACACATGAACCCTCGTGGGAATGAACCAAGGGAGTAACCTTAACCACTGTTGGTCCAAAACGTGTCTAACCCAAGATACCAACAACAATGCCACACTGCGCACCTCCAAGGCCAATAACGAGGCCACCATCGCGTTCTACACGGAAAAACACCCAGGATGGGCTATTTACTCGCTAGAAATGGAGCACTAGTGAAAAAGGCACTACTCAACATAGCTAGCTTGGGTGGGGCCCACACAAATATCACGAAACCCATCGAGCGGACCATACCACGGAGATCCCCTCGGAAAAACAAGAAAAATCGACTACTCGTTCGTCTGAAATGGACACCCGGTGAAACAGGTACTATTCACAGAAGACAGCTCGGGTGGGGCCCATTCCTCGAACCCGAAACTCATCGAACGGATTGTACCATTGCAATCCTATCGAAGAAACACACATGATCTACTATTCATCCGCCAAAATCTGACTCATGGTGCAAAAGCTGTGTTTATCCAAAAATGCCAAAACCCGGCCTCTTGGGGTCTACACCCCGTTCTCCATCCCAACACCTGGAAACCATCTCAAAAAGTCCTCCCTACCACCAGGGTCTCAAAGCCACTGACGGCACGTCATTCAGACGCTCCAGGTAGAAGTTCCAACAGCCCGAAGTCGTAAAATAAAAAAAATATTATTTTATACGACGTTTCTAACTCCCGGGCCACAATCCGGAACCCTAAGACCCTGAAACCCAAACCAGAGGGTTCTCCTCATCGGCAGGGTCACGTCGCCGCAAACAGTACGTGAATCCGACTCCTGGATTGCAAGATACGGGGGTTTAAAGACCCCCGTATAAAAAAAGTGGTAAGACTGGTCACGACCGTCCGCGGCCGCTAGCCCGCCCTGGCCTGTGGCCCTCCGCCGCACGGCGAATAGCACCGCCATACTGGGAAGCCGGCGCTGCCGCACCGGGGTCATGCCAGAGGATCTTCTGCGGACCACCGGGGGCACCCCGGTGGTCCGTTTTGCAATCCGGAGGCATCTGCGTGACCCTTGGGACCCTATCTACACTACTACGGCTTCAATATGCAGAAAAACACAGCAAAAGTGGGATCGAGGGCTAAAACTAAAATCCTCCTACGTTGCGGGAAAAACGCCGACGTTTTGCCTTAGATTCGCGCTCCAGTTCCTCTACTGGACGCTCCTAGAACGTCCACCGTCGAAATCTGAACTCGTGGGCACATCGTTTTCTCGATTCGGCGGATCGACAACGAAGAATGCGAAGAGGAATGAAAATGAAGGGGGGTGCTGATATTTAAATTATCTGCCCACCAGCGCCAAACCCGTCTCGGACCCGAGGCCTGATGCGAACAAAGGTAAGGTCACCACTAGGGTAAACGCGCCATTCTGAACACAACGACGGACTCAAATTTTCAATCCGAGACTTCGTTCAGAAGTTATTCAAGCCGACGCTCGTACACTAACTTCTCCATTTAATTACGAAAACACCCCTGGTGGCGTTTCTCACCATAGGCCCACACCAGCTATGTTTACCCCTCGTATACGGTAAACGACACATTCCAGATACAACCGTTCCATCAGATTCTCGTTCTGAGCTACCGTTTTGGAGATATCACATGCCCTCCACGTGCATAGTATAAAAATACTTAATATTTTTATCAAATTAATTTTGGGCGCACCGGGCCTCGGAATCACACTCTGTATTCGCACCTAGCTCTAAAATTATTCGTATAAATATTCCAAAGTCTGACAGGGCTAAAAACCTGAGTCACTACATCCTCCCCCCCCCCCCCCAATTAGAAATTTTCATCCCCAAAAATCCCTAAGCACAAGGAAAGCAACTGGACTCTCAACTGGGTCCCACACACCAGCGAGTTCGCTAACAAACACCCATGCCTGAACACATAAGTCGGAGGGACTCATCCACCACACCTCAACAAAATTAGCTTTGGGAGGCACTAACTCATCTGCACGGTTTTAATCGCGTCACAAAAACATATCTTGGCGGGGGAAGGATCCGTCTTTCTTACGCATTCAATGCACGCCAAACAACACCCACTCAGGGTCTTACCAACGCCCTGAACAAAACTCGAGTAAGCAACCAAAAGGAAAGGTACCACTAAACAATGTCTATCAAACTACTGTAGGAAGTAGAAAGGACACAAGGCGTACCACTATCCATCAGCGGAGCCTCTGGGTCAACAGCCCCTAGGGCATGCAACTACCCTCGCCCTCGACCACTAGCTCCCTGAGCTTGGTGTGGACCACCAGGGGGTGGGGGTGGTGGCAACTTGTACCGCCTACTACCGCCTCCTACTACACCAGCTCCATTGCCACATCCGCCGACCTACGGACCTCCTTGCTCGAGACGCTGCATATGCCAAGGTGGTCTATTTACCGGCTCCCTCTCAGTACCACGTTAGGTACGACAATATCTAGTAAGATTTCCCTGACCGTTGTAAGCATAACACCACCTATCCTGCGGCTGACCAAAACTATCTTGTGAGCCCTGTGAGGCCTAAGACTCAAATCCTCCATCCTAGGGTTGACTCCTAAAACGTCGGTCACGTCCAAACCACTCAGTCTATCATTTGCTACCAGATGCCGATGTCTCAGCCGTCACGTGCCCAACACTAATAGGGGGAATCTGCTCAGCTAGAAAGCTCTCCACCACCAACACTCACTCCAGCACTCCAGCATAGGTGGGAAGGCATAAGGAAACCACACCTTCTCGGATCTCCCTACGTAAGCCCTGCTCGAAGGACTGATCCCTAAATAAAGGGTATCGAAACATATATATGGAGTAGCGCAACAGGTCCATAAACCTCATCGAGTACTCCAACACGGTCAGGCCCTCCTGCCGAAGCTGTAGAATCTCCTAGATCCGCACTGATCTCTGCGTCACCGGATAGAACTCCTCCCTGATGAGCCGCTCAAGCTCTTCCCACATGAGCATCTCCACATCATGGGACTGCGTCACCAAACTCCACCATCGCCCGGCAGAACCATGCAGAAGGCTCGCTGCTAGGTCCACCATCTGATCTGGAGGTGTCCTCACTAGGTGGAAAACTAGGTTGACTGCCTCATGCCATTCATCTATTGGCTGGGGTTCTGGATCAACCCGAAACCTTAGAGTTCGTTGCCTCTGGAACTTGTGATGTGCACTCAGCCAGCGCGCAACCTCGTCCTGCACCACCGGCACAACCAGCTTCTCCACAGGTGGCGACTCAACTGGCAGACTACCTAGAAGTGAAACCTCAGAACCTGTACCCTGCTCCACAGCCTCAGCCTGGGGCGGATTGTCACAACAATCCCTTTGTGGAACCCTCACTGACTGTCGTCGTGGAGGCATCCCGAAATACATTCAAGACGCACCACATTCCAAGAGTATATCTGGAGAGTTGACTCAAGAAGGACAAGGAAAACCCAAAACCCAGTCCTATATGATGAATGTACCGTTATGTCCCTGTGACCAGTGTACGAATGTCCCGAGTCGAACGATAGGTTTTCAGAGTCCTGGTGTATGGAGACGTCGGCCGCCGCACTAACACTGGAGTCTCTGGCCTGAAAGCCGAGATCGAAACACCCTAACACTGCCAATATGCAACCCAAATCAAACTCACATCTAGACCAGCTACGCTCTGAGATTCCAAAGGTGGAACCTCCTCTGATACAACTCTTTCATGACCGGACCCAATGGGTCTCGAGCCGCGACTCCCCAATCCTACCTTTAATAGGCCAGGTGCTGGTGATTAGCGCCGATTAGGCTATCACACACATGGGAGGAATTAGCCTAACGTACCAATACACACGTACCCACATACACCTCCATGAACCAGTGTAGAGATATATGAAACTGAAAAGAAAATTCATGAATACACTATCCCACAACCAAAGTACAACAGATATTGAAAAGGGAAAAACATGTCCCTCCAAAAGAAAACTACAAAGTCCATCCAACCTGCTCTGAATAAGGGAAACACTGCTAAAAACACCTTCTAGAAAGCTCCCTCGGCACCACACCGGAAAACACCCCGGTCTATCTCGCTCACTCAGCTCCGCCTGCTCCGGGTCCTCCTGGGACTCCGTTGAATGGCTTGTGGTCTGCACAAGACACAAAATTTTGCGGGAAAATCCCATGCAGGGATGAGTATAAACATACTCATTAGGCACCCCAAAAACCCAAAACCAAATAGAGCAAATGAAAGGCAATATTCTGCTCATCCCTGCCAGAGGGAACCCAGATGAGAGAAAAACTACATCTCATGACCATCCTCAGCTAAACTCAACTAGTCATCTCATCTCAGGTGTATGCCCATACATACGCCTTGAATAATCCAGATATACTCAGCTCACACCACAAAGCCACAAGAGATACCGACCTCAACACCAGAAATTTTAAAAAACCAGGAGTGTACACCACATGAACACTATCTCCCCAGATGACACTCATCTGAGAGATTCACTCCATCGGGTTTCTCACAAACCTCTGAGATGCTCACCCGGGAGATCACGCCCATTGGATAGCATCACTGAGGAAACCTCGCCGAAACAACAGAACCACCAAACTCCTCGGATAGGGGATCACTCCTAGGGTCCACTAGGGGATACCAGAACCCACTCCGGTATGGAAAGCTCACAGATAAGGGATCACTACCAGGGTCTGTTGGGGGATTCCACAACCCGATCTGGGATACGTAGTTCTCACAGATAGGGGATCACACCCAAAATCCACTGGGGGATACCACAACCTGATCTGGCGCGCGACAAAAGCATGCCACTCAAAAAGAGCATCTTCTCCCATATAAAGGTGGTCACGGCGATACCAAAACCCTATCTGGTATAAATTACGATGTAGGGGATCGAACTGATGATGCAGAAACCCTACAGAAACCACGCGCTGAGTAGTGGATCGCATAACCAATGATACTGCAACCCTACTATAACAAGATACTTAGTAGGGGATCATATTCCCGACGATGCCACAACCCTACCGAGCATGGCCCACTACGTAGGGGATCATACTCCCGATGATGACACGAACCCTACGGGGTTAACCTGCTGGATAGGGGATCACCGCCTGTGAATATGCCGTCACAGTGATACCATGAACCTGATCTAGGGAAAAGATGCTAGAGGATCCCGCTCCAGGCCCACCGGAGGGATGCCACAACTCTAAGCGTTTAAACATCCCATCGAGAGGATCAAAAACCTATACGAAGGTTGTGATGCCACACGAACCCTCCTGGGAAACAACCAAGGGAGTACCATCAACCACTGCTGGTCAGAAACGCCGCTAACCCAGGCGACCAACAACAACGTCACACTGAGCACTTCCAAGGCAAATATCAAGGGAACCATTGCGTTCTATGTGGAAAAAAACAGAGGATAGGTTGTTTACTCGCCCGAAACGAAGCACCGGTGAAAACGTCACTATTCACTGTAGCTAGCTCTTTCGGGGCCCACACAACGATCCTGAAACCCATCGAGTGGACCATACCATGGTGATCCATTCGGAAAAACAAGGGGAATCAACTACTCGTTCATCCGAAACGGACACCCAGTGAAAAAGGTACTATTCACAGAAGCCAACTCAGGTGGGGCCCATGCCTCGAACCCGAATCTCATTGAACAGATTGCTCCATTGTGATCCTCTCAGAAAAACACACAGGATCAACTATTCATTCGTTAAAATCGGACTCCTGATGTGAAAGTTGCGTTTCTCCGCAAACGCCACAACATGACCTCATGGGGCCAACACCCCGTTATCCATCCCAACACTGGAACACCATCTCAGAAAGTCTGCCATACCATCAGGGTCTCAACATCAATGACGACACGTCATTCGGATGCTCTGGGTAGACGTTACAATGACCCGAAGTCGTAAAATAATATTATTTTATATGACGTTTCTAACTCCCGGGCCACGATCTTGAACCCTGAAACCCTTGAACCTACACTGGAGGGTTCTCCTCGTTTTCAAAATCGCGTCGCCGCAAATGACACACGTATCCGACTCTCAGATTGCAAGATATGTGGGTTTAAAGACCCCCAGTATAACAAAAGTGGTCGGACCGGTCTCCACCGGCCGGTCCGGCCGGCCAGGACCGGTCCCCACCGCTGGCCTGCCCTGGCCGGCGGCCCTCTACCACGTGGTGCACGGTGCCTTCATGCTCTGCCGTCACGCCGCCGCGCTGGGCGGCCTACCGCCGCAGCTCCGCCGCACCGCGACCACTCCGGCGGATCTTCCGCGGAACACCGGGGGCACCCCGTGGCCGATTTTGCGATCCGGAGGCGTCTGCATGACCCTCGGGACCTGATCAACACTACTACGGCTTTAATTTGCAGGAAAACACAGCAAAAATGGGATTGAGGGTTTAAACTTAAATCTTCCTACCTCGCGGGCGAAACGCCGACGGTTTGCCTTAGATCTGCGCTCTAGAGCTTCCGCTGCACGCTCTTGGAACGTCCGCTGTCGAAATCCGAGCTCGTGGGCACTTCGTTTGCTCGATTCGGCGGATCGGCGGCAAAGAACGGCGAATAATTCCATGAGGAATGAAAATTAGGGGGTGCTGATATTTATAGCAGCCGCCCGCCGGCGCCAAACCCGCCTCGGACCCGATGCCCGACGCGAACAAAGGAAATGTCACCTCTAGGGTAAACGCACAGATCTGAACGCAACGGTGGACTCATATTTTCAATCCAAGACTCTGTTCAGAAGTTATTGAAGCCGACGCTCGTACACTAATTTCTCCAATTAATTTCGAAAACACCCCTGGTGGCGTTTCTCACTACAGGCCCGCGCAAGCAAAGTTTACACCTTGCCTAGGGTAAACGACACCGTCCAGACACAACCGTGCCCTCAGTTTCCCATTAAGAGCTACCGTTTAGGAGATATCACACCCCCACCATATGCATAGTATAAAAATACTATATTTTTATAAAATTAATTCCGGGCACACCGAGCATCGGAATCGCACGCCGTTTTCTTACCTAGCTCTAGAATTTTTTGTATAAATATTACAAAGTTTGACAGGGCCAAAAACCCGAGTCTCTACATGATCATTATCGGAAAAGTTATCTAATGTGGGTTTTTGAAGAATCTACCTGGTTTTCTTGTGCGTTCTCTGTTTGGTAGGTTATCCATCAAAACCATTTTGGTAGGTGGCTCCACTCTCGACTCATCATGATAGAATTGATTGGTTTAGTTTAAAATTGGTTTTTTTGAATAGATTTGATTGTGAAAATAATGAAATAAATCATTTTTAGTGATGATTTATGGTTTTTATGAAATTGTGAAATCTTGGTGAATTGTTGTACAAAGTGATTTGTATTCTTGAATTTAAAATGTTGATTTTAAATTATGGATTTTCTTAAATAATAAATGGTTTGATAAAAAATTGTTTTTATTAAAAATTTCATTTTATTGAAATGGTTTGATATTGAATTTACTTTGATTGAATATGATTTCAATAAAAATACAGTTTTATTGAAATGGTTTGAATTGGTTGAACACACTTGGTATTTGACATGATGGTTGTCTGTGTTGAAGGGTATGTGGGACAAATAATGGTTAGGTGTCTCCCCCATCAGTGTTGGGATCAATAAGGGTTAGGGCTCTCCCCCATCAAACATTCATATTGCATTCGGGACAAATAAGGTTTAGGGGTCTCCCCCATCTCTGTTGGGATGGATAAGGGATAGGGCTCTCCCTCGTCGGTCATTCATGTCCATTTGGGTTGGATAAGGGTATGAAGTCTCCCCCATCATGGTTGGGATGGATAAGGGTTAGGGCTTCTCCCCTCTTCCAGGTATCATGCATGGTTGGTTCCATGGGTTTGTGGAATGGTTGGGTATGCCAAAATGGAATGTTTGTGAAATGGATATAAAGAATGTTTGGTTATTTTTCTGAAAAATAACATTCTGGAAAATTGGTTTTAATTTCACTTGGAATGCCTTTGGTTATGAATGGTTTGGTAAACTTGTTTATATTTATTTATAAACTGCTTTTGAGAATATGATTTATATAAACTGTTTTATTATAAATGTGGCTAACTCTTATATAATAGTTGTGAGAGTAGGGAAGTCATTGGGGGAAAACCTACTGTGTTTTATACTCACCCCTACTTTGGTACATTGGTGCTTTTGCAGATTTCATATCCCGGGACATAGGTAAAGGTAAAGCATCTTATTGCTAGTGTCTTGTGGTGTTTCTTGGGAGATGTATTGGATCTTGGAGCTTGTGAAGCATGGAGTTGTAGTGTATTTTTTGAGTCTTGAGTTGTTCATTCGCTGTGTACTTTGATGATTTGTTTGGTCTTCCATTGTTGTGTACATTGATGGAGTTTGATATAAATGATGTGTTTATTGGTCTTTACTTTGTTAATGCATCATATAGTGAATTTTTTGTTATGTTTGGTTTGTGGGTTTATTTCTTAAAGAGTAAATCAACCCCCCACTTGTACTTTAAATCCTTCGGTGTTTATTTCCGGCCTTTGGCGCCTTGGGGATGTCACTAAATGCCTAGTAATGACTTGTGGTACTCCCAAGACAATATGAATTGGTGGGTAATTACACCTTTTGGATCATAATGGGGGATTAAGTTTAATATATCTAATTGTTTTTAAATAGACACAATTATCCCCCGTATTATTTCATCACATTTTCTGAAAAATAATTTGTATTAAAGGAGTTCTATTTAATGAAATGTGTGAATATATACTAATATTGAATTTAATATCTCTGTGAAGAGAATATATCCATGGATGAACTCGAATAACGTATGTTAATGATTAGAGAACCATAGTTCAATAGAGAAAATTCTTGTTGTTGGAATGAACGAATGATAATATATTCGAATAATATTATTTTTAATGTTTATGTAGAGATTTTAGAAACATATAAAATTCCCAAAAAACAAAGAAATGGATACTATAAAGGATTATTAATATGATGTAAATTAAAAAGATATAAATTTTACTTTTTTGTACATGGAATTGATGAATTCAATCATGTTATCAACATTTCATGGCCTATGAGATGTTGTAGACTATAGATATTACCTATAAAAGAACTAGAAGTGTTTTTCAAATGAGAAAAATAAATTTACAAGATGAATATTGAAAATTTTCAGATGTGTTTCAGTGAAATAATCACTCAGATTAATATAAGATATACTGATATAGTGAATGGTGTTACTGCCTTGGTAACCACAATTCCCGATCAATATTAATATTTAAATGTTATAATAGTTTTACCTTATAAATAGAATGTAATTTTTTCTACTATCAAAAAATACACACTTGAAAAAAATGTGTCAATTAATGAATTATTTGGTGCTCAAATGATGTATAAAGTTAAATTAATATATGATGGAGAAGATAATATAATTATAAAAATGAATATTAATTCTTTTAATGATAGTTATTCAAAAACTGAAATGAAATCTACGAAGAATGTTATATCTTTAAATAATTCATGTTTTTAAAATTCTGGAATGGAACTTTTTCAAATAGAAACGATATTTAGTAATATTTATAAGAAGAATGAAGGCTTTAAGAAATATTTATATGATTTCAAGAATATTGATCATGGAATGAAAGTGTTTTGGTGTTATGAATGAAAACAAATAGGGCACATCATAATTTAATTTCCATTTCTATGGGAGTAGAAAAGAAAAATTTTAAAAAAAATAAAGTACATAATGAATGATGATTATAAACATATTAAAAAGATTGATATTAAGGATATGTAGACTGTTTCTAAAGACTCCAATATCTATTAACATTCTGATTCAAAGAAAAGAGAAAGAAAATCTAAAAGCTATCACGTGATTTATAGATAAGGAATAAGAGATACAATCATATTATTCATCCTCTTCTAATTCTAATGTTTTCTAAAAAATTAAAGTAGATGCATACTGTTATATTATTTAGTAGAAAAACGAGTCCCTGATAAAAAGAATAAATCACTAAATAACATTCATAATAATATTTTAAGAGAAAAATATGTTTTGGTAAAACAACACTTGGAATCAAAAGAATAATAAGTAAATCATCTTTAAACTATACTATGCATGAATCTATAATTAAAAAATTAGAGGATAATGTAGAATACCATTAAATTAATTCTTGTATATTAACTAAGGAAGAATAATATTTAAACAAAATACTTGTAAATAATATTTAAAATAAATAAAAATATGGTATTGGTAGTAATGGTGAAAATTTAAAATTATATTAATTTTTTTGTTCCTAGTTAAGTAAATAATAGTATACCTAATGATACATTATATTTTTTGAACTTAATAGTAATTATGTTAATAATTGTTTTATGAGGAATCTATAGATCAATAAAGTAATGAAAGCCTATATATCTATATTATTATCTTATGTTAATTCTAGAATTTATAGAAAAGGTAAAATAGATATTGTTGCCCAAATGTTTACATCATAACACATCTAGACACAATAGCATTCAATTACCTAAAATATTTTTTGTTTGATAATTTTATAAGTAAAAATAAATACGAATAGAAGTTAAATATGGTATATTGATAATGGATTTTCAAGGAATATGAGTAGAGAATTTAAAAAATTATACACACTTTTAAAATGTGATGGAGTCTTGGATATCTTAAGAGACAATGTAAAAGGTAGGATTATTATATGTGGATCAGTATGAGATCCAAAAACATTTTTAAACAATGATGTTTCCCATGTTAAATGAATGAATAACAACTTGATAAGAATAGATCAACTCCATGGTGATGGATTTCTAGTTGTTTTTTCAATTAATTCATGTTTTATTTTTAAAGATAAATTTATTAAATTTGGATAACCTAGAGTTAATTTTTCTAATAATCTGGGCCATAGTTACTTATATCAACAAAAAGTGAATTTCTTAGCTATTAAATATATTTCTGCAAGTAGTTTCTTTTAAACAATTTTGGGAATCAAATGATCTATTTGGGGAATTACACTAAACATTAATAATATTCTTATTTTATGAGATAATATTGGTGCTATTAATATTTAAATAATTCTTATAAGTCACTCTAGGAGTATGAATATTGATACAAGGAATAATTTTCGAAGATATAATGTATTGAAAAGGGATATATCTTTATAATTTTAAAATATTGATTATGAAATTGTATATATTTATCGTAAAACATTTCTCACTACATGTTTTGATTTTATTACGTTTCTGTTAGGTTATTGAATATTATATGTTTTTTTAATATATTCATATAATCTTGATATATTTATTTATTTTTTTGTTCATACTCAT
Organism: Viscum album; assembly: GCA_963277665.1. NCBI lineage: Eukaryota > Viridiplantae > Streptophyta > Magnoliopsida > Santalales > Viscaceae > Viscum > Viscum album. Next base: position 2,090,554,262 of record OY728152.1, read on the forward strand.
TATTTATATTCAGTTATTTAAAATAATTTAATTTTAAATATTATGTATTTTTGCCATTTTCTTTTTAATTTTAAAATAAAAAATGAGAACTCTAAAATCATTATTTAAGAAGTAAAACCATCATTTAAAAACCATAAAAATTACCCTTCTAATTCCTTTCTTCTACCTTACACAAATTTAATCGTATGAGCTCTAAAACTATCTTTCAAAGCCTCAAGGTGATGAACCATGAAATAGACAATACATATTGAACTAATGAAGCTAATCTAAGAAGATCTAAGAGATACAGTCCTTCAAGTTTAGAGAGATGAGTTCTGCAAGGAAATATTATACATTTTTAATGGTTGTTCCAAACAAACCTTATAATAAATAAATCACAAAGATTTCAATGGATGGGCTTCACATTTAATAGAGAAAATAAACAGTATATTCACCAAAAATATGTTAATAAATTTTATGAATACTATTATTTTAGTTGTAGTAAATTAGAGGATATTGTTAATTATAAGGTAAATGTTAATAAAGTTTCAATTTATTTAATTAATCAGGATCATATTTTTCACTACCCTCACTAAGGTTATTTTTATTTCTGTTGAAATTCAATTAGGGAAGACTTATAAATTAGATGGTATAATTTCTTTTCAGTTTGTGACTTTCCAAATTAAGAAGATATTTGTAAAAGATATTGAGGTTGATAAAAAAGTATTTTGTGAATTTTGTTCAAACCATTATGGTTTTTGGAATAAAAAATCATGAGAAAATTATTTTCCCTAATATTTATGTGTTATTCTAGATGTTGAGAAACATTAAATTTAAATTTTTTATATTTATGTTGAGATATTTTGTTTATTTATTTTAAAATGATAGAGGGATATATTTATACACTTACTGAAGACAAGAGTATATTTTTCCCTATAATAAATGTATGATTATTGACATTAAAATTAGTATTAAGTCTCAAATTATTAATATTATCTCATCTAGGATGCTAAAAAATCTATATTTTTCTAGAGCAGTGCAAAAGGAAGGATGATGGATATTGAGCCCATGGAGGAGGAACAATTAAGTTATCTTGCTTTAGTGGATAAAAGATGTATAAAATTGGATAGTTTAGCTGAAATATGGTCTAAGGACATTAGAGAATATTGTGTTTAAGGTGATGGAGGTTGGAAGATAATTCTAATAACACTAAAAAATCAAACAAATATAGGAATAAGGAAGATCACTAATGATAATATACATTATAAGATATAAGGACTTTATCAACTCCCTGGATCTATTGAATATAATTTTATTAGATATAGATAATATGTTCTTATTCATATATATTGAATAAGGTAAGAACTTATTGAGATTTTTGTAGTCCCTATAGTCAAATAATTGATTAAACCAATTCGAGTTACTAAAAAAAGAATAGGGTAATCTAGTGATGGAGTTTTTTCCAAATAAATAATTAAGGACAAAGCTATAGAACATGACCAGAATGTCTATCATGTTGAGAAGTAAGATACTGAGGAAACTCATATTGAATATCATTTCAGTATCCCTTTAGTTGAAACAACTAGTCTTATTGATGATTAGATAATATCTTATTTTGAGTTATTATAATGGACTAGATTTTAAAGGAGGTGATGTTACTGATGTTCTTATAAATCCTTTGTCTCTATCAGATGATGTAATATAAACTCAATCAATTCAATTTTATGAATTTGATGATACTTTTCTTCATAAAAGTGGAATTTTATTCATATTTTGATAATTATTTTGAATAAAGGACACAATGTTTTTCTATGAACATGGTTTATAATTTCAAGTAGATTAAAATGTGACTAATAAATTAAAGTCAGAACATGAAACTTATCAAAATATTATTGAAGATTTGAGAAATTAATCTATACCCAAAACTAAATTCAAATATCTTCAAAATAATCATAACATTTTGAAAGAATGTTCAATTTTTAAATAGTTTTTCATTCTTTTTATATAGGAATGGCTAAATTTTTTTGGGGAAGTAATATTAATTCTATTTTAAAATTCAATTTTTGGTGATCTAAATAAGTTTTTGGGGGTTATTTTTAATCTGTTAGATCTAGTTCAACAGAAGCATGGGATTCAACTTCCAATGCAACCATATCTCTAGATTTGACATTAATATTAGTGTCTCTTACATTATTTTTATATATCATTAAGGATAAAATAAAAAATTATCTATGTGATAATATTTCAATTCTCACTATTTTGAAAAATCATCAATAGAATGTTGGAAAATTAACTTCTAGAGGACATGGTGTTAGGAATTTATTCAATTTTCTTGGTGGAATGACTAAAAAGTATGTCTAGTTAGTCGAATATATTCTTAGTCTTCTGAAGGTGAATCCAATTTAAGTACTCAAGATGTGTTAGGAATCATAATTTTTGATGATGTAATGGTTAGGGTTTATGGAATGAAATTTTTTATTGTTGATAGAGGAGTTGAAATCAGTGCTCCAAATGGTCAAATATTCCTTGACCACTGAATCCCCATCCTTAGAAGCTCCTGGTCCTATACCTATTTTCTATTTTATATATTATCCTTTTTTCTTTTAAGTCAAAAATTTATTAAAATCATGAATTTTTAATTAAAATAAATTATTTTTATATCCTTTATCCTCTTAATTATATTTACTATTTACTAAAGAATTATTTTCAAGGCCCATTCAAATTTTAGGATGACTTTATGTGTGGATAAAAAATTCCTAACAGTTTAGTTTTGCATTAAATTTGTTTAAACCATCTATCTACATTCTTTTTGACATCAAAAAATGGGGAGAAATTTGGATAATCAGAACATTTCAGTTTACTATTATTGTTATATTGAAATGAAATTTAGATTCCAGATTTTTTTCAATTCAAATATAAATTTGGATAAACTAAATATTATTTTATTTAATTTTATATATCATTGTTTGCATGGTTAATTATTTAAAACCATTAGTTGTATGTGTATATTTATATGGGTTTTATGATAATTAAAATGGGATCGATTTTTTGGAATATGCTGATCCCACAATATTATTTAACCTCTCATTGATTATTATGCACCAAAATTCCCTCATATATTTTTTCTAATAATGTTACATTAAGTGAATTTGAGGATTGTATTAATTGAAATATTTTTTTATATGCAATTATTTTGGATAATGTTTTTCTATGTGTAATATATTTTTTTCCTAAGGAATCTGGAATTAGTTTTTTGAACCCTACATTTGAGAAAAACTTTTATTTTTGAAGCATAACAATCTGTTGATAATACTAATTTTGTACTATATATTTATGATAAATATTTGTTTCTGGAACCATTTTTTTATAAATTATATATCCATGTATATAATTTCTGGTTAGTTCTCCCAATATTTATAATAAAAATTACATTGTGTGACATATTTTTGATATTATCCTTGTGACAAGAAACCCTATATTTGATGCAATGGTGTATGGAATTTGAATTTAATATATTTTATGAAATTTTATTAATAGTTTAGATGAAATAATAATCTCATTAAATTCCATTCAATGAAATTTTTAATGTTCTATAATCAACATATTAAATTTATATTCTTTCAAAGAGAAGTTAAAATTTTATGTAGTGATTTAAATTCAAATTTCATACATGCTGAGCATTTTTAATTTCAAAATTTATCTTGAATTATTTGTGAATATTTTTAACCAAAATGAAAATGGTTTTCATATTTATTCTCAATATATTTATTTTATGAAATGATGCAATATTGAAAAAAGAATAGATATTTCATAGTGATGATATACCATCAATTTGAAGAATATTATTTTTAAGGAATTTTGATGATCATATATCCTAATTGGGTTTTCATAAGATTTATTTTATACTGGGAAGAAATATTTCTAACAATTAAATATGTTTCGAAATATTTATTACAATCTGATTTCATTCGTCATAGCGTTCAAGACTATACTTTGGAGAAATACATGTTTTAATTTATCATTATGTGTTTATCCTATTGTTATTCAAGTTTATGATTCTATAGTATTATTTAATTAAATATCATATACAAAAAATATCACTTTATATGTGTAATTACATGAAGATCTTATTCTATGAACAAGAAGACCCATCATCTATTAGTTGTTACTGCGACTGTGAGATGAACGTGTTATTCAAAAAATAACTCAAATTATTAAGTTGGAGTGTTGAATGTTTTCAATTAAAATTGTGTGGTGCTTGATTCTCATACTTATCTATGGATATATAGGTTCCATATAAAATAACCAAATTTATTATAAGGTTTCAACATCCTATACTTAGTTATATAGGTCCCTAAAAAAGGACACGGTGAGTGAAAATCACGAAGAGCACTGAGAGAGCATTGGTAGAGTGGAATAAGGGATTTTTTTCCCCAAACCATTATAAATATTTGTTTTTATTGTCTTATTTAATTTTTTCTACTCAATTTTTTTGAATAAAATAATACTACATTGAATTTTTAGATCATAAAAGGGGTTTAAGTTTTATTTATCCAAGTGTTTTTTAAACGATGCAATTCACTCCTCCTTATATTTTCACATTTTTTATTTAAAACCAAAAATGGTCCCTCAAATGGATGTGAATAAATATTTTTGGTGATATTGTAATGACTGATGGTAAAAATTGAGTCACATTGGGTCATTTCAAATCAAATATTTAATGAACATGTTTATTCCTGGAGTGCGTTCTATTGTGTCACAAATTAATTACACATGGGTGGAGAGGTATCTTATTTCCATAAATAGTATTCGCGTAAATGATTTTGTATCATCTAACATGAAATGAAATCACATTTTTGTATTTTTATATCATCTCATGAATGTTTATAAAAAAAATCCTCCTCATGAAAATCAACCAATAGAATATGATGTGACTACATCAAAATTATACAATTTGCTTCCATAATAGAGTCTTTAAATGCCTATGAATATATTTATTTACTTCATATATATTTTTCCCTATAAATAAGAAATATTTAAAATCATTTACATAATGTATTTTTTGGATTATCTCAACACTTGAACCAAATATGATCGTAAAAAACATAATATCTTCTCAATCTAAAAGTCTAGATACAACATATGAAAAAATCTTCTCATGTTGATATCTCCCTGAAAAATATTTTACATTATCAAAAACTTCTATTATATAGAGATATAGTAGGATATATCATGTTGATTAGTTCTCCTTCTTCATATATTCTACATCTTCATCTTTTTCTTCTTGTTTTTGTTATTTTTATTATAATTTCCTGTGATGGATCACCTATATGATTATCATCGATTTATCCTCTTTTTGAATTGGTTCTATCTATCAATATTATATTTCTTAATATTCTACCTTCTTTATTTAAGAATCACTAGGATATATTTTCAATATTTTAGAATATTGAAAATCCAAAAATTCTTAATGGGGTGGTATCTCTGAAAACTTTAAAACATAACCACATGGGTGTGAGATCATGATGTCAAGTGTTTTAAGTTTTCCTTAAGTGAATGTCTCTACTTATATTCTAGGAATAACATACTTCTGATTTAGAATCATTTAGTGTAACACCCCAGGTAAATAAAGAATATGACATTTTCATATTTGTCCATATTTGTGAATAAAATATTAATACGACTTTAAAGGGGATGCTATGCTCGATGGCGTACCCAACACGCAACAACGAGTTTCTTGGGAATCTTACGTTGCACTCTAATAAAATAATTTTAAATGGTATTTAACATGTAGCCATTGTATTGGCGGGAATGGATAGAAATAAATAAGATATTATTATATATGTTTTTATATGTTTTTACATTTATCCAATAAAGGATAGAGGCTTAAAATACGGAAAGAATTCAATTTTAGGCGTATATGCCCTAGTTTTCACTAAAGGTTCACTTATCACCTTTTGATGTTGAACGATAATTAAATATAGTTTTGTTCACTCTTAAAAATTATTTTGGACCAAATACAACTCTTACTAAGAATCGGGACATCAAATTTTACTTTGTGTAATTTTTTGGTATCTTTCCGATAAGGTTCATTTTTTTTAATGAATAGTGTAAAATGTTGTATTTTAGTTCAAAACCACTTTTTAATCTAATTTATTTATATGATTAGATAATATTTTGAATTGTTTTTAAAGTGAAATTTGAAAATATTTTTACCATTAAATCCCATAGTGGTCGTTGGAATTAATTTCACTTTGAAATCAGACGTAAACTAGTGTCAATCTTTTGATACTTATTGTTTTATGAAAACACGCTATTTGCGCTGACAGCGGGAATTAATTATTAAATTAATTAATGTGACTAATATGTTTTGAATTTTGTAAAATGGACTTCATTTTTGAATTCGGAATATCAATTATAGCTTAGGGTGAATTTTTGGGATTTTTCTGAAAAACTTCAATTTTTGATGAATAGTGAAACCAATAAGTGGTAATCAAGCAAACTGATTTTTCAGTTAAATGAAATTTTACCACTAATGTGTATTGAATTTTGAAAATCTGACATACATGGTTGTCATTAAGAATTAAAATGTGGTTCAATGAGATTATAATAATTTTTTGGTGAATAGTAACTCATTAAGTTCTTAATCGCGATTAGTGGTAATTAGGGTAGTTTAAGGTATAAATAATGCTTTAATAATATAAAATGACCTAGACACATGTCCCAACCTTATTGGTTGTGTCATGGCCGACCATGACAAGCCATGGGTCAACTTGGGGACCCCATGTATCCACTTTTGTTGGGAAATGACATAAATTACTTTTTATTTAATGTTAAAGTGAAAATGACACAAACATAATATGTTTTACGAAAACAATTTTTAAGTGGGGTTATACAAGTCCAAATTTTTATTATAAATAGTCATTGGAAAGATAAAAAGATTTCCTACATCATAGTAATTTTTTTATAATTTTTAAACATTAAATAAGTTAAATTATTTATGACATCATAATGATGCAGTGATGACATCATTATTTAATGATTAAAATAAAATGGAAAGATAATGAAAAATATACAACCTATACATGGCCAAAACCAATTGGATGAGTGGATTTCGATGCCTTATCACCTTATCCAATAATTATATCAATGTGGGACCTTTGGAAACCGAAACACATTTTCAAATAAAGTAATATTTCTTACTTTCCAAAAGTGACCCTCCTCTCCTCTTATAAAAGGCCCCCACCTCTACCTCATTTCACACACTCTTCAAGCCTTTGGCTCGGCCAACCCCTGCCCATTTTCTCTCTCCACATCCCTCTACTCATCCTAGAGGATTACCTTTGGGCAGAATCCTTTCAAAGGAAGCCTTTAGGCTCAACTCAAAAGGAGTTACACTTTTAAAGGTAATTCATTCTCTCATGTTCATTTGTTTTATTTTGCTTCTCCAACCCCCTAAACTCTTTTTATTTACTTCTTTTGTAACAACACCAGTATCTTCAATATACTAGGATGTTGTTATAAGATTTATTTGAGCTACAATCTCACACAACTACATCAAATGGTTAAAGAACATAAGGTTTCCGTGGATGGCGAAATTCTGCCTCCCGAAACGATGATTGTTCAACACTCATTAAACACCTTCAAAGGTGGCCATTATGATGTCACTATTTTTATATATGATATATAATATGTTTATGTTTTCCTTAAGCTTCTGTTTTTTTTCATTTTGGGCATACCTTTATGGTTTCCATTATGGGTAAAACACGATATCTTCATTTTAGGAAGCGCGGACTACCGCCCCCTAAAAGTGATTTGATTCGTTAATACCATATGTGGGATGTATAAAGGATGGAACTATGATATTATATATGATATTATACTGTAATTATAATATACCTTTATATCATTATGATTCCATTCTATAAACAATGAAATAGAAATGGAAGTAGTGTTCATGCGTACGTACGGCTTACCGTCTCCATGAACGGTGCATTTCATTTCTTACCTCTAAATGATTATGTAATGTTATAAATGCATGTATGTACTGGATATATATGACATATATGATATCTACATCATGAATACCATTCTGGACATAATGAACCTTTGACCAAATTAACAACATGTAAGTATAAGAAGTTTATTTTTGACTTAAGAACCAAATATCGGCAAAACAAATATTATTGACTTAAATGATTACATAATGTTTATGACATGGTAATAAGTGATATAAAAGGAATAATGAACTTGAAAAGGGTTCTTAATGAAGTATAAATTAACTCAAGTTTATTATTCAGGAGATTAAAGAACGATCGAGTCAAGTCGGACTCAAGGTAAGGGATCCTACAACTCTCTTTCTTTTTAAGTACACTCTTTTATGTAATTTCTTTTAAGCTCATCTTTATTATGAATGGGATGTTATTTTATATTAATCCTACTGTAATTTTTATGTTCATGTGATGAGAGACCCTATTCACTCTCATCAATCCATATTCGGGAGTTTTATGTGTTGCCGTTAGGCTGCCGAGTTTTCGTAAGGGATTTTTCATCTCACTTTTATTCCCGTGAGATTTATGCTACATTTGCCACAAATTCCATTGAGTGGTGTATGTACTGCCCATTATTCTACTCTTTGTGTAATATACTTTCGTTTATGAGTATTTACATCAATGATTTATTGCCCTTCTTTCATGGGGTGTATGTTTTGAAAGATACCCAAGTCGGTAAGGGGACCTTTCACCCTCCTCTTTTTTTTAAAAGACTTCTTTTGTTCGGTCTTTTAATTTACATATTGTTATGTTGGTACATGTTCTCATATATCCTTATTGATGTAAATTTTATGTCCAAGTGATGAGATGCACTTTTTATCTCTCATCAACTCATTTTGATGTGATGCCGTTAGGCTGTCAAGGGAACTTTTTAACCAAATTTCGATTTCTTTGGGTTCAACATGTAGTCATTGAATATGTCATCCATTGAATATGTGTGAATGACCTTTTATTGTTTTACACTTAATATCCACTTATATTGGGTGTATTTATATTTGTCACACATATTTTTGAGATTGATTTGTCCTTAATTTAAGGATACCTTCTTTATAAGGGATTTTATCACATTTGACATTTCTAATGAGGATTCATTGTTGTTATGCACCAATTCACTCTTATATGGTGTATATACTGTCCGTTGGAGTATTATATCATGAATCAATTTATTCTCATGATATTATAAAGTTCTGACTAAATGTTATTCCTCAATTATTGTATTCAAGTGTCTCTAATTTTGGTAAAACCCCTTTAACCAAAATATCGTTTTAAATGTTTTAATTATTTGTTCTTATTAATATCCATGTTTTCAAAATGGTTTTAAGGATTTATTTATATGGATATTAATGGTTTAAAATTTTAAGCTTCAAGGTGGTATGGGACACTTTGATTCAAAAATCTTTATATTAAATGTTTTAAATGGTTTTGGAAATGGTTTCTTTTTACATGGATTCATTATTTCAAAATACTAAAATGTTATGTTGTGTTTGAAATGTGGAAATGTTTTGTTTCCTTTATGAATATTTTATGTGATACGTGTATGTTATGGTTCTTGGGCATTGTTATGAAGAACGGGTGGTTCCGTGATAAACTAAGGGCGGGTGAGCCCGATATAGCTCTCCAATGCATTGGGTAACGCGAAGGAGTGAAACGTTAAGGTTTCTCCGAAGAGATTTAGGGAATATACTGTGATGGGTATTCCAAACGTAACCAAGAGGGTTACTCCCTACGTAAGAATGTTATGAATGCCTCAAGTTACCTTTATGTCTTATGATTTCTATGATTTATTCATGATTTGATGAGGTAGGTTAAAGTTCCTATGTTTTATGGGTAAATTATGATTTCATTCTTGTGTATATATGAACTCATGTTTCCTTTCCATATTTTTATATCCCTTACTGAGCTTTTTATGCTCATCCCAAGTTTTTGAAATGTTTTTTTCAGGTCAAGGGAAAGGTACATGATAAGATGATAGAGTCAAGGATGTGTTAAGAAAGATTCCATGTTTTATTTTCAATATGTTTCCGTTGATGGGAAGAATGGATACTATCTTTTATGTAACCACTTTGTTTAAATGTGGAATGTAATGCAAGTTTCATGATCTAATTCTCTAAAACTCTAAACCTGAAAAGATCCTCAATGTGTAATCTTGTAATAACTCATGATTAAGAAAGTTTTAAGGCTGGGGCCTTATAGTTGGTATCAAAGGTCGGTTTGGATAACTTTAGAGGTTAGGGTATTCTTTAAGAATAAGTGACATTTCCATAATGGTTAGGATTTCAGAAAGAGTCCTAGTTTTAGATAAAGTGAATGAGTAAGTGTATCATAGTGTTTATCTTCCTCATTAGTACATGATGGTTTTGTTGATATACTCACACTGACCTTTTTGGTTTTAGTAAATGGCTGGATCTAGCAGGCACCAAAGTAACAGTGGATGTGAAGGAAACTGTGACAGCTTTTTGAGCAAGCAACTGAATGATATGGGAGATGCAATGAGAACTCTTCTGTTTATCCTCAACCAACTATCTGGAGTCATGATTGACCACCTAAACCTTGGAGTTTTCTCTAAGTCACCATATATGCAAGAAACAAATCCCTACGGAAGTACAGGAAATAATCATAAAGGTATGTGTATTCAAAAACCTATGTGTCAAAGATGTGGAAAGAAACACCTAGGAAAATGTTTCAAAGGGGCAGAAATATGCTACAGATGTGGAAATGAAGGTCATAAATCAAGAACCTGTCATGGAAAAATGAAGCATCCAGTTGACTCGAGGAAAGGGAAAGAAGTTCTTTCTGAGGGATCAATTGAATGTTTTAAATGTGGTGTGCATGGTCATTATGCAAACACATGTCCTATGAAGAAGTTTCGTGAATGGGGTCACCAAGAGCGTACCAATATTCTTTTACCAATACCTAATGCCATTCCGATTGAGGATGAAGAAACTGACAATGACCAATCAAAGGTATGTACTATTTCATGACTATTGTTTTCTTATTTTGGAATCTTAGGATATGATTCATGATTTTGTTTGTAGGAAAGAGGTATTTCGGAATAATTTGGAAAGGAATGGATAATGGATCATGAAGAATGTTGAATGAGTAAGATGTCAACATATAAGGGCTTCAAGAGTTAGGGTGAAATTCTTAAGAGTATTAAGTCTCTTTTGATGATGGGGTTACATTAGAAGACTTTTTATATTATATGTAACCCTGATGTTTAATATAGGCAAATTTTATTCAAGTAATAGTTATCTTTTCTTTTGTGGACATAGTTATAAAGAACCGTTTGGGTTTATATGATCCTTACTTTTGAGGTAATTATGGGTTACCATATGTTATGATTGAAGTGAAAGGCATGAGATAAAATTGAGGTTAAATTATGTTATGGTTATTTTTGATGATTTTATCCCTTTTTGGGTAATGATTTGAGAATTATATAGTTTTGAAAAAAGGACAACACGCAGACCGTGTGACTACCCGTCGCACCGGACAAAGCTGCGGGAATCGAACCCACAACCAAAGTGCGACTGTTATTTATCGCCTACCACTGGACTACGTGAAGTCCCTGGTTAGTTTGACTGATTCTTTTCAGTTATATGATTTTATGAATTAAGATTAAGTTGATTTTGGGTTATTTATGAAAATGATTAACCTATCATGGAGGATATGTGATTAGGATAATTACTTTTCAATGTTAGACTTTAGGAGCAACTGATGTTGTTTGGAGATAAATGTTACGATTTAACTTGGAAGACTATGTGACTAAATCCTTCAAATATTTGGGTTTCAATCTTATATTGGTTTACTTTGAAGAATTTTATGGAAAAATTGTTTATCGGATGGTCCTCATTGAACTTTGGGTTTTGTTGGACAAATTTTGGAGATTAAGAATAGATTATCTTTTTATAAGGGGTTATCCTTTTCTAAATTATCTGATCTTGTACTAGCCTTTTTGGTTTTGGATTCGGTTAAAGTCTAAAGACATGGGAAGTATATAGTTCTATTTGGTGGATTAGGTGATTCTCTAGAAGTTGATTATAGTACTCTTAATGTGAACAAGTCTTCCTAAATACTCATCTTTTGGAGAAAATATGAGTTTGTGTAAGGAATCTAATAAAGGTTGAAAGTCAATATGATAAGTGATTATGTTTCCTTATGAATAAATTCCTCAATAAAAAGTAACGTAAAACAAAAATGTTGTCTATTAAATTTTCCTACTGGGGAATCGAATACCGTTTAACCCATCACAAGTTTGTGATTTTCTCGTGGTTAACTTTCTCCTAAACATGTTTTCTGTCACTCTCCATCAGAACATGACCCTTTGTTTTTTCCTCCATGTCCATATTTTCATACTTGGAATCCTAGTATGGGTTAACTCGGGTGACCTTTGTACTTATCTTTCTTTATTTTAAAGTGTTTATTTTACCGACTTTTGTTCCGATGTGGGACTTTCAAGGATGTTTCCAAGAGCAATTTTAAAATTGCGAGGACGCAATTCCCAAAAGGGGGGAAGGATGTAACACCCCAGGTAAATAAAGAATATGACATTTTCATATTTGTCCATATTTGTGAATAAAATATTAATATGACTTTAAAGGGGATGCTATGCTCGATGGCGTACCCAACACGCAACAACGAGTTTCTTTGGAATCTTACGTTGCACTCTAATAAAATAATTTTAAATGGTAGTTAACATGTAGCCATTGTATTGGCGGGAATGGATAGAAATAACTAAGATATGATTATATATGTTTTTATATGTTTTTACATTTATCCAATAAAGGATAGAGGCTTAAAATACGGAAAGAATTCAATTTTAGGCGTATATGCCCTAGTTTTCACTAAAGGTTCACTTATCACCTTTTGATGTTGAAAGATAATTAAATATAGTTTTGTTCACTCTTAAACATTATTTTGGACCAAATACAACTCTTACTAAGAATCGGGACATCAAATTTTACTTTGTGTAATTTTTTGGTATCTTTCCGATAAGGTTCATTTTTTTTAATGAATAGTGTAAAATGTTGTATTTTAGTTCAAAACCACTTTTTAATCTAATTTATTTATATGATTAGATAATATTTTGAATTGTTTTTAATGTGAAATTTGAAAATATTTTTACCATTAAATCCCATAGTGGTCGTTGGAATTAATTTCACTTTGAAATCAGACGTAAACTAGTGTCAATCTTTTGATACTTATTGTTTTATGAAAACACGCTATTTGCGCTGACAGCGGGAATTAATTATTAAATTAATTAATGTGACTAATATGTTTTGAATTTTGTAAAATGGACTTAATTTTTGAATTTGGAATATCAATTATAGCTTAGGGTGAATTTTTGGGATTTTTCTGAAAAACTTCAATTTTTGATGAATAGTGAAACCACTAAGTGGTAATCAAGCAAACTGATTTTTCAGTTAAATGAAATTTTACCACTAATGTGTATTGAATTTTGAAAATAAGACATACATGGTTGTCATTAAGAAGTAAAATGTGGTTCAATGAGATTATAATAATTTTTTGGTGAATAGTAACTCATTAAGTTCTTAATCGCGATTAGTGGTAATTAGGGTAGTTTAAGGTATAAATAATGCTTTAATAATATAAAATGACCTAGACACATGTCCCAACCTTATTGGTTGTGTCATGGACGACTATGAAAAGCCATGGGTCATCTTGGGGACCCCATGGATCCACTTTTGTTGGGAAATGACATAAATTACTTTTTATTTAATGTTAATGTGAAAATGAAACAAACATAATATGTTTTACAAAAACAATTTTTAAGTGGGGTTATACAAGTCCAAATTTTGATTATAAATAGTCATTGGAAAGATAAAAAGATTTCCTACATCATAGTAATTTTTTTATAATTTTTAAACATTAAATAAGTTAAATTATTTATGACATCATAATGATGCAGTGATGACATCATTATTTAATGATTAAAATAAAATGGAAAGATAATGAAAAATATACAACCTACACATGGCCAAAACCAATTGGATGAGTGGATTTCGATGCCTTATCACCTTATCCAATAATTATATCAATGTGGGACCTTTTGAAACCGAAACACATTTTCAAATAAAGTAATATTTCTTACTTTCCAAAAGTGACCCTCCTCTCCTCTTATAAAAGGCCCCCACCTCTACCTCATTTCACACACTCTTCAAGCCTTTGGCTCGGCCAACCCCTGCCCATTTGCTCTCTCCACATCCCTCTACTCATCCTAGAGGATTACCTTTGGGCAGAAGCCTTTCAAAGGAAGCCTTTAGGCTCAACTCAAAAGGAGTTACACTTTTAAAGGTAATTCATTCTCTCATGTTCATTTGTTTTATTTTGCTTCTCCAACCCCCTAAACTCTTTTTATTTACTTCTTTTGTAAAAACAACAGTATCTTCAATATACTAGGATGTTGTTATAAGATTTATTTGAGCTACACTCTCACACAACTACATCAAATGGTTAAAGAACATAAGGTTTCCGTGGATGGCGAAATTCTGCCTCCCGAAACGATGATTGTTCAACACTCATTAAACACCTTCATAGGTGGCCATTATGATGTCACTATTTTTATATATGATATATAATATGTTTATGTTTTCCTTAAGCTTCTGTTTTTTTTTCATTTTGGGCATACCTTTATGGTTTCCATTATGGGTAAAACATGATATCTTCATTTTAGGAAGCGCGGACTACCGCCCCCTAAAAGTGATTTGATTCGTTAATACCATATGTGGGATGTATAAAGGATGGAACTATGATATTATATATGATATTATACTGTAATTATAATATACCTTTATATCATTATGATTCCATTCTATAAACAATGAAATAGAAATGGAAGTAGTGTTCATGCGTACGTACGGCTTACCGTCTCCATGAACGGTGCATTTCATTTCTTACCTCTAAATGATTATGTAATGTTATAAATGCATGTATGTACTGGATATATATGACATATATGATATCTACATCATGAATACCATTCTGGACATAATGAACCTTTGACCAAATTAACAACATGTAAGTATAAGAAGTTTATTTTTGACTTAAGAACCAAATATCGGCAAAACAAATATTATTGACTTAAATGATTACATAATGTTTATGACATGGTAATAAGTGATATAAAAGGAATAATGAACTTGAAAAGGGTTCTTAATGAAGTATAAATTAACTCAAGTTTATTATTCAGGAGATTAAAGAACGATCGAGTCAAGTCGGACTCGAGGTAAGGGATCCTACAACTCTCTTTCTTTTTAAGTACACTCTTTTATGTAATTTCTTTTAAGCTCATCTTTATTATGAATGGGATGTTATTTTATATTAATCCTACTGTAATTTTTATGTTCATGTGATGAGAGACCCTATTCACTCTCATCAATCCATATTCGGGAGTTTTATGTGTTGCCGTTAGGCTGCCGAGTTTTCGTAAGGGATTTTTCATCTCACTTTTATTCCCGTGAGATTTATGCTACATTTGCCACAAATTCCATTGAGTGGTGTATGTACTGCCCATTATTCTACTCTTTGTGTAATATACTTTCGTTTATGAGTATTTACATCAATGATTTATTGCCCTTCTTTTATGGGGTGTATGTTTTGAAAGATACCCAAGTCGGTAAGGGGACCTTTCACCCTCCTCTTTTTTTTAAAAGACTTCTTTTGTTTGGTCTTTTAATTTACATATTGTTATGTTGGGACATGTTCTCATATATCCTTATTGATGTAAATTTTATGTCCAAGTGATGAGATGCACTTTTTATCTCTCATCAACTCATTTTGATGTGATGCCGTTAGGCTGTCAAGGGAACTTTTTAACCCAATTTCGATTTCTTTGGGTTCAACATGTAGTCATTGAATATGTCATCCATTGAATATGTGTGAATGAACTTTTATTGTTTTACACTTAATATCCACTTATATTGGGTGTATTTATATTTGTCACACATATTTTTGAGATTGATTTGTCCTTAATTTAAGGATACCTTCTTTATAAGGGATTTTATCACATTTGACATTTCTAATGAGGATTCATTGTTGTTATGCACCAATTCACTCTTATATGGTGTATATACTTCCGTTGGAGTATTATATCATGAATCAATTTATTCTCATGATATTATAAAGTTCTGACTAAATGTTATTCCTCAATTATTGTATTCAAGTGTCTCTAATTTTGGTAAAACCCCTTTAACCAAAATATCGTTTTAAATGTTTTAATTATTTGTTCTTATTAATATCCATGTTTTCAAAATGGTTTTAAGGATTTATTTATATGGATATTAATGGTTTAAAATTTTAAGCTTCAAGGTGGTATGGGACACTTTGATTCAAAAATCTTTATATTAAATGTTTTAAATGGTTTTGGAAATGGTTTCTTTTTACATGGATTCATTATTTCAAAATACTAAAATGTTATGTTGTGTTTGAAATGTGGAAATGTTTTGTTTCCTTTATGAATATTTTATGTGATACGTGTATGTTATGGTTCTTGGGCATTGTTATGAAGAACGGGTGGTTCCGTGATAAACTAAGGGCGGGTGAGCCCGATATAGCTCTCCAATGCATTGGGTAACGCGAAGGAGTGAAACGTTAAGGTTTCTCCGAAGAGATTTAGGGAATATACTGTGATGGGTATTCCAAACGTAACCAAGAGGGTTACTCCCTACGTAAGAATGTTATGAATGCCTCAAGTTACCTTTATGTCTTATGATTTCTATGATTTATTCATGATTTGATGAGGTAGGTTAAAGTGCCTATGTTTTATGGGTAAATTATGATTTCATTCTTGTGTATATATGAACTCATGTTTCCTTTCCATATTTTTATATCCCTTACTGAGCTTTTTATGCTCATACCAAGTTTTTGAAATGTTTTTTTCAGGTCAAGGGAAAGGTACATGATAAGATGATAGAGTCAAGGATGTGTTAAGAAAGATTCCATGTTTTATTTTCAATATGTTTCCGTTGATGGGAAGAATGGATACTATCTTTTATGTAACCACTTTGTTTAAATGTGGAATGTAATGCAAGTTTCATGATCTAATTCTCTAAAACTCTAAACCTGAAAAGATCCTCAATGTGTAATCTTGTAATAACTCAAGATTAAGTAAGTTTTAAGGCTGGGGCCTTATATTTAGTTTACACTAAATAAAATATCTATTTAATTATACCAAACAACATAAAATTATTATTTTCAAAATATATCCACATAATCCAAAGCAAATAAATATCTATAACTTCATATAACATTACAACACAATATTTTTGATGTGAAACTTCCTTTTAGAGGGAAAAAAATCACGACCCATTAATTTTATCAATGTAATTTACTATAGAAATGTCTGTATATAGGAATCTTACATTTCTCTCTGTGTAAAAAATTTCATAATTGTTACAAAAACTTATGTACAATTGTGGTATTAACAATTATATTACACATAAAACTTCAATACTTATGGAAAACATGTTTATTTAATTTACTCGTTTTATAATTAAATGGATCTTCATAGGGTTTTTATTTTCATTCAGTTCTAAGTTATGTTTTTAATATAGTAAATTCTAGTATCAGTATCTACAAAAAAATATATTATTTTTTCATATAAAATTCACCCTTATTGATTTTAGTGTTATATTTAATAAATATTTTACAAAAAATTGTAAATATTATGAATCAACCTCATTTTACATTTTTATTGTAAAACACCATAGAAATATATTATATATCATACAAAATGTTACATATCACATTCCATGAAAACCCTCTATGTGCCTTAACAATATTTTTATACATGGATTTAAATATCATATATATCTTCGTTCCTCTCCCCCTTTACTATATTTCAAATCTCGATAAAATATATTATACATCCTCTAAAAACAATCAGGTCCTGCCATCATTAAATTTATAATTTCTATTTAATAAAAAATGTAAAAGAAATTATAAGAAATTATTATTCATATTGGGATGAATCAGAACTTCCATTTATTCAGTTTATATCCAAACAAAAATATCATTTTTTTGTAACACCTTATAGAAAATTTATCTCATCCTTATAAAAAAACATATATATGCACTTTATACAGATCCAATCTTCAGCCTTAAATATACAACACCCGTAATATATTTAAATAAACTTAGAACATCTTTAATTTATCTTAGGAAATTATTAATCACTCCAAAAACATTTCCAAATGATATTTCCAATATTTGGGAAATATAATAATATTTTAAAAAGCATATCAATATAATTCTAAAGTATTTTTTGTCATAAAAGGTATTCCTTGAGAAATTTTATATAGATTATCTATAATTATAATTTTCATTTCAATATTATATAAATCTACCCTTCATCTAATTGACATTGTTTACTATATTCACTGGCCATAATTATAATCAATTCATGAATTATTTCTTATTATTCCCACCATATTATTACTCTTTTAATCATAGTTTTAAATTATATTTTAATAATTAATCCTACTCAATATTTATAAAATTATATTTAATTGTACTAGTATCCTTATATTTTCACTTTCCTCTGGTTCATTATAATATATCTCTAGAATCATATGCTATTTGGGGATGCTTACTTGAATCTATTCAATCAAGATAAAAATAACCATGTTATTTTCTTCCTTTCCATTCCTAATCATGGAAAATATTATACAATAATTGGGATCTTCCACCATCACCAAAGACACATGTTTACATTCTTATTGACTAAAAAAACAATACAAACCCACTTCTCTCTTCATTATATTCATTATAATTATTGTTAATGGTAATAATATAATGAGCTAACCTAAACATGATGTTATTTTTAAAGTTATAGTTTATTTAAAAAAATATGATTCATAAATTATAATATCCCAAGAACCAATAAGTTCATTTTATTTGGGCACTAGTTATATAATAAGATTATTTTACAAGACTCACAAACATGTTTCCTTAAATTCACCATACTAGACAATATTCTAGATATCTCATTAGTTGGAATCATCCTCAAATCCACATGAATCGAACATAATAAAGGGGATTTTATTAAATTATTAGTAAGGAATTAATAAAAATTTCATCAAGAGTGAGTTTATAAGAATAAGTAACAGACATATTCATAAGGGTGATATCATAACATCAATAGTGAAAATCATAAGACATAAGGAGATTCAATGTACCTGGAATAAGAATATAAAGACACAAAATAGAAACATACAATTAGAATTTCTATAAAATTTCGTATAATAGTTTAACATAAACCTTGATTTATGAGATCATATGATCATATTGAATAATGTCCTTTAGTTATAGAACAAACATTATCATATAGAATCATTACTTTCTTATTCCACACTATTAGTTCCCATGATTGTGATAAACTAAAATTTTCTTTACAACACATATATCACAAGGTATAAACTCATAACAAGTTCATTGGGGGGATATATAGGACCCCACACATAATTAATCCATACATACATGTGCCAATTAAAAATAATTCACTTTTTAAATCATATATAACCCATATAAATAATATGGGTTTCATAAAACATCAAAAATATAAATCATTCAACATTAATAAATTACATCGTGAATTAAATTGTTTGATACCCAACACTTAGTCACCAAAAATAATAAAATAATACAATAAAAATATATTCTAAAACCAGAAAAATTAATCTATTGGAGGTATATTATATTTTATTTAGATATAAACATTAAAACTAAATCCTAAAAATATTTTTCATGAAAACAATATATATACATCGATATAAATCCACAATTATGAGTGTCTTTTCCAAAAGTATATTTTTGAAAAAGGGTAAATAAAACGTATCATGAGAATTTATTTTGATAAAAAACCATTTTTACTAAAATATAAATAGTTAATATTATTAAAAATGAAATTTCATAGAAAAAAAGTTCAAAAAGTATTAGTAACCTAGTCCCTTACATCTAAATAAATCTATTAATCAAATGAATATGAGAGGGGGTTCTAAAAATGATCATTAAAATCTCATTAAATATATTATGATAATCACAATTTAAATAACTATGGTATTGAATATAAAATTCCAAAATGAAGTGGTGTATAATAAGAAGTATGTCTTAATCGATTGAAAATTGAGACAAGTAACCCTTACCCTTGATATTTCCTTCCACAGATGAGATCCAATATCATCTCTATCAAACATATAAAATATTAATAACTTATTTAATAAAAAAATTCGTACATTAAAATATTTAATATTTTTTATAATGATTATCTACATATATAATAGATAGTTTTTAAAAATATCATTATATCATGGGATTATAGTTTAAACTAATTATACAAGTTTTGTTGGAAGAATGTCTGTATTTATTATTCATAAAATTTTCATCATTAAAAAATATTTAATGTTACATTAATGTATGAATTATAATTATTAATGAATTTTCAATTTTCTTTGATGAGTGTTTACTTGTTTATCCTTGAATATGAAATCGATAATAAGCACGGTTTGGTGATTTTATTAACTAACAAAAGGTGTTTTCCTAATGTTTGAGATAAATATTAATTTTTCCTTTAGAATATAAAATTAATAATTATTTAAATTTTTATACCATATTATAAAATTAATTATGTTTTTATAGTTATCTATGATATAATTTTGTATTATTGTTCATGTAGGTGGTCAAATTGACCCAAACAGGAACATACCGTGATTAATATTTTATTATAAGGTGATTTAGTTGCACTATTATTATACTAGTAGCATAATGGTATAATTTTGTGTCTATTAGTGTGATATATAATAATTATAAATTATTAGGATCTGAATAAATGGATATGAAACAATTACGTAGTATTAATAAATTGTTTTCCCATCATAGTTATCTTATTTATGGTGATTAGTTTTATAATGATTGTTTATTAATCATATAAATAACATGTTATTAAAATAGTATCAGAAAAAAATATTATTAAAATAATTAAAATACTATTTATCCTTTAAACCATTCTTATAAACATATATGAAATCTGTTAATGAAAAATATAATATATCGATTCATGGAGGTTGTAGTCTGCACGAACATATCGATGATGATTTAGTTTTCATAGAACATGAAGGAGGACATAAATTTTTTATCAGTTAAAACTATTCAATAAGTAAAAAATTTCATAATATTATAAAAAATTCAGTTTTTTAACTAATAATGTTAGGTGGTGAAAGAAAACAATCATGCTAATTCATGGTGGTGGATGTTCACACATACACATGATTCACATTTAAGTTTCTCTTAAGGGCAATGAGAAGGGAGGTTAATGGTTGTAACATAATCATAATAACATATAATTATTATAGTCAAAATTATGATACCATTTAAAAATATTTTAATGTATTTCTATGAAGAATATGTGTACATAAATATGATGATAAGAGAAAGGTGCGGTAAGAAACTTATACCTCGATACATGGATTATCTCTATTAGGAATGGGGTTAAACATTTGAGGGATGTTATTTTCAGACGAAAATAAACTGTTTAAGGTGACTATGATGGTTTATTAGATGGATGTGTATATTTTAGGCTGAAATTAGGATATTTCTGTGTGATTGGAAGTGAACAGAGGAGTGAACCTTTTATAAGTGAATGGGGATGATATTTTTTAAATACACAAATATTATTAATAATGGTAAATCCTTATCAAATAAATTTTGTATGAAACTGAAAAATAATAGAGATTATAAAAAATAAAGTTTATAAAGTCATCACAAAAACATTCCCACACATGTTTTAAACATTTTTTATATCATTTTCTCTTACATTTTTTATATTTACAATTTTTACTTTTACTACGGTAACTAGATTTTTCCCATGTAACTTATCATTCATTATTAAAAGAATGAAATGGTCCTTATTATATAATTTGGTCCTAATGATTCTAAATTTTAAATCTCTTTAATATTATTAAATCTTAAATAGTGATAAAAATTAATTTGTAAGTAATAAGTATATATTGCATTAAAAACAATTTATTGAGAAAAATACTACTTAAGATCTAAAATAATATATTTTGTTTTTTTAAATTCAAATCAATATTTTTAAATTTATAATATAAATTATAAAATTCATATTATTCTTACAAAATGGTTTCAAAAAATTCTTAAATCACTCTTATAAACTAATAATTCTATAATAATCAATATATTTTTAAAAATAATATATTTTACAATCCACCTAAAAATAAATTTTTTATGAAAAAAATACAAATTAATATTCAGTTTTATTTCACTTAAAATTTAATAAACAAAATTCAACTTCTAATAAAAAATGAATAATTTTAAATTATATTTTATGAAATATATTATAGTAATAAATTGTTTTTAAAGGAAAACGACTTTTGGTATAATAAATATTATTTTTTATAATAACGTACTAATATATATATTTTTAACATATTATTTATATGATTCATATATATTTTTATTATTCCATCATAATAAACATAGTTCCTTGAATGGAAAATAAATTTCTAAGCATAAATTGAAATGAGTAAAAATATCCTTTTTAAAAGTATAAAATTCATGATATATATATATACATAT
The DNA here is from genome assembly GCA_963277665.1 of Viscum album. Taxonomy (NCBI): domain Eukaryota; kingdom Viridiplantae; phylum Streptophyta; class Magnoliopsida; order Santalales; family Viscaceae; genus Viscum; species Viscum album. The sequence goes on from OY728152.1 coordinate 2,090,576,899, forward strand.
AAATATTTTATTAAATGTTAATATAATAAAAATTTATACTTACATAAAACCATATGACCTATGTATAGGACCAAATCATTAAATAATATCTCGTTGTAGTTTTGGGTGGTGGTTCAACTAGCATGGATCTTGTAGAATTTTCCACCATCTTGAATTTATTCTATATACAGTTTTTCATAAATTAAAATTACTAGATTTTGGCTTGACATATTCTAAGGAAAATCCTACTGAAGCTACGATCCTTATGAACATAGAAAAAATAGGATTTATAAAAAATATTTCATCTTTTAGATGCCACTTTTTCTTATTTTATTTATTAATTTTTTGACATGGTTACTTCAATTTATATCATCTAATTTAATGAAAATGTTTTATCCATAATTTTTATTACTAAAAACATATCATGTTTTTTCATTTTAGTTTGGTGTATTTTTTCAGACAAGCTAGTTAATATATTATTTAATTAAGGAGAATATATAGTAAAATCTTGGGCCGTTAAATTATACCCCTTAAATAAATTGCATCCTCATATTTTCAAAACATATATGCTGGGAGTAATTTCCATAGGGAGCTATTAATTAAACATAAAATATTTTTTTCATGAATTTATTTAGGATATGAAGTGAGATTTACGTAAGGGATATTTTTTATGATCACCTAGTTTAGTGCACCAAACTAGATTGACCACTAAGGGTGGGGGTGAATTAATGGTTTACTTTACGAATTACTTTTTTTATCCAACATATTGAACTTGTTAAGGATCTAAATCCACTCATTTTTGTATCACAATATCACCTCATATTAATAAATGATATGCCAGAAAAAAACACATTATTTACAAGGTAAGGTGCATGGAACTACTACATTCCCTGTTGGTTAGACCCCAAAATATAGATTCTGCACTATGATATTTTTATCAGTTATAATAGATGGTATAAAATCACACTATATATTAACTCCTAAGTCCACACATGAGGATATTTATAATATATTACAATGTGTTACATGTGTCCACACTCTTTATATGTCTTCAAACAGTTTTACCTAAGTTCACACTAGCCTTTACACTCTTTAATCACAAAAGAGGATCTTTATATTTCATCACATAGTCTTTTACTTCTCAACGATGTTTCTATATTATATAATTCACATTTATTTATTAGTTTATTACTCATTCATGAGCATAATATGTTTTCTCCACTCTTCTAAATCATCATTTACCTTTAATAACCATTGATCTAGTCTATTTTTCATTCTCAATAACTCTAATCACTTGTATATAATTAGTTTTCTCAATATAACAATGATCGGGTAATTGTTCATTCAGTTTGATGAAGTCCAAATATCACTTATATGTGTGCAAGATAAAAACACTATTTCTTCAAGTATTATTTTATTCAATAATAAAACTGTATAATTCAATCCACTTCCTTTTTTAATTCTCAATTCAATCTTCACAAGGGAATATCATTCATGAATAATAAAAATTCATAGGTATTCTTTGAATTGGTATTCCCAATCTTATAAACACTAGAAATAATTTTTATTTTTTTATTTTTATGTGTTATTTAAAAATTACTTTTCTAATATCACTCCAACTTCAGGAAAATTGTATAAAATAGTTTTGGATATCTCATTTAATTTTTTTAACTTATCAAGTCCTTATACATTCACGTATGCATGTTTGAATTCACTATATTATCCTTGCTTTATAAACTCTATTCATTCGTAAAATTGTAAAAACCTGTTATATCATATCTAATTTAGTCAAACTACATTTTTTTAATATACTAATGCATAATAAATTTCTTCACAAAAATATATGTATAATAAAAAACAATGTTTTTCTTCTTCTCATTAGCCGAGGAACTTCAATAAAACCCAAAAGTCTTTGAGGAACTAGTTCATTATTAGGTTATTCATATTCATGAAACACAAGTGAATTTATTTAGAAAAAATATTTCTTCATGAAACTGTATAGTGTTGGATTTTCAAGAAATAGGCCACAGAATCAGCATTTTATTTTTCACGAATCTATGGAGTTCAATATGATCTATTTTCTTAGAAAATGAGATCTTTCTCTCAAGTGGTAGTATCATCTGTAGGAATCAGTAGAAAAAACACAATTAAGTATATAATAAATTATTTTTGTATTTATAAATATGGTTTTTAAATTTATATTCATTATAGAAATATTAAGTTGTTTTTAAATAAAAAACATATGTTTAATTGAACTCTTTTATTAAACATTTTTATTTAAAAGTTAATTTATAAATTATAAAACATTAATTATATAAAATAACATCAATTTTTGAAATATTTATATCTCATTTTACTTAGGGTGAAATCTTTGTTTTTTTCGCAAAATATAGATTTTTTGATGAATAGAAAAAAAATATCGAACTTTGTAAGAATATCAATTATTTTCTACAAATGAAGTAATTTAAAAGTCACATTATTATTTAAAGATTATTTAAAATAACGTAAGTATTAATTAAATATATTAAATCATTTTAATTTCATTTTAACCATATTTATAATATAATTTCTTATAAGTTTATTTTTGGGTTATAAAATAGGATTTATGTAAAAAATATTTTAAAGTGAATAAGGTTTCTCAGTTTTAATTAATTAGAAAACCATAATATAAAATATGTAATTGAAATTTATATAATATATATAAATTAATATTAATTAACTTAATTAAAATATTATTATCTTTCATATATTTAAAATAAAATCATCTTATTCTTGAAAAATACATTTTAATTTAAAACTACTTTTTCAGCACAAATGTGGGTTCATTTTAATATTAAAATTTCCCACTTTTATGGGTTTAATTTATTAAAATGGATTAAATATATTAAAAAAACAATTTACATTATCTAATATTTTAAAAAAAAAATTTAGTCACAATTGATAAATAAAGAAGTAAATATATTTTAATGCAGTTAAGGTGAAAACAGGTTTACTAGGGGTTATACTAAAACAATAATGATAAAAATGACATGAAAACTTGACTAAAATATATTTTATAGACTTTATTATAAATTATATTATATAATTTTCTACAATGCTTCATTGTTTATCCTTTTCTCATGTGAAAATTTTGGGTACACATTTTTCTTTAAAAAAATTACAACTCTTCCACTCGCTACACTTATAAAAGAACACACACTATCTTATAATTTTCTCACCTTAAAAGCAATTTTTCTCAAGAAATACATATCCAAATAACATAATAACTTCTGTAAATAAAACAAAGGTACATTATTTTTATCATTAATCCATCATAAGATGTATTTTTGTGTTAACTTGAGGAGTATGTCCAAAGAAGAGGCATTGTTATTAACCATGCATTTTTATTTTATTTCTACTTCAAACTACCTAAAATATTTTTCAATTACATATATTTAATAAAAATATTATATAACATATAATTAGTTGTTATTATATTAATTTAAGAACTTAAATAAATCTCTAATTCCATTAAATGATAAACACAATCATCATTCTTATATACAATTGACTACTACCTCGTGACTTGATGTGATTTGTTTTTCATCATCACCTATTAAGGAATATTATAATGAATAATTTAAAGTATATATATTTGATATTTATAAAAACATTTATCATCTAGAATTATAATATCATATACACCTTCTTACTTTTCATTCCATCAATGATACAATTGTATCACTCATATGTACTGTCGATTACCACCTCACGAAGCGATGTGATTCATTTTTCACTATAGCATTACATAAAAGGTAATAAGTATAAATTTAATTTATATATGTGAAATAAATTAAATAATTATGATATTAATTACATTTTTATCACTCTTAAAAGATATATATAATTTTATTTTTACCTTTCCGTTCACTAAGAAATTATAATGACTTTCGTACATACGTGTGGACTACTTCCTAGAAGAAGTGATTTGATTATGTTTTCATCAAAAAATCACATGGATGATAAATAAAAGTATATTTAATGATATAATATTTTATTTATGATATTATTATAAATACTTAAGGATGCAATAATTTTTACCTTATTTCCATAATAACTGGTGAAAAATAGAAATGTTACTTATGCATACGTATGACGTATCATCTCTCTATTGATAATGTAGTTAATTATTCTGGAAAATGTTTCTTGAATTATGTTAAAATGATAATTTTTTAATAAAAAAGATAATTAATTCATTATAATTATTTTGGAGATGATAGAATAATGACCTATTTGACCATATTCATCCTACGAAATTCTTTTTTAAAACATAAGTTGAATTACATCAAAACATCCAGATTAAAATTAATTGATTAAGTAATCATATATATCAGTGTTAGAAGCAAAATAAAAGAAATAATAAACTATAAAAATGTTCTTAAGAAATTAAATAATTAACATAATTTTATTATTTTATAAGATAAATAACTTTTGTGGTTAGTCGGACTTCTGATAAGGGACCTTGTCTCATTTTCCTTTCATTAAGGATTATTTTGATATTATTCACCTATATTATTTTATGGGCTGTATATAAAGCCCAATTTTTTTAATATCCTGAATTTATCTATTATTATGAAATATACTTTTTTAATGTAATTATTTCATGGGGCATATGAATAAAATGCTCCCAAAGTGTTAAGGGAATATTATTTACAAATACCATATTTTAATGTTTTCTTTATAACTATATTTTTTGTCCATTCCAATGTATTTTAAAATAATTGTATGAATTGAGATATATAGAAATGAGAACGAAAATTAAGAAAAAGTTAGAGGAGTGAGGGGTGGAACTCCATCGAGCATTGATATCACAAGAAGATTTAATCTGGTGATTCTTGAATATGTAATAGGAAATATATGACTATAATATAGTCTGACCTTGTTTTGAAGAAAGATCTATTTCATATTTATGCACCACATAAAAATTTAAAATTTTATGGTGTGATTCCCCTAGAATTCTCTGGTCTAAAGAATAATTATTTTATATCTTTTTATATAAACTTATATCTAACCTTATATAAATTTGACTTTCCCTCTCTAGGAAGTGAAATAAAAAAAGGGTGCATTGTGCATGTATCGTCCAACCAAGCGACTATTGTGGAAGGGATCAAGATTTGAATATACTCTATAATATTTCATGTCCAGATTCCAAAATGTAAAAACATATGTAGATTAAATGATATTTTTAATATATTTACCAATGATTAAGGGTTTGAATATTGATGGATGAATTCTCATGGATATGGTTACCTTAAAAACATTTTCATTATAATGAGCACAAGACAAGATTGAGAGGCTTTAGTTGCATCACATGGAAACCTATAAATATGAGGATCCAAGAAATGGATCAAAATTTTGATCCTGAAAATGAAATTAATACCCATACATTGGTATGGATTTACTTATCTAGACTCAATTATCTATACAATATCTCCATGATCCTATAGAATATTAAATTAGTGGTCTGAAACTCAATTGGAGTCAATAGAAAAACGTATAATCCTAGGTTTGGAAAACTTCCAAGGGTGCTGGTGGAGGTTGATATGGCTACCTCACTAGTTGAAGAGTTTTTTCTCACTACATGATATGAAAACATAAATGGTGAGATCTTATATTTTTAATGAAACCTATATTTTGAAAGGATATTAATTTATTTAGACATCTTACATGTGAGTGATACTAGTTAAAATTATATAGACTATGAAATTAAAAGGGGAATGATGATTTATATTGTAGAAGATTTAATTAAAAAATTAAAGAGAAGGTTTATCCTCCTTCCAATTTTAATGCTTGGACAGATCCTCCACAAGACCTAGACATTAATTACACCCCCTCATGAGGTAATGATTGGACTAGATAGTAACCTAGCTTCTCTTGATGGGATTTTGGAGGTGGGGGAGGCTACCAAATCCATCCACCTACAAAATATAAAGGCCTTATTTATAGAGGATGTTATGCTTTAAATATACTCACATTTACTAGATACTCTACCTGAAGGAAGAAGAAATTAAACATCAATACACCATGACTATGGAGATGGATCTAAATCTAGGTAGGATCTGATTTTCATATGAGAACCACATATAGAGGCTAATACTCCCCCCACAATGTATATGTACATTATCTATGAAAAAAATATTACATACAAGTGCATGTTGGTTAGGATTAGTTATGCCAAGTTTATGTAAAGAATTTACACGAAATAATTTTGGGCTGCAGACTCTGAAAATCCACAGAGAGACGGAGAAGAGATTTTTTAAGTATAGTATGTCTGATCTTTTGGATTGATTGCTGAAAATTAAAAACCTAGTTATTCTTAGGAGAAAATACCAGAATAGGTTTCTCAAAGCTCTTTGTGATTGGCCTTTGTAAAATACTCATAGGATCTCAGACATGATAAATTATAAGGATAGGCTACTATGACCTCATAGGGATCCTTAAAGGGTCATATATAAATGTAGTATGTGAACCATTTATGCTCCTAGACTTAAATTATGTACTCAAATTATGCAGGGGACCCTTTCATTTTGGTACCACCAGGGAAGGATTTCGAGAGGAGAAAACCTGAGGACTCCCTTATGGTATTTGGGTAGTCCCCAAACAAATCACCCCTTAATAGAATGTTGTGGTAGGATAACTCTAAACCCCATCATTCCAATGGGCCTCAAGAAAAGTGTGATGATTTCTTAGGGAGAATAAATTAAATGAAAAAATGGCAGGTAAAGAAGACCATAATGTCATTACCATAAGATAATGTGCCTCAAACTAGAGGTAATATAGACCCTAATAAATTAATTTATTTTTCTATAACTATCAATGGATTAGGTACTCTCCCATAGTTACATCCATGTGACATTTCATTGTGGCCCATAAAACTATGATAACTAGTCTTGATAAACCCAAAATGATGTTTGTAATTTGAAATCCTTTTAATTGTCATACCTTGGATAATCCTCTATTTCAAAAAAATCCATGAAAGTGATGTGGATAATCAATGGGTCTTAAATAATGATACTATTCAATTATACTCTTTCAAAAAACTCTTCAATAAACTTTAGTTTCATTCAGAATGCATGGTGCGGATATCACCCAATCCATTATCTATTAATCAAATTCCTACCTCAAAAAAGGGAATCACTAAAGGGATTTGTACATTATTTCTCTTTAGATGTCTCAAATATAGGTTTCCATGAGTGAATTTATCACTATTTTATGACCTTAATAAATAACATGAGACCACTTAAAACGTTTTTAAACATCTAATTTATTCACATCAATTAATAAATGTATCCTAGTTGATGTACCCATTATTAAAGCTTATTATAAATGGATTTGATACACACTTAATGGGATAAAAGCTTGAAAACAGGGAAGATTATTTTTTAGGTTAAGGAAATGAATGAATCTATTGATTTTTTTGGTCTATCTCTTATGAAGTGTCATTCTGATCACAATACTCTAATGGTTGACATATGAACTAGTAGAATAAGGTTGTATCCCCTCCCTTAATGTTCAAATGTTCTGGGATATTTGTTCGTTGTTGTATATAGATTGATATTGATGATTGAAAAATTAATCCGCTTGGTAGACCCCCCAAGATTCTTCTTACCAAGTTTGAAAAAATGATTCTTAAATAATTGAGAAATGCATACTTTTCCAGCATTCATAGTGATATCAAGGCTTATGAAAATCACATATTTCACTAGGATAATTTAAATCGGAATTAAAATTTACCATCCTAGGATACGGACCTAACTCTCTACAAACTGGATGACTTTTTGTCCCTCAAGGTTAGATTGGACAAATTCAATATAATTTTATATGTCTAAAGGTTGGGGATATAAACTAGTTTTTAAATGATTAAATATGGAACAGAAGGTTTGGAGAGTTCTCACTGACCTCACCATTAATGGATGATGCTTCTACTTAGAAAATAAAATTTCTAATGCAATAGATACCTACTTGAAAGACCACTATTATGATCAATGGTATGACAACAGTCATAAGATGATTGGTAATATATCTCCCATTATCGATGGATATTAAAATAGGAAACTTATTGAACACCCCGAGGAGAAATAAATAAATAAAGCTATATTCTCCCTAACTTTTGCAAGTTTCACATGATTGGATACCATTACTTATAAATTCATCATTTGTAATAAGGAAATTATGCATGAATATTTCTATAATGTTGTGAGGTAAATTTTTATTCATGCCTACATGCCTTATATAGTAAACTCCAATTTCATTTCCATAATCACAAAGAAGAAGGTGTTATAAACATGATGGAATTCATGACTATTTCCAATGGGAACGTGATCCAAACAAAATAATTATAATGATCATTACATTATATATGGAAGAGATTTACACTAGATTCATATCATCATATCAATTTGGATTTGTGCTAGGGAAGAGTATTGAAAACTAATTGATCAGATACTATGAATGTTTTAGCATGATTAAAAAAAATGAAAGATGGGAAACTTTCTCTGAAATTTATCATATATAAGGATTTTGATACAATAAAATGTTGATTTGTTTTTTTAATGCTTTATAATATTGGGTTTACCTATACTTTTATTAATTTTATGAGATCGATTCTTAAAGATTCCAAGCATACTATCTTGATCAATGGGTCCCTTAGAGAATTATTTTTGTGTTTCATGGGGTCATGAAGGGGACCCACTCTCTGGTCTTTTATATGAAGTGGACTAAGATTATTTGATCCTCGTTCTTGATGATCATATACAAGATTTACGTTATAAGAAAATAAAGGTTAAAAGAGTAAACTTCACCCCCTCATATCAATTTTATTCTAATGATATACTAATTATTGGGAAATATGATAGGGGAACCATCTCTATCATCATGTCTATTTTTTAGAACTATGAAATTGTTACTAGGAAGTTTATTATTTAGAATAAATCCTTTTTAGTTTTTTGTAATGGAGTAACTATATCAAAGTAGAATAATGTGGTAAGACACTTGGAGTTAATATTATATTAATCCCTTTCACCTGCCTTATGGTTCATATATTATATGGTAAGGTCAAGAGAGGATACCTAAATAATATATAATCTTGTATAGAATCCAAAATGAAAATCTAGAAAGAGAAAATAGAGTATCTAGAGGGAATAATTTTTTTTTTCAATTCCATGATAACATCCATATTTGTTTATGCCTTCTCTGCAAGCAGATGGCCCAAATCACTAATCATAGAAATTCATGTTTTGAAAAGAAACATTGTTTGGACTCACTCCATTTATGATAAAAATTTTATCATGGAATCTTGGAAATATTTATTCAAACCCATCGATATGGGTGGCATAAGAATTAAGGATTTTAGACTCTTCCCTAAAGAACTACTCACTAAATTCACATGGAATCTACTCACCACTGATGATAATTACATAGAATTATTTTATAGTAGATTCGACAAAAATTTGTTAAATTTAAACTCCAAATATATCTTATCATATATATGTATAAACTTAAAAAACACTTACTAGAATATTATGAAATTATCTAAATGGTTTGTTTGTAGGAAGCCCACCCATAACTGTTGAACCACACTATGGTTGTACATGACCTTAAAAGATGAAGTGGAAGTAATTGATGTTTTGAAAAACATTTATATTTCAATAATACAATTCAATGATGATATATATGGATTAATTTCTTCTCACCACAATATAGAGGCTTAGAGGTATACACATATTAAGAGGGTTCGGTTTTTTGGGAAAAGAATCCCTTTATCCAGTTTAGTGATTGGAAATTTTATATGTATATTTTTGACGGATCTATTGTTGTTCCCTCATATAACCCCAAATTTAGGAGGCCATAAATTCCCCTTATTTTATAATTATGTTCCTGAAAATTTGTATAAGATGGATACCTACAAATGTCCAACTACGGCATATAGGTCTGCCCATGGAATCGGCCTACCACCTTTGTCGGCAACCTGAATAAAGAAACAATCTTATATTTTTTATAATCATTTTACATATAGGATCTAGATATAATCCCATAATTATTTTAGATTCCTTATGAAAATGAATAGTTATGTTGAATTTATGAGTCCCATCACCAAATATAGATGCAGAAAACAGATTCAGGGAATGTTGTTCATAGTTATTTTATTTTCATTGCCCATATTTAGAGTCCTAATAATTCTCTTGAATTCAAAAAAAAATACTCCCTAATTGCATATGGGGATCACTTCCATTCTTAGGGAGTTTATGGTTCAATCCAAAATATAGAAATGAGCAATGAAAAATGATATTTTGGACCTTGTCATCTTAAGTCAATTTGGTGTTTCTAACATGGTCAAGGAACCCTTGGTGTTAATATTCATTAAATGGATCTCCCAGATTTTATCATTGATGAATGTTAATGTTATTGGGGTATCTTATAGTGATACAAGGGCCTCGGGATGTAGGATCATATTCCTTACCCATAAGGTATTCATTAGATTATGCTTCTATCATTTTATTGGTATTGTATAGGTTCTTAATGTCAAATTGTGGGTAATGAAAAAGGTGATGAAATATAGTTTTCATCATAGTTGTAGGTTCCTATTTATAGAACACAACTCAAATATAGAATTGGGAATTTTAAAGGATTAATCTAGGAAATTTCCTTAGATGATACTTCTGGCTTGGCTAAAATGTCTACATATTTGTGAACAACACAACATTGATGTCACACATGCTTACAGGGAAACTGAATAGGTTTTGGATGCTAATTCAAAGAGACAAATTATAGAGGTAAGATCACGATGGTTCATTATGACTCTAGAATTTTGTTTTATATCTTTGGAAGAGGATGAAAGTGGTGACTTACATACTCATTTTTTTAAACCCACTTTTAACTCCACATTCTCTTTTTCTAAATAAATGTTTTTAAGAATGGGTTCACCTTTATCTTGGACATGCTATAATATATGGTCATGATAGATTTATAAATGAAATATTCTTTATTTATTTCAATGTTTTTTGAAAAATGAATATTTGAAAAAAAAAATTAGTTTCAATACAAATGAAAAAAATGTTTTATTTTAATGTATTTGATAGTAATGATATTCCTATCACTATAACCATTATTTTAATTTTATATTCATTTAAAAAAAATCATTTTTATTAAAATAAAATATCTATTTCAAGGAGTTTTTGTATTTATAATGTTTTTTAAAATAAAATGATGTTTTGATATCCAAAAGTGTGTTGCATACCTGTTTAAATGTGTTTTTCATGAGTTTTATGAGGAAAAGTTTAAAGCATAAAAGTTTTTCCCTTGAAATGGTACATGAAAATTATACCTGAGTAATGGGTGTGGATAATAAATATTATATAATGGGTTATTCCCAATTATATATCATGAGTGAGCACAATATATTTTATATGATGGATGTAACCAGATAGAGTCGGGTCATCCCAATATAGAGTATACGAAGGGTGCAGAAAGATTTTGATATAATGAATTGGGTAATATTCCTTTTCTTATAAAAAAATGATGAGGGAGTTATGAAGGGTTTTCTTCTATGAATTTTTCTGGGCTCTTTTTTTTACATAGGTTTAAAATGGGTTATGAATGAGATTCCGCAAGTTTCTATAAAGGTCTTTTATTTTCATTCAATGGGTTTTAATGATTTTATTTGAGAAAATTTTATTTGTGTTTTTCTTGTTTAACTGATTTATTCCATTATCTCATGTAAAATTGGTATTATTGTAAGTGTTTTAGGTATTTTCATGTTTTTAACTAAACTAATGTTTTTTTTCTTTTATGTCCAATATTATGATTTTTTGCTCATATAGAATTTTTAATATGTTTTTAACTATATTTAAGGATGGTTATGTGAAAATATGAAGTTAAATTGAAATTCATGAATGTTTTTCATTAATTTTGTTTTATTTTAAATAATATATATTATTAGAAAAATGGATATTTTACATAAGGGTATACTCTTTATTTTATGGTTTTGTAATGTATGAGTTATGAATTAATTGTCTAAATCATTACACCAAAGAAGATATTAAAAAATAAGATAATGAATTATAGATTTAAAACTCGTGATAATATAATGTTTATGGATTATTCCTTATAGTTGGTATACATGTAAAGTTCTAGATAAATTTAGTGTTTTTGATAATGATAATACCATACCCGTGAAATATTTTACAATATGGTTATGTTGAAATGATATATAATTTTATGATTATCGTGTTCCATTGTCTAAACTATGTTTTTAATATTGGAAACATATAACCTATAATATGAAAAAATTGAGAAAAATATATCCTTTTAAATGAAAATCCCAATATGGTTATAATTGAAAGAGAAAATTCTGTTTCAGTGATTTCTTAGTTGAAACAAGCTTTAATAGGTTTTTGTATCTATGTTATAGATCATCCATATCCTCCCTATAAGAATATGAATACAGTGACACACTTTTTTGACAACATCCTTTATATTTCACTAGAACCATTTATCCAATGGTAGTTGAAGGAATGATCAATGAAATTGAGAATATATTCAATGCCATGGGGAGTTTAGAATACCAAACATTAACTCTTACCATTTATCATTTTTAAGTACAAGTTTGTTGATGGTGGAATATTGTTAAGAGTATCAAAGAGATATATGATCTGGATTCTATGGAATGGAACACATTTAAAATATTTTTCATGGTAAATATCTCCCAAAGGTTGGTCGACTAAGAATGGTAAAACAATGTTTGGAATTAAGGAAACAAGTTGAGGATTTTGTGGATGTGTATGAATAAAAACTCACAATATTGGAAAGGTATTTATGAAATTTTATTTGGGACAACGATATTAAATTTAATAAGTTTTACTCTATGATGAAACTATGTTTACAATGATCATTTTAAATATTAGAATTTAAAAACTATGAGAAAGTGGTTCATTGGGGTGAGAAAACTAAGATGCATTTATTAATATTTTTTAACTCGAGATGAAAATAGTATAAAAATGGAAAATTGGAAGGAAATTGATAAGACAATAGGTGATAAGTCTAGAGTAATGCCCCAAAAATATTCCAAGTGTGGTAAATGACATTTCAAATAATATTTTATTTTATTTGTATAGTGTTTTTAGTGTGGTCATTTTAGTCACATGGTTGTGAATTTATAAAAATGATTACTAAAAAAATCAACGAATGGGGTAACAGATAGCCATCAAATGTTGAGATGTTTTAGTTGAGATGAATTGGGTCATTTTTCGTACATATGTCCAAATTTAGTTGTACAGTATTAAAATATTCATTATCTAAAATGGAAAGGTGTATAAAATAAATCTACAATTACTACAGTTAATATTAAACTATCGAATAAAGTGGTTATAGGTATGTTACTTGTCTATTATAATTTTGAAAATACCATGTATGACATTTAATATTTACATTCATTTATTTCTATGAAATTGTTATGAAAAATAGATATATTATCTCATGACATTAAGATAGATTTTTTTGTGAAAACTCTGAGTGGAAATATTAAATTAACAAAGATTTATAGGAATCCCTATAATTTTATCAATGGGATGGACTTTCCTAAAAATCTTATCGAACTATCCACAATGGAGTTTTATATCATTTTGGGAATGGATTGGATTTCTGTTTATTACGTTAAGATAGATATCAGAGCTAATAAAATATTATTCAATTATTTTGGACCATTTATAACATACTAATAAGTTGGGATACTAATTATAGATTTTAGTTAAATTTACATAGCTCATATTGTCTAAAAGAAAGAAACTTCTAAAATTATTGATATACTAGTAGTGAAAAAATACATGGATGTTGTTCTTGATGAATTAACAAGAGTAATTATAGATTGTGAGGTAGAGTTTACTAATTTCATAGTGCTTTATTCTATTCCAATTTCAAAACTCCTCATCAAGTGGATCAATTGGAACTTTTATAATTGAAAAAGAATTTGTAGGAGTTGTTAGATAAATTTTTTATTCAACCTAGCACTGGACCATGGGGTTCTCCAGTTTTATTTTTTTAAAATAATAATGATTCAATGATACTTTTCATTAATTATATATCCTTTAATAACATAACTATTAATAACAATTATCATTTTACACATATCGATGATTAGCTTGATCAGCTCCAAGGAGCCTAGTATTTTCAATGGTTTATTTGAGGTCCAAATATTATCAAATGAAGTTAAAGGAGGATGAAATTCTGAAGAAAAGGTTTCAGACCATATATGTGAATTATGAGTTTGTTTTTTTCCCATTCTGTATTCTAAAACACCTATTGTATTTATGGACCATATGAAAATATTTAAAAATGAGTTCTTGGATAAAATCATGGGTTTTTAATTAAGGATATTTTGGTATATTTAAAAACTCTTTACGAACATGAAATACAATTAAGGAATGTCTTAAAAAACATAAAACAAAAAAATTATTTTGATAATTTAGTATTTTTTAATATTTGTTACAATAAATTTATTTTCATCAGAACATTACCTCTAAAGATAGAATTACAATAGAACCTACTAAAACTAATGAAGTTGAATATTTTCTAACACCCATAAAGGTCAAAGAGATTCAATGTTATCTTACTTTAGTAGGTTACTATAAGTCTACTGTTGACAAAATTTCTCGATTTTATGTCCAATTGACTCTGTTAAATATAAAAGATGTTAAATTTTTCTATATAAAATAATGTGTTGAATGTTTTCAATAACTAAACTAAATATTGTTTATTTCTCATGTTTTGGAATATTCTTTTAGAAATGGTGAATTTTTCATCTACATTGATTCTTATTTGAAGATAATTGGTAGTAAAATAATTCAAAATGACTAGGTAATTGATTATCCTTCATGAAAAAAAAAATAACGAGTTAAATTAACCTTTGAATGATATATAGTTAACTGTTGTTGTTTTTGCGTAAAAAAATCGGAGGCTTCATTAATATGGAGTACATTGTTAAATAAATATTGATAAAAATTTTTAAATTATATATTTACTCAGAAATAATTGAAAATAATACATAGAATATGGCTGTAAATGATCAAGTATTATGATTTCATAATTAAGTCCCAACATAGAAAGGAAAACAAATTATAATTCTTTGGGTTATAATAATAATCCAACATTAACCATGTAACATTTATAAAATTATCCTTCGGTAACTGACTTGATTTGTTTTACACTAGATTTATTGGATGTAGACACAAAATCTATTTTTTTATTTTAGTATAATAGAATATATCAAAAATAATTATTTAAGCTTAGAAAGAGAATCACATTTTTAAGGAAAAGATAGAATAAATTAATAATGGTAAGTCCCATGTGTTTAATATTGATGAAGTAGGAGTTATTAGATTTGGAAACTTATTATCCATGCATTTTCATTCCCATTTGAAGAAAGATATTTTGTGTCCCTACTTTTGGATCATCCTGAAAGAAATAATATTTATAGATATATTATATAGTATTATAGGTGGGATTGAATGAAAATTGTTATTACTAAATTTACAATGAAATTTCGTAATTTTCAATAGGTTAAGCCTGAAAGAAAATTACCAAATGTAATGCTTCAACATTTCCCAATGATGGAGTTGAAATACGAAAATATATCCATGTATTTCATGGTATTATTTACAAGGAAATCATGATGTAACAATGCAATTTGGGTTATTTTTATTGATAAAATAACTCTACACATTTTCATCCCATTCATGACTTATGCCTTTGAATCATTTTTATAAATTGTATCTAAAAGTGATAGTTAGGTTACATGGAGATCTTATCTCAATTGTATCATACAATGATACTTGTTTCTGTAAAACCATGATATTTTATTAAAATTATTTATTCAAATAATATTAATTTCATCAATAGATTGTGTGGCATGCAACACCAATTCATAATGAAACGCGACATACCATTAAAATTTTATTTTTTAATTTGATAGATATTATATTGTCATTGGAATAGAAGATATGTATATGATTAACTAAATTGTGAAAAAATATATTTTAAAAAATTTTATAAAATAAAATATTAGGTGATAAATTAATTAGAAATGAAATTAAAATCATTTTTAAAATAAATTATTTTTTAAATAATATTTTTATGCACACAAACATGTTTTATCTTAATAAATTAAATAAAAATTGGAGAATTATTTTAGTGACATTTTTATTTGATATATTAAATCAATTTTTTTACATTCATCTTATTTTTTTTAATAATGATATAAGAATAAAATAATCGTATTCTTAAAAAATTTATTTTTCTAAAATCATTTTTTCAGAATATGTGAACTTTTTTTAAAATTTATTTTTTACACTTATAGAAGATGTATTTGAAAAAAATAAAAAAAAATTATGAATAAATAATTTTAAAATTATATTAGAGTGAATTGTGATAAATTTTTTATATAGATAGACATTCATGTGAATGTTGAAAATACTAGTTTCTATTAAACAATTACCATTTAATTCGAATCACTTAAAAGATAAATTTTATTTTTAATGGTTATAAAATAAATATTAGTTTGATTATATATATATTAATCTAGTTTAGTTTATTGGAATCAATTTTATATTTTATTTTGATAAAAAAACTTCTTATACATTTAAATATTTTCTCTTTAGAAAACCATTTTTTTCATCGCATCACGGGTTTAATTATAAGATTCAATTTTCCACATATTTGAATTAAATATTAAAAAATTGAATAATTATTTTGAATCATAATAATTAATATTATCTAATGAGGCTTACATAATTTTGTAACATAATGTATTGTAATAATTGTAAAAATTAATTATTGTTGTTAAGGTAAAAATGGTTTTACTAGGGGTAGAACAAAAATGATAAGGGGTTCCACAACCTATTTCAAGACCTTATTTATAAATTATCACATATAAGATCCTTTAATGATTTTTTTTGAGTATTTTGGAATGTGAAAACATGGGTACACTTTATTTATTTCAAAAATTACAAGTGTTCCACTCACCTCTCATATAAAAGGCCGCCCCCTCTCTACTCATATTCTCACATTAAAAAAACAATTATAAGCCAATAATTTCTATAAAAACATCTTAAATTTTCTCATCATTTCCTAGATACATTATATTGATAAAAAATACATCCAAATAATTCTGTCTGTGCTTACCTATGGAGGTTTTCTGAAGAAGAGGTATCGTTCTTAATCGAGTGTCTTTATTTTGTTTCATGTTCCACTACTTTAAAATATTATTCAATTATGATGATATAATAACACCAATATATATCACATAATGTGGTGTTATTATTTTAATATAATATCCTAAATATATTAACTATTCCATCAAATGAGATATAAATTCTCTATTTGCATGTATGATAGACCACCTCCCTGTGAACCAATGTTATTCATTTTCCGTCACCATCTATAATAGTCGATATAATGATGATTTTAATGTTTATATATTAGGTTTAATATATTATTAAATATATAAAATTATAATAAAAATTTACCTTATAATCTCACTACCAGTTGGAAAACAATAACATTGGTCATCTGTATAGTGGACTACCGCCTCACAAATCTATATGATGTATTTTTCATTTATATTTTACATGGATGGTAATAAGGATATATTAAATGAACATATAAGATATTTATAAAATAATTATACTTATATAATTATGATATCTCATATATCTTTTTACCTTCGATTTTGTGGTGGATATAATAACGTTGTTGGTGTATACGAAGACTACAGACTCGTGAAGATATGTGATCCATTTTTTACATTAGATTTAAATGGAATGTAATAAGGATATTTTAAAAAAATATGCGATATATAGGACATACAAAAGATTTTTGGAAAGAAAATATATTATTTAACATTCTTAAATTTCATATGTTGAGAAAAGGGTAAAAATATTCATGACCATGTATAACCTACCGTCTCAATGAACAGTGTATTTCATTTTCTATCGGAATTTTTTTAGATATCGCTTTCATTGGGTTTAAGGATCAAAACATACTTGATCGGTAAGGGAATTTTTTTCTCAATTTTATTTCTTTGGAATATATGTAATGTTATTCGTTAGTCTTCTACTATAAGGTGTATATAATATTAATTTGATATGTTATATTGTGAATCTACTTCTTTTAATGATGTTCAAAGTTTCAATAGATGTTATTTTTAATTAGGAATATGATTCCAAATATGCCAAATTGGTAATGGATTAATGTTATAATCTCATTATTTATCAGCATTGTTTATGAAAATTCTTTTAATAATGAATTCTTATTTTCGATTCATCAAAAAATTCATGAATTATCGTATCCTTTGGTTTCTTCATGAGAATAAATGTATTCTTTTTGTTTTTTTCTATTTATTCACTCAAGAGTTTAGAATAATATTTGTATGGAAAAATAACTATATTTCTCTCTTCAGTTGAAAACCCTTTTTCTTCCATAACACTGCATTCTAATTTTTTTTCAAATATAATTTAACATTATAAAAATTAATTATTAAATACATATTTTCTTAAATGTGACTTTTTAAAAAGTGTTTTAAAGGAAATATTTGTGTCTTTTTCCAAACAAATTCCATTTGGGTTTTACTGTAAATTTGAAAGGAGTATGTTTTTTAAAATGTACGACATGAAAGGTAATCTATGCCTTCATGAACACTCATTATTTTTAATCTTACTTTATTTGTTTCCATGTTTATTTCGAAATAAAATTATTTTGAATAATTTTTTATGTTTTAAAAAGTTGTTTTCAAAGTTTAACGTCTATTTTTCTGATGAAATATCTCAAGCGATCTTTCAAAATCTTATTCCATCTGATATCACATCATTTTATGTCACCTATACTTTACTCAAAATATGATCTAAGGATAATATTCTTACTATTTATCTGAATTTTTTATGTTTATGATGAAAATATATTTATGGAACCCATTTATTTTCCATGGGTTATACTATGATGAAATATTTTATGACACCAATTTCTTTTCATGGGTTTTGATATGATGAATGATTTATGAAACTACTTTCATTTAATTGTGTCTCAAATGATGAAGTTTTTATGATATTATGGAACATAAATTTATTGATTCTCTTATGAGTGGTACTTATATATCCCCTTGCTAAATTGTGTAATTATTAAGTTTATATGATCTTAATGGATACAAGGAAGGTTATTCCAGTCCCATAATAGGGGACATGGGAGGTTATCACAAGCTTGATGTAGGAATACATGTGGATATCACAATAAAAACATGTTATTATTCTCTTGATGGGTATCCTTGACATAAGTTTTTCAATGGTTATGTTTATCCAAAAATATAGGTCTTATGAAAATGTTATTGTCTCATTGCTCTTGGTATTAGATCACATTATGATTCATGTTTCATGAGCTGCCAATATTTTTTTCATGATTTACATTTATGATATATGATATGAAGGATATGGTTTTAAAATGTTATTCTTGTATTCTCATAACCATATGATCATGTTATATTGATATCATCCTTGTTTAACCTTAACAATAATCTGATCTCACCAATTATTATGTTACCTTTTCCAAATATATAAGGAAAACTATTAAGGATTATATGTCTAAGAATGGTGCTAATTCTGAAGATCTTAGTGGGAGATGACATAGATCACTTATAGACTAGTTGTTTAAGTACCCAGTTTTACGAATGAACTAGTACTAAATGTGTATGGAATTGATCATTATGTTATTTAATGAAAATACATATACTAATATGTAACATTTATGTATGATATGTTTGGGTCTTTATAAACATAAATTTATTTTTTGGAAAGGACCTCAGAAATATTTGGGTACTAAATTACATTTCAATAAAAAATTTCATCATCAAACGGATATAAATTACAAGAAGGTGATTTATCCTTCGAGGATATGCTTCATTATTGGTCAATGGGATACCAAGTATGTTGGGATCATTATATTTATTTGGTTGAGTTTACTTATAAAATAATTTTTCATTCCATTATATGGCTTCATCCTTTTGAGGCATTTTATGGAAAGAAGTGTAGTACGTTAGATTTTTTGAATGAAGTATGATAAATGAATTCTATGGTACTAGATTTGGTAGAGGAAATGGATGAGAAGGATCAGTTGATAAATTAACAATTTATGAAGGCTTTGGGCAGGCAAAAAATTTGTGCGGATAACCAGATGAATGTTCTTTCTTCAGACATAGGTGATATTGTTTTTTTAATGTTTCCCTATATAAAAGTATTATTTGATTTGGTAAAAGTGAAAGTTAAGAACATATTTTATTGGAACATCTGAAATCTAGGATAATGTTTTAATCAATTTCCTATCAATTTTATTTTCATCTATGTTTTTCCGATGTATATAATGTTTTTCATGTTTCTATGCTAAGGAAGTATGTGTCGGATTTATCTCATATTTTGATCCCTGAATAAGTCCAGTTGAAAGATGAAATTTCTTATAATGAACAACCAATTTATTTTTTATTGAACATAGGAAAAAGTTTATGTGTAATAAGGTGATTTATTATGATAATGTTTTCTTAAAAATCCATATGGTTGAAGTGGCATCATGGGAATCTAAAATGATATAAGGGAAAGATATCCCTACTGGTTTTATAAGTGAATATAGTTGTACGGATGAAATTTACAAAAAAAAGGATAATTTAACAACACTAGAACTAATATAATAAATCCCTTTTAAGTTTTTAATATTAATTTATAGTTATATTCATTATGAACATATTTAGTAATTTTTAAATAAAAAGGAAATAATTTTAATTAAACACTTTTATTATAAGGTTTTATATTAAATATTAATTTATAAATTATAGAATTTATATTTTATAAAATTATTTTAATTTTTTAAATAATTATATGAAAATTAAACGAGGGTTATTTTTTTATTTTTCAGATCATATTTATTTTTTTGAAGAATAGTGAAAAATAACAATTTTTTAAAGAATGTCATGTATTTTAAATAAATAAATAAATATAAAAGTTACATTATTTCGTGAATATTATTTCACATAAAATAATTATTTTTTATTTATATTTGTTCCGATTAATTGTATTTGAATCATATTTATATTTTAGTATAGTATAATTTTATTTTTTTGTTTAAAATTTATATTTTTTCTGAAAACAATTTTAATGTGACCAATGGTTTTATATTTTATTAAATAAAATTCCCCTAAATATGAATTATTTAAATGAAATTTAAATATTTTATATAAATAATCATTTATTTAAATTCATAAAATTATGATTACTAGTCATGTAGTTAATATAAAATTATCTTATACTTTAAAAATACATTTCCTAGAAAAACGCTTCTCGCCGTGATTCTGGGTTGTATTTTTAAATTAAACTCAACCTCTTATTTGGGTTGAAAATAGTAAAATTAATTCCATAATTTTTAAAATAATAATCTATATTATTTAATAATTTATACATAATTTTTATTCAAAATGAATAGTGAAAGTTGTAAAAATATTTTACCACAGTTTAGCTGAAAACAAATTTTCCAAGGGGAACTAAAAAGATAAGGGTTCAAATGAACTAAAGGAATTTATAAAATATATTTTATGGATATATTTGGAACATATTATTTTGAATTCTTGATAATATTTCATTTTGGATCTTTTATTGGATGATAAAAATAGTGTTACACCTTTTCATTCAAAAATTACAAGTGTGCCACTCACTCCACATAAACGGCCACCCTCTCCTATTCTATTCAAACCATTAAAGCCATTTAAAACATCTAATAACTATACAAATACCGTCATTAGTTTCATAGACACAACCTAAACCCCTTATTTTTATCATAAAACCATATTATTGTAACATCCCACGTAAGTAATGAATAATAGATATTTTTATCTATGTATACTAATGTATTAGATAGTGTTTTAGAGGCTTAAAATGAGAATAAATCCAATCTTAAGCATGGAATACACTAGTATTTTTAAAAGATTATTTAACAGCCTGTTGATGGAAAACCATTTTTAAATCTATATTTTTAAAATTTTATAAGCTATATTTACCAAAATAATCTTAAAATTTATGATTGGGACATTGAAATTTACATTGGATAATTTTTTGGTATTTTTCTGACAATGTTCATTTTTTAATGAATAGTGAAAAATACTGCACTTTACATCAAAACTGCTTTTTCATCTAATTTAATTATATGGATAGATTATCTTTTTAATTGGTTTTAAAGTTCAATTATAATATATTTTTACCATTTAATCCATTAGTGGTCGTTGGAATTAATTTCACTTTGAAATTTGACTTAAACTAGTGTCAATCTTTTAATACTTATTGTCTCATAAAAACATGTTATTTGCTCTGACAGTGGGAATTAATTATAAAATTAATTAATTTAACTTATATTTATTTAATTTTTTAAAATATACATTATTTTTGAATTCGGAATATCAAATATATATTAGGGTGAAGTTTTGGTATTTTTCTCAAAAACTTCAATTTTTGATGAATAGTGAAACCACTAAGTGGTACTTATAAAAACTGATTTTTCGTTTAATGAAATTTTACCACCTATGTGTTTTGAATTTCAAAAATCGGACATACATGGTTGTCATTAAGAAGTAAAATGTTGTTCAATGGGATTAAAATAATTTTTAGCTAAATAGTAACTTCTAAGTTTTTAATCGCGATTAGAGGTAATTTGTGTAATTTAAGGTAAGAATAAAGTTTTAATAATATGAGATGAGCTTGACACATGTAATAAACTTATTGGATGTGTCATGGCCGACCAACACAATCCATGGGTCATCTTGGGGACCCCATGGAGCCACTTTGTAAGGAAAATGACATTAATATCTTTTTATTTAATGTTAAAATTAAAATGACACAAACATGAGTTGTTTTACTAAAACAATTTTTACATGGGGTTATACAAGTCATATTTTTGACTATAAATATTAATTAGGAAGATAAAAATATTTCCTACATAATGATATTTTTTTATAATTTTTAGACATTAAATAAATTAAATTATTTAAGACATCATGATGATGCAGCGATTACCTGATTAATAATGGATTTAAATAAAATGAAAAGATAATGTAAAATATTTGACCTACACATTTACAAAACCTATTGGATGGGTATATTTCGAACCATTATCACCTTATCCTTTAATTATATCAATTTGGGACCTTTTAAATCCGAAACTCATTTTAAAATATAGTAACGTTTCTTTACTTTCCAAGAGTGCCCCTCCTCTCCTCTTATAAAAGGCCCCCACCTCTACCACTTTTCCCACAATTCCAAAGCCTTTGGCTCGGCCAAAACCTGCCCATTTTGTCTCTACAAATCCCTCTATAACTCTTAGAAACCTCACTTTGGGTAGAAGTCTTCCCAAGGAAGCCTTTGAGCTCAAACCAAAGAGAGTTACCTGATTTTAAGGTAATGTCTTCACTTGAGTCCTTTTGTTTTATTTGTCTTCTCCAACCCCCTAAAATCTTTTTATTAATATCTTTGTAACAAATCCAGTATCATCAATATACTAGGATTTTTTTATAAGAATTATTAGAGCTGCACTTACACACACCTACATATAATGGTTAAAGAACACACTGTTTCCGTGGATGGCGAATTTCTTCCTCTCGAAATGATGATTGTTCAACATTATTTTAACACCTTCAAAGGTGTCCATTAAGATGAAACTCTATTTATATATGATATATAATATGTTTATGTTTTACTTAAGCTTCTGTATTTCTCATTTATGGCATACCTTTATGGTTTCCATTATGGATAAAACACGATATCTTCATTTTAGGAAGTGCGGACTACCGCCCCCTCAAAGTGATTTGATTCGTTAATGAAATATTTGGGATGTATAAATAATGTAATTAATGGTATTATATATGATATTATACTGGAATTATAATATACCCTTATATCATTATGATTCCATTCCATAAAATATGAAATAGAAATGAAAGCAGCGTTCATGCGTATGTACGGCTTACTGTCTCTATGAACGGTGCATTTCATTTCTTACCTCTAAATGATTATGTAATATTATAAATGCATGTATATACTGGATATATATGATATATATAATATATATGATATATAAATCATGAGTATAACTCTGGATATAATGGATACATGAACAACTTGTAATTATAAAGAGCATATTTTTGACTCAAGTACCAATGATTGTTAAAACGACCGTTATTAACTATAATAATTACATAGTGTTCATGACATGGTAATAAGTGATATAAATGGAAGAATGAACTTGAAAAAGGATCTTAAGAAAGTAGAAATTATCTCATGTTTATTATTCGGGTGATTAAAGAACGATCGAGTCATGTCGAGCCCGAGTTATGGGACTTCGTCTCAATCTCCATTCATTGAGGCATATTTTGTTTTATACACAACTTTCTTATATACGGTGTATAAACCCATTTGACTTTTATGTTTATCCAAAAGGAATCTTTTTTATACGAATTGTTTTACAAAATGACAAAAGGGAATGTATTTGTCGTACGTATGCGGCGACAATGACTTCTCCGCCGCCGTGACCATTATTTGAGTTTCGTCTTCCTCTACAAGCCATACCTTATTTTGAAAAGAAAAATAAATACCATGTTTTAATTTTCATTTATTTGGGTATTTAAAATGGTTTTCATAATGTTTTTATATCAATGTGTTGTATTTATTTCTTGTGATTGAAAAGTAGAAATGTTAAGTTTCCTTTATGCATGTTTTTATGTGATACGGTTATGATATGGTTCTTGGGAAATATTATGAAGACGGTTGGTTCAGTGATAAACTAAGGGCAGGTGAGCCTGATATATCTCTCCAATTCATTGGGTAATGTGAAGGAGTGAAACGTTAAGTTTTCTCTGAAGAGATTTAGGGAATATACTGTGATGGGTATTCCAAATGTAACCAAGAGTGTTACTCCCTACATAAGAATGTTATGAATGACTCAAGATACCTTTATGTCATATGATTTCTATGATCTATTCATGATTTGATGAGGTATGTTAGAGTGCCTATGTTTTATGAGTAAAGTGTGATTTCATTCTTAGGTAAATAGGATCTCATGTTTCCTTTCCATATTTTTATAACCCTTACGAAGATTTTTATGCTCATCCCAAGTTTTTGAAATGTTTTTCACAGGTCAAGGGAATGGTACATGATAAGATGATAGTGTCAAGGAAGTGTCATGAAAGAATCCATGTTTTATTTTAAATATGTTTCTGTTGATGAGAAAAATGAATACTATCTTTATGTAACCACTTTGTTTAAATGTAGAATGTAATGAAAGTTTTATGATCTAATTCTCTACAACTCTAAACCTGAAAATATCCTCAATGTGTAATCCTGTAATAACACAAGATTAAGTAAGGTTTAAGGTTGGGGCCTTATAGTTGGTATCAAAGGTCAGTTTAGATAACTTTAGGAGTAAGAATTATATTAAATTATTATCCAAAAATATTTATTTTATGGTCAAATTGAAGTGATATAGAATTTGAAGATTACCATGTTGCTTCACCTAAGACATTTTTTTCAGAATGATTTTCTACAGAGGAAATAGGGAAGCAGTGCTAGGAAGGCATATAGAAGGAAATAACCTTCTGAATCAGCATCCTGAGTTGGTCGGAATTCGAACTGAACAGTTTATTGTAGTAATGGTGTAGTTGACTCAAGTGATAAATGTTGGTGGTATCCATGCAGGAGATCAGCCAGATCAACCACAGAGGAACATGTCATTGGTGGAACATTTCATGAGGCAACATCCCCCATCATATAGAGTATCATCTGACCCTGTGCTAGCTAAAGGTTGGATTAAATCACTGGAGAAGATTTTTGATGTCATGGGGTGTTCAGACAATCAATAGGTTAGTTTTTCTATTTACCGTTTGGAGGGTGAAGCAGATCAGTGGTGGTTGATGGTTAAAAATATCAGGGACACAGATGAGATTGATGCTCCCGACTGGGATGAATTCAATGATATTTTTCTTGAGAAGTATTTTCCTAAGGCTGTTCGACTTAGGATGGAAAAAAATCCCTGGAATTGAGTCAAGAGGAAGACTCAGTGGCCTCCTATGAAGTATGTTTGACTAGATTGGAAAGGTATTCTCCAAATTTTATCTGAGACCTTGATAGTATAATCAATCGCTTTTACTCCGGAATAAAGCCAAAATATCAAAGGGAATTAGCTTCTCGTGAGTTTAAAAGTTATGAAAAGCTTGTTAGATGTGATGATAAGGTGGAAATAGAGTTTGCCGATGATCAAGTGTTCTATAAAAACTAGCAGAAGAAGAGACCGAGGTGGCAGGAGAAACGAAATAATTCTTCAAAAATGTCTGATGGTAAGAAAACTAAGTTTCCAGTTTGTGATAAATGTGGTAAAAGGCATGCTGGGGAATGTATTCTGAATTCTGGAAAGTGCTACCGATGTAGAAAGATGGGACATAAGGCTCGTGATTGCACTGAAAAAGATTAGGGTGATAGTAAGACCAAATTTGATTTACAGTTAGTGAAATGTTTTAAGTGAAATGAGATAGTCCACTATGCAAACGAGTGTTCGACATAGAGCTTGAGTGACGGGAAGCAGTTAGACTGCAAGCATAAAGCGGTGGTGAAATCATTTGCAACTACTTCAGCAGATGTCGGGTCGTCAAATGAAGTTGTATCAGGTACTTTGTTTGTTTTTTCAGATTATGAATGTGTGTTGTTTAATTCAGGGTCTACGCATTCTTTCATCTCTGAAACCTTTTCTAGTAAAATGGGAA
The DNA here is from genome assembly GCA_963277665.1 of Viscum album. Lineage (NCBI taxonomy): Eukaryota > Viridiplantae > Streptophyta > Magnoliopsida > Santalales > Viscaceae > Viscum > Viscum album. The sequence goes on from OY728152.1 coordinate 2,090,603,735, forward strand.
TACCATATCAAGAAATGACTCTTGAACATGTGGTGAAAACACCTAGGGGAAATGTTGAGGCAAAAAGAATTGATAAGAATCTTCCTATCCTTATCTGTGTAAAGAACCTTCCTGAAAACCTTATTGTTTTACCTCTAGTAGAGTTTGATGTTATCCTAGGTATGGATTGGCTCTCTATTTACCATGATAATATTGACTGTAGAGCTAAAAAAGTTTCTTTTCAGAAATACATTCAGTTAGTGTATAGGAATGAACCCTTACTGTTGATAACATATCAAGATGCCGAGAAACATGTAAAAGATGGAAATGAATGTTACCTTTCACACATCATTGAAAACAAAGGAACTATACAGATTAATGATTTGCCAGTGGTAAATGAGTATCCTGATGTTTTTTCTGATGAGTTTCCTGGAATAATACCAGATCGGGAAGTTGAATTTATTGTTGACTTAGTTCCTGATGTTAAGCCAATTTCAAAACCCCCTTATCGAATGGCTCAAATTTAACTTTTAGAGTTGAAAGAGAAATTGCAAGACTTATTATAGAAAGTTTTCATTCGACCTAGCACATCACCATGGGGTGCCCCTGTTTTATTTGTTAAAAAGAAAGATGGTTCTATGAGACTTTTCATTGATTATAGAGCCTTGAATAACATCATTGTTAAGAACAAATATCCTTTTCCTTATATTGATGATTTGTTTGATCAGCTCCAGGGAGCTAAGTATTTTTCAATGATTGACCTGAGATGGGGTACCATCAGTAGAAGGTAAATGAAGCAGAGGTTTCGAAGACCGCGTTTCATAAAATATATGGCCATTATGAATTTGTAGTAATGCCTTTTGGGGTAACCACTGCACCTGCTGTATTCATGGACCTAATGAATATAATTTTCCAGGAGTTCTTGGATAAGTTTGTGGTTGTTTTCATTGATGATATTTTGGTGTTTTCTAAAAGTAAAGAGGAGAATGAAAGACAATTAATGGATATTTTTAAAACTATAAAATAATATAAATTGTATGGGAAATTTAGGAAGTGTGAGTTTTGGTTGCAAAAAATTTCTTTCCATGGTCATATTATTTCTAAATATGGGATAACTGTTGATCCTGCAAAAAGAAAGGTTGTTGAAGAATGGGCAAGACCCACAAATGTAACTAAGATTCGTATTTTCCTTGGTTTGGTAGGCTATTACCGAAGTTTTGTTAGAAATTTTTCACGGTTATCTAGTACAATGACTAAGCTAACTCGGAAGGGTGTTAAGTTTATCTAGACAAAAGAATGTGATGAGTGTTTGCAGGAGTTGAAAAGAAGATTGATGAATGCTCCAGTTTTGGCACTTCTTTCCCAGAATTTTGAGTTTGTTATATACAGTGATGATTCTTTGAAAGGACTTGGTTGTTTCCTTATGCAGAATGATCAGGTAATTTCTTATGCTTCACATCAATTGAAAACTCATGAGGTAAATTACCCTATACATGATTTTGAATTAGCTACTGTTGTTTTTCCTTTAAAAATTTCGAGGTATCATTTTTATGGAGTAAAGTGTGAAATATATGCCGATCACAAAAGTTTAAAGTATATATTCACTCAGAAAGAATTGAACATGAGACAATGGAGATGGCTAGAATTAATCAAGTATTATGATTGTACAATTCATTACCATCCGGGAAAAACAAATAAAGTGGCTGATTCTTTGAGTCGAAAAAGTAATGCTTCATTAACAATGTTGCATTTGGAACATGATCCTTTTGTTAAGGATTTGATGAACATTGGCATAGAAGTTGTTGGTGTAGGATGTCCATCTCTTTTATTTCAGGTATCAGTGAAATTTTCTTTATCAGACAGAATCAATCAAGCACAGAAGTAAGACAGTGAGTTTCAGAAAAAGGTAGAGCTGGTTCAGAATGATAAGTTGTCTGAATTCAGCATTGATAATGATTGTGTTTTGAGATTTGGGAAGAGATTGTATGTTCCTTATGATTCACAGTTGAAGAGAGAGTTGTTATGTGAAGCTCATAGTTCTCCGTTTTCAGTTCATCCTGGAAGTACTATGATGTACAGAGATCTGCGGGAGTATTACTAGTGGGATAGAATGAAAAAAGATATTGCTGATTTTACAGTGAAGTGTTTGACTTGTCAACAGGTTAAAACAGAGCGGTAGATACTGAATGGGATGCTTCAACCTTTACCGGTGCCAGATTGGAAATGGGAAAATATATCCATGGACTTTTTTGTGGGATTAGCAAAGACATCTTGAGGTAATAATGAAATCTGGGTTATTGTTGATCGCTTGACTAAATCTGCTCATTTCATTGCTATATGAGATAATTTTTCCATAGATCAACTTTCCCATTTGTATCTTAAAGAGATAGTCAGGTTACATGGAGTTCCTCTCTCTATTGTATCAGATCGCGATCCCAGGTTTACTTCTATCTTTTCGGAAGGCCTTCAGAAGTCATTGGGTACTGAATTAAATTTTAGTACAACTTTTCATCCTCACTAAGATGGGAAATCAGAACAAACAATTCAGACTTTAGAGGATATTCTACGTTCTTGTTTGATGGATTATCAGGGAAGTTGGGACCAACATCTTTCTTTGGTTGAATTTTCATATAATAACAGTTTTCATTCCAGTATACAGATGGCACCATTTGAGGCGTTATATGTGAAGCAGTGTCAAACTCTAACTTTTTGGGATGAAGTGGGTGAAAGGAAGCTGATGAGACCTAAATTGGTAGAAGAGTTGGCAGAAAAAGTTCAGTTGATACAGAAACACATGAGAACAGCTCAGAGCAGGCAGAAGAGTTATGCGGACAACAGGAGGAAGGATCTCTCTTTTGAGGTAGGTGATCATGTTTTTCTCAAAGTCTCACCATGGAAAAGTGTGATGTGATTGGGTAAGAAAGAAAATCTGAGCCCAAGGTTCATTGGACCATATGAAATTCTAGAGAGAGTTGGATCAGTTGCATACCGAGTGGCTTTACCTCTGAGCTTATCTCACGTACATAATGTTTTTCATGTTTCCATGTTAAGGAAGTATATACCAGATCCATCTCATGTTTTGAGTCCAGATGTAGTTCAGCTGGAAGAGAACCAATCATATGAGGAACAACCGGTCCAGATTCTTGACCATATGGAGCAAGTGTTACGGAATAATTTGATTAATCATGTAAAGGTTTTGTGGAAATCCCACATGGTTGAAGAGGCAACATGGGAATCTGAAAATTCAATGAGGGCTAATTACCCCCACTTATTCGATAAGTAAATAAATTGCGGGGACACAATTTTTTAAAGGGGGAAGGATGTAACATACCAAGTAAGTAATTAATAATGGATATTTTTATCTAGTTCTACTAATGAATTAGATAGTGTTTTAGAGGCTTAAAATGAGAATAAATCCAATCTTAAGCATGGAATACACTAATATTTTTAAAAGATTACTTTACAGCCTTTTGATGGGAAAACATTTTTAAATATATATTTTGATACTTTTATAATCTATATTTTTCAAAATAAACTTAATATTTATGATTGGGACATTAAAATTTACATTGGATAACTTTTTGGTATTTTTCTAACAATGTTCATTTTTTAATGAGTACTAAAAAATACTGCATTTTGCATCAAAACTGCTTTTCATCTAATTTAATTATATGGTTAGATTATATTTTTAATTGGTTTTAATTTTCAATTAGAATATATTTTTATCATTTAATCCAATAGTGGTCGTTGGAATTAATTTCACTTTGAAATTGGACATAAACTACTCTCAATCTTTTGATACTTATTGTTTCATAAAAACACGTTATTTGCTCTGACAGCGGGAATTAATTATTATATTAATGAATGTAACTTATATGTTTTTAATTTTGTAAAATATACATCATTTTTGAATTCGGAATATCAAATATAGGCTAGGGTGAAGTTTTCGTATTTTTCTGAAAAACTTCAATTTTTGATGAATAGTGAAACCACTAAGTGGTACTTATAAAAACTGATTTTTTCCTTTAATGAAATTTTACCGCCTCTATGTTTTGAATTTAAAAAATCCGAAATACATGGTTGTCATTAATATTTAAATGTCGTTCAATGGGATTAAAATATTTTTTTGGTGAATAGTAACTTTTATGTTTTTAATCGCGATTAGAGGTAATTAGTGTAATTAAAGGTAAGATTAATGTTTTAATAATATGATATGAGCTTGAAAGATGTCCTACCCTTATTGTATGTGTCATTCCCGACCGATAAAATCCATGGATCAACTTGGGGACCCCATGGAGCTACTTTGGAAGGAAAATGACATTAATATCTTTTTATTTAATGTTAAAATTAAAATGACACAAACATGAGTTGTTTTACTAAAACAATTTTTACATGGGGTTATACAAGTCATATTTTGTACTATAAATATTCATTGGGAAGATAAAAAGATTTAAAACTTCATGATATTTTTTTTATAATTTTTCGACATAAAATTAATTAAATTATTTATGACATCATGATGATGCAACGATGACCTCATTAATCATGGATTTAAATAAAATGAAAATATAATGTAAAATCTATGACCTACACATGTCCAAACCCTATTTAATGGGTATATTTCGAACCCTTATCACCTTATCCTCGAATTATATCAATGTGGGACCATTTTAATCCGAAACTCATTTTCAAATAAAGTAACATTTCATTACGTTCCAAGAGTGCCCCTCCTATCCTCTTATAAAAAGCCCCCACCTCTACTACTTTACCCACACTTCCAAATCCTTTGTCTCGGACAACCCCTGAACATTTTGTCTCTCCACATCCCACTATAACTCTTAGAGGCCTCACTTTGGGAATAAGTATTACCAAGGAAGCCTTTGAGCTCAAACCAATGGGAGTTACCCGATCATAAGGTAATGTCTTCACTTGAGTCCTTTTGTTTTGTTTTGCTTCTTCAACCCCCCTAATCTCTTTTTATTCATTTCTTTTGTAACAACTACATTATATAAAATATACTAAGATGTTTTTACAAGAATTATTCGAGCTTAACTTACACACACCTACATCTAATGGTTAAAGGACATACTGTTTCCGTGGATGGAAAATTTCTGCCTCCTGAAACGATGATTGTTCAACATTATATTAACACCTTAAAAGGTGGCCATTAAGATGACACTATATTTATATATGATATATATTATTTTTATATTTTACTTAAGCTTTTTTATTTTAAAATTATGGAATACCTTTATGGTTTCCATTATGGGTAAACGCGATATCTTCATTTTAGGAAGTGAGGACTACCGCCCCCTAAAAGTGATTTGATTCGTTAATGACATATGTGGGACGTATAAAGGACGTAATTAATGGTATTATATATGATATTATACTGGAATTATAATATACCTTTATATCATTATGATTCCATTCCATAAATACGAAATAGAAATGAATGTAGCGTTCATGCGTACGTACGGCTTACCGTCTCCATGAACGACGCATTTTATTTCTTACCTCTAAATGATTATGTAATATTAAAAATTCATGTATATACTGGATATATATGATATATAAGATATATACATCATGAGTATAACTCTGGATATAATGCATACATGAACAAATTCTAATTATAAAGAGCATATTTATTACTCAAGTAACAATGATCGTTAAAACGACTGTTATTTACTAAAATAATTACATAGTGTTCATGACATGGTAATAAGTGATATAAAAGGAATAATGAACTTGAAAAATGTTCTTAAGAAAGTAGAAATTAACTCAAGTTTGTTATTCAGGAGATTAAAGAACGATCGAGTCATGTCAGACCCGAGGTATGAGACTTCGTCTCAATCTCCATTCATTGAGGCATATTTTGTTTTATACACAAATTTCTATTATACGGTGTATAAACCCCTTTGAAATTTACATTTATCCAAAAGGAATCATTTTTATACGAAGTGTTTTACAAAACCTCAAAAGGGAATGTTTTTTTCGTACGTATGCGGTGACAATGACTTCTCCACTGCCATGACCATTATTTGAGTTTCGACTTCCTCTACAAGTCATACCTTCTTTTTAAAAGAAAAATAAATACCATCTTTTACTTTTCATTTATTTTGGTATTGAAAATGGTTTTTGTAATGTTTTTATATCAATGTGTTGTATCGATATCTTGTGATTGAAAAAGTGGAAATGTTATGTTTCCTTTATGCATGTTTTTATGTGATACAGTTATGTTATGGTTCTTGGGCATTATTATGAAGACGGGTGTTTCCGTGATAATCTAAGGGTGGGTGAGCCCGATATAGCTCTCCAATGCATTGGGTAACGTGAAGGAGTGAAACGTTAAGGTTTCTCCGAAGAGATTTAGGGTATACACTATGATGGGTAATCCAAACGTAACAAAGAGGGTTACTCCCTACGTAAGAATGTTATGAATGCATCATGTTACCTTTATGTCTTATGATTTCTATGATTTATTCATGATTTGATGAGGTATGTTAAGGTGCCTATGTTTTATGGGTAAATTATTATTTCATTCTTATGTATATATGAACTCATGTTTCCTTTCCATATTTTTATAACCCTTACTGAGCTTTTTATGCTCATCCCAAGTTTTTGAAATTTTTTTCATAGGTTAAGGGAAAGGTACATGATAAGATGATAGTGTCAAGGAAGTGTCAAGAAAGAATCCATGTTTTATTTTAAATATGTTTCCGTTGATGGGAAAAATTAATACTATCTTTATGTAACCACTTTTTTTAAATGTAGAATGTAATGCAAGTTTTATGATCAAATTCTCTAATACTTTAACCCTGAAAAGATCCTCAATGTGTAATCTTGTAATAACTCAAGATTAAGTAAGGTTTAAGGATGGGGCCTTATACTTATGATGGATTTTTTTGCTCATCTAGTTTGGTTGTCTAAATAAGAGGAATTATTCTTAATCGATCATTTTTTTTATTTATTCTTCCACCTCCTTATAATATTAATAAATATTTTTAAATAATAAAACAATTATTTCCCATATAATTATATGTTATTATTTTAATTTAATTACCTAACCCCATTTCCACTTCCATCAAATGGGAAACGAAATCATCATTCATGTGAATAATGGACTACTGCCACACAAACTGATGTGATTCATTTTTCAACAACACATCTTAGGGAATATTAAAAAGCTGGATTTATATTATATATATATGATATTTTAAACAGAATTATACATTTTTAATTATTATATAACATATACCTTTTTACTTTCAATTCCATTGGGGATACGATAACATCACTCGTGTGTAAAACAGAGTACCACCTCATGAAGCGATGTGATTCATTTTTCACTAACGATTTACAAGGAAGGTAATGAGGAAACATTTAATAAATATACATGGTATAAATGACATAATTAAGATATTAATTACATAATTTTAATTACTAAAAGATAATATATCATTTGATTTTTAGCTTTCCATTCACTAAGAAATGATAATTTTTTTCATGTGTACATGTTGACTAGCACCTCTATAAAGAGACAGAATTAAATTTTAATAACCACTGCACTTTGATTATATATATATCTGTGTGTGTGTATATATAATGAAATAATATTTTATATATGATATTATGATAATTTATAAAAAAATAATACATTCCTTCTTTCCATAATGTTCATTGAAAATTGGAAAGTTTACTCAAGGGTACATACAACTAACAGTCCCTATGATCGTAACATTGATCATTTTTCATAACAATATTAAATGATTGTAAATAAAAGAATAATTTATTTATAAAAATGATAATTATTTAATGATTATTAGTCATTTTATTATGAATTAATAACCATTTTGACCATATTCAACATACCAAATTCAATTTTGACACATAAGAAAAATATCATCAAAACATCAGACATAAAATTAATTAATTATGTAATTGTATTTTACATTGTAATAAGTATAATAAAATGATTAATAAACCTAAAAAAATTCAAAATAATTGAAATAATTAACATAATTTTATAAAATTATTATGATATTGAATGCATGTGATCGATTATACTTATGGTAAGGGACAGTTTCAATTTCCTTTAATTGAGGCATATTTTGATGTTATAAAACAATATGATTTTACGAGTTGTATATAAAGAACCATTAGAAATTTTAAATCATAAATTTCTCAATTATTATGAATTTTATTGTTTTGAATAATTTTGTTCTTTCATGGGTCATATGATTCAAATGCTTCCAAAGTGGTAGGGGACTTTTCATTAAAAATATCCTCTTGTGATGTTTTCCATCTTACTCTATTTTTCATCAATATCCATGTTTTTAAAATTATTTTATAAAGGTAATTATAATTAAATGATAGTTATTATAATGGAGAAATTTTTATTTCTTTCAATGTTTTGTAAAAGGAATGATTTTGTGGAATTTTTGACTTTCTTTACAAACGATAAAAGGAGTGATCTATTTTATCATATATGACAACAATGACGTTCCCCTCCCCCATAACTATTATTTAATGTTTTTATGCCATTATAATTTTTAATTTTTTATTCAAATAAAAACATTAATTCTAGATATTTTGTTATATAAAATTTTTTTAATATAAAAGGGTATTTTGTAATCCAAAAATTATTGTTATAGGATTTTAAATGTGCGTTTCAATAGTTTTATGATTAAAATGTGCATTAATAAAGTGTTTTATTCTTGAATTGGCACTTGAGTATTATAAAAGTGAAATATATGAGAATGATAAATCTTATATAAATGGTTAATGACCATTATATTTCATGTATGAGTTTGATATAGCTTATATGATGGGTGCACCCAAATAGCGACAAGTGCACCCAATATAGATTATATGATGGTTATGCCCAGATAGTTCTCTAATTCATTCAGTAATCCGCATCTTCTTAATAGAAATGATATATATAGTTTCTAAGAGGGATTCTCTTATGGATTTCACTTGGATTTATTTATTTCTTACATGGGTTTAAATTAAATTTTGAATGTGATGTTCTATGTTTCTAAGAAGGGATTTCATTTTCTTATTATGGTTTTGAATGATTTTATTTGAGTAAAAAGTGTCTATATGATTCTTTTTTAAATTAATTTTTTTATAAACTAAATGTACATTTGAAATTATGTTAAATATTTCATGGGTGTATATATTTTTAACTAGACTAATGGTTTTCTTTTTTTATTTTCCTTACTATGATTTTTCTGTTCATCCTTTGTTTGTAAAATGTTTTTCAGAGTTTTAAAGGATGGATAAGGGAAAAAAATCTTTATAAAATCAACAAATATTTTTAATGAATATAAATCATATTTTAATTTAAAAGTTTTATATTATGAAAAAAATGGATAATTATTATAAATGTACACATTGTATTATATGGTTTTTTAATGTATGAGTTATGATGTAATTCTCTAAAACTCTAAACCTAAATATATCCTTAAATGTAACAGAATTAATTCAGGACTTAAAACTCAATATTATGTAGTGTTTACGGATATGTCCGTATATCAGTCTCTTAATATTTATAGGTGATATATCCAATGCCATTGCTTTGGGTTTCATTCCACTCTAATACTCCATAATAATATCACCAAAGATTCCAACATTTAAATATTCTTTAAATGTGGATTTTCAATAATACTATATTCATAAAAATAAAATTAATTGTATATTTTATTTTTTAATAAGATGTTATCAACCATTACATGAGATTTATAACTCTTGGTTTACACTTACATAGGTACTCTTTTATAGTATCATTACCCTTATGTCAGTACCCTAATGTTGCTTTGTTTCCCTTACGCATCCATGTTACCCATACACTGGTACCCTTACGCAACCACATTACCCTAATGTGTGTAACAGTAAATATCATCCACATACATTCTCTTTATATTTTCATAGGTCATATATAATATTTATTACCTTTACATTAGATCACGTGATACCTTTACATAAGTAATTCAAAGAAAGGGTCACTTTTCATAGCCTCAATGTATCATTATGTAGCACAATATCAACTTGGTTTATCCTTATGAAGGTAATGACTTGTCTGTACTTATAATCTATGTTCCCTTATATATTGTAGTATCAAATATATTTACCCTTACAAATGTAATGACTTACCTTTACAAATTCCGTAGAAAGTGAGAATTACCTTTATATAACCACCGTGTTTAATTAATAAACAAATAAGACCTTCTTAAAATCACTAAAAAACTCTATATAATCACCTAGATATAGAATAAAACTCCTCATGAAATAATATTTTTATTTCTCAACCTTATCTAATTCATATTATTCTATATCATGATGTAATAAATGTGTCATCATTGACAAAATTATTTAAGAAGAGAAGTGATTGTGTTGGTGAAGAAGCATGGATAATGACTATTCTCCATGTCAGTTATGATAATTTTTTAGTTCTACATTAACGTAGAAGGACTATGTCAATGATTATACATTGTTTATAAAAATATTAATGCTATAATTGACGAATAATAGAATTTCAAAGTCTATGAATAATGTATTGGAATTAAAAATACGAATTTATTTTGTGTATTGGAATTTATATAAATAAATTCCATGATTAAATAAAAGAGATAAGTTGGAAATATATATTTAAATTTGTATTTGTAATTCATCATATTCAATATTTCACTTAGATATTTTTCTAAGTGTTACAAAATTTATTATCCAACCATTTGATATAGCAACCAGCTCTATCATATATATATATGGGAGGAGGAACTCAGCCACCTAAGAGATATGTTTCATAGACACCGCATGGAAACAACAGAGGGGATGAACATATAATAACCATATGTGATCTCAAGTGAGTATGAATAGAGTGGCTGAGTGGGCCTTCATAGTGAATCCCTACCCATAGAAGACTATGTGTTATGTGTAGTTCGGGAGAAGAACCTAGTCTACTCACATTACGCAATTTAAAGAACATAAATTATTATTAAGGAGCTCTAAATTGAAAAAATATTCAATGTCAGACAAGCACATGTGGGGTAATATTAACTCACATTAAAATGTCACACATATACTCATATTCATTTTATCTAACTAATTTGATTCATTTGTTCATTGTGATAAATCTTCTTCAACCCCACATTGCATGTTGTTTTTCTAAATACCATATGATCAACATGTCATGATTGTTTCAGCCATTATTTATCTGATATCGAATTTATGATGTGATACATACAAAAACAAATATTCACATATTCGTACATGGATTCTATGATTTGCATACAATCAAGAGTTCAAATAATATTCTCTTTTTAGGGACAATAAAAATTTATTATGATGTGTCCATGCATTTTTAATACAATTATGAGTTCGTTCTTCTAGAAAAAGATGGATCATGACATTATTTTTTGCATGCACATGAGGCTTTTTCACATAATAAATTAGGCATAAAAAGATAATTATTAGGTTGGTAAAAGAATTTAGGAGTGGTGGTGGAGATATCATCTATGAACACTAACGGAATGATTCCTATAAATGATAATATCATTTTAGAAGGATCACATTTTCTAAAAAGAGACATAGAACCATAATGTAATCTTTTCTATCATGAAAAATGATATCTTTTAAACTTTTTCTTATAAATCTAAAAATCAAGGGTTTCATGATTAAATTGGTACACCAGAGTCCTTTAAATATATTGAACACATTTGAAGAGCTTCTTGACGATCTAGTTCTATGAATCCCTTCTTGGATTGTGTGAACTCACTTGTATATTGCATACCTATTTTGACGTGCGTGAAGAAGATATATGATATATCACATAGTAACTTACACGAAGGAGCTAGAGAATAATAAGATACCCAATATTTTTTGTGAAGATTACTAGAACATAGTATTGTGCATGTGGGGATAATTGAATCAGTTCCATGCATGCAAGGATTTTAATGAGAATAATTATATAACTAAATCAAGAAAATTTCATACAATAATAATATAAATAAATAAGGTGAAAGAAGGGTTAAAATATGCATTTTTAATTACATCTTGCATTAAATAAGTGCACTTGTCTAGATTGAATTGAGAATTCATGTAGATTGTAGAGAAATTTACATGAGATTCATTCCTTCCTATAATAATACTAGAAGAAATTTTTTTCAATACATGAACACATTTAGTGGGTATGGGAATTCCTCATATAGTATATAGAATATAATAATCATTTTTTCACTAAGGTAATTTATTTTACACTGGTGATGAGATATATTTGAGAAATATTATAAAGATGTAAAGGTACTTCAGGAAGTGTAAAATATAAAATTAGATATAGAAATAACATGGAGGAAGATCAAGAGACCATCGTATATTTTATCAAGGTTTGAATAAGAGAAGACATTATGATGCAGTATAATAACACTCCTGTGTGGACTCGTAGATTATATAACTTGTGTTAAATCTATTAATAATATGTAAATCTCTATAAATATCATCTTATTTTGACATAAAAATCTGAATATAATATGAATTTATATTGGTGGTTTTAATTGATATATATATTAGAGAATACATGTTAGAGGGATTGAACAACCTGACAAGGAGTAGGTTAACATTGATATCAAACATTATTAATCACTATTATTTGAGTTTCCATTTATTGTTTCATTCAAAGCGATTCTAATAGAATATAGAATAGTGGGGAATTTCTTTAACTAGACTCAAGGGTTAAAATAAAAAGGAATATTTTATAAAACTAAAAGGGATCACTAATTCACACCTGCCCTTCGTATTAATCAAACATTGTTTCGATCTTTGTAATTCATATCAGAGCGAAGGTCACCTACGAATAATCCATCTATCTACTAAGAATGTAGAACATTAATTATACAAATAGTATTAGGGTTTCAACTGTTTATGGAAATAACTACAATGACTAGAAGAATATAACGTCACCCTTCCTACTATCACTTGGTGTAGAAGAAAGAGATGTAAGAATCATGGGATCTCCACCCAATAGTAAGAATTATCCAATGAATTTTATAGATAATAGGAATCATGAAATGTAAATAAAATATTAAAATTTTATCTTGATGTCACTATATGAGAAGGTATATAATAAATTCATGGGACTCCAGATGGATAAGGAAATTTGGGAAAAATAAGGATAAATTATCAGTGAAATTTAATATTTTATTAGGAAAAAATAGAATTGTGTATAATAAGATTTTGTGATATCAAAATGGATGATGATTATAGTAATGATGACTACTTAACTAGAGTAAATGAGATTTTTAGAAAAATTAGTGTATTTTTTGAGAATCTAGATGAATAAACCATTGTAAAGAATCTAATAATAAACCCTTTAGATAGATTTCATCCAAAGGATTCGGAACTAGATGTTTATTAAGATCTATCACTAGATGAACTTTAGATATTATCATAGCATATGAAATGAGGAAAACATCAACCTTAAAAAATAATAAAAAAATTATTTGTATTTCTAATCGATGATAAATGGTAACCTTAAATATATAAAATACCTAGAGACAATTGATTTTGAATATAAATAATCTGAGAATAAATGCATACAGATAATCGATTTATATATAAAGATATATAAAAAAATAAGAGGAAAAATAAATAATCCACTAAACTGCTTTAAATGTAATGGAGTTATAAATGTTTATACGAATTTCCAAAGAAAATAAATAATGTCACCAAGACAGGTGAAGAAAAATACTACATCCAAATGAAAATCTAAGAAACATAGAAAAGGTGACAAAGAGAAGAAAAATAATTTTTTAAAGAATTATAGAAGAAATAATATTAGTATGGGAGTTGATAAATATTCATCATCAGATAGTGGGAAAAAAGAGGAATGATATTATTGAAAAAAATAGTGTTTAATTGAAAAATATAAAATATCTAAAGATGAATTTTAAGGTGTATAAGGTGAAGAGAGAACTGAAATACTATTATTCATAAAATATAATATAAAATTAACTCTTAAGAATTATGTAATGTCCTCGGTTTTGGGGGAAGGTTGAAATACTCTCCCTTATAGTTTTGTTTTTCAAATAGTGGGAACGCTAATTTCTTTTTAAATAATTGGAACCTAATTTTGAGTTTTTATTCAACACTATATCTTCTTTTTTATGGGTTTAGAGTATTGTAAAGTGTATCAGGTGTTCGGATTGTTTTTTTGTGTTCGGGAGTATTGAAGGCCATGATTTGGATGTTGTAGGTAATGGTTCCTAGTTTCTATAAACTGTGTGGCCTCTCCGAGATTACCATGCAACAAATTTTTTTACTACCATATTGTTTATAAAATAATGTGGTTTGGGTCACAAAGACATGTGTGAATCACTACAGTTTTAGCAGTGGGATTTTACACGGTTTTCATATTGTTTGGAAGAATGTATGCAAGCCGCACAGATAGTTCCACTTAGCCAATACTGCAACACTGTAGCACACACAGTTTCTGCATGGTTTGGAAAAATGTGTGAGATAACCATGTGGACTCTTTAAAATGGTGAATTTTCCTTTTTCTCTTATTCTCTATTTCTTTATTATTCCTTTTTTCCTTGTATCTAGTTACACACACAGAAGGGGGCTCACAATTTTCTACCTCCTCTAGGGTTTGATCCCTATCCTCTATCCAAGATCTTCTTTCTCCACATTAGGATTCATTGGATCTATCTCAATAATTCCCTCTTCATCCATGTTTCTCTTTTCCCTTGCTCTCTCCTCATAGACTGCTAAATCAGTGCGAGATGTTTTTCCCTATTTTTAGGGTGTTTCATGGAAAAATTAATTTCTTTCAAACCTGTTAGAGTTAGAGGCTATTACTAGATTTTCCATTATCTACTACTCCATGGAAGGTGGTGTGTACCTTTATTTGTGTTTTTGAGAGCATTTGGAAGATCTTTATTTTAGAGCATCATTATGTTGATAAAGAAAGACCCTGACATTTAATCAGTAGCTTTTAATTAATTAATTGAAAATTATGGAACGTTTTTTGGCATGACCAAACCCTATGTATTGGTGTAAGGCTGAGTTAGAAGATGTAGACCACTTGGGAAGGATAGATAGTTGTTTCTTTTAATTAAATTGAATTGTTTTTTTAAAATGAAGTGAATTATATAATTGATTTTCTTGTGACATACTACTGAGATTGAAGGGATCATGTTTATATAGGACCAATGTTAGAAATAGTGATGTAAATTTAGAATTGGGCTGGTGGAAATGTTAGGATGGGATTTTCATGGGTTACCTACGTGATGTGATAACCAGCTAGGCGACATGGTCATCGATTGAGGTGTAAAGGCCATCAGGATGAGTTAGTGGACCGTGATATTGGATGACATGGACATCAGAAATGATTGATATGGTCATAGTGGAATGAGGTTCTTGTTGGATATGGCTGGGGTACAATATTTTTTATTTTTTCTCACCCATTATTTTTCAAAGTGCAGTTGGAGTCATGTGCACACAGGTTGACTCAGTGATGAGTTATTTTTTACCACCTATGTGGGTAGAGGCACACGATAGTGTGGATTATGTAAATTGGTTTGGGATTTCTTAGAATTGAAATCCACAGGGATGGTGAGGATCCTTCAAGGGATACAATAGAGGTTATTGGTTGGGGGTGAGGCCTACCATGTTAGAGGTAGTTGGGTAAGGATCATTTTGGAAAATGGGCATTTCCAATCTTTAGGATGTCTGTTGTTGAGTTGAAAATGGATACCATTTGAGGATAGGTATTGGTGTGCCTCCAAATGTTAGGAAACTATCCAAAGGGTTCTTTTGAGTAGGGGTATAAGGGACCAAAGTTTTGTTTTCATGGGCATGCCTTCAGGATGTCATGACATGATTTTGGACATGAGTTGTTGGTTATCAGGAGGTGTAGGGTTACATTATAGAAGGTGGACCCTGAGGGTTCACTTGGGCTTATTTGACATTAGGGGATAGCTTGGGACATAGACCATAGATCAAATACCCTTTAATTATTCTAGCTTTTGTTGAGGTAGGTGATAGATTCTTGGTGGATTTTATGAACTAGGGGAGGTTGGTTTTATATAAATTACAAATAGAAATTGATTTATTTATTTTAAATCCACACTTAATCACAAATGTCGGTTATGAAGACATGGGTGGTTCCATATTGATACTACCTCTTACACACTACATGGTCCCTTCAGGAAACATGTAGACTTATTGATTTTATATTTAGGTAAATTATTGGGATCAGGAGATGGATTCTAGTGGTTGTGTAGCATTGGATGTTAGCATGGGACCTCGAGGTTCTTGCCGTCGCTAGATTATTTATTTTCATTCTTGTATAAGAATGATACTATATTATGTATACATTGTGGTCATCCATTGGTGACCCCTTCTATATATTGTATTATATTACATGTTTTGGATGCATGATCTATTTAGAGGATCCAAATGGAATGTCTAGATATTTACTTATCCTATTGTTGTTATTTACTTATAAATCTGCTATTAGTTGTTATTGATTGTGCATCTACCGTTGGCATTTCTGGTTCGAGTGTGATGAGAATTTTCTATCACTTGATGTTATATATAAATATATAATTAGACCATTATATTATCACCACATGAGGGTATAGTCTCCCCACTATCACATTTTTAAACCCTCACTACTAGTCGGTAGACTATTTTGTTTATGGAGGTTCATCTATGGCCAGTGGCACCTGGTCCAAAAGCATTATTCGAGTAGCTTATTGGGTAGTGGATGGAAAAATTATTATAAAATTAGTTTCATTAACTCTTTTCTTGGTATTAATATTTGGGTAATGATAGATTAGATATTAGAATATTGTCGGAGTTGGATTCATAACTCTTTCTTGGGTTCCTACAGCCCCATGTACGAGGGATAGACCATGTTTTCTTAGGTGGGAATTGTTATTATATTTTTTTTATAGTTGATATAATTTAAAAGGTGATTAGTTCCCTTATAATTTGAATTGTTACTTGTTGTGACATGTTACCATTGTCCTGGTACATAATGGAAGGAGTTATTTGACCCTTAGAGTGGTATTGTTAGGGGGTTGTTTGTGATTTTATGCATGTTTTTTCTTCTAATAGTAACATATGAGGTTTAATTATATATATTCTTAGATCATGATATGAATTTATTTTGAGATGTGATTTTCCATGTGATATATATATATATACTCTTATTCCTAGATCTTATAGGAGAATTCAGGTGATATGAAATGGGGTGATTTCGATAACATTGTTGGGTGACTTGGTCTTCTATTTGAGGTTACATGGTTTTCCTGAAAGGGCACAACCTAATGAATTTTTTATACATGGATCTATTTCAGTATGTAAGGAGGCAATTAGGTGAAGATGTTGGGAGGAATGGTTGTGATAGTGAAGGGTAAGGTTACTTATTTGATGATTCCTATTACTTATTTCATTATCTATGTTATATATATGTTTTTAGGGATGACTCAAAATGTGATGGTATTCAATGAGTTCTTCATAGATGGATAGAATAGAGAATCAGGTTGATGATGGATTAGTTATGTATGAGAAAATCATTTTGAAAACCCTGAGTTTCAAAAGGGTCACGATTCATAGGTGCGTGCTTTGGTACAAGCTCTAGTGTAGGCATGGCATTTTCAAGATTTCAGATCATTTAGTACGTGGTTGGATGAAAAGCTCAGAGCTATCTTATTACGGGTTATCTACGGTATTGAAAGGGGAGCACAATGTTTATACCCATAAATGGAGTATCACACATGGGATTTTCAATCGCTAAAGCCACCCCTTTTTCAAGGTGAGGGTGTTCCACAGATGGTTGAGAACAAGATTGATTCTATTCAGATGGGAATTGATTAGATTGAGATTCATCCAAGGTGGATTGTAGAACAAGCTATGTACATGATCAGGCGACCGGATATGTGCAAGATGGATGTGTAGGAGTAAGTCTGTAGAAATGAGGGACTATCGTGGAAGGAAATTGACACTAGGTTCTTTGATCACTTCTTCCTAAAGACATTGTGGGAGGTGAGAGCTCAAGAGTTTTTGATCCTTTAGCAGGGTGACATTTTCATTACGGACAATGAAATGATGTTCACAAAATTGCCTCTCTTTTCCTCTGGAATGTTGAGTGAAAACACCTCAACGGTGAGGCACATTGAGGATGGTTTAATACATGCAATTCATGTGTAGATGAAAATTTTTAGGTTGGACTCATTCCTAGAGGCGATGAACCATATACTCATATCTGAGGGAATCTTGACAGACTGATCAGGTACAAATTTGATGATGTCTTATAGTGAATTCAGTGGAGATGTTTTAGATAACATGAAATGATTCTGAGATGAGTTCTAATAGGGTATTCAGGCTTAATATTCGATCACACTAGCCCAATTTTGGTCTTTTATGGTGTGCTTCTAGTATGGGAAACCATGACATGTACGGACTCATTGTGAGAATCTTGTAAAGGAGTGATGAGTATGTGGATAGGTAGGGAATATCAAGTTGTTCTATAGGAATCCTTCACTGATATCCATTAGTTAGTTACTAAGGTATAATTATCATTCTGAGATCTGACCGAGAGTGATACCATGCAACAGTAGCCAAGTTTTAGCTATGCGTGGAGGTCATGGTAGAGACAGCTGACCTAGTAGTGAGGTTAGTCTCTAGTAGCTATAGATCATTACGTGGAGGCTATGATTAAGTTTTTTGATCTTTATTCCTCATGCATTCCATAGAACTACTACGTTCTTGAGTAGGTTAGTGAGCTAACGACAGTTAGAGGTACACCGTGTGATAACCATTTCAGAATTTTTGTTTTGGCAAGGAATGATGAGGCATGTATGTTTTGGGTGCTTGAGGTGCACTACATATCTATAGACTAACCAAATTCTAGTTAGTATGTTGGAATAATTTTAGATTCATTATATATATATATGTATTTATGTATGTATGTAATTATTAGGTGTGAGGCACCAAGATCTATGTGATCATCATTGGATGTGATACTTGTGAGGTGTGTTGGAAACGGGGCACCCAGCAGATGTTGGTTAATTGAGGTGCATTGGAATTAGTAAAATAATTTCATGAAGGACTTTATTGAGGTGTTAGTAAATAGGACTATGTTGAGAATCTTTTAAAATGTGGGACCTCATTATTTCCTTGTATGACATGGGCATGAGGTGGGTACCAAAGCAGTGTTGAATTCTGATGTGTGTCGGGTATGAAACGGGAGCACCTGATGAGGTGCATCAGTAATGATTCATTGTGGGAGGTCTTTTGAGTCCAATAATTAAAATATGAACCATTTATTTAATTTTAACATTGGGTTGTGATGTGACTGGGGTAGGTCACTCCTAAGCTGGGGAGTCCCATAGATGTAGTGGACCAGTGCCCTTGAGAGAAGGGTAGTCCCAGTGAATTTTTAATAAGATGGGTATTTTCGGTACCACCTATATGTCTTTAATATCTCATATATGAGATATGATAATGTGTGGAGATTGTAACATCCTAGGTTTTTTGAGAAAGTCAAAATCCTATGGCTTTTTAATTTTTTTTGAAATTGGTGGGTATGCTAACTAGTTTTTTGATCATCGGAACATAATTCCTATATTTTATTCAAACCTATAACAACAATTTGGATGGTATTAGATTATTTGAAAGTGATTTGGGTGCTCGTATGGGTTTTGAGTGTGTTTTAGGAACGATGCCTATGTTTAGAAGGTTTAAGGTAAACCGCATGATTTGGGTAAACTGTGTGGCCTCTCCCATTTAACTGAGATGACCAATTTTTTACTTCACCTTGGTTTAGAAAACTATGTGGGTTAGGGAGCACGGACATGCTTGAAACTTTTTAGTGTTTACAGAGGGATTCCACATGGTCTGTGCATGGTTTAGAAAAATGTGTGCATACCGTATGGGTAGTGCCATATAGGCAGTACCTTAACACTATTGCAATTCATGGTTTGTGCATGGTTTGGAAAACCATGAGATCTCTTTAAAATATTGAATTTAACTTCCCCCCACCCTATATCTTTTCCCCCCAATTTTGATCATTCTTGGTTGAAATCGTTGTAGAGGGGATCTCTATTTTCTTCTACCCATAGGGTGTGATACCTCTTCTTCATTCAAGCTCCATTTTGTCCATTGTTAGGCGTGTTGGTTGTGTCTTGATAAGGATCTCTCCATAAATTCTACTCTTTTACCTCGATCTCTCTTCATAGACTGCTAAATCTTTGTGAGTTTTTTCCCTTTTTTAGGGAATTCGACTAAAACATCAATTTCTTCTAAATCGGTCAGAGACAGAGTCTAATATCAAATATGCCTACATCTACGGCTCAAAGGTAGGTGGTGTTTTCCATTCATTATGCTTTTGTGGATATTTGGAGAGTAAAGATTATATCATGCCATTATGCAGACCGAGCAAGATCCATAAATTTAATTGGTGGTTTTTAATTAATTAATTGGACCTTATGTTATTCCAGTGGGCATGCCCAACCCTTTTCTATTGGTGAGAGGCTATAGACCACTTCAGTGGGTTGTCGTGGTGTGTTTGTTCAATTAAATTGAATTATTTTATTAAAATCAATATGAATTATATAAATTAATTTTTTTCTCATTCCATTGAGATCCATGGAATCTTTTTGGGCTTGGCTAGAGGATTGAAATGGTGATGGCCATTTGGAATGAAGGTAGTGGAAAATTCTGGAATGCAATGAACCAAACTTTTATCAATTGAATTTCTCTTTTATTATAGTAATTTCACATAGTTTAAATCACATAATTTCACTTAGAGACCAAAAAAATACTTTATAAATTATTAATTTATGAAATAAGAAGTATGTCTAGAAGTTATAGAACAGATACTGATGGAATAGTAACATGACCTTAGGAATAGAAACATGACCCTTACGAATAGTAAAATAGCCAAATGAATAACTATACTCACCCATTAAAGTATAAATAAAATTTTGGAATCTTATAAGTAAAAATATGATATAATTATATCATAGTATAAGTAAATAAATATTTTGAATTTTATTAATTAAGTGTTTGTATTTTTATAATTTATAAATATTTAATTAAAATTTTAAGATTAATTTAATTATTTAAAAGAAAATTTATACTCATAAATTTTATTAATAAATTAATATTTTTATGTTTTATGATTTTATGATAATTTTATGAGTCCTTATGTAATTTCTCAATGTGTTACCAAATAAGTTTTAATTTTAAAATCTGCATTTTCAAAATAAAAGATGATTTTAATCAAAAATTAAATAATTTTTTTTAGAATTTTTTTTCAAAAAATAGAAATCATTTTTTAATTCTGCATGCCAAAAAATGGTTAGGGTGAATTTTTGGGATTTTTCTGACTTACTTGAATTTTTGTGTATAGTGAAATACATTAATTTAAAGTGTATATACATTATAAGCTAAATAAACTATTCATTTATTCATCACTAATGTATGAAAAATTGGTTAAATCTCACATAAACTAATTACTATGCTGAGTAATGAGAATACTCATGATTTCATGTCTTGAGAATAACAATAAACTAATGATTAAAATAAAAAGAAAACACCCCTCTCCTCCACTATAAATACCAACCCTCACACCCTCTTCTCCTCAAACCTCTTAAACATTGACAATTTTCCAAATTCATCCAAGAAATATTCCCTAGCCCCTACCCCTTATAGAGGAGCTCTTCGAGTCCTCAAAAGGCTAAGCCTAGGTCCCTTGAGGAGGATCTCAGGAAGAGAATTCAAGAGGTAAATCCTCTCTCTCTCTTTCTTTAAATTTCCATTCAATTTCAATTTCATTTATTACTCTATTCCAACCTAACTCTTTCCAAATGTAATGATAAATATAGTATCCTACATATAATATAAATAAATCATGTTAATGGATGATTCATCATTAAACTCCACCCTCTCTCTCTTTTATTTTAAAAATGAATCTTTCACCTGTGATGTGTCAATTTACCAACATCATGGGTGGTTGACTTTAATTTTCATAAATCAACTTCAATGATATTAAAAATACCATTAAATTGTTTAAAAAATATTTTAAATTCTATTTCATAACCATTGTTATTTTATGGAAATAACATATAATCCTAATACTAAATGTTAAAACAAAATGAGTTCATTGTGATAAAGAAAAAACCAAAATTAAAATAAAATGATCATAATTAACTTTTATATGATTAAAATTCATCATGGTATATAAAAAATTCTTTGTTAGATCATTTATAGTTTTTATGATCATTAATGACATATAATAACAATTTTTTATATCCATCCTCATTTTAAACGAAATTCCATTCATGTTTATAAATGAACCGATCATGAAAACAATGAAAATGAACACACCTGAATGATAAAATTAAACTCAATAATCATACTAAAGACCATAAAATAATATAATTATAATATAAGGAATTATATTCAATTATAAATTGTTTAAAGTGTTAATTAATTAATCTATTTTGATTATACATGACATTAATGTGAAGAAATCATTTGGACTCAGGGTAAGTAGAATTCTCAAACCCAACAATAATTATTTGGGTTTTACCTCTTTCACCGAATTTTTAGTATAACTTTTTTTAAGAATAATTTCTTCATAATTGAATTATTTGTTTGGTGATATTCAAGTATTATAATTGTTATTATGACGGATAAAATGATTTCCAAATAAACTCTTATTTCAATAAAACACACTTCTCGAGATTATTTCTTCTTCACTAAAAGTTTATGATTCTTATATCAAGTATGTTATTCCCTCATTAATTTGGAATCCCAAATTTTTTGAATTTATTCATTATAAAATGAAACCCATTCCTTTACATGGATTATTTTATGTCCAATATTGATATATTTTCTATATGGCTTGCATGATAATGTAAATGTAAAGATGTGATGGGTGCACCTAGGATTATATATCACAAAGTAAATGATAATAAGTAATGGGTGTAACCAGAATTATATATTGCACTAATATATTGGTTAATGTGATTTATATATTGAATAATGTGAAATATGTGTGAAGATGATGGTATCTTTGTTAAAAACTATGAGTGGTAGTTTACTACTATGAAATGATGTTTCATTTTTATGCATTTCCACATTCCAACCCTTATCCAATGCTTACTCTCATTATGATGTTGTTATGATTATTCTCACCCCATGTAATATTGTTTCATGATATTATCTATCCTCATACTAGGATTTTTAGCCCCCCCTTTTTATGTATATCATTATGTGACTACATGTACTATGGAGAACACAAGGGATAATAAGAATCTAGAGAATAAAGATTTAAATAAATGTTTATATTTTAGGATGTAAAAGTTATTTGTGGTCCTTTTTTCCAAAGACAATAAACCTTTTCAACCGCATTGTCTAATGTTTTTATGTATTTTTTCATTAGAATGATATAATAGTTATTTATGAAAATAAAGGGTCTCTATAGATGCTATAATAGGATGGTTTAGTTAATTTGGTAATTAGGTTTAGAGAACCTTAGTGATACCCATAGTATGAGGCTATGTATATGTAAGCACACAAGAAGATTTCATAAACATATGGATAACAGAAGATATGCATTTAGAGTTAATTTTACAAAGGGGTAGATTATTGATAACCTGTTGAGTTATGTTTGGTTCTAACCTATTCTATTTTAGAAAATAGTAGGAACTAGGAGAAACTAGTCCAATAACCAGTGTGAGAGATAATGCTGTTATTTCTCAAATGGAATCCCCGATTTTTAGGTAGGTGGAGGTCAAAATTACATGGTGATGCTTACCTAGATATCTCAGATTATGAGCAATAACCTAAATAATTTGGAATTTAGTTTTTCACCTAAGAGGGAGAAACTAGCTATCAAGTGTTTTATTCAGCAATGACCACCAACATTTAGTGGATATTTTGTTCCACCTGTTGTGAAAAAATATCTCAAATAGATATAGAAGATATTTTTTGTGCCTCACTATTCTATAATGGAGAAGGTGATCACACTGTTTATCTTCTAGATAGAGAGGTTGATAAATTGAGGGAATTTATTAAGAACACCAAGCCGACTAATGAAATTGAAGAAATTGGGTGGGAAGAATTTAATAAAATGATTCTTAATAAGTATTTCCCTAAAAATCCTCATACAAAGATGTACAGATAATTTATCGAGTTAAAGAAAAATTATATAAAATCTATCATGGACTACGAAACAAATTTTACAAGGCTTTCAATGTATTCTTTGGATTTTTTTATATACAATGATAGAAAAATTGATAGATTCATTAGTGGTTTTAAACCACACCTTCGAAAGGCTCTAAAAATTCAACACTTTGTGAGTTATCAATTAATTCTTTCAATGTACACTAAAAGTGAAGATATATTTTGGAGAATGGTCCCATGGTTATGGTGATATGAAAAACAAATATGATGTTTCATGTTGGAGGATCTCATGATAAGTGAGGAATTAATACTCAGCCACCCGCATCTCAAAATGTGATATGAAGCATCATGGGAACAGCCTAAAAGTGACAGGGAAATGCTTCATGTGTCGGAGAGAAGTCCACCGAACTCATGATTGATGAAAATATATGTGGAATCAGGATAATGTAGTGGAGGAAATGATTGGACCAACCATGGTCCATTGATTTGAATATAAGGAGAAAGGGAACTATGGAAGCCATTTCACTAAACCTCTATTCTTTGAGGTTAATCACCATCATCATCCACCAAATAAAAATGAGATAGTTAATGCTTCTTCCATTACTACTATGAAAGTCGGTCCAGATAATTGAGTCGCATAAGCTACACTTCATATTACATCAAGAATAGAAAAATTATTATTTGATTCTGGTTTAACGCATTACTTTATATCTTGAATGTTTTCCTGAACTACTGAATCAGATCCTAGAAGCATTGAATTAGGGTTATCAATAAAAACACCTAGTTGTGTAATCATTGGAACCCATGTGTTGAAATCTTATCCTATTATATTATGTCCGAATATTATTCTAGTGAATCTTGAAATACATCCCTTTGTGTAATTTGATGCTATAATGGGGATATAGTGGTTCTCGTTATATAGTAAACATATCAACTATCATGAAAAGGTAATATCTTTTAATATTCAGAACTATACCACGCTTATCTACAGATGTAATTAAGATCGTGAGTCTCCTTTTCTAAACCTTTTAATAGTTTGGTTTTTGATTCCCTATAAATAATTATACCTCGCTCAAATGGTTGAGTCAAAGTAAGGTATCAACCCAAGGGGAATTTTCATTGAGAGGGAATACAGTGATGTACATCATGAAGAGTTACCCAGCCTACCCCTCAGATCATGAGGTAGAGTTCTCAATAGAACTCATACCTAGACCTACTCTAATCTCAAAGTGTCCATATAGTTTGACTCTTATCGAGTTGGAGGATTTATAGAAGAAGGTGTAAGATAATTTGGAAAAAGGGTTCATATAACCAAATGCATCACTATGGGGTGCGCCAGTGCTCTTTTTCAATAATAAGGATGGATCAATGGGGATATGTATCCATTATTGGGAACTCAACTAGATTTTAATAAATAATAAGTATCCTCTTACAAGTATTGAATACTTATTTGGTCATTTGAGAGGAGATTAGTACTTCTCAAAGGTGGATCTTTGTCTTGGATATCATCTGCTAATGGTCAATAAGGAATATAATCATAATAATTCCTTCTATACAAGGTATGTGCACTCTGAATTTTTGGTGATTTCTTTCATACTTACTAATTCTCCTATGATTTTGTTGGATTTGATGAATAGTGACTTTATACATTACCATGAAGAATTTGTGGTAGTATTTATTGATGAAATTATCATCTACTCAAATAGAAATGGGGAACATGAAGAATATATAAGGCTTTTATTGGAGACGTTGAGGAAGGATATGTTGTACACCATGTTAAGAAAGTGTTAATTTTGGATGCAGCATGTCATATTCGTGGGACATGTGATCACATGTTAAGGAATTTCTATGGACCCTTAAAAAAGGCAATTGAGGAATAGCCCAGACCCTCTAGTGTCATAGAAATTAATAGTTTTCTTGTATTAGTATGGAACTATCTATATTTTGTTGGAAATTTCTCATGATTTACCAAAATGTTAACTATGTTGACAATGAAAGTGGTAAAGTATGTCCAAATAGAATATTGTGAGTAAATCTTCAAAGATATAAAGATAAAGTTGATCACTACACTTGTACTCATATTACCCAGAAGTGGAGAATTATTATTTATATACAGTGATGTTTCAAAGAAAGGATTGTGTTTTGTACTCATGTAAAATGAAATTTTGATAGAATATTCCCCACGACAGTTAAAGATCCATGATCCTTACTACCAGATAAAGGATATGAATCTAGCAACTATGATTTTTTCCTTGAAAATCCAATGGCACAACCTCTATGGTGATAAGTGCGACATAGGTACCAATCACAAGAGCCTAAAGTAGATATTGACACAAAAGAGATCAAAATTCAATAAAGGAGATTGGTAATGCTAATCAAAGACTATGACTGTTTTATTGCCTATCATCTCGGCAAGGCGAATAAGGTAGATAGTGATCTTAGTATAATAGAACCTGCTACTCTATACATGTTGCGGTTCAAGAGAAAACATATCTTATTGGACATGAAAAAGATGTATTTTGAAATCATAATGGTAAGGAATAAATACTACCCTTCCCAAATTATTACCCAACCAAATATCTAATAGAATATTAATGAGGCGTAATGGTATGACATGGAGTTACAAATAATGTGAAATTAGTAAAGTAAGTGATGATATAAGAGTTCCATATTGATGATGATGTTGTGATTCAGTTTGGAACAAGGATTTATATTCCTTCATTACCTGGGATAAAGAAGGAGATATTGGAAAAAACATATAGCTCAACTTTATATATTCATCTTGGGAGTACCAAGATGTAAAATGATCATGGAGAACACTTCTGGCTAGAAAAAATGAAGAAAGAGATTGTGAAATATATCTCAAGGAGTTTGATATGTACAAAAGTTAATGCAGAGAAATAGAAGTCCAAAGGGATGAGGCAACCATTGCCTATTCCCATGTTGAAATGGGAGAATGTCACTATGTACTTTTTTATAGTTCTATCGAAGACATAAAAAGGAAAGAATGGAATAGTTTGTGGTGGACCGACTCACCAAGACTTCAAGCTTTATCGCTATACCTGAATATTTCTCACAAAAACGACTTTCAATGATATATGTGAAGGAAGTGGGGAGATTTCCTGGTGTTCCAATTTCAATTGTCTTTTATCATGATCCTAGGTTTACATTTAAATTTTGGAGGATACTTTGACATGTCTTGAGTATTGAATTGAATTTTATCACACCCTATCACTCATTAACTAATTTCCAATACGAAAAAGACTATACAGACACTTGAATATATGCTAAGAGCCTACAATTTATAATTCAAAGATAGATGGGATCAACATCTACCATTGGATGAGTTATCATACAAAAATATCTTCCACTCAAGTATTGAAACATCTCTATACGAATCTCTGTGTGGAAAGAGATCTAGAACACCAACCTGTTGGGATGGAGTTGTTGAAAGAAAGCTACTTGTACTTGATATTGTGCAAGAGTTTACAGAGAATATATAAGTCATCCAATGCCATATTAAAGCTTCTCGAAGTAAAAAAAGGATTATGAGGACAAACATCGATGTGAATTGAAGTTAGACATTGGATATAATGTCTTCAATGGAATATCATCATAGAAGAGAGTCATGTGGTTTGGAAATAAAGGGAATCTAAGATCAAGGTATATTGGCCCCTTTATGATCATTGATCTCATAGGATTTTTGGATTTTCCTATTTCAATTACACAAAATATAGATCAATTTCATGTTGTGTTCCATGTATCACTCCTGAGGAAGTATATACCACATCAATCAGAATTACTGAACTAAGAGGCATTGTAGCTAGATGATAATCTATATTGTAAAGAGTATTAAGTAATGGTTTTCTAAAGGAGAGATAAATTTATACAAAACCATACCACGTTGCTTTTCACATTATTTTTTATGAACCATATGTATTAATAAGAAACTTGGGAATTCTAGGACGTGATGATGGAGAATTAACCTCACCTATTTATCTTAAATGAGATTTTGAGGGTGAATTTTAAAAATGGGGGAAGAATGTAATGACCCAAAATTTTATCAATGTAATTTGTCCATTATTATAGTATCTTGACATAGTATAAATCTCATATAAAAACATAGATATCAAAATAAAAAAATTATAAATGAATAAATAATTAAAGAAGTAGTATTTATAGAAGTTAAGGAACCAATACTAATGAAATAGTAACTTGAAATTAGGAATTTTTCTATGACCTGTAAAAATAGTAAACTAGACTAATGAATTATTAGACTCACCCATAAAAGTTTAAATAAACCTTTGGAGTATTATAAGTAAAAATATGATATAATTATATCATAGTATAAGTAAGTAAATATTTTAAAATTAATTAATTTAGTGTTGGTATTTTCATAAGTTATACATATTTTTATAAAATTTTATGTTTAATTTAATAATTCAAAAGAAATTTTATTTTAAAAAAATTTATTCATGAACTAATATTTTTATTTCATATTATTTTCAAATAAATTTATGAAACCTTATATAAATTTTCAAAGTGTTGCAAAATTAGTTATAATTTTAAAATCTGTATTTTCCATGTAAATGATGATTTCCATTAAAAATAAAATTAATATTATTTACAAAATTATTTCCATAAATGGAGATAATTTTTTAGCTAGACACATCAAAAAATGTTTACGGTGATTTTTTGGGATATTTTGGAATTACTAGAATTTTTGGCGAAGAGTGAGATACGGTAATTTATTTTACATATTCAATATTAGCTAAATAAGCTATTCATTGAGTTATCACTGAGGTAAGAAACATTTTTTAAACTCACATGAACTAATTACATTATTTAATCAAAATAATCCTTACTATGTCTTTTCTTGATCAAAATAATGAACTAATTATTAAATTAATAAGAAAACACCCCTCTCCTCCACCATAAATACCACCGCTCACACCCTCTTCTACTCACACCTCTCTAGATTTGAGTAATTCCCAAATTCTACCCAAAACTCTTCCCTATCCCCTCACGCATATTTAGGATCTCTTGGTCCCATTAAAATACCAATCCTAGGTACCTTAAGGAGGATCTCAAGAGGCGAATTCAAGAGGTAAATACTCTATCTCTTTCATTTAATTTCTATTCAATTTCAATTTATTTTCTTTCTCTCTAATCACCTCACATAACCTAAATGGAATGATAATTCTAGTAAGTTTCATATATTAGAATTAAATCATGTCAATTTATTATTAATCATTAAACTCCCCTATCACTATTATTTTAATAATCAAATTTCCTCCCGTGATGTGTCAATTTATCGACATCATAGGCGATGCAGTTTCATTTTCCTTAAACACCATTAAAGCGATTTACAAGGACATAATATGGTTTTAAAAAACTTTAAAATAGTATTTTACACACTATTTATTGTTCTATATGTAATTTATACACATAATACTAAATGATAAAATAGAAAGAGTTTGTTTTGATAAAAAACCACCAAAATTAACCAAAAATTATCATTAATAACTTTTATCTAATGAATAATTGTCATGGTATATAAAAAAATCCTTTGTAAAATCTTTTACACTTATGGAGGATCATTAAAACATATAATATCAATTATGGATCTTTATAATCATTTTAAATGATCTTCCATTCATGTATACAAATGAACTAACCATGAAAATGATGATAATGAACACTCCAAAAAGATAAAATTAAAATCTATAACTCATCCAAAAGATCATTAAAGAACATAATATTACCAATATTAATTATAATAATTTATCAATGTTTATTCAAATTTTAATTAAATGATTTAATGTGATTATACATTACATTAAAGTGAAAAATGTTTTTTTCACAAGGTAAGGGTAATTCACAATATTTCTTTGGGTTTTCCCTCTTTCACTTAATTTTTTGTATAGATATTCCTTAAAAATAATTTCATCATCATTACCATACCTTTTTTCAGATATACATGTTTTAAAATTGATATTATAACAAACACAATGTTTTTTAAAAGAACTCTTCTTTGAAAAAACAAACTTTTCCAGATTGTTTCTTCATCAATAAGAGTTGATTATTCTTATATCAAGTATTTTATTCCCTCTTTAATTTGGGAACCCAAAATTTCTATATGTCTTATTTATGAAATGAAACACATTCCATTCCAAGGTATTTTTTATGTCCAAGATTTATAAATGTTCTATGTTGCTTGCCTGATAATGTAAATGTTATGATGTGATGGGTGCACCTGGAATTATATAGCACAAAGTATATGATAAGATTTGATGAGTGTGCCTAGAATTATATACCACTTCAATGAATTTAGTAATGTGATTTATTTCATGAGGAATGTGAAATATACATAAACACAATTCTATCATTGTTCAAAAGTATGTGTTGTAGTTAACCACTAAGACATGATGTTTCATATTTATACATTTCCACATTCTAATCCTTTATCTAAAGCTTCCTCTCAGGATAATGATTTTTTGATTATTCACACCTGATGTCATATTGTTTCACGATCATATCTATCCTCTTACTAATATTTTTAGCTCACCAATTTTTTTGTATATCGTTAGGTGCCTACATGTACTAAGTAGAACATACGGGACAATAAGAATCTCGATGAGGAAGAATTAAATAAATGTTTATTCTTTATGTTGTCAAACTTATGTTGGGACTTTGATTTACCATGAAACAAAACATTTGGACCCTAATTGTGTAATTTTGATGTTTTTATCATTTAAATGATGTCATGGTAATGTAAGAAAAAGTTGGTTCACTATAAGGAAGGGCTTGACCCTGGTTTCATAGGTGATGTGATCACCGGTTGGGAAACATGGTCATTGGTTGAGGCAGAAATGCCATCAGGTTGAGGGCATGGCCTGTGATATTGGATAACATGACCATCATAGTTGATCTACATGGTCAAATGAGTGTGACGTGCATGTCTGATGTGGATTAGTTACTATTTTTGTGATTTTCACTCACTCTTGATTGGCCCAAGTGATGTTGGAGTCGTGTGCACATAGGTTGACTCAGTGATGAGGTGGGTTTGACTAATCTGGTGGGTAGAGGTCCTCGGTTGTGTGGATCAGGTTAATTGGTTTGGTATTTCTTGTCACAAAAAGCCATAAGGAACATGAGAAGTCTTCGTAAGATTGTTTTGAGGCTATTGGTTGGGGGATGAGGCCTACCATGCTTGAGTCTATTCCGTTATGGTCTTTTTGGAGGGTGGGCATTACCATTACTTGGGATGTCAGATATTGAGTTGAAAGTGGTTAAAATTTGAGTACTGGTATCTTTGTGCCTCTAGATATCGGGATTTTATATGATGGATACTTTTTGGAAAGGTTCTGAGGGACTAGGGTTATGATTTCTTGGGTGTGACTTTGGGAAGTCAATGACTTTATTTGGGACATGTGGTGTTGGTTATCATGAGGTTCAGAGTTTCTTTATTAGAGGTGGAACATGAGGATTCACCTTGGACTATTTTACATGAGGGGATACATTGGGATAAGGGCTATAGATCCTCTCATTATCAATGATTCTAATTTTAGCCAAGGTAGGTGATAACTTCCTAGTGGCTGTTGAGAACAAGGGAATGTTGGGTTTATTTTACTTACATGCCCTACTTGATTTATTTATTTTAGTTTTACACTTTTTTAATCACAAATGTTGGGTATGTAGACATGGTTGGAACCCTACTAAGAAGCATTCTCACACCCTACATGAGCCTTTTGGGACACATGTAGACTAATTTATTTTATTTTAAGAAGAAGGTATGAGAAAAGGATCTTGATCGTAGTGGTATTTTTGAATGGAATTTTATCAAGGGAACATGAGGTTCTTTCATAAGCTAGAGGGACTATTTTGTTTTCCTTTTTCTATTAACATGAAACTATATTATGTATACTGTATGTCCATACATTGGTAACCCCTTCAAGATATTGTATTGTGCGACCTATTTTGGATCCATGATCTATTTAATAGATACAAATGCTATGTTTGGTTGTTTATTTATTCTTTTTTTACTTATGCTTCTGCTATTGTTGGTTATTGATTGTGCCTAGTATGCTAATTCTTTTATTACTATAAATCATATATATATATACTGAAAAAATTATATTGTCATCAATTGAGGGTATAGTCTCTAAACTATCACCTTTTTACATGCTCACTAATAGTCGACAACCTTTGGGTTTTGGGGAGGTGTGCCTATGTTTATTGGAACTCAGGCCGTAAGGATATTTAGGGTGGCTAATCGGGTTGAGGATGCAACAAATAACATGAAGCATTAGAAGGATAAAAGAAAAGTCATAACGGAGAATAGAGATCTTGTTAAGGAAGAAGCGACAAATTATAATGAGATAAGGCAATATATGAAAATTTTCATTTAACTAGAAAGGAAACTAAAAAATTTTAATTAAAAATCACTTGAAAGATAATATATTAACAATAATTAAATTCAACTAATTAATGAAAACAAGAAAAATAGGTTAAATATAGCTAAAATTTAAATGCTACTGAATTATCATGAAGAATTGATTTCTGAGAAAGTGGAAGAATTATCCAAGAAAAAATCTATTCTCCTTTCATATAAAAGTTAGTTTATTAAGATTAAATAAGTATTTTCCAAATTATTGAATATTAAGGATAAATATTATCAAGACACCAAGAAGACAGATCCATTGAAAAAGCTTGATTCTACACCTAATGGATCTCAATGTACATTTTTTATTTCTAATAGTGTAGTCTCAAAAGACAAGACTAAATCTGGATAGACCAAAATACGAAATGCGATAACATCATCCATAGAGGACGGGTAGACTAATTCATCCAGAAGGATTCCTCATAAGAAAAACCGACAAAAGTATATGAAAATAAAACAACTACAATCATCAGAGTAGAAATACCATCACTTTAAAAGATTATGGTATAGAGGCTAGTGATGGTGTTCTGTCATGTTTGGTCAAAAATATTATTAATGCTATTATAATATGTTACTACTAGGAAAGATACATGATTCAAGAAGGAGGTAAACCAAAAAGATTATATCAAATTGACATAAATATAATCATATGACTAATACATCATTTAAACTATAAATATTGAATAAAAATGATTAGTTGAATGAAATTTGTTTCATAAGTAATCAATATGGTCTCAAATATGATAAATGAAGAGTTAGCTTACTAAGTGGGGATCCACATAAATGAAAAAGGGAAAAGATGTCAAAAAGTGAAGAATTATATAGTCACCATTGAATTATATATGAATATTAGAATAACCAAGAATAATAAGAATGGGTGTTTAGTTTTCTGGACTGACCAGTTAGCCAATGCTAAAAAATAGATAAATATAGTAATATTTTTTAAGCAAAAGGAATGAATGATATGATAGTTGAATAAGTGAATTATTAATATAAATAATATAAAAATGATTACTTGAAAATAATAAAGTATGAAAGGTTTAAAAAACTAGGAATAGAAAAAATTTATGAAAATCCTAAAATCACAAGAATAAAACATGAATAATATGTAGTAAGAATAAAGAAATTATTTTGGTACCGAAGAGGAAAATACAATCATATCAAATGTTCTAACTGATTATCAAAAATCAATTAGTCATTTTGAGTTAACTAATAAAGAACGATCAGTCAATGATGGACCATAGAATAATATGTTTCAATTAGGTTTTAAAGGAATCTATCAGCCTCAATATGTACCTTAAAACATTTGAGGTCCCTCTTTATTTCTTGTTTCTTTTTATATGAATTAACATGTCGGTAATTACAAAAATGGAGATATTAGTTATGGATAAAACCTATTTTTATAGTGTTGAATAGATTTTATCCCTCAGAATGTGAAATCACTGAAGCTGAGATATGATCTTCCTAAATGAACAGACTCCCTTATTATGATAAACTACTTCTCAAGGGGGTGATGGATCATGAGAAAAATGAGATATAAGGGGAGTCCTATTTTATGTACATAAACTATTTTTATGTGTTATTTTGAGATGAATATAGGTTATATATTGAATAACATGTTTTCAATTCCCTATAAATAATTAAATTGAATGATATTGAGGATGGTACGGAAAATCAATATTATTTAACAACAACATTGACGTTTTGGTAACATAACTCTTTATCTTATATACTAGGTTATCCCACAGAGACTTATAGTTGATTTACTAAAAACTCATTACTTTGTGAGAATTAATAGGGTTATATTTATATACATTAGATCCAACCCTTAAATAAATATTTTTATTTATTTTAAATAAGGGGTGGATTAAAAGGTAAATAGTTTACATATTGATTATGTGAAATTCTAAGGGTGTGGTCAAAAAATACAAGGATTATTGTTGAACCCAATAGACATGAATTTCATTTATCATTAATAAAGTGTCAATATGTATTGGATTGTATATAATGAGAAGTATAGGTGCTAGTTACGAATCATTTAGAATTACTATTCACCTTGCTTATTCATAAACACATCAACATATATTATTATAATATATAATACATATTGAACCGTTAATAAAAAAAATATAATTAATGTTAATTGAATTGTAATTAATCACTATGGGTCTATTTGAAAATAAATAACCACCAAATAATCATAAAAAATGTAAGGATAATTTCTCAACCATGACATATAATTCCTTTAAATAACTCTATAATAATTCTCTAATCATCATTAACTGATATCAAAGCCCCCAAACACATATATACTCATTAAAAAAAATGAAATAATTTCCTAGATTAAAAAATATCTCTGTTTTTATTTGATTTCAATATATGCTCAAATATTAAATGTTAATATATGTTCTAACGTATTTTCTACCCATTGTTGACAATAAAATGAAGTTGTTAATATAGGTGTTTTATCATATATTCTTCCACCTTTCAAGGAATTCAATTTTATCTTACAATTTTTCAGAGAGATTGATAATACCACATGGTTCTCTTTTAAAAGTGGCTTTAGATGGTCTATTCTAAGTCTATATGGGATAATTTAGTGTATAAAAAATAGATATTTGAAAAAAGTTTTTTTATAATGTCCATAATCTTCCATAGAAGTGATATAATTCTTATAAAGTCCCAATTTTAATTTTATGTGTGGTAAGTAATCATATTTTTCTATAAAATACTAAATCCTACAAACAATTCAACCAATAAATCATAATGTTATGATGAAAATGATATAGATACCCCTATTTGGTTAAGTATCACATACCCTTGATAACGATTATCAATTCCTAAAAACTTGATAAATTTGAGTGATTTTCAAACCACAATTTTCAATTTTATGGATCTAGTTAGAAATATCACATTCATTGTGCAATAGATATTTAATATATTTTACTCAATAACGGTCCCCCTCAATGGAAAAATACATCTCCTTCAATTACCCAAATAATAGTGAAAACATATATATATATATATATATATATATAATGGAATAAATAGGGACTTTATTTTTCTTTAGTAGTAACATATAGAATGAGAGATGTCTCTCAACCCGTGCTGTTCAATTCATCTAAAATTAGCATGGGAATAAATCATTGGGCCCATATTTTTGTTTTGAGATGTATTTATTTGATTATTTTGTTTCTTCCCTTGAACTTATTCTTTGTGTGGAATGCTATTTACCACCACAGTCTCTTTAGACATTTTTTTCCTTTAGATTTTCAAAATTTTCATCTCCCACTAATTTCTTAACCAATTGCAATTAATTTTTAAAAAACTATGCACTCTTTTCTGACATTGTCAGCCTTCTCAAAATATTAACATGACGTACCAATATTTTTATGTTGAATCATATTCCCATTAAAAACATTGAAGAAATATCCTAGTATAATTTTAATTAATTTCTCATCTACATCATCCTCCTTCATACAACTTCCAAAAAATAGTTCTAAGCATTTATATCTGTTTAGAATTGGTAGCTTTGAAGGATTTCTGGTCACAACATTATTTCATTGAGAACTCATTGTCATATATTCACCATAACACCCTCAAGATTTATACATATTTCATGGAAATGAAATTTTATACCAGAAAGAGTATAATTTGTTCTCATACCTTCCACAAATCGAAAATCACTAATGAACATAGATCTTCCACCATGATATGTATTCTATGTACATATTAGTTATTATTTTTTTATTGTTTTTTTCATTTAATTATTCTAAATTTTCATTTATTTTCCTCAGGGTAGTAAATTTCTTGACATATTTCTTTCTCCCTTTGATTTATTATATGGTCTCTCTCTTATCATCTTGGTATCAATTTTATTCTTTCATTCACATTCAAAGGATTTAGATTTTCACCCTCTAAATATAGGCTTTCTGTTATTTTCATTAATTTTTATGTCAAGCCAATATTCCAATGAATTGTTTTAGAATTTACGACAACACAAACTTTAATATATGAATCTTCTTCAATTATTTTATGGTTTAGTATTTCTATATTTCAATGGATGTGTAACTTGTAGTTTTTAGTGAAACTATCTCTATTTTGGACACTTATTAGGAAACAAAATTTTATAAATCTTCTCTCATGCACCTATGACATGTTGGGGTTATAAATTTTTTCCACCATCCATAATTATTTTAAATCTGGTTTAAAAAAAATACCAGTAACTAAACAAAATTAGCATATATGATCCTTTCAAGATAATCAGATAACCTTTGTTTTTAGGATACTTCCACTCATTTTGAGGTAGACATTGTGTTCTTCTTGGATTCATGATCCTTAATGTAAAATTTTGTGGAAACATCTATTTTTGTATAAATTTGGGACGTTTTAGATTATAGTGATTAATGATTCTTCATTCTCACCTTCATCACTAAATGCTGAATATCAAGGGAGTTCTTCTCATCCTCAAATGACCTCATCTTTCATTCCTAATCCTATGGAATATTTTAAATGATCATTCATTTTTCTTGATTATATTTCTTAATTTTCATACAACTTGACCTTGTTAAGTTTATCTTATAATTAAGACAATCACACAATTTCTCAAGTACATTTAAAGATATTATAAATAAAATTTTAAATAAATATTTCCCAAAAAAATAACTTTTTAATTATTAAATATATTAAGCATTTCTTTCATTGTAAATTGATATTTTTCATACATTTCTATGATTAAGTTTTGAGAGTGTTTAATACACAAACTTCTTTCTCTAATTCCTATTCTATATAATTATATTCTTATTCCAGCTATAATTTTCCACCTCAAAGAACTTTGATACCTATAAAAAATTAAATCATCTTGGGGAATATTGTTATGATGTTCTTTGAATTCAAAATGAATATCACTATATGAAACTTTATTATTATATCTTGAAAAATCTTCATTAGAATATTAATAGTTTATATAATTATCACATGTTATACCATTCATATTAGAATCAACTAAAGATGCCTCCCCATTAATAATAAGATTCTTATTAAGATTCCTTACACTCTATTCCTTCTCATTCTTCTAAATCATGGCACAAATCACCAGATTCTTATCCACAGTATTAACATCCATTTTTTCAATCTAATATAGTTTAAAATTTTTTTAAATTTTCACTTTATAAAATATCTCTTCAATCTTTAAAGGGATCCTTTATTTGATACCAATTTTCAAACCGCATACTAGATTGAACACTGTAGGTTGAATCAATGGTTTAATTTTATGAATTAGTTTCTTTTAATTTCAACCACTAAATCTTGTAAATATTGTTGATGCACAATGTGATGTATCAATGTTTCACCTCATATACAGAAATGATAAGATAATGAACAACACAAGGTATCTATAAGTGTAGATACAAAGAACAACTCATTCCCATGTTAGTTAGAACCCATAACACAGATTCTCTACCACAGTATCTCAATCAATTACAATGGATGATTTAGAGCCACACTATAAATTATAATTTGATTCCACATAGGAATATCTTTAGAATACTTCACATAGAGTTACTAGAGTCTACACTGGACATTAAACTCTAGAGTCACATATGAGGATCATTATACAAATTCACGCAAACATATATTTCCCAATCATAATATTGTGTTAGATATTCATCCTCTGTATTTAGAGTGATCTTACTCCATGATCATAGTTGTTATGGTCCACTCATGTACAAATTTTAGTATCCACTGATCAAGTCTAGTTGTATTTATTAATTATAATGATCACTTGTATATGACCAATTTCTTCAATGAAATGATTCTTAGGAAATTTTTCATTTAGTCTAATGATGTATTGGACACACTTCGATGTGTGTAAGAGATATACAAAATTTCATTGAGTATTATTTTATGCAAGAATAATCTTAGACAATTCAATCTACTCACTTATTAAATTATAAATTCAATATCCAAAAGATAACTCTATGCTTGGATAATAAATTATAGGGATCGTCTCAAAGTTATAAAATATATCAAAAAATATTTCTGAGTTTATTATTTAATCTAATATTTATCAATTATGTTTATTATCTCACTTCAACATTAAACATCCTTTCAAAATATATGTTCAGGCATATCATGTTTTTTTTATTTGGGTTAACTTCTCAAGTTATTATGAATTCATATATACATGTATGTATACAATGTATTCTCCTAACATCATGTATTTTTCTCCTTTATACAATTTTAGACACTTGTTATATCCTATATTCTTCTATATCACATCCTTTTGTAATATCTTCTCAATTTATATAGTGATAAATAAAACTGTATGTATAAGAATATGTATCAGTTATCTTTTTCATGTTATCCAAGGAGCATCACAAAAACTAGGAAGGATAAATCGAACCGGTTCTTTGAGAATCTCATCAAATGTGTGCAACAAAAGTGGTGGTTTTTAAAATCTCAATTTATTCATGACACTATTAAGTGTGATTTATATAAGAATGATTCTATGTATTCTAATTCTTTTTAATTATGAAACTATAGAGTTCAAGGTTCTCTATTTTCATATAACATGAGGGATATATTTAATGTTGAGATAATATATACATGCCTTTATCTCTTGGTATTTACCGGCAAAGACTCCATGAACTCTCCTACTAGTTTCATACCACATCATGGATAACTAAGAATTGCATCTATGATCCTAGAATTTTAATATTCGTAAAATATATGTTTATCTCATAATATCATAGTGACTAAGAAATTCATGTCAAATTTTCTTTTTTGATAAGTTGTGATCAGCATTTACAGGAAATTTAGAACATGAAAGTTAACCTTTCACAAGTACCCTTATGAAGCCATGTTAACATTATGTTGGAACCCTTATGTAGTGTTGTTTACATTATGTATCCTTATTACACTTACTTAGGTACCCTTACACATCCTCATTACACTTACAATGGTACCCTTATATATAATCCACTTACTTTTACCATACCTTTATGTGGTCCTATAAAACATATATTATCTTTACATATAACCTTTGATATATTTATATAGGTAATGGAAATCAATAGTTACCTTTACTTTTCCTAAATTTACCCTTAAATAGTGAAATATCAACTTGGTTGACCCTTACATCGGTAATGACATACCTTTATACAGCCCTATTGTAGCCATTCATAACGTTGTGTCAACTCATCTTACCATTATGAAATTAATGGATTTTACTTACCCTACCAATAGATAGAGAGACTGACCTATACATAAATATAAAGTTTAATTAGAAATCATTTGGGCTTTCTAAATCCTCTACAAAAAATTCTTCATGAAATTGTATAGCTAAAATATCTCATGCAATAATATATATTTTGTATGGCTCTGCATAATTCCTATGATTATTCTTCATACTGTAGAAAAGGTTTCATCATTGACATAATTAATTGAAATTTAATAACAACACAAAAATAGTTATAATTTCAAGGATAATTTCTCAAGAATGACATCCAATAAAAATAAATGATTCCATTAAAATTATATAAGAATCATTACCTAATCTCAATGTCATGAAAAACATAATAACTCATTGATAAAAAATGAAAAAATACTTGTGTTCAATATTTATTAAAATATATAATCCATTCCTAATATAATTATAAAAATAAATAACATTCATAAAACTTGAAGAATATTCCTTTATAGTGGATATTATAACAAAACCATGGAATGTTTTAATTTATAGGATCAAATTTACCTGAAATAAATTATACTATAATCTAGAGTGAAAAATCACTTTCTACTTAAATATAAGTCATTACAAAGGATTTTCCTTATTCTCTTGGTCTATGTGGTTATTGGAACCTATTTTACTAATTGGACATTATATTAGGTTATTGATTTTTATAATGTCAAATTTCATAACAATTAAAGTAATAAATTCTTATAGATTATCTATTTCCCTAGCATTTTTGAGTTTTGTGGCCTTTATTTCAGAAAATGTAACATCTAATCATCCCTTTAAGTTTATTTCTTCAATGTTTCCATCTATATTACTAAGATATAATAAATTAAAGATTATTTCCTTAATTATCCTTATCAAATGAACTTCTAGAAGACTCCATCATTCACTTCATTGATGTGTTTTGCAATTTATCAATATTCACATTATTAATCATATTTAATTGTAGATAGTTTGACATAATCATAATGTTTCCCACTCAAACATGCATTATGATTGGTTGTTATTTGAAATAGTCACTACATTAACCATCACACCCACTGCTAGCATGATTTATTCTAGTTCCAACCATCACTGAAACCAAAAGGGTTTAATACAAGCAAAGAATATTTAACATTATATGTATATTACCATAATAATTAACCAAAAGGGATTAAACAACCATATACCACTTTAAATCCTCATGTCATACTTTTATTCCTTTATTTTATGATATATCAATATAATTTATCCTAGGATACATTAGGTTGGTTTATCTAATACTTATCAACCAAATCACTCAATGTAACTATAAAATAAGTCATTCATATCAATTCATAATGAACATGTGATCAACCAAATGAAATTTATTGGGAGTATCAATCCTAGTGTGAAGTCCTAGGCTGACACATTTTTCATCATAGTGATGATTGATCCAATTCTCAACCAACCCTTTTTTGGGTAATTACACATAATTACATATAATTTATAACCTCATCCACTTTATAGAATCCAAGCATTGATTTTTATCAAGGAAAACCAAATACTCAATAATTTATAATATTTAAGGACATAATACTAAATATAGACACATATATGGGGTTTTGACCAAGTTTCTTTAACCTTAATACCTAATTTAACAAAATTAATCTGCAAAAAAGTAACTAAACCCTCACTCTGATACCAACTTGAGAAACCCAAGAAAAAATTTCATTTTTTTGTATTTTATATGATTTAAAAAATTTTGTTTCATAAATAATCATTTATTAATAATTGGTAGGTTCATTATATTTTGAGACAATCTACATAATGAGATTATTTTACCAACTTGTGATCATTTTTACTTAATGGAATTATACAAGATAATCTTCTAGACATATCATTAGTAAGAATTTTCCACAATAGATATTGAATGAAACATAATAAATGTGTTATCTCAAACACTCAGTATGGAATGAATAAACATTTCATATAGGATGATTTCATAAGCACAAGTGAAAACCAAGATCATGTGGTAATTATCTTAACATCATAGGAGATAATCACATGAAATAAATGAGGTTCAAAGTATGTGGAATAATGAATTAAAACCAAAAAATATTTTCATGGAATCATAGTAGATATAATAGTAATTATAGTCATTTAATATAATCAATTATTCATTAAAACAAAAGATCATACTGAATTACATCAATCATTGTGGAATTAAGATGAGCTTAGAGAAACATTAATTTCATGAGCGACATCATTAGTTACTATTCATAGGATAAAATAAAACAAATTCAATAATAACTATATAATGAGATATAAACTCTAAAACAATGAATCATAGGTATATATAGTACCCCAATCATTATTCATCCATACTTATGGGTTCTATATAAAATCA
This sequence comes from Viscum album, assembly GCA_963277665.1. Classification (NCBI taxonomy): domain Eukaryota; kingdom Viridiplantae; phylum Streptophyta; class Magnoliopsida; order Santalales; family Viscaceae; genus Viscum; species Viscum album. Next base: position 2,090,645,963 of record OY728152.1, read on the forward strand.
TTCATTTTTTAAATCATAAAGAACCCCTAGAAAATTTATTTCGTTAAAAATCATAATTTAATTCATTAAATTTTCATAAAGAACCCAAGTAAATAAAAATAGATTCTATAAAATATAAAAATATAAATAATTAACTTCTTATAAATAACCCATGTAAATAAAATTGTCTTTATAAAAAATTAAAAATGGTATAAAATATCATCCTCAATTAAATATTTTGATATCAAAAAACTTAATCACCCAAAATAATAATATAATTAAGCAAAATTATAGATTGAAATATTAAAATTGAGTCAATTATGGGTAGTGAATTTTTAATATATAGAGTAAAATAAAAACTAAATAATGAAAATATATTTCTTGAAAGTATTTTTTATACATCGATATAATATCCATAGTTAGGAGTCTCTTTTCAAAAACAAACCATAGAAAGTGAAAATAAAAAATTTAATTGAAATTTCTTTAGATAAAAAACTCTTTTTACTTTTAATTAATTAGATAAAATTATATAAAATTTATGGAATTGAATAAATTATGTTTAATAAAAAAAATTATTACTCAGAGAATGTATTTTGAGTTAACAGGCCACTGAAGGCTCAAGAAAATTTTAATTGAAAATAATATTAGAGGGTGTTAGAAAAACATCGGTAAAATCTCATTAATTTTAATATGATTATACCGCATGAAATAAATAACACCATGAATACATTATTCTAAATAAAATAAGGTCTAAAATAAGAAGTATGTCTAAAGTAATTGAAAATTGAGATATGTAACCCTTAACATTAATGTTTACTTCCATGGATGTGATCTAAAATAATGTATAATGAAAATAAATATATTAATAACAAATTTTATAACAGTATTATCCCATAAACCTATTTATAATTTTCATTTTTAATCATTATACATATGAATATTATTTAGTTTATACCTATTTCCATCATTATATGTTAATTGTTTTGATTGTTTGTACTAGTTTTGTAAGAGATGTGTCCTTATTAATTCATCTTCAAAACCATATACGATTAAATGCACTATAATTTATGAATTTTAATAATTTATTATGTTTTAATTTTTTATTAGAGTTTTATTATTTAAATTAGATGAGGAAATCAATAACAGGCACACTTCGATGATTTTCATAACCTATAAAAGGTGTTTCTTTATTATTCAATTAAATATTGATGTAAACATTTCATAACTCAAAAAAATAAAATTTATATAATTATATCATATTATACAATTAATTATGTCTTCATATTCATCCATGATATAATTTTGTATCATTGTTTATGTAGATGGTCAAAACAAACCATATATGAACAACCATGATTAATGGATCCATATGATGTGATTTAGTTGAAATATAAGTATACCAATAAAAAGGGATAAAATTTAATATTTAATAGTTTTATATTTCATAACTATAAATAATTATGAGAAAAATAGATGTATATGAAACAATTAGATAGTATAAATAAATTTGTCTCCTTATTATTTCTTTTGTTTAAGACAATTAATTTTATAACAAATGTTTATCATCATAAGATTAATAACATATTAAATTTTTATTAAAATAAAATTATTCATATTAAAAAATCATATTCATCCATTAAAACCAATTTTATAACCATATATGACGTGTAGTAATCAAAAATAGAATTCATCAATCCATGGAGGCGGTATTACAAACATAAACAAGAGGATTATTTTTTTTCATAGGACAGGAGATAAAAATAATATGGTTTCTGATTTCAAAATATTATATATTTTATAAATTTAATAATTATATATTAAAATCACTTTTTTACTATCCATGTTAGGCGGTGATGTGAAATGAACACATTACTTCATTGTGGTGATAGTATATGCATACACACATTATCATTTTTCATAATGGAAAAGGTAATGGTTTTTAATTATTATGTTATAATTATAATAATATTTTTTTATACTAGTGATACTTAGGTCTTCTTGTAAATATGTTTTAATGTAATTTTATGTGGAATATGTGAAAATAAATAAGAATGAAAGAGAGAGGAGAGGTTATAGATATATACCTCAGTACATGGATTATCTCCATTGTGAAGGGGGTTAAACAATATACAGATGGTATTTTCAAAAAATAAAAACACATTTAAGGTGTATAATATTTTTTATGAGTTGTTTTTATATATTTTTATCACAAATTTAGGGGGTTTGGTCAGACGGGATGTGAGATGAAAATTGATCATTTATAAGTGAAAAAATATAACGTTTTTTTAATTTAAAAAAAGTAATAATGGGAAGTCAATATCAAAAAAATTTGATCCAAAATTGATAAATCAAAGAGATAAGAAGTGATATGTTTTAGAAATTTATCAACCACGAATTACCACACAGATTTTAAACATTTCTTAAGTCATTTACACTTATATTTCAACTTTTATGATTTTGATTTTATAGTTGTAACTATTTTTACCCAAATAACTTATCCATTATGCATACAAAATAAATGGTACATATTATATAATTTTGAACTATTAATTCATGATTTTATATCCAGTTAAATTAATTCAATTTTATATGTTATAAATTTTTTTAAAATAATATGTATACAGTATATTAAAAACAATTTCAGGATGAAAATATTACATTAGTTATAACACATTATATATATGTTTCTAAACAAGAATCAATATTTGAAAATTTATAATATAACTAGAAAATATTTAATCATTCTATAAATTATTTTCATAATTTTACAAATCATTCTTATAAATATATAATTCCACTTAATACCTCATATTTTTAAAAATTTAAATTGCACCATACACCTAATAATTACTATTTTTAGAAAAATAAATAAAATTAATATTAAGATAATATTGAAATTATAAATACAAAAACAATCTTAATATTTATTTTAAAAAAATCTCGAACTAAAAATTATAAATTTTATTTCTATTTAAAAATATAAAATATATTGAAGAAAATATTTTTATATGAAAATTAATTTTGGTATATTAACTGTTATTTTTTCTACAAATTACTATTTAATATTGTGTTAACATATTTTTTTACATAAAATATATCTTATTATTATTCAATCATAATAATTTTATTTCCATGAATTAAAATTCCAATTTATAGAGAAATTGTTTTCTAAACATAAAGTTAAGTGATCTAAAATGACACTTCAAAAGGTATAATAATTAATTATATATCTATATATATACACATCTTATTACATGTTTATATAATCCTAATTTCAACTAACATAAGCCCTTATGATCTCCATGTATGAACTAAGAATTAAATAATATTTGGTTATTTTTTTATGTGGTTGTTTATCGGCAATATATCTTGTTGAAATCTCCTTGATCACAAACATCTCTCATATTTGTTTTTTCTCTGTCCATAATCGCTAGAGTTCATCATGGGCCTACTCTGGGGACAACCCTAGTGAAGAAAAATACCTTACAATCTTAGATAAATGAGATTTATAAAGAATATTCACACTTCAAGATGTAATTTCTTCTTAATGTCTTTATTGATTTTTTTATATAGTTACTTTAATTTATACCCGATAATTTAACAATTGCTTTTTAATGGTCATAATTAATATTTAAAATGCATCAAGGTATTTTATTAGTTTGGTATAGTGTGTTAAATATTAAATTATTATATTATTTATTTAATGTTAATATATATTGGGATCTCAGGTTATTATATGAAGAATATATAATCATTGGGTTCCTCCTCCTTCACCCAAAACACATATTGGAATTCTTATTAACAATAATTATAACCATAAAAATTTGTTTTATTAAGTATATACCTTTTAATTTAACTATAATACCTTAAACTAATTAACAGAATATAATGTTAACATGTGTTCAAATAATTTACTATACTCCCACTTATTGATAATAATTATAAAGGTAAAATCTAGGAAACAATTTCTACTCATCACCTTAACTTCGATGATTTTAAAAAACTTTTTATACCATTAATTGTTTCTCCCCACTTCATGAGAGATCCTACATGAGAGAAATAAAAAAATTATTTTTCTTTGTGTAGGATGACATCACATTTCAATTAGTAATGATCCATCAACAAAGAAACTCTAAGTCTATGAAATTATATGTGTATAAAATAAGATTCACTAACCTATACTAAAAATTTGTTCATAAAAAATAGAAAATGAGATACAAGCTAAAAATTTTATTTCTAGTAGTTTTCTATATAAATTTTATATAAATTTTAATAAATAAACATAACTTTAACAAATACCTGAAAAACATTTAACTATAAGAAATATTACTCCCCCCTTCAATAAATATTTTGGAGAACTAAGACCCCCCTTTCAATGTATCAGATTTGATATAATTGAAATATAATGGAGAAAATTATTTTCATGTCTTGATCCAATGTTTTTTAAAATGTATCGTGAATTCTACATTAAACCATAATTAAAAAACTTATGTAGCATCACTTCTTTGATATATCCACAAAAGGCATGCACTCCACAAAACATTATCCTGGCTTATTAACAAAATAAACGATCTTCAATAATATTTTTCTTATAATATATGACGTGTTATAAGAATGTATCAAAACTGATATAATAATTATCTATGATGTATGCCTTATAATTTTGTATAGAAATCAAAAAATTCTTACAATTCTCACTTTTGATACATCATCATTAATTCACTGTGTAAGATGTAAAAACAAGAAAATATGAGAATATGGTGTGTCTTCATATTCTCATTGGAGAGATAATTTGGTATAAGACATGGAAAATAACCCAAAAAAACCTTTATTTATAGAGACAATTTTTTATAACTCCTCATGATAGCTCCACCCATAATTTGAAAAAATATAACCTTCTTTTAGAAGAATGGATTTCCTTTAATTTTCATATTTATTCATAGATATAATATTATTACTCACTTCAATGAAGAAAAGAAATTTTATTCTCTTATGATTATTACCTCCACTTTACCAATTCAATCTAATATGGTAATATTGTTAAGCATTTATTAGACACATCGATATCCTTTATCTTGGATGTATACACTTTTTTCCTAAGAGAATTCTTATCATAATAATTCACTAGTATTTTATATTTTCTTTTCAAAGACATATTTTGTCCTTGTAAAACTACCATACATTTTTAGATTTATTATAACACAATTTAAACCATCTATAAAATGTTTCATCAACCATAAATATTTCTTTATTTGAAAAAACATTCATGTTCTAATTCTAGGATATCTACCACTAAAATAAATTTTTAATTTGTTTCTTGAATTTATTTTTTCTTTAATTTTATAGTACTTAATTGTATATTTATGTTCATATTTAATTTAAAAATATCTATGATTTGTTATTTTTGTTCTGTAAGGTCTGAAGAAGACTCAATAGATGGCTGAATTGAGTTAAAAAAATATTAATTACTAAGAAAACCACCCACATTATAAATGACTAAATTTCTATTCATTTTTAATCACAAGTAGAATAAAACTAAACAAAAAAGAAACATACATAGATATTTGTAGTGGTTTAGGGAATATAAATCCACTAGTCCACTCCAATAATCCTATTCTCTATGAGTTTGATGATTTTCACTCAAAAGGTGATTTGGTAGGGGAATATATGTCCTTTTTATAGGGACATCATGACTGAGTGAAAGTTTCTGAAACATTTTACAAAATTACATGTGCTTTTATATGGGATATAAAAAATCTTTAAAAACAACATCCTTTAGGTTATATTACCGAGAACCTTTAAAATGAAAGATAATAAATATTTATGTGTTAACTAATACAACACATAGTTGTAATATACAACTGAATGAAAGAAGAAATTTCATGGAGATATGAATAAAAAATAATTTAGCTTGACTAGAATATTCAAAATGGAAAAAATAATGATTATGTTTCAAACTATATAATATGAAATATGTTTCACCTAAAATGGAACAATTTACTTGAACTTGTTTACATCTCCATATATCTCTTATTTTATAACATCACTTCTCTTCAGAATTCTATACACAACACTTGAAATTTAATGCTAAATTTATCTTTTATTTATACAGAATAGATTCCATATAATTAATGATCAGAGACATATCCTTATCTCAGAAAAAACATTAAATTTTTTTAGATAAATGAAAATATCCATGTACCTGTCTCTTGGCATGGAAATTGGATCTTATTATAATTTTTTAAATATAAAGATATAATCCATCATTTAAATATCATAAAACATTATTAAAATCTCACAAAAGAGATTCAATAGTCCACTAAGACTGAATGGTTTTAATATTTTATTTATTTTCCCCATTTTTAAATATGTTGAGGAGAAACTTCACATGACTTGTAATCCTAGAGGGAATTGGGCCTAATACATGTCCTAATGGCCCAAGATAACTAACACCATAAGAGCAGACATTTCCCAATATATACGTGTGTGTGTGTGTGTGTTTGTTTGTTTGTGTGTGTGAATGAACTCCCAACCATGGACGGTTGCAAAACTAGCATTGCCCCGTGCATGCAAGGTACCTGGTCTAGATGGCAGAGGCCATACCCTCTCAATCATTCCACTCTAGTAGCCCTACAAAGTTGTGTGTTGTTTATATGAGCCCCATATGGATCCACACCAATGGGGGAATCAACTCTTTTTTTATTTCCATTGTCTGACTACTACCCCTCAACTATCATTCATGACACCTACAGTCATCATTCATGGATGACCCGAACTATTGATTCAATCATTGGATGAAGCCCCTAATGACCATCATTATCATGTACCCATCATATGACCAACCGACCTCTTTCATCTTATGCTCATCTAAATTTTTGTGCCACCAATCTTCTTGCCACCACAATGGATGACTGTATCGTCAATCCTCAACCCCACCTACATGAATACACTTCATAAACGACACACCCATTTCCCATAAATCCACAATTTTTTTAAGATGGAAGAGATTTAATCCTGGTTGGTGAGTGATCACATGGTATCCTTAACCATTAAAAAGAGACCCCATCTACCATGTTCATCAACAATAATAAATACTTATCATAGCATGAGGTTTCTAATTGCAGATCGTCACATAGTTGGTTTGAATAGTTGAATATACATTGTTGGTTTAAATGTAATAGTAAAATTCACATAGGGATTCATCACATTGATGATTTCCATTATGTAACTAATTTTCCCCCATAATCAAAAATTACATAGACATTTGTATCAATGTATTTAATTTCCCCATGTATCCAATTTTTCTAATTGATTGATCTTGGTAGCCAATTTCTCATATTGGTGATCTCATCGATGTAAGTGACTTTTACAATATATCTGATTAATATAGGTGATTCCTTCACTTAGGATATTTATGTACGTGAATTCTCATTTATATGTTTCTCCAAATATCCAAACAACCCATATAACTATCTTTTATGGACTGATGAAATTTTCGTCCAAAGTGTCTAGAATTCATGCTTAATGAAATTTAGTGCTGAAACAGTTGAAAATAAGATTGAACCAGAAGAAAAAACATAAAATCAAAATCATTAGTAATGTTTGAAGGGTATTTTTGTTAAAAAAACCTATCGTACATAAGATATTTTGGAATAACAATAGAATTCAAAAAATCTCCCCCTTTTTGATGATCACAAAACCCGTTTGAAATTATACAAGAAATTTGAAAATACTTAATCATGAATTTTCAAAACCCTATATAATTATATATAATATTTATTTTTTTATTTTAATGTATATCATATACTTCCCCCATTAATTTGACCCTTATCTTATGTTATATAAAACATCTCCCCATTTTATTATCCTTAGGGTAAATCATATATAACTTATCCCCCTTTTTGCTTCATTAAAAATGAATGGATAATTGTGCGGTGGAAATTTAATGAAGAAGATTTAATTTAATGAAGAATTTTATTATTATATTAAATATGAATATAGAATTAAATAAATAATTTAATTTTGCTAACAAAAGTAAGAGATTAAAAATTACAAAATAAAAACAATAACTAAGAAGAAAAAAACAAATTAAGATATATATACTTAATTAATTTTCATCATGTTAAAATATAAATTAATTAAAAAACTGATAATTAAAAAGACTATATATTATCTAGATGATATCAAATTAAAAATAGGCTCAAATTGATATGGTATTTTTGGTGTATGTGTATTCAAGGTTGGTTTAGTTTAAGAGGTAGTGGGAGATTGAATTTCTAATAGCATTGTTTTTTCTCCATTGTTGAAATAGATCCACTTCTTGATCCAATGTAATATTTTACATGAGGATTTTGAACAAGGCCATTATGAATATTTTCCATATATCCTTCACATAAACTAATTTAATATGTTCTAGAAACTTATAAAGGGACATTGTTGATTATCATAGAAGAATAGGGTTCTCCATGAGAACTATCTACAACTAAAACAGTATCATAATTTACTTTATATTTTCCAATTATAGATAATGTATCACAAATCACTCCAATTATTTATCTTGTACCATAATGAAATTCAAAAGGATTTGGACTAATAGGCCTCCTTGTTCTCATTTGAAACAAATATTCATATGAAATATCGATCCTAATAATTATATCTTACTTAATAAATTCCATAATAATAATATAAGATTTCTTGTGAATATATGAAACTGATGAAAAAATTACCCTAGGAATCCCATAAAAATATTTAATCTTTCTTAATGTGAAACAAAAAGGATAACTAAAAACATGATGTTTTAGAAAAGGATAAATTTATATAGCAGGGACAGTTGATGAATCATCCACTATGATCTTCTTAAAGACCCGCCCTACTAAAATCTAAATGTAAATTGTTATAACATTAACTAATTTCTATTTTCTATACATTATTTTCACATTCTATATCAAAATTTGAGAAAATTCATAAACTGTATTTAATGATGATTTAAAATCCTAATCACTAATTGAAGGAGGCTCAGGTTCAACTGAAACTGATATTGTAGGGTAATGAGTAACTAATTCGACAAAAGAAACATGCATAAGTTTACTATAAATAACCGACTACTTTTCTATAATAAGAATTTGAACTTTTGGTTCTTCTTCGGATTCCAAACATAATTATTCATCATAAAATATATGAAGAACTACTTTAATGATTTCCTTATCCACTTGTAATAAATTTGAGTATATGGATCAATAATTTTTTTGGATAATGAAACTTTATCTCTTGTATTCTTACATACTCCAATTTTTTATTCTATCATACCACCAAGAGATTCTTTGAGATGACAAACATGATCATTCAATCACATATCAATTCCAAAATTAATATTCCTCAAAACTTCTTTGCTGTCATGGGATCAATAATAAAGATCTTTCTATAACTCATGCAACATTAAAGGTGAAATTATATCACACTAAATACATTTATTTTGAGAATACATTGAACTAAATCTCATAAAAACATGATCAAATCTACTTTTAAAATCATGAAAAACTAATGATTCTAAGGTATCAACTATAGATGGTTGGAAATTCTATATAAATTCAAAAAATCATATCACCACACTTTGTACACTACATAATGTTTCATTAATCTTCATCCAAAAAATACATCAACTCATCATGTACTTATTGAGATAAATCTAGTTGTGCCAAAGGATGATTCCAGAACAGATCTATATAAGATGAAACAATAGTTGTAATATCATTATGTTCTTCCTTTTAAGGTAAAACATATTTAAAAGCTTATCAACATATATTTTATCAGTTTTAGAACCTAAAAACTATCCTTAGAATTATTATTATGATGAATATAAAGAAAATACTAAATAATTTATATCAACCTATCTTGAGCATCAAACATCACAACCATCCTTTTAAGACCCAACATAGAACCAAAGGACTCTTTGAGTTCTTTAATTTCAAAATAGTACATAAAAAACTCTACCATAATATAATAATAATGTAATTTGATATTATCAAACTCACCCAAAACACTAGAATAAAAATATGGCCTTCCTAAAATTTATAATCTCTTACCGTTAGAGGGAATATCCTCATGAATAACTAGATGTGGGGATTTTACTAAAGGTTCATGGGAATTCTCAAAATATAACATAACCACATATTTATCCTTTTTCCAACCAAAAGGGGATCTATGGAGAATTTGATTATCTGTCTATAGCTCATCTGTAGCTTTCGATCGAACCTTTGTTGCTAGACCTCTAGGAATAGTGTCCACTAGCCTTTCCTTGAGAACTAAAGCAGATGTCTCAAAAACTGGTTCATCATGATAAAACTATTTAATATAATAAATAATTCTATCCTCTTGATGAATCTAAAAAACATATTCCTGACTCTAAATATTTTTAATTACGAAAATATTTAATTCTGTCACTAAAGGTGAAGATATGATATGTACTGACTCTTCCACTCCCCTAATAACACCATCTTGACAAGTGTTGCATCCATAGGTACTGAGGTTTGAGAAGTATCCCCCTAATCGATAACATTATGACCAAATTTATTCAGGGAATTTAAATCATAATCCCATAAATAACAAGTAATATTAATGAAGAAAACTGACAAATTATTAGTTTTGTGACACTTACGATATCTCCATCATTTTATTCAACTTATTTCCTATTAAAAAAATATGTAAATCAATATTTCGTAAGCTTATTATTTAATATTACCCTTTTATTGTACAAAAAATGACGTTAATAAATCATGAACCATGGAAAGTTTTTTTTTAGAATTTATAAAAAATAAAGGTCATGAAAAATAACTTTCTCCATTCCTCCAACCCTATGGGATAACCCATTTTTAGAAAAAAAAAATTATAAAAAACATACCATTATATAGGAAAATATATCATAAGATTCTTTTCAAAAGAATATTTACTGAACAAAAAACATGAATGCTTCTAATGGACCAATCAAACCTGTTTTTACTAATGTCTTATTGAAACTAAAATCCCAATCATATAGAAAATAAAACATATTAGACAATAGGAAATATAACACCATAAATATATTTATATTTACATTTTATGAAACTAAATCCTCTATTTCATTAAACCAAAGCTCTGTATTTCTCATAAACCCATAAACTTATTCCTCATACAAGAAATCCAAACTTCTTTTCATCAAAAAAATATCTCATCCTTGAAACTGAATAACTTTATTTAGAAACATTTCATTAGACTTCATTCCTTCTATATAAATAGATTTTATAGCATGAACTCTTCATGACACACCACTTTTGAATTACTTATAAGATCCAAAACATCATTCATCTTCATGCTTCAACTTTTATATAGTTTAGAAGGTCGGTTAAAGGTTGATCAAGAGAGAAGAATTGAATGGTTCATGATTTAGGGTGACAATTTTGTATTTGGTAAGAAGATAATTATATGAATAGATATCGGGTCATGTTTTATTTATGTTTTAGGTCATAGACATGAATACTTAAGGTCTTAGAAAACAGAATAGGTTTTATGGTCAATTTAAACTAATTAATTAAGAAAATATAAAAGAAATAAATCTTATTATAATTTATTTAAATATGAAGCATTAAATAGAATTTGTTTATTAAATATTTTAAGGTATTAAACTAATTAATAACATATAAAGAAACACAAATTTAAATTAAATTATATTAGAACAAACCTAATTATCTTTTAATTAAATCAAAACATTCACACATAAGGGGTATAGTAAAAATATATGATCAATTATTTTTATTATATATAGACTGAAGAGTAATATAACCTTCTTGGGATTTCTGTCTAATTAAATATTAGTTTAGTAAAAATAAAATATAATTTATTTATAATCGATTCCATAATCTATCACGGTGTATTTCATCCACAATACTGATGATCAAAAACTACCATAAAAATTATATTCTACTTCAGCAGTCAATAATGCAAAAAACTTTTGTTTCTTACTAGACCAAGTGAATAATGAAATTACTAGAAAATATAAAATTCCTAAGGTACTATTCCTATATAATCTACAACCACAAAAGTTTGTATCTAAATATGATGTTAACTTGAAATTATATTTTTTTATGGAAAAATTAATTAGAGATAAATATTTCCATTCAAATTTTTAAAAAATTTATTTTGGCATCTTTTAAATGAGATTATTTAAGAATTTTATTTAAATCATGTATAAAGACATACTGAAAACATAACTTCAGGTCTACTAGATGTTAAATACAATAAACATCCATATATTCCTATTTAAATATTTTTAACAACTTGTTTCCAATATTTATTTAAGTCAATAATTTCATTAATAATAAATAGATTTGGATATATTTTAATATTTTCTTGTATAAAACATTTAATTAATTAATATTTTTATTTTACTTGATTACATACATTCCCAATGTCTTTATGATAAATCTAAAAACCTAAAAAATAATCTAACTCACTCATCATGATTTTTTTTTTAAATCAAGAATTTTAAAAATTCATTAAACAATTATTTATTTAACGAACTAATATTTCATAATTAACATATATCTTCATTAATAATACATCTAAAAACGAAATATTCATAAATAAAGAGGGATAAACCTTACCGAATTGATTTTTTTTCAAAATATATGAATATAAACATTCATACAAAGATTTAGGTTCTTGTTTAAGGCCATAATGATATTTGGAAAATGTGACAACCTTGAAAACAATATCCCAGAGTAGGTGGTTGTTTTATTATAATGTCATTGATATAAGAGATAAAATAACTAAGGAATAACCAATTTATTCGTCTTGAAGAAACTCGATACATACATGGTTCAATTGCAACATTTCTAATTAAACATAAAACATAAAAATAAAATAAAATAATTCTGGTAACTTTTTCAAATATCTCATATTCTAAAACTAGGGATGTACAAAAAATAAAAGTGTGGTATCAAATTCTCAGTGTGGGTTACACATAGAATAAGAATGAATCAATAATAAGTGAATAAAAAACAATTATAAAAAATCTATATTGAATGGTGAATAACTAAAAAACCCATGTCATCTATAAACTGAGAAGTAAAATGCATCCATATAATTTTTTATTGTGTTAAATACATGGAAATTAATAACTAAATTCTAAATTAATAACATGATCATTATTTGGACATCATGAATCTTGAACGTGAACTGTCATGCCATCAAGGTGGTCTTTTCTGTGGGTGGATACCCATCTTATTCTATTTGGAACAAATACGAACGGTTTGTCACCAGTTGTTTCTTCTCATGAAACCTATCAATACATTGAGGGGATATAAAGGGCAGAACCCATCACTAAAATTCAAAATCACGTTTCATTCATGAATAATTTTCCTTATCAATATGTATATTTATTAGAAGATAAAGAATCATCAATATTTCCCCAGTTAAAATAATTATCAAAATAAACACCACATATAAAATGGTATATGACTATAGAAATAATCATATTCCAGATACCAAAATATTGATATTTAGTAGAAATATAATTTAAAATGAAAAATTATCTCAAAGAGGAAGTATATACACCAAATAATAATGATTAGGTGCATAAGTCCAAGTACATCTCAATGAAATGGAAATTGAGGCAATATCCCTTACCTTATGTCTAAAAGTATTCTTCACTTTATCTAAATGTATTGAATAATCAGATTAAGTCAATTAATTAATTAACTCATAAACAATAATTCTTGATTTTGATTTATTATAATTTTATTAAGTTTATTTATGTCCTTTTTGATGAGTTATAAAGTAAATTTTTATCATTCAAGAGAATTTAATTCTTTGAATTTCATTTTCAGTTTACTTGTATATATGTATAGAAAATCATGTAAAATGAGAATATTTGTCCATAATTAAAATTATATGATATTAGAAAAACTATTTAATCTTTAAGTTTTATCCATTTTATTCAGTTATATGGTATGAGGATGAATCATTTATATAAACTATTTATGATAATCATTTAGATTATTTTATAATTTTTTCAATCATCACAAACTAGATTTTTCTTATGAATCCATACTATGAATATATACCCATTACAGAATCTTAAATAAGTTATAATACAAAAAAAATAGCCTTTTTATCAATAAATATAGTATGACCATAGTTTAAGGTAAAATTAGAAAATAATCAATCATCATACATGATGGTGGTGAATCAGCACCTCACAGATGATGTATCCATTTTTATTAAAAAAATGGGCGGGGAATCGAAATTATGATGGATTATTTCATTAACATAATAAAAATATAGTATTTATGTGATAATAAAGTTATAATGACACTTGGATCCGGGGATATGAGTATAGAATAAGAAAATAAATGAAATTGAAAGGAAAGTAAATAAAAAAGAAAGAGGAATTTGCCTCTCAAATTCCTCCCCTTGAGAACCCCCTAAAAGAAATTGATTTTGGTCTTTTGTTGAGACGAAGGGATCCTGGACATGGGGTATAGTATTCGGTAGAAATTTGACAAGGATCAAATATCATAAGGTTTTTGGGGAAGAGGCAGTGAGGGGGTGTATTTATAGTGGAGGAGAGGCGTGTTTTCTCATTATTTTATTCATTAGTTTATTATTTTGGATTTAGACTATGAATTGTATGAGAATTATTACTAATTATATTAATTTAATAAAGTATAGTCCTATAATATTATCTTAATTCATTCATACATCACCAATGACTCAATAATTCCATTATTTAGCTTATACTGTAAATTATCGTATTTCACTATTCCAAAAAAATTAAACTATTTTAGAAAAAACCTACAAAATCACCCTAACAATTTTTGAAAGATTCTAATTAAAAATTGAACTCAATTTTATGAAATTAATTTTCAATTTTTGATAAATTTTATTTTTAATTAAAAACATCAATTTCTCAAAAAATACCATTTTAGAAATTGTAACTTATTTTATAACACTTTGAAAATATAAATAAGGTCTTATAAAATTATCTTATAAACATAAGAAAAAAATATTTATTTATGATTCTATTTTATGAAGATAATAATTCATTTAAATTACTACAATGATTATAAAATTTTAAACATGCATTTATGTTTTCTAAAAATATCAATACTTAACCAATAATTTCTAAAACATATATTTACTTATATTATGATATAATTATATCATATTTCTATTTATAGGATGCTTAAATTTTATATATAGTATCATAGGTGGTGTTACTATTCTATTTTACAAATTTCAATTCCTAAGGTTCACATTACTATTCTGGAGGTTGAGTGACTATTTCGTTTTTATATGATGTTAATTTCTAAAAAAGCCTCATAATTAATCTATTCATCATTATAGAGTTTGTTTTGTGATCTTTATGTGATTTTATATGATTTATACTATATGAAATAATGTTGTGTGTAATGTAAGATATTGAATGAATTTATTTTATTTAAGAGGATTCATACCATGATGTATTGGGGTGTTATATTCTTCCCTCCTTCAGAAATTTCATCCTCAATATTTTCATGAATATTTCCTTATAAATAAATGAGGGTGATTCTTATTTATATCATTCTCAGGTTCCCATATTACTTATTCCATTTTATAGTTTCTCTAAAGAGTATTTACCAGTCGAGTCATCCAATTTATCAATATGTTCTGTTTTCTTTCAATAATCACGATAGGATCTTCACAGTATGATAAATCAGGTTCTAGTTATATTTCTTCATAGGTGAGTACATGAATTGGGTATGGATTGTACTTGTTTTACAATGAATCTTGGAACACATCATGAGAGTTGGATAGAATTGGTGTAATTTATCAACATTGAGCTACATTTCCTATTTTTTCTAGAATTTCAAATGGTTTGATGTACATAGGGCTCAGTTTCCTTCTCTTACTGAACCTTAAGAAACCCTTCCCTGGAGATACATTCAGAAAGACATGATATCCCACTTTAAATTGGAAACCCATTCTACAATTGTCTTGATAACTCATTAATGTACTTCGTTATACTTTAATATGATCTTGAATAGTCTTTACCTTTTTAATTTTATCTTTAATAAGTTATGGTCCTATAAATTTCTTCTCAGTAACTTCATCCCAAAAAGTTGTAGTTCAACATCTCCTGCCATGTAATTATTCATATAGATCCATTTTAATACTAAAATAGAAACTATTATAGTAGGAAAATTCCAACAATGGTAAGTACTGATTTGACATACATTGAAATTCAAGTGAACAAGATCTAAACATGTATTCTAATGTTTGAATAGTTCTTTTAGATTATCCATTGATTTGATGGTGAAAAAAAGTAATCCTATAAAGATCATTCTCCAAAGTATTATGATGAAACTTCTATAATTTTGATGTAAATTAGGTGTCTCAATCGAACAAAATCAATATAGTTTCCCCATGAATTCTTAAAAATTTATTATTATGAAGTCTTGTTAGGCCCTCGGGTGGTATATCTTTTCTTATAGAATAGAAATGTGTAGATTTGGTAAGCTGATCAATAATTATGCATATTTAATCATAACATCTACATTTCCTTGGTATTATCTTGATAAATTCCATTTTAATTTCATCCCACTTCCACAAAAGAATAGGTATAGGTTACATTAGTCCTCTAGGATGTTGTCTATTAGCCTTCAATTATTGATAAACAAAAAACCATGACACATAGTCAGAAATTTACAACTTCGTTAATCCAACAAAAAAATATTACTTTAGATCTCTATGCATCATCGTACTACCTAGGTGTATAGAAATATTTGACCTCTGAGAGTCATTTAATAGTTCCCATTTTAGCTTCAGTATTGACGTAACACATATCCTCTTTCCAAATTTCATAACTCCATCCACATACACGATGTATTCCGATCTTCCATCCTTAACAACTTTGTTTTTTTAATTATCTTAATCTGATTGAATTCTTTTTATCTTCTCCAATAAATATTGTTTAGAAATCATTTTAAAAAGGAATAATGTTTCACCTTCCTCAACAATTCTCCTATCCATATTAACAAGATCCATGAACTTGGGATCTTTCTCAATACTCATTTGGGTTAGAAGTCCATGATCTTTCCTACTTAATGCATATGAAACAAAAATTTTCATTCTGGAGTGGTAGTGTATTAAATAATCATAATTTTTGAGTTAATCAAGCCATCTTCTTTACCCCATGTTGAGTTATTTATATGTAAAAATTTATTTAAAACTCTTATTATCAACATATATCCCACATGTTTCACCATAGAGATAGTGTCTCCATATTTTTAGAGAAAATATTACGGCTTCTAACTAAATATCATGAGTTGGAAAATTTTATTCATGTTCTTTCAACCAACTTGTTGCTTAAGAAATAACATTATCATTTTTTATAAGGACACAACCCATTCAATTTATTGTTGCATTATTCTATTTCACAAATCCTTCATTTCCTGATGGAAGATTCAAAATTAGATCACTAAATGAAATTATATTGAATTTTCAAAGATTCTATAAATTCATTTTTCCATACGAACTTAACACCTTTACATATGAGCTGGGTTAGTGGGTTATCCAATTTGGAAAATGTTTGAACAGAACACAGATTAAAACCTTCTAAGACAATAGAACTACATACCTAGGTTATGTCTGTTGGCATAGGCCATTCTTGGATTTCCATTGTCTTTGCGGGATTAACTGAGATTCCATCTTTAGAGATAATATATCTAAATAATGAAACTATTTGAAGCCAGAATTCATAATTCCTATACTTCCCATGTAACTATTCTTTTATAAGAGTCTCCAGAACAACCTGCATGTGGTTCTCATGGTCCTCATAGATTGAGGAATATATCAAGATATAATCAATAAATATAATAAAAAACATCAAGATATTTGTTAAAAACCGTATTAAATTGATCCATTGAGATCGAGGGTACATTAGTTTTTCCAAATGGAATTACTATAAACTTTTAATGTCTATACCAAATTTGAAATTCTGTATTTAGAATATATTCCTTCCCCGTGTGCAATTGATGATATCCATATCGAATGTCAATATTCAAAAAATATTTATCTCCACGGACTTAATCAATTAAATTATCAACATGAGGTTGAATATACTTGTTCATTAATGTAAAAGAATTTATTTCTTTATAATCATTGCACAGACTCATGGATCCATCATTCTTCTTGACAAAGAGAATTATGGATCCCCAAGGAGAAACACTATGGAGAATAAATCCTTTGTCACTCAATTCGTCTATTTTTTTCTTCATCTCCACTATTTTAACATTGTCTATTCTATATGGAGTATTATATATTGGTCTTCTGCCATTAATTAAATCAATAGAGAAATAAAATTCCCAACCTAGGGGATATTCAGGTAAATCCTATAGAAATACATAAATATATTCTTGCATAGTCAGTACATACTAAATCCTAAGATTACTTTATTTATCCCTAGATACTGTTTTATCTACCACCCAAAGAATTTCATTTAGTATATTTACTGGAGGTGAATCTAAAAAAACTAGATGATGATATTTCTATTCTAAAGATATGGTATTCTGCATCTTCCATGCAAATTTTACCTTCATTTTTCTTGAAATATATCTTTACATCCTATTTCGATAGTTTGTCCATAATAAGGATTATATAAAAATCATCCATTGGTATTATTATATGGTTTGAAAATAAAGCATGTAATAGTGTTATAGAGGGGACTTACCAACACATATTTTTTTCACTGATACTTCTAATATAAGTTTGACTGATAACTCCTTTATTAAATCAAAATGGAAATGTATAATTTTATTGTAAAAATGGGAAGATATAAAATAATGTGATTATTTAAAATAATATAATGTGTTGGATAAGTATTATGAAATGATTAGTGTACCCCCCCCCCCACCATATCATTAAGAACTTCTACCACAATAGTTGTGATAAAAAATTGCTGGACACCTTCTATTGGCATCTTCGACGGTATATTCCCCTGATTCATGTGACACTTATTTGGATAATTCCCAATTTAATTAAATTTGAAGCATTGAAAACTATTTATTTGTGTCTTTCCCTTATATTAATTAGCTCTATGACCCTTTTCTCCATACTTAATTTAATCTCCCATGCCTTTCAAGCATTTACTAGGATGATTCTTTTCACAATTTTCACATAACATAAATTTTATCATTCCATTATTCTTCTTTGATGTTTCACCTTTTATATGGTTATTTTAAGACCTCTTATTATCATAATTTCTTTTGAACATATATGACCTAAATAAAATTTTCCCCATATTGATCGAACTTAATACAATTTCTTCATATGATGAAAATGTTTGCAAAGGTAGCCCCATTCATGGGCATGGATTAATACCCTCAATGAAATGATCAATCGTGTCTTCTAAATCATGTATGTAATAAAAATATTACCTGGCCTGTCTTGTGAAGGTAGTCTCATACTTCACAACACTCTCTTAATACTTTTACATTAAGGTAAGTAATTTTATCTTCATTTAAGTATGTTTACCACGAGGAAAGCATTTTTTAAATAATGTTTCATTAAAATTTCTCCATTATATTTCCAATATTTCATGTTCCTCCTTTGTTTTATGGATCAAAGACCACCATTGATCTACATTAAACTTTAAACAATATATTTTCAGTACTAAATTTTTGTTTTCATTGAATCTAAATTCAAAAAATATCATTTCAAGGGACTTTATCCACATCTTGACTACAACTAGAATAGTAGTATCTTTAAAATATGGGGCTTCTACTACATTAAATTATCTATCAAAGGTGTATTATGGATATTCCTTATAACCTGACTATGTTGTCCTAATATGGCCATTCTTTTCTCAACTCCAACGCTATCACTATTGATATACTCATTTGGGGAATCACTACATTTTCCATGGGTATTGATTCATTTCCTTTATTTAGGCTCCATTTCTGATTAATTCTATATAGTAAATTAGGTTATGAATCATGATGTGACATATCGTTAATATAAATCGAAACTTTATGTAGAACTAATCTCATGATCATAATATGGTTTCATTAGGGATATATTTACTTTTAAATCCTTAATAATGGTTTAGAAATAAAATTTGAATTATCTTAAGCATATCCACTAAGATTGTAAAACTAGGTGCGTAGTAAGAGTTTCTGTAATTTACTAGGATATACCATGTCAGGCCAGGATACCTTGTCTGAGTTGTCAACCCTAGGTACATCTATGCTATAACCACATCAACTTATAATATTCATATAGAGATATTTTTAAAGTAAGACCAACATAATATATACCTTACAAAAATTCTAGTATTTTATTCAATGCTTATATTCAAATTCTATCTTTGTGTGATGTTACCTAAACTAAGTATTCTAAATCAAGTTCCCATGGTTTCTACTAAACTTCCTCTTATAACAACTATAATAACCCCAACCCTAGTATCACAGAGTCGAGGGTTATTTTATTACATTGTCATAGATACAATAGATCGCATCCCCAAAAATCAATTATATTATTAGTCTTGAAGAAACTAGATACATATATTGTTCTCTTATTACATTAGTAATTAATCAAAGAATGTAGAAAATGAAAATAAACTGCTTCTTGTCACTTATTCAGAGATCTCATATTGAAAACATGGGGATGTAAAAAAATAAAAGGGTGAGATAAAATGATTAGTAAGGGTTATATATATAAAAATAATAAATCAATAATATGTTAATCAAAACTATTAGTCATAATCAATATAGTGTGGTGAATAACTAGAAAACACACACCATCAATAAATTGGGAATGAAAATGCATCTATAGATTTTTTCACAGTGAAAACTTCATGAAAATTTATAATTGAATACTGAATAAAGAAAATTAGTATTATTTGGAAGTTGTGTATATGGAACATAAACCTTCATACCATCATGACAATATATGTCTATGGGTAGATAATCATCTGATTATTTTTTAAAACAAACACAAAGCGTTTTTCACTGATTGTTGTGTCTCTTGGTACATGTTGATGCATCGAGCAGCTATGATGGAACCTAACCATCACTAAAAGTCCAAAGCATTATGTATTCAATAACAAAATTCCTTCTCAATATCCATATTCAGTAGAGTATATTGATTCATCATTATTTCCCCATTTAAAGCAACAATCAAAATAAACTTTTCTTGTAAGATTGTATATGACTAATATAATTCTCATATACATGATAAACGAATATTGATATTTAATAGAATTATAATTCAAAATTAAAAATTATCTCTAAGGCTTAGTATATACAAAACATTATAATTATTAGGTGCATAGTACCAAGGAAATCTCAATGAAATCGAAATTGAAAAAAATTCCTTTACCTTATTTCTATATGTGTTCTGTAGTTGATATTAATGTCCTGGACAATGAAATTAAATCCATTAATTAATTAATTTAGAACCTTTAATACATGTTTTTTATTTATGATAATTTAATTAATTTCATTTATGGAATTTTCAATGATTTATAATGTAAAATTTTATCATTTAGGAGCGTTTATTCCTTAGATTTCATGATCAATTTACTTGTATATATGTAAAGAAAAAACATGTAAAATAAGAATATTTTTACAAATTTTAATTTATATGTTGATAATGAAATTAAATAATATAGAATTTTTATATATATTAATTTTTTATATGTAATGAGGATGAATTATTTAGATAAAACAGTTGTGATAATCATTTATATTATTTCAGTAATTTTTCGATCATCCTGAACTAGTTTTTTCTTATGAATTAATGTTATTAATATATAATGGTTAAATAATATTAAAT
This sequence comes from Viscum album, assembly GCA_963277665.1. Lineage (NCBI taxonomy): Eukaryota > Viridiplantae > Streptophyta > Magnoliopsida > Santalales > Viscaceae > Viscum > Viscum album. Next base: position 2,090,667,788 of record OY728152.1, read on the forward strand.
AAGTTATAATACATATATTATAGTATTTTTTATAAATTAAAATGTTTTTATTAATATAACTGATGGTGAAATTAGAAAATGAAAAATCACTATCTACGAAGGTGGTGAATCGATACCTCTCTGATGATGTTTCAATTTTGGGTACAAAAGGAATGGGGAAGAGAAATGATGATGGATTATTCAATTAAAATAAAAAAAATTATTATATAAGTGATAATAGATTTATCATTCCACTTGGATAAGATTATATGAGGAGATAATAATAAATAAAATTTAATTGAAAGGAAAATAAACTAAAGAGAAAGAGGAATTGACCACTTGAGTTCCTCTCCTTGAGAACCTCCATAAAGAAGTTTGTTTTGGTAAATTTTTATGTCCATGGGATCATGGATGTGGGAGATAGGTTTTAGAATATTATTGGGATTAAATTGGACAAGGATAAAAGCTTTTAATATGGGATAAAAATATGTGGTGAGGGGTGGTATTTGTAGTGGATTATAGGTTCTTTTTGTCATTATTTTATTCATTAGTTTATTAACATTGATCAAGTCTATGAATAGTTTTAGAATTATCAGTAAATATTTTAAAATATTGAAATATGGTTCAATATTATAAGATTATATCATTTTTAAATTTTCTATGACTTGGTAATTCATTTATAAATTTTACCCCATAAATTACTATATTTCACTATTCACCAAAAATTCAAAAATTTTAGAAAATTCCAAAAAAATCATCGTAATTTTTAAAAAAAATCTAGAATAAAAAAATGAACTCTATTTCTGGAAAATAATTTTCTGAATACGATAAATTTATTTTTTAATTTAAATAATCACTTACTTGAAAAATAATAATTTTAAAACTATAACAGATTTTATAACACATTTAAAAATGAACTAAGGTCTCCAAAACTTATATTATAATAATAAGACAAAAAAATGTTGATTATGATAATATTTATTAAAAATAAACATTCATTTATTTTCTTATGTTGATTATAAAATTGTAAATAATCATTTTTATGTTTTATAAAAATACCAATACTTAAGGGATAATATCTAAAAAATATATTTACCTATACTATGATATAACTATATCATGTTACCATATATAATGTTCTTAAATTTCATTTATACTTTAATATGTAAGGTTACTATTAAATTGGATAAATTACTATTCATAAGTGTCACATATCTATTTTAAAGTTTATGTTTCCTTTTTATTGGTATATGTTCTTAATTTCTAGAAGAATCCTCCAATTTCTTTAATTATTTATTATAGAGTTTTTGTGTGTGTTATATATGTGATTTTATATGATTTGTATTATATAAAATATTTTTTGTTAAATGTAAGCTATTAAATTAATTAAATATAATTATGATGATACATACTATGAAATCATGGGGTGTTATAGTATGATTAAAATATTTATTTTGTAAATGATGATTTTCAAAACCTAGAGGATGTTCAGTATAAACTTCCTCCAAAAGAAAAACATGTAAAAAATTATATTTTACATCCATATAATATAATTTTAAATTCATATTTGATGCATTATAAAAGATAATCCTAATGGATTCTAATCTAGATACATGTGAAAAAGTATCATTATAATATACGCATTCTTTTTTATTATAATCTATTTCTACCAACCTAGACTTATTCCATATGTTTACACCATGATCATCTAATTTATTCTTAAAATCAATTTTTTTTCCAATAACAGGATATTCATAAAGTCTATCAACTAATTATCAATCAATTTTCATCTTGAACATGCTTAATTCCTCTTACATTTATACAACTCAAATCTCACTTAATAAGAATTATTCTATAAACTTATGTTCTATATGATATCAAAATGTTGAAAACTATATGAGATTTCTGACACTCTTTATAGTTCTAATTATTTCATTTATACCTCTTATAACTATCTATAAGTTATGCTTTTTAGGGGTTCTTGTATGTATACATAATACATATTATAGTTCATTGGTATCCATCCTTTTCGAATTTAGTTATGTTTAATCATGTTCCAGGTCATCATTATATTTATTATAATATAGAGGTTATAGTATCATTCCTTCAAAATATTTACTTAGTTCATTAATTTAAGTAATTTTTTGGTAAAAAGGAAAACTTTCATAAAATTTAAACTTAGTTTACTCTTCAACAATCTTTGAAATTTTATTGAAAACACTATAATCCATGTAATCATTATAATTTCCTTGAATTATTCAATCAAAATCTCTTAGATCATATTTACAAATATTATCCTTGGTGATTAGAATATAAATCATACATCCAAAAACCATAATCTATCCAACTTTTGGATTTTTATTATTCCATAGATCATAGGATGTCTTCTTTAAAATAGGTCTAATTATAAAAAAATTTATGTCATAACATGTTGTATTCATATCTTCATCCCAAAAACGAGTAGGAAAATTATATTCACATATCATTGTTCTTGAACTTTCTTACAAAGTCCAATTTTTTCCTCTCAATAACAATACTTTTTTAGGAATCCTAGGTTCAAAAATAATTATATTTCACAACATGTTTTGGAAAATCAGAATTGAACTCGTGATTTTCACATTATCCTCCATAATCAATTTATTAAGAAATAATTTTGGCATCTTTATCATCTTGAAATATATTAGAATAAAAATAAAAACATTAAATGATTCAATTTTAACACAAAAAAAGAAATGCAAAGTAAATATATAAAAATACATAAATAAAACATAAAAAAGGATTTCTATATTATGATTTCAACTCTATATGACCAAACTGATCCATATGAATTAGTTTTAGGGGATTATAAGTAGAAACCTCTTTAGTCAGTTTAATAAATGACTTAAATTACTTGACGATTTATCATGCATCACATAAATTATTTTTTTCAATTTCAAATAACTTATATTTTAAAGAAAAATATTTTGAAAAAACATTCTCAAAGAAAAAACATTATAATTTCCCAATATTATATCGTATATCAATGATTCATATATTTCAACATTTAAATAGATTACTTTTTATAAAATCAAATAATTTAAATCTAGAGTGTAAACATTCACTATTATTTTTTCTTTAATTTTAAAAATATTATCTAGAAAAACTCAATATGAATTATTTGAAAAATCAACAAAATAATATTCATTAAAAATTTGAGAAATAGTTAAAATTTTATGTTTTAATCCTTCCACATAATGAACATTGTTGATTAGAACTGATATTAGGATAAAAACAGATACAATTATTATAATCATACCTCTAGAATTATCACCAAAAGCGATATAGTATCCGTCAAATTTTATATGAAATGGAACTTAGAGAAATATCTACTCAAATTCCTTGAGAATTAACTTTATTATACTATTTTTTATTGATTATTATGGAAATTTTTACCAACAAAGAGAAATCAAACAATAAATTTTTTTGGAACCCGTATTTTTTTGGGTACATAAATGTTAGAAACTAAATATTTGGTATTTAAAATCTATTTTTGTGATCTATAAATTCCAACAATGACGTTTGAAAAAATAATTGAAAGAAAATAATTATTAATTCAATTGATCTGAGGTGTTCTTAAGCTATAATTTCTAGCATTGTTCCCTTACTATCCATAATTAAAATAAGTAACATTATATATATAACTGTTTCTAGAGCTGGGAAAAAATATTTTTTATAATATTTTATTTTATCACCTTGGATTCATATTTCAAATTTATTTTTACAAGTTTTATTGTTTCTAATTATTTTCCTTAATGTATTTTATTTTTAAAATATTGAACTTATTTATGTAATTTTTTAGCCTTATTACAATGTTCAATATGTGATGTAAGAAAATTTTCAAGCTTTATTTCTAACTCTACATTTTTTTATTCACATCTTCTTTTTGATAATCTATGTCACTATTATATTTTTAAGATATTTTTTTTTCTTTTTAATGAACTAATATCTAGTTTCTAGTATGATAAAATATTCATTTAATTCGTCATAAGAGAAATCTCTATTTTTAGATTCAACATCATGCTCAGGAGAATAATTTGAATGTACCTCATTATAGTGGTCCATAATTCACATGTTAGCCTTCTAATAATTGTTTTCATCTTCTGGATCTGAAGATGAATAATCAGTAGAATTAAAAAATCACTACAATATTCCTCCATGGATTTCTTGTAATTATTTTTATAGAAAACCTTTTTGAGATAATTTTTCATCAGCTTTTTTTGTCTTCTAGATGCGAGCAATCTGGTTTATATGTCCTAGCTTCTTGCATTAATATAATCTTACTACTTTATAATTTCTGTCCATCTACTTATAATTATTGAATGGTTTTTTTAAAACGTATTCTCTTATCAAATAACATTTTGAATTTCTAATAAAATTGTGATAGTTCACTGTAAGAATGTGATATTTTTAGGATTCATCATCAGAAGAATACTATTTTGAATTTCATTGTACTTATTTTCAGATTTTAAAGTTGAAACATTCATAGAATCATTTTACATTTCAATTAACATGTTCTCTCTTTATTCATCTTAAACATATTCATCATACATCATACGAGTTCTAATAAATTATTTGATTTTAAAAATAGTGACCTATATATATTTTAAAATCGCAGAAAAAATACCACTCCATCTATGTAGTAATATTTTTAGAACATTCAAGGCTTGATCTGGCTCATTAATTGGATCTCCTAGAGAAGAAACATTATATAAAATCTATGTAAGACTTCTATTTATTAATTGATACTTTCTCCTTCCATCATTATGAATGTATTAGAATTTAGTTTGTAATAATCATATATGAGGGATCTCACATTATATACACCATTATATGAAACTGAAATGGAAGTACACATTTCATGGGATATTTGGCATTAAAATACTCTGTTGAACACATATAGACCTAGTAAAAAATTAATTGCATTAATCACTTTATAATTAAAATCATAACTTCAATTAATTTAATCATCCAATGTTTTGGGTTGATTTTATGTAATTTCATATGACTTTATGGCTTTGATATAAAATATCAGACCAGGGTTCTTTAGATAGATAATAATATATGCCTTCCATAATCCATAATTCTCACTATTGAAGTAGGGATATCTCACTATTACTATAACCTATTTTTTATCAATCATTACATCCATTTATAGAGTGGTATTTTAACTTCAACAATTAACATTTTAGAATTTAATAGTAACCAATTTGATACCCATTATTATATCATATGGTTTTAAAAATACTTAAGGGTGGGTGAATTGAGCTATTAATATTTTCTTGACTATGAAATATCACCACTTTGAAATGAATTAATTTATGTTCATTACTTATCTCAAGAAGAAGAAGAAAATAAAAAATACAATGAAAGGAAACAGACAGAAATATTTATAATGTATTTGGAAATAAAAGTCACCAATTCTTCTCCATCAACCCTCTTCCCCCTGATCGTAGTGATCTTGACTATAACAGACATTCTTATGAGTAATTCTCGACCTTTTTCTAGGGACCTAAACAAGGAGTGAATATAGTGGAAACCTGTTAAAAAAGCATTAAATCTTTAAATTGTGATTCTTTGAGGATTTAAAAATAGCAACCTTCATATTATTTTACCGATTACCATTACAATAAAAAAATTGTGTGTTTATATATAAAACATATACTTGTAAGAAATAATTGAAATAAGGGAGAAATATCTATTAGAGAGGATTGTAAAAGATTATAGCTTGAGGATAGTATTAAAAATTAAAATACTGATGGATAATGTTTTACACTATAGGATACGAAGCTTCTTCTTCTTCTTTATGTAAAACATTGATGTGTACATGTTATTCAATTATTATCTGTATATCACATCATTTTTTTACAGGATATAGATTATAAATTATACACATGGTACATTAAAATGAATTAAAAACATATCAATTATTTAAACAACACATGTTCCATAGAATCTAAGATCAGATACATGCCCATTTCTCAGATATACATTAACAATAATAAAGATAAATAAAAATAATTTTTTTACTTTTATCTTATCCTTGTACATGGATATTATTATAATCAATATAACTATAAAGATATAATCAATCATTTATTGATAAAATGGTTTTATTAAATGTTCACCCATGTGCTTCAATGGTAATAAATACATGTTATAGCATGAAGTAGCTTATTGCATATCATCACATAACCAATTCTAATAGTCAAATACACATAGTTTATTTGAACAATGTAGCCAAATTCACATAGGGCTTCTTCACGTAGATTATTTATAGCATGTAACAAATTTTCCCATGTAGTCGAAACTAACATATCTATTTAGAACAACCTAGTTGATCTATCATGTATCCAATTATCGTAATTGATTTATCTACATAGCCAATTTCTCACATAGGTAATCTCATCAATTTAGGCATTTTTTGAGATGTAATTGACATACATATGTGATTCCTTCACATAGGTGATTTATGTATGTGAATGATCATGTATCCATTTATCCACACGACCAAATTCCTCACATAGAAAAACTTCCAAAACATGGTGAATTTTCATCTAATGTCTCTAGAATGCATATTTAATGAAATTTATGGCTGGAAAACATATAAATAAGATAAAACCTGACGAACACACATTAAATACAAATAATAAGAAAATTGTGAAGGGTATTAGATATCATAAAATCCAAAATAAAATGGGATATATTATCACAACATTTTTAGTATAACAATATTTTTTATAATAGTATAGGAATATATTCCTTGTTGGTTTGATATCCACTTCAGTAATATTCTATGGTATAGTTGGCTTAACACTCTTATTTTATTTATACAACATGGAGGGATTGACTAATATTCATAATTTATTCATCTTATATGGTAGTTTTCTAATTTATAGTCACATAAAATGTTTGGATGATTTGTATCAACAACCCTATTAACTATTACAACTTATATATCAGTTATCATAGGAATTCCCTATGTATTCAAATATGTAATTGATATACTGAATCACTTAATTTTGTGACCCTATCATCATTATAAAAATGATTTATTTTTAATTTCAGGTCCACTCCCCCTATTTTTAGGCCTTATATGACCTCTATAAGTTGGAATATTATGACAACATTCAATGCCCTTTTTTAAAACCCTCTAACAACACAACAATTTCTAATTAATATTCTTCTCTTTTATTTACATAAATTTTATCCATACTTATCACAATGTATAACCTATTATTTGTAAGAGCATAGATATTATTTTTTTGTTATTTAGGGGAGGTAATCTTATTACTTTTAATAGAATCCACCCTTGAAATAATTATTGGTTTATTAGAGTTTCTTCACCAATATTTACCATAATTTTGAAATGAATCAGGAACTAGTTTTAAAAATAGAATCAATGAAAATAGAAATATATGGGTTAAGGGTTACATTATCCCATGATCTTATAATAGATAGATCAATGATTGATCTTAACTACTTAATTCTACTTATATGGTTATTTTTAGAGAAAATAATCTTCTTAGAAACAGTTGTGATAAAATTACTTTTTCAGATTTTTGTAATGATTCTCACTTGAGTGCCATTTATATTTATAAAATGAAACTATAGATCAAAAAATATTAGGTGTAGAGAGTTATTTTGGATTTAAATTGTATTCACTCTATATTCATATTCTCTTTTCACCCTTCTAATTTTACCATCAAAAACCCTAAATTCATATTTAATAGAATTATCCTTCTCTTCTATTTTATTTTCTTTTATTTATCACTTTATAATATTTCATTTATATAGTTTTTAAACATTTTTTTTAATTCATGGATATCATCTATAAAGACATAATTAATCATAAGTTTCTCATATAAGATCATTAGAAATTATTACTTAATTTTGGAAATTAATCAACGAAATGTGGTCAGATTCTTCCATATGTTTAGAAAATTGTTTGAGTGTTTCATTCATTCATATTATTACCCAATTAATCATTCATTTCATTGGAATCCATTACCATAAATGATGTTCTATACTATATAAACATTATTCCTGAATGTATAAATGTGAAAAAATGAATAGGAAATTTTTTAATAATATCTTTAAATATATAATAAAAATAAGTATGTGATTCAATGTGAACATCCTAGTCAAAAATTAATCTTGATTCAATAGAAGGATACCTATCCACATAAACAATAGAAATATCACTTATCTAACTACCTCCATGTAGTGATGGTGGATTTTATTTCTCTTTTTAATTTTCACACACATTATTTACCTCTATTTTTTATTTTTTTAGTATTTTGTCCAATACAAATATATTTATAGTTATAGGAATAGTAACTAAATTTTACATCCATGTACCATCTAAAATATATTGAAATATACACTGTATATTCTTTAGATAAAGATGAATTTACTCAAAATATATCCCACTAGTGGGAGACTTGTTTTACGTTATACCAATTGAGATCCCCGATGGACCATGAAGTCACTTGTAGGGAGGGCTGTGATGAACCACTTATCCTTATTAGCTTAAGAATACAACAAGTCATTACTAGGCCTTAAGCGACATCCCCAAGGCACCAAAGAATGGAAATAAATGCCGAAGGGTTTCAAAAAAAAGTGGGGGATGATTTACCCTTTTTGAACATACCACAGAGCCAACAACCATAAACAAACAAATCAAATAAATGATGAATGATAAAAGTTAAGAAGACTCAACCATTTTTTTTATAATAATCCAACCAAAAGTACCACATTAGAAACCAACACTAAATCAGAGTAAACAGCGAAAAGACAAACTAAAAGACTACAAGACGACAACCCAACTCCATGCTCCACAAGCTCCAAACACCGACATCACAAACCAGTCCATGTATCACGAAGTAGTTATATAAACATGTGACACCTTTCCTTTTCCAACATCCCAGTATATGAAATCATCAAGATCACGAATGTGCCAATGTAGGGGGTGAGTACTGAAACTCGGTAAGTTTTACCTGATGACTTCACAACCCATGCCACTAGGATAAAACAAGTTAGCACATTTATATAAAACAATTTATATAAAAAAATTTATGTAAAACAATTCCAAAACAGTTCACCACATATCGAGTTCCTAGTCAAAACAATTTTACAATAGAAAGAATCACTCTCAAGAAAAGTATCCAAGAAAATTTTCCAACGAAATTCACCTTTCCATTTCACAAAATCCCTTTTTTGCACACCCAACCATTTCAAAACCTATGAAATAAACCATTCATGCTTCATTATGATAGTTCCATACTCATGAGAAATCTCTCACTGATCTACCAAGTCGTCACAAGGTAAATATTTTACATGTTCCATTACACCTTTGGCACCGATCACAAGGTCATATTTTAACAAAACATTTTAAATGCAATATGAACTCACACACCAAGTATGCCCAAAAACCACCCCATTCCAACCATTCCAAAACCATTTCAATAAAACAACCCCTTTTATTGAAAACCTTCTTCCCACAAACCATTTTACAAATCCATAAAATCAACATTTTAAATTTTATATTTTAATATCTAGACACCAAAACACATTGCACAAACCATTCTTTAAATTTCCAAAATTCCAAAAAACAAATAAATCAGCACTAAAGAAGATTTATAACATGATTTTCACCACAAGTTAAAAATAAAAACTAAGAAATTAAAACAATTTTAACTATGAATCCATGTTCTAAGAAAGAGGAATCGAGAGTGAAGCCACCTACCTCAACCAAATATGTGAATCCAACCAAGAAATGAGTCGAAACACCACGAAACCTACTTAGATTCCTTAACCTATAACCAACAAGACCAAAACCTAACATAAATGTTATCCACTACCTTAGATCTACCCACCTTGTGTGTAGATCTATGGATCCATCAAGCGAGAAGAAGGTGATCTAAGAAAACTGAATGAAACGAGACTTACCTTGATCAACTAGCCTCTAAATGCCAATGAAACCCTATAGATCGCTTCTAAAATGAATGGTAAGTGTTCTATAACTTTCACCAGATAGAAATACCAAGTTAGGTCCATGTAGGAGAAAAAATGAAAGGGTTTAAAGATGAAATGGATTAGATTCTTAAAAATAGGATCTAAGTTGACTTTTCACATGGTTAGCCCGCATGGTTAGTCAAATCGTGCGCTAACCATGTAGTAGTCACTACTAGGAAGGGGTGCTGCGCACAGCCTCCTCACAGAGTTTTCCCAAACCGTGCGCACACCGTGTGGTCTCCTATGTCCAAGGTGACACCACCTGCATGGCTTCTCCACGGTTTGGGAAAATCGTGCGAAGCCCGTGCATCACCACCTTTTTCCCTTTGACACTTTAAAAGTCTCCCAAAAATCCCCAACCATTCCTCATATGCTTCATGTACTTAAAAAGAATAAAATAAGGGTCACTAGAAACTAGGGGTACTACATTCTCCCCACCATTGTCCTTTCCATCCCTAGAAAGTACAAAACCACTTCTTTCTTGAAAGAGTTCTGGCCACTGTTCTTTTATTTCTTTCTCACGTTCCCAAGTCTTTTCCTGAATCTGAAAATGTTTCCACAAAACCCACACTAGACCAATGATTTTTCCATGCAAGACATTATCCTATCTATCTAAAATCTATACCAGGATATGTACCAACGAAGCATATGGATCAAGGTCATCATGATAACATCTGATCACTCGGTCAGGATCAGGCTAATACTTCTTCAACTGAGATACATGGAACACATTATGCACTGAATTGAACTGTGGTGGTAATGCCAACCGATACTCCACCTAGACAATCCATTCTATATCTCACAAGGTCTTAAATATCAAGGAGATAATTTCCCCTACTTCCCAAAATGATGATGTCCAAACTTGGAGAGATTCTCAAAAATACATGATCACTCACCACAAATGACTACGGTCGTCGGCGATGATCCGCATAAGATTTCAGACGACTCTGTGCCATCTCTATCCAAGTTTTTATCAACTGAATCTTTTTTGTTGTTTCTTGGACAAGGCTTGGACCAACTAGTAAAGTCTCACCTATTTCCACCCAGCATAGTAGAGAACAACAAGGACACCCGTACAATGCTTCAAATAGAACCATGTCTATTGAGGCCTGATAACTGTTGTTATATGATAATGCCATAAAAGGCATGTGCTGCTCCCATGAGCCAGCAAAATCCATTACACAAGCCCAAAACATGACTTCCAAAATCTGTATCATCCTTTTGGATTGTCCATCCATCTAGGGATGATAATCCATACTCATATTCAACTGAGTTCCCAGGGCATTCTATAAGGATCAACAGAACAGAGATGTGAACCTTAGATCTCTATCTGACATGATTCAAACTGGTATGCCATGTCTCTTTACCAATTCTTGGATATAGATTTTTGACAGATCTTACACCGTATGAGTTTCACGAATAAGGATGAAATGGGAAGTCTTGGTTAGACGATCCACTATCACCCAAATGAACTCGTGTTTCCAGACCATTCTTGGAAGACCTGTAAAAAAATTCATGGTTATCTTATCCCATTTTCGTACTGTGATAGGTAATGACTGCAATATACCCACTGGCTTCTGATGTTCTATTTTAACTTGCTGACAAGTTAAGCACCACGAGACGAACTCGACCACCTTCATTTCATGCCACTCCACCAAAACTACCCCTTAAACGACTTATAGATATTATGTGTTCCTGGATGAACAACCCATCTGAAATGGTGGTAAGCATGAAGGAGTTGTTCCAGAGTAGTTAAAGGTACAACTATCTGATCTCAAAACTGCAAAACTGAACTCCCATCCATCATCCATCTCTCAATGGTCTCCCCACCATTTTGTTTTGTACTCTTTGAAACAAAGTCTACATTGGATGCCTATGTCTCCTTTACTATCTCCTCCAAGTCATGAACAAGTGAAACTAGAATGAAAACCATAACATCATCTTAGTATTCACATTCCATATGCATTTCAGCTAGGACCGACATTAACTGCCACTCATCTGTAATATATTTCACCAACTGAGCATCCGACTTTCTGCTTAATGCATCTTCCACCGAATTGCCCTTACCCAGTGATTACATCATGTCAAAGTAAAACATTTTAAGATAATCCATCCATCTACTCTGCTACAGATTCAAATTTCATTGTGAGAAAATATTCTTCAAACATTTATGATCCATAAACTTAGTGAATTTATCACCAGAGAGATAATGATGCCAAGTCATCAAGGCATGGAAAACTGTAGATAATTACAAATCAAGTGTTGGGTAGTTCTTTTCATGAACTCTCAATTGTCTTGAGCCATAAGAAACAACATGGTCTCCTTGCCTGAGAACACATCCCAACCCAGATCCTAAAGCGTCCCAATACACCATGTACCCCATTCCTGATTCCGGAAAAATCAAGATGGGTGCTGATGTAAGGAGAACATTCAACTCTTGAAAAGATCTCTAACTTTCCTCAGTCCTTTGAAATATTCTATTCTTCTTTTTCAACGCTATCATAGGAGAACTAGTCGTGAGAATTCATGCACAATGCGTCAGTAATAACAAGCTAGACCAAGAAAACTTCGTATTTCAAAGAAATTATTTGGCTGTTTCCAAGAAAGAAGAACTTCTATCTTTTCTGGATCCACTAAAACAACTTTCATAGAAACAACATGGCTAGAAAGCGTACCTCTTGTATACAAAAATCGAACATTGATAATTTTTCATACAACTGATGGTCTCTCAACATTTCCAACACTATCGCCAAGTGTTGCTCATTCTCAGACCTTGTTCTTTAATACACCACTATGTCATCCACAAAAACCACAACAATAGAATATAGATATCACTAAAATATCTGATTCATCAATTCCATAAATACTGTTGGTGCATTCATGAGACAAAAAGGCATGACTACATATTTTAATGGCCATATCTGCTTATAAAAGCTATCTTAGGAATATCCTCCTTCCGAACTCACAACCGGTGATATCCTGACCGCAATTCAATCATTTAGAACCATTGGGATACCCAAAATTGATCAAACAGGTCATCAATGAGTGGAAGTGGATATATATTCTTTATCGTAACTTGGTTAAGTTTACGATAATCCACACATAGCCTCAAAGTTACATCTTCTTTCTTTACAAACAAAACTGGTGCTGCCCACGGAGACACGCTTGGCCAAATCAAACCATTGTTTTCGAGTTCTTCCAAATGCCCTTTAAGTTCCTTTAACTCCATTGGTGACATCCTATAATATGGGAGTGAGATAGGACTGGTCCCCAAAAGAAGATCAATCGTAAACTACACTTCTCTTACAGGTGGTAACCCTGGGATGTTTTAAAGAAAAACATCAGGAAATTGATCCACGACTACTGGAAAACTATTATTCGATATATTTTCCATCAATTCCAAGTTTAACATAGCCAAATGGAAAGAGATCGTTGCCACTAATGGTGCCAACATTCCTGTTTCACCTGCCTTTACCCCCTCTTTCTTCTCTAAAGAGATGTTTGACACCGTCATCAGTGGAGAAACTAACTGTTATACTATTACAGTTCATGTGAGCCCTGAACTCTATCAAACAATCCATTCACCGAATTATATCATAAAAATCCATCTCCAGCGCATAGAAATCCTATTTTAGCTCATCTCCATTAATAGTTATAGAACATGATCTACATATGAAGGATCTACATTCTCTTTCACCATGTAGAGTTTGTTGTTTTATCATAGTAGGCATAATTTCATGTTTTAAGTTTAGAAAATCATCATTATGAGAAAAAAAAGAATGTGATGCACCACTATCAAACAACACTTTCCTAAGGGTAGAATTCAGAAGAATCGTACCTCTCACCGTAGATGGTCCAGACTGGTCATCCACAATCACCAGTTCTTCTCCATACAATTGCTTTGTTTCTGCACATTGATCATTATTGCCATGTGGAGATTTTCCTGCCTGAGGAGTCATGGTATTCCTAGAATCACCATGGCTAGCTCTGTTCTACTAGCAATACTGGTTTTGCAGTCATGGCCCTGTTGAAGCATGAGATGCTTGTGACACCTGAGAAGTGTCACGAACACCCGACCGTGGAGCACTACGACCATATCATTGAAGATGGAAAATCTTATTGCAATTGTGGAATGATCTTGGTGGTGTTGTACATTCTCGATTCATGTGATCAATCACACCACATTGAAAACAACCGGCATTCATCAGGGTCATGGAGGAAGATTCACTGATCCAGCCGTCTGATTCTAATTCGCTCTCCCACCTTAGAAGTAGGTGTCCCTCATCCGCTTTTCCTAGCATTAGAGTTCCCATCCGTTCCTGTGGCTATCATCATACATCCTCCTCCCATAACTCCTAAGATGTCTCTTTCAGCTAATGTTTCTCTGTTTACCATCTCTGTATAATCCATAATATAGAGAACAACTATCATCAAGTGATTCTTCTATCACAATCTTAATTCAAAGATGCATTCCTTCAGCGATGCAGTGGTATAATCTTCGGGTGCAAAGTGCACTAAATTCATGAATTTACCCGCAGACTCCGTGACAGAGAGATTTTCATGCGTCAGTCTAAAAAAGTCTGTCATCCTCTGGATCGTGAACGTGTGAGGATAGAATTGTTTATTGAACAATTCCTCAAATACCTCATAGTCCAGGCGTTGATCCACCTTATCCTATACCACTAGATCCCACCACTGTCGTGAAAGATCCTCTGGCATATACATCACCAAATTTACTTTAGTTCTGCTAGTGTGCATATGAAATCGAATTTACAATTCATCCTACTTATCCACTCCTCCACACATTCTGGTTCAGAATCACCCCAAATGATGGGTGGATTATGCTTCTGGAACTGGATGGAATTTTCTAAATGCCTTGAATCATCCCTCTGATCCATCGTGTCCACAACTTGAAATGATTGAACTATACTTAGGAATATCTGCAGGTACACATGTGGCTCAGGAGTGGCCACATTATCCACAACCTATTTCGTTTGGTTTCTATGACACCTAACGGGTGACATTTTCTAGAAAAGCGACGCAAGTCGTTAGTCTCACTTCTTAGTAACTGAAGGCTTGCCATTTCAATTTCTAACACATCACAATCACAACAATATTTTCCAAACATCCATCTTTTCCCCATTTCCTATTTCTGAAAAATCTTTTCTTTCTTTTGAAAATCAATATGTTTTCAAAATACACCAACCATTCTCTTTTTAAAGTATTTCATTTGAAAATAAGTTTAAAATTTTCAGAAATAAATCTTTTGCATCAACCTATAATTCATTTCACAAAATTATATATGCATTCCTAGTGGTAAGTCATTCTTCTAATGCATGTCATGCTCATCTCATTGGCTGAACCCATGACAGTGAGATTTCTTTTCCTTTAAGTGTCTCCATAACACTTATTTACCCAACACCCTGGTAACTTGAAGTTTAGCTTAAAAAGGATAGTTACGGCTTTTTATGCACTACATTCCAATTTCTTACAATAATTCTACTTCCTAAGATGACCACACAAGGAATAGACATGTATGAAATCAATGCCATAACCAAAAATTACTAACTACTACTTGTTCCACAAAGAAAAGAACAAGATGATGGTATTTAAACTCCAAGGACCGAACAAACTGATACCATTTGTAATGAACCGCTTATACTTATTGGATTAAGAATAAAACAATTCATTATTAGGCCTTAAGGGACATCCCCAAGCTACCAAAGGCTGGAAATAAATGTTGAAGGGTTTCAAAAAAAGCAGGGGACAATTTACCATTTTTGAACATACCACATAGCCAACAAACATAACCAAACAAATCAACTAAATGATGCATGATAAAAGCTAAGACAACTCAGCCATTTTTTTATGATAACCTAACCAAAATTACCACATTGGAAACCAACAATAAATCATAGTAAATAATGGAAAGGCAAACTAAAAGACTAAAAGACGACAACCCATCTCCATGATCGACAAGCTCTAAGCTCCAACATCACAAACCAGCCCCAATATCAAAAAGTAGTTCAATAAACATGTGACACCTTTCCATTGCCAACATCCCGATATATGAAATCTGCAAGAGCACCGACATGCCAAAGCAAGGGTTGAGTAATGAAACTCAATAGGCTTTCCATGATGACTTCCCAACCCATTCCTCTAAGTTAAAAAAAGATAGCTCATTTATATAAAACAATTCATATAAAACAATTCCAATACAGGTCACCACATATCAAGTTCCAATTCAAAACCATTTTCCAACAGAAACCATCATTCTCACGAAAAGAAACCAAGTAATGTTTCCAACCAAATTCACCTTTCCATTTCACAAAATCGTTTTTGGGCACACCCAACCATTTCACAACCTGTGGAATCAACCATGCAAACTTCGTTATGAAGTTTCATACACATGAGTAGTCTCTCATCGATCTACCAAGATGTCATATGGTAATTATTCCCCATGTTTCTTACATATTTGGCACTGAGCACAATGTCATATTTCAACCAAGCCTCATAAATTAAAAATGAACACACACACCAAGTATGCCCAAAAACCCCCCCATTCTAACCATTCCAAAACCATTTCAATAAAACAAACACTTTTACTGAAAATATTTTTCCCGCAAACCATTTTACTAATCTAGAAAATCTAAATTTTAAAATTTCTATTTTAAAATCAAGAAACCAAAACCCTTTTCACAAACCACTCTTTTAATTTCCATAATTCCAACAAACCCACAAATATTCACTAAAGAATATTTATAACATGATTTGCACCAAAATTTCACAATTAAAACCAAGAAAATATAACAATTTGAACAAAGCCTCTTACTTCTACGAAAGTAGAATCGAGAGTGAAGCCACCTACCTCAACCTAATTGGGGAATCCAACCAAGAACCGGGTCGAAACACCATGAAACCTCCTTAGAGTCCTTCCCATATCACCAACATGACCAAAACCCGACTTAATAGTCATACACTACCTTAGATATACCCACCATGGGCGTAGATCTAAGGATCCATCAAGAGGGAAGAAGGAGATCTAAGAAAACTCAAGGAAATGAGACTTACCTTAATCAACTGACCTCTAAACGCGATGGAAACCCTCTAGATCGCTTCCAAAATGCCTGGTAAGTGTTCTCCCACCTTCACCAGAGATAAATCCCGAGTTAGGGCCATCTAGGAGCAAGAACGGGTGGGTTTAAAGATGAAACAGATTAGTTCCTTAAAAATAGGATCTAAGTTGACTTTGTGATTGGTTATCCTGCACAGTTAGTCAAATCATGCGCTAACAGTGTAGTAGTCACTTCTTTGAAGGGGCACTCTGCATGTCCTCCTCGCACGATTTTCCCAAACTGTGCGCACATCGTGCAGTTTCCTCTATCCAAGGTGACACAACCTTCATGGATTCGGACAGTTGGGGGAAACGGTGTGAAGTCCATGCATCACCACCTTTTTCCCTTTGACACTTTAAAAGTCACCAAACATTCCCCAACCATTCCACATATGCTTCATGTACATAAAAAGCATAAAATTAGGGTTACTTACCCGAATCCAAGGGTACTACAAGGGGGGATGAATGAGTGGGAAAATTTTTTCCAAATTACTTTTCCCATGTAAACTTTAACCCATATCAATAATCAAACCCGTATTATCTATTTCGAAAATAGAAGATATTTTTGTTTTTACCCAACAATAATATACCATATACAGTGAAAAAAATAAAGTACCTAATGTCACACAATATTTCTATAAGATTTTCCTCCTATGAGGGTAATTACATCTTTGTCATGTTTGATATAATCTCTTATGTTGAATTTACAATATAATAAATCATCAATTATGTGTGGGGTGGGGAGATATTATCCATCTCTTGATAGATTTTTTTTAAAATTCTATTCTAACTCCCATCTGACAATACATTATCTTAATTGTGATTTCTAAACTCTCTCCAGCCAATTTAAAAAAATCCACTTAATGATGATTACCAAGTAGAATAGGATGTCATTGAATCCATAAGAACTAATATTTTATCCAAAAAAATTCATTGAAGACCTATTAATATCCCACTCCCCTCATTGCATGTAGGTCTCTATAAATATCAAATATTCTAGATATTGTAAAAAATATAATTAATAGATTCTCTTAAAACTCCTTCCAATTGTAATCTTCAAAAACTTCTTAGATTCTCAGTGTGAAAGTCTTAACATAAAATATGAACAATAAAATCACATAATCGTATCTCTGTCCTACATCTTCTACTTTCTCAATCATCTTCAATGATATGGAGATATTATTAGATATAGATTTTATCAGTTTTCTCTTTCTTATTCTTGTTTTCTTTTTCTTCTACTTCAATAATCATGATATGTTATCAGATTATCATCAGCCTATCTTCTTATGTAATACCCATAAAGTCATTATTTAATAAATTATGTATCAGTTTATCGGTTTTACCTCACACACATATCTATATTTTTCATAATACATTATATTTATAAATCATAAAATTATATTTCCTATATTTTAGAATATAAAAAATACATTAGAAGAAATGGCGCATAAAATAATTCTCAATTAAACCACATGTGTGGGATCTCATGATCTCATGAATATTTCATTATCCCTAACTTCTTATCTCCACTGGTATTAAATGAATAACACTTTTCTAATCTATAATAAAATGTGCAATAACTTCATTCTTCTATAATTGGTTTTTTATAATTATGTGGTTCCCCGCTATGATTATTCCTTCATAGAGTATAATTTTTTATTTTAGTCAATGGACGGAAACTGAAGGATCCATGTAAAGGTTGACATGTTAGCTCAAAACGTGTCACTCAGTGAAAACCAAAAAAAATCACTCTGATTGTCTTCGAAATTAAGTACATCGATTCATTAGTCCTTTATGATGTGTATGAACTGGTCTTAAATCAAACTAATGCACGATGCGACCAGTATGACTCAAATTGAATGTTTTCGGTTTGAAATGACATTTCAGTAAAAAAAATTGACATATTTAAATCTAAGTAAATGCATTTAGATTGTTTTTATACTTTAGTAAAAAAATCTATCAGTCCTTTTTGATGTCTAGGAATCAATTACCCCTCAATCTGACACACAGTGTCACCAGTATAACTCTTAATGTGTCTTGTTAGTTAAAATTGAAATTAATTCAAGTATAAAAATACAATTGAAATACTAAAAGCTGATCAAATTCATTTTGATTGTTTTAATACATTAGGAAAATGATCCATGAGTCAAATTGATGTATAGAAATCAAATGAAACTTAATCCAATGAATGGTAAGACTGGTATGACTAAAAGTGTCCACTATCAATTTAAAAACAACAATTTAGGTCAAAACGTATCACTCACTAAAATCCAAGCAAACACACTCCAGTTCTCAAACCAATGCACGATGTGACCTATATGACTCAAATAGCATGTTTTCAGTTTTAAATGATATTTTATTAAAACAACACGACTAAAAAACTGAAAAATATGAAAATGAATTCATATTGTTTTGATAATTTATGATAATGATTTTTTTTCATTTGTGGAATGTAAGAATCTAACCCCAGATTAAAACGGCGCCCAATGTGGCCGGTATAACTCCAAATGTATCATTTTTATTTAAAATTGACATTTTTAATGTATTATTCATATTAATGTTTAATTTATTTCTTAATAGTATTAATAAATAATATTTGTTTACTTATATAGGTGATACCTTTTTCTGGAGTTGGGATGATTGGTTCAGTGACTATTACCAATGAAGTTAATTTTCAAGAGGGGACCACAGACATCAAATGAAAAAACATTAATTCATTTAACTATTTTTTAGATAATTGTAAATTTAATTTTAAAAAACATTATTCAAAATTTATATAGATGATTTTTTGGTATATACCCTGAGTTAATATTTTTGTATTCATGATGTCTATTAAATGTATATATCATTTTTTTGAAACCATTGTGTGCACTTATTGTTTTTTCAACATTTTCATCGTGTATGTGGTTATTTTGTATATACCATGAGTGGTTATTTTTTATCAGGTTTTTGTTGGTTTGTGTAGGTTATTTTTTCGGTTTTTGTTATTTTGGTATGTTTTTTGGATGCTATTTACTTTTTCTAAGCTGGATGGGTGTGCTGTTATATAAACAACACAACTCAGATAGGGAATCCATTATGACCTCTTTAAATAGAACTGATAAAGTAACCCTTTATGAGTCCTTTTTAGAGTGTTGATAAAGTGGTCCCTTTATCAGTGCTAACAATAGCACTGATAAATGGGACCTCCCTTTAAAAGAATCTCTTTTATCTGCATTTTTTAGCACTGATAAATTCCTATTCTAGCATTGATATAAGCATATTTTTAGTACTGTAATCAAATTTATAACAATATATACATATTTGTTATATATTCACACAACAAATTTTAATTTTATAAGTAAATAATAAAATGTATTATCATATATAGTATATTTCTCAATATATAATCCATATATTATCCATTTTTATATAAAATTAAAATATATATATATTTATATTTATATACCTATGTAATGTGTGTGTGTCTTACTGTGTGTTAATATTAGTCAGCTGATATATATAATCTATATATTCCAACATATGAATCTACATATGAATAAACATATGAATAAACAAATTAATATATTATATGTAAATATATATAAATATGTATAATTATATATATAGATACACACATATTTATAAAATAGAAAACTGCATATATGTCATATATATGTATGTATTTATTTATTTCTAAACACACACAAAAATATTTTATAAATGTATCTAAAACCAATCATATAAATATATATTATTATGTGAATAAATACACAAATAATAAAATATAACTAAATATATATATTTAAATAAATATAGATAAATATATATAAATATATGAATATATATATTAATATAACTAAATATATGTATATATTTTAATATAAATCTAAATTAATATATGAATAAATAGAATTATATATATTTATCATTATTTATAGAAGAAATAAACATGGTCGAGTGGTAATGGGTGCAGGCGCTCAATGAAGATGTCTCGAGTTTGAATCTTGTGGGAGGCAGAGGCATGTGTGTGGGTGCATGGTGGGTGGCTAGTGTTATTAAAGTGGGGTTGTGGGTGCGCGGGTGGGTTTGGGTGGAGACTAGCACTATAAAATTGGGAGTCAAGTGTTGTTAAAAGGTGGCTCTGGTTTAAAGATTTTTTTTAATTTTTTTTATTTTATTGGTGGTAATAAAAATGATTATAAATAACCCTTTTATCAGCACTGATAAAAGGGTTATTTATCAATGTTTTTTAAGTGATGTTAAGAAATACCAATTTATCATTGCTGATATTAAAAACGTTTTTAGGTTTGTAAATGATTTTTTGTAGTTCTTTTAAATATTTTAATTTTATTAGTGAAATAAAATTATAATTATAATTTTCATATGAATTTAAAAGATAATTTTCGATCAAAAAATTATATAAACTAGGGGGTCAAGTGCTGTTAAAATGTGTCTCCAATTCTATGATTTTTTTTATTTTTTGGACTTTTATTGGTGATAGAAAAAACAATGATAAATAACACTTTTATCTGCACTTTTGTATTATCATTGATAAAAGGGACATTTATCGGTGTTTTTTAGCACTGATAATAGGGACCCCCTTAATCTTCTATGAGATTAACATCATTTTTTTGCACATCAAATTCACTTATCTATTGATTTTAAAGGTCATATTTTCAGTAGTGAAATAGAATGAAAATTATAATTTTCATATGAATTTCAATGATATGTTTATGATAAAAATATTATATAAAAGTAATTAAAAAATTAAATTTTTTTGAAAAGGAATTATGTGATTAAAAATTTTAATAATTTTGTAGTGATTTATTTTAAAAAACAATAGTAAAAGAGTCATTAAAAAGATAAACTTCAATAAAAAGTGATTAAAGTGATGTATTGAGTGTAAAATAATAAATCATCATGGTTCATAAGCTATCCGTGCAATTAAATCCTATCAGTATGCTTACCGTGAATGAGTGGTTGGTATACTAATTGTGTGATAAAAAAATTAATGTGGTCAGTCTACTGACTGTGTGATCATTTTTGACTTGCATTCTGTAAAAATATACATGCATTCAGTATATACAAAAAATAAAAATATCACATGATGTTAATATAAAATATAACAAAACAATATTTAAAATATAGATAAAGAATATTTATAAGAAGTTAAAAACAAATTTATACTTTCTGTAAAAACAATTTAACACTTACACTAGGTACTCCCAATCATTTCACTTACCACCACACCGTATGTTCACCGACCACCACATGGTAAATAGATACTCCTACATGGTAAGTAGTAAAACCACTTGAGAGTAAGGTAAATAAAAAAAGTAGGGTAGGACTTCTTTAACCATGCTGGGTATGTTCACAGTGTGACATCATTGATGTTTTACTATTCATAAAAGAGTTCAAGCCACTAATAATGTGGGTGTCTGACATATAAAGAGAGAAAAAGGTTTTTTTATTTATGGGTTCTAATTTTTTCTATAAAAAAAAGATACAGTTTGATTTTTATTAAATGGGTCTCTAGATGTTTAAACCATGTTCATGCATCTTCGGTGTGGAGAGATGCATGATAGGGGTTCACACATCCAACTAAGAAAATCAATAAAAGGGGGTCTCCCCCCACCCCCAATTTATTCTCCTCCACTAGATTTTACTGCGAATCCCAACAAAATTTCTTTCTCAACCAATTTTTTCTGCTTTTGAGATGGTAAAATTTCTAGTTAAATTTTTATTTTTTTATTTGTGTTTATTTATATCATTTTATGATTTATTTTTTTTATATGTAGATATTAGTGTTTGTGTGTATGGTTTATTTATTTCATATGTACTGATGTGTAAATTAGTGTCTTTTGTATGATTTAATTTTTGAATGATGTGTCTGTTGTATGAATTTGTATTGATTGTTTAGGAAAATTAATTTCTCCATCTCTAAAATGTTTTATGAATTAATATTTAATGTTTTTGAAAACAAAATATGTAATTAAAAATGATATTTTGAAATTAATATTAATTTAAATTAAAATTTTCTATACACTAGTAATATAATTATTGAATAATATATTATTTATATGTATCATATTTAAACATTTTAATAAATATATAGGAATTTTTTTCATAATGGTATAAAAACATTTTTGTATAAATAATTTTTTTAAATAATAACAGTTGTAATTAAATTTATTACATATAAAAGTGGTGTAGATATTTAATATATATTTAACCTATTAATAGATATAATAAGTATAGACAAAAAACATGGTAAATTGTGTGATGACTAATCTCGAGATGACCGACCAATGCATAATTAAAATTACATGTCTTGTTTTTTGAATGTTGTTATTTAATTTGTAATAATTGCATTTATTTTTCTATAATGATGAGATGTGATTCATCTCTATATAATTATGTAAGTACCTATGTGTCCGATAAAAAAATGTTATGTATTTTATACCCTTAGACCCCCTCACACGCATGTGAGTAAATTTGTAATTAAAAGGCAATAAATAAGAGGTGTCCCCGAAGAGGAGTCCTTGGATAGGTGTCCACTAAGAGGAATTCGAGAACAACCGTTCGACAGGAGGCATTTCCATTTGAAAGAAGGATAACAGTTGCTAAAATATTTGATAATAGATACTCCATGTGTCCACCCATAGGTTTTGGTTAGTTTATTAGATAATGGTTATCTAATCGTAAGTCTCAAGATCAAGTCATGGTTATTTATTCATAACTAATAAAAATATATAATGTTATATTAAATTTTCTTTGGTAATAATTAAATCATCACTATACCTCAATAGTGAAAAATCAATACATAAAAATTTTCTAGATAATGTCAATTATTCAAAACCAATTTAAATAATGTAAAATATTAATGTAGTAAATCATATTTTATTAATTATTTGTTTATAGGTTTTATTGTCTGTAATAATATATTGTAATGGTGGGAAAATTTATACAGATCAAATTTTTAGCTATAGTGGTCCACCTGTTGGAGTGGTAAATATTCATGGTTGTATGACATTGGATGCAGTTCGTAAAAAAACATTTAATTAGTTAAAATTGAGGTTTGATCAATCCATTTCTTCAATCACATATCGACATCTACAACATCCTTAATTTTTCGGTCACCCCAAGTACCCTTTGGTCGATGATGTTGATTGGATGGATGCATCTTCCTTATTTAGACAGTAGTGTGCTATTTTTTTGATGGAGTTGTATGTGGTGATTTCTGATATAGATGTGGTTCAACTCACTACTACAGAATCGTGTTTTCTATGCTATCTAGAATTTGGTCATTCACATAAATCGTTTGCATTTACTCTTTCTCATATGACTTTAGTAATAGGTGAAAATTATGTAGCAGATGATCAAACTTTTGAAGGAAATGTAGATGAAATCCCTTTCTGGTTTGATATAGTGAATGAATGATTTTCTGAGGAAGAAAAATCTGGGGATCCATTAAGAGATGATGTGGGTGAGGGTGATGTGGGGAATAAACATTTTAGGGTTCCTTTGAGAGATGTTGGTAAGGGTGATGTGGGAAATAAGCCTCTTAAGGATCCTTTGAGAGATATGTATCCACAACATCCACCAATTAGTGGTAATCATCCTACAGTATCGAGTTCTCTAGTTAAGGGAATGTCTTGTGAACAACATTTTTATTGGGATGTCATTACACCAGCTTCAGAATTATCTGTTATTATAGGGAATATGATTGCATCAAATTATAATGTAATCTATATCAGGATGAATTTTGAGATTAAATTTCCCATTAAAAATGTGATAAAGAAATACCACATTGAGCGACATTTGAAAATTGTGGGTGATGATTTAAAGAATAAAAATATAATATTTTTCATGAAAAATATGGGCCATAATCAAATTTTTGATTAAGGGAAATATTTGATAATTTTTTTCATCTTAGAGTATAGCCAAATTAGATGGGACAAATACTTGTGTGAATACAAACTTGTCATGGGATCACTCTTCCCTGGATTCAAAGTTTATATCAAATGTTATTTTTGAGATGATATGAAAATGTTAGCATGTTCTCATTTCCCTTTTTTGGGAAATAATTAAATTGTTGTATAACTATAAGATATTATATACCAATGCATGGAATTCAAATCAGAAGGCAATTATAAAAGTGAATGGTTATATGGATGAATCTTGGGCTATATTTCCAAAACTTATGGAATTATTGTCTCTCAACTATAATATTGTTTATCAATTGGAAAGTGTTGAGTATGTATCCCCCAATTAGAGATTTGATCGAAAAAAGTTAATGTTCAATTGGATTTTTTTGGGTATTCAGGCCATGCATTGATGCCTTTCCATATTGTATACAATTTTTTCAGGTCGATGTAATTTTCTAGTATGGAAAGTATATAGATGTTCTACTCATTGATGCCATATAAGATAGTAATCATACTCCTCTTCCACATTCTTTTTCTATTGTTGAAATGGATAATTTTTAATTTTGGAGGTGGTTTTTTGCATGTTTACATGTTCATGTCTCACAAAACCATGGTGTGTGTCTGATATCTGATCAACGTAGATCAATTATAGAGGTTGTGGTTAGTGACAGGGTTCTGTGGACTGATCCGAATGCATATCATCATTATTTCATTGGACATATTGTGTGTAATGTGCATAAGAATTTCTGAGATGATGCCATAAAGGAGGCTATCCCCAAGTTGGGTATTTTTTTCTAAATGTACTTTCTTAATCAAAATTTATTCTCTATTTTAATACATTATTCTCCTATGGTTATAGTATATAAGCCCCAACATGAATGGTTTGATTGATGCCTTTAAGAGATCTGAACTTCTGATAAAGATGTGTATGTATATATGATGGAGATTTCGAAGGAAAAATAGTCATTAGCATATGATGGTGGAAAACATATGGCCATATGACCACTAATGTAGTTGAGTGCATAAATGGGGTCCTCAAGCATGTGAAAAAACTTTTGATCAAAGGGTTAGTGAAATATACATTTTATAGATGTGTTCACTACATTGTTGTCCTGTCCCAAAAGGCCAATCAAATAATGAAAAATGGAATGTGATTTACATAGGACATCCGAAGTGATATTGATCAGATGCTGAATGAGGCTTCAAGATGGACTATTCTAGCCTTTGATATGGAAAAGACAATATTTGGGTAAAATTGTGCTATGACAGGGCTACATGCACTAATGGTCGATTGTTTTTAGAGATGTTGGATAACAGATACTATGATTGTGGAAACATTTAGGCATTTAGCTATCCATGTGCAGATGTTATTTCCTGTTGTGCTTCACTAAATATATCATGGTAGCCATATGTTTACCCGATGAATCATATGAACACTTTGGTTAACTATTTTCGTGCATTTGGGATGCCTGTTGGTGACGTTCAATCTATCTCATGGTCTGCGGATTAGCCAACTATCATCCAGGATGTTTCCAGGTTTCATAAATTGGTTTTTTATTTGTTTAATATTTGTTTAATTTCTATCAGTTCTTAAATCATTGGACTCATACTATTAGGTTACGGCCTCGAGGAAGTCCCAAATTAAGTTGAATCCGAAATGAAATGGATTGGCCTTAACAATTAGGAGGGAGAATATGAAGTAGTATTTATCACGTAGAAGGACATCCTCGTAAGAGATTTCCCCAACTGGCAGAAATGATCTCCACATTGCGTCGTCCATGATTGAGTTTTTGTATTATATCAAGAATATGTATATTTTGTTTTTTATCTGGAATTTTATGTATTGAATTATTTTATTTATAACTTTCTCTATTTCTAACATGTTTAAATTCTGGTCTGTCTCATTTTTTGATTGTCTAATAAAGAATTTTGTGATACTCAAACAATTCAAAAAAACAACATAGAACAAAAATTAATATATCATTATTCCACATGTAACAAAGTCATTAATCCACACACAACTAATCACGTATAAATTGAAAATATTAAAACAATCATTTTTTGTTTGATTATTCTAGATTTACTTAAATAAAATTCTCAAATTTACCACATGCACCAATGCATACGACCATTAGATTATATAAGAAAAAAGACATATCACTGAAACTATCCATAGGTTTGCATCCCTATGAATTCAAGTATCTTATGTCCCACACAAAAGAACTAGCTCATGGAATCCAACATGCATTGATATTAACACCTCTATATGTTTTAATTAATGAATACCTTCTAAAAAATGAATATCAAAATTAGGTAATAGGGTCCTTTATTTATTGAGGGGATTGGTCAAATGAGAAAAAAACTAATCCACGCATAAAAAATAAATTATAAATCAAAAATATTAACACAATAATTTTTTATTTGGTTGTTCTATATTTATTTAAATAACAGTTGAAATTTTTTATTGAATTCACTATAATAATGTAACAAATATATCATTTGTGGAGATTATTGATTTTCTATTGCTCAAATCCTAGGATACTCAGGAATCACAGCTTCTTTTAGAGGGATTTCTAGTGCCTCCATTGAGTGCACATAGATCTCACCATTTCCATCATACTGCACCACCTCCCACTATCATCCCTCATCTTCGTTGCACTGGATTCTATGGCGCAATAATGTGCGACATCACCTCTATCTATCATCATCTCATTGTTGTACTTGTAGAGAGATTGTGAAAAGAGTCAAATACATTCCATTTTTGAGAGGGGGTGACTATTACCTTGTAGGATGTGGCAATTATGTTGAGCATCCCCATCGATGGTGCGGCTTTGATAGGCCGAGTTGGAGTAGAGTTTCCAGAGCTTGTTCATAGACTATTAGGAATAGAAGTATCTGATCGTGGAAGGACCATTGTTGGTGGTAGATTACTCATTTTTTTAAAAATATCCCTTCACATAGTTATCAATGGATTATGGTGAGATCACCATGCATATATTTTCACGTGCATATATTTTGTGGATGATTAGTGGCACGATTTTTATTGATCACTCCACTAATTTTTTAAATTCTATGTATTTATCATTCTTGGAGGATTTGGACAATCCATGAAAGTATATGTGGGGGTCTTCATGTCTATAATATATATAAATGGTGATAAGAAGCACATGTTGCTTCGATAAGATGCAGATCACAAGATGCAGTGTTCTTCAACTGATAAGGTTATGGGATCACATCCCTCATTTAGCTCCACAAGCTATTGTGTCATTGTCAGCAGATATTATAGTAGAGGATCTGTGTGGATGTTGGTATATTATTACTTACTTATGTTGTCTAACTTAATTTTATAACTTTGTATTAGAAAATGTAAATATAACAATATTATCTACAGGTGGAGTCAGGCACATCAACATTCAGATTCCCCTAGACATGACATCCACTCCTACAAACTTATATTGGAAAGTATTAACCCACATGTCCTATGTGGTAATTATTTATATTTTTAAATATTTATTTTTTATTGTACATGTATTCCTTTATTAATAGATTATTTATTTTTTCTTTCAGATTTTATGGATGCCATATATAGATGCTATTATCCAGAGTCTTCCACCTTACTCTACAGTGATGCTTTCTATCGGCTTCTGCAGTGTTCCATTGATTCATTTTCATAGAGTAGTGTGGCATTAGACCGACATACTTATGAGGCAGTTCAGATTATTTCAGGCTATACCTGACCCGCCTAGTCAGTCAGATTCACTGCATTACATGATGAAATCAAGGAAGAGAGATTATTTATTAGAGGAGATACCACACCAGATATATTGATTTAGGGGACAGACGATAGGACTTCTATTTACGAGGGGTGGGGACAATGAGTTTTCATTTTGTGGATTAGATGGATTACTCATCTTGGTACTACAGGTCCCCTGCCTGATTTCTTACATAACATGGATGAGGCCTTCTTGGGACGGTATACAAAGTTCCTTCCACAATTCAGTATAATTTATATTCATATTACTTAACAAAAAAATTTATTTTTAGTGGATTCCCATATCTATCGTATACTTCACATGTCAGATCCAGTAGAGCATGCCGTATTTGAACCTGCATATTTTCACAACCCAGATTCATAGTATCTTCCTTTAATGGATAATATTTATCATGGATTTTTCTTTGATCCACCACATGCTGAGGAGGCCGTGGAGCCTACTGAGCCTGTTGAAGCACATATAGATGTACTAGGGGTGATGACCATGTTAGAGATCTTGTTTTTCTACATGATGAGGATGTCCTTCTTGATCATTCATATTTTGGTCTTCCATAGGATAAGGGTGTTCATGATGATCAGTCATAAGCTTCTCCAACTTCTTAGGCTCAACTAAATTTAGATAACAACATTGACTAGGTTAAGCTGGATTCTTTATTATAGACATCCATAGGTCATTATCCATCTTCTATCCATGTTTGTGAGACTTTCAACCAGCCTCAACTACCATTCAATGTAGAGAAAGGTATAGACGATGAGACTATTTATCCACTGCATGTCACATAGGAGGACATAGAGGTGGATTGTAATGATGATGTGTAGCATACACCAGAGCACAAATAGAGATAGAAATGATGTGGATGAGTCCATTATACAACTGGTTGTGGTTTAAATGAGCATATACACCATAGGTGTAGATTATGATGATTTTTTATTGACGATACATTATGTATGTGTATTAGTTTTTTCATTTATATACCTATACTTTTTTTAATAAGTGTCTTAATATCATCAAATAATCTTCCATGTTAATAATTTCTATTGGGTATTCATTAATAAATATTAACACTCAGGATGGAAATATTTGTGAACATAAATAAATATTTGAAAAATATTATTGATCTCAATGATTTGAATCCAGAAATTATGGAACATGATTCATTATTTTAAAAACTATAATTGCATGTAGAAGAATTTCGATCATTAATGAATAATTTTGAAGAGTATATGTTTATGATTGAAAATAAAAAAACTAAAATATGAGATGTATGGAATTATAAGTTCATTTGGCCAATTTTGATAAAATAAATATTCAAACTTTATAAAAGGACACCTCTTCTACTGGTACAAAATCTTCACTAGAGGATTTTACTGTTAAAATACATCCATCATGTGATAAATATATGGACATTATGAAAAATATGTATTTCATATTATTCTAAAATAAGAAAAAATACATAAGTGGGTTAATAATTTGTCAGCTAATCCAAGAATAATTATTTAAGAATATCATTGTCACGATCCATCCCAGGTCGACCCTGAACTGGTCACCCGAGCTGGTCTGTGACATGGCCCAAGAGGGGTTCTCGATCCTCCTGGGCTGGCGATAAGTGCCAGGACATCAACAGAGGCTGTGGGAATGATTTTTCCCAATGTAAATAAATAAAATAGTATAAATAATACTGAGCGGCACATAATAAATAAACCAAATAAAGTGACTAAACATGAACAAAGGAAAATAATGCTAACCATCTCGACGTCCAAACTAACTCTGTGTGACCTCATGGGTCACTCTCCGACTCAATAGTCATGTTTCGCCCTTGGAAAGTTCTCTCAAGGTGTAGCCTTCACAAATACTAAAAACTAAAATGAACTATAGGTGTGAGTATTAAAACTCAGTAGGCTAGCCCGATATCTATTACCAATGCCCTACCTTTAAAAATAAAAGAAACATCATTTCAAGTTTAAACTACAATTTATAAAAGTATTCTTTTTACATGTCACTGAAAAACAATGTACGAGTAATTACATTATTCATTCCTCAAAAACCCAAGTCATTATTTTAGTGAGACACTAGAATTCTTCAAAGGGGGAGTGATGTTTAAATTTCCAATGTGCACAAAAGTAGAAAACACATTTCTTTGAAAACAGTTATCATAAACCATTTTAAAACCACACATCACTTTCTAGTAAAAACAATACACACAAAAATGCTAAAGTAGTTAACCAGTATGGGAAATGAAAAGAAAATATATAGAAGTACCGTATTCATCACAGTAAGTAACTGAAAAGTCACAAACATGGGTGAACCTAGGAGATTGAGAATATCCCAAAAGACACCAATACATGAGAAATCATCCTTGTTGACATGTCATGATGAAATCAAAACGCACAATCCACTCTACCATCCTCTCACAGGTAGGTCGAGGGCAAATCCCATAGTAATAAACCCAATATATCAACCTAATATGGTCCACTAGTCAGTACCATAACCTACCAGTGCATCAATCATTCATAGAATATTCTCTCAATATGCTATAATACCATGTCTCAAGTGTTTGGAATGGGGGTGAGCCAACTGATGCCATCCGAGAACCCATTCATACATACATATATATATATAACGCACACCATGAATCACCCTCAGCCACTACATGGGACATCATCTTTCCTATAAACCACTCAAGTATCCAGGATCCTCTAAACACGGCCTCCGAAATAATAAAATGAAACCAATGCATGAATGTTATCCTAAGAGGGTTTTTATCAAAACATTTTCACCATTTTTTATAAAGTGCCAAATGTTCATTAAACACCTTTCATAAACACCACATTAAAAAAATAAAACTTCATTAGAAGACCAAAACCAATTTGAATCCATTTAAGGAGCCCCTAAACACTACTTCATAGGCTGCCAATATTTTTATAAAACCAAACCAAAAAATTTTACTTCTATTTTCAAATGAACCATAAGAGCCAACCAGGAAATTTATAAAAAGAACCAAAGTACATGTTCACGCATTAAAAGAAATCATTTATCATTAAACCAGAATTAAATTTGATATTTTGTGAATTATGTTTAAAATGCAAACAGGAATTATTTCACTACTGGGTGTCCACTCATCAAGAAAATATTTGAAGTGTCCTGTATAAAATAAACGTCTTTTTTTACACGAAATAATCATTTAAAAATTACTTGTCTTATATCAACTCACATTTATTAAAATTTATAAAATATTTAACTTGAAAAAATAGTGTGTTAAAAAAGAAGAAAATAATGTAACATAAATTTTAAAAAGCAGTGCAATGGGAACCTACAACAAGATTAGAGCGCGACAACAAAACAACCTTGGAACCAAGGCATGATGAAACAACGTGTGTCTGAAGACACGTGATAATGTCCAACAATCTGCATAATAAATATCAAGGACTCAGACACTTAAAAAAACTCACTATATCATGTGAAACTAAGCAGCGGGGAGAAACGCTCACCTCGAAACTGAAGCGCGATGACGACACAACCCGAGACTGCTTCACGAGGGATTTAAAACATCAAAAACCTACCAAAATAATGTAATAAAAGTTTAAAAATTTATAAAACAAACATCTAGAGGCACAAAAAAGTTATACATTAAACACACTCAATTTTACACAAAAAAAACTATTTTGAATGTTAACTGCATAATGAGACCATACTCGACAAGACTTCAAACATATACCGCATACTAAACTAAAAAAAGGTTGCAAAAAGTATTTAATATGAATACTATGTGTGAAAAATAATTAAAATTAATGTTTCTTAAATTAAAAAAACAAGCGTAGGGGAATTCCTACCTTGGATACATGGCGTGATGGTAACATAACCTCGGAACTAGTGAAAGATCTCGTTCGCACCTCAACCACGCACTCCTGTGGCTGAAACCATACCGACACTTCTAGATAGAACCCATGAAAAATTATCCCCCCAAAATTAAAACCACAAACTGGATGAATGTAAAAAAAGAAAAGAAAAGTGAGGAGCAATATACCGGAGTGGGGGTGCATGCCGACAAGGGAGGCTGGAGTAGGGGAGAGTGCACCAAGGGGAGGGCTTCTGGTCTTATGTTGTGCTTAAAAAATGGGGAGACTAAGAGCAGGGGGTAGCAGCAAGGCATGTGACAAGTAGGGAGAAGGTTGGAGGTCGCGGCTAGCATTCACGCACAGCTATGGAGGGAGGTCTGGGAAGGCGCTGCTGCTAGTGCGTAAGGATGAGGGTGGCACGGACAAGAGAGGAAGATGGAGTCGGGGTGCTCGACTGTAGGAGGAGAGGTGATGCGTTTGTCGGCTGAAGGACAAGCCGGGGGAAAGGACAAGCTAAAGGTGGGGGATAATAGGAAGCGGAGGGTGTCACTTGGCCTACTCAAGCACAGTTAAGGGGGGGGGGAATGCCAGTCTGTTTTCGCGCTGCAAGGGAGGAAGGAGTGGTGGGGTGTTGGTCGCTGCAACAAGGAGAGGAGGAGGGATTCGGGTGTAGTATCAAGGGAGATGAGGCGAAGAGGATTGCTATTGAGCAGGAAGAGGACATGGTAGGTGTGGATGGGTTCCAGGCAGAGAAGGGTGGTGGCGCGTGGGGGAGGGAGTGCAGTGGAAGAGCTGTGAGGTTGAGAGAGGGGGGTTCTAGAAACCCTAAATAAATTAATAAGTAAAAAAAAGAAAAATAAAATTAAATAAAGTAAAATAGATAAATGATATATACATGAAATATCAATTATAATAAAAACAAGAATAATAATAACAATAGTAATAATAAAATAATTCATATTACCTCAATATTAATAAAATAATTAACATAATAGAAACCATAAATGACGAAATAATTAAATTGCATTTAAAATATAAAAATTTATTATTTTAATTTCTCGATGATGACTGGGATGTGTAGTTACCAAGGAAGAGCCTCTAGGGGTTTCCATAAAGCGCTTTTCTCATGCGCCCAATGACGTTGCGTCCAAAAGCGCACTTTTTAACATAACTCAAATGTTTTTCATCCAGGACTCGACCTGAACCCCAAAAAAAATTTAAAAGTAAATCAAATATGGAGCGGGGTGTGAAATTTCTCACCACCATAATGCTTTCCACCCCTGGAATGCCACAACACTATCCAACCGATTGATCAACACCTAAGGGTTCCACACACCACGATTCAACTTCTTATCCTAATGACATCACACCGACTACTAGCGGGACTGAACCTCATTGTCCGAAATAAATCACCAATAGAGGGGAGGCCTGAATGGGCTCCCCACCATAAGAATTCAAATATCATTCGATAATGGCTTATGAGAAAACCTAAAGAGATGGTGGGTCTCCCAACCATAAGAGATGGACCTATTAGCGACCTACAAGAAATCCAAATTAGGCAAGAACCAGGCCTTACTCAAGCTATAAAAAGCACAACAATAACTTTTAAACCAGTCACTCTCGTATGTAATAGACATAATTTGATTTGAAAAGTTTGTGCAAACCAAAAACCCTAACCCCATGGGTGGGGAGGGTGGCCCCAAGGATTGAATAAATGAAACTGTGACAGACAACTACACACGGCTCATCAATTCGGGATGGACACAAACCTAAGTTGCAACTGACTCACATGGGTTGTCCACGCAAGGCCACTAATTGAAACCTCACATCCAAACAAAAGGGAACAATTATAGACATTGCGCAAGGGATAAGTCCACCATGATCCTTGCAATAAGATGGAATTTTTAATGACAGTTAAACTACAACAAACATGCTAAAACTGTCTCACCCCAATGATAGAGGTGAAACCTAAACCAGACTCCTTAAAAATTCCCTGAGGGTTCCGGACTACGCACTGGATTCACTCCAAGGCCTTTTGGCTGGAGCTCTGATGGATGAAACGTCTCCTGCCTCGCATTCAGTTTCTGATAATCCCAATAAGAAATTTACATATTTTGATCTAATAGATGAAATGATATAATTTTTAAATATAACCATGATGGCGTTGAAAACTGGAGTTCATCAAAAGACCCACGACATCCCATACATTTCAAAACCCAAAACACCATCACTACAACTACAACGATTAAATATCACTTACACTAAAAGGAAACTTACATAAGAAACATTGAACAAAAACCCGACATCACATCACTTCTGAGAAATTCCTCTGTGATGCTTTCTAGCAACGCCCTGAGAGAATCATCACAAGTGACCCAGGCATCCACATGCAGGGTAGGGCTTCGGAGCGCTTGGGCATGATGGATTCCTATGACCCATCTTCTAACACTAATAACACACGAATATCACTCTCTATGAAGAGGTTGATGAAAGATCTTGAGGCCTTTTGATTCCATGACCTGCACCATCCACTTTCAATTGCTTACATATCACCTTTCCAGGATCTTAACCACTGATCATGGAAATTGAAGGATGGAGGACTACTTTGAGCACTTCCGCCATCTCAGCTTATGCTTGAAAAGCTTGTCTCACCACATCGACAAAAGAAGTTAGGTTGGACTTTGACACCTTTGACTGTAGATCAGGGCGGATACCCGCCTCGAAGTGTCGAGCATTCATGGGGTCATCTGTGGTAAACACTGAGTCGTAAGGGACTAACTCCACAAAGCGCTGGAAATATTCCAACATGGATCGATTGCCTTGCTGCAGACAACACATCTCGATCCACTTTCTCACCCTTTCATCCTAAGATAAATATTGGCAAATGAAGAAGGCCTTGAAAATCTCCCAAGTATGCTTATGAGGAGGCTTGTTCCAAGACACCAACTTCAACCACATCCACGATGAACCCTTAAGCATGAAGGTCGCAAACTTGCCCTTCAAAGGCTTGGGAAACTCAATGAGGTTAAAGTCCCTTTCAATCTCCCACATCCACTCTTCTGCTACGAAAGGGTCTTCTTGACCATAAAAGAGAGGTGGATCCAGCTTCCGAAACTCAAGCATAAAATATTTATGTTGATCAATCATACTACGCCCACTCAGCAAAGATTCAAGGGAAAAGCCGATGGACAAAAGATTCAAGAACCCAATCAAGGCCAACTCAATAAATAAAAATCCACAAAAACCAACACCGCGTATATGAAAGGCTCTAAACACAAGAAAAAGATCCATCATAAAATAAAATCACTTCTTTTTAAGACATGTTTAATTTAAAAAAAGTTGGTGCGTTTAACCCTCACCATTGGTATCCCTTAGAGTCTCACTCACTTTCATGTATCCGTGCCACCCCGGACATCCATCCACCACACCATAAATCCTTCCTCATTTCCAACATACCAATATGCATGTGAGAACCCATAGGAACACCATTCACAAAAAAAAGTTTATTTTTCAAAAACAAATAATTCATACCACTTCTTTTAAAAAAATCCACAAAAAACAATTTATTTCAAAAAACCATTTTTTTCAAAACCTACTTTTCTGATTCAAACCACCTCTAGAAATCAATGGAAACCCAAAAAAACTCAAACATGGAACTGGTATCAGTGGATGACTTTACTGTATGGTTGGAGGCCATATGAAAAAAACATCACTGACATAGAGAGCCTTCCTGGAACATGCTCCTAGTTCTGCATGGCTTTCCAGGCCATGCGGCTTAGGACTATTAGTCCAACTCCCTTTTTCGTATCCCAATCGCAATCCATGATTTTCCATAAAAATCCAAATAATCAAATTAAATCGAACATCCAATAGAATCCTAGGGATCTATACGGGAAATATTTTGCGACGCTCTTCTTGCACCTACCCCTCAAGTCCCGACAATCCTACCACATCTACCTTAACATCCCAAATAAAAAAGGGTGCTCAGAAAAGCGAGGTCCACTAAAAACCGACCTCCTCTGATACCATTTTTTCACAAACCAACCTTGGTCGTTCCAAAACCGGTCACTCGAGCTAGTCCGCGACATGGCCCGGGAGGCATTCCCGATCCTCCAGAGATGGCGACAAGTGCCAGGGCATTAACAGAGGTTGTGCGAACGATTTCGACCAATATAAATAAATAAAATAGAAGAAATAATATAGAGCAATGAAGAATAAATAATCCAAATAATGTTACTAAAAAGGATGAAAGGAAAATAATTCTAACCAACTCGACATCCGAACTAACTCTGTGTGACCTCGCGTGTCACTCTCCGACTCAACGTTCAAGTGTCGCCCTAGGCGAGCGCTCTCAAGGTGTAGCCCACACAAGCACTAAAAACAGAAAAGACCTATAGTCGTGAGTATTAAAACTCAGTAGGCTAGCCTAATATCTATTCCCAATTCACTACCTTTAAAAATAAAAGAAACTACATTTCTTGTTTGAACTAAAATTTATAAAAGTATGGTTTTCTACATGTTACTCAAAAACAATGTACGAGTCATTGTCCCTATTCATTTCTAAAAAACACAAGTCATTCTTTTAGTGAGACATTTTCATTTTTCAAAGGTTCAGTGATGTTTACATTTCCAATTTTCATAAAAGTATAAAACATGTTTCTTTGAATACAGTTTGCACAAACCACTTTAAAACCACAAATCACTTTCTAGTAAAAACACTACCCAATAAGATGCTATAGTAGTTACACAGTAAGGGAAATGAAGGAAATATATATACAATTAATATATTCATCACAAAAAGTTACCGAAAAGTCACATACATGGGTGAACCTATGAGATAGAGAATAAACCATAAGACACCAATACATGAGAAATGAACCTTGTTGACATGTCACGATGAAATCAAAACGCACAATATGCCTGACCATCCTCTCTCAGGTAGGTCGAGGGAAAATCCCATAGTAATAAACATAATATATCCACCTACTATGGGCCACTGGTTAGTACCATAACCTACTAGTGTATCAATCATTCTTAGAATATTTTCTCAATATGGCAGACTCCCATGTCTCAAGTGTTTGGAAAGGCGGTGAGCCAACTGATACCAACCAAACACCCAATGGTACACACACACAGATGTATATATATATATATAACACAACATGAATCACCCAGAGCCACTCCATGGGACAACCTAATGCCTTTAAACCACTCAAGTACTTAGGATCCGCTAAGCATGGCCTCCCAAACAATCAAATGCAACCAAGGCAGGAGTTTTATCCTAAGAGGGTTTTTATGAAATCATTTTCATCATTTTCCATAAAGTGCCAAACGACCATAAAACACCTTTCACAACAACCACTTCAAAACAATAAAACTTCATTAGAAGACCAAAACGAGTTTAAAACCATTTAAGGAGCCCAAAAACACTACTTCACAGGCTGCCAATATTTTTATAAAACCAAACCAAAACATTTTATTTTTTTTCTAGATGAACCATAAGAGAAAACTAGGAGATTTCTCAAATTAACCAATTTAATTGTTCATGGTTCAAAAAAATCATATATCGTTAAACCAGAACTAAATTTGATATTTTTTGAATTATGTTTAACATCCTAACTAGCATTCTTTCACTACTAGGTGTCTGCTCATCAAGAAAATATTTCAAGTGTACTGTATAAAATAAATGCCTCTTTCTACACCAAATAATCATTTAAAAATCAATTGTTTTATATCAACTCAAATCTATTAAAATTTATAAAATATTTAATTTGAACAAATAGTGTGCAAAAAATGAAGGAAATAATGTATCTTAAATTTTAAAAAGAAGTGAAATGGGATCCTACCTCAAGATCATAGCGCGACAACAAAACAACCTTGGAAGCGATGATACAATGTCTGTCTGAAGCCACATGGTAATGTCTAACACTATGCCTAATAAATATCAAGGACTCAGACACATAAAAAACTCACTAGATCATGTGAAACCAAGCAGCGGGGAGAAATGATCACCTCGAAACTTATGCACAATGACAACGCAACCCGATACCGCTTCGTGAGAGTTTAAAAACATCAAAAACCTACCAAAATAATGTAATAAAAGTTGAAAAATTTATAAAACACACATCCAGAGGAACAACAATGTTATACATAAAACACACTCAATTTTACACAAAAAAAATCTAGTTTTAGAGTTAATACACAATGAGACTATACACGACAAGACTTCAAACATATACCACATACTAAACTACTAAAAAAGGTTGCAAAAAATATTTAATACATATACTAAGTGAGAAAAGGAATTAGAATTAAAGTTTCTTAAATAAAAAAAAACTTGCATAGGGGTATTCCTACCATGGATATGTGGCGCGACGATAACACAACCTCAGAACTGGTGAGAGATGTCATTTGCACCTCAACCATGCGCTCCTAAGGATAAAACCAACCTGACACTTCTAGATCAAACCAATGAAAAATTAGCCTCCAAAAATTAAAACCACAAAATGGATGAATTTAAAAAGAAAAGAAAAGTGAGAAGGAATATACCGGAGGGGGCGCGTGTCGGTAGGGGAGCCGGAGCAGGGGAGAGCGGACCAAGGGGAGTGGTTCTGGTCTTACGTCGTGAAGAAAAAATGGGGAGACTAAGAGCTGGAGGGCAGTGGCAAGGCATGTGACAAGTAGGGAAAAAGGTTGGAGTTCGTGGGTAGCATTCACACACTGCTAGGGAGGGAGGTCCGGGCTGGTGATGTTGTTGGTGCGTAAGGCCCAGTGTGGCATGGACAAGAGATGATGAGGTGGTCAGGGTGATGGGATATAGGAGGAGAGGCGCCGGGATTGGTTGGCCGAAGGCCATGTAGGGGGGAAGTAAAGGCCGAAGGTGAGGGATAATAAGAAGTGGAGTGTGCGCTTGGCCTGCTCAAGCGTAGCAAGGGGGCGTCAGTCTCTTTGCACGCAGCAAGGGAGGAAGGAGCAGCAAGTGTTGGGTCGTTGTGACAAGGAGAGGAGGAGGGAGTTGGGTGCGGCGTCAGGGGAGAGGAGGTAAAGTGGATTGCTGTTGAGCAGGGAGAGGACGGGGTGGGAGTGGTTGGGTGCCAGGAAGAGAAGGGTGGTGGTGCGTTGGGGAAGGGAGTGCAGCAGAAGAGTCATGTAGTTGAGAGAGGGGGGTTCTAGGAACCCTAAAAAAGTAATAAGTAAAAAACAGAAAAAAGAAAAGAAAATAAATAAATAATATATACATGAAATATCAATAATAATAATAACAAGAATAATAAAAAATAATAATAAAATATTTTATACTACCTCAATATTAATAAAATCATTAACACAATAGGAACAATAAATGATGCAATAATTAAAATGCTTTTAAAATTTAAAAATTTCTTATATCAATTTTTTGAAGATGACCGGGACGTGCAGTTACCCGGGCAGAGCCGCTCTGGGTTTCCAAAATGCGCTCTTCTCACGCGCCCAATGACGTCGTGTTCAAAATCACACTTTTTAACATAACTCAAAAGTTTTTTTTCCAGAACTCAACCAGAACCCCAGAAAAATATTAAAAATTCAAATAAAATTATAAAATAAAATAACAGATGGATCGGGGTGTGAAAAGAATCCTTGGTGAAGTTATACAAGCTTTCAAAATAGATGATTATGACTGTTTCTCTTTAGGGGCTGGTAAATTACGAAATATTAATTTACCATCAGAATCAAAATATCAATTAAAATCATAGATAATTACTGTAAAACATTCAAGAAGATAATTTTACATAAAGATGAACTGTTTTCTAAATCTCTCTTACTTTATTAAAAAAGATACTGAATATAAAGGGGTTGTAATTGAATTAATCAAATACAAAAGAAATTTTTTCCTGTAAAAAATGATGAATTTTTTATCCTTTTTGTTTGATGTGTGAATGGTGTTGAAAAAATCTTTTATAAACATCATAAAGGATGCATGAATACCTTTCACACATCCTAGCGAAGGAAGATGCGAGAACGAGGTTCATGCATCCTTTATCGAATCTACGTAGGATACGTGAACCCCGTTCGGGCATCTCTCCACTCCAAAGTTGTGTGAACATGGTTCACACATTTTCACACCCTTTTTTAAATTCCAAACACTATCCTTTTTCTATTAAAAAAATTAAACCACATAAATAAAAAAACCCAAGTGAATTCATCATTGTTGTGGATGCTCGATCAAGACCAATGCTCGTTGTCATGGACTAACAGAGGTATAATGGAGACCAAACTACTTTAAGTTAATTGTAGGTATGTATATGAAGGTTTCTTCTTGTACATCCATGTTCATGCGCTGAAGAGGTACTGGGTGAGCAGAGTGGCTCGGTTGAGCTAATGAAGGCTTAAATGATGATAGAGCTAGAGTACCTGTTTCCATACTGGTAGAAGTGATGTGTGGGTGCTGGCTCACAGGAGAGGCACCGACGTTGATTGAAGATTCACCGAACCAGAAATGATGTATAAAGAAGCTGCTATTGTATATATATTATATATATATATATATTGATTACTCATTATATATAACTATACATATATGAGCGAAAAAATATATAAATACCCATTTTTAAAAAAAAATATTTATTAAAAAATATTTAAATGCTAAAATTAATATTAACATAGGATTTGTAAATTTTTCATAGAAGATATAAACAAAGATTAGAATATTATACCATATATAATTTTAAGATAACCGAAATAGTTAAACATAAAAAATGATTGGATTTTTGAAAAAATTTGAAATTAATTAAATGTAAATTTTTATAGTTTATCAAATAAAAAACATTATATAAAAAATTTATATTCTAATGAAAAAAAAAATCCATAGAAATACATCTTAAATTAAAATTAATATCACCTTCATGAATGACTAATATAAATTTTTAAAAAAAAATCAATGAAAGATGTAAAAAAATATTTTCTCAATGTAAGAGTTAATGGTTTTTAAATAAAGGGATTTTCAATAAATATTATTAAATAAAGATATTTTCAATTTAAAAAAATAAAACACATATAATATTCCAACATTAACAGATACATGAACATTGTAACGAAACATAAATGAGGAGGATATTTGTTTCTTTAATAAAGATGTATTATATTATATTTCATTATAGAAATATAACACATTGATAAACAAACAACACATTATTTCAATAATTAATCTCATTACATTAGTTAGATACTAAACCCAAGAAAATGGAAAATAAAATAATGGGAAAAATTTAAATTGAAAAAGTATAATGGGAAAACGTGGATCATTCCAATCTGCAATAATTATTTTCCACAAAAACAACACTATAGAAAATAAAAAAAAACTATTAGTCAACCAATCGACACATTAGAAAAGTAAAATATAGAACCATGGGAGAAATTTGAGTGAATAATGTATGAATACAAAAACAGGTCTTTATTTATGGTAATTTGATTGTTTTAACAGTAACGTGGCCATTTTATTAGAAATGTGTTTGTTGGAATAGAAATCTAACCGTTGGTTATAGTAACATGACAGATGGGAATAGAAACCTGACTGTTGAAATAATAATTTGACCTCAAAATAATAAAATATAATATAGAAATAATATATTTATTAATTGAATAAAATATAAATTTACAATTACATAAAATAAATATCATGATTAAAAATCTCAGAGAAATTTTAAACACTTTAATAAACTGTATTTTAATATATTTCACCAAAAACAAAATATTTATATTTATAATTATATTTATCTATGATAGAAAATTATTTTGATAAAATTAGTTCCATTTTTATAATATTCACAGGTAAATTTACCAAGGTTGATTTATTGAGAATTTTTTGATAAAATTATATTTTAACATGAATAGTTAAAATACCATATGTTTTATTTCATAATGATAATTTAATAATGTATTAATAAATGTTAAATGGTTTTTAAGACATAAATAAATATAATAATTTTAATTAGTCATTTTAGAAAAATAAACAAAATTTATAAATAGAAAATGTATTTTTTAAACCCTAAAATTCTAAAGTGTCCTTTAAGGCAACATTTTTTCATTTATCTTTGTTTTCTATTAAACAAATATATTAGAATTATAAATTGATTAAAAGTCCTTAAATCAAGTTTTTTATTAAAATATATTCCATAATGCAAAAAATATCTATTATCTATAGTAAATCATGTCCCCACCCCACCCATATGTCTCCACCTACTCCATTCTATAACTATTCTACATCTATGCCCAAATCTCTAGAAATATCAATACTTGAATTAATAATAGACAATATTTTCAATTTATTTAACAATTAAACAATGACATTTCAGCCTCCAATCATCCTATCTCTGTAGAAACACTTTCTTTTATTCTTGCATTCCTTCTCACAAAATCTTCTCTCCCTCATCAATTATGTTATAGATCTGCGAAAATAATTTCCTGAAATATCGTCACCCTCACCCAAAAATCTTGTCTCCCTCCTCAAATATACATATCCTTTCATTAAAAACAAGGCCTCATCGTTCTCATACATGTTCCATATAAATATCAAACACGTCCTTATGATATACCTTATGAATTTGGTAGCACCAAAGGATGTTACATATATTATTATTTATGACACCCTAAAGAAACCCATTCATTTCTATGGGTTAATTTCATGAGAATGATTGTTACATGATCTTTTTTCATGTGATATGAATTATTATGATCAATTTATGTTGTTATGGGTGGTCTTGTATTTATTTATCCCTTAAATTAATTTGGTATTGTTATTTATCTCGTGATATTATGTTTATTTATTTAAACATGATGCTATATTTATTCCCAATTATGATGTTAAGATTTATGTGTATATGTTATGCATGAACATGATCCTAGATTTGATCACAACTACGGGTGGAATATAACCACTATAATATGATGATTCATAAATATGAATATGAAACATTCCAATTCTTTATCATATGTTTCAATCATTATTATGATTATTATCCAATTATTATGATATTATGATGTTGATTATACTCACCCCTTTACAATTGATTCATGTTCTTTATTCCTCCCAAAATATTCCTCCTATGGTTGGGATTTTAGCTCACCCCTTTATTTTATGTATATCCTTAGATGATTACAAGTACTAATGATAATGTGAGATATTTTTTGAGGTTAAATGTAGCACACTGATATTTTATGATATATTTAATTTTTAATAAATTTAATCTCTTCGATAGACTACGATACATGAAACATATAGTCTAAATGAACTCTAATATAATATAATATTATAACTTATCTGATAAATTCATGATTTTGAATATGACTAACAAAATTATGAAAATTATATGTTTTAAAAATGTCAAAAATAAATTCATTATTTATCAACTAATTAGAAATGTTTTTCTGAAAAACTATTTTAATGCACGAATTTAGTTTTTTTATTAATTATATTAATCAGTATAGGTGAATAATTTTAATTAAATTTGTATTTTATATAATTAATTAATTGTTATATCATTAATATATTATTTTATCTAGTCATTAGATAATAATAAATCCAGTTTAATGATTAACAGATATTTTTTTCCCTAAAAATCTGTTTCATCACATTTTCACACTTATATTAAAACTAATTTTTTCCGATTTTAGAAAATTTATTCAAAAAAAGAAATTTTATTTTTTCAGAAATCTTGTAAAAATTGTCTTGGATTTTAGTTTTGATAATTTTCTAAAAATATTTTTTTTCACGAATTGTAAAAGATATTGATTTTTATTGAAAATTGTTTTTTGTTAAATGAATTTAAAATGTTCTTCTTTTTTTTTAAAATTAGTTTTAAAATTTTATTAAGATAAATTATACTATTATTAATCTAATATAGTTAAGAGTAATCAATTTTATTTTAAATTTATATATAAAAACTTTTTATACATAAGAAAACATTTTCTTTTGAATATTACTTATCGTTGTGC
Source organism: Viscum album (assembly GCA_963277665.1). NCBI lineage: Eukaryota > Viridiplantae > Streptophyta > Magnoliopsida > Santalales > Viscaceae > Viscum > Viscum album. The sequence continues at coordinate 2,090,712,423 of OY728152.1, forward strand.
TTGAGGGTTTAATTTTGATATAAGTTCTACTAATTTTTTGAATTTAATTTAGTAAAATATAATACATATTTTGAATCATAATATTTTCTATTAATAATTAATTTAAATTTATTTTAGGTCAAAAATAATAGGGAAAAAATCATTTATCTCGATTATAAAAAAATGTGGTTTTGGATTTTATATAATCTTGTGTTGAAATTAATTTTCAAAAACATAGAATTTTTAATATATAGATTGAATTTAATATTTTAAATTATTTTTTATAAATTATATTATTTTTTTCATTTTATTTTTAGGCTTAAATGATAAATTACATTGGTAAAAACTTATTATCATGATGAAAACTAAAATGGAAAAATGTTAATAACTTTAGAGGTAAACGGAATAAAATGTTTAAAATAATATTATTTTTAATGGTGAAGTGTATAGATATAATATAATATAAACTTCAATACTTATCATTTTATTGGTACATAGTTTGAGAGTGACTTCCCATTATTAAATAGTGCTGCGTATTTACAAAAATTTCACTCCTTCTCAATTATAAAAGACACCCCCTCTTATATCCTTTATACACTTGAATATCATTTTGAATCATAAAAATCCTACACAAAACCAGTCCTTAAATATATACCCATGACCTATCATCCATTTTTTGATCATGGAACCATCCAAGGAAGTATTTACATGTAAACCTAAAGAGGTTTTCTAAAAAAGAGTTATGGTTCTTAACCATGTGTTTTCAATTTATATATTATTTTACCTATTTAAAATGTTCTATAAATATGATAAACCATAACTCCATTATCTTCCATATAATAATATTTGAATATGTTAATTACATAATCTATATCAATCTCCTCTTACATTAAATGTCAAATGAAACTATCTGTGGTGTGTACGACGTACTGCCGCATTGTGAATCGATGTAATTCATTTTCCATCAACAACTCTCATAGACAGATATAATAATGTATTTATTGTGTATATATGGAATTTATGAAATAATTATAAATATATAATTATAATATCACATATATTATTTTTACCATCAAATATTTTGGAAAACACCAACGTCACTCGTTCATACATGTGGACAACCTCTTCCACAAAGTGATGTGATTAATTTTTCATTTTATTTTTATAGTAATGCTAATAAAAATAGATTTTATGAATATATATTTTCTATATGATATAATAATGAATATAGAAAGGTAAATTATTATTTACCTTTCTTTCATTCCATCCATTGAGAAATTAAAATAATGTTCATGTGTACGTATAAACTATCATCTTTATGAAGAGTGCAATTCATTTTTCAATCTATAATGTTATGGAGGAATACAAATAAATATATATATAATGAATATTTATCATATTTATATCATTATTAAACTTATATAAATTATTTAACAATGATAAAATCACAAATACCAAAACTACCATCCTGAATCATAGATGAAAAAACAAAGTAGTTATTACCCAAAACAATGACTTTAACAAAGAATTGTTAGTAAAAGGGTGATAAAAGATTATAAGTAAATCATATATGATATGATCTATAATATTATTGATTTAGAATATATGTATAATAAATATATTTGTTTATTACAAATGTGGTTCGAACATGTATGAATGAAGTCATACTAAATGTAATGGTTTATTTCACAATCTTATCAATATTGAGGATTCTTGTTGTTTATGTCTACACAAGGGAAATTATTTAATATTTCTATCGTAATAAAAATATATTTTCCCAATTTTTTTATATAAATTAAAATCTCTCAATTCAATTGTTCTCTTTAAGTACTGAAGATACCCTAATAAAATTATAATGGAAAATCAACCATATTTTTATAATTGGTTGATAATATTTCACTTCCATGTCCACATTGTCCTTAAAATTTCATAGAATGTGTTTTTTATCCACTAATTTATAAAATAAATTTTTACCCATGTCTGAATTTTGAAACACAGTTAAAATGGATTCTTCAGGTCATTTTTCAAATTTGGTACTTCTTAGCCTTTTACAATAGTGTGAAAGGAATGTTTTTTAACTTATACCTCATGTACGGAATTACCATCCTTCAAAAAAGAATATTAAATTGAAGATTAATATAAAACATTAGATGTATATTTTCAAATAAATGGTTTTTTTATAATTTTGTAAGTATTTCTGACTTTAAATAAGTTATTTTAATGTGAAAATGGTATTTTCTTCATTTAATTTCCCATTAATGTTTTAATGTATTTTAATCATTATCTACACACATTTTTTAATGTTATAATGATGATATACTCTAACTAAACCATTCAAAATATTTTTATATATGGTTTATGATTAGTCTGAATGTGGAAATTACAAATATTTTATATACTTATCCTTAAAATATGGATAGTTATTTATTTTTAAGGCATGTTGATTATGTTTTATTTATTATTCATATAATTGATTCATTTTAATTATTATGTGAATGGTGGGGATTTAAATAAGATATTCCATCGATGCATCAGTAGGTCTCATGAGACAAAATATCTTGAGTATTTTCCTAAGGACTTACATATTTATGTAAGATGTCTTAGTATGAGGCCCTGACTGTCGTTTTATGATGTCCGAAAATATTAATTTCATCATTATGAAACAACTTAATACTTTCATTGTAATTATTTTATTAGTTCTGAAATCCATGGATATATTTCTAGATCATGTGATGATTTATATTGTTTTATTTGATACCCATTATTTCATTCTTTATTATTCATGCCTTATTATCTTTCACTCTATGAATACCGTTATTGTGCATTTGATCTCACCAATTTCTTATGATTCATTTCCACTAGATTCTAGAAAGTTTATTATGATTGATATATATGGATATTCTAGTGGGTATAATGGTGTTCACTAAGAAATTAATATTTTGTATTTTATGTTTTAAAATTTTATGAGAAATTCAATAATGTATCTAGTATTTCAAATTCTAGTAAACTATTAGGTACTTCATGATGAAATTCCATGTATCTAGTGTCAAAATAATATAATAAACACCAAAAATTGACTACTAGGTTTAGTGTATTTGTAATAAAGAATAATTTTTTAAATAATGACAATTTTTAATTATGTACAAGTGATGTATAAGACTAGTTTTCCAATGATAATATACCATTTGATCCTTGAATGTATTTATATTCTGCTTTTTCTTAAAAATGATAAAATTATCATGTAATAAAAAGTTGTGTCCGTATATTTTTTATCCAAGGAACAATTTAGTTATTTTTGGAATTATTAATAGAAAACATTAGGGAAAACCCTATTGATAGGTTTGAGTTTTAAGGTAAACATCCAATTATTTTGGTAATGTATAAGATCAAGTGGATTATAATTAGTAAAATCCATGTATGGATTCTACAAGTGGATATAGGTTTTTAATATATGTACTTAGGGGTAATATACCAAAAAATTTATTATTGGGTATCAACTCGATCACCGTCTAGTGCATGAAAGATGCAATTCTACAAACCTGTTTTGAAACTCCTAAGGGATATATTGTTTTTAATCAAAAGATCTATACAAAACATTTTGAAGGACATATAACTAAAATAATGATCCCTCTTAAATTAAAAAATAATAAAATTACATTATCCAAGAATCATCATTGGAGGAAAAAGATAGAAATAGGTATCTCAAAATGTATGACAGGTTTAATGACCCAAACATTTATAAATAAAATTCTATTTTTGAATGAATAAATGCATTATCAAGTAATGTTGTTATATAAAATTCATGCATTACATAGTTTTTTTATATAATTATAAGTTACATACTTTCAAATTTAAAAGATCATTAAGATTCCAAATCATTAATAATACAGTCATTGTATATTGACCATTAGTATTAGTATATTACAAGTTATGATAAAATCCAATAGAAACAGACAGAGGAAACAATGGCCTCACCTAGTAGGGTTAAACCCTGTAAATACCATTTATTAGAGCTTTCAAGTAAGATTACATCACTATTATTTTACCTTGACAAATCCCAAGACGATATTAAACAATTTAATTATGTGAAAAAAAAATTATGGGAGAATTTCAAAATCATCGAGATCATAACCCAAACCATATTTTATAAACCACCCCAAGAAAATCCCATAATCTCACACCTTACTCTCAGGGAATTCTCTGGTGTAATAATGTAAAAGTTATATAGTCCTTAACAATATAAGTATTTATATATTAATTTTAATAAAATAATTATAATATTTATCCCATATTGCTATTACTTTATAAATTAATAAACAATGAGTTTGACAAAAGTTACACTTTAATTTGAAAAAAACTAGATTTTTATTTTTATGAAATATATAGCTTCAATAAATACACACCATTAACTAAATTAAAGAATTTTTATAAAAACTATTATATTAGTAAAATAATATTACTCAATAATATTTATTTATTATAAATGATAATACAATTTTATGAAGTCAAATGAAATTTTTATATCTGTTGTAAAAATGTTATCGTAAAAAACAAACATTTTTTAATAAATAAGGATTTTTTTATATAAAAGTTTAATTCTAAATATTTAGAGATTTTTTTTATAAAATAACATTAATTTTTGAAATAAATGCATTGAAATTTTCCAACATTGTAGTTGTTAGAAAATTTCAAGAGAATAGATTTTTTTTGTAAAAACTAAATATGGTATAATTACATGGCATGTATTATGACAACATAAAATACCAAAAGTGAGGTAATATTTACTATAATGAGTATACATGATAATAATTATGTTTCCCATTTAAAATAATTCTTTTTTAAAGTTATTTTACTGATTTTATAAACCATTAATGAATCCTCCAAAACATATAATATATGTTAAGATATTAAAACCAATTATTTATAAACATTAATAACTTCCATATCAATAAGGGTATTATTTTAAGGATATAAGTTCATAGACTCATAAAATAATTAAAACGACTTATCTAGTAGAAACCATGGGAAACCCCCAGGATGTTTTATGGTTTTTATTTATTTATCATATCAAGTCCAAAAAATATGATTGAGAATTAATAAAGAATTACCCATTATTTTTCTATATAAACCCACTTAACCATCCATTAATCTTCACTAAATCCTTATAAAATAAAGTTAATCTATTATTACTTATATATTTTATAATTCCCCAGCCTTAAAAATTACTTAATCATGAGTTATTACAATAATTCACATTGATGAAATTTTCAGGTATAGAGTTTTAGAGAATTAGATCATAATTCATGCATTGCATTCCACATTTCAAAAATGTGGTTACATGAAAGAGAGTATTCATTTTTCCCATCAATTGAGACATATTTAAAATAAAACATGGATTCTTGCTTGAAATTTCCTTGACACTATAATCACTTCATGTACTATTCCCTTGACTTGTGAAAAACATTTCAAAAATAAGGGATGAGCATAAAAAGCTCAGTAAGGGATATAAAAGTACGGAATGAAAACATTAGTCCATGTGTTCATATGAATAAATGAAATCATACATTACTCATAAAACATAAGCACTTTAACATACCTGAGGAAATCATAAGATTTATGAATAACTCTTATAAATCATAAGACATAACGGCAACTTGAGGCATTCATAACATTCTTACATAAGGAGTACCCCTCATGGTAACATTTGGAATACCCATCATAATATATTCCCTAAATATCTTCAAAGAAACCTTAGCATTTAACTCCTTTGCATTACCCAAGGAATTGGAGAGATATCATAGGCTCTCCAGCCCTTAGTTTTTCACGGAACAACCCGTCTTCATAAACAATTCCCAAGAACCATAACATAATCGTATCACAAAAAACATGCATAAAAGAAACATAACATTTCCCAATATCAATCACAAGATGTCAATAAAACACATTGATATAATAAAAATATTATCAAAACCATTTTCAATACCAAAATAAAAGAAAATTAAAACATGGTATTTATTTTTCATTTTAATAAAATTTATGGCTTGTAAGGAAAGCTGAAACTCAAATAATAGTCACGGTGGCGGAGAAGTCGTTGTCGCCACATATGTATGACAAAAATATTATCATTTGTAATTTAGTAAAACAATTCATATAAAAAATATTACTTTTGAATAAAAGTAAAATTCAATGGGGTTTATACACCATATAAAAGAAAGTTGTGTATAAAACAAAATATGCCTCAATTAAAGGATATTGAGACGAATTCCCATACCTCTTGTCCGACTTGACTCGATTGTTCTTTAATCTCTTGAATAATAAACTAGAGTTAATTTATAATTTCTTAAGAACCTTTTTCAAGTTCATTATTCCATTTATATCACTTATTACCTTGTTATGAAAATTATGTAATTATTTATGTTAATAACAGTTGTTTGGTCAATCTTTGGTACTTGAGCCAAAAATAAACTTCTTATAATTACAAGTTTTTCATGTGGTAAAATATCCATGATATCCAGAATTATATTCATGATATAGATAACATATATATCATATATATCCAGTATATACAGGCATTTATAATATTACATAACAATTAGAGGTAATAAAAGAAATGCACCGTTCATAGAGACGGTAAGCCGTACGTACGCATGAACGCTACTTTAATTTCTATTTTGTATTTAATGGGGTCAAATCATAATTATATAAAGGTATATTATAATTCCAGTATAATATCATATGTAATACCACTAACTAAATCCTTTATATGTCCCACATATGGCATCAATTAATCAAATAACTTTGAGGGGGCGGTAGTCCGCACTTCCTAAAAAAAAGATATCGCGTTTACCCATAATGGAAACCATAAAGTTATTCCATAACTGAAATATACAGAATAATAAGTAAATAATAAACATAATATATATCATATATAAATATAGTGACATCTTAATGTCCACCATGAATGGTGTTAAAAGAAGATTTAAAAATCATCGTTTTGTGAGGCAGTAATTCACCATCCAAATAAATAGTATGTTCTTTAACCATTAGACAGAGGTGTTGTAACGCCCCGACCCTAGTTACCCAGAGTCGGTGTATTATTTCATAACATTTTCATGATCACAAGAAAGATCAAATCTCGAAAGACTGATTCGTTTAGTATCCTTGGAAACACCAGATATATTCATAAGTCTTGCATTACTTCATAAAGTGAAAAACGACTACAACAGCATAATGTCTCTATAGTCCACACTATTATCCCCTCATAATATCCCTGCAGGTCATTCATAACTTACTTCTTCACATCCTGGAAAAAATAAAACATAGAAAAGGGGTGAGCTCAAATGCCCAGTAAGGATAACAATATAGCGGAAACATTCTAAAAGAAGCATAAACATTTAAGGCAATGTATAACTAAAACAAATACCTTTTAAACTTGAACTTCAACATTGTATGGAAAAAGTAAAATGAAATAATGCCATTTACTTATTCACATGGATATTCTACTAATCAAATAATCACATGCAATATCAATAACCACTTTCATAATGATGGAATGCATAATGCCAAACTATCATAACCACATAGCCAAGGCCTCGTGCCAAGACTACAAATAAGATTTTGTCAAGGCCTTGTGCCAAGACACTAGTTTGTCTCATTAGACCTACTGATGCATCGAGGAGCTATAGCGGGCTCCACCCATCACATATTAAGTCCAATGCATTCCCATATGAAATGGTTTAAACATAACATAAACATTCGTATTAAAACTAGCATATGACGTGTCAATACTTTCACCATAAACAATGAATGGTATAAAAATAGCACATCCACATTCAAACATATCACAAAACCTTCAATATAATATAGAAGTTTTGTATAATAAATCAACTTCAAATAAGCGTAAAATCCATCAAAGGATGTTGACATTGTTAAAATCAAAACTCTTTTTTGAGAAATATCTCTTTCTATTTTTGAAATCATTTAAGAGTCATATATTTATAAAATAAAACATTTTCTTTGAAAATATTATTATAAGCTTGTAAGAGGAGCTTCGATGATTTTATAACATCGGAAAATAGTGGCACCCGCCGTATAAGTTAAAAAAAACATTTTTACCTTAATTCTGTCGAAAAGGTTAAATGGGACCTTGTTTTGAAAACGAAAGAATGATTCCTTTATAAACCACTTATAAAAGTCAAAAAGGGTATAAATGACTTTAACTCATATTTTAGTAAATAGTAAAAAAAAATTGAAATACATTTTTAAGAAACATGGATGTGGATGATAAAGAGATCCCAGTATATTATTACGTATAAACAACCTCGGATAATGAAGAGATTGTGAAATATCCTTTACCTTGTACTTTTAATTGGTTGGGGTAAGTTAAACTCATGTATAATTGTGAAATAATTGTTATTAAATTATACAAGAATCATATATATTAATATGATATCATATATGATCTTTTAACTTTGCTTTGTTAATAATATCTTAGTATTATCGTTATTTCGGGTGTTAACTTACTCGTTTTCTTTTATATGTTTTTTTACCTAAGCCGTGTTTTTAATGTATAGGTTGTATATTATTAATATCCAGAATGATATCATGTCCTTAAACATCATTTTTAAATCATCAAATGATAATTATACTTGAATGGATACAATGGAGAATGAATCTCATCTTATTCGTGGAGACGGTAGTCCGTACGTACGCACAAGCGACAATATCATTCTTTTGATATTAAAATAATATATAAATGGATGGTATATCATATATACAGAATCATTAACATGTTATATTTATTATTTACATGAGTTACACATCATTATTATAACCATCCAAATAATAATATATTGAATAACAATTACACCACGACGTGGAGACGGTAAGCCGTACATACGCACGTATGGTGACATGTTATTCAAAGGGTGGATAGAATACTGAATATGGTTGTACCATATTTATAATAACATCACAGTATATATATGATATTGGAGTTATTATTTTATAATGGTAACAACAAAGGAAGAAGAAGTGGAAGAAGAAAAGAACTTGGAAAAGGGTGGTGAAATCATAACCTCTTCTTCGGTTTCTTCCTTTTGATTTGATCAAAAGGGCTCATTAGGATAACTTTCTGATCAAACTAAGGCCTCTAGGTTGTAGTGAGGGAAGTTGGGAGAGTATTTGGGCAGAGTTTGGCCGATCCAAAAGGCTTTTAAGGTGTGAAGAAAAGATAAGGAGGAGTGCCCTTTTATAAGATGGGTGAGGGGAACCTTTGGAAAAGCTAGAAATATTAGTTTATAATAAATTTATATTCGGTTTCTAATGGATCCAAAGTTTATTATTTAAATTTTAAGGTGGGTATGTGTCGAAAAAAACTCACACAATTGAATTTAGACAGGTTTGGGTACTTCTATTAACCTTATCTTTAATTATTAACTCTAAGTTAATTAGTTTCACTTTTACAATGTCTCTTTGTATTTTTATATAATATGGTTAATAAACTTACTATATACATCCAAACAACCCCCAAGGGGTCCATTAATGATGAACCTATCATGATATAAGTCTCTTGGCCGATCCTCATATTTTTAGGAATTTAATATCAATTAATAATACAATATTTTTTTTAATAACTCTTTTATGTAAATTTTGACACTATTCAATAGTTGATTTTTGTGAAACTCATAACAGATTTATTACTTATAGCAACGTCAATTAAATCAATCCTAATATATAATATTATCCTAGAATTAGTTTAATTCATGAAATGTTTTATATTATATTTTTTTGGGTATTTATAATATCAATTATTTTGATTTTTCACTATTATAGTAATTACTGCATCATCATTGTGTCATAAATAAATTAAATTATATAATGTCTAACATTTATAAATAAAATATCATTATGTAGGAAATCTTTTTATATTTCTAATTAATATTTATAATCTAAAATCCAATATATATCTCTATGTAATAATTGTTTTGCTAAAGATATATGCTTCTTTCATTTTTGTATTCATTTTAACTTAATTAAAATAAAGTGTTCCTTTCACCAACAAGTGGCAGCATGGGGTCCCTAAATCGACCCAAGGATACCTATGGTCGAACATGTATCAACCAATAAGGCTAGGACACATTTTATGGTAATTTAGTATTATTATAATATTATTTTTTAGCCCTTATTTACCGGATTTACCCCTAACCATGGTAAATAAAATATTTACCGCAGTAATTATTCAAAATGTATAAAAATAAAAGTTACCTATTTACACAATTTGAACATCCTGATTCCAAATATGGAATCCATTTTTCTAAATTCAAAACACAGAAGTGGCAAAAATTAATTTAAAATTAATTCCTGTTGTCAAAACAAAAAAGCGTGTTTTTAAGAGATAATAACTATCAAAAGATTGACACTTGTTTATGTTTGGTTTAATTGTAAAATTATGTCCAATGACCAACATTATATTAAATGATGAAAATATATTCTAAATATACTTTAAACTCACTGAAATTAATAATTTTTCACTATTAATTATTTTTATTAAAAAAGTTGTTTTGAATTAAAATTTAGTAATTTTCACTATTCATCAAAATATGAAAGTTATCCGAAAAGTACCAAAATATCACCTTAGGATAAATTCGATATTCCGAGTCCAAAAATGAAGTACATTTTAAAAAATAAAATATATATAATTTCAAAAATTAGGTATTACTATTCATAACGGCTAGTTTGATTGGTTATGGTGTGTTAGAACTCGGTGTTGCGTACAACACACGCTATCACATTATTCAAAGAGAAGCGTACTGTAGAAGCTTGGGGTGTTACATTCTCCCCTCCTTCAAATAATTTTGTCCTTGAAATTTCTATAATACTTATCACATGATAAGACTTGGGTGGTTCTTCATCATAAGTTCCTCGGGTTCCCATGTTGCCTCTTCCATATTATGGTTTCTTCACAAAACTTTTACCAGACGTGTCATCCGGTTTCTCAGTACTTGTTCTCTCGTATCAAGAATCTTGACGGGCTCTTCGTAATAAGACAGATCAGGTTCCAGTTCTAATTACTCATAGGTGAGTACATGAATTGCGTCAGGCATGTATTTCCTCAACAAAGATACGTGGAACACATCGTGAACTTTGGAGAGACTTGATGGAATTGTCAATCGGTAAGCTACAGCCCTAATTCGTTCTAGAATTTTGAAAGGTCTGATGTACCTGGGACTCAATTTAGCTTTCTTACCAAAACGTATGACTCCATTCCATGGAGATACATTCATCAAAACATGATCACCGACTTGAAATTCCAAATCCTTCATTCGATTATCGGCATAGCTCTTATGCCTACTTTGAGCTGCTTTGATGTGATTTTGGATTACCTTCACCTTTTCCATCGTTTCCTCCACCAGTTCTAGGCCTACAAGTTTTCTTTCACCAATGTCATCCCAACAGGTTGGTTTACAACATATCTTTTTGTATAACGCTTCATATGGTGCCATCTGAATACATGAATGGAAGCTATTGTTATAGGAAAATTCTACCAGAGGTAAATACTGATCCCACATACCCTGAAAGTCAAGTGATCACGATCTCAACATGTCTTATAAGGTTTGAATAGTCCGTTCTGATTGTCCGTCTGTCTGAGGGTGGTAAGCAGTGCTCAAATGAAGTTCAGTATCCATGGATTTCTGAAGACTTTTCCAAGATCTTGAAGTAAAATGGGAATCACGATCAGAAACAATCGATAGGGGTACTCCATGAAGTCTCACAACTTCATTAATATATATTCTTGCTAGATGTTCCAATGGTAGATCTTATCTTATAGCAAGAAAATGTGTTGACTTGTTAAGAAGATCAACAATAACCCATATTGCAACGTTCCTTCTAGGATTATTTGGTAGTCCCATGACAAAGTCAATCGTAATATTGTCCCATTTCCACTCCGGTATGGGAAGAGGTTACATGACTCTTCCAGGATGTTGCCTTCCATATTTCACTTGTTGACAAATCATACATCTTGAAACAAAATCATCAATCCCCCTCTTCTTGTTGTCCCACCAAAAATGTTCCTTCAAATCTCTATACGTTTTCGTGCTCCCAGGGTGTATAGAGAAATTGGAACTATGAGCATCATCCAACAATTCCCTTTTTAGATCAGGTATATCAGGAACACAAAGTCTCTTCCCGAATTTCAAAATTCCATCTTCATACACAAATTCTCTCAATATCCCATCATTCACAGCTTTAATCAAATTTTGAAATTCTTCATCATCGGTCTGAGAACTCTTAATCCTTTCTAGTAAAAATGGTTTGGAAACCATTTGAAAAAGCCTTGATTTTTCACCTTTCCTGGTTATTCCCATGTCCATCTTCACTAGATCCATGAAGATTGGATCCCTTTCAATTCTCGTATTTTTCAAAACTCCATGGTCTTTTCTTCTCAAAGCATCTTCCACCCTGTTTTCCTTCCCCGGGTGGTAGTGTATCGTGCAATAATAATCCTTGAGTAATTCAAGCCATCTCCTTTGCCTCATGTTGAGTTCTCTTTGTGAGAAAATATACTTCAAACTCTTGTTATCAGTATAAATCTCACATTTTTCACCATAGAGGTAGTGCCTCCATATATTCAAAGCAAAGATCACATCTTCTAACTCGAGGTCATGAGTAGGATAGTTTTGTTCATGAATTTTCAACTGTCGTGATGCATAGGCAATAACACTATCATTCTACATAAGGACACAACCAAGTCATTTCTTTTATGCATCACTATAAACAACAAACCCATCATTCCCCGATGGTAGAGTCAATATAGGAGCATTGACAAATCTTCTCTTCATTTCTTCAAAACATTCTTCACACTCTTTTTTCCAAACAAATTTAACCCCTTTACGTGTGAGCTTCGTTAATGGGTTAGCTAATCGGGCAAAATTCTGGACGAAATGTCGATAATAACCTGCCGAACCAATAAAACTGCGTACCTCAGTTATACTCATAGGTGATGGCCATTCTTGGATTGCCTTGGTCTTAGAAGGATCAACAGATATTCCATCTTTAGAGACAATATGTCCAAGAAAAGAAATCTCCTGAAACTAGAATTCACACATGCTAAAATTCCCATATAATTCATGCCTTCTCAGAGTCATCAAGATAATGCGCAAGTGATTTTCATGATCTTCGTATCTTTTGGAGTATACCAAGATATCATTAATGAATACCACCACAAATTCATCGAGATACTCCTTGAAAACTCTATTCATTAGATCCATGAATACAGAGAGTCCATTAGTCAATCCAAAAGGCATTACAATAAACTTGTAATGCCCGTACCTGGTTTGAAATGATGTCTTCGGAATGTCTTCCTTCTTCACACAAAACTGATGGTATCCAGATCGAAGGTCAATCTTTGAAAAGTATTGAGCTCCATGTAGTTGGTCAAATAAATCATCAATTCGAGGTAGGGGATACTTGTTCTTTATTGTTATAGCATTGATCTCCCTGTAGTCGATACATAACCTCATAGATCCATCTTTCTTTTTAACAAAAAGAACAGGGTCTCCCCCTGGAGAAACACTAGGGAGAATAAATCCCTTATTACTCAATTCCTCTAGTTGTTTCTTTAGTTCAACTAATTCTACAGTGTCCATTCTATAAGGGGTCTTTGATATAGGCCTTGATCCAGGAATTAAATCAGTGGAAAAATCAGCTTCTCGTTCTGGAGGATGTCCAGGCAAATCTTTCAGAAATACATCTACAAATTCTTTCACAATAGGTACATCCTCTATTTTAACATTCCTTTCCTCACCCACAGTTATTTAATTCTCTGCCTCCCCAATAATTGAATTTAGTTGAGCTACTGGGGGTAGATCTAAATAAGAATTAGGTGGTGAAGATTCTTCTCTAAAGATAAGGTGTTCCTTATCATTATCATCAAGAATCGTAACCTCTTTCTTCTTACAATAAATCTTCGAATCATAATCTGAAAGGCATTCCATACCAAGGATTATATCAAACTCAATCATAGGTATGACGATGAGATCAGTGGATAAAGAACATTTATGTGCTCTAATGGGGACTGATTCATAAAACTTTGTTGCAATGATACTTTCCTTAGGAGTTTTAACTGACAACTCCCTTGTTAAATCAAATTAGAAATATCTAATTTTCTTATAAAACTGGGAAGATATGAAACAATGCGATGATCCAGAATCAAATAATGCATTTTCTAAACTTGAGGAAACCATTAAATTACCGGCCACCACGTCTTTCGGAGCTTCTACCTCAGCAGTAGTGCTAGCATAAGCATGGCCTTGATCCCTTGGCCTTTTCTGAGGTATGTTCTCCTGACTCTTAGGAAATTCATTTGCATAATGCCCCATCTCACTGCAATTGTAGCATTGAACGTTGGTATCTTCCTTCTTCCCCTTGCAATCACGAGCATGGTGGCCTTTTTCACCGTAATTGTAACAGACTCCCATTCCCTTCAAGCAAGTACCAGGGTGTCTCTTCCCACATTTACCACAAGATGGATATTCAACCATTCCCTTCTTCCCCTTATTTCCATTCCCAGATTGATCAGTAGGTCTCTTATTCTTTTGGTTTTCTTTAAAGTCATAAGACATAGATAATTTCTTTTTGGTCTTGATAGCACATGAGACAATGTCTTCGTATGACAAAAAGGATTGTGAGACTAATGCTCGACGGAGAAATGGTTTTAACTCATCAAAGAAACGATCAATCTTACTTATTGGGTTACGTATATAATCTCCAGCATACCTTGCTAACCATGTAAAGTTAGCCTCATACTTTGTGACATTCTCATCCTCCTTTTGTCTCAGACTCAGAAATTGCCTTTCCATATCTGCTCGATGGCCGCGAGGAAAGTATTTTTCTAAAAACATATCTTTGAACTCAATCCATTCCATATTTGATACTTCATCATCTTCCTTTTTATTTTTAATCAATGACCACCATTGATCAGCATCTCCAGTGAGGCGGTAAACTGCCATGATAACTTTTTCCCTTTCACTACTCCCCAAAGCCTGAGATATTTTCTCTAGGGAAAATATCCATTGCTCGGATACTAAGGGATTTGTACTCCCATTGAACGTTAGTGGTTTTTGCCTCATGAATCGATCTAACATTGATCCTCCACGTTGTAGATCAGGGTGCTCCATACGGGTAAGGTTATTATTCATAACTTAAGTGAGTTGTCCCAGTATGGTGATTAGCTGATCGACACCAGTTGCATCACCAGCTCCACTATAAATATCTTGAGCAGGAGGGAAATCTATATATAGAGTGTGTGCATTGATACAGTTTCCATTTCTTCCACTAGGCGCCATTTCTAAACAATGGCATAAACTAGATCAGTTTATGAATCAAAATACATAATCCCATACTTATAAAACACTTAACATAAATTGAACTATTTATGGATATAATCCATAATCATAAGAAGGTTTTCATTGAGGAATTATAAACTCATAAACCCTTCATAATGATTTGTAATGAAAATGAGAATTATCCTAAGCATATCCCTCAGGAGTGTCGTAACCAAGAGTGCAGTAAGGCCCGTTATCGTGCACCAGTTTCCGTTCACGTCTAGCTCAATGCGGTGTTTTCGAGTTTTACCCCTAGGTACATCTGTGCCAGAGCCGCCTCTACCTGCTCGTATCTAGACAGGGATGTATTGCTCGAAAAAATCACAATATCTCTATAATATCAAAATTCTAGGAAGTTCTTCTATACTAATCCTCAAAGTTCATCTTAGGTCTACGTGCTCTAATCAGGGTTTGTCTAAATCTAGCTTCCAAGGTTTGTACTAAACTTTCTCTGATACCAACTGTAATGCCCCGACCCAAGTTACCCAGAGTTGGTGGATTATTACATAACATTGGCATGATCACAAGAAAGATAAAATCTCGAAAGACCGATTGGTTTATTATCCTTGGAAACACTAGATATATTCATAAGTCTTACATTACATCATAAAGTGAAAAACTACTACAACAACATAATGTCTCCATAGTCCACACTATTATCCCCTTATAATATCCCTGCAGGTCATTCATAACTTACTTCTTCACATCCTGGGAAAAATAAAACATAGAAAAGGGGTGATATCGAATGCCCAGTAAGGATAACAATATAGTGGCAACATTCCAAAATAAGCATAAACATTTTAAGGTAATGTATAACTAAAACAAAAGCCTTTTAAACATGAACATAAACATAGTATGGCAAAAGTAAAATGAAATAATGCCATTTACTTATTCACATGGATATTCTACTAATCTAATAATCACATGAAATATCAATAACCACTTTTATAATGATGGAATGCATAATTCCAGACTATCATAACCACATAGCCAAGGCCTCATGCCAAGACTACAAATAAGATTTTGTCAAGGCCTTGTGCCAAGACACTAGTTTGTCTCATGAGACCTACCGGTGCATCGAGGAGCTATAGCGGGCTCCACCCGTCACATATTATGTCCAATGCATTCCCATATGAAAAGGTTTAAACATAACATAAACATTGGTATTAAAACTAGCATACGAAGTGTCAATAATTTCACCATAACTATAAATGGTATAAAAATAGCACATCCACAGTCAAACATATCACAAAACCTTCAATACAATATAGATGTTTTGTATAATAAATCAACTTTAAATAAGCATAAAATCCATCAAAGGATGTTGACATAGATGAAATCAAAACTCTTTTTAGAGAAATAACTCTTTTTATTTTTGAAATCATTTATGAGTCATATATTTATAAAATAAAACATTTTCTTTGAAAATATTTTTATAAGATTGTAAGGGAAGCTTCGACGATTTTATAACGGCCGAAAATTGCCGCACCCACCGTATAAGTTAAAAAAACATTCTTACCTTAATTCTATCGAAAAGGTTAAAAAGGACCTTTTTTTGAAAACGACGGAAAGATTCTTTTATAAACCACTTATAAAAGTCAAAAAGGGTATAAATGACTTTAACTCATATTCTAGTAAATAGTAAAAATGTTTTGAAATACATTTTTAAGAAACATGGATGTGGATGATAAAGATATTCTAGTAGATTATTATGTATAAACAACCTCGGATAATGAAGAGATTGTGAAATAACACTTACCTTGTACTTTTCCTTGGTTGGGGTAGGTTAACCTCCTGTATAATAGTGAAATAATTGTTATTAAATTATACAATAATCATATATATTAATATGATATCATATATGATCTTTTAACTTTGCTTTGTTAATAATATCTTAGTATTATCGTTGTTTCGGGTGTTAACTTACTCGTTTTATTTTATATGTTTTGTTATGTAAGCCATGTTATTAATGGATATGTTGTATATAATTAATATCCAGATTGATATCATGTCCTTAAACATCATTTTTAAATCATCAAATTATAATTATACTTGAATGGATACGATGGAGAATAAATCTCATCGCATTCGTGGAGACGGTAGTCCGTACGTACGCACGAGCGACAATATCACTATTTTGATATTAAAATAACATATAAATGGATGGTATATCATATATAAAGAATCATTAACATGTTATATTTATTATTTACATGAGCTACACGTCATTATTATACCCATCCAAATAATAATATATTGAATAACAATTACACCACGATGTGGAGAGGTTAAGTCGTACGTACGCACGTATGGTGACATGTTATTCAAAGGGTGGATAGAATACAGAATATGGTTGTACCATATTTATAATAACATCACAGTATATATATGATACTGGAGTTATTATTTTATAATGGTAACAACAAAGGAAGAATAAGTGGAAGAAGAAAGGAACTTGGAAAAGGGTGGTGAAATCATTACCTCTTCTTCGGTTTCTTCCTTTTGATTTGATCAAAATGGATCCTTAGGTTGGCTTTCTGATCAAACTAAGGCCTCTAGTTTGTATTGGGGGAAGTTGGGAGAGAATTTGGGCAGATTTTGGCCGAACCAAAAGGCTTTGAATGTTTGAAGAAAAGAGAAGGAGGAGTGCCCTTTTATAAGAGGGGTGAGGGGCACCTTTGGAAAAGCTAGAAATATTAGTTTATAATAAATTCAGATTCGGTTTCTAATGGCTCCAAAGTTGATTATTTAAATTTTAAGGTGGGTATGGGTCGAAAAAAACTCAACCAATATAATTTATACAGGTTTGGGTACTTATATTAACCTTATCTTTAAGTATTAACTCTAAGTTAATTAGTTTCACTTTTACAATGTCTCTTTGTATTTTTATAAAATATGGTTAATAAACATACTATATACATCCAAGAGACCCCCAAGTGGTCCATTAATGATAAAACTATCATGATATAAGTATCTTGGCCGAACCATAGATTTTTAGGAATTTAATATCAATTAATAATATAATACTTGTTTTAAGAACTCTTTTATGTCAATTTTGACACTATTCAATAGTTGATTTTTGTGAAACTCATTATAGATTTATTACTTCGAACAAAGTTAATAAAATAAATCCTAATATATCATATTATCCTAGAAAATTAGTTTAATTCATGAAATTTTTTATATTATATTTATTTTGGTATTTATAATATTAATATTATTGATTTTTCACTATTATATTAATTACTGCATCATCATTGTGTAAAAACTAAATTAAATTATTTAATGTCTAAAAATTATAAATAAACTATAATTATGTATGAAATCTTTTTATCTTTCTAATGAATATTTATAATCTAAAATCCAACATATATAACCCTATGTAATAATTGTTTTTCTAAAGATATATGCTTGTGTCATTTTTGTATTCATTTTAACATAATTAAAATAAAGTGTCCCTATCACCTACAAGTGGCACCATGGGGTCCCAAAATCAACCCAAGGATGCATATGGTCGAAAATGTATCAACCAATAAGTCTAGGACACGTTTTAGGGTAATTTAGTTTTATTATAATATTATTTTTTAACCCTTATTTACCGGATTTACCCTTAACCATGGTAAATAAAATATTTACCGTAGTAATTATTCAAAATTTTTAAAAATAAAAGTTACCTATTTACACAATTTGAACATCCTGATTCCAAATATGGAATCCATTTTTCTAAATTCAAAACACAGAAGTGGCAGAAATTCATTTAAAATTAATTCCCGCTGTCAATACAAAAAGCGTGTTTTTAAGAGATAATAACTATCAAAAGATTGACACTTGTTTATGTTTGGTTTAATTGTAAAATTATGTCCAATGACCAAAATATTATTAAATGGTAAAACAATATTATAAATATACTTTATAACCACTAAAATTCATAATTTATCACTATTAGTTATTTTGATTAAAAAAGTTGTTTTTAATTAAAATTTAGTAATTTTCACTATTCATAAAAATATGAAAGTTATCCGAAAAGTATCAAAATTTCACCTTAGGATAAATTCGATATTCCGAATCCAAAAATGAATAACATTTTAAAAAATAAAATATATATAATTTCAAAAATTAGGTATTACTATTCATAACGGCTAGTTTGATTGGTTATGGTGTGTTAGAACTCGGTGTTGCGTACAACACACGCTATCACATTATTCAAAGAGAAGTGTACCGTAGAAGCTTGGGGTGTTACAGGTGTGTATACGTGTAAATCAAATCCATATCATAAAAAAATACTAGTATATTGAAGATACTTTTGTTGTTACAGAATAATGGTATAAATAAAGTTTAGGGGGTTGGAGAAGCAAAATAAAACATAAGAACATTAGAGAATACATTATCCTTAAATCGGGTAACTCCCCTTGGTTTTAACAAAAGGTGTTTCTTGAAGAGCATTATGCCTAAGTTATGGCTTATATGATAAATATAGGGATTTGGAGAGATTAATTGAGCAGATTTTGACTGAGCCAATGGCTTGAGAGGTGTGGGTAATGTGGTAGAGGTGGGAGCCTTTTATAAGAGGGAGGAGAGGCACTCTTGGAAATTCATGAATTGTTACTTTATTATAAAATTATTTTCGGATTTTAAAGGTCCCACAATGATATATTTAGATGATAAGGTGATAAGAGTTAAAAATAAAACTATACAATAGGTTTTTGACAGGTGTAAGACTTATATTTTACATTATATGTTCATTTAATTTAAATTGTCCATTAATGAGGTAATCGCTGCATCATCATGGTGTTATAAATAATTTAGTTTATTTAATGTCAAAAAATTAATTAAAACAATACTATGTTGTAGGAAATATTTTTATCTTTCCAATTAATTTTTATAGTCTAAGAGATCATTTACATAGACAAAACAAAATGTTTTTTACTTGGGTGATACATACTTTGGTTATACTTTCCCTTTAAAAAACATAAAATGATAAAGTGTCTCTAACACCCAAAAGTGATTCCATGGGGTCCCAAAGATTGGAACAAGTAATCCCATGGTCATCCATGACACAAAATGTTTAATTAGGACACATGTTGGGGTAATTTCTTATTATTATGATATTATTTTATTACCCTTAACTATTAGATTACTAATTAATCACGATAATTAATGATAATTACCGTCGTTACTATTCATAATGTCCAAAAACAAAAGAGTCTTAATTACATAATTTGGAACATCTGATTCCAAATATGGAATCCATTTTACCAAATTACAAACACAAAAATTGTAGTAATTAATTTAAATATAATTCCGATTGTCAAAACAAATAGTAGGTTTTTTAGAAACAATATCTATCAAAAGTTTGACACTTGTTTGTGCCTCATTCCAAAGTGATATTAATTACAATGAATAAAATTTTATTAAATGTTAAAAATATAATTTAATTTAACTTTGAAACCAATTAAAAGGACAATCTATCCATATAATTAAATTAGATGAAAAAGCAGTTTGGAAGTAAAATGCAGTATTTTTCACTATTCATTAAAAAATGAACATTGTCAGAAAAATACCAAAAATTTATCCAAAGTAAATTTCAATGCCCCAATACTAAAGAATAAGTTTATTTAGGAAAATAGTGATTATAAAATTGTCAAAAGATATATTTAAAAATAGTTCTCCATCAAAAGGTAGTAAAACAATCTTTTAAAAATATTAGAGAATTCAATGCTTAATAATGAATTTATTCTCATTTTAAGACTTTAAAACTCTATATAATTCATAAATAGAAATAGATATAAAGATCCATAATTCTTTACTTAATTGGGATATTATATCCTTTCCCCATTTAGAAAATTGTGTCCCCTCAATTTATTTACTTATCGAATAAGTGGGGGGTATTTATCCCTCATTGCATTTTCAAATTCCCATGTTGCCTCTTCAATCATGTGGTTTTTCACAAAACCTTTAATTGATGAATCACATTATTCCACAATACATGTTCCCTATGGTCAAGAAACTGGACCGGATGTTCTTCATAAGATAGTTTCTCTTCCATCTGAACTACCACTGGACTCAAAACATGAGATAGATCTAGCATGTACTTCCTTAACATTGAATCATGAAAAACATTGTGTTCCTGAGATAAACTCGAAAGTAAAGCCACTCGGTAAACAACTGATCCAACTCTCTCCAGAATTTCATATGGTCCAATGAACCTTTGACTCAACTTTCCTTTCTTACCAAATCACATCACACATTTCCATTGTGAAGCTTTGAGAAAAACATGATCACCTACATCAAAAGAAAGATCCTTCCTCCGGTTATCTACACAACTTTTCTGCCGACTCTATGTTGTTCTCATGTGATTCTGAATCAGCTGATCTTTTTCTGCCAACTCTTCTAGAAATTCTAGTCCCATCAACTTCCTTTCACACACTACATCCTAAAAAGCTAGAGTTCGACACCGCTTCCCATATAACGCCTAAAATGGTGCCATCTGTATACTAGAATGAACACTGTTATTATAATAAAACTCAAAAAAAGAAAGATGTTTGTCCCAACATTCCTAATAAACCATCAAAAAAGCACGTAACATATCTTCCAAAGTCTGAATTTTTCATTCTTACAACTCATCTGATGGAGGATGAAAAGATGTACTAAAATTTAATTCAGTAACCAACGACTTCTAAAGGCCTTTCCAAATGTTATAAGTAAACATGGGATCACGATCAAATACAATGGAGAGGGGAAATACATGTAACCTATCACATACATGAAATATTTTAAAGTCACATTTATTTTAATTTCCACTCGTGCTTTGTTTTTGGGGTTTCCAAATCTTTTATGGAGAAATAAGTGAGTTTTCATTAATTGGGCCAAACTTTGAGCCCAATTCCAGATTTAAAAATAAAATTTGATTCATTAATAACTCTTTAATTTTTCTAATTTTTTCTTCAATTCTAATTCCTACTTATCATCACCTAACATATTAACACCACCATATTAATTTGGACAATTTGGGAATCCATAATCATGGTGGATATGAGTTTTTATTTAAGAGATTGGGCCTGCCCGAAAGCCCATTTCCTGGATTAAAAATATTTTGAACTTTTTAATATATACTTCATTATTTGCGTTTTTTCCGTGATTCCATCTCTCCCTCGATCCCACAGACCTAAGTCACGCCCCCATTCTATCTTCCACGTCTTTGGAGTTCGGTTTAATTACGAAATTGGGAGAAACTTCTCAAGATTTCACAAATCAACCAGATTTGATGAGGTAAATTGATCTTTTCATAACTCCTTCAATTTTTATTATTTTCCCCCCATTCTAGTTCCTACATGACCTCCTCATTCTGTTTCAAATCTAAATTAAATTTTTTTCTATTTTAAAATTCATATTTTGGTCGATTTTGGGTCATTTTCTTCAAGATTGTTTTGGGTAAGTGATTTGTTCTTGGTTTCTTCCTTTTCCCTTAGGGTTTCCTCTCTCTTTCATTAGGTTCTAAAATTTCCAGATGTTAGGGTTAGAACCTAGGGTTTTATTTTGAGTCTTTATTTGTAAAATATTGTGGTATAGGTCTGGAATTATCTTCCTTGTGGTGAAGCATTGGTGCGGTTGATGTTTCGCACCAAGTTTTGAGGGATTTGACACTTCTGTTAGGTGATTCCATGGGTACTCATTTCTAGATGACTTAGTTTGCTTGATTTTATTATTATTAATTTTCCTAAAATGATATTTGTGGTGTGAAAATTGTTTACGTTGAATTTGGTTAAGCATTTATTTTTATAGTTTCATTTTAGCATAGAATTGAGTTTTTTTCATGTGCAACCCTTTGGGTATTGTTTGGGATTGTATTATAACATATGAAATTGGTTTAATAAATCTTGTTTGGGATGAAAATTCTGATTTGGTAGGGTATTAGTGTGCCATTAGGTTTTAAACAGGGTTTTGTTATTGGTTTATGGTGTAAAATCTTATTGTACTTCTTGAAAGTGATTTTGAAAAATGTGTTTTTCATGTGGATCTTTTGTGGTATTGTTTGAGATTTTTGTATAACACTTCGGGGTATTTTAATAAATGTTTTTGGGGATGCCAATATTTTTGGAATTTTTATTGGTGTGATTTTGTCCTTGAAATACGGTTTTGAAATGGGTTTTATGTGAAAATCATTGGTACACTCTTTAGAATTGTTTTATGAAAGTTTTGAATGGTTTAAGGATTTATGTAAGAGGAGAAATCATATTGGCAAATTATTTTGGATTGTTTATAGCTTCAAATTTACCATTTAAAATGTGAATAGGTCTGTCATGTTATGTTTATCCTCTTGGAATTTATTTATAAAAATGTTTATTGGATTTAGTGAAATGTGAAAGAGTTGTGAATGTGATGTGGGCTTTTGTGTGAGTGTGATGTGAAAAATGGATTTTTTTTTATAAAAAGGGTTTTATGAAACATGTGATAGGGCTGTTATGTGATTTTTATAATATTTTTAGGGACTTTTTAAAATTGTTAAAGGATGTGTTGGATTGTGAAAGTTATGAAAAAAGTATGTGGGATATTTTGGTGTGAGTTTGATTACAAAATGCATTTCAATGAAAAGTGTAATTTGTGATTTGTGTGATGTACATGGGGATTTTTGGTTAATGTGTGAGGTGGAAGTGATATTTTCATTTAAAAACTATGTTTCTTGTCTTGTTGAACTTGTTTGAGCACAAAAGGAAAACCCGAGTATCTAGGTGGGTGGATGTGTACTAGTATGCTGGTGAATCTGTGGGGTTTGGCATCACTTTCACTTAGCAAGATTGATTCTCACATCTCTAAATAAACGATGACGATGATGATTGGGGACCACTAGGATATGGGTATGTTCCCTACTAGAGGGTCATGCACGAGAACATATATTTTATTTTGTTGATACTCTCACCGAGGTACGAGGTACCTGGGACCCACAGCTAGCTAGTACCTAGGGGTTATTTCCAATTACTTGTGATCTTTAGATACTTTATACTTACCATCATAATACAGTATATTTGGCATAAAAAATTCAATAGCTTTTGAATTTATTTTAAAGGTGTTTATTCTTTAAATTATCCCACTTGAAAACTGATTTTTTTAGTTGTATCTTTTAGAAATTGTAACTAGAAATTACATGTTTTTGAAAACATTCATGATTTTCATCTTTGAATATTTATCACATGGAATCTCTTAGTGGTGGTATCCTACTGTTCATTGGATCACACCCTACATACACCTTTGGGTGTAAGTGGACTTGATTATTTTTTTGCAGGTTTGGGTACAACTTTTGTGCCAACAGTTCGGGTTTTTAGTGGTCCATCATGATACGGTTTTGTGGATATGGCTTGAGAGCGGTGCCTCTATACAAGTGGAGGTTATTGGGCTATCCATTGTGGGTTTCTTCTATTTTTTGAGTCTTCTATAATGGTTTTAAATTTTGTAATTTAGTTTTGAAATTTTGTAAAATATGGTTTTGTTTGAAAAATCCAGATTTGTTTTATTGGATTCATTCATTTTTGTATGTTTATAAAATTTGGTAAATCATTCCCGAATTTCAATTTTTATTACCCAGGAACTTGTGCTAGCCTGTGGGGATTGGGAACGCCCTTCAGGACATGTCATGGGCTGGGTTTTTTGCCGGTTTTGGCAGCGACCAGATTTGGTTTGTGACAAAATGGTATCAGAGGAGGTTCTCTCTCTTTGAGTCATGTTATTTGGGGAACAGTTGGGATAGTATGGAGTTAGGATTTTCAGGACTTGGAATTTCAGTTTTGATTAGTGTGGCTGGTCACCACACCGCATGATGAGATTCAATTATCCAGTGGAAGTCGGGACCTTTCAGAGTCCTTTGGTTTTCTTGTTTTAATGATGGTTAGGCGAAATGAAAAGAGAGTTGGGTTAATGGTCTCAGTGAGATCGCAAGGCCTGGAAAGCCATGTGGAGCCGGGGATATTCCCTAAAACACTCTCTTTGATAGTGAAGTGATTGGAATATGGCTGCCAACCATATTCCAAGTCACCCACTAAAACTAGTTTCCTCTCAAATTTTTTTGCGCTTTAGTTTTGCAATCTTGGAACATTGTGTTTAAAGGGGCTTGGTTTTAAGAATCATAATGTTTTTGTGAAATGATTTTCAATTAATGAAGTAATGTATGGATTTATGAAACGGTGGAACTGAATTTTCAGAATTGTTTTGAAATGGAAAATGGTGTTTTTACACCTCTTTTGAAAGCAGGAACTATATTGAATTTGGTTTTGAAAAAGTGTGTCCAATAGAGTTCTCTAAACAATAAAAGGGTTTTTTAATGGGATGATATGTTTTGAAATTGAAGTATATGAATTGAAAGTGAGTATTCATTTTAATTATTGGTATTGTTATTCCATGGTTATAGGTCTTGAGAATAAGGAAGTATTGGCTGACCATTTTGCTTTTGAAAAGTGGAAAGAATCTTTGTTTTAAACTTTGGTGTTTCCATGAGTGACCACATGCATAGGGTTATATGGGATGATGGATGGTTGATGGGACGACTGGATGAGTGTCAGGACAGATATTAGGAGGGTTCCCGGTGTGGCACAAAAACATGCATGTGTGAGGCCCATGGGGTACTATTGGTCAATACGCTTACCGCTGAACCATTTGTTTTCAATGAAAAGGTTTGAAAGAAAAACATGAAGTCTTCGTGAATAGTTTGGGATGGTTTGTATTATGGGTTTTTGAAAATGTTGTATTTGTGGGATGTTTTTTTAGTCCAAGAACCCCTCCTATTTGAACTATGTTTTGGGTTTGTGCATGGTCGGTAAGCTATGTTGTAGGGATGGTTAGTGGTATATCCTGAAAAATGTTTTTGAATGCCTTTACAGTGGTTCCCTTCAAGTGTTTGGATCTGGTTTTTCATATATCTTGACCAATGGACCATCATGGCTGGGTAATTGGGTTCAATCGTTGTATAAGGTATGCCCCATTAAGGTTTATTTCACCACTAAAGTGAAACCCAGATTGTTTCTCCATTTGAAGACCCTCAAGTTGACCAATATAAGGTATCTGTTTCCTGGGATTTTTATATTGAGTATACACCCTTTCCTTTCTTGGTTTCATGTATCCTCTTGTAGTGGGAGAGAGACCATGGAAGGTTTAAAGAGACCTTAGCTTCTTATGTTTCCTGATTTGCCAAAGGTGGAAGTGGTCTGGGGTTGTTAGCCTAGATGAGTATCTGGATTGTGTCTAAGAGGTCCTCTTGGTCCTTCGTAGTCTCTTCAAAGAAGGACTTAACGTTAAACTTCCAGTGTGAGAAATGTGGTAATGAGGGGATATTGTGGCCACTTTCTGGAATTGTTTGTTGTTTTGGAATGTTGTATAAGGTCCCTCTCCATGAATTGTTTATATCAGTCGCAATGGCCATGTTCGGTGATGTCTTGTGATGTCATGTGCTCGATTGACCATAAAGGTGAAATTAATGCAATCCCATTAGAGTCATTGTTATGTTGAGAGAATGTATCCCTTGGAAAACATCAAAATATTCCATTTTAGGGGATGGTGAGTATAAGTTTTATTTACTTCTATTGTTTATCTCCTGAAGAAACAAGGTGTGATGTGTGTGCATCTTCTAATCCGTTGTTTCAGTAAAATATCACGTTAGGGTAAAGTGTGTCTCAAATGTGTTATGTCTTGGAAAACATATCGGGGATTGTGGTGTAGTTGTTGGTGACATTGAAATAAGAATTATTTTTCATGGGGTTTCCAAAGCTTAACTATGAGGCGGGAGATGAATCAATCATTGAGCTCCAATCATAGGTCTCAGAGTGAAGTTGTCTTGTAGTCAAGGGAAATCCCAGGGCTGTTTAAACCCGTGTACAAAGTCCTATCCTTAGTATGAAATATTGGAATAGTTAAAATATTTGGTGGCATCATGGTTGATCACATAGTTTTTGCATGATTATTAGTGGTAGTGTGCTAGGAATCTAGGTATAATGAATTACATTCACAGTTAGTGAACAGTTTCCCAAACCGTGCGGACTAACCCTGCGCCCTTCCCTAATCATTAATTTTTTTGGGTCTTTCTGTGTCAGTGCATGCTGGTCGGTTAAGATAGTTATTTCATAGGGTGGGGAGACCCACTATGATTCTCTTGTCTGTTACTTCATAAAATTTTTATGGAATTACACCCTTTGTTCTAGGGATTCTGTTCAGGCCTCCCCCTGTTAGTTTCCTGATTTGGTCTTAGAAAAATATAGGTTGTCCCTTATGGTGGGGTTCCTATTTGTGTCCCCCCATACCAATAACTCATATTTATCCATGGAATTGTCTTGGAGGTAGGTAGTAATGTTTGGAACTATCTTTCCACCAACATATTCCTTGATTAAACATTGGGGTTAGAGAGTGCCCAATGATTTAGTCAAAATAAGGTATGTGTAACCTTGTTCAAAGTTGTTGTTCGTTTAGGTGAATTTCTTGAGTCTTGTTCCGATTGTGTTTGAGGATTTTTATTTTGGGATAAAGCATGAATGTGCTTTATTTTTTCAGTAAAGTGGTGTATGTATTTTTTGTGTGGGTATTCCTTCTTTAATTGATCACTGTAGGTGTTTAGGCCTTGTGGGTGATACCTGGCAAGGGAGTACCTCATGGTTTCTTAGTTGGGTTTGGTTGTTTCTTTTCACTTGCTGTGACTTTTTGGGATGGAAAGTTTTCATTGTGGGGAGAATTATCACATATATGACTTATTTTAAAGTCATATTTCTTTTAATTTCAACTCATACCTTGTTTTTAGGGTTTCCCAATCTTTTATGGAGAAATGGGTGAGTTTTCATTAATTGGGAAAAACATTGAGCCCAATTCCAGATTTAAAAATAAATTTTGATTCCTTTATAACTCTATCATTTTTCAAAAAAATTTATCCATTCTAATTCCTAAATGTCATAACCTGACATATTGACACCACCATATTAATTTGTACCATTTAGGAATCCATAATCATGGTGGATATGAGTTTTTATTTAAGAGATTGGCCCTGCCCGAAATCCCATTTCCTGCATTAAAAATAATTTTTAATTTTTGAATATCTCCTTAAGTATTTGAGTTTTATCAGTGATTAAAACAATATCTCAAGACCACAGACCTAAGGCGCGCCCCAGGCTCTCCTCCACCTCTTTTGAGCTAAGTTTAATCACTATATTGGGAGAAACATCTCTAGATTTCACAAATTGACCATATTTGAAGAGGAAAATTGATCTTTGCATAACTCCTTCAATTTTTATTATCCCCCCCCATTCCAGTTCCTAAATAACCTCCTGATTTTTTTTAGAATCTCAATTAATGTTTTATCTATTTTGAAATTCAGATTCTGTTCGATTTTGGATCGTTTTATTTAGGATTGTTTTGGGTAACTGATTCTTTCATGGTTTCTTCCTTTTCCTTTAGGGTTTCCTCTCTATTTAATTATGTTATAAAATTTCAAGAAGTTAAGGTTATAACCTAGGGTTTTATTTGGAGTCTATATTTTTCAAATATCGTGGTATAGTTATGGATTTATCTTCCTTGTGGTGCGGTGTGGGTGCGGTTGTTGTTTCGCATCATGTTTTGAGGGATTTGACACTTTCGGTAGGTTATTCCATGTGTAATCATTTATAGATGAGTTAGTTTTCTTGAAATACTTATTATGAATGTTCCTAATATGCTGTTTGTGGTGTGAAAATTGTTTACACTGAATTTGGTTAAGCATTTATTTTTATAGTTTCATTTTAGGTTAGAATTGGGTGTTTTTCATGTGCAACCCTTTGGGTATTGTTTGGGTGTGTATTATAACATATGAAATTGGATTAATAAATCTTGTTTGGGATGAAAAATAAGATTTCGAAGGGTATTGGTGTGCCATTATGTATTAAAGTGGGTTTTGTTATTGGTTTAAGGTGTAAAACTTTATTGTACTTCTTTAAAGTAATTTTGAAAATTGTGATTTTCATGTGGATCTTTTGTGGTATTGTTTGAAGTGTTTGTATAACACATGGGGGTAGTTTAATAAATTTTTTTTGGGGATTCCTATTCTGTTTTGAATTTGTATTTGTGTGATTTTGTCCTTGAAATACGGTTTTGAAATGGGTTTTATGTGAAAAGCTTTGGTACACTCTTTAGAATTGTTTTATGAATAGGTATGTCATGTTATGTGTATCCTCTTTGAAATTATTTATAAAATTTTTTATGGGATTTAGTGAAATGTGAAAGAGGTGTGAACGTGATGTGGGCTTTTTGTGTGAGTGCGATGTGAAAAATGGATTTTGATTATAAAAAGGGTTTTATGAAACATGTGAGTGGGTTTTTATGTGATTTTTATAATATTTTTAGGGACATTATAAAATTGTTAAAGTATTTTTTGTATTGTGAAAGGTATTCAAAAAGTATGTGGGCTAATTTGGTGTGAGTTTGATTTCAAAATGCATTTCAATGAAAAGAGTAATTTATGACTTGTGTGATATACATGGGGATGTTTGGTTAATGTGTGAGGTGGAAGTGATATTTTCAGGTGAAAACTATATTTATTGTCTTGTTGAACTTGTTTTAAAACAAAGGAAAAACACGAGTATCTAGGTGGGTGGACGTGTACTAGTATGTTAGTGAATCCGTGGGGATTGGCCTCAGTTTCACTTAGCAAGATTGATGCTTACAAATATAACTAAACTATGATGATGATGATTGGGGACCACTAGGTTATGGGTATGTTCCCTAATAGTGGCTCGTGCAAGAGAACATATATTTTATTTTGTTGATACTCTCACCGAGATACGAGGTACCTAGGACTCACAGCTAGCTAGTTCTTATGGGTAATTTCCTATTGGTTGTGCTCTTTAGATCCTTTATACATACCATCGTAATACGGTATATTTTTCCATAAAAATTCATTATGTTTTGAATTTATTTTAAAAGTGTTGATTCATTAAATTAGCCCTCTTGAAAACTGATTTTTTAGCTGCATATTTTAGAAATTGTAACTAGAAATTACATGATTTTGAAAACGTTCATGGTTTTTGTCGTTGAATGTTTATCGCATGGAATCTCTTAGTGGTGGTATCCTAATGGGTATTGGCTCACACCCTACTTACACCTTTGGGTGTAAGTAAACTTGTTTATTTTTTTGTCATAGGTTTGGGTATAAATTTGGTGCCAATAGTTCGGGTTTTTAGCGGTCTATCATGATATGGTGTTGGGGATATGGCTTGAGGGAGGTGCCTCTCGCCATGTGGAGGTTCTTGGGATATCCATTGTGGGTTTATTCAGTTGTTATAGTTTTCTATAATTGTTTTAAATTATGTAATTCAGTTATGAAATTTTGTAAAAGATTGTTTTGTTTGAAAAATACAGATTTGTTTTATTGGATTCATTCATTGTTTTATGTTTATAAACATGGGTAAATAATTCCCAAATTTCATTCTCTATTACCCAGGCACTTGTGCCAGCCCGTGGGGATCGGGAATTCCCTTTGGGACGTGTCACGGGCTGGGATTGGTGCTGGTTTTGATGGCGACCAGATTCGGTTCGTGACATAACCTGGCTATCTCTTTAAAATACAAACGAGAAAGTTGATATAGAGAAAAAGTATTTCATATAGCAAGGAAATGAGCAGATTTAGTCAAGAAATCAAAAATAACCCCGATTGAATTATTACCTTGAGGTGTCTTCGGCAAGCCAACAACTATGTCCCTGGATATATTATCACATTTCCACTCCAGTACTGGAAAAGGCTGAAGCATCCCTTTCGGTAACTATCGCACTACTTTAACATGTTGACAAGTCAAAAACTTCACAGTAAAATCAGAAATATCTCTTTTCATTCAATCCCACCAGTAATACTCCTGATGATCTCTATACATATTAGTACTGCTAGGATGAACTAAAAATGGAAAACTCTGTGTTTCACATAACAACTCTCTCTTCAACTATGAATCACAAGGCACACACAATCTCTTCCCAAATATCAAAACACAATCATTATCAATGTCGAATTCATGTAACATACCCTTTATAACCAGCTCAGCCTTTTTCTACAACTCACTGTCTTGCTTCTGAACTTTCATAATTCAGTCTGATAGGGAATATTTCACTAATAATTGAAACAAAATAGAAGAACTTCCTGCACCAACAACTTCTATTCCAAGGTTCATCAAATCATTAACCAAAGGATCACGTTCCAATTGTAACATGGTTAATGAAGCATTACTTTTTCGAATCAAAGCTTCAGCCACTTTATTTTCTTTTATCGGATGGTAATTAATTGTACAATCATAATCCTTGATTAATTATAGCCATATCATCTGTCTCATGTTCAATTATTTCTGAGTGAATATATACTTTAAACTTTTGTTATCAGTATATATTTTACACTTTACACCATAGAAATGATGCCTCCAAATTTTTAAAGCAAAAACAACAGCAGCTAATTCCAAATCATGTGTAGGGTAATTTACCTCCTATGTTTTCAACTGACATGAAGCATAAGAAATTACCAGATCATTCTACATTAGGATGCAACCAAGTCCTTTCAATGAATCATCGTTGTAGATAACAAACTCACCATTCCTAGAAGGTAGTTCCAAAACAAAATCATTCACCAATCTTCTTTTCACCTCCTAAAACCAATCAAAACATTATTTTTTCCAGATAAACATAACTCCCTTTCGAGTTAGATTAATCATTTTACTAGATAACCATGAATTGTTTTTAACCAACCTTGGGTAATAGCCTGCAAAACCAAGAAAATTACAAATCTCGGTTACATTTGTGGGTCTTGGCCATTCATTAACAACCTTTTTTTTGCAGGATCAACAGTTATTCCATATTTAGAAACAATGTGACCAGGGAAACAAATTTTTTGTAACCAAAACTCACACTTGCTGAATTTCCCATAGAATTCATTTTCCTTTAGGGTATTCAAAATAACCCTTAAATGACTTTCATTCTCTTCTTTACTTTTAGAAAAAACCAAAATATCATCAATGGAAAAAACCAAAAACTTATCCAAAAACTCATGGAAAATTTTATTCATAAGGTCCATGAATACAGTAGGTGCATTGGTCAACCCAAAAGGCATTACTACAAATTCATAATGGATATATCTTGTTGAAAATGCGGTCTTCTGAACATCTGCTTCTTTTACCATCAACTGATGGTACCCCGATCTCAGGTCAATCATTGAAAAATACTGAGCTCCCTAGAGCTGATCAAACAAATCATCGATCTGAGGAAAAGGATATTTGTTCATAAAAGTGATGTTATTAAAGGCTCTATAATCAGTGAAAAGTCTCATAAAACCATCTTTATGTTTAACAAATAAGATAGGATCACCCCATGGTGATGTGCTAGGTCGAATGAAACCTTTCTCTAATAAATAATGAAATTGATCCTTCAACTATAAAAGTTCAATTTGATCCATTCAATAAGGGGGTTTTGAAATTGTCTTAGCATTAAGAACTATGTCATTTCTAGATTCAACTTCCCGATCTGGTATTATTCCAGGCAACTCATCAGGAAATACATCAGGATACACATTTACTACTCACACATCATTACACTGAACGATTCCTTTTTCTTCAAAAATATGTGCAAGGTAACATTCATTTCCATCTTTTACAAGTTTCTCAACCTCTTGATAGGTTACAAACAGTACGTGTTCATTCTTGTGCACAAACTAAAAGTCTTTCTAAAGAGAAACTTCTTTAGCTCTACAATCAATGTTAGCATGGTAAACAGAGAGCCAATCTATACCCAGGATAACATCAAACTCTACCAGAGGTAAAACAATAAGGTTTGCAAGTATGTTCTTTCCACAAATAATTATAGGAAGATTATTATAAATTCTTTTTTCCTCAACATTTCCCCCTGGTGTTTTCACCACAAGTTTAGGAGTCATTTCATGAGATGGAATTCCAAATTTACTAGAAAAGTTTTTATAGATGAAAGAATGTGTAGACCCCGAATCAAACAACACATTAACATAATCTGATAAAACAAACAAAGTACCTGATACCACTTCATTTGATGGCTCATCATTTACTGAAGTAGTTTCAAAGGATTTCACCACACCTTTCTGCTTGTAGTCTGACTGCTTCCCATCATTTGAGCTCTTTTTCAAACACTCTTTTTAATAATGACCCATCTCATTGGACTTGAAAAATTTCACAAACTATAAATAAAATTTGGTCTTACCATCACCATGATATTTTTCAGTGCAATCTTGAGCCTTATGTCCCATCTTACAACATCAGTAGCACTTTCCAGAATTCAGAAGATATTCCCCAGCATACCTTTTACCACTTTTATCAAAAACTGAAAACTTATTTTTCTTACCATCAGACTTCTTTGAAGGATTCTTCCATTTCTCTTGAAACCTCGGTCTCTTCTTCTGTTGGTTGTTATAGAACACTTGATCATCGAAAAACTTCATTTCCACCTTCTCAGCACATCAAACAAGATTTTCATAAATTTATAACTCGTGAGAAGCTAAAGCCCTTCGATATTTTGGCTTTAATCCTGAGTAAAAACGATTGATTCTAATATCAAGGTATCAGATAATATTTGGAGCATACCTTCTCAATCAAGTGAACCTTTCTTCATATGCATCCAATGAGTCATCCTCTTTCCTCAATTCCAAGAATTGGTTATTCATACTATGTCAAACAACCTTAGGAAAATATTTCTCAAGAAACATACCTTTGAATTCTTCCGAGTCAAGAGCATCAATATCATAATTGTCTCTGATATTTTAAACCATTTACCACCTCTGATCTTCTTCAACCTCCAAACGGTAAATAGAAAGACTAACCTTTTGATTGTCTGAACATCCCATGACATAGAAAATATTCTCCAGTTCCTTAATCCCACCTTCATCTAGAACAGGGTTAGATGATCCTCTAAATTATAGAGGATGTTTCCTCACGAAATGTTACACCACTGACATGTTCCTCTACAGTTGATCTGACTGATCTCATGCATAGATAACACCACCTTTTATCGCATGAGTCAAATGTGCCATTATTGGACCAAATTGTTCAGTACCAAC
Source organism: Viscum album (assembly GCA_963277665.1). Lineage (NCBI taxonomy): Eukaryota > Viridiplantae > Streptophyta > Magnoliopsida > Santalales > Viscaceae > Viscum > Viscum album. The sequence goes on from OY728152.1 coordinate 2,090,746,839, forward strand.
TCCAAACATCTCAGGATGCTTATTCGGAGGGTCATTTCCTTCTGTATGCCTTCCTAGCACTACTTACCTATTTACTCTGCAGAAAACCATTCTAAACAAGAATTTCTTAAATGAAGCAACATGGTAATCTTCAAAAGATATATCATTTCAATTTGACCATAAAAAAATATTTTTGGATAATCATTTAATATAATTATAACTTTTAATGTTTTCTAAACTGCCCTCTGATACCAACTAGAAGGCCACATCCTTAAAAATTACTTATTCTTGGGTTATTAAAAGAATACACATTGATGATCTCTTCAGGTTTAAAGTTTTAGAGAATTATATCATAAATCATGCATTACATTCCACATTTCAATAACGTGGTTACATAAAAGACAATATTCATTTTTCCCATCAAAGGAGACATATTAAAAATAAAACATTGATTCTTTCTTGATACTTCCTTGACACTATCATCACATCATATACTTTTCACTTGACCTGTGAAAAAAATTTCATCAACATGGGATGATCATAAAAAGCACAGTAATAGATATAAAAGTACGAAATGAAAAAATTACTCCATGTATTCATACGAATCAATGAAATCATACATAACTCATAAAACATAAGCACTTTAATATACCTCATGAAATAATAAGATTTATGAATAACTCATAGAAATCATAATACATAAAGGTAACTTGAGGCATTCATAACATTCTTACAAAGGGAGTAACCCTCATGGTTATGTTTTGAATACCCATCACAATATATTCCCTAATTCTCTTTGGAAAAACCTCTGTGTTTAACTCCTTCGTGTTACCCAATGCATTGGAGAGCTATCACGGGCTCACCCACCCTTAGTTTATCACGGAACCACCCGTCTTCATAAACAATTCCCAAGAACCATAACATAATCATATCACATAAAACAAGCATAAATGTAACATAACATTTCCACATTTCAATCACAAGATATCAATAAAACACATTGATATAATAAAAACATAGTAAAAAACATTTTCAATAGAAAAATAAAAAAAATTAAAACATGGTATTTATTTATCATTTTTAAAAAAACTTATGGCATATAGAGAAATCTGCAACTCAAAAAATGGTCACGATGGTGGAGAAGTCATTATCGTTGTATACGTATGACAAAAGCATTCCTTTTGTCATTTAGTAAAACGCTTCATATAAAAAATATTTATTTTGAATAAAAGTAAAAGTCAAAGGGGCTTATACACCATATCAATGAAGGTTGTGTATAAAAAAAATATGCCCCAATGAAAGGAGATTGAGATGAAGTCCCATACCTCGTGTCTGACTTGACTCGATTGTTCTTTAATCTCTTGAATGATACACTACAGTTGATTTATACTTGCTTAAGAACCTTTTTCAAGTTCATTATTACTTTAATATCACTTATTACCATGTTATGAACATTATGTAATTATTTAAGTTAATAACGGTCGTTTTGTCAATCTTTGGTACTTGAGCCAAAAATAAACTTTGTATAATTACAAGTTCTTCATGTGGTAAAATATCCATTATATTCAAAATTATATTCATGATATAGTTATCATATATATCATATATATCTAGTATATACATGAATTTATAATATTATATAACCTTTAGAGGTAAGAAATGAAATGCACCGTTCAGGGAGATGGTAAGCCTTACGTATGCAAGAACGCTACATTCATTTCTATTTCCTATTTAATGGGGTGAAATCAATATGATATAAAGGTATATCAGAATTCCAGTATAATTTCATATATAATACCATTATCTCCATCCTTTATATGTCCTACATATTGCATTAACTAATAAAGTCACTTTGAGGGTGCGATAGTCCACACTTCCTAAAATGAAGATATCGCGTTTACCCATAATGAAAACCATAAAGGTATTCCATAAATGAAAAATACAGAATAATAAGTAAAACATAAAAAAAAATATCATATATAAATATATTTACATCTCAATGGACACCATGAACGATGTTAAAAGAAGATTGAACAATCATCGTTTCGTGAGGCTGTAATTCACTTTCCACAGAAACAGTATGTTCTTTAACCATTAGACGGAGGTTTGTGTAAGTGTAAATCAAATAATTCTCATAAAAACATCCAATTATATAGAATATACTTGTGTTGTTACAAAATAAATGATTAAAAACATTTAAGGGGGTTGGAGAAGCAAATTAACAAAAAAATCATTAGAAAATACATTACCATAAAATCGGGTAACTCCTCTAGGTTTGGACCAAAAGGGTTTCATGAAGAGCTTTATGCCAATGGTAAGGCTTCTATGAGGAAGATTTGGATTTGGAGAGATAAAATGAGAAAATTGTGGCATATCCAATGGCTTGAGAGGTGTGGGTAAGGTGGTAGAGTTGGAGGCCTTTTATAAGAGGGAGGAGGGGCACTCTTGGCAATTCTTGAAATGTTACTTTATTATAAAATTGTTTTCAGATTTTAAAGGTCCCAAAATGATATATTTCAAGGCTAAGGTGATAAGAGTATTAAATCCACCCAAACAATAGGTTTTTGACAAGTTTAAATCTTATATTTTACATTATCTTTTCATTTAATTTAAATCGTCCATTAATGAGGTAATCACTGCATCATCATGGTGTCATAAATAAATAAATAAATTTAATGTATAAAAAATATAAAAAAATACTATGACGTAGGAAATATTTTTATCTTTCCAATGAATCTTTATAGTCTAATAGATAATTTATATAGACAAAACTAAAATTGTTTTACTCGGGTGATCCAAACTTTGGTTATACTTTCCCTTTAAAAAACAAAAAATGATAAAGTTTCACTATCACCCAAAAGTGATTCCATGGGGTCTCAAATTTTGGTACAAGGAATCCCATGGTCGGCCATGACACAAAAAGTAATATTAAGACACATGTTGGGGTCATTTTTTTAATGATATTATTTTATTACCCTTAACTACCCGATTACTAATTGATCACGATAATTAATGATAATTACTATCGTTACTATTCATAATGTCCAAAAAAGAGTCATAATTAAATAATTTGTACCTTATGATTATAAATATGGAATCCATTTTATCAAATACCAAACACAGAAATTTTAGTAATTAATTTAAAAATAATTCCTGTTGTCAAAACTATTAGCGGGTTTTTTTAAAGAAAATATCAATCATAAGTTTAACACTTGTTTGTGCCCCATTCCAAAGTGAAATTAATTACAATGAAAAAAATTGGATTAAATGGTAAAAATATATTCTAAATAAACATTAAAACCAATTAAAAGGACAATCTATCTATATAATTAAATTAGATGAAAAAGAAGTTTTGAAGTAAAATGCATTAAATTTAACTATTCATTAAAACAAATTGTCAGAAAAATACCAAAAATTTATCCAAAGTAAATTTCTATTCCCCAATACTAAAGAATAAGTTTATTTTGAAAAATATAGCTTATAAAATTTTCAAAATATAGATTTAAAAATGGTTCTCCATCAAAATGTGGTAAAACAATATTTTAAAAATATTAGAGAATTCATTGCTTAAGATTGGATTTATTCTCCATTTAAGCCTTTAAAACACTATCACAATCATAAATAGACATAGATATGAAAATCCATAATTATTTACTTACATGGGATGTTACATATTTCCCCCCCATGGTTTCTCAATGTTCTTAAGAATCTCTTCCCAAGATTTTAGTAGTTCCCTCTCAATGTAAGTGACCCTCTCTTTCTCCTCTTTATTCATCACGTTCTTTATGTCATGTATTTCAATTTCCATTTTTTGATTTCAAGATATGTCTTTTAAAATACATATTTTTTTATTATTTCCCCAATAAATCATTGTGTAATTTTTTATCTCCTGAGATACCATGTATGGTTCCTAGGAGGTTATCCTAAGCAAAACATGATACGTTTTCTTGGTGGTTATCCTTGACTTATGATTATGATGAAATGTTTTATATTGTTTTCACATTATTATATTGCCTTTATGTTATCATGTTATATCATTCCTCATTCTTCAAGATTATGATTCTCACCACTATTATGTTATAATGATGTGTCTTTTGGATAACATATTCTTTGTTACCTTATGTTATTATTTGTTTATTCCCTAATTGGTATTTATAGCACACCTCATTCCAATTTACCTCCTAAGGATATCCCATGATGTTTTAGAAGATCCAAGGAATATACGAGCTTGTTTTTTAGTTTTTAAATAATAATGTTTCACCCATGTCTTCATATTAATTTTTTATATACCTAATTTCACAAGGACAGGAGGACTCTTAATCTTATGTGGTTGTATTAAGTGTACCTATATGTAATAAATCATAATATAAAGATAATAAGAGGTATGGATTTTAATTGTTGGTATCAAGTTTATGTCTAGTAATTTTTAGGATTAGGTTTAGAAAACTCTTATAAAATCCTATCTGATAGGACTAAACATAAGATAAAATAAACAAATTATAGTAAAATATAGAGTAAGTGGTTTAAAAGAAAATACTACATTGTATGGTTTTACAAAGTGGATGTGGATTTGGAACAACTGTACCTAGGTGTAATATCATCGAAAAAGGTGTATTGAGATGGAATCAATCGTCACCTAGTACACAAAAACAAGACATGCTGCTTAAATGATTTGATACTACTAGGGGATATACTTTGGTAAAATAAAATTCTCTTCATAAACCATTATAAATAGACGAAAAACAACCATAAGATTTTATATTAGGAATATTGACACCTATAAATTCATAGGTTAAGGAATATATTTCTTTTATGAGTTATCTATATAATATTTATGGTTTCCTGTTTATATATATTATAGTTTTATAAATATTATCCCTAAATGTTTCCTTTATTATAGTTAATGATTTTAAATATTAATAATTGAGTCAATAAACAGCACGAGTAGAAATGTGATCACTTCCCAAATGAGATTCCCAACCTAATGAACAAAGGAATATTAAACTTTAGGACAATAATATCTAAATTTAATTAGGTTTTGAATGAAAAATTGAATCTAGAGGAATGACCAATCTCCCTAAGAAAGAGAATGTTTCAATTGAGACGTTTATGTGACAAATTCCTCCAACATCCAGTGGATCTTATGATCCCTTAATCAAATTGCAATGGATTATGTCATTGAAAATATATTACACATCCTTTAAATATCTAAGAAATAGATGTTCACAATGTTTTTTTATCATATGGAGGGAGAATATGATTAATGGTGGATGTTGGTAAAACATATATATACTAAGGAGGATATCGAAGAGATGTAGTAGAAATTTTTTTAGAATTTTTTTTTCAACAAATATTTTCCTTAAACTCTCATACCTAAAATGGATAGGGATTTCCATATCCTCAAACAAAAGGATGATGAATCAATTAGGGTTTATAAGGAAAAATTTATAATACTTAAATGATATGCTTCCAACATTATCAATTCCTCCATAAGTAAAGTTGGAAACTTCTATGGAAGTATATGATTGAATATTTGAATTTTATTGGACATTTGAGACTTTGATAGTTATGAATAGTTTTTATGTTTCCCCAAATTCAAAATATATATTGCTGAATATCAAGGGTCTCTTGAGACTAGAGACAAGAAGCAAAGAATGGATTTTAATTTTGGAAGTACGATGGAAAAATATCATTGGGGTAAGAAATTCTATCGACCCACTTGTAAAAGGTGTGCGAATAAGAATCCTAGAAAATGACTGAAGGAGAAAAGTAAATGATTTAGGTGTGGGAGGTTAGGGATCACAGATTAATATTGATAATGGTGGAAAACCACCAACATGATGGATGAAAGTAATTCTCTAGTAATCTATCATCTTGTTGTCCAATGGTTCATCTTAAATGATGAATGACACTATTCTCACAAATTCACTAAGGCATGGTTTGTTTACAATAACTAATGAAAATTACCTCCAAATCCAAGTGAGAATGTGTGATCTTATTCCATCACAACTTCTAAGGTAGATCCTAAAAAATGAAGTGCTGATATGAACACTAAATATATTATCAAGTATAATGAATATACTATTTAATTCTAGTTCTACACATTCTTTTATATGAAGCATCTTTAGTAGAAATATTAAAACACAAACTCAAAACATGGAAGTTGAGTTATCAGTGAAGAAATAAAATTGGTCAGTGATTCTTCCCAAGAATATAACTCATCCCCTATACAAATTTGTGGGAATAGTTTCTCAAAAAACATTACAATACCCACCATTGAAGAATTTGATGCAATTTTGGGAAAGGATTGGTTTTTATTTATAGAGCCTACATAAATTTTTGAGAGAATAAAATCAACCTTGTATTCTTATATCTCACTACAATTATATATAACTTCAATGAGGAGGATAAATCTTACATAGTTCCATAATCTCATGCATGGATATTATTACCTAGAAAGAAAGATTATCTATATAAACTGATTGAGACTAAATAAAATATCTCCCTCAATTACATACCTATTTTAATGGAACACTCTAATGTGTTTCTCAAAGAATATTCTTATCTTCTTCCAAGCAATGAGTTTTTGTTTCCAAATCATGATTATACATAATGATTTTCCAATATCCAAGAATCCATATATGATATATATTTTTAAACATTATGGGATGAAGAAAAAATTATAGGAGAATATAGATAAAGGGATTATACACCCAAGTGAATTTACATAGGGTGGATCCATCCTTTTTTAATGAATTTGAATGGGTAAATGTGTTACTTCATTTATTATCAGGAGCTCTATAAGATTATGATAAATAACAAGTATCCTCTTCCACAAATTGATGACTTGTTTAATAATTTTCGTGGAACCCATTACTTCTCTAACGTGAATATTAAATTAGGATACTACAAAGTAAATTTGGAGAAGGATGATATCCATAAATCTAATATTAATATAAGGTACATGATCTATGAGTTCATATTGATTACATTTGAACTCAGTATTTCTCAGGAAATTTTCCCAGAAATAATGAATATAGTCTTTAGGGACTACATTAAAAAAATTTGTGGTAGTCTTTATGGATGATAATCTTATCAACTCAAAAATAAAGTAGGAATATTTTGATTGTTAAATTATATACTGAAAACCTTTTTAAGGAAATACTATATGAAAACTATATTAAATGTGTGTTTTGGTAAGATAAATTACATTTCACGGAGCATGTTATCAACCACAAAGGGAAATCTATAGATCTTTCAAAAATAGAGGTAATCAAAGTATAAAACATAACAACATATGAAATAAAAATTCATAGTTTATGTGGATTATTAGTGTACTATTATCAATTATTGAGAAAAATATAATGATTTAAAATTCCATTAACCAATATAACCCAAAAGGGACTCAAGATTTTTTATACTGATTGATGTGAAGAAATTTTTAAAGAAATGAATAATAGGATAATAAATGCTCTTGTTATCAAATTAACCACTTGTGTAGAAAGATTTTTCATATATAGTTATGTGTTTAAAAATGTTCTTGGGTTATGTACTTATTCAAGATAAAAAATTGATAGCCTATTAATCCCAACATTAAATATACCTCACCATAACTACACATTGCATGATATTGAATTGGAAGTAGTGAACTTTGTGTTGATGATTTTTTGACATTATATCTATAGGGAAAATTTTGATATATATATATATATATGGATTATAAAATCATCAAGTATATATTCACACAAAAGGATCTCAATATGCATCAATTAATGTGGTTAGAGCTGATCAAGGATTATGATTTTCAATCCATTACCTATAGGGGAAGTTAAAAAATATGGTAAATGCTCTGAGAAGAAAGGTTCCTAAAACCCAATCCATGTTGTGGATTTCAAGGTATCCTGTATCCTTGGAGATTCGTAGGATAGACCAAGGAATAATAAAATGATCATCATATTTCCATTCTTGACTAATAGATCAACAATATATTCTTGAGAGGATCAAATAAACTAATAAATATGATGAGATTATATAGGAAAATTAGGGAATATTCCATATATCAACTTTGATAAATATAGAGTAATAGGGTTTAGAACATGGATATGTGTCCCATAAAAACCATAAATAAATGGTGATCTTTTGGATGATTCAAATATCTCATCCTTATTTATTTATCTAGGAATAACTAATATGTATTAAGATTTTAAGAAAAAAATTATATGGGATAACATGTCGAGGTATATTTTGGAGTTTGTATCTTATTTCTTAGAATGAAAACAAGGTAATGTGGAATGAAAAAAGATTAAGGGTATGATGAACCCATTTCCCAAAACAATATGGAAATTGGAATAAATGAAAATCGATTTTATCGTATGACTCCCCATGACACATGAAGGTGATAAACCCATCTAGGTGGTAGCCAAAATATTTAAAAAGACAACTCATTTCATAGTTATTAAGTAATATTTCTCTCTTAACCAAATCACATAGATATAAATAAGAGAATTTGTAAGACAACATAGATTTCCAATAATTATTGTATCTGATTGAGATTAGAGTTTTATGATGTGGTTTTATATAATACTTCAGCATGAATTTGATATAGAACTAAGTTTCAGCACTACATATCACCCTAAGTTGGATGGCCAGAATAAAATAACCATTCAAACTCTATATGTAAAATTGAGATCTTTTTTAATGGATTTAAATGTATTTTGGGATCAAAACCTTCCACTAATGATGTTATAATAATAAAGAAAATTATATTCATGCATTCAAATGAAACCTTTGATGTTCTATATGGTAAGATGTGTAAGAATCCAACATGTTAGGAATAAATCAAAGAGTAGAAGATAATGGGACCAGAATTTTTCAATGAGATGAGAAAAAAGGTTCAACCCATTCATCACCATATGAAATATTCACAAACTCAACTGAAATGATATGATGAAAACCATTTATGAGCCCTATAGTTTTAGGTTAAAGATAAAGTGCCCTTTAATTTATCTCTATGGAATAAATTCATGATATTTGGAATAAGTGAACGATTAGTTATAGATATACCGATATCTTTGAGATCCTTGATATCTTTTGAGGGGTGAAATATCGACTTGCAGTTCCACGTAATATGTAATGACATAGTTTTTTGAATATATATAATTTATTTGAGAAATAATATAATAAAAATGAAACTATATTTATAGGGTTTTACTAAAAAATAATATCTTGTTTATCATGATAATTTATGATTGAATATATGCATGTTATATATATATTTTTAAAATATTTATACATTAAAATATATATGTTATATATATATATATCTATCTATGTGTGTGTAAAAAAAATTTCTTTTTTATTATTAGTAATTTATTGATATATTAGATACATACTATAAGACAAAAAACTTTAATAAGTTAATATAAATTAATTAATTCATAGGTAATTTATTAAGAACCTATGAGTAATATATTAATGACATTAATTCGTATACATGACTTTTTTTTTCCAATTATATCCTCCAAAATAAAATTAATTTTACAATTATTTAATTTATTCATATGGATATTTTATCTCTAGGAAAATTTTCATCCTTGTACTATATTTTCTATGTCAATATTTTGTCTTATTTTCTTATATATTGAATAATTTATTGCCAAATAATTTTAGAAAATAATTCTATACTGAAATAATTTCCAGATTCAGAGTACTGAATGTACAAGAATGCTTAATACCTTAATGGACAAATTTTGGAATGTGATATTCATTGGAATTTATTATTTATTTTTTCTCATACAAAATCTAAATTTCATCCTATAATACTTTGTTTTATTAGAATATGGTCTAATAATTTATTAAATAATCTATAGAATGGTTGACTCATTAAATCTCGATGCATTGAATTCACGTGTACTTTTAATAATGATAATGTTCAATATTGTTGTACCTATAGTTGGATAAATTTTTTCAAATTAACCCATCTTAAATTTTTAACAATTTTAGGGAAATCATAGAAAGGGGAAAAATTTTATGATAGAATTATTGTGGTGGGGCCCATCTAGTCAAATCCATATCAGCAATTACATCATGGAAACATATCACCCAGGAAATGTGGATATATATTTATTTATATCAATTAATAATATATATATATATTAGTATAAAATTAACACATAAAACAAAATATGTATGAAATCGAAATATAGATGAAAAATACTAAGGTGTAATTGAAAGGGAAAAATAGAATTCCCATGAAATTTTTAAAATTTATCATTATTCATGATCAAAATTAATATAAGAAATAAAATAAAAGAAAATGGATGATTTTTGTGTTTTATGATCTCAAACATCATTAAAAACATTAATTTTTAACCTAATAAATTAAAATTAATGCTACACAAATTTTTTTGTCCTTAATGGTAAAATATGTTTTATTTAACCCCTTAGCACCAGCCCTCTTCAAGTATAAAGACCCACCCTTATGAAAATTATACCACAACCAATTTAAATTTATATCTTCTTATACCTCCAAAAGAGTCTCTTAAATTTATTTCTCTTTAATCATAAAGAGTTATGATGGTCTAATGGTTTTACTCTCCATGATTTAAGAAACTCAATCATAAAGGTAATAGAATTATCCTATTCTACCATTTTTTCATGTACCTCCATTTTCAAAGTCATATAAATGTCAAATTATATATATTTTAATGATATTTTGATCTTACCATTACTACAAAAATGGTATTTTACCAATGGGAGACCTAAATTCCCTCTCATTATAAATTTTCTATAATCCATGTTATATAACATTATATTGTTGAAATCATTTCAGTATTTTTTCAAATTTCAGGAAATCTACATATATTGTGAATGTATGAACCTCTTATATACCCATGAAAATTATCCATATTTTAAAGATAATATATTTATTTGTTTATTTATATGTATGAAATATACATTCCATTTTCATGGGTTAAAATTGATTAAATGTTCATGTCTTGAATCATTTATGTACTCTGTGATTTCATATGAAACTCATTCCCAATTTCCCATGGGTTTTTAAAAAAATGTTTTATTATGATATATATGGAACAAATGAATTTCTAAATAACAAGTGTGATTTTTGAAAGAGATATAATTCATTGGTTAAAGTGACAATGTTAACTGATGTATGTTACCTTTAAGAGGACAATGTATTGGGTAAATATAACTTGTCCAAAAGCTGTGGGAATCTATTTTATGACACCCTAATGATGATATATAGTGATATTTCTAAAAATGGATCATGATTATGTTGTATCCAGATTTCCATGTAATGATTAACGTTCTTTTTATAATGATATACCTCATGTTTACATGATCATTCTTTATTGATTTTCCACCTATTCAATTTCTATGTATATCCTTTGTTTATTCCCTTGTTGGTTTTTTTATCACCCCTTTCAATGATGTCCATCCCTAGGATATGATATTCAATAAAAGTAACTTAGGAAGAACCTATGAAGAAGTCAATCTGGTGGATTATATGAATGTTTATATTTATTATATTCTTTAAATACAATGTTCCTATTTCTTAGGCACTAAATCTAAAAATATTTACTATGATGATAAATGTTTCACCACGTAATTAAAGTTTTGTTCAATAAACATAAGGGTCACCATAGTTGGTATATAATTATGATTTAGTTAAATGTGGAAATTATGATTATAAAAAGTTAGTAAAAACAATAGGTATATGTCTAAAAATGGGAAAACATTTTGGTATTTGGGTGATGTTTTAAGGAAGTGGTTTCCAAGAAAATAAATTGCATTCTGAATACTACATGTGGATATAGCTCTAGAACAGATGTACCAAGTGGTAACAAAAAAAAATACTATATTAATCTATACTCGATCAGATACTGGGGCATGATAATGACTTTTCTTCACACCTAGCTTAACACCCCAAAGGGAAATGATTTTGTTAATCTTGTGCTTGTACAAACCATTATAAAGGATATAAAAGATAATGTAACACTTATATTAAGATTTATGCATATCATAATTAAATAATGATACAATAAAATTTAATGAATAACATTTTTATTATAATTGTTATTATATGATTCCCAAGAGTAAGAGGTTTCTAAAATAGTTTTCCTTATTAATGAAAAAAATGGAAGGAAATATAATGACATGAGAATATAATGGATGTAACATAAAATGTGATGACTTCCTCCATAATATTTAGGGAGCTAGAGTTGAAAATATTATGATGATGATGAATCATTTAACTCATGTATTAATCAATAAATAAAACCATGTGGTGTGTCTTTTTTCAAAAAGGAAGAAACAACTATCAATTGAATACTTTAAATGTCGATGAGCACTTCTTTTTAGTGGAATCGATGATCCTCTAATCACATATCGATCAATCAACACTAATGAAAATATGTTTAATGTACTCCATTGATTCGAGCAGGAGATGGTTATTTTGGTAGTCTATCGCTTAACACGAGAAAATTATGAGTCATGAAAATTGATCATGAAAATAAAGACAATGAATGTGGTGGAAACTATTTTAACAACCCAATAATTAATGAAGTATTTTTTTCAAATAAATTAAATTTCCTTGGCATTTTTCATTACATGAAACACTGAGTTTTTATCCACCATGAAAAACTACTAATATTATTGTTTAAACAAGACTGTTATTACCTTACTATTAAAATTGTATAGATGAATAGGAATAACAAAATTTTCAGTATTAATTATAATGTTTTTATATTAAGAAAACATAATTATAAAAAATACTTAATTTTCTGCAAAGTCTTTATGTGTTTTGAAAATACTATTTTCTCAAAAAAAATCTATTTGTGAACTATAATAATTTTAATTTTTGATACATTTAGAAAATAAATTTGACAAAATAAACTTTATTTTTTAAATCATCGTGTAAAAAGTATCTTAAGGTTGAATTTTGGTAATTTTCTAAAAAAATTATTTTTTCAATGAATAGTGAAATAAAATATTTTATTGAAATATGCCATTTAATTTATATATTTTATAATGTTAATTTTTTTAAAATGGTCACTAAAGTAATATTAGTTGAATTAAATTTATATTAATCAAATATGTGACATTTTAATCATTTTATATTAAATTTTGATATGAATACTTTTTAAACATTAGAATATTTTCTCTTTGGAAAACTGTTTTCTTGTCGTGTGTGTGAGTTTAATTTAAAATTAATATTTTGAATTTATATTTATATAATTTGGAAAAATAGATCCCATATTAGAAATAATAATAATTTATATTATCTAAAAAGGTAATATTTAATTATATCATAATTAATAGTAAAAATTATTTATCATTGTGAAGGTAAAAATGAGTTTACTAGTGGATAAACATGAAATATATGGGTTAAAAAAGGTCAATAACATTTCAGAAAACACATTTTATGGAAATATTTATATCTTGTAAAATATAAGGCTAAATAATTTTCTTTTTTTTTGATCCTTTTTACATGTAAAAAATATAGATTCACATATTTATTTCCAAAAAGTAAAAGTATCCCACTCACCTCACTTATAATAGGCCACCCATTCTTCTCTCCTCTTCACACATCCAAAAACAATTGGATCTACCATGAACTATCAAAATATATTCCTTAATTTGATCCTCTCACCTTATAACCCTTATTTAGTTCATAAATACATCCTAAGAAGGATTTTGGTGAACACCTATGGAGGTTATCAGAAGTAGAGGTAACATTCTTCAATGTGCATTTTTGCCTTTTCTTCCTCAACCTCAATAAATTTTTATTAAAAATGATTATATAATATAAAAATATTATTAAATATATTTATATGTATTTATTATTAATTAATTTACTACAACCATCACTACTTCCATAAAATTGGGTACAAAACCATCATTCATGTGTTAGGACGACTACAGCATGGATAACCGATGTTATTAGTTTTCAATCTCCACCTCTAAAAAGTAGATATAATATTGGATTAAATGTTTATTTATGATATTTATGTTATCATTATACTTTGTAATTATTATATCATATATAAATTCTCACAATTCATTTTATTGGAGTACGATAACATTAATCGTGTGAATAACAAACTACTACCTCACAAAGCGATATTATTCATTCATGTTTTACATGGAAGGTAATAAATATAGGTTTAATTAAAATATTTTATATCTATGTCATAAAAATTATTTTATTATTTTATTATATAATTTTCCATTATTTCTTTCAATCCATAGATAAAATGCAAACAATGTTCATGCATACGTACGACTTACTGTATCTATGAACATTGCATTTCATTTTCTACCTCTAAATTTTAAAGATGAATATAAATATAAATATAATTAATATATATGATATTTATATAATTGTAAAAAAATTTGATATAATGAAACCATGTTCAATGTAATAGGACCCAAAAAATAATTAATCAAAATATACACAAAAAATAAAGTAGTTATGTCCCGAAATGTGACTTTAACATGGAATTGTTAATAAAAAGGTAATAAATTGTCCAAATGAATCACATATATTATGATATATTTATATGTATGTAAGTATATTTATATAATATATTTATAATAAACTTATATTTTTTATTAATGAGTTTTGAAAGTGTATGAAGGATGTTGAGACTTATTGTACGTGATTTGTTTCTCAATTTTCATTATTTGATACATATGTTATGTTATCCACCCATCATATTTTATGAGGTGTATATTCAGACCCTTTGACATGTAAGATCAATAATTTATATATTCTCATTGTATTTTATTTTTAATTTATTATTTTCCTTTCATGGGGATTACGATTCAACGTTACCAAATGAGGTATGGGTTTTATGTTTTCATCTCATTGTTTATCAAGATTTCCCATGATTATACTTACAATGATGAAATATTATGATCTATATATCATGAAAATAATATATATTCTTATAATATTGTTATTTATAGATAATACATGTCTTTTATTCATGTTCCTATAATTATGTACTCATTTGTTAAAAAATTTTGTTTTATGAAAAATTCCCTTTATTTCTATCTTTGGATGAAACCACCTTTTCTTCCAAACCCATATTTTATAAAAAAAATAAAATTTAACCTTACTCAAATAATTTATTAAAGAAATTTTTTAATCATGTTCAAATTTTTACAAATTTTTTAATGGGAACTTCTTGTTGTATTCTAAAAAAGGCCAATTTAGATTTTACCAAAACCGTGAAAGGAATATTTATTTAAATGTGTATGACATGAATGAAAATTTCTAAAAACCATGACCGTTATTTTCATTTTTTTAAGGTCATATTCAAAGAAAATTATTGACACAGTATTTTATAATTTTTTAATTATGAAAATTGTTATTTTTAAAAAATGAATATTTTTTTCAAGAAACAGTCCAAGTGATTTTTCATTCAAAATAATTTTCTATATATAAGGAAATATATTGATTTTACTTATGATTTAATTGGGATATAATCCAAGTATAACATTCTCATTTTTTATATTAATGGTTTATTTTTATTCTTGTAATATTTTTATGAAACATATTTCTCGACCACGAGTTATACCATGATATAATTATTGAGAAACATGTTTTTTTTTAACATGGGTTATTCTTTGATTAAATGATAAATTGATTATAAAACCTATTTATTTTATATAGATTATGTTCTGTTGTAATAATTATGAAAGAAATTTTATTTCATGGGTTCTTATATAATGAATTTTTTTAATTTTTTGGCACAGATATGTATGATGTTTATTATGTGATTGGTGGGAAACATATCTATCTAAAATACTTTGGGTAAATATTGATATCTCATGAGATAAATAGCTCTAGAATTTTGGATGGACCATGTTCAATGAGGGACTCTATCCATTGTGATATTCTTAGGAGTGAACCTTGAATACTTTTATGTTTTGGGAAGTGAATCCAATCCAATATGATAGTCTTGTAAATGATCCTTTAACTACTAACCAAATGTTTTTTATGATTATATATATGCCAAAAATATATGTATTCTTCCCATGTTATGCTCACATGGTTCATGTAATTTTTTTCCATTATAATTCAAGTCTTATAAACATTGAATATTTATTCTATGACATATTTTTATGATCTATGATATGTAGGGTATGGTTTTAAAATGTTATTATCGTATTCTCATACCCCTATACTCATGATATGTTGATAATTCCCTTTTTGAACCTTAATGAAAACATAATCTCACATTTTATTATTTTTTCCTTTCAATGTGTTATGATCAAATTTTTTTGTATGATATATCTAAGTAGGCTGATAGTTTTTAATAACAAGGTGGGAAATGATATAGGTCACTTATGGGATAGTTGTTTAAGTGTCCATGTTTCCAAAGGAACTATACCTTTACGATTCAAATAAGTGTGTTTGTGTAAGGTAATGAATAATCATATATAAATATAAATTATTTATATATGGGAGACTTGGTCCTTTAAAGTTGGAACCATAGGATTGTATTAGTTAACCATTATAAACTTGGATATGAAAACATTAGTGATAACTCTACATATATATATAAGGATATTTATGAGGAAATGTTTAAGGGTAATTCAAAGTATAAGAAAATGTATTAGAATTTTGTTAAAAGTTAAATCATGCCATTTTCAAGATATTAAATCCATGGTTATGGATTTGGAATTACGTTACCATGGAGAAATAACTCCAAAAGGGTGAATTGATATAAACTTAATCATCACATGGTTCACGAGAATGGGCCTTGATGCTTACATATTTTAACACTTCGAAGGGATATTCTTAATAAATTCACAAAATCATTATGAACCATCATAATGTATCTAAATATATGTCGACTATGAATAACCAAGGATAAACCTAATATGTAATAGATTAAAAAACGGTTCTCTAATTTATACATCTTATGCATGTTTTTATGATTATGTGGTTCCCCATTTTAATTTTTGTTTTTTATGAAATAATTTTTGGTTTTAGTCAATGGATCTAACCCCACAAAACTGTGTTAATGCTAAGTGTGATGGAAAATTAACTGATTTTTCTCAAGATTATCCTACCATTATGGGAGTTGGATTTAAAAATCTCATTACTATTCTCACAATACATTCTCATGATATGAATCACGGTTAACTTCTAATTGATAAAAGAAGGGAAAAGGTTTTTTGATTCCTTCCTTAGAAAACATCCACCTTTTATCCATGATTATATTGATCTGCAAATTACTGAACAGTGTATGATATTTTATATAAACTAGTGTTCAAAAAAATTAAAATTAATTTTGGTTTTCTATCGTTTGGAATGAGAAGTGGATCAATAGTGTACTCTATTCAGAAATTCATGGGATTATGATGATTTTGACTCCATAGAGTAGGATGAGTTTAAGATATTATCTGTCAATAAGTACACCCCCATATACATTATAAAAAATTGGAATGGTATTATTTGAACTAAATTCAAAGGATGATTATTATATTGGAGAATATGAGGAGAATTTTACAAGACTTGTGGGGTACACTTATGGCATTATCATTCAATATAAAGGTAAGGTTGATTGATTCTTTAGTGGATTAAAAATATTTATTTTATGGCAGTTATCAATAAGGGACTTCTATAGTTAGGAAGAAATCATATTCTATTCTCTCAATTTTAAAATAGATATCATAGTCACCCATTAATATTATTGTTTTGGAACGAAAAGGAATATTGAGTTCAATGGAAAATCTAAATACCATAGATAGAAAGAGATAATATTTCCTTATTTCATAAAGTGTGGAAGGAAACATGGAGGAAATTATCTTAAGGGGGATAGTATATTTTTTAAGAGTGGGAAGGAAGGTCATCGAGCAATTGGTTTTTGAAGTTATGGGAAGAAGTTAGCTTACAATAAGAACAGAGAGAAAGATACACAAAATGAACCACCCATATTAAGATGAGTGACATGGGGATATCTCATACGATTACTATTTTTGAATAGGCGTGTGACAATGATGTGAAAATAAGTACACCTACCATCTATTCTAGAGCTGCTAATATTTTATTTAACTCTTTATATATCCATAATTTCACCTCTAAAGAGTTTTATAAGGGTGTCTATATGAAAAAAAATTATTAGATATATCATTAGTAGTGAAAATGCCTAATGTTATGAAGATCAAATATCAAGTATATGATTTCTCTATGATTGATGTTTGTGAGACTGTAATTCATAAAATCATTCCATTCTTCCTACGGTTTAATTTGATGATATATTGAGCATATATTGTATTTCTATAAATAAATCCCACATTAATTTTTGAGAAAGGGATTCAAATTTTGTATTCCATACAACCTATTTTCGTCTATTAATGTGATGATATTTATGAAATTTTGTTGGAGATCACATCTATTTTATATGTATTATATCCCATTCATAAGGGGTTTTTATGTTATATTGTTGTGGAGAAACATGACATAAATGATATACTTATTGAGTGGAATTGTTTATATTTATTATTATAAGAGTTTCCAAGTAATCAACCAAACCATGAAGTTATGTTTTCAATAGAACTCATACCTAGTACTACAACAAATTCAACGACTCCATATATAATGGCCCGGATTGAGTTACAAAAATTAAATAATAAACTCTAGGATAAAATTAAAAACGTATTCATTGAGACAATTTTATCACCTTGGGGTGCACCTTCTCATTTTATGAAGAATAAATAAGGATCAACGGGACTCTGTATTCATTATTTATAGCGGAAAAAGATCATAATACAATACAAGTATCTTATATAACATATTGATGTCCTATTTGATCAACTATATAGAGATATATAATTTTCCAACATTGGTATTCATTTTGGATTTCATAAATTTAGGTCATGAAGGAGGATATACCCAAGAAAATATCTTGTACAAGGTATGAAATCTATGAATATAGTGTTATTTTATTTGGTCTCGTTAATTATTTTATTATCTTCATATATTTAATTAATAGAGTAATTATTGATTAACTTGATCAATTTGTGGTAGTATTTATTGATGATATTCTTATAATTTAAAATATTTAAGAATAACATGAATATAACTATATAATAGTACGTGATACCATTAATAAGTTTAAAATATTTGAAATATTTATAAAAAATGATTTTTTGCTACAAAAAGCTTCATTTTTGTGTATTATAATCTCAAAAGTGGGTATATCAGTAGATCCATCAATGACGAAGTCTATTGAATGTCGGCCCAAGAAAACCATGGTGACTAAGATACATATTTTTCTTGGTTTAGCTAGAAATTATTGAAGGTTTTTGGTAATGGTATCATGAATATATAATATAATGAACATTCAATTTTTTTGAGGCATAAGATGTATAAAACCAAAGATTATATGTTGATATAGTATTCACTATATTTTCAAGTTTGTTGGGTTCAACACCCCCCTATAGTTGTGTTTTCATACAATAATTGATTTCACTCAAGCATTTATATGGCTTTTTATAAATCCATCTATTTAAATAAATGTGGATCTCTAATATGATGGAATAAAGATAAAGAAAGAATTATATTGGGACATAAAATAGATGAATAAATGGTGGATAATGCTATATCCATTCAACAAAAAATAATGTTAGAAAAAAGTAGATAGAAATTTCATTCTAAAAATCATCAACGTGGTCTGAAACTGGATATCGGTGACAAGGTGTTTATAATAATTTTTCCATAGAAGAAGGTTATGAGATTTTAAAAAAGGGGAAAAATTATACCTAGGTATATCTTTACCCTTGACATTATTGAACATATTGGTATTGTAGCCAGTTTGTTGGTGCTTCCACCGAACATCTCTCAAGTTCGTGATGTGTTCCATGTATCCTTCTAATGAATTTATATACCTAATAATTCACATGTAATGAACTCAGAGGTTGTACAAACTGGGAAATATATTCCTTATGTGAAACAAATAACGGATATTATAGATCATACTGATACTTTTATATTAAACAATACCACTCACATAGTCAATGTTTTTATATAGAAACCACCAGTTTGAGAACTCTATGTGCGAACTCAAGGATATGATGATGCAGATATAACCTCATATGTTTTATCAAATTTATGAAAATTAGAGAGAGAAATTAATTTTAATGGGTTTAGAGTGAAATAAACTGAGATTTTATGAATTATTTTTTCCTAAAAAAATTAATTTTCTTTGATAGTCGGCACTGCACACAAGACCTAGTTTTAACGATCCATAAAAAACATTGAATATTTATTTTGAAATACCATGATTACTAACCTATTAAAATTGGTGGAATGAATATTAATAAAAAAATTCAAATATTCTGTATAATTTTTATTTAAATAAAACATATAGATAAATAATACATAATTTTAGGTAATGTCTTTTTATGTTTCTAAAATACTATTTTCACAAAAATGTTTTTTATTTATTTTTCATAAAAATAATTAAATTAATTCTTTAAATTTTTAAAAAACATAATTTGATAAAATATAATTAATTTATGAAATAAAAAATTTTAGAATTATCTTATGGTGATTTTTTGGGATTTTTATGAATGATTACTCTTTCGATGAATTGTGAAAAATATTTTTTTAATGAAAACTATCTTTTCACTTAAAAAATTTATAAGGTTATTTTTTAAAAAAAATGGGTTTATAAGTAAAATAAATTGAATTATATATAAATTAATTAAATTTATCTCATTAGAATCATTTTAATATTTATTTTTTTTATAATTGTTCTTAATCCTTTGGATATTTTTTTTTGGAGAACCGCTTTCTCGTCACGTCTACGTGTTTAATTTAAATTATATTTTGACACATTTGCTGTATAATCTCAAAAAATAGATTATATATTTTTAATTTGAATAATTTATTTTATCAAATAAGTTTCAATTATTTTTTTTCATAATTAATAAAAATATAGTAAAAATTATTTATTGAGGTTTAGGTAAAAATGGGTTTACTGAGTGGTTAAACAAAAAAGATATCAGTTAAATTGACCGAAAACATATAAAACACATATTTTATGGTCATTAAGACCCTATAATATATATGCACGGTTAATGGTCCATTTTTTGAGCCTTTCCTCTAATAAACAATCTGGGTACACCTTTTTCATTCCAAACAATTACAAATGTGCCACTAACCTCACTTACCAATGGCTACCCATTATCCTCTCTTATTCACCCATAAAAAACCAATTTTCAGATAATAAATACCCAAATAACTTCATTAATTCTATAATATCATATTATAATCCTTATTTCAGTCAAAAATCCAACCTTGTAATGCATTTGAGTAAAACCCAAGGTGGTTACCCGAAGAAGAGGTAACGTTCTTCAATAAGAGTTTTTTTTAAATTTATTCATTCACCTACTTAAATTATTATTTACCCATGATGATATTAAAAATAAGTATCTTGAATATGCTTATATGTCTCCATGATAAGGAAATTACCTAAAACCTTCTTCATTTCCATCAAATGGGATACAAAATCATCATTCATATATACGGCAGACAACCACCTTGCACGCCGATGTTATTCATTTTTCATTACCAAATCTCATTGATATAAATAATAAAATATTAAATTATTATATATGATATTTATGATATTAATATAATTATTTAATTATTATATCACATATAAAATTTTAATTTTCCATTTTTTGGGAATACTATATTGTCACTCATGTGTTCGATGTACTACCACCACTTGAAGTTATGTGATTCATTAATGCAGTACATTGAAGGAAATAAAGTTAGTATTAATGAAAATATGTGATATATATGAAATAATATTTATTATTTAATGAGAATATATTATTTACTTTTCTTTCTTTAAATCTGTTGAGAAAATAGAGACAACATTCATGCGTACGTATAACTTACCTTCTCTATGAATGGTTAATTTCAATTTTTATTTATAACATTTATATATTAATTCAAATACATATATAATAAACATATATTATATTTATATCATGTTTAAAATTCTTGATATTATGGAACTATGATATTTATATCAGTATTGTGATTCAGTGTTACTAATGTGTTAATGTTTTTATGTTACAATCTCATTGTTTATTGGGACATCCCATGATTATACATTAAATGAAGAAACAATATTATATAACTCTAAGTAAACTCATCTATATAATTCTAATATATTTATTTCAGTATATTATATTTTTCCATTCATTTTTATCTCATTTTCAACTCAATAATTCAAAATGAAGTTTTAGGATAAAATATATTTATTTTTCTCTTCGGTTAAAACCGGTTTTTCTTCCAAAAGAGTATTTTATAAAAAAATCACTTTTTCATTACAAAAATGGTATATTAAATAAATTTTTCACCCATGTTTTAATTTTCAAAAATTAATTTTAATGGAATATTCTAGTCGATATCTAAAAAGGCCATTTTGATTTTATCAAAAATGTGAAAGGATTATTTATTTCAACATGTATGACATAAATTGAAATTTATTGATGTTGTGAGCATTATTTTCATTAAATATTAATTTTTAATTTTTAAGGTTATTTTGAAGAAAATGATTCCTACAATATTTTAAAATAATTTATTTTTATTAAAAATTATTTACAAATAAAATATATTTTTATCAAGAAATATTCCATGTAATTTTAATTTAAAAATAATTTTACATTAATGATGACATCTTATGAGGTTACTTATTATTTATTGGTGATATGATCCAATGATAAAATTATTATTATTTATCTTAATGGTAAATTTTTATGATGTTAATATGTTTCTGAAACTCATATTTCATCCAAAGGTTATTCTGTGATAAAATTATTATAAGACTCGCTTCTTATTCAACTAGTTATGATTTGATAAAAAGGTGAAATTAATATGAAACTTAATTTTAAAATGGTTATGTTTTGATTTATTATTTTTAAAAACCATTTCATTTTATGGACTTTGATATGACGTATCTTTTATGATCATGTGGCACACATATGTATTCATTTCATTATGTGATGGTTGAGACCTATAACCCCCTAAAATGAATTCGTTATGTATTAATATATCAAGAGATAAAATCACTGGATTGGGGAGTGAACCTAATTAGGTATTTGAATTTATCCACTATGATAGTCTTTCGAGTGAACCATGACTAAAATGATGGTTTGTGGACTGAACCCAATCCACAATGATAGTATTTTCCATCCAATCCATATTTTTGTATTTTCAAGTGACACTTTTATAGGCTATGTGTGGACCCCAAAAACCCAACACAATCCAACAAGATACAAATTCAAAAGCCACCACTACAAAAACTAATAAACCCCACTGTAATTTTTCATGAATTGAAATTTCAAATTTCTAAAGGATAACTTCACTAAACTCAGGCCACATTCCTTCCCACTTCATGCACCCATCACTATCTACCACCTTCAATCATCTTCACCATCAAATAAAACCATTGCCAAAAAATCATCCACAATCATCACAAAGCTGATGCCAGCATTATTCCGTTGTCACCGTCATCACATCCATCCATCACCATCGATATCATAATATTTCTTCCACACTGGCGGTGACTTCTATAAAGTTTTCCACCAGCACTACAACAAATATCTGACTCTGGTCCACTAGAAAATCATCTTCACTACATAAAAATCCCACTATAACATCAAATCTCATTGCCATTGTCTCATAATGTCTCCACCAAAGACTAACACCAGAAAAAAAACCACAAACATGAGCTGAAGCCACCACTGAGGAAGAAAACTAGAAGATGGAAACAGACATCGAAGACATTGACCACCATCTGGAATCTTCCATAGAAGACCCTATCATCGTTACGAACCACTATCACCGTCATTTGGACATAGAAACTACAACGTAAATGCAAGTGCCATGCCATCGAGAGATACCATCTGATTACTCCAAGAGAATCTATAATCATCACTACTGTGGAATAGAAGATCATCATCATCTACTTTGTGAAAAAAATAAATAACACTCAAGGATATTATGGGCATAAAACACTGATAAAACATCAACATCCAACATGAGTAAAAAAAGAATCAATGGAGGAAGAATTAAAGAAAAAATTATGAATAAGGATTTGGGATTGAAACCCTAGGAGAAACCTAATAGAAAAGACAAATATAAGGAAATCTTGAACCATATAAAACAATAAAAATATAAAATAAAGTGGGATTAAGCCAGAATATGAAATCTTATTGAAACCCTAGGAATAAGGGCCAGCTCTAGAAAGTTTTTCATAAATATCTTCCACCAAACTGCTAGCCCAAAATCTCAGTGTATCCAATGCTCCAAATCTGACCAAGAGAAGATCCAAGAAATGCGATATCATGCCATAAAGAAGTGGACAAAAAAATTAGTGTGTCATCACATAGTGGGAAGAGTTAATAAAGAGAGACATAAAAACTAAGAGAGGCCAGTGTATAGGAAACATCTTCGCTAGAGAAAGCCGAGAGGAGTAGCGTGGGGGAAACATCGCCACTGGGAAAGATGAAAACCTAGGGTAGAGGAGACTAGCTGAGATATTGGGAGTGGTCAGGTGAGTGAGGTGAAATGGGGTATTATAATAATCTTTTTAACGGTTCATTAACATCAAATGAAATGATTTTATATTATTATATATAAGCCACACATCAATGTATTATTAAAATGATATGCGCTCATGGTTCATGCTCTTTGATTTCATTAAGTTTCATGTATTATGAACTACCATGATTTATGACATGACTCAGGTTATTTATCTATGATATGCCGGATATCAGTTTCACATAATATTCTCTTATTCTCATACCCCTATGATCAGGATATCTTTATATCTCCCTTGTTTACCCTTATTGAGTATTTTAACATTGCATTTTTTATATTTCTTTTCCCCATGTTATGATAAATGGTATTATGTAAGATATGTTTATGAAAGTTGTTACATAAAAAATAGTGGGAGATAACGTAGTAAACTTAAGGACTTTTTTTATGTGGCAAAGTTTTCAAAGTCATTGTACCCTTATGAACCTCAGAGATGTTTTTATGTAATTTAATGAATATTAAACAAAAATGATATAATTTATATGTATAATAATATTGGGTCCTTACAGTTTGTATCAAATCATAAGTTTAATTAACCCTTGGAAACAAGAATATGAAAACTTTATTCAAAATTCTAAGGATGTGTATAAGGATATAACTTAGGATAATAATAAATATGTGTCAAAGTATAGAAAAATTTCATGGAATTTTGGTAAAGGATAGAGTGAGTTGTTTCCCATAAATTATATCTATATCAAGATACTACATATGGATGAGGCTCTGGAACATAGAAACCCAGGGGTAATTACTCTGAAATGGGAACATTAGGCTATACTTGATCATCGCCTTGTGTACAAAAACAATCATTTCTAAACATCTGGTTTAAAACTCTTGGGGGATATGATTTGAAAATTTATAAACTATTTGTGAAATATTATGATAGATTTAAAAAATGAAGACTATGAATGACCAAGGATAATTCTAAGGTGTCATAGATTAAAATTAAGGTCCCATGATTTATACATCCAATATGTGATTTTTTATTTGATTGTGTGGTCCCCCAATATGATTATATTATGTTGAACTATAATTTTTTATTTTATTTAATGGATTGAACTCAAAATGAACCATGTTAATGCTTAGTGTTATAGACAATGAAATGATTTTCCTCCAAAGCATCCAAACCTTACAGGATTTGGATTAAAAAATTTCATTTTTATGCTCACATTATTTTCTTAATCTATTAATAATGGTGAAATTTCAAATTAGAAAAAAGGGAACAATTTTTCGTTGAGTCATTTTTGAGGAAACATCCACCTCACTTCTATTTTTATACAGACCCAATAGTTACTGAACAATACATTAGCACCACTAGAAGTATATTTTCTGTTATCCAGTGTTCAAAAAATAAAAAATAATTTTATATATTTATAATTTGGAAGGAAATGCATATCAATGGTGGAATATTTTCAAGAATAAAATGTAAAATGATGATATTGACTCTATCGAGTGGGGTGAGTTTAAGAGATTATTTTCGAATTAGTAAATACCGTGTATCCATTGTAAAAAAAATTAAATGTAATTATTTAAGCTAAAAAAGATGGATGATGAATATGTTGGTGTCTATGAGGAAAGTTTTAAATGAATTTTAGGGTTTGATTTTTGTAAATATCATCAAACCTAAAATTATGTTTGATTGATTATTCAATGTATTAAACCCATGTCTCTGAAGGGAGTTATCCTAATATACTTTATTATCTATGAAGAAATTGTTCAATGTTCACTCAATGTGGAAACATAGATCTATGTTACCCAAAAATCATCTGGTTTTGAAAAGAAAAGGAAGATAGAGTTCAAAGAAATATCTAAAAACCATAATGATAAGGATATGAGGATTTCTTAATGCATGGAGTGTGGAATGAAACAAGGTGTAAATTGTCTTAAGGGGATTTGTAAATTTTTTATGTGTGGGAGGTAAGGCCATTCAACAATTTATTAACTAACCTATGGGAATAAGTTAGTTAACAATAAGAATATATTAAATGTTTTTCAAAATAAACCACCCACAATTGGGGGTTTCAATTGTGAGGATTATGGGAACTATGGTAACAAGTTCCTAGATATGAAGGTTAATGAAGATGATGTACATTATCATCCTCTTTAGCTATGGGACATGGGAAAATATCATGGGATCCATATTTCTTACGAGGGGTGTGATCATGACACTGTGAAATGTATACTTAGAATCCATTCATGATTTTTAAATGTATTATTTGACTCTATATATGCCCATTATTTCATATCTGAATATTTTTCTAAGGGTATCATGTCTCTAGTCAATGTGTTAGATGTAGAATTATCAGTGGTAACCCCTAATGGTAAAATGATCATATCTCAAGTATATGATTCTTCTCCAGTTGACGTTGATCTGAATATGCTTCCAGTAAACCATTTCATTTTTATAAAAATGTCATGTTATATTAGGCATGGATTGGCCTTATATACCTAAATCCCACATAATGTTTCAAGGAAGGTAAGTCATGTTTTATATTAGAAACTATCCTATGATATTCTATCAGTGTGATGATAGTTATGAACATTTGATGGATATAAAATCCATTATATGGGTCTTGGTTCTCTTTTCTAATGGTTAATTGTCTCATGTAGTTGGGAATAAACATGAAAAAATTAATATTAATTTTTGTGGGAATTTATTGATGTATTTCTAGAAAATATTCCTCATCTACAACATAATAGAGATGATAATCATTCAATAGAATTCATACTTGGTGTCAAATAAATTTTAAGGAATCCATATAGAATGGAATTTATTTAATTGAAATAATTAAAAAAGAAAATATATGAAAACCTTAAAAGGGAATCATTTATCAAAGTGATTCACCTTGGGATGTAGATATTATTTTGGTTAAATATAATGATGCATATTTGTGACTCTGCATTGATTATCATGATATGATGAAGATCATAATCAAGATCAAGTATGATGTTTATCAAACCTGTTGATGTTAGCTATGACATACTAGGGATATTATCCATGGATAACATTTTTATTTTTTCTCTGAATGGTTTATGTTTATAATCACAAGATTTTAATCAACCCTGTTTCTCTTCTCTGGGTTATACCATGAAAAAATTCTGATCAAACCCACTAATTTTTTTATATGGTTATACCATGATAAAATATTATGAAACACACTTATTTTTTCAAGGGTAATACCATATCAAAAAAATTTTATGAAACACTCTTATTTTTCCTTGATTATTTTTTATGATCACAACACCTATCTCATTTCAATTCGTTATAAGAAAATGAAATGTTTATGAGACCTATTTATTTTCCGGGGATATTATATGATTAATGTTTTATGGTCTCGTGGAACACATATAAATTATTTAAATTATATAATTGGTGGGAGCTATTTCTCTATTCAATTAATTGGTTAAAGATAAATTTTCTATGAGCTTGTGGTTACATGTTTGGTTATCCTAATCCCGAAAAGGATGGTAGATGGGTGGTCAGGCCAATTCTAAATTGTACGGATCACGAGTGGTTTGCTTATGCCCGAGAAAGTGTACACGAGAGGTTATCCCAAACCCAATGTAGGTAAAAAGGTGGTTATCCCAATAATAAGGTTTTGTGAATGTCGTGGTGGGTATCCTTGACATTAAATTTTCTTTGCTTATGTGTATGCCTCAAGACCATGCCTTTTGCTAATGTTATGATCCCTTTCACCTTGTTATTTGATTTAATTATGTTTCATGTATATTAAAATGTCATTATTTATTTCATGACACAAGATTAAAATATTTTGTTAGAAAGGTATTGTTTTCATAGGTTATAATAACATTCTAATACCCTTGTGTTCATGCTATGATCACATATCTCCCTTATTTATCCTTACTGTGCATCTGATCTCACCATTTCTTATGATTATTTTACCTAGGTTATAAATATATGTATTATGAATGATTTGTCTAAGAAGGGTGATAGATATGAATATTTTAGTGGGACATAATGTTGATTTACTATGAACCCATTGTTTATGATTCCATGTTTCTAAAGGAACTAAACTATTATGATCCTTAGGTGTGTTCTTGTGTAATGTAATGAATCTTCATCAAATAATATTTCATATCAATGTATGATAATAATAGTTCGTTAGATTCTATACCATTGGATGTGTTTATTTAAACTATATAATCCATGATGGGAAAACCTTAGTGTGATACCTAGGGATATTTCTAAGGATACATGATGGGATGTCTCTAAGGATAAGTTTAAGAATGAATCAAATTAAAGGAAAATGACTTGGAATTCTGTAAGGATAAAGTAAGTAGATTCCAATAAATTAAATCCCTCTATAGAGAATATATGTGGGTGAAGATTTTTCATAGATGTAACTTGGGGTAATAACTCAAAAAAGAGTTCATTGGGCTAGAATCGATCATCACTCGGTGCCTGAAAATGGTACTTTCTGCACACCTAGTTTGATACTCCTTGGGAATATGCTTTGTAAATTCACAAAATATTTACAACTAATCATACAGTGTTTAAATAGGTGATGACTATGAATGACCTTGGATATACTTATGGATTCAAATATTAAAAAGTATTTCATGATTCAGATATCATATACGCGATTTTATAGAATTATTTGGTTCCCTGTCAGGATTATTGTTTCTTACACTATATTTTTTTTGTTTTAATCAATGGTTAGAAACATATAGAACCTTGTTAATATTGATTGTGATAGACAATGAAATGATTGTTCTTCATTGAATCCAAATGTTTTTGAAGATATAATAATACATCACACTATTATACTCACACAACTCTCTCATTCTATGAATAATGTTGGGGAACTAAACAAATAAATGAGGGAGAAACAGTGTTTTTATTTCTTTATAGCGAAACATCCACCATCTATCAACAGGTCATCTAACCCTCTATTTTTTAGCAATGGATTTGCATTAATGGAAAGAGATTTTCCATTATCCGATGTTCAAAGTATAAATATTTCATTTTGGTGTCTACCATTTGGAGGTTAAATAATATCAATGGTTGAATCCTATGAATAATATGAGGCAATAAGATGAAATTTAATCCACATATAAGTATGAATTCAATAACTTATTTATGAATATTTTATTCCCTTGTATTATTCTTATAATGGTGTATAAGGAGTTACTTGACCTAAAGAAATAGGATGATGAAATTGTTGGTACCTAAGAGGGAAATTTTAATAGAATTTTATGGTAAGATTCTAGTATTATAATCCAAACTGAAAGTGGGGTTGGTCGACTCTTTAGGGGCTTAAAATCATGTCTATGAAGGGAGATACCCATAGAACGCTTCAATAGATATGAACCGGTTGTTTGAAAGGATTTCAAGGTTGAAACAGATGTTAGCATTAAGTATCATGCTCCAATTTTTGATAAGAAGTGAAAAATGGAATTCAAGGATGATCTAAGTACCAACGAGAGAAGAATATGAGATTTCTTTTATGCTCAATGTGCGAGAATAATCATAATGGAAATTTTATAAAGGAAAATAATAATTGTTTTGAGTGTTTAAGGGAAGTTTATTGGGAAATTTACTTATAAATTGATGTAAATATGTTAGATAATGATTTTAATAGAGTTAAATATGAATAAAATCAACCACCCATGCTCCAATGTTTCAAATAAAATGGGTTTTAGAAATATCATGACAATTGAAAAAATCTGAGGGTTAATAATGAAGAACAAATCCAATAACCTCATAATTTGAGAAAAAAGGTAAATCTCTTGTGATAAATATTTCTAATAATGGGTGTGATGGAATTGTGGATAAAGGTACACTAACCATACCCTCTAGAAATGATAATGTATTATTTGACAGTAGATCTATACATTCCTCTATAACTGATGAATATTCTAAGGGAATCAAGATGCCACCCAAATGATTTGATACATAATTAGTAGTGATAGCCTCTAATGGAATGATTATCACATCTCATGTATGTGATTTATCATCTTTTGAAGTTTATGGTAATGTTCTGCCTACAGGTTTGGTCATTCTTCCTCTTATTGAATTTGATTTTATCTTAGGATTGGATTGACTTTCTCTACCAAAATCCCAAATAAAATTTCAAGGAAGAGATGTTAAATTCTATATTACAACCCAACCTATGATTGTTGATCAGTTTTAAGATAATTATGAACTTCATATGAATATCACATTCATTGTATGGGTTAAAATTCCCATTAAAAAGTGGTGTTTATATCAGATTGTTAGTGAGAAACTCAACATGGATTTCATGCCAATTATGTCTGAATTTTTTGATGTCTTTCCAACGTAGATTCCTAGAGTTCAACCAAAATGTGAAGTTGAGATCTGAATAGAATTCATAACTGGTGACACACAAATTTCAATGACTCCCTATAGAATGTCCATTATTGAGTTACAGAAATTTAAGAAGAGAGTCTTGGAAAAACGTAGCAGTGGATTCATTTGGTCAAGTGTGTCACCTTGGGGGTGTAACGATTATTTTTTAAAGATTGTTGGATAAATGTGACTTTGTATTTATTATCAAAAGATAAACAAGTTCATAATTAAGCAAAAGTATCTTCTTCCCCATACCGATGACTTGTTTGATCAATTTCATGAATCTTAATACTCTTCCAAGATTGACCATAAATTTGGATATCATCAATTGACGGTCGAGATGTGGGATTACCCAAGAATTATTTTTTTATAAAGTATAAGTACTATGAGTATATATTGATTCCATTCAATCATAATAATTCTCCCACTATCTTTATAAATTTAATGATTAATTTTGTTTGGGATTACCATGATCAGTTTGTTTTTTTTATTTTTAGATAATATTTGTATTTTTTCAAAGATAAATGAAGAGAATTATGGAAACTTGAGAATTTTACTAAAGACCTTAAGGAAGGTGAAAAAATATGAAAAAATTACAAACTGTGAAATTTGGTTGCAATATATTTCATTTCAAACCATATAATGCCAATAGAGTGTATATCAATAGATAGAATAAAGACTAATAATATTGAATGTTTACTTTGAACAACCATGATGACTAACATCCATAGATTGTTTTGGTTTACCAGGATATTATCAATTGTTTATAGAGATTTTATTATGACTATCTAACCGTATGACCATGTTAACTCGATATTTAGGAAACTACCTCTTCATATATGAATATGCCGAAGTTTAGAGGAATTGGAGAGAATATTAGTGAGCACACATGTGCTAAAATTTCCATTTAGTAGAGAAGGGTTTAAAATATATAGTGACATATCTGAGAAAAAATTGTGTTTTTTTCTTAGGAATAATTAAATAGTGAAATTTCTATGAAATCAGACCACTCACCTGGTCATTTTTTAGTGAAACCACCAGTTTGAAGAATTTACGTCAGAAATTGAGTATATGGTGTGGTATAAGTCTCCTTATTTTTTGTATTAGAGTTATGATTTTTAAGGGAAAAAATATTTCATGAATAGAGCCAAGGTTTCATCCAAATAAACACCTGACCTACACTATGGCATGGACCAATTAAAATTCATAATCCCCACGGGCTAGAAACCAGTATCTGGGTATCAAAATTCACATTGGGAATGATTCCACCCATGAATACAACAATAAACAACCCGTGATAATAAATAATCACATTAATGATAATCATTACCCAATGAGATAAACAAATTCAGATATAAGGTTTTATAATGTTAAATAATAATAAAAATACCACAAAAATAATGTAATAACTAAAACATTCGAAAAACCATTATTTTACAAGAGGGCCATAACCATCAATTATCCACCACCAACACCTAAATAAAGTGGAATACTAGAAATCAGACCCACCATCACACCATGAAACATATTTCCTTTACTGGGGTCATACATAACAATGTCAACATACACACAAAGGTGATTGTAGGGAGTGATCCAAATCTTAATTGGATGTCACCCAAAAGAAAAATATGACACTATATAAAATTATAAGATAAATCATATTTCACATATTCATAAGGAAATTTTGAAATATTTTCTATGATCATTTCAAGGAAATTTTTTAGGAAAACACTTTTAAAGAATTCCATTTTTCAAAAGAAACGTGCATTGAAACCACAATTTACACAATGTCTAATGTCTGTCGATGGTTACCACCTCATCACAAAAGAATAATTTCACAATTGATCACCATGGGATAACCCTATATCTAACTAGAACAAGTGGGACCCTATGAATCTTGTACCTCACTTACCAAAATCCTCTAACAAAAACCAACATTGTCTTCATGCATCATCCAGCATAGGAGAACACATCACAATGTCTAACGGTATCTATATCATAAGAAACAACTAACAACATTACCATTCACTAGTCCCAATATGGGATCCCACCCCACTGACTAGTTGTATATAATAATATCACATGTTTAGTGAGTGTTTTAAAGTCAATCCAGATAGAAGAAATCGGTCCTTGACCCCACCGAATCTAGGAGCGTACTAGTTCAAGTTCTCCTTCCTATATACCTAGGATTCCTTTTATGCTCAATTTCTATGTCACATTTCACATATATCTTCATATTCACATAAAAATTTTAGCAATCATAAACACATGAGAAAAAAAGACCTTTCATAATTCACATGAACAATAAAACCATTATAAAATACACTTTAAACCACATGAAAAATTCATGAAATCCATTTGGAAACAAAACAAGAAAAAAAAATTTGAAATCTAACCATTTACATGTGAAAATCCCCTTTCAAATCCACAAAAAAATCCAAATACATTTTAAAAAGTTCTTCACATCACATAATCAAATCATAAACCACAGTTAAGGTGCACAAAAAATGAGCTCTGATGTCATAAAACACATTTCTTTCAGAAAATCAACTTTTAACACATTAACACCTTCAAATTACATTAAAAAAATTCAGATATTTTTTCACAAATCACAAAACTCTTTTAAGAAGCATAAAAATGTATCACGCATGAAGCATAACCATTTTCCTTTATAAAATCAACTTTCATCATATATGCATCTCAAAAACCATTTAAAACATACATAAAAACACAAAAATAATCCACAGAACACATTTAAACAACCAAACAAATAATAGAAAATCATTTAATAATGTGAAATCATTGAACTGCTTACCTCACACTTTGAAACATTCAAAAACCAGTGAAAAAAAACAATTATAACACCAAGGGACCCTAAAAAGTGATGATCGAACCAAAAAATATTGATTCCAACCAACAACACAACATTGAAACCTCATTTTGTTTAACACCCTATTTTAAAAAATGAAACCGAAGAAGGAGGGAGAGAAACCCTGGAATAAAAATCAAAGGAAAATAGCCTGAATTGAGGATTTGTAGAAGTTACTAAACAAAAACCACCCAAAACATTGCGTTCAATAGGTCAAAGAAGTAGTAGAGGATTCTACTAAGGATTAAAATACTATATGGCTCCAATTAAGGTTTATTTGGGTTTAAATGTGAAGAGGGTAGATGTGTAATTTTCTATTTTTTAATAACCTAGATAGGTCACACAGTTTTCCAAACTGTGCGGAAATTATGCATTTGTATCTATCCAAGAGGAACCAGGTTTTACGGTTTCATAGAGAATGTAACATGGTCTTTCTACAAGATGTGTAGGTTGGATACTGACTATGTTTAAGGAGCACGATTTTCTATAGGCTAGCACACAGTTTCCCTTGTCCTTGTGCTAACCGTTCACAACCTTTTATCCTTCATAAAAATTCAATTTTCACCAAAAAATCTTAGAGAATCTAAGAAGCCAATATATGAACAAAAATAAAAAAAAGGAATACCTCAAAATAAAATCAAGTATGTTAAAAATATCTCCACCATGAAAAATTTATGACCCCAAAAATTTATTCCAATTTCTAATCATATAAAAAAATGGACACTCCATATCAATACAAGAATTACACTCCCATGTCTCATGATCATCACTACCATGATGACAATGAATTCATACCACTTGTATGGACTTCTTATAAATCACATTATCTTAAGAATCCACACATTGTACTGTCTGCCTGAACATAGAAAGATCAAGATCTAACACCATCTCCTCCCAATTCAGCATATGAGAAAGATCTGAATTTTATTTTTTTCAACTAAGAGACATGGAAAATGTCATGAATTAATGTCAAATGAGAGTTAAAATCCAACATGTATGACACCTTCCCAAATATTTCAATAATATCAACTGGTCCGACATACCATGGAATTAGCATCCCATTATAACCCAAACAGTGGTGTCCCAAATGAGTTGACACTTTTAAGAACACCCGATCACCCACAAAAAACTCCAAATATCAATGAATTTTATTAGAATAAGACTTATAATGACTCTTTATTATCAAAAAATGATATCTAATCAACTTAACATTATCAGTCATTTCTAACACAAGGATCAGTCCCAATAATGAGGTCTCACCCAGCTCGTCCCAACACAAAGGATATAGACATAATATTCCATAAAGTTCCTCAATGGGATTCATTCAAACTGATGAAATGTAAATATTATTATATGAAAACTCTATTACCCCAATATAGGTATCCCACGAGACTCCAAAATCCAAAGTAGATTCCCAGAGAATGTTTTCCAAAATTTGTTTTTACCATTCTATTTAACCATTTTTTGAGGCTGGTATGACATAATCAACTTGACATGTGACCCCATAATGTTTTCAATACCTTCAAAAAACTATAAGGTTAAGAGAGGGTACCTATAAAAAATGATAACTGATGACACACCATGAAGGCATAATATATCTTGAATATAAAACTGACTCAACTCATCCACTTTGTCTGAATCCATGACTATAATGAAGTGGGATGATTTGGTCAGATGGTCAATCATTACCAAAATATAATTATTTCCCTATGGTCTATGAGGTAAGCTGACAAAAGAACCCATTTAGATATCATCCCACTTCCAGGTTGGAATGGGCTGTGGATGAAGAAATCTAGAGGGAATTTGGTTCTCAACACTAACCTGCATGCATATATAACTCTATGATACAATGTTAGATACATCATGCTTCATCCCTGAACACCCAAAGTAATTGCACACATCATAAAACATATTTTTTTACCAGGATGAATAGACCACTGAGAATAGTGTATATCCATCTTTACCACCTTCTGTAATGAAAACAACACCATGAATCGACCTTTAAAGCATGAAGATCTCTCAGGAGACAATAATAGTTAAAAAGGAACATCCCCACCATTTAGTAATTTCATAGAATAATTGAAAAAATCATCACTCAAGTTATCCTATAGAATCAACTTGATAAAGGAATGTTTATGAAAAATACCAGCCAATAACACACCCCCAGGGAGTTAGTTGGGTTTCAAATGATTCTAAGTAGAAAATACATAAAGGTTAACTCATCACTATACTCTTTCAACTCATTCATAGAAACATTCCTACTAAACCCATCTACAACCAATTTTTTTACCTGGAGTATAGATGTTATTTAATTTGAAATGATGAAGGAAATCAACGTAATAATACTGCCTCAAATTCAAGACCTTTTCAGAGAAAATGGTGGCCAATAACTTATTATAGGAATAAATAGAAAACTTTTCCTTGAAAAGATAATGAAACCACAACTTCAAGGCATACATCACCATTTCTAACTCTAGGTCATTGGTTGGGTAATTATTTTCATGAGTTCTGATTTGGTGATAACCATATGCCACCACATGGTAATCCTGCATCAGCACAAACCCAAGACCCATACCCAAAGCATCCCAGTACACCATGCATCCATTTACATATTTTGGAAAAATAAATATAGGGGTCATGGTAAATTACTTCTTAATCTTCTCAAAGAACTCAATAATTTTTTTTTCCAATAAAACATTACGCTTTCCAAGTAAGCATATTCATGTTCAAATAAAGATGAGAGAAATCCCACACAAACCACCTATAATATCATTCCAGACATAGATGTCTTTTGATATCAAAGAAATATTTCATTGTTCACAGACATAACCACTGTGATCTTCTTGGGGTCCATTGAAGCACTTGGTTCCAAGAACACATGATGAAGAAGTATCATATCCTTGATCAAGAAGGAGAATTGGAAAAAAATTCATAAATATGATGATTCTGAGGAGTGCTCACCACAGTCATCAAATTCATTTCATTATCCTCCTAGGTCCCTGAGTATGTCGGGATGTCATCCACAAATACCTTGATAAACGAGTGAAGATATTAATGAAACACCCTATTCATAAGCTTCATAAAGACCATTGAATCATTCACCAACCCAAAAGGAATGAACAAATTATCAAAATGATTGTACATTCTTCGGAAGGCTACTTTCGGAATATCCACCTCTATAACTATGACTTGGCGACACTCGAAATGAAAATCAATCATAGTGAACTAACATCCTTCCTTAATATAATAAAAAGGTTTAATAAATATGGGGAATATGGTACTTTTTCTTCTCATCAATTCATTCAGATATCGATAATTGATGCATAATCGAAGAGTCCATTATCCTTTTTCAAAAACAGAACTAGGGTGGACCAAGGTGAGATTCTCTAGTGAATGAATCCTTTGGATTTTAAATCATCTATTCATACCATAAATTCCGCCATCTTAGTGGGGTCCATATGATACAATGGAATAGATATAGATTTTGTTCCTGGTGCCAAATCAATGGTGAAGTCCATGTCTAGCTCTGGGGGGAAGCATAAGAAATTCTTTGTAAAACACTCTTTGATCTTATCAACCACATGGGGTAATCTAGCTCCCAGAACGCTATCACCATCCTCCATCATGGGCAATGAGATTTGAAAACCAATATTTTCCAATTACAAAAGTGGACATCTATCACATCCTAATAGAGGATCCCATTCACCTTGAAAACCCTATGTACCTCCATTAGGATCAACAAAACATACTCACTGCTGATAGCAATCAGTGTCCACCTAAAAATGAACCATCCAATCCATACTGAGAATCACTTTAATGAGATAAAACTCCAAAACCCAGAATTCCCATTCCATCTCAACCCTTGACATGGTCTGTACACAAGAAAGACATGTGAACCCCTACTCTCCCTTTTTACCAAGTAGCGTCACCAACATCATTCTGTAAGGAATAATCTCAGTTGGAAACATTAACACATCTACAAAACAAACATAAATAAAATAAATTGAGGCACCAGTAACAATTAGAACAATATATAATAATGATTCAATAAGAAATATACCTCAAAATGTTTCATGATTTTCATCTGATTCTGCTAGTGGTCGATCTATAAAATAAAGCTGCCTCGTCTCTGCCTGATCCTGAGAATGAACACTGACCTCCAACTCTATCCAAAATTGACTCTTCCTATAAAAGTATACATCCCTAAATCTATTAATTCTAAACCAAGATATAACATTCCTTTATGTTTTTGAAAAGGAAAACATTATTTTTAAAGATACATATCTTGAACCACCCTATTATGGTCATCCGATCAAGAAAACCAGTTTCATGTTCTTCAAAGTTCCACACCGATGGAATCTTCTAGGTGGAGCTAAACACACCAATCATATATTCCCTACTATCCCACACTAGTGGAACATGACTGAATCAACACCTGAAGCCATAGATGAAGATAGACAGAAAGGATATGTTGAACTACAACTTCCCTTCTTCTCTTTCTCATACCACTTCCACTTATTATCAGATGAACTACCACTTCCCCCTACTTACACTGCTCTAGAGAAACCAGACTTTCCATTATGGTCAATTTTTACCATAATAGCATGTCCAACCACTTTGGAATAATTCATTATCTTGAAAAAGAATAATTGATAATGGATTTCTGGCCCCAACCCCATATATAACATTTGGGCCTTTAGTTACTCATTGGAAACTACCTCAGGTGTGAATCAAACCAATTATTCAATGTTGTTAGCCAAATCCATCATGGTCCGGTCTCCCTAAAAAAAATTCCGAAACTCACAAGACATGGTGAAGTCAAATATTTTAGGATAATACTTCTTGCATAAGACTTCCTAGAAATATTTCCAAACACATCTACTTGATATTACTAGCTTTCACTACTGAGTCCTTACACATTCGACAGAGACCTCCCCACATGAATGAGGCACACCTTACACTGCCATCCTTTAGAGAATTAGTAAACTCAAAAATCCTCTCAATATTTTCAGACCATTCCTCATCGTATTGGGGATATGTGTAACATATAACATAAGGATGATTATTATTGAGGAACTCTTATGCTTTCTTCTTTCTAGGACCTAGTTTGGCTTGCGCAATAAGAGCAAGACCAGATCCCACTCTATGAACCAAATATTGGATAGCCGAAAACAAGGACTCCACGAGTCTCTACTGAATTTTTGAGAGAGAACTATCTACATACTATTACCATGTATGTATAAGAGGTATTTGGGGAAGCATTTTTTTTTCAAAAAAAGAAACAACCACAATGAAAAACCATCAATATAACCACTAATACAACACTCTGAAATTTTTATAAACAACAAAATTACCATGAACATTAAAAAATTAAAAAATACCACATAAAAAACTATTAAAAAAATCACTTCTTCC
Source organism: Viscum album (assembly GCA_963277665.1). NCBI lineage: Eukaryota > Viridiplantae > Streptophyta > Magnoliopsida > Santalales > Viscaceae > Viscum > Viscum album. The sequence goes on from OY728152.1 coordinate 2,090,786,085, forward strand.
ACTCCTAGAATCCTTGAATAGTATACAACCTTTACATTTCCCTCGAAGTATAAGTCAACCCAAATTTATCAACATCCCATGGAGACTCAAGATCTGTCGTAAGGTCTGTTCGTTAGACACCACACTCACAACTACATCCTTAAGACTTGAAACTTATAGCTCTAGTATATCATGACTCGTCCCAAATTACATGACCCAGAAATATAGAAACCTCCCCCAATACCATTTTTTCACAAACTGATCCATGGTTTCAATCAAACTAACACTCGACTTAGCCCTTGGCATTGCCCGAAGTGTATTCTTGATCCTCATGGGCTGGAAACTAGTGCTTAGGTTTCAATAATTAACATTGGGAATGATTTCACCCATGTGTAATATAATAAAAACCCCAAAAGGCAAAATAATTACATAACTAATAATCATAACCAAACAAGATTCAAAAAATTCGGATTTTATTTTTTCGACTTTAACTAATACCAAAAATACCACAATGGAAATGGAATAACCAATGAATTAAAAAAAACATCCACGTAACAAGAGGGTAAAAACCATTAATCCACCCTCACCAACACCTACAAAAAGTGGAACACTAGCAACCATTTCAACCATGACCCCCACTAAACATATTACCTTTTCATGGTTCAAACATCACAGTGTCTACATAATCCAAAATATGTTTGTAGGGTGTGATCCAAATCCTATCAGGATTCCACCCAAAAGAAAATATTCCAAGATATAACATTATATGTTAAGTCAACACGCACTTTTTCATAATGACATTTTTAAACAATTAACGGAAATATTTTCTAAAAATAAACATTCTTTCTATCCACAATGTACATAAGGTCCACCACATACTGATAGTTATATCCACATCACAAAAGCATCATGTCACAAGATAGAATCATGGGATATACCTATAGGTAACTAGAAAATGTCATAATCTATGAACCATATATCTCGGTGGTCAAAATCCTCCAACCAAAATCAATAGCATCCCTCTTCATGAGCCAGGAGAGGGAACACACCCAAAGGTCTAGTGATCTCCATATCATAATCCAAAACCAATAGTGGTCTTTTGCATGATCGACTAGACGGGATCCCATCACATGTTTTATTGGTATAAAATCATGTCACATGTTTAGTTAGTGTTGTAGGGTAAATCTAGTTGGTAGAAGCTAGGCCTCATCCCTACCAAATCAACTAGAACACTAGTTTTAGTTCACCAACGTAGATACCTGGGATTCTCTTTCTGCTCAAATTCCATTTCTCATATCACATATATCATTATGTTCACATACATATGCTAAGAATCATGAAAACACCACTATAAAAATTCACATACACACTAAATACTTTTTAAAATTAATTTCACACAACCTTCATTGTTTATGAAATCAATTTGGAAACATAAGAAGTTGGGAACATATGAAATCCAACCATTTCAATGGGAAAATCCCATTTCAAATCTTACACAAAACAAATCCATTTTAAAAAGTCCTTTTCATAACATATGCAATTCAAAAACCACATTTAAGGTGAACAATAATGAATCTCACAAGGCACAAATACCATTTCTTTTAGGAATAAAACATTCAACTCATTATCACCTTTCAATCCCCTTGAAATAAAATTCCACACATTTTCATAAAAATCATAAAAATCATTCAAGAAACAACACGATAAAGTACACATGAAACACAACCATTTTCCTTTAGAAAATAAAATTTTTTCACATATTCATCTCAAAAACATTTTAAAACATACTTCACAACCCATAAATAATCCATAGAACACATTTAATAAAAAAAACCAATCCCAAATCATCTATTATTGTAAAATAATCACACCACCAACATCACACATAGAAACTACTAGAAACCTGTGGAAAACTAAAACCACGCCACCAAGAGACCAAAAAAGTGAAATATATAACAATATACATCATGATTCCACCCTAAAATACAAGATCGACTCCCCATTAGGTCAAACAACCCGCTGGAAAAGTCAACCCCAAATAGGGAGGGAGAGAAAGCCAAGAATAATTAAGAAATTGAGAGAAAGGAGACATACTTGATGATTTTAGGATTCTACCAAACTAAAAACAAACAAATATGGGAGTTAAAGAGGTCTAAGAATGAGTGGATAAATATCTAAATGTTTCAAAACCTATATGGTTTGGACTAGGTTTGATTTAGGGTTAAATCCAAAGTGGGTAGAAGAGTAATTTTACAATTTTTAATGTCATGGACATGTCACATGGTTAGGAAGCATTATTTTAATTACCATCCAGCTTCCATGTGTTCTCTCTATCAAATAGGAATGAGGTATCACTATTTCCTAGGTAATGGAATATATCTGTGTGGAAAGAAATGTAGCCTGGACAATGACATTATCTAAGGAACATAGATTTCTCTAGGCTACTGCACTATTTCCCTTAACCATTTTCCAACCTTGCAGCACCTGCTATCCAGCCAAAAAATACCATTATAAAAAAAACTCTTGGACAATATTTGAAACCAATATAAGACCAAATGAAACAAAGGAATACCTAAAAATCGAATCATTTATGTTACAAATTAATTTTAATGGTGTTAGAATATAACACGATGAGTTTTTAGGTATTATTATTTATTTATTAAACTAAAATTATTTGATAAAATGTGTTACATGAAACACCATGTTGTGATTTTACTACATGGGAAACAAGGTCAGCTTTCATTACACACAATATTGAGTTTTAACAGAACCATGATATATTGTTAATATAGCTATTTAGGCACTATCGTTATAACCTAGACACTAAACATATTGATATAAATATTAATTAATAATTTCTACATATTATGTATAATGGTTTTATATAAAGAAAAAAATGATAAAAATAAGTACCTAATAGTCGGTAATTCCTTTATATTCTAAAAAATAATATTTTCTTAAAAATTGTTTTTTTCCATTTTGAAAGTACTAATATTATTATTTTTTGAAGCTACTAGAAATGTATTTTGATAAAATAAACTAAATTTTTTAAATAAAAATTCCAAAATCATCCTTGGATGATTTTTTTTGGATTTATTTTGGAATGGTTTTAGTTTTTTGTGAATAGTAAAATATAATGAATTTTAATTGAGAATGAACATATATGTTAATTTAATTAAGAAGATAAATTATAATTTATTTTTTTGTCAAAGAAACATGAGTTCAATTATTAATATAGTATTTCAATTTGGGTCCTTGGGATCAATTTCATATTTAATTTTATATAAAAACATTTAAAACAATGGAACATTTTCCCTATCAAAACTGGTTTTCTCATCGTGTTGGTGAGATTATTTTTGAAATTATAATTTTCTAATTAAATTAATATAATTTATAAAAAAGGATTCCATATTTGGAAGCATAATAATATTTATTATATAATGTCATGACCCCCTCACACCAATGATGCCCCTCTTGAGCTGGCAATGGTGAAAGTGAGATAATGACCCCCGAGTCCCGCCACTAGTAGGCCTCGGAGTAGCAAATAACACCCAGGGTATGATTTTTCACAAATATGGGAAGCATTACCCTTTTTATTATTTTAGATTAGGAAATAGGATGAATCAACACCAAATGAAAAATGAACAAGTAAATGGAAATAAAACCCAAAACCAAACCCATATGCATGCTTTATACAATATTGAAACCAAAGTACAAGTACAAGAAAATCTCCAAAGTACGATACCAAAAGAAAAGAAAGGAAAAACGGAAACCATCATAACTCTGATGCCCAACTATCAAGGCCCCGTACTGTCCCTGAATACCTCATGAAAACCTAAAAGTAAATGTAGGGTGAGCATACAAGTATACTCATTAAGAAAACTTTAAACTCTCATGCACAGGTGGGGAGACATCCCAATGCCCCGTGAGAAAACAGAAGGAACAAAAGACTAGCAAAGAATCTATCCACCCAACCTTACAAGACACACTCACCAAATATAGCAAGTCAATAGAATAGTAGTATAGTAATATTATCCATGTATGGGTACCCCGCACCACCTTCCCACTAAATAATTCTCAATACCTCACGCCTAACACTCTGATGCTTCACCCTCTTCTAGAGCTAGTGATGCAACCTTTCCATACGAAGCTCGAGCTAGTGCCACAACATGACCCTACGAAGCTCATAGTATCCTGTCGGCACACAATCCTTTGCCATCACTACATATCATCCCGAAGACACCTGGAAACTACATTACATACTAATCCTGAAGAATATTTGGAAAAATATGACATAACCTGCATGAAGGATCTTGGGCTGTAGAACCTGGAAGAGGGAGCACAGGAAAGAACAGTAACCATCCATCCTTCAGATGTTGGGAATCTCATCACCCATCCCACGAGTGTTCGTTATGTAGTGCTCAACATAGGTGGGGCACGTAAAGAGACATTAAATGTATAGATTTATATATTTTATATCAACCACTCAGACCATCCTAAGGCTTCTACACAAAAGATATGAGCACGTCTCGACACTGCAACCATGAAAGTATGCAGTCAATGAACCACCCCAAACCCCATTAAGCTTTTCATGTCCCAATAGTTTTAGTTTATCAGTTCCTTAACTACCGAGAAACTAACAACAACCAAACCAGATCAATTGTTCATAAAACATATCCCTGCCAACCACAAATAAGGTTAGGGAAAACATAAGCAACACAAAACCATTTTTTATTATCAGCCAACCAATTCTGTTTTTTTTTCGTATTTAATCGACTACCATGCCCCACTGTTCATTAGTTAACTCTTCCTATTTTATTCCAATTCACAACCCATCCCTGCAGCCCTACTGCTAACCACCGCAACCACAAAGACCTCGGAAACAAAACCCTCACCGCATCATTATCCCTTCCATTCCATTCAGCATTTCCATACTACCCATCAGAACCATATGATACACTCCAACCCACAACCAAGCCAACCACAACCCCACTGCTCACCCATTCCACAAGAACCCACGAAACACCCCTTCACATAATTAAACCCAAACTAGCACCCTCAAAATTCATTATTCCATTTAATTTAATTAGGGAGATCATACAAGGGTTCCAGGTATTCATTTAATCATCCAATTTTACATGATTAACCACTTTCTACTTTCTATGAATTCCATCGATGAAACAATCCAAGAAAACAAGGAAACATCTAATGGCACAAGAAAACGCCCCAAACAACTGTCATTTTTAGTAGGCATAAGCCCATTCAATTCACAACATAATCAAAGGAGAAGAATTGATGGAAATAAAACAAAAATACCAACAAAGATCTCCCCAAACCTGTTATATAACCAATTATTTTCTTTATTTACTGGTTCAACAGTATCTCATTAAACAAGAGGATATCCACCCCGTATGATGGACAAAAATTTGATAGAGATGAAGGTATGATCCCCACCTCAAAGGTTTTTGATGTAACCACGGTGGTCGAAGAATGCTCATGAAACCAGGTTGATTCTCCACTAATACTCTTTAGATATCCTCTCCTAACGCAACCAAGACCAAATCTCATCATATTAAACATCCACAAGCTTATATCTACCCATAATGAGAATAGATATATGAAAATGAGAGAAGAGGAGGAGTAGATCTATGTAGATCTTGGAAAAGAAGCAAGAAAGATCACATACATTAAGAAACCCACTTGGATTTGCCAAGAAAAGCCTCCGGATCTCCTCAAAATCACTTGGGAGAGGCTCTTATACCTCCAAGGAAGGGTAATCCCAGGTTATGGACACATAGGGGCTTAAAAGATCCATTTAGAGGCAAAAGAGCTCAGATCCACAATTTTAGGATCAAAATTTAAGTTCCCTCATGGTTAGTCCGCACGGTTTAGAAAACCATGAGCAAACGGTGCATTAGCTTCTACCTCGCCAAACACTCCTTGCACGGTTAGTCCGCATAGTTATCCAAACTGTGTTCTAGCCGTGTATTAACCCCTACCTCCAACACCAACCTTTCATGGTTTCGCCGCACGCTTTAGCCAAACCGTGCGCTAACTATGTGAAAGCTATTTCCCTTTAGTTTTCCTTAAATGTCCACCCAAACGCACCCCCAAGTCATATTGACCTCTCGACACACCTCCAGCACCACATTTAACAAAGGAATGGACCAGAGAGGTCTGGGCCATTACATCAGATACCTCTCAAATAATTCTTTTCTTAGAGAATCTAATGACGCACCTAAAGAAAGGAGAGGGGTCCGAACAACTTCCCCTTGAAAGATACCTCTCAGGGGAAAACCTCCTTGTTTCCAAGGATCGACCCATTCTCCATCTATCACTTGAACAATCAAAAACATACCAATCCTCTCCCCCATGAAACCTATCAAAACAAAAGACCAAACTGTTCGGTCATGTGGGTGAGGGGTTTTCCATTCCTCCATGTTAAGATATTATCTGCTTTGGGCGGCACTGACTCACCCGCACAGGTATAGGTGCATCCACTTTAATGCATCTTAATTACGGATCAAGTCCTCCCCTCTCCACATATCAGGACACTTGACACACATCCAAAGAAAAGGAAAACAACACATTCCATAATCATCAAAGTAAAGTGTTCCATCATCCATGTAAAAACAAGTTAGAACAAAACTTAAAACAACTCTGGGTACTGGGCGTGCATCTGCATCTCTCTTTCCCGGGTACATTCCTCATGCCCACCATGTCTCCAAAAAACACGAACCAAACGAATGGTTCATCCACAAAGAACCTTCTCTTCATGACCTTCGATCATCACTGGTCATTCCAAGAACATTCAATCATCCCCAATATCTAGCTCTCCCATGTTGAGGGCATGTGAATCGCCGTGCAGATACTGACGGAGCTGGGACACATGAAGAACATCGTGAACCCTTGGTAGTTGTGGTGGAAACGCCAGCTGATAAGCCACCTCACCGACCTGCTACAGCACTTCGAGCAGTCCGACAAACCTGGGGGAAAGCTTAATCCCTCTGTAGAACCTCCACTGCCCACGCTGGGGGAAAACCTTCAGGAATACGTTTTCCCTGACCTCGAACTCCAAGGGTCTCCTCTTATTATCAGTGTATGACTTCTGCTAGTCCTAATCTACCTTCATCCTCTCCCGTATAAGTTGAACCTTCTCTGTCATGCTCTAAACCACATTTGGGCCAAGAACACCTACTTTTCTGACCTCTGTCTAGCATAAGGGCGAGCGGCACAGCCTCCCGTACAAAGCTTCAAAATCAACCTTGCCAATGGTAGACTGATAGCTATTGTTGTAAGAGAACTCTATCTGAGGAAATTGTTATACCCATGATCCTCCAAGGTCTAAAACACATGCTCATTACATTTCTTCCAATGTTTGGATGGTGTGCTCTGTCTGCCCATCTGTCTGGGGGTAGAAAGCAGTGTTAAGGCTTCGCTGGGTGCCAAACGCATGCTGCAATCCCCTCCAGAATCGTGAGGTAAATCGTGAATCCCTATCCGAGACTATGGACCTCGGAAATCCAAGTAACTAAACCACCTCATCCACATACCTCTGTGTTATGGCATCCATTGTACCAGACTCCTCGATTGCTAGGAAGTGAGCCTATTTTGTCAACCGGTCCACCACCACCCAGATGGCATCGTAGCCCCCATGATCCTTGGGTAGACCTGTGACAAAATCCATCGAGATGTCGTCCCACATCCACTCCGGGACATCTAGAGGTTGCAATAAACCACCTAGAATACACTGTTCTGCCTTCACCTGCTGACACACATGGCACTTGGCCAAGAACTCTGCCACCACCCACTTTACCCCAGGCCACCAAAAATGTCTCCTCACACCCTAGTAAATCGTGGAAACATACGGGTGTACCACTATGGGTGAGTGGTAGAACTCACCAAAAACCCTCTTGTGCATCATCTATGGAAAAAAATATTCCCTCAGAAAAGCATCTGATTCTGACTTTCCTTCGTCCACCCTTCCGGGGCATCACCTTGGGAATCTCGGTCACGCATCACATCACTTTCTGAGTCTCCCCACTAGGACTCCTCCACCTTTCATACTAGAGAAGAATGGACTATCATCTAATACATGAAACCTCTACCACCATCCATCATTGCATCCAGGTTCAGGGTAGCCAACTCCTCTATTTCCTTCCAAGCATCTTCCGACTCTAAAATCGTATCCTTCTATTACTTCATGCTCAATGCATCGACCAACACATTCCATTTCCCTGAGGTGTAGGAAATTTCAAAGTCGTTGTCCTGATGGACTCCATCCACCTTCGTTTGTGTCAGTTTAGGTCCCACTGGGAGAAGATATGCTTCAAGATTTTGTGATCCATGAAGACCACAAACCTCTCCCCAATGAGGTAATGCCACCCCAACTATAGCGCAAAAATGACCGCCGTAAGCTCCAGATCATGGGTGGCATAATTACGCTCATGAGGATGTAACTTCCTATACCCATAAGAGGTCTCCCCTTGCCACTACATCAACACACATCTAAGTCCTTGCACTGATGCATCCCAGAACACCTCATACGCCACCCGTTCTTCTAGAAATCGCATTACTAGGGCACTATCCAACATCTCCTTCAGGTAACTAAAGGATTCCTCACACTAATCATCCCACACGAAAGCTCGATCCTTCTTCTTCAAGGCTTTCAAAGGTGCTGCAACTTAGGAGATGTTGGTTACAAACCTCCGGTAGTAACCTGCCAGTCCAAGGAAACTACGAACCTCTGCCATGTTCTTGGGAGCTACCCATGAAACAAACGCCTCGAACTTCGATGGGTCCACCGCTATTCCTTTATTGGACACCATGTGCCCATGGAAGTGCACTTCTCTTGTGCAGAACATGCACTTGGACAATTTCTTAGAGAGTTGGTGGTCTCGGAGGACCTCTAAAACTATTCAAAAGTGCTCAGCGTGATCCTACACTAATCATGAGTAGATCATAATGTTGTCAATAAACAGGACCATGAACAGATCCAGGTATTCCCAGAAGACGGATTTCATGAGTCCCACGAACACAAATGGTGCATTTGTAACACCGAACGACATGAATACAAACTCAAAGTTCCCATACTTACAACTGAAGGAAGTCTTTCAGATGTTGCCCTCCGTCACCCTCAACTGATGATATCCAGACTGCAGATCTATCATAGAGAACCAACCTTCTCCCTTCAGCTGGTCAAGGAGATATTCTATCCTCAAAAGGGGGTAACATTTCTTGAATGATACTTGATTCAGTATCTGGTAGTCTTTGCACAGCCTGAGACCACCATCTCCCTTCATTGCGAACAAGAGAGGAGAACCCCAAGGTGACACACTTGGTCGAACAAAACCCTTTTTCATCAGATCGTCAATCTGAATCTGCACATCCCGCAGCTCAGAAGGTGCCATCTGGTAGGGAGCCATTGAAATCGGACGGGCACCAGGTTGCAAGTTTATCCCGAACTCAATATCATGTCGAGGGGGTAGGTTCGCCACCTCTTCAGGGAAGATGTCTATAAACTCACCAACGATCCATAGGACTTCTACCATTTCTGTATTCGCCGACTACACTGACAGTTTCACTAATAAGGAAATGAGGGGATCCACTTTCCTATTACCTTCTTGGTAACCCCGATCACTGATGAAAGTCACATGTTGGCCGCCCAAGATTGAAAACACAACCCTTATTTGGAAACAATTGATGATGACACACACTGATAACAGCCATTTGATGCCTAGAATGACGTCGTATGGGTGAATTTGCAGTAAAAGAATATCTCAACTAGATTGGTGTGGCCCCAACATTATCCTACATCCTCGAAAAACACGAGACAAGATGGTCTGACCTCCAGCTGGCATACTCAAAACTTGGTGTATGGAAAGCGTCTCTATGTCTAGGGACAAGGAATGGGCTAGACTAGGAGGAACAAAGGAGTGTGAAGATCTTGAATTAAAGAAGTCATAAGAAAGGGTACAAAACATGTTGATCGATCCTCGAACGACTTCTGGCCCTACTAAAACTACCACCACTGTGGTGTGAACCTTCCCACGCCCAGTTCCTCTACCTCTCAGTTGTCCCCCCCCCCCCCGATCACACCCCAGTCGAGGTCCCTAAGGAGTACCCTGAGTTCGGCCTCCTCCTGCAACGTTTTCCCTTGGAGGAGTGGAAGCTCACAACCCCTGGTGCTGTTGCTAGAAGGGCCTGGCTGTAAACTATTGGGGTTGAGGCTGGTGCTGTATTGGTCCACTTCCACTATAATGTACTTGGTTCAGAAACTGGTGCCGAAGGTGCCCACGACTACCACAGATGAAACACCTCGGTCTTGTCTCAATGAAAAAGGGTGAGGACCCGGAGATCAAAACCAAAACTGCTGATGCATGCTCCCTACTGGTCGGAACCTAGAGGGCCCTGATGCTGGAGGCCTGCTGCTGATGACTTTCCCCTTCAAAGAGCCCAAATGGATTCCTTCTCGCAACACACCTCCCAGTTTGTGCATCCTTTCCATCACTTCATCCTTCTTCTGGACCTCTAAGTATTTCAGTAGGGTGAAGGGAGTAACAACATACAGGAGAGAAGGTAGAAGTGCCTCCGGAAAATGTCTCACCCCGAGACTCCTCATCTGGAATGAGTTCGAGAGTAAATCGAAAGAGATCCATGAACATGATCCCCAACTCTCACACTGACATACTCCCCTGCTGGAGGAAGAGTAGTTCCTACCTCTTCTCAGCCTTCATAGTGGATGAGAGGAATTCTTCCTGGAACTCCATATAGAAGTCAGTCCACTTGACCTCATCCTCATTTTTCTCCCCAAGATAAAGCATCCACCATTGACGCGCTGCTCCACACATCTGGATCAGATACAGAGGAACCCAGTACTCTGTCGAAGCCTGGATCAAGCTGAAATCTATCACCAGCTCCTCTAGCTAGATCTCTGTCTCTATGTTTTAGATGTTGACCTCGTACTTCCCGAGAGTCTACCACTGAAAGCCTCGAAGCATCTTCTTCCACTGATTGTCCTCCATCTCTCGGTCAGCCTTTTGTTGTTCAGCCAAGTCAACCTCATGGGCCTCAATTTCCTGCACTACGCGTGATCATATCCTAGGTGCCATAACTTCATGGTAAACAAGGAATGTCTAATCTTGAGTAGTGTAGAATATTGTTCTTAAATTTTCTTAGACTTTTTATTCATTTTAAATCCCCAAAATTCCCCCAAAAACACAAGAACACAATTCATTATGATGCATGAACCTTTCTTAGGTTTCCTACCCTGCAATCAGTGTGGCCTCACTTTGTCATTTGGTAGGTCCACAGTCCTTGCATCAGATCACGAGGGGCCCCAAAATCCTGTGTCCTAGTCGGTCTTCCATGGCCTATTTCACGGTCCAAAATCATCTGACATCGTTTCCCTACCATTCCATGCAATCCTCACTGTGCCTAACTCAAGACTCCATCATATCTCTCAAACATCATCCCACGATACAATTCTTTCTTGACCCTCTTTCACCAAAGATGCCCCTCCTGAGCTGTTCATGGTTAAAGGGAGATAATGACCCCCCCGTGTCCCACCTCCAGTAGGCCTCAGATTGGCGACTAGAACCAAGGGTATGAGTTTTCAAAAATATGGGAGGCATTACCATTTTTATTATTGAAGATCGGGAAATAGGATGAATCAACACCCAAAGAAAAAGTAATAAGTAAATTGAAATAAAACCCAAAACCAAACCCATATGCATGTTTTATACAATACTGAAACAAAAGTACAAGTACAAGAAAAGCTCCAAAGTATGATACCAAACGAAAGGAAAGAAAAAATTGCGAATAATAAAAACTCCAATGCCGAACTAGAAAGGTCTCGTACGGTCCTTGAATTCTACTGAAAACCTAAAATTAAATGTAGGGTGATCATACAAGTATACTAAGTAAGAAAACCTAAAGCTCTCGTACACAAGTGGGGAGACATCCTAATGTCGCGTGAGAAAACAGAAGAAGCCACAACCTAGCAAGGAATCTATGATGTAATGGAACAGACCTCTTCAGTCCATTCCTTTGTGAAATGTGGTGCTGGAGGTGTTCTAGGAGGTCAAGGTGGCTTGGGGTGCATTTGTGTGGACTTTTATGGAAAGGTAAAGGGAAATAGCTTCCGCACAGTTGGTGCACAGTTTGGATAAACCGTGCGGCCAAACCGTGTAAGGTTGGTGTTGTAGGCAGTGGATAACACATGGTTAACACATAATTTGGCTAAATATGCAGAAAAACTACATGGGAAGTGTTTTTTGAGGAAGAATATAACGCACGGTTAGTGCACGGTTTGCTAAACCGTGCGGACTAACCATGTCAGCACTTAAAGTTAGATCCTAAATATTGTGGATCTGAACTCTTTATCCACTAAATGTTTTGTTTTAGCCCATAAGTGGCCATAACTCTATATTACCCTTCCTTGTAGGTATAAGAACCTCTCCCAAGTGTTTTGGAGGCGATCCAGAGGCTTTTCATCGTGAAGCGGAGCCTGTTTCTTGAGGTATGTGATTGTTCTTTCTTGATTTCCTAAATATACATAGATATACTCCTCCTCTTCTCTCGGTTTCTTAGATATATCCTCTTTATGGGTAGATCTAAGCATGTGGGTGTCATATATGATGAGATTTGGTCTTGGTAGTGTTAGGAGAGGATATCTAAAGAGGATTCGTGGATAATAGACTTGGTTTCTTGAGCGTTCTTCGACCATCGTGGTTTTGTCAAAAACCATTGAGGTAGGGATCTTACCTTCGTCTCTCTCTCACTTTTGTGCATCATGTGGGGTGGGTATCCTCTTGTTTTATGAGATATGGTTGAACCATTAAATAAAGATAATAACTGGGTAAAGAACGGGTTTGGGGAGATCATTTTTGGTATTGTTGTTTTATTTCCATCCATTCTTTTCCTTTGATTATGTTTTGAATTGAATGGGCATATGCCTACTAAAAATCACGGTAGTTGGGGGTCTTTGCTTGTGCAAATATATCTTTCCTTGTTTTTCTAGATTTTTTTGTGGATGGAATTCATAGAAAGTGTAAATTGGTTAATAATGTAAAATTGGATGATTAAATGAATACCTGGAACCCTTTTATGATCACCCTGATTATATTAAATGAAAGTATGAATTTTATGGGTGCTGGTTAGGGTTTAATTATGTGAAGGTGTGTTTCGTGGATTATTGTGGAATGGGTGAGCAGCGGGGCTGCGGTTGGCTTGGTTCTGGGTTGGCATGTATCATATGGTTGTGATGGGTAGCAAGGCTCTAGTGAATGGTATGGAAGGGATAATGATGCAGTGTGTGTTTTGTTTCCGAGGTGTTTGTGGTTGTGATGGTTGGAATCAGGGCTGGAGGGATGGGTTGCGAATAGGAATAAAAGTGGAAGAGTTAACTAATGAACTGTGGGGCATGGCAGTTGATTAAATACGGAAAAAATTAAATTAGTTGGCTGATAAAAGAAAATGGTTTTTTGTTGCTAGTGTTTTCCCTTACCTTATTTGTGGTTGGCAGCAATATGTTTTACGAATGATTGATCTGGTTTGGTTTTTGTTAGTTTCTTGGTAGTTAAGGAACTGATAAACTAAAAATTTTGGAACCTGAAAAGCTTAATGGGGTTTAGGGTTGTTCATTGTGTGCATACCTTCATGGTAGCAGTGTCGAGGAGTTCTCAGATCTTTTGTGTAGAAGCCTTAGGATGGGCTGAGTGGTTGATATAAATTATATAAATCTATACGTTTTATGTTTCTTTACGTACCCCACCCATGTTGAGCACTACGTGACGAGCACCCATGGGATGAGGGGTGAGACTCCCAACATCAAAATGATGGCTGGTTACTATTCTTCCCGGTGCTCCCTCTTCCAGGTTCTATAGCCCAAGATCATTCTGGCAGGTTATGGCCGATTTTTCCCAAGAGTCTTCAGGATGAGGGTGTAATGTGGTTCCCAGGTGTCTTCGAGATGAGATGTGGTGATGGGCGAGGATTGTGTGCCGATAGGATACTATGAGCTTCGTTTGGCCAGGTTGCGACACTAGCTCGAGCTTCGTATGGCCAGGTTGCAGCACTAGATCTTGAAGAGGGGGAAGCATCAGAGCGTTAGGCTTGAGGGCATGAGAATTATTCAGTGGGAAGGATGTGTGGGTACCCATACTATGATAATATTACTATACTACTATATTGACTTGCAATATTTGGTGAGTGTGGCTTGTAAGGTTGGGTGGATAGATTATTTTCTAGGCTTTGGTCCCTTCTGTTTTCTCACGGGGAATTAGGATGTCTCCCCACCCGTGTACGAGAGATTTAGGTTTTCCTACTATGTATACTTATATGCTCACCCTACGTTTACTTTCAGGTTTTTAGGAGGACTTTAGGGATTGTACGGGACCTTGTTAGTTGGGTGTTGGAGTTTTTCTGGTTTCATTGTTTTTCTTTCTTTTCTTTTGGTATCATACTTTGGAGCTTTTCTTGTACTTGTCCTTTTGTTTCAGTATTGTACAAAACATGAATATGGGTTTGGTTTTGGGTTTTATTTCCATTTACTTGTTCCTTTCTATTTTTGGTGTTGATTCATCCAATTTCCCAATCTTAAATAATAAAAATGCTAATTCCTCCCATATTAGTGAAAACTCGTATCCTTGGTGCAAGTCGCCACTCCGAGGCCTACTTGGGGCGAGACTTGGGGGGTCATTATCCCCCTTTGACCGTTCCCAGCTCAGAAGGGGAATATTTGGTGGGAGGGGGTCATGACATATAATATGATTAACACAATTTTTTATCAAAAGTAATAGTAAAAATAGAAAAAACTATTTATCGTAGTTAAGGAAAAAATGGGTTTACCAATGTTTTGACATGAAATATAAGGTTTAAAACCCTAAAAAAATTCCAACACACATTTTGTGGATATATATAGACATTAAATATTATATTATCTATAATAATCTATTTTTAAGCCATCTAAATTTAAAAAATGTGGGTTAAATTCTTTTATTCAAAAAATTTTAAGTGTACCACTCACTTTACTTATAAAATTCCACCACTTGTCCTCTCATAATAAAACTTTTATACCCTTTTGTTTTAGAAAATATATAACCAAATACTTTTCCAAAAACTCTTCTCTCCACATAGAAGCGTTATTTTTTATAAAAATTCAAACTAGGGTGGATTTTGGGGAAAATATAGCAATGTACTTGAAGAAATGGTAACATTCTTCACTAAGTGTTTTGGTATTATATCTTCTTAAACCCAATAAAATTATTATTATAGAATTATGATATAATAAGATTAGTATATTAAATATACTAAGATTTTTTTATGTTTATTTAATGACCTAAACCATACCCACATCCATCAAATGGGTTACAAAATCATTGATCATGTGTAAGAAGGACAACCACCTCACAAACTGATGTTAATTGTTTTCCATTGACACCTATCAAGGTTTGAAATAATGATGTATTTATTATTTATATATTATATTTATCATATTTATTATTCTTATGGGACTATAATATCACACATACCCTCATACACTCTATTTTGTGGGAATACGATAATGTCGCTTGTGTGTACAACATATTATTGCCTCGTGAAGTAATATGATTCATCCAAGCATTAGATGAAATGTAAATAAGACTTATTTAATGAAAATATGTTATATATATGCCCTAAAAATTATTATTTAATGATAATATATCACTTCAATTTCTTTATTTCTATCCATCATGTAAATTTACAAAATTAAAATGCTTATGTATGAGCTACCATATTCATGAATGGTGAATTTCACTTCTATAACTAAATTATATGGATTAATTTAAATAAATAAAAATTAATATATATTTTATTTATTCCATGTTTAAATTTAAGGATATTATGATACCATGATCATTGTAAAAGGACTAAAAAATAAAATAATAAAAACATGTAAGGAAAAAAACAATGTTGTTTTTACACGAAACATAACTTTAATATGATCATTTTAATAAATGGGTAATAAAAGGTTAGAAGAAAATAATATGGTTATATATATATATATATTTAATGGATTAATAATAATACTAAATAAATTATATAGGAGTTTTGAATGTTTATGACAGAATTCAAGACTTATGGTAAAGGATCTCCGTCTCACTTTTTACTTCTAGGAGACATATGCCATATTCACCACTTATTTATCACATGAGGTATATAAACTTCCCATGAATTTATTTTATTATTATTATACATAATATTATTTTAATTAATATATCTACTTTATGATATTTATTTCATGGGGTTTACAAATCAAAAGTTACCAAAGTAGTAATGGATTTTTGTCATAATTTACCTTATTTGAGATATACGCTATATGATGTGGAAATATTATTTCATGAGGTGTATATACAACCACATTGACATGTAATATCACGAATTTATTTTTCCTCATGATATTTGAAGACATATTTTATTTTATTCCTTCAAATGGATTATGATTCAAAGATACCAAAGTGGTCAATATTTTACATTACAATCTCATCATTTATTAGATTTTTTTGATTATGTTCCAATGATAAGATTTTATGATATATATATATATATATATAAACTCGTGAATTTTCTTATCTTGTATATATTAATGATATTTTAAATCAATATTACCATTTTCCCACACATCAGTAATTAAAATAACTGAGAAAATATTTTTATGAAAACCAAACATTATTTCCCTCTTCGGTCAAAAACCCATTTTATTCCAAAATAATATTTTTTTAAAATGTTTTACAAAAAGTTTTTATTATTATAATATTTAGTTTAAATAAAATCCATACCCATTTATCAATTTCAACAATTTTTTCACGAAATATTTATGTTTCTTTCAACACAATTCAATTTGGATTTTACCAAAAATGTGAAAGGAATATCTATTTTAAAGTGTGCAACATGAATGAAACGTCTCATATTCATTAATATTATTTTATTTGAATACTCCTTTATAAATTTTCAAGGATATTTTTAAATTGAAATATTTCCCAAAAAATTTATTTTACAAAAAATTTTCTTCAAGTGGGAAGTGAAATTTTATTATTGAATTTTTTAAATGATCGATTTAAATAATTTTCCATCTAAGATGAAATCCATTGATGTTACCTTCAACTTAATCGGTATATGATCCAAGGATATAATTTCTTTTATTCATCTAAATTATTTATATTTATGATTTTATGATTTATATGAAAACATTTTCTATTCTATGGGATATACTATGATAAAATTCTTTTAAATCCCATTTCTTTTTCCACTAGTTATACCATGATACAATTCATATGAAACCCACTTTATTTTCCGTAGGTTATAAAATGATATAATTCTTATGAAAAATGATTATTTTTCTATGGGTTATACTATGATTTAATGATTACATGGTTAAATAAACAGGTCTCTTTTACACTGGTTATGATATGATGAAATGTGAATGAAACCCATTCAATTTAATGGGTAATGATATGATAAATGTTTTATGATATTATAACACAAATATTTATAATTTTCATTATATTAAAGATGAGATATATATATCCTTCCAATTAATTGTGTAATATTCAATTTTATATTACTTCTTTAGGGTACATATATGGTTATAAAAAGACTAAAAATGAGGGTACATGGGTGGTTATACCAATCCTGAAAAAGAGCGTATACAAGTTGTTATCCCAAGCATGAAAAAGGGAACTTGGGATGTCATCCCAAGACTGATGAAGGTAAACAGGTTGGTATCCCAAGCCTAACATGCTATGATATTCATGTTGGGTGGACTTGACATTATATTTTCTATGTTCATGTGTATATTACAAAATTATTTCTTATGCCCACATTATACTCTACTGGACTATCATCATTGATTTCTTTATGAGTCATGTATTATAAACTACAAATATTTATTATATGACTCAATATTCTGGTATCTAATATGTAGGGTATGGTTTTCATATGTTATACTCATATTCTTATACCCTTATATTCATTGTATACTTATGTGTCTCCCTTTTTAATCCTTATCGAGCATATGATCTCACCATTTCTTATTTTCACATTTCCCTATGTCATGAAGATATGTATTATATAAGATTTTTCTATGAAGGGTTCTTGATATAAATTTCTTTATGGTAGATAATGTAGATCAACCATTGAATCGGTTGATTATGTTTCCATGTTTCTAAAAGAACTAAGCTATTAGAGTCCTCATTCATGTGTTTGTGTAATTTAAGGATTGTTAAAAAAATGATGTAATATCTATGTATGATAATCTAATATATCTATATAAATTACCCCAAATTCTTATACACAAATATTACATCTTAGTAGATAAATATTTAGTACGTATTATAATAATTCATTCTAGAATCATTTAGGTCTAGTGCCTTTGGAAACATGGACACATAAACAACTAGTTAATATGTGAGCTACATCATATCCCACTATGATTTTAATAATTATCACCCTTCTTATAAATATCATACATATTACCTTTATTCATACCCTAAAAAAATGAAACATAATAAAATTTTGGTAAAGATCTTGAGTAAGGGTAAAGAAGAAAAATATCAATATAATTTGAGTATATAAGTATGATAACAAGAAAATAACATTTGAAAACCAAACCCTTAATATAATAAATCATAAACAAGTGTTAAGGAATTAATATTGGTAGTTCATAAGAAAATAATCATAATTTAATTGAATAAAATGAGCCATAAGTTCATAAAATTGTGAAAATACATAGATTTTTAGAATACACATAATCATAAAAAAATCATATATCAAGGTTTCCGACAAATACATTCATAAAATTTTAGTCTTGGGAAAAACACCTATGTAACTGCTTTGAGCTTGGAATAACATCCCATGTACCCTATTTTATGCTTGGGATAACCTCTAATTGACCATTTGAGAGAATATAACATAAATTGTTTCCCAATTAATTAGAGTGAGATATAGGTCAAAACAACCACGTAATCAACACATTTTTGTTCTATAAGATCATAATACTTCATCATATTTGAACCCATGAAAATAAATGGAATTCAAAAATAATTCATCATATTATAACCCATGAAAAGAAATGGGATTCATATAACATCTCATCAATGCATCACCCTTGGAAAATAAAATAGTTTCATAAAATTATTATTGACATAAACATATACCATTAAAAGAAAGGGTCGTAATGGTATGCTTGGTTTATATCCCTATTAAATCAAAATTTAAAAAAATATATATATCATATTAGATGAAGAATTACATTGAAAGATCACTTGAAACATTTATTGAGGATAATATCCCATCTAATTTGAAAAAACATATTAAAATATAAAACATGTTCAAAATAATTTTCTTTTAAAATAGCTATTTAAATTCCAGGTGACACATGTACTCATTGGGGGAAAATGGTAAATGGTTTGATGGGCGAAAATAAATTTTATGTTATTATAGAGACTTTCACATCACTATTTTTGTTTTATCCCAATCTGTATCAGTATTCTTTATGGTGGATGGATTGAACCTGAGGGGACTAGGTGGTTTATCCATTTAACATTTTGAATGATGTTCCACAACCAAATGGACCCAGCGGGAGATTTCATGGGGTTAAGTATTTGTGCAATCAGTCTTTTTAGGATATGAATTCATCAGATGGTCTCCAACTAGTTTATTCATGGACATATAAACACCCAATAGCCATGGTATCCATAATTCACAGACCTTCCTTCCAAAGGTAGGCTCCTATTGGATGAAAATTTGGCTAATGACACTTAAGGACTTCTTTTTTGAGAGGATGGGAGGTCAGGATCATTATACCCTTTTGGGGGAATTATTTCCTATTATAATACTCTCTTATATATTTAAGTCATATTTATTTGTTTTGGAATACATGGTTCATTACTGAAGAGTGTATCCATGGTATACCCCTAGGATACAATATCATCAGGGATATAAATAGATTTGATGCTATAGAGGAAATTCTGAATAAATACATGAAATAAGGAACTCAAGAGTTTTTCATCTTCCAAGACAGATGGAAGGTGGTTTGATGTTGGTGTTAGACCCATAAGATAATTTTCCAACCTATCCACATGATAGAACTTGGAGAAAATGTAGTTAGGTTAGCTTTGGTCTTGGACCTTGGAGGAGGACCATTTTTTGGGGGTATAATTGGGTGGACCCATTTGGAAGGGAACCCCTTTGAGTTCGGACCTTCAAGTGGGAATACTACGTATCCTGGTCGGAATAGGAATTGGAGTTCTCATAGTTCATGATATGAGGTTTATTGTGTATATTTTGTGATAATCACAAATATCAAAGCCCACATGAGTGACACTCTCTATGGGAAAGAAGATTATGTGATAGATTTAAAAAACCACACACCTTCTCTTCTGCTGATGGAAGATGGTGGGGAAATAGTGAGAAAGCTCATAGATCAATGAACCCTTCAATGTGACATGACATTGGAGGTCATGTGGATCACCTCTCTAAAGGTAATGGAATAAACTTAGTGGGAGTGCCCCAGAATGTAAACTGGGAAAGGGGTGGAATGCCACATCTCATAAAAATGGAATGAAACCTTGATCCCTATGATGGATCACCTTTTCTCGTTGAATGGAAATGAATGTGATCATTCATGATCCCTAGAATGGGGAGTTACAAGTCAGTATCCCATGGTTGGACTCTATGATACTATGAGAATGTAGACTTAGGATCATTCCAAGGGTACAAACCATTGTGAGGAAAACCTTATTGACTCCACATACCGTGGGTATGTAGACTAATATAGTCATGTTGTTGCGCCCAGTGATCTGATCATACTGATCTAGTGGCTTTGGAAGAGAATTTGGAATGATACTGGTGGACTGGTTCACAGATGACCTATATAGGACTGAAAAATAATAGAGTGGTGATATTGTAGCCCAAGTGAAGGACACCTAAATACACCCTATTCCATGTACTGTTCTCTCATGTGGAATGAGTGCATCCCTCCATAGCATGACATTATACAGGTAGAGGGGTCGTCTGCATACTGAAGATGTACCCGGACATGGGTATGTACCACCGTGTACCGAAGTGGTACACGGTCCATAATGTGGTTCATCATGAGGTTTCGTGCTACGTCTGCATACTGATGCAGTACATGGTGTATGGTCCGATCTGTATAGTGATTCACTATGTGAACCTCTATATTAAAAAATGGCCTTGGAACCTATGGTTCTCGGGGAGTTCATCCGTGATGAATTTATGGGTCACGATGGAACCAATAAGGTTTTCAGTTCATTGATTATTATTTTGTTCCTTATTTTTATGGTTCATCACTGGTTATACAAACATAAATTTGATTCACGATTTTCACTTCGTCTTTGATTTGAAACCAAAGTTGGAATCCCCTCCAAATTTTATCCTCCAACCTCTACGGTCTCTTATAATTTGTCTTCATTCATCCTCCTTTCAATTAATCATGTGGTACTTTTATAAAGAAATGAGGAAATTATATCTATGGGCATGCGATGCCATTTGAGAAAGCCTATGAAGATGTATCTCAACCCACTGATGACTCAGTAAACCGGTGTTTGGTGAGGCTGTGGTTTATGGTTCATGGTTTGTGGAACCCTATCAGCTTTCTTCATTTGTAAACTGATGTGTTCCTAGGATGGTATGTGGATGTCATTCCGATGATTGATTTCTCCGATGACATGTTTTAGAGCATCTTTTGTTGGCTGGCCTTCGCCCCATGAGCCAGCGCTTCACGGGTTCTTCCACATACATGTGGTTTTCAATTCATGTGCCCAACGAACCTTTCCTAGTGATGGTATGAATTTCACATAAAACTCTTGAAAAAATTATTTCTCCAAGTTTCTTCTCAAATTTTCAATTCAATTTGAGTCTATTTTTCTATCTAGACCCATAAGAATGTTGACTTCCATCTTCAAAGTGTTTATGGGTGCCTTTACTTTACCATTTATAAATTTGCATGACCCTTTGAATTCTCCCCATCAGAATGAGCTTCAATTAGAACAAAGAGGATACTATTTTGATGTGTAATAAGTCCTAACATGAATTTCAAGAAAACGATATACTTTTTCATGATCCAAGGGACTCAGTAGCATTGTTTGTCAGTTATGGGTGTTTCATGGAAAGCCTCACAAACTTTTGTGCATTTTATTAATTATTTCCCTAGTTTTTTCCTAATCCTATTTGATACAGGATTAGATATTATATATTGACTTTATCTTAGGTCACCCTTTAAATGTTTTTGAACTAACAGAATCTATGTATCTTTTGATTATTTGATATCTCATCATTTTTTACTAAACCATACATTGTATAGGTTTAACAGAATCGTACTCGAATTTAATCCATCACTTCCCTTTGTGAGTTTTCACTATGGTGAGTATTGCATATTTTTTCATTGGTAGATTATAGTATTTCCAATCAGAATTATTACTAATGATTTAGGATGAACTTATTTTATCACAATTAGATGGGGAAGAGGTCCCATTTTGGGAGCCATCATTTAGAAATGCTCTAATAACTCTCAGATGTGAATGAGGGATTTTTCTTGACCCTAACATTGTGGTTTTGTATGTATATGTGACTTGGGATCCATTTTAGGCATACAAAGTATGGAAAGGACTCTCATGAGGATGAATTTTCCTTTGTTTTATGGAATTTTTGTACGTTATATGTGTAGAGCCACTAGGTCAAGATGTTCATAGTATAACATTGTCCTTTTCTAGAAGTTGGCCTTATATCTATGATGGCCGGGGTATTTATGGGAATTTTGGATTTTTTGAGGTTATGGGAGACAGTTGGTATCATATCTGAAGTATTATGTATGAATGTTTTAGTAACATTAATATCGGTAGTTAATAAAAAACCACTCCCACACGAATTTCTCTTTTGTAAGGGAGAGCTAGTTAATGGTAAAGTTTAACTTCATACAACCATGACACATAAAACCCATTATGGGAGATCATTTTACTCTATCCAAGAGAGATTAAATAACACATAATTATGATTAGAAATAATTTTCATCTTTGGGAATTTGAAATGTTAAAATTATGTAAACCATAATCTAGGTGGTGTTTGAATCTGGGGAGTGAAATGGGACATAAATGTCATACAGGCATACAAAAACTGGAAAGGACTCTCCTAAGGATGAATTATCCTTTGGTTGACGGATATTTTGTAGGCGACTTATGCAGAGCCACTGGGGCATGATGTGCATAGTCATAAAAGGGAATTTGTAGGATACTAGCCTTCTATCTCTGATGGCCATGAAGGATTATGGAGATTGGGGCATTTATGGAAACGATGTATGACTTATGAATGAGGGTGCACCTAATCATGAATGGAGGAATTTATTTAGCTAAACATTACTGTGAAAACTGGAAATAAGTGGGGGCATTTTTTTCATATGTGGATCATCTTCTCTCATATGGATGAGTAATTTTTATTTTTCATAAGCCTTAAGAGAGACCAGTGGTGAATCAGGACAAAACATTATGGTATATCTAGGATGTGGGTTGGAAAGAGAATGTAAATCATGACTTTGAGGGTTCTAAAATCAGGTGGGATTTCACAAGGCTTGGGAGATTTTAGAAGTACTTAGGCAAGAGAGGACTCTTGTTGGGATGAATCTTCCATTGATTGATGATCGTTCTGTTGGAAAAATATGCAGAGCCACCAGGGCATGATGTGTTTAGTCGTGTAAAGGTGTCTACTAGACAATGTCCTTCCATCTCTGATGGGCATGGAAGGTAATGGGGATCCAATATACCAAAATCACAGAGTTTGATGTATGGAAGAAGTGTATCTGGATACTTAGAAATGACCCGATTGTGATTCACCCATGGGATCAAGTAATCCCTTATATAGATATGGCTCATATGTAGGGTAAGGAATCTATCTCATCTTCGGAGTACCCAATAGTTTAACATCGTGTGAGCAGGACCTAGGGTTACATGTGGATTAGGGAACCAAAACATTCCTTTTAGGGTCATGCGGTTAGGACCAAACTCCTAGGATGATTTTCCATGATGTTGTAGTGGCTCCTTTTCTAAGGTCCCAAAGATCACATGATCTATGCTCGGTGTGAGAAACAAGGGATTATGAGGATTCGAATTCACCACATAAAAATGGAATAATCATTGACAGGGATCATTTTATACATCGACCAATTCTATGTAGTTTAATGTCGTGAAATAAGGATGAATTCTCCACAATTTATCATTATGTGGGGTTTATGTTGGTTAATCATGATGCAAAAAGGGAAATATGACTATCCTTAAGCATCCCTATAAATTGGATATTTCTAGTTATTCTATGTTCTAATTCAATTAGTGCACAAAAATGGGACATTTCAATACATTTTTTGTTGATTCTGGATGGTATAATTTGGTTCCACCACACATCTTCTCAGGGGGATACCAAGTTATATATAATTCCCAATGAACATTAATTGTGGATGTCTAGCCCATACATAAAAAAAGAAGGAATTTCATTTTAGGAATCTCATCCAAGATAAGAAACTAAGCATTTCTATTGAGAGGTTATGTTTAATGTCACACTGATATGACAATTATGGCCTTACAGTTTAGTGTTGTGCTTTAAGGATGTCGGAAAACAGTTTACTTTCACATTCCAGAGACAACTTTTCACAACAACCATAAATAGATTCAAGTTAATTGTGGTTTGGATATTCTATAATTACTTAGACATGAGTGATGAAATATGTTTTAAACAATATTCTTGGGGGGGGGGCTTAGACCAGGAATAATTAAATAGGTCTTGGAATACATTTTACATACAAAAATTGGAAAGGACTCACCTGGGGATGATTTTTTCTTTGATTGACAGGTGTTTTGTTGGAAACATATTCATATCCACTGGGGAATGATGTTCATTGTCAAATAAAGGTGTCCCCAAAACACTGTACTTCTATATCTGATGGCCATGAATGTTTATGGGGACACAAGATTTCCTAGAGTGTGGAGTTTGAAAAATAGGAATGATGTGTATGGGAACATAAGAAATATCTAGACAATGATTAGCTGTGAAGTACTGAATCTTATAAAAAAATATGACTCATATTTAAGGGATGTAGAATATTTTGAATTCTTCAGAGTGTCAGAATTCAGACATGGAATTTCTATCATCTCTTTGAATTCATTGTGTTGGAAATTGGGGGCATGTTGGGGATCTCATAATGCTGATAATCGGGTCACACATGACTATTGAGGAACCTTGTAGTTTAATGTCATGCGGTTAGGACCTTTCATGGATTCTCAGGTGCATGTCTAACCTATACACAGCAGAAGGTGAATTTTTTTCTCTTTGGGGTTGGACCGGGATAGAAGATCCATATGTCACTAAGTATATAGAAAGGACATGAATCAAGACCTACATAGTTCATAATGTTCCCTAAAAAATGTATGGTCAATGTGTAATTAAATGAGAGGGAATTTTTCATTAATTGGTAGTTAAGATAGGCCATTAAATCTAGGCATTTCTAGATATCCTAAAAGGGAAGGAATCAAGCCATACACAGTTCTAAATGTTCCATGTAACAATATAACTCGGATGTCGGAGTATGGGAATTTTGGTATCATCCTCTAAGGGTGTTATATCCATCATGTTACTATATAGTTTTTTCACATAGGTAACCCTTACCACTGATCCTAAGATCCCGCGAGTTATATTCGATGTGAGAAACAAGGAGCGATAAGGATTTACCTCCTAGTATGGGGTGATAGAGGATATAATAGAATTTTTTTTATTCATTTATTCTTGGGCCAAGATCGAGGGTCGAGGTGTTTCCATGCATCACACTAATGAATGGGAATCAATCCATACACTATTCTTTAGAAACCATGTAGTTTAATATCATTTGGTAGGTAAAAATCCATATAGTTTAATGTAATATGATTTGGATAATTTTTTACCTAGTAGTTTATTACCGTGCTATTAGGATGAATTATATTATGCATTTTAATTTTGTGTAGCTAGTAAATTTATGTTTCGGTTGTGTGAAGTATTTCGTTTAAAACCTTGACTTTGTGGGAGCTGTGAGGAGTTGTCCATCCCATAATATCAAGGAATATACTTCATTGGAATAAAACTTATCTATGACCTATGGTCCCTCCCATTTGGAACATGATTTGGGGATTTATTATCGTGTATAATTGGGGTTATGAGGGCCAACACCATATCTTCATCAAAGAAAGACCATAGGTGAACCTTTTTTATAAAGGCATATGAATTCTTAATGTGGTATATTTATAAATTGTGAAAAGTCTACAACCTTTTGTTGTCCAGATGTTCCAACTCATCGAACCATTTTTGGGATTGCACATCCGAAAAATTTTGATCCCAAATGGATACACTGAGTGATGGAAACTAAACACTGATGGAAAAACTACTTCTGTATCATATACAACTGAGTACAGGGTTTCCTGGGTGGAAATGCTGGTTGTGGTCTGGTAATCCCATAAATTATGAAGGATCTTGTATATCCATGATTTCTTATCCCTTTCTACGATCTTTTGGAGTATATTGTGAAATGTCTTGTTGAAATCCTCTATCTACCCATTGGCCACTACATGGTAGTTTTATGAATGGATAGCTTTGATTCCATACTCCATCTATAACTTGTAAAACTCAGCAGAGTAGAAGTTGGAGACATTTTCCATTAGTATTGAATGAGGGACACCAAATCTAGTAATGAATTGTCTTTCACAAATCTAACAATGCTTTTATCCTAGTCCTCTTTAAGGGTTATGGCTTCATCATATTTGGAGAAGAAGTTGATTGCTGTGAGAATGATCTTGAATTCTCTAGATATGGTGGGAGGATATGGTCCCACAAAATCCATCCGCTATATAAAACATGTACAGTAGTACAAATTTGTGTGAAGTAGCTCCAGGGGTTGGTGAATAAAGTTAGCATGAACATGGATGTAATTAAACTTCATTGTGAAAGTGGTGTAATCATATATCATAGTGGGAAAATAGTATCTAATACATTGAATTTGATGGGAGAACTTGGATACTGATTGGTGTGCTCCAAAAGATCTAGTGTGCAATTCATCAATGACGGTAGCAGTATCTTCGCTTTTGATGCACCTAATAAGGACTCCATAAATGTCTCATTTGTAGAGAACCATTCCTCAGTTTGTGCCATTGTAAAAGACAAAATTGACTACCTAAATCCAAATTTATTCTCTTATAGCCCGATCTAGTGGGAGTTCCCCCATCCATAGGTAATTTTCAATACAATTCATCCAGCTACTGGTGTGACCATAAGGCTCAGAAATGGGGATAATAATGTTTATTTCCTCCATATTGAAATGAATGAACGACAAGAACATCTGATGGTTGGGAATGCTGATGACTGTTTCATCCCATTCTGGATCATCCAATGCGGTGGATACATTTTTTTAATGCATCAACTTGAGAATTTTCTGATAGGGTGACATAAGTCAGTGTTGGTTTTGATTGTAATTTTTTCATCAACTCTTGGGCATGGTTAATCAGTGGTGAAAATAGTTCATTATCAATAGAATAGTCATCATTGACCTACTTGATGACCAGCCCTAAAATCACCATTTATCTTCAGGTGTTCAACTCATTCATGAAGTACTAGCTCCAAGCCCATAATGAGGGCCCGGTATTAAGATTCATTATTTTTTCACCACTCAGAAATAAGGAAGGAGTAAGGCATGGCGGCCTTTTCTGGGAATATGAATATAACACCCAGCCAAACTTTATTGATCACAAGATCCTCCATCTTTTTCCCTGTCAGGCTTCTAGATGATTCGTCAATGTACATTTCCCATGCCCTAGGGTCTTCTTGGATATATAATACCTCTGTATTAGGATGTTCAATATTTAATGTGGTTATTTCTTCCAGGGGTTGTTCCTCTCAGAAATACACTAATTCCTGGCCTTTTATGGATTTCTGGGGGATGTACCATATGTCAATCTATTATAAGATTACTTCCCACCATGATAGGAGTCCAGTTAAAATAAGAAAGCTAATGATTTAGTTGAGTGGGTTACAGTGGGAGACTAGGTCGACCTTGTGGTGCTACAAGTAATGCCTGAATTTCTGAACCACAAATATTTTGTCTAGGTAGTTCTTTCTTATTCATGAATATCAAGTCTCAGCATCGATCGTTGTTTGGAAGAGGTAATATAAACTGTTATCACTACCAATAAAATTCTTCTACGCGAGGAAAGTGACTAATGATAATTCCAAGGTGGTTACGTACAAAATGAGTGGTCTTCCTCCAACTGGTGGCATCAGAACTTGTTGTATTAGGAGATATATTTTGATATTTTTTAATACATCTTTAAAATAATTATCCCACTAATATGCAACCCCATTCTTTATAAACTTGGTTAATGAAAAATACTAACCTACATGTTTGGCAGTGAAGCGCTGAATGTAGGCCAAATTCACCTAGAGACCCATCAACTCAGTGATGATTCAATGTAGAGACATTCCAAATATGTATTTCTTCTTCTTAGGGTCATCTTTTATGCCAATATGGCATAGGAATAAGTTGAGGAATATCCCGGAGGTAACGTCAAATTCACACATTAGGGAATTCATCTTTACACTATGTTGTTGTAGTTTATTGAAGATGGTTTCACGGTCTATTAGGTGGTTTGAGCGCTGTTGGGATTTAACCATCATGTTATCCATGTATCACTCGACGAATTTTCCTATATAGGGATTCAAAATAAGATGCATGGCATACTGTTATGTAGTGCCGGTATTTTTCAGTTCAAATGGTATCACCTTATCGAAGAACACTGCCTATGGGGACAAAAATAGTGGATTCTTAATCATATTGGGATATTCAGATATGGTTGTATCCAGAATATCCATTCATAAAATAGAGGTCCTCATATATGGTGGTTTAATCGATCAATAATTCGGTGATCGGGATTGGAAAATAATATTTTAGGTAGTGCTAATTGGTGTCCCTAAAGTCAATGCAGACTCTAATATGGCAATTCTTCTTTTTGATAAGAACAATTTTTTTCCAACCATATCAGATACTAGACTTTCAAAATGAGTTTTTTTTATTAATTTGTCAACTTTATCCTCAATTTTGGGATCATGTGTTTGGGGGGCCCTTCTGCCAGGCTAGTTATAACCACGATAGTCTTTTGGCTGACCCAGGTGATGAGTAGCGACCTCAGGATCGAGGCATATCATTTATTTGTAGTTATAGTAAAAAAATATAATTTTTTCTTTAGGAAGTAAGTATATCAATTTAGCTACTCTAAAGTCATGTCCACCATAATTAGAGTGGCCCATAGTCGGTCTTTAGCGGCCAGGTTTATCTCCCTAAGTTCATCGATCATGGTGGAGACACCATCTGCACATGAAGGAGGGGAATCTCTAAGGTCTTATTATTTTTCTTCTTATAATATATCATTTTCATAACATTTTTCATATTATTATAGAGAATGGATTCTTGAGATGAACTCTTCTGTGTTGGGAGAGAAATTGCAACTCTAATTTTGGGAAACCAAAACAACTCCTTTTTTCCAGACTGAATGCAGGGAATTCTGTAATGAGGGTGGATTTTCCTTTATTTCTTTTATTGATAGTAAATAGTATTATAACTTAGTGAGTAATGATATAATTATCTTGGGTCTTGAGAACGGGCCGAGTGCATCTTTTTTGGGCCTTCCCTGCCATAATAAGAGTCAGTGTTCTTTTCTGTGTCTTTGGACTTAGTGACCATAATGGTCATCATGAAGACAGGTGAGTCTGTATCCAAGCATGAACTTATTAACTCAACCTGGATTATGGGTAATTACATATTCTCCCCAAGATTTTTAGGGGACTAGCATGAGCCATTTCTAGTTTGTTTGGAGTGGGGATCCAATCAAAATTCTTTTCCAAAGATTGCTTCTCATTTAGGTTCATAGAACCTTGAATCAATGTAATGTATCTCACGCGATTCAAATGATGAGTTTTCCTCATGAAATGTACCATTTTTTCCATTAGTAAAATATTTTATGCATTGATGGTATGATGAGGTAATCCCAATGTGCAGATACAACCAAGGCTCCCCCAATAGGACGTTGAAGGTCATACATTGCCGCACTACCAGAAACTCAAAATCAAACATGAGGAAACCAAACCAAATTTGAAGCTTGATTCATCCCAACAACTTATGATCTCTTTTTTTATGACCCAGTAGAGTTGTGAAACAGGGTGTCAGAATTTCCTAACCATGGCCTAACCGATGAATTGTTCGTAGCTGGAGGAGGTTGGTTCCAAATCCATTAACAATGAAAATTCTTTGAACATAAATGTCTTTTATCTTTCCAGACACATATAAGGGTTTGATGTGTCTTTGAATGATGGATTCTCTACCCTGATTTGTGAAAGAGATGATAATGTTTTATTCTTTAGGATTGGTCTCTATTCGACAAACTTTAGCAGCTGCTACTTCGGCCTTGTATACTTGGGGACTTTGTAAGGCTTTGATGAGTGCCTCCCTAAGGTCTGGTAACAAAATCAAGAAATTAAGGATTGTTAGGTTTGACGGTACTGAAGATATCTATTTCATAATATTGTATTTATAATATAATTTTTGGTGATTCCTAACTTGGTGATGCTCCTTCATGGAAGATTTAGGAGCATGAGCTTCGGACATAGATGATCCATCCACTTTAACAAGAGTTGATGGTGCTGTTGTGCATACTATGTTTAGACGAACTGGTATACCTTCATGCCATGGGTGATTAGACATCTTCCTTTCCTATGAAGGATAATCAATGTTGATTAGGATCATATTTATTTTTAAAGGGCAAGAGAAACATTCTAGTTCCCGTTGTGTCTGCCATAGGCTCCATCCACGTGTTTCTGCAACATTAACAGTTTGAGTTAATGTGTGAATGAGGACTTGACTCCTACCATGACCACGACTTCATAAAATCCCTTGGACTTTGTAGCCTCTTCCTCCATAACATAGATTTAATGCATGTAATTCATGTTTGTGGCCATAGTCTCCATCAGAGAATTTTTCCATCAAATGATTGACATTAATTGAGTCGAAGATCAATTCTGGATCTCACAATGACATTGTTTGACTATCTTCTTCTAATGGTACCTTTTTTTGGGTTGGTTCCCATTGTGTTGTTTGGTGGGATGGTCCCCATTGTGTCTTCTTGCGAGGTGGTTCCCATTTTCCTATTAGGTAGGGTGGGGCCCATTTTCCAGTTTGGTGGGGTGGTTTCCATTTTCCCTTTTGGTGGGGTGGATCCCGTTGTTCCATTCAGTGGGGTGGTGCCTGTTTTTTCATGTTTTCTAGAATGAAGTAAGAAAGTGTTTAGTCTAGTTTATCCTTTTCTACAGGCTCATATTCTTTCTCAAGCATTCTGACCTTTTTCCCCTAGAGGATTTTGGGGTTCAGGATGATGTTAGTGTTGTATCAGGAGGTATTGAGGGCATGGTTCGGTTCATCAACTGTTCCTAGAGGATTCCATGAGCTCAGATGAATATTT
The DNA here is from genome assembly GCA_963277665.1 of Viscum album. Classification (NCBI taxonomy): domain Eukaryota; kingdom Viridiplantae; phylum Streptophyta; class Magnoliopsida; order Santalales; family Viscaceae; genus Viscum; species Viscum album. Next base: position 2,090,817,632 of record OY728152.1, read on the forward strand.
TCTATGTTATCCAACTGTCAAAAAATTTCTATCTTTTACTAGGGACAATTTTCCATTCCTCTTAATATCATAGGTCTAATGTGGAATCATACACCACTTGTTCTAGTAATCGACCAAGATTGACATACAAGTAATCCACCATATTTTACCAGATATCCTTGAAGACGAACCACTCTTGGATGGTTTTCCCTAGTATTCGATGATAGGGACAATAATATTTACCATCATTAAGACCCAATTCATCATATCGATTTTCCTCTAGTATCCGTAGCAAGTGGTAATTCCTGGAAACTATGAATTATCAACCCACTTGGTTATCTCGGAATGAGTAGAATTTATTTATTCGTTCCTTAAACTGATTTCTTTTGGCACCCCATCACTCATCTTATTGAGGTGGGGGTGGTTGTTAGTGTCCAGGGGTCCTACATAGTCTGGTAGAGTCCTAGAAATTGGAGCTAGTGTCGGGGTGGCTTAAGACTGATATAAGCCATTTTATCTTATACCATTCTTTTCCCTAGGGATGATGGGGCCATGTGGGACTTGATATTGGTCAGCTGCAAGGAGTCTTCTAGAACCCACTTGTTTACTTAACTGGGATGAGCGGTGTTCACAATTAATCATGGGGATTATCAATGCACATAGAAAGTATTTAATCATGGGGGGATCATTAGTTTAAATAGTAAGTTAGGCCTTTCCATCTAGTGATGAAGTCAGAAACTCTTTCATTCTCTCACTATTTGTTGTTCATGAGATCATTGATTATTGTCATAGGTAATTTTAAATTGAATTGGTAGATAAACTGTCACCGTAGGTCCTCCTAGCATGTGATTGAGTTAGCGAGAAAACTAGTATACCACAGAAAGGCTGAAACCTACAAACATAACATGAAGAACCTAAGTTTTACTTTTTTTTGTTGCATCGGGGTTCCTATCATGATGTCACTGTAAGATACATAGTGCATTATTTCGGGTCTCCTGATTCATTGAACAACAAGAATATGGGGTTCCCAAAGTACTGTGAAGGTGGGATGTTTCTCACCTAGTTGGGGTAAAGACTATATTCTAGTTTTATCTGAGCACGTTTCCCATCCATGGCATCCCATTGTGCTATTAATTCCACAATAGTTTTCAACATCCCTTGATGCATATCCTATCAGACATTATCTTAGGAGGGTGCAGTTGGGGAAAAATATAGATGTTCTGACACTTCTTAAATTTGGGGTGGATACATAGCCATGGGTATCCTTTCTTGGTTCTCCAGAATGTATCCTCGCTACTTCCCATGTGGGGGAAAGTATTGATGTCCTTACGGGGCCTAATTCAAGTAGGTTGATGGTCCTAGTGCTATATTGTAATAGTATCCAAAATAAATATCATTTACTGAAATATGTGCCTATTATAGGGGAAACTTTTTCGGGAACACCTGTTGACATTCCCATTGAGGAACACATCCGAAAAGATAGTTTCCTTGGTGTAGCTCAGCATTGATTCAGCTAAGCTCTTTCATTTCTTACTCATTCTTGGAAAATCATTCCTCGAGCGTGAGGGGAACATTTTTAGGGGGAGTAAGAGGTGGGTAACAAACGACCAGAGATTTGTTCTTTTCTTTATTAGGGATTTGTGAGAGAGGTAGTAATGGGTTTGCAGAGGGTTCACCCAAGTTTAGGACCAGTCTCTGGATTCGGGTTTGCACACCATCAGGGATGGTGTGGGCTGCCTCCAATAAGGAACCATCTTCTCATTAATCCTCTTGATTTGTATCATTTAATAAGAATTCCATGGGACTGACGTCCACCATATTCACTGATGCATATTTCATTGGGGGTGGTGTACCCGGTGATGAATGGTATGAGATATTTTTGTGTCTTTTGTTGGAATTTCTCCTTCCATTCTATGGTATTCAATGGGTTTATTGGCATAGAAAAACTAGAATAGATACTTGATCTGACCTCTTAATATTCCTTCATTTCTTTGGGTATGAACCACGATACAGGGTTGAACAGGTATCATCTCTACTCATCATTCATCCCATATGGGAGAAGAAAGATGTCTGATGTGTGGAAATTTCAGGTAAAAAATCCCCCATTCCTGTGGGCAAGGATTTTTCCCATTCTCTCATTGAGATTCTATGGCCTAGGTTTTTTGGTATTACGAGGGGTATTTGAGTTAAAAATTCCCCTATCCCTACGGGCTGGGGATATTCCCATATTGTGGTAGAAGCTACAGAAATTTCCACCTTTTTTATTTTTCTCACTCTCATGCAGCTGTTATCCAGGTATGGAGCTTTGTTTTCATGGGATTTATTGTCTTTCTAGGACTAATGCACTACTCATTGGTTGGCTACCCTTAGGTATTAATCTTGATGGATGTTCTGTGTTTTCAAAATCAGAATCTTTTTGATGGATTGATCTCATCGAACCTGACACTTTTGAGACTAAATATGTGGTAGTTCTTATTGAGTGTTCCACATTTCCTGATCAAGGATTTTATTTGATTTCTACCTTTATATAGTGGCATTCCAATATTTCATTTCTGATAAGGTATAATGAATAGAACATGGGGTGAACTGTAAAGCTCAATGTTCTTCCCATCCCCGAATATGAACTCTATAAGGTGTGTCACTGATGAGGCAACGTAACTTATGCAGTGCGTGGAGGCATCCGTGTTCAAGGTTTTTATTTCACCTTTATGATTTTGGGTTCTATATAGATTGGAGGGCTTCCAGTTCAATTAGATTTCGAATCACTCTTAATATGTGGATATGGTATGCATACCCTTCATAGGGAAATAACTTCTCTTTTAGATGGTGAAGATTCGTCCAGATATTTCGGAAAATTCTATGCATACATTTTTTAGATAACTCTCTTGGTTTGACAATGTGAGAAGTGGTTGTGGACCAATAGATCAATGGTATGTCATCCTTATCTAGTTTTCTTTCCATGATTAGAATATTATATTTCTATTATTTCAGGTACTCTTATACTTGATATGCCCAACATGACTTTTTTTTAATAATTTCATTCTATGAAGAATGGATGGTAGGAGCCTCTTTATATATGAATGTAATGAGGGTGGCTCAGTTGATGAGTGTTGCCCTGGACCATCCTATGGTTGAGAAAGAATATCACATGAAGTATAAAATATGTCTAATATATCTAAATCCATCATTATGATCACCTTAGGATAGGTGTAATTTCTCACATTTGTCTTGGAAAGGAGAGTAACATCTTGCTAACATGAATTTTGACTGTGAAGAGGGACTTCTCGATCAGTGCTACAATGGCGAGGTCTACGATTTCAACTTAATTTCAGACTTTCAGGAATTTCCATATAGTGTATTTCATTGGGAGGAAATTTAGGGTGAGATGTAGTAGGATGAGGACCTTCTTTTTTCCTAATATCACTAAGGTAAGGACTTCTAAATGACTACTATGGTGATGATGACTTCTATAACAACTTGATATCTAGCCTCATGGATATTTTTTGCAGTTTAGATCCTAAGGAGGTCCTTAAGGATGTACAGAAATGTGGGTAGGACCTTCTTGTTGCTTTATGTTTCTATGGGGAGGACCTTTAGAGAAACTACAATTATAGGGATGACCATTCCAATGACTACCATCATTGCGAGGACTACCATCATGACTCGATGTCTGACTACAAGGTAATCATATTTGTTGTGTATACTTGAGGGAGTACCATCAATGCAGATGCCAGCAAGGGGAGGACCTTCTTACTTTTTGATCCTTTGGTAACTGGGAGGGATTCCCTGGAAGACATCATGAGATAATATATCTTGATCAATCATTCCTAGCCCACAGAGTAAGCCCACGTAGGTTCTCTAGAGAGGACCTTTAGAGCTGCTGGTAGAAACATTGTGGGGAGGTTCTTCAAAATAGCTACTACCACATCCATAATTTGGTAATTTGCAGACATGAATTTGGGCCTCTGTTGATATATTCTCGAGGGATTTAATAACTCCAGCTTCCTGCAGAGATGGATCATGTATATGATATTCGTTTCTTGGTTACCTTTGGTGAATTTCATTTTTGGAACTCTGTTAAGGTTAATCATGGTTTCGTATTGTTGGTAACAAACATTATATATGGGTCCCTATTTTATTGGTTCCCGTAATGTTTTTCAGATATTATGACGTACATCTTGGGGTTTGGTAAGGATATATGTCTTCCCTGGAGTTTCCACCACATTGGACTGATACCCCGCAGTTGAATCAGGTATTTATTCCTAATATGGTTGTTCTTGTATTGCAGGATATTGTTTTTGATCCTCTTGGAATAGAGTAGGGATGCATAACTAATCTATAGATACTAACCCATTTTGTGGGCAATTCATTCCATTCGAGGAAACCAAGTCATGGGACTAGTTTCTCGCCATTGATGGTAATGCAATGATATATTGACATGTTTAGAGGATATGGACTTGAATCAATGTCTGTTGTTCCATCATTTCTAGGATGTATAGAGATGCATATTTGGTTGGAACAGGTATGAAGTCCAATTTCGAGGTTGGAGTAGGAGTTTCTGCCCACTCTGGTCCTCCAAAGGATTCCAGTGGATACTCGTAGTTCTCCGGTGCTGGGATAGAGGAACAAGTATTCTGCTGGTTTTCTTCTCTAGTTTCCACTATATTTTATTTGTGGGATTCATATTTACAAGTGGGAACTTACATCTCATCACTTTCCACTGTATTTGTTCTACGGTCTTTTTATGAATCTGCAAAAATTAGAATCATCTTAAATTCAATTGCTTCCCTATTTAGATGGCAAGCTTGATATGGATCAGTAGGTATTTGTGCCTACCTATAGTCGGTCGCCTTCTTATTTGGATGATTGGGTCCTTGTGTGTTGGCAGATGTTTTCGTCTTCCACTAATTCGCCACTCTGTCTACATGGCTGGACTGGCGAGCACTAATAGGAATGGTAGTGTACTCGTATTGTGCCACCCAACTCTTATGGTGGGCTTCAGTGGAGGGGGAAGAGTTGTATGTCTTCCCATAGAATGATTCCATATTTTACGGTAGAGTTCCACCTCTAGAATCAGAATGATGGAATGTTCCTATTTATATGTTTTCCACCCTCATAGGGAAGCCCGATGGGCCTATATCTTTTGGACATCAACAGGTTCCCTCAATATAAGGTCCTCTTCTGGTCAAGGATACGTGGTCTCCCAGTGTTGGAAGTGATTATCTCCAATAGATATCCATGAGTAGGACCCTTTTGTAGCTAGGATGAATTCGTTAACATTGACTTCATATGCCTCCCTATGATATGGGAGGTGATTATTGTCACGCTCTGGGGATACGTTCTTGAAACAGTATGAGGTGACCATATAGTATGCCTTGTGTTGGGTTGTTAGACATGGCTGAAGAGGAGACTAGAATGATTTTTCAAGCTGGAGGGATTGACTTGTGGCCTCCAGTGTAGGGATATTACCATTTTGGAGGTACTCATTAATCAACGTGATGGATACCCCGTGTTGAAGACGCAGGGTTGGCGAGGGGGTCATGCTCTTCATCAAGGCTCTGACCACCTACTGGATCACTAAGATGTGTTTCTGCATTGGTTGTTGGGATGCCATTTGGATTGGAGGTTTCTCGGAATTAACCTACAATATATATATATATATGACATATACAGACAACAACAAAACCATCAAAGTAATATCCCCTAATCATATGTATATTTGGCGATTCGGATTAGCCCACATAATTTTTTGTGAGGCGAAAGGGATCATATGGGGTATAACCACCACCCTACATTAGGAATCACATCGGGTTCAACATTTTACTTTTGACCTAAGGTGATGCATGTATGTGTTTGGGAAATATGGAAAATTGTCTGACAGGTGACAATCATTTGTCCATAATCATAGAGACTTTCACATCTCCATCTTTGTTTTGGCATGATCGACATCGTTATCCTTTAGGACGAATTGGATTAACCCCAAGGGGATAGGGAAGTTTATCCCTTCTACATTATAATGGATGTTCAACAGTCAAATGGTACCAACAAGCGATTAAATAGGGTTAAGTATTTGTGAAACTGGTCCTCTTAGGATATGACATCCTCAGATGGTCTCCAACAGGTTTATTCGTGGATCCAAAAACACTCAACGACCTTGGTATCTATGATTCATGGACTTGATTTCCTAGGAACACCACACATTGGATGATGATTAGGACAACGGCACTTAAGGACTCCATTGGTCGAAACAATTAAAGGCTGGCCTCATCCAATCCTTTGGGATGGATTTATTGCTTATTTCGGGACTCTATTATAGATTTATGTCATGTTCATATGTTCATGAATCCATGGTTCATTCTCTAATAGTGTATCCATGGGATACACCTGGGTTGCATGATCATCTTGGATATACATAGATTTGGTGATACAGAGGGAATGATATTTTAAGCCTTGGATTGAGGTGATCTGAAGATTATCATAATCCTGGAGTGGAAAAATGAGGTTTGATATTGTGGTCCAACCCATGAGATGGGATTATTATGTATCCTCATGAGACGAATCAGATCCCACATAGTTCGGTTAGCTTGGTTATTAGACGTTGTAGGCAGCCCATTTTTTGAGGGCATAATTTTGTGGACCCTTTTGGTAGGGAACCCCTTTAAGCTCTGGCCTTCAAGAGAACGCCCTAGGTATCCTAGTTTGAATAGGAATCAAATTTATCATATTTCAGGATATGATTTTAATTGTGTAGATGTTTTTGATCATCAAAAATCTCAAATCCCACGTGATTCACACTCGATTTTTGAAACAAGAGGATGTGAGAGATTCAACAAAAAAAACACCTTCTCTCACAACGATGGAAGAGGTATTGCCTATGGTGAAAGAAGTCGGGGTGATGGTGAGACAGTTCAATGAGCAATTAAAACTTCAATGTGGGATGAGATTTATGGTCATGTGGCTTGGATCTTAGTATATTAGGGTCTTACCTCAGTGGGAGTACCCCATAATATGTTCTAAAAAATGGGAGGAATGATTCTTCACGTTAGAAGTAAAAGCAAGCATGATCCCTTTGACTAATCATCATTCTTCATTTACTGGAAATGGATGTGATCATCCTTGATACCTAGAATGGGGAGGTTGACATCAGTATCCCATGGATGGAATCTGGTTTTCCATGGTAATGTAGACTTTTGGACATTTTGTGGGTTCGAATCGTTGTGGGGATAGCCTTCGTGACTCCGCTTACCTTGGGTAGGTAGATTTAGAGAGGCATGCTGATGCACTTAATGATCTGATCATACTGATCTTGTGGCTTTGGAGGTGGATTTGGCCTAATTTCAGTGGAAAAGTTCATAGATGATCTATAGAGGACTGTGTGATAATGGAGGGGTGAGATTGGAGCTAGAGGGAAGGACACCTGAAGATGTCCCATTCTGTGTACAATTTTTTCATGCGGGATAGGGGTAGTCTCGCATAGCATAAAGCTTTTCTGGTAGAGGGGTTGTCCACATATGGAAGTTGTACATGGACTTGGGTTTGGACCACCACGTACCAAAGTGGTATGTAGTCCGGGATGTGGTTCGCCTCACCGCTTTGGGATCCATCCGTGTAATGATGCAGTACGTGACACAGGGTTCAATCCACATAACAGTGCACTATGTGGACTATAATGATGATTCCTTTTAAAACATTAATAATACATCATTATAAAGTTAGAAAACATAATATAATTACACCATGAGGATTCATAGGTTTAGTGCATTGGGAAAACTAGGACCAAACATAACCTTTACAACATCAAGAATAAACATTTATTTAATTCCTTCATCTCTAGATTCTTATTGGATCTTGAAACTCCATTGTACATATAATCAAATGAGGATATACATCAAAAGCAGGTGAGATAGAATCCCAGTAATAAGATATATAAGAAAAATTTATCATGGGGTGAGCATAATCATAACATCAGAAAAGGATCCTGAATATGAGAGGACGCATTAACAAAAGACATGAAATGTGGAAATGTATAAAAATGAAACATCATGTATTTGTGGTCATCTACCACACATTGTTGTGAACAATTCTAGCATCACTTTCACGCATAATTTCTCATTTACTCATGATATTCATCACATTAAACAATGAATTGGAGTGCTGTAAAATTCCAGTCGCACCCGTCACAGTCAAACATTCATATTGTGCTCTATAATTCCGGGTGCACCCATCACAGCATAATATTTACATTATCTTGCAAGCCACATTAAAAATATGTAAAACATGAACATAAAAAATCCCATGGAATGAAATGTGTTTCACATTATAAATCATAATTTCAAAAAAAAATTGGTCCCCAAAATAAATAGGGGATATCATCGGTGACCTAGAACCATTAACTATGAGTGAAGAGTGAAACAATATTCATGAAGAATAAAAATATGTGTTTAATTGAAAGAGTTCATTTGGAAAAAAATTGGATTTTAATAAAATAAATTATAGAACTTGTATATCCCAAAAATTTTAAGATAATGATGAATAAATTATTTTTAAGGAGAACCCATACTGAAAATGGTGGAAAAATAGATATCCCAAAGAAAGAATGTTGGGTTTGAGAATTTCCCCTTACCTTGTATCTGAACGCTTTATTCACTTTAATGTCTTCAATAATGACATTACATTCATTAATTAGAAATTAGAGAAACCTTTATAAAAAAATATGGTTTACTTTGGTTTTATTATGTTCTTTTATGGGCCTTTGGATGAGTTTTAAAGATTAAATTCATTATTCCAGAGTGTTAATTCCCTTAGCTTTTATGAACATTTCACATGTATTTAGGAATGGAAGTTTGTGTAGAACATGGATAAACATAAATAACTGATCTTTCAAGTTATTAATGATATATTAAGAGTTTAAATGATCTTATAATGAAATATAATATTTACCATCTGTATGAATCATTAGTGAAAATTTAATGACGGTCATTTTTGGTTAATTTGGGAGGTTTTTCAATCACAATGATCTTGTTTTATTTTATCACTTTGTGTCATGAAAATAAGGTAGATCCCAAACATAAAAGGGGATAAAAGATAAACATTAAAAAAATTCATCCATTTTATGATTTTATTGATAACCATGATGGGGTTAATGGAAAATGGGAGTGCATCGCCAATGATTTAGGTAAATTAACACATCACGGGAAACGATTTCATTTTAGTAAAAAAGATAGGTAGGGAAGAATATAATGATTAATATTCCACTAAAATTATATAATACCAGTATATCAATCACACTAGAGTTATCATGAAATCTTTATAATATATGTTGGTGATAATAGAATAAAAGAAAAGAAAATTGAATGGAAAATGAATGAGTTGAGAGAGGAAGTGCCTCTTGAATCCCCTTTATGGAACCCAGGATTGGCCTTTTGATGAGGCCAAGAGCTCATGGTAGTTTGGGAGGTGATAGGGAATAGATTTGGGCCAAATTTGGGTAAGTCATTAATATTGAGAGGTGTGAGGAAATGAGGGTGTGAAGGGTGATATTTATACTGGAGGGGAGAGGGGTTCTCTTAATATTTTAATCATTAGTTTACTAATTTCCACCAAGATAAGAAATAGTGATGCTTTATTGACCAAGAATAGTAAAGAAAGAATTTGAGTTCTATATTTGGGTGATTATCTCACTTGTGATTTTTGGAATAATGGATTTAAATTATAATGTATTTATATGGTATGTTAATGTATTTTACTATTCACAAAAAATTCAAGTATTTTTAAAAAAACCGAACAGTTTACCCTATCTATTATTAAACCTATAGAATCAAAAAAATGAACTACCTTTTTAAAAAAAAAATTTAGATAGGATTAATTTAATTTTTAATTAAAAAAATAATTTACTTGAAAATACATATTTTAAAATTAAAACTGATTTTATAATGCTTTCAAAAATTACAAGCTCTTATAAAATATTATAAAAACAATAAGACATAAAATTTCTAATTTATGAACACATTTTAGGAAAATAAATTATATTTTTAATTAATTAATAATTTATAATTATTTATTTATGACTTACTAAAATACCAACACTTCTACTACATTCATATTATCAGTTGTAAGATGGCAAAATGTTTATTTAATCAGTAATTGGTAAGGTTACTCCTATTTTGGATTATTTACTAATCATAAGTTTTATATTAATATTCATAAGGGTAGGTTACTATACATAAGGGTAGGTTACTATTCACCATAAATTATGTTTGTCCTATTGGACTCCAAACTTCTTACTAATCGCCACAATGTATGTTAGATTTTCAAAATTTTACTCATAGAAGTGGCAATATTATGTTCAATGGTCACATAGTTTTTAGTATCTTAATATGTCATTGTGATTCCTAATGTTATTATACTATGAGGAATAATTATAAAAAGAAAATTCCATTTAAAAAACATTGGGTCATTACATTCTTCCCCCTTGAGAAATTTCTCACTCGAAATTTCATTTTACCAAAACTGGTGAGGTTACTTCTCCTTCATCACTTCCTCCAATTCCAAAGTTGATTCTTCAAACTTATGTTTCCTCAACAACACTTTGACAATGTGGGTTGTATTTTAACGTAGAACATTATCTCTCCAATCCATAATCATCACTAGCTACTCTTTATAAGAGGGACCATCTTCCTACTATACCACCATTGAGTTCAGTACATGGGAGGGATCTGTTATGTACTTCCTCAGGAGTGATACATGGAACACATCATGAACGTGATCCATATTCACAGGAAGTGAAAGATGATAGTCCATGGATCATATGCTATAAAAGATAACAATGGGTCTAGTGTACCTTGGTATTATCTTCCCTTTCATTCCTAACAGCATGACATTCTTCCATAGTGATATTCTAAATAAGACTTTACCTCCAAATTTGAAATCCAAGTCCCTTCGATAGTTTTTTCATAACTCTTTTGTCACCTCTGAGAAGCATTGATGTTTTTCTGGATGACTTGATCCTTCCCTATCATCTCTTGAATAGGATAAGGTCCATGTATCTTTCATTCTCTAACTTCATCACAATAGGTCAGAGTTCTACATCGCTTTCCATATATAGCATCATATGGAGCCATCAGAATACTCGAGTGGAAGATATTGTTGTATGGAATTCAAAAAATGGGAGATTGTGTTCCCATACACCTTTGAATTATAAATAAATGAGTCTTAGAATATATTCATGTGTTTGAATTGTCCTTTAAAATTTTCCATCAGTTTGGGGGTGACAGGCCATACTGAAATTCAATTCAGTAATCAAATCATGCTGAAGAATTCTCTGGAATTTAGATGTGAACATTGGACCATGATCAGAGACAATCGAGAGTGGAACACCATGTAGTCTTACCACTTCCATCACATATATATTTTCATGTTGTTTAAGCGAATAATATTCTGGAATAGTGATAAAATGATTAGTCTTTGTGGGTCGGTCAACCACAACCCATATCGCATTATTTCCCTTCGTCGTCTTCGAGTGAATCGTGACAAAGTATATAGTGAAATTATCCCATTTCCACATGGTTATAGGAAAAGGTTTAATCACTCCTTTGTACTATTTTCACTCTTATTTAACTTACGGACATACCATGAACCTTAAGATATATTCAACAATCTCCTTCATCATATTATCCCACCATATGTGTTGACAAAGATCTCGGTACATCTTTGTGCTACCAGGATGGATATAGAATGTTGAGCTATATGAATTATCTAGTAGCTACTTCTTTATACCTGGTGATGAAGGAACATAAATTAAAATTCCAAACTGAATCACACCATCATCTTCTATATGGAAATCATGAAGCTTCCCTTCCTTTACGGAATTCACCTTCTATTGTAACTCCAGATCTTCCTTTTTTGCCTGCTTAATCATATCTTGGATACATGGTTGTGAAATCATTTGGGAAAGGTAGGATGTATCCCATTTTTTATGATTTTCAAATCCATCCATTACATATCCATAAAGATACGGTCTTTCCCAATCTGTAACATGGATAGAGTAATAGGTTATTTTCCGCTTAGGGAATCAGCTACTTTGTTCGCCAATCCATGATGGTAGTGAATAGAGCAATCATAATCCATGATTAGCCCAAAACGTATCCTTTGACGCTTGTTGAGAGCTGTTTGTGTGAATATATACTTTAGGATCTTTTAGATGTTGAATATGTCACACTTCTCACCATAAAGGTAGTGCCACTAGATTCTAAAGGAAAAAATTAGTGCTGCAATATCTAGATCATTCGTTGGGTAGTTTTTCTCATGAATCTTCAATTGTATTGAGTCTTAGGCTATCACATTATTATTTTTCATGAGTAAACAACCCAAGAAATTCTTTGAAGCATCACTGTGTATCTCCAAACATTCTCCACTTTTTGGTAATGTGGGTTCAGGTGCAGTGATCCACCATCTATTTAGCTCCTTGAAGCTTTCCTCACATCCATCCATCCAGACATTCTTTACCCCTTTCCATGTTAACTATGTTAGTAGGATTTACAATTGTGAGAAATATCTCACACAGCATCAGTAGTACCCATATAATCGATGAAACCTATAGATTGTTTTGAATCTAAAGGGTTGGGTCCATTCCACAATCACCTTAGTTTTATAAGGGTCCATATAGATACCCTCCACTGTGATCACATTTCCCATGAATGTGACTTGATTCATACAAAAGTCACACTTTTTGAACATGGAATACAACTTCTCCTTTCTCAATGTTTCCAACTCAAGTCTTAGATGTTCTTCTCGTTCCTCCTTTCTCCTGAAGTATTTAATAATATCATCGATAAACACTACCATAAATTTCTTGTGGTAATCTCTATAAACTATATTCATAAAATCCATGAATTTTACAAAGGAATTAAAATTTCCTAAGGGTATCACCATAAACTCATAGTTCCCATAACTTGTATAGAAGAAAGTCATCTAAATATATTCTTTCTTCACCTTTAGCCAATGATATCCAGAATGAAGATCCGCCTTTGGGAAGTATTGAGATCCTCTTAATGGATAGAACAAGTCATCTATCCTTAAAAGGGGATACTTGTTGTTTATGGTGATCTTGTTTAGTTCCCAATAATCGATACACAACAACATTGTTCCATCCTTCTTCGCCACAAAGAGCATTGGAATACCCTAAGGGGATGCACTAGGGTTTATGAACACTTTTTCCAATGCTCTTGTATCTTCTTCCTTAACTCTTCCAGTTGGATAAGAACCATCCTATATGGACACTTTGAGATATGAGTTATCCAGGTATGAGTTCTATTGAGAAATCTACCTCACGATCTAGATGATGTCCGGGTAACTCTTCAGGAAATACATCACTATATTCCCTCATGATTGAAATTTCTATTAGGCTGGAACTTTCATTGACTCAACCATTTGAGAGAGATATTCCACTTCATATGGAAAGAACACCGACACCATTGAAGGATTTTTTAAAGAATATTTCTGATCTTCTTTTGATTTGTATTGGAGCATGGGATGGTTCAGAATATGAAAAGACATTCACTTTTCTTAATAGTTGATATTTACTCTATATAATAAGATGCAATCCATTCCCATTATAGCATCGAATTCCACCAAGTGAAGTATTACGAAATTCCCTGGAAGAATCTTCCCTCATATGACAACAGGAGAAACGTCAAACACTTAAGATGAATTTATGAGTCCACTTTGTGTTTTTAAAGAAATATCTACTTCAATATTTTAGGGCTTCAATTCTATAGATCATGCAATCCTACATGATATAAAGGAATTCATAGAACCAAAATCTAAAATAAACTTTTTCCATTCTTGAGTGAAAAGGAAGTGTACCTTGTATGACTTAATTATATTCATCCACTTCTACAGTAGTTTTGGAATAATCCTTCCCTTATTCATTTGGATTTGGTGGATATTTAGGCTGATGACACTTGAGGACTCTATGTTTAGGGCACTGGATTGCATAGTTCCCTTTCACCCTACAGTTGTAGCATTGGACTATGGGTGGTTCTATCCATTTTTACACAATATTCACCTTTCATATCATGTCCTTTCTACACTCATGATCATGGTGTCCTTATTTACATAACATGAATCATTTCCCCATCCCTTTGAGGCAGTTCCCATGATTCAGCTTGTCATAATTTTGTCATGTGGGTCTTGGAATTTTCTTCTGAACATTATCATTAGATACTAAACCTTAAAACTCCATATTTCATATATTTCTAACATATCCATGAATGAACTATCTAAACTCCATATCTACTTTGAGATCACATTGAATAACTTTTTCAAAACTCCCTATGTCTTGAATTGTAAGATCCATTCGAAGGTGTGGTTTTAATCTACTAAAAAATCTATCAATTTTGCTATCATTTTTTTAAAAAAACATGAAGTGTACCTTGAAAGCCTTGTGAAATTCCCTTCTTAGTTCATGAAATATTAAACTTACTTTTTTATTGAGATTTATTAATTATCTCTCAATATTCATATAAATATTTTTTGGGAAATACTTGTTAAGAAGCATGATCTTAATGTCTTCCAATTCCATCTCTTCAATTTCAACTCTTGGATTGGTGTTCTTAATCAAAGTCCACCATTGATCAGCCTCTCCATCTAGATGATAAACTGATAATGTTACCTTATCCATATAAGAACATTGAAGAAGAAAAAATATCGTCTCCATTGTGTTGACCCACTGTTCTACCACTAGTGGATCAGAAGATCCACTAAACGTCAGTGGTCGTTGCCATATAAAACACTCAATATACAATTTCTCCATCTTTGGAGAAGGAGTAAATTACCCATTATTCAGGTTATTGTTCATAACATGAGATATTTGGGTAAGAATCTCCATGATGTTTTTATCTCCACCTCTCAATGTATTGGGGAAGTCATTTTTGCAATCATTGCATTGGACCATGCATAGGTTGTCGACCTGGTTTCTCTCGGTTACCACTATTTTCTAAAATAGAAAAGGTTAGAACAAAACATAAGTCACATATTCATGAATAAATAATATTTTCATTAGTAAAATTTAAACTAAAATCATATATTATATTATCCCTATATTTCATAAATCTTCTTGTCTGCTTAATTTACGTAGTCTAATATTAGAGGTTTTCTCTTGGGTTCACTAATCTTAATTCCCAAATTACCTAAACCTTGAATATGATACCAACTATAGCGACCCTACCTTTTATTAAAATAATATTACATCATTATAATGTAGAAAAATAATAGTATTACACCATAAGGATGAATGGTTTATAATCTTTGGAAAATTAGGACCAAACATAACATTTATTTAATTCCTTCTTCGCTAGCTTCTTATTGTCTCTTGAAACTCATTAGTACACATAATAACCTGAAGATATGCATCAAAAGGGGGTGATATAAAATCATAGTAAGAGGATATATAAGAATAATATAGAATGTGGTTAGAATAATAATAACATAGTAAAAGGATCATGAACATGATAGGAATAGGTAATAAAAGACTTCAAATGTGGCAACGCATTAAAATGAAACAACATGTCTTTGTGGTCAACTACCACTCATAGTTGTGAAAAATGATAGTATCGTGTTCAAGAATCATTTAACTTTTACTCATGAGATTTATCACTTTTCCCAATTAATTGGATAATTTTATTATTTTGGGCGCACCCATCATATTAAAACATTCATATTGTGATATAAAATTCCGGGCACACCTGTCACATTATAATATTTACATTATCCTACATGCCACATTAATAATATGTGAAATATTAACATAAAATATCCAATAGAAATAAATGGGTTTCACATAATAAATAATACTTTCAAAAACATTTCTTCTCCAATATAATTATGGGATAACATTCTTGACATAGTTCCATTAACCATGAGTGGAGAGCGAAACAATATTCCAAAAGTAAAAAGGTTATGTTTATTTGAATGAAGTGGTCTTTTGGGAAGCATTTTGTTTTTCATAAATTAAATTAGAGAAAATAAATATCCCATAAATGTTATGATAATTGTAAATAAAATATTTTTATGGAAACCCCATATTGAACATGGAGTGAAAAAGGGAGAACCCGAAGAAAGAATGTTGGTTCTTGAATTTCCACTTACTTTGTATCTGATTGATTTATTCACATTATTGTCCTATATAATGACGTTATATTCATTAATTATAAATTCATGATCCTTTTATACATTAATATTTTTACTATTGTTTTATTTGGTTCTTTTATGGGCCATTGGATGAGTTATAAAGCTTAAATTATTTGTTGGGGAGTGTTAATTTCCTTAGCTATTATGAATGTTTCACTTTTATTCATGAATAAATGTTTGTGTAGAAAATGGATAAACATCCAGAACTGATATTTAATGATATTAATGATATTAAATTATTTAAAATTATCATATGGTTAATTATGTTATATACCATGTCGATGAACCATTAGTTAAAATTTAATGATGGTCATTGTTGGTTAATTTGGGTGGTTTTCGATCACAACGAACTTGTTTTATTTTATAAATTAGTGTCATGAAAATAAGTAAATTATAGAACATAAAAGGGGATAAAAAAATAAATTTACAAAAACTTTTCAAAAATTCAATGTTTTTTTGACATCCTTGTAGGAGTTGATTGAAAATTGATGTTTGTCACCCATGATTTATATAAATTAACACATCACATGCAACGATTCCATTTTATTAACAAAGAGAGGTAGGGAAGACTGTAATAAATAAAATTCAATTAAGATGATATCATACCATTATATCAATCATATGGGACATACCATGAAATTGGTATAAGATAATTTTAGGATTATAGAAGAAAATAAATTAAATTTTAAAGTAAAATCAAAGAAAAGAGAGAGGAATTACGTCTTCAATCCTCCTATTGAGATCCTTCTCAAGGAGCTAATTATTGGTATTTAGATTTTTCCAATAGCTCCTGGTCGTGAGGGAGGGTATAAGTAGGAGATTTGGAAATAATTTGGACAAGGATAGAATCTTGAGAGATGTGAGGAAATGTGGGTGTGAAGGGTGCTATTTATACTGGAGGGGAGAGGAGTTCTCATAATATTTTAATCATTAGTTTTTTAATTTCCACAAAGATAATCAATAGTGATGATTCCAAGACCAATAATAGTAAATAGGGTATGTGAGTTTAATATTTGGGACCTTATGTCACTTTTGATGTTAGGACTAGTGGATTTAAATTATAATATATTTATATGGTAAATTAATGTATTTCACAATTCCCAAAAAAAACAAGTATTTTAGAAAAATACCAAAAATTCACCCTTACCATTTTTTTTGTGATTAATCCCAAAATGAACACAATTTTTCAATGTATATTTAATAAATATGATTAATTAAAATTTTAGTTAAAATAATAATTTACTTGGAAAATACATATTATGAAATTAAATCTAATATTACAATGATTTCAAAAATTAATAAAGGTATTTTAAAATTATCATAAAACCATAAGACATAAAACTGTTAATATATAAAAATATTTTAGTAAGATTCATTTAATTTTAAATTAATTTATTAATTATAATTATTTATTTTTTAATTACAAAAATACAAATACTTTTATTACGGTCATATTATCACTTGTATGATAAGTAAATTTTTATTTAATCATTAGTGTGTAAGTTTAATATTATTTTGGATTATTTACTTATCATAAGGGTCATATTACTATTCATAATGGTATGTTACTATTCATAAGGGTTGGTTACTATTCACAATAAATTTTTTTTGTCCTATTAGACTCCAAACATATTACTGATTACAACCGTGTATATGATATTTTAAAAATGTAGCACATAGAAGTGGAAACATTATATTCAGTGGTCACATAGTTTTTAGTATCATTATATGTTATTGTTCTTCTTAATGTTATTGTACTATAAGGCATAATTATAATAAGTTAATTCCATTGATAAAACATTGGGTCGTTACATGGAAAATCTTATTGAAAGAGGGTATTTGAATTATTGTTCATGGGGAGTTCATCTGTGAAGAATTTATGGTTTGTGATTGAACCAGATGGGTTCGCGGCTCACTGATTATTATTAAGTTCCTTCTTTTTATGGTTTTTGGATGGTTTACTAGAAAAAACGTGATTTGTGGGTTGCAATTGATCGATAATTTAAAACTGAAATTCACAATCCCTTCCAAATTCTTTCTTCTATCCTCTAGGGTATTTTTCGTGCTTTCTTCATCCATCCTCCTTTAAATTCCTCATGTGCTCATTTTATAGAGGACTAGGGAAGTTATATCTATGGGATTGTAACACCATTTGTGGAATCATATGAAGATATATCTTAACCTAATGAAGGCTTGATCAACATGGATTTTTGGATGTTTAGGTTTAGAGTTCATGGTTTGTACAACCCTTACAAATTCTGTCATCAGTGAATTACTGAGTTCATGGGATGGTATGCGGATGGAATTCCCATGCTCGATTTTGCCGATGACAAGATTCGCAGCATCCTAGATTGTTTTTCCCTCACCATGTGGGCTAGAACCTCATGATTCTTTTCACATACCTGTGGTTCATGGTTCATATGACCCACGAACCGTTCTCGGTGATGGTACGCGGTTTACGTAAAAATCATGAAAAATTTTATATCATCAAGTTTCATTTCAAATTTTCAATTCAATTTGCATCCATTTTCCTTGTTTGGAACATATAAATGTTTACTTCATTTTACAAAGTGTTTGTTAGAATATTTACCATTCTTTTTCTGAATTTTTTGGACCCTACAATAACCTCATAAAATTATAAATATATATTTATAATAATGATTTTTCAGGAAGGGGTAAAATATTTTTCATGCCTTTCACTTTAAAAAAATTATTCCATTCAGACTTTTGGAAAAATCAAAATAACCAATGATTAGAAAAAGAAATGGGGAATCCCTTTTAAAATATTTGTAAAAATCAAAATATTGGTAAAAATTTATTTAATGAATCCAATTTAAATTTTTATTAAATTTTTTAAAACATTAAAAAAAATAGATTTGGAGGAAAATAGGTTTTTGACTGAATAAAATAATAAAGTTGGTTTTACATAAAAGTTTATTTTAAAATCATTAGTGCATAAAAAGAGGAAAATGAATAGAAAACAAGTTTTCTTATTAAATAACAAATGTATAATAAAATTCATGAATTTATGGAGAAATAGATTATAATATTTCATCATCAAAAGTATAATCATAACAAACCTGATAAACAATGAGGTTGTAACATCAATACATTCCTACATTGGTATTTTTTGAATCATAGGACCCATTAAAGAAAAAAAATTAAACTTTTAATAACAAATTAATAATGATATTAATTATATAAAATGTAAAAAGGTTTGTAAATATACCTAATAGAATAAAAAAAGTTGCAAAACATAACTTATGTCTCAAAGAATCCAATTTGAGATAACAATCCCATACCGCTTGGCTGCCTTTTGAACTATAAGCCCCATGAAATAAAGATTTTAAAATTGAAATGTAAATTACAATAATTTTGAAGATAATATTAATTAAAAAAATTCTTGGGATGTATATACAAAATATAAAATAAACATGAGATGAATATTGTAACACCCCGAGATTTTGTGAAATATATATTTTTTTCCAAATTAATTTAATCATATTGATTATTTTCTTTTCATGCAAAAATGAAAATAGTTTATATTATATTAAAGTACTTTATTTTACTTGTGTTATAGGAAACATTAAGTTTGTAATTATCTACAAACAACATAAATTTAATATTTATCTACGTGGAACACCAAGATTTTCTTCCATTACATGAAACAATGACTTTCCTCAATGGCTTGCATAATGTGAAAAAATGAGTTTTACCGAACAATAATATATTATTATTTAATATAATAATATATAACCTTAATAATAAATTATAGGATATTAATAGTATTAACTATCTTATAAAAATATGTGGTTTACACAAACATGAGATTAATACATAGGTTACCAATTAGTTAAAAATTAGAATATAAAAACCAATTGAATATAAGGGATATTTTTTTATTTTTAGTCCCCAAAGGTGTTTTTTCATAATAAATTAAACCAATTAAAATTAATGAATAATATTTATTTAAAACTTATGTTATATATTCTGTCAAATATTTTTTACACTCATTCAATAGATATTATAAACCTAAGATAACAATAAACCCAATTTTATGCATACAATCCTATATTTTTTTATAGGTAGTTTTATCGCCTTTTAATGGCGAAACCATTCTAAATATAATTTTGGAACTTTTGTAGACTTAATATGTAAAAAAACTTTTTATTATTTATGTTAATAAGAAAAATTAAGTTAGGATAATTTTTTTCATTTTTCTGTAAGGTTTCATTTTTTAATGAATATATAAAAATATTGAATTTTAATTCAAAACAAATTTTTCATATAATTTAATAATAAGGTAAAATTATATTTTAAATTATTTTTAAAGTAAAATTAGATCATATTTTTATCAATTAATCAAATAAAAATTTGGAAACAATTTCAATTTGAAATTGTGTATAAAAACATAGCAAACGTTAAGATATTTTTAATTTTAAAACCCGCATTGTAGTCCAAGCTACAGGAATAATTTTCATTTAATATCTATGAATTATGTATTTTTAAATTGAAAAAATGGCATCCATATTTAAAATGATCATAATTTATAATTTATAATAAGTTGGACTTAGTTTTTGACCAAAAATATTAGAGATTGAAGTTAAAATTAATTATAGTGATTGAGGTAAAATTAAGCTTCAAAATGGAATAAACCTTAAATTTAAGGACCAAATGATTTAAGCACTTGTAAAAACCCATTTTATGCAAATATTAAATCTATAAATCTTATATTATTGATTTATTTTTGTTTTTATTAATTTTTTGGTAAAAAAGTTGGTATTCCTACCATGTTTTCAAAAAATCCAAGTGCACCCTTTCCCTCCCTATAAAAGGTCACCACCTATCCACTTCCTCATACCTATAAGACCACTTAGTTCTCTCCAATACCTTCTCAATGCACATACCAAAAACCCTAAATTCCTCATTTAATAATAATTTTGGTCATAAATACTTTCATTGAATCCATTTGGTGAAAACCAAAAGGAGTTACCCGATTAAGAGGTAACACCCACCCTCAATCTCCATTGTTTTATTTCTATAATCCACTATATAAAATATTATTATTTAGTTATCTTATAACAAAACTAGTATCCATAATATAATAGGGTGTTTTCAATATAGGGGTTTGACCTACACTTGCACACATTTCCATCTAATGTGAAACAAACACACTATTTACGTGTACGGTGAACTACCACCTCACGAAACGGTGGTTGTTCATTTTTCCTTTAATGTCATTCATGGTGAAATAAGGATAATATATATATATATGATATTTATATGATATTTATATGATATTTATATGATATTTATTATTTCATTATTCTTCTTTATTGTTTATTTATAAAATAAAATTATGCTTACCATCTTGACTAAATAAAATAATTTTGTGTGAGGCAGTGTGGACAACCGCCCCCTCAAAGCGATGTGATTCATTTGCACACTGCATGGAATGTATTAAGGATATGATTATTAAAACTATATTATATATATTAAATAATAATTATATTGTAATTATATTATATAAATATATAAATATACATAAATTTCATTTACTTACTTTCATAAATTATGTCAATAAAACGGAAGCAGTGTTTATTTGTATGTACGACCTACCATGTCCATGAACGATATATTCCATTTCATAATAATATATTCTATAAATAATTATAATACATATATAATGAATATAAATTATATTTATATAATGATTTGTATTATGGAAATCATGATATATGTATAAGGACAAAATATATAACAAATTAAGACACAATAGAAAAACCAAGTGAATATTACCCAAACTGTAACCATAATAAAAATTTATTTACAATAGGGTAATATATATTCATAATAAAATCTTATATGATATTAGATAAAATAATATAATTATGTAAAATACTTTTAATAAGCTTACATTTAGTCAAAAATATGTGTTCTTTCAAAACCGTGATTTCTAAAAAAATTAAAAAAGTTTTAATTTTATCCTATGATGTTAAAGTTCTTTTTTACCCATGACATACAATTTAAAAAATGGTTTTAGAATAATCCTATATTTATTTATTTATCTATAAGGTTTCCAATACTTTTAATTTAAAAATTATTGTTTAACATGTATGAACATACCTTCCATCATGGCTGTTATTTCATAGAAACATAAATTATACATTTTCAAGTTTGTTTTTAAGGAAAAATGATTTGTATATATTTTTTATATTCATTATTTTTTAGTGGTTTTAAATGAAAAAAGTTTTCAAAATTTATTTATGGTTATCAATGATTACTTTAAATGTTTTTTAAAACTATTTTTAAAGATAAAGGTTTTGAAAAATGTATTATGTTAAAAAATATATTTTTTAAATTATTTCTAGATTTATTTATTAGTTTTAAAAGTATTATCAAGGAAAATAATTTCAAATTTTTTTCAAGATTCTATTATAAATTTTCAAGGAAAATTGATTTCAATTGTTTTAAGTCTCCTATTATAAATTTTCATGGAAAATGGTTTTTAAAACGTTTTTAAGATTCTTTTTAATGTTTTCATGATTTTTTTTTCAAATGGTTTTCAATATTATTTTAATAATTATCATGAAAAATGGTTATAAAACGTTTTTGAATTTATATTTTATGTTTTCAATGAAAATTTTATTCAAAATGTTTTCAATCATCTTTTATAATTTTCATGGAAAAAGTTTTTTCAAAACATTTCCAATATTTCTGTATAAGTTTTCATTGTTTTTCAGAGAAATGGTTTTGAAAACATGTTCATGCTTTATTTAGACATTTTCAAAGAAAAAGGATTTCATGATGTTATCAAAACATTCTTTATAAGTTTTAAATTTTATTTTCAAATAAAAGGTTTTTCTAAAGGTTTTATGTTTTAATAATATTTTTCAAAGAATAAAGTATATTTTACTCAAGAAGTGTTTTAAAAATATATTTCCAAGTTATTTTCTATCTATGATGACATCATTTGATGTTTCGTATGACATACTAATAAATGATTTAAATATTCTATTAAAAATATTCTTTAATTTTTAATGTTTTGATGGAATGATTCTTTTGACACCCATTTATCTTTCAGGGTTTATATGCTTTTAGAAATTTTTTATTTTCATGGGTTATGCATTGATGAAATAATTATGAAGCCTATATCTTTTATATATGTTATTATGTGATGAAATATTAGTTATACCATTTCATTTCATGGTTTATGATTTGATTTTAATAGAACCCATCTATTTTCTTGGGTCATGATATGATGAATTGTTTTGGGCACATACATGTAAGATTTAATTATGTGGCTAGTGGGACCTATATCTCCACACAATGCATTGGATAAAGATTTATATCTCAGGATATAATGCTATGAATCAAGTCAATGGGAATTATCCAGTATTGTAAGATAGGGAAACTCAATTCCTTGCAAGGAAAGGACTATGACTGGGGATAGTGGTGTGTCTCGCTAAGTAGGTGTATTCACCATGAATATGGAAGATGGAGAATCCAGATACCTTACAAGGAAATGAATGAAATTTGGGATGGTGGTGTGTCCTCCCTAAAAGGTTCAGTTCTTATGTAGTGCCTTGACGGGTTCTAGAAATTTATCATGACTTATAATGGATTATACCATGTGTTTATATATTCTAAATAACAGGTCTTATTCCTATAATATGCTTTAATGGATTGGGTTCATCATTTCCTTAGGATTCATGGCTTATAACCTTCCATGATTTATTATGTGATTCTTTTTTCTGATCTTATGATATTAAGGGTATGATCATCTTATATTTTTATCACATTATCATGTCCCTATTCTATTTTTTATTCTTAAATGTCTCAATTTTTT
Organism: Viscum album; assembly: GCA_963277665.1. Lineage (NCBI taxonomy): Eukaryota > Viridiplantae > Streptophyta > Magnoliopsida > Santalales > Viscaceae > Viscum > Viscum album. Next base: position 2,090,841,648 of record OY728152.1, read on the forward strand.
ACCCTTACTGAGCATCTATGCTCGCCCATTTTTATGTTTCTATCCCCGGGTTATGAAGATATATTTCTTGTATGATATGTATAAGAGTGAGGATAGTCTTGGAGAACCTAGAAATAGATTTTGTATCTCGCTTATGTACCAGTGTTTATGATTACATGTTTCTAATGTCACTAAACTAATACTATCTTTGGGAATTTGTTTGTGTAATATTTTAAATATTCCAAAAAAATGGTGTAATGTTTATATATATTTATACATGGTCTTTATACATGGTATCAGATCAAAGTTTTAGTTAAAATTTGGAATCTAGGATGAGAAGACCTTATTTGGAACTCCAAGGACATGTCTAAGGATATGTCTAAGGATAAGGAAAAGTATAGGAAAATGTCTAGGAATTTTGGTAAAGGATGGAGAGAGTGTATTTCAAAGAATACATCCATGCCTTGATATTAAAATTGGATGTGGATCTCGAACAAATCTAACAAGGGGTAACAACTCTGATAGGATATCCTGGGCCTGAATCTATGTAATTTGGTACATCACAATGGGCCTCGTTGCACACCTGGTTTGACACTCCCATGGGATATTAATTTGGAATTCACGAACTCTTTAGGAACCATCATGATGGATATAAATATAAATTGTATATGAATAACCTAGGATAATCCTAATATGTCATAGATTATGGAATGTTTCTTGATTTAGACATCTAATAAGGAACGTTTCATGAAAATATTGTCTTCTTATATTATATGTGTTTCACACCCTGCACTTTCTGGTTTTAGTAAATTAATTGAACTATGATAATAATTGTTAACATTTAATGTCTCCAATTTGAAATGTAAAGCATTATGAAAATCTATTTCCCAAGTAGAAATATTATAATGAGAATCAGGAAGGTGGTTTGAGTATGAGTTAGGCTTCTGAAGATAAGGAGACCATAAATGACATGTGAAAGTTATATTATGTTCTTATAGTATTTTTTATATTAAAAAAAAGAATCCTGATTATATTTATGTTGATGAACCTTAAGACATGATTCATATTTAATATTCTAGTAAAGTTTCATTAGAGAATATGTTGATAAATACCGAGTAATTGTTTAATAATAATGTTGGATGAATAAAGTATTTATGTTTTGGAATTAAAATATTATTTTATAGGAATCATGAAATATATATTTATTTTTAAGTATAATTTTTCATTAAGGATTGAAAATGATACCTTGAATAGTAATTAAGACATAGAAATGTGGGATTTGGATTATGGGAAGTTAACCCTTAATCTGATCAAGATTTTGGGAAAATTGTGTTTAACTTGGATAAAGAGATGATTGATTTGAATAATGTGAACTATATATAACTGATTACCATAGATATAATTATTGACATTTTGAGGAAGTGGTATATGTGATCATGGATGTTGTTTAAAACATCTTGGATTCAAGGAATATATCCAGTAAACATTGGAAGAAGGAAGTATACATGTCTTCCAAAATGATTTATTGTAATTTTGGTTATTACCATGTTTTAAGACGATTTATGATAATGGTATTCACATGTTTAGAATGTGGAAACCATGATAATCTTTTTGAAATATGGGTGATCAAAGATAATCTTATTTTGTGAATTTATTCCTAATGTTTGGTATTTTCATATTTTATAACTTTTATTAGGTTAAACATTTGTAGAAAGATTATGTTACACATTAAACAATGTTTGTGAGATTAAGGTATTATATCCCCACATGAGGATTTATGTATATTGGATAACCAGTTCTGAAAACACTGTGTTGATGATAAATGATGAAAAATGGGATGGGATATCATGGATCTCATGAAATTTTTGTATATCAGGAATGAAAAATCAACCTCATTTTTTGGAGAAAGAGGTGAAGTTGGTCAAAGAACAAGAAAGGTTGGTTTTATTTTGAAATCATGAAAGTATTTATTTAAATTTAGGGAAAAGGATCTTGTAACTAATAATTTTATCATAATACCTTCATTATTGATGAATCAGATGGCCCCTTAAGTCATCGTATATTTAGGGCTTTGTGATTGTTAATGTTATTTTGACAATCTCCTCGATCACCCTCCATCAGAACATGATTGTTATATTTCTCTTCTATGTACAAAATTTCACTTACTACCTATGTTCTCTTATGTTGGAATCTATTTATGAGTTCTATTGGGTATCCATTAGGGTTTTTGATTTTTTTAAAGGAAGTTTTTGTATTGATTTTTACGATGTGGGTATCTATGAATGAAAAATTCAATTATTAAAACTTTTATAACCCTGGTGAATTTTTATGGAGAAATCCATTTAAAGGGGGTAGAATATAATACACAATTATTTTATTAATTTTTTTTAATTAATTTAACCTTTTGATACATTGAAATTCATGCAACACTGAAAATAGTTTATTTTATATTAAAGAACTATGTTTGGATTGTGTCATATGAAACATCATGTTAATTGTGCACTATATAGAACTTAAATTTTATCTCTCTCTACATGGAACTATTATGTTATCTTGCAGTATATGCAATAATGACTTTCCTCAATGGCTGCATAACATGAAAGACCAAGATTTACAAAACAATAATATTTTATTATTTAATATAATAATATATAAAAATCCATTAAATTATAATTTTTAATAGTATTAAATAAATTATTAAAATATATGGTTTATAAAATTATTATATGAATTAATAGATTACCAATTTACTAGTAATGAAAATATAATAACCAATTGAATATAAAAGATAAATTTTTATATTTATTTCCCCAAAGGTGATTTGTATTAATAAATTAAATTAATTAAAATTATTGAGTAATATTATTTTAATTCATATTTTATATATTAAATAAAATATATTTTATATTCTTAAAATATATTTGATAGACATAAGATAAGAAAAAATAAAATTGTATTCATTAAACCCTATATTTTTATAAATTTAGTTTTAAATACATTTAATAGAGAACCCATTTTAAATATAATTTTTGGTACTTTTATAGATTTAATATGTGAAAATAAACTTTATATTTGAAATTGAACCATAAAAATTAGTTTGGGATATTTTGTATCATTTTTTTGTAAGGTTTTTTTAATGAGTAGTTAAAAATAGATGATTTTAATTCAAATACTGTATTTTCATCTAATTTACTTATAACGATAAATTGTTTTTTAAATTTTTTAAAAAATTTAATTAGATCATATTTTTATCAATTAATACAGTTTTGTTCATGGGAATCAATTTCACTTTGAAATTGGGTATATATGGTGAGAAAACTTTTGAATATTTTTACTTTTAAAACCTGCATTGTCGTCCCATCTGCGGGATTAATTATAAATTAATTTCCTCCACTTATGTGTTTGTAATTTGTTAAAAATGATTAGATATTATTATTAATAATAATTTATAATGTATAATATGTTAAACATAGTTTTTGATAAAAAATATTAGTGTATGCAATTTAAATAAATTACAGTTATTATGGTATAATTATTTTGAACAATTGAATAAAACTTAAATTTAAGAACAAAAATGACGTAGCCACTTTTCATACACCCATTGGATTGAAATATTTCAAAAATATACCTTAAATTATTTATTATATAAGATTTTTTAGTAAAAAAATTCAGTACACCAAACTTGTTTTCAAAAATGCCAAGTGCATCCTTTCCCTACCCTATAAAAGGCCACCACATATCCCACTTCCTCACACCTCTCAAACCACATAAGTTCGAAACATATATTCCAAATAAACTTACCAAAACCCTATATTACTCATCAAATCCTCAATTTGTGAAGAAATATTTCCATGTAATCCCTTTGAGGTAAACTAAAATGAGTTTCCTGATTAAGACGTAACACCCTCCCTCAATGTCCCTTATTTTATTTCCTTACTACCCACTAATAAAATTAAATGATTTTATTAAAATAACAATATCCTAAATATATTTTTATGTTTTTATTCTATGATTTTTACCAAAGACTACACACACGTCAATCTAATGGCTAACAAACATATTTTTTATGTGTACGGTGAACTATTATCTCAAGAAATGATGATTTCATTTTTTTCCGTTCCCACCTCTTTAAGTGGAAATTATGATGGTAAATATATTTATATGTGATATATATGATATTTATAATCTTTTTATCCTTCTTTAATTTTTATTTATAACATACCCTGGTGATTTCCATATTGTTTAAATACAATAATTTTGTTTCAGGATGTGTGGACTACCGCCCCCTCAATGCAATGTGATTCATTCACACACTACTTGGAATGAATTTAGGATATTTTTAGTGAAAATATATGATATATATTAAAAAATAAATATACTATAATATTATTATATAAATATAAACATAAAAATATTTTTCATTTACTTACATACATTCAATACGTTAATAAAACAGAAGCAGCGTTCATGCGTACGTATAGACTACCGTCTCCTTAAATGGTGTATTCCATTTCATACTATTAAATTATATAGATTATTAAAATACAAATATAATGAATATAAATGATATTTATATCATGCTTTACATTATAGAACTCATGATATAAGTATAAGGGCAATTGATATAAAAATTAAGGCACAAGAAAAAAACAAATCGGATATTACCCAAAGCATAACCTTAATATGAAATTGTTAATAAGTGGGTAATAAATAATCATAATAAAAAATTATATGGTATTAGAAAGAAAAATATGAATTTTTTTATTTAATTATAATAAAATTAAATTTATTATATAGTAGTTCTAAATGAGTGAGATGAGATTCCAGATACAAGGTATGGGGATTTCATCACACTTTTTCTTTCTCTGAGATACATGCCTTAATCACCACTCATTTCATTTGGGTGGTGTGTATAATGTACGTGTATGTATTCAATTATTATTATAATTAAATTTATGGTTATTTTAATTTAACTTTTATTATATTTATTTCATGGGGTTTATGTTTCAAAAGTTATCAAATCGATAAATTAACTTTGTCTTGTTTTTCCTTCTTCGATATGCATGCCACGTCACGAACCTATATTTTTATATAAGGATTACATACTGTATTTTGACATGTAATATCATGAATAAAGTTATTTTAATGATATTTTAATCTTAATTTAATGTTATTCTTTTCATCTTGAATTAAATTTACCAAAATGGAAATGGTTTATCACTAAAATCTTGTCGTTTATCTAGATTGTTTATGATTGTACTTCCATTGATGAAATCATGTGATCCATATCCCAAGAAATATCATGAATTTTATTACCCTATAAAATTTAAGGTTATATCCATTTAATGTTAAAACTTTGACACTCTTTAGTTCTCAAGATAATTAAGATAATTATTTAATGAAAATTAGACTTTATTTTCTCTATTCGTTTGGATATCTATGTTCTTTCAAAACCGTGTTTTCTAAAAATGTTTTAAAAATATTATATAGTTATCAATTATTTTTTTAATTGTTTAAAATATTTTTTTAACAAAAAATACTTCAAAAATGTTTTATTTTAAAAATAGTACTTTAAATTTTATCAACCCTTATTTATAAGTTTTCAAATTATTTTAAATAAAATTATTTTCAAAATATTTTCAAGATTCTTTTATAAGTGTTCACGGAAAATTGTCTTCAAATTTTTTTCAAGATTATTATATAATTTTTCATGGAAAATGGATTTCAAAAATGATTCAAGATTTTTTATATGTTTTCATGGAAAATTATTTTGAAAATGTGTTCATGATCCTTTTATAAGGGAGGTGAGTAAAACACTTGTAATGTTTTAAAAGAATAATGTTTTCACACATTTTTCACATTACAAAAGTCAAAAATATTCATAATTATTGAATATTATATGTGATAAGGTTAGAATATAACTATAAAATGTGTTTTGGACAAGTTAATAAGTCATTTTTTCCCTTATTTTATATATTTTTTTATATTGTCTAGGCAAAAGAATCGACAATATTCATACTAGAGGAAAAGTGACATTCAGTAGATTTGAAGCGGCACGAAAAATTTGGTCATGTTAGAGGATTATATTTTGGATTCTATCCGAAAAAGTATTTCGAGAAGATAAAATCATATGAAGATATATATAATATAATGAGATTAATATAGACAGAAATAGACTCACTGCTATATATTATTTTGTAGTCTAGTTAGGAATACCAATGTAATAGAAAGGATCCAAGAAAACTAAGGATGGATAAAAGATCCATACATGAACCAAACGACCCCCTATCACCGAGGCTCGTCATTCCCCCCACCATATACCATAACTGAGGTCATCAATTTTTTCATTAATATTTCTACTAAATGTTAATAAAAAAATTTAAAGTCATTATATTAGAAAAATTAATTAAGGTACAGTTGTATGTAATTTTTATATATCAACACCCATGTACCACCATGTTGTGATGGGTACAATTTATAATATCCTAGGAGAACTGCTACACAATCAACCCCTCCAAAATATTACATGAGATTGTGGATTGAGGTAGCTTATAAGGGGAATGTTGAGTTGCCTCGTCATCTTTATGGTCTGGAGATTAAAATGGTTGAAGTTGTTTGTGGATATTTCATAGCATGATTCTCAAATCTTATAAATATACATAAGGTACATCTTTAGAAAATTTCATCATTTGAAAAACATTTAACAATTGATGATAAAATGTTTGATGTGAGGTATGATATTGCAGATAGATAAAGCATTAAAAAAAATGAAAGGCCGAGTTAAGAAAAACTAGTGAATCAACCAAAAAACGTAACTACCTTTTTAGAGTACCTCCTCGCAACATGTTACCGAGAAAAATTTATTTTCCTTATAACTTCATGAAGATAGCAAATTTAAAGTTAAACTATTTCTTACATTGAATATAAAGAAGGAATATATGGAGATTCCTTGACAGATTGATTTGGTCTCAAGAATCTAAATGAGATTCTCAAGCATGAATGGTTGGGTGTCTCAATTGTGAATACAAATATAACATTTATTTTCATAATATGTATATCCAAATAGTGAGATAACTATTTTTTTATAGTTAATAACTATTTATATTTTGTACAAGAGTATATATTAAAACTATATAAAGGGAGGATCGTGCGAATCATGATTAGGATTCATTAATCCCTGTATCATTTCCATTCCAGAAATTACATTGAATGAGGAAGAAATTAAGAATAAAAAAGAAGAGTTACTCAAAGTGTTTAATAAAAAATCATTATACAATAGACTCTTTTTTATCCCTACAATTCAAGGGTAAATCTATATCATCTAATCACACAAAATGTATTTTTAATTTTATACATTTCTTATTTTTTTAGGAATCACTAGATGCTGATACCAGTCAACATAGAAACCCCAAAATTTTATTTTCTGGATTCAATGGAATGATTTCCAAAAAACAAACCACACATTATGTGTATTATGAATATTTAATATAGTAAAATCATCATTTTATATAAAAATTTTGGATGATATGTCCAGACTATTTTTTAATGATATTTTTGTTATGATAGGGAATTCACAAAATATATACTAGATCATGGAATTGAGTCAGTGTATGAAAAGATAATGAATGAGGATTACTACAAAGTGAAAAAAAAAATTAAGGTATATATCAAAAGATTTAACTATCAAATAATTTCAAAACAATTTACTTATTTTGGTCAATGTTTCTATATTGTCCAAAACAAGAAAATGTGATTTGTTGGGGATATTATGTTTTCAAATTTATGTGATAAATCATAAATCATGAAAGAACATAAACCCTAATATGTAATTTTAGATAGTAATTAAAATTTCATTAAATAAATCTCAAAATAATTTTTATTCTATATTTTCTCAGTGATACCATGATTTGTGACAACAGAGTTACTCAAAAGAGGAAATCAATTTGTTTAGAGATGAGTGTGGAACATACTTTTTTTCAAAATGTATGCTGAAAAAAATTTAGTTGATTACCTATTATGTTTGTTATATAGTATGAGTTATGACCTTCATAATATATTTGGGGTGTGAAGTATTTGTGTCATAAACCTTATATATTATTTTGGATCTCATTATCAAAGACAATTGTATTAGAGGTAAGAAATTTTCATATAATCACTGACCTTAAAAAAATAAAATTATTGGGAAATCACTGAGGTGTTTGTGGAGGTGAAGGCAATGGTGGAGGTGGAGGCAGAGGCAGTATCAGAGTCAGAGACCTATGTAGAGGTGGAGGAGGAGATGAAGACCGAGGTGGAGATCGAGGCCGAGGAGGATAAGAAACACTAGCTTACAAAAAATAAAATTATTGGGAAATGAAGTAGAATAAGGATAATACCATTATTTTTCTTGATAAAAATTGTTTAAAAGTCCACACAACACTTGTCACATAAGATAATATCCATTCTGAGTCTTTTTGAGTTTAAAATGACTTTTTTTTAAATAACATGAGGCCTACTCAAAACTAATAAAATTCATTTATATTGTTTTGGAACATTAGGAAAATGATATATATGGCATTTTTTTAAATGTTGGGATCACCTCGCCTCAATCTGATGCACTGTTTGACCAGTATGACTCCCAATGTCTAATGTTAGTTTAAAATTGACATTTTAATACCAAAAATTTTCACTCACTAAAAACCGATAAAATGTACTCATATATTATTGAAAATTTGGGAAAATGATTAATAATTCCTTAGGGGTTTGTATGGATCAATCTAATGTCAAAAACACACTTGATACCACTTGTATGTCCCAAAGAGCATGTTTCATGTTTAAATCGTCATTTCAACAAAAAACACGCGTGGAAACTCAAAAAAAAAATAATTTAGATAGTTTTGAAACTTTAGTAAAAATATTTATGAGTCATTTAGAATGTGTTTCATTCAATTGCACATCAATATGATGTATGATGTGACCGATACGACTCCAAGTACGTATTTGTTTTTAATATTGACATTTAATTTAGTGAAAAAAACTAACATACTAAAGATAGAGAAAACATGATTAGATTTTTTTGTTACATTAAGAAAAATGATTCATATGAAATTTTTGATATATAGGGATCATCCACACTTTAATCTGATTCATGGTGTGACCGGCATGACTCTGTCTGTCTGTTATGAGTTAAACATTGACATTTTAAAACAAAAATTGTCACTCACAAAAAACTGAGAAAACTCACTCTGATTTTATTAATAACTTTGTACAATGATCCATAATTCAGTTTTGACATGTAAAAATAAGTCCATTTTTAAACCCACACATGATGTCACCTTTATGGTTCAAAGTGTGTGTCCCCTATTTTAAATGATATTTTAGTAAATAACACATGTGACATAATCAAAATTGAGGAAACACATTTTGATTATTTTTATACTTTAGGAAAATTAACTATGAGTCATTTGGGATGTGTATAATTCATCCTCACCTTAATCCGAAGAATTGTGTGACTGGTATGACTCCAAGTACTTCTTTCTAATTCAAAATGGTCATTAATTTTAATGAAAAAAACTAATGTACTAAAAACAAATAAAACACATTCATATTGTTTTGGCGATTTAGGAAATTATTTATACAACATTTTTGATGTGTAGAGATCATCCACATCTTAATTCGATTCAAGGTGGGACTAGTATGACTCTATGTGAGTCTTTTTATTCAAATCTAACATTAATTTTAATAAAAAAACAACTTTCATGCTCAAAATCGTGAAAATAAATTCTTATTATTTTGGTGCTTTAGTAAAACAATCCATAAGACATTTTTTATGTTTAGGAATCAGTCACCCCTCAATTCAACTAATAGTGTGACCGATATGACTCAAAGTGATCCTTTTTATTCAAAATATAAATTAATTTTAGTAAAAAAGAAAACTAATATACTCTATAATAGAGTTTTTTGTATTTTTGTTATAATTTTTATATCATTTAGGTTTAGTGTTTTTATCTCATTTTGGTCTTTATTATTGATGGTTCAACAGATTAATTATTGTGTTGCAGCACAAATCACCTATTTCAAGTGATTCAATGTGCTGGAGCATTACATTTTTGTTTTCACCTTTATCAGCACCACTAAATGAGTCGATAAAACTACTCTTTATCATCTATTTTAAAAGTACTAATAAAGGAAACCATTAACAAAACTTATATAGGTGCTGATAAATCATACATTGATCAGAAAAAATAAACATTCTCATAAATCATTATTTTATCAGTGATTTTAAAAGAACTAATAAAATCTATGGACTTTTAGCCATGCTATGGTAGTCTATTCTTTTCTAGCACTGATAAAAGATGATTCTAGCACTGTTAAAGGAATGTTTTTTTAGTAGTTTTATATTTTTCCAATATCAATTTTATGTTTTATATATTTCTCTAGTACCATATTTAATGTAAATTCCATATTTTCAAATTTTTTTATTATTTCTCGTTTTCTCTCATTTCCTCATTAATTAAATATCAACACTCAACAAGTGTAATTATTATAACCTAAGGTAGGTGGTCTCGTGTTTTTTCTTAAAAGTTTCATTATCTTTTTTTCATCATTGGATTTTTAGTTACACTAAATCATTTATACTTGACAAAAAAATTATCTAATTTGTTTAACTGCGTTGTCAATGTATTAAAAGAATCTTTGGTTTTAGAAAAATGGGATATATTAGGTATACCCTTTTTATATTTACTTAAGAGGTGGGTTAGGCCTTGTTTCATGTATTTGGATGAACTATTAGGGTAATCTAGGGGTGACATATTGACATACAGATTTAATACAGGAATTGGGATGCATATGATGGTATCTATGTCCCACTAGTGTTCATGTCCCTGGTAATGTGAGTTGATCCTAATATATAGAATTTTCTTTTATTATATAATTGTTTATTTATGATTTTTTAGAATTAATTCCTTGTCTATAATTCATATAAATTCTTATTTGTATGGAATTTTATGGTGAAAACCCATGGATTTCATATGAATGGTATTTATGTATAGTTATATGGATGAGAATACGAATTCATTTGCGAACACATGTCAATGTTAGGGTTTGAAGATACCTTTATATTCAATAAAGTCCAATTCTATGGAATTCCTTGTGAAATCTAGTGGATTTGTAGATAGATTCATCATTGTAAATACCATAGGGAGATCCCCCTTTATTGGAGTAAAGTATACACTTCTGGAATGAAATAAATTAATTTCATGGATATATAATGGATATCCTTGTTGGTTGATGTTGGAGGAGCTCCATGAATTTGGATTTATTTATATTGGTATTAAATGCATTGGGTGTGATACTTGGATGATGGTCGCTTGAGTTCAAAATCAACTAGTGTATTATCATGGGAATTATTATAAGTAATTACTAAATGATACATGTATATTCCTTTATGTTATATGATTATTGTTGCCTCGGTGGTGCACCATATTACCAAATTAGGCCATGACACCTCTAACACACTTATTTTGGATAGTTATGTTAATATAATATCTAATATGTATTAAGTGGTATTATAAACCTTTTTGTGGTTAACTTTTAGGTCTAGAATTCATTGGAATTTTTTAGAACCCTAAATGAATGATTTGGGGTTGTTTGGATTAAAATGCCAAAACCACACCTTGGTGCAATCCATTTTCTCACTAGTGTCATTATATTAGAAATGAGGATGGATGAATGGAATTTCAATCCATTTTGGAGAACATGGTGAAGAAAAAATGTATTGTGTGTGCTAAACAGACCCCGGTGGAAGTTATTCGAGGATATAATGCTGAAGAGTAACACATCTATTTCCATGCCATGGTGGAGAGTCTAGCGATGGTAGGGTAAGAATTAAAATGGCCTAAATGGCTAGATTTCTTCTCAAATGTTACCAAATAAAAAAATTAAATACATGTGGATTAAATATTGGATTTTAAAAATGTTTATTAATAAAAAAACTAATATTTATCATATTGACCCTGCTTATCATGTTGATTCCATCAATCCAATGAATTATATAAATCTTTCAGACAAACCAAGGGTTTGTGTTCGATCCTTCATATGATGAGGATTTCTAACTTAGATGTACTTGTTTTTCTCCTTGTTTATATTTTATTGAACTATCTATAGATCAAAAATTAAAATATGTAGGATGTTTTTTCTTAATTCATACCATGGAATCCTCATATGCTCTCATTTTTTTTATTCCTTGATTGATGAGTTTCTCCTTCCTTCAAAAAAATATAAAGTCTACTATTAATTGTAATATCCATTGTGTATTTGAATTCCATAACCATTAATTTTTATTCCTTGAGTATTTTTCTAGAACCATATTATTTTATATTGGAATAAGTTCTAGGAAATATTATCATATGATAGTTCTTTTTGGTTTCCCAATTTTGTTTGGGTGGAAAGGAAATTGATAATCCATGATGTTGATTTCTGTGATCTTAAGGTAGGAAGTTATGTACCATGTAGAGGACATGTATATGATTTTTAGAACCATATGATATTGTGTCGTTATATGATTTAGACCATAATGTAGGTTGATATGTGTTTTTTCAAACATATCCCATGAGATAATATTTGATACTTGATCACATGTGTGTTTTTGTGTTTGTGTATATCCCATTAGCCCCTTATTTGAGTTTGATCACATGGTTGTGTATGTTTGACTACTATTTTCTCACTTTTGATATGATATGTTGTGAATATATATGATAGACCCTCTTACCATTTGATATTTTTGGTATATGATATGTTTTTATTCTATTTGTGGTAATATGTGATAGGTGGGAACATCATGGTTTGGTATCACTATAAGAGGGAGTGTATAAAAATGATTCATGTGATGTGATGAAAACCCCATGATTAACAATTGAGACTTATGTCATTTTGTAGCCTCTTAAATAATATTCATGGTATGCCTAATTGATCATTTCCATCTTATGTATTACATGTGTTAGTTCAAAACCTCTAAACCATACTTCAAGTATCAGGGTGAATAGATGACTCAACTTTGATTAGATGACCCCTTAGATGGGAGTATAATGAAATGAAAATGGTTATTGATTTTTTTTAAATGGTAAGAGTCAGAACATGGAAATGTCTACTGACGTGGGAGTAGACTAGTAATGAGGGTTGAGTATCATTCAGATACATACTAACATGGGAGATATATATTCAATGGTTATTTCCATATCCAAATACATAAAACATGTTAGGTGGGACTTACCATCATCTGGGGACTATTAACACAATAATGGTAGAGCTTGTCATGCAACTGATAATGATAATTACCAGTGTGATACATGCTACGATCTTGTCAATGACCACTATTAGGGTTGATCATTTGTCATTATTTAATGGAAGAACTTGGAGACAAGACTGATACACATATTGTGGAAACAAAAATGGGATTTTTTGCATGTCTTTTAACGTGTAGTGATAGATTCTCAGCCTAGTTGTGGTTGTGGGATACATGTGGTGACCTTATGGTTGACACAAGCCCATGACTTCTATTATGAATAGGTTTCTTTCATGGTTTCATATAGAGTAATTTTATGGGTTTTTTGTAGCCTGGTTAGTGTGTGAAGAATTTTAATGTGATTGTATGTTGTTTCATGCATGATTAATTATTATAATGGAATCCACTCTTATGTATATAAACACATGTTAAAGTTGAATTGGTGGTTTCTTGATGGGTATATACTCATACCCAAAATTAGAATCTCGATGCTTGTATAAAATTCTTGATTAGGAATATAGGAAAGGGAAAACCCTCAATGATAGAGAGCTAGAAGATAGTGTATGGTAATTAGAGGTAATACCAGGACAGACTCTGAGGTTATTGTGTGATATTTTATTTATTTATCATTCTTTCTCAAAATCTTGTTTGGAATACCTTTTTAGGGGTAATTGGTTATTATTTTGTATGATTTATTTTTATTTATTTATTTTTCTGTGTAATATTGTGATATTATTTATGATTATTTTTACTAATACTGAGGGTATAGTGTCCCCACTGATGATTTTCGAACCCTCAATACTAGTTTGAAGACTCTTACAAACAGGGAGTCATGCATGAGTCTATATGAGACTCAATCTAGGAATAAATGATTTGGGTTGGAGTGTTACAAAGTGGCATAAAAGGAGTATTTCCCTCATTCCTTATTCTTGATTATGTTTTGGGGTAAGTTTGGAAGGAGTTATGACATATGGGTCTCAGGTAAGGGAGTTTCATGTGTGTCTAGTAAGAACATGTGTACTAGACTAATGAGTTACTGCTGTTGGGATTTTTCTATGGTTATGCTCGTATAGTTTCATATTGATCATGATTATTTATGGGTTTTAGGTCCCTTTATAGAAACCCAACTTCTTTTATATGAATATTAAATCAATTCGAAGATACAAAACATAGTATTAATATATTCAAGGATGAAAATGTTTATTATATTGGAAAAAGTAGTCTTATACATCACTTACACATAATAAAACATAAACACTATTTAAACCATTCTTATTTATCCTTTTAAAATCTCACACATTATCCTTAGTACATTTAATACCCTAAGGATATATATAAATGAAATCGGTGAGATAAAATCTTCTTATGGGGAGGAATATAATGTGGGGGATAAAGGATATGAATAAATAGTATATGGGTGAGTATAAAAAATGTCATCATATTATAAGAATAGGTTCATAATCAAAATCATGAGGTAGAATTTTGATAAAGTCATGGAATATAGAATATGCATAATAATGAAGAATCATAAAATAGTGACCGAACATAACTAATAGATGTGAGAAAATAAAACATCCTTTCCCCACATAACATATGTTTATAAATCAAAACATAATAATCGTTAACAAAACTAGAATCATGTTAATGATTAATATAGAAAATATAATGTGATATATTACAATACCCAATACATTGGAGGGATATATAATTCTGAGACTACCTGGCACATCATAAAATGCTTATAATCATGCATTCCACATGGAAAGAGAAGATATAACAATCATAGTCATGAAATAAACCCATGGAAAGGAATGTGTTTTATAACAGTGTCCTAAATAATATTTTAATGAATAAATTTAGGGGTTCCCAAAATAATTATTGAGTTTTAATTTCAGAATAAAAATCATTTTTCTAAGAGGATGAAACAACTCAATTAGAGTCGAAGAGATGTTTTCAAAAATAAATCCCTTCTCAAAAAATCATTACAACTAGATTCTAAGCCCATGAAATAACGTAAAAAAATGTATTTAATATGAAATAAAAGGGAAATAATTATCAAATAACACATTAATGATAATAGTAGAACATTAATACTAAGAATAATGTAACAGATAATATAACCCAAAAGAAGGAATCAGGTTTGAGAATACCCTTACCTTAAATCCTATTTTATTTTTTCACTATTCCACCACCTAAAAAAATGTAGGTTTAACAAAACATAGAACCATGATAAAATTATGTTAATTTTTTTTCATTCATGATCAATTATAATAATTGGATTCTATGCCTTAATTCTATTTATTAAATGTAAATCATTTTGAAGTCATATTTTTCTAAAAAATATCCCATATTACGTTAATTTAATGAGATTTTATTATTATGATTTATAAATTATTAATATTAAGAAAAAAATATTTGAAATACTTATATTTATACATTTATATACTATAAAAAATTTATTTTAACCATCTATATGGGTGAAAAGAAAATAATTGGCAATATCTTTGTTGGTGTTTAACGCACAATTAATGAGATATTGTAAGAAGATGAACAAAGAGAAGTAATAAATATAAATAAATCATAAAAATAATCATTACAACATTAAAAAATCCTTAATATAATGTTAACATAACAATAAATTAATATTACATGATTCGGGTTTGAAATGAATAGATAAATAGAGGAAGTGGAGAGGAAATTGAGAAGAGAAGTAGATGGAAACTTACCACCTTCTAGGCATTGCTTATTTTTAAGGCACTAAACTCCTTTTGTACTTTGATTAGAGTGGCACCAAAATATAACTAACACTACAGAAAAAAAGAGCTTTTGTAATGGGTCATTTGTGATGTGTCATATACAAGTTGGAAATTATAGAAAATAGACAAGTATTTGCGATGGGTAATCAAAACTGTCACAAATACTATTGGTACGCCTTCCCACAAAAACGTGAGAATGAATTTTTGAGATCTCAATCAATCACTGTCACAAATACCCATGATCATGTAAAGGTAATTGTGATGGGAACATTCTATCACCATCATTAGTTTTTTAACTGCCACCACAAACATTTATTACGAGAAATATTTCTGATGGGGGTGTCATCGCAAATAGTATCGTCCCTATTAACTCATCCTACATATACCCCTAAAATATTTTCACTCTATTAACCAATTCACATATCCTTTCTTTAGTTTTCACCCATTCTTCAAGGAGTAGTATATATTTTTATAGGAAAGGAAATTTTGATGTTTACAGCACACAAAAGATTCACTTTTACGGTATTTATGTAATGTTTTTAATTTTTATTATATTTATTTTATTTTAATTATTTATTAATATAATAATTAGTTATAATTAGAGTCAATTAGAAGTAATTATTTATAATTCTATGTAATTATTTATATTTATAACTAACTATTTATATTTTACAGTAGTTATTTTGAATCTGTAATATTTAGTTTAAATTTATGGTAATGTTTGTAATTAAAAAGTAAATAGCTTTAATCTGCAGTAATTAGTTTTAATTAGTGGTAAATAGATATAATAAGAAAAAACTAGTAATAATTAATTGAAATGAGTAAAAATAGTAATTTATATTGATTAGTTGTATTTAAAAAAAATTAACAATAAATCAAAAAAATATATTTATAATTAACCATAATTTGAAAAAAATTATTTTAAATTAATAAAAATTAGTAATGATAAGTTGTAATTAGTATTAATTAGTAATAACTAGTGGTAATTTGTAATAATTAGCAGTAACTTGTAAAATTTATTGGTAATTAGTAGAAATTGGAACTAATTGTTGAAAATTAGCAGTAATTGTTAATAATTAATGGTAATTAATAAAAAATAGCGGCAAATTGTTTTCATTAGCAGTAATTAGTATAAAACACTGATAAATCAATGTAATCATTAAAAATTATGGGAAATTGGTAAAAATTAGCAGAAATTATTAATAATTTACATTAATAAGTAAAAGATTGTTATAAATTAATTAAAATTATAAATAATAAGTGATAATTAGTGGCAACAAGTAATAATTAATGATAATTAGTAATAATGAGCAGTAATTAGTAAATATTTGAGGAAATTAGAAAAAATAGATGTAATTTTTAAAAAAGTAGAGGTAATTAGTTTAAATTAGTAGTAACTAATAAAATTTATGGTTAATTTTTAAAAATTACCGATAATTAGTATTAATTAAAAGTAATTAGTATTAATTTGAGTTAATTAGTAATAATTAGTGGTATTTAGTAATAATGAGTATTAATTAGTTATTATTAGTGATTATTAGTGATAATTAGGGATAATTATTTATAATTAGTAATAATTAGCAATAATTAATAATAATTAGTTTAAATTAGTTGTCATTAGTAATAACTAGTAATAATTAGTGGTAATTATGGATAATTAGTACTAATTTGTGATAATTAGTCATAATTGGTCATAATTGGTTTTAATTTGTGATAATTTGTTATAATTAGTGGTATTTAGTGGTAACTAGTGATAATTAGTTATAATTAGTGGTAATTAGTTATAATTAGTGGTAATTATTTATAATTAGTAGTAATTGGTTATAATTAGTGATAACTACAATTAACTAGTTACACTTATATGTAATTAGTGACAATTAGTTATAACTTGTTTTAATTCATGATAATTAGTAATAATTAGTTATAATGAGTAATAATTAGTGAAGATTAGTAATAAATAGTGATAATTAGTCAAAATTAGTCATAATTAGTGGTAATTAGACATAATTAGTGGTAACTAGTGATAAATAGTGTTAATGGGTGATACTTTGTAAAAATTATAGATAATTAGTTGACCACATTTTATCAAACAGTGGTACTCACAGTGGGATCTCACTCCCTCATCGATGATGGGTTTTATGTTTGTAACTTAGCCATTGAGATATGACACTTCCTTGTATTTGACCATCTTCTCCCTCCCAATGGCACTACATCGGAAATTCCCTCTACATTGGATGACGTACACAACTCTTTGGTTGTAGTGAAATTGTGTTATTCATCTTTCCTCAAATCAGATCTAGATTTGGCCAGATCTGCAATGGAGGTTCCCTCTTTTCCGGATGATGTTTGTAATTCTTCAGTCATGGTGAATCCATGTGTTTCATCTTTCCTTAAATCGGAACCAGATCCGTTGAGATCTACAGATGTGTTTCCATGATCAACTGATTCTCTATATATTTGGAAAGGTGTTGCAGCGGGGACAAATATTGTGGATGAGTTAATGCGGTAAACTACGATGGAGTTTTGAGGTGATGATTTTACTAGATCTAAATCCTATTTTTTTGGGATGAAGAAATCGAATTTAGGGCCGAAGCAGGATGATGCCTGTTTTTTGGCTCTACTCAAAGACTCTTGCCTAGTGAAATTCATTGTAAGGGTTCTTCAGCTCATGTTAAATCCAACCCTGCAGAATTTTCTATGTGAATGGAAATTGGAAAATATTCCTTGATTGAATGCATTCTTTTACCAAAAGGTTCACAACCTTGGAATCTTGATGTTTTTTTCACAGAGCCATGATTTTGTTGGGTTTCTATAATTGAAAATGCATCTCTCTTGGTTGAGGATTTTTTCACTATCAATTCCTTCAGATGACTTGATGCTTCGAGCATGGAGCATTAGGTTCCAATTTTTCAATCTTCGATGGCTTAACATACATGAATATACTTTGTAATTTAATGTATCACATGCATGAAATGCATTTTCTCGGATCTGTGATCATCTTCATGAACCCAATTGTGTCCTTTGGAATAAAAATATTTTTAATGATATTGGTACGTAAATTAGAACCATTATTCCCCTTGACAAAGAGACTAAGGATGTTTAGTTTTGTTAATTTCATTGGATGCTAGTGTAAGTTGACCTCAGATCTTCTATGATTGACATGGTAACCCTGTCTACTCATTCTGATAACATCCAAATAGATGTGGATTGTGAAAAAAACTATTTTCTGCAATAAATGCATGGTTATAGGGCACTATTTAGGGCTATGCTAGAAGAATGTTTCATTAAAGGAATGTGGGATGAGCAGTCATCTAGTAAATATTTATCATAGGATGATAATGATAAAAGATTCATGTTTTCCAAATCCCACTGTCTCAATTAACAATCTAGTTTCCACTGTGGCAGATGTTGCTGGGAAATCATATTCCTAGGTGTCTCACCTAGAAGTCCATGAACTGCAGCTTGATGTGTCATCAGAGAGAGATCCTTGGAGCCCCTATAATACTCATGTTGACATGTCTAAATAGGTTACTTCAGTTGGATAAACCTCTATATAGTCTCCAAAATTGATGACCCCTGATACCCCTCAAGTTTCCATCTCCAATCTAATTGATGGACAACAACAAGTTGATTGTCATCAGGAAATGTGAAAGCTATTTCAGTCACCTGAATTATCTATGAAATGGGGGAATGTTTCTGAAGATTCAAGAGGGAATGTGTCTACCCCTTATTGGGCTTCAGGTAGTGGTGTGCATCCCTCTTACATGGATGCAATATTATGTGATAAGGAAAAGATGGATGATAGTGAGGGTTTCACCTCTATTACCTTAAAGAGGAGACCATGTAAGGATTATTCTAATCTTCCAAGGAAAGTGTCAACTAGATCATCATATAATGCGTTAAGGAAGGAGGATGTCAAAATCCTCAATATTTTCAAATGGGACAAGTCTCAGTCTAAGTGGGAGACTACTGGTGACTCTGATTACAGAAATAATATGTCGTACTATGATATGTATTCCTGTTTTTTGGGGGATGAGGGAAATTATGCTTGTTTGACCCCATCTACCACTCCCCTATACAATTTTCTTTTTAATAAATGGTCACAAGATTGGCTTCTAGTTGGACTTCCTTGGTAGTGATAACTATTAATAATTAGTGATAATTATCAATAATTTTGAATAATTAGTAATAATTAGTGATAATTAGTCATAATTAAATAAAATTAGTGATAATTAGTAATAATTAGAGATAATAAATGATAATTAGTGATAATTAGTGATAATTAAGACTAATTAGTAATAATTAGTAATAATTAGTGATAATTAGTGATAATTAGGGATAATTAGTGATAATTAGTAATAATTAGTGACGATATGTAATAATTAGTCATAATTACCTATAATTAGTGGTAATTAGTAATAATTAGTATTAATTAATAATAATTATCATTAATTAGTAATAATTAGTGGTAATATGTCATAATTACCAATAATTTGTAATAATTGGTAATAATTGGTAATAATTAGTAAAAATTAGTAAAAAATATTATTTATTAATAATTAGTTATAATGAGTAATAATTATTGAAAATTAGTAATAAATAGTCATAATTAGTGCTAATTACAAATAATTACTAATAATTAATGAAAATTAGTAATAATTAGTAATAATTAGTAATAATTAGTGATAGTTAGTAATAATTTGGATTATTTGTAAAAATTAGTTATAATGGGTCATAATTAGTATTAATTAGTGATAATTAGCAATAATTAGTTTTCATTAGTAATAATTAGTTGTATGTAGTGATAATTAGTAATAATTAGCGATAATTAGTAATCATTAGTGATAATTAGTGATAAGCAATAATTATTAGTAATAATCGATAAGAATTTGGGATAATTATTAATAATTAGTGATAATTAGTCACAATTAATCATAATTAGTTGTAATTAGTAATAGTTATTATTAACGAGTAATAATTAGTAAAAATAATTATTAATTAATAATAATTAGTGATAATTAGTAATAATTAGGAGTAATTAGTACTAATTAGTGATTAATAGTAATAATTAGTGATAATTTGTAATAAATAATTATAATTAACAATAATTATTGACTATTATTCATAATTAGTGATAATTAGAGATAATTATTGAAAATTAGTCATAATTAGTGATAATAAGTTATAATTAGTGATAATTAGTGATAATTAGTTATAATTATTAATAATTAGTGACAATTAGTAATAATTATTGATAATTAATTATAATTAGTGATAATTAGTAATAATTTATAACAATTAGTATTAATTGGTGACGAAAAGTCATAATTAGTCAAAATTTGTATTACATATTGATTATAAGTGGTAATTATAAATAATTTGTAATAATTAGTTTTAATTATATATAATTAGTAATAATTAGTGATAATTACTAATAATTAGTAATAATTAGTGATAATTAAAAATAATTAGTCATAATTAGTGATTATTAGACCAAATTAGTGATAATTATTAAAAATTAGTGATAACTAGTATTAATTAATATTAATTTGTAATGTGTAGTAATAATTAGTGGTAATTAGTTTTAACTATTGATAATTAGTAATAATTGGTGATATATAGTAATAATAAGTAATAATTAGAAATTATTAGTATTAATTAGTGGTAATTAGTTATAATTTGTAATAATTTGTAATAACTAGTAATAATTAGTTATAATTAGTAATAATTAAGAATAGTTTGTAATAATTAGTAATTATTAGCGGTAATTAGTGGTAATTATTAATAATTTGTGATAATTAGTGGTAATTAGTGATAAATAATGGTAATTATGATAACTATTGATGATTAGTGATGATTATTGATAATTAGTGATCATTTGTGATAATTATTGGTAATTAGTGATAATTAGTGATAATTAGTGATCATTTGTGATAATTATTGGTAATTAGTGATAATTATATGTAATTGTCAATAATTAGTAATAATTAGTAAAAATTAAGGATAATTAGTAAAAGTGTGTATAATTGAACATTAAATCACTATAATTTGTAAACAATAATAGTAATTGGTAAAAAACATCTTAAATTTTTAATAGAAGTGGTAAATAGATAAAATTTAGAATATTTTCATGTCAAATCCAGATTTTTAATTTTCCTCCCTTATTTGGATAGTGTTTTTATTATATAAAATTAATCATAAAAAATTTTTTATTTTAAAATTTTAGAGAAGTATGGAATATAGATGTCAATAGAAGTATATAGTACATGATCATAATTGGATAAATCACCATGGGAATCCAAAAGGTTCTAGTATAAGTACTTTATATATTGATGGTGGTGAAGGTTTTTTTATCATTTCCCCCACTAAATCCATAATTTTTTTCATAAGGGACAATTAAGTTTTCATGTATTAAATGTGATTTGAGGAGGTTTGACACATTTAACAACATTATAGATAATATATTTCATTCTAGATTTTGAAAAGATTACATTTCTATATCAACATGGTGAGCGTAGTTCTAGAAAAGATACTAATAATTTGATTTCAGATCCATCACGATTTCAAAATTTAGTACATGATGTGGCTGGTCTAAGTTTTTATTAATGTGAAACTCAAGAAGGTATTGATTTACCTCTTGAGTTGGAGCCATCCTAATTTTATGATTTGTTAAAGTCTGATGAGGATGCCTTATATCCTGGTTTCAATATAAGAAAATTTGAAGCTATTGAAAATTTTGTGTCTATTAAATTAGATAATGGAAGGACAAATAGATATTTTTATCAGATATTATATTTGGCTAAATTACAGTTACTTGAAGGAATTGTGTTGCCAAATTTTTTGATGAGGGTAAGTTTTTGGTTAATAATATGGGTATTGGTTATCAGAAGATTCATGCATGTTCAAATGATTTCATCTAATATTATTGTGAAAATGTATCATTAGTAACCTATCATACATGTAGAGAATCATGTTACAATGATATTCTACTAGTGAAGTTTGGAATGATTCCAATAAAACAGTTGAGGTATTTCCCTCTTACAACCATATTATAGTGTTTATTTATTCCATAGAACATAAGGCCATTGATTTCGTGGAACAAAACCAATATTTCAACTGGTAAAAGCATAAATCATCTTGAATATCGTAATTCATGGAAATATTTGGATCATGTACACCCATCTTTTACTTCTGATGCATGAAACATGTAATTGGGTCTTTCTACAAATAGTATCTAGCCATTTTATTCTTATGGTAGTCAATATTCTTATTGGTCTGTCATTATAACTCCATACAATTCACCGCCTTCAATGTTGAGAATGATCCATATAGCTTTTTGACATTATTAATTATAGGAAATACAATAAACAATATCAATGTTTATTTTTATCCTTTTATTGAGGAGTTCAATTTATTATGGAGTAATGGGGAAAAGTACATATGATGTAGTTGTGAAAAAAATTTCCCAATGAATGTTATATTGATGTGAGAAATTAGTGACTTCAAAGAATATGTCATATTATCTCGATGGAGTACACATGGTACAAAATCATGTTCGTATTGTATGATAGTGAGTAAATAACTTATTCTCATCAATTGAATAAAACCTTGTTTTTTCAACTATCATCACACATTTCTTCCAACCAGTCATCCTTTTCTAAGGAACAAAAATCATTTTAAAAAAGGTAAAATTAAAATAGATGGACTGCCAACAATGATATAAGGTATTGATTTAAATTAATTTTTCTCTTTATTACCTCCCATTACTAATTAAATTACTATAAACCAATAGAAAATGGAGGAATTTTGGGAAGAATGTAATTGGATAAAAGAACCATTTTTTGAGATATTCCACATTTGTCTGATTATTTGGTCCTTCACATGTTGGATATAATGCATACTGAGAAGAACTATTTTGATAATATATTTTATACGGGTTTGGACACATTTGGTTTGACTAATGATAATGTAATGTCGTGATTAGATCTTTCCCAAATTTGTAGGTGACTAGAACATGAACTATTTGAAAATGTCATATCATTGATGTTATGAAGCCAAAATTGTATTATATAGTTTCTAATGAATATTATTTATTATTTATTCAATGGATTGAAAATTTGAGGTTTTTAGATTGTTATGTTTTGAATTTGGATATATGGGTCAAAAATGGTTGTATTACAGGATTAAAAAGACACGATTTTTATGTTATAATGGAAAGAATTATACTGATTGGATTTAGAGGATTATTGAATTCAATGATTTGGGATGCGCTAATAGAAGTATAACATTTATTCGAGACATTTTCAAAACAACAATAGACTATGATGAACTATGTATACTATAAGAAGATGTTTTATTAATTTTATGTAAATTGAAATAAAATTACAATAGATTTTTCTGATTCAATAAAAAATTTGATATTAAAATTTTCATATAATGAATAATGCAGAGGATTGGTATAGATATAATAGATGTACCCATTTGGGAGATTCAATAAGAAATTAAAGAAAAAGGTACATAAAAATTCATCTTTTTAATGATCAATTTCAGAATATTATTTGTAGGAGGAAACTTCCTTATTCTAATCTAACTATTTTAAATATAAATATCCCTAAAAAAATTTCTTAATGGGCCATAATTATGGAAATGTAGATGATGAAATGATAAATTAATTATTAGTTTTTAATCAACCCGAACTTGTATTTGGGGGAGTTTATGAATGACAGATTTCAGATTATGAACATGACATGGCTCATACATATGTTCAGCTCAACTGTGAAGAAACAAAATCATTTGTCCTATGAGTTCCCATATCATGTATTTTATATTTTTTATGTAAATTAATATTAATTTATTTTATTTATTATTTTATAATCATATCAAGAAAAATATTCCACAAATTACAGCAGCGGCACATGATGAACATCAAAAAAATAAATTTTCTTAACGATTTAAAAAACATGTAAAGTAAATTGTTTATGGTTTGATATATAAAATAAATTTATTAATTTTTATATTAATTATATTTTTTTCAAATTTGCAGGTATCTCAACAAGCTAATAAAATTGACAATCGTTTGTCTGTATTGGGTAACCCACCATCCAATATGGTTAAATCTTATAATGCATATGTAGTGAATGGTTTATGATTTCATACACAAGAATAAGGGAAATCAAAAAAAGGAATAGTTGTGTATTCTTGAGATGATATAAATATAGAGGAAGTGAGATTGACTTTTACAACTTGTTGGATAAAATAATTCAACTGTGTTATCAAAGACAAAATTATGTAATGATGTTTAAATGTTATTGGTTGGATATTGATAGAGGATTTCCTATTCATCCACACCATGGAATACTTTATATTAAATATAATTATCATCTGGTAGTAAATGAACTATTTTTATTGGTTAATCAGGTATATTAAATTTACAATAAAAATTACTGTGCTTCTTTAAGAGTGTTGAGTGATTGATGGAACATAATAAAAACGAAACCTCATAAAAATCAATTTACACAAAGTGAATGTGGTTCCACTAAAGTGAAATTTATTTTCATTTTTTTAATAAAAAAATCCAAATCTATATTTTCTATGAATAGATAAAAATACTGATGAAGACACCCCATAGTTATGGGTCAATGGTGGTGACGATGTTGTTGACGTAATAAGTGGATTAGAAATAAAAAGGGATAATGAATATTAAAATCCCATGGAAATTGATGATACTGAGGAGGAATATGATGATATTGACACCATCATATATGAACATGAGGATGAATATTTAAATAATTAAATACTGTTTATAATCATAAATAACATATATCTATATATAATAGTAGTTTTTATTTATTTATTGATAACAGTCATTTTGTGTTACAGATGGTCAGTGAATGTTTATCTGATATAATTCATGAGTTGG
This sequence comes from Viscum album, assembly GCA_963277665.1. Lineage (NCBI taxonomy): Eukaryota > Viridiplantae > Streptophyta > Magnoliopsida > Santalales > Viscaceae > Viscum > Viscum album. The sequence goes on from OY728152.1 coordinate 2,090,867,563, forward strand.
ATGATGTCTTACTACCTGATTATTAGCCCAAAGGTACATCAACTGACCCTCATACTAATGTAGGTTCAACAATGACTCATAAGGGTCACGGTCTTGAGATATTGATTATTGTAGACCCTATCCCCTAGCAAAATCCATGTATTTAGTTTGATCTATGTTTTTAATGGTATGTTTAAGTGTATCATTTAGTTATTTTTCATTAATTTATTTATATACTTATTTTTTGAATAATTTTTCTCTTTCTATACCTTTTTTACATATAAGAGTTGGAAATAGAACTGTTATATTACAGAATTATGATTATAGAGCATGGGTTACATGTTATCAGATTCACATTGATGTTCATCACCACATTTTTGATATTTTGATGGTATATAATTAAATAATAGTTATTTTTAAAATTATTTAATTAATAACATGATATTATTTATAATTTATATTTTTTATGTTTTCTCATCGATGATATCTTGTGAGACTCTATTTGGGAGGCATGTGAGGGATGTATGCATGAGGGTGGCCATTAATTTTTGAACGATTTGATGATGAGAGAAATGAAAAATAGGTAAGTCATAGTTTTTTATTAGTCTTACCGATCTCACTGACTATATTACATATCATCTCATGTTTGGGATCGATTATGTTCATATTGGATGGGGGATACTATTCATAAGATAACATCATTATGTTAATAGAACCAGGTGAGACATGAGGGGTGCATCAATTTGATAGTAATACATTCAGTAGGCATCAACATCATTTGGTAAGTACTTCTTTAATTATTTATATAAATTTAAATGTAAATTGTTTATTTTATACTCATATAGGTACTCAAACAACCTGATATTATGTAGTTCGATGTTTGTAGGAGGATATATGGAAATATTGTCACTAGAGTGATTATAGATGACCTCTAGCAACAAATTTTGGTTATTATTGTAACAACCTGATATTTTATGAGATAAACTCTTTTTAATTTCTTTTATTTCTTGTGATGTACGCTACACCAATATTAACTTGGGTTATACACAACACTGTAGTAGCTTGCAGTATACACAATAGTATTATTGGCTTGTGTTATACCCAATTTCAAGTAATTTTTATAGAATTAATTTCATGCAAGACTGAGTATATGTGATAACTAAATCTTATAACCTAGTCATTATAATGACATATATGAATTGTATTATCTTCCTCCTAAAAAACTATTTAAATGAAAATAATTGAGTTTATAAAATATTAAAATCACAGTTTATAGATTTTTTTAGTGAAATACAAATGTAATATATTCAATTTAATGTTTAAAATTTATCTTATATATTTTTTAGATATGTTATAAAAAAATTCAATTTTACGGATAAAATGTGCCTTTTTTCTTAAATTATGGTTTTACCGCCTTTTGATGGCGCATCCATTTAAAATTTAGTTTTAAACATATTTATATATTATATTTGAAAAAATAAATATCTTCTTTATATGAGTGAAATCAAAATATAAATTGGTTGAATTTTTGGTATTTTTCTGATAAAAGTCATATTTTAATGAATAGTGAAAAATACGACATTTTAATTCATAACCACACATTCATCTAACTTATTAATATAGTTTTATAAAATTATTAATTGGTTTTAAAGTGTAATTATATTATTTTTTATAATTTATTCAATCTTTTATCATTGAATGTAATTTCAAATTTAAATTGGACATAAACACATGTCAATATTTTGATAGTTTTTACTTCTTAAAACAACATTTTCCAATTTTGGCAATGGGAATTAATACTACATTAATTCCTACCAATTATATGTCTAGAATTTTGAAAAATGTATTTAATATTTGGGATCATAATGTCAAAACTATGTAAATATTACCCTTTCATTTTTTTAAATTATAAATAGTAACTTCAACAATTATTTTTATTTACCAAGGTTAAAAGAAAATTAGATAAATAAGGGTAAAATAAAATTATAAGAATATAAAACTACTATAACATGTGTCATAATATTATTTTATAATTTATGGGCTACCAAAAAAATCATTATTATGAACTTTTTTCTTTTTGGAGGAATATGTGTGAGATAATAACATGTCATAATAATTAATTTAAAGTAATGATAAATATAACATAAACATGTATCTTCTTAATAAAACAATTTTAATATGTGGTTATATAACTGATCCATTGGATTATAAATAGTCATGTAAAAATATACCAATATTTCTTACATCATGGTATTTTATTTATAATTTTTATACATTATATAAATAAATTTATTTATGACATAATGATGATGTACTGATTACCTTATTAATTAGACATTGAAATAAATGATATTATAAATATTAAAATAAATCTACTTTGAAACTTTTTATTCCATAAACTAATTTTATGGATACTTATGAAATGTTTTCTTTTAGTTAATGTAGTTTTTTAATGTATAAAGTTGTTATTACTTTAACAAAAATTAATTACTAAATAGTTTCAAAATTGACATAAATGAGTTTTTAAAACAAATACTATTTTATTAAATTATATAATAGTCTTAAAAATATAAGATTAATTCAAATTACTTATATAATATTAAAAATTTAATTAAAGACCCACTTTAGATTCTCTTTTCCTTTTATAGTATCTATATTAACTATATAGTATAAAAATACAAGAAGACATTGTAAGAGTTAATTTATTTAACAAAGGGTTAAAGCTAAAAGATAAAGTTAAATTTGTAACCTATACTTTTCAAAAACCTATGGGTTGAGATTATTTTATACTATCCTCATCTTATACGTAAAATATGTCACTTTTGATTTATTCTAATTCTAAAATCAATTTATAATAAAAATAATATTTCAAGACTTTTCAAAAGTACCCCTCCCCCTCTCAGAAAAGTCCATCACATCTACCCACTTACTCACACATCTCAATACCATTGTATCATCCAAATTATGATAAAATAATCTCTCAACATCGCACAATACCTCTTAGATACCATAATTTGTGTATAAATCCATCCTAACGTGACCTTTTCTACAAATGAAAAGAAGATATTTTCAAAATAAGAAATTGTTTCATCACCACTTTAAAAATTATTTTCTTCTTGTACTTCCTTGTCTTATGTTGTTTCCATAATTATGTAATAAATCTATTATCTTTTACATTCTGGTATTTCATTATTAATATGGGGAAAACTTATACCTCCTTTTATCCATCCTACAAATAACAATATCACCATGTGTGCGTACGTACAACTTACCGTCTTCAAATCGTGGTGTAATTTTTTATTCCACAATACATAATTTGGATGGGTATAATGATGAGTATAATGTATTTAAATAATTAATATAACATGATAGTTATTCATTATAATTAATATAACATCAAATTCTATTAAGTAAATGATATTGTCGCCTGTGCGTACGTACGACCTACCGTCCTCACGAAGTGATGTCATTCATTCTACATGATCATCATTAAACCAAAATTTTATACATGAATGGAATGAATAAGTATGATATATATTTTACAAATATAATTATTTAAATTATATAACTATAACCTATGAAGTGGAATATGAACTTATACGACCAAAATTTCATAATAACATAGAGTAGTTAATATCGAAATAACGAGTGATAATGAAATTTTACTAAAAAACAAAAGCTAATTTAATCATATAAAATATCATATAAATGTTTATGATTCCTGAGTAAGTAAATAACATTATGTAAATCATTATATTTTATTTTTGGATACATACGAAAGATATCAGACTGAAGGTAAGGGATAATTTTTTAATCTCATTATTATCTGAGATTGCATATACATAACTATTTATTGGGAAGTATTTATCATCCAAATCCATGATTCCAAAATATTTAATACCATTTATGTTATTAGAAAAAAAATTAAATTAAAATTTTCCCATTGGTGAAATTTTAATAAATGGAGTGAAAAGAATATTTTTTTCTTATTCAATACAAGTTAATTTTTTGACTTTTCTAGTAAAAGTATGAGGAGAATGTTATTGATCTTATACAACATTAATGTATTATTATGATTTTGTAACACCATATTTCAATGAATCTTACTTTATAATATTTATGTGTATTTTTAATTAAATTATTTTCTTTCAAAATTACATCGAATTTTGAGAGACAAAAATGGTTTTGAATAAGAAATGATATTTTCATCGAGAATTAATTTCAAGTATTTTATCAAAATTAATTTCCCTCTAAGATGAAATAAGGTTAAGTTTCCATATCTATTATTACTTTTATTTGACTATTTTTATAATGGTAGTATTTTTATAAAATCCATTGATTTTATATGGATTATGATGGAATGATGATTAAGAAACCCTTCACTATTACTTGGGTTATGTTATGATGAATGGAATATGTTTTTTTGGAACATGTAAAAATGATTTAATTAAGATATGGGTGGGACCAATATCTCCCTCCAATGCATTGGGTAAAGATTTATATCTCATGAGATAAACATGACATGATCACCATGTATATGTATTTCAGTAATACAGGGCTAGAACGAGGATTGAAAATGGTTCAGTACTAGAATTTGTTTGCTATGATGGTCCTGGATCTAAGCCTTGGATAATATGGAAATGATTTTATATAATTATATGTTTTCCACAAGTTCATTTTTTATGCCAGTTCTATGTTATCATGGTTAATTTTACTTTATTATTTATGCCATATGAACAACTAATTTTTATTTCATGACTCAAGATTTTGATATTCAAAAGTTATATTCTTGTTTTTTTACATTCATATATTCATCATTCATACCTTAACTAAGAATCTAATCTCACCATTTCTTATGTTTCTATTCCTCAGGTTATAAAGAAATCATTTAAGAAGGATTGCTATTTGGGAAGATATTTATTGGAGATGTTGAAGATATTTCCCTAGTTAGAATAATGTATTCCATGTTCCCAAAGGCACTAAACTATTACAGTCCTTGGATGTGTATTTGTAAAATGTAATGAACATTCATCTAAAAATATTTAATATACATATAAATAATGCATGGGTCATTATAGTTTGTATCATATGAAAGCTTTATTCAACCCTTAGAATCTAGGAGGTGAATACTTTAGTGATATTCATAGAGATATTTCTTTGGGATTTCCTATCGATATGTATACTTATATGTTATAGTCCTAGAATTATGGTAAAAATCATAAATAACCTAGGATTAAATATAATATGTTAGAGAATCAAAATACACCACCTTGATTATGTTGCTTTCCAAGAATGTTTTTTTCCTCTCACGTTATTCTTTTTGGGTTTTACATAATAGATAGAACCCAAATGAACCTTGTTAATGATTAAAAAAATAGGAAATTCCATGATTTTCCTCATGAAAAAACAAATTTTTACTGATATGGAATGAAAATATATTATCTCTATACTTACTAATGTGATGAATCATTCTGGACTTTCAAATTAGTAGAAAAGGGAACTATATTCTATTGAGTCCTTCATGAGGCAATGTAAACCTTCTTTCAGTGGGTCTTCTAATCCACATGTTTATAAATACTAGATATGTACCATTGAAAAGATATTTTCCATCCTTTTTTATTATAAACCTGAAAAATTCATTTTGGTTGTTTATCGTTTAGAAGGTGAAGTGGACTAGTGGTGGACACTAATCTGGAATACGATGCAATAGGATGAAATTGAATCCATGGAATCGATTGATTTAAAGTACTTATGTTTTGATAAGTACATTCCTCATATTAGTAGAAAAAAAGGGAAATGAATTTCTTTGATATTAATTAAAAGAAATATGAATCTTTTGGTACATAAAATAAAAATCTTACAAGACTTTAAAGGTATTCTTTTGGAATTATTATCCAACATAAAAGTACAGTTGATCGATTTTTTAGTGTCTTAAAACTTTGTCTTCGAAGATAGTTAGCAATAAAAGACTTTAGTTTCCAGGAAGAGATTGTGTGTTGTGATGTAAATATAGAAATATTTGTTGGTGTTACATATCAATCTCATTGTTTTGACAAGAAACAACAGATCGAGTTTAAAGGAAAATCTCAAAACAATACTGAAAAGAAGATGACCTTTTTCTTATGCACAATGTGTGGAGTAAAGGATGGAGGTGACATTATTAAAGGGACTAGAAAATATTTTATGTTTGGATAATAAGGTCCTCAGGTAGTTGAGTGCCAAAGTATTGAGAAAAAGGTAGCTAATGTTGTGAATAGAGAAAATGATAAAGAGAATGCACCACCGACACTTCAATGTTACAAGTGCAACGAAATGGGGAAGTATGCCAACCAATGACTTAATAAAAGTGTTATCAATGATGCTCGATGTCAAAAACCTCTTGAGGGCTAATAAAAAGGAAAATCACATCTGGTCACCGTTGGTGATGTTGAGTATGAATATAAAGTGGTGGAATGGTTGAGTTTTTATGCAATGGGATTCCAGAATAATGTTATAGAATCACTTTTATGGTATTATGGAATAATGAAATATATATTTAGTGTTATAATGTGGGTTTAGAATTGTATTTGAATGTATATTTTTATTGGTAATTGTAACCATGAATAGTTACTGAGGTTATAAGGTGATTTTTTTTTGAAAACACATGATTTAGGGAAGGATGACCCTCAATATGAACATGATGTCGAGATAATAATATTTGGATAAAGGCATGTATACTAGGAATAAGTAAATTGGATGATATTAGCTAATGTGGAAGTAGTCAATGATTTATTGACATATGGGTTATGCTATCTTGGATGAAGATTACAACTTTTTTTGACATAAGAATAAGAAAACATGCATGTTTTCAAAAAGGATATCTAATAATTTAAGTTGTTAACAAGACTCAAGAGAATATGTTATTAAGGTATTCACATGTATGGAATGTGACAAACAAAATCTACTTTACGAGACATAGGAGATAAATGTAAAAACAATTCAGTTAACCTCTTTCAAATGATGTAGAATTTCTGTTTTTGGAAGGATTGTAAAGTTATCCAATTATGGATAGTATAAGTTATTCACTTGTTGAAGTTTTTTAGATTAATGTATTATCTCACTATAGTTGCACTTGTGCATATTTGATAATCTATGTTAAACCATTTATTGAGATATATGTAGTGACCTATCATTTTATTTTTGGATCTCATGATCGTCTAACACTTTCGGAATAGAAAATTTAACTTGATTTTATTGAATAATAAATGAAGTGGAAATTGTTCAAGGCCTAGAAAATAGAGAGACTATACTAAAATCAAGTAAATATTTATTTTGGTGTTATTTAAATTTAGTAAAACGATCTTTAAGACCAAAAATGTTATCTTAGTACCTTCTAATCTGATGAATCAGATGGTCCCTTAAATCATCACAGATTTATGGGCTTTTGGTTGTAAAATTTCTCTAGATTTTACTCTCTATCACTATCCATCAGAACATGATGGTTATATTTTTATTCCATATCCATTTTTTCACTTCCAACATATGTTATCTTATGTGGAAACCCAGTTATGTGTTACTTTGGGTTACTATTATGTTTCTTACTATCCATTTTAAAATAACGTTTTAGTATTCCTTTTTTTGATGTGGGTTAATATGAAAGGAATATTCAAGTAGTAAAACTTTTATAACCGCAATGAATTTCTAAGGTGAAATTAATTTTAAGGGTGGAATAACATAACACCCTGATATTTTATGATATATATTATTTTTAATTTCTTTGATGTCTTATGTTATACGATACACCAAGATTAGCTTACGCTATACAAAACACTATATTATCTTTTAGTATACAAAAAACTATTCTTGGCTAGTGTTATGAAAAATTTCAAGTTATTTTGTTATATTTTATTTCATGAAAGATAGATTATTCTATATAACTAAATATTATAACCAAGTCATTATAATGGCTAATATGAATAGTATTAACATTATTCTACACAAAATATTTTAATGAAAATAAGCGAGTCTAAAAAATAATAAAATCACGATTTAGGGATTTTATTAGTGAAATATATATGTAATATTTTCATTGTAATGTTAAAAATTCATCTTATATTTTTTATTGACATGATATAAGAATAAATTCCATTTTAGAAATATAATGGGGGTTTTTTCTAAAAATGTAGTTTTACCTCCTTTTGATAGAGAATACATTTTAAATCTAGTTTTTAACACTTTGATAAATTATATTTGATAAAATAAACTTCTTATTTGGAATCAAGACATCAAAATTTTCTTTGGTTTAATTTGTGAGATTTTTTCATAAAATTCATATTTTAATGAATAGTGAAAAATACTATATTTTAATTCAAAACTGCCTTTTCATATAATTTATTTATATAGTTAGATTATTTTTTGTTAGTTTTAATGTTTAATTGTATTATATTTGATTATTTAATCAAAATTTGGTCATTTGAAGTAATTTTTCATTTAAATAAGACATAAAATCATGTCAATCTTATAATAGTTTTTATTTCTAATAAACTCATTTTCTTATTTTCACTACCTAAATTAATATTAAATTAATTTTTGAAAATTATTTATTTTGAATTTAGAAAAATAGATTCCAAATTTGGAATCATGAGGTATAAATTATGTGAATAGGCCCATTTTATTTTTTTACATTATGAATAGTAATTTTAGTAATTATATTTATTTACCATAATTAAAGGATAAATTAGGTAAATAAGGGTAAAAATAATATTATAAAAATTTAAAACTACCATAAAATGTTTTCTAATATTACTGTAAGATTATTAGGTTTCCAAAACACTCCTTATGTCGAACGTTTAGCATTTGGGAGCCACATAGGTGTGATAACGACCTGTTATAATAATTAATTTAAAGTAAATAGAAATATAACATAAACATGTATCTTTTTAGTAAAACAATTTTAATATGGGGTTATATAAATTATCCATTTCACTATAAAAATTTATTATAAATATAAAAATATTTCCTTCATCATGATATTTTATTTATTATTATTATATATTAAATAAATAAATTTATTTATGACACAATGATAATGCGGTGATTGCTTTATTAATGAATGTTTCAAATAAATGAAATTATAAATATTAAAATAAATATAATTTGAAAATTTTTATGTCATAAATGAATTTTATGTATGATTGTGACATGTTATATTTTAATTTATATTGTTTTTTTGAATGAATCAAGTTAATACGACTTAAAAAATCAATTACTAAATAGTGTCAAAATTAACATAAATGAGTTTTTAAAACAAATACAATTTTATTAAATGATATAATAGTCATAAAAATGTAATATTCTTCCTAAATACTTATAAAATTTTAAAATCTTAATTAATGATCCAATTTTTCCTCTCTTGTTATTTTATAGTAACTATATTAACCATATAGTATAAAAATACATGAAGACATGGTAACATTTTTAATTTATTTCACTAAGGGTTAAAGCTAAAATATAAGGTTCATTATATGATCTAATCACTTATAAATCCTATTATTTAAAATGATTTAGAACCATCCTCTTATTATCATTTAAATTTAATACTTTGGATAAATTATAATTCAAAAATCAATTTAAAATAAAATAACATTTGAAGACATTCTGAAAGTGTCTCTCCTCCCTCTTATAAAAGGCCACCACATCTACCCAGATAATCACACCTATAAATCCCATATTCTTGTCCAAAATTTACTCAAATTATAACCTAAAATATATTTATTCATTTAATATACCACGCTTTGGGCAGAAACCCATCCTATGGGGACATTTTGTTCAAATCAAAATGAGATACTAGAGAAAGAGGTAATTGTTTTATCACATCTTTCAAAATTATTTTCGTATTCTACTTCCTATTATTATGTTTTTTCCCTAATAATGTAATAAATACAGTATATTCTACATACATGAATGTTATTATAATTATGGAAAAACCTTATAACTTATTTTATCAATCCTATGTTTTACAATATCACAATGTGTGTGTACGTACGACTTACTATATCCACACCGTAGTGTAATTTTTTATTCAAAAATATATAATTTGGATGGGTATACTGATGAGTATAATGGATTTGAATAACTAATATAACATAATAAATATTATTTATAATAATATATCATTAAATTTCATACCATTTAAACATTATGTGAATGATATCGTCGCTCGTGCATATGTAGGACCAACCATCTGCACGTTACGATGCGATTCATTCTACATGATCCTCATTAAACCACGATAATATACCTGAATGTAATGAATGAATATGGTATATAGTATACTAATATCATTATGTAAATTATATAACTATTACCTAATAATTGTAACATGAACTTATCTGACAAAACTTGCATAAAGAACATAAAGCAGTTAATATCTGAATAACGAGTGACAATGAAATGTTACTAACAAATAGATGATTATATAATAAAATATGTTATCATAAAAAATATTATAATTCTATAATAAATCCACAAAATTATTTCAATCATTATATATAAGGATTCGATACATTAGAAGGATATCTTACCTAAGGTAAGTGGCGATTTTTCAATCTCATTATTATTCTAGGTTGTTTATACTAATTATTTACCAGGGTATATTTATAATCCATGTATATGTTTTATAAATATGTAATACTATTTCTATTATTATATATTTTTTTAAGGTCAATTTTACCCATTGGTTAATTTTTACTAAACGGTATGAAAGGAATATTTTATCGTTATTCGATACAAGGTATTTTTTTGACTTTTCTGAAAAATTATTGAGGTGAATGTTTATATATTATACGACATGAATAGATTTTTATGCTTTAAAAAGGACTTATTTATATGAATTTAATTTATAATATTTCATGTTTCTTTTAAATTAAATTATTTTATTTTAAAATTTCAAGGCATTTTGGGAAAATAATTATTTTTTGAAGAAGAAAGGATTTTTTCCTCAAGAATTAATTTCATGTATTTTATCAAAATTATTTTCCATCTAAGATGAAATAGGATTTTGTTTATATCCCTATTATTACATTTATTTTATTGTGTTCATGATGATATTATTTTTATGAAATCCATTTATTTTATATGGATTATGACAAAATGATGTTTAGGAAACCCGTATTTTGTTCCTTGGGCTATGCTATGATGAATAGTTTATGTTTTTTGGCGCATATAAGAATTATTTCATTATAAGATTGAAGAGACCTATATATATATCCTATTAATTGGGTAAAGATTTATATTTCATGAGATAGACATGCCTAGAATTACATGTATATCTGGTTCAGTAATAGGGCTGGAACGAGGAGTAAACTCAGTTCAGCAATGGAATTGGTCTGCTATGATGGTATTGGATAAGAGCCTTTGGTAACATGGAAATGATTTTATATGATTGTGTGTTTTATACAAGTTCATGTTTTAGGATAATTTTATTTCATAATTTTTAATGTCTATTTATGATTTATTCCTTATGAACTGCTTTGATTTATTTCCTAACTCAGGATTTTGATATAAAAAAGTTGTGTTGATGTTTTTTTACATTCATATGTTCATATATTGTTTATTACTCTTACAGAGCATCTAAGCTCACCATTTCTTATGTTTCCATTCTGATAGTTATAAACTAATAATTTAAATGGGAGTACTAAATTTGAATATCTTTATGGGAGATTTTGATGATCTTCCACAAGTTAAAAAAATTAATCCCATGTTTCCAAAGGCAATAAACTATTATGATCCTCATGTGTTCATTTGTAAAACCTAATGAATATAAAACTAAATAGCTTTAATATTCATATACGTCATTCTTGGTTCATAATAAGTATAATTTCAATTTTATTTTTAAAATCAAATACAAATAATATTTTTACTGTTACAATTTTAAGTTGCAATTGATGGGGTCATATGAGGCCACGAAATCTCAGACATGGGATAAGAGTCAAGCCGAGAACAAGGATTAGACCTCAAGTTCAGTAGGGTTGATGATTCATCACGGATGTAGAAGACTTGGTATGCCTTCATGGAATTTTGATTTATTGGAATCAACACTCGATTGACGGTTGGGAGTTATTATGGTACTGTTGTGACAACGTTGTGCGGCTCGAGAAGAGTTCATGGATATTCATCATCCTGTTCTCACAGTATGATTAGAAGTTGAAAACTCATGATGATCTTATAGAGACCATACATAGGGAGTAACAAGTCCTCTGTCGATAGTGACAACAATTGGAGGATATGCATCGATGGTAACATCAATAACATGAGCAGATGATAAAGTATATGTGACATCAGACTCATGGATTGGGAATGGATTTCTCTCCACCAACTCCTCTAGATCCTCTAGCTCCTCTAGACGACCTTCCCCCTCAATGATTTATATAACTTTTCTGATACACATTTGAATGTAAAATAATTTTAATAATTTTATTAATCAATATATTTAAATTTCTATATAGTACATTTTTTTAATTTTGTGAATATTATGTTTTTTATTATGTTCATATTTTATTATTTTATTATTTAGTTTATTATTTTTATTATTATATTATTTATTTATTATTATTATTATTAATATTTTTTTATATTTTTAAAAATATTATGTTATTTATTATTTTATTAATTTATTATTTTATTATTATAAATTATTATAAATTATTTTTATTTCAATTAAATTTTTATTAATTTTAATTTTTTATTATATTTTTATCTTATTATTATAATTACAAAAACTACTATTATTTTTTAAAATTTTATTAATATTATTTATTTATTTATTATTTATTTTTATGTTATGTTTTCTGTAAGTGGAACTTTATTCAGTCAGAAAAGGGTTTTTTTAAACCAAGATAAATTTTTTATGATGGTCTATCATATAAAAAATATTTTGCAACACCATTTTTTGCAAAAGGTGATTTGCGATGGGATCCCGTCCCAAATGATCCATCACAAAATCTTCAATTTACAGATGATTAGCTATTCTATGGGGATTAAGATTGGAAATCTGGGAGGAAACATATGTTTGGTAAGTGAAAGGTCATTTGTTTTCCAAAGGAGCAATGAATCGTTATTTATACTTGAGGATAAGGGAGTTTTAAGGATAAAATATTGACTAAATTAATGTATCTATGGCAAACATTTCAATTTTAATATTTTCTAATATTTGTTAATATATTTGAATAAAATAAAATGATTTGAAAATTTATGATAACTTTATAATTCTAATATATTTGTTTAATAAAAAATAATGGAGAAAAAAAATTATTTAAATGGAAAAATTAGACTTTTTGGCTTTGAAAAACACATTATATGTTCTGAAATTATGTTTATTGTTTTTAAATGGCTCATTTATCATATTAGATTTATTTTAGACTAAAATAAATTAATATTTCTCAAGCCATTATTACATTATCATAATGTCTTAAAACATGTGGTATTTGAAAAAACAATATTTTCAGTATTCACATAAAAATAGATGTTTCTCAGAAAATTATCAAAACATCACCATTGAGAAATTTTGAAGTGATGATTCTAAAATAAAACTTCATTTTATAAAAATAATTTTCTATCAATTCTAATTATATGTATTAATATAAAAAATATGATTGTTTTGAAAGATAATAAAAAATAGTTTATTAAAGAGTGTGTATAATTTCTTTGTGTTTATTAATCTTATTGTTTATTTTATAGAATTATAGTATTTATATTTTCTTAAATTACTTGTTAGAAATGTTATTTGTAATAAATATTATTATTTGGAGTTAAAATTAATATTCTAATAGTAAGGTTATTATTCCCAATCGTCGGGTTAATATACCCTATGATCATGTTACTATTCCAATGGTCACATTACTATTCAAATGGTAACATTACTATTTTAATGGTAACATTGCCTCCTATAAATATATATTCATTTCTTCATATAGTATTCACTACAGTTCCTTTCAAGATATTGTGTTTTTATATTCTAATTTTCCAATTGGTTTACTAATATTCTAGATCTTTTCTATAGATTATACATGTTTTAAAATTCTTTGTTTTCTATTTAATATTTTTTGAAATTGTAATATTTGGTATTTTTATGAGTTTAGTTGATTACTAATTTTCTTATCTACTTTAATGAAATAAAGTGTTTATATATTCTCTATGTGATGTATATGTATAATTATATATACTATAACAAAAATTAATTTAGGAAAAAAATATCATTTATATTGTATTGGACATTACATTATTCCAAATTTTATAAATCCCATCTTCACAATTTCAACTCATATTCTTAGTTGAAAATAAATGAGGGTAATTTTGTTTCAACATTTCCTATAATTCCTATATATTCTATTCATAATTATTATTTTTCTATAGAACATATAAAATTTGTGTTTTTTTGTGTAGATATTTTTCTATTTGGTTCAATATCTTCCTCGTATTCTCCTCATAAGAGAGGTTATGATCAAGTTGTACCACCTCCATATTCAGTACATGTGATGAATCACTTTTTTACTTCCTCGAGAGAGATATATAGAACAAATCAAGAACCTGAGCCATGTTTGGTTAAATAGATAACCTAAAGGACACAGATTCTATGCAATCAAATATCTCCAAAGTTCCAATGTACAAAAGGATATTCAACCTTTTCTTTCCAAACTGTGTGACTCTCTTCTGTTGTGATATTCAATGTAAAACTTTGTCTCCAAATTCAAAATACATTTCCATTCGACAGTTGTTATTAAAGATATTTTCCCATATATGAGCATATTTTATATATTTTTTCATCTCATGAATTTTTTTGTCATATATTGTAAAGGTTCAGTCTAAGTATATTTAATTCACAAATTTCATCCAAATAAGATGGAAATGTACATCGCTTCCCACAAAAAGTTCATTTGGAGACATTTGATTATTTAGTGAAATCTATTATTGTATGGGAACACAGAAAATGAGACATGTTTATCCTATACACATTTAAATTCTTCAAAAAAGTATCTCAATATTTATTCATGTATCTGAATGGTCCTCTCAAAAAGTCCATCAGTTTCGGGGTGATAGAAGATACTGAAATTCATTTAACTATTTATATCATGTTGAAGGCTTCTCAATAATTTAGGAGTAAATTTTGGATGATAATTAAATATGGTAAAAAAAATTTCCCCATACACCCTCACCACTTTAAATATTACTTATCAATTTGTTCAATATTGAAATATTTCTAAAAAGTAATGAAGTGGGATGTCTTGGTGAGTTGATCCACCACAAACATATCACATTTCATCCTTTGAATTCCATTAGGAGACAAGTGAAAAATTCTATAGTGATTTTCTCTCATTTCCATATTGGTATGGAAAATTATTATATCATTCCTTCACAATTATTTCTCCCTGATTAAAATTTCATACATTCAATAAAATTGAGGTTTAATCAACGATAACTTTCTTCATGTTTTCCTAACATAATTTCTCTCAATGATCATGGTACATCATCTTATTACCATGTTGGATATATAATATGTGATATGTGAAATATCCAATGGATCATTCTTTATCTTAGGTGACGTAGGCACACAAATTATACATCCAATCCAAATGAAACCTTCTTCATCAATGTGGAATTCATAAAGATTACCCTCATTTGTTGCATCCACATTATTTTAAACATCCAGATCATCATGTTATGCCTCTATGAAATTTTCATAGATATATGACTTTGAAATCATTTGGGAAAGGTAGGATATATTCAATGTCATTATTATTTTCAGATCCATCCATTGAATTTCTAGGAAGATAAGGTATATATCAATCTGCATCATTGATAAAGTTGAATGTTCTTTTTTTCAATGTCCCTCAATAACCTCATACACAACTCCACGATGTTAGTGAATTGATAAAATTTAGTCCATAACAAGTTATAACCATCTTCATTGATACATTTTTATCTCTTTATATGATAATATATTCTTTTGACACTTGTGATATGTATATATGTCAAACTTCTCACTGTATCTGTAGTTATACCAAATAATTAGGGTGAAGATCACAACTTATTACTACAAATCATGTGTTATGAATTTCTTCTAATGGATATTTAATTGTAATGGGGAATGATATATAATATTATCATTATACATGACTACACAACACAAACCATTATATGAAGCATCACTATATATTAGAAACCATTCTCCATTTGATGATAGTGTGATTACTTGCACAGTGATTAGCCACTTAACTAGATCCTTAAATCTCCCCTCACATTATTCCATCCATACATAATTTACCCCTTTCTTTGTTAAATTATTTATAAGGGTATAAAATCATGAGAAATTCCTCACAAAATATCAATAGTACCCTAAAAATCCTTGAAAACTATGGATTTACCTAACACTTAATAGTCGATCTCAATCATCAATTATATTTATCATTAAAGGGACCACATAAATTCCCTCTCTCTTGATAATGTTCCCCAAGAATATGACTTTTTGTTTCTAAATCACACACTTATCTATCTTAGTATAAATTTATTCCATTATTTATGTTTCCAGCAACATCCTTATATTCTCTTTATGTTCAAGATTTGTCTTGGCATAAATTAGAACATTATGTATAAACACTACCAATTTTTTTAAATTAATTCTCTATAGACTCTATCAATCAAATACAAGAATATATTTTGTGTATTAGTAAGTCTGAAGGGTATCACTATGAACTCTTAAAATTAATAACTTGTACGCAAGGATGACTTTTTAATATCTTCTTTTTTACCTCTATTTGAAGATATCATGAATGACGATCCACATTTAAGAATTATTTTTCTTCTCATAGATGATAAAAAATTCATCAATCATTGGTAGCAGATAATTTTTCTCTATAGAAATCTTGATGATATCCAAGTAATTGACACACAACTATGTCGATCCATTTTTTTGAGAAAGAGCACCAGCACACCCAATAGAGATGCACTAGGGTCTATAAAAACATTATAAATATCAAATTTCGTATACTTTTTAAACTCTTACCATTAGATCAAGTACATTCTATATGGGAATTTTGATACAAGTGATTATCTTGTTATAATCTATATTAATACCTCTACCTCATGATCATGGGGACGGTTGGGTAACTTTTTGGGAAATAAATCGATATATTCACATATAATGGTTATTTTTTCAAGGTTGGTGTTTCAATTGACAATAACCTTTAAAAAAGATATGATTCTCCACTATGTATCAACACCCATGCCATTGAGGGATTTTTAAAAGGATATTCATGGTATTCTATATATTTTTATTTTATATTGAGATGGTTTTAAATATAGAAATATGTATACTTTTCTCTATAGATGATGTGATATCTATATAATGATATCCAATCCATGACCAATATAGCATCAAGTACCACTAAGGGATATATTATGGGTTTTTTTTGGAAGAATCTTACCACCAATGCTAACTGTAGAATTGTATAACCCTAGGGTTACATTGATTTCACCACTAAGTGTTTATAGACATTTCTATATCAAGGTATCAGGATTGTGATTAAATACTTCTAGAAAAATTATAAGATATAAAGTATTGTGTAGAACCAAATTGAATAAAATGTTTTCTTTTCTTGATTAAACAAATATTTTACCATGTGTGACTTCATTTTAATCTTCCACCTCACCAGTACTAATGGAATAAGCTTTACCTTTCCCCTTTGGATTTGGTTTTTAGTGATGATGAATTCCTTGAAAAGAATTTTTTTGTTAACTACCTTGAATATTTCCATTTCTCCTTATAGTTTCATCAATTTACCACAGGTGGTTGGATATTCTTCCCCCATTTATCATTTGATCCATCAATTTTTAATTCCACTCTTCTCTTCTTAAATCCATATCAAAGGGTGCATTCTATAAACTCCATATCTACTATTAGAGCACAAAAAACTAATTCATCATAACTCCAAAAGTCTAAGATGACTAGAGACTTTTGATTATGTGGTTTTAAATAATAATAAAAAATATATATTTTTCTATCTTTGTATATTATAAAACCTAAGTGCATCTTTTTAGCCTTTTGAATTTTTTCTCATAAGAAATTCCAGATTCACCCTATTTTATATTAAGAACATAGAATTATCTCCCCATATTTATTTAAATATTTCAATGTAAATAGTTCTTAATAAATATATTCATAAATTTTCCCCAATCAATTTCTTCTATTTCATCCTTTATATTGGTATTCATTATCAACTCCCACCACTGAATGGCCTCTCTTCCTAAATGATAGAAATCTAATGTGATATTCTCCTTCTCGGAAGAGTGAATCATTGAAAAGTTATTCTACTCTAAGATAAAAAACTAATCTATGAAAAGTGGGTCAGAAAATCCTATAAAATTCAGTTATCATTTTTTCATAAAGGACTCAATGGCCAATTTTTCTGTCTTGGTTGAAGGTAGACATTCCACATGGTTTGGGTTATTCTTCATAGCAGGATATGGTTGGGTAATCATTACCACGATATTATGAACTCAAACTCACATTTAATTGGTAATGTTTTTGGGATTAAATTTTTATTATTATAACCCATCCTAATTTTATAAAATATATATTTTCAAATAAATTCAGTTCCTTTGATAGCTTTTATTACACACAACATAGGATTTAAAGAAATGTGTCATTCTATTAAAATCATATTATTTATTATGATAGTTATCAACTTGATATTGGAATGGGGGTGAAGAATAAGATTTAGAAAACTAATAAAATATAATTTTAAAACATGTGTGTAAAATCAATTAATTGGGGACCAATTAATTAGAAATGAAAATTAAAACTTCTTGAAAATTAGTGAAATATATTTATAAAAATCTATTTTTTTGTAGAATTTTTTATTATCTCAATTAACTAAATAAATAACACTTGGTGAATGATTTTTTTTAAATTTATATATATTACATTCATTTAAAATTTTTACAATAATATTTTTTCTTTTCCAAGTATTCCATAATAGTAAATAAAATTTTACTCTTAAAAATAAATTTTCCTCAAAAAAAATTATCCCATTTAATGTACTTATTTTAAAATAAATTTTTTCCAATTTTGGAATATTTATTTGAAAAAATTATCTTAAATTTTGAAATCATAATTTCCAAATTATCATGGAGTAAACTTATTATAATTATATAAAATACAAAATATTATTGAATAATGAAAAATATTTGTTTTATTAATAACAAAATTATCATTCAAAGAACTTAGAATATAAATTTTATTTTAAAATGGTTCAAAAAATAGTAATTAATTAAATTATTTATATATTAGTATAATTTAGTTTATTTTAATCAATTTTATATTTAATTATGGTTTAAAATCATTTTACATATTTGAATATTTCCTCTTTGGAAAAACAATTTTTCATCTTATCTATGGGATAAATCTTTTATTAAAATTTTACACCGATGTGAATGGAATATTGAAAAATTAATTCTGTATTTTTATTCATAATAATAAATATAATATAATGAGTTCAATTTTTTTACTATAATGAATATTAAATACTTAAAAAATTAATTATTGTGGTTATTATAAGGCCCCGGCCTCAAACATTACTTAATCATGAATTAAATGAATAATTCACATAGAGAATATTTTCAGGTTTAGAGTTTTAGTGAATTAGGTCATAACTATTACATCTCCAATGATTACATAGTAGACACTTCTACTAAGTTTCAATAAAATAAAATAAACACTTAAAAAGAAACATGTCCAGTTCCATGTTTTAGATAGAATGTCTTTCCATGATCCCATCCTTGACCCTATTCATCTTTAAGTCCTGTGGAAAACATTTCAAAAACTTGGGATGAGCATAAATAGCCCAGTAAATGATACACAAAGAAGAAAAACTTTTATTTTTTCAAAACAACAAGTAAACCATGAGTACTTTACAAAAGTAATAATTTTCACCTTTATAAAGTAGTAAAAACTCTTCACTAAATAAAAGACCATTACTTACCCTTTTGTAACCAAAAGATTACCATAAAACCCATATAAAGAACACATAACATATAAAGGTAACTTGGGACATAAACATACTTAAATGGAATATCCATACGGTCGACATCCATACATACTTAATGGAATGGCCACACGGCCGACTTCCATACCCAATGCATTGGAGGTTATAACGTAACCACCCCTCCTGGTATTCATGGAACCACCCATAATATGGTTTATCACATAACCACCCGTCAAATTTCCATGTACCATTATAAAATCATAACACATAAAAAAATTGTAAAGGAAAGAACACATTTCCACCTTTCAAGCAAAATATATCAATTAAATATATTGAAATAAAAAATTCATTATCAAAACCATTTTCATTACCAAAAAATACTATATGGTATTTATTTAGTTTAAAAAATATAACGTCTTGTTGAGGAATCCAAATATCAAATAATACTCGCGACGGCGAAAAGGTCATTGTCACCGCGTACGTTAAAAAGAAACATACCTTTTCTCATTTAGTAAAATGATTCGTATAGAAGAGATTCCTTTCGAATAAAAGTATAAGTCAAAGGGGTTTATACACCGTATAAAAAAAAGCCTTGTATTAGAACAAAAATATGCCTTAATGAAAGGAGATCGAGACGAAGTCCCTTACAAAGACGGTATCCTTGGATTAAGGATAAATCATTTACATAATTATGTGTGACAAACGAATACACCAAATATAAGTGGATATTAAGTTTAAAAAAATCATAGGTTATTCACAAATATTCATAGAATTACATATTCAAGGAGTACAAGTTTATCACAAAGAATCAAAATTGGGTTAAGAAGTTCCCTTGCAATAATTTGACAGCCTAATGACTTCACTTAAAAATTCAGAAAATGAGTTGATGAGAGATAAAAAGGGGTATCTCATCACTTGGACATAATATTTATAGAAATAAGGATATATAATAACATATCCCATCATAATAAAATTAAAATACCTAAAAATAAGTCTTTTAAAATGAGGAGGGTGAAAGGTTCCCTTACCGAATTGGGTAACTTCCGAAATGTACACCCTGTGAAAGAAAGACTATACAACATTGATGTAAATACCCATAAACGAAAATATATTACACCAAGAGTAGAATAATTGGCAGTACATAAAACAATCAAAGGAAAATGGTGGAAAATGTAGCATAAATTTCACAAGAATAAAAGTGAGATGAAAAATCCATTACGAAAACTCGGCAGCCTAACGGCGCCACTTAAAACTTCCAAAAATGGTTTTATGAGATAAAATTGGGTCTCTAATAATATGAAAAAAAAATTACAGTATGAGTAATATAATATAACATCCCCAAACATAATAATGATCCGCTTCTGATAAATTACATAGAAGAGAGTACTTAAAAAGAACTAGAGAGGTTGGATCCCTTACCTCAAGTCTGACTTGTCTTGTTCGTTTCTTTATATTACTGAATAAAAAACTTTGGTAAATTCATAATTGATTAAGGAACTATTTTAAAGATTATTATTCAGTTAATATATAATATTATATTGTTATAATAATTGGTTAATAATGTGAGTTCATATCAGACGTTTTTTGTCGATGTTTGGTACATGAGTCAAAAATGAACATGTTTGAAAATGATTGTCCATGTAGTTATAAGTAAATAATATTAAAAATAGTATTAATGATTTAAATATCATATATATCCAGTAAATATTCATTTTATTCTACTCCATAATATTTTGAGATAAAATGAAATGAAATGCACCGTTCATGGAGACGGTAAGCTGTACGTACGCATGAATGCTACTTTCATTTCTTTGTCACATTAATGGAATTAAAAATAATTTTAGAGATATATATATTATAATTCCAGTATAATATATATGTTATATAGGACACATATGTTCATTAATTGGATTCTTTATACATTACATGTGTTGCATGAACGAGTCCCATCACTTGAGGGGGTGGTAGTCAACACTTCCTCGTATGAAATTATCACATTTCCACAACATGAATAGCATAAAGGAATGATTTAAATATAAAATTCAGAAGCATATGTAGAACATAAATACCATATATATAATATATAAAATATAGTGACATCATAATGCCCACCATGAAATGTGTTAAGAGAAGATTGAACAATCATCGTTTCGTGAGGCAGAAATTCTCCATCCACAGAATCAGTATGTTCTTTAAACATTAGACGAAGGTCGGTGTAAGTGTAGCTCTAATCCATAACATAACAACATCCTAGTATTTTTACAATACTTTTTTTGTTATAAAATAAAGGAATAAAAAGAGTTTAGAGGGTTGGAGAAGCAAAATAAAACAAAAGAACACAAGGGAAGACATTACCTTAAAATCGGGTAACTCTTTTTGATTTAAGCTCAAGGGATTCCTTGGAAAGGATTCTGTCCAAAGGTGAGGATTCAATTATTAATATAAAGGTGTTTAGAGATGAAATTGGAAGGGTTTGGATGAGCCAAATGCTTGAGAGGTATGGGTAAGGTGGTAGAGGTGGGGGCCTTTTATAAGAGAAGAGGAGGGGCACTCTTGGAAAGTTATAAAATATTACTTTATTATAAAATTATTTTCGAATTTTAAAGGCCCAAAAAGGATATATTTTGAGGCTATGGTGGTAAGGTTTCGAAATCCACCCATAAAATAGGTTTTTGACAAGTGTAGGTATTGAATTAGACATTATCTTTTCATTTTATTAAAATCGGTAAATAATGAGGTAATCGCTGTATCATCATGGTGTCATAAATAATTTAATTTATTTAATTTCTAAAAATTATAAAAAAATATATCATGATGTAGGAAATATTTTTAGATTTATAATGAATATTTATAGTCAAAACTATGACTTGTATAACCCCATGTAAAAATTGTTTTATCAAAACAACACATGTTTGTGACATTTTAATTTTAACATTAAATAAAAAGTTATTGATGTCATTTTCCAACTAAAGTGGCTCCATGGGGTCCCCAAGTCGACCCATGGATTTTATTGGTCGTCCATGACTCATCCAATAGTGGTAGGATACGTGTCAAGGTAATTTCATATTATCAAAACATTATTTTTACCTTAAATTACACTAAATACCTTTAATCGCGATTAATAAAACATTAAAGTTACTAGTCACCAAAAATTATTTTAATATCATTTAACCACATTTTACTTCCTAATGAAAACCATGTATGTCATATTTTTGAAAATAAAATCACAGAAGTGGTAAAGTTTCATTTAAACAAAAAATCAGTTTCTTTAACTACCACTTAGTTGTTTCACTATTCATCAAAAATTGAAGTTTTTCAGAAAAACACCAAAAATTCACCCTAAGCAATATTTGATATTCCGAATTCAGAAGTGATGTATATTTTAAAAAATTCAAAAAATATAAGTTGCATTAATTAATTTGATAATTAATTCCTGTTGTCAAAACAAATACCGTTTTTTTAAGAACCAATATCTATTAAAATATTAACACTAGTTTAAGTCCAATTTAAAAGTGAAATTAATTCCAATGTCCAACATTGGATTAAATGGTAAAAATATATTCTAAATAAACTTTATTCTCAATTGAAAATATAATCTATACATATAAATAAATCAGATTAAAAGAAGGTTTTGAATTAAAATGCAACATTTTCACTAAAAATGATCTTTATTGGAAAAATAACAAAAATTTATACAAAGTAAATTTCGATGTCCAGATTCTAAGGAAGGATTTTATTTTGTCAAATACAATATATAAAAGTGTCAAAAGTATATTTAAAAAGGGTTTTCCATCAAAAGGCGGTTAATCGACCTTTTAATGAATTTTAGAAGATTCATGCTTAAAATTGGATTTATTTCCATTTTACGCCTCTAACATTTATTGGATAAAAGTAAAAATATTTTACAAACATATATAATAATTTTTTAGTTAGTTCCATTCTTTCCCTCCATTAAAATGGCTAGGCGTTACGTGCCATTTAAAATAATATTATTTTATTATTTGAGTGCAACGTAAGATTTCAAAGGAACTTGTTCTGGCGTATTGGGTACGCCATCGGGCATAACGTTCCCTTTAAAGTAATATTAATATTTTATTCACAACTATGGATAAATATAAAAATTTCATATTCATTATTTACCTGGGGTGTTACATCCTTTCCACCTTTTGGGAATTGCGTCCTCGCAATTTTAAAATTGGGCTCGGAAACTTCATTGAAATCCCCACATCAGAAAAGGAGTAAATTAAACTATCACTTTAAAAGACTGAAAGGGAAGTACAATGGTCACCTGAGTTAACCCATACGAGGATTACATGTATCAAAACATGAATATGGAAGAAAAAACAAAGGGTCATGTTCTGAGAGAGTATGATAGAAAACCTTTTTAGGAAAAAGTTAACCTCCAGCAAATTACAAACTTGTGATGGGTTAAACGATATTGGATTCCCCAGTAGGAAAAGTTAACGGAAAAAAAAAATTTAGTTAATTTTCATTGAGGAATTTATTTTTGAGCTTAACTAAAACATAAGGAATTATACATACTTTTCATGTTGACTTTCAACTTATACTAGATTTCTTACACGAACACATATTTTCTCCAAAAAGATGAGTATTTAAGATGACTTTTTTACATTAAGAGAGCTATAATCAACTTCTAGAGAATCACCTAATCCACAAAATAGAACTGTATACATCCCATGTCTTTAGAAATTAACCAAAACTAAAACCAAAAAATTTAGTATGAGATCAGATAATACCCAAAAGGATAATCCTTAATAAAAATGAAATCTATTCTTAATCTCCAAAATTTGTCCAACAAGACCCAAAGTTCAACGAAGACCAAAAGTAAACCAAACTATGATTGAAACCCAAAATATTTGAAGGATTCAATCACATTGTCTTCCAAGTTAAATCATAACATTTATCTCCAAACAACATCAGTTGCTCTTAAAGTCTCGTATTGAAAAGTAATTAACCTAATCACATATCCTCCATGATAGGCTAATCATTTCCATTAATAACCAAAAATCAACTTACTCTTAACTCAAAAAATCATCTAACTAAAAAGAATCATTTAAACTAACTAGGGACTTCATGTAGCCCAGTGGAAGGCGATAAATACCAGTTGCACTTTGGTTGTGGGTTCGATTCCCACATCTTTGTCTGACCCAATGGGTTGTCACACGGTCTGCGTGTTGTACTTTTTCCAAAACTATATAATTCTAAAAAAATTCCCCAACAATGAGATAAAACATAATTTAACCTCAATTTTATCTCATGCCTTTCACTTTCCATCATAACATATAGTATCCCAAAATTACCTCAAAAGTTAGGATCATATAAACCCAAATGGAATTTTATAACTATGTCCACAAAAGAATAGATAACTATTCCTTGAATAAAATTTTAATATATCAAACATCAAGGTTATACATACTATAAAAAGCCTTCTAATGTAACCCCATCATCAAAGGAGACTTAATACTTTTAATAATTTCAGCATAACTCTTGAAGCCCTTATATGTTGACTTCTTAATCATTCAACATTCTTCATGATCCATTAACCATTCCCTTCCAACTTATTCTGAAATACTTATTTCCTACAAAAAAATCCCGAATCATATCCTAAGATTCCAAAATAGGAAAAAAATGTTAAGAAATAATCCATACCTTTTATTGGTCATTGTCAGTTTCTTCATCCTCAATCGGAATGGCATTTGGTATTGGTAAATGAATATTTGTACGATCTTGGTGATCCCATTCACGAAACTTCTTTATAGAACATGTGATTGCATAATGACCATGCACACCACATTTAAAACATTCAATTGATCCCTCGGAAAGAACTTCTTGTCCTTTCCTTGAGGCAACTGGATGATTCCTTATTCCATGGTAGGTTCTTGCTTTATGACCTTTATTTCCACATCTATATCATATTTTTTTCCCTTTGAAACATTTTCCTAGGTGTTTCTTTCCACATCTTTGACACATAGGTTTTTGAACACACTTAACTTTATGATTATTACCTGTAGTTCTGTAGGGATTTGTTTATCGCATATATGATGCCTTATAGAAATCACCAAGGTTTAGGTGGTCAATCATGAATCCAGAGAGTTGGTTGAGGATAAACACAAGAGTTCTCATTGCATCCCCCATATCATTCAGTTGCTCTCTCAGAAAAATGCCACAGTTTCTGTCACATTCACTGTTACATTGGTGCCTGCTAGATCCAGCAATTTACTAAAACCAAAAAGGTCAGTGTGAGTATATCAACAAAAACATCATGTACTAATGAGGAAGATAAACACTAAGATATAATTACTCATTACCTGTATCTAAAACTATGACTCTTTATGAAATCAAAAACATTATGGTAATGTCACTTATGCTTAGAGAATACCCTATCCTCTAAAGTTATCTAAACTGACCATTGATACCAACTATAAGGCCCTAGCCTTAAACATTACTTAATCTTGAATTAAATGAATAATTCAGATAGTGGATCTTTTCAGGTTTACTGTTTTAGAGAATTAGGTCATAACTATTACATCTCCAAAGATTACATAGTAGACACTTCTACTAAACTTCCATAAAATAAAAAAAACACTTAAAAAGAAACATGTCCAGTTCCATGTTTTAGATAGAATGT
Source organism: Viscum album (assembly GCA_963277665.1). NCBI lineage: Eukaryota > Viridiplantae > Streptophyta > Magnoliopsida > Santalales > Viscaceae > Viscum > Viscum album. The sequence continues at coordinate 2,090,894,209 of OY728152.1, forward strand.
CTTTCCTTGATCCCATCCATGACCCTATTCATCTTTAAGTCCTGTGGAAAACATTTCAAAAACTTGATATGAGCATAAAAATCCCAGTAAATGATACACAAAGAAGAAAAACTGTTTTTTTTTCAAAACAACAAGAAAAACATGAGTAATTTTCCAAAGTAATACTTTTCACCTTTATGAAGTAGTAAAAACTCTTCACTGAATAAAAGACCATTACTTACCATTTTATAACCAAAATATTACCATAAAACCCATATAAAGAACACATAATATTTAAAGGTAACTCGGGACATAAACATACTTAAATGGAAGAACTATATGGTTGAATTCCACACATACTTAATGGAATATCCATACGACAAACTTCCATACCCAATGCATTAGAGGTTATAACGTAACCACCCGTCCTGGTATTCACGGCACCACCCGCCATATGGTTTATCACGTAACCACCCGTCAAATGTCCAAGTACGATTATAAAATCATAACAGATAAAAAAATTACAAAGGAAAGAAAATATTCCCACATTTCAAGCAAAATATATCAATTAAATATATTGACATAAAAAATCCATTATCAAAACCATTTTCAATATCAAAAAAAACTATATGGTATTTATTTACTTTTAAAAATATAACGGCTTGTTGAGGAAGCAAAAGATCAAATAATACTCGCAGCGGCGGAAAGGTCATTGTCACCGCGTACGTTAAAAAGGAACATACTTTTTGTCATTTAATAAAATGCTTCATATAAAAAAGATTCCTTTAGAATAAAGGTATATGTAAAAGGGGTTTATACACCGTATAAAAGAAATCCTTTTATTAGAACAAAAATATTACTTAATGAAAGGATATTGAGACGAAGTCCCTTATAAAGATGGTATCCTTAGATAAATGATAAATCAATTACATAATTATATTTGACAAAGTAATACACCAAATATAAGTGGATATAAAGTGTAAAAAAAGCAGAGGTTATTCACAGATATTCATAGAACGACATATTCAATGAGTACAAGTTTATCACAAAGAATCAAAATTGGGTTAAGAAGTTCCCTTGCAAAAATTTGACAGGCTAACGGTGTCACTTAAAAATTCAGAAAATGAGTTGATGAGAGATAAAAAGGGGTATCTCATCACTTTGACAAAACATTTATAGCAATAAGGATCTATAATAACATATCCCATCAAAATAAGATTAAAATACCTAAAAAAGAAGTCTTTTAAAATGAGGAGGGTGAAAGGTTCCCTTAACGAATTGGGTAACTTCTAAAACGTACACCCCATGAAATAAGGACTATACAACATTGATGTAAATACCCATAAATGAATGTATATTACACCAAGAGTAGAATAATGAGTAGTACATACACCACTCAAAGGAAAATGGTGGAAAATGTAGCATAAATCTCGCAGGAATAAACGTGAGATAAAAAATCTCTTACGAAAACTCGGCAGCCTAACAACGCCACATAAAACTTCCAAAAATGGATTCATGAGATCAAATAGGGTCTCTCATAATATGAAACAATTACTGTATGATTAATATAAAATAACATCCCCAAACATAATAATTATGAGCTTATAAGAAATGATATAATAGTGATTACTTAAATAGAATGAGAGAGGTTGGATACCTTACCTCAAGTCTGACTTGTCTCGTTCGTTGATTTATATACCTGAATAATAAACATCAGTCAATTTATAATTTCTTAAGTACCTCTTTTAAAGATTATTATTCAGTTCATATCACATATTATAATTTTATAATAATTGGTTAATAATGTGAGTTCATATCAGACATTTTTGTCAATGTTTGGTACATGAGTCAAAAATGAACTTGTTTGAAAATGATTGTCCATGTAGTGATAAGTAAATCATCTACTGAATAGTATTAATTTTTAAAGTATCATATATATCTAGTACATATTCATTTCATACTACTCCATAACATTTGGAGATAAAAATAAATGAAATGCACCGTTCATGGAGACGGTGAGTTGTACGTACGCATGAACGCTACTTTCATTTCTTTGTCATATTAATGGAATTAAAAATAATTGAGAGATATATATATTATACTTCCATTATAATATATATGTTATATAGGTAACATATGTTCATTAATTTCATTCTTTATACATTCCATGTATTGCATGAACGAGTCACATCACTTGAGGCGGCGGTAGTCCACACTTCCTCGTATGAAATTATCACATTTGCACAACATGAAAAGAATAAAGGAATGTTTTAAATATAAAATTCAGAAGCATATAGAAAACCTAAATACCACATATATAATATGTAAAATATATTGACATCATAATGGATGCCATGAATGGTGTTAAGAGGAGATTGAACAATCATCGTTTCGTGAGTCAGAAATTCGCCATCCACAGAAACAGTATGTTCTTTAACCATTATATGAAGAAGTGTGTAAGTGTATAAATAATAAATCACATAACAACATCATATTATATTTAATATACTGGTTTTGTTAGAAAATAAAGGAATAAAAAGAGTTTAGAGGGTTGGAGAAGCAAAATAGAACAAAAGAACATAATGGAAGACATTACCTTTAAATCGGGTAACTATTTTTGATTTGAGCTCAAAGGCTTCCTTGGAAAGGATTCTTCCCAAAGTTAAGGCGTAAATGATAAATAGAGGGATGTGGAGAGATGAAATGGTCCGGGGTCGGACGAGAAAAATGCTTGAGAGGTGTGGGTAAGGTGGTAGAGGTGGGGGCCTTTTATAAGAGAAGAGGAGGGGCACTCTTGGAAAGTTATAAAATATTACTTTATTATAAAATTATTTTCTGATTTTAATGGTCCCAAAAGGATATATTTTGAGGCTAAGGTGATAAGGTTTTGAAATAAACCCATCCAATAAGGTTTTTACAAGTTTAGGTCTTAGATTTTACATTATCTTTTCATTTTATTTAAATCGTTAAATAATGAGGTAATCACTGCATCATCATCGTGTCATAAATAATTTAATATATTTAATGTATAAAAATTATAAAAATAATTATCATGATTTAGGAAATATTTTTATATTTCTTATTAATACTTATAGTAAAAAATATGACTTTTATAACCACTTGTGAAAATATTTTAGTAAAACAACACATGTTTGTGACATATTAAATAAAAAGTTATTAATGTCATTTTCCAACCAAAGTGGATCCATGGGGTATCAAAGATGACCCATGGATTTTCTTGGTCGGACATGACTCATCCAATAAGGGTATTACATGTTTCAAGGTCATTTCATTTTATTACAACATTATTTTTACCTTAAATTACACGAATTACCTTTAATTGCGATTAATAAAACTTAAAAGTTACTATTCACCACAAATTATTTTAATCTCATTGAACCACATTTTAATTCCTAATGACAGACATGTATGTCGGATTTTTGAAAATAAAATCACAGAAGTGGAAAAGTTTCATTTAAATGCAAAATCAGTTTCATTAGCTACAAATTAGTGGTTTCACTATTCATCAAAAATTGAGGTTTTTCGGAAAAATACCAAAAATTCACCCTAATCTATATTTGATATTACTAATTAAAAATTGATGTCTATTTTACAAAATTAAAAACATTTAAGTTGCATTAATTAATTTAAAAATTAATTCCCGCTATCAAAACAAATAGCGTGTTTTTAAGAAACAATATCTATTAAAAGATTAACACTAGTTTAAGTCCAATTTAAATGTGAAATTAATTCCAAAGACCACCATTGGATTAAATGGTACAAATATATTCTAAATAAAATTTAATCTCAATTAAAAATATAATCTATCCATATAAATAAATCATATTAAAATGAGGTTTTGAAAAAAAATCAACATTTTCACTAAAAATGATCTTTATCAGAAAAATAACAAAAATTTACACAAAGTAAATTTTGATGTCCAGATTATAAGGATGGATTTTATTCTATCAAATAAAACATATAAAATTGTCAAAAGTATATTTAAAAAGGGTTCTCCATCAAAAGGTGGTTAATCGACCTTTTAACGAATATTAGAAGATTTATGCTTAAAATTGGATTCATTTTCATTTTACGCCTCTAACATTTATTGGATAAAAGTAAAAATATTTGAAAAAAAAATATAATCATTTTGTAGTTTGTTCCGTTTTTACCCACCATTACAACGGCTAAGAGTTAACTACTAATTATAATATTATTATTATATTATTAGAGTGCAACGTAAGATTTCAAAGGAACTCATTGTCGCGTATTGGGTACACCATCGAGCATAGAGTTCCCTTTAAAGTAATATAAATATTTTATTCACAAATATGGATAAATATAAAAATTTCATATTCTTTATTTACCTTGGATGTTATAGTTATGGTTAAAATGGGTTTACCAAGGGATAAAATAAAATAACACCATCATGTTCAGAAGACATTATCCGCATGATTAGTAAAACATTTAATTTTACTTGAATAACAACAATGTAGTTCACTTCAAGCATAAAAGTCCACAATTGTTGGCATCTTGCACGAAAATTATTACTCTATTGATCAAAGATATAATAATTCAATAATAAAGTGCAGTCAACCTTCACTAAATTTTTTTTATTCTATCCACATACGCTTTATTGACTTTCATCTCTTTATGTTGGATTTAAGGATACTGATTCCCTCTTTCACACAAGCCTTCCTCCCATCATTGTTTGGGAGGTATGTCATCAATGAAATTTGAAACCATAATGATGGGAGGAAGGCTGGTTTGAAAGAGGGAGTCCCATACACTGTCAAGAGATGGAATACCATCAAGCATCTAAGGATTAATGTATCCTAAAAACCTACAATAATCGAATCACTCAAAAAGTATTCTCAATTGAACATGAATTGGAATAACACAACTCTAATGTTAATGAAGAAATGAATATCACCCCACCTACATTGGAAGTCACTTATATCTACACACGAATACCTCACATTAAAATTTGGGGTATTTTTTAAATCCATTATAAGATCCCTCCAATAACATAAATCCCTTTAGATGGTGAATTTTAAAACTTATTCTCAATATTGATCTAGAAATTTTTAACTCTAATAAGTGAAATGAATCTATTCAATGCAATCCTAAATTTATTATTATGTTTTATTACCATAATATCATAGAGTACCCATAGATACATCCCATCATTGAAAATGTATACCACTTAGTGTTTATTAGATCTACAATTACCACTGGGAATGACCTCATTTTCACTGATAATGATATTATCAGTTTTAAAATACAATATTTGAGAGAGTAATGTCAATAAAAAAGTATTCTAGCCTTTGTGAAGATTACACTTTCCATAAATCATAGAAATATTATTTTTGACCCTTGATCGCTGAAAGAGTCATAGCACCTTAACCTAGTGAGAAACAGTGATCAAAGAAGGAGAGTGGTTTGGCTATAGAATTTAACAAAGAATTAATTACAATAGGGGGATCATATCCCTTTAAAGGGACTCTACATTTAATAAAGAGTTCCTTGATCAATGAACGACATCTCATGGAAAAGGATAATTTCTTCACATTAGAGTACTTATTTAATTGAGTGTTTCAATAAATGTTTTAAGCCATATATGATGATTCTTATGATTTATAATTGATCAGAAACCATTTGCGTTAAGTATCCAATTTCATTCAAACAATATCATATATTTATTTCCCCATAAAAATATATGATGGTCATATGTCGTACCCTCTAATAAAAGTATATATAATCGTAAATTTCTATTTATATTTCAAGGATATTAGTAAATACAATATCTCTATTTTTTGCAATTTGGACAGGGATAAAAAATTACATGATTTATAGTAAATAAATATACAAACCATCAAATTTATATTTTAAGAAAATTTTTTTCTCTCTATAGTTATTCACCATGTTAAATGAATTTCCGAATTATTTTTTTATTCTATGAATTAATTATCTCCCTATTTTGAAAAGTAAATAAATTAATAAATCGCATCTCATAGTTTTCATGGTTAACTATCCAACCATGGATAACTCACATACTTTTTGTAAGTACACTCTTTATATGTTGTTTTTTATTTATAAGTCCATTTACCAAATTATTTATCAACTTTATTGAATCAAGAAAAAAAAATTTAAAAAAAATTAGAATATTTTTATTACCTAAGAATTTCTGCGTATCACTTTGTATCCCATGGTTAATGTTTAATCATAATATGGAATTAATTAAAAAAAACTCTCACAACTTTCATCAATAAAATAATTTTTGGAAACCGAAAAATTAATCAATATTTTTTGGAACTAAAGAAAAAGTATCCATCAAAATCATAAATCTAAATAAACTAAATTCATGGTTTATAATTTTACATATATAACCCAAATCCACAAAAGTTGTTTTATAGATTTTTTCACATACTTTGGTCCCTATATGTTCATCCCCCATAAATGAGGGACATAACTTGGTATCCCCTATTCCTTAAAAACCATCATAATTAATCCTTTAGAATCTATAATCTAGTATATAAGATTAATTGAATTTGAGAAACTACCTAGATTTTGGAACACAATATTACTAAAATAAAGATAGAACCTAGGGGGTGGGAGGAATACATGTTAATATCAAGAGGATAGTAAACCATCTTTGTGTTTCTTCAATTTCCCAACCCTAGTTACCTAGTGACGGTGCATTAATACATAACATTGGCATGATCACAAGGGATCAAATCTTGAAAAACTGAATAGTTTAGTAGTTTTTGAAGTACTAGATGCATAAATAAGTTCTACATTATAGTAGGAAATGAAAAACAACAACATTGTGTCTCATTTTAACAAACTCATATACTTTTGCCTATTCCTATAGGTCAATCATAAAATACTTCTTTTCATCCTAGTAAAAATAAAAATAAGAATTATATGGGCTTAGATGCTCAGTAAGGATGACAATATGGAGGAAACATTCATAAAAAGGTATAATAATTTAAGTAAATGAATAAGACTAAAACAAAAGCCTTTTTAAATTAAACTTCAGCATAATATGGAAAATATAAACCAAATAATGCCATTTACTTATTCACATGGATATTCTACTAATCGAATAATCACTTGTAATATCAATAGATAATTTCAAAATGATGGAATGGATAATGTTGGAAATTATAAGCACAAAGTCAAGGCCTCGTTCTAAGACTATAAATAAGTTTTTTTCATGTCTTTGTTCCAAGACACTAGTTTTCTCATGATACCTACCGATTCATCGTGGATATATAGTAGGCTCTACCCGTAACTTACTACATCCAATTCATTACACATATAAAATGTTCGAAAGATAACATTAACATTTGTATTAAAACTATCATATAAAATGTTAATAATTTAACCATAAACCATAAATGGTATAAAAATAAACATCCATAGTAAAACATATCACAAAACATTCAATACAATATGTAATATTATATCATAATAAATCAAAATCAACCAAGTTTAAAATCTTTTAAAGGAAGTTGACATAGAAAAAATCAAAACCATTTGAGAGAAATATATCTTTCTATTTTAAATTTAATTAAAAGTCACATAATAATAAAAAACATTTATTTTGAAAATATTATTATAGGATTTTAAGGGATGTTTCCTAATGTTATATAATGGTGGAAAATGGTTGTACCCTCTGTATAAATTAAAAAACATTCTTCCCTTAATTTACCGAAAAGGTTATAAAGGACATTGTTTGGAAAATGAAGGAAAGATTATGTTAAAACCATTTTATAAAAAGTCAAAAAAGGTTATAAAATGAATTAACCCTTTGTCTAGAATATAAGAAAAAAATTTTGAAATAAATTTTTAAGAAACATGGATTTGGATGATAACGAAAAAGTCCAAGTAGAGACATATGTATATGCAAACTATGATAATAAAGAAATTGTAAAATTAACCATTAACTTGAAATTTTACTTGTTTGAGGTTACGTTAAACTCTGGTATAATAGTTAAATAAACGTTATTATATTTTAAAAGAACCAAATACATAAATATGATATCATGTATGATCTTCTAATATTTCACTCTTAATAATATAACAGCAGTATCATTGTTTCAGGTGTTAACAGATTTGTTTTCTTTTATATGTTTTGTAACATATGTTATGTTTTTTATAGAAAATATTTATTTTATTCATATAAATAATTATATTAAGTACTTAAAATTTCTATTTAATCAAAAAATAAATATATTTCTTGAGTGGTTAGGATGGGGAATGAATCTCATCACGTTCATCGAGTAGGTAATTTGTACGTACGCACGAGCGACAATATCATTCTATTGATTGTAAAATCGTATTTAATTGGATGTTCTATTATATATAAAGAATAAATAACTTTATATATTTATTTTTTACATCATTTATAATCATTATTATACCCATACAAATAATTAAGTGTTGAATAACAAACTACACCATGATGTGGAGACGGTAAGCCGTACGTACGCACGTATGGTGACTTTGTAATTAATATGATGGGTAGAATAATGAATATGGTTGTACCATATTTATAATAACATCATATTATGAATAGGTTACTGGATTTAGTATTTTGGTATGGAATCAACAAAGAAATTGGAAGTGGAAGAAGAAAAGAACTTTGAAAGAGGTGATGAAATTATTACCTCTTCTTGGGGTGCTTCCTTTTTTATTTGATCAAAAGGGCTCCTTAGGTTTGCTTTATGATCAAAGAAAGAAATCTAGGATGAATTTATGGCAGTTGGGAGGATATTTGAATAGTTATTGGATGAGACAAAAGGCATTGCATGTGTGAAATTATGAGAAGGGGAAATACTTTCTTATAAGAGATGTGTGGGGAATTTTTGGAAGAGCTTGAAATATTAATTTTTTATACCATAATATTCGGTTTATAATGGATTAAAAAAAATTTATTCCTATTAAATGTTGTTTATGGGTAGACAATCTCTAAAAAATAGGTTTTAGACAACTTTTGGTCATCATATGAACCTTATCTTTTAGATTTAACACTTAGTAAAATTGTTTCTCTTTTACCATGTATTCTTGTATTATTAAACTAAATGGTCAATGAACATACTATTAAAATACAAGATAACATCAAGTGGATAATTAATGATATATATATAATTATATAAGTCATTTTTATGAACCATATATTTTTAGGAATATTATATCATTTAATAATATAGTATTTGTTTTAAAAACTTTTTGCTGTCAATTTTGACACTTTTTTTTATTTGGTTTTTTTAAAAGTCATAACAACTTTATTACTTCAAAAAATATACATTTAATAAACCCTAAAATAAAATATTCCACTATAAAATTCTTTTTATGGACTCAAAGATTTTAATTTATTTTTATTTTAATATTTATAACATCAATTATTTTATTCCTTCATTAGTAAGGAAATTACTGCATCATCATTCTGTCATAAATTAATTTAATTATATAATGTCTAAAAATTTTAAATAAAATACCATGATGTATGAAATATATTTATCTTTATAATTAATATTTATTGTAAAATTTATCTTATTTATAACAATATATTAAAAATGTTTTATTTATTAAATTTTTAATTTAACATTTTTATCTCTTCTTTAAATAAAATATTAATAAATGTCATATTATAATCCATGTGGGTCCAAAAAGTGTCATATTTTATTCTCAAGGATTATTTCGGAAAATTTTTGGAAAAGTTTTATGGTAATTAAAATATTATTTTACCTTTAATTACCCAATTTACTTTTAACTGTGGTAAATAAAATTCATGAGTTACTATTCAAAAAAAATATTTTCATCTTATTGAACCAAATTTTAATTACTGATGTCAATCATGTCTATTATTTTTTTAAACTCAATTCACATAAGTGGTAAGATTTTTTTTAATGCAAATTTCCAAATGTGCCTAGAAGGTGGGTAAAAGACGTTAAAAATATCAGTAAAATTTTATATGTCTAATCTTATTGTAAAATTTCTCAAGTGAATTAAATTAGAATAATACATTTATTTTGTATCTATTTTAACATTAAGGTAAATATTTATTGAGAAATATATATTTAAATGAAATAGTTGGTTTTTATCTATAACTTAGTGTTTTTCACGATTAATCAAAAATTGAATGTTTTCAGAAAAATACAAAAAATTCACCCAAAGATAATTTTTATATTATAAAAATAAAAACGATCTAAATTTTACAAAATTTAAAAATATATGAGTTTAATTAATCAATTTAATGTTAATTATCATTGTCAAACCCCAAAATCATGCTTTTTCGATGTAAAAACGATCAAAAGATTGATATGTTTTTATGACCAATTTAAACATGAAATTACTTCCAATGACCAATATTGAATCAAATGATAAAAATATAATATAATTATAATTAAAAACCATTCCAATGTATAATTTAACACTATAAACTATTTTTATTCAAAAAATCATTTTCAATTAAAATTTAGTATCTTTTATTATTCATCAAAATATGTTCGTTATCCAAAAAACCAAAATATTCATCCAAACTAAATATTTATGTCCTAATTATAAAGAAAAAGTTAATTTTTTCAAATAGAATATATAAAAGAGTAAAATATTATATTTAAAAATATTTCACCATTAGTAGGTGGTGAAATTTCATTTTTTGAAAAAAAACTGATTTTATCTGAAAAATTGAATTTGTTCACATAATATGTCTAAGAAACACATAATATGGATGTTAAAATTATATGGAGTATATAAAATTCAAAATTTAGTGATTAATATTCATATCTACTTTTTGAATGGCTAGTTTGGTAAGTCGTGATGCGCTCGAACTCGGTGTTGCGTGTAGCACAAGCTATTGAATTACGTTATAGAGATAGCATACTATGAAATCTTGGGGTGTTACATTCTCCCCTCATTTAATAAATTTTCCTCAAAATTTGAAGTTATTCGTAGAAAATAATTGTTGAATATAGAGAATACCTTTATGGAAAACTCACATAAAAAATAGTGTTAATAAAATTTAGTCTTAATAAAAGGGATGGAAAATGAAAAAGTCACCACAAAATTAGGGTTATGAATAGAAGAACATTAGTGGAAATTATAGACACATAATTGGAGGAAAATTTTAAATATTTATAGGAAGTGATTAATGTCATCAATCACAAAAAATTGAACAGTAAATGGAAAATTGAGAGCCTCAATTCCATAAATCTACGAGGATTTAAAATATCATCTGTTAAAAAAACATATGGTATTAGAATAACACATTTTTGGTTTTATGCACCTTAACCTAATGTTTAATAATTAATTTCTTCATAGAATAAGAAAAAAATACATGACTAGTAGAGTTACTTCCATTAAATAATTTCTACCACAGACTCATCTTTCACTACAAAAAGATAAAAGAACTAAAAAAATTATATTTAACGTAATTTTATAGGGTTTAAAAAAAATTATTTTTTCATTCATCATTCAAAAAATTTAAAAACAAACTACATTACACAAACCATGAAATCATGTAGGCCCGTGGTAGGTGATGCACCCTTGTCACCCTCTGATTGCGGGATCAAGTATCACAACCTTTCTTGATGTGATAGGTTGTTGATCGACCTTTGGGTTGTCATTTTTATAACAATAAAAAAATAATCATAATAAATTATTTAACATTAAATAATAGTATACAATTTCTAACTTAATCCATTCCACCCTATGGGCTTATCCACAATACATCAGTCTAAACTCATAGTCCAAAATTTATAAGGAAGGTCACATAACATACATGTGAAAACCTTCCTCATGTATTCTCTTAAAACATGGTAACAAACACAATGACCAAAAAACCATATTTAATACATTAATTATTAATCAATCCTTATGTAAAAAATTGAATATTTGATATAATCCTTGAATCCCAAAATGTTGAAAACTCCCACAATTATGGAATAAACAAAGAATTAATTACTATTAAGGTAGTCAATAATATCCAAAATAATCTTTTAAAATAAATCTTATCTTATTCCAAAATCATTATCTCTATTTTAGAAACATTTTAAGGGTTATATTTTCCCCAACCATATATTTTCAAAAATGTTTAACTTGCGATTGAGTAACTTTTCATTGAACCATATAAGCTCAAATCCTCAAAGAAATAGTACTGCAGTAAAATCCTTATTTGTTTCCATAATTCTTATAACATGTAAATCATTGATACAACACTCAAATGACATAACATAAAAACACTAGTCATTATACATCATTTACGATAGTATCATAAAATGATTATTATGAAATAGAATCATCTAGGGCATACTCTGATGATTTGGACATTTATTTTTGTAGTGTCTCAACTCCTTACAGATGAAGAATTGAACATTTAGAACCTTTTTATTAACCTTTAAATCACGTAATTTGCGTTATTTTTCACTATACTTATAAAAAAATATCATTCCATTCAATCACTTATCATGGTGATTCTTTCCATAGTTATCACATATAAGAAATTAATTCTTTCCCTTCTTCCCTTTATCCATCGTTCTATCTACCATCCTTTTCTCCTCTGGATTCCCTTCTAAGCCATAAGACTGAGAGAATTATTTACATATCTTATTAACACTAGGTACTATTTCTCTATATGATGAGAATACATGGGAGACTATTTCCTTTATAAATTTTGAATCAAGACCCTTAAAGATAGGATCTTTCTTACTATTTGGATCATCCGTATTGCTGGAGTTATCATTCCTTCTACTGGGCATAATTTCTAAAAAATTGCATACACTAGGTTAGTTTATGAATCATAATGCATATTTCCAAACATGTAAAAGACCTAATGTAAATTTAAAAGTGTATATAAATATATTACATAGTCATAAAAATGTTTTCTTTGAGAAAGTATTTACTCATAAATCCTTCATAATGGTTTTTGAAGAAAATGTGAATTATCTCAAGAATATCCCCTCAGAGTGTCAATACCAAGAGTGCAGCAAGGCTCATTGTTTTGTACCAGGATACCCTAGGTCAACCCTGAAACTCCTTGTCAGTGTTTTCAATCCTAGGTATATCTGTGCTTGAGCCAACACTACCTATTTGTATCCAAGCTGGGATGTATTTTCTTGGAAAACCCATATAATATTTACACTACCAAAATTTTAGATGTTCTTATATACTAATACTAAATGTATTTATTAGAGAAATGTTATATAATGAGAATTTTTCAAAATATAGTTTCCAAAGATTGTACTAAACTTCCTCTAATACCATCTTTAACGACCCAAAACTAGTTACCCAGACTTAGTGCATTATTAAATAACGTTGTCTTAATCACAACAGATCAAATCCCAAAAGACCAATCAGTTTAGTAGCCTTGGAAGTACAAGATACATACATGAGGTCTACATTAAATTATGAAATGAAAAACAACAACATTGTGTCTCCTTTGAAAACACTCCTATCCCTTGGCCTATTCCTTCAGGTAAATCATTATATACATCTTCGCATTCTAGAAAAAATAAAACATAAGAAAGGGGTGTGCTCTGATGCTCAATAAAGAGAACAATATAGAAGAAACTTTCATAAATAAGCATAACCATTTAAGGAAATGTATCAAACTAAAACACATTACTTTTAAACTTATACTTCATCAAAATATAGAAAATATAAATCAAATAATTTGATTCACTTATTCACATGGATATTCTACTAGTTTAATAATCACATGTAAAATCAATAGATAATTTCAAATTGATGGAATTAATAATGTCAGAAATCATAACCATATAGTGAAGGTCACATTCCAAGACTACAAATAAGATTTTGTCAAGGCCCTAATCCAAGACACTAGTTTTTCTCCAGAGACCTAATAATTCATCGAGGAGATATAGCAGGCTCCACCCGTTAGTTACTATGTCTAATTTATTCTTTATTTGAAATGATTGAAACATAACATAAACATTTTTATTAAAATTATCATATGAAATGCAAATAAATTAACCATAAACCATGAATTGTATAAATTTAACCCATACATAGTCAAACATATCACAAAACCTTCAATACAACATGGAATACTATATCCTAATAAATCAACTTCAAACAAGTGTTAAATCCATCGAAAGATGTTGACATAGATGAAATCAAAACTATTTGAGAGAAAAATCAATTTATATTTTGAAACCATTTAAAAGTCATGTAATTATAAAAGAAAAAATTTATTTTGAAAATATTTTTATAATATTTTATGTGAATCTTTGAAGCTGTTATAATAGTGGAAACTGGCATCACCCTCCTTATATGTTAAAAAACATTCATTCTTTAATTTGTCGAAAAGGTCATAAATCACATTGTTTGGAAAATGATGAAAACATTCCTTTAAAACCATTTTATAAAAATCCCAAAAGGGTATAAATTACATTAATCCATATTATAGGATATAGTAAAAATAAATTGAAATATATTTTTATGAAATTTAGATGTGGAGGATAAAGAGAAAGTCCCAGTTAATACTTACTTATAAACAACCTCAGATAATAAAAAGATTTTTAAAATAACCCTTACCTTGTACATTTCTTTGGTGGAGGGTACATTATCCTATTTTTTAATAGTTAAATAATTTATATTAAATTATACAAGAACCACATACATAAATTTAATATCATATATGATATTCTAATATTTCTTTGTTAATAATATTTCAGTAGCATCATTGATTACGGTGTTAACTGATACATTTTTCTGTATATGTATAGTTATGTAAGTCATGTTTTTATGTATATAATGTATTTGATTCATATCCATAATTATATTAAGTTCTTAAACATTATTTTTAATCATAAAATTAAAATTATTTTTGAATTTTTACAATGGGAAATGAATCTCATCGCGTTCCTGGAGACGATAATCCATACGTACGCACGAGTGGAAACATCTTTCTATTGATGGTTAAATTGTATGTAATTGGATGATATATTATATATAAAAAATCATTAATATTTTATATTTATTATTTACATCAGTTATACTCATTATTATACCCATCCAAATAATGGAGTGTTGAATAACAAACTGCACCATGACGTGGAGACGGTAAGCTGTACATACGCACGTATGGTGACTATGTCATTCATAGGATGGATCAACTAATGAATATGGTTGTAACATATTTATAATAACATCACAATTTCTATAAGTTAATGGAGTAATTAATTTTTTATGTAAACCACAAAGAAAGATGAATTGGAAGAAGAAAAGAACTTTGAAAGAGGCGATAAAAAAATTATTACCTCTTCTTCGAGAGCATCAGTTTGATTTGATCAAAAGGGATCCATAGTCTGGCTTTCTGATCAATGTAAAGAATCTACGTTGAAGTGAGGGTAGTTTGGAGGATATTTTATCAGGGATTGGCTGAGCCCAAATCCTTTGTAGGTGTGAAATTTAGAGAAGGGGTAGTAACCTTTTATAAGAGAGGTAAGGGGCACTTTAGGAAGATCTTGAAATATTAATTTATTGTACAATCATATTAGGTTTATAATGGATCCAAAAAAATTTATTTCAAGGATAAGGTGGTTCAGGGTTGAAAACTTCTAAAATAAAAGGTTTCAGACAAGTTTAGGTTAACATATTAACCTTATATTTTAGATTTAACACATAGTTAAATAGTTTTGCATCTACAATGTATTCTTGTATTATTATAATAAATGGTTAATAAAATTACTATAGAAATACTATAGGACCTAAAGACATTATTTAATGACATATCTATTATTATATAAGTCCTTTGGATTAACCTTATATTTTTTGTAATATTATATCATTTAATACTATAGTATTTTTTTTAACAACTCATATATGTCAATTTTCACACTATTTTGTATTTAGTTTTTGTGAAATTCATAAAAACATTATTAATTATAAATAAATATAATGAATCAAACCTAACATGTCATATTAAACTATAATCTTCGTGGATAGAATAAAATGTTCCTATTTACATTTATTTTAATATTTATAACATCAATTATTTTAATCTTCCATTAATTAAGTAATTACTACATCATCATTGTGTCTTAAATAAATTTGATTATTTAATGTATAAAAATTATAAATAAAATACCAAGATGTAGAAAATATTTTTATCTTTATAATTAATATTTATTGTTGAGTATATCTTATTTATAACCCTATATTAAAAATGTTATAGTTATCAAAATTTGAGTTTATCACTTTTAAATCTTCTTTAAATAAATTAATAATAATTGTCTTAAAATAACCCATGTGGATCAAAAAATATAATATTTTATTCCTAATATTTATTTTGGTTAAAAAAAATTACTCAACAGAATATTTTATTCCTAATATCATTTTTACCCTTAATTATCATAATTACTATTATCTATGGTTAATGAAATTCACAAGTTATTATTCACAAAAAAATTATTTTCATCTTACTGAATAAAATTTTACTTATTGATGTCAATCGCATCTTTTATATTTTTGAAATTCAATTCACAGAAGCAGTAAAATTATATTTTATGCAATGTTTCAAATATGCTTAGAAGGTGGGTAAATGGCGTTATAAAGTTAAAAAAATTATATGTCTAATCTTATTATAAAATGTCTCTAATGAATTAAATTAGACTAATACATGTATTATGTATCTATTTTGACTTTAAGATAATTTTTTATTAAAAAATAATTATTTAAATGAAAAATTAAAATTTTATCTACAACGTAGTGTTTTCACTATTCATCAAAAAAATAATGTTTTTAGAAAAATACAAAAAAATAACCCAATACTAATTTTCATATTTCAAATTCAAAAATGATGAATATTTTACCAAATTAACAACATAGGATTTAAATTATTTAATTCAAAATTAATTCTCACTGTCGAAACCTGAATGAGTGTTTTTGAGAAGTAAAAACTATCAAAAGATTGATATGTGTTTATGTCTAAATTAAACATGAAATTACATCAAATGATCAAAATTTTATTAAATAAAAAAATATAATCTAATTATACTTCAAAACTGTTCAAATGAATAATTTAACCCTATAAATTATTTTGATTAAAAATATTCTTTTCAATTAAAATATAGTATGTTTCACTATTCATCAAAATGTGAAAGTTATTAGAAAAACACCAAAAATTCATCCAAACAAAATTTTTATGTTTCGATTCTAAAGAAGAAGTTTATTTTTTAAACTTGAATATATAAAAGTGTCAAATATTGGATTTAAAAAGGGTTTTCCTTTAAAAGGTGGTAAATTTCATTTTTTGAAAAATACTTATTTATTTTAAAAAATGAATTTGTTCTTATATTTCATCTATGAAACACATAATATTTATATATAGTATATAAAATTCAATTATTGTTAATACTATTCATAAATTCTTTTTGAACGGCTAGTTTGGTAAGTTGTGGTGCGCTGGAACTCGGTGTTGCGTGTAGCGCAAGCTATTGAATTACTTTAAAAAAGATAATGTACTATGAAATCTTAGGGTGTAACAGCACCTCAAGGGACAAATGGGATAAACACTCAAATACAAATTAAAGGAGAAAATTGATGAAATAGAACCACAATCATTGTATTTCAGTAGTTATGATAAGATGTGTAGGGTTTATCATGTTTATGAACAATGTAAAAATGAAAAATGCAGAATCCAAAACATCCAACAATGATAAAAGATGAGTATACAACAACATACATTGTATTCTAGCCTTGATTATTCTGACAGAACATATAAGAGTCTCACTGACAGTAGAAAATTTCTACGAGAGCTTGGTAATTGTGATTGACTAAGTCATGGTTAGGGTTTTTTTAAATAGACCGAGGACAATTTTAATAGAACTTTCTGAAAAGCGATGACAAATATCCCTTTTATCACCGCTAAATTTATAAGCGGTGATAAAATGAATATTTATTAGTTCTTTTTTAGAATTTGTAAATCACAACCTTTATCAGTGCGAAAATCACATTGATAAAAGACATATTTATTAGCACTGTAATTTTAGAGCTAATAAATATATCTTTTAAGAACACTTTTTTATCACTAATAATGATTGATCTTTATCAGTGATAAAAATGAATTGATAAAGATTCATATTTATCAGCACTAAAAAGAACTGATTAAAGTTTAATAATTATAATTATTTATATAACATTATTATAATTCTATAATTATTTAAATAAATTTATTATACCTTTATAATTAATTAAATCAATTTATTATAATTTAATAACAATCTAAATAAATTTAATATAATTTTATAATTAATTAATTATATATAATTATTTATTTATAAATATTTAAATACTTATTTAAAAATAATAATTTTTTTATTTATAAAAATTATAAATATACTAAATATAAATTTATAGATATATTTATTTAAAATTATGTATTTAGAAATTTATTTTTAACATTTTTAATGGATATAAAATCTGTAATACACACATTTTAAAAATAAGTGAAATTGAATAATTCCAAATGAGTAGACCTTATAAACATTGAAAAAATAGATAAGTTTTATTAATTAAATATAAGTTATTAAATATATATATATATATATGTGGATGAATACATATTAAACATACTAAAACATTGTAAATTATTAAATGTAAATAAAAATTTGAAATTGATCAAATAAAAAATAAAAAACATTAAAAATAAATACACTAACTACAGTATTAAAAAAAAATTACACATTAAAAACATAATATATCCTAAATGTATCCAGTTATAATGAAACTCTAAAATATAATAAAATTTGAATAAATTAAATAATTAGGTGTATGTGTTTCTATATATTACGTTAATATATTTTTATGTGCATTTCTGGAGAAAAATGCATTAACACACACACACACATATATATATATATATAAACGTGAAATAAATGCAACACATGATGTTTAATATTGGTTAAATTGAAAAATAAAACAACCTTCAAAATGAATAATACATTGATATGTTTTAATTAATATTTTATATATATTATACAAATTCATTTTGTATATCTATATTTACTATATACTATTTATTAATATTTATATTCCATATATATGTATATTAAATTTATTTATTTTTACCAATAAATATCTAATTAATTAAATGTTTCATATTTTTCTTAATTTCATCATTTTATTTTTATTTGTTTATTTTTTAGACCTTTATCAGTGCTAAAAGTCACTAATAAAGGAAAACTTTTATAAGCACTAATAACATGCAGATAAAGGGAACCTTTTATCGGTGTTGAAAATAAAGTGGTGATAAAGGTTACCTTGTAGTAGTAATAAAAAATAATTGATAGATGGATTCTTTTATAAGATCTTATTTTGGTGCTAATAAAGATAATCATTATCAGTGAATTTTTCTAGCACTGATAAATTCCAGCACTATTATAGGCATGTTTTTTTATAGGGAGAAGTGATAGCCTTACCTAGATCTTACAACCAAAATAAACATTGGTTTAATTGGTTAAGAAACAAGGGAGATCCACATAAGAACTACATGGGGGAGATGTGGCTTTCACATGTTTCCATTACTTCCCAAAAGGTGGACAAAAATAAGGCAAAGAATGGATAGTGTAAAATGTGGTCAAAAATTTTTTCGTTTTTAAAAATAAACTGGCCTAGGATCCACTAGATGTCTAGTGGGACTTCAAGAGGCTTTTACAACCTACATTAATACCATGAGCAAGCTGGTTGTCTACAACTCTCTAGATGGTGGTTTAAACCTAGTAACTAGTGATACTACAACATTTAGGTTTCATGCATCAACCTCCATCTGAGCCTCCCCAACACCTTCATAACCCTTATAACCCCCTTTAATGGTTCTAAAAATTAAAATCAATGGGTTTTGTAAATAATTAAGTGGTATGAACCTCAAATGAAAATCTTGGTCACACACTATATGGAGTTTAAGTGGGGAATTTCTAAATTTGTTTGGTTGATTTGGATTTTTATTCTATGCGGTTTTTCAATGATCATTGGAGTCTCAAGTGGAGTTTAACTAGGCCTATCATCCTTGTACTGATGGGTCATATAATCATATTATCTAGGAATTAAAGGATATTATTGGATAATTTGTCCAATTTTGGTGGTTCATGGGAGTTACAAATTTTTTTAATGGTATTTTATAAAATAATTGTTTTCATGAATCAATTCATATGACACATTTTATGGAAAATTATGGTAAGCTATTTCAATAACATATGTTTTTAATATAGGTAGGGGAGTGTTTTATTATTAGTATGAATATAATATAGGAGACATTATATTATATTGGGATGATTCAATGGTGGTTGGTGACTTCTATGATTTTATTAGTTATTATACTAAGAACCGTGGATATGACCTCTAGATATTGATGTTATAGACCAAGAATTTTTGGCAACATCACCTATATTTGGGAAACATGTGGATTCGGAGATAGTGGAACTAAGGGATGAAATTATTATGATCATTTTGTATTTTTGTTTTAATTATTATAGTTTCATATAGACTACCACTACCATAGATATGTTGTGTTATATTAATTACATTTAATATATCTCATCTTTGGAAATATCATCTATAAACTTCTCATGTTAGTAACATCAATGACATCAAGTTCTAGGTTGACACGTCATTCAAGGAATGACTTGTATGCACAGTGGATTGGAGAAAGAAGTTTATCTAGAGGAGAATAGAACCACTGGCACATGTGTAGGGAATGTGAAGACATACCAAGGAGGATATTGGAGAGATGAAGGTGAATGTGTAAGGATAGTGGATAGATATTTTCATTAATGAATTAGGAGTATGAGATTCTATAAGGATGAAATTTTTTAATAATATATGTATGATTAGGTAAAATATTGATTTATTTTTTGTTATTTCATTATTTATTTTGTAAAAATTATGGATATGGTAGAAGGTGGAAGGGATTGAGATCTAAATCCCATGAAAAGGGATCAGTATAAATAAGTACTATACAAGGAGAATATTTCTAAAGAAATTCTTATTAGAGGAAATTATACATTTGATGGCCATGGAAGGGGGAATTCTTCCACTACCCAGCTATCAATGGTATAAACTAGGACACGAGTGGCCCAAAAAAATTGATATGGTTGACCAGAGTTATAGAAGGATTGAACCCATAACATTAATGTAGAAACATGGAATTTTTTTAAACATACACCTTAATATAATTAACTATTCTAAGTCAATCTTATCACCTGAAAAGTATTCCAACCATCTTCCCTTACCTGGATATTTTTTATTTATCTCCCTTGAATATTATAGAAATCCAGTTTCACCACTTCAATTTATATACACTTGGCATGGTTAAGCTAACATTGACATATATTATGGGTTTTATTTTTTATATCACTGGTCTCAAATAAAAATAATTACGGTGAAGTTTTTCATTAGATTCATGGATTTATATTGATTAATAATTATTTATTTTTTGATTCTTCATGTATGAGACTCTACATATATCTGGTTGGTGTTCCATTGTTTTTAACAACTATTTATATGAGATTCATGTTCTTTGTCAATTTAAAATTATGGAGAGTATGTGTGCATACTTTTTACTATAATTGAAACATTTTTTAATGTTATGAGTCTAATAAAGATTTTTATTATTGGTAGAGTACCTATTAAAGTTCAAAATTTGTCTCCAAGTAACTAATGACCATTTTGAGAAGTTACTGTTCATAGAACCTCTAAATTGGAATCAATGTGGATTATATATTTATTGTTTAGGATTCGGTGGAACTTTTAGGTGCTTTAGAGTATTCCAGAAGTATTGTTAAATCATTTGTGTGAGAGACTATCATTGGGGATTAGACTAAGGGTGGGTTTTTTATAGATGAAATCTGTTTGGAAACTCTTATTTGTGGGATGGTTCAGTGGATACTCATTCTAGAAAGGTAATTTTCAATGTAAATGATACTTTTGTATAGAAAAGTAAAATCAGGGTTTAGTGTCTGAACAAACTAAATGTATAATTTAGAAATAGAATTTTACATAATGAAAATTCATAATTTATATAGGAAATGGAGTTGGTTCCTTTAGAAGTCAACATTATATTTGGAATAAAAGGGTGAGATTATATGATTATAAAATACTTTTTATGTAAATAAAATTGGATTTTATTCAATTTTAATAATTAAATAGTTTAATGGGTTAGATTTAATATTAATTGGGTTCATAGTAACCTATGTTCATTTGTATTTGTATGTAATTCTTACAAAATTCATCAAAAAGATATTAATATTATATTTGGATATTATTTCAACTAATATACATTTGTGGTTTGATTATGGATATTTTGGGAGATGTTATACATAGAAATTAAGAATACGGGTGACCTGTTCAGATATTATAATGATATTGGACAAAGAAAGTATATTTCTAACTAAATTAATTATTCAGTAATCAACGATTCAATGGGTATTTATAATTAATTTAATTATTTCTATATGAAATTTTATAAAGATATTTTTATTTTGGATATTTTCAAGACACCTTTGGTGGTTTTTTATAAATTATATTATTGACACGATGTACGTGCACCTTAGTGGGAAGACCAACATTATGAATAGGGATACTTGTAAAAGAAATGGAGAAAATATAGAACGTTGAGTTGATTTTATGGATGAAGATGGATATTGGACTACATAGAGAGTTGATCTATGTTTTTTACATCTTTATTCTTATCTTGGAAATCATTTGTAATGATTTACCTATTGTCTATCAGGTTTCTAGATATCTAAATTGTATGAAATTATAGTTTTTTATGTATTATTATTACATATGATATATTTATTATGGTTTCTGTATAATATTAATAAATATATTTTTACATTTATACTTAATAATGGTTGTTTATTATTTTTATTGTTATTTTGGGTTACTTGATAGAGGGTATGATCTTCCCACGGCATCTGTAGACCCTCACCGCTAGTTAGAATCCTCAAGAATAATGGAAGGCATTCTTGAGGTCATGTGGATCAACTTGATTAATTATATTAAAGATAACTAGTCTATGGATACACTATATTGTTGTCACAAGGAGCCTTAAATCATTCATTATGAATGGTTTTATTGTAAGAATTTGGTATTTTTCATTGTAAGTAATGAGTTAATCATTATATTTTTATTCATATTCTCATTCTCTACCTTATTATATATTATTTACCAATTTAATATCATATATTTAATGTCACTTTAATTTTATTAAAATAATATTATAATAATATAACTATATATCATTTATCAACCTTTCATGATAATATGTTCTTCTTGGTTCGGTTTAACAACAAACCTGAATGACAGCCTGAAATTTTCATCATGAATGATTATGAAAAAATTTATATTGGTAATATATCAAATTAATATTTAATTATATCTACATTTATAATAAGAAAAGGGAAATTCATAAAAATCAATTTAGTGTTAAAATAACTCATTTTGGTTGATTAAATAATAAAAACGAATGAATCACCAATTATTACTTAAAACCCATTCTTTTATCTATAATACAATGAAAGAGGAAATTTTTAAACCATTAAAACACTATGATTCTAATTCCTTGAATATTAAATAGATTGGTATCTCAAATACATGTAATGATGACTGATATATCTATACCGAATTAAGCATAGAATAAATAGAATAATTGACATCCAGTGATTAATATTTAATATAAATGATGCAAAAAATGGAAGTAAATGAATATAGATGAATTATATTGTGTAAAAAAATATAAACATTGTTATTATATAAATGAATAAAATACTTATGTTGATTATATAGGGAGTTAATGTATTTTTTTGGAAATAAAAATATGAGGTGAAGGGATATCTTATGTCACCTCCTTTTATTGAGATATACTCTTTATTATTTCACTTTATTCTTCTATTTTGTGTATATTATATCCATTTGACTATCTCAAACATTATTTACTACTGTTTAGATTGACATATTCTTCTCCAAATCTCCTTTTTACTAGTTCTCCCTCATAGATTACAATATTGTAATAGAAAAGTTTCACACTCAGTTTCATGGATATCACTTTATTTTTCATATTAATTTTTAACATAAGTATTTATATTGATTATTTTGAATGTTAAATATGTTTTTTAATTTACACATAGTATATTTCCTTATAATTTACATTAAATTTTAATTCTAAATTCCAATAATTAATTTTTCATTCTTAAACCATTTAAAAATGTCTAAAAGGTATTTCTTTTAACATTTCTACCATTTTCAATATTTTTCTCAATATTCATTATAATTTAGATTTATTTGTTGTCAAATTCCCATTATGATACTTTTTTATAATTATAATATAGATTTAAATGTTTTTTTGTTACATAAAATTATTTTTAAAGTTACTTATAGTTTTTATGATATCATTACTAAAATGATGAGACAACTATATTAATGATTTCTCATCTATTTTCCTCTCACTATATATAATATACATTATATATGACTATTATTTTTCATGTACCACAAACTAAATTCTCTTTTGATATCATTAATTTTGGTGAATTGATTTTATTATCATTTGAACTAAATTATTAATAATTTTTATATGATATATCATGAAAATGTTAAACATCCAATTTTATTCTCATAGGAGAATCATTCTATAATTTTTATAGAGGTGTGACTATTATTAACATTTCACACTTATTAATAAATTTATCCTTATTTTATGGGTGATCCTGAAATTATATATCCCTTTAATGTATTGGTAAAGAATCACAGCTCGTGGAATAACATGTATAGGAAATGGAATGTTTTCCAAGTCAACAATGTAATAGGATATATATTTTTACATTATGTTCTAATGGTATTAGAAAACATGAATGACATATGTAGTTATTTTCTATGCTTATGTATATGCAACATAATTATATTTTAAATATCACTATGGTTTTCCATTATTGATTATACTTTCTTTTGTTGTGGTATATGATATGTTTTAATAGTTATACTTTTATGGTTCAATGTTTCTATGTTATGATAAATGATTACGCTATCATATCCCAATAAAATTTCTTATGATTCCATGATATTATTCCATTAATCATTTCATTTCTCTCATATTCATGTTTTTGAATTTTTTAATATAATGAAATATATTTTATAAATCATTGACATTGATTTACCCATGAATGACCATTTGAGATCATCCATTTATTATGATTCTCTTTTTCCTGGGTATTTAAGAATAATAATATATACAATATGATTATATGGGACCAAATTAGGATGCATTCTATGAAATAAATGAACATTATGTTATTTAACAAGATTAATTAGTATCTAATCATTAATGATACCAAAACTTTTGGTTCTAAGAGTGTGATATAATTGTGATTTTAGTGTATAATTGTGTAAAATAATATTATAACTATATGTTCTGTTTTGGTCACATTATTTTTTATCCAAGGAAAGTTTAGTTAATTTTTTTTAGGTTAATAAAAAAAATAGGATAGAATTTAAATCATCATGGTTTAAATTGAAGGTTTTATATGATATGAAATAATTGGATTTATGTTTTATATTTATATAATTATTTACCCTATTTTTATTAGATATTATTGTTTATTACTCACATAACAAATTTTTTTAGTAAAGGGATGAGATATGAGGAGAAAAGTGAACATTGAATTTAATGGATTGTGTGATGTTTTTTACAATGTCTAATCAAACGGGGTGGAAAATTTTAAGGAAATGATCAGGTTTATGCTTAACCATCCATCTTAGATTATGAAATATAATATAAACCCTGTTGAACATCAAAATGATCCAAAAAAAGAAAAAAATCATTATTTTGTAATTTTTTTAAAAATGATCAATATCTTATATTACATCTCTCTATACTCTAATTATATATAAATTTTCCAACAAAGAGAAAAATATACTTTCTGTTATTTAATGTTTATATCATTAATATATGGTTTTGGTTATTTATTATTTAGAAGGAGAATAGCTTCAATAGTGAAATTTGATCAAAAACACATGGAAAAAATGATAACATTGAATATGAAGAATGAGAAGAGTTATAAATATATATAAATATTTACCTTGAATCAATTATATTAAAATGAATAATAAAATTTGTGATCTAATGTACAAAATAGAGGGAATGTATCTTTACCTATGAAGTTAATTTCAAGAAACATGAAAGTTATGCCTATAGTTTTGTAATTGATTAGTAAATTATAATGGTTTTCTTTTTTGGGAAATAAAATGATGTATCTAAACAGAATTAGTGATTAGAGACTTTGGTAGCTACAAATAAATTGTTTCGGGCACTCTGAAGGATGAAAATTAAAATTTATACTCTTAATATGATCAAGGATTTGTGGATAAGTGGAAAATAGAATTTTGTGGAAATTGTAATTGTAAATCTAATAGAGGAAAGATTATTCAAATACCTATATTATTTAAATAATTGAATAATAACACCTTTTTTTCTAAAAGAAACATATTTTTTAGTTTGTAAAACAATTCCATCAAGAACGTGATTATTGATTGTAAATGAAGAGATCAGTTAAAAAACCCGAGGAGAAAAAAATTCTACCTAATTCGCCACAAACAGTTTACTGTTTCAATAATAAGATATTCTACCATTATATAATTTTTATTTGGTTTATATTTATAGGAATATACTCCGTGAAAATATTATTATTCTTCTACTAGTATAATTTGTTATTATTTTGGTCATGGAATGGATCTCCTGAAAAACATTCTCATATATGTTTTCAGGGTATATAAATATCATTTCATATACCAGTTTATCAAAGGAATATATACTGATTCAAGTATGATTACGAATATACTCTAAATAATAATTCCTTAATATCAGCCTCTTTCCCAATCGAAAAGGAATTTTTTTCTCAAATGATTGGGGATAAACATAACATCTAAGATATTCCAATTATATGAGAATGTAATTATATATTTCTATAAGATCTTTCTATTCTCCCCTTTGATGATGAGGATAATTTGTCAATTGAAATAATACATAGTTGTAAGAATATATCAATGAATGCTAGTAGAATGACCCATATTGAATTGTAATAAATAAATAAGAAACTAAAAGATAATTTTTAACAGGTTTTAAATACCTAAGTTGTTCACAATACAGTTTACTAGTCCTTTTTGTCAAGAAGAGGGTAGGATCAATGAATATTTTAATTTATTCTCATGAGATTAAGAATATTATGATCAATAACATATATCGTATATCTTTTATCGATTACTTGTTTAATAAAATTCATTTTTCAAAATACATCTCAAAGGTTGATCTTTGATATGGATAAAATCAATTAAAGGTGAAATGTGAGGATATACCTAAGATATCCCCTCATACAATTTATTTACACTATTAATTTGTTATGATTCTTTATAAACTTATAAATACCACATATATATTCACTTTATTTTTCAAAATATTCATTATTGATTACCTAGATAAATTTATATTAGTATTTATTAAGGATATTCTCATTTTTGATAAGATGAAGAAAGAATATAGACTCAATTTATAGATTGTGTTAAACACATCAGGAAAGTAAAATTGTATTCGAAAATTTAGAAATGTTGAATTTGAACGAAAAAAAAGTTACATTATTATGTCATATAATCACAAGATAGGATATATATCTTAATTCAACCAAGGCATGGATGATTAAATAATTTTCCAAATAATAATTGTAACTTATATATAATTCTTTGTAAAGACCCATAAAATTCAAGAGAAATTTTTTCTTAATTTTCTTTGGAATTTTACAAGAGCGCGGTTTTTGACGGCACCTGATTTCGAGGCCCGGAGTGCCCGGAATTAATTTTTGAAGTTCGGCTCGGGTACATTCAGTGAACGAACGAGCGGGAATTTCTAAATTTTGATCTGGTGCTCGGAATTGAAATCCGAGGACACCGATGAACTCGCAACACCGATATTCGCTTAAGGAGACCTTTTTCGAGGTTGCGTTTATTTCGGGTTGAGAGTTAGTTTTTTGGAGTTTAGAATAAGTTAAATACAAATTGTGGAATACAAATTTTTATTTTAACTTATTGGTTAACTTCTCCCAAAGGGAGTTAGTGGTGGGACCCACATCCACTCAACCTCCCTTGGGAGGATTATGTGTGGTGGGGCCCACCCGAAGCATAACTCTTCTTCTTCTCTTTTAAAACTCCCTTAACCTTCTCTTTTAATTAACTTGACAAGTTGGGTTAATTAATGGGTTGATTTGTCTTAATTCAAACCTTTGAATTTCAAATGGTTTGGTTGAGTAAATAAAATAAGCCCTTAGCTTATTTTATTTGGTTAGAATTCTCTAGCCTCCTTGGGAGATTTTGAAGCCTTCTTCTTCTTCTTCTTCATGCTTTGATGAAGAACGCGAAGAACCTTAGAGCTTCGACGAAGAACGCCATGTTCTTGGGAACCGTCTTCTGCGACGCCATACCCGCGACACCGTCGACGTACTTCTTCCGCAATAGCTCTTCAGAGACATCTCTTTCGCGATGGTTTCCCGTGACGAAATCATCGTCAAAGAACTCTGAATCCTCGCTTCACGACATCGACGTCCTTCTTCCGTGACGCTGACCACCGCGACGCGTCTTCCGCGGGTCGTTGACGATCATCGATCTTGAAACCGAGGTAGGGGTTTGTTCTTGATTAATTATTTAATCTTGTTCTTGGTTCTAGCATAATAATCTGGTGGATAAATATTTAAGTGTTATCGTCTAACGAGAGGGGGGTCGGACCACACAAACACGGCCGAATTCCCCCTCCTTTGTTCTTGATTATTTTTATATTCTTGTGGATGAACGAGAAGGCGTGGTGTCGTCCCACCACACGGGAATCGCACAGCTATATTGCGTGGCGCCGTCGAGCCACGCCGTGGAAGGAATATCATGAACGCGATGCCGTCGTGCCGCGTCGAAGGGAACCGAAGGCGCCGCGGCCGGAGCGGGGCCACGGCGGAGGGGTGCGGTGCCGTTGCACCGCGCCGGACAACGAACACCCCTGCCGGTTCCGGGCCGTGGCAAAACGGAAAGACCGGCGGCTATCCGGGCCGCCGGCGTCGGAAGCCGGAAAAAGGGACTGGTCTTGCCGGTCCCGTTGAGGAAGGACCGGCCAGCCATGGTGAGCCGGCCGGAAGGGAGAAGTTCCGGGGGAATTCATTCCCCCGGCTTGCCACAAACCGGCCCCCATAAAGGGGGGGGGTGGCGGTTACACCAAGGGGGGGCAGCGCCCCCCCCCCCCCCCCCCCCCCCCGTTTTTCACTAAAGCAGGCCCCCACATGGGGGGGCCGTTGAACCAAAGGCGCGGCTTTCAACCGCGCCGCCAGCAGAGAAGCAGGGGCTCTGCCCCCCGCGCGTGGCACCCGAGCGGCGCCCAGGCCGCGCCGCAGGCCGGGCCGGGTCGGACCCGGGTCGGGTCGACCCAGGGGGGTCGGGCCGGGTCGCCCCAGACCCGGACCCCCCGTTTTCGAATCGATTTTGGTCTTTTGCACATAACTTGAGCTAGAGACATCCGTTTGACGAACCATCAGCGGAAATGCGATCCTTCGATCGAGGCGGTCGATTCGGTATATCTCACTCAAAGTTTCAGAATACTTTGAGTTCGGCCGGGTTGGTTCGTACACGAAACCAACCGGGCCCTCGGAGCGGAAACACTCATATCCTGAGCTACGGACGTCTGATTGACGTGTCGTCAGCTTTGTTGTGTTTCTATTAGTGAGATGGATCTTTTTTCATACTCCGCCCGAGGTTTGGACGCAGTTGGAGTACGGTCGGGTTGGTTTTTCCTTAAAAACCAACCCGGCCCCTGGGACTAAAAAGCCAATAACTCTGAGACCGGGCGTCCGATCGACGCACCGTCGGTTGCGTTGAGTTCCTGTTGATGATACAGAACTTTTGGATAAATCAACTCTGGACTTTGTGACAGTTGATCTATCAGCCTCTCGGCTCGTGGAGCGGACCCTCCCGATCGAGCTTGCTGTGTGCGGGAACCCTACTGCTGGCTGCGACTACGACTGTGACTACTACTACTACTGCTACTGTGACTGCGACGACGACAGTACAGAGATCCTTGGTGGATTTGACGACGACTACAACACTCAGCGATCCTACGTGGATCAGTGCTACAGGTCATGTGTGGGCCCGATCCTGTGTGGGTCTGATCCTGTGTGGGTCTTTGCGCTCAGCGGTCCTGTGTGAACCAGCGCCTACAGGTCCTGTGTGGGCCCGATCCTGTGTGGGTATTTGCGGGGGTTAGTTACCTATCGATCCTTCGTGGGTCCGACGAATTAGATGGATCAGATATCATCTTTATTATCCTTTGAAGAAGTATACCTGTGTGAGCTGAATCCTATTGCTTTCCTGTATGGGTTGAGTTGTGCTATCCTATGTGGATTTCGTTTTGCTTTCCTGTGTGGAATACGTTTACTTTCCTGTGTGGACTGAGTTGTATTTGGGCTCATAGGTTGGAGCGTATTGGAATTGATGACTTAGGTATATGTATGGGAATATACCTAAGCAGTGTCGGTTGTTACTTCGTGATTGTACCTTTCTTTGTGGTTTATCCTTTGTGGATTTTGAGAGACCTTCAGGGGTCTCAGGGTCCCTACTGTGTAGCTTATACTCACCCCTGCACGGGCTATGCCCGCACCACGTTGTGTTGGTTGCAGACGACGGAAAACGTTGATCGTGGATGAGGCTTGCAGAGCATAACAGTACCTGGAGGTGGACCACTGGGTGGGACATACCCGGAGCGGATGGCGGAACCCAAGGAGCAGTGGAGCTATCTGTACCCATCATTCAGGTGGTATTTCCAGTGGACAGCTCGGAGTAGCGGCTTTTACTTTACATTTTTTGTTTTCCCTTTCGAGTTGTACTTTACTTTCAGTTTGGGTTTGTATACTGGCCCATTTACTTTTCCGGACTTTCAGTTGTACTCTGTTCTTACTTAGTGTTTATTTTTCGCTTGCTTACTCTGTGGTGGTTGTTTACTTTTCAAAGGAAATGTCTTCCCTTTTTGTCGGGATTTACGCCTTGGTGCTAGTCGCCAGCCCCTGGCCTATGGAAGGCGGGCTTGGGGTAGTCACGGCACGGGCCCCGTGGGTGGGTCGTGACAAATTGGTATCAGAGGACTTCGGTTCTACAGCGAACTCTGATCTTTTCTATGTGAAGCAATAATGTTTAATGTATTGACTGTGGTTATCAGTCCAGGGAGTCCAGTGTTGGTGCGGCGGCCGACGTATCCATACACCAGGACCCTGACTTCTAAATTCCGACTTAATGCACGAAAACATAGATCGTGTGTGTGTTTGAAAGTTTTCTTTGTGATTACTTTGTGTCATCTCACCAGGTATACTGTTTGACCGTGGAGAACCTGTTTCCTTTCAGGATGGCCCCACGACGGCAGCCAGCTAGGGGTCCGAGAGTCGAGTGTGATGACAGCCCACCAAGCGACGAGGCCTCGGTGCAGGGCCCTTTGTCAGCAGTGGCACCGACGGTAGCTCTACCCGTCGAGCCACCGATGCTTCCGTCACCAGCCGCTGACGATGCACGTCGCCTCAGGGCACTGCATGAGTTTTAGTGCCAGCGACCGCCCAGGTTTTGTGGGGAGACGGACGCCCAGGCAGCGGAGGACTGGCTGGAGGCAGTGGTACGAGTTTTTAGGCTAGTGAGGACACCTGCATACCTCATGGTGATCCTCGCTGCGAGCCTACTGCACTCAGAAGCAGGACGATGGTGGAGCTTGATGCTCCAGGTGCACGATGAGGCATCTCTACTTTGGACGGACTTTGAGAGCCTCTTCCGCTCGGAGTTCGTCCCAGCCACCCTTCGTGCGGTGCGTATCCAGGAGCTTCTTCAGCTGCGGCAGGGCAGCATGACGGTCGCTCAGTACTCGGCAAGATTTACTGATCTCTCGCGCTACTCGACCGACATGGTACGGGACCCATTCTTTCGGGCCCAGACCTTCGAGCAGGGTTTGAGACACGAGATCAGGGCATCGCTGATCTCCCTCAGCATACCGACTCAGACAGGAGTACTGGAACGGGCCCTTTTGATCGAGAGCTTCCTTGATGAGTCTACACCAGCGCCGAGACCCACTACAGGGCGGCACGTGGCAGAATCTTCTGCGGCTGGCAGTCGACAGATGACTCAGGGGTCCAGGCAGACCAGACCTTCAGGCAGACGACCTCAGGACACTGGCCCAGCAGTGCGGGGCACACAGCGCGGAGCCAGTCTTTCGAGGGGCAGACAGTGCTACTCGTGCGGCGGGCAGGGCCACATGGCTCGTGAATGCCCGACCCGCCATGCAGAGGAGCAGAAGACAATTGAGGAACCACCTAGGTAGAGGCAGATGTTCGACCGTGGCGGTCCTCATAGAGGAGGCGGATGAGGCAGAGGAGATGGCCGAGCAGTAGGTGGTGGGAAGCGCTTTGAGGCTCTACCACCACCACCACCAGGAGGTCCTCCCCAACCTCAGGGAGAGCACGACTTCAGGCAGTTGAAGCTTATGATCATGGAGCTCCGGAAGCGGGTGGACTAGTGCGGGACTAGCTCTAGGAATAAAGGCCTTTTCCCATAATGCCTTTAGATTCGTAGTTTGTGTTGCCTTGTGTCCTTGTACTTTAAGTTGAAGTAATAAAAGATAATTGCCTTGGTGACTTTTGTTTTCTTGTCTTTTGTTTGTTTTTACTAAGAGGTGCCAGTTAAAAACTGTTGACTTGACCCTCAGTTGAGAGATTCTTACTGGAGGAAACCCAGTGACCACACACTGATGCCGACAGTGTGACTCAACCCTTGGAGGCGAGAGTAACGGTTTGATCTCTTGGTAGCAGCATCGAGGCCTTACGACGTCATCCATGCCATGAATTATCTATTCATGATGGGATTGACTGTATTAGGCAAGGAACATGGTTCATCTAGGGGATGAGACCGGATTTATCTTTTTAGCAAAGGATAAATCCTTGCATCTTTGTCGTACATTAAGGAGGAAGGGGAAACCCTTCGTGTGGTCAGACAAATGTCAGAAGAGCTTCCAGGAGCTGAGACAGAGTTTGACCAGCGCACCTATCTTGAAGTTTCCTGAGAAGGGAGTTGGATACGTAGTTTACTGCGATGCATCAGGGACCGGACTCAGTTGCGTCCTGATGCAAGAGCAGATAGTGATCGCCTTTGGATCACGACTGTTGAGGCCGCATGAGCAGAACTACGCTACCCATGACCTGCAGTTAGTAGTAGTGGTTTTCGCTCTGAAGACTTTGCGACACTACCTGAAGGTTTCTCCCTTGGAGCAGAACACGACATCCTTTTCAGAGGACGTACCATGGTACGAGTCGCTTTGCGAGAGGAGGTGATGTGAGAGTTTCACACTTCTCCTTTGGCGGTACATCCTTGAGTGGTGAAGATGTACCAGGATCTCAGACGACAGCACTGGTGGACGGGCATGAAGAAGGTTGTAGCAGAGTTCGTTTCTCGATGCCTCACCTACCAGCAGGTGAAGGCTGAGCATTAGGTACCAGCAGGATTGGTACAACCCTTGGAGTTTCCAGAGTGGAAGTGGGACGGCATATCTATGGACTTCGTGACTGGACTTCCACGCACTTCCAGAGGTCACGACTCCATCTGGGTGATTATTGATCGACTCACCAAGTTAGCACACTTCTTACCCATCAGAGAGAAGGGCTCAGTGGAGAGCATGGGACGTCTCTACGTTCAAGAGATTGTGCGGCTCCACGGCGTGCCATCATCTATCGTCTTCGATCGAGATTCTCGCTTTACTTCCCGGCTTTGGAAGGGGTTACAGGAGGTGTTTCGGACGCAGCTACGTCTGAGCACAGCCTTTCACCCTCAGACGGATGGTCAGACGGAGAGGACCATTCAGACACTCGAGGACATGCTCCACGCATGTGTCCTTGACTTTGGTCGTAGTTGGGAGGTCCACCTACCCTTGGTGGAGTTTGCGTACAACAACAGCTACCACTCCACCATCGGGATGGCACCGTACGAGGCGTTGTACGACCAACCTTGTAGATCACCTTTGTGCTGGACAGACCCTGGGGAGTCAGCACTTGTGGGACCGGAGATGGTCCAGGCCACGATAGAGAAGGTCCAGGTCATCCAGGAGCGGATGAGGACAGCTCAGAGCCGGTAGAAGTCATACGCTGACAGGAGGCGGAGGCCACTAGAGTTCGAGGATGGCGACCACGTCTTCTTGCGGGTCTCACCTCGACGTGGTATACAGAGATTTGGCCGAGGCGGCAAGTTATCTCCGCGCTTCATCGGACCCTTCCAGGTCCTCAGCAGGATTGGCGAGGTGGCTTATCATCTGGCTCTACCACCTCAGTTGCACCGGGTGCACGACGTCTTCCACGTGTCTCATCTGAGGAGATACGTGCACGACCCAACGCACATCATTGACCATGGGGAGCTTGACGTTAACGATGGGGAGACATTTACGGAGGTCCCGATGGAGATAGAGGATCGACAGAATCGGGTCCTACGTGGGCGATCGATTCCTCTTGTGCGCATCAAATGGAAGCACGGGATCCTCCAGGAGAGCACATGGGAGTAGGAGGCTCAGATGCATGCTCAGTACCCTCATTTGTTTCCCTAGTTTTTGATGTATCTTTGCGGGGATGTAAAGCCCTGAGGTGGGAGTAATGTAAAGACCCTTAAAATTCAAGGGAAATTTTTTCTTAATTTATTTTGGAATTTTACAAGAGCGCGGTTTCTGACGGCACCTGTTTCTGAGGCCCGGAGTGCCCGGAATTAATTTCCAAAGTTCGGCTCGGGTACGTTCAGTGAACGAACGAGCGGGAATTTATAACTTTTTATCCGGTGCTCGGAATTGAAATCTGAGGACACCGATGAACTCGCAGTGCCGATATTCTCTTAATGAGACCTTTTCCGAGGTTGCGTTTATTTCGGGTTGAGAGTTAGTTTTTGGGAGTTTAGAATAAGTTAAATAAAAATTGTGGAATAAAAGTTTTTATTATAACTTATTGGTTAACTTCTCCCAAAGGGAGTTAGTGGTGGGACCCACATCCACTTAACCTCCCTTGGGAGGATTAAGTGTTGTGGGGCCCACTCGAAGCATAACTCTTCTTCTTCTATTTTAAAACTCCCTTAACCTTCTCTTTTAACTCACTTGACAAGTTGGGTTAATTAATGGGTTGAGTTGTCTTAATTCAAACCTTTGAATTTCAAATGGTTTGGTTGAGTAAATAAAATAAGCCCTTAGCTTATTTTATTTGGTCAGAATTCTCTAGCCTCCTTGGGAGATTTTTAAGCCTTCTTCTTCTTCTTCTTCAAGCTTTGACGAAGAACGCGAAGAACCTTCGAGCTTCGACGAAGAACGCCACGTTCTAGGGAACCGTCTTCCGCGACGCCATACCCACGACACCGTCGACGTACTTCTTCCGCGACAGCTCTTCCGCGACATCTCTTCCGCGACGATTTCCCGCGATGAAATTGTTGTCAAAGAACTCTGAATCCTCGCTTCACGACATCGACGTCCTTCTTCCGTGACACCGACCACCGCGATGCGTCTTCCGCGGGTCGTTGATGATCATCGATCTTGAAACCGAGGTAGGGGTATGTTGTTGATTAATTATTTAATCTCGTTCTTGGTTCTAGCATGATAATCTTGTGGATAAATATTTATGTGTTATCGTCTAACGAGAGGGGTGTCGGACCGCACAAACACGGCCGAATTCCCCCTCCTTTGTTCTAGATTATTTTTATATTCTTGTGGATGAACGAGAAGGCGTGGTGTCGTCGCACCATGCGGGAATCGCACGGCTATATTGCATGGCGTCATCGCGCCGCACCGTGGAAGGATTATCATGAACGCGATGTCGTCGCGCCGCGTCAAAGGGAATTGAAGGCGCCGCGGCCGGAGCGGGGCCGCGGCGGAGGGGTGTGGTGCCCTCGCACCACGCCGGACGACGAACACCCCTGCCAGTTCCGGGCCGTGGCGAAACGGAAAGACCGGGGGCTAGCCGGGCCGCCGGCGTCGGAAGCCGAAAAAAGGGACCGGTCTTGCCGGTACTGTTGAGGAAGGACCGGCCGGCCATGTTGAGCCGGCCGGAAGGGAGAAGTGTCGGGGGAATTAATTCCCCCGGCTCGCCACAAATCGGCCCCCATAAAGGGTGGGGGGCGCGGTTACACCAAGGGGGGGCAGCGCCCCCCCCCCCCCCCCCCGTTTTTCACAAAAGCAGGCCCCCACATGGGGGGGCCGTTGAACCAAAGGCGCGGCTTTTAGCCACGCCGCAAGCAGAGAAGCGGGGGATCTGCCCCCCGCGCGTGGCACCCGAGCGGCGCCCAGGCCGCGTCGCCGCGCTGCTGGCCGGGCCGGGTCGGGTCGACCCAGGGGGGGTCGGGCCGGGTCTCCCCGGACCCGGACCCCCCGTTTTTGAATCCATTTCGGTCCTTTTCCCATAACATGAGATACAGACCTTCGTTTGACGAACCGTTAGCATCAATGAGATCCTTGGATCGAGGCGGTCGATTTGGTATATCGCACTCAAAGTTTTGGAATACTTTGATTTCGGCCGGGTTGGTTCGTACACGAAACCAACCGGGCCCTCGGAGCAGAAACGCTCATATCTTGAGCTACGGACGTCCGATTGACGTGCCATCAGCTTTGTTGTGTTCCTCATAGTGAGATGGACCTTTTGGCATACTCCGCCCGAGGTTTGGACGCAGGTGGAGTACGGTCGGGTTGGTTTTTCCTTAAAAACAAACCGGGCCCCTGGGACGAAAAAGCCAATTACTCTTAGACCGGGCGTCCGATCGACGCGCCGTTTGTTGCGTTGAGTTCATGTTGATGATACGGAACTTTTGGATACATCAACTCTGGACATTGTGACAGTTAATGTATCAGCATCTCGGCTCGTGGAGCGGACCCTCCCGATCGAGCTTGCTGTGTGCGGGAACCCTAGTGCTGGCTGCGACTGCGACTGTGACTGCTACTGCTACTTCTACTGTGACTGTGACGACGACAGTACAGAGATCCTTGGTGGATTCGACGACGACTACAGCACTCAGCGATCCTACGTGGATCAGTGCTACAGGTCCTGTGTGGGCCCGATCCTGTGTGGGTCTGATCCTGTATGGGTCATTGCGCTCAGCGGTCCTGTGTGAACTAGTGCCTACAGGTCCTGTGTGGGCCCGATCCTGTGTGGGTCCTTGCGGGGGTTAGTTACCTATCGATCCTTCATGGGTCCGACGACTTAGATGGATCAGAGATCATATTTATCGTCCTTTGAAGAAGTATACCTGTGTGAGCTGAATCCTGTTGCTTTCTTGTGTGGATTGAGTTTTGCTATCCTATGTGGATTTCATTTTGCTTTCCTGTGTGGAATACGTTTACTTTCCTCTGTGGACTGAGTTGTACTTGGGCTCAGAGGTTGGAGCGTATTGGAATTGATGACTTAGGTATATGTATGGGCATATACCTAAGCAGTGTCAGTTGTTACTTCGTGATGGTACCTTTCATTGTGTTTTATCCTTTGTGGATTTTGAGAGACCTTCAGGGCTCTCGGGGTCCCTACTGAGTAGCTTATACTCACCCCTGCACGGGCTATGCCCGCACCACGTTGTGTTGGTTGCAGACGACGGACAGCGTTGATCGTGGCTGAGGCTTGCAGAGCAGAACGGTACCTGGAGGTGGACCACTGGGCGGGACGTACCCGGAGCGGATGGTGGAACCCAAGGAGCAGTGGAGCTATCTGTACCCACCCTTCAGGTGGGATTTCCAGTGGACAGCTCGGAGTAGCGGCTTTTACTTTACAGTTGTTGTTTTCCCTTTCGAGTTGTACTTTACTTTCAGTTTGGGTTTGTATACTGGCCCATTTACTTTTCCGCACTTTCAGTTGTACTCTGTTTTTACTTAGTGTTTACTTTTCCGCTTGCTTACTCTGTGGTGGTTGTTTACTTTTCAAATGCAATGCCTTCCCTTTTTGTTGGGATTTACGCCTTGGTGCTAGTCGCCAGCCCCTGGCCTATTGAAGGCCGGCTTGGGGTAGTCACGGCACGGGCCCCGAGGGCGGGTAGTGACATTCTTCATGGATTGGTTGGGTGATATTGATTCTTTCTCAAAAATATGTCATGATTAAAAAACCCAAAAACTATGTTAACTAAAAAAGAAGTAATGTTTCTCTACGTAGAAGAACATTAAATAACATTATGCACCTTGGGAAGAGGGTAGTCATTATACCTTTACTCATACTACCATGTAGTGGTGAAGAGTTTGTAATGTAAAATGGTGTTATAAAACAAGGATTTGGTTGTGTTTTTATAAAAAATGAAAATTTAATTTCATATAACATACATCAATTAACAATCCATAAGAAAAATTACCTAATTCGTGATATTATGGTAAAAAGGGTCTTTATTTCATTAAATATCTTGAGTCGTCATCTATATATTCATAAGCATGATATATATACTTTTTGTAAGAGTTGAATGTATATATTCTGATAGAAGGAGTTAAAACTGATTCAATGTAGATAGGTAGAGTAGGTAAAGGATACTAATAGCATAATACATTTCCATCCTAACAAGGAAAACATGGCCACTGATTCTCTTACTAGAAAGTATCATGCTATAATATCCATGATGAGGATTGAATGATGTTGAAAATTCCTGGCTTATTAATGGGTGGTCATGGAAATCTTTAAGGAAGGGATTAAATCCTATATTCCCCAAATATTTAACTATAAATTCATCTCT
The DNA here is from genome assembly GCA_963277665.1 of Viscum album. Classification (NCBI taxonomy): domain Eukaryota; kingdom Viridiplantae; phylum Streptophyta; class Magnoliopsida; order Santalales; family Viscaceae; genus Viscum; species Viscum album. The sequence goes on from OY728152.1 coordinate 2,090,932,972, forward strand.
ACAAATATTAATGTGCATAAAAAGATGGTATAGATCTATAAAAGAATGCGAGAAATATTAAAGAGTTCAATATGAAAAAATTTGGGTTATAATATTTGATATATGAATATGTGTTGCATCCATACAAAAATTAAGGATTTTTTTATGCTTCAGATAATACATCATTATATATAAACATCAGAATCACCAAGATATACAGAGAACTCTAGGATAACTCATGTCAGGATAACAGAAAATGGAGATTATAGAGTATAACTCAAGATGATTGGTTTGTTAAAAAATTAAGGCAGAATGTCTGAATACTATATAGATGATAAAAAAGTTACCCATAACCATATAAAAAAGGGTGAAAATTACAATATATTTTATCATAGTCCATCCCAAGAACACTAATGTAAATACAACCATTTCAATTTGGTTGATCGCCTTGTAAATTTATATCAATTCAATTTTATTTTAGAGTAATTTTCATGATAGACAATTGGGAATTGTAAATTCCTATAGGGTTTTATGTTTGTATGTAATAAAATACTCTTTTTAACTACAAATGAGAAAGTTTCAGTAAGCAGATATTTCACAGTTTAACCCACTAAGACATGGATCCCTAGAATGGAATTTCTTATTCAAATTTAGGATGAAAAAATGAATCAATTGTTTTCATTATTATATATATATATATAAATCCTTGGTCATGGTTCTCACTCTAACATGACTAAACCTGCCTTTTCTATAGTAATGTGCATCAGTTTATTTAGAAATTAGGTTATCCAAAACTAGGTTTAAATATAATTACCCTAACTCAGAAAATTGTTTGTCATGAATCAATGAAATTTGTTAATGCATTAAAAATCAAATATTACATCAAAATATAATAATCAATCATAGATAATAGAGATAATATATAAAATAATATATGAATATAAAATCATATCATAGTTTATTTTTCAAAAAATAACATCACTAAATAAAACAACATCCATTATATTGATTTAAATAAATAAAATTACTCCCTAAAGGTAATCACAAGAGAGAATATAAAACTAACTATAAACTCCATATTCCTAGATTCTATAAAAGTGAACCAGTAAAATTCAAAATAATTAAGCATAAAAAGATGAGATCACAAACTTTTTTTCTCCGAGGACAACCCCTCATTTTATAAATAATTTCCCCCACTTGTATCTCTTATTTGTGTCTCATGTCATTACTGATTAATGTGTAATATAAATTCCTTATAAAACCCTAAAAATTGAACTAGATTTCATCTCTGTCTCTAAAAAATGATATCTTTAATAAACCTTAAAATAGATAATAAATAAGTTATTAAGAACTTGTTGATTAATCCTTCATGGTGAAAGGTTATAATTCATGACACAAGGATTGTAAATATATTATGTTATTTAACTGGTGGATGTGATTGTGATATAATGAAAAAATTCATGTATTAGTGATTTATATCTATCTGATATTTTCTCTAATGTACATATTTCTTCACACCAAAACATCTCCTTCTATCATGACCTAGGATATAAGGGAATCATTTGTCTCATTTTATATTATCTACCACAATTTAATAACATATTCACACACAACAACATATTTTACTAATATTAAAAGGAATAATGTCCAATGGAAAAAAAAGAACATAGCTAAAATAAAGACCACAAAAAATAGGGATGTAAGTAAGAGAAGCCAAGCTCAAGGGGCCCTATATAAATGAAGTCCTAGTGTGTCACCTTGGACAATGTTGGTTCACATTGTCGAAAAATATCCTAAGCTAAAGAAGTAAACAAGATCTTTGTCGTGGGTGAACCAAGAATCTAGGAAGTCGGTTACCTTCTTTCCCTCATTCCATGTATGCAATAGTCTTGTGTTATAGGCAATGAGTTTCCTGTATCGCCAGATATGATATAAAATAGACCACAGAGTATCCCTATTTTCTGTAAAACCACCATAGATAATTTTAGAATCAATTTCAATCTCTAAGAGAGATATGTGATAGGAAATTCAGAATAGGATCCCTTTGTGTAGAGCCCAGGACTCAGCCTGAAGTGAGTCTCCTCTGCCAAACCTTGCATTGTAAGCAGCAACCAGATTGCCCCCAAGATTTTGAAAAAAACCCCTACACCCCTCATAATACACATTACACAATACCCATCTATGTTAATTTTCATCCCTTTAGAATTGCGTCTCCAGCATATTCATCATCCCTTAGACACTATGATGTTACCTACATTAGAAGAGTATCTGTGTCAAACCACTTCCTGCAACGACGAAGCCTCCTAGCATTTTTTCAGAAGCACACCCAGATCACTAGTCAACCACATCATTCTAGCAACCAGACCCATCTTTATACTTTCCAAACCATCAAAACGTGATCAGTTCTTCACCTCCCATATACACCAATAACCATCTGATAGTAGGATCTCCCAAGAATTCTTCTCTGTTTGGTTATTTACCATTCCATGGAACCACTAATGTAGGAATGAGTCACATGGATATATAAGAGACAAAATTCTAGTGATGTCCACCACTGCATCCAAGACATCTCATACCCAATATATTTCGAAAAATATATGGTTGGTAGAATCGATGTTGGGGAGCAGTCAATAAGAACATTTGTACAAAATATGAATCCCTTTTCAAAATATCTCTTCATCTGTAGAAATGACATGGTGAAGGATCATCAAAGAGAGAAAATTAAACTTCATAAAAAATCTCATTTCACCAAAGAATATGTCCCAATGGATCATGAGTATAGGGATTTATAAGAATCAACCTATAGGTCTTAACATAAAAGGATCTAGAATAAGTGGACTTGAACACACACCTATATGGTTCATCCGAGATCTTAATAATATGGAACTCACTGATATGATATTTTTTAGGCCAACTTGAATAATGTTTAGATGCTCACTAGACTATTTGAAAGTAATTTTAGTATTTGATATGCCTATAAAATTCCCCAAACAATTGTCCTGATGGAATTTAATGCCTCCTTGTCTGATGATCCATCTCAACTGATTAATAGTATGAGGAACATGGCATTGAATAGTTCTACAAAGACATGAAAAATTGCTTCTCGAATTCTCTAGGATATTCCTATACTTCTCCCTGATTACCCTTTCTCATATAGTTCCCCCTTCCACTTTCTCTCAAGAAAGCCTCATGTGAAGGTATTTCATCATGTAATTAAAACTAAGAATACCAATCCCACCTTCATATATGGGAATGTCCATTATATTCCAAGAGGCCCAATGAAACTATCCATCCAAATGGGAGTCCCAAATGAAACCGGTCATGATCCTCTCAATATTCTTCAAGACTGACTTCAAGACTTTTAGAACTAATATAACTTGCATAGGGATAGAGGTAAGTATTATATTAACAAGAGTGATCCAACCCCAAAAAGAGAGGTACCAGCTTTTTCAATTATTGATACGAGTAGAGATTTTACCCATCACCTTATCTAGATGCTTGATATGAAGCCTCCTCGACAAGTGGGGGAACTTAAATAGTCCATAGTGAGGATCCTAATGATGATCCCCAATATGTATTCAATTTTTCAATAATATATTTTTGAGAAATACCTCATGATGTATAGACTACTTTTATATCTATTGATGATTTCCCACTCGATCTGTATTATTCCTATAGGGTGATATTGATCCACTAAATTGATCTAGAACACCCATGAATGAAAATGACCATATCTTCAATGAGAATTAGGTGGAAAATGACCTGAAAATGAAAATGGAAGCGATAAGGTTGAATGATGACCTCTTGAATTTTGGATCTAATGAATTTGTTCATAGGATCTTGAATCAGAATAAGCATACATTGAATGAGAGGATCACCTTGTCTAAGCCCACATATAGTTTTAGAGAACCCCTTCCTTCATCCCATAACGAAAATAGAAAACCATGATGAGATCAAACATCTAAACATGAAATTAGTTGACCTCTAATATAATCCCGTGCATCTCATAACATTGATTATGAAATACCACTCATGTTTTTTATATGCTCTATCCATATCCAACATAATTTCTATATTCGAACCTTGAGTTTTCCAATTAATATATTCAATAATCTCTTGGGATAGACCTATCGCGCCATGGATGGTCTTACATTTCACAAACCCATGTTTTTATTCAGAGAGACAAAACGGGAGATGAATACCAATTGTTCTGTTAATCACATTGGCTAGGATTTTTTAAGAAAATTATAGAAACATAGATGCTGATATTATTTAATAAATGAAGGTTCCTTAACTTTCGCAATGAGAACAAGAGTAGTCGCACTCACCACCCATGGTAAAATATTAAATTCCCATTATAATATACATTCCATTTTAAAGGGAATAATTCCATGGAGAATTATTATTGTCATCTTGATTTAGGGGTTGTTAGGTTATAGTGTTGAGAGTCTCTAGTGCAACATAGAGGAACATAATTAATCTATTCCTAACCATCTTCTTCTATAAGTACAATTGATTTCTATATAAGACATAAATGGAGAAAATATATTTCTCATAAAAAATACATGAATATAGGATTAATATGATAGTGTGTCATCATTATTTTATCTGCGTTTGTACGCATTGAAAAACATAAATTCACTTCACTATACTACATAAAAAAATCACTCTACCTAGAATCCTATAAAAAAATAAATGTACATCACCACCAGTCAGTGGTTATACCATGTTTCTTCCTTAAGCCACAAACATTTTTTAACCTTCTGTAGTTACCAAAACATCGAACCATGTTATATATATGTTTTGTCACATCCATCAGGTCACACTAGATGAGATCTTTGCCGTTAATATTTTTTTTCAATGCTTCACAGTGGTTAAACATTCTCCAATGATTCATATATAATCATTGGTTGATTTTTTATCCTATAAAATAATTTTTAATTTATTCCAAAAATTATGTTCTGAAATATGAAACTCTTTCATATATATTAATTTAAATACCACTGAAATTATGTTTAATCAAATATTAAATGATATTAATCATTAATAAAAATGTATGCATATATCCAAGATATCAGTGTCCCCTATACTTAAAGTAATTCTTATAAATATCATATATCTCTACACCAAAAAAATGAAATATACCTTATCAATTGTTTAATAATCATAGAAAACAAACAAATCAATTGTCAATGAATAATAAATTTAAAATATTATCCTGAAAACATGTTTTCAACTCTACAATTTCCAATAAAACCCACCAAAACCATATTTTTTCTTTCCACATGAATTAATGATACTTAAATTTATTTATATTAAATTATATCAAATTATTATTAGTATTTATAAGAAATTTTGGTCTAACATATCATGAAAATAATTATCTCATCACTCCAGATCTTATGAAAACAAGATTTATGATCAATATCAAGTACATGAATTCTATCCATTATCATGAAAATATCTACATATCAACATAGAAATGAAAAAGGTTCATGAGTACATTAATTAATTTTCTCATGTATCACTAGTTAATTATTATTATGTATTTATGTAAAAAAACAATGGGGATAATAGAGGTGGATTAACTCTTAAGTATAATTCATGGTATACAATATAACTCTCAATGAAAAAATACACCTTGAAAAAAATATAACACTCAACAACTCCATTTCCTCATATAATAGGCTCCAAATCATGAAAATGTGCACAATAGAATATACACTCATTTAACATTTATTCTTCACCTTTTTCTTCTCATCACTGTTTTGAGAGGGTATCCAAGAAATCATAATTAAGTGTAATTTATACATATTTTACCCTTCAATAAATGAAAATTTCAGCTCTTTAAACCATTAAGTAAATATTATCCAAATAAATATGTTGAAAATATCCTTCCTACACACTAATTCCATCATAATATAGGAAACATTAACTTGAGTAGTGTTAGAAATATAAATAGGCTTGTTGTGTGGGTATCCTATCAATGAAATTCATGGTTTTTAAGACGTAAACATATATAAAATTTATGGTAGGTCACAAAATTAAAATTTCTAAATTGATAATTTTTTGATGGCCCCAAACATTTAATTTTGTTAAAAATATTCAAGATTTACAAGTATAATGATTCATTTCTAGTAGTGATTCACATCCTGATAATCTCTTAAAAAAGAGGGTATAAAAAAGAACATTTCAAATTGATTTAGAATACCTATCGATAATGGGAAATATAATATTGTAAAATCACATATATAATGTATAAAAATAATAGCTAAGTTGATATAAAATTTATAAAATCAAAATTTAAAAGTTTTTAAGGAATTTGACTTAAAGTTTGATCCCAAAAATTCCAAATTAGGATTCCTCAAAAAAAATTCTCAATCTTATCATTAATCATTCAGACATTATATTACTCATTTAATATTATATAATTTATATTTAAAATAAAGTATATTAGTATACCAAAAAAACTTTTACATCATATATCAGAACTATTACTAGAAATACATGTGTGGTATAAAAATTCTTATTAGAAAAATCATTTGAAAAAATTTGGGAACCTAATAATATAAGGAATTTAAAATATTACACCCTTGTACATTGAAGGTCTTTCACCTTCTCAAAAAAATTTATTTTTACATACTCGATGATAACCATGGACCTATAAATATAAAATAATCAAGTGAAAATAAAAGATCAATTCCATTAAAAATTTAAACAATATAAGGGAGATTGGATCTATATACCAATAAAAAAATTTAGATAGAATACTAAAATATAATTTAGATGAAAGAAAAAAATCAGGTTTCCCCTATAAACAATATATATAATGTAATTGAGGTAGGAAGGACCCACCATAACATTTAATAAAATATTGGAAATAAATTAACAAATATGGATAAATGTATGAACTTAGATTGGTTAACTCTATAAAGATGTGTCTTCTTACTTTCATTGAAATCATATTTAGTATTCCTTGAGGTGGATTCTTCTCTGCATCAACAGAACTAATCCAGTAATTTTTTGTTATTCATGAAAAATAAGACATTATGTCATTGGATTACCAAAATTGCTAGCCTAATTTGGTCTTCTTATCTTGGAATATTTTCTAACGATCATAATCCTCTAAATCAACCATCTTTTCAAAAAAAATTATAAATATCAACTTTTTCATTATTACTCAAACCATTTTCTTTATGATTATTAATAAATTTCTTAAGCGTTATTTCAGGATTTATTACATAAACATACACTTAATATAACCCTAAAATATTATGAGGCATAGTGTCTTCAGGTAATTAGGTAAGTAGCATATCAACTTGATAAATAAATATAATGAAATAAACTAAAGCACCATAACATTCTCTTAATTCCTCTTGATCTTCAAAAAGTTCATTTGATAACCTGGGGATGTACAAAAAAATTGAGATATAAAGAAAATCATGTTAATAAAAAAATATCATATGGTAAAGATGTATATGTGATCCAAGAGTTACTTAATGGTAATATTAGTGGGGATAGTATCATAATATAGAACAACGAGGCATGATATAACATGATAATTTACAGGAAACATAGGAATGTGGAAACAAACAAAATATGACATCATAAACATAATTAAAGGATAAACATAATGAAAATAGTAAATATTGTGATTAAGATAACATCATGTGCATGATACTTGGATTCTCATGAGATAAAAAAATTATCAAATGCATAAGAGATCTATATAAATTTCGGCCCACCTAGTACTTTCATATCCTGTACAATAATTTTTGTGCCACACAGATCATAAAACTTAAAGTTGTATCTCTTAAATTTTAAACACATGATTATGGTGTGAAAGTTAAATAAATTTAAATTCAAAGTCAATGATGGATAGGTAAAAATAATTGAATAACCATGAGTGGAAATGGAGACGGGTATTCACTACACAAATGTTTATTATTGAAAAAAACTGGATTATTTTGATAGCATAATGGGTGTACATAGTGGTTTATAAAAGGGGTGAATTAGAGTGAAATGGTTATATAATTAATTGAGATTCGTTAGTATATTATGATGAATGTGTAAATATATATCCCAACTTGAATAATAGGAAATCAAAAGGCATGACATAAATAATGTGTTTGAATGAATAGGAGAAAGAGATAATCCATCACTTTGAGTGGGAAATTATAAAAGCATAGGAGGAGATTACTAAGATTCTAGGGATCCTGGAGGGGAAATTTATTATGAATTTCTATGAAACATAATTCTCCAAGGGTTTTGAGTGATGAGGAATGACAGGCTAGGAAGGTTTATATAGAAAAATATATTGTGAATCTTTATTAATTTAAAAACATCAGTTTTGGAATCTGTAAGAAAATGTAATAAAAAACAAAAACAATCCCATGGTTTCCAAGAAAGAGTAGTGGTTTTCAGGATTTTATATGTAAAATAATTTAACTGTTCCAAATAATACGCAAGGTGATGTGGAATTGAATCAATTTTATAAAGAATTGATTTTATAACCATGAGATATGTAACGCCCCGACCCCAGCTACCTAGAGTCGGTGCATTATTACATAACATTGGCATGATCACAAGAAAGATCAAATCCCGAAAGACCGATTGGTTTAGTAGCCTTGGAAACACTAGATATAATCATAAAGTTTTACATTACATTTCAAAGTGAAAAACTACTACAACAACAAAGTCTTCATATCCACACTATTAACCCCTCATAATATCCCTGCAAGTCATTCATAATTTACTTCTTCACTACCTGGGAAAAATAAAACATAGAAAAGGGGTGAGCTCAAATGCCCAGTAAGGATAACAATATAGCGGAACATTCAAAATAAGCATAAACATTTAAGGCAATGAATTACTAAAACAAAAGCCTTATAAAATTGAACTTCAACATAGTATGGAAAAAGTAAAATGAAATAATGCCATTTACTTATTCACATGGATATTCTACTAATCGAATAATCACATGCAATATCAATAACCACTTTCATAATGTTGGAATGCATAATGCTAAACATTAATTTATTTTCAAGGCCTCGTCCCAAGACCTTGGAGCTAACTGTAACCGGAACCCAACCCGGAGTGCCTCTAATAACCGGACACCAACCCGGAGTGCCTCTAATAACCGGACACCAACCCGGAGTGCCTCTAATAACCGGACACCAACCTGGAGTGCCTCTAATAACCGGAGACCAAACCGGAGGGCTTACTTTTACCAGTCCCTAACCTGGAGGGCTTACTTTTACCAGTCCCCAACCTGGAGGGCTTACTTTAACCAGTCCCCAACCTGGAACATACTTTTCCAACGCATTCATATGAAGTAAAGGTTGAAATATAACATAAACATTCTTATTGGAACTATCATACGAAATGTCAATACTTTCACCATAAACTATGAATGGTATAAAAACAGCACATCCACAGTCAAACATATCACAAAACCTTCAATACAATATAGAAGTTTTGTATCATAATAAATCAACATCAAATAATCATAAAATCCATCAAAGGATGTTGACATGGATGAAATCAATATTCTTTTTAAAGAAATATCTCCTTTTATTTTGAAATCATTTAAGATCCATATAAAATAAAACATTTTCTTTAAAAATATTCTTATAATCTTGTATGGAATGCTTCGGCGATTTTATAACGGCGGAAAATAACCGCACCCGTCGTATAAGTTAAAAAAAACATTCTTACCTCAATTCTGTCGAAAAGGTTAAAAAGGACCTTGTTTTGAAAACGACGGAAAGATTCCTTTATAAACCTCTTATAAAAAAGTCAAACAAGGGTATAAATGACTTTAGCCCATATTCTTGTAAATAGTAAAAATGTTTTGAAATACATTTCGAAGAAACATGGATGTGGATGATAAAGAGATCCCAGTAGATTATTACGTATAATACAACCTTGGATAATGAAGAGGTTGTAAAGTAAACCCTTACCTTGTACTTTTCCTTGGTTGGGGTAGGTTAACCTCCTTTAATTTAGGTAACTCACTTTGGTTGGAACCAAAGGACTTCTTGAAATGCTTTCTGCCTAAGGTGAAGCTTCAAGGAGGAGGAGAGGGATTTGGGGAGCTTATTTGGGCAGAGTTTGGACGAGCCAAGTGGCTTGAGAGGTGTGAGGAAAAGAGAAGGAGGAGTGCCCTTTTATAAGAGGGGTGAGGGGCACTTTTGGAAAAGCTAGAAATATTAATTTATAATAAATTCATATTCGGTTTCAAAAGGCTCCAAAGTTTACTATTCAAAGGATGAGGTGGGGATAGGTCGAAAACAACTCATCCAATAAAATTTAGACAGGTTTGGGTACTTATATTAACCTTATCTTTAAGTATTAACTCTAAGTTAATTAGTTTCACTTTTACAATGTCTCTTTGTATTTTTATATAATATGATTAATAAACTTACTATATACATCCAAGAGACCCCCAAGTGGTCCATTAATGATTAACCTATAATAATATAAGTCTCTTGGCCGAACCTTAGATTTTTAGGAATTTAATATCAATTAATAATATAATATTTGTTTTAAGAACTCTTTTATGTCAATTTTGACACTATTCAATAGTTCATTTTTGTGAAACTCATAACAGATTGATTACTTCGAACAAAGTCAATTAAATCAATCCTAATATATCATATAATCCTAGAAAATTATTATAATTCATTAAAAGTTTCATATTATATTTATTTGGGTATTTATAATATCAATTATGTTAATTTTTTACTATTTTAGTAATTACTGCATCATCATTGTGTCATAAATAGAATAACTTATTTAATGTCTAAAAATTATAAATAAAACATCATTATGTAGGAAATCTTTTTAGATTTCTAATGAATATTTATAATCGAAAATCCAACATGTATAACCCTATGTAAAAATTGTTCTTCTAAAAGATGTAAGCTTGTGCCATTTTTATTTTTATTTTAACTTTATTAATATAATGTGTCCCTACCACATACAAGTGGCTCCAAGGGGTCCCCAAATTTACCCAAGGATGCCCATGGTCGGGTATGTGTCCACCAATAAGTTTAGGACACGTTTTAGGGTAATTTTGTATTATTATAATATTATTTTTTAACCCTTATTTACCGGATTTACCCTTTAACCATGGTAAATAAAATATTTACCGCAGTAATTATTCAAAATGTCTAAAAATAAAAGTTATCTATTTACACAATTTGAACATCCTAATTCCAAATATGGAATCCATTTTTCTAAATTCAAAACACAGAAGTGGCAGAAATTAATTTAAAATTAATTCCCGCTGTCAAAACAAAAAGCGTGTTTTTAAGAGATAATAACTATCAAAAGATTGACACTTGTTTATGTTTGGTTTAATTGTAAAATTATGTCCAATGACCAACATTATATTAAATGGTAAAAATATATTCTAAATATACTTTAAAACCACTCAAATTCATAATTTATCACTATTAATTATTTTGATTAAAAAAGTTGTTTTTAATTAAAATTTAGTAATTTTCACTATTCATAAAAATATGAAAGTTATCCGAAAAGTACCAAAATTTCACCCTAGACTAATTTCGATATTATGAATCCAAAAATGAACTCCATTTTGAAATTTAAAATATATATGATTTCAAAAAGTAGGTATTAATATTCACAACGGCTAGTTTAATTAGTTGTGGTGTGTGTTAGAACTCGAGGTTGCGTACAACACACGCTATTGTTTTATTCAAAGGAAAGCGTACCGTGGAAGCTTGGGATGTTTCATTTTAAATTTTTTTGAAGTCCCCATTTAGTCAAAAAGTTTAAAATATTGTATTTAAAAAGGGTTCACTATTAAAAGTTGATAAAAGTGCTATACTGAAAATGAATTTGTTCTTGCATTATATCTAAGAAACTCATAATATGGATTCTAAAATTATAAGGATTATATAAAGTTTAAAATTTAGATAATACTATTTATAACCTCTTTTGAATGGATTTTTTTTGTAAGTCATGGTGTGATTGAACTCGGTGTTGCGTGTAGTGAAAGTTATTGAATTATTTTGAAGAAATAACACACTATGAAATCTTGGGGTGTTACATTCTCCCCTCCTTCAATAAATTGCGTCCTCGCAATTTGAAATTGTTCTTCGAAAATAAAAGGTTGAAAATAGAAAATATATTTGTGGGAAAACCCACATTGGAAATTGGGTTACTAAAATTTAGTATTATTATGAGGAAAAGAGAAATGAAAGGGTCACCACCAAATTATGATCTCGATTAGGAGAACATTGGTGGCAATTAGAGACATATAATTGGAGGAAAAAACGTAAATATTTATAGGTAGCGATTGAGGTCATCAATCACAAACAAGTATAAAATTGAGGTCCTTAAATTCATCAATCTATGATGATTTGAAATACCATCGGTTCAACAAGACATAGGGTATTAGGATAACACATTTTTGACGTTTCAAAATATCTTAGTTGAAATCCCACATCGAAAAACGAATTAATGAGGCCTCTATTTAAAATAAAGAGTGGAAAGTATGAAGATTACCGAAAATAACACATACTAGGGTTCCATGTAGGAAAATATGGATATGGAGGAGAAATCTAACCATCAATTATCTGATGGAGAGTGGTAGAGAACATGGCTATGAAAAGGCCAACAATCCCAAAGCCATAAATTATTGATGATTTAAGGTAACATCTAGGACAACATTTTTGTTCTAAGTTCCTTTTCTTAATGTTGTGGAATTTATTTATGAGATTGGCTAAGATCATAAGGAGGTATACATACTTTATAATTAGAGTTTTATCCATTAATAAATTTCTACAACAAACTCATCTTTCACTCTAAAAGATAATAGAATGTATTTTTTTTATTTATACTATTCGTACAGGGTTCCAAAATAAATGAATTTATAATTCATCTACTAGATCTTATAAAAAAACTACATTATTTAATCCAGGACATCTTGTGGGCCAGTGGTAGGTGATACACCCTTTTCGCCCTTCGGTTGCGAGTTCAAGTCTCACAGCCTTGCCGGACACGACGGGTTGCCGCCCGACCTCCGGGTTGTCCTTTTATGGAAATCCAAAATAATCCAAACTAGAACTATCCAAAATACTTCTGTCCAAACTCACAGTCCAACATTTATAAGGAAGGTAAACATAATGTAGATGCTTTTTACACCGTAATAGAATATGAATACCTTCATCATGTATTCTTTTAATATACTAAAACATCCTGAATTACCATATTCCTTATTGATTACATTCATGCTCCCTTATTCCATATAGAATGCTGGATATACTTCATTAATCCAAAAATGTTTTAAACCCCAACAATTATGGAATATACAAATCATTAATCAGTTCGAAGGTAGTCAAGAATATCCAATATAATTTATCCAAAACAATCATGTATTATTCCAAAATCACTAACTCGGTATCAGAACTATATTATGGTTTATCATTCTCTCAACCATATATTTTCCAAAAATTTATCCTGCTATTGAGTCTCCTTTCTTTGTTCCACACAATCTCAAGTCCTTAATGAAATAGTACTGCAGTACAATCTTTATATTCTCCATAATTATTATAACAAGTACATTGTTGATACAACACTCAATTGACATAATCAACATAAGAACTCTAACCATTCCTCCTCATTTGTGGTAGTATCATAACTTGATTATTATCCAATAACATCATTTGCGACTTATTCTGATGACTGAGACATAGGTTCGCATAGTGTCCAAACTCCTTGCAAATGAAGCATTGTACATTTGAAACCATTTTCTTACCCTTGCAGTCACGTACATTGTGCCCTTTTCCTCTACACTTATAACAAACTCCCATTCCTTTCAGGCAAGTTCCAGGGTGTTTCTTTCCACAGTTACCACATATGGGAAAATTCTTCTTTTTCCTATTCCCTTTATCCATCTTTCTCTCTTCCATCCTTTTCTTCTCTTGATTCCCTTCAAAACCATAGGACTCAGTAAACTCTTTACTTATCTTATCAACACATGATATTATTTCTTCATATGATGATAATACATGGGAGACTATTTCTCTTATAAATTCTAGCTTAAGACCATGAAAGATATGATCCTTCCTTCTCTTTGGATCATGTTCATTTCTGGAGTTCTCATTCCTTCTACTGGGTGCCATTTCTAAACAATGGAATACACTAGATCAGTTTATGAATCAAAATACATAATCCCATACTTATAAAACACTTAACATAAATTGAACTATTTATGGATATAATCCATATAAAAATGTCTCCTTTGAGGATGTATATAATCATAAATCCTTCATAATGGTTTGTAAAGAAAATGAGAATTATCCTAAGCATATCCCCCGGGAGTGTCGTAACCAAGAGTGCAGCAAGGCCCGTTGTCGTGCACCAGTTCCCGTTCGAGTCTAGCTCAAAGCGGTGTTTTCGGGTTTTACCCCTAGGTACATCTGTGCCAGAGCCGCCTCTACCTGCTCGTATCCAGACAGGGATGTATTGCTCAGAAAACTCACAAAATCTCTACAATACCAAAATTCTAGGAAGTTCTTCTATACTAATCCTCAAAGTTCATCTTAGGTCTACGTGCTCTAATCAGAGTTTATCTAAATCTAGCTTCCAAGGTTTGTACTAAACTTCCTCTGATACCAACTGTAACGCCCCGACCCCAGCTACCTAGAGTCGGTGTATTATTACATAACATTGGCATGATCACAAGAAAGATCAAATCCTGAAAGACCGATTGGTTTAGTAGCCTTGGAAACACTAGATATAATCATAAAGTTTTACATTACATTTCAAAGTGAAAAACTACTACAACAACAAAGTCTTCATATCTACACTATTAACCCCTCATAATATCCCTGCAAGTCATTCATAATTTACTTCTTCACTACCTGGGAAAAATAAAACATAGAAAAGGGGTGAGCTCAAATGCCCAGTAAGGATAACAATATAGCGGAACATTCAAAATAAGCATAAACATTTAAGGCAATGAATTACTAAAACAAAAGCCTTTTAAAATTGAACTTCAACATAGTATGGAAAAAGTAAAATGAAATAATGCCATTTACTTATTCACATGGATATTCTACTAATCGAATAATCACATGCAATATCAATAACCACTTTCATAATGTTGGAATGCATAATGCTAAACTTTAATTTATTTTCAAAGCCTCGTCCCAAGACCTTGGGGCTAACTGTAACCGGAACCCAACCCGGAGTGCCTCTAATAACCGGACACCAACCCGGAGTGCCTCTAATAACCGGACACCAACCCGGAGTGCCTCTAATAACCGGACACCAACCCGGAGTGCCTCTAATAACCGGAGAACAAACCGGAGGGCTTACTTTTACCAGTCCCTAACCTGGAGGGATTACTTTTACCAGTCCCCAACCTGGAGGGCTTACTTTAACCAGTCCCCAACCTGGAACATACTTGTCCAACGCATTCATATGAAGTAAAGGTTGAAATATAACATAAACATTCTTATTGTAACTAGCATACGAAATGTCAATACTTTCACCATAAACTATGAATGGTATAAAAACAGCACATCCACAGTCAAACATATCACAAAACCTTCAATACAATATAGAAGTTTTGTATCATAATAAATCAACTTCAAATAATCTTAAAATCCATCAAAGGATGTTGACATAGATGAAATCAATATTCTTTTTAAAGAAATATCTCCTTTTATTTTGAAATCATTTAAGATCCATATAAAATAAAACATTTTCTTTAAAAATATTCTTATAATCTTGTATGGAAAGCTTCGACGATTTTATAACGGCGGAAAATAACCGCACCCGTCGTATAAGTTAAAAAAAACATTCTTACCTCAATTCTGTCGAAAAGGTTAAAAAGGACCTTGTTTTGAAAACGACGGAAAGATTCCTTTATAAACCTCTTATAAAAAAGTCAAACAAGGGTATAAATGACTTTAGCCCATATTCTTGTAAATAGTAAAAATGTTTTGAAATACATTTCGAAGAAACATGGATGTGGATGATAAAGAGATCCCAGTAGATTATTACGTATAATACAACCTTCGATAATGAAGAGGTTGTAAAGTAAACCCTTACCTTGTACTTTTCCTTGGTTGGGGTAGGTTAACCTCCTTTAATTTAGGTAACTCACTTTGGTTGGAACCAAAGGACTTCTTGAAATTCTTTCTGCCTAAGGTGAAGCTTCAAGGAGGAGGAGAGGGATTTGGGGAGCTTAGTTGGGCAGAGTTTGGACGAGCCAAGTGGCTTGAGAGGTGTGAGGAAAAGAGAAGGAGGAGTGCCCTTTTATAAGAGGGGTGAGGGGCACTTTTGGAAAAGCTAGAAATATTAATTTATAATAAATTCATATTAGGTTTCCAAAGGCTCCAGAGTTGACTATTCAAAGGATGAGGTGGGGATAGGTCGAAAACAACTCATCCAATAGAATTTATACAGGTTTGGGTACTTATATTAACCTTATCATTAAGTATTAACTCTAAGTTAATTAGTTTCACTTTTACAATGTCTCTTTGTATTTTTATATAATATGGTTAATAAACTTACTATATATATCCAAGCGACCCCCAAGTGGTCCATTAATGATTAACCTATCATAATATAAGTCTCTTGGCCGATCCTTAGATTTTTAGGAATTTAATATCAATTAATAATATAATATTTGTTTTAAGAACTCTTTTATGTCAATTTTGACACTATTCAATAGTTGATTTTTGTGAAACTCATAACAGATTGATTAATTCGAACAAAGTCAATTAAATCAATCCTAATATATAATATTATCCTAGAAAATTAGTGTAATTCATTAAAAGTTTCATATTATATTTATTTGGGTATTTATAATATCAATTATGTTAATTTTTTACTATTTTAGTAATTACTGCATCATCATTGTGTCATAAATAAAATAAATTATTTAATGTCTAAAAATTATAAATAAAACATCATTATGTAGGAAATCTTTTTAGATTTCTAATTAATATTTATAATCGAAAATCCAACATGTATAACCCTATGTAAAAATTGTTCTTCTAAAAGATGTAAGCTTATGCCATTTTTTTTTATTTTAACTTTATTAATATAATGTGTCCCTACCACATACAAGTGGCTCCAAGGGGTCCCCAAATTGACCCAAGGATGCCCATGGTCGGGTATGTGTCCACCAATAAGGTTAGGACACGTTTTAGGGTAATTTTGTATTATTATAATATTATTTTTTAACCCTTATTTACCGGATTTACCCTTTAACCATGGTAAATAAAATATTTACCGCAGTAATTATTCAAAATGTCTAAAAATAAAAGTTACCTATTTACACAATTTGAACATCCTAATTCCAAATATGGAATCCATTTTTCTAAATTCAAAACACAGAAGTTGCAGAAATTAATTTAAAATTAATTCCCGCTGTCAAAACAAAAAGCGTGTTTTTAAGAGATAATAACTATCAAAAGATTGACACTTGTTTATGTTTGGTTTAATTGTAAAATTATGTCCAATGACCAACATTATATTAAATGGTAAAAATATATTCTAAATATACTTTAAAACCACTCAAATTCATAATTTATCACTATTAATTATTTTGATTAAAAAAGTTGTTTTTAATTAAAATTTAGTAATTTTCACTATTCATCAAAATATGAAAGTTATCCGAAAAGTACCAAAATTTCACCCTAGACTAATTTCGATATTCTGAATCCAAAAATGAAGTCCATTTTGAAATTTAAAATATATATGATTTTAAAAAGTAGGTATTACTATTCACAACGGCTAGTTTAATTAGTTGTGGTGTGTGTTAGAACTCGAGGTTGCGTACAACACACGCTATTGTTTTATTCAAAGGAAAACGTACCGTGGAAGCTTGGGATGTTTCATTTTAAATTTTTTTGATGTCCCCATTTAGTCAAAAAGTTTAAAATATTGTATTTAAAAAGGGTTCACTATTAAAAGTTGATAAAAGTGGAATACTGAAAATGAATTTGTTCTTGCATTATATCTAAGAAACTCATAATATGGATTCTAAAATTATAAGGATTATATAAAGTTTAAAATTTAGATAATACTATTTATAACCTCTTTTGAATGGCTTTTTTTTGTAAGTCATGGTGTGATTGAACTCGGTGTTGCGTGTAGTGAAAGTTATTGAATTATTTTGAAGAAATAACACACTATGAAATCTTGGGGTGTTACAAGATAAAATATAGGTTTTGTAGGATTCATTAAAGGTTTAAATATTTTTTCAAATAACATCAAAAAAACATTATTATAAAGGGGAAACATAATTTCATCCTTGAAAACTATTCATAGTATTTACTACATCACATTTTGGATTTTATGAATTCATAATACATAATGTATAATTGCATTGTATTTCATTTTTACCAAAAAAAGGTGAATTTGATGAGAAAATATGAAAAAATCACCACTGCATTATTTTTACATGATTATTTCAAAAATAATATTTATTTTTTTAGAACAATTTCATAAATATGATCATTTACACTTTTAACTAAAAAATCACTTTTTAT
Source organism: Viscum album (assembly GCA_963277665.1). NCBI lineage: Eukaryota > Viridiplantae > Streptophyta > Magnoliopsida > Santalales > Viscaceae > Viscum > Viscum album. The sequence goes on from OY728152.1 coordinate 2,090,951,490, forward strand.
TGAAAAATATTGGTTTTTAAAAAAGTTATCTTTCTAACCATTATAAAAATTACATTAAACATCATAAAATTATATGATCACTTATATTTTTTAAAAAAATCAATAATAATATTTTATTAAATTAATGTATATTTAATAAATTATGGAATTTTCTAAAATTAGTCTATTGAATGAAGCTATATATTTCCCAAAAATATAATTTTAGTATTGTCATATTAAATAAATTTTTATCGAAATTATTATTCTTTCATTTAAAAAGTAATAATAATAATAGATAACTATAATCATTATTCTATTCAAAATAAAATATAAAAATTCATACTATTAGGGTCTATATTCATATGTATTTATTACATAAGTGAATTACCTATGAAAAAAGTATGTGATTGTTATATTTTCATCGAGTGGTTTGGAAAACATTGATTGGGATGTGATCTCGATGAACATGAACTTATACTGTAAATGGTTTCAATCAGGCTTCAGTTGTTTAATCATAGCTTGTGATTGGTAAAGGTAAAATCCTATTGATGTTATCTCACAAAGAATCTTTGGTAAATGGTCTTTATAGGGTACAATCATATTGTCCGAGGTTATTTATTTCTTTGTCTATGTCAATTATTCTTTAACATAACCATTAATATACCAATCTTAGTGGTCACTATTAAATTACTACATTATAAGTGGTTATAAAGCTTAATTATTTTTTAAATATGATAGGATATATCTTATAATAGTCCAAAATAACCAAAGTAGTTCATGTGTTTTGTATTACTACATAACCTAATAATTCATTAATTCATTAAAAAGGAAAGTTAATTTATAAATGTTTAGGTCATTAAATTATCCCACATTCAAAAATTTTACCATCAGAAATTTCTTTTCATATAATAAGACATGTGGTGGTACTTTAGTTTCATCACATATTCTAGTTCTCATGTAGCTTCTTCAAGCTTGTTTCTTCATCATGAAGTATTTACCTGGTGAGTTTTCTTGTTTCATAGAAACTTGCCTATATGATCTATGATATTCACCAGATAATAAACATATGAAATATCATTAAAAAAGTGTACCACCTATGGATTCAATACATGCAAGGGGTCTAGTATGTACATCCTTAATAGGTATTAATTAAAAAAAATCAAAAACATGCGATGGGATATTTAGGAGTGCAGGTCAATAATATGCCACCACTCTCATGCGATCAAGGATCCAAAATGGGTAAAGTATCTTGGACCAATCATTAACTTCCTCCAAAAACATGTTTTTTATTCCATGGTGATATACATAGGAACACATTATCTTTGATCTCAAAATCCAAGTCTCATAGATAATTGTTTTCATATTTTTTCTATCGTCTATTTTCATATTTGATATAATTCCAAATCATTTGAACCTTATCTTTCATCTCATGGATAATATCACGTACCATCGGTTTACACTTTCCAACTATATCCTAGAATATTAGAGTCTGACACCTCTTCCCATATAGATCCTCATGAGGTTCTATTTTAATTCTATAATGAAAACATTTTTTATATGATAACTCAACTATGGTTAGGGGTTAAACAAACTATACTTGTTAATCCATTGAACTTAATCTCAAAATATCTTCCAGCGATTCAATGGTTTATTGATATTTATCATCCATCTTAATTTGATAAGTAGTGTTGATACTCAGTTCCATATATAATGATATCTAAAGACATATCTAGAACCTCATGGTAAACCTCAAAACTCAATCAAATATAATAGATATTAGAACTCCATGTAGTTTTTTCAATTCCCTTATGTATATCATGGAGTGTTGGTCAAGATAGAACTATTCATTGATATAAATTAAATGTGCTGAAATTTAAGGGGACCGACTACCACCCATATGGAGTTACCTCTTTTAGGTGTCCTGGGTAATCTTACAATGAAATCCATCATTATGTTTTAAAATTTATATAGTGGTTTGGGAAACGGATAAATCGCCCTCTTATACTTCTATTGTTTATCATTAACTTCCCGAAATACCTAGATATAAGATACAAACTTCTCAATCTCCCACTTCATGTTATACCACTATATGTTTTTCATGAAATTTTTATAAATCATAGAGATTACTGGATTAATAGAAAATGATGAGCTATTAAAATCATCCAAAATTTCGCACATCAATACTAGTTTTAATGAGACACATATCTAGGTGGAAAACCTCCCAACTCTATCTTTATCGAAGTTAAACTCCAAAACATTTTCAACCTTCACCTATAGAAACACATCATCTTTATGGGTCTCCTTTATCATCTCAAGAATAGATGGTTGATAATTTATTATACCAAGCTATGTTGAATATCCTTTTATTATTCCCATTTCCATTTTTTTGTATGTCCATAATTATTGGATACTTTGTAATCCTCATCATGGATAGGGTTGTAGAATCCATTATAATCAAAGCATTTTACTCATTTATTTACTAAAATTATGGTAATGGATTGATCAATAATAATACATAATCATCTCTAACCACATTTTTGGAATATATTGGGATCCTTTTGTTTAAATATATTTTTGAAGATCTTATGATCTGTATATATATCACACTTATCCTATCATAGATAAGGTCACTAATATTTAATGTGAAGATTGATGATAATAATTATAGATCATGTGCTCAGTATATATTATCATGGATTTTTAACTTGTGAGAGACATAGGATATACAATTGGAATATATCATGATTAAATGACCCAATCCTTTCTTGGATTCACAATGTAGATCACAAATACTTCACCACTTGTGGGTAATGTGAGAACAAGTTCAATTATTATCCTGTTTTTATGATCTTTAAATATTTATTCATATTAATCATTATAGAAATATTTTAATACATTCCATCCGATATTGTGTAGTTGGCTTGGGAATAATGAAAATTATTTCTTAAATTGATGATATCACGTTGATAATCCCAATTAATTATGGATTTTTTCCACTAATATTTGTTTGGGACTTCCTTTAATTACCTCTCTTTTTTATAGGTCAACATATGTCCATTTTTGGGTGATAACATTCCCCATGATTGTTAATTTCTAAAACCCAAACTCACATTTACCAAACATTCCATATAAATTTTCCTTCATCAAGGTCTTTAGTATAGTATTTAAATGATCCTCATGTTCCTTTTTTCCATTTGTAGTAGATAAGAATATCATCTATAAATACTATCATATATTTGTCAAGGTAATCCCTAAATAATCTATTCATTAATTCCATAATGATTTATTATGAATTAGTGAGACCTGATGGGATCAATATGAAATCCTTGGGATCGAACCTTTTATGAAAAGTATTCTTGGAGATATCCTCCATCGTCACCTTTACATGATTATATACCTATAGTAGATCCATATTGAAGAAGTATTGAGCTCCATATAGTTGATTTAAAAATTCCTAAATACTTGAAAAAGAATACTTGTTCCTTATCGTGATCTTAATCAGATCATGATAATCAATTTAGAGGCATATTGATGGATAATTCTTCTTTATAAAAAGGGCCAGTGAATGCCACAATGAAGCACTTGGTAGTATAAACCCTTATTTTGATTCACCTGTAATTTTTTACTTTGGTTCCGTAATTTTTGTAGTGGACATTATCTATAGATTCATGGATATTGGAAAATACTTGAGTATATTTTTTATCAAGAACTAGACCTATCAACATGAAGGAAGACTAGATAATTCTTTATGAAACACATCAGTGAATCCCCTTACAATGAGTATGTCGTCATGGATGATCTTTAATTTAGTCTCAGTCATTTGAGTTAGATATTATTTTTTAAAAGTTTATGATATTCATGTTTTAGATAATGTTACTAAGGAATATTCATCCTTCTCCATTAACATTTATAAACACCTAGGGTGATTTGTGATACATGGGATGATTACCTTCTCTTGGTAATCTAAGTTGGCTCTATTCATGAAAAGTCAATCCATGCCCAAAATAGCCTTGACTTTGACTAAGGAGATTATTACAAGTTTTTTTGGGAAATTCATCCCCAAATTTTAAAAAGGATAGTATTTATATATGTGGGATATAATAATTGACCCATTTGTGGTCTTCACTGATAATTTGACTTCTTTGTTTTAAGGTTAGGTCTAAATTGTTTTTCTAAACATGCATGATATGACTGAATGTGTTGAACCATGTGTGATAATATTATACTTCACAATATTATTATGGTTATAATAAGTTACTTTATCCAAAATTTAATTAGGGTTGATAATTTTTAAAATATTAAAAACATAAAAGGGAAGATATGAACATTTATTGGATAAAAAATAAATGACAGATACTACTTAACCTATGAATTTCTAGTTTTCAATCTATGTTATCCATGATCTATTTGCTAGAAGAAATTCATATGGGTATTTTTGTCTCCTTTAAAATGGTTCATAATGATATTGGGAATTTACTAAAGAATATCCTCGGCGAGTTTCAAACTCGGTGTGCATCAAGGCCAATTGTTGTGCACTATATGTCAATCAAGTCCAGCTTAATACACCTTTTCAGGGTTATCACCCCAAGGTAAAATGGTTTCAAACCCACATCAACTAGCAGTATCCATGTAAGTATGTATTTTCTTAGAAATCACTTAATTTATATTTTAGAAAAATATTGGGATGTCTTCCTATTATTAGATTTATCCCTATGTCTTTTACTATAGTTTTCTAATATTAATCCCAATAATAATTACACTTTTCTCTAATACCAAATATAAAAATCCATATCTATATTAAAATTTACTTTGGGATTTATTATATAAATATACAAATTATATAATCCCAAAATATCATGAGGCCATGATTAATCATGTAATTCAGTACATAGAATAAATTTTTTAAAATAAACACAAAGGAATAAACTAAAAATATTTAATATAACCATAATTTCCCTTGATCTTCTAAAACAACCTGTGATAACCTTGGGAAATATGTAAGAAAAGGTTAATATATATAGTCTAGTAATGCAATAACAAATCATAATATAATTTATGGAAATATATGTGATCCAATTGTCACATTTTGTAAACATATGTGTGGTGTGAATCTTAATCTTGAATAACAAATTATGATATAACATGATAATAAGGAAAAATAAGAATGTGGAAACAACATAAAACATGACATCATAAACATAAGTCAAGGTTAAACACCAAGACAACATAACATAGTGTTCTTATAATATCCTCCCATTCCACATACATGAAATATCATGAGATAAAAACATTAACCAATACATTATAGGGCTATATAATATCAACCCCACCCATCACATTCATATCATGTACTTGATTATGTGTGACACATGGATCCAACAAAATGATGATTTATTTAATCAATTTTAACCCCTTAATTAAGGAGTGGGAGTTACATAAAATTAAAACCCCAATAATTGAAGTGTATTTGGATCTAGTTAAATAACCTTTAGTGGAAATGGGGATGGTTATTAACTATACAAATGTTTGGGATGGAAAATTAAAGGAATTTTTTGGCATCATAACGGGTATACATAAAGATTTATATAGAGGTTTAATGTGAGTGAATGGGGTATATAATTACATTTTAGTATTAATGATAGTGTTAGGTATGTGTAAAAACATATATCAAATTGAAAAATTGTAAATAATAAGGCATAGACAAAAGAAGGTTCATGAAAATTGAGGAGAATGAGAGGATCTCTTACTTTGATATGGTGCTTATAAAATTTTGGAATGACATTCTTAAGAACACGGAAGGGATTTAATAAGTTAAGGGTAGATATAGTACATAATATAATGGTTTTTTTGAATATTAATCGGAATTTGGGTGGGTTTTTACGGTAAAAGTGAGAATATTAATTTGTTAATTTCACAACATATATTTTGGACTACATATGACCAAGTAATAAAAAAACCATACCTTGTTTTTTTCTCATCATTTTTACCAAATATGAGTATTTTTAATTATTTGATAATGGTAAAAAACTAAATCCATAAAATAATGTCCTCGATGATGTGGAAGTGAGCCATGTTTATAAATAATTAATTTTAAAACTATAAAATATAATATTTTTTTGGATTCATTAAGGGTTAATAAAGTTAATAAAATAACATCAAAAATACATTATTTAAAAAGGGGAAAATAATTTTGGATGTGGATACTCTTATTATATCACTTTTAGGCTTATATGATGTCCTAATACATACCGTATAATTACAATACATTTAATTTTTACCCTAATATTCATACTTCTCAGAAAATTATAAAAAAACAACTCTATGATAACTCTTATTTGGTAATTTTAAAAATAATATTTTTTTATAAAAATTAATTCCCTAAATATTGGAATTTACACTCACAAAAACAATTTAATTTTATTTAATGGTTTTTATGAAAATAATATTTTTTATCCCTTATAAAAATTACCTTTGACATAATGAAAGTATATTATCATTTAAATTTAATAAATATTATTTAATAAATATTATTTAATAAATATATTTTATTAAAATAATATTAACTTGAAAAATTATTTAATTCAGACAAAATGGTATCTTAATTAAAGATATATATTTCTCAGAAATACAATTCGATTTTTGTTGAAGTAAAATATAATATTTATCAAAAAAATAATTTAATCATTTATAAATAATAATAAATTGGAATAAATATAATACTTTTTTTAAATTTTTTGAAAAAAATTAAACTTTTATATACTTGATTCTTAGACTCCAAGTACACTAGTGAATTCTCTATGGGTAAGGTGTACTAGGATTAGATTTTCATAGTGTGGTTTTGTAATGCCCCGACCCTAGTTACCCTGAGTTGGTGCATTGTTACAAAAAACCGACATGATCACAAGAAAGATCAAGTCTCAAGGACCGATTAGTTTAGCAGCTTTGAAAACACTAGATACATTCATAATGTTTTACATTACATTAGAAAATGAAAACTACAAAAATATAGTCTCCATAGTCCACACTCTTATCCTCTCATACTATGCCTGCATGTCATTCATAAATTACTTCTTCACATCCTGGGAAAAATAAAACATATAAAAGTGGTGAGCTCAAATTCCCAGTAAGGATAACAATATAGCGGAAACATTCATAAATAATAATAAACATTAAAGGCAATGTATAACTAAAACAAAAGCCTTTTAAACTTGAACTTCAACATCGTATAACAAAAATAAAATTAAATAATTCCATTTACTTATTCACATGGATATTCTACTAATCGAATAATCACATGCAATATCAATAACCACTTTCATAATGATGGAATGCATCATGACAGACTATCATAACCACATAGCCAAGGCCTCGTGACAAGACTAAAAATAAGATTTTTCCAAGGCTTTGTGACAAGACACTAGTTTGTCTCATGAGACCTACCGATGCATCAAGGAGCTATAGCGGGCTCCACCCGTCACATATTAAGTCCAATCCATTCCCATATGAAAAGGTTTTAACATAACATAAACATTCGTATTAAAACTAGCATACTAAATGTAAATACTTCATCCATAAACCATGAATTGTATAAAAATAACACATCCATAGTCAAACATATCACAAAACCTTCAATACAATATATGAGTTTTGTATCATAATAAATCAACTTCAAATAAGCATAAAATACATCAATGGATGTTGACAAAGATGAAATCAAAACTCTTTTTAGAGAAATATCTCCTTCTATTTTGAAATCATTTAAGAGTCATATATTTATAAAATAAAACATTTTCTTTGAAAATATTCTAATAATCTTTCAAGGGAAGGTTTGACGATTTTATAACGGTGGAAAATAGCCGCACCTGCCGTATATGTTAAAAAACATTCTTACCTTAATTCTATCGAAAAGGTTAAAAAGGGCCTTGTTTGGAAAAAGATGGAAATATTCCTTTATAAACCACTTATAAAAGTCAACAACGCTATAAATGACTTTAACCCATATTTTAGTAAATAGTAAAAATGTTTTGAAATACATTTATAAGAAACATGGATGTGGATGATAAAGAAGTCCCAATAGATTATTACAAATAAACAACCTCGGATAATGAAGAGATTCCGAAATAAACCCTTACATTGTACTTTTCCTTGGTTAAGGGTAGTTTAGACTCTTGTATAATGGTGAAATAATTTTTATTAAATAATAAAAGAATCATATACATTAATATGATATCATATATTATCTTTAAACATTTATTTGTTAATAATATCTTAGTATTATCGTCATTTAGGGTGTTAACTTACTCGTTTTCTTTTATATGTTTTGTTACATAAGTTGTGTTTGTTATGGATAGGTTGTATTTTATTCATATCTAGAATTATATCAAGTCCTTAAACATTATTTTTAAATCTTAAAATGATAATTATACTTGAATGGATACGATGGAGAATGAATCTCATCGCGTTTGTGGAGATGGTAGTCTGTACGTACGCACGAGCGATAATATAATTTTTTTGATATTAAAATAATATATAATTGGATGGTATATCATATATAAAGAATCATTATCATGTTTTATTTATTATTTAAATGAATTAAAAATAATTATTATACCCATCCAAATAATAATATATTGAATAACAATTACACCACGACGTAGAGACGGTAAGTCGTACGTATGCACGTATGGTGACATGTCATTCAAAGGATGGATAGAATACTGAATATGGTTATACCATATTTGTAATAATATTACATTATATAGGAGATACTGGATTCATTATTTTAGAATGGGAATAATAAATAAATAATAAGTTAAAGAAGAAATGAATTTGAAAAGGGGTGATGAAAACATTACCTCTTCTTCGGGTTCTTCCTTTTGATTTGACCAAAAGGGCTCCATAAGTTGGATTTATGATCAAAATAAGGCCTCTAGGATGTATTTAAGGAATTTGAGAGAGTATTTGGGCAGGTTTTGTCCGAACCAAAAGGCATTGAATGTGTTAATTAATGAGAAGGGAGAGTTCTCTTTTGTAAGACGGGTGAGGAGCACCTTTGGAAAAGCTAGAAATATTATTTTATAATAAATTTATATTCGGTTTCTAATGGATAAAAATTGAATTATTTAAATGATAAGGTGGGGATGGGTCAAAAACCACTCAACCAATATAATATATACAGGGTTGGGTCATTATATTAACCGTATCTTTTAGTTTTAACTCATAGTTAATTAGTTTGACACATACCATGTCACTTTGTATTTTTATATTATATAGTTAATAAACATACTATATACCTCCAAGAGACCCCCAAGTGGTCCATTAATTATACACATATCATTATATAAGTCTCTTGTCCTAACCATAGATTTTTATGACTTTAATACAAATTAATAATATAATATATTTTTCTAAAAACTCTTTTATGTCAATTTTGACACTATGGGGTATTTTATTTTTGATAAATTCATAACAGCATTATTACTTCAAAAAAAAATTTATATAATCAATCCTAATATGTCATATTAACCTAGAAAATTAGTTTATTTCATAAAAAAGTCTCAAAATATATTTATTTGGTTATTTATAATATCAATTATTTTAATTTTTCATTAATTAGGTAATTACTACATCACCATTGTGTCATAAATAAATTAAATTATATAATGTCGAAAAATTAAAAATAAAATACCATTATGTAGGAAATATTTTTATATTTCTAATAAATATTTATAGTATAAATTCCAACATATATAACCCTAGGTAAAAAAATATTTTCTAAAAGATATATGCTTATGTCTATTTTGTATTTATTTTAACTTAATTAAAATAAAGTGTCTCTATCACCTACAAGTGGCTCCATGGGGTCCCAAAATAGACCCAATGATTCCCATGGTTGGAAATTTATCCACCAATAAGGCTAGGACACTTTTTAGGGTACTTTATTATTATTATAATATTAGTTTTTTACCCTTATTTACCGTATTTACCCTTTAACCATGGTAAATAAAATATTTACCGAAGTAATTATACAAAATGTCTAAAAATAAAAGTTTACTATTTACACAATTTGGACATCATGATTCCAAATATGGAATCCATTTTTCCAAATTCAAAACACAGAAGTGGCAGAAATTAATTTAAAATTAATTCCCGTTGTCAAAACAAAACACATGTTTTTAAGATATAATAACTGTCAAAAGATTGATACTTGTTTATGTCCGGTTTAATTGTGAAATTATGTCTAATGACCAACATTGTATTAAATGGTAAAAATATATTCTAAATATATTTTAAAACCACTCTAATTCATAATTTATCACTATTAATTATTTTGATTAAAAAAGTTGTTTTTAATTAAAATTTAATAATTTTCACTATTCTTCAAAATATTAAAGTTATCTGAAAAGTACCAAAATTTCACCTTAGGATAAATCCAATACTCCGAATCCAAAAATGAAGTCCATTTTGAGAGATAAAATTTATAAAATTTTAAAAAGTAGATATTACTATTCATAACGGCTAGTTTGATTGGTTGTGGTGTGTGTTAGAACTCGATGTTGCATACAACACACGCTATTGCATTAAAAAAAGATAAGTATATCGTAGAAGCTTGGGGTGCTACATTCTCACCTCTTTCAAATAATTTTATCCTCTAAATTTCTAGAATACTACCGCATGAAAAGACTCGTGTGGTTCTTCATCATAAGTTCCTCAGGTTCCCACGTTGCCTCTTCCGTCTTATGGTTTCTCCAAAAGACTTTTACCAGATGAGTCGTCCAGTTTATCAATACTTGTTCTCTCGTATCAAGAATCTTGATGGGTTCTTCACAATACGATATATTGGGTTCCAGTTCTAATTCTTCATAGGTGAGTACATGTGTTGGGTCAGGCATTTATTTCCTCGACAGAGATATGTGGAACACATCGTGAACTTTGGAGAGACTTGGCGGCATTGCCAATTGGTAAGCTACAACCCTAATTTGTTCTAGAATTTCGAAAGGTCTGATGTACCTGGAACTCAATTTACCTTTCTTACCAAAACATATGACTCCCTTTCATGGAGATACCTTCAGGAAAACATGATCACCGACTTGAAATTCGAAATCCTTCCTTCGATTATCACCATAGCTCCTCTGCCTACTTTGATCTTCTTTGATATGGTTTTGGATTACCTTCACCTTTTCCATTGTTTCCTCCACCAGTTCTGGGCCTACAAGTTTTCATTCCCCAATATCATCCCAACAGGTTGGTTTGTGATATATCTTTCCGTATAATGCTTCGTATGGTGCCATCTGAATACCCGAATGGAAGCTATTTTTATTGGAAAATTCTACAACAGGTAAATATTGATCCCACATGCCCTGAAAGTCTTGTGAGCAGGATCTCAACATGTCTTCTAAGGTTTGAATAGCTTGTTCTGATTGTCTATCTATTTGAGGGTGGTAGGTAGTGCTCAAATGAAGTTCAGTATCCAAGGATTTCTGAAGACATTCCAGAATCTTGAAGTAAAATAGGGATCACGATCAGAAACAATCGATAGGGTTACTCCATGAAGTCTCACTACTTCATCAATATATATACTTGCTAGACATTCCAGTGGTATATATTCTCTTATAGAATGAAAATGTGCTAACTTTGTTGGACTATCAACAATAACCCATATTGCATCGTTCCTTCTATGTGTCTTTGGTAGCCCCATGAAAAAGTCCATTGTAATATTGTCCCATGTCCACTCTGGTATGGGAAGGGGTTGCATGAATTCTCTAGGTTGTTGCATTCCAGCTTTCACTTATTGACAAACCATACATCTTGACACAAAATCAGCAATCTCCCTCTTCATGTTGTCCCACCAAAAATGTTACTTCAAATCTCTATACATTTTGGTGCTCCCAGAATGTATAGAGAAATTGGAACTATGAGAATCATCCAACAATTCCCTTTTTAGATCAGGTATATTGGTAACACAAAGTCTCTTCCCAAATTTCAAAATTCCATCTTCATACCCAAAGTATCTCAATCTCCCATCATTAACAGCTATAATCTTCTTTTGAAATTCTTCATCATCGGTCTGAGAACTCTTTATTCTTTCTAGTAAAGATGGTTTAGAAACCATTTGAAAAATCATTGATGTTTCACCTTCCATGGTGATTCCCATATCCAACTTTACTAGATCCATAAATTTAGTATCCCTTTCAATTATCATCATGCTCAAAACTCCATGATATTTTCTGCTCAAAGCATTTGCCACCTTATTTTCCTTCCTCGGGTGGTAGTGTATCATGCAATCATAATCCTTGAGTAATTCAAACCATCTCCTTTGCCTCATGTTGAGTTATTTTTGTGAGAAAATATACTTCAAAATCTTTTGATCAGTATAAATCTCACATTTTTCACGATAGAGGTAGTGTATCCATATCTTCGGAGCAAAGACCACAGCTACTAACTCGAGGTCATGAGTAGGATAGTTTTGTTCATTAATTTTCAAATGTCGTGATGCATAGGCTATAACCCTATCATTCTGCATAAGGACACAACCAAGTCCTTTCTTCGATGCATCACTATAAATAATGAACACATCATTCCCCAATGGTAGAGTCAATATAGGATAATTGACTAATCTTCTCTTCAGATATTCGAAACATTCTTCACACTCTTTTGTCCAAAAAAATTTAACCCCTTTGCGTGTGAGCTTTGTTAATGGGTAAGCTAACCGGGAAAAATTCTGGGCGAAACGTCGATAATAACTTTCCAAACCAGTAAATTTTTTTACCTCAGTTATACTCGTTGGTGCAGGCCATTCTTGGATTTCCATGGTCTTAAAAAGATCAACAGAGATTCCATATTTAGAGACAATATGGCCAAGAAAAGAAATATCCTGAAGCTAGAATTCACACTTTCTAAACTTTCCATATAATTCATGTCTTCTCGGAGTCTTCAGGATAATACGAAAGTGATTTTCATGATCTTCGTAGCTTTTGGAGTATACCAAGATATCATTAATTAATACCATCACAAATTCATCGAGATATTCCTTGAAAACTCTATTCATTAGATCCATGAATACAGAGGGAGCATTAGTCATCCCAACAGGCATTACTGTAAACTCGTAATGCCCGTACCTGGTTCTAAATGCTATCTTCGGAATGACTTCCTTCTTCACACACAACTGGTGGTATCCAGATCGAAGGTCAATCATTTATAATTATTGATCTCCATGTAGTTGGTCAAATAAATCAACAATAAGAGGTAAGGGATACTTGTTCTTCATTGTTATAGAATTTATCTCCTTGTAGTTGATACAGAACGTCATAGATCCATCTTTCTTTTTAACAAAAAGAACAGGGGCTCCCCATGGAGAAACACTAGGGTGAATAAATCCCTTATTACTCAATTCCTCTAGATTTTTCTATAGTTCAACTAATTCTACAATGGACATTCTATAAGGGGTCTTCGATATAGGCCTTGATCCAGGAATTAAATAAATGGAAAACTCAACTTCTCATTCTGGAGGATGTCTAGGTAAATCTTCCGGAAACACATATACATATTCTTTCACAATAGGTACATCCTCTATTTGAACATTCTTTTCCTCACCCATAGTCATTTCATTCTCTTCCACTCCAATAATTGAATTTAGTTGAGATACTGTGGGTGGATCTAGATAAGAATTAGGTGGTGATGATTCTAATCTAAAGATAAGGTGGTCCTTATCATCATCATCAAAAATTGTAGCCTCCTTCTTCTTACAAAAAATCTTTGTATCATTGTCTGAAAGACAATCCATACCGAGGATTATATCAAATACAATCATAGGTATGATGATGATATTAGTGGATAAAGAACATTTATGTGCTCTAATGGGGACTGATTCACAAAACTTTGTTGCAATGATACTTCCATTAGGAGTTTCAACTGACAACTCCCTTGTTAAATAAAATTGGAAATATTTATTTTTCTTAGATAACTTGGAAGATATGAAACAATGCGATGATCCAAAATCAAATAATACATTTTCTAAACTTGAGGAAACCATTAAATTACCTACCACCACATCTTTCGGAGCTTCTACCTCAACATTAGTGATAACATAATCTTGGCCTTGATCCCTTGGCCTTTTCTGAGGTAAGTTCCCCTGACACATAGACATTCATTTGCATAATGTCCCATCTCCCTACAATTGTAGCATTGGACATCAGTAGCTTCTTTCTTCCCCTTACAATCACGAGCTTAGTGGCCTTTTTCACCACACTTGTAACAGACTCCCATTCCCTTTAAGCATGTACCGGGGTGTTTCCTCCCACATTTGTTGCAGGTTAGATGTTCAACTTTTATTTTCTTCCCCTTATTTTCATTCACAAATTGATTAGCAGATCTCTTCTTCTCTTTCTTTTCTTTAAACTCATAAGACTTAGAGAATTATTTCTCTATCTTGATAGCACATGAGACAATGTCTTCGTACGACGAGAAGGATTGTGAGAATAATGCTCGATGGAGAAATGGTTTTAACCCATCAAAGAAATGATCAATCTTACTTCTTGGGTTTTGTATATAATCTCCAGCATACCTTGCTAACCTTGTAAATTTATCCTCATACTTTGTGACATTCTCATCCTCCTTTTGTCTCAGACTCAGAAATTGCCTTTCCATATCTGCTCGATCGTCGCAAAAAAAGTGTTTTTCTAAAAACAGATATTTGAACTCCCTCCATTCCATATTTGATTCTTCATCATCTTCCTTCATGTTTTGAATCAATGAACACCATTGATCAGCATCTCTAGTGAGGCGGTAAACTGCCATGATAACTTTTTCCCTTTCACTACTCCCCAAAGCCGAAAATATTTTCTCTAGGGAATTTATCCATTGCTCAGCTACTAATGGATTTTTACTCCCAATTAATGTTTGTGGTTGTTGCCACATGAAGAGATCTAACATTGATCCTACATGGTGTGGATCAGGGTTCTTCATACGAGTAAGGTTATTATTCATAACTAGAGTGAGTTGTCCCAGTATGGTGATTAGTTGATCAGTACCAGTTGCATCACTAGATCCAATATAATTATCTTGAGTAGGAGGGAAATCCCTACATGGAGTGTGTATATTGATATGGTTTCCATTTATTTTACTAGGCACCATTTCTTAACAATGGAATAAACTTGATCATTTTATGAATCAAAATACATAATTCCATACTTATAAAACACTTAACATAAATTGATCTATTTATGGATATAATCCATAATCATAAAAAATGTTTTCTTTGATGAAGTATATACTCATAATCCCTTCATAATGATTTTTAAAAAAATGAGAGTTATCCTAAGAATATCCCCCAAGAGTGTCATAACCAAGAGTGCAGCAACGCCCGTTGTCATGCACCAGTTCCCGTTCAAGTCTAGATCAAAGTGGTGTTTTCGGGTTTTACCCCTAGGTACATATGTGTTGGAGCTGCCTCTACCTGCTCGTATCCATACGGGGATGTATTTCTCGGAAAACTCAAAAAATCTCTACAATACCAAAATTCTAGGACGTTCTTCTATACTAATCCTCAAAGTCCATCTTAAATCTATGTTCTCTAATCAGAATTTATCTAAATCTAGATTCCAAGGTTTGTACTAAAATTCCTCTGATACTAACTATAATACCCCGACCCCAGTTACCCAGAGTCGGTGTATTATTACATAACATTGGAATGATCACAAGAATGATCAAGTCTCGAAAGACCGATTATTTTAGTAGTCTTGGAAATACTAGATACATTCATAAAGTTTTACATTACATCATAAAATGAAAACTACAACAATATAGTCTCCATAGTTCACACTCTTATCCCCTCAAACTATCCCTGCATGTCATTCATAAATTACATCTTCACATCCTGTGAAAAATAAAACATAGAAATAGGGTGAGCTCAATTGCCCAGTAAGGATAAAAAATAGTGGAAACTTTCATAAATAAGAATAAATATTTATGGTAATGTATAACTAAAACAAAATCCTTTTAAACTTGAACTTCAACATAGTATGTAAAAAATAAAATGAAATAATTCCATTTAATTATTAACATGTATATTTTATTAATCGAATAATCACATGCAATATCAACAACCACTTTCATAATAATGGAATGCATAATGTCAGACCATCAAAACCACATAGCCAAGGACTCATGCCAAGACTACAAATAAGATTTTTCTAAGTCCTTGTTCCAAGAAACGTGTTTGTCTCATGAGACCTACCAATGCATTGAGGATCTATAGCGGGCTCCACCCGTCACATATTAAGTCCAATGCATTCCCATATGAAGAGGTTTAAACATAACATAAACATTCGTATTAAAACTAGCATACGAAATGTAAATAATTCATCCATAAACCACGAATGGTATAAAAATAACACATCCAGAGTCAAACATATCACAAAACCTTCAATACAATATAGAAGTTTTGTATCATAATAAATCAACTTCAAATAAGTGTGAAATCCATCAAAGGATGTTGACATAGATGAAATCAAAAATCTTTTTAGAGAAATATCTCTTTCTATTTTGAAATCATTTAAGAGTAATATATTTATAAAATAAAAAACTTTCTTTGAAAATATTTTTATAAGAATGTAAGGGATGCTTTGATGATTTTATAACGGTGTAAAATATCCACACCTACCATATAAGTTAAAAAAAATTCTTACCTTAATTCTGTCAAAAAGGTTAAAAAGGACCTTGTTTGGAAAATGACGGAAAGATTCCTTTATAAACCACTTATAAAAGTCAAAAAGGGTATAAATGTCTTTAACCCATATTCTAGTAAATATTAAAAATGTTTTCAAGTACATTTTTAAGAAACGTGGATGTGGATGATAAAGAAGTCCCAGTAGATTATTACGTATAAACAACCTCGGATAATGAAGAGATTGCGAAATAAACTCGTACCTTGTACTTTTCCTTGGATGAGGGTAGGTTAACCTCCTGTATAATGGATAAATAATTGTTATTAAATTATAAAATAATCAAATACATTAATATGATATCATATATAATATTTAAACATTGAATTGTTAATAATATCGTAGTATTATCGTCATTTCGGGTGTTAACTTACTCGTTTTTTTATATGTTTTGTTACATAATCTGTGTTTTTTAAGGATAGGTTGTATCTTATTAATATAAATAATGATATAAAATCCTTAAAAATTATTTTTAAATCATCAAATGATAATTATACTTGAATTAATACGATGGAGAATAAATCTCATCGCGTTCATGGAGATGGTAGTTCCTACGTACGCACGAGCGACAATATCATTCTTTTGATATTAAAATAATATATAATTGGATGGTATATCGTATATACAGAAACATTATCATGTTATATTTATTATTTAAATTAATTAAAAATCACTATTATACCCATCCAAATAATAATATATTGAATAACAATTACACCACGACGTGGAGACGGTAAGCCGTACGTACCCACGTATGGTGACATGTCATTCAAAGGATGGATCGAATACTGAATTTGGTTGTACCATATTTATAATAATATTATAGTATATAGTAGATACTGGATTAATTATTTTAGAATGGCAATAACATAGAAATAAGAAGTTGAAGAAGAAATGGATTTGAAAAAGGGTGGTGAAAACATTACCTCTTCTTCGGGTTCTTCTTTTTGATTTGATCAAAAGGGATCCTTAGGTTGGATTTATGATCAAAATATGTCCTCTAGGATGTATTGAGGGAAGTTGAGAGAGTATTTGGTCAGGGTTTGTCCTAACCAAAATGGTTTTATGGTGTGAATTAATGAGAAGGTGGAGTTCCCTTTTATAAGTGGGGTGAGGAGCAACTTTGGAAAAGCTAGAAATATTATTTTATAATAAATTCATATTCGGTTTCTAATTACTCCAAAGAGGATTATTTAAAGGTTAAGGTGGGGATTTGTCGAAAACCACTCAACCAATAGAATTTATATAGGTTTTTTTCATTATATTAAACTTATCTTTTAGTTTTAACTCTAAGTTAATTAGTTTGACATATACCATGTCACTTTGTATTTTTATATTATATAGTTAATAAACTTACTATATACCTCCAAGAGACCCCTAAGTGTTCCATTAACGATACACCTATCATGATATAAGTCTCTTGTCCGAACATTAGATTTTTAGGAATTTAATACAAATTAATAATATAATATTTTTTTAAAACTCTTTTATGTCAATTTTGGTACTATTGGGTTTTTTTAAAAATTTATAACAACATTATTACTTCGAACCAAATTTCTATAATCAATCCTAATATGTCATATTAACCTATAAATTTATTTTAATTCATCAATAGTCTCAAAATATATTTATTTGGGTATTTATAATATCAATTATTTTAATTTTTCATTAATTAGGTAATTACTGCATCACCATTGTGTCATAAATAAATTAAATTATATAATGTATAAAAATTATAAATAAAATACCATTATGTAAGAAATATTTTTATATTTCTAATAAATATTTATAGTTGAATTTCCAACATACATAAACCTATGTAAAAATTGTTTTTCTAAAAGATATATGCTTATGTCATTTTTGTATTTATTTTAACTTAATTAAAATAATGTGTCCCAATCACCTAAAAGTGGCTTCATGGGGTCCCAAAATCGACCCAAATATGAACATGGTCGGAAATATATCCACCAATAAGGTGATGACACATTTTAGGGTAATTTATTATTATTATAATATTATTTTATAACCCTTATTTACTGAATTTACCCTTTAACCATGGTAAATAAAATATTTACCGAAGTAATTATTCAAAATGTCTAAAAATAAAAGTTACCTATTTACACAATTTGAACATCATGATTCCAAATATGGAATCCATTTTTCCAAATTCAAAACACAGAAGTGGCAGTAATTAATTTAAAATTAATTCTCACTATCAAAACAAAAAACATGTTTTTAAGATATAATAACTATCAAAAGATTGATACTTGTTTATGTTCGGTTTAATTGAAAAATTATGTCTAATGACCAAAATTGTATTAAATTTTAAAAATATATTATAAATATATTTTAAAACCACTCAAATTCATAATTTTTCAATATTAATTATTTTAAGTAAAAAAGTTGTTTTTAATTAAAATTTAGTAATTTTCACTGTTCATCAAAATATTAAAGTTATCCAAAAAGTACAAAAATTTCACCTTAGACTAAATTAAATACTCTAAATCAAAAAGTGAAGTCCATTTTGAGAGATAAAATTTCTAAAATTTTAAAAAGTAGGTATTACTATTCATAACGGCTAGTTTGATTGGCTGTGGTGTGTGTTAGAACTCGATGTTGCATACAACACACAATATTTAATTACTAAAAGAGAAGCGTACTGTAGAAGATTGGGGTGATACAGGTTTAGTGGACATGGTTTGTGCCATGATCTTGATGATCATGAACATATCTTTTAAATGATTGATATTTTGCATCATTTTTCGAATCTAAACATTGTCTTGGTCATGGTAAACTCTATTTGATGTTATCGCTCTCAAAATCTCTGATAAATTGGATTCATAGGGTATGGTCCTCCTGGTGTAGGTATTCACTTACCTTTTCTATGTAAATTGGAATATATCATAACCCTAAATATATTAATCTTAATGGTAACTATAAAATGACTATATTAATAATGGTTTTTATTCTTAACAGTATTTTAAATCGTACATGACATAAAATATAATGGTATAAAATAACCAATATATAGAATTCACATTTTATAAATACATTACATGGTTATTAATTTATTTAATAAAAATAGAATTTAATTTATAAATAATTAGGTCATTACATCATTATTTTCTCCCATCAATGGAAAAAAAATCCTCACTCAAAATCTCATATTCTTCATCAAAACTCATCATATCCTATAGAATATTTTTCATCACTTACTAAATACCAACTGTTAAATATAACTCCTTACATTGGAATTTAATCAAGTAAATTTACATTTCTAAAAGTACATTACATGAATAAGGGGTTTTTTGACTTCATCTATCTCAGGTATAAATAAATCCGTTGAAAAAAATAATTTAACCATTTTCACCAAAACATCCTTAATCAAAAAACTTAGATATATCACTTTTGTGACCACCAACTAATGGGAAATCATAGTGGGATTCATCTCCTCTAATCCTAATATTTTTTATGTTAATTATGATATGATTTTCATAATCAAACATAGATAACACAAGGATTTTCCAAACATAAAATATATATTGTTGTTAGGAATTAAAAAACAACCAATATTGTTTCTTTTTCATTAGACTCCTCAACACAATGGTTGAACATTCTCTTATTAGTGTTATTATACCCATTTATTCAATATTCATTATATTCAAAACTATATCCTTAATAAAATATTTTTAATTGGTCATATTCACAAAATATTATGAAAAGGTAAGGTAAATAATATTTTATTTCAAATTTTCAAGAAATATAACTACTTTTTTGAAGATTATCCATTGATTCATCTAACATGGTATTGTTATTGTTGGTTTATTATGTGGTGGAGAATATTTTATTATATACTTTTTAACTCATTTCCCACACCCTTTCTATTCTCATTCTTTTTTCTATCTTTTTATACCTTATTATCTTTCATTTTCACTATTATTCATCACATTCTTTAATGGTTTTACCACTTTTAAGGGCGATGGTCTATAATTCTCTGAATAGGATATCATTTGTGTCTCCCAAAAATAATCCTCTTGGTTTTTCCTGTAGTTGATCTAAAATTTATCCAACTTGATACTCAATATTTATCATATAATCCCTTTTATCCTTAAAATACACCTTTTACTCATTAATAAAAACCTATACTATTTTCATGTGGGTTATCAAGGTTTCATCCAATTAATAATCCTAAATTTTACATGATGGAACTTGTAGTTTTTGGATCCTTGATTCCCTTCTAGTCTGTCCGAGATTTTATTAATTTGGTACCCAATCATGAAATGTATTTTGAAGATTAAAACCAATTTAATTATCATCTTTGATATATATAAATTAATATTTGTTAAAATCCATAATTATAACCAGTTCCAGTTTAAATGTGTAAACGTTTTCCATAATTCATCCATTAATAGACACTATATAAACTCTTATAATTTTTTTAAATTCCTCAAATTTATATTATAAAATATTAATAGTAATTTGATCCAACAAATCATTTCCTTCTCCTAATAGTATTTTCCACAATGAACCTTCCACAATAGAATCCATGATCGACCTATTTATCTTAGATAACCCCTTATGAAACATTTAAATGTGGATATATATATATATATGGATGATAATACTTACTTAAAATTTCTTTTGTTATTTACCCTTTAGATTGAAGTTATTCATAAACAAATTGATTAAAATCAAAAAAATTGAGGAAAATATTTATCAATTTTTAGAGAGGGTTGAATCTTTTTAATAATTTTATTTCAACCTCATCCCATGTATTAATCTAATGTTGTTAAATTCATGTATACATTATTCAATTATATTTTAATTAAAATTTAAACAATGATATCCCTAAAAAATTATGTTAAAAATTATGTTACTAATAAGTGTCACAAATCTCTATGAAACTTCCTCTATGGGTGCTTGGATATTTATGTGGTAACCATGTAGATTAATTTTATAAAATATAACTCTTATTCAATGTTACAACATATATTTATATAATTATACAACATATTAATGAAACCCATGTTTCTTTAATTATTCTCTATCATAGTGTATGTGTATGCACACATATAATTCATTTAATCTCATAAAACATGCTTCCTCCATGTGATTAGTCACATATTCTATATTCATCATTATACACTCTCCACACCATACTGAATAATCACATTATGCATTCATCCTATCATCTGGAAAAGGGATCCTTTGAGTAATAACGGTGACATATCACTATGCATAAAATATGACCATAGTGAAACTCATTAGAGGATATTTATTCTAAAATAATTTTTTATCTCCATGTTGGATATAAACATAATAGCTATTTTAGTCACAAATTTTCCATGCATATATATTTAAGTGGGTTATGATAACTTGTCACATTATTTGAGACCGTGTCACTATATATAAAATTATTTCCTTACCCAAAATTTAAATTTAAATATAACTACAGTCTTATTAATAAGATAGAGTTCCTGAACATCACTCAACAGTTTCCCGTGATTTTTTTATTCAACACAACTATTGTGTCCTCTATGTGTACTCATTATAGTGATTACCTATATTTTGGATATGTTCTATGATGTACCTCATTATTTTACTAAGATATAACTCAAAAATTTACCTTGTTTCCACCATCTTATGGTGGTTGGCCTTTCTCATATAGTGCTTGGGTGACTGTTTGATAAATCTTTGGTCTCCTTCAATATAAGATTTCTTCTTTTATTAAAAAAGGTTCAAATGCTAAAATACAACTTTATCATTCCATGTAACATCAAAACCACTAAAATTAGTTTGAATTGACAATTAAACTATTTTTTTCTCTAATTAAAATAATTAATATATTAAATAAATAATTTTACTTGATCAACCTTCCATAATATATATTGAGTGAGTGCTAAGGATATATAGGGTACCATTGTACTATTTGGGTGTTTATATTGGGTGTTACAGGTCTAACACCATCCTATATGTGTGTATTTGTTGGGTATTGGGGTTTTATTTATAGTTCTATATTATCATTATTTTATATTTTAAAAAGGTGTCCATTGGATGGTTACTTGGATTTTGGGGTTACTCTTGGTTTATAATGGAAAGAGGGTGTGTCTGTGTGCACTCATACATTATTTCAGGAACAAGTGGATCACATACTGTGGATGTGATTATGTGTAATTGGTTACCTCATTTAGGAATGGGAGTTTAGTTGTTTAAATTTTCAACTAAAAAATATATGGGGTTTCCCTATATATTTTCATGGTGGTATTCCACTCAGCTGAATCGGTTTCAATATTGCTAGAATTGTAAAGTATTTGGATCTTTCATATATGTTGAATTTATGATAAATCACCCTTTAATGGGTGGGTGGGGTTATAAAACCAAATGATATTGATCTTGTATTAAGTTAGAGAAGTGTATGGGCTAGTGGAATACATTACCTACTATAAATTTCACAATTTGAATGATTTGGAATAGTTTCTGTGTATTGGGTAGGGTATTTGTTTTTTGGTGATATTATAACTTGAAAACCATTGTTGGAGTTAATAATAGTTGAACATATGGTGACATAGAGGAATGATCTAGTGGGATCCATTGATGGTATATATGAACATGAGTCCCATGAAAATATTCCAAGGAATCTAGAGTATTGGGATATGTGGAGTCTATTTGACGATCATTTAAGGGTGAGTTTGTATGCTTTATTAAAGAGTATCATTTGAGGGAATCAAGATATTGATCCATATATTTTTCATCTAATAAGAGAGTCATAGTCTCAATATATTCCCTTTTTTAAAGGAGAATAAAGGACCTAGGAAACTTATTTCAATATTATTTCATTTCAAACTATATTTGACAAGATTGAGATTTATCATGGGTGAATTATGAATATAGATATGTATATCTGTTATTACTATTGTTATTTTAGTGTTATGTATAGGTCCATGATAGTAAACATTAAGGGATATCATTTATGTATTTTGAAATGATATTGTTAAAGTAACTTTTCCATGATATACTATGGGAAGATTAGACCCATGAGTTCATTCATTTGACATAGGTGTTTACAATAGTTATAGTCTATGTTTCTCATTTCTTAATTTTTTTTCTATTTTTCCACAATTTTAGGGAATATGAGATCACTAAGTTGATGTGATTAGAGGATGTATTCAATATTATGAGGCCGTATTCAGTATGTTAGGGAATACTGTATCACTAGGTGAATATTTTTAGGTTAACCAGATTTTCTTAGGGGTGAATGAGGCCTTGATAGTAGAGTAAAATTTGATTTATAGTGGTCCTCTTAGCTATGGGGAAGTAGTGAGTCAGCCATAAGTTGTATTTGGGGATTTAAGGAGACCCAAAAAGGGGTACATAGTAGGGTAACATTATTACATCCTATGTGTGGGTTCAATTATAAGTGTTTTAATTATAGAAATATGGTTTATAATTATACCTAACATGATCTGCCTCCAAAGGATTGTTGATCATGTTGATAGACGGGACTTCGGGAAAGGTTTTACTGGGTGATTTTATTAATGGATAGTGATTGGGAGTTTTCATAGATTTAAAAATCTATGGTAAGATCAGGATCAATTTCATGACGCAGTAGATGGGGGTTTCCAATTTTATTAGGTCGTGGTAGAGGATAGGGTGATGAATATTTTTTAAACTGGATGATATAGATTATGAATCCATAGATGGTTAGGAATTATGAGGTCCAAGATTGGGGTAGTTTCACATGATTTCATTGAGTTTTTATGAGCAATTTAGAGTCTAGGTAACTGTTACATCCATGTCACGAGCATACTAATTTGGGTATTTTGAGATCAAAAATAGTTCATAATGTGTGTTGTGTGAGATTTATTTAACCATATTATAGTTTAGGTATGGGAATTTTGTATGACTCATTATGACCATATAGTTATGAATTCTTTATAGAATTTGGGATAATGGTCAGATATTATAACATTGTGGTGTTGGGTAGTTTTTTATGTACCATGAAGGTGGGTGGGGAGTACCGAGGAATGGAATTGGTCTTTTTGAGTCTTTTTGGCGATTAGGAATAAATGGATGCATTCATAACTATATCAAATTCTTTAATAGTGAGATGAGAGGGACACTCCTGTTTTAGTTTGGGTAAGTTAGTGTAGGGACAAAGATAGATATGGATGACTTGTTCTATGGTAGAAATGTTGTGATATTATATGTGTTTATATGGAGATATTTAGGGCTAAAAATATCCTAACATGTATATTTTATAGGATTTATGTTTTTGGATAGGTTAGAAGAGGCCCATAGTTTGGTTTTTGGAAATGAGGTTAGTGATGGAGGAATATGTATGTGATAAGATTCCCACTATAACCATACTTGGAGGCCACGAGAGTTATATTGTCTAGGGATGTTCTCACTAGACCTTCTACTAAAAACATGATGGAGGGGAATTGGGGCATCAGTGGGTTCTACTAGAGTTATTATTGGAGACATTGGAGATTATGGGTTTACTACTAGTTTTGTTAAATTAATTAATTATCCAAGGATAAAACAGTGGTTAGAGGGAATCATTTGATCAAGAACTCGATAGGTACCCACGCTATCATTAATTATCCAATTAATGAAAATCTCAACATTAATTTTCTATTAAATATAACTTCTAGCATAGGGATTCATCACAAGTATCACATCGTTGCTTTCAATCATTTAATTTTTATTTTTTTCACTTTTGTTGTGAGTTTTGACTAAAATATCTATTTTAGGGATATATTTCTATATTATTGATTCCTTATTCATCTGGATGAGTAGGATGATTTAATTAGACAAGAAATATAATTCATTTACCAAGGAGGTGGTTCCTATACATTTTTTTATTTTATATGTGTTAATTCATTATGTGATCTATTGGAATGAGTAAGGATATATGTGAGACTAGGAACAAAACCACATGTAGTTTCATAGATTGAGGTAGATAACATGTTGTAACATTGTGTGGGTAATGGATTGGGGTAGTCCTTTATGGGCCATTCTTTATTTGTGATTTAGGTATTTCTTAGAAATGTTTTCTGTATTATTAACTGATGGTTTATGGGATGTGTTTGTAAATGTAGATCATTGTGAAATATATTCATTAAAATGGTATGGTTCTCTGTGTTTGAAAAATAATGTTTTTAATTCCAATGGTAACCTATATATTATTTTATCACTTGACTTTTTATCAGGTTCACCATTTTTATCTTCCTTGGAAAACTCCCAAGGGATCCCATATTTGTAACAATCTATGGACCATCCTTCCAAATGTAGGAAATTATTTAGGGTTTCAAACCCAATAAAACATAATATCTAAAATGGGTTGGTAGGATGATAGTTCACAACTATCACACCAGTATGGGGTAAATTTTTCATTCTTAAATAATCTCTTATATATTTAATATATTTTTTTGAAGCTTTCCCAAATCCCAATATGAGACTAGTTACCCTAATAAAACAATCAGGTTCTGAATGCATCTAAATATAAGAGGGTTTTATATTAATGACCCTCATTGTATATTTTAAAGGTTCCCCATATGGTTCCAATTATTTTCTAGAAATAGGTGGCCAATAATGTTTTAAATCCATGTAATTAGGAACTATGGAGTTTAATACCATCCGTGAAGGTGAATAGAATTTCATGAATGGGATTTAACATCCAAGAGGAATCCTATATATCCTTTGTGAAAAGGTTGAAAATCAACCATAGTTCAATTGAATTATTTTTTGTTCAAATGATCAGACATCACCATGGAGTTTAACTTAATGTATTAAGGATGTGTATAATGGAACTTAGGCATTGGGTATGAAGCTCAAGAATTTTGATGGATTCTTACATATCCTTCTGAATACATGAATCATATTCTTCAGAGTTTGGTGTGCTTTCAACCTATTTATGGGTGGTGATAGACAATTAATACTCATGAGGTTTATTAACACAAATTTTACCAATATGGTAATTCCTTAGGGACCTACACCAAGGTGTATGCCCAAGTATGAGTGCATTAGTACCTTATTATTTAATGTGGGTTACATGGTGAGGTTTCTCTTATTTTGAGGATTTATAATTCTAGTGACAGGATCATTTAAACTTTCTAAGCTCACATGATCCAATATCAGTATGAGAAACAATATATACTAATGGACTAGGAACACTTTGTTTGGATGGGATACTTACACACTGATGAACTCGTGATGGACTGTTTGATATGGATCTCGGGGAATTTGATGTTTTCCTATGTATCGTTCTTATAACAAGAATAATATTTTCCATAGTTCAGTTTTCCCTAACCCCCTGATAGGTTTAATGTGAGGGAATGATCAAGGATTACACTTGAATTTTTTAAATGTATTAACCCATTCCTCTTCTGCTAATGGACATGTAAGGATGATAGAATAATTAAGGGATATAGGTACAATGATTTAGAGATTTTAGGATATTGATTGGAAAACATTAGGTTGGTTTCCCACTTAAGATCAAGAATTAGGAAGGTGTCCTACATGTACTATTTGGGTAAAAATTAGAGTCCTCATTGTTCAATTGTCTTCCCCAACGCACTGATTGATTAGGAAAAACACTAGACCCAATGGGGGAGAGTCCTTTGAGATGAAGTAAATGAGATGTTGAGGGACTTACACCAAGATGGATTCCCATGAGATATATACAGCCATAATCCTTGAACAGATATAGAGTGGGGGGGCTATGAGTGGTTGACTAAGTATGATTAGATGGTGTAATGATCCCATATTACTTATAAGGTTGCATGAGTTCCTAACCCAAGTCCATTATGGACATGTCCCATATTAAGGGGGGATACTCGACTAATGACCCATGTTTGGGGGTCCAAATGATTTTAGAGTATATTCCCAGGTATTCTGTATAGATAAGTTTTACATATCTCGAGGTGTTCTCTAAACATATCTAGGATTTCTTCATTCCATGCCCATGGTTCCTAACGAATTTTTCCATGGTGTCTCGATGACATGCTAGAGCTGTTTAACTGACATTTCTAGGCTATTTACATAACATGTAGAATGGTTTCTACATTAAATGGTTTGCACATATAAGGTTATTTTTATGATAGACGCTGAAATGTATAATGTTCTTTGAATGATGAAAGCTAACATGTCCATTGTGATTCATATGATTGAATAGGGCATGTCCAGGGCCTTTTATGTGATCAATGCTTATAAGACTGAGGGTCATTTCATGATCCCTCTAAAATTCCCAGGGTATCTTCACATAATTAAGAAACTTATTACATGAAGTGATTGTATTATTCTCATAAAAAACATATATTCCTTTTCATGAATATCTTGTCATTTTTATCCTTATCTATGTAAATGCCACAATATTTTTATGGAATTTCTCTATTGAGGCACCACATGATCAATCTGATATTCCGAAGCCCCTTAAAATTTTCTTACTAACATTATATAGATCATTTATGTGTTTAATGAAATTATCACATTAAGAGAATACACTAATCTTGCAATCCTTTATTCTACTCACTAGACTTATTTTAAGAAAAATACTCATTGTATTTCATGATTTTCAACATTGAGAAGTTTGATCTCACCTAAATGTGTCTTTATTCTATGTGTCAAGGGACAATTTTATAGGAATAATCATCCTAAATCTATAATGATTTTTTATGAAACATAACTCTAATATCATCTCTTGAGTTAGAAGAGGGATAATTCAAACAAATGATTTATTTGATCCAACCATGAATCATCAATGGTGTCATCTCTTCATCATGTGATAAAAAAGGATATCATGATCAATCCATCATTACCAGCTTTCTCGATCCCAAGACTTGTCAAGGGGATTTCTTAGGATCCATATGGGATGCCAAAATTGATATTTCATATTAAAATATATATTTAGGATATAATTTTTTTGATTGATTTTTTATGCAAAATATATTTTGAAATATCATACTGACATATTTAAAGGTATTCTTGAGATTAATCCACATGTGATTGGGTCTTTTATGTGATCATGTCTACTCTTCTAGGGACCACCACAATTTCAAGATGTCATGTCAAATGGACTTCTTCTGATAAATTAACTGACCTCATGATGTGCATAACCCCTTTAGATGAAAAAAAAACCATCACTCCCTTAACATAAGGATCCTATCATTTTCATATTTTATAGTAGAAATCATATGGATGTTTTCCATCATTTTCCCATCAAAGTTTTACTTAATCATACAAACATGTTGAATGTACTTAATGACAAAAAGTCACTTTTCAAAGAGGATTTCATGTGATTAAGGATGGATTGTGAAGGGGATTCACATGATAATCAATAGATCATGAGAAGTCTATAACCACATTACATGAAATGCAATATATCCCCTTTTTCCTGAAGATTCTTTATTTTTAAGATTTATTTTTTCAGTGAATTAGTTTAATTTTAAGAATCTATAAATCGACTTATCACATGATCAAAAGAAATCATCTGGAGGCCTTCATATTATTATCAACACTCATCTATAAGCCTTTGTAATATCAAGAGTGCTTGTCATAGTGCTTCTTGTGATCATGAGTATATCATGAGAAGCATATAACCCATTCACATGATGAACATAGGTTCATGTGACTATGAGTCTCATTGAATATCATGAGGTTTTTGTGACCTTGAAAATTAATCTCCAGGGAACTGTTTTGTTACTTTATTTCCTTCATAGAGAAAAAAATACATATATTTCGAAAATTATCATATCCTAAAATTTTTTATGTTCCTTTGGTGGGAGTCAACAAATCCACCAACCATTAGAATTGAAGCCTAATAGAATATGGACTCAGTTATGAGGAGGTAAATACCCCCCCCCCCCACGGGTATGTTTAGCTTCTTCTAGTAGGAATTTTGAGAGTATTTTAGTCTTATTAGAGATTTTTCATATTCCATGAGGTTATATATAAATAGGAGTGTGGGAGGTTGATAATTTAACAAGTGACCCAAACCTCTAGTGTTTACATGACTTCCTCTCCCATGTGATTTATTCATAATACTACTTCATGTAACCCTATCATGTGGACTATTTGTATGATTTGATCTCGTGATCTTTCATATTGATCACCTCACATGATCTCCTTGTCCTAAAGACTCGTGAAACAAACCTACTAACAAATCATTGGAATTATCTTGAATTGTGACACATGTCCCTTCCCACAAGGTTTCATTACATGATTTTTTAGTCTCCTAGGGTATTTCACAAAACTTCCTAATCATTTTACGATTCATGTTACCTTCATATGGTCACACGATCACAAGTATGAAAACATATCACAGGATCAATAAATGTTATGTGGATCACATATTACATGATACTCATAACATTCCATGATATTTTGAACCCTTGTACAGGTAATGTGATTCATGTGGTCTCTCTTAAGATATGCACATCATTAATATGATTTAATAAACTGATTACTTCTTTAGGGTTACAACTATTCACATAAATTATTCATGCTCTGTGCGTAAGAATTCTAGTTCTCAAATGACTTATGATGTATCCGAATGGAAAACTATGATTATTGGGAACTGTAATGTCAATCCTTGGTACTTGGTATTTATTGGAAATTAATTTTTAAAGTGGATTCATATATCTAAGCTTAAAAACCATCCCCCATTGAAAAATATACATTTATATTTTTTTGGACTTATGGAGGACATTTAAATTCCTATTCTTGAAAATAATCTTCCATATCTATAGATTCCACCGTCTCTTGACTATATTGAAATAATAGTTTCTGTGGAAATCTAATTAATTGTTCACTATTCCAAGGGATATCATTTACATTAGGTAATTCTGATCTTGGTCAGGATTGAATAAATTTATATCATCAAAAAATATCTCAAATTTAATAAAAAATAATCATATCCTCTCCAGATAACAAAAAATATAGATGGAGTTTTAAGTGATACATTTACCCAGGAATAATATTTTTTGATGAATGGTCATGGCCATTCTGGGTTAAGCAATGTTTCATAGAGTTTT
The DNA here is from genome assembly GCA_963277665.1 of Viscum album. Taxonomy (NCBI): domain Eukaryota; kingdom Viridiplantae; phylum Streptophyta; class Magnoliopsida; order Santalales; family Viscaceae; genus Viscum; species Viscum album. The sequence goes on from OY728152.1 coordinate 2,090,982,223, forward strand.
CTGATCCATCAAATGTTATATATCTTTATGAGGTGATAGGGATTTCTCAGTTCATATTAGACCATCTACAAGAAATCCTCATAGAACTAATCCATCATTTGGGAATTGGCACAAACTTTTTTCATCTAACCCATGGTGAGGTAGGGATCTTCCTATGGGATATTTATCAACATGGGGGAATACACCATCTTTGGGGTATGTATGATGAATTTCTTCCTTCCATGGATGTTTAATATGACCATAAACATACACCAGCTTTGGGATGAGATATGATTTCCATTGTGTTGGAGAAGCTATAAAAGAATTTGAACCTATTCTTGATCACTTCTTTCAAGGATTGGATCAACGTCTTTCTTTTTGGAAGTAGGAATCAGCCAACAACCATATACCCTCATTGGCACCCTTTTATAAAATTTTTAAATCTAACAATCTATTTTTGTTCCCTCTTGGGGGATAGGGAATATGCCTCTATTTGTTATATGGTGAGAAAGAAAGTATCTATAGGCCTTTGATTAGTGGGATTTTTTCCATGTTTTTAAATTAATGAATTTTAACTACCGGAGACTCACATTTGGTAATATGGGATGGCACATTGGGAATAGATGAAAAAATGACAATGTTTCCACCCCTAAACCTATTTCTACAGAACTTTTATCTTCTTAATCAACTCCATGCCAATGTTCAATGTGGTAATATCCCTTACTAGACCAATGTCACTTTTCAAATTTTATTTGGACAAATAGAAGAACATTTTAAGGTTTAAAAGTATCATAGTACTATCCAAATTCTTTATAACCTATTAAATCCTATGATGATAAACATCTACAAGGATGTGACAATGTCATTAGGTGCTAACGAGGTTATGAATATGTTGATCCAAATTATCTTTTTCAATTTCATGTCATACCCTACCCTTATTGGGATTTTTATGAAAAATGGAAGTGTTTTCCCTACCTTAAAATTGTATAAAGTCTCATTTCAGGATGGGGTAATTTTACATTGTGTAGATGGGATAATAATCTATGAACCATACACCCACTATAGTTTTTATCCCCAGTTTTTCTTCACTCAAAAGGGTCCTCCCCTCCCATTAGATGGTGTATAGGGAGGGAAGAATCTCAGGATCATTCTGCAATTATGGATTATACTAGAAGATGAACATATAAATGATGGAATCATTCCTAGATATATTGATACCCCTATATTCTATTATTTGGAAAATTCCCAATATTGGGTGGAAACTTACCAGATTTGTATACTGAATTAGTTAGTTCATCAAGTAGACATGCCTTCTGATTTTTTTAGAACATTGTATGTGGTAGTGATGTGGTTGATTTAAGACTCAGAAGAGACCCCAATGAATTTTTCTATCCTCAGTGATGAGTATCCCATCATCAAGGAAGTTTATTTTATGGAAGAGGACCATTTGCTACCAATAATAGATGATGGATAGATTAGGGGAAGAACACATAAGTCTTCTTCCCTTGCTTCCTCATCAGCTCAACTGGTCCTTCATTCAAAATAAATGATATCTGAATACATCCCATAAACCATTCTTCCTTACAATTATATCCCTAAAATATTAATCAAATAATAGATATTACATAGGATAATTTATTTTAAAATCCATTCCCTAATTTTTTAGATCCCTTAGATAATATCAGTGACTAATAGAAACACCTCCCTCTAATCTTTTGTGATTCAATAGATAGTGGATTTGAATATCGAAAATTATATTTTATCAAGCTACATATTTTTTAGGATTGGAAAATTTTTTCCAATAATAGTAGGTAATTATAGATCATTTATGATAGGACTTATCTAGTCTAATCAATAAGGGATGCCTCAGAGGTTCTTGAATAATGACACCATAAATTATCTCAATTCCATGCCCAGATGGATTATTTTATTTCACAGATATTAGATCATGAATGACTCAATGCTCTCACAAGGTCGGATAATTAAATATCATTATCTTTATTAAAATGAAAGGAGATACTCTAGAATTTTTAGATTCCTTATTTATTTTATAAATGATCAATGATCAAATATTTTATACCTAACATGTTTTTTTCAGGTTTTCTTTCCTTCACCATGTTCATGACATTACATCGACTTGATATCATATTGAATATAAATGAAATCAATTATTATTATAATACCCAGTTAACCAAAAAATTGAACTCAAATGATAAAATAATAGTAGATATTCTATGATAACATCCCATAAATGATTAACAATATAAGAAAACTCATTAATGTATCTTCTCTATTCATTCCAAGAGAATTTTGTTTAAGATGATAATTTGGGTATGTTTTTTCCAAATGGAATTTTATCTAACCTTTTCCAAATTCATTATACTTAGTGAGAATAGATTGATTTATACTAGGTATAGATAATGGTATATAAAAAATTTGTATATTTTTTTAAAACAAAATCCCAAAAATTTTCCAAAGTTTTATATGGGGACATCTTAATAGGCCGAGAAGTAAATTTTTCATATGCATCTCATTATGGGGATTCATCCTGACATCTTTTATATACATTCCATTTTATAGGTTATCAACATTTCATAAATCACACAAATTGAACGTATAGTGAATAAAGACTTCACTTCTTCCAAGGGAACCTATTCTAGGTTTTCAACATGGAGAGCATTATGTCTCTTTCAAATGGTTGTGGTTTTATTCCTTTTTAGTTATCTACGAGCTGATGGGATTCAATAATTTGAGGTATCATGGACCTTCTACTATTATAAATCAAGGCCTTTTAGTTTAGACAATATATTGCTATAGTTTAGGGTCTTCTTTCCTAGACAATCTCTTGTTGAAGTATAGGGTTTTATAGCTTAGAACAATGGTTTTTTTACACCACGTACTATAAATTGATAAAGGATGTATAATGTTCCTACTATTTTATACATTAATACTACTTCATTTTAAATATAAACAATATAAAAGAGCTATAGGACCCAGATCCAAAGGTTTAGTGTCTTTGGAAAATTAGGACTAAGACTAAAATTTAAATAATAAAACATAAAAACTATTAAATTACCTTTTCTCATAATTCTTATGATACGATGTTTAATCATTATTATAAGTAGTAACATGAGGATATACATCAAGGAAATAATTGATCAAAAATCCCAATAACAGGATAGATAAGAATATAAATCAATATAACATGGGTGAGGATAATGATTCTCATCATATCATAATAATGGGATCATAATCAAACTAATTATATGAAGCATTAGATAAAGTCATGTAATGTAGAAATGCATAAAAATGAAACATCATGTATTAGTGGTAAAATACCACATATTCATGTGAACAAAGCTATCATCTTGTTCACAAATTACATATGTGAATAATAATAAAATCATAATCATTGTGAAAAATATAGCATAATGTTCATGCATATTTAACATTATATCATGAGATAAAACATAACACCCAATTAATTGTAGTGCTCTGTAATTTTTGTCACACCGGTCACATCATAACATTTACATAATCATGCATACCACGTAAAAAAATATCAATCATATAAATAAAATAAACCATGGACAGGAAATTGGATTCATGAGAATTTCATAAGGCGTAAATTTATGAATTAACTTTGTGGTTCCCAAAAGAAAAATGTAATAACATAATTGGTATAAGAATTACTAATATTTAGTGAAGAAGAAAAAATATTACGGGAAGTAAAACATTTGTTTTTAGAAAGAATAGTTCTTTTGAAAAAATATGTGTATTTTTCATAAAATAATATTGGAATAATTTGTCTCCAATAAATTAAAATGTAATGGAATTGAAATTATATTTTAGTAATTTTAAAAGAACATCCATAATAAAATTTGTAATGAAATAGGAATAAATCAAGGAATAGAAATTGGGTTGAGAATCCCCATACCTTAAGTCAGAATTATTTATTCACTTTAAAATCATGTATAATAAAAATATATTCAATAATTACGAAATAAATAAACTATTTAACATATATTTGATTAATTATAATTTTTTATGTTCTTTAATGGCCATTTTGATGAGTTATAGTGTTCCATTTCATCTTTTAGGAGTGTTCATATTCTTTGTTTTTAGGATCGGTTCACTTGTATACATTCATGGAAGATCTAGTAAAATTGGAAAATTTATCAAAAATTTAAATTGAAATTCATTCATAAAAATAAATATATTTAATTGTTCTTATATGTTTTCCCGAAATAATTATGATTCATCAAATAAGATTTTAATGATAATTGTTTGGAATAATATTTGGCTGGTTTCGATCACAAAGAACTCATTTAGTTTTATTATTTAATATTATGGATAAAAGTTAGTTGAATAACATAAAAAGGTTATAAAATAAATTTTAAAATATGTATCATCCATTATAATGGTTTTTCCCTACCATGAAGGTGGTAAATGAAAATGGAATTGCATTGTCCAGGATGGTTGTAAATCGGCACATCATGAACGATGAATTCATTTTTTAGAATAAAAGGGAGAGGAGAAGAGGTTAAATGATGAATTATTCCATTGGAATTATAGAATTATAGTATATATAATATAATATAGATATTATTTCACTTGGATAATCGTAGGTTATGATATAATAATAAAAAAATGAAATTGAAAAGAAATTAGAAGAAAATTAAAGTGTTCTTTACTTCATGAATTATTCTCCATGAGGGCCTCCATAGGAAAATTGGATTTTTTATTTTGTTGAGATAAATGGATCTCAGAAATGGGAGAGTGTATTGGGAAGAATAATGGGTATAAATTGGATAAGCATAATTGATTAGGAGTTGTGAGGATATGATGCGGTATTTATAAGAGAAGAGAGAAGTGTTTTTTGATTATTTTACTCATTAGTTTGTTATGTTGGAAAAAGATTATGAATAGATTGATCCTTACTAGTAAATATATTAAAATAATGAATGAGATTTCTATAATATCGTATTAAATCATCCATACATAATCTATGTCTCAATAATTCTTGTATTTGTTAAATACCATAAATTACTATAGTTTACTATTGAAATAAAATTCAACTTTTTAAGAAAAGACAAAAAAAAATCACCCAAACCATTTTTTGATATGAATAATTAAAAAATGAAATCTGGTTGATGAAAATTATTTTCTAAATTTGATAATTTTAATTTTTAATTAAAATAATCATTTATTTCAAAATTACAGATTTTTTAAATTATAACTGATTTTATAACCTTTTGAAAAACAAATTAAGGTCTCATAAATTTATCTTATAATCATAAGGAAAAATAAAATTAATTTATTAATATATTTTATGAAATAAAGGTTTTATTAAATCAGAATATTAATTATAAAATTGTATATAAACATTTATGTTTTATAAAAATACCAACACTTAGTTAATAATTTTTTAACATTTATTTATTTATACCATGATATAATTATATCATATTATCATTTATAAGATGTATAAATATTATTTATTCTTTCATATGTTAGGTTTCTATTCTATTGGATATATTCATGTTCTTAATTTTCACATTTCATTTCCAAAGGCCAGGATACTATTCCATTGGTAAAAGTTCCTTAATTTCTTTAAATGTTATTTATTTCATTCTTAATTTATAAGAATTCTGTTTTTATTGGTCTCTAGATACTATGTTTTTGTTTTATAATATATATCATAATTATATGATGGGAAGAAATTCCATTGAAAAAAGTATGGTTTGTTACATTCATACCCCTTTTGAAATTTCTCCCCCAAAATTTCAATTTACATAAAGAGGTGTGGGTTTTGTCCTTCATTGATTCATATGATTCCTATGTTTCATCTTCATACATATGGTTCCACCATAGTAATTTGACTAGCTGAGAAAACCTGTTGCATAAAACATAATCTCTATGGTCCAAAATCTTCACTGGATGCTCCTCATAAGAAAAATCATTTTCCAACTGTACCACCAATGGATTAAATATATGTGAGGGATATGTTATTTACTTCTTTAATAAGGATACATGGAATACATCGTGTACTTGAGACATGGTTTGTAGAAGTGCTAGTACATAGGCTACAACTTTGGCACAATAATGAATATAGAAGGGGTTAATGTACCAGGGGCTCAACCTTCCTTTCTTCCCAAATCACATTATCCTCTTCCATAGATGTAGGAAGAGGAATATAATATCACTAACCTCAATATCTAGGTCCAATAAATGATTTTTGGTATGGATCATTGGTTGACTTGGGGCTGTCTTGAGGGGTTATTGAACTGTTTTCACATTTTCCACCGTTTCTTGGACAATTTCATGTCCTAGAAGCTTAAATTCACCAACTTCATCCTAGCATGTTGTTTTTCTATATATTGTTTCATAAAGGTACTTATATAGAGCCATTTGTATGATTTAATGGAAACTTTTATTGTGAAAGAACTCGACCAGAGGTAGAAGTTTATCCCATCCTCATTTGATGTCCCTAGAACCTGCTCTAAACATGTCTCCCCATGTATGAATTTTCCACTCAGACTTTCCACCAGTTTGAGGATAATAAGACATACTGAAGTTTATCTCAATGTTTAGAGAATATTGAATACTTTTCTCAAATTCATAGGTGAATCTCGGATATTGATCAGATAAAATGGTTAGTGGTACTCTATTTAGCCTTAACACCTCTCTAATGTATATCCATACAAGTTTATCCAATGATAAGTCATTTTGAATTAAGATAAAGTTATCTTTCTTTGTAAATGATCCAAAACAACCCATATATAATTGTTTCCTCTGGGTGTCTTCAAAAGTCTATTGAAAATATCCATAGTGATATTTTCCCATTTATTGGTTGGAATGTGTAATGGTTTCATCATCCCTTTATTCTTTTTTACTTTCATAATTCAATTACTGACATACCAAGTAATTTTCTATATATTCAGAAATATCCTTCTTTATACAATCCCACCAATTGTTCTCTTGGAGATCCAAATCCATCTATGTGCTACCTATGTTAATAGATAAGTTTGAGGTATGTGCATCACTCAGAAGAACTTTTTTTATCTAAAACTTTTATAGTACACATAGACTTGACATAAAAATTTTAACTCTTTCCTCATCAATTTTTAACTCTAATGATTTCTCTTTTCTTAAAGCATCTACCTTGTTCTGGATTTTCACATCCTTTATTTGAGGATCCTTTATTTTCTCCATGAGGGATAGTTTATAAATCATTTGAGATATTATTGACCATTTTCCTTCCTTAATTATTATTAGATACAAACTTTAAAAATCAAGGAATATTGGGTCCTTCTCAATCCTCTTCATTGATAATGTCACAGGATACTTTCTACATAGACAATTCGTCACTTAATTTCTCTTGATAGGATGGTAGTTGATTGACCAGTCATGATCCTTGATGAGATCTATCCATATTCACTAGTGAATATTAAGATATTTTTCTTTTTATATTTTTTTAAGGCTCTTAAGATATTTATATATTTCACACTTCTCTATATAAAGATAATGACACCTTATTTTCAACATGATGATCATAACTTCCAAATATAGATCATTCATGGAATAGTTTTTCTTGTGAATTTTCAAATTCCTTGAGGTATAGGATATCAGTTTATCATTTTTCATCAGTAAACAACCTCGTCCATTATTTAAACCATTGTTTATACCACAAATATTTCCCCACTTGTTGGAAGTGTATGTACCGGTGTGATGAGAAACCTCTTTTTTTAACTCTTTGAAGCAGTATTCACATTCACTAGTCTTAAAAACATTTTTTCCAGATAATTACACATGGTAATTGTTTTTTAGAATAAAGATAAATTATTCAAAAATCAATCATAATTCCCAACTAGGCCAAGGAGACTATGGATATGTGTTACAGATATTGGCTTGGGCCACTCTTCGATTTCCTTTTCCTTGGAATGGTCCAAAAATATTTCTTTTTCGGGTGATAAAATTCCCCAAGAATAATACTTTTTCCTTACATAACTCATATTTACTATAAATGGCATATATATTCTCCCCTAATAAGGTATTTAACATAGTATTTAAATTCTCATTGTGTTCCAACATTCTCTTACTGTATATCAGAACATCATCAATAAAGACTGCCAAATATTTATCGAGGTAAACTCTAAAGAAACGATTCATTATGTCCATGAATATGGATATAGAATTATTGATTATGAAGGGAATTACTATGAAATAATATTGTTTTTACCTCATTAAAAAGTTAATCTTCCGAATATCTTCATTATTCACCTTTAATTAGTGATATCTCGACTGAAGATCCACCTTAGAGAAATACTTGGCATTACATTATTGATCAAAAAGGTCATTTATCGATGGGAGGGGATAATTTTTCTTTATTGTAATTTTGTTGATTTCATTTTAATCAATGACGAGGCACACCAATCCATCCTTATTCATGAAAACAGGGACCGGTACACCCCATGGTGAAGCACTCAAGCATATAAAACCCTTGTCCAAATTCTCTTTTAACTCCTTCAGTTCCTCTAACTCAATGGTGTCAATTCTTTATGGTTTCTTTGAAATAGTAATAGATATATGAATAAGTTCAATTGAAAACTCAACCTCTTTCTCTTGATTAAAATCATTTAATTATTCATGGAACACATTAGTTTTTTCCCTCACAATGGGCATGTCTTAGATCATGATTCTCTCCTTCATATCAATCATTTGACCTAGATATACTTTCTAATAAGTCGATAATATACACCTATGAAATGATGAATATGAATGGTAATCATCCTCCTATTTACACTTATAAAAATTGGTGTAGCCTTCATGATATAAAGGTTGATATCCCTTTACTAACAGTTGATGTTGGAATTGTATAAATATAGACAATCCATTCCCAAAATAGCCGCAAAATCAACCAAATGAATTAAGAGTTTTTTTGGGAGGTTTAGCTTACAAAATTTAACAAGGGGGAGTTATCTAATTTGTATTCATGGATTTCACCATTTTATGTTCTCACAAATAACTCAATTTTCTATATTTTGTGGTGGTGTTTGTATAGTCCTATTAAAATTATAAGATATGATAGAATGCATAAAACCCAAATGAATTATTATATTTTCCTATTATTTAATCAATAACCAACATACCTTTCACCCCTTCATTGTTGGGATACACCTTAATAGTAGTGACAACATAATATTTCCCTTTATCCTTTATCTTTGGTGGCTGCTGACATTGATAACCCTTAAGGACTCAAGTTTTAGTACATTATCAAGCATAGTGTTCATTCTCTCAATAGTTGAAGCATTGTACCATGGGAGGTGGTATCCTTTCCTCCACCACATTTTCCATATTCCTCAATTATCTTCAACATTAATGAGCTTAGTGGAATTTTCTTTCATACTTAATTCTTTTTCCTATACCTTTAAGGAAATTCCCATGATGCTTCACCACACATTTTTGACATGAGAGTGGTTCAGTTTTATTTCCAACTTAGTCGATAGATCCTACAGCTTGAAACTCAATATAAAATTTGTTATATCTATATCCATGAGAAAACTCTCCAAAATCCATATCCACTTTGAGAGAACATCTGAAAAAGTCTTCATAATTCTCAAAATCTTTAATTAATAATTGTTTTTAAAGGTGTGGAATTAAACCACTAAAGAATCTATCTGTTTTTATACCATTTTTTATAAAACAAATAGAGGCATACCTTATAAGACATGTGAAATTTTACTCATAGATACTATAGATTCACATTAATTTGTTTTCAGATCTAATAATTATCTATCCAAATTCAACTAAAGAGCTCAAGGGAAATACATATTAAGTAATAATTTCGTAAATCATTCCTACTCAATCAATTCATTTTTATCCTCCGACATGGGGTTCCTAATAAAAACCCACAATTAGCTATCCTATGCATCTAAATGATAAATAGATAGAGTATAATTATATATAATAATATAGGGAATCAGATAAAAGATCTTATCTTTTGATTTGACCCCTTATTCCATGACTAGTGGATCTGAAGATCCACTAAACGTTGGTGGTTGTTACTGCCTAAAAGACTCGATAGCTAGTTTCTCCCTCTTAGGGGATAGAGTATGTCACACATTTTTCAAGTTACAATTCATATTATAAGATAACTGGGTATGTATTGCCATTAAAAGTTGAACTCCACCTCCCAAGGAATTGGGGCTGTCACTTAGGCAATCACTACACTATCCCTCACACATGTTGTTGGCCAAGATTCTCCTGGTTCCCACCATTTTCTAAAAGATAAAATTTTTAAAAAACATAAGTCAATAATTCGTGAATAAATATTTTATTTATTTGTGAAATTAACTAAAGAGGCATATATTGTAGGATTTTTATATATAGTATTATTCTAAAACAATTCTTCTTAGTTTCTTACATATACTTAGCCTCATACTTAAGGTTTTTCACTATTTATCTTGAATCCTAATTTCCAAATAAAATTAACCATTCTCGGATACCAAATATAATGACCCAAAATTTTCTAACATTAATATTACATCATTTTAATGATAAATAATATAAAAGTATTACAAAAACATGATCCAAATGTATAGTGTCCTAGTAACATAGAGACCAAACATAACATTTAGGAAATATAACAAAAAATATTTAATAACGTTTTTTATAGATTATTAGTGTCCCTCATGTACTCCTTAGTATAACTATTCACCTAAAAATATATATAATAGAAAGGGGAGAGCTAAAATCCCAATAAGATGATATATAAGCACATGAATCAATATAACACAAGTGAGAATAATCGTTATCATCACATAATTAGTCATGGATCATCATCATAATCATAATAGAAAGAATTATATACAGTAATGGAATGTAGAAATTCATTAAAAATAAAAATATTGTCTTAGTGGTTAAATAACTCACATAGTTTGGAACAAAGCTAACATCATCTTCATGCAGAACATATGTGGATAATCATAACATCATCATCATTGTGAAACAATCTCGCATAATCTTCATGTATATTTTAAATTATATAATGAGACACATCACATTACCCAATGCATTAGAGTGCTATAAAATAATGGGTGCACTCCTCACATCATAACATTTACATAATCATGAATTCCACATAGAACGTATATCAATATTAGACATAAAATAACCCTTGTAAAGGAAATGGGTATAATGAGAATTTCATAATGCATACATTCATGAATATAACATTTGGTTCCAAAAATAAAAAAGTAATAACATACTTAGTATAATAATCATCAATCATGACTAAAGAAGAAATAATCTCAAAAGGATTAAAACATGTGTTTTTATAAGGAAAAGTTCATTTGGATGAATCTTTGTATTTATCGTAAAATAATATTCAAAGCATGTATATCCCAGAAATTAAGTGGTATTTACAATGAAGTTATATTTTATGAATATTAATAAAATATCCATACTAAAATTTTTCATGAAAGAGGGATAACCCAAGGAAATGAAATTGGTTTCGAGAATTGCTTAAACATAAGTCCAAATTATTTATTCACTTTAATATCCCATATAATAAAATGAGATTCATTAATTAAAAAATAAAAAACCTATTTAACATTTATTTTATTCATTATTATTTTATTAAGTTATTTTATGTCCATTTTAATGAGTAATATAGTTTAATTTAATTCTTTTTTATTTCTCGTTTTCTTGGTTTTCATGATCGGTTCACTTGTATACATGCATGGAAGATCGTGTGAAATTGAGATAATTATCCAGATTTAAAATTGTATGTGATTAATGAAATTTTATAAGATTAATTTGTCTTCTATATTATTATTTTTTATTGTTGGTCCTAGAAAGACACTCTATAGGGGGTGAATTGAGTTCCTATTATTTTTTTGTTAAAAACATTCTTTGAATATCTCCCAATTTAAAACAAAATATGAATTTTAATCACATTAGTAAATTTATTATAGTTTGATTGTTTAATAAATTTCATAGAAGATTGATTAATTATATTTTATAAAAATATGAAATATTTATATAAATTTTGAAACTAATTTACTAAGCCAAAATAGTTATAAATAATATCCAAGACTAACTATCAAAGTAAAACTTGGTTTTCTAAAATATGAGTTATAACAGAGTAAATTAAATTTTAAAACACAGTAGATTAAAACAAGTGGTTTGGTCCCAATATGAGACTCAATCCACTCCACATTGTGATTAACTACCACCAAGTAATTTATATATAGTTTTTGTTCACACCCTAGATTGGGGTTTAAACAAGAGTATAAAAACACTCTAGATCACAATAACTCTACCACATGTCTTCCTGGGAAATCTAATATCCATATCACACAGGACCTCTACCCTAGTTATATGAGGGATATAGTTGGTGTAAAAGGATTTTTGTATGAGGATATATTGTATCTTCTAGTTTAGTATAGGAGAAAATGTGTATTTAAGTGCATGTACACACAATGCTCAAAATTTAGTAAAAATTCCCACAATAGGTTTGGAAATAAAGAGATAGAGATTAGAAGGCTTTGTGTGTTGTGAAATACAACAATGGAATATTTGGATGTAGTTGATGGGAATATTTATTCCTCTTCTAGAAATTGAAACTGAAAATAGAGGGTCATCAAGCTTTGTGTTCTTGTTTTTTAAGAAGATTATGTAATATTCATTCAGTTATTTTTTTTCCTGCAAGGGTGTGGGAACTTTAGTGCACAATAAGTTATCATATGTGTTTTTTCAGTAATAATGATAATTCCTCCTGTTTTTTTCATAATTTTTTTCAATGGTTCAGTTTATGTGTTCATGTGAATCCTCTAGTGTATATCAATATGTATTTCAACTCTCATGCATTTATCTTTTATATTATCTATCCCGACAATAATCATTATTTGGGGAATTTTTTGTACCTTGTACTTATCACATCTCTATTTATATTTTCTGAAAAAAGAATTAATTTAATCAGTAGTATTAAAACACTCAAATATGACTGTTAGAGATGATTTTAAATAAAAAAAAATTTAAATAGTATGTCAGTGGCTCTTCTATTGGTGAGTCATTCTGTTAGTGACTCCTTCTATAGGTGAGTCCTTCTATTGTTATCTCTGACTCATTCTATCAGTGAGTCATTCTATTGGTATCTCTATTTTTCAGTGACTCAATGCATAAGTGAATCATTTTATTTTGTCAGAGAGTCATTCCTTCTTTCTATGTCACATTTGTGTTGTTGTTGAGTTGTATATCAGTAAGTTAGTTTGTACTGTAAGTGAGACATTCCTTATATTGGTGTGACATTTCTTCTATTCGTGTGACATTTGAACTGTTAGTAAGACATTTAATTTGTTGGTTTCTCAGTTGAACTATCGGTGAGATATATACATTATTTGTGACTAATTTTTTCTGTCAGTTTCAATGACTCATGCTTATCCAATTTTCTGTTTTAACTATCTATCAACATGAATGCCAACAGAATTTGTTAAAAAAATAATGGCACATAGATAATCATAATTAAACATGAAAATTTTATTTATAATAAATAATCATGATTGAAATGATTAGACAAGATTTGGGATTATTAAAACCATTGAGGTGCCAACAATATATCTTGTTTTGATAATAACAAATCATGTCATTATAAAGTAAAATTATTTTGTGATTAATATAATTAGTTCACTTCATATCTCTCATTTTTTATTTTATTCAAAAAAATGTAATTTTTCAAAAAAACAATAATGTTCATAGTTAAAAAATAAGGCATTATTTTCTCCCACATTTTCTTTTCTCCCCTTTTATATTCTCTCCCACTTTATCTTCATTATATTTAAAAGAGAATAATAATAATACATTTCTTTTTCATCCCCTTTTGGGATTATCAAAAATAGAAAAGATAATAAATAATAAGATTAACGAAGGAAAGAGGCATAACCAAAAGAAGGGAAATGAAAGATCATCCAATTTCATAATGACGGTACAATAATTTTCAGTAGAATAAAAAAATAAAATCAAGTATCCTTATCAAAAAGTTGTTGAAACAACCTCGTGGGATAATGTTTGATCTTTCCTTTATTAGAATGATCAATGGACAGTTCAGTGGATGGAGGTTGTGATACTGGAGGGTTTGAATGAATTATCAAGGGAGGAAGTAGTAATCCTTTAGTAACAGAAGGTACAAGGGTAGGTTTTGAGGAAGCATGAGGCTGAAGTTACATTGTGATGATAAGATGGATTTAGCTCAAAGCCTGAGCAGCTAACATAGACTGTGGAGGAGGTGGCACATAGGTACCAGGAGAGGATAAAGATGTAAGAGGTGGTTTGAGAGTTGAATTAGTTGGAAACACAATAGATTCACTTTGAACCTTGGGATATGTCTTCAACATATTGATGAAATATGTGATTGTATCTCCACCATATTGCATTTCCTTTTCAAAATAATTCTTCTTCTCCATGAATCTGTCAAGAAGGGGTTTGAAGTCATTTAATTTTTTACCTTGACCCTTAAAAGCTCTTGTCAATGGAGGCAGCATCAAATTTTCTACCAAGTATTTAATGTGGATTGTCAGTTGAATTTTGGTATAAATCCATTTCAGGTAATATTCCACTTTATCTATGATATATGTATTGGTAGTTTTTGCAATCTTGGAGTAGAATATGGCCCTATCATGAACATGGTCACAATTTCTCATAATATTTTCAAGTTTCACTTGATATATTCCACCCAACATTGTTTTCAAATCTTCTCAAATCACATTCCTCACTGCCTCAGTGGCTGGTGAGTGAGATACAAGATCTGTTGAGCTAGACACCCCTTGTATAATGTCTCTAACATCCAGTATCAATTGGGTAAAATCAGGAACTTGAATGTAGGAAAAAATATCTTCAAGTCCTTACATGATTCTATCCATTGATGTCCTATACATAGAGGTAAAAAAATTATAGTGTAAACTAGTATAGTCAAATTTGGATTATCTGTCACAATAGATTAAATGAGAGTAATCATTCTTAGTTTACATGAATAATAACAGTGTTAGAGAGAATATTTGAATCAGTTTCACTCAATATTAACATAGGAATTGGAAAAGAAATATTCATAATGGCGTATTAAAGTTCTTCTTTGAAACAATCAAAATAATCACTAGTTACATAGTCACTAGGAGGGATATGATCCACTTATTATATTTCAATAGGTACAAACACAACGTTATTTAAATCATCATAGTCCAAACCAAGAGCTACAAATATAGGATTAAATTATTATTAAGTGATAACATCATCTTATAAAATGGTCAGACTGAATAATATCACTCTTCCAGTTTGATGCTTCCCCTAAACATGATATATTCTATCTTGAAGCTCCCTCTCAACTGGATATACTCTTACTTTTTGATCCACCTTAGCTTGAGATCTTCTTTTTGCATAAACCAACTGAGGAACTGAGACTATTTGAGCATGATCTTCATTCTGGACTTCAACTACTTCCCCTTCTACAGTATCAACTACTGAAGAACCAGAAGGGTTTTAAATGGGTTCTAGATTCATAATGTTATCTGGGTCTACAGTAGTATCTTGATCACTACCCAGATGGTTAGATTCATTGTCACTTCCACTTCGTTAATACTATAAATAATTTCTATCATCCCTTTCTTCATCACTTCTAGAGACACTACCACTTTCTTCATCTTCACTGTTAGTGCTACCTTCTCTTACCACTCCTTCTTCTTCTCTATCTCCTTCTTCTTATTTTGAATCCTCTTCAGAACCACTAGACATTATTTCATACTCCACACTACCTGAAACTTCTGTATCCTCATCATCGTTGTAACAAAGAGTTGTTTCATCTAATGATAAGACCATTGGTGGACTAGGTAGTCCATAATACATTATTCTTGGAGATTTAGTGGTTTCAGGGTCTCTAATGTCATCAGTAGGATCCCCCTGATCTCTATTTGGAGTAGCAGCCTCTTCCTCATTAGAATAAAAAAACTCAACATCTTCTGGTCCTAGACCTGGATCCACCAAATCTCTCAAACTAATAGGATGGTCCACTGGATTAACATTTTCATAAATATTATCCTAATAACCAACCCATTATTTCTCCCATGGATTCCAATGGATGTTCATTCTCTCTCATGTATCTTTACTCAAGAAAATTCCACTACAAGCTAAAATAATTTCTTCACCTTCATTCACACATCCTTTCACTTACAGCATGGCTGAGATCAAACTTGGGTAGAGTATGGAATTGGTCTTATATCAGGGATTAATCATTTACCTGATATGAAATATCAAAAATCTATGATGTTTCACTTTAACTCCTTTCATTAAAAAAATAAATTAAGTATACATCTTGATACATTAATGATGGAAAGTCACACTTCCTAGGACAAAGCTGGTTCTAAATGAACATAAATATAATCCTAAATTAATCATCAATCTCTATAGAAAATGGCCTCATGTGGTCCTCATTTCCAGTCACCTCCTTCAATGTTGTCTCAAAGAAAAACAAATCACTTATAGTTTGATAAGTTCCTTGGAAGTAATTATAGATTCCCTCATGAGGTACCTTAAAGAATTCATCCCAATGACGAGAGGAAAATTAAATTATCCTTCCTTTAACTATAGTTTTTACCCAACATACCTCACTTCCATTCAAAATAAATTCATTATTCATACAAAAATCATGGAGATGATTCAGTTTGAAAGGCCCCTAATTATCTGAAAACCAGTCCATCCATCCTTGGGTCTATAACACCCTCAACATCAGGACTTACTCTCTAGAAACCATTCAGCAAGAACATCCTTCTCTAGAGTTACTGCACGGTTCAAAAGGGCTGGATTGATAGGCTACGACTTTATTTATTCTCACTTCCACATCGTAGAAGGTTTTCACTCATCTCTAGAGCCTCCTTTAAGTGTGTACATAATTCTTTCAATTTATGATCATTTAGTTAAAGGTTGGAAGGTGAAATGTTGAGAGCAAAGAGCAAAGAAAGGGGTGTAATAGTTAATGTGAGAGGGTAATTAGTACAGTGGATAAAATAAAATTTATATCATTTAGGGCATTGGAGATCAAGAATTTATGAACTAGGTTCAACAAAAACAATAAAACATTGTCGGTTTGGTTAAAACATAAAGCAAACAGAATAGTGGTTTCTATCAGTGTTGGCATAAAAATATTGGCATGACACTATTGGTGTCGGCATGACAGTATCGACTTCAAACTATCAGTGTCAGCATAATAGTATTGGAATGAAACTATCAGAGTCGGTGTGATAGAGGTTCGGTCTCAACATGACATTGTCTGCATGTCATTATTAGTGTTAGCAAGACACCTACACATATATTTCACAGAGTTATCAACAAAGGTCTTTAAAAATTAATCATCCCCAATTATTGTTTTATGTAATTAATCATTTTACAGTTCAATGGATTTGTGAATATGTCAGCAAGCTAATGTTCAGTACTAATAAACTCTAGGGTTATATCAAATTTTTTATAATGATCTCTCAATAAGCCATTTCTTAAATTAATATTCTTTAATCTATAATGAGAATCAATATTCATTGAAATGTTAATAACACTTCTTTTATCACAGTTTATAAGGGAATGTCTAAATTCATATCCATATTCTATTAAAGTGTGATTCATATACAATATATGAACACAACAACTACCCGAAACTATGTATTCAGCCTCACTATAAGATAATGCAATAGAATTTTTCTTCTTAATACACCATAAAACTGGGTACATACCTAAAAAGTGACATGTTCGAGAGGTTCTCTTTATATCTAACTTACAACCACCAAAATAAGCATCATAATAACTATCTAGAGCAAAACCTTTTCCTTTAGGATAGATCAATACTTAGTTGGTAGTATATTTGATGTATTTAAAGATTCTTTTAACACCATTTATATGAGATTATTTAGGGCTATCTTGAAAATGGGCACACAGACACACACTAAACATAATATTAGTCTAGCTAGAAGTTAAGTAGGGTAAAATACAAACCATTCCTCTGTAAGCGGTTTAATCAATAGGTTGACCATTTTCATCAAGATCCAAAATACATGTGGTACTCATTTGAGTATCACAACTTTTTTCAGCATCAAATCCAAACCTTTTCAAATGATCTTTAGTATAATTACATTGATTTAAAATAATAACTTTTTTATTCTGAAATATTTGAAATCCAATATATAATTATATTTACCCCATTAAACTCATTTAAAAATCATTTTACATAATTGTTTCAAAATAAACACATATATAATTTTTAGAATATCCAAAAATAATATAATTTAAATAATGTTGAACTACTAAAATATCTTTATAAATTTGTCTTATAAAGATATGTGGATCCTCTATAGCTTTTAAAAATCCATTGGAAATATAAAAACTACTTAGTCTATCATAACAAGATACTGGATCTTGTTTTAAACTATATTAATCTTTTGTCAATTTAAAAACATTATTTAGAAAATGAGGGTTTGTTAAACTAGACAGTTGTTCAATGAAAAAATCCTCACATATATACCCATTTTGGAATGAACTCTTTTCATCCATATAATATTGCTCCAAATTTTGATTTGTTTTATTTTCAAGAAATATTATAATGGATTCAATTCTAGAAACAAGTGCAAAAGTTTTCTCATAGTCAATCCCTTTTTCTTGATGATAACCTTGTGCTACCAAGCTAGCATTATTTCCTACAATATTTCTTGCTTCATAAAAATTATTTCTAAATACCCATTTACTTCTTATGGTTCAAAGTATTTAGGTCAATCTAAAAGAATAAATACTTTATTTATGTCAAATTGATTTAGTTATTCTTGTATAGCCAGTACCCAAAACTCTTCATTGATGACATCATTGAAGTTTTTATGTTCATGATGTGACAAAAATGGTTGATGTTCAACCTGATTTGTTAGATAATATCATGTATATATTTCATTATCTATGTCTCCAACTATTTCATTGAAATTATGGTTCTTAAGAGTTCTTGTGGGTCTAGAAAAAGAAGGTCAAGTTATTTTATGTTCATCAAAATGTGTGGGTTCATCATGACTAGAGTCTGATAATTTCCAGAACTAGATGATTTAACGTATTATTTAACCGTAGGGTCAAGTGAGTTTTCATTTATGTCCAGATTTGATAGATCATCCTCAATATTTATAGGGAGGTATTAGGTTCATGTGGATATATTTCATCAAATTTTACATGTATATATTTTTCCACACACTTTGTACTTCAATTAAAGACACTAAAGGATTTTCTATAGATTGAATACCATATAAAGATTCCTTCATCACTTTTGGATGAAAATTTGTGAATATTTTTTTATTAAGGTAAAAGACATTGAAAACAAAAACATTGAAGTATCTAACATTTGGTTTCCTTCTGTTAAATATCCTATAGGGTTTTCTCTTAAGAATTATTCGGATTAAAACTCTCTTAATTATATAACAAGATGTATTGACTTCTTCTACCAAAAAATAGATAGGTAAGTCATATTCATTTGTAAGGTTTTATTTCTTCTTTCTATAACACCATTCTACTGATGTTTTTTAGGAGTATAAAATACATGAATATAGCTATTTTTGAGAAAAAAGACTCAAACTCTTTATTTTCAAACTCATGACCATGGTCACTTCTTAAGGATTTAATTATAAGACCATATAGGTTTTCATATGTTCTAGAATACTTAGTGAAATGAAGACAAGCTTCACTTTTGTGATCATGAAAGAAAGTACAAGTACATCTAGAATAGTATTCTACTAGAACATAGACATTGTTCTTCCCATTTAGATGTGATACCTTATATGGTATAAAAAAATCCATGTAAACCAACTCAATAGTTTGATATGTAGAATCGTATTTCATTTTTTTGAAATATATTTTATGTTTTTACCCTTTTGACTAGGATTATAGACTTTGTCATTTAGAATCTCATGTTTGGGTAGATCCTAAACTAGTCCTTCCCTAGTATTCTTTCTAAGAGAATGAATATTACAATGTCTCAATATTCTATTCCATAGCCAAGAATATTTATAAAAGGCACTAAAACATGAAACATTTTGAGGAAATATGGAATCTAATTTTATATGATAACTATTTTCATTTCTAAAAGAAGAAAATAATAATTCAATTTTAGAGTTCAAGATATTACATGCATCATTTACAAATTTAACATTAAAACCATCATCACACAACATAGATACACTAAGTATATTATACTTTAATCCATCAAAAAAAGTACTTTATAAATTAAAACTGAATTAGATTTACCAATTTGGAAAAGGAAAATGATTTTCCCATTATCATTTTCACCAAAAGTGACATGACCACCATTAATTTTTATCATATTATTGAAGCCTGAATAATCTCATATCATGTGACTTAAACATCCATTGGTCATGTACCATAGACATATACAATATCTCTTCCTAAAATTTTCCTAAAAAAATAAATTTGACAGGAAAATATTTTTGTACCAAGATATCTTTGGCTCTAGTAACATTAGTAATAAGAGCTTTGGGAACCCAAATTTTTCTCATGTGTTTCTAATACACAGTTTGGAAATTATTAGAAAATAGATTTATTAGGGCCATAAAACCGTGAAACAGTAGAAGATATGACATTTCTAGAACATGAAAAATATTTTCCAAAATTAGGAATAAAACTGGATTTTATATATTTATATACACAATTGGTTTTGACAAAATTACTTTTACCAGGTTGATATCCATTACCAGTAGTTTATTTGGGTGAAACTTTTTTACCAAGAATTTTTATCAATATATGTTTTCCATTGGTAAACTTTTCTAAATCATTTTTAAATTGATCATTAGTGAATTTAAGCTCATTGTTTTCTATCATAAATTTAGAATTATTCACCTATTTATAGTAAGCATAGATTTTACAGTATTGGTAAGATTATTATGTTTCTTTAACTATTTATATTAACTTTTAACTCCTTTCATGTATCATCAATAATTTTTAAGTATTAAAACATTTCATCATTATTTATATTTTAATAATAACTTTCTTATATAGAATAATAAGAATTATGTACAGGAGACTCGAATGTTACCGCAGATGTGTTTTTCATGAATCACATGTTCACCATGTCACATTTATCATAATGTGATTCTTCTGACATACATTAATAATCCTCAGAGATACTCAAGGTGTCCTTCGTTGCCTTTTTGAATCTTTTATCTTTGTCCTCATATTTCATCATTTATTTTAACTTAGGATAGTCATCCTTTACATGTACTCTCCTCTTGTATACATAAAAAACTATTTCACTCAAATAATGATTCATTTTCTTATCCTATTTATAGTTTCCCTTAGTATCATACTTACCTTGGTAGCATGGTGTTTCTTAGTTCCTTGAAATGTTTGTTCTAGTTTTAAGAATCACTATTTCATGGTGGTTTACATTGGATTTATTCATGGAACTGGAACTCATTGGGGCACTCTAAAATTTTATTTCCACCAAGGGAGATGATGGTTTGGTTTTGGTTTTGGGATCATGTCTATATGATAGGCTACCTATGTATCCTTGTGAAAGGAATCAGAACCCTTGTAGTTTGGTTCCACTAAATGAGTCACATCAGAAATTTTAAGGTCTTGTGATAAGGACCTCTAAGAAAAAGGTGCTTAGTTGAATCTTATTGTGGGACTTATGCAGACGCGGCCTAAGGAACTTGGAAAGGATATGGGTTTCTAAGTAAAATCAGACCCTATTGGGAATATGACCTAAGGAGAACATGGTTTATTTGAGTTGTGGGGTTTGAACCTCATGGAGGCTTCCTACGTATCCCATGTGGATGGAAATCAAAGCCAACGTAGTTCGATAAGTCACGTAAGAGAGTATGGTCCTTTGAGAGAGAGGAGTTTGTACTTACTTCTTGAAAAGGATTCCTTGTTGACTTGGGGGGTTTAATTTGTGGCTTATTATTAAGGTGGATGCCCAGATTAAGGGAACTAGGGTTGGATTCTTTAGGAGGATGCCCAATGATCTTGGGCCCTAGGAAGGCTTCCTATGTATCCCGATTATGATCAAAATCAGAGTTCTTGTATTTCATTCAAATGAGTTTTTGTGAACATTTTACAACCATCACCTATCTCAATGTCCAGGTGATTCATGCTCAGTGTATGAAACAAGATAATGTGAAAGATTAAATAATGACATTTCGCACTTTTCCCCCACTACTGATGGAAAAGGGTGAGGTGAAGAGCCTTCCCTCTATACTATTTACATTGGAAAATGGTCCACTGTAAGGAGGAAGGGATGCAGGTGAGGGGTTTATACCCGGATGGCTACCCATGGTAACAAACTGTATCGAGAGAGGTTAAGGGGAACAAAAGTCCTTGTTCCCATCCCCCTTCGGTCTTGGGCACAAAAGAAGAGAGGAGGAGCAATGATACAACCTCATATAAGAAAATATAGGGGCTTACACCAAGAATGTTTCCCTAAAATTTATCCTGGTAGGGGAATATAGACTTCTCTTTTATTCTTAAAAAATAAAATTAGGCATGAACTGTAACTTCCCTACCAGATAACTGAGGTTCTGGGTCGCCTCTTTTATAAGAGAGAGGCCAGGACCCAACCCACCTCCAAACCGGGAATGTCACAACACTATTTCTGGGAGAATGGTCCATGTGATTGTGGATACACAAACCCACAGACACTCCATGAATCCTAACCCCATTGTGAAAAAAATGTGGGAAAATTATAACTCTGGATATACAATCCCAAATAGGATACACGCTAATGTGCCTTTCCCAAAGGTTTGACATGTCATGAGGTTTTGGTGGAGGATTCAACATAGTTCCTTTAAAATAAGGGAACCAAGGAATGAGATAGCCTACAAAGAATATCTTTAAAAAGGCTACTTGAGATGGTTGAGTAGTTCCCTCACGTAAGTATGCCACATAGATACCCTGCGTTGATGCACTGAGTAGGTATACCACATAGGAATGGCGCGTAGGTATGGTGGGCAGGTATGAATAATGACTAAAAAATAGGTTATACAAAGGACGATCAGACATATGTAAAATTTGTAATAATCCTTTCAAAACATGATTATCCCATTTAATTATCTCTTATCTCATGGTTTAGAGAGCTACCTGATTCAATTTTAGGGATCTAAGTGAAAGAGATTTTCAATGGGAGCTTCAGAGAGTCTCTTCAATTTATTTAGTTTTTAAATGAGGATTCCAAGGGCTCTATTTATAGGCACATATGGGGCCTTGTCGAAGAAATGTCGCTCACCCATCTCCATAATTCTACTTAATTGCACAGGTACTCCAAATAGGTGCACAAATATATTTTTTCATACTGCTCTACCGCGTGGGACATTCGCTTAGCTCTGCCACGTAGTTCAGTTTCACAACACATTGGTCGTGTTTTTATTTTCCTTTTGATCTTTTGGAGCCCTGCCTTGAGATCTGAAATATCTGAAGTTCTCTTTATAGTATTTTTGTTTTCTTATGTGGTATCAACAAAATCCCCCCCCCCTCAGGATTGGATCTGAAAATATAAAGCGTCTTGATTCCTAAGGTGAATTTGTGGGGAAATATTCTGTGGATCAATTTTGGAACAGTACAGACATGCCACATAGGTACCCCTCATAGATATCCTGTGAAGATGTTACGCTTAGTCCTAGTGTGTAAGTCTTCGGCTGTCTATAAATAGGTCTATTCATTTAAGATTTTCTTCACCTGTGCTTTTTATATTTTGACAGATCTCATTGTTTAGTTCGTTCGCTCAGCCCCATCATGTTGTTCCCTCGTGTAATTTCCGTGAAATTTCTTCAAGGTAAAATTATTTAAGCGGTGGAGCTAAACAGATGGAGTTCATCAAAGGAGTTATGCTAGACTCCTTGTTTAGGGACCTACACGATGGACCTTGTCTAAGGACCTATGTGAACAACATCCCTTGCCAAAGTTTTGATTTATCATTTTTAAAATTACATCCTAATAGTGGAAGTTTGATAATTCTTTTTCATGAAAGGATGACTCATTTGATAACCCATACTGAAGATGCTAAGGCACGTTATAATGAAATGATGAAGATATATCATGATCCATCCCCCGGGACTCGTGTCGTGACTTCCCCATGCCCGCCTTCCATAGGCTACAGGCTGCCAGCTAGCACTGAAAGGCATATTTCCTTAAATGGGAAGGAATTTTCATTAATCCTATACAAACACATGGTCCAAGAACACAACAAAAGGCAAAGGTGGAGTAAATTATTGTAGTAAAAGAGTGCTGAAATTAAGAGCGGCCAGAATAAAATCCCATCTGTAAAGGTACAAATGAAAATACAATAAATCTGAAAGAAAAAGGAAAATAGATACTAGGTCATCCTCCGAGGTTCCTACCTAGAAGGTAGGTATAGATCACCTCTTCAGCAGTCCACGTTTTTCCATCTCCTCTGCATCATGTCACGCCGAAAGGTCCACCTCTGCACACCGTCTAGTCCTATCTCCCTGATCCTCAATAAATGTTGTACATCATCTGCACAAGACACAACAAGGTGCGGGAGAAGCCAATGCATGGGTGAGTATAACGATACTCAGTATGGACCCCGAGACCCCATAGGTCTCTTAAAGTTCCACAAAGGAAAACCACATGCAAGACATCAACTCTATATAGATATATGCCCATAAATATACCTAAGTTATGAAGATATACACATATCACACATAAGGGAAGAATAACACAAAGCTAAAAGTAACACACATGTAACACACCACATAGTATAACCTCAATCACAAGCACAATGTAAAGACAGCTCACAGCAGGATTTATTCTATGGGTAGTAACAAGTAACATTAAAAACACCCCTGCTGCTGGATAACTCCGCCTATATTGAGTACAGTGGGCCTACCATGTCACACATAGGCTCTTGCCGCAAACCTTAGACTACTGAGTTACTTCTCATATCGAGTATCGTGGGTTTTCTATGTCACACAGAGGTGATCCCCACCGTGGATCTTCCACGTCACACCTAAGAGATCCACCTCATGGCATGATAAGGTACTCCTCCTATTGAGTATTGTGGGTCTACCTCAACACAAAAAGGTTCTCCCCACCATGTGTCTACTACGTCACACAAAGTCTCTCTCCACTGAGCCAGTCGACTCACTTCGAGTCAAAATGGTCAGTAGTCATCAAGTCTCAGCCAGACGTAGGGTTCTGTACGTATTGTGCTTGGGAGAACCTCTCCCCAAGAAATATATCAGACCTCAAATGCCCAAAATTTTGACAAATCAACAACCAAAAGGTCCATCATGTCAAAAGGGACCCAACGCAATAGACGGTGCATCAATCGGACACTCGGTCTGTAAGTTATTAGTGTTTCCGCTCTAAGGGCACGGTTGGATTCGAGGTCCGATCCAACCTGGTCGTACTCCAACCATATCCAAAACTCAAGTTGAGTATATCCAAAGGACCATTTTGATCCAAGGATTTCAGATTCATAGACAGTTCATCAAGAGGAATCTCGGTTCTCAAGTTATGGCCAAAAAGTTAATACTAGGCCTAGATGATCCCGGGTCCGGTCCGGCCCGGTTGGACCGACCTAGCGCGACCCGTCTTGGGCCGGCCCATCCCAGTCTAGGTCTATCCCAGATGGAATGGGCCTAGATGGGCCTAGATAGATGGACTATGGTCTGGCATGGCTCGCGAATGGCGTTACCCATTAACACGGCTCGATGGGTGGCTCGCGATGTGGCTCATGGTGCGGCCTGCTATGCAACGAGTGGTGCTGCCTCACGGTCCAGCACACGTTGCGCTGCGTAGTTCAGCCCAGAGTGCAGCCTGCAATGCAGCCTAGCTGGCACGAGGGACCCCTTAGCTGTCCCGCTTAGTGTGGCTCAGCCAGCCGGAACGTCCTGCCTGTCTTCCTTCCAGCGACGCGACGACACTGCTGTCCACATACGGTTGGTTGGGTGTCGGCTGACGTCTATCTCTGCCACGACCAAGCGGTTGCGGCCTCCTGATCCACCAGTGGTGTGGATGCATGCCACTACTCTACCAAATTTGTCCAACCGGTTGTTTACCACCACCTTTCCCCACTGCGGCCGATGGATCGCGGCCTCCTCACCAACCAGTGGGGCATACGCATGCCGCCATTCCTTCCTCGTGGTCGGCCGAGTGCCACCCACCGCCTTCTTCTGCGAGCCACTACGACTTCATTCCTAGCCCAAACAGTAAAATTATCTCATATTCGTGATCCTTATGTCGAGGTATTTTAATCCATATATTTCACTCTACAAAATATTTCATTTATAGAATCATTAAATATTTGGCGTCAAAGAACACACGAAGAATGCGCAAAGAATTAGAAGATAAGAGGCTAGGTATATGCACGGGATGATGAACATGTTAGTTTGGCCATCGTTGTTGTGATAATAGAATTTGAAGAATAGATAACTAAATTAAATCATATATAAATCCCCTAATTCAATTTTCTGTTGGAGGTGGCATGAGGAAGAAGACGAAGTTGTTAAAAATTGATGTCGTCATTCGTCACTCCCGCAAGACACTCCAAGGTCAGTTCCTCCTTATTTGGTTATGGAAGACATTTTTGTTGAAGGATATCCTTTGTTGGATAATGATCTTTACATCTCTCCAAAGCACTCCCCTCCTTTTCCAATCCGTTTTCCCATGAGAGGTGAGGTGCCAAAATAAATAAGCTTAAGAAATAGTTTAATGAATGTTTGTAAATTAATTAAATTTTGTTGGAACATTTAATTTGAAGAAATCCAAGAGTTAAAGTTGATTCATTAGTTCAGAATTAATGAATCCTATTAATTAAAGACGAATGTGGGTACACATTCTGTGTAACTGGGCATTTAATGCCCCGCATTAAATTCTTGACCACCCTCATGTGGTGGCCACATTCATGTTTCTAATGGGAGGATTAAATTTCAAAAATAAAATAAAGCATGTTTATTTCATTTTCTCGCATGAAAAGTCTGAAAACTAAATTCTAACCTTCACCTACTACAGTCGATGTGATGGTGTCCTTAAGAAAATATCAGTTCTTTGAGTTCAAGGGTGTCCTTAGATTTAATTTCTGAGCACCTGTTAAAATGTTTAAAAACACAACTCACGCATTTACTAAACCTTCCCATAAAAAAGTTTGGAAAATTATTATCAATCACCGTCGACACGGGTCCGTCGAGGTTAGGATCTGCCTATGTGAAACATGCCTCATGAAACCCAATGGTAGTCTCATATTTCCAATCCAAGTTACCATTTAAAGGATATGGATTCTAAAATAAAATAATTTTCACATAATTATTTTATTTACGGCCAAAAACTAACTTTCATTGTTGGCATGCACCAACCAATGTTAGTATCTGATTAAATAAAGAATACCGCCACAAGTTCAGTGGTGGTCTAAGATTTTTAATACGATTTAATATTTTTGAGTTATAAGAATTTAAAAAATAAAATAACTTTATTTAATTATTTTATTTACGGTTATGCCATTTTCGTGTTTTCTCATAGGAGGCTCGCACTGACTAAACATAAGTCATGCCTAGGGTAAACCTGCCATCATTAGCGCAATGGTGCCATTAGATTTCTGATCTATATAACAATTTAAGAGTTATTCAACTTTTTTACTAAAACTGCTTACGCGTGCTAATTAAACTTTATCAGAAACTTAGACGGATTGTGTCGGGCCCTCTAGGCCTTGGAATCGTGTGCCGTAAGATTTCGCAGTCACAAAATAATTCCATATAATTAAAAGAAATTACTCAGAATTTCTGGGACATTACATTCTTCCCATTATAAGGATTTATGTCCATGAAATCCACAACAAAGGCAAAAAAACCATAAGAGGGGACTGAGCTTGAATCTAAACCTCTTGCTCCCATGTGCTCTCATGGAGGTTCTCATGCTGCCAGCGTACATGCACATGAGGTATCGACTGCCCATGAAGGACCCACACTTTTTGATTCACAATCTCCACTGGAGCCTCCGTAAAAGTCACTCCATCTTCTAATTCCATTTCTCCATGGTCGATGACGTTTGATGGATCATGCACACCTCTCCTCAGCTATGGAAATGGAAAAAATTATGCACCCAGTTCATCTATGGGGAAAGAAATAGACAGTATCCCACCTCACCCACTCTACTAAGAATCTTGAGAGGTCTGATGAGACTTGGAGATAACTTTCCACCTCATCCAAATATTTGTAGTCCCTGTCGAGGAGAGACTCTCAAGAATACATGGTCCCCTTATTAAAACTCCAAGGGTCTCTGTATCTTGTTAGCATAATACTTCTTCCTACTCTGTGTAGTATTCACTTACTAACAAGCGAGACATCCTGATTCAAAATCTACCACTGCTTGCTTCATCCTGGACCATCAGTACTAACATCAGAGGTCCCAATACATCTTCTCCACTCCAGGATGTACCGCCAGTGGGGACGTATAAAACCCCCTCACCACCTCCTCCGGTAGTTCTACTGGTAACATGGTACATCCTCTCTATAGGATGACATGCTCTTCACCTTCATAAAATACATCAGGTGACTACCCTGAGGATATCAGAGCACGTCAAGCCTCGTAGTCAACTCTCCCATGTTGTGCCTCCCTGACCTGCTGAAGGAGAGGGGGAGTGACTGTAGAGACCCGAAACTTGACGTACGTTGACATTACATTACATTTGCGGAATACTTAGTACATAACAAAAACACACACACAAGGATCGTAATAGTTTAGTGTCTTTGGAAACTCGGAACGTAATCTTCTAATCGTGGTGAAAGATCTTCAATATCTCCCATAAAGATCTTCCCTCTTTTTTTACCTAAAACCTTTCTTTATATCCTGGGGAAAATAAAACATAAAAGGGTGAGCTCAAATGCTCAGTAAGGGTATACAAAAGAAAAATCAATCACATCATATTCATAAAAACATAACTTTTGTAAATCTTAACCTGCAAAAGAGAGCATAATTTCATAACATGGGATAAATCATAGTAGTGAAATGAAATCCCAATAATCATAACTTAAAACATGAAACTTTGTGGCATACACACATAATCCTAGAGAATCATTTCTTGTTAGTCAAGACTCATTTCCAAGACTATCTTAGTGGACAAAGTCCCATTCTGAATCGAGTAACCCTCGTTTCAGTCCTGTTTCACTGAACCGGTATAACCTACCATTTCAGCCATGTCTATCTCATGAGATATAAAATCTTTACCCAATGAATTGGAGGGAGATATAGGTCCCACCCATCTCATAATGATACCATTATTATGTGTGCCACAAAATCATAAATCATACATCATTTCATAACCCATGTAATAAAAATGGGATTCTTAAACAACATGACATCATAAAACAAATCATATAAGGTAAATGACTTCATAAAAATAATTCCCTCACAAGATAATAAAATCAATGTAATAATAGGGATAAAAACAGAACCCTTTATTATCTTACATGGAAAATAATTTTGATAAAACACTTGAACTCCATTCTTGAGGAAAATATCCTTTCTTCTTCAAAAACACTTTTCTTTTCTTAACATGTCATACAATTATAAACTAAAAGAAGTTGATTAAAAATAAACTTGAAAACTTGTAAAGGAAGCTTCTTGGAAATAATGTTTTAAAAATCCATTCATGCTGTATAAGTTAAAAAAACATTCTTCTCGTACTTTTGTCGGAAAAGTCAAAAAAGTACCTCGTACAAAAAATGACAAAAGATTCCTTTCATATCTTTTACTAAAAACTCACCGAAGGGTAAAATTGGATTTAAAAAATTTTAGGTGGATGGAAATAATATTACATATTGAGGAAATATGGATGTGGATGATAAAATACACCCCAGTAAATACTAAAGTATAAACAATCTCGGATAAAAATGAGATTGTGATATTTCCCTTACCTTAGGTCTGATTTGATTTGTATGTGTCCGAAGCTCCTGTATAATGGTTTAAATAATGTTATTGACTTATTCCAGAATCATAAATATTGATATGATATCGTATATGGTCATATTATTAGCTTCTTGTTAGTAATATTTCATTGTTACTTGTTACTCGGGTCTTTATTGCCTTTTGTTCTTATGCGTGTTTTGCCGAATAAATTTTTATTCTTCTTATAAGGTTATAGATACCTTATATCCAGAATGGTATTAGTGTAACATATATCATATTTATTCATTCAATTCATTTATATAATTACTATGTAATGATGATCATGTAGAACGAGTCGCATCACATCGTGGAGACGGTATTCCGTACGTACGCACGAGTGATGATATCGTTCCTATGATCGTGGAATTGTATTGGAGTATATGTATATTATTTCAGTATCAATATTACTTTATAATAATCATAAATAGTTACTCATTATACCATTATACCCATCCTTGTAAGGTGATGGTGGAAAATAGATTACACCACGGCGTGGAGACGGTATTCCGTACGTACGCACGCGCGGTGATTTCATTTTTCCGTAGGATGGATAGAAGGTGAATTAAGGTTGTTTCATATTTATAATAACATATCAGTATGTAAGTAATACTGATGTTATTACTTTATCATGAAACAACTAAAGAAGAATAAGTTGAAGAAGAAAGAAATTGAAAAGATCGGTAATGGATATTACCTCTTCTTTGGAACGCTTCTTTGAATCCTCCACTTAGGGAACTAAGATTGGTCTTTGAAGAATACCAGGACCTCTAGGATTATTCTAGGGAAGTGGAGAGTAGAAAATGGCAGGGGTTTGACGAGCTTGAGTGCTCAAATTGGTGTGATGAGGAGGGGGAGGAGGTGTCCTTTTATAAGGGAGGAGAGGGGCACCTTAGGAATATCTCAAAATATTATTTTATATTAAAGTCAAAATCGGTTTATAATGGTTCCAAAGGGTCTTATTTCGAATCTAAAGTGGGGATGGGTCGAAATCCTATCAACCAATAGGATTTAGACAAGTTTAGGATATTATTTTAACCTTATAAATTAGATTTAACTCTAAGTTAAATAATTTAACTTTTACCGTGTCTTTTTGTTTTCCTTCACTATATGGTTAATACACTTACTATAACATGCCAAACGAACCCTAAATTGTTTATTATTAATATATATATCCTTATCTAAGTCATTTGGCCGAACCTTAGATTTTTAGGAATAAAATAACAATTAATAATATAATATTTGATTTAAAAACTATTTTGTGTCAATTTTGACACTATTTGATATATGATTTTTGTGAAAGTCATAACATAATTATATGTTCGAACCAAGTTGATTAAATAAACACTAATATATCATAGTAACCTAGATAATTAGTGTAATTCATAAAAAGTCTCAAATTACATTTATTTTGGTGTTTATAACATCAATTATGTCAATATTTCATAAATAATATAATTACTGCATCATCTTTGTGTCATAAATAAATTAAATTATTTGATGTCTAAAAATTACAACTAAAATATCATTATGTAGGAAATATTTTTATCTTTCTAATGAATATTTAAAATAGAATTTATCTTATGTAAAACCCTATATTAAAAATGTTTTAGTAAATAAACTTTGATTTTAACTCTTTTAACTCTTCTTTGAATTAAATAATAATAAATGTCCTAATCTAATCCAAGTGGGTCTAAATGATAATATTTTACACTTAAGGCTGTTTTTAATCTAGATACACTTGTCCAATAGAATTAGGACATGTGTTAGGGTAATATTAATATCATTCTTACCCTTAATTACCCTATTTACTTTTAACCGTGGTAAATAAAAGTAAAAAGTTACTATTCACCAAAAATTATTTTCATCTCATTGAACCACATTTTACTTACTGACATCAACCGTGCCTCTCGGATTTTTGAAATTCCATTCACAGAAGCGGTAAAATTATGTTTTATGAAAAATTCAATTTTTTTAACTGCCACTTAGTAGTTTCACTATTCATCAAAAATTGATGTTTTTCAGAACAATGCCAAAATTTAATCCTAAGCTATATTTCATATTCCAAATTCAAAAATGAAGTCTATTTTACAAAATTCATAAAATAGAAGTTGCATTAATTAATTTTATAATTAAATCCCGATGTTAAAACAAATATCGTGTTTTTAAGAAACAATATCTATCAAAAGATTGACACTTGATTATGTCTGGTTTAAATGTGAAATTACATCGAATGACAATCATTGTATTAAATTTTAAAAATATATTCTAAATGTACTTTAAAACCACTCAAATTAATAATTTATCACTATTAATTATTTTGATTAAAAAAGTTGTTCTTAATTATAATTTAGTAATTTTCACTATTCATCAGAATATGAAAGTTATCCAAAAAGTACCAAAATTTCACCTTAGGCTAAACTCGATACTCCAAATCCATAAATGAAGTCCATTTTGAAAAATAAAATTTACAAAATTTTAAAAAGTGGTTATTACTATTCATAACGGCTAGTTTTAATAATATCTTAATAGCATATCGTTGTTTAGAGAAACTTGGTGTTGCGTACAACACACGCTATCATGGAAGGTCGCGATTACGTGTAATTTAAGCAAGGTCAGAGATGTGTGTTGTGAAATCTCCTTTTGGTGTAGCGTATAACATAAGACATTAATGAAATTAAAAAGAATATTTTTCATAAAATCTCGGGGTGTTACATTCTACCCCCCTTAAAATGAATTTCGCCCTCAAAATTCGTCGGGGTTATAAATGGTTTACTATTCGAAAGTTTCTTTAATCGAAACCCACATCATAAAAAGGAATACCAAAACCAATCTTTAAAAACAAAAGTATGAAACGTAATGGTTACCCAAATAAAATAATCACCGGGTTTCCACATAGGTGAAAATATGGATATGGAAGAGAAATCTAACCATCATGTTCTGATGGAGAGTGGTAGAGAACATGGCTATGGAAAAGCTAGCAATCACAAATCCTTAAATTTGTGACGATCTAAGGTACCATCTGATTAATCAGATATAAGAGCACTAGGAAAACATTTTTGGTTTTCAAGATCATTTCCCTAAAGTTGATGAAATTGGAATTAGAAGAAATACTTTTTTGATTTTGGTATAGTCTCACTGTTTGTCGTTCTTTGGACAATTTCTACTTCATCTCTAAAAGAAATGAAGTTGAATTTGTTATTCGTGATGTGTTAGCAGATCATGTGATAGAATGATGGGTCATTCCATCTATCTCAAAAGGTTAGAAAAGTTATCAAAAAATACATAAGTCCATCTATAGTGAGATTAATGATATATGGTTCCTAAAATGAACTTATACTTCATATATCATACTGATTAATATAATAAAACTTGTTTCTACTAAATAGGGACTTCCTGTAGGCCAGTGGTAGGCGATAAAGGCCAGTCGCACTTTGATTGCGAGTTCGATTCCCACAGCCTTGTCCGAAGCGATGGGCTGTCGCCCGTCCTGCAGGTTGTCCTTTTTCTAAAACTACATTACTATAACATCCCATCAATAATATCGAAAAAAAACTTCTATCCTTAAACAATACTAACTTTTGTCCAACATAATCCATTTCATCTTTAGGCTTATCCATAATACTGCAGTCCACTCTCATAACATAGTGAAAACGATTACCAGAGATTTAACACCGTCGTTGATCCCCATATAACATAAGATATGTTTTGTTGGTCACATTCCAAACATTCAAAGTCCTTAATCATGTATTCTCTTGAATACCCATTGAAACTTAGTGAAAACATGAATGCAGTTAAAAGTTAACACTTTCCACATATCAAAATCCTCAAAATTCTATATACTCAAACCATGATATCACTTAGTCCTTATATCAATCATGATCTCATGGATACTGTTAAACATTTAATTTTCTCATTTTCCCTTCATTATGCGCATAATATCTCAATCACTTTGAATACCACATTAGACCAATACATAAATCTTCCAATACTCCATGATACAACATTATTTTGGAATCCCATTACATAAACACTTAATCATTCCACCACATCGTTTTCATATTCAACATTGCCAATAGTGATCGCATGTGACTTCCCTTTGTCCTTTGCCTTAAGCGGTTGCTCATGTTGATCATCACTAACCCTTGGATTAGGGCATTTATTAGAATAATGCCCCATTTCCTTGCACTTGAAGCATTGAAGTGTTGGTGGTTCATTCTCTGCAGTGTTTGCTTTATTCACATCATTAGAAACCCTTTTTCCATTACCTCAACACTCAGCTGCTCGATGACCTTCTTTTCCACATTTTAAACATTTTCTAGTCCCTTTAAGACAATCTCCACCATGCTTCTTTCCACACTTTGTGCATAAGGAAACGTTCATCTTATTTTCACCATTAGTCTGAGATTTCTCCTTGAACTCCATCTTTCGTTTCTTGTCAAAACCATGAGATGGATATGTAACACCAACTTCCATTTCTACCTTGATATCACAACTCACAATTTCTTCATAGCTACTGAAGTCTCTTATAGCTAATTCCTTTCAAAGACTTGGTTTTATGCCACTGAAAAATCGATCAACTTTACTTTCAGGTTGAATGATAATGCCAGATGCATACCTTGCAAGTCTTGTAAAATTCTCTTCGTATAT
This sequence comes from Viscum album, assembly GCA_963277665.1. Classification (NCBI taxonomy): domain Eukaryota; kingdom Viridiplantae; phylum Streptophyta; class Magnoliopsida; order Santalales; family Viscaceae; genus Viscum; species Viscum album. The sequence continues at coordinate 2,091,016,825 of OY728152.1, forward strand.
ACCAACAGATTCATCATCCTTTTGCTTTAGTTCAAGAAACTCCTTCTCCATTTTTGTTCGAAGAATACGAGGGAAGTACTTACTGAAAAACAAGTTCTTGAACTCGTCCCATTCCATGGACTCAATTTCTTCTCTTGGCCTCGTATTCTTGATAAGATTCCACCATTGATCAGCTTCACCTTCCAAACGATATACTGCTAAGATGACTTTATCATGTTCAGAACATTGAAGAACTGAAAATATCTTTTCAGTGGTACTGATCCATTGTTCAGCAACAAGTGGATCAGAAGACCCACTAAAATAAGGTGGACGTTGCCTCATGAAGGACTCAATAGAATATTGTTCCCTTCTCTGCTCATTCGGAAGTCCAGAATGATTCATAGCTTGTGTAAGTATAGCAATAAGATTTTGCACTCCATCTCCCATAACATTTGTTTGTTCAGGAGGACAATCATTGCATTGTCCATTGCATTGATCAAAACGGTTCCTTCGGGTTCCAGCCATCGTCTAAAACCCAAAAAGAATAGTGTGAGAGGCAAAAATCATGCTAGGGAAAACAACATTATAAAGGGGGAGTACCTTCAATATCTAACATCTTAGGTTTAATTCTATGATCGTTAGCGTAATTGTAGTACTATAACCTATACGTATACTTAACCTTAGGGACATCCCTAGACATACCGTAGAAATATCTCTAGGGATCTCACAAACGTTTTCGCATCCTAGTTTCCAAAGGTTGACTAAACATTTCCTCTGATACCAACTGTAGAGACCCGAAACTTGACGTACGTTGACATTACATTACATTTTCGGAATACATAGTACATAACAAAAACACACACACAAGGATCGTAATAGTATAGTGTCTTTGGAAACTTGGAACGTAATCTTCTAATCGTGGTGAAAGATCTTCAATATCTCCCATAAAGATCTTCCCTCTTTTTTTTACCTAAAACCTTTCTTTATATCCTGGGGAAAACAAAACATAAAAGGGTGAGCTCAAATGCTCAGTAAGGGTGTACAAAAGAAAAATCAATCACATCATATTCATAAGAACATAACTTTTGGAAATCTTAACCTGCAAAAGAGAGCATAATTTCATAACATGGGATAAATCATAGTAGTGAAATGAAATCCCAATAATCATAACTTAAAACATGAAACTTTTTGGAATACACACATAATCATAGAGAATCATTTCTTTTTAGTCAAGACTCATTTCCAAGACTATCTTAGTGGACAAAGTCCCTTTCTGAATCGAGTAACCCTCGTTTCAGTCCTGTTTCACTGAACCGGTATAACCTACCATTTCAGCCAGGTCTATCTCATGAGATATAAAATCTTTACCCAATGAATTGGAGGGAGATATAGGTCCCACCCATCTCATAATGATACCATTCTTATGTGTGTCACAAAATAATAAATCATACATCATTTCATAACCCATGTAATAAAAATGGGATTCTTAAACAACATGACATCATAAAACAAATCATATAAGGTAAATGACTTCATAAAAATAATTCCCTCACAACATAATCAAATCAATGTAATAATAGGGATAAAAACAGAAACCTTTATTAACTTACATGGAAAATAATTTTGATAAAACACTTGAACTCCATTCTTGAGAAAAATATCCTTTCTTCTTCAAAAACACTTTTCTATTCTTAACATGTCATACAATTATAAACTAAAAGAAGTTGATTAAAAATAAACTTGAAAAATTGTAAAGGAAGCTTCTTTGAAATAATTTTTTAAAAATCCATTCATGCTATATAAGTTAAAAAAACATTCTTCTCGTACTTTTGTCGGAAAAGTCAAAAAAGTACCTCGTACGAAAAACGATAAAAGATTCATTTCATATCTTTTACTAAAAACTCACTGAAGGGTAAAATTGGATTTGAAAAATTGTAGGTGGATGGAAATAATATTACATATTGAGGAAATATGGATGTGGATGATAAAATACACCCTAGTAAATACTAAAGTATAAACAATCTCAGATAAAAATGAGATTGTGATATTTCCCTTACCTTAGGTCCGATTTTCTTTGTATGTGTCCGAAGCTCCTGTATAATGGTTTAAATAATGTTATTGACTTATTCCAGAATCATACATATTGATATGATATCATATATGGTCATATTCTTAGCTTCTTGTTAGTAATATTTCATTGTTACTTGTTACTCGGGTCTTTATTGCCTTTTGTTCTTATGCGTGTTTTTCCGAATAAATTCTTATTCTTCTTGTAAGGTTATAGATACCTTATATCCAGAATGGTATTAGTGTAACATATATCATATTTATTCATTCAATTCATTTATATAATTACTATGTAATGATGATCATGTAGAACGAGTCGCATCACATCGTGGAGACGGTATTCTGTACGTACACACGAGTGATGATATCGTTCCTATGATCGTGGAATTGTATTGGAGTATATGTATATTATTTCAGTGTAAATATTAATTTATAATAATCATAAATAGTTACTCATTATACCATTATACCCATCCTTGTAAGGTGATGGTGGAAAATAGATTACACCACGGCGTGGAGACGGTATTCTGTACGTACGCACGCGCGGTGATTTCATTTTTCTGTAGGATGGATAGAAGGTGAATTAAGGTTGTTTCATATTTATAATAACATATCAATATGTAAGTAATAATTATGTTATTACTTTATCATGAAACAACTAAATAAGAAGAAGTTTAAGAAGAAAGAAATTGAAAAGATCGGTAATGGATATTACCTCTTCTTTGGAACGCTTCTTTGAATCCTCCACTTAGGGAACTAAGATTGGTCTTTGAAGAAGACCAAGACCTCTAGGATTATTATAGGGAAGTGGAGAGGAGAAAATGGAAGGTTTTGGCCGAGAATGAGTGCTCAAATTGGTGTGAGGAGGAGGGGAGGAGGTGTCCTTTTATAAGGGAGGAGAGGGGCACCTTAGGAATATCTCAAAATATTATTTTTTATTAAAGTCAAAATCAGTTTATAATGGTTCCAAAGGGTCTTATTTCGAAGATAAAGTGGGTATGGGTCGAAATCCTATAAACCAATAGTATTTAGACATGGTTAGGATATTATTTTACCCTTATCAATTAGATTTAACTCTAAGTTAAATAATTTTACTTTTACCGTGTCTTTTTGTTTTCTTTCACTATATGGTTAATACACTTACTATAACATGCCAAACGAACCCTAAATTGTTTATTATTAATATATATATCCTTATCTAAGTCATTTGGCCGAACCTTTGATTTTTAGGAATAAAATAACAATTAATAATATAATATTTGATTTAAAAATTATTTTGTGTCAATTTTGACACTATTTGATATATGATTTTTGTGAAAGTCATAACAGAATTATATGTTCAATCGAAGTTGATTAAATCAACACTAATATATCATAGTAACCTATAAAATTAGTGTAATTCATAAAAAGTCTCAAATTACATTTATTTTGGTGTTTTTAACATCAATTATGTCAATATTTCATAAATAAGATAATTACTGCATCATCTTTGTGTCATAAATAAATTAAATTATTTGATGTCTAAAAATTACAAATAAAATAGAATTATGTATGAAATCTTTTTAGCTTTCTAATGAATATTTAAAATCGAATTTATCTTATGTACAACCTTATATTAAAAATGTTTTAGTAAATAAACTTTGATTTTAACTCTTTTAACTCTTCTTTGAATTAAATAATAATAAATGTCCTAATCTAATCCAAGTGGGACTAAATGATAATATTTTACACTTAAGGCTGTTTTTAATCTAGATACACTTGTCCAATAGAATTTTTACATGTGTTATGGTAATATTAATAGCATTCTTACCCTTAATTACCCTATTTACTTTTAACCGTGGTAAATAAAAGTAAAAAGTTACTATTCACCAAAAATTATTTTCATCTCATTGAACCACATTTTACTTACTGACATCAACCGTGTCTCTCGGATTTTTTAAATTCCATTCATAGAAGCGGTAAAATTAAGTTTTATGAAAAAATCAGTTTTTTTAACTACCACTTAGTAGTTTCACTATTCATCAAAATTTGATGTTTTTCAGAACAATGCCAAAATTTCATCCTAAGCTATATTTCATATTCCGAATTCAAAAATGAAGTCTATTTTACCAAATTAATAACATAGAAGTTGAATTATTTAATTTTATAATTAAATCCCGCTGTTAAAACAAATAGCGTGTTTTTAAGAAACAATATCTATCAAAAGATTGACACTTGATTATGTCTGGATTAAATGTGAAATTACATCCAATGACCAACATTGTATTAAATTTTAATAATATATTCTAAATATACTTTAAAACCTCTCACATTAATAATTTATCACTATTAATTATTTTGATTAAAAAAGTTGTTTTTAATTATAATTTAGTAATTTTCACTATTCATCAGAATATGAAAGTTATCCGAAAAGTACCAAAATTTCACCTTAGGCTAAATTCGATACTCCGAATCCATAAATGAAGTCCATTTTGAAAAATAAAATTTATAAAATTTCAAAAAGTGGTTATTACTATTCATAACGGCTAGTTTTAATAATATCTTAATAGCATATCGTTGTTTAGTGAAACTTGGTGTTGCGTACAACACACGCTATCATGGAAGGTCGCGATTGCGTGTAATTCAAGCCAGGTCAGAGATGTGTGTTGTGAAAGCTCCTTTTGGTGTAGCGTATAACACAAGACATTAATGAAATTAAAAAGAATATTTTTCATAAAATCTTGGGGTGTTACAGTGACAGTCATAGACGAGAGGTAATTAGCTTTATCTCTATCCACGAAGGATATCAGCAGCACGACTAGCTACCACATTTCCCTTTCTTGGATTATAGACTATCTCAAAGTCATAGTTAGGGAGGAACTCTAGCCACTCCTGTGTGAAACAGAAAACTGAGCACTTCTACTACCATGAGGGTAAGGTTGGCCAACTCACAAGTGATCGGTTGCTCCCTCCTATACAAGAGTTTATCTTATGCTGCCTGGGTTTTCTTTTTTCTCCGACCAAGGAAAATAACTTTCCAAAGTTGTAGGTAAACCACAAATTTTTTTCCTAATACAGCCAATCTGAGTATGAACTATGGATTTACAGTCCATACCAAAACTAACGTCATAAGGGTTTTATGCTTCCACTAAGAGGTTCCAACTGAAACTCACACCTCAAGGGTCAGATCACACAATCGACGTAAGTGTGATTATCAAGTATCCTCCAAAATGTATCTCCATATGCGACGGACAATTAAACGGCTTAACCGGAAACTCTATGTTTTGGACAATATTCATGGAAGGAAGGAATTATTAGTACAAATTTCTATTAATACGGTAGCTAGTAGTAGACATAGACTGTTCATCGAATCCTTCCTAGAGCCCTTGGGTCCCACTCCTTGACCATATGTAGCTACTCCCTACCGCTGTCCTACAGCTCCCTAATACTAGTGAGGACCACAAAGGGGGGTGGTTGTAACATGTCGAAATGTACACCAGCCCATGCTGCTCTCCTTGCTGTTCTTCCACATCTACAGACCTACAGATTCATTTTTCCCTAACACATATTCTTCCCAAAACATTTATACATGCCCATGTCTCTAAGACAGGTGCCAGTTTTCTTTCATTAAAAATACTAACATTCATTGGTTTTATCCTCTATGAAAAATAATATTCAACCAAAAAGGTTCTCTTTATCACCCTATCATAGGTAGGAATGCATAGAGGAATAGTGTTGGCTCAGACATCCTTAAACACACCGCGCATAGAAGTCTGATCCCTGATGAATTGATCGTATCGTATTCATTGAGTACCAGGAATGGTTGGTACGCCACGATGAATACTTAGCTACCAACATGTCATCCTGCAGAAGTTGTAGAAGCTCTAGGGAACTCTCATCCACCTCCCCAAGCCATTCCTTAGCAGGCTGTGAGTCTGGCTTGCCTCAGAACCGGAGGGGTATCTGATGCTGAAACTCATATAAGGCTCAAAGCCTAAATGTGTCCTCTACTAGTACCGCCGATTATAAATGTTTCCCAATGAGTAGTGATAAAGAATACACACTACATGAAGGTACAATCTTGGGAAATAGTCCATGTACCGAAGCCTCATCACTATGAGGACCATCCACAAGGTCACTCACTCGAAAGGACTATAATATAAGATCATTATATTTTCTCTCGGTGTCTCAACTATGTAGAAATCTCTAGCCACAGCCTCTAGCAAGTCCTTATAAACCTGGGAATCTATCTCTCCTCGAAACCTCAGAGGCCTCTTCCATTGGAACATGTGCAGCATGCTCAATTGGCGTGCATGCTCTTCTGGTGGAGATGGTGGAAATGCTCGTCCAATGGGTATTGGTGCTTCTGTTACACCACCCGAAGGTGCTAACACTGTAAGAGGGCCTTGCACTGATACCTCATCACTCAGTGGGCCTTCATCGTGTACTCTCTCAGTAATCATAGCTGGATTTCTACATGGTGGCATCATGATAAGGAATAGGTACACCACGATCTTTAAGTTATACCTAGGGAGCTGAATCCATGGAAATCCTAACAAATTTTTTTGAAAAACACATGCAATCGATGTTTCATACATTGAGTCAGAAATTAGAATCCTGGGTCCTGATGTATGGATTCATCGGCCACCACACCAACACTAGACTCCCCAAAATGAAAACCACACTCATAACACGTAACACTATTGCTTCCCAGAAAATATTAGTGTTAATGTTCTTTGATAGAACCGAACTCCTCTGAGAGAAATTTTCCACGACCTGTCCTCTGGGTACTGTGTCGTAAATATCCCATGGCCATCTTCTATAGGACATTGGCTGGTGACTAGCACTGAAAGGAATACTCCCTTAAATGGTATGTAATTTCCTTTAATCTTGTACAAACACACAGTCCAAGAACACAACAAGAGGAAAATTTTAAGTAAAATGTTGTAGTAAATGAGTGTAGAGAGTAAAAGGGGTCGGAATACATGACCAACTTTAAAGGTACATCTGAAACTACAATACAACTAAAATAAAATAGAAAAAACCTACGGGGTCATCCTCTGAGGTTCCTACTTGAATGGTAGGTACAGATCGCATCCTCAGCACTCCATGTCCGTCCATCTCCTCCACATCACGTCACACCGAAAGGTCCACCTCCATGCACCGTCCAGTCCTAGCTCCATTAGCCTTGATCAATGTTATACATTGTCTACACAAGACCCGACAAGGTGCAGGAAAAGCCTGTGCAGGGGTGAGTATAACGATACTCCGTAGGGACCCCAATACCACATAGGTCTCCTAAAGTTCCACAAAGGAAAACTACAAGAAAGACATCAACTCTACTTAGGTATATTCCCATACATACACCTAAGTTAATATGATATACACATCTCATACATGATGGAAGAATACCACAAAGGTAAAAGTACCACATAGGTAAAGTACCACATAGCATAACCTTGATCACAAGGACAAAGTAAAGACACATCACACCAGGATTTATTCTAGGGGTAGTAACAGGTGACATTCTGAACACATCATCTACTGAAGAACTCCTCCTCTATCGAGTACATTGGGCCTAGTGTGTCACACAGTGGTGCTTACCACTAACCATGGACTACTGAGGTATTCCTCTTGTCGAGAACTATGGGTCTGCCACGTCACACATAGGCACTCTCCAACGTGGGTCTTCCACCTCACACAGAGGCGCTGCCCCTCATGGAATTCTGAGGTACTCCTCTTATAGAGTACCATGGTTCTACCGCATCACACAAAGGCATTCCCCACCATGGATCTACCGCATCACACTAAGGCATTCCACATAAGGCCGATCGAGTCACTCCGAGTTGAAATGGTCAGCAGTCGTCAAGTATCAGCTAGTCACAGGGTTATGTACATATCATTCTTGGGAAAACCTCTCCCCAAGCCACTGTTCATACCTAAACTACCTCAAATTTCTAAAAAAAATTAACCAAGTGGCCTGTCATGAAAAAAGGGATCTAATGCAATAGACAGCGCGTCAATTGGACACTCGGTCTGTATGTTATTAGCATTTCCGCTCTGAGTTCTTGGTTGGATTCAATGTCCTATCCAACCCAGATGTACTCCAACATTATCCAAAACTCAAGTGGATTATACAAAAAGGATCATATTGATCCAAGGATTCCATCACCACAGACGGTTCATCAAATGAAATCCTAGTTCTCATGTTATGGCCCAAAAGGTAATATTGGGCCCTGGTGGGCCTGGGTCCGTTCTGGCCCGGTCAGGCCGACCCAGCCCGGCCCGGTTTGGGTTGTCCCAACCCGATTCAGGTCTGGCCCAGCTGGCCTGGGCCTCGACAGGCCCAGCCCATAGGGCCGTGGTCCGACCCGACCTGCGAAGGGCAGGACCCATTAGCGCGGACCGATGGGCGGCTCATGGTGCGACCCATGGTGTGGCCCGTAGTGCGGCCTCACAGTGCCACCAGGCTAGCACAAGAGAATGCTCGGAGGTCCCACATGGTGCACCACGACTGGCTGGAATGGCTGACCGGTCTTCCTTGCTGTAGCATGATGGCGCCGCTGTCCACCTGCGTCTAACCAGGTGTCGGCCACAGTTCACCTCCGCCGTGGCCAAGCGGCCGCAACCTACTACTCCACTAGTTGCACGTATGCATGCCACCACTCCTCCATGTAGTTATCCAATTGTCAGCCTCCACCCTTCCCTACCATGGCCAATGAGCCGCCGCCTCCTCATCAACTGGAGGCATAGATGTGGGCCACCATTCCTTCCTGGTTGCCGGCAGGGTGCTGGCCGCCACCTTCTTCCGTGAGCCACTTCGGCTTCATTCCAAGCCCAAAAAATAGAACTATTGTGTATTCATGATCATCATGTCTAGGTATTAGCGTCCATATATAGCACTCAATAAAATATTTTGTATCCATCATCATTAAATATCTGGCGTTGAAGAATGCATGAAGAACGCACGAAGAATCAGATGATAAGAGGCATGGTATATTTGTGGGACGATGACTATGTTAGTTAGGCCATTATCGTTGTGATACCCGAATTGGAATAATTGATAAATAAATTAAATCATATATAAGTCCCCTAACTGTATTTTCCATAGCAGTTGGCGCAAGGAAGAAGACGAAGTCATTGAAGATTGATGTTGGTGTTCGTCACTACCACAAGACACTCCAAGGTCGGTTCCTCATTCTGTGATTACGGAAGTCAATCTTCATTGGATGATCTTTTTTTGGGGGGAAGAACATTCCAACACACCAAGGATCTCCCCTCATTTTCCAATACCTTTTCCCATGATAGGTGAGGAGAAAAAATAAATAGGCTTAAGAAATAATTTTATTAGTATTTGTACATTAATTAAATAATGTTGGAACATTTATTATGGAGAAATCAAAGACTCAAATTTGATTCATTAATTCCAAATTAATGAATCCTAATAATAAAAGAGGAATGTGGTTACACATTTTGTGTAACTGGGCATTTAATGTCGAGCATTAAATGCCCGACCACCCTCATGTGGTCCCCACCTTCATGTTTCAAATGGGAGGTTTAAATTTCAAAAATAAAATGAAGCATGTTTATTTCATTTTCCCCCATGAAAAGTCTGAAAACTAAATTCCACCCTAGACAATCTGTGGTAGATGTGAAGGTCTCCTTTATTAAATATCATCACTGTGAGTTCAATGGTTTCCTCCGATTTCAATTCCAAGCACTGGTTCAAAAGTTACAAAATTTTGTGCGTGAGTTTGCTGAACGTACTCGAAAAAAGTTCGGAAAATTATTAACAGTCACCCTTGACCAGTGACTCTCAAGGTTAGGCTCTCCCTATGTGAAACATTCCCTAAGGAACCCAACGGTAGTCTACGATTTCTAATCCGAGTTACTGTTTAAAAGATTTGTATTTTAAAATAAAATAATTAACATTTAATTATTTTACTTATGGCTAAAAACTATCTTTCTCTGGTATCCTGCGCCAGCCAATGTTATTATCTTATTAAAAAAATCATACCCTCATGAGTTTAGAAGTTGTCTCAGATTTTTAATTTGAAGTAATGTTTGTGAGTTATCGGCATCTGAAAAATAAAATAACTTTATTTAATTATTTTATTTATGGTTATTCCATATTCATGTTTTCTCACAGGAGGCCCATGCCGACTAAATTTAATTAGCTCTAATGGTAAACCTGCCATCCTGAGCGCAATGGCACCCTCAGATTTCTGATCAGAGTAATTTCATAAGACTTATTCCACTTTTTTTAGTAAAACTGCTTCTGCACACTAATTAAACATTAACAAAAACATTGAAGGATCATTTCGGGCACTCTGAGCCTCGGAATCATGCGCCGTTAGATTTTGTGGTCACCAAATAATTATATATAATTAAAAAATATTCATAATTTCCAGTACAATACAAGATCGCCAGACCAAACTACTATGATGTTTTTGAAATTACTCTTTCAGGGTTACGAAAAAGTTTATTTCTATAACAGCGTGATTATCCATAATGTCCTTACATACCTTTGTATGGGCATGGGATTTTTCAAGATTATCATGTTCCATATGTTAAGAAGTGCCTTCCAAATAATTCGTTTATTTAATACTCAAATTGTAACTGCATGAATATTAGTGTAATGGGGTTCCAGTACAAGAAGGAATAGTCCCTATTAGTTTCATCCTTCATCACAGTGGTTAGACTTCCAATATGAAGGATCATGTTATAGATCCAAGTCCACATTATTGTGATTCCAATTTTTAGGCTTCTCAAATATATCGATCTAATAGTTGGAAGAAAAACTGTGATCTTCTTTCTAGAGGAGGTGTCATGCCCGAGTGGATGTGGGTATTCTAGGTATGTCAGACTTGTGCAAAATTCAGGAAAGAGTTAGGAGATGCTCATATCTACGAAGCTGTATAGATAGGTAAAACTTATGTTTATAAAAATGAGTTCATTCCTGAATTACTTAGATTTTGGAGTCCACAAACGAATTCATTTCATTTGATGCGTGGTTAAGTTGCTATTAGTCTTTGGGATATTTACCAAATAGTTCGGATTCCCATTCTTGGAGAAATGTATGATGAATTCATTCTGCCTACTATAACATGGTTTGATGCTAATATAACACCACCACTGGCCCTTGAATTATTTATGATAGTGAAGAATTTACCCAAAGACAAGAAATATATCCATTCTAGAGTGCGAATGGAAGCCATCTTATAACCAACAATAGAGAAAGGTCCAACCTGTGGACGTCCTGCTATTTATCTTTCTACAGATAATGGGGGCAGTTCAGGTACATATTGGCCTATGCTATAAAGGGTTGACTATAAGCACTGGGGCGATAAAGCAAAACCAAATATAGATGAAAAAGTATGCTTAACTTTCTTCCTTGTTATGTGGCTAAGCATTTATTTTCTTCCAGTCTGTGAATCCTGTAACAACCCGAGATTTTATGAGATATATTATTTTTATTTTCTTTGAAGTTTTCTATTATACAATACACCAAGATTAGCTTGTACTATACGCAACACCATATTAGCTTTCAGTATACACAACAATATTATTGGCTCGTGTTACACGCATTTTCAAGTTCGTTTTGTGGAAATTATTCTACGCAACATTAAGTATAGATTTTTTTTAATTTATAAATGAAAGAAGTTTTGATTATGTTATATGCAACACCAAACAGATATTTCACAACACACAGCCCTGACTTGGCTTGCATTACATGCAATCAAGACCTTCCTCAATAGCATGTGTAGTACGCAACACCGAGTTTCACTAAATGATATATTAGTATAATATTATCATGAACTAGCCATTATGAATAGTAATACCCATTTTTGAAATTTTATAAATTTTATCTTTCAAAAGGGTCTTCATTTTTGGATTCGGAATACCTAAATTATCCTAGGGTGAAATTTTAGTATTTTTCTGAAAACTTTCAGTTTTTGTTGAATAGTGAAAACATTGGGTTATTATTTAAGAACTGACATTTTATATGAATAATTAATTATTTTATTTAAATTTATTTTAGGTCAAAATTGATAAATAATACCTATATATGTTCAATGTAATTCATTAGAGTCATTTCATAATAATTTCCGATATATAAAAAGTTTATTGAACTTTTCACCGTCTTTTACCTACCTCCTAGGAGCTTTTTGCAAACATACATAAAAATTAATTTTACCACTTCTGTGAGTATAATTTTAAAAATCTGAGAGACATGGTGAATATCAAGGAGTAAAATGTGGTTCAATAAGATAACAATAATTTTCCTTTAATAGTAACTTTTTACTTTTATTTACCACGGTTGAAAGTAAATAGGGTAATTATGGGTAAAAATGATATTATTATTACCCTAAAAAATGTCATAATTCTATTGTATAAGTTTAATTAGACAAAAAACAACCTGAGGAATAAAATATTGTCATTTAGGTTCACTTTTATTAGATTAGGACATTTATTATTATTTTATTTAAAGAAGAGTCAAAATGGTTAAAATCAAAGTTTAATAACTAAAACATTTTTAATATAGGGTTATACATAAGATAAATTCGACTATAAATATTAATTAGAAATATAAAACTATTTCCTACATAATGGTATTTTATTTATAATTTTTAGATCTTAAATAATTTAATTTATTTATGACACAATGTTGATGCATTAATTATCCTATTAATGAAATATTATCATAATTGATGTTATAAATACCCAAATAAATGTAATTTGAGACTTTTTATGAATTACAATAATTTTATAGGTTAATATGACATGTTAGTATTCATTTAATTAACTTTCTTCGAACTAATCATTCTGTTATGAGTTTAAAAAAAATTCAAGTACCAAATAGTGTCAAAATTGACATAAAAAAGTTTTTAAAACAAATATTATATTATTATTTGTTATTTTATTCCTAAAAATATAAGGTTTGGTAAAATTACTTAGATAGGGATATATATGTTAACAATGAACCACTTGGGGTTCTTTTGGATTGTTGTAGTATTTTTATAAACCATACAGTATAAGAAAACAAAAAGACCCGGTAAAAGTTAAATTATTTAACTTAGAGTTAAATCTTAATGATAAGGATACAATAGTAACCTAAACTTGTCTAAAATATATTTCTTGAGAGACGTTAGACCCATTACCACCTTATCTTTTAAATAAATCAATTTTGAACTATTAAAAACCGAATTCAACTTTATTATAAAATAGTATTTCTAAGTTATCTTAAGGTGCCCCTCTCCTCCCTTATAAAAAGAGAACCCCTTACCTATTATCTTAACAGCCTTATGAGCCTTGAAACTCGTCTAACCCCTACCCATTTCTCTTCTAAACTTCATTAGAAACATTCTGGAGTTTCCGGTCTTCTCAAAAGACCAACTCTACTTCCTTAAGAGGAAGCATAAAGGTGGTTTGTCGAAGAAGAGGTAATCTCTTCATCTGATTCTCTCAAGTTTCTTTCTTCTTCTACTTCTTCTTCTTTATTTGTCTCGTTATAAAGTAATAACAACAGTATTACTTATATACTGATATGTTATTATAAATATGAAGCAACCCTATTTCACCTTCTATCCATCCTATGGAAAACGAAATCACTGCGTGTGCGTACGTACGGAATACCGTCTCCACACCGTGGTGTAATCTGTTTTCGACAACCAACTTACATAGATGGGTATAATGGTGTAAATAAATAACCATATATTATTATTGTAAAGTGATACTAATTATGAAATATTATACATACACTTCAATATAATGACACGATCATGGGAATGATATCATCGCTCGTGCGTACGTACGGACTACAGCCTCCACGACACGATGAGATTCATTCTCCATGTTAACCATTCAAGAATGATTATAATGTATATATAATTAATAATAATAAAATATATTACATAATTAAGCTATTGTATTTATGTGTGTATATATATATATATATATATTTCATCTACATACTTCCATTAAAGTCAATAAATAATGGAAAACAACATTCATACATATGTACGGCCTACCATCTCCATGAACAGTGTGTTTAATTTTATTTATCTATCCATTATATATATATATACTGAATATATATGATATATAAATCATGTTTTACATTTTTTAAGTAATTAAATCATGATATAACTAATTATAATATCATGAACAACAAGTCCAAACATGTACGATAAATGAAACAATTTTACCCAAAACGCTACTTTAACATGGAATTGACAAATGAACGGGTAATATAAATACCTAAGTGAACCATATATGATATAATAACAAAGAATATGATTCTTTAATAAGTCAATGACATTATTTAAATCATTATACTGGAGGTTCTGATACAAAAGACGTATATCGAACATAAGGTAATGGATAATTTTTCAATCACATTTTTATCTGACATTGCATATACATAAGTATTTACTGGGGTTATATTTTTCATCAATGACCATAAAATGTTTATCATAAAGTGTTTAATATTCTTCAATGTATGTTTAAATTAATTTTTACCCCTCTTTGACTTTTACATTATGTTATGGAAGGAATCTTTCTTTTTTTACCATACGTGGTACTTTTTCACTTTTCCGACAAAAGTACGAGGAAAATGTTTTTTTATACTTATACTGCATAAAAGGATTTTTACAATTTCATATCACCTAATTTTCAAGATGCATCCTCTACACGTTTTAATGGTTGTTTTCAATAAAATCCTTTTCTTTTAAAATTTTGTGGCATTTTGTAAAAATAAAATGATTTTTAAGGAGAAAGGATATTTTCCTCAAGAATTCATTTCAAGTGTTTTATCAAAACTATTCTCCATCTAAGACGAAATTATTTAGCATGGTTATATTTCAAATATAATGTCTCAATTATTTACATGGTTTGATTCTTCTTATGATGAAATGATATCCATTTGTTTTATATGGATTATGTTATGATGGCATGATGATTATGAAACCCATTTTATTCTTTGGGTTATGATGAATTATTTATGTTTATTTTGTGGCACAAGAAAGAATGATTTAAATATAAGATGGGTGGGACCTATATCTCCATCCAATGAATTGGGTAAAGATTTATATCTCATGAGGTAGACATTCCTAGAATGGTAAGTTAATCTGGTTCAGTGTTACAAGAGTGAAATGAGGAGTGGACTCGATACAGAAAGGGACTTTGTTCACTAAGATGGTCTTGGTAGTTATTCCATGGCTAATATGGAAATCATAACATGTTCTTAATGGTTTCCACAATTACATGATTTATTCACATGCTATTTTATCATGATTGATGTCCCATTATGATCTATGCCTTACATACTGACATGTTTTATGTCATTGCACAGTATCTTGATGTTTAAACATTATGTTCATGTTTTTAAGTTCAAATGTATATGATTTGTTTTATTTTCTCCATTCTTACCCTTACTGATAATTTGAGCTCACCCTTTTTTATGTTTTCTTTTCCCCAGTATTTAAAGAAATATTTTATGTAAGAAAAAAAAAAGTGGAAGATCCTTGTGGGAGATGTTGAAGATATTTCACCACAATTAGAAGATTATGTTTCGAGTTTCCAATGACACTAAACTATTACGGTCCTTGAGTGTTGGTTCTTGTTATGTATTAAGAATTCCTCAAAATTAATGTAATGTCTATGTACGTCAAGATTTGGGTCTCTAAAGTTGGTATCAGATGAATGGTTTAGTTACCCTTTGGATACTATGATGCAAAAATTGAGTGAAATACCTAGAGATATTTCTAAGGTATGTCTAGGGATATCCCTAAGGTTTAGTATAACTATAGGTTATAGTCCTAGAGTTATGTTGATGATCATGAATAACCTAGGGTGAACCTAAGGTGTCATGGATTAAATAATGTGTGATAAGTGAGACATCTCATAAGTGACTTTTAATGATTATGTGGTTCCTCGTTATTTTAACTATTTCTTACACTATAGTTTTTATTTTTTGTTAATGGAGGGAATGAGAAGGAAATTCATTTAACGTTGATTCCGATGAAAAAATTGGTGATTGTGATCAACAAAATTGTGTAATGCTTAGAGAGAATGATATTGTGATTATGCCGAATCAGTCATCACGATATATGATTAACATGTTGAACTTTGGTGGTATTCCTAAGACATCAAATAAAAGGAAGATGGAATTTTATGCATGGTCACATGGTGAGGATCATAGAGAAAGAAAGAATGAGATTTCTAAATAAGGGAAGAAAAACCTTTAGGAATACCTCAAATGGAGGGGAAGATGTTATCTGTGTGGAGAAAAGGGTCATAGAGTGATGGACTGTTATGGAGTTCAATGAATTATTTGTGGAGAACATGGGCATTACCCAACTCAATGCCCTGACCTAAGAGGTTACTTCTAAATCAAGGAAGCACTTACTCCATGAAAATCATTGAAGAGGATGGAATGAAGTGTTTATGTATTGGTATTAAATAATAATGTTGTTGAGGTACTTTTATGGTATATTAGAATATTTTTGTATTAGTATATTGTGGTTTTCAATAATTTTATGGTACTGGTAACCATGACAAGTGATTCAAATATTTTGGAAAGCAGATGATAGGAACATAATGAATGGATAAGTAGAAAATAATATGTTTGATAGTATTCATGATCTCATGATTGTTATAAAGACTAAGTGATATCATGGTTTGAGTATATAGAATTTTTTCGATTTTGGTATGTGGAACGTGTTAACTTTTAACTGTATTCATGTTTTTACTAAGGTTCAATGGGTATACATTTATCAAGAGAATAAATTATTATGGCCTTTGAATGTTTGGAATGTGACCAAAAAGACATATCATATGATATAAGGGGATTAATGATGGTATTAACATGCTTGTTATATGAACTCGATGGTAATTGTTTTCTCTATAATATGATATTGGACAACAGTATTTTGGATAAGCCTAAAGATTAGAATGGATTATGTTGGACATAAGATATTATTGTTTAAGGCTAGAACTTTTTCGATATTATTGATAGAAAGTTATAATAATGTATTTTTAGAAAAAGGACAACCTTCAAGATGGGCAAGAACCTGTCATGTCAGACAATGTTGTGGGAATCGAACCCACAACTGAAGTGTGACGAGTATTTATCACCTACCACTAGCCCATAGGAAGTACATGGTTAGAGAAACTTGTTTTATTATATTATGCAGTATGATATATGAAGGATAAGTCCATTTTAGGAACCAAATATAATTAATCTCACTATAGATGGAATTATATATATTTTATAACTTCTGATAACCTTTTATTTGAGACAGATGGAATGACCCATCATTTTATCACCTGATCTACTAACACATCGCGAATGACAAATTCTACTTCATTTCTTTAAGAGATGAAGTGTAAATTGTCCAAGGAACGACCAACGGTGATATTGTACCAAAATTAAGTAAGTACTTATTCTAATTCAAAATTTTCAACATTAGGGAAATGATGTTGAAAACCAAAAATGTTTTCCTATTGCCCTTATATCCGATGAATTAGATGGTACCTTAGATCATCACAAATTTATGGCTTTGTGATTGTTGGCTTTTTCATAGCCATGTTCTCTACTACTCTCCATCAGAATTTGATGGTTTGATTTCTCTTCCATATCCATATTTTCACTTATGTTGTCCTATGTGGAAGCCCAATGATTAGTTAATTTGGGTAACCGTTACGTTTCATACTTTAGTTTTTAATGATAAGTTTTGGTATTGATTTTTACGATGTGGGTTTCTTTGAAAAAACTCCCATGTAATAAACCATATATAACCCCAACAAATTTCGAGGGAAAAATTCATTTTAAGGGGGGTAGAATGTAACAACCAGAGATTTTATGAGATATATTATTTTTAATTTATTTGAAGTGTTCTATTATACATTACACCAAGATTAGCTTGTACTATAGACAATTCCATATTAGCTTGCAGTATACACAACACTAATCTTGGCTCGTGTTACACACATTTTCAAGTTCATTTTGTGGAAAATATTCTACGCAACATTAAGTATAGATTTTATTTATTGTATAAATGAAATAAGTTTTGATTATGTTATACGCAACACTAAACGAAGCTTTCACTACACGCAGCCCTGACTTGGCTTACATTACACGCAATCAAGACCTTCCATGATAGCGTGTGTAGTACGCAATACTAAGTTTCACTAAACGATATATTAGTATAATGTTATCATGAACTAGCTATTATGAATAGTAATACCCACTTTTTGAAATTTTATACATATTATCATTCATAATGGACTTCATTTTTTGATTCGGAATATCGAAATTCCCCTAGGGTTAAATTTTGGTATTTTTTTTGAAAACATTCAATTTTTTATGAATAGTGAAAACACTAGGTACTATTTAAAAAACCGACATTTTATATAAATAATTATTTATTTTATTTAAATTTATTTTACGTCAAAATTGATGCATAATACCTATATAAGTTCAATATATTTCATTGGAGTCATTTTATAATAATTTTCGATATATAAAAATTGTATTGAACTTTACACCATATTTTACATACATCCTAGGAGCTTTCTGCAAATTTACATAAAACATAATTTTACTGCTTCTGTGAGTGGAATTTCGAAAAACCTGATAGAAAAGTTTAATATCAAGAAGTAAAATTTGGTTCAATAAGATAAATTGTTTTTGGTGATTAGTAACTTTTTACTTTTATTTACCACGATTAAAAGTAAATAGGTTAATTAAGGGTAAAAATGATATTATTATTACCCTAACACATGCCCTAATTCTATTGGATAAGTGTGATTCGACCAAAAACAACCTTAGGAATAAAATATTTCCCTTTAGGTTCCCATGGATTTGATTAGAACATTTATTATTATTTTATTTAAAGAAGAGTTAAAATGGTTAAAATCAAAGTTTAATAACTAAAACATTTTTAATATAGGGTTATACATAAGATAAATTACACTATAAATATTAATTAGAAAGATAAAATGATTTACTACATAATTTTATTTTATTTATAATTTTTAGATCTTAAATAATTTAATTTATTTATGACATAATGATGATGTAGTATTTATCTTATTAATGAAATATTAACAAAATTGATGTTATAAATTCCCAAATAAATGTAATTTTAGAATTCTAATGAATTCAACTAATTTTATGGGTTAATATGACATGTTAGTATTGATTTAATTAACTTTTTTCTAACTAATAATGCTTTTATTATTTTCAAAAAAAATAATGTACCAAATAGTGTCAAAATTTACATAAAATAGTTTTTTAAAAAAATATTATATTATTAATTGTTATTTTTTTCCTAAAAATCTAAGGATCGTCCAAATCACCTAGATAAAGATACATATATTACTAATTAACCACTTGGGGTTGGTTTGGATTGTTATAGTATGTTTATTAACCATATAGTGTAAGAAAACAAAAAGACATGGTAAAACTTAAATTATTTAACTTAGAGTTAAATCTAAATGATAATGATAAAATAGTAACCTAAATATGTCTAAAATATATTTGTTGATAGAAGTTAGACCCATACACACCTTTTCTTAGAAATAAATCAATTTGTAGCTATTAAAAACTGAATATGGCTTTATTATAAAATAATATTTTACGTTTTCTTATGGTGCCCCTCTCCTCCCTTATAAAAAGGGTACCCCTTCCCTCTTCTCTTAAAACCGATTTGATCCATGAAGCTCGGACAACCCCTACCCATTTCTCTTCTCAACTTCCCTAGAAACATTCTTGGAGGTTCTGGTCTTCTCAAAATACCATCTCTACTTTATTAGGAGGAAGCCTAAAGGAGGTGCGTCGAAGAAGAGGTAATCACTTATTCTGATTCTCTCAAGTTTCTTTCTTCTTCTACATCTTCTTCATTAGTTGTCTCATTATAAAGTAATAACATAAGTATTACTTATATATAAATATGTTATTATAAATATGAAACAACCCTACTTCACCTTCTATCCATCCTATGGAAAATGAAATCAATGCGCGTCCGTACATACGGAATACCGTCTCCACGCCGTGGTGTAATCTGTTTTCGACCACCACCTTACTTGGATGGGTATAATGGTGTAAATAAATAGCAATATATGATTATTGTAAAGTGATATTGATTCTGAAATACTATACATACACTTCAATTCAATTACACAATCATGGGAATGATATCATCGCTCGTGCATACGTACGGACTACCGTCTCAACGACGCGATGAGATTCATTCTTCATGTTAACAATTAAAGAATGATTATAATGTCTATATAATGAATGATAATGAAATATATGAAATAATTAAGCTACTGGATTTATTTTTGTATATATATATATCATCTAATTACTTCCATTCAAGTCAATAATGAAAGGAAAACAACATTCATGCGTACGTACGGCCTACCGTCTCCATGAACGGTGTGTTTAATTTCATTTATCTATCTATTATATATATATATAATGAATATATATGATATATAAATAATTTTTTACATTCTGGAAGTAATTAAATCATTTTATAACTAATAATAATATCAAGAACAACAAGTCCAAACACCTACAATAAATGAAACAATTTTACCCAAAACGCTACTTTAACATGGAATTGACAAATGAATGGGTAATATAAATACTTTTTTTTAATGGTAGTGCTTTGGTCAAAGACCATAGCACAATTTATTGATAAACAAAACAGGGTTACAAGAGTCGAAAAGATGGGATTTTTTTACAATCTCTATCAAGAAGGTAAAATAAATCAGAAGGAATAGAGTCCATCCAAGTCATGTGTTGATGAACTCCTTTGTTGGAAAGAGCATCAGCAACAACATTTGCTTCCCGGTAGGCATGAGTAGCTATGTAGTCCATCCCGTGAAGCAAATTCAGACAATTTATCCATCGTGTGGTAAGAGTCCAGGCCAGATTGATGTTTCCATTCCAGATGGCATGAATGATAGTGGTTGAATCACTTTCTATCCAGAGCTTTCTCCAACCTCTTTGGTGCGCAAAATCAACAGCATGAATGACCCCCAACATTTCCTCCTCCAGAGAAGAAGAGTGACCACAACCAACAAAGAAGCAGCCCTGACACTGCCCAGCTGAGTCTCTGAAGATGGCACCACAACTGGCAGGTCCAGGGTTGCCTTTGGAGGTGCCATCGACGTTCACTTTAATCCATCCTGGCATTGGAGATTGCCAGAATACTTCAAATGAGTGTTTGGGCTTTGGGTAGATGCCAGGAACACGGAGCTGTCGAAGAATCACAAAGTCACCAACTGAGTTGTTACAACAGTCTTTTTGTATTGAGGCAGCTTCATGAACCGCCAGAAGAATCCGAGCTTTCCCTGCATTAAGATTGAGACTGTGATTGTTGTGAATGAGGGCGTTTCTGACGTACCAGATCTCATGAAGAAGCTCTGCCACTGCCGTCTGGAAAAGGTTTTTTATCTGCATAGAAATATCATATCTAGTAAAAAAATTTATAAACAAGGAAATTGAGTCAGTAAAGAACCATCTATTATTAAATAATTCAGAAATATAATTCCAAAGAGCAGAGGTCGTCGCGCAAGATAGGAAGAGATGATTGGCATCCTCCCTATGTTGATTACACAGGCGACACTTAGAACAGAGTTGAATACCAAAAGTTTGGAGACAGGTTTCTGTTGGCAGTCTATTATGGGCAATGCGTCAAATAAGGGTGAGCCTAGAAGGTTTAATCCAGGGTTTGTTAAATTGATTTACCCATAGGAAACTAGAGTCATTATCAGAGAAATTATGCTTATAATAATTCTTTGAATCCAGGATGCCATTGGTAGAAGGCTCCCAAACAAGGAAATCACCATTAGGAGAAAAAAGATGATTGTCAATAATTTGAGCAATATTGTCAGGGAGATCATGATGGTGAGATTGCAAAACCTCCTTTATAGTCTGATTAGTATCATCAGGAGGATTATGTGAGGGTAACAAGGATATCAGGGGGGTACCACACCAATTGTCACACCAAAAATTAATGGAAGAATCAGCACTGACGATCCATCTAGAGTTTTGCATGATCCTATGATAAGAGTCCCGGATAGAGGGCCAGATGGATGAGTTGATGAAATTAATATTACCTTTTAAGAGCTTAAAGAGGAATCTATGGTGTAGGAAATCAGTGGCCTTAGAGGTGGAGTTGATAATGTGCCAAGTGAGGCGGGCCTGAAGAGCATCATTGAACAGATTTAGATTTTTTATGCCAATACCACCATTATCCATGGGTTTACAGCAAGAGTTCCAAGGTATGGTAACAAGTTTCTTTTCAAAAATGTTTCCAGACCAAATGAAGTTCTTAATATAAGTGTTAATTTTTTTTAAAACGCTGACGGGCCATTTATAAACCATGAAGGAATAGACCATTTTTGAAACAATGGTCGATTTAACCAAACAGATTCTCCCAGCCATGGAGAGAGTTTTGCCTTTCCAGCTAGCGAGTTGATTTGTGATTTGATCAATGATGTTAGCAAAGTAGGTAGCTTTGGGCCTACCCCAAAATATTGGAACACCCAAATAGTTGAAGGGCAAGAAACCCTCTTTAATACCCAGATAGGTGTTGATATTAGATTTCCTTCTTACAGGAAAATTTTTTCCAAAGAAGATATACGATTTGTCCCAAGAAATTGCTTGCCCAGAGATTTGTTCATAGTGAGAAATCGCTTGATTAAGAACATGAATATTTTTTTATCCCCTTTGATGAATAAGATAATATCATCAGCATATAAAAGGTGGGTAGGGGCATTTAAATTCCTGGCAACTTGAATAGGTTTAAGCATATGTTGATCAACCAGCTTGTTAAGAAGTCTACTTAGGTAATCCTCAGCAATAACAAAAATGACAGCAGAAAGAGGGTCACCCTGCCTGACGCCCTTGTAGCAATTGAAAAAACCTCTAGGAGTACCATTAATCAGGATCGAGATATAGGCCGAGTGAAATAGGGTCTTAATTCTACCAATGAAAGAATCATTAAAGCCAAAGTTTTTTAGAACTTTGAAGATAAAATTCCAGTCAATGGTATCAAAAGCCTATCTGATATCAAGTTTGATTGCCACATTGCCCCCTCTTGTGCTTCTATTTAAACTATTGGTACATTCTGAAGTAAGACAGATACAGTCTTGGATTGACCTACCTTTAATAAAGCCAAATTGGTTCCAACAGACAATTTTATTTCAGATAGGAGCAAGTCTATTAGCAATAATTTTAGTAATAATTTTATAGATAGTGTTAATCAGAGCGATGGGTCTGAATTGGTGAATCTCAGAAGCATTCTCAACCTTAGGAATTAAGGTTAGAAATTGAGCATTGATTCCATGAGGAAGATATCTGTGGGTGAAAAAGGACTTAACAAGGTTACAAACATCATTGCGAATTATATCCCAATGCTTTTGGAAGAAACCATTGTTTAATCCATCCGGACCAGGAGCACTGTCAGGATTAAGACCAAAGACTGTGTCTTTGATTTCATGTTCAAGAGGGATGCTTAAAAGAGTCTCATTATCTTGATCATCCACCATTAAAAGAATAATATCCGGTTCAAGATCAATATTTATATCAGGACCATTAAAAATGCTATAAAAGTACGAGGTGACATGGTCCGCAATCGATTCTTCAGAATCAATGATCAGGTCATTTTTAATGAGCCTAGTAAGGGGGTGGTTGACCTTTCTAATTCTTTGAAGACAGTTATAGAATTTTGTATTTCGATCACCATCGGTTAGCCATTTAGTCCTGAAAGTTTGTTTACGAATATTGTCCTTGAAAGTAAGAAGGGAATTAAGTTTAGAAGAGATAGTAGCTTCCAATTGAGGATCCATATTTAAATCTGAGTTTGTGTTCTGAGTCTGGATACGATTGAGATCCTCTTCGAGATAGGAGATATCAGAATCAATTTGAGTATTAGAATTTTTGCACCAACCTTTCAGAGCCTGTTTGAGAATTTTAAATTTGCGTAAACAGGCGAAAGGATGATTATGATGTTTCATGGAGTTCCAGGTTACATCGATAAAGGTGACACATTCAGAGTTCGAGGACCAAGCATTATTAAACTTGAAGGGGATGATAGGCTTACGATCATTCGTAAGAATGCTAACAAGGATAGGATGATGATCATAATTGAGCCTCGGGAGGGTTACACTGGTTATTTTGTCCCAGTTGTCGAGAGTCTTCATGTTGAAGAAAGATCTGTCAAGTTTACTAGCAACAGTTTTGTTGTGATGCCTCCTATACCAAGTGTATTTAGCACCAATGAGAGTGATTTCAAAAAGGTTAGAGTCATCAATAGCAGAGATAAATTCCTTAGTGGAAATAGTAAGATGTGAGGGACCAATTTTTTCAGAGGGGGAAAGTATGGCATTGAAGTCACCCATAACCACCCAGGATTCTTGAATGTTTTTCGCCATATCAAGGAGTTCATGCCATAAAGGTCTCCTATCCTGGTATTTATTCTTGGCATAAACCAAAGTGCAAAAGATATGCCGACTATTCCATAAGAAATCACAGGTAAGTTGTTGTTCAGAGGCTCTAAAAATGTTGACATTTTTTAAAGAGTTGTGGAAAAAGATCCACAAAGTGTCAAAATGAGGACTACTTTTACAAGATCCTAAAAAGTTGTAATTGAGAGAGCCAAATCTCATATAGTTCATTTTAAAGTTGACTTTAGGTTCAGCAATGGCTAAGAGTTGGGGTTTATGTGTGTTTAAAAACCTCCTAAGAGTTGTGGAGGTGTCATTGTTGGCTATACCTTGACAGTTCCAATAAAGAATATTCATTACTATTTGCGGGCTGGGTTTGAACCCTTCTTTTTTTGAGATTTACTAGATCCTTTCTTCTTTTGGGATCTCATAACCATTGCGGAGGAGGTAGACTCCTGTTGGCTGGCATGATCTTTAGGTGTTTGAGAGGGAGCAGATTTCAGGTCTGATTTTGGGTTAGGGGCAGCAACTGGAGTATTCAAAAGTTGAGTACAGTTCAAAGTGTGATTTTTGTCCGGTCCGTGAATTGTGTCTAGCTCAGTTGAGAGCTGTTGCTCATCCCTAGACTAAATAATCCCACTATCTAGGGAGAAGAGGGATGGGGAAATCTGAACAGGAGGGGGGAATTCTGAAGAAGCAGGAAGCAAAATGGGGCTTGACTGGACAAACCCTGGAGCATCAGCCTGAGTAGGGGGTTGCACAGGATAGGAAAACGTGCCAGACTCAAGCTGGACAGATTCAGGTGCATCAGGTATAGAGGAATCTAAGACAGAGTTAGGAATATCAACGAAATCCTTCTTGCCAGCAGGAGTACCAGGAACCAAGTTGCACATCGAACAGGAGGCGAGATTATGAATAGATTCAGGGTCTGAAACAGTGACAGGTAGTGTGGTGTGTGCTCTACTGGGAGTCAAAAGATCGGCAGGATCAGTCCTAGACACTTGTAAAACAGATTCATTAAGAGGACTAGCAGTTTTTTCAACAGAAATCGAAGAAGAGATGTCAGCCTGGCGTTGCAAGAGAGCAGAATTCTGCATGTTAAGGGGAGTATTGACCCCCACCTTGCCGACTGAAACAGGTTCTATATGCAAAAGTATGTGGAGAAT
This sequence comes from Viscum album, assembly GCA_963277665.1. Classification (NCBI taxonomy): domain Eukaryota; kingdom Viridiplantae; phylum Streptophyta; class Magnoliopsida; order Santalales; family Viscaceae; genus Viscum; species Viscum album. The sequence continues at coordinate 2,091,042,483 of OY728152.1, forward strand.
GTTTTTTTAACGTATTCTACATGAACAGATTTTTAAGATTTCATATCGCCTAATTTTCAAGAATCTTCCTCTACAAGTTTTAATGGTTATTTTCAATAAAATCCTTTCTTTTAAAATTGTGCAGCATTTTGTGAAAAGAAAATTATTTTTAAGGAGAAAGGATATTTTCCTCAAGAACTCATTTCAAGTGTTTTATCAAAACTATTTTCTATCTAAGATGAAATTATATAGCATGTTTGTATTTCAAGTATAATGTCTCTATTATTTACATGGTTTGATTCTTCTTATGATGAAATGATATCCATTTGTTTTATATGGATTACGTTATGATGGGATGATGTTTATGAAACCCATTTTATTCTTTGGGTTATGATAAATTATTTGTGTTTATTTTGTGGCACAAGAAAAGAATGATTTCAATATGAGATGGGTGGGACCTATATATCCCTTTAATACATTGGGTAAAGATTTATATCTCATGAGATATACATGGCTAGAATGGTAATTTAATCTGGTTCAGTGGTACATGACTGAAATGAGGAGTGAACTCGATTCAGAAAGGGACTTTGTCCACTATAATGGTCTTGGAAGCAATTAACTGGCTTCTATGGAAATTATAACATGTGATTAATGGTTTCCACAATTACATGTTATATTCCCATGCTATTATATCATGATTGATGTCCCATAATGATCTATGCCTTACGTACTTACATGTTTTATGTCATTTCTCAAGATCTTGATGTTTAAACATTATGTTCATATTTTTAAGTTCAAATTTATATGATTTGTTTTATTTTCTCCATGCTTACCCTTACTGAGAATTTCAGCTCACCCTTTATTATGTTTTCTTTTCCCCAGGATTTAAAGAAAGGTTTTAGGTAAGAAAACAAAAAGGGGAAGATCTTTATGGGAGATGTTGAAGATCTTTCACCATGATTAGAAGATTATGATCTGAGTTTCCAAAGAGACTAAACTATTACAGTCCTTGAGTGTTGGTTCTTGTTATGTATTAAGTATTCCACAAAAGTAATGTAATGTCTGTGTTCGTCAAGCTTTGGGTCTCTACAAATCTGGTGGAGGTGTAGAGATCGGGGACTTTTATCATAACAGCTAAATTGCTACAAGGTATGTATATTGGGTTAGAAACCCTTGTATTTGAAAGAAATTATAATATTTTTCTGTATTTATATAAAGGGAAGGCTCCATTTATAATTTCAGGTCCATTCCAAATGTATTGGGGCTAGATTGAAGCACATTTATCTTCATACTCGGTGTTGAATTCAGTTAGAGTTCCCAATGGTTGATTCACCCCATTTTTACACAAATTTTTCAGTACTTAGCCTCTAAACTAGAGACCTAATGTGGTGCTAAAGGTATAGAATGTCTCAAGAGAATTTAGCTTCTTTCCTTTTGGTAACCCACCTGTTGGAGCATTTATTGATGATGGTAAAAAAATATTTATGAGTTTATATCTTATATGATGGAATTCAGGGATGGTGCTTTGTCAACAAGGATTGATGGTGAAATTATCTGGGAGGCATACATCCCCTATAGGTTTTCTCATCAGTTAAGATGCCTTCAACAATAAAATACATTCCCACATATGTATGTCAGAAGGGTGAATCACCCGATGGTAGCGCAAAAATTATGGATCCTAATGGCTTTAGAGGTATCGAAACTATTAATTAAACTTCCTCTACTATATGCATCGATTGGATTGGAAGCTGGTTACACCAAATCTTGTGCCAATTCAAATACTCAATGAGCTTTGACAAAAGGAATATATCAAGTGGTAGATATAATGACTATTACACTTGGAAATCATGGTTAGTAGTCCAGGCCTATAGATGATATAGAAGTTTCTGAGGTATCATATCCCTAAAAACATCTTCATAACAGGTATACCAGGAAGACCGGGGCTAGAGAAGCAACACCTCCAACACCAAGGAGATCTAGTTTCCATCATTAAACAGAGATTACTATTCCATCTGTTGAACATTATGAAGAATAGAGGCTATAATAATCTCACCATTCAGAAGGTGTTTAATCTCTTCCACAATCAACCATACCCAGATTGAATTATGTGTGACCTTCGTCCATTCATCATTGGGAATGTGTAACTTGTGATCATAGGGATGCATGGGCATTTCTGCAGCATCTCATTCGAATAACAGATATTGGTGACATCAAAGAAACTTCTGATTTCAATCCAGACAATAAATTGGCTGATGTACAAAATTATATTATGGAGCCGGAGGATTTTATATATGCAACTGATGAACAAATCCCATCCTCTAAACGAGTATATCATATGTTGTACTTTAGAGTACATGAAGGGGTAGTTGTCGACTCTTAAGAAGAGTGGGATATTTATGTTAATAATGAGAATGTATTCCCCTTTTTCTTTTGTATCAACTCTACTTTACCATTTTTCATCAGTAATCATGATGAATATATATGTGTGCATATTGAATATAGAGAAGGAAGTTGTAGACCAATTTTCAAATCACCTAAGTATGGTGATACGGGCTCTCCTGTTGAGGAAAAAAATGTTCCTCCTAGGTCACCAGAACAGTTTCCAGATGCAATGATCGTGATGGGGGTAAGGGAGATGGATAATCCTCAACCATTACCTCATGTTTCTGCTGATAAAAGTAGTGTTTCAATCTCTCCAGAAGATTTGGAACAAAAATTCAAGAGGGCCATGAGATTGATCTGAAGTGTTCGCCAAAAGAGTTAGTATTTATACTATTCTTAGGGAATACAATTTATTCAATACACTCTTGTAACAATTTTTTATACTCTTGTAGGATCTATGTCTATCTGTTATCTCAAGGTATTAAGAGCTGATTCTTCAAGGCTAGAAAACAAAACCCTGGGGGAAACCCATGTACATGTTGACGAATCTGCAATTTTGGTAGATAAGTCATTAAAAGTTAAAGCTATACCTACTCGAGGTTCTACATAGAGATAGGAAATCCATGGTAAGAGTAAATACATTCCTCAGTTTCTTTTGTCAAAGGATCCTGAAATAATCAACACTGATATTCATACTGCTTCTGAAGAAAGTAATAAAGACCCAGGGAAATCCGAGACAAATACTAATGATGAACCACACTTGGAAAGACCTGATGATGCTATACCAATTGAAGATTCGATGGAATAGAATATCAGTGGAGCCAATTTAGGCAACAACCAACATTTTTTAGATACCTTAAATGGTGAGGATGCTATAACATTCCATGCTGGAAATTCTAAAATGGTGGAAGACCATAATCCAAATATTGATATTCCAGGTTCCATCAAGGAATCTAGAGATTTAAATGAGGAATTACAAGGACATGAGTCATTATTATTGCATTTTCAATACATAGTTATTCTTCTTTATTTTATTCTTTACATCAAAGTTCACCTTATGCAACTTTATCTGATGAAAATGTCACAAAGGATCTTCAAGAATAGGGTATCCCACTCTATCCTTCTGTTGGAGCTATATAAATAATTATAGAGGATCTTCCATCAAGATATTATAAAAATATGTCAAATATAATAACTTATAAAACTCAAGGGAATGCCCCTTCTCAAGAAACCTCAATTCAAATCATTGAATCTGAGAATACAGGATATGAATGCAATCAAGTAGCAGACTTATTATTGGGTAAATATAATCAATTGTCTGAATCATATCTATCTCTTCCATTTGAAACTGACAATGATCTTGATTTATCAATTACAGTTGTTAGAACCTAGATCATAAGGTGAAGCTTCTACTGTTGTAAGAGAAGTTGAACAAGGCATCTCTTTAAGTGACATGTTTCTAGAGTACATTTTACCTCATGGTAGTGACTCAGATTCAGACTTAGAGATTATATATTCTCTTGGCATGGCACATAAGAAGACATGGTGGCATATCTGGAGCATAATTTTTGAGAAGCCCTTAGATGAATTGTTGTACAATTTTTCCAAACTCCCAGAATTTTTTTGTGTATTGGGATTTGGTGGATTTATTTATCAAGCCATCCATGATGCTATGAAAGAGGTCATTCCTTGGCGGGAGCAGGAGAATAATTTGCGAAAAAAATTTGAAGAGGCTAAATTAGTTATCAATGTTGAGGGATTTCAAGATAAAGTAGTTGAGGGGGGACAAATCATAATTAGAAATCAATTGAAATTATCCAATAAATTAAAGAAGCCATGAAGGATTTTTTATATCTTCAACAACAACTGGTTACTATTCATAACAAACATGATCAGTTGAATCAAGCATTGGGAGAAACCCATATAGATGGGATAACTTCCATTTCAATGACTAAGGAAGTACTTTGTCTGGAAGAGGTGGATGGAGTTGATCAGTTGTATCAACTTCAACAAGAAACTGATAAATCTAATGAAGTGGACCAAGAAATGAATAGTCATGTTGAGAATTTATTCTAAAACATGATAGAGAGGATCCAATTAGTGGATCCCCCTCTGATTTTTTATGAATAAGAGAACATTTCTCTTCAATCATATACATGTTCATTCATGTTTTCCATGATTATGATATTAAAGGTAAATGATGATAATGTCTCCTTTATATTAGAAATTCATCATTATAATGGCAATAATGGAGTACTCAAAAATTTCTTTATTAAGCTGGTGGCCCTAATGAGCATAATTTGATTATTTCTAGGGTTATATGGATAACCCCGTAAATTTCATATATTTTTGCCCTTTTATTGCTTGATATTATCTAAATCATAAAAAGATGCCAATTTAGTGAGCTGGGACTCAACTTCTGTTCAGAGTGCCCATTGCGGATTCTCAGTCTAATTAGTACCAAGTATTTTGTTGTTTGGTAGTTTAGATTCATGAAAGTTGGACTATAATAGGCTAATATTTAGGGTAGAATAGCTTTTACAATAAACATGGAATCAGATTCCAATCTAAATATAGTGGCTAAAAATTGCTTTAATATTTTATAAATATTTTCAAGGGGAATCTGGAGCCATGACTTTTATGATCACTAAATTTAAAACTTGTATCTTCATAACGGGTGTCTTTTCATGGAATTAAGTTACTATTATTTGGAATACCCATTATTAGATCTATATTATACAGGGCCAACGGGGGCATATGATGCATAGCCAAATTATATCATCTTTTGACTGACAGGCCTATTATGTAGGCAAATTATGCAAGGCCGCCTAAGGGCATGTACTACATAGTTTGGAAAAAATATTTCTTTGATGTTTAACATTTTTATGTTTATAGATATGGGAAAATAATATTTGGGAAACTCAATACCATAGTGAGTAGTTTTTTCAAGGAAAGAAATATTAAGAATGAAAAATGGATATTTAGACCGTCATAATTCAGATATAGGAAAACCCTTTATATACAGATTTGGTGTATGATTAATGGTTAAAATCTATCTAAAAGGGGGAATTTATGATATCATACTGTGAAGTTTTAAGTCATGCAGTGAGGACATTGTACAGTGTATTTTTAAGTCTTGTTGTGAGGATGTTGTACTGTGCAGTTTTAATTCTTGTTGTGAGGATGTTGTATTGTGCAGTTTTATGTCATGAAGTGAGGACGTTCTACTATGTAGATTTAAGTCATGCAGTGAGGATGTTATATTGCATAGTTTTACGTCATGTAGTGTGGACCTTGGATGAATTTAATTTAAGGTCTTTAGATATGACCAAATGTATTAGAAAACACTCTCATTTTCTTGATAATTTGTTTGAAAACATACTATCATATTCAGCTATGGAAGGGAGAACTGTAAACTGTGATTTGGGAATTTTTCAAACTGTGGAATGATATGGGAAAAGGGATAAAAGAATTTGAATAAGTCTTTTCTCATAATTAAGTTACCATTATTTGACAAACCTGTTATGGGGGTTGTCTAATGCAGGGCCAACTGGGGCATATGCTTCATAGAAAAATATTAGCATCTTTTGACTGATAGGCTTGTAATGTAGGTAACATATACAAGCCTACCTAAGGGCACGTACTGCATAGTCAAACAAAATATCTCTTAGAAGTTTTACTATCTATAGCTTAAAGCCAAAAAAGGTTTATGGAGATTCAGATTTTATGAAGAATAGATTATGTTTTATGGAGAAAGGAACCTAAATATTAAAAGGTTTATTCTAACTAGGAGTGTCCAAAGAATCTAAATAATGAGACTATTATGAAGGTTTGACCCAAACATAAGAGATATGGTGTTTGTAGTTTTAGGTCATACAACTATGACCACAAATGGAAACAATATATAATATGTGACCAAGTGATTTCATTTTTATTTCATATTTTACTAAACACATGGTGAGGGAAATGTGTAAAGCATGGTCTTGAATACATTCTTATTGTGATAATGATAATGGGACAAGTATACTTGAATGAATATTTTATGATATGTATTCTTGTATATTGTCAACAAATATTAAAGGTGACAAAGATTCTCTAACCATGAACGATGTTAAAATTACATTACAAACCTATTATGGGGTTGTTTTATAAAAATACAACTAGGTAGTATGCTAAATAAAAAAATAGAGGCATCTTTTGACTGACAGGAATGTTATTTAGGCAACTTATGCAAGGTGGCCTAAGGGCATGTGCTGTATAGTCCGAAAAATGGGCTCTCAGGAATTAGAAACTTTGTCACAAAAAATCATAAGAAATATTATGAAGATATGAAAAGTATTCAAAATTAGAATTAGGAAAAATGGAAATGGTTTGTGTTTAATAAATATGAGAAATATTTGAACCAGTATTGGCTATGATTTTTACATCCTCTACATAGATCTGACTCATATGTATAATGGAGACATTATTTGTTTCTTCTGAATTAATATTATGATGTGCAGTTTAATGTCATTAAATGATAACATTTTCACTCCCATAAGTAATTAATACACATTTCATACATAATGAAGAACCTTATTCAATTCTTAATCTCATTTGAGCTATGCTCGGTGTGAGAAACAAGAAGTAGTAATGGTCTCTTTTATAATACAATGGTGACACGGATGAAGAATGGGGGAATCATATTTCTATAAATTTTAGCATCATGTGGTAAGGATGACAATTAACATATATTAAAGGAAAATACATATTGTAACTCAGTTACGAGACAACACCCAAGTGTCACTATATGTCTTGTTGGGGAACAGATCAAGTCATGCATAATTCATAAAACATTTCCTATGGAGATTTGATTCTTATACAAGAAATAAAGGGTTTTTTTATTATGGTTGGGCCAATGAATAGAGATCTAGGTGTTTCTATGTATCTCAAAATAGATGAATATCAAGCCGTATGTATTTATTTAAACAATCATTCTTCACACTCATTGAGTATGACATGATAAATATGGGATTTTAACATGTTCTGAGAGAACGGTAAATATTAGGACATAAAATTGTATAACGCACAAATCATATACCTTAAGGAAACACTCTGTATAGATCTAATTCACATACAGAAGGAAAAAAAATAATTAGATTTTTTTATTGTGGATGGGGCCAATATTAGAGATTTTGGCGTCTCTACATATCCCATTGAAAATGAGAATCTAGCAATATGTTGTTCTTGAAACATGGTCTCTATGCATATCTAAATCAGACATAGGAAAGATAGGGACTCATGTACTACTAAGGAGTAGTGATGATGTCACTGATATTTTCTTATGGGAGCCCCTAACGTCAAATAGAGATAATGTTAGATGTACAAATGATTTCATGCAGTTTAACACCATGTGACAGAGATGAAGACATTACGAATTGTAACACCATGAAACATGGACACTTATGGCTGTTATGAAGTTTAATGTCTTACAACTAGGAGATGAGTGCTACTCAGTTTTAAGTCTTGAATCAAGGACATTACACTGTGTAATTTAAAGTATTGTAGTAAGGACTATTTGTACAAAACTACAAATAGTATGTCTTCAAAAATCTCATATTGGTTGGAGTTGTGAAAATCTCTCCATCCATTTATATTAAGGCATTGGATCCATTTGAAAAGACCTTATCTATGGAATAAGGTCTTTCCCACTTTGGATCATGTTTTGGAGGTTTCTTTCCTATTATCATTGGATTCCTAAGGACCAATGCCAATTCTCCTTGAAGGAATGAACGATGGAGAAATTTTTTATTAAAAACTCATGCTATTCTGTTCTAATAGACTTCTAGATGATTCAATGTATGAAATCTTTTCTTGCCTAATTTTCCAACTCATCGAATCGTTTCTAAGACCTCTCATCTGTTGAAAACTGATCACAGATTGCAACTCTACATGGAAGAAATTGTATTTTAATTGGAAAAATTGCTTTAGTTCCATATAACAATGAATAAGTAGTTTCTTGGGTAGTAGTACAGGTAGTTTTTTGTAATCCCATATTGCATTCAAAATATTATCAAGACATGATTTCTTATCTTTATCCACCATCTTTTGGAGTTTATTTGATAGGTTCTTATTGAAGGCCTATATTTGTCCATTGGCCACGACATGATAGTAAGATGAATGATTGGACATGATATTATGTTCCTGATACAACATGTTCACTTCATCAGAACAAAAATTGGTGCCATTGTCAGTCAAAATAGTATGAGGGGCACCAAATCTAGTGTTGATATTATTTTTGTCAAAACTAAAAATGATTTTGGCTCCAACTTTCTTGAGAGGTATTTCCACATCCCATTTGGAGAATAATTTATTAGGAGTGATAATATACTTGAACTTCTTAGTCGTGGTTGAAGGATAAGGCCTTACTACATCAAATCCCAATGTGGAAAATAGCCAGGTGTATTTAGTTGTATGTAGAAACTCTAGGGGATGATGAATGAAGTTGTCATGCACTTGGTAGGGATAACATTATTTAGTGAAATCTATACAATACTGCATCATTGAAGGCCAAAAGTATCCATGCCTTTGGATCTGAGGAGAGTGTATGTGCCCAGATTGGTGGGCACCACAATCTTTTGAATGTACTTCTTTCATGAATGTTGTGTTCTCTTCTCCATAAATACATCTGAAGATAATTCCATCAAATCCTCGCATGTAAAAGATCTTTTTGTGGTCTGGACTATCAGAAAGAGTAAAATTTTTCTCTTGTCACTGGATCTATTCCTTCTCATCCTTACCTTGTGGAAGTACCCCATTTTGATGAAATTAAATTATGGATGTTCTCTATCCCGTGGTATGACCATATGGTTATGAAATAGGTCAAATTTCATTAATTTCCTCCATTCTGTTTTGAAAAAAAGGTGAGACCACACGATTATGGGTTATGCTGATAATTGCCTCATCCTGATTTTGATATGCCAAGGTTGTAACTGTGTTATCCAGTGAATCTTTAAGAGAATTTTGTGATCACAGGACATAAGACAATGTTAGGTCTAAAGGAAATTTAGCCACTAACCCTCTAACATAATCACACAAAAGAATTAATTATTCTTTTCTGATACATTATTCCCCATTGACATTCTTAATTACCAATTCTGAATCACCTTTTACCTTTAATGATATATTTTCACTTGAAGGGACAATTCCAAATCTGATATTAGAGCTTGATATTCTGCTTCATTATTGGTACCACCTTCCAATAATAGGAAAGAATAAGTCAATACTTCCTTTTCATTGGAAATAAAGACAATTCCTTATCCATCCCTGTGGAGTTTAGGTTTTCCTATTCTCTTTCCTATTGTAATTCTGGAAGCACCATCAAAATAAATTTTCCATGTCTGGGAGTTATCTTGAATAGAGAAGACCTCTTCATTAGGAATATCGGTATTAAACAATGTATCATCCGTAGATGGATTGTCAGCAAGGAAATCAGCCAGAGCTTTTCCTTTTATTTCCTTTTGAGGTAAAAAATGGATATCAAATTATTATAATATAGCTGCCCACTATGCCAGACATCCTGTAAGAATAAGACAACTGCGGATAAATATGAGTGGGTTATTATGAGACACCAGTTAGACCTCATGATGTTGTAGGTAGTGCCTCAAATTCTGAACTGCAATGATTAATTCAGGTAGAACTTTTAAATACTTGAATACTGAGTTCCTACCTCAAGAATATTTCAAATAAGATAGTAACATTAGTTTTCATTCCCAACATCATTCTTTTGGGAGAGGAAGGCGCCTAGTGATCGCTCTAAAGCTGTGACATAGAGAACTAGTGGTCTTCCTTCAACAGGTGGAATTAATAATGGTGGAATCAAGAGTTATTTATTGATGATAACAATTGATTCTTGGAAATATTCAATCCATTGGAAGGTAACTCCTTTCTTCAATAATCTGGTGAAGGGAAAACACTTTCCTGCCAAACTGGCAATGAAGCGCTGAATATAGGCCAAGTGTCCTTAGAGTCTTCAAAATTATTTCAAATTTCGAGGAGGTAACATACCAAGTATTTATTTTTTTTATCAGGATCAACATTGTTACCATGATTGAGTACAATGAAGCCAATGATTTTTCCTGAGGTTACCCTGAAAGCACATTTCAAGTGGCACATCATCAAACTATATTGCCGATGATTATGGAATATGTTTTCCAAATAATCAAAGGGATTAGAATGTTTCCTGGATTTGACCACCAAATCATCCACATAACATTCAACAAATTTCCCTAATAAGGGTTTGAAGATATGGTCCATTGCACGTTGGTATGTTTCACTTGCATTCTTTAAGCCAAAGGGAATTACCCAATAGAAAAACACACCTTGAGGGGCTCTAAAAGCTATAGATTCTTCATCCTATAAGGCCATTCAGATTTTATTATACCCAATGTATCTATCTATAAAGGAAATGGATTCATAACCATACATATCATAAATTAGAAACTCTGTAATCGGGACTAGAAAATAAACTTTAGGACAATGTCGGTTAAGATCCCTGAAATCAATGCATACTCTAACTTCCCCATTATTATTTTTCATTGGGACAATATTGGCCAGCCATTTGGGTTAATGAACTTTCCTTTCCATGTTATCCTTTATAATCTTATGAAATTCAGATTCAATTTTAGAGGCATGAGTTTGGTGTGTTCCCCTTGATGCTTTCTTAAATCCAAGATGTTCTTCTGGAAAACCCAAATGATGTGTGGATTCATCAGGATTAAGACCTAAAATTTCTGTATAATTCCATGAAAATATATCTTGGTGTTTCTTTACAAAGGAATTATACACCTATTTCTCTTTAGAGGCCATGGATGCTATAATTAGAGTGGGGAATGGATCTTCTTATGTACCTAGAATTATTTCTCTAAGTTTATCCACGGTAGTAGAGACACCTACTTCAAATGCTAGAGGAGCATCCCTGATATCTTCCTATTCTTATTCATTATGTATTACCTCTTCTATTTCCACATTTATTGTAGATAATGAGGCAAAACATCCAGTGTTAGGGGAGAAATCAATATTTGAACATCTCTAAGAAAAGGCCCCCATATTTGACCCTACTGATGATGAAGGGTCTTCTAGTGGTAATAAAGAGGGATTGATGGATTGAGAATCAACATCTTTATCTTCCACTAGCATTACCGCTATCTATATTACATTGGTTAATGAAGTAGAGGCTTGTTGTAGTTCAATAGATGATATGAAAACATCTCTATTTAGGCTTCCATCATTACATGGTGTATCAATAATTTCTCCCATGTTATCAGACTCAGTTTCCACAATTGACATTATGGAAGTTACTAGATGATTCTTTAGGTTTGGTTTTACCCTTTCAAATTTATTGATGGGTAACACATAAACTATACTAAAATGTATGAATGGATTTTATGGGATCTTTTCCAGTACATTTGGAGCATTAACCCCGGTTATCTCTATTGTCATGGGCTTCATTCTTTTTTTGAGATAAAACTCAGCCTCAATGTATTGAGATTCACATGTTTTGAATGGAGTTTTGTCACCATAAAGGGTCCCAATTTGACCATTGAAATAATATTTCAGACATTGGGTGTATGATGAGGGTATGACTGCATGTTGACTCAACCAAGGCCTTCCATGAAAAATATTGAAGGTTTTGTCCTGGTGAACGACCATGAAATCTGAATTAGACATAAGATCTCTAAACTAAATTCTGATCGTAATCTCAAAGAGAGGTTTTAGTTAATTCTTGGAATATACTTGAAACATTAATGTTGACGGAGATTAGTCAGATACGGTCAGTCCCAATCGACGAAGTGTACGAATAGGAATGAGGTTGAATCTGGAGCCATTATCAATGAACGCTCGTCAGATGTCTATGTCATTGGCATTGCCAGAGAAATACAGAGGTCTAATATGACCATGAAAAACATCATCTTCATCTTCATTTGTAAAATAAATGACTGCATGATATTCTACAAGATCAGTCTCTATACGGTAACCCGCAATAGTAGCAACTTCAGTTTCAAACTCTTGAGGACTTTAAGAAGCCTCAATGAGTGCATCTCGAAGTTCTTTTTACAGATTCAAAACATCTATAATTGACAACTTGTCCGGTACGTGGGCCAATTGTTTCATTAAATCATAAATTTGTTCCAAAGGTTTATGTTTCCCAGCATGGATATGTGATTTTTATAGTTCTTTGGAAGCTTATGCTTCTATTGTAGATGTACTCTGTGTTAGATAAAAAGATGGAAATATTACTGGCTTTGGTAAATTAGACTAACTAAGTCTATTAATTTGCTAAGAAGTAGACAGTGTGGATTCTAATTAGTCTTCCTAAATAATTGAGTCATAACCAAAGTTATATTTCATGGAAGACACTCCTTGTTCCTGTTGATCCCGCTGAAGGGCTCTTCCACAAGTTTCTGTTTCATATATGGTTCGAGCAGGGGTAGATTTAAAATTTTGGTTTCTGGAATTCCCACATCTTCCCTTGTATCCTCGACCTTGGCCCCTTCCTATTTTTATCCAACAATTTAAAAGGAATTCTCGCTCACTATAATCAGAATCCTCATTGGCATAAGGATCAGTTAAATGGATAACATTAATAGAACCAAAGATCAATTATTCATCTGATGAAGATTCTTCTTGATAGGTTAATTCTGGTTGTATCATTTGGCAGGGCGGTTCTCGTTCTTTTCAAACATATGGATTAAAATCTACCAGGGTCAATGAAAAATTTGGCCTTGACACGAGCTCATGTTTTTATGAATGCTATTTGTCTTTATGATCACTTCTCTTCTTTTAGGAATGGCCTTTTGATGATGATGGTTTTGTTGTGGCTGTAGTGGCTGAAGACAAAATTGGTTGTTCCAACTATGTTCACAAAATCACATGAGTCCGGTTGATCAATTTCCTAATCATCCAATCATCATATTTTTTCACATTTTTAATTTTCACCTCTTTCCATTCACCCTCTTCCTATAGATTGGTAGCAGTAACACATGCTACTTGAGCTGATGAAATTTTCAATTTCACTTTTCTAGAGTCTACCATCTTTTTCAGAAGGTCTTTAAAAACAAATCACTCCTGAATGGGGTGTACCAACATCTGATGAAAGAGACAATAATTTGAAATATTTTCATCTCCATCTTTATTTTCCTTCTTTGGCCTTGTAAACTAGGCCAAATTGTTTTTTAAGGATGAGATGAAGTAACTAAGAACTTGTTTGTTCCTAAAATAATAAACATTATTCTTTAATTCCACAAACTTTTCCTGCCTTTGATCACTTTGGTCATCATGATGAGGCAGTCTTTATTGTTGATGCTCAGGAGGTGGATCCCTTCATTATGATCAGGTTATTGATATAGAAGTAGGTACAGGTTCCGGTTTAAGGGTGACTATATTAGCCTCTTCATTTCCAATCCTCATCCCCAGACCTAATAAAATTACATGAGTTTTTTCTTTAGTATCTATAATAGAGTCTTCTATCTATTGATAAATTTTAATAAGGTCTCGAAACACTCCTATGTATTTCATAGGGATCATTGGTGTGTGTGATTAATCACTTAGATTTTCCACATAGATTGGCACCAATTCTTCTTGAGGTAGTGCAGGACTTAAGGAATATGTTAATCCCTTCCATCCTAAAATGAAATTTGAAACACTTTCATTCTCTTTTTTTTACAATTGGTAATATCAAAAACTATTATCTTTGGTAAAGTTGAGCTAAATTGGAGAAGGAATTCCTAATGGATATCTTCCCATCCAGTTATTGATCGATATTGCAAACATGTATACCAGACAAAAGTTGGCCCTTGTAATTACTACACAAAACACTGAAGCTTAAGTGATTCATGTTGGTGAGAAGTTACCATCATGGGATCATAATGAGAAAAAAAATGTGTTAAGAGTTGCTCCGGATCTCCCTAACCGTTAAATATTGGTAATGTGGTATTCAAAAAATTTGGTGGGGGATGAATTACATCCACCCATTTAGGGTAAGCTCCCTTTTCTGGCTAAATTGGTGGACATTGGTTCCCCATAGATTGCAATCATGCCATTAATGCCTCAATTGTGTTCATAAGAATTTTTGGAACATCTGAATAAGCTAAAACATGTTTTGGTATAGCAACTAGATCTTGAACTGGTGTAGCTACCGGTAAAACCACTAATGGTGGTACTGATATCTACCTTGGATAACCGACGAAAATAGGCCTATCAGGATGTATATGTCCCTGCCTTGATTGTGTACCCAATGGGGTGAATTAATTATGTACATCTGTAGTATCTAAAAATCCTATTTTCTGAGGTGATCTTACAAGATTCTCATGTTAAGGAATTTCATGGGGAGTTCCTATAGTAGAGATTATGTTTTGATGTAAACTTATGATGAGTATTTTCAACTCATTCATTTCCTCTTCTTGTTGTGAAAATATCTCTTCAAGTGAAAGATATTGACCTTATCCAGTGGAAAAGTGAGATGCAATCTGACTTTTTCCTTTCCCCTTATTAGATTCCTTTCGGAGAGGAGGATTTGTTTATTTGAAAGCATACATAGATTCTGGGTAAGCCTCTGATTTTGGGTACACTCACCTTCTTCATTTTCTTCGGTGTGTACCATATTATAGACAAGAGCTTCATCTTTTGAATCCCCTGAACTAGACTTATTTTAAAGAGGATCTTCTGCAATGGTTTTAATAACATTACCTGATTTATAATGAATTGATGGAATTATATCAGTGTTTATTCTATATATCCTCCCTTTGTGTCTTCCATGAGACTTTGATCACTTATATGAGGAATTCCCTAGAACTATTTGGTAGATAGTAACATGAAGGGAATACCTGGATAGTTTAGTTGTATGCTTTTTTTTGCTTCTTCCCTAATTGGGAAAAAAATGACATCCATTGAGGAGGAGATTGAAGATGTTAAAATCCCACAACCCTGTAGGTTGGGGCTGTTCCAGTTCTTCTTATTAAAATATTCAAACATTGTTTAATGAATATGAAGGTTGAATTAAATGAGCCCCCAACCTAGCAAGCTGGTGTGATTCTTGAATTTCTATGGATGAAATTCGTGAAAATACTCTTCTGATTTTGTGTATTTTGGTTTGGGAATTAACTGGGTGGATCATCTAAAAATTACTTAAATCACCTATTTTAGAAGATCATTGTTCTATTTCAGACATTTCAATTCTATGATGCCCGACATCCCTTAAGCGAGATGCCTTCTCAAGATTCTCATATTCTTGATGTAAATGTGACTCAACGACTACTTTTCTTTGGGCCTAATTCTAATGGGAACTGTTTGAGTCATGTTCTTGAGCTTACACTTGATTACATACAAAACCTATTGATTATGGCTGACCATGGGAAATAACAATGCATGAGACCACTTTTGGAGGACTTTTCTGATTTTGGAGTGCAGGGAAATAAAATGCTCCATATG
Source organism: Viscum album (assembly GCA_963277665.1). Classification (NCBI taxonomy): domain Eukaryota; kingdom Viridiplantae; phylum Streptophyta; class Magnoliopsida; order Santalales; family Viscaceae; genus Viscum; species Viscum album. Next base: position 2,091,058,311 of record OY728152.1, read on the forward strand.
TACCCCAACCTCTGATATGATCACTTTATGGGGAACCATAAATTAACTAGTGTAGACTCTTTAGATCATTAATACATGCGTTCTGAAGGGTTATTTTCTATTTTTCAACCCTTGGATGTTGGGAAACTGGGAGAGATGCCAAGAAAATTTGGCGATGTAACCCTTCAATCACCTTTAATAGATTTTGATATTCATCATATGGTAATACATTGGTTTTCAATAGATGAAGAGTTTTTCATAAGTTGAGTTAGATGTCAAAAATGCAATCTTCTATCATCAATTCTAGAATTTTATAGTGGGAATTTTCCAAAGACCAAAACATGAATGGTATTTCTCCTTTAGCTAATTGATTCCTCATGTTTAACACATCTTTATCATCTTTTACTAGAGATTTCTCCACTGTATCTAACTGTATTGGATTCTCTATATTAGAAGAAAAATTTCTTAAAAGAGGTTCCAAGAATGACCATTCCATTAAGATGTCTGCTTGTTGAGAAAGTGATTCACCTGTAAATAACAAAGCATCAGACATGGCTAGATTTTTATTTTCATGTTCCTCAAGATAAGAGGGATTTATCATCGCTACATTATCAATTATGGCATTGTCTTGACAATGTGAAATACTACTATGGAGAGGAATTTCATAGTGAATTCCATCATGGGGTGGATCACCATGATGGATTACAGCAAGGGATAAATATTATTACTCCTTGGACTTCTAGCCACATGGAGGGTTGTTGTGGCTCTCATCTAAAGATAAGAACTCTAGATTGACCGAAGTTTCAAGAAGAAAGCCTTCATGATGATGTTTCTGATGAGGAACATCATAATTGCAACTACCACTCACATGATTTGGTAAGGGGTGGATAGTATCTTGAGGAGCAATAGATAAATGTATGAGGGCTTTAATAACTTTTGCATTAAGAGGATTCACGTTGCAGCTTAACTCTTGATTTTTCTAATAGTGTTTGGCGAGACTTTTTCACTGATGTTCTCTTATACTTAGTTGGGACCACTTGCTATGAAAAGTTATTATCATAGGAAAGTGTATGTGCCTACCCTGGAGTGGTTATTAGAACGGTGTAATTACCTCTAATTGGAAAGGGTTTATGTTCCCAATCTTGTTTTTAATATGATATGAGGGATTAGGCCCCATGACCCTCTCGGACTAGATCAAAGGTGTGTATCTTCTCCCAGATGGCATGTTGATGTGCCATCCCATGTATTGAAATATATTTATTTGTCTGTTCCTCTGATACTATTGATGTAGTTAAAATATCTTGACATGTTTCCAAAATATGGGCAAGGATTTTCATCTTCACTTTCATTTTTGATAGAATATGTTTGGTAAATTTAGTGATGATAATAGGATATACATCCATTAAATATCAGGAGTAGGTGTATGTGCCTGCTTCTGTCCTCCTTTTCCTGCCAATGGGTTTTGAGAGTACTCATGCAAGGGGGAAGAGAGTTGGGTCTTCCCCAAATTTGTCATCGAAGTGTTCTGAATGACTTCTCTAGATGCTACCAAATGAGACTGTAAGTAGGATTGATGAACTTTGGCTTGTGTATGTGTATTCTGGTTATTTCTCGTCAAGTATGGCTGACAGATATCCTTTAATACTGGTAGACGAGACTGTTGGCAGAATATGTGATTATAAAAAGGTGTATGTTCCTGTTTACTATTTAACACAACATTAGATCGGAAAAATTCTTTAAATGCGGTCAGAAGAGCCTACTAACTAGTTGATAACTTTTAAATAGGTTTATGTGCCTAGTCATGGTATGCAACTAGGTTTATCAAGTGGTATTGGTTGGTTGCTGTCAGAAGAGTCTGTTAAATAGAAAAATTACGACAAAAGAGGGTATGTTCCCACTCGTTATTTTCCATCAAGTTAATTTGATGGGATTCTACAGAGTATAAAAAGGTGATAACCTTCTCCCTATTAACCGAAATTTATCCCTAATGGTTCGTATTGCATGCCTGAGTCTATGAAACTTGGGCCAAACATCTAGAGGCAACACCCTCATTATGTTGGGGTTTCACTACAACCTGATTCTAGTGACGACTACTGGTGGGATTTCTCTGGAAGGACTCCTTCATTCTTGAATTGAGGCCTTGAGGATCTATTGATCTACCTCCCTGTATTATGGGAGAGATTGATTGTTGCATTTTGGGAATAAAGACCTGAAACGGTTGGATATAGTGGTTGGAACCATTGGATTCTTGATAATTGCTCATGATTGGACAGATGATTGAGGATTAATGTTGACCTATAGGGCATGTCGAGCATCCTCCAAAGTCGGAATTGTATCATGCTAGTGATATTACTTTACCATAAAATTAGGGACCCAGCCGTGAAGATTCTAGATTGGTGAGTACATTCATCCCGTAGATAGGGATCCTTCTTGAGCAAGTGTCGAGAAGTTCACAGATGTTACCTTGGAGAAATCCATTCTTTGGATTGAAGGGTGTTTGTGGAAAACTGAATAAGAAAACAGGCTCTATTAAAACAACATCTTTTTAGATACATACATGCGGGATTAATTCCATTTTATAGCCTTACTTTATCAATTTATAGGGGCCTATCAAGTGGGTAACGTTATTAACATGGTTAAGGATTCATGTCAGGTTCACCATTTTTGTTCTGTAGTTCCTTGAAACATGTGTTCTAGTTTTAATAATCACTGTTTCTAGGTGGTTTCCATTGGAATTTTTCATGGAACTGGAAACCTACAACAATTATTTATACAAAAAGGACCTAATTTCCAAAGGTTGGTGTTCGTTAATTTTGAACTTTACAAAACATAAGAACGTGCATTGGTCAATAGGATGGGAGGTCAGACTCATGACACTCTTTTGGGGGGAATTATTATCTACTCTGGAACTCTCTTTGTAAAGTTAAGATATTTTCATGAATCCTTAGTAATTTACCAAGTATTTCATAAGTATACCTTATAATTATCAATCACTTATTAAGATGTTGTAAATTTTAGAAACATCAGTATGCATTCAAGGTTCTTCATTAATTGAAATATCTATAATTATTTGAGGTCTTCCATCAATGGTATCCTTTAATATACTATTTAGAGATTATTTTAATCAACATTTGTGATGATACTAGTTTTAAGCCACTCAGTGGGGAACTATGGAATTTTATTGTCACCCAGGGAGATAAAGGTTTGGGTTAGATTTTGGGATCGTGCCTATAAGATATGTTACCTATGTATCCTTGTTCAAGGAATCAGAACCCTTACAGTTTAGTGCCACTGAATGGGACACATCATACCTTTTAAGGTCATGTGATAAGGACCTCTAAGCATAAGGTGGTCAGTAAAAACATAGTGTGGGACTTATACTCAAGCAGCCTAAGGAACATGGAAAGGATATGGATTTCCATGTAAAATCAGACCCTATTGGGAATATGGACCAAGGAGAATAGGTTTTCTTTGAAGTGTTAGGTTTGAACCTCAAGGAGGCTTCCTACGTATCCCATATGGATGGGAATCAGAGCCCACATAGTTTGATTAGTCTCATAATAGAGTATGGTCCATTGAGAGAGATGATTTTGGACTTACTTCCTGAAAAGGATTCCATGATGACTTGGGGGGGTTCAATTTCGTTCTTATTCCTGAGGATGAGTCTTGGATTAAGGGAATTAGGGTCGGATTTTTGAGGAGGATGTCCAATGAGCTCGAGCCCTGAGAATGGTTCCTACATATCCCAATTATGATGGGAATACGTGTTCTCATAGTTCATTCCAATGAGTGTTTATGCACATGTTGTAACCATAATGTATCTCTAAGACCCCATGAGTCATTATCGGTGTGAGAAACAAGAGAATTTCATTGATTCAACAATTACACTTCACACTTTTCCTCCACCAATGATGGAAGAGGGTGATGTGATGGGCCTTACCTCTATTCTATTTACATTGTACAAGGGTCCAATGTACAGAGGAAGGGATGAGGGTGACGGGTTTATAAAAGGATAGATTCCCATGGTAACAAAGCATAGAAGGAGTGGGAAAAGAGAACAAAAGTCCCTATGCCCATCCCCCATTGGTCTTTGGCACTGAAGAAGATAGTAGTGGCAATGATGTCACATCCAGCAAGAGAAGCTAGGGGCTTACGCCCGGATGGTTTCCATAAAATTGATCCGGTCATGGGAAGGGAGACTTCTCCTTAATTATTTAAAAGGAAGAGTAGGCCTGAGATGTACCTTCCCTACTATAGACCTGAAGTTCTAGGTCTCCTCTTTGAGAAGGGAGAGGTCACGACCCAACCCTCCTCAAAACCAGGAACTTCACAACATTGTTTCTTAGAGAACAGTCCATGTGACTGTGGATATACAAACCCACATACACTCCAGAAATCCAAACCCCATTGTGAAACAAATGTGGGAAACCATTGACTTTGTATATACAAAACTGAATAGGAGACACACTAATTTTCCATTCCCAATGTTTTGATAAGTCGAGAGGTTTTGGTGGATGTTTCAACTTAGTCCCTTTTAGATAATGTAACCAAGGATGCAGATACCCTACCTTGAATAACATTAAAAAGGGCACTTAAGATTGTTGCGTAGGTCCCTCGTGTATGTATTCCTCATAGGTACCCCATGTTGATGCACCATGTAGGTATCCCACACAGGTATGGCGCATAGGTATGGTGTTCAGGTGTGAATGATAAGTGAAAAATATGTTTTACATAGAAGGATCAAACCTATGTTAAATTTGTAAAAAAGACTTTCAAAACATTATTTTCCTAATTAAGTATCTCTTCTCTCGTGGTATAGAGAGCTACCTAATACAATTTGAGGGATCTAGGTGAAAGAGAAATGCAATGGGAGCTTCACAGTGTCACTTAAACTTTTGCGGTCTTCAAATGGGGAGCCTAAGGGAACTATTTATAGGTATAGATGGGGCCTAGTCAAATAAATGTTGCTCGTGTAGCCCTATCGCACAACTTCATTGTCTAGGTACTCTTTTGTAGGTGCACATATATAATATGTCAAGCAGGTCTGCTACGTAGGCCAGCCGCACAGCTCCACAATGTTGTTCAATTTCATAGTTCTTTGGAAGTATTTTTGTTTTCCTTTTGATCTTTTGGAACATTTCCTTGAGATCTGAAATATCTGGAGTTCTCTTCATAGTATTTATGTTTTCTAATCTGGTATCAAGACTAGGCTTCCTGAGGAATATATTCTGTTTATAAAACTTCCTTAATCTTCTATATAAATGGGAAATTTCCTTATCACTATCAGATGGTGAATCTTCATCACTTCTACTATCAGAATGATTTTGAATCCTTTTCTTTTGTTTATGTTTGGAATTAGTGGTTTTGATATCCACTGACATTCTATTTGGTTCTTCCTCCTCATCTTTGTTGACCTTTAATTCTTCCTAATACATCATCAACTTACCTATTTGTTGAGTCAATAAGGTTTTCCTTATGACTTTTCCATTCCTTCTTGTTTTGAAAATCACAAACACCTTATCTTAAGGAAAATTGCTTTTATAAGGAAAATTGCTTTCTTAAGGAAAATTGCTTTTATAAGAAAAATTATCCTTATCATATTTTCATCCATATTTTTCTTAAGTATGAGATTCGGATTCATTTTCTCGGAATCGTTGAATCTTTGATATAAAGCATTCTGTTTTAGGATTCGAATTCTGGATAAGAACTATAAGGAAGTTTCATTCCGAAATCCGGATATGAACTCTGACTAAGTTCTATTCCAGATTCAGGATACGAATTCTGAAGAAGAATTCTCATTACGAATTCTAATGAAGAAATCTCATTCCAAATTCCCATTACGATTTCTAATGACGAATTCTCATTACGAATTCTGATAAAGAATTCTCGTTACGAATTCTAATGACGAATTCTCATTACGAATTCTGATGACGAATTCTTATTACGAATTCTGATGACGAATTCTCATTACGAATCCTGATGATGAATTCTCATTACGAATTCTGATGACGAATTCTTATTACAAATTCTGATGACGAATTCTCATTATGAATCCTGATTATGAATTCTCATTACGATTTCTGATGACGAATTCCTATTCCGAATTCCCATTCCGAATTCACCTATTAAACAGAATTTGAGTATCTTTGTTTTATACACTCTGAATTAATTTAGACTCCGAAAAATATCTTTGTTTGACTCAGAACATTTATATTGCTTACACTTCTAAAATTTTTCTACTCTTTACTATTGTTCTTTACTCTCCGAACCTTCACTCCGAAGTTTTCATTCCGAACTTTTATGTTAGAGTTTAAAACGATGTCGTACATTCTGTTACAATTGTTTTGTTATAAAACGATGTCGTCTGTTTTGTTATAAACTAACCGTTGTCTAAGTGACACGTGTACAGGTCCCTCCGATCTTTAAGGAAAATATGACCGTTGGAGAAGGAGCCGACCTTACCTATAAATAGGAGCTAATTTGAAAGAGCTCGTAGCTGATAGCTGATGAAAGTGCTGAAAGGCTGACTAAATTGCTTGAAGTAATTTCTAGAGAAAGAGACTCTTATTAACTCTCAGAGCTTCGTGCGACTCCGAATGTTGGTGATTACATTCAAGGGCTTCGTGGGATAGGAAGACAGAGGTGCCGACTACCTTAAAGTTCGAGGGCTTCCTTGCTGAGGAAGACAGAGGTTGCCAACTACCTTGAAGTTGAGGGCTTGCGGGGATAGCAAGACAGAGACTCCGATCTTCGTATCGAGGGCTTACCCTGGTGTGGGTAGGACAGACTTGCATGAAAGTATAAATCAAGGGACCTTTATCCAAGGTTGTTGGATACCCTTCTCTTTGGGTTAAAAGACTTATATCTTGTTACTAGTAGTTTTACTACTTGTTTTTATTCCGCTGCATTTTGTAATATAAGGAAAGTATAACTTTCTTATACTTCCTTATTTGTACTCTGTTTCATTTAGATTCTATACGCTTTAAGGTAGAATCTCATATTATAATCGTTTGTTAAGATTTCAATTTCCGGAACCATATTTCCGGAACCCTCATTCAGAATCTCTTTCCTAGTTTGCATTCAGTGTTAAGAGGTGTTGTGAATTTGCTTTGTTTAACTTTGTTAAACTTAGCCTTTTCCTTTTCTTAAGGAAAACATAGTTATTCTTAACTATCTTTAAAGGTTCCAAAGGAATTTTTAAAGTATACAATTCACCCCCCCTCTTGTATATTGAGCATCTCATACTATATTTCGATCCTACAATTGGTATCAGAGCTCGGAAACCTCTTACTCTATACCAATCTTACATTTGGTATCAGAGGAGGTCTCTGAAATACTTGTACTCACATACAAGTTTTTCTTGCTCACTTTATCCTTCCGAACTTTGTCATTCTGAATTTATCCATTCCGTACTTTCTCATTCCGAACTTTGTGTTTATGAATCTTTGCTACTAACAAGTTTGTGTGCAATGTTATTTTAGTATGGCAGGAATTAATGTTGGATCTATTGACAATCTAAATCCGACAAGACCACCTATATTTGATGGTAATGACTATGAATACTGGAGAGATTGTATGAAGACATTTGTTATCAATACTGGAGTAGACAACTTTGTCATGCTTACTGGTGATTATAAAATTCCTGACAAGGAAGTCAGAACCTTTACTAACCAGGAAAAGTAAGAATATCAACTCAACTATAAGGTATGCAACACTTTACTATGTTCAATGAATAGAAATATATATAGCCAAATTTCTTCTTGTGAAGCAGCTAATTGTATATGGAAGAGGTTAGAGGTTACACACTTTGGGACTTCCAAGGTGATTGAGACTAGAAGAGCTATGCTTAGAGGTGAATATCATGGCTTCAATTTTCCTTATGGAGAACCTATCTGTAAAGTTCAACAAAGATTTATGACCATTGTCAACAGTCTACAATCTATGGGAGAGAAAGGCTTAGATGATGAAGCTCTTGTGGACAAGATAATTGACATTATGCCCAATGAGTGGGAATCCAAGAGAACAGCTATTGATGAAAACAGGAAGGTCTCTCAAATTACTCTTGATGAATTATTTAGAACTCTTCTACAACATGAAACAAGAATGAAGAGAGATGCTGACAACATCAAGAAGAAGAATGGAAACGGTACTGTTGCTTTTCCTACAACTTCAAATCAGATGAAAGCTAAGACTCCTAAGAGAGTTACTAGATCCAAGTCTAAGAAAGTCATTTTCCGATCCGAATCTAGTGAGAGTGAAGTTTCAGAAAATGAATTAGCCAATCTTGCTCAAAGGATGAACAAGATAGCTGGATAGAGAAACTTTCAATCTAAGTATAAGAAAAAGGAAAGGAAAGATAAGAAAGATGGAGAACTTACTTGTTATGAATGCCAAAGAGCTGGACATATTAGACAAGATTGCCCTATGCTCAAAAAGAAAGAAAGGAAGGAAAGAAATTCAGACAGGAATAGAAAGAAGTATTATAAATCTAAAGCTAAGAAAGTTCTGAAAGCTAATGACACCTGGAGTTCCAGTGGTGGTGACTCGTCATATGAATCATCTGATTATGAATCCTCATGATAGAAGAATCTTGGTCTTATAGCCAGATTACCTATTGATAATCATTGTCTTATGGCTAAGGTACGAAATGCTGAATCTTTGACCAATGTTTCTTTAAACTCTAATGATAGTAAGTATTATAACTCTTCTGATGAAGAATCATCTTCTGACAAGGAAAATACTTTACCTACTTATGAAGAAGTCTCTAGGTTTGCTGAACTTCTTGAGATTGAGAATTCAAAACTCAACAAGAAACTTGATAAGGCAAACTCTAGGAATTCTATTCTTACAAAAGAGATATCAAATCTTTCTAAAGATCTTGATAAGAAAAATTCTGATTTTGAAAATATTTCAAAAAATCTTGAAGAAGTAAGTTCTGAGAAGAACAAACTTTCTAAAGAGTTAGAAAAAGTAATTTCTAATAAAAATATTTTCGAGCCTAACTCTAGTTCTAAAACTAATGATTTTGAGGATAAAAACTTGGTTGTAAAACTCAAGTCCGAAATTTTTTCCTTAAAGAAGTGTTTATCAAACTTTACCCATGGTAAGGAAAATTTTGATAAGATGTATTCCCAAATACGACCTTTAAGAAATAAATCCGGATTTGGTTATACCCATTCAAAACCAGTTTTCAGAAACAATTATTTTGTTCCTCAAAGTGCCCCATTTTGTACCAAATGTCAATGTGGTGGTCACTGGGCAAAAAGTTGTTCCTTAAACAAAACTCAATCTCTAGGATTTCACAAAGCTTACTTTTCTAAGAAAATATGGATACCTAAAATTTTAATGTCTAGAAATCTCAGATCCAAACATGTTTGGATTCCGAAAGTCTTATTTTCTTCTTGATTTCAGGAAAATAAAGAAAGTACCAGCAACAATACATGGTACATGGATAGTGGATGTTCCCGGCACATGACTGGTAACAAAAGCTTTTTTGAAAAGATTATCAAAATGAAAGGAGGAAAGGTAACTTTCGGAGACAATGCTAAGGGAGAGATTGTTGGTATTGGTAATATTGTGTTTTTAGGTAAAACCTTAATTTAAAATGTTCTTTTTGTTAAAGTTCTTAAGAACAACCTCATTAGCATAAGTCAGTTATGTGATGAAGGTTACCTTGTGAATTTTAGGAATGATAAATGCTTAGTTCACAATTCCAATGAAGAATTTATTCTCTCAGCCAATAGGCAAGAGAATGTCTACACTTTGAACTTAGAAGACCTTAGGAGCCAAGATTTACCTTGCCTAAGTGCAATGGAAGATCATTCTTGGTTATGGCATAGAAGATTAGGACACTGTAACCTTAGAATCCTATGTAAACTCTCTAAGAAGAAACTAGTTAAGGATCTACCGGAGCTTAGATTTGATTCTTCTAAAGTTTGTGATCCTTGTCAATATGAAAAGCAACATAAATCTAGTTTTAAATCAATCGGTGAAGTCTCAACAACTGATGCATTACAGTTAGTGCACATGGATCTTTTTTGTCCAACACAAACTGGAAGTATTGGAGGAAAATACTATGTGTTTGTTCTAGTTGATGACTACACTAGGTTTACTTGGGTCTATTTTCTAGCAAAGAAATCTGAAGCTTTTTCCTATTTCAAAAGATTTAGAGCTCAAGTTAAAAATGAGAAAAACCTTCCATTGAAAACTATTCATAGTGATCATGGAGGAGAATTTCAAAATTCTGATTTTGAAACTTTTTGTAGTAAGAAAGGTATTACTCACAATTTTTCAGCACCTAGAACTCCTCAACAGAATGGTGTAGTTGAAAGAAGAAATAGAATTCTTCAAGAAATAACTAGAACCATGTTGAGTGAATATTCTATTGCTAGACATTTCTGGGCTGAAGCTGTAAGTACTGCTTGTTATACTATAAATCGAGTTTTGATTAGACCTTTTCTTAATAAAACCCCTTATGAGTTATGGAATGGAAGAAAACCAAGAATTTCCTACTTCAAGGTTTTTGGTTGCAAAGTATTCATTTTGAATACTAAAGATAACTTACATAAATTCACACCAAAGTCTGATGAAGGAATTTTATTAGGTTATTCCACAACCTCTAAGGCTTATAGAGTTTTTAATAAAAATACTTGCTCTATTGAAGAAACAGTTCATGTGAAATTTGATGAGTCTGACCCTTTTGTTTTTAAACCATCTCAACATACATCTTCATATGTATTTTCAAAAACTGATTATCAACCTTTGATAGAAGAACCTTCTGATAAGGAAATTGTTCTAGAAGATACTTCTGAAACATTTACCCCAGAAGACTTTCTACCCTTTGCTGATAAACAGGTTTTACAAAACTCAAATCAGGTGTTTCTTAAGAATCATCCCAGTGATAGTATCATTGGTGATGTAAATCAACCTATAAGGACTAGAAGTTCCTTAAGAAATTAAGTAGAACATCTAGAATTTTTTTCCCAATTAGAACCTAAAAGCACAGATGAAGCTTTAGGTGATGATGATTAGATTAAAGCAATGCAAGATGAACTAAATGAATTCGAAAGGAATAAAGTTTGGACCTTGGTTGAAAGACCTAAGGAAACATCTGTAATTGGAGTAAAATGGGTTTTCTGAAATAAATGTGATGAAAATGGAGTCATTGTTAGAAATAAAGCTAGAATTGTTGCTAAAGGCTATAATCGACAAGAAGGAATAGACTATGAAGAAACCTATGCTCCAGTAGCTAGACTTGAATCTATCCGTATTCTACTTGCCTTTGCAGCATTATTTAATTTCAAACTTTTCCAAATGGATGTGAAATGTTCTTTCCTTAATGGTTATGTTCAAGAGGAAGTTTTTGTTGAACAACCTCCTGGCTTTGAAGATACAAAACATCCTGATCATGTTTTTAGACTTACCAAAGCTTTGTATGGTCTTAAACAAGCCCCACGAGCATGGAATGATAGACTTACTGAATTTTTGCTTCAAAATAACTATGTTAAGGGAAATGCAGATCCAACTCTTTTTATAAAAAAAGATAAGAAAAATGTTTTGATTGTTCAAATTTATGTTGATGACATTATATTTGGTTCAACTCAGCAATCTTTGAATGACTCTTTTGCAAGTCTAATGAAATCTGAGTTTGAAATGAGTATGATGGGTGAGTTAACATTTTTCCTTGGTTTTCAAATCTCTCAAAAACCAGAAGGAACCTACATATCTCAACATAAGTATATTAACGATCTTCTTAAAAAGTATGGTTTTGACAACACTAAGAGTATAAGTACTCCCATTGGTACCTCAAACTCTTTAGATCTTGATGAAGCTAGAAAACCAGTAGATCAAACATCTTTTAGAGGTATGATAGGAAGTCTACTTTACTTAACAGCTAGTCGACCAGACTTAATGTTTTCAGTATGCTTATGTGCAAGATATCAATCCAATCCTAAGGAATCTCACTTAAAGGCAGTAAAAAGAATTTTTTGCTACCGAAAGGGAACCATGGATCTAGGATTATTTTATACTTCTGGAAATGATTTTGTTCTAAAAATATTTTCTGATGCTGACTTTGGTGGATGTAGAATGGATAGAAAAAGTACATCCGGAACTTGTCATTTCTTAGGAGATTCTTTAGTTTCTTGGTCATGCAAGAAGAAACATTCTGTAGCACTCTCCACTGCTGAAGTTGAATATGTAGCAGCTGGAAGTTGTTGTGCACAAGTGTTGTGGATGCAACACACACTCACAGACTATGGCTTGAGTTTTACTAAAACTCAAATTTTGTGTGATAACACAAGTGCCATTGCCCTAAGTAAAAACCCTGCAAATCACTCTCGTGCAAAACACAAAGATATTAGGCATCACTTTCTTAGGGATGACACACTTAAAAGAGATATTATTCTTCATTTTATCGGAACGCAAGATCAACTTGCTAATATTTTCACAAAATCTTTGCCTTCTGATAGATTTGAATATATTATATAGAAGTTAGGAATGATAACCATAAGGTAATCTTTCTTAATTAACTTTTTGTTGAAAAAAATCTCCTTACAGTAATAAACTCCTTTTCATAGGGGGAGTACATTTGATTGTTTATTTAACAAAGTTTTTCAAAATTTGTTTTCAAACTTTTCAGAACGAAGATTTTCGGAATAGAACTTCCGAAACTAAATTTTTTGATTGGACGGTTTCATATAGAATACTTCTGGAATGGAAGTGTTCTTGTTGAAAATTTCCGGAATGAAAATTTACGTACTGGCTATTTCATAACCAGGTTTTTGTATCAACGTTTTTACTCATAATGTATTTTTCGTAATGTATTTTTTCGTACTAAGTTCTTCGTATTTTTTTCTTCTAAAGTTTGTTCTTCGTACTGAGTTTTCCGTAATGAGTTTTTCGTACTAAGTTTATTTTTCGTAGTAAATTTTTGAGAAATCAGCCATTACGAATAATTCTCTAAGCCAATCCGAAAGGTATGATATCCTTCCTCATGTTTTCGTAGTCATATTTTACTTGCTGGAATTTCCTTGTACTAAGTTTTCGGATTATAGTTTTCTTAAATCTTTGTTTTAATAAAAACCTCAAAAAGATCGGATTCAAGTTTTCAACTGTCATATCTGATCGCAGCTCTTTCCAACCGTTAGATCAACTGTGGAATGTGAACCGTTATCTCGTCGCCTATATAAAGGGGACCCAAATTCTCGTCCCACATCGATCTCAAGCTCTCGCGTCCTGAATCTCTGCCTCTCTGAATTAAGGCCGTTCCGAACTACAGTTGTCTCTGTTTCGAACTTCTCAGAGAACTTCAGATCTGAATGTCTGCGGAGTTAGCATCTCAAGAAATGTCATCCACTAAGCCTATTTCTCAGTGGTTAGTTTAGAGAGAAAGGTTAGTCCATCCGGTTTTCTTCAGCTACTACGATTCTATCATTTCAAAGAATATTAAGTTGAATGGCTGGGAAGACGTTGCGGTATCAAAAACCGGGAACCAAGATGAAGTATATTCAGATTTACTTGTCGAGTTTTATGAGTCAGTTTCTTTCTTCAAGGAAGATAATAGGGAGAAGTTCTCTTTTAAGCCTTATGGCAAGACTTACAAGATTTCTCACACCAAGGCTGCAAGCTTGGTAGGGTTATATTATGAAGGAGAAGCCGAGTTTATTTCGCATGTGTTGCCAGACTCTAAGGGTAGCTTCAACAAGGAAAAGGCCTTAGAAACTCTCAGACTGGCTGATGACAAGGCTCCGATGATTGAAAGTCTATCTACAAACCTCCAGATTCTGGAGTTATGGGTGCAAGGAATTATCGTACCGAGGAAAGGTGATAAAGATAGCTTGAAGAAAAGTGAGATCTATATCTTAGATTTCCTGATAAATCTAAGGAAGTTCAACTTGATGAAGCATATTCTTCTTACTATTGAAAATTTGAAGAAGGGGAATTTGAGAGCTCAGATTATTATGTATCCAGCAATCCTCTCCAAGTTGATTGTTCGGTGCCTTGAGTCTTTAAAGGAGTCTTGAAAATCTAAGCCAAGAGTTTTCAAGATCATGATGGTCAGCGATGGTACTCTGAAAAGGATGAATGTGGCTTTCAACAAGGAAACTGGTGAATTCTTCGATTTGCCAAATCAAGAAGAAACGGCTCTGAAAGCTGCTGAACCAGAATCATCTAAGACAGTAAGGAAGAGAAATCTGAAAGAAGTGGAAGTACAAGCAGAGAATCCTAAGTCTAAGGAAGTCCATTCCGCACCTCCAAAGCCTAAGAAGAAGAAAGCCTATCCTGATGAGGTTGTTACAAAGTGGAGAGCTGATAAAGAGAAAAGGAAAGAAGGGGATCCGCAGTTCGGATTGGACCCTGCGGAGGCTAAGGCCTTGAAGGAGAAAACTGTTGATGAGCTTGAAAGACAAGCAAAGAAAAAGAAGCTCAAGAAGAAGATGTCCGAGGCTGAGGTAGCTCAGGCCTTGTTGAAATTCAATGAAATTGTTTCAGCAACTATTCCAGTTCCGAGATCTTTCTCCCTGGAATCTCTACCTGAGACTCTAGGAAGGAATTTCGCTGCTCCGAAAGAGGCTTATGCTAAGAATTCTGAGGATGATGAACAAGTGGAACAAATAGAAGAGGGTGCTGAAGGAAGTGGTGAAACTGGAGATGTGCTGAAACAAGTAGATGATTACAAGGGAACACCTTCAGAACACTTATCGCTCCGGACTTCAGAAGCTGAATCTTCGAAGCTAGTTACTCCAGCAATGGAAGAAGAGAAAGGAGAAGAAGAAGTTGCCTATCATGGAGAAGAAGAACAACTTTTACATGATATTTCTCAGATGAAAAACGTAGAGGATGGTATTCAGGAAGTTTCTGATGAGAAAGATTTTGTCGTTCAAGTTTCTGACAGTGAGAAGAAAACTCCGGAACAGGATTCTATTCCGAAAAAATATAAGGGGAAACAAATTCTAGCTGATACACCGAGTTCAGAAAAGAGGGTGAGAAAGGAAGCTGGTAGTTCTTCAAAGAGAAAGTTGGACCTTATTGAGGAAGAAAACTCTCCAAGCAAGATTTCAGATTCGGAGTCATCCTCGTTGGGGCATGACTTTGTTGTTCAGTCTTTAAAGAAGTTGGTGGGAACCATTCCAAACTTCTCTAGTATTGACTCAAGATGCCAGATGCTCCAACATGCGTTGAATCAGAAAACCGACTCCGTATCTATGGTTATGGATAAGTGCGTTGAGATTGAGGCTCAGTTCAAAACCTTCTTTGTTGGTTACAAAGCTCATAAAAGATCTTGCAAAAGGATGACAAGCTGGTCGAAGAAGACTGTGGAAGAGATGAGGTTGCTTGATGAGTTTCAAGACAATGTTAAAGATGCCTTTGAGACCGAGGACAAGAAGATAAATGAGATGACTTCCTCCTTTGAAGAAAAGCTGACTGAAGAAAAGAACTTCAGGATCCAAGAAGTCAGGGATCTGAATGGGAAACTGAATTCTATTTCTCAGAATTGGAAATTTGAAAGGGATCATCGGATCGATTTTGAAGAAAGGATGAAGGCTCAGGAAGAAAAGATCCAAGCTCAGGAAGAAAAGATGAAAACCCAGGATGAAAAAATTGAAGCTCAATCCGCAAGAATAGTGGTCTTAGAGAAGCAAGCTGAAGAAGATCATAAAGACTTAAAGAAGATCAAGACTATTCTTAAGGGGCTCATGTCAAAGGAGAAAGATCCAAAATAACCTAATCCGATCTTTTTGTTGTATTCTTTTTGTTATTGACATTCCAAATCTAATGAAAATCGTGTATCTCGTTTCCATTGTTGTCATTACTAATCTTTCAGGTAATTTGTTATTTTTCCATTCCATCCAATTATTTTTGAAAATCACAAAGGGGGAGAAGGAAAAGATCCTTAAGAAAAAGATGAACTCTAATAAGAGTTTATCAAAGGGGGATAAAGAAAAAATACCCAAGGAAAAAGAACTCTAATAAGAGTTTGTTTAAGGGGGAGTTTTTTTAAAAGAAGACCTTCTTATGAAATATCACTCCGGAAATATGAATACGATCCTTAGAGTTTCAAAGCCTAAGGGGGAGTTAGTCGTATTCATCTATATCCTTAAAACAAGGGAGATAAGAATTAATATGTTTCTTTCTTCTTAGATTTTTTTCATAAGGATGTTTGTGCTTTCCAAAAAGGGGGAGATTGTTGAGTCAATAAGGTTTTCCTTATGACTTTTCCACTCCTTGTTTTGAAAATAACAAACACCTTAACTTAAGGAAAATTGCTTTTATAAGGAAAATTTCTTTCTTAAGGAAAATAGATTTTATAAGAAAAAGTATCCTTATCATATTTTCATCCATATTTTTCTTAAGTATGAGATTCAGATTCATTTTCTCGGAATCGTTGAAACTTTGATATAAAGCATTCTGTTTTAGGATTCGAATTCTGGATAAGAACTATAAGGAAGTTTCATTCCGAATTCCGGATATGAACTCTGACTAAGTTCTACTCCAGATTCAGGATACAAATTCTGAAGAAGAATTCTCATTACGAATTCTAATGAAGAAATCTCATTCCGAATTCCCATTACGATTTCTAATGATGAATTCTCATTACGAATTCTGATAAAGAATTCTCGTTACGAATTCTAATGATGAATTCTCATTACGAATTCTGATGACGAATTCTTATTACGAATTCTGATGACGAATCCTCATTACGAATCCTGATGGTGAATTCTCATTACGAATTCTGATGACAAATTCTTATTACGAATTCTGAAGACGAATTCTCATTACGAATCCTGATGATGAATTCTCATTACGATTTCTGATGACGAATTCCTATTCCGAATTCCCATTCCGAATTCACCTATTAAACAGAATTTGAGTATCTTTGTTTTATACACTCTGAATTAATTTAGACTCCAAAAAATATCTTTGTTTGACTCCGAACTTTTATATTGCTTACACTTCTAAAATTTTTCTACTCTTTACTATTGTTCTTTACTCTCCGAACCTTCACTCCAAAGTTTTCATTCCGAACATTTATGTTAGAGTTTAAAACGATGTTGTACATTCTGTTACACTTGTTTTGTTATAAAACGATGTCGTCTGTTTTGTTATAAACTAACCGTTGTCTAAGTGACACATGTACAGGTCCCTCCGATCTTTAAGGAAAATATGACCGTTGGAGAAGGAGCCGACCTTACCTATAAATAGGAGCTCATTTGAAAGAGCTCGTAGCTGATAGCTGATGAAAGTGCTGAAAGGCTGACTAAATTGATTGAAGTGGTTTCTAGAGAGAGATACTCTTATTAACTCTCAGAGCTTAGTGCGACTCCGAATGTTGGTGATTACATTATAGGGCTTCCGGGGATAGGAAGACAGAGGTGCCGACTACCTTAAAGTTCGAGGGCTTCCTTGCTGAGGAAGACAGTGGTTGCCAACTACATTGAAGTTGAGGGCTTGCGGGGATAGAAAGACAGAGACTTCGATCTTCGTATCGAGGGCTTACCCTGGTGTGGGTAAGACAGACTTGCTTGAAAGTATAAATCAAGGGACCTTTATCCAAGGTTGTTGGATACCCTTCTCTTCGGGTTAAAAGACTTATATCTTGTTACTAGTAGTTTTACTACTTGTTTTTATTCCGCTGCATTTTGTAATATAAGGAAAGTATAACTTTCTTATACTTCTTTATTTGTACTCTGTTTCATTTAGATTCTATACGCTTTAAGGTCGAATATCATATTATAATCGTTTGTTAAGATTTCAATTTCCGGAACCATATTTCTGGAACCCTCATTCGGAATCTCTTTCCTAGTTTGCATTCGGTGTTAAGAGGTGTTGTGAATTTTCTTAGTTTAACTTTGTTAAACTTAGCCTTTTCCTTTGCTTAAGGAAAACATAGTTATTCTTAACTAACTTTAAAGGTTCCAAAGGAATTTTTAAAGTATACAATTCAACCCCCCTATTGTATATTGAGCATCTCATACTATATTTCGATCCTACACTATAAACTCGTCGACTATAAACTTACTGATATCATGGGATTCTATAATTGATATTAAGGATACTCTCCACCTTTTGGGTAGACATCTAAGTATCCACATGTTTTGCTTTTTGGCATCAACTGGACTTCCAAAAGATCTTATTGTATTGACTATCTCATTGAGCCTGTGATACATATCAAAAATGGGTTCACTAAGCTTCATCATAAAGTGATTATACTTAATAGTATAATTATTATGTCTTATTTCTTTGACATTAGTGGTTCCTTCATGTGAAAATACTATGGTATCCCAAAATTCATACGTTGTTTTACATGAATAAATCCTATTAAATTAATAGTCCCCTAAATAAAAATATAATCCATTTATATATCTGCAGTTATTATTATAATCAGTCTTAGCTGGGTCATCCCAAGTATTTCTAGTAGTATAAGGAATCTTATATTCATCTATAAAGGAAGACCAAAATTCAAAACCCATACTTTTTAAGAGAATTTTCATCTTAAGTTTCAACTTGAAATAATTTGTCCCATTGAAAAAGGGTGGTATGTTGGTAGCAGAACCTTCCAATATATTATCTATAACAATGAATAAGGAATTGGTTTTTAAAGAACTAAAAATTTATACCTAACATAAATTTATTGATCTTTAAACCAAAACTAAAATCACAGTTAAAAAGTTTTCGACAAACTTTTAAACACCCAATGATTCCAAATTTATGTTGGAGTAGGAAACTAAAGAGTGGGGTGAATTGAGTTCTTATAAAAAATTCATTTAAAATTTTTATTTGTAAATCCCCCAATTTAAAACAAACAGGGCAGTTAATGAAATTAATAAATTTATAATACTTTGAAAGTTCAATTAATTTCTCAGAAGATTAATTAATTCTTAATTATAACAATATGAGATATTTATATAACTTTTGAAAATAATTTACTAAGACAAAACTGTTATAAATAATATCCAAGATATACTATCAAAGAAAAACATAGTTTTATAAAATATGAATTAAAATAGAGTAAACTAAATTTAAAAACACAAAGTATTAAAACAAGTGGTTTAGTCTCAAGATGAGATTTAATCCACTCCACTTTGTGATCACCTACCACCGTGAAATATATATATATATATATATATATATATATATTATCCACACCCTGGATCTGGGTTTACACAGTAGTATACAATCTTTCTAGGTCACAAGACCTCTACCATAGTTTAACGTGGGAAATAAAACAACAATGTCACACAAGACCTACACCACAATTCTATGTGGGAAATAACATGTGTAAAAGGATGTTTATGTGAGGATATCTTGTAACGTTTAGTTTAGTATAGAAGATGGTGTGTGTTTAACATAAAGATACACACACTTCTTGAAATTTAGTAAAAATGAACACAACAGAGTAGGAAATAAAGATATAGAGTTTAGAGTGATCTGTGTGTTGTGAAATGCATCTATAGACTCTTTAGATGTTGAAAATTTGACGATTAATTTATCTTCAATAAAGATACAATAAAAATAATGTTTCATGAAGTGTTGTGTTTTGGTTCTCTAGGAATATGAAGTTATATTAATTCAAATCTATTTTGTTTATTTTAGGGGTGTTCGAACTTTGGTGAACAACTAGTTCTCCTTTGTGTTCAGTAAAAAATAATGAGAATTCATCGTGTTTTCCTATTCATTTTGTTCGTAGGATCAGTATATGTGATAGCGTGAGTCCTCTAGGGTATATCTATATTTATTTCATCTCTAATTATTTTCTCTTTTATATTCTACATCCTAACAATAATCATTATTTGGTGTAGTTTTTCAACCTAATACTTCTGACGTCCCAAATAATATTGTCTTCAAAAAAATTAATTTAATCAGTAGAATTAAAACACTCAAATATGAACATTAGAGATAATTTTAAATAAATAAAAATTTAAACATTATTTTGGTGACTCTTTTTTCAGTGAGTCATACTTTTAGTTACTCCTTCTATTGGTGAGTCCTTCTATTAGGATAGGTGAGTCATTCTATCAGTGAGTCATTATATTGGTATCATTATGTGTCTATGACTCAATGTTCTAGTGACTCATTTTGTTCTATCAGTGATTTATTCCTTATGTTGGTGTCTCATTTGACTATCGGTGAGTCATCTATCGGTGAGTCCGTTTGTACTTTCAGTTAGACATTCCTTATGTCCATGTGACATTTCTTCTATCAGTGTGACATTTGAGATTTTGGGGAGACATTTACTCTATTGGTGTCTCAGTTGAACTATCAGTGAGACATTTACACTTTAGGTGAGCTGTTTTTTATATTTTAGTCAGTGACTCATACTTATCCAATTTTTTGTTTTAACAGACTTATTATATGAATGTCAACAGAATCTGTTAAACATATAATGGCACATAGAAAATCATAATTAAACATGACTAAACATGATTTAATATAAATAAACATGATTGAAATGATTAGACATTATTTTTAATTATTAAAACCATAGAGGGGGGGAATATATATTAGGATGATTCATTAGATAAAATTTTAATGATAATCATTTTGATTGATTTTGGTGGGTTTTGATCATGATGAACTCATTTTGTTTTATTATTTTACATTATGTTTATAAGTTAGTTCCACAAAATAATAAGATTAAAACATACATTTTAAAATCTTTCTCCACTATTATATTGTTTTTATGACTAGACTTTAAGGTGGTAAAAGAAAATGAAAATGAAACATCCATGATAGCAGTAAATCGACTCAACATGAATGATGATTCCAATTTTTAGAATCAAAGTGAGAGGAGAAGAGGTTTGATGATGAATTATTCCATTTACATAATATTATTATAGTACATATAAGACAATGGATTTATCATTCCACTTGGATAATGGGATGTGAGGATTGAATAAGAAATTAAAAGAAATTGAAAAGAAATTAAAACAAAATGAAAAAGGATTCATTTTATGAATAATTCTCTATGAGGACCTCCTAAGGGAAATTGGATTTGATATTTTATTTTTTACCAAATTATCATATACATTGGGTAGAATATTAGGAATATTATTGGGTAGAAAGTGTAAATTATTTATGTATTTGGAGTTGTGAGTAGAATAGGTGTTGAGGGATGGTATTTATAGGGGTGGGGAGGGAACTTATTTATTATTATTTTCAT
Organism: Viscum album; assembly: GCA_963277665.1. Classification (NCBI taxonomy): domain Eukaryota; kingdom Viridiplantae; phylum Streptophyta; class Magnoliopsida; order Santalales; family Viscaceae; genus Viscum; species Viscum album. Next base: position 2,091,079,453 of record OY728152.1, read on the forward strand.
TAATTTATTATTTTTTTCTCAATCATATGATTAGTTTGAATCTTATCACTAAATATATTAAAATAATTAATGATATCTCGATATTATGAGCTTACATAATCCAAATATCATCTATGACTTAATAATTAATGTATTTGTTAAATACCGTAAGTTACTATATTTCACTATTCGCCAAAAATTAATTTTTTTAGCAAAATACCAAAAATTCACCATAACCATTTTTTTTGTTTATAATTAAAAAAGGAAATCCATTTTTCAAAATATTTTTATAAATATGAGATATCTAATTTTCAATTAAAATCACCATTTATTAAAAAAAATATAGATTTTAAACATATAACTTATTTTATAACATTTTTAAAGAATAATTATGGTCTCATATATAGTTATATTAAAATCATAAGAAAAAAATTATTAATTTCTTTATGTATTTAATGAAAATAAATTTTCTACTAAGTCATTATTTTAATTATTAAATTTTAAATAAACATTTATGTTTTATAAAATTACCCACAGTTAATAAATATTTTTTAAAACATTTATTTAATTATAATATAATAGAATTATATCATAGTATCATTTATAATATGTATAAATTATATTTATACTTTTATAGGTCTGTTTACTATTTTATTTGTTGAATTACTATTCCTAATGGTGACATTACTATTCAAAAAGTTTGGTTACTATTCCATTAGGATAATTTTATTAATTTAATTAAATATTAATTATTTCATTCTTCATATATGAGAATGATGTTTTTTTAGATGTCCCTGATATGAATATTTTTTACACTATATGACATAATTATAACAAGGGAAATAGTTCTACTGATAATATTTTGGGTCATTGTAGGATAGTTATTCATGAAGGGTTTAACCACCCAGCATCCTTACTAATGTGATGGAATTTGGGTAATCATGAAGGGATTCAAAAGCCCACATACATAATGAGATGATGATGGATATGTATTCCTGAAGATGGCATGCACCCCTCATCCTTATTGAGATGATAAAGGATGGGTATTCATGAAGGGTTTAGAAACCCCCACATCATTTCAAATGTTTGGTTTTGTGTATGGTGGCATAATATTAGGGATACCAAATCCACTAGGATATTTGGAATTTGGAAAATTTTTTAATGACATTTACAATAGTTTGAAGAAGTGGAGATGAAATGAGGAATTCATGTCAAGGATGATCACGAAAAAATTTAAGGTGTTGAGTTACAGTAGGATAATTCCAAGAATCACACAGATTGGAGGTCCTATCATGAAAGTAGGAGACACCTATGGTTGATAGGTATAAGGACCTTATGCATATCAAACTCATACATGGTCAAAGAATGGGATCCCTAACACTTTACAAGGCATGTGGGATATTTATGAAAATTTAAACAGTTGGAAAATAATGTATGGTATGGAAGAATGAATATCCCTGGAGGGTTCATGAACCCTAGAGGTATTTTTTTTATGGTTTTAATGATTAGGCCCTACGTCTCTTGTTTTTGAGTAATGTAGTTAAAATCCATAAAAAGGATCAACAATGAAATATCACATTCCTTCCTTGAGAATGGGTATGATACATGGTGACTTAACATTGATGGTGTCAAATACACATGAATAGTTTTGTTTTGAGGATTATCCTTCACAATCTATGGATATTTTAGTAAACTAAAAATTGGTTCTAGTTAGTACAGTTTGACTATTGGTAAAGGTGGAAACCATTATCACATATAGCGAAGACAATAGATCAGGTATTTAAGGGGAGCATTCCGTAGAGACCAAAACATCCACTAACCACAATCTTAGAGGCATTATGTTATTCACTAGTGAATCCTAATTGACTCCCTTCAGATCAGTTAGTCCTTATTACCAATAAACTATATGGAATAACCAATAGAAATAAATCAAGGTTATGGGGTTCTAGGATAATTATATTGACTTGTAGAATTGGTGGTGTGAGCTCATACGTCAAAGAAATGATGGCGATTTTTGGAAAAATTAATAATCATGAATGGTTCGAGCACCATAAAAGTGGTTTCAATGCCTAGTGAATATATTATTATAATGAGGATATCTAAAAATTATTACTATAAAATTTTTCTATACCAGTGGGGTCTAGATAGCATTTCATGACGTTTAATAGGGCCACAATATGGTCCTTATGTGTTTTATGACTTTTTTATTTAAGATCTATCAAATTCCATAACTCTATAAATAAAGAGTTATGTGAGCATGGACATGATTTTTTCTTAGGCCCCCTTTGGAGGTTTTCATCTTGAAAGAATTATGTCTCTCTCGCTATATTTTTAGGGTCATACCATTTGGACCATCAACGAATAACGCATAACGACATATAACTTTGAAAAATGTTCACATTGTCTAAGGCCAGGATGTATATTTACATTATAGGAGGGTAGTATTACAAAAAATCTTATTTAAGATTTTGAATCTCAAGAGTACTCCATCAAACTTTTGAACCATATTTTGGAATGTTGTGAATCATGGATCATGGCTCTCAAGCTATGAGTAATGGTATGGGAAAATCATATCATGGAAGATTGTGAATAACTTTTAGATTATGAGCTAAAATATAATGATTTCATGGCTCAAAAGGACTATAATTCTGTTTTTTAGAAAAATAATTAATGTTATAATAGGCCAGAGGGACATATGTTAGATCCAAGGGCATACATGTATAAGGGTCCCTTGAATATGGGTTTTTTTCTAATGGAAATGGAAGTTATTTGTAAATTTTTGGCATTCAAGATACAAATTTTAGATTACATGATTATGTATTTAAAATATATAGAAAAAAATTAAACAATGGTTGACTAGGTTTTAAATTATACGGTCTTTTGATAAGGAGTAACGATGAAATATGGTCTGCATAGTTTAATGTCAAGTAGTGTTGACACATAATTGTGTAGTTTTAACATCATGTGATGAGGATATATTCCTTACAATTTAACACCATGTGGTAATGATATAGAAACTAACATCCAATTGTGAAAGATATTTTTAATTACACTTTTCAATTTTTAGGGTCTTTTCCACAGTATCATGACCAACTGGGGTTGACTACTTTTAATGTGGATTAATAACATGGGAAGGTTATTATAATGGTAAAACATTGTCCGGTAATAGTATAATTTACATGAGTATCACTATGTATCCTGAAAATTTTGTAATCAATCCACATATAAATCTTATAGAGAAGAGGATCCCTATCTAGATCTTGCTCATATGTAGGGCAGGGGTATTTTTTTATCTTCCCTTAGAGATCCTTGACATCATAGTCTGCCATAGGGTCCCCTATGTAGATCAATATCATACATAGTGAAATGAAATTTATATTTACCAATATGTAATAGAGGGAAAAATTTCATCAAGATGAAAAATTTATGGATAGGAAAATCCCACTCTAAGATATATTAGGTCATACAAGATGGCACATATGTCATGTATTTTAACCTTGTACAACTAAGAAATTATCATGAAGTGTAACATCCTGAGACTAGGAATTTTTTTTTAGTTTTGAATAAATAAACTAGTATATATTTTCCAATGGAATGGATATCTCAAGTATTTTGGGTCTTCATAGTAGATACATACCTCAGGATGATGGGGTATAAGAATATGATATTATAATATTTCTTGGACAAAGAGTACGATGCACAAATGTGAAACATTGGGGTTATCTAAATCATATTAAATATTTAGGATATGGATAGTTTAAATTATAACCAATGAATATCTGAGTCAATAGGGGGTGGAGACCAGTGTGTACAGGTTAACAATAAGTAATGGTGGAAGCCTATATTCAAGGCAGTTTGAACAATAACTAATGGATTTTGGGGGGATCTATCCTCTAGGGAAAAAATATATTACGTGTAATCATTGATTTGTGTTTGTATCCACTTGGGAATCCTAGAGGGGTCTCTTTGTATTAACCAATCCCTATTACCAATTTTTTTCAAATTTAAACCAATATCGCAGGAGCTTATGGTCCATGGGGTTCAAAGAGAACAATATTAACTTAAGGAATTTCTTACTATCAACTCTTATATTAAATATAGGATGTTTTTTCATGGAGAACATAAGATTTAAGAAGGCTTCAATAAACCAAAGGGTTATTCCAATGTTTATTGAACACATTTCAAGGTGAAGGGATATAACACGTTATTCTTAATCTGACTATTATCATAGGGTATGATCTGTTCAATATGATGATATATTATCATGTAGTATAATTACATATGAAAATGATGTGGTTCCCTTCCTTTGGATAGAATGTATCTTGATTTCATTGGTCATAGAAACCTTCCAAGTTACCTATGATCAAAGTGTTCATGCTCGATGTGAGAAATAAGAGACAACTAAACATTCAATAAAGTTGTGAGAGAGTGAATGATTGGGAATATATGGGGTATTCACATTTTTGTATGATGAGGAATACCCCAAAAAAATTGGATCACATTGAGGAATGTAGTAGAGAGTGATGATTACCCATGAATGGGCCTCAAATGGAGGATATATATTTTTCTAGATATCCATAATATGGGATTAAATCCACACATAGTTCTTATAAAAATATCTTTCACATGAGTTTGAACCATACACAAGGGAAGGGACACTTTTTTACATTACAACTGGACCCAATATTGGAGACCTGGGTTACAAAATGTATCTTATGGTAACCGAAATGAATCCACATATAGATCATCAAAGTAAACAATCATATATAGACCAAGATCAAGTAAAGGTAAGGGGGAACTATTTTCTCAGATGTTTTCTATATATATGCTAAAGTATTTTACATGGATATAGTCCTCATGTAAGGAATAATTCAAGGATAGACTATAAACTAATAACTATGAATCACTATGGGTCTCAAATGGATTATAATCAATCCATACATAGTTGTTAGATAGAAAATTCTATTTATAGTCCTAACCCATATATAGGTAGGGGTAATTTTCTTTTATATCATGACTGGACCTGATAATTTTGATCTGGGATTCACTAAGTAAAATGTGGTAATAGGAATTAATCCGTACATAGTTCTACTATTAGTTCACAGCATAGATTTAACTTCTATGTGGGGAAGGGTCATTTTTCATTTCGTTATGACTAGACCTAATATTAGAGACCCAAGCATCACTTCGTATCACGTGGTAATAATAATCAAACCACATTTAGTTCTGATATAAATATCATGTAGTTTAGATACATTTATCAAGGAATTAGAACATGAAGTCAAGAAACATTGAGATATTATTAATCCCACTTGGTCATCTGGAAAAAAGAAAAATAAATAATTTCATTAAATCTAAATATCAAGAATTACGATTTTATGATGGGTGGAACTAGCCCCACAACATTAGATAAATAACTCATGGGATTAAGGGGGAACTTTTCTATGAGACCAAAATATACCCTAGCTACAAAGCCATTGTCCTTGTGTTATTCAACCATGATTCCTTGAAGGGTCCTTTCACGAACCAAAACATCCCTTATGAATAAGATATTTTGTATTGGGTTATTAACCAATGAATCTTAGTGAGGATCCTTTAAAATTAGTCACTACCAATTTCCAATATTCCATAAATTTGAAAGAGAACATCCACTCAAGGTATCATTCATTTTAGACATGAAAAGGGGGTTTGGAGTTTTTATAGGGGAAAAGGTGGTATCCATAACGATTTTTAAGTTCAAGGAAGTTAGTTATTCATAGGGGATACATACCTAAAAATGAAATAGTACAAGGATTTGGTATCATAATCATTCTTTTAAAATGGGTACAACTCATAGATGAGTAGCATTGCTGAAATTCAAATCCACATGAATAGTTGGTTTATAGGAAGTGTGAATCATAACCCAAGAATATTTGATTCTGTATGGGATGGAGAAAAGTGGGAACAAGTCAACCATCAATACTGGGAAATCCCAAATTCCAGGTAGTTTGTACAACAGCTCTAGGATGTAAGGGGCCTCTTCTCTAAGATGGAAATATCCACTACGTGAAAGATATAAGGTTTCGTGTTCTTCACTAGTGAATCCTAGTGGGGTCCCTTTGGATTAAGTAGTCCTTATTACATGTTTTCTATTAGGTAAGGGATATGGGGTTCTATGATAGGATATCAACTCATTGAATTGGTAGTAATCAACTAAGATATCAAGGATATGAAGTTAGTTCATGAATAACATAAGATACAAGAAGGGTTTGGGTACCCTAAATTATATGACAATATGTATTAAACATATATTTTATTAAAAGGGTTAAAACATGAGATTTAGGAATACATAGTCATCGATGGTATGATCTTCTTAGCATGAAAACCTCTTGCTTTATAGTAAAATGTCATGATACTAGGACATTATCATACAATATTTTGTCATGTGACCATGACATAGTTATCTATACAAAACACTTCTCAATTATTCCGGTTAGAGTTTATTAATATGTTCCCTATGCTCAAATGTGTTCTGAAGAGTGTGAGAAATAATGGATTACTAGGCAGTCAATTGAGCTATGTGGGAGTAAATGATATGGAATATGTGGGGGTGTTCATAGTTTAATGTGGACTAAATCGTCTACATGAATTTGAATAATTTTTAGGGAGATTATTGGGAGAAATGAAAACATGTGGATAGACCTAGAATAGAGGACCCATGGATCTCAATGTATCTAATGATGAAATGAATTAATCTACATAGTGTTTATGAGAAATATCCCTACAACGGTTTGGACCATATGCAGAGAGGGGTGCATTTGTTTCTCTATTTTTTTAATTATGCATAGAAATAGGTTTTGAGATTTGGGAATTTCTAGGTATGATGTGGTAATAAGAATCAAGAAACATATAGTTATTTTATTGGAAACTCCACACACTTATTATGTTTATGTGGGGTGAGTGGTAATTTCTTTCATATTGCTGTTGGGTCTATGATTTGATAATTGCTCATCACTATGTATCCTATGATAATAGGAATAAAGAAACATGTAGTTCTCATATGGAAAATTCTCCATTTTTTTATGACCCATATTTAGAAAAAAAATTCATTTATATTGTTGTTAGACCCATGATTTGAGATCTAGACATCACTGTGTTTATTTCTAGATTGAGAATCAAATACAACATATTTCTTGGGAAATTACCATGCATAGGTTTTTCCCACATATAGAGAGTTGGTGTATATATGTTTAGTGTTTGGGATCATGATTTGAGATTTGTACATCATGATATATCTTGTGATAATAAAAAATCAAGACACAAAAAGTTCCCATATATAAAATTGTCAATAATTCTCAGACATAAACGTGGGGGTGAGGGGGGTTCCATTTATATTGCAGTTGTGCCCAAGATTTCACAATTCCGGCATTACTATGTATCCTATGGTAATAGAAATTAAGTCATACATAGTTCATGGAAAATTATCTTCTACAGATATGAATAACACATAGGGATAGTGGTACTTCTTTTATTTTCTTCTTCATAGACCTAGATCTTGTGAAGTGAATCATTCGTGAAGTGATTTCTTCTATGCAGTTTAGTGTCAGGTTGGAGGATGTATTACTTGAAGTTTGGCATCACATGGTATGGAAATATTCTATTTAGTTTAATTTCATATGGTAAGGATAAATAATTCTATAATGGTTAATTCCTTGCTTCAAAGACATTTCATTCGTGGTGGTGATTATGAAAATTACTTCTTAATAAACATCGCATTAGTGGTGGGGTCATAATTAATTCCCCATCCATCATGGATAATGACTAATATCAATTGTAATAGACATTATGTGTGACATAGGACCCTTCTCACTTGATTTCTATTATTGGAGGCTTCTTCCCTGGTATCGTCAATGTTTTTTTTGAACAAATAACTGCTCTCTTTAGTGAAATTAGAATAGGTGAAACATTTTATTGAAGGACCACTCATTTTTTTTTTCTGATGAACATCAAGTTTGTGCATTTTACACAACCTTTTCTCATCTAGTCTTTCTAACTCATATAGTTACTTTTTGATTATTAATCATATATGAGTTTTCAACATATATCTATTCGTAATGAAGATAACCATACATCAATGGGAAACAATACCACTATCCCATAAACCAACGATTATGGGATACCCATGTGATAGTGCATGTGGTTTTTTGGTAGGCCCATAAATCATGAAGGATCTTTTCTACCTAATACCTTTTGTTATTTTCCACAATTTTCAAAATTAAATTTTATAGGGTCTTATAGAAGACTTTTATATATCCATTTTTTCTACATATTAATAGGTTGAATGGTTAGATGTGATGTTATATTCGTTATAGAATATCTTTAGCTAATAAGAACAAATTTGGTTCCATTGTATATCAATATCATGTGAGGGATATTGAATCTAGTGATAATAATGGGCTTATGAAGTTGTTGATATTATTTGTCCTGAATTCCTTGACTAGTATGTCCTCATCCCATTTTGAAATAATTTGGAAGCAGTGAGGATTTATTTAAAATTATTAGTCATAGATAGGGGATATGGACCCACAATGTCCATTTTATGTATTGAAAACTACCAGGAATACTTACCTATATATGAATTATTTGGGTCTGATGGATGAATTTTTCTCGTATATAACATGCATGATGCTTCTTGGTGAATTCCATATAGTCCTAGACCATTTTTAACCAATATTAACCAAGCCTCATAATTTGGTGGGAGAGAGTGACTCAAAAAGGAAGAGCATCAAAGGATCATTTGTGGAATTCTTCCATGATAGCGTAAATCTATCCTTTTACAATGCATCTATTGAAGAATCCATAAAATCCTTGTTTATAGACGGCTTTACACTCATTTCCCCATCGTGATGGGTATATTTTGCATCTCAGTACTGAATCTAGTCCTTTTTTATCTGGGGGAATGTAATAAAGGCCCATAGATTACATGTATAGATATTACATCAATGTTGAAGAATATTCATTACTAAAGTTAACAATACCATGACAATACCATATAGGTTTAGTGTCTTTAGAAACATTGAGTCATAAACAGTGAGTTCATATGACATTTACATTGTTTGCCACAAAATTATTCATAACTATAACCCTATTTGACATATCTTACTCAATATCATTCTTCACGACTAGGGGAAAAGACACATTATAAAAATATTATTCTTTCATCACAACCGAGGGAATAAAAAGGGGTTCTTTAAAAATCATTGCACCATAAAACAATCCTTATAAAAAATAGGCTTAATTAATATAATTTCATCATAAAAACAATAAAATAATAAGAAAATTTGGGATAGTAAACTGGAAAGATAACTATTTAAAAAAATTCATCTTAGATTGAAAGTAATTTTGAAAGAACACTTGAAATTAATTCTTGAGGAAAATATCAATTTTCTTGAATAACATTTTATTTTCTCAAAATGCCACAAAATTTTAAAAGAAAAGAATTTATTTGAAAATAAAATTGAGAAAATGTAAATGAATATTCTTGGAAATAAGGCATTATGAATGTTTAAAAATATATTCATACTATATTAGTTAAAAGAAAACATTCTTCTCATACTTTTATCGGAAAGACAAAAAATACATCATATAAAAAACAAAAAAAAGATTCCATTAATAACATTTAATAAAAATTAAAAATGGGTAAAATTGAAATTAAAAAATTATTTAAGTATAGAAATAATATTTCATAATACAATTTTTGGAAACATGGACATGGATGATAACTATATCCCAGTAAATACATACGTATAAACAATCTTGGATAGTATTGAGATTGTAAAATGATCCTTTACCTTAGGTATGATATCCTTTTTATGTATATGAACCTCCCTTATATTTATTTATATAATTTCATTTACTTATTCCACAATAATAGTTATTTTTAGAATATCATATATGATCATATTACCATCAATTTTTAAGAACATTTCATTATTATTCATTCTTTAGGTATTAATGGATTTGTTTTCTTATGCATATTTTGTCGAAAAAATTATGGTTATCCAACTTAGTTCATTATTATATAATTAAAAATGATATGAACATAATATATATCATATTTATTAATTATCTACTTTTATATAATCATTTTTAATGGAGATCAGGTATAATGAATCACACCACATCGTAGAGACGGTAGGTTGTACGTACGCACGAGAGAGAATATCATTCTGATAATTGTGAAATGGAATAGATATGGATGGGGTATATTTTTTTCAATAATCCATATAATTCTATAATAATCACATATAGTAATTATTTCTGTCATTATACCCATCCAAGTAAGGTGGTGGTGAAAAATATTTTATACAACAGCGTAGGGATGATTAGTCACACATACACACACATGGTGATTTCATTTTTTATAGGATAGATAGAATGTGAAATATGGTGGTTAATTAATCATAATAACATATCATTATATAAGTTATATTATGTTTTTTACATTATAATGGAAACAAATCATGAAGAGGAATTATAAGAAGAAATAAGTTTGAAAGAATCAGCAGAGGAGAATACCTCTTCTTCGACGTGCTTCATCTAAATATCCTCTTAAAGCAATAGAGTTGGTCATTGGAGAAGAAAATAACATATATAATGTCAATATGGAAGTTGAGTTTGGAAAAGGTAAGGGTATATCTAATATTTAAATCTCAATTAGTTGTGAAGAAATGAGGTAGGATGTGGCCTTTTATAATTGATGTGAGGGGCATTTTGGAATCTCCAAAAATGTTAATTTATAATAAAATAAAAACACATCCAAAAACCTAAAAAAAATTCATAGTTTCTAATATGAGATGATATAATATTATAATATCATCAATAAATAAATTTCAGAAGAGTTTTTATATATATTTAAACCTTATTATTTTAATTAACAATTAATTATTCTATTTAATTATAACTAAGGTAACAAATATTTCAATATTAAAAAGGTTAAATATTTAGTAGTTTTACGTAAATTGGAACACAAATAAATATTTTAGAACTTTTTTCAATGTATCATAATTATAATATATTTTTAAAAAAATTATGTTTTTTAAATAATTTATTAACACTTTATTTTGATAAACAATCAACAGTGTCAGTTTTGACATTATTCAATTCATTGATTATTAAAAATATAAATATATAAGTTAAACTCAAAAAAAATTATTAAATTTATTTATTTCTCAAGGTAAAATATAATTTTTTTTATATACTAATTATCCAAAATTATATTTATTTTAATATTTCTAATAACATTTATTTGTTATCTACGTTAATAAAAACTTACTACACTAGTTTTGTGTAATTATTTAATATACATATTTGTTGAATAAAAATTAAAAATAAAATACGATAATGGAGATAAATCCTCTATATTTAAGAAGAATACTTATAGTTGAATATATATTTTGGAAAATTCATCATAAAAAATTTTATATTTATTAAAACATTAATGAGACAACTTTAATATCACATTAAATAAAATATTATAAGTGTCATAATATTTTCTATAAAGCTTTAAATGGTATATAAATCTACATGTGGATGATTATGGTATGTATATAATTGAAAAATAAATTTTGGTCAGCTTTTTTTTGTATTTTAATAGTAATTATCACTTTAATAAAAATTAATTTATTGATTTTTTTTAATTAAATAATTTTTTCATCATCAATGTATAAACATATATGGAAATTATTTATTTCCTAAAAATTACAAATAAATTAAAATAATAAATAAAAAATATATTTAAAATGAGTACTTATAGACAAATTTATATTTTGCAAAACTTTATATTAAAAATGATGTAGTTATAAAATTTTGAGTAAGACATTTATAACGTTTCTTTTAATAAAATAAATTATATGTATAAATCTCATCTAAGTGGCTCCCAAAGGATACCATTTCAACCCAATAATGATATAGGTCAGAACAAACATATCCAATGATATTATTACAAGTGTTAGGGTAGTTATATAATACTATTTTTAACCTTCATTACCGGATTTACCCTTTTACTGTATTAATAAAAAATTTCCAATGTTACGATTCATAGTGCCTAAAAGTAAAATAAATCTATTTAAATAATTTTTACCCACATATTTAAAATATAGAATCCATTTTTTAAAATTCAAAACACAAAACATTCTGTAGTTAAATTAAAATTAATCTCGTTTTCAGAATGAGAAAAAGCGTTTTAAAAGTTAAAACATTATAAAAGATTTAAATGTTTTTACATATAAATTCAATGTAAAATTATTAATAATGTACTAAATTTAATTTGTTGATAAAAATATAACATATTTATACTTTAAAACTATTCAAAAATATAATTTAACCATATAAATTATTCCAATGAAAAAAGATGTTATCAATTAAAATTTAGTTTATTTTTACTTCTAAAAAACATGAATGTTACTGAAAAAATATGAAAAATGCATCCAAAGTAAATTGTTATATCTAAATAAAAAATAATATTTTTATATTTTTATATAAAAATTATTAATGTGTCAAATTTTTAATTTAAAAAGGGTTCTCCATTAAAAGGAATAAAAAATTCGCTTTTGAAAAATATAGGTTTTTATACGTAAAATATTGATTATTAATATCTTTTGAATAAATATCTATTTGATTAATATAAAAAATATTTTATTAAATATATAACATATATATTTCATTAATTTCATTTTCCAATTGTAATTCACATAATTTATTAATACGAATTACAAATATTTCCTTTAAATTTAACAAGTTTATATTTTTCCTAAATAATAGGTAGCCAATGCATGAACATTAAATTTTAATAATTCAGTTATATTTACTCCCGCTAACCTAAAAAATAGTTTATAATGGTAATGTTATACTAAGGGAATCTCATTGTTCGTTTAAACTCACAATTGTGTGCAATTTAATGTATTGAAGAATTATTATTATTTAATTAAAATATTTCACAAAAACATGTGGGTGTTACAGTATTCTACCCATAAACAGAATTTCATCCACAAAATTAATCAATTGGATACAAACATATGATGATAACTATGCATCATCACATCCTCAAGTTCCCACATAATTTTCTCAAATTGGTGGTTCTTCCACAAATATTTAACCAAGTGTGTGGTCCTATTTTGTAGTACATTCCCACTACAATCTTGAATCTCTATTGGTAGTTCTCTTTAATAAAGATATTTCTCTAGTGATACGACATATGAGTTTAGTAAATGTGAAGGATTAGGTATGTGCTTTCTCATGAGAGACAAATGGAACACATCATTAACATCAGAAAGAGTTAGTGTAATCACCAATCGGGAAGCTACCTTGAAAACACAGTCTAGAATTTCAAAAGGATGAATATAAACAGGGCTCGGCTTTCCCTTATTTCCAAATCTGATTATTCTCTTCTAGGAAGATATTTCTTGAAACAATTTGTCACCCACTTCAAACTATAGTTATTTTGGTCGTTTTTCAACATAAATTTTTGTCGACTCTAAACTACTCTTATATGTTGTTGAATAGATATTAACTTTTCTTCCATTTTATCAACATGAATAGGTCCTAATAAATTTTCTTTCCCCAACCTCAACCCAAAAAGTTGTAGATTTTCACTTCTTCACATAGAGGGATTCAGAAGGAGCCATATGAATATTGGAGTGAAATATATTATTGTAAGAAAAATCTACCAAAGGTGGGTGTTGATACCAAACACCATTGAAATCCTAAGAGGATTCTCTCAAATGTTTTTATAGAGTTTGAATTGAACACTGAGACTAAACATATATTTGAGGATGATAAAAAGTGATGAAACTTTAATCTATATCCAGATCATACTGAAGACTTCACCAAAACATTAGGGAGGACCTTGGATCCTGATCTGATATAATGGAAAGTGGTACTCCATGAAATCTTACCAATTCCTTTATATATATACCTTGTAAATAATATCAATAGAAAAATACACTCTAATAGAAATGAAGTGTTCCAAATTCACAAGGAAATAAACTATAACACATATAGCATTATGGTTTTTATATGTATTTGGAATTCTAACGACAAAGTCCTTTTTTATGTTTACCCTTTTAAATTCTGGTATGGGTAATGGTTGTAACATCTCTTTAACCATGTGTACCTATATCTCAACATACTGACAATGTAAGCACTGAGAGACATATTCAGCAACATCAATTTTCATGCCATCCCACCATAAATACTCTTTAAAGTCCATTTATATATGTCTTCTTTTATGGTTAATAGATAATCCATAACTATGAGCCTTATCAAATATTTTCTTTTTTCATTTTAGCAATACGAAATATTTCATTTTTTCCAATGGGAGTATATCTACTGGTAAAAGTTCATTTTCTGTTGGTAAATTTTTTTCCAACATATATGACATTGTCATTATACTTTCAGTGAAAGAAATTCACTAAATGTTTTTGCGATAGATAAAATAATGTTGTGGAAATTATAATAATACCAACAGATAATATATATGTTGGTTAATGTTTTTAGCAACAAGTTCTTGTGAAAAATATTTCTGTTGTTTATAATATTACCAAAATATAATATTTATATACAATTATATTTGAATAAAAATTATTAATTTTTTAGTAGTAAAATTTCTTATTGTATTTATTAACTTATCCAATATAATACATTTGTTTTAATTATTAAATATAAGATGAGTTTAACTCATGTTCAAAGTTATACATAAATTAATATATTAATAATGAAATTCATTAAAAAATAAGTCAATACAAAATTCACCCCCCAATAGGATCCATCAAACCCATTAATACAAAATCAACCCCCCATGCCAACATCACCCATCCATGCCACATCAAGAACAAAAAATCACCAAAAACCAATACATGCCCCAAGACCAGTGAGTCAACTCCAACCTATCCATGCCACACTACAAACTAGCAAGCCCACTCCAACTCAAATCAGTTCAAAATATTCGTACGAATTGAAACAAAAATATAAATAAAGGTATTAAAAAATGATTTTCATAGAAATAATTTTTCATTATCCCTGGTGATATTTTATCAAAGGTTTGTAAACTATATCAATATATAATGTTTCCCAAACCAACAAAAACACCTAAAAAATGTTTTCCAAAATAAAAAATTAACATAGATAGAATTCAAAAACACAAAATGGGATTATCTAACTAAAATGACATAATGAATCTCTCCCCACCTTTGTAGTTGCAATGGCCAAAGAAATTATCGAAGTATCAACAATGGTGACATCAACCTCCACCCCAATGGGAGTGATTTTCATCACCACACCCATAGATGAGTACAGATCAATCATCCACCATTGAACATAGAGTTCAAACTGATCCCATGTGTTGGTCCCTGCATGTTTTAATAAAAAAGAAAAGAAACAGAGTAGAGAATATCAAGATATAAAAAAGTCCCCAATATAACGTATGTTACAATATGCATATAAACCCACATATATCCTATGTTATCATAGAAAAAGTCAACTCTTGGATTACAAAGAAGACATAACCTAATTAAACCATCAATTAAATTCACAACAATGATATTAAAATAATTCACTAACATCAAATTCCAAAACATAATGTTGAATATATGATTTGAGGAAATGCAGTATCTTTTCAGGAATTTGAAGTCAAATTGGGAAGTGATCAAGGTAGAAATTATAAACTACCTTATCTATAGAGGAATTACTGGTAGTTATGTGAAAGAACTCAGTAGGGATTTTAAAAAGTTCGTTGACTTTTAGCTACTTGGCCTTGGAAAAATGAACCAGATCAATGCACACTAAAAATAACATAAAAAAGGCAAAAAATGTAACTTCTAAAATAATAGAAAGAATAAACAACTGAACCATGGATTGGAAGCCTATTACATATTACTGAATCCATATATTCATTTTAATAATAGAACATTTCTGACATGATTATGGATAGTCCTCATTTTTGGAAAATTTATTTGATCAATGTTAATTTCAAATAGAATTTAAAGTGGTTAATGTTGTTCCACATAAACTCAGTACATGTGGAGAGCCAACATACCTGAAAAAAAAATTCAGAGTTAATATAAAATCAAAACCCATGAGAACAAATTTTTTTTAATTGAAGAAATATAAAATTAATTTAAAAACAATTCATCTCAAACTATACTGAAGGAAAAAAATAGGAATGAGGATAAAGGTTTCCATATTTTATCAAAATATAATTGATAATCAATATAGAAATTAAATAATAAATCATTGAAAGGAATCAACAGAAGGCCTTTTTTGAGGTTACTGACATTTTTTAAGGAATGTGTGATCCTGATCTTGTGAATAATCCAATATAGGGTCATCCAACCTAGGATTCGTTGGTTTCATAGCTGTATACCATGTGGCCTCTTTTGAAACCAATGAAGAAAAAAATAAACGGGGTGTTGTAGCTACAGGCTATGGTTCCACACCCCCCTCCCCCCACAACATTGTTTTTATCTCTAACATCAGGTCCACTAGGATAAACCTAAAACATAAAAATAAAAATCACTAATTTACCCAAATGGTTGAAAACTATAACATTTGAAGTGATTCTTTCCGGTCTCGCCCAACTTATTTCCTTCACCCTGCCCGCACTATCTTAATTACCCACAAATTAATTAGTGGGGTCTCGTTGGGAATCCCTCGCCATGTGCCCAATATATGCATTATGAACTAGTCCAGCATCCTCCATGCCATTATCTCTTGGCTAAGAAAACCCGCTCCTAGGGGTGTCATGTTTCTCATTAAATACTTCCCTATGAATTTCTGCATCTTTGATTTGTTTCAAAGATACATTCCCCACCTCTGGATTAGAATCCACCATTAACCTTCATGTGCACCATCTGCTACCCCATTATCACTAGGAAGACCTCTAGTTGAGTGATTAATACCTTCTTCTCCATTACATTCACTTACAATAGCCACATTTCCTTGATTAAAAAATAATCCTAAAGACCTCACCACTTTCTTGTCATCTTTAAACCTTTAAATAATTTCATTAACCTTTGGATCATGATGCAACACCTATGTTGGTTTTGGTGACACTGCATCATCCAAATTCATTGGATCAGCATCCATATAAACAATTTTAAAATCACCCTCATAGCCCTCAACTGACACATCACAATTCACCAAGAACCTACCATGATAAACAACACTAACAACTGAAGACTGATTCACCCGATCACCTAGACCAGATCTACGTGGAATCAACATCTTGTGCCTACATGCTGCATGACTATGACCAAATTTCATTCACAATTAACAGAATTCAAACCGAGATTCAAAAAATACTAACTATTTTTAACAAAACTCATCACCCACTGCAATCTAGAAGGAGTCAACTGGGGGATTAGAGGCATCAAATTCAACACATACACTTGGGGAAATTGGGATGTGTTCAACCGGATAAGGATCGTATCATTTTTAGAAGTGATCCAGAACATTATATTCTTTGAATCAAGTAGCCATAGAGTCGTGCGCTCATGTAGACCCCATGATCCAAAAATCAGGCGATCCAAGATGTCCACTAATTGTCATTGGTGTTTGAAATGTGCAATCATGGTTAGATGTAGTAGGGCAGAAGCATCAGTGAATTCCAAGGTGGAGAGCAACAATTGTGGGGACCCTTCGAACCATTTTGAGACCTTCGGACCGAGGGAGGTTAAAAGTAATGAGGGTAAGAAATCTGGATTCAAGAAAGGGGTGAAGTGCAGTGGTTGATCCCCAAGTAAAGATAGTTAAGGACCCTCCCTTGAAGAGGGGTGGAGGGGATGGTGAGGTAATAATCACCACCTAGGGAATGGTTGCAGGAGCATTGTCCGAGCAGAGTGCACCCCTTCCAAAATTTCAAATGATTTTTTTTGGTTTTTTAATTCCTAAATTTATATTAATAATTTATTGTATTTATGTTTATTTTTTTATGATTAATAAATTTAAATATAAAAATTAAGTTACTATATCTAACATGATATTTTTTTTAAAAAAACCCATGATAAATTGAATGTTAACATTGATCTTAAAAATTATATTATAATAAATTAGATTTTTAAATCATGTAATGATAAAAGTATTTTTTTTCTTTAACATTTTATTGAAACATATTTTTCTAATGTTAAAGATCTATTCATAAGGATGGTTATTAATAATAAATTTATGAGTTGGTAAAAAATGTCAGTATTTGTATAATAAAGTAACATATTTATGTGTTAGTAAAATAATTGTTTGTATTCAATAGTTATTATTAACAGATATATCTATTGGTAAAAAAAATTATTGTTATGTTAAATTAATATCAAAAAAACATAATATCGGTTGCAAATACTCAGTTTTATTGACAAATATATTATCTGTCATTGGATTTCTATTAGTATAAATAAATTTTTTTTTTGTGTAGTATGGGAGGAATACAAACCCAATTCATAAACCTTTTTATTCCATCACAATAAATGTTGAATTCAGAAACATTTCTCACAATATTTTGTATCTATACATCTTCCTTCAACACCTTCTTAATATTCACTTGTATATATGGTTTAAAATTCATTTGAGAAAGATAATATTTCACCACTTCCTATAAAATTTCAAGATACATCCTTCAAAAATCCATAAATATTGGTTCTTTTGTGATCCTCATCAAGGATACGCTAGCATGGTCCTTTAAACTTAAAGCATTTGGCACCTTGTTCAGTTTCCTAGGTTGGTAATGTATTGAGTAGTCATAATCGTTAATCAAATCAAACCATATTCATTGGTGCATATTCAGATCCTTTTTTCAAAAAATTTACTTTAAACATTTATTAAATGTATAAATATCACACCCTTAAATATAAAGATAATGTCTCCATATATTTAACAAAAAGATAACTGTAGGTAAATCTAAATCATGAGTTGTGTAAGTTTACTCTTGTATTTAGAATTTTAATTAGGCATAATCTGTCACCATTTAATTTTTCATGCAAACACATCCTAACCCATTCATGGATGCATCATTGTAGATCACAAAACATTATCCACTACAAGGCAGTGTGAGCACAAGTGCATAGGATAAACTTCTTTTTAGCTCTTTGAAATTCTTTTCACATTCTATCATCCACACAAACATAACTCCATTCTGAGTTAACTTGGTGAGTGGATTATATAGTCTTTAAAAATATTTCACAAAACATTGATAATATCAATCTCAACCAAGAAGAAATTGGATCTCAATTTCCATTGTTGGTCAAGGCCAACATTAAATAACTTCTAATTTTTCTGAATCCATAAAAAACCACTCTCTATAGATTATGTGCCCTAGAAATCAAAATATCTAAAGCCAAAATTTACTATTGGTAAATTTTTCATAAAGCTTACCATTTATTAGGTTATTTAGTGAAATTACTTATTGATCATAATGATCGTCTTTACTCTTAGAATCTACAAGAACGTCATCTATAAATTCTACCAAAAAACTGATCAAGACGGTCTCTAAAGACTCTATTCTTTAGATCCACAAAGATAAATGGGGAATTACTAAGACCAAAAGTAATCACTGTGAGTTAATATTTTATTTACATTGTATATAATTTCCTCTTTGGTATATCCTCCTTCTTAACCCTAAATTGATGATATTCTGAATGAAAATCAATCTTAGAAAAGTATTAATCTCCATTTAATTGGTTGAATAATTCATCAATGAAAGGAAGATGATATTTTTTCTCAATAGTGATTTTTTTAAGTTCTTTACAATCAATTCAAAGCCTCATTGATCCATATTTATTGCTAAAAAATAAAACAGGTGCACCCCAAGGTGATGCACTAGGGCATATGAATCTCTTGTCAACATTCTCTTGGAGTTTCTTCTTCAGTTAATTCAACTCAATTGGGTCAATTTTATAAGGGGTATTTGGTATAGTTATAGAATAAAATATGAATTCTATTGAAAACTCATCTTCATTATCTGGAAGAAGACCTGAAAATTATTTTGAAAAGAAATCATTAATATCCTTTGCAATATGAGTATTTTTAATAGTGAGTTTCTCCCCAACCATTTGAGATATATAACCTTCACTTATATGAACAAATACCCATAATATGGAAAAAATTTCCACTGTAATTTTAGAGTCATCATTTCATTAATAACTAGTCATATATTGATCCATAATATGAAATTTGACTTCTATTTCTTGGAAACTGATATGAGATCCATATATAGAAAGTCAATCCATGCTAAGAATTACATCAAATTTCACTAAAGGAAGCATCAAAATATTTTCAATAATCACTTTTTCAAAAAATTTATATAGAGAACATTTATAATCTTTTGATGTGACTATTATGACATTAAGAGTTTTCATAGCTAACTCAACCTCTAATTATTGAGGTAATACTATGATATCCTTAGACAATTATTTAGAAATAAATGAGTGGGTGGATCCAGAATCAAGTAAAACATTTTATACTTTAGAGTGGATGGTATGTATACCATTCACCACTTCATTATCATCTTCCACATCACTGATAGGTATGGAATGTTAATTCCCTTTTTCTTTAGACTGAAGAGTTTAGTGACATTGATCGTCATCGATAACCCTTGGATTTGGGCATTGGTTGGCATAATGCCTTGTTTCCTTGCACATGTAGCTTTAAGATGTAGGACGTGCATTCTTTGTAGCCTTTTCTATATTTTAATCATTAGACATATTTTTTCCATCACTTTGGTATTCCACTTCCTAATGAACTTCTCTCCCTCACTTAAAACATTTTCTAGTCCATTTAGGACAATTTCCTCAATGACTCTTTCCACAATTTAATCATAGGGAAAACTCATCGTCTTTTCAGTGTGGCCTTTATAATTTACATTGAATTCCATTTTTATCTTCTCATCACACCCATATCACTAATGGGATACTCCAATATCCATCTCAACATTGAGAACACATATAACGACTTACTCATAGCTATTTAAGTTTTTTTTGGATAATTCCATTTGGAGAATTAGTTTTAAGCCACTAAAGAATCGATAAATTTTACTCTCAGGTTAGATAATAATTCCAGGAGCGTACCATCCAAGTCTAGTAAAATTTTCTTTGGAGATATGAACAAATTCATTTTACTTTTTCTTAATCTCAAGGAACTCGTTCTCCATATTTTTTCTAAGAATATGAGGAATGTAATTATTAAAAAATAAGTTCTTGAACTTGTCTCATTATATAGTTTCAATTTCACCTTTTTCCCCGTATTCTGGATAATATTCCACCATTGATCAACTTCACCTGCCAAATGATAATCCTCCAAGATGAATTAATCATTATATGAACATTACATAACTAAAAATATCTTTTTAGTGGTATTAATCCATTTTCATACATTAAAGGATTAGAATACCCACTAAAATGAGGTGGATGTTGCCTCATGAAGGATTGAACATAATGTTGTTCCCACATTTTCACATATTAATGTCATGTATGATTCATAGCTTTAGAATGTTTTGTGAGCATAGAGACATGATTTTTCATTCTAGCTCCCATAACATTCAATTTCTCTGTAGGAAAATTATTGAATGTCCCCTTACATTCAACTTTAACATGGTCTCTTCAGGTTCCATCCATTGATTAAAACCAATAATCATAGTGTAAGAAACAATAATCATAATTGTAAAACCACATAATCAAGGGTAAAATTACAATTTAGGACACATTAGGATTGTACCTAGGTTATTCATGATCATTTCTAAAGCACTAGGATTATAACCAATACTTCAACATATTCTTATGGTTCATGCTAAGTTTTTATCATCCTTGTTCAAAAGTATTACTATACCTTTACTTTGATACCAACTATAACGGGACATACCTTCCATACATTGATATTACTTCAAAATTGAAGAATATTCATTAAAAACATAACAAAACCACAATAGTAATGTATAGATTTAATGTATTTAAAAACTATGAAACATAATCAAACAGTTCATAAGAAATCAACATTGTCTCCCACTTATTTATTCATAATTACACCCCTTGATGTTATAACTTAATTAATACCCTTCTTAATGACCTGTCGAAATGAAAAATAAGAAAGGGTTTTCTCATATTCTTAGTAAGGGTAAACATGTGATATTTCAATCATATCATAATTATAATACAAAAGAACATAACATTTTAATATATTATCCTACAAATGAAATATATTAATATCATGTCATGAGATGAATCATAAAAGGTCATAAAGAAACAATGAACATATTACCAAAAGTCATAATAGACGACATGGAATTTTCTGGCTTACCCATAGGCATATATAATCATTTAATATAAGTCGAGGCTCCATTCCAAGACAATCATAGCAGAGAAAGTCCATTACTAAAATGAGTTCACTCCTTTTTTCAGCCCTATATTACAGAACCAAGATCATTTCCTATTCCACTCCTATATTACTGAACTGATATCATTTTCCATTTCATCCCTATCTATCTCATGGGATATAAATCTTTACCCAGTTCATTGGAGAGAGATATAGTTCCCACCCATCTCATAATGATATTATTCATATGTGTTCCACAAAAACAAAAATCATTCATCAAAACCCAAGGAATAAAATAGGATTCTTTAAACATCATTTCACCATAACACTATCCATATAAAAAATGAATTTCATAAATAAAATTCAATCGTAAACACAATCAAATCATAATAATAATAAAGAAAATATACTTAAAACAAATCCC
This sequence comes from Viscum album, assembly GCA_963277665.1. NCBI lineage: Eukaryota > Viridiplantae > Streptophyta > Magnoliopsida > Santalales > Viscaceae > Viscum > Viscum album. The sequence goes on from OY728152.1 coordinate 2,091,102,182, forward strand.
TTTAAAAAAATTCCATCTTAAATGGATAATTATTTTTATAGAACACTTGAAATTAATTATTTCGGAAAATTTCCTATCTTGTTCAAATTCATTTTATTTACTCAAAATGCCAAAGAATATAAAAAGATTAAAATTTATTTGAAAGTAAAAGTCAAATTTTATAAAGGAATCCTCATGTAGACAAGGAATTATGAAAATTTAAATATTTATTCATGTCATATAATTTAAAATAAAACATTCTTCTCGTACTTTTGTTGTAATTTCAAAAAGTACCTCGTATCGAAAACGAAAAAGTATTTCTTTCATAAAATTTAATAAAAATTTACCAATGTGTAAAAAAACCATTAAAAATTATAGAAGGATATAAATAATATTTTGGAATACATTTTTAGTAAATAAGTACATGGATGATAACTATACCCCAATAAATACTTATATATTAATAATCTCGGATAATACTGGGATTATAAAATTACCTCTTACATTAGGTCCAATATCCTTTGTATGTATTCAAACTTCATTTATAATGATTTAAATAATTTCATTTACTTATTCTAGAATAATATTCATTTTTATGATATCATATATGATCATATTATTATCTGTTTATTACTAACATTTCATTATTACTCGTTAGTTAGGTATTAATTGCAATGTTTTTTATGTATGTATTGTAAACTAAGTTCCAATTATCCATATTAAGTCATATTTATATCATAAAACATGATATTTTGATAATATATACCATATTTATTCATTATATACATTTATATAAATATTCTTTAATGGATATCATGTAGAATGAATCGCATGGAATCGTGGAGATGGTAGGTCGTACGTACACAAGAGCGACGATATGATTCCTATAATTATAAAGGATGGTTTATATTTTGTTCTAGAATCCATATAAAGTTATAATAATCACATATAGTTATCATTTATGTCATTATACCCATCCATGTATTGTGGTTTTGAAAAACTGATTATGCTATAGCGTAGAGACGGTAAACCATACATTCACAGGCGTATAGATTTCATTTTTCGTAGGATGGTTCGGAGGTGGAATATGGTTGTTACATAATAATAATAGTATCTCAGTATATAATTGAAATTTTATTTATTGATTTATAATGGAAACAACTCTTGAATAAGAAGAATATGAAGAAATAATTATGAATGAATCGGCATAGGATATTACCTAATATTCGACAAGCTCCCTCTAAATATCCACTTACAGAATTAGATTTTATATTTGTAGGAGGCCATTACCTCTAGATTTTGACTAGGAAATGTGAGAATGGAAAAGATTAGGTTATTTTTAAGCATAAAATCTCAATTTTGTTTGAATAAATAGTGGATAAGGTTCCATTTTATAATTGAGGTGAGCGTCACTTTTGGAATCTCAAAAAATATTTATTTATAATAAAATAAAACCACATCCAAAAGACAAAAAAAATGTACTAGTTTCAAATATAAGATGATATAATATTTTTATATAATTATAAAATTAATTTTTTATAAGTTTCTTTATCAATTTAATCATTATATTTTTAATTAACACTTAGTTGTTCAATTTGATTTTAGTTATGGTAAAAATTATTTCAATATTATAAAGTCTTAATATTTGCTTATTTAATGTAATTTATACTGTAAATAAAAACTTTAAAACGTTTTGGACCATATCAAAAATATTTTATATTGTTTAAAATATTTTATGATTTTTAAATAATTTAATAATACATTATTTTGATAAATAATCAATAGTCTCAATTTTGACAATATTCAATACATTGATTATTTAAAATGTAAAGACAACAAGTTAAATTCGTACCACAATTATTTTAATATTACTAAGAGGTCAAGGTCATCTAATTTTTTTTGGATATATTAATTATCCAAATTAAATTTATTTTAATATTTTTTAATACTATTTATTTGTTATCTCTATTAACAAAATAATTACTACACTAGATTTCTGTAATTATTTAATATACTTATTTATTGAATAAAAATAAAAATAAAAAACCATGATGAATATAAATACACTATATTTCAGAATATTTTTTATAGTATAATATATCTTCTGTAAAATGCTACTTAAAAATGTTATATTTATTAAAATATGATTGACACAACTTTAACATCACTTCTAATAAAATTTTAGAAGTTTCATAATCTATTTCATATGGATCAAAATGGTTTATAATGCAACCCTTGGATTATTATGGTCGATATATACTCAAAAAATAAAAAAAATTCAAGTGTTTATATCTTTTAATAGTTATTATCATTTTAATAAAAATTATTCTATTGATTTTTCATTAATTAAATAATTTCTACATCATCAATGAATAAACATTTAAGGTAATTAATTACTTCTTAAAAATTAAAAATAAATTATCATGATAAATAAATAAAGTTTATCTTAAAAATGAGAATTTATTGTCAATTTTATCTTTTTTATAACCTTATATTAAAAATGATATAGTTATCAAATTTTGAGTAAGTCATATTTAACTTTTCATTAAATAAAATAAATTAAATGTCCCAATCTGATCCAAGTGGATTAAAAAGGACGTAATTTCTACCAAAAGAATATTTAGGAAGAAAAACACACATTTAATGATATTATGAAAAGTTTTAGCGTAATTTTACAATACTATTTTACCTTTAATTACTCAATTTTTCCTTTTATCGTATTAATGAAAAATTATCAAGGTTACTATTAATATTGCCCAAAAATAGAATAAATATATTTACATAATTTGTAAATAATAATTCCAAATAAGGAGTCCATTTTTTCAAATTCTAAAAAAAATATAATTTTTAATAGTTAACATTAAATTAATCCTATTGTCCGAATGAGATGACATGTTTTAAAAATCAAAACATTGCAAAATATTGAAATATTTGTACGTGTAAATTCAATTAAAAATTATTGAAAATGATTTATATTATATTAGATAATAAAAATAACATCAATTTATAATTTAAAACCATAAAATAAAATTATTTAATTATATAAATTATTATTAGGAAAAAAAATAAATTAAAATTTAGTATATTTTTACTTTTCAAAAAATTGTGAAAGTTATCTGAAAAATATCAAAAATTCATCCAATGTAAATTTTTATATCCCTATTCCAATGAAAAGTATTATGTTTTCATATAAAAATTAATAATGTGAAAAAATTTAAATTTAAAAATTTTTCTCCATTTAAAGATGATAAAATTACCCTTTTGAAAAATATAGGTTTTTATACATATAATAGGGTTTATTCATATCGTATAACTGAAATATCTATTATATGTATATAAAAAATATTTTATCAAATATATAAAATATATATTTTATTAATATAATTTACTAATTGTAATTCACTTAATTTATTAACACCAAATTCAAATATTTCCTTTAAATTTAATTGGTTTTTATTTTTCAGAAACAATTGGTAGCTAATGAATTCACCATGCATATTCATATGTTATTTATATTTACTTAAACTAAACTAATAGATAAGTTATAATGGTAATTTTTATACTAATGGAGTCTCATAGTTCATTTAAAATGATGATTTCAGGCAATGTAAGCTATTGAAGAATTAAAATCTTTTAATGATAATATTTCATAAAAACACCTAGGTGTTACATTCTACCCACCTTAAAATGAATTTCACCCTTGAAATTCATAACATAGACACAAAAATATGAGGATACCTTGGCCTCATCACATCCTCATGTTCCCATGTACCTTCCTCAAATTGATGGTTCAGCCATAAAACAATAACCAATCAAGTGGTCTTATTTCATAGAAATATTTCACTATGATCCATAATCTCTATCGATTGTTCTTCATAAGAGAGATACAGATCTAGTAGTTCAACTTATGATTTTAGTACATGTGAAAGATTGGGAATGTACTTTCTGAGGACAGATACATGGAACATATCATGAACATGATAGAGAGTTAGTGGAAGTGAAAATAAACAAGCTACATTGCCAACGTGGTCTAGAATTTAAAAATGTCTGATACACCTAGGGATCAACTTTTCCTTCTTTCCAAATATCTTTACTATGTTATAGGGAAATATTCATAAAAACACCTTATCACCCACTTCAAACACTACATCCTTTTTCTATTGTCTGCATAAATTTTTTTCGACTATGAGATTCTATTGTGTGTTGTGAATAGAACTAAACATTTCTTCTATTTCATCAAAAATTTCATGTCCTACCAGCATTATTTCCCAAAATTCATCTCAGCATGTTAGAGTTCTTCACTTCTTTCCATAGATGGATTCATAAGGATCCATCTGAATAAGGTTGTGAAATCAATTGTTGTAAGAAACTTATACCAAATATTGGTGTTTATCTCAACCACCTTTAAAATACATAGATCATTCTCCCAACATGTATTCTAGAGTTTGAATTTTCCTCTCAAACAGAATGTATGTCTTTGGATTAAGAATAGTTATGAAATTTAAATCTATATCCAAAGCCTGTAGAAGACTTCTCTAAAATGTCTAGGCAAACCTCATATCCCAATTGGATAAAACAGAAAGTAGTACTCCATGAAATCTTACCACTTAATTTATATATATCGTAACAGGATAATCAAGAGAGAATTAGTCTCTACCAGAAATGAAGTGTGCTGACTACATTAAAAGATCAACTATAGACCAGATTGCATTATGGACTTTAGATGTTTTTGAAAGTCCAATGACAAAGTCCATAGTGATGTTTTCCCATTTTTATTCCGGTGTGGGTAACGATTGTAACATCCTCATAGACTTCTATATCTTATCCTTAACTTACTAACAAACTAAGCACCGAGATAAATACTCACAAATATCTATTTTCATGCCATCCCACAATAAATACTCTTTATGTTCCCAATACATCATTGTTCTTCTAGGATGAATAAAGAATTAATAACTATAAACTCATCCATGAGTTCCGTTTTTAATTCTGGTATGGGAGGAATTCAAAGCTGGTTCTTAAACCTTATAATTACATCACAATAAAGGTTGAATTTAGGATCATTTCTCACCTCATTTTTTATCTCTCCATCTTCCTTCTACACCTCCTTAATCATCACTTATATAAATGATAAACCATTCATTTGATAAGGATAACACTTCTCCCCTTACTTTAATATTTCATGATCCATCCTTCAAAAATCCATAAATGATGGATATTTTTATACTCATCGTGGATAGGATAGCATGTTCCATTCAACATAGAACATCTACCACCTTGTTCTCTTTCCTATGGTGGTAAGGTATTGACTAGTCATAATATTTAATCAACTCCAACCAACTTTTTGGTGCATATTCATCTCTTTTTATGGGAAAATATACTTTAGAAATTTATGATCAATATAAATATCTCTCCTTTTATAGTAAAGATAATGACACCCTATCTTTATTGAAAATATTACCACAGTTAACAAAAAAATTTGAGTTGGGTAATTTTGCTTATGTATTTTCTGTTGTCATGCGGCATAATCTATCACTATAACATTTCGCATGATTGCACATCTCAACCCCTTCTTGGATGAATCCCTATAGATCACAATCCTTTCACCACTACAAGGTAGTGTGAAAACTGGATCTCAGGCTAACCTTCTTTTTAGTTCTTTGAAATTATCTGCACATTCCACTGGCAGCTCAAAATTAAATTCTTTTAAATCCATCTTGGTGAGTGGATTTGACAGTCATGAAAAATATTACACAAATATTTGATAATATCTATACAAACAATGAAAACATCAGATCTCAGTTATCGTTGTCGGTCTAGGAAAACATTCAATAACTTCTATTTTTACTATGTCCCCAAATATCCCTTCTCTTGATATTATGTGACCAAAAAATGAAACTTTATAAAGCCAAAATTCACACATTGTAATTTTTCCATAAATATTATCCTTTATTAGGATCATTTGTGCAAATATAAAGTGATTTTCATTCTCTTCCTTTCTCTTCCCATCTCTTAGAATACATAAGAATATTGTTTATAAAGACTATAAAAAAATTGATCAAGATAGACTCTAAAGACTCTATTCATTGAGTCCATTAAGATAATAGGTGAATTTGTAAGGCCAAAAGGAATCACTATAAATTCATAGTGTCCATACCTTGTACGGAATTTCATCTTTGGAATATCCTCCATCTTGACCCTACACTGATGATATCCTGAATGAAGATAAATCTTGGAAAATTATTGAGCTCTGTATAGTTGGATGAATAAGTCATCATTGTGGGGAAGAGAATATTTGTTTTGGATAATGATCTTGTTAAGTTCTCAATGATCAATGTAAAGTCTCATTGATATATATTTCTTATTATAAATCAGAATAGGTGCACCCTAAGGAAATGCACCAGGGTGTATAAATTAATTATTAAGATTCTCTTATATTTTCTTCTTCAATTCATACAACTAAATTGGGGCCATTCTATATGGTGTCTTTATAATATGAAAAACACCTGAAATGATTTATATTGAAAACTCAACTTTATGAATTGGTAGAATACTTGACAATTCATCCCAAAAGGCATCATCAAACTCCCGTAAAAGAGGAGTATTATTAATTGTGAGTTTCTTCCCAACCATTTGAGATAAATATCATTCATTTTTAGGAACCATGTCCCATAATATGGATGATATTTACAATGGAAGGTCATAATCATACTTCGATCAATAAATTATTAGAGATTGATCTGGAACATGAAATTTGACTTCTCATCCTTATAAATTGATATGAAATTCATATTGAAAGAGATAATACATGCCAATAATCACATAAAATTACACTAAAGGAAGGATCACAATATTTAGATGAAGCAATTTCCCATAAACATCCATTGTAGAATAATTATAATAATTTAATGAGACCTTTTTGGCATTAGGAGATGTCATATAAAAATCACCATCTAATTTTTGAGGTAATGTGAAAATATATGTAGAAAATAATCTTGGCATAAATGAGTTGGGGAACCAAAATAAAATAAAACATATTCTAAGTTATATTATTTGGTAATTGTACCTTTAACCACTTCATTATCATATTCCACATCTCTAAGAGTTATCACATGTGACCTGGCTATTTCATTGGCCTTAATAGTTTATTGATGCAATCATCATCGATAACAGTTTGATTGGGGAATTAGTTGGAATAATACCACATTTCCTTTCAATTCTATCATTTAATTATAAGAGGTGCATTATGTGTACCCATTTATCCATTCTCATCATTAGAAATATGTTCCCATCACTTCTATAATCAACATCCCAATGAAATTATCTCCCACAATTAAAACATATACTAGGAACTTTAATACAATTCCCTCTATGTTTTTATCCACACGTTGAGGATAAGGAGAAAATCATCTTTTTTAGTGTGATCTTTATATTTTTCCTTGAATTAAATTTTTCACTTGTTATCAAACCCCTAAAGATGATGGGCATCTCCAATATCTATCTAAACCTTGAGATCTCATCGAAAGAATTACTCACAGCTATTGAAGTCCCTTATGGATAATTCCCATTAGAGATTTAGTTTTAATCCACTAAAGAATTGATCAATTTTATTCTCAAGCTAGATAATTATTCAATAAGTGTACCTTTCATGTCTTATAAAATTTACTTTATAGGTATTAATGGATTCATCTTCCTTTTCATAATATCAATGAAATCCTTCTCCATATTTTTTCAAAGAATATGATGAATTTACTTATTGGAAAACAAGTACCTAAACTTATCCCATTAAATTGAGTCAATTTAATCTCTTGGCCTAGTATTATTGAAAATATTACCACATTGATAAGATTTCCCTTCCAAATGATAGACTTCCAAGATGACTTTATCATGCTCTGAACATTAGAGAACTGAAAACATCTTTTTAGAGATACTGATCCTTTGTTCATTCATCAGTAGATCAAAAGTCCCCCTAGAATAATCTGGATGCTGACTCGTGAATGACTCAATAGAATTTTGTTCCCTCCTCGGACATTTGTAAGTATTTCATGATTCATATATTTAGAAAGTTTTGTGAGCATAGTGAAAAGCTTTTAAATTACATCTCCCATAATATTCACTTTTTTAAGAGGACAATCATTTCATTTCCCTTCACATTCTGCATTAATGCAGTTCCATTCTAGTTCCACACATTTACTGAAACCAAGAATAATCTTGTGAGAAACACTAATAATAATTAGAAAACCACATAATATAGAGTGAAATTTAAAAATAAGACATTTTAAGTTTTATCCTAGGTTATTGATGATCATTTCTAAAACAATAGAATGGTATCCTATACTTAGTAAAATCCAAGGGTTCTGACTAATATTTTCTCATCCTAGTTTTCAAAGATTAACTATACATTTTCTCTAATACAACCTATAAGGGGAATTACATTACATAGATAGATATTACTTCAAAATTGATGAGTACTATTTAAAAACATAGAAAAACATTCCAAGACCATAAAGGTTTAAGGTCCTTAGAAACTTGAAAACATAGACAACATCTTAATAAGACATCTACATTGTCTCCCGATTATTTCATCATAACGAAAACCCTTTTGGATATATCTTACTTAATACCCATATACATGACCTGGTGGAATGAAAAATTAGATAGGGTGAGATCAGGTTATTAGTAAGTGTAAACAAGGTATATCTTAATCATATCATAAACATGATATATGAGAATAAAACATCAGAAAATCGTATCCTACATATTAAAGATCGTTATATCATTCCATGGGATAAATAAAAAATGATTATAAAGAAAAAATGAACATTTTAACGAAATTAATAATATAATACATGGAATTTTGTGGCATACACATAAAAATGGATAATTATTATATATTAGTTAAGGATCATTTCCAAGACCATCATAGTAGACAAATTCTTTCACTAAACTAAGTTTTCTCCTTATTTCATCCATGTATTATGGAACCAAGATCATTTCCCATTATAGCCCTGTCTATCTCATGAGATATAAATCATTAACCAATTAATTGGAGGGAGATATAGGTTCCAAACATCACTTAATGAAATAATTCATACGTGTTCCACAAATACATACACCATTCATCATAACCCAAGGAAAAATGTGTTTCTTTAAATATCATTCCACCATAACATAGTCCATCTAAAAATGGATTTCATAAATTGAATTATATCATAAAAAATTAAAAATTTGGAACAATATAGATACATACATGAAATATAACACATTTAAAAAAATCTATCTTATATGGAAAATAATTTTGATAAAACACTTGAAATTTATTCTTGAGGAAAATACCATTTCTTATTCAAAAATGTTTTATTATATCAATATTCCTTGCTATTTTTAAAGAAAAGAATTTAATTGAGAATAAAATATAAATGTTTTAAAGGAATCTTCATGGAAATGATGTGTTATAAAAATGTAAAAAACTTTTAATGTCGTATAAGTTAAAAGAAAAAATTCTTCTTGTTCTTGGTCAAAAAGTCAATAAGGACCTCATATTGAAAAAGAAAAAAATATTCCTCTAATAAAATTTAAGGAAAAATCATCGATTGGTAAAATTGAATTTAAAAAACTTTAGAATGATATTAATTTTTTTTGGAATACATATTTAGAAAACATGGACATAGATGATAACTATACCCCAGAAGAAATACTTACATATAAACAATCTCGGATAATAATGAGATTTTAAAATTATCCCTTTACTTTAGTCTGATATCCTTGGTATGTATTAGAACCTCGTATATAATGATTTAAATAATTATATTGAATAATTATATATTTATATTAATTTTTAAGATATCATATATTATCATATTATCATCTATTTGTTAATAAAATTTCATTATTACTCGTTATTCGGGTATTAGTGGCTTTTTTTTCTAATGCATGTTTTGTCAAATAAGTTCTAATTATCCCTCTCATGTCATTGATATATCATTAAAAATAATACTAACATAATAAACACCATATTTATTTATTATATAAATTTATATAATCATTCTTTAATGTATATCTTGTAATAATGAATCTCATCGCCTTGTGGAGATGGTAGGCCATACGTACGCACGAGCGACGATATCATTTCCATAATTGTTGAATGGTATGAATTTAGATGGTATATATTTTGTTAAAAAATACATATCATGTTATAATAATAACATATAGTTATTTTTTACATCATTATACCCATCCATGTAATGTGTTGGTGAAAAATAGATTACACCAAGACATGAAGATGATAGATCATACGTACGCACATGTGGTTATTTTATTTTTTGTAGGATGAATATATGGGGGGATATAATTGTTGCATAATCATAATAAAAACTCAGTATATAAATGATATTTAATTTATTACATTAAAATGTAAAAAACTCTTGAATATAAAGTAGAAGAGGAAATAATTTTGAAATAATTGATAGATGAGATTATCTCAACTTCGACGTTCTCCCTCTAAATGTCCCCTTAAAGCAATAGAGTTGGTATTTGGAGAAGACAAGAACCTGTATAATGTCACTAGAGATTTTTTTAATCAAAAAATATTAGGGTATAAGTATTATTTAATGCTCAATGAGTTGTGAAAAACTGAGGGATGATGTGCCCTTTTATAATTTAGGTGAGCGCCACTTTTGGAATCTACAAAAACATTAATTTATAATAAAATAAAACGAAATCCAAAAACCTAAAAAATATCCTAGATTTTAAATGAGGAGATAGAATATGGTTATATAAGCAACCAATTAATTTTAGACAATTTATTCTATCAATTTAAACCTTATCGTTTGAATTATCACTTTGTTTTTATATTTAATTTTTTCTAAGGAAACAATTATTTCAATGTTAAAATGGAGAAATATTTAATTATTTGAGGTTAATTTAACCATAAATAAAATTCAAAAACATTTTATACCATATAATAATTATTATATACTAATTTAAAAATGTTTCATGATTTTTAAATAATTTATTAATATAATATTTGATAAATAATCAATAGTGTCAATTTTAACACAATTCAATTAATTGATAATTAAAAATTTAAAGATAACAATTTAACTTTGAAAAAATATTTTATTATATTTAAAATAGTTCAACGTCATCATGAGAATTAGGTTGATAAAATAATTATCAAAGGCAATATTTATTTTAATATTATTAATAATATTTATTTATTACCTCTATTAGTAAAATAATTACTACAATAGTTTTCTATAATTATTTAGTATACTTATAAGATAATTAAAAATTAAAAATTAATTACTATGATACAGATAAAACCTCTATATTTAATAATATTACTTATAGTCAAATATAACTTTTGGAAAATTCTATATAAGAATGTTATAATTAATAAAACATTAATGATACAACTTTAAAATCACTTTAAATAATATATTATAAGTGTCATAATCTTTTCCATATGGATCCAAATGTTCCATAAATTAAAAATCAATGATTATTGTCGATATATAATCGACCAATAATATTGTTTCAATATTTTTGTACTTTTAAAAGTTATTATAATTTTACTAAAAATTAATTTATTGATTTTTCATTAATTAAATAATTTCTACATCATCAATGTATAAACCTTTAAGGTAACTATTTATTTCCTAAAAAAATTTACCATGACAAAAATAATATTTAATCTCTTAAATGAGTTTTTATAGTCAATTTTACCTTTTTTTAAAACTAATATTAAAAATTGTCTAGTGATAAACTTTTGAGTAAGAAATTTTTAACTTTTCTGTAAATAAAATAAATAAAATGCCATAATCTCCTCCAAGAAGCTTAAAAACGATTCCATTACGACCCAAGGATGATTTAGGAAGAAACACACAGATATAATTATATTAGTTCAAGTGTTAGGGTAATTTTATTACACTATTTTTTCCCTTAATTACCTGATTTATACTTTTACTGTAATAATAAAAAATTACTGAAATTATTATTCATGTTACCCTAAAAAGTAATGTTATTTACATAAATTGGACCTAATGATTCCAAATTTGGAATACATTTTTACAAATTCAAAATATAGAAGTGATTGTAATTAAATTAAAATTAATCTCATTGTCAGAATGAGAAAGAATGTTTTAAAAGTTAAAACATCGGAAAATATTGTAATATTTTTACATCTAAATTCAATTTAAATTTAGTTTCAATGATGTAAATTATATTAGATGATAAAAATATAATATATTTATATTTAATAATCATTAAATAATATAATTTAACCATAAATATTATTCTCAGTAAAAAAATATTCTATTAAAATTAATATATTGTTTACTATTCATCAAAAAATAAAAGTTATCAGAAAAATATCAAAAAAATCATCCAAATTAAATTTTTATATGACACATAAAAATAAAAGTTTTATTTTTTCATATAAAAATTATCAATCTGTCAAATTTTAATTTTAAAATGGTTCACCATTAAAAGGTTGTAAATATACCCATATGAAAAATATATGTTTTTATACATAAAATAGGTTTTATTCATATCCTATGAAATAAAATATATATTGGATAAATATAAAAAAAAATTGATTAGATATATAATATATATTTCAATTATTTAGTTTAATAATTTTAATTCACTTAATTTATTAATAGAAAATTTAAATACTTCTTTTACATTTAATTTGTGTATATTTTACATAAATAATTGTTAGCCAATGAATTCAGCATAAATTTTCCTAAGATAGTTATATTTTCTAACACTAAACTAACAGCTATCTTATAGTGGTTATTTTATACTAATGGAATCTCACTATTCATTTATAGTCATTGTTGCGTGCAATTCATGCTATTTAAGAATTAAAATTATTTAAAGAAGATATGTCATAAAAACTTTTGGGCGTTACAGATGGAACCTTTTTTGATGTAATCTATTATAGGATCCATACATATAGGGGTGGATATAGGCTCATAATTAATTTTATTAGTGTTATCATGATTTATTTTTTTCATGTAAAAGATAATGACTTTTAAGACCACACTTCAATGCATTAAATGAATAACAACTTCTTCATAATCAGGATCATCTATAACTGTAGCTGCATTAGACAACACATCTTAATAATTAAGTTTTTATTAAGGTACATGATGTAGTGTTGGTTAAAAAGATAATTCCATAATAAATCATCTAATATACTCAGCGAAAGTGGCCAATAATTCCTTCTTGATAGCATACACTCTGTTTATCCTATTTTACCAATAACTCTGTGTAACATTTGATATTCCAATAGGACATCTATAGTGGTAGGGATAGCTCTAAGGTAATGAAAAGGGATTTATTTTTTCCTCATTATTATTACATCCTTCGGATAGTAAGAAAGAATACGGTGAAATTTCGTTGTCTCTATAAACAAATACAATCACAAGACAAACCCAATTGAGCTTTAGGCCTTCCATTCACTTTCTAATAGGACTTCAAGAGGAACCATCAAAATACATCTCCCAAATTCAAGGAGTGTCATCGGAAGAGAAAACTTATTCATCAGGATTTTTTGTGTCCACTGGCATATTTTTTGGTTATGATTTTCCCAAGGATATCGTCTAGGGCCTTCTATTTATTTTTAAAAACCATCCTAGAGGGGTCTGTGTCATGACTACGCCCAAAATAATGAAATGTAAAGCAAAATTACGTAAAAAAATTCAAGCATTCACTATGATACCAACCAAAAAGTACAATAATAGGAAAACTAAAAAGAAAATAAGGTCAAAATATAATCCCACCAAAAGAAAAGTATTCCAAAGTGAATGAACAAGTTCATGAAAATCATATGTAGAATATCAAACCTGAATGGTAGGTGTAAGAAATATGTCTGAAGTCGTAGGAGCACACCTCACCTGTCTGATCATTTTAAGCACCACCTAGTCCTGGTCCATCTTGGACTCAATCAAAGAGTTGATTGTCAGCATAAGATATGACACCTGTGGGGAAATCCCATGCATGGTTGATTAAAACAATACTCAGTAGGACACCCAGAAACCAAAGTGTCGGTGGCGCATGGTGCGTCGGTGACGCACGGAGCGTCGGTGGTACACAAAGTGTCAGTGGAACCCAGAGTTTCAATGGTTCCCACGGAATCGATGTTTCACGAAGAATATATGGATATTGGAGCATCGATGGAGTATGGCTAATATATGTTTCATACATCGCGAATTCATATAGTCACTAATATCACAGATCACATAGTCATAGCCAGCCACTAGATTCCACTTATAGTGTTCTTGTTCCAAAAGAACCTAATTCTCAAGTCATTATTCCATAAACCAACATCCAAAAAAACTCACATAGGGAATATCCAAAGGACCATATGATCTCAATTGTCCCAATGATGCAAACATCTTGTCAAACGATAACATAGTTTCAAATATAAGGCCAATTTATTAAAAAGGGACTTTCCCTGTCTGACCCGACCCTGTCCGCTTGACCCAACCTAACATAGTTCGGTTGACCCGACACAACCCAGTCGAAAAAATCTGGTCCAATACATATCGGATCAATGGGTTTCTGGACTACGGCCCACAGGACCATGGCCCACATGGCTGCCGGAGAATCTCAGTTACCCTGCTTAGCCCAAAACATGTGGGCCAATATTGCTCCACCAAACACGGCCTCGTCCATGGGACACCCGACTGTATGGCCAACCGGCTCCCCCAATATACGTCATGCTAGAATTTGTTTCAAACGGATGTCCCGCCTCTTCCTCCTGGTCCCACAACCCTGCCACCATAATGGGTTTTCTATGATGTGGCTCTGAACAATGTACTACTACCACCATCATAGCCTCCTACTGCGGTCCCTAGTTGTCAATTGTGACCTCCCCCACTAGCCTCCCTACCTATGAAACATTCTTCCATGCTCCACCTTGCCTTGCCTCCCCTACTGGGCTGGTGATGCCTCTGCCAACGGCATCCCCATTGGCAGCCTCGCCCTACCATGCTCCACCTGTGCCAGCCGGAGCTATTTCCACTTGCACTACAAGCACCATGGGATTGGATCCCCAGTTCTCAGATCATTGCACCACATATTGATGATTAAAATATCATATGATTATTATTTGTCAGGAACGAGGAGAGAGGAACACAATAGATTTGTGGAAGGAGACAAAGCACGTAAATTCCCAATTGGATGGATCATTTCCTTGTTCATGCCACCCTAGATCCGTTCATCTTAAAAGGTTTAATGAAGAACAATCAACCAATTTTCACAAAGATCTAACATCTCTTTAATCCTTGTAATAGAATTAATCATGCAAAGATGATCGAACCATGGATCATCATACTCATGTGTTAGTATGAATTCTTCATTTGAATTTAATAAGGTATAATAAATCCCAAATACATCAACATCCTACCTCAAGGTTGGATCATTCATTGATGAAGAAAGAGGTTCCATGTCATCATCAATCCTCGATCCACTGGCATTAATCATCATTCGTCGGAGAGGTCTCCAGAATTTCATGGGTTGTGGTGACAACCCTGGATTCCTATCAATATTCCTTAATTTAATGAAACCATAATAGTGTCAAATAAAATATTTTTATTAAAATATTTTAATGATGATTAAGTCTAATTTCTAACATTCACAATTGACCTGAACCTATGGATTTTAGGCCCCACCTAAGGTAAAGTCACTAATCTGAATGCAACGGTGCCCAACGATTTTTGATCCGGGAACTTGTTTCGAAGTTATCGAAATTTAAAGAATAAACTTATCATGCACATTATTAAAAACATAACATTTTTCACAGTATCGTCTGGGAAACACTAGGCCTCAGAATCTCATGTTGTCTTAGCACCTAGTCTTAGAATTTTACCAATTAATTTTTTTTCAAAAAATAGAGAAAATATGATTCATTACATTTATCTTAATTAAATCAAATGAATTAGATGTCATACTATTCCTATATAACCAACCATTAGGCTATACTCCCATTTAACATAGGGTTTCCAAACATGTACATGAGAAGGCTAAAATGAGAGACAAGGTGGAGTTCATGATGTTGTAAGTAATTCCTTGGATTTTTCAATAAAAATATTAATATAAAGTAGTTATTTTTATTATTATAATATTTTATCTCTGTATATTTCATCATTTAAATGAGATAATTGAGAATATTTTAATTCCATGTGTTATTTTTCTATGTGATGATATCACCAAGAAATAGATCCATGGAGGCCATATATTGGATAAGTGGATTTCCTTATACTGGTGTCATCAATACCAATGTATATTGTAAGTACTGCATTAAATTCTCTAAATCTTATTATCAGTTCTCATTACATTAGTATAAAACTCCATTTGTAATTAACCTAGGGAATGAGAGTGATTTTCTAGATAAGTTTGCTATGAAATGTCAAATACAAACAAGGTTCCCTTGGTGACCCCTTTATTATTTAATATTCTAATGGGGTGGCATTGATAGGATCTCTCAATTATTTTCTAGATCAACCCAAATGTCATAGTGGTGTGCCACCAAGAAAAAGGATTTCCTTGATTCTACTATGAAAGCACACGTTAAAGGATTCATCTTCAAAAAATATTGCTGCAATTTTATTAATATTTCTTGAAGATCAATAAGGTGATCAAAATGCTACCAGGGTTTAACTACTAGGTCATTAAAATAAAATTCGTCAATTCATCCCTAGATGATATTAAATATATCATGATTTAAATGTTGGTAAGTGAAACCATCTTTTTTAAATCCAAAACGTGGGATCCTTTATAAAAAATATAAATTGAGGCAATATAAAGGAATTAAATTCCTCGTCTTTAGGGGATATCATTATCTGATTGTACCCTAAAAACCCATCCATAAAGGAAAGGACTTGAAATCCAAAAATTTCATCTATCAGAATTTCTATGATCGATAATGAAAGTTATTATTTGGGTAGTGTCAATTAAGTTATATGAAACCAATTCAGACTCTGATCTACCCATTCTTTTTCTTTATGGGTACAGTGTTTGAAATTGATTTTGGGTACATAATTTCTCATACAAAGTTGTATTTGATCAATTTTTCAACTACCAATTATATGATAATATCATGAGAAAGGTTCACGGTACTGTATTATTTCTTATAACCTAAATGTTCTACAAGAAAGACTAAGTGATGAGTAACAACATTAATGTTTAGAAAGGGAATATCCTTATAATTCTAAGTGAGCACGTATCGATGCCACATTAGAAATGAGATGCATTTCTCCTTACCCTAAAGTTACATAGAGGCACTAATCAGTGTAGTTTACATGTCTCCTTTTATTATAAGATTCCATTTCTTGAAAAAATCAATTGTTGTTGAGATGAATTCATAAAATTTAGGAGGATAAATCATGATCTCATTCTCTTCTTCTTCAATTTCTATATTTTTGGGGTAATTTTCATTCATGGTTCACAATTTAATTGAATTTTTTTCCCTATCAAGTTAAGAGAGGGTAAAGGAAGGGACATTAACATATTTGACTTCCAGATTCATTATAGAGGTATTTGTGGGATTCATGTCTTCCTTTACACTATTAATATGGAAATGAGAGGTATGAATATCTTATGTTGTAAAGAATATCATGGAGAGTTTTCAATTTTTTTATAATTATATTAGTGAATTCTCAAATCTCAGTGGAAAATTATCATTAATTTATTTTGATGAATCTAAATTGGTTGTAATTATTTATATCGCATTGACATTGGATAGTAAAATTTGTGTCTCAAAACATCATACTGGGACTAAATATACTACATATCTGGTTTATGGGAAGCACATAATCACTGGTGGGTATACTCTAGGGATTTACATGGGAGGTTTCCATGCCATTGGATGTACAGACCTACATATCACTATTTATTTACACCATTAGTTTTTTTCCATACCTGTTATAGAATACTACTTCAGTGTATACAGATTCTCAAGACTCAAAGGGGGTACTTTCATCATGTTCTATGCCAATAATTCCATTAAGGGTTTATTTCAAGCATTGATGAAATGTTTTGGGTACCACTACTCGGATCTAAATCAAAATATTTATGAAAAAAGAAATTTTATATTTTTCATTATGAGATAACCATGAAATCAACATTTTATGTGAGATACCTGAACTGGGACATAATCATGATCTTTATATTCATACTTTTCTCACTCTTATCATGATATTTAATGGTCAGTTTTATCATAGACAAGACCCCTTCCCTATGTCCCAAACATAAGATGGTATGTTGTAGGATAATGTTGATCTCATACCAACTTTCAACAAGATTCCTTTTAATTTCAAGGTTATCAAGTTTTCTTGAAACATATGGGGGGTATGATATGTCCCTAGATAACTTCTTCATGACCTCTTCTTTGAAAAAGGTGGTTGTATGAAATTAATTGGTCATAGTCTCCACTAGGTAAACATTAGTTGAATTGATTTGTTCCTCAAACTTCTACGGATTTATAGGGCATAAAAAATTTCCTCTCTGATTTCATTTGGATGTTAGAGGGAATATGGGATTTAGATATTGGTTAGGATAGTCACTAACTATTTTAGGATGAATTATTTTTTTCCGAAGGCATTTACTTTCCATGGTTGTTCATCTTCTTATCATGTGGATTTAGAGATGAGGTGTTTTAGGTAGACATGCCTAATACATGGGGAATAGGTTTAGGGAGAATCCATTGTATGTGTCAGAGGTTGTACAAGTCTACCCCTTTATTTGGTATGATCAGATATCGCATTCCTGCCAGTGAGTCATGTAGAATGAATGGGTCTAAAAAACCATTAAAGGAATTTAATGAATATCTATACTTCTATTGAGATATTTCAAGCACTTGACCGCATGTTGCGAATTTATATATGGATTATATATGTATGTGAACAAAATATTGGGTTCAAACAATATTTTGTTTTCCCATGTACCCTCATCTTTCGAATTCTCTTCCTCTAGCTACCTTTTCAAGTAATATAAAATTTTAAAAAGCAGTGTATTCATCATGAATTAAGGGATCTGTTAAATGAACTACATTAACAAATCCAAAAATGAGCTCTTCGTCTGATGATGGTTCCACTTTGTGGGGTAATTCCCATTATCCATATGCTAAAGGAAATAAATATTCAAGAGTCAGAGTCTATGTGGGAGTTGGATATGAATTTTTTTATTATTTATTTTCATGTTTTTTATGATTACATCCTCTTTTGGGAGTTACACTAAACAGTGTCTCCCAAATTTTAATAATCATTACTGGTTGATGTAGTTTCACTCTTAGGATATCATGATCTTGGTCAATTGTTTTCTGAGTCATCCAATTTTGAAACTAGTATTTATGCCTATAAAGAACTTCTCTCTCATCACCCTCTTATTCTTTTTGGGAGGTGTTCCCACATGTCACCTATATAGGGATCCTCCCCAATATCAGCTATCGAGAATCAACCATTCACTAGAGGAAATATTTTAAGACAAATCAGTCATATATGGTGTGAACTAGTATATTATAGAAAGGGTAGTAGTCATGGATGCCAGTGAGGTTGACCTAATTGATATTCCTAGGAAGTAGTAGCTTAATTAAGTTATTTTACATGGATATAAGGAAATTAATTAGGTCATGATAATTTTAGAAGGAATACACATTGTTCATATGTTCCTGAAACCACATGTAACTCTTATCTTTTTTCCCTTCAACAAAGGGATATTTTGTTGTCGATGCCAGTAAACGAGAGATTACTAAATATTTAGGTCCTGTATTTATTCTTGGATAACTAGTTTCACTAGTTTTATTGTAAAAAAAATAGTCTCTACCTTATCCGGACATTTCCCTTGCGTCATGTGTGTGGCTCAAGATTTTTCTTGAGTTTACTGAATGGATTCTTCTATGTGTTATGGTGTTTCTATGAATAAGTGGAATCTTTGTGGATATTTCATTTGTATTAATGGTTTTTTTTAGCTCATCCTAAATATTACTAGCACAAATTTCATACAATTTATCTTGAAATTGTGGGATTATTAGTGGATAGGTTATACCTTTCCATATATCTATAAAGTCATAAACACTCTCATTTTTCAATTGTTTGAATTTTTTTAGAACAATAAATGTATTAATTAATGTGGAGATGAATTGATAAAGTAATTGATGAAGAATTTATTACCAACCCATGTTAGATACATAAGGACAAATGTTAAAAAAATTAGTCTAGACCTACTAGAGTCTATAAAAATCATATTAGTTTGGTCGCCTCCTACTTTCAATGAGGGCCAATCATTAGGCTCCATCAAGACAGGAAGTGTAAGAGATGTTGTTCTGGGTCTCTCATTCCATCGATGGTCTAGAAGATAATAATTACATAATATGGTGGGGTAAATGATTCATCCACCCATTTAGGACAATATTAATTTTCAAGCATCATAGTGGTGTGTCACTATTCCATGTCCTATATTCAATTGGATAGGGATTGGATGGTATTGAAGAGTTTTGGAGGTATAAATATCTTGGACACCTATTTTATATAGGTAGTGGGTGAGTCCTATTTTGGTGGCATCAATTTCATATCCCAATTATTCTTGATCTATTCTATGACTAAAATTCATCCTGATAAGGGAGATGATGTCACTATAATGGAAGAATGCCACGATCATCTGGAACTTACTTATTTGCATAGACCAGTTTCCAGGATCCAAATCCATCCAGATGAATAGATTCCACTCTTATAGAGGATTTTTCTCTCCCCTAATGTGTGTGTGGGTTGATGTACTCTTATATTTGAAGGTGATACCCAATGGGTATATTTCCCTTAATTATTTTCTCATTGAGTTGTATAAGAATCTATATCTCATTCTCATTTTATTCTAGTCATTCCTCTATAGTGGTGATTTTTGATTTGATGGTTAGTGACTGGGATTTTGTCACACCTTTCCTTTACCCTTGAGAGTTTCCAATTTTGGATTTGGCAATTCATCATTCGGAGGTGCGGGGTTCAATCTCCTTTTCTAATTCCATGTACATGCGGCCTCATTGTGTGTATCTAGATTGTCTACCTCTCAAAATATAGTTTATTCCATTCATCCCTCTATGTAATAATCTTGTTCCATGTTGTTTTTTGTATTTACGGTAATGAAATTCATTGATTTATATTAGTAAATGTTATTTAACCCATTAGTATTCATGTGATAAGTTGGTTTGTACCGCTTTCCCCTCCTATGAGGGTTTCTTCTAGGTATTTTCTTTGACCCCTGACCTTATTGGAGAAACTTGTTTTAGGATCCTTATGGGGTTTTATTTACTTTTCCATACATCCCCCTGGATTGGTCAATTAATAGTGAAATTAAGGAGGTTTTTTCATACTTTTCAAGTGGGCCCCGAAAGGATTATGTGTACCTCACAGTGGGAGGAACGACTGGGATATCAGCAATCAATATTTACCTTCCACCTTGGAAACATTAATTCTTAAAAGGGTGATGATAATTAAAAAATTTCCTCATCCCTAGGGTCTAGGGTTGATCAGGGCCACTATTGGAACATTCTGATCCTAATTTCAAGGTTCTGGTGATTCCTTCATTGAAAATTGAGTTAAAAATTCTCCCATACCTATGGTATGGGGTAGATCTAGAACCACTAATAATTTCAATAAGAATATCTTGGACTTTTATGATCATGGTGGTTGTGATTAAGATAAAATGTCACCATTCCTATGGGATTGGTTTTTTACTGGGTGGATTTCATAACATCCACTTTCATGATCTTCCGGATTTGGTGAAATCTCTTTCACACATAGATCAATTGCAATGACTACATGTGATGGAGGTCTCTTTATAAGATTATTTTTTAGGTAATTAATTAATTTTAATTCCTCCTTTGATGTGTTTTCCATTTTTTTAGATAAGTGACGTATGATTTTACTTGATTCATTCTCTATCTATTCGAAGCATATTTGTGTCGTAAATTGGAGGTGTTTCATTGTATTTCCAAACTAGCCTTAACATTTCATTGTCCCATGGTTTTTCTTCTGGACATGAAATTATAGAATGTTTCATTTGGCAATATTTTTTTCCCAAGGCACAGGCTAAAGTGTATTACTGCATACTTCCCCCCATCCTCAGATACAAATGTCTGAACGTGATTTAGAAATAAGTCAAGTAGAATTTTTAGGATGTGGAGACAAATACTCCATAGATGTATTTATTCTCTTCTAATCATGCATCCCACTCCATGAAGGATGTGTACATGTATATTTAACAACATAGGGTATTTATGATCTAGATGTGACCCCAATATCCATGATAAGGGTGGTGTTTGGCCTTAAACCTTTGATGGGTCACCCATATATTCTAGCATAAGTAACAAATGAATCCTATTCTAGCTCACCTGGAATCTAATATTATGTATAGAATGGGAAAGAACATGGGTGTGATGTTGCTTTCTAGAAAAATTCCTCCAAATATCCATTTTATCCTTTTATTTATCAGGGTTATGTGCCTCCACCTGGTCAAACCATAGATGGTTCTTCTCTAGGTCGTCTTCTAACTGTAGTGAAGTGATGATTCTAGTTAATGGGTTAATATATATAGTAATCCATAGTATTTCAAGAACTTTTCTATGTAAATCTATATAGGAAATGGCATTATTTTCTTTTCCATGTGATATGTTACCATTGTGAAGTTGTCTATGGAAGATATTAGGAGTAGAGTACTTATGAATCAAACCTTAACTTCTACAAGTAGGAATATTAATGTAGTCATCATTTTTTTATTTAGAAAAATATTTAGTGGACTCTCATGGTGTTTCATATATGAATCATACAGCCTCGAAGAAACATGAATTGAAAATATTAGGGATATGAGCCTTATTCTACGTCATGTCTAGAATATGTCGACCTACCTTTTGGGGTTGATTAAGGAAATGAACATACTTCATGATAGTTTATAGAATAAATTGATGATTTTTGTTGTATTGGGACCATGATCTCACTATAGAGAAGATGTTAAAGTATTCTAGTGATATTCTATATTATCTGTGGGTATATGAGATTGATTATGTGTGGTTTCTAGAATATTTCAGTCAACCATGGTTGAAGCGGGGGTATCAGCCCCGATGAAATTTAAATACCCCATCAAAATATTCCAATGGACCTCTAGAAGAGATAATTGATATGAGACTCCTTAGGTATATACACTGAAGTCTATTGGTTAAATCTACCACTATTAGATGTAGGGATATGATCCTAGATTTTTTAAGCTACTAGAATATATCAAGTATCTTCACAGGTAGGTATATGAGTCTTCTCTAAGGTGATTTCCAAATTTTAAAGACTCACCTCTGTTTGAGTGGGGGTTTGAGCCATGTATTGTTCCATTGGAATATGCTTTTAGATTTCTTCAATACGAATGTGTGGTTATCCAGAGGAATTTTACAATCTTGGTTGGTGATCCATGATTGGGATTAGAATATGTTCCAAGTCCTGTGCCTTGTCCTTTATGGGAATATGATGATAATTATACCAAACAAGAATAAGAATGTGATCATTCACTAGAATATCCACATGTTCAAGCTCATCATGGTGAAATTATTCTCATGCTATTGAGATAAGGATATGTGTGTATCCCTATATCTATACAAAAGTTTAAATATTCTGATGGATCTCCTCTATTGTTTCTAGAATTTAGTGACACTTAAAATGTGTGTGTATAGGAATATAGTACTACAAATTCTCAGTTTCCATGATATTCTAGAAAATACATTCAATTGAATGTGGTATATAATCCCACTCATTTCTTCCTTGTTCCATTGGGATATATCAATGGGATTCATTCATAAGGTTAGGATATGATCATCCCCCATGATTATTTCTAAAATATATTGGAAGAACTTATTTGGGTGATTAGGGGTGAGACCTACTCATTGTCCACGCCCAAAATATGTCAATGGGATTCTTTAGTGGAATTTGAAATATGATCCCACTCTCTTTGATATGTATCTCTCTGAACCTGGTGATATATCCCTTGCGCATGGGAATTATTGTCTAGGGTGGTGACCTAATAGTTATTTCCCTTAGTAGAAAAATGAGGGGAATAAGTAGGATAATCATTGTTATAGTAGTAGAAGGGATCTCTATAACGACCCATACTTTACATACATTGTTAATACTTCAAAATTGAAGCACACTTATTACAACATATGACAAAACCACAAAGGACCGTATAGGTATAGTGTCTTTAGAAACTGGGAAACATAAACAACTGGTTCATAAATCTTCTACAGTGTCTCCCATTTAATTCATCATATCTAGGGTCCCTTTTAGAATATTATACTTAATATCCATCTTCCTGACCTGGGGAAAAGAAAACATAAAAGGGTGAGCTCAAATGCTCAGCAAGGGCAAATAAAGGAAATAAAAATCATATCATATCTTTTTGAAAATCAAAACCTTCAAAAGAGATCATAATATCTTAACATGGAATAAATCATAGAAGTGAAAATGAGATCCCCATAATCATAACATAAAACTTTAAACTTTGTGGCATGCACACATAATCATGGAAAATCATTTCTTGTTAGTCATGACTCATTGCCAAGACTATCTTAGCGGACAAAGTCCATTTCTGAACCGAGTTCACTCCTCGTTTCAGTCATGTATCACTGAACCGAAATAACCTTCCATTCCAGCCATGTCTATCTCATGAGATATAAATCTTTACCCAATTCATTGGAGGGAGATATAGGTCCCACCCATCTTATAATGAATCCTTTCTTATGTGTGCCACATAATCATAAAACATACATTATCGCATAACACATGTAACAAAAATGGGATTCTTGAAACATCGTGACATCATAAAACAAACCATATAAGGTAAATAACTTCATAAAAATAATTCCCTCACAACATAATCAAATAAATGTAATAATAGGGATAAAAACAGAACCCTTTATTATCTTAGATGGAAAATAATTTTGATAAAACACTTGAACTCCATTCTTGAGGAAAATATCCTTTCTTCTTCAAAAACACTTTTCTTTTTTTAAAATGTCATAAAATTCAAAACTAAAAGAAGTTGATTAAAAATAAACTTGAAAACTTTTAATGGAAGATTCTTGGAAATAATGTTTTAAAAATCCATTCATGCCGTATAAGTTAAAAAAACATTCTTTGTACTTTTGTCGAAAAAGTCAAAAAGTACCTCGTACGAAAAAACGACAAAAGATTCCTTTCATATTCTTTACTAAAAACTCACTGAAGGGTAAAATTGGATTTAAACTATTGTAATTGGATGGAAAAAATATTACATATTGATGGAACATGGATTTGGATGATAAAATACACCCCAGTAAATACTTACGAATAAACAATCTCGGATAAAAATGAGATTGTGATATTTCCCTTACCTTAGGTCCGATTTTCTTTTTACGTGTCCGAAGCTCCTGTATAATGGTTTAAATAATGTTATAGACTTATTCCAGAATCATACATATTGATATGATATCATATATGGTCATATTCTTAGCTTCTTGTTAGTAATATTTCATTGTTACTTATTACTCGGGTCTTTATTGCCTTTTGTTCTTATGCGTGTTTTGCCGAATACATTCTTATTCTTCTTTTAAGGTTATAGATACCTTATATCCAGAATGGTATTAGTGTAACATATATCATATTTATTCATTCAATTAATTTATATAATTACTATGTAATGATGATCATGTAGAACGAGTCACATCACATCGTGGAGACGGTATTCCGTACGTACGCACGAGTGATGATATCATTCCTATGATCATGGAACTGTATTGGAGTATATATATATTATTTCAGTATCAATATTACTTTATAATAATCATAAATAGTTACTCATTACACCATTATACCAATCCTTGTAAAGTGATGGTGGAAAAATAGATTACACCACGGCGTGGAGACGGTATTCCGTACGTACGCACGCGCGGTGATTTCATTTTTCCATAGGATGGATAGAAGGTGAATTAGGGTTGTTTCATATTTATAATAACATATCAGTATGTAATTAATACTGATGTTATTACTTTATCATGAAACAACTAAAAAAGAAGAAGTTGAAGAAGAAAGAAATTGAAAAGATCGGTAATGGATATTACCTCTTCTTTGGAACGCTTCTTTGAATCCTCCACTTAGGGATCTAAGATTGGTCTATGAAGAAGACCAGGACCTCTAGGATTATTCTAGGGAAGTGGAGAGGAGAAAATGGCAGGGGTTGGCCGAGCTTGAGTGCTCAATTTGGTGTGAGGAGGAGGGGGAGGAGGTGCCCTTTTATAAGGGAGGAGAGGGGCACCTTAGGAATATCTCAAAATATTATTTTATATTAAAGTCAAAATCGGTTTATAATGGTTCCAAAGGGTCTTATTTAGAAGCTAAAGTGGGGATGGGTCGAAATCCTATCAACCAATAGGATTTAGACAAGTTTAGGGTATTATTTTAACCTTATCAATTAGATTTAACTCTAAGTTAAATAATTTAACTTTTACCATGTCTTTTTGTTTTCTTTCACTATATGGTTAATACACTTACTATAACATGCAAAACGAACCCCAAATTGTTTATTATTAATATATATATCCTTATCTAAGTCATTTGGCCGAACCTTAGATTTTTAGGAATAAAATAACAATTAATAATATTTGATTTAAAAACTATTTTGTGTCAATTTTGACACTATTTGATATATGATTTTTGTGAAAGTCATAACAGAATTATATGTTCGAACCAAGTTGATTAAATCAACAATAATATATCATAGTAACCTAGAAAATTAGTGGAATTCATTAAAAGTCGTAAATTACATTTATTTTGGTATTTATATTATCAATTATGTCAATATTTCATTAATAAGATAATTACTGCATCATCATTGTGTCATAAATAAATTAAATTATTTGATGTCTAAAAATTTCAAATAAAATACCATCATGTAGGAAATATTTTTAGCTTTCTAATGAATATTTACAATCGAATTTATCTTATGTATAACCCCATATTAAAAATGATTTACTTATTAAACTTTGATTTTAACTATTTTAACCCTTCTTTAAATAAATTAATAATAAATGTCCTAATCTAACCCAAGTGGGCCTAAATGGTCATATTTTATTCGTAAGTTTGTTTTTGGTCGAATTACATTTGTCCAATAGAATTAGGACATGTGTTAGGGTAATATTAATATCATATTTACCCTTAGTTACCCTATTTACTATTAACTGCGGTAAAAATAGTAAAAAGTTACTATTCACCAAAAAATTATTTTTATCTCATTGAATCACATTTTACTTACTGATATCAACCTTGTCTGTCGGATTTTTGAAATTCCATTCACAGAAGCGGTAAAATTAAGTTTTATGCAAAATTCAGTTTTTTAACCTACCACTTAGTGGTTTCACTATTCATCAAAAATTGAAAGTTTTCAGAAAAATACCAAAATTTCACCCTAGGCTAATTTCGATATTCTGAGTCCAAAAATGAAGTCCATTTTGAAAAATAAAATTTATAAAATTTCAAAAAGTGGTTATTACTATTCATAACGTCTAGTTTTAATAGCATATTGTTGTTTAGTGAAACTCGGTATTACGTACGACGCAAGCTATCGAGGAAGGTCGTGATTGCGTGTAAAGCAAGCCAAGAAAGTGTTGTGTAGAAAAAGATTCCTTTGATAACATAAAAGTCTCGGGTGTTACATTCTACCCCCCTTAAAAAGAATTTCGCCCTCGAAATTTTTCACTTTGTAAAAAACAGATGAGGATACTTCTCCCTCATCATATCCTCAAGCTCCCATGTAGCTTCTTCAAGTTGGTGGTTCCTCCATAAAACTTTCACCAATCGAGTGGTCTTGTTTCGTAGGACTTTTTCGCTATGATCCAGAATCTCTATCGGTTGTTCTTCATAAGAAAGATCTTGCTCCAGCGGTACAACTTCTGAGCTGATTACATGTGAAGGATCTGGTATGTACTTTCTCAGGAGAGATACATGGAACACATCGTGAACTTGAGAGAGATTCGGTGGAAGCGCCAATCGGTAAGCTACCTTCCCAACACGATCCAGAATTTCGAAAGTACCGATATATCTAGGGCTCAACTTCCCCTTATTTCCAAATCTCGTAACCCTCTTCCAGGGAGATATTCGTAAGAACACTTTATCACCCACTTCAAACTCTAGGTCTTTTCTTCGGTTGTCGGCATAACTTTTCTGTCGACTCTGAGCTGCTCTTATGTGTTGTTGAATAGATCTAACTTTTTCTGCCATTTCATCAACGAGATCAGGTCCTAATAGCTTTCTTTCCCCAACTTCATCCCAGCAAGTTGGAGTCCTGCATTTCTTTCCATAGAGAGCTTCATAAGGAGCCATCTGAATACTGGAGTGAAAGCTATTATTATAAGAAAATTCCACCAAAGGTAGGTGTTGATCCCAACCTCCCTTGAAATCCATAGAGCAAGCTCTCAACATATCTTCTAGTGTTTGAATTGTTCTCTCAGACTGACCGTCTGTCTGGGGATGATAAGTAGTGCTGAAACTCAACTCTGTATCCAGAGTATGCTGAAGACTTCTCCAGAACTTCTAGGCAAATCTCGGATCCCGATTAGATATAATAGAAAGTGGTACTCCATGCAATCTTACCACTTCCTTTACATATATCCTGGTAAGCTGATCTAGAGAGAAATCCTCTCTAATAGGAATGAAGTGTGCAGACTTTGTAAGACGATCAACTATGACCCAAATAGCATTATTGCCTTTGGATGTTTTAGGAAGTCCTGTGACAAAGTCCATAGTGATGTTTTCCCATTTCCATTCGGGTATGAGTAATGGTTGTAACATCCCCTTATACTTTTGTCTCTCAGCTTTAACTTGTTGACAAACCAAGCATCGAGAGACATATTCAGCAACATCTCTTTTCATGCCATCCCACCAGAATTACTCTTTCAGGTCCCTATACATCTTCGTGCTTCTAGGATGAATAGAGAATGAAGAACTATGAGCCTAATCCAGCAGCTCCTTCTTTAATTCGGGGATGGGAGGAACACAAACCCGATTCCTGAACTTTATTATCCCATCACAATCAAGGTTGAATTCAGGAACATTTCTCACCTTCTTTTGTAACTCGACATCTTCTTTCTGTGCCTCCTTAATCTTCGCATGTATAGATGGTCGAGCAGTCAATTGAGAAAGATAAGATTTTTCCCCTTCCATTATAATTCCAAGATCCATCCTTTGTAAATCCATAAATATTGGATCTTTTGTGATCCTCATCATGGATAAACTAGCATGGTCTTGTCGACTTAATGCATCTTCCACCTTGTTTGCTTTCCCAGGGTGGTAATGGATTGAGCAGTCATAATCCTTAATCAGCTCCAACCATCTTCTTTGACGCATATTCAACTCCTTTTGTGTGAAAATATACTTTAAACTTTTATGATCAGTATAAATATCACACCTTTCACCATAAAGGTAATGCCTCCAAATCTTTAATGCAAAGATTACCTCAGCCAACTCCAAATCATGTGTTGGGTAATTTTCCTCATGGATTTTCAACTGTCGTGAGGCATAAGCTATCACCATATCATTTTGCATAAGAACACACCCCAATCCCTTCTTGGATGCATCACTGTAGATCACAAACCTTTCTCCACTACAAGGTAGTGTGAGAACAGGTGCACTGGATAACCTTCTTTTCAACTCCTTGAAATTCTCTTCACATTCCTTTGTCCAGACAAACTTAACTCCTTTCCGAGTCAACTTGGTGAGTGGATTAGATAATCGTGAAAAATCTTTTACAAAACGTCGATAATATCCAGCCAAACCAAGAAAACTTCGGATCTCAGTTACTGTTGTTGGTCTTGACCATCTTTCGATAACCTCTTTTTTGCTGGATCCACAGATATCTCCTCTTTTGAGATTATGTGACCCAAAAATGAAACTTTTTGAAGCCAAAATTCACACTTGGTAAATTTGGCATAAAGCATCTCCTTTCTCAGGGTCTTCAATATAATTCTCAAGTGATCTTCATGCTCTTCCTTGCTCTTTGAATAGACAAGAATATCGTCTATAAAGACTACCACAAATTGATCAAGATAGTCTCTAAAGACTCTATTCATTAGATCCATGAAGATAGCAGGGGCATTAGTAAGACCAAATGGCATCACTATAAATTCATAGTGTCCATACCTTGTACGGAAAGTCGTCTTTGGTATATCCTCCCTTTTGAC
The DNA here is from genome assembly GCA_963277665.1 of Viscum album. Classification (NCBI taxonomy): domain Eukaryota; kingdom Viridiplantae; phylum Streptophyta; class Magnoliopsida; order Santalales; family Viscaceae; genus Viscum; species Viscum album. The sequence goes on from OY728152.1 coordinate 2,091,132,411, forward strand.
CCTTAATTGATGATACCCTGAACGAAGATCAATCTTGGAAAAGTATTGAGCTCCGCGTAGTTGGTCAAATAAGTCATCAATGCGTGGGAGAGGATATTTTTTCTTGATAGTGATCTTGTTAAGTTCTCGATAATCAATACAGAGTCTCATTGATCCATCTTTCTTCTTAACAAATAGAACAGGTTCTCCCCAAGGTGACGCACTAGGGCGTATGAATCCCTTATCAAGATTCTCTTGGAGTTGCTTCTTCACTTCCTGCAACTCAATTGGGGCCATTCTATAAGGTGTCTTTGAAATAGGCAAAGCCCCCGGTACGAGTTCTATTGAAAACTCAACTTCACGATTTGGTGGAAGACCCGGTAATTCCTCCGGAAAGACATCATCAAACTCCCGTACAATGGGAATATTCTTAATCGTGATTTTCTCACCAACAATTTGAGATAAATAACCTTCATTTAGTGGAATCAATACCCATAAGATGGAATAAATTTCCACTGGAAGATTATGTTCATCCTTGCATTGATATACGATCGTAGATTGATCTGGAATATGAAATGTGACATCCCTTCTTTGGAAATTGATATGAGCTCCATGTAGAGAAAGCCAATCCATGCCAAGAATCACATCAAATTCCACTAAAGGAAGGATCACAATATTTTCAGGAAGCACTTTCCCACAAACTTCGATTGGAGAAGAATTATAAACTTTTGATGCGACTGTTGTGCCATTAGGTGTTGTCACAGCTAACTCAACATCTAATTGTTGAGGTAATACGGTGATACCCTTAGAAAATTATTTAGAAATAAAAGAGTGGGTGGATCCAGAATCAAATAAAACATTTTCTACTTTAGAGTGGATGGTAAGTGTACCTTTCACCACTTCGTTATCGTACTCCACATCGCTGATAGAAATTGCATGTGACTTTCCTTTGTCTTTAGCCTTAAGATTTTGTTGACGTCGACCATCATCATCAACCCTTGGATTTGGGCATTGATTGGCATAATGACCCATCTCCTTGCACTTGAAACATTGAAGTGTAGTAGGTTCATTCTGTGTATCCCTTCCTTTGTTTGCGTCATTAGACATCTTCTTCCCATTATCACGGCATTCAAATGCCCGATGACCTTCCTTTACACATTTAAAACATTTACTTGTCCCTTTAAGACAACTCCCTCCATGTTTCTTTCCACACTTTGAGCATAAGGAAAAGCTCATCTTCTTTTCCGTGTGCTCTTTAGATTTTTCTTTGAATTCCATCTTCCTCTTCTTATCAAACCCATGTGACTGATGGGTTATTCCAATCTCCATCTCGACTTTGAGAGCACATCGAACGATTTCCTCATAGCTATTGAAGTCCCTTATGGCTAACGCCCTTCGAAGACTTGGTTTTATGCCACTAAAGAATCGATAGATCTTACTCTCAGGTTGGATAATAATACCAGAAGCGTACCTTGCAGGTCTTGTAAAATTTTCTTCATAGGTACCAACAGATTCATCATCCCTTTGCTTCAGTTCAAGGAACTCTTTCTCCATCTTTGTTCGGAGAATACGAGGGAAGTACTTATTGAAAAATAAGTTCTTGAACTCGTCCCATTCCATAGACTCAATTTTATCCCTTTGCCTCATATTCTTAATAAGATTCCACTATTGATCAGCATCTCCTTCCAAACGATACATTGCTAGGATGACTTTTTCATGCTCAGAACATTGAAGAACTGAAAATATCTTTTCAGTAGTACTAATCCATTGTTCAGCAACTAATGGATCAGTAGACCCGCTGAAAGAAGGTGGACGCTGCCTCATGAAGGATTCAACAGAATTTTTCTCCTTCCTTTGCTCGTTTGGAAGTCCTGCATGATTCATAGCTTGAGAAAGTTGTGTGAGCATGGCTACAAGATTTTTCATTCCAGCTCCCATATCGTTTGGTTGCTCAGGGGGACAATCATTGCATTTCCCATCGCATTCCGCATTAACACGGTTCCTTCGGGTTCCATCCATTGACTAAAACCAAGAAGAATAGTTTGAGCAACACTAATTATAATAGGAAAACCACATAATCAAGGATAAAATTTCACACTTAAGGTTTTATCCTAGGGTATTCATGGCCATTTCTAAAACACTAAGATTGTGTTCTACGCTTAGACTTATCCTTAGGGTTCTTACTAAGGCTTTCACATCCTAGTTTCCAAAGGTTGACTATACCTTTCCTCTGATACCAACTATAACGACCCATACTTTACATACATTGTTAATACTTCAAAATTGAAGCACACTTATTACAACATATGACAAAACCACAAAGGACCGTATAGGTATAGTGTCTTTAGAAACTGGGAAACATAAACAACTGGTTCATATATCTTCTACAGTGTCTCCCATTTATATCATCATATCTAGGGTCCCTTTTAGCATATTCTACTTAATATCCATCTTCCTGACCTGGGGAAAAGAAAACATAAAAGGGTGAGCTCAAATGCTCAGCAAGGGAAAATAAAGGAAATAAAAATCATATCATATCTTTTTGAAAATCAAAACCTGCAAAAGAGATCATAATATCTTAACATGGAATAAATCATAGAAGTGAAAATGAGATCCCCATAATCATAACATAAAACTTGAAACTTTGTGTCATGCACATATAATCATGGAAAATCATTTCTTGTTAGTCATGACTCATTTCCAAGACTATCTTAGTGGACAAAGTCCATTTCTGAACCGAGTTCACTCCTCGTTTCAGTCCTGTATCACTGAACCGAAATAACCTTCCGTTCCAGCCATGTCTATCTCATGAGATATAAATCTTTACCCAATGCATTGGAGGGAGATATAGGTCCCACCCATCTTATAATGAATCCTTTCTTATGTGTGCCACATAATCATAAAACATACATCATCGCATAACACATGTAACAAAAATGGGATTCTTGAAACATCATGACATCATAAAACAAACCATATAAGGTAAATGACTTCATAAAAATAATTCCCTCACAACATAATCAAATCAATGTAATAATAGGGATAAAAACAGAACCCTTTATTATCTTAGATGGAAAATAATTTTGATAAAACACTTGAACTCCATTCTTGAGGAAAATATCCTTTCTTCTTCAAAAACACTTTTCTTTTCTTAAAATGTCATAAAATTCAAAACTAAAAGAAGTTGATTAAAAATAAACTTGAAAACTTGTAATGGAAGCTTCTTGGAAATAATGTTTTAAAAATCCATTCATGCCGTATAAGTTAAAAAAACATTCTTCGTACTTTTGTCGGAAAAGTCAAAAAGTACCTCGTACGAAAAAACGACAAAAGATTCCTTTCATATTCTTTACTAAAAACTCACTGAAGGGTAAAATTGGATTTAAACTATTGTAATTGGATGGAAACAATATTACATATTGAGGGAACATGGATGTGGACGATAAAATACACCCCAATAAATACTTACGAATAAACAATCTCGGATAAAAATGAGATTGTGATATTTCCCTTACCTTAGGTCCAATTTGCTTTGTACGTGTCCGAAGCTCCTGTATAATGGTTTAAATAATGTTATTGACTTATTCCAGAATCATAAATATTGATATGATATCATATATGGTCATATTCTTAGCTTCTTGTTAGTAATATTTCATTGTTACTTGTTACTCGGGTCTTTATTGCCTTTTGTTCTTATGCGTGTTTTGCCGAATACATTCTTATTCTTGTTTTAAGGATATAGATACCTTATATCCAGAATGGTATTAGTGTAACATATATCATATTTCTTCATTCAATTCATTTATATAATTACTATGTAATGATGATCATGTAGAACGAGTCGCATCACATCGTGGAGACAGTATTCCGTATGTACGCACGAGTGATGATATCGTTCCTATGATCGTGGAACTGTATTGGAGTATATATATATTATTTCAGTATCAATATTACTTTATAATAATCATAAATAGTTACTCATTACACCATTATACCCATCCTTGTAAATTTATGGTGGAAAAATAGATTACACCACGGTGTGGAGACGGTATTCCGTACGTACGCACGCGCGGTGATTTCATTTTTCCGTAGGATGGATAGAAGGTGAATTAGGGTTGTTTCATATTTATAATAACATATCAGTATGTAAGTAATACTGATGTTATTACTTTATCATGAAACAACTAAAAAAGAAGAAGTTGAAGAAGAAAGAAATTGAAAAGATCAGTAATGGATATTACCTCTTCTTTGGAACGCTTCTTTGAATCCTCCACTTAGGGAACTAAGATTGGTCTTTGAAGAAGACCAGGACCTCTAGGATTATACTAGGGAAGTGGAGAGGAGAAAATGGCAGGGGTTGGCCGAGCTTGAGTGCTCAATTTGGTGTGAGGAGGAGGGGGAGGAGGTGCCCTTTTATAAGGGAGGAGAGGGGCACCTTAGGAATATCTCAAAATATTATTTTATATTAAATTCAAAATCGGTTTATAATGGTTCCAAAGGGTCTTATTTCGAATCTAAAGTGGGGATGGGTCGAAATCCTATCAACCAATAGGATTTAGAAAAGTTTAGGGTATTATTTTAACCTTATCAGTTAGATTTAACTCTAAGTTAAATAATTTAACTTTTACCATGTCTTTTTGTTTTCTTTCACTATATGGTTAATACACTTACTATAACATGAAAAACGAACCCCAAATTGTTTATTATTAATATATATATCCTTATCTAAGTCATTTGGACGAACCTTAGATTCTTAGGAATAAAATAACAATTAATAATATTTTATTTAAAAACTATTTTGTGTCAATTTTGACACTATTTGATATATGATTTTTTTGAATGTCATAACAGAATTATATGTTCGAAAAAAGTTGATTAAATCAACAATAATATATCATAGTAACCTAGAAAATTATTGGAATTCATAAAAAGTCTTAAATTACATTTATTTTGGTATTTATATTATCAATTATGTCAATATTTCATTAATAAGATAATTACTGCATCATCTTTGTGTCATAAATAAATTAAATTATTTGATGTCTAAAAATTTCAAATAAAATACCATCATGTAGGAAATCGTTTTATCTTTCTAATGAATATTTACAATCGAATTTATCTTATGTATAACCCCATATTAAAAATGATTTACTTATTAAACTTTGATTTTAACTATTTTAACCCTTCTTTAAATAAATTAATAATAAATGTCCTAATCTAATACAAGTGGGCCTAAATGGTCATATTTTATTCCTAAGTTTGTTTTTGGTCGAATTAAACTTGTCCAATAGAATTAGGACATGTGTTAGGGTAATATTAATATCATATTTACACTTAGTTACCCTATTTACTATTAACTGCGGTAAAAATAGTAAAAAGTTGTTATTCACCAAAAAATTATTTTTATCTCATTGAACCACATTTTACTTACTGATATCAACCGTGTCTGTCGGATTTTTGAAATTCCATTCACAGAAGCGGTAAAATTAAGTTTTATGCAAAATTCTGTTTTTTAACCTACCACTTAGTGGTTTCACTATTCATCAAAAATTGAAAGTTTTCAGAAAAATACCAAAATTTCACCCTAGGCTAATTTCGATATTCTGAGTCGAAAAATGAAGTCCATTTTGAAAAATAAAATTTATAAAATTTCAAAAAGTGGTTATTACTATTCATAATGGCTAGTTTTAATAGCATATTGTTGTTTAGTGAAACTCGGTATTGCGTACGACGCAAGCTATCGAGGAAGGTCGCGATTGCATGTAAAGAAAGCCAAGCAAGTGTTGTGTAGAAAAAGATTCCTTTGATAACATAAAAGTCTCGGGTGTTACAATCTCTCCTTGGGATCTGTTGGAATGGGATGGAGATGGGGTTTACTCCTTGATCCACCCTACTAGGGTAGGGAAGGTGTTGATTATCATGATTTGGGGATAGGCATCTGAATCGGTGGTTAGTGGGGACGTGAATCATAGATTTTGTTGTTATTTCTTTTAATGATATGAGATCATATGATTCAGCATATGTATACCTCTACATGTATCCTTAATGTCTTTTATCATACCAAATTAGTGATATTCCTTTTCAATTATTTTTCTCACCCGAAGTAGAAGGTGTCATGTGGGTAATGTTGTTTTGCAACCCACATAGGTTGTTATTGTAGCTGATGTTATAGAATATTAGCACTATGATAACATGATCTTAGGTCAATGTAATTTATGTGAAATTGTATCTATATTCACAAATACATCAAGGAACAAGGTCTCCAATCATTACATCATCTCATGTATGAAACATGATCAAGTAGTTATGCATGGGTAACACAATTGTTCATTATTTTTGTCGGTTCAACCATTTTTCTTATATGGAATGTTTATGGTGAAATGAAATATCTCATGGGATCCATGATTAGTTTTTATTATTGAAATATTTCATTTTGGGATCACCATTTGTTTTCATAGGAGACTCAAAATAAAATGGTTAGATGGGTGGTCACGAGATCATTTTTATTAATTGAAATATTTACACTGAGTTCACTATTTTTAGTTCCATATAACGGTTATAGTTATCTAGTTTTGAAAAGTATGATGCTCTATGACTATGATAACCTATATATTCTTTTATTTATTTATTTCTTATCTAGTGAACTATTTTTTTCTTCCCATGTAGACTCCAAACAATACCCCTATACATAAAAAGTTATAGAATTTATTTACAGAGGCACGTGGATAGTTGGGGTTTCCAAACCAATTACACATAGGAACTCACATTGGTTGAGAGGATGGAAAGTTGGGATCATCCCACTCATTTTTTTGGGGGTAATTATTTCCTACTCTGAGACACTCTTATAAATTTAAGATATGTTCATGAATCATTATCAAATATTGATACTAGACTAGTTACCCTAAAAAATAATATGGTGTTGAATCCTTTATACGAAAGAGGATGTTCTATAAATAATCATCTATGTATATATTAAAGTATCCCCATATAGCTACCATTATTTATTATCAATAGGTGACTGATTAATTTTTAATTCCATGTAACCAAGAACTATAGAGTTTACTACCATCCAAGAAGGTGATTAGTATTTTGAGAAAGGTATTGTACCTCTTGGAGGTCCGATATGTATCCTGTGAAATTGGAATCAAATCCCATGTAGTTCATTTTATATATTTTTATGTCAAATAATAGGACTACATCATACGTTTTAACATCAAATGGAAATGATGTATATGGGGTAACTTGGGAATTAGGTAAAGATCATTTCCCTTATGAAGGAACAATATGTATCATACATATGACAAGAATTAGAGTCATTTTAGTTCAGTATATTTTCAATTTGATGATGGATTTGAAATGATAACTAATACATGAAGGGGTTATTTCTCCAAATTTTACCAATATGAGAATGCCTTAGGGACCTAAAACCATATATGATTACCAACTAAGGAGGTATTGGTACCATATTACTGAACTTGGATGACACGATGAGGTTTACTAGATTTGGAGGATTTATGATGCTGGTGAAATGATAATTGAAAATGCCTAATCTAATGGGAGGCTTTCACTGTATGAGAAACAAGAGATATCATGGGATTGGGTGCACTGTATATAGATGGGGACTTAGGCCCTAAAGAATCCTTTAAGGATTGTTTGATATAGAGCTCGACCATTAGGAAGGAATCCTATGTATTCTACTTATAACTGGATTTAGAGTCTCTATAATTTATTTTTTCCCTAAATCATTAATGGGTTTGTCATGAGGCATAGTTAGGCATACACTTGAGAGGATTCCCATGTATAAACTCATTTCTTATCTACTAATAGACAAGGATGAATGATATACTCATAGGTGGATTCAAGTTCCCTGGGTTAGAGTTTTTAGGATATGGAGGGACCTATTAGAATATGGGTTCCCTATGGAGTATGGCCCTTAATATGGCATCCTACATATCCTATCTAGGAATGATTCTAAGTACTCATAATTAATTTCACTTCCCCAATCCATTGATGTATGAAAAATAGTGGTAAATCCATAGGGGGTGGGTCACATGAACTAGAGTAAATGAGATTTCAAGGGACATACACAACAGCAGATTTACATGACAGATATAAAACCCTTATTCTAGGACGGATAGATAGTGGGTGACCATGAGTTTTCATATATTATTTCTTGGATGGCATATGGATCCCATAACACAAATATGGTTTCATGAGCACCTAACTGATGTCCATTATGGACACTTCCCATATGATGGGGGTCGTTCAACCAAAGACCCATGGTCAAGAGTCTACACAGTATGAGGGTATATTCCTATGTATTCATGATGGAAATGGTTGACATGTCCCAAGAAGAAATCATGACTGGTCTGGGGTGTCTTCTTAACATGTCAATTGTCTATTCATGATATTTACAAGTTGTCTAATTGACACATCGGAGGTATCTTCATAACATGTCCATTTCATTTTCCTGACACGTTGAAGGGTTTTTTCCAGACATAGTTGACATCTCTAAGGGTACAAACATGTTTGAAGCTGACATGTCCATGGTGCTTTGTGTGGTCAAAGATGACAAGTCCAAGGTGCCTCATATGATGGAAGATGACTTGCCCAGGGCCTTTCATGTGATTAAATATGACATGATGAAGGGATATTTCAAGGCCTAGATGCAATTTCTAGGGTGTCTCCACATGATCAAGGAACTAATTATGTGAATCACATGAGTGTTTTGTGTGAAAACATAACATATCTTACTTCACATGAATCTCCCATCATTTTTAGTCTTCTACAAATTAACACCCTAAAATTTTTAAGCCATTTTCCTACTAAGGAAACTCATGATCTTGATTATATGTCGAAGTCTCTTCCTATGGTCCATCAAAAAATTTATAGATTCTTAACATTATTAATGAAATGATCATGTGAAGTGAATACACATATTGTGTAATCCCTTAAGTGACTCACCGGAAATTTTTTAGGATAAAGACTCTTGATATCACATGATCCTTTAGTCAAAGTTATCTCTCACCATAAGGTGTCTTTATTCTCTGTGTTTAGTGGTGATTCTATACTAATATTTTTTTTGGAATCCATACCACTTTTTATGGTGTTTAACTCTCATAACTCAGCTTGATTTGCTTGAGGGAGAATTCACACATGCTTCATCTCCCCCCATCTATAATCAATGATTACATCTTTTTGTCATGTGATAAATATTTATTTAATGATAACTCCATTATTACCACCTTTATTGATACCATGTATTATCATAGGTATTTAACATGATCAATCTAGGATTACAAAATAGCTTTTTCTTATAATTGAATCCATATGTATAATAGCCTTCATCTGATAGAGTGGATATTACAAATAGCCTTCATAGTATTTGGATAAAATATCTATAGGTTATTGTGAGATCATTATACATGTCAAATGGACATTCATACAATTAGGATGTCTCATCTGGGTCCCTTCAAGAGGTAAATTTAGAATTTCCAAGGGCCATTTCATGATCAATGAATTTATCACTCAAATCACATAACCCCTTCGCATGAAATCAAAATATAACTTCCTTAAAATAATGATCCATCTATTTTCATATTTTATTATATAAATACTATGGTTTTTTCCATTATTTATCAGTCAGAGTGTCACATGATCAAATAGTCATGTCAAATTCCATTGAGGATATCATTCCACTTGTCAAAGAAGATTTCATGTGCTCAAGGTAGGCTTGTCTTAGGGACTAATCATTATCATCAACAGATAATGTGAAGCACAAAACCACGTCACTTGAAAATCAATGTAAATCCCTTATCATGAATCTTAAATACTCTCTTCCTTTATTTTAGGAAAATATTGGGATATATTCAATCATCCATTGATCAATGTGTCATTTCATCAAAAGAACTTATCTAGAATCCTTCTCAAGATTATCAGTAGTCATCTAGATTCCTTTATGAGATCTAAAGATCTTGTCAAAAGGGATTCACATGATCATGATCATATCATGTAATGTAAATAAAGTATCATATTGATGAACCTCAGTTCATATGATCATGATTATCATTTAATATCCCAAAATTCTTCTAAACTAGAAAATTACTCCCCATGTAGCCATGTTTCTCATTTATTTCACTCAGGGAGAAACTAATACCTATTCTTCATGTGTTTATATAATCCTAAAATTGATAATTCTTACTGGTAGGAATCAACATGAACATAATATATGTGAACTATGTGGTTATAGGTCAATTGGATTCACTGGTATGGTATGATAGTGATACATCATTCACTATCGGTGGAGTGATAGTGGTTATTTAGGTTGTAGTCATAAGGTGTATGTAATGTCGCTCATGATAGACTCAAGGAAATTAAGGTAGTGTGTTCATAGAGGGTCCCATGAAGTAGTTCCTAATATATGATAAATTGAATTATCCACTATATATTATAGGTTTTTGCTGATGATGTGGATTATCGACTATGAGGAGGGATATACTCTAGGTTTCCATGGCAATTGACGGGTGATTGAGATCACTAGTTAGAAGAAACATGATTATCATGTATGTATTTTTTTCAAGGTTATAAAGATAATAAGTGTTGAGGATGCTTATAAAATTTTGTTTAGGGTTTCATCCATTATAATCTTTCAATGGGGATGATGATGAAATTTGATATGTCTTTATAAAAATGTGTGATGCATCTTTCTCTCTTAGGGTTTGTGTAAGACATGGGTGCATCAACTTACATGGGTATTGGCTGAAGAAGGCAGTTTAATCACCAATGGTTGGTCAGGCATAATTTGGAAAATTGTTTTTTCCTTTTTTATTTATATATGTTTCAATTTTAAGAAAACTCATATATGTGGATTTTATTTAGGGACACTATAGGTGGCGGTCTACTGAGTTCATACTCAAACCCAACATGAGACCATAAGGACCTATACAGACTTTATGATTCCTAATACAAGATAAGGAAAAGACTCGGTAATCGGTTCATAGCTAGCTATATATATATTCTATGCATGAGATTTAATTTTTTTTGTTTTAGATGAATGATCTGGTGGATCCTGGAGGTTGTTCTAGTGTTGTTCTTTTTTTAAAATTTTATATACTTTATTAGCCCATGAGAGATCCTATCTACTTTTTTATTGATCATGTTACATTTTAGATATTTATTTTACATTCCATGTGATATATATTTGGATACATGCTTTATATTATGTTGTTTTAACTATTTATATATTTTACTTCTGATATTTGTAATAATATTTTGAATTAGGGGTATAGTCTCCCCATGATCACCTATAGTCATACATCACTTATCAGTATCATCTATCATATAGGTAGGAATAAATGAGGTATGTAAAATATATTAGATTCTATTTAAGTGATCCACATTTGGTAAGTCTATAAACACTTTCAATTATATCTGATCAAGTTCCATGGTTCATAAGAAATATATAGAGTATTCATTAACAAGTGTTGCATATATAATTATAATTTATCACTAAATCCTAAAAAATGATGGTCAATTAATATGAATCTTTAGTAATTTGAATATATATTGAGATCATTCTAAATAAATATCAATGTATTATGAATTCAACATATTCAATTACGTGATACCATACATGATGAAATTTTCCACCGAAGAATTCAAACAGAACCATATAAAGCTATATATGAAAAGAGATATTGAACATTGACATTTTGGGTTGAATTTGGAATGAAAAATATATTTTGATTGGATCTAGATTAATAAATGATATATAAGAATAAAACCATTCAGTAGTATATTAATGAATCTTAATTTATAGGAGAGTTATGCTGATAATTATCAATGATTTTTTGCAGTTTACTATAAGATAAAAATTATTCCTTTGAATATCACAATGGGAGTGGGTTATGAGATTTAGAATGATAGGAAATTTAATCACCAGATAAATAAAACCCTTCAATATTATATATATCATGGGAACTATAGCATATCAATTAGTACTTCCACTAAAACCCTCATAAGTGAAAAATGTGGTCAACATATCACTTTTTAGGAAGTACATTCTATATCCATATTTTACACTAATCTCAGAGGTTATATAATTAGGGAATGATATCTCTTAAAAATTATTGTATGTAGAGATACTAGAACCTAGAGGTAAATTACTACAAAAAATGCCAATCATCTTTTCAATATTTAGTGGAGAAATTATATGTATGAAGAAGTGATATGGAATCTCAAAGATGTAATGAGAATTAATTACCCACATATATTTTCATAAGAGTGATAAAATTTTAGAGTGATTTTTTTATGCAGAGAGGAATTTATAACCCCAAATTTTCAAAACGAATTATATTTTAATATTTTCTATGTGTTTAGTAACTTGTCATATATTAAAATACCAAGCTAAAATAAACAGTTCCTTATTTTATTAATATAGAATATTACAATATAAAATGAAATAACTATTATTATAGGAAATATAAATGAAACATATTTATTAAAATTAAAAGATTTATATATATATATCAAAAAGTAGATAAAAATTAAAATCATTATGTATTATTCCCCATGACCAAACAATAAGATCATACCATTATGTATCATTATACAAAAAGATGAAAATATTTTAAATATGAAGGATATTTTCATTAATCACACAAAATGTAAATTATAGAAACATGGATCTTGAAGGAAGGTGGATTAACTGGAATCACCCCATGGAAGGATATATATTAAATGTGGATGGATCATGCATATATAGAAATAAAATATGAGAAGGCCTAATTCATTAAAAATAGTTTTCTTTATCATTGGGTTCAACACCTTTTATAGAATCAGCAATTCTACTAAGGTAGATACTAGAGCACTTCCTAGGGGACTTTCGTTGTGAAACCTTTACAAAATTAATATCATGGAGGTGGAATAAAATTAAAATATCGTGGTTTAATTTATTTTTAAAACCAAAACCCTCCTTGGCTCCTTACATATTTCACCAAAAAATTTAATTCTCTCATTTTCAATGGAACATAGGTCTCACACACCTTAAGGGAGGGGAACACTGTGACTAACATCCTTGCTAGATAAGGAAGTTCTATATAGTATTATTTTTTAATATATCATAGGAGACTTTCCCCATGACTGTAATAATATTATCAGTGGAGAAACTCTTGGTCTTCACTATTTCATTCCTCCTTCATGTCCATGGTTTTCTTGATGTTGGAATGAAAACTTAATTTTTAATGACTGATAAATATTTTTAATAAATTCAATGAACTTTTTTTGGAGATATATGAATTTCTATATATTATAATAGGAATAAAGTCATAAAAATATTATACATTAATTTGATATATTGGTGTTGGGAATATATTTTCATTGTATATATATATATATATGGATAATATAAATAAGTAATTGAATAGTAAAATTTCTATATAAAGGGAGAAGATATGGAATCAAATAATACATGTATTTATATTTCTCGCATAGTCCCAAAGACACCCTAATTGGGGAGTGAATTTATGTGTAAATGTTTTTATACACTAAAAGATTTCTTTTTTCCATATTAGATATAATATAACAAACCTATTAATATCAATCACTTTTCAAATCATCATAAATGAAAATTAAATGCATGAACATCATGATTTTACTTAGTTTTCCAAAAACCGATAATCCATAAAGAAAATAAAAATAATATTTTAATATAATAGGGAGATAATTATGCACTATATATTATTAAAATGTATACATAAGTCACAAAACCAAACAAATGTTCATTTCCTTGTTACTTTCCACAAACTTGTTTAAATAAGGGTATCAAAGAATAAATGATATATAGGTCACTCAAAACAACAATAGTAGGATATTCATGAATTACTTCTAAATAGTGATCTTCCATCAATCATCTTCATTCTTAATCAAATCCGGATCATCAATGATGTTCATCACCATAGCCACCCTCTCAATAAATTTTTAATGCATGAGTACACTCTAGTTAATTTTTATGTTTTGTTTTTTTAAAAAAATATTTAATCTTCATCTCCAAATATCTATAATTTTAACTTCTAAATTAATTCCTAAATTAATAACACATGTAATTTATAATTGGTCCTAAAAATTATCCTTCATAAAGGAACTAAATCACTAGTCTAATCCATGTCTATTTTTTAATTCAAATAATACAAAATATTCAAAATTTATAGTAATTCAACCACCATGGAATTGTCATTTCTCAAAAAAGAGTATTTTGACACCACTTTTTATCATAATAATTAAAAAAATTGTATTCAAATTCAAAATTACCTCATTATTGATTCATTTCATTCTTCAGAATTTCCATATATGAACTCACCACAACTTGAAATCTACTTAAAACTTTCATGGACATATGTCCTGTAACTCTATGAAAATTATTAAACACAATGATGTTATCCATGAATATTAAATTTTATTGTTTCCTATTTCACCAAAAATTCCTAGCAAGACACTAATCTCAATATACATTGACCATTTTCAAGAATAAATATTAAAATTGGATCATCCTGAAATTTCTAGGTTTTATTAATGGTAACAAAAATTTGTATATAGAAGAATTTTTAGTAAATACTATTAAAGATAATAATAAGTAAATGAAAAATAAAATCATAAAAAATACAATAATACATAAATATTTAAAAGGGTTTAAATACTTAGATAAAAAATGAATTGATGAATTCCAATTTCCTTCAGTATACTCTAATAAAACTGACCACTGATATCTTTGTGGGGTTATCTTCCCAATATTGAAATCGTATTAACTAATCTAATGAAAAATATTGAATAATTAATGAGAAAGTCACTAAAAATCCTCTTAGACAAGGGAGAGTAGGAAACTCTCACATTTGAGTAAAACTAAATAAATCATTCTCAAATGGGGAAAACTAGAGAAAACTAAACACCGCATATGTTTTCATTTAATGAGATGAAGATCAATCCATTTCTCTTTTATATTTATACTAATAGGGTTTTTAATAGCCTTCAAGAAAGATAATAATATAAAAAACCTTAGGATCTGTAATAATGATCCTTTAATAGAAATTTGGAGTATTAAATAGCCCCTATAGGGTATTAAGTCTAAAACCACCTTGAGAGGTGCATTAATGAGCCTATGATTTGGTTAAATCTAGAGAGAGATTATTAAATATCCTCATTGGGTATAGTCATGAATTTTCATTATGTAATGGGACTCATTAGCTCATTAATCGAAGACTAGTCCCAAATTTAATTTGGTTCATATTTTTTACTCTGCTTAATGTATTAATAATATAAATAAATCATTATATACTCTATAATGATAGATTAAATATTTAACTAAATAAAAATAAATTAATAATTGATTTAAATAAAGAAAATGACATGTAATATTTTTATTTACAATAAACAAAATCATTATAAAAAAAGACTAATCACATTAAAGTAAAATATCAAAATTATCAATATCATATTTTTAACTAAAAGGGGACTCTATAAATTTGGAATTGATTATGAATATCATTCAGAATCATAAATTGATTGTAGAATCTATAAAACGAAAGACACTACTAAAATTAAAAATGGGTTGGGTGTGATCTAATATAGTACATGTTTATTTCCAATGTTCATTTTTCTTTGACATAGAGATCAAAAAATGGTACATGGACAATAAAAATCATGTATAGATTATATTTTTTTATCGCTTATTAAGATAAGTAAATATTATATAATTTCAAACCTTATAATTATATTTTTTGGGCATTTCACTTAGTTAAAACTCAATTTAGTTCCTTGATTTCATAATCCATCATATGGGAATAAAAATACAATATGGATAATCAAATTCCTTTGATTTTATAATATTATACATAATTAATGTATATTATGATATATTATAAAATAAATTTAGATTAGAATCCAAGTATAAAACCGTATATATTGGAAACTTATTTGAAATCCTTAGTTTGATGGATCCATAAAAAATCACTTAATTAAATCCAATGAAATATATATGAAAATCCTTGTGATGTAATTTAAAATGGTAATACCAAATAAAATTTCATTAACTTATATCCCATGAGTGATCAACTGAATATCTATATAAGTGATCATTCCCATACATAATGTAATATACCATCAAAACCTAATATAATTATCATCATTTAGGGATAATAAGGTAATATATATTCCAATATGTTGATAATATATCATCACCTTTGATATATGTAACAAACCTATATGAATTATAATGTGTTTTATATTATTATACATTAAATGGTACAATATGTATCTAAGATAATAATACTTTTCTAAGATTTGTTAAGAAACCTTGACCAAAATGTCTATAATTGTAATATGTTCAGTCATATCTATCATGTTATTTATATTAAGAAAATAAACCATCACCAGTTATAACATAAAACCATAATTAATACAACATTTATATTTACATAGAAAATTTTCCAAAACCATGAAATATAAAATGGAATGGAATGTCATAAGTGTCCTATTTTCCTAGTCATTCGAATAAACCATGTCCAAGAGAAGATTCATTTTTCAGGTTCCTATGGAATAACAACATTTTCCTGAAAACAACTTCAATGGTGACCTTAACTCTAATACTTCATCATTTTCATCTAAAAATAATGTAATCAACCACACTACATAGTGGATGTATAAAATATTAATAAAAACATCATCATAAAATTACAACACTCCTATATTATTCTCTAAAAACACACCATATCAAATACCATACACCATACACAACACTCAATTTTTAGCACTTAATTAAAAAAATAGATAAAAATCTTGATTTTTAAACCAACAACCAAAAAACAATATCCCATTTTCAAATATATGTTATAATAAAGGTAAATATGGGTCCAATATTCTCCTCAATTTTTGTTTAGGAAAATGAAATCTACTCTTCATAGCCAATGTGAAATTAAAATTTTCTAATTCTATATCAAACCAAAATATTAAAATATCAACTAAAAAATAACTTTAATTCTACATAATAGTTTTTTATTGAAGAAAAAATAGATTTAGAGATATTTATATGTTTCATGATATACATTTAAACATTATCTTAAATAAAACACTTGTAATTATTTGTTTTCCTTGAAAATTATATTTCTAATAAATTCTCAATTCCATTCCCCATGCATCATAGATCCTCCTATAACTCATAGAAAAAACTCCCCAAAATGGTTATATTTCTCTACGTTGATATGGTAATCATGCAGTGACTATATTATTTTAAACATGATTTTATTAATCACGTTACTATCTAATTCTAAAATAGTTTCTCAATAATTTCTGAATTTATCTATTATTTCACTTATTTATATAAGATTCCAATTATCTAAGCCCTTTTGATAATAAACCCAATGGATAAGATATTAGAAGTAATAAGAAAAACTTTTCAACAATATATTCATATAAAGAGATTTGATTTCCCAAACATACTCAAGCTAAGTGAGGTGGCTGGATGCTGACATTAAATTGATGATTCTCAAAATCCAATGTCCAGTGATTTTATAAATATTTTAACCTCATATTGATGTGTTCAACATTAACAATTCTTTTTTACAAATTTAATTTATTGAGATTTTACCAAATCTAAATTAATTTTATATAATATTGTTATAAATGGTTTTCCATTGAATTGATATAAGTATTGTTTTCTTAATTAATAATCATTGGTTATCAAACCGCATCACCAAGATCCATTTTTTCATTTAATCCATATTATTTCTATTCAATCCTTCACTTATAAAATATATTTTACTTTTAGAATTATAATATATGTGTACTATTATTTATTATCAATACAACCAACACATTGTTTCCAAACATTGAATTCTCCAACACATATAGATTTTCTATCCACAACATCTCTAGCCCAACCCACATGTAAATATTTTAAGAAAATTTTACCTTATCCAATATAAAACCTTATAACATAATCAAGAGTTCATTGAATGTTCCTTAAGAATTTTTTAATAGTTATAAGATGTTCTTGTTTTATATTAATCTAAAACTAATTTTCTAGACAAGTAGTATATATAATATGTAGCTTTTTTATTTCAATTACAACATGTTGGGTTCAATTCCATTGAGTTTGGAAGTATCCTCTATAATATTTATTGTGAAACAAAGTATATAACATATAAAAACAGAAAAGATACATTATAATCATCTATCTAAAAAGAATAATACAAAATAACCCTCTCAACATACTAAAATTTTCATACTCAAAATAAAAAAATAAATATCTAGAAAATTTAAAGAAGTAAAATAATAATAAATGAAAATAAAACAAGATATAATGTAGTATAATGTTAGTCCTAATCCATGGGAGAAAATTGTTTCTTTCAAAATAATAATAGAAAAATAATATTAAAATTTTAGTATAATATCAATTAATACCACCCCACATTTTAATAGTGGGGCTCAGCTTGTAAAACTAGTGCCACCACTATTAAATAATCATTGGGATACCACCATTAATAACAGAAAAATTTAGTTTCCCATAAGATACTCTACCTAAACCATTGTCTTTCAGTGAACAGTTAAAGTAATCCTTATATTACTCTTTAATGATTCTAATGTATACTTTAGAATCCTCTTTTTACATTGATGCATAAAAAATATTTCATCCCATGAACAATCTACTTTTTCACTACCATAATATAGACATGGTCTTTTTCCAACTAATTTTTAAACATTTTCAACTTAACCATGCCTATATTGTTTTTCTTCCACTACCATAAGAATACCAACAAATTTGAATCATATTCTCTAGATTGTAAAATTTTAGAATCAATGATATGAAATCACGGAAAGGATTCCTAACACTTTATTTATAATACCATAAATGAAGAGTTCTTTCAAAAATTATTATATTTTATTACTCATAATTTCTCACTAAGATGTAATGATTCCACTGAGATGTACTGATTCCTCATAATTTCTTAGATAAAACCTTTGTAAATATTTCATATATAGTATGATATCCACTAATCTTCCATAGTTCAATAATTATATCCTGCAGTACCCTTTGTATGAGATGATTCATGATATAAATGTTATTAAATTATTAATGAAGAAACAAATTCTTTACCAAAATTATTTCATTATGAATATCATAGAATAATAATGAAATCTTCTAACTTCTTATATGTTATTTTAATAATAACATCATCTATACAAATTTTTACCTACTTATATGAAGATAAGCTACTCTAATTTAATTGTTCAATGAGAAACTATGAAATATAGTCTTGAAAATCGACTTATAGTTATCGCTTCATGTCACGACCCACTCACCACAAAGTGTACCCCTCTTGGGCTGGCAATATGAGAAGGGAGATAATGACACCCGATTCTCGCCTCCAGTAGGCCCCGGGTTGGCGACTAGCACGAAGGGTATCGTAAACAGACAAATGGGAAGCATTACCCTCTAAGAGAACACAAGAAGAAGAGAGAGATAAGATAGACACCAATCAACTCCAACTTAGAATTGAAATATACAAAATCCCATGTCCATATATGAAATTCCATGCAAAAGTACTACAACTGAAATGGAAAAACTGCAAGTACCCAAGAGAAAGTAAAACAACAGCGACCACGATCCAGAACAGCTCCTGCAACCACAACCTAGTAGTGACCAATCTGATCTTCAACCTTCTCCATGTAACCTATAAAAAATTTTATATACACATAGGGTTAGTATAACAGTATACTCAGTAGGATCCTCCCGGAATCCTCTCGTGCAAAAGTAAAGGAAGCATGTTAAATCATAGTGAACACCAAATGAAACTAACTTGTCACCTAAACAGGTATACTAAGTTCCCAACCTCACCATGGATACTCTCACCAAGTAACACATAAAAAATATATCATATAATAAATAATATCAAGGGTACCCCACTACTACTTCCCCACAAGTTTGCCACTTTTCCCCAACGTCGCACGTCCTAAGCATCTCTCTCCAAAAAGTCTTGCCCGCAGACACCTGGGAAAAGCACCACACCATCCTCACAACCAAAAGTAACTAGGTGAGTTCTAAGAGCCCCCACCCACATAGCATGTATCATACATCTGGTATTATACCTCAAGCCGTTATAGCCCATACACTGAGTAAGGATACTCAAGCCATTACATCCTATACACGTTGCACCTATAGTAGTCCATAGGATACTATATCCAGAATATATGTGTGGAAATAACCACAAGCCATTAAATCCCTCTACAGACATATATGGGGAAACTAACCACTATGCTTATTGGCACATGTATCAACCAAGAGAAGAGAGCGGTGCCAAAGAGGGTAGTCATCGATTCGTCCTCCCACCAGAATATTGGGGAAAACACACCCTAGGGCTCAGAATCCTCAGGGTGTCAGTTTCCCTTACTGACAGGGTAGTGTAGCGTATAGAAACCCAAAAAGTACAGGATATATTATAACTCACAACCACACTAAGGTCATTACCTATTCTTGGACACAACTGCAGCTAACATCTCTTGGACTCTGGGCTGCTACTTTTAAGACTAGGTATCCTATAAGCACACAACCATTTAAATAACTTCATTAGGTTACTTCATTCCCTTTTTCATCAATTCCACTTTATGTTAATTAATTCTTTGCACATTAATTAGCCATGAAGAAAACCACACTAAACTTCATTGGTGTCACATTCAAAATCAACTATTCCTTTAAAGTTACAACATCACCATTAAATTCAAACATCTCCATCCCCATGGATTATCCTATTTAATAAATCTTTCATTACATAATTACATTCCCATATTCCCAGGAATTCTAGAAAGGCATCCTATGCTACTAAACACAAGGGGTCTCAACACAGGGAGTAGATATACTACCTTTCGAGCCTTTTCCGCCTATAGCAAGACTATAGACCCATTCTCCCTCGAGAGGCTAAACATAGAAATAACATGGCATACCTCATGCATATTTGCCTCTTTCAGAAGGAGGGTAAAAAATACCAGATGTATTGAGAAGTGGGGAAAAGTAAAGCAGATAACAACAAATCAAACCACCAAACATCCAGCCAGCACATCCATCCCATAACATCATCTCTGGTGTCCTCCCCGAAACCCACATGTGTAAACCGATGCATCTCGCCACTCTAGGCACCATTCTCTACCACAACCACAAGTCTCCATACCTCCACATATTACAAAAGACATACAGGCTCACATCACAGCATAAGCAGCAAGAAACCACAACATCACAATAATGGGCACTTGTCCCTTTAACAATCAAGATGGTAACTCGAAACCCTTTAAGAAATTATCACACAATATGTTCCTTAATCCACATTGAATTATCAGATTTGTTATTCGTAGGTTCCAATTACGGAAAACCTAATCAGCAAGCTATCACAATTAAATAAACGTTCTTACTACACTAATTTGATTAACATCAAATTACAACAAGAACCATATTCATTTTTGTTCCTCTTTATCTTTAGAAAACACTTTTAAATTAATCTTGGTTTAAGTTATTTATTTATTTCCATTAAGAACAAACCGCTAAACAAAGCAAGAATATATATCACATTGTCTAGCAAAACAAGAGGCAATAACATACGATAGATATTAATTTACATATCTAGTTCAAATATTTATTATACCAATTCCATTGTGATCCACTGGCATAAAACATGTTAATGATATAACTGCATGTAAAATAAAAGAGAAGAAATGAATCCCATACCTCAAAAATTCTTGATGTTCTTTATCCATGAAACAGGACATGATCCTCCTCTCACCACAACTGCATCCACCCGAGGATTCCACAATATGACCTCACCAACCAAAACCAAAGAAAACCCCATTATATGAATGGAGATTACATTCTATAATACCAAAAGGATAAATATGAGAATATTATCCCTAAAGGAAAGATGATACAACATACCTTATATTGAAGGTTGATCGATACAGCTTGGTTGCATCAAAATAGAGCAGAACCAATCCTAGGAGTAAATTTTTATTGTGAAACACTTACGGGAAGGATTGAATGGTTATAGAATCTCATAACCGAGAACAAATTGGAAGAACAAGGGAGGATTATATCTTGTCCCTTTTTAAAGATTTAACGGGGTGACGGTTTAATATACACTTAATTCCCCATTAAAAGAGGACCACATTAACCCACGCGGTTTGGCCAAGTAAAAACATCCCGAGCCATAGGAATAATTAATATAGGATTATGCCCTTTGAATCGGTCTTAAGAGTCCTTAAAATAATGCTTTTAATGGATTTTATATCCATGGAAATGTCAAAGGGGTGAAACTGTAGGAAGTTGGAAACACTGTTCACATACAGAAAATTTGGGAAAGGAAATAAAGGTGAAGGGTAGAGGTGAAGGAAAGAACCTCACAGGTCTGAAAACACTATTCATTCAAGAGGTGAAAGATAGAGGTGAAGGATATAGGTGAAGGATGGAACCTCACTATTATGGAAACACTGTTCATGAAAGAGGTGAAGGATAGAGGTGAAGGATGGAGGTGAAGGATGGAACCTCACTGTTCTGGAAACACTGTTAATGCAAGAGGTGAAGGATAGAGGTGAAGGATGGAGGTGAAGGATGGAACCTCACTATTTTGGAAACACTGTTCATGCAAGAGGTGAAGGATATAGGTGATGGATGGAGGTGAAGGATGTACCTCACTATTCTGGTACACTATTCATGCAAGACGTGAAGGATATAGGTGAAGGATGGAGGATAAGGATGGACCTCACTATTCTGGAAACACTATTCACAGAACTAAAAAATTGGCAAATTGTTGGGGATAAGTCACCTTGACCTCCCGGAACACCTCCAACACCACATTTTTACAATGTAATGGATCAAAGAGGTCTGGAGAATTACATCAGATACCTCTCAAAACATTCTCGCCCTCAATAATTTAAAACCACCCTAAGGAAAATAGGGGTCCGAACAACCACCCGGTAAGATACCTCTCAGAGGAAAACCACCCTGAGTTGTTCTAAAGCTGGAGAAAAACCACGACATCCAAGAGAAAGGGATCAAACAATCCATCTCCAAACAATTCAATCATAACATCACATAAATGTTACATAACGAAAGGATCAATGAAAACACAGCACAACAACTTAAAACCGCTCCGGGTACTGGACACGCATTTGTGACTCACGTTCCCAGGTACTCTCCTCCATGCCACTGTGTCACCACAAGACACAAACTAAGGGGTTAGAACTCCCACAAAACACCTTCTCTTTACGGTCTTGGATCCCCATAGGTCTCTCCTCAAAGGTTTCATCATCATGAACATCGATCTCT
This sequence comes from Viscum album, assembly GCA_963277665.1. Taxonomy (NCBI): domain Eukaryota; kingdom Viridiplantae; phylum Streptophyta; class Magnoliopsida; order Santalales; family Viscaceae; genus Viscum; species Viscum album. The sequence continues at coordinate 2,091,155,746 of OY728152.1, forward strand.
CCCCAATCAATGATGTGAGAGTCATCATAGATATAACGACAGAGTTGCGATACATGGAAAACATCATGTACCTGACTCATCTGTGGGGGATGTGCTACTCGATACGCCATGGCTCCAAAATGAGCTAACACCTCAAAAGGACCAAAAAACTGGGGATAAATATTACTTACATGACCAAACCTTCGCTGCCCATGACGGGGAGTCACCTTCAGAAACACATGATCCCCCACATTAAACTCCAAGGGCATCCTCCTTTGATCAGCATATGCTTTCGGACGATCTTGAACTGTCTTCATCTTCTCACAAATCACTTGGACCATCTATGTTTTATTCTACACTAGTTCCGGTCTGAGAATGGCTGACTATCCGACCCTAGTCCAGCACAACGGAGAACGACAAGGCCAGCCACACAAGGCTTCAAACGGCGCCATACCGATGGTGGAGTGAAAAATATTACTGTAAGCGAACTCTACCAATGGTAAGTTCTCATCCATGAACCTTCAAAATCAAGAACACAAGAGCGTAGCGTGCCTTCAAGAGTCTGGATGGTTTGCTCTGTCTTACCATCGGTTTGAGGGTGAAAAGCAGTGCTAAGGCATAGTTGAGAACCGAGAGCATGTTGGAGTCCTCTCCACACCCTGGAGGTAAAACGAGGATCTTGATCATAAAATATCGTCCTATGTAGACCATTAAGTATCACCACGTATTCTAGATACTGCCTTGACAAAACATCCACTGAGCTCCACTCCTTGATCGCTATGAAGTGGGCCAATTTGGTTAAACAATCCACTACCACCCAAATAGCATCATGTCCTCCTGAAGCTCGAGGTAAGCCTGTAACAAAGTCCATTGAGATGTCCTCCCACTTCCACTGATGAATATCTAATGGATGGAGAAGAACACCAGGAACACGATGTCTGACCTTCACCTTTTGGAAAACTAAACATTGAGACACAAACTCCGCAACCGCACGCTTCAGCCCAGGACACCAAAACTGACTCCTCAATGATTGGTACATCTTTGTCACACTAGGATGTACTGCTAAGGGTGTACTATGGAACTCTCAGAGAACCGTCTCACGCATCGCCAACTGAAAAAAAGCCTACCATGATACAACACTCAGTGTTGTTAATCCTCCGACCAACCATCAGGGGCCTCACCACAAACAACTTTGTCTCCCCAAACATCAACCTTTGGATCACCCAATTGGGACTCTTCCACATTCTGCATGAGGGATGACTGCACCGTCATCTAGAAAATACAACCTCTACCTCCAACCTCTACCATATCTAGATTCAAAGCTGATAGTTCCTCCATTACTCTCCAGGAATTATCAGATTCACGCATAGCATCGCTACGTGACTTTCAGCTCATCGCATAAGCTACCTCATTCCCTTTTCTAGGTGTATATGATATTTCAAAGTCGTATTCCTACAAGAAATCCATCCACTGATGTTGTCGCAAGTTTAAGTCACACTAAGAGAATCCATACCTCAAACTCTTATGATCGGTGAAAACCACAAAGCATTCACCAATGAGGAAATGTCTCCACAACTTCAATGAAAACACCACAGCTGCCATCTCAAGATCATGGGTGGCATAGTTGTGTTCATGGGGACACAACTATAGAGACCGATAAGAAACAACTGACCTCTGCTGCATGAGAACACATCCTAGCCCCAGATGTCATGCATCGCAGAAAATAATAAACTGGACTCCCTCAGCTAGAACACAAACAATGGGAGCACTTACTAACTTCTCCTTTAGATAGTCGAAAGCTTCCTGACACTGATCATTCTATACGAAGGCCTGATCCTTCCTGGTAGAGGCTATTAGAGGAGTTTCAACCCAGGAGAAATTGGCTATGAACCTCCTGTAATAGCCTGTGAGACCAAGGAAACATCGCACCTCAGAAACTATCTTGGGGGCGTCCCAAGACACAACTGCTTCTATCTTCGATGGATCTATGGCTACTCCCTTTTGGGACACAACATTCTCTATGAAATGGACTTCTCAAGCCCAAAACTCACACTTCGACAACTTTCCAAACAACTTATGTTGGCGAAGAACTCCCAAAACCTCTCGTAGATGCTCTGCATGCTCCTCTTCAGATGTGGAGTACACAAGGATTTCATTGTTGAAAACCACCACAAACATTTCTATGAAATCATGGAACACAGAATTCATCAAACCCATGAAAATAGCTGGATCATTTGTCACAACGAACCGCATTATGATGAACTCAAAATGCCCTTGACGACAACGGAATGTAGTCTTCAGGATATCCTCATCCTTTACAATCTTATGATGGTGTCCTAACCGCAAGACGATCTTCGAGAACCAACATTCACCATTCAGTTGATCGAATAAGTCATCAATCTACGGAAGAGGATAGCGGTTCTTTATTTTCACTTTGATTATGTGATGATAGTCGATGCACAACTGCAAACTGTTGTCTGCCTTCTTCACAAAAAAAACCTGGGAACCCTACAGTGACACACTTGGCCGAACAAAAATGCACTCCAATAGACCATCAAGCTGTATACGTAGCTCTCGTAACTCATAAGGGGCCATCCTATATGGATACATAGATATAGGAGACACTCCTGGCTGTAGCTCGATCCCAAACATGATCTCTTTTCGAGGGGGTAATGCTACAATCTCTTCTGGAAAGACATCAGGGTACTCTTATATGACCCTAGGAAACGCCAACTAATGAACCTATAAAGAACACAATATCATCTCAGCCGTCATGGATGATAAGGTTGGAACGCACCTGTAACCCATCTGAGGATCTCTCTCACTAATAAACACCACTTTCTCTCCATCTTCATCAAAGAAAACGACCTTTTTCATGTAGCAATCCACAATATCCTACACCGAATACAACCAATCCATGCTGAGGATGACATCATATGGTTGTATTTGTAAACATAGGAAATCTCTCTAAGAGAGGTGTTTCCCCAACACTAGATCATAGTCTCTACATACTTAAAAAAAGTTAGCTCGACCACCAACTGGCGTAGTCAATGCCAAGGGAACTGGAAGCCTCTCTACCTCAAGTCCCAAAGCATGGACAAGGGTAGGTGATATGAAGGAATGTGTCTCTCTTGAATCAAACAAGGCATACACCAACGTAGAAAATGGGCAAACGGTACCTCAGACGACGTCTATCTCACCTAGAGCTGGAAATTCTAGAGCATGAAGCTGAACATGGCCTCCTCCACGACCTCTATGACCCTGATGACAACCACCACCATGGTCGCGCTCTACTCTTTAAGGACAATGAGCATCATGGGGATGTCCTCTACCTGCCCCATCTACCCTCTAGTGATCTAAAGCTGCTGCAACCTGCTGCTGCTGCCTCAGCTAGAACTGCCTCAACGAAGGAACCTGGAGCGAAGCGCCTGATGCACGATGACTACTCTGAGAAGTGGGGCACTCCCGCTACTGATGACCATGACCACAATAAGAAAAACAAGCTCTTGATCCCTTGGCATAGGCATGAGAGTTTCTTCCTCTAGAGAAACGAGATGGGAAGGTCTATGACATACCCCTAGGTGAACGGAAACTCTTATACCCTGAAAACCAAGAACCCCAGACCACAGCTCTACTTCATGTGGAATCATGACAATTCTCCTCTCATAACGATCCAGTCCTGGCCAAATTCATCTCAACAAACTATGCCCTTGTCGGCACCTTAAGATATGTCTTCAGCATAAATGGGGTGAACTGGAGATAGATCTCTAGATGCAAAGCCTCCTCAAAATGCCTCGCCCTGGCCTCCTCATCTGGTAACAGGTCTGAAGCATATCGTAGAAGGTTCCTGAAACGGATTCTAAACTCTCGAACACTAGAGCTCCCCTTTCAAAGGGTAAGAAGATCATGACGATTGGAGGCCTTCATGGTCGAAGAAAAGAACTCAACATTGAACTTGTCTCGAAACTCTTCCCATGAGATCACTAACTCCTCACGATCCCCGAGTAACAAGAGACACCACTGCCTCTCTACTCCACATAGCATCGTCACAACCAAGGACACCTAGTGCTCTTTCTAAGCACGAATCGAACTGAAGCCGATGTCGACATCCTCCAGCCAGTCTTCTATGACTGTATCTAAAACTGAGCCCTCATACTTCTGCAGACTCTGGTGCTAAAACACTCGGAGTGTCTTCCTCCAAGTGTCTTTGTCGTCAACCTCTACCCTGCGGCAATCTTCTGGCATAGCCTGCTGGACATCTTCTACACAAACCAGACAAGGACGTCGACCTAGAGCCATACCTACAAAAGAAAAAACCATTAGAGCTCCTAAGCCTAGATTATGGAAGAATCAACATTAATTACTTAATGTATTTCTTCTTTTCAATTTAGGAAAACCTATCCCATGTTCTACCCATTCAAACAAAGGCGTAAAGAAGAATGATGCATGATCCGTTCCTAGGTCTCTACCCGGAAACCAGTATCACCTAGTTTAGTATCCATAGTAAACTTAAAGGTTTCTGAAACTGATCATAGGGGGCCCTAAACGCCTATGTCTCTTCCGGTCACCAGTGTTTACCCCACTTGCTAAACACGAATGAAAATGTTCCCATACCAACCCATGAAACCTCACCTATTCCTAACTACCATCTCCATCCTATCCCTCAACCAGACCTCCGATACCACTCTGTCATGACCCACTCCCAACAAAGTGTACCCCTCCTGGTCTGGAAATGTGAGAAGGGAGATAATGACCCCCGAGTCTGGCCTCCAAGAGACATGGGTTGGCGACTAGCACTGAGGGTATAGTAAACACACAAATGGGCGGCATTACCTACTAAGAGAACACATGCAGAATAGAGAGATAATATAGAAACCAATCATCTCCAACTCGGAACTGAAATATAAAATAAACCCAAGTCCATATATGAAATTCCATGACAAAGTACTACAACAGAGAGGGAAAAACTGCAAGTACCCAAAAGAAAGTAAAATAGCAGCGACCACGAGCCCGAACAGCTCCTACAACCACAAGCTAGTAATGACCAGCCTAATCTCCAACCTTCTCCATGTAACCTGTAAAACAGTTTATATACACATAGGGTGAGTATAATAGTATACTCAGTACGATCCTCCCCGAATCCTCTCGTGAAAAAGTAAAGGAAGCATGCTAAATCATAGTGAACAATAAATGAAACTAACTTTTCATCTAAACATGTATACTAAGTTCCCAACCTCACCATGGATACTCTCACCATGTAAGTAATACAAGAATATATCAAATAATAAAGAATATCAAGGGTACCCCGCTACTACTTCCCCACTGGTTTGCCACTTTTCCCCAACATCACATGTCCTAAGCATCTCTCTCCAAAAAGGATTGCCCGCAGACACTTGGGAGAATCACCACACCATCTTCAAAACCAAAAGTAACAAGGTATGTTCTGGGAGCCACCACCGCCCGCAAAACATTTATCATACATCGGGTATTATACCTCAAGCCGTTACATCCCATACACCGAGTAAGGATCCTCAATCCATTACATCCTATACACATTACACCTATAGTAGTCCATAGGATACTATATCCAGAATATATGTATGTGATATAACCACAATCCATTACATCCCTCTACAGACATATATGGGGAAACTAACCATTGTGCCTGTTGGCACAAGTATCTACCATGAGAAGAGAGAGGGGCCAAAGGGGGTAGTCATCCATTCGTCCTCCCAGCAGAATGTTGGGGAAAACACCCCCCAGGGCTCAGAATCCTCGGGGTTTCAGTTTCCCTTACTGACAGGGTGGAGTAGCGTATAGAAACACAAAAATTATAGGATATATTATAACTCACAACCACACTAAGGGAATTACCTAGTCTTGGACACAACTGTAGCTAATGTATCTCAGACTCTGGGCTTCTACTTCTAAGACTAGGTATCCTATAAGCACACAACCAATTAAAGAACTTCATTAGGTTACTTCATTCCCTTTTTCATCAATTCCACTTTACATTAATTAATTCTTTACACATTAATTAACCATGAACAAAACCACATTAAACTTCATTGGAATCACATTCAAAATCAATTTTTCCTTTAAAGTTACAACATCACCATTAAATTCCAGTATCTCTATCCCCATGGATTATCACTATTTAATAAATCTTTCATTACATAATTTCTTTCCCATATTCCCGGGAATTCTAGAAAAGAATCATATGCTATTAAACACAAGGGGGCTCAACACGGTGAGTAGATATACTACCCGTCGAGTCTTTTTTGCCTATAGCAAGAGCGTAGACACATTCTCCCTCAAGAGGCTAAACACGGAAAGCACGTGGCATACCCCGCGTGTCTTCACCTCTTTCGGAAGCACTGTAAGAAATACCAGCTTCCTTGAACAGTGGGGAAAAGTAAAGCAAATAACAACAAATCGAACCACCAAACATCCAACCAGCACATCCATCCCATACCATCATCCCTAGTGTCCTCCCCAACACCTACATGCATAAACCGATGCATATTGCCACTCTAGGCACCATCCGCTGCCACAACCACAAGACTCCATGCATCCACATATCACAAAATACATCCAGGCTCACATCACAACACAAGCAGCAAGAAAACACAACATCACATCAATGGGATCTTGACCCTTTTACAATCAAGAGGGTAACTCAGAACCCTTTAAAAAATTCTCACACAATCTATTCTTTAATCCACATTGAATTAGCATATTTTTTATTCATAGGTTCCAATTAAGGGAAACCTAATCAATAAGCTATAACAATTAAATAAACATGCTTACTTCACTAATTTGATTAACATCAAATTATAACAAGAACCAGATTCATTTTCATGCCTCTTTATCTTTAGCAAACAATTTTCAATTAATGTTGGTTTACATTCTTTACAGATTTCTATTAAGAACAAACCGCTAAACAAAGCAAGAATAAATATCACACTATCTATCAAAACAAGAGGCAATAACATACAATAGATATAAATTTACTTATCCAGTTCAAATATTTATTATTCCAATTCCATTGTGATCCATTAGGATAAAACATGCTAATGATAGAGTTTTATGTAAAAGAAAATAGAAGCAACGAATCCCCTACCTCAACAATTCTTGACTTTCTTTATCCACGAAACGGGTCACGATCCTCCTCTTGCCACAACTGCATCCACTCGAGGATTCCATAATATGGCCGCACCAACCAAACCCCAAGAAAAACCCATTAGAATCATAGAGATTACATGCTATAATACATAAATGAGAAATATGAGAAGATGATCCCCATAGGAAAGATGATACAACATACCTTATATCGAAGGTTGATCGATACAACTTGGTTTCATCAAAACAGAGCAGAACCAATCCTAGGAGTAAAGTTTTATTGTGCAACTCATATGGGAAGGATTGAAAGGTTCTATAATCTCATAGATGAGAACAAATAGGAAGAACAAGGGAGGATGATATCTTGTCCCTTTTTGAAGATTTAATGGGGCGATGGTTTATGATACACTTAATTCCCCATTAAAAGATGATCGCATTAACCCACGCATTTTGACCATATAAAAACATATCGATCCATATTAATAATTAATTTAGGATTTATGGCCTTTGAATCGACCTTGAGAGTCCTTAAAATAATTCCTTAAATGCATTTTATGTCAAAGGAAATGTCAAAGGGGTGAAATTGTAGGAAGGTGGAAACATTGTTCACATACTCAGAATTTGGGAAAGGAAATAAAGTTGAAGGACTGAGGTGAAGGATGGAACCTCAATGTTCTGGAAACACTATTCATGAAAAAGGTGAAGGATGGAACCTCACTATTCGGGAAACACTGTTCATGCAAGAGGTGAAGGATAGAGGTGAAGGATGAAGGTGAAGGATGGAACCTCGCTGTTCTAGAAACATTGTTCAGGCAAAAGGTGAAGGATAGAACCTCACTGTTCTGGAAACACTATTCATGCAAGAGGTGAAGGATAGAGGTGAAGGATGGAGGTGAAGGATGGACCTCACTATTCTAGAAACACTATTCATGCAAGAGGTGATGGATAGAGGTGAAGGATGGAGGGGAAGGATGGACCTCAATGTTCTGGAAACACTGTTTACAGAACTGAAAAAATGGCGAAGTGTTGGGGATAAGTCACCTTGACCTCTTGAAACACCTCCAACTCCACATTTTTACAATGTAATGGACCAGAGTGGTCTGGGACATTACACTAATAAATTTAACATAATATCTATAAAGATATTCTATGTATCCATGTTCCCTCTAAATTCTTTATCAATATAACCAAACAATGGATAATTTATTGTTAAACCTATATATAGTTCTTTTATACATTTGAGATATCTTATTATATTCACAATATACTGGCTAAAGTCACCCACATCATGAGAAATGTCTAACTATGTACTAACCATCATGTATATCAATCATTAAACAATAAATATATATGGAACATTGACCATTTAAAAATCAATATCTTCTATTTTAGCTATTTATTTTCTGGATAACATAAATTGGACATCTATTATGGTGTAAATAATTCTACATCATTTCATTATGAATAATACAATTATATTATAGTTATATTACTTCTAGGATGGAACTAATGATCCAATCTTGATAGCTCTCAGTTTGAAACCCAAAAATATAATTAGAAAAACCAAGATCCTTCATTTCAAAACATCAAGATAAATCATCTTATAGCTAATTAATAAGAACTACACTCACAACATTTAGTGTCATATTATCCATTTGTAAGAGAATAATGAAATAAATTTCACCATTGAACACCTTCTAAAAATAGAAATGATCATCATTACCTTGAACAATACCCTTCTCATCCATAAATTCATCAATCTTATAGTTACATTTCTTTTGAACTTAATTTAAACCATACTAGATCTTTTTTATCTATCAATATAAGAATTTATTCAATTTATACATGAAACCTTATGAATAATTTCAACAGATCTCCTCCTAAAATAATCCTTAATGGAAATCTATTTTAATGTCTAACTATATAATATATAATTTTTAAGAAGCTACTGGAATTAGAACCAACTAGATAGTTATATTCTTGATTACATGAGAATTAATTTTTTAGAAATCTATCACTTCTTTCTATTAAAACCCTTTAAAAAATAACCTATCCTTTAACCATTTTCTACCATCTACATCATACATTAGCTACTATAATAATTTTCTATATAATATTTTTTATGGTAATTCCATTTGATCATAGGTTTTACTCTAATGAAATTAATCCATTTACACTTTTATAGTTAACTCCTACTTTCTGGAATCACCCAATCTTGTCACTTCTTTAAGGTTCCCACACTTTCCTCTATCTATCAGAAGAATTTATTGAAGAATAGTTCTGAAACTTTAAATCGTTCATATGATCCTATTTGACTACCTTAATTCCCCGAATGGTTCCACCACATCTGAGTATATATCAACTATAACAATTCCCCAGGCTTTTATAGTGTTAAATATTTCTTATAATTCTTAATTTATTAGATCATCTTGACATTAGTAATTTTTAATAATTCTAAGACATTCATTCTTCGTTTTAGATAAACATGTATATTTTTAGTTGATTATTTAATCTCAACTCTATTTTCCAATAAGTTTTAATATATTTACTATTATTTATCATTAAAAACGAAATTATTATTCAAATGATTTTTCCATTATCATTTTCCCAAATTCAAAACTAAAATTTTTAATTTTCATTCTATTTAAAGAAACATTGTTGTAACTTTTCCCCAATCATTTCTTTATCCTTAGAATCAACATAGAAATATAATACACATCCAAAAACATTAAGGTGAGACACATAAAGTGTTCTATCAGGCAATAATTGTTCTAGATTCTCTTTCCTTAAAGGTTTATAAGGACATCTTTTAATTATATAAATTGAACAATTAATGGATTTAATAAAAAACACTTTTATAAACCCTTCATATAATCACAACCTATCATATGTTTCATTCAAATTTTAATTCTTTTTTTGTACCACATTATAGTATTAGGAATACTCTTTTAAAACCTATTTCTATTTCGTTATCAAAACTCTAGAATTCCATACCAATATACCCACATCTCTTGTTTGAATTTATAAATTGATGATTTTTTCCCTACATCTATACTATGGATATTTATCAAAAAAAATCCAAATCCGTAAATTCATGCTTAATTAAATATGCTCATATCTTTTATATTTAATCATTGATGTAGGTAACATAATGTAGTAACCAACCATGATAATGAAATGGAGAAGGCCCCAAAAAATTTTAAGTATTTTCTCTATATTTTGAGATTTTGGTGATAGTTATTTATAAAAATAAAAAACTTTATTTACATTCACATAATAAAACTATAAATTATTTAGAAATATAAATTACTATGATTCTGTACTTTTTTATCCACTATGAATCAAATTTTTTTCTCACTTATGTTACCAAAAGAATAATGCCATGAATATAGACATTCAAAAGTTGATTCTCAGAAAATCACCACTCCATCCAACTATCTTTTCAAATAAAATGTTTTATCTTAAACACATTCGGCAACCACCCTGGATCCAAGCGTGATCTTCTACACCCCTTATACAAATATTGAATAAAATAATTCTTTATGAAACCACCCTATATACATTAAATACTTCTATAATGATGGTATGTTTTGAAACCCTTGTAACTCAAGAAAGAAGTTGTTTTACCTCGGGTCTTTGCTATCACATTTCCTTATGACCAAGAGATCATTATCAACTGTAATATAAAATTTTAAAAATATTAATGAAACATTATTTTTCAAGACTCCTCTCTCAAATTGTGAATTAAACGATGCTCTATAATAAATGATTCATGATTCTAATAGACTATTTACATTGATTAGTAGACTAATCTATAAATAATTTGATGGTTTTTTAGAAATTCTAAAATAAACCTTATATAATTAACTGTGTGATCCCTAAAATCCTTCAACATGATCCAATTCATCCAACAATTAGTATATATTAGTCTTGGTCTCGCCAATTTGCATAAAATTCTATCCCACTTTTAATATAAATTCTTTTGATATTTCAACTAAACAAAACCTCCTCTAGATTCTACATTGAATACGATTCTAAATAGTTCCTATAAATCGCTCTAATTGAAGATATTCATATTGAGTTCAAAAATATTTTTAAAAATAATATTGTTCTTTCATAAAAAATTAATATTAGTAACAATCATGTATGAATATTTTAGGAGTGATCACAGTAACAAAAAATCCTTCCTCAGATTTAAAAACATCATTTCTACAGATTAAAACTAACTCTAGATCAAGTTGTATTCATTGAAATGGTCTATTATTGGGTGTTATTTTTTACATTAAATTATTTAGTAGAAACTACATAATTATCACATTTTTCATTATGGTTGGAATCTCTTAAATATTGAAAAGATCATTTATATATTTTCATGTAGTATTCACCTTCAAATTGTTATAGGAAACATTCCTTAACAATGATATTCATATCACAAATGGTGAATTATTATCAAAACATTTCCCTTTTTCTTTATCCAATAATTTTGTTTTGATTTATTTTAGTTTAATATCAAGGTACTTCTAGAATATAAAATCTTCAATTTAAATCCTACAAAATTTAAAAATTTTCCCATAAAACATATCAATTTGTATTTTTCCCAATTCTAGAATCAATGCATAGAATAACATAAAAATTCCTTAAAATTGAAAAAGGTTAAAGATAATAATGTTGCCAAAGAGTCTTAATCAAAGTTCTCTTAGCCTTACTGAATCATAAACATTGATATATATTTTTGGGTTTGTACCATTGAATTTGGAAGTATCTTGTATAAATTTAAGAATGAAACAAACTCCATAAATACTAAAATTAGAAGAATCAATAATAATAATGTATCTAAAATGATAAGAAAATATGAACCCAGTTTTGCACTAAATTTCTCACAATTCAAACACTATTTTTTTTGTAAACGTCACACAAGTAAAAATAAATAAACATAAAGAAATACAAAAATAGATAACAAGGATTAAACATAGTTTTAATCTATACAAGAACACTAATTCATAAAAAATACAAATGAAAGAAGAAAATTACAATTTTAATCTAGTCAAAATTGACCCCTCCCCACTTATTTATAGTGTGGAACAATATATAAAATAATAAAAACCAATTTTTAACCATTATATATAGCCCACAATTAAATTGGGACAACTTTGGTTTACTATATATTACACTTTCTAAAACACTATCTTTCAATGAATAGTGAAATCAATACATACATATACCTATAATGATTCTGATATAGCCTTTGGAAACCTTGAATTACTCTGAAAAATAAAAAAACATTATGCCTATGTAGATTATAATTCCACTTTTCCATTATCTAGACTGAATATAATGTCAAATGGTTCAAAAATATTTTCATCTTGACTATTCTTAACTCTGTCAATCTTCCTCTATTTTATAACTCCCTCCAAATCTGAATCCCACATTTCAAATTCTCTCATTCTCAAATCAAATGGATGGAATCATAGAATGAAGTATTCAAACTATAATAATAAATTGGGCTTCCACTCATTCTTCACTATAAAGTATGATCGATAAAAAAAATTCTCATCATTCTAAATTTTGGTTCGAAACTTTATTTGAGTTGAAACTAAATTATAATCATATATATAATTATTTCTCAATATCATCCTTGAATATTGGTATTTGGAAATAAATTTATAGTTTTCCTTTTGATTCATATGTAGCCTAAGAAGGTATGATTCTAAACCTTTTACTTCTCAAACTATAATCTCATTAAGTAAGAGAATTCTTATACTGATTGTACCTTTCCTCCACAAAAGATAACATCATTCAGAGAAAATATTACTATGTTTGAAACCAATATAGATTATTTAAAATTGATGATATAATAAACATGCACACTACATAATTCTGACCTCCATAAGAAATATCCACAAAAACAATTAATAAATCATGGTTCTAGTTTAAATCCTTCGAAATATTTATTTAATATATATTCCATGGATTCATCATCTATGATTTTAATTCCTACCAGTTGGCCAATATAGACATTCTCCTTGAAAACTCAATTCATGAATGCAATGTTCATATCCATTTGATAATCTTTAAAGCCTTTTTGAACAATAACCGTAATGAAAAGTAAAATATACCCACGTATATCCATTTCTATGAACAATTATTCCATATTTATGCCTCCAATATATTTATATCTCTTTAAAATAAATATAGATATATTTTGGATCACCTTTCCATACTCATCAGATTTATTCTTAAACCTTAATTTACTTCAATTGAAGTTTCTCTAATTTAGCCACTTCACATGTTCCCAAGTATTATTTTTATCTATTTTACCCATCTATCCATTCTTGTACAAAACCCATGACTCATATATATCTACTAATTTCAATATTATAAGATTTATTTATGAGTGTAGAGTATTTTCTAAACACTATACATTATTAGTTCTTAAGTTGGAGTATTTTTGTTTACGATAATGTTGTATTTAAAAAAAATAAATTGTTCACCTTATCATTTGAATCTATGATTATATCTCTTTTGAAATAACATTTCCTCTAATTAGACATACAAACAAAATCATTTATTAATTGTTAAGGTTCTATATAATTCATTTCAACATCATCATATTCTCTAATAATCACTTTTAAATTATAATTTCTAGATTATTCCCATCCTTATCCTTATTTACCATGACATTGTTTTTTTACATAATCTTGGTAAAATAATTTTTAAGAATTTATCCTAGTTGAATAATATAATATTATTTATTCATTATATATATAATAATATTATGTTCAGTTTCCATTCTTATTCTACGAATATAATTTACTCTCATACACCCACCAACATGTTTCAACATTATCTTATTCTCATCTCATATTCCATGTAGAGTTTTTACATCTTAGGTTCTTTACCAAGACCAATTTTGATTACAAAATATTTATTTCACCACTTCATTCCAACTATATCATGGAATGTCACTTTTGAAGGTAAATATTTTATCTATGTGATTAACCACTTGATTATACATTTAAATGAATTTATTTTATGATGGTGTTATTACTTATGATACCACATGTTTAATATTGGGTTTCTCTTAGAAGTTTTGCACCAAAAAATATATATAAATTTTTCTACAATACGATCAAATAATTTTGATAGATCATATGGTTTAATATGTAGTTGTACTTTGAAAACATTTAATTCATTACTTCACCTCATTTTAGTTTATATAAATGTAATTCAACCCTTGCTACTATATTTTCAAAAAAATATTAAATACTATCAACCACATATTCTAAGGTAGGTAAATGGACTACACTCAATTTTCTAAACCAAATAAGAAAAATTATATTACCTCTTCCTATTTCTTAAAATGGGACTCCAGTAAAATTTTTCACTCAAGTAATAAGCTCATGTTAATGGAAATTTATTAAAGAGAAAAGAAAACAGAACAAGAAAAATACAAACAAAAAACACCAAAACCATAAAAAAAGGTTAAGGTGAAAAGGAAAGAAACCAAAGCAGACAAACACCCAATAAAAAAGGGTGAGCAATGGGATGAGGCCACCAATGCCGCCAATGAAGATCAAAGCCGGATCAAGTAAGATAACTCCACGACAGAAGAATCTCCATCAGCACTAGCCTTTATTAGCCAAAAAACAGCAACATAAAAGCCTTCCTTCCACCAAAAGAAGCCAGCAACTAAGCCACCAGCCCGCTCCAAACAGCACACTGATTCCCAGAATTTGGGAAACCAAATGAAGCCAGCAACTCTGCAGACTCCAGCCTGCTCCAGATCAGCACACTGATTCCCAGAATTTGGGAAAACCACAGCAACTCGACAAAGCAAAGCTCTACTTCCATCCTGAAGAAAAAGAAACAAGCCACACCAAAAAACAAACAGGCCCCAAAAAAACTTACAAAAGTCTAAAAATGGGGGATTTGTCACGGTCCTTATTAATAAAAAAAAGGAGATCATCCAGAACTTGATCAAACCAAACAAAATCAACACCATTAACACCTTTATTAGCCAGACCATCAGCAACAGAATTGGCTTCCCTATAAATGTGAGTGATAATATGATTCAAAGAAAAAAGAGTCTCCAAACAATTAATCCAGCTATTAGTAAGCTTCCGGGGCATTCTGGTTATGCTACTGTTTTCAGGAATCATAAAGGGGATGTCCTTGGTTGTTTTCATGGTTCTTGTGGCTTTGCCTCTTCACTTGAGGCCGAAATGATTGGCATTATTGTTGCGGTCGATCAAGCTGTACAGCATGGTTGGGATAATTTATGGTTTGAGAGTGATTCTTCTGTTATTGGGAATAAGCTGTAAACTTAAGGGCTATAATTACAAATAAAATTTCAAAAGTTACATTCAATAGACATATTTATACCATATCATATCTTTTATATAATTTTCTTATTATTTTATTCACTTTTCATTGAAAAAAAATTGGTGGAATTCCCTTTTTAAAAATATTACAACAATGTCACTCCTCCACTATTAAAAGGCACTCATACCTCTTTATTCCTCACACCACTAAAGACAATTTAGATCAACCATGATATTACCAAATATAACATAAAAATACATCATTTAGTACTATATTTTTTCATCTGGGAACAAATCCATCCAAGGAATCCATTTGCTGAAAACCAAAAGGAGTTACCCGAATAAGAGGCAACATCCTTCCTCGAGATCTTTTATTTTATTTTCATTATACACCCACTCAAAACCACTTATTACATGATTATATAACATAACCTATATAATTAATATACTGATATTTTCTTACTCTATTTTTTCAACCTATACATACAAACACTTCAATCTAATGGGTGAAAAAATCTCTTGTTTATGTGTACGGAAAACTACCGCCTCACGATATGATGATTGTATGTTCTTCCTTTATCACCTGTCATGTTAGTAATTATGATGGAAAAACTATCTATATATTATATATGTGATATTTTTAATTTATTTAAATTTCTGTAATTTTATATAACACATGCCCTTATGCTTTCCATATTGTTTCAATTTGATAAAATCATTTTTGGAAGTGTGGACTACTTCTCCCAAAAAGCAATATGATTCATTCACACTATACACAGAACATATAAATGATTGATTTATTAAATATATGAGACATATATGGAATATATATGATACTAAAATTATAATATACATATATATCATTTACTTTACATTCTTTTAATATGAAAAATAAACGAAGGTTGCATTTATGCATACATACAGCCTACCAACTCCATGAATGGTGAATTCTTATATCCAAACATGATAGATTATTATAAATTCATATATAATGAATATATATTATAATAACATCATGGTTTTAATTATGGATATGATTAAATCAGGAACTTTGTAATAGGAACAACAAGTAACTATAAAAACAGAATTGATAAACTAGACAATTAACAGCTAAAATAGTGAAAATAATGAAATATTACTAACAAACATGTAATAACATATTATTAGAATATTATATATGATATAAAAAATAATAATATTGTTATTCAATAATTTATTAACATGTTTAAAAATCTTATATATGATGTTAAATTATGTTCACCAAAAAGAAATGCAAGGTAATGTATTTTTATCTCACTTTATACATCTATGAGATAAATATCATATTCACCACTTACTCCTTTTGTGTGGTGTATATACTACCCATTTTGATTTGTTAAATCATGAACTATTTTATAATAATGTTATTTTGAGTTTTATTTTTAATTATTTCTTTCAAAGGGATTTGAATTAAAAGATACCATGTTTTAAATAATTTCATAACCCAATTCAGTTTCCTTGGGTTATATTACATCCTTTTTGTCATTAATATTATTAGACAATGTGTGTCATAAATTTTTACTATATATTTTTCTATTAAATTTTATTTCTTCCAATATACATTTTCCACTCATAATATATTCATTTATTTATTCTAAAATAAACTTTATATTCTTTTCATGGGTTTACTTCACAATTCCAATTTCTTCGAGATTTTTTACACTTCCATTTCCATAAAAGGAAATTATTACATCATTATATAATTAACCCTTTAATTTTATTCTCATCTATTTATTAATGTCCTTTTTATATAATAGTATATTTTTACTACTCTTTGGTAATCAAAATGGTTTATAAAATATATTTAAGAAAACTTGACTTAATTTCCCTTTTTAGTCAGAGATCCTATTTTCTACTAAAAAACATATTTTCATAAAAAAAATTAAATGTTTTTTAACATTTCCAAGATTATTTATTAAAAAAATTAATCTTTATTCATTTAGGATTGTTTTCAATGTAATATTATTTTCTTTTTCTGAATAAGGAACTTTTCTAACCTTTTTATCTTGTGAAAGGAATGTTATTTTACCTTATACGACATGTATGGATTTACCCACCATTTTTTTCTCGGAAGTATACTTTTTAATTTTAAAAAGTTATTTTTTAAATATTTTTTTTAGAAATTTTATTTTCAAAGAATATTATTTACAATTTTTTAAAAAAATGAAAATGATATTTTTCTCAATAAATTATTTGAATATCTTCTTATTTTATCCACTAAAATAAAAATTTAATTTTACCCCACTTGGGATATGTTATATTAATAAAATACATATTCTTTATCTATATGTTTTATGATTACTTTGAGAAATTACAATATTTTCATTCAATACCTCCATTCCTTTGTTAGTCCCCTTGAAATATCCAATTTTTAGTGATAATTGAACATTGAATTGACCATAATTATCCATATCATTTATAATGGATATGTTCATTGCCTAAACTGTATATCATTTTTACAGATTGTGTTTACATTGAAAATTATTTGATTATCTAGGGAAATATTGATAAATCATTATCCATTATTCATTAAAAATATTTGATAAGGCAAATTTGTTTTTAATTAAATATATTATTCTAAATATTAGGAATTATTTGGACATACAATATACTGGTTGGGGACCATTTAATGCAATCCCTATAGGTTGGGGACCAGTTAATAAAACCCCCACAATGAATCAATAGTCTCATGAGATGAAATTAGATTCAGAAAAACCTTTCAAGTTTATTTCCTAGTAAAATATATGGGTTTCAATCCATAGACTTAAATGATCTTGTGAAAGGTCTTGATGGTGGTGGTTAATGTGCCAAATACATGACATCAAATAATTACCAATTTCCTTCATTTTGATTTAGTTTTTACTTATCAATGTGATTATTGCATCTTCATATCTACAGATGCATTTCAATATCATTTTATTTATTAAATGGCATGATTTTATGTTCTTTACTTTTCTATTTTGATTACGCCTTATCAAGTTATATAAATTACATGTTCTATTCATTATTTTCCATTCTATATTGACTATTTTAATTGATTAATTATTTCTTCAGCTATTATTAACCCTTAATGATCATTTCATATCACCCTTTTTTTGTTTAATTTCCTCATTAAGAAAAAATACTTGAATAATATTTTGAGGATTCAGATCTTTTACCCATGTTATTCTTTATTTTCATTTCCCTATGTGTTATGGGTAATATTCATGTAATTTTTTTTTCCAAAACCACTAAATTGTTCATTTTTTTGGGATTTGAACCTTGTATCTTTTCCAAAGTAATAAATTAATTCACTAACACTAATATTTATGGGGTCAGTTCATTATATCATTCGATAATTTTTAAACTAAAGTGTAGTTGTGGAACCGATTATTTTTATTTCGAACATAATTTCATTTTTCAAGGTAACCAATACATTTTTGAGTGATTTAATCATTTTTATCACCACTTAAAAAATAATTAATGTCAAATTCTACTTCATTATACTCTTTAATTTTTAGGTTAAAATCCCAATTTCCTCTTAAATTTTCATTTGTAACGAATTTATCTTCCACTACCTTCTCTACTAGAGAAATATCATCTCTTTATTGGTCAAAAAAATTTAAAGTCTCATTTAATGGACATTGAATTTTTATGTTTTTATTAATTTGTAAAGAAAACACCTTAGTAGAAGCATCAAGTTTAAATTTAAGATAAAAAATTCTTGTTTTATTTTCAATTTAATATTAGTTTTATCTCTATGAATTTTTCTATCCTAGAATCTTTTAAATTTTATTTAAATGTTTTTATCACATTCTTCAAGATAGATAGAATCATCCCTATACACTTTTCATTTTATTATCTTCCATTGAAAACTTTTTATATATGTATTTTAATATTTGATGTTTTATTTAGGCTTAATATCTTAATTATTTTTTCTATAAATTTAGAATCACCATCATCACATTTGATTCAAGTTGAACACCTCACAACAAGGTGAATAATACTTCCATAATTAATGTCGACTAATTTTACATTCCATAAAATCATCATCTACCTTATTTAAAATTCTTTATGAAATTTTTTAGAAACTCATCACTCACATCACCTCATCCATAGACTTGAGAAATGTCTCATTGGATGACTGACTCAAATTTTTTTCCAACATCACGGACATCTCATATGTAGCCAAAATACTTTATAAGTCATCAAGTGAATGCCACATAAGATATCATTTCTCTGACACCAATAAATTTTTATTATACACAGGTGGTAATAATTATAATATTTTCATAAAAAAATTATCCCTCTGAGATATTAAAATAACACTATGTTTGATACCTTACATTGCACATAACACCGATCCTAAAAAAACTCCAAAATATTATTATTAGAACATGAATATTATAAAATAACCATTAGACTTTTGTGTTTGAATAATATTAACTATATTTTGAAATAAATATTAATTTCATATTTAACATAAATATAATTATGATTATTAAATTAACACATAATTTTTAGTAAATCCGTATTATCCTCAATATATACTTATATTCTTCAAAAATATTATTTTACTGATTTATTTTAGAAAAATAATGTAATTAATTCTAGAAACTTTTATGAAAATTTATATTAAAAAATGAAAATAATTTGGTAATTCAGAATTACAAAATTATCCTAGGATATATTTTCAAGAATATTCAGAATAGATTAATTTTGTCTGTAAATATTTAAAAATACCAATTTTTTTTAATAATGTCATTTCTTTTCAATAAATTAAGAATCATAAAAATTTCATTATGTTTTCAACATGGTTTCAAGTATAAAAGTTATAATTTATTTTTATTTCATCAAATTTAAAAATTTAGAGACAAAAATATATTTTATTTTAGAATAAGTTTATTTTTGGGTTTTGAAACGAGATTTTTATGACAATTTTTTCAATGTATATAATGTTTCTCCTTTCAATTAATAAAAATAATCAATATTTGGAAATTTTTTAAATGATATTTATAGATTATATATCATTAGATATTAATTTAATATAATAAAATGATAATTATTTGTCATATATTTAATATAAAATCATCTTTTGCTTGAAAAATACACTTCATGGAAACACACATTTTCGTCACATCTGTGGGTTTTGTTTTAGATGTAATTTTTCCAATTATATTAATTAAATTTGGTAAAATGTATTCCATTTTTAAAATAAAAATTTCCAAATTATTTTTTATTCTCATTTTCATTTTTGGGTATAAAAATGTTTACCTTTATAAAAAAGATTTACCCTAGTATAGGTAATGTAATGAAACGAGTTACAGTTAAAAGGTAAAAGCTTAAAATACCTATCAAATACAATTTTAAATGTTTGTTGGTTTATTTATTGACCAAAAATAAAATTTAAGACATTAAATGTTAATATAATTTATTTTAATTAATTCTACCCAAATGTGGATGGATTTAAATATAAAATAATCATTATTTAATCACATAAAACCACCCCTCCTCATGTATAAATACCAACCCTCCCCACCCCATTTCTTATCATAAGCCATTAATCTCTAAAAATATATTACAAAACCTCTCCAACCAACTATAAAAATGTTCAAGTGATACTTTTTTGACCAAAATACAAATTACAAGGTCTTCAAGGGATCCATCATGGAGGTGATAATCAAGAGATAATTTTCCCAAACCACCTATATTATTTTATTTTATTTTTCTACCTTATATTCACCTCCTTAATCAATAATAAAATTATAACTCTATAAAAATTTAAAAATAATAATTTTATGTTTCAAATGTAATATATTATATCAACCCCTTTTTTACCTCATCTTATTCAAATAAAAGAAACTGTTGTCCAAATTAATTGCAATGGGCCCGTCGCAAAAAAATCTTATTTGGGATGGGAACATCATCGTTGCAAATAAGCCTCTAATTATATGTATTATATATACATAAATGTTTTCATGATGGGCCCGTCGCAAAAACTATTTGCGACGGGCTTTTTCCCCATCGCAAAAAATACATATATTTAAAACATTCTGCGATGGGCCCGTCCCAACAAAGTATTTGCGATGGGCAAGTAGTCTCGTAACAAATATGTTTTTAAAAATATTTACTTATACTATTTGGGATGGGACCCCGTCTCAAACAGTCGCGTCACAAATAATAAATTAATTTTAAAAAAAAAATTTAATAAAATTAAAATTGAAGAAAAAATAATATTACTATTATTAAAATAGGAAAAAAATAAAAATTAATAAAATTATCCATATTTAAAAAAAATATAAAAAAATGAAAAAATATTAAAAAATAAATTATATAATATTTTCACCGATATAAAAGACAAAAAATGTAAATAATTCATATTAAAATGTTAAATTCATGTGTTTGTTACATAAAAAATTCATTGAGGGTCATCTTATGGAGGAGTTGGAGGAATTGAAGGAGTTGGTGGAGGAAATTCCATCCCTAAACTACGAGTCAGACGGTGCATGTACTCCATCTGCTCGTGATGCTGCTGCTGCCATCAATGCATCTCCTCCTCATGTTGCTGCTTCTGCTGCTACTACTACCATCGACGCATCTGTTCCTCGTAATGCTGCTCCAACTACTGCTACCACCGACACATCTCTTCTTGTTGCTTCTACAAAGTCTCTATAAGCTCAGCATGAGCTCGCAACTGCTCCTGATACTGTGAGTCAGAAGATGATGCCTCTCCACGAGCTCCTCTTGAGCTGGACGCTGACATCACAGCAGTATCATAATAAGTACCAGGAGTCAAATGAGAGTCGATACCAACAATTATGCCCTTCTCAAAGCCATACTGAGTCGCCTGCATCCATGCCGTCTCATCGAAATGGGGAGCACTGGTCTGCTCAGTCATCCCATCCTGACCCTCAGCCTATGTCTGAGAGATCGCAGCCTCATATGACTCCTTAAATTTGAATTTAAAATTAAAATTCTGAAAATCTTATATGTAGTTAATTTTCAAACTGAAAAAATAATATTAACCACAATTTCACGCTGGGGATCACCTCTAATCTCTCCAGTGGTTGTATCATTGTACATCCTCTAATAAACGTCGAACTCTGTAATATCGGGATACTTGACTGCCTATAGAAATATAAAATAAACTTTTTATATTTAAAGTTATATAAACTATTTAAAAAATATATTTACCAGATGCTCTCTTTGCGAACTGAATGTATGGATACCAGCTCAATGTGTCATCTTCTATCTACCCTGGTTTTGTTGTCCCACTGAAGATATTCTCTAAAATCCACAACCCAACCAGTGTAAACATAATCCATCCTAGATGTGAGATGGAATGTACTCTGGTCAGTGGGCTCTACCCAACCCATCAAATTTTGTCACCAATGCTTTCCTAATGGTTGTCCTTCTAAAATTGTGCAAACATTGACGAAAACGGTAATGTATAGAAACCTATCATGACATGTGGATAGCGTCACGCATGCTATCATCGATAGGATACCATAAACCCTACAAATAATTTATAATATCAAGTCATTAATAAAATAAATTTAAAAATAAATATTATTTATTTACATACCATCCAATGATGGAACATTTCATGTCGCACATCAACAGGAATTTGTTCCCATGTGATCCATGGATGAGAAAAATAATTGTGCAAGATAGCACTCCCCTGTCCAATAGCTACATGTGCAAAACTATAAAAATGAATAAATAATCAAATAATTAGTATATATATAAAAAAATTAATGAAATATAACTAAAATATACAGGTTACCATACCTCCGTGAGCATGGATCGAAACCAAGATGTGGACGTCGCTCGGGGATAGGGTCAGGAATCATCAGTCGTGCAAGATCGTGCCCCCTCCGCGTACCCCCAGAACCACCTGTAGGCTGAGGGTCAGATGATCCAAAATCCCCCTCATACAATGGTATGTCAGCCACCTGCAACTCAAGAAATAGATCAGGGTCCTTCTGAAACACAAAATGATAGTTGTTAACAGATAGTTGATAATAACTATTATATATAGATATATATTATTTATGATTATTATCAACATTTAAATGTGCCAATTTTCATCTTCATCCTCTTCTCCATAGCTATCAAGGTCAATGTCTTCATCTACCTCCTCATCATCATCAATATCCATATGAGTTTCAGTTTTAGCATCTCTTGTCATTTCAAATTCATTTATAACATCATTAACATCTTCATCACCATCAATCCTTAACTGTGGGGTGTCATAATCGATATTCACATCTCTTTGTGAATTAGATGGATTTTGAGCAGTCTCTTGAAAAATTTCAATTCCTTCAACTTCAGCGGAACAACATTCATTTTGAGTAAACTGATTTTCCCAAGATTTCATTTTTATTATGCTCCATCATTGTTGTGCAGATGATTACAAAATTTCCCTTCATTATCCAAGCAGATTTCATTTAGTAATTATTACTAATAAAAAAATTATATTATCAATATTTAAGAAAAAAAATATTAATACTATTAAAATAATAAAAAATTTATAAAATATTAAAATTATCAATATACGCAACAGAATTTTCTCTATTATTAACATATTCAAATCTCAAAGGCTCGTCAATTGTCAAGTCATGCGCAATAAAAAGTTTGTGTCAGTCATGTCCAGTGTAAACTCTATAATTTCACTTGCATGGTTGATCACCTCGCAAGTAGTGTTGCAATAGGATGACCAAAGTAATTACGTTCTCATCTCTAAGTATCATCTCACATGACGCTTTACATAGATCATTCATCCTTAAAAATTTGAGGGGATATTAGTATCGTTCCCTTAAATTTTCATGGAAGAATGGTCTATATAAAGGTTCATGTCAGATAATTCTTATAGATAAGAAGGTCATTACTTGGGTTGTCCTATTGCAACACTACTAGTGAAGTGATCAGCCATGAAAGGACAATTATAGAGTTTACATTGGACATGGCTGACATAAACTTTTTTTTACACATGACCTGACAATTGGGGACCCTTTGAGATTCGAACATGTTAAGAATAGAGTAAAGCCTATTGTGAATATTGATAATTTTAATATTTTTTTATTTTTTTATTATTTTAATAATATTAATATTGTTTTTTCATAAATAATGATAATATAATTTTTTTTATTCCTAGTTAATCCTAATTATTTCTAATTATTTATAATTATTACTAATTATTGCTAATTATTGCTAATTATTGCTAATTATTTCTACTTATTGCTAATTACTCCTAATTATTGCTATTTATTTCTAATTATTCCTAATTATTGCTAATTATTGCTAATTATTCCTAATTATTCATAGTTATTCCTAATTATTCTTAATTATTCCTAATTATTCTTAATTATTCTTAATTATTCCTAATTATTTCTAATTATTTGAAATTATTCATAATTATTCCTAATTGTTCCTAATTATTCCTAATTATTCCTAATTATTCCTAATTATTCCTAATTATATCTAATTATTCTATATTATTGTTATTTATTCCTAATTATTCCTAATTATTCCTAATTATTCGTAATTATTTCTAATTATTCTTAATTATTCCTAATTATTTCTAGTTAGTCTTATTTATTCCTAATTATTCTTAATTAGTCCTATTCCTATTCCTAATTATTCCTAATTATTCCTAATTATTCCTAATTATTCCTAATTATTGTTAATTATTCCTAATTATTACTAATTATTCTTAATTATTCCTAATTATTCCTAATTATTCATAATTATTCTTAATTATTCCTAATTCTTCTTAATTCTTTTTAATTATTCCTAATTATTCGTAATTATTCCTAATTATTCTTAATTATTCCTAATTATTCCTAATTATTCTTAATTATTCCTAATTATTCATAATTATAACTAATTATTCATAATTATTACTAATTATACATAATTATTACTAATTAGTCCTAATTATTACTAATTATTCCTAATTATTCTGAATTGTTACTAATTATTCCTAATTATTACTATTTATTAATAATTATTCCTAATTATTTCTAATTATTACTAATTATTCCTAATTATTTCTAATTATTACTAATTATTACTAATTATTACTAATTATAACTAATTATTACTAATTATTACTAATTATTACTAATTATTACTAATTATTACTAATTATTCCTAATTATTCCTAATTATTCCTAATTATTCCTAATTATAGCTAATTATTACTAATTATAGCTAACTATTCCTAATTATTCCTAATTATTCCTAATTATTACTAATTATTACTAATTATTATGAATTATTACTAATTATTACTAATTATAGAAAATTATTACTAATTAAAGCTAATTATTACTAATTGAAGCTAATTATTACTAATTATAGCTAACTATCACTAATTATAGCTAATTATTACTAATTATAGCTAATTATTACTAATTATAGCTAATTATTACTAATTATAGCTAATTGTAAGTAATTATAGCTAATTGTCACTAATTATAGCTAATTATTACTAATTATAGCTAATTAATACTAATTATAGCTTATTATTACTAATTATATCTATTTATCACTAATTATTGATAATTATTACAAATTATAGCTATTTATTTCTTATTATTACTAACTATTACTAATTATATCTAACTATTACTAATTATATCTAACTATTACTAATTATATCTAACTATTACTAATTATATCTAACTATTACAAATTATATCTTACTATTTCTAATTATATCTAACTATTACTAATTATATCTAACTATAACTAATTATATCTAAGTATATCTATTTATTGCTAATTATTTCTATTTATTGTTAATTATATCTATTTATTGCTAATTATACCTATTTATTTCTAATTATATCTATTTATTTATAATTATATCTATTTATTGCTAATTATATCTATTTATTGCTAACTATATCTATTTATTGCTAATTATATCTATTTATTACTAATAATATCTATTTATTGCTAATTATATCTATTTATATCTAATTAATATTAATTATGACTAATTATTTATAATTATCACTAATAATGTCAATTTCTTAATAAAAATACATATAAATAAAAATCAATTCAAGTCTAATTAAATTAAAACCAATAAACAACAATTAAAATTAACATAAAAAATAAAATTAATATGAAAAAAATAAAATATAACTACCTTAAACTTTGATATTCTGAAGATATTGACGCCATCTGATTGCTCTCTTATAAAAAATTTTGACGAGAAGAATTTTTTTTGAAACTGAAGAAAGAAAATAGGGAGAAAGAAAGTCCTGAATGATTTGGGAAAAACGGATGGGGGGTATATATATGTTAGGTTAGTTTCGACGGGGTTATTAGCGACGAGATTCCCTTCGTAATTCGTGGTATTTGCGATAGGGCCCGTCACAAATACCCTCACCCGCATTAATTACAGTCGGTGGTTAAACAGTTATTTGCGATGGGTCCCGTCACAAATAGTTCCTGTCAACAGTATTTTTGCAACGGGATGACATCCCATCACAAAAAGTTATTAACCACCTCCGGGTATTTGCGACGGGATCCCGTCACAAATACCCCTGCGCGGTTTGGCGCGCAAGCCGTGCAGTTTGGCGCGCATGTCGCGCCAAACTCTTTACGACGGGAGACATCTCCCCGTCGCAAATAATATTCACGCGGTTTGGTGTGGAAGTCGCGCCAAACTATTTGCGACGGTAAATGTTTCCCGGCGCAAATAACTTCATGGAGGGCTTATTTGCGATGGGAAGTCGTAGCAAATAAGTCGTCGCAAATAGTGATTTTCTCGTAGTGTAAAGGAAATAAATCTTTAAGAGTCAGAGTTTTTGTGGGAGTTGGATATGACTATTTTTATTATCTATTTTCATGTTTTTGATGATTACATCCACTTTTGGGAGTTGTGTTAAATAGGGTCTCCCAAATTTTAATAATCTTTATTGGTCAACGTAGTTTCACTCTTAGGATATCATGATCTTGGTTATTTTTTTTTGAGTCATCCAATTTTGAAACTAGTATTTATGCCCAGAAATAACTTCTTTCTCATCACCCACTTCTTCTTGTTGGGTGGTCTTCACACATGTCACCTATATAGGGATCCGCCCCAATATCAGCTATCTAGAATGAACCATTCACTAAAGGACATATTTTATGGAAAATTAGTCATATATGGTGTGACCAAGTCTCTTATAGAAAGGGTAGTAGTCATGGATGATAGTGAGGTTGACCTCATTGGGTTTCCTAGGAACCGGTAGCTTAATTAGGTTATTTTACATGGATAGAAGTAAATTAATTAGGCCATGATAATTTTTGAAGGAATACACATTGTTCCTATGTTCCTCAAACCACGAGTAACTCTTATCTTATTTTCCCTTCAACTAAGGGATATTTTTTTGCCGATGCCACTAGACGGGAGATTCCTGAAGATTTAGGTCGTGTATGTATTCTTGGATAACCACTTTCACTAGTATTATGGTAAAAAAATTAGTCTCTACCTTATCAAGACATTTACCTTGCATTATGTGCGTGGCTCAAGATTTTTCGTGAGTTTACTGAATGGATTCTTCAATGTGTTATGATGTTTCTATGAATAAGTGGAATATTTGTGGATATTTCATTTGGATTAAAGGTGTTTTTAGCTCATCCAAAATATTACTAGCACAAATTTTTGACAATTTATCTTGAAATTGTGGGATTATTAGTATATAGGTTATACCTTTCCGTATATCTATAAAGTCGTAAACACTCTCATTTTTCAGTTGTTTGAATTTTTTTAGATCAACAATAACGGTTTCCCTTAATGTGTAGATATATTGATAAAGGAATTTATGAAGAAGGTATTACCAACCCATGATTGATACGTAAGAACATATGTTATACCAAATTTATTCTAGACCTACTAGAGTCTGTAAAAATCAAATTAGTTTGGTCGCCTCCTACTTTCCATGAGGGCCAATCATTAGGCCCCATCAAGACAGGAAGTGTGAGAGATGATGTTATGGGTGTCTCATGCCATCGATGGTCTAAAAAATAATAATTACATAATTGGGTGGGGTAAATGATTTATCCACCCATTTAGGATAATATTACTTTTCTAGCATCATAGTGGTGTGTCCCTATTCCATGGCTTCCATTCAACTAAATAGGGATTTGATGGTATTGAGGAGTTCGGGAGGTATAAATATCTTGGCCACCTATTTTATATAGGGAGTGGGTGAGACCTATTATGGTGGCATCAATTTCATATCCCAACTATTATTGATTTGTTCTAGGATAGAAAAATCATCCTGATAAGGGAGATTATGTCACTATAATGGAAGAATGCCACGATTATCCAGAACTTACTCAACTGCATTGACCAGTTTCCAAGATCCAAATCCATCCAGATGAACATATTCCACTCTTATAGGGGAGTTGTCTCTCTCCTAATGTGTGTGTGGGTCGATGTACATTTCTATTTGTAGGTGACACCCAATGGGTATATTTCCCCTAATTAGTTTCTCATTGAGTTGTATGAGAATCTATATCTCATTCTCATTTTGTTCTAGTCATTCCTCTATAGTGGTGATTTTGGATTTTATGGTTGGTGAGTGGGATTTCTTCACACCTTTCCTTTATCCTTGAGAGTTTCTAATTTTGGATTTGAAAATTAATCATTCGGATGTGTTAGGATCAATATCATTTTCTAATTCCATGTACATGCGGCCTCATTGTGTGTATCCAGATTGTCTATGTCTGAAAATATAGTTTCTACCTTTCATCCCTCTACATACTAATCTTGTTCCATGTTTTTTTCTATATTTATGGTTTTGAAATTCATCTATGTTTATTACGAAATGTTATTTAACCCATTAGTATTTGTGTAATAATTTGGTTTGTACCGCTTTCCCCTCCTATGAGTGTTTCTTCTAGGTCTTTTCTTTGTCCCCTAACCATATTGGAGGAACTTGTTTTAGGATCCTTATGGGGTTTTATTTCCTTTTCCATACATCCCCCTATCTTGGTCGATGAATAGTGAAATTAAAGAGGTTTTTTCATACGTTTAAAGTGGGTCCCAAAAGGATTATGTGTTCCTCACACTGGGAGGATGACTGGGATATCCGCAATCAATATTTACCTTCCATCCTTGAAAAGAGTAATTCTTAAAAGGGTGATGATAATGAAAAAACTTTCTTCATCCCTAGAGTATAGGGTTGATCATGGCCACTATTGGAACTTTTTTATCCTACATTCAAGGTTCTAGTGATTCATTAGTTGACAATTGAGTTCAAAATTCTCCCGTCCCTATGGTATGAGGTAGATCAAGAACCACAAATAATTTCAATAAGAATATCTTGAACTTTTATGATCATGGTGGTTGTGATTAAGATAAAATGTCATCATACCTATGGGCTAGGTTTTTTACTGGGTGGATTTCATAACAGCCACATTCATGATCTTCTGAATTTGGTGAAATCTCTTTCACACATGGATTCAGTGCAATGACTACTTGGAATAGAGGTCACTTTATAAGATTATTTTTCAGGTAATTAATTAATTTTAATTCCTCCTTTGACGTGTTTTCCCATTTTTTCAGATATGTGACATATGATTTTACTAGATTCCTTCTCTCTCTATTTGCATCACCTTTGTGTCCTAAAATAGTATGTGTTTCATTGTATTTCCATACTATCCTTGAATTTTCATAGTCCCGTGATTTTTCTTCTAGACATGAAATTATAGGATGTTTCATTTGGCGAGATTTTCTTCCTAAGGTACTGGCTAAACTATATTGCTGAATACTTTCCCCATCCTCAGATACAAATGTCTAAAGGTGCTTTAGAAATCAGTCAAGTATAGTTTTTAGGATGTGGAGACAAATACTCCATAGATGTATTTATTCTATTTTAATCATGGATCCCACTCCAAAAAGGATGTGTACATGTATATTTAACAACATAGTGTATTTATGATCTATATGTGACCCCAATATCAATGATAAGGGTGGTTTATATCCTTCAACCATTGATGGTTCACCCATATATTCTAGCATAATTAACACATGAAATCCTCCTCTGGCTCACCTTGGATTAAATATTAAGAAGTAGAGAATGGGACAGAACATGGTTGTGATGTTTTTTTCTAGAAAAATCTCTCCAAATATCCATTTTATCCTTTTCTTTATTTGGGTTATGTTCCTCCACCTGGTCAAACCATACATGGTTCTTCTCTAGGTCGTCTTCTAACTATAGTGAAGTGATGATGATAGTTAATGAGGTACTATATATAGTAATCCTTGGTGTTTCATGAACCTATCTATATAAATCTATATAGGAAGTGTCATTATTTTCAATTCCATGTGATATGTTACCATGGTGAAGTTGTCTATGGTAGATATTAAGAGTCGAGTACCTATGATCCAACCCTTTACTTCCAAAAGTAGGAATATTAAGGTAGTAATCAGTATTTTATTTAGAAAAATATTTGGTGGACTCTCATGGTGTTTCATATATGCATCGTACATCCTTGAAGAAACATGAATTGAAAATATTAGGGATATGAGCCATATTCTACGTCATGTATAGAATATTTCGACCTACATTTTGGGGTTGAGTAAAGAAATGAGCCTGCTTCATGATAGTTTATAGAATAAATTAATGATTTTTGTTGTATTGGGACTATGATCTCACTACAGAGAAGATGTTAAAGTATACTAGTGATATTCTGTATTATCAGTGGGTATATGAGATTGATTATGGGTGGTTTCTAGAATCTGTTGGTCAACCATGGATGAAGCGGGGGTATGAGCCCTGTTGAAATTTAAATCCCCTATCAAAATATTCTAATGGACCTCTAGATGAGATAATGGATATGAGCCTCCTTATGTATATACACTAATGTCTATTGGTTCAATCAACCATTATTAGATGTTGGGATATGATCTTATATTTTGTAATCTACTAGAATGTGTCAATTATCTTTATTTTTAGGTATATGACTCTTCCCTAAGGTGATTTACAAATTTCACTAACACACCTTTGTTCGAGTGGGGGTTTGAGCCATGTATTATTCCACTGGAATATGATTTTAGATTTCTTCAATAGGAATGTATCGTTATCCAGAAGAATTTTAAAATCTTGGTTGGTGATCCATAATTGGGATTAGAATATGTTTCAAGTCCTATGACTTGTCCTTTATTAGAATATGATGATAATCATACCAAACAAGAATAAGAATGTGAGCATTCAGTATAATATCCACATGTTTGAGCTCATCATGGTGAAATTCTTTTCATGCTAT
Source organism: Viscum album (assembly GCA_963277665.1). NCBI lineage: Eukaryota > Viridiplantae > Streptophyta > Magnoliopsida > Santalales > Viscaceae > Viscum > Viscum album. Next base: position 2,091,187,461 of record OY728152.1, read on the forward strand.
TGAGATAAGGATATGTGGGTATCCCTATATCTATAAAAAAGTTCAAATAGTCTGATGAAGCTTCTCTATTGTTTCTAGAATTTAGTGACACTTATAAAGTGTGTTCATAGGAATATAGAAGTACAAATTATCAGTTTCCATGATATTCTAGAAAATATATTCAATTAAAGGTGGGATATAATCCCACTCATTTCCTCCTCGTCCCATTGGGATATATCAATGGGATTCATGCACAGGGTTAGGATATGATCCTCCCCCATGATTATTTCTAAAATATATTGGAAGAACTTATTTGGGTGATTAGGGATGCAACCTCCTCATTGGCCACACCCAAAATATTTCAATGGGATTCTTTAGTGGAATTTGAAATATGAGCCCACTCCCTTTGATATGTAGATCTCTGATCCCAATGATATATCCTTTGTGTATGGGCGTTATAGTCTAGGGTGGTGACCTATTGGGTAGTTCCCTTATTAGAAAAATGGGGGGAATAAGTAGGATAATAAATGTTATATTAGTTGAAGGGATCTCTCCTTGGAATCTGTTGGAATGGGATGGAGATGAGGTTTACTCCATGATCCACCCTACTAGTGCAGGGAAGGTGTAGATTGTCATGATTTGTGGATAGGCATCTGAATTGGTGGGTAGTGGAGACATGAATCACAGATTTTTTTGTTATTCCCTTAATGATATGAGATCATATGATTCAGAATATGTATACCTCTACATATATCCTTAAGGTCTTTTATCATACCACATTAATGATATTCTTTTTCAATTATTTTTCTCACCCTAAGTAGAAGGCGTCATGTGAGTGATGTTATTTTTCAAACCACGTAGGTTGTTATCATAACTGATGTTATAGAATATTAGCTCTATGATAACATGATATTAGGTAAATGTTATTTATGTGATTGTTTTATTTATAGTCAAAAATACATCAAGGAACAAGGTCTCAAATCATTGGATCATCTCATGTATGAAACGTGACCAATTAGCTATGCACAGGTAACACAATTGTTCATTATTTTTGTCAGTTCAATCGTTTTTCTTATATGGAATGTGTATGGTGAAATGAAATATCTCATGGGATCCATGATTAAATTTTATTATTTAAATATTTCATTTTGGGCTCTCCATTTTTTTTTGCGTAGGAGACTCAAAATAAAATGGTTGGATGGGTGGTCACCAGATCATTTTTATTAATTGAAATATTTACATCGAGTTCACAATTTTTAGTTCCATATAAAGGTTATCATTATCCAGTTTTGAAAAATATGATGCTTTTTGACTATGATAACCCATATATTATTTTATTAATTTTTTTGGCATCTAGTGAACTATTTTTTTCTTCCCATGTAGACTCCAAATGGTACCCTCATAGATAACAAGCTTTGGAATTTATTTACAAAGGCATGTTGTTTGTTGGGGTTTCAAAACCAATGAAACTTTGGAACTCACATTGGTTGAGAGGAAAGAAAGTTGGGATCATCACACACTTTTTTTGTGGGGGAATTATTTCATACTCTCAGACACTCTTACAGATTTAAGATATGTTCATGAATCATTCTCAAATCTTGATAGAAAACTAGTTACCATAAAAAATAATATGGTGTTGAATCCTTTTATACAAAAGAGGATGTTCTATAAATAATCATGTATGTATATATTAAAGGTTCCCCATATAGTTACCATTATTTATTATCAATAGGTGACCGATTATTTTTTAATTAGATGTAACCAAGAACTCTAGAGTTTACTACCATCCAATACGGTGATTAGTATTTCCAGAAAGGGATTGAATCTCCAAGAGGTCCTATATTTATCCTGTGAAATAGGAATCAAATCCCATGTAGTTCATTTTATATATTTTTATGTCAAATAATAGGACTAAATCATACTTTTTAACATCATATTGCAATGATGTATATGAGGTAACTTGGGCATTGGGTAATGATCATTTTCCTTATGAAGGGACACTATGTATCCTACATATGACAAGAATTAGAGTCTTTTTAGTTCAGTATATTTTAAAATTGATGATGGGTGTGGAATGATAAATAATACTTGAAGGGATTATTTCCCCAACTTTTATCAATATGAGAATGCCTTAGGGACCTCAAACCATAGAGTTTTACCAACTACGGAGGTATTGGTACCGTATTATTGAACTTCGATGACACGACGAAGTTTACTAGAATTGGAGGATTTATGATGCTAGTGAAATAATAATTGAAAATGCTTAATCTCATGTGAGGCTTGGACTGTATGAGAAACAAGAGATATCATGGTATTGGGTGCACTATGTATGGATGGGGGACTTAGGCCCTAAAGTATCCTTTATGGATTGATTGATATATGGCTCGACCATTTGGAAGGAATCCTATGTATTCTACTTTTTATTGGATTTAGAGTCTCTATAATTTATTTGGTCCCCAAATCATTAATGGGTTTGTCATGAGCCATATTCAATCTTACACTTGAAAGGATTCCCATCTATAAACCCACTTCTTATCTACTAATGGACAAGGAAGAATGATATAATCATAGGTGGATTCAAGTTCCATGACATAGAGTTTTTAGGATATTGAAGGACCTATAAGAATGTGGATTCCCTTTGGAGTATGGTCCTTAAGATGGATTCCTACATATCCTATCTAGGAATGACTCTGAGTCATCATATTTCATTTCACTACCCCAATCCATTGATGGATGAAAAATAATGGTAAACCCATAGGGGGTGGGTCTTATGAACTAGATTAAATGAGATGTCAAAGGAGGTACACCACAGTAGATTCCCATGAGAGATATAAAACCCTTATTCTATGAAGGATTGAGAGTGGGTGAGCATGATTTTTCATCTATGATTTCTTGGATGGCATATGGATCCCATAATACTGATATGGTTCCATGAGCACCTAACTGAATTCTGTTATGGACACTTACCATATGAAGGGGGTACGTTCAACCAAACACCCATGGTTAAGAGTTTAAAAAGTATGAGGTTATATTCCTATGTATTCATGATGGAAATGGTTGACATTTCTGGAGAATAATTCATGACTGGTCTTGGGTGTCTTCTTAACATATCGATTGTATATTGTTGATATTTACAAGTTGTCTAACTGAAACATCGTAGTAATCTTCATAACATGTCCAATGAATTTTCTTGACACGTTTAAGGGTTTCTTCCAGGCATAATTGATATCTCTAAGGGTACAAACATGTTTGAAGCTGACATGTCTATGGTTCTTTGTGTGGTCAAAGCAGACAAGTCCAAGGTGGCTCATATGATTTAAGATGACATGTCCAGGGCCTTTCGTGTGATCAAATATGACATGATGGAGGGATATCACAGGGCCTATATGACATGTCTAGGGTTTCTACACATGATCAAGGAACTAATTATGTGAATCACATGAGTGTTTTGTGTGAACAAATAACATATCTTACTTCACATGAATCTCCCATCATTTTTAGTTTCATCAAATTAACACCCTAAAATTTTTAAGGAATTTTCCTACTAAGGAACATCATGATCAAGTTTATGTGTTGAAGTCTCTTCCTATGTTATATCATACATTTAAGAGATTCATTACATTCTTAATGAAATGATCATGTTAAGTTAATACACATATTGTGTAATCCCTTAAGTTACTCACCAGATTTTTTTTAAGAGAAAGACTCTTGATATCATATGATCATTCACTCGAAGATATCTCTCACTATAAGGTGTCTTTATTCTATGTGTTTATGGGAGATTTTGTACTAATATTCTTTCCAGAATACATACAACTTTTTATAGAGTTTAACTCTCATAACTCAGCTTGAGTTGGCAGACGTAGAATTCACACACGCTTCATGTGCCCCCCTTGTGTATAATTAATGATGACATCTTTGTGTCTTGTGATAAATATTGATTTCAGGATCACTCCATCATTACCAGCTTTATTGTTCCCATATATTATTAAAGGTATTTCATATGATCAATCTAGGATTCCAAAATAGTTTTTTCTTATAATTGAATCTATATGTATAATAGACTTCATCTGATAGAGTTGATATTACAAATAGCCTTCACAGAATTTGGATTAAATATCTAGAGTTTATTGTGATAACATTATACATGTCAAATTGACATTGATGTGATTGGGATGGCTAGTATGTGTCCCTTCAAGAGGTGAATTTAGAATTTCCAAGGGCCATTGCATGATCAATGAATTGATCACTCAAATCACCTAACCCCTTCGCATGAAATCACAAGATAACTTCCTTAAAATAATGATCCCTTCATTTTCATAGTTTATTATATAAATACTACCATTTTTCCATCGGTTATCAGTTAGAGTGTCACATGATCAAATAGTCCTGTCAAATTCCCTTGAGGATATCATTCCACTTATCAAAGAATATTTCATGTGCTCAAGGTAGGCTTGTCTTAGGGACTTATCATTATCATCAATAGATAATGTGAATCAGAAAACCACATCACTTGAAAATCAACGTAAATCCCTTATCATGAATATTAAATATTCTCATACTTTATTTTATGAAAATATAGGGATATATTCAATCATCCATTGATCTATGTGTCACGTAATCAAAAGAAGTTATCTAGAATCCTTCTCAAGATTATCTGTAGTCTTCTAGATTCCTTCATGAGATCTGGAGATCTTGTAATAAGGGCTTCATGTGATCAAGAACATACCATTAAATGTGAATAATGTATTCAATTGATGAACCTCAGTTCATACGATCATGATTATCATTGAATATCACAAAATTATTCTAACCTAGAAAATTACTCCCCAGGTAGCCATGTTTCTCCTTTATTTCCCTCATGGAGAAACTAATAAATATTCTTCACGTGTTTATATAATCCTAAAATTGATAATTCTTATTGGTAGGAATCAACATGAACATAATAGGTGAGAACTATGTGGTTATAGGTCAATTGGATTCACTATTATGGTATGATAGTGATACATCATTCACTATCAGTGGGGTGATAGTGGTTATTTAGGTTGTGGTAAAAAGGTGTATGTAATTTCACTCATGATAGACTCAATAAAATTAAGGTAGTGTGTTTATAGAGGGTCCCATGAGGTAGTTCCTAAGATAGGATAATTGGAATTATCCACTATATATTAAAGGTTTTTGCTGATGATTTGGATTATCGACTAGGAGGAGGGATATACTATAGGTTTCCAGAGGGATTGACGGGTGATTGAGATAACTAGTTAGAAGAAGTATAATTATCATGTATGTATTTTTTTCAAGGTTCTAAAGATAATAAGTGAGGAGGATGCATATAAAATATTGATTAGGGGTTCATCCATTATCATGTTTCCATGGGGATGATGATGAAATTTGATTTGTCTTTATAAAAATGTGTGACGCGTCATTCTCCCTTAGGGTTTGTATAAGCCATGGGTGCATCAACCTACATGGGTACTGATTGAAGAAGGTAGTTTACTCACCTATGGTTGGTCAGGCATAATGTGGAACAATGTTTTTTTCTTTTTTATTTATATATGTTTCAATTTTAAGTAAACTCACATACGTGGATTTTATTTAGGGACACTATAGGTGGTGGTCTACTGAGTTCATACTCAAACCCAACATGAGATTATAAGGACCTGTACAGACTTTAGGATTCCTGATACAAGATAAGGAAAAGACTCTGTAATCAGTTCATAGCTTTCTATATATACATTCGATGCATCAGATTTAAATTTTTTATTTTAGATGAATGATCCGGTGGATCCTTGAGGTTGTGCTAGTGTTCTTTTTTTAAATTTTATATACATTATTAGCCCATGAGAGATCTTGATTACTTTTTTATTGATCATGTTACATTTTAGATATTTATTTTACATGCCATGTGATGTATATTTGGATACATGCTTGATATTTTTTTTAACTATTTATATATTTTAATTCTGATATTTGTTATAATATTTTGAATTCGTGGTATAGTATCCCCATGATAACCTATAGTCAAATATAACTTATCAGTATCCTCTATCATATAGGAAGGAATTAATGAGGTATGTACAATATATTAGATACTATTTAGGTGATCCATAATTGGTAAGTCTATAAACACTATGAATTATATCTGATCATGTTCCATGGTTCATAAGAAATTTATAGAGTAGTCATTAAAAAGCGTTGCATATATAATTATAATGTATCATTAACTCCTCAAAAATGTTGGTAACTTATAATGAATCATTTAAAATTTGAAGATATATTTATATCATTCTAAATAAAGATCAATTTATGATGGATTCAACATACTCTATTAAGTGAGACCATACATGACGACATTTTCCACCGAAGAATTCAAACAGAACCATATAAAGCTATATATGAAAAGAGATATAGAAAATTGACATTTTGGGTTGAATTTAGAAAGAAAAATATATTTTGATTGGATATAGATTAATAAATGATATATAATAATAAAACCATTTAGTAGTATATTAATGCATCTCAATTTATAGAAGATTTATGCTGATAACTATCAATGATTTTTCCAGTTTACTATAAGATAAAATTTATTCCTTTGAATATTACAATGGAAGACGGTTATGAGATTTAGATTGATAGGAAATTTAATCACTAGATACATCAAACCCTTCAATATTATATATAGCACGGGGACTATAGCATATCAATTAGTACTTCCACTAAAACTCTCATAAGTGAACAATGTGGTCAACATTTCACTTTTGAAGATTTACATTCTATATCCATATTTTACACTAATCTCAGTGATTATATAATTAGGGAATGATATCTATTAAAAAGTATTGAAGGAAGAGATACTAAAACCTAGAGATAATGTACTACAAAAAAATCCACTCATCTCCTCAATATTTAGTGGAGAAATTATATGTATGAAGAACTGATATGGAATCTCGAAGATGTAATGAAAAATAATTACCCATATATATTTTCATTAGAGTGGTAAAATTTTAGAGTAATTTTTTTATATAGAGAGGAATTTAGAACCCCATATTTTCAAAATGAATTATATTTTAATAATTTCTATGTCTTTAGTAACATGCCATATGTTTAAATACCAAGATAAAATAAATAGTTCCTTATTTTATTAATGTATAATATTACAATATAAATGAAATAACTATTATTATAGGAAATATAATTGAAACATAGTTATTAAAATTAAAATATTTAAATATGAAAAATTAGATAAAAATTGAAATCATTATGTATTATTCCCCATGACCACACAAAAAGATCACACCATCATGTGTCATTATACAACAAGATGAAAATATTTTAAATATGGTGGATATTTTTTTCATCACTCGAAATGTAAACTATAGAAACATGGATCCGAAAGGTAGGTGGATTAAATCGAATCACCCCATAGAAGGATATATATTAAACGTGGATGGATCATGCATATAGGGAAATATAATAGGAGAATTCCTTGTTAATTAAAAATAGTTTTCATAATCATTGGGTTCAACGCCTTTTATATAATCAGCAATTCTATTGAGGTAGATACTAGAGCTCTTCCCAGAGGACATTCCTTGGGAAATCTTTTCAAAATTAACATCATGGAGGTGGAATAAAATTAAAATTTCATGGTTCAATTTATTTGTAAACCCATAACCCTCTTTGGATCCTTACTTATTTCCCCAAAAATTTAAGCCTCTCATTTTCAATGGAACATAGGTCTCACACACCTTAAGGGAGGGAACATTGTGACTGACATCCTTGCTAGAGAAGGCAGTTTTATATAGTCTTATTTTTTAGTATATTATAGGAGACCTTCCCCATGACTGTAATAATATTATCAGTGGAGAAACTCTTGGTCTTCACCAATTTAGTCCTCCTTGATGTCCATGGTTTTCTTGATGTTGGAATAAAAACATAATTTTTAATGAGTGATAAATATTTTGAACAAATTAAATGATTTTTTTTTAGAGATGTATTCATTGTTATATATTATAATAGGAATAGGGTAATAAAAATATTATATAGTAATTAGATATATTGGTGTTGGGAATGTATTTCCATTGTATATATATATATACGGATGGTATAAATAAGTAATTGAATTATAAAATTTCTGTATAAAGGGTAAAGATATGGAATCAAATAATATATGTATTTATATATCTCGCATAGTCCCAAAGACACCCTAATTGGGAAGTGAATTTATGTGTAAATGTTTTTCTACACTAAAAGATTTCTTTTTTCCATATTAGATATAATATAACGAACCTATTAATATAAATCACTTGTCAAATCATCATAAATTAAAATTAAATGCATGAATATCAGGATTTTACTTAGTTTTACAAAAAATGATAATCCATGAAGAAAATAAAAATTATATTTTAATATAATAGGGAGATAACTATGCATTATATATGATTAAAATGTATACATAAGTCACAAAACCAAACAAATTTTTATTGCCTCCTTCCTTTCCACAAACTAGTTTAAAGAAGGGGATAAAAGAATAAATGATATATATGTCACTCAAAACAACAATATCAGGATATTCATGAATTACTTCTAAAGAGTGATCTTCCATTAATCATCTTCATTATTAATCAAATATGGATCATCAGTGATGTTCATCACTATAGCCACCCTCTTTATGTATTTTTGATGCATGAGTACACTCTAATAAATTTTTATGTTTTGTTTTTTCTTAAAAATTATTTAATATTAATCTCCCAATATCTATAATTTTAACTTATAAATTAATTCATCAATTAATGACACGTGTAATTTTTGATTGGTCCTTAAAATCATCCATAATAAATGAACTAAATCACTAATCTAATCCATTTACATTTCTTAATACAAATCAAACAAAATATTTAAAATTTCTAGTAATTCAACAACTATGGAATCGTAAATTATCACAAAAGAGTATTTTGATTCCACTTTTTTATCAAAATAATTAAAAAAATGGATTCAAATTCAAAATTTCCTCATTATTGATTCATTTCATTCTTCAGGAATTTCCATATATGAACTCACCATAACATGAAATCTACTTAAAATTTGCATGAACATATCTCATATAACTCTATGAATATTATTAAAAACAATGATTTTATCCATGACTATTAAATTTTATTTTTTCCTAATTCACCAAAAATGCCTTCCAAGACACTAATCTCAATATACATTGACCATTTTCTAGAATAATTTTAAAATTTGATTATCTCAAAATTGCTAGGTTTTAATAATGGTACCAACAATTTGTATATAGAAGAATTTGTAGTAAATATTATTAATGATAATAATAAGTAAATGAAAAATAAAATAATAAAAAATGCAATAATATATAAATATATAAAAGGGTTGAAATAAATAGATAAAAAATGAATTGATGAATTTCAATTTCCTTTAGTATACTACAATAAAACTCACCATTAATATCTTAGTGGGGTTATCTTTCCAATATTGAAATCCTAGTAACTAATATAACGAAAAAGATAGAATAATTAATGACAAATTCATTATAAATTATCTTAGAGAAGGGACAGTAGGAAACTCTCACATATAAGTAAAACTAAAGAAATTGTTCTTGAATGGGGAAAAGTAGAGAAAACTAAACACCGCATATGTTTTCTCTTAATGAGATGAAGATCAATCCATTTCTCTTTTCTATTTATAGGGTTTTTAACAGCCTTCAAGGAAGATAATAATATAAAAAACCTTAAGATCTGTAATAAAGATCCTCTAATAGAAATTTGGAGTATTAAATATCCCACCAAAGGGGATTAAGTCTAAAACCACATTGAGAGGTGCATTAATGAGCCTATGATTTGGTTAAATCTAGAGGGAGATTATTAAATATCCACATTGGGTATAGTCATGAATTTTCATTATGTAATGGGACTCGTAAGCTCATTAATCTAAGACTAATCCCAAATTTAATTTGGTTCTTATTTTTCACTCAGGTTTATTTATTAATAATATAAATATATCATTATATTCCCTATAATGATAGATAAAATATTTATTTAAATAAAAATTATATAATTAAATATTTTAAATAAATAAAATGACATGTAATATTTTTATTTAAAATAAACATAATCATTTTTAAACAAATACTAATCACATTAGAGTAAAATATCAAAATTATCAATAGCATATATTTAACTAAAAGGGGAATCTATAAATTTGGAATTGATAATGAATATCATTCAGAATCATAAATTGAGTGCAGATTCTAGAAAACTAGAAACACTACTAAAATTAAAAATGGGTTGGGTGTGATCTAATATAGTACATATTCATTACCAAAGTTCATATTTCATTGACATAGAGATTAAAAATGGTACATAGACAATAAAAATCATGTATAGATTATCTATTTTTATCGCTTCTTAAGATAAATAAATATTATATAATTTATAACCATATAATTATATTTTTAGGGCATTTCACTTAGTTAAAACTCAATTAAGTTCCCTGATTTCATAATTCGTTATATAGGAATAAAAATCCAATGTGGATAATCAAATCCCTTTGGTTAATTAATATTATACATAATTAATGTATATTAGGATAGATTATACAATAAATCTAAATTAGAATCTATTTTTAAAACCATATATATTGAAAACCTATTTGAAATCCTCAATTTGATGGATCCATAAAAAACCACTTAATTAACTCCAATGAGATATATCTGAAAATCCTTTTTGATGTACTTTAAAGTGGTAATACCGATTACAAGTTCATTAACTTATATCCCATGAGTGATCAACTGAATCCCTATACAAGTGATCCTACTCATACATAAAGTAATATACCATCAAAAATTAATATAATTATCATCAGTCAGGGATAATAAGGTAATATATATTCCAAGGTGTTGGTAATATATCATCTCCTTATATATATGAAATAAACCTATATCAATGATAATGTGTTTTATATTATTTTACATTAAAGGGTACAATATTTATCTAAGATAATAATACTTTTCTAAGATTTGGTAAGAAACCTTGATAGAAATGGCTATAATTTTTATATATTCAGTACTATCTATCATGTTATTTATGTTAAGAAAATAAACCATCAACAGTTCTAACTTAAAACCATAATTAATACCACATTTCTATTTACATAGAAAATTTTCCAAAACCATGAAATATATAATGGAATGGAATGTCTTAAGTGTTCTATTTTCCTATTCGTTCGAATAAACCATGTCCAAGAGAAGATTCATTTTTTAGGTTCCTATGGAATAACAATATTTTCCTAAAAACAAATTTAACCATGACCTTAACTCCAATCCTTCATCATTTTCATCTAAAAATAACGCAATCAACCACACTACATAGTGGAATTATTAAATATTAATAAAAACATCATTATAAAATTACAACACTCCTATATTATTCTCTAAAAACACACCATATCAAATACCATACACCATACTCAATTTCTAGCATTTAATTAAAAAATAGATAAAAATATTGATTTTTAAACCAACAACCAAAAAAATATATCCCATTTTCTAATATATGTTATAATATGGATAAATATGGGTCCAATATTCTCCTCAATCTTTATTTAGGAAAATGCAATCCACTCTTAGTAGCCATAGTGAAATTAAAATTTTCTATTGCTATATCAAGACAAACTATTAAAATATCAACTAAAAAATCACTCTAACTCAACATAATTGTATTTTATTGAAGAAAAAATAGATTAAGAGATATTTATATGTTTCATGATATACATTTAAACATTATCTTCAATAAAACAATTGTAATTATTTTTTTTATTTGAAAATATATATTTTTAATAAATTCCCAATGTCATTCCCCATGCACCATATATCCTCCTGTAACTCATAGAAAAAACTACCCAACATGGGTATATTTCTCTACCTTAATATGGGAATCATGCACTGACGATATTTTTTTAAACTTGATTTGATTGATCATTTTACTATCTAATTCTAAATTAGTTTCTCAATAATTTCTGAATTTATATATTATTTCACTTATTTATCTAAGATTCTAATCATTTAAGCCCTTTTGATAATAAACCCAATGGATAAGATGTTAAAAATATTAAGCAAAATATTTTAACTATATATTCATATAAATAGATTTTATTTCCCAAACATACTCAAGTTATGTTAGGTGGATGCACGCTGACATGAAATTGATGCTTCTCAAAATCTAATGTCCAGTGATGTTATAAATATTTCAACCACTTATTGATGTTTTCAAATGTGTTCACCATTAACTATTACTTTTTACAAATTTTATTTATTGGGATTGTACCAAATCTAAATTAATTTTATATAATAGTTTATAAAGGGTTTTTCATTGAATTGATATAAGTATTGTTTTCCTAATTAATCAACATTGGTTATCAAACCGCATCACCAAGATCTATTTTTTTCATTTAATACATATTATTTCTATTCACTCCTTTATATCTAAAATATATTTTACTTTTTAAATTATATTATATGTGTACTATTATTTATTTTCAGTACAACCAACACATTTTTTTCAAACAATGAATGCTCCAACACTTATCGATTTTCTATCCACAACATCTCTAGCCCAAACCAAATGTAAATATGATAATAAATTTTTATCTTATCCAATATAAAACCTTAAAACATAATCAAGAGTTCATTGAATTTTCCTTATGAATTTTTTCATAGTTATAATATGTTCTTATTTTAGATTACTATAAAACTAATTTTCAAGACATGTAGTATAAATAATATATAGATTTTTTTATTTCAATTACATCATTTTGGGTTCAATTCCATTGAGTTTGGAAGTATCCTCTATAATATTTATTGTGAAACAAAGTATATAACATATAAAATCAGAAAAGATCCATGATAATCATGTATATAAAAATAATAATACAAAATTACCCTCTCAACATACTAAATTTCTCATACTCAAAATAAAAAAATAAACATCAAGAAATTTTAAAGAATTAAAATAATAATAAATGAAAATAAAACAAGATAAAATGTAGTTTAATGTTAGTCTTAATCCATGGGAAAACATTGTTTCTTTCAAAATAATAATAGAAAAATAATATTAAAATTTTAGTCCAATCCCAATTAATACCACCCTACCATTTAATAGTCGGGATCAGCTAGTAAAACTCGTTCCACCACCTTTAAATAATCATTGGGATACCACCATTAATAATAGAAACATTTAGTTTCCTATAAGATACTCTACCTAAACCATTGTCTACCAGTGAAAAGTTCAAGTATTCCTTATATTAATCTTTAATGATTCTAATGTATACTATATAAACCTCTTGTTTCTTTGTTGCATCAAAAATATTTCATCCCATGAATAATATAATTTTTCAGTACCATAATATTGACATGGTCTCTTTCCAACTTATTTTAAAAGATTTTCAACTGAACTATACCTACATTTTTTTCTTCCACTACCATAAGAATACCAACAATTTTGAATCCTATATTCTAGATTGTAAAATTTTAGAATCAATGATATGAAATAATGGAAAGGATTCCTAACATTGTATTTTTAATATCATAAATGAATATTTCTTTTAAATATTTTTATCTTTTTTTACTCATAATTTCTCACTAAGATGAAATGATTCCACTGAGATGTAATGATTCCTCATAAGTTCTTAGATAAACCCTTTTTAAATATTTCATATATAGTGTGATATCCAATAATATTCCATAGTTCAAGAATTCTATCCAGAAATACCCTATGGATGAGATGATTCATGATATGAATGTTCTTAAATTATTAATGAAGCAACAAATTCTTTACCAAATTTATTTCACTATGAATATCATAGAATAATAATAAACTCTTCTAACTGATTCTATTTTATTTTAATAATAACATCATCTATACTAATTTTTTACCTACTTATATGAAGATCAAATACACTAATTCAATATTTCAATGAGAAACAACGAGATATAGTCTTGAAAATTGACTTATGGTTATCACTTCTAAATTGAACATAATAACTGGAAAATTATTCTATGGATCCATATACAGTCTAAATTCTTTATCAATATAACCACATATTAGATAATTCATTGTTAGAACAATATATAGTTCCTTTATATATTTGATATATCTTATTATATTCACCATATACTGGCTAAAATCTCCCACTTCATGAGAAATGTCCAACTATGTACTAACCGTCATGTATATCTATCATTAAACAGTAAATGTATATGGAACATTGACCATTTAAATATCAATACCTTCTATTTTAGCTATTTATTATCTGGAAAACATAAATTGGACATCTATTATGGTGTAAATAATTATACATCATTTCATTATGAATAATACAATGATATTATAGTTATATTCCTTCTAGGATGGAACTAATGATCCAATATTCATATATCTCTTAGTTTGAAACACAAAAATATAATTAGATAAACCAAGAAACTTTATCTCAAAACTTCAAGATAAATCATCTTATAAAAACTTAATAAGAACAATACTCACAGCTTTTAAGATCATATTATCCATTTGTAAGAGAATAATGAAATAAATTTTATCATTGAACACCTTCTAAAAATAGAAATGATCATCATTACCTTGAACAAGACCCTTCTCATCCATAAATTCATCAATCTTCTAGTTACATTTATTTTGAACTTAATTTAAATCATACTAGATCTTTTTCATCTTTCAATCTAATCCTTTATTCTATTTATACATGAAACCCTATGAATACATCCAAAAGATCTCCTCCTAAAAGAATCCTTAATGAAAATATATTTTAATATCTAACTATATAATATATTCTTTTTATGATACTACTCGAAATAGAACCAACTAGATATTTATATTCTTAACTACATGAGAGTTAATTTTTTAGAAATATATCACTTCTTTATATTGAAACCCTTTAAAAAATAACCTATCCTTTAACCATTTTCTACCATCTACTTTATACATTAGATACTATAATATTTTTTTCTATAGAATATTTTTTATGGTAATTCCATTAGATTATAGGTTTTATTCTATTGAAATTAATCTATTTACACTTTCATAGTTAACTCCCTCTTTTTGGAATCACCCATTCTTGTCACATTTTAAGGCTCCCACATTGTCCTCTATCTATCAGAAGACTTAATTGAAGAATAGTTCTGAACCTTTAAATTTTTCATATGATCCTATTAGACTACCTTAATTCCACTATGGTTCCACCAAATCTAAGTCTATTTCAACTATAACACTTACCTAGGATTTTATAGTATTAAATATTTCTTGTAATTCTTAATATATTATATCATCTAGACTTTAGTAATTTTTAATAATTCTAATAAATCCATTCTTCATTTTAGATAAACATGGATATTTTAAGTTGATTATTTAATCTCAACTCTATTTTCCAATAAGTTTCAATATATTTACAATTATTTATCATTAAAAAGGAAATTATGAATTCAAATTATCTTTCCCTTATCATTATCCCAAATTCAAAACTAAAAATTTTCATTTTCATTCCCTTTAATGAAACATTATTATAACTTTTCCCCAAACATTTATTTATCCTTATAATCAACATAAAAATATATTACACATCAAAAAACATTAATGTGAGACCCATAAAGTGGTCTATAAGACAATAATTGTTCTATAATATCTTTCTTTATAGGTTTATTAGAACTTATTTTAATTAGATAAGTTGAACAATTAATGGATTCAATCCAAAACACTTTCATAAACCCTTCGTATAATCGCAACCTCTCAAATTTTTCATTCAAAATATAATTCATTTGTTTTACCACATTATTGTCTTGGGAATAATCTTTTCAAACCTATTTATATTTCTCAATCAAAAACTTTGGAATTCCATACTACCATACCCACCTCTCTTATTTGACTTTATGAAGTTATGCTTTTTTGCCTATTTCTATAAAATGGATATTTATCAAAAAAACATCCAAATCCTTAAATTCATGCTTAATTATATATACTCATAACTATTATATTTAATCATTGATGTTGGTAACCTAATTTAGTAACGAACCATGATAAAGAAATAGAGAACGCTCCAAAAAAATTGTATGTATGTTCTCTAAATTTTGAGATTTTTGTGACGGTTATTTATAAAAATAAACAACATTATTTACTTTCACATAATAAAACTATCACTTATTTAGAAATATAAATTAAAATTATTCAGTACTTTTTTATCCACTAGGACTCACATGTTATTATCACTTATATTACCAAAATAATAAGGCCATCAATATAGACTTTCATAAGTTGATTCTCAGAAAATCACCACTCCATCCAACTATCTTTTCAAATAAAATGTTTTTTCTTAAACACTTTCAGCCACCTCCATGGATGCAAGAGTGATCTTTTACACCCCTTATACAATTATTGAATAAAATAATTCATTATGGAACTACCCTATATACATTAAATACTTATATAATGATGGTATGTGTTGAAACCCTTATAACTCGAGAAAGAATTTGTTTTAAATTGGGTCTTTACTATCACATTTCCATATGACTAAGAGATCCTTATCAACCGTAATATAAAATTTTAAAAATATTAAAGAAACATTATTTTTCATGATTCTTCTCTCAAATTATGAATTAAATGATGCTCTAGAATCAATGATTCATGATTCTAATAGAATATTGACATTGATTAGTAGACTAATTTCTAAATAATTTGATGAATTTTTAAAAATTCTAAAAGAAACCTTATATAATTCACTATGAGATCCCTAAAATCCTTCGGCATGATCCCATTCTTCCCACAATTACTATATATTAGTCTTGGTCTCGCCAATTTACATAAAATTCTATCACACTTTTAATATAATGTCTTTTGATATTTCAACTAAATAGAACCTCCTCAAGATTATACATTGAATACATTTATAAATAGTTCATATAAATCCCACTAATTGATGATATTCATATTGAGTTCAAATATATTTTATAAAATAATATTTTTATTTCATAAAAAAATTAATATTAGTAACTATCATGTATGAATATTTTAGGAGTGATCCCAGTAACAAAAAATCCTACCCCAGATTCAAAAATATCACTTCTATAGATTAAAATTAACTTTGGATCAAGTTGTATTCAATGAAATGGTCTATTATTGGAATTTATTTTTAACATTAAATTATTTAATAACAACTACATAATTATCACATTGTTCATTATGGTTGTAATCTCTTAAATATTGAAAAGTTCCTTTATATATTTTCATGTAGTATTCAACTCCAAAATGTTATAGGAATCATTCCTTAACGATGATATTCATATCACAAATGGTGAATTCTTATCAAAACATTTCCCTTTTTCTTTATCCATTACATTTCTTTTGATTTATTTTATTTGAATATCAAGGTACTTATAGAATATAAAATTGTCAATTTAAATCCTACAAAATTTAAAAAGTTTCCCATAAAACATATCAATTTTTATTTTTTACAATTCTATAATCAGTACATAGAAAAAAATAAAACTCCCTTAAAATTAAAAAATGGTAAAGATAATAAAGTTACCAAAGAGTCTTAATCTAAGTTCTCCTAGCCTTACTGAATAATAAACATTGATACATATTTTTGGGTTTGTACCATAGAATTTGGAAGTATATTGTAGAACATTAAGAATAAAACAAACTCCAAAATACTAAAATTAGAATAATAAATAAAAATTATGTTTCCAAAATGATAAGAAAAGATGAACCCAGTTTTGTAATAAATTTCTCACAGTTAAAACACTATTTTTTTTAAAAGTCACACAAGTAAAAATAAAAAAATATATAGAAATAAAACAATAGATAACAAGGATTAGACATAGTTTTAATTCATACGAGAACACTAATTCTTAAAAAATACTAGTGAAAAAAGAAAATTACAATTTTAATCTAGTCAAAAGTGACCCCTCCACACTTATTTATAGTGGGGAACAATAGATGAAATAATCAAAATCAATTTTTAACCCTTATATATATCCCACAATTAAATTTGGATAAATATTGTTTACTATATATTACACATTCTAAAACACTATCTCTCAGTGAATAGTGAAAGCAATACATACATATACCTATAATGATTCTGATATAGACTTTAGAAACCTTTAACTACTCTAAAAAATAAAAAAAAACTATGCCTATATAGATTATAATTCCACTTTTCCATTATCTAGACTCAATATAATGTCAAATAGTTCTAAAACATTTTCATCTTGACTATTCTTAACTCTGCCAATCTTCCACTATTGCGTAACTCCCTCCAAATATGTATCCCACATGTAAAATTCTCTCATTCTAGAATTCAATAGATGGAGTCAGGGAATAAATTATTCACACTATAATAATAAATAAGGCTTCTATTCATTCTTCACTATAAAGTATGATCGATAAAAAAATTCTCGTCATTATAAATTTTGGTTCTAATCATTATTGGTGTTGAAACCAAATTATAATCATATAAATAATTATTTTTCAATAACAACCTTTCATATTGGTCTTTGTAAATAAATGTATAGTTTTCCTTTTGATTCCAATTTAGCCTAAAAAGGTAAGACTCTAAAGCTTTTACTTCTCAAACTATAATCGCATTATGTAAGATAATTTTTATACTGATTGTACCTTTCCTCCAAAAAAGATAGTATCATTCAGAGAAAATATTAATATTTAAGAAACCTATCTAGATTATTTCAAATTGATGATATAATAATCATGCACTCTATTTAATTCCAACCTACAAAATAAATATCCTAAAAAAGAATTACTAGCTCATGGTTCTTGTTTAAATCCATTAAAATATTAATTTAATAGATATTCCATGGATTCATCATCTATGATTTTAAATCCTACCAATTGTTAAATATAGAAATTATCCTTAAAAACTCAATTCAAGAATGCTATGTTCATATCCATTTGATAATCCTTAAAGCCTTTTCGAACACTAACCATAACAAAAAGTAAAATATACTGATGTATATCCATTTTTATGAACAATTATTCCATATTTATGCCTCTAATATATTTATATCCCTTTAAAATTTATATAGATTTATTTTGGATCACCTTTCCATACTCATCAGATTTATTCTTAAACCATAATTTACTTAAAATGATGTTTATCTCATTTAGCCACTTCACATGTTCCCAAGTATTATTTTTATCTATTTTACACATCTATTCATTCATGTACAAAACCCATGACTCATATATATCTATTAATTTAAATATTAAAATATTTACTTATGAGTGTAGAGTGTTTTCTAAACACTCTACATCCGTAGTTATTAAGTTGGAGTAGTTTTGTTTACAATAATGTTGTATTTAAAAATATCAATTTTTCACCTCATCATTTGAGTCTATGATTATATATCTTTTGAAATAACATTTACTCTAACTAGAAATATAGACCAAATATTTTATTAATGGTTAAGGTTCTCTATAATTCATTTCAACATCATCATCTTCTCTAATAATAACTTTTAAATTATAATTTCTAGATTATTTCCCATCCTTCTCCTCAGTTACCATGACATTGTTTTTTTACAAAATCTTGGTAAAAGAATTTTTAAGAATTTTTCCTAGTTGAATAATACAATATTATTAATTCATTATATGTATAATAATATTATGTTTAGTTTCCATTATTCTTCTATAAATATAATTTACTCTTGAACACCCCAAAACATGTTTCAACATTATCTTATTCTCATCCCATATTCCATGGAGGGTTTTTTCATCTTAGGTTATTTACAAAGACCAATTTTGATTAAAAAATATTAATTTCACCACTTCATTACAACTATATCAAGGAATGCCACTTTGGAATGTAAATATTTTATCTATGTGATTAACCACTTGATTATACATTTAAATGAATCTATTTTATTATGGAGTTATTACTGATGATACCGCATGTTTAATATTTTGTTTCTCTAAGTAGTTTTTCACAAAAAATACATATAAAGTTTTCTACAATATGATCAAATAATTTTGATAGATCGTATGCTTTTATATCACGTTTTACTTTGAAAACATTCGATTCTTTCCTTCACCTCCTTTTAGTATATATGAATGTAATTCAATCCTTTCTACTGTATTTTCAAAAAAAATATTAAATACTATCCACCACATATTCGTAGCTAGGTTATTTCACTACAATTATTTGTCGAAACCAAATAATGAAAAATTATATTACCTCTTCCTATTTTTTAAATTGGGACTCCACTCAAATTTTTCTCTCATATAATAAGCTCAAGTATTTTCTCAATACCTCTTCCTATTTTTAATATCAATAAAATAATTTACCTTTAAAATTTTATATGATTTTTTGATGTATATGTATATTACTTTGAGGCCAAGAACTAATCACTTATTCCACAATGTGAATACAAGTATTATTTTTGAGATCTACATGATACAAATTCATATTTTTTATCTATACTTTTATCAAAAAAAAATTAATTTACCATTGATTTGGAGGCCCCATTAATTAAATTAAAATTTGAGTATTGAGTCACATAATTAATGTAAACTCAATATATTATGTTCAAGTATGTCTAAATAATGAAATATATTCTTCTTAAAATATTCCCTATCATGACTCTTCATTCAGTTTACTTTAATTTTAAAATATCCATTATTTTAGAATCAAACTATGCCATCGAAAAAATAACTCAGACTTTTTTTATCAAATTCATATTACAAATAATGTTAGATGGGAATCCACAATCAGGTATCCAAATATTATTTTTTATTTATAAACATAAGAGAAAATTTTTATTCAATAAGCTTATCCTAACTTATCATTTCCTTCTATGAAACTCTAGGTTTATTTGATACATGTGTGGCCCTCCCTTTTTTGGTTTTAGATAATTTAGTTTTATATTATTCTCTATTTTATATAGGATATAATTTTTTAACAATGGAATAATTTCTTAAATGGTCGAAATCCATTCTCATTGGATTTTTATAGGATTCACTCTAGATACATATTTGTTAAAAATTAATATGTTTATTCATAAAATTAATGAAATAAAAATAATAGTTGTAAAAAAAATATCTTCTTTTAGAAGAATAATATTTTCTCATTATACTTTTCTATCGTTAACATGCCTCTCCTTTTAGTATTATTATAAACAATTTATAGTATTTCACTTTGTAACTAATGTATCCAAATAACTGTAACTTCATTTTTTATAAATACCTCTATAAATATATAAATCCTCTAAATATATCATTAGTTATTAATAAACCCTCAGTAATTGAGATTTATCATCTTTTTTACTTTATAATATATTTAGCACATAATTTTTAGGATTATAATTTCTTAAATATAATATAAATTTCTATTTTATAAATATTTTTGGGTTTTTGATCACTCAGTACATTCTTGACCCTCATTATGCCTCTTTTATCCCATTTTTAACTCTTCATTTATAACTCCCTAAAATTATAAATTATGAATATTTTTTAGGATAATGTAAATGACACACAACACCAAGTACATAAGAGAATGTAATATCTTGGGACATTATAATTTTTCTAATATTTTAAATAAAATCAATCTATGATATAGATTTCATTGAAAGTGATACTAATTTATCATGTGTCACTTGAAATATAGAGTTTCTTCAATGGATTGCATTACACACAAGACCTAGTTTTACTAAACAATAATGTATTAATAAAATTTTATTATTTAATATAATAAGACTTAACCTAGCCATTAAATTATTGGTTATGAATAGTATAAAATAACTTATAAAAATATATGGTTTACACAAATATAAGATGATTTCATTTGTTTCCAATTAATTAGATACAAAAATATAAACTAATTAGATATAAAAGATATATTTTTATTTTATAATGGAAATATATTTTTGAATTAAAAAATTAAATTAATTACAACTAGTGAATTATAATAATGAAATATATATTTCATATATTAAATCAAATATTTTTTAGATTCATATAATAGATTTGATATACATAAGATAAGAACAAATCCAATATTACACATAAAAAACTATTTTTTGTAAAGGAACTTTTATGAATTTTAATGTAGAACCTATTTTAAATTAAAATTTTGGAAATTTTATAAATTTTATATTTGAAAATAAAATTAATTTTTCAAATAGGAACATAAAAAATAGCTTAGGGGTAATTTTTGGTTTTTTTTTGTATGGTTTCATTTTTTGATGAAAAGTTAAAAATAATGAATTTTAATTCAAAACTTATTTTTCATATAATTAATTTATAAGCATAATAAATATTTTAAATTGGTTTTAAAGGAAAATTAGATATATTTTTTATCATATAATTCCATTTAGTTCATTATAATCTATTTAACTTTGAAATTTAATATAAAAACATAGAAAAGTTTTGAACATTTTACTTTGAAAACAAGCTTTGTTGTCTCGTCTTCAATATTAAATTTAAATTAATTTCTACCAATTATGGGATTAGAGTTTTGAAAAATGTATTACAAAATTTTAATAATAAATATTTATAATGTCTAATATTTTAAACATAGTTTTTGAAAAAAATGATTAGTGAAAGTGATTAAAAATAATTATAATGATTTAGAGAAACATTTGATTATCAAGGGACTAAACCGTAAACTTAAGGGATATAATAACAAAGATAATTATAAAAATTACATTTAATAGACATATTTAGACCATATCATACCTTTTATATAATTTTTTTATTATTTTATTCACTTTTCACTGAAAAAACATTGGTGGAATTCCCTTTTAAAAATATTACGAGAATGTCACTCCTCCACTATAAAAAGAAACTCATACCTCCCTCTTCATCACACCTCTAAAGCCAATTCTGATCAACCAAGATCTTACCAAATATAACATAAAAATACCACCATTTTTATAAGATTCCTTCATCTAGGAAAAAATCCATCCAAGGAATCCATTTGCTGAAAACCAAAATGAGTTACCCAAATAAGAGGCAACATCCTTCCTCGAGATCTTTTATTTTATTTTCATTACCCATGCCCTCAAATCTTACTATTACATGATTAAATAAAAAAAATAGTATAATTAATATACTGATATTTTTTATTCTATTTTTTCAACCTATACATAAAAACACTTCAATCTAATGGGTGAAAAAACTATCGTTTATGTGTACGGAAAACTACGGCCTTACGATATGATGATTGTCTGTTCTTCCTTTATCACCTCTCATGTTACTCATTATGATGGAAAAACTATTTATATATTATATCTGTGATATTTTTAATTTATTTACATTTCTATAATTTTTATATAACACATGCCCTTATGCTTTCCATTTTGTTTCAACACGATAACATCATTTGTGGAAGTGTGGACTACTGCTCCCAAAAAGCGATGTGATTCAGTCACACTATACACAGAACATATAAATGATTTATTTATTAAACCTATGAGACATATATGGCATATATATGATACCATATTTATAATATATATATATATCATTTACTTTACATTCTATTAATATGAAAAATAAACGAAGGTTTCATTCATGCATACGTACAACCTACCAACCTCACGAATGGTGCATTCTTATATCCAAGTAAAATAGATTATTATAAATTCGTATATAATGAATATATATGATAATAAAATAATGTTTTTAATTATGGAGATAATGAAATCATGACTTATGTAATAGGAATAACAAGTAACAATAAAAATAGAATTGATAAACTAGAAAATTAATACATAAAATTGTGAAAATAATTAAGTATTACTAACAAACAAGTAATAACATATTATAAGAATATTATATATGATATCAAAAATATTAATATGTTTATTCAATAATTTATTAACATATTTAAAACTCTTATATAGGATGTTAAATTACGTTCACCAGAAAAGAAATGCAAGGTAATGGATTTTCATCTCATTTTATTCATCTATGAGATAAATATCATATTCACTACTTACTCATTTTTGTGTGGTGTATATACTACCAATTTGGATATTTCATATCGTGAACTATTTTATAATCATGTTATTTTTAGTTTTAATTTGAATTATTTCTTTAAATGGGATTTGAATTAAAAGTTACCAAGTGGTAAATAATTTCATAACCCAATTCAGTACCTTGGGTTATATTACATCTTTTTTGTCATTAATATTATAAGCTTATGTGAGTCATAAATTTTTACTTTATATTTTTATATTAGATTTTATTTCTTCCAATATATGTTTTTTCAATATAAAATATTCATTTATTTATTCTAAAATAAACTTTATATTCTTTTCAAGGGTTTACTTCACAATGCCAATTTTTTTAGGATTGTTTACACTTGTATTTCAATCAAAGGAAATTATTATATCATTATATAATTAACCATTTAATTATATTCTAATCTATTTATTAATTTCATTTATCATATAATATTATCATTTTACTACTCTTTGGTACCGAAAATGGTTTATAACATATTTTTAAGAAAACATGACTTCATTTCTCTTTTTAGTCAGAGATCCTGTTTTCTTCTAAAAAACTTATTTTATTAAAAAAAAGTTTTAATTTTTTTAAACATTTCCAAGATGATTTATTAAAAAAATTAATCTTTTTTTCCTTTAGGATTGTTTTCGATATAATATTATTTTCTTTTTCTGAACAAGGAACATGTCTAACCTTTTTATCTTGGGAATGGTATGTTATTTTACCTTATATGAGATTTATGGGTTTACCCACCATTATTTCTCAAAAGTATCCTTTGAAAGTTTTAAAGGATATTTTTTAAATATTTTTTTCAAAATTTTATTTTCCAAGAAAATTAGTTACAATTTTTTAAAAAATTAAAATGATATTTTTCTCAAGAATGTATTTCAATATCATTTTATTTTATCCACTACAATAAACATTTAATTTTACCCCACTTTGGATATGTTATATTAATACCATCTATATTATTTCTCTGTATGGTTTATGATTCCTTTGAAAAATTATAATATTTTCATTCAATACCTCGATTCCTTTGTTATTCCCCTTGAAATATCCAATTTTCTATGATCATTGAACATTGAATTTACCCTAATTATCCATATCATTTATAATGGATATGTTCATTTCCTAAAATATATACCATTTTTACAGATTATGTTTACATTGAAAATTATATGATTATCTAGGGAAATATTGATAAATCTTTATCCATTATTCATTACAAATATTTGATAAGGAAAATTGTTTTTGAATTAAATATATTATTCTAAATATAAGGAATTTTTTGGACATAAAATATACTGGTAGGGGACCCTTTAATGCAATCCCTATAGGTTGGGGACCAGTTAATAAAACCCCTACAATGAATCAATAGTCTCATGAGATGAAATTAGTTTGAGAAAAATCTTTAGAGTTTGTTTCCTAGTAAAATATATGGGTTTCAACCCATAGACTTAACTGATCTTATGAAAGGTCTTGGTGGTGGTGGTTAATGTGCCAAATACATGACATATAATAATTAATAATTTCCTTCATTTTGTTTTTGTTTTTATTTATCAGTGTGATTATTTCATCTCTATATCTATAGATGCATTTTAATCTCATTTTATTGATTAAATGGCATACGTTTAAGTTTTTTACTTTTCTATATTGATTACGCCATATCAAGTTATATAAATGGCATGTTCTATCAATTATTTTCCTTTCTATATTGACTATTATAATTGATTAATTATTTCTTTAGCTATTATTAACCCTTACTGAGCATTTTATATCACCCTTTTTTTGTTTAATTTCCCCATTAAGAAAAAATACTTGAATAATATTTCAAGGATTCATATATTTTACTTATGTTATTCTTTATTTTCATTTTTCCTATGTGTTATGGGTAACATTCATGTAATTTGGTTTTCCAAAACTACTAAATTTTTCAGTTTTTTGAGATTTGAACCTTGTATATATGCCAATGTAATAAAGTAATTCCCTGACTCTGATATTTTTTGTGTCAGGTCATTATATCATTGGATAATTTTTAAACTAAAGCGTATTCTTGGAACCGATTACTTTTATTTAAAACATAATTTCATTTTTCAAGGAAACCAATCCACTTTAGAGTTATTTAATCTTTATTTATCACCATGTAAAAAATAATTAATGTCAAATTGTACCTTATTATACTCTTTAATTTTTATTTTAAAATCCCGAAGTCCTCTTAAATTTTCATTTGAAACAAATTTCTCTTCCACAACCTTCTCTACTAGAGAAATATCATCTCTTTATTGGTCAAAAAAATTTAAAGGCTCCTTTAATGGAAACTTAATTTTTATGTTTTTATTAAATTGTTAATAAAACACCTTAGTATAAGCATCTGGTTTAAATTTACAATAAAAAATTCTTGTTTTATTTTCTATTCACTTTTCGTTTTATCTCTATGAATTTTTCTATCATAGAATCTTTTAAATTTGATATAAATTTTTTAGTCATATTCTTAAAGATATATATAATCTTCCCCATACACATTTCATATTAGTATCTTCCATTGAAAACGTTTTATATATGTATTTTAAGATTTGATGTTTTATTGAGGCTAAATATCTTAATTTTTTTTTCTATGAATTTTGAATCGCCATAATCACATTTGATTCATGTTGAACACCTCACAACAAGGTGTCTAATACTCCCATAATTAAAGTAGACTAATTTTACATTCCATAAAATCTTCATCTACCTTATTTCAACTTCTTTAAGAAATTTTTACAAACTCATCAATTACATCACCTTATCCATGGACTTGAGAAATTTCTCCTTAGATAACTGAGTCAAATTTTATTCCAACATCATAGACATCTCATATGTAGCCAAAATTCTTTATATGTCATCAAGTGAATGCTACATAAGGTATCATTTATCTGACACCATTAAATTAGTATTGTAAAAAGGTGTTAATAATTATAAGATTTTCATAAAAACTTTTATCCCCCAGAGATATTAAAATAACACTATGTTTGATACCTTACATTTCCCATAACACTGATAATAAAAAAAATCCAAAATATTATTATTTGAACATGAATATTATAAAATAACCATTATACTATAGTGTTTTAATAATATTAACTATATTATGAAATAAATATTATTTTCACATTTAACATAAATATAATTATGATTATAAAATTAATGCATACTTTTTAGTAAATCTGTATTATGCTCAATATATATATATTCTTCAAAAATATTATTTTATTGATTTCTATCAGAAAAATTATATAATTAATTCTAGAAACTTTTATGAAAATTTATTTGAAAAAATGAAAATAATTTTTTAATTCATCATTTCTATATTATCATAATATATATTTTCATGAATATTTAGAAAATATTAATTTTTTCTATAAATATTGAAAAATACAAAAAAAAATTTAATAATGTCATTTCTTTTAAATAAATTAAGAAACATAAAATTTTCATTATGTTTTCAACATGGTATCAAGTTGAAAAATTATTATTTATTTATATTTCATCAAATTTAAAAATTTAGAAACAAACATATATTTTATTTTAGAATAATTTTATTTTGGGGATTAAAATGAGATTTTTATGAAAACCGTTTCAATGTACATAATGTTTCTCCTTTAAGTAATTAAAATAATCCGTATTTGGGAATGTTTTAAATGATATTTATAGATTATATATCATTAAATATTAATTTAATTTAATAAAATGTTAATTATTTGTCATATATTTAATATAAAATCATCTTTTGCTTGAAAAATACCCTTCTTTGAAACACGCATCTTCATCAAATATGTGGGTTTTGTTTTAGGTGTAATTTTTCTAATTATATTAATTAAATTTGGTAAAATGTATTTCATTTTTTCAATAATAATTTCCAAATTATTTTTTATTTTCATTTTCATTTTCATGTATAAAAATTGTTACCTTTGTAAAAAATATTTTCCCTGGTATAGGTAATATAATGAAACGAGTTATAGTTAAAAGGTAAATGATTAAAATACCTATAAAATAAAATTTTAAATGGGTGTTTGTTTATTTATTGACCAAAAAGAAAATTTAAAACATTAAATATTAATATAATTTATTTTAATTAATTATACCCAAGTGTAGATGGATTTAAATATAAAATAATTATTATTTAATAACTTTAAACCACCCCTCCTCAAGTATAAATACCAACCCTCAGCACCCCATTTCTTATCATAAGTCATTAATCTCTAAAAATATCTTAAAAAACCTCTCCAACCCACTATAACTATGTTCAAGTGATTCTTGTTTGACCAAAATCCCAAATACATGGTCTTCAAGGGATCCATCAAGGAGGTGATATTCAAGAGATAATTTTCCCAAACCACCTCTATTATTTTATTTTATTTTTCTACCTTATATTCACCTCCTTAATCAATAATAGAATTATAACTCTATAAAAATTTACAAATAATAATTTTATGTTTCGAATGTAATATATTATATCATCCCCTTTTTTACCTCATCCTATTAAAATAAACAAAACTATTGTCCAACTTATTTGCAGCGAGCCCGTCGCAAAAAATCTTATTTGCGACGGGAAACATCATCGTCAGAAATAAGCCTCCGATTATACGTTTTATATATACATAAACGTTTTTGCGGTGGGCCCATTTCAAAAACTATTTGCGACGGGCTTTTGTTACATCGCAATATATATATATATATATATATAATGTTCTTCGACGGGCCCATCGCAATAAAGTATTTGCGACGGGAAAGTATTCATGTCGCGAATATGTTCTTAGAAATATTTAGTTATACTATTTTCGATGGGACCCCTTCACAAACGGTACCATCACAAATAATAAATTAATTTTAAAAAAAATAAAATTTAATAAAATTACGATTAATGAAAAAATAATATTACTATTATTAAAACAATAAAAAATAAAAAATATTAAAATTATCAATATACACAAAAAATTATAAAAAAATAATAAAATATTAAAGATAAAATTATGTAATATTTTCACAGATATAAAAGATATAAAATGTAAATAATTCATATTATAAATTTAAATTCAAATGTTTTTAACATAAAAAAATCACAGGGGGGTCGTCTTCGGGAGGAGGTGGAGGAGCTGAAGGAGCTTGTGGAGGAAACTCCATCCCTGAACTATGAGTCAGATGGTGCATGTACTCCATCTGCTCGTGATGCTGCTGTTGTCATCGATGTGTCTCCTCCTCATGCTGTTGTTGCTGCTGCTGCCATCGACACATCTACTCCTCGTAATGCTACTTCTGCTGCTGCTACCGCTGACACGTCTCTTCTTGATACTTTTGCAAAGTCTCTATAAGCTCAACCTTAGCTTGCAATTTCTCCTGATACATTGTTCGAGAAGATGATGCCTCTCCATGAGATCCTCTCAAGCTGGACACCAACATCGCAGTAGTACCATAATAAGTACCAGGAGTCAAATGAGATCTAATACCAACTAATCTGCCATTCTCAAAGCTATACTAAGTCACCTGCATCCATGTCTCCTCATCGAAATAGTGAGCATTGGTCTGCTCAGTCGTCTCGTCCTGACCCTCAGCCTGTGTCTGAGAGGTCATAGCCTCATATTACTCCTTCAATTCCAATTTTAAATTAAAATTGTGAAAATATTATATGCAGTTAATCATCAAACTGAAAAAATTAATACTAACCACAATTTGACGCCGGTGATCACCTCTAATCTCTCCGGTGGCTAGTCATTGTACATCCTCTGATAAACATCAAACTCCATAATATCGTGATGCTCGACTGCCTACTGAAATATAAAATAAACTATTTATATTTAAAGTTATATAAAATATCTATAAAATATACTTACCAGATGCTCTCTATGTGAACTGAATGTACGAATACCATCTCGATGTGTCACCTCCTGTCTCCCCCAGTTTTATCGCCCCACTGGAGATCTCCTCTGAAATCCACCACCCAGCTAGTGTAAACATAATCCATCCCAAACGTGAGATAGAATGTACTGTGGTTGGTGGGATCTATATGACTCTTCAAATTATGTCACCCCTTCTTTTTAATGGTTGCCGTTCTCAAATTGTGAAAAAACTGACAGAAACGATCACGCATAGAAACATGCCATGCCGTGTGGATAGCATCATGCATTCTATCATCGATAGGATACCATAAACCCTACAAATAATTTATAATATCGAGCTGTTAATAAAATAAATTTCAAAATAAATATTATTTTTTTATGTACCAACCAATGATGGAACATGTCACGTTTCACATAAATGGGAATCTGTTCCCATGTGATCCATGGCTGAGAAAAATAATTGCACAAGATAGTACTCCCCTGTCCAATAGCTACATGCCCAAAACTATGAAAAATGAATAAATAATCAAACAATTTGTATATATATAAGTAAATTAATGAAATATAACTAACATATATGGGTTACCATACCTCCGTGTGCGTAGATCAAAACCAAGATGTGGATGTCGCTCGAGGATAGGGTCAGGAATAATCAGTCGTGCAAGACCGCACCCCCTCGGTGTACCCTATGAACTACCAGTAGGATGAGGGTCAGATGAGCTAAAATCCCCCTCATCCAACGGTAGGTCATCCTCCTGTAACTCGAGAAATAGCTCAGGGTCCATCTGAAACACAAAATGATTGTTGTTAGCAGATAGTTGAAAATAACTATTATATAAAGATATATATTAGTTATGATTATAATCAGCATTTAACTGTGTCAATTTTCATCTTCATCCTCTTCTCCATAGCTGTCAATGTCAATGTCTTCATCTTCCTCCTCAACATCATCAATATCCATATGAGTTTCAGTTTCTTCCTCTCTTGTCATTTCAAATTCATTTGTAGCATCACTAACATCTTCATCACCATCGATCCTTAACTGTGGGGTGTCATCATCTATATTCACATCTCCTTGTGAATCAGATGGATTTTGAGCATTCTCTTGAAAATTATCAATTCCTTCCACTTCAGCAAAACCACATTCATTTTGAGTAAACAGATTTTCCTGAGATTTCATTTTTATTATGCTCCCCCATTATTGTGGAGATGATTACAAATTTTACCTTCATTATCCAAGAATATTTCGTTTGGTAATTATTACTAATAAAAAAATTGTACTATCAATATTTAAGATAAAAAATATTAATATTATTAAAATATTAAAAAATTTATAAAATATTAAAATTCTCAATATTCGCAACAAACTTTTCTATATTCTTAACATGTTCAAATCTCAAAAGGTCTTCAATTGTCATGTCACGCACAATAAAAAGTTTTTGTTAGTCATGTGCAATGTAAACTCTATAATTGTACTTGTATAGTCGATCACCTCATAAGTATTGTTGGAATAGGATGACCAAAGTAATTACATTCTCATCTCTAAGAATCATCCCACATAACGCTTTATATAGATCATTCTTTCTTAAAAATTAGTGGGGATATCAGTATCTTTCCCTTAAATTTTCAAGGAATAATTATCTATGTAAAGGTTCATGTGAGATAATTCTTATAGATAAAAAGGGTATGACTTGGGTTGTCCTATTACAACACTACTTGAAAGGTTATCAACCATACAAGGACAATTATTGATTTTATATTGGACATGGCTGAAACATCCTTTTTATTGCGCATGACCTGATAATTGGCGACCCTTTGAGATTTGAACATGTTATGAATAGAGAAAAGCCTATTGCGAATACTGATAATTTTAATATTTTATAGATTTTTTATTATTTTAGTAATATTAAAAAAATTATAAATATTGATAATATAATTTTTTTTATTCCTAATAATTACAAATTATTGACAATTATTGCTAATTATTTCAAATTATTGCTAATTATTGCAAATTATTGCTAATTATTGATAATTATTTCTGATTATTGATAATTATTTCTAATTATTCCTAATTATTCCTAATTATTGCTAATTATTCCTAATTATTCCTAATTATTTCTAATTATTGCTAATTATTCCTAATTATCCCTAATTATTCTTAATTATTCTTAATTATTCCTAATTATTCCTAATTATTCCTAATTATTCATAATTATTCCTAAT
The DNA here is from genome assembly GCA_963277665.1 of Viscum album. Classification (NCBI taxonomy): domain Eukaryota; kingdom Viridiplantae; phylum Streptophyta; class Magnoliopsida; order Santalales; family Viscaceae; genus Viscum; species Viscum album. The sequence goes on from OY728152.1 coordinate 2,091,219,571, forward strand.
TATTCCTAACTATTCCAATTCTTGTTTCTAATTATTCCTAATTATTATTAATTATTCCTAATTATTACTAATTATTCCAAATTATTCCTAATTATTAGTAATTACTCTTAATTATTCCTAATTATTCCTAATTATTTCTAATTAGTCCTAATTATTCATAATTATTCCTAATTTTTTCCAATTCTTCTTAATTATTCCTAATTATTACTAATTATTCCTAATTATTACAAATTATTCCTAATTATTACTAATTAACCCTAATTATTACTAATTAATCCTAATTATTACTAATTATTCCTAATTATTCCTAATTATTACTAATTATTCTTAATTATCACAAATTATTACTAATTATTCCTAATTATTACTAATTATAACTAATTACTCCTAATTATTACTAATTATTACTAATTATTACTAATTATTACTAATTATTACTAATTATTACTAATTATTACTAATTATTACTAATTATTACTAATTATTACTAATTATTACTAGTTATTACTAATTATTCTTAATTATTCCTAATTATTCCTAATTATTCCTAATTATTCCTAATTATTCCTAAAAATAACTAATTATTACTAATTATAGCTAATTATTACTAATTATAGCTAACTATTCCTAATTATTCCTAATTATTCCTAATTATTCCTAATTGTTCCTAATTGTTCCTAATTATTCCTAATTATTACTAATTATAGCTAAATATTATAAATTATTGCTAATTATTACTAATTATAGCTAATTAATACTAATTATAGAAATTATTACTAATTATGGCTAATTATTACTAATTATAGCTATTTATTACTAATTATAGCTAATTATTACTAATTATAGATATTTATTACTAATTATTACTAATTATAGCTACTTATTTATTATTATTACAAACTATTACCAATTATATCTTACTATTACTAATTATATATAACTATTACTAATTATATCTAAGTATTACTAATTATATCTAACTATTACTAATTATATCTAACTATTACTAATTATATCTAACTATTACTAATTATATCTAACAATTACTAATTATATCTTACTATTACTAATTATATCTAATTATAACAAATTATATCTAACTATTACTAATTATATCTAACTATTACTATTTATTTCTAATTATATATATTTATTGCTAATTATATCTATTTATTGCTAATTATATCTATTTATATCTAATTAATATTAATTATGACTAATTATTTATAATTATCACTAATAATATCAATTTCTTAGTAAAAATAAATATAAATAAAAATCAATTGAAATCTAATTAAATTACAACTAATAAAAAACAATTAAAATTAACATAAAAAATAAAAAAATATAAAAAAAAATAAATATAAATACCTTAAACTTTGATATTCTGAAGATATTGACGTCTTCTGATTGCTCTCGTATAAAAAATTTCGACTAAATGAAATTTTCTTTTTGAAACTGAAGAAAGAAAAGAGGGAGAGGGCAAGATGTGAATGATTTGGAAAAAAACGGATGGGGGTATATATATGTTAGATTAGTTGCGACGTGGTTATTAGTGATAGAATTCTCGTCTCAAATCATGGTATTTGCGATGGGGCCCGTCACAAATTTCCTCGCCCACATTAATTATAGTCTACGGTTAAAAGGTTATTTGCGACGGGTCCCGTAGAAAATAGTTCCTGCCGATAGTATTTTTGCGGCGGGATGACATTCCATCACAAAAAGTTATTAACCGCCGCCGAGTATTTGCAAAGGGATCCCATCGCAAATACCCCTGTGCAGTTTGGCACGCAAGCCCTGTTGTTTAGCGCGAAAGTCATGCCAAACTATTTGTGACGGGAGACATCTCCCTGTCGCAAATAATATTCATGCAGTTTCGAGCGCTAGTCGCACCTAACTATTTGCGACAGGAAACAAAAATCCATCGTAAATAATTGGTTATTTGCAATGGTGACTGTTTCCCATTGCAAATAACATCTTGGATGGCTTATTAGTGATAGGAAGAAATACTGTCGCAAATAAGCCGTTGCAAATAGTGATTTTTCCCATAGTGTAAAAGAAATAAATCATCAAGAGTCAGAGTTTTTGTGGGAGTTGGATATGACTATTTTTATTATTTATTTTCATGTTTTAGACGATTATAACTACTTTTGAGAGTTGTGTTAAATAGTGTCTCCCAAATTTTAATAATCTTTACTGGTTGGCGTAGTTTCACTCTTAGGATATCATGCTCTTGGTCAATTGTTTTTTGAGTCATCCAATTTTGAAACTAGTATTTATGCCTTGAAATAAATTCTTTCTCGTCACCCTCTTCTTCTTGTTGGGAGGTGTTCCAACATGTCACCTATATAGGGATCCTCCCCAATATCAGCTATCTAGAATCAACCATTCACTAGGGGACATATTTTAAGACAAATCACTCATATATGGTGTGACCTAGTCTTTTATAGAAATGGTAGTAGTCATGGATGCCAGTGAGGTTTACCTCATTGGGTTTCCTAGGAACCGGTAGCTTAGTTAGGTTAATTTACATGGATAGAAGGAAATTAATTAGGTCATGATAATTTTAGAAGGAAAACACATTGTTCCTATGTTCCTAAAACCATGAGTAACTCTTATCTTATTTTCCCTTTAACTACGGGAGATTTTGTTACCAATTCCACTAGATAGGAGATGCTTGAATATTTTGGTCCTGTATGTATTCTTGGATAACCACTTTCACTAGTTTTATTGTAAAAAAATTAGTCTTTACCTTATCGAGACATTTCCCTTGCGTCATGTGCGTGGATCAAGATTTTTCTTAAGTTTACTGAATGGATTCTTTTATGTATTATGATGTTTCTATGAATAAGTGGAATCAACGTGGATATTTCATTTGGATTAAAGGTGTTTTTAGCTCATCCTAAATATTACTAGCACAAATTTCCTGCAATTTATCTTGAAATTGTGGGATTATTAGTGGATAGGTTATACCTATCCATATATCTATAAAGTCGTAAAAACTCACATTTTTTAGTTGTTTGAATTTTTTTAGATCAACAGGAACTGTTTTTCTTAATTTGTAGATGTATTGATAAAGGAATTGATGAAGAAGGTATTACCAACCCATGATATATACGTAAGGACATATGTTATACCAAATTTAGTCTAGACCTAAGAGAGTCTCTAAAAATCATATTAGTTTGGTCGCCTCATACTTTCCATGAGGGCCAAACATTAGGCCCCATCAAGATATGAAGTGTGAGAGATGTTGTTCTGGGTCTCTCATGCCATCGAAGGTCTAGAAGATAATAATTACCTAATTGGGTGGGTTAAATGATTCATCCACCCATTTAGGATAATATTACTTTTCAAGCATCGTAGTGGTGTGTCACTATTCCATGGCTTATATTCAACTAGATATGGATTTGATGGTATTGAGGAGTTCTAGAGGTATAAATATCTTGTCCACCTATATTATATAGGGAGTGGGTGAGGCCTATTATGGTGGCATCAATTTCATATCCCAATTATTCTTGATCTGTTCTAGGACTGGAAAATCATCATGATAAGGGAGATGATGTCACTATAATGGGAGAATACCACTATCATCCGGAACTTACTCATCTGTATAAACCAGTTTCCAAGATCCAAATCCATCCAGATGAACAAATTCCACTCTTATAGGGGAGTTTTCTCTCTTCTATTGTGTGTGTGGGTTGATGTACTTTTCTATTTGAAGGTGACACCCAATGGGTACTTTTCTCCTAATTAGTTTCTCATTGAGTTGTATGAGAATCAATATATCATTCTCATTTTGTGTTATTCATTCCTCTATAGTGGTGATTTTGGATTTGATGGTTGGTGAGTGGGATTTCATCACACCTTTCCTTTATCCTTGAGTGTTCACAATTTTGGATTTGGAAATTCATCATTCGGAGGTGCGAGGTTCAATCTCTTTTTCTAAATCCATGTTTATACAGCATCATTTTGTGTATTCTGATTGTCTATATCTCAAAATATAGTTTCTTCCTTTCATCCCTCTACGTAATAATCTTATTCCATGTTGTTGTCTGTATTTATGGTTATGAAATTCATCGATGTTTATTTGGAAATTTTATTTAACCCATTAGTATTCGTGTAATAAGTTGGTTTGTTCTATTTTACTCTCCTATGAGAGTTTCTTCCTGGTCTTTTCTTTGACCCCTGACCTTATTTGAGAAACTTGTTTTAGGATCCATAGGGGGTTTTATTTCCTTTTCCATACATCTCCCTGTCTTGGTCGATGAATAGTGAAATTAAAGAAGTTTTTTATTACTTTTCAAGTGGGCCCCAAAAGGATTATGTGTACCTCACAGTGGAACAAATGACTGGGATATCAGCAATCAATATTTACCTTCCATCCTTAAAAAGATTAATTCTTAAAATGGGGATGATAATGAAAAAAATTTCCACATCCCTAGGGTCTAGGGTTGATCAGGGCAACTATTGGAACTTTCTTATCCTACTTTCAAGGTTCTAGTGATTCCTTAGTTAATAATTGAGTTAAAAATTCTCCCATCCCTATGGAATGGGGTAGATCTATAACCACCAATAATTTCAATAATTATATCTTGGACTTTTATGATCATGGTGGTTGTGATTAAGATAAAATGTCACCATCCCTATGGGCTAGGTTTTATACTGGGTGGATTTCATAACAGTTACTTTCATGATCTTCCAGATTTTGTGAAATCTCTTTCACACATAGATCAAGTGCAATGACTACTTGTGATGGAGGTCTCTTTATAAGATTATTTTTCAGGTAATTAGTAAATTTTAATTCCTCTTTTGATGTGTTTTCCCATTTTTTTAGATATGTGACATATGATTTTACTAGATTTCTTCTCTCTCTATTCACAATGCCTTTGTGTCCTAAAATATGAGGTGTTTCGTTGTATTACCATACTAGCCTTCACATTTCATAGTTCCATGATTTTTCTTCTAGACATGAAATTATAGGATGTTTCATTTGGTGAGATTTTCTTCCCAAGGGATAGGCTAAAGTGTTTTACTGCATACTTCCCCCCATCCTAAGATACAAATGTCTGAATGTGCTTTAGAAATCATCCATGTAGAGTTTTTAGGATGTGGAGACAAATACTCCATAGATGTATTTATTCTCTACTAATCATAAATCCCACTCCATGTCGATGTGTACATGTATATTAAACAACATATGGTATTTATGATTTAGATGTGACCCCAATATCCATGATAAGGGCGGTGTATAGCCATCAACAATTGATGGGTCACCCATATATTCTAGAATAAGTAAAACATGAAATCCTCCTCTGGCTCACCTGGGATCTAATATTAAGAAGTATAGAATAGGAAAGAACATGGTTGTGATGTTTTTTTCCAGAAAAATCCCTCCAAATATCCATTTTAACCCTTTCGTCATCAAGGTTATGTGCCTCCACCTGGTCAAACCATAGATGGTTCTTCTCTAGGTCGTCTGCTAACTATAGTGAAGTGATGATGATAGTTAAGGGGGTACTATATATAGTAATCCTTTGTGTTTCAAGAACCTATCTATGCAAATCTATATTGGAAATGGCATTATTTTAATTCCCATGTGATATGTTACCACTGTGACGTTTTCTATGGTAGATATTTGGAGTAGAGTACCTATGATCCAACCCTTTACTTCCACAATTAGGAATATTAAGGTAGTCATTAGTTTTTTATTTAGAAAAAAATTTGGTGGACTCTCATGGTGTTTCATATATCCATCATACAGCCTTGAAGAAACTTGAATTGAAAATATTAGGGATATGAACTTTATTCTACGTCATTTTTAGAATATGTTGACCTACCTTTTGGGGTTGAGTAAGAAAATGAGCCTACTTAATTATTGTTTATAGAATAAATTGATGATTTTTGTTGTATTGGGACTATGATCTCACTACAGAGTAGATGTTAAAGTATGCTAGTGATATTCTATATTATCGGTTGGTATATGAGATTAATTATGGGTGGTTTCTAGAATATGTCAGTCAACCATGGATGATGTAGGGGTATGAGCCCTGTTTAAATTTAAATCCCCCATCAAAATATTCCAATGGACCTCTGGATGAGATGATGGATATGAGCCTCCTTATGTACATACACTGAAGACTATTGGTTCAATCTACCATTATTAGATGTAGGGATATGATCCTAGATTTTATAAGCATCTAGAATATGTCTAGTATCTTTATTGGTAGGTATATGAGTCTTCCCTAAGGTGATTTCCAAATTTTACTGACACACCTCTATTCTAGTGGGGGATTGAGACAACTATTGTTCCATTAGAATATGATTTTGGATTTGTTCAATCAGAATGTGTGGTAATCTAGAGGAATTTTAAAATCTTGGTTGGTGATCCATAATTGGGATTAGAATATGTTACAAATCCTATGCCTTGTCCTTTATGAGAATATGATGATAATTATACCAAACAAGAATAAGAATTTGATCTTTCACAAGAATAGCCACATGTACAAGCTCATCACGGTGAAATTATTCTCATGATATTGAGATAAGGATATGTTTGTATCCCTATATCTATACAAAAGTTTAAATATTCCAAAGGAGCTCCTCAATTATTTATAGAATTTAGTGACACTTAAAAATTTTGTGTATAGGAATATAGTACTACAAATTATCAGTTTCCATGATACTCTAGAAAATATATTCAATTAATAGTGGGAAACAATCCCACTCATTTCCTCCTAGTTACGTTGGGATATATCAATGGGATTCATGCATATGGTTAGGATATGATCCCCCCCCCCCCCCCCGATGATTATTTCTAAAATATACAGCAAGAACTTATTTGGGTGATTAGGGATGCGACCTACTCATTGTCCACACCCAAAATATGTCTATGGCATTCTTTAGTGGAAGTTGAAATATGAGCCCACTCCCATTGAACTATAGCTCTCTGAACCCTATGATATATCCATTATTCATGGGAATTATTATCTAGGGTGGTGACCTATTGGGATGTTCCCTTAGTAGAAAAATGAGGGGTATAAGTAAGATAATAATTGTTACAGTAGTTGAAGGGATCTCTCCTTGGAATATGTTGGAATGGGATAGAGATGGGGTTTACTCATTGATCCACCCTACTAGGGCAGGGAAGGTGCTGATTTTCATGATTTGCGGATAGGCATCTGAATTGGTGGGTAGTGGAGACATGAGACACCAATTTTTTTGTTATTTCCTTTAATGATATGAGATCATATGATTCAGCATATTTATACCTCTACATGTATCCTTAAGGTCGTTTATCATACCACATTAGTGATATTCCTTTTCAATTATTTTTCTCACCCTAAGTAGAAGGTGTCATGTGAGTGATGTTGTTTTTCAACCAACGTAGGTTGTTATCATAGATGATGTTATAGAATATTATCTCTATGATCACATGATCATAGGTCAATGTGATTTATGTGATAATTGTATCTATAGTCACAAATACATCAAGGAACAAGGTCTGCAATCATTGCGCCATCTCATGTATGAAACATGATCAATTAGCTGCGCACAAGTAACACAATGGTTCATTATTTTTGTCTTTTCAACCATTTTTCTTATATGGAATGTGTATGGTGAAATTAAATATCTCATGGGATCCATGATTACTTTTTATCATTTAAATATTTCATTTTTGGCTCACCATTTTTTTCGTAGGAGACTCAAAATAAAATGGTTGGATGGGTGGTCAGCAGATCATTTTTATTAATTGAAATATTTACACCAAGTTAACTATTTTTAGGTCTATAAAAAGGTTCTCGTTAGCCAATTTTGAAAAATATGATGCTCTATGACTTGATAACCCATATATTCTTTTATTTATTTCTTTCTCATGTAGTGATCTATTTTTTTCTTCCCATGTAGACTCTTAATGGTACCCCCATACATAACAAGCTACAAAATTTATTTACAAAGGCATGTGGTTTTTTTGGATTTCAAAACTAATGACACTTAGGAACTCACATTGGTTGAGAGTTTTCAAAGTTGGGATCATCACACACTTTGGGGGGGGATTATTTCCTACTCTGAGACACTCTTACATATTTAATATATGTTCATGAATCATTCTCAAATCATCATACTGGACTAGTTACCCTAAAAAATAATATGGTGTTGAATCCTTTTATATGAAAGAGGATATTCTATAAATAATAATATATGTATATATTAATGGTTCCCCATATATTTACCATTATTTATTATCAATAGGTGACCGATTATTTTTTAATTCCATTTAACCAAGAACTATAGAGTTTACTACCATCCAAGAAGGTGATTAGTATTTTGACAAAGGGATTGAACCTCCAAGAGTTCCCATATGTATCCTGTGAAATACGAATCAAATCCCATGTAGTTCATTTTATAAATTTTTATGTCAAATAACAGGACTACATCATACGTTTTAACATTATATGGCAATGATGTATATGAGGTAACTTTGGTATTGGGTAAAGATCATTTCCCTTATGAAGGAACATTATGTATCCCACATATTACAAGAATTAGAGTATTGTTAGTTCAGTATATTTTCAATTTTATGATGGATGTGGAATGATAATTAATACTTTAATGGGTTGTTTCCCCAAATTTTATCAATAGTAGAATGCCTTAGGGACCCAAAACCATAGATTATTACCAACTACGGAGGTATTGGTACCATATTATTAAACTTGGATTACACGAAGAGGTTTCCAAGATTTGGAGGATTTATGATGCTAGTGAAATGATAATTGAAAATGCCTAATCTCATGTGAGGCATGCACTGTATGAGAAACAATAGATATCATTGGATTGGGTGCACTATGTACGGATGGATGACTTAGGCTCTAAAGTATCCTTTATGGATTGTTTGATATAGCGCTCGACCATTAAGAAGGAATCCTATGTATTCTACTTATAACTAGATTTAGAGTCTCTATAATTTATTTGGTCCCTAAATCATTAATGGGTTTGTCATTAGGCATAGTCAGGATTACACTTGAGAGGATTCCCATGTATAAACCCATTTCTTATCTACTAAAGGACAAGGAAGAATAATATACTCATAGGTGGATTCATGTTCCCTTGGTTAGAGTTTTTATGATATGGATGGACCTATAAGAATGTGGATTCCCTTTTGAGTATGGTCCATAAGATGGCTTCCTATATATCCTATCATGGAATGATTCTAAGTCCTCATAATTCATTTCAATTCCCCAATCCATTTATGGATGAAAAATAAAGGTAAACCCATATGGGGTGGGTCTTATGAACTATAGTAAATGAGATGTGAAGGGACGTACACCACAGTAGATTCCAATGATATATATAAAACCCTTATTCTATGACGGATAGATAGTGGGTGACCATGAGTTTTCATCTATGATTTCCTGGATGGAATATGGATCCCATAATACTGATATGGTTGCATGAGAACCTAACCGATGTCCATTATGGACACTTCCCTTATGAAGTGGGGAAGTTCAACCAAAGACCCATGGTTAATAGTCTACACAGTGTGAGGGTATATTCTTATGTATTCATGATGGAAATGGTTGACATGTCCTGAGAAGAATTCATGACTGGTCTTGGGTGTCTTATTAACATATCGATTGTCTATTCATGATATTTACAAGTTGTCTAACTGACTCATCGGAGGTATCTTCATAACATTTCCAATGAATTTTCTTAACACGTTGAAGGGTTTCTTCCATTGATAGTTGACATCTATAAGGGTACAAACTTGTTTTAAGCTGACATGTCCATGGTGCTTTGTGTGGTCAAAGAAGACAAGTCCATGGTGCCTTATTTGATAGAAGATGACATGTCCAGGGCCTTTCGTGTGATCAAATATGAAAGTATGGAGGGCTATCACAGGGCCTAGATGAAATGTCTAGATGTCTCCACATAATCAAGGAACTAATTATGAGAATCACATGAGTGTTTTGGGTGAAAAAATAACATATCTTACTTCACATGAATCTCCCATCATTTTTAGTCTTCTTCAAATTAACACCCTAAAATTTTTAAGGAATTTTCCTACTAAGGAACCTCATGATCAAGCTTATGGGTTGAAGTCTATTCCTATGTTCCATCAAACATTTTAGATATTCTTAACATTCTTAATGAAGTGATAATGTGAAGCGAATACACATATTGTGTAATCCCTTAATTTACTCACCAGAATTGTTTTAGGAGAAAGACTCTTGATATCACATGATCCTTCACACGAAGTTATCTCTCACCATAAGGTGTCTTTATTCTATGTGTTTGAGGGAGGGGGTTTATACTAATATTTTTTCCATAATCCATACCACTTTTTATGGATTTCAACTCTCATAAATCAGCTTGAGTTGGTAGAGGGACAATTCACACACGCTTCATTTTCCCCCCCATGTATAACTAATGATGACATCTTTGTATCATGTGATAAATATTGATTTAAGGATCACTACATCATTACCATATTTATTGATCAAATATATTATCAAAGTTATTTTACATGATCAATATATGATTCCAAAATAGTTTTTTCATATAATTGAATCCATATGTATAATAGCCTTCATCTGATAGAGTGGATATTACAAATAACCTTCACAATATTTGGATAAAATATCTATAGGTTATTGTGAGATAATTAAACATGTCCAATAGACTTTCATGCGATTAGGATGGCTCATATGGGTCCCTTCAAGAGGTAAATTTAGAATTTCCAAGGGCCATTTCATGATAAAGGAATTGATCACTCAAATTACCTAACCCCTTCGCATGAAATCAAAATATAACTTCCTTAAAATAATGATCCCTTCATTTTTATATTTTATTATTTGAATACTATGTTTTTTTCCATCGGTTATCTGTAAGAGTGTCACATGATCAAATAGTCATGTCAAATTCCATTGAGGATATAATTCCACTTGTCAAAGAACATTTCATGTGCTCAAGGTAGGCTTGTCTTAGGGACTTATCATTATCATCAATAGATAATTTGAAGCAGAAAACCACGTCACTTGAAAATCAACGTAAATCCCTTATCATGAATCTTAAATATTCTCATATTTTATTTTATGAAAATATTGGGATATATTCAATAATCCATTGATTGATGTGTCACGTCATCAAAAGAACTTATCTAGCATCCTTATCAAGATTATCTGTAGTCGTATAGAATATTTAATGAGTTATAGAGATCTTGTCATAAGGGCTTCACATGATCATGATAATATCATGTAATGTGAATAAATTATTATATTGATGAACCTCAGTTCATAAGATCATGATTATCATTGAATATCATAAAATTCTTCTAACCTAGAAATGTACCCCCCCCCCATGTAGCCATGTTTCTCCTTTATTTCCCTCATGCAGAAACTAAACCCTATTCTTCATGTGTTTATATAATTCTAAAATTGATAATTCTTCTTGGTAGGAATCAACATGTGTAACACCCCAAGATTTCATAGTGTGTTATTTCTTCAAAATAATTCAATAACTTGCACTACACGTAACACCGAGTTCAATAACACCTTGACTTACAAAAAAAATCCATTAAAAGAGGTATTGAATAGTATTAACTAAATTTTAAACTTTATATAATCCTTATAATTTTAGAATCCATATTATGAGTTTCTTAGTCATAATGCAAGAACAGATTCTTTTTCAGTATTGCACTTTTATCAACTTTTAATAGTGAAAACTTTTTAAATACAATATTTTAAACTTTTTGACTAAATGGAGACATCAAAAAAATTTAAAATGAAACATCCCAAGCTTCCACGGTATGCTTTCCTTTGAATAAAACAGTAGCGTGTGTTGTACGCAACTTCGAGTTTTAACACACACCACAACCGATCAAACTAGCCGTTATGAATAGTAATACCTACTTTTTAAAATTATATATATTTTATATTTCAAAATGGACTTCATTTTTGGATTTGGAATATCTAATTTAGCCTAAGGTGAAATTTTGGTACTTTTCGGATAACTTTCTTATTTTGATGAATAGTGAAAATTACTAAATTTTAATTAAAAACAACTTTTTTAATCAAAATAATTAATAGTGATAAGTTATGAACTTTAGTAGTTTTAAAGTATATTTAGAATATATTTTTACCATTTAATATAATGTTGGTCATTGGATGTAAAGACCCGTAAAATTCAAGGGAAATTTTTTTCTTAATTTTCTTTAGAATTTTACAAGAGCGCGGTTTCAGACGGCACCTGATTCCGAGGCCCGGAGTGCCCGGAATCATTTTCCGAAGTTTGGCTCGGGTACGTTCAGTGAACGAACGAGCGGGAATTCCTAACTTTTGATCCGGTGCTCGGAATTGAAATCTGAGGACACCGATGAACTCGCAGCGCCGATATTCGCTTAAAGAGACCTTTTCGGGAGTTGCGTTTGTTGCGGGTTGAAAGTTAGTTTTGGGGTTATTAGTTTGAGTTAAATAAAATTGTGTAGAACAATTTTATTATAACTTGTTAAAACCTATCAAAGGAGGTTGGAAGTGGGACCCACACCCACTTAACCTCCCTTGGGAGGATTAAGTGTGGTGGGGCCCACACGAACCCCTAATCCTTTCAAATTCTCTCAACTTGCTTAACCCCTAATTAAATGACTTGAGTTACTTTTAATTATGGGAGTTAAACCTTTTGAATTTCAAAACTTTTTAAATTCTTATGTGTTATGTGATAATAAAATAAGATGTGGTCTTATTTTATTTTGGGGTTTTTGTTTGTCTTCTTGAGAGGTGGAGAGCTCTTCTTCATCTTCAAACTCTGACGAGGAACTCGAAGAACGTTCATCTTGACGAAGAACGTTCAAGCTCCGACGAAGAACGCCGCACCTCCATTCTTCGTTTACCGTGTCAACGAAAGGGGACGCCACTTCTTCCTCGGACAACCTTCGTCGGCGTACATGTTTCGCCAACGACGTGTCTCTTCGAACGCATCCCTTCGTCATCGGATTTGACGAACGGCTACCGCGACGCCCGACCTCCGCGACGTCGTCTTCCGCGGAACGTTCACAATCTTCGAACCTTATACCCGAGGTAGGGGTTGTTGATTTAATATTTAATTATTTCATTCTTGCTCGTGGTTCGTATGACTATCGTGAGGATGTTGATTATTTAAAGTTGTGTTATTATTTAACGTGAGGGGGGCCGGACCGCATGAACACGGCCGAACCCCCCTCCATCGTTCTTGTTTATTCTTGCGGATGGAAGCAAGTGGCGTGGTGCCGTCGCACCACGCGGATGATCGTACTTTTATTTTACGCGGCGCCGTCGCGCAACGCCGAGGTAGAATCTTCAAGAACGCGACGCCTTCGCGCCGCGTTGAAAGGAATCAAGGTACGGCGAAAGGGGCGCGGTGCCGTCGCACCGCGCCGGACGATGAACACCGCGGCCGGTTCCGGGCCGCGGCGGAACGAGGAGACCGCGGCCGGTTCCGGGCCGCGGCGGAACGAGGAGACCGCGGCCGGTTCCGGGCCACGGCGGAAGAGAAGACCGGCGGCCGGGCCGCCGGCGTCGGAAGCCGAAGGGGGGGACCGGAATTTCCGGTCCCGTTTGAGAAAACCGGCCGGCCAGCTGGCCGGCCGGATGTCTTAAAAACCGGGGGAATTAATCCCCCGGCCAACCCATAAAAACCCCCCTCTTTAAGAGGGGGGCGGTTCTTTGAAGGAGGGGGGCAACCGGCCCCCTCGGTTCCGCACCAGCAGGCCCCCTCATGTGAGGGGGCAGTTTGTTTTAAAACCGGCGCGGCACGTGCCGCGCCGCCAAGGGGGAAAAACGGGGGAGGGCGGGGGTCTCACCCGCGCGCCGCCTGCGTGCCCAGCGCGCCGCCGCGCCGCCTCCGCGCGCCGCCGCCGGCCACCGCCGCCGGCCCGGGGGGGGGGGGGGGGGGGGGGGGGGTCGGGCCGGGTCGGCCAGGACCCGGACCCCCCCGTTTCGAACCAGAATCGGTTTTTGGGCCATATCTTGAGCCTTGGACCTCCGAATGACGAACCGTCTGCGGCAACGCGATCCTTGGATCGAGACGGTCGTTTCGGTATATCTCACTCAAGGTTTCGGATTACTTTGAGTTCGGCCGGGTTGGTTCGTTCACGAAACCAACCGGGCCTTCGGAGCGGAAACGCTCATATCTCGAGCTACGAACGTCCGATTGACGCGCCGTCAGTCGCGATGTGTTCCTCTTAGTGAGACGGATCTTTTGGCATACTCCGCCCGAGGTTTGGACGCAGGTGGAGTACGGTCGGGTTGGTTTAGCCTTAAAAACCAACCGGGTCCCGGAGACGAAAATGCCAATAACTCTCAGACCGGGCATCCGATCGACGCGCCGTCTGTTGCGTTGAGTTCCTGTTGACGATACGGAACTTTTGGATACATCAACTCTGGTCTTTGTGACAGTTGATGTATCAGCCTCTCGGCTCGTGGAGCGGACCCTCCGAACGAGCTTGCTGTGTGCGGAAACCCTAGTGATGGCTGCGACTGCTACAACTGCTACGACTACTACTACTGCTACTGTGACTGCGACGACGACAGTACAAAGATCCTGTGTGGATTCGACGACGACGACTACAGCACTCAGCGATCCTACATGGAACAGTGCTACCGAACCTGTGTGAGCTGAATCTTCTTTTTACCTTGAGCGGTGGAGCGCTTGGGTGTAGCGGCGAACCCATGGTACTTGACAGTGGTGGTGTGCTTGGATGCAGCAGCAGACCTTTGGCGGTGGAGCGCTTGGTTGTAGCGGCAGACCCGTGATACTCTACGAGTGTGTGCGCTTGGTTGTAGCGACAGACCCGCGACGGTGGAGACGTGCGTGCGGAGTACGGAGACCGTGTAGATGACTGAGACCTGACGACTGCTTGACCGACTCGACTTGGAGTGAGTCGACTAGCCCAGTGGACGGAGCGCCCAGTAGTTGGCAACAGACCCACGGCGGACGGAGCGCCTGGTAGTTGGCAGCAAACCCGCGGTACTCGACAGGAGGAGTACCTCAGTAGGCTATTTGGGTGAGCGCCCAGTAGTTGGCAGCAGATCCTCAGCGGACGGAGCGCCCAGTAGTTGGCAGCAGACCCGCAGTACTCGACAGGAGGAGTACCTCAGCAGTCATAGGTTAGTGAGCAGTACCTCGGAGTCGTGACAGGACTACTGCACACTTCAGAGACGGGGCTCTTCAGTAGTTACGGTTTCGATAATAAAAATCCTGGTTTGAGCTGAGTCAATGATCTTTGTGTTTCCTCATGATTGAGATGGGTCGCTTGATAACTTAGGTATATGTATGGGCATATACCTGGGTAATGGTTATCCGTTGATTTCATAAACTTGTTATAACCTGTGTGGATTTTACTATTTACTCTTCTTGTGGATTGGGTTGTTCTTGGGCTCGGTGTTGGAGCCGAACGGAAATTGGTGACATAGTTATATGTATGGGCATATACCTAATCAATACTGGATGTTACTTCGTGATTGTTTCCTTCTTGTGGTTTATCCTTTGTGGATTTCGGGAGACCTTCGAGGGTCTCGGGGTCCCTACTGAGTATCTTATACTCACCCCTGCACGGGCTATGCCCGCACTTCGTTGTGTTGGTTGCAGACGACGGACAGCGCTGACTGTGGTTGAGGCTTTCGGAGTAGGTCGGTACCCGGAGGAGGACCACTGAGCAGGACGTGCTCGAAGCGGACAGTTGGACCCGAGGAGTTGTGAGCTATCTGTACCTACCCTTCAGGTAGGATCCGTGGTGGACGATCCAGGAGCTGAGCCATCTGTACCTACCCTTCAGGTAGGAATCGAGGAGGACGTCCCAGGAGCCGCTTGTACTTTCAGTTGTTGTTTTCCCTTTCGAGTTGTACTTTACATTCAGTTGGGCTTGTATTCCGGCCCCCTTTACTTTTATGCACTTGTAGTTACTTTCCGCTTGCTGACTCTGTGGTGGTTGTTACTTATAAAGGCAATGCCTTCCCTGTTTACCGGGATTTTACGCCTTGGTGCTAGTCGCCAGCCCCTGGCCTATGGAAGGCGGGCTTGGGGTAGTCACGGCAAGGACCCCGAGGTCGGGTCGTGACATTGGACATAATTTTACAATTAAACCGAACATAAATAAGTGTCAATCTTTTGATAGTTATTATCTCTTAAAAACACGCTTTTTGTTTTGACAGCGGGAATTAATTTTAAATTAATTTCTGCCACTTCTGTGTTTTGAATTTAGGAAAATGGATTCCATATTTGGAATCAGGATGTTCAAATTGTGTAAATAGGGAACTTTTATTTTTAGACATTTTGAATAATTACTGCGGTAAATATTTTATTTACCATGGTTAAGGGTAAATCCGGTAAATTAGGGTTAAAAAAATAATATTATAATAATACTAAATTACCCTAAAACGTGTATTAACCCTATTGGTTGACACATGGTCGACCATGGGCATCTTTGGGTCGATTTTGGGACCCCATGGATCCACTTGTAAGTGATAATGACACTTTATTTTAATTAAGTTAAAATGAATACAAAAATGACACAAGCATATATCTTTTAGAAAAACAATTTTTACATAGGGTTATATATGTTGTATTTTCTATTATAAATATTCATTAGAAAAATAAAACGATTTCCTACATAATGAGATTTTATTTATAATTTGTAGACATTAAATAATTTATTTTATTTATGACACAATGATGATGCAGTAATTACTATAATAGTGAAAAATTAAAATAATTGATATTATAAATACCCAAATAAATATAATATCAAACTTTTAATGAATTAAACTAATTTTCTAGGATAATATGATATATTAGCATTGATTTAATTGACTTTTGTCGAAGTAATCAATCTTTTATGAGTTTCACAAAAATCAACTATTGAATAGTGTCAAAATTGACATAAAAGAGTTCTTAAAACAAATATTATATTATTAATTGATATTAAATTCCTAAAAATCTAAGGTTCGGCCAAGAGACTTATATCATGATAGGTTCATCATTAATGGACCACTTGGGGGTCTCTTGGATGTATATAGTAAGTTTATTAACCATATTATATAAAAATACCAAGAGACATTGTAAAAGTGAAACTAATTAACTTAGAGTTAATACTTAAAGATAAGGTTAATATAAGTACCCAAACCTGTCTAAATTCTATTGGTTGAGTGGTTTTCGACCTATCCCCACCTTAACCTTTGAATAGTCAACTTTGGAGCCATTAGAAACTGAATATAAATTTATTATAAATTAATATTTCTAGCTTTTCCAAAGGTTCCCCTCACCCCTCTTATAAAAAGGCACTCCTCCTTCTCATTTCTTCACACCTTCAAAGCCTTTTGGTTCAGAAAAACTCTTCCCAAATACTCTCCCAACTTCCCTCACTACAACCTAGAGGCCTTAGTTTGATCAGAAAGCCAACATAAGGAGCCCTTTTGATCAAATCAAAAGGAAGAACCCGAAGAAGAGGTAATGTTTTCACCACCCCTTTTTAAGTTCCTTTCTTCTTCCACTTCCTCTTTCTTTGTTATTACCATTATAAAATAATAACTCCAGTATCATATATATACTGTGATGTTATTATAAATATGGTACAACCATATTCAGTATTCTATCCATCCTTTGAATAACATGTCACCATACGTGCGTACGTACGGCTTACCGTCTCCACGTCGTGGTTTAATTGTTATTCAATATATTATTATTTGGATGGGTATAATAATGATGTGTAACTCATGTAAATAATAAATATAACATGATAATGATTTTTTATATATGATATAAAATCCAATTATATATTATTTTAATATCAATAGAATGATATTGTCGCTCGTGCGTATGTACGGACTACCGTCTCCATGAACGCGATGAGATTCATTGTCCATCATATCCATCCAAGTATAATTATAATTTGATGATTTCAAAATAGTATCTAAGGACATGGTATCATTATGGATATGAATAATATACATCCCATTAATAACGAATATGGCTCACATAACAAAGAATATAAAGTAAAATGAACCCGTTAACACCCGAAATAACGATAATTCTAAGATATTATTAACAAATAAATGTTAAAAGATCATATATGATATCATATTAAAGTAAATGATTCTTGTATTATTCAATAACAATTATTTCACCATTATACAGGAGGTAAACCTACCATCGACCAAGGAAAAAGTACAAGTAAGGGATTTTCTTATCTCACTTTCAATTCCGTGAGATTTCCATTGTTCGCCACTAAATTATTGAAAGTGGTGTATTGTGTACTGACATTTGATATATATTATTATGATTCTCTTTATATTCATGTTATTCTGTAAATCATTTGGTGGTTATTACCTTTTGGCCATACGACTCAGTTGATTAATGTGGTAAGGGATTTTCTTATCTCACTTTCAATTCCGTGAGATTTCCATTGTTCGCCACTAAATTATTGAAAGTGGTTTATTGTGTACTGCCATTTGATATATATTATCATGATTATCTTTATATTCATGTTATTTTGTAAATCATTTGGTGGTTATTAACTCTTGGCCATACGAATCATTTGATTAACGTGGTAAGGAGTTTCTTATCTCGCTCTTAATTTCGTGAGAATTCCATTGTTCACCACTTAATTATTACATGTGGTGTATGTGTACTGCCCATGATTGTATTCATTGTGTAATATACTTTAATTTATGGGTATTTACATAGTCATGGTATGATCCTTATTTCATGGTTGTTTGTTTCGTAAGTTACCAAATCGATAAGGGAATTTGAGATTTCAATTTCCACTCATTCGGCTTTACGCATATTTCATTGATTATATTACTCCAAATTATGTGTGGAATCACTATTCATTTGATTATGTCATAATTTCCACTCCCCTTCCTGTGGATATACTTTTTATGCACATAATCACTCCATTGATAATTCTCAAGTCATTAATATGAATTTGATAAGAGTAATTTTAACTCTTTCACCATTTGTTGAGTTAAACATCCAATTCGTTGGTGCTGTTTCTACAAGAATATGAGTGAATATCCTTTGATTGTTTTACACTGAATATTCAATCATATTTAGTGTATTTATATTTTCACACATAATTATGTCGTTGATTTATCCTTAACCTAAGGATACGGCCTTTATGAGAGATTTCATCTCAATTTACATTCAATTGGGACTTCTTTGTTGATATACACTAAATCACTTTTATGTGGTGTATATAATGTACTTTGACATAGTATATCATGAATCCCTTTATTCTCATGATATTACAAAGTTTTGATTACCTCAATTATTTGTACTCAAGTGTCTCTCTTTTGGTTAGAATCTCTAACCAAAATACCATTTTAAAATGTTTTAAAGACTTATTCTTCTAAATCTTGCTCATTAATGTCCATGTTTTAAAAAATGGTTTTAAGGATTTATTTATATGGACATTAAAGTTTTAAAATCAAAACTCCTTTTAAAAGTTCAAAAGTGGTATGGGACACTTTGATTCAAAAATCTATTTTTAAATGGCTTCTTGACAAATAGTGTGACTTTGAAATGTTTTCAAGAAAAAGGGGGATATTTCTCTAAAATGGTTTTGATGATTATTTTCATATATGTCAACATCCTTCATTATTCTTGATTGAGGTTAATTTGATACAATACAATCTTCCATATTGTATCGAATGAGTTATTTTTGACTGTGGATGTGCTATTTTTATACCATTCATGGTTTGTGGTTAAAGTATTGACATTTCGTATGCTAGTTTTAATACGAATGTTTATGTTATGTTTAAACCTGTTCATATGAGGAATGCATTGGACTTAATAAGTGACGGGTGGAGCCCGCTATAGCTCCTCGATGCATCAGTAGGTCTCATGAGACAAACTAGTGTCTTGGTACAAGGACTTGGAAAAATCTTATTTGTAGTCTTGGCACGAGGCCTTGGATATGTGGTTATGATAGTCTGGCATTATGCATTCCATCATTATGAAAGTGGTTATTGATATTGCATGTGATCATTCGACTAGTAGAATATCCATGTGAGTAAGTAAATGGCATTATTTCATTTTACCTTTTCCATTTTATGCTGAAGTTCAAGTTTAAAAGGCTTTTGTTTTAGTTATAAATTGCCTTAAGTGTTTATGCTTATTTATGAAAGCTTCTGCTATAATGTTATCCTTACTGAGCATCTGAGCTCACCCGTTTCAATGTTTTATTTTTTTCCCAGGATTATGAAGAAGTAATTTATGAATGACCTGCAGGGATAGTATGAGGGGATATGAAGACAAGATGTTTTTTTATGATGTAATGTAAAATTTATGGATGTATCTAGTTATTCCAAGGCTACTAAACTAATCTGTCTTTCGAGACTTGATCTTTCTCGTGATCATGCCAATGTTATGTAATAATGCACCGACTCTAGGTAATTAGGGTCGGGGCGTTACAACATGAACATACTAAGTGAAAACTATGTGTTTATAGGTGAATTGGATTCACTAGTATGGTATGATAGTGATACATCATTCACTATCGGTGGGGTGATAGTGGTTATTTAGGTTGTGGTCATAAGGTGTATTTAATGTCACTCATGATAGACTCTATAAAATTAATTTATTGTGTTCATAGAGGGTCTCATGAGGTAGTTCCTAAGATAGGATAATTGGAATTATCCACTATATATTATAGGTTCTTGCTGATGATGTGTATTATCGACTAGAAGGAGGGATATACTATAGGTTTCCATGGGGATTGATGGGTGATTGAGATCACTAGTTAGAAGAAATATGATTATCATGTATGTATTCTTTTCAAGGTTATAAAGATAAGAAGTTTGTAGGATTCTTATAAAATGTTGTTTAGGGATTCATCCATTATCATGTTAGAATGGGTATGATGATGAAATTTGATTTGTCCTTATAAAAATATGTGACACATCATTCTCCCTTAGGGTTTGTATAAGCCATGGGTGCATCAACCTACATGGGTACTGGATGAAGAAGGTAGTTTAGTCACCTATGGTTGGTCAGGCATAATGTGGAACATTTTTTTTTATTCTATATTTATATATGTTTAAATTTTCAGTAAACTCATATATGTGGATTTTATTTAGGGACACTATCGGCGGTGGTCTACTTAATTCATACTCAATCCCAACATGAGAACATAAGGACCTGTATAGACATTATGATTCCTGATACAAGATAAGGAAAAGACTCTGTAATCAGTTCATATATTGTTATATATACATTCGATGCAAGAGATTTAAATTTTTTGTTTTAGATGAATGATCTGGTGGGTCCTTGAGGTTGTGACAGTGTTGTTATTTTTTAAAATTTTATATACATTATTATCCCTTGAGAGATCTTGTTTACTTTTTCATTGATCATGTTACATTTTAGATATTTATTTTACATGCCATGAGATATATATTTGGATACATGCTTGATATTTTGTTGTTTTAACTATTTATTTATTTTACTTCTGATATTTGTTATAATATTTTGAATTAGGGGTATAGTCTCCCCATGATCTCCTATAGTCATACATCACTTATCAGTATCCTCTATCATATAGGTAGGAATTAATGAGGTATGTACAATATATTAGATACTATTTAGGTGATCTAGATTTGGTATATCTTTAAACACTTTCAATTATATCTGATCAAGTACCATGGTTCATAAGAAATTTATAGAGTAGTTATTAACAAGCGTTTCATATATAATTATAATTTATCACTAAATCCTAAAAATGATGGTCAATTAAGATGAATCATTAATAATTTGAGTATATATTGAGATCATTCTAAATAAAGATCAACCTATGATGGATTCAACATATTCTATTATGTGAGACCATACATGATGACATTTTCCACCGAAGAATTCCAACAGAACCATAGAATGCTATATATGAAAAGAGATATAGAACATTGACATTTTGGGTTGAATTTGGGAAGAAAAATATATTTGGATTGGATCCAGATTAATAAATGATATATAAGAATAAAACCATTCAGTAGTATATTATTGCATCTTAATTTATAGAAGAGTTATGCTGATAATTATCAATGATTTTTGCAGTTTTCTATAAGATAAAAATTATTCCTTTGAATATTAAAATGGAAGAGGTTTATGATATTTATAATGATATGAAATTTAATCACTAGATACATCAAACCGTTCAATATTATATATAGCATGGGGACTATATCATATCAATTAGTACTTCCAATAAAACTCTCATTAGTGAACAATGTGGTCAACATTTTACTTTTGAGGAAGTACATTCTATGTCTATCTTTTACACTAATCTCAAAGGTTATATAATTATGGAATGAGTTCTCTTGAAAATTATTGTAGGAAGAGATGATAGAACCTAGAGATAAATTACTACAAAAAATGACACTCATCTCCTCAATATTTAGTGGAGAATTTATATGTATGAAGAAGTGATATGGAATCTCAAAGATGTAATGGGAAATAATTACCCACATATATTTTCATAAGAGTGATAAACTTTTAGAGTGATTTTTTATGTAGAGAGGAATTTAGAACCCCATATTTTCATAATGAATTATATTTTAATAATTTCCACTTGTTCAGTAACTTGTCATATATTAAAATTCCAAGCTAAAATAAATAGTTCCACATATTATTAATGTATAATATTACAATATAAAATGAAATAACTATTATTATAGGATATATAAATGAAACATAGTTATTAAAATTAAAAGATTTATATATATAAAATTAGATAAAAATTGAAATCATTATGTATTATTCCCCATGACCACACAATAAGATCATACCATCGTGTATCATTATACAAAAATATGAAAATATTTTAAATATTATTGATATTGTTTTTCATCACTCCAAATGTAAATTATAGAAACATGGATCAGGACCGTAGGTGGATTAACTGGGAACACCCCATGAAAGGATATATATTAAACATGGATGGATCATGCATATAGGGAAATATAATATGAGAAGGCCTCATTCATTAAAAATAGTTTTCTTAATCATTGGGTTCAACGCCTTTTATAGAATCAGCAATTCTACTGAGGTAGATACTAGACCGCTTCCCAGAGGATTATCCTTGTGAAATTTTTACAAAATTAATATCATGGAGATGGAATAAAATTAAAATATCATGGTTCAATTTATTTTTAAAACCAAAACACTTCTTGTCTCCTTACTTATTTCATCAAAAATGTTAAGTCACTCATTTTCAATGGAACATAAGTCTCACGCACCTTAAGGGAGGGGAACATTGTGACTGACATCCTTTCTAGAGAAGGAAGTTCTATATAGTCTTATTTTTTACTATATTATAGGAGACTTTCCCCATGAATATAATAATATTATCAGTGGAGACACTCTTGGTCTTCACAAATTCAGTCCTCCTTGATGTCCATGTTTTTCTTGATGTTGGAATAAAAATTTAATTTTTAATTAGTGATAAATATTTTTAATAAATTAAATGAATGTTTTTTAGATATTTATGCATTGTTATATATTATAATAGGAATAGGGTAAAACATATTATATATTAATTAGATATATTGGTGTTTGGAATATATTTTCATTGTATATATATATAAGGATTGTATAAATAAGTAATTGAATTGAAAAATTTATGTATAAAGGGAGAAGATATAGAATCAAATAATACATGTATTTATATTTCTTGCACAGTCCCAAAGACACCCTAATTGGGGAGTGAATTAATGTGTATATGTTTTTCTACACTAAAAAATTTCTTTTTCCATATTAGATATAATATAATGAACCTATTAATATCAATCACTTTTCAAATCATCATAAATGAGAATTAAATGCATGAACATCATGATTTTACTTAGTTTTCCAAAAAATGATAATCCATGAAGAAAATAAAAATAATATTTTAATATAATAGGGTGATAACTATGAACTATATATGATTAAAATGTATACATAAGTCAAAAAACCAAACAAATGTTCATTGCCTCCTTCCTTTCAAAAAACTAGTTTAAAGAAGGGGATAAAAGAATAAATTATATAGAGGTCACTCAAAACAACAATAGAAGGATATTCATGAATTACTTCTAAAGAGTGATCTTACATCAATCTCCTTCATTCTTAATCAAATCTGGATCATTAATAATGTTAATCACCATAGCCACCCTCTCTATGAATTTTAGATGCATGAGTACACTCTAATAAATTTTTATGTTTTATTTTTTCTTAAAAATTATTTAATATTCATCTCCCAAGATCTATAATTTTAACTACTAAATTAATTCATCAATTAATGAAACATGTAATTTCTGATTGGTCCTAAAAATCATCCATCATAAATGAACTAAATCACTAATCTAATCCATGTCTATTTTTTAATTCATATAAAAAAATTATTTAAAATTTATAGTAATTTAACCACCATGGGATCGTCATTTATCACAAAAGAGTATTTGACACCACTTTTTATCACAATAATTAAAAAAAATTGGATTCAAATTCATAATTACCTCATTATTAATTCATTTCTTTCTTCAGAATTTCTATATATGAACTCACCACAATATGAAATCTACTTAAAAATTACATGAACATATCTCCTGTAACTCTGTGAATATTATTAAAAACAATGATGTTATCCATGACTATTAAATTTTATTATTCCCTATTTTACCAAAAATGCATACCAAGACACTAATGTTAATTTATATTGACCATTTTCTTGAATAAATATTAAAATTCGATCATCCCAAAATTGATAGGTTTTATTAATGGTACCAAAAATTTGTATATAGAAGAATTTTTTGTAAATAATATTAATGATAATAATAAGTAAATGAAAAATAAAATAATAAAAAATACAATAATACATAAATATTTAAAAGGGTTGAAATACATAGATAAAAAATGAATTGATGAATTACAATTTCCTTCAGTATACTCCAACAAAACTCACAACTGATATCTTAATAGGGATATCATCCCAATATTGAAATCCTTGTAACTAATCTAATGAAAAAGATATAATAATTAATTATAAATTCACTATAAATCCTCTTAGAAAAGGGAGAGTAGGAAACTCTCACATATGAGTAAAACAAAAGAAATCATTCTCGAATGGGGAAAACTAGGGAAAACTAAACACCGCATAAGTTTTCTCCTAATGAGATGAAGATCAACCCATTTATATATTCTATTTATACCAACAGGGTTTTTAATAACCTTCAAGGAAGATAATAATATAAAAAACCTTAGGATCTGTAATAAAGATCCTCTAATAGAAATTTGTAGTATTAAATTACCCTCCAAAGGGGATTAAGTCAAAAACCACCTTGAGAGGTGAATTAATGAGACTATGTGTAACATCCCAAGTAAGTAATGAATAATATATATTTTTATATATGTCTATTAATGATTAAGATAGTGTTTTAGAGGCTTAAAACAAAAATAAATGCAATCTTATGCATGGAATACACTAATATTCTTAAAAGATTGGGTTACTATCTTTTGATGGAAAACCTTTTTTAAATCTATATTTTGACAATTTTATAAGCTATATTTGTCAAAATAAACTTATTATTTATGATTGGGACATCAAAATTTACTTTGTGTGAATTTTTGGTATTTTTCTGACAATGTTCATTTTTAATGAATAGTGAAAAATACAGCATTTTACATCAAAACTGCTTTATAATCTAATTTATTTATTTGAATAGATTATCTTTTGAATTGTTTTTCAAGTAAAATTAGAATATATTTTTACCATTTAATCCAATGGTGGTCATTGGAATCAATTTCACATTGAAATTGGACTTAAACTGGTGTCAATCTTTTGATCCTTATTGTTTCATAAAAACACGCTATTTGTCATGACAGCAGGAATTAATTATTAAATTAATTAATGTGACTTATATTTTTTGAATTTTGTAAAATAGACTTCATTTTTTAATTTTGAATATCAAATATAGCTTAGGGTTAATTTTTGGTATTTTTCTGAAAAACTTCAATTTTTGATGAATAGTGAAACCACTAAGTGGTACTTATCAAAATTGATTTTTTTTGTTTAAATGAAATTTTACCACTTCTGTGTTTTGAATTTCAAAAATACAACATACATGGTTGTCATTAAGAATTAAAATGTGGTTCAATGAGATTAAAATAATTTTTTGGTGAATAATAACTCTTAAGTTCTTAATCGCGATTAGTGGTAATTAGTGTAGTTTAAGGTAAGAATAATGTTTTAATAGTATGAGTTGAGCTTGACGCATTTACTACCCTCATTGTATGTGTCATGTCCGACCAATAAAAGCCATGGGTCAACTTTGGGACCCCATGGAACCACTTTGGTTGGGAAATGACATAAATAACTTTTTATTAAATGTTAAAGTAAAAATGACACAAACATGAGCTGTTTTACTAAAACAATTTTTACATGGGGTTATACAAGTCAGAATTTTGATTATAAATAATCATTGGAAATATAAAATGATTTCCTACATCATATTAGTTTTTTATAATTTTTAGACATAAATTAAATTAAATTATTTATGACATCATTATGATGTAGTGATGACCTCATTATTTAACGATTTAAATAAAATGGAAAGATAATGTAAAATCTAAGACCTACACATGGCCAAAACCAATTGGATGAGTGGATTTAGAACCCTTATCACCTTATCCTCTTATTATTTCAATTTGGGATCTTTTATAACCGAATCTCATTTTCAAATAAAGTAAAATTTCTTTACTTTCCAAGAGTGCCCCTCCTCTCCTCTTATAAAAGGCCCCCACCTCTACCTCCTTACCCACACTCCCAAAGTCTTTGGCTCGGCCAAACCCTGACCATTTTATCTCTCCACTTTCCTATTTTACTCCTTGAATCCTCACATTGGGAAAAAGTCTTCCCAAGTAAGCCTTTGAGCTCAAACCAAAGGGAGTTACCTGATTTTAAGGTAATGTCTTCACTTGAGTCCTTTTGTTTAATTTTGCTTCTCCAACCCCCTAAACTCTTTTTATTTATTTCTTTTGGAACAACTCCAGTATCTTAAATATACTATGATTTTGTTATAAGAAGTATTCAAGCTACACTTACACACACCTACATCTAATGGTTAATGAACATACTGTTTCTGTGGATGGTGAATTTATGCCTCCCGAAATGAAGATTGTTCAACATTCCTTTAACACCTTAAAAGGTGTCCATTAAGATGTCACTATATTTATATATGATATATAATATGTTTATGTTTTACTTAAGCTTATGTATTTTTCATTTTGGGCATACCTTTATGGTTTCCATTATGGGTAAACGCGATATCTTCATTTAAGGAAGTGCAGACTACCGCCCCCTCAAAGTGATTTGATTCGTTAAATACCATATGTGGGACGTATAAAGGATGGAACTATGATATTATATATGATATTATACTATAATTATAATATACCTTTATATCATTATGATTCCATTCTATAAAGTATGAAATATAAATGAAAGTAGTGTTCATGCGTACGTACGGCTTACCGTCTCCATGAACGGTACATTTCATTTCATACCTCTAAATGATTATGTAATATTATAAATGCATGTATGTACTGGATATATATGACATATATGATATATAAATCATGATTATAACTATGGATATAATGGGTACATGAACAACTTGTAATTATAGAAAGAGCATTTTGACTCAAGTACCAATGATCGTTAAAACGACCGTTATTAACTCAAATAATTACATAATGTTCATAACATGGTAATAACTAATATAAAAGGAATAATGAACTTGAAAAGGTTCCTAAGAAAGTAGAAATTAACTCAAGTTTATTATTCAGGACATTAAAGAACGATCGAGTCAAGTCGGACCCGAGGTATGGGACTTCGTCTCAATCTCCTTTCATTGAGGCATATTTTATTTTATACACAACTTTATTTTATACGGTGTATAAACCCCTTTGAATTTTACGCTTATCCAAAAGGAATATTTTTTATATGAAGCGTTTAATAAATGGAAAAATGGAATGTTTTTGTCGTACATATGTGGCGACAATGACTTCTCCACCTCCGTGACCATTATTTGAGTTTCGGCTTCCTCTACAAGCCATAAATTTTTTTAAAAGAAAAATAAATACCATGTTTTAGTTTTATTTTATTTTGGTATTGAAAATGGTTTTCATAGTGTTTTTATATCAATGTGTTGTATTGATATCTTGTGATTGAAAGGTGGAAATGTTATGTTTCCTTTATGCATGTTTTATGTGATATGATTATTTTGAGGTTCTTGGGCATTATTATGAAGATAGGTGGTTCCGTGATAAACTAAGGGCGGGTGAGCACGATATAGCTCTACAATGCATTGGGTAATGCGAAGGAGTGAAATGTTAAGGTTTCTCCAAAGAGATTTAGGGAATATACTGTGATGGGTATTCCAAACGTAACCAAGAGGGTTACTCCCTACATAAGAATGTTATGAATGCCTCAAGTTACCTTTATGTCTTATGATTTCTTTGATTTACTCATGATTTGATGAGGTTTGTTAAAGTGCTTATGTTTTATGGGTAATATATGATCTCATTATTATGTATATATGTACCCATGTTTCCTTTCCATATTTTTATATCCCTTTCTGAGCTTTTTATGCTCATCCCAAGTTTTTTTGAAATGTTTTTGACAGGTCAAGGGAAAGGTACATGATATTATTATAGTGTCAAGGAAGTGTCTAGAAAGAATCCATGTTTTATTTTAAATATTTTTCCATGGATGGGAATGAAGGATACTATCTTTATGTAACCACTTTGTTTATATGTGGAATGTAATGCATGTTTTATGACCTAATTCTCTAAAACTCTAAACCTGAAAAGATCCTCAATGTGTAATCTTGTAATAACTCAAGATTAAGTAAGGTTTAAGGCAGGGGACTTATAATTGGTATCAGAGGTCGGTTTATATAACTTTAGGAGTTAGAATTATATTAAATGATTATCCAAAAATATTTTTTTTTTTGAAATGATATAGCATTTGAAGATTACCATGTTTCTTCATCTAAGACAGGTTTGTTCAGAATGGTTTTCTGCAGAGGAAACAGGGAAGCAGTGCTAGGAAGGCATACAGAAGGAAATAACCTTCCGAATCAGCATCCTGAGATGGTAAGAATTGGAATTGAATAGTTTGTTACAGTAATGGTGCAGTTGACTCAAGCGATAAATGGAGGTGGTATCCATGCATGAGATCAGCCAGATCAACCGCATAAGAACATGTCAGTGGTGGAACATTTAATGAGGCAACATCCCCCATCATTCAGAGGATCATCTGACCCTGTGTTAGCTGAAGGGTGGATTAAAGCACTGGAGAATATTTTCAATGTCATGGGGTGTTCAGACAATCAGAAGGTTAGTCTTTCTATTTACCGTATGGAGGGTGAAGCAGATCAGTGGTGGTCGATGGTTAAAAATATCTGGGATGCTGATGAGATTGATGCTCTCGGATGGGATGAATTCAAAGGTATGTTTCTTGAGAAGTATTTTCCTAAGGCTGTTTGACTTAGGAAGGAAAATCAATTCTTGGAATTGAGGAAAGAGGAAGACTCAGTGGATGCCTATGAAGAAAGGTTCACTCGATTGGCAAGGTATGCTCCAAATTTTATCTGAGACCTTGATAGTAAAATCAATCGTTTTTACTCAGGATTAAAGCCAAAATATCGAAGGGAATTACCTTATTGTGAGTTTAAAAGTTATGAAAATCTTGTTCGATGTGTTGAGAAGGTGGAAATGGAGTTTTCCGATGATCAAGTGTTCTATAACAACTAACAGAAGAAGAGACCGAGGTGGTAGGAGAAGGGAAAGAATTCTTCAAAAAATTATGATGGTAAGAAAACTAAGTTTCCAGTTTGTGATAAATGTGGAAAAATGCATTCTAGGGAATGTCTTCCGAATTCTGGAAAGTGCTATCGTTGTGGTAAGATGGGACATAAGGCTCATGATTGCACTGAAAAAGATCAGGGTGATGGTAAGACCAAATTTGATTTACAGTTAGTAAAATGTTATAAGTGCAATGAGATGGGTCACTATGAAAATGAGTGTCCTACAAAGAGCTTGAGTGATGGTAAGTAGTTAGACTACAAGAAAAAAGGGGGGGTGAAATCCTTTGCAACTACCTCAGCAGATGTCGGGCCATCAAATGAAGTTGTATCAGGTACATTTTTTGTTTTTTCAGATTATGCAAGTGTGTTGTTTGACTCGGGGTCTACACATTCTTTCATCTCTGAAAACTTTTCTAGTAAAATTGGAATACCATCTCAAGAAATGACTCCTGAACTTCTAGTAAAAACACCTGGGGGAAATGTTGAGGCAAAAATAATTTATTAGAATCTTCCCATCTTTATCTGTGGAAAGAACCTACTTGCAAACCTTATTGTTCTACCTCTAGTAGAGTTTGAAGTTATCCTGGGTATGGATTGGCTCTCTATTTACCATGCTAAGATTGACTATAGAGCTAAAGAAGTTTCTTTTTAGAAAGACTTTCATTTTGTGTACAAGAATGAACCCTTACTGTTGATAACTTATCAAGAGGCCAAGAAACTTGTAAAAGATGGAAATGAATGTCACCGTGCACACATCGTTGAAAATAAAGGAACTGTTCAGATTAATGATGTGCCAGTGGTAAATGAGTATCCTGATGTTTTCCCTAATGAGTTGCCTAGAATAATACTAGATCGGGAAGTTGATTTTACTGTTTACTTAGTTCCTAATGCTAAGCCAATTTCAAAACCCCCTTATCGAATGGCTCAAATTGATCTTTTAGAGTTGAAGGATCAATTGCAAGATTCATTAGAGAAAGGTTTCATTCGACCTAGTACATCACCATGGGGTGATCCTATTTTATTTGTTAAAAAGAAAGATGGTTCAATGAGACTTTGCATTGATTATAGATCCTTGAATAACATCACTATTAAGAACAAATATCCTTTGCCTCATATTGATGATTTGTTTGATCAGCTCCAGGGAGATCAGTATTTTTCAAATATTGACTTGTGATCGGGGTACTATCAGCTGAAGATAAAGGAATCATATATTCCGAAGACTGTGTTCCGTACAAGATACGGCCATTATGAATTTGTAGTAATGCCTTTTGGGCTAACCAATGCACCTGCTGTATTCATGGACTTAATGAATAGAATTTTACATGAGTTCTTGGATAAGTTTGTGGTGGTTTTCATTGATGATATTTTGGTGTTTTCTTAAAAGTAAATAGGAGCATGAAAGTCATTTGAGGGTTATCTTTCAAACATTAAAAGAAAAGAAACTGTATGGAAAATTCAGCATGTGTGAGTTTTGGTTGCAAAAAATTTCTTTCCTTGGTCACATTGTTTCTAAAGATGGGATAACTGTTGATCCTGCAAAAAAAAAGTTTTTGAAGACTGTCCAAGAACCACAAATATAACTGAGATTCGTAGCTTCCTTGGTTTGGCAGGCTATTACCAAAGGTTTGTTAGAAATCTTTCACGGTTATCTAGTCCAATGACTAAGCTAACTCAGAAGGGTGTTAAGTTTATCAGGACAAAATAATGTGATGATTGTTTTCAGGAATTGAAAAGAAGATTGGTGAATGCTCCAGTTTTGGCACTACCTTCCAGGAATGGTGAGTTTGTTATATATAGTGATGATTCATTGAAAGGACTTGGTTGCATCCTAATACAGAATGATCAGGTAATTGCTTATGATTCACGATAGTTGAAAACTCATGAGGTAAATTACCCTACACATGATTTGGAATTAGTTGATGTTGTATTCGCTTTAAAAATTTGGAGGCATCATTTTTATGGAGTAAAGTGTGAAATATATACTGATCACAAAAGTTTAAAGTATATATTCACTCAGAAAGAATTGAACATGAGACAAAGGATATTGCTATAATTAATCAAGGATAATGATTGTACAATTCATTACCATCCTGGAAAAGCAAATAAAGTGGCTGATGCTTTGAGTCGAAAAAGTAATGCTTTATTAGCAATGTTGCGTTTGGAACGTGATCATTTGGTTGAGGATTTGATGAACTTTGGAATAGAAGTTTTTGGTGCAGGATTTTCTTCTGTTTTGTTTCAGGTATCAGTGAAATCTTCTCTATCAGACAGAATCAAGCAAGCACAGAAGCAAGATAGTGAGTTGCAGAAAAAGGTAGAGCTGGTTCAGAAAGGTAAGTTGCCTGAATTCAACACTGATAATGATTGCATTTTGAGATTTGGGAAGAGATTGTATGTGCCTTGTGATTCACAGTTGAAGAGAGAGTTATTATGTGAAGCTCATAGTTCTCCGTTTTCAGTTCATCCAGGCAGTACTAAGATGTATAGAGATCTTCGGGAGTATTACTGGTGGGATGGAATGAAAAGAGATATTTCTGATTTTACTTTGAAGTGTTTGACTTTTCAACACGTTAAAGTAGAGCGGCAGTTACCGAAAGGGATGCTTCAGCCTCTACCAGTTCCAGAGTGGAAATGGGAGAATATATCCATGGACTTTGTTGTGGGATTTTCGAAGACATCTCGAGGTAATAATGCAATCTGGGTTATTGTTGATCGCTTGACTAAATCTGCTCATTACCTTTCTATATCAGATACTTTTTCCCTAGATCAACTTTCCCGTTTGTACCTTAAAGAGATAGTCATATTGCATGGAGTTCCTCTATCCATTATATCCGATCGTGATCCCATGTTCACTACTAACTTTTGGAAAGGCCTTCAGAAGACGTTGGGTACTGAATTAAATTTTAGTACAGCTTTTCATCCTCAATCAGATGGGCAGTCAGAACGAACAATTCAGACCATAGAGGATATGCTACGAGCTTGTTCTATGGATTATCAGGGAAGTTGGGACCAACATCTTTCTTTGGTTGAATTTTCATATAATAACAGTTTTCATTCCAGTATACAGATGGCACCATTTGAGGCTTTATATGGGAAGCGGTGTCGAAATCCAGATTTCTGGGATGAAGTGGGTGAAAGGAAGTTGATGGGACTAGAATTGGTAGAAGAGATGGAAAAAAAGATCAGCTGATTCAGAAACACATGAGAACAGCTCAGATTAGGCAGAAGAGTTATGCGGACAACAGGAGGAAGGATCT
Organism: Viscum album; assembly: GCA_963277665.1. Classification (NCBI taxonomy): domain Eukaryota; kingdom Viridiplantae; phylum Streptophyta; class Magnoliopsida; order Santalales; family Viscaceae; genus Viscum; species Viscum album. Next base: position 2,091,252,695 of record OY728152.1, read on the forward strand.
CTCTTTTGAGGTAGGTGATCATGTTTTTCTCAAAGTATCACCATGGAAAAGTGTGATGCGATTTGGTAAGAAAGGAAAGCTGAGTCCAAGGTTCATTGGACCATATGAAATTCTGGATAAAGTTGGATCAGTTGCTTACCGAGTGGCTTTACCTCTGAGTTTATCTCAGTTACACAATGTTTTTCATGTTTCGATGCTGAGAAAGTACATACAAGATCCATCTCATGTTTGGAGTCCAGAGGTAGTTCAGCTGGAAGAGAACCTATCTTATGAGGAACAACCGGTCCAGATTCTTGACCACAGGGAGAAAGTGTTACTAAATAAGGTGATTAATAAGGTAATGGTTTTTTGGAAAAACCACATGATGGAAGAGGCAACATGGGAATCTGAAAATGCAATGAGGGATAAGTACCCCCATTTATTCGATAAGTAAATAAATTGTAAGTACACAATTTTCTAAAGGGGGGAAGGATGTAACATCCCAAGTAAGTAATGAATAATAGATATTTTTATCTATGTCTATTAATTATTAAGATAGTGTTTTATAGGCTTAAAACGAAAATAAATGCAATCTTATGCATGGAATACACTAATATTCTTAAAAGATTGGTTTACTACCTTTTAATGGAAAACATTTATTAAATCTATATTTTGACAATTTTATAAGCTATGTTTGTCAAAATTAACTTATTATTTATGATTGGGACATCAAAATTTACTTTGTGTGAATTTTTGGTATTTTTCTGACAATGTTCATTTTTTAATGAATAGTGAAAAATACAGCATTTTACATCAAACCTGCTTTTTAATCTAATTTATTTATATGATTATATTATCTTTTAAATTGGTTTTGAAGTGAAATTAGAATATATTTTTACCATTTAATCCAATGGTGGTCATTGGAATAAATTTCACTTTGAAATTGGACTTAAACTCGTCTCAATCTTTTGATACTTATTGTTTCATAAAAACACGCTATTTGTCATGACAACGGGAATTAATTATTAAATTAATTCATGTGACTTATATGTTTTGAATTTTTTAAAATAGACTTCATTTTTGAATTCGGAATATCAAATATATCTTAGGGTGATTTTTTAGTATTTTTCTGAAAAACTTCAATTTTTGTTGAATAGTGAAACCACTAAGTGGTACTTATAAAAACTGATTTTTTTGTTTAAATGAAATTTTACCACTTCTGTGTTTTGAATTTCAAAAATCCGACATACATGGTTGTCATTAAGAAGTAAAATGTGGTTCAATGAGATTAAAATAATTTTTTGGTGAATAATAACTCTTAAGTTCTTAATCGCGATTAGTGGTAATTAGTGTAGTTTAAGGTAAAAATAATGTTTTAATAGTATGATTTGAGCTTGAAACATGTCCTACCCTCTTTGAATGTGTCATGGCCGACCAAGACAAGCCATGGGTCAACTTGGGGACCCCATGGAACCACTTTGGTTGGGAAATGACATAAATAACTTTTTATTAAATGTTAAAGTAAAAAATGACACAAACATGAGATGTTTTAATAAAACAATTTTTACATGGGGTTATACAAGTCAGAATTTTAATTATAAATAGTCATTGGAAGGCTAAAAAGATTTCATAAATCATAGTATTTTTTTATAATTTTTATACATTAAATAAATTAAATTATTTATGACATCATGATGATGCAGCGATGACCTCATTATTTAATGATTTAAATAAAATGGAAAGATAATGTAAACCTTAAGACCTACACATGGCCAAAACCAATTGGATGAGTGTATTTAGAACCCTTATCACCTTATACTCGAATTATATCAATGTGGGACCTTTTAAAACCGAAACTCAATTTCAAATAAAGTAAAATTTCTTTACTTTCCAAGAGTGCCCCTCCTCCCCTCTTATAAAAGGCCCCCACCTCTACCTCCTTACCCACACTCTCAAAGACTTTGGCTTGGCCAACCCCTGCCCATATTGTCTCTACACTTCCATCTTTTATTCCTTGAAGCCTCACATTGGGCAGAAGGATTCCCAAGGAAGCCTTTTATCTCAAACCAAAGGGAGTTACCCGATTTTAAGGTAATGTCTTCACTTGAGTCCTTTTGTTTTATTTTGATTCTCCAACCCACTAAACTCTTTTTATTTATTTCTTTTGTGAAAAATACAGTATCTTCAATATACTAGTATGTTGTTATAAAACGTATTCAAGCTACACTTACACACACCTATATCTAAGGGTTAATTAACATATTGTTTCCGTGGATGGTGAATGTATGCCTCCCAAAATGATGATTGTTCAACATTCCTTTAACACCTTAAAAGGTGTCCATTAAGATGTCAGTATATTTATATATGATATATAATATCTTTAGGTTTTACTTAATCTTCTGTATTTTTTATTTTGGGCATACCTTTATGGTTTCCATTATGGGTAAACGTGATATCTTCATTTAAGTAAGTACGGACTACCGCCCCCTCAAAGTGATTTGATTCGTTATATACCATATGTGGTACGTATAAAGGATGGAACTATGATATTATATATGATATTATAATTTAATTATAATATACCTTTATATAATTATGATTCCATTCTATAAAATATGAAATAGAAATGAAAGTAGCGTTCATGCGTACGTACGGCTTACCGTCTCCATGAACGGTACATTTCATTTCTTACCTCTAAATGATTATGTAATATTATAAATGCATGAATGTACTGGATATATATGACATATATGATATATAAATCATGATTATAACTATGGATATAATGGGTACATGAACAACTTGTAATTATAAAGAGCATATTTTGACTCAAGTACCAATGATCGTTAAAACGACCGTTATTAACTCAAATAATTACATAATGTTCATAACATGGTAATAAGTGATATAAAAGGAATAATGAACTTGAATAAGGTTCTTAAGCAAGTAGAAATTAACTCAAGTTTATTATTCAGGAAATTAAAGAACGATCGAGTCAAGTCGGACCCGAGGTATGGGACTTCGTCTCAATCTCCTTTCATTGAGGCATATTTTATTTTACACACAACTTTCTTTTATACGGTGTATAAACCCCTTTTACTTTTACGCTTATCCAAAAGGAATCTTTTTTATATGAAGAATTTACTAAATGACAAAAGGGAATGTTTTTGTCGTACATATGTGGCGACAACGACTTCTCCTCCGTCGTGACCATTATTTGAGTTTCGGCTTCCTCTACAAGCCATACCTTTTTTTAAAAGAAAAATAAATATCATGTTTTAGTTTTCTTTTATTTTGGTATTAAAAATGGTTTTCATAGTGTTTTTATATAAATGTGTTGTATTGATATCATGTGATTGAAAGATGGAAATGTTATGTTTTCTTTATGCATGTTTTATGTGATACGATTATGTTGAGGTTCTTGGGCATTATTATGAAGACGGGTGGTTCCGTGATAAACTAAGGGCGGGTGAGCCCGATATAGCTCTCCAATGCATTGGGTAACACAAAGGAGAGAAATTTTAAGGTTTATTCGAAGGGATTTAGGGAATATACTATGATGGGTATTCCAAACGTAACCAACAGGGTTACTCCCTACATAAGAATGTTATGAATGCCTCAAGTTACCTTTATGTCTTATGATTTCTATGATTTACTCATGATTTGATGAGGTATGTTAAAGTGCTTATGTTTTATGGGTAATGTATGATCTCATTCTTATGTATATATGTACCCATGATTCCTTTCTATTTTTTTATATCCTTTACTGAGATTTTTATGCTCATTACAAGTTTTTTTGAAATTTTTTTCACAGGTCAAGGGAAAGGTACATAATATGATGATAGTGTCAAGGAAGTGTCAAGAAAGAATCCATGTTTTATTTTAAATATGTTTCCATTTATGGGAATGAAGGATACTATCTTTATGTAACCACTTTGTTTATATGTGGAATGTAATGCAAGTTTTATGATCTAATTCTCTAAAACTCTAAACCTGAAAAGATCCTCAATGTTTAATCTTGTAATAACTCAAGATTAAGTAAGGTTTAAGGCTGGGGCCTTATACTATGATTTGGTAAAACTATAGATAGAAATTATTAAATATCCTCATTGGGTATAGTCATGAATTTTAATTATGTAATCAGACTCGTAAGCTCATTAATCTAAGACTAATCCCAAATTTAATTTGGTTCTTATTTTTTACTTAGGTTTATGTATTAATAATATAAATAAAAAATTATATACATTATAATGATAGATTAAATATTTAATTAAATAAAAATTATTTAATTAATTAATTTAAATAAATAAAATTACATGTAATATTTTTATTTGCAATAAACATAATCATTTTTAAAAAAAGACTAATCACGTTAGAGTAAAATATCAAAATTATCAATATCAGATTTTTAACTAAAAGGGGACTTTATAAATTGGGAATTGATTATGAATATCATTCAGAATCATAAATTGAGTGTAGAATCTATAATCCTAGAAACACTAATGTAATTAAAAATGGTTTGGGTGTGATCTAATATAGTACATATTCATTACCAATGTTCATTTTTCTTTGACATAGAGATTAAAAATGGTACATGGAAAATAAAAATCATGTATAGATTATCTATTTCTATCAATTCTTGATATAACTAAATATTTTCTAATTTCTAACCATATAATTATATTTTTAGGGCATTTCACTTAGTTAAAACTCAATTAAGTTCCATGATTTCATAAACCATCATATGTGAATAAAAATCCAATATGGATAGTCAAATCGCTTTTATTTATTAATATTATACATAATTAATTAATATTAAGATATATTATTCAAATAATTTTGATTAGAATCGAAGTTTAAAACCATATATATTGGAAACCTATTTTAAATCCTCAATTTGATGGATCCATAAAAAATCACTTAATTAACTCCAATGAGATATATATGAAAATCCTTGTGATGTACATTAAAATGGTAATACTGAATACAAGTTCATTAACTTATATCCCATAAGTGATCAACTGAATCTCTATACAAGTGATCCTACTCATACATAAAGTAATATACCATCAAACCCTAATATAATTATCATCATTTAGGGATAATAAGGTAATATATACACCAAGGTGTTGTTAATATATCATCTCCTTTGATATATGCAACAAACCTAAATTAATGATAACGTGTTTTATATTATTTTACATTAAATAGTACAATATGTATCTAAGATAATAATAATTTTATAATATTTGGTAAGAAACCTTGATATAAATGGATATAATTGTTATATGTCCAGTCCTATCTATCATGTTATTTATGTTAAGAAAATAAACAATCACCAGTTCTAACTTAAAACCATAATTAATACCACATTTCTATTTACAAAGAAAATTTTCCAAAACCATGAACTATAAAGTGGAATGGAATGTCTTAAGTGTCCTGTTTTTCTAATCATTCGAATAAATCTTGTCCAAGAGAATATTCATTTTTCAGTTTCCTATGGAATAACAATATTTTCTTAAAAACAACTTCATCCATGGCCTTAAATCCAATCCTTTATAATTTTCATCTAAAAATGACGCAATCAACCGCACTACATAGTGGACTTATAAAATATTAATAAATAAATCATCATAAAATTAAAACACCCATATATTATTCTCTAAAAACACACCATATCAAATACCATACACCATACTCAATTTCTAGAATTTCATTAAAAAATAGATTAAAATCCTGATTTTTAAACCAAAAACGAAAAAACTATAACCCATTTTCAAATATATGTTATAATATGGATAAATATGGGTCCAATATTCACCTCAATTTGTGTTTAGGAAAATTTAATCTACTATTAGTATAAATAGTGAAATTAAAATTTTCTAATGCTATATCAAAACAAAATATTAAAATATCAACTAAAAAATCACTCCAATTATACATAATGGTTTTTATTGAAGAAAAAATATATTAAGTGATATTTATATGTTTCATGATGTACCTTTAAACATTATCTTAAATAAAACACTTTTAATTATTTTTTTCTTTGAAAATATTTATTTTTAATAAATTCTCAATGTCATTCCCCATGCATCATATATCCTCCTGTAACTCATAGAAAAAACTCCCCAACATGGGTATATTTCTCTTCCTTGATATGGGTATCATGCACTGACTATATTTTTTAAAACATGATTTTATTGATCACGTTACTATCTAATTCTAAAATAGTTTCTCAATAATTTCTGAATTTATGTATTATTTCACTTATTTATCTGAGATTCCAATTATTTAATCTCTTTTGATAATAACCCCAATGGATAAGACTTTAAAAATATTAAGAAAAATTTTTAACTATATATTCATATAATGAGATTTGATTTCACAAACATACTCAAGTTAAGTGAGGTGGTTGGACACTGACATTAAATTGATGCTTCTCCAAATCCAATGTCCAGTTATTTTATAAATATTTCAACCACTTATTGATGTGTTCAAATGTGTTCAACATTTATTATTCTTTTTTACAAATTTTATTTATTTGGATTGTACCAAATCTAAATTAATTTTATATAATAGTGTTATCAAGGGTTTTTAATGGAATTGATATAAGTATGGTTTTCCTAATTAATCATCATTAGTTATCAAACTGCATCACCAGGATCTATTGTTTTCATTTAATCCATATTATTTCTATTCACTATTTCATATCTAAAATATATATTACTTTTTAAATTATAATATATGTGTACTATTATTTATTATCAATACAACCAACACATTTTTTCAAACATTGAATGCTCCAACACTTAAATATTTTCTATCCACAACATATCTATCCCAACCCAGATGTAAATATGATAATAAATTTTTATATTATACAATATAAAACCTTATAACATAATCAAGATTTCATTGAATATTCCTTAGGAATTTATTCATAGTTATAAGATGTTATTCTTTTAGATTACTCTAAAACTAATTTTCTAGACAAGTAGTATAAATAATATATAGCATTTTTTTCAATAACAACATGTTGGGTTCAATTCCATTGAGTTTGGAAGTATCCTCTATAATATTTATTGTGAAACAAAGTATATAACGTATAAAATCAGAAAAGATATAGGATAATCATTTATCTAGAAATAATAATACAAAATAACCCTCTTAACATACTAAATTTATCATACTAAAAATAAAAAAACATCAAGAAAATTTAAATAAGTAAAATAATAATAAATGAAAATAAATCAAGATATAATTTAGTATAATGTTAGTCTTAATCCATGGGAGAACATTGTTTCTTTCTAAATAATAATAGAAAAATAACATTAAAATTTTAGTTCAATCCCATGTAATAACACCCCACCTTTTAATAGTGGTTCTCAGCTAGTAAAACTAGTCCCATCAACTTTAAATAATAATTGGGATACCACCATTAATAATAGAAACATTTAGTTTCCCATAAGATACTCTACCTCAACCATTTTCTTCTAGTGAACAGTTCAAGTAATCCTTATGTTACTCTTTAATGATTCTAATGTATACTTTAGAAACCTCTTGTTACATTGATTCATCCAAAATATTTCATCCCATGAACAATCTACTTTTTCACTACCATAATATATACATGGTATCTTTCCAATTAATTTTTACACATTTTCAACTTAACCATATCAACATTTTTTTCTTCTACTACCATAAGAATACCAACAAATTTTAATCTTATGTTCTAGATTATAAAATTTTCGAATCAATGATATGAAATCCTGGAAAAGATTCCTAAAACGTTTTTTGAAATATCTTAAATTAATATTTCTTTCAATGATTATTATCTTTGATTACTCATATTTTATCACTAAGAGGTAATGATTCCACTGAGATGTAATGATTCCTCGTAATTTCTTAGATAAAACCTTTGTAAGTATTTCATATATAGTATGATATCAACTAATCTTCCATAGTTCAAGAATTATATCCTACAATACCATTTGTATTATTTGATTTATGATATTAATTTTCTTAAATTATTAATGAAGCAAAAAATTCTTTACCAATTTTATTTCACTATGAATATCATATAATAATAATAAGCTCTTCTACTTTTTATATGTTATTTTAATAAAAAAATCATCTATAATAATTTTTTACCTACTTATATGAAGATAAACTAATCTAATTAAATAGATCAATTATAAACTATGATATATAGTCTTGAAAGTTGACTTATGGTTATCGCTTCTAAATTAAACATAATATCTGGAAAAGTATTTTATGTATCCATATTCCCTATAAATTATTTATCAATATAACCACATAATAAAAAATTAATTGTTAAACCTCTATATAGTTCTTTTATAAATTTGACATATTTTATTATATTCACCATATACTGGCTAAAATCTCCCACTTCATTAGAAATGTCCCACTATGTACTAACCATCAAGTATATCAATCATTAAACAATAAATGTATATGGAACATTGACCATTTAAATATCAATATCTTCTATTTTAGTTGTTTATTATCTATATAACATAAATTGGACATCTATTATGGTGTAAATAATTCTACATCATTTCATTTTGAATAATACAATGATATTATAGTTATATTCCTTCTAAGATGGAACTAATGATCCAATCTTCATATATCTCTCAGTTTGAAACCCAAAAATAAAATTAGATAAACCAAGATCCTTCATCTCAAAAAATCAAGATAAATCATAATATAACTACTTAATAATAACTATACTCACAACATTTAGGATCATATAATCCATTTGTAAGAAAATAATAAATTAAATTTCATCATTGAACACCTTCTGAAAATTTAAATGATCATCATTACCTTGAACAAGACCCTTCTCATCCATAAATTCATCAATCCTCTAGTAACATTTCTTTTCAACTTAGTTTAAACCGTACTAGATCTTTTTCATCTTTCAATCTAAACCATTATTCTATTTATACATGAAACCCTATGAATACTTCCAAAATATCTCATCCTAAAAGAATCCTTAATGGGAATCTATGTTAATGCCTAACTATATAACATATAATTTTTATGAAGCTACTAGAAGTAGAACCAACTAGATAGTTTTATTCTTGATTACATGAGAATTAATTTTTTAGAAATATATCACTTCTTTCTATTGAAACTCTTTAAAAAATAACCTATCCTATAACCATTTTCTACCATCTACTTCATACATTAGATACTATAATATTTTTTTCTATCTAATATTTTTTATGGTAATTCCATTAGATCATAGGTTTTATTATAATGAAATTAATCCATTTACACATTCATAGTTAACTCTCACTTTCTATAATCACCTAGTCTCGTCACTTCTTTAAGGCTCCTATAATATCTTCTATCTATCAGAATAATTCATTGATGAATAGTTCAGAACCTTTAAATTGGTCATATGATCCTATTAGACAACCTTAATTCCATAAATGGTTCCACCACATCTTATTCTATATCAACTATAACACTACCCCAGGATTTTATAGTCTTAAATATTTCTTGTAATTCTTAATTTATTAGATCATATAATCTTTAGAAATTTTTAATAATTCTAAGACATTCATTCTTCATTTTAGATAAACATGGATATTTTTAGTTGATTTTTTATTCTCAACTCTATTTTCCAATAAGTTTCTATATATTTACAATTATTTATCATTAAAAAAGACATTGTGAATTCTAATCATCTTTCCCTTATCAATATCCCAAATTCAAAACTAAAAATTTTCATTTTCATTCCCTTCAAAGAAACATTGTTATAAGTTTTCCCCAATCTTTTCTTTATCCTTAGAATCAACATAGAAATATATTACACATCCAAAGACATTATGGTGAGACACATAAAGTGTTCTATCGAACAATAATTGTTCTAGAATATCTTTAATTATAGGTTTATAAGGACTTATTTTAATTAGATAAGTGGAACAATTAATGGATTCAGTCCAAAACACTTTTATAAACCCTTCATATAATCGCAAACCCTCAAATTTTTCACTCAAAAACTAATTCATTTGTCATACCACATTATAGTATTAGGAATACTCTTTTGAAACCTATTTCTATTTCTATATAAAAAAACTCTGGAATTCCATACCACCGTACCCACCTCTCTTGTTTGACTTTATGAAGTTATTCTTTTTTTCCTATTTCTATACTATGGATATTTATCAAAAAAAACTTCCAAATCCTAAAATTCATGCTTAATTAAATATATTTATACCTCTTATGTTTAATCATTGATGTAGGTAACATAATTTAGTAACTAAAAATGATAATGAAGTGGAGAAGGCCCCAAAAATTGTATGTACCTGCTCTATATTTTGAGATTTTGGTGACCATTATTTATAAAAATAAACAACTTTATTTAATTTCTCCTAATAAACCTATCAATTGTTTCGAAATATAAATTACTATTATTCTGAAATTTTTTATCCACTAGGACTCACATGTTATTCTCACTTATGTAACCAACATAATAATGCCATGAATATGGACTTTCAGAAGTTGATTCTCAGAAAATCACCACTCCATCCAACTATCTTTTCAAATAAATTTTTTTTTCTTAAACACATTCGGCCACCACCATAGATCCAAGAGTGATCTTATACACCCCTTATACAAATATTGAATAAAATAATTATTTATGAAACTACCCTATATATATTAAATACTTCTATAATGATGGTATGTGTTGAAACCCTTGTAACTCAAGAAAGAATTTGTTTTACATGGGTTCTTTACTATCAAATTTGTTTATGACCAAGAGATCCTTATCAACCGTAATATAAAATTTTTAATATATCAATGAAACATTATTTTTCATGATTCCTATCTCAAATTATGAATTAAATGTTGCTCTAGGATCAATGATTCAGGATTTTAATAGAATATTGACATTGATTAGTAGACTAATCTCTAAATAATTTGTTGAAATTTTAGAAATTCTGAAAGACACCTTATATAATTAACTATTTGATCCCTAAAATCCTTCAACATGATCCCATTGTTCCCACAATTACTATATATTAGTCTTGGTCTCTCCAATTTTCATAAAACTCTTTCGCACTTTTAATATAAAGCCTTTTGATATTTCAACTAAACTGAACTTCATCAAAATTATATATTGAATAAGTTTCTAAATAGTTCTTATATATCCCTCTAATTTATGATATTCATATTGAGTTCAAAAATATTTTTAAAAATAATATTTTTATTTTATAAAAATAATTTAATATTAGTAACTATCATGTATGAATATTTTTGGAGTGATCACAGTAACAAAAAATAATACCCCAGATTCAAAAACATCACTTCTACAGATTAAAACTAACTCTGGTTTAAGTTGTATTCTTTGAAATGGTCTATTATTAGACTTTATTTTTTACATTAAATTATTTAATAACAACTGCATAATTATCATATTTTTCATTATGGTTGGAATCTCTTAAATATTCAAAAGATCCTTTATATATTTTTATATATTATTCACCTCAAAAATGTTATAGGAAACATTACTCAACAATGATATTCATATCACAAATGTTGAATTCTAATCAAAATTTTTCCCTTTTTATTTATACATTACTTTTGATTTGATATATTTTAGTGGAATATCACGGTTCTTCTAGAATATAAAATCATCAATTTAAATCCGACAAAATTTAAAAAAAAATCCCACAAAAACATATCAATTTGTATTTTTCCCAATTCTAGAATCAGTACATAGAAAAACATAAAACTCCCTTAAAAATTGAAAAATGGTAAAGATAATAATGTTACCAAAGAGTCTTAATCTAAGTGATCTTACCCTTACTGAAGCATAAACATTGATACATATTTTTGGTTTTGTGGCATTGAATTTGGAAGTATCTTGTAGATCTTTAAGAATGAAACAAAGTCCATAAATAATAAAATTCGAAGAATCAATAATAATTATGTATCCAAAATGATAAGAATAAATAAACCTAGTTTTGTACTAAATTTCTAAAAATTAAAACACTATTTTTTTGTAAAAGTCATACAAGTAAAAATTAATAAACATAAAGAAATACAACAAGAGATAACAAGGATTAGAAATATTTTTAATACATACCAGAACACTAGTGCTTAAAAAATAATAGTGAAAGAAGTAAATTGAAATTTTAATCTAGTCAAAGGTTACCCCTCCCCTATAACACCTCATGCTTCCATGGTACGGTTTCCCTTTGAATAATACAATAACATGTGTTGTACGCAACTTAGAGTTCTAACACACTATGACCAATCAAACTAGCAGTTATGAATAGTAATACCCACTTTTTGAAATTTTATAAATTTTATATTTCAAAATGGACTTCATTTTTCTATTTTTAATATCGAAATTATCCTAGGGTAAATTGTTGGTTTTTTTCTAAAAAATTTAAATTTTTGATGAATAGTGAAAAACACTGAGTTATTTGTTAAAACCGACTTTTTATTTAAATAATTATTTATTTTATTTAAATTTATTTTAGGTCAAAATAGATACGTAATACCTATATAAGTTCAATGTAATTCATTGTATTCAGTTTATAATAATTTTAGACAAATAAAAATTTTATTAAACTTTTCACCGTCTTTTACCCATCTCCTAGGAGAATTTTCAAATTCACATAAAACATAATTTTACCACTTCTGTGAGTGAAATTTTGAAAATATGAGAGATATGGTTAATATCAAGTAGTAAAATGAGGTTCAATAAGATAAAAATAATTTTTGGTGAATAGTAACTTTTTTACTTTTATTAACCACGGTTAAAAGTAAATAGGGTAATTTAGGGTAAAAAGGATATTATTATTACCCTAAAACATGTTATAATTATATTTTATTGGTATAATTCGACCTAAAACTAACTTAGGAATAAAATATGAACCTTTTTGGTCCACATGGATTAGATTAGGACATTTATTATTATTTATTTCAAAGAAGAGTTAAAAGTGTTAAAATCATAGTTTAATAACTAAAAAAAATTAATATAGGGTTATACATAAGATAAATTAGATTATAAATATTCATCAGAAATATAAAAGTATTTAATACATAATATTATTTTATTTATAATTTTTAGACATTAAATAATTTAATTTATTTATGACACAATGGTGATGGAGTAATTACCTAATTAGTGAAACATTAAAATAATTGATATTATAAATTTCCAAATAAATGTAATTTGAGACTTTTTATGAATTAAAATACTTTTATAGGGTAATATTACATATTATTATTGGTTATATGAATTTTATTTGAATTAATAATGTTTTTGTGAATTTATCAAAAATGAAATACCCAGTAGTTTCAAAATTGATATAAAAGAGTTTTTAAAAAACATATTATATAATTAATTGATATTATATTCCTAAAAATCCGAGGTTCATCCAAAAGACATATATAATGATATTTGTATCCTTAATGGACCATTTTGGGTCTCTTGAAAGTATATATAGTATGTTTATTAACTATATAATATAAAAATACAAAGAGACATGGTAAATGTCAAACTATTTAACTAAGAGTTAAATCTAAAAGATAAGGTTACTATAGTGACCCAAACCTTTCTAAAATCTATTGTTTGAGTGGTTTTCGCCCCATACCCACCTTATAATTTTAATAATACACTTTGGAGCCATTATAAACCGAATATGAATTTATTATAAATTAATACTTTAAGTTTTCCCTAAAGAGCCCCTCCTATCCCTTATAAAAGGACACCACTTATAACCAATTATTAATACATTAAAAGACTTTTGGTTCGGACAAAATCTTCCCAAATACCCTCTCAACTATACTTCCTTAATCATAGAGGCCTTACATTAGTCATAAATCCAACCTATGTAGCCCTTTTGATCAAATCAAAAGGATGAACCCGAATAAGTGGAAATGTTTTCACCACCCTCTTTCAAGTTCCTTTCTTCTTCCAGTAATTCTTTCTTTGTTATTTTCATTATAAAATAATAAATACGGTATCTTCTATATATTGTTATGTTATTATAAATATGGTATAACCATATTTAGTATTCTATCCATCCTTTCAATGAAAAGTCATCATACGTGCGTACGTACGGCCTACCGTCTCCACGTCATGGGGTAATTGTTATTCAATACAATATTATTTGGATGGGTATAAAAATTATGTGAAATTTATGTAAATAATAAATATAACCTGATAATGTTTCTGTATATATGATATACCATCCAATTATATATTATTTTAATATCAAAAGAATGATATTTTTGCTCATGTGTACGTATGTATTACCGTCTCCATGAACACGATAAGATTAATTCCCAATTGTATCAATTCAAGAATAATTTTATTTGATGATTAAAAATAAATTTTAAAGACTTTATATCATTCTGGATATGAATAAGATAAAATATATCCACAACAAACATGTCTTATGTAACAAAACATATTAAAGAAAATGAGTAAGTTAACACCCGAAACGACGATAATACTAAGATATTATTAAGAAAAGAAATGTTAAAAGATCATATATGATATCATAATTATGTATATGGTTCTTGTATAATTTAATAAAAAAAATTACTATTATACAGGAGGTAAACATACCATCGACTAAGGAAAAGTAAAAGGTAAGGGTTTATTTCACAATCTCTTCAGTATCCGAGATTGTTTATACATAATTATCTACTGGGACCTCTTTATCATCCACATCCATGTTTCTTAAAAATGTATTTCAAATAATTCTTACTGTTTAACAGAATATATTTTTAAGTAATTTATACCCTTTTTTGACTTTTTATAATAATTTTATAAAGGAATATTTACGGAATTTTCCAAACAAGATCCTTTTTAACCTTTTTGGAAGAATTAAGGTAAGATTGTCTTTTTTTAACTTATAAGATGAGTGTGGATATTCTCCACCATTGTAAAATTGTCGAAGATTCCCTTACAAGATGATAAGAATATTTTCAAAGTAAACATTTTATTTTATAATTATGTGACTTTTAAATGATTTTAAAAAAAGATATATTTCTCTCAAATAGTTTTGATTTCATCTATGTCAACATCCTTTGATGTATTTTAAGCTTATTTGGAGTGAACTTATTATGATAAAAACATCCATATTGCATTGAAGGTATTGTTACTTGTTTGACTATGGATGTGTTATTTTTATACCATTCATGGTTTATGGAAAAAGTATTTACATTTCATATGCTAGTTTTAATATGACTGTTTATGTTATGTTTAAACCTGTTCATATGAGGAATGCATTAGACTAAATAAGTGACGGGTGGAGCCCGCTATAGTTCCTCGATTCATCGGTAGGTCTCATGAGAGAAACTAATGTCTTGGAACAAGGCCTTGAAAAAATCTTATTTGTAGTCTTGGCACGAGGCCTTGGCTATGTGGTTATGATAGTCTGACATTATGCATTCCATCATTATGAAAGTGGTTGTTGATATTTCATGTGATTATTAGACTACTAGAATATCCATGTGAATAAGTAAAATGGAATTATTTCATTTTACATCTTCCATATTATGATGGAGTTCATGTTTAAAAGGCTTTTGTTTCAGTTATATATTTCCTTAAATGTTTATTCTTATTTATGAATGTTTCCGCTATATTTTTATCCTTACTGGGAATTTGAGCTCACCCCTTTCTATGTTTTATTTTTCCCAGGATTTGAAAAGTACTTTATGAATGACCTGCATGGATATTATAAGTAGATATGAGTGTTGAGACAATATGTTGTTGTATTTTTTAATTTTATCATGTAATGTAAGACATATGAATGTATCTAGTCATTCCAAGGCTACTAAACTAATTGGTCTTTCAACACATGATCTTTTGTAATCATGCCAATGTTATGTAATAATGCACTGACTCTATGTAACTGGGGTCGGGGCCTTATAGTTGGTATCAGAGGAAGTTTAGTACAAACCTTGGAAGCTATATTTAGATAAACTCTGATTAGAGCTCATAGAACTAAGATGGACTTTGAGGATTAGTATAGAATAACCTCATAGAATTTTGGTATTGTAGAGATTTTTGATTTTTCCAAGCAATGCATCTGTGTCTAGATACAAGCAGGTAGAGGTGGCTCTAACATAGATGTACCTAGGGGTAAAACCTGAAAACACCGCTTGGAGCTAGACTCGAACGGGAACTAGTGCACGACAATGGGCCATGCTGCACTCCTGGTTACGACACTCCCAGGGGATATTCTTAGGATAATTCTCATATTCTTTACAAACCATTATCAAGGGTTTATGAGAACTACTTTTTCAAAGAAAACTTTTTTTATGATTACAAATTATATCCATTAACTGTTAAATTCATGTTAAGTGTTTTACAAGTTTGGATTTTTGTATTGTGATTAATAAACTAATATATTGTATGCCATTGTTTAGAAATGCCACCTAGTGGAAGGAATGGAAACTGTATCAAAGAACACACTCCATGTAGTGATTTCCCTCCTGCTCAAGAAAATTATACTAGAGCTGGTGACACAAATGGTGCTGATCACCTTATCACTGTATTGGGAGAACTCACTCAAGTTATGAATAATAACTATACCCATAAGGAGCACCCTGGTCCACAGCGTGGAGGATCAATGTTAGATCACTTCATGAGGCAACAACCACCAGCATTCAATGGGAGTACAGATCCATTAGTAGCTGATCAATGGATAAATGTTTTAGAGAAAATATTTCATGCCTTGGGGAGTAGTAAAAGGGAAAAAGTTATCATGGATGTTTACTGCCTCACTGGAGATGCTGACCAATAGTGGTCATTAATTCAAAACACAAAGGAAGATGATGAATTATCAAATATGGAATGGTGGGAGTTGAAAGAGCTTTTCTTAGAAAAATACTTTCCTCATGACCATCGATCAGATATGGAAACGAAATTTCTGAGTCTGAGACAAAAGGAGGTTGAGAATGTCGCAAAGTATGAGTCTAACTTTACAAGGTTATCAAGGAATATGAAAGATTATATACATAACCCAAGAAGTAAGATTTATCATTTATTTGATGGGTATAAACCATTTCTCCATCATGCATTAGTCTCACAATATTTCTCACCGTACAAATATATTGTCTCATGTGCTATCAAGATAGAAAATTAATTGGCTAAGTCTTACGACTTTAAGGAAAAGCAAGAGAATAAGAGATCTGTTAATCACTCTGCGAATGGAAATTAAATGTAGAAGGGAAAATTTGAATATCCATCCTGTAATAAATGTCAGAAGAAACACCATGGTACTTTCTTGAAAAAATGGAAATCTATTATAATTGTGGTGAAAAAGGCCATCAAGCTCATGATTGTAAGGGGAATAAAGAAGCTATCGATGTTCAATGATACAACTGCAGGGATATGGGACATTATGCAAATTAATGTGCTAAGCATCAGGGAAACTTACCTCAGAAAAGGCCAAGGGATCAAGGCCAATCATATGTTATCACTACTGCTGAGGTAGAAGCTCTGAAAGACGTGGTGGCAGGTAATTTAATGGTTTTTTCAAGTTTATCCAATGATTTATTTGATTCTGGATCATTAAATTGTTTCATATCCTCCCATTTTGTTAAGAAAACTAGATATTTCCAATTTGATTTAACAACGGAGTTGTCAGTCAAAACTCTTAAGGTATGTATCATTGCTACAAAGTTCTGTGAATCAGTCCCCATTAGAGCATATAAATGTTCTTCATCTGCCAATCTTATCATCATACCCATGATTGAATTTTATATAATCCTTGGTATGGATTGGATTTCTAACCATGATGCAAAGATATATTTTAAGAAGAAGGAGGTTACGATTTTTTATTATGTTGATAAGGAACACATTATCTTTAGAGCAGAATCGTCACCACCTAATTCTTATCTAGATACACACCCAATAACTCAACTAAATTCAATTATTGGGGAGGAAGAGAATAAAATAACTGTGGGTGAGGAAAGGAATGTTCAAATGGAGGATATACCTATTGTGAAAGAATATGTGGATGTGTTTTTGGAAGATTTACATGGACATCCTCCAGAATGAGAAATTGAGTTTTCCATTGATTTAATTCATGGTTCAAGGCCTATATCGAAGGCCCCTTTTAGAATGGCCACTGTGGAATTAGTTGAACTAAATAAAATACTAGAGGAATTGAGTAATAAGGTATTTATTTGCCCCAGTTTTTCTCCATGGGGATCCCATGTCCTTTTTGTTAAGAATAAATATGGATCTATGAGGTTATGTATCGACTACAGGGAAATCAATGCAATAAAAATAAAGAACAAGTATCCCCTACCTCGTATTTATGATTTATTTTACCAATTGCATTGAGATCAATAATTTTCAAAGATTGACCTTCGATCTGGATACCATCAGTTATGTATAAAGAATGAATACATTCTGAAGACAACATTTCGAACCAAGTACAGGCATTACGAGTTTACAGTAATGCCTTTTGGGCTGACTAATGCACCCTCTATGTTCATGGATCTAATGAACAGTGTTTTCAAGGAATATCTCAATGATTTTGTAGTGGTATTTATTGATGATATCTTGGTATACTCCAAAATCTACGAAGATCATGAAAATAACCTCTACATTATCCTGAAGACTCTTAGAAGACATGAATTATATGGGATGTTTAGAAAGTGTGAATTTTGGCTTTAAGAGATTTCTTTTTCTTGGCCATATTGTCTCTAAGGATGGAATTTCCATTGATCCTTCTAAGATCAAGGCAATCCAAGAATGACCAGCACCGACGAGTATAACTGAGGTACGTAGTTTTATTGGTTTAGCAGGTTATTATTGGCATTTCGTCCAGAATTTTACCCAATTGGCTAACCCATTAAAAAATCTCACACGTAAAGGGTTTAAATTTGTTTGGAAAAAAGAGTGTGAATAATGTTTTGAATAACTGAAGAGATGATTAGTCAATTCTCCTATATTGACTCGACCATCAGGGAATGATGGGTTCGTTATTTATAGTGATATTTCAAAGAAAGGACTTGTCACGAACCAGCCTGGGTCGACCCTGAACCGGTCACATGAGCCGGTCCGCGGCAAGTCCCGAGGGGCGTTCCCGATCCCCCCGGGATGGCAACTAGTGCCGGGCATTGAAATTTTAATCGTTGGGAACGATTTCAGCCCAAACTAAAAACACGATCGAAAAAAAGAATAAAAACTACACAAACTGACAAACACGAAAGACATAAACAAAACTATACTACGACATACCTCCATGTGACCTCGCAGGTCACCACCCAACTACAACCAACATCGCTCCCACACTGAGCAACTCAAGCTAGGAAGACCTGAACACAACGAACCTGCAACTGAAGAAGGTAAAAGATAGGGGTGAGCACAAAAGTACTCAGTAGGTGAGCCCCACAACAAATACCCAATGCACTGCCAGTAAATAAAGAATCTACATAATCCAGGTTTGAACATTAATGTATAAAAGTAAGTTTCCATAATGCTTTACTTGAAAATCAAACACGAGACATTTCCCTTATTCCTTTTTGAAAGTTAGTTCCCTTTCATCAGTTTTAAACTCATTCTAAAAAGCAAAGTGTTACATTTTCAAATCTAACCCAAAGCGAATAAAGCATTTTCATTTGAAAACCATTTTTCTCAAAGTCTAACAGTATAGGCTCTGAAATATGACTGAAAGAAAACAAGAAGGGAAAACAAGTGCAAGTAAAGGTAAACAGGCAAGGAAAACCAAGTGCAAGTAAAAATAAACCAGAAGTTATCAGCAATAAACATGGGCGATCCTGAACATCCCTAGAAAACCCCTGGACGTACTCGGGTTCAGACTACCTGCCGGCATGGTACTCCACAGTCAATAACCAACTGGCCGCCCTAATAGCCAACCAGAGGCACATCCCACCTGGCCTGTCCACAACTCCAGAGGGTACCAACCCGTCTAATCAGGGTTAGAAAGCAACCGTCACTCGGTAATCTACAAGACGCCCAGGAACCCATAGTGGTTTTTGTAACACTGTGTAAGTGGGAGACCCTCTCACGCGTGACTCATCTCACCGCACTTGCCAACCCCTTACACGGACATCGCTACACGACAACCCTCGAAAGGGAATTCCCCCTGTAGAAATTCCCTCACAAGTACGTATATATATATATGTGTGTAATCACTTCAAATTTATTAAAGTGCCAACCGGGCCGTCATATCATTTACATTTTGATCATTTCATATTAAAGCATTTCTAAAGGGATATTACACACGCCATTGCATTGAAAACCAAAAACACACTTAGAACTTTGTTTAAGAAACCCAAATCAGCATATCACCCTGGAACACAATTGTTTCACAAGTAGAGCTATTTTCTAATATCAAAATGCACCCCACTTTTATCAAGAGCCAAACGGGCCTTTAATCACCTTTTTAAGGAATACTATTTCTCAAATGAAATCCAAACTTTTGTTCACACAACAAAGGAAAACATCTTTCATCAACCAAGAACCACACATGAAGTTTCCAAAAACAATTTCAAAGGGTCACACGACGTTTTCTCTAATAAAGGTTCTCAGAAATCACCATTTTCCATAAACAATACATCTACTAATTTACACACGCCAAAAACATCTCAAACCCCAATTCAACATATCTTTCATTATTCAGGAAGAACCATCTAGAAACACTACCATGGAAGCAAACAATTAAATCCAAGAAAACTCTTTTAATGAAACGCTAGAATTAAAACAACTTTTATCATCAGCAGATCACCAAACTATAGATAACTACTTAATAATACTTTTGAATTTGCTGAAACTTAATAAAAAGTCAATGAATTAATAAATTCTAAATTTAAAGGCGAGTGCAAAGGGAGACCTACCTCAATATCCAAGCGCGGCGGTAAAACGACCATGGAACCAAGGCGTGATGACACGACGTGTGTCTGAAGCCACGTGATAAAGTCCAACACTCTCAAAACTGAGGCACGGAGACGGTGGAACCTCGGAAACAAGTCACAGCGATAACACTCTCTCGGAAACGCCCTGCGCGGGTCCTAAAATCCTAAACCCACAAAAACAAATGTAAGTTGATGAAAAGCCCCTAACAAAGCAAAAGCGAAAACCCGAGTAATAATAATGATAATAATAGTAACAACTAAAATAATAATAATAATAATAATAACAAGATTAGTAATGACAACAATAACAGTATTAATAACATTAATAATAATAATAATAAGAACAAAATAATAATAATAATAATAATAATAACGATAATAATATTATAATAATAATAATATAAAATAATGTTAACATAATAATATTAATAATAATAATATAATAACAATAGCATAATAATAATAATAATTTAACAATAATAATAAGAATAACATACTATAATAATAATAATAATGTAGTAATAATAATACAACATCACAATATTAATAATAATATTAATATTAATAACATATTAATAATTATAATAATAATAAGATAATAATAATAACAATAGTAATATTAGTAATAATATGACAATAATAATGATAGAATAATATTAATAAAATATTAATAATAATAACAATAATGCAATAGTAATAATAATAATAATAATAATAATAATGTTATAATAATAATAACAATAATAATATAATTAGCATAATAATAATAATAATTTAATAATAATAATAAGAATAACATAATATAATAATAATAATAAAAATAATATGATAATAATTAAAATAATAATAAATATATTAATAATAATAATAATAATAATATAGTATTAATAATAATAACATAATAATAATTATAATAATGATATAATAATATTAATAATAATATTAACATAATAATAACAATAATATTAATAGTATAAAAATATTAATGGTAACATAATAATAATAATTATAATAAAACGAAACAAACATAAATAAAAAAAAAGAACTCACGAGCAGGGGGGAACGGGGTCGGCGACGGGAGGAGATGGTGGCCGGAGGTGGGGCGTGGCAGCCGGGCGACGCAGGCCGGAGGTGCGCCGGCGGCTGGGGATGGCCTTGCAGGGGGTGCGCGGTCTGAGCGGGGTGAGCCGGGACGGGGGGTGGAGGCCGGGAAGGAGCAGGGAGGGTGAGGTCGGCGGTGCGGGCCGCTGGAGGGGAGTGCGCAAGAGGGCCGGACGGCGGCGGTTCGGCAGGAGGGGAGGTTGCAGGAGCGGTGGTCGGGCTGGCAAAGGAGGGTGCGAGGCCGGAAGCAGGGAGGCGGAGGCGGTGAGCCGTTGCGGCGGACGGCGCACCGGGGTGGAGCAGGGGTGGAGCAGGGTGGCGTTCGGGCCGCCGGACGCTGGAGCAGGGGGCGCGCTGGGCCAGGGGTCGCCGGGATGAGCGCTGGCAGGCCGGGGGAACCGGGGGAGCTGGGTGCGAGCAGCGGCGACAGGGAGCAGGGAGGGCGGCGGTCGGCTGGCGAAGGAGGTCGGGACGTTGGAAGGTGCGGGGAAGGGGGAGAGAAACGGGGGACGGGGTGGCATCTGGGTAAGGGGTAGGATTAGGGTTAGGCTTATAATATATATATATAATAATAATAATAATAATAATAATAATAATAATAAAACCTTTTAATGTTAATAATAATAATAAAACGTTATAATTATAATAATATAAAAACTTTATAATCATAATGATGAAACTTTATAATAATAATGATAAAACTTATAATAATAATAAATGATAAATTAGCTAAATTCTAATGATAATTATTTTAATCAAATATTTAAAATAGTAAAATAAGTTAAAGATAATACACATATATATATATTTATACATATATAGATCTATATACATACATACATTATTATACATATATATAGATATAAACATATCTAAACATATATACAATAATAATAACACAAATAAAAAGGTATTAATAATAAAATACCAACATAAAAATTATAATGTTTAAAACACCGGGTGAACACACTGTCACCCGGGCTGAACGCACGGTCACCGCTAACGATGCGGTGACCGTGCACCGGCGCGAAACCACCCATCGCGATTAATCTTCGAAAATTTTAAACCGGGACCAAAAAAGAAGTAAAATAAAGATATCTGCGGTCGGGGTGTGACAATTCTCCCCACCACAGACACTTTCTGCCCCCAGAAAGTCACCAAGCCACAAGTCAGCCAAAATCCAAGTCTTTGCCCAGACAGAGCTAAAGGAACTGAAGAGAACTGAGATTTTCAGGATAACCTTACCCCACACAGGTCACACCCGACCCATCCAAGAGAAAACTAGAGTCCGAGGTTGAGGGGAGAACACGAAGGGGTTCTCCCCACCACAAGAACTCAACTAGTGTAGAAAAGTTGACCATCTAAATAGGAAACCCTGGGAAAGGGGGGGGGGGTCGACGTGGGAACTCCCAACCGGTTTAAACCAACTCTTATAGCATGAGTGAAAAACAACACCTTCGTCGAAACCTTAAACCCATGACTAGAGTCATCAACTTCAACACCATGGAGAACCCACAAAAGGAATATTCAACCAACATCAAATTGGAGACAAGATCCACCGAAGTCCACAAAGCATAACCACATCGACGACATAACTAAAACGAGGTCAACCCACACGAGGGTCAAACACACTATTAAGAAGGACACACGATTTAGAATATCACATCCACACAAACCAGTCTTCTTTGATTATAATAGAACAAGTCCATCATTAATTCATAGAGAGACAACGTACTTACAACGACTTTGAAACTTTAGTAGCAGATAGGCAAACATGAAAAGATTTCTAATTGTTCCACCGCCAACATGGAACATAAAACCTGGACCAGAGCTTCACCGCCCTGGGGACTCCTGACTGTGCGCGAGCTTCACCCCAAGACCTGTGGTTGGGGCTCTGATGGCTGAAGCATCTTCTGCCTCACAGTCAGGTACTGACATTCTCCCATCACAGCGTCCTCTTCAAGCGACGCTTCCTGCAAAACTTCTCCAGATGACCTAGACAACCGCATCGATGACACGTCTTCGAAGGGTTGCGACATGACGGCTTTAAATGCCCGAAACGACCACACTGATTGCATGCCATTGAACGATCTGATGAACTGGAGGCTGGGACCAAAGAGGATAACTCCTTAGGAACAGGTATCTCTGGCGCCTTTTTCTCACCAGAGGGGGAACTCTTACGAACAACAATAGGGGACGCTGAAGTACTAACCACCCGCACACCGGAAACCAACTAATCCAAGAATGCTTCCTCTACGAGCTTCTCGAAACAAAGGTCTTTAGAAGGGAGGACTCGCTCCTTGATCTCTGGACGAAGACCCCCGGTGAAAAGAGAGACCTTCATGAGTTCATGAGATGCTACCTCTGGAGAAAAGGATATTAGTTCCTTGAAATGGTCAACATACGCCTTCACCGTCTGTTGGCCTTGTTGAATATGCACAAGCTCTCTCTTTTTCTCTAGCTTCACTTCCCCAGGTACAAACCATTGGATGAAAATGGTTTTAAAGACATCCCATGTCATTTCAAATTGCGTTGATGATGGGGAAACCCTCTTCCACTGGTCCAGAGCTGGACCCTCAAACAACTCCATAATTGCACGAACCTTAACATTATCGGGAGTTCCCAACATTCTAAAGACATGCACCACTTCCTCGAGCCATTTCACTGCTTCTAACGGACCCTGATTACCATGGAGAATAGGAAGAGTCCGAGGAGGACTAAAAACTGGGCATGACATATCCGAATCCCTAGAGACCTTTCTGGGCAGCATTTCCTGAGCGACATATAAAACACAAAGCCAAAACCAATATCAATACAAAGCAACCTCAATAAAAGCACCTTCATCAAAACAGTCATCACAAGACCAAACAAACACAAACACAACCCAAAATAAAGCCTCCTTTTTATTTTAAACTTTAAAACCATCCTTTTTCAAGACCACCTTCCAAAAACCAATCAACTTTCAAACCAAAAACTTTCCAAAACCGTTTCCCCTTTAAAACCAATTTAGAAAACAAGGTCAAGCCTTTAATTTAAAATACACACCCAGGTAATCTCATGACCCGTTGCACATGTCTTTGTCCACTATCCATTAATACTCGTACCAACGTGCATTTTCCATTCATTCTCACACATGTGCGAACGTTCATAAAGAGGACCTGAGGTTTCACCCCAAACCATTCTGAACCAACTCCAAGCAAACAACAGATTTTCAAATCAAGAGATTTCAGTTTTAAAACCCATTTTACACATTTAAATTCCTTTAAAAGAAACCAGTCCAATTTAAAAAAAACCCTTTTTCATTTCCGACAATCTACTTACACCGACCAAAACAAAAGAAGCATCCAAACTTGCATCAATCACTGAAATGAGGGACTAGTAGTCACGCTCAACCTGGCGACATGGTAGTGGGCCATGTCCCAAGTCACCGTCGACCACTAGGAGGAATTCAAACCATGTACTCGGACTCCACATGGGTCACTACTCCATGTGAAATGTCGATGTAACGTCGGCTTGCCTCCGTTGTCATCTCTCAATCCAAGGAAAACCAGAAAAGACAAGGACACAATTCCCGAACTACCCCTGGTAACTCGAAGATCAGTGTGAGCAAGAGTTCGCGATGCTCTTCCCATACCTACCCCTCGAGTTCGGACAGTCCTAATCTCCTTCTACCGGACAACCCAAATAACAAGAACCACCTCTGATACAATTTTGTCACGAACCAGCCCGGGTCGACCCTGAACCGGTCACCCGAGCCGGTCCGCGGCAAGTCCCGAGGGGCTTTCCCGATCCCCCCGGGATGGCAACTAGTGCCGGGCATTGAAATTTTAATCGTTGGGAACGATTTCAGCCCAAACTAAAAACACGATCGAAAGAAAGAATAACAACTACACAAACTGACAAACACGAAAGACATAAACAAAACTATACTACGACATACCTCCATGTGACCTCGCGGGTCACCACCCAACTACAACCAACGTCGCTCCCACACTGAGCAACTCAAGCTAGGAAGACCTGAACACAAGGAACCTGCAACTGAAGAAGGTAAAAGATAGGCGTGAGCACAAAAGTACTCAGTAGGTGAGCCCCACAACAAATACCCACTGCACTGCCAGTAAATAAAGAATCTACATAATCCAGGTTTGAACTTTAATGTATAAAAGTAAGTTTCCATAATGCTTTACTTGAAAATCAAACATGAGACATTTCCCTTATTCCTTTTTGAAAGTTAGTTCCCTTTCATCAGTTTTAAACTCATTCTAAAAACCAAAGTGTTACATTTTCAAATCTAACCCAAAGCGAATAAAGCATTTTCATTTGAAATCCATTTTTCTCAAAGTCTAACAGTATAGGCTGTGAAATATGACTGAAAGAAAACAAGCAGGGAAAACAAGTGCAAGTAAAGGTAAACATGCAAGGAAAACCAAGGGCAAGTAAAAATAAACCAGAAGTTATCAGCAATAAACATGGGCGATCCTGAACATCCCTAGAAAACCCCTGGACGTACTCGGGTTCAGACTACATGCCGGCATGGTACTCCACAGTCAATAACCAACTGGCCGCCCTAATAGCCAACCAGAGGCACATCCCACCTGGCCTGTCCACAACTCCAGAGGGTACCAACCCGTCTAATCAGGGTTAGCAAGCAACCGTCACTCGGTAATCTACAAGACGCCCAGGAACCCATAGTGGTTTTTGTAACACTGTGTAAGTGGGAGACCCTCACACGCGTGACTCATCTCACCGCACTTGCCAACCCCTTACACGGACATCGCTACACGACAACCATCGAAGGGAAGTCCCCCTGTAGAAATTCCCTCACAAGTACGTATATATATATATATATATAATCACTTCACATTTATTAAAGTGCCAACCGGGCTGCCATATCATTTACATTTTGACCATTTCATATTAAAGCATTTCTAAAGGGATATTACACACGCCATTGCATTGAAAACCAAAAACACACTTAGAACTTTGTTTAAGAAACCCAAATCAGCATATCACCCTGGAACACAATTGTTTCACAAGTAGAGCTATTTTCTAATATCAAAACGCACCCCACTTTTATCAAGAGCCAAACGGGCCTTTAATCACCTTTTTAAGGAATACTATTTCTCAAATGAAATCCAAACTTTTGTTCACACAACAAAGGAAAACATCTTTCATCAACCAAGAACCACACATGAAGTTTCCAAAAACAATTTCAAAGGGTCACACGACGTTTTCTCTAATCAAGGTTCTCAGAAAACACCATTTTCCATAAACAATACATCTACTAATTTACACACGCCAAAAAACATCTCAAAACCCAATTCAACATATCTTTCATTATTCAGGAAGAACCATCTAGCAACACTACCATGGAAGCAAACAATTAAATCCAAGAAAACTCTTTTAATGAAACGCTAGAATTAAACCAACTTTTATCATCAGCAGATCACCAAACTATAGATAACTACTTAATAATACTTTTGAATTTGCTGAAACTTAATAAAAATTCAAGGAATAAATAAACTCTAAATTTAAAGGCGAGTGCAAAGGGAGACCTACCTCAAGATCCAAGCGCTACGGTAAAACGACCTTGGAACCAAGGCGCGATGACACGACGTGTGTCCGAAGCCACGTGATAAAGTCCAACACTCTCGAAACTGAGGCACGGAGATGGAGGAACCTCGGAAATAAGGCGCAGCGATAACAATCTCTCGGAAACGCCCTGCGCGGGTCCTAAAATCCTAAACCCACCAAAAACAAATGTAAGTTGATGAAAAACCCCTAACAAAGCAAAAGCGAAAACCCGAGTAATAATAATGATAATAATAGTAACAACTAAAATAATAATAATAATAATAATAATAACAAGATTAGTAATGACAACAATAACATAATTAATAACATTAATAATAATAATAATAAGAACAAAATAATAATAATAATAATAACGGTAATAATATAATAATAATAATAATATAAAATAATGTTAACATAATAATATTAATAATAATAATATAATAACAATAGCATAATAATAATAATAATTTAACAATAATAATAAGAATAACATACTATAATAATAATAATAATGTAGTAATAATAATACAACATCACAATATTAATAATAATAATAATATTAATAACATATTAATAATTATAATAATAATAAGATAATAATAATAACAATAGTAATATTAGTAATAATATGACAGTAATAATGATAGAATAATATTAACAAAATATTAATAATAATAACAATAATGCAATAGTAATAATAATAATAATAATAATAATGTTATAATAATAATAACAATAATAATATAATTAGCATAATAATAATAATAATTTAATAATAATAATAAGAATAACATAATATAATAATAATAATAAAAATAATATGATAATAATTAAAATAATAATAAATATATTAATAATAATAATAATAATAATAATATAGTATTAATAATAATAACATAATAATAATTATAATAATGATATAATAATATTAATAATAATATTAACATAATAATAACAATAATATTAATAGTATAATAATATTAATGGTAACATAATAATAATAATTATAATAAAACGAAACAAACATAAATAAAAAAAAGAAATCACGAGCAGGGGGGAACGGGGTCGGCGACGGGAGGAGCAGGCGGCCGGAGGTGGGGCGTGGCAGTCAGGCGACGTAGGCCGGAGGTGCGCCGGCGGCTGGGGACGGCCTTGCAGGGGGTGCGCGGTCTGAGCGGGGTGAGCCGGGACGGGGGTGGAGGCCGGGAAGGAGCAGGGAGGGTGAGGTCGGCGGTGCGGGCCGCTGGAGAGGAGTGCGCAGGAGGGCCGGACGGCGGCGGTTCGGCAGGAGGGGAGGTTGTCGGAGCGGTGGTCGGGCTGGCAAAGGAGGGTGCGAGGCCGGAAGCAGGGAGGCGGAGGCGGTGAGCCGTTGCGGCGGATGGCGCACCGGGGTGGAGCAGGGGCGGAGCAGGGCGGCGTTCGGGCCGCCGGACGCTGGAGCAGGGGGCGCGCCGGGCCAGGGGTCGCCGGGATGAGCGCTGGCAGGCCGGGGGAACCGGGGGAGCTGGGTGCGGGCAGCGGCGACAGGGAGCAGGGAGGGCGGCGGTCGGCTGGCGAAGGAGGTCGGGACGTTGGAAGGTGCGGGGAAGGGGGAGAGAAACGGGGGACGGGGTGGCGGCTGGGTAGGGGGTAGGATTAGGGTTAGGCTTATAATATATATATATATATATATATAATAATAATAATAATAATAATAAAAACCTTTTAATGTTAATAATAATAATAAAACGTTATAATTATAATAATATAAAAACTTTATAATCATAATGATGAAACTTTATAATAATAATGATAAAACTTATAATAATAATAAATGATAAATTAGCTAAATTCTAATGATAATTATTTTAATCAAATATTTAAAATAGTAAAATAATTTAAAGATAATACACATATATATATATTTATACATATATAGATCTATATACATACATACATTATTATATATATATATATAGATATAAACATATCTAAACATATATACAATAATAATAACACAAATAAAAAGGTATTAATAATAAAATACCAACATAAAAATTATAATGTTTAAAACACCAGGTGAACACACTGTCACCAGGGCTGAACGCACGGTCACCGCTAACGATGCGGTGACCGCGCACCGGCGCGAAACCACCAATCGCGATTAATCTTCGAAAAATTTAAACCGGGACCAAGAAAGAAGTAAAATAAAGATATCTGCGGTCGGGGTGTGACAGGACTTGGTTGTGTCCTTATGCAGAATGATAGGGTGGTTGCCTATGTATCATGACAGCTAAAAATTGAAGAGAAAAACTGTCATACTCATGATCTTGAGTTATCTTCAATAATATTTGCTTTGGTGATTTGGATACACTATCTCTATGGTGAGAAATGTGAGATTTATATTGAACAAAAGAGTTTGAAGTATAATTTCTCACAAAAAGAACTCAGCATGAGGCAAAGGAGATGACTTGAACTACTCAAGGATTATTATTGCACGATACACTATCACCCAGGGAAAGTAAATAAGGTTACAGATGATTTCAGTAGAAAAAATCATATAGTTTTGATCAAGATGAGAGTTGAGAGGGATCCTATTTTCATGGATATAGTAAATATGGATATGGGAATCACCATGGAAGGTGAAACATGAATAATTTTTCAAATGGATACTGAACCATCTTTACTAGAAATGATAAAGAGTTCTCAAACTGGTGATGAGGAGTTTCAAAAGAAAATTAAAGCTATGAATGATGGGAGATTGAGTGACTTTGTGTATAAAGATGGAATTTTCAAATTTGGGAAGAGACTTTATTTTCCCGATATACCTGATCTGAAAAGGGAATTTTTGGATGATAGTCATAGTTCTAATTTCACTATACACCCTGGGAGCAACAAAATGTATATAGATTTGAAGGAAAATTTTGGTGTGACAACATGAAGAGGGAGATTGCTGATTTTGTGTCAAGATGTATGGTTTGTCAACAAGTGAAATATGGTAAGCAATAGCCTGGAGGAGTCATGCAACCTATTCCCATACCGGAGTGGAAAAGGGATAATATCACGATGGGCTTTGTCATGGGACCACCAAAAACTCCTAGAAGGAACGATGCAATATGGGTCATTGTTGATCGTATTACCAAGTCAGCACATTTTCTTTCTATAAGAGAAGATCTACCACTTGAACATCTAGCAAAACTATATATTAATGAAGTTGTGAGACTTCATGGAGTACCCCTATCGATTGTCTCTGATCGTGATCCCTGTTTTACTTCATGATTTTGGAGGAGTCTTTAGAAGGCCTTGGATACTGAACTTCGTTTGATCACTGCCTACCACCCTCAAATATATGGACAATCAGAACGGACTATTCAAACCTTAGAAGGCATGTTGAGATATTGATCACTTGACTTTTAGGGTATGTGGGATTAATATTTACCTCTCGTAGAATTTTCCTTTAACAATATCTTCCATTCAAGTATTCGGATGTCACCGTATAAATTGTTATATGGAAAGAGATTTCATACACCAACCTGTTTGGATGATGTTGGTGAAAGAAAACTCGTAGGCCCAGAACTGGTGTAGGAAACAATGGAAAAGGTGAAGGTAATCTAAAATCACATCAAAGCAGCTCAAAGCAAGTAGAAGATCTCTACCGATAACCGAAGGAAGGATTTGTAATTTCAGGAAGGAGAACATGTTTCCATAAAGGTATCACCATGGAAGTGAGTTATATGTTTCAGTAAGAAAGGTAAATTGATTCCTAGGTACATCGGACCATTCTAAATTGTAGAACGAATAGGGGTTGTTGCTTATCGTTTGGAAATGCCGCCAAGTCTCTCCAAAGTTCACGATGTGTTCCACGTATCACTGTTGAGAAAATATAAGCCTGACCTAACGCATGCCCTCACCTATCAATAATTATAACTGGAACCTGATCTGTCTTATTGTGAAGAGCCTGTTAGGATTCTTGATACAAGAGGACAAGTGATGAGAAACCGGATGACTCGTCTGGTAAAAGATCCATGGAGAAACCATAAGATGGAATAAGCAACGTGGGAACCCGAGGAACTTTTGATGATGAACCACTCGAGTCTTTTTATGCAATAATATTTTAGAAGTTTCAAGGATGAAATTATTTGAAGGAGGGGAGAATGTAACACCTGAGGTTTCCACTGTACATTTCCCTTTGAATAATACAATAGCGTGTGTTGTACGCAACATCGAGTTCTAACACACCGTGACCAATCAAACTAGACGTTATGAATAGTAACACACACTTTTTGAAATTTTATAAATTTTATCATTCAAAATGGACTTCATTTTTGGATTCGGAATATCAAAATTATCATAGGGTGCATTTTTGGTATTTTTATGAAAACAATCAATTTTTGATGAATAGTGAAAACATCAAGTTATTGGTTAAAACCAACTTTTTATTTAAATAATTATTTATTTTATTTAAATTTATTTTAGGTCAAAATAGATACATAATACCTATCTAAGTTTAATTTAATTCATTGGATTCAGTTTATAATAATTTTAGACTTATAAATATTTTATTAAACGTTTCACTGTCTTTTACCCATCTCCTAGGAGAATTTGCAAATTCACATAACACGTAATTTTACCACTTCTGTGAGTGGAATTTCAAAACTCCAAGAGACATGGTTAATATCAAGGAGTAAAATGTGGTTCAATAAGATAAATATAATTTTTGGTGAATAGAAACATTTTACTTTTATTTACCACGGTTAAAAGTAAATATGGTAATTAAGGGTAAAACTGATATTATTATTACACTAAAACATGTCCTAATTCTATTTT
This sequence comes from Viscum album, assembly GCA_963277665.1. NCBI lineage: Eukaryota > Viridiplantae > Streptophyta > Magnoliopsida > Santalales > Viscaceae > Viscum > Viscum album. The sequence goes on from OY728152.1 coordinate 2,091,285,053, forward strand.
CTAAGTATAATTCGACCAAAAAAATCCTTAGTAATAATATATGAACCTCTTTGGTACACTTGGATTAGATTAGGAAATTTATTATTATTTAATTCAAGGAAGAGTTAAAAGAGTTAAAATCAATGTTTAATAACTAAAAAATTTTTAATATAGGGTTATACCTAAGATAAATACTATTATAAATATTAATTAGAAAGATAAAAATATTTCCTACATAATTATATTTTATTTATAATTTTTAGAAATTAAATAATCTAATTAATTTATGACACAATGGTGATGCAGTAATTACCAAATTAGTGAAATATTAAAATAATTGATATTATAAATATCCAAATAAATGTAATTTGAGACGTTTTACGAATTAAAATAATTTTATAGGTTAGTATGACATATTATTATTGTTTATATGAATTTTAATCGTAGTAATAATGCTTTTATAAATTTATCAAAAACAAAATACCCAATAGTGTCAAAATTTTAATAAAAGAGTTTTTAAAAACAAATATTATATTATTAATTGATATTATATTCCTAAAAATATAAGGTTTGGCCAGAGGACATATATAATGATAGGTGTATTATTAATTTACCACGTAGGTGTCTCTTGGATGTATATAGTAAGTTTATTAACAATATAATATATAAATACAAAGAGACATGGTAAATGTCAAACTATTTAACTAAGAGTTAAATCTAAAAGATAAGATTACTATAGTGACCCATACCTATATAAAATCTATTGGTTGAGTGGTTTTCGACCCATCCCCACCTTAGACTTTTAATAATCCACTTTATAGCCATTAGAATCCGAATATGAATTTATTATAAATTAATAATTTGTGTTCTTCCTAAAGAGCCCCACCTCCCCCTTATAAAAGGACACCACTTCTACCCAATTCATCACACCATAAAATCCATTTGGATCGGAAAACCTCTGCCCAAATACCCTCTCAACTATCCTCCCTTAATCCTAGAGGCCTTACTTTAGTTAGAAATCCAACCTAAGTATCCCTTTTGATCAAATCAAATGGAAGAACCCGAAGAAGAGGTAATGTTATCACCACCCTCTTTTAAGTTCCTTTCTTCTTCCACTTCTTCATTCTTTGTTATTTACCTTCTCAAATAATAAATACAGTATATTATATATAATTTTATGTTATTATAAATATGTTATAACCATATTCAATATTCTATCCATCCTTTTAATGACATGTCACCATATGTGTGTACGTACGACCTACCGTCTCCAGGTCGTGGTGTCATTGTTATTCAATACATTATTATTTTGATGGATATAATAATGATGTATAATTCATGTAAATAATAAATATAATGTGATAATGATTCTTTATATATGATATAACATCCAATTATATAATATTTTAATATAAAAAAATGATATTGTTGCTCGTGCGTATGTACGGATTACCGTCTCCACGAACACGATGAGATTCATTCCCCATTGTATCCATTCAAGAATAAATTTTATTTTATGATTAAAAATAATGTTTAAGAACTTGATATCATTCTGGATATGAATAAAATACAACCTATCAAAAAAAACATGTCTTATATAAGAAAACATATCAAATAAAATGAGTAATTTAACAGCCAAAACGACGATAATAGTAAGATATTATTAAAAAAGAAATGTTAAAAGATCATATATGATATCATAATTATGTATATGGTTATTGTATAATTTAATAAAAAAATTTGAACTATTATAAAGGAATTTAACATACCATCGACTAAGGAAAATTACAAGGTAAGGTTTTATTTCACAATCTCTTCATTATTCGAGGTTGTTTATACGTAATTATCTACTGGGACCTCTTTATCATCCGCATCCATGTTTCATAAAAATGTATTTCAAAAAATTCTTAATATTTTACAGAATATGGGATATAGTCATTTATACCCTTGTTTGAATTTTTATAAGAATTGTATAAATTAATCGTTACTTCATTTTCCAAACAAGGTCCTTTTTAACTTTTTCGAAAAAATTAAGGTAAGAATGTCTTTTTTTAACTTATATTGCTGGTGCGGCTATTTTTCACCAATGTAAAATCATTGAATCTTCCCTTTAAACGTTATAAGATTATTTTCAAATTAAATGTTTTATTTTATAATTATTTTACTTTTAAATGATTTAAAAAAAGAGATATTTCTCTCAAATAGTTTTGATTTCTTCTATGTCAACATCCTTTGATGAATTTTAAGCTTATTTGAAGTTGATTTATTATGATGCAAAACTTCCATATTGTATTGAAGGTTTTGTGATATGTTTGACTGTTTGTATGTTATTTTTATACCATTCATTGTTTATAGAGAAAGTATTTACATTTCTTATGCTAGTTTAAATACGAATGTTTATGTTATGTTTAAACCTGTTCATATGAGGAATGAATTGGACTTAATAAGTGACGGGTGGATCCCGCTATAGCTCCTCGATGCATCGGTAGGTTTCATGAAACAAACTAGTGTCTTGGCATAGGTCCTTGAAAAAATATTATTTGTAGTCTTGGCACGAGGCCTTAGATATGTGGTTATGATAGTCTGGAATTATTCATTCCATCATTATGAAAGTGGTTGTTGATATTGCATGTGATTATTCGACTAGTAGAATATCCATGTGAATAATTAAATATATTTATTTCATTTTACTTCTACCAAATTATGCGGGATTTCAAATTTAAAAGGATTTTGTTTTAGTTATACATTGCCTTAAATTTTTATGCTTATTTATGAATGTTTCCGCTATATTGTTATCCTTACTGGGCATTTGACCTCACCCCTTTCTATGTTTTATTTTTCTCAGGATGTGAAGATGTATTTTATGAATTCCCTGCAGGGATAGTATAAGGGGATATTAGTTTAGAGCCAATATTTTGTTGTATTTTTTCATTTTATCATGTAATGTAAGACATTTGAATGTATCTAGTGATTCCAAGGCTACTAAACTAATCCTTCTTTCGAGACATGATCTTTTGTGATCATTCCAATGTTATCTAATAATTCACTGACTCTGGTTAACTGGGGTTGGGGTGTTACATCCCCACTTATTTATAGTAGGGCACAATAGATGAAATAATCAAAACCAATTTGTAACCATTATATATAGACCACAATTAAATTTGGACAACTTAAGTTTAAAATATATTACACTTTCTAAAACACTATCTTTCAGTGAATAGTGAAAGCAATACATACATATAACTATAATGATTCCGATATAGCCTTTGAAAACCTTGAATTACTCTGAAAAATAAAAAACATTATGCCTATGTAGATTATAATTCCACTTTCCCATTATCTAGACTCAATATAATGTCAAATGGTTCTAAAACATTTTCATCATGACTATTGTTAACACTGCCAATCTTCCTCTATTGAATAACTCCCACCAAATCTGAATACCACATTTCAAATTCTCTCATTCAGGAATCTAATAGATGGGATCATGTAATGAAGTATTCACACTATAATAATAAATTATTCTTCCACTCATTCTTCACTATAAATTATAATTGATAAAAAAACTTCTCATCATTCTAAATTTTGGTTCTAAACTTTATTGGATTTGAAACCAAATTATAATCATATATATAATAATTTCTCAATAACAACCTTGCATATTGGTCTTTGGAAATAAATTTATAGTTTTTCTTTTGATTCATATGTAGCCTAAGAAGGTAACATTATAAACTTTTTACTTCTCAAAATATAATCTCATTAAGTAAGAGAATTATTATATTGATTTCACCTTTCCTTCATAAAAGATAATATCATTCAGAGAAAATATTACTATATATTAAACCAATCTATATTATTTCAAATTGATGATATAATAAACATGCACTCTATTTAATTCCAACCTCCATAAGAAATATCCTAAAAAATAATTACTAACTCATGGTTTTTGTTTAAATCCATTGAAATATTTATTTAATAGATATTCCATGGATTCATCATCTTTGATTTTAAATCCTACCAGTTGGTCAATATAGACATTATCCTTGAAAACACATTTTAAAAATGCAATGTTCATATCCATTTGATAATATTTAAAGCCTTTTTGAACATTAACCATAATTAAAAGTAAAATTTACTCATGTATATACATTTCTATGAACAATTATTCCATATTTATGCCTCCAATATATTTATATCCCTTTAAAATTAATACAGATATATTTTGGATCGCCTTTACATACTCATCAGATTTATTCTTAAACCATAATTTACTTCAAATGATTTTTCTCTCATTTAGTCACTTCACATGTTCCCAAGTATTATTTTAATATATTGTACCAATCTATTCATTTATGTAAAAAAACCCATGACTCATATATATCTATTAATTTAAATATTAGAAGATTTATTTCTATGTGTAGAGTATTTTACAAACACTCTACATCCCTAGTTATTAAGTTGGAGTAGTTTTGTTTTCGATAATGTTGTATTTAAAAATATTATTTGTTCGCTTTATCATTTGAGTTTATGATTATCCCTCTTTTGAAATAACATTTCCTATAATTAGATATAAAAAACAAATCATTTATTAATGGTTAAGGTTCTCTATAATTCATTTCAACATCATGATCTTCTTAAATAATCACTTTTAAATTACAATTTCTAGATTATTACAATCCTTCTCCTCAGTTACTATGACATTTTTATTTTACAAAATCTTGGTAAAATAATTTTTAAGAATTTATCCTAGTTGAATAATATAATATTATTAATTCATTATATGTATAATAATATTATGTTTAGTTTCCATTCTTCTTCTACATATAGAATTTACTCTCGAACACCCCCCAACATGTTTTAACATTAGCTTATTCTCATCCCATATTCCATGTTGAGTTTTTTCATCTTAAGTTCCTTACAAAGACCAATTTTGATTACAAAATATTAATTTCACCGCTCCATTCCAAAAATATCATGGAATTCCACTTTCTAAGGTAAATATTTTATCTATGTGATTAACCACTTTATTATATATTTAAATGAATCTATTTTATGATAGAGTTATTACTGATGATACCACGTGTTAAATATTGTATTTCTCTAAGTAGTTTTCCACAAAAAAATACATATAAATGTCTCTACAATATAATCAAATAATTTTGATTGATAATATGGTTTTATATCTAGTTGAACTTTGAAACCATTTAATTCCTTCCTTCACCTCCTTTTAGTTTATATGAATGTAATTCAACCATTGCTACTGTATTTTCAAAAAAATATTAAATACTATCCACCATATATTCCAATCTAGGTTATCGGACTACACTCAATTGTCTAAACCAAATAAGAAAAATTATATTACCTCTTCATACTATTTAAATTGGGACTCCACTCAAATTTTTCTCTCAAGTATTAAGCTCAATTATATTCTCTATACCTCTTCATATTTTTAATGTCAATAAAACTATTTACCTTTAAAATTTTATATGATTTTTGATGTATATGTATATGCCTATAAGGCCAAGAACTAATCTCATATTCCACAATGTGAATACATGTATTATATCTGTGATCTACATGATACAAATTCATATTTTTTATCTATACTTTTATCAAATATTTGTTGTATTTACCATTGATTTTTACGCCTTATTAATTAAATTAAAATTTGAGTATTGATTCACATAATTAACGTAAACTCAATTTATTAGGTTTAAGTATGTCTAAATAAGGAAATTTCTTCTTCTTAAAATATTATATATCAAGACTCATCATTAAGTTTCCTTTAATTTTAAAAGCTCCATTATTATAGAATCAAACTATACCATCAAAAAAATAACTCATACATTTTTTAGAAAATTCATATTCCAAATCTTGTAAGATGGGAATCCAAAATCAGGTATCCAAATGTTATTTTTTATTTATAAACTTAAGATAAATTTTTTATTAGATAGGCTTCTCATAACTTATCATTTCCTTTTATGAAACTATACGTTTATTTGAGACAAGTTTGGGCCTCCCTTTTTTGGTTTTAGATATTTTAGTGTTATATTATTCTTTATTTTCTAAAGGATATATTTTTTAACAATGTAATAATTTCTTAGATGGTTGAAATACATTCTCATTGGATTTTTATAAGATTAAATCTAGATACAAATTTTCTAAATATAAATAGGTTTATACATAAAAATAATGAAATGAAATTAATATTTGTAAAATTAATATCTTCTTTTAGAAGAATGATATGTTCTCGTTATAGTTTTTTATCATCAACATGCCTCTATTTTTAGTGGTATTATAAACTATTAATAGTATGTCATTTTTTAACTAATGTATCCAAAAAAACGACAACTTTATTTTATTTAAATACCGCTATAAATATATAAAGCCTCTAAATATATCCTTGGTTATTAATAAACCCTCAATAATTGAGATTTATCATCTTTTTTACTTTCTACTGTATTTAGCACATAATTTTTAGGATTATAATTTCTAATATTTAATATAAATTTCTATTTTACAAATATTTTTGGGATTTTGATCACTCAGAACATTCTTTACCCTCATTATTCCTCTTTTCTCCCATTTTTAACTCTTCATTTATAACTCCATAAAATTATAAAGTATGAATATTTTGTACAATAATGTAAATGACACACAACTACAAGCACATAGGGGAATGTAATATCTTGAGACATTATAATATATTTAATATTTTAAATAAAATCAATCTACGATATAGATTTCAATGAAAGTGATACTAATATAGCATGTGTCACATAAAATATAGAGTTTCTTCAATGTCTTTCATTACACACAAGACCTAATATTACCAAACAATAATGTATTATTAAAATGTTATTATTTAATATAATAAGACTTAACCAAGATATTTAATTAGCAGTTATTAATAGTATGAAATAACTTATAAAAATATATGTTTTACACAAACATAAGATGATTTAATTGGTTTCTAATTAATTAGATACAAAAATATAAACGAATTGGATATAAAGGAAATATTTTTATTTTATGATGCAAATGGACTTTTGAATTAAAAAATTAAGTTAATTACAACTGGTGAATTATATTAATGAAATATATATTTCATATATTAGATCAAATATTTTTCTAGATTCATCTAATAGATTTGATATACATAAGGTAAGAACAAATCAAATATTACACATAAAAAATTGTTTTTTGTAAAGGAACTTTTATGAATTTTAATGGAGAACCTATATTAAATTAATTTTTTGGAAATTTTATGAATTTTATATTTGAAAATAATATTTATTTTTTCAAATTGGAAAAAAATTATCTTAGGGGTAATTTTTGGTATTTTTCGGTATGGTTTCATTTTTTGATGAATAGTGAGAAATAATGAATTTTAATTCAAAACTGATTTTTCATATAATTAATTTATAAGGGAAACTTTTATTTTAAATTGGTTTAAAGGTAAATCAGATAAATTTTTGATTATTTAATTCTATTTCGTTCATTATAATATATTTAACTTTGAAATTTAATATAAAAACATATAAAACTTATGAACATTTTACTTTGAAAACCATCTTTGTTGTCTCGTCTTCAATGTTAAATTTAAATTAATTTCAACTAATTGTTTTTTTAGAGTTTTGAAAAATGTATTAAATAATTTGTATAATAATTTTTTATAATTTATAACATTTTAAACATAGTTTTTGACAAAACTTATTGCTGAAAGTGATTAAAAATAATTATAATGATTTAGAGAATCATTGGCTTATCAAGGGACTAAGCCCTAAACTTAAGGGCTATAATAACAAATAAAATTATAAAAATTACATTTAATAGAAATATTTAGATCATATCACAACTTTTATATAATTTTTTTATTATTTTATTCACTTTTAATTTAAAAAGATGGGTTGAATTCCCTTTTACAAATTTTACAATAATGTCACTCCTCTACTATAAGAAGGCACTCACACCTCCCTCTTCCTCACACCTCTAAATCCAATTTATATCAACCAAGATCGTACAAAATATGACATAAAAATACCTCCTTTCATACTATATTCCTTCATTTGGGAACAAATCCATCTAAGGATTCCATTTGCTGAAAACCAAAAGGAGTTACCCGAATAAGAGGCAACATCCTTCCTCGAGATCTTTTATTTTATTTTCATTATCCACCCACTCAAATATTCCTATTACATGATTATATAACATAAATAGTATAATTAATATACTGAGATTTTTTTATTCTATTTTTTCAACCTATACATTCAAACACCTCAATATAATGGGTGAAAAAACCTATGGTTTATGTGTATGACAAACTAACGCCTCACGATATGATGATTATCTATTCTTCCTTTATCACCTGTCACGTTAGTCATTATGATGGAAAAAATATTTATATATTATATATGTGATATTTTTAATTTATTTACATTTTGTAATTTTTATTTACCACATTTTTTTATGCTTTTCATTTTGTTTCAATACGATAACATCATTTGTGGAAGTGTGGACTACTGCTCCCAAAAAGTGATGTGATTCATTCACACTATACATGGAACATATAAATGATTGATTTATTAAATAAATGAGACATATATGTCATATATATGATTCTTTAATTATAATATACATATATATAATTCACTTTATATTCTTTTAATATGAAAAATAAATGAAGGTTGCATTCATGCATACGTACAGCCTACCAACTCCATGAACAGTGAATTATTATATCCAAATATAATAGATTACTATAAATTAATATATAATGAATATATATGATAATCACATCATGGATTTAATTATGGATATGATTATATCATGATATATGTAATAGGAAAAACAAGTAACAATAAAAACAGAATTGATAAACTAGACAATTAACACCTAAAATAGTGAAAATAATGAAATATTACTAACAAACAAGTAATAAAATATTATAGGGATATTATATGTGATAAAATAAATATTAATATGGTTATTAAATAATTTATTAACATGTGTAAAACGCATATATAGGATGTTAAATTATGTTCACTAGAAAGGAAATGAAAGGTAATGGATTTTCATCTCAATTTATACATCTATGAGAAAAATATCATATTTATCACTTACTCATTTTGTGTCGTGTATATACAACCCTTTTTGATATGTTATATCATTAACTATTATATAAACATGTTATTTTGAGTATTAATTTGAATTATTTCTTTCAGTGGGATTTCAATTAAAAGTTACCAAGTGGTAAATAATTTCATAACCCAATTCAATTTCTTTGGGTTATATTATATCTTTTTTGCCATTAATATTATTATCTTATGTGTGTCATAAATTTTTACTATTTATTTTACTATTAAATTTTATTTCTTCCAATATACATTTGTCTAACATAATATATTCATTTATTTATTCTAAAATAAACTTTATATTATTTTCAAGGGTTTACTTCACAATGCCATTTTCTTTGGGATTGTTTACACTAGTATTTCCATCAATGGAAATTATTATATAATTATATAATTAAACCTTTAATTTTATTCTCACCTATTTATTAATGTCCTTTTCCATATAATAGTATCATTTTACTACTCTTTGGTACTCAAAATGGTTTATAAAACATTTTTAATAAAACTTTACTTCATTTCTCTTTTTAGTCAGAGATCCTGTTTTCTAATAAAAACTTATTTTCTTAAAAAAATGTTTTAAATTTTTTTTAAAAATTTCCAAGATTATTTATTAAAAAATAATATTTTTTTGCTTTATGATTTTTTCCAATGTAATATTATTTTTTTTTTCTAAACAAAGAACTTTTCTAACCTTTTTATCTTGGGAAAGGAATGTTATTTTACCTTATGCGACATGTATTGATTTACCCACCATTATTTCTAGGAATTATCCTTTGAATGTCTAAAAGGTTATTTTTTAAATATTTTTTTTTGAAATTTTATTTTCAAAGAAAAATAGATGCAATTTTTTTTAAAAAATGAAAATGATATTTTTCTCAAGAAATTATTGGAATATATTTTTATTTTATCTACTACAATAAAAATTTGTTTTTACCCTACTTGGGATATGTTATATTAATACCATCCATATTCTTTCTCTGTATGGTTTATGATTCCTTCGAAAAATTATAATATTTTCATTCAATACCTCGATTTCTTTATTAGTCACCTTGAAATATCCAATTTTCTATGATCATTGAACATTGAATTTACCCTAATTATCTATATAATTTATAATGGATTTGTTAATTACCTAAAATGAATATCATTTTTACAGATTGTGTTTACATTGAAAATTATTTGATTACCTTGTGAAATATTGATAAATATTTATCCATTATTCATTACAAATATTTGATAAAGCAAATTATTTTTCAATTAAATATATTATTCTAAATATGAGGAATTATTTGGACATAAAATATACTAGTTGGGGACCATTTAATGTAATCCATATAGGTTGTAGACTGGTTAATGAAACCCCCACAATGAGTCAGTACTCTCATGAGATGAAATTATTTTGAGAAAAACCTTTCGAGTTTGTTTCCTAGTAAAATATATGGGTTTCAACCCATATACTTAAATGATCTTGTGAATGGTCTTGATGGTGGTGGTTAATGTGCCAAATACATGACATCCAATATTTATTAATTTTCTTCATTTTGATTTAGTTTTTATTTATCAATGTGATTATTGTATCTTCATATCTACAGATGCATTTCATTCTAATTTTATTGATTAAATGGTATGCGTTTAAGTTTTTTACTTTTCTATTTTGATTACGATTTATCAAGTTATATAAATGGCATGTTTTATCAATTATTTTCCTTTCTATATTAACTATTCTCATTGATTAATTTTTTCATCAGCTATTATTAACCCTTACTGAGCATTTGATATCACACTTTTTTTGTTTAATTTCCCCATTAAGAAAAAATACTTGAATAATATTTCAAGGATTCAGATCTTTTACCTATGTTATTCTATATTTTCCTTTCCCAATGTGTTATGGGTAACATTCATGTAATTTGGTTTTCCCAAACTACTAAATTGTACAGTTTTTTGGGATTTGAACCTTTTATCTATGCCAAAGTAATAAAGTAATTCACTGACTCTGATATTTCTGGGGTCAGGTCATTATATAATTGGATAATTTTTAAACTAAATCATATTATTGGAACTGATTATTTTTATTTCAAACATAATTTCATTTTTCAAGGAAACCAATCCATTTTATAGTGATTTAATCTTTTTTATCACCACTTAAAAAATAATTAATGTCAAATTTTACCTTATTATACACTTTAATTTTTATGTTAAAATCCCTAAGTCCTCTTAAATTTTCATTTGTAACAAATGTATCTTCCACTACATTCTCAACTAGAGAAATATCATCTCTTTATTTGTCAACGAAGTATAATGCCTCCTTTAATGGACACTAAGTTTTTATGTTTTTATTAATTTGTAAATAAAACACTTAGTAGAAGCATCAAGTTTAAATTTAAGATTAAAAATTATTGTTTTATTTTCAATTAAATTTTATTTTTATCTCTATGAATTTTTCTATCATAGAATCTTTTAAATTTGACATAAATTTTTTATCACATTATTAAAGATAGATATAATCATCCCCCATACACTTTTCATATTAGTATATTCCATTGAAAACGTTTTATATATTTATTTTAATATTTTATGTTTTATTTAGGCTAAATATCTTAATTATTTTTTATATGAATTTAGAATTTCCATCATCACATTTGATTCATGTAATACACCTCACAACAAGGTGTTTAATACTTCCACAATTAAAGTAGACTAATTTTACATTCCATAAAATCTTCATCTACCTTATTTAAACTTCTTTAAGAAATTTTCAGAAACTCATCACTCAAATCACCTTATCCATGGACTTGAGAAATGTCTCCTTGGATGACAGACTCAAAGTTTCTTCCAACATCACAGACATCTCATATGCAGCCGAAATTTTTTATAAGTCATCAAGTGAATGCTACATAAGATATCATTTCTCTGATACCATTTAATTTTTATTGTGAAAAGGTGGTAATAATTATAATATTTTCATAAAAAAATTATGACCATGAGATATTAAAATAACACTATGTTTGATACCTTACATTGCACATAACACTGATCCTAAAAAAACTCCAAAATATTATTTTTTGAACATGAATGTTATAAAATAACAATTAGATTAGAGTGTTTGAATAATATTAACTATTTTATAAAATAAATATTAATTTCATATTTAACATAAATATCCTTATGATTATAAAATTAATGCATACTTTTTAGTAAATCAGTATTATCCCCAATATATATATATATTCTTCAAAACTATTATTTTATTGATTTCTATCAGAAAATTATTATAATTAATTCTAGAAACTTTTATGATTTTTTTTAAATGAAAATAATTTTTTAATTCATCATTTCAAAATTACCATAGGATATATTTTCAAGAATATTCATAAATTATTAATTTTTTCTGTAAATATTGAAAAATACCAATTTTAATGTCATTTATTTTCATAAAATTAAGAAAATTAAAAGTTTCATTATGTTTTCATCACGGTTTCAAGTATAAAAATTATAATTTAGTTATATTTGATCAAATTTAATAATTTAGAAACAAACATATATTTTATTTTAGAATAAGTTTATTTTTGGGTTTAAAAACAAGATTTTTATGAAAACTATTTCAATGTAGATAATGTTTCTCCTTTTAAGTAATTAAAATAATCCATATTGGGGAATGTTTTAAATGATATTTATAGATTATATTTCGTTAAATATTAATGTAATTTAATAAAATGATAATTATTTGTCATATATTTAATATAAAATCATCTTTTGCTTGAAAAATACACTTCTTGGAAACACACATTTTCATCAAATCTAAGGGTTTTGTTTATATGTAATTTTTCCATTTATATTAATTAAATTTGGTAAAATTTATTCCATTTTTAGAATAATAATTTACAAATTATTTTTTATATTAATTTTTATTTTTATGTATAAAAATTGTTACCTTTCTGGAAAAAGATTTACCCTAGTATAGGTAAAATAATGAAACGAGTTATAGTTAAAAGGTAAAAGCTTAAAATACCTAACAAAAACAATATTAAATGGGTGTTGGTTTATTTATTGACTATAAATAAAATTTAAAACATTAAATATTAATATAATTTATTCTAAATAATTCTACCCAAATGTGGATGGCTTTAAATATAAAATCATCATTATTTAATCACTTAAAACTACCCCTCTTCAAGTATAAATACCAACCCTCACCACCCCATTTATTATTATAGCCCTTAATCAATAAAAATATCTTACAAAACCTCTCCAACCCACAATAACTATGTTTTAGGGATTCTTTTTTGACCAAAATACCAATTATAAGGTCTTCAAGGGATCCATCAAGGAGGTGATATTCAAGAGATAATTTTCCCAGACCACCTCTATTATTTTATTTTCTTTTTCTACCTTATATTCACATACTTAATTAATAATATAATTATAAATCTATTAAAATTTAAAAATAATAATTTTATGTTTCAAAGTTAATATGTTATATCAACCCCTTTGTTACCTCATCCTATTTAAATAAACAATACCATTGTCCAAATTATAGTGGTTAAACTTCTCTGTGAATTATGATTGTGTTTTTTTCCATTTTTTCCTTAATGTTTAGCCATAAAAGTATTATTATACTTAAATAATATTTAAATATTTATATTATACCCTATTTTATGTTTATGAACTAAAATTTTGACATGATAGTAAATAAAACAATACTGGTTTGTAAGGGCTGGAAAAATAACCAAAATAAACCAAACATTTATCATTAACATTTTATCAAATGAATCATTCTAATATGCCAATGAAAATTGATATATGGGAAAATTTAAAATTATTAAATTTCATAAGTACACTTTAATTTCGTTTTTGGAGTTCTATATCAATTTTTTAACAAAATACATAATTCTACATAAATGAACCGATCATGAAACCATAAAATGAATACACCTAAACCAATAAAAATAATGAAATGTTACTAATAAATAGGTAATAAAATGTTACAAAATTACCACATAAGGTATTATAAATACGTTCAAAGTTATATAATTAATTTTTGAAATTATTTAAATATTTATACATGATGTTAAAGTACAGAAAACTAAAGGTATGCATGAGGTAAGGGTTTCTCATCTCACTTTTACTTATATGAGATATATGCCATATTAAGAACTTATTCTTTTTTGTGGTAAATATGCTCCCATTTCATATATAATATCATGAATATAATTGTTTTCATGATACTCAATGTTTAATTTTATAATTATTACTTTCATGGGTCATACAATTCAATTAATTACAAGGGGTAGGTGATTTCTCAACTAAATTTCCATTCATTAGGTTAAGCTTCACTTCATTGATTCTATCAAGATTAGATAATGTGTGAAATAACATTTTATTATTTAAATATTTATGTCCTATTTTTATATATATTTATATAATATACACATAATATATTCATTTGATTAATTCTCACTTCAATGAAAGGTCTTTTAGATTTTATCTTTTTAACGTTTCCCTTTAAAATATCATTTCTTAGAGGTCTATGTTTCCTAAAATTGTATCCAAAAATATTTTCACTATTATCCTAGGATCATATAAATCTATTTTTAATCATGTTTTTATTTTTTAAATTTTTTTTAATGGTATATTTTTTTCATTTCATATATAGGGTTCTTTGTGACGTTTTTTGATAAAAATATGAAAGGAGTGTCTTTTTATCTTATACAGTGTGATTATAATTTTTCAACATCATGAAACTATAATAATTTAAATATTAATTTAAATTTTTTCATAGTTATTTTAAAGTAATTTAATTTCTTTTATAATTACGAAAAAATATTAAAAAAATTTGTCAAAGTGAAAATTGTATTTTCCTCAAGAATTTTTCAATGATCTCATTTAAATTATTTACATCTATGTCAACTTCATTTGTTAAAATTTATGGTTCATTGAGTTTGAAACACTATGTTATCGTCTTATATATTTAATTAAATTATTTATGATTAGTTCGATTGGGGATGAACTATTTTGATATCATTTAATAAATTACTCAAGTTGGTTTATGATTATGTTCATTTGATTGGGGTGAGTGTGATCATTTCATATATTAGTTTTTAATAATAATTATTATGTTGATTATGTGTCACAATTTTATATAAGAAATGATTTTGACCTGAATGAAATAGGTTGGTTCTGGTTATAGATATACACTCGATTCATTGGTAGGTCTCATGATACAAATCAGTTTTTCATACCTAATTGGGTTGTACCGAGTAGTTTTAAATTATCTTATGAAAGGTATTGAATATAGATATAATGTATTCAAAACCTAATTGGTTCATACCCAATAGTTTTAAAACACATTTTAAAAGGAATCTATGGTAGAGGTACCATAATTTTTTACTTTATGACATCCAATAATTAAGCATTGCCTTAATTTATATTTTAGTTTTATTATACATGAGAATTTCACTATGATATAATATCTAGATGAATTTCATTCTCATTTATTGTTTAAATGGAATGTGTTTTTATTCATCTACCTTTCTATATTTATTATTATTAATGATTGATGATACCTTCCACTATAAATTACGCTCATTGAGAATCTGATCTCCCCACATTCTTATGTTTTATTTTTTCCCAAGATTCCAAGAAAATTATTATGATTGATATGCAGGTTTAAAGAAAGAGAATAATGGTGTCCTAAAAAGATTCTATATATTGTATTTTATAATTAAATTTTTAATTTATTGTTCAATTAAGTATATAGTTTTCCAAAACTACTAAACTATTTGATCCTTTGGGATGAGATTCCATCTATATTATACCATTGTAACAACGTTACCAATGACTCTGGGATATAGGGGTTGGGGTCTTTATATTGGGTATTATAGTATGTTTAGTAGAATATTTTGGAAAAATATTTAGTAAAACACAAACTATATAATGAAACCCTATGAAATAGTTTAGAAATACTCCTTATGAAACCAAAATTATTATTTAGATATTAGTTATACATAAATTTCCTATTTATGTTTATACATTTTTGTTATTACACATAATGTTTCATAATGTTATGATATAATATAGTGCATTAACTTATTTATAAATGTAACCTAGTGAATGGAATTGGAATATTATCAATGAACATAATTCGTGTTTGGATTTACCTCTTTGACAATATAATGGAGTTGGATTTGGAGTTATAGTTTGAGCTGAACATCATAGAACTATTTTGGTATTGATGAATCATGTTTTGAGAAATAACCATACTCATATAGAACTCCATATTGATCCACAATGTGTTTTACCAATGTTATACCACTTCATGTGTTAAAAAACCCATCATTCAGTGGAACTATGAATCAATTTGTAGTTTCGAAATTGATATATTCTTCATAAAATATATTTCTTTCCTTTTGAATTAATTAAATGAGGTGGTTTTCAATGATTTTTATCATATATCAGGATGTGGGGATAAATAGTGGTCATTGGTTTAAAACATTAAAGTTGAGGAGGAAATAGAAAACATGGAATTGATGGATTTTAGGTAAATCTTCATAGAAAAATATTTTCCTTATGAAAATCGAGCAGATATAGAGAGAAAAGTGTTGAGTTTAAGTAAAAAGGAGGATGAGAATGTTTCTAATTATGACGTAAAATTTATGAGGCTATAAATTCATTATACACACTATGAATATAATAAAAAGAGTAATATTAATCATTTAATTGATAACATTAAACTAATAAATCAGAGTGAATTGGTCTCCCAAACATTTTCATCGTATGAGGATATAGTTTCATATTCCATCATGATTGAGAAGGAATTTTTTTAAGTATTAGGGTTCAGAATGAAATAAATAGAAGAATATAAAGGAAGGGAAAATGGATAATGGGAATAAAAAATATGTATCTTCTTACAAGTGATCATTGTGAAAAGAAACACCTCTTTTTCAATGGAATAAGAGTTTTTTACAAGTGTGAAAAGAAAATACCACCAGTATTATGATTTCAATGGAAAGAAAGAATTCATGAAATTTTTCAACTATAAAAATATGGCAAAGTACACAACCCCAATCATCAAGGGATTATACCCTAGAATAAGCAATGTGATCATGGTCAGTCTTATATAATTGATACAACAAAAGTGGAATGATTTCTCTTCCTGTGTATTTAGATCTTTGAAATGTATTGAAAATTATTCAATTGATTATATTCAAAAAATATATATTTAATTACTATGTTGTAGTACTATTTTAGAAAGTATTTTAAACAATGTGTCAAATGGTACCCAGAAAAATAATTCAGTGAAAAGTTGATATTGTTGAAAACACATGCTTGAGGGAGGATAAGAATAAATATGTTCTTGATGTTGAGATAATAATATTGATAGGATTATGGGATAAAATTAGTGACCAAGAAATTAGTTATATAGTTGGTGTTTTATGTTATATTTTCAATATTTTACTACATGTTTGTATTTTGGTCAAATATCTAATAATATATGTATTACTTAATGAATAAGAATGAATTAATATTTTGATTATGTTTTTTTGTTAATTCAAGTTATTACCATGCATCAAGATAATACATGATGAATCTACTCAAATTTTCATTATGTAATTATTAAGATCATGTTCATATTGTTTGATATATTAATGATAAGTTTATTTTTAAAATTTTGGATACTTCTTTTGAATGTTTTGGATTATAATTTTTTAGAAGGCTCATAAGGGTAACCATTTATGAAATTATTTCTATAAAAATATGAATGAGGTTATAGATATTAATATATTAATTAACCATATGGATATTTAATTATATTTATTAATTTTTTCTAACAATTGATATATGATTACTATAGAGGGAAATAATGGCTTATAATCCCTTTAGGGATCTTATAATCTACTAGTTTCATAGGAATTACAATTTAAACAACATTTCTTAGAGTAAGAAATGAAGAAGAGACTGATGAAGTCGTGACCAAAGACAAATATTGTATATATGATATGAAATCAAGTATGATTATCTTCTCAAATGATTTAGAAATAAAATTCTATCATATTATCATAATTTTTATAGTACTATTTTATATATGGTTTTTGTTCATTAACTATATCTTGGCCAAGTTCTCTATCGCTCTCCGTCATAAATTCATAGTTATAATTATTTTATATGTCTATGTTTTCAATTCCCATAAATATTATCCAATATATAAACCTATTAATTTTCTTTTCCCACTTTTTAAAATAATGCTTTATTAACCATTTTTAAGATGTGGGATTTCCAAAAGGGTGTTTTAAAATTTCAAATACTTGATTATAAATCACAAAACTAAATTATGAGTATAAATTTTTTTTAAGTATGAGATAATGAAACAAAATTATATTTTTAATGAACATTATGTTCGATATCTTATGTTGAATAGAACACCAAGCTTAAACGAACTCCAAAATATTACTATTTTAACATGATCATTATAAAGTAGATGTTAAATTGGTGTGTGTAAATAATATTAAAACTATTATGATATAGATAAGAATTTCATATTTAATATAAATTAAATTATTCATTCAAAATGAACACATAAATTAGAGTAAAATGATTTCATTCTTAAAATATATGTTTTCTTCAAAAAAAATTGGTTTTATTGTATTCTATGTGGAAATAAATATAAATAATTTTTGATACTTATAAAAAAAATTATAATAAAACTAATACCATATTATGATTTATAATTAAAAGTTATCTTAGGTTGAAATTTATAGAATCTTTTGAAAATATTAATTTTTCAGTGAATAGTGAAAAATTCCTATTTCTGAAATTATGTAATTTCTTCTCAATAAATTAAGTATTTTAAAAGTCCCATTATTTTTTTAATATGTTTTAAAGTAAAATAAATGTTATTTATTTATAATTTACCCAATTATATTATTTTTAATCAACTTTAAATTGTATTTTAGAATAAGTTTATTTTTTGGTTCAAAATCGAAATTTTTATGAAAACTATTTTGAAGTACATAATGTTTATCCATTTAAATAGATAATTTAATTAGTAATAGCTAATGTTTTTAAATAAAATTATATATTATATATTATTAATAACTTATTTAGTATGGCAGTGATATGTTTTATCCATAGAGTGAATATAAGTTCATCTTTTTCTTGAAAAATACACTTCTTGAAAACCGTCTTTTTAATCGCGTCTTATGGTTTGTTTAAAATTTATTTTTTCAAGTGATGTGAATTTGATTTTTTAAAAATAAATTATATATTTGGAATCATAAGTAAAAAAATTATTTTTAAGGTAATTTTCATTTTTAAACCCAAACAAACTTACTATGGAAAAAAAGAATTACTGCGGTATGTGTAAAATAATTTATCAAATAAAAGATAAAATGTAAAAGATTACAATAACTAAAAACTACAACATTAAATGGATGTTTTATGTGTCTATTGACCATAAAAAAACTTTAAAACATTAATTATAATTCTAAATCATTTTAACTAATCCCACCCATATGTGATTGGCTTTAAATATAAAGTAATAATTATATAATAACTTTAAACCACCCATCTTCAAGTATAAATCACACCCATCACCACCTCATTTCTGATAAAAATAATTGAACACATTAAATATATATAAACACCCCATACTAACCACTCCCCCCACTTATAACTTCTTCTGGTCCGACCAAAATACAAATTTGTGGGACTTTAAGAGGTCTTTATAGGTGGTAATATTTAAGTGGCAATTTTCTCAAACCACATCTTTTTTTGGTTTTATTTTTCTACCTTATCTTCACATAATTTATCCATAAAATTATAATAAATACATAATATTTTACATAATTTATTTTAATGTTGGTAATGGAATATCTTATATCAATCCATTTTATTACCTCCTCTTATTCAAAGAAATGAAAAAAATTTCCAAATTATGAGTGTTAACTATCTCTATAAATAATGATTTTCTTAATTTTCCATTATTAAATTAATATATTATAATAAAAGAATTATTATGGTTAAATAAGATTAAAATATTTATATTATAACTTATTTCATATTTTTGAACTAATATATATACATAATATTAAATATAACAAAACTTGTTTTTGATGGTCGACAAAACCTCCACAAAAAACTAAAAATTTATCATTAATATTTTTTCAAATGAATAATCCTAAAGCATGAAAGAAAATTGATATATGACACCATTTAAAATTTTAGAAGTTCCTGAATACCATTTCATTTAAATTTTATAGATCCATTATTATAAATAGATAAACCGATCATGAAACAATGAAACGAACACACGTGGAACAATAAAAATAATGAAATATTATTAATGAAAAGGTTGTAATATATTACAAAAATATCATATTATGAATTATAAATATTATAATATTTATTTATTTAATTAATAAAATTATTTCAAACCTTTATACAGGAGGTTAAAGTGCATAAAATTAAAGGGAAGTGTGAGGTATGAGTTTCTCATCACACTTTAACTTATGTAAGACAAATGCCTTATTCGTTAGTTATTTCTTTTTTGTTTCATATATACATACCTTTTATATATATCATATAATGAATATAATTATCTTTATGGTATTAAATTTTTCATTTTATAATTATTACTTTTATATAGAATACGATTCGACTGATTACAAGTGGTTACTGATTGTTTAAGCCAATTTCAATTCATTAGGTTATACTTCAACTTAATTAATTGTGTCATGATAATATAATGTGTGAAATGAATTTTTATTATATTATGTTTTATTTACACTTTTTTAATGTGTATTTAAATTAGATATACATAATCTATTCATTTTATTAATTCTCATCTCAATGACATGATATTTATTAGGGACTTTCTATTAAAAATTATCTTATTATTGTTTTTCCTTAAACATTATTTTCATCCATGTCTGTGTTTTCTAATATTGTTTCCAAAAAAAATTTATTATAATATAATAATTTTTTAAATCCATTTTCATAAAAGTTTTAATTTTTACAAAAATCAATTGAAATGTATATTTTTTTCATTTTTTAAACTATGTTCTTTTAGGATTTTCCTGTAAAAATATAGAAGTAATAGTTTTTTAACTTATATAACCTGGCTGGATTTTCCCATATTCATGAAACAATAATTAATTAAATCCCCCTTTATTATTTTTTATGGTTATTTTCAAATAAAATTTTTTCATTTATAATTAAAAAAAATTAAAAATAAGTTATTGTCAAAGAAAAAACAGGTTTTTCCTCATGAATTTATCAATGATCTCATTTAAAGTATTTTAATCTATATCAACATAAATTTTTCAAAATTATGCTTATTTGTAGTTGATTAATTATGATATCATGATACCTATTTTTTTTAAATGTTTTATGATCAATTCTCCTGGTGATGAATTATTTTGATATCATTCACTACATTACTCTAGATGGTTTATGATTACGTTCAGTTGATTGGGGTAAGTGTTAAAATTTTGTATGATAGTATTAAATAGGAATATTTATTTTTATTATATATTAAATTTTTCAATGAGGAATGATTTTTAAATGTGGGTGGTTATCTATTATAAATATCCCATCGATGCATTAGAAGGTCTCATGACATAAATCAGTTGGTCATGCCTAATCGATTTTACCATGTAGATTTAAACTGTATTTTAAATTTTTTTGACAGTGTAGATGATGTTTTCCAACGTAATTGTTTTTAAACTATTAGTTTTAAACCATCTAGTGAAAGGTATTGATGGTATAGGTACCATGATTCCTCATATCATGGAATCCAATAATTCAGTATTTCCTTCATTTAGACTTAATTTGTTATTATAATCAACGATATTTTCACTATGGTATAATCTCTATAAAAATTTAATTATAATTTATTATTTAACTTCAAGGTTTTTATATTTATTTACTTTTCCATGTTTATTATTCTTATTAATTATTCAATTATTTGACTATATTTTATCCTTTCTAAACATTTTATCTCACCAATTTATTATGTTTTGTTTTTTCCCTAGATATCATGATGTTAATTAATATTTATATGCAGGGTTTTTCTAGGAGAATAATAGAGTCCAAAAAGGATTATATATGTTTTATTTTATATCTTGAGTTATAATTTGAGGTTCAAGTGTGTATCTAGTTTTTCAAAGCTTTTAAAATATCTTATCCTTCAGGATGAAATTCCTTGAATATTATGCCAATGTAATAATGTAACCACCTACTTTGGGATACTGGGGTTAGCATGTTCAAAATATATACATTATTTATAAAATCAACATTTATATAATTAGATCAAAAAAATTAATTATTTGATTAAATAATAATTTAATATTTTCATTCATGTATATCTTATAATCATCAAATTTATTTTGTATTCCTTAAATTTTTTTATAATTTTCCATGATTCCACATTTATATATATATATTGATTAACATGCCCCATATAGACCTTATGTATTTAAAAATCATAAAATTCATATTAATATGATTTGATGTGTAACTAGATAAAATAATTTATGCATTTCTATTACTGTTAGACGTCTTATTATCAATCTCAAACAAAGAAAACTTTTTTAGGATATTTATTTATAGTCCATGCACTATATTAAATAATAAACCAATCCTAAGAGATAAATATGTGGTCGTATCATATATTTAATATTTTCAAATTTCACACATGAAACCAAGGACAAAATTTCACAATTATGTAATTATTCATATGAATAATATTCTCTTAATATATTCATTAACACTGATCTTTTTCACTATGAAAAAACGGAGTCCAACCTTGGTTCTAAAGAATCCAAAAATTGATATGGTGAAATAATTTTCTGAACTTCATTTCCATTATACAAAATATCCTGTTCTTAAATTGGATAGAACATAATGGATCTGTCAAGACTGAACACATATCAAAAAATTCTAATAGGTAATATAAAGTCATAAAACAATAATTTTACTTAGTTCACCACAAATGGATAATCCTAATATAATACATAAAAATGTGTCAATAGACCATATAGATCCTGAAACATTATATATAATTATATTTCATATATAATCCCCACTCCCAAAAAAAGGAAAATTTATTCCATCCTATCCACACACTTATTATAAATGGAAATAAAATAATTAATTATTTGTATGTTACTCCTAGTGAAAAAACAAGATAATATTAATTTAGTAATAAATAGGGTTATTCTTTCATTAATCTCATTCCCTTTGAATTTAATCTATATTATAAATGATATTTAATATAATAACCACTCTACTTGAATAATTACAAATGTTTCAATACTCACCAAAAATATCAATTTTATGTTCTCTTTAAAGAACTATCAAATCAAACTCTTTTAATGTAATTAATTTTGACATTAAAATCATTAATTAATTTATTTTCACTTGAAATATAATAAATGGACCAAAATATATCCATTATAAATAAATTAAATTAACAAATAAAATATATAGTTATTCTATAATTCAAATCCTCCTTAATCATTAAAATTTACAGATCTTAATCTATTGTAGTATAGTCATGCCTCTCTATAGTATGGATCAACTCCAGGTTTTACATAAATCACTAAATCCATTAGATTAAAATTTCAAATTCCATAATTAAATTGTGGAACCCTTCTGTACAATTTCCTTATCATGAACTCACCATAATGTGGTTTTCACCTAAAAAAAGAATTGAACCGTCTTTTTCGACTGATGAAGAATTATCTTCAATAATAACTTTCTTAGTGACCATTAAAATAGCTGGTATCCTAATTTACCTAAAATAAACACCAAAAAACTCATTTCATGATATATTTAACATTTTCCTAATACATCTATAAATTTCAACATCTTGAAATGACTATCATTATAGCATAGAAAAAACATAGTTACCCATTTTTTATATAAAGAAAAGCATAACTAACCAGTTCTACTTACTGACCATAAACAAGAACTCATTCAAGTTTACTCCAGACAATTTATAGGACCATGATATGAAAATGGTGTGGCATACCCTGAACATCCCATTTTTTCAATCAAATAAATTAATCTCAACCAATACCATTTTTATTTTTGATTTCCTCTCGTGAACAAGGATTTTCTTAAAAAAATATCTTCCACGATTCCCAAAACCCCAATACCTTCAACATTATTCATGTTAGCATGGAATAATAAATTTCAATAAACATGGTTTAGTAACCTTTAAAAAACATTAAAACATTCTATGACTCCTATTGTCTTAACCAAACTTCATACCAAATCAAATTCCATTATTATTGATCAATATCCATCTTTGAATCGGTACCAACATAGTAGTTAACAATAATTATTTAGAAACTAAATCATCAAAAAAATCACTAATTTAATAACATTGATTCCAATAAAAATAAACATTGTTTATAAACATATATAAGTTGCTCATTTATTCAATCTTAAGAAGGAGGTAGCATCACGTGAATTTTTCTAGTACCAAACCCATGTAGAAATTAAAAAAGTATGCCTTGAGTAAAATATTTGGCATGAGAAGTTAAATATCACAAAGGAAAATATAAAACCCATTCTTGCAAAATCACAACATGAAACATACACCATTTATTATCTCAAACTTATGTGTTATGTGGAGTTCTTGAGTTGAATTATAAGTATAATTTTATTTGTTGCTGATATATTATTGTTATAAATTATATTATTTATAAAATAATTATTTTATCGTAAGTACATTTAATAATATATAATAAAGAAAAATTTAAAATATTAATCAATTATTATATATATATTAAGTAATTAAATTTTATAAAAAAATAAGGAATGGGAATAATTAAAAATGTAATCCATTATGACAAAGGAATTTCTTTATTATATTTTTTAAATGTAATATATATTTCTATTTAAAAGAATAATTTCTCATATTAGGATTTATCATTTAATACACATTAATTCATATTTTGAATCATCATGTCAATATTATGTATAAGTATTAATTTGATTTTTCATAAAAAAATATTTTACTGAGGTAAAAGGTGAGTTATGATAGTAAAAGGTAAAATGATGTAAATTGTTAAAATAATGAGTAAAGTAATAAAATATCTATAAAAGTTAAATATTATGTGTGTGGATTCGATAATTCATATAGTGTATTAATTTATTCTTATTTTTTATCCACTTTTTCTAGCACAGTAAGGAATGGGTAATTGTAAAAATATATCTCAATATCATATATAAAAGGTCTCCTCCCCCAACCATTCCAAAACACATCAAATTTTTTCTGCCTAGTATCTACCAAAATTTCCATAAAAAATTAAATCATCATATTTTGATGTTTTAGTGACAAGAATGTGTATTGAATCCATCATTAAGAAGAAAACATTTACAATAAGAAAGGTGTTTTCCCAAGTAATGAGTTATTCCCTATATTTTTAATCAATCTTTTCATTATCATACTTTATATATATTATTTAACTTTATAAAATTATAAAATAAAAATTATTACACTTATATGAAAATAAAATTACAATAGTATAATAACATATCCTTAACTATTCCTTATAACCTATTTTTTGGGTTCTTTTAACCACATATTTGAATGATTATATAAAATTTTCATCACCAATGAATATGGAAACATAAATACATTTAATATGTATTATTTATGTGTAATTAATTTTGTTTTTATAATTATTGGATAGTAATTTATAAAAATTGATTCATTGTTAAAATAACTCTTTTTGTGGACTAAATAATCAAACAAATGGATCTCTAATTTTTATTAAAAAACTCATACCAATTTTGTAATTAATGAATAGATTAAAAACAATTATAATAATATGATTCTATTATCTTTCTTATTTTGGAGATGGTGAACTCATGTACATGGAATTATGATTGAGACTACAATACCAATTCAAACTCAAAAAAAAATTGAATTAGGAGAGTAGATGGGGAAGGAAATACTTTTACCCCTTTAATATTACCCCAAGATACATGTGGTATATTTGAAATGTTTTCCCCATAGGTCGTGGAATATAAATAAAATTTCCACATGAAACATTTTTTGGGTGAGGCAGTATTGGATTTCCCTTCCACATGGGGCCCCAAAAAACTAAATTTATTTTTATTTTTTGATAATTTATTGATAATTAATATATTTTGTGTTATTATTAATAAAATTATATAAAAAAATTATAATTAAATATTTTAAAAAAATTAAACACAATAAAATAAAAAGTTTTTATATTTTGTATAATGTTTTTATTTTATGACAAATATAAATTCTATTTTTATTAAAGTAAAAAAATTTAAAACTAATTATACATATATTTAGATTATAGTTATAAAAATTATATTGGTAAAATGAAATTATATAAAAATATTTTAACATGTTTGACATTTTTTGAATTCTCCAAGCCTTGTGGTGCCCTATGGTGATTCTGAAGGCATGAGAAAAGTCAAAACAAATTCTAGAATACAATCTAGTGTCTGGGGTGGGGCATGACACACTACCTAAGTATAGGAGTAGTGAATGTATGATTTCTTAATACCTAAATAACATGTCTATTGTAGGGGGTATAAAAGAAACAATTTATTTTCCTAATACAACACAGTGGATGACCAATATAATCTCACCTGTGGATCTTTTATAGTTCAATCACTTATTATTTAAAATTTACATTAATATATCATTGGAGTTTTGTATTTATGAAAGTAAATAAATTCATAGTTATTGGTTTATGGAATGAAAAATGAAACTATATGTGTTCATTAGATTCAAAAAAAATTAATACAAGTAAGATAGAAAAGAGATTAACTTGAGACATTCATTTATAGAGAACCTTCATTGTCAGATTTTATATTCATTTAATGAACACACTCCAATATGTGTGAGAATATTTACCTAGGCTAGTTTTGAATACACAATACGCTAAATGACCGCCATATATTCTTCTGATCCACCTCTTTCATTGAAGGGAAAAATGTTTTAGAAGAAGAATCTAACACTTGGGTAACCGCAATGAGGATTACACTCACTTCATATTATCCATAGATTAAACTAGGATATATATTAAACTTTTATGTCAAATAAAATAATGATTATTCCTTTTGGATATTTATTGTGCAACTTAATCATGAATTTTACCATAAGATATCACATGAATAATGAGAGATAGAGTTAGAGATAAGTGAAGTAATATAATTACATATGAATGAAAATATAATTATTTACTATAAAAAATAAATAAAATATATATTAAATAAATAATCAAAATTGTAAAAGCCATATAATCTATCTAGAAGTCACTTTCTATAGTAGTTTCATTCTCCTCTTATTTATATACATCATCATATCATATTTATTAGTTATAATTTTTTTCTTCTCTACAGGGTTAAATATTTTGAGATATTTTCTCTTTTGAATTCTCCATCTTCCCTTTTTATTTCTCTTGACATTCCTAAATATTCATAGGATTATATCATATATAAAATATGTATCTTCCACCCTTTATTTTTTGACTAGAATATTTTGAATTTTATGATCCACATGTTCTCCTTTGAATGGACATGTAAGTGTTGATTTTGAAACCCAATGCTTGTCTTAAAGTCCTAGATGAATTTTCACGATCATCCTTTGAGCCAAAATTTCCCCTGAAAATAATCTTATATGGGACTTTCTAGGATAATATACAATTATTAATGTGATAATTTATCTTATGTTGGATCCCTATATTGTAAATCAATTACTCATGTAGGATAATCTATCATATGATGGGTCCCTATAGGATAATTCATCTTATGTGAAGTAAAATTTCTTTTTCAAAATTCTGATTCTAAAGTTAAAATTATATATTTCCTTCCCAAATTTTGTGACTCCTTACTGATCCTTAAAATGACTAAATCAAATCCTTCTCCAGTTGGAAATAAAACTCGATTTGTATTTTTATATATTGTTTCAAAATTTCAGATCAATACAAGATAGGATGAAAATGATATTGTTTGATCTTTAAAGTAAGGTCGAGTTGGATGAATCTATTTATGAGTTGAATTATGGGCCTATATACTCTATAAATTATTATGATCCAGATCATATTCATCTGATAAAATATGTGGCTCCATAAGTTTGAATTTATTTCAATTATTTTTAAATGAAGACTATAATTTCCATTTAGTTTCCAAAAATTATTTTACAATTATAATTTACTGTTACATCATCCCTTATAAACTATGGCTTTTCCAATTAATATCAAGAATGAATAAAAACACATAAAAATATATTATTGAGATATTTTTCAAATTCAACCCAAATTATTCCTTTAATATGAAACTTTTATACTTACCCATGAACTAATAATTTTTTTGTTATTTTAAACATTAAAATTGTATTGAAAAATATAAAATTACAGACTCTATTAATTGTCCTATTTCCTTCCCAAAATTGAATATTTGACACCTTATATGTAGTATTGAATATTAATTATTAATAAATAGTTAATAAAAATATATTAATGAGTGATAAAAAGTAAAATAAATATAAATCTATTTTCTATATATATGAATTAAAAACCTGTGATTATCATATATGGAGTGAAAGATCATTCTAGAATGCAAGATTTTATGGTACGATTATTTCTTGGCGTTATCACCTTTTATTAGGTTGTAATGTTTCTTTTTTACCTTTATTCTTCGATGTTAGGTAAATTCCATCCGTTTAACTATGACATATTTCATTTCCTATTATTTTCTGGTGTATTTTCATTTCCTTTTCAAAGTATCCCTTTGATCCATTATTAACTAAGAAACTATAATACTGTAAAGAAAAACATGTATTATTTCTTTTGATTTTTGAACAAACATATCCATGTCCACTTTTAATAAAAAAAATTATTCTGAAAGTTAAATATCTATTCTATATTATACCTCTAAATTATTTCTTGAATTCAATTTATAATCTTATTTTAAATTCCTTACATTGATGTGGGTTACATCAAGACGTTGAGGATTTTAAAAAGTATTTATTTCAACTTATATACTTTTATATTGATGTCAATATTTCTTTTACTTTAGCATTATTTATTTTTATAGTCTCATTATTTAGAATTTTTATTGTTAAAGTAATTATCTAAGGACTTTTTTACCTTTGAAAAAAAAATTTAAAAACATCTTGTATAATGGTTTTATAAAAAAAACTTTATCAAAATTTTTTGAAAATTATTCTAATTATTTTTCTTATATTTTTGATACTTTATCTAAAAGATTTATAATATATGACTATTATTTTTTATGTATCACACTCTATATTATCTTATGATATGTTTATTTTGGGGTATTGAATTTTATTATCATTCAATCCAATTTCTAATTACTTCATATATTATATCTCAAGAAAATTGTAACCCATTTTATTTCTAGGGTTTAAACATGTTATGATTTTAGTAGGTGTGTGATTTTTTTCATGTGGAAACATATGTATGGATATATCATTGTGTAATGGTTGGGATAATAATTATATCATTATCCAATATATTGTGTATTTAATGTCCCCTAATTGATCACTCTCATACATAGACAAAACGAGTTTGTTTTTAGACCTCAAGTGCACCGCCCTATATGTTAAAGGTTTCTGACTACTAGTAGGGTAGTGATATGTATAATGGAGAGAAAATACCTCTTGGTATATTATATAATACTGTTGATATAAATAGGAAATAATAAATATCATAGTAATATAAATATAGTGAAAGCAATATATCACCCAACTAGGAATTACATGAGAGACCAAAAAATCAATAATAATGAATAATATAACGATTAGTTGAGATATATTTAAATGTCAAAAATAAAAGTATAAAAATAAAAAAAAATCCATTAACCCCCAAATATTCATAAAAGGCCTCAGTCCCAAAACCTATGTCATACCAATCTCCAAAATCCATCTCATCCAACAAGAAATAAAAGAATCAGCAACAAGGTCCCTTGACCTTGTCCAAACCTACAACCATGTGATCTTCTTGGGTACCAACCAATACCCTAAATATGGTGTGATAAAAGCAATGTTTTTTGACACCACCATGTCTAAAAACGAGTTTTATAATTAGAATATGTAATAAAGAAATAAAAATTTGTATTAATCAATCAATTGGTATAATACATGAATTAACCTACATCATCACCCTTTTGGAATATTTATAATAATGTCTCACAATTATGACAATAATAACCTTATATCTTTATAAGAATCACAAAAATATAGTCCAACCCTGTAATATAATAATTTTGGCATGGGACAGGGTAGATCCCACTCAATATAAGCATTGCATCATCAGACTGGGTAGACCCTGCTCAATATAAGCATTACAACATGAGACTAGGTAGATGCCTCTCAATATTAGCATTACAGAATGGGACTGGGAATATCCCACTCAATATAAGAATTACAAGATGAGATTGGGTATATCCCACTCAATATAATCATTACATCATGGGACTAGACATATACCTCTCAATATAAGTATTATATCATAGGACTAGGTAGAGACTGCTCAATATAATCATTACAACATTGGATTGGGTAGAGCCTGCTCAATATAAGCATTATAGCATGGGACTGGTCATAAAACATTAAATATAATCATTACAGCATGGTCCTAGGTAAGGACTGAAAAATATAATAATTATATCATAGGACTCAAAATATGCATGACAATAATGATATCACGGTATCACATCATAAGACTCAATGGTTAATTATGAAAATTACAATTTATTATTAAATTAGGCTTTCATTTGTATCTCAAATGATCAAAATTCATATCAATAAAAAAGAAGAAAATACCTAGGGATTCAATATAAAGAGATCACTTATTTCTCTATATAATGTTAAACACACTGTAAAGAATTATCTAGGTTCTTATTACTTAAAGGATTTCTCACAAAATGGGTACCCATAGCCAGGTCACATCAACCATGGAATACAAAGGGATCCAATCAATATTCCAATCCATGATTTACCATTAATCAACTGATTAATTAGAGAGCATGTTACATTGGTGAAATCATAATATTACATATATTTCACAATTAAACAAACCATTAGGTTAGGTTTAAAATTCCTACCTTTGACAAATAATGACCAAAACACTTCCAATGAAAAACACCAATAAGGGAAATGCATTATAAGATTGCAATAAGAACCAAGGATTAGATGTAAAATCAAGATGTCCAAAAGGGAGGAAAACAATCCAAAATCACTTTGAGTTCTTTCTAAGATCGATATTGGATAGACGACAATGAAAATAAGGAGAAAGATGCTCCTGCAACTCACCTAGAACTATTGGGTTCGATGAATACATGGATTTTAATTATTTTGCATCATGTATTTACTCATTTTTTAATTTTTGCTAAGAAATCCTTTACCTTAGGTTAATATTTAACCCAGACAACATTTACATGACTTCAATTAAGTTTAAAAAATGTAACCAATTCACATTATGAACAGGTTCATGACATGCTTCTAGAGGTAGTTATAAGTCACGTAACATGTACCCGTTGTTAAATTTTCTAGTGAATAATTTTCAACTCATATTATATGAAATTTCCCAAATCACCTCCGAAGACTTCCAAACATTTGGAAAAACCACATAACCCCAGTTATCACATTTATTTGGACTCCATTATTTCAAATAAACATATATCCCTAAACATAGGACATTTCACCAATATTGGCTCCTCATCTTCAAGTAAGACTTAGCCACCAAGGCTTAAAGACAACAGAAAACCCCCATGAATGATCTTAACATAAAACTAAGATAAGTAAGTACCTAAGTAATTATAGGATTTTAAAACCTACCCACCATAGAACATATCAACTATAAGATTCTCTAAAAATAACTATAAGGTCATGGAAAACAATTCTTTCCACTATGCTCGCATATCAGAATCCCTCTCCAAGGTATCATCCTTAGCATGGCAATGATTCCACTACACTCAAACCAAAGGAATATTCCTACCTCGTAGATACTTCCTTCAATGGTTCAGAATCTGTATTAGATGCTACTCAAAGGATTCATCAGCACAATGCATGATGTCCTGGATGTCTAGCATGTTAGAATTGTTGGGATAATATCTCTGAATCTATGACATGTGAAACACATTTTTATTGGCACTATAGCACTATAGAAATTTTAATTTTTATGCCATTGGACTGGCCCATTCCTATATCTCAATTAAACCAAAAAACTAGGTTCTAGCTTTCCCAATTTCCTCATAATTCATTTACCCAACCAAGGTGACACGTGAAGTAAAACATGATGAACAAACATAATCTCTATAGGTTATATTTAATGGTTAGAATATGATTTCTTATAGATTTGTGTAGTAACCATCCCACTCTTAATTAGATGAACATACTTAGATGTTATCTGCATGAGACTAGGCCTAAAAATTTCTAATTCAATTTCCTTCAACCAACAAAAAGGAAAATGGAATGACCAACCATACAATGCCTCAAAATGTGCCATAGGGAACAATTTATGGAATCTATTATTATCAAAAAAACTCCATGAGTTTCATATAATCACCCCTTGTACCACCAAAAAAAATAGGCTCGTAACATATCCTCTAGAACTGGAATAGTCCACTCAGATTGATTTTCAGTCAGAGGATGATTGGTTGTTCTGAAAACAACCTCCTATCCCAGAACATTATGAAGTCCCTTCTAGAACCATGATGTGAAATGAGGATCTTTGTCTTAAATGATAATCCATAGAACACCATGCAATTGAACTATCTTACACTCACAAATAGTACCATATCATCAATACTAAAGGTTACCCTGATAGGTATAAAGTGGGATACCATTGTCATTCAATCCACGATCATGTATACTATATCATTATTATGAGTTTTCCTAGATAATATTGCTACAAAATACATAGTGACATCATCCCATTTCCACTAAATAATGGTAAGAGGGTGAAATAACCTAGTTTTCCTCTGATACTTAGCTTTCACCTACGGAAAAATGAAACTTTTCACCATAATACTCGCTACCTCCTTCATCATTCCAAACCAATAGTATTTTATATGGAGATCATGATACATAATTGTCAAACCGAGATGTACTTCCCATCTACAAGCATAAAACTCTATCATCATCTCCTCACTTAAACTCGTGTGAACCCATACACTACCATAGAAATGAATATAATTTCCAGTTCTAAGAGACCATCCTAACAGTGTCTCCCAAAAATATAAATTTTCCCTCCAAAATAAGACCTTCAGTTCAAATAACTACTCTATCATGATTTGGTCCAAAAGGTCAGGTATAATAGATTTCAAATTATGATACACTCATCCCTAGGAATCCTAAATATCTAGATTCAAGTCATTAAAGAGTTTTATTATCTTCCACGCATCACAAGAATCCCATAATTCCTTTTTCCTTAACCCCTATCTTAATGTTTCTTTAATGATGTTGCCCATACCTAGTGTATAATCCAACATAAAGTTGAAATACTAAATATAATCGAACAATCTACTCTATAAAAGGTTAATTTCCCTCTAATAAAAGATGTTCCAAAGGTTCTTATGGTTCATGTACACCAAAAAACTCTCACCCATAAGATAGTGTCTCTAGAAACTCAAGTTATGTACAACTATGGGTAACTAAAAATCATGAGTAGGGTAATTCCTATCATGTGGTCTCAGCTGTTTGGATCCATAAGCAACAACTTGATCCTCCTACAACAAAACTACGGTAAATCCAAATACAGATGCATCATAGTACAAAATATTTTATTTAACTGGAATAGGTAAAGTGAGGATGTGTTCTATGTTTGGCTTACATTTTAGCTCCTGGAAATAAAATTTTCAAACATCTGACAAAAAAACCATCACTCGCTTATTGGTCAACCCCATCATCAGTGATTCCATATAAGATAATATATAGATAAATCCTAGATAATAACTAGATAATCCTAGAAATCTATGAAACTTGATCAAATTATTGGGTTCCCCCAGGATACCAAAATTGTAACCTTCTCTGGGTCCACTAACACTCCTTCATCTTAGATGAAATGGACCATGAATTTCAATTTTTCAATACAAAAAAAATTAATTTGGTTGGCATGGATTAAATATAATGCTCTCTCAATCTACTCAGGATGATGTTAATATGTTTTTTTATATTTCCTACTAATTAGGAGTAAACTAATATGTCATTGAAAAAAAACAAACTATTCTAGAAAAGGATGAAATATATGTTCCATCAAGTACATGAATACCATCTGTGTGTTAGTCAAACCAAATAGCATTACTAAAAATAGATGAAATCCATATCTACTATTAAAATCATAATTCATCATATTTGATGGTCTCACCATCAATTGGAGGTATACTGATCACATAAAAATCATGAAGAAGATCTTATCACCTCTCCACTGATTGAATAGATCATCAATGCATAGAATATTATACTGGTTCTTGACTGTCATCGGGTTCGATCTATGATATTTCACACCTAAGATCAAGGTGAATTTAACCATATTATTGAAAAGAACTAGATAAACCCATGGATAATAAATAGAAAATATGAAACCATTAGTTTCTAGATATTTTTTGAGATGGATTCTCACTTCCTTGACTACTCTTTTTTGTGTTTCTTTGGAAAAAACTATCATATTTTTACTTCTTTCCACAAAAGGAAGATCTCACAATTTACCCTTCCAAAATAGGATAGCCATAGTTATCGGCCTCTCTCATATTTCCTTCCATTATAAGTACCTGATCCAACATGTCTATAAAGATACTTATACGAAAAATATTCACTTACAACCAGATCTAATAGTGAATCCCTTATTAAAAATGTCTTGCCTTGTAGATTACATTAGCATCTAAATATGACACAAAGGTATAAGGGTCAGTGATATATTTAGTGTATTCTATCAAATACATGTTCTTCTTTGTCCGATGAATGAACTCATGATATTTCTCATCCATAAACTTCTATGAATATATTTTTCTCAAGAACGCTTCCTTGAATTCCTTCCAATATAACTCCTCCTA
Source organism: Viscum album (assembly GCA_963277665.1). NCBI lineage: Eukaryota > Viridiplantae > Streptophyta > Magnoliopsida > Santalales > Viscaceae > Viscum > Viscum album. The sequence goes on from OY728152.1 coordinate 2,091,320,233, forward strand.
CTGCACAACCTATTATTGAATATTTCCCCAATGTTGGGTAGGTCAATTGAGATATGAAGGAAGATTCACCCTCATATATGCAGGTGTATCAAGATTCTTAAATATCAGATAAACTAAATCATTCAAAAACTTAATATCCTATGGCCACCTCTCCATAGTGAATGGATACCACAACTAAAACTCTCCAGTCATCTCATACATGGAAAGAACTATTTGAACATTCTCTCTTCCCATATATCACATGACCCTCTAGAAGTTGTTTCAAAGTTGAACATTAATCTGATCATTAAGAAGATAATGGAAGCTGTGGATATTCTTTGTTAAGAGTGTGTTGATTTACAATCTCTAGAAACTCAACTCAATGATGATGAGGTGGTATATTCTTATAGGAAAAACACACCCCTTAGAACACTAGCTATAACAACAAGTTCAACCTCAACAGATGAAACAAAATCTAGAACCATTAATCTTGGTCTCCTTAAATATGAATTGTAAGTGTTTTAGAATGACATAATAGTTCATTTAATTCAATTTATCCAATTTAACATGTATCTCATACCACGGTTCATATAATATAATAATAACACAGGCAATAAATATTCCCCTATCATGAATAATGCATGTCAATATATATCCCTATGTTCCTATCATGATGCATGAATACTCATCCTACAATATACCGAACCATTAGTATAAATCTAAAGATAAAATAACATCATGAAATAATAATAATCAAAAAACAAGTGAATCACCCAAGGTGAAAAAAATCAACTGTAACAAGGGAACATCATGAAGATCAATCTCATCCATGTGCACTTGGATTTCCCCTCATACATTGGTTAGTTACTCCCATGCACAATATTATTTCCTTGACCTAAAACATTTTATTCTACTTTCTACATTTCCCAAAAAGTAAATAAATATGAATGATAAACCTACTACCTTTGATACCACATTATAATGTCCCCCAATATAGTATTCTCTCATGTGGACAAAATGAGTTGGTTACTGGACCTTAAGCACGCCTCCCCTTATGCCAAGGGATGCTAACTAAAAGTGAGAATGTGATATGTATAGTGTGGATACTATACACATTGATATAGAGTAAAATAAAACATAAATAAATAATAAATAATAAATATTAGATTAACATAGAATAGTAGAAACATTATATCATACAACTAAAAAAATAAAATAGAGACCACTAAATAAATATTGTTGAATCATCTAATGACAAGCTGAGATATATCTAAATTTCAAAATAAAAATAATAAAAATAAAGAAAATACACTAAAACTAAATAGTCTCAAAAGACCCTAGTCCCAAACCACAAGTCAGACCAATATCCCAACATTATAGTATCCAGAAAGATAAAAAAATAATTAGCAGCATGGTCTATTTACCATATCTAAACCTACATCTATGCAATCTTCTCGGGTACTGAATGGAGTCCCAAATAGGGATTGAGTAAAAATCAGTATGTTGAAACCACCACATCTAAACAAAAAAAAATTGATAATAATTTTATGCAATAAAGAAATAAATAATTATATGAATTATTCCATTAATATCATACATCAATAAACCTACTTTGGAACTATTCTTAAATGTCAATGATCATATAACATCATTTCAACCATAACCATGTATCTAAGAAAAAAAATCAGAGACATCTGGGATAAGCCTTCTATATAAGAATTTTAGCATGGAACTAGGTAGTGCCCACTCAATATAACATCTGTGGCCTGGGGATGGGAAGACCCCCTCAAAATTAACATTATTGAATGGGATTGTGTAGCGACAGCTCAATATAGAATTACAACATGAAACTGTTTATATTCAACTCAATATAAGAATTAGAGAATTAGACTATCCAAATCCCACTCAATATAAGCATTATAATGTAGTATTGGGTATAACCTTCTCAATATAATAATTACATAATGGGATTGGGCATAGCCAACTTAATATAAGAATTGCAACATGGGACTGGGTAGTTCCCACTCAATATAAGAATTACAGCAAGGGACTGGGTAGAGGTCACTCAATATAAGAATTAAAGTAAGGGAATCAATATGTTATAATAACAAATATATCAAAATATCACATCATAATCCTCAATGGTTAATTATGAAAATTATAATTTATCATTCGATAACACTTTCATTTGTATCTCATATGATCGATAGTCATATATATAATAAAAAAGACACTTATAAGGAATTATATATCATGTAAGCACCTATAGTCTCTTTCATGAAAAACAAACATTAAACTATTATATATGTTATTATTAATCAATGTTTTTCTCATGAAATGGGTTTCTATAAGTCAGGTAACATCAACCATTGATTCTAAAGGGATCAAATCAACATTCTAATCCATGATTTACCATAAATAAACTTATTAATTAAGTTTCACATTAAATTGTTGGAATAAAATAATTGAATATAGATTACAATTAATCAGACCATATTTATTGGTTTAGAGTCCCTATATTTTAGAGGAGATTATCTCATCACATCTAATAGAATACTCTAACAAATAAAAATTTGTTGTCGATTACAAGAAGAACCAAGGACCAATTGTGTAATCAGGACGTCTAGAAGGGAGGAACTAACTTCAATATTGCCTATATTTCTACCAAAAATCATGAATGTAGGGGATAAACCGAATATAATGCTAAAAATTATTGAAAATCACACATAAAACCACTTGATCCTAGGAATACATAGTTTCTAATCCTTTCATGTTCTGTATTTCCTAATTTCTAAGGTTATTAAAAAAATCATCACCTAAAGTTAATATTTATCCCAATTAAAATGAAAAAAACACAAATTATGTTCCAAATGTGTAACCACTTCACATATTGAACAAGTTCATGACATGTCTTTGTACACTATGTATAATATTCCATTGAACAGTTTTAATCACATCTTATGTGAAAGTTCCTGAACCACCTATGAATCCTTCCAAACTTATTGAAAATCATCAGAAACCCATTTACCTATACTCCATTAATTAAAATAGACATATATCCCTATACATTATGTCATTTCCCTTAATAGAGGGTCTCTGTATCTGAAAAATACATAACCACTAAGTCTTAAATGAAAATGAAAAACATCATGAAATATTTTCAATGGAAAACTCAAAAAGGGGCATACTTGAAATAATATGGGATCAAACATGGTAAATACTTATGGCCCATGATATGAAATGTATAAGACATGGGAGGTTATCCAAGGCCACTATGTTATTGGATATTTTTTCTAATACATTATATTGGTTATACAAGAGAGACTTGGCATGTGTTATGGTTTTTTATACATGTAGAGTATACCAATATTTTTATGGAACCATAGTTCGTCATTTTTTAATCTATATTCTTATGATTTATTGTATGATAAACAGAAATGTTAATTTTTTTAAGGATATATTTTTCTATATTCTATAATATATGATTATGATATCATTTATCATTATCACTACTTATTATTCCATTATCTCATTTTATTAATCTTGTCATTTCTCTTTTTTTCATGTTTTTCATGTGTTTACAATCTAATTATAAATCCTTTAAAACTCATCTACATTTATTTACCACTTACTAAGCATCTGATCTCAAATTTTTCTTATATTTTCCCCTTCCTTATGTATTTAAGAATAATATCATGTATGATATGTATAGAAGGTAAAACATTTTGAAGAATATTATCTAAGAAATGTAAATTTTGTTATGTAATAATATTGATTTTTTTCTTATAAAAAATTATACTAAACCTCTATTCTCTTAGAGTGTAATTTAATTTTTGAGATTTATTTTTCAATCAAAAAAGGTAATGTAAGGTATATTTGTGTTATGTTTGGGTTTCATTATTAGAATCCTTGAAGGAATTCGATAGATGGTGGGGAAATAATTATTTATACCTCGAGTGGTGTTTGAAAATATTTAAGAGTAATTTTACCCATTTATTTCCTTACCTCTTGATTAAAATCAGTAGTCGATATAGAATATAGTCTCAATAAAGTTTAATTTAAGAAAGATGCTTTTTGGTATTCCATGGTGGGGTTTATGATAGTTTTATAATAGAGGAGAGGGTTTCACTTATTTAAGTTGTATTTTTCAAGAATGTGTTTGAGAGACTCTTCATGTAGCCCATATAAAAGTGTTTAATTTACTAGAGGTCCTTATACATGGAGTTAATGACTAGGATAACCATTTGGTTAATGATATAACCTATATAGGGAGGCGGTGTCAGTAAAAATGAGGGATTGTGATCAAGATTAAGTGTGACGTGTTGTATTCTTGTGAGGTCATGTTCATGGATGATGATACACCTAACAGATGATGATGCTTATCTTAGAAAAAATATTTCTTATCGGAGATTGTATATAGTTTCATAGTGGATTGGGCTTGATATATGTAAGTTTATTTTATTCATTTAGGTAAAAGTTCATTCCTTATAGTAGGTTTTCCTTCCATCGTTTTTCACCATAGTGAGACCATATTCATAGTACTCAAGGTGTTTGATTATGATAAAATTTATATACAATTTCAGGGATCATTATATACTAGCAGTATTGCATTATTATGTGATGCGAGATGGAACCTATGATGACTTATGACATATGAGTAATATCTAATGTTTTTCTATATGTATTTTTTCTAATATATTTATTGGGGACCAATAAAGTTATACGAGGAAAGGAATACGTGATGAGGTTGTTATTTTATTTTTCAAGCCCCATTCCATCATCCTATATTTTCTTAATCATGTAGTTTTTTATGGAGTTATTTTACTCTCTGGGATATCTTTATTTTAACTTCTTGGTGTTATTATAGTTTGAAATTTTTAATTTTTGTTTTTCCCCTCTTAGTTTTCTCATTTTCTATTTTCTTCACTAGAATATTATTTACTATAATATTTTTTTAGGTATTAATATGTATTGTGATGATTGATGTTCCATGTGATACTATAATAACTATATCATTATATATATATTATGATACCTATTTTCGATAAAGTAATTTACATAAGAGGGACTATGACATATACCTTATTGGTTTATTTGGGATTATAGATCTTCGGTTATAGGTAAGAGGGACCAAACCTTAATAGGTTAGTGTTAGTTATGATTTTAGTTATGTGTGTCTTATAGAAATAGTTGAATGAAGGTATGGATTTTTTTGTGAATTTGTGGGTTATTTGTTTGGGTGGCATGAGTTTCACTCACTATAAACATCCACATACCATAACATAGCATATGAATCCACTTGATCACTAGAACCCATCATATCCATGTGAGTAAGGGAATCTTAATAGTCCATCAAACTGACTTCAAGCAAATGACATGACACGATTTCTGATTTATAAGGGCATATATTATGATGCATGGATGGTATAGGAATCAATACAAGGCTCAATATGAAATTTTTATAGAGGAAAAATATTTAGTTGGAACATGTCATGTGAGTTTGGATAGAGTAAATTTCATTTTATTTTATTTATTTTATTTCATATATCATAAAAATGTTTCCATACTAATTATTATTTATGTATTGTTATTTATACTTTTTATCTATTTAGGGATTCTTCATATGGAAAAACAATTTATATTTATATTCTTGATATTTTTATACCCTCTAAGATATTGATTTAATAAATTCGAGTTTTCTATTTGATCTATGTACTTATAGGTTTTGTAATATTTTTGGTAGAATTTAGTAATGACTATTTATAATATATATTTTCCCACAGTATCCCAATGTTTTAGTGAGGCCCTCACTACCATTTTATATCTTTTAACATAAAGGGATACATGTTTATGGTTATGTAGTAACACAATTTAGTAAATATTCATGTAAATAAGTCCAAAGAAATACAAAGCGGTATAAAATTTCATATTGGTAAGTGTAACTGTTGTTATAGGTGGATATAGGAAGTAAAAACTTGGAAGGTGGATCATAATCATTCTTGGATGATATGGGAATATTTCAAACCAATATTGGTAAATGATTACCTATGATGGGAATAAACAAACTATATTGAGTGAGACTTTTTCATGGGAATTATGATATAGGATAGACATAAAATTTATTATCTAGAACATTTGGGACTTAGTTTCAAATTTAATATGTATATTAATGGAATGTATATTTCATGATACATGAACTTATAGATAATTGTTTTTTATATCCTACCCTATCTAGATCATTTATTATTTAAAATAAAATTATAATCTTCTTTATATTTTTCCGAATATATTATAATGGGAGACTATATTTATATGAATAAGTGTGGTTTTATTATTTTATTTTATTTTTTATTTTTCCTGTAATTTTCTTGGGAACTGTATATTAATTTTTTATAGGTATTTTAGAAAAAAAAAATTATTTTTAAAATAAAACTTATATGGTGAAATAAATAATGTGTAGTATTTTTTTATAATCAAAGATCTATTAAAACATATTGAGGATCCAAAAAATCAAAATTAAAATATGTTTTTTATAACATGAACTATTTTTTAGGAAATCCTCAACAAGTATAGATATTATCATATTTTCATTTTGATAAAAAAATATTAGATGTAGATGATGTTTTGAGGAAACATTTCTTAGTTTTTGTGGGTGTATTATGATTTCCCTATATTTTAAATATGTAATAAGAAAATTATAACAATATTTCCATGATGTTTAGTGATTGTATAGGGGTGACCTCAGTGTTTTGGATTATGTGTTTTATATTGGGTACATTTAGTGATTTGGGAGGTCTATTTATTTTAGGATGGATGAAAATGACATTTGAGAAATTTTAAAGTATTAAGTTATGTTAATTGATATTTTCATGGATTGGAATTATTGTATTATGGAATAGAAGGGGATTAGTATGATCAAGGAAACCATTATAGAAACTTATCTTTTTTTATGATTCATTATTTTGGAGATCTCCATAAGGCCCCTAAATTATTTGATTTTTAGTTTTTTGGGATATGTAGTGGAATTATTTCATTGACTCGACATTTTAGAAATGAATTTGATCAAGTTTCTCAAAGTATATATTTTGGGTTACAAGGGAATAGATAACTAATCTAAAGTAAAACATTACTAGAGGTGGGATAGAGATCCTATAACACCCTTTACGGATCTTGGTGAGAAGTTAATGTAAGTTTTAGTAAATAATATTCTTATGTGTTTGAAATTATTTATTGTGAACAAAATGATCATTTTAAGATATAGCATAGAAATTTTATAGAAAATTGAGAACTGATAAAGGCTAGTATTTTTGGTAGAATAAAAAAAAGGCATTAAAGATGATAAAAGTCATGGTGGTGGTTTTAAAATGATTTACACCGTCATGTGTCAATGAAATAATAGGTAGTTCAATATCAAATGGTTTTAGTGACCGTGTAAATTTGAAATTTTATGAAAAAATGGGAGGGATGTTTTTTAGAAAATATTTTAGAGTTTATATAGATTATTTAGGATAATTGTAGCTCATGTAGAAGTATAAAATAGGGTTGTCATCCTGAGTGGGCTAAAATGGTACATAGTGGGAAGTTTCAGCCCCCCCCCCCGCCAAACACGTAGTTTCAACCAATCGGGAGTCCAATGGACTTTGGTGTGGGGTGTTCTCACTGCCCAGGTCATCGGAAGACTGATAAAATTCCACCAGCATATAAGTGGCCTCATTAAGAGTCTAGGTATGTCCATTGGACTCTCGATGATCCTTGAACCAATTCTTTAAAAGGTATGGTGTAAAAGGATGGATTATGATTTTATTTTAAGCCCCTCGCATAAGGATATTCTATTTTATATCCATAATAGAGTGATTCCTTCCTGTTGTACTCTCAATTTACCTCATTCATTCCCTCTTGGTATATGTGCATTAGGATAATATCATCATGTAAATCATATTATATATTCACTTAATAGGTTATATCCTATTTAACAATGAAACTCGTATCACATGTTGAGACTTTCATGAGATACATGGTGTTTCTTACTATAGGCATGTATCATGATACAATATTTTATATTTTATAATTTCTATATCATATCGTAATATAAGGATTACGACATGTTTTTTATGTGGGAGTATGAATATGGATACCACCTACCAAATGGTTTATTCGGTTTATAATCCATGAGGTGAACCATTTATTTCTTGGTTATAATTAATTAAAGTGTTCAATAAATAACACTCTAACTATATGTAATATATGGTTTCCCTGAGATGGAAACTAATAAATTTGATATGGGAAAAACTATTCATTAAATTAAGTATGTCATGGAATTATTATATAATATAAGGGGTTCCCTTTATTGGTGATAGCCCTTGATGTATTTCATAAGCCAAAGCTCACCTCTTCCTAAATTGAGATTTTTCACTTAGTAAAAGTATTATCATAACATTTGTGTTTTAGGGTTCTTATGATATGATAGGGGATCCGAGGATTATGTTTTTTCTATAAAGATAGTAAGTTTAGTTTTCTTCTTTGGTGATCTTTATTAACTGTACTCTATCTATAAAATGGATACTATATTCATGTTTCAGGTATGTATTATTCTTTATTTTCACTTAATTTGATTCTCTAGAAGATAGATCATGTTTTTTTGGTAGTTTCCACTACCAAATATCATAATATTATCTCCTAACATCCATTAGTAGTATCAAATCCTTTTCCTTTAAAGATTCATCATGTAAATTCTATAGGTTTCTTGAAGAAATTGATATCATAAATCATTTTTATTAATTTTGTATAATACAGTATGATGAAATCATATATTTTGACTAGTTAACTGTATAACTAAATTATTTCATAAGGTATAATATAATGAAAATGCAAGGATTTTTATTATTCCATTGAATACAATGTATTATTTTATAATATACAAATCGAACTATGGTTTATTTGAAAACATGGGATCATGGTATAATTATTTTACAACCTCAATCATTAAATCTGATAAGAGAAATATGATACCACCCATTGTATTCTGAAATACCAATCATGACATACAACATCAATTATATCATAAAATATGATTGACATATATGGATCCCTCTATCTAGTACTTGTCATATTTTTTGAATAATAATAAGGTTATTAGTCATAAAATAGCACATGCCTAAAAATGTTGAAAATTTATATTTTGTTAAATTTTCTAATGAATATTAAATTGATTATAAATTATTGGTGTTAGGAATTATAAAAAAGAGATTCTAAATGGATAAATTAAATAATAATGTTTAATATTTATATCTCACATTTTTGAAAAATTAATTATGTGTTTTTTATTCCTCTATAAAATTAATGATTATAAATTTTTTCTAAATTTTTAATATTATGTATCTTTATTTATGAGAAAATTTTCTTCTATGATCTATATCATTGTATTAAATGCTAGTTATGATATCCTAATATTTAGTTTTCGTATACCTTGAAATAAATTTTCTATTATAGTTATGATCTTAAAACCCATTTTTGAATATAGTTTATGCATATTAGGTTTTAGGGTTATCATGAATTGAAATACATATTGTGTAAATTCAATCTATGGATAGGGAAATGAGGTTCAAAAACCCCCCATACGATAGGTTATACCTTGTTCTACGAAAGGTGAGTGGTTGTCCATATTTTGACCTTGGGTATATTCCTGTGGATATTTTAAATATCATACAAGTCTATGGATTTACCTGAGGAGTTCTTATGGATTATATATGAGATACATTTGGATATGTATAAAAATATTTTGATTCTATACTTGGGTGAGTAATACAACAATTTTGGGTTGTGTAATGTTTTTCACTTTAATTTGGGAGGTGGGATAGGGATTAAAAAAATTAATCTTTTGAATCATGCATAAAAAGGAATAAAAATTGATATAATAAATATTTCATGATATGAAAAGGGTTTAATATATATTTTATGTATGTTTGAATGATAAGACTTTTAAAATTAAAATACTGAATAATAAAAAATTTGAGATTATTTCTAGAAAAGAACTTATCAAGACTTTAATTATGTATTACAGATGACCCTAATAGTTAGGCTCCCATGAATTATTATGTATAATGAAATAATCTAATATGGTTACCCAAATATTTATGTACCTTGTTCTTGGAATCTTTATTGGAATGCACTAAGATGAGAAACTCTAATGGTTATTATACCATAGGAATAGAGTTGAGTGAATCCATATGATGAATTTGGATAAAAATATACCCACTCACATATCCAAGAATCATATATGATATGATTGAAAATTGTTTATGCTAGATATATTCATTGATTATTCAAAAGATGAAATTATTGTAATTAATGAAGAAATATAGATCGTGGATCACTAAATAGATGTAATGTGTGAGGTCATAAATTTTATTGGAAGTAATTTAATTTAAATTACTTTATAAAATTTTATAAAACATGATATCCAACCATATATATGACTTTGTTTTAGATTATGGTTTATTATATTATATTTATATTGAGACCCATTATAAGTATAACTTATTGAACAATAATATATTAGTATCAAATGTTGATAATTTTTCTCAAAGAGAAGAATCATGAGCTTCATAATGTGAATGTTATAATTTTCAATTTCACTAACTATTACTCATTGGTATTGGGTACTACGTGATCTTACCTCATTTGTGATAAAAAAATATAGGCTTATAGATAAAACAGAATTGAAAATGGGGGAATATATTATTGTTGATAATGGGGAAATAATTGTTTCATTAGGTATTGACACTTATGTTCAGACTTTACAGGGCTAATTAATCCTATAATTAAATAAAACATTATTTTGTTCCTACTATAAAAAAATTTTATATCTTTTTTGGAAAAAAGGGAATATCATTCACTATTATGATAAGAGTTATTCTATATCTGAAATATTTTTTTCCTTTATGAATATGGTAAAAGATTTATATATTCTAGATATGGATAGTAATGTTTATAAAATTCATTCTAAGAGGGCAATAGTTGAGTCTAATCCCACCAACCATTGTAATTTTCACCGAGGATATATAAATGATAAATACATATGAAGACTCCATATAATAATTAGTTATTACATAGTGCGGCCATCTTATTTAATTTTGTTATTATCCTCTAGAGGCCACTACATATCTACTTAATCATGTCCCATATAAAATAGTCATAAAGGAATCATATGAGATATAGAATAGGAAACATATTGATATTTATTTTATGAATATTTGGTATTTTGAAGCATATTTGTCACATTTAGATTCTAATAAACTCATCCTTAAATTAGATAAATTATTATTTTTTAGTTATCTCATGAAAATTATGATATATTAGTTCTATAATACTACTGAACAGAAATTTGTTGTGTCATCATGAGATATTTTCTTCATGAGGGAACACAGGATTTCACGATTCAGGGTTAGGATAGTTTAACTTTATGAATTTTTGATACAAAAAAATATGATTTTTTCATAAAATGGATGTTGAGCTACTTCCCAAAAGAGTTATGGATAAAAAATAAAATCAAGTTACACAATAACATAAAATATTTGGTAAGATTAATCCATATCTCATGAGATATTGATTTCATGTAGAACATAATAATTAATTAATTTTCATAGATGATGAACATAACACCTACTAAGTGTGAATTTGAGTTCCATTGCTGAGAAATGTTTATAATCCCTGAAATATGAAATGGAATATTTGTGAACTAAAAAGTTTTTGAAATTTTTGGATGCACAAAAAGGCATGAGGCCCATAGGGTGTACGTTGGTTTTCTATATTAAAATTGATAGGTATGGTATAGTATCAACATATTAATAATTATTTGTGGGAAAATGTTACATGAAAATTCATGGTCTTGACTATGATGAAACTTTTTAATGTGTATAGAAGTTAAATTACATTATATTTTTATATACATAACAAATTTTTTAATATAATATTTATAAAATGGATATTAAAAAAATTCATTAACTAGATTTTAGTTGAGGAAATTTATTTGATACAACCCAAAATTGTTGAAGTTACAAATGATATTGTTAAAATTCTCTTGTTTCAACGGTCCATTTATAGATTGAGTTTAACTTCTTGAAGACAAAATATCTAGATTAATGATGTGTTCAATGATATTTCATTCATCAAATTAATGTATTATTCTTGTGAATACATGAATATTAGTGGATGATTTTTATTATTTATGATATTTTATGGGGATGACATACTTTTATTGGAAACGAAATCGTTACGCATCACTTTATAATGATATGGTAGGGTTAATACTTCTCAGTGAAATACATAGATGAACCAGGATACACACTAGGTTTAAAGATATATAGAGAAAGATCAATAGGTTTCTTGAACTCAATCTAAACATATATATTCATAAACTACTAAATATGTTTATCGTGGAGAACTTTAAAAGGGTATTTTATTGAGACGGGGTGTTATGAACTATTATGTGGACACATACAATAAATTGTTGGATACACTGATGAACCTATTAGAACAACATCCAAATGAGTGTCATATAGATTCTCTAATTATATGATACATAAGACCATGATGTAGTGGTTTCGTAATGTTTCATGTATTTATGATAATGGAGAAATCTATTTATCATTCACTCATGTTTCAATTAATTTACTTTAAATTAATGGCGGAATGATAATATCCCATCTAAGTATGAATTTGAGTTATCCCTAATCTATGATAATCATAGAGTGTTATGGTTTTTGATGATATTTCAATATTTAAATGATTAGTGGACTCATGAGATAATAAGTTGAGATTTATTATTTGGACTGTAACACTATGTATATCCCATATAATTTCATACAATCATCAATGTACATAGGGTGGTATTCCTATTATCAATAATTATTAGATAATTTGTTTTGATAAACTTCATTATAACTTTTATATTTTGTTATGATTTCTACAAAATCCATTAAAACATAACTAATTAATGGATGTTTGGGCATGTTGTTGATCATGTCATTAGTTAGAGAATAACTAAGAATTAATTTTTATGCTAATATTATGAGAAATAATATTTTTATCCCTCAAATGTATTAGTTTATGGAAATTAATGGCCTTTTTTAGTTGATTCACATATTATGGGTTCAACTACTTTGATGAGGGACATGTGATGTGTTTTTCTGCTAGAGAAATGAAATGAGACATATTCATCAACCAGGTTAGTATTTTTTTGAGAATCAAGAATTTATGAGATGGATTAAACTATATTGACATTGTTTCGTTTCTAGTAGTCACTCAATTTTATAGGGAAATGGATTATATAGGTATATATATAATGTATATGATACATCATGTAGTATAAATTCTCATATGAGATGTCATTATATTTTATAGATATCACAACAGACTGCTTGGTAGCATAAGTATAACTGACACTTTACTAGAGGAATATATTTTCTCAAATAAATTAAATGATGCTTTAATATATTTTTTCAATACTAATATTGCATGTAGGTTCACATAGTTATGATTTTAGATAATGATTATGTTTTACATGATTATTTTTTCAAAATGATGGGAGTTTAAACAATTATAACCAAAAGATATTTATTTGGATTCCCAAAGAGATAGGATTTTTAGATATGCACTTAAAAGGGTATATAAAATTTAAAATAAACCCCATATCACCTATATTTGTTTTGAAGAGATTTAATTCCCATCTTATGAAGGGAATTTATTATAATATAGAATGTGATGTTGGATACTACCTATATCATATCCGAAAATAAGGATTATGATATGCTTTTCAAGTAGGTACATGCATCTATCTTCCACCTCATGTAAGCTTTCATTGGTTTGTGATCCCTGAGATAGATAATTTATATATTTCACATCTTTAATTGAATGTTTGAATAAAAAACACTCCAATGGGATTTATCATATGATCTTCATGATGAGTTACCATATATGTTTAATATGGGATAACTATATTAATTAAATTAATAGCATTAAGGATGGTCTATATAATTGGAATGGTCCTCTAAATTGGTGAATAAATTGCAAATATTCTATAAGATGAAAATTTCTTACTCTGAAAGGATGGATTGTTACATGGGAAGGTGTCAGTACCCCTTTTGTGTTTCGAGCTCCTCTAGATATGATCTGTTATCCAATGAAAATGTTTAACACACTAATTAAATAAGTTAAATTTCATTCTTCCATGATCACCTTAAATATTAAATCATTGAGATGGAGGCTAATACATTCACATATCTGTTATGCACTGTTTAAAATTTCAATTCATGTTGATTCTCCTAAAGATAGATCAGGCTTGTTCTGTGGTTGTGTTTACAGCCATAGATCTTAATATAATTCCCCAAAACCCATAAATTTATTGGTATTATCTCCACATACCTATATTTTTTTCTCCCCTTGATCCACCATTATTTTTGTGTTATCTATTTCGGATTTAATGAAATATTTCACTAGATCATGGTAATAGTTTATCACTTTATTGAGATTTTCTATTTGCTGAATATTAGAGGCTCAGGATGGATTTATTCTTTCCATATCACACTATTTTACATGATGTATGTTTGTGGGTGAAATCATTTGGGAATTTTCAGATTTTGGGAAAAATTATAGAATGATTTAGGCTTAATATTTTCTACTGTTATGCATTACAGGCTCAAGTTTACATCGGGAGTGGACCATGCCATGTTTCTTGGAGTTTCAGCATTATTAACCCACTTGATGAGTCTTAGTTCTTTTAGGATATTTTGATAATTTCATTATATATTTTTCCATAATTTAATTTTTGGTATTTCTAATGATGCCTATACGCATTGTAGTTGACAGGTGTTGGTAAGTTCTTAGAGTTATATCATATTGTCTGTTTGAGATCGATAAGCATTACGCATTGATGATAGTGATTTTCTAAAATATTTGGACTTTCCAAGTAGTCAATTTATACTCATGTTCTAGTAATAATAATTATTCCTAGATTTAGTTACATTGAAATACTCAATAAATGAGATAGTATTATGCTTTCCTAAAAGTCAATAAGGACTATATAGCTTTCTAAATAGTTCTTTCGTGGAACCATAGTTGAACAAGTTTCGATAGACTATGTCATGGTTCTTCTTGGTGGAATGAGTTTTTTTTTCTTAAACTTATAAATAAAAATATTTTTATATTTTAAATTGAATTTTCATTATAACAGATCATTGGAATGAAATTTATAATAAGAAAATTATTGATTATGATAATGGTTTTGAAATAAAATTCTAAAAAGGGGGATAGTTCTCCAAGAGTTTTTTTAATAGTATTTTAACCAAGATCAATTTTTTGGGGAAATTTTCATGAAAATAATTTTTAAATGAATTATAAAGGTGGTTATTGACTCATATTTTAAAGGAAATTATAAATTCTAGTTTAACAAAGATAATTATTATACTTTACTTTTGTTAGTGATAACCTTTTTTATAAAGTGTCAACAATTTTGAGGTACCTCTTTATCTATGTTTGAATTATATATTTATATCATGTTATATGATGATGCATGATAGCATAAGAACCATAGGTAAAACCTTCCCTTTGGTGATGGGTTGTTTGGAGGGTGCAATAATGTCTATTGGTATTCTTGATGATCACATACTCATTGACCTTGAGGGGTAGTGGTATAGTCTATGAGTTTTAGTGCCCATGAATGCATTGAAATGAGTTGAAGGATCCCATTGAAAGACATTCAGTGATCATTATTATATTATGATAAATTAATGGGATAAAACTTGGATTTTATGGGTTACCTTGGATATATTTGAAAGATGATAAGGGGGTTCACCTTTAGTATCCAAGTATTGTTCGAAAATCTTTCTGAGTGGTTGTTTTACATGGTTCTATGTAGAAGTTCCCCCATTATTAGCCTTAGTGGTCAAGATGTAAGATAATATTAATGATCCACAATTAATGGATATGTCTATATTTATAGGAAATGATATTTTTTATGGTGATCAATGATATATACCAAGATCATGGGATAAGAGTTCAATGGTGTAAAGAAACTTGTCTATCTAGGTTATGAAAATGAATTGAAATTTTAATTTTTTTTCAAAAAGAGATTATGATTGATAAAATGTTAATTTCCCCTAGTAAAAGGTGTAAAAGAATTGATGGTTCCAATGATCTCAAGATAGAGTTTTTACCATAGATTTGGGATTTGGTGGGATTTTGAGCTGGTGGAATATTTCAAAATATATTAAAAATTATTAAATATGGGTTAATTATTCTATTTATGTTAACATTGATATATTTTAAAATGAGTCAGATATTGAAATTATGACTTCATAGTTCGGTCTTGAATGGATTGTTTTACATAGGTGAGGTATAATATTTCATTGGATTTTGGGTAATAGGTTGGGCCTTTAAATAGGTTGTCATTTTAATTAAATAAATATTTTTCTTATTATTATTATTATTTACTTTCCACCCTATTTTATACCATATTTTTAAATATTATATGGGGTAAATATTACTCTAGAATTTGTTCTATTTGGGATAAGAATGGGAAAAATTGAGAGGGATTTCATGAGGGAGTTTGATCGAAGCCAGATTAAGGTGTAGAGGTTGTGGATCGTGGATATAGGATTAAATATTTTTAGATTTTCCATGATATATGATTAGTATTAATATATTTATTTTTTCATCTTATTTTCAAAATTTTATATATTTATTAAGTGTTATGGTCGTTGTGGCTTGGATGAGGGTCTTTATGAAGTGATATGCAATAAAATGGGGTTCTAAATTTAAGAATTTCAGTAGTGTTTTATGTTTTTTTAAATGATATAAAAGTATTTAGAATGTTTTTAATGGTTATTGAAATAAGGAAAATATGGATAATTATCATAATTATTCATTTATTTTACTTTTTTGGAAACATCTTACCCATGTGTTGGGGTAAGTGTCATGTTGTCATTACGTGGGGGAAATTAATAAGGTTAATTTCATGATTAAACATACATAGGGAGACCTATATAAGGGTTAGTGTTAGGTTACCAATACATAGGTACCCCCATGTAAGGTTTGATTTAAAAAAATCCAAATGTTATTTTTATTGGTTTTCTTAAAGGATTATTTTGATGTATACACATGAGATTTTAGAGAGAATATTCAATTAATTATTTGATTTAAATTAATTATAGTCATATTTTAAAATATATTATTATAATATTTCATAATTAATTAATATTCTATAAATTGAAATAATGCCTCGTTTTTAGGGAAGTTGATCATATGAACTTAGACAATATTTGGTGAGGGAGAAAGAGCTTCCTCTAAAGTTAATAATTATATAAATGTGGTTGGTGGTCTTTAAAAACACATTTAAGATATGGTAAATGTTTTATAAGGCATGTGATGTGTGTTATCACCACTATGTGTGATTAAACATTATAAATAAAATGATTTAATTTATAAATTAAATTAATTATTTTATTAATTTAAATGATTTTTTAAATTCTCATGACATGAACAATGTTTTGAGGCCCATGATGGAACGTTTAATACTGGATTTATGCCTCAACCATCGACCGTGAAGGACTTGACTATAAATGTGTGATAAGTTATACATGGGTCTAAATGGGTCTAATTAAATTAACGATTTTATTTAAACTATCAATGTCAAATTGGAAGTTTCAAGAGGTTAATATACTATGGGAAACTGGTTGATGACACAATTTTTGATAGTTTAGGAAATAATTATAGAAATTTTCCATGGGATAAAAATACCATTAAGGGATATAAGCTTAAATAAAATGGTATTATGAACATAGTGTCCTTATTATAGGATCCCTTTGACACATCCAGGTTTATGAGATTATTAGACTAAGAATATTATCCAGAGTTAGCCATGATGGAATAATGAGATTATTTAGATCTATTGGGATATGTTATTAGAGAGTGGAGTTAGTGTTCCTCCCCCTCAAGCATGTAAGTACCCATGTGGGTAGTTATATGGTATTTTAGTGAGGGGTTGGTTGAATGGCCAACCAAGGATGATTTAGGATACATGATAGGCATTATTTCATCTTCCTTGAGCGATTCTACTGAGGCAAAAATATGATTATGAAAATGATGAGGGTAATTATTCCCACAGATGATGTGTTTGAGATATGGTAACCCTTTTTAAGTTTTCTTGATATGATTTCACCTTGGGGACCTTGGTAGGTTCCTAGTGATGATAACCCCAAAACGGTTAGTGTTTAGAGGTTGGTATTTCTAGCTTCGTGTGTCTCCACATAACCTAATAGTCAATGGTGTGATCCTATGATAGATATTGTGATTAGAATGGGTTATGAACTTGAATATTCCACCAAGGAGATGTGTAATTTGTTGTGTTATGTGTCGACAAGTGTGATAATGATGTTGTATGATACATCACTAAGATAATTTTATCTTATAGTAGTCTATTTACTATTATTTTTTAGTGTATATTGTCCCATTAATTTATGATACTATTGGGGGATATTTTCCTACAAATATATGGCTATTATTGGGTGGATAACAACTCATACATTTATGATACTATCAGGTGGATGTTGTCCCCCACTATTTAGTGTTACTGTTAGGTGGATTCTAGCCTTTACATTTACCATAACATTCAGGTGGATAATGTACCCTAATATTTTAGGAGATATTTCATGGTGGATGAAGTACCCTACTATTTATACGATATTATTGATAGGATTATGCTCCCCCTAACCATGATTATTTATATGATACATGATGTTCAAATTTCAACCAAGTGAGAGATTATATTTTTTAGATACTAAGGTTTGACATATATCCCCTCCATATATATATATATCTTGATAAGAGACACTCTAACATTGGTTGATGAAAGTATGGTCAAACTGGGTGTCACGATAGAACCCAAGTATTGGTGATAGTTTATATTATTATGCTTCCATGCTTTTCATTTATCTTATGAAAATATAAAAGGTTCATGAATTTCATTTACTATCTATATTTGGGACCCCATTAGTTTTGCACTGCTGAGTTGTGCTCACACCCTACTCACATGGCCATGACACATGGGTATGTATGTAGTCTTCACTTATTGTAGGTTTAGGTATTAAAGAGGTGAAATATTTCATGATTGAGTGGGATAACTCAAATGGTATTTTCAGACTGAGGGTGATTAGGATCTATAATGATGGGATAATTGTTTTGGAATTGTTTTTCTTAAAAATATTTTATTTTTGATCATAAAGTGAGTGATATGTAAATATATACTAACATGACCATGTGTTTTTATGAAATATTTCTTCTGTATGGTATTTATTGAAGAATAATTTTGGTATATATTTTTAAAAAAATCAGATATTTTATGGATACGTTTTAGAGATTTTCACTATTTTTCACTCTGATACATGGTTATAATCACCCCATGTTAACACCCTATACCCTCATAGCTAGTTTCAAGCCTCTGTTGTATGGGGAGGTGCATCGATGTTCAAGTGGTGACCCCCAGTTCATGCATTATTGATTAGTTTGGGGTGTTAAAAAATTTGTATAAGAGTGTTTTATTCAATGTCTTATAGTTTTGGGTGTGGTAGAATGGTTTCAGAAAGATGAAAAAGATTGTGATGTAACATGGATGGGTGAATCACATATGCCTTTTTAGGATGAAATTTTTATGATTCCATATATATAGTATTTTTATTCTTGGTATATTATTTTATGATTTTATGATTTTACCAAGTGTAATTCACTTGGGTTTTGGATTTACGATTTATTTTGTTATTAACTCTTGGTCTATTTCTAAGAAACTTGTGTACATCAATCATATTTGGAACATAATATTCACATGACATATGAATTATTATGTATGATTTATATTTTTGATAAAATATTTCATCTGTTTAATGATTGAAATACATATTACGTTAATTTTTCCTATATATATTTTATATTTATACTAAATTCAACCATGGTATATTTTTTTGATGATAGGTCATGTAGATCTTCTGATGATATGTTCCTTGGTGATGACTATACATTCCCTCTTGTAAGGAATATATTGAAACTCTTATTATGCAAGTATAAGACTTATATTTCTTCATGATTAACGTCTAGTGGGTAATTATAAAATTGGTTCCCAAAATAAAATGTTTTTGGTTACTTTATGTCTCAAAAACCACCTATATTTTTGTTTCCCATATATATTTTTGGTGGAATTATACTTAACTACTCCTTATGATCATGTTTTTACACAATATGAATTATCATATGAGGATTTTATTATATATATGTGTGTATGAGGTCATGGTCTTTTCAGGGGTATTTTCATATGAAAATATCATATGACGAATAATATCATAACAGATTGCAGACTTGGAATTTGATTCTTGTTATATATATATATGTGGGGGGGGTGAACTCTAGAGTGTGTGTTTCCACATGATTTTCTTTTTTATTTTGATATAAGATTAAATAGGTTTCCCTGTTAGTTGTAACCTAAGTGAGACATAGTTTTTGGCATTGGTGGGAGAGACTGGTGGCCTTGATATGTGGTCTAGGATATTGGTGAGTTGAGTTATATATAAGGGAGTCTGAGGTATGGGTCAGCCTAAACTTTTGAGTTATATTAATGATATGTGTCTTAGATCTATATTTTGAATTACAATATCAATTCCTAGTTGGTGATACTAGGTATATGTTATTGTAATTGAGATACCTCAGTCTTTGAGAAGTAAAGAACTCTAACTGTTAGAGATTTGAAATCAGGGTTATATATTGAGGGAAGTATCAGTAGGATACATAAATCTATTGATTTTAAGTTTGATTACTAATGATATTACGGATCATGCTTCTATAAGGTTTTATCTATGATATATAGAGTATGGATAGATTCTTGAGATTTTGGAATGATGTCAGAGTGGTGGTTGATCATGTGATTAGCCTTGGTATGCATGATATTTTAGGATAATTGGAAAAAACCATAAATGTTCTTCTTCTTAAATAGGATTAAAATGTGGTGGGAGTGGTAAATGGTTTAGGATCATAAGCCTTGGATTGATAGGAATGAATTATGATGGTATGAGTTAGATGATATCTAAAGCTTTCACTAAGGTGTACACCTATTTTGGTATGATTTATTTTGGTAACATGGGTGGTTTATTAATGTTAAAATGTGATAATCATGTGAAGAAAAGAGGTGAATGTGAATAGTCTGAATAAGGTTTATTTACTTGAAATATCACATAGATATTGTGTTTGAGATTAATAGATGACATGTGACTCAAGGGAGTGTAACTCAGGCTATATTATTTCCTCGTATAAGAATTTCCACCCATTTTCTTTATATGATATCTAGGAGGTATTCACTGGTTATATACACAATTTTATAGATTGTAGATCTATGGTTAGATTTGTGTGGGGCAAAGAAAAAATTATCAAATTTGTATGGTCTAGGTTTCATAGATCATTATATGAATGGTAAATGTTCATCTATAGTGAGCGGTGAAATCAGATATGGATCTAGGAATTATGGTATGTTTAAGTTTAGTGTGATACTTGACATAGATTGTCATGAAGATGTATTATTTGAACACAATGAGGTTATACTCATGGAGTGTTATAAGGGAATACCTATAGTGGGAAGTTCACTAGTGGGTATTGGAGGTGTGAACCCCATCTTTATAGGGGGTTGGATATAGTGATATTAGTCAATGGATAGATAATATGGCACTAAAATGTCGGTGTATGATAATATCCATTGATATTTTGTTTCTTGGTGAACACCAGATTTGAAGTACGGATTCAATATTTGATAGAGTTCTGATATTTGAATCAGAGTGAGGAAAAATTTGATGTGATCCCCAAGTTACTTGGATGGATAATGCATCAGTTCATAGTGTGAGATCATAATGTCTGTATTATTTGTTAGATAATCCAATCATGGAATTATATTGATCTTTTATTTTGGACTTCAATGTGAATTTTTTGACGATCTCTTCATGACTTGAGATGTAAGGCATTGAGATTAGGTGATGAGATAGGACAATGATGGGTAAAACCAATAGTTTTGAGAAAGGACTTTCATAGGAGTACTAATTAGTGTTTTGTGTGAAATTGGATGTGGTGAGGTGTAAAATACACTGAGTTGGTTGATAGACACCTAATGATGTGCTTTAGTTAGTTATTCTAGTGGTGGGGAGAATCGTGGCTCCAAATATGCTCTTGTGAGATTATAATTATTGTGGAGAGCACTATGAAATGGCGGATAAATCTATCAATTAATGCATGATGTATTGATATAAATGGTTATGGTCTAGTGTCATCTTAGTATTCATGATGATGATGAGTTGGAGGCTCATTTTTTAATAAATTGTATTCCTTGGTTTATTGTGTATCAAAGTGGAATCTTGGTTATCATATTGAAGTATAAAATGGTTAGTCGATTATGAATTGGTGACAAGTATGGATTCATTTGAATTTTTGGAAAATCACCATTGATTCTCAAGGATTATAAGTTCTATAGTGGGGAGGTTTTAAATACATGGGTAATTTGAGGATGTGAAAATGTGATAAAATATGAATTTCTGGTACCTATATCTTATTAGGGATAAAAAATTAATTTCCCTTAGTAAATGATCTTAAAAAAATTTCTGATGGTTATACTGATATCGGGATAGGGTGTTTACCATTGGGGTAGAATTTGGTGGGATCCTCAACCAATGTAATGAAAATGAATATATATTTATTAAATAAATAATAATTATTCCAATATTTTATAAATTTATATATTTTAAACAAAGTCATGAATTGAAATTATTACTTTTCGGTTGATCCTAGAATGGGGATCTTGATGAGAAATTTTATATTGAACAACCTTGTATAATTTTTTTGGTAAATATTAAATTCATGCTTCAATATTGAATAAGGCATTGTATATGCTAAAATATGCTTCAAGGGTATGGTATTCCAAATAGGATACTTTCTTAAGGAAAATGAGTTTTAATAAAGTAATAGTTGATAGCTAGATTTACATCAATGTTAGTCAATAGTAATCCCTCATCATAATTGTTTATAGTGATGAAATTATCTTTGTGTGAAATGATAAAAGTTCTTGTAAAATATTTTATGAAGAAATGAAAATGTTGTTTGAGATGTCCATGATGGGGGAAATTAAATATTTTCATGGGTTATAACATTTACAAAAGAAGAAACACATTTTTCATTCTCAGGAAAAGTATAATATGAAACTTCTTAAGAAGATCAATATGGAAAAATAAAAATATATTTCCACACCAATCTCATCTGGAAAAAGCTTGTCTAAAGATTGACAAAAAAAGAAGTTTATGGGAAGGAATTTGGAAAGTTTATTGGTTGATTTTTAATATTTGACTACCTCAAGGCCAAGCATTTTTTATGCTATAAACTCAAGGGAAATATTTCAGAGTACTAATAAAGAATCTTATTTACTTGCGAGAAAAATAATTTTCAAATATATCAAGGGCACAAAAAAATTTAGAATCATGTATGATAACTCAGAAAGCATCGGTATGTTTGGGTATTCATATACTGATTAGGTAGAAAATACTAATTATATAAGATCCAGATCAGGTTGAGTATTATTTCCGGGAAAGAATTATATTATTTCATATTAAAAGAAATATAATTCAGTAACTCTTAGTACGACTGATGTTGTGTATGTTGCTTCCACTCAAGTCGCCACTCAACTTATTCAGATGAAAAATCAATTAAAATACATACTTATTGAATTGAAGTTACCCATGCTCTTGGGTTGTGATAATCAATTTGAAATAAATCTCTTCAGAAATTTGGTTCAACATTCTTATTCAAATCCATATAATATCAAATATAATTTCATTAAAGATAATGTAGAGAATAATTAATTGAAAATGGAGTATGTTCCTACATCGGAACAAGTTACTAACATTTTCAAAAACCATTTACTAAAGGAATAATATTCTAAATTTTGTTCAAACATGGGAATACAATCTTTTTCTCATCAAGGTTGAGGTTTGTGTTTTCCCCTATCTCATATTACTATTTCATTGTGTTTTCAAGGGGTAAATGTATTTCATAAATCTATCCTTATGAAAGCATATAAATTGGGTGGGTTGTGGGTAAGCTATGAATCCAACATTTTTTGTGTATTAACTATTATAATTGATTATTGGATTTGTTATATAAAAGAGACCTTTTGTATTAGAAAAACTTTGAAAAATTAGAGAAAGTTATGAAGAAAATTTTAAGAGGTTGCATGATCACATATTTTGGACAACATGGGTTTTCTTCCAATGATTCTTGTTTCCTATTATTATTTATCTCACATTGGAATAGAAATGTTGACTAGTAATCCATATATTGAGGATAAAAATGTCAGGGATTTATGAATCTTTACTACCCAAAAAATTGAAAGGCGGATATTGTTATGATCAAGTTGATAAGGATGATCTAATTTTATATTATACTTTTGTTGTCAATGAAGACTTAGAAGAAAATTAATTTTAAGAAGAAAATAAATCACCTAACATTATTTCTAGTGAAGATAGGATTGACTATCATATTTAGATAATCATATTCACTATGTTGAAAAGGCCCATCGTATTGAGAAGAAACTATCTGGAGAAAAAGACTCATCAGATTCACACTAAATCTGGATTGAAATGTTTGATCATAATTATGAAGAATTAGAGTCTTTATAAACACGATAAATCTAAAAATGATTTTTTTATATTTCTTTCTAATCTTATGTTTGTTAAACTTTTGATGCTAACTCAATTAAAGAAAGGGGAGAATAAGTCATGAAAATCATATTGAGAATTTTTTTAAAAGAAAATAGGAGATTACAATCATATTCAGTTTTATCATAATAATTCCAATCATATTTAGGGTGAGTTGGAAAGAATGTTGGTTTCTTAAAAATGGGAAGTGACAATAATTTTGTTAGTAATCCAAACAATGATAATGTCAGTCTCTAACATAATCAATGTTCTTAAGGAGTTCATGATACAATATTATTTTTGTGAAAAAAGAAATTTGGTGAAGCCTATGTTTTCCAGCCCTAGGGTTTTCATAATGAGTTTTTCAAGTGCATTTTTTCCTAAATGATGAGAAGGGTGATTGTAATGAACAAATAAATGAAGATTCCCTATCAAACTCTATATGCCATCATAAACACCCTAGGAATAAGTGTTTGGGATTGATGAATGAAATTAAGAATAATAATCCTTCTTATATATTGATGGATGTGTTGTCAAAGGAGGATCTTCAAATTTGATGATTGGAAGATTTGTGGAAAATGTGAGAAATAAAATGTACTGGTTTTCAGTCATAACAAAATCCAAAAGATATAAGTATCCAGATATTTAAAATAATGGGTATCATATTCAAAATAGAAATAAAACTCCTAATTTTATTTCAAATTTTTTTATCAATAGGGTCAAGATCCATCCAAGTTGATAGTGATTTTTCCTATTGATCGTAATAAAAAATCAAAATTGGATGATATAAATATAATTATATCAAATAATAAAAATGGTATCTAATGCTTCATAAAATAAATTAGTATAGAGTATCATAATTATGGAATCATATTGAGTAAATTTAATTCATACAGATGTTTTTAAATAAATATAGAAGATAATTGAAGGGGTTAGAATATTCGAGAAGGATTTAGAACAAATGTGAAGAGTTGAGAAGAGTGGATGAAGTCTAGATTCACCCAAAATTCATTTAAACATGCAAATTCAGGGAATTTGTTTGAGCGGGAAAGATTTTAGTATTCCAACCCAAACTACTTCGAGTATCCTATAAATATTGAAAGTACTATGTACTTTTCTAATGGGTATACTATTCACAAATAGAATAGAGAGATGATATGATGTTCTAGGGAGATAAGAAGAGCTTTACATATTGTTTTTTTGAAGACAAGTGTATAATGAGAAGCGAAAAGATTGAAACATATTCATCTTATCATTGTATTCAGCTGATTATCGTAGTTTGTCGAAGATCGTATTGGGTAGAGTTATCACATTTAGTTGATGATTTTATTGAGTATAATTATCATATTTAGTTGGAATTATTATCATATTGGGATTTCCGAACTGAAGAAGAAATTGTTCATAATTTTCTCAATTTTATTCTATAGAGTTATATTATCTTATTGATAAATCAGACTGGGAATAATCAGATTAGGAAAATCATACTTAGTTTTATTATGATGTCAAGGATGCTATTAAAAGTTTCTAGGTAGGAAAGTAAAGATTTTATTTGAAATTTTTTATTTGTGAAAGTTGATAAATAAGCATAGATAACAATATTTGTCACAAAAACTTTTATTTTCATCATTTGTTCTATAAAGATTACACACACTATTGGATTGTTCACATAGTTCTACATGAGTGAAATGGAATATCCTACTCATTGTATTCCTCACAAAAGTATTGTTTTCTAGTGCATTGTGAGGTATTTGACTGTTTCGAAACCATACCAAGAAGAATCTATTTTTATTGTATAGTGAACCCCATAAATTCTTGTGTTCTTATGGATGTGTGTTGGATTTTTATAGCAGAGAATAAAATATTTAACAATAGGTGAAGGTCTTTTCATTTTCTAATGAAATAGAAAAGAATGATATTAATGATTCACTCATCCTTTTCATAGTGATACAATTATCCTAGATGGGAACTTACATATAAGGAGGTTTTTTTAGAATTGTGATTTATATAAATAATATGAGAGTTAGGACAACCATGGGTAATGTTTGTTATGTTTTGAGGCTCACATGATGAATCTAGTGCACGTGAGTGATATTTTAGGCCCATTTGAGGGATTTCCATATTAAGAATTGAATCCCTTTATGTGAGGGAATTTTAATTTTTTTGGAAAGTCTTAGATTTGGGAATAACCTTACATGGTATACCCATATAAAGGTATTATTCCCAAATTTAAAAAATAATTGTATTGAAGAAGGTGGAAATGAATCCCCCAACATTTTCATACCCTTATGTAGGTGCTGACCACATAAAATAGAATTATCATACCTGAGGAATATCCTTACATGGGGAGTGACCACATGTAATAAATCTTCATATGTGGGGAATCTTGTTAGATGGAGGTGAATCCATATTTTAAGAACCCCTTACATGAATTCTGGCCCCTATGTGGTAATCCCCTCACATTAGAATTCACTTATGTAGTGTAAAAACTTATGTGAATCCCCTTACATCAACTCTTTAAGGGACCCTTACATGGGCATGGGTAAATAGTTTTTCTAAAATATTAAAAATAATAAATTAAAAGGTTTAAAATTCTCATTTAAATGGTTTAATGGAATTTACATGATCTATACACAATAAATACATGACCTTGGATGGGTTCTCACCACTCCCTTTGATTCTAAAATATTTATCCATCTATTATTATTGGAATAGAGTGTTGTTTGAGCTAGGATAATTATTAATGAGAACCTTTCACTGTATATCAATTCTTTTTATTTTCCTTCTCTATTTTCTTATAGTTATTCTACTATTTTCATAAGCAGTTTTTTAGTGATAATCCCACCATAGCATAGTGAATCATTGTTAAATAAGGGATCTTTTCTTGGTTAATACAATGGATGATAGATGAGGATGACTTCCCTATATTTTTTATATATTAATAGAGTTATATCACTTCTATTACTTTTATAAATGGTTTTTTATATTTTAGGTAACATGATCAGTTTTACCAAAAAGATAAATTAGTGTTTTTGTGATAAAGGTCTATATGGATTTTAATGGTACTGCACACCCATTTATTCATGTATCATACCTCGAGAAGTGATGAAATGAGTTGATGGGTTTTATTATTAATTTAATATAATTGTAAAATTAATTATAATTTTTTTTTAAAAATATTCACTTTTTATGGAATTAGTTAGAACCTCATGTGGATAGATGATGGTTAGATAGACATTTATGAGTTTGGGAAATTGTATTTAGGATTAATTTAAATGAAACAACCCTATGAATTTGGTAGTTGGTTCCTTGATTATAAAACCGTGGTATATGATTTTTTTATATTTTATGTGGAATGTGATATGTTTTCTTTCCACTATGGGTGGTATAACATTTAAATTAAATGAATAATTTTATTTAAATAAAATAATTATCGATGGATGTATGTTCCAAGGACCACTAATACCGTTTATTACCCTCTTAGTGCCTCAATTTCCAATATATAAGTCCTCAATTATAAAAGTGTGTTATGAGGTATACAGACCCTAAGGGGTGATAATTTAAGGAATTAATTAAATGTAATGAAACTTTTGAAAGGTTTCCTGGTTCAATTGACAATGGATGAGTGATGAATTAGAATTATTTTCATGAATAGTCAATCATATGACCTTGATATTACTTTAAACCACCATGCTAGTTGATATTAACATGGGGTGAGTGTTACTTCCCCATTGAGATATGAGTAACTGGGTTGGTATGCCTTGGGATGATTATGGATATGTTATTTGTGTAAATAATATACTATGATGATCTTGGGAAGTGATATTGGCATTATTAAATCCCCTAAGAGTAATTATGGTGAGTCGTATCCTATGATATTAGTGAGGATGTATATGTGACCATGATGATGATTTGTGATGTTACGAACTCTAAGTGTTTCACATAGAACCTACATGTGAGATCAAGGTAAGGAAACCCATGTAGGGTGTATGTGTATGGATGATACCTAGTGGACCTTAGTGGGTTACCCAATGATATTTCTTCCCGATTGACATTCAGTATAGAAGATTTTGTGATGTCGAGTTTGGGTGTCACCTTAGAACCCTATGGTTGGCAGTGTGATCCTAATTAAACTATAGTAAGGATGTGAGATATGAAGAGAGTAGTTTAACTACCTCAATATATTATAAATTTATTCCTAGTATATCCCCTAGTATTCAACCTTTTAGTTCTATAATGATCACCAAGGACATTCATATAGGGATAATCATTACACGTGATAAATATTCGTCACCTAAAATTACCTCGTAAGGATTAGATTTATTCCTTCTAACTATTAGTCACCTTGTATTACCTCAAATAGATCACCTTTGTGATTGATGACTATTGATCATATAGAATTACCTCTTAAAGATTATTTTGTAGTTTTTGACTATTGATCTCCATGGATAACCTCATATGGATCATCATTACACATGATTATTATTTATCACCTTGGATTTTCTCATAAGTAATGGATTTATGATTAATGACTATTGTTCACCCTAGGATAACATTATAGGGATTGGATTTAATCCTTATGGATATTTATCCCATAGGATTTCCTCCTAGGTGATATATTTCTTCTTGATGACTATTAGTCCCATATAATTACCTTATAGACATTGAAAATACACTTGATGACTATGGATCTTCTATGGTTAGCTCATAGTGATACATATAATTTCTATCACTATTATATCACCTAGTATTACCTCATAGTAATCATACTTATTTCATATGATATATGGTTCTTAGTTAAACTTTTACTCAATTTGAATAAAGTAAAAGAGAGTTTCTATGTTCACCCTCAAAAGATGTCGAATTATCATTACTTAGATGTAGTAGAGCGGCTAACCAAGTTCATCCTCTCAAAAAGTAAGTGATTAAAACAACTCATAAATGGTATTGTGGAAATTTAATAAAATAAATAATCTACTAGAAAATATGGGGGGTTTGGATTTTAAAAAAAAATATGTTTGATGAATATATTTTTGATACTTAATTGATAAAATTTATAAATAACATTTTTTTAGAAAATATTTTTAGGAATAATAGTTGTTAAAACTCTAAATATTCTATTAATTACTATTTATTATCATTAAAATTAAAATCAACTTTGATCCCCTAATTTGTTATCCTTTAAACCCTATATGAATTTACCTCAACCATAAAGATGAAATGAATTTAACCCTAGGCTAGCCCCAAATTATGAAATCACAACACCCTACATTGATTGTCATTATAAATAATGATTATGGTTAGTGGTGAATTCAGTATCATATCTATATTCTAAATTTGGATGAATTTATTAGTGACTCTCGTTAAACGATATGAAATAATCACTTGTTTTTTGGTTTTGACAACTGTGTTTACGCTCTTGTGATTTTCACATTCTCAAGCATGCATGTAAAATGATTATCAATTGAGTGTTTTTATTAATTATAATTAATTTCATGGATAATATGATTATGAATTATAGTAATATAATTGATTCAAAAAAATAATTCAAGATGGTTATAATTATGTTTATTACTAAGAAAATATATTATTTAATGGTCGAAGTAGTCATTATAAAAATAGATTTCATATAAAAAGGTATAACCCAATGTAGTTTTTACATCTATTTTTCATACCAAATAAGTAATTTAAATAAAAAGATAAATTAAAAGAACAAGTGAAATATAATATAAATAAGTAATTTTTTACAATAAATGATCATTATTACATGAAAAAGCAGAAGAAGGAAACACAGAAGGGATAATTGCTTCAAAATATACCCCTATTTACATTATTTAACAAATGGAGTGAAACCAAATAACCTAAACCCTAATTATAATAATACATCTTCAACCATTTCCAAATGATAAAAACACATGTATAAAGATGAAGGGAGATTTGGGTTATAAGTGTTTTTAAGTGTGAAAGGAAAATTAATCCAAATATTTTAATCAAAATTAAACATACTTTTTGACATAAAATATTCATGAACTATCTATCCATTGAGGTGGATTATTTGTTCAATATTAGATCATATATCTACATTCCACATTTTATCCCAATCTAATCCCTAATGAATAACAGAGGGCTGATATTATAAATTTGTGTCCATGTTGATAAGTCCAATTCATCTTTATCTTCATGGAACATTTTATATAATAAAATTTATGATCAAGGAGTGGTATAAATGAAAATTATATCCCATATAGAAAATGATACTATCACCAAAAATAAAATCCAAACATGTAATAGATAAATATTTATAAAAAAACAACATAGCCTGTGTTAAATATTTGAAATAATAATTTTAGTTGAATTTTTATAGGAAATATCTAATCCCAATTTTTTTATAATGAAAAAATATTTAACACAATTTAAGGAAAATTTTTCATTTATTATAAAAAAAATATTTAATAAAAATGTGGTTTATCAACTCTTCTAAACTTACCTATTTTTACTCCTTATAAAAGTCACATGTTATGTATTTAAAAAATAATTATGGAATGATATACTTGTTAACATTAATTAATCCAAGATAGAGGTATAAGAAAAGAAAGAATTATATCAATAAGTAAATATTAAAAAAATTAAATACATATTCTCATAAATTATATAAAAAAAGCCAATGATAATAATAAATCAAATCATGGTGAACATTTTTTGAGTCCATTATTCCAATAATCATTACCATCATTATCATTTATTTATTAAAAGAAAAAATATTACAAGGAAAATAGAAATAAGAAAAAGCAACAACCAAAGAGAAAAAGAAATCCCATTTAAGGTGCTCTGTAGTGATGAATCCTGAGGGAATCATCGCTAAAAAGATTCACCCCCTTGGGAGGAAGGATTGTCTCATATAGATAGGGTTCAATTTCAACCTCATGATTAGATATAGAGAAAATATATTCCTTCACAATGTTTTCTTTATATTAAATGTGTATAATTTCCATTTGGATTCATATGAATCTCATAAACCTTACTAATATATAAGAAATTGACCAAGGATCTTCACTAGTATTATTTAGGGAGTTATCAAGAATTAAATAATCTATCTCCACTTTCATTAGACCCGCATTTTTTTGTCTGCATATACAGAGTCCAGTGATCATCCTCATGGATTTAACTTTTTATGGAGTGAATGACCCCAATGAATTATGATTTTGAGAAGATCAAATTTCCCATAGTATTATGAACCTCTTTTTTCTATGCATGAGACCCATGGAACATGATCCATTGGTGTTGTTCTTGAGACCTGAGCCTTGTGGACTCCGGAAGACCTAGTGACCCTGTGAAATACCACAAGATGATTAGGTAAAAGACATAACTACCTAAAGTTTTCTCATAGTGGGAGTATCTTTCTAGTTCTTAATGATCTGTGTCTTGTCTAGGATTATATATTTTGTTCTGACAACCAGTTTCTTTCCTGATCATACACATCCATCAAAACAAATTATGTTCCTTACATACCATAAAAACCATCACCCCACAATGAGCACTAAATCTCTTTATTTCTTCTTGATACCTTTATGTTATGCTCCTTAGAACCATATATTAAGTAATTTTATTATTAAAATATCATTTTAATGGATACTTGTAAAATCCCCAAAATACATCTAGACTATACAGACCATTATTCCTAAAAAAATAAATGCTCCACGCTTTACTCTCGTCGTTCCTCATAGCTTGTACATTTGGATGCTTATTTTATTTCGAGTCATTTATTATTCTCATTAATGGGTAAATCATGTTTTCTTATCCTCAAAAAAAGAAAATTATACTTCACTGGAGCCTCCCTACACAATATATAATCTCAACATAGATCCAGTTTGGTTAGAGTTGTTAGAAATTTATTGTAGTCCTTCACATAAAAGGCTCTAGAGGAATATTTTTTAAAAATACACTTATCTAGGTCATCGTTAACATCAATGAGATCAAAGGTTATACATTTATGTTTTTCTAGAATATCATTAATTAAAAATAGGTGCTAACTCACCTTCCTGAAGGTGATATCCACATGTGTATTTGTACCAACATTTCTAGATTTTCATTACTTGATTTTATCTTTATACTCTAGTTAAGTCCAAAAAATTTTCTTACCTGATTCATTTCCACCAAACCTATTCTATATCAATTGAAATAAAATTTCGAAACCAAATCACTAAAGAATTCTCAAAATTCAAATCAAGGCTCCCAAACTAGACATCCCCATATGATTTACATTTCATTATTTACCTATATATTATTGTATATTATTTTTTGTTTTATTTTTTTCTGTGAATATAATAGTTAGATATCATGTACACACGTATATATCAATTTTTATAGTGATGAAATTGATTAAGGGTGAAATAAACATACGGAAAGACTATTTTTTTATGTTGAAAAATAAAAATTACATCACCTATATATACCATTAATTGAATCAAAATTATTTAAAAATTCATGTCCATGTGTGATGTTATGTGGAGAAATAAAATGAAATAATTTAACATAAATAATATAATAAGTAATCTTATCAAAATATAAATTGTTTTGTAGTGATATAACAGATAATATTATTTAAAACCTCAATTTTTACTAAAAATGACCATTAATTAGGAAATATTTATCATTTTTATCATAATACTATTAATATTTGGAAAATAAAACAATATTTTTCTATAAGTTCCACATATTAATTATCATGAAACATAAATATATTTTTTGGGTATTTGTTTTTTTAATAACACAAAACACACACACACACAAATCCCAATGAAGCTACTGAGAATATTTTACCCTCCCCCACATGTAAAATGATTCATTATCCTAATTATAACACTATTAAATGATATATTCACATAA
The DNA here is from genome assembly GCA_963277665.1 of Viscum album. NCBI lineage: Eukaryota > Viridiplantae > Streptophyta > Magnoliopsida > Santalales > Viscaceae > Viscum > Viscum album. Next base: position 2,091,353,856 of record OY728152.1, read on the forward strand.
AATATAGAATTTTAAAAAAATAATAATATAAAAGTGAAAGGGTTATGGATAGGTTGATGTTCTGAAGTGATGATGGGGCCATGTAGTGTGATGGTATCCGTTGTATATTGGGGAGGGACCTTAATGTATTACTTAAACCACTACTCATTAACTATAAAAATAATTATCATGGACACATCTATGATTTTCACTACACCATAAAAAAATGAGATACAAAATATTTTCCTAACCATCTATAATGTGACTTACGGGTCATCAACTTTAATCATAAACTATATATAAAGAATTTTTCACTCTCACGAAAATCCTTTTTCTAGATCATCCAATCATGGACTAATTTTTTTCTTTCTATTTATATATTCTTGGGTTATCATATTATTAGGATAGTATCTCCCCAATCTCTTGATGTTTTGACAACCTTTAATCCCCTATTTTGGATAAATCTATGTTGAATTTCTTTATCAACCTAAATTTTGGACACTGAACATCTATATGGATATGGTAGGCCTTCCCAAATACAATCTAAAATAGTGACATGTTAATGGGATTCTTCTAATATATATTATAATTGAAAATAAACTCATCCAAGTGATTTATCTAATACTTTATATTTTACAACATTGTTTTCTTTGATATATACTTTAATATTATATTTAAAAAATCATCTTGGGAATTTATTGGGAGCCATATGGAGTAGATTTTATTTATTTCACCTCATATTTATGATGGAGGGAGGAAAATTTTTTACAATAGTGCGACCCATTATCTCTAATTTACACCTTTTTTATCTCAAACCTTTACAAAAATTAACCCTGAAAAAGACCACTACATCAGGATAATATTGTGTCTATATGCCCAGAACATCAAACAATTTTCTTAAATAATTAATAGTAACCATAATATAAAAATAATAATTGAGATATGAAATTGAACCATAATTTCAAAGCATCATACATAAAAATATGAAAATTATATGGGTTGTTGGGGAATCTGGTATCACTTAAAAATGTTTACAGGGTGATGGAAAGAGGAGAATGGCTTACCAAACACATGGTAATCATGGAACAAACAATGAAATTAAAATCCAGAGTGAAATACTTTCTTAACTATACTTGGGTGTCTAAATTTCCCCCCAAATCAAATGTATAAAAAAATACAAAACAAAATCAAACTCTTGATCTCGAACACACCTCGTAATGACTTCATTACTACAAAATCTCTAGAGGATGGATCATACCAAACATAGATCCTAGATTGTCTCTTAAATTTTTAAACTTGGTGTTTCTTTATATTTTTAGTTATTTTAGAGGTGAAAAAATAATTAAATAAATCAACATACAAACTATTCATATTATAGTGCATAAATATACACATCTGGAAATGTGTACTAAAGTTATACTTGGTCTATGGTGTATTTATTTGATTTTTGATTGATCCTAACCATGTGGTCTTACACCATGTTATTAAAAACCTTGTTTTACTTTATCTCAATTTGAAAGTCTTATTGAAGGATTTTCTAATGGATAAGTCTTGGATTTTCATCTTGATTCATAAATATTTTCTTAAAATATGCATGATTAGAAAAATTAAATTCTTTAGAGATAGTAAATTAGAATAGAATTTAACTAAATAAATACTATTTAAGAAACTCATTTTTATTTATTGTGTGGTTTTTTTATCTAATGTCCTTGCGATCACAAATTGATAACCCTCCACCCTCTGGGATAAAACATATCAAACTATTATTCTTTAATAATCACACATATTCCTAAATGGAAACTAAACCATATAGGATATATGATCGGTGGTGTGGTGAGATTATTATTTATCTAATCAAATGATACATTACAATAATAATTGAAAATTGTGTTAATATACTTTTAAAAGAATAAAAGTAAGGGTAGATCAATCTTACTGAAATCTGTAATGAAGTTTCTATAAAAACAAAAATTTCATAGAAATGATCAAACATTACACACACATGCAGTTTATGAAAAAGATGAAATAATTTACACCTTGGATATATTAACCACAATTCCATTTTGTGACACTACATGACCTAGAAAATTTTCCTTCTCTACTACGAAATTATTTTTTTCAAAATTTAAAACTATATTTTTCTTAATACATGAGTGGAAAAAATACAAATAAAGAGATGCACTAATAAAATGAAGGCTAATTCATAGTAAATTCATCCACAAATACTTCCATTAATATTTTATGTAAATTTGGAAAGATACTCTCCATGTATCACATGAATGTTTATGTGGTATTACAAAGTCCAAATGGAATCCTTTTTTTAGAAAATATACCAAACAAGTTGGTTAAAATAATGTTCTCTTGATCCTATACTTTAATGGGAACCTTAAAATAGATAGGAAACCAACCAAGAAATAATAGTGTATCATAACCTCAAGTCTATCAATAATCTAGTAAATTTAGAGTTGTGTTAATGTTCCTTATGAGTAGATTGATTTAGTTTCATATAATCTATACATGGACACCAATTTTTTCATTCTCATTGAAATTAACTCATAATTTTCATTTTATACAATAGTGAAACCAATTTTATTTGGTATAATATGGACATGGATAACTCAATATGATCAAAAAATGGAATAAATGATACCTAATTAAAATTTTTCCCCCTATTTCATTTCAACTTCTAATAGTTTGTGGCTATTTATACTTTTGGGATTATTAACCTACTTATTATCACCCTTTAAAATATTATAATGCATCCAAATAGAGGGGATAAAACCTTATATATCTGATATGGTCCTCCCAATTTCCATAGTATTCTCCCTAAAAATATTTAAAAATTGTTTTTCTTATTAAATAATGAAATTATTACCTATAATTATAGTTAATTTTTCATCACTCAATATGTATGAATATTTTAGATATTGGGGAAATTATGGGATTTCTAGTTTGGGTGGGTGAGTTACTTATGTAAATATATTGTTAATTGAGGTATGTGCACAATTTTTTTCAGGATCCAAATATATATCTTTAAATTTAGGGAATAATGTGTCAAATAAATATGAAACAAATAGCCTTGTCATAATTCGAAATTACTTTCCAATAATAAGAATAATACTCAATAAAATAAAAAGAACCAAGAGTATCTTGATTAAGAAATGTTTTTTGTAAATGTTATGAGACATTAAAAAAACCCCAATTCTCACAATATCCATAAGCATGGAATGATCCCCATTTGAAAAATATTGAAAATTTATATTTGAAGAATCATTAAAATATGGGTCATAATTGGAGATGAAGAAATAAAATTTTTATTTTGATAGTTAATTCTTATATTCCAAAATATAAAGTTTATAATATCATCCCAAAATACCATATACAGTGTAAACTTATGGAAATTTATTATTTTATTGGTTTTTTTAGGATGTTTTTTTAATAATCATGGAATCATGAGAACTTTCATAATCATCCTCTATATTAAAAATGTAAATAATTACTTGAAAGGCCATATCTTACACTCAAACTACAATATTCTTCAAGACTCATATTGGGTATTTCATAGACCTATTTTCTAATTTCACTACTACTCTCATCAGTTTTTACTATCCAACCTAAAATAAAGTGATAATAGAGCATGGTTTTATATTGATAGTGGCACCCAAATAATATAAATAATTAAATAAATATAACTCCCATATGGTTTATACAATATTGAATGTACTTTATTCCTTGAAAATTAACAGGAATCTTTATGGTGTGTGTGATGAGTATAGAGATATTCCCAGCAATGTTGATTTACTCATTTCCCTTTATCTACATTCTATTCCTATATTATTCTTTAAAGAGTTCTATATAAATTAGAATTATTTACATTGCTTCAAGTGGAAGTATGTTGATCTCAACACATATGAATGTATCCAAAAACGATTTTACATCACCTATTAATCCATTTTCTTTGTTTGTAAAACTCTATTAAAAAATGGAAGGGGTTTCAGATTAACATCATCAATATTAACTTTAACTTTGTATTTTTACTTTGTATACTTATAAATTAGTATTTAATGAGGATTCTACAAATACAGGGTGAATCATTTTTTTGACAGAGGGGGGAGGATTTCTTATATGTTTTCTTACCAATTCTTAGTTTGATGAAACTAAAATTACCCTTTGGATTAAGAGAGGGTTGGGAAGAAAGTTTTTTAGATTTATGTCTTAGCAGTTCATTTATAGAAATAAAAAATTTGGTTCATATTTATCTTCATCTCCCTTGACTCAAAGCCTTGACTCTCAATCACATTCTTTCGATTAACAACTATTTTTACAGAAGATAATTACTATTAGAATATAACATTGGTTGAGATGGAACATATTTTTATTGACTTCAGGATTCTTGGGTTTCAAATAAATTTTGAGGTAATTTAAATCCCTATTGTTAAAGTGGAGGCAATTAAATGTTTTATTTAAAAGGGTGGATTTTTAGTTTTCTAGAGCCATAATTCTGGGTGATCCTTCCATACTTTATTAAAATTCATAGCTATGGGATCATACATCTCCAATGGATGTGATTATTTTTGTGATGATATTAATTCCATTGGAATATAAATTCATAATCCTTTATCTCTTATAATTGTGGGAAACAATTTATTGGATGGTTTAATTAAATGAAAATGATGTAAGTCCTCATAAGATTGGGTTCTAATTTATTTTGGGGAACGGAAATATTTCTAACCGTAGTATTAATCTCTTCTAAATTATTATAAATAAAATTATTGTCCATAGTTGAAATACTTACCTGGTGTATTACCCTCATATATGGTGTACCTTTATCACTGAAATTTTTGAGATTTTAGTTCCATCTTAACAATCAATGCGCACGTTACCAAAGGTGTAATCCAGTTGACCAAAGTTTAGTATCTTAACAATCAATCTTGATATTAGTACATAGACTTGGGGATTGATCAAGTATTAATTTGCAATCTCAATATCATATTCATATTGATCGAATTATTTTATTAGGCTTGATTGAGTACGATTAAGATACTTTTATAAAATTTTAATTCAAAAATATAGATAAAATTTTGCATGGATATCAATGTTTTACTCAATATTGAAAGATATATGTAGAAATTAAATACATATATATTGACCAAAAATAATATATTATTATATATTATATTTTATTAGGTTTCAGAGCGACTTAATTAAGTTTTTATAATATTAAAATGTGTCTTGAGTTAGTACTCAAGTAGCTCAATATTGTTATTGACTAAAAAACTATAGTTGTTTTGAGTATTTTCTAGGTACATACCAAGTAGATAATGATTAATCGAGACCATTTAAATTCGTAGAGATAGCTACTAGTGTTTTTTAACTAATTCTTCTATCATATCATCCATCAAGATCTTATCCAATATTGTGGGGTCTTCATATAAATATTGAATAAGGATTTTATCACTTATTTGGTGATGAGGAAACCTTTCTAAGATATTCTTGAATCACTCTCAGTGATCCTATATTGACTACACTTTTTCTTGATTGAACCTTGAAATCTCATTTTCAATAGAAGTGGTTCTAAAGGCTAGAAAAATCTCTATAATAAAATAAATTTCAACTCATTTAAATATCTTATGTCTTGATGATTTAAATAATATATCTAATATTTTGTGGTTCCATCATGTGGGAATGGGAATGATTTTATTTTTATTTGGACTATAGAGTCATACTTTGGTTTGATTTTTGATAAAATAACATTATATTATTTAAAAATTCTGTTTGGATCCTCATCAGAGAATCCATAAAATTATAGAAGAAGATAAATTTACCAATATTTTATCTCAAGTTTTGTTTCAAGTGTTGGGAATGTAATTAATTTTGGTTGATAATTAATATTAGTTCTAGCCAGTTTTTGAATATTTATTTTAATTTTATTTATTTTTCATCAATTTTTTATATTGAAGTTTTCATTGAGATTAGATACTTAGATCATTTTTATCATATCTATTCAAAGAATGAGATGTTTGAATTTTAACCCTTCTTGAATTATGAAATTGTCTAGATTGATACCTTCTTATTCAATCAACCTAGGTGTCCAGTTAAAAATGAACATTAGGGTAAGATCTTAACATCAATTTGAGAATGAAAAGTAAAACAAAATGTGTGGACCATAATATTATCAATTTTTTTTAATTGATTGTACCAAAAAAATGAGAAATGGTAAATAATGAAAAATATTAAGGGAATAAAAGAATAAAATAAATAAACAAATGATTCTAATTAGTTGAATAAAATTCCTATCTATTAGAATAAATTATAATTTGGAGAAATTTTCCATAGGTGTTCTCAAATGATGTGTATTGTTTAGTAATCATATTAATCAAAGTGGTTGAATATGGTTTTTATCTTAATAAAGATGTAATTAAAAAACTTATTAGTTTTGAAGATCATTCCTAATGATTTCATAACATGATTTTTTATCTCATTTCAATATATTTTATTGTGAATGATTACATAATAAGTATAAAAGATATTATTGAAAGTTTCTAAGAAAGTTTTTCATATAATGTTTATAGATTTATTGAAGGATTTTTCCTTTACTTTTTTAATAAATTCTCATTAATTTAGATGATATTAATTCATTCTCAAATATTCCAATGTTTTGAAAAATGTCACGATCTAAGACCTTGTTCAATGGGGGAGATCATGTTTACCAGACTCAAGCTTTTGGTTGTAGAGTTATTGATGTGGTTCTCTAGATAGAATAGTAACAAAGTGAGTGGAAGAAGATCTAGAAGAAGTCCAATATAGATGTTGAATGAAGTTTATTAATGGACAAAGTTCAATGTTACTAGATGGACCAGACATATTCTAATCAAAAAGAGTTTTTTTAAAGGTACATAATCAATTTTGTAAGTGTACTGGAATAATTATGAAGGATATATAAATGTATAAGAATATCACATAAGGATAAATCCTACAAGCATTGTGTAAGGATCATATTCCCAATATAAAAATTTAACTAAAGTACAGTGGGTGAAGTTAATTGATAAATTTGTATAAGAAGTTTATGTTTCTAAGTTCATAAAAAATTTAAGAAATATAAAGTTCAATGATATACAAAGCTAAATAGTAGTTTATTTAATCTGGTGATGAAAAATGTATAAAATATTCTATGATAGAATTATTTACAAGATTAAACAATGTTAAATAAAATAAATATATTAGGTGAAACACATAGAGACATCTAATGTTTCTATAAAAATAGTTTGTATGATTATTCAAGTGGTAAAGTTTTAATTACAAGATATATGATGTTTTGATGTTTTAAATTCAAGAAATGTGCTGCTAAATAATGGTTATTGTACTGACTCCTTTGGGAAAAATATCCATTGGATAAAAATTCATCAGACATATGAACATTGAACAAACATTCAGGTCAAACATATAATTTTGAGAAGTTTATTTTATGCACTAAATGATGTTTGAGAGGAAGAAGTATGGACAAACAGAGTCAGCTAAATAAATCAAAGTGGTGATGTGAATATTTTTTATCATATGTAGGGGTTCATAAAGAATACACTAGAAACAAATTCCACCAAATGGAGTTTTTTGGGAAGCTTTTCATAACAATTAAAACCCATTATAATGATAATGATATGTTTTAATCAATTTTTAATAATCCAGCTAAGATTAAGATGTTTGAATATGTTCTTTAACATTGAGGTTTTGGATTTAAAAGGAAGTTTGGGTACTCAATGTTTTAATATGGATTCAATAATATTAAAGAAATTCCAATAATTCTTTCGAATATTATACAAAATTAATTTGAGTAGGAAAATGATTCTGGTTTCCCTCCATTTCTCTTTTGACTGAACCAATAAATGTGGTTCATGTACAATAGGAAAAATTGTATTTTTCAAAACTTTCATAGAGATGATGTGATTTAGAAATTGTTTCACGCAATGAAATTAAATGAAGATAAAAAATACAAACATTTTAAAAGATTTATTTTCCAACCGAATTAGTTAAAGAAGAGAATAAGCTTTCAATGTAATCAAGCAATGATTGAAAGATAAGATATTAGATAAAGATTCAATTCATAGTTACCAAATATATTTTTAATATGTTGTGGCATCATATAGAGCACCGAATAATGTATATCATATAGATTTTGTGAGTAGTTTCTATAGAATAATAGTTTCTTTCATTTGATAGAATTCAGGTTAAAGAGATATATTTTTTTCATTAAGGTTCATCAAACAAAGAATACCAGATCAATTAAATCATAGAAGTAGTTTTAAAATGAACTTTTGTTAACTATTTTAAATTATTTGACATATTTCAAGTGGAAAAATTTTATAGTAAAACATTACAACTAATGGGAGTCATCCTAATCATTATTATCAGTATATAGAAAGATTTTAAGTGGAGTTGGCTAAAGTTGTATTCACTTATTAGTAACATTAAAATTCCATAAACTAATGGGAGTTCCCATGTAATGGATATTGATTCTCATATTATGGGTGATCCTTGTAAAATATTTGTAACTTTTTTTTATCATATTGTAGTTACATGATTTTGATTTCATTATAAAAATTTGATAATTATATAAACTCTAAAAAATTTCATGGGTAAATTGCAGATAATTTGAACTTGTAAAATTTCACCACTGTCTCAACCCCCCCCCCTGATTGGTTCCCATGATCCTAAGTAACAATAAGTGTTTTTATAGGGAAGGTACAATTTTTCAGTTCTTATCATGGAAAATATCAACATAGTAAATAACTGAGGTATTCATACCTTCAAGATAAAAAATTAACATGGTTGAAAAAAATTGAATGATACCCTATATTCAATCCCTTATCATAAAGATAATTTATGTAACAAAAATTCCATTTCTACATATTAAAAAAATAATCCCATTAGGATTTCTGAATGAATAAATTTTTTTGTTGATGGGAAAGATATAAATTTTATTTGAATTCATTTGTTTGAAAATTTTCTCATGGATGTGATGGATCTCAAAACATCCAAAGAAACAAGGGAAAAAATAAAATGTATAATTGACTAAAAAATTGATGGAATTAAAGTTAAACATATATACATACAATTTTAAAGATATAATAATTGAAAATAAAGAATATATTGGGAATTAATTCCCCAGATTTAATAAATTTGTTTTCAACCCTAGAGGATTCATAGAAGTTTTAGAAGATTCTACCATAGTTAAGAAACTCATTAGAAACGTTCCAGATAGTTTTAATTTTTAAATATATTTATATGAATATAAAGATGATTTATCTCTAGATGAATTACATAGATTTCTTATTTATTATATGATATGAAAATATATAACAATCAAATAGAAAAGAAATGATGAAATATATCTTGAGGATATATAGAAGATGAATATACAACATACCAATCATGATATTTTTCACCTTGGTGATTCAATAGATAATAAAGATGATTAAATGAGTGAATATAGCATGTCTCTTATATCCAAAAATTACCAGATAGGTAGAAGAAAATACAGAGGAAAATCCCACTAAAATGTTTTAATTTTTGAGGAATTGGGAATTTTTTTATGAGATTTACTGAGAATAAATTTATAGAATATAAAGATAATTCTGAAGGAAATTATTTGTTGAAGTAGTAGAACAAAACTTTTAAAGTAGATAGGAAATGAAGTATTTGTAAAAAAAATAACTACACATAGAAGACTTATGATCAGTAATAATGTTGAGTATTACTCTACTAAAAAATATTAATTAAAATACAGAAACACATAGAAGTTCATAACATTGAAAATGTTGAGAAAAAAGAAGATTCCATAAATGGTGAAGAGTAAGGAGGTGTAGAAACATATATAGAATATCATCTAAGATCATAAGATGTGGAATGTATTTATAAAATCAAAAAATAGAATAAAAAATGAGAATGGTGAATAAAGAATGTGTGGAAAATAATACAGTAAAAGAGGATCTTTTTTAAATAATGATATGTACGTTTTAGAAATTAAAAAATCCAAACTAAAAGTTGTAGAAAAAATAAATAAGATGGGAGATATTAGCATGAAACTTTATGAAAAGGAATATGGGGTTCATAAAAATCAATTTATATTTATTGAGGTTGATATAAAATTAAATAATATGAAAAAAATCAATTTGTCTTCAAAGGTAAATGATGAAATATCTTGAGCAGTTCATAAACATATTCCCAAGAATCAGGTTACACCATTTCCCACTCAACATAAAAGTTCATCAGGTATTTATAACCATGAATTTGTAAATGAAGTTATATTTAGGAAGGATTCTTATATCATCATGGGAAAATGAGTCTAGAAATATGTTACAAACCCAAACAAAATATATATATAGTGAAAATTATTTTTTCTATATAATATCAAGATTTTATTGTTTTTATTAGTTTTATAGAATTTATGGCCACAAATATATAACTATTGGCACAAAATATCTCTCCAAAAATAGGCTTGAACAATGGGGTCAATAATGGATTAAAATGGAGAAACTTTGTTAAGTTATAAAAAGAAATAAAGGAAAATAAAAATATTCTTCAAAGTTTCCAATAAAAAAATATTGGTTTATTGGAAGAATTTTTTGGAATATGTGTCCAACTAGGTCTATTTTCTGAATAATTTTTGGCAACACTTCTAATACAATTTTATTATTCTTAGAAAGAATGGGAGGTAAGAAAGAAGAAAGTTGATGAAAAATATTTTTGTTTTTGAGATCTCACTAAAATATATAAAAATGAACAAACCTTGGATCCTTGGTAGTGGTTAATCCTCACACATGATTGGTGATATAAATATCTTGAATTTTATTTAAGAGTGTGAAGGAAGAATAGTTACCTTTGAAAATGATAATTTTATTGAAATCATTGGAATATGAACTACTATGATTTCTATTCAAAAATTGAAATCAAAAGATGTTTTCTATGTTTATAGGCTCAAAACAAATTACTAAGTGTTATATTAAGTTATGATGGTGTAAATAAAGTTATATTTAGGAAGGATTATTATATCATCAGAAGCATGAATTATGAAAAAAAAATTACTAATGGAGAAAGAACTAGTAAAAATATTTTATAGATTAGAGAGCATTATAACTCCTGTTACTTAAGTACTGAAGATGAAAATAAGTTATGGAATTAGGGATTTTTTAATCATGGCTAGAAAATTATGAACAAAATCTATAATATATATTTAATAAGAAACTTACCACCACTAAAAAGGAATCAAGATGATATTTTTACAACATTTTAGAATTTGAAGATGGTTTGTTGAGGTAATAATAAAGTTGAAATCTAATACAAAAACCAATTAAAATTATATAATTTTTTTATTTTTGGGATGATGAGACACCAGTCAATAAAATGGTTTTTTTACATTATCTATTTTATTTATGAATTCAATTAAAAGACTAATATAATTTTAATAAATCATAAATCATAGGTTGTAGAGATATTTATATTTTTTAGAATGGAATATGAAAAAATTATTTTTTTTATATATTGAAGTTGAGAATAAAAAAATGGAAATAGTGTACAAACTATCCTTTTGAACCCTATTTAAATAGACATGGAATCAAACACCAAAACTGTTCCCTATACACTCCTCTATAAAATAGAGTAGTGAAAATGAAAAACAAGAGTTCAGTGAAAATCGGAAGATGTATGATGGATAAATGTAAACATTATAAGTTTTTCTACCATGATGATATTAGTAATTCTATTCATGTATAAAACATATATTGGCTTCATCCAGAATCTTGAATGACTTAATTCAGTATTTTGTATAATTATAAACACATACAGTAATATTTCATGGTTTTTGTGATTTATTTTTAAATAAGGATTAGAAATCTTGATCATGGAATGTTTGAAGAAATATATGAGGAATTAATTTTCATGGGATATTCATCCAATATAAGAATTTATAAATTTTTGAATAAATATCTATAAAAGTTAGTGGATTCGTATTATGTTTACATTTTTTTGAATCCAACACCCTTAAAAAAAGTTGTTGAAAATGTTAGGGAAGATAAATTTAAGGCTTCCAAAGAGAATAAAAAGGATAATATGAATGTGAGGCAAAAAAAATATATGTATATTTAGATGAATTATGTGATAAAAAAAAGTAATACAGATAGAAAATCTTCCAAATATCATACCCTATAGAAACATGTGGAATCTAAAAAATATCATTACAAATTTTAAATATCTAGTTCAGACTAGAAGAAATAATCAATTATCTAAAATGTTGAAATAGAATTAGTTTTAGGGGTAGGTAAATATAAATATTGGGTACAAGATATGAATAAAGAGTTTGATCATATTGAGAAGAATGAAACCTGAGAAATTTTTTCCATAACATATAAGAACATATATTAATGGAATAAGGTTGGTTTTCAAAAAAAAAGTTGAATGAACATGGACAAATTCCAAAAAAACAAATAATGAATTCATTTCAAAGGTTACTAAAAGGTGTAAGGCTTATATTTTGAAGAAAATATTTCCCTAGTTGTGAGATTAGAAACTATAATATTGTCCCTTATATTTTATGCACATCATTGTTACCAATTTTATCATATTGATGTTCATTTATATTTCTTAAATAAAGAAATTGAAGCAGAAGTTTCCATTGTGTAGCCTAGTGGCTTCTTATTTGATAATGATAGAACCATTGTTTGTAAGTTGCTGAAATATTTATTCAGGTTGAAATAATATACACATGAATGACAATATAAACTTGACAGTTTCCAAAAGAAGTTAAACTTTTCTAAAGGGAAATTTGATAGAAAATTTCATGGTAAGGATACGGGCCCATGTACCATTATTTTAATTGTTTATATTGATGATATAATTTTTATAGGAGACACAAATATAACATGTGAAGAGTCTTCTAAATAAATGTGGAAATATTTTGAAATGTCAATGCTCAGAGAATAAACTTTCTTTCTAGGCTTACCAATTTAACAATAGTAATTTTTTAACTTTTTATCATAATAAAATTATACCAAGTAATTGGTCAAAACATTTAAAAGAGGATTCAAAAGAAGTTATATTCCCATTTATATTTGAAAAAAACTATGTAAAGATGATGATGTGAAATGTGTGAATAAGAGATTCTTCCAGAAGTTGATAGGAATATTTCTCTATATTACAGATTCAAGTCTATATATTATATATATTGTAACATTGTGTGAAGGATATTATTGTGATCCAAATAAATAATATATTATAGAAGATAAAGTAATACTTAGTTGTATCGAAGAAACATTTTCATATGGATTGTTTTATAAAATATGTTGTGACATAATCTTTCTAGGATACCCTGATGTTGATTGGGTTGGTGATTGTAATGATAGAAATTCAATATCAGTAGGAACTTTTTTATTGGTGAAATATTGTTTGATATGGAGTAGTAATACATAAAGATCAGTTTCATTGAGTATAGTGGAATCAAAATATTTTTCAACAACCAGTTATTATATCAAAATGATATGAATGAAAATTCAGTTTGATGATTTGAGAGGGAATGCTTATACACTATTTTAGATTCTTTGTGATAATCAAGGTTCCATTGATCTTTCAAAAATCCTTATAGAACATACAAGAACAAATAAAATTAATCAAAATTATCACTTGGTAGAGATATTATTCTTGATTAAATTTCATGAAAGTATAAAATATCTTATGCTTTTATTAAATCTATTCTATGGGAAAAATTTATGGATGTGGGGATGGAACTAGATATTAATCCTTCAATAATGAATTCTATATGTTAATGGGTCGGTATAAAACCATGATTTTGGATTATGTTTTCAAATTAGGAGAGTTTTTAAAACATTATAAAATGATGTAAAACTCATTGTATTATGAATATGGAGATATGGTTATTATAAAATGGGGGAGAAGATAAAATTTAAGGGTTTTTTATCATTATATGGCCATAAAATTACATTCCATTAAGGGATGTAATTCTTTCAAAAATACCACTTTATTCTGAATTGTGGTTTCAAGAAATTCTCTTTGAGAAATAAGGTGATTTGATAAAAAAAATTGAATAATATTGAGCAAATAATTTAAAAAAAATGAGTTCTGAAAGAATATTATTTATGATTGTTTTTGGAAATTTTTCTAATTAACCTAAAGGGGGAGATTAAATATCCTTCAGGACTTTTCCATTAAAATAATTGTATCATTTGTGAACATGTTTTTTTATAAACACTTTTGTTAAACTGGTGTGAAAGAGTATTCTAAATTTCCTTTAGAATGTTTTTTATATGAAGTTGTGGGAATATGTGAAGGAATTTTTCTTAACTATGCTAGGAAGATCCCCTAAAGTTAAAAGATTCTAATCCATTCTCAAAGCTTCCATCATCATGTAAATCACTTGATCTGTGGTTTTATTCAAAATATAAGATCGAGTTTAATAGATTTATTCTATTGGACATATTTTTATACAAAATTTTCACCAGATGGATTAGACCCCTAATGATTCGATAAAGAACTGGTAGAATTTTGAAGAAGATCCTACACAATTTTTCCAGATAGAAAAGTTTTAGATCCACTTGATAGATTGAGCATATTATTCTCAGATTGATTTTTTAGAATATTCCATAATCAAATTAATAAGGGTGATAAAATAATTATGAATTATTTTAATGGTATTAGAATATCACATAAGGGTAAATATATTAGCATCTATGTAAGGATAGTGATCCCAATACCGTAAGGTAGATATAGTTCAATTGTGGAAGATACCAGAGGAATTATTATAAGAATATGATGTTTTAGAATTTTTTCAAAGAGTAAGAAATATAAATTTGAAATAATTACAAAGCTATAAATTAGTTTGTTGTGACTGGATAGTATCAATGTGTGAAAACCTTTTTTGAAAGAGGATCTTTGAAGTTGAAATAATTTTGAAGCACATCCATGAATCATTTTCAATAGATAAAGATAATTGAAGTTTCCAAAAATATAGTTTATATGTTTTTTCAAGTGTTAATTTTTTTAAAAGAAATATAATGTTAGAGATTTAAAATTCATGGGATATAATACTGAAGTAGGTCCATTAGATCAAGTCCATATGAGAATGATCCCTTATACAGGCATTCATTTGATAGAGAAACATCCAAAAACATTCATGATGTCATTAGATAGATTATTTTGAGAATTATTATTTAATAACCATATTATTTTTGAGTAGATTCATGATGATATGGAAGAGTAAATAGAACAAATATAATTAGAGATGTGAAGATTTGTCATCGGATAAACGAGTTAACAAATAAGACACTATAAAAAATTACAGTGGATTATGTTTTAGAGATTCTTTACATAAAATTTTAAATGCCATTACAATGATAATTATAGGTTGTTCTATAAATTTTTAGATATTTATCTTTGAAAAAAAAAGTTTTTTAAAGTTCCTCAACACTGAATTTCAAGATGTTTGAGTAAGATGGTTGGTTCTGAGTTTTTATAAAGCTTCAAGAGTATTCAAGAATTTTTTAGAAGTCTTGAGAATATTTTTTTGAATTGAGTATAGTTGGGATATGATTTTTATCCCCAAATTTTATATATCAATATAAAATATAAATAGAGTGTAAGTACAACATAATAAATAAGTTTGTTTATATATGTTCGAGAGTTAATATGAGGTAGAAAAAGTATCAGAAGGTGATACCAAATGAAGACGTAAAATACAAACATTAAAAAATGAAAGTTTATAATAGAATTATTTAAATAATAGTAGAATTTATCATAATAATTAGATAGAGATTAAAAGTTGAAATACCAAATAAAAACATAGTACAAGTTACTGGATAGAGACTTATTGAGTTATGGCATTGGACAGAGCACAAGACATAGTATATCAGATAGTATTTCTGAGTATGGTTTACATCACAATATTTGTTCCATAAAACATAAAATAGGATAAAGGTATATAAGAGTAGTATCAGTGAGGTGAACTAGATATAGGATACCTGATGATGGAAAGGCATACTGTATGGACACTTATTGGATGGAGGAAATATTATCGGTCATTTTTAGATAAAATTTTTGGATTTATATTATAATGTTTCACATATATGAGGTGGATCAGCTTTATAAGAAAAAATGTTTAACTAAAGATAATCATTAAAATAATTTTTATCAATAGATATAAAGAGTCTAATATGAGTTGTATCATGTTTTATTTACTCGTTATTAGTTGTGAATTTCCATGTATTGATGGGTTTCATCATGTTAAGGATATATATTCCCATATTGTGGTCAAACGTTGTAAATAATTTATAAATTATATTCCATTCATATAATTCCATAATTGTATGTTTTTTATAGTTATTATTATGTATATAAACTCTAATAGGTTTCAAGGGTTAAATTTAGAGAATTTGAAATTGTACAAGTTCACCACTAATTTGACCACCTTTCTAGTGGATCCCATGATCAAAATTATATTCAAAATCGTTATGAAAAATATAAACTAATTAAATTAATTTAAAATATGGGTATTTTTATTGATGTTTATCTCATAATAATAATTATGGAAAAATAATATTATTACTTTTTCTTAAAATATAATTGATAAAATGTAATAAGATGATGTTTTTTAGAAAACCTTTTTTGAAGGAATAATCAATAAAAATATATCCCTACAACTAAATATTAATAATTATTATCCAAAATATTGTCTAATAAAATATGATACCCTAATTTGTTAAACCCAAACCATATTATAATTTACCTCAATCACAAAGACAAAATTAATTGAACCCTAGACTAACTCCAGAAAGTGAAATCGCATCGCCCTTCGATAATTTTAATTTTAAAGATAGATTATGGTCACTAGTTGTTTAGGGATCCATTACATATTATAAATGAAGATGGATTGAGTAGTGATTTTATTTAAACACTAAAAATTGACTCAGTGTTTCATTTTGAGGATTAAGTCTATGCTCTTACGATTCACACATTATTCGCCCCACATATAAAATGATTATCACTATAGTGTTTTCATAACTTTTATGAAAAAAAAATTAAGACATTTTTATTATTAATATTAATTAATATAAAATCATTATTTAAAAAAATAAGTGAATAAGGTTCTTATAATATCAATTTATAAGAAAAAATGTGTTTACATTGGACTAGTAGTAATTATAGAAACTCCTTTCATATGCCACGGTCTGGAATGGGTATAACCCAATCAATTTTTTAATCCTAATTTAAATCCCATGTAATTCAATTAAATGAGAATAATATAATTTTAATAAATAATATTAATAGAATAAAAACATTTAATTTTATTATAGGAAATGAAAAATACAACATGAAGAAGAAGAAGTATGCATCATAGAAGTGAACTTTTAATTAAGAGTTATACCTCATCTAATGCATAGAGAAATAGAGTTAACCACGTCTTATATACCCTAAATCTTCTAATTTAAAAAAAACTTTTTAAAATGATAAAAATAAAAAATTATAAAGTAGAGGATATTATAGTGTTACAAGAGTTTTAACGTCTGAAATGAAAATTTTAACAAGTATTTTAATCCAAATTTCACTTAGTTATTGACCTTTAAAATTCATCAACCGTGTATCCTTATAGAAGGATTAATTTTTAAATTTTATATCCTCTATCTAATTTTTAAATTTTTTCCCCATATAATCCCAAAAAAGAAGATATTATCCATATGATAATATAGTGTCAATGTAGAAAAGTTCATTCCATATTTGTCTTCATTGACCATTTAATCCTGTAAAATGTATAATCTGGAATGAATGGTATAAATTAACATTATATCCAAAATAATGAATAATATTTTCCCAAAATTTTAAATATAATTAGTTCCCAAAAAAATATTTATGTGAAAAATACCATAGTATACATTATAGGGTTAAAACGTGAATTTTTATTGAATTTTCAAATGCATGATATAATCCCAATTTTTCTATAATTAAACAAATTTATGAAAATATAGGGAAAATATATAATTTATTATGAATACAAATATTCAATAAAAAATTAATTTATAAATGGTTGATATTGGGTTTCACGTTAGAACCTGATGATCAAATCTGGTTTTTTATTTACACTTTCACATTGTATTTAATTATTTATCTGAGCATATCACATGTTCATACACTAAATTACTGGCTATGTTTGGGATCTCTTTTAGAGTTCCTTATTGAATTGTACTCATTCCATAATTAGGTATCCATGAAACTTGGGTACCCATGTATACTTCACTAGTCACATGTTCGAATAAGGAATTGACACAAAGTTAAATGATCGAGAAGGAAAGCCTAAATGGACTAGAGACTATGATGAGATGAGGCCCAAGGATAGTAGTAGGCGCTCTTTATATTTTTTTACATTTATTCCATTTTTATATGTGATCATCCTAGTGGGAGATAAATAGTTTTAAGTTGGCACAGATTTGATTCTATATGACTGCTAAATTTCACATTACATTTGATATATCATTATTGTATTTTATTTTCTTACGTGTACTCTAAAATATTTTTATTCCATTTGGATTATTTTTTATTATGTACATTATTCATAATTTTATTTGGAGGTATAATATCATTATATAACCACCCTATATCTTTACATCTTGTTGGAATCTTCTGGCATATAGAGAGGCATTAATGAGATCAGGTAATGACCACCAGTCTATACACCAACATAGATAGATGTTACATTAATAAATGGGAGTATGTTTAGTCCTATCATTATGTTTTTATTTTGAATATTTCACCTGAAGAAAAATACTATTAGGAACTACCACTGAATGTTAGAGAATTTGAAGCTAATACTGATTATTTAGAATTTGAAGATAGTTTGATATGATAATGGATATAAAATAAGTCAAATGTGTTGTAAAATTAACTCAATAATTTAACTATCCTTTCAATAATACTACTTTAGATTTTTTAAATGTTAAGTATAATGAATGGTAAAAACATATATTATTAGATTCTACAGATGTAGAAGAAACACCTAGATTAATATATAGATCTCAAATATTAATTTTGTGATTTTAATGAAGACTGTTAACTTCACATTTAAAATTAAAATAAGATTTTAAGTATGATAAAAATTAAAATATTTAAATATAGTAATTTATAGACTATAATGTCACCTTGTTAATATAATGGGATAAATCCGACATTATTTATGATCACTGTAACCAATAATTAAAAGCGTATGAATATAATTTAGATGAATATAAAAAAATTAGATGAGAAGAAGAAAGAATTAAAATATTTGAATAAATATTAAATAGGGAAAGAGAAATTGATAAATAATATAGGGAAGTTAATTTCTAGATCTATTGTGATTTAATAAATTCATAATTTATCTATTTTTTTGATTTTCATAAATTTTTATTATTATTGAATGTTTTTATGAAATACATAATAATTATTTTTTGATGAATTTTCTTTTCATATTTGATTATTTTGAATATTTTTTCCTGATTATTTTTTTATCTTTTATAAGAATATGGTGCATCATTATAGCATGGATCTTTTTTTTTGAAAAAACATGTATTTCCCTTTTTCATATGTTTTTAGGTGTTGGTGGTGTCAAGGGATTGGGTTTAGTGAGTTAGAGGGGGAATACAATAGAATTATTATCTACAAGTTGGTGGTCATGACATGATGGCTTAGTATCTTCATGTAACGCCCTATACAGGGAGAATTACAACATGGGGATAAAGGAGTAGTGCCTTTAAATTTTTTGGGTAGAGAAGAGGACTATTTTATTTCATAACCTAATGGGCCTACGGTAAAGACTACAAGTAAGATATGAGAGCCTCATACTAGTATAAGTTTCCTTATGGCCTATATGGTTACATCAAGAACCTTATATTAGGTTTTTTTAAAATAAAATGTTAATTTGTTACATTGGTTAAAACAAGTATATTTTCTCCTCTAGCATTCACAATATCTCATTTGAAATATCTTGGGTTCACCTTTATATGATTGAGTTCCCATTTATTCATTTATATAATCAGACACTGTTGAACCTCAGAGATAGTTATGGGTAAAACTAATACCCCCCTTACATCTTTTCCAAGTTTAATTATCTTTTCAGTTGTATCATGTGAATTTTTTCTATTTATTCCCAACTTTTGGTTTTTAAAATCATTTTTATATTTCTATCATTTGAGATCATATTAATTCATTATGATTGATGAAAAATTTCTAAGAACCTAAGGTAGGTTGTCCTTAAACTATTCTTCAAAGTGTCATTAATTTCTTTTATAAATGTGAGGTGTGGTCTCACTAGAATACTATGTTCTTGAACATAAAAAATTAGATGGATATTATAAATAGAAAAACATTGTAATTGATAATTATTATGGGTTGTGAAAATTCATAGGAGATGTTAAGATCCGAGATAGTTGATCACTTAGTATGGTGACCCCACGTATTTAGAAAATGAAAAATTGAAATGTTTTCTAAGGGGTTCCCTAAGTTAAAATGTAATCAAACATGTGACTATAAATTCCCCCAATTTGATTCATATTGTAGGAATTATGGTTCTGATGCAACCCTATTTAAATTGAGAGTAAATATTGGATAAAGCATGGGATGAAAATCCATTTTCTTATTATAATAATATGTTTGTATGTTTACCCCTGATTACTCAATATGATTTTATAAGTTGATGTTAGCCTCCATTTCTCTTATGATACTACTGGTTGACTATATCCCTTGATTCCTTATTTTTATTCTATGGATGATATTATCCCCCATTACCCTTATGATGTTGTGGTGAATGATATCACGAATTAATTATTGTGATTATATGGGTGGATGTTGTCTTCCATTTGTCTCATGATATTGTGGTTGTATATTGGATACAATTTTTTTATGAAACTATGGGATAATTTTGCACACTAGTAACTTATTGTGATATTATGGTTTGATCCTTGACCCTGATTTATTATTGTGATTTTAAATATTGATGTTATTCCCCTTTTTTTTGAAATTATGGTTGGATACTAACCCAATATTGATTCATGTGTTAATGTAGTTATATGGGTAATTATTTATATTCACTATGATAAATTATATGTACCCCTATAAAAATTAGGTATAGTTGGTCCTTGGTGCCTCTTTTACACATGAGGATTGATGCTTGTTATTTTTTTGCTTCTATATTTATTTTATCACATCATCATTTAATTATTACACATATTGTATATGTTTATAAGATATATTTGTGGTGGATCAGTGATCTATACTCACACAATACATCATCCACCATTGGTACCTGAGTATACTTCATGGTTATAGTAAAGGACAATGGAAATCTCCCTATAACGAATTATTAATCATTAACTGGTGTGGAACATAACACACAAGACGAGTATATGAATCTGGAGTATTTTTTTGGGGTTTTTCTAGTTTTTTTATCTTTTCAATTTTCTATTTGATGTATATAATCCTCCAATAGGGGGATTAATTTCTATGCATAGCTTTTATAAAATTTTATAGTTTCATTTTTTTTATCATGGGATTTTTATTTTATTATTGGAACTTTTTGGATTGTCTGTTTTATTTAATTTTATAGATGTGTATGATTATAATTTTTTTATTTAAAACACTTATATAAGGGTATAGTCTCCCCATGGTAGCTTTATAGAACTTCAATGTTATTCATCAACCTCTAGTATATGTGGAGGAATGCATGATATCACATAGTGACCTATTCTAGTTACTATATCATGAGCTAGGGCTGGGAAATTAAAAAAGCGGTATTTGAGAATATTTTTTTGTATTATTATTTGGGAAAGTTTGATATGATACAAGATGTTGTTATTACAAGGTATGTAACTTAATACAAATATTAGTTATCCCATGTGTGAGGAAGGTCCAAGTAACAAGGGATGATATTTTTGTTCTTGTTTTTTGATTTTATAGATACTTATTTCAACTAGTGTGACGCACATGACTTTGGGATTATGATTTATAAGATTTTTACTCTTGGTATGGAATGAAAATAGGGAACAAATTCATGAATTTAATTAGGAACATAGTATTCTCATGTCATTTGGGTGATTTTTGTGATTATTTAAATGGATAGAATACTTAATTAAATTATTTGAAGTTTCTGCATCAACTCATAAAGTGTTTTACCAAATAAATTTATGATGGAATACTATCTAATTGATTCCTTAAATGATTGAAAATATACATTACTACTAATTACTGTAGTTATCTTATAATTTCAGTTAAATTAAATTTCAATTACAACTAATAAAAAAATTTACTCTATAACATTTAATTGATATTTAATTAAACTAATTATCATTCATGAAAAAAATGGTTCATGTGGAATTGAAGAAGAATGAAATTATTTGGATCCTATATTTTAATGATTTGAGCATGAGTATGGGTGGATGGGGGTAGAGTGAGACTGAGTGTTGAGATTTTTATAATGTGGAGTGTATGTAGTTGTTTAATGTTATTCCTTTTATTTATTTCTAGAAACTCTTATATTAAGAAATAATATAGTGATGTTTTATAAAGCATGTGTTTGTAATTATTTATATATGCCTATATAAAGTAATATAATTGATTACTAAAAGGGATTATATAAGAATTACCCCACCAATGGTTGGACTAGAGCCTACTATAGTGTTTGATTGGATGTGGGATGATCAGCTCCACGAGAGCTTATTACAAGTCATATAGCTTATAGAGAGATAGGTTTCCCAATAAACTTAGACGACATCTGATTTTACTAGGGAGTTTTAGATGTAACACCCTCCATTATTCACTAGAGAAGGTTTTCCTCGGGAATCTATTTTCTGGACATAGTCTTTTCAGAAGATTTTTTTCACCTTGAAGCATCCCTGGAGAGGAGGGTGAATCTAAATGTCTATAATATTTGAGGATCAACAATGAAAAAGTGGGATTCTTTAGTATAATGCGATCAGTATGTGGGGTTGTGTTTTAATGGTTTCTATAACCATTTCATTTAACATTTATTCTTAAATACCTAGATATAATACATGGAGAGGGAGTTTATTCACCTCAAATAGGGAGTTATTTCAGTGATATACTAGGTTGATCTCTTTATGAACTTGAAACATTTCCCCCCTATGTGGGTTGGTGTTGAGATAGCTAGGGTGAGATATTTTAAGGGTGGGATGGGGTAAGAGATATAAGTTTATGTGAATGTATTATGCCTATATTTTTTTATATAGGATATTAACATGGAACTTATTACCAAGAGGGTTCCAAGGGGAGGTTGATGCTTATTGTGGATGGATTCCACTAGAAGAATTGGTAGTGGGTCTTTAAGTGACATGAAGCATCGTATAGATAGTTCACACTATTATGATGGTTGGTAGGGTAGTTAGTTAAGCGATTCATATTTTTATCCTAATTGAGGTAGTATAGTCCAATACCATATATGTGGTTGTTTTATTAATATTCAACCTCACTATAATTAGAAACCTTTTGAGTTTTGAGAATATCGAAGGATGAGATTCTTGTAAATGTTTTATAGGACCATAAAATCTTATTTTATGATAGATGGTCATGATTGGGTTCAGGGTATAGAATTTTTCTCACTTCAACATATTGGTATCTATACATACTGTGGCTATTCAGGTTAGGGTGGAGGTCATGGTACCCAAATATAAGGGAATCAGTTTCATTAAATTTATTCTATACAGGGGGGTTAGGAGCTCATGGTGAACACATGGTAAGGTTTTATATCACTTGTGATGCTCTTCCTTACCATAAGGTCGGTCTATCTGTAGTTCAATGTATAATATTAGTTTCTTCTCTATTAGAATTTTTATTATTTAATAAAAGGGCATCACACGCATTCATTTATAATGAGTTTGGGGGATGTATTTGGATTATTCATTGAGTATTTATATAGAGTGATGTTGATTGACATTCCATTAGGGATTTGATCTATGCTCATTCTATGATGTTGGTAATTAACCCTCCTAATGGTTGTTAATAGATTCATTAGAGATCTATTTGTGTTATAGATGACCTATTTTGATATTATCCTTGGGTTAGATTGGTTAATAATTTATCATGCCCATATAGACTGCTATCATTGATGGGTATCTTTCAAAACTTCTAATGGTAATGATTATATAAATATGGTTGATTTAGATTTATAGGGGGTTAATTAAAGTCCTAACCATTGGTATATGGGTATGATTATATCCCAGGTTTCTATTCACCTATTAAATAATGGAGAAATGAACCAGATAATTGTTCCTCCTATGGTTGATCAGTTCAAGGATGTCTTTCGGGGTGATTTTTAAGGGTTTACAACTGATAGAGAGGTTCATTTTACTATTAATATCATACCATGTGTTGATCCTAATTCCAATTCACCTTATTATATGGATCATACAATTATTTTCAAGAAACATTCTCAGTTATAGGATTTAGATGTCAATGGATTTAGACAAATGAGTATATCCCCTTAGGGTGCTTCAAAACTATCTCTAAAAGGTGATTAATTAATTAAGACTGTGTGTAGAGTATTTTATGTTGAAAAAAGTGATTTTATATAATTTATATCAAATTTTATATATTGATAGTTTATTTTTTCATCTTAGTGGATTCAGAGTGTTATTTATGATTTATTTGAGATCGAGTTATCATAAGCTGAGGGTGAGACCTTCAAACATAACTCATTCAACTTTTAGAATCTGGTATGGTGTGTATGTGTATCTATTAATCCCATTTGGCTAAATGAACATACTAGAGGTATTAAAAGACTTAATAGAACAAATATTCTATTCATATCTAGGCACTTTTTGAGACATTCTTTATGTTATTCCTGTGTAATCCATGTCATTAGACGAGCACACATGGAATTTTAATATTATATTGAGAAAACTTTGTTATAATCAACTATATACCATGACCTCAAAGTTGTACTTTTATATTGTCTAGTTCCACTTAATAAGGAATATCATGTCTCATTCTAGTGTACTTATAGACTTGAGAAGGTCATAAAAGTTGTTTCCTAGGAGGGGAACAATAATATTTTTTATATCCATGTCTTTTTTGGTTTTGTCAATTAATACCAAAGGTTTTACCAAGAATTATCCAATTCTTAAGTGCTGATAACATAATTGACCAAGAAAGGGGTGAATTTTATTTGGTCAGACACATGTGATAGTTCTTTTCAGGATCGGAATGGGAGGTAGAATTAAATACCAACCCTAACCTTTCTTGATTTGGGTAAGTATTGCACCTTGTTTTTTGATACATTAGGGATCATGAAAGAAGTATTCTTGGTGTTGGACAACCATGTGGTCACTTATGGGTTTATAAGGCTAAGGCCACATGATTGGAACTATCCAGCCCAATATCTTTTGTTACCTACAGTGGTACATTTCATGATCGTTTTACAACATTACCTATTGTGTGAGAAGTTCTTGGCGTATAACAACCATAAGAGTCAAGGATACATATTATCATAGTGTGATTGGAACCATTTTCAGTGAAGGTGGGTAAGTTATTTATATTTTATTTTTTAGGATGTAATATACCCTTGGAAAGGGTAACATGTTTTCATAGGTGTTAATCCATAAGATGTGGGATCAATTGGATTGGGATTCTAGTGGTGAATGGAAGGTGATGTCCCTATTTGATGAGATGAATCTTCAGGTTCAATATTACTAAGGTTGAGTGACCCTTGTATATTTATCGATCACATCACTAATCTTAAATAGTATGAATAGGATCTAGCTGTCAGATTCAAATTTTCTAACAATGGGAAATAGTATGTATGGTGTCGATCCGCCACAATATTGGACTCTGACCTATATGAGATCCTTCATGGATGAGGTAATTTCAATGTCCCCATGGTAATTAATGAGGAAATTATGATATAATCAAACACATTAAGATATTTGGTATACTTATTTTTTATTAAGATGTATCAAGATAAATACAGCATGTACTGGTGGCCATGTAAGAATGGAAACATTAAAGGTTTTATCACACCGTGTTCTACTAATAAATGGATGAAGGATGAGAAATAATTTCCCAATATTATTTGATAACCACTATCCACTTTTGTGTGTAAATAGGTTAAAATGATCACAAATTTTGTGATTGGGTTTCCATGGACAACCCGAGGTAGCAATATAGTAAGTGTGATGGTGGATTAATGATTAAAGTGGCTATTTTTCTATCAATTATGAAGTCCTTTCAGTTTATGGGTTAGTAAACATATATATTCAAAAGATATGTCACTTACATGGGGCTCTCCAGAGCATTAATTAAGATAAATATTCACATTTCACATCAAACAAATAGCAGGGATTAAATAATGTTCTCAGTACAAGTCATAATAGATGACTTTGTGTTGTTATGAGATACTTTGTGGAAATATTCTTGCAACAGATGGATGATATAGATACACCATTACATTTCCTAGTAATAGGATATGTTTTCTACCTTGACTATGAAACACCACAACCCAGGGGTCATGAAATGATGAATTTTAGGTAGAGGTGACGAATTGAAATTGGTATTGGTCACACCAAAACCAATATGGTCACATCGCATTACTTATTATAGTGGGTTTTTTAAAATAGTTAATTAGTTTTTTGGTTTTTTGGTTTCAAATTAAGTGGTTAATTTTTCATCTAGTGTGTATGACCTCCCCTAAACACACTCTTTGGTCCCCCTCCCTCTTCTGAGTGAGTTCTCATCTGTTTTTCGGTGGAATTTCCTACTATATGTTGTGGATGTTAGCCCCAATTTATCTTATGATACAATGAGTGGATATTAGGCCTTGATTACTTACTTTGATTTTGTGGTTGCGTGTCATCCCCCATTTCTTTTATCACACTATGTTTGGATGCTGGCCCCTAATTAATTATTTGGATTTTATGGGTGGATTCTGGTCCATGTTTCACTAACAATAAAACTTGTGTATATTAGACCCCAACTAATTATTCTGATACTATGAGTTCATTTTGGCCCCTGGTTACTTATTTTGATACTAAGGGTGGGTGTTGGACCTAATTACTTATTGTGATTTTATGGGTGGACATTGGGTTCTATTTCTTTTTTGATATTATGGGTGGATATCTACTTCTGATTTTTTCATGTGGTATTGTGGTTATATTTGTATTTTTCTATATTCATTATTATTAGAGACATATTTCATTGGTCTAATTATGTATATTTAATATTGGGAAACACCTTAGAACCTAAGGATCGAAGATGGTTATTTTTTATTATTTATTTATTTATTCATAATAACATACACTATTAATCAGATTGTATATGTTTATATGTACCATTGTTAGTGGCCTACTAAGTTGTACCCAAACATTGCTCGGTCTATCATTGGTACTCGAGAAGCCTTCATGATTGTAGGATTGGATAAGGAGAAGAAACATAAGATCAATGGTTGATTATTACTTTGTATAAATATTGTGGTAATAGATAGGACTAGGACTCAAGATAACATTTTTGGGGTATTCATGTATTGTTTATTTTTTTATTTTTCACTCCAGTGTAATGATCCTCCCACATATGATCTATTTATATCTATCAATTTCACAACATTTTCCAACTCCATTTTTCTATATAATGGGATGTGTATTTTATTCCAAGAACTTTTCCTGGTGTTTTTTTCTTTATTTGTCATGATGTATATGACTATTATAATTTCTACAGTTGTTTCTTACACTTATATAAGGGGATAGTCTCCCAACAGTAACATCGTAGACCCTTGTAACTTTTTAGAAGCCTCTATAATATGGTTAGTCATGCATAAGGAAATGTAGATACCCATTCTAGTTAGTGTAGCATGAACTTCTCTAGGGTAATTACACTTTACCTTTTTTTATAAACCCAAATGGGGGAGTATTTTTTTTATTTGATTTGATCTATGATAGACTATAATAAGTTAACTAGATGAAAATTTTTCACTATGTCATTCATTGAAAATAACTAATGGAGAACTGTATCCTTAGCGTATAAATTGGAAACTAATAGAAAAAATTTCTTATTTAAAATAGGGGAGTGAAATTAACTCTTACATAATCCTTTCATATCAATAGTGGGAGGGTATTCTATATGAAAGTTATATAAATTTTTATGTTATAAAATATTTTATTTTAATTCACTTCGTTTAACTATTATATATTATTCTTAATTATTAATTTTTTTTTCAATGATCCTTTTATGTTTCTTTTTTAAAATCTCAAAGGGGGGTTTGAGGAATAAAAAATATTGCTACATTTAAGCGGGATATTTTTTTAGTGATGCATCTTTTAAAAAAATTCATTAAAGGAAGATAAATTTTTATCAAAAGGATGAAAAACATAGGTGGATATACAATAAAATTTTATAGGGAGTATTTACTTTCCATTTAAGATAAAATTTCCTTTTATAAATGTTTTGAGATTATAAAAAAGGGTAGTTTGTGAGTGAAAATACTATTGAGTCAAATGACTCTTCTTATAATTGTTTTCAAAATCAAAATACACATTACTTTGATTCTAATATGATTTGAATAATTTTTTAAGTATGGTTCATATTTATTGACATATATTTTGATTATTTACATTCTAATAAATTGAATAAAATCACTAATTTATGTAACTTTGATAAGATATGTTGAATATATTTCATAATAAGATATAGTAAACTCATCGGAATATAGTGTGATGCTTCTAATTTTATTTCAAATGAACTTAAATAACTCAAAAAGAAATAATTTACTGTTTTTATAATGGGATCTAAAAATATGATTCTGGATTCGGGGAATGGTAGGTAAATTGATCAATTACATCAGGATCATGTGTATCATATTAATTATTTTGAGATATTTGATTTTATTTATTTATTCTATTTTTTGAGATCTAAAATTTTTGAGGTTTCATTGTAAAATATTTTTTAATTATATTTATAAGTATTCATTTTCTGATTTGTATGATCAATATGATTCTAATGAGTACTTTTTTGAACAATGGTGTTTGACATACTCTATGGTGATTTGATGTAATAACCACTAGTTAGATCAAGAATATTATTGGGGATAGAGATACATAATGTAATATTTCTATTGAAATGGTTCTTGGTGAGGAACTTTTTACTACCAAATATCTTAGCCAAATAAGTTATAGTATTTTTATCTTAAAGATAACTTAGATCGGGTCTACAGATCCACCTTCTACTTTGGTTTAATAGAAAATAGTTCCCATAATAAGAATTAGTTTTTAGTAATATAATATCCTTTATTGATGTATTTTTATTTTTATCCATTAATTTTTGTTTTCTTTATCATCAAATTATTAAAAATTCTGATTGTTTACATTATTTTATTTTTTTTAGTTTTTTTAACAGCCAAATATTTTATTTCTATTGTGGTACTACATTTTACATTGATTACTTTTATTTTTTAGAGTTTATAACTTATAAACATAAGACTTCCCCAAATATTATAAAATTTCTTTATTGTCTTTGTGTATTCAATTAACCCCCCCCCCCCCCACCCACCTCTTATGGATTCTATATTGTTTACCATCTATGACAATACATGCTGTCAAGGAAGGCCTCAGTAATTTTTTAATACATTTGGTATTATATAATTACTCTACTTTTAAATTTTTATATTTTTTTATATATTTCAAAATGTTAATTTATTTCCATACAGTAACATGTAGAATATGTAGGATATTATATTTACCATGGTAGGGATACCAATCTGAACCATTAAGAATAAGAATATGAGTTGTTAAAACATCTTTGATATAGATAAATATGAATAATGGTGTGATAGAAAGAATACTCTGGTAATAAATACATTTTTAGATCATATTTTATGATTTATTAGAATTTATATAATTCTAGAGTAAGAAATATTAGAGTTTACTCAGGAGGATAAACTTGAACATCATGTCAATTTGAAAGTTTGAAACACTCTTTTTAGATCAATGATGTGAAACATCAATGGGAGGATTACACCATATGAGATATTGAATAGATTTTATAAAGATATTTATATTACACACTTTATAACATCTAATTTTTTAGAAAATATAAGACATTTTATTCACATTGAATATATAGATTTTTTCTTTTTTCTAATAAATTCAGTGGATTAATTGAACCAATGATTTATAACTATTGTGAAAATAATTTATTTACTTTGTTAGAAAATAATTAGTGATGATAATCCTATATAGAAAATTATTATCATTATTTTAAAATAATTGGAATTCTAAAAAACAACTATTGATGATACGAAGCATTTGAAAAATCCTAGTCTTGATGATTCGATTAACACTCTTACGAGATATAAAATTAAACATAAGATAGATGTTGAGAAGGAATGGAGAAATAATTTATTTTCTCTTGCTTCAATTCTTGGGGATAAAACTCCCAAAAATAATGATTCCAAGCCTATTACTTGTAAGAAGAAAAGTTATAATGTAAGGACCCGACCCCAGTTTCCTGGAGCTGGTGATTTTATTTGATTACGTTGGCATATATACA
The DNA here is from genome assembly GCA_963277665.1 of Viscum album. Classification (NCBI taxonomy): domain Eukaryota; kingdom Viridiplantae; phylum Streptophyta; class Magnoliopsida; order Santalales; family Viscaceae; genus Viscum; species Viscum album. The sequence goes on from OY728152.1 coordinate 2,091,384,402, forward strand.
AGGAATACAAATCCTGAAAGACTGAAAAGTTTAGTATTATTGGAAACAAGTTACATACATATGTTTAACATTATAACATGAAGAAATTCAAAACACTATTTTGATCCACTAGAAACATCATGTCTCCGAGATTATGCTTGAAATTCATTCATAAATTACTTCTACATGTCTGGTGAAAATGAAACATAAGAAAGGGGTGAGCTCAAATGCTCAGTAAGAGTAAGCAATACAGCATAAGATAGCATAAACATCAGTCATGGTGAATAATTAAAAACACATGCCATTAATAATGAACTTAAACCAATTATGGTATAAATATGAGATGAATAAATAATTCCATAATAAAACATAATTAGGAGTATTCTACTAGTTGAATATCCACATTATATTCAAATACTAGCATCCTAATGAGGGAAGTTCTTATGCTCAACATCATAACCATACCATCGAAGCCTCGTGCTAGGACCATAAAATAATCATTTTGTCAAGGCCTCATGCCAAGACCATAGTTTATCTCATGAGACCTACCAATGCATCGAGGGGCTATATTAGGCCCCAAACATCACATAATCAGTCCAATGCATTCCTCATATTAGTGGGGATCAACTTAAACAATATATACATTCATATTGAAACTATCATATTAAATGTAACTAACCTTCCCCAATCACTAAACATAAAACACTAACCATTCCGAGTAATATGGTGAATGGTTTTAGGATAGATCATCCAAAATAGATTTAGAAATAAATAATTAAATAAAATATGTTATGTGACTTCATAAATGATTATACCCAATAATACCATGGAATCAACAAGAGTATTTGAATCAAACTAAATTTCTCTTATAAAATCATTAAGCAATTTTGAGATAAATACTCTTTTCTTTGGAAAAGAATATTTCTTTTGGAAAATCTTTTTATAGACCCAGAAGTAAAGTAAGATATTATTTTCATAATAAAATTATTATTTCTATAATGATAATGGTTTCCAAAAATAGATTATACATTACCCTTGTAAATAGATATGAATTGGATAAATTCCCTTGAATCGGGCTTGTATTTTGGAAACAATTTTGAAAGTTCCTTTTAAAACTTGTAAGTATCCATAAAATAAGGAAGGATTATATTTTTTAAACATATATATGATACTCACATAGAATATATTATGATTACATAACAAAACATTAAAATTTCATTGAGGTAATTAGACAATGAAAGTATCTCGAATGAAAATGGATGTTCTAGGGGGAAACTATTACCTTAACTCCAAACGTGTTATGATCTTGTACGTAAGATCATGGAATATGAAATTATTCTTTTTAATAACTTATTTCAGAACATATTAGTCATTTATTTAGTTTATCATAATTCTGGTTAGTTTATTTATGTCTTTTTTGATAAGTTATTGTATTGAATTTCATCGTTCTCGAGTGTTCGTTTCCTTTATTTTCATATTCGGTTCACTTGTTTTTAAGTAATAAAGTTCATGTGGAATGGTTATAAATCTCCAGGACTTGAATTATATATTATTAATGAACATAAATAATTGGTAATGGTCATTTCTATCATTTTTTTACATGTAATGAGGATAAATCATTAGATGAAAACCATTACGATTATTCGGCGGTATTTGGAATATTATGAACTAGGTTTTTCATATAACTTAATTATATGTACATATTATGGTTCCTGAATATTAATTAGGTTATAACACATATATTATAGTATTTTTCAACCATTAATATGGTTTCATGACCAGTAATTAAGAGGAAATTGAAGAATGAAACTTTTTTGTCCTCGATGGTTATAAATCAGAACCTCATGGACGTCGATTTCGTTTATAAAAATAAAAAGGAGGGAGTAAAAATATTTATGATGGTTATTCCATTCACATGATATAAATATATTATATATATGTTACTAGAGTTATCATGGTCATTTGGATAGAGGAGGTGAGGATAGAAAAATAAAAGATATGAACTTGAAAATAAAAGAAAAGTTAACAGATCCCTTATGAAAATTCGGCAGCCTAACGACGTCACTTAAAATTTCATAAAATAAAATGATGAGAACAAAAGGAAATCTCATAATATTGAAATAAAAAGTACAATAAAAAGAATAAATAAAATCAAACACAAACATACGAGAAAATAATTTCAAATAGCTAACATAAAATAAGTGTCGACTTAAAGAAGAGAATGAAGGATTCCCTTACCTTGTAGAATAACTCTTAGATCTTGAAGGATGGAACCTTTGGGGCTTAGAGACACCTTGGGAGGACTCCTAGAGAGGTAAAACTTCCAGATAATCGAGTATAATGGATTTATAATGAATTAAAACAAATGGATGAGTGGGTATTTATAGAAAAATAGAGGTAATCTTTTAATAATTTCAAAGGGGCGCCTCATTAGTGGTTTTTTCCAAACCATGGGCTTTCCCATGGTATTTTCCCATGGTTTAAGCCGCTTGGGAAACATCATGTAATACGTTATTATAAAAAAGTCGACCATACTTTTAAATTTAATTATTACATCATTATGATGTCATTAAACTATAGAAAACTCAAAACAATATTTGTACTGTTCATGAAAAATTTATGTATTTCAGAAAAATCCCAAAAATTCACCCCTACCATTTTTTGAAGTGTAGAATTTAAGAATGAAATCCATTTTTCAAAAATAATTTTCTAAATATTATTAATTTAATTTTTAAATAAGGTCATAGTTAATTCTAAAAATAACAATCTTGAAGTGCAATTAGTTTTATGTGACATTGAAAATTTAATTAAGATCTCATTATCATATTTCCATAAAAAATAAAATAATATCATTATTTAATATTCAAGGGTCATATTACTATTCATAAGAGTATGTTACTATTCACCAAAAATCAACTTTGTTCTATCAGACTCCAAATGACTTACTGAACACAACTATAGATGACCATTTCTTGAAATTCAAAACATAGAAGAGGCAATGTTTTGTTTAATGGATATATTATAAAATTTCATTCTATATTTATTTTAAAAACCTTGGGTTGTTACATTTTCCCCTCCTTACAAAAATTTCTTCCTCAAAATTCACAAAATATTACCTAAAAAGATTTGGTTATGTATTTAATATAAGCTCTTCAGGCTCCCATGTTGCTTCCTCTATCTTATGGTTCCTCCATAGAACCTTTACCAGATGAGTGGTCCGATTTCTCAATACTTGTTCTCTAGTATCAAGAATCTTGATAGTCTCTTCACAGTAAGATATATCGGGGTCAAGTTTCAATTCTTCATAAGTGAGTATATGTGTTGGGTCTGGCATGTACTTTATTAACATTGACATGTGGAACACATTGTGAACCTTGGAGAGACTTGGCGACATTACCAAACGGTAATCTACGACTCCAACTCAGTCCAAAATTTCAAAAGGTCTGATGTACCTGGGAATTAATTTTCCCTTCTAAATAAATCTTATAATTACTTTCCTTGGAGATAACTTTAAGAAATCATGATCACCTTCGTGAAATTCCAAATCCTTTATTCGGTTATCAGCATAGCTCTTTTGCCTACTTTGGACTATTTTGATATTGTTCAAGATAATATTCACCTTCTCCATTGTTTCATAAACAAGTTCTGGGCCCACAAGCTTTCTTTCACCAACATCATCCCAGCAAGTTGGTGTACGACATCTCCTCCGATATAATGCTTCATAGGGTTCCATCTGAATACTTGAATGGAAGCTATTATTGCAGGAAACTTCTATGAGAGGTAAATATTGATCCCATAAGCCTTGAAATTAAAGTGAACAAGACCTCAACATGTCTTCCAATGTTTGAATAGTCATTTCTGATTGTCCATCAGTTTGTGGGTGGTAGGCAGTGCTCAAACGAAGATCAGTATATAGGTCCTTCTGAAGACTTTTCGTAATCTTGAAGTAAAACGTGGATCATGATCAGAAACAATCGATAGGGGTACTCCATAAAGTCTCACAACTTCATTAATATATAGTCTTGGTAGATGTTAAAGTGGTAGATCTTCTCTTATAGTAAGAAAATGTGTTGACATGGTAAGATGACCAATAATAACCCATATTTCATTGTACCTTATAGGATTATTTGGTAGTCCCATGACAAATTCCATCGTGATATTATCCCATTTCCACTCGGGTATGGTAAGAGGTTTCTTTACTCCTCTAGGTTGTTGCCTTCCATATTTCACTTGTTGAGAAACCATACATCTTGACACAAAATCAGCAATCTCCCTCTTTATGTTGTCCCACCAAAAATGTTCCTTCAAATATCTATACATCTTAGTGAAACCAGGATGTATAGATAAATTGGAACTATGAGCATCATCCAATAATTCCCTTTTTAGAACATGTATATCAGGAACACAAATTCCCTTCCCAAATTTCAAAATTCCATCTTCATAAACAGAGTCACTCAATCTCCCATCATTCATAGATTTAATCATCTTTTGAAACTCCTTATCATCAGCCTGAGAACTTTTTATCCTTTCTAGTAATGATAGTTTAGAAACCATTTGAAAAATCATTCATGTTTCACCTTCTATGGTTATTCCCATATCCATCTTTATTAGATCCATGAAAATTGGATCCCTTTCAACTATCATCTTGTTCAAAACTACATTATCCTTTCTGCTCAACACATCTGCCACCTTATTTTCCTTCCCCTGGTGGTAGTGTATCGTGCAATCATAATCCTTGAGTAGTTCAAGCCATCTCCTTTTCCTCATGTTGAGTTCTTTCTGTGAGAAAATATACTTCAAACTCATGTGATCAGTATAAATCTCACATTTTTCACCATAGAGATAATGTCTCCATATCTTCAAATCAAATATTACAGCAGCTAACTCAATATCATGAGTAGTATAGTTTTTCTCATTAATTTTTAGCTATCATGATGCATAAGAAATAACCCGATCTTTTTTCATAAGTACATAACCAAGTCCTTTCTTTGAATCATCACTATAAATAACAAAATCGTCTTTCCCCAATAATATAGTCAATATAAAAGCATTTAATAATATTCTCTTCAGTTAATTGAAACATTCTTCACAATCTTTTGTCCAAACAAATTTAAGCCCTTTATTTGTGATCTTCGTTAGCGGGTTATTCGGTCGGGAAAAATTCTGAACTAAACGCCGATAATAACCTACTGAGCCGATAAAACTGCGTACCTCAGTTATATTTGTTGGTGTGGGCCAATCTTGGATTTCCTTTGTCATATTAGGATCAACTTGGATTCCATACTTAGAGACAATATGGCCAAGAAAAGAAATCTCTTGATGCCAGAATTCACACTTACTAAACTTCCCATATAATTCATGTCTTCTAAGAGTCTTCAGGATAATGTGCTAGTGATTTTCATGATCTTAGTATCTTTTGGAGTGTACCAAGATATCATCAATAAATACCACTAAAAAATCATTGAAATATTCCTTGAAAACTATGTTCATTAGATCCATAAAGACAAAGGGTGCATTAGTCAATCCAAAAGGCATTACTGTAAACTCGTAATGCCCGTACCTGGTTCGAAATGATGTTTTCAGAATTTCTTCCTTCTTCACACTCAACTAATGATATCTAGACCGAAGTTCAATCGTTGAAAAGTATTGAGCTCCATGCAGTTGGTCAAATAAATCATCAATGCAGGGTAGGGGATACTTTTTCTTTATTTTTATAGCATTGATCTCCCTGTAGTCGATACATAACCTCATAGATCCATCTTTCTTCTTAACAAAAAGAACAGGGGATCCCCATGGAGAAACATTGGGGTGAATAAATCCCTTATTACTCAATTCCTCTAGTTGTTTCTTTAGTTCCACTAATTCCATAGTGGTTATTCTATAAGGGGTCTTCGATATGGGCCTTGAACCAGGAATTAAATCAATGGAAAACTCAATTTATCTTTCCAAAGGATGTCCCAGTAAATCTTCTAGAAACACGTCAACATATTCTCTCACAATAGGTACATCCTCTATTTGAACATTCATTTCCCCACCCATAGTTATTTCAGTCTCTTTCTCCCTAATAATTGAATTTAGTTGAGCTACTGGGGGTGGATATAGATAATAATTTGGTGGTGATGATTATGCTCTAAAGATAAGGTGTTCTTTATCATCTTTATCAAAAATTGTAACCTCCTTCTTCTAACAATAAATTTTTGCCTCAGGGTCCGAAAGACAATCCATACCGAGGATTATATCAAATTAAATCATGGTTATGAAGATGAGATTAGCAGATAAAGAACATCTATATACCCTAATGGAAACTGATTCATAGAACTTTGAATCAATGATACTTCCCTTATGATTTTTGACTGACAACTCCCTTGTCAAATCAAATTGGAAATATCTAATTTTCTTAGCAAACTGGGAAGATATGAAACAATGCGATGATTCAGAATCAAATAAATCATTGGCTACACTTGAGGAAACAATTAATGTACCTGCTACCACATCATTAGGAACTTCATCCTCTTTTGTTTTGATTTCATAATCTTGTCCCTAATCCCTTGGCCTTTTCTATTGCATATTTCCTTGAGATTTTGAAAAATCATTAGCATAGTGTCCCATCTCCAGACAACTATAGAATTGAACATCATTGGCTTCCTTCTTCCCTTTGCAATCACCAACAAGATGGACTTTCTAACCACATTTGTAGCATACTCCTTTTATTTTAAGCATTCACCCTGGTGTTTCTTCCCACAATTATCACATGGTGAAAATTAAACTCTTCCCTTCTTCCTAGTTTCCTTATTTACTTTCCGAGGGTTTTCAACAGCCCTCTTCTTATCTTGCTTTCCCTTAAAGTCATAAGACTTAGAGAATTATTTTTCTCTCTTGATGATACATGAAACCATATCCTCCTATGATGAAAAACATTGGGATATCAGTGCCCTCCAAAGGAATGGCTTTTGGAAATCAATTAATTGATCAATTTTTCTCCTTGGATTTTTCATGTAGTCTAGAGAATGTCTTTCTAATATTGTGAAGTTAGCTTCGTACCTTGAAACATTCTCATCTTCCTTCTGCATCAGATTCAAGAATTATCTCTCCGTATCTGCTCGCTGCTCATGAGGGAAATATTTTTCTAAGAAGATTTCTTTAAAATCCCTTCATTCTATCTCTTCTATCTCTTCCTCCTCTGTGTTTTGGATTAATGACCACCACTGATCTGCATCTCCCGATAGAAGATATACTTCCATGACAACATTCTCTCTTTCATTATATCCCATAGTGAGAAATATCTTCTCAATGGAACATATCTAGTCCTCTGCTACAAATGGGTTTGTAGTCCTGTTGAATGACGGATGTTGTTGTCGCATAAAGCGATCTAGAATGGCTCCTCCACGTTGTGGATCTGGATGCTCCATACGGGTAATGTTATTATTCATAACCTGAGTAAGTTGTGGCAATATATTTATGAGTTACTAAACACCAGTCACAGCACTAGAGACAACATCATTATCTTATGTTGGAAGAAAATCCCTACATGGGACACGTGCATTCGTGTGATTTCCATTCCATCCACTAGGTGCCATATCAAGATAATGGCATACACTATATTAGATTATGAATCATAATGTATAATCTTAACTTAAAAATAATCAAAAAAAATTGAGATCCTACGCATCACTAATCCCATATTCACAAAAAGGGTTTCTTTAAGAAATATTTTAAATTTCAATCCTTCATAATGGCTTGTAAAGAAAATGTGAATTATCCTAAGAATATCCCCTGAGAGTGTCGTAATCAAGAGTGCAGCAAGGCTCATTTTCGGGCACCAGTTCCTGTTCAATTCTAGCTCAAAGCGGTGTTTTCGGGTTTTACCCCTAGATGTATCTGTGCCAGAGCTGCCTCTACCTGTTCGTATCCAGATAGGGACGTATTACTTGAAATATCTACATAATCTATTCCTTACCAAAATACCAGGATGTTATTGTATGTATTTATTCAATGACTAACTTAGGGATTCTTCCCTAATTATACATTTTCTAAATCTAGTTTCCATGTATTCTACTAAACTTCCTTTGATACCAACTATAAGGACCCAACCCCAGTTTCCTGGAGCCGGTGCCTTATTTGATTATGTTGGCATACATACAAGGAATACTAATCCCGAAAGACCAAGTAGTTTAGTATTATTGGAAACAATTTACATACATAAGTTTAACATTACAACATGAAGGGAATCAAAACACTATTTTGATCCACTAGAAACATCATGCCTATTAGATTATGCTTGCAAGTCATTCATAAATTACTTCTTCATGTCCTAAGAAAATGAAACATAAAAAATGGGTGAGATCAAATGCTTAGTAAGAGTAAGAAATACAGTGGAAGATAGCATAAACATCAGACATGGTGAATAATTTAAAACACATGCCTTTAATAATGAACTTGAACACATTATTGTAGGAATATGAGCTGAATAAATAGTGTCATAATAAAACATAATCAGGGATATTCTACTAGTAGAATAACCAGATGATCTCTAAATACTAGCATCATAATGAGGGAATTTCATATGTCGGGCATCATAACCATACCATCCAAGCCTCGTGCTAGGACCATAAAATAATCATTTTGTCAAGGCCTCGTGCCAAGGCCATTATTTGTCTCATGAGACCTACCGATGCATTGAGGGGCTATAGAGGGCCGCACCTATCACATAATAATTCCAATGCATTCCTCGTATGAGAGGGGATCAACTTAAACAACATATACCTTCATATTGAAACTATCATATGAAATGTAACTAACCTTCCCCAATTATTAAACATAAAACACTAACCATTCCAAGTAATATGGTGAATGGTTTTAGGATAGATCACCCACAATCGATTTAGTCATAAACCGTTAAATAAAATATGGTATATTAATTCATAAATGATTAAACCCAGTAATACCACCACTACTGGAAAACAGGTCTATACCCACGATTTTCCAAAATCGTGGGTATAGGGATAGTGGGTGAACCTATACCCACGGTTGTGCCAAAAACCGTGGGTATAGTTTTTTTTAAGTCCTATACCCATGGTATTGGAGAGAACCGTGGGTATAGGGTATTTTTCAAAGACCTATACTGACGGTTCTTGGAAACTGTAGGTATTGCGGGGGCTTTTTTTTTGAAGACCTATACCCACGGTTCTCTTGAACCGTGGGTATAGATTTCCCGCGTTATGGCACGGAAAGAAATTTTGGCGGGAGACGGAAAAAATTTTGTGGGTAGGATATTTTTCACGGTTTAGATTAATATGTTTATAAACATATAAACATAATATTTTAAATGTTCCTTAGCTCAGTTGGTCTATCATTGGGTTGCGGTTGTCATTTTTTGCATGAGTTGTGGGTTCGATTCCCCACAACCTTTTTTTTCTAATTTAAATACATAATATTAGTATATATAGGAAGATATATGCATATTAAACATGTAGAAAATGCATCTCAGTTGGTGGTGTGGCTGCGATTATTACCGCGTGTCCCTGGTTCGAAGCCCAGCGGTCGCCATTTTGAATTTAAATACTGAATATAAATATATTTAAGCAGATATACGTACATATGATAGATGTGAAGCCCAGCTCGGTTGGTGTGGAGTTTCAGGGAGTTTGCGCGAGACCCGGGTTCGAATCCCTCCACGTACAATTTTTAAATTTAAATACCGAATATATACCAAATATCAATATATATAAGAAGTTATATATATAAATAACATATGAAGTGTCCAGCTTGGTTGGTGGTTTGCCTATGAGGGATAAAGGGAGTCGCGGGTTTGAAACCTGCTGGGTAAATTATTTGAATTTAAATACCCCATGGTTTTCAAACCATGGGGTCTGTTGTGTGACACGCTGGAATAACCAGTGTGCCACATGTGACACCCCTATACCCACGGTTCTTAAAACCGTGGGTATAGGCTGAGACCCCTATACCGACGCCATTCTATCCCACAGTTCCCAAAACCGTGGGTATAGCCTATACCCACGGTTTTGGGGGCTATACCCACGGTTTTGAACCATGGTTATAGGCCATTTTTCCTGTAGTTCACGGAATCCACAAGGGAATTTGAATCAAACTAAATGACTCTTATAAAATCATTAAGAAATATATAGATAAATACTCTTTTATTTTGAAAAGAAGATTTATTTTAGAAGATATTTGTATAAAACCATAAGTAAAGTAAGATATTATTTTCATAATAAAATGATTATTTTTAGAAAGATAATGGTTTCCAAAACAGATTATAGAGTGCCCTTGTAAATAGATATGAATTGGAGAAATTCCCTTGAATCAGGCTTATATTTTGGAAAAAAATTTAATGTTCCTTTTAAAATGTGTAACTATCCATAAAATATGGAAGGATTCTGGTTTTAAACATATATATGATACTCACATAGAATATATGATGAGTACAAAACAATATATAAGAATTTCATTATGGTAATTAAACAATGAAAGTATCCTGAATGAAAATGGAAGTTCGGGTGGAAAAAACCTTACCTCAACTCCAAACATGTTCCGCTCTTGTAATTAAGCTCTTGGAATATGAAATTATACTTGTTAATAACTTATTTCATAACCTATAAGGCATTTATTTAGTTTACAATAATTATGGTTAGTTCATTTATGTCTTTATTGATAAGTTATTGTATAGAGTTTCATCGTTCTGGAGTGTCTGTTTCCTTTATTTTCATATTCGGTTCACTTTTTTTTAAGTAATGAAGTTAATCTTGAATGGTTATAAATATCTAGGATTGGAATTATATATTATTAATGAACATAAATAATTTGTTATGGTAATTTATATCATTTGGTTACATGGAATGAGGATGAATCATTAGATGACAACCATTACGATTATTCGGCGGTATTTGGAATATTATGAACTATTTTTGTCATATAACATAATTATATGTACATATTCTGGTCCATGAATATTAATTAGGTTATAACACATATATTATAGTCTTGTTCAACCATTAATATGGTTTCATGACCAGTAATGAAGAATAAATTGAAGAATGAAACTTTGTCGTCCTCGAAGCTTATAAATCAGAACCTCATGGACGTCGATTTTGTTTATAAAAATAAAAGGGAGGGAGTGATAATATTTATGATATTTATTCCATTAACATGATATAAATCTAGTATATAGTTCTTACTAGATTTATCATGGTCATTTGGATAGAGGAGGTGAGGAGAGAAAAATAAAAGAGATGTACTTGAAAATAAAATAAAAGTTAAGAGATCGCTTATGAAAATTCGGCAGCCTAACGGAGTCACTTAAAATTTCATAAAATAAAATAATCAGAACCAAATTTAATCTCATCATATTGAAATAAAAATTATATTAAGAAGAATAAATAAAATTAAACCCCAACATATGAGAAAATAATTTCAAATAGCTAACATAAATGAAGTGTCGACTTAAAGAAGGGAATGAAGGATTCCCTTCCCTTGTAGAATAACTCCTAGATCCTGAAGTATGGGACCTTGGGAGATTAGGGAAACCTTGGGAGGACTTATAGAGAGGTAAAACCAATAGTGCTTCGAAAATGAGGGATTTTTAATGAAAGAAAACGAATGGATGAGTGGGTATTTGTAGAAAAAGAGGGGTAATTTTTTTATAATTTCAAAGGGACTCCTCATTAGTGGTTTTTTCCAAACCATGGGCTTGCCCACGGTTTAAGCCACTTGGGACACATCATTTCATAAGTTACTATACACAAGTCTACTATACTTTTATATTTAATTATTACATCATTATGATGTCATTAAACTACTGAAAACTCCAAACTGTATTTTTACTCTTCATGAAAAATTCATGTATTTTAGAAAAATCCCAAATATTCACCCCTACCATTTTTTGACCTCTACAATTAAAGAGTGAAATCCTTTTTTCAAAAATAATTTTATAAATATTATTAATTTAATTTTTATTTAAGGTCATAGTTAATTCGAAAAATTATAATCTTGAAGTGCAGTTAGTTTTATGTGACATTGAAAAATTAATTAAGATCCCATTATCATATTGCGTTAAGAAAATAAAATAATATCATTATTTTCTATTCAAGGGTCATTATACTATTCATATTACTATTCATAAGGGTATGTTACTATTCACCAAAAATCAATTTTGTTCTATCAAACTCTAAATGACTTACTGAACACAACTCAAGATGACCATTTCTTGAAATTCAAAACATAGAAGAGGCAATGTTGTGTTTAATGGATAGATTATAAAATTGCATTCTATATTTATTTTCAAAACCTTGGGGTGTTACATATAAACACCATAAAAATATTACTTAATTTTATGTTAGTGAAAGTGAAATTTATCAATATAAAATGAATAAGAATATAATTTATGGAAATAAGGAATTCTGAAAAAAAAAATTGGAAGGATAGAATAGTGGTGTATAGAAAGAATGATTCTACTGAAGTTATATTATATGAATGTAAGAAGCCTATTCACATTATACTAGACTACTTGAAACATAAAAAGAAGTAAAATAATAAAATATATTTTTATAAAGGAATGGAAATGTGGAATTTAGAGTTATGAATAATAATTAGAGCACTGGTGAAGATTCATCCTCTTCTAAAGATTTTAGTGATTCAGATAGTGGAAAAATATAAATATTGTTAAATTTTATGATAAATCTTCTAAAAATGAATAATAATTAATGGTAAGGGTAATATAAATATATCATAAAAAATTATATTTGGATCCTGGATTTTATTTCACTATATATGATGAGGATGATTCTCCACCAATTAATGAAATTGAAAGATATGCACCTAGTCTTTGGAAGAAAAATAAAAAAAATATGAAAGAATATAATTTCTTAACTTATATATTTCTAAAATAAATCACTGTATTTATAATCTTACTTTTGATTTTGATGTTAAATATAACATTGTTTCAAATAATAATCGTTATAACATGGTTATTAAATAAAATATAAATATATTAGTCTAAGAAAGCCTCTATCTAATTTTACTTTCAATAGAGTTAATTTTGATAAACTCTAAGGATAGTTGAAATATTATTTCATTTCCTTCAAAATAGGTTTATCTTTTGGAATGTTACATATTTAGAAAAATTATTTTGTTCCTAAAAGTAAACATTTCTATTCTAAAATTCAAAGAGGATGACACTAATGAATAAATTGTTATATGAAAAAGGTTTAGTCATTTATAAATCATTAGACATATATTTCTCAAGATCTCATAGTCATTCAATGTGTTAGGGTTGAAATTTTATGGGTGAATAAAGTTTGGTTTTCAAACATTAATGGGTCCACGAAATTATGGGTACAAAACATTTATTCTCGAGTATTTTTGAAAAAAATTGATAAGTACCTTCAGCCAAAAAATATTGTACATGGAAAATAGTTACTCTTGATACACGACCAAAGACAAGTACGTCTTTAAAAATGTAAAAAAATTAATCCTGAAAATGACACACTTGGAGACAATGCAATTGGAATTTTTTTTATTATTTTTCATGCTTTTTCCATTAATAAATATTAAATTTCAAATATACTTTATTTTATAGGCCATAATAAAAACCTCATTAAAATAATTCACTTATGTGATAATGATCACTCTATGATACTTGGGTGTGATAGACATACCATCACAAGTTCAGATGAATTTTACTTGTTATCTACTGATAGGAATGATAATGTATACACTTTAATCTTAAAGTAGGTTAGTCATTGGTCCCTATATGAGGATAGAAAAATGCTCGGGATTTGAATTGAACTTTTTATTATGTTTTATAAATAATCATAGTTAATATAATTTTTACATTTAAAATAAAATATGATTAATATAATAATTTTTTACAATAGTTCTAATCAAATTGATCATATGTATAATCATAACTTCTCTCAAATACAGAGAAATATATAATCCACTATAATGGAATATTTTAATTTTGATGGGTATATACAACCCTTTATGGTTTATTTTTAATCACTACAGGCTTAACCTAAGACTATATTTTTCACACATGGAGTTACAACCTAGACATATTCTTTTTTAGTAGGAGGAATAAACCAAACCTACCTTTATCTTGATAAATGCATAATCGAATCCACATACTATATATATGTTAGGAATAAAGTTTAAATACCTTTTTGGGGATGGTATAACCCAATATTCATAAATTGTATAGGGTATTATTGTAACACCCCAAGCTTCCATGATATGCTTCTCCTTCAATAATACCTTAGCTTGCATTGTACGCAACTTCGAGTTCTAACACACCGCGATTAATCATAGCCGTTATGAATATTAATACGCACTTTTTAAATTTATAGAAATTTTATATTTCAAAATGGACTTCATTTTTGTATTCGGAATATAGAAATTATCCTAATTTGAATTTTCTGTAATTTTCTGAGAACTTCCAATTTTTGATGAATAGTGAAAAATACTTAAAAACCACTTTTTTAATCAAAATAAATTATGGTGATAAATTATACTATTGATTGGTTTTAAAGTATAATTGGAATATATTTTAACATTTTATCCAATGGTGGTCATTAGAATTAATTTCACTTTGAAATTGGATATAAACAATTGTCAATCTTTTGATATATATTGTTTCTTAAAAACACGCTATTTGTTGTGCAGCGGGAATTAATTATAAAAATAATTAAAGAAACTTACATGTTTCAGATTTTGTAAAATAGATATCATTTTTTGAATTTTTAATATCAATTATAGCTTAGGGTAAAATTTTGTCATTGTTCTGAAAAACTTCAATTTTTGATGAATAGTGAAACCACTAAGTGATAGTTAAAAACTGATTTTTCATTTAAATGAAACATTACCACTTCTGTGATTTGATTTTCAAAAATCCGACATAAATGGTTGTCATTATGAAGTAAAATGTGGTTCAATGGGATTAAAATAATTTTTTGGTGAATAGTAACTTTTAAGTTTAATTAATCGCGATTAAAGGTAATTAGTGAAATTTATGGTAAAAATGATATTATAAAAATATGAAATTACTTTTACACTTGTCCTATACTTATTGTATGAGTCATGTATGACCAAGACAATCCATGGGTCAACTTGGGGACCCCATAGAGACACTTGGGTAAGAAAATGGCATTAATAACTTTTTATTTAAAGTAAAAATAAAATTGTCACAAACATGTGTTGTTTTACTAAAACAATTATTACATGGGGTAATAAAAGTTAACTTTTAGACTATAAATATCCATTGTAAATCTAAAAGTATTTAATACATCATGTTAATTTTTTTATAATTTTTATACATTATATAAATTAAAATTTTATGACACAATGATGATGCAGCGATTACCTCATTAATTAACGATTTAAATAAAATGAAAAGATGATGTAAAATCTAAGGCTTACACTTGTCAAAAACCTATTGGATGAGCATATTTAGAACCCTAATCACCATATCCTCGAAATATATCATTGTGGGACCTTTAGAATCCTAAAATCATTTCATAATAAAGTAACATTTCAATCTTTCCAAGAGTGCCCCTCCTCTCCTCTTATAAAAGGCCCCCACCACTACCACCTTATTCACACCATCCAAGCCATTTGGCTCAGCCAACCTCTGCCCAAATACTCTCTCAACTTCTCTATCTTACTCCTAGAAGCCTCACTTTTGTCAGAAGTCTTCCCAAGGAAGACTTTTCCTCAAATCAAATAGAGTTACCTGATTTAAAGGCAGTGTCTTCTCTTACGTTGTTTTGTTTTATTTTGCTTCTACAACCCCCTAAACTCTTTTTATTCTTTTCTTTTGTAACAACACCAGTATATTAAATATACTTGGATGTTTTTATGAGAATGATTTTATTTACACTTACACACACCTTTGTCTAATGGTTAAAGAACATACGGTTTCTGTGGGTGGCGAATTACTATCTCACAAAACGATGATTGTTCAATATTCTTTTAATACCTCTCATGGTGGCCATTATGATGAAACTAGTTTTATATATGATATATATTATGTTTTTGTTTTCTTTATAATTCTGTATTTTTCATTTATGTTATACCTTTATGATTTCCATTATGGGTAAACGCGATAATTTCATTTTAGGAAGTGCAGACTACCTCCCCCTCAAAGTGATTTGAATCATTAATTCCATATGTGGGATGTATAAAGGATGAAGTAAATGTTATTATACATTATATTATACTGGAATTATATTATACCTTTATATAATTATAATTTCATTCCATTAAATACGAAATAGAAATGAAATTAGCGTTCATGCGTACGTACGGCTTACCGTTTTCATGAATGGTGCATTTCATTTCTTACCTCTAAATGTTACGGAATATTATAAATGCATGTATATACTGGATATATATGATATATATGATATCTACATCATGAATATAATTTTGGATATAATGGATATTTCACCACATGAACAACTTATAATTATAAGAAGTTTATTTTTGACTCAAGTACCAAAGATCGACAAAATGACCGTTATTAACTTAAATAATTACATAATGTTCCTAACATGGTAATAAGTGATATAAAATGAATAATGAACATGAAAAATGTTATTAAGAAAATATAAATTAACTCTAGTTTATTATTTATGATATTAAAGAATTATCGAGTCACGTCGGACACGAACCAAGGGAACTTATTATGTATGGGGTGATAAAGACTTCTCCACCATTGTGACTACTATTTGAGTTTCGGCTTCCTCTACAAGACATAAATTTTTTTTAAATGAAAAATAAATACAAAGTTTTAATTTTATTTTATTTTTCTATTTATAATTGTTTTGATAATGTTTTTATTATATCAATGTGTTGTATTTTTATCTTGTGATTGAAATGTGGAAATTTTATGTTTCCTTTATGCATGTTTTATGTGATATGATTATGTTAGGGTTTATGATATGTTTAAACCTATTCATATGAGGAATGAATTGGACTTAATAAGTGATGGGTGGAGCCCACTATAGCTCTTTGATGCATTGGAAGGTCTCATGAGACAAACTAGTGTCTTGGCACGAGGCCTTGACAAAATATTATTTGTAGTCTTGGCACGAGGCCTTGTCTACATGGTTATGATAGTCTGGCATTATGAATTCCATCATTTTGAAAGTGGATATTGATATTTCATGTGATTATTCGACCAGTATAATATCCATGTAAAGAAGTAAATGGCACTATCTCATTTTAATTTTTCCATATTATGTTTAAGTTCAAGTTTAAAAGGCTTTTGTTTTAGTTATACATTGCCTAAAATATTTATATTTATTTATGAAAGCGTCCGCTATATTGTTATACTTACTGATCATTTGAGCTCACCCATTCCAATGTTTTAATTTTTCCAGGATGTGAAGAAGTATATTATGAATGACCTACAAGGATAGTATGAGGGGATATGAAGACAAGATGTTGTTGTAGTTTTGTTTTACTTTATGATGTAATGTAAGACATATGAATGTATCTAGTGTTTCCAAGGCTACTAAACTAATCGGCCTTTCCAGAATTGATCTTTTGTGATCATTCCAATGTTATGCAATAATGCACTGACTCTGGGTAAATGGGGTCGGGGCGTTACAGTTGGTATCATAGGAAGTTTAGTACTAACCTTAAAAGCTAGATCTAGATAAACTCTAATTAGAGCACATAGCCCTAAGATAGGCTTTGAGGATAAGTATAGAAGAACTTCCTAGAATTTTGGTATTATATAGATTTTGTGAGTTTTCTGGGAAATACATCCCTATCTGGATACGAGTAGGTAGAGGCGGATCTGGCACAGATGTACCTAGGGGTAAAACCTGAAAACACCGCTTTGAGCTAGACTCGAACGGGAACTGGTTCATGACAACGGGCCTTACTGCACTCTTGTTTACGACACTCCCGGGGGATATGCTTAGGATAATTCTCATTTTAATTACAAACCATTATTAAGGGTTTTTGAGTATATACTTCCTCAAAGAAAACATTTTTATGATTATGGATTATATCCATAAATATTTCAATTTATGTTAAGTGTTTTATAAGTATGGAATTATGTATTTTTATTCATAAACTAATCTAGTTCATGCCATTGTTTAGAAATGGATCCTAGTGGAAGGAATGGAAACTGTATCAATACACGCACTCCATGTAGGGATTTCCCTCCTTCTTATGATAATTATAATGGAGATGGAGATACAACTAGTGTTGATCAACTTATCACCATACTGGGACAACTCACTCAGGTTATGAATAATAACCTTACTCGTATGGAGCACCCTGGTCCGCAACTTGGAGGATCAATGTTAGACAGCTTCATGAGGCAACAACTTCCAACATTTAATGGGGGTACAAATCCATTAGTAGCTGAGCAATGGATAAAATCCTTAGAAAAAATATTCCATGCCTTGGGGAGTAGCGAAAGGGATAATGTTTTCATGGCAGTTTACCGCCTCACTGGAGATTCCGATCAATGGTGGTCACTGATTCAAAACACTAAGAAAGATGATGAAGTATCAAATAAGGAATGGAGGGAGTTCAAAGAGGTTTTATTAGAAAAATACTTCCCTCATGACCATCGAGCAGATATGGAAAGGCAATTTCTGAGTCTGAAATAAAAGGAGGATGAGAATGTCACAAAGTATGAGGCTAAATTTACAAGGTTAGCAAGGCATGCAGCAGATTATATATGTAACCCAATAATTAAGATTGATCGTTTCTTTGATGGGTTAAAACCATTTCTCGATCGAGCATTAGTCTCACAAAACTTCTCGTCGTACGAAGATATTGTCTCATGTGCTATCAAGACAGAAAAGGAATTCTCTAAATCTTATGACAATAAAGTAAAGCAAAATAAGAAGAGAATAGTGGAACAAGAGATAGATAATGGGAAAAAGGGAAAGAAGGATTTTCCATTATGCGATAATTATGGTAATAATCACCCTGGTACTTGCCTAAAAGGAATGGGAGTTTGTTATAAATGTGAAGAAAACGGTCACCAGGCTCGTGATTGCAAGGGAAAGAAAGAGGTTATCAATGTTGAATGCTACAATTGTAGGGAAATGGGGAATTATGCAAATTAATGTCCTAAGCGTTAGGGAAACTTACCTTAGAAAAGGCCAAGGGATCAAGGACAATCTTATGTTGTTACTACAGTTGAAGTGGAATAATTAATGTATTGGTGCTTTTGGAATCAAGGATTATATTCTGGTTATATGGATAATGTGATATATATATATAAGGATTGTACTGCAGTACTTTTTGTTTTCATTAAGAACTTAATATGATGAAGGTAATCATATTTTTAGTATGTGACAATAATAGAAACTTTACTCTGTTTGGGGAATATGATGTTACAATTTATTTTGGAATTTAGAGACCTTTTATAGAAAGTCTGGATATATGTATTTTGGATAACTATAAAGGTTGGAATGAATTAAGTAGAAATTTGGATATTATTGTTTAAGGTTAAAAAATTTCTGAAGATTATTTTTGGAATATTATAATACTATACTTTTAGGAAAAGGAAAACCTGCAGGTTGGGGGATAACCCGTCACATCAGACAAATCTGCAGGAATCGAACCCACAACCATAGTGTGACAGGCCTTTATTACGTACCACTAGCCTACAGGAAGTCCCTGGTTATTAGAAAATAGTTTTCCTAATCTAAATGGTATGTGTTAATATTTGGAACCTTATACAATTAGGATAAATAGAATTTTTTTGAGTTCTGTTTCCATTTGGAGTGAAAGATGGGTTGTGGTAAAATTTATTAAAGAATGAAATTCTACATGACAAGTATATTTCCTTACGTTCTTAGTAAATCTCTTGAATAAATTCCTCAACATTATGAAAGGTAACTTAAAACAAAAACATTGTCGGTTAACTTTTCCAACAGGGGATTCAATGACCGTTTAACCAATCACAAGTTTGTGATTTTATTGTGGTTAACTTTCTCCTAATCCTATTTTATACAACCCTCCATCAGACCTTGATGGATTGTTTTTCCTCCATATCCATGTATTCATAGAATCCTAGTATTGTCTATCTCGGGTGACCTTTGTACTTCTCTTTCGTTCTTTTAAAGTTATATTTTTATAAACCCTATTTCCGATGTGGGTTTTCCACAAAGTTATTTGCTACTTTCAACCTTTTATTTTCGAAAAACAATTTCAAATTGTGAGGACGCAATTTATTGAAGGAGGGGATAATGTAACACCCCAAGCTTCCATGATACGCTTCTCCTTCAATAATACAATAGCTTGCATTGTACGCAACTTTGAGTTCTAACACACCGCGACTAATAAAAGTACCCGTTATGAATAGTAATACCCACTTTTTAAAATTATATAAATTTTATATTTCAAAATGGACTTCATTTTTGTATTCTTAATATCGAAATTATCCTAAGTTGAATTTTTTATAAATTTCTGAGAACTTCTAATTTTTGATGAATAGTGACAAATACTTAAAAACAACTTTTTTAATCAAAATAAATTATAGTGATAATTTATACTATTGAGTGGTTTTAAATTATATTTAGAATATATTTTTACCATTTTATCCAATGTTAGTCATTAGAATTAATTTCACTTTGAAATTGGACATAAACAATTGTCAATCTTTTGATATATATTGTTTGTTAAAAACAGGCTATTTGTTGTGACAGTGGGAATTAATTATAAAATTAATTAATGCAACTTACATTTTTGGGATTTTTTAAAATAGACATAATTTTTGAATTCGTTATATCAATTATAGCTTAGGGTGAAATTTTGGCATTGTTCTGAAAAACATCAATTTTTGATGAATAGTGAAACCACTAAGTGATATTTAAAAACTGATTTTTAATTTAAATGAAACATTACCACTTCTATGATTTGATTTTCAAAAATCCTACATACATGGTTTTCATTAGAAATTAAAATTTGGTTCAATGGGATTAAAATATTTTTTTGGTGAATAGTAACTTTTAAGTTTAATTAATCACGATTAAAGGTAATTAGTGAAATTTAAGGTAAAAATGATATTATAAAAATATGAAATTACTTTTACACTTGTTATATATTTATTTTATGAGTCATGGACAACCAATAGAATCCATGGGTCAACTTGGGGACCCCATGGAGCCACTTGGGTAAGAAAATGACATTGATAACTTTTTATTTAAAGTAAAGATAAAATTGTCACAAACATGTGTTGTTTTACAAAAACAATTATTACATGGGATTATATAAGATAACATTTCGACTATTAATATTCATTGGAAAGCTAAAAATATTTCATACATCATGTTACTTTTTTTATAATTTTTAGACATTATATAAATTAAATTTTTTAAGACACAATGATGATGCAGTGATTACCTCATTAATTAACGATTTAAATAAAATGAAAAGATGATGCAAAATCTAAGGCTTACACTTTTCAAAAACCTATTGGATGAGAATATTTCTAGGCCTTATCACCTTATCCTCTAAATATATCTTTGTGGGACCTTTATAATCTGAAAATCATTTCATAATAATGTAACATTTCAATCTTTCAAAGAGTGCCCCTCCTCTCCTCTTATAAAAGGCCCCCACCACTACCACTTTATTCACACCTTCCAAACCATTTGGCTCGGCAAACCTCTTCCCAAATACTCTCTAAACTTCCCTATATTACTCATAGAAGCCTCACTTTGGGAAGAAGTCTTCCCAAGGAAGACTTTGTCTCAAATCAAAAAGAGTTACCCGATTTAAAGGTATTGTCTTCTCTTACGTTGTTTTGTTTTATTTTGCTTCTCCAACCCCCTATACTCTTTTTATTCATTTATTTTGTAACAACACCAGTATATTCAATATACTTTTAGTTTTTTATGAGAATTATTTTATTTACACTTACACACACCTTCGTGTAGTGGTTAAAGAACATACTGTTTCTGTGGGTGGTGAATTACTGCCTCACGAAACGATGATTGTTCAATATTCTTTTAAAACCTCTCATGGTTGACATTATTATGACACTACTTTTATATATGATATTTTTTTTTCCTTGTGATTCTATATTTTTTATTTATGTTATACCTTTCTGATTTCTATTATGGGTAAACGTGATAATTTCATTTTAGGAAGTGTGGACTTCCGCCCCCTCAAAGTGATTTTAATCGTTAATGCCATATGTGGGTTGTATAAAGGATGGAGTAAATGGTATTATAAATTATATTATACTGTAATTATAGTATAACTTTATATAATTATAATTTCATTCCATTAAATACGAAATAGAAATCAATGTAGCGTTCATGCGTACGTACGGCTTACCGTCTTCATGAACGGTGCATTTCATTTCTTGCCTCTAAATGTTATGTAATATTATAAATGTATGTATATACTGGATATATATGATATATATGATATCTAAATCATGAATATAATTCTGGATATAATGGATATTTCACCACAAGAACATCTTGTAATTATAAGAAGTTTATTTTTGACTCAAGTACCAAAGATCGACAAAATGACCATTATTAACTTAAATAATTACATAATGTTCATAACATGGTAATAAGTGATATAAAAGGAATAATTAACATGAAAAAGGTTCTTAAGAAAATATAAATTAACTCTAGTTTATTATTCAAGAGGTTAAAGAACGATCGATTCAAGTCGGATACGAGGTAAGGGAACTTCTTAACCCAATATCTGTTCTTTGGGTTAATCTCCTACTTTAAAATTATGTCATGATATTATTATGTCCTATCTTGTATTTGTACTTTATTTATGTGTACTTATAGTGAATACACATAATAGATCTATTTTATTTAGAAATTTATTTTTTTACGGACTTCGTCTCAATCTCCTTTCATTGAACATATTATGTTTTATACACAACTTTCTTTTATACTATGTATAAACCCCTTTGACTTTTACTTTTATTCAAAAGGAATATTTTTATACGAAGCGTGTTTACTAAATGAAAAAAATTAATGTTTTTTCTTACGTATGGGGCAATAAAGACTTCTCCACCATTGTGACTACTATTTGAGTTTCGGCTTCCTCTACAAGCCATAAATTTTTTTTAAATGAAAAATAAATACAAAGTTTTAATTTTCTTTTATTTTTATATTGGAAATTGTTTTGAAAATGTTTTTATTATATCAATGTGTTGTATTGATATCTTTTGATTGAAATGTGGAAATTTTATGTTTCCTTTATGCATGTTTTATGTGATATGATTATGTTATGGTTTATGATGTGTTTAAACCTATTCATATGAGGAATGCATTGGACTTAATAAGTGATAGGTGGATCCCGTTATAGCTCCTCGATGCGTCGGCAGGTATCATGAGACAAACTAGTGTCTTGGCATGAGGCCTTGGCAAAATCTTATTTTTAGTCTTGGCACGAGGCCTTGGCTACGTGGTTATGATAGTCTGGAATTATGAATTCCATCATTATGAAAGTGGTTATTGATATTGCATGTGATTATTCAACCAGTATAATATTCATGTGAAGAAGTAAATGACATTATCTCAATTTACTTTTTCCATATTATGTTTATATTCAAGATTAAAAGGATTTTGTTTTAGTTATACATTGCCTTAAATGTTTATGTTTGTTTATGAAAGCTTCCGCTATATTGTTATCCTTACTGAGCATCTGATCTCACCCATTCCAATGTTTTAATTTTTCCAGGATGTGAAGAAGTATATTATGAATGACCTGCAGGGATAGTATGAGGGGATATGAATACAAGATGTTGTTGTAGTTTTTTTTTACTTTATGATGTAATGTAAGACTTATGAATGGATCTAGTGTTTCCAAGGTTACTAAATCAATCGGTTATTCGAGACTTCATCTTTTGTGATCATGCCAATGTTATGTAATAATGAACTGACTCTGGGTAACTGGGGTCGGGGCATTACAGTTGGTATCAGAGGCAGTTTAGTACTAACCTTAGAAGATAGATTCAGATAAACTCTGATTAGAGCACATAGGCCTAAGATGGACTTTGAGGATTAGTATAGAAGAACTTCCTAAATTTTGGTATTATAGAGATTTTGTGAGTTTTCTGAGCAATATATCCCTGTCTGGATACGAGAAGGTAGAGGCAGCTCTAGCACAGATGTACCTAGGGGTAAAACCCGAAAACACTACTTTGATCTAGACTCGAACGGGAACTGGTGCATGACAACGGGCCTTACTGAACTCTTGGTTACGACACTCCCAGGAGATATGCTTAGGATAATTATCATTTTCATTACAAACCATTATGAAGGGTTTATGAGTATATACTTCCTCAAAGAAAACATTTTTATGATTATGGATTATATCCATAAATAGTTCAATTTATGTTAAGTGTTTTACAAGTATGGAATTATGTATTTTGATTCATAAACTAATCTAGTTTATGATATTGTTTAGAAATGGTGCCTAGTGGAAGGAATGGAAACTATATCAATACACGCACATCAGGTAGGGATTTCCCTCCTGGTTATGATATTTATAATGGAGCTGGAGATACAACTGCTGATGATCAACTTATCACCATACTGGGACAACTCAGTCAGGTTATGAATAATAACCTTACTCGTATGGAGCACCCTGATCTGCAACGTGGAGGATCAATGTTAGTCCTGTTCATGAGGAAACAACCTCAAACATTTAATGGGGGTACAAATCCATTAGTAGCTGAGCAATGGATAAAATCCTTAGAGAAAATATTCCATGCCTTTGCGAGTAGTGAAAGGGATAAAGTTGTCATGGCAGTTTACCGCCTCACTGGAGATGCCGGTCAATGGTGGTTGCTGATTCAAAACACAAAGAAAGATGATGATGTATAAAATATGGAATGGAGGGAGTTCACAGAGCTTTTCTTAGAAAAATACGTCCCTCGTCACCATCGAGCAGATATGGAAAGGCAATTTCTGAGTCTGAGAGAAAAGGAGGATGAGAATGTCACAAAGTATGAGGCTAACTTTACAAGGTTAGCAAGGCATGCAGCAGATTATATATGTAACCCAAGAAGTAAGATCGATCGTTTCTTTGATGGGTTAAAACCATTTCTCGATCGAGCATTAGTCTCACAAACCTTCTCGTCATACGAAGATATTGTCTCATGTGCTATCAAGACAGAAAAGGAATTCTCTAAATATTATGACAATAAAGTAAAGAAAAAGAAGAAGAGAACAGTGGAATAAGAGATAGATAAACGGAAAATGGGAAAGAAGGATTTTCCATTATGAGATAATTGTGGGAAGAATCACCCTGGTAATTGCCTAAAAGGAATGGGAGTTTGTTATAAATGTGGAGAAAAAGGTCACCAGGCTCGTGATTGCAAGGGAAAGAAAGAGACTATCAATGTTGAAGGCTACAATTGTAGGGAAATGGGGCATTATGCAAAGTAATGTCCTAAGCGTCAGGGAAACTTATCTCAGAAAAGGCCAAGTGATCAAGGAAAATCTTATGTTGTTACTACTATTAAAGTGGAATAATTAATGTATTGGTTCTTTTGGACTCAAGGATTATATTCTGGTTATATGGATAATGTGATATATATATATAAGGATTGTAATGCAGTACTTGTTGTTTTCAATAAGTATTTAATATGATGAAGGTAATCATATTTTTAGTATGTGACAATAAGAGAAACTTTACTTTGTTTGGGGAATCTGATGTTACAATTGATTTTGGAATTTAGAGACATTTTTGAGAACGTCTGGATAGAGGTATTTTGGATAACTATAAAGGTTGGAATGAATTAAGTTGAACTTTGGATAGTATTTTTTAAGTTTAAAACATTTCTGGAGATTATTTTTGGAATATTATAATACTATACTTTTAGGAAAAGGACAACCTGCAGGTTGGGGGATAATCTGTCACATCAGACAAAGCTGCAGGAATCGAACCCACAGCCATAGTGATATAGGCCTTTATTACCTACCACTAGCCTACAGGAAGTCCCTTGTTATTACAAAATAGTTTTCCTAATCCAAGTGGTATGTGTTAATATTTGTAACCTTATACAATTAGGATAAAGAGAATATTTTTGAGTTCTGTTTCTATTTGGAGTGAAAGATGGGTTATGGTAATATTTATTAAAAAATTAAAGTCTACATGAAAAGTAAGTATATTTCCTTACATTCTTAGTAAATCTCTTGAATAAATTCCGCAACATTATGAAAGGTAACTTAAACAAAAATGTTGTCGGTTAACTTTTCCAACTGGGGATTCAATGACCGTTTAACCAATCACAAGTTTTTGATTTTATTGTGGTTAAATTTCTCCTAATCCTATTTTATAAAACTCTCCATCAGACCTTAATGGTTTGTTTTCCACCATATCCATGTTTTCATATAATCCTAGTATCAGTTATCTCGGGTGACCTTTGTACTTCTCTTTCTTTCTTTTGAAGTTATTTTTATTAACCCTATTTCTGATGTGGGTTTTCCACAAAGGTATTTTCTACTTTCAACCTTTTATTTTCAAAGAACAATTTCAAATTGAGAGGACGCAATTTATTGAAGGAGGGGAAAATTTAACACCCCAAGCTTCCATAATACGCTTCTCCTTCAATAATACAGTAGCTTGCATTGTACGCAACTTCGAGTTCTGACACACCGCGACTAATCAAAGTAGCTGTTATGAATAGTAATACTCACTTTTTAAAATTATAGAAATTTTATATTTCAAAATGGACTTCATTTTTGTATTCATAATATCGAAATTATCTTAATTTGAATTTTTTGTAATTTTTTGAGAACATCCAATTTTTGATGAATAGTGAAAAATACTTAAAAACAACTTTTTTAATCAAAATAAATTATAGTGATAAATTATACTATTGAGTGGTTTTAAAGTATAATTAGAATATATTTTTACCATTTTATCCAATGGTGGTTATTATAATTAATTTCACTTTGAAATTGGACATAAACAATTGTCAATCTTTTGATATATATTGTTTCTTAAAAACACGCTATTTGTTGTGACAGCGGGAATTAATTATAAAATTAATTAATTCAACTTACATGTTTGGGATTTTGTAAAATAGACATAATTTTTGAATTCAGAATATCAATTATAGCTTAGGGTAAAATTTTGGCATTGTTCTGAAAAACATCAATTTTTAATGAATAGTGAATCCACTAAGTGATATTTAAAAACTGATTTTTCGTTTAAATGAAACATTACCACTTCTGTGATTTTATTTTCAAAAATACGACATCCATGTTTGTCATTAGGAAGTAAAATGTGGTTCAATGGGATTAAAATAATTTTTTGGTGAATAATAACTTTTATGTTTAATTAATCGTGATTAAAGGTAATTAGTGAAATTTAAGGTAAAAATGATATTATAAAAATATGAAATTACTTTTACACTTGTCCTATACTTATTGGATGAGTTATGGCCGACCCAGAAAATCCATGGGTCAACTTGGGGACCCCATGGAGCCACTTTTGTAAGAAAATGACATTAATAACTTTTTATTTAAAGTAAAAAATAAAACGGTCACAAACATGTGTTGTTT
The DNA here is from genome assembly GCA_963277665.1 of Viscum album. Lineage (NCBI taxonomy): Eukaryota > Viridiplantae > Streptophyta > Magnoliopsida > Santalales > Viscaceae > Viscum > Viscum album. Next base: position 2,091,411,926 of record OY728152.1, read on the forward strand.
TACTAAAACAATTATTACATGGGGTAATAAAAGTTAACTTTTAGACTATAAATATCCATTGTAAATCTAAAAGTATTTAATACATCATGTTAATTTTTTTATAATTTTTATACATTATATAAATTAAAATTTTTATGACACAATGATGATGCAGCGATTACCTCATTAATTAACGATTTAAATAAAATGAAAAGATGATGTAAAATCTAAGGCTTACACTTGTCAAAAACCTATTGGATGAGCATATTTAGAACCCTAATCACCATATCCTCGAAATATATCATTGTGGGACCTTTAGAATCCTAAAATCATTTCATAATAAAGTAACATTTCAATATTTCCAAGAGTGCCCCTCCTCTCCTCTTATAAAAGGCCCCCACCACTACCACCTTATTCACACCTTCCAAGCCATTTACCTCGGACAACATCTACCCAAATACTCTCTAAACTTCCCTAAATTAATCATAGAAGCCTCACTTTGGTCAGAAGTCTTCCCAAGTAAGACATTGGCTCAAATAAAAAAGAGTTACCCGATTTAAAGGTAATGTCTTCCCTTACGTTGTTTTGCTTTATTTTGCTTCTCCAACCCACTAAACTCTTTTTATTCTTTTCTTTTGTAACAAAACCAGTATCTTCAATATAATTGGATTTTTTTATGAGAATTATTTTATTTACACTTACACACACCTTCGTCTAATGGTTAAATAACATACTGTTTCTCTGGGTGACGAATTACTGCCTCACGAAACGATGATTGTTCAATATTCTTTTAACACCTCTCATGGTGGCCATTATGATGAAAATACTTTTATATATGATATATATTATGTTTTTTTTCCTTGTGATTCTATATTTTTCATTTATGTTATACATTTATGATTTCCATTATCGGTAAACGCGATAATTTCATTTTAGGAAGTGCGGACTACCGCCCCCTCAAAGTGATTTGAATCGTTAATGCCATATGTGGGATGTATAAAGGATGGAGTAAATGGTATTATACATTATATTATAATGGAATTATAGTATACCTTTATATAATTATAATTTCATTCCATTAAATACGAAATAGAAATGAAAGTAGCGTTCATGCGTACGTACGACTTACCGTCTCCATGAACGGTGCATTTCATTTCTTACCTCTAAATGTTATGTAATATTATAAATGCATGTATATACTGGATATATATGATATATATGATATCTACATCATGAATATAATTTTGGATATAATGAATATTTCACCACATGAACAACTTGTAATTATAAGAAGTTTATTTTTGACTCAAGTACCAATGATCGACAAAATGACCGTTATTAACATAAATAATTACATAATGTTCATAACATGGTAATAAGTGATATAAAAGGAATAATGAACATGAAAAATGTTCTTAAGCAAATAGAAATTAACTATAGTTTATTATTCAGGAGATTAAAGAACGATCGGGTCAAGTTGGACACGAGGTATGGGAACTTCTTAACCTAATATTCGTTCTTTGGGTTAATCTCCTACTTTAAAATTATGTCATGATATTATTATGTCCTATCTTGTATTAGTACTTTCTTTATGTGTACTTATAGAGAATACACATAATAGATATATTTTATTTAAAAAATTATCTTTGTAAGGACATCGTCTCAATCTCCTTTCATTGAGACATATTATGTTTTATACACAACTTTCTTTTATACTGTGTATAAACCCCTTTGACTTTTACTTTTATTCAAAAGGAATATTTTTATACGAAGCATTTTTACTAAACGACAAAATGAATGTTTTTTCTAACATATGCGGCAACAACGACTTCTCCACTACTGTGACTATTATTTGAGTTTCGGCTTCCTCTACAAGCCATAAATTTTTTTTAAATGAAAAATAAATACAAAGTTTTAATTTTCTATTATTTTTCTATTTAAAATGGTTTTGATAATGTTTTTATTATATAAATGTGTTGTATTGATATCTTGTGATTGAAATGTGGAAATTTTATATTTCCTTTATGCATGTTTTATGTGATATGATTATGTTATGGTTTATGATATGTTTAAACCTATTCATATGAGAAATGCATTGGACTTAATAAGTGACGGGTGGAGCCCGCTATAGCTCCTCGATGCATCGGCAGGTCTCATGAGACAAAATAGTGTCTTGGTACGAGGCCTTGACAAAATCATATTTATAGTCTTGGTACGAGGCCTTGGATACGTGGTTATGATAGTCTGGCATTATGCATTCCATCCTTATAAAAGTGGTTATTGATATTTCATGTGATTATTCGACCAGTAGAATATCCATGTGAAAAGTAAATGGCATTATCTCATTTTACTTTTCCCATATTATGTTTAAGTTCAAGTTTAAAAGGATTTTGTTTTAGTTTTACATTTCCTTAAATGTTTATGTTTACTTATGAATGCTTCTGATATATTGTTATCCTTACTAAGCATCTGAGCTCACCCCTTCCAATGTTTTAATTTTTCTAGGATGTGAAGAAGTATATAATGAATGACCTGTAGGGATAGTATGAGGGGATATTAATAAAAGATGTTGTTGTATTTTTGTTCTACTTTGTGATGTAATGTAAGACTTATGAATGTATCTAGTGTTTCTAAGGTTACTAAACTAATCGGTCTTTCGAGACTTGATCTTTTGTGATCATGCCAATGTTATGCAATAATGCACTGACTCTGGGTAACTGGGGTCTAGGCGTTATAATTATATCCCAACCATGATATTAAAAAAATTATATACCATATAACCAGTTGAATAAGTAAATCTCAAAGAGAAAAATAAATTGATTTCTCCCCATTATTAATAATCAAAATGATATATTCCAATTGAGAGTGTTGTAATAATATTAAATTTTGAACAAAAGTGCAAAATAAAACTATCCTCAACCTATAATACCACACCCCAACCATGATTTACACTTTTTTTAAGTGTCATATGTTTCTATATCCTTCCAAGTTATATTTCATTGAAATATTTTAGTTATTGGGATGGAAAATGTAGGTCACACGATTATGGTTTATGGTTAGTACTAGCCACGTGGAAACCATGTGATAGGCCAATATTTTTTAGAAGAGTCAATATGTATGGTTGGTGCATGGTTAGTCTAATCAGTGGTCCTACCCATCCAGATGTCCAGACCCTCTAGTAAGAGGCATGTGATTAGAGCATATTTTAGAAAAACATGAGGCCAAAATATGTGCAGTGTCTAGGTAATTAAATATTGGAAATTTTCATTATGAAAATCATATGTTTTAAAGGAAAAATCCTCCCTTTATTCACCAATTTTTCTTTTACAAACCCCAGGACTCCTCCCTTAAGATATCTCTAATTTGATTGGTGGGTTCTTTTTGTTCATTGAGATTTATGGAAAAATATTCAAGTTCAACTCATCTATAATATTACCTTCCTTATTTCCTTATTTATTTATTATTCTTTCCCTTTAATGATCATGGAGATCTAGGGTTACGAATTTCTCAATTAAGTGGGGGTGGGGGGGTTTGTTTGGTTGTACGTTTGGGTTACCCTAGATCTTTAACATTTTCTTAGATTATGGTATGGTGGGTTAACATTACAATTGTCAAAACCAATAAGATTAAATGTTAGTGGTCCCTTTCATATATTTTAACTTTAGAACCAAAATTTCATGTTTTTATAAATATGGGTATTAAGTGATTTAGAAATGGTATATAGTATAACTAATAGAATTTGTGAAAATGAAGTTTTTATATTTTAATTTCATCAAATTCTCATTGGGTTTCTATTTGTATCAAAGTGTAAATCCAATTTTATAATTCTGTAATTATCAAGTGTTTTTATAAATGCTCAATAGGTTCTTTGAAATTTATAGTTGATTTATATTGGGTGTTTTGGTTTTGGAAAAGAGTTGTTTCTCTCATTTTTATAATAATGTCTCTTTACCCACATCGCATTATAAAAAAGGATTTCTATCATATAATCACTTAAATAAATTCCCAAGAGGTTTTCGGAATAAATTAAATCTATGTTATAGTTGTTAGAAGAGGGTATTATGTAAACTATGAGTTATTTGATGGAACTAGAGTTTTTTCTTTAAAGGATGTTGGAGTCGATGGTTTGACTTGTTTTTTAAATGGTATGATATGTATAAATATTTTATTGAAACAATTGTTTGAGACACCACAATTTTTTATTCATCGATGAACATGAGTATCTTGGTGTAAATTATAGGTACACATATTTTACTAGTTAAATATAACTCTATGACTAATGTATCTAAGATAGATTTTATTTTTTTTAAGGTTTATCCCCCTTAGTTAGGCTGGTGAGGGGAACATCACATGTTTAGTAGGGTTATTATTATCTAACATCGACATTATTTAGTAGTTTAAGACCTTATCCAAGATAGTAAGAGTAAGTATTATAATCTCATGATTTTATTTCCTCAAACTACTTATATTGAATGAACTCATTTATGTAAATTTAAATTTTTCTTTTTAAAGAAAAATCTTCCATTCTCATTCTATTAATATAGAAAGAAATCATGTTTTATTCAACTCATTTTATTTTTTTAAAATATTTGTTCCAAAACTGAAATTAATCATTTTTTATTTGGAACAATAAAACCAAGTTTATATATTTATATCTATTTTCAATCTATGGTGAAATTTTATTACTATTAAAGTACATACATAGATCATAGGTTGGTTACCTATTATGAAATGTTTCTCATGCCTATCATCATTATAGGTTATTAAATTATTCTTGGATGTTGTATTTTGTTTTTTTAATCATAGTTTTGGTATAGTTTTTGGTTGATGGTGGTGGATAATAAAGGTTCTTCAGTTCCATGTGGATGCTGTTGGTGTGTTATATTTTAGTTTTATTTTTTCTATTTAGTATTTTTAAAGTACCAACATCTTAGTTTTTCTTATATTCACTCTATATTTGGCATATTTTCATCTAATCTATTTGATAGATTTGTTTTTAATTGTTTTCCTTGTATATTATTATTCCATTTATTTATCTATTTTCACTTCATTAGAATTTGTATTTATTTATTTCTACTTATTTCAATGGTATGGAACATTAAGGTATGTATTTTTCAAGATAGGTTCCTTGGTGGAAACCCATTTTTTTATAATTATTATGTAGGAAAAATAATTCTTATTGGTTTTATTTTTATTCCCTACATTTTTTTTCCACCAATGGAGGATCTGGAATAGCTCTAAAATATGTCATAGGTCGTATTGAGTTCTTGACCAAAGGGGTGTCCAAGTTTAGTTAATGAAAAAACAATATCAGATCATGGGATCATATAAAGGCCTAGGATCTAGAGTCACCATTTTATAATTTCTAATTTCCAGTAGATTGGAAGGTAAGATCATCCTAATTTTAGTGGTCACACACAAGTAAGTTCTTGATAAACACTTATTTGGGATGATTCTTGAGTTAACAGGGTGTTCTGGGGTGTTTATGTCTCAACAATGAACATAATTCTCCGATTTTTTTTTTTTGAGTTGGTTAGTCCTTTGTTGATTATTTATATTTTTTTTATAATATTAATAAATTATTTTTAGAATAACCAAGCATTATAGTGATATTTGGATTTCATTTTGGGTGTTCATGGTTATTGTAAATGGTTTGGAAGACCATTTTTAGACCCTAAAGATCGCTATAATATATTCCAATGAGCTTCACATGATTGTAACATGGTCTTCCAAACCATGAGGCCAAGAAATGATAAGTTTTTACTTTTTCTATATTTCAATATTTTTTATTCTATATGGTTCAATTCAATATTATTTAAGCATTCTATTAGTTTTGGATTTTCATTTAAGTTTAATATGAATTATAAATGATATTTTGGTAAATTTAAATTTAATTTCAATAATTAAATACTTGAGTTGTTCGGAAAATGAGTTGGAATTTATAAAATATTATAATATTTTCTTAAATGTTTTAAGGAATAAAATGAATTAATTTTTTATAAATGGTTTTTTTGAAACTTTTTAAGATATTTTGAGAGTGTTTTTTAGAAATATTTAAGTAATTCTATTCATGGTTTTGAGACATTAATGAATTGAAAAAAAAAATTAAAAATTGAATGAGATGAGTTTTAAAAAAATCAAATGACATTTTGTTTTTTAATTAAAAGATGTTATTTAAATAATGAATATAATTATTTTCTAGGAAGGAAAAATAATTTCCATATGATTTTAAATGTGGATGGGTGGGTGTTGGTTTTATGCATCCCTTTGGTTTTGAGTATTTTCCCTTTTGTTCTATTTGGTGGTGAGGTACTACGAGATTTGAATGTTTTTTAAATGATTTTTTTAATTTCACTTATAAGGGTTATTTTAATTTGTGTGGTTTAAATTTTTGGTATTTTATGATTTTGTTTTGTGCTACTTACTTCTAGAGTATACCCCCACCCAGTATTAATGTATTCGGAAGAGGTAGTTATGGGAATTTCATCGTAAGTAGACCCGCATTTTGATAATTATTTATATATGTCATTTTCTCTATCTTCCCTAGAAATGAAGCATGGTGATTGTTAAATTATATCCCAACCAAATAATTTCATTTGAGATCTATAAGTTATCATTCCTAGTACTTCCTTTGAAAACAATAATCTCAAGAGTTATAGTAATAGTTTCAGAATATCGAGGAGTCCTAATCTAGATTTATCTTATTGAGTATATTAAAATGATGTTACCTAACTTCATATTGAAGGGTATTAATTAAGATTTGTGGAAGTACACTATCGATAAAAATAATCTTAAGGACCTTTATTAGGAATACATTATGGAATTGTTCATCTAGAAAATTTTATTTGAAGCTATGGAAATATCAATGGAGATGGAATTATATTGCCTTTAGTAAGGTGATAGATTGGTGTTGCAATATGTTAATAATTTCATTGAGTTGGAATAATAACTTCTTGAAATATCCATGGATGAATCTTTGAAGGCTCGATAATTTAAAAAGGTTCTTTAACAAGATATTTTTTCACCAGTGTCTCTTCGTGTCCTTAGCATTCATGATGGTGTAGTAACTAATTTGACGGGGATCAAAGATAGATAGGAGGAAATTATAGAGGTGGTCAATGATTTTACCATCCATGGGAGTGGTATTGGAATATCTGGTCAAGGGAAGTTGAATTAATCCATGTCTCAATAGTTTTTTGTTCTTACTAAGAGGTCATCCAGTTTCTTCACTCTGAACTCTTCTGGAAGAAAATAATGTATGTACCATCAGTGTTGTAAACAAGGGATCCTGAAGTATTCTTATCTGATGAAACATAAAAACTATCATACATATGGTCTTCTAAGTTACATATAAAAGTTTTTTCATGGTTATTCCCTTTAAATTATGTAGACTAATATTTACTTCTTTAAAAATCCCCAGTTTTAACATGATAAAATTAGTATTGATACAACATTTGTTTGTGGAATTTTTATTATCTCATATTTTCCTATTTTTATGATTACTAGTTTTATAATGTTTCTGATGAACATTATTGTGGTTTTTTGTAAATATGTTATTAATAATAAATGTCTTGTGGTGTGTTCTGAATTTTTATTGTGTTTATTTTTGAATTTTGGTTGAGGTGTGTAGAAGAACTTGTATCGTATGACTTCTATTTTGATCTCATGGGTTTTATTATTTTCTATGAACCTATTATATTTTAAAAAGATAAGTTCAAATGGTATCTTTAAGATAGTAGTGAGATCTCACTATAGGAATCTTTTTCAGATCCTTATGGGTGTTTCTTCTTATATTTCTTTTATGTTATGGCTTCTAGTGAAAGTTAGACCTTAGATCCCTACCCGAACTAAACCTCATTTTTTATATATTTGGAACATGTACCACGTTATGTATTCTCCAAGAGATTACTTCATTTTCTAACAGGTTTCTCTGGATTATTTTTATTTGGGATAAGGTTATCTTTCTATAGAGGTTTCATGTGAGATAGTTATTGTTACCCCTTTATAAGAAATTTTATCATTTTTTTAGATGTGTGGTGTTTCTATCATAAACCTTTGAGCTAAATATTGTAGCGGAAAATGAGTTTATATAGTATAATCAATATCTATTATAGTGATATTTTAATTGGGTTATTTGATTGTGTTTCCTTTTATTTGGTGGATTTTCATTTCTTCAGATGTGCACATGTAAGAAGTTTAAAACTAAAATCATAGTATTGGTCAAAAAAATATTTTGTGGATTTATAGGGCAATAAATTATTATGGTAGGGAGAATTATCTCACCAAAAACTCACTTTATTATTTTTTTATTTTAGATTCACTAATTTTTTTCTCTCTATACAATTCATTTTTTATTTAAATTTAGATTTATTGGGAGTTTTAGATCATGATAGATGGTTAAGGAACACAGTAAGTACTATCCATAAAAAACTATGCAATAAACCTATAGTTTTTAGTAGATCTAAATTGAATATTTATAATATGCTTATTCTAACCATGTGTCCTGCCTATAAAGGTGGAAAGATCATCTTATATGTGTATAATGATTATTGTATGGTTCTTCCAACCATCTATTCAAACCATACGCATTGTCTAGATCATTAAAAATTAAAGATTACAAATTTTGACCACTTTTATTTCTATGAAAAATTCCTCCCTTTATTTCCCCATTTGGATAATGTGGCCCCATGGATCCTCTTTTACTTCTACTATTACCTTTCTATATTCTTGATATTTTTCAATATTTAAGGAGAAACCATCAATGAAAACTCTTTTTAGCCTCTTCCTTTATTTATCCCCTTCATTTTCCTTATTTTTATTTAACTATAGTGGAATTTTATACCTAGGGCTATCTATATCTAGATTTTTAACTGGGGGTGGGAGTTTGGATGTTTTAGGGTCCTTTTAGGTTCCCCTATGACTCTTGGAGAACCTTTGACCGTGCTATAGAGAATTATCACCATGGGTATCAATAGCAGTTATATTGAAGGTAGGTGGTATCCTACATTTGTCTTTAATTATAGAACTATAATTTCTTATTGTTTTAAATACATTTTTTATATTTTTTAGAAATGATATATATTAATAATAGAATAATTTGATGGGATAATTTCTTTCTCTTTGAATTTCATCAAATTTCCATGGTATTTACCTCTATTTCAAAGTGTAAATTCTATTTTCAAAAAAAATTCTCACTATGTATTTTTTTAAATTTATTATTATATATCTGAAATTTATAGTAGATTTATACAAGGGGTTTTTGGTATTAGAAAATGGGTTAATGTCTTGGTTTTATAAGAGGGTATTATGTGGTCAACTTTTCACTTTTTAAAAGGATTTTGAAAATAAAATCCTTTTTAAACATTCCCTAATTGGTTCAAGGAATAAATGATTTATATGTTATGTTTCCTATAATAAGATATTATTTATTTTATGTGTTATTTTATGGAATATGGGTTGTTTATTATATGGGAATTAAAGGTGATAGTTATATTTTTTGTAAATGGTATGATATGTATATATATTTCACTGAAATAATTGTTTGAATCACCTCAATTTTTTATTCATGGATATCAATAATTATTTACGTTGGAATTATAGATACACATATTTCACTATTATAGTATCATTCTATGACTAGTGGTTCTAAGATATTTCTTTCTGTTTATGGAATACGACTCTCTGTTAGGTTGGTGAGGGAAACACCAACTGTTAGGGAAGGTTGTTGTCATATGATGTTGTTCTTTTTTAGTAGATGAATAAACTTTCCCTAGATTATCCCTATATATCTTATATTCCTATGATGTCATTTTTTCAGACTAATTATGTTGAATAAAATTAATTATAAAATATAAATGCTTCTTTTTACATAAAACCCCATATAATCTTTATATATTCATATAGAAAGAAAGAATGATTTTATTAACTCATTTTCATTTATTAAAATCAATGTTTCAAAAGGGTGATTCCTTATTTATTTTATATTGAAATATAATGCCTTATTTAAAAATTTATATTTATTTCTAAACTATCATGGAATATATTTTTTATTGAAGGGTATTGATCGATCGATAAGTGTTTACCTACTGGTAAATTTTTATCATTACTATCATTATTTTATGATATCTAGTTCTACATGTATCTGATAGTTTGACATCTAACATATGATTTTGGTCATGTTCATAGTTCTAGATTATGATTGTATCTAGTGGAGATTCTTTGACTGAACATGTAGATGGTTGGTGTGGTCTTTTTTAGTTTTATTTATTCTTTCTCGTATCTTTGATGCATCAACCTCTTAGAAATTTTGTTATAAACACTATATCTGGAATCTTTCAAGTTGTTATATTGAATAGTTTTTTTAACTATTTAGTTTTTTTTATCATCATTTGTTTTATTTATCATTTAATTTTTCATTTGGATTTTTATTTATTTTGTTCTTTCTTATTTATATTACATGGAACTCTGCAATATATAATAGTCACATTTGTATCTTGAGTGAAACATTTTATTTTATAATTATTATCTAGGTGAAACTATTCCCATTTGTTGTAATCAAATTCAGGGGCACTTGAATCCACTTTGGGAGGATCAATAATTCCACTCTGGTACGTAATGATTCATATCGGATTCCTGTTCCAAGGGGTAGATTGGGTTAACTCGTGACATCCACCCAGCTTTCCCCCTGGTTGGTTCTGTTAATAACTATATAAATAGTTTATTCATGAAAAGTAGATTCTAAAACCTTGATAGATTCATGAACACCAATTTTATTATTTATCCATTATATTTTATTTTGTTCCCAATATATTCAATGACATGTTTTGAACTAATTACTTCAATGTTGGAAATTCATCAATTTATAAAAATAAGTTTATATATAAGTAAAAACTCATTATAAAAAGTAATACAATAGTCAATATTCTATAATAACCAATATTATCATTCTTATAATACTCCTATAAATTCTTTCAAAGAAATCTTATCATTTTCTAAATATTTCAAATTTAAAACTCAAGTTTTTCAAGAATGAAATGTGAGTATGTATGTCCATGTAATTATCATTTAAATCTATATGAAACATAATTAAATTATTTTTCAAAGCATAGAAATATTTTACATGTAATTATATAAAAATTAAATCAATGAAAATAACCATTATAAACTTATAAAAAATTGATATTCTGATGTATAATCAAAATAGAGCATATTTCATAATTTTGAAAATAATTTACAAAAGATTTATAAGAAATATTTTTCCCCTTATCCATATACATGATTTTTACATAACCATTAATGGTCATAATCATGAAAATGAATAATAAAAATTGTCCATAACCATGAATTGTTTGTGTTGTATAAGAATCAATTAACCATCAACATGACATGAATAAGTATCATATAAGCATAAACAACATCCTAGTGTTCTATGAAAACATCATCCTAAGTTTCATAAGCATCATTCTATCATGTATAACCATAATCTTATGTTTTTTAAAATTTATAATAATTTTTATAGCCATAATTAAACATAGTATAAACATCATCTAGTCCAATGAATGTGTAATCCCAAACTTAGACAACATTTAGTATATATAAAATAAATATAGAATGAATTGAACAAATAAATAAGAATTAATAACTAATAATTAATAATTAATATATAAAATAAGATTTAAGAAATAAGAAATTAATTTTTTGATAAATTATAATTATAAATTTATGAAATAATTAGTGAAAGAGTTATAATAAAATTCACAATAAAATGGATTTTCCTCATAAATCAAATCCAAAAACACAGTAAAAAAATTAATAATTAAATAAACAATAAATGAAAACATTTTATTCTCTAAGTATTGAAAGCATAAAAAACATTTTTTACTCATGTTAAATGGAATAAAAAACAAATTTTTTTAATTATTCAAACATAATAAAAAAAATTGGTTCAAACATCTACTTCCACATTCACCCCCTATTTAAATAATTAAAAACTAAATATCAATTTAAAAATACTCCCCCTTTTTACATTGATAAAAAATATTAAATTATTTAGAAGTAAATTTCCCCCACTTCTTATTCTAATAATTTAAGTGTAAACATGAACCATTATAGATAGAAAATCATTACTATGAAATAAACTAACTCTTTTGAAGGTACATTTAAACATTGATTTAAAATCCACTAATTATTACAAAGAAATAGTGAAACCTTATAAATTTATCACTATAAAATTCCCTCTAAACAAAATAAAAAATATAGTTTTTTAAAAAAAATAGACAGATTGCATTTCATAAGCTAAAATTGTATGATCAAATCATAATAGAAATAAATAAAAATAAATAAATGTGAATAATAATTTTAAGAAATATTTCTTAGACCAATATTTTTTAAAAAATGATCCAAGGATAAATAAAAATGTAATAATATATATAAATATTAATTTTTAATCATAAATTTATACACTAGTTTTAAAATACCATATTCATGAATTCCATATTTCAAAAACAAAAACTCATCCTAAAATCATGGAAAGTATAGAAAAAGTAAACTTAAATTATTCCAAGATACAATTCAACTTTTTCAAATGTAACTCAATCTAAAGGCTTGATAAAAATTTCCACAAGATGTTTTTATATAGAAACATATTCAAGATTTATATTCACATTTTGAAGATAATATCTAAGAAAGAGAAATGTAACATAAATATTATTAGTTTTATAGTTTTGTAGGATAGTTTTAAGAGAATTTGATTTCATAGGTATTTTTATAATAAAGAGGGATCTTGTAAAAATTAAAATAAATAGAAACAGTATTCTTAATCCATATCTATTTTGAACAACAAGATATAGAAACAACATATTCACTTTTATACATTGATAAATATAATAAATTTTATTTCATAAAGCTCTATGAGACAAAACATTTACTATGAAAATGAAACTGAATTAATGTACTTTTTGTTATATTTTATCCATACTCCAAAGTTATAATTAGATTAACTAACCAAATAAATCAAAGTTCATAAAGGGTAAAATAAACCAAGATTTAATGATCTATTAACATATTTGGAAATTTATTTAACAACATTTAAATGAATTTCAATATGATTACATTAAAATGTAGCACACACACAAAATCTTATCATTAAATCAGTCCAATAATAATTTAAGTACAATGAGATTTCAATCATTCCTCTAAAATATTTAACATAAACATTTTTAATAGATTTATCAATTTCAGATTTAAAATAAGTACTCATAGGTGAATTTAAAATATTAATTTAATATAATCCGACCCTTTTAATTAATTCATTATACTAATTTCATTTATTGGGAAATCCCAATAATTTATTTATAAAATATTAAAATGAACAAAAAACTATGTTCTCCTAGTAAAATCATATAAAATTCATTTTTTATCAAGTCTTAAAAATAATTAAAAAAATAATTATTTGAAGATCCAAAAATTATATCATCCACATAAATTTTTAAAATTAATATATCTTTTCAATTAATCTTAATAAAAATGTATGATCAAATACTCACTTTCCAAAACTTTTTTTTGAATAGAAAATTTTAAAACATAGCATACAATATTCAATGAGCTTCTATCTATACATTTAAATAATTAAAAGATTTTAAAACATTATTTGGAAAAAGTTTTATTTGAAATCACGATTTTTATCTAACATATAATTATTGAAGAATATAATAATTCAATAAATGATGTTTTACTTCCATTTGAAAGAATTTGAATCCATTAAAACTTTTGTAGGAAAAGAATATTCTAATATCGTGTAACCTAGCTATGGGTGAAAAATATTCTTCAAATTTAATACATTTTTCATTGGAATATTCTTACTCAACTAATATACCTTTATTTTCAATTATTTTACAATATTCATCAATAATGATTTAAAAGATCAAATTAGTTTCAATAATTTGAGAATCATCATGTTGAATTAAAAAGTCCCACGCATTATTTCTAGTAAATTCATTGAACTCATCTCATATTTCTAGGATCCAATTATAATCGTTCAATGAATCATTAATATTGTATGTAGAAAAATCAAAACAAAAATAATTTAATGCACAAAAATTCAAATAGTGTCTCTATGTTTGAAAATTTTATTCAACGTTTCCAATGATATTATTTTTTGGATGATCATTGTGAATTTTCATGGTTCTTTAAAGAATGTTTTTGTCCCCCTCAATAGGTTCATTCAAATGATATTTTTTAATTTAACCAAAGAAAATATATCTATATATTACTCACACTAATTTTCATAAATTAATTTATTTCTTAAACAAACTTCATAATTTAACTTTATGAGTCTCTTCAATAATTATAGTTATATTATATTATATTATATATGTATAACAATCCTTATATTTATTTCATATTAATACATGATTTATTACATAACACTACACATAATATAACCTATATGACTGAGAATTCTATTGTATTTGGTAATTAGGTACATTACATAACAACATAAAACAGGTAATACAACACCTTTGTTGAAAACAGCTTTAACGAACTCAAAATACTCCTTCGAACATAAAACTGCATGTGATAACCTCGGGATATACATAAGAAAGGTTTGAGCTATAAATCCCAATAAGTGAATAATAATATAATAACATGAAGATTATAATACATGTTAAACAATAGGCCTTACAATTAGGCATAAAAAAGAGTGGGAATCATAAACATGAATAAAGATACATGATATAGCATGATAATTAAAACACGGTAAATGTGACAACAACTTAAAACACTACATTGTAAACTTATTCCAAGACTAAACCCTCCAAGGCCTCATGGTAGAAAAATTACCATAAATAAATAAGGTTCACTCACTATCCCAACATAATATTTCATGATACAAAACATTACCTAATTCATTGGAGCACTATCTAGGCATAATAATCATATTCATTCATACTCATACATAAGTGTGCTAGATAGATCATAAAACATGGATTAATTCATCATGATAAATTATACCATGATAATGGAGTGTGAAATACACATATTTAATTCTCTAATAAAAATCATATGTTCATAAATTTTAATACCCTTGATATAAAATTGGTATGGTATTCACTAAAAAATTGTTTTGGTATGGAAAATTGTAGTAACGTTTTAGTAGCATAATGACATTACAAAAAATTGCTTAAAATGGGTTCATGATAGATAAAGGGGGTATCTCATAATTTAGAATTAAAATTGAAAGTAATAGGAATATTTAAAGACATTTCACAACAAGGTTAATTGGAAATATAAGGCATACAATATTTAAGAAACTTTAATAAATAATGGAAAGATATCGATGCTTGGAATTAGAGCACCTTCGAAGCAAGTGAAACCTGAGGTATGAGATTTATGTTTCAATCTCATCTTAATTGGAATTATTTATTATTGAATTTCAATTGAAGGAAAATATATGATCCTTCATTAAATAATAAATTTTATTTTAATCACCTATAGTTATTTATTGGCAATATATGATAACCTTTCATTATTCTCACTTTAAATACTCAAGATATCAAAAGAATGTTTTTAAGAAAAACTGACTTTATTTCTCCATTTGGCTAAAAATCATTTTTTTCAAATTCACGCTTTTTAAAAGTTTCATAAATAATGTTTTTACTATTATATTATGATTTTGATAATTCATTTTTATCCATTATTATATTTTTAAAAAAAAAATTATAATGAATCTTTTTGTCATTTTCTAAATAAGGTACTTTCAACGTTTTACCAAAAATGTGAAAGGATTTTTCATTTTAACGTACACAACATGAGAAAAATTTCCAACATTATGACCACTAAATTATTTGAATCTTCCATTATAATTTTGAAAGATTATTTTCAAATAAAATGGTTTATTTAATAGTTATGAAAATTTTAGATTTTAATATATGATTTAAAAATAAAAGGGTATTTGCCTAAAAAGATATTCTCATGATATTTTAATGGATAAAATCCTTTGCTGTTACATAGGATTTAATTTGGATATAATCCAATGATACCATATTTATTATTTCGTTGAATGGTATATGGTTATGGGAATGAAATATAGATGAAACCTATTTTATTTTTCATGGTTTATGTTATGAAAAGTGTCTTTATAATCTTATAAAATAAAAATATGTGGATTTACGATAATTATATTGGTGGAAAAAAAGTATATAGCCATATAATGAAATGGTCAAATATTAATCTGTTTAGATATCAATGGGTATATTGGAGGTTATCCTAATCACAAAAAAAATAAGGTCATATGAGGGGTTATCCCAAAACTGAAAGAAGGTGCATGGGAGGTTACCCCCCAGCCCGAAGTAGGTGCATGGACGGTTAGTCTAAGCCTAATGTGTTATGGATGTTTTAGGGGTACCATTTATTTAAGAATTATATGATTATTACTATTCAAAACTTCATTCCACTCATTTATGATATGATCTTATGCCAATGTTATATTCTTGTGGCTTATGTTCTTTGTCTATTTGTTATTCATATCTAATGAAAAACCATTATTTATGAAATTATTCATGTTTATGACATAATAATTATTGGTTATTATTTTCAGTGGTTAATCTCATGTTATCATGACATTTATTAACATGTTATATTTAAATAATAATTGATATCTCACCTTTTTACCTTTACTAATCATCAAAGATCTCCCTTTACTTTGGTTTCTTTTCCTTAGGATATGAAGAAATTTTTTATGTATAGTGTGTCTAAGAAGAGTTCTACTTGTAAAGGACTAATTTGGAGATACTTTAGATCTTTTAAGAACCAATTATTTATGTATCCAATTTTTTAAAGACACTAAACCTATATAATTCTAGCATGTATCATTATTTTATTTATTTAATATTCATATAATAATATTTGATATTTATGTATGAAATGTATGGGATTATATAGTTGATATTAGAGTAAGGTTTAGATACATTTTGATACTAGGATAAGAAAACTTTATTGATAATCATGATGATATGTTTAAATATAATATAACTTCCCAAACTTTTGGTATGATAGAGATTATTTGGATTTCCACTATGATTATTACTGCTTTCACTATTCTTTTTTGTTTTAGTCAATGGATGGAACCTGAAGGAACAGTGTTAATGATGAATATTATATATAATTAAATCATTTTCCTCCTGAGTACAGAAATTTTATTAGATCTAGAATGAAAATAAACATTTTTAATACTATGCAACTTTCTCAAACCATGAAACCTATTAAGCTTCCAAAAAAGAAAATGAGAGGAAAATGTTTTTTTGAGTCCCTTATGAGGAAAAATACAACTTATATTAGTGGATAGGATGATAAAAAAGTTATTGAGTAATGTATTAGTACCATTGATAATATATTTTATATTTTATTTTGTCTCGATCATGAAAAATTCATTTTTGGGTGTCTATTTTTTAGAAGCAGAAGCATATCAATAGTTGACACTCATGAAGAACTCAAAACATTAGGAATTAATAGAATTAATGGTGTGGGAGGAGTTTAAACATCTATTTTTAAATAATTAATTTCATCATATTTTTCATATGAAAATGAAAAATTAATTCCTTAATATAAGGATTAATAATGACAAATCCCTTATTGCATATGTGGAAAACATTTCAAGAATTGTGAGGTATGATTCTTGTATTATCATTGAACTAAAGTGGGGTGGTGCATTATATGGCGATTTTTCTCCATAATTAGATAAATTCTTCCAATCACATTGGAATTATATTTCTAGATAAAGATATCGCAATATCACCTTAACAATTAAATTTTAAATTAGTAGTTAAATCCCCAAATCGTATGATGATCTCATCTCAAATTTATGATTATTTTATGGTTAAATTTTTTATTAATGTGATTCCTATTAATATAGTTACTTTTTTCTATAGTTTAATTTTATGTTATATTAGGCATGGATTTACATTCTTTAAATAAATCCCACATCAATTTCTATGTAACGGAAGTTGTGTTAGATATTTTGAACCAAACTATGATCATATATAATGTGATATTAAATATTAACCTCTTATGTAAACCACATCCATTAAATAAGCCTTTATACCTATTCAAAATGTGTTTTTATATCAAATGGTTAGAGATAAAATCAACATCGAAGATGTGCCTATTGTGTTGGAGTTAGTTGATGTATTTTAGAAGAGTTTCATAGTCTTCCACTAAATCGTGAAGTTTAGTTTTCAATAGAACTCGTACCTAGGGCTACACTTATTTGAAATACTCCATATAGAATTACATTGATTTAGTTTTAAGAATTTAAGTATCAAATCTATGAGAATATTGAAAATGGATTAATTCATCTAAGTGCATTACCATAGAGAGAACCTATTTTTTTATTAAGAATAAATATGGATCAATTTGACTCTATATTTATTATTGGGAAATTAACAAGATCTCTATAAGGAAAAATTATCCTATATTTCATATTTATGACTTGTTTTATCAACTTCATAGAGGTCAATACATTTCTAAGATTTACCATCATTCTAGATATCATCAATTGAGGGTTAAGAAGGAGAATATACCCAAAAAACATTTCATACAATGTATGGATACTATGAATCTATAGAGATGCCAATTGTACTTACTAATTCACTCACTATCTTCATGGATTTAATTAATATAGTCTTTAAAGATTACCCAGATTAGTTCATGGTGGTATTTAAATATGATATTATCATATTTTCAAAGATAATGGAAGGGAATTAATATCACTTTAGGATTATACTCAACACCCTAATAAAGAATAATTTGTATAAAAAATTAAAAAAAATTGATTTTGGGCAAAAAAATTGTCATTGTTTAGGTCATATAATCTCAAGAAAGGGTATATCAGTGGATCCATCAAAGATGAAAGTTGTTAAACATTGGAATAGTCCAACAATATTGATTGTGATCTATGGTTTTCTTGGTTTGGATTGATATTATTGATTCTTTATAGATAATTTCTCATATAAATATAATCCACTCACCATGTTTAATCATAAGGGATAAAATTTCTTTTAGATACACGAATTTGAGGACAATTTCAATGAAATAAAGTGATGGTTAGTCGGTACACCTATGTATACATTACCCTATAGTGTAGAAGGGTTTTTTATTATTAGTGATGCATTGAATAAGGGATTTGGATGCTTCATTATGTAGAATGATATGGTAATATCTTATGCCTCATGCCAATTGAAGGTTTATGGGAAAATTTACCCAAATCATGATTTGGATTTAGTTGTATAAATTTCACAATTAAATATATTGAATGATTATATTAATGGAAAAGATTTTGATATATATATTGATCATAAAATTTTAAATATATATTCACTCAAAATGAATTGAATATTCCCCAGAGAAGGTGCTTGGATTTAACTAAATATTATGACATCTCAATACATTGCCACTCAGGGAAAGAAAAAAGGTGGAAAATTATTTGAGTCAAAATTATCATGCTGTTTTATCTATGATAAGGTTCATAAAAGATATAATATTTATAGAGTTTTAAAGGATGGTTCTATAAATCATAAAGGGAGGGTAGAAATATTTTCTTTCTCAAATGATTGTTCAACCATTTATCCATTTGAGGATTAAATATGCACAAAAGGAATATGTGGAACTGTAGAAGAAGGTTATAAGTATTCTAGAGTTCTACCCTGATTATTATTGAATGATTAGGTTCAATAACAGTGCATGGGTTATATCCACACCAAACTCGAAGAAGTAGTTGTTGGATGAATCTCATATTTTGATATTCTATATTCATCTAGGAAGTATGAATATGTATATAGATATAAAAGAGTATTTCTTCTAGGAGAATAAGAATATATATATTTTAATTTATGTATCTAAATGGATAGTGTTTCATTAATTTATGTATGAGAGAAAAAATTCTAATGGGATGTTACAACCATTACCCATACCAGAATGAAAATTTGAAAACATATCCATGGATTTCGGCTTCAGACACCCCAAAACATCTAATATACATAATGATATTTATGTTCTAGTTGATAATATTACAAGGTCAGTGTAATTAATTTCTATTTGATAAGATTTATCTCTCTATCATACTGCTAAAATATAAATGAAATAATTGGTAAGGTAACATGGAGTACTACAATATATTATTTCCGATTAGGATTCAAGGATTAATTCAAAGTTCTGGTGAAGTCTTCAATAATATCTGGATACATAGTTGAGTTTTAGTACTTATTATTATCCTAAAACATATGTTCTATTTGATAGAACCATTTAAACCCTATGGTATATAATTATATCTTGTTTTATGGATTTCCAAGGTGGTTGTGATCAACACATTCCTCTACTCTAGTTTTCATACAATAATTGTTTTCACCTGTGAATTTAGATGTCCCCATATGAATCCATGTATGTAAATAAGTATAGAACTCTAAAATTTTGGAATAAATTTAGAGAAAAAATATATTGGGACCTGAGATAGATAATGAAATGGAATTTAATTTCAAAACCATTTATCAATACATCACAGCAGCTTCAAGTCGATAGAAAATTTATTCTAATATTCTTTAGTGAAATCTATAATTCGAAGTTGGTGACATGGTATTTATATAAATTTATCAATAGAATAAATTTATGAGATTTGAAATGAATGTAAATATGATACCTATGTATATTTTCCCCTTAGATATCTTTAATCATGTAGTTATGGTATCTTATCTCATGGTGGTTCCATTGAACCTATATCAAGATCGTGATGTGTACCATCTATCTCTCCTAATGAAGTACATACTCAATCCATAACATTTACTGAACTCGGAGGTCATACGGTTGGGGAATGATATTTACTCTAAATAAAAACATGTATAAATATTTTATTATGGAGATAAAGTGATATAGAATAATACTACCCACCTGGTTAAAGTTCTCTAGAGGAATTAGAAATTCTAAAAATCTACTTGGGAAACTAAGGATGTAATGAAAATTGATATCTTATTTTTTTGAATAAAAGTAATTAAATTTAAATATTGAAATGCATTTTGAATGGGGTTGAATGCAACACTCTAATATTTTATGATATATTTTTATAAATAAATTATATTTTTTGATAGATTTTTTTATATGTAACATCAGGTTCAAATGAATTGTGTCATACTATTGAAATATTATTATTTAATGTGATAGTTATCAAATAACAATTACATTGGTGGTTAGGAATAGTTCTAACTAAATTATGAAAAAATTATGATTTATATATGTATAAAATTAATTAATTGTTTATTAATTGATTATAAATGTAAATAAAAAACATTTTAAAGTAAAATAAACATTTTTATGAAAAACTATTTTATACACACAATATTTTTTAACATAATAAATTAAAATAATTTCTATTGACTAATTACTTTAATAAAATATATATATTATATATTCAATAAAAAAATTAACATTCATCTAATGTTTTTTCATGGCATGAGATAAGAATAAATCCAATTTTATGCTTTAGCATGTATTTTTTTTAAAAATTATTTTTATTGTGTTTTTCACACTTATTATAAAATGATTTTATACTAATTATAGAAATTTAATCATAAAAAATGGATTCAATATTTAGAATCAGAAGGTTTAATTTGGTAAATAGTTTTTTTTTATTATTATGAATAGTAACTGTGGTAAATATTTATCACCTCATTAGGGGTAAAAAGGTTAAAACATGGTTAAACCCATGGGATAAGATCTCAACATCATCCCAAAACTTTACATTATTCCATTTTGTGAAATACATTCTACCATAGACATCATAAATTATAATATATTTCATTTTTGTTCAATTTTTCCTTGATAATAAAATATATATTATTTTGAGTGAATAAAATTCCAAAATGTCAATATCTTGGATTTAATGTCTCTAAATTTTTTTATGAGGAAAAAAAGAGTATTGGTCAAGTTATAAATATTTAATTGGGTGATAAATTATATTTTATCATTTTCATTTATTTTTAATTTGTATTGATGAAATAATGATCTTAAATTCTTACACAAATCTCACATAGTGCTTGTGGATCCTGTAGAAAAATCATGTACATGTTTTTAAAAATAGTAAAAGTAATATTTTTTGGTGAGTTATAGTGGACCATTAATTTCAAATATTAATATAAAAATTATAGATATGTGACAGTTTTATATTTTAATTGAATTTCAAATATTATTTTAAATGTCAAATTATTTGAATAGTTATTAAAATGAAATTAATAGTATATTATTTTAAAAAATATTTTATGAAATTGTTTAAAAATAATAATAAAATTTAAATAATAAAATTAGGGTTATAAATGGTATAAAATTTATTCACTTGGGCATTTATTATCCAATTTTTACCTTATATGTAAAATTATAAACATTAATGTTATAAAAATCAATTACCCCGTTTAGGATTAAAATTGGATAACCAAGGGGTTAAACTAAAAGAAAATGTTTCAAATGATACTAAAACTTGTCCAAATTTCATTGGAAAATTATATTTAAACCCCATCTTATATTTATTCTAACATATGGCCATTTTGAATCATTTTTATTGATAATTACTTATTTATATTTTAATCTTTTTAGTATTTCAATGTGTGTCATTTCCCTCACTTATAAATAGAAACACCTTCCCTCTTTTCATTACACCACATTGGGAAATATATCGTAAAGACCCGAAAATTTCAAGGAAAATTATTTCTTAAATACATTGGAATTGAATGAGTCTGTTTCTTATGACGGCACTTGATTCCAAGTCCCGATGTGCTCAAAATCAATTTCCGAAGTTTATCTTGGGTACGTTTAGTGAACGAATGAGTGGGTTTTTCTATCTTTTGAATCGGTGCCCGGAATTGAAATCTGAGGGCACCGATGAACTCACAATGTCGATAATTGGTTAAAAGGACCTTTACAGAAGATGCATTTTCTCGGGAGGAGAAGTTATTAATTTTTGGATTAAATGAGAAGTGAATAAAATTGTGGGAAAATTTTATTTTTATATCTAAAGTGGTTATATCCTATATGGGGGAGTTGGGATGGGACCCACAAGCTTCTAACAACCCATGTAAGGATATTTGTGAGGTGGGACCCACACGAGCCCCAAAATTTCACATTCATATAACTCTTATAAACTCCCCCTTTAAACTTGACAACTCCCCTAAATTATTGAGGACCCTTCCTCTCTCCCTCTCACCTCATTTAAACTTCCCAACTTAACATTTAATTAATTAAAAAACTATTATTTTAAATAATTAAGTGGAATGGATTTTTAATTTTGAAATGCATGGAAAGTTAAACTAAAATAAGGGGTAACATTATTTTAATAGTTTTTTGTCTTGTTGTGTGGGGAATTTTTGTGAGAGAACTCTTGTGAAGAAGAGGAGGATTTCTCCTTTGTTGAAGAACGCCAAATCTCGGACGAAGAACGACAACTCGGCGACCCCGGTTTCTCCATCCTCTTCTTCCTCCATGGAAAGGGAGGAGACACCGACGTGGGAACTAACTAGCGACAGTGTGTCTTCTATTCTTCTCTATGTGACAAAAGATGAGACGACACTTCCTCGGGTGCACACCAGCGACGACCGAAGTGGCACCGCCATCCGACCCTTGTCAACCGTGAACCTTATACGAGGTAGGGTGATTTGTTCAATTTTATTGAAAATAAAATTTTTGTTGTGTTTCTTGAACCTTGTGCATTCTTGGCTATGTGTTACCGCCTAATTCGGAGGGCGCGGGCCGAACAAACACGGACCGATGACCCTCCGCTGCAACTTTATTCTTTTAGAATTGGAAACCGGAGGCAGAGGAAGCACGGAGCCATTGCGCCATATTGGGAACATGGTGAAGGAATCTGGTGTCGTCGCATCGGCTGTGTGGGAGGAACTGCGGCCTGAATCATGGGCTGCTTTGGCGGAATAACTGGTCGGCCCATCGGTCGACCGGGCGGAGGAAAACCGCGGCACGAGGAGGGCGTCGCGCTAAGGAACCGGCCAGCCCATCGGCCGGCCGGGCGGAGCTGGACCGCGGCGCTAGGAGGGCACCGTGATGGAAGACCGGCAGCCCACCCTTACAGGCCATGTGTGCAGAAGACCGGTCAGTCTAGCCGGCCGGTTTGGGGAAGGGTGGGGCCGCTTGGCGCCGCCGGTAAGGAAACTAGGGGGGTCGCGCCCCCCCTCCCCCCCCCCCCTGGAACCCACTTGTCCTTCAACTGATCCAATCAGGACATGCCGCACCACGCCGTTCTGTGCCCCGTTGGGTCGAGGTGTGTATTCCTTCGGACTGGTCTGACACCCCTGCTGGGTCGGAGCCGTCAGACTGGGTTAACCCAACCCGTCGGCCCACTAGGCTAAATGGGACGGGCCTGTTAATCACTTAAACGGTAATAACTTAAATATCGCACATCTGATCGATGCGCAGTCAGTGGAACTAGGACACTTTTGACGAGATGGTTCTTTTACGATACTCTAAGTGAGTTTTGGATGACTAGGATATCATCCAGGTTAGAAATGAGTGTATCTCTAACCGGGCCCCTAGAACGGAAAAGCCATTATCTCTCAGACCGGGAGTCCGATTGACGCATCGTCTGTCGCATTGACTTCCTATTGGCGAGACGTAACATTGGGATACATCAACTCTGGACTTTGTGATAGTTGATATATCAAACCTCTTGGATCATGGAGCGGACCCTCCTGTAAGTGAGTGTGATATGTGATGGAACCCTAGAGTTGGTTCCGACTGCGACGACGATGACGATTATACTTGGATCCTATGTGGGATCGGCATCGAGGACGAGTGTACTTGGATCCTCTATGGGTTCGGCAGTGATGACGACTGTACATGGATCCTATGTGGGTTTGGTAGCGATGGTTACTGTACTTGGATCCTATGTGGGGTTGGAAGCGATGACTTCTATACTTGGATCCTACATGGGTTCAGCAGAGGAGATGATTCAGAGGATACATCTAATCATCTCCAACCCTCTTCATGAGTAGTATACCTGTGTGAGATGAGTCTTGACCTTCAAACATTATCATCAATGTGATTTACTTCTTTCCTGTATGGACTAGTTTGTACTTTCCTGTGTGGAATAGATTTTTCTTCTGCTCAAAAGTTGGAGTCAAACTGAGATTGATGACTTAGGTATATGTATGAACATATACCTAAATATAGTTGGTTGATACTTTGTGATTGTGTCCTTATATTGTGGTTTAACCTTCGGGGATTCTGGGAGACCTACGGGGGTCTTGGGGTCCCTACTGAGTGTC
This sequence comes from Viscum album, assembly GCA_963277665.1. Lineage (NCBI taxonomy): Eukaryota > Viridiplantae > Streptophyta > Magnoliopsida > Santalales > Viscaceae > Viscum > Viscum album. Next base: position 2,091,437,215 of record OY728152.1, read on the forward strand.
GTATACTCACCCCTGCATGGACTATGCCCACACTATGTTGTGTTGGTTGTAGATGACGGACAGTGCTGATCATGGTTGAGACTTGTGGAGCGGGATGGTATCCGGAGGTGGAATATCAGGAGGGACGTACACGGAGCAGACGGACAGACTTGAGGAGCTGAGGAGACCATCTGTACCCACCCTTCAGGTGGGGTTTCCAGAGGACGAATTGGTGTTTGCTGCTTTACTTTTCAGTTGTTGTACCTTATTTTTCTCAGTTCTACTGTACTTTCAGTTGGTTTTGTATACTGGCCCATTTACTTTCCAGCACTTACTTTTGTACTCAGTTTACATTGTGTTTACTCCAGTTTGCGTACTCTATTGTATTTTTTTACTTATATAAAGGCAATTCCTTATCAAGATTTATGCCTTCGGTTCTAGTATTCTTCCCCTAGACTATGGAAGGCAGGCTTGGGGTAGTCATAGCACGGGCCCCAAGGACTGGTCGTGACAAATTGGTATCAGAGGCGTCAGTTCTACCGCAAAACTCAGGACTCTGATAATTTCTTCTGTGAAGCAATAGTGTTAAGATTATTGAGTGTGGTTTTCAGTATAGGGAGTCCAGTGTTGGTGCAGCGGACGACGTATCCATACACTAGGACCCTGACTTCTGATTTCCAACTCAGTTCCCAAAAACACTGATTGCATGTGTGTTTCAAATTTTTGCTTTGTTATTACTTTGTGTTATCTCACTAGGTATACAATATTAACCATGGCGCACCTGTTACATTTCAGGATGACCCCACGAAGGCATCTAGCTAGGGTTCCGAGCTTTGTGCAAGATAGCAGCCCACCGAGCAAAGAGGCCTCAGTGCAGGGCCCCATTATAGCGGAGGCACTGGCGGTACCTCTACCCGCTGGGCCATTGATACCACCATCCCCAGCAGTGGAGAGTGCACGCCGCATGAGTGCATTGCACGAGTTTCAGCGACAGAGGCCGCCCAGGTTCCATGGAGAGATGAACCCTCAGGCAATCGAGGATTGGCTTGAGGCTATCTTCAGAGTCATCAGATTAGTAGGGACACCAGCTAACCTTATGGTGATCCTTGTGGTGAGCCTCCTGCACGCAGCAGTAGGTAGATGGTGGAGCCTGATGCTCCATGTGCACGACGAGGCATCAATACTATGGACGAACTTTGAGAGCCTCTTCCGCTCAGAGTTTGTTTCAGCCGCCCTTTGTTCGTTGCGCATCGAGGAGTTACTACAGCTACGGCAGGGAATCATGACAGTAGCCCAGTACTCGGCGAGATTTACCGACCTCTAGAACTACTCCACAGACATGGTTTGGGTCCTATTCTTCCGGGCTCGGACCTTAGAGCATGTACTGAGGCATGAGATTAGGTCTTCGATAATCTCCCTCCTCATTCTGACACAGGAAAGAGTACTGGAGCGAGCCCTTCTTGTGGAGAGCTTCCTTGCTGAGCCTACGCCAGCAGGGAGGCCTACCACAGGGAGACACGTAGCAGAGTCTTCCGTAGCCGGCGGTAGATAGATGTTGCAGAGTTCTAAGAGGACATGGCCATTAGGTGGGTGACTTTAGGATACTGGTTTGGTGGTGCGGGGCACACGTAGAAGATCCAGTCATATGAGAGGCAGTCAGTGCTATGCATGCGGCGGGTAGGGCCACATGTCTCGTGACTACCCGACCCACCATGCGGAGGAGAAGCAGATGGTTGAGGGACCACCAGGGCAGAGGTAGAGGTTTGATCGTGGAAGTCCACAGGGATCTGGTGGACGAGGCATAGGAGCTGGCCGAGCAGCAGGTGGTGGACGACGCTTAGAGGCTCTACCACCACCACCAGCAGGAGGACCACCCTAACCACAGGGAGCTGGCAGAAAGTGGAAGGCTCATATCCTGGTAGTCGAGGCCTACGACCACAGAACACCTGAGATGATTCGAGGTACTATCTTTTTTAAATCCACTCTTGTGGAAGTTCTTATAGACACAAAAGAGAGTCATTCTTTCATTACCGCTGCCCTTGTTCGGAGCTCGAAGATTCTGACAGATCTGTTGGTTCGATCCTTACAGCTAGAGACTCCTATGGGAGTAGACTCAATGATTACACACTAGTACCGACAGTGTGAGCTTACTCTAGGAGGTGAGAGCTTTGGCTGGGATCTTCTTGTAGCGGCATCGACGACTTACAACATCATCTTGGGTATGGACTAGTTGTCTACAGTCCATGCCCAGATTGAATATATTAGGTGAAAAGTGCGGTGTGTCCACACAGATGGGAGCAGGTTCACCTTCATCGGAGAGAAGGGAGCCTTTGCAGTGCAGGATGGACTTACGCAGAGGAGAGGGCAGCCGATCACCCATCAGTTGGCTAGTCTCATCCTAGGAGCAGTTGATGTGGGGAGTCCGATTTTTCTTGTTGTGTTGGATTAGTATGCGGACGTCTTTTCTGATGACGTTCTAGGACTACCTCTTTGCAGATAGGTAGACTTCTACATTGACCTGTACCCCGGGAAAGCCCCGATATCTACACCAGCATATCAGTTGTATCCCGTTGAGATTTGTGAGCTGCGGGTACAGCTGGAGGACTTACAGGGAAAGGGATCCATCCGAACAAGTGTTTCACCCTATGATTCTTCGATTTTATTTGCCAAAAAGGCGGATGGGAGCTTACGACTAGGTGTCGACTACCGTCGCCTGAATAAGGTGACCGTAAAGAACAAGAATCCACCCCCAAGGATTGACGACCTCTTTGATCATCTCAAGAGAGAATGATGGTTCTTGAAGATAGACCTCGGGTCAGGCTATAATCAGCTCAGAGTTCGAGATGAGGATGTGTAAAAGACGGCCTTCAGGTGTCAGTATGGCCACTACGAGTTCTTAGTTATGCCCTTCAGCGTAACAAACATAGCAGTTGTGTTCATGAGTCTCATGAATAGGATCTTCCAGCCTTACCTCGATCGTTTTGTCATAGTCTTCATTGACGACATAACAATTTACTCGACTACTGATGAGGATCATGCCTACCACTTGCGGGTTGTACTGGACACACTTCAAGAGCACCATATTTATGGTAATCTCTCAAAGTGCCAGTTCTGGATTTGAGATGTTCACTTCTTGGGGCACGTCATCTCAGAGGCGGGAGTTTTTGTGGATCCTGCGAAGATCGAGGAGGTACTTGTTTGGGAGCCACCTAGGAGCGTGACAGAGGTGCGGAGTTTCCTATGTCTGGCTAGGTAATATCAGATATTTGTGCCAGACTTCTCCAGAGATGCATCACCACTTTCAGCTTTGATGAATAAGGGGAAACTCTTCATGTGTCCAGATAGATGTCAGCAGAGCTTCCAGGAGATGAGACAGAGATTGACCAGTGCACCCATCCTGATGATGCCGAAGGAGAGAGTAGGGTACGTAGTTTACTGCGATGCATCAGGGACCGGACTCGAGTGTGTCCTGATGCTGGAGTGGCCAGTGATCGCCTATGATTCATGACAGCTGAGGCAGAATGAGCAGAACTATGCTACCCATGACCTAGAGTTAGCAGCAGTGGTCATCACCTTGAAGATGTGGCGGCACTATCTGATGGGCGAGCACTTTGCAGTCTACTCTGACCACCAGAGTCTCGGGTATATCTTCTCACAGAAGTACCTAAACCCGATACAGTGATGATGGATCGAGTTCCTCTAGTACTATGACTTTGAGATAGTCTATACTTCTTGGAAGGGTAACTTAGTAGCTGATGCTCTCAACAGGAGATCAGAAATTTAGCTACTTAGAGAGGCAACGGAGCAACTAGTCGCGTTGCAGATATCCTTCGTGGATAGAGATGGAGAAGCCTTTCTACAGTCACTCACATTCACTCCTCCACTACTTCATCAGGCCAGAGAGGCACAGTGTGGGGATGTTGACTGTGAGACGCGACATGCACAGATATCCATAGGATAGGCACCTGATGGATTTTATGTAGGAGGAGAGCACGTCATCCTCTTCAGGGGATGTACCACGGTACCAGTTGCACTGTAGGAGGAAGTGCTGAGGGAGTTTCACACTTCCCCTTTAGCGGTACATCCATGAGTGGTGAAGATGTACCAGGATCTCAAACGACAACATTGGTGGCTGAGTATGAAGAAGGTTGCGGCAGAGTTCGTTTCTCGATGCCTCACCTGCCAGTAGGTGAAGGCGGAGCACAAAGTACCATCAGGCTTGGTGCAACCCTTAGAGGTCCCGGAATGGAATTGGGATGGGATATCTATGGATTTTGTGATGGGGCTCCCTCGTACACCCAGAGGACACGACTCCATATAGGTGATTGTCGACCAACTCACCAAGTCGGCCCACTTCCTACCTATTAGAGAGCAGGGATAAGTAGAGATCTTGGGATGCCTCTAAATTCAGGAGATCTTATGGATGCATGGTGTTCCATCGTCTATCGTCTCCGACCTAGATTTTGTTTTTACTTCCCGACTTTGGAAGGGGTTGTAGGAGGCATTTGGGACGCAGCTACGCCTGATCACCTCCTTTCATCCTCAGACGGATGGCCAGACAGAGAGGACAATTCAGACACTCGAGGACATGCTTCATGCATGTGTCCTTGACGTTGGTCACACATGGGAGGATCACTTACCCTTTGTGGAGTTTGCATATAACAACAGCTACCACTCCACCATCAGGATGGAACCATACGAGGCATTGTACGACCGACCTTGCAAATCATCTATGTGCTAGACTGACCCTAGGGATTCATCACTTGTTAGACCAGAGATGGTTCAGGCTATGATGAAGAAGGTTCAGATCATCCAGTTGTGGATGAGGACTGCACAGAGTATACAGAAGTCCTATGCTGATAGGAGGAGGATACCACTAGAGTTTGAGGATGGCGACCACGTTTTCATATGGGTCTCACCTCGACGTGGATTACGGAGACTTGGCCAAGGAAGCAAGCTATCTCTGTGCTTCATCGGACCATTCCATGTCATCAACAGGGTAGGCGAGGTGGCTTACCGCCTGGCCCATCCACCTCAGTTGCACTGGGTGCACGATGTCTTCCACGTATCTCTGCTAAGGAGATACGTGCATGACCCAATGCATATCATCGACCACAGGGAGCTGGATATCGATGATAGGGCTACATTCACGGATTTCCCAGTGGAGATCAAGGATCAATAGGATCGGGTCTTAGGTGGAAGGTCGATTCCTCTAGTGTGCATTCGTTGGCAGCATGGGAACCTCCAAGAGAGCACATGGTAGCGGGAGGCTTAGATGCGTGCTCAGTACCCTCATTTGTTTCACTAGTTTATGTTGTAGCTTTACGGGGGCGTAAATCCTATAGATGAGAGTAATGTAAAGACACAGAAATTTCAATAAAATTTCTTTCATAAATACTTTGTAATTTTACAAGCATGTGTCTTCTGACGGAACTTGATTCCAAGGCCTGGTGTGCCCGGAATCAATTTCTGAAGTTTATCTCAGGTATGTTCAGTGAACGAATGAGCGGGTTTTCTATCTTTTGAACCGGTGCCCGGAATTGAAATCTGAGGGCACCAATGAACTCACAATGCTGGTAATTTCTTCAGAGGACCTTTACTAAAGATTCATTTTCTTGGGAGGATAAGTTATTAATTTTTGGATTAAACGATAAGTGAATAAAATTATGGAGAAAATTTTATTTTTATATCTAAAGTGGTCATATCATACATGGGGGAGTAGGGATGGGACCCACAATCTTTTAACTACCCATGTAAGGATATTTTTGAGGTGGGGTCCACACGATCCCCAACCTTTCACATTCCTATAATTCTCATAAACTCCCCCTTTAAACTTGACAACTCCCCTAAATTAATGAGGACCCTTCCTCTTTCCCTCTCACCTCAATTAAACATTCCAACCTAACATATAATTAATTAAACAACTATTGTTTTAATTAATTAAGTGGAATGGATTTTGAATTTTGAAATGCATGGAAAGTTAAATTAAAATAAGGGGTGATTTTATTTAAATAGATTTTTGGATTTTTGTGTGGGGAATTTTTGGGAGAGAACTATTGTGAAGAAGAGGAGGATTTCTCCTTTGTTGAAGAACGCCAAATCTCTGACGAAGAACATCAACTCGGTGACCCCAGTTTCTCCATACTCTTCTTCCTCCGTGGAAATGGAGGATACACCGACGTGGGAACTCGCTAGAGATGGCACATATTCTATTCTTCTTTTCGTGATAAAAGAGGAGATGACACTTCCTTGGGTGCACACCGACGAATATGGAAACATCACCGTCATCTGATGCTTGTCAACCATGAACCTTATACGAGGTAGGGTTATTTGATTCAATTTTATAGAAAATAAAATTTTCATTGTGTTTCGTGAAACTTGTGCATTCTTGGCTATGTGTTATCGCCTAACGTGGAGGGCGCAGGCCGAACGAACACGGCCTGACGACCCTCTGCTAGAACTTTATTCTTTTGGAACTGGCAACACGAGGCGGAGGAAGCATGGTGTCATCACATCGTGCCGAGAACATGGATAAAGAAGCCAGCGTTGTCGCGCCAGCTGTACGGGAGAAACCGCGGCCCGCATCACGGGCTGCTTCGATGGAAGAACTGGTCGGCCCGTCGGCCGGTCGGGCGGATGTGAACCGCGGCGCAAGGAGGGCGCTGTGCTAAGGAACTGGTCGGCCCATCGGCCGATCGGGCGGTGCTGGACTACGGCGCCGGGAGGGCGCCACGCTGGAAGACCGGCAGCCCGCCCATGCGGGCTGTATGTGCAGAAGACCGGCCGGTCTGGCCGGCTGGTTTGGGGAAGGGTGGTGTCGCTTGACATCGCTGGTGGGAACAACCTGGGGGTTTGCGCTCCCCCCTGGAACCCGCTTGGCCTTCGGCCGAGTCGGCCGGGACACATCGGGTCGGGCCAAGCCGGGCCGCGCCGGGCCGAGCTGGGCCGCGCCGGGCTGCGCCGATCCGGGCCGCGCCGCACCGGTCCAGGCCGAGCCGGGCCACGCCGCGCCACGCCGCGTCGGGCCGCGCCGGGCTGCGCCGGGTCGGGCCGCACCCCGCCGGGTCGGGTCGCACCACGCTGGGCCAGGCCATGCCACTTTGGACCAGTTCTTGCCCCTTCGGGCTGAGTTGTGTATTCCTTCGGACTGGTCTAACACCCCTGCTGGGTCGGAGCCGTCAAACATGGTTAACCTGACCCGTCGGCCCACTGGGCTAAACGGGTTGGGCCTGTTAATCACTTAAACTGGAATAACTTAAAGACCACGCGTCCGATCAACACGCCATCTACGGCACTAGGACCCTTTAGATGAGACGGTTCTTTTGCGATACTCTAAGTGAGTTTTGGACAACTATGGATATCGGCAGGGTTAGAAATGAGTGTATCTCTAACCGGGCCCCTGGAATGGAAAATCCATTATCTCTCAGACTGGGCGTCTGATTGACGCATCATCTGTCGCATTGAGTTCCTATTGGCGAGACGGAACTTTGGGATACATCAACTATGGAATTTGTGACAGTTGATGTATCAACCCTCTCGGCTTGTGGAGTGGACCCTCTCGGAAATGAGTGTGTTGTGTGTGGTACCATAGAGTTGGTTGTGACTGCGATGATGATGACGACTGTACTCGGATCGTACGTGGGTTCGGCAGCGAGGACGAATGTACTTGGATCCTCTGTGGGTTTGGTAGCAATAATGACTATACTTGGATCCTACATGGGTTCGGCAGCGATGGTTACTTTTCTTGGATCCTATGTGGGTTCGGCAACGACGACTTCTGTACTAGGATCCTATGTAGGTTATGCAGAGGAGATGATTCAGAGGCTACATCTAATCATCTCCACCCCTATTCGTGAGTAGTATACCAGTGTGAGCTGAGTCTTGATCTTTAATCATTATCATCGATGTGATTGACTTCTTTCTTGTGTGGATTGGGTTTTACTTTCCTGTGTGGACTGAATTGTGCTTGGGCTCGGAAGTTGGAGTCAAACTGAGATTTATGACTTAGGTATATGTATGGTTATATACCTAAGTAGAGTTGGTTGATACTTTGTGATTGTGTCCTTCCATTGTGGTTTATCCTTCGGGGATTCTGGGAGACCTACGGGGGTCTCGGGGTCCCACTGAGTATTGTATATTTACCCCTGCACGGGCTATGCCTGCACTACGTTGTGTTGGTTGCAAACGACGGACAGCACTGATCGTGGTTGAGGCTTGTGGAGCAGAACTGTATCCGGAGGTGGACTATCAGGCATGACGTACATGGAGAGGAAGGACGGACTTGAGGAGATGAGGAGACCATCTGTACCCACCCTTTAGGTGGGGTTTCCATAGGACGACTCGGTGGTGGTTGCTTTACTTTTCGGCTATTGTACCTTATTTTTCTCGGTTTTACTCTACTTTCAGTTGCGTTTGTATACTGGCTCATTTACTTTCCAGCACTTACTTTTGTACTCAGTTTACATTGTGTTTACTCCAGCTTGTGTACTCTGTTGTGTTTGTTTACTTATATAAAGTCAATGCCTTCCCTTTTATTGGGATTTACACCTTTGGTGATAGTCCCCAGCCCATGGCCTATGGAATGCAGGCTTGGGGTAGTCACGGAAGGGGTCCCGGGGATGGGTCGTGACATATATATTAATATAAACATACCCAAATGTCTTTTAAACTTCCCTATCCATGAATTAGGTGTTTTTTTATTCATAAAATATCAATCCATGTTTCCTTAATAATGGTTCTAAATGCGTCCTACTAGAGAAGACGTAATATTCTTACCCGACCTATTTCAATTTATTTGCAATTATACCTTCAATAAATTAATGGTATTCATCATAAAATAATAAATTCATTATCCTGAATATATTAAATTTTATTATGATCATATAACTACCACTATCCACTCTATTTTTTATCAAATGGGGAGTGATTGTGTCGCGCGTGCATACTTGTCAACTATTTCCTCCATGTAGTAGTACAATTCATTTTCCATCACAATCTTTAATGGATGGTTTTTATGTTAGGTTTATAGTTCATATATTATATTTTTAACATAATTATTCATCAATAATTATAATTTATTATTTACCTTCATATCTTCGAATTCATTGGAAAATAATAATGTCGCTCGTTCTTATGTGTGGACTACCACCTCCCCAAAGTGATACGATTTGTTTTTTATTTCTATTTGAAATGGGTGGTAATAATGATAGATTTAATGAATATATATATATGTGTGTGTGTGTGTGTGTGTGTGTTGGATATTGTAATTATTCTATAAATGTGAATTATTATTTACCTTTCTTTTGTTCAATTTGTTGAAAAGTAAAAATATTTTTCATGTGTATGTACGGTCTATCATCTCCATCAATAGTGTAATATATTTTCCTATATCAAACATTTACCGAAGAATCTAAATATTTTTATAATGAATATATATGATATATATATTAATAATAATAAATATTTTATACATGATCTAATCATTATAAAATTATAAGTATAGGAACTACCAAACCAAAATTATCATCAAATAACCAAAGAGTTAACACCCTGAAACGATGATTTTGACAAAGATTTATTAATAAATTGGAATTAAAATGTTATAATTAGATCATATATGATATTATAAGTATTCTCATGACTCTCAGATATTATTATAAAAAATAATAATTTATTATACATGATTTTTGAGCTCCTTTGATGAAATTTGAACTTTAAATAAGGGATTTATGTTTTAATCTCATTTTAATCAGGATTATTTATGCTTTAATTTCAATTGAATGAAATTATATGATTCTTTCCTGGTAAATATATTTAATTTTTATATATTATTTTTATTTAATAATAATACATTTTTCCTTTCATTTTCCTCACTTTAAGTACCCACAAGACAGAAAAAACATTATTAAGGAAATCTAACTTTATTTCTCTCTTGGGTTGAAAATATTTTTTCTTTCATGTCTATGTTTTCTAAAAACAATTCAAGAATTTTTTAAATATTAAACTATTAATTTTTAATGAAATTTTTACCCATTATTTAATTTTTACAAAATGGTACAAAATAAATCTTCTTGTCATTTTTAGAATGACATATTTTTGAATTTTTTCCAAACATGTGAAACGAATAATTTTTTTAACATACACAACATGAATGTAATTTCCAACCATAATGACTAATATTTGATTTAAATCTTAATTTATAAGGTTACAATGTTATTTCAAAAGAAAATGGTTTCCTTAATATTTTTAAATATTTATATTTTAATATCTAATTTAAAAATAAAAAATGGTATTCTCCTCAAAAAAATATTCCATCGATATTTTAACAAAATTTTTCATATATGATAACATATTTTGATCTCAATTTAGATTTTTTGTGGATAAGATAATGTGATAAAATATTTACTCTTTCTCTAGATGTTATATTAGTATGATGATTAAATATTATTGAAAACATCTTTATTTTTCAAGGGTTATGTTATGATGAATGTTTTTATGATATTTTGGAATATATTTGAATGGATTTTTGATTATGTGATTTGTGGGACCATAATTATATAGCTCTATGATGCATTTGGTAATGATTAATGTGCTTTGAGATCAAATTTTATATTGGTTGCCATAACAAGCTAGAAAAAATAGGGTGCACTGAAGGTTATCTCGTTCTCAAAAGAGGGTTCATAGGAGGCTCCCCCATTCCCAAATAAATTGTATGGGTGGTTATCCAATGTCTAATATGTTATGAAATTCTTGGTGGTTAACCTTGATATAATATTTTTATGATTATAACTATTCAACAGATAATGAAACTCATTTGTTGCATGATATTATGAAAATTTTGTGTTATCAAGGATTATATTCATTCATATCTTTATGATTCATGTATTATTAACTACCAAAATTTATTTTATGAATCATTATTATGACCTAATAATTACTTGATGTGATTTTCAATGGTTAATATCATGTTATATCTCCCTTTATAAACATTTAATGTTTAAATGATCATTGATATCTCCCTTGTTTGACCCTACTAATATTCTCATATCACCCTTTATTATGTTTTATTTTTCCTTGGAAATAAAGAGAAGTTTTATATATGATTTTTCTAAAATGGTTCTAATTGTGAAGGAATAAATGAGATTTAATGTAGGAATTTTATGAACTAGTTGTTTATGTATTCATGTTTCCAAAGGAACTAAACCTATATTATTCTAGATTTAATCATAATTTTATATATTGAATATTCAACTAATAAGATATGATATTTATATATGAAAAGTATGGGGTTATGTAGTTGGTATCAGAAAAAGGTTTTGATACCTTTGGAAACAATGATGATAAACCATTAGTGAGAACCCTGGGGATAAGTTTAAGTATAAGATAACATCCAATGTTTTTTGTAAAATATATATTGGGTGGTTTTCCACTATGATTATTGTTTGTCACCCTATGATTTTTTTTAGTCAGTAGTTGGAACCTGATGAACCATGTTAATGATGATTTTAATGGACAATGCAATGATTTTCCTCTTAATCCATCAAATATTATGTGATATAGAATAAAAAATATAATTTATAGACTTAAAAAAATCTGAATCCATGAATCTTGTTGAGCTTCCAAATTATAAAATTAGGTAATAATATTCTATTCATTCCTTCTTGAGGAAACATTTGCCTTATTTTAGTGGATATGTTGATCCACTAGTTTCTGAGAAATTTATCTGTATCGTTGAAAATATACTTTTCATTCCTTAGTGTTTGGGGAATAAAAAATTATATTGGTTGAAAGTTTCTTTTATTATTATTATTAAATTATATAAGGATGTTCTTGAGCTAAGGTAGAAGGATGATTGATCCATTAAATCTTATGAGGAAACTTTCACAAGACATGAGAGGTATGATTCTATTATTATCATTGAATCAGAAAGTAAGATTTATCAATTCTTTAATGGCTTAAAACCAAGTATCCAAAGGGTTTTATACATAAGGAATTTTAGTGGTTATAAAGAAATAATTTTATCTGCTACCAAGGCAGAAATAGATATTGGAGTTTCCCATCAATCTCATAGTTTTTATAAGAAAATAAAATGGAATTAAAATAAAATTCTAATAATTTATCTATGAAGGGAATAAGATGATCCTTCCATTATTATTGAAATTTGGTAGGATAAATAGAGGAAACTTTAATAAGGGGACTAGTAAATTCTTTAATTATGGAATTTAAGGTCCTTGGTATATTGAATACTGAAGTGATGGGAAGAAGCTAGCCATCGATGAAGGATAAAAAATTGAGAATGCATTACCCTCACTTTGGTATTTAAAAAGAAATGAGTATAAGTATTATGATAACTATTGATAAAACCTAAAGGTTAATGATTATGATCAATGTTAACAACCAACTAACCCCGGATAAAAATGAAAATATTATGTGATAGATATTTCTAGTGAGGGGTATGAAAATTGTGTGGTAAAAGGTTCACTTATTGTTCACTCTAGAACTATTAATTCCTTATTTGATTTTAGATATACCTACACTTTTATATCTGATGAATTTTATAGTGGTTTCACAATACCACCTCAATAATTAGATGTTGAATAATTGGAAACCCCTAATGGTATTATGATTTCATCTCAAGTCTATGATTCTTATTTGGCTAAAGTCTACAGGAATGAACTCCCTGCAAAACTCATATTTCCCCCTATAGTTTAATTTGATGTTACCTTAGGAATGGATTGGATTTATTTATATAATTACCACATCAATTTATAATGAAGTTAATCCAAATTTTATATTCTAAATGAATATATTTTCATCTTTTAATTAGATAATATATAATAACTTCCAATAGAAATCACATCCATTTTATGGGCCTTGATTTCTATAAAAAATGGATGTTTCTCTCAAATGGATAGAGAGAAACTAAACATTGAAGATATTACTATTATGTGGGAGTTTTTGTTGTATTTTCTGAATATTTTCCTAGTCTTCCACCCAAATATGATGTTTATTTTTTAATATAACTCATACTTGGTGCTACATCTATTTGAAAGACTCTAAATGGAATAAAATCGATTGAGTTTAAATAATTGAAGAAGTGACTCTAGGAAGATTTTGGAAAGGGGTTTATTCATCCAAGTGTATCAACATGGGGTGAACCTTTTATTATTTTTAACAAAAATTATGTATCAATGAAACTCTATATTAACTATATAGAACTTATAAAGATCACAGTCTAGAATAAGTATCCTTTACCTCATACTGATAAATTATTTTATCAACTATATGGAGCTCAATAATTTTCCAAGACTGACCTTCATAATAAATATAATTAATTGAGGGTAAATAAGGAGTATATTCCCAATAAAACATTCCATTTATGTTATAGAGAATATGAATTTATAGTAATGTTATTCAGTCTTAATAATTCTCTTGTTATTTTTATGGATTTAATGAATAAAGTCTTTGGTGAATACCTTATTCAGTTTGTGGGTAGTCTTTATAGATGCTATTATCATATATATGAATATGAAAGAAGATAATTAAAATCCCTTGAGGATAGTATTAAATACCCTAACTAAGGATAAATTGTATGAATATTTTTTTAAGTATTGAATTTGGCTACAAAAATTTTCATTTTTGGGTCATATAATCCTAAGAACAGATATATTAGTGGATCTATTATATATTACAGTTATTGAAATTTTTCTTAAAAAAAATATAGTGACTGAGAACTATAGTTTTATTGGTTTCTATGGATATTATCAATTCATTATGGATAATTTTTCACAGTTATCTAATCCACACACCAAGTTAATTAGGAATGGAGAAAAGTTCATTTGGACAGATTAATGTGAGGAAAATTCCAAATAAGTAAATAGAAGGTTAGTCGCCAAAAATGTTATTAAATTAACCTATAGTGTATGGGGTTTTTGATCTATAATTATGCATTAAAGAATTTATTAGGATGAACCCTCATGTAGAATTACATGGTGATAGATTATGCCTCTTTCTATTTTAAGGTTCATGAGAAAAATTACCCAACTCATGATTTAGAGTTAGCTACAGTAATTGTTTCATTAAATATATAGAATTATTATATTTATAGATAAATGTGTGATATATATACTATTCATAAATATTTAAATTATATATTCACTCAAAATTGATGAATATATTTCCAATAATATGGTTTGAGTTGATTAAAGATTATGACTTCTCAATACATTTCTGCCCTGGGAAAGTGAACAAGGGGGTTGATGCTTTGATTTGAAAGGATAATTATAGCTTATCTATGATGAGGATCACAAAATATCCAATATTTATAGATTTTAATTGGATGGATCTAGATATATATAAGGAAGGGGAGAAATATAATCTTTCTTAAATGAGTGTTCAACCATCTATCAAAGTGAAGATTTAAGAGGAGTAGAAGGAATACATTGAACTATAGAAGAAGGTCATAAATGTTCCTAAGTTAAACCATCATTATGATGGAATGATAAGTTTTAGGAATTTTTTATGTGTTATTTACTTACTATAAATGAAGAATGATATGTTTTATGAATCTCATAGTTCAAAATTCTCATTTCATATATGAATTAAAAATATGTATAGTGATTTGAAGGAGTATTTCTAGTGGTATAACAAAAAGAGAGTTATTGTAGAGTATATATCTTGGTTCTATGTATGTTATCAATTTAAGGTTGTGATATAGGATTATAAGGGTATATTATGATAATTACGCTTATAAAAATTAAAATGTAAATACACCACTATGGATTTTATCATCGGACTCACCAAAACATCTAATGGCCACAGTGTTATTTGGGTTGAAGTCAATCACATTATGAATTTACCACACTTAATTACTATCAGATAATTTTTCTCTCTTTATAATATTTATATAATATAAATTAAATAAGTGGTTAGGTTATATATAGTAACACATTCTACTATATCTGATCGGGGTCCAAGGTATACCTCAAAATTCTGGAAAAGCCTTTAGCTGGCTTAGGATACAGAGTTGAGTTTCAGTATGGGTTATCACCCTCATATAGATGGTTAGCCTGATTTAACCATTCATACCCTTGCGTAAATGTTTATATCGTATTCTATTTATTTCAATGGTGGTTGGGATTATCTCTTTTCTTTAGTCTGTTTTTTATACAGTAATAGTTTTCACTTGAGCATTCAGATGGATCCTTATAGATACTTTTATGGAAAGTAGTGTTGAACTCCAATGCATTAGGATGAAGTTAAAAAATGAAATATATTGGTACCTAAGATTTCTATGGAAATGGTATAGAAATTTTGGACCATTCAGTAACACATTAAGTAATCTTATAATTGATATAAATGTCAGCTGAAAATAGTCAAAAAAAGCTGGAATTCAAAGTTAGTGAGAAGGTATTCTTATGAAATTATCTATGGAAGAAGTTGATGGGATTTGGAACGAAAAGAAAGTTGATCCCTATTTATTTTTTCTTATTCTATATTCTTTATAGAGTAGCCAAGGTACCTTATTACATGGCACATCCACTAACCCTATCTCATGCTTAGGATGTGTTCCATATATCTATCCTAAGGAAGTATATAATTTATCCATCACGTGTACTAAAACTAGATGTCATACCACTTGAGTATGATCCTTTCCATGAAGAAAAACTTGTATGAAAAGTTTACTGTTGAGAGAAATTAATATGTAATACGACTACTCAAATGGTTAAAATTTTCTAGAGGAATCAAAAAATCTAAGAAGCTACATGGAAACCTAAGGATGTAATTAATACTCATATGTTTTTCACTTCTTCTATTTACCATTGGAATATATTTCTAGACATCTTATCAAATAATTCATATCTCTCTTTAGAATGGTTCTTTATATATGTTCTTCTAGTTTTTGCATCTATTATATATTAATTTCACTGAAATAGACCCTTATAAAATTATTGGATTAATAACCACATTTTTATAACATGATGAGGATATTTCCTAATAAAGTATTTATACCTAACTTGTGAAATATATAATTTTTTATCTTTATATTGATTGAAATTTATAACATCAATATGGAAAATCTTATATTTATAGACATGAAATAATTATGTTAGTAATTTCCTTAGTAACTCATCCTATATTGTAATGGAATGTGGTTCCCATTTTGGATCCACTTTAAAGATTTTTTTAAGAAAAATTTTAAATTTTTTAGTGTTACTGCATCCCTATAAAAATTATTAAATTGAAAGGTGTTTTAAATATCAAGAAAACTTGCTAAGTGATTGTTAGGGTGTTAATGTGGTAACCTAGTGAATTTAATTTAAATGTAGAACATTTGAATGATCATCAGATTTATTTCTAAGTGATTTTTAGCAAGTTGAGTCACCAGGATAGTTGTGTGGATCCCCAATATTAATTTCAACTATACTTCATCAATGTTATTTTCCCCAGTTCTCTCCCTTAAATTTCTTATTTAGAATATTTTTTATCTTTTCATTATAGAATTTTCTTCTTACTTAGTTTTTTTCTCAATATCTTCTTGAACTTGATATCATAATTTAGAATTTCCTCTAAATTCACACAAGTTTATTACTCATGAATAAAATGTATTACCTAAAGATAAAATCATGAAAGAAACCTAACATAAAAAATAAAATAAAAAAAATTAAAAGATAAAGAGTCTTAAATATTTATTTTTTTTAAAGAAACATCCCCTACAATTGTGACAAAAACATAGTTTCCTATAGGGTGTTGTTTGTTACTATAAGTTAAAAAATTATAATTTATATTATACCATTCTTAACTAAAAAATATAATGGTTTTCATATGTGTTATGTTCAAGGTCAAACCCATAAATGCGGATTTATTAAACAACATATGAATACTATAATGAATAAGAATAAACCAAACAAGTAAGGTGGAAAATTTAATAAGAGATGAGTACCAGGAATACTATATTCAAGATTACGCATTATTGAAGTAAAAAAATAATAATTAATTAATAAATACATAATTAAAATAGATTTAATAAAATCCATTGGTCTTGGTAAACATTCTTTATCTCTGAAACACTCATTTTCCCAATGAAAAGTAATTAGGGTAATTAAGAAAACAGGTAACCTAAAACCATGTTTAAATATAACTACCCAATCCCAAAAAATGTTCATGCATGAAATAATATAGCTAGTTAATGAATTAAAAGTAATCAAAACATTGATATACAATAGTAATGTATGAAAAAGATAAGATTAAGAAAAATAGAAAAACAATATAGGAACTCACTTCAAATTTATCATAAAATGGTATACTCCACTAGATACAATCATACTTAAATGAATTATTTACACTTAGAAAACTCAACACCATATGTTATTCGTGAGAGAGTGTAAAAACAAGATAATTATAATACTCTAGTAGTAGGAGACTCCATCCAAATACACCAAATGCAAACATGTTCCTCCAAGATCTAAGTCTAAAAATATAGTAACCGGATCCCTTTATTTATAGGAAAATATTATGCATGTTTTATCACAATATATCATTATAACATATTCTCTGTATATCCCACTTCAAGTCTGTCTATAATCCCAAATAGATAAAGGGTAAAAAATTTATGTAAAAAACATCTTATATCTCCTAAAATATATCCTCAAAACCATGAAAGGGGAGAGGGTGGTCAAAGTTCTATTATATATACTATAGATTTTAACTTCATGGAATGAGTTTTATCCCAAGACATATACTATGCTTCATCTTGAACTACTTCTATTTTCAACTTTATGGTCACATCATGTCCAATTATTATTATTAATTGAACCAAAATCCTCCAAAATGCTTCATTATTTCATGTGCGTATGTGACCATGAAATAAAACCATCATGGAATTAAACAAACCATAGAATAACTAAATAAACTCCTTTCCATAATTGTGGAATGAACCAAATTCCAATTTTTTGTGAGTATATTTCTTTACACTAACTTATCATGGAGGATTAAAATTACATGTAGAGATTCAAGGAGGAAAAGAGATGAGTTTTTTGTCATACATAGCATCTTAATCATTTGTAAAAGTGGAATTGAGCTCATCCCATGATAATAATTATTGATCATTATTTTTATTGGTGCAATGAATGGGTTGAAACTGTGGTAAAAACTAGCAAAGTGAGGAATATTGTCCAAATGATATTGTTTCATTGTTTTCTATCTGTTATTTCATTTATGTGCATAGTTTCCTACATTTTTATATCCCATAATAAATTTTTTATGGGGAAGGTTTTCATTTATTACAAGATTTACTACATTTCTATTCATTACCACCCTGTGGTAATTCTCTATACCATGACCATTTTCCACCAACTTTACCCCACACCAGTAAATCTCTCCTTCACCTAGTGCTACCCCACACTCAATATTTCTCTCTTATTCTCTATCTACTATCTATACATTGTGGTCAAGTATTTAAATATTATACATGAAAAATGGTTGATATCCTTAAATTCTATATGAGTTGGAATTTTTTTAACAATTATTAATTTATTTACTTTTCCAGTTCTATTCCTCTAAAAAATATTATCTTTCTTCTATAATATTTATTCTTTTATATTTTCTTTTTACCAAAATCCAATTAAATCCTTCCCTTCCATTAATAATTTAAAACCAATATAAATTATGAACGAAAATTTAATTAAACAATAAAATCAATTTATTTGGCATAAAATAGATATATTCTTGATTTACTTTTATCATTGTACTTTCAAAAAAATAGTTTACTTTCCACTTAAATAATTTCATTTATAACAAATTTAATTTTCAATGTTATTCGAATTATGTTTACTTTTCATTTCCCAATTATATTTATCAATAATTTTATATTAAAATTATTTCATCTTTTCAAATATGGCCTAAATTAATTCTGATGCTTGTCTTATTTTTAATATAAAAGTAATAATTTGTAACTGATACCCCTTTAATGTGTAATATAAATTTGTTATGTACACATTAAAGGTTAAAGAAAATTATTAATATACATAGTTTCCAAAATTTTATAATTATTAGGGATGTTACCTTTAATAATTATAGCATTTCTAAGAAAAATAACATTAAAAAATAATTGAATTTAATTTTATCCAAAAATTGGCTGGTTAAGTTAATTATTTGAACCCTAAATCAAATAAAACAATGTATTAAAATAGCTTATATAGTAATGTGTATAAATAATTACATGGATATTTAGGTGGAGGATTTGAATATAAGCTTGTAAAGGTGAATAATTATACCATCTATTAGGTATGGTCATGAATATTTTCCTTCCCATATCATTAGTATATTGGATGAGATAAAAATTATAAACCCAAGGATTATAAACATGTTATTATCAGTAAGGAATATCAAAAAGGACTTACTTCTAGGAAAAATAATTGATATTTTTTTTTTTGAATAATAGTTTTATAATATTACCCAAACTAGTTGGGAGATAAATTAATAAGTTTTAAGAGGATATATTCGAGTGAAAAGATGATATTATAGGGTTGGAATTTAGGTATAATTATTTATTATTAAATAATATTTTTTCTTGAAGAGAGTTGATGAGTGTTATTATGATCTCAAAATATTAGTGATTTTTACTAAGTGAATCTAAGAGGGTGAACTATGTCATATCTCTTAAGGTTACTTATTTTCAATTACTAAATATTCCAATTTAATTTATTATATTTTTATTATTATATTTTTTATGAAAAAAAAAAGTCAAATAGGGCTTTTTCATGACTGGTATTGCAATAAAATGAAGAAAATAAGAAACGAATTTCATTGAAAACACTAAAATGATAAAATATAATAGATCTAATATATTGTTTCATTAATAGATATTTATTATCCATGGTATTTAAATTCATTAATTTTTTATTCCCTAATTTTTTACCCCTTAAAACTATCTAAATTATGATGGCTATAATAATTTTAAGAAATAAACCCTAGGTTAATATTAGGACTCCCAATCATGGAAACATATTTTTATTGTGGTCTATAATCCATCTTATAGAAAATCTATAATTTTTTAATAATATATAACCCATAAATAATAATTTTTTTACTTCAAGGACTATATTCAAACCTTATATATCGATTCCATGTTCATTAGATTTGATGATTATTTATCTCACAAATCAGAAAACCATGACCCCATGTGCTAAGTGTGATTCATTTGAGTGATTAAAAAAAATAAAATTAATTTTATAAACAATAATTTTATGAATTAAAATGGTTAAATTTATTCAAATCAACTAATTAATTAAGAAAAAATTGGAAGGACCCCCAAATAACTACTCTCTCACTGGTGGATTTTTACATGGAGACGATTAGCATTAAGAAATGTTTAAAGGGTAGAACTAAATATCATCTCCATTATTTGATTCTAGACCAAATATTCAATATAAAATATAATAAGTTTTATTGAATATAAATAGATATTACATGCACAAAATTAAATAAACAAGAAGTAAAACAGGAGGAGGAGATCCTTCATGTAAGTGATCCTTGCTAAAAGCCTTTATTCTTCCCAATAGTTAGAGAGGATGAGTGGAATTGATCTCTTTATCAACACTATTCTAAATCCACTACCAATCTTCCACAAGTCTGAAAAATGCAATTAAATATAGTATAAAATGGATAGGGTTTGAAATTTAAATAAAGGGCATATGTGGAATTTTGCATCCAAAATTTATTCTTTGTTGGTTAGCCTTTTTTGCAGAGTTTCCACGCGAACCCTCTACCACTTTGGTTTAATGAAATTATAAAAATTTATTTATTTAAAACATATAAAAAATTAAATTCCATTCCATGTACAGATGCAAAATTTATTTCCCAAATGGTTAGGTAAGGTCTAATTTTTTTAATTCATTATAACATTGACTTCATGACCACATTTCTCTATTTAATCATTATTTCCATGTATAATTTTCTTAATTAAAAATATACTCCAATTAATTAATAATCCTTCCATGAAATTTTAATTCAAAAATCTCACCATGAAATGTGATAAAAATAATCAAGTAAATTTAAAAGGTAAAATAGAATATTCAAGGAATTTTCAAATTCAAGTTCCAAATAAAAAATATCATTAAATATTTAAATAAATATTAATTTGAGGAAATTATTAAAATTATTATAAAAAAATATTCAAAAAAGAATATTTATGAAGGATTTAAAAAATATATTGTTATTTATTTCATGTTGTGAACCATTCTTCAATAATACTACTATCTTCTTGTTTACTCATGTTATGGATTTTCATATAGGGAAATTAAATTTTGTTTTCAGGATGAATTTGATAAAAAAATAATTTATAAAATCACAATTTTCTTTTTAAAAAATATTTTTCTAGAATAATGAAATCATATAGAAACTTTTGAGGACGATTTGATAATAACATGTTTAGTAATGTATCAAATACAAACTACCAAGACAAGTGTATGTAATTTAAAATTTTTATGCATTTTATAGTTCATATTCTTATTTATATTTCTGAAATGTTAATTATTTTAAAAAATACATGTCTACTAAAATATTAATATTTACTAAAAGAAATATTTGAGTTGAAGTGTTTCAATTAATTGAAGAAAAATATTAGGTAAAAAATTGTTAAATTTGTGTATTTGAAATTTCTATTTTTATCTTAAGTAACATATATTGAAAATGTTTTGAAGATAATTATAGTGAATAATTGAAAATCTATACTTTAATAATGAATGAAATTTCAAATTTTCATCCAGAAAATATCTTACTACTAATTCTTAAAATTAATTTTGTAAGAATAATAACTTATAATAAATTTTTTGGAAGATTTATACATGTCATGATATGATCTATGAAAAATTAAATCAGTGTTGTTATTATTTTTAACATGTCTATTATATACCTTGAGAAGTACCCTTAAAAAATTTAAATGATTACATTTTTATTTGAATTAATATATTATTTATAGTAAATTTTATGGGTTGAAATATGATATGAAACATAATATTATAATCTAGGTTAACTTTTATTATGAAAAAATGTTGACAATGGAATATTAATTATTATTTTTTATTTACTACCTTATATTGTAGTGGTGGATCCCAATCCATCAAATAAAGTTGTTATTAATGCTAATGGTTCTTAATCTATTAGAAATGAAAATTTTTATAAGATCTCGTGTAACACCTAGTAATTTTCTATAATATTTTTTTCAAATAAATTTAATTTTCATGATAGCTTGTGTTTCACGCTACACTGAGTTTTACAGAATTGTAATTTAATATTATTATTATTATTTAAAAATTACGGTTAAAACCTATATATTAATCATGTATGTATAAATAGTAATAATCACATTTTGAAAACTAACTACAAAGGTTTTAGATAATTGATAAAAAAGTACTTAATTTTTATTAAAAGCATTTATATACTTCAAACATATATTTCTCCTAAAAATGATTTTTTTTAACAAATAATAAAATTAATTTTTTAAAATTGTAGGAAATTAATTTGAAAAAAATAAATACTTTTTTTAAAATCAAAATGTAAAAAATATCTTAAAGGTAACATTTTATAATTTTCAAAAAATATTATTTTTTTGACAAATAGTGGAAATTACTGATTTTTATTAAAAGTTATTTTTTTAAGCATTCAAAGGTAATGTTTTATTTAAATAGGGTTTTAATATTAAAATTATTTCAATAATATTATTATCAATCCAATTTAGTTAATTATAAATAATTATATGTTCATTTTTTATATAAAAACATAGTATACTTATTAAAAACTTTTTCTTTGGAAAACTGATTTCTCGTCGCATCTACGACTTTAATTTAAAATTAAATTATAACACTTTTATGAATTTAATTTTTTAAAATGGGTTAAATATTTTAAATAATCTTAATTAATATTATATTATAATATCAACATAATTTTTGTTCATAATGAATAATACAAATAATAAAAATTAATTATCACAGTTAAGGTTAAAACGGGTTTACCAGGAGTTAAACTAAAAAAGATAAGGGTTTGAATGACTTAATGAATTTTCAAAATCTGATTATATGAACAAATTTCTACTGTATTTCATATAAAGTTTTCTATTGAGACATTTTTTTATCATTTTTACTAAGACAATGACTTGGAATTATCGCAAAACTTTGAAAAATTACAAGTGTGTCGCTCACCATAAATATAAAAGGGCACCCCTATCATATCCTCTTCACACTTAAAAGAAATATTGATTAAAAAAATACCTAAACAAATCCATTTTTTAATTACATTAAAAATAATATAGTCCTTTTTTATTATTAACCCTCTCTAAAAATTATTTAGGTGTAAACTTAAAGAGGTTCTCTAAAGAAGTGGTATAGTCCTTAACCATGCATTTTAATTTTATTTTCTTCTAAATAAGTAAAATATTTTAAACTATTCGAAAATAATAAAATAAATATATTAAAGATATTTATATTTTAATATATTAATTTAATGAACTATATCCATATTCTCTTACATTAAATGTGAAATAAAATCACTTATTGGGTGTACGATGAACTACCGCCTTAAAAATTGATGTAATTTGTTTTCCATCACTTCCTCTCACATATTTATATAATGATGAATTTCAAGTATATATTTTATATTTTTGAAATAATTATAATTATTGAATTATAATATTATATTTACATTCTTACCTTCTAATCTATTGGAAAACGATAACGTCGCTCGTGTTGGAACCATGGTCTTCTATGCATGATTTGGAGTATGGTTTTTCTTTGTGGTCAATTCTCAATGGAAGTTTAGAATGTGTACCAGCAAAGAGATCATATAGTTCAAGCAGACAACAGTATTAAATGTGGCACCGTTTCCCCGTGTTTTCCAAATTTTTGGGCTTGAAAATAGAGAAATGGATAAAGGTGTTTTTGGAAAAGAGACTTGTGCATCGTGTACTTGAAGGAGTGGAAACTTGCACGCCATATGTTTTTCAAGATCAGAACATGAAAAAATGGCAAAGGGATAAGGTTCGCGCAAGTGACCTGCACATCGTGAAGATACTTGAACTTCGATGCCTTGGAGGATTGGAAACTTGCGTTCTGGTTGTTCTTGATGATCATAACATCAAAATATGGAAAAGTAAAGTAGGTCTCACAATTATTGGTGTGTTCGCGCAAGTGAGTTGCGCGACAGAGGCAAGGCGGTTGGAGCTGTGCGTCGTGACTTGCGCACTGAGAGGACACTTGCATGCCACCATGCAGGGGGTCTAGTTTGCCTATAAATAGGGGACCCCCCCCCCTCCTCATTTGGTATGAAGTTCAAGACTTATAGATTTTTCGAGCTCTCGTCGCACAAGTTCTTGAGTCGTGCAAGTGGTTGTTGTGTCGTGCAAGTAGAGGTTGCGCGCCGATAGTTGGCTGTGCGATCAAGGTATTTGGGGAGTTAAAGGCGCAACATCACGCAAGTTTGGTGTTGAAGGAGGCAGTGTCGTGCAAGTGGTTTGGTGTCACCTTCACGTCGAATTTTTATCACGCAAGTGACTTGCGCGCCGGGATTGAAACTTGCGCACCGAGCTTGGAGAAGCGCGCCGGGGTTGTTAAAGTACATTTTTCCTTTTGAAGCTGCATGAAAGCTGGAAGATCGCCTGGTACCCTCAGTGCAAAGTGAAATTAGTATTCTGGTGAGAGTTGGACTTCAATAGATCATTTACATACAACAGAGGATGCATTCTTTTGCAATGATGAAGATACCTTCACGTCTATAAACTGAGTGTGACTTCACCAAGGGCAGTGAGCTAGGGGAGTCAACGGGAGTGACTTGAGGGAAGCAGTGAGCTATCCCTGAACCTTTGTAAAGGCAGTGAGCCTGGGACAGAGTGATTATGCCCAAACCATTATAATCCACAGGTATTGAATATTATTGGAATTAGGTACGACCGACAACTTGTTTGTGTATGCTCCTTGGATGTAGCCTTTAGTGGTGAACTAAGTAAAAAGTGTTGTGTCTTCTCTGTGCATGTGATTGTTTTCTTTATGATCATATTCATCATACAGGTTCAACAAGTTCCTACCAACATGGGAACAAGATCCATCACATTAAAAGAAAAAAAAATCACCCTGATTCACCCCTCTCCTCTCAGGGTGTCCCGAGATCCTTCAGCTCGTGCATGCGTATGGACTACCAACTCCACGAAGTGATGTGATACGTGTTTCATTTTATTTTGACATGGATAGTAATAAGGATATATTTAATGAATATATATGATATATATTATATATATGATAGAAAGAATTATATTCAATTTTTAGTTAATATTTAACTTTCTCTTTTACCTTACATCAAAAAATGAAATAGTTTTTATGCGCACATACGGTCTACCATCTCCATGAGCGATGTAATTAATTTTTATAGACTTGGATTTTATATTTGACTCTAAATATGTATATAAATAATATATATTTAATTTATATCATTATTATAATTATTTATATTATAAAACTATGATCAAATTACAAGGAAAAAAACTACCAATCCAAAACTTATATAAAAAATGAAGCAGTTATCACCCAGAAGAGTGATTTTAATATATAATTGTTAATAAACTAGTAGTAAAAGGTTATATGTAAAAAATATAAGTTATGATATATATTATTATGGTTTGGTACTATAGTAATAATTAACATATGTTTATTTTACATTAGGTTCGAACATTTATGAATAGAGTCATGATATGAGATATGGGCTTTTTTGTCTCGCTTCTATTTCCATGGAACAAAATACATATTCACCACTATTTTTTTTATGGTGTATATATTTACCATGAATATATTTTATTATTAGGATTATGTATATTATCATATATATAAATATATATATGAGGTTATTTCTTTTATGGGGCTTAAGATTCAAATGTTACTAAAGTCGTATAGGTTTTATGAAACAATCACATTATTTTTCAGGATTGTCTATTATTATACTTATGATCATGAAATACTCTAATATTTATCTCATGAAACTTGTAAAATTTATTATTTAGTGGTTACTTATTAGAAAAAATGTTTCCCTTACATTTCCCTCACATTACTAACTTAGGATCCCAAAATAATTTTTTAATGAAAACATAACTTTATTTCTATATTCGGTCAAAAATTATTTCTCTTATATGTACATGTTTTATAAAAATATTTTAAATTATTTTTTTACTACTATCCATTGAATGTTTAAATTAATTTTTACATTTCTTTTAATTTTTAATATATGGTTAAAAATTAATATTCTTTTAGATTTCTTAATGAGGTACTTTGGATTTTTTACTGAAAATATAAAAGAAAACATTATTTTAACTTATATGAAATGAATGGTATCTCCTGTCATGATGATCACCCAATTATTTAAAGATTAATTTAAAATTTTTCATGTTTATTTAAAATTAAAATATTTTATTTAATATTTTATAAATTTTTATATGTTATTACAAAATGGAAAGAATATTTTCCACAATAATATTTTAATGGGATTTTAATGTAATTTCTATTCATCGACAATAATAACCTTTCATGTTTCTTATATTTTACTAGGGATATGATCCAGTGGTGTTATATTTATTTATTATTTGTATGGTTTGTGGTTATAATGATGAGAGATTTATTAATCCCATTAATTTTTCATTTTTTATGTTATGATACATTAATTATATATTTATGAAACCTAGTTTATTTTCACTGGTTATGTTTTAATTATATGATAAATGTTTTATGATCTTGGGGAATATATAGTTATGGTTTTCATTATGTGATGGTTTATCCTGTAATTATATATACATTGAATACATTATGTAACATATTATATCTAATGATATAATTATGGAAAAAAAGTCAATGTTCTTTATATGTTATGGGAAACAAGTCAGTGTGCTTGATCTGCTATGGGAAACAAGTAGATATTCTTAATCTATTATGGGAAAAATATCAATGTGCTTGATTCAATAATGGAGATAGGTGTTGATTCTATATCCATTAATACTTTATTTTTTGGTAGTTAACCATGAAATATGAATTTTTTTTCTATACTTATGATGGTTCCACATTTATATAAAATGAACATATGGTTCCTAATTGATTTATGATTATTTATCACACTTATGATTCATGAATTTTAAAATGATTTTGTATTATACCATTAAACATGTTTACGTTATGTGGTAGATTGAGTGAAAAATTAAGTTATATTAATGATCACATACAATTATTATTATCTTATGGTTTCATATGATCATTGATTAATATCTCCCATGTTTACCTTTAATGATCATATAAACTCACCCTTTCTTATGTTTCCTTTACCCAGGTTATGGATAATGGATTTATGTAGGGTATGTATATAAGGAGTATTAAATGGGACGATATTTTTGGGAGATTTTGAATATATTTTATCAAATAAGATGATTTTTTATCTAGTATCAAAAGAAATTAAATTTTAATGATCATTAGGAAAGTATTTCTGTAATATATTGGATATTCATCTAAAATGATGAAATATTTTGTATAAAAATTATGGATTTCTATAGTTGGTATTATAATACAGTTTAGATATCCTTTGGAACTAGGATGATAAAAAATTAATTAGAAACCTAGGTATAAGTCTAAGGATAATTATATGTATATGAAAAAATCCTCAAATGTTTTTGAAGGATGGAGAAAGTGGTTTCCAAGAAATAACATCCTTATCTAGATACTAAAAGTCAATGTGTCTCTGTCATAGTTACACCATAAGGGTAATAACCTAAAAATGGAAAATTGGGTTTTCAATAGATTGTAACTAGGTACATGCTGGTGGGATTTATTTCACACATGGTTTGACACTCCCAGAGGATATAATTTGGAAATGTACAAACTCTTTATGAACTTTCATAAAGTATTTGAATAGGTAATGATCATCAATAACCTAATTAAAACCTAATGTTTCATAGATTTAAAATAATGTGTCAATATATATAAATCCTATAAAGTATTTTTCATGATAAATCACTCTTATAAACGATGATTGATGGTTGTTACAACCAATAAGGTTTTATTGAGGGATTAAAGATATAACAATAAATTTGGGTTATGATATGCATGATCAAATATTCTAATATATTATATGATCTTACTTTTGTAAATTAAATTATATCATGAAAATTATTTAGGAATGCTAATTCATATTCACAGTGATTATATATTGAATTATTAGTGAAAACCCCTAATGGCATGGTGATCACATCCCAAGTATATTATTTTTCAATAGTTGAATTATATAGAAATATGCTTCTTTTAAATATCATTATTCTCCCTCTGGTTGAATTTGGTATTACCTTAGTAAATTATTAACTTTATCGATATAAATACCACATCAATTACTCGGTTAGGTAAGTCAAATTTGGTATTCTAAACAAACCTATGATCATCTATCAGTGTGACGATATGTGTGAACTCCCCACGGAAATTACATTCATTATATGGGTATTGATTCCTATAAAAAGAATTATTTGTCTCATATGGTTGGGGAGAAACTAAACATTGATGATATTATTATTATTTCAGAGTTTTTTTGTCTTTATGAATGATTTTTCTGATCTTCCACTGAATAGTGATGTTGATTTTTCAATATAACTCATACCATGTTTTACACCTATTTTATAGACTCCCTCTATAATAGACCTGACTTAGTTATATTAATTAAATAATTATATCTAGGATAATCTTAATAAGGGATCCATTCATAAAAATTTGTCACCTAGGTGTGAAATTATTTCTTTTGTTAAGAAGAAAGATGGATTAATGCATCTCGATGTTGATTATCAGGAATTGAATAAGATCGGAATCAATAATAAGTATTGTGTACCCCCTATTTATGACTTTTTTTATCAACATAAAAGAGCTCAATACTTTTCCATCATTGAACTTCATTTATTATATCACAAATTGAGGTTTAAGAAAGAGGATATACCAAAGACAGTATTCCTTATAAGGTATAGAAACTATGAATATATAGTGATTCCATTTGGTTATATTAATGACCCCTCTATATTTATGGATTTAATGAATATATTATTTATATATTACCATGATCAATTGGTTTTATTCCTTATAAATGATAATATTATATATTCATAGAGGAAGGAAGAACATGAAGATCACCAGAGGATTGTAATTAAGACCTTAAAAAATGAGGAGTTGTAAAAAATTTCTAAGTGTGATGTTTGGCCAAAAAAGGTTTCATTTTTTGGTAAAATAATATAAAGAGAGGGTATATTGGTAGATCCATCAAAGATGAAGACTATTTAATGTTATCCTAGACCAACCACAATGACTGATATTCATATCGTTTTTAGTTTGGATGGATATTATTAATGTTTTATGGATAAATTTTCATGAATATCTTATCCTTTGACCAAGTTAATCCTAGAAGGAACCCTAGTTCCATTGGATAGATGAGTGTGAGGGAAATTTCACAAAACTAAAGAGAAGGTTAGTCAGTGCACATGTGCTTATAATACCCTTTAGTGGATATGGGTTTATAATCTATATTAATTTATTGAAGAATAGATCAGGATATGTTCTCGTGATGAATGGTATGGTGAGAGCATATGCCTTACGATAATTGAAGGTTAATGAGAAAAATTACTCAACTCATGGTTTATATTTGTTTGTGGTAATATATAAATAAAATATATAGCTGTATTATATTTATGGATAAATGTGTGATATATATAATTATTATAAAATTTTAATGTATATATTCACAAATAAAGATTTGAGCATGTGACAGAGAATATGGTTGGATATAATTAATGATTTTGACTTATAAGTACATTTCCACTTTAGGAAAGAAAACAAGATGGCTGGTGCTTTGAGTATAATGTAATATACTAACTTATCTATGATGAGGATGAAAAACGATCTAATATTTCTAGATATAAAAATTTTGGGTTAAGAAATATTAGATGAATGGTATAAATCTTTTCTTTCTCAAGGGAGTGTTCAATCATCTATATAAGTGGAGATTAAAGTGGCTTAGAAAGAATATTTATAGATTCAAAACAATGTTAGAAATTCTAATGAGTTTAATTTTTATTATGATTTAGTGATAAGGTTCAATATCCATGTATGTGTTCCATTCATATCAGATTTTATTAAGGAGATATTATAGGATGAACATAGTTCTTCATTATCTATTCATCATGGATGTACAAAGATTTATAGAGACATGAAAGAGTATTTTTTGTGGGATCACATGAATATAGATAATGTAGAGTGGATCTCAGTTCTTGGTATGTCATGTCTGATAGAAATAAGTATAAGGGTATGTTACAAAACAAATCCCATATCAGAATGGAAATATGAAAAAATCATCATGTGTGTTTTTGTGGACTCCCCAAAACATCTAACGGTCTTAATGATATATAGTTGTAGTCATTACCTTCCAAATTAAATACACTTAATTGTTATCAAATAGGATTTATCTATTGTTTATATTCACATAATATACATTAAATAAGTGGTAAAGTTTCATGTAGATCCATATTCTATTGTATCTGATTAGGATCTAAGGTTTACCTCAAAGTTCTAGTGAGGTATTAAAAGATAACATAAAATAGAGATGAGTTCACCTACCCTTAGATATATGTTCAATATGAGATAAAAATTAATACCCTTGAAGATATTATATGATATTTTTCTATGGATTTAAAAGGTGTTTGGGATCCAAACATTCCTATAGTTGACTTTTATTACAATATTTTCTTCCACTATATCATTCAGATGGCTCCCTATGATGCCCTATAAGAAAATAAGTGTATTTAACCAATGTGTTGTGGTAAAGTTGAAGAATTAAATCTATTGTGACCAATGTTATATTATAAAATTGATGTGGAATTCAGAACTGTTCCACAGCACATCCAGGTAGCTTATAATCAATTGAAAAGTTTTGCTGATAATCGTTGGCATGATCTAGAATTTGAAGTTTATGAGGAGGCATCTATGTAGAATTCTCCATGGGATAATTCTATGAGATTCAAGAAGAAATTAAATATAAATCCATTTTATATTGGACCTCACAATATTCTTTATCATATAGGGATATTTTCTTATCACTTGGCGCTTCCACCAAACCTCTCTCAAGTCCATGATGTATTCCACGTATCTCTTCTAAATAAGTACTTAATCGTCCAATCACATGTAATAAACTCAATCTTAATTACATTGGAGCAAGATATCGCTTATGAGGAACAAATGATAGAGATTATAGAATATAGAAATAACTTTCTACGAAACAAGACCACTCACCTGGTCGAAGTTATGTAGTGAAAGCACCAATTTGAGGAAGTTACATGGTAACTGAAGGATAAGATTAAGAAGAAGTATTTTCAGTTGTTTGTATCAGAGTGATGTAATTTTTATAGTGGATTTAATTTTAAGGGGGTTATAATGTAACATCATGATATATTCTGAATTATTTTTTTCTAATAAATTTAATTTCATTGATAACGTGAGTTACATGAAACAACGAGTTTTAATGAACCATAATATATTATTAATATGATTATCTAAACATGATTGTTATAACTTAGCCTTTATAAATGGTGGTATGAATATGAATAAAAATATTTTTAAAAATAATTATAAATGTTTTAGATAAAAAAATATAATGATAAGTACTTTATTTTTAGTAAAAGTATTTATATGATTCAAAAATAAATTTCTCCTCTAAAAAATTTTTTTTTTGAAAAAATAATAAAATTAATTTTTTACACTTATAGAAAATTAATTTTTAAAAAATGAACTTAATTTTATAAAATCGACATGTCAAAATTATCTTAGAGTAGATTTCTATATAATTTTTAGAAAAGATTATTTTTCTAATGAATAGTTGAAAATACTGATTTTTATTTAAAATTATCTTTTCATTTAAAGAATTAACGGGGTAAATTTTGTTTTAATATGTTTTTAAAAGTAAAAATAGTTCCATTATATTATTATTAATTAAATTAATATCAATTTAATCAACTATAATTTCAATATTATGTATAAACTTTTTATACTTATGAAAACTTTTTCTTGGGAAATCACTTTTTCATCATGTCTGTAGGTTTAATTTTAAATTAAATTATCCCGCTTATGTGAATTGAATTTGATAAAATGTATTAAATATTTTTAATCATCATAGTTAATATTATATGATATTTTCAACTTGTTTTTTCATATTTAATAGTTAAAATAGTAAAAAAATGATTATCGTGGTTAAGGTTAAAACAGGTTTACCGTAGGTTAAACTAAAAATTTAATCTTTAAAACGAATTAAAACCTTATATAATTTCAATTATATAACCATATATCGACCATATATTATATATTATTTTATAATTATTCATTTTATATCCTTGAAACCAATAAAAGGATGTGGTGGTTTTGTAAAACATTAAAAATTACTAGTGTATCACTCACCTCAATTATAAATGTTCTCCCCCTTATCATATCCTCTTAATTGTTTTAAATAATTTTAGATCATAAAATACCTACCCAAATCCGTTAATGAATTCCCTTACCACATACTAGAGATATTTTTTATTAAACCATGATACAAAGGATTTAGTTGTAAACCTAAAGAGGTTCTTCAAAGAAGACGTATAGTCCTTAACCATGTATTTTTGTGATTCTTCTTCTAACTCATTAATATATTCATAAACCATGATGATATTATAAAATAATTATATTATATATACTTATATTCTACTATTTTAATGTAATTAATGATATCAATATTTTTTTATATCAAATGGGAAACAAAATCATTGATCGTGTGTACGGTGGACTACCGTCTCACGAACTGATGTAATTCGTTTTCCATAACTGCCTCTCACTAAGGGATATAATGATGGATTTAAATTATATATATTATATTTATAAAATATTTTACTTATGAAATTATAATATCATATTTACCTTCTTTCCTTTCAATTCTTTGTAAAATGACAATTTCTTTCGTGCGTATGTGTGGACTACCGCCTCCATAAAGTGATGTGAAATGTTTTTTGTTTTATTTTAACATGGATGGTAATTAAGATATATTTAAAAAATATATATTATATATATCATATATTTGGTATAAAAATTATTCTATATATTTTAATTAAAATTTAACTTTCTTTTTTCCCTTCTATTGAAAAATTGAAGTACCATTCATTTATACGTACAACATACCGTCTCTATGAATGAAAAAATTCATTTTTCATACCCTAAATTTCATAAATGAATAAAAATATATATGCAAGAAATATATATGATATGTATATAATTATTTAAATTTTTTATATTTCATAACCATGATCAATTTACAGTTAACATAAACAACCCAACCAAAACATTTATAAAAAATGTAGTTATCACCCAGAACAATAATGTAAATAAAGAATTATTAATAAATACATGGTAAAAGGTTATAATTAAATAATATAGGATATGACATATATTATTATGGTTCTTTAATATATTTATAATAAACCTATATTTATTATAAATTAGGTTCAAACATGTACAAATAAATTCATGACTTGAGGTAATGTATTTTCATCTCATTTTAATTTTCTGGGGATACATGCTATATTCACCACTAGTTTTCTGTGTGTTTTATATAATAATAATGAATGTATTTTATGATTTAAATCATGAAAACTATGGTGTATATATATCAATATTGTTTTTATTTCATGGGGCTTACTATTCTAAAGATACCAAAGTGTTATGGGTTTTATGTAACAATCCTATTATTTATCAGGGTTATTTATGATTATGCTTCCAATGACGAAATATTATGTTCTATATCTTAAGAAAATATGGAATTTTTTTATCCTATATTTATTTTTTAAAAATACATATATTAATTTAATTTTCCCCTCTTTATGTACTCTTGATCCCAAATTAATGTTTGTAAGGAAAAAATGAATTCATTTATATCTTCGGTCAAAAATCCTTTCTCTTCTAGGTCCATGACTTCTAATATTATATTTAAAATTATCCAATGGTTTTTTAAATTAATTTTTACCACTGTTTAAATTTTT
Organism: Viscum album; assembly: GCA_963277665.1. Classification (NCBI taxonomy): domain Eukaryota; kingdom Viridiplantae; phylum Streptophyta; class Magnoliopsida; order Santalales; family Viscaceae; genus Viscum; species Viscum album. The sequence goes on from OY728152.1 coordinate 2,091,471,296, forward strand.
TCAAAATGGTTAAACTTAATCATCTTTTAATTTTTCTAAACAAGTTACTTTTGATGTTTTACCAACAATGGGAATGAAATTTGTGTTTTAATGTGAACAGTATTAATAGTATTTCCTATCATCATGACTAATAAATGATATAAGTTTCATTTATAAGTTTATAAGGTTATTTTAAATTTAAATGTTTTATTTAATATTTGGGAAATTTTTTGAAGTTATTTATAAATGGAAAATATATTTTCTTCACGAATTTTTTATTGACTTTTTCTGGAACTTAAATTCATCAACAAAAACAAAATTTATTATTGCATAAGTTTTACTAGGGATATGGTCCAATGGTTCTATACTTAATCATTATGTAGATGGTTTATTTTTATAATGATGATATTTTTATAAAAACCATTCATTTTCCCTAGTTTTTTCTTTTATGAATTCAAAAAAAAATTATGGACCCTATTTTATTTTCATGGGTTATGTTATGATGATGTGTTTAATGTTTTATGATATTGTGGAACATATATGTGTGGTTATCATTATGTGATGGGTGGCCCCCGAATTATATATATCTATAACTCATTGGGTAATAATCTATATATAATGATATAATAATGGGAAACAAGTCTATGTGCTTGATCTATTATTGGAAACAAGACGATATTCTAGAACATCTATGGGAAAAAAAGTCGATATACTTAATTCATTATAAAAAATAAGTAATTATGCCTTATCCAATATTGGAAACATGTGTTGATTTTTGATCCATTATGATTTTATGTTTTGGTTTTTAACCTTGAAATATGAAATGGTAATATACTTATGATGGTTCTAAACTTATATAACATGAAATTATGGTTCATGATTGATTTATAATGATTTATAACTCTTGTGATTCATGAATTTTAAAATGATAATGTTTACTTCTATGAATAAATTTTAAATTCAATGATAGGTTGGGTAGAAACTTTGTAAGTAAAATTCATGATATAGTACACTTATTATTATCTTATTATTTCATGTAATCATTGATTGATATCTCTCATGTTTACACTTATTGGGAATCTGATCTCACACTTTCCTATGTTTCTTTTCCCTAGGTTATAAAGAAACGTGTTCAATAGGGTATGGCTATGAATGGTAAAAAATGGGAAGATATTTGTTGGATATGTTTAATAGAATTCATAAAATAATAATATTTTGTATATATTATATAAATAAACTAAACCTTTACAGTCTTCAAGTGAGTATTTTTTGTAATTTATTGAATATTTAACTAAATATATGTAATATTTTTGTATTAAATTTTTGGGTAGAAATAGTTATAATAGAATCAAGGTTTCTTAATACTTGGTAAATATGATGAGAAAACATTAATGATAACCCTATGTATAAGCCTATTTATAGATAAATATCCAAGAATCTTTTTCAAGGATATTGTGATTGGTTTCTAAGAAATTACATCCCTCTTTAGATAATACAATTAGATGTGTCTCCAAAATAGTTGTACCTAGGGGTATTAACTATAAAAAGGGCACATTAGGCATTGATTTGATCATTATCTAGTGTATGAAAATTGTCCTTTCTGTACACATAGATTGGCACTCCTGAGGTATATGTTTTCTAAATTCACAAAATATTAATAAACCATCATATAGGATTTGAATAGATAATGTTCATTAATGACCTAGGTAAAACCAAAGGTATAATAGATTAAAAATAAGGTTTCATAGTTTAGACATCCTATTAATGGTTTTTCATTATTAGTCCCTCTTATTATTGATGTTTTATGGTCATTCTAACCATTTTTGTTTTAGAAAAGGATTAGAGATGGAACAATAAAGTTGGGGTGGTGATAGGTAAGCTCAAATATTTAAGTATCTTATTTAATATTAGTTATATAAATTTCATTATATAATGAAAATTATTTTGGAATGTAATTTCATATTCCTAATTGTTATATTTTTAAATATGAGTTAAAATCCATAATGGTATGATGATTAAATCTCAAGTATCTGATTCTTTTTCGGTTGAAGCTTGTTCGAATGCACTTCATGAAAGTCTGGTTATTCTCACTCTAGTTGAATATTATGTTAACTTAGGAATGTATTGGATTTCTATATATTAATCTCATATAAATTTTCAAGGAAGGTAACTCACATTTGATATTTCTAACAAACCTTTGATCATCTATCAGTGTGACGACAAGTATGAAATCCCAATGGAAATTATATCCATTATATGGGTCTTGATTCCAATTCAAAAGGGATTTTATCTTAGTTGGTTTGGGGGAAACTGAAAATATATAACAGTAATGTTTTTTAAGAGATGGTTTAGGTATTTAGGGAAGATATTCCTTGTCTTCCACTGAATAATGATGTTTATTTTTTAATAGAACTCATATATGTTGTTACGCCTATTTCCAAGGCTCGTTATATAATGGTCCCGATTGAGTTACATAAATTGAATAAGAAACTCCAGGAGAATATTGAAAATTTATTAATTTGTAATATCTTTTCATCATGTAGTTGACATATACTTTTTTTTAATAATAAATATGGAACATTGTGACTCTATATAGATGTTTAAAAATTGAACATATAACACCCTGATATTTTGTGAAATTATTTTGTTAAAAAATATATATTTAGTATTTCTAATATTATGTGTGACAAGAAACACTATTTTTAGCATGATTTATAAATAAAAATGAGTTTATATTGCATGACATGAAACACTAATTTTGACTTCTATAACACACAATACCGATTTTAGCTTTCGTTACGCGCAACACTGAGTTAAAAAAAATGTGTAATACAGTTAAAATATTATTATTTAATATAATATTTATCACTTAGTCATTGGAATGGAGGTTATGAATAGGATTAAATAAATACTTTTTACACATTTATATATAATTAATTTTTTTTTGACCAATTAAATAGAAAATAATATAGAAAATATTTGAAAATAAATGAAATCTCTTTCTAAAAAATATTTTTTATGCAAAACAATGTATTCTGCCTCGATAAAATAAACAAACCACTATTAGGGAATTATTTTTAAAAAATATTAATAGGATATATTCAATAAAATATTTAACATTCATATTATTTGTTTTCTATATAAGAGATAATAATAAATCTAATTTTATGCTTAAAAAATGTTTTTTAAACATCAATTTTGTCGCCATTTTATGGCATACTTATTTTAAAAATAATTTATTTACCTTTTATAAAAAAAATTAATAAAAAATCATTTTTTAAATATTAATATAAAAATTATCTTATGTTTAATTTTTTGGATATTTCAAAAAAAAAGAATCATTTTTTGACAAATAGTGAAAAATATTGAATTTAATTAAAAACATCCTTTTTGTTTAATTTATTTATATAGTTAAATAATATTTTAAATTAGTTTCAATGTATAATTATCCAAATTATACATTTATTAATCCAATTTATATTATTAGGATAAATTTTATATTTAAATTGGATATAAAAACTTTGTAATCTTTTGAACTTTTTCAATTTGAAAACCTTCTTTCTCATTACGTATACAGGATTAATATTAAATTAAATTCTTCTACTTATATAGATGGAATTTTATATAATTGATTCCATAATTTTAATTATAATATTTTAATTTATTTAATAAGTCTAACTCAATTTTTTACCATAATGATTAATGAAAACAATTAAAATTAATTATCATGATTATGGTAAAAAGTGAGTTTAATAGGGATTAAACTTAATAGATAAGGGGTAAATGAAATACTAACTTATATAAGGCCAATTTTCTATCCATATTTATACCTTTAACACTTAATTATATATTTTTTTAAGTTTTTAGGACACTTTCCCATGAAATTTACCTATATAATATATTAAGTAAAGAAAAAGACAAAAAAGGAACATTCCTTTCATTTGATATCTAAAAAGATTTAGGATAAGGAAAAAATATCATATGTTAAGTTATAAATATTATTTTCAAAGATAAAATATTTTTGTCATCATGATAATATTTTTAATTTTTTTAGATGACCTAACTACTTTAAATGCTTAATAAATGCCAACACATGAATTATTTAGTTATAAATAAATAAGATAAATGATAATAAAAAATTTAAAAGTGAAATAAATTAAACAAATTATTTTATTCTATTAATTTTTTATATTATTATATCATTTTATACATGTTTTAAAATATTTTATATGAATTCAATCATTTTCTTTATATTTCTTAATTCAAATGAAATGAATAATGTAAAAATTGGCATTAATGTTATTTTATACTAAATTATAATTTATTAAATGACTTAAAATTACTAAAAATACTATATTCTTGTTTCTGACGCTTTTTCTAAGGCGCACGCATCCTTCTGTTTGAGGACGCGCTGCTTGTTACCCCGCATTCCCACTTTCCGAAGGCGGGTGGCATCCGTCTCTTATTCAGGGACGTTTTCTCCTTGATCGAAATGGGATGATGGGATGTCGGTTCTTCCTTCTGTGTATTCCTCCTTAGAAATTGTCACCTAGACCGGGTCTCCCTTATAGATTAAGACATTGTTCGTGAAACTCTTCCCAGTGTCATATCATCATGGATGCTAGTTAATTACACTGCTTCTGTCAGGACATTCCATAGGGTCTTGACATGGAAGCAACCTTTGGTCGGGGGAGTAGTCATATTGGAAATCACTAGCGTGTATGGACACAGGAACACTAGTGCGTCTGGGTTTCTACCCCTTATGATAGGGCTTCTCAAGGGTGCAGAAGACTGAGGTATCCCACAACGAATGTGGGGAATTATATGTCATAGGCATGTCTCTAATGTTTTCCTCAGCTTCCCAGGTTTAACACTGGGTACATCGCAGGTTTAACATCTATAGGAGATAGAACAGACTGATCAGAACACTGACTAGAGTGGATTGGATGGGTTCAACCCCTGGAGGGAACACTGATGCTGGGAATAATGCGTGATTAGTTACCCGATTGCTGCTAAGAGTAGCGAAGTGGTGAATTTACATGATCTCACCAGAATGTGGCATCTCAGGTAATAATTAATATGGATAATGGATGGTTAAGTAAAGTGTATGTAGAATGAGATGGAGTCGACTCGAGGGTGACAGTGATGTTGGGCTTGATCCTCAAATACACTTCCTACATATCCCTGTGGCAGGGAATCAAAGTCCACGTAGTTCAGGATGGGGTATAGGATCAGTGTGTGAGCAGATGATAGTGCCCCGATGATATACTAGATCCTACGCATGGTTAATATACCAAGGATGGTCTGAAACCACTAGGATGGACCAGAGATATGGGTCCCAATGGAAGGGATGACAACGACTTACCACAAGGTTGGGGTTGAAAATGGCTTACTGCTGAATGGGAATCACAACGGATTACAACTACGTGAGGTTCACAATAGATTACCACTAAATAGGGGATAGTTTTGTTTCATGCGGGACAAAAGGGGCGTATAGTTTAACGTCATGGATGACAGGGGTAAACTGATGTGAAGTGGTTAGTACCAATGGTTATTGGTCTTGAACATCTGGAAGGCTTCCTACATACCTTGACTTAGAAAAGATCAAAGTCCACGTAGTCCAGGATGGTTTTGGTGAATCAGCATAATGGGAGTTGAGACCAATTGGTTGTTAAGCTTGAACCTCATGGAGGTATCCTATATACCTTTCCTTGGAAAAGATCAAAGTCCACGTAGTTTGGGATGGTGTTGGTGATCCTATGTGAAGGGATTCAGGACCAATTAGTTTTTGGGATTGACCCTCAGGGAGGCATCCTGCATACCTTTCCTTGGAAAGGATCAAAGTCCATATAGTTCGGAATGGTGTTGGTTAACCGACGTGAAAAGTGTCGGGACCAATTGGTTGTTGGGCTTGAACCTCAGGGAGGCTTCCTATGTACCTTGCCTTAGCAAGGATCAAAGTCCATGTAGTTTGGGATAGTGTTGGGGAACCAATGTGAAGGGAGTCCAAACCAATTGGATGTTGAGCTTGAACCTCAGGGAAGCTTCCTACATACCTTTCCTTGGAAAGGATAAAATTCCACATAGTTCGGGATAGTGTTGGTGAACTAACGTGAAGGGATCCGAGACCAATTGGTTGTTGGTCTTGAACCTCTTGAAGGCTTCCTACATACCTTGCCTTGACAAGGATCAAAGTCCACGTAGTTCAAGATGGTGTTGATGAACCGACGTGAACGGATTCTGCACCAATTGTTTGTTGGGATTGAACCTCAGTGAGGCTTCCTATATACCTTTCCTTGGAAAGGATCAAATTCAATGTAATTCTGGATGGTGTTGGGGCTTACACACTAAGGCGGCCCAGAGAGGATGTCATGGTCGATGCTTACTCTAAGCCAACCTTATTCATGCTCAGTGTGAGAAACAAGAGGTGGAAAAGGCCTGACGACCATATCGCAAAAGGTGCATCCGTGGGAAGTGGAGTAGGGCTTACGTGTGGTTAGCATCCCTAAAAGGAATCAAGTTCTTATGCGTGGTTTATAGCCTAAAGAAGAAAATATGGTCTTATACATGGTTTGTAGCCTAGGGAGATGGAGATTGGGACTTACTCCATGGTGGAGGCCTGAGTGGCAACAAAGACCAGTGGGAGAGGGATTTGGAATGGAAGAGAGGAGGGTTCTGGTGCCCATACCCCCCTCTGGTCTTTTTCTAGGAAAAATATAGGAGGAGAAGGAATTTTTCCTCCTGAAAAAAAGGATATAGGCTTACACCAAGGTGGTTTCCCTTTCTTGTGGGCAGACATCGCTCTATCAAAGAGGATCTCATTCCATGTGAGAAAGAGCTCACTCTTGTGGAGATGAGCGGGCATAGAGAATTTCAAAGATGGGGTTCCCCATGTGAAGTGTGCGGGGTGAGGTCACAGTTTAACGTCATGTTATGAGGACGACGGTTCTTGGTAGTTTAACAGCCTACAGCTTGGATGATGTGGGTTCACTCCGCACCCCTCGGACTTACATAACCGATACTCAGCCACCCTTTGGGAAGGGAAGGCATCAGCAACGCCGTAGTGAGGGGGTGTCGTGGAGTGATCCAATTAGGGGTCCATGTTAGCTTGGATATGAGAATAAGAAATAGCCATTAGAGTGCCTATGAGAAGAAGCATGAGGCGAAACAATGCAATGGGGAGCACCACCCAAGGGATCTTGAAATTAGTTCATGCAAACCTAGAGGGTTGCATGGTAAAAGGGCGTGAAACACTGGTTTTTTGTTCATAAGAGGGGCTTTTAGATAGTGACTTAATGTATGGACGGAACATGGAGTGCACAAGGAGGGTGGAAGACAAGATTAGAGGCTACGGGCAAGATAGAAGGTGTGTGCGCAAGCCGAATGAGTGCGCGCAAGATGGAATGGATGCGCGCAAAAGTAGTCCGATATAGGGTATAACTTGCACACAATAATGATATTTTATGCACAAATAACTTGGGGTAAAAGTAAATGGACACGGATCATGCCCAAGAGGGCCCACCCAAAGGGGGACCCTTGGGGGATCTGTTACGTAAGATACAATACCTCGAGGCCATAGTGTTTTTCACGCAGTTGCGGAAGAGGTGTCTTTTTCATAGAAGAGCATCATTTCCTCTTCTGTAACCATCCCCAAAGGGTGGTGTTATGCTTCTTTTTATATCTAAAGTACTCAAAGGCTATGTGCAAACACCCGCATGACGTCGCATTGGGAACATAAGCATTTTCACACCAGAGGAAGTTGGCGCACCTTCTGGATGTTTGCACGCCATCCCCTTTAGCAGTTTTTGGCGGGTCTCTACAGAATAATTCCTTTGACGTCACATGTGGTGTGAAATGGCCACTTTGATGGCACATTAGGTGTGCAAGATTTTGCGCACCAATGGGTGCCTTCGCGCTCGGGCCTTAACTGATTCTCGAGCGTGCCAGCGCGCAATGGCCCCTTTGACGTCGTATTGGGCGCGCAAGAATTTGCGGGCTGGGAGGAGTGTTGCGTGAAACCACATTTCTTTACGCACCATTGCCTTTGGAAGTTTTGGAATGGTTTCCGTATAATCCTTCATGTGATGCCGCATTAGGTGCGTAAGATTTTTCATGCCGGATAGACTTTTGTGCGCATCCCTTAAATCTTGTGTGCACCTTCCTCCTGGGTTGTGAAATATTATCCTTCTATTCCAAATATATTTGTTCCTCTTTATCATCCCAATTCTGGCCCAATCCAAAATTCATAATCAACAAATGCCCCCCCCCCTCCTCAGAATCGGAGCTGAAGGGGGACCAGAAGGTCGGATTCTTAGGGTCACGATGAAAATCGGGGAATTGCACATTTAGTGCATGAAAGAACGAGATTTGGGTGTTCAAAACTCTTTCATGCATGTAGAAGACGTGTTCTCACCTATAAATAGGCTAAGGTCCCCCACATAGGACCCTACTTTGACTTTTTTCACATGACAGGAACTTTTCTCTCATGTGTGAAAACGGTCCCAAGAAGCACCTATGTTGGGGCTGGGCCCAAGGAGAAACGCCTGGGCATTTCTACATATCCCATAAGAATGATAATCACTCCAAACATAGTTCTTAGTCATGGAGTGGTCGAAGGCCAGCACTGATAGAGGAAATTATCTCTTGCAAGGGATCTGATGCATCTCATGACTAACATGGGGCATCCTAAACTTGTTCAGAGTAGAACCGTAGTTTAGTGTCATGCATTGAAGGCATATGGACTCGAGCAGTTTAACTTCATATGATAGGATGGGGATTGAAAGGGAAGATCCCAATAAGGAAGCATGTGATGAAGTAGCTATAACCCCGACGTGAATGAGAACCCAAGAAGTCCACAATACACCACGTATCCATGTAGGATGTTTTTTCAGGTCAAGGAACCAAATGTGAAAGTTGTTTTGGGCCTGAGGAAAGGTTCTTGGATGTTTCTATGTACCCATTAGGATGGGGATCAAGTTGTATGTAGTTCCGAGAGCGCATTTTAATGTCATGTGGGACGATGAAAGACGTGTGTGACATGGTTGTGCCAGTACACATCCAACCAAAACTACTAAGCCCACATGAGTTGCGGTTGATGTGGGAAATAAGCAGTAGTGATGGGACATTCCTAGTACTGGGAGGCATGCTTTAGGGGTAGTGGGACACTAGGTGATTGGCATCCCCATAATGCTGACTCGCCTACTTAACGCATCTAGATGCATGAAGGGGTAAAGTCAAGTATGTTGGAATTCCACTTGAACATAAGGAAGTGGAAAAAATGTGAATCAAGATGATTGAGATCTAGTCCACAATGATAGTGGAGTGACGATGGGGTATAACTGTTGACCATGTTCGAAACACAGTATCCATATCGTGTTATCCTAGAATGGGGACAGACAAATGAGGGTCGACCACTGACCATGTTCGAAACACAGGACCTGTCACAAATGTCGTCTGAGTTCCTCAGGGACGTTGTCCCCAGACAGTATGTAAGCCAATATGGCATGATACTAGGCTGTAAAGGGGGTCCCTTTAGACGAGGAAGTGGATGAGGATCCAAATAACATGCTCATGAAGCTTGGACATGGAGTGAGGGGATGTCCTTGTGAAAATTTGATACTACAGTCTCTTTGTCACAATGCATCTGAGTATGACAATAAGACGTATTGGATAGAGGGAGTCGAGTCCCTTTTCAATGAAAAGGGTCCTGGGGCTACACGCTTCCAGCTTAAGGTAGTAGGATGGGACATTAAGGGGAGATTTATTTAATGGATTGTGTGTAGGGTGGCAAAGTAGCCAAACCCAACATGTAGTTCTCATAGGGAGATCTTATTTTAGGGTCATAGAACTCGGACGAAATTGGGAAAAGACAAGGGAGGCACATGGTTAGGCTATTTAAATACCCAACATGAATGAGAACCCATGAGGTACTCTCCACACCACATGTTCCCAAAAAATATCGGGTCAAGGGGATAAAGAGAGGAGGTAGGATTTTAGATTCCTAGGGTTGGACCTGTGGACGAAATGTATGGGTGTTCTTACGTATCCCATGAGGATAGGAATAAAGCCATATGTAGTTCTAGAAGATGTCATATATTTTAATGTCTTACAGCAAGGATGCAGAGTGGTCTTAGTTTATGGTCATAGATCTCAGAACATATATGGAACTAAATAAGGGAGACATGTGGTCAAGTAATTACTAAACAGGACATGAATGAGAATAATACGAGTCTGTGTCAGCACAATGTGCTCCCCAATAAACTTCTAGGTCAGGGGACCAAAAGTGAAAGTTAGGTTGGGCCTAAGTCAAAGTGTCTGGGCATTCCTACGTACCCCATGAGGATGGGAACCAATCCATATAGAGTTTTGAAAGTGGCATGTTAAGATAACAGTGCCAGGGATAATAAGGTCATGCGGGTCTAGCCCTCGCACCAAAAGAATCGGCATTTGATAGATCTTGTTTGTCCTTTAGGATGAATGTGTGCGTGTTTTTTGTAACACAATGGACCTACGTTGAAAATTCCAGGCATCACCTCAATAATCAAGCCATATGCAGGAGTTAAAAAATGGTATGGTGAGTGACCAATACCAATCAGGATGTTCTCTCAAATGAGGACACCACGATGTAGTGTCGTTTTTTTGGCATGCGGCCAGGATGATGAGGTTGCAGTTTAGGGTCATGTGATTGGACCAACCCTGAATTTTAACATCGTTCAGTACAAAAATAACAGTTTAAAGTCATGTGGGACTAGAAATAAATGTCTAAATTCATATGGATCAGACATATACAAGAGAGATGAGGTTCAATAGGGAATGTGCATAGCATGATAAAGCATACCTAACATGAATGAGGACGTGGTCCACATCGTACCGCGCATGATTCAAGTAAAGGAACCTTGGTCTGAGGGTCCAAAAAAGTTTAGAGGATATGGGGAAAGAGAGACTAGCTCTCATAAGGTAATTATGTGGTGCAGCTTATAAAAACCTGATGTGAATGAAGAAAAAATTCCACACCCACCACACCATGCAATCATATATGGTTCAAGGCCTAAAAGTTTGAACAGAAGAGATAATTAGTGAAATTTGAGTTAGACCTGAAGAAGAGATTTTTGGGCATTCCTATGTATCCCATAATTATGGGAATCATTCCATACGTAGTTCTAGAAGATGAATTATAAAGAGATCTTAGTTTACGGTCTTAGAGCTCGAACCATGAAGATGTGAAACTCTTCTAAGCGAGCGCAGACCTCGATCTGGTCCCTATGCCCAAGTGAGTCAAATTTGGTGTGTGAAACAAGGGAAAAAAAGGTCTTTTAAACACATGTTATATACATAAAGGGGAAGTCAGTTCAAAGCCCTAAATGACACCTTACTGCAGCTTTGTCCTCCTAACATGCAAATGCACATTGAGTAATAGTACCAAGAGTGTTGAAATTGCACTTGGACATGATGGGGTGGAAAATGATGTGAATCATGTAACTGACATTTAAGGCTTGATGGGATTGGTTTGAAGATGGGGGGATAACTAATGACCATGTTTGAAACACAGAATCCATATCGTGTGACCTAAAATGGAAATAAAAAATGAGCATCAACTGCTGAAAGTATTCGCAATGTAGGACTTAAATCAATTTTTTGTTCGAAACCCTCAAGGACGTTGGCCCGTAATGGTAGGAGATCCCTTGGGTCAGGCATCCATGCCATTTGGGGGTCCCTTCAAATGTGAATGATAATGAAATCCTGAATAAAGGGGAACATGAAGCCTGAAAAATGGGTGAAAGCATGTCCAGGTAGAATCTGACACTCCATGTTCGGAACCAGAGTACTCCTAGGCACATTGGTGATTCACCAAAGAGGGTAGAGGGACCTGACTTAAGAGAAGCCGACTCAAAAAGATGAGTGTAGGGAAAGGGAGCGAAAGGTGCTCTAGAGAAAGAGGTACGTGGTGTGGTTGTTACAAACCTGACGTGAATGGGGACACAAGCCCATAGCACACCGCGTACCCCTACCTTGGAAGGACTTAGGCCAAGAGGCCAGAATGATAGGGAGGTTTCTAAGAAATGGGGCTGGACCCGAAGGCTAAATGTTCGGGTGATCCTATGCATCCCATAAGGTTGGGAATCAAGACACACATAGTTCTTAGGAAAATTATATTATGTAGTTTATCATTATGCAGCAAGGACACAAATAGGGGAAAGGTTCCCCAATGAGGGATGTGTATGGCGCGACGAGTAGCCTAAGGTGAATGAGGGAATAAGCTCATACCACATCATACAACCCTGAATGAACACTCTATCCAAGGGGTCAAAAAGGTTTAGGGGCCTGAGGCTGGGCACCCCGGCCAACTGTATCCATATGACCTCTCATGCAGTCATTGCCTTATCATAGCTCCTAATCCCACATGAGCATTTCTTGGTGTTGGAAACTAGGAATAGTACTAGGCTATCCCCGTCATATAAGGGTATAACATCTGGAATCGCACTCCTACCTGAAGCATACTAGAGCTTGAAGAGACAGTGGGGTAGAATGAGCCACTACACTCAATGTTTGGGACATATGGGGGTGGTGACAAAGACACAGGATAGTTGTTGACCAGATTCAAAACACAGCAACCACATCGTGTGACCTAAAATGGGACCAAAAAATTAGCATCAACTACTGACCATATTTGCAATGCCGGACTTGTATAAATTTTTTGTTCAAACCCCTCGAGGACATTGTCACATAATGGTATGAGAGCCCTTGGTCTAAGAATCCATGCCATTCGAGGGTCCCTTTGGATGTGAAAGGTAATGGAGTCACAAGTACAAGGAGTATGAGAAGCATAAATGTGCCCATGAAATTTAAAGTCAAGATAGACAGTAGAAGAGGTGGATATCTTCAGGGGGGATACATAGTACAATCATGATGAACTTGATGTGAATTAGGGAAAAATTTGGCACCACACCATGTGTTTCGACCCAATGGGAGGTCCAGAAGTTTGGGGCTGGACCTATAGAAAAAAATGTCTGGGCATTCTTATGTATCCTATAAGGATGGGAATCAATCCATACACTGTTCTATATGGCCATGAAGTTTAGTGTCATGTGGTGAGGATGTGGGAGGAGAGAGGAACGAAAGATGTCACATACTAAAATCATCATAATCCTGACATGAGTGGGGATAAATAAGCCTACACAGCACCATGTGGGATCCTCTAAGAGAATTATACCCAGGGGTAGTCAAAGAGAAAACTTGGGGCTAGATTCAAGACAAAACATCCAAGAGTTCTTATGTATCCCATGAGGATGGGAATCAAGCCATGCATAATTCTTTCAGTTTAACGTCTTGTGGGATGACACACAGTTTAAAATCTTATAGGACGATATACAGTTTAACGTCATGCGTGAAGACATACAGTTTAACATCATATGGAACTACATATATTTTAATGTCATATGGGAGAGTATATAGTTTAATGTTGTGTAGGATAGTATATAGTTTAATGTCATACAGGACATTTTACATTTTAAGGTCATGTAGGACTGGACAGTTTAAGTTCATGTAGGACTAGACAGTTTAAGGTCATGTAGGACCGACATACAGTTTAACATCATGTGGGACATTTTACAGTTTACATTCATGTAGGACCATATAGTTTAATGTCATGTAGGACCGACTTACAGCTTAACATCATGTGGGACATTTTAAATTTTAAGGTCATGAAGAACCAGACAGTTTAAGGTCATGTAGGACTGACATATAGTTTAACATCATGTGGAACATTTTACAATTTAAGGTCATGTAGGACTGGACAGTTTAAGGTCATTTAGGACCAACATAAATTTTAACATCATGTGGGACATTTTATAGTTTAAGTTCATGTAGGATCGAACATTTTAAGGTCTTGTAGGAATGACATACAGTTTAACGTCATGTGGGACATTTTATAGTTTAAGTTCATGTAGGACCATACAGTTTAAGGACATGTAGGACTGACATATAGTTTAACGTCATGTGGGACAATTTACAGTTTAAGGTCATGTAGGACCAGACAGTTTATGGTCAGGTAGGACCGATATATAGTTTAACGTCGTGTGGGACATTTTATAGTTTAAGGTCATATAGGACCAGACATTTTAAGGTCATGTAGGACCGACGTACAGTTTAATGTCATGTGGGACATTTTACAGTTTAAGGACTTGTAGGACTGGCCAGTTTAAATTCATATTGGACCGATGTACTCAGGAAAAGTATTTCTTGAATAAAATAGAATTGGTGGGGGGGAGTTATATGCTCACCATCCATGGTAACTAGGGAGTATGTGCCATTTGGGTAAACCTTGCGAATGATGAAAGGTCATTCCCATTGGGGCTCCAACATGGGTGGTTTCCTTCTTGGTATCATTGGTCTCCTCGGGGCCAACACCCATTTTCATTGTAAGAAGGAGTGGATGTGAAATTTCTTGTTGAAATCTATAGATATTTTTTTCTGATGCCTTTACAGATTATTCAAGGCACAAAGCCTGTTCTCATCGAGGGCTTCCAACTCATCCAGACATAATTTAGCTACTTTATCTAGCACTTTTTGATCATAGACAGCTCTTCACAATGAGGTCTATTTAATCTCAATGGGAAGGACAACCTTCGTTCCATACACCATGGAATTTGGGGTCACCTGGGTGGAATTATGAGTAATCATCCAATAAGACCAAAGGGCATTGGGGAGCTTGTCTGACCAAATCTTCTTGTTCTGACCAACCATTTTCTGTAAAATATTAGAGAGGGTTTTTTATGAAAACCTTCATCGATCCATTTTCTTACGCTTGATAATGAGAGTTATGGTTAGAATGGATGTTGTACTTAGCATACAGTTTCTTCAGCTCAGCTGCCCGGAAGTTTGTGTCGTTATAGGAGAGGATGGTGTGAGGGACTCCAAATTGGTATATGATGTTGGATATCACAAATTCAACAATGGAATGGACCTTGACCTCCTAGAGCGGAACTGCCTCTCCCACTTGGAGAATAAATCTGTAGCAGTCAGGATGAACCGGCACTGACGAGCCGTCACCAGTGGATATAGTCCCATGACATCAAGTCCACATATTGCAAATAGACAAGAGTACTTGGTAGTGTGGAGAGGCTCTCATGGCCGATGCATAAAGTTGGCATGAATTTGGAATCCATTGCACATTTTGGAGAACTCGATGCAGTCAGGGATCATGGGGGGCCAAAAATACCCTAGTCTATGGATCTTGTGAGATAGTTTCAACCCAGTCTTATGATCACTATAGGAACTAGCCTGAACCTCTTGCATGACTTGGGAAATCATGGCTCCATGAATTCAATGGAAGAGATCCCCATCAAACACGCACCTATAGAGGGTCAGATCATGTCCAGGACCATCTTGGAGGGTAAACTGTAATATGCGGCATCAGATTCACTCTTTCTCGGCCCAATCTGTTGGGAGATTACTATTTTAGAGATACTCAACAAATGAGGTTCTCCATTTTGGATTCACCTCAATCACTGCATCTAGGGGACTAGGAAGTCTTGGTGTGGAGGCCCCAATGGTAAGGTGGCTTACCTGTAGGTTTTCATCGTTATCTGGAGCGATGGAAGAAATGACTCTTTAGTGTTCCCCATGGATAATCAGATAATCATGTTCAGGCTATGCAAGTGATGCAGCTAGGCTGGACAAGGCATCATCTCGACCGTTCTTTGATCGAGGGACATGAGTTACTTCTAGCCGATATGGGAACTGGTCCATTAGTTGGAGAGTGTGTTCCAACAATGGTACAAGATCTAGCTTTCTGATGACGTATTCACCGTTGATCTACTTCATAACTAGTTTGAAGTCCCCTTTCACATGAAAATGGGGAACATCAATCTCGAGGGCTATCTCGAGTCCAGTAATGAGAGCTTGATACTATACCTCATTTTTGGTGAATCCTTCTGACAATGAGAATGAATATAGAAGAATGGATTGTTTTTGGGTAATGAAGACAATACACAGGCCTACTCTGTTGAGTTTGGGGTCATTGAGCCTTCTACCAATGGGGATTTGGGAAACACCATAGAAGTGTATTTTGCAGAATGGAATGGCTTGGTCTACCAAGAGAATTTCTTTATAAGGGAAATCAAGATTCAGGGACTAGTCAGCAGGATTTGGATAGGTATCAAGGAATTCAGCCAACGCTTTCCCCTTAATAGCCATCTAAGGGACAAATCTAATGTCAAAATGCTTGAGGATTGCATCCCACCAAGCTAAATGTCCTATTAACATTGGGTGGTTTAGGATGTAATTCAATAGATTCATTGATGACACTAGATGTAACTCATGGTGCTTCAATTAATGTCACAATTTCTGTAATGTGAATACCAGCACAATGAATCTCTTCTCGATAGGGGAGTATCTATTCTCTATATCAAGGAGCATGTGGCTGAGATAGTAGATATTTTTCTTTGTCCCTTAATTATTCTTATGGGTGAGAAGGGCACCAAGTGAGCATTCTAGGGTGGTTATGTAAAGGACTAGTTGATTTTTAGAGATGGGTGGAATTAAGACCAGAGGCTAGAGTAGGTACTGCTTGATTTCCTCAAAAGTAGTATGACATTCTTCATACCACTCGTAGATAGTTCCATTATTTATGAGATGAAAAAAGGGATTACACATGCCATCCAAATTCTCAATTAATCAGTGTATGTTGGCCAAGTTTCCTTAGAAACATCAAAGCTCCCAAAGATTGTTCGGAGCATACATCTGATTGAGGGAATTGATCTTCTCCGGGTTGATATCAATGCCCCTATATCTGAAAAAAATGCCAAGAAACTTTCCAAAGGTGACCCTAAAGGGGAACTTCAATGGATTCATATTCAGGTGGCGGGAATGAAGGAAGATAAAACGTTCTCAATGTCTTTGAGATGGTCCTGACGCTGGCAAGATTTGACCATCGAATCATCTATGTAACATTCCCCCAATGTTATGAGGATCGACGTAAATATGTGATGCATATCCCACTGATAGGTGGATCCTTCATTCTTTAAACCGAGGGGCATGACTTGGTAACAAAAAAGTACCGTGTGGTGCCTTGAATGTTGTATACTCCTCATCCTTGGGGGCCATTCAGATCTGGTTATACCCGGAGTACCCATCCATGAAAGAGAGGGCCTAGAACCCAGTTGTAGTGGAAATCAATAATTCTATCACAGGAAGGGGAAAGTCGTCCTTTGGACAGTGACAGTTGATATCTCCGAATTAGATTTAGAAATTTATCTATCCATTCATTTATTTATGGGAACAATGTTGGCCAGCCATTTGGGGTACTGGACCTCCTTAACAAAATTAGATCTAATGAGCTTATCAACTTCTACATCAACCATGGCACTGTGAGAAGGGTGCATCTTTCTGGTAGGATTCTTGATCCCATGATGATTTTCTAGGAGACCGAGGCGGTGGATGGACACCTAAGGAGCTAGTCCTATCATCTCATCATAACTCTAGAAAATACATCACGGTGTTGTTTAAGGAATTTTATGTACTATTGTTGCTTCTTGAGGGGCATAGAAACACTGATCAATGTGGGTTTCAAGTCCTCCTATCTACTGAGGTTCACCTGTACCAATTCGTCAATCGTGGTGGAGAATCCCTCTTAAAAGGTGGGGGAGAATCCTCTAAATCATCTTCTTCCCTTATAAAGGAGGGATCCTTGTCAGGAGGAGTTTCCTCTAAGTCGACAAAACCCTGATGGGAGGATGAAACTATCTTGATCGGCAGTGGACACTACATCGGGGAACTCTCGTTCTGTCGAAACCATAGCGATGAAGGTTGATGATCTGATCCCATCTGGTCTTCAGTCCAAGGGGCCACACTTAATGATATTGAAGCAATATTGGTGCATTGGCTTGATCTGTTTAATTCCAGCCCAGTGAAACAAGAAATTATAATGTATTGTTGTTTCCATGGGGAAGACATCTTGATACCTTTTGGGAGTAGGAGGCTCAAGGATCACCTAATCCTGATTTGTGTAAGTGTAAGAGTTGATATTCCAAAGTTTCTTAGACTTGGGAATGTGATCCCACCTCATTCTAGAAACAGTTAAACATTGTCCCATGCTTGGGATTGTATCCTCCAATCGGTGGATTGGAAAGACGTAGGCATCATCTAGATCTGTCCACGGGTCAGTTGCAGTTGTGGTATGCTCAGCCTCATTAGCCTAAATCTTCTTGTATTTTCTCTTGTAATAGTCAGCATCCAGATAGTGGGCTTCACAAGAGGCAATGGGAGATGCATCACTTTGATTCATGCCCCATCGACCATTAAATGAGTACTTGAGGCACTAGTGATACAATGAGGGTACTTCCCCATGCAGGTGGAGCCACGGCATGCCCATCAATACGTTGTAGGCGGTGTCCTGGGAGACAACCATGAACTCGGTGCTAGAAACTTGGCCACCTAACAGGGTCTTCAAGCGGATATTGTCGACCAGTGTCTGTTTCGTCCTGTCATAAACTTGAATTTTTAGGTCAGAGGGACTCAAATCATCTTTAAACAACCCCAATTTTTGAAGTGTTCATGTCAGGATTAGGTATATCCTAGAGCCCATGTCGACAAGACAGGGACAAACCTCCATTACATTGAACTAGCCAGTGATGTATAGTGGGATAATGTTCCCCTATATAGGAGATCCTTTATCTTCTTTAGAAAATGAGATGTTGGCCTAGCATTTAGCATGCTAAAACACCTCATCATGAAAGGATTTTGCAGCTGTTACCTCTGTCTCAAACTAGATGGGGATTCTTAAAGCCTCATCGAGGGCCTCACACATATCTGATGATAGGAGACGGGCCTCGAGGATGGATATATTTGATGGAATGATGGAAATATGTTTGAGTACATCATGCTTCTTTGCTAGGTGTGAACTTATTCTTACAGAAGGTATCGTTATGATAGGATATATGGTGGGCCCTTCCGTTTGGACCGATGGTTGATTGGTGCTATGAATATACCTCTACTCACTAGTTGAAGCATGTGGAGTGACTACCAGATGAGGTCCAGATAACTGAGACCGATCCGTAGCAAAGCGTGACTGGTCATGGTGTGGTTGAGGTGGCTCTGCCTGATCCAACAATATGAACGATAGTGAAGGCAGTCTTGATGACACCAGATGATAAGGTTGAGCATGCTGAGCTATGTGCTGGGACTACTTCCTGGTTTTGGTAGCATGAACAGCCTGGATGGAAGTGCTGACTGAGGCACTCCAACATCCAATATAGCCCCAGTCCTATCGACGCTGGTGATGGTTGGGGACATTGGTAGGATACTCCTAGTGCTCCTCATCATCAGGAATCATGTTGGGTTTTACCAGCTCTATGGTATTAACCGAGTCGTACCCTTGACCATCACTTTAAGATTCATCCACTACTGGATGGATTCTGGGAGGAATCGATATCTCTGTGGGAATGAATTCTCTGAGAGTACAGGATTATGACGACATTGGAGGGGGACTTTGTTTTATCTTGCACTGCCATTGTTTTCTCTTCTAGGAAGTGGAGGATTGAGACGATGATATAGAAGTAGTATCTACAGCTTCTGAAGGTTCCAGTCAATCCAGGCATGCACGGATAACACCATGGTCATGGGTGACTATTTTACAAGCCATCCATCCATCATACATCTGGGACCCATGGTTAGAAAACTGATTCCACTTGTCTTCACTATCACTATTATTGTCTGGCCTCACGAAGACACATTCCACATGTGTTAGGGATGGGCCTAACTAGACTATGTTTTTTCCACCTTGTGTTGATGATAGTCTTTAAACACATAGCACTATTTGAGGGTGTGCCCTATAATCTAGTGATAGGGGCAGTAATTAGGGAAATCAGTGAGGTTTGCCTCCTCTGGCCTCCTTCATTCTGGAAACCATACAATACCCTGCTCTAAGGAACTTCAGAAATAATTGGGGACTTTATCCTCATTGAACGAGTAGTTTTGGTCCCTCTTCTCTAGGAAGGGGGGCCTGGGAGCCTAACCCTAACGATGGGCTGGAGGATCTTGTCATGGAGGTAGAGCCTAGTTATCTTGCCTAGGTAGTGGCAGCGCATTGCGTGGGGGCACCTGCCGATTCTGAGGTGGGTGCTACTGGGCTGGAGGTGTGTCCTGAGGTGGAGGGCCTCTGTGAGGCTGTGGAGGAGACTCCACTGGTAACAACTCTAGTTTCTTAGGGGCCTCTATTTGAGCTATTACGGTGGGCTCATCCCTGGAGGCCCTTCTCGTAGGGATTGTAGGATGAAATGGGTGTGATTTACTAGCCTATTGCAAGGATTCTTCTAGGAACTGGGCCTTATCAGAGAAGTCTAGGAATCCCCTGGGGTAATTCTGAGTAATAGCGGAGGTAATAGGTTTTGTCTTGACATTTCCTAAGAACATATTTAGTAGTTTATCATAAGTTAGTTGCATGTAAAGGGAATATGTGAGCCCTTTCCACCAGGAAACAAATTCTGTGACAGGCTCATCAGGCCTCTTCTTGCACTTGAAGAGGTCTGCGATACTCATCTTCTGAGTGCTGGAACTGAACTGGTAGAGATATTTCCTAAATAGGACTTTCTAGCAGACTACTGATCTGAGGGGTAGCTAGTTATACCAGAAAAAACACAGGCCCTTCCAATGTTTGCACAAAACACCAGATTTTGGCAGCCTCCTACTGTGTTGGAGTTCCAATCATGGTTCCACACCTTGAGATGAAGTAGACCAGATGCTGCGGCGGGTCCCCTATCCTATTTAAGGGGAAGAAAGTAGGATTTCTGAAACCTGGGGGCACTGGCATATCATCCACCCGGGTCGGATAAGGCTTTCCATTGGGAGGTATTACCACTTTTCGAGTCTCCAAAGCTTCAAGGTAGGAAATTAGTGACACCATTTGATAATCCAGGTAGGGTTTCTTTCTTGACAGGGATCCCTGACCACCAGTGGGTTTGAGGGTTCTTCAACACAATAAGCAGAATCAGTGGCTCATGGAGCGGCTAGTGGAATGACTTGTGGAGCAGCTGGGGGAACCTGAGTTGGGTCTCGAGGATTTTCACCCTGTTGAAGAGTATTTGGTGAAACATACTATGCCATCTTGCTTTAAGTTCTAGTATCAACCCTATCTGTGTGGGTAGGATGGTCAGGGTCACCTGGAGGCTGTTCGCCAAGGGGAAGTTTTGCATGCCCTTGCTTTCTATGGCTGAGGATCACCGTAGTCTTCTTGTCACTCTACAACACATTTAGCAAGGATTTCTTCGACCATATTCGTATGTTCAGTGAGTTTTTGATGCAACGCGGCTTTTTTGGGATCGTCTTCCGCCTTCTGCACTGAGCCAGACGGGTTGGAGGGATTGAAGGCTCCAAGGTGCTCTTTAACCTTATTGTGATTTCGGCTGAGGACCAATGCCTTAGTGGGCATGGGAAGACCCATTATATTCCTCTATTTATGAGTAATCCTTCCTAATGGATCCAAGAGGAGTGAAACTCCCTCGAGGATGAGGTCCTCTCCAAGAATCTCTAGATCGTTCTCACCCATGGTTAGGTCAGTCATATTAACTACGACCCTTCCTAGAGGCATATCCTCTATGTCGCCCGACAAATCGAGTTGGCGCTAGATGGAACTGAAATGGAGGTCCATGTAATTCCTCCAACCATGGATTTTCACATGGGGATAATCCTCCTTGATCATCCTATGGAGAACTTTAAAGCTTTGGATGCATCATTGTTGGAGGGTCCTATGGTGACTTGGTGAATAAGGGTGTTGGGCCATGGGGAGTGAAACCAAATAAACAAAATGGAATTGTTGGACGATTTCTTCAAAGTGCGCTTGACTCTTGGGGTAGTCCACTCATCAATGATGAATACGGAAATGAGTCTCCTAGAGATTATAGAGAAAGAATCCAACCTCCTCCTGGGTGAGTGCTTTTGGCGCCCTAAAATTTGAAACTATAGCTGCCAAAACGTCTCTGTGAAATGGTTCACTATGAGAATATCCCACAAGATCCTTGGTCTAGATTTTGGGTTTGGCCCTTCATTTCCCCACTCGTCTCCAAGAGGCGGCTGGGGAAATGGTAGCGGTACTAAAGCAGTCTACTAATATTGCAGATTGGACAGTGGAGAATATAGTGAGCGAGCTGACAAATCACCACACCTCGAGCTATCCTCTAAAGAGTGTAGTGACTTGGCCACCACATCATAGTAAGATAGGTTGATGAATGCATTTTCTGGCATAGGGACTACATGTACTGGTAATGGACCATGCTGTTGCTCATCCACCATTAGTCCCCAGAATAGCTCCTCATGATCTCTGGTTGAGGTAGATAGTGCTTCTAGTGATGATGGTGGCGATTGCATGGATGAAACTTATGCAACATCCATATTTTCTTCCTCCTTGATTTACCTATGGAGGGAGGAGTGAATCTGATGGACCTCACATTCTGGAGGTATGAGGATGATTCTCCTTGTTCCTACCCCGACCCTTGACATAGAGGATTTGGGTGAGGGTTCTATCATTGAGTCATATTCTTCCTCATAATATCAGAAGCAGACTGGTTAAATCTGGGTCTGAATCTTCTCGATATTCTTTTTATGGGGGTGATGACCCGCCCTCATTCCCTGGGATGGTTCTTTAGGACAGGGTGTATTTCAGGCACAAGGAGGACCTTCATCCATACTGGTGCTCGGGTAGGGAGGATTTCTACCTGAGTAAGCTGGGGAGCAAGGAGTACCAAGAAAGATATCAAAGGGAACATGGGGAGGAAATCTGTACCCACTGACTGATGTGCGGAGGGAATCTCTGTGGAAAGTGGTGGAGCAGTTAGTACCTCTTCTGGAGCTTATAAGATCATTATTTGAACCTCCATGATTTTTTATCTAGCAACGTTAGCGTGAAGAGGGTCCTCATACTGGTCAAACCAAGCACAGGTAGGACCTCCATGCAAGGTACCCATGAAGTAAGGCTGGCCCTCACACCTCTGATTGCTAAGTTGAGAAGGACCTTTTTCGGCCATCTTAAAGACATGGGAGAGACCTCCATGCTAGAGATTGAATGGATCTATAACATCTCCATGTCATCAGCCTTTGGCAGGAGTAATGGGGTCATACCTGATGTCACAAGTGCAGAAGAGGCTTATGCACTGAGTGTCACTACCATGGGGAGGACCCTCATTAGGATTGAAGGTGGCACGGGGCATACCACTACTCCGAGCTTGGATGTAGGGAGGACCCACGTTCCCAATGGTGGCAGAATAAGTAGGGCCTCTGTACTGGGTGTCGTTGTTGCGAGTCGGTCCATGACGGGTGTTCCCTTCGTCGGGGACCAAGAGAGTCGACCCAGCCTACCCATGGGGCAGTTGGGGCCTTGATCTAGGCTAGGTATATAAGTTCCCCTGCTCAGCATACATAGGGGGCTAATGATATATGTTGGCAGTGGCTTGATCCACTATAGTTGTTGACGTTGACACCCCTTGGAGGGCGTCCACCTCGACCTCTGGCTGATTCTAGCATCGGATTAACTGGATCGGAGCCGGTGGTGCAGTAACATAGCTTACTTGCTCCTTGAATAGTGGGGCTAGGTGGCAGCTTTGGTGAGACCTAGTGGGAGCCCTTCTTGGGATCCCCTGAAATAGGATCCCGTCCAATCTGTCTCATACATCCCCAACCTCATCGGCGTAGGGGAGGGATTCATCGAAGCGTTCTTGGGAGAGGCTCACAAAACTATTGTATGTTGGAGTGGGGAGCAGTGGATCCCTATATGGGCCTTGGGGGTGGTGGTGCAACAATTCGCAGGTACCTCTAAATCCTGGTGGGTCATATCTCAAGTCAGGATAACCCCTTCCTCCTCGTATTGATGGACGAGTTCGTTTATCACCATTCTTGTCTGAATTCAGAAGGCAAGATGGGGTTCGAGCACCCAACAACTGTGATTGTGGAAGCTATCATAGAAGAAATGGATCCATGTAGGACTCCCATGTTGACATTGCCTCTTCCCCTGTGTTAGTGGATGGGTGGTGATCAGTTTCTTGTTGTGTAAGCTTGGGTTCTGTAAGCCAGGGAGATTAAACCATTAGTGCTGCAACAAATAAATCGACTTCTAATTTCCTAGCATCATTCCGTATCCAATGGATGGTAAGAAGGATCCACACTGACAATGTCACAAATCAGGATGTCCAACATTTTAATTACCCATACTTATGGTGTGTTTCATGCCAGGCCCACTATTTTCTTGGCGGGACCCGACACCGGATAACTAGATCTGGTGACATGCTAATCCACTAATGTATTTAACTCTACTAATCTCCGCATTGATGGAAATAATTTTACATCAGGTTCAAACTTTCTATTTCTGATGCTTTTTTCGGGGAACACACATTCTTTTGTTTGAGTACGCGCTGCTTGTTTCCCCACATTCCTTCTTTCCAAAGGTGGGTGGCATAGGTCGCTTATTTAGGTAAGTTTTCTCCTTGATCGGAATGGGATGATGGGATGTCAGTTCTTTCTTCTGTGGATTCCTCCTCGGAAATTTTAACCTAGTATGGGTCTCTCTTATAGATTAATAGGTTGTTTGTGAAACTCTTCCCAAGGCCATATTTTCATGGACGTCGGTTAATTACACTGCATCTGTCATGACATTCCAAGGGGTCTTGACATGGAAGCAACCTTCAGTCGAGAGAGTAGTCACATTGGACATCACTATAATTTTTGTATGATGGAACACTGACAAGCCTGGTTTTCATCCCCTTATGATATAACTTCTTGATGGCGCAGAAGCTCAAGGTATCCCACACCGAATGTGGGGAATTATATGACATAGGCATGTCTCTAATGTTTTCCTCAGTTTCCCTTGTTTAACCTAGGGTATGTTGCAGGTTTAACTTCTAGTGAAGACGGATCGGACTGATCACAACACTGATTGGACTTGATCATATGGGTGTTACCCCTAGAGGGAACACTGATGCTCGGTCTAATGCATGATTAGTTACCCAAGTGCTTCTAAGAGCATCGAAGAGGTGAATTGACATGATCTCACCATAATATGGAGGCCTGGGTAAGAATCAAGATGGATAATGGATGGTTATGTAAAGTGGATGGAGAATGAGATGGAGTCGACTCGAGGGAGATGGTGATGTTGGTCTTGAGCATCGAAGAGACTTCTTATGTATCATTGTGGTAGGGAATCAAAGTCCATGTAGTTCAGGATGGGGTATAGGAACATGGTTTGTGCAGAGGACAGTGACCCAATGATATACTGGGGAATATGTGTGGTTAGTAGCCCAAGGTTGTTCTAACACCACTAGGATGGACAAAATATATGGGTCCCAATAGAAGGGAATACAACGGCTTTCTGTTGTTTTGGGGTTGACAACAGATTACCACTAAATGGGGATCACAACGTCTTACCACTGCGTGAGATTCGCAACAGCTTACCACTGGATAGGGGATAGTTTAGTGTCATGCGGGACAAAATTTGTGTACAATTTAACATTGTAGAGGATGGGGATAAACCGATGTGAAGTGGTCGGGACCAATGGGTGTTGGTGTTGAACCTTTGGGAGGCTTCCTACGTACCTTGCCTTGGTGAGGATCAAAGTCCACATAATTTTGGATGGTGTTGGTGAACTGATGTGAAGGGAGTCAGGTCCATTTTGAGGTTGGTATTGAACCTCCAATAGGCTTCCTACATACCTTTCCTTGGTAAGGATCAAAGTCCACGTAGTTTGGGATGGTGTTGGTGAACGGACATGAAGGGAGTTGGGACCAATTGGTTGTGGGGATTGAACCTTAGGGAGGCTTTCTACATACCTTGCCTGGGCAAGGATCAAATTCCACATAGTTTGGGATGGTGTTGTTGAACCGACGTGTATGGAGTCGGTACCAATTGGTTGTTGATCTTGAACCTCAGGGAGGCTTCCTATGTACCTTACCTTTGTAAGGATGAAAGTCCACATAGTTTGGGATGGTGTTTGTGAACCGACGTGAAGGGAGTCGGGACCAATTGGTTGTTGGGATTAAACCTCCAGGAGGCTTCCTATGTACCTTTCCTTGGCAAGGATCAAATTCTATGTAGTTCGGGATGTTGTTGGTGAACCAAAATGAAAGGAGTCGGGACCAATTGGTAGTTGGTATTGAACCTCAGGGAGGCTTCCTACGTACCTTGTCTTGTAAAGGATCAAAGTCCACGTAGTTTGGGATGGTATTGGTGAACCGATGTGAAGGGATTCGGGACCAATTGTTTGTTGGGATTGAAGCTCAGGGAGGCTTCCTACATACCTTGTCTTGGAAAGGATCAAATTCCACATAGTTCAGGATGTTGTTGGGGCTTACCCACTAAGGTGGCCCAGAGAGGATTTCATGGTCGATGCTTACTATAATCCCATGTGATTCATGCTTAGTGTGAGAAACAAGAAGTGGTAAAGACCTGACGATCACATTGTAAAAGGTGTTTCCATGGGAAGTGAAGTGGGTCTTACACGTGGTTAGTGTCCCAAAAAGGAAATAGGGGATTACACGTGGTTCTCACCCCAAAGAGAAAACAGGGGATTACATGTGGTTCGCAGCCCAGGGAGATGAAGATTGGGACTTACTCCAGTGTGTAGGCCAAAGTGGAGACAAAGCCCAGTGGGAGAAGGATTTGGAACGGAATAGAAGAGGGTTATGGTGCCCATCCCACCCTCTGGTCTTTGGCCAGGAAGAAGATAGGAGGAGCAGGGATGCTGCCTCCCACAAGAAAGGCTAGGGGCTTACACCAAGGTGGTTTCTCTTCCCCATGGACAGACGCTGCTCCATCAAAGGGGATCTCATTCCACATGAGGAAGATCTCACTCCCATGGAGACAAGTGGCCGTAGAGAATGTACAGGATGGGGTACCCCCCGTAAAGTGCATGGTGTGAGGTCATAATTTAACGTCATGTGCTAAGGACGATGGTTCTTGGTATTTTAACGCCCTATAGCTCAGACGATGTGGGTTCACTCTGCACCCATAGGACTTACATAACTGATACCCACCCACCATTGTGTAAGGGAAGGAATCAACAACGTCGTAGTGAGGGGGTGTCATGGAGTGATCTAATGAGGGGTCCACGTTAACATGTCTATGCTAAGAAGAAATACTTGTTAGTGTGCCTATGCGAAGAAGCATGAGGCAAAGCAACACAATGGGGAGAACCACCCAAGGGATCTTGAAATTACTTTGTGAAAACCTAGAGGGTCACAAGGGGAAAGGGCATGTGACACCGATGCGTTGCGCATAATAGGGGCTCAGGCATGGTGCCTTATGGTAAAGGCAGCACATGGAGCACACAAGGAGGGTAGTGCACAAGATTAGTGGTTGCAAAAAAGATGGAAGGTGTGTGTGCAAGCCGGAAGGGTGAACTCAAGATGGAACGGCTGCGTGCAAAAGGGGTCCGATTTAGGGGGAAACTTGTGCACCATAAGGATATTTTGTGCACAAATGACTAGGGGTGAAGGGAAACAAATGAGTATCACACCCAAGAGGTCCCACCCAAAGGATGACCCTCAGGGGATATGTTTTGCAAGATCTAATACCTTGATGCCTTAGTGTTTTTCATGCGGTCATGGAATATGTGCCTTTCGCGCAGTAGAGCGTCTCTTCGTCTTCTGTCACTATCCCTGAAGGGTGGGGGTACACTTCATTTTATAGTTGAAGTAATCGGAGGCTGCACGAGAATGGACACTTGACATCGCATTGGGTGCGCAAGATTTTGTGTGCCAGAGGAATTTGGTGCACCTTCTGGATGTTTGCTCACTATCCCCTTTGGCAGTTTCTGGGGGTTGTCGTGGAATCCTTCCTTTGACATCGCATGGGGCGTGCAAGGGCCCCTTTGACGGTGCATTGGGAGCGCAAGATTTTGTGCACCACCGGGTTCCATTGCGCTTGGGACTTAACTTATTCTCGAGCGAACCGGCACGCAAGGTCCCCTTTTACGTCACATTAGGCGTGCTAGATTTTTCGCACCGGGAGGAGTGTTTCACGCAACCACACCTCATTACGCGCCATTGCCTTTGGCAGTTTCAAAGGGGTTTCTACGGAATCCTTCCCATGATGCCACATTGGGTGCCTAAGATTTTGCATGTCGGAGGGACTTTTGTTCACATCACTTTAATCTTGGGTGCACTTTCCTCCTGGGTCGCGAAATCTTCTCCTTCTCTTCCAAATATATTTATTTCTCTTTATCATCTCAGTTCTGGCCCTATCCAAAATTCAGCGTCAACAATTCTTACATGTGATTTTAAAAAGTCAATAAATATCAACTATGTTCCATTATTAGACCAATTTTTCTTCTATAATTACTACATTGACCGCTAAATAGTAAAAATACTTTTAGCGTGGTTAAGGTTAAAATGTTATTTTTCGCATTACATGTGTTTGTATTAATTTTACACACACATATGATTTTTAATTCTTAAATTGGGCCAAATATATATAATAATTAGGTATAAATTATCAAATAAATATCATTTTAATTTTATTATTAAAATTTAAATTACCTAGGTAAATAAAAAGATACAATTTACCTTGGTAAAAAACTATAATGATAAAATTGAGTAAACTTAAAGACTAAATAATACCGTGATAAAAAATGTGTTTCATTTGTTTGCTGGAGGTTTTTCTCAAAAAAATCATCCCTATCCTATTTTATTGATCATCGATTGCGGAACATTAGGTAATATTGAAATCCCAATAGGGAATACATTTTGGTATTTACAAAAAAAAATCACTCACCTCACTTTTAAAAGGCAACTCACTCTCCTTTCTTCCTCATGCATTCACACAACTTTGGTTCAACCAAGACCTACCAAAATCACTTCCAAAATTCCCTCCCCTCATCCTAGAATCATTATTTTTTACCTAAATCCATCCAAGAAAATATTTTATTGCAAAACTAAAGAGGATACTTGAATAAGGGGTAACATTCATCAATGATCATTTTTGTTTTATTTCTTCCTCAGATCCATTCAGTTATTATTATACCATGAAAATATAATAAACTTAGTGTATTTTATATGATTAGATGTTTTTATGTTAATATTATGACCTAAAACCACACACAATTACATTAAATGGTTACAAAATCATTATTCATGTGTATAGTATACTACCGCCTCTAGAGTTGATGTCATTTATTTTTTCATTACTACCTCTAAAATCTACTTCAAATGGTTTATTTATAGTTTATATGTCATATATATGATACATATGATTTTATTATGATTCTGTAATTTTTATATCACACATACCTTCGTAATTTCCATTTTGTGGGAATACGATAATGTCGTTCGTGTGTGTGGCGGACTACTACCTCGCGAAATGATGTGATTAATTCATTCCTTACATGGAAAATATTAAGGATGGTTTTAATGAAAATGTGTGATATATATGACATAAAAATAGTTTTTAATGATAATATATAATTTAATTTTCTTTATTTTAATCAAACAAGAAAATGAAAAATAATTTTCATATGTACGTACGGCCTACAGTCTCCTTGAACGGTGAATTGTATTTCCTATCACTAAATTTTATGGATTACTCTAAATTAATATATAATGATTATATATGGATTTAAAATCAAATATTAATTTCTTAATATTATTAAATAATTATCTAATTAAGAGGATAAATAATATAATAGATCAACCAATATATTAAAAACAAAGTGGTTATTACCTGAAACGTAACTTTAAAATGGAATTGTAAACGAACAGGTAATATAAAGTCATAAAAAGTAATTTTTGGTATGAAAAATAAAACATGGTTTTTTAATATATATATATATATATAATAAACTTATATTTATTATATATTAAGTTTTAATCTGTACTATGGATGTCAAGATGTAATGTAATGGATTTCCATTTCACCTTTACTTTTTGTGAGAGAAATGTCATATTCAACACATGTTTCTCTTATGTGGTGTATATATTTCCCATTAATTTATTTTAAGATTATAATAATTAATATTATTTTTATTTACATTTCCAATTTATTATATCTCTTTCATGAGGCTTATGGTTCAAATATTACCAAATTAGTAAGGTATTTTTGTTTCAATTTTCTTTCTTTAACACATATGTTATGTTATCAACCTATATTCTTTCACTAAGTGTATATACAACCCATTTTACATATAATAACATTAATTTATTTATCCTCATGATATTTTAAGATCCATTTTATATTATTCTTTTATGAGGATTATTATTCAATGTTACCAAAGAGGTAAGGATTTTACATTACAGTCTCATCATTAATCAGGATTATTTATGATTAATTCAAAAATAATGATATATCGTGATCTACATATAAATAATTATAATAAATTTTATTTTCTATGTTTATTAATAATATATTAAAGTAATAGTACAATCTTTCACTCTTTGGTAGAAAAAATAACTATGAAAATCATTTTTAGAAAATCTGACTTTACATCTCTCTTCTGTCAGAAATATTTTTTCATCCAAAACTATGTTTTCTAAAAATGTTTTCAAAAATGATTTTAAATTATATTTTAATATTATTTTCAAAGAATATTATTTTTAAAAAAAAATTATGTTTTAAAATTTGTTTAAATGATTTTTAAATTTCCCATATAAATTTGCAAGGTTATTTTAAAAGAAAATATTTTTAATAAATTGTTTTAAAAAGTGTTTTTCAATGAAGAAAGTTTATTTTTCTCAAGAAGTATTTTGAATTTTTTTCAAATATTCTTTTATATGTTTTAATGTTTATTTTATAAGAAACAGTTTTCAAACAATTTTATGTTTTAAAAATAATTTTTTAAATAGTAAAAGATATTTTCCTCAAAAAATGTTTTCAATGATTTTAAAAGCTGCTTTTTTATGTTTAAAGGTTATTTTAAAATAAAAGGTTTTATAAATGTTTTATGTTTTAAAAATAATTTATCAAAATGGAAAGAATATTTTCTTCAAGATATTTTTTAAATAATTTTCAAATCTTCCTTTATAATTTTTCAAGGTTATTTTCGAAGAAAAATTTCTTAAAATTTTTTATGTTTTAAAAAGAGTTTTTCAAAGTTATAAGGATATTTTTCTCATGAAATTTTTTAAATAAACTTTTAAAGTTATTTTACATATATTATAAAATAAATTGGTGTTTATTATTCTTTACTAGGGATATTATCCCAATATTCCATTCATGTTTTTCCTCTGAATGGTTTATGTTTTGATTACATGATGTTTACGATACCTATTTCTATTCCATGGGTTATACCGTAGGAAAATCTTATAAAGACTGATTATTTTCATGGTCATTGTATGATTAAATGGTTATAGAACCTATCTATTTTCCATATGTTATGATATGATTAAATTTTTATGATACCAATTTCATTTTATGGGTTATGATATGATGAATGTTTATGATTTTATGGAACACATAAATATGGTTTTCATTATGATATGGGTGGGACCTATATCTCCTTACAATTCATTAGGTAATGATTTATATATATCATGAGATAGACATGGATAGAATAGGGAGTGAACCTGGTTCAGAGCGATAGGGCTAGAATGAGGATTGAACTATATTTAGAAAAGGACTTTTTCCACTATGAATGTCTTCGAAGTGAGATTGATCATTATGGAAATGATTTTATCTTCATATTTATATTCCAAAATTTTAATTTTCTATGTTAGTGTTATGATCTCATGGCTTAGGTTATTTTATTTCCTTGTGATTCATGTCTTATAAACTACCAATATTAATGTCATGATTCAAGATTATTACCTTCGATATGTTGGGTATTATCTTCAAGTGTTATGATCATATTCTCACACCCTTATGTTCAAGTTATGATTATGTATCTCACTTTCTAATCATTACTAGGCATATGTGATACCCTTTTTTATGTTTATATTCCCCATGTTATGAATAAATTTTTATGTAGGACGTATTTGTGAAGAGTAATAAATTGAAAGATCTTTCTAGGATACATTTAATATATTTCAAAAAATTAAGAATATTGTGTTCCATGTCTAAGGTAATAAAATATTATAGTCCTTAGTCATGTGTTTGTGTAATTTATTAAATATTTGTCTAAAAATATGTAATATACATGTTTGAAAATATAAGGTCTCTATAGTTTGTAACAGAGGAAAGGTTTATTTATCCTTTGGAAAATAGGATGACAAAAAATTTAGTGATACCCCTAGGGAAATTTCTAATAATATTTATAGATATTTAAATAAGGATAAATTTAAGGATGATTTAATATATATGAAAAATTTCCTAGAATTTTGGTAAAGGATAGAGTGAGTGGTTTCCAAGAAACTACATCCTTATCTATATAATACAAGTTAATGTGTCTCTAGAATAGATTTTCCTTGTGGTAACAACCCCAAAAACACTGTATTATGCTAGACTCGATTAAGAATTAGTGTACGAAAATGATCCTTATTGAACACCTAGTTTGACACTTATGGGGATATGCTTTGGAAACTCACAAAATCTTTATAAAACATCCTGAAAGATTTAAATAGATAATGATAATGAATGACCTAGGATAATGATATGGTGTCATATATTTAAAATAAGGTTTCATTATTTAGAAATCCTATAAGTGTATTTTCATGATTATGTGGTATTCCATTACAATTATAGTTTCCCAAACTATGTTCTTTGGTTTAATTCAATGGCAGGAACCAGAAGGAACTAGGTTAACATTAAATGTGACAGAAAATTTTTGGATGAGAATTCAAATGGGATTATGACTAGAGTAAAGGATATTTCGATTATTCCTTATTAGTTATCACGTAACATTATTAACAACGTGAACCTTAACCAAATAACCGGATCTCTAAAGAATATTAATATATATTTCTTTGAGATTTCAAATATTGAAGATCGTGGAGAAAAAGAAGATTCCATTCACTGTATGTCAAATATGTAGAAATAATACCTTAACGGGATGTCTTAGAGGGAATAGAGGATTTTTTAGTGTGGAAAATAAGGAAACAAAGAAATTAATTTTCAAGAAAAAATGAAAAGTTTAGTTACAAAAATGGAATAAAATATTTTTCTCCCTAAAATATCATCAATGGTTGAATTGTTAAACTATGGAAAGAATTAGAATTATGAAAATCAATGTCCTAAGGGGAAATCTCATGAAGTGAATTAGTAAGGTAGAAGTGATGGTGTTTATATTGATGATGAAGAGACTATGAATGACTTGTGAATGGAAATAGGTTTTAAGGAATAATATGATGAGTCTTAGTTGCTTCCTTAAGGATGAGGTGTAATAATTTAGGTGTTTATGTAATGGAATATCATAATATATATAAGTATTGTTTATAGAAGTATTTCATTATGGATTACAAGAATTTTTTATATGGTACTGATGGACTAGAAAATTGATCTTTTTATAAATGGATGATAACCATTAATATGTTTTGGATATTGAGATAATTATGTTACAATAAATAGATGTTAGATATAAATAAATTAAATTTGATAGTACTGATTACCTTGGAAATGATTGACGATTTGTTGAAAAAGTTGTTTAATATATCATTGAGGGAGTTTATAACCTTTTAATGGATTTAAGGAATATATCAAATAATTTTTGTTTTATATAAATAATGAGTAATAATGTTTGTTTTAAAAAGGTTTTATGGTAATTTGGGTTATTACCATATTTCAAGAGAATACATGATAAAGGTATTCACATGCTGGTATAATAAAATCAAGATCTGCTTTATGATATATGGGGGATTAATGTTAAGTTGATTTTTAAAAATTTAGGGACCTTTATAAAGTTTTTTATTCTAAAATTTTATAACGGTTACGAGGATAACTATTTATGAAATGGTTTAACTTGAACATTGGAAGAGATTGTACTTATTAAATATAATGAAATCATGAAAGTATATATTCTCAATATGAAAAGGGTCTTGAAATAAAATTTTCTCCTTTTATTTTGATTTTTGATAATATCATTGAAATTTTTCATGTATCTTTGTTTTATGGTTTTTTTGTTAAATTTATTTGTATCACTCTATTTATTTTCATCAGTGATCTCTATCACTCTATATAATTATTTAAACATTTATTCTATGTCCAAATCTTCACTTCCCACCAATGTTCACCTATTTGTAAACCTAGTAATGCATTAATTTATATAACCTTTATGTTCCAAACTTTCCATTTTTAAGGGGTATTTTATTATTCATTTGTACTATATGGATTTATATTAATTAATTTTCAAATGTTAAACCATCGATGATTGATACTAATTTTGTGGTATAAATTCATTTTAAGGGGCTATAATGTAACACCTTGAGATTTTATGATTTTTTTCAAAAAAAATATTTGATATTTTTCATATTTTATGTGATATTAAACACTGGGTTTTTATTGAGTTATAAGTAACAATATTTTTATCTTGATCTACACACAACACTAGGTTTTCCTTGTGTTATGCATAATACCAAGTTTATCGTGTGCTACATGCAATACTGAGTTTAAAGAAAATGTGCCATACAATTAAAATATTATTATTTAATTTGATAATTATCACCTAGTTAGTGGAATTATAGGTATTATTAATAATAAATAAATATGGTTTACACATTTATGAATAATGAATTATTTGGCGAACGATTAATTAGAAATGAAAATAAAAACTATTTCGAAATAAAATAAATCTCTTTCTAAGAAACTATTATATATTCAATACAAATGTATTATATATTAATAAAAACCTACTTTTGGTGATTTATTTTAAGTAAATTTATATATTATATATTTTGAATCAAATATTTAGCATTAATCTTATCTTCTTTCTAGATAAGATATCATAATAATCCCAATTTTGCACATAAAAACATTATTTTTCTAAAAAGAAGTTGTCTCTTTTTTATTGAAAACTTATTTTAAAACTAAAATTTTAAAATTTTATAAAATTTAATTTATAAAATAAACATAATTTTTAAAATCAAAATATAAAAATTATCTTAGATTTATTTTATTCAATTTTTGTGAAAAGGTTTTTTTTATGATTAGTGAAAAATACTAAACTTCAATTGAAAGTTCTACTTTCATTTAATTTATTTATAAATTTAAATTATATTTTACAAATAGTTTTACATTATAATTAATTAAAATTTATATTTATTAATATAATTTAGTTCATTTTAATAAATTTCATAGTGAAATTGGATCTAAAAAAATTTTAAACTTTTGAACTTTTCAATTTGAAAACCCATTTTCTCATTGCATCTGTCGGATTAATTTTAAATTAAATTTTGGCAAATATGTTAATTGAATTTAAAAAAAATAATTCTATAAAAATAATATGAATAATTTATATTATATAATAAGGTTAGATTAATTTTATACCATAATTATTATTGAAAATAGTTAAAATTAATTGTAGTGTTTAAGGTTAAAAAGCGAGTTTACAAGGGGTAAAACTTAATAGATAAGGGGTAAAATGACTTTTTTTCAAAACCTATTTTATATCCATATTTCTACCTTTAAAAATATTAGATCTATATTTAGAAATTTTTTGTAAATTTTAATAAAATGGACCTATATATAAGTTAAGTAAAGAAAAAGACAAAAAAGGAACATTCCTTATCTTTAATATCTATACATCTTTGGTATAGGGAAAAACATCATATGTTCAACTATAAATATTTTTTTAAAATATAAATTAGTTTTTTATCATGAGAATTTATTTTTAATTTATTATATAGATGAAATAATTTCTTTAAACCCTTAAGAAACACTAACATGTGAATTATTTAGTTATAAATAAATAAAATAAATGATACTAAAAATATTAAAACTGAAATAAATTGAATGAATTATTTTATTCCATTAATTTTTTAGATTATTATATCATTTAAAACATTTTTTAGAAAAAAATATTTTAATTACATCATCGTCTTGATATTTTTCAATTCAAATTAAATGAATAATGTCAAAATTGACATTAATGTTATTTTAAAATAAATGATAATTTATTAAATAATTTAAAAATAGTAAAAGTAATTTTTCTTAAAATTGATTATAAATGTTAATTTATACCATCTAGGTTTCATTAAAGACCCATTTTTTCTTTTATAATGAATATATTTACTGATAAATAGTAAAATCTTTGTTAGCATAGTTAAAGTTAAAACTGTACTTTTCTACATTACATGTATTGGTATTAATTTTACACACACATAAGATTTTTATTTGAAAACTGTATATCATATCAAAATCTAGTATGTATAAATTATCTAATAAATATACATTTAAATTTTTATCTTAATATCTAAATTACCTTGGTAAATAAAAATACACAAGTTACCTTGGTAAAAACTATAAGGATAAAATTCAGTAAACTTAAATAATAAGAAATAACATGATTAAAAATATATTTATTTTTATGTGTTTTAGGTTTTTATTGAAATATTCATCCCTAACCTACATTATTTATTAACTTTGGAGGCATGTGATGTAATATTGACCTCCCAATAGTGAACATTTTTGTGTATTTACAAAAATACCTCTCACCTCACTTATAGAAGTCCACCCCTCTCATCTATTCCTCACACCTTCATACCTCTTTGGTTCAGTCAGTACCTACCCAAATCACTTTCTAATTTCCATTAAATCATCCAAGAATCCTTATTTTTGACATAAATCCACCCAAGGAAGGATTTTAGTGAGACCCTATAGAGGATATATGAAGAAGATGCAACTTTCATCAACGAGCATTTTTTGTTTTATTTATTACTCAAACCCGTTAAATTATTCTTATCTCTTGGTGATATAATTACCTAATTATATTATATATACTAATGTGTTTTTATGTTCTAGGTATGACCTAAAACCACACACACTTCCATCATATGGGTTAAGAAATGATTGTTCGTATGTACGGCGAAGTACCGCCTCACGAACTGATGTCATTTCTTCTCCCATTACCTCCATTCAATGATAATTTAATGGGGTATTTCTGGTTTATTTGTAATATATATGATATTTATGGTTTTATTGTGTTTTTTTCTTTTTATATCACACATACCTTCAGGATTTCCATTTTTTGGGTATACGATAACATCATTCTTGTGTAAGGAAAACTACCGCCTAACGAAGTGATGCAATTTCTTCACATTTTATGTTTAATTTATTAAAGATCGGTTTAATAAAAATATTTGATATATATAAAATAAAAAATAATTTTTAAATTATAATATATCATTTAATTTTCTTTATTTCAATCATATATGATAATGAAAAACAACATTCATGCATACGTACAGCATACCATCTTTATGAAAAGTGAATTTCATTTACTATCACTAAATTTTATGGATTACACTAAATATTTAAATAATAAATATACATGATATTTATATCAAGTTTTTTATTTTTGAGATGTTGAAATCATGATTTAATTAATAGGACTACAAATATAATAGATCAAATCATAAATTAAAAACAAAGCGGTTATTACTTGAAACATAAATTTAACATGGAGTTATGAATAAATATGTAATATAAAGTCGTAATAAAATATTTTATGGAATGATATATATGTATATGGTTCTTTAATATATTTATAATAATTTTATATTTATTATTAATTAATTTTGAATGATTATGATGGAAGTTAAGACTTAAGGTAATGGATTTTCATCTGACTTTTACTTTTTGTGAGAAAAATGTCATATTCACCACATGTTCCCTTTATGTGTTGAATATAATACCCATTAATTTATTTTATGATGAATACAATTAAAATTATAGTTATTTAAATACTAATTTTATGATCTCTCTTTCGTGTAGTTTATTCTTTAAAATTTACCATATCTGTAAAAGTTTTTTGTCTCGATTTTTTTTCTTTGAGTTGTATGTTATGTTATTCACCAGTATTGTTTCATGGGATGTATATAAAACAAATTTGAAATGTAATATCATGAATTTATTTATAATAATATAAATTTAAGTTACATTTTATGTTATTCCATCATGGTTTTTATCATTCAATGTTACAAAAGTGATAAATATTTTACGTCACAATATCATCATTTATTGAGATTATTTATGATTAAACATTGAGTGTTGAAATATCATTATATAACTCTAAATAATTCACATTAATTTTATCCCCCTATAATTATTCAAGATATATTCAATTAATGGATTCATTTTTCCTTACTTTGGTTCATAAAATAATTCAAAAAACTTTTTTAAAAAAATCCAACATTATATCTATCTTCCGTGATAAATTTGTTTTCTTCCAAAACCATGTATTCTAAAAATGTTTTCGAAAATGTTTTTAAATTATATTTTAATATTATTTTTAAATAAAATTATTTATAAAAATGTTTTATGTTTAAAAAAATTAAATTATTTTAAAATATTCATTTAAAATTATTCAAGGTTATTTTCAAAGAAAATTTTTTCAAAATGTTTTATGTTTTAAAAAGATTTTTTCAAAGAGGAATGGATATTTTCCAAAAAAAAAATTTAACTAGTTTTAAAATTTTAATTTATAATTTTACAATGTTATTTTTTATGAAAATTATTTAAAAATGTGTTATAATTTAAAAAGGACTTTTTAAATCAGAAAGGATATTTTCCTCAAGAAATGTTTTAAATGATTTTCAAAGCTCCCTTTATAATATTTAAAGGTTATTTTCAATGATATTTTTTTGAATAATGTTTTGTTTTTTAGAAGGCGTTTTTCACATTATAAATTATATTTTCCTCAAGAAATATTTTAATTTATATTCAATGATTCCTTCATAAGTTTTCAAGGTTATTTTTAAATAAAAATTTTTCAAATTGTTTTATATTTTAAAAATATTTTCTCCAATAAAGAAGGATATTTTCAGGAAGAAATGTTTTACATGATATTTAAAAATTACTTTATATATTATATGACATATTTTTGTTATATATTCCTTAATGGGGAAATGATCTATGGACACCATTCATATTATTTCTCTGAATGGTTTATGTTTTGATTACATGATGTTTACATAACCAGTTTCTCTTTTATGGGTTATACCATGAGGAAAGGCTTATAAAACCAACTTATTTTTATGGGTTAATATATGATTAAATGATTTTGAATCCTATATATTTTATCATGGTTATGATATGATAAAATTGTTATGATACCCATTTAAACACATGGTTTATGATATGATTATTTTTTTATGATATTATAGTACATATAAATATGTTTTTCATTATGAGAGTGGTTGGGAATGTTTTTCCCTCCAATTAATTGGGTAAATATTTATATATATCATGATATATACATGGATAGAATGAGGAGTGAACCTGGTACAATAATATCAACTGATAATGAAGATTAAACATGTTTCTGTAAGATACGGTTGGAACAATGAGTGAACTCGAATTAGTAAAAGAATTTATCTACTATTATGGCCTTACTAGTGAGCCTTGACCAATATGGAAATGATTTTCTATGATTATGTATATAAAAAAAATACATGTCTTATTCTATTTTTATGATATCATGGATCATGTTCTTTAATTTCCTTATGATTCATATATTATGAACTACCAATATTTATGTCATGATTCAAGATTATTATCTTTGATATGCAGGGCACACTTTTAAAATGTTATTCTCATGTACTCAGACCATTATATTCAATTTATGATTTATGATATACCTTATTTACCATTATATAACATCTAAGCTCATCCTTTATTATTTTTCTTTTCACCTGGTTATTATGAAATGATTAAGTAAGGTATGTTTGTGAATAGTACAAATGGGAAGACATTTATGCGAGGCATTTAAGATCTTTCACTAAATTAAGAACATTTTGTTCCATGATTCCAAAGGAACTAAACTATTACAATTCCCAGGTGTGTGTTTTTGTAATGTATTTATAATTCATATAAAAATATGTAATATCCATGTATGAAAATATAAAGTAGGTGTAGAACAAGATAAAAATCAAGAACAAGTATCATCTGCCCCATATTGATGTCTTACTTGATCAACTTCATGGAGCTTAATACTTTTACAAGAATGAATTTCATTATGGATATGATTAATTGAAATTCAAGAAGGAGGATATACCCAAGACATTTTTATTTACATGGTACAGACACTATGAAAATATAGTATTTCCATTTAGTCTTACAAATTTAACTATTGTATTCATGGATTAAATGTATAGAGTCTTTAAATATTAATTTTATCAGTTTTTGGTAGTCTTTATTTGTGGTATTATTATATATTAAATGAGAATGGAAGAGAATGAACATCACGTAAGGATTTTTCTAAAGATCTTAAGGAAGGATAAGTTTTATAAAAAATTTACCAAGTATAAATTTTGGCTATAAAAGGTTTCATTTTTAGGTAATATAATCTCAAGTGAGTATATATTAGTGGATCCATCAAAGAAGGTGGTTATTGAATGTTGGCCTAGACCAACCATCATGACTCAGATATGTATCTTTGATAGTTTTTCCTGATATTATTTATTCTTTTTATATAACATCACATGAATATCTAATCCACTAACTAAGTTAACACGTAAGGGAGCCAAGTTCCTTTGGAAATATGAGTGTGAGTAAAATTTCAAGTAACTAAAGAGAAGTCTAGTCATAACACATGTGCTTACATTACCTAGTAGTGAAGAATGGTTTTTAGTCTAAAGTGATCCATATAATAAGTTATTGAGATTTTTTCTCATGAATAATGATATGGGGATAGCATATGCCTTGTGATAATTGATGGTTCATGGGAAAAATTACCTAACTCAAGATATGGATTTAGTTGAGGTAATTTTTGAATTAAATATATGAAGTCATTATATTTCTAGATATAGGATTGATATATATATTTATCATAAAATTTTAAAGTATATATTCATATAGAAAGTGTTGAACATGGTTCAGAGAAGATAGTTGGTTCTAATTAAAGATTATTACTTCTCAATACATTACTGACATGGTAAAACAAACATGGTGGCTAATTATTTGAGTATAAAATATCATAATAACTTATATATGATGAGGATAATAGAGTATACAATATTTATATATTTTCAAAGTATTTATATATAAATATTTATATAAGGGGATAAATCTTGTCTTTCTCAAATAGGTGTTCAACCATCTATCCAAGTGAAGATTCAAGAGGCACAAAAGAAAGATATAGATCTATAGAATATTGTCAAAATTATTCCCATGTTTAACCTTTATTTTTAAGGGATGATAATTTTTATAAATGTTGTATGTGTTCTATACATATAATATTTTAAGAATGATATATTTTAGGATTCTCATACTTAATCAATCTCTATTCATCCTGGAAGTACAAAGATGTATAGAGATATGAAAGAGTATTTCTGGTGGGATAGCTTGAAGATAGAAAATTTATAGTGTGTATCTCTATGGATGGAATGTCAAAAAGTTTATTATGATATAAATAAGTCTAAAGGGATGGTATATCCATTATCCACATAAACATGGAAATGTTAAAACATCAATATGTATTTTATTATTAGACTCCCAAAAATATCTAAAGTCCATAATGTTATATTGGTTGTAGTAAATTTCCTTATAAATTCAAAACATTTAATTACTATGAAATAGGATTTATATCTTGATCATCATGATATAATATACATTAAATAAGTGTTAAAGTTTATTATAGTAACAAATTATTTTGTATCTAATTAGGATTTGAGATTTACCTCTAAGACCTAGGAATGTCTTCAGTAAACAATTAATATAGAGTTAGGTTTTACAATTTAATATCATCCATGGATATATGATTAGTATGATAGAAAAATCCCAAACCTATAGGATATGCTAATACCCTGTTATATGTATTTCAAAGGTGTTTAGTATCAACACCTTTATATATTTGAGTTTTCTTATAATAATATCATTTACTCGAGGATTCATATTTTTTTTTATGAATCCCTTTATGTAAATAATTGTAGAACTCCAAAAAAGAATGGATGAAGTTAAGAAAGCTATTAGAACTTTTTATAGCTATTTAAATGGAATGTAATGTTAGAAACTTTTAATGGCACATCACGGAAGCTCAGAATCAATAGAAATCTTATGTAGACAATCATTGACATGATCTAGAATTTGTTAAGAATTTTTTTCAATAGATTTCTTTATGGAATAATTTTAAGAGATTTGGGAATAATGAAAATATAAACCCTAGTTATATTGGCCTTTTAGATATTCATGATCATGTATCGATTTTTTCTTATCACTTGGAGCTTCAACCAAACATCTCTCAAGTCCATGATGTGCGGCATGTATCTCTCCTAAGGTAGTACACACTTGAACTTTAAAATGTACTGAACATATATTTTATACCATTTAACTAGGATATATCTTATGAGGAAAAACTGGTGGAGATTCTAGATCATAGATATAAATTTCTACAAAACAAGACAACTCACATGGTAAAAGTTTTGTAGATAAACCACTAATTTAAGGAAGCAATATGGGTACCCAATGATATAATGAGACAAAAGTATACCAAGTTGTTACTATTAGAGTGATATAATTTTTAGGGTCAAATTTATTTTAAGGGGTGAAATAATTTTTTCAAGTAAATTTAATTTCATTGACAGCTTGTCTTACACATAACACCGATTTTTAACGAACCGGAATATACTATAATAATATTATTTAAACATAAATGTTATAAACTACGTATTAAACTTGGTTCTATGAATAATAATGTCCAAATATTAAAAAATATGTATGAATTATTTATATGAATAAAATATATTGATAAATAATTCCTTAATTTTTAGTCAAAGTCATTATATACTTCAAAAAAAATTTCTAATCAAAAATGACTTTTTATTTTTTGTGAAAAATAATTAGATAAATTGTTTTTAAATTTTAGAAAAAAAATTGAAAAATTAACTTAATTATTTAAAATTAACATTTCAAAAAAAATTAGAGTGAATTTTCTAGAATATTATGAAAATATTAATTTTTTTATGAATAGTAGAAAATGTTAATTCTTATTAAAAAACATAATTTCATTTAAAGTATTAAAAAGTTACATTATGTTTTTAAATGGTTTTAAAAGTAAAATTAGTTAAAATATATTATTATTAATAAGATTTATGTCATTTTAATCAATTATATGTACAACTTTTATATAAAAACGTTTTATTCTTATGAAATCTTTTTCATTGGAAAATTTCTTTTTCATCACGTTTGAAGGTTTTATTTTAAAATAAATTATATGAATTATATGAATTTATTATAATGAATTCAATTAAATATTGGTAATATTGATTATTAATATTAT
The DNA here is from genome assembly GCA_963277665.1 of Viscum album. Lineage (NCBI taxonomy): Eukaryota > Viridiplantae > Streptophyta > Magnoliopsida > Santalales > Viscaceae > Viscum > Viscum album. The sequence goes on from OY728152.1 coordinate 2,091,514,603, forward strand.
ATGATAGTTAAAAACATTAATTTTTGGTGATAATTAATAATAAAAATGGTAAAAATTAATTACCATTGTTAAGGTTAAAATGGGTTTATCGAGGGATATACTAAAACGATAAGGGTAAAAATGACCTAAAAATTTTCAAATTCCTATTTAATGGAAGTATTTTGAACATATATCATATATGTTTTTAAAATGTTCTATTTTGGATCTTTTTGTACAATAAATTGAAATGTAATTATTGTAAAAGTTTGAAAAATTACAAGTGTCTCACTCACCTCAATTATAAAATGGAACCCCTCTCTACTTCTATTCACACTTTAAAAGATTTTTTTATTTTAAAAATACCTACAAAAATTCCTTCCTTAATTACATTAACATGTCCTAGAGAATTTTTTTTATTAAAAACCCACCTAATAAATCTTTTGGTTTAAACCTAAAGAGTTTCTCTGAAAAAGAGGTATATTCTTTATCCATGTGTTTTCGTTTTATTTCTTCTTTTAACTCCATAATATATTCTTAAACCGTGATAATAAAATATAACCATTATATTATATATAATTATATGTTAATATGTTAATATCAATACTTATATATATCTCCTCTTCCATCAAAGGGAAAAAAACCACTGACTGTGTATACAACGGACTACCGCTTGGTGAACTGATGTAATTCTTTTCCCATAACCACCTCTCACATATGGATATAATGATGAATTTAAAGTATATATATGAAGTTTATAACACATTTATACTTCTAAAATTAGAATATAATTTTTATATTCTTACCATACACTACTTTTTCAAACAATAATGTCTCTTATGTGTATGTGTTCTCTACCGCCTACACAAAGTGATGTGATACGTTTTTAATTTTATTTTGACATGGATGGTAATATTGTTATATTTAATGAATATATATGATATATATGATATAAAAATGATTTTTTAAATTTGAATAAATATTTAACGTTCTTTTTCCCTTCTGTCAAAAAATTAAAGTAGTGTTTATGCGTAAGTATGTCATACCAACTCCATAAACGGTAACATTCATTTTTCTAATACTAATTTATATAGAAAAATTTAAATATGAATTTAAGGAATATATATTATATTTCTATAATTATTAGAATTTTATATATTATTTAATCATGTTAAAATTAAAAGTATTAAAAACTAATAACCAAAAAATACATAAAACGAAGTGGTTATTACCCAGAATAGTGATTTTAATATAGAATTGTTAATAAAATAGTGTTAAATGGTGATAATTAATCTATATATTTTATGATATATATTATTATACTTCTATAATATATTTATAATAAACAAGTATTTATTATAATGGAATTTCAAATGTGTATAAATGAATTGAAGACTTGAGGTAATAGAATTCTGTCTCAGTGTAATTTTTGTGGGACACATGCTATATTCAGCACTTGTTTCTTTTGTACAGTGCATATACTACTCATAAACTTATTTTATTATTATAATCATGAAAATTATTAGATATTCATATACATATAATGTTCTTTATTTTATATTGCTTACGATTCAAAAAAATTACAATATGGTAAGGGTTTTATGTTACAATCTCAGTGATTATCATGATTATTTATGATTATGATTCTAATGATATAATCTTATAATCTATATCTCAATTACCACATAAATTTTCTAATAATATGGTTGTTTATTGAAAACACATTTTTTTCATACATTTTATCCTCTTTATGTACTCAAGATCCCAAAACAAAATTTAAGTAAAACCCCGCTTTATTTCTCTCTTTGGATGAAAATCTTTTCTCTTGCATGTCCATGTTTTCAAAATAACTGAATAATGATTTTAATATTCTATGATGATAATTTAAATTAATTTTTACACATTTTTACTCTTACAAACAAATTTAAAAGTAATCTTCTATTTATTTTACAAACTATGTACTTTTTATTTTTTTACCAAAGAATGTGAATGGAATAATTGTTTTAAAGTGTATGACATGAATAGTGTTTCCCACCATTATTAATTACAAGGTCATTTTAAAAGAAAATTTTTATTTAATATTTGGGAAATTTTTTAGAAGTAATTTCAAAATTTAAATGATATTTTCCTTAATAATGTATTAGTGATACTTTTTATAGAATTTTTATACATCAATGGTAGTTGCCTTTGGTGTTATATTTGTTTTATTGGGGATATGATCTAATGGTTCCATAATTATTCTTTATATGTATGTTTTATTACTATTATGATGATATTTCTATGAAATAAATTTATTTTACATGGATTATGCTATGATTAATTGATTAAACATTTACAAAACTGGATCTCTTTTAATGGGAAATGTTATGATGATATGATAAATGTTTTATGATCTTGTGAAATATAAATGTTTGGTTTTTAATATTTTATGGTTTTTCCTAAAATTATATATGCATCCAATTCATTTGGTAATGTTTTATATCTCATGAGATAATTATTGGAAACAAGTCTATGTGCATTATCAATTATGGGAAAGAGGTCTTGATTTCAGTTCCACTATGATTTGATAGTATGTATAATTATCCTTGACATATTAAAATTTTTTTCTATACTTATGATGGTTCCACACTTATATAACATGTACTTAGTGTTCATGATTTATTTATGATGATTTCTCACTCTTATGATTCATGTATTTCGAAATGATAATTTTTTACCATGAATCATATTTATGATCCATGATAGATTAGGTATCAACTTTTTATGTTATATTTATGATCACATCCATTTTTTATTATCTTTTTATTTCTTATGATCATCTATTATTATATCCCATGTTTACACTTACTGAGAATATGATCTCACCCTGTATTATGTTACTTTTCCCTAGGTTATGAATAATTGGTTTAAATAGGGTATGTCTATAAAGTTTACTAAATAGTATGATCATTAAGACGTATGTTTAAAATATTTTATAATATAAGAATATTGTGTATCTAGTCTCCAAATATACTAACACTTTATAGTCTTTGGGATTGTTTTTGTGTAATATATTGAATATTCATCTAAAAAGATGTGATATTTTTGTATAAAAAGATAGCATCACTATAGAGGTATGAAGACACCGATATCTATTACTGTAGTAGTGTAAACTTGGGAAGGGTATTATAATAGCAAGGAATTTACTGACATGGGTATTGTATCTATATAGAGTTTATTTATATTACAACCAACTTTGTAGATTTGTAACTAGTGTGCCATTAATTAATGTATCACCTCATTGCTTTATGATGTCATTTCAAGATTCAGTTTCTGTACTATGTTTTTTTTCTATATAATTTTCTCCAAGATATAGTAAATTTTTTCTACCTCTCTGTGGATATTGGTATTATTCCCAAAAACACACATAAATATTTTGGTTTTTGTTTTTATTCTTATAATTATTATTTATTTTTATACATTTTACTCACATTTTTTGAAATCGACAATCATTGTAGATCTTATTGTTTCCATAACAATTAGTATCAAAGATTGAGTTTAAATGATTGAGGTCATATTTCATGAATTGAATAATGGATATAGAATATGGTGAGGTGAATATATATCATTTTTTAAAATATGAATTTAGTTACTATAGGATATAAATTAAATATTATCATTATTAGAAAAAGATTCACTTACAACTTTTGGGTGTTAAACTAATAGTGATGGACAAGACTAAGTGGGAGTAATTAGATCAATAGTTTTTGGGATTTTTGAACCTCACATTGGAAAAAACATGGTATTCAACATCAAATAAGAGAATATGAAATCTATATAGGTGGATGGTATCATTAATATATATGAGAATCCATATGCATAAAACAAGTTAACTTGATGTGATAGTTATTTAATCATGAGTTGATATAACGGAAGCTTGTTGTTTATCATGTTATTGAATTCAACATTATCGTAATCCAGTTAATATTTAATGGAATTATGATCGATAATGTGGTATGTGTATATAATTTCACAAAACTTATAATCATCCATCATAAGTAAGATCACCAGAACATACAATTAGTGAAAACAAATATTTGAAAGGAAACCTACTAAATTTCAATATAAATAAAAATAGGAAGAAAACTTTTTTCCAAATCACTAAGTTGAATTGAAATCTCTATCACTCATATTCGAAGATCATAAAAAAATATTCAAGAAAATATAAATTAAATAAATAAATGAACACTTTGATTTATGTGGTTGGGACTTATGCCCTACATAAAAAGGATAACACTTCTTCTATATTCATTACTAATCAGTAATTACAGAACTTAACAAAGAAATTGGTAAATATAGTATATATCAATAATTTTTTATCCTATAATAGAACACTTGAATGAGTGGTCCACCCCCACTAAAATAGTAGGATTGATCCAATAATGTAATTAAATTATTTCATGGAAAACATGATGGTTTGATCGATTTCAATTTGTGATCTATAATATCTACTAAATTTATTTATAGAGACTAAAAAATACAATATAAACTTCCAAAAAATGTGTAACTTTCATATGACCATCTATCATTGAACTAACCATGGAGATCCCATTTGAAGATTGTGTCTTCCGATCAATCTATTGTTGTTGGATTCATCTACTGCAGCTGAGCTAAACTCATGTTCAAGTTACTTGCCAAATTTTCTTATTCTATTATAACTTTATTGGAAGATAATTAAGATTCACATTCCTAAAAATACCTAGGTTATATACTACTTCAAGAAACTATAGAAACTTCCCAACACTTTGGAATAAAACCTGAAATTCTATAGCAGACAACACTCAGTGCTCTCAAGCACCATCTAGTCACCCTAGTCTCACTGAGACCTAGTGTTACCTCAAGATTTATAGGACTAGAACCTTAGTAAATATTTCTTCTAGATTTTGGGTTCCACTTATCTTTTTTAACTTCAACACTTAATATTAAAGTAACTTATAGATTAAATTAAATTTCTATTCAATATGATTTTCCCTTGCATGGAATACTATATTTATGGATAGAGGTATTGAATGTTGACAATGACATTATATAAGTACATTCCCATGATACCTTTTGATCTCCATTTCAATTCATTACCCACATTCAATGTAGTAACATACTCAAAATCCATTGTGAATTGTGTTATCATTGGTTGAAACCTCTAAATCTTGATAAATATCATTTTTATGAGTATGAACACATAGACTATGTGTCGCAACCTCCTCCCCACAAAGATATCTCAATAAGGGGAGAGTGATAGTGACTGATTGAGTTACACCTACAGTAGGCCCAAGTTTTTTGATTAGCACTGAGGTTATAATAAACAAGTGTATGGCAGGCATTACCCTCTATGAAAAACATATGAAAGAGAGAGATAATAAAGATAAAACAACCAACACATTATCATAAATATATGAATATATAATAAAGATAAATTGAAGGCATTAAATTCCATATATTATTAAAAAACTGAAAGGAAAACTACAATTTCCAAAATGGTCAATACAACAGCAACCATGAAGCCCAAACAGCTCTTGTAAAACCAAAAGCTAGTAATATCCATCCTAATATACATCCTACTTCAGCTAATATAAACATAGTTTTTATATATATAGGTTGATAATAACAATATAATTAGTAAGATCCTCCTTATAACCACTTGTGTAAAAGATAAATAAATAATGTTAAAGCATAATGAAAAACTGTGAAACTAACTCATCTTCTAAAAAGATATATTAACTTCCTATCCTCACCATGGATATCTCTCAGAAAGTATCAGACACAAGAGATCATATAATATATTAATAAAACATCAATGGTACCCTGCTCTTTCTTCCCCACTTGTTTTCCTCTCTTCCCCAATGTCTTATGACCTAATCCATCTCTTTACAAAAGTAATACATCCCAAAAACACCTGGGTAGGGAATCGCAACATGCACCTCATGCATTACATAACCACAACATCCCATCCACATCTCCACATATAGTAATCAGGTAGTTTCCAGGAGCCACCATAATCCTTATGTTGTATATCATACATCGGGTATTATACCACAAGCCATTACATATCATACACTGAGTATGTAAATCAATCCATCACAGCTTATACACAACATACCGATAATAATCCTTTGGACACTATACATGGTAATAAAAGTGTGTGAAATAACCACAAGTCGTCACATCCCTCTACATCCATATATGGGAAAACTTACCGTCATTCACACCAGAACAAGTAGCTTCCAAGAGAAAAAAGTGGGGAAAAAGGGGGTAGTCGGACGTCCGTCCTCCCACCATTATATTAGAGAAAACACCCTCCTATAGTACAATAGGTTTCAATCACCCTAACCAAAATGGGTGGCATAGCATATAAAATCACATAGTATACATGATATATAAAATTTCATGACCACAATATGGGTATAACCTAGCATTAGACTCAATTATAGCTAACATTGATCAAACTTCTGGTTTCCTATGTTAAGACCAGATATCCTATAAGCATGCATGCATACAAAATAGGTACATTAATTACTTTCTTTATTTTTAAAACATTTATTCCAGTTAATTAATTAAATTTTTATTAATTAACCATTAACATTCTTCCACATTACATTATAATGAATAAAATTAATCACCAAAGTAAAGTCTATACCCTCCAAAAATAATCTGAAACAAGTCCATAGCTTATCAATATTACATCTTTTAGCATTTTTATTCCATCATCAACTGACCATGTGGGTTAAACATTTATTTATTTATTATTATCATCATTTCATATCCATGTACTCTATGGAAACCATCCTAAGAAATCACCAAGAGAAAACATTAAATCAAGAACCTCAAACTACCTCAATAAGTGTGGAATGGAATACAAATAAAATAATAAATGTAACACCCCAAGCTTCCATGGAACACTTCTCTTTGAATAATACAGTAGCGTGTGTTGTACGCAACTTCAAGGTTCTAACACACACCACAACCAATCAATGTAGCCGTTATGAATAGTAATACCCACTTTTTGAAATTTTATAAATTCTATTTTTCAAATTGGACTTTATTTTTGGATTTGGAATATTGAAATTAGCTTAGGTTGAATTTTTGGTACTTTTTTGCTGACATTCATATTTTGATGAATAGTGAAAATTATTAAATTTTAATTAAAAAAAAACTTTTTTAATAGATATAATTAATAGTGATAAATAATGAATTTGAGTGGTTTTAAAGTATAATTAGATTATATTTTTATTTTATAATCCAATTTTGATCATTGTACATAATTTCACATTTATAATAAACATAAGAAAGTGTGAATCTTTTGATAGTTATTATTTGTTAAAAACAGGCTTTTTGTTTTGACAACGGGAATTAATTTTAAATTAATATTTGCCACTTTTGTGTTTTGAATTTAGAAAAATGGATTCAATATTTATAATCAGGAGGTACAAATTGTGTAAATAGGTAACTTTAATTTTTATTCATTTTGAATAATTACTTCAGTAAATATTTTATTTACCATAGTTTAAGGGTAAATACGGTAAATAAGGGTAAAAAATAATATTATAATAATATTAAATTACCCTAACACGTGTACTAAAACTATTGTTTGATACATTTCCAACCATGGGCATCTTTTTGTCGATTTTGGGACCTCATGGTGCCACTTTTAAGTGATAATGACACTTTATATTAATTAAGTTAAAGTAATACAAATATGACATAAGCTTATATCTTTTAGAAAAATAATTTTTACATAGGGTTATATATGTTATATTTTCGACTATAAATATTAATTAGAAAGATAAAAATATTTCCTACATAATTTGATTTTATTTATAATTTTTAGACATTTAATAATTAAATTTATTTATGACACAATGGTGATGCATTATTTTCTTTATTAATGAAAGAATCAAATAATTGATATTATAAATGTCAAAATAAATATAATTTAAACGTTTTTAAGCCATAAAATAATTTTATAGGTTAATATGACATGTTTTTATTGATTAAATGAATTTTTTTTTGAATTAATAATGTTTTTAAGACTTTAACAAAAATCAATTATTAAATAGTGTCAAAATTAACATAAAGGAGTTTTTAAAACAAATATTATATTATTAATTGATATAATATTACTAAAAATCTAAGGTTTGGAAAAATGACTTATATAATGATATTACTATCATTAATTAACCACTTTGGGTTCTCTTGGAAGTTTATTGTATGTTTATTAACCATATAATATAAAAATACAAAGAGACATGGTAAATGTCAAACGATTTAACTAAGAGTTAAATGAAAAAAATAAAGTTAATATATTGACCCAAACCTGTATAAAACATATTGGTTGAGTGGTTTTAGACCTATAATCACCTTAACCTTCAAATAATACACTTTTTAGCCATTAGAAACCGAATATGTATTTATTATAAAATAATATTTCTAGCTTCTCCAAAGGTTCCCCTCACCCCTCTTATAAAATGGCACTCCCCCTTCTCTCTAATTCACACCTTAAATGCCTTTTAGATCGGCCAAACCCTGCCCACATATTCTCTAAAAATTCTACACTTTAACCTAGAGTCCTTATTTTGATCATAAATCCAACCTAAATATCCCTTTTGATCAAATCAAAAGGAATAACCCGAAGAAGAGGTAATGTTTTCACCACCCTCTTTCAAGTTCCTTTCTTCTCCCACTTCTTATTTCTTTGTTATTTCAATTATAAAATAATAACTCCAGTATATTATATATACTTTTATGTTATTAGAAATATTTTACAACCATATTCAGTATTCTATCCATCCTTTGAATGACATGTCACTATATGTGCGTACGTACGGCTTACCGTCTCCACGTCATGGTGTAATTGTTATTCAAAACATTATTATTTGTATGGGTATAATAATGATGTTTAATTGAATTAAATAATAAATATAACATTATAATTATTCTTTATATATGATATACCATCCAATTATATATTATTTTAATATCAAAAGAATGATATTGTCGCTCGTGCGTACGTACGGACTACCGTCTCCACGAACGTGATGAGATTCATTCCCCATCGTATCCATTCAAGTATAATTCTTATTTTTTGATTAAAAATAATATTTAAAGACTTTATATCATTATGGATATGAATAATATACAACCTATCCATGAAAAACATGGTTTATGTAACAAAACATATAAAATAAAACGAGTAAGTTAACACCCAAAACGATGATAATACTAAGATATTATTAACAAAGAAATGTTAAAAGATCATATATGATATAATATTAATGTATATGATTCTTGTATAATTTAATAAAAATTATTTCACCATTATATAGGAGGTTAAACTACCATTTACCAAGGAAAAGTACAAGGTAGGGGTTTATTTCACAATCTCTTCATTATCTGAGTTTATTTAAACATAATTATCTACTAGGACCTCTTTATCATCCACATCCATGTTTCTTAAAAATATATTTCAAATCATTCTTACTATTTTACAGACTATGGTTTAAAGTCATTTATACCCTTTTTTTAATTTTTATAAGATGTTTATAAAGGAATCTTTCTGTCATTTTCCAAACAAGGTCCTTTTTAACCCTTTCGACAGAATTAAGATAAGAATGTATTTTTTAACTTATACGGTGGGTGCAGATATTTTTCGTCATTATAAGATCATCGAAACTTCCCTTACAAGCTTATAAGAATATTTTCGAAGTAAATTTTTCCTTTTATAATTATGTGACTTTTAAATTATTTAAAAAAAATAGATATTTCTCTCAAATAGTTTTTTTTCATCTATGTAAACATCCTTTGATGGATTTTAAGATTATTTGAAGTTGATTTATTATGATACAAAGCATCCATATTGTATTGAAGGTTTGGTGATATTTTTGACTATATATATGTTATTTTTATACCATTCATGGTTTATGGATAAATTATTGACATTTCCTATGGTAGTTTTAATACGAATGTTTATGTTGTGTTTAAACCTGTTCATATAAGGAATGCATTGAACTTAATAAGTGATGGGTGGAGACTACTATAGCTCCAAAATGCATCATTATGTCTCATGAGACAAACTAGTGTCTTGGAATGAGGCCTTGACAAAATCTTATTTGTATTATTGGCACAAGGCCTTGACTATGTGGTTATGATAGTATGAAATTATGTATTCCATCATTATTAAAGTGGTTATTGATATTGCACGTGATTATTAGATTAGTATAATATCAATGTGAATAAGTAAATGGCATTATTTCATTTTATTTCTTCCATATTATGATGAATTTAAAGTTTAAAGGGCTTTTTTTAGTTATGCATTGCCTTAAATGTTTATGCTTATTTATGAAAGTTTCCGCTATATTGTTATCCTTACTGGGCATCTAGCTCACCCCTTTCTATGTTTTATTTTTTCCGGGATGTGAAGAAGTATTTTATGAATGACCAGAAGGGATAGTATGAGGGGATATGAGTGTGGTCTATGGAGACAAGATTTTGTTGTAGTTTTTTATTTTTTTATGTAATATAAACTTTATGAATGTATCTAGTGATTCCAAGGCTACTAAACTAATCGGTCTTTCGAGACATGATCTTTTATGATCATGAAAATTTTATATAATAATTAAATGACTCTGGGTAACTAGGTTTGGGGCGTTACAATTGGTATCAGAGAATGTTTAGTACAAACCTTGGAAGATAGATTTAGATAAACTCTGATTAGAGCACATAGACATAAGATGGAATTTGAGGATTAGTATAGAAGAACTTCCTAGAATTTCGGTATTGTAGAGATTTTGTGACTTTTCTGAGCAATACATCCCTATCTGGATACGAGCAGGTAGATGTGGCTCTGGAAAAGATGTACCTAGGGGTGAAACCTGAAAACACCGCTTTGAGCTAGACTCGAACGTAAACTGGTTCGCGACAATGGGCATTGTTGCACTCTTGGTTACGACACTCCTAGGGGATATGCTTAGGATAATTATCATTTTCTTTACAAACCATTATGAAGGGTATGAGTATATACTTCCTCAGAGAAAACATTTTTACGATTATGGATTATATCTGTAAATTGTTCAATTCATGTTAAGTGTTGTTCAAGTTTGGATTTATGTATTATGATTCATAAACTAATCTTGTGTATGTCATTGTTTAGAAATGGTTCCTAGGTGAAGAAATGAAAACCATATCAATGCACACACTCCATGTATGTATTTCCCTCCTGCTAAAGATAATTATAGTGGAGCTAGTGATGCAACTAGTGCTGATCAGCTAATCACCATCCTGGGACAACTCACTCAGGTTATGAATAATAACCTTACCCATATGGAGCACCCAGATCCACAGTGTGGAGGATCAATGCTAGATCGCTTCCTGAGGAAACAAACACCAACATTCAATGGGAGTAAAAATCCATTAGTAGCTATTCAATTGATAAATTCCATAGAGAAAATATTCCATGCCTTGGGGAGTAGTGAATGGGAAAAAGTTATCATGGGAGTTTACCACCTCACTGGAGATGCTGACCAATGGTGGTTATTGATTCAAAACACAAAGGAGGATGGTGAAATATCAAATATGGAATGGAGGGAGTTCAAAGAGATTTTCTTAGAAAAATACTTTCCTTGTGACCATCAATAATATATGGAAAGAAAATTTCTAAGTCTGAGACAAAAGGAGGATGAGAATGTCGCAAAGTATGCGGCTAAATTTACAAGGTTAGCGAGGCATGCAACAGATTATATACGTAACCCAAGGAGTAAGATTGATTGTTTCTTTTATGGGTTAAAACCATTTCTCCATCGAGGATTAGTCTCGCAATCCTTCTAGTAATATGAAGATATTGTCTCAAGTGCTATCAAGACAGAAAAGGAATTCTCTAAGTCTTATGACATTAAAGAAAAGCAAGATAATAAGTGATCTTCTGATCAATATGAGAATGGAAATAAGGGGAATAAGGGAAAAGATGAATATCCATCCTGTAGTAAATGTGGGAAGAAACATGCTGGTACTTTCTTTAAGGTAATGGGAGTCTGTTACGAGTGTATTGAAAAAGTCTACCAAGCTCATGATTGCATGGGAAGAAAGAATCTACCAATGTTCAATGCTAGAATTGTAGGGATATGGGACATTATGAAAATGATTGTCCTAAGCGTCAAGGGAACTTACCTTAGAAAAGGCCAAGGGATCAAGGTCAAGCTTATTATATCACTACTGATGAGGTAGAAGCTCGGAAAGACGTGGTGGCATGTAATTTAATGGTTTCCTCAAGTTTATCAAATGCTTTATTTGATTCTGGATCATCGCATTGTTCCATATCTTCCCATTTTGCTAAGAAAATAAGATATTTCCAATTTGATTTAATAAGGGAGTTTTCAGTCAAAACTCTTAAGAGAAGTATCATTGTAACAAATTTTGTGAATCAGTCCCAATTAGAGCACATAAATGTTCTTTATCTGCTAATATCATCATCATACCCATGATTTAATTTGATATAATCCTCGGTATGGATTGTATTTCAGACCATGATGCAAATATTTATTGTAAGAAGAAGGAGGTTATGATTTTTTATGATGATGTTAAAGAACACCTTATCTTTAGAGTAGAACCGTCACCACCTGATTCCTATCTAGATCCACCCCTAGTAGCTCAACTAAATTCAATTATCAGGGAGGAAGAGAATGAAATAACTGTGGGTGACGAAAGGAATTTTCAAATAGAGGATGTACCTATTGTGAAAGAATATGTAGATGTGTTTTTGGAAGATTTACCTGGACATCCTCCAGAATGAGAAATTGAGTTTTCTATTGATTTAATTCCTGGTTCAAGGCCTATATCGAAGACCCCTTATAGAATAGACACTATAGAATTAGTTGAACTAAAGAAACAACTAGAGGAATTGAGTAATAAGGGATTTATTCAACCTAGTGTTTCTCCATGGGGATCCCTTGTCCTTTTTTTAATAAGAAAGATGGATCTATGAGGTTATGTATCAACTACAGGGAAATCAATATTATAACAATAAAGAACAAGTATCCTCTACCTCGCATTGATGATTTATTAGACCAACTGCATGGAGATCAATACTTTTCAAAGATTGTCCTTCGATATGGATACCATCAGTTGTGTATGAAGAAGGAAGACATTCCAAAGAAATAATTTCGAACTATGTACAGGCATTACGAGTTTACAGTAATGCCTTTCGGATTGACTAATGCACTCTCTATATTCATGGATCTAATGAACAGAGATTTCAAGAAATATCTCAATGATTTTGTAGTGGTATTTATTGATGATATCTTGGTATACTCCAAAAGATACTAAGATTATGAAAATCACTTGTGCATTATCCTAAAGACTCTTAGAATACATGAATTATATGGGAAGTTTAGCAAGTGTGAATTTTGGATTCAGGAGATTTCTTTTCTTGGCCATATTGTCTCTAAGGATGGAATTCCTGTTGATCCTTCTAAGACCAAGGCAATCCAAAAATGGCCAGAACCGAAGAGTATAACTGAGGTACGCAGTTTTATTGGTTTAGCAGGTTATTACAGGCGTTTCTTCCAGAATTTTTCCCGATTGGATAACCCGTTAACGAAGCTCACACGTAAAGGGGATAAATTTATTTGGAAAAAAGAGTGTGAAGAATATATTAATGAACTGAATATAAGATTAGTCAATTCTTCTATATTGAATCTACCATCGAGGAATGATGGGTTTTTTATTTATAGTGATGCTTCAAAGAAAGGACTTGGTTGTTTCCTTATGCAGAATGATAGGGTTATTGCCTATACATCACAATAGCTGAAACTTCATGAGAAAAACTATCCTACTCATGAACTTGAGTTAGCTGCTGTAATATTTTCTTTCAAGATATGGAGACATTATCTCTATATTGAAAAATGTGAGATATATACCGATCGTAACAGTTTTAAGTATATTTTCTAACAGAAAGAACTCAACATGAGGAAAAGGTGATGGATTGAACTACTCAAGGATTATGATTTCATGATACACTACCACCTGAGGAAGGTAAATAAGGTGGCAGATGATTTGAGAAGAAAGGATCATGGAGTTTTGAACAAAATGAGAGTTGAAAGGGATCTGATTTTCATGGATCTAGTAAAGTTGGATATGGGAATAACCATGGAAGGTGAAACATCGATACTTTTTCAAATGGTTGCCAAACCATCTTTACTATAAAGGATTAAGTGTTCTCAGACCGATGAGGAAGAATTTCAAAAGAAGATTAATGCTTTGAATGATGGGGTATTGAGTGACTTTGTGAATGAAGAAGGAATTTTGAAATTTGGGAAAAGACTTTGTGTTCCCGTTATACCTGATCTAAAAAGGTAATTGTTGGATGATTCTCATAGTTCCAATTTCTCTATACACTCTAGGAGCACAAAAATGTATAGAGATTTGAAGGAACATTTTTTGTGGGACAACATGAAGAGGGAGATTGCTGATTTTGTGTCAAGATGTATGGTTTTTTAACAAGTGAAAGCTGGAAGGCAACAGCCTGGAGGAGTCATGAAACATCTTCCCATACCTGAGTGGAAATGGGATAATATTACGATGGAATTTGTCATGGGGATACCAAAGACACCTATAAGGAAAGATGCAATACGTGTCATTATTGGTCATCTTACCAAGTCATCACATTTTATTGCTATAAGAGAAGATCTACCACTTGAACGTCTAGAAAGACTATATATTAATGAAGTTGTGAGACTTCATGGAGTACCCCTAATGATTGTTTCTGATCATGATCCCAGTTTTACATCAATATTCTGGAAAATTCTTCAGAACGCCCTAAATACTGAACTTCATTTGATCACTGACTACCACCTACAAACTGATGTAAAATCATAACGAACTATTCAAACCTTAGAAGACATGTTGAGATCTTGCTCACTTGACTTTCAGAGTATATAGGATCAATATTTACCTATCGTGGAATTTTTCCTATAACAATAGCTTCCATTTAAGTATTCGGATGGCACCATATGAAGCGTTATACAGAAAGAGATGTCACACACCAACCTGTTGGGATGATGTTGGTGAAAGAAACTTGTAGGCCCAGAACTTGTTTAAGAAACAATGGAAAATGTGAAGGTAATCCAAACCCACATCAAAGCAGATCAAAGTAGGCAGAAGAGCTATGCTGATAACCAAAGGAAGGATTTGGAATTTCAGGTAGGATATCATGTTTTCTTAAAGTTATCTCCATGGAATGGTGTTATATGTTTTGGTAATAAGAGTAAATTGAGTCCCAAGTACATAGGACCTTTTTAAATTCTAGAATAAATTGGGGTTGTAGCTTACCATTTGGCAATGCCGCCAAGTCTCTCCAAAGTTCACGATGTGTTCCACGTATCACTATTAAGAAAATACATGCCTGAACCAATGCAAGTACTCACCTATGAGGAAGTAGAACTGGAAACCAAATTGTCTTATTGAGAAGAGCCCATCAGGATTCTTGATACCAGAGAACTAGTGCTGAGAAACCAGACGACTCTCCTGGTAAAAGTTCTATGGAGAAACCATAAGATGGAAGGGGCAACGTGGGAACCTGAGGAACTTATGATGAAGAACCACCCGAGTATCTTTACGTAGTAATATTCTAGAAATTTTGAGGATGAAATTATTTGAAGGAGGGTAGAATGTGACACCCCAAGCTTCCATGGTACGCTTCTCTTTGAATAATACAGTAGCGTGTGTTGTACGCAACTTTGTGGTTCAAACACACACCACAACCAATCAAAGTAGCCGTTATGAATAGTAATACCAACTTTTTGAAATTTTATAAATTTTATTATTCAAATTGGACTTCATTTTTGGATTCATAATATCAAAATTAGCTTAGGGTGAATTTTTGGTACTTTTCTGATAACTTTCATATTTTGATGAATAGTGAAAATTACTAAATTTTAATTAAAAACAACTTTTTTAATCAAAATAATTAATAGTGATAAATTCTGAATTTGAGTGGTTTTAAAGTATAATTAGATTATATTTTTACCATTTAATCCAATGTTGGCAATTGGACATAATTTCATATTTAAACTGGACATAAGAAAGTCCCAATCTTTTGATAGTTATTATTTGTTAAAAACACACTTTTTGTTTTGACAATAGGAATTAATTTTAAATTAATTTATGCCACTTAAATTTTTTGAATTTAGAAAATTGGATTTCATATTTAGAATCATGTGATAAAAATTTTGTAAATAGGTAAATTTTGTTTTTAGACATTTTGAATAATTACTTCGGTAAATATTTTATTTACCATGGTTAAAGGGTAAATCCGGTAAATAAGGGTAAAACATAATATTATAATAATATTAAATTACTATATAATGTGTCCTAGCCCAATTTATTGATACATTTCCATCCATGGGTATCTTTGGGTCAATTTTGGGACCCCATGGATCCACTTGTAAGTGATAATGACATTTTATATTAATTAAATTAAAGTAAATACAAACATGACATAAGCATATATCTTTTAGAAAAAAAATTACATAGGGTTATATATGTTATATTTTTTACTATAAAAATTCATTAGAAATATAAAAAGATTTAATAAATAATTTAATTTTATTTTATAATTTAATAACATTTATTTCACCATTATACAAGAGTTTAAACTATACTTAACCAAGGAAAAGTACAAGGTAATGGTTTATTTCACAATCTCTTCATTATCTGAGATTTTGTATACGTAATTATCTACTGGGACCTCTTTATCATCCACATCCATGATTCTTAAAAATGTATTTCAAATAATTATTACTATTTTATAGACTATGGGTTAAAGTCATTTATACCCTTTTTTGAATTTTTATAAGATTTTTATAAAGGAATCTTTCCATCATTTCCCAAACAAGGTCATTTTTAACCTTTTCGACATAATTAAGGTAAGAATGTCTTTTTTAACTTATATGGTGGGTGCGGCTATTTTCTGCCGTTATAAAATCGTTGAAGCTTTAATTACATGTTTATTAGAATTTTTTCAATGTAAATTTTTCCTTTTATAATTATGTGACTTTTAAATGATTTAAAAAATAGATATTTCTCTTAAATAGTTTTGTTTTCATCTATGTCAACATCCTTTGATGGATTTTAAGCTTATTTGAAGTTGATTTGTTGTGATACAAAACTTCCATATTGTATTGAAGGTTTTGTGATATTTTTTACTGTGGATGTGTTATTTTTATACCATTCATGGTTTATGGAGAAAGTATTGACATTTCATATGCTAGTTTTAATATGAATGTTTATATTATGTTTAAACCTATTCATATGAGGAATGAATTGGACTTAATAAGTGATGAGTGGAGCCCAAAATAGATCCTTGATGCATCGGTAGGTCTCATGACACAAACTAGTGTCTTGTCACAAGGCCTTGACAAAATCTTATTTGTATTCTTGGCACAAGGCCTTGACTATGTGGTTATGATATTCTGGCATTATGCATTCCATCATTATGAAAGTGGTTATTGATATTGCATGTGATTATTCGATTAGTAGAATATCTGTGTGAATAAGTAAATGGAATTATTTCATTTTATTTATTACATATTATGCTGAAGTTAATGTTTGAAAGTCTTTTATTTATACATTGCCTTAAATGTTTATAATTATTTATGAAATTTTCTGCTATATTTTTATCCTTACTGGGCATCTGATCTCACCCCTTTCTATGTTTTATTTTTCCCAGGATGTGAAGAAGTATTTTATGAATGACCTATAGGGATAGTATGAGGGGATATGAGTGTGGTCTATGGAGACAAGATGTTGTTGTAGTTTTTCATTTTATGATGTAATGTAAACTTTATGAATGTATCTAGTGATTCCAAGGCTACTAAACTAATCAGTCTTTCTAGACTTGATCTTTTGTTATCATGCTAATGTTATGTAATAATGCACCGACTCCGGGTAACTAGGGTCGGGGCGTTACAAGAAACTTAGCCATCGGTCACTAAATAGATTCAAGAAAACATACCAACACTCAACATCATGTCAATTGGTAAGCCCAAATTTAACCTATTTTATCACTTCTAGTATGATCCCTAACACTAACATGTATATATGGTTTCATCTCTCTATCACAGGCATCATCCACTGCCACATCATCTAGGCCTCCCTGCCCTATATAACAACAACCAACCCAAGCTCAGCCAGCCTAGGCTAATGTCACATCTGGGCCTCCCTTCCCACATATCACACATCATCCCTCCAAGCTAAGCCACAACATGTTCAAATAACAAGGCCTATATCCATATCATATTACAAAGTAGCAGGAATAAGGAAGAAATCAATAGGGAAATTGGGCCATCAAAACAAGGAATTCATCCTTATCATTAAAATCAGCTCTCACCAATACAAAAAAAGGCACTCAAACTTCTCAAGAAAAGAGGAAACATATCCCCTAGAAAAATATATAATATTTATAACATAACTAGTTATTATTCCATATTTAATTAACTGATTAATTTATTAACAGGTTCCAACTATGGGTAACATAAGGCATCAATATATAAAAAGATATCAAGGGAAAAACATGATCTTATAATTTATTTGCAGTTTTAACAACCTATAGAAGTACCATTCTCTATTAAAATGTATTTTAAATTATTATAATTGGTATTAAACATGATTAAAATTATTTATTAATTCCATTAAAAATATTAAAGATTAACTTCAATAAAACATGTAAATTGCATCAATTTGATTATCATCAAATTACATTAACAACCATATTAAAAACATGCCACTCATATAATTTATCAATACAATTAATTATAAATAAATTTAGACATTACTTTAATTATCAATTTTACATCAAGAAAATAATGCTAATCCATATCATAAACAAACGTTCTGACAAGAAAAGGTTTAGATAACACACTATTTAGAAAATCATGAGGAAAAATGTTATCATTGTATAAAGCAACAACATATGGAGGTTATCGATATCAAATTAATTAATCTAGTTCAAAATTATTATTAGGTTAATTTAATTTTCTTAAAAAGGTCTAAATAATGTTAAATTTGTGATTTGACATTAATAAATAGAGAATCAACTAATTACCTACCTCAAAATCTATCAACGTTCTTCACATGAGAATGGACCAGATTGTGAATCTCTGGTCACCTCTCCCACAAGAACTGCATCCGTCCATGGACATTGCAGTACAACCAAACCAACAAAAACCAATAGAATCCCCATTATAAACATGGGAGATGATCTGCCACTAAATGGAATGATTAATGGGAGGAAACTAGATCAAACTGTGAGAACCCACTATAAAATAAAGGTATAACTCACCTTGGATCACCACAGGTAAAAGAAGGATTCCCAAGGATTGATCCCCATTGAAGGGATCTCAAAACGATAAGGGGAGGAGCCACTAGCCACTAGAAAATGAGAGGGATCATAGGGTTTGAGAAACCCCCAAATCTATTTCACATTTTATTAACATGTTGTATAGAAGACCTACATGTTGTGTAAATCATTTACATGTCGTATAAATTTCAGGCGATAGTTTTCACAGAAAAACATGTCACCATTTTATTATTTAACCCTAATTATTTACATGTCCGGAATCATCCCATTAGCTAGCCTTTAAAGCCATAAACTGCACATACATGATGTTAAAGCTTTACACATTGTGTATTTACCTTGCTTCCATCATTTTCAGTATGATATACCTCCAAGATACGTCCAACACACCTCCAAGCACCAAAATCTTTAGAAACATGAAAAGGGATGTTCCACATGGATCCAGGCCACAACATTATATACATATCAAAAATTTCTCATCCTCAAGAATCCAAAACCAAACCATAGAGTAAATAAAAAGGGGTCATCCAAACAACCACACCATTAGATACCTCTCAATGATCTCACCATCTCAGGATCTCAACCACATCAATTAGAGGAAACAAACATAAAACAATGAAATAACAACAACCATTGCCTAAACACTCTCCTTGGGGAGATACCTCTCAAACGATAGTAAATCCATAATAAGAAACAATATAATCCCATATCATAAACTAAAAAGTTCCAAATAAATAAGGGAACAATGTTACAAAAGAAGAGTTAAACATCAAACAAATCACGATATTGAGCACACATCTGTGATTCATGTTCCCATATACTGTCCTCCATTCCACCATGCCACCACAAGACATGAACCAAGGGAATTTCATGCCTGTGAAACACCTTCTCATGTCGATCCTATATCACCAAAGGCCGATCCTCAAAGGTCGCATCATCATCAACATCAATATATCCCCAATCGATGATATGAGAGTCATCAGGAAGATTACGATGGAGCTAAGGCACATGGAAAACATCATTTATATGGAAAATCTATGTGGGAAGTATTATCTAATATTCCATGTCTCTAATATGATCCAACAAATCGAAGGCCCCAATAAACACTACCACAAAACGGGGCAAGAGAAGCACCTAGTGTTTTCGGCACTAAGTAGAAAGCACTGATAAAGGGTGACCTTTATCAATGCTAGCTAAAAGTGCTGATAAATGAACCTTTTATAAGCGTTAAGGAAGTGCTGATAAAGGTGTACCATTTATTAGCACTATTCTTAGTGCTAATACAGGGGTCATTTATCAGCGCTATTTTTAGTGATGATAAAATTTTTTAATAAATAATATTATTAATTTATATAAAATTATTATATTTATATTCAAAAATAATGTTTATTTGTATAAATTAAATAAAAAATGCAAGTTTATAATTAATATATGTTTTTTTATAATTCAAAAATATATATACTATTTTAAAAAAGTATTTCTGAGATTATAATTATATATATTTATATTTAAATAATTATAAGAATATTATACACTTCATTAAATAGTAAATATATTTATTAGATTTATTATATTTTTTATATTTTTTATATTTATTATATTTATTATATTTATTACTGATTTATTAGATTTGTTAGATTTATTAGATTTATTAGATTTATATTTAATAGATTTATTATATTTTTTTGTTAAATTTATTAGAATTATTGGAATTATTAGATTTATTAGATTTATTAGATTTATTAGATTCATTGTATTTATTATATTTAATATATTGGTTATATTTAATATATTTATTAGATTTATTAGATTTATTTTATTTATAATTAGTATATATAAATAATTTTTAAATATATATAGTTTTAATTATAATTATAAAATTTATATGTGGTTTCAATGAATTTGGTCAATAAATATATTGATCATGCATGGATATATGTTATATGTCATCATGAATGTTCGTTTATACATTATACTCTTCTTATTATTCATGTTGTCCATATATGTGATGGTTCATTTTTTATTATGTATGTATATGAGAAATTAATGTTACCCACATAAATATTATATACTCAAAAATACTTATAAAATTACATTAAATATATTTAAATAACAAATATATTTTATATATTTATAATTATTAAATTTTAATTATATATAAATACTTTTTAAATATATGTATTTATAATTATAATTATAACTATATATATTTAAATAATTATAAAATTACAATAAATACATATATCATAATTTTATATATAGATATATATATATATATATATATATTTATAAAAATATTTATTTATAGTTAATTACAACTATAAATAAATATATATATTATAAAATTATAATAAATATATTTATTATACTACTTATAAAGTTAAAAATATATAGTTAAATAAATATATTTATAAATATATACAAATATTTATAAATAAATAAAAATATTTATAATTATAATTCTTACATAAATATAAAGATATATTTAAATATTGAAAAAATTATAATAAATATATTAATTATATATATTTATATACAAATATTTATAAATAAATACAATTAGTTATAATTATAATCTAAATAAATGTAGATATATTTAAATAATTAAAAATTATAATAAAAATATTAATTATATATATTTATAAAATTATAAATATATTTTTTATAATTTTATAATTATTTAAATATATATATATATAATTATAACTATAAATAGATGTTTTTTTATTATAATTTTTAATTATAAATAAATATATAATTATTTATTAATTATAAATATAAATATTTATTTATTTATTAGTTATAAATATAAATATTAATTATTTATTTAAATAATTATTAATTTATAAAAAACATGTTTATTATTTTCATATATAATGTTACATTTAATTAAATAAATATATTTATAAATATATACAAATATTGATAAATAAATAAAAATATTTGTATTTATAGTTATAAATAAATACATATATATATTTATAATAAATATTAGAAATATATGTAATTACAAATTTAATAAATATATTTAGTATAAATTTATAATTATTAATAAATATATAAATATAATTATTTATTTATTTATTTATTTATTTATAGTTATTATTTTAAATAAATATTTATTTATTTATTATACATGTAATTTTATAAATATATATAAAAATATAAATAATTTATTATCATTATAGTTTTATCAGTGTTATCTAATTTAGTGCTGATAAAACATACCTTTAATAGTGCTTTTTTGCTAGTGCTGATAAATGCTTCTACCGGTTTTATAAAGGAACCCAAACAGTCTCCTCCTTCCTTCGCACCACTCAAGATCTCGTGAAAGCTTTACCCTACAGTTTCTGCCTCCTCATCATCATCATCATCCTCCTCGGCTACCTCCTCCTCCTCCTCTACCACCACCACGAAGTCCTCTATCGCTGGAAAGCTCTCCTTTGTCGCCTCTACCGTGTCCTCATCCTCCTCGGCTTTCAAGTCCTATTCCTACTCTGTTGTTTCCATGAAGCCCACCTCTACCACCGTGAACCCTCCTCCTCCTCTGTCACAAAATCCTGTCGTCACAAATACCTCCACAGGTGTGTATTGTAACTCAATTATTTATTCGCACAAAAATAAATATATTACATGAATCATTTGGGTTTTGATTCAGTTTTGATCCCTCGAGTATGATGGGATCATTTAGGATATTTCAATCCTAGAGTTTTGGAACTTCATGGATTGTAATGGAGGTTTTCTTTTTGATTTATTTGGTCACCATTGAAGGCGACATGTTTCAGATTGGTTGATTCTTCTTCCAAGTAAATTTTTCAATGCAATTGTTTCATTCTTTCTATAAAATTATTATTGTTCTTTCAAAATTAATTTTTTCTGAAATATGAATATATCTGATATCTATGTGATGATTTAAACTATTTTATTGTGTTTTGATCATGGAATAAATGGGTTCTCTTTTAATTTTCATTTTTTCATGTTTAAAATGGAATGTTTTCATGTATTATGATTTTGGGGAATGACCATTAGGATTTTTGAAATAGTTCAAACGGTGTGTGTTGTATTATAATCTAGTTTGGTTTCACTATGAAATAAAACAATTTTTTGATGAGGAAATTGTTTTAGAGTGAGGTTTTTATTTTAAAATTATTTTAAAAGGGGGTTGTTTTATAAATTTGAAATATTTATTTGAAATGAGCATTTGGTTTAACCCTTGTGATAAATTCTTTAATGGATTCTTTAAATTTTTTTGATGGAAATGGTTTCATTTTGTCTTTGTTTATGATTTCAAAACATGAGACCCATGTTTTTAAGGGTATCTTAAAATTTTTTTTTATAATACATGAGATTCTCATATAAAAGGTCCACATACTTTATGTTTGAATACACTATTTCATATCACTTAGAGCCCATCACATAAGGGCCTTTACATATTCTTGATTGTGGAACATTTTCTATAGATTATATTTTTTATTTTGATGGTTATATAAATTGGGTTGATTTTTTTTGTAATTTGTTATGCATGGGTAAAAAGTGTTTGTTTAAATGAAAGGTGTTTAGAGGTGAGATGAATAGTTTTTTATGTCATTCAGATTTTAGGTTATTGATTATATGATTGATTTTGATCTCCTCCATTTCATTTATCATGGTAATCCTAGTTACATAGGTGGGACCTAGGACATGTTCTTTCTAGACATTGATTTGATCTCCCTAGTATGGTATTACATCCCCATACTTACTTTGAATCAGTATGTTATCCCTAGATATTTAACAAAACACTTCAATTTCTAGGAATTGATACATTATAATATAGAACCATTGTTTCACCAGATTATAAGTGATGTAAGAAATCCTAAAATAATTCATCATAGATTCAAGAACTACCACTAGGGAAGACTTATAATGTTGAAGTTAAGTAGATAATAAATCCAACTTAACCTAAGATCCTAAGTCTCATTCATTCTATATGATGAGGGAGATCATTAAGGATGGGGATTCCTAGATTTTTCCCTCAACATAAAAGAGCACCTATTCTGGATAGAATAAGAAACTTGACTACATTTAACATGATCACTACTGTGAACACCACCATAGTGTGCAGAGAAGTTGTGATCCTCCAAACCTAAGCCATCTGAAGCATGTAGTAATTCACTATATCATTTGGATAGATGGAGGGTGAGAGACTTGAGTGATAAGGGTCATTAGGATAGAGATATGGTTTGGGATAAGAGATAATGGAGACCAAATTTACAAACTAAAATGCATTATCTATATCTATTGAGAGCATCTTCAAGGAACTAGGAGAGAGGTGAGGGACTTGTCATGTCATGTAAAGAACCAAGTCTAAACAAGGACCCCCCCCCCCCCCTCCCCCTGACCATAGAGATGGGCCTTTATTTTGAGACTACGTATAACTAAGGATCAATTAATGGTATGGTAAAGGTATCCATGAGAAGAGGGGGATGAAGATAAATCTTGGAATCAACCCTATTGATGAAGGAAGGCCCAGGATTCCCCAATGGAAAATTAGCATTCACTGGGGGAGGAGGCAAGTAGGTATCTGAAGAGACCATGGGGAAAAGATCAATGAAACAAAAGATAATCTTAATATTTTCTGTAATGGAGTTCTTCTATAGATTATAACTCAAGAATAACCTTTATATATAGGGGTATACCAAAGTTTTTCACCATGAAATAGAGTCATCCACCTGAATAAGATTTCACAATTAAAGGTGATGAGCGAGATCCATTTTCACACACAGTCAGGCCATTATGGTTTCTTGAAGATAGAGAGTCCATGAATCCTCATAGAGGAAAGACCCGATCACATCACATATACCAGGAATAAATTAGATGTTATAGAAAATAAGGGGAAGACCTAGGTAGTTAACCCACACTTTCACTTCATAAAATTCATCTTTGCAATCCTGATATGTGAAAGGCTAGAAATCATCTTGGTTTGACCAACCTTGAAACTACATTCATCTCTATAAATATTCTTTATAAATCTCACATATAAAGAGTTCACTTTTATAATGTCCCATTCTACCCTCACATGAATTATCTTCATGTATTCAAAAAAGATTTTTAAATTAATACCCCTTCCTTTATCACATTCATCGTTCTCTTCAAAGAATCATAGTGGAATCCACCCCCCAGTTATCAACCTAAATGAATACCTTTATAATGTTTTTCAATATCATCCATGGTTCCCTTAGGATCCCAGATTACTAAGAGTATTTTCATTATAATTGTTGTAAGTAAAATATTAAACAGTTTTATCCTTCCCTCGAATGATAGAAAGAAAATATTATATTTGTAAATGTTTCCATTAATATGAATAATGACTCATTCAAATAAAACCATCCTTACTTTTCCATTTGAAATGGGTTTCACGATATACTCTATTGGAAGTTTTCACCATTGACTTCCAAGCATATCATGTATGGTTATTAAACGATTTATTGGTAAATGTTTTTACATATTAACAATTCTTTTCCATCGATTTATTATTTGTCTTCTCTAGTTTTTTGTAGGACTCCATAATCATATTGACATTAAGAGATCAATCGATAGTGATCCATGAAAATATTCTATTCTTTTCTCCTTGGTTTTAATATGTTCATCATCTGGAGAAGGCATAGAAAATGACATTGGTTGGTTGAAGGAATATTGGGATGAGTGGTTGAAATAATATTTTGGGTTCTACGTTGTTGAGGATTCTCTTACATGATCTGGGATTGGTGATTATCTATTCCATTGTACTTTCATTATGGTTGATAAAATCCTCTATTGAGTTAGGGGTTTAGAAAATTTTATTTATTCTGTGTAAATTGTGTATTTTTCATGATTTTCTTGATTTGGTTGAATATTAAGGATTATGTTACCCGTAATTCCTCAACTCGAAACATCATGTTTGATCCGAAGATCCATAAAACCTCATGTACACACCCTCCATCAATGGATTAATGTTGTATCATCAATCCTCCAATGATTAAAGGACTAGTAAGATGATTCAATAAAACATACCAATTGAATAATCATTGTTTATGGTAGATCCCTATTTGATCAAAAAAATTACGACAACATGCTAGATTCTCCACTGATCTATAAAGAAATGAATAATTGATCATCAGATCGATAAGTAAAACACAGATCCAATATATATCAATACTCATTTAACAAATAAGAATAGAGAAATAGCATGGATATAATAATAACTTAGCACATAAAAGCCACCAGATTAGTCAAAGGTTAATTCATCAAGGGGAGATGGATGGGAGAGCTTTAGAGACCAGGAGGGGGATCTATAATTTGAAATAGGCACATGGGGGTCATATTTGGGTGTATGAGGAGAAAACATGTACAATTAAAAACCATAAGGTGTATTAATTTCACCACTAGGAAGGGTGCACTAACCAGTCTCCAATAGGAGGATTCAATTTCAAAATAAGAACAAGCTAATTCTTCTAATAATGAGTGACATAGGAAAATTATTTATGTGAAAGGAATGATTAATATTGTTGGGACATAAAGATGATTCAAGTGTTTGTGAAAATGCCTAAGTGACTTTTTAAAATGATTCAAGTGTTTTTAAATGTTTCTTAGAGTTGTTTCACTAATTTTAAATGTTTAAGATTGTTGGGTCATGAAGATGCATTGAATTTTTTTTAAAAATGAATTGTGGTTTTGTGAAAGAGTGTTTGGAACTGATTGATTTATTTTAAAAAGGGAGTGTTATTTTAAAGATGAATTTCTATAAAAAAAATTATGGGATTTCAAGTGTTATTTTTTAAATAGTTTTCAAAGGACATTTGAACTGTAGTTTTTCCATATTATTTTATGCTTATATTTTTATATAATTAGGAAAACCATTACATTATATCAATATTTTGTGTATTTATTTTATTAAATATTAATATCCCCAAATCAAGTTGGATGGATATGAATAAAGAATGGATGGATGTAAATTTTTTGACAAGAGAGTATTAAGAAGGAGTAAAATAGTTCATCATGTTTGTAAAAGATCATGCATATGACCATTCTCAAATCCTTTATCTGTGTTTACATTGTTGTTATTCCAGAAAATTTAGTTCAGAGGAGTTGTAAGAACACTTGATCTTTCAAGGAATATATTGAAGTAACAAATGTTGTAATAAACATGGGGAAAATGTGAATATGGATATTCATTGGGATAATGGTGAGTTTTATGGATCATATTATATGATTACAAGTATGGACAATGAGGAAGATCATATTGAGGACATGATTTCGGATGTGAATGATGATAAAGATCATATTGAGGAAATGACAAGGATAGTTAAAGATAAAATTCATGATTCCCAAAAATTGTTTGAATAGTTAAAGAGTTTTGTAAAGACACCTTCGTATGGGGGTTGCACTAAATATACAGCATTGTCTATTGTACTGATGTTGTATAATTTGAAAGCAGGAAATTAATGGGGTGATTCTAGTTTTACAGAATTACTTTCTCTCTTGAATAACATGCTCCCATAAGATAATTAGCTCCCGAACTGAACATACGATTCCAAATTAATGCTATGTTCGATGGGTATGATCTCTAAACTAATACACACCTACCCGAATGACTGTATACTATTTATCAAGGACCACGAATCACTTAGTGAATTCCCAATTTTTGGTCCTTTTCAATATAGACAAGATGTATTTTTTCTTATGAAATTTTTATGGTACTTTCCAATAATTCCAAGGATTAGGTGACTATGTGGATGTGAGGAGACTGTAGAGAAATTGACATGGCATGAAGATAGAATAAATAAAGATGGGAAACTACATCACCCAACAGACTCTCCTCGGTGGAAGAGAATCAATCATGAGTATCCTAATTTTGGAAATGATTCGAGAAACCTTTTTCTTGCATTATCTACATATGGAGTGAATCCTTTTGGTTTTCAAAGAAGCACTCAAAGTACATGGCTGGTTATGTCGGTAAATTATTACTTTCCACCATGGTTATGCATGAAATGAAAACATATCATGTTATCCATGCTTGTATTATGACTGAAAAAACCAGGTAATGATATTCATGTTTATTTGGATCCATTGATCGTGGATTTGAAATTTTTTTGGGATTTAGGTGTTATGTTGTATGATGCTTATAGAAATGAAGATTTAACATTGAGATTCATGTTGTACAGGATGATAAATGACTTTCTTGCTTATGGAAATTTGTTAGGATATAGCATTAAAGAAATTCATGGGTGTTCTGTCTATGAACAAGGTACACAATCAATTTCATTGAAACATTCATAAAAAACGTGTTTCTAGGACATTGCATATTTTTTACATGATGACATAAGAACCAATATTGGACGACATAATTTGATGTAAATTCAAAATAACATACAGAACCATCTTCACGAACAAGTGATCAATTGTTTGAGAAAGTAAAAGATGTGGAAACTATTTTTGGTAAAATGTTTTCGAAAAAACTTATGAAAACCTGTTAGAAGAAGAGTTTAGTTTTTTTTGAATAACCATACTGGAATTTTATATATGTTAGACACTTTCTTGATGTTATGAATTTTAAAAAAAATGTATGTGACATCATCATCTCCACATTTCTAAATTCACTTGGCAAAAAAAAGGATGGAATTAAGGATAGGTTGCAAATGGATGACATGGGAATTCAAGAAGAGTTGGTTCCAATGAATGATGAAAAATGGACTTTTCATCCTCTAGCTGCTTACAAACTTTCTAGGAAAGAGAGGTATCAGTTTTTCAACTTATTGAATAAATTAAAGGTTTCATATGGGTATTCATCGAATATCAAGAACATCGTGTCAATTTCTAATTTAAATTTAAGGGGTCTGATATCACATGACTACATAATTTTGATACAATATATAATTCCTATAGCTTTATGTTGCATTTTTTTCAATAATTTCTATTATACATTAAAAAGCTATGTTTCTTCTCCAAAGATATATGCCACAAAGTTATATACCCAATGAAATTTTTGAGTATGGAAAGAGAAATTGTCACCAAATTATATGAATTGGAAATGTTCTTTTCACCAACATTATTTGATATAATGGTTCACATGGTGAGAGAGATTCTACTACGTGGTCATGTACACTATAGATGGATGTACCCCATTAAACGTTATATGAAGATTTTGAAAGGGTATGTCAAAAATAAAAGTTGGCCAGAGGGTTGTATTGTGTAGCAATATATTGTTGAGGAATCCATTGAATTCTGTACCAAATAATTTTCCAATGTGGAAATCATTGGTCTATCAAAATCTTGTCACATTGTGCAGCTTACAGGTTAAAGAATTTCTGGAAGAGAGGTTATCATAATAAATATTATAGATCGGGAGCAAGCCCACCTTTACATTTTTCATAAAAGTTTGGATGTTGACCCATATTTTCAAACCCACAAAGAAATTATTATGCATTTGAATCCATAAAGGGATGAAAAATGAATATCAAATACACATAATTGACAATTTATAGGATGGTTTTGAGACCATATATTTAAGGAATCAGATGAAAATATGAACTTAATTTCAGAATGACTTCAATTACTAGCTAGAGGACCAAGTGTGTATGTATTATCTTCTAATTCTTATGTAATAAATGGTTATACATTCTATACTAGTGAACAGGATAAAGATAGTACCATGAAGAATAGTGGAGACACATTTGTGGCTAAAGCGATGCATGTTTCTGGTTCTAAGGATAAAAATAAAATTTATGAAAATATTTCATACATTGGCATCATTAAACAAATATGGAAGTTGTATTATAAGAACTTCTAAGTGCCAATTTTTCAATGTAAGTGGGTTGATAACAGGAGTGTTGTTAAAATAGATGAGTTGGGATTCATGAAATTTGATTTTAGTAACAAATGGTTCAACGATGAACCATTTATAATGGAATCATAGGTATTAAAGGTATTTTATGTTCCAAATCGTGGAAAATGAAACTGGTCAATTGTTCTGTTATTGACCAAAAGCACTGAAGGGTCAGATGACAATTTAATGGAGGATGACCCATTCATTGGGACATCTCAATCATTTCACAGTGGTCCCAATGTAGAAGGTGTTTTTTATGTCAGAGGAGACCATAATTAAGGGACTTGGATAGTCGATAGAGGGTTCAAATTCCTTCTACCTTTAAAAAAAGGTTCAATAATCAGGTTATATTTTTTTATAATATACATAGTGTTGACTTATGTTATTATCAGTTCGTTTCTTCTTTAATGTAATGTAAATTAAATGTTAAACCAATTCTATAGATAATGACTTCTGTATGTGATGATTATCCCAATACTCAGGCATAATAGGTCTCTCAACCTACAATTTCTCGCAATACAGAGGACCAACAGGTTTCTCAACCTATTGCTTCTCCTTCTCCCAGTGTAGAGGTATAGCCACCATCTTCACATGCCGATTCTAGCACTCTGGAATAAAATATTGATGATTTTGAAACCAATGAAATGGTAGGAAACAAAATAATGGTAGCACATAAAAAATAGGAGTGTCATAGTTTGAAGTTGTTAGCAAAAGGCATCAAATATGAGGTCGTATGGAATAAGCAGGGCTAACATGTTAACTCCAACAAGGTCGTGTTCATTAGTTACAAAGGAATAGTCACTCAAAAATGTGTTTCGATTGATGTACATTAGAAGAACCATGTTGTCACCAGAATTATGACATTTATGTGGGGAGATATTATAGTAGCATTAGGATATCATTTCTTTAATTTACTAAAAAATAAATTAATGAAACATTGAATTACTCTTCATCATCTCATGTAGAGTGCATTTATAGTGGATGAATCGCACAAGGACTATTTATTAAGGGTTACTAGAAGGATTCGTAGAGGGTTTTTACACAATTTTAATGAAATGTTATCTTAAATATGCTGAAGAGAAAATAAACTTGCACCCACCTCCTATTTATTCACACCTGATAACCCTAAGAGCATGGGATTCATTTACTAGCCATCGTGCGGAGCAGTTTTTTTAGGTACATTATGTTTGGTAACATATTGTTTGAAGTTACGTGTATTCATCACTTTGGTTGAAAAATTTTTATTTATGAAATAGAAACTGAGTTCTGAAAATAAGGAACGAGAAGAAAAACCAGCGTACCCCTACTATAAAGTAATAATGGGGTACACTTTACTTGAAAAAAATTGGTACATATTTTAAATATATCGTAATACGTTTATGTGACATAAAAAACACCATAACTATGTTCCTCTATTTATATGCAGATTAATGAATCCAAATCCAAATTCACTTCCATCCCATTACATGTGTTATAGAAGGATGCGTTTGTAAATAAATATGGGATACTAATAGATGAAAACACACAAAAAGTGTGGGAAACATGTGTAAGTATGTCATAATAAATATTTGTTTTTCTTTAAATAAATATTACATAACAATGATAACTTATTTTACTAATTTTATATCTTACATAGTTAGAGGAATTATCAACACCCAACCTTGATGCAGAAATACTTTCGGTAGCCTTAAAGCAGATAGAAAATTATAGTCGCATCAGAGGTGTGGATTTTATGGTGACACCCTGAAAACTTTTTAGAAAAAAAGGATCAAAGTGAAGAAATAAAAATAATGGGAGAAATAATATCTATCCTTGAAGAAAATATTCAATTGTAGAGATAGTTCATGGAAAATATGATGGAGGGGGAAAATAGAATAAACAACTCAAGAACAACCAGTGCGTGATGATCCCGCCCCACCCCCCACTAGTTTTGACGTGAGTCATTCCCCTCATAAAATCAGTCTTAGCTGAGGTAATAAATGTTCTAATAATTTTTCCTATAAATTTTGAATCAGATAGACACTAATACCTTCCCTATACTAATATTTTATAGGGTAAAAATGACTATGATTTATATCTATCAACACCCACTCATCGCCTTTTAGAGAGGGCTATAGTATTCAATATCCAGAAAGACATTCTATACAACAGACCACTTTTAATAGGTCGTGTAAAATTGTTGATTAATGTATCCCATGATCCAAATGCCAATATACCTATTCCAGTTGATTATGAAGATATTCATAAGGTCAAACAAGCTCTTAGAACATTCATTACATGGTCGTCACAGCTTGTAAAAAAACATGTCGATAAGTAGGTATTCATTTCAAATTTATTTTTTAGGATAATCTTTTAACATTTAATGAGAAAATGTCTAAACTGATGAATTTTATTATAGACAGATATAGGGAAGGGGTGAAAAGAATGAGTGGCTCAAAACCTCAATGATCAACCAACCGATCAAAACTCTCTATCGAAAGAACCTTAAACCAGCCTATTCTATATACACATTTATTATCATTGTACAATCATGTGAATATGAATTTGAAAGATGGTGGGGTTCACACAATTATTTTTGATGAAAATATATACAGTTGTTAAGATACATATTTCATTAGTGTTGAAAATGTAAGTGAAATCCTATATCAAGATTGGTTAGGTAGCTCATTTGTAATTGTATACATGAGTTGTGTTTTCATGATTTGATTTTCCAAAAGCTGATATACTATGATAATTATGACTAAATAAATTTCATATTTTTTCATGTGTATATATGAAAAACAATTAAATGTATTTCCCCGTGAACAGAAATTTGGACTCATTAGTCCTTACGTCACCTCTACAGAAAAAATAAATTGAATCTAAGAAAGAGGGTGAAATAGTGGTAAGCCTACTCAAATTGTTTAACAGAAAAATTATGGATGATAGACTCTTCTTAATACCAATGATTCAGGGGTAAAACTATACAATTTAATAATATCAAATAAATTTTAATTTCTTTTATTACTTATTCATTTTTTTTTGTTTTTAGGAAACATTGTATGTTCATTGATGTCAATTTGGATACTCCAAATATTTATTTCTAAGATTCAATGCATGGATATCCAACAAACCAACTAAAAATGATGATGTTTTTCAATTTGTAATACACTACATGCAATATTTTAGAAATAAACATCTAGTTATATAATTTATATTATATTTTAATGATGATTCTGCTATTATAGGGTGGTGCATGAATATCATCTACATCATGGAATGAGGCGAGGAGAAAAGGATAAGAAATATCACAAGTACTACGACTGGATACAAATCAGGGTATAAATAATAATATTTCACTATCGAAACACATAAAAAACAATTAATTATTTTTGTCAATGTTTCTGTAGTGTTTGAAAAAAAATGATAAGACTGTGGTTATTATGAATGTGAATATATGAAAGGGATTGTATTCCATGAAAACCATGCATCCCTAAAGAGGTATTTTCAAATATAATTACTATTTCATTTAAAATATTTATTAATCCTTTATGTATTTATATTTTTCCAGTACTACCAAGATTGGTGAAAATAATCCAACTTAAAAAATGAGATAGATTTGTTTAGAAACAAATGGTCCACACACCTGATGGAATAATGTACATAAATAGCATGAATATGTGATCGGTATGATTTGAAGTGTCTATTTTTATTTAAAATTTCTAGTATTTTTAGTAAAAATAATAACTACCATATTGAAAACTAAGAAAATAAATTAGGATTGTTTTATACTTTAAGTAAATGATCCATAAGTGATTTTTGATGTGTAGAAATCCACCGCACCTAAATCTGACACATGGTGTGACCGTTATGACTTTAAGTGTGTATTTTTATAATAAATTAACAATAAATTTTGAAAAAAGAACAAGTGACATAGTGAAAAATGAGAAAACACATTATGATTATTTTGATACTCTAGTAAAGGTATCCATCGGTCATTTTCAATGTTTACGAATCAACTATACCTAAATTCAATAAATGGTGTGACCAATATGACCAAATATGTCCGTTATGAGTTTAAAATTGACATTTTAGCTCAAAATGTGTCACTCCTTGAAAACCAAGAAAACTCTCTCTAATTTTCTTCATAATTTAGTAAAATTATTAATAAGTTCTTCATGACATGTATGAAGTAATCTCATATTAAATTGATGCACGATGTGATTGGTGTGACTCAAAATGCGTGTTTCTAGTTTGAAATTATATTTTAGTAAAAAAAACTCAACTAGTATACTAAAAACTAAGTAAACACATTTGGATTGTTTTGATACTTTAATAAAAAAATCTATATGTCATTTTTGATGTGTAGGAATCAGTTTCACCTCAATAAGATGTACGGTGTGACCATTATGACACAAAGTGTCTCTTTTTATCTAAAATTAACATTAAGTTTAGTAAAAAACACAATTGACATACTGAAAACCAAGTAAATTCCTTATTATTGTTTTTAAAATTCAAGAAAACGATCCACGATTCATTTTTTATGTGTAGGAATCAACATCACATCAATATAATTCACGGTGTGACTAGTATAAATTCAAATGGGTCTTTTTATTTAAAATTAACATTAATTTAAGTAAAAAAGAATAACTAACATACTAAAAACCAAGAAAACAAATTCATATTGTTTTTATAATTTATTAAAATAATACATGATTCATTTGTGATATGTAGGAACCAAATTCACCTCAATCTAATGCATGTTGTGATCGGTATGACTAAAAGTGTCTGTTATCAGTTTAAAATTTTCATTTTAGCCCAAAATGTGTCACTCACTAAAAACAAAAAAACACTTTATGATTGTATTTATAATTTAGGATAGTAATTATTAAGTCCTTTTTAATGTGTATGAAGTATTCTCACATCTAATAGATGCACTATGTGACTGGTACATCTCAAAAAGCATGTTTTCAGTTTGAAATGATATTTTAGAAAAAAACACAAATGACATACTGAAAACCGGGAAAATGAATATGGATTGTTTTGATACCTTAGAACAATGATCCATGATTCATTTGTGACATTAAAGAATAAACCACATCTCAATTTAATGAACTATGTGACCAGTATAAATTGAAATGGGTTTTTATTTAAAATTGACATTAATTTAAGTAAAAAATAAAAAGTGATAGACTAAAAATCAAGGAAATACATTTTTATTGTTTTGATACTTTAAGACAATTATCCTTTAGTCATTTTTTATGTTTATTAATCAACCTCACCTTAATCCAATGCATGGTGTGACCAGTATTAATAAAAGTGTCTGTAATCAGTTTAAAATTTAAATTTTAGCTCAAAACATTTCACTCACTAAAAACCAAGAAAATTCCCTCCTATTGTCTTCATAATTTAGGAGAGAGATTCTTAAGTCCTTTATGATGTGTATGAAGTATTCTCTCCTCAAACCGATGCACGATGAGATCAGCATGACTAAAAATATGTGTTTCTAGTTTGAAATGATATTTTATTAAAAAAACACAACTGACATACTGAAAATTGAGTAAATGAAATTGGATTGTTTTGATACCTTAGAAAAATGATCCATGAGTCATTTGTGATGTGTATAAATCAAACACACCTCAATCTGATGAATGATGTGACTAATATAAAACCAAATATATCATTTAAATTTGATAATAATTTTATTAAAAAAATAAGGGACATACTCAAAACCAAGAAAACTCATTTGGATTGTATTTATATCTTAGGACAATGATCTATAACTCATTTTTTACATGTAGGAATCAAACCCACCTCAATATGACCCACAATGTGACCTGTATAACTCCAAATGTGTCCTTTTTAGTAAAAATTGACATCTTATTAATGTATTCTTTCATAATTATGTTTAATTTATTTCTTTATAGTATTACTAACATAATATTTGTTTATTTATTTAGGTGTGACCTTTTTCTTGATTAGGGATTATTTATTTAGCAACTAATACCATGGGAGGAAATTTCTGAAAGGGGATCACGGATTTCAAAGGATGAAACATTCATATTTTTATTTTTTTTGTTAGATAATTGTAAATTTAATTATATAAAACATTGTTTAAAATGTATATAGAATTGTTTTTCAAACCCTTATGTGCATTCCATTGTTCTTGTGGGTGCTATTGTGTACACTGCTTTGTTCTTGTGTGTGTATTTCAAGTGTTGTTTTGTGTAGGTGGTGTGTGTGTGTTGTGTAGGTTCTATTTTGTGGGTGTGTTGTTTATATGTGTAGGTGCTGTCAGTGGGTGTGCTTTTATATAAATTGCACATCATAGGAAGATGGGCCTTTATTAGCATTATTTCGAGCACTGATAAAGGCCTCCTTTATCAGAGCTACTTCAAGTGCTAATAAAGGCACACATTATCAACGCTATTTGGAGCACTGATAAAGGAACCCTTTATTAGTTCTAATTAAAGCGCTGATAAAGACACCCTTTATCGGTGCTAATTAAATATCTAATAAAGTTTTCTTTTATCAGTGTTAAAAATAACATTGATAAAAAGTGTACTTTATTCGTGCTAAAATAGTAGGGATAAAGGGGAACCTTTTCAACACTTTTGAGCATGGATAAAGAACACCCTTTATCCGTGATTTTTTAGTGCTATTAAAGGGGACCCCCCCCCCATCTTCACTAAGATTAACAGTGCTTTTCTAGCACTGTTAAAAGTGTTTTCTAGCGCTGATAAAAGCACTATCTATGGTAGTGAAACTGGAGAGGAAGCTTACTCCCATAACCACACCTTCATTAACCATGATTAAAATTCTCCTTAAGAAACATGTTATCTCTAACATCGAACTCTAGTGATATCCTCATATGATCAGTATAGGATTTCTAATGATCCTTTGTTTCTTTCATCCTCTCACAAATAGCATGAACTATCTTTTTTGTATTTTTTACTAGTTCCAACCATAGAATTGTTGCATCTCCAACTCTAGTCCAACACAATAGAGAAACACAAGGTTAGACAAACAAAGATTTAAATGGTTTCACACCAATGGTGGATTTGAAACTATTATTGTATGAAAAATCAACCAAGGGAAGGTTCCTCATCCACAAACCTCCAAAATATAAGACACAAGAGTGAAAAAATTCTTCAAGGGTATGGATGGTTCACTCTGTGTTATCATCTATCTATGGATAAAAAGTAGTGATAAGGAATAACTATGAACCAAACTCATGCTGGAGACCTCTCCACATCTTGGCAGTAAAATGAGGATCTCAATTAGAATTGATCATCCTTGAGACTCTATGGAGTCACACCACCTCTTCCAGAAACTACCTCGACCAAACCTTCACTGATCTTGACTCCCTAATCACTATAAAGTGGGATGATTTCATTAAATGATCTATTATCACCCATATTGAATCATATCCTCTCTAAGATCAAAGGATACAGGTAAAAAACCATTAATATTCCCTCCCAATTCCATCGTGGAACATATAACATCTAGATAAAACCACTGGGAACACAGTTCTTGGCCTTCACCTTTTGGTAGACCAAACATCATGAAGAAAACTCTGTAACTACATGCTTCAATCCAATCCAAAAAAAATAACCTCTAAATGTATGGAACATAATTTTCACATTGAGATATACATATAAAGGTGAAATATGAAACTCTCAGAGAACCATCTCACAGATCATTGAAGAAATAAAAATCCTTCCCCAGAACAACACTCAGTGTTATCCATCCCCATGGAAACTCTTAGGGGTATCATAAAAAACAACTCAATATTTATAGAACTCTACCTCAAAATCCACCAACTAAGACTTTTATACCTACTGCACCAAAGGTGACTATACTTTCATCTATAAAAGACAAAATATACCTCTAACTTATCCCATATAAATATGAACCACTAAGACTTCTTCCATTAGTCACCAAGAATCCCCTTATTCACGCATAGAATCACTGCATGACATCTTTCTCAACTCATTGACTACAACATTTCCCCTACCTAGCATATTAAAAATCTAAAATTACTAAACTTTCAAGAATTCCATCCACCAATGGTGGTGTAATTTCAATTCATGCTTAATAAGACATAACTCATGCTCTTATGATTGGTTAAAACCACAAAACGCTCATCGATGAGGTAATGTCTCTGCATCTTCAAAGTAAACACCACTGCTTTAAACTCAAGATCATGGGTGGAATAGTTATGCTCGTTGGGGAATAACTACTGAGACCCATAATAAAAAACTAATATTCATTTTCATTAGAACGCATCCCAAGATATAAGATCTGATGTGTAGCATAAAACATCAAACTGAACTCTCTAAGCTGAGAAAAAAAGAAATGGAGTGCTAGCTAACTTATTTTTCTAGTACTCAAAATCATCCTAAAACTGGTAATTCTATAATATCATCCAATACTTCCTAGTCAATCTTTTTATCGGAGTCACAAACCAAGAGAAATATTTTATGAACATCTTGTAATAGCCTCCATGACCAAGGAAACTCTACCTGTCTTCCATTTTTTAGCAGATTCCCAAGACACAACTGCCTCTGTCATCAAAGGATCCACAACTAATCCTTACTAGTATATCACATGGCCTAAAAATGGACTTCATGAGCCTAAATATCACACATAAAAAACTTCCGAAATAGCTTCTCATGATGAATAACTCCAAAAAAACAGAATGAAGATTCTCTACTTTCTCCTCCTCAAATGTGAAGTAGACGAGGATGTTGTTGATGAAGACCACCATGAACTTATCAAATAACTCTAAGAACACTAAATTCACCAACCCTGTGAACACAGCTAAATCATTCATCACACCGAATGACATAAAAATTATAATTCCCATTATGACAACCAAAATTAGCTTTCTAGATGTCCTTACCCTTCACCCACTTCTGATTATATACTGACTAAAAATAGATCTTTGAGAACCAACATTCTCCCTTAACCTGATCAAATAAATCATTAATCTATAGTAGAGGATAGTGTTTCTCCACTCTCATATAGTTCAAGAGATGATAATTGATACAGAGTATAAAAAATTCATCGGCCTTCCTTGCAAACAAAAATTGTTCACCCCAAGGTTGCACACTTGGCCAAACAAAACCTAACTACAGTAGATCATCAAGTTGTACTTGCAACTCTCATAACTCCAAATTCGATATCCTATATGGATACATTGAGACAGGAAGTACACTTGGTTGTAGCTTAGTCCCACACCAGATCTCCCATCAAGGGGGTAATGCTATAACCTCCCCTAGAAAGACATCAGGTGTAATAACCAAGAATCTGCACTTCTGAATCTGCTATTAAAGACATAAATTTTATAAATTTGACCCAATTTTTTTGAATTCAAAAACATACAATATCAAAATAAAATATTGGATCACTTATATACCCAAGGACCTTTTAGGTTTAGTGTTTTATAGAATTATGATAAACTCTTAATGACTTGGGTTCCTAAAAAAATAGTTTACAAAAATCAATACTATCTCCCATTATACTCATCTTTTTCTATTTCACAATAGGTCATAATCATTATCCATGTAAAATATTGCTAGAAAAAACTCATTTAACATCATTCCTCATAACTTGAGAAAAAGAAACATAATAAAAAGGGTGAGATCAGATGCTCAGTTAGGGTAAAAATATACAATGAAAAACCACAATCATATGAAAGAATAAGATGAGAAAAGAGGTATGTGATCATGAACATAAAATTTAAAAATTATAACCCATATATCAAATATCAAAATCTTGAGTCATGTAATAAAACATGGATTTTCCTAATAAATGGGTCATAAAATAATCAAATAAAACGATACATTAAAGAATTATATAAGATATGAAATTGTGTCATGTGCATAATCATGGAAAATCATTTTTATATTATTCAAGGATCACTACTGAGACCATCATATAGAACTACGTTTACTCCTCCTTCCAGTCCTATATTACTAAACTAAGTTCACTCCCCATTTTGGTCATGTCTATATCATGATATTTAAATCTTTACTCGATGCATTAGATAGAGACATTGGTCACACACATCACATAATTAAAACTGTACATATGTGTTCCATATGAATATAAATAATTTATCAAATCATAACTCATTAAAATAAAATAGTTTCATAAACATTAAATCATAACATAACTCATGGAAAAGAAAAAAAATCATAAACATCATGCCAATATAGACATAAACCATTCAGATATATAATAATAATGGTATCCTTGGATCATATCCCCATTAAAAATTCGGTGACACCAACAGAAGTCATCTTAGATGGAAAATAATTTCGAAATATCCTTTTAAAATATTTCTTAAGGAAAATATCCTTTCCGCTTTGAAATATTCTTTTTAAATCATAAAATATTTAGCAAACCTTTTTCATTGATAATAAATTTGAAAAACATATAAAGTAAACTTTTAAAAACATTTTAAACAAATTTGAAATATTTCTCCTTGAAAAGGCTTAAAATATCATTTGAAAACATTTTTGAAAACATTTTTAGAAAACATAGTTTTTTAATAAAAAAATTTCTATCAAATAAAAAAATAAATTTACAATAAATTTATAATATGATGAAAATAATGATATTCATGATAAAATATATCAAAGGGTAGTATATACACCTTGTAAAATAATATAGGTTCATAACATTACATGTGTCTCAAAGAAGGAAAATTGAGACAAAATTACCTTACCGATTTGGTAACATTGGAACTGTTAACCACATAAAAGAGAGATCATAAAATGGATTTGTAAATACTCATACATTTAACTTTAAGGATCATTTATTACATTAATGGGGTAATGTATACACCATAAAAAATAACTGAGTTGTGAATATGGAATAATTCTCCCTGAAATAAAACTGAGACTACAAATCTTCTTAAAAATATTATATCATTGAAGTGATCATTGATAAAATGAATTTATTATGTGTATTCACTATAAATACACATAAAAAAATTTAAATACAAAATATTATAATCAAATTCATGTCACACATTATCACTTAATGATATAATCAATGAAATAGTATTTTAACCCAATGAATGGAAATTGAGTTAAAATTTCCCTTCACTCAAGTCTTGAAATTATTTTTTTTACATTTAAACCTGTTGTATAATAAATATGAAATTTTTATACATGTATTACATAACCATATACTTATCATAACATTATTTATAACACCTTATCATCCTTTTATTAATATTTTTTATTAAAATCACTCTTCCAGGTGATAACTCTTTTATTTTCCAAGCATATTTTGGTTGTACAGTCTCGGTCCATATACATTGATATTTGTTACCATAATTTCCATAATGTTAATCATGGTATAAAAATCATATATAATAATTATATACATATTTATATTTATTCATATAAATAACAAATAGAGAATTAATTGCAGTGTTCATGGAGATGGTAGGTTGTGCATACGCATGAATGTTGTTTTTATATTGATGGAATGTGTGAAAGGTAAATATTAATTAATATTTTATAGAATCATTATTATATAATATATATATATATTCATTAAACCCACCATAATACCTGTTATCACCAATATTTTTGCATTTCATACTTTGCAGTCAAAGATTCGAGGATCGTGAAAAACATTAGAGTAATACTTGGAAATGGCATACATAAAGGCTTGGGGTTTAAAGAGATACCTTATACCCTTATATCCTATATAGAATTTTATTATAATTGGTTATAGTATTAGTTTTATTACTATCCATTTCCAAATATTTTGGCCAGCACACTAGCCAACCAAGCCAATTCAACCACAGGCCCATATGGGACCAGAGGTCGACCATGCCTAGGGGGAGTTGGCCTAGGCCAACCAAATTACTAGAAGATAAGAATAGCTCTGATGTGGAGTGGGTGGTCCCATGTATAGGTAACATGGTGAGTAAGATAGCAGGCATGCATAAGTCTCGGAGGGCCAAATCTCAGGGATGGAATTTATTCATACAGTAAAAATGTCAACCCAGTTGCTGGCTTGAATAGAGGGAAATCACACAATGGATTATATACCAGAGGGAAGAATATGTGGTATTTTTATGTGGGATAGGGTGAATCAAATTTGGATCATCGGATCACTCCTACCACTAATATCGACCCTTTGCTTTAATGTCATTCATTTTAAACTCAAAATCAGTTCAATTCACACTGTCTGATCATGCCTCTCTCTAATATAAGCCTTCCTCTCTAATCCCACTTATCGCATGGTCACCTAAAAAAATCTCATGCCTCATGAATAAAAACTTGGCCAAACTCGTGCAGTGTGGGGCCTTCATCTTTAACCTCATACACTGACTGGTTCGACATGGAATCTCGAAGGCACCACTCATGTGGAAAATCGGTGATCAATATAATCATCCCTTTAGTCCTTTATTGATAACTACAATAGTATGGGGTGGATAAAAGAAGCCACTATGAGCTCTGGTCTAAATATTTTAGTGTCCTTTTGTGTGATCCACTACTAGCGGTTGAGGTCGTCGCATGATCAATATTTGATCATGCGACCAATGTGAAGGAAACCGATGAAGGCATCGTGGTTGATTTACAATCATGAACCCTTCCACCTCTGATGCATTTTTCATCTAATTTAAATAAAATATTTCACGATCATGAAAATCCACTCATGGTCATGAGATTTCAATCAATAAAAATCCTCCATCACCACGCTAGTTCACATGGAATTCATCTTGTGTAAATTGGTTTCATCCTCAGCCTCCTACAGCATATATCAACCCCACTCCCGTCAAGAAAAATGCATGCATAGGGGGGAGGAGTAGATATCTATAAAAGAGGAAACAAAGAACAAAACACACTTGTGATCATCCGTCGTGAACTCCCTCGTATGATTTCAAGATCACAATATATGGATTTTTGAAGATAAAGTGGTCGCATGATGAACTGAGCATCATGCGAGGATTAGTTTGGGCACTACTTTCACATGATCATGTGATATGCCATTAAGTCTGTGATATATCTAAGAAAGGAATTCTTCCACATAGATATCCCTAGTTTGTACCCCCATGCATTTTTTCACAATACCCCATGTAGGACCTTCCTTCGGATCATGCGCTCACATGAGTAATAGAATCTAATGCAATATAACATACCTTCAATATCACAATTCCAAAATTATTGTTGTCTTGTGGTATTTTCATATGAATATGGACATGACCGCCCCAGTCAGATATTTCATCGCGATCCCCCATTGATTTCATGCAATTGAATATGGTTTGTTTTGGTTCATGAGACCCTATCATATGGGTATTCCTTGATCATATTCCTTCGATCTGGCAATAACTATAATGGTTTCTCCAAGTATACAATCGGGAATCCCTAGTGCACATCCACAGAATCCCTCACATGATCCTTTGGGTATCATGGACTAATATGGTTATCATGCGACCATGCGGTGTATAGATAGAGATTGGGAAAGAACCTCCTTTTCATAATGAGTTAAGAATCCTCTCTCTAAGTCTCACGATGGAACCCCTTATCGACCTCATGGTGTAGGGATTGGGATATTCACCCCTCCTCTTTTCTATTCAATGTCTACCTACACCCATGAATATATAGGATTTGATACATAGCCCCCATGAATGCCCAAAACACCCCTTGTGAGACCTCATTAAGGTCAAGTGGAATGAAATATGGAGCTTTATGTGCCTTCCTTATGTGGATTTATCACAACATGAATAGGGAATTAACCCACTAAAGAAAACATTTTTATATCCTTATATAACCAAGAATACCTCTACCTAATAAAATATTGAATATATTGACTTAAGTAATGATCCCTTTGGACATGAACTTGTGGAATTTGAATAAATTCTAGACCCAAAACTCATCCATGAGACCCTTCCATGTGAGTGGTTCAATGAAACATGATCATGAGAGTCTTTATGGGACTCACAGCGTCATTAGGAAGTTTTTTACATGTCACTTTGATCATGATATAGGCCTGAGAAAAGTTATATTGATCTCAGGTAATCCCATTGACATGTAACCATTATCATGAGATGAGCCAAGGACATGCCAAATTGATATGGTGACAACCCCTTGACATTTATATGTTTTCACATGACAAGCCCAAGACAAATTCATATCAATAACTTGAAGCACCTTGGTTTTTTCACTTTTGGTCATGTGAATACATCCTAGACAACACACTTTGATCATGCGATTTCCCATCGATGTGTCTGCATGAACATGTGATAGTTTGAAGTCAAGTTAGGATGATCATGTGACAACACATGGTCATGTCTACTTCTATCATGTTAAAGACCCCAAACATGTCTACTTTGATTATAAAAATCCCTTTAACATGCCTACTTCACACATGTGAGGAAATTTGAGACAAGCCAGTTAGTCATGTGTGAGACCCTAAACATGCCATCTTTGGTTATGTGAAGCATCTAATACATGTCTACTTCACCCATGTGAATTTCCAAGGCATGTTAATTGATTATGAAGGCACCCTTGTATGTTTCCATCATATCAAATCGATGCCCCAACATTTTTGGGTAGACAATCAAGACATATCTAGTAGACATCCAAGACATTTCAAGAAAATACTTGAAGACATG
Organism: Viscum album; assembly: GCA_963277665.1. Lineage (NCBI taxonomy): Eukaryota > Viridiplantae > Streptophyta > Magnoliopsida > Santalales > Viscaceae > Viscum > Viscum album. The sequence continues at coordinate 2,091,559,423 of OY728152.1, forward strand.
TCTAGAAGACATCCAATACATGTCCAGAAATCCCTTATGACATTCCCACTTTTTCCAACAGACCTAATTAGAGTCATTCCATGTGGACTCTATCTAGTAACCTTTGGATTCATCCCCCTTTTACATGTTAAGTGTCCTTGACAATTTAGGGCCATGAACTCATGTAACCCTACCAATTTCATGCTCTTAGACAAACCAATCATGTTCATCACCACCACTTTATAATCCATCAGAGGATAAATAATGATTATACTAATTAGGCATCCTTAGAGAATAAGACCCGACCAATTAGTAAGCCTCAGCATGTAATACCCTACAAGAAACATAACAAAATATGTTCTCGGTCAATAGGGAATTCACCTTGGTATAATCCCTTATAATTCCTAAAACCTTGAGGATGGCCATAATGTCTCTGAGTGTGATCATCCACCTTAGCCTATAAGTGGGTTAAGGGATAAGTAAACTGTGATAAATACGATTCCCACCATAACCGGGATATTTATGATGCCTTTATAAGTCATGATCTCTAATATGAATTCACTTCAATGTATGTACTTTCCGACCCCATGTATTCCTGACATATGGGATTAAATTCTCTCATAGGTCTACCGTTATTGCTTGACTATCAAGAATCATTTTAAGTATAAGCCTCGATCATTCCCTCGAATGAATCAAGCCTATAAATGGGTTTGGGATGAAGTGAAAAATGAGAACTCTAATTCCTTCCATAATAAGGATTCATAGGACATCCCTTTAGGATTCGAGATTGAACCCCTAGTGCCCCGGAGTACTCATATAAGTTGATTCCACGTGAAGTTAAACTACACGGGTTCGATGAACTATGTGGGGTTTGATTCCTTCCATAACCAGGATACGTAGGATGACTCATGATGGCTCAATCCCCTCCTTGGAATATTAACCACCTCCTTACATGACAGCACATTCCGAAGAATTTGTTTATATGATTTTGGTATATAAGCAATTGACCATTACTGGAAAGTGATGAAGAACCTCAGATACACATAGATGGATTCACTAAATAGACCCCAGTATTATTCAAATAAAAAGAGAATTAACCCAAGAATAATTTTGTTAGGGTAACGTCTTGTATCAAGATTAGGAAGAGATTCAAGAACATATCTTAAATCTATAATAGAGTCCTGAAGTAGGTAATAATTCCCCCTAAAAATGGAGTAATGAGACCAATATCTCATCCTATCAACCAATGTGATTCCCTAAGATTCTTTGGACTGGAAAACCCATATGAATGTTGGCCTTTGGAAAGAAGGTTCAGACCCAAATATGGATAATGGAACCATTGGGATTTTATGGGAAAGATGAAACAAATGGAAATCCCAATGCGCGTGATTAAGTAAGGCCTAATCCCCCCCTCCCCCCACAATTAAACCGTAGATAAAAACTCATTCCATGCATTTAATTCCTGATGAAAAAAATGGTGAAATCAATGTGAATTATTTTCATGGTTTCATTCATTTCACGAGTTAAAAAGGATAAGATCACCCACTACCCGTCATGACATTTTATGATGTGATCATTGTACAACAAAATGATGAACCTGACATGTTTCTTTTAACCAAACTAAACCTTGTGTAAAAATAAGGGACTACCTCTTTATCCATTAACTGTGAATGTTATTAATCAAACATATAATATTATATATGATGTTGCACTGATAAGGTGTATTGTTTATTCTTAAGGATTTCCATATAACTTGTAATCAGGATAACATAATCTAATGTTCCAATGGGTTACAAGATCATTGGGCAAGATACATTGATCTTGAATCCTCAACATATGCTGTCACCAACACACCACTTCTATTATTGATTAGTGAAAGTCTTTGTTTGGGAATTCCACATCAACTACTCCATACAGACTCTGGAATCAATTCATAAAATCTTTTAGAGGTTTAGTTCCCACCGATTTTCTTTCCCATGACAGGTCGTAGGGGAGGAAGTGTCCCTTATCGCCAAAATTAACCACTTTGGGATCCTATCACTATAATGAAGCAACACACACATCCATACCTTAGAGAGGTGTATGAGGATATTCAATATGGAAAATCAATCACTCAGGATCTGCCTAATAGGGCTCCCATTTTTTATGGTCATCAACGTCAACATATGACTCTTACTCCAAAAGGATCTATAGAGGATGTTGTGCCTAAACCAACTAACCATATTGGGGAACCCAACAGGAGATTCCTTTAGAGTTATCCAAATTATTTATTTCAAAATAAATATTATGTCCTTGCTATCTCAAATATTCCTAAGGTCTAACAGTGTATCCTAACAGTGGCCTAGAATTAGTTCTAGATCATCGCTAGCCAGGATCCTTTGACTTCATCACAGCTAGCCCCACTGACTGTGGAATCCCATGAAACATCCCAACCCACAGGGATGGGGGAAATTTTATAAAATTTTACCCTAGGATCATCTTCATCATGGCCACTCTAACCCCTCAAATGAAATTATGGGAACTGACTCATCAAATGGAATTTTGGGCACTGACCCCTCAAAAGGAATCATGGGGACTGACCTGCCAAACCGGATTCTCTATCGAGAAGGATCACCGGCCCATATGTTTCTCAGTAAATATGATATCAATTGGCTCCAAATACTCCTCATCAAATTTAAATGATCACACTTCTAAAGAGTACAATCATACATTCCTTCTGTCATCTCAGTCACAGGTGGTTGGCATATCTTTTGTTGCTGGCACAATAGCATAAAGGACCAATGGTATCCACCAGTCATAAATAGAAGATGTTACTGATCATGTGGATATTTCATTGGGTAAGGACAATGGAACATACGGAAAGTAGAATTAGTGGATTCAATCTCTGGGATCCATGTCATAACTCCCATTGCCATCCACTCACCCTACCACCAATAAAAGAAGGGGTGTTTTCATGGATACCTCCATCCATCCCCTTGAGGAAGATAAGGTAGTTTCTATAAGATAATAGATCACTCAACTCCAAAAATAGAATAGGGATCTCAGGGAGATAATTTTGGGAATAATTTTTAGATCCCTACCTCAAGATGATTTACTCATGTCTACTGATGAAATCCCACCTTGCAGTGAAGTTCCCCAGCCCACATGGTTGGGGGAATTTTCATATTTTCCATTCCCTCATCTAAAAATATCCAAACATTGTTCCACCTCACCTTAACTCATAGACATAAGGGAATTTCAATATTTTACACCTCCTCATTGGAGATATTCTGGAAACCACCTAAACTTAGATGTCAACACAAAACCTTCTAGAGAGTTAGGAACTTTAAATCAATGGGAATCATCTAAATCATCCAAGACAACCAATGTTTCATCACCTACCCTAAGACCAATAAATACCAGGACTCTATACCCTAGACTCCAAAATAATTCATGAGCCCTCACCAATGGTGGAATAGATAACATGTGGGGGTAACAGCCTAGTCTTCTATCTCTTAAATATAGAAATGGAAAATTATATTCTTTCCATGCCAAATAAATTCTTGGAACTATGTCCTGGGGAATGGTTTGATAGAGTTCCCAATGATAAGAATGCTGAGTGAGGAAGGGATTGTAGGCCATGATAATTATTTCCCTACCATCAATGTCTCGATCACACAATAGAATATTGATTTATCTTTAAGTACTAGCTTCAAGTATATATGGACACAGGGATATTGGAACCACCAACACCTGAATCCCCACTCCAGTCATCTGATCACTCTAAATAGCGAGCAATGGTATTTAAATAGATCATGATTCACCTACCTCTCAGGGAGAAATGACCTTATTTCAATGAAATATTGGAAAAAACATATTACTTCCCAGGAAATAATGTCTCTAAGTATTTTGAATGTGTTTTGTAAAATGGTTTGAGGAAACTCTTAACCATAAAGAGGCAAATCGAGGTAGGGTTGACAAATCATCACCACTATTTCCCTACTATCAACATCTCGAGAACACAATAAAAAAATCCCTTCAAACATTGGTTAGAGTAATAGGTATATGTAGTCTTTATAGAGTTTAAATATCCCAAAACTCATGCAAAATGCATAAGATCTACCCAATCTCCTTAGGAGGAGCCACTTTCCTAATAGTTTATTCAGCAATCATCCTCACCACAAGACTTTAAACTACATGGATTGTGCTCTTATCACATAATGTTAAAACTACATGACAAAAATCCTTACCGCACGACATTAAAACTACATGGAAGATATATTTAACATAAGACATTAAACTGCATGGATCACGTCCTCATTGTAAGAAGTTAAACTACATGGCTCATGTCCTTTCCACATTACATTAAACTACATGGGTTTTTAAGAACTACATACGACATGATTCTCATCATAATGATATAATTATTGATGCGTAGATTCTATATCGTTCCCTAGCCACCTATATACTTGTTCTTACTTCATGAAGATAAACACCATGGAACATGTCCCGATCACAGTTTGATAAAATATGAGGCATCACAATCTCTAGGATACATCATCAGCATCAGATGGAAAATTTGGAACACCGTATGGTGATAACTCCCTCCTTAAATACTTAAGGACCCACATATGCTAGAGAATATTCCTACCAGAAGTTAGGTAAGAAACCAATGGTAGATGATCATATACAGATTGTATCTCCCAATGGCTTAGGGGACCACCCCTTAGATTCCCAGGATTATGCTCAATAGTTACTAGGTGCTCCCTGTGAGCCTGGTCAATGTAATAGATCTAGTCTCAGTAGTCTAACCACCTCCTATCCTCAATGATAGTGTAAAACACAATTAACTCTGGAATATCTATGTGATGACACAGATAGAAAGGGATTATGATGTCTCTTATGATAGCCTTTATCACCCTGATAGTGATGGAGAAGCCCTAATATTTCCACCTTCATCTAAAAGTTCCTCCACATAATCAATATTGGAGGAAGATGTGGTTTTTCTTAGGAACGCACCTCCATAATTCAAGGAAATCATTTATACCTCTATAGATGATCTCTGATAGAAAAATTGGTGCATAGGAGAAGACCCACAACCCACACAGATCAGTGCCTCAATTCCCCTTAAAGAGAAAGAGGTGTACCTTACATTTATAAATAATAATCAATATGTATTTTCTTAGAAATATACAGAAATTCTTGAACTAAATAAAAATGTGGATATGCACAATCTTGTCCATCCCAATGATCATCAAGGCTTCATTCAGGAAGATGGTAGGATGCATCCCTCTCAGACCAAAAATCCTTTAAAAATATCAAATAGTACCTACTACACCCACTGGTTCTGATGCCTATGGTGGAAGGGAGGCCACTCATCTTACATGTGGACACCATGGAGTGATCACTAGGTTCTATCCTCACATAGAAAAATGATGTAGGAAGTGATAATAGTCTATGCTTCCTCATCTGGACGATACAAGAACTACAAAGTTCATCTAGAATCTCATATTCATCTGCTCAGAAGTCAGTGAAAGGAAATGCCCTGGATGATTTCCTCATAACACATCATACACTAGAAAATACACTAGAAGACACTGATATATTGGGTGAGGATGAATTATATGACCATGACACTCCCCAAATATGGGAGATATATTTTGATAGCACCTCTCAGAGCCCTCTCGGTATAAGGACGAACAATATGAATATTAATTGGGTTGGTCTAGGGATTTTAATTGTCTCTCTAGACAAATAAGTATTTCCCTACTCTTTCTCATTATCCAAAGGTAGAACAAATAATGAGGCCAAATATTAATTTTTCATCACTGGGTTGGAACTATCCCTACAGTTGTGCATACCCTACTTGGGCATCAAAAGGGACTCATAGTTAGTGATAAAGTTGGTAAATTGTGAATATTCCATCAGAATTGAATAATTAGACCCCCTCATTGGCTACATTAGGGGACTAATGGAAGACTTCCCCTTTGATCCCAAATTGAATCTTGTTCCCCAATCATAAAATTATCACACTGATTCCTTGGATAATGCATCCATCATTCTAGCCGATCCTAATCAGGAAGAGGCAATCTTCTGTATCACACATCGAAGGAAGGGAATCTACATCAAAGTAAGCACCATCATCATCATAATCACATGAATTTAAACTATATGAAATTTTTCCTAACCACATGATATTAAACTATATAGAGTTCATCCTAAGCATATGATGTTAAACTATATAGAGTTAGTCTTAACCACATGATGTAAAACTATACAAAGTTCATCCTAACCACATGAAGTTAAATTGTACAAAGTTTGTCTTAACCACATGTTGTTAAACTATGAAGAGTTTGTACTTGACACATGATGTTAAACTATACTGAGTTCATCCTAAACACATGAAATTAAACTATATCAAGTTCATCCTTTATGCATGATGTTTAAATACATAGTTCCTCAAGAAATACATATACCTTTATTCTTATCATCACAGGATATTTAGTGATTCCCAAAACTCTATTCTCGGGAATAGCTATAGGATTACATTCCTTACACATCAGGTGATCTAATTTATTTACCATGTGACATTAAACTATAAGAAAAATGTCCTTACTGCATGACATAAAACATCACGGATCCATAGCATCCATCTTCATTCACGTTGAGTCGCCCACATACTTACCACATGATGTCAAACTACATGTCTCTTATATAACTATGTAAGTATTGATTCTCATTTTTAGTAAGATATGTAGGGATGCATTGATCCTATAACTTGTTCTAGCCACCAAACTATATAAAAATCCCCTATTGTACCCCTGACTGCCTCTGCATTGTGAGGGAAACCCTTAATGTTCCTATTTTTGTTGGAGTTCATGGTCTAGAACCAACTACTTTGTACTTTATTCATTAAATAAAAACCTTATCACATCATGATTTTTCTTATGCATGACATGTCATGTGATAATGTCCTAAGGACAGCTATTGCATTAAAGGGTCGTAGCGGATCCCTACTATGATGAGAACTCGGAAGTTCCATAACACTGTTCTTGAATGTATGTTCTATGGCTGGATGATATTATTTGAGGGGCACAAATAATACAGGTCACTAGGTGTGAAGACTCATAAAACTTTGAGGCACCTTCTCATGGTGTGCGCCCTTGGTAATATCCAGGACGATATTATGAGAACGAGACCCGCCTGTAGGAAATCCACATTTCATAGTGTCATTGGATGTTCCTATCTACGGACGTGTGTATTGATATTAGACTTTAAGATTATTATTAATGGGTATTACAACTCGTGCTCTTAGATGTATTGACAAAAACTGTGACGACACACTATTCGCAGCGAGGTAGGATATGTTGGGTGCGTCACGAGTAATATCGCATTAATAGATAATGAGAGAAAGGATTTGTCCCTTCCGTTCCATAACGGAAGTAGATATATTAGGCCCTTTGATGGAATTGATATAGCCTAAATAAATCCATGGCCATTGTAAGTTATGGGAAAGTTCAATTCTAGGAATTCAAAGAAAGAATAATCAAGCACATGGGTTGATGGCACTAGCATGCAACACGTTTGATTGGAGATATCGAGACAAAGGGATTATATTACACGGTAAGCGTTCGTAGGAGGTAACATGTCATTGCGGCGTTAACTTCTTTCTCTATGGGTGCCTTGGTGTGTTGCTAGATGCTAACCTTGGACTTTAGGTAGGCTCAGCCTAATGCCCCTGAGAAAGAGGCCTAGAGGGCCACACACTAAGTGTGTCCATGTATCTCAGTTAAATATTAATTTAACAAGTTAAATAAATATTATCCCCGAATGTGGTTTAATAATTATTTAAGGATGTCTGATCGCATTTATTTTGACACTAGTTATTCGAGAGAATATATTGTGGATGAAATAATATATATTTATTAGCGAGTAATGCAGTTACATTTATTTAATAAATAAATAGTCATTACTCAAGGTCTAATAAATGTGGTGGAGAAAAATGGAAAATAAAATTACATGCCGTGTATATTAAATATACACACCATGTAGTTTTATAGAAAACAAGTACACACCGTGTATTAATTATTACGCGCCGTGTAGTTTTTCCAATTGGGATTTTGAGGATTTAATATTGTTTTATTAAATGATGTTTATTATAATCACTGTGGGTTCATGTCAAGGAATTAATAATTCGACATGGGGGTTTTCAATAAGAGTTAATGAAATAAATAAAACGTGTAACGCGTTTATTTATTGTCATAACACTATTAACCACAAACCCGATTATAAATATCCCTGCAACCCCAACATTTTAAAGAGCCATTGTTGTTCACAACGGATTTAAAAATACTCTCAAGCCAAGAGAGAATTACCTTTCAACCAAGAACTCCCTCATGTTATGAGAGCAAGATCCTCCACCGGATCAAGGCGGTTGAAGGCGGACATCGCAAGCAAAGGTTCTTTCACGCTAGCACTCGGAGATCCCTTCGGCGACGTCCAGAGATATGTGACACATGTGTGGATCACCGCTAGAGGAATCCTACACATGGATTCTACGATGCAACGATGGATCACCGAATCATGACCGGACACATCAATGAAGAAAGAATTACAACGAGGTAATTATTATGCATTAATTAAATTAATTATAATCAACATTTGATGATCCTCCTCAAGGGTTCCGGGACTCTTCTTTTCTTTTCGTTCTTTGTTCTATTCTGAAGATTCGGCATTTTATTTCGTGATGGATCTCGGATTGAACATTGTTTAACGATAAAATTAAAGTTGGGCTAACATACCAACGTGCTTCCGCTATGCCCGGAACCTACAAGTGGTATCAGAGGGGTCATATCATTGGTTATAATTATTTAGTTTTTCATTGGTGATTTACGCATTTAATAATTTAGTTATTTAAATTCATGTTTAATCGTTCTGGAAATCTGAATCTCGAGATCTGTTCCTCCTCCATCGTTTCTCGTTCACCTCACAGAAACGGTTTTTTCTTTTAATTTTGATTAAAATAAAATAGGGGAACTCATCCGGAGGAGCCAAACATTTCTAATCGTATAACACCAGAATACACGGCGTGTATTTGGAAGTACACGCCCTGTAGTCTAGGTTCAATGCATTGACTGATCCGCCAAATCAAGATGTGTATTGGATTCTTTCTAAGAATTTAAGACACCGTGTGTTGACCAGAAATAAGTGGCACACGATTTCTAGAATACACACCGTGTTGTCCAATGAACACGGCGTGTAGTCCCTTCGGGTTAGGGTTGGGTCGTGTACTCTGTACACGGCCTGCCCGGCTGGAAATCGTGTAACGCGGAAACTAAACAGCGTGTGTCCCACTGTACATGCCGTGTACTCTGAAAATTTCTGAAGTGCATTAACACGCCCTATCCTTGGGCGTGTACTTTAGATGGACGGTGAATAAAATTACACACCGTGTAGTCGGAACTACACGCCGTGTACTCACCCAAATTACGCAGATTTATTAAAATTTATTATTATAATATAAAAACCCTTGAGACGTGTACCATGGTTCAGGCGTAAAGATGAGGCACAACACGTGATAGGTGTTTTATATATATGTGTTTAATTTAACATCTGCGTAATAAATGGGAATTCGCCGGGTTGCCTCCAAGGTACAAGTTTCATACAAGGATAATTTTAAATGGATTTATTTGTTTAAAATTATGATGGTTGAGAATCTCAAGGAAATTTAGAAAAGGGATTTAAGATAAAAGGATTGATTAATTAAAGATAATTAATTGATTCGAGCGTGATTTATCTTAGACAAGAACGATTAAAGAATTGAATGCTAGTTTTATTTATGCGTAAATATCGTTGCATGTATGGATGATCATGACCTAGACTGAGACCTTTGTATGTGAATGGTTTCTTTTAATTTATTTATTTAAATTAAATTTGTCAGCATGCGAGCCATCTCCTCATTAATATGTAGGGCCTGCGCGCCCAAGGATTCTTTTATGTAAAAACTCCTTTTTACCCCTCACCTGCGTTTGATATAAATGCATATGTAATGGATGGAGCTCCCAAGCTAGTGGAGGCAACTCAAGTCAAGAGCCAAGGTGAAACCAATCCAAGGAGATACAAAGGTGGACAGGTGGAAAGCTGTAAACACGAACCCTAAAGGTTCAAGGTGTTTCTCCCCTAGGTCTTGGGTTAGTTTATCAACCGCTAGATAAACTAACCAATAGAAAACCTCATGATCATACCATTTATTTTATTTATGTCAGTTTCATGGTTTATTTATTATGGTGTGTTGTCACGATCACACAATTAATGAATTAAACGAGCATACAAGATGGAACTAAAATAAAACTGGATTATACGTAAATATTATCTTAGAAATGGTTCATCACTTAAGTATATCCCACTTAATATTAAAAAGCATGTAATCAAAGATAATAAAATGGAAATTTACGTATAAGGATAAAATCCCTCAAAATAAATATTAAGTTGGCATAACCTTCCATAATCTTGGTTAGAATCAAACCATAGTTTAAAGTGCTTGACCAACCCTAGTTGGGGTGATTTCAATTATAGGGGAATTCTAATTCAAGGTTTTGGGTTGACTTGACTTGGTTTTCATCAAGGGTTGACTGCCACAGCAGGACTTGGTGTGACCAAGAGGCAAAGGTCGAGGAAATACAAAAGGATTTCAGGATTGGGGAGTCCACTCAGCGGATCAAGGAGCTACGAGTTAATGTAGTTGGAATTTGGAATGCCTACCTAAACCCCTTCAAGTTTCTTAACCAATCCTAGTTGGGGTAATGTGAAGGGAAATATGGATCCTTTCCACTAGAATATTCATGCAACAAAATATTCTGAAGTCAATGGTGAGGGCTATTGGATTTCGATAAAATAGTGGGAGACTAATAAATATTAATTTATTTATTTGTCTCAATTTTTGTAACAAATCACTAAACCTTTGCTCATCTTAATTTGTAGAAACAGAAAGAAAATGACTTTAAACATATCATTGCACACCATACTCGAAAAAAAAACCTTCTCACCGGCACCAATTTCCAAGAGTGGCAGAGGCGTTTACGTGTTTTCTTTCACCACGAAAGGAAATTATATGTGCTGGAAGAGCCTATTCCAGTTGCGCCTGGAAAAGAGGATAGTGATGAGGAATTATCTCTCCACATGAAACACATGGATGATTCCACAGATGTCCAGTGTTTCATGCTATCATCCATGTCTAATGAGCTCTTGAAGCAACATGAAAACATGGACGCGTATAGCATGATGTCTCACCTTAAAGATCTCTACCAAGAAAAGGCGAGACAGGAGAGGTATGAGATCTCCAATGCTTTGTTTACCATGAAGCTTGGAGATTCTGTGCCAGCTGGGCCTCATGTAGTCAAGATTATTGGATACATTGAATGCTTGGACATCTTAGGGATTAAATTCCCAGATGAGTTGCATACAGAGATCATCCTATCATCACTACCCAAGACCTTCTCTAGCTTCATTGTCAACTATAACATGAGCGGCAATGAGAAGAGTCTATAGGAGCTTCTGACCTTGATTCGCCAGGTAGATAAGGACATGGGGCGTGACAAACCCGCGGTCCTTATGGTGAAAAAGAAAAGGAAGGACAAGGAAAAGGGGCCAAAGACTTATAAACGGTCTGAAGCCCCCGAGCATCGTCCCTCCAAGAAGGTGATGATCCAGAGGCAGGGCAAGGAACAGGAGGCAGTGTGTTTTGCATGTGGCAATCAGGGCCACTGGAAGAGGAACTACACCTAGAAGCATGGGGACGCTAAAGGTGTGTTTGTTATCGAGTGCAATATTTCTATTTCTACACATTGGGTATTAGATACAGCTTTTGGGGCTCACATATGTATTCAAATGCAGGAACCAAGTAGATTTAGAGAGATCTTCAGAGGAGAGGTGGATCTTCGATCTTCCAATGGCGCAAGGATGGCTGCGTTGGCTATTGGTGACTACCACCTCTCATTGCCGACTGGGATGATTTTGGTTTTACATAAGTGTTATTATGTTCCTAGTGTTACCAATAACATAATTTATGTATCTTGTTTGGATATGGATGGATTTATTTTCAAATTTGGAAATAAGGGTTATCTATTTTATAATAACAACGTATGTTATGGTATGGCACATTTAAATAATTTTTTTTATGTATTGAATTACGAAAACCAAGTGTTGGAAATCGATAACGAAACAAACTCACATGACTCATACATCACCCAGTTATGGCATCACCGCCTTGGTCATGTGAACGAGAAGCGTTTGACAAAGCTCTGCCAAGATGGCTATTTAGACTCTACTGAGCTAAAACCACTTGATAGATGTCACGCTTGTTTACAAGTAAAAATGACCAAGCCTCCTTTTTGTGGACAAGTTGAAAGGGCCACAGAGCTTCTATGATTGGTACACACGGATGTGTGTGGACCATTTCCAGTAGAATCTAGAGGTGGATATTCTTACTTCATTACTTTTACTGATGATTTGAGTAGATATGGCTATTTCTTCTTAATGAGGTATAAGTCAGAGTCCTTAGATAAATTTAAGGAATTTAATAATGAAGTAGAGAATTAGCTTGGTAAGAAGATAAAGAAGCTTCGATCGGATCGAGGTGGACAATATATGAACCAAGAGTTCATCGATCTTCTACGGGAGTCTGGGATTATATCTCATCTCACTCCTCCTTATACACCACAGTGGAATGGTGTTAGTGAAAGGAGGAACCGCACCTTTTTGGATATGGTGAGGTCGATGATGAGTCATGCGGATCTTCCATTATCCTTTTGGGGATATGCATTACAAACTGCAGCATACACATTAAACCGAGTACCAACTAAGGCGGAAAATGGAATTCCATTTGAGTTATGGAATGGAAGGAAACCCACTTTGTCGCACACACATGTATGGGGATGCGAGGCATTTGTTAAGGCCTTCTCAGGAAACAAACTAGCACCTCGGGGCATGAAGTGTATCTTTATAGGATATCCCAAGGAAACGAAAGGATATTACCTATATAACCCTGAAGACAATATTGTGATTGTCGCCAGACAAGCCGTATTTCTTGAGAGGGAGCACATCCTCAAGAAGGATAGTGGGATAAAGATTGACTTAGATGAAGTTGATGCTCAAGATACACAGGAGTTGGTACAGGAACAAGTTCCATAGGTCCCAGTGGAAGAGGTTACAGAAACACAAGTACTGCGTAGGAGCTCAACAGAGGTAAGGGAACCAAAGAGATTTGGTTTCCTAGTCACCAAGGATGGTGAATCATTATTGTTGGAAAATGATGAACCTATATCCTACAAGGAAGCTGTAGAAATCTCAGAAGCTTCAAGATGGCTAGAAGCTATGAATTCTGAAATGGATTCCATGTATCAGAACCAAGTTTGGGTTCTGGTCGATGAGCCAGTTGATGTAAAGCCTGTTGGATGCAAATGGCTATTCAAAAGAAAGCTGGACATGGAAGGTCAAGTTAGCACCTATAAAGCAGGGCTAGTGGCTAAAGGATTCAGACAGCATCAAGTAATTGACTATGATGAAACCTTCTCGCTAGTTTCCATGTTTCAATCCATAAGAATCATACATTCCATAGTAGCTTACCATGACTACAAGATTTGGCAGATGGATGTCAAAACATCAGTCCTTAATGGGAACCTTCAGGAAGATGTCTATATGACACAACCAGAAGGGTTTGTGACACCAGGTGAAGCCAAATGGGTTTGAAAGTTGCAGAAATCCATTTATGGATTGAAGCAAGCATCCAGGTCATGGAACATTCGATTTGATGAAGCCATAAAGAAATTTGGTTTCATTAAGAAATAATGTGAGCCATGTGTTTATAAGCGGTTTAATGGTAATGCGGTCGTCATCCTAGTGGTATATGTTGATGACATATTACTTATTGGAAACAACGTACCAGCCTTACAGTCAGTTAAGGACTGGTTGAATAAGTGTTTCTACATGAAGGACTTAGGAGAAGCAGCTTACATTCTAGGGATCAAGATCATTCGTGATAGATCCAAGAGGCTGCTTGGACTAAGTCAGGGTACATACATTGACCAAATACTAAAGAGATTTAGTATGGAAAAATCCAAGAGGGGATTGGTTCCAGTGTCACATGGCTTACATCTTTCTAAGAAAATGTTTCCCCAGACACAACAGGAGAAAGATAGGATGATTAAGATCCCATACGCTTCGGCTATAGGATCCATCATGTATGTCATGTTATGTACCATTCTTGATGTTTTCTATGCACTGAGCATGGTAGGAAGATATCAAGCAGATCTAGGAGAATAGCATCAGACTGCTGTTAAGACTATCCTTAAGTATCTGAGAAGAACTAAGGATATGTTCCTGGTGAATGGAGGAGACTAGGAGCTTGTCATCTGAGGGTATGTTGATGCTAGTTTTCAAACAGATCAGAATGATCTGAAGTCGCAATCTGGATATGTTTTTTGTCTCAATGGAGGAGCTGTGATATGGAAGAGTTCAAAGTAGCCAATTGTCGTCGATTCTACAGCGGAGTCCAAGTATATGTCGGCTTCTGATGCAGCCATGGAAGCCATCTGGATTTGGAACATTGTCCAGGATCTTGATGTGGTGCCTAGAAGTAAAGATCCCATTACATTGTGTTGTGATAATACTGCAGCGGTGGCTCTTGCAAATGAACCAAGGTCACATCAAAGGACAAAGAACATACTCCGGAAGTATAACCTCTTGAGGGATTTCTATCAAAGGGGTGAAGTTGCAGTGAGCAGAGTGTCCACGGAAGAGAATGTGGTGGACCCCATGACTAAGGTCCTATCTCAGCAGAAGCATGAATATCATGTGAGAGCTAGCGGGTTAAAGGTTGTTAGTAGTTGGCTCTAGTCCAAATGGGAGTCTGTTGGAGTTGGTGTTCTAGAACCAACTACTTTGTACTTTATTCATTAAATAAAAACCTTATCACATCTTGATTATTCTTCTGCATGACATGTCATGTGATAATGTCCTAAGGAAAGCTGTCGCAATAAAGGATCGTAGTGGATCCCTTCTATGATGAGAACTCGGAAGTGCCATAACACTATTCTTGAATGTATGTTCTATGGCCGGATGATATTATTTGAGGGACACAAATAATACAGGTCATTAGGGGTGAGGACTCATAAAACTTTGAGGAACCTTCTCATGGTGTGCGCCCTTGGTAATATCCAGGAGGATATTTTGAGAACGAGACCCGCCAGTAGGAAATCCACATTTCATAGTGTCATTGGATGTTCCTATCTATGGACGTGTGTATTGATCCTTAGACTTTAAGATTATTATTAATGGGTATTACAACTCGCGCACTTAGATGTATTGACAAAAACTGTGACGAAACACTATTCGCAGTGAGGTAGGATACGTTGGGTGCGTCACGAGTAATACCGCATTAATAGATAATGCGAGAAAGGATTTATCCCTTCCGTTCCATAACGGAAGTAGATATCTCAGGCCCTTTGATGGAATTGATATAGCCTAAATAAATCCATGGCCATGGTAAGGTATGGGCAAGTTCAATTCCAGGAAGTCAAAGAAAGAATAATCAAGCACATGGTTTGATGGCACTAGCATGCAACCCGCTTGATTGGAGATATCGAGACAAAGGGATTATATTACACGGTAAGCGTTCGTAGGAGGTAACACGTCATTGCGGTGTTAACTTCTTTATCTATGGGTGCCTTGGCATGTTTCTAGATGCTAACCTTGGACTTTAGGCAGGCTCAGCTTAATGCCACTGAGAAAGAGGCCTAGAGGTTCACACACTAAGTGTGTCCATGTATCTCAGTTAAATATTAATTTAACAAGTTAAATAAATATTATTCCCGACTGTGGTTTAACAATTATTTACAGATGTCTGATCGCATTTATTTTGACACTAGTTATTCGAGAGAATATATTATGGATGAAATAATATATATTTATTAGCGAGTAATGCAGTTACATTTATTTAAGAAATAAATAGTCATTACTCAAGGTCTAATAAATGTGGTGGAGAAAATGGAAAATAAAAGTACACGCCGTGTATATTAAATATACACACCGTGTAGTTTTATGGAAAACAAGTACACGCCGTGTATTAATTATTACACGCCGTGTAGTTTTTCCAGTTGGGATTTTGAGGATTTAATATTGTTTTATTAAATGATATTTATTATAATCAGCGTGGGTGCATGTCAAGGAATTAATAATTCGACATGGGGGTTTTTAATAAGAGTTAATGAAATAAATAAAATGCGTAACACGTTTATTTATTGTCATAACTCTATTAACCTCAAACCTGATTATAAATATCCTCGAAACCCCAACATTTTAAATAGCCATTGTTGTGCACAACGGATTTGGAAATACTCTCAAGCCATGAGATAATTCCCTTTCCACCAAGAACGCCCTCAAGTTACGAGAGCAAGATCCTCCATCGGATCAAGGCGGTCGAAGGTGGACATCGCAAGAGAAGGTTATTCCACGCTATCACTCGGATATCCCTTCAGTGACGTCTGAAGATACGTGACACATATGTGGATCACCGCTAGAGGAATACTACACTTGGATTCTACGATGCAAAGACGGATCACCGAATCATGACCGGACACATCAACGAAGAAAGAATTCCAACGAGGTAATTCTTATGCATTAATTAAATTAATTATAATAAACATATGATGATCCTCCTCAAGGGTTCTAGGACTCTTCTTTTCTTTTCGTTCTTCATTCTATTCCGAAGATTCGGTGTTTTATATCGTGACGGATCTCGGATTGAACGTTTTTTAATGCTAAAATTAAAGTTGGGATAACATACCAACGCGCTTCCACTGCTCCAGGAACTTACAATTTTATCACACTAAACATGGATCATGTGAGCTTAGGAACTATAGAAAGGAACTTCCTTCACATGAAAGGAATAAAAATACATGAAGATTCTATCACAGTTATGAATGAAATACCACAAAAGGCACACCATAAGTCCTTGATGCATGACATTAAACTGCACAGTCAATGTCCTCACTACATGACATAAAACTGCACGGTTTTCAAGAACCATGTGTGGATTGATTCTCATTTTCATGAGGTATATAGTGACACCCATACTTCCATACTTAGTACCTATCATAACATCACTACATTTACCATTTCTATCCATCCTTGTCCTTTTTGGATCACATTAAACTGAATTGTTCCTTAAGAACTACGTGTGACTTGATTATTTTTATCATAGGATAGGTAGTGACACCTGAATATTTAATCCTTGGTCTGGCTAAAACAATCAATAGAAAAAATGACCACCTCTCTATACAATTCATACCTAAAAAGAGATAGTTTCTCATTAAAGAATTACATGTGACTTAATTATTTCCCTCAAAGGATATGTAGCAATTCCTGAATTCCCAATATTGGTCTGAGTCACAATAAATAAATATAAGTATTCCCCCCAACTTTACGTATGGTTCAGACCTGGGAAAGGAACTCCCTTAAGATATATGGGATATATAGTGACACCCATAATTATATTCATAGTACCAGCTGTAATATAACCATTTCATGTCGGGGGATCCATGTCCTCACCGCATGATGTTAAATAGTAGGGAACTTCAAAAATATTTGGGGTTTGATTCTCATTCTCATGAGATACTTAGTGACACCCAAACTTCCACCCATGGGACCAACCACAAAATTTCCATCCTTTCACATCAGTTCCCACATCCTTACTATAAGATGTTAAACTACACAGGAACAAATCCTAACAATATGATTTAAAACTACAAGGCAAACATCTTGGTCACATGACATTAAAATTGCACAACAAGTACATCCTTATGCCTGATAATAAGATGCATAGAAAATTTCCTTACTACATGACACTAAACTGCATGGAAAACATACCCACTACATGAAGATAAATTGTATATTCCATAACCCATTTTTCATCCCCTATCAAGGGACCACATGATCCTTTCCTCATTCAACTAGAGTGAAGGGTGCTTCTGTCATATTTTAAAATCACCTCAATATATATACCATACTTCATCTCTTAAGAATCTTAAGTCACCAAAATCCTTTCACTTCCCCTGAAAAGGAAAAAAGAGATCTCTTGATTGTACATGTTATTGACATAGAAGTGCTTTTGACCCACCAACCAGTGACATCTTGGTCTGATATAAAGGGCCTTCTTATTCTTGTGATCCCAACATCACTGAGGTAGAACCAAACATCTTATGGTGTTGTGGGATATACCTGGTTTGACTATCCCATATCATTTATCATGACCTAAAGAACATGATATGTGATTTACAACATTTCCACCTCCCACTTAGAAGTATGTTAGAGTGTTTTTAAACCATGGTACCATAATTAGGATCTTTTGTAACATCACCCATATTAGTTCCACTTGATTCAATACCCTAAACTTCCTACACTTTGGTCAAAGTTGTACAACCTTAATCTCTTGCCTATAATGGTCTAAATCGCCTGACCTTAATATTCTAGTGAAAGAGACACCAAATTTGTCAGGTTAAAAATCATAAAGGGTCATCTAAGAAAAATTTGAGTCTTCGCTCACTAAAATATTCATCTCCAGAGTTTAGGAAAAAGTTAGGGTGCAAACGAATAATTCATAAAACTCATAGGGTTAACATTTTTCCCTAGTAAAAGCCATGCTATTATTTCTTGAAACTCTAGTCCATGAAAAAATTATATTAATGGTTTGTCACATCTCCTCACCATGAGAATATATTCACTAGGTGGTGACACAACTTTTAGTGTGCTCGAACCCTTCTTGAATATAACAATTTTTATAAACCACCTTAATGTATTTGAATTTTGAGCTAATGCAACCTCCTCATATAAAACTTGTAATAGGGACTCACTCTGCCGAATAGACCATTGGATCCCAGGAATTCCCCCCTAAAATCTAGGAGTTGTCTCCTTAGTATCATGGAATAATAGAGGCTAGATTGAACTATACCCACTAGTTTTCTTTCTCTCTAGTAAACTCAGATATTCATGGGGCATGATTTACAATTCCTGTAACTAAACTATTAAAGTAGATTCGACATCATCGATGTTATATCACCATGTTTTGTACTCTTTCTCAAATAATGGATGATAAACTCCATTATCAACCCTACCTCATGATTAATAACCATAGGGCATAGATATCAAGATTTACATTAAGATCTAAATTTCTCTAGACATATAGAGCCCTTCCCAAATATCCTTCTTTTAATACCCAACATCATCAGCTAGAAGTTTGAGTATTCCCAAATCCTTCATGCCTTTTGTAAAGAAGTAGATATAATTTTTTCAAGGTCTTGATATCGATGCAGATGGACAAAAACCCACCAACCAAAAACATATTCTTCCTACAATAAAGGACATTTAATACATGGGATCCCTAGTGACATTGATGGGAAACCTGACACCTCAAGGTGTTAAGGGACATACCTGGTGTGTCTACCCCATTCAACATTACTCGGCTCAGAATTTTGGATTTTGACATACATCACCCACATTAAAAATATTTAGGAATGTCTAGTATCCCTAGTATTTCAACATCAATCGTATTACCCCCATAAATATTCAATATCCCTTGGAAAAGAGTACTTATTTTCTTTTCTTGGCCATGATATCAATGCATAATGGGTTTACCCCACCAACTAAATCCACATCCACCATTCTAGAAAGGAACTCTAATTCTCACAATCCCTGGTGACACCATGACAGAACTCAGTACCCTATAGTTTTTCTATCATCCAGGGACTTCCAGTACCATATTCTATGAGGTATCAGCTACAATACACTAAACTGTATTGATAAAAGGTCCAAGATCAAGGACCCTAAATTATATAACATCAATTGAATAGCTTAAAAAACCTTAAAACAAGAGACATGATACTCCCCAAGATGAAAACCTACTAAGTGAATCATGGAAAAAAGTTGAGTATCTACTCACTTAGCATTCACTTTGTGTGACCCAGGAAATATTGAGCATCTATAAAATGTAATTCATAGAAACTTTTTAGAATAAAAACTTGTAAGAAGGAGGCCTGAGAAAAATCTAATTCCATTCCCACTAAGTCTTCCTCCATATGAATCTTAAGAAAAAAGTTAGGAAAAACAAATAAAAAGATACAAAGCTTATGGGTACCACAATATATTTTTAGGAAAAACAATGATATTCTCGCTAAGTCCTTTGAAATAGGAAAATGTTAGAGAATTCAGGAAGTATACCATGTCAATTTTTCCTTATAAATAATATGATCTAAAGACCACTATATCAGGTGCACCAATGAACAATTTCATGTCAATGGACACTCATGAACATTTCTCAAAGAGTAACCTATTGAAATTCATGCACTCAAATCCGGGAAATTGGATATGTTTGGTATTATATATAAAGTATGGGAAGTTTGGATAATTTGATCAACATATCCACCAAAATATGGATCTTTACTACATATTTCAACACAAAATAGTGATATTCCCCCTCCTATGTATGAGATAGATCTACTTAAGGACAATCATCAATGATTTCTTCATACATGAACCTATGTTTTCTATGCATGAGTTTGGTGTGCATAGTGGTATATTTCAGAACTATGTGTGGTTTTATTCCCATCCTCATGAAATTCATAGATACTTCCAAGTGTTATACTTTGGATCTAGCCACATGTCCCATTTCACCTAATCCCTATTCCATTATGGAATTTGTACACATTCCAATTTCAGGGTATCCATGCCCCAAGTCAAAGATATTACCTATATTAGATTCAGTTTAGCATTTGTGGCCATATATATCATCTTCATAACACTATAGAGTTCCTTATACATACTCTTAATAGATCCTATTAGGAAGTTCAGTATCATGGATCATCATACATTCATAAATGTGGAAAAGTGATCAATGGTTACCTTAGAATTATATTCTTTTCATTCTGATGAATCTCATTCTAAGGGGGGGGAATTTTTTAGCACCAATATTTTTACATTTCACACTTTATCATCAAAGATTATATAATAGTGAAAAACATTGGAGTAATACTTGGAAATGGGATACTAAAGGCTTGGGGTCTAAGGAGATACCTTGAACCCTTACATCCTACATTTAATTTTATTATAAGTTGTTAAGGTAGTAGTTTTATTACTTTTCTTTGCCAAAAATTATGGCCAGCACACTAGCTAGACAGGTCAATTCAATGATAGGCCCATGTGGGACCAAATGTCGACCACGCCTAGTGGGAGTTGGCCTGGGCTAGCCAGCGGACCAGTAGAGGAGCATAGATCATATGATAAGTGGTTGGACCTATGTATAGGGCACGTGGTTCATGAGCTTACATGCATTCATAAGTCTCAGAGGGCTGAATCCTAGGGATGGAAGTGATACATATGATAGAGGTGCTAACCCTGTTTCCAGTTCTAATTAAGGGAAATCGTGGAATAGATTATATACTGGAGGGAAGATGATGCAGGATTTCGATGTGGGATGGGGCGAATCAGATCTATATGGTCTGATCAGACCTCCTGCAGATATCAATTCGTCTTCTTCGATCTCACGTGTTGTGAATGCATAATCAGGTCAATATGCACTATATAATCATTCCTCCTGTTGATCCCAGTCATCCACACTATTATCATGCATCACATGTTAAACTCAAATCATTATTTTCCTCACTAATTTTAACTCGGTTGATACCGCACAACATGGGACCTCTATCTTCAACCTCCCACTTCGACTGGTTCGACATGAAAACTCAAAGACATATCTCACATAACAATTTAGTGATCAACATCAACATCCCTCTAATACTTCACTAATAACCACACAAGTCTAAGGAAGCCAACATAATCCACCATGAGATCTGATCAAAAGATTCTAGTGGCCTTCTATAAGAGCCTCCTCTATTACTAAAAAATGTTGCATGATCATCCTTTGATCACGTGACCGAAGTGAAGGAAATTGATGAAGGAATCCTGGGAAATTGATGACATTGAACCCTTCCTCCTATGATGCATTTTTCATCCAATTTAAATCATATTTTTCAGGATCACGTGAATCCACTCACGGTTTCATGATGTCAATATGGAAAAGGCCTCCATCACTTCTCTAGTGCACACGACCTTCATCCTGTGAAAAGAGGTTCTATCATCAGCCTCCTACGGCCTATATAAACCTTTATACTATCAAGAAAAATGCACACAAATGGGAAAGGAGGAATCTTTATAAAAGATAAAAGGACTATATTAACATACTGGAGACCATCCCCAATGATCTCCCTTAGGTGATCTCAAGATCACAATATATTTATTTTTGAATATCAAACGGTCGCATGACGAACTGAGCATCATGAAAAATCTAGTTCTAGAATGGATTTTACTCGATCATGTGATATCCTATTAGGTTAGAAATCTTTCTAGGTAGTGACTTATTCTACGTGGAGATCCCCAGTGTGTACACACCTACATTGTTTTGAAAGACCCATAGAGGACCTTTCTTCAGATCATGTGATCGCATGAGTAATAAAATATCATGTGATGAAACATGCCTTTGATATTTCAATTCTAAGAATCCCTTTGTCTCATGGTATATACATGTGACTTTGGATATTAATTCCCTAGTCAGAGAGTTCATTACCAGCACCCATGGACTTCATGAAATTATAGATGGGTTGTTGTGGTTCAAGAGACCTTATCACGTGGATGTTCCTAGATCATATTCCTTTGATCAGGTGATGTCCATGATGGTGTCTACAAGTATAAAAGTGATCATCCCTAGTGCGCATACCTAGGATCCCTCAAATTATTATTTGTATATCACATGATCGTATGGTGATCATGCAACCATGCAGTGCATAGGTGGAGATTGGGAAAGCACCTCCTTTCCATAAAGAGTTAAAAAACCACAATCTATGTCTCATGATAGAACCCCTGCTCGGCCACATGGTGCAGATCTGGGGATGTTCACCCCTCCTATTTTTCATGAAGTTTCTACCTGCACCCATTCATTCAAAAGATTTTATACACATCCCCCAAGAATTTCCATAACACCCCTCTTCATACCTCATTAAGGTCATGTGACAAGAATGATGGAGCTTCAAGTGTCTCTCTTATGTGGATTTTTCATAACATGAGCATAGCCTTGACCCACTGTAGAACACATGGTAAGATCCTTACATAACCATGAATCCTCTATCCTAGTAAAATATTGCCTATATAGACCCAACGCATGATCCCTTTGGACATGAACTTGCGGAATTTTAACAAACTCAAGACCCTAAACTCAATCGCAAGACCTCGCTGTGTGAGTGGTTCAAGGAAACAAAATCATAAGATCCCTCATGAGACATGTGATGTCATTAGAAAGCTTTGTACATGTCACTTTGATCATGATATAGGCCTTAGGTGATTCATATTGATCTTACAGAATCCCGTTAACATGTTACCATTGTCACGTGATGAGCCAATGACTATCCAAATTGATCAGACAGCAACCCCTTGACATGTCTATGTTGTCACAAAAAAAACCCAAGACAAAATCATATCAATCACGTGAATTAAATTGTATTTTTTCCACCTTTGTTCTTGTGATACATCCTAGAAAATGCACATTGATCATGGAATTGTCTATAGACATGTTCGCATGAACATGCGACAGTCTAAAATAAAGTTAGGATGATCATGAGATACCACATGGTCATGTCTACTTCAATCATTCACAATACTCCAAATATATTCTCTTTGATTATGAAAATCCCTTTTACATGTCCGCTTCACTCAAGTGAGTAAATATGAGAAAATCCTGTTGGTCCTGCGTGACACCCCTGACATGCATGCTTTGGTTATGCAAAGCATCTAAGACATGTATGCTTCACCTATGCGAATTTACAAGGCAGGTTAATTGACTATGAAGGAACCCTTGAATGTGTCTTCCATATCATATTGATTCCCCAACATATCAGGTAGATGATCAAGACATATTTATAATACATCCACGACATGTCAGGAAAATCCCTTATAACATACCTATTTTGTTCGGAAGGCCTACTTAGACTCATGCCATGTGGACTCTATCTATGAACATTTTTCTACATCACTCTTTTACAAGGGAAGTTTCCTTGAATAGTTAGGTCCATGCCCTCATGCTACCCTACCAATGTCATGCTTCCAGATAGACTTCTCATGTTCATCACCACCTCTCTTTAATTCATCAGAGGATAAAGAATGAGTATTAAAATTAGGAATCCTTAGAGAATAATCCCGAGCTAATTGAGAATCCTCAACGCGTAAGCCCCAACTACCGACATAACATAATATGTCCTTGACCAATAGGGAATACACCCTGGTATAATCCCCTAGCATTCATAAAACCTTAGGGATAACCATAATGTCTCTGACTGTGATCATACACCTTATCCTATCAGTGGGTTAAGGGATAAGTGAACTATAAGAACTCTAATTCCCTATATAATTGAGATACATATGATTCCTTTATAAGTACATAGATCCAATAGCCATCCACTTAGGTGTAATTCATTTCCTAATCCACGTATTCCTGACTTATGGGATTAAATTCTCCCATAGGTCTTATATTCTTCCTCAACTATTATCAGATGAGAAGAAGACTCATACACGGGCTTCAATTTAAGTATGATCACTAATCATGCCCCCAAATTCCAAAATCCTATAAATGGGTTTGGGATGAAGTAAACAATAAGAAATATAATTCCCAACATATTCGAGATATATATGATGCCTTCCTAAGGCCCGATCTCCAAACCATATCCTCTATGAGATGGGAAGCATGCTTATCAAAGGGAAACTTTAATGTGTAATCCCCATATAGACATTATCTCATTCAATCTGTACAATATGTTTTTATATCTTATTTCTCACATCGAGCATGGATCATAAGGTCTTAGAGACCAATGATGATTTTATCAAAATCATGTTGAGATTTCCCCTAGTGTGGTCCCATCATAGGGATGTAATATTAATTACATCTCATTCCCACTCAAAGGGCCATATTCCCAAAGAAAAAATCTAGTGCAGTCTCATATGTATAAGTCCTACCTAGGGCCTTTGTTTTTATATCTCTCCCAACACAAATTCCCTTCACAAGAACTACATGGACTCTGATTCCTATTTAAATAGGATAAGTAGGATGCCTCATTGAGGCTCGAGTATGATATTTGTGTCCTTATCATATGAAGTTAAACTAAATGGATGGTTCCAGTCATATAGCCTTAAACTATATCAATGTAACTATATGGGTTTTAATTCCTATTTTCACAGGATACGTAGCATTCCTCATAGAGGTTAAATCCCAGCTCCAAGACACCAACCATCTTCCTGGACAGCAACAAACTTCAGAGTGCTCAAATAGGTCCATAGCCCAAAGAATCAAAATTAAATAAGAGATTAATAGAGTTCCCATGATATATAATCCATTGTTCCTATCGATACATTTTTGTAATCAAGTAATTGACATAGGGGTAACTAGTCTCACGTCGGGGTCTTAGAAGGATTTGATAAACATATTTTAAATCTATAAGGGAGCCCCAGTATAGGAAACAATTACCCCACCCCCCCCCCCCCTAAAGGGTACAATGATCCCAACCTCCCATCCTCTCGACCAATGTCAGTCCCCAAGAGTTTCTAGGACTAAAAACCTAGATGACCACCAGCCTATGGTAAGCAGTTAGGTACCCAGATAAGGATGAGGGAATCGTTGGGAGTTTCTGATAAAGATGAAATAAATGGCATACTCGATGCGATTGATTGAATGGGGCCTTAAAACCCCCTACAATAAAACAGTAGAGTGAAACTCATTGCATGCCTTGAAATAAAATAAAAAATATCCATCCATAAAATATGGTTATGAAAAAATCATTGTATTGATACATGGATATGGTAATATATACATACATACGAGCAATACGTTCACTACTTATTTGATAGGAAAGAGGGTGTATGATAGTGTTTTAATAATCATAATATCATTTTATCATATTTAAGATACTAAATTTATTGTTTTATTATAAATATAATATATTTATAGGAGGTTAGTAAGAGTATAAATTGAATGTGGTCAGTTACAGTGGTTACCTCTTCATCAAAACATCTCCATTGGATATCCTTTAAATAGATCTAGGTTTTCCCTTTGGAAAAAAACCAAAACCTATATAATTTTTATAAGGATTCGAATAAGATAATTTAGAAGATTATGGTTGATCTATAAAGCTAAATTTTATTTGAATAAGTAAGTTGGAGGTTCCCTTTTATAATTGAGGTGATAGGCACTTTTGGAATTTCTCAAAATATTAATTTATAAAAAACTAAATATCAATCCAAATACCTCCAAAAGGACATGAATTTGAATAAATTATAATCTAATATTGTAATATCATCAACCAATAGATTTTAGAAAAGTTTTGGTGTTATTTTAAACCTTATCATTTTCATTAACCCTTAGTTAACCCATTATAATTTTAACTATGGAAATAATTTTTTTAATATTAAAACATTGTAATTTTTACTTATATGGTGTCAATTTTCCTTAAATAGTAAATTTTTAAAATTTAAAAGGTTATAATAATCAATTTTTATTTTTTAAATAGTTTTATGATTTTTAAATAATTTAATAAAATACTATTAGTGTTAATTTTGTCACTATGTATTACATTGACTTTAATAAAATCAAAACAGTGAGAAAACTTAGAACCAAATAATTTCCTATACCTATAATATGTCATAGTTTCCTCAAATATTTGTGAGGAACCTTAATTAATTCAAATTATATTTATTTTAATATTTTTAATATCATTTATTTTATTTTTCCATTAGTTGAATAATTACTGCATCATTATTGTGTAATTATTTAAGGTAATTATTTAATTTATAAAAATTATAAAAAAATTAACATGGTGAAGATAAATATTTTATATTTATAAATAATATTTATATTTTATAATATCATTTTTTTAACCACATATTACAAATATTATACTTATTAAAAATAAGAGTGTGACATATTTGACTTTTCATTAAATTAAATACTATAATGTTAATAATCATATTCAAGTGGATCCAAATGGTCGTTGATTTAACCCTTAGATTATTATAGTAGATATATACTCAAACAATAAGATATAGTCAATGGTTTTGTTCTTTTAATGTTTCTTATCATTTTAATTAAAATCATTTTATTGATTTTTCACCTACTTTCACAAGCATTGCATTAGTATTGCATAAGCCTTAAAGATAATTATTTCACCTATAAAAATTGAAAATAAGTTACTATCATAAAAATAAATAAATTAAGCTCAATATAATCCATTATATTCATTAATAAACTTAGTTTTTTTCTATTTGAACACATAATAGATATTTAAGATAAAGAAAGTGACATTTTGTGACTTTATTTGATTTAAGTATTTCATTTTCATAGAAAAGTGTCCATTAAACAACTCAATTTCAATAATTCAGATTTTAGGATAAAATAATATTCATCCAATAAAATTTGGTTAAGTTTTAGGTTCATCTTGTATTCCTTATCACTTTATTTCTAACCTAAATTACTCAATTTAACCTTTACCATGGTAACACAATTTTACTAAGGTTACTATTCATATTTACCAAAAATAAAAGGACCTATTTATCAAATTTAAAAATTTTCAATCCAAATATGTAATATATTTTTTAAAATTAAAACCAATTAATGTGCATAATCCAATTTAAATTAAAACCTGCAAAATACAATGAAAAATAGTTTTTCAGAAAAATGCTATTTTAAAATTTAACATATTTTAATACTAAATTAAAGTATAAAATATATTTAAGAAACTATAATTATATTATTTTAAATAAAATTTAACTAATTATATTATAAATATAATAAATTACATTATTTTGATTTTAAATACTTTAAATAAAATAAAGTATTCAATAAAAATCGGTATTTTTTTACTATTATTTGAAGATTCAAACTGTTCATAAAATTATCAAAACTTCACTATAGGAAAATTTTGATATGATGATTTAAAAAATGAAGTTAATTATATCAAATAAATTTTTTAAAATCTCCATTAATTAATTATATTTTTTATATAAAAAAAATAAAAACAATTTTTAAATAATACATGTTTTTTATGAATATAATAACTTTACTAAAAATATAGTACTTATTTAAAAATAATTAAATAATATCAATGAGTAAATATATATATATATATATATATTTCATAATTATATTAATACTATAAATTTGTTCCAATTTAACTACTAAGTTATAACGGTCACATATAATTATAATATTTAGTTGTTTATTTAAGCTCAGTGTTGTGTAACTTGTACAACATCAAACATAGTATTTCCATATAAAATAAAGAAATATTAAATCCACCCCCCCCCCATGAAATTAAACCCTCACAATTTTATGTTTTTCTCAATAACCAAGGGTTTCACTTTTCAAAATACCTTTGTTGAAATCCCACATCGAAAAAAGGGTCAATAAAACTTTTGTTTGAAAAGAGGGAAAGGAACATATGAAGATAACCTAAGATAATACAAACTAGGATTACATATTAAAAAATATATACATGGAAGAGAAAACTAACTATCAAGTTCTGATGGAGATTAATATAGAACATGTTCATTATAAAGTTAACCATCGCAAAACCGTAAATCTATGATGGGTTAAAAGGCCATTGGTTTCTCAGTAAGAAAATTAAACGGATAATTTTTTTATTTTACATTTTTATTTAAATATTTTTTACCTAGAGTTGAGTAATTCCTTTACCATATATACTAATAAAATAATTAAATATACATACTTAAAAATTAGAGTTTCATACTTTAATAAATTTCCACCACAAACTCATCTTTTTCTCCAAATTATGATAATTCAAGATGAATTTTTCTTTCCTTAAGCACTAGAATTAACTTATAATGAATCACATAATCCAAATAAGTTTAACTATCTATGTCTCTTATCTTGAAACATCAACCAAAACCAAAATTTTTATTATAAGATAAGATAATTCTCTAAAAATAATAATCCTTTAAATGATGAAAAACTATTTTAATCTCCAAAATTCAACAGTAATATCGAAAGTTATAACCTTATAATTACTCAAAAATATATTAAATTTATTTTGAAACCCAATAACCTTAAGGATTTGATCACATAGTCTTCTAAGATAAATTTTAACTTTTATCTCCTAATAACACTAGTCTCTCTTAATATCTCATACCAAAAAGTAATTTCCATAATAATCCTCAAGGTAGGCTAAACATTTTCATAAATAACCTAAATCACCATAAATCAACAATAAAACCATATATAATTCATCCTTTATTCCTAAAATAAAATACCATAGTATTTTATTTACCTTAATCATATATTATTCCCAAAATAATGAATGTATTCTGAAATAACATTAATCACATAACACCAAATCAATTTCTAATCCCAATGGTTTTCTATATGATAAAAATTATGTTACCAAAATTAAAATAACCTTTATCCATTGGATTATTTAACTAATAATAAAATGAAATACAAACTGGGACATCACATAGTTCAGTGGTAGGTGACATACATGTGGCCTGGTTAGATATAAAAGGTATTCACCCATCTTATGAGTTTTCCTTTTTCTAAAACTGTGTTAATATAATCCTTAAAAGTTTATAGTAAAGTGATAAACATCATCAAAAATAACCTTTACATATTCAACATTAAAGAAATTTTTTACCCTCAAATGTTATCTCATACCTTTCATTTTGCATGCAAAAATAAAATAACCCTTAATTACCTCAAAAAAATAACTATCTCCAAGAATATCATTATTCACCTTAAATTTTCATATCATAAAACCTAAAAAGGGGTTTCTAAGATTCTAAAATTATGGCCTTATATACCCAACATTCTGTCTATAACTCTTAAGATAACTTCTCTTGAAAACAACTTAATCTCTAATGTTATCTAAACCATACTCTGATAAAAAAAGAAATATCCTAGAATCTTCACTTCTGGATCCACTTATAAAGACGTAAATTTTAAAAAAAGTGACCTAATTTTTTTCAATAAAAAACATACAACGTCAAAAGAAAATATTTGATCACTTTCATACCCAAGTACCTTTTAGGTTTAGAGTTTTATAGGATTAAGAAAAACTCCTAATAAATTCAGTTCTTAAAAAACTAGTTCATAAAAATCAATATTATCTCACACTATAACCATATTTTCATAATTAAAAATATTTCATCAACATCATACATGTGAAATCCTACTATAAAAATTTCATTTAACATCTTTCCTCATAACCTAGGAAAAAGAAACATAAAAAAGGGTGATCTCACATGCTCAGTAAGGGGGGAAATAGGATATATCAAACCATGATCATATAAAATCATAAGATGAGTATAAGGGAATTTTTTCATGAACATGAAATTTTAAAATTATACCTTATATATCAAAAATAAAAATTTTGAGTCATGGAATAAAACATAGATGTTTATAAGGCATTATTCAAAAAATAATCAAAGAACATGAGAAATGAGAGAATTACATAACACATAAAATTGTTTCAAGAACTTAATGATGGAAAATCATTTTTATATTAGTCAAGGCTCACTTACAATACTGTAAAAATAGACAAATACCCTTATTGAGCTAATTTCACTCCTCATTCCATCACTGCATTATTGAACTGGTTCACTCCCCCATTTCAGTCCTATCTATCTCATTAGATATAAATCATTACCCAATGTATTAGAGGGAGATATAGGTCCCACCCATTATATAATTAAAACCATATATATGTGTTCTACAAGAATATGAATCATTCCTCATATCATAACCCATAAAAAGAAATGGATTTTATAAAGATTCAATCGTGACATAACTCACAGAAATGAAATAGAATTCAGAAGCATCGTGCCATCGTATAATTAAACAAATCATATTTAGAAAAATAATGGTATCCTTGGATCATTTCCTTGTTAAGGAATGATTAACACAAATAGAAGTCATATTAGATGGGAAATAATTTTGAAATATCATTTTAAAACATTTCTTTAGGAAAATATCATTTCCACAATGAAAAATGATTTTTAAATCAAAAAACATATGGAAAATAGTTTTCAATAAAAATATACTTGAAAATTTTATAAATTAAACTTTTAAAAAAAATTTAAAAATCATTGAAATTATTTTTCTTGAAAATTCCTAAAATATCATTTAAAAAAAATTTGAAAACATTTTTAGAAAGCATGGTTTTTTAATAAAATAAAATTCTAACCAAATAAAAAATAACATTAAAAGGAACATATAATATCATTAAAATAAGTATATTCTTGATACTACATGTCAAATGGTAGTATATTCACCTTGTAAAATAATATAGGTGCATAACTTAACATTTTTCTCAAAGAAAGAAAATTGAGACAAAATTACCTTAAAAATTTGGTAAATATTGAATTGTCAACCACATGAAAGAAATATCATCAAATGGATATATAAATTGTAATTAATATAAGTTTAAGTATCATATATCACATTCATGGGAAGTATATACACCTGATAAAAGAAACTATTGGCAAATATGGAATAAGTCTCACAGAAATAAAACTGAGATAAGAAATCTCCTTACATATATAATATCACTGAAGTTAAATTGATCAAATGAATTGATTTTGTGTATTAAATATAAATCCACATAATAAAATTTAAATAAAATATAATATAATCAAGATTTATTTAAAACATAATCATATAATTACTTAAACAATAAACTAATAGTTTAACCCAATAAATGGAAATTTAGTTAAAAATCCCTCTACCTAAAGTCTCGAATTTATTTGATTACATTCAAACTTTATTTATAATAAATATGAATTTATTATAAATTATTTCCATAACCATATAATTATAATACCATTATTTATGACATCTTGTCATCCATTTATTAGTATTTTTTTAAAATCATTATTATGGGTGATAACTGATTTGTTTTCCAAGCTTGTTTTTGTTCGATGGTCTCGGTCCATATACTTCGGTATTTATTTCCATAATTTCTATAATTTTAATCATAGTATAAAAATAATATATAATAATTATATAAATATTTATATTTATTAATATAAATTATAAATATAAAATGAATTAATCTATTCATGGAGATGGTGGGTCGTATGTACGAATGAACACTATTTTTTGATTGATGGAATGAGAGAAAGGTAAATAATAATTCATATTTTTAAAAATAATTATTATATAATATATATATATATATATTCATTAAAACCATCATAATACCCATCCATAAAATATGTTGATGAAAAATGAATCGTATCGCTACGTGGAGACGGTAAGTCGTACGTACGCACGAGCCATACTTTCACTTCTTAATTGATGGGAAAGAGGGTGTATGATGGTTTTTTCATAATCATAATAAAATTTTATAATATTTAGGATACTAAGGTTTTTATTTTATGATAAAAATAATATATTTAGACGAGGTAATAAAGATTATAAAAATAAAGTGATTGGTTAGAGCGATTACCTCTTCTTTCAAACATCTCCTTTAGATATCCTCTAAAGGTCTCTAGGTTTGGTCTTTTGAAAATAAAAGTACCTCTATAATGTGTAAAGGGAACTGGATAAGATAATTTGGAAGATTTGGGTCGATTAAGAAAGATCAATTTTATGTGAATAAGTGAGGGAGGAGGTGCCCTTTTTTAATTTAGGAGGGAGACACTTTTGAAATTTATCAAAAGATTAATTTTTAACATATTAAATCTCAATAAAAATACCTATAAAAGGAAATTAATTAGAATATAAGAAATTATATGGTTTTAATATCATAATCCAATATACTTTAAACAATTTTGTGTGCAATTTTAAACCATATCATGTTTATTAACCCTTAGTTAACCCATTTTAATTTTCAGTACGGTAACAAATTTTTTAACATTACAACATTGTAATTTTTACTTTTATGGTGTAAATTTTCTATAAATAGTAAATTTATGAAATTTTAGAACTTATAAAAATAACTTCATATTTTAAAAAAAATTATTTTTAAATAATTTAATAAAATATTATTTACATAAAATATCAATAGTGTCAATTTTCACACTATTTATACATTGGCTTTAAGAAAATAAAAATAGTAATATACCTTATAAAAAATCATTTAATACACTCCTAATATGTAATATTCACCTATAAAATCAGAAGTCACCTTAATTAATTCAAAATTTATTTATTTTAAAAAAATTAATATCATTTTTTCTCTTAGTTGAATGATTGTTGCATCATTGTTATGTAGTTTTTTCAGGTAATTATTTAATTTTAAAAAATTTAAATAAATTATCATGATGTTGATAAATATTTTCTATTTATAAATAATATTTATAGTTGAGAATATATAGTTTTTATCCCTGTATTAAAAATATTACATTTATTAAAAATAAGAGTGTGACATGATTGACGTTTCATTAAATTAAATACAATAAAGGTGATAGTCATATTAAAGTGGATAAGAATAGTAATTAATTAAAACCTCTTATGATTATGGTCAAGATATAATCAACCAATAATATTTAGTCATGTTTTTAGGTTTTTTAATGGTTCTTATAATTTTAATTAAAATAATTTTATTGATTTTTCATCTGCTTTCATAAGCACTGCATTTGTATTTCATAATAATTAAAGGTAAAAATTTCACATATAAAAATTAAAAATAAATAAATAAAACTTAATATAATCCTTTATATTCATTTATAAGCTAATTTTGTCCATATGTGGACACAAAAGAGATATTTAAGATATAGAAAGTGATATTTTGTGACTTTATTTGATTTAAATTTTATATAAGTCATTCTAATAGAACGGTGCCCATTAAGCTACTCAATTTAGATCCTTGGGTGTTAAGGTTTGAATTATCTTCATCCAATAAAATTTGGGTAAGTTTTATGGTCAATTTATAGTACTTATCATTTTATTTTTAACCTAAATTACATTATTTACCCTTTACTGCGGTAATAAAATTTTTCCAAGGTTACTATTCATATTGAGCCCAAATAAAAGGTTCATATTTAAAAAAATTGGAAATCATGAATTCAAATATGGAATCCATTTTTCAAAATTAAAATCACAAAATTTTTAGAATTTAATTTAAAATAAAACTGACAAAATGCAACGAAAAAAATGTTTTTTGGAAAAATACTATTTTAAAATTTAAAATATTTATATATGAAGTTAAATTATAAAACCAATTTTATAAACCATAATTGGATTATTTTATATAAAATTGAAATAATTAGATTTTAAAGATAATACAGAACATAATTTTACTTTTAAATACGTTAAATTAAAAATGGTTTTCAATAAATATCAGTATTGTTTTACAATTCATTGAAAATCAAAATGTTCAAAAATTATCAACATTTCACTGTAAAAAAAATTTGATATGATGATTTCAAAAATAAAATTAATTTTATCAAATAAATTTTCTAAAATCTTCATAAATTAATTGTATTTTTATATAAAAAACAATAAAAATTATTTTTGAAGAAAAATAATTTTTGATGAATAAATTGAATTTACTAAAAATCTAGTACACATTTACAAATAATTAATTAATACATTTTAAATGAGTATGAAAATTATATTTATGTCATAATTACATTAATAATATTCATTCCCTCTAATTAAATGGTTAGTTTATAATGGTCAAATTTAAATAATAATAATATTTTGTTGGTTTATGCTCGGTGTTGCGTGTCTTGTACACCCTCAAACATAGTATTTCCTTCTAGAGTCTCAAGATATTACATCAGGGTACTCTTTCACAACCCTAGGAAACACTTATTGTTGAACCTATGAAAAGATTAGCATTAGTTCGGCTATAAAAGTAGACAAGGATGTAACATGCATATGATTTAATGGAGGGTCTTGATCGAAAACAAACATCAATGTCTCTCCAACAGCATCATAGAACACAACCTACCTCCTAATAAAATCCACAATATCATGAACTGAATAAAACCAGTTCATTCTTATGATGATTTCATATGGTTATATCTATAAATATATTAATTCTCTCCAAGAGTAGTGCTTCCCCAGCACTAGATCACAGTCTTTACTTACTTTATACAAGTCAGCTCAACCTCCAAATGGCATTGTCAATGCCGCCAAGGGAACATGAAGCCTCTCTCACTCAAGTCCCAAAGAATGGATAGGTAAAGTGATATCAAGGAGTTTTTCCCTCATTAATCAAAAAACTCATTCACCCATATAGAAAACAAGAAAAGGGTATCTCAAATGACATCGGGCTCACTTGGCATTGGTAATGCTAAAGTATGAAGCTGGCCCCAAACTGCTCCACAACCTCTCTAAACCCACTAAATACCACCTCCATGGATTAAATATGATCTCTAAGGATGAGAATAATATCAAGGATCTCCTCTTCCTACCACATATACTATTTGTTGATCCCAAACTAGAGCACCTTGTTGCTGCTACCTCGGCTAAAACTGCCTCAATGGTATTGCCTAAAGAAGAACACCAAGAACATGCTAACTATTCAGAAATTTTTGGTACTGTATCTATTTATGAATTCATCCCATATAATAAAAACATGATTTTGATCCTTAATAATAAGTTTGAGAGTTGACACCCCTCGAAGAAATGGGACTATGAGAGTTGGGACCTACCCTCGGCTGACTAAAAACTATTATGTCCTAAAAATTGGGAACCCCGGACCATATCTATACTTTTTGATGAATCTTGATGAATCCCCTCTCATGATAACCTGGTTTTATCCATAATCCTCTCAATATAATTTTCTCTCACCAGTACCTTGAGATACATCTTCAGTATAAATAGGGTGACATGGTACTAGATCGTTTGATGCAAAGCCTCTTAGAATTTCCTCACCTAGGCATCCTCATCTAGAAACAGGTCTGAATAATATCATAGAAGAGTCTTGAAATAGATCCCATACACTAGATATCCCTATCGAAGGGTAATAATCTCATGGTGACGGGTCGCCTTCGCGATCAAATAAAGAAACTATTCTCTGAACTGATCTTGAAAATTTTCTAATTAGACTGCTAACTCCTCACGATCCCTATGGAATAATAACCCCCAATTCCTTATTTCCCCACATAGTATTGTCACATCCAATGATAACCAGTTCTCCTTCCATGAAAGGGTCAAACTAAAATATATATCAACCTCCTCCAATAAGTCTTCTGTAACTATATATGAAATAGATATCTCATACTTATATAGTCTCTGGCACTGAAACTATTGGATTTTCATCCTCCAAGTGCCCCCATTTTCAAACTCTATTTTTTGTTGATATTATAGAATATCCTTCTAAACATCTTCATAATTACCCTAATGAGGATGTTGACCAAGATTCATGCCTAAAAAAAGAACAAACATGTTTGAACTTCTAAATATAGAATATGGAATATTTAACATTAATTATTTATTTATTTATTTTATATTTTTTAAGGTTTTAAACTATCCCAAGGTCTACCTATTTCAAACACAACCACAAAGAATAATGATACATGATCCTTTCATATGTTTCAACCATGTAGCTAGTGTTTCTTCATTTATTAGGTTCAATAAACATAAAGTTCCATGCATCAGATCATTGGGGGCACTAAATACTTGTGTCTTATCTGGTATCTCATGTTTACATCGCTTACTAAACATATCATACATTGTTTCCCTACCAACTCATGAAACCTCACTTATTCCTACCTTCAAACTCCATTATATCCCTCAACCTGAATATCTGTTACCACTCTGTCGTGTCCCCTTAATAAAGGGAGAGAGATAGTGACTACCTGATTTTCAACCTCCTGTAAGCCCCAGGTTGGTGACAAGAACTAAGGGTATAATAAACATGTGTATGGTAGGAATTAACCTCTGAGATAAACATGAGGAAGAGAGAGATAAGAATGATATAACAACCAACACCTACTCAGACACACACAAACACACACAAATATATATTTATTTATTTATTTATTTATTAAATATGGGTGAAAACATTCAATTACATACAATACTAAACATCTGAAAGGAAAAATACAAGTACCAAAAAGGTAAAGAAGATAGTGACCACAAAGCCCAAACAGATCCTACAAAACCTTGACTTATTAATATCCATCTTGATCTCTATATTACTCTAGATAAATTGAAAAATGTATATATATACATAGTTTTAGCATAACAGTATACTCAATTGGATCCTCCTCATAGCCTCTTATGAAAAATATAAATAAAGGATGCTAAATCATAGTGAACAATAGTGAAACTAACTCATCACCTAAATAGGTATACTATTTTACCAGCCTCACCATGGCGATCTCTCAACAAGTATCACATACAAGAGAGAATATAATATAATAATAAAAAATCAAGGGTACCCCTCTCCCACTTCCCCACTAGTTTTCTGCTCTGCCCCAATATTGCACATCTTGAGCCAGCTCTCACCAAAAGTAATTCATCCCGAAAACACCTGGGGAATACATCACAACATGAACCCCCTACATCAAATAACCACTCCATCACATCCACATATCCACATATAGTAACTAGTTCATTTCTAAGAGCCACCATATCCCATATGATGTATATCGAACATCGGGTATTATACCTCAATCCATTAAAGCCCATAATCTGAGTATGTACCTCAAGACATTATAGACAATACACATTAGACCTATAAAAATCCATTTGATACTATACCCAATAATACATGATTTTGAAATAACCAAAATCCATCACATTCCGTTGCACACATATATAGGAAAACTAAACATCATTCACACTAGCACAAGTAACTACCAAGAGAAGAGAGCAGAGCCATAGGGGGTAGTCATCCATCCATCCTCCCATCAGTATGCTGGGGAAACACCCTCCCATAGTCCACTAGGAATCAGTCTCCCTCGAAAACATGGGTGGGGTATCATATTAAATAAGAGAATATACATTATTTAATATATCTCACAACCACACTGTGGTCGTAGCCTAGTCTTAGACTCAACTGTAGCTAACATCTCTAGGACTCCCGAACACCTATACTAATACCATATATCTTATAATCACACAAGCATATAAAATATCTTTATTAATAACTTCTTTTATTTTGAAACTATTTATTCCCATTAATTAATTTATTAGACACTAATTAACCATTTACATTATTCAATGTTACATTTCATTCTATTACATTAATCATTGGAGTAAATTTCATACTATCCATGAATAATAAAAACCAATTCCATGGTTTATCAATATTAACATCTTTTAGCATTTTCATTCCATCATCAACTATTCCTGTGGGTTAAACATTTATTTTTTAATTATTATCATAATTCTATATCCAGTTACTCTATGAAAACTATCCTAAGATACCACCAAGAGGAAACATGAAAAAAAGCACCTCCAGCTGCCTCGTGCAGTGGGGAAAGGAATAAAGATAAAATATGAAAACCAAACATTGGACATTAAACATATTCAAGTGAGCATACTACCTCAGCATCTCATTCATGAGTAATCTCAACTTTGACCTATTCCATAACCTCTGGTTCCATCCCTCACACCCACATGCATATACTGATGCATCTCTCCACCACAGATGTCATCTTATACAACATCATATGGGCCACCCTATACCATATAAAAACATCTATCCTAGGATAACATCATATCTGAGTCTCCCTACCCATATATCACACATTATCCCAACAATATTAGCCACATCAGGCTCAAATCATAATTATTGTATCTATATCACATAAAAAATTATTAGGAATAACAAAATAAATCAATAGGGCAGTTGGGCCCCCAAAACAAGGCATTCAACCTTCTCATGAAAATGAGATCTCAAGGCTTCAAAGAATGATACTCGACTTCTCAAGAAAATTGTAAACTTAGACCATATAAGAAGAAATTAATTTATCACACAACTAGTTATTATTCCTTCTTGAATTAACAAACTCATTAATTAATAGCTTCCAACTATGGACACCCTAAGACATCAAGCTATAACAAGCTATCAAAGGAAAAACATGCTCTTAGCATTTAATTACTATTTCAACAACCTGTATAAGTATCATTTTCAATTAAAATTAATTCTCAATTGTAAACATGAATCATATTATTTATAAATTTCATTAACTATATAGAATATCAAATTCAATTAAACATGTTCATTACATCAATTTTATT
Source organism: Viscum album (assembly GCA_963277665.1). Lineage (NCBI taxonomy): Eukaryota > Viridiplantae > Streptophyta > Magnoliopsida > Santalales > Viscaceae > Viscum > Viscum album. The sequence goes on from OY728152.1 coordinate 2,091,598,676, forward strand.
ATAATCAAATTACATTAACCACCAAATTAAAAACATGCCTCTTATTTAATTTCTCAAGCCAATTAATTATAAATAAATTTTGGCTTTATGTTCTTTACCAATTTTCATTCAAGAAAAATATGTGAATCCATAGAATAAATAGAAATGATAATAAATAAATTCCTAGATTTCACACAATCTAGAAAATAATACGGCAAACTACTATCATAATATAAAGAGAAGACATATGCATTTGATCATTATCCAATTCCTTAATTTACTTCAGTATTATTATTAGGTTAGTTTCGTTATCATCCAAATAGATAAATCCTAATAAATTTGCGATTACATGTAAATAAATTGAGAACTAATAAATCCCTAACATCAGAATTATTCAATGTTCTTCGTATGAGAACGAACCAAGTCATAGATATTTAATCACCTCTCATACAATAACTATATCCATCCAAGGAAACCGCAACATTATCTCACCAACAACAACTAATAGAAACCCCATTAGAAACATGGAATGTTATTTTACATCACTTGGAAAGATAAATGGAAGGATATGAGATAAAACTAGAATAACCCTCTAGAAAATGAAGGTAGAAATCACCGTGGATCACCATGGATCAAATAAAAATTCCCAAGGATCGATCCCCGTTGAAGGGTTCCCAAAACACTAAGGGGAGGATCCACTAGATACTGAAGAATGAGAGGAATAATAGGGTTTGAGAAACCCTCCGAGACACTTAACCTTTTATTAAACCGCTACACAGGATGTTTACATAGAGTGTAAACCATTTACATGTCTTGTAAATTTTGGGCATCAGTTTTCACTGAAAAATAAATCACATTTTTATTATTTAACCCATATTATTTACTCATCATGTAACATTATATGAACTATAATTAACATGATGTGAACTTTACATACATAGTGTGTAATCTTTACACATCATGTATTCACCCTACTTCCAGCATTTTTAGTATCCAACACCTCTAGTCTACTTCCAAGCCTCCTTCAAGCACCACAAGCTTCAGAAACACACAAAGGGTCAGTCTAAATAGATCTAGGCCCTTAAACAGTGGAACTTTTCATTGTGTTTGTATCCCCTAAAAAATCAATATACAAATAACCTTCAATAGATCATGTATTATGAAAAAAAATATGTATACCATTTATTCATTTTAGATACCATAGTATCCACGTTGTGTCTTCCAAGTTCTCTTTCCCTAAATTTTACATGTACCGACTATTGAATCCCACTTTATATTAAATTTTTGGGTGAGTAGAACCATGGTGTACATTATAATTCCTAATACTAATGAAAATGGGACCTTCGCCATATAATTAACATAATATTGTAGTTTTGGTGATTTCAACTTAGATAATTTAATGTTCCTGAGAAACATAGCTGAGACTAACTTACATAAATATATCTGAAATCTCTAAAATATCTTATAGATTTAGTTAGTATAAGAAAAAACCAAAATTCATGATTTCTTATCTTTCTCAATTCTAATCCTAAAGATTTTATTAGCTTTAATGTGATCATAGATCTTAAATCTTCCAGAAAATATTTATGTGTCTTCTTAATTCTCAAAATTTATAATCATTTCATGGGAATTCCATCCACATATAAGAGTATGATGATGAATATTATATACCTATACAATTTATGGTAGCAATGGTGATATGAGTTTCTCCACATGAAACACTTCTCCACCATAAAATATTCTAACTTCTAGTTCCATTTACTTAGTTCTTATTTTAAAATGTAGAGGTTTATTTTCAATTTATACACAAAAACTTGTATCTAATTTTCTAAAAAAACAAAAAATGTTTCTTTATGTAAATTTCCTCCTCTAAAAATCCATGGATAAATTTTTTCTTTACCTCTATTTTATCTAAGTGCATGTTTTGGAAGAAAACAAACATACCACTATTAGGATAGTAGTATTCATAACTACTAAGGAAAAAAATCAGAGAAGTATAAAACTTAGTTCTTATAAAACCCATCCACCAACCTTATCTTATACCAATTCCCTATATCGGGTTCTTCTTTTAATTAGAAGACCCCTTTGATCTCTAATACTTTCATTCCAATTAGTATTTATGTTATCTCCCAGATGTCATTTTACTGAAATGAATCCAATTCATATTTCATATATAACTCCCAATTTCTATAATAATTGAGATAAACCACTTATTTTGGGCTCTCAGGATCTCCACCATCCATTAAATGTTATAAATTCAAGTAAAAATCATCCCAATATTCTGATCATCTAACTCTAGAATTCATTCACAACTCTTCTAATATCTTATCCATTTTGTTGTACTGTAATTTCTAGAATGTTGCATTTATTTACTCTGATGTAAGCCTAACATGTTCCTAATATCTATGGTATATCTTTTCTGGGTTAAATTTCTAAACATTCAATGGACTCTAAACTCTCTATAACTTATGACCTTCATGTTCTCCAATTCAGTTAAAATTTTATTTGATCAAATAAATTTTTTCTCTCAAATTATTTATCTTCCAAGTTCCTATTTTTTCACAAATCCATCTCATTAAAGATAACATTTTATATTCTAATTATTTATTTATTTTCATCATCCCAAAGTTGGAACCCAAATTTTTTCTTCACTGTAACCCACAAAGAAAAATGTAAAATACTTTTATTTTAGTTTCTCCCAGTATTTTTCATCTACATGGATAATAGTGAGAAAAACAAAAACCATGATGTGGTTAATTAATAATTATTTTCTGTACCATGGTGCTTTTATTATTTCCAACCCCATCGGTACTAATGAACATTTGTTAATTATGTTTATTGTGTGGTTTATTTCTTCTGCCCAAAATTATTTATGCATTCTAGAATGAAAACATATGCTTCATTCCATCTAAATTAATGGTTGATTAATTCTTTCAACTACTTAATTTTTATATAGTGTCTAAGGTAGAAACTTATCAATTCTGATTCCCCTATTGTTATATTATTTTCAGAAGCTCTTTCATCTATACTCACCACTGATATCAGATCTTAAGTATCTCATCTTTCATCTAGACTCCCTTTCCACTAGGAATCTTTATTGAAAAAAATACTCTGAACACAACATATTTATGTTTCAAAAATTAAACCCATAATTTCTTCAGGGAGTCATCAATTAATGATAAAGAGTATTGTTAACCATTGTGAGATCAAATTGTGGTTATCCCCCAAACATTTGTATGCTCATGTTATGAAATCTATCTTTTTGGTTCCTGTCAATTATGATTGTATTAAAATTTTCATTTTTTAAGTGTATAAAATTCTCACAAGTTTTGAAGACTGTATGATCTATATTAAACATAACTTCTAATACTATACCTTTCATGAAATTCTCACTAATATTACCAAAGTAGTAGTTCCATGATTCTAAACTATATAATATTGATGCTTCAAAAAAATTTCCCCCATGTTCCTTTTTAGTTTAGTACAACATTCTATAATTTACACCGATTCCAATAAACATAGAACCCTGAGTGACTTTCTACACTCCATTTATTAAGATAGTTCTAAACCCATCTTCATTCATCTACATAATGTAAATAATGGTTTTCTGTAAACCATATATGTTCCAAACTGTCATAATCAATAGAAATATTTCATTCTTCATCTAATCTCTAACATCTCAATTTACCATGATTTCAATATCCTCATCATCATTTAAGTACACCTTGATAAAAACTTTTGGAAACATAATTGAACATGTATCCATTCTCTCCCATAGATTAGAAAATGCACTCAAATATATGTCTAGAATTTCACTAAAACATTGGATACAATTATCAAGATGATATTACTCCCATAAACTATAGTATTAATGAAACTAGACCTTCTGGAATCTTCCTTATAGAGGTTCTCCCTATGGCCTTTTCCATAATTCTTTATATTTACCCCATTTCTATAATTATATCATGTTGGACCGAGTTCAATCAATTTACCTCAAATTCTAACTCTAGATTTAGCATCCAAATATCTTCAAATTATTTTTTGAGGAAACTATCCAATACCTTCCAAGTTAAGTGAATTTTCTATGGGTTCTAATAGTATTATCTTTTAAATTTCCTTATTTATTATTAGTTCTATAAAATACTCAGACACTAACTCTTTATTCCTATAAGAATTTCTCATGGTAGTTACCATCGTTTCCTAACTTTGAATAAGTGAAGATAATAATAGTAGTACCCACACCTATTTCATGGTATTTAAATTAATTGATTCAAGATAAACTCAAATTATATTAAAATCATTCACATGATCTTCCACATATTTTTCTTCTAACATATCTATTCTAAAAACCACTATATAAATAAAATTTAGTTCATTACTATTGACTTTCTTACAATTCCTCTATTGAATTCATTAACTCCAGTAAGATATTCACCTCTTGAATGTTATTGGTGAAATTATATTATAGTAATATATAAATCATACACAAATCCTTTCTATACATAATTTCATATTCCATTTCCTCTATTTATTCAATATTAACTCTTTCCCAAATAACTTCCAAGACCTTCTGAATGAGATACTCCTCTATCTTCATTCTCTTGAATTAAAAATCTTTTCCATAAAACTTTTCTATATGGATATTTCCTTCCCCAAACACTATATCATATTATACAAATAATTCCACTAATATTCTAATTATCTAGATTATTTAAGAGTATTATAACATATAATAATAAGAATAAAAATACCTTAAAGGAATCCTATCAAACATCTGTATATTGGAATTTAGGAAGAAAACCCCAACCCTAGTCATCTCACTATGTCAAAAACTCTAGAAATCACACTTCATGATTGAAAAAAACAATCAAGAAATAAAAAATTAAACAAAGAAACAATTTTATTTATATATTTTATAATTAACCCTTATATATATGATAGAACATTGTTTCAATCTTTATTACTAATAAAAATTATAAGTATTTAAAAATTAATTAGTAAATATAATTGATATCAATACTTTTTCATCTCATCACTGAACAATGGTACAAGTAGTCCACCCCCACTCAAATAGTGGGACCCATCCGATTATTCTATTGCACCACCATCCAAAAAAAATGGATCCACCATTGATATTTGGTGACCTTCGATCTCTTATTGCTTTCCTCAACTTGACCTCTAACATCTAGATGATCTTTCATGAAAAATTAAAAATTTATTTTAATTTTTATTAATTATAGGACTACTATAAATCCATTATAATATGGTATCTTACATTTAACATATCTCTATTGAATATATTCAATACATCTACATGAAACTCATGGTCGATCGATCTACCTTGGTTTCTCATTCCGAAGAAACATAACCAGGTTTCACCTTATTAAGAGTGTGTTTACATAGTTTATTTTATTTGTTAATTGGTAGTTGGGGAGCTACTATAACATTTTTGACCGGTTATTTATGGAATGTAAAGTTTAAGTTGAATTATTTTTAAGTTAAAACCCTAAATTAGGGTATTCAAAGAAGATATTCAGGAAGATTCTCTGGTTTTATTATGTACATGGAAGGAAGAGGAAAATACTTGTAGTAAGGAAATCATATAGGATGATCAAAATCAAGATGAAAGAAATGAGGTAAGTTAAAGGGTTATATTCCTACTTACAAGAGTTTTGTGAAGAAATAGAATGTCAAAAATACATATAGATAATCCTAGAAGGAACCTTAAACAAATAAAATAAACATAGATATTAAAGGACCCAATAATGTTTTTCTGCTGAGTGTGGATATCCCAATGAAGTCTTGGATTTTAGATTTAGTGGAATCCTTATATTCCACATAAAAGAAAATATTGTTTAATAATTAGGTTTTAGATAATTTTTGAAAGGTTTTTCTTATAGATGATCAACTCTTACAAATTATTTGAAATAGTGATGAAAAAATCAAAACTAATCATTTGAGTTTGATCTTTTTAGAGAATTTTTAATATATTAATGGATTGAGAAGGATTATTATTTTCATTAGGTAGCTTAAGGATTTGTTTTTTAGTACCATGTTCACTAGTGGTGCATAGAATATATCCATTGGAGCTCTGGTCATAGATTGTGGAGTAAATAATGTAACTCTATATAATATGAATGAAAATTTCATAGACATTATTTCAATAAAAAAATATTTAAAAGATACTAAAATGTGTAATTATTGGTTATAAAACATTATTGAGAAGGGGATGAAGGCATTAGAAATAAACAGGATTATTCTAGAGCTAAAGTTGGTGGAAGTTTTCCTATGTGAAGATTGTATCTTTATAAAATTTAAGAAGTTATATTTAAAAAAAGGATGAATAAAACTGAAGGTTATAAATATAGACCTAGTACATACTGATGTTTGGGTAACTAAATAATTAAATTACCATATAGGTACATAGTATTGTATGGAATCTATAAATAAATCAATAATTAAGTTATGGTTTTACTTTCATAAAATTAAATTTTATGTATTTACCACATTTTAGAAGTGGAGACCTTTGGTGGAGAATGAGTCCAGATCAAAGTTGAAATAATTGAGGTCTGAAAATGGAGGAGAGCATTACAGTAAATTGTTTTGGAAATTATATAATAATAATGGAATTTAATGGTAGATTACTCTTCTAGTTACCCAACAACAAAATGATATAGATGATAGGATGAATAGGACATTGAATGAACTTATCATAAGTATGAGCCTACACTCAAGATTACCCAATATAATCTGGGTAGAGGTAGTTAATATGGAATTATATATCATCAACAAGATTCTATTTGTTCCAATGGTAAAATTTATACCTAAGGAGATCTATTTAGGAAATTAGTTAATAATCTCTCATTTATAATTTTTTGGTTACTCAGTATATATACATATAGATGTTGATAAAAGGGACAAGCTTGATTCTAAATCATGTTTCTTTATTATAAATAGTACTAAGTAGTTTGGATATTTCTTTTAAGATGATGATAATAAGATGATCACTAAAATTTTGAATTTGATACTTAATGAAGGTGTTATGTACAAAGACCACCATGCAGTTAAATCGATGGTGGGAGGGTTAGAAAGTGTATCTCAAAGGTTCATCTGAGAATGTAACAAAAAAACTGGTAGATACCACTCCTTAAGTAAATTTTAAAAGATCAATAAGGATGAGAAGACCTATGCAGAGGTATTCATCATCCCTATACAATTTTTTATTTACTGGTAGTGGAGTGCCAAAATAATTTGAAGAGGAAATGTAGTTGAAAGATTCAATAAATTTAGAGCTATCTATGAAGGATTTTATTTCTTCATTTCATGATACAAATACGTATAAGATAACTCATTTTCCATAAGTAAATAAATAAATATAAAACAGATGGGTATATCAGTTCAATAAATAACATTATGGTAAGAGGATATATAATATCGGGTTAATGGTCAAAGATGTTCAGTGGAAAGAAGGTATGAATTTCACTAAAATTTTATCACATGTAGGGAAGCTTACCACCATCTTGGTGGTTCTCAGTATTATTTAAATATATTATATACATCTTGAGGTTATTGATGTGAATTCTAATTTTATTCATAAATATTTGGATAAGGACATTTATATTGTAACACACCGAGTTTTTATGAACCTTTTTTTGGAAAAAATTAAACTTTGATATATATCCTACAATGCACTAAGTAAAAAACTCCTTTCACATGGAATGTACTTGTCATATATTACACACAACATCGACTTGGCTTATGATACACACAACAATGAGTTGGCATAGGATACATGTAGCACTGGGTTTCTACAAAACATATCTTTTTTTATAATTATTTAAATGAGATAATTATAACATATCTATTAAACATAGTTATATGAATATTAATAACTAATTTTAAAAAATATATATATTATATATATATTTAAAACATATTTTTAACAAAATATATGATTTTTTGTAAAGTCCTTCTATGTTTAAAAATATCGTTTTCTCGAATAAACTGTTTTTAATGTCCTTTTGTGAAAAAATATTAAAAATAATTTTAGACACATTTTGAAATTTAATTTTATAAATTAAACTTTATTTTTTAATTTATAATTTTTAAATTATCTTAGGGTAAATTTTTTGGATTTTTCTAACAAACTTCATTTTTTGATGAATAGTTAATTGTACTGGATTTTAATTCAAAACTGCTTTTGAATTAAATTTATTTATAAGGATTATAAGGATAAATTATATTTTAAATTGTTTTAATAGTTTATTTAGATTATATTTTTATCAATTAATCCAATTTTGGTCATTGGAACCAATTTCACATTGAAAAAGGATATATAAACTTAGTAAACTTTTGATCATTTTTACTTTGAAAACCCACATTGTCAACCCGACTACAAGATTATATTTAAATTAATATCTACCCTTATGTGATTATAATCTGGAAAAAAAGTATTTCATATTTTTAAACATAATAATTTATAATTTATAATAAGATAATATTTTTTATTGACCAAAAATATTAGTGAAAGTGATTAAAATTAATTACATCATTTAAGAGAAAAATTAGGCTAATAAAGTACTAAACCATAAATATAATACCCAAAACTATCTAGAAACTTGTCCAAAAACAATTTTATGGACATTATTAGTCCATTAACCTTCCATTATTAAGTTTAGTTGGTTTGGTATGAATTTTTTTAGGTAAAAACGTGGGTACACCTAACTTGTTTTCAAAAATACCAAGTGTGTCCTTTCCCCTCCCTATAAAGGACACCAACTCTACCCATTTCCAAACACCTATAAATCCACTTGTATCACAAAATAATATAATAAAATAATATCCTAACATCCCTCGCTTACTCTTATAATCATTCCCTTTGTAATAAGTAAATTCAAGGAAGCCTTTTGGCACAAACCAAAAGAAGTTGTCTGATTAAGAGGTAACGACTTCTCTCAAGATCTTTTCCTTTATTTTACTTTTCCACCCCCTTTACTATATTTATTAAATTATTGTATTGAAAAACCTATATAATAAATATACTAGGATTTTTTATTCTATGGTTTTTACCTACACTTACACACACCTCCATCTAATTAATATCGATCATACTGTTTACGTGTACGGCAAACTACCGCCTCACTAAATGATGATTGTTCATTTCTTCTTTACCACGTCTCATGGGTGATATTGTGAATGAAACTTTGTTTATATTTTTAATATATTATATTTATTATTTATTTATGTTTCTTTATTCCTTTTACAACAAACATGTTTTTACTTTCCATTTTCTGTAATTATGATAATTTCGTTTAAGGAAGTGTGGACTACCACCCCCTCAAAGCGATGTGATTCGTTCACAAAATACATAGAATGTATTATGGATGTGTTTAGAAAAAATATATGATATATATAAAATTAAATTATTACTGTAATGATATTATATACATATACACTTTTATGACATTTTCTTTCCTTTCTTTCAATATAGCTATTAAAACAGAAACAACATTCATGCATACATACGGCTTACTGTCTCCATGAATGGTATATTCCATTTCATAATTATTTATGATATATATTATTATAATATACATATACTAGATATTCATGATATTTATATCATTATTTACATTATGGAATCATGATATAAGTATAAGGACCAATGACATAACAAATTAAGACACATGTGAAGAGCAAAGCGAATATTACCCGAAGTGAAACCTTAACATAGGATTGCTAAAAAGCAGGTAATATAAAGTAATAATCAAACAATATACAGTAATATATATAATAATATTCTTATATATAATATTTATAATAAAATTATATGTATTATTCATGAATCTTGTACAAATATAAAGTGATTCAAGACACGAGGTAAGGGGATTTCATCTCACTGTTTTTCCTGTGAGAAACATGCTATGTTCGCCACTCATTCCTATTGTGTGGTGTATGTACTTAAAATTATTTTATTATATGAATCTTATAATAAAATTTATATTGATTAACATATTAATTTTATAAACTTTCATTCATGGGGTTTAAGTTTCAAAAGTTACCAAATCGGTAAAAATGTTTTGTCTCAATTTGCCTTCTTTGAGACTCATGTTTTATTGTGCACCTAAACTCTTTTTTGAGGTGTATATACTTAAATTTTATATGTTATATAATTAATATAATTATTTTCATGATATTATAATATTCATGTAATTTCATTTTCATACATGGAGATTTTTATCACAATTTACCAAGTTATAAGAGTTTATTGAGACAATCTCATCGCTTTTCAAGAATGTATATGTTTATGATTAAATTAATGAAATATTTTGATTAATATCTCAATAATACTCAAGAGGATACTAATAATATATTTATTCAATATATCCTCAAGTATTAGTACCATTTTTTCACTATTTGGTACTTAAGATAGTGTTTTTAAGTAAAATCGGATCACCTCTCTCTCTCCAGTTGGAAATATATTGTATTCAAAAACCATGTTTTCAAAAATAATTTCCAAAATGTTTTAAAAATATATTTGATTCCCATTTTAAAATAAAAAAGTTTTTTTAAAACATTTTATGGTTTTAAATTGTTCCTTTATAAGTTTTAAAATCTATTTTAAAAGAAAAAAATTTCAAAAAGGTTATCTGTTTTAAAAAGTGTTTTAAATGTAGAAAGGATATTTTCCTCAATAAATTTTTTTAAAAAGATCTTTCAAAATTATTTACCATATAAGATAACATATTTTGTTATTACTCATTACTTTTAGGGAAATTATTCAATTTTTCCATTCATATTCTTTCTCTGAATGGATTATGTTTTGGTGGATTGATGTTAATGAAACTCATTTCTCTTTCATGAGTTATATGATTTTGAAACCCAATTATTTTCATGGGTTATATTTATGATGAAATTATTATGAAACCTATAACTTTCCACAATTTATTATATGATTACATGTTTATAATACCCATTTCATTTCATGGGTTATGATATGACTATTTATGATCTTGTGGAACATGTATGAATGATTTCACTATGAGATGGGTGGGACCTATATCTCACTCAAATGCATTGGGTAAAGACTTATATCTCATGAGATGGACTAATATGGTCTTGGTAATGAAACTTGACTACTAAGTTCGAAATGGGAGTGAACCGTTAAAACCAAGATGTTATGAGGAGTGAACTCATGCTACTAATATGGCCATGTGAGTGAACCATGACTACCAAGATGGTATGGGGAGTGAACCCATAATATTAAGATGGTATTTGAAGTGATTACTTGGTTACTATGGAAATAATTATATTCTTGTGTGTCTTCCACAATTCCATGTTTCATTCATAAGTTATTCTTTCAAGGCTTATGTTCTTTTTTCCCTATTATTCATGTCTTATGAACTGCCAAGCTTTATGACATGATTCATTTCTATGATCTTTGATATGTAGGTTATGATCTTCTATTTTCATGATCATGTTCTCATACCCTTATTATCATGATTATTCTTACATGTCTCCCTTGTTTAGTCTTACTGAGCATTTTATCTCACCCCTTTTTTTTTCCTTTCCTAGGGTATGAAGATATGTATATTTTTTGATGTGTCTAAGAAGGGTTCTAGTCAAGAAGAACCTAGTGGGAGATAATGTAGCTCATTTATGTATCAATGTTTATGTTTCCATGTTTCCAAAGGCACTATACTAGTATGATCATGATGCATCTATCTGTGTACTTTTTATGTATTCCAAAAAAGTTATTTAATGGTAATATATTTAAATACAGGATCGTTATAGTTGGTATTAGAGGAAAATTTTAGTTAAACTTTGGAAACTATAATGAGAAAACCTTAGTGAGAACCCTAATGACATGTCTAAGGATAAGTATAAGGATGATTCAATGTTTAAGAAAATGTATTATAATTTGGGTGAAGGATATAGTGATTGGTTTTATATAAATACATACCTATCTAGATACTAAAAATGGATGTGGCTCTAGAATTGATTTACCTAGGGGGAAAAACTCTGATAATATGTTCTGGGCCGGACTCGTGGTAATCTGGTTTATGAAAACAAGCCTTATTGCACACCTGGTTTGACACTCTTGGGGGATATGCTTTAGAAATTCATAAACTCTTCACGAACCATCATGAAGAATATAAATAAAAAATGTCTATGAATAACCTAAGATAAACCTGAGGTGTCATAGATTAAATAAGGTGTCATGATTTAGACATTCTATAAGTGTCTTTTCATGATTAAATGGTTCCCCTCTGCGATAATTGTTTCTTATTGTCTGCTTTTGGTGTTAGTCAATGGTTGGAACCTGAAGGAACCATGTTAGTGGTGATTGTGATGGAAAATGAAATTAGTATCCTCCTAATCAACCAAATGATATAGGGGTTGGAATTAAAAATCTAATTATTATTCTCACACAGTTTTCTCATGCTATGAATCATGGTGGACTCCCAAATTAGAAAAGGCGAGAACAACATTTTGTTGAGTCATTCACAAGGAAACATCCACCTTCTTTTAGAATATCTTCTGATCCACTTATTTCTAAACAATGGATCAGTAATACTGGATATATATTCTATATTCTCTGGTGTTTGGAGCATGAGAAAGTTTTTTTGACTGTATATATTTTAAAAGGTGAAGCAGACCAGTAGTGGACTCTCATCAAGAATATGAGGAAGAAAGATGAGATTGAATCCATGGAATGGTATGAGTTCAAGAACTTATTTTTCAATAAGTAATTTCCTCAAATTATTCGTACCAAGATAGATAAAGAGTTTCTTGAGTTGAATTGAAGGGATGATTAATATGTCGATACCTATGATGATAATTTCAAAAGACTTGCAAGGTACGATTCAAGAATTATTATCCAACCTAAAAGTAAAGTTGACTTGTTCTTTAGTGTATTAAATCCAAGTCTCATAAGGGCATTAGAAATAGGATAATTTAGTATCTATGAAGAGATTGTGGGTTGTAAAATCAATTTTTAAATAGAGGTTGGAGTCATGTTTCAATCTCATGGTTTTGATAAGAAGAGGGATATGGAGTTTAAAGGAAACTCTAAAAACCATGAAGAAAACAAAATGATCTTTCCTTTATGATATATTTTTGAGAATAAGCATGGAGTAAATTTCCTTAAGGGGTCTAATAAATTTTTTTTAAGTGTGGAAAGGAATATCACCAGGCAATTTATTGCTTATGTGTTTGGAAGAAGTTAGCTAACATTGTGAATGTAGAAAAAGCATCACAGAATGAACCTCCCACGATTCAATGCTACAAGTTTAAGGAGAATGGGAATTATTATAACCAATTTCCAAACCCAATGGCTGGTGATAATGATCGATGGCAGTAACCTCTTAAGCCTAGGGATATGTTGAAATCTCATGCAATTGGTATTTTTGATAAGGGGTGTGATAATGATGTGATTAAAGGTACACTTACCATCCACTCTAGAACTTATAATGTAATATTTCATTTTTTATCTACCCACTCTGACATATCTAAATTATTTTATAAGGGTGATAAGATTCTACCAAAACATTAGATGTGGAATTAGCAGTGAAAATACCTAATGGTACGATGATCTCATCTCAAGTCTATGATTCCTCTCCTATTGAATTTTTTGGTAATGTGCTTCCTACAAATCCTTTCATTCTTCCTTTGGTTGAATTTGATATCATCTTAGGCATGGATTAGATTTCTCTACATAAATTCCACATTAATTATTAAGTAAGGGAAGTTACATTTGATATTTCAAACCCTCTTATGATCATCCATACATGTGATGATAAGTATGAACTTCCTGTAGAGATTACATACAGTGTATGGGTCTTAATTCATATTTAAAAGGTTTTTTATCTCAAATGGTTGGGGAGATAATCAACATTGATGATATGCCTTCTATTCAGGACTTTTTTATTTCTTTTCAGGATAGTTTCCTAGACTTCCACAAAAACTAGAATTTCATTTATTAATAGAACTCATACTTAATTCCACGCTAATTTAAAATACTACTTATAGAATATCCCCGATTGAGTTTCAGGAATTGAAGAATCAACTCCAAGAAAACCTTGATGAGGGATTCATTCATCAAAGTGTGTCACCTTGGGGTGCATAAGTTTTTTGTGTGAAAAAGAATGATGGATAAATGTGACTCTTCATTGATTATAAAAAGTTAAACACTATTAGAATCAAGAACAAGTATCCTCTTCCCTGTATTTATGACTTTTTTTATCAACTACACGGAGCTCAGTACTTTTCCAATATTGAATTTTATTATATATATCATCAATTGAGGGTCAATAAGGAGGTTATACCCAAGATAACATTTCGTATATGTTATTTTCACTATTAATATATATTGATGCCTTTTGGTCTTATGAATACCCCTGTTATCTTTATGGATATAATGAATAGAGTCTTTAGAGATTACCTCAATATGTTTATGGTATTCTTTATAGATTATATTATTATCTATTCAAATAGAAAGGAAGATCATGAAGATCACTTGATAATTTTACTAGGGACCCTAAGAAATGATAATCTATATGAAAAATTTATAAAGTGTAAATCGTGGCTTAAAAAGGTTTCATTTGTGGGTCACATAATCTCAAGAGATGGTATAGAAATAGATCCATCAAAGATAGAGGCTATTGAATGTTGTCCTAGACCAACCACGGTGACTAAGATCTGTAGCATTCTTGGTTTAGATGGATATTATTGACAGGTTGTGGATAATTTCTCACAACTATCTAGTCTTATAACCAAGTTAACTTAAAAGGGTTTAATGTTCCTCTAGCAGATTAATGTGAGGAAAATTTCAAGGAACTAAAGAGAAGGTAGCTCAGTGCACCTGTGCATACATTTCTCTATAGTGGATAAGGGTTTGTAATCTACAGTGATGCTTCTAAGAAGGGATTGGGATTTTCTCTTATGAAGAATAACATGGTCATCACTTATGCCTCGTGGAAGTTGAAGATCCATGAGAAAAATTACCCAACTCGTGATTTGGAGTAAGTAGTGGTAATTTTTTCATTAAAGATGTGGAGGCATTATCTATATGGAGAAAAGTGTGATATATATATTGATCATAAAAGTTTAAAATATTTATTTACATAGAAATAGTAGAACATTCTCTAGAAAAGATGGTCAGTGTTGATGAAGGATTATAACTTCTCAATACATTACCACCCTAGGAAAGTGAACAAGGTGGTCGATTCTTTGAGTTAGATGGATCATGCTAGCTTATCCATGATGAGGATCACAAACGATTCAATATTTATGGACTTTCAAAGGATGGATCTAGAAATACTAAAAGAAGGGTGAAAATAGTATCTTTCTCAAATTAATTTTCAATCCTCTATCCAAGTGAATATTAAGGAGTCATATAAGGAAGATGTTGATCAGAAAAAGAAAATCCTGAATTTTTCTAACTTTAACCTTGATCATGATGAAATGATAAGGTTCAAGAACTGTGTATGTGTTTCTTCTATACGTTATTTGAATAAGGAGTTGTTAAAGGAATCTCAACATTATTCATTATCTATTCATTATGGAAGTATGAAGATGTATAGGGACTTTAAATAATACTTCTGGGGGGATTTCATGAAGAGAGATAGCATAGAGTTTGTATCTTAGAGCTTGGTATGCCAACAAGTTAAGGCTGAAAGAAAAAATTCAATAGGGGTGATACATCCATCACCCATACCAGAATGGAAATGGGAGAGCAACACTATGGATTTTTTTTGGACTACCCAAAACCTATAAAGGTTTTAATTCTATATGGTTGGTAGTTGATCGCCTTACTAAGATAGCACACTTCATCACTATCAGAGAATACTTCTCCTTGGATCATATTTCTAGGATATACATTGAGGAAGTGGTAAGGTTTCATAGAGTACCACATTCCATTGTATCAGATTCATATTCGAGGTTTAACTCAAAGTTATAGTGATTTATTTATCAATCACTTGATATAGAATTGAGTTTCAAAACTTCATATCATCCTCAGGCATATGGTCAATCTGAAAGAACAATTCAAACCCTAGAGGATATGTTGAGATCATGTTCTATGGATTTCAAATTTGGTTGGGATCAACACCTTCCTCTAGTTTAGTTTTCTTGCAATAATATATTTCACTAAATCATTCGGATGGAACCTTATGAAACCCTCTATGGGAATAAGTTTAGATCTCTAACATGTTGGGGTGAATATAGAGAAAGAAAGCTATTGGGACCTGAGATTGCGGAAGAAATGGTCGAGAAGTTTAGAACCATTAAATAGCATATCAACATAGATAAAAGTAAGTAGAAATGTTATGCTGATAACCATTAGAAAGATCTGGAATTTGGAGGTTGGTGGAAAAGTTGTTTCTAGGAATCTTACCCTGGAAGAAAGTTATGAGATTCGAGAAGAAATAGAAACAAATCCCTAGGTATATCTGTCCCTTTGAGATTCTTGATTGTATCGAGATGATAGAATATCGCTTGGAACTTCCTCCAAATCTCCCTAAAGTACATGATGTGTTCCATGTGTCTCTCTTAAGGAAGTAGATACCTAACCCTTCACATGTACTGAACTCAAAGTTCATACCACTGGAGTTGGATCTATCTTATGAAGAAAAACCAGTTGAAATTCTGGACAGATCAGAGAAAGTTCTACAAAACAAAACCACTCACCTAGTCAAAGCTTTATGGAGAAATCATCTGTTAGAGGAACCTATGTGGGAACATGAGGATATGGTGAAGTAGAATTATCCTCAATTTTTTTACTCGAGTGATGAATTTCTAGGGAGAAATTCATTTTAAGGGGGGTAGAATGTAACACCCCAAGTTTTTATGGACAATTTTTTTCAAATAAATTAAACTTTATTTATAACATGAAATGCAGTAAGTCAATCATTCTTTTCATGTGTAACCGACTTGTCATACATTACACACAACACCGACATGGTGTATAATATACGCAACACTGAGTTGGCATATGATACATGCACCACTAAGTTTCTGCAAAACAGCTCTTTTTTATTATTATTTAAATGATATAATTATAACTTCGTCATTAAACATAGTTATATAAATATTAATAAATAATTTTAAAAAAAATTATAAATTTTTTATGTATAAATAAAACATATTGATAATAAAAGATATTATTTTTTGGTAAAGTCCTTCTATATTTAAAAATATTATTTTCTCGAATTAACCACATTTCATGTCATTCTGTGAAAAAGTAATAAAATTAATTTTACATACATTTTGAAATTTAGTTTGATAAAATAAATTTTATTTTTGAATTTATGATTTTTAAATTATCTTAGGGTGATTTTTTTGTGATTTTTTTGACAAAATTTATTTTCGGATGAATTGTAAAAAATATTGGATTTTAATTCAAAAATAATTTTTAATTTAATTTATTTATAAAGTAAAATTATATTTTTAATTAGTTTAATAGTTTAGTTAGATAATATTTTAATAAATTAATCTAATTTTGATCATTTTAATGAATTTCACATTGAGATTGGATATAAAAACTTAGCAAACTTTTGATCATTTTTACTTTGAAAACCTGCATTGTCGACCCGACTATGGGATTAATTTTAAATAAATTTCTACCACTTATGTGATTAGAATTTTTAAAAATGGATTCCATTTTTTTAATAATCATTTTTTACAATTTCTAATAATATAAAAATTGTTTTTGATAGAAAATATTAGTGAAATTGATTAAAATTAATTACATCAGTTAAGAGAAAAATTAGGCTAGTAAATTACTAAACCATAAATATAAGAACCAAAAAAACCTATAAACTTGTCCAAAACCCATTTTATATCCATTATTCAGACACTAACCTTCCATTATTGAGTTTTGTTGGTTTTTTATGACTTTTGTTAGGTGAAAATGTGGGTACACCTAACTTGATTTCAAAAATGCCAAGTGTGTCCTTTCCCTTCCCTATAAAAGGCCACCATCTCTAACCATATCCTTACACCTATTAAGCCCATTGTCCCACAAACACTCTATTGAAATAATCTCCCAAATTACCTTACTTATTCTTGTATGTATTCCCTTCATCATAAGGCAACTCAAGGAAGCCTTTTGGCACAAACCAAAAGGAGTTACCTGATTAAGAGGTGACGACTTCTCTCAAGCTCCTTTCATTTATTTTCCTTCTCCACCCCTCCAATATTTTTATTCCATTATTTTATGAAAAAACTAGTATAATAAATATAATAGGGTGTTTTTATTCTAAGTGTTCTAATTATACTTGCACACACCTACATCTAATGGATATCGAACATACTGTTTACATGTACAGTGAACTACTGCCTCACTAAATGATGATTTTTCATTTCTCCTTTACCACCTCTCATGGTGGACATTATGATTGAAACTATGTTTATATATGTAATATATTATATTTATTATTTATTTAATCTTATTTATTCATTTTATAACACACAAATATTTACTTTCCATTTGGTGTAATTAAGATATTTTCATTTGGGGAAGTGTGGGAAACTGCCCCCTCAAAGCGATGTGATTCATTCACACGCTACTGGAATATATTAAGGATGGGTTTAGTGAAATTATATGATATATATAACATTATAATTATAATTTAATGATATTATATACATATACACTTATATGTAATTTTCTATCCTTTCTATCAATACGACTATTAAAACAGAAACAATGTTCATGTGTACATACGACATACCATCTCAATGAACGGTGTATTCCATTTAATACTTATTTATGATATTGATTATTATAATATAAATATAATATATATTAATGATATTTATATCAGTATTTAAATTATTGAATCATTATATAATTATAAGGAATAATGATATAACAAATTATGACACATGCGAACAACAAAGAGAATATTATCCAAAGTGAAACCTTAACATAGGATTGTTAATAAGCAGGTAATATAATGTCATAATCAAAAAATATATGGTATTATTTATAATAATAATATTCTATAAAATATTTATAATAAACTTATATTAATTATAAAGGAATCTTGTATGAGTATTAATAGATTCAGGACATAAGGTAAGGGGATTTCATCTCACTTTTTATTCTCATGAGTTACAGGCTATATTCGCCACTCTTTTATATTGTGTAGTGTATGTACTAAGTATGTGTGTATTCTATTTATCTTATACATAAATTTATGGGTATTAATATCTTCATTTTATGAAATTTAATTCATGGGGTTTAAGTTTCAAAAGTTACCAAATCAATAAAAATGTTTTCTCTCAATTTTACTTCTTTCAGACCTGTGTTTTTTATGCACCTAGACTCTTTTTTGAGGTGTATATAATTCCATTTTACATATTATATAATAAATATTATTATTTTAATGATATTATAAGATTAATTTTATTTTATTTTCTTACATGGATACTATGATCCCAAGTTACCAATTTATAAGAGTTTGTTGAGACAATCTCATCGCTTTTCGAGATTGTTTACGTTTATGCTTCCTTTGATAAAATATTTTGATCTATATCTCAATAATATTCATGAGTTTCCTTATACAATGTTTATTGAATATATACTCATGTATTAGTACCATTTTTACACTCATTCATACTTAATATTATGTTTTTACATAAAACATGATCGTCTCTCTCTCAAGTTGCAAGTCTATTGTATTCAAAAACCATGTTTTCAAAAATGTTTTCCAAAATGTTTTCAAAATATCTTTGAAGAACATGTTCAAGTAAAAAGGATTTTAAAAACGTTTTATGGTTTTCAACACTTCCTTATAAGTTTTCAAATTTATTTTTAAAGAAAAAAATTTCAAAATGGTTTTATGTTTTAAAAAGCGTTTTCAATACATAAAAGTTATTTTCCTAATCAAATGTTTTTAAAAGATATTTTAAAATTATTTCCCATAAAAGATAACATCTTTTGGTTTTACTAATTCCTTTTGGGGAAATTATTCAATGTTTCCATTAATATTATTTCTATGAATGGATTCTGTTTTATGGCTTGATGTTAATGAAACTCCTTTCTCATTCACGGGTTATATGATTTTGAAACCTACTTCTTTTTATGGGTTATGTTTTTGATGAAATGATTTTGAAACATGAATCTTTCCACGGGTTATGATATGATTACTTTTTTATAACACCCATTTCATTTCATGGGTTATGATATGACTATTTATGATCTTTTGAAACATGTATGAATGATTTTATTATGAGATGGGTGGGACTTATATCTACCTTTAATGCATTGGGTAAAGATTTATATATCCTGAGATAGACAAAGATGGTATTGGGAATGAACCTTGACTACTAAGATGGCCATCGGAGTGAACCATGACTACCAATATGGTATGAGGAGTGAACTCATGCTACCAAGATGGTTGTGGGAGTGAACCATGACTACCAAGATGGTATGGGGGGTGAACCCATACTACTAAGATGGCCTTGGAAGTGGTACCTTGGATACTATGAAAATCATTATATTCTTATGTGTCTTCCACAATTCCATTTTTCATTCCTATGTTATTCTTTCATGGCTTATGTTCTTTATTTACTTATTATTCATTTCTTATAAACTTCTAAGCTATATTTCATGATTCATGAATATGCTCTTTGATATGTAGGGTATGATATTCTCTTTTCATGATCATGTTCTCATACCCTTATGCTCATGATTATGCTTACATGTCACCCTTATTTACCCTTATTGGGCATTTTATCTCACCCCTTTTTATGTTTCCTTCCCTAGGTTATGAATCTATGTTTATTGTTCAATGTTTCTAATAAGTATTCTAGTCAAGAAGAATATAAAAGAAGATAATGTATCTCATTTATGTACCAGTGTTTATGTTTCCATGTTTCCAAAGGCACTATACTAGTACAGTCTTCATGTGTCTATTTGGGTAATGTTTTATGTATTCTGAAAAAGTTATGTAATGTTAATGTATGTCAATACAGGTTCGTTACATATATAGAGTAGCCTGAACATTTTTTTGGAGTCAGTAAAAAAATACCTAATGTAAAAACTCTAAAAAATTATATGGGTTAAAGTATGATCCAAGGAAATAGAATAATTATTATGATGAATTCATGAGTGAAAATTAATACAAATAGTGTGTAATGGTTCAATGATGTTATTTAAAGTCATGGAGAATAAAGTAATATTTTGAGAAAAAAATTTATGATGGAATAAAATGTGGTTTATATTCCCCTATAAATCAATTTTAAATTTTTAATGGAGTAAGAACCAAAGACAACAAAATAGTTTGATTTCATTAAAAAGGTTCTTTATGAAACATCTATTTGAATTTGGATGTATGCTAGGGTGTATAACCAACCTGATATTGATCATGAAATTAGAGTTGTGATCTGATATATAGATAACCTTAGAATGGAAAATTGGGAAGTTTTGAAGTGGATACTGATTTATTTGTTAGGTTTTAAAGATTTATCTTTTTTCCTTTTAGAAAAGGAAATGCATTTCAAGGGTATGTGGATTCTAACCTTAGAAGTGATGTCGGTAGTTTGAGTTGTACCATAGGTTATGTTTTTACTTGTAGATGAACTATATTATAATGGATATATCAATTATAGAAGGTGGTGGTTCTATCTATTACAAAGGTATAGTACTTTTTTGTAACTGAATTTAATAAACAGATGGTTTTATGGAATAAATTCTTAGAGGATCTTGATAGAAAGGGAAAGGAAAAAATATTACATTGTAATATTTAGATTGATATACATATTTTGGATAACATGGTGTTTTATACCCTAATGAAGCATACTCAGTTAAAGTGAAACATTAAAAAAGGATTAATAAATGATGGGAAATTGACATTGAAAAAATATTTTGGAAACCAATAATCCAAAAAACATGTCGATGAAGATTTTTTTTATTTAGATATTGAGTCACTATTGTGACTCTATTAGTCTTTATTGTTTAATGGAGGAATGAGAGGTAGAATATGGAAGAACACTATGGGTGCATGTAAAGGAAAACAATTGATCATTCATGAATCACCAACTTGAAATATAAGCTTTTATTGGAAAGCATCTAGTTTTCATGAATATTTATCTCGAAATTGATCATTTGATGTAAATTTCACATTATGGAGTGAATAAGAGGATATTAAATTTAGTAACTTTATTAAATTTAGAACCATAGAATGATGTCATTTTGTTATATTAAGCTCTATATTAGAGATTTTAATAATGGTGGAGATTGATCCATGTGAATAATATGTGTTGAATGGTAGTGGATCATACTATATCAAATAAAACGAACTATAAAAGGGATGGATGGAAGCACTAATATCTAGTCATGTAATTTTTTGAACATTGAAATGGTACTATAGCAACATAGAATTTATTGAAATGGTTTTGTAGCTCTATAAACTTTACTATCATCATTATTATAGCTTAGTATGAAAACTGTTCAGATTTAGAACTGTAGAAACATGGGTTTCAATAGAACTTTGTTGTTTTATAAGATCATTTAAACCTAGGGTTTTATGTAGTCTATATAGGTTCCCTATAATTTTATCCTATATGTGTTGAATTTTTTCCACCTCTCTATTGACACAGGGATTATACCCAAACCATGTAAATATTTGTGTTCCCATCCTTGTTCTTTTTCTTCTTATTTATTTTTCTCCCTTTTACTTGGAGGTTCTAGATGTAGTAATAGAACTTATTAGGTCATGAAAAACATGACTTTTTTGGTTTAAATGAATAATATGCAATATACATGATGATAAACTTCATAAACAGTTAATTTAATTTGATAATAGCTTACAATGATTGTCAAAACCCTAGGAGAGGGTCTTTTAATGGTAAATTTATAATGCATTTAATTAAAATAATTACTTCAGTCATGAGTATTATTTTTTGAAGATGGTGTTGATATTTCAAAACCCTTATTGATAGTATTATTATTCCATCAAAGGGTTCAAATAAAAATCTCTCTATTGGTGATCTACACATGCTCTTATGATCTCGAATCATCACTGATGGCACTTTAGGTGCTAGCATGGTAGTGACAATCATTTTTTATTTCTCCCATTCATCACAAAAAAAAATCCTTAGAGGTTGAAGGACTAATTCTTTTCATCTCATTCTTTTGAAGAGGAGAAAGTTTGAAACTCTTGGTCATTGATATATTTCTCGAGAATTATCTCTCTAACGTTAAGAGAATATCTTGACAGGATGTGTTGTGTACAACATCATCTAACCCTAGGAAATGATATAATTATGTATTATAGAGATCAGTTAAAGAATTAAAATTCACATATAGACCCTTCATTATTAGCATAATTCTAAGTGAACTTAATTTATAAATATTATTATTATTATTATTTACATAACATGTTCTAAATTTATAGATAAATTAATATTATTTCTATAAATAAATTAATTATTATTTATTTAAATTATATTTAATATATCATTTCCACTGGACTTGATATATCAGTTATTACTTCCCCCTTGGCATTTATCAAAACAAGAATAAAAAACATTATTCATTAAATAAATAAATATTTATAACATTTATGATACTATGAATAAATATTTATTTTAATATTCAACTCACACAAAAATATGTTTATTAAATATTTAATATTACTAATTCCTGAATAAATATTATTCCATGGACTAGAGAATAATATTTATTCTAATAATCAAATATAAATATAATTTAACTAAGAACAATAGAAACACTAAATATGTGACCCTCTATAATTATTCATCAGTGGCATTGGGAGGGGTCACCTAAAGTTCAATATCAACATCTAGAAACACATAATGTTATCCAATAGGAATAATTTAATTCTAAAACATTGACAACCGCATATTAATTCTCATTGTGTAATATAATACCTTTATCAAAATATCCCATAAAGTAGGTTGCATACTCATTTCATCAACCTATATTCTTGATACATATTTTTTGACATCCTAAAATGAACCTATACATACACTATTCCATGTAATTTAGTTAAATAGTTTCATTTTAGTCAAAGGTATGAGATATCAACTTCCATATTGATGAAATGGAAAATCCTTACATGACATATTTATTAATAATATATCATTAATGATGCACCAAAATTACCCTTCTTCCCAAGAACATATGGAATCATGATATTGGTTAATGCATTAAAGTACATGATTCTTGAAACATATTAATAATAATATTAATTTCTAAGGATCATTACATATGTTCACATATAGTAATATCCATTGACATGAAAACATGTAAAATTCCTACTGGAAGGTATGTCCTCATGATCTCCAATCTTTGAGATTACCATGTGTGAACTTCAGAAGATGAAGTCTCATCCACTTATGATTACTCACACATGATAGTATACATCATTTTTGTCATATTATATGACATAATATAACTAAATGACATATATTTTTAATAATATAGTCATATACTTTTGAGTTTCTCATTATGGAGGGGAACATTTATGACCTTTTCAATGCCATAGATACTCTTAGGACAATATCACATTAAATTTTACAGAAGAAAAATCAATTTGTGATTAAAAATTTATTAATATTCATATATATGAATGTAAATAGGTAAAATAAATTATAAAAAAGTTGGTTCTAGAGAACCAACTCCAATAGAATATCACTTATACTAGAGCCAAATCTTAATAACTTTTATCCCAATATCTCCCACATAATGTTCATGATTTTATTAAGATAGGGTTTTAGTCAACGGGCCCATCATATTGTCTTTTATAAAAACTCTTCTTACTGTGATGTTACATATCTACGAAAAATCCCTCAAGATATGATACATCTAGAGTATAATCTTCATTTACTGATGTGACATTGGATCCTTTGTAAGATCCACTATAGGGTCTTTACTGTTAGGCACTACTTCAAGATCTTAGATTAAGTTTTATATCAAAACAAATTTATTAGTTGTACTAGAAGATGCAACATACTCAGACACAACTATATAATTGGTGATTGTGTCTTTAATTGAGATTTTTCAGCTCACAACACATCTATTTAGTGTGAATATGTATTCTGTTTAAAATTTTAGATTGTATTGATTTGTATGGAATCCTGCATCAGTATATCACATGATTACTTATTCCACATCTCCTCCATAAACAAGGAATATATCCTTAGTATTCCAAAGAAATTTTAGGGTAGTTTTGATATCCATCTAATATTCATCGTTTGGATCATCATGATATCCACCTACATCACCTAAGATGTAGGAAAAATCTATCCTAGTACATAGAAAGTCATGTATGACTGAGGAAACTACTAATTCTTATGTAATACTTTAAATCCTATATCACTCATCATGTATTTGAGGATACATTTTATAATAAATGTTAATGTTATGTGACATTAGAAAAAATATATCCTCTTGGGTTATTTCATACTGAATCTCTTTAGTATATTTCCGATGTATATACCATTAACTAGTCAAAGAAACCTCTTGGTTCTATAAAAATAGATCTTTAACCCAAGAATATATACTGGTTCACCTAATTCTTTCATGGAGAAACATGATTTTAACCATTTATTACTAGTCTATTAAATTGGTATCCTATTTTCGATCAATAATATGTAATCAAAATATACTATCAAGAAAATAATTTCACTCCTACTAAAATCATTGTAGACACGAGGCTCTTATTCAATGTTTATAAAACAAAATTCCATTTTGGATTCAAGAAAAATGAATTTTCCTTTTCTATGATGATGATTTTAGTCCATAAATGGATCATTGTAACTTTCATACATTATTTCCATTATTTGGAGTCACAAATCCTTCTCGTTATGTCATATAGATTTCTTCCTGAAGGTTCTCATTTAGGAAAACTTTTTTGACATCCATGTTTCAAATATCATAGTCATAGTAAGGTTTTATGGAAAGTATAATTTTGATGGATTTAAGAATAGTGACTAGAGAAAATTTTTCACGGTATTCAATGCCTTAACACAATTTAAACCCTTTATTAACCAGTCTAGTTTTATAGGTATTGACACATCCATCAATATTCGGTTTCTTTTTAAATACCCATTTATAACCAAGAGGGTTTACATCCAATGGTGTATCTACTAAAATACAAAAATGTTTCTTTCACATGGAATCCATTTTAAAATTCATGGCTTCTTGCCAAATGGAATCTTTTTTACCACTTACTAATTATTTTTAATTTATTGGATTATTATTATCAACTAATAATGAGTCACTATCTTCATTGACTAGAAAACCATATCTTTTATGTTATCTAACATCCCTTATCCTCATGTTCTCTAATAACATTTTTCTCTTCAGTTAGAACTTGGATTAGTATGTCTACCACTATTTGAAATGTGCTTCCCCAAAAGGATAATGGAATACTTTCATAACTCCTCCTTAAACTTACCATGTCATGTAATGTGTGGTTCCTCATTTAAATCACACCATTCCATTATGTTGTATAAAGATGAATTAGTTGTGATAATATCTCAAACTTATTTATGTAATTAATGAATTCTTATTTAAGATATTATCTTCTATGTTATGAGCAGATTTTATTTATTTTATTTCCAAGAAAGTTCTAAAATTCATTATTTTATGCCAATAATTTCATAAATTAATTTGATTATACCTCATTAAGTTTAAATATACATACCAACTAAATTCATCAGTAAAAGTTATGAAGTATGAGTATCTACCCCTTTCTTTAATTGGAAATGCTACATATACATTAGTATGAACAAAATCCAGAAGCTCTATGGTCCTTTCACATTTTTCAATAGAGTGTTTGTCATTTTTCCTTGAAGAAAAATCAGGACATATGATAAGTGGTTTTATTTAAAAATAATCTAAATATATATCTTGGTATAATTTATTCAAGAGTTTTTCATTTATATGATATAATAAATTATGTCATAATTGGTTGTGATATGAGTCATGTGAACTATATTAGATATCAATTTCTATTACTTGTTTTGTGTAATCCAACCGAAAAAGACTATCATTTAGTTGTGTCATACTATAACATATGTTTTCTTTATAAAAGAAGAAACATTTTTCCTAAATTTGAAAATAAATCCATCTTAAACACCATTAGACATGGAAATAATGTTTCTAGTAACTAATGATGCATAATAAAAATTCTTAGAAACTAATATTATTTTATTTTTTAATGTCCTAGTTTTTTCCTTATAATACTTTAGAATTTTTCTAGGAATATTTTTGGATCCAGGAGCTGAGACAGTGTGAGATTATGAGGCTCGGTGATCCCAAAACTAATTTTTGAAATATATTAAATATTTTAATATCATATGCATGTAGATTTCCTTAAAAGTGGAATAACTCCCAAACTCAGTCTTGAAATAGAAATGTGAGACCACTGTTGAGTTTGGAAAGTGGGACTTACCCAAGGAGCGACATAATCTTTTTCAGCATCAATCTCTTTTGTAAGGTGTTCTCATGGGCGCAAATAATAAAGTAAATTAATTTATTTTATTTTATTATTTATTTTTACACAACAACCAAAAATCCTCTATTTAAACGTGGATATTCCTAATCCCTAGGTTTAGTTGTATAACCTTGGGATTAAGAAGAAATATTATAGAAGAGTAATTGGATTATTGTTTTCAAATGACATCGAATCGAGGTCAGGTCTAGGACCATGTGATAATGCATCTTGTAGATATCATCTACGATAATGATGTGTGATCTTTCTTCATACATGATTAATCCAATCAAGGTGGGGAAAAATTGATTTCTCCCCATTTATTATCCTATGATGAAATTTAACCAATCGAATAATGAATTTATTCGAGGATTAGTTATTTTTAGAGTATGGGTTTAATTGTGGGATTTAGGGATAATTATTATTTTTTTGTTCTTTGACATTTATACCTATTAAGTTTTCCTTTCTATATCAATGGATCAAGGTAAAAAATGAACAAAGGTTGATGTTTGTTTCTCACATTTATGGTCTATGGTTTTCTATCCCTATTATGCATACGCTCACTATTGGAATTTATTTTTTGGCCTATGATTTGATGATTTCCCAGTGATTGATCATTGCACATTCAATCTTTAGCGCAACTAATTTCTACGGTAGGTTTAGGATGGAGATCCGATGACATGGTCACTATTTACAATGATGTATGTAGATCTACAAATGGATCAAGTGTGGATTGGAGATCCTCGTTCATGGATTTCCATGTTTTGATTAGGAGAGGCAGCAACGGTTGTGTTTTTAGGATTTCATGGATGAAATACATCAATCGGGTGATGGGAGGACTTGGTTGTACTATATCTGAGTTCCTTTGGTAGAATCGGTGACAACGATGATGTAATCAAAATATTTGTGTGTTTTTCATGGGTTTTGTTAAAAACCAAACTACATAGCGTGTAGTCCTATGAACACATGTTTTGTAGCTCATTCTTTGTAGTGCTAGGATTTCTATGTAGATATAAGTATCACACACCAAGTGACTCAAGTCACATGCTATGTGACCCTTATCCTATCAGCTCAGCATGTACATGGTCACATGCCTAGGAGTCCATATAGTGTTGCATGCCATGTGTGACTTATCACACACCTTTTAACACATGGAGGACGGATCGGAGTGTATAAAAAGTATATGCCCATGTGTCCATGTGTCCCCACACACCACATAATAGGGAATTACATGGGTAGGCTATAGTACATAGGCTGAGCCATGTGCTCAGACATATCCATGTACATGAAGACGTCCTAGTGTACACAGGCATGAGAAAAATGGATCTCTGAGTGTAATGGAAACTTCTACATGTTGTGTACCTCAAGGAATATACTGTGTATTTTGGAAATATGAATTTTATGTGGGCATGAGACATGGGTAATGTTAGGCTTAGTTACACATGATGTTTAATCCAAGGAAAAGCAATATAATCCTTTTAGGATAGGTCAAAATCCACTTTCTTCTCAACTCAGCTTCATTGTGAGATTTTGTGAGCTTCCCCAGACCAGTATCCATTTATTGTGTACCCTTAATCTATTCATATGAGGTTTTGGTACAGTTTCCCATTCTCATCATAGAGGGTGACCTCTCTTGAGTTTTCTGATGATTTCTGCAATGAGGAAAAGTTCCCTTATTCTAGAGTGAGTTTTCTCTAACCACTTATAATACCAACTTAGCAGTTTAGATCATGTATCCCTCTAACATTACTATATAAAACCTCATTTACCTTTTTGTTTCATTGTAAAGGGTTTGTTGGAATTATCATGACCAATATTTATAAGGTAATCGATCCTCCATCTAGGAGATGTTTTCAACAGGGGCTTGCATCCCCACTATGACCCTTGGGCATTGACCCTCTATCTGTGTATTGAGATGTGATCTTTAAATTGATATATAGTCTGATCGAGTGTGTATCTCAGATAAACCCTGATAGTTTCCTGTGTGCTTCTTCTTGGCTATACTAGATGAGTGTGACCTATGGGATGAGTTTCATCACTGGAAGTATATATTCGGGTGTGGTTCCTCCTAAATGAGTGTTCCTTGGGACCTAGTAGTGGTTTAATGGATGGCAGCAGTTATAACCACATGGGATGTGTAATCATTCTGAGTATATTTTTATGTTCTATTATATGTCTCACATTCTGATTAACATATCCTATGATGAGTTTACTACTCTTTATGCTTTCTATTTTTTGATTTCAGGGTTTCCTATAGGGTATTTTTATACTCACCCATGCATGGTCTCTTCCTACACATGTCATGTCTTATGAAGATGACATGCCTTTTGGCAGATTCCACAGTGGACTATGAGTATGTTGAGCTAGTTTCGTCCAGACAGGCTGAGGTGTATACCAGTTTTTCATTTGACAACAGTTCCCTCCTTCTGAGTAGGTTGGATATTATATCCAATTTTTGGTGGTCTTGTATTTGGACCTTTTTAGGATTTACATGAATTTATGTTGTACTCTAACTATGGTATTATAGAGGTATGCATTCATTTTTATCAATTATTTTTCATTTTATCATTGTAAAGTCTTAGAGATGTGTGTATATGTATAATTGATTTCGGATAATTCCTCCCATGATTGTGATATTCCTTCTTGGAGCTAGTCACCATCCCCTAGACTATTGGAGGCATGCTTGGGGTAGTTTCATCTTAGGCCATGTCGGGTCATTCATGAAAGAAGTATATTAGAGGTATTACTGATCTTTAAGTGTTATGACACTTCATGGGTTTAGGAACAGAGTTGGATTTTCTTTTTTCTAACTGTGAGGTTTGGTTTGGGAACTAGGGAAATAGTGTTAAAATGTTTTGAGTTTGGATCTTAGGCTAGGGTTTTTAGTGTTTGTGTGATGGCCGATGTATCCATTCACTAGGACCCTAATAACCTTCTTGTTGACTCAAAATATTTAGACAATGGTTAAAAGGAAAACATTAGTACATGAGTCATAGAAGAATGGGTTGTGGTTTCTATATCCTTCTTGGCTCAGCTCAGTAGATTTAATCATTGACTTTGGTATGTCTTGTCTTATTTTGGGATGTATTAACGATGACAGTCAAAGTGTTTTCCATAGAAGGGATGAGATTTTTACCTGATGAGTGATGGGGCCTTCATGAAGGGGCTTAGTCTTGAGGTAGTATTTCTTCAATATGGTTAGTAAGTGGCACTCTCTTCTATTATTCTATTCACAGCCCTGACTCTAGTGGTTTAGGTGGATGCATCATGACAGACTAAATCATGGGTAGATCTTTTGGTGTTGGATGATTATGTGCATGGTTCAAGAACATATTATGAGATTCCAAGGAAGGGATCTCTCAGGATTCAGGGTTAGTAGAACTTACTGATAATAGGAGTGTGACAAAAGTCATGAAAAAGGAGGTTTCATCAAAAACCTCAAGGAGAGATCAGTTCTATGAGGGTGAGGCATTACTATGCATATTGTGGAAGAGGAAATGTCCTATAGGATTATTCTACCCATTGTGATTTAGTTAGGGATGTGGTCAATAAACCACCTAGGAAAATATAGCATCTATATTGAGGAGATCCTCAGGGCAGAAGACTTGATAGAGGAGCTGGGGGAGAAGGAGGAGGTGGAAATTGCTTTGGTTTTATACTACCACCACCACCCCTAGGTGGACTATCCCAGGCTCAAGAAGCTTGTTATTAGGCTCTTGGGAATCTTTAGGCTCTAGAGGATTTTTATCCCAAGGATGTATGAGTATCTTCAGGTATGATCTATGTACCTTATACTCTTGTTGTAGTGTTATTAGACACGGGTATGATCCACTCTTTTATCTTATTTTTTGAGTTCCTTTCTAGGGAGACGCATGGAATCGGTAGAGCCCTGTGTTGGTGATGTGTTTTTATAAATCATGTAGTTGAGGTTGTTGTAGTATTAGGGTTTTAGAGAAATACTTGGTTTTGGTAAACATGTGGGAAGGGAAAATATGATTTCTAGGTAGTGGGACCTCATAAAGGATTTGAGTGTGGTTTTAGGTATGATGTATGTATTCACTTCCTGAGTCTCAGTTTTCACACTGAGTTATGTGCCAATTTTACATGACTGTATCCCTTGTTCGGGGCCTAGGAAAACCAATGGAGCTCTTTTTTCTTGACCCTTATGTTAGAGGCTCCTATAGAGAGGATCAGTGATTACATGCTTCTACTGAAAATTTGACCTTACTCTAGGAAGAGAGAGAGAGCCTCATGTGGAATATCTTAGTAGTGGAGGTGAGACATAATGATGATTTTCTCATTATAGACTAGTTTCCTTCCATCCATGATCATTTTTTTCTATCAGCAAGTGTAATAGTGCTTCTAGTTCATTGGGATGGGTTTTTCCTCCTTTGATAATGAGTGATCCCTTACAAAGTTGGAATAGCTCATGTGCAGGAGGTGATGACTGAATTATCATTAGTTAGCTAGTGATACCTTTAGAGAAGTGGATGCTATGAGAATTTATTTTACTATAGTGGTGATTGAGTATGAGTACATATTTCCTAGGGATGTACCAGGTTTATCTCTACAATGAGATGTGGTCTTATGCAAGGACTGGGACTAGGGATTGACACTGATTTTTGTGATAGATCATCAGATGTAATTTTTTAGATTTGTAAGCTAAAGTTGTAGTCAAGAGTTTACAGATAAATGGGTTTTGTAAGACCCAGTGTGTTCACCTAGGCATCTCATCTTTTTTATCTTAGGAGGTGGATGAGTTCTTGAGGTTGGGTATGGATTGGTGTCACTTAGACCAAATGTCATGAGGGAATGTATCCACTCCCAGGAATTGATGGCTTCATCAACTAGTGTTCTAGGGGAAAGTTATTATGAGAGTTTTTCCTTGAGATATGTTATCACAAGCTCTATTTTTTTAGTATTAAATAACATAAGTGACTTTCCAAATCCACTTCATGTGTTTTGAGTTAGTGTGGATACCCTTTGGCGAGTGTTATTCCATAGAAGAATCGTGAGACTTATGGAATGGATCCTTAACACTTCTTAGGTTAGTTCACTATAGTCTTCTTAGATAGAATCTATGTTTGATCTGTGTTGAGTTAGATCACATCAGGCACATGAGGATGGTGTGGTTTACCTCTAGTTTGTGATATTTTGCATGAAAAAATATCGACTAGATGAATTCTTGATGGACTCCTAGAAGGAGGTAATTACATCATCCTTTTCCAAGGATGGATGATGGTTTCATCCATGATATGAGAGGTGGTGTGGAGGAGGTTTTTTTCCTTAATAGTGTGTCTAGTGGAGTTAAGGATGTACCAGGATCTTTTATCATTGGTTAGACAACCAAAGGAGTTATAGTGAGTTTCCAAGTTAAAATATTGTTGTTTCATTTATCTTTAGGTGAATACCAACATAGATTTATAGAGATTTTGGGAAACCTATGCATATATAAGGTAGTCTAGCTTTGTGGAATATCCTCAACAATCATTTTGTACTATGATGCTTACTTCATGGAATAATAAGGTATATAATGTGGGAAGTATTTTCAGACTCTATTTTAGAAAGGCATAGTGTTTTACCCCAGCCAGGTGGCTAGGTAAAGTGGAATGTTTAGGTTTTGGTGGAAATGCTTTGGGTTTGTTTGTTAGTTTTTAAGCTATAGTTGGGAGAATCATATACCATCGATAGTGATAGAGAATCATGATGATTACCACACCACCATCAAAGTAGCACCTTTTCAAGGCCAAGTATGTGAGGCCGTACCAGACACTGTTATTCTAGTTAGAACCAGTGATTAACAGAGCTTGGATCCTAATTATGGTTCTGGTGATGGTTGTAAGGTGTACAATTCATCCTGGGAAGGATAAGGATTTCTTGGTAAACATCATGTGTCCTCAGTAGACTGATGACAGAGGTCTTTGGAGTTAGAGAGATACGGAGTATTATCTCGGGCTATAGGTTATCTCTGAGATTCTTAGTCCCTTTATTTTCTTACATCTATTTCATGTTAGTGATGTGGTCTACCACTTAACCCTATGGCCATAGTAATTTTGGGTTGGTCATTATTCTTCACATGTCACAACTAAGGAGGAATGTGCATGACTCCTTGTATGATATCAACTTGGTCATTTTGGGCCATGAGAGTGGAGTTTTTTTTTAAAGAGTCAGTGACATTGAGGACCGATAGGATAAAGACCCTTCATGGGATAGATTTTTTCTTTGGTGTGTTTTTATTGACAGTACAAGAAACTATAAAAAGAGCTTGAGGGAGTGGGAGACCCAGTTGAGAGCTCAGTATCCCCACCTTTTGTTTAGTTTGTTCTTTTAGGGATGAAAATGCTTAAAGGAAGTATTAATTTTATGTCCTAGTTTTTTTCAAATAAGTCCTTGGAATATTTCTAGAAATATTTTGGGATCCATTCAATTAAAAGATATCAGATTATGAGGCACGATAAGCCCAGAATTATTTTTTAAAATATATTAAATATATTAATATCACACGTGGGATGTTTTCTTGAAAAGGATGAATAACTCCCAAATAGAGTCTTGGACCAAAATTATGAGACCATTGTTTAGTTCAGAAAGTGAGATTTACCTTATAAATGATATAAAATTTGTTTATATTGATCGTTTTAGTAAAGTTCTATCATGGGTCCAAACAATGAAGTAAATTAATTTTATTTATTTATTTCTTTATTTTGACACAGAAACCTAGAATCATCTATTTAAATCTGGTTATGCCTAACCTTTAGGGTTAGCCGTATAAAATAAGGATTGAGAGGATCCATTGGAAAATGACATTAAATCGAGGTCAGATTGAGGATCGTGCACCAATGCAGCTTGTGGATTTAATCTACGATAATGATGAGTGACCATTCATTATTTGTGATTGATAAAATCAAGGTAGAAAATTTGTTTTTTTTTTGTATTATACTTGTTTTTTATCCCTTGAAAATATGAATCAATCAATTAATAGATTAATTTTTGGATTAGTCATTTCACTGGAATGGTTTTAATTGTGAGATTTGGGGATAATTCTTATTTGTTTGTTCATTGATGTTTCTACCTATTCCTTCATGCTTTCCATGAAAATATATTGAGGCCAAAAATAAACAAATCCCAAGGTTCATTCCTCATATTTATGGTTTTCTCTCCCCATTCTGCATATTCTCTTCATTTTCATTTTCTTTTGGTTTACAATTCGACGATTTCTCGATGATCGGTCATTATGCGTTCGATCGTTGGTGCAGCAAATTACTACCACACATTTAGGATGGATATTCAGCCACTTGGTCATTGTTTATGAGGATATAAGTAGATCCATGTTTAGATCATGTGTGGATCTAAGATACTCATTCATGGGTTTCCACGTTTCGATGAGGAGAGGCAATGACAGTTGCAATGGATGGAATGCATTGATTAGAAAATAGTGGGACTTGATTGAACCAAATCCAAGTTCCTTGGGTAGATTTGGTGATTTTAGTGATGAAAGTAGAAGACACAAGAGTTTTTCAATGGGTTCTATGAAAAACCTAACTACACGACATGTAGTCATGTGAACACATTTCTTGTAGTTTATTTTGTGTGGATCTAGTGTTTATGTCCATGGATAAGTATCACAAACTATGTGAATTGAGTCACATGCCATGTGACCCTTAGCCAACCAGCTCGACATGTACGAGGTACATGCACAGGAAGCCATGTA
Source organism: Viscum album (assembly GCA_963277665.1). Classification (NCBI taxonomy): domain Eukaryota; kingdom Viridiplantae; phylum Streptophyta; class Magnoliopsida; order Santalales; family Viscaceae; genus Viscum; species Viscum album. The sequence continues at coordinate 2,091,633,833 of OY728152.1, forward strand.
GTGTTACACATCGTGTGTTCCTAGTGACATGTTGTGTAACATGTGGTGTATGGATCAACGTGTACATGAAATAGACGTCTAGGTGGGAATTTGGTTCTATACTTCATATACTTGGGAAGATCACAAACAAGTTGTAGTACATATGTGGAGTCGTGTACTCTAACATGGACCAGTACAGGGATATAGCTCAGTGTACACGGGTATAGGAAAAATGGAAGATTGAGTTAAAGGGTGACTTCTACACATTATGTACCTCAAGGAGCACATCATGTATTTTGAAAAGAGGCATGCCATGTTTTTATGAGACATGGGTAGTTTTAGGCTTAGTGAGAAACATTGTGTATCACAAGGACATGACATATACTCCTTTAAAGACAAGTTAGATTCCTCTTTCTTCCTTGATCATCTTTTTTGTATGATTTTATGAGATTCCCTATACTAGTATTGATTGATTGTGTGCACCTGGTCCATTCCTATGAGGGTTCAATATAATGTCACATTCTCTTCATAAGGGGTCACCCTACTATAGATTTCGGATGATTTGTGTAGTGAGGGAGAGTTCCCTTATTCTAGAGTGAGTTTTCTTAGACTTCTTCAACTATTGACTCGGTATCTTAGATCTTGTATCCCTCCGAGAGGCCCATAGTAATACTCATTTCCCTTTATGTTTCTTTAGATATGGTTTTTTTGAATTTGTGTGACCAATATTTACATGGGTGTCGATCCCCTATCTAGGATGATATTTCCAATAGTGTATGTTTTCTCCTAGTGAGCCAAGGGAATTGACCACTATCTTTGTATCAAGATCTAATCTTTCCAAGGAGGTGTATCTTGATTGAGTGTGTATCTCGGATGAACCCTATTAGTTTATTTTTTTCTTCTTCTTGGATTGACCTGATGAGTGTTACCTATGGTATGAGTGTTATTAGTGGTAGTATTGCTCAGGGATTAGTTCCTCTCGGATGAGAATTCCATGAAATCTCACAGCAGTTTTATGGCTGGTAATAGTTATGAAAATGTGGGGCATGGCTTCATTCTAAGTAAATATGTTTGTTTTATTGCATGTCTCACATTATGATTAATATATCCTATGAGGATATGAATACTCTTGATGCTTTGTGTTTGGTGATTTTAAGGTATCCAACTAGGTATTTTTATACTCACCCATGCATGTATTCTTATCGCACATGTCATGTCTTATGAAGAAGAAATACCATTATGTGGATTCATTGGTAGACTAGGGGCAAGTGAAGCTAGTTTCATCTAGAGAGACCAAGGTGTATACTAATGTTTCTTAATAATAATTATGCCCAAAAATTTTAAAAAAGTGTAAATTTTATATAATTAAACAATAAAGCTTTTTTCATGGAATTTTTTTATTATATTTATAAATTAATTTTAAATTTAAATTATTTTATATATTCTTAGTTAATGTGTCAAATTTCACTAAGATTGTATTTATAATTAATAATTTATAAGCTTTCAAATTCACCTACTGGAAATTTAATAATGTTTCAAGTACGTAAATTTGAAATTCTATAAATTATAAAGTATAAATATAATATAAATAAAATTTGAAACACTTACTAAGCATGTAAAAAAATTGAAAATAAAAGGAATTTTTTAAAAACACATTGAGGAAAAATATTTTCAATGAAGCAACATATTGTTCTTTCAAAACAAAACACTTATGCTTAGAAAAAAACATTACAGTAAACATTTTTTGTGTAAATTAAAGTTTTTTGTTTATTATTTTTGTTGACATTCATTTTTTACCATTAATTTTTATTTGTACTGTCAATGTTTTAAATTTAATTTATATTTTATTTATACTATATTTTATGCATATAAATTTTTTGAAGTGTAAATTATTTTTTATTAATCAATAATGTTTGTGTCCGGTAAATTAATTTGGTTTATTATATTTATAAATTCTTTTTATTTTAAAATTTTTTTAATTTTTTTAATCCATGTTTTAAGTTTCATTTAGATTGTACTTATAGTTTCGATTTTATATGCTTCTAAAGTTACCTACTAGAAATATAATAGCTTTTTATGTGTTTAAAGTAGGAAACTTTGTAAACTTATAAAAAATAATTTATAGATATTATCAAAATGAAATTTAAAACATAGACTTGACACATAAAAAATAATTAAAAATAAAGAAAAATCATAAAAATAATAAACATGTAATAATATAGATTGTACAAAAAAATGTTATTTCAAAACATAACATTTGTACTTTAAAATTAGTAGGCAAACCTAAAAGGTTATAATATATAAATTATAATTAAGTTTTAAGTGAAATTTAAGATATTCACTTAAAACATATGAAATAACTGAAAATAAAAAAAAATTCACAAAAATAATAAATAGAAAATGTAACTATTAATAATAATTTGAATTAATAATAATAATATAATAAATTAATTCACTAAAAAATTAATATTTTTTACTTATTAATAATATTAAATATAATTAACATATTATTTTTATGAAGTCATGATAATAAATAAATTACTCAATACTAATAATATTTAATAATATTACTATTATTTACATAACCATCATCATTATTGATAGTATCATTAGTTATAAATACAATAAATAGGAAATAATTTAACCAAAATTTATTATTTAATTATTATTATTATTATTATTATTAACTAAATGAAAAATAATATAATTAATATTGATTAGATTATTAATTATTACTAATTATTTTTAAATATCATATTAAATATATTATTAATTACATTATTTAAATTTACCATTATAAATTATTAATAATCATATTTTTATTGTTAATTAAATTATCAATCAAGTTATTTAAAAACAATTTTCTTTGATAAAATGTATTCCTTTAACAACATTAATTACATTATTCATAATCATTACTATAAAAATATTATTTATTATTTATTACATTATCAAATAATAACTATTTATTAAAAATATGTTATGATTAATAATCTATTATCATTAATAAGTTTTTAAAGATAATATATTATTCAATGAATGGTGGAAAAGTGGTGTTTGAATCTCATATTAAAAACTTGAAGAAAAAAATTTCTTGTATTATACCCTTATAAATGGGGTGACTGAGTGGGGTTTGCATTATATTTTCAGAATATTTTTGTTAGATTAATGCTGAATATAAAAATAGTTAAATACTATTTTATTTTTTATTTTTTATTATATATATATAGAAAAAAAATCTTAAAAAACATAGAAGGGTGGGCATTGTTTGGGGCATGTCTTCTTCAGAATATATATAGGGAATGCACTGTTGCCCTGGACAACGCCTTCTTCAAAAGTTTTATAAAGAAAGCATTTTCTTATAATGTTTCATCTTCAAATGATTTTTAGAGATAAAACTTGCTCAGATAACACTCATCCTTCTACACCAGACCCCCCCCCCCCCCCACACCCACCCACTTTCATTGGAAGATTGGAAAATAGTTTCCCAATCTACCTATTTCTAGATTTTTTCTCATTTTTCTTTAGATGAGAAAATTTTTCCCCATGAACTTGATCCAGGCATTCTTTCCCTTTGTGTGTCTTGACACTCTTTTTTTTACATGGGATGAAAATATTCAATAAAAAATACCTATAGTATTATAGAGGTGATGATCCCCAAGAATGATCAAAGGAACTCACCTAATTCGGTCTGCACGCACTAAGAATACATAATAGAAGGCTCTAGAAGGCCCCACCTACATGGTTATAAAGGATTAACCAACCCTTCGCTGGGTACTTTCATAGGATACCTACACCGAGTACCTGTGCCGGTGACCTCCTTTGACCAGGGTCCTATGATTGCCTATAAATAGGACCCTAGAGATCCACATGTGAGAGACGGGAAAAATGGAAGAAGCTCCTGAGCTCTGGTCGTGCAGCCCCTCCACCCAAGGCCTCAAAAAATCTTTCAGGTATCCCTCCAAAACCTAAGAGAGGATAGAATTAAGGGGGGTAATGGGATCAAAGTCGCACTAGTATCTAAAAAAAGACACATGTATGAGGACCCCTCCCCATGTTTGATAAGAACTAGTGTGAAGGTACCTCCCCAAGTCTGGGACCTATAGAAGACCCTTATAGGGAAACTAGAGGAAACCCTTAGTGTCTAGAGAATATCCTCACCCAGGTGTTTTTTCCTAGGTTTTCCATCGACCAAGGAATCTCCATCTTGCGCAGGCCTACCTGGCATAAAGAACTTCTAGTTCCTCCCAGGTCTTCTCTATTTGGAACACCTTCTACTAGACAAGCCTTGACCTACATGAGACACCATCTAATCCCTACTTTCTTTCCATTAATGGAATGAATCCAATTCGTTTTGATACCTTATTTGAGTGTAACCAAATTAAATCCACCAAGAAATCCTATGAACTTGCACATCCATGGTGAGAGACACACCAGTATGTCTCTTATTCGATTATGCATTTTGTCAGTCAGAGGTGTCCTGCACTTGTCCTACCCAACAGGTAGGGTCCTCAGGGTGCATGAAATTATGCATCCCCACAGTCATAATGACCTCAACCCTAAGATCTATTCTAGGAACCATCTAGTCTCACACATGAGGACTAGGGCCTTTCCATGCCCTCATTGTCTCTAGAACTAGGGACCATCAGTTCCAAATGAGGAGGGATAAGATCACACTTTCTTTTCCCTTTGAGGGATAGTGGGTTATCCTCCTCTCTTCTCTGGAACCATAATTAGGGAATCCCTCTTGAAGTAAGCCCCTAGAATTTCTTAGATGGTGGTATCTAGGAAGGTAGTCAGATTTGACTATACGAGTTACTAAAATGGGAGATGAGACTGGCACATCAAAACCCCTTCTTCTTATCTAGTAGTCATGTCCTCTTCCACCAGCAGAAGAAGGATCATGTGGTTTACTGGATCTTATACTTCTTCTTGTTTATCAGATCCAAACATGAATTGTGTGGGATTATATATTAGCTATAATCATCACATATGCACGGTCGGATGCATATCTCGGTAGTGAACCATTTTTCAGATATTCAACTTTCTTTCCTTCAAAGGGCCTTTATAGGTATGGTTCATCAAAGCCTTGTATTCAACATGCGGTACATCCTCCTAAATGGTGTAAGCCCTAAAATTATTCCTTAATACTCTCAAAGGTTCACATTCCCTATGAGAAAAATCTTCATAGGTCCTACATGGATGTGGGTCCTCATAACCAAACTATGTGGTCTTTGATTCCCATCCAAATGTGATATGTAGGAAGCCTCCTTGAGATCCAAACCCAATACCCCAAAATCAATCCTAATATTTTATGGGCCACATTTCTAGTGGGGTCATGAATAACCTAGGATCTCATATCCCTTCCAAGTTCCTTGGGCGGCCTCAGCATAAGTCCCACATAAAACATTAAATAAGCACCATTCTCCTAGACATCCTTGTCGTATATTGTTAAACTACATGTTTTTTTCCTCATCAGATGATCTTAAAAGGTACAATGAATCCTGTTAAGTGGAACTGAATTGTGTGGGTTATGATTCCTTTTACAATAATATGTAGTAATTCCCTACCAATATTTTTGTTTATAATAAAGTAGAAGGTAAGTGTTCACTTTGGTTGGACCATATTGAGGAGCATCTAGCGAAGGATGAAGAAGACATGTTGAATATGAGGAAATATCTGGATAAGGATGACATGACAGTCATGCTCTAGCATTTATCCACTCCTCAATACAACATTCTAAATGCATTGTCAAAATATTATGTGCATGAAATCCCCTTCAATATATAGAACACACTTTGTCACTTAAGATACAAATTATTTACTTATGAAAAATATCTAATCCATGACAAGGTAATAGAAGGGATGCACCGCCAAATTGACTTGGTGGATCTCCTAGCTACATGACATCCAAAATTAGAGAAACCACAAGGATACATTCATCACACTTTTCCATACATGTTAAAATTATTGTGTTAGTTGATCATAGATACACCATCCAATGTTCATATCGAAGGATAGGGTGAACACGGGGCATTGCATTTCACTGCGCTCCCTAGTTAGCAAATCCCACTAAAGGTGACATTGTCCAATGTCATAGCCTTAGGTCGGTTTCAACAAATGGACTCATCTTGTGATAGATGATACACTCAAAAAAATAAGTCTTGTTAGACTCCCCCTAACATTGGGCTAAAAGAGATCAAGCCATTGAAGGATATTTTCCTCAGGCATCAAAAAATATTGAGCAAGCCTCCCGCCTGAGGGAATTCAATCATCAGATAGTAGAAATTTTATAAATGGTGAAAATATCTTTGGAAGAAGGTAAATCATGTGAATATCATGTAATTCACCCATCCCATGTTTGGACAAGGCTTCGTAAAATTAAGAAAGCAGTTGTGGAAGTAGTAGCCACAACAATCCAAGAGAAACCCCAACCCATAAGGTTGGGGCTTTTTTAACACAACCTTTGAGGTCAGCAAACTAGGCTTGAAAGTTTGTGGAAATAGAGTTTAAACAACCTTAGCCCAAAATTTTGGGGGATTTCTTTACCTCAAAAACCTTCTCCTCGGTAAAAGTTAGTGTTCTCCTGATTGGGGTGGTGTAAAATGGATCCTTCTGGCTCATCCCATCTCATGACTCGGTGTCCTTTCTCAAAACACACTTGACAAAATTTTCCAAAGATTCCCTTCAAATCATTACTCATTAAATAGTTCCAAGAGAACCAGTGTAAGCATAAGGCCTCATGGATGGTGTAAAAAAGGCAGTCTCAAAAAAATATTAATAAAATGCCTGTAATATGATACGCATTGGTGAATGTCATCAGAACCACCCATACAGATCCTATAAAACATGAGTCCAATATAGGGGATCAGGATGAGTAAGTCTTTGTTCATAATATTGTCCACACTAAAATGATTGAAGGAGGTGTGCATAGCCATAACAAGAATCTTTCTTTGAATTTGTTCATTCCCTCAACCACTCTATTACTACCTCCTCAGAGGGAATCTACCAAAGAAAATGGTAAAAGAAAGGTTGTGACTCACGCACCTCCTGATGAGGTTGAACCCCATACAGTCAAGAAAATATTTTCTTAGAAAGTGGAGTAAATGAAATAGTTGAGGAGACTCAATGTGGAACTTCTCCAAGGAAACATTTTTTCTAGATATGTTCTATAAACATAGCCTCAACTAACACTTCCAACTGTTATACCTTAACAAAGGGGTATCACCTAAGAAATTGATCGGAAACAGAACATCCACTTAATGTGCAGGACTGACGGCCAATATATTTGGACACCAAGGTAGTGAGGTATCAAGAGTTACCTCCCTTGGGAACACAGTTAGGATTAGATTAGACACATCCTCATGGACCAGTCCTGATGGGCTACCCATCATAGGTACGAGTAGATCTGCCACATATGGCTTTACCTATTTCTGCCCCTGCTTAAGATCCTATTCAATGAAACATCCCTCAAGTTATTCTCAATACTATTGAGTAACTAATAGATCAATTGGAAGCTATGGAATAATATAATGCACCAGTGTAGCTATAAAATAGGCCTTACCCTGAATGGGTAGATCTGACCCCTCCCCCACCAAATTTTGCAAACCCCACATTTCCAATTTTTAATGGTTTGGGGATTTGAAGTAACATGTGATGAATTTTGTGTCCCAATATGATCCCATTATGGGAACCCCTACACAACAAGAAATAGCGAAACTTAGATAATTTCTATAAATGCTACAAGGGCTATCCTTCTTATGGTACACCAGTTTGCCAACTTGGTATATAATAGGATGGGAAGATATATATTGATATATTATATTTCAATTCAACTCAAAGATGAAAAAGACAATAGTCCTTGACCACTTTAACTATAAACAGTTGGAGAGTGAGAGGGCCTTAGATTTCATTACATGATGGAAAGGGTTGACCAACTTTCTAAACCTACAACTTCCCCAAGAATATTTGTTGTTTATCTATGTAGAGAACCCCCATGACGAATTTCCTACCCCACTCATCCCTATGAAATACCTAAAAGGGTTTTGGGATCATTCTATAGTAGATAAAAAATGGAAGATTCCATCTTCTGCACTAAGGCCAAGTCCCAAGTAATTTTAGCAGTTCGGGGTAACAAAGAAGGGAAAGTGAAGGCTGTCACTATTACACATAATCCATCCCCTTCCCAAGCTCTAGCTCAGAATACCGTTCCATATCATACAGTGCCTCCTCTTAAGAATCATCAAAAATGCTTGGCTCATCAGGATGAGGGAAGGGATCAAAGGAGAATCCAGGTTTGGGAACTAAATAATATGTTTTATTCATTCTGAGATGACCAATTCCCTGGATACTTCATCATAGATTTTGAAAATAATATGCTCAAGTTTTTAAAGCCCAAGAGGCCTGATCAAGCTGATCTCGAAGATCTCCCAAACTATTTCTCCTTCTATAAAACATTGTAGAATATTATTCTAGAATTCTTTATTTTCAATGAAATCCTATATGAAATGGTAAACTCTGGGCAAGTAAATCTGGGAAACCCACTAGCACAGGTAGCATGTGTTTCTACCGCCAATCCAGAGGGAAATGGTGATTAGAAGGAAGTTACTAAAAAATGTGAAAAGAAGTTCAGTTATTGGATAGTCAAAATATGATCAACTAGACTCATGCTATCCTCTAAGAACAGTTGAAGTAGACAATTATTCCCTCAAATGCTTCTACTATAACACTACTGAATCCATTAACACCATAGTCCTCAAAAATCCAATCTTCAAAGAAATGACATGGTTGGAAAATAGAGAAGAAAACATAGGAGGATAAACCTATACTAATTCCAAAGTTGTATTTGACTCTATCAAACTTCGTTACTTTAGTCTTAGAAGCACGATCACTGCCTTTCCTAACATTATAATAAGAATCGACCAACGATATTATGACTTCATCATACAAATATTTAATCTTTGATTTTATTATTGTTATTAACTTGACGGATCCATTCTTATATGATGAGTGTGACTATGAACCTAAACTCTCTACATATGATTAGGGAATTGGGGGAAGAGGCTAAAAGGGTTGAGGATAATGGGGAAGATGTGGTCATGCAAGAAATCAATACTCCGACCATATCCTCTCTCATACTGTCTATATAGAAAAAAAACATATGGGTGAGCCCTCTAATGAGATCAATGGGAGGAAGAATGCTCCACCACACCTTCCATGGGTCGCCCTGACCAAGTCATAATGGAATATCGGCTAGAGGGTATGTCATCTCCAAACCATCCTTAGCACACAGGAAGACCTGGTCAATATAACACACCAAGGATAGAGGCACCTCCAACTCTTATTCTAAGGTTCATTCCAAATACATCAAGTACTTTAGTTCCTAAAGTGCCTGCAAAATACCATCCCCATACTGGGAAGCATGGACCTTTAGCCCAAAAGTATGATGTTTTGAATCAATTTTCCTTAGTGTCGGCCAATTTATCGATCTTGGATGCTCTAACTCTATCGAAAGGCCTCTAAGAAGCACTCATACAGTCTTTTCTAAGCCCTTAGAAATTTAAAGTGCATGTTTCTTCATTTGAAGTATATCGTGTAGACATAGATCCTAGAGAGTACTACATGACCATCCCTTTCATTGATAAGGAAAAATATGTCATTATACAAGGATATATCTAACCTTTGTATATATCTGGAAGGATAAGTGACATTGATATTCACCGATCTTTCATCAACAATAGAACATGAGTCAACTTCATTTTGATCTGAACACTTCACCAACTGGGTTATAGTGAGGCCCACCTGTCCACTTCTACTCTGACATTATAGTGTTATAAAAAGAGCAATCAAAATCTTCTAGTGCGAATCAAGATCAAATCTTAGCTTGGGGATATTTTATCTGACTCAAAATTTATGTTTATTCGGTAATACATGACTTTCAACATTCTTTTAAGAAGACCATGGTCGTATCAGCTTATGGTAAACCCTTAATCATACCACCAATGCCTCAAATATAGCATTAATAGAAAAATTGAGATATTTTATGGTGATAAATATCCATTCAAATCATGTAGAACTTAGTAAATTGATGTATTATTCTACCAAAGAAAAGGGAAATAGCCCCTGGAAAATGGTATTACTCAGGTCGTAGCCATAAATGTTCTATAAGTGACCTCATCCAATCCCTTCAAATAGTTCAGTGAAAAATATATATTGTCTATCCATCAATTCGATAGAATATGGCCAAATTTAAGTGTATATTCGATAACCTTCATGATATCATTCTTGAAAACAGATCTTGGTATCACTTAAAATGTGACATACTCTCAGAAAAGTGGTGAATGTTCAAATGAAAATTCCATCATTCCATCCATGGAGCCCTGACGGATCCCTTCCTCATCAATTAATTCAAAAGAGGAAGATTCCCCTTCTCCATCCCTCATTTCATCCCCTTCTAAGCTTTAAAAAACCACATTACTAGTAGGGTCATAGGGATTCAATTCATCTTTCAGATGTATAATATGTTGACTCCCCGCCTGACTCCAGAGAGCCTCACACATTACCTACTTCCCCTCAAAGTAAGGTGGGAGAGGAAGAGAAAGGGGGAGAGGAAGAGGCAGAAGAGGCTGACCCTAGGAATTCACCTCCATCATTTGAGGAAGGTGTCTCTACCACCATTGATGAAATCAGAGAAATAAACTTGGGTACATAGGAGGACCCATGGCCCACTTTGATTATTGTGTCCATGTATTTCAAGGAATAAGGGATATACACCACCTTCCTAAAGAAACATTAAGATGTGTTAACATAGAATTACATAGAGATGCTAGGCCTTTATCTCTAGGTGGCCACTCACCAATTGGGCTTTCCAAAAAATCAATGGAGATAAAAACAAGAATCCAGAAGGAAACACCAAACTCATGCTGCCAAAATTGAGGATTATTTTAATAAGATTTTAAAATCCAATTTTATTCAATAAGTCTATTATCTAACATGGATAGCCAACATAGTCCCATTAAAGAAGAAGGATGGAAAATCAGGGTCTAAATAGACTTCATATATCTCAACTGACACTATCTAAAAGATGATTTCTCAATCTCGATCACAGAGCTACTGATTGATGAAATAGTCAGATATCAAGACCTCACCTTCATGGATATCTATCTGAGGTATAATAAAATCTAAATATCCTTAGAAGATGAAGAATACAACACCTTTTGGGACCCTTAGTGAGTATTTTTCTATTAGGTAGTTCACTTTTTCTTGAAGAATGTCGACGCTACATACCAACATGCCATGCATCGTATTTTCATACCTTTCCTGAGGATGTTTATTAAATGATATATCAATGAGATGGTGGTTAAGTATCGATAGAGTTTTAATCACCTATTTGATCTTCATAATGTCTTCATCAAACTATGATAGCATAGCTTGAAGATGAACCCCTTGAAATGTGTTTTCTGAGTTACCTCAAGGAAATTTATTAGTTTCATCATACGCCATCGTAGCATCAAAGTCTACCCTGAGAAGAAAAAATGTATCCTCAATATGTCACCACCTTGGAACCTCAAATAATTGATAGTTTTAAAGGGTCTTCTTACCTATGTTAGGCACTTTATAGAAAAACTCACCAAAAAGTTTTTACCCTTCACCAAGATAATGAATTAGGGGGTCACATATTAGTGGATAAATTACTACCAATAAGAATTTCACAGCCTCAAAAAATATCTCTTGGTCCCACCAATGCTAATGTCTATTGTTGAGGGAAATCCACTAATTCTATTTGTGAAAACCTTGGAGTGATCACTAGGTGCCTTCCATTCACAAAAAACAACATCAAGAATGAAAACAGTCTTTATTTTCTTAGTTATACCATGCTCAACATTGAGACTCATTTTTCATATATCGAGAAGAGTTTTATGGAATTAATCTTCATTGTTTAGAAACTAAGTCACTACCTGTAGCATCATGAGGCTCATTTGGTCTCCTACAATAACCCGCTCAAATATATCCTCATCCATCCAATGATGATGGGGTGATGGTCAAGGTGGGAGGTTATCCTGTAGTAGTTTTACATATAGTTTGTGCCTCAAAAATTAGTGAAAGCCCAAGATTTGGTGGATTTTCTTGAAGAACACTCATCTTTAAGAACAAAATAATTAAAGGTAATCTTTCGTTACTCATTCCTATTGTTAGAAGGATTTATAAAAAATGTGTTGGAATACCAGACCCTTGTTAAAGGCTTGGAACTGGAACTTCAAATACGAGTGGGCCGTATAGAGGTGAAAGGCTATTCAGAGTTAATAATCAAATAGATCAATAAGGATTATGCTGTTAGAAAAGAATAAAAAATCCCCTTTCTTGACTATGTATGAGGACTAATAGAAAATTTCCCCTCAGATCCATCATTAACTCTTGTCCCGTGATCATATAATGCCTAATTCGATGTATTGGTGAATGCAGCAAAGACCCTATTAGATCCAGATCATTATGAAATAATCATTGGCATTTCCATCACCAAATGGTCTCACCATATGCTTGTGTTAGCATGGAAGAGGTCAATGAGGTCAGTCCTGTTACTAAACCAGGTGATTCTATGACTGGTTGGATGATACCAATTGTGGACTACCTCCAAAATAGAGTTATCTCATTGGAAAGATCTAGAAAAATAAGATACGATGGTAAGATACTAGATTTAATCTTTATAGCGACCCAAATCACAAAAATATTATATAAATGAGCCTTTGATGGAGTCCTTATCATATGAAATGATGGAGAAGAGACATTTACTATCATGAGAGAAGTGTATATGGGAGCCTTTTTCCCACAAGTCAAGGTTTAGTCTTTCCCATCAAATCCTAAGGTTTGGATATTTCTAGCTTATAATAACATGAGATTGTATAGAATTCACCACAAAATGTATTTTAGGCCAAGTTCATGCCAAATTCATCCATAAACCCCTTATGTTTCTATATACAACTAAATAATCCTTACTATTTTATGCATGGGGGATATATGGTGTAGGGTTGTATACATTCAAACAATTCAAATATATCATAACTTTTACCGACTTCTTCTCCAAATGGGTTGATCCAATACCCATCTAAGAAGTCGAGGCCAAAATAATCATCAGTTTCATGAAATCTAACACAATTACTATATTTGGTGTCCCTCATGCAATATTGATGGAAAATGACACCAATTTCTATTCTCCTGAGTTAGAGAAGCTATATCATGAGTATAATATCAAATCCAACCACTTTTCCTACAATCACATAGGGTCTAATGGATAGATAGAGGCCTTCAACATGACCTTATAGAAAACACTCTAGAAGATAGTGGACAAGGATAAAAAATTCTTATCTTAACAAACTCTTTCATTTCTTGTGGCCATACTGGACCATAATCTATACTACCATGCAGGTGACCCCATATTCACTCGTATACAAAACAGAAGTATTTTTGCCCATTGAGGTCCAATTTCCCTCACTCCTCATTGTTATCTGTGATTAGATATCCATAGATGATCAATCCTAGAAATAGTTGTACGAATTGTAATGACTTTATGTGAATAGATTTCATACCTTTCATCACTTGAAGGTCCATCTAAATCAGATAGCATAATATTTTAACAAGAAAGACTGCATTTTTTTGTTCCTTTAAGGGGAACTGGTACTGGTCCTCGAGACTCTGATGATATCAAGGAAGAAGCCTCCAAAGCTTGATCCAAAGTGGGAGGGACCTTATTTCATACCCAAGTTCCACTATAACAGAGCTTATTCTGTGATCTCAATGGATAGAGAGCTTATTATGGTCCCTACAAATGAAATATTTTCCAAGAAATATTTTGTGTGATAAAAGATCATGGATCGTATGTACTACAGGACATTAAAATACATAGTAAATTTTGGTCTCATGACCTTAAAAACCATGAAATATCATCCACGTTTTAAGATGATAAACTTTATGACACCAATGTCCTTATTGTATGATGTTAAAATACACAGAATCATGGTCTTGTATGCATGACCTTAAAAGGCACACCATATAGTCCTGGTTATACAACCCAAAACTAAAATAAATCATAGTCTAAACTGTAATAATTTAAACTAAATATATCCTAGCATCCAAGTCACAAGATGTTAAACTATTATACAACTTCTATTACACATGATACAAAACTATATGGTTCACACCCTTATTGCATGATGTAAAACTGCACAACATTTCAATCCATGCTTGAGAAGATAATAATATTGGGGTTTGATATCCCACCACATCTTTATTCAAGAACTAAATGTGGCTTGATTCTTTTCATCACAAGGTACATAATGACACCCATATCTCCAATCCTAGGTCTAGCCACATCATAAAAATTATCCCTCCCAATGTATAGATCAGACTTACATAGGGATACTTACAAGAACTATGTGTGGCTCGATTCCCATCCAAATGGGATATAAAGGAAGTCTCCTTGAGGTCCAAACCCAATACCCCAAAATCATACCTTATTTTCTCTAGTCCACATTCCTAGTAATATCATGACTAACTTGGGAACCCACCTCCCTTATAGGTTCCTTAGTCTGCCTCAACATAAGTCCCAAACTAAACTTTGACTAGACACATTTCGCCTAGACATCTTTTCCATATGATGTTAAACAACATGGTTTTTTCTCATCACATGACCTTAAAATATAATATGTATCCTATTAAGTGTAACTGAACTATGTGAGTTATGATTCATTTCCCAAGGATACATAGGAATATTATCTTATGGGCCTGATCCCAACATCAAACAACACTTTTCTACAAAGATGATGATAAACTGTAGAGCACCCCACAACGTTGGTTAAAACTAACATCATAGTAATAAACAAAAAAATCTCTAATATACTCATAAAAGGTTTCCATTTATAGATAATCTCATATATGTATAGATATCTCCATCAAAAAGAACCTTTTATACATGAAGATGATTCCAAATTCCATGCATGTTAATAATTGATTGTTAACTTTAGGGTGACCCAAGTCATACTTGTGAATTAATGAAGGATTTTTTAATATGTATTAAATATTTAAGGGATTTTTAGAGTAGGAAATAATTCCCCCCAAAAGGGTGTGATGAGCCTGAACATCCTTCCTCTCAACCAATGTGATTCTCTAAGTGTCATTGGATCTATTTCCCAATAACCACCTGCCATTGGAAAGTAGATTCATGAAACATCTCAAATAAGGGAACCATTGGGTGTTTCTAGCTCCATGAATAGAACCCGCTGAAGACAATTCATCCAAGATTCCACCACTTTTTTAAAATTCGATGACCTTTTCAGTGCTTCAAAGTCTATTTGTCTTGACTAATATCATAAAGGTTTTTGAATATGCACTTAAATTTGGGCGTATTCCATCAATTTGATGGATAGGAAGCACATATTATTCACTAATTTGTTTGAGTGGATTGGGAGGGGTCACTTCTAGACCATTATGGGCTATAAACTAAGAAGTATCCATGGTCATAGGTTTTTTCTCTTCCCTTTAATAGAATCCTGCATCAATGTACTAATTTTATCAATATTTGAATGGGGATTTATCACTATAAAACATCCCAATATAGAAATTAGTGAACTATTGGAGGCATTGGTGGTATGATGAAGAGATTTCACTATGTTGATGCAGGCATAGTATTCTTATCAAAACATTGAAAATCATTTCTTGTCAAATAACCAAAAATTATGAAAATCTATAAGGTCCCCAAACTATTCCTTGATCTTCATTCCTCCCAGAGGATTTTTCTCACTCTTATCATAACCCTATAATCATAATGGAATAAGTGGAACACACTGTAACCCATTTAGAAAAGTGTTTGAACTAGAATATGTTTGAATCTTGAGACATTGTTGATGAAATCTTTTCAGATATAAACATCATTTATCATGTAATATATATTAAAAATTCTGGTATGTCCTTGTATAAAGGCATCTTTGACCTGATCCATGAAGTAAATGATTGTGTGGCACACTACAGGATCTATATCTGCATGATATTCTTCAACAGTAGCAACTTCTACTTCAAATTCCTGAGTTTATAGAAAATCCTCTAAGAGTGCTTCCTGGAGGTCTTTTGATAGACTCAAAGCATCCAAGATCGAAAACTTAGCTGAAACTAGGGCCAATTACTTCAAAATTTCATACTTATGGTCTAATTTTCTATGCTTCCTAGCATAGGGATGCTCTTTTGTAGGTACTTTAGGAACAAAATTACTTAATGTGGGTGGATCGGCCCTTAGAATAGGAGTTGGTGGAACCTTTTTCCTTGGTGGGCTAGGTCGACCTTGTCTACCCATGCATCAAGCCTGGTTTTGCAATGGTGTCCCCTCTAGTTGATCTTCTAGGATGACCAGGTCAGAGTGACCCCTAGAATATGTGGGTGATGGATTTTGTAGGTTTGTATCCTCTAACTATGTCCAAGAAGTTCAAATACATCCTAACTACTACTAACTTCTTCTCCAAATGGGCTGAGGCAATACCCCTCAAATAAGTCAAGGAAAAAGGCATC
Source organism: Viscum album (assembly GCA_963277665.1). NCBI lineage: Eukaryota > Viridiplantae > Streptophyta > Magnoliopsida > Santalales > Viscaceae > Viscum > Viscum album. Next base: position 2,091,650,363 of record OY728152.1, read on the forward strand.
ATTGAAAGCCAACATCATTACCAGATTTAGTTTCCCTCATACAATACTGACAGAAAAAAACACCAATTTTAGTTTTACTGAGTTAGAGAAGTTGTATAAGGAGTATAATATCAAATCCAACCACTCAACCCGCTATCACATAGTGGATAATGGAGAGATAAAGGCATTAAACAAGACCCTATCGAACATACTCTAAAAGATGGTGGATAAGGTTCAAAATTATTGGCCAAAAAATCTATTTCATGCCTTGTGGGACTACCATACAACAACCTATACCGCCACATGGGAAACCCTGTATTCACTCATATATGGAACAAAAGTATCCCTACCCATCAAGGTACAATTTCCCTCACTCCATGTTGCCATCTCTGATCATCTATCCATAGATTGTAAATACTATAAATGATTAGATGAATCGGAACAACTCGATGAGAATATATTGCATACCTTGCATCACTTGGAGGTCTATCAAAATCGAATAGCATGGGATTTTAACAAGAAATTATGCCTCCATTCATTCCTCCAAGGGGAATTGGTACTTTTCTATAGGGCTATGATGATACCTAGGAAGAAACCTCTTAAGTTTTAGACAAAGTGGGAGGGACCTTATTTCATACACAAGGTCCACTCTAACAGATCTTATTCCCTAATCTAGATGGATGGAGATCTCATTACGGCCATACCAATTCAAGATTTCTCAAGAAATATTTTGTGTGATAAAAAATCACAGATCATCTCTACTACCTGACATTAAATTGTATTGTCAGTATCTATCACGTGACTTTAAAAAGTGAGACATATCATCCATGTCTCAAGATGATAAAATGTATGGCACCAACATCCTTGTTGTATTACATTAAACTACACAACATTATGGTCCTGTATGCAAAACCTTAAAAGGCACACCATATAGTCCTAGTCATATAAACCAAACCTAAAATACATCATAGTCTGAGCTATAATACTTTAAACTACATAACCTAACATCCTAGTCACATGATGTTAAACTATACAACAATTTCATTGCTGCTTGATGTAAAATTTCATGGATCACATCCTTGTTGCATGACATAAAACTACATTCGGTTTCAATTTTTTCTTGAGTGGGTCATAATCTTGGGTGTTGGTATCCCACCACCACTATATTCTAGAACTAAGTGTGTCTTGATTCCTGTCATCATATGATACTTGGTGACACTCGGATCTCCAATCTTGGGTCCATCTGCAATATAAAAATTCCCCTATCCATGTGTATAGGTCAAACCTATATAGGGATCCTTACATGAAATATGTTTGGATTGATTCTCTCCACAAATGTGATACATAGTGACACCTAGACCTTATGTCCTAATCCAAGCCATGGAGAAAAAGAAAACATGCCCCTTCTCCTATAGACATGAATAGATCTATGCAGGATGTAACGTCCCGACCCTAGATACCCAGAGTCGGTGCATTATTACATAACATTGTCATGATCACAAAGGATCAAGTCTCGAAAGACCGATTAGTTTAGTAGTCTTGGAAACCCTAGATATATTCATAAGTTTTACATTACATCATAATGTAAAAAAACTACAACAACATCTTGTCTTCATATCCCCTCATACTATCCCTACAGGTCATTCATAAATTACTTCTTCACATCCTGGGAAAAATAAAACATTGAAAGGGGTGATCTCAGATGCTCAGTAAGGATAAAAATATAGAAGAAGCTTTCATAGATAAGCATAAACACTTAAAGAAATTTATAACTAAAACAAAAGCCTTTTAAACTTGAACTTCAGCATAATATGGAAAAGATAAAATGAAATAATGCCATTTACTTATTCACATGGATATTCTACTAGTCAAACAATCACATGCAATATCAATAACCACTTTCATAATGATTGAATGCATAATACCAGACTATCATAACCACATATCCAAGGCCTTGTGCCAAGACTACAAATAAGATTTTGTCAAGGCCTTGTGCCAAGACACTAGTTTGTCTCAGGAGACCTACCGATGCATCAAGGAGCTATAGCGGGATCCACCCGTCACTTACTAAGTCTAATGCATTCCTCATATGAAATGATTGAAACATAACATAAATATTCGTATTAAAACTAGCATATGAAATGTCAATACTTTAACCACAAACCATGAATGGTATAAAAATAGCACATCCATAGTCAAACATAACTTATTCGACACAATATGGAAGATTGTATTGTATCAGATTAACCTCAATCGAGAATAATGAAGGATATTGACATAGATTAAAATAATCATCAAATTATTGAGAGAAATATCCCCCTTTTTCTTGAAAACATTTAGAAGTCACACTATTTTTCAAGAAGCCATTTAAAAATAGATTTTTGAATCAAAGTGTCCCATACCACTTTGAAACTTTTAAAAGGAATTTTGATTTGAAAACTTTAATGTCCATATAAATAAATCCTTAAAACCATTTTTAAAACATGGACATTAATGAGCAATATTTATAAGAATAAGTCTTTAAAACATTTAAAAATGGTATTTTAGTTAGAGTTTCTAACCAAAAGAGAGACACTTGAATACAAATAATTGAGGTAATCAAAACTTTTTAATATCATGAGAATAAATAGATTCATGATATACTATGTCAAAGTACATTATATACACCACATAAAAGTGATTTGGTGTATACCAACAAAGAAGTCTCATTGGAATGTAAATTGAGATGAAATCTCTCATAAAGGTCGTATCCTTAGGTTAAGGATAAATCAATGACATAATTATGTGTGACAAATGTAAATACACTAAATATGATTGGATATTTAGTGTAAAACAATCAAAGGACATTCACACATATTCTTGTAAAAACAACACCAATGAATTGGATGTTTATCTCAACAAATCAAGATTGGGTAAAAATTAATCTTATCAAGTTCATACTGATGACCTGATAATTTATCAATGGAGTGATTATGTGTATCAAAAGTATATCCACATAAAGGGGAGTGGAATTTATGACATAATCAAATGAATAGAGATTCTACACATGATCTTGGAGTAAAATAATCAATGAAGTATGCGTAAATCCGAATGAGTGGAAATTGAAATTTCAAATTCCCTTATTGATTTGGTAACATACAAAACATACACCCATGAAAAAAGGATCATACAATGTAGATGTAAATATACATTAATTAAATTATATTACACAATGAATACAAACATGTTCAGTACACACACCACATGTAATAAATAAGTGGTGAACAATGGAATTCTCACGGAATTAAAAGTGAGATAAGAAACCCCTTACTTTGTACTTTTTCCTTGGTCGACGGTATGTTAACCTCCTGTATAATGGTGAAATAATTGTTATTTAATTATACAAGAATCATTTACATTAATATGTTATCATATATGATCTTTTAACATTGATTTTTTAATAATATCTTAGTATTATCGTCATTTCGGGTGTTAACTTACTCGTTTTCATTTATATTCTTTGTTAAGTAAGCTGTGTTTGTTATGGATAGGTTGTATCTTATTCATATCCATAATTATATCAAGTCCTTAAAAATTATTTTTAAATAATCAAACGATAATTATACTTGAATGGATACGATGGAGAATGAAACTCATCGATTTCGTGGAGACTGTAGTCTGTACGTATGCACAAGCGACAATATCATTCTTTTGATGTTAAAATAATATATAATTGGATGATATATAATATATACAGAATAATTATCATTTTATTTTTATTATTTACATGAATTACACATCATTATTATACCCATCAAAATAAAAATTTATTGAATAATAATTACACCACGACGTGGAGACGGTAAGCCGTACGTATGCACGTACGGTGACATGTCATTCAAAGGATGGATATAATAATGAATATGGTTGTACCATATTTTTAATAATATTATAGTATATAGGAGATACTAGGATCATTATTTTAGAATGGTAATAACAAATAAAGAAGAAGTTGAAGAAGAAAAGAATTTGAAAAAGGGTGGTAAAAACATTACCTCTTCTTCGGGTTCTTCCTTTTGATTTGATCAAAAGGGATCCTTAGGTTGGCTTTCTGATCAAACTAATGCCTCTAGGTTGTAGTGAGGGAAGTTGAGAGAGTATTTGGGCAGGGTTTGGCCGAACCAAAAGGCTTTGAAGGTGTGAAGTAATGAGAAGGTGGAGTACCCTTTTACAAGAGGGGTGAGGGGCACCTTTGGAAAATCTAGAAATATTATTTTATAATAAATCCATATTTGGTTTCTAATGGCTCTAAAGTGGATTATTTAGAGTTTAAGGTGAGGATAGGTCGAAAACCACTCAACCAATATAATTTAGACAGGTTTGGGTCATTATATTAACCTTATCTTTAAGTATTAACTCTTAGTTAATTAGTTTCACTTTTACAATGTCTCTTTTTATTTTTATATTATATGGTTAATAAACTTACTATATACATCCAAGAGACCCCCAAGTGTTCCATTAATGATACACCTATCATGATATAAGTCTCTTGTCCTAACATTATATTTTTAGGAATTTAATATCAATTAATAATATAATATTTGTTTTAAAAACTCTTTTATATCAATTTTGACACTATTCAATAATTGATTTTTTTGAAACTCATAACAGAATGATTACTTCGAACAAATTCAATTAAATAAATCCTAATATGTTATATTGTTCTATAAAATTAGTGTAATTCAATAAAAGTCTCCAATTATATTTATTTGGGTATTTATAATATCAATTATTTTAATTTTTCACTATTATGGTAATTACTGCATCATCATTGTGTCATAAATAAATTAAGTTATTTAATGTTTAAAAATTATAAATAAAATATCATTATGTAGGAAAATTATTTAGCTTTCCAATTAATATTTATAATCGAATTTATCTTATGTGTAACCCTATATTAAAAATGTTTTAGTAAATAAACGTTGATTTTAACTCTTTTAACACCTCTTTGAATTAAATAATAATAAATGTCCTAATCTAATCCAATTAGACCTAAATGATAATATTTTATCCCTAAGATTGTTTCTGGTTGAGGTACACTTGTCCAATAGAATTAGGACATGTGTTAGGGTAATATTAATATCATTTTTACCCTTAATTACCCTATTTACTTTTAACCATGGTAAATAAAAGTAAAAAGTTACTATTCACCAAAAATTATTTTCATCTCAATGAACCACATTTTACTCCTTAATATTAACCATGTCTATCAGATTTTCTAAATTCCACTAACAGAAGCGGTAAAATTAAGTTTTATGAAAAATTCAGTTTTTTAACTACCACTTAGTGGTTTCACTATTCATCAAAAAATGAAAGTTTCCAGAAAAATACCAAAAATTAGGCCTAAGATATATTTGATATTATGAATTAAAAAATGATGTCTATTTTACCAAATTAAAAACATATTAGTTTCATTAATTAATTTAAAATTAATTCTCATTGTCAAAACAAATAGTGTGTTTTTAAGAGATAATAACTATCAAAAGACTGACACTTGTTTATGTCTGGTTTAAATGTGAAATCTCATCCAATGACCAACATTGTATTAAATAGTAAAAATATATTCTAAATATTCTTTAAAAACACTCAAATTAATAATTTATCACTATTAATTATTTCGATTAAAAAAATTGTTTTTAATTAAAATTTAGTAATTTTCACTATTCATCAAAATGTGAATGTTATCCGAAAAGTACCAAAATTTCACCTTAAGCTAATTTCGATATTACGAATCCAAAACTGAAGTCCATTTCTAAAGATAAAATTTACAAAATTTCAAAAAGTATGTATTACTATTCATAACGGCTAGTTTGATTGGTTGTGGTGTGTTAGAATCTCGAAGTTGCGTACAATGCACATCATTGCATTATTCAAAGGGAAACATACCATGGAAGCTTGGGGTATTACATTCTCCCCTCCTTCAATAAATTTCGTCCTCACAATTTTTTTAAAATTGCGCTTGAGAATATAATGGAATGTCCCACATCGGAAAAAGATTCAATAAAACTATCACTTTAAAAGAAAGGAAGAGAGGTATAAAGGTCCCCCAAGATAACTCATACTAGGATTCCATGTAGGAAAACATGGATATAGACGATAAACTAAGTGTTCAGTTCTGATGGAGAGTGATAAAAAACATGATCAGGAGAAAGTTAACAATAAGAAAATCACAAACTTGTGTTGGTACAAACGGTCCTTAGTCTACCAGTAGGAAAAGTAAACGGACAACATTTTTTTGTTTTAAGTTACATTACATAAGGACAAGGAATTAATTTATGATATTGACTAAGAACATAAAGAGATATAGTTACTTTTTAAGTAGAGTTTCATTCTTTAATAACTTTTACCACTAACTCATTTTTTTGAACAATGAGTATTCAAGAAGACTTGGTCACAATGGAAGCGCTCGAATAAACTTCTATAGAAATACATGATCCATGTAGGATAAACTATATATTTACCTTATCTTTAGAGATTAATCAAAACCAAAATGGTTTGTATAATATCTGATGACCCCCAAATGGATATTCCATTAGAGAAAAAAAACACTAATCTTAATTTCTAAAATTAAACCATCAATACCCCAAAGTTAAGTAAATACCATTCAATAATCAATTGTCCTTAAAATCCTTCAATATAATCCAAACTAATATTGAAACTCAAAACTTATAAGAATGTAGTCTTCTACGTTAAATTGTATCTCCAAATGACATTAATTACTCTTAAATTCACACACTTAGAAGTAATTAACCTAATCCTTTCCATAAACAACCCAAATCACTATAAATCCACAATAAAAACATAGATAAAAATCCACCATTACTCCTCAAATGATATCCCATACTATTCTATTTTCCATACAACAAAGTGAACAACTTCCAAAATAACATTTATCACTTAATTACCAAATCATTTTCCTATACTAAGGGTATTCATTTGATAAGACATAAGATCCCAAATCAAATTATTAATGATCAATAAAATCATTTAACTAATAATAATAGTCACACTAACCAGGGACTTCACATAGTCATGTGGTAGGCGATAAATCCCAATCGCACTTTGGGTGTGGGTTCGATTCCCACAGCTTTGTTCGACGCGACGGGTTGTCACACGGTCTGCGTGTTGTCCTTTTTCAAAAACTATATTTTATAACATTACCAAAATGAGATAAATTCCTCAAAATAACCATAACATAATTTAACCACAAATATTATCTCATACCTTTCATTTTCATCCCAAATTATAATAACTTATAATTGCCTCAAACCCAATTATCATATAAAACCAAATGGTTATTTATAACTATATTCACAAGAGAAAAGATAATTCTTCCTCAAATATCATTATCACATGGAAAACTGCAGGGTTAAAAATACAAGAGAAAATTATTCCAAAGTAAACCCATCAACAAGGAGCACTAATACTTTTTAAACATTTCTCCAACCATTTATTTCCACATAGCTTCTTCTTTGACCAAGAAAATATCCTATAGAATAGGTCATTCACTCGGGTAATGTCCAGGTCCCCTACATTTACGGCAAATGACTGTAAATGGACTCTTGGGACCATTTTTATCTTTTTCCATAGTACTCTTCATTTTTATTTGGTAATTCTCCCCTTTATGTCCTTCCTTCCCGTACGTAAAGCATTTATTTGTCCCTTTAAGACACTTTCCTGGGTGTCTCCTTCCACATTTCCTAGATGATGGAAATTGAGGATTCCTTTCTCCATGGTCTCCACTACTGGAGCTCTTATCATTCATCACCTTTCTCTTCTTTGTTGAGTCTGGGAATTGGTTAATATATATATTATTGATCATATTTTTGGAAAATTTATTTGGAATAAAGATGATATCTTTTATGTCTATCAACATTCCATTTTGCTGCTCATTGCCACCACCATTCCCACCTTGTACATCATTCTCAAAGTCACTATGACTTCCTTGGAATCCATCCATTAATTAAAACTAGAAAGCATTGTGTGAGTAACAGTAGTCATAAAATCATTTAGAGATTAACATGTCACCATATTCTCAATTTGAAACACATTAGGATTAACCAAGGTCATTTACTCTCGTCTTATATATTTAATACTTCAAATAGGTTAGTAAAGAAAATTTAAATTATCCTAAGCATATCCCCTGGGAGTGTCGTAACCAAGAGTGCATCAAGGCCCGTTGTCATGCACCAGTTCCTGTTCGAGTCTAGCTCAAAGCGGTGTTTTAGGGTTTTACCCTTAGGTACATCTGTGCCAGAGCTGCCTCTACCTACTCGTATCCAGACAGGGATGTATTGCTCGGAAAACTCATAAAATCTCTACAATATCAAAATTCTAGGAAGTTATTCTATACTAATCCTCAAATTTCATCTTAGGTCTACGTGCTATAATCAGAGTTTATCTAAATCTAGCTTCCAAGGTTTGTAATAAACTTCCTATGATACCAACTGTAACACCCCGACCCTAGATACCCAGAGTCGGTGCATTATTAAATAACATTGGCATGATCACAAAGGATCAAGTCTTGAAAGACCGATTAGTTTAGTAGTCTTGGAAACACTAGATATATTCATAATTATTACATTACATCATAAGGTAAAAAAAACTACAACAACATCTTGTCTTCATATCCCCTCATACTATCCCTGTAGGTCATTCATAAATTACTTCTTCACATCCTAGGAAAAATAAAATATTTAAAGGGATGAGCTCAGATTCTCAATAAGGATAACAATATAGCAGAACCTTTCATAGATAAGAATAAACACTTAAATCAATTCATAACTAAAACAAAAGCCTTTTAAAATTGAACTTCATCATAATATGGAAAAGATAAAATGAAATAATGCCATTTACTTATTCACATGGATATTCTACTATTCGAACAATCACATGCAATATCAATAACCACTTTCATAATGATGGAATGCATAATGTCAGACTATCATAACCACATAGCCAAGGCCTCGTGCCAAGACTACAAATAAGATTTTGTCAAGGTCTTGTGCCAAGACACTAGTTTTTCTCATGAGACCTACCGACGCATCGAGGAGCTATAGCGGGCTCCACCCGTCACTTACTAAGTCCAATACATTCCTCATATGAAAATATTGAAACATAACATAAACATTTGTATTAAAACTAGCATACGAAATGTCAATACTTTAACCAAAAACCATGAATGGTATAAAAATAACACATCCACAATCAAACATAACTCATTCGATACAATATGGAAGATTGTATTGTATCAGATTAACCTCAATCGAGAATAATGAAGGATATTGACATAGATTAAAATAATCATCAATTATTGAGAGAAATATCCCCCTTTTTCTTGAAAACATTTAAAAGTCACACTATTTGTTAAGAATCCATTTAAAAATTGATTTTTGAATCAAAGTGTCTGATACCACTTTGAAACTTTTAAAAGGAATTTTGATTTGAAAACTTTAATGTCTATATAAATAAATCCTTAAAACCATTTTTAAAACATGGACATTAATGAGCAATATTTAGAAGAATAAGTCTTTAAAACATTTAAAAATGGTATTTTAGTTAGAGTTTCTAACCAAAAGAGAGACACTTGAATACAAATAATTGAGGTAATCAAAACTTTGTAATATCATGAGAATAAAGGGATTCATGATAAACTATGTCAGAGTACATTATATACACCACATAAAAGTGATTTGGTGTATACCAACAAAGAAGTCTCAATGGAATGTAAATTGAGATGAAATCTCTCATAAAGGCCATATCCTTAGGTTAAGGATAAATCAATGACATAATTATGTGTGACAAATATAAATACACTAAATATGATTGGATATTTAGTGTAAAAAAATCAAAGGACATTCACACATATTCTTGTAAAAACAACACCAATGAATTGGATGTTTATCTCAACAAATCGAGATTGAGTAAAAATTACTCTTATCAAGTTCATACCGTTGACCTGATAATTTATCAATTGAGTGATTATGTGTATCAAAAGTATATCCACAAAAAGGGGAGTGTAATTTATGACATAATCAAATGAATAGAAATTATACACATAATCTTGGAGTAAAATAATCAATGAAGTATGCGTAAAGCCGAATGAGTGGAAGTTGAAATTTCAAATTCCCTTATTGATTTGGTAACATACAAAACATACACCAATGAAAGAAGGATCATACAATGTAGATATAAATATACATTAATTAAAGTATATTACACAATGAATACAAACATGTGCAGTACACACACCACATGTAATAAATAAGTGGTGAACAATGGAATTCTCACGGAGTTAAAAGTGAGATAAGAAACCCCTTAATTTGTACTTTTTCCTTGGTCAGCGGTAGGTTAACCTCCTGTATAATGGTGAAATAATTTTTATTGAATTATACAAGAATCATTTACATTAATATGATATCATATATGATCTTTTAACATTGATTTGTTAATAATATCTTAGTATTATCGTCATTTCGGGTGTTAACTTACTCGTTTTCCTTTATATTCTTTGTTACGTAAGCCGTGTTTGTTATGGATAGGTTGTATCTTATTCATATCCATAATTATATCAAGTTCTTAAACATTATTTTTAAATCATCAAATGATAATTATACTTGAATGGATACAATGGAGAATGAATCTCATCGCTTTCGTGGAGACGGTAGTCCGTATGTACACACGAGCGACAATATCATTCTTTTGATGTTAAAATAATATATAATTGGATGATATATCATATAGAAAAAATAATTATCATGTTATATTTATTATTTAAATGAATTACACATCATTATTATACCCATCCAAATAATAATTTATTGAATGACAATTACACCACGACGTGGAGACGGTAAGTTGTACGTACGCACGTATAGTGACATGTCATTCAAAGGATGGATAGAATACTGAATATGGTTGTACCATATTTTTAATAATATTATAGTATATAGGAGATACTATATTCATTATTTTATAATGGGAATAACAAAGAAAGAAGAAGTTGAAGAAGAAAAGAATTTGAAAAAGGGTGGTAAAAACATTACCTCTTCTTCAGGTTCTTCCTTTTGATTTGATCAAAAGGGATTCTTAGGTTGTCTTTCTGATCAATCTAAGGCCTCTAGGTTGTATTGAGGGAAGTTGAGAGAGTATTTTGGTAGGGGTTAGCCGAACCAAAAGGCTTTGAAGGTGTGAAGTAATGAGAAGGGGTGTTCCCTTTTACAAGAGGGGTGAGGGGCACCTTTGGAAAAGCTAGAAATATTATTTTATAATAAATTCATATTCGGTTTCTAATGTCTCTAAAGTGGATTATTTAGAGGTTAAGGTTGGGATAGGTCTAAAACCACTCAACCAATATAATTTAGATAGGTTTGGGTCATTATATTAACCTTATCTTTAAGTATTAACTCTTAGTTAATTAGTTTCACTTTTACAATGTCTCTTTGTATTTTTATATTATATGGTTAATAAACTTACTATATACATCCAAGAGACTCCCAAGTGGTCTATTAATGATACACCTATCATGATATAAGTCTCTTGGGTGAACCTTATATTTTTAGGAATTTAATATCAATTAATAATATAATATTTGTTTTAAAAACTCTTTTATGTCAATTTTGACACTATTCAATAATTGATTTTTGTGAAACTCATAAAAAATGACTACTTCAAGAATATTCAATTAAATCAATACTAATATGTAATATTAACCTATAAAATTAGTGTAATTCAATAAAAGTCTCCAATTATATTTATTTGGGTATTTATAATATCAATTATTTTAATTTTTCACTATTATGGTAATTATTGTATCATCATTTTTTCATAAATAAATTAAATTATTTAATGTCTAAAAATTATAAATAAAATATCATTATGTAGGAAATATTTTTAGATTTCTAATTAATATTTATAATATAATTTATCTTATGTGTAACCCTATATTAAAAATGTTTTAGTAAATAAACTTTGATTTTAACTCTTTTAACGCTTCTTTGAATTAAATTATAATAAATGTCCTAATCTAATCCAAGTGGACCTAAATGATAATATTTTATTCCTAAGGTTGTTTTTGGTCGAGATACACTTGTCCAATAGAATTAGGACATGTGTTAGGATAATATTAATATCATTTTTACCCTTAATTACCATATTTACTTTTAACCGTGGTAAATAAAAGTAAAAAGTTACTATTCACCAAAAATTATTTTCATCTCAATGAACCAAATTTTACTCCTTGATATCAACCATGTCTCTCAAATTTTCGAAATTTCACTCACAGAAGTGGTAAAATTAAATTTTATGAAAAATTTAGTTTTTTAACTACCACTTAGTGGTTTCATTATTCATCAAAAAATGAAAGTTTCCAGAAAAATACCAAAAATTAGGCCTAAGATATATTTGATATTATGAATTCAAAAATGATGTCTATTTTACCAAATTCAAAACATATCAGTTGCATTAATTAATTTAAAAATTAATTCTCGTCGTCAAAACAAATAGCGTGTTTTTAAGAGATAATAACTATCAAAAGACTGACACTTGTTTATGTCTGGTTTAAATGTGAAATTTCATCCAATGACCAACATTGTATTAAATGGTAAAAATATATTATAAATATAATTTAAAACCACTCAAATTAATAATTTATCACAATTAATTATTTCGATTAAAAAAGTTGTTTTTAATTAAAATTTAGTAATTTTCACTATTCATCAAAATATGAAAGTTATCCGAAAAGTACCAAAATTTCACCCTAAGCTAATTTCGATATTACGAATCCAAAACTGAAGTCCATTTCGAAAGATAAAATTTATAAAATTTCAAAAAGTAGGTATTACTATTCATAATGGCTAGTTTGATTGGTTGTGGTGTGTTAGAATCTTGAAGTTGCGTACAATGCACGTCATTACATTATTTAAAGGGAAACGTACTGTGGAAGCTTGGGGTGTTACACAGGAGACCTTATCTCAGGTTCCCTTATTCAGGACCCCATCATGGAAACAAATATATCCCTCTCTCACATATAAAAAACATATATATATGTAGGGAACTCCACACTCCATAGACAATGCTAGTCCAAATTCTCCAATTTTTTGGACATATTTCTTACACACATCATACTCCTTGTTCTGGGAAATATAAGATTTCCATAATCTTTCCTCGGCTATTGGTAGTAGGAATCCAATTTCCTAAAGACACCATTGTCTGACTGTGCAGTAATATACCCCAGTTGTCTTTGCATAAGTCTCCCACCAAAAGGGATGTTTAGTCATAGTATTTCATTGTTTAGATATTCATTAATACACCCCTATTAGCTTTGCATAATTCACCCACCAAAAGGACTTGTCAAGTAGAGGTATATTGGTCCTTGGGAGAGACCTCTTCTATCTTCATAAGTCCCAACTACATCATGATAGAAATTGCCTTTCAATATGGTCTATGGTCATTATTTACATTTTTTCCATCTCACTTCTCCTGATTTGAGAACCCCCAAAATCATGGTTTAAAATTTCCTTGATCACGTTCGTTATATGATAGAACATCCTTGGCTTGGTAGGTCGTACATCACTCCTCATTTCCATGATAGATGGTCCTCACTACATGACACTAAACTGCATGGTTTTTGAGAACTACATATGGCTTGATTCTTATTTCCATGAGATATGTAGCAATTCCCATATCCTACATCCCAGTTCATCCATCACAAAATCAAAAAGTCCATGTTCATCATTTTTATCGCCTTTGTGTGGTGGAAGAAACCTTTACCACTCCTTGTTTTTCACACTAAGCATAGCTCACATAGACTTGGGATTATTGGTAAAGGATTCACTACATGATCAAGGAATATAAACTCACATCAGGGTTACTATTTTCATGGTTGAAAAATTCAAGAACTATGTGTGGCTTGATTCCTATTATCACAAGATACATAGTGACACCCAGGTCTCTAATATTGGGTATAACCAAAATATTTTCTTTTTTACATCATGGAAGCACATCATTATCAAATTAAGTTAAACTATGTGGTTCCTTAATAACTACATATGGATTTATTCTCACTCTGTTGAGATATGTAACAATGCTCGAATCATATGCCATGTCTCAACTGCAACAAAAAAAATCTATCTTTCCTACTTATGGGTCATAATTACATAGGGAAATACTTTCTCCCCATTCTTTATATTTTTTATATGAGATTCCCCTACCATATTTAGGTACTTTCCTCCCACAAACCAAACACTATGTCTGGGAATACCTGAATCTCTATAATATTTCCCCAACCATCAGTGATAGAATGTAAAATTCATACGGACACCTTTTTCTGACTATGTAGTAATACACCTCAGTTGGCTTTGCATAAGTCACCCACCAAAAGGTTCTATCATCTACAGGATGACAATATTTGATTATGAAGTAATACACCCCAATTGGATTTTCATAAGTCACCCATACAAAAGTGAATGTCAACTAGAGTACATTCGTCCTTGGGAGAGATGTCTTCTATCTCTGTAAACACCAATGAAATTTTCATCCCACTTCACTCTTTGGATCCAGAAACCCAAACATTACAACATAAAACTCTCCCCCCTTTATACCTAAAAATAATGGCACATTCTTAGAAAAATTAATGTGATGGGGTAAAATAAATAATATTTCGATCAGGGATAAAAGACCTTAAATTTCAGCCCCCATACATCCTTTTTGTATGACATTAAATTGTACAGTATCATGGTCCTATATACATGACCTTAAAAGGCACACCATATGGTCCTAATTATATGACCCAAAACTACAAAAAATCATAGTTTGAGATATAACACATTAAATTATAGATCCTAATGTTCTAGTCATAAGATGTTCCACAATACTTTAACCTACACAATCCATGACATAGTATCACTACATTAAACTATATGATGATTCAACCCTTTTTAGAGTGGGGCCTTCCCCCCTAACATCGATAATTTTATAGAATATACCCTCTTTTACACAATCCAAAATCATGTGAGTTCCGTCTCCCATTCATGTCCAATGTTAATACAGATTCTCTCTTCATTCTCATATACCTTCCATTGGTAAACTAACCTTTTGATCTTGAGAAATTGGAATCTTCACAAACTACCTAACTATCGGTAAAGGAATGGTGGATTGCTAAAGATGCCTTTTTCTAACTATGCAATAATACGCCCCAGTTGGCATTGCATAAGTCACACTCCAAAAGGGAATTGCCTAAGTCACACACATAAAAGGGCATATGAACCAGAAATAACTTTTTGAATATGGTTTGTGGTATTTCCTTGTATGTTTGTCTTGTATCGTGTTTCGGATCCAGAAATCACAAAATCAAGACTAAAAATTCCCATTTACATATATGAAGAATGTCAGAACATTCTTGGCCAACTAGCATTTTTTGGGTCATTCTAAAACCCATGGTCAAAGTTGTTCGGCCTAAAACACCAGTTTCATTAGTCTAACTTGAAAAACATTAAACTGCCCACAAAAAGAGACACAATACTCACCAGGTTTCTAACCCACAAAAGACATAATGTTTTTAGGAAAAAAATAGGGTGATGACACAAAAGACATAATATTTTTAGGGTTTTCCATGTGACACTAACAGCAATAGTCAAACTACACTTACTAGATCCAAACTAGGAAAAAATTAGAGTGATCCCGAACCCCTATCGTTATAATTATAACATGATGAAATTTAGTCAAAGGAGACAGTTTCAATATTTTAATATGAATTTGATAAAGTTAGAAACATAATAATATGTTATTGGAAACAAAATCCTATTCATTCACGTTCTAAAGTGTGAATGAACATCCATATGTTGGAGGCTTTTCGCTAGATTTTACAATTACTCCTCAACCTAGGCTTTTTTAGTTATTGAATTGTGGATTAGGCATTATCTGTGGTTTTCTGAAACCCAAATAATTGTGTAGTGAGAGAAGCCTCAGCATTACAAAGTTTCTCCTACTCCACCTCAATATAATCTATTCTTTATTCCAAGTCCTCCTTCAAGGGTCGCTGGAGTTTTACCATCTCTTCCTTCACAGTATCGAATTCATCTTGAAGTCATGTCATTTGGAGAGACTTCTCATCAAGATAATGCTAATATTCCTCTATATCCATGGTGTGATTGAGCTCATCTTGGGGTACAACAACTTTGATTACATCAAATTGTCCTTCTAGTTGCACTTCATTCAATTTTAATATCCTCTCTTCCTCCCATCACTAGATGATTGACTCCATATCATGGTGGATCATACGGTAATCAAACCTGTCATAACCTAAAACAGAAAACAAGGTTAGAAGTCGGTGAAGTCGTAATGACATGTTTTCAAGAGGTGTCTTTGAGACTATCTTCTAGATGTCTCTCAAGACTATACGGCGTGTCTGGAAAAAGGTGTCATGTGTCTCTAAGTCTGACTCTGAGCCACTCTCAAATGGGGATATGTATTCTGGGATTACTGCACTCAATGAGTCACCTTATTCCACTCCATCTAAAATAATATTAGTTCTACCTACCAGTGTTGGATGAATTGGAAGGGAAGATCCCCTATCAGGCTTGGCCTTCGAAATCAATGGAATTGGATAGAAAATGACACCCCTCATCAACATCAGGGGGTTAACAGAATGAAAAGGAAGTGAAGTATCCAAAACAGATAATAACACTCACATTTTGTTGGATCAATTATAGGGATTAATTCCTCCCTAGTACTATCGACCTATGTACTCTGAGTAAGAACCTCCTGAAAAGGAATGGCCCCCTGAGTCTATATGGAAACTGAGATCGACGGCCCTTGAGGATCTCCTGCTTTGGGGTTCTCAGCTATTACTCCCTCAACAATAAGAGTAGTATGGACATGGATGTCTTAGTCATGAAGTTCCTTGGTGATGTTTTCTATGGACAATGTTTCACAAGTTGAGATTATAAGGCCCCAGCCTTAAACCTTACTTAATCTTGAGATATTACAAGATTACACATTGAGGATCTTTTTGGGTTTAGAGTTTTAGATAATTAGATCATAAAACATGCATTACATTCCACATATAAACAAAGTTGTTACATAAATATAGTATTCTTCATCCCATCAATGGAAACATATTTAAAATAAAACATGGATTCTTTCTTGACACTTCCTTGACACTGTCATCATATCATGTACCTTTCCCTTGACCTGTAAAAAACATTTCAAAAAAACTTGGGATGAGCATAAAAAGCTCAGTAAGGGATATAAAAATATGGAAAGGAAACATGGGTACATATATACATAAGAATGAAATCATACTTTACCCATAAAACATAAGCACTTTAACATACCTCATCAAATCATGAGTAAATCATAGAAATCATAAGACATAAAGGTAACTTGAGGCATTCATAACATTCTTACGTAGGGAGTAACCCTCTTGGTTATGTTTGGAATACCCATCACAGTATATTCCCTAAAATATCTTCAGATAAACCTTAACGTTTCACTCCTTCGCGTTACCCAATGCATTGGAGAGCTATATCGGGCTCACCCGCCCTTAGTCTATCACGGAACCACCCGTCTTCAATATAATGCTCAAGAACCTCAATATAATCGTATCACATAAAACATGCATAAAGGAAACATAATATTTCCACCATTCAATCACAAGATATCAATACCACACACTGATATAAAAATATTATGAAAACCATTTTCAATACCAAAATAAAATAAAAGTAAAACATGGTATTTATTTTTCTTTCAAAAAGAAGGTATGGCTTGTAGAGGAAGCCGAAACTCAAATAATGGTCATGGCGGCGGAGAAGTCGTTGTCGCTGCATACGTATGACAAAAACATTCACTTTTGTCGTTTTGTAAAATGCTTCGTATAAAAAAGATTCTTTTTCGATAAACGTAAAAGTCAAATGGGTTTATACACCGTATAAAAGAAAGTTGTGTATAAAATAAAATATGCCTCAATGAAAGGAGATTGAGACGAAGTCCCATACCTCGTATCTGACTTGACCCGACCGTTCTTTAATCTCCTGAATAATAAACTTGAGTTAATCTCTACTTGCTTAAGAACCTTTTTCAAGTTCATTATTCCTTTTATACCATGTTATGAACATCATGTGATCATTTAAGTTAATAATGTTCATTTTTTCGGTATTTGGTTCTTAAGTCAAAAATAGACCTCTTACACTTACATGTTGTTAATTTGGTCAAAGGTTCATTATATCCAGAATGATATTAATGATTTGGATAACATATATATCATATATATTCATCATATACATGTATTTATAATATTACATCACATTTATAGGTAAGAAATGAAATGCACCGTTCATGGAGACGGTAAGTCGTACGTACGCATGAACGCTACTTCCATTTCTATTTCGTACTTTCTGGAATGGAATCATAATGATATAAGAGTATATTATAATTCTAGTATAATAACATATATAATATCATTAACTTTATCCTTTACACATCCCACATATGGTATTAACGAATCAAATCACTTTCAGGGGTCGGTAGTCCCCACTTCCTAAAATGAAGATATCGTGTTTACCCATAATGGAAACAATAATGATATGTCATAAATGAAAAATACAGAAGCTTAAAAAAATAATAAATATATTATATATCATATATAAAAATGGTGACATCATAATGGCTACCTTTGAAGGTGTTAAATGAGTATTGAACAATCATCGTTTCGGGAGGCAGAATTTCACCATCCACGGAAATCGTATGTTCTTTAACCATTTGATGTAGTTGTGTGAGAGTGTAGCTCGAATAAATATTATAACAACATCCTAGTATATTGAATATACTGGTGTTGTTACAAAAGAAGTAAATAAAAAGAGTTTAGGGGGTTGGAGAAGAAAAATAAAACAAATGAACATGAGAGAATGAATTACCTTTAAAAGTGTAACTCCTTTTGATTTGAGCCTAAAGGATTCCTTTTGAAAGGATTCTGCCCAAAGGGAATCCTCTAGGATGAGGAGAGGGATGTGGAGAGAGTAAATGGGCAGGGGTTGGCCGAGCCAAAGGCTTGAGGAGTGTGTTAAATGAGGTAGAGGTGGGGGCCTTTTATAAGAGGAGACGAGGGGCACTTTTGTAAACCATGAAACTATTATTTTATTTGAAAATGTGTTTCGGTTTTAAAAGGTCCCACATTTATATAATTCGTGGATAAGGTGATAAGGGTTCAAAATCCACCCATCCAATAAGTTTTGGACATGTGTAGTTCATAGATTTTACATTATCTTTCTATTTTATTTAAATCGTCAAATAATGATGTCATCGCTGCATCATTATTATGTCATAAATAATTTAATTTATTTAATGTCTATAAATTATAAAAAAAATACTATGATGTAGGAAATATTTTTATATTTCCAATGAATATTTATAGACAAAAATATGATTAGTATAACCCCTTATAAAAAAATTTTAGTAAAACAATTTATGTTAGTGTCATTTTCACCTTTATTTAAAAAAAGGACATTAAAGTCATTATCTCACCCAAGTGGCTCCATGGGGTCCCCAAGTTGACCCATGGCTTGTCTTGGTCTTCCATGACTCACCCAATAGGTGTAGGACAAGTTTCATGGTGTTTTCACATTTTTATATTATCATTTTTACCTTAAATTACACTAATTACCTCTAATCGCGATTAAAAACTTAATAAGTTACTATTCACCAAAAAATTATTTTAATCTCATTGAACCACATTTTACTTCTTAATGACAACCATGTATGTCGTATTTTCAAAATTCAATACACATTAGTGGTAAACTTTCATTTAACTGAAAAATCAGTTTGCTTGATTACCACTTAGTGGTTTCACTATTCATCAAAAATTGGAGTTTTTCAGAAAATTACCAAAAATTCACCCTAAGCTATATTTGATATTCCGAATTAAAAAATGAAGTCTATTTTACAAAATTCAAAACATATAAGTCACATTAATTAATTTAATAATTAATTCCCACTGTCAGAGCAAATAGCGTGTTTTTATAAAACAATAAGTATCAAAAGATTGACACTAGTTTAACTCTAATTTCAAGGTGAAATTGATTCCAATGACCACCATTGGATTAAATGGTAAAAATATATTCTAATTTCACTTCAAAACCAATTCAAAAGATAATCTAATCATATAAATAAATTAGATTAAAAAGCAGTTTTGATGTAAAATGCAGTATTCTTCACTATTCATTAAAAAATGAACATTGTCAGAAAAATACCAAAAATTCACACAATGTAAATTTTGATGTCCCAATCATAGAGAATAAGTTTATTTTGACAAAAATAGTTTATAAAATTTTCAAAAGATAGATTCAAAAATGTTTTTCCATCCAAGGCAGTAAAACAGTCCTTTAAGAATATTAGTGTATTCTATGCTTAAGATTGGATTTATTTCCATTTTAAGCCTCTAAAACACTATCTAATTCATTAATAGACATTGATAAAAATATCTATTATTCATTACTTACTTGGGATGTTACATCCTTCCCCCCTTTTGAAAATTGCGTCCCCACAATTTATTTACTTATCAAATAAATGGGGGTACTTATCTCTCATTTCATTTTCAGATTCCCATGTTGCCTCTTCAATCATGTGGTTTTTACACAAAACCTTTACCTGGTGAATCACCTTATTCCGTAACACTTGCTCCCTGTGGTCAAGAATCTGGACCGGTTTTTCCTCATAAGATAGGTTCTCTTCCAGCTGAACTACCTCTAGACTCAAAACATGAGATGGATCTGGCATATATTTTCTCAACATCGAAACATGAAAAACATTGTGTACCTGAGATAAACTCAGAGGTAAAGCCACTCGGTAAGCAACTGATCCAACTCTCTCCAGAATTTCATATGGTCCAATAAACCTTGGACTCAAATTTCCTTTCTTACCAAATCTCATCACACTTTTCCATGGAGAAACCTTGAGAAAAACATGATCACCTACCTCGAAAGATAGATCCTTCCTCCGGTTATCCGCATAACTCTTCTGCCTGCTCTGAGCTGTTCTCATGTGTTTCTGAATCAGCTGAACTTTTTCTACCATCTCTTCAACCAATTCTGGTCCCATCAACTTCCTTTCACCCACTTCATCCCAGAAAGCTAGAGTTCGACACCGCTTCCCATATAATGCCTGAAATGGTGCCATCTATATACTGGAATGAAAACTGTTATTATATGAAAACTCAACCAAAGAAAGATGTTGGTCCCAACTTCCCTGATAATCTATCGAACAAGATCATAGCATATCCTCCAATGTCTGAATTGTTCATTCTGACTACCCATCTGATTGAGGATGAAAAGATGTACTATAATTTAATTCAGTACCCAACAACTTCTGAAGGCCTTTCCAAAAGATAGAAGTAAACCTGGGATCACGGTCAGATACAATGGAGAGAGGAACTCCATGTAACCAGACTATCTCATTAAGATACAAACGGGAAAGTTGATCAAGAGAGAAAGTATCTCGTATAGCAAGGAAATGAGCAGATTTGGTCAAGCGATCAAAAATAACCCAGATTGCATTATTACCTCGAGATGTCTTCGGTAATCCCACAACAAAGTCCATGGATATATTCTACCATTTCCACTCTGGCACTGGTAAAGGCTGAAGCATCCCTTTAGGTAACTGCCGCTCTTCTTTAACCTGTTGACATGTCAAACACTTCACAGTAAAATCCGCAATATCTCTTTTCATTCCATCCCACCAGTAATACTCTCGCAGATCTCTATACATCTTAGTACTGCCCGGATGAACTGAAAACGGAGAACTATGAGCTTCACATAACAAATCTCTCTTCAACTTTGAATCACAAGGCACACACAATCTCTTCCCAAATCTTAAAACACAATCATTATCAATGTTGAATTCAGGAAACTTACCTTTCTGAACCAGCTCCACCTTTTTCTGCAACTCACTGTCTTGCTTCTGTGCTTGCTTGATTCTGCCTAATAGAAAATATCTCACTGATACCTAAAACAAAACAAAAGGACTTCCTACACCAACAACTTCTATGCCAAAGTTCATCAAATCCGTAACCAAAGGATCACGTTCCAAATGCAACATTGTTAATGAAGCATTACTTTTTCGACTCAAAGCATCAGCCACTTTATTTTCTTTTCCCGGATGGTAATGAATTGTACAATCATAATCCTTAATTAATTCTAGCCATCTCCTCTGTCTCATGTTTAACTCTTTCTGAGTGAATATATACTTTAAAATTTTGTGATCGGTATATATTTCACACTTTACTCCATACAAATGGTGCCTCTAAATTTTTAAAGCAAAAACAACAGAAGCTAATTCCAAATCATGTGTAGGGTAATTTACCTCATGTGTTTTCAATTGTCGTGAAGCATAAGCAATTACCTGATCATTCTGCATTAGGACGCAACCAAGTCCTTTCAATGAAGCATCACTGTATATAACAAACTCACCATTCCTGGAAGGTAGTGCCAAAACTGGAGCATTCACCAATCTTCTTTTCAATTCCTGAAAACAATCATCACATTCTTTTTTCCAGATAAACTTAACACCTTTCCGAGTTAGCTTAGTCATTGGACTAGATAATCGTGAAAAATTTCTAACAAACCTTCGGTAATAACCTGCCAAACCAAGGAAGCTACGAATCTCGGTTACATTTTTGGGTCTTGGACATTCTTCCACAACTTTTGTTTTTGTAGGATCAACAGTTATTCCATCCTTAGAAACAATATGACCAAGGAAAGAAATTTGCTGCAACCAAAACTCACACTTGCTGAATTTTCCATACAGTTTCTTTTCTTTTAAGGTTTGCAAGATAACCCTTAAATGTCTTTCATGCTCCTCTTTAATTTTAGAAAACACCAAAATATCATCAATAAAACCCACCACAAGCTTATCCAAGAACTCATGGAAAATTCTATTCATTAAGTCCATGAATACAGCAGGTGCATTGGTTAGCCCAAAAGGCATTACTACAAATTCATAATGGCCATATCTCATACGGAATGCGGTCTTCGGAATATCTGCCTCCTTTACCTTCAGCTGATGTTACCCCGATCTCAAGTCAATCTTTGAAAAAAACTGAGCTCCCTGGAGCTGATCAAACAAATCATCGATATTAGGCAAAGGATATTTGTTCTTAACAGTGATATTATTCAAGGCTATATAATCAATGCAAAGTCTCATAGAACCATATTTCTTTTTAACAAATAAAATAGAAGCACCCCATGGTGATGTTCTAGGTCGAATGAAACCTTTCTCTAATAAATCTTGCAATTTCTCCTTCAACTCTAAAAGTTCAATTTGAGCCATTCGATAAGGGGGTTTTGAAATTGGCTTAGCATCAGGAACTAAGTCAGCTGTAAACTCAACTTCTCGATCTGGTATTATTCCAGGAAACTCATCAGGAAAAACATCAGGATACTCATTTACCACTGACACATCATTAATTTGAACAGTTCCTTTATTTTCAACGACGTGTGCAAGGTAACATTCATTTCCATCTTTTACAAGTTTCTCGGCCTCTTGATAAGTTATCAACAGTAAGAGTTCATTCTTGTACACAAACTGAAAGTCTTTCTGAAAATAAACTTCTTTAGCTCTACAGTCAATCTTAGCATGGTAAATAGAGAGCCAATCCATACCCAGGATAACATAAAACTCTACTAGAGTCAAAACAATAAGGTTTGCAAGTAGGTTCTTTCCACAGATAAGGATAGGAAGATTCTTATAAATTCTTTTTGCCTCAACATTTCCCACAGGTGTTTTTACCACAAGTTTAGGAGTCATTTCTTGAGATGGTATTCCCATTTTACTAGAAAAGTTTTCAGAGATGAAAGAATGTGTAGACCCCGAATCAAACAACACACTAGCATAATCTGAAAAAACAAACAAAGTACCTGATACAACTTTATTTGATGGCCCTACGTCTGCCGAAGTAGTTGCAAAAGATTTCACCACCCCTTTCTGCTTGTAGTCTAACTGCTTCCCATCACTCAAACTCTTTGTCGGACACTCGTTTGCATAGTGACCCATCTCATTGCACTTATAACATTTCACTAACTGTAAATCAAATTTGGTCTTACCTTCACCTTGATCCTTTTCAGTGCAATCACGAGCCTTATGTCCCATATTACCACATCGGTAGCACTTTCGAGAATTCAGAAGACATTCCCCAGCATGTCGTTTTCCACATTTATCACAAACCGGAAACTTAGTTTTCTTACCATTAGACTTTTTTGAAGAATTCTTACCTTTCTCCTGCCACCTCGGTCTCTTCTTCTGTTGGTTGTTATAGAACATTTGGTCATCGGAAAACTCCATTTCCACCTTCTCAGCACATCGAACAAGCTTTTCGTAACTTTTAAACTCATGAGAAGCTAATGCCCTTTGATATTTTGGCTTTAATCCTGAGTAAAAACGATTGATTTTACTATCAAGGTCTCGGATAAAATTTGGAGCATACCTTGCCAATCGAGTGGACCTTTCTTTATAGGTAGCCACTGAGTCTTCCTCTTGCCTCAATTCCAAGAATTTATTTTCCATCCTAAGTCGAACAGCCTTAGGAAAATACTTCTCAAGAAACATACCTTTGAATTCATCCCAGTCGAGAGCATCAATCTCATCAGCGTCCCTGATATTTTTAACCATTGACCACCACTGATCTGCTTCACCCTCCAAATGATAAATAGCAAGACTAACCTTTTGATTGTCTAACCACCCCATAACATAGAAAATCTTCTCCAGTGCTTTAATCCACCCTTCAGCTAACACAGGGTCAGATGATCCTCTGAATAATGGGGGATGTTGCCTCATGAAATGTTCCACCACTAACATGTTCCTCTGCGGTTGATCTGGCTGATCTCGTGCGTAGATACCACCACCATTTATAGCCTGAGTCAACTATGCCATCACTGAAACAAACTGTTCAGTTCCAATTCTGACCATTTCTGGATGATGATTCGGAAAATTATTTCCTTCTGCATGCCTTCCTAGCACTGCTTCCCTGTTTCCTCTGCGGAAAACCATTCTGAACAAACATGTTTTAGATGAAGCAACATGGTAATCTTCAAATGCTATATCATTTCAAAAAAAATTGAATAATCATTTAATAGAATTCTAACTCCTAAAGTTATCTAAACCAACCTTTGATACCAACTATAAGGCCCCAGCCTTAAACCTTACTTAATCTTGAGATATTACAAGATTACACATTGAGGATCTTTTCGGGTTTAGAGTTTTAGAGAATTAGATCATAAAACTTGCATTACATTCCACATATAAACAAAGTGGTTACATAAAGATAGTATTCTTCATTACCATCAATGGAAACATATTTAAAATAAAACATGGATTCTTTCTTGACACTTCCTTGACACTATATTCATATCATGTACCTTTCCCTTAACCTGTGAAAAACATTTCAAAAAAACTTGGGATGAGCATAAAAAGCTCAGTAAGGGATATAAAAATATGGAAAGGAAACATGGGTACATATATACATAAGAATGAAATCATACTTTACCCATAAAACATAAGCACTTTAACATACCTCATCAAATCATGAGTAAATCATAGAAATCATAAGACATAAAGGTAACTTGAGGCATTCATAACATTCTTACGTAGGGAGTAACCCTCTTGGTTACGTTTGGAATACCCATCACAGTATATTCCCTAAAATCTCTTCGGAGAAACCTTAACGTTTCACTCCTTCGCGTTACCCAATGCATTGGAGAGCTATATTGGGCTCACCCGCCCTTAGTCTATCACGGAACCACCCGTCTTCAATACAATGCCCAAGAACCTCAACATAATCATATCACATAAAACATGCATAAAAGAAACATAACATTTCCACCATTCAATCACAAGATATCAATACCACACACTGATATAAAAATATTATGAAAACCATTTTCAATACCAAAATAAAATAAAAGTAAAACATGGTATTTATTTTTCTTTTAAAAAGAAGGTATGTCTTGTAGAGGAAGCTGAAACTGAAATAATGGTCATGGCGGCGGAGAAGTCGTTGTCGCCGCATACATATGACAAAAACATTCCCTTTTGTCATTTTGTAAAACCCTTCGTATAAAAAAGATTCCTTTTGGATAAACGTAAAAGTCAAATGGGTTTATACACCGTATAAAAGAAAGTTGTGTATAAAATAAAATATGCCTCAATGAAAGGAGATTGAGACGAAGTCTCATACCTCGTATCCGACTTGACCCGACCGTTCTTTAATCTCCTGAATAATAAACTTGAGTTAATCTCTACTTGCTTAAGAACCTTTTTCAAGTTCATTATTCCTTTTATACCATGTTATGAACATCATGTAATCATTTAAGTTAATAATGTTCATTTTGTCGGTATTTGGTTCTTAAGTCAAAAATAGACCTCTTACACTTACATGTTGTTAATTTGGTCAAAGGTTCGTTATATCCAGAATGATATTAATGATTTGGATAACATATATATCATATATATTCAGCATATACATGTATTTATAATATTACATCACATTTAGAGGTAAGAAATGAAATGCATCGTTCATGGAGACGGTAAGCCGTACGTACGCATGAACGCTACTTCCATTTCTATTTCGTATTTTCTTGAATGGAATCATAATGATATAAGAGTATATTATAATTCTAGTATAATAACATATATAATATCATTAACTTTATCCTTTACACATCTCACATATGGTATTAACGAATCAAATCACTTTCAGGGGGCGGTAGTCCGCACTTCCTAAAATGAAGATATCGTGTTTACCCATAATGGAAACAATAATGGTATGCCATAAATAAAAAATACAGAAGATTAAGGAAAGAATAAACATATTATATATCATATATAAAAATAGTGACATCATAATGGCCACCTTTGAAGGTGTTAAATGAGTACTGAACATTCATCGTTTCGGGAGGCAGAATTTCGCCATCCACGGAAACCGTATGTTCTTTAACCATTTGATGTAGTTGTGTGAGAGTGTAGCTCGAATAAATCTTAAAACAATATCCTAGTATATTGAAGATACTGGTGTTGTTACAAAAGAAGTAAATAAAAATAGTTTAGGGGGTTTGAGAAGTAAAATAAAACAAATGAACATGATAGAATGAATTACCTTTAAAAGTGTAACTCCTTTTGATTTGAGCCTAAAGGCTTCCTTTTGAAAGGATTCTGCCCAAATGGAATCCTCTAGGATGAGGAGATGGATGTGGAGAGAGTAAATGGGCAGGGGTTGGCTGAGCCAAAGGCTTGAGGAGTGTGTGAAATGAGGTAGAGGTGGGGGCCTTTTATAAGAGGAGAGGAGGGGAACTTTTGGAAACCATGAAACTATTATTTTATTTGAAAATGTGTTTCGTTTTTAAAAGGTCCCACATTTATATAATTCGTGGATAAGGTGATAAGGGTTCGAAATCCACCCATCCAATAAGTTTTGGATATGTGTAGTTCATAGATTTTACATTATCTTTCTATTTTATTTAAATCGTCAAATAATGATGTCATCGCTGCATCATTATTATGTCATAAATAATTTAATTTATTTAATGTCTAGAAATTATAAAAAAAATACTATGATGTAGGAAATCGTTTTATCTTTCCAATGAATATTTATAGGCAAAAATATGATTAGTATAACCCCTTCTAAAAATTGTTTTAGTAAAACAATTTATGTTAGTGTCATTTTCACCTTTATTTAAAAAAAGGGCATTAAAGTCATTATCTCACCCAAGTGGCTCCATGGGGTCCCCAAGATGACTCATGGCTTGTCTTGGTCGTCCATGACTCACCCAATAGGTGTAGGACAAGTGTCATGGTGTTTTCACATTTTTATATTATCATTTTTACCTTAAATTACACTAATTACCTCTAATCACGATTAAAAACTTAATAAGTTACTATTCACAAAAAAATTATTTTAATCTCATTGAACCACATTTTACTTCTTAATGACAACCATGTATATCATATTTTCAAAATTCAATACACATTAGTGGTAAACTTTCATTTAACTGAAAAATCGGTTTGCTTGATTACCACTTAGTGGTTTCACTATTCATCAAAAATTGGAGTTTTTCAGAAAATTACCAAAAATTCACCCTAAGCTATATTTGATATTCCGAATTCAAAAATGAAGTCTATTTTACAAAATTCAAAACATATAAGTCACATTAATTAATTTAATAATTAATTCCCGCTGTCAGAGCAAATAGCGTGTTTTTATAAAACAATAAGTATCAAAAGATTGACATCAGTTTCACTCTAATTTCAAAGTGAAATTGATTCCAATGACCACCATTGGATTAAATGGTAAAAATATATTCTAATTTCACTTCAAACCCAATTAAAAAGATAATCTAATCATATAAATAAATTAGATTAAAAATCATTTTTGATGTAAAATGCAGTATTCTTCACTATTCATTAAAAAATGAACATTGTCAGAAAAATACCAAAAATTCACACAAAGTAAATTTTGATGTCCCAATCACAGAGAATAAGTTTATTTTGACAAACATAGTTTATAAAATTGTCAAAAGATAGATTCAAAAATGTTTTCCATTCAAGGCAGTAAAACAATCATTTAAGAATATTAGTGTATTCTATACTTAAGATTGGATTTATTTTCATTTTAAGCCTCTAAAACACTATCTAATTCATTAATAGACATTGATAAAAATATCTATTATTCATTACTTACTTGGGATGTTACAGAGATCTAGTGTAAAACATCAAACGAAAGAAGGTCAACTGTGTTTGAAAATATAAGAAAGAGAAAACTCACATCTATCTAATAACCTACAAAACTCCTAGAACTCCTCCAGGGAGGTAGGAATATTAATTTTTTTTAAATATCCTCAATTTTATCAATTACATTATATATTACTTCAAGTCTCATAGAATCCTCACCAGTATGGGTATCTGAGTCATGTTTCTTAGGACCCAAATTGGGTTTTTTTGTTGATTATGTCTATTAAACCCTTAACAGGGGAAACATTTCTGAACCACTTTGGGTCATAATTAGCACCAACACCCTCATCAGACCTTTGAATATCCCCATAAACCACTTATGGAGTGGAGACAGGGTTGGCGGTGGTTGTTATGGGGTCCTCCAATGTATGTGGTATATCTGAAATATCACAAGGAAGAAATCCAGTGACCAACACATGATGCCTTATGATATACATTTGACATTACCATAACCCTCTCCCCTCTCTATAATAGTGGGGGAAGACATAGTGGTATCCCCCATCACTTCATTTGTCAAAGGGATGGATTCATCGGTATGAGTCTAAGCCTCCTCCTGAATGTCCCACTCAATCCTCAAAGGATCAGTATCGAAACACTTAAGGGAAGAAAGTGAAGAAGATCATATAAAAGGAAAGCTTGGTCAAATGGGTATGTCAAGAAAGTCATAAGATTAAAATGACAGTGAAAATAATTACTACGACACATATTCTAGGAAAACTTCTTCACTATCTTTTGTTTCTTTTCATGAGGTGATGAGGGACCTGTGTTGGTTCCCTCAGTCACGAGCACTTGAGGTGGTCGTCGATAGGACCCTCCCACTATTTCCTCCACTATCATCCTTTGATCTGAGGATAGTTCTAGGGATTCAGGAGTCTCATCCACTACTCAAATAAGGGTTCCTATGGGCCCATAATTTGATGAATTAGTTGCCATTCTTACTGATACTTCTTCTCATACTCCAAACTGTGAGATAGATCCCCTCAAAATTAATGATGATAAGGAAGATAAAGAATGTAACAACCCAAGATTTTATGAGAATTATTCTTTTTAATTTCATTGATATCTTGTGTTGTACACAACACCAAGATTATCTTGCGCTATACGCAACACCGTATTAGCTTGCAGTATACAAAACACTATTCTTGGCTCGTGTTACACACAATTTCAAGTTTGTTTTGTAGAAATTATTCTACGCAACATTAAGTATAGACTTTTTTGAATGTATAAATGAAATATGGTTGTATTTTGTTATGCGTAACAACAAAGGAGTCTTGCACTACACGCCACCCTGACTTGGACTGCATTACACGCAATCACGACCTTCCTCGATAGCGTGTGCAGTACGCAATACCGGGTTTCACTAAACAATGATATATTGTTATAATATTATTATGGACTAACCGTTATGAATAGTATTAACTACATTTTGAATTTTATAACATTATTATTTATCTTACATATTTTCTAGAACATGGTATGAGAACAAAATAAATTTTTCAGGTAAAATAAGTATTTTTCAAAAAATGCAGTTTTGCCGCCTTTTAATGGCGCACCCACTTTAAATCTACTTTTTGACATTTTTATAAGTTCAATTTGACAAAATAAAATTCTTCCTTTAAATCAGGATATAAAAATTTAATTTGGATAAATTTTTCATATTATTCTGATAACTTTCATATTTTGATGAATAGTAAAAACACGCTATATTTTAATTAAAAACAACTTTTTTCATCGCAATAATTTATATCGCTAGATTATCTTTTTAATTGGTTTTAAAGTGTAATTAGAATATATTTTTACCATTTAATCCAATGTTGGTCATTGGAATTAATTTCACTTTGAAATTGGACATAAACAAGTGATGATCTTTTGATAGTTATTGTTTCTTAAAAACACGCTATTTGTTTTGATAACGGGAATTAATTTTAAAATTAATTAATGTCACTTCTATGTTTTGAATTTGGAAAAATAAACATCATTTTTGAATTTGGAATATCAAATATAGCTTAGCCTGAATTTTAGGTATTTTTCTGAAAAACTTCAATTTTTGATGAATAGTGAAAACACTGAGTTTTTGGTTAAAACCGACTTTTTATTTAAATAATCATTTATTTGATTTAAAATTTTTTAGGTCAAAATAGATACATAATACTTATATAATTTCAATGAAATTCATTGGAATAATTTTATAATAATTTTAGATTTATAAAAATTGTATTGAACTTTTCACTGTCTTTTACCCCACCTCCTAGGAACTTTTGCAATTGTTCATAAAACTTAATTTTACCACTTCTATGAGTTGAATTTCGAAAATCCGAGAGACACGGTTAATATCAAGTAGTAAAATGTGGTTCAATTAGATAAAAATAATTTTTGATGAATAGTAACTTTTGACTTTTGTTTACCACAGTTAAAGGTAAATAGGATAATTCAAGGTTAAAAGAATATTATAATAATTCAAAATTACCTTAACACTTGTCCAAACATTACGGGATGAGTAATGGATGACCATGGAAATCCTTGGGTCGATTTTGGGACCCCATGGAGCCACTTATGAAAGACAATGATACATTAGATTAATTAATTTAATGTAATGAAAAAATTGGCATTAACAAAAATCCTTTAGTAATTAATATTTATAAGGGGCTATACAAATTATCTTTTCAACTATAAATATTCATTGGAAAGCTAAAACAATTTCCTACATGTTGGTATTTTTTTATAATTTTTATACATCAAATAAATTAAATTACTTATGACGCAATAATGATGCAGTATTTACCTCATTAATAAATGATTTAAATAAATAAGATTATAATGATTAAAATATCATCCAAAACCTGTCCAATTCCTATTGGATGATTTTATTTAAAATATGAGTCATCTTATCTTCAACATTAATATGTTTTGGACCTCTTGAAACTAAAGATAATTTTATAATAAAATAATGTTTTCACACTTTCCTAAATAGCCCCTCCTCTCCCTTATAAAAGGAGACCACTTCTATGCAATTTCTCACACCTCTCAAGCCTTTTGGCTTGTCCAAACTCTACCCAACTAAGCTCTATACATCCTTCTCCTCCCCCTAAAAGCCTTAAATTAGGCATAAGGCACTTCAAGAAGTCCTTTTAGTTCAAACCAAAGGAAGTTACCCAAATTAAAGGTAATAGTTTCTCTTAAGTTGTTTTCTTTTATTCTATTTCTCCAACCCCTAAACTCTTTTTAATCCTTTCTTTTGTAACAACACTAGTATCCTCAAAATTCTAGGATGTTGTTATGAGAAGGATTAGAACTTCACTTACGCACACCACCATCTAATGGATGAGGAACATAATGTTTCTGTGATGGAAAACTAACGCCTCATGAAACGATGATTGTTTGATTTTCTCCTACCGCCTCTCATGGTGGCCATTATGATGGTACTGTATTTATATATGATATATATTATGTTTATAATCTCCTTATACTTATTTACTTCCCAATTATATCAATCCTTTATGGTTTCCATCGTGGGTAAATACAATGATCTCATTTGAGGAAGTGTGGACTACCGCCCCCTCAAAGTGATGTGATTCATTAATGCCTTATGTGGGATGTATAAAGGATAAAGTTAATGATATTATATTTGAAATTATACTGGAATTATAATATACCTATGTATCAGTTTGTTTTAATTCCATTAAAATAATAAATAGAAATGAAAGTAGCGTTCATGCGTATGTACAGTTTACCGTCTCCATGAACGGTGCATTTCATTTCTTACCTCCATATGTTATGTACTGTTATAAATATATATATATACTGGATATATAATGAATATATATGATATATAAATCATGATTTATATTTTGGAAGTAAGTAAATCATGATATATGTAATAATAACATCAATAACAACAAGTCCAAACACGTACGATAAATAAGATGATTTTACCCAAAAGGTTGCTTTAACATGGGATTTACAAAAGAACAGGTAATATAAAGTCATAAGTGAACCATATATGATATCATAACAATGAATATGATTCTATAATAAGTCAATGAAATTATTTAAATCATTATACAGGAGGTTCGGATACGTACGAAGCATATTGGACCTAAGGTAAGGGATAACCTTTCTCATCTCGTTCTTATCCAAGATTGTTTATTCGTAAGTATTTGTTGGGGTTATTGTTATCATCCAAATCCATGTTTTTTAAAAGTGTTTTTATGTATGTTTAATGTCCTTTTCATCCATTTTGTCTTTTACTACATGGTATGTAAGGAATCTTTCTTTTGTTTACGTTACGAGGTACTTTTTAACTTTTCTGACAAAAGTATGAGGAGAATGTTTTTTTAACTTATACGGTATGAAAGGATTTTTACGGTTTTATAAAGCCTTATTTTCATGAAGCTTCCTCCAAAAGATTTCATGACTATTTTCAAAAAAATCTCTTTCTTTTAAAATTGCATGACGTTTTGTAAAAAGAAATTAATTTTGAAGAATAAAAGATATTTTCCTCAAGAATTCATTTTAAATGTTTTATCAAAACCATTTTCCATCTAAGATGACATTATTTCATATGTTTATGTTTCAAGTATAATGTCTCTATGATTTACATGGTTTCACTTTTCTTATGATGAAA
This sequence comes from Viscum album, assembly GCA_963277665.1. Classification (NCBI taxonomy): domain Eukaryota; kingdom Viridiplantae; phylum Streptophyta; class Magnoliopsida; order Santalales; family Viscaceae; genus Viscum; species Viscum album. The sequence continues at coordinate 2,091,683,775 of OY728152.1, forward strand.
TGATATCCATTTGTTTTATATGGATTATGTTATGATGAGATGATGTTTATGAGACCCATTTTTATTCTTTGGGTTATGATGAATGATTTATGTTTATGTTGTGGAACAAGTAAGAATGATTTCATTATGAGATGGGTGGGACCTATATCTCCCTCCAATGCATTGGGTAAAGATTTATATCTCATGAGATAGACATGGATGGAACGGCAAGTAAATTTGGTTCAGTAATACAGGGCTGGAATGGCAAGTAAACCCGGTTCAGTAAGGGACTTTGTCCACTAAGATGGTCTTGGAAGCAATGTCTTAGCTACTATTGAAATCATTGCATGTGCTTAATAGATTCCATAATTACATGTTTTATTCTTATTCTAGTTTATCATGATTAATGTTCCTTTATGATCTGTTCCTTTTGTACTGCCATGTTTTATGTCATTGCCCAAGATTTTGATGTTTAAACATTATGTTCATGTTTTTAAGTTCAAATGTATATGATTTGTTTTATTTTATCCATGCTTACCCTTACTAAGCATTTGATCTCACCCTTTATATGTTTTCTTTTCCCCGGGATATAAAGAAAAGTTTTAGGTAAGAAAATAAAGAGGAAGATCTTTATGGGAGATGTTGAAGATCTTTCACCATGATTAGAAGATTATTTTTCCGAGTTTCCAAAGACACTAAACTATTACGGTCCTTGTGTGTTGGTTTTTGTTATGTATTAAGTATTCCACAAAAGTAATGTATTGTCCATGTACATCAAGCATTGGGCCTCTACAGTTGGTATCAGAGGCAAAGGAGGTAGAAATGTATCCGATCTTTGGGAACTCTCACATGTGAGCGTTGGACGAAGCATGGCTCTCTGCCCAAGGGCTTCATGAGGAAATGGCTGCCACTAGGGATGGTGGTGTGTCCCACCCATGGGGTGTAGCCACCCATGGAGTGCCCTGATAGGTATCAATTATAGTCCATTGGAAGTAACTCCAGATTGCTAGAGTTGGTATCAGAGGAAAGGTTTAGTTAACCTTTGGAACTAGGATGCAAAAACTTTAGTGAGATCTCTAGAGATATTTCTAAGGTATGTCTAGGGATGTCCCTAAGGTTAAGTATAAGTATAGGTTATAGTCCTAGAATTACGGTAACGATCTTAGAATTAAACCTAAGATGTTAGATATTGAAGTTACTCCCCCTTTATTATGTTGTTTCACCTATCATGATTTTTTCCTCTCATAGAATTCTTTTTGTGTTTTAGTCAATAGAGGGAACCAGAATAAATTCGGTTAACATTAAATCGAATGGACAAATTGGTGACTATGATCAATGAAATTGTGTAATGCCTAGAGAGAATGATATTGTGATTATGCCGAATTAGTCATCGCGATATATGATTAACAAGGTGAAATTTAGTGGTATTCCTAATTCATCAAATAAGAGGAAGATAGACTTTTATGCATGTTCGCATGTTGAGGAGCATAAAGAAAGGAATATTGAGATTTCTAAAGAAGGGAAGAAGAACCTTGAGGAATACCTCAAATGGAGGGGAAGATGTTATCTGTGTGGAGAGAAGGTTCATAGAGTGACAGATTGTTATGGAGTTTAATGTCTTATCTGTGGAGAACATGGGCATTACCCAACTCAATGCCCTGACCTAAGAGGTTACTTCTAAATCAAGGAAGGACTTATTCAATGACAATCATTAAAGATGATGGTTTGAAGTGTTTATGTATTGGTATTCAAGAATAATGTTATTGAGGTACTTTTATGGTATATTGGAATATCTATGTATTGGTCCATTGTGGTTTTCCATAAGAATATGGCATCGGTAACCAAAGTGATTGAAATATTTTTGGAAAGAAGATGATATGCGTATAATGAAGGGATAAAGAGAAACTAATATGTTTGATAGTATTCATGAGCTCATGATTGATATAAGGACTAAGTGGTATCATGGTTTGAGTATATAAAATTTTTTGGATTTTGGAATGTGGAAGGTGTTAACTTTTTTACTACATTCATGTTTTCACTAAAGTTCAATAGGTTTTCATTTTTTCAAGAGAATACATGATTAAGGTATTCACATGATTAGAATGTAACCAGCAAGATATACGAGGGATAAATGATGGTATTCACATACTTGTTATATGACCTTTTTAGTAATCATTCTCTTTCTACTATGATTTTGGAAAGATGTATTTTGGATAAGCCTAAAGATTCGAATGGATTATGTTGAATATAAGTTAGTATTGTTTAAAGGATAGAAATTTTTCTTTGATATTATTGATAGAATGTTATAATAATGTAGTTTTAGAAAAAGGACAACCTACAAGATGGGCGACAACCCATCATGTTGGACAAGGTTGCAGGAATCGAACCCACAACCGAAGTGCGACAGGCCTTCATCACCTACCACTGGCCTACAGGAAGTCCCTGGTTAGTAGAAATTAGTTTTATTATATTAAGCGGTATGATAGATAAAGTATAAGTCCATTTTTGGAACCATATACGATTAATCTCACCATAGATGGACTTATATATATCTTTTGCTAACCTTATGTTTAAGGCAAATGGAATGACCTATCATTCTATCATATGATCTGCTAACACTTCACGGAAGACAAATTCAACTTCATTTCTTTAAGAGATGATGTGGAAATTGTTTAAGGCACAAACAATGGTGAGATTGAACCGAAATAAATTAAGTATTCTTCTAATTCAAATTCTTCAACATTAGGGAAATTATCTTGAAAGCCAAAAATGTTATCCTAGTACTCTCATATCCGATGAATCAGATGGTACCTTAGATCATCAAAAATTTATGGCTTTGTGACTGTTGGTTTTAGTATAGTCATGTCCTCTACTACTCTCCATCAGAACATGATGGTTAGATTTTTCTTCCATATCCATATTTTCACCTATGTTCTCCTATGTGGAAACTCAGTGATGAGTTACTTTGGGTAATCATTATGTTTCAAACTTTAGTTTTTAAAATTAAGTTTTATCATTCCTTTTCACAATGTGGGCTTCTATGAAAGAAATTCTCAAGTAACAAACCATTTATAACCCCGACGAATTTCGAGGGTGAAATTCATTTTAAGGGGGGTAGAATGTAACAACCCGAGATTTTATGAGAATTATTCTTTTTAATTTCATTTATGTCTTGTGTTGTACACTACACCAAGGTTATCTTGCGCTATATGCAACACCGTATTAGATTGCAGTATACGCAACACTATTCTTGGCTCGTGTTACACACAATTTCAAGTTTGTTTTGTTGAAATTATTCTACGCAACAATAAGTATAGACTTTGTTTAATGTATAAATGAAATATGGTTGTATTTTGTTATACGCAACAACAAAGGATTCTTGCACTACATGCCACCCTGACTTGGCTTGTATTAAATGCAATCGCGACCTTCCTCGATAGCGTGTGCAGTACGCAATATCGGGTTTCACTAAACAACGATATATTGTTATAATATTATTATGGACTAACCATTATGAATAGTATTAACTACATTTTGAATTTTATAACATTATTATTCATCTTACATATTTTCTAGAACATGGTATGAGAACAAAATAAATTTTTCAGGTGAAATAAGTATTTTTCAAAAAAAGCAGTTCTGTCGCCTTTTGATGGCGCACCCACTTTAACTCTAGTTTTTGACATGTTTATAAGTTCAATTTGACAAAATAAAATTCTTCCTTTGAATCGGGATATAAAATTTTAATTTGGATAATTTTTTCATATTATTCTGATAACTTTCATATTTTGATGAATAGTAAAAACATATATTTTAATTAAAAACAACTTTTTTCATCGCAATAATTTATATGGCTAGATTATCTTTTTAATTGTTTTTAAAGTGTAATTAGAATATATTTTTACCATTTAATCCAATGTTGGTCATTGGAATTAATTTCACTTTGAAATTGGACATAAACAAGTGATGATCTTTTGATAGTTATTGTTTGTTAAAAACACGCTATTTGTTTTGATAACGGGAATTACTTTTAAAATTAATTAATGTCACTTCTATGTTTTGAATTTGGAAAAATAGACATCATTTTTGAATTCGGAATATCAAATATAGCTTAGGCTTAATTTTTTGTATTTTTCTGAAAAACTTCAATTTTTGATAAATAGTGAAAATACTGAGTTTTTGGTTAAAACTGACTTTTTATTTAAATAATCATTTATTTGATTTAAATTTTTTTAGGTCAAAATAGATACATAATACTTATATAAGTTCAATGAAATTCATTGGAATCATTTTATAATAATTTTAGATTTATAAAAATTGTATTAAACTTTTCACCGTCTTTTACCCACCTCATAGGAGCTTTTGCAATTGTTCATAAAACTTAATTTTACCGCTTCTGTGAGTTGAATTTCGAAAATATGAGAGACACGGTTAATATCAAGGAGTAAAATGTGGTTTAATTAGATAAAAATAATTTTTGGTGAATAGTAACTTTTTACTTTTATTTACCACGGTTAAAGTTAAATAGGGCAATTCAATGTTAAAAGAATTTTATAATAATTCAAAATTACCTTGACACTTGTCCAAACCTTATTGGATGAGTAATAACCAACCATGGGCATCCTTGGGTCAATTTTGGGACCCCATGAAGCCACTTATGAAAGACAATGACACATTAGATTAATTAATTTCATGTAAAGACAAAATTGTCATTAACAAAAATCATTTAGTAATTAATTTTTATAAGGTTCTATATAAATTATCTTTTTGACTATAAATATTCATTAGAAAGCTAAAAATATTTCCCACATGTTGATATTTTTTTATAATTTTTAGACATCAAATAAATTAAATTATTTATGACACAATAATGATACAGTATTTACCTCATTAATAAAATATTTAAATAAATAAGATTATAATGATTAAAATATCATTCAAAATTTGTCCAATTCCTATTGGATGATTTTATTTTGAATATGAGTCATTATATCTTCGAAATTAATGTCTTTTGGACCTCTTGAAACTGAAGATAAGTTTATAATAAAATAATGTTTTCACACTTTCCTAAAGAGCTTCTCTTCTCCCTTATAAAAGGAGACCACTTCTATGCAATTCTCCACACCACTCAAGCCTTTTGGCTTGTCCAAACTCTACCCAACTAATCTCCCTACATCCCTATCCTCCCCCTAGAAGCCTTAAATTAGGAAGAAGACACTTCAAGAAGTCGTTTTAGTTCAAACCAAAGGAAGTTACCAAAATTAAAGGCAATAGTTTCTCTTAAGTTGTTTTCTTTTATTCTACTTCTCCAACCCCTAAACTCTTTTTAATCTTTTCTTTTGTAACAACATCAGTATCCCCAAAATACTAAGATGTTGTTATGAGAATTATTAAAACTACACTTACACGCACCTCCATCTAATGGATGAAGAACATAATGATTCTGTGATGGCAAACTAACGCCTCACAAAACGATGATTGTTCGATTTTCTCCTACCGCCTCTAATGGTAGCCATTATAATGGCACTGTATTTATATATGATATATATTATGTTTATGATTTCCTTATGCTTCTTTACTTCCCAATTATATCAATCCTTTATGGTTTCCATAGTGGGTAAATACGATGATCTCATTTGAGGAAGTGCGGACTACCGCCCCCTCAAAGTGATGTGATTCATTAATGCCTTATGTGGGATGTATAAAGGATAGAGTTAATGATATTATATATGATATTATACTGGAATTATAATATACCTATGTATCATTATGTTTTAATCCCATTAAAATAATAAATAGAAATGAATGTAACGTTCATGCGTACGTACGGTTTACCGTCTCCATGAACGGTGCATTTCATTTCTTACCTCCATATGTTATGTACTATTATAAATACATGTATATGCTAGATATATAATGAATATATATGATATATAAATCATGATTTACATTCTGAAAGTAAGTAAATCATGATATATGTAATAATAACATCAAGAACAATAAGTCCAAACACGTACGATAAATAAGATGATTTTACCCAAAACGTTGCTTTAACATGGGATTTACAAAAGAATGGTTAATATAAAGTCATAAGTGAATCATATATGATATCATAACAATGAATATGATTCTGTAACAAGTCAATGACATTATTTAAAATCATTATATAGGAGGTTCGGATACGTACTAAGCATATTGGACCTAAGGTAAGGGATAACCTTTTCCATCTCATTCTTATCCAAGATTGTTTATTCATAAGTATTTGTTGGGGGGTTATTGTATCATCCAAGTCCATGTTTTCTAAAAGTGTTTTTATGTATGTTTAATTTCCTTTTTACCCATTTTGTCTTTAACTACATGATATGTAAGGAATCTTTCTTTTGTTTACGTTACAAGGTACTTTTTAACTTTTCTGACAAAAGTACGAGGAGAATGTTTTTTTTAACTTATACGGCATGAAAGGATTTTTACGATTTTATAAAGCCTTATTTTCATGAAGCTTCCTCCAAAAGATTTCATGACTATTTTCAAAAAAATATCTTTCTTTTAAAATTGCATGACGTTTTGTGAAAAGAAATTGATTTTGAAAAAGAAAGGATATTTTGCTCAAGAATTCATTTCAAATGTTTTATCAAAACCATTTTCCATCTAAGATGACATTATTTCATATGTTTATGTTTCAAGTATAATGTATCTATGATTTACATGGTTTCACTTTTCTTATGATAAAATGATATCCATTTGTTTTATATGGATTATGTTATGATGGGATGATGTTTATGAGACCCATTTTTATTCTTTGGGTTATGATGAATGATTTATGTTTATGTTGTGGCACAAGTAAGAATGATTTCATTATGAGATGGTTCAGAGCTATATCTTCCTCCAATGCATAGGGTAATGATTTATATCTCATGAGATAGACATGGATGGAATGGCAAGTAAATCTTATTCAGTAATACGGGGCTAGAACAACAAGTAAACCCGGTTCAGTAAGGGACTTTGTCCACTAAGATGGTCTTGGCAGCAATATCTTGGCTACTATGGAAATCATTACATGTGCTTAATGGATTCCACAATTACATGTTTTATTCCTATTCTAGTATATCATGATTAATGTTCCTTTATGATCTATATCTTATGTACTTCCATGTTTTATGTCATTGCCCAAGATTTTGATGTTTAAACATTATGTTCATGTTTTTAAGTTCAAATGTATATGATTTGTTTTATTTTATCCATGTTTACCCTTACTGAGCATTTCAGCTCACCCTTTATATGTTTTCTTTTCCCCAGGATATAAAGAAAGGTTTTATGTAAGAAAAAAAAGGGAAAGATCTTTATGGGAGATGTTGAAGATCTTTCACCATGATTAGAAGATAATTTTTCAGAGTTTCCAAAGATACTAAACTATTAAGGTCCATGTGTGTTGGTTTTTGTTATGTATTAAGTATTCCGCAAAAGTAATGTAATGTCCATGTACGTCAAGATTCGGGCCTCTACAAAAAAAGAAGGAAAAATAGGGAGATACCTCATCAATATCAGCATAGTCATCCCATTCCTCTTCAGATTGACCAGATATATCCTCAATAGAATCACGATCTAGCATGTCAAACACTCACTTTGTGGTCGGGATCTGATCATCAGTGGAATATATCAATATTTCTAGCTCTCAAACATATTTCCCTACCTCGGTAAAATTATTTTCAAGGAAAAGATCAGAGGGCGCTTAGATATCCCCCGACTCTGAGATGTGTACGCCAATGTGGAGAAATTCCCACATGTATCTGATGTCACAGGTTACACCCTGCCAAACTTGGATTCCCACATGTATATGATGTCAGTAAAATTAATATGGTTGGCTTTAAGGAATACCTGACATCTTTTAACTTTGAAGCCTTTTCAGGTCTCCCAACTCTCATAGGAGACTAGGTGATGGGAGCTCATGTTTCCTCCTGGTGGTGATGACTGGACCACCATAGCTCGGAAGATGCAGTTTTCTCAACCCTTTCCTACTCCATTGCCCTTACCCGAGATCTCTTTAAAGGCTTTAGGGATTCAACATCATTGCCTTTAGGTTGAACCTTCCTGTTGCGCTTTATATGACCAGCAGTTGTCATATCTGCGACATGAGGAATGCTTTCAGTTAATGTCCCTTGAGGGTATGAATAAATTCAATCAAGGGCATACACAAACTCCAGAATGACTGAGGCACCTGATGGAGGTAGTTTCAATAACATTTGGGATACCTCCAAGGCCATCAGTATTCAGAATTTTCAAGCCACCATCAGGTGTTTCTCTAACTGAACATGCATAGGGGGTGAAACACTTGGTTGTTGCAGACACTTGAATTGGTAGTTAAATCAATATGGATCGTATTCCTCTCATATGATTTCACTATCAATATAGACCGCCAATATGCTATCTCTGAATGCAATCATGTATGACCTCATATCATCATCAGATAATCTATTATTAGTGAACGTCCTTGTAGATGGATCACCATATAAGAAGAAGTTGAACTCCCCCGATACGTTTAGAATCCTCAAGACTCCATCGTGGGAGCCCCTTCTGCTCACCAAGCCTTGAGCTACACGAAACACCTTCTAAGCCTCCATCGAAGCCTTTAGACTTGCACAACGACGAGTGACACACAAGTGTGTCTCCCATTAAGTTATGTATTCCATCGGTCAGATGGGTGTCGCACTTGTCCTACCTGACGGGTAGGGTCCTCAGGGTGCATGCGGTTATGCATCCCATATGACACGTGGACCCCAACCCTGGAAGTAGTGCCAGGGACCTCCCAATCTTAGACATGAGGGCTAGGGCCTTGCCCTTCCCCCATCATCTCTAGGACGAGGGACCTCCAGTTCTAGCCCCGCCCTCTTTCACCAATGGAAGAAGGACCACACAGTTTGTTGGATCTTCCGCATCCTCTTGTTTCTCATATCCGAGCATGAATCACATGAGTTTAGAGGTTAGCTACGATCATGAATTCTGCATGGTCATATGCATGTCTAAGCATAGAACCTTTTTCCAAATGTTCCTCTCGCCTTCCTTCAGAGGATCTTCATAGGTGTGGGTCCTCAAAGCCATGTATCCAACCCACAGGACATCCTCTTAAATGTAAGCCCTCAAATCATTCCTTAATCCTCTTAATGGGCCACATTCCCTGTGAGACAAACCTTCCGAGGGCCTCCATGAGCATGGGTCTTCACAACCGAACTACGTGAGCTTTGATTCTCATCTAAATGGGATACGTAGGAAGTCTTCTTGAGGTCCAAAGCCAATACCCCAAAATCAACCCTAATCTTATTTGAGCCAGTAGGGTCATGACTTAACCTAGGAGCCCACGTCCCTCCAAGTTTCTTGACCCGCAAAGGCATAAGTCTCACACACCAATCTTTGACTAGACACCTCTTGCCTAGATGTCTTTGCCGCGAAATGTTAAACTACACAGTTTGGTCCTTATCACATGATGTATGATGTGTCCCATTAAGTGACATTGAACTACGTGAATTCTGATTTCTTTCACAATGATACGTAGGAATTCCGACTTATGGGTCTAATCCCGACGTCAAAGCAACTCTCGTATAAAAGGGCACCATTGATGAAGAACCTCAGATTTATACAGATGACTCTAATTGTCATGCATGCTAATAATTGATTGTTACTCGAGGGCAACTCATGCTATACTTAGGAATTAATGAAAGATTCATGAATGTCTTAAATCGTTAATAGTGTTCTGAATTAGGCAATAATTCTAATGTTAATGGAGCTATTTTCCAATGATTCTTTGAAAAGTAGGCTCGTGAAACCTCTCTAATAAGGGAACCGTTGAGTGTTTCCAGCTTCGTGAATAAAACCAATTGGAGACGGTTCGAAAATTGTGAACATGATGTGAATGTGTGACCATTCAAACAAAATGGATTCGCCCGGTCAAACTTGGTTGTTATTAAGCAATCTTATTACAGATATAAGCCATTGAATGCAAGAAATTAGTTATCACTAACGACCCTCTTAATCGGATCTAACAAAATTCACAAAAAGATAGATGAGGCTTGATTAGATTGAATAAATTATGTATTACTCTTTTATATATTTGAATCAAATTGAAGATGAACCAAGCCAAGGAGAGTTTGAGATTCAGATTACAACAGAACAGAATGTTCTGTAAATACTATCCCCCAATTGCTGCAAATGGCATGCCAAAATAAAAGAATTTGCGTGTAAACAAAAATGAGAGGGAAGAATTAAAGAAGGGCTCCCCTGTTCGTTCGCCTTGTGGGATTTGCTTCTATTAGCCACATAAGATAACCCTAGTGAGGCCCAGTACAAGGCAGGCGACGGAGAAGAAGAAGAGGGAGACGAAGTCCCTGGCCGACCATCTCCTCACCGCCCTGCTCTCCATCCGCAGGCTCTTCGCCCTGCGAAGCGCGTCCACCTCCTTCAACAGATCGAACTCCAACCCCCTCCTCTTCAACTCCTCCACGCACTTCCCCAGCAGCTTCCGGTCCTCCTTCTCCCTCCCTAGTACCTTTTCCATGTGGGCCTCCACGTCGCCCTTGTACCTCACCGCCCAGATGATCCCCAGGGAGAAGAGGAGAGAGCAGAGGGATGGGATCCAGGATCGGCGGCACGCCGAGGGGGAGGAGGAGGAGACTGAGGCGGCGGCGGTGAAGAGCAATACCAGGGCGGTGGAGTGGAAGATGAAGAAGAAGCAGTAGAGATGAGATATCTCCTTGCGTACGGCGTCGATTTGGGTCTCCTTGAGCGCGATGCGGCCGAGTATGAGCTCCTCCTCCTTCAGCCATTGCTTCAGGAGGAGCTTGTGGGTCGCGCTCTCTGCAATTTGGTGGAGTGGGTGACGGGGCTTCGACTCCATGATTGAGGTCGTCTCCGCAGCTGTTCCCAGATCGGCCATGGGTTTTTCTTGTTAGGGGGGAGGGAGGAGCGAGGGGGGTTTAAAATTTTGAAGCCTGTGGCCTTCTGGAACTGGCAACGGTCGAAATGAGAATCGTCCCTTTCCCAGGCTGCCCCTGGGTTTCCACGCTTGTTCCGCGGTTACCGGCACCATGTTGAGGTCAAAATAGAAATTCAAACTCGCGGAGGCCACTTGCAACGGTCATGTAGTTTTTTTAAAATTTAATACCCGTTCATCATGTTCTGTTTATATTTTTTATATTTTTTAACGTGTTCTGTTTTGTTTTGTCAATGTGTTATGTTTTATCACGTGCGAGATGAATAATAATTTTTTGATAATAATTTGTGGACAATAATATTCTAATATTGTGAGATTAAGATCCATGGGGGCGACGCCTGAGGGAGAAAGCGCCTCCATGGGTGCCGTCCCTTGGTAAAACTTGTGCAGCAAATAGCTTCTTCATACCCCTACAGGTCGCAATCCACAATCTATTTCATTGAAGGTTGGTTCTCACTATTTTTAGGCATACCTAGGAGCTGATCGGTTTTTGAAACTTTTATGTTGATCTTATGGATGATTCTCATGGCCTATTGCAATTTGTTGACAAGAGAGGTTTTTTATAGATGTTGTTGTCACAAAGTTTGAAACATTAAAGGATCCAAGATGGTGTTTTTAAATGGTCTCTAACTCGTTTTGAAGGGCTGTGAATCACCGGTTTTGCCAATCTAAGATGGATTTTCTGGACTGTCAATTCGTCTTTTCCAAAACGATGCCCTTTGTGTTACTGCAAACAATCTGGACCTTCTAATAAAGCTTGATTCGACGATTAAGTTGTTGTCTAGACAGTTAGTTGCTCGTATATGCATCAAAGTTGATATATCTATTGATTCTCCTTATTCAATTTGGATTAGAAATGGGCCGAAGGAATTTCTTTAGAAGGTAACCTATGAAGCCATTCTCGAATTTTGCTCGAAGTGTAGGGGATGAGGGCATTTTTCATTGAGACGTTGCACAAAAGAGCCAGTATGGGGTGGTTGTTGGGGCGCATCGGAGGTGTGTGGCAACAGAAACACACAAAAACGAGAATCAAACGGAGCAACACAATTTTTAACGTGGTTTGGCTTTGAAGTCTACGTCCATGGGAGAAACAGGTTTCTCTATTCTCTTCTCTCCGAATAAAACTCGGAGGATCACACAAGGATTACACACTCTCATCTTGGGATTTTCATCCCGTTTAAATAGAGGAATCAAATACAAGGTTGTCCAAGGGTTGGTTCAGCAACCCTTGAACTCTTCCACGATCACTTGTTGCATGTCCACAGAGTCAGCGACCATCCACCGCACTGCTGCTCACCATCAAAGACCCACTGCAGTGGTTGCCGACCAAGGATACTTTCAAATTAGGGAGTGACCCCCACAAATCTCACCCTTACAACTAATTTGGAGTAAAAGCTTAATATGCAATCTCCTTGCAGGTGTTGAAAACTTCATCAGCAAATCAAACACGCTTCTTTACGCTAGATGACGTGGCACTTCCACTTTCTTCACTCGATCTTGAGCTGACTGCGGTCCTCATCAAATGATACAACCCTTGGGACTCCTTCCCAATAAGCCTCGCTGCATCCTCGCGTGAGACTTCTAACACTCCACCTGCTATAAAAATCTTGTACCCTTTTGCATCGAGCCTACTTAATGATATCAAGTTCTGTCTCATCCTCAGAACGAATTTCACGCCAGCCAGTTTTCAAACTCCTCCATCGGGTGTCTTCAATTTTACCGTCCTGACTCCTCAAACCTCGCATGTTAACCCATCACCAAGTCTCACCGAATCTTGCACCTGCTGAAAAGTATCAAATGTACCTCTCGTCGTACATATGTGTGTCGAGCTCCCCGAATCCAGAACCCATCAGTCTTCCTTTGGATTTTGAGTCTGCTCATTCTTCCTTCATAGAAAATGACATTCTCGCTTCATGTGCCCGTATCTTTTGCAGTAATGACACTGTATTTCTCCTCGTTCAACTCACTCATATGAGTGCAAGCTTCTCGTTGTCACGCAGACTTCATCATCTGTTGATAATCCTGTAATGTTCACATCTCTCTCTTCAACTTTCACTTTCCCAGCAACGTACCATTTGCGCTCTCCACAGTCACTTTTATAGTGACTCTTTTTCTCGCACCAGAAACACGTGATTTCACTCGAATCACGTCCCCTCGATTTTGGGCGCCATTCATTACCTCCTAACTTCCGATGTCGGCTTCTCCCACGTTGATCATCTCACATCGCCCTGATTTGCTCCCCTGAATGCATTGTAGGTCTTTGGAATGCCTTTGAATCTTGAAGCAACAATGTTACCTCGTCCAACTTCAATGTTTCCTTCCTCACGAGCAATGCAGTCACAAGCCCATCAAATGAGTTTGGTAGAGATGACAAAAGCAAAAGTGCTTTGTCTTCCTCTCCAACCTTCACATCGAGCCCCAATAATTGTGTCAGGATTTTGTTGAATACGTTGGTGTGATCCAACAGATTCGTTCCCTTGTCTATGCGCAACTGGTACAATTTCTTCTTCAGGAATAATTTTTTGGTGAGCGACTTCACTATATATCGCTGCTCCAACTTCTTCCAGATATCCTTCGGTGAGATCTCATCTAACACCGAGTACTTTACCTCATTCACCACACATAGTCAAATTGCGCTGACGACCCGCATCTCGACCTCTTCCCAATCATCTTTATTGGTTGTCTCGGGCTTTTCTCCGATCAACGGTTTGATCAGGCCCTGCTGCACCAAAAGATATTTTACCGTGCTTTGTCATAAGTCGAAATTGTTTCGACCATCGAACTTCTAGATATCAAACTTTGGTAGTGCTCCACCACCAGCCATCGTCGTTGTCGCAAAACACGATCACCATCGTCGATATCGCACCCTTATGAAACCACTTGATATAGTGTGAATTTTGAAAAACTAACCTTATAGATGCGTCCGAAACGGTCAAAATAGTTGGAATCGACTCCTGGATCACCGAAAACGGAGTTTGATTGGCCGAGATTTCCCCAAAACAAAATCAACAGTCCAGATCGCCTATTGACGTGGCGCTGACGTGGCACCCCGGAGTACCTGTCGGAAACTCACTGGAATTCTTGTCGGTGGTGTGAACAATACTATCTTCTCAGGCATGGGGTTACTGTTCACCCACAGGTTTGACTAAACTTTTATCGACCATATCTCCATCGTTTCAACGCCGCTTGTGCCGTTGGAATCATCTCATCATCCTCTTCACGGATCTGGCCTCAAAAAAAAAAAATTCCGACCACTTACAATTTTCCGGTCACTGAAAAATTCGTTATCACCTTGTCGTCTCAACTCTTCTCGCTCCGACTCGCCTCTAATACCACTTGTTGGGGCACAACGGAGGTGCGTGGCAATAAAAACACACAAAAACAAGAATCAAACGGAGCAACAAAATTTTTAACGTGGTTTGGCTTTGAAGCCTACGTCCATGGGAGAAATAGGTTTCTCTATTCTCTTCTCTCCGGATAAAACTCATAGGATCACAGAAGGATTACACACTCTCATCTTGGGATTTACATCCCGTTTAAATAGAGGAATCAAATACAAGGTTGTCCAAAGGTTGGTTCAAGAACCCTTGAACTCTTCCACGATCACTTGCTGCATGTCCACAGAGTCAGCTGCCATCCATCGCACTGCTCCTCACCATCAAAGACCCGCTATAGTGGTTTCCGACAAAGGAGACTCCCAAATTAGGGAGTGGCCCCCACAATGGTTAGGAATGATTCACAGCTTTTGAGCAAGATGAATAACATGGATGATAGTGTGGCTACCAGGAATATCTAGTTCGAGTGCGGATCAGTTTGAATTTGCATATAACAGTGGTGTTCAACAACATGAGCTAGCGAAGAAGGGTCTGTCGTGCCTAAAGAGTTTTGATGTCAAACATAAGGTTGAAGTTAGGGAAATGAATTGTCCATTTAATTTAGTGGAGTTCATCAATAGGAAGAAAGTGCAAGTTTTAGGAAGGATTGAGACATGGATGAGGGAAGAAGTTCATCCAGATCATTTGGTTTCTTTGGTTGGCAGAGCAGTAGTGGCACAACCAGGAGATCTCTCACTATTGTAGAGAGGGGAGTTCTAATGATGGTCGTGAATTTTCATGTGTATAGATGCAACATTCTTTGTTTTCAATTAAATTGAAATTGTATTTTCTTGATAACTCCTTTGTTTGTCTGTGGAATGCAGCCGACCGCGAGGAGTTCTTCAAGGGTTGATGAACCACCCCTCACAAACCATTGACACCAATGAATTTGTTCTCTATTTAACGGGATTGAATCCCATGTACTTGTAATCAGAGAAAAATCTGTTGTAACTCTGTGCATCCTCCGACATTTGATTCAGAGAGAAGAAATATAGAAATTTTCTGACCACTTTCTATTTTCCAAACCACGTTAAATCCCTTGTATTCATCCGTTTTCTTCATCTATTTGAGTGTTTTTTGTCACTAGAAACCTCCACTTTCACAACAAAGTGGTATCAGAGGGATAAAAAGTGATACGACGATGTTGGAACGAAGTTTTCCAGTGACCAAAAAATTGAAAGTCATCGGAAATATTTTTTGAGGTCAGATCCATGAAGAGCTCGGTGAAACGATTCCAACATCACAAATGGCGTCAAAAAACGAATCTGAAACGAAGCTGGTAGATCCGGTCAAAGTTTCAGTCAAACCGTGGGTGCTATAGTACCCCCTTGTCAGAGAAGACAACACTATTCACATCATTGGTGACTTTCTGATGACTTTTTCGGCAATTGTTCCAAAGAGGCACATCAATGCAACATCAGCACTTGATCCATATCATTGAAATTGTTTTGACTATATCTCTGTCAATGAGAGTCTGTTTTCAGTGATCCAGGAGTCGATTCTAGATATTTCGACCGTTCTAGACATATCCCTACTGTTCGATTTTCGAAATTCCAACTACATAAATGGATGAAAATACTGATAGCATGATTGAGCTTATCTCCTTTAATTATGCCATCTAAAACCCAAATGGATGATCTTTTATATATTAAAGATTTGTGGAAACCAATAGTGAAGAACACTAAGTCCATTATAGTGCAACCAGAGGATTCATCAATAAGCGGTTAATCCAGTGAGAAGATGTTAACCGTTGATGGGGAGTGGGTCATGCTCAATAGAAAGTATGCTGCCCAAATCAGACAGTGGATCGACAAGAGCAGTTTCTAGAATTTTGCCAACGAACATAATGCTTCCACTCTTCGGCGAAAATTGGAAAAGATGTATAAAAGGACAACTGCACAGAACAAAGAAAACCTGATACGCTGACTTGTCAACTTGAAATAAAATGATGGAACCAACATATTGAAACACTTGAGCGAGTTCCAAGGTACCATTGATCAATTGAATTCCATGAAAATGATGATTGATGACGATTTGTAGGCACTTTTGATGTTGAGTTCTTTACCAAAGACGTGGGACACATTAGTTTTTTCAGTTAGTAAGTCAACTCCAGATGATACTCTCACCGTGGAAATGTTAAAATACCAAATTATGAATGAAAAATCCTGAAGGAAAGATAAGGGATATACACCCGAATCAAAGGCACTTGTCACTAAAAGACAAGGAAAGAAGAAATGGTAAGGAAGAAGCAGAGGAAGAGATTCCTATGACCAATGTTTGCAAAGGATGAGGTGATCAAAATCACGATCGAGATATGACATGAAGTGCCACCACTGTGGCAAGACCATAAACTTCATTTGAGAGTGTAGAAAGTTGAAGGTAGAGCAAAGGAATCTGGATGGTAGGACCCAAAATAACGATGTTGCAGTTATCAATGAAGAAATTTTTATTATTCAGGAATTCAGGCCAGTCTTGCAAGATAAGACTCGACATGGGTGATCGATTCCAATGCCTTTTACCATGTCACTACCAGAAGATATATTTTTTTCTCATCTTACACTTCAAGGAGTTTTAGACATGTGAAGATGAGAAATGATGGTGCATTCAAAATTACCGGCATTGGTAATATTTTTTTGGAAACTAATATTGGATGCAGGTTATTATTGAAGGATGTGAGGCATGTTCCTGATATTCTACTCAATTTTATATCCATTGGGATGCTTAATGATGATGGATATGTCAGTTCCTTCGGTGATGAGAAATGGAAGCTTACTAAAGGTAACTTGGTAATTGCCAAAGGCAAGAAAGAAACTTCTCTTTATCTTACAGATACAATACCGTGTGGAGGAGAAGTCAATGCAACCATAAAAGATATTCCAGCTGATATTTGGCATTGTTGTACCTCTCGAACCCCTCGTGGTTTAATTTTCATGATCACAATCACTCTCTTATTTTACTAATCTTGTTTCAAGTGTTTTTGTTAATAGGCATGATTTCAGGTGGCCAAGGAATTGGGCCAAGAAAGAAAGAAGAAAAAGTGGACTGAAATTCAGTCCACCGGCCAAACGGTGTCACACCAGCGGCCAGCCGGTGGCACCCAGACAGAAGGCTGAGCCACTGCCTCAGCACCGGCCAACCGGTGGCCTCAGCACCAGCCAGCCGGTGGCACCCAGCCAGCACAGTGTTTGCTACTGCCTCAGCACCGGCCAACTAGTGGCCTTAGCACCGGCCAGCCGGTGGAGCCTGAGCCCGAGCCCTCTTCCATTTTGCAAGCACTGGCCAACCGGTGGCCTTGCACCGGTCAGCCGGTGGAGCCAGTCAAACTAGCCGTTGGGCTTTTGACCAGCCTGTCCACTTGGCCTCCAACGGCTCCGAAGACCTCTCCAACGGCTCCGAAGACTCCCTAAGGCCATTTGAGGGTTCCCCTCTATAAATAAAGGACTAGGAACCCCCGGAAGCCCAAGGAATATAGCCGGAACTATTGTGAAGCCAACGGACACATTTTCCATCATTTGGCGAACCTCCGGCGGATTCCTCCAAGGGAACCCCACTTGCTCCAGCACACTTCCACATCCAAGGAGCACCTCCAAAGAAGCTTGGGAGCGCCCTTCATCAGCTCCATCAATCCATTGGCGCCCAAGACTTCCTCATTACGGTTTTTATTGCTTTATTTATTTTGAGCATCAAATTGGGTTTGTGCCTACAAACCCCATCTCTTTCTCTCATCCTTTATTTTGGGTTTTCACATCACATCTAAGGTGTGAAGAGGTTAGTCAAGCCTTTACTTTTAAAAGGCTTGAGTCAAAGGTGAGCTAGCCTTCACCCGTAAAAAGGCTAGTGGGTTTCTTGCTCAAACCATTAAAAAGCAAGCTGTAATAGGTGAGCTAGCCTTCACCTGTAAAAAGTCTAGTGGGTTTCTTGCTACAACCATTGAAAAGCAAGCGGTAGTAAATCTCTCAACGGTTGAGTTGGGAGCGGAGACGTAGGCTTGGGTTTAAGCCGAACTCCATTTTCAATTGTGTGTTTTGCCTCTTTTATTTCCGCTGCATCTTTTACTTTGATTTTTAAATTGTTAATTAATTTTTAAAAGGCAATTCACCCCCCCTCTTTCCATCACCTTCTCCTTTTCTCCGTCTAACAATTGGTATCAGAGGAAAGTTTGAGTAATACCTTCACCGGTTTCAAATTCAAGATCCCTTGTGATGGCCTCAACCTCTTTCGCCCCCGAAGGCTATTCTTTGAGTCGTGCTCCATTTTTTGATGGAACCGACTATAATTATTGGAAAACCCGCATGACCACTTTTCTTATAAGTATAGGTTATCCCATTTATAAAATTGTCATGCATGGTTACACTCTCTCTTCTCCCGATGAATCCAAATGGACCCAAGCCGATATAAAAAATTTCGAGCTTGATGGCAAAGCCATGAATGCTCTACATTGTGGCCTTGATCGTAATGAGTTCAATCGAGTTTCCACATGCACCTCCTCACATGAAATCTGGAAACTTTTGGAGGTTACCCTTGAGGGGACCAACAAAGTCAAGGATACTCGATTGGATATGTATCGCCAGTATTTTGAATCTTTTACCATGCATCCATCTGAAAATATTACTGAAATGTTTACTCGCTTTACTGACGTGTGCAATGGTAGAAAATCTCTTGGAGATGATGTTTCTGCAGAAACAATGGTCAAGAAGATCCTTTGGATCTTACCAAGCTCATGGGCTCCAAAGGTAACGGCAATCCAAGAAGTAAAGGACATCAAAAACATGCCGGTCGAAGAGCTCATCGGATCCCTCATGACTTATGAGATCACCATGAGGAGGCAAGCTGAAAAGGAAGGCAAACCGATCAAAATTCCAAAGAACATCACCTTCAAAGTTCAACAAGAAGAAAGCTCCTCCTCCTCTTCATCATCTTCCTCTTCAAGCGGCGATTCGGAAATGGAGAATCTTGCCCGCAAAATGCACAAGTTCATGAAGAAGAACAAAAAGAAGAAATCTCGCAAGGCTTGAAAGGCTCAACCCAACGAAAAATCTGAGCCTAAGGTAACATGTTACGGGTGCGGCGAGAAAGGCCATTACAAGCCCGATTGTCCACTCAACAAGAAAAAGTCCAAGAAAAAGGAGAAGAAGAAGGCATTCAAGGCCACATGGAGTGATAGCTCCTCATCCTCCTCCTCCTCCTCAAGTGACAACGGTAACAAATGCCTAATGGCATTTCATGAGGTAACATCTTCTGACTCCTCTTCCTCTAGTTCTTCAAATTCTTTTAATCATTTATCCTATGAGGATCTCCAATATGCAAGAGATCAATTGGAGGAAGGTTTTCACGAACTTTCTTCCAAATTTGTTGCTTTAAAAAAGAATTTCAAAAAAACTCTCTTCCGAAAAAGATCAACTTCTCAAAGAGAAGGAGGAATTGACCCTCAAAGTCCAAAACCTTCCCGATATTGATTCTATGGAATCAAATATCAAGGATTTAAAGGAATCCCTAGCCAAGTTCACCCAAGGGGAACAAAATTTGACCAAATTTCTAGGTTCCCAGCGCATTTCTAGGACTACCCAAGGGCTTGGCTATTCCAAGCAAGCTTCCTCTTCCCATGCTCCAACTATTTTTGTAAGGGGGAGCTCCCAATTTAAATTTTGCAATTATTGTAAAAAACCCGGGCACTTAATTTATGAGTGCAATTGCAAAAATGCCCGGTATGGTAGGCCCAAAACCATTTTATTAAACGATGAATTTTATAGGAGAAGACCCGCCGCTAGACAAGTGTGGATTGAAAAATCCCTCTTAGCGAGTCTCTCCGGGCCAAAATTTGTCTCAATTCCAAAAACCTCTCCCCGGTGATTTGTTGTTTTTATTTAGGGGGAGTTAGGATCGTTTAAGCCCTTTTGATTTCAATTTCAAAATTTTTGATTCAAACTTTCAATTTCAACACTTGGTATCAAATTTTTTAATTTCAAATTGTTATTCAATTTTTCAATTTTTCATTCAAAACTTTCATTTCAAATTTTTGATTCAAATCTTTCAATTCAAATTTCAAAAATTTCAATTGGTTTAAAATCTTTAATTCCCTCAATCAAGTTTTATGCCCCGTGCTATTTTGATAATCACAAAGGGGGAGAAATTCTTGGTTGATTGGGGGAAAAGTCTTTTAAAGCATGCCTCTCATTTCAATCTTTTTACATTGTTTGTTTTGGTGATTGTGATCATCAAAATAGGGGGAGATTGTTTCACCTCTCGAACCCCTCGTGGTTTAATTTTCATGATCACAATCACTCTCTTATTTTATTAATCTTGTTTCAAGTGTTTTTGTTAATAGGCATGATTTCAGGTGGCCAAGGAATTGGGACAAGAAAGCAAGAAGCAAAAGTGGACTAAAATTCAGTCCACCGGCCAACCGGTGTCACACCAGCGGCCAGCCGGTGGCACCCAGACAGAAGGTTGAGCCACTGCCTCAGCACCGGCCAACCGGTGGCCTCAGCACCGGCCAGCCGGTGGAGCCTGAGCCCGAGCCCTCTTCCATTTTGCAAGCACCGGCCAACCGGTGGCCTTGCACCGGTCAGCCGGTGGAGCCAGTCAAACTAGCCGTTGGGCTTTTGACCAGCCTGTCCACTTGGCCTCCAACGGCTCCGAAGACCTCTCCAACGGCTTCGAAGACTCCCTAAGGCCATTTTAGGGTTCCCCCTCTATAAATAAAGGACTAGGAACCCCCGGAAGCCCAAGGAATATAGCCGGAACTATTGTGAATCCAACTGACACATTTTCCATCATTTGGCGAACCTCCGGCGGATTCCTCCAAGGGAACCCCACTTGCTCCAGCACACTTCCACATCCAAGGAGCACCTCCAAAGAAGCTTGGGAGCTCCCTTCATCAGCTCCATCAATCCATTGGCGCCCAAGACTTCCTCATTACGGTTTTTATTGCTTTATTTATTTTGAGCATCAAATTGGGTTTGTGCCTACAAACCCCATCTCTTTATCTCATCCTTTATTTTGGGTTTTCACATCACCTCTAAGGTGTGAAGAGGTTAGTCAAGCCTTTCCTTTTAAAAGGCTTGAGTCAAAGGTGAGATAGCCTTCACCCGTAAAAAGGCTAGTGGGTTTCTTGCTCAAACCATTAAAAAGCAAGCTGTAATAGGTGAGCTAGCCTTCACCTGTAAAAAGGCTAGTGGGTTTCTTGCTACAACCATTGAAAAGGAAGCGGTAGTAAATCTCTCAACGGTTGAGTTGGGAGCGGAGACGTAGGCTTGGGTTTAAGCCGAACTCCATTTTCAATTGTGTGTTTTGCCTCTTTTATTTCCGCTGCATCTTTTACTTTGATTTTTAAATTGTTAATTAATTTTTAAAAGGCAATTCACCCCCCCTCTTTCCATCACCTTCTCCTTTTCTCCGTCTAACAGGCATTGGCGGCTTGGTCACATGAGTGAAAGAGGAATCCATATTCTCTCCAGGAAGGATCTATTACCATGACTAAAATGTACACATTTGGATACTTGTGTTGATTGTATCATGGGAAAACAACACATAGTATAATTTCGTGGTTATATACCATCTTGAAAAGAAAATGTTTTAGATTTGATTCACACTCATGTCCACATGATTAGCACAAAGTCAATGAGAGGTGCACTACTAGAATTAGAGGTATTTACGACGAGCTATTTGCGACGGGATCCCGTCACAAATAGGCTTTAGTGACGGGGCCCCGTCGCAAATAGCCCATTGCAGAAAATAACGTCACAAATAATCCTCCGATTATATACATTATATATATAAATAAACCTTTCACGAAGGACCGTCACAAATACTATCTGTGACGGGACAGTTCCCTGTAGCAACTAAAACTTCGATTATATACATTATATATATAACCTTTTGCGACGGGCCCGTCGTAAATAGTATTTGCGACGAGACGACGAGACCATCACAAATACTATTAACCAAAAATTATATTTAGATTATTTGCGGTGGGAGCCCGTCGCAAAAGGTCCCGTCGCAAATACTAAACTTAATAAAAAAATATTTAATAAAATTATGATTAATGAAAAATTTTTATTAATATTATTAAAAGAAAAATATATATTATTAGTAAAATAAACAGACATTAAAAATATAATACTAAAAAATATATTTAATAAAATTATGATTAATAAAAAATTAATATTAATATTATTAAAATAATAAAAAAATAAAAAATTATTACAATTCTCAATATTTACAAAAAAATATATAAAAAATCATAAAATGTTATTATTATTAGTAAAATAAAGAAACATTAAAAAATATAATACTAATAATAAATAACAAAATATTAAAAATAAAAAAAAATTAAATTATGCAATATTTGTACCAATATAAATGACAAAAATTGTAAATAGTTCATATTACAATAAATCTTAAATTCAAATATTTTTAACATAAAAAACAAATCACTGGGGGGTCGTCTTTTGGAGGAGGTGGAGGAGTTGTAGGAGATGGTGGATGAAACCTCATCCCTAAACTATGAGTCAGACGGCGCATGTACTCCATCTGCTCGTGATGCTGCTGCTACCATTGACGCATCTCCTCCTCATGCTACTGCTGCTGCAGCTGCTATCACCGACACATCTCTTCATGCTGCTTCTGCAAACTCTCTATAAGCTCAGACTGAGTTCGCAACTACTCTTGATACTGTGAGGCAGAAGACGATACCTCTCCATGAGCTCCTCTCGAACTGGATACCGACATCACAGCAGTACCATAATAAGTACTAGGAGTCAAATGAGAGCCGATACCAACTACTAAGCTCTTCTCAAAGTCATACTGTGTTGCCCGCATCCATGCCGCCTCATCGAAATGGTGGGCACTGGTCTGTTCAGTCGTCTTGTCCTGACTCTCAACCTATGTCTGAGAGGTCGCAACCTCATATGACTCTTTCAATTCCAATTTGAAATTAAAATGGTAAAAATATTATATGCAGTTAATTTTCAAACTAAAAAAATAGTACTAACCACAATCTGACGTTGGCGACCACCTTTAATCTCTCCAGTGGCTGGATCACTGTACATCCTCCGATAAATGTCGAACTCCGTAATATTGGGATGCTCTACTGCCTATAGAAATATAAAATAAACTATTTATATTTAAAGTTATATAAAATATTTAAAAAATATACTTACCAGATGCTCTCTATGCGTACTGAATGTATGACTACCAGCTCGACGCGTCACCTCCTGTCTCCTCCGGTTCTACCGTCCCACTGAAGATCTCCTCTGAAATCCACCACCCAACCAGTATAAAAATAATCCATCCCAAATGTGAGATGAAATGTACTCTGGTCAGTGGGTTGTACACAAATCATCAAATTCTATCACTCCTACTTTCTTAATGGTTGTTCTTCTCAAATTGTGCAAAAAACTGATGGAAACGGTCACACATAGACACCTGCCATGCCGTGTGGATAGCGTCACACATTCCATCATCAATGGGATACCATAAAACCTACAAATAATTTATAATATCAAGTTATTCATAAAATAAATTTCAAAATAAATATTCTTTATTTACATACCAGCCAATGATCGAACATGTCGCGCCGCACATCAACAGGAATTTGTTCCCATGTGATCCATAACTAAGAAAAATAATTGCACAAGATAGCGCTCCCCTGTCCAATAGCTACATGCGTAAAACTGTGAAAAATAAATAAATAATCAAACAATTAGTATATATATAAATAAATTAATGAAAGTTAACTAAAATATACAGGTTACCATACCTCTGTGTGCATGGATCGAAGCCAAGACGTGGACGTCACTCGGGGATAGAGTTAGGAATCATCAATCGCGTAAGACCACGCCCCCTCTACGTACCCCCTGAACCGTCAGTAGGCTAAGGGTCAGATAGTCTATAATCCCCCTCATCCAAAGGTAGATCAGCCTCCGGAAAATTGTAAAATAGATCAGGATCCATCTGAAATACAAAATGATTTTTGTTAGCAGATAGTTGAAAATAACTATTATATATAGATATATATTAGTTGAAAATAACTATTATATTTAACTGTGTCAATTTCAATCTTTATCCTCATCTCCATAGCTGTCCATGTCAATGTATTCATCTTCCTCCCTAGCATCATCAATATCCATATGAGTTTCATTTTCATCATCTCTTGTCATTTAAAATTCATTTGTAACATCATTAACATCTTCATCATCATCGATCCTTAATTTTGGAGTGTCATCATCGATATTCACGTCTCTTTGTGAAAAAGATGGATTTTGAGCAGTCTCTTGAAAAATTTCAATTTCTTCCACTTTAGCAGAACCACATTCAGTTTGAGTAAACTGATTTTCCCAAGATTTCATTTTTATTATGCTCCACCAATCACTCAAGTCTTTTGAAGTAGCACAGTACTTTGCGTAATAAATTTTATATGCCTGTCGAGCTTGTAAAAATGGTTCATTTACTACAAGAATACTTTTATATTTAATATCGACGATTCCATGAGTCATATGAACACGCAAGCCTATCTCAGTATCCAACCACCGACATTTAAACATCATTATGTAATTATGTCCTAGATAACACAGCTCAATAATTTGATCCATAATGCCATAAAAGTCAACTTTAGTTTCTCTGTGATGCGATCCTCTCAAGAAAAATCCACTGTTCATTGTTTTTTTGATTCCCCATATGCACGTGTATGAAATCGAAAACCATTCACCACATATGCATTATAATATTTAACCATTTTGGATGGTGGGTTACTCAATATACACAGTCGCTTATCAATTTTATCACCATGTTGAGACACTTGAATTTTTTTAAAACAATTATTAATATGATAATAATAAACGGAATTGATATTAAACCATCAATAATTTATGTTATCAGTTTTTGAAACCATTGAGAATTTTTTTTTTCTGCGTTCTTCAAGAGCAGCTGCTATAATTTGGGGAAGTTGTTTCTCGATATGATTATCATATAACCTAAAAATAAAATAAGTTTACATACTATAACATAAATAATATAATAAGTGATAGAAGCACTCACAGTATAAGTGATTTCATTTCTTCACAGTTGAGCAGAACATATGTATGAGCTTTGTGATGTTCATCATCTGAAAGCCATCGTTTATGAACTCCATCGAAACCAAGATTTGACTGATTAAAAACTGATAATTTATTGTCCATTTTTTCATTTACATTCCCCTCATTTATCCCCATGTGATTGTGTTTTGAGGGATATTGAGATTCAAAATAATGAGAGAAGAAAAAAGCAATTTCCTCGTGCAAATAAGCTTCAACAATTGAGCCTTCAACTGATGCTTTGTTACGTACTTTTTTCTTAAATTTCTACATGCATCTCTTGAATGGGTACATCAATCGAAACTGTACTAGACCTCCACATTTAGCTTCAGGTGGAAAATGTAATATTAGATGTTCCATTGAGTCAAAGAAAGATGGGGTAAATATTTTTTCCAGTTTACATATAATTACAACAACATCTTCTTCCAGTTTTCTTAGCATATCGTCGTCTGTTGTCGCTGCACAAATGTCTCGAAAAAAATATGATATGTTTTTTTATCAAATCCCAAATCATAGAATCCAACAAACCTCTAAATCCAATCAGCATAAGTATTTCCATTATAACATGACAATCATGACTTTTTACTCCGGTAATATAATCATTCTTAACACATCTGCCCAAATTGGAAACATAGCCATCTGGAAGACTCAAATATGTAATCCACTAACAAAATAGTAGGAGACTCTCTTTGGATAGTGTATAAGCTTCTTTTGGATTCATTAACCTCTGTGATATGACATTTTAAAATAGTTCAAGTTCCAATCGCCTGCAAATTTGGGTAAGATCTAATCATGCATTTACAGTATCTTTGGTCTTAACTGGTGTATCCAAAACTGTATGAAATAAATTATCAAAATAGTTCTTCTCAATATGCATGACATCCAACATGTGGTGGACCAACAAATCATACCAATGTGCAAGATCCCAAAAAAATGCTTCGTTTTATCTAATTATGTTCTTTCCCAAAGCCATGAATTTGATGTTGGTTTACTATTGGCCCAAATGTGATGGGAGGTAATGAAAATACAACTGATTTTAACTCTGTACCTGAGATTATTTGTGGAGGTTCATCCCTTTCAATTGTACCTTTTTTGAAATGAGATTTGTTCCTCCAAAAAGGATGATCGGTTGGAATAAATCTGCGGTGACAGTCAAAATAGTAAGGTTTTTCCATTGACGAGCATAAAGGCTTTGTTGTCTTTCATACAGTAAGGACATGATTTCGGACCATGTGTACTTCATCCAAATAATATGTCATATGCCGAAAAGTCACTAATCGTCCACATCAATGCAACATTTAATATGAAATTTTGTTTCGCAGCAACATCATATATACTAACATCGTCACTCCACAATGCATTTAACTCATCAATCAATGGTTTCAAATAAACATCAATATTCTTTTTCGGATGCCCTGGGATTAATAAGTTCAAAAAGATATAGGTCTTCTTCATCAACATCCATGGAGGTAAATTGTAAGGAGTTATAAAGATATGCCAACATGAATACTGACTACCATAAGAACCAAACAGACAGAAATCGTTAGTAGAAAGACCCAATCACACGTTTCGGGCTTCTAAAGTAAAAGACGGATGCAGACGGTCAAAATGTTACCATGAATCACCATCATATGGATGATTCAATCTTTTATCAGTTGAAATCTTGGTTTTGTGCCATGACATCATTGACGCTGTGTTCTGAGACATAAATAAATGCTGCAACCTAGGTGTAAGGGGGAAATATCTCAACTAGTTTACTGGAATCGATCCAGACTCCCCTGGTTGAGATTCTGTATATCTCGATTGTCCACATATGGGACAACTATCCAACGAATCATTTTCACCAGAATATAAGATGCAATCATTTGGACATGCATGAATCTTCTAATAACTAAGGCCCAAATTACGAACCAGCCTCTTGCTCTCATAGTAATTTGTAGGAAACACATTTCCTTCAGGTAATAGTGTTTTAACCAAATAAAATATCTAATCAAAACAGTTGTTTGACATTGCATTATCTTATTTAATAGCCATAAATTTTGCAACTTCTTCTAATTTTCTTATCTTGCAACCAGTATATAATACATCCTCAGCAGACCACAACAACTCATAAAATTTGGATGGTGCCAACTCAGGAGTTAAATCAATATCATCTTGAGTTTCAGTTTGCTGAATAGATGGACCCGCAACATCATGTATTAAATTTTGAAACCATGATGGATCCGAAATCAAGTTATTAGTATCTTCTCTGGAAATGCGTTCTTCGTGTTGATACCAAAAAACATAATCTTATTGAAAACCAAACCGTAAGAGATGTCCCCCAACCTTGTCAAATGTGTCAAACATTCTCAGAGCACATTTTTTACAAGGAAACTTTATTGTGCCTTCTAAAACATATTCTGGTTTTAATGATGCAAATGATAAGAAAGCTTAAACACCCTCAATATATACAAGATTTAAACCAAAACCGTTTGGATTTCTACGCTGATTTATCCAAGCGCGGTCATCTAATAATGATTGTTGTTGACTTTTATGTTCCATATTTTTCTACAAAATATAAAATCATTAATATTTTTTGAATAATATGAAATAAAAAAACACTATTTGAAAAAAATATAAATAATTACAACTACTTCTTAATAATTACCATTATTTACGGGCGACACAATTTTCAGTGGATTGACAACTCCTCTTTTGTCTGATGGCTCATTTACTTGCAACTTTCTCACACAGAAATCACAATGAAGAATCTGATCATAGTTACGCATATTCATTCTCGTATGCATGAGAATGAATATGCCTACCTCTGAGTAAATTCTTCATTGTGATTTCTGTGTGAGAAAGTTGTAAGTAAATGAGCCGTCGGACAAAAGAGCCCCCTTTTCATCGATGAATCATCTTCTTGTAACTATCACCGCCTGAACACATTATAAAAAATGTGGTCTTATGAATGCATATTCAAACTCGTGCATACGAGATTGGATATGCATACGTAGAAGCATACTTTTCATAATGTTTTGAGTCGGTGAAAGTTGAAAGGAGAAGAGTCATCGTGCAAAAGGAGTGTTATCAATCCACTGGAAATTATGCCAAGTTATTACAAGTTATTACAATTTATTAAAATTGATTTTATTCCTATTTATTACTAATTATTACTAATTATTCCTAATTATGCCTAATTATGCCTAATTATTCCTAATTATTCCTAATTATTCCTAATTATTCCGAATTATTCCGAATTATTCCTATTTATTACTATTTGTTCCTATTTATTACTATTTATTCGTATTTATTACTATTTATTACTATTTATTCCTATTTATTCATAATTATTCCTAATTATTCTTATTTATTCCTAATTATTCCTAATTATTCCTAATTATTAATATTTATTCCTAATTATTACTATTTATTACAAATTATCACTATTTGTTACTAATTATTACTAATTATTCCTAATTATTCCTAATTATTATTATTTATTACTATTTATTACCAATTATTACTATTTATTACTATTTATTACTATTTATTACTATTTATTACTAATTATTACTAATTATTACTAATTATTACTAATTATTACTAATTATTACTATTTATAACTAATTATTACTAATTATTACTAATTATTACTAATTATTACTAATTATTCCTATTTATTACTATCTATTCCTATTTATTACTATTTTATCCTATTTATTTCTATTTATTCCTATTTATTCCTATTTATTCCTATTTCTTCCTATTTATTATTACTTGTTACAAATTATTACTATTTATTACTATTTATTTTTAATTATTACTAATTATTACTAATTATTACAAATTATTGCTAATTATTGCTAATTATTACTAATTATTACT
This sequence comes from Viscum album, assembly GCA_963277665.1. Lineage (NCBI taxonomy): Eukaryota > Viridiplantae > Streptophyta > Magnoliopsida > Santalales > Viscaceae > Viscum > Viscum album. The sequence goes on from OY728152.1 coordinate 2,091,713,048, forward strand.
AATTATTACTAATTATTACTATTTATTACTATTTAATCCTATTTATCCCTATTTATTACTATTTATTCCTATTTATTACTATTTATTCCTATTTATTCCTATTTATTCCTATTTATTCCTGTTTATTACTAATTATTACTAATTATTACTATTTATTCATATTTATTACTATTTATTCCTATTTATACCTATTTATTGCTAATTATTGCTAATTATTACTATTTATTCCTATTTATTCCTATTTATTGCTATTTATTCCAATTCATTCCTAATTATTACTATTTATTCCTATTTATTCCTATTTATTTTTTTTACTATTTATTACTAATTACTACTATTTATTACTAATTACTACTATTTATTACTAATTACAACTATTTATTACTAATTACTACTATTTATTACTAATTACTACTAATTATTACTAATTATTCCTATTTATTACTAATTATTCCTATTTATTCCTATTTATTACTAATTATTACTATTTATTACTATTTATTCCTAATTATTACTATTTATTTCTAATTGTTATTATTTAATCCTAATTATTACTATTTATTACTAATTACTACTATTTATTACTAATTATTACTATTTTTTACTATTTATTACTAAAATACAGATAACAGAACAATTTAAATCTAATTTAATTACAACTAATCAACAATAATTAAAATTAACATAAAAAATTAAATAAATACTAAATTAAATAAAATATAAATACCTTTAAACTTGGTCTTCGATTGATGTAAGCGCTTTCACAACTTCTCCGTAAAAAAAATTAACTGAGAGAAATTTTCACTCTAAAATTCGAGTTTAGAGAGAGAGAGGAAGTGAGAAATGAGAGGAAGAGAGAAAAACGGAGGGGGGGGTATATATAGGTTAGATTAGTTGCGACGGGCTTACCATCGCAAAAGGTACTTTTTGTGACGGGGTTCGTCGCAAATAACTTTTCCTGCATTAATTGTTGTCGGTGGTTAAAATGGTATTTGTGATGGCGCTCGTCGCAAAAGGTGACCTGCTGACACACCTTTTGCAACGGGACAACATCCCGTCGCAAAAACTCATTTACCGCCACCAGTATTTGCGACGGGATCCGTCGCAAATACCCTCCGACCGACACACTATTTGCAACGAGGGGATCCCCCTGTCGCATATAACCTCCCCACACTTTGGCGCGCATCCCACGCCAAAGCGCGCATTACCTTTTGCGACGGGACCCCAAATCTCGTCGCAAATAACCCCGCGAATGGACTTTTTGCGACAGGAACTAATCCTGTCGCAAATACCCCGTCGCAAAAGAATGCTTTTCCCGTAGTGGTGCGGTTTATTTTGTTACCTTCATAGATGATCATTCTAAAAAAGTATGGTATTTTCTTTGAAAATTAAAGATCAAGTGAAGGATGTTTTCAAGTAGTTTCATGTGAAAGTGGAAATACAAATAGGTATACGGTTAAAGTGTGTGTGAGCAGACAATGGAGGAGAGTACCATTGTCCATTTGAGGAGCACTGGAGGAGTTTTGACAGTAGGATAGAAAAATTAGTACCAAATACACCCCAACATAACAGTCTTGCTAATAGGATTAACAAAACCATTTGTGAGAGAGTCTGATGTATGTGCTCAAATACAAAGCTACCAAACACCTTTTGGGAGGAGGCAAGGAGGACCACAATTGATCTTATCAACCTTTCTCCATTAGTTCCACTAAAATATGATATTCCAGAAAGTGTTTGTATAGGTAAATATGTTTCATACAAACACTTGAGAGTATTTGGCAGTAGGGAATTTGTTTACATCCCGTAAGATGAGTGGACGAAGTTGGATGGAAAATGAAAGCAGTGTATCTTTTTGGGATAAGATCATGAGGAGTTTGGATACCAAATCTGGGATCCTATTAGCAAGAGGATCATCAAAAAAGAGATTTGGTTTTTCTTGAGGATTAGATGATTGATGATTTTGAGAATCTAGAAAATATAGATAAGTTACAGTATAAGGAAATTCCAGTCAATTTGGAACTAGTCTCACCGCCACCAGTACCAGGCAGTATGAGAGAGATACACGACACTAATGATACATCACTACCAGGTAATATGTCTCCATCTACAGATATATCTTCATCATATGATATTCCAAAACAGATTTCCACTAAAGTGAAGTTGAGGAGATCCACCAGAGAATGACAATCGAGTCATCGATACTCACCACATGAGTATGTGATGATCACTGATAGGGGAGAGTTAGATAGTTATAAGGATGAGATCAAGAGTTAGCAGAAGTTGGAATGGAAGAAGTCCATGCAAGAGGAGATGATATCCTTACACAAGAACCACACATTTGATTTAGTAGAGTTACCACAAGGAAATAAGGAACTCAAAAACAAGTGGGTGTACAGAATTAAAGGAGAATATGATAGCTCACATTAGCACTACAGAGCTAGAATGGCTGTGAAGGGATTTGGTCAAAAGAAAGTTATTGACTTTGATGAGATTTTTTCTCCTGTGGTTAAAATGACTTCTATCAGAGTTGTTCTTGGATTAACAGCTAGTTTGAACCTCAAGGTTCAAAAACTGGATGTAAAGACAATGTTCTTACATGGTGATCTTGATGAGGAGATATACATGGAGAAAGCATAGTGGTTTCAGGTGAAAGGTAAATTAAACCTGGTATGCAAGCTTAAGAAAAGATTATATGGTTTGAAACAAACATCGAGGAAATAATAGAGAAAATTCAACTCATTCATGGAGAAAAATGAGTACAGGAGGATGACTGCTGATCACTATGTTTTCATCAAACAGTTTTCTGATGGTGATTTTATTATCTTGTTTCTTTTAGGTTGCTGATATGCTGATTATTGGAAAATATATCAGCAAGATTGATAGGTTGAAGAAGGATTTGAACAAGTCTTTTGGAATGAAGGACTTGGGAGACACTACTTAGATTATTAGTATGATGATTACTCATGACAAAATGAATCACAAGATTTGGAAATCTCAAGAGTAGTACATTGAGAAGGTTCTTAAAATACTCAATATAAGCCAAGTGAAACTAGTTATCACTCCACTTACCAGTCATTTCAGGCTCATGACAAGTTAGAGTCCTTTAATTTTGGAGGAGAAAGTAGAAATGGAAAAAGTTCTTTTTCAGTTAGTAGTTGGCAGTCATATATATTCCATGGTGTGCACCAGACTAGATATTGATCATGTTTTTGGTGTTGTGATCATATTTTTATCAAATCTTGTAAAGGAGCATTGGACAACCGTCAAATGGATATTGAGGTATCTATGAGGTACATATAGTCATTGTTTATATTTTGGAACTGATAAACCTATTTTAGAAGGATACATAGAATAATATATGGCTATAGATGTAGACATAAGGAAATCCATATCTGGGTACCGGATATCATTTGAGGGGGAGTAGTATTATAGAAATCATGACTTCAGAAGTGTGTTTCCTTATCTACCACATAAGAAGAGTATATCATGGTTGCAAAAGGCTGTAAGGAGATGTTGTTGATGAAGAAATCTTTATAGGATCTGGGATAGATCCAGGAGAATTATATTCTCTATTATGATTTTCAGAGCACTATTCATCTCACCAAGAACCCGACATTTCATTCTAGGTCTAAACATATCGACGTGAGATATCATTGGATCCAAAATATACTGGAAGAAAGATTGTTGAAAGTTTAGAAAATCCACACCAATGATAATGGGGAATACATGATGATTAAGGTTCTACCAAAAGAGAATCTGGATGCCTGCAAGGAGACGATGGGTCTAGCTTCTACCCCAAATTGGTCATGAGGGGGAGATTTGTGGGGGACACTCCCAATCAGGGAGTAATCAGCGAAAATAAACACTTCTATCGACAGATCTATCTTTCTTTTTTGTTGAAAACCACTGTAGCGGGTCTTCCTTGGCACACAACCCACACTGAACATAGCCTTTAGTGAGGAGCTTTTCAAGGTTTGATGAACCAAGTCTCACCAACCATTGACACTGATGAATTTTTTCTCTATTTAACGAGATTGAATCCCATGTACTTGTAATTAGTGAGAATCTACTGTAACATTGTGCATCCTCCAACATTTGATCCAGAGATAAGAAATATATAAATGGACCCCTTATCCTATGGAAGTAGGCAACAATTTCTGAACCACATTAAATCCCTCATGTTCATCCATTTTCTTCATCTGTTTGAGTGTTTTTCAATGCCAGAAACCTCTATTTCCCCAATAGTGTCGTTAATTTTGATATGAAAGATCACATGTGCCCGATCTATGTTTCTTAGTTGTGTTTATTTCATCTCACATTTACATCTTGATCTGTGTCACACCTATGAAGCCTATGGTATATTATTGAGTACCCTACTAGCTATTATAGAGTTAACCATTTCAACAACCAGATGCGTCTTGTCCATCCATGCATTGCGCATCCTGCATCTCCACCTTACTGTTCCATTATTTTGTTGATGTTATATGATTTGTGTAACATCCCACCATTTTTTTCAGGTATGACTATCTACATGTTTCGTTTTTTTATTCTTTTCATCATCTCCAACTTGTTTTAAATGGTTTTAGTTTTTAAGAGGGTTCAATGGTGTGTCGTGTGGAGTCGCTGGGGTGTAGGCTTGAACGTACAACAAATAAAACTATAGGTAGTCCACTGACTAGCCGGTGGTCTTGGAAATGAATATAGAAATATGTTGCATCCACTAACTAGTCAATGACATCAATCTAGGATAATAAAGTAAGGGTATTATCATCTTTTTATGACATTAAAACCCTCATTTAATTTCTTAATCCTCCTCCCTCAATCCTAAATCAATCCATTCAAACTTGGAGACCCTATTGGAACACTTTTGGATCTCCCAACTCAATTCCTTGGTAGATTGAAGTGTTGATCGAAGTCATGGTCCTCTATTGGTAAGTTTATCTTCATTTGGATATCAGATATCCTTCTTCTTTGTATCCCTCTTGTTTCTCCCTATGGACTGACATTGAGAATGATGGTATTTTGTTAGATCCAAGTGTTTAATGGTATTCCTTTTAGATCCATCATCGAATTGAAGGTCCTTGTATGGATCTCCAATCCCCTTGGTGTGTTGTTTGGGAATTGTGATGGTAAGTAATTCCTTTGGATTCCTTCATTCTAGAAAGTGGTTTTTGGACATTCTTGATTAGGGATTCCATGTTTAGGATACCATGTTTTTAATTTGGTATTAACACTTTTAAATATCTCTTTATTTTGATAAATTACTCTTACATCCCATTTAATTAAATTAAATATAGTTTAAAAATAATATTTTTCATTAAATTTTTCTTATATTGATTTTGATCATTGGTTGTTTATTTTACTTTATATTCTTTATCTTTTTATTTTTTTTGTTAAATTTTATAAAAATCATGGCCATCTGCACAAGCTGTTTTGGTCGATCTTGCAACCAAATTTAGGGGGACCTTGAGGTGAACCCCTATGGGAGGTCCAACCCTCATGGCCTGTACAGAGGATGGGTTGTGTATAGTATATGCTCAGTGCAATCGGGCCTGTGTATAAGGCCCACAGTGTGTGGAAAATGGCGAAAAGATTGATCATGGGTCACCAGTTGGACCCACACACCCATGCATGTTGTGTTTTTATTCTGACTAAGATTTTTTGGTTCTTGTATGATATAACACATTCCCATAACTTGTTTGATTTGATGCGGGATAGACTTTTAAGCAAAACTGTTCATCCGCCTTTTAAAACCTCAAATAGTTGCACTGATTTGCTCGACCGAAATATCTGTATGATCTCAAGCATTCATTTTTTTCCAATCTCTATTCTGATCTCCCACACTCATGTTTTAAATTCCCATGCATCCTTCTATTTGTTTTTCAGTCTCTTCCTCAGGCATCTCCATGTACTCCAGAAAAATGGTGATTGACCCAACTTATTTACATTTTTTCTCTCACAATTCTCATTTAATTTAATGTTTTAGTACTAGTTAAATATTTATTTTCTTATCCTCATTCTAGTTTTAAAAGTCATTATGTCTTCTTCTGATCAAATAGAATCTTGTTTTATTTTTCTCTAGTGTTCCCTCTTGTCTACTAAGTTTTTATTTCACTTTGGTTCATAGTAAATTTTCTTAGTTATTCAATTGTGTCACTGTTGATCATCAATGGTGAGTCATGAGTCGCTATTGGATACCAATGGTATAACTACCCAAGATTAACATACCTGGATATTACATCATTTTAGATGAAAATTCATCACATTACAAAAATACATGCATAAGGAACACAACAGTTTAGTGTATTTGAAAACTTGGAAACATAATATTCTAACATGGTGAAAGATCTTAAACATATCCCTTAAAGATCTCCCCCTTTAGAGATCCTACTTAAAACATTTCTTCATAACATAGGGAATAAAAACATAAGAAATGGGTGATCTTAGATGCTCAGTAGGGGTAAAAAAGGGAGATATGTAAATATAACATGAGCATAAGGGTATGAGAACATGATCTTAACATTAGAAGATTATACCCTGTATATAAAAGATCATAATCAAGAGTGATGTCATAAAGATTTTATGCTCATAAGACATTAATCATAAGGGTGATAAGTCATCATAAATCCATCATGAACCATAAGCTCATGTCATATATGTGTGGAACCATTATAACAATAGAAAACAATTTCATGTGTCAAGGTTAACTACCAAGACCATCAACATAGTGGATCATGACACACCTGTTTCACATTTTTGGATCAGGACACACCTATTTCCCATAGAGGATCAGGAAAAACCTGTTTCCCATAGTAGATCCAGTTTCTGTAGGTTCCAAGTGTAGTGGAAGCATAAGATGGGTGGTTCCCAAATTTATTATTTTTTTATAATCTATGATCAATCTGAGATCTATACGGTGATGAATTTCATTATCCACATAATTGAATCAAAGAAATAGATAATGGATAATAATGATAAAACTGAGAGAGAGGAGATCAACACATATTTTTTATAATTAATTTAATTAGATAAATAATTAACTCTAAGGAATTATTTCTTCATTGATGAATCCGGAGACAGATCTGTGGTGCACTATCATTTTGTTGTAGAAACCAAGTATAGATTTCTTCTAAAGGTGATTCACACGTGTTTCAAGAATCTCAAGATGTCTCTAAATGAGTCTCTGAGTGCTAGCACAGAAGATCCTTGCACTTGCGTCATTCACCTTGATCACCTCGAGAATCACTTCCAAAGTGTTCTCCTTGATCTGGTGGTGGAGGATTTCTTGTTGTTCATGGGAGATCTATAGGATTGATAGGATTCTCCATGATTGTTGTGCACAACCAACAAAATGAATTGGCCCATGAGAAAATAACATAACTAGGTATGTATATTTCTATGGTTAAAATAAAGTAATTGCACAAGTGCCCTTAATTATTTTTTTTAATCATAGAAAAAACCCCTTGTCAAATAATAATAATAATATTATTATTATTTTTCAACATGCACTTAATTTCCAAATTATAATTAAATATTATTTAATCGAATAATATTCAATATTTATTATTTCTCAGCAGACCTAAAATATCGGTCCTCCATTCCTCTATAATATTTATCAAACCTTGAATAAGGTCTATTTATTTATTAAATAAATATCACTTCATTATTCAATAATAAATAAACAAATATTATATTTACTAAATAGTAAATAAATATTTATATGTTATCAAGCATACATGAATAATTATTAAACTATGTACGAGAATAATATTTATTTAACATATGAAGGTTAGTCAGTTTTAATGCTTTAATGGATTGTCCATCCATTGTGCTTGAATGTCATTTTTTGTGAAGGTTTTTATTGTTTTAAGTGGGGAAGTGGGGAAGTGGGGAAGTGGTGAAGTGGTGAAGTCATGTATGGTTTTTCACTTTTTCCTCAAAAGTGTTTGCATAATAATAATTTTTTTAGTCAGTCAGTCTAAGGACCAATACACACTTTCACAGATAGGAATATCCAATGACACATAAAAATGTGTATTTCCTACCGGTGGGTCTCGTTCTCAAAATATCCTACAAGATATTACCAAGGGTGTACACCCTGAGAAGGTGACTCAAAGTCCAATGAGTCTCCTCCCCTGATATCTCGTATCATTTATGTCCCTAAAATGATATCATATGACTATATAACATATATTCAAGAATAGTGTCATAACACTTCCAGGTTCTCATCATAGTGGGGAACTGCTATACCTTTTTGTGCGATAGCTACTCTTAGGACATTATCACATACTATGCTACTTAGAAGAACAATCATGATGCAATACAGTGTTTATTAATATTAAAAACAATGAATACATGTTTATCATAAAGTAAAAATACGTTGGTTCTAGGGAATATACTCCAACAGACTCCCATTTTTATTAGATCCAACTGCTAATAACATTTAGTTCACTAGTTCTCACATGATACTCATGCTTTTTCTAAGATAGGCCTTTAGTTAAGGGGTCCACCAAGTTCTCTTTTTTGGGAACTCTGCTCACTGCAACTTCACCCCTCTGGTAGAAATCCCTCAAGAGGTGATACATACAGAGTATATACTTTTTCTGTTAGTGTGACCTTGGATATTTTTCAAGAGACACAATTATAGTATTATCACAATACAAAGTGATAGGGTCTTTACCTCTAGGTATCTCATTAAGCTCCTAGAAAAGTTTGGAATCCAAACGACTTCCTTAGATGTATCAGAAGCCACTATATACTCAGACTCTGCGTAGAATCAGTGAAAAATGGTTGTTTTGAACTACTGAAGCTCACAACTCCTCCTTCGAGACAAAAAACATATCCTGATTATGAATTCAGATCTTTCAGATCTTTCTAGAATTTAGAGTTAGTGTAACCTATGATGAGCAACTACTCATCTCCTCCATACACTAGGAACATATCCTTATTTATTCTCAAATAATTAAGGATATACTTAACAGAAGTCCAATGTATTGGGATCTTCTTAATATCTACCTACCATGCTCAGTACATAGGAAACATCAAGTCTAGTGCATAACATGGAATAAATGATTGATCTTATCACCGAAGCATATGAGATCTTACTCATTCTCTCTTTATCATGTTGTGTGCGAGGATACATTTTCTTATAAAGATGTAAACCATGTGACACTAGAACCAATTACCTCTTGGATTGTTCCATACTAAATCTCTTTAGTATCTAGTCAACATATGTACTTTGACTTATTCCAAGAATCCTATTAGATCTATCACGAATGATATTGATCCCTATAATATAGGATTCTTTTCCTAATTCCTTCAATGAGAAACACTTATTTTACCATTCCTTAATAGATTGTAAGACCATTATGTGATTTATAATAACTAATATGTCATCAACATATACTACTAGGATAATGACTGTATTTCCACTAAACCACTTGTAAACACACAACTCACATTCATCCTTAATGAAACCAAATTATTTTACGGATTCATAGAAACATATGTTCAATGAATTAGATTCTTTCTTCAATCCATAAATTGATCTATGAAACTTGAAAATAATTTTTTCATCACCTGGAGTCAAAAACTCTTTTGGTTATGTCATATAAATATCTTCTTAAAGGTTCCGATTAAGGAATGTAGTTTTGACACCCATCTTCCAAATCTCATAGCCATGGTAGGCTTCAATAGAAAGTATAATTATAATAGATTTAAACATGTAAATTGGTGAAAATGTTTCATCATAGTCAATTCATTGATTTTGTTTTAACCCTTTAGCCAATAGCCTTGCTTTATAGGTTCTTACTTTACATTTGATGTTCAGTTTCCTCTTGAATACCCATTTTCATCCAATAGGATTTACATGATCTGGCACATCAACCCAAAATTGGTTCTGATACATGGAATACTTTTAGAAATCATGTATTCTTACCATATTGCATCTTCTGATCTCTCTACTTCCTCTTTATAGGATATAGGTTCATCATTGTCAACAAATAATGATTCACTATCCTCAATGACCATAAAATCATATCTCTTTGGTTCTCTTACCTCTCTTATGCTCATACATAGCACTTGTGTTTTATGAACTACTTCTTCTATAGGGACCTATGGATTTTATTCCTGTACCAAATCTTGTGTATCTTGAGCATCAACTTCATCAAAGTCAATCTTGTTCCCACTATCCTTTTTTAGGGCGTGCTCCCTCTTAAGAAATATGACTTTTTCGTCGACAATCACTTTATTTTTTGAGGGTTTTTATATGTAGAATCCCTTATTTTCCTTGGGATAACCTATAAAGATATACCTCATACCCCGAGGTGCTAGTTTTTCACCCAATAAGGACTTAAAAAACACCTCACAACCCCATACACATGTGTGAGACAAAATGGGTTTCTTTTCACTCCATAACTCAAAGGTAATTCCATTTGATGTTTTAGTTGGTAATTAGTTTAATGCACATGATGCAGTTTGTAATAAATATCCCTAAAATGATAATAGAAGATCTACATGAATCATCATAGACCTTACCATGTCTAACAAGGTGCAGTTCCTCCTTTCACTAACTCCATTCCATTGTGGTTTATAAGGTAGAGTGAGTTGAGATAGAATCCCAAACTCTTGTAGAAAATCGATGAACTCTTGGTTAACATATTCTACACCTCAATTTGATCGAAGCTTCTTTATCTTCTTACCAAGATGATTCTCTACTTAATTTTTGAATTCCTTGAATTTATTAAAGGACTCAGACTTATACCTCATAAAGAAGATATAGATATTTCTTCTTTAGTCATCAATAAAATTTTTGAAGTAATAATATCCACCTCTAGCTTATACTATAAATGATTTACACACACCATTGTATACCAATCATATAAAATCTATGAACCTTTCACCCAGTCCACCAAATGGTAGTTTGGTCATTTTTCCTTGTAAAAAAGCATGAAATCTATCAAGTGGTTTTAGCTCAGAAGAGTTTAAATAACCATCTTAACATAGCTTTGTCAAACAATTCTCGTTTACATGACCAAGATGGTGATGCCAAAACTGGGGGTTATATGAGTTGTGTGAACATAATTCGTTATCGATTGAAAACACTTGGTTTTAATAATTTAATACTTAAATACCATTATTTAAATGCTCCATACCATAACATATTTTGTACTTATAAAAGAAACAACTTTTAAATCCAAATTTGAAAATAAACCCATGTATATCTAAACATGACACAAAAATTATGTTCTTGGTAACTATAGGTACCTAATAAACATAACTTAAAACCAAAATCATTCATGTTATAAATGATAGGTGGCAGTCACTAATGGATAGAGCAGCCAACCTCACACCATTGGAAGCTCACAGATCCACCTCTCCTCTGAAAATATTTCAGAATCTACTTGGTTCATTCATTTAGATATATTTGTGAGCACCACAAGCTATATCTAATACCTAATGTGTATAAATGGAAAGATTACACTCGATAAAAAATGAACCATTAGCTTACCCTTTCTTCTAGGTGTAGTTTCTCTTATAGTTTCCTGGCTTTCCACATGAAAAACACACTACTTATTTTTCCTTACCCTACCTCTGGATCTTCTTCTTATTAGAAGTATGGTGCTCAGGATATTTAGACTATTTATAATTCTTGGTCCCCTTTGCCTTGTTCTTCTTTTTCTTGTTCACCATAAGGACTGTGGGTTTATCATGCCCCATGTCCTTATCCACTTGGTGAATAATGGTCATAAGTTCTGAAATAATATTCTCATTTTCTATCATATTATAATTCATAATAAATCTAGTTAAGGTCTTAGTTAGTTATGATGTATGATATCTATATGCAACTAATTTGGGAATTTAATCCCTAAGATGTCCAAGAATTCAATATAGCCGATAATCTTGACTATATGAGGTATAGATAGAAAAAAATCTCCAAGATTAGAAGAAAAAAAAGCATTGGGGATCTCATACCTATCTTATCTCACCTTCTCTTGATAGATACCATGAAGGTGAGGTATCATGCTATAGGAATCCATATTCTCAGGTTGCTTAAAAAGATCATTGGACATGGATGATAGCATGAAGTACTGAAAATATATAGCATCATTCAAATGTTTCTCATAGAGATATAGTTCTTAAATACTTGCCTCATTTCTAGGTACAACTGGTAAAGGTTTTTCAGCACATACAATTTCCTTTCATGAAGAAGGATGGCATGCATGCACCTTTTCCACTTTTGAAAATCTGTGCTAGTGAGAAGGTTTTCCTTATCAAGTATGGATCACAATGATATGTTTGATATCATTTTATTATTTTTTATACAAAATAAGATAAGAATAATTTTAGTAATTTATCTGATAAAATTTAGAAAAATATATAAATATTATATTTATTAGTCTCCCATTATTTTATCAAAACCCAATAGCCCACACCATTGGATTTGGAATATTCCACTACTTGTATTTTTTAGTGGCAAAGATCCATATTCCCCTTCTAATTACCCCAACATTAGTTGGTCAAGCAAATTAAATGGTTTTAGGTAGGCATTCTAAATCCCAACTATATTAACTCACAGTTCCTTGATCTACTAATTGGACTCCCCAATCATGAAATCATTAATTTAGATTTCCTCAACCTTTTCCTCTCAGTTACACCAAGTCCTATATTGGCAATCAACCCTTGATGTCAACTAAGTTAAGTCAACCCAAAACCTCAAGTTAGAATTCCCATGATATCCTATATCATTTGTGTCCCTAAAATGATATCATCTAGATATAGAACATATATTAAATAATAGTGACATATCAATTCCGGGTTATCATCATAGTGGGGAACTACTATAACCTTTTAGTAGGAAAGCCACTCTTAGGACATTATCACATACTATTTTATGTATAATAAAAATCATTACATGATAAAGAGTTTATTAATATTAAAAACAATTAATACATGTTTACCATAAATTACAAAGAAGTTGGTTCTAGGGAACCAACTCTAACAGTTTCCCCATCTTCCCATAGTGGATCAGAACACACCTGTTTCCCATTTTGGATAAGGAAACACCTATTTACCATTATGGATCAAGCTTCTTGACTTGTTTCCCATAATTATCTCAAGAGATATAAATATTTACCCAATTAATTAGAGGGAGATGTAGGTCTCACCCATTATGTAATGAAATCATACATGCTTGTTCTACAATATAACAAAACATTCATCATATCATGACCCATTAAAAGAGATGGGTTTCATAAACATCATATCATAACCCATGAAATGAAATGGGTATCATAATAATTTTTGAATAACATTACCTATAGAAAATAATATATATCATAATAATTTCATCAAAGCATAAATCGTGAAAAGAAGCAGGTTTCAAAAGTATATAACCTGTGTAAGAGAAATGGGTATCATAAACATCATTACATAAAAATATAAACCATTCAAGAAATAATATGAATGGTATTATTTAATAATATACCCAGTAAAGAATAAACTATAATTAAGTATAAAATATTAGATGGATAATTATTTTGAAGGATCACATGGAACATTTCTTAAGTAAAATATCATTTTTTTGAAAATCCCTTTCATAAAACCATTTTAAAAATCCTTTTCTTATAAAGAGGTATAAAATTTTAGTTAAAAAATTTCTTAAGGAAAATAACTTTTCTAATTTGAAAAATTTATTTTTTAAACATAAAACCTTTTCATTTGAAAATAACCTAGAAGAAATTTTGAAAACCTTTTCCCATGAAAACATATAATGGAAGCTTGAAAAACATTTTGAAAACCTTTTCTTTTGAAAATACCTTGAAAATCATAAAGAAAGATTGAAATCATTTTGAAAACCTTTTTATTTGAAAACCACTTTAAAATAAACAAATTTATAGAATACTAGGAAAAAAATTTCTTTAAAAATAAACTTTTAAGCTTTTAAAGTAAGATTCAAGGAAATGATGGTCATGGTGGAAGGTAAGTTCATACATGCCAAACATTTCTTCTCCACCATAAAAAGTTTAGAAAAGTGACTTGATCGGAAAACCATAATAATATGTATTTTAAAACCATAAAAAGGGTAAAACATGGGTAAAAATTTACTTTAAACATAATAGGATTATAGTAAAACATTTTTGAAAACATTTTTAGAAAACAAAGTTTTGAAAGAACATAGATTTCTGATCGAAAGTATAAATGAAGTTATATTTTTATAAAAACATCTACTTAATTATATTAAGTATTGAAGATTGAAAAAATGGTAATAATACATGAAGGCATCATGGATAACTATAAGATAAGAAAAAACATGAGTGTTCTTGAGATATGGATCATAATATTTCATAAATGGAATCATAATCATAAACAACCATGATAAATAACGATATTATTACAATAAACTATTACCACTTTGGTAACTTTGACTCGTAATCAACATGATAGAATAAAATTGCATGTAGCTTAAAATATCATTAAATAAAGATATTCATGATATAAAATGTCAAAGATAATTATATACATCACATATGAAAATATAGGTTCATGGAATGTATCTCAATGAAGGCACCTTGAGACAAAAATTACTTTACCGATTTGGTAGATTTTGAACCATAAAACCCATGAAATAAAGATAATAAAATGGATATGTAAATAAAAATAAATTTAATAATAATAATCATACAATACATTAACATGAAGTATATTCACAACACAAAATAAATGAGAGGTTAATAAGTCATATATCTCACAGATATAAAAAGTGAAATGAGGAAACCCTTACCTTAAGTCTTGAATTTCTTTGTACCCATTCAAACCTCCTGTATAATAAATTTAAGTTTATTATAAATATAAAAAAGAACCATATAATTATATATATTACCATATATGATTCACTTATGACTTTATATTTGTTTTTTATTAACAATTCCATGTTAAAGTAATGTTTCTAGTAGTAACCACTTTGTTTATCATATCTGTTTTGACTTATTACTCTTGATCCTCTTCTATAGATCATGATTTAATTATTTCAAAAATGTAAAACGTGATTTATATATAATATATATTCATTATATAAATATTTATAATAATACAATATATATATATATGAAATGTACTACATTGTTCATGGAGATTGTAAGCCATACGTACCCATGAATGATGTTTCTGTTTTCTTTTCGTATTGAAAGAAAGAAAGTAAATGGTATATATGTATATATATATATATATTATTATAGTATAATTATTATTTCATACATATAATATACCTTTACTAAACCCATCCTTAATTCATTCCATGTAAATTGTGAACGAATCACATCACCTTGAGGAGTCAGTAGTCCACACATCCACAAACGAAGTTATCGTATTAAAAAATGGAAATAATGAATGTATATGTTATATAATAATTCAATAAGTATAAATAAATCCTAAATATTATATATATAATATAAAAATAGATTTTAAATAATAATTACCAACTATGAGTGGTGGTAAAGGAAAAATGAACAACATCGTTTCATGAGACGATAGTTTGCTGTACACAAGAACAGTGAGTTCGTTACCCATTAGATGGAAGTGTGTGTAATTTTAGATCATAACTTTAAAATAAAAATATCATATTATATTTATGATTCTAATGTTATTATATAATCATGAATTAATAATATTTTATGGGGTTAAGAATGAAAATAAAACAAAAGAGCTTGTGGATGGATGTTACCTCTTCTTTTGGTAACTCCTTTTGGTTTGCACCAAAGGGATTCCTTGGATGGATTTATGGACAAAGGGAGGAATCTTGGATGAATTTAGGGATGTTTGGAGTATATTTGTGCAGAGGTATTCCAATCCAAATGGCTTGATATATGTGAATAAGTGGTATGGGTGATTTCCTTTTTATAGTGGAGGAGGAGTGACATTCTTGTAAATTTTTGAAATGGGAATTCCACCCATGTTTTTACCACGTCATGTGGCTCTAATAATGGTCCAAATATAAGAAAAGGGAGGGTATGGTCGCAATATGAACATAAAATATATTTTTTACAAGTATCTAGGTCATTTTGGGTCATAATTTTAAGGTTTAGTCTTTAAGTTAATTTTTCTCTTAATCACTGTAATTAATTTTAATCACTTTCACTAATATTTTTGGAAAACAACTAAGTTTAACTTATTATAAATTATAAATTATGATTATTAAAAATATGGAATCCATTTTCAAAATTCAAATCACATAATTGAAATAAATTAATTTAAATTTAATCCCACCGACAAGACGATAAAGCGAGTTTTTAAAGTAAAAATGTTCAAAAGTTTGAAATGTTTTTATATCCAATTTAAACATAGAATTGATTAAAATGAAATAAATTGGATTAATTGGTGTAAAATTTATCTAATTAAACTTTAAAAAAAATTCAAAATTTAATTAAACCTTATAAATTATTTTGATGAAAAAGAAGTTTTGAATTAAAATTCAGTATTTTTGCACTATTCATAAAAAAATGAAACTTCTCAAAAAAATACCAAAAATTAACCCAAAGTAAATTTCAATATTCCACTTTCAAAAATAAATTTTATTTTTTCAAATAAAAATTAAAAAAGTCTCAAAATTTAGATTTATATGGGTTTACTATTAAAAGGCGGTACAATTACCTTTTTGAAAAAATACATCTTTTTATACAAAAAAATAGATTTATATATATATTATACCTATGAAATATATTTTATAAGTATAAAAAATAATTATTGAATATATATTATATAAATTTTATTCAAACATTAATCAAAATTATTTTTTAAATTTATTGAGATAAAATTGTGTTTGTACATAGAAAAACATATTTCTTAAAAAAGTAATTTCTTTGTTTTCAAATAGTTATTTAATTAAATTATACTAATTGATAACAAAAGGATTTATTTTATATACATGTGTAAATCATTTTTTCATTATTTAGTTAATCTTATTCATAAATTCCACTTCAACTATTAGGTTTTAGCTATAATAGTATTTTAATAATATATTTTAGTTCGTTAAAAATCGGCCTTGTGTGTAATGAAAACTATCGAAGGAACTCAGAATTGCATGTAACAAAATCCAAACATAGTGTTTAATGTACCTAATGATAATCTAAGTGTTTCATGTAGTAAAAGATTAACTTGGTGTTGCATGAAACATAATCCAAGATTAGTACTTTCATATAACACAAGCTATATTTAGTGTTGTGTGAAATGAAAAATATAAAAAAGATTAAATTAGTATGAAAAAAAAAAATTCAAAAAATCTAAGGGTGTTAGAAATGTTGAGTTGTGAGCCACCTTTGGAACCCAATGGTGGGTATGTGACCTACCACTAGACTTCAACGGTGGGTCATATTACCCACCATTGGACTTCAACGGTGGGTTAGTTTTTACCTACCAGTTGTTTTTCTTTTTGTTGTACAAGTATCAATATAATCTTTTAAGCTCCCATAGGAGCTTCTCCTTCATTTACTATTGTATATTTTTATCTATTTTTTTTCTATTTTTCTTATATTTTATAGTAGTTATTTTTGTTTCTATTCTCGGCTACTATAGTATTATTATACCTATTTGAGGTTGTTATTTATTATTCTTTCTTTAATTTTATACTTAAAATTATTTCTTTCACTCTAAATTTTATCAAAATATTATATTATAAGATGTTTTATTTTTATTTTTTTCTTTATTATTTTATATTTTATATATTTTTTATCTTTTGTTATTTGGAAATTGGTTTCAATGAGACACCATTGTATTTTTCCAATGGTAGGTCATGATTCACCATTGGCTTCATGCAATGGTGGGCCATGAGTCACCATTGGACTTCTAATATTATAAATTTTTTATTGCTTTATATGAAGCCTTTGGTTATATTATAGCATGGAATAAATTTTGTTTTAGTTGGATCTTTTTATTTTTAATTGAAATTTAAATAGTAACAATTTGATTTATTTTCAGTGGTATGTCATGACCCACTGCTCTTGATTTTCAACAGTAGCATAATGATCCTCCATGAATTAATTTTTTTTCTAATTTTTTTTTCTTATTTTTTTAATTAATTTTGTTAAATTAAATTTTCTTCTTAAATGATTTTTTTATGGTAATATAATTTCAATAGTATATAAAAATTAATTTTCCATCATTTTATATACATTTTTTCATAAAGTTTGATACTCATACAGTGCTATGTTTTTTCAACAATATACTGACTTTACTTTTCAGAAGATTATATTTTTTATTTTAATTTTTTTATAATTATGATTTGTTTAGAATGGATATACTTAAAATATTAAATGTTTTATTTTAATATTTCATGAATAAATATAAATTCTGATTGTGTTTTGTTTTCGGTGCTGATTTAAAAAATAAGTTTACAATCATATTATTATATTTTTATAAACTAACAAGTTTCCTAGATATATTGGATACATATACGCTTCGAGAGAATCATTCTTTAATGATCGAGGAGATCTCTTTAAGGATTTAAACATGTACCAGTGTAGATGATTCATTAGATATGAATACAACAATACAATTTCTACGACTATAAATTGATCACGAAACTTATTTGGATTCTTTTTTTCTTCCATGATCATAGATAATATTCATCAGTTTCATCTTCGACCAATAGAGTTATCATAGAACTCTAGTTGCACAGAATTTTATATCATCAGCTCAGCTACTGCTTTTATTATTATTATAAATTTTCCTTTTTAATAGTTCCTACCACCTATTTATCCTTTAGAGTTTTGGTTTATGTGTTTTCCATACAAAAGATATCATTGGGTTATTCCTCCCATCTAAAAGGAAGCTCGAGTTGTTTCTCCTAGACAAAAGGAAGGTAGGTTGTGACTCTGTCAAAAGACAATGTTTATACCACCAGGTGTGAAAAAAGGTACTTATCATTTGTATGTAATTGGGTTATAACTCCCTTTAAAAAGTGAGTATATAGTGAATACCATTCTCCTCATATAGTATAGGATATTTATGAGAGTATTAGGATCTTGGTGATCTGAATGCCTACAAAAACATCCCATGTTATCTATTTTATTTACATTGCTAATTTTAACACTATTCCAACTTTGATAAATTATTATTATTTTTTAATAATTAAAAAATGAATATTAACCCCACTCTAGTCACTACTTCCCTACAGAAAAACCTAACACCTTCCTTGATTTATAGTATCCTCAGTTCGTATTGGCTTGTGGTTCTATGCAGGCATTGATATTACATGTGTTTCAAGGTAGGTGATTTCATGAATTGAATTTATTTTATGACCTTTATTGCTATCTAAAATTGGTTTCTAAATGTTTTAGAAACATGGTTTATGGATTTATCTTGAAAATGGATTTTGAAATAGTTTTAACGGCATGAATTGTGAAATTTAGTTGCTTTGGTTATGGTTTGGAAAATGGATCTCCTCCCTTTGGCGTGGTTAATGAAAATGGTTTTAAAGGATGGTTTATGTGGTTCAAATATGAAATACCATTTAAATTATTTTGATATGGTATACCTAACTATGATCAATGATGAGGCATGGATCAATCACCAAGGATGAAATTTCCCCTAGACCTATTCTACAAGGGTAATGTGTGAGCCATGTTGTTTTTTGTTGTGGCTAGGAGAAACTCTCAAGAGTGAAATCTTACCCCCTATACTTGTTCTGTTATAGTAATGTGCACACCAAGTGGACTATTTATCACATAAACTTTATGAGGATCCTCTCTGACATGGAATTTATGTTAACATAAGATAATGTTTTACCTATTGTTATCTTTGAAATGTATGTTAGGAATATTTATGTAAATTCTATGAAAACTGAGTTATTTGTATGTTTTATAAAGTGTGAAAAGGGTAGAATTTAAAATTTTTATATCAAATTGTGAAAAACTTTATCTCATTACTTATCCTTATTTATTTGATCATAATTGGTTTATTTTATAAATTCTGTTTATGATATACTTGGTGGGATCCTATTTGGCTAGTTTTACTCACACCCTGCATACACATTTGAGTGTATATAGATCTAGTTTGTTCTAATAAAGGTAAAGAAAAATCATTGTAGGGTGGTGGTGAGTTTTCTCATTAGTAGAGTGTGGGACTTTAGAGGCGAATACATGTCACATGAAGTTGGGGTTCTTTGGAGTACTTTTTAATTTGGGTTTTCAATGTAGTTTTTAGACACCCATTCTGTACTTCTCTTGTCACTTTTCCATTGTGGAATTTTATTGGAATAATGACTTTTCCTTCACTCATGTTATCATATTTATGTTATATTTTTTTAAAATAATTCCCTAAGATAGTTATCAATTCCCAGGTGCTAGTTACAAACCAATAGTGATCAGGAACACCCTTTGGGTCATGTTGTGGACTGGACCAGATTCTAGGTTGTTTGGTAATCTAGGTAAGATTGTGATAAATTGGTATCAAAGTGCGGGTTGTCTATATCTATTGTCGGTATGAATTTTGGGATGTATTGGTATATAATATATATGAATATGGGTACTTAAGGGGTATGATGTGAGTGATTTTCTGGTTATATATCATCATGATGAGCCTTAAGTAACCACAAGTGGTTGGGAAATGTGTCCTTTGGGATTTAAAGTGTTTTTATCATAGAATTTATTTTTACGCGTCTCTTTATAATTTCAATTGACTTATACTATTTTAAAATGGAATGGATTATTGGATATCATGTTACAGTTTCTCTTTTTTTGTTATGTGTAGTATCATGCCCCTATAAGACTTCTAGAGATTACTTGGGATAGTGCTGCCAATGAGAATTAGTAGTAAAAACCTCCAGTTGATCAAAATATCATTGAATTTGTTGTGTGTATAGTCTAATCAATATAATAAAGTGTGGTACTAGCCTCTGTTCAGGATAGAGAGTTAGAACCTTGATTGGATGAGGATAGGAATCGAGGCCAAGGGTTTCTCCATCAGAAATCACTGTCTCTCCAAGGAAAAAATGATCCTCAAAAGGTGAAAGATTGGTTGGGGAATATTTAAATGATATTTGAATTTATGGATACAGCTAATTCTGTCAAGGTGAGGTGTTATTTTTTCATGCTTGAAGGCCTGAGTAGAAGGTAGTGGGACTCATTTGTTCTGAATATAATCATGAGGGATTAGAGTGGAAGGACTTCAAGTCCATCTTCATTGATAAATTATAACCAGTTTTTTGACCTCAATAAAATCTATATAATTCCTCAATCTTGAGTAAGGGAATCAAAAATTGATGGATTACACTAATTACTTCACTAAGATAACTCTGTTCTCATATGAGGTTGTGCCTAATGAGAACATGAGGGATCAAACATTTCAAATGGGCCTTCAATCAGATATCCAGTCTCAGGTCTTCATGTTAAAACTGACCACCTATGCTTAAGTGGTGGATATGACACTAATGGAGGAGATTTACCTTACAAGTAAGTCAATGATAACTTGTTTTTCTATAATATTCAAAAGTATATATAGTGGATATTTTAAAGGGAAGAGGAAGCAGATTGAGTTTCATAGAGGAAATAGTGGTGGTGCTTCTCAAAATACTTTCTCCCCCACCATCAACTATGGTTTAACTTATTATCAGTGTACCCAACTAGAGCACACAAAACATTTTTGTTCCAAGTATGTAAAGAATTTCAACTCATGTAGATATTGTGGTCACTTACAAAGGTTCTATCAGAACTTTTCTTCTCCATGCTATAACAAAGGATCATTGGAACCTAGAGGATCCATAATACAATCATATACTTCATAAATGGTAGGTTTTTAGCCACATGTCTAAAAAAAAGCAGTTACATGGATTTGAAGAGTATTCAATGGAAGTTTATGTGGGTCCTAGGATTGAGAGAGGTACCATTTTTTTCTTCCACTTTTGAAATTGATTTATTTTATATAGGTACCTATCACATCTTCATTTCAAATCATATATTGTACCCTTTAAAACATCCAATTTAACTCATAAAATTCATTATAGAATTAGAAAAACCTATAGGAATGAAGATGGATAATGGTTTTCAATTTCCCTCATGCTCTTTCTTTATGTGTGACATTGATCTAGTTTGGAATTTTTTGGTTCTCAACCTGAGTCTCTTTGATGTTATTATAGGGATTAATTGATTAATTACACACAATTATCAAGTTTTTATTGTCACGACCCGTCCTAGTGGGGCCCGGGCCGCAACTCCCCAAGCCCGCCTCCAATAGGCCAGAGGCTGGTGACTAGAACTGAGTAGGCATATCACTAACATAGGAGGCATTGACTATAAACCTTTACACACACACACATCTCCAAGCCCACAAATCTGAAAAGTAAAAACTACTAAAAAATGGAAATTCATGCATATACAAAAACCCAACCAACAGAGTACGACAGGAAAGTAAAGTACAATAATGTAAAACCCTGGGCCAAAAGTATGAGCCCACCAAAATAAAGTCTACAACAAAGTACCACCTGTAAAGAAAGGTACTAAGACTAAAATCTGTAGCTATAGGAACACACCTCGGCCTGCCTGATCTCACTGAGCATCGTCCAGTCCTGGTCCACCAAGAATCCTGTCAAAGGCTCGCTCGTCTGCACAAGACATGACACGTGCGGGCAAAGCCCGTGTAGGGGTGAGTATAACAATACCCAGTAGGACACCCCGAAAACCACAAAGGAATGCAACAAGGGAAAAATACCACAAGTAAATGATACTGTCATCTCTACATAGTATATGTCTTCAGAACATATAACAAGAATATCCAGATATACTCATACACAAACGAATCCCACAAAACAACCACTAAGATCCAACTCGAAGATTCCACTAAGCACATAACAAGGAGAACACACTCCTAGGTTTGAAGAGATAGATAAGAAGTACTCGTTTCGGGAGAACACACTCCACAAGTACTAGAGAATATGGTGCTCAGACAAGGATCACAACCAATAGCCATGGGGTGATTCCAACAACTCAGTCTAAACTAATCTGCTAAGCAGAGGATCAGCGCCCAGGTAAAGTTGGTCACATCGATACCAAAAACTCTACCTAGGGTACTAGGAAGGAATAGAGGATCTGGCTCCAAGTCTCATAGAGGGGATTCCAACAACTCTATTCCAGAAGTCCTTCTGAAGGGATCATACTTCTGTATGTAGGAAATGATACTAGAAACCTTCAGGAGAAAGACCCAGGGGACGAACCCTAAGGAAACCAGTCCAAGTCACAGAAGCCAACTGGCTCAAGACATGTAAAACAGGTTACACGACGTGTAGTATGGTTGCACGCTGTGTTCCTTGACTCCGGGTACTACCCATGTAAACGGCCCGTGTTATCTGTCCAACCTATGTAAAACTCAACTACACGACATGTAGAAGGATCACACGCTATGTTCCCTGACTCCGAGTACTTGCCATGTAAACGACCCGTGTCTGGGATCGAAGTCATGTAGGAAAGCATATGCACAATGTGTAATTCGAAACACATGCCGTGTCTTGTCAACTGGGAAACACCCGTGTACCCTAGTCGTATGCCCGTACACGGTGTCCGTCCATGTCACCTGCCCGTGTACCAGGACACGAGTTATCCTATGTATCTGACCGGGTCTGGCCGGGGAAGGGTATACATGTCGTGTCCTTGTCCGTGTACCCAACCCGTGTCTGTGTACTCCCGGAGTACATGCCAGGTGGTCCGCCAACGAATACACACCGTGTAGTCGGGATTTCCCCAGAATCTCCATCTTCCTCCTCGTGCCTCATCTGGATCTCTGGATCGCGTTTCTCTAGTCCATTTTCCTCAAAACTCAAGATCATGGGTCGCCTCATCATCGTGATGCCAAATCTGTGGGTTTCGGTCCTTCGATCGGCTCCAAAATCTGATTTTAGTCATCCGTACAGAAATCGTTTGAAGAATGATATCTTCCGATCCGCTTCGATCCGTCCGTCTCCACCGCAGCCGCACCTCCATGGGGTTGTACCGATTACAAATCTTCAATTTGGGATCATTATGTTGCACAACGGATGCGCAACGATCCGTATTTCAGATCCCCATGAAGAACACGTAGAACGTGCATAAAGAACACGATAAATCAGGGAAGAAAGGCACCACAAATTGAGAGGGATGAACCTCGATCGATGTTCGTGTCAATCTTGGTTCGTCACCGTTATAAGATTAACGAACCAAAATAACTTCAAGAATCAAATCCCCCAAATCCCCATAAAAAGGCACATCCCGCAAATACGATCGATTCACGGGATAATCTATTCGTGGATTAGTCTGTGTTTGTCATAGGAATCAAGAACGAGGAAAAGAAACCAAAAATCAAACATCCTACCTGGATCCGCGACGTTCGTTGGCAAAGATCCGGTCATCGCATCGTCGTCGCCAGTGAAATTCGTCAAGAACGTCGTCGCCATGTTGGGGGTTTCCTCCAGATCTTTTCCCAGAGACTCTAAAGGATTCAAGGTTATCAGGTTTGTAACCCTAGACCCCTGTGTAAACCTTTATTTAAAAGGAAAAAAGATAAATATTTCAATGCAACAAAGATTTTTAATAAAATATTTTTAAGAAATATTTTATTACGGTTATGTCTAAAAACCATATTTCACGACCGGTCTGCGCCAGCCGATGTTAGGTCTCTTCTAGGGTAAAACCGCTGCTCTGGACACAACGTTGCCCTTGGATTTCTGATCTGAGCACCCATTTAGGAGTTATTTTTCTTTTTCAGGAAAACCCCATGCGCGCGTAAATTAAATTATTTAATTTAATTCAAACATTTGTTCCGGGATCACCGGGCCTCGGAATGACATGCCGTCTTGAAGCCTGGTCTCGAAATAATTTCTAGATAATATTAAAATAAAACATGGAAAAATATGAGACATTAAATAAAACCCACCTTAGGGCTTTTACGTCCCCTAAAAGCCAAAACAAAGGCTACTCAAAACGATGTGGGTACTACACATGAATCTGAGCCTCCCGCTCCCACGTGCTCTCCTGGAGATTCCCGTGCTGCCACCGGACACACACCGAGGGAATAGCTCTCCCAAAAAGGATCTTCTCCTGCCGATCCTCAATCTCCACTGGATACTCAACAAAGGTCGCTCCATCATCGATGTCCATCTCACCCCAGTCGATAACATGCGATGGATCATCCACGTACTTCCGCAGATGCGACACATGGAAGACGTTGTGTACCCGGTCCATCTAAGGAGGTAGAGACAAGTGGTACGCCACCTCGCCATATCTACTCAGAATCTAAAAAGGTTCTATGATCCTCAGAGACGTCTTTCTAGCTCGGCCAAATCTCCGCAATCCCCGTCGAGGTGAGACCCGAAGGAACACATGCTCTCCCTCTTTGAACTCCAAGGGCCTCCCTCTCCTGTCGGCATAAGACTTATTCTAATTATGTGTAGTCTTCATCTGATCCTGGATGACCTGCACCTTCTCCGTAGTAGCTCGCACCATCTTTGGGCCCATGAGTGCTGACTCTCCTAGGTTAGTCCAGCAAAGGGGTGACCTGCAAGGTCACCCGTACAAATCCTCGAATGGTGCCATACCAATAGTGGAATGATAAATGTTGTTATAAGAAAATTCCACCAGTGGTAGGTGATCCTCCCAGCTATGACCGAAGTCAAGTATGCAAGCTTGTAGCATATCCTCCAGGACCTGGATGGTCCGCTCCGTCTGACCATCAGTCTAAGGATGAAACACTGTGCTCAAGTGTAACTGAGTCCCAAAAGCTTCCTGTAATCCCTTCCACAACCAAGATGTGAAACGAGCATCACGATCTGAGACGATCATGGATGTCACTCCATGAAGTTAAACTATATCCTGCACGTAGAGGTGTCCCAATCTCTCTACCGAACTCTGCTCCCGTATGGCTAGGAAGTGGGCTGACTTGGTGCGTCGATCAACGATCACCCAGATGGAATCGTGTCCCCTGGATGTACGTAGTAAACCCGTCACAAAGACCATGGATATCCCATACCACTTCCACTATGGAACCTCAAGGGGCTGAGTCAATCCTGCTGGCACCTGGTGCTCAGCCTTTACTTGCTGAAAAGCAAGGCACTGAGAAACAAACTCTACCACACTCTTCTTCATTCCTGGCCACCAGAACTGACGTCAAAGGTCCTGGTACATCTTTTCCACGCCTGGATGCACCGCCAAAGGAGATGTATGGAACTCCCTTAGAACATCCTCCCGAAACGTCACTGGTACTACTGTGAATCCTCTGAAAAGAACAACATGCTCCCCACCTTTTGAATATCCATCGGCAGCATCACCTGAGTATATCTGAGGACGTAGAGTCTCATAGCTAGCATCCTCATGCTTTGCTTCCCTGACTTGCTATAACAGTGGAGGGGTAACAACTATAGACTAAAGGTAAGCTCCCTCATCTCTATCCACGAAGGATAACTATAAAGAGGCCAACTATCTCGTCGCCTCATCCAAAAACTGCGAACTAGATTTCTTGCTGAGAGCATCTGCCACAACTTTCCCCTTCCCAGGAGTATAAATGATCTCAAAGTCGTAATCCTGTAGGAACTCAAGCCATCTTCTCTGTCTCAAATTCATATCCTTCTGCGAAAAGATATATCTGAGACTCTTGTGATCAGAGTAGACGATAAACCGCTCGCCCATTAGGTAGTTCCACCACATCTTCAATGCGAAGACTACCGCTGCCAACTCAAGATCATGAGTTGCGTAGTTATGCTCGTGTGGCCTCAACTGACGTGAGCCATAGGAAATCACCACTTGCCTCTGCATCAGGACGCAACCAAGCCTGATTCCTGATGTGTCGAAGAACACTATGTACTCGACACCCCCCTCCGGTAATTTCAAGATCAGGGCGCTCGTCAGACTCTGTCTCAATTGCTGAAAATCCTACTGGCATCTCTCAGTCCACATGAAAGGCTTCCCCTTTCATGTCAAAGTTTTCATGGGTGATGAAATCCTAGAGAAATTGAGAATGAATCTCTGATAGTAGCCTGCCAATCCAAGGAAACTCCGCACCTCTATCATGTTCCGGAGTGGCTTCCATGCTAGCACTGCCTCTACCTTGGCTTGGTCCACTGCTACACCATCTTCTGAGATAACGTGTCCCAGAAAGTGAACCTCCTGTATCCAGAACTGACACTTTGAGAGTTTCCCGTACAACTGGTGCTCTCGGAGTGTGTCCAGAACCATCCTTAGGTGCCTCGCATGCTCCTCCTTGGATGCAGAGTACACAAGGATATCATCGATGAAGACCACTATGAACCGATCTAGATAGGGCTGAAAGATCCGGTTCATGAGTCCCATAAACACTTCCGGGGAATTCGTCACGCCGAAGGGCATCACCAAGTACTCATAGTGACTGTAGCGACATCTAAAAGCCGTCTTCGGTATATCCTTATCCCGTACTCGCAAATGGTGATAGCCTGATCGTAGATCAACCTTCGAGAACCATCGTTCCCCTCTTAACTGGTTGAAGAAGTCATTGATCCTCAGTAGTGGATACCGGTTCTTCACGGTCACCTGATTCAAGCGCCGGTAATACACACACAGCCTCAAGCTCCCGTATGCCTTTTTGGAAAACAACATTGGGGCCGCCCAGGGTGAAACACTGGGTCTCACAAAGCCCTTCCTCTGCAAGTCTTCCAGCTACACCCTCAACTCATGAAGCTCTGTAAGATCCATCCGATATGCTGATGCTGATATCGATGTCATCCCGAGTTGCAACTCAATGCATAAAACTATCTCCTGATGAGGAGGTAGTCCCGGGACATCCTCTGGAAAGACGTCCTCATACTCAGCCACTACTACTGGAAACTGGAAACTCGTAACATATTCTGCACCAAGGGATAGGCTAGCCAACTGATGTGAAATTGGATGTACCTTCATACGCACGAGTCCATCCCGCACTGCCTAGGTCTCCTTTTCACCGATGAAGGAGAACCTCATTCCATCACTACGGACACACCACACCCTTCACCTAAAACAGTCAATCTGGGCATGAACTGTGGATATCCAATACACACCAAGAATGACATCATAAGGCCTCAACGCTACCACAAAGAGGTTCCAATCGAAACTCTCACCTCTAAGGGTCAGGTCACACTGTCTGCAAAGGTGTGTGATCTCTGAATCTTCTTTAGTCAGTGTTTCTATGCGTAAGGGTCAAGTCAACGGATCAACTGGAATCTCAAGGTCTCGAACAAGATAAACAGCCATAAAATAATGACTAGCACCTGTGTCTATCAGTACGGAAACCAAAGTAGAAAAGACATATATTGTACCTCTAATCATTCCAGGAGTACCTGGGTCATAAGCCTCTGCTGCCTACAGCTATCCCTACCTCTGTCCACCAGCTCCCTGAGCCTGGGGTCGACCTCCTGGGGGTGGTGGTGGTAAAAGTTCAAAAAGCTGACCACCTCCAGATTATCTTGATTATCCAATAAAAACACATATGTTAATTACATTTTAATGGTATTAAATGTTCATTTTTGATCTTATGGGCCTGAGTTAGTGGATTTTGATTTTGAACATCCATTCACATCATTTGTGCACTTCATGCCTAATGTACACCAATTTAGGCCCAATGAGTCATCTGATTATAAGGAATGCAATTATATATATTTTAATTTGATATTTTAAGAAATGTATATTCACTTAAATTTAAAAATTTTTCATTCAGGGATCAATGGATGATTCATTAAGGATGATGAAGATATTTGGCGATGAAAAGAAACAATTCTGGAGAAGGAAAATTGGACAACAACCCACTGATGAGAATATGGGGCTCACAATACAGGCCCAATGAATCCCAAATTTCGTAGACTACTATAATACATATAGGGTAACAAATAATTATTCAGGAGAAAATGATAATTATGTCTCAATTATGGTTATTTAAGTGGCCCAAGTTAGAGATAAAATTCTGGGCCAGATTCTGTAGCTCAGAAGAACAGCCCAATAATATAATCATATCTCGGAATACACAACTCCAAATGGGTCCAAATTTTATAGGTGGTTAGAAGACATCCGATTATAAATTTTCTTCTTCTATGTACCACTCTGATTCGGCCATATAAAAATTCTTCCAAGCGCTTCTGTTCGGTGAAGGAAAGTTGTCTGCCACCTCGGGTCAAAGGTGGAAAAATCAACTCTCCCTTACTTTCCACCCACCTATGGCCTACCACAATTAATTGAGGATATATGGACTGTTGGAGGCTCGACCCAAGGGATTAAAAATGACTATTTAAGGAAGTGGTGTTGGAGTATTGAAGGATATTTGAGCTTTCTTTCATTGTAATGTTATGATGTGGTTTTGTAGTCTCAAATTTGTCTTCCACATGTAAGTTGTTTTAATTCATCCTTGTTTCTTAATAAAAGTTCTTCTTCTCTTATTATTCTGTTCTTATCCTTATCACTTTGATACCGTTGGTTCAAGGTGTGAACTTGTTCATACCAAACCTTGTGAGATTATCACACAACGGTGGAGTGATTGTTATTTTATTGTGTTTTTTTTACTTCTCCATTTCTTCCCTCATTAGTCTACTTTCCGCTTCCATTGAAACCATAGAATCAATGGAGGGATAACCCACTTATGGGTTGATACAGGGGAGTCTCAAGGGTCTGGATTGGATGTTATTTATGACCTCATTAATGTATAATCACTTCTTTAATTGAGATTTTTATTTGATGATTTTTAAACTCCATTGTCCTTGTTGAATTTAAGGCCACACGCTTCAAGTGCTAATACGAACATTTACCTTAAAGTGCTCAAAACTTTGATCCTTCAAGTGTATAGGTGATTAGTATTAAAGGGTGTAGGCATTAAACTACTAAGTGATGATGTTGTTTTATCTCCTTAAATGAACCCATCTCAAATATAAGAAATTGAAATCATTGAAAAGGAAATACGTCCAATCCACCCCGAGCGATAACCTCAGATCAACACATTCTTTTAAATTGAATTCACTTAATTATATTAGAGTTACTTTAAACCCATATAAAATCAACCCAAGTTGGACACTTCATAGCCAAAAATAGTCCATAGAATGTACGTGTCTATATGTTACTTCTTAGGTCTATGAGGATTCGACAACCCAAGCTAAACTACAAGGACCGTCCTACCTTCTTCTTTTGGGTAAATTTGAGCGAGAATCAAATTTTGGTGCCATTTCCAGGGACCCAAGTAAGTAATCTAAACACCCATTCTATTCTCCCCCATTTATTATTTTCTCATCTGAAATCTCTTATCTTTTCCCTTTCTCATTTTTTTCTCTTTTGGCGCATGTCCGCCTACACCCGCGATCAATCAAACTGTCTAGTTAGGGTGGATAGTCCTGGGGTTAGGGAGTCTAGTACAAAAAGGGAACTCTTTCTATTAGATAATAATCTTCCTAACACACCTGAGTCAAAAATTTATCCCATTTCAATTGAAGGTCTTCAAAGAAACCAACTCATAAACCCGGGTGGGAACCAAAATGGGAACCCAAATGAGGTAGCCCCAAACTTGGGGAATGCAATTGATCAAACCATGAATGACTAACTCACACCTTCCTGGACCAATGCCCCCTCATGAATTAGACATAACTCCTTAGGAGATTCCAACTACATCTTTAAACCCCATGTCCTAAACCATCTTCCCACATTCCATGGAATGGAGTCCGAGATGACCTACCTTCACATTAAGAAGTTCAATGAAATTGTAGAAACCATGTGTCCCCCACATCAACTAGAATCATCTAAGATGAGGATATTTCCTTTTTCTTTAAAGGATTGAGCTAAAAATTGGCTAAACAATTTGATACCATCATCCATAAACTCTTGGGACCAACTACAAAGAGAATTCTACAAGAAATACTTTCCCCACCACAAAACAATTGCACTTAAAAAGAGTATCCAATTTTTTTTTTGAAAAAGAGGGAGAGTCATTCTATGAAACATGGGAGAGGTTCAAAGACACCCTAAAAAAGGTTCCACACCATGGTTTTTTAATTCCTGAACAAGTGAGAATTTTCTATGAAGGGTTGGGTTCGGGGAACAAACAATTCATTGACATGATGTGTAATGGAAACTTTAAAAACAAAGCCCCAAATGATGCTTACGAGTATCTAGAAAGCCTTTCTGAACAAAACCAAACATGGGGAACTTCACCTTATTATAAAAGGTCACAAAGAAATACTAGAATTCATACACTTAGAGAAGAGGAAAGCCTTAGGGCTAAACTCGTAGCACTCTCTAGGAAGGTTGAAGAGATAGACCTTAGGAAAGTCCATGAAATCCAAACTGTTGACCCTATTTGCACAATTTGTGACAAACATGACCATAAGACAGATAACTTCCCAAACATTACATCCATCAAAGATGTTCTTTTAGGAGGACCCCCAGTGGAAGTAAATTTTTTAAACTTTCAAAAGCCTCAATACCAAAACAACTTCAACCCAAGGTATAACGACCACCCAGGCTTCCGCTGGAAAGATAACCAACAACCTAGCCAACCATAGGGACAAAATCCTTACCCCCATCAGAACTACCAATCCCATAACCAGTTCCAAACCCAACCTATCCAATACCAACAGTCACCAGTCCATTTTCAACAAACCATCCCACCTCCAAAATATCCCCCTGGGATAAACCAATCTTCTCAAGCACCAACCCAAACTATTCCACAAATCCTACTAGAACAACTGTGAAAAAAAATGGAGAGGATGAACTCAGAAGTCTCTTCCCTAAAACAAGAACTTCAAACCATCAAAACTGGAAAGACACCCAAGCCTACTCAGGCGGTTCCATCCTCAACTTCAAGGGGAGAGTCAAGTTGTACTCAAACAACTCAGGACCAACTAAAGGCTGTGACCGTTTTAAGAAGTGGGAAATCAATTGAGAAACCTGAACAACTAATTCAGAACCCACCTGAAGATTCAAACTTGGATGAAAATTCAAATGAAACACAAGATCAAACTAAGGAAACTGATAACAATGTGAAAGAAACAACTCTTCAACGAACAACCCCACAACCTGCACCATTTCCTCAATGCATGAGGGGGAAACCCAAGCCTGAATTGAGTGAAACATTGAGGGAAATCTTCTCACAAGTCAAGTTGAACATTCCCCTTATTGATGCAATCCAAACCATACCTGCATACTCAAAGTACCTTAATGAAGTGTGCACTTTTAAAAGAAAATTTTCACATAAAAACCAAGTCCTTTTGGCTGCTAATGTGAGTACCACCATTCAAGGAACCATTCCTCCTAAGTTGAAAGACCCGAGTTTCCCTTACATCAATGTTGAACTTGGAGAGAGAAAAGTTGTCAAGGCCTTGTGTGACCTAGGTGCTAGTGTCAATCTCAACCCATATGCTGTGTACTGTCAGTTAGGATTAGAAGATCTCCAACCCACATCTTTCACACTTCAACTTGCTGATCGTAGCATTAGGGTTCCAAAGGGGATTTTAAAGGACGTTTTGGTAAAGGTTGAAAACTTCATATACCTTGCTGATTTCATTGTCCTTGACAACCATCCAAACTTAGGAAATAAGGAACAAACCCCAATCATCCTTGGTCATCCTTTACTTGCAACAATCAACTCTGTTATCCGAGTCTTAAATGGGAACATGACCATCACCTTTGGGAACATGAGTCTAGACTTGAACATCTATAATGAAAGCTCACAAATAGGGGATGACGAGGACATTCATGAAGTAAACATGATAGGAAGCATTGATAATGAATCCATATAACATCAAGGAATTTTTGATGAATGTTTAAGTCAGTATGAGATTGATTTCCTTTGTTCATATGAAGGAAGTTTATCTCCTTGGCTTGAATCATTTTCAAATTGCTCTTATGATGAAGTCTTAGGTCCAACAATCAGTGAAACCTTTCAAGAAACCACTTTCATGGAGACCACTCCAACTTCCTTCCCAAAATCTGATTAGGCCAATCTAGTAGCTGAAACTTCTACATGTGGGGAATCAATCCTATCTAAAACTTTAGGAAATAAAATTGATCTTGATCCAATGTCCCAATCTTCTGCTGAAATTCTGAACCAACCTAATCTAGAATTGAATGAACTTCCTACTAAACTAAAGTATGACTTCCTAGGGGATAATAAAACACATCCTATTATCATTTCTTCTTCTCTTGAATCAAATAATGAGAGGATGCTTCTAGATGTGCTTAGGAAATATAAGAAACCCATTGGTTGGACCCTATCTGATATTCCTGGGATTAGCCCACTAGTTAGGACTCATAGGAATATTCTGGAATCTGATTCAAAGCCATGTCGTCAACCTCAACGGAGACTCAATCTTAATCTCATGGAGGTAGTAAGGAAGAAACTTCTAAAATTGTTAAAAGCTGGTATCATCTATCCCATAGCTGAGAGTGAGTGGGTGAGCCCAATCCAAGTGGTTCCAAAAAAGGTTGGAATCACAGTGATAACCAATGAGGATAGAGAGATTCTTCCAACAAGGGCGAGTAGTGGTTGGAGGGTCTGCATTGGATATAGGAAGCTAAACTAATTCACCAAGAAGGACCATTTTCCCTTACCATTCATTGACCAAGTCCTTGAGAGAGTGGCAGGTCATGCCTTCTACTGTTTCTTAGATGGGTACTCAGGGTATAATCAAATTGAGGTCTCCCTAGAGGTTCAAGGGAATAATACATTCACATGTCCATTCAGAACCTTTTCTTTCAAATGCATGCCCTTTGGTTTATGCAATTCCCCTGGAACCTTCCAATGGTGCATAATGGGAATCTTCTTAGACATGGTAGGGGATTTTCTAGAGGTCTTCATGGATGACTTCTCTGTGTTTGGGGATACATTTGAGGGATGTCTGAGGAATGTGGAGAGAGTCTTGTCAAGATGTGAAGAAAATAATATTGTCCTAAACTGGGGAAAATGCCATTTCATGGTTAAAGAGGGACTAGTTCTAGGCCATCTGGTCTCAGGTAGGGGGATTGAAGTTGATAAAGCCAAGGTTGACATCATTCGTCACCTTCCATCACCCAAAACTGTCAAGGAAGTGAGGTCTTTCTTAGGACATGCTAGTTTCTATATAAGACTCATCAAGGACTTTAGTTCAATCTCCCGTCCCCTTTGTTCTCTACTAGTAAAGGATGCTCCATTTTTTTGGACAGAAAGCTGTGAGGGTTCATTATCAACCCTCAAATACTCTCCCACCTCACCTCCCATTATGAAATATCTAAATTGGCACCTTCCTTTCGAACTTATGTGTGATTCCAGTGACTTTTCTGTAGGAGCTGTGTCAGGAAAACGTTGTGATAAAACTCCTTATGTCATTGCTTATGCAAGAAAATCCTTAAATGACGCCCAAATCAACTACACCACTACTGAAAAGGAGTTACTTGCTATTGTGTTTTCCTTAGAAAATTTTAGGTCCTACCTCTTAGGATCCCCCATCACTGTGTTCACTGACAATTCTGCACTAAAATACCTCTTCCCAAAAAAAGATGCTAAGGATAGACTGATCAGGTGGGTCCTTCTCTTACAAGAATTTGACCTCACAATCAAGGATAAAAAGGGTGTTAAAAATGTTGTAGCTGATCACCTCTCTAGGATGGAATTAAAATACAACTCAAATCACCTTTCCGTGTCTGATTCATTTCCTGATGAACACCTATACTCTATGAGTGACTGCCCTTGGTATGCCGACATAACCAATTTCTTAGTTACAGGAGTCATTCCAAAATTCTTAGGGACTCAAGCTCGAAGGAAATTCCTTTCTGATGTTAGACACTATGTGTTTGATGATCCATACCTCTATAAGTTCTGCCCTGACCAAGTCATTAGGAGGTGTGTCCCAGAATCTGAACAAGAGTCCATCCTTAAATTTTTTCATAGTGAAACATGCAGAGGTCACTTTTCCTCTAAGAAAAATTCTGCTAAGATTCTTCAGTGTGGTCTCTTTTGGCCCACCCTCTCAAGGGACTCCTACACATTTTTTCAAAGCTTTCCTAAGTGTCAACAAGTAGGGTCCATCACAAAAAATAATCAAATTCCACTCACTCCCATCTTAGTGGTTGAAATCTTTGACTGTTGGGGAATTGATTTCATGGGTCCCTTCCCAAACTCTAGGTGATACCTCTACATACTGTTAGATATTGATTATGTCTCAAAATGGGTTGAGGCCATTCTCACTAAATCTAATTATAATCAAGTTGTGATTCGATTCCTGAAAGAGAAAATATTTTCTCGATTTGGAATTCCTAGGGATATAATCAGTGATTGAGGAAACCATTTCTGCAACTGCCCATTCTCTTCGCTCATGTCTAAGTATGGTATTTCTCATAAAGTGTCCACTGCATACCATCCTCAAACCAATGGTTAAGCTGAGTTAGAAAATAGTGAGATTAAGGAAATTCTTGAAAGAACTGTCAACCCCTCTAGGAAAGATTGGTCTGAGAAACTCTTAGATGCTCTTTGGGCCTATCGAACCACATATAAAACCATTTTAGGAATGTACCCATATAGGTTGGTTTATGGAAAAGCATGCCATTTACCTGTTGAAATTGATCATAAGTCCTTTTGGGCAATTAATAAAATGGATTATGACCTCTCATTGGCCAGAACAAAAAGGAAATTAGATCTTAATGAACTTGAGGAAATTAGGATGGAGGCTTATGAAAATTTAAGGATAAATAAAGATAGAGTTCAATCCTACCAATCTAGGACTATCAAAGTGAAACATTTTGAACCGGGAAAACTTGTGCTCTTGTATAGTTCAAGAATTCATTTACACCCAGGAGAGTTAAGGTCTAGATGATCAGGTCCTTTCATAGTGCATCATGTGTACCCCCATGGGGCAATAGAGATTCAAGATCCCACAACTGGTTACATTTTCAAGGTCAATGGTCAAAGGTTAAAACCATTCATTGAATCATTCAATAAACATTAAATATAGGTTGAGTTAACTGAGCCAACCTATGAACTAGGAAAAAATTGATAGATTTAGGATTCATGTCGGGATAACAACATTAAACAAAGCACTGCATGGGAGGCAACCCATGGTTTTCATGTTTTCTATCTTTTTGGAATAATTTTTTTATTAATCATTTTGATATTTAAAAAAAATAGACTGTTGATCTATTATTTTATTATGAGTATGGATGGGTACGAAAGGGGAGCACTATATTCATCCGTGTCACGTGGTGTGATCCCTGAGTACTAACTTACCCAGAAATTAAAAAGAAGACAATGTATCATCAGTTGATTTAAAAAAAAAGGAAAACCATAAAAATGATGAGACTTGGTATTAAATAAATTGTTGTGTTGTTTGTTTTGTTTTGTTTGTTCTTGTTTGTATGATTTAGGGACTATTTTTTGGTGATACATATTCAATCAAGGAGGTCCCTACATCTCCCATGAGACCAAAGAGTGATTTGGGAGCACCACAATCATCATTATGAAGCCACCAGGTGAACTTGTTCTATGCCCTTTCCAACTTATTTCCCCCCCACCCACTTCTACTCTATTTTTTTTATGAAACTAGTGACAGTTTCATTCTAAGTTGGGGGGTGTGGAAACAAATGTTTGTTAAAAAAACAAGGATAAAAAAGTAAGGTAAAATTTCTTTATCATTCATATAATAACATCTTTTCTCACATTAAAACTACAAAGCAAATAATTTTTATTTCCTTGACTCTTAATTTAATTCATGATTATGTTTAAAAGCATTGATTTTTGAATTTTGGTTGTCCAATGGAAATTTTCATCTTTTTTATTTTCATCCATTAAATCAAAATGCCACAATGCACGTCCACTAGACTGTGGGGTACTAATTTGAATTTTTTGGGTCCCATAATAAATAGCATAGGCTGGTTTGATTTTTATGAATAATATAAGTATTCAAAAAAATAATAATAAAAATTTGTGTGTAGAGC
This sequence comes from Viscum album, assembly GCA_963277665.1. Classification (NCBI taxonomy): domain Eukaryota; kingdom Viridiplantae; phylum Streptophyta; class Magnoliopsida; order Santalales; family Viscaceae; genus Viscum; species Viscum album. The sequence continues at coordinate 2,091,749,941 of OY728152.1, forward strand.
AATAAATTGATAAAATGCGAGGCTTTCGGCACTTGGGGATCATGACTCCAGAGTTTTCTAGCCCTGATTTTTTCACTCTATCTCTATTTATGGTAATATGACTTTGTTTTTGATTAAGTTAACTCGAGACGATGCCCAATTATGTGGGCTTCACTTGGTGCCCTAAGGCCTTTGAGTCTGGGAGTCATCAGCAAAGTCTTGCTACATGAGTTAATTTGATTAACTGAAATCTCAATTACTATGGCAATATTGAAAAAAAAAATTCAAAAAAAAGAATTAAGAATACTAATATTAGGATTAAATGTGATTCCACCTAGCGCTTCCATGATTTCCCCCTTGAATGAAAATGAACCCCCGTATCTATTGTGATTCACAACACATCATTACACCTAATTGAGTTGGATGAAGTATGAAGATGGATTTGATCAAAGGAATAAGCTTGGGATTGGGATATTATTTTAAATTTATCTTGTTTTAAATTATTTTGACAGGTTATAAAGATATATTTGTGTGCAGTTTACATTGTGAGCACTGTTTGTTATAATGTGTTTGAAGAAAGGAATTCAAATAAAATCATTGAATTATTTGCTTGGGACTAGAAAATATAAAATTGGGGGGTGTTATTATCCAATAAAAACACATATTTTAATTACATTTTAATGGTATTAAATGTTCATTTTTGATCTTACGGGCCTGAGTTAGTGGATTTTGATTTTGAACATGCATTCTCATCATTTGTGCACTTCATGCCTAATGTACGCCAATTTAGGCCCAATGAGTCATATGATTATAAGGAATGTAATTATCCATATTTTAATTTGATATTTTGTGAAATTTATCTTCACTTTAATTTAAACATTTTTCATTCAGGGATCAATGGATGATTCATAAAGGATGATGGAGATATTTGGCGATGAAAAGAAACAATTCTGGAGAAGGAAGATTGGACACCAGCCCACTGATGAGAATGTGGGGCCCACAATACAAGCCCAATGAAGCCCAAATTTCGTATCCTACTAGAAGACATAGAGGGGAACAAATAATTATTCATGAGCCAGTTATAATTCGGCTTCCATTATGGTTATTTAATCGTCCCAAGTTAGAGATAAAATTCGGGGCCAGATTCTACGGCCCAGAAGAATAGACCGCTAATATGATCATATCTTGGAATAAAAAACTCCAAATTGGCCCACATTTTACAGAAGGTTAGAATACATCCGAGGATCCATTTTAGTCTTCTATGTCCCACTCTGATTCGGCCATATAGAAGGTCTTCTAAGCGCTTATATTCGGTGAAGGAAAGCTGGATACCACCTCGGGTCAAGGGTGGAAAAATCAACTCTCCCTTACTTTCCACCCACCTATGGCCTACCAAAATTAATTGAGGAGACTTGGAATGTTGGAGGCTTGACTCAAGGGCTCAAAAATTATTATTTAAGACAGTGGTTTTTTAGTATTGAAGGATCTTTGATCTTTCTTTCATTGTAATGTTATGCTGCGGTTTTGTAGTCTCAAATTTGTCTTCCACATGTAAGTTGTTGTAATTCATCCTTGTTTCTTAATAAAAGTTCTTGTTCTCTTATTATTCTGTTCTTCTCCTTATCACTTTGATACCGTTGGTTCAAGGTGAGAACTTTTTCATACCAAACCTTGTGATATTATCACACAACAGTGGAGTGATTGTTATTTTATTGTGTTTTTTTACTTCTCCATTTCTTCCATCATGAGTCTACTTTCTGCTTCCATTGAAACCATAGAATCAATGGAGGGATAACCCACTTATGGGTTGATCAAAGGGAGTAGAAAGGGGATGGATTGGATGTTATTTATGACCTCATTAATGTATAATCACTTCTTTAATTGAGATTTTTATTTGATGATTTTTAAAATCCATCGTCCTTGTTGAATTTAAGGCCACACGCTTCAAGTGCTAATACGAACCTTTACCTTGAAATGCTCAAAACATTGATCCTTCAACTGTATAGGGGATTAGTATTAAAGGGTGTAGGAATTAAACTAGTAAGTGATGATGTTGTCTTATCTCCTTAAATGAACCCATCTCAAATATAAGAAATTGCAATCACTGAAAAGGAAACACGTCCAATCCACCCCGAGCGATAACCTAGGATCAAATCATTATTTTAAATTCAATTCACTTAAGTCTCTTAGAGTTACTTTAAACCCATATAAAATCAACCCAAGTTGGCCACTTCATAGCCAAAAATAGTCCATAGAATGTACGTGTCTATAGGTTACTTCTTAGGTCTCTGAGGATTCGACAACCCAAGCTAAACTACAAGGATCGTCCTACCTTCTTCTTTTGGGTAAATTTGAGCGAGAATCATCTCTCCCGGCTCCTATACCATGTCTGCCACCCCACGGATCTGTCTTTTTTACACGTTGCCTCTACCTCGGTGGTCCATCCCCTGCTCCTATGTCAGTAGTACGGTGGGTCAGACAATCTCGAGTGAGATGTCCCCTGCCATCAAAAGAGTAGCATCGCCTCTCTCAAGGCTGGCTGGATGCGCCCTACGAACCCTGTATGGTAGATCCCCTGCCCTGGGATCTCCTATGAAAATTTATCCCACGCTTGGGTCCCTGACGTCAGCTCTCTACTGTCGAGGTCTCTGCTCTAGCTCGCTCACTACTGACAACTATCAGCTGTCTCTGCTCTTCCAACAAGATCTCGACCACCAAAGCCCGCTAGAGCACCCCTGTATAAGTAGGAATTCTCATAGGGCTGATGCTAGCTCAGATATCTCTGCACAAGCCCTGCTCAAAAGTCTGAGCTCTAAAGTACTGATCCCTGACCATATCCATCGAGTACCGTGAGAGGTCAGTAAACCTCGATGAATAGTCAGCCACTGTCATGGTTCCCTACTGGAGCTGAAGAAGCTCCTATATACGTACTGCTCTCAGGGTAACTAGTGAAAACTTCTCTCTGAAGAGACTCTCAAACTCTGACCATGAAAGAGTCGCCTCATTGTGGGTATGGATAACCAAACTATACTATCGCCCTACCAAGCCCTGTAGAAGGCTCGCTGCCAGGATCACCATCTGGTCTGCTGGTGTCCTGACCAAACGGAAGACTCTGGCCGCTACCTCAAGACAGTCCTCTGCTGCTTGAGGGTCAGGCTCGCCTTGAAACCTGGGGGGTCTCTGTCTCTGAAACTCGTTAAGTTCACTCAGCTTTCACTCCTCCTCTACTGGCACAGCAGGCACTAAACACTGCTCCATAGGTGATGGAATAACTGGCACACCACCTGAAGGTAAAACTGGGGGATCCTGTCCCTGTATCGAAGCTTCATCACTGAGGGGGTCATCCTCATGATCGAGCTCCTGGATCCTAGAGGTTGTGCATCATGGAGGAATCCTATAACAAAACAAGATGTATCATAGTCAATGAGTATATCTGGAGAGCTGACTTAAGAAGGACATGGAAACCACAACCCATTCCTATATGATGCATGTACCATTATTTTCTCCTACAACTAGTGTCCTCATGTTCTGAGTCGAAAAGAAAGTTATCAGAGTCCTGGTGTATGTATACGTTGTCCACCCGCACCAACACTGGGGTCCCTAGCCTAAAAGCCGAACTCGAAACACTTAACACTGTTTCCCCAAACCAACTCACAGACTCTTGATCCTAAGGTAGAACCGAACACCTCTGATACCACTCTGTCATGACCCGTCCCAGTGGGGCCCGAGCCACAACTCCCCAAGCTCGCCTCCAATAGGCCAGGAGCTGGTGACTAGCACCAAGTAGGCATATCACTAACATGGGAGGCATTGCCTATAAACCTGTACACACACACACAAATCTCCAAGCCCACAAAGCTGAAAAGTAAAAACTACTAAAAAAAGGAAATGCATGCATATACTAAAATCCAACCAACAGAGTATGACAGGAAAGTAAAGTACAATAATATAAAACCCTGGGCCAAAAGTACGAGCCCACCAAAAGAAAGTTTGCAACAAAGTCCAACTTGTAAATAAAGGTACTGGGACTGCAATCTGTAGTCGTAGGAACACACCTCAGCCCGCCTGATCTCACTGAGCACCATCCGGTCCTGGTCCACCTAGAATCTTGTCAAAGGATCACTTGTCTGCACAAGACACGACATGTGCAGGCAAAGCCCTTATAGGGGTGAGTATAACAATACCCAGTAGGCACGCCTAAAACCACAATGGAATGCAACAAGGGAAAAATACCACAAGGAAATGATACAGTCAGCTCTAAACAGTATATTTATACAAAACATATAACAAGAATATCTAGATATACTCGTATACAAATGACTCCCGCGAAACCACCACTAAGATCCAGCTCGAATATTCCACTAAGAACATAACAAGAAGAACACACTCCTAGGTATGAAGAGAGAAATACGAAGTACTCATTTTGGGATAACACACTCCACAAGTACTAGAGAATATGGTGCTCAGATGAGGATCACAACCAATAGCCATGGGGTGATTCCAACAACTCAGTCTGAACTAATCCGCTAAGCAGAGGATCGGCGCCCGGGTAAAGTTGGTCACGTCGATACCAAGAACTCTACCTAGGGTACCAGGAAGGAATAGAGGATCTGGATCCAAGTCTCACAGATGGGATTCCAACAACTCTATTCAGGAAATATTGCTGAAGGGATCATACTCATGTATGTAAGAAATGATACCAAAAACCTTCAAGAGAAAGACCAAGGGGACGAACCCTAAAGAAACTCGTCCAAGTCACAGAAGGCAATTGACTCAAGCCATGTAAAACAAGTTATACGATGTGTATTATGGTTACATGTTGTGTTCCTTGACTCCGAGTACTTCCCGTGTAAACGACTCATGTCATCTATCCAAGCTGTGTAAAACTCAACTACACGGCGTGTAGAAGGATCACACACCGTGTTCCCTGACTCCGGGTACTTCCCGTGTAAATGGCCCATGTCTGGGATCTAAGTCATGTAGGAAAGCATATGCACGGTGTGTAATTCGAAAAACACACCGTGTCCTATCAATTGGGAAACACCCGTGTACCCGGGCCGTATGCTCGTACACGGTGTCCGTCCGTGTCGCCTGCCCGTGTACCAGGACATGGGGTATCCCATGTATCTGGCCGGGTCTGGACGGGGAAGGGTATACATGCTGTTTCCTTTTCCGTGTACCCAAACTGTGTCCGTGTACTCCCGGAGTACACACCAGGTGGTTCGCCGATAGACACACGCCGTGTAGCCCATACTATATGCTGTGTAGTTGGGATTTCCCCAGAATCGTCGTCTTTCTCCTTGCGCCTCAACCGGATCTCCGGATCACGTTTCCCTTGTTCGTTTGCCTCAAAACTCAAGATCATGGGTTGCCTCGTCGTCGTGATGCCGAATCCGTGGGTTTCAGGCCTTTGATCGACTCCAAAATCCGATTCCGGTCATCTGTGCAGAAATCGTTCGAAGAATGATATCTTCCGATCTGCTTCGATCCGTCCATCACCACCACAACCGCACCTCCGTGGGGTTGTACCGACGCCAGATCTTCAATTTGGGATCGTTTCATCGCGCAATGGATGCGCAACGATCCGTCATTCATATCCCCGTGAAGAATGTGTAGAACGCGCATGAATAACACAAGAAATGGGGGAATAAAGGCACCAGAAATCGAGAGGGATGAACCTCGATCGATGTTCATGTCGATATTGGTTCATCACCGTTAGAAGATTAATGAACCAAAATAACTTCAAGAATCGAATCCCCAAAATCCCCGCAAAAAGGACCATCCCGAAAATACGATCGATCCGCGGGCTATTCTGTTCATGGATTAGTCCACGTTCATCGTAGGAATCAAGAACGGGGAAAGGAAACCAAAAATAAAACATCCTACCTAGATCCGTGGAGTTAGTTGGTGAAGATCCAGTCACCGCATCGTCGTCGCCTGTGAAATTTGTCATGAACCCCGTCGCTGCGTTGGGGGTTTCCTCCAGAGCTTTTCCCAGAGCCTCTAGGGGTTTTCAGGTTATCACGTTTGTAACCTTGGACCCCTGCATAAACCTTTATTTAAAAGGATAAAAGATAAAGATTTTGCTATAGTAAAGATTTTTAATAAAATAATTTTAATAAATATTTTATTACTGTTACATCTAAAAACCAGATTTCACCACCGGTCTACGCCAGCCGATGTTAGGTCTCTTGCAGGGTAAACCCGCTGCTCTGGGTGCAACAGTGACCTCATATTTCTGATATGAGCACCCATTCAAGAGTTATTCTGATTTTTCAGGAAAACCCCACGCACGCATAAATTAAATTATTTAATTTAATTCAAACATTTGTTTCGGGCTCACCGGGCCTCGGAATGACACACCGTCTTGAAGCCTGGTCTCAAAATAATTCCCACATAATATTAAAATAAAACATGGAAAAATCCAAGACATTATAGTTATAATTGGTGAGTGTCCTTTAATTCTCATAATGAGAAGTTTAGTATGTTTCTAAGTTAAGGGAATTGAGGTCTAGTTGGGCGGGACATACCCTCCCAGATCTTGGTAGTTTTTTGTATTTTTATAGAATGGAACTGGGACAACAATATTTTAGTGGTGTTCTTACTTTGGTAGTTTGTGAGTTTCTTGAAGTGTCTCCAGATGATTTTTCATGTTTTACTCTAGATATACAGGTAGAGTTCTTGATTAAAATGGTTCCAATAACTCGACCAATATCAATTCCATATTACCACATAGAAATAGATATGTTGAAAGAGATGAAAAATTAGTTAGATGATTTGAGAGACAAAGGTATTTATATGCCTGAGTTTGTCACTTTGGGTATCCCTTGTTCTCTTCACTGAGAAGGTTGATGGAACTCTCCTCTTATGGACTGATTATCATAATATCAATTTAGTAATAGTAAAAAATAAATATCACTTTCCTTGTATTGATTATTTTTTTATAAGTTTAAAGGGAAAAAATGATTTTCAAAAATTGATCTTAAACCTGGATATCACCAGCTCAAAATGAAAGAGTTAGATATTTTAAATATCGCCTTCAAAATTAGGTATGTCCATTTTGAGTGTCTTGTGATGTCATTCAAACAAACTAATACTCTAGCTATCTTTATATAATTTATGAACTTAATTTTCGACCAGTAACTAGACACTTTTTTTTTGGTGTTCATGGATGATGTTATGGTACATTCTCAGATGGAATAAGATCATGTGTTTCACTTGAGACATTTTTTGGGGATCTTGAGGGATCACCTCCTATATAAAAAATTATCAAAATTCCAATTCAGGATCTATGAATTTAAATTTTTGGGACACGTGATCTTAGAGAAGGGTATCTTAGTTGGTCTTAAAAAGGTGATGGTTGTAATTTCATGGAATAAATGATAGAATGCATTTATTATTTAAAGATTCTTGGGTTTGGTAGGGTATTATCAGCAGTTTGTAAAAGATTTTACAAAACTAGATTCAACTTTGACTGATCTCACCCATAATGAAGTGAATTTCTTGTGGAAATCGAAGTGTAAAACATTATTTGATGATCTAAAGAGAAATTTGACCTTAGAAATAATTTTAATATTACCAATTGATGGATTAGGATATATGGTTTATTATGACGCTTCAGGAGTAGGTTTGGGGTTTTTACTTATGTAAGGAGAGCATGTGGTGGATTAGGTCTCACATCATCTTCGACCTCACAAGAGGAAATATACCACCCATGATTTAGAGCTTGAAGCTATTAAGTATGACCTTAAAAGTTAGTGTCACAATATTTTCATGGAAAGGTTTATCATTTAGCATGAAAACAAAAGTTTGGGTTACATATTTTCTCAAAAAGATTTGAACCTATGGAAAAGATGATGGGTGTAATACCTGTAGTCATTCGACAATGATATCGCCTATACTCTAAGAAAGGGTAATATGGTTGTAGATGATCTTAGTATGAAGTTTTATTATCAAATTATGAATGAAGAAAGTGATGAATAAAAAATGATGAGACTCTATGATTAGATGCACTTGGGAGTTAGGGCGGAAAATTCTGGTTAGGTTATGGCTAGTGTTAATTATAAATCCTATCCCATTAAGATTATTCTCTAGGATTATTAGTAAGATAATGAGTACCATAACATTAGTGATTCTTTATATGGTGAGGATTACATCAGTAAGTCATATCTCTCCATGGAAGGTATCCTTTGTTTCAGAAATTGATACGTTGTTCCATTGACTATGAGTAAGGTTATGTTGGGGGATTTTCATCATTATTTTTGGGATGTCTACCTTGGAACCAAGAAGATGTTTTATTACATGAGGTTCCATCTCTAGTGGTCTCATATGAAATGTGACACAAATGATTTTGTATCTCAATACTATAAATACCAACATATTAAGGAAGAGCACCAAAATACTTCTGGTATACTTTAGCCTCTACATATTCCAACATGTAAATGGAATGAGATATTAATGGATTTAATTATTGTCCTTCCTTAAAATACCTATAGTAAGAACACTATTTGGTCAGTGATCGATTAGTTAGACAATTCAATTCATTTTATACTGATTCAAGACTCCACTAAAGTGGTAGACATGTCAAAATTTTATACATAAGAGATCGTAAGGTTGCATGGAATTCCTAAGGAAATTGTCTCAGTTAGGGACTATCTCTTTACCTCACAGTTTTATAAGGGCCTCCAAAAGGTGATTAGAACACATGTTTAGTTGATAATTACATATAATACACAAATGAATGGGAAGATATAAAGGGATAATCAAATTTTGGAGGATTTTCTCCATGCCCATGTCTTGTATTTTGGAGGTTATTGGGATATCCACATAGGGATGGTTGATTTTTTGTATAATAAAAGTTATCAGTCAACCATCAAGATAACTCCTTTGAGTCTATGTATGGATAAACCTAAAAATAAACTCTCTATTGTTTAGATTTTGGTGAAGCTTCTTTGATATGATCGAGTTTGGTTTAAGATTAAATTATGAAGATCTATTTTATTTTTCATTGTTTGGTGATGGATTAAATCCAATATAAATATTATACTAATAACTATCATCTTCCTTTGGAATTTTATATTAGTGACCATGTGTTCTTGAAATTCTCACCCAAGTTTGGTAATAAACAGCTTAGAATAAAAATAAATGTTTCTCAAAGGTATTTAGTTCCATTTTATATCATTTAATGTCTTGGAAATATGTAATATTCCTTGGAATCACCACCTAAGTTGTATTATATTCGTAACATCTTCTATGAGTCTCAACTCAGAAAATATATAACTGAATCGTATCATGTTTGAATTAGGAAGACCTTGACATAGAACCAGATATATTAATGACTGAGAAACCTTTGTGATTTATTGACTATCAAGTCAATATTCTACATAGAAACTATATACTATTGGTTTGAGTTCTATGGTAGTGTTGATCAGACTCCGACAAGACATGGGATCGAGAGTTTATGATGAGGTAATAATGTCATCATATCTTTGTGAACCAACGTTCTTTGAATTAGCCTTCTAGGGACATAAATAAATACGGTGATATAGAATTATAATATCATGATATTTTTAGGTATGACCATACACATGTATTATTTTTCCATCTTTTCATTATTTTGGATTGGTTTAAATGGATTTAGTTTTTAAGATGGGTTAGTGGTGTCTTATGGAGTTGGTGAGGTTTATACCTGAACCTAAAGCTAGTAGTGATTATAGTGGTCCATCAACCAATAGATGAGTTCCACTGGCTAGCTAGTGGTCTTGGATGTGGGTAGAATAATATTTTATATAAATTAGAGGGACTCCACTGGTCGGTCAGTCGACCGAACAATAGTATTTCATTTTATAGTAGCCATCGTCTAGATGAAATTACTAATCTAGCCCAGTAAATTAAGGGTATCATCATCTTATTATTTACACCAAAACCCCCATTTAATTTCTTAATCCTCTTCCATCAATCCTAAATTTATTTATTCAAACATGGAGACCATAATTGAAGATTTTTTTCCAAATATCCAATCCACTTGACATGTTGTTCAGGAAATATGGTGGAAAGTAATTCCTTTAGCTTCATTCATTCAAGAAAGTGATTATTTGGATATTCTTTATTGATAATTATTAGTTTAGGATCCTTTATCAATTCTTTGGATCCTTGGTTTGTCATGGATTTTGGTTCCATGAAATTTTTAGTATTCCATGTTTTTCATGGTAGGTGGTTTCATGAATTGAATTTATTTTATGAACCTTTATTTCTTACACTATGAAATTGGTTTCTAAATGGTTGGAAAACATGGTTTATGGATTTATCATGAAAATTTATTTTGAAATAGTTAAGTAATTACTTGTGAAATGTGGTGGTTTTGGTTATGGTTTTGAAAATTGATTTTCTCCCTTTGGTGTTGCTAATGAAAATGGTTTTACAGAATGGTTTATGTGGTTAAAAGATGCAATTAACTTTGAATGTTTTTTATATGTTAAACCTAACTGTAATAAATAATGAAGTAAGGATCTATCCTTAGAGATTAACTCTTACCCCTAGAAATATTCTTATAGGGTAATATGCGCACTGTGTTTCCTAATTTATAGGAAGGATCCACTCTATGAATTGAACTATTACCCATTAAACATATTCTTCTAGGGTAATATTCACACCAGGTGGCCTACCAATCACATAAAATATATAAGAATAATCACTGAATTGGAATTTATGTTAAACTAAGGGCATGTTTTACCTTCTTTTTATCATTTAAATATATGTTGGGAATGTTTATGGATATGAATTAAAAACCATGTAATTTTTTTGTTTTATCAACAATAAAGGCAAGAATTTCCTTATTTTATATAAAAAATACAAAAAATATATCTCTTGAATTGTCTTTGTTTCTTTAAGAATAATTGGTTTATTTTATTATTTATGATTATAAAACACCTTGTGGGATCCTACTGGGATTTTTTCTCACACCATGGATACACCTTTGGGTGTATGAAGATCTGGTTTGGTCTAATGTTGGTAAAGGAAAATTACCACAGGTTGGTGATAGTTTTTTTATTTGGAGGGTGTGGGAGTTTGGAGGTGACTATATGTCACATATAGTTAGGTTTCATTGTAGTAATTTGTACTTTGGTTTTTCATTGTGGTTTTTGGACCCTTATTTTATACTTCTCTTTTCACATTTTCACTGCGGACTTTTATTGTCATACTGAGATTTCCTTTACAGATGTTATCCTATTTATGTTATATTGTGGAAACATAATCCCCTAAGGTAGTTATTGATTCCCATGTTCTAGTACCCTACCCGTGGGGATTAGGAATTCCCTTCAGACCATGTGGTGGACCGAATCAGGTTCTAAGTAGTTATGTAATCCAGGACGGTTTGTGAAACTCCATCCTACCTAGGGTTCATTTATTCATTAATCTAGTTCATTTTTTTCCATCTAGAGAGAGGGAGAGAAACCTTTTTTTTCAATTTTATGATATACTTTTAGAGATTTTCTAGAGGAGAGGATCATTTGAGGTTCATATTTTCCTCTGTAGGAGTGCATGTTATTTTTTTCTACTGTTACTCAGTGTTGATCTCTAATGGAAAATGTTGTATATACTGGTTCCATTGGAGTCGGATGGTTCATACATGAGGGCGTTGAAGGCTGCATAACTCCATTTGAGCTTCCAAACATATCTTTATGAAGATATATAACACTATAAGGGGGTTTATTCTTATTCTTGTTTATTTCTATTTCTATATTTTGATGTATCTTTAAATTCTAGTGTGTGTAGTGTGCGTTCATCTAGGAAGATGAGGAGTTTACTCCTCATAATGAGTTTGATCAAAATCACCAAGTTTAGACGATCTCATTTCCTTGAATAGATTCAATTTTATTTTGATACTTTCATGTTATTGTATCTTGATTATTTTATTTTAGTAATAATGAATAGGTTTGGGGTGGTGTTCTTTTCGTGCATGTAGGTCTAAGGAGGGGCAAAGCATGTTATATAATTATTTCATATTCTTTAATAATTTTTTTCTTTTATCAAGATAATTTTATATTTCCCATCAATTGAGGATTATTTTTTCAAAAATTAAATGGTTTTTCTAATTAAATACATAATCCACCATTTAGTTTAGTAGATATTGACAATTTCATATAGACTACAATAATTACATGACACTTAAAAGTTGGTATCAAATATATATAAACTAGAGTGATGTGTTCTATAAAATTTGAAATTAAATTTTTTTATCGGGATAATGATTCTAATCTATAGAGGATTAATATGGGCATTCTTCTTAACTATAATGAAGGTCTTTATGATATATTTAGTCCCAAAAACAATTAAACCACCATGTCCATTGATGGAAAATATGATATTACTAAAGTTGATGTGTCTACTGATGTCCTTAAGAATACCTAAAGTCTCATGCTATTGTCCTTGGGTGATAAGGTTATTTAGAAAGTTTCTTACAAGTCCAACATTTCCTAGATATGGTTATAATTTGAAGGCCTATATATTAAAATTTCACTCATAGAAAAATTACATATGAAAATGTGGTTATATATTTTCATATACATCCTATAACTACAGCCAACACCCATATCAATTATTTTAATAAAATCTTGCTAGATCTATCTAATATGGATTTAAAGATTAATGTTGAAGATATGGTAATTATCATGTTTAAATCATTAGATGATTTCTATAATTTTTTTAAGTATTCAATGATGTATGTTATGGATTATCTAACATCAGAAGAGGTTAAATATATCTTATAATACAAATAGATTCAAAATAAATTCCCTGTTAAGCAATAGGTTGAGGGAATTATTTTGAGAGGTATACCATAGTAGCGTGGTAAGAGGAGAGGTAACAATAATTATAGGAGTCAGTTTAAGTATAAGGGGGGTGTGATTAAGTGTTTTCAGTGAAATCAACTAGTATATATTAAGAGTAATTATCCTATAAGGAAAAATTATATGGGAAATAATTATCATTAATTATTAATAAAGAGTTAATGAATGTGTATTTGGATACGTTGAGTAATGAGTGGATACTAGATTTTGGATACTTATTTCATATGCACCCTAAGAGGGAGTACTTCTCTAATCTGGGTGAAGTTGAGTGTAGTGAGGTGTAACTGGGAAATAATATGAGTTATGGTATTATGGGTAAGGGTTTTTCTTCTATAGAGATACATTATGGGTTGGTGAGAACTCTAAATAAGTTTGGGGGTACCCAAATTGAAAAGAAACTTCATTTCCCTAGGTGTTATTGACCAAATTGGTGACACATTTAGGTTTTATTATGGTAGAATTAGGATAACTAAGGTATCCCTCACCATTAAGAGAGGGACTCTTGTGAATGGTTTATATATCTTAGATGGTAGGAATTATATAAATTATTTGAATACCACCCATTACTTGATGTTTGATAACACTATGCTCTGACATTGATGGATCACAGATGTTAGATGAAAAGGAATGAGTGAACTTTGAAAAAAATGGTTATTGAGTGGTATAAACTCGAGTGATCTTATCTTTTGTGAAGATTGTGTATTTTTAAAGACCAAAATTTTGAGTTTTAAGAGGTTGGAATACAAAAAAAAATCCCCCATTGAGTATGTTCATTCAGAATTATAGGTAACTTCTAGGGTTTCCTACCATGGAGGGAGGAATTACTTTGTTACATTTATAGATGAATACTCTTAGAAAGTATGTATGTTTATACTAAATCATATGTCTGATATGTTTTCAATGTTTAAGACTTAGAAATACATTTTTTAACGTTATGCATGAAGTAAGTTAAAGGCCCTAAGATCAGAAAATGGGTTAGGATACTTATCAAATGACTTTATTTATTTTGTTACTCTAAAGGTGTCCCAAGACACTAGAAAAATATAGAGTTCCCATGAAATAATGGACTATCAAAGAGAACTAATAAGACCATTATTGAGAGGGTGAAAAACATGTTATCACACTACATTTTGTCTAGGTATTTCCAGGAACAAGATACTACCCTAACTTTTTACCTAATTAATCACTACAAATATAGTTCCATTGGTTTTAAAATACTTGAGAAACTAGGGACTAGTTACCCACCTAGTTTAGGACACTTGAGAGTCTTTGGTTTTACTTATTATTCTCATAGTAATATATATAAACAAGAACCTGGGGAGGTTAAATGTGTATTCATATGTTCTTCTTAGGGTGCCAAGTGTTATGTGGTTTGGGTAGATAAGCCTAGTTTCTCTAAGTACATTACAAGTTGTGATGTTTTCTTCCATGATCACACTACAATGGAGAAGAAGCCTATTGAGTATGATAACGTTGGTATGCCTAAACATATGGGTGTTGATGTTTCTTTAGAACCTAAGGAAGTAGCCTGGTCCCATGGATGCCTCCCCTGATCCACCTCAACTGGTTCATAGTGAATCAGAATCATAATCTAAGATAGATGAAGAGGGATGATGTGATAGTAAGGACTATAAATTGGTTTAGGATAAGAATAGGAGGACCATCAGCCCCCTACCTAGTTTAGTCAAGCTTATATGACTTTCTTTTCATTTAATGTTACTTTAGATTTAAGAAATGATGAACCACATACCCTTAAAGAATACATAAAATCTAATTAACACAAGTAGTGTTTAACAATTATGAAAGATAAAATGGATTCCCTTATTAGAAATAATACCCATATAGTTTTTACTAAACCTAACAGGGAGAAAATTATAGGTTGTAAATGGATTTTTAAAAAGATGTAAGAAAATAAAAAGTAAATAAAAATTAAATACAAAGATAGGCTTGTTACTCATAAATTAATTTAGTGAGAGGGAATTTACTATAGTGAAATTTTTTCTCTTGTTTTTAAACATTCATATATTATATTACTACTTGAATTTTCAGCCCATAATAATTTTCATATAACATATTTTTTATATAGAAAACATGATGAAAAATTTATATGAATCCTACCAAAGGTTTTTTAAATGATTTTAAGTCTGATAATGACCACCTTTTGTAAAATTATTTTTATAGACTTAAAAAGTCCTATAGAAAATGGTATGAACATTTTTATTCTTCCATGCTTCAAAATGGTTTTGATATAATTATATATGATGCATGTGTTTACTTTAAATCTATTAAGCATGAATTCATTTAAATAATGTTTTATGTTGATGATATGGTTCTTATAAATAAGAACATGAGGTTGATAAATCATGTAAAAATAAAATTCAATACTTAATTTTAAATGAATGTTTTGGGAATTTATGGCATCCTGCATTTTTATTACACAACTTTTTATTACATTTTACAAACATAGGATCTTTAAAGTCTAGTGTCTTGGAAATCAGGAACATAAAACATGAAAACATAAAGAATTATTATAATCCACTTGTATGGATTCATCATAACTTACTCCTAAGTATAATTAATGCATCTCAAAACCCAGATATGTACATAAAAGGAAAGGGTGAGTAGAAGCCACAATAATGAAAGAAAGGGAATCAGTTTACTTATGATATCAATAAGAACTTGATGAAAACCACAAGCCATAAGCAATGTAATTAAAGGCATATCATAATGAAAAGAACATTAATCAAAACTTGATTATGTGGATACAAAATTTCATTTAGACATTCATGAACATATCACCAAGGTTCATTCCCAAGGTGTCATAAAAACATTACCAAGGTTATTCACCAAGGTATCGTGTAACTTATCATCTCTAGAGATTAATTATTTACCCAATGCATTGGAGAAATATAAAGTTTAACCCTTAATATGTATTTATTTTCATGTGATCCACATAGATCATAATCAAACATTTCATAAATAACCCAAATAGAATCAAAGAAATGAGTTTCATGTCAAAATCGCGACGTTTAAAAAGTACTTAAAAATAAGATCATCATGTCATTTATAACCCATGGAAAGGGAGTGAGGGTTATATGTATGTAAATTATAGAATAAAATAGATCAATTTTATTTGTTTATGAATACCCCTAGAAATGAAAATAAATTTGGGTATCCACATAAAATAATACAAGATAATTTCTTGAGAAAAAGATAGATTTTGAGATGAAAATTCTACAGCATAACGGCTACATAACATCATTTTAGAAAACATTAAAAAGAGAGAGGACAAGGGTCAAAAACTCATAAATAATTCACAATACAGTATGGGTACATAATAAGATCATGTTATGGATATTTTAATGACATACTACATGAAAAGAAAACATGATAGAAAAGAGAAGACACTATTTATTTTACGAAAAATTCGGCAGCCTAACGACGTCGCTAAAAAATTCAGAAAATAATTTGATGAGAGAGGAAAGGGTCTATCATCATTTGGAAATGAAATGGATAGTAATAATAATATATAATAACATAACCCCACAAAATAAGATGAAAACTAGAAGACATAACATAATGGAAATCTTGACTAAAAAGAGGAGGGTGAAAGGTTCCATTACCATGAAGAGTAACTTTTAAAGCTTGAAGGTTGGGACTTTTAGGGGCTTGAGCGCACCTTGGGAGGAATCTTTGAGAGATCAAAAGACCAGATATTCATTGAGGTGGATTTTCGAATGAAATTAATGAGGGAATGACTTGGCATTTATAGGAAAAGTGAGGGAATATTTAATTAATTTCCCAGGGACACCTCATTGATGGTATTTGAAAAACCATGGGCTTGCCTATGGTATTTTCCCATGGTATTGGCCACATGGGAAACCTAATAGCATATATTACTATTCACAGGTCGTCCAGGATTATTAAATCATCATTACATCATCAATGATGTCATTAAACACCTGAAACTCAAAATTGTATTTTTACTATTCACTGAAAATTCAACTGTTTCAGAAAAATCCCAAAAATTTACCCTAACCTAATATCGATGCTCTGAATTAAAAATTGAAATCCATTTTTTGAAAATAATTTCTCTAAATTTTTTTAATTTAATTTTTAAATAATATCATTATTTATTCAAAAAAACAACAACTTTAAAACTACAACTTATTTTGTAACACTATGAAAAAGTAATCAAGGTCCCATAAAATTATCTTATAACTATAAGACAATAAAGTAAAAATTTATGATTAAATTTTATGAAAATACATTTTCATTTTAAATTATTAAATTAATTATAAAATTGTAAATAAAATATTTATGACCTACAAAATAACAAAACTTATACTATGATCGTTTTTTCACTTTTAAGATGTCTAAATTGTATTTATACATTCATGGGTGATGTTTCTATTTTTTTTGGTCGATTTACTATTCATTACTATTCATAATGGTATGTTATTATTCATACTTTACTATTCACTAAAAATCAAGTTGATCTTATTAGACTCTAAATTTCTTACTGATTACAACTGTAAAAGACCATTTTTTGAAAATCATTTCACATTATTAATTATTTAAAGTTTACATTAATATTTTAAAATACCAGTTTTTCCAAAATTCATTAGTAATATGAAACTATAAATTCATCCTACATTTATCCGAATATTTGAAATTCACCAACATTTACATTATAAGAAATAAAAATTTTAATTATACAAAAGTTTTACACAAGTAACTAAGGTCGCATTACATAGCCCCTTATAACAGTTGTATAGGGCCTAAGTGTAAGGTGTGCTATGGCGATAGAATCTTGGGGTGGCTCGGACAACATTTCCCGAGTGATGATTTCAATCAGATTGAATTTCTACCTTAGGAGATTCCACTCAAGCTTCACATGTTGAAGCTCAGCTTGAGCATGGTTCAGAGCAAAGCCCAGAGATGCTACCTCCTTCCCAAGCTCTGACAAATGGGCTTCGTACAGCCCAAGTCTACTGGATGAGGCCATCGACTCTTCTTTTAGTATTAATTAACTAAGATCACTTGTATTTATAAACAATAATTGTAACGCTAAAAGTTTAGTTTCCAACAGTCATATTGACTAATAGTCATAGAACGGTCGAAACCCAATGATCTCACTTAATTAATTAAAGGATATAGTTTTGTGGAGTATAAAATGAAATAACACACAAAATTAGGAAATAAAATTTATTCAAAATATTGGGTCGTTACATTCTTCCCCCTTAAGAAATTTTGTCTGTGAAATTTTAACTCGTACCCTTAGAAGAGAAAAGGTGTGGGTACTTCTACCTCATAGACTCCTCTAGTTTCCATGTGGCTTCTTCACATTTGTGGTTCCTCAATAACACTTAACAAGGTGGGTATTCTTGTTGTGTAGAACCTTGTGTCTACGATCCTAGATCTCCACTGGTTGTTCTTCATAAGAAAGGTCATGTTCCAGTTGTACCACCTCTGAATTTAGTACATGTGAAGGGTCAGGTATGTACTTCTTCAAGAGGGATATGTGGAATACATCATGAAATTGTGCTAGATTTGGAGGAAGTGCAAGCCGATAGGCCACTGCTGCCACGCGATCAAGGATTTCATAGGGGCCAATGTACCTAGGGCTGAGCTTCCCTTTCTTCCCAAACCCCATGACTCTCTTCAAAGGTGAAATTCAAAGAAAGACTTTGTCACCAACATCAAACTCCAAGTCCCTTCAATGGTTTTCGGCATAGATCTTTTTCCGACTCTGAGTAGCCTTAATGTGTTGCTGGATGACATGGACTTTTTTTCATCTCCTGTGCAAGATCTGGCCCAAGAAGCTTTCTCTCACTAGCTTCATGCCAACAACAAGGAGTTCTATATATATTACCATATAAAGCTTCATATGGGTGCCATTTGAATGCTCGAGTGGAATCTGTTGTTGTAAGAGAACTCAACTAAAGGGAGATGTTGATCCCATCCACCCTTAAATTCCATTGAGCTTGTTCTTAGTATGTCCTCGAGTGTTTGAATAGTCCTTTTAGATTGGCCATCGGTTTGGGGTTGATAGGACGTACTGAAATTCAATTCAATAATCAGAGCATTTTGAAGAATTATACCGAATTTTGATGTAAACCTTGGATCATGATCAGATTTGATAGAAAGTGGAACTCCATACACCCTTACCACTTCCTTCATGTAAATCCTAGAAAGTTGATCAATAGAGAAATATTCCCGAATAGAGATAAAATGGGAAGTCTTGGTGAGACGTTCCACAATAAACCATATCTCATTGTTTCCTTTGGAAGTTCTTGGGATACCAGTGATGATGTACATAGTGATATTTTCCCACTTCCATGCTGGTATGGGTAGTGGTTGCAATACCCCTTTAAAAAGTTGTCACTCTGCCTTCACTTGCTGACATACCAGGCACCTTGAAGTGTAGTAAGCAATCTCCCTTTTCTTATTATCCCACCAATAATGATCATGAAGGTCCCTATACATTTTTGTGCTTCCAGGATGTATAGATAAAGTAGAGCTATGAGCTTCATCCATCAACTCCTTTATTTCCAGAATAGATGGAACACATAGTCTTGTACAAAATTTCAGTACACCTTCTAGATCAATATTGAACTCAATAAACTTCCCATCCTTCATAACCTCAAACTTCTTCTGTAACAAAGGATCTTCTTTTTGATCTTTCTTGATCTTATCTAGTAACGACGGCTGAGAAATCATTTGGGTTAGGTTTGATGATATCCCTTACCTTATAATCCCCATGTACATCTTTACTAGGTTATTGTTCAAAGGATATCTTTGAATCCTCATCATGGAAAGAACAACCGGGTCTTTCTGTTTAATGCATCAATGACTTTGTTTGCTCTTCCAGGATGATAATGAATTGAACAATCACAGTCTTTGAAAAGTTCCAACCATCTCCTCTGTCTCATGTTCAATTACTTTTGTGTGAAAATATACTTCAAACTTTGATGGTCTATGTATATATCACATTTCTCCCCATAAAGATAGTGCCTCCATATCTTCAGAGAAAAAACGACTGAAACCAGCTCCAGATCATGCGTAGGATAGTTCTTCTCATGAGTCTTAAACTGTCGAGATGCATAAGAAATAACATTTTCATTTTGCATGAGGATGCACCCAAGCCCTTTCAGCGTTGCATCTCTAAAAATAACGAATCCTTCTCCACTTGAGGGCAGAGATTACACGGGTTAAGTAACCAATCTCTTCTTTAGCTCTTGGAAACTTTCCTCACACTTCTTTTTCCAGATGAACTTGACCCCTTTTCAAGTTAACTTGGTTAATGGAATAAAAAGTCATGAAATGTTTTTTCACAAACCTCCTATAATATCCCACTAATCCAAGGAAACTACGAATCACAGTTATTGTTATAGGTTGAGGACACTCCTCTACTAATTTTGTCTTTGCTGGGTCTACTATGATTCCTTCATTGGTTATAATGTTCCCCAAGAAAGTAACTTTATGTAACTAGAATTCACATTTTATTAACTTCCCAAAAATCATTTCCTTTCGTAGAGTTTGAAAAATACCCCTTATATGATTCTCATGCTCCTCACAACTTTTGTAATATATCATAATATCATCAATACAAACTACCACAAAGTTATCAAGGTAATCCTTAAATAATATATTCATCAAATCCATTAAAAATAGAAGGTGCATTAGTCAGTCCAAAGAGTATAAAAACAATATCATAATTCCCATATCTTGATCGGAAGTCAGTTTTTGGAATATCTTCTTTCTTCACCCTCAATTGATGATAACCAGATCAAAGATCAATCTTAGAGAATAATTGAGCCCCACGAAGTTGGTCAAATAAGTCATCAATTCTGGGAAGAGGGTATTTGTTCTTCACTATGATCCCATTTAGTTCTCTATAATCAATGCATAGCTACATCAATCCATCCCTCTTATTCACAAAGAGAACAAGTTCCCCCCAAGGAGACACACTTGGTCAGATAAACCCCATCTCCAAAAGATCTTGGAGTTGTTTCATTAACTCCTCTAGCTCCACATTTTCCATCCTATATGAGGTCTTTGATATCAGATGGGATCCAGATATGAGTTCAATAGATAACTCTAGCTCTCTTTCTAGGGGAGGTCTGGGTAACTCCTCAGGAAATATGTCAATGTATTCCTGGATGATGGGGACATTTTCTATCCTCAAACTATCATTTCCTTCTTCTTCTTCACCATTTAAATCCATAAATAAGGATATAGGAGGTTCTTCTAGACAAAGATTAGGTTGAGATATCTCTCCTTGGAAGATAACTATAGGTTTTCCATTCAAGACTACTGATATTTCCTTACTTTTTTATTTGATCTTAGCATTATACTTTGATAGCCAGTCTATCCCTAGTATAATGTAGAATTCCATCATGGGAATGACTACTAGATTTTCAATAATATTATGCTCACTAAAGTAAATTCTAGAGTTTCTAAACAATTACGATTCTTGGATAATCTAACCAAGAGTCTTGACTGATAACTCTACATTTAGAAAATCAGGGGTTGATTCTAAATTCATTGCAAACTTGGAGGAAATAAAGGAATGTGTAGAACCAAAATAAAAAAAAGTACTTGATAGATTTGAGAGAACAACAAGAGTACCTGCCACCGCATCATTTGGTGCTTCCACTTCAGCCATAGTGATTGAAAAAGTAAGACCTTGTTCCCTTGGCCTTTGCTGAGGCTGATGGCGATTCCCCTCCACTGCCCTCAGATTTGGACAATGATTGGAAAAGTCCCAAGTTTTCCACACTTATATCATTGGACATTAGGTAGGGCCTGAACCATCTTCCCCTTGTCGTTAGTGTTGGGAAGTTGAGGCTTTACCTCACTATGAAAATTCCATGTGATATGGCCATCTATTCCACACTTGTAGCACTTCCCGCTCCCGAGCAATCAGTTTCTCGAGTGCTTCTTCCCACATTTAATACACGTGGTACATTACACTTGCTTTCCTACTCTTCCTTGATTGAAGCTCCTCCCTAAGCTTGGCTCCATAGATCTTTTCTTATCATTGGATTTATGAGGCCATTACGTCTCACCAATGTCCAGTTTGACTTTTATCGCACTTCACACGATCTCTATATAGCTATCATAATCTCGATTAGCCAGATTCTTCCGCAGATGAGGTCTCAGTCCACCGAAGAATTGATCAACCTTACCATTTAAATCCACGACCAAGATAGAGGTGTAATGTGAAAGCCTTGTGAAGTTCATCTCGTAGCTTCCCACAAATCATTCTCCTTCTACTTCATCTCAAGAAACTCCTTCTCCATTCTAGTTCTCATCAATCAAGGGAAATACTTATTGAAGAATATCCCTTTGAACTCTTCCCACTCCGTAGCTCAACTTACACTCTTGGACTTTTGTTTTTAATCAGTTCCCACCACTGATCAGCTTCTCCCACTAAGCGATAAATATCCAAGGTAACCTTCTCTTGTTCAGAACAACAGAGCACATAAAATATCTTCTTGATCGAGCTCATCCACTGTTCAGCAATTAGTGGGTCGGTAGATACACTGAAGGTTGGTGGTATTTGACGCATAAAGGATTCAACAAAAAGTTGTTCCCTTCGTGGTGAGATCATTCTCTTAGACTGATTCATGTTATTTCGCATAACTTGAGTCAGTTGGTTCATAATTCGTAAGAAATCTTCCATTCTGGCTTCCATTAGAGGGTCGTCAGTGCATGGTCCATTGTGGTCACCATTTTCACAGTTCCTCCTATTTCCCTCCATTTTCTAAAAGAATAAATACTTAGTGAGAAACTTATTATATTTATGAATCTTTTAACAATAAATAATTTTATGTCTTAAAACATAATTCTTTAAACAATTACATTTCTCTATAAATCCTTCATAATGATTCATAAAAAAGCTTATGATTAACCAAACATATCCCCCAGGAGTGTTGTAACCAAGAGTGCAGCAAGGCCCATTGTCATGTACCAGGATACCCTGGGCCAAGCCCGAAACTCCTTGTAAAAGTTTTCAATCCTAGGTACATCTGTGCCCGAGCTCCCTCGGCCTGCTCGTATCCAGACATGGATGTATTTTCTTGATAAACCACTTACTCAATACTCACCAAAATACCAAGAAGTTTTCTTATATTTAATTTTTTTCTATAGGGTTCTTCCTAATGTTTTCATAGAATAATTTCTATAAATAACTAAACTATCCTTTGATGCTAACTATGTCATCCTGCCTTTTTATTACATAACTTTTCATTACATTTTACAAATAGAGGATATTTAAAGTCTAGTGTCTTGGAAATAAGGAACATAAAACATGAAAACATAAAACATTCTTATAATACACTTGTATGGCTTAATCATAAGTTCTTCCTAAGTAAAATTATTTCATCTCATAACCTTGAGACACACATCAAAGGAAAGGGTGAGCAGAAGGCCTAATAAGGAAAGCAAGGGAATCAGTTTACTTGTTTTATCAATAAGAACTTGATGAAAACCACAAGACATGAGAAATAGAAGTAGAAGCATATCATAAATAAAACAAATTGAATCAAAACTTGAATATTTGGCTACAACATTTAATTTATACATTCATGAACATATCACCAAGGTTCATTCCCAAGGTGTCATAAAAACATTACCAAGGTTATTCACCAAGGTATCATGTGACATGTCATCTCTAGAGATTAATTTTTTACCCAATGCATTAGAGTGCTATCAGGGAGCACCCTTAATATTTATTTATTTTCATGTGATCCACATAGATCATAATCAAACATTTCATAAATGACCCAAATAGAATCAATGAAATGGGTTTCATGTCAAAATCATGACATTGAAAAAGTACTTAAAAATAAGATCATTATGTCATTTATAAACCTTGGAAAGGGAGTGAGGGTTATATGTATGCCAATTACAAAATAAAATAGATCAATTTTATGTATTGATGAATACCCATGTAAATAAAAATAGATTTGGGTATCCACATAAAATAATACAAGATAATTTCTTGAGAAAAAGAGAGATTTTGAGACAAAAATTCTACAGCATAACGACTACATAACATCATTTTAGAAAACATTAAAAAGAGAAGGGAAAAGGGTCAAAAACTCATAAATAATTCATAATAATGTATGGGTACATAATAATATCATGTTATGAATATTTTAATGACATACCACATGAAAATAAAATATGAAAGAAAAGAGAAGACACTATTTCTTTTACGAAAAATTCGGCAGCCTAACGACATCGCTAAAAAATTCAGAAAATAAATCAATGAGAGTAGAAAGGGTATGTAATAATTTGTACATGAAATTTAAAGTAATAAGAATATATAAGAACATTACCCCACATAAGAAGATGAAAACTAGAAGACATAATATAAAGGAAATCACGACTAAAAAGAGGAGGGTGAAAGGTTCCCTTACATTGAAGAGTAACTTCGAAAGATTGAGGTTGGGACATTGGGGGGCTTGAGGGAACCTTGGAGGGACTTATTGGGATGTATAAAGACCAGATATTCATTGAGGAGGATTTTGGAATGAAATTAATGATGGAATGACTTGGTATTTATAGGAAAAGTGAGGGAATATTTAATTAATTTCCAAGGGACACCTCATCAGTGGTATTTGCAAAACAATGGGCTTGCCTATGGTATTTTACCATGGGATTGGAAAATTGGTACTCCTAATAGAATATATTACTATTCACAAGTCTACCAGAATGATTACTTCATCATCACATCATCAATGATGTCATTAAACACCCAAAACTCAAAACTGTATTTTTACTATTCACCGAAAATTCAACTATTTCAGAAATATCACAAAAATTTACCCTAACCTAATATAGATGCTCTGAATTCAAAAATGAACTGAATTTTATGAAAATAATTTTTTTAAAATATTTTTAATTTAAATTTTAAATAAAATCATTATTTATTCAAAAAAAACTCTAAAACAATAACTTATTTTGTAACCTCTTAAAAAAGTAATCAAGGTCCCATAAACTTATTGTATAACCAAAAGACAATAAAGTAACAATTTATGATTACATTTTATGAAAAAACATTTTCATTTTAAATTATTAAATTAATTATAAAATTATAAATAAAATATTTATGACCTACAAAAATAACAAAACTTATAGTATGATCGTTTTTTGACTTTTAAGATCTCTAAATTGTATTTATACATTCATGGGTGATGTTTATATTTTTTGGCTGATTTACTATTCATTACTATTCAATAATATTCATAAGGGTATGTTACTATTCATACTTTACTATTCACTAAAAATCAAGTTGATCTTATTAGACTCTAAATTTCTTACTGATCATAACAGTAGATGACCATTTTTTGAAAATCATTTCACATTATTAATTATTTAAAGTTTACATTAATATTTTTAAATACCATTTTTTTCAAAAATTCATTAGTAATATGGAACTATAAATTCATCCTACATTTATCTAGATATTTTAAATTCACCAACTTTTCCATAATAAGAAATAAAAAATTTACTTATACAAAAGGTTTACACAAATAACTAAGGTCACGTTACATAGCCCCTTATAACACCTACATAGAACCTAAGTGTAAGGTGTGCTATGGTGATAGAATCTTTGGGCAGCTCAGACAACATTGCTCGAGTGGTGATTTCAATCAGCTTGAACTTCTCCCCTAGGTGATTCTGTTCAAGATTCACATGTTGAAGCTTAGCTTGGGCTTGGTCTAGAGAAAATCCAAGAGATTCTACCTCCTTCCCAAGCCCTGATAGATGGTCTTCGTACGGCCTGAGTCTACTGGATGAGGCCATCGAATCTTCTTTCTGTATTAATTAACCAAGATCACTTTTATTTATAAACAATAATTGTAACGTTAAGAGTTTAGTTTCCAAAGGTCATATTGACCAACAATCATATAACAGTTGAAACCCAACAATCTCACTTTATTAATTAAAGGATATAGTTTTTTAAAGTATAAAATTAAATAACACAGAAAAGTAGGGAATAAAATTTAATCAAATGTCTGGATCATTACAGAATTTCTAAGAAACTTTTAGGTACATAAATTATTATAGATATAAATACCATGGTATTATATCTATCTTAATTGGCCTTTGATAATAAGGTATTGATGAACTATCTATTTGAGAATTTGAATCTTTTTAATATACTTTTATGATAACACATTAAGCTATCCCTATCCTATTTGTCTAACTATGAGTATGATGTATCCCTTATAAGTAAAATAGCTTATGCGAATATAATGGGTAGTCTTATATATCCCATGATTTTATCTATACCGGATGTTGATTTTATTGTTTATACCTTTAGTAGGTTTATGAGAAAACCTAGGAAGACCCATTAACTTGCATTGAATTGGATACTAAGGTATGTATCTATGCCTTCTGACCTCTGTATCTATTTTGGTAATAATAGTTACTATGATAATTATATTTTGGGATTTATTGATTTTGACTATGCTGCATATATTTTAATATGGAATTCTATTATATATTAGACCTTTAATTCTTACAGTGGTCCCATTTTATTAAAATGTGACCTGAAATTGGTAGTTTCCCTATCCAAAAATGAGTTAAAATACATAACTTTAACTAAATTAATTAAAGAATAAATTTTCTTAAAAGGATTGGTTAATTAATTACCTTTATCTCGTGTTATTTTAGATGTGTATTGAGATAGTTAGTCATATTGGATCAATAATTATGGAAATTATGACTAGGGGGTGAATAGTTGTTTTAAAAATTTAAAGACAAAACAATTAGAGTTTATAAAATAAAGATCTATAGTGAGTGTAGTTGTATTTAAATGATGTTTAGTGGAAATAAAAATAAATAACAACAAGATTTATTGTGGTTCATATCATAAAGATCCATGTCCACTCCTCAACCTTTTATACTCCTCGAGAAGATTGACACCCACAAATAATAGCACTTTTAAAGGTGTGAGAACCTTGTTATAGACAGTTTCTTTTATAGGAACTTAGAGGCACAACCTAGTATTTTATATGAGACTCAACATAGTCTATTTACATGAAATTTTACCAGGATTCACAACCCATAATTCCTATTTGTTGGTGAAGTAAATAGACAATTCATGACTTTATTTATTTTGGAAAAAACATAAACATGATTCAAATAAATACAAAAATAAGAATAAAGATTACAGGAAGAAAAAATATAGATAAATTATAAGATTGTAAAAAATGTCAAAGATATTGAATCACGATTATCATTGACCACTTGAATGGAACAATGTCAAAATTTGAAGTTCTTTTGTGATTGTAGCCAGAGTATAAAAGTTGTAGAATATTCTTGAACAAAATTAGAGCATCTAGAATTTTGTTGAAGTTGTATAAAAAAGCATCTATCGAATGATCTACACTAGAAATGTTTTTTTGATTTGAAGATTTCTCTCAGACCATCAAAACAAAGATCTTATAGGAGAATGTCTATATCCAATTACTGCATGACACTTGTTAGTGTATAATAATAAAATAACGTGGCCATTACGTTCACTTGTAAAATCTACACTAAATAACACAGTACAATCATTATTTTTATTAATATAAAATAATTAATATTAAAATAATTAAAAAATTATACAAATTATATTTATAAAACAGTTCAAATAATAGAATAATCTTCTAGATGATTAAGATAGTACAGTGTTGTAAAAATAGCGCATCATTATAATTTCAATCTGAATGAATATGTATACATTAAATATGCTTGAAATTAATTTCTACACACCATAAAATTATATTTCAACAATAATATATTAAAAAAATTAATAAATAATTTATTTTAATAACATAAATTAAAATAACAACAATTATTCTAGAAATATTTTTTGAGATAAAGGCGGAATAAAAAACATGGCAGTTGATTGATCTATTGGTGGAACAAATCCATCGTTAAAATAGAAAGCAGTAGATTGATTTTTATACCAGTAAAATAGAGAGTAGTAACTGGATTCTAATACCAGTGAAACAGAGAGAAATATATGGATTCTACTACCAAAAAAATAGAGAATGGTAGTTGGATTCTCCTACTGGTGTAAAATTGATCTACTACTGTATATCCAATGGTAGCGAAATAAAGAGTGGTAAATTGATTTTTCTACTGGTGAAATAGAGAGACGTATCTTGATTCTTTTACGGGTGAAATGGAGAGAAATAAATGGATTCTTCTACTATAAGAAAAATTGATTTATCATTGGATGTCCTATGATATAAAATAGAGAGTGGTAGAATGTACAATTGGTAAAAACAAGATCCACTATTGCACTTAGAAGCAAGAAATAATTAGGAACAAAAAGAACAAGGTTTAATAAAATCAACTAAGCAGCCAAAAGATTCTAAAGAATAAAGAAGAACATGCTACCACTCGGTGAAAAAATGAACTACTAGTGGATGAAAGATCCACCATTTAAGAAGTCGATACCGGTGTAAGAAATAATGTTTTACCGATTAAGACCAATAGGAGACCATTGTGATGATCTACCAATGGACCTCGATCCAACATTTGGAAATTGTGATTCTATCACATGATAAAAATATCAACTAGTGATCATGGATTTATTGGTAATTCATGAGCTTCTAGAGGAATCTTTCCAAGAAGAAGAAACAACTGTTGATGTTCATGCCATGGTAACCACTATGCAAGCAAGATATTTGAGAAGAGAAGTACTTGATAACTAGTGCTTTAGTTGGAGTATAGTCAAACCAGGCCTTGGGAGGTATTGCACGTTGAATTCAATATAATATTTTCAGAATAGATTCCTGGGATTTCAAATAAAGGTGTGGTAGATTGAATGAAATTTAATGGAGTAGAAATATTTGACTCGACAACTGAGAATTAATTGAGTTTTTTAACAATGGATGAACAATGATGTTAGTTCACTTTTCCCACTCTGATTTCATGATATAGGGAATAATAAATATAGCTATCAATCCATTCCATCCCCACCTAGAGTTGTTAGTGGGGAACAATACTTGAAGCCCACCACAAACACAAACATGGGCTTTGGACCAATGGGTTTAGAAAGCCCAACCCACATGCCTTTTGAGTGCACTATACATGCCTTATACATGGGACCACCTGCATTAAGCCTACACTATGAAAATAAAAACACTTTAATGTATCTATGTAGGCTACTAGTGGGAGACCTTTCCATGGGATTGACCCATTGGGTCCCCTTAGTGTGGTTGAGGGCTAGCCTTAGTGGTTCACAATAGATGAACCGTTTTTTATAAGGGAAAAAATATTAAACAATATTAATTAAATTTAGAAAAAAAAATCATCAAAAAAATTTCATTAGAACTCAACATAAAAGGATACTTATGTAAATATAAAAAGATTATTTTTTAATAATAATTTTTAATTTTAACTAAATGTAATGAAAAAATAATTTATCAAAAAAAATATTGTTAAGTATTAATTTTTTTTTTCAAATACCAACAAAATCCCATATTTTTTAAATTATAAAGCTTAACATTTATTAATATTTCAACAAAAATCTCCCCTGTTTTGAAATTTATCAAAAAATATATTAGAATTTATTTTATAAAATATACTTCCTTTTAATCAAAATAAACTACTATAAAAGTAACAGGGTGGTATATTATCAAGAGAAAATAAACATATACAATAGTCAATTACAAAACAAATGTAAGGAAATATTTATGAATAGTGATAAAACTAAACATATATTTTAAGCTTATAACATCCCAAATTCAAACATCATTTTCCCATATTTAATAGAATCTAAGGTATTTTTGAAAATTTCAACTAACTATTTATTAGTAGAAAAAAATTATAAATTGATATCACCTTTATTTACGTGATCCCTAAGAAAATGAAATCTAACATCTATGTGTTTTATTTAGAGTGTTTAATAGGGTTTTTAGAAATTGAAATAACACTTTAGTTATCACAGTATATAGAAATTTTATAAAAAATGAGATTAAAATCATACAATGTTTTTTATTCAAATAATCTATAAATAACAACTAGTAGAAACAACGCCTGAATCCTTAGATGTTGAAAATTATACTAATATTTGTTTCTTATAACTCCATGAAATTAAATTTTTCCTAAAAAGTGACACATACCAATATTACTTTTCCGGTCAAGTCTGCAACCTCAAAAGTTTGAATGAGAGTAAGACAATAAATCAAAATAATTCTCATTAGAATAGAACAATATAGTAAAACAATTACCCATAATATATCTAATTACTCTTTTAATAGATTTAATTCAACTTTCTTTATGGTTGGTCTAAAACCTAACACAAAATAAAACTAAGAACATAATGTTTGGGATAGAAGAAGTGAGATACAATAGGCTACCTAGCATGCCTCCATACAGTTTAATATCAACCAACCTTTTAGAATTATCTAAGTCTAATTTGGATTTAATACTCATTGGTGTTTTCATAAACATACTAGAATCAATTCCAAACCTATTTACTAGTTCTTTATCATATATAGATTGATTTAGGAAAATACCATATTTCCTTTGATTTATTTTTAAACCAAGGAAAAATTTCAGTTCTCCCATTAAGATCATGTCAAATTCACTTGTCATTAATTTAGAAGAATCATTACAAAGAGAATCATTTGTTGAAAAAAAAATTATATCATCAAAATATTTCTTTATAATTATTATATCACTTGAAACTTCTTTTATTAATAAGGTGGGATAAACCATGCCTTGAACAAAATAATTATGTAATAAAAATTTTGTTAGTCTTTCATACCAAGCCCTTGGAGCTTTCTTGAGACCATAAAATTCTTTATTAAGTTTAAAAACATTATTTGAAAACTTATTATTTTCAAATATAGTGGGTTGTCTTATATAGAATTCCTCTAAAATAATTCTATTTTAAAAGGAAATTTTTTACATCCATTTGAAATAATTTGATGTTTTTAAAAATAGAAAAGGCTAATCGAATTATAATCACTTCCATCCTCAAAACTAGATAGAAAATATCTTCAAACTAAATGAACTATTCAAGGGAATAACCTTGATCTATAAGTCTTAATTTTTAACTATGTTTCTAGCTTCATCAATTTTTTTATGAAAAATACTAGTTCCTATAACATGATTATATTTTGAAAAAAGAACTAAATCCCACAATTTAGTACTTTAAAATTTATTTAATTCATCATTCATATAATTAATACAATTTAAATCAATTTTATCATTTTCAACATTGATAGGAACCAAACCAACAACAAAAGATGAGTTTGTATAGTAAAGTAAAATAGATTTTCTGGTTTGAAAATCAAATTCTTCATTACCAATTAGTTTTTTAATAGGATGGTCTTCAATAGTTTTCAATTAATTATGATTATTTTGAGAAGAGATATTGTCCGCCTAAACTAATGTATTATCATTATCTTGGTCATTATCTTCACCTAAATTAAATTCTTTTAATTCACCATTTTCTTTATTTGAATCAAAATCTTGATTATTAGAATTGTTTTCATTAAATATATTATGTATATATTCATCAATAACTAATTTTTTATTATTTACAACTCTATAATCTTTTATATCATGGTAATATCCTAAAAATAGCTCTTTATATAATTTAGATTCAAAATTTTCTAAATTAGATTTTGTATTTAATATGTAGACTTTAAAACCAAAGACCCTAAAATCAAAAAATTTAGGTTTAAACCCTTTGAAAAGTTCATATGGGGTCTTATTTAGAAAAGTTATGATTGAAACTCTATTTAAAACATGAAAATATATTTTTAAAACTTCTTCCTAAAAGAATTTATGTGAACTAAATTCCATTAGACTAGACTTAGCCATTTATTGAATAGATCTATTCCTTCTTTGTACCACACCATTCTATTGTGGTGTCCTAGGGGATATTAAATAATATTAATATCCATTTGTTTCAAAAAAATTATCAAATTATAAATTTAAAAATTCCGCACCTCTATAAATTTTGATAAAGTTGATTGATATATTTTTTAAATTTTGAATAAGTTTATATAAAGAACAAAATTTGTATAAAGTTTCATTTTTATAGGGTAAGAAATAAATCTATAAGAATCAATTATAATCATCTAAAATTAAAAATACATACTTCTTACCACCAAAACTAATAAGTTGTATAGGTCCAAACAAGTCAATATGTAATAATTATAAACATCTAGCAGTACTGACATCATTTATAGATTTAAATCTTTGTTTGTGTTGCTTACCCTTTAAATAGGAATCACACATGAAGTACTTACTTGTATGTAACTTGGGCAGTTGCAGAACCTGCTCATGATTTGATAGTTTGGGAAAGAATTTGAAATTTTCATGCCCAATCCTCATATTCCCCCAAATTTCATCCAACTCTACAACTTTTAAAAACATAACCTTTTGTTTGGCCAGATCAGAAAAATCAATAGTGTATACATTTTATTTTTTATTTTCAGAAAATAAATGTAATTTATTTTTCATAATATCACATTTATCATTTTAAAATATAAAATTTAATCCATTACCACACAACTATGATATAATCATTGGATTACATTTTAATCCAAGTACATATAATAATTTTGAAATAATTACAGTTTTAGAAAAATAAAATTCACCAATACCTTTAATATAACTGTTATAGTTGTATTAAAATGTGAAAAGACTGTCATCACATAAATTAAATGATAGAAATTTTGAAATATCTCCTGTTATGTTCCTGGAGGAGACACTGTCTAAGTACCACGGGTCAATGACACTTATAAAGAATATTTCATCACACTGTATACCCATCGAGGTAAGATTCTCTATCTCCTGTTCACTTCTACAATCACCACTTGAGTTAGAAATGTCAGAGTAGTCCCAAACTCCAAATAAATCATATTTTCTTTTCTTATTTTATCTTTGTATTTCTTTGGATGTTTGATTTTAGAGCAACTAGTACTTATGTGAACTTACTTCCTGTACTCATAACATGTTAATTATGAAACATCCTTATTTTTTATATTATTACCTTTATTATATTTCTTTCCAGACTTCTTCTTGAACTACTTCTTTCCACATTTATTTTTCATGAAGTTTAAAAAATTATTACTAAAGTGATCCTTCTTTTTATCACTTTTCTAGAACTCAGAGTCATTATAGGAATCAATAACATTATATTTAAACTCAATACCTTTTATTTTTGTAGACTCCTCATTAAAAATATTTTTCATCTCTAAATCATATTGAAACATAGAGAATATTAATTCAAATAATGTGTAATCATTAAAATTTTTAGTCTCATAGATGACCACCTTCTATTCTTTCCGTATTTTTAAAAGATATCTCAATACTCTTTCTACTTGAGTTATGTTTTCCAAACCTTCTCTGAGAGAACTAATACCATTAGTAATACTAGTAAACTGATGGAACACCTTACATATAGATTCTTTATCTCTCATCATGAAGTCCTGGTATTTTTCTCGGATCATTCCTAGCATGGTTCTCTTGATCTTATCAGTCCTATAATGAGTCACTTGAAGTATCCTCCATATATCGCGAGTTGTCTAACAAGATGAAACATTTCTATAGACACTTCTACTTATAACACAATATAAAATATTTTTAACTTTTTAATTTTAAAAATATTTTACCATGTCATTACCTACAATTATATTAAGATCAACTTTGGGTGGCTCATAAGGCTTATCCATGATAGTCCAGTGATCCACACTTAAATATTTCATGTAAGATTACATTCAATCTTTCTATTAGCCATAGTCAGTTCCATCAAATAATGGGGAGTTTTTGTGGAATCTATCCATCATTCACATTGAACCCCTCATTCTTAAAAGAAACCCTTTTCTTTTATTCCTTAGATGGTTAAGT
Source organism: Viscum album (assembly GCA_963277665.1). Taxonomy (NCBI): domain Eukaryota; kingdom Viridiplantae; phylum Streptophyta; class Magnoliopsida; order Santalales; family Viscaceae; genus Viscum; species Viscum album. The sequence continues at coordinate 2,091,783,657 of OY728152.1, forward strand.
CTAGGATTTCATTTTAATAGAGACTTAAAAATAAGAAAAATAAATAATTAGAGAGGATAACTATCCTTTAAGTATGGTCATATTCTTATATTCTAATTTTTGGATCAATAGTGATACCAATTATGACTAGAGGTGTGGAGGGGGGGGGGATATCCCTTTTAAAAATTTAAAGACAAAAAATTTATATTTTATAAAATAAATATCTATAGTGATTGAAGTGTTCTTGAAATAAAGTGAAATGGAAATAAAAATAAAGAACTCCAAGATTTATAGTAGTTCAAATCACAGAAACCCTAGTCCACTTCTCAACCTTCTCTACTCCTATATAAGATTAGTACCCACTAAGAACCTAACTTTTAATGGTGCAAAAACATTTCTACATAAATTTTATTTTATAGGAACCTAGAGGCACAACCCAATATTTTATAGGTGGATTAACCCAGTCTGTTTACCTAACATTTGATCAGGAGTCACAACCTAGACTTTATTTTTTGTGGTGGAATAACTAGATAATGCAAGACTTCCTTTTGATTGAGAAAACTATCAATTGTACTCAAATAAATACAAATAGAAGAATAAATATAACATGAATAAAAACAAATATAGATAAATTAGAAGATGATAAAAAATGTCAAATATGTTGAAGCTCGATGATCATTTATCATTTGAATGGAATAATGTTGAAATTTTAAGTTCTTCTATGATCGAATCTAGAATAAAAAAGTTATAAAAAATTCTTGAACAAAAAGAGTGCAACTATAATTTTTTTGAAGTTGTATCACAAAAAACCTATTGAATGATCTTCACTAGAATTTTTTTATGTCTTGAATATGTCTCTCTAACCATCAAGAAGAATACCTTCTAGGAGATTGTCTACATCCAACAACCGCAAGACACTTTCTAGAATATATAAACAAAATAATGTTTCCATTACCTTCGCTTATTAAATACATGATGGATAACTTAGTAAAATTATACTTTTTATTAATATAAAACAATTAATATAAATTATGATATGATTACAATTAATTTTTACTCACCATAAAATTATATTTAACCAAAAATATATTAAAATATTTAAAAAATAATTTATTTTAATAAAATAAATTAATATAAGAATTATGATTTTTGATACAATTTTCAAACTAATGGTGGAATAAAAAACATGGAGGTGGATTGATATACTAGTAGTGCAGATCCACTATTGAAACAAGAGTGGTAGATTGATTTTATTACTGGTAAAAAAAAGAGAAGTAGTTGGATTATTCAACTGATGAAACAAAGAGTGGAAGTAGGATTATACAGTTGATGGAAAATTGATCTACTATTGGATGTACAATAGTAGAAAAATAAAGAGTGGTAGATTGATTTTGGTATTGATTAAATAGAGAGAGGTAGATAGATTCTTCTATTAGTGAAATAGATAGTTGTAGTCAGATTCTTCTACTGGTGAAAAAATGATCTACCATTGGATTTCCAATGGTAATAAAGAAAATAGTAGTAGAATCAGCTATTGGTGAAAAAAATAAACGATCCACCATTTAACTTAAAAGTAATAAATAATAAGGGCCAATAAGAATGAGGTGAAATAAAATTAACTATATAACCAAAAGATCCTAGAGAAGAAAGAATAACATGATACCATTCAGTGAAATAAATATATAAAATAGGATTAAAGATCCACCATTGAAGAAGAAGGCACCGGTGGAAGAAATAATGATCTACCGATCAAGACCAAAAATCAAATGTTTTGATGATATACTGGCTGAACTTGATCCAACGTTGAGAAACAATTATTCCATCACATGGAAAAAATATAAACCAGTGATCATGGATCTACCAGTGAAGCATGATATTCTGGAGGAATCTTGAAGAGGAGAAGAAACAATTGTTGAAGTTTCTGACATGGTAACCAAAGTGCAAGCATGAGATTGAAGTGGAGTGGCAATTGATTACTGACGATTTAGTTTAAGGCAAATCAAACCAGGATTCATAAGGCACTAAAGGTTGATGAAGATAAAAATATTTTTAGAATAGATACACAAGATCTCAAATAAAGGTGTGGGCGATCGAAATAAATTAGATGGCACAAAAAAATTGATTTGAAGGCCGGGCACTATCTGAATTTTTTAACACATGAATAGTGAATTTAGTTCACTACCCTACATCGGTTTTTTTGATTTGGGGAATGAGTGTTATAAGAATCAATCCGTGCCATCCCCACCTTGAGCTATTAGTGGGGATCAACACTTGAAACCCACCACACCCACAGAGACAGGCTTCATCTCAATGGGATTACCAATCCCAATCCATGCACCTTTCAAGCACGTTATGTGAACCTTATAAATGATCCCACCCTCATAGGCATACACTATGCATAAACTATAGCATCCTTCCTTTTTATCACATAAACATTCATTACATTTTACAAAACTGAGGATCTTTAAGGTTTAGTGTCTTAAAAACCAGGAACTTAAAACATGAAAACATAAAACATTATTCTTAAACACTTGAAAGGATTCTCCTCATGTTCATCCTAGGTTCATTAATGCATCTCATAACCTGGGGACATACATCAAAAGAAAGGGTGAGAAGAAGGCCCAGTAAGGGAAACAAGGTGAAACATTTAACATGTGAACTTGGGATACATCAACAATGTCATGAAAAAAAACTTTAAGGCATGAGAAAGAAATAATGAGATATATCATAATAAAAATAACATTTTTCACAACATGAAAATGTGACTAAAACATTTAATATTGACAATCATTTCGTTTTACCAAGGTCCATCCCCAAGGTGTCATTAAAAATTACCAAGGTTATTCACCAAGGTATCAGTCTAAAAGGTCATCTCTAGAGATTAAGTCTTTACCCAATGCATTGGAGCGATATCTGGGTGCACCCTTGAAATGTCTTTATTATCATGTGAGCCACATATATCATCATAAATAATTTCATAAACAACCCATATAGCATAAAATAAATGGGTTTCATTTCATAATCATAACGTTTTAAAAACTGCATTAAAGACATGATCTTTATGTCACTTTAAACCCACAAAAAGGGAAAGTGGGTTTCATGTATGTAAATCCCAGAATTTAAAATAGAAAATTTTGATATATATGTGTATAAAACTGTAGAAATAATAGCTTTGAGTATTCACTTAATAAAATAAAATAATTTTGAGAAAAAGAGAGAGGCATTTTGAGACGAAAAATTCTGCAGCACAACGACTACGTTATAGGGTTTTAGAAAATGTTGAAAAGAGAGGGGACATGGAAAAAACATTCATAAATGACCCATAAAACAGTACAGGGATAGAATATAAGGGATTTAAGAACATGGTAATGAAATTTGAAAATATACCATATGAAATGAAGAACATGAAAGGAAGACAAAAATAAGATTTCTCTTATGAAAATTCGGCAGCCTAACGGCGTCACATAAAATTAAAAAAAAAATGAATTGATGAGATCAAATAGGGTCTCTCATCATATGAACATAAAATATCAGTATGATAGATATAGAGATCATACCCCAACATAATAAAAAGGTACTTTCAAGAATTGACATGGAATTAGAACTTTGAAAAAGGAGAAAGGTGAAAGAACCACTTAAAAATTTGGCAGCCTAATGACGCCACTTAAAACTTCAAAATAATGAATTGAAGAGATAAAATGGGGTCTCTAATCATATGATCATCAAAGATAAGTATTATAGATATAGATATCATACCCCAACATAATAAAAAGGAACTTGAAATACTTGACATGAAAGTAGAACTTGAAAACGAGAAGGGTGAAAGAACCACTTAAAAATTCGGCAGCCTAACGGCGCCACTTAAAACTTCAAAATACTGAATTGAAGATATAAAATGGGGTATCTCATAATATGATCATAAAAGATCAGTATGATAGATATAGAGATCATACCCCAAAATAATAAAAAGGAACTTGAAAGACTTGACATGAAAGTAGAACTTGAAAATGAGAAGGGTGAAAGAACCACTTAAAAATTCGACAGCCTAAAGGCGCCACTTAAAACTTCAAAATACTGAATTGAAGAGATCAAATGGGGTATCTCATAATATGATCATAAAATATCAGTATGATAGATATAGAGATCATACCCAAACATAATAAAAAGGAACTTGAAAGACTTGACATGAAAGTAGAACTTTGAAAAAGGAGAAAGGTGAAAGAATCTCTTAAAAATTCGGCAGCCTAACGGCGCCACTTAAAACATCAAAATACGGAATTGAAGAGATCAAATGGGGTATCTCATCATATGATCATAAAATATCAGTATGATATATATAGATATCATACCCCAACATAATAAAAAGTAACTTGAAATACTTGACATGAAAGTAGAACTTTGAAAAACAAGAAAGGTGAAAGAATCCCTTAAAAATTTGGCAGCCTAACGGCGCCACTTAAACATTATTAAAATGAATTGATGAGAGAAAGAGGGGGTTTCTATTCATATGAAAAATAAAAGGGCAGTAAGATTAATATAAAATAACATCCTCCAACATAAGAACATGGAGCATAAGAGAAATGACATAAAAGAGATTACTTGAAAAGAAAGAGAGAGGTCGGCTCCCTTACCTTAAAATGTAACTCTTAAAACTCAAAGGTTGGGACCTTGAGGGCTTGGGGGAATCTTGGGAGGACTCCTTGGGAGGTAATGAGTCCAGAGCTTCGTTGGGGGTGAGTTGTGAGTCGAATGGATGAGAGTATGGCTTGGTATTTATAGGGAAAGTGAGGGGATAAGGCATTAATGGCCAAGGGACACCTCATTGGTGGTTTTGGAAAAACCATGGGCTTGCCCATGGTATTTTCCCATGGTATTGGACACTTGGGACACCTCATACCTTATCTTACTATTCATAAGTAGACCATATTGATTACATACTTAATACATCATTTAATGATGTCATTAAACACCCGTAACTTAAAAACTGTATTTTCACTATTCATTGAAAATTCAACTTTCTCAGAAAAATCCCAAAATTTCCCCTTAACCAAATATAGATGCTCTGATTTCAAAAAAATCTCCATTTTATAAAAATAATTTCCTAAATATTTTTAATTTAATTTTTAAATAAATACACTATTCACCGAAAATTCATTTTTTTCAGAAAAATCCCCAAAAATTACCTTAACATAATATCGATGCTCTGAGTTCAAAAATGAAATCCATTTTGTAAAAATAAATTTCTTAATATTTTTAATTTAATTTTTAATTAAAAAACACTATTCAATCGAAAAAACTAATATTTGACTAATAATATATGAAACCGTTATTTAACCATTTTATTGAATCTCATTAGTTAATCAAGGTGCCTAGATTATATTAATACTTTCTTTAAGTGAGATTACTAATCCATTTGGTCACATTACTAATCCTAAGCATAAAATCACTATTCATAATTTACTATTAATCAAAAATCAATTTGATCTTATTAGACTCTAAATTTCGTATTGAACATAATTGTAGAAGACCATTTTTTGAAAATCATAACACATTTTTAATTATTTAAGGTTTACATAAACATTTTTAAAATATCCTTTTTCTAAAATTCATCAAAAATATGCATAATATATTTATCCGGTCATTTGAAAATTCATAAACTTCATCATCAGAAGAAATCCCAATTTTTATTTAAAACAAAGGATTACACAAGGTAGTTACGGTCTCCTTACATAGCCCCTTATCACACCAGCATAAGACCTAAGTGTAAGGTGTGCTAAGGTGAGAGAATCTGAGGGAGGCTCAACCAACATCACACGAGTAGTAATTTCTATCAGTTTGAACTTCTCGCGAAGGCGATTCCGTTCTAGCTTTACACGATGAAGTTCAGCTTGGGTTTGGTCCAGAGCAAAGCCCAGTGGTGCTACCTCCTTCCCAAGTTCTGTTAGATGGGCTTCGATCGGTCCAAGACTACTGGCTGAGGCCATCGAATCTTCTTTCTATATTAATTGACCAAGATTACTTGTATTTAGAGACAATAATCGAAACGTTTAGTTTCCAGTGGTCATATTGACCAATGGTCATATAACAGTCAAAACCCAACGGTCTCATTTTAATTATACTTATGTTATCAAATGAAACAGTTTTGTTGAGTATAAAAAATAAAATAACACACAAAACTAGGAAACAAGATTTATTCAAAATTTCGGGTCGTTACATAAACTATCACTTAAATGCCTCTATGTGGGATACTAGTGGAAGGACTTCCCATTGGGTTAACCCATTGGGTACCCTTAGTGTGGTTGAGGGATAGCCTAGGTGGCTCACTATAGATGACCCATTTATTTTGATAAGGAAAAAAATATTAATAAAAATTAAGTAAATTTAGAAAAAAAATCATTTTTATAAGCACTCAACATAAAAAGATACCTATGTGAATATAAAAATATTAATTTTTAATAACAATTTTGAATTTTAACTAAATACAATGAAATAGTAATTTATCAAAATAAATAATTTTGTTAGAGAATTAAAAAAAATTTGAATAATAAAAATTCAACCCTGTATTTATTCTAAAATAATTTTTATCATGGTAGGTCAGAACACATATATATTAGATTTCCTTTTTTAGGGAAGACATAATGTCTGGGATGTTGTGTGCCAATAAGGTACAAACTTTTGATACCTCTATCAATAGTTTTAGTAAGGTTATTTCATTATAAAAGTATAAGAACTATTTTTATTTAACAAAAATAGTCCCAATAAAATGAGATATGTTGTGATAACACCACCACTAAACAATCAATTTTATTACAAAGGTGGATATTTTTGAATTTTCATGTGTAAATATGATGCATTATTTATTTTTAATTAAATTGAAATTATATTTTATTTATTTCACTTTTTTTCCTACTGCATCTCTATTAAATCATATTATTTTTTTCATACAATATTCAAATTTTGGTTTTATTCTTATTTTCAATATTTAGTTTTCTATAACTAATAATTGGATCTCAGTTTTATAGCTGGTGATGATGAGGGCTATTGATCATTTTGATATAATATTCCATGAATTTCTAATCTATTTTTAACAGTTGTACTTACTTTGTTGCAAATTTTTGCCTTAATCCACATTATACTTATATAGACTATAGAATTATACCATGTGTGTCACTAGTTATTACACAATTAATCATTTTAATGACCAGCTGCATCCTAGTCATCCAAAAAACACACATATTGTGTTACCACTCACTATTCTATCACTTCACTACTATCATGATGCTTCATCCTCCCCAGGGTTCATTTATTCATCATTTTCATCCAAATATATAACTTGTTTTATTAATTTTCAAGAGATGTTTTGAGAGATATTGGATGAGAGGATCATCCAAGGTTTTTATTATTTTATGAAGGAGTTCATGCTATTTATTTCTACTGGTACTTGATGTAGAGCTCCAGTAGAGAGTGGAAGAGATGCAAGTCCCTTTAGAGTAGGATGGTTCATAAATGAGGGTGTCAAGTTCTTAAGATATCTGTTTGATCTACCAACCAGAACATAGTGAAGTGATCCAACACTATAAGGGGTTTATTCATATTATTGTTAGTTTTTGTTTCCAAATGTCAATTTATCCTTCTATACTAGTTTTTTGTAGCATATGTCCATCCAAGAATATGAGGGGTTAACTCCACATGAATGGTTTGATCCCTACCACAAGTTTTATTCAATATTATTTCCCTAGATTAGTTCTTTGATCCTTTACTACTTTAGAGTATTTGTATCTTGTTGGTTTTATTTTAGAAATAAATAGGTTTGGGGTGGTGTTATCACTATGAACATAGATCCAATGAGGGATAAACAATGTTATATCACTGTGTCCTATTATTTTCTACTTTCATTCTTATATCACACTCATTTTTCTATTTACCATAAATGTTGGCTTATTTTTTCATAAGTAAAAAAAGTTTTCTAATTTAATATGTAATCAACCATCAAGATTAGTGGATTTGAAATTTCATAGAGACTTACATGAAAACACAACCCCTAAAAATGGTATCTATAAGGAATATATATTTCAATATAGAACAAATATTATTTTAGGTCAGGCTATAGATTATGGAGAATCAAAATATAGTATTGTAGATTATTTTAATGTCTTGAAGTATTTAGTAGAGTCATTAGTTCCACTCATGTTAAAGTTGTGAAGATATCTGGATACTAAATTTCTAATCATTATAAGAAAGATTATTCCTAGGTTGGTCCCTCCATTATCTCTCTCTAAATAAGAACTACCTGAATAAAATTATTTCTTTGTGGGTGATACATAGGGGGAATACCATTAATGGTTGTTGATAGGTTTTCATTTCCTAAAATAGAGAGTTCAAGGAAATAAAAAAATCATTGTAGTATTCACAGTATTTTCACTCTTATGGGATTATATAAGGATCCTCTCTATTTTCATTAATCTTATAGTAAGGATGAATTAGTGAAGACAATAAATTCTCCCCCTATTTAAATATTCAAATTACATGTGAAGAAATACCCTAACAAGATCAATCTCACCAAGATTTATTTTTTTATGCCTCTTGGTAGATAAACAATGTCTGAATCATTTTACATGAGGTATATGTAATGGTTGGAATTAGTGATTATTCATTAGGTTTCCCCTTTATGTTGTGAGTGCGATACTCATTATTTTTTTCTATCATTTTATGTGTTCTTTACTTATAATTATTTATAAAAAAATATTTTATTTTTCTCAAAACAAATTATGAGATTGGAATTGTTTTTAAGATAAAAATCTACCACAAGTACAAAAATTTAATTAAAAATTTCATTGAAATATTATGTGGTCCTATATATGAAGTTATATAATTCTTTTACTTTGTTGATAAACATTATTCTTTACATTGAAAAATAATTTTCATGCCCTAGGTTTTGAAACACTTCCCTTAAGTGTGCATGACATATCCCTAACTAACTTCTTGATGGTGTGAGACTATTATCAAGACATGAGTCTCATATTGGGATTTAAAGGATTCATGTTGTTCCTAATAATAATGATGTGGATTCCCCTTATCATGAGGCCCTTTAATAGGATGTGAGGGAGTGATTCCCTTAAGAGAAAATCACAAGGGGTTGGATCCCCAAATCAGACAGTATCATGATAGCTCATGAGCTCTGGTGGATGGAAACATGAACTGTACATGGTAGAAGAGATGGGGGAAGGTTTGTACACCCCATTGGTAATACTAAGGGGGTTATTATTCCACCCATGGTTTTGAAGTTCTCCCTTATGGTGTTCATGACATATCTTTGACTATTTTCCTGCTATTGTAAACCTATTAGAAAGACGCGAGTCCTATATTGGGGCATGGGGAATCCACATTGCACCAAAAAATAAGGTTGTGGATAAAAACTCTCAAAAATATTTTTCCCATGATGTGAGGGTGTAATTACCTTGGGTGAAAACCATATAGGATGTGATACCCCAAATAGGATAATATTGTGATATACTATGAGAACTAGTGGAGAGATACATGACTTATACCTAAAATGAAATCTATGTAGGTTCCCTCTAGTTGTATGTACTTTGAAGACACGTTTTTTATCTAAATATATGTATTATAGATGTGAATTTAGCCTATAATATCATTAAAAATTGGATCAAATGAAATAACCAGTATGTATTCATATCAAGGAATATTTATATATTTTTTTTGTGACTTTGATAAATATTTAGAATAAATATGTTAGGAAGCTAAGAAAAATATTCAATAATTTAGAATAAACACCACTACCTAAAGGTAATAAAAAAGTTCTAGTAGTTATAGATTTAATTAAAATGTAATAAATTGATTTTTAAAATGTGTTGGTGACCAATATTTTGAGGATATAAAATACATGAAGAAAATTATTAGAGAATTTACCACTTATATATTCGAGTTTATCCAGGACTTATATCATGTGAAATCAAAGTTGGTTGATGATGTTGAAGAAATAGAAAAATTATTAGAAGGTCAAGTAAAAAAATGAAACTCTCTAATAAATATGTTGAAGGAAAAGGAGTAACATTTATATACAGTAGAAAAAACTCCCAATATATTAATATAACTTGAAATATAGCCTTGATGATAAATCTTAACTCAGAAAAACCACTGAACATGATGCACCCTCATGAAAAAGAAAGAGATTAATTTTTTATTGTTTATGATAACAAAGATTTAGACAATATAGAAACTATTTTTTGGAATAATATGTCAGCTTATATAAGCGTTACAAGGACAATATTAATTGGAAAAAAATCTTTAGAAAGGAAGAGATCTTCTGGTTTTAAATCAAATGAAAAAGAAGAAGAATCCATCTTGTAAGAATATATTTGGTTGTATTAATAATATCAATGATTTTTGAAACAATAATATAAAAATATATAGAGTGTGATGGTATGCATCATCCTAAAAAAACCCTTTTATTGATGCAAATAAAATATCATAAGAACAAGAGAAAATAACTAAGTCCTTATTTTAGAGTAAATAAAAGAAGAAAGATGTTGGGAATACCACTCCTATGATATTGTAAAAGAAAAATTAATAGGATTTCAAAACTAAAAGAAGTTACTTGAAATGTGGAAAAAGATTCTACATCATGGTATATTGAAAAATGGATATGAATCTCAAGAAATAAAGGAACAAGATGAAATATTAAAAGGAATTAATCAAAGAAATAGGTAGAAATATTGGTGGGGTGGTAGGAATTACATGTGAATAGATGGAGAGTCTATCTAAAAGGGGTAGCATAAAATCTAATAAATAAGTGTGTGGAAGGTGTAAAAAGTAATTACAAGTAGTTATTAGATGTATGAATATTCTTTTTGAGAAAATTGATGACTATGTTGAAAGAACCATTGAATCAAAGTCTCAAGAAATATATTGCTAAGAAGGATTATAAACATAAGTAATAAGATAGATATGTGAAAAATTAATGATTAATCTTATGGCCTAATTAGTTAGAAATGGACAATAAGATGGATATACTGGAAATAAAATGAACCAGACTATTTTCCAAATTTGAATAGATTATTCCAAATATTAAGAGAGTTGAAAAGAAGAAGAATTCCATGTTTCCCAAATCTAAACAAATTTGAAAAAAGGGTGAATTAAAATTTAAGAGTTCTCATGTTTTTGGAGATTCAAATAAGATAAACCTTGGGTTGAGAAAAAAGTTTCACATCAAATTCTTAAACTAAAAATCTCAGTGAAGGTTACTTTATTCCTATATTTTAATGAATGTTCACAATGGAAGGGGAATTGTTAGTGAAGCATTGGAGAGAATACCTTGAGGGGGAGCTGTCATAAAAAATACATCATAGTATATATTTATCATTCTACCATGAATCTATTATTTTGGACAAACCCATCAAAGATTGAGGATGAGGTATTATTTTCACTCTCCCATCATTTTTTAACTTGTAATTATTCTGGTTATCAAAGGGAGTGATTATATAAATTAAGGGGGAAAAATACCTTTCAATTGAATTTTTTTGATGTGTTTATTCATATGATTGTATTTTTAGACAAAATATTAAAAATATATGTATACCACCCTTAATAAGTTATTTTTATACTTGGTATAACATTGGAAATGATTATAAATATATTTTTTATCCAAAGAATTCACTTTTTTTTATATAATGGTTTAGTTCATGTAGACTTAGAGTTGATTAGTTAATGTTATAATTTTAAGAATAATGTGGTACCACCCTTTCTCAAAATAGAATTGATTGTTTCTCTCATCAATGGGGATAAAAAATTTGAATAAAATATATTTCTTAGATTTAGAAGAGTAAATAGGGAGATTATTTTTCCCATATAATACCTTCCTCTATTTTCATGGAATTTAAATAAGGTTGATAAGACCCAGAATTGACATTTTTATTTATTTTCAATAAGGAAGAGAAGATATATTGACATATATAAAGGGTGTAAGAATTTATTTAGTTTAGAAAAAAATAAAAATGTGGAGATTAAAGTACCCCAAAGTATTTAGTTATATGTATTTTCAATAATTTTCAATATGTATGTCATGATTTTGGGTGATAAAGTGAGTATCTACCCAAAAAAGAAGAATGAATTATCTTACGATGTATTTGGGTAAAGAAGTAATGAGTTTGGGTACATGGTGGTGTTTCCTATGTAGTTGGGTATAGAAAAAAGGAGCAGTGGTCCCTAATATCAGATGATTAATAGAGATGGTTCTCAAGTTCAAAGACATGTATTCAAGTGAAAAGTGTTGTCTACTATAGTTTATAAATCATAGAAGTTATAGATTTTATATATATATAACTTGTTGAAGTTATTATTTAATAATCATATATAAGGATTAATTGAATAATAAATATATGAAATAGTTGTCAAACCATCGAAGATTTACTACAATTGAATAATACCGAAATAAGTGTATATAAACACATGGATGATGGTTTATTAAGGATGAAATGAAATTTAATTTTTAATTGTATTGAGGGTTCATTGAAATACTCAATGTTGAGTATGTATTCTACAAGAGTTCTTTGGAAAGGGAGTTAAAGATGTTGAGTGGGATTTATAATTTCCCAAAGGGGTTAAAACAGTGTTTGAAGTAATTAATAAGGATTTTATATGGACTGAAAAATCCTTGGTTTGTATTGACTGAAATATGATAAATTTCATAAAACTTTTGATGCATAAGTATGGTCGTCTAAGTTACGTCAACAATATTCAATGGAATCATACAGATAATCCAATTCTATATAAACATGATTCTTCCCTATATAGGAATGATTTCCATTTTATCAAAGGATTATTGATATTTTCATAATAATAGAGTCCTATGTAATCATGATTTCCCTTATGAAGATACTAGAATGGTCATTACTCACTAGGAATTCATTCTTACATGGGACTTTATGATTATGAAGATCTCAATCATCCTTATGAAAAATGAAAATCATTCTTAAACAGAGAATAATCATGTATTCATATCCATATATCATCATTATTAATATATTTAATGATTCATACAAAACATAGAGGACCATCCTCATAATTCACATGACTTAGAAATTTTTTCAGATTTCACTCAATTCAAATAATGGATTCTTCAATCCATATCCAAGCCTTATTAATCACTTCAAACACATCCAAAACACCTATGGGAAGTTATAAAACCTTATCAACCACTCCATATCAATTCCCAAGAACTCTTTCATTATACACACTCAACATTGAGTATTTCCATAAACATTCAATGCACATAAAAATTCGTTATCAATTTATCCATAATAGTCCTTCATCCAAGTGATTTTTTACACTTATTTTAACATTATTCAATCATAGTAAATATTGGATGATTTCTATATTTATTTATATCTTCTATATTTCATTCGATCATTTTAATATTCTTCAAAAATAGCTTTATCAAGTTATATCCAATATCTAACACTTCACGGTTTTCCAAATTTTAGTAGACCACACTTTTCACTTGAGTAAATGTCTTTGAATGTGAGGACCATCTCTATCAATTGTTTTGTTTTAGGGGTCATCCACTAAGTACCCAAAATCATTTTTCTATACCAAACTATATAGGAATCTCCACTAAAAACCCAAACTTATTTATTCTTTACCTAACTACATGTAAAGAATCTTCACTCTTCGTTATTGGGTGAATAATAACTCCATCACCCAACACCATGATAAAAATATTGACCCTTATTGATAATAAATATAACCAAACACCTTTGAGTACATCAATTATGAATATTTTGATATTATAGTTTTAATTACTAAGAAATTTATGATTAAATTTATTCGACTCTATGTTTACAATGGTTTAGGGGTATACCATTGTAGTTTAAACTACAATCTTGAATTAATAATTATATTAGTTTCCTATATTTTAATGATAATGATTTATTATATATATTTTTGACAATCAATAAAATTAATTTCCTTTTAATTTATAGTCTAATGATTTTTTTTGTTGTTTAGGTTTTCAAAATATTTGTTAATAACATTCGAACAACTTTATCTTTATATGCAATGCCTGTTGGATTTCAATTAGATGTAAATAATGAAAGGAAAAAATACATTGAAATTTTATTTTTAAGGAAGATATTTGTTATAATTTGTGGTTATTTATTATATAGATTCTATATAGTGTATATTTTTATATTATAGATCTTAATAATATCCATTCATAAGCATGTAGGTTAATTTAAAAATAAGTTTAGTCAAGAAACATCAATGATGATCTTATTGGTTAATATTTTTTATTGAATCCATCAATTTGTACTATTATTGTTGTTGTTAATGAATTTAATGAAAATTATAAAAATGATACTTCATATCATTTATCCTGGTGTGTTGTGAAAAAATATAAAACTATTATTCATTGGGATGAATATTCATCTAGTGATGATTTAATGTGTTGTATTTAAGGTGGAAGAGAAATACAATATGGTGATAGATCTCAAAGAAAAATTAGCTATAAAGGAAGAATAATTAAATAAGACACAATCAATATGTCTTAAAGATGAGAAAAATCTAAATAAGACAAGTGATTATTTCAACATGGTTTTGGAAGTTAAAGTTTAATAATATTAATTTGATGAGAATCAAAACCCAATTGGATAGGTCAAATATGATCCTATTAAAATTGAAAGGAAAATAATTATTTCTAATAGTTAAGGTTCTAATTTTAAAACTGGGAAATTCTAGGAAAAGAAAAATGATGAAAAATATCCTCTATTATGTGATAACAATAATATCTCAAAAAAATTCACCCCTCTAAGATAAAATAAATCATAAAATATGAAATGATAATAACAATAGTTTTTTGGATAGACTTATTATTAATATATAAGATCAAACTTAAAAGGATACTTCTTGTGTTATGCAATATATGGGTATAAATATTATTCATGTGGGTACAAAATATCACTAAATTGGATTAGTCATGAGTTTAGGGGGAGTAACTCTAAAATAAAATGGAGTTGTTCTGAAAAGATGAAGAATAAATCAAATAATGGAGATTTTTTGAAAAAGATATCATCAAATATATCCCCTCAAAATAGGTTTGAGTTCTTGGGTAAAATATGTGAAAGATATTACCAAAAATGTATCTATTATAATGAATATATGAAAACTATTCCTAAATATATTTACTATGGTGTAAAAGGAAAATCAATGAAGAAGGAAGAATAATATCTGATTATTGAATTTACATTGAAGGCTATAAAGAAAGATAACCTATAGATTGCTAATAATGGATGATAATCTCATATTACAGGTGTTATTGAAATTATAAGAATCATATAAGATCAGGATAGAGGGTTAGTGTCATTTGGAAATGATAGTCCCTTTAAAACTAGAGGAGTTTTTACTACAGAGAAAAAATCTATATGGTTAAAATCCAAAGATTTAATTTTTTTAAGGACTTAAACATAATCTATTGAGTATATTCTATATATGTGATGATGAAAAAAAATTATTTTCAATAAAAAATAACACATCATGAAGAACTCAAAATATAGAAGAATTATTAGTAAGGGAGAAAGAACTAGTGAAAATTTATTTCAAATTGTTTATCCTTATAATTATTATTATTTAGTTCCAAAGATAAAAACAAGATATGGAACATAATACTTTTCTAAATAATTTTGAGTAAAATTTCAAAGAATGATGTTGTGATAGACCTTTCCTATCTGATGAGTGAAATAGAAATTATTTGTAAAACTTGTCAAAAGGTGATGCTTGTCTGTGTAACTTAAAAAGAGTGCATATTCTATCTACTAGGCTAATTGATCTCTTTAATTCATATCTATATATACCAATGGGGAACTAAAAAAACAGAGGGAAGTTTTTTACTTTATCACACTCAATAAAAAATTCACCCAAATTACCAATGAAATGTTCATGAAACAAAAATCAATTTCAGTATAGATGTTCAAATTTTTTGAAAGACATTGAGAAAGTGTTTGGAGTTTAAATCATAAGTCCAATGATAGAGAATGGGAATGAGTTGACTTATAATTATTTTTAATCTTTTATTACTAATAATGGTGTTAAAATCAAATACAATGTTCCTTATACTCCTTAGTAAAATAGAGTTGTGGAAATAAACAAGAAAAGTCAGGTTGAATTAGGGAGAACCATGCCCGAAAAAAACAAACTATTAAAATTATTTTGTAATAGAGAAGTGTGTACATATTTCTATTTACTGAAGAGATTATTTCTAAGAATAAATTATAAAATGAATCTATATTATATATATTATAATAATAATCAAATGGTTAAGTACTTAAAAGGGTTTGGTAGTCCATGTTTTATAAAGATAAAATGATCAAAATTTTGTAAAATTTGATGAAAATGATGACGAATGGATCTTCATGAGCTATATTTATAGTGGAATAGGATAAATATATTTCAATAAAAGGATAAAAAATATATTATATCTTATAATGTGGAAATTATAGAAAAACATCCTTACATTTGTTTTTTAGTTGATGTATATTTGAAAATTCAGAAGCAGCTGACATGTAGGTTTTTGGTAAAAAAAATAAAAAAGGAAGTTATAAATGAACTAAATATTATTGATGTTGACTTGGATAAAACCAGTGATGATGAGAAGGATTTTGACGATGATAAATTGAAGTATCATAGGACGAAAAATTACATGTAAGTGGAAAATATTTTTTTTCTATCAAGAAGATCCTTTATAGATTAGGAGATTGAGACTTGAGAATAAAACAAAATTAATTTCATAGTGTTACCACAATCAGTTGTGGAAATAATAGATCATCAATAGTGGATAAAATATATTAATGAAGTTCTTGATCAGATTAAGAAGAATACTACTTGTGAACTTCCTACTTGATAAGAAGGGTAAAATTCCATTGGCACCAAGTGGGTATTCATAAATACACTAAATGAAAAGGGAGAGGTAGTAAGAAATAATACTAGATTAGTGTGAAAAGGTTAGTCATGGATATAAGTGATTTAATTTAAAGATGATTTTTAACTATTTGAAAGAATTTAATCATTTTAATGTTTATTTTAGTTAAAGATCACAAACACTATAAGGTTTATTAGATGGTTGTGAAGTATGAATTTTTGAATGGAGACCTAGATGGATTTTTTTATTGATTAACATGAATACTTAATTATTGATAGAGATGGAATATTGGTATGTCAGATGGATAAGGCATCATATAGTCTTAGATAGGCCCTTCGGTCCTATCACTCTAAAAAACAAAACTGCTTGAAACAATTAAATTTATATAAATTGAATGTTGACCAAAACATATGTGTGGAAGAGAAGAGTTTAGATACTCTCATTATCATATTATATATTGATGAAATATTTTTTGTAGGTGACCAAGAGTGTTCTTATGAGGAATTTTCAATGAACATGAAAGTGTATTTTTAAATGTTAATGTTTAGGGAGATAATATACTTTAAAATATTATAATTTATTCATTTAGATAACTATATCTCATCCCAATTAAAACATGTACGAGAATTTTTGAAGAGATTTGGTATGGAAGATTCAATATAAGTCTCAATACCCATATAAATAGGTAATAAACTGATCAAAGATGATACTGTAAAGAATTTAAATTAATAGTAATTAAATAATATCATGGTAATATTTATTTATATTAATACATAAATAACAAACATTGTTTATGTTTTGAATATTTGTACAAGATATTAGAGTGATCCTAAGGAGTCTCACATACTTGAAACAGAAAGAATTATCAAATATGTCAAAGGTACACTCAAATATGTTCTCATGCGTAAAATAATTTGTAGATGTAGATTGGTCTAGTGATTCCAATGATTAGAAAAATACATTAGGCATGACATTTTCTTAGGTGAAATCTATGTTACCTAGTATAATAAAAAAGACAGTTTAGTTACTCTAAGTATAACCAAGGTTTAATATATTCTATTACATGTGATTGTACACAAATGTTGTGGATGAAAGTGCAGTTATAAGGATTTAAAGTGGAAGTTAAGAATCCCTTGAGGATTATATATTACAATCAAAGTGGCATTTATTTTTCCAAGAATATAGTCCAGTATTCCAGATCCAAACATATTGATATCAAATTAAATTTAATTAAGGATAATGTAGATAATGGGAACACATGGTTAGAATATATCACCATAAATTATCATATTATTGATGTATTTAAAAAATCCATGTAAATATAAATATTTAATGATTTAAGCCTAAAAATTTATGTTCATATTTCCCCTCTCACTTCAGGATATGTGGGAATTTTCTCCACTATTATTTGGATTTTTTTTCAAAGTGGGATAAGAAGTAAAAAAATATTATAGGAAAAAGTTACACATTTATCTTTATCTATTGTTAATATGAAGTTGTGGAAATTATAAATAAAGATGACAATAATTGAATGAGTGAAAGGATTGAGGGGGAGTGCATCTAAGTCACCAAGAAAAATATTTCTTATCACTGTGAGATTGAATTATCTTAATTTTTTTTGTGAATTTTTGGACAATATTAGGTAAAGTTTTTTTCTCTTTGAGAATCACTAATAATAATTTAATAATCATAATTATTGAGAGAAAGTGCACCTATGTCACTTGGAAGAATATTACTTATCAAAAAGTTATATAATTCTCTTGAATACATTATCTTATCTTCCAGTGTGGTGTTAAGATTTCTATCTTTAATAATGGTTTTGATTTGATGAATATTGGTGTGAGTTGTTAGTGTTGAAAAAAAATCCAAAGGGGGAGATTGAATAACCCAGTAGTATTGTTTAAGTATGTTATTTATTGTCAAACATTTATAAAAATTAGTGTAATTTTTTGAGGATGTGTTTCTAAGATGTTAGATTGTTTTTGAGATGATATGAGGCTATAGAATAAGTTTTAAGAAGATTTTTAAGATTTTTTATATTAATTATGAGTTGAATTTTTTTAGAGAAATTTTTTTAATAACTATGACTAAGATTCCTAAATGAATTCATAAGAGTAACTCCATGTAGTAATCGAAAATTTAGTAATATATTGAGTTTTCCTGAAAAACATAAAAATAAATTCACTGGAATGTAAGAGTAACTCTACCTAAAAAATGAATTCAACTAAGGATAAAACTTTAAGAATCATTAATTCTTTTATAAGATCCATGATCACTTGAGTGACTAGAAATTTGAAAAAGGGTGAAACCTTAAATAAATAATAAGGGTAAATTGAATATTATATAAGGTTTATTGATCTGATTCATAAGTATCATTTTCATATTGAGTAGTGTGGGATTTTTAAAAATTCATCAAGACACCTAATAGTCATAAGATTCATTTAAAAATAATAATATCCATGTACTCTTATAACTTCCCTAGCCCGAGACCACTCACCTGTGTACATATCCGTGATGCTATAATACCACAGGTGCACCAACCTACATACTATAGGCCACTAATTAGTTGTGAGGGTATAATGTGTCACTGTGGGGACACTATACCTTCATATCAGAGTTAAGAAACAATAGAAAAGTAACCAAACAACTTTCATAAATTATAATCCGGGTATGTAGAATAAATAAAACACAACCATGATATATCAAATGAATGAAATCTAAAGTCATACATTATGAATGATCACCCAATAAGATGATTATATATAAAAAATAAACCAATTAAGTAAATATATGGAGAATCTATCGTCATCCCTAATCCTTAACTCATTTAATTCTAAAAATCCCAGTCGAGCTACTCTAGCCCGATCATGAAACTTTGGGACTCTACCCTACTATAACCTTCAAACAATGTGGTCTTCTCAGGTAACTAGGTGACATGGTCTCCCATGTAGAGTGTGAGGAAAACTTAATATTCCATCACCAATGAAATCCCTAACATAACCAATACTTTAGTGTGTTCACAATTGATATGCTCAAAAAATTAATAAACAAAAGAACATAATAAAATAATATTGTCAATCCTTGGGTTCTAAGGTGACATCCAAGATTAAATATAATATCTATGACTAGTGAAGGATGTTTCTGAGCATGTTGTAACACTATGGCAAGGGTAGGGTATACTCCCTCCCGTAATGTCATCATAAGTTTGTACGATCACTCAGGGGTAGAGCATCCCAATAAGATAATCTCATATATATATATATAGATATATCTCATGTATATACAATCACATTTGGGGGGGGGGGGGTGATCATCCCACTTATATCATCTCATATATAAATATCATCAGTGGTTAGTGTGTCTCTCTTATCCATCTCATATATATATATATATATATATATATATCACATTGGGGAAATCTTGTTTCACCCACTCATATAATTTATTACATTCATTTATTATTAGGGGTAGTGTGTCCCACACATCTATATCATTTATTACATTCATTTATTATTGGATGGCAAGGCATACCTTCCATCCATCTCATATAAGTATCACATCAAAGGGGGGGGGGGGGGAGTGTGTCCTACCAATCCATCTCATTTTTAAATTAATTTATCATTAAGGTGAAGTGAATCCCTCCCATATATCTCATATATGTATATATATATATCACACCTGGGGAAGTGTTTCCCACCAATCCATCTCATGTATTACATTCATTTATTATTGAGGGGTAGTGAGTCCATCCTGGCCATCGAATTTATTATATACAGGGACTATTTTGTCCCACCCATCCATGCCTTATAGTATCATACTCATAGGGATCGACCATATGATAAGACCCATCATATGTCTCATAGGTTATCCTCTCAAGTGCACTACCTATACCTATCATTGAATACCTAAAAGTATATCCTATAATATCCTCTTTACACTAACCTCCCCATGGTTTTCATAAGTTTGGGGAACCCAATGAGGTCCCCTAGGATATGTTATAGTTCATAAATCCTACATGGAATCCTCTATCTCATTCCTAACTCTGAGGCCAATCACTAATGCAAATAAAGGCTTTCACAGTGCTAGTTATAGGGTTTCATCAGTGCTTCAAAAGTGTTGATATTGAGAGTGATGTAAAAAGGGTTCTTTTAACAGTTATTTTTTAGCACTGTTAAAGGCTATATTTTAATAGCGCTAAAAAAAGTGCTGTTAAAAATATGAAAAAATTATTTTTTAACGCTCCCTTAACACCCCATCATCCATCATGCACCACACCCTCTTCCTTAACAATATAAGGCTACCAAAAATACTTGTGCATGCTTATATTTGATCCCAAGACCTCCCTTATGCGACTGAATGCAGTTTACCGATATGCCATGTGTATTTTGTTATATATTGAATGAATATTCTATTTATTTGTATATATTATTAAATTTTTGATATATCTATATTAAATTATATTTATTTAAATCTATTATATATTAATATTTATTTATATATATGAGAATATATATATATATATGTTTATTAATACACGAACATATGTATATATAAAAATTATATATACATATTATTTCATTTTTATATGGTAAATAAAATGGATAATTTTTTAAATTAAATAAAATGAATAATAAATATTTATTTTTATATTTAAAAATAATTTTCTACATAAATATATTGATATATGTATTTATACAAGTGATTTAT
Source organism: Viscum album (assembly GCA_963277665.1). Taxonomy (NCBI): domain Eukaryota; kingdom Viridiplantae; phylum Streptophyta; class Magnoliopsida; order Santalales; family Viscaceae; genus Viscum; species Viscum album. The sequence continues at coordinate 2,091,805,270 of OY728152.1, forward strand.
TATATGTAAATAAGAGAAAATATGTATATATTTAATTATAAATAAATAAATTGTGAAAAAAATTAAAATTTAAAAACCATAATATCAATATGAATGCAATACCTAGGATTAAATCTAGTCTTCACTGAAAAAAGACAATAAGACCCCCATAAACGAGGATGAAAATCCATCAAATGTTAAAAAATCATGGTACCCCCACTAAAAACTCAATTTTGGTGGTCTTTTTGGCCTCTTTTGAACATAAAAAATAGTGAACAGGCCCCCCTAAGTCATCATAGCGTAGAACTCATCACAAGATTAAATTTCATATGTGGTAGATCCCAAACAGACACCCTTATCAAAATTTGTGTCCGTTGGAAGTTTGACTTCTATTTTCAACTTATTTAGGATATTTTTTTATTTTTTTTATTTTCATTATCATAAAATTCTTATTAAATGACTATTATATGTAAAAATTATCAAATTATTAATTAGTTTTTTTAATAATTTTATAATTTGATTTCACTAAATATCTTATATATTAAGTGTAAATGCTTATTTATCCTTATATAAAGAATATTTAATATATATATATATACATATATATCATATTTATATCAATATCAATATATTTATATATTAATATATTATATTTAAGGAAATATAGATTTTTTTTGAAATATACCCTTTCTTAGTGCTAGTAAAAAAGAGCTAATAAAGGCCCCCTTTATTAGTGCTTTTTTAGAAGCACTGATAACGACCCCTTTATCAGCACTTTTTACAAGTGATGATAAAGGGACCCCTTTAACAATGCTTTTTTAGCACAGTGAACAACCCCCTTTAATAACCCTAAAAAAGCAAAGTTAAAGACCCCATTTAATAATGATTTTTCTAGCACTGACAAAGGGGGTCTCTAACTGCACTTTTAGCTAGCACTATTGAAGCCCTAACACTGTATAAATCCAGTTTTGTAGTAGTTAATACTGTCACTTAGAGGTCATAAAATCCCTCATAATTACCAGAATCTTATTACTACTTCACATGCCTTGTTGGACGAGCCATACCATAATCACTCTAGATAGATTTCATAATTCCCAACTCAATTACCATGCCACAGGTAAGTCCCCTCATGCTCAATCAACACAAAATCCTACCTAGGGAATACACACTTTGGACTCATGTACTAGTGGGAGAGGAACACCTTCCACACTCTCTAGTCAACTTGAATGAGGGATATAAGATATGTCATGGTCCCATTATATACTAGTTGGGATAATCATTCTTACTCCACACTCTCCTTTACAAATATGTTCCTAAAGTTACCCATAATGAGGCCACTATATTCTAACCCCTTCATTTATACCCATCTAGGGTATATTTATGTAAAGTCACATAGTTATGATTAAACCCTCATCCATGAGTTTCTAAATCACTAACTAGTTTATAAGGATATATCTTGGCCCTTGAAACTTATTCATTTTTCTTATGTTAAAAGAAACATTACATTATTAATTAAGGGTCAATTGCACAAAGGTGACAAGACAACATATCACATGCTACCCAAAAAATGAATATACATATATAGATATTCAATTGACCACCTACGACATTCATGGAGTTATTCCCTTTAATATAAACTTATCCGACCTCACCAATGCTCATTCAATCCCATTCAGACAACATCCATCAATATAAGGTTCTAAACCATTAAACATCACTTAATAATAAAAAAACAATTTATAAACATTTCCAAAATTTATCCCATAATTAATTTCATGATTAATATCTATATTATATTTAAGGAATTACTTACTAGGTGATTTCTCAAGATCCAATCATTAATAAAAGGGTTGTTCACCACCCTCAACATCCATCTAGACTTTTAATACACCAAAACCATAATTTCTAATTTCAATTAATTCCTTCATTTTCACAAAAAATGTTGGAACCCAAATAAAATTAAAGGCATAAATGTATTTGTTTGAATCTACCCCAAATATAGTCTGATAATCCTTTTGGGACCTCCATTATCTAAACCAACAAAAATCCCCTAGTTAGTAAGGTGATTCTACCATGCTCTAGTAAAATTGTCACCCATGCCCCTACTGGGTCATAATAAATCATTAGTGGGAAAGGGAGGAATAAACCAAGAATGAATCACTATATATCTAATATGAGATATATGATACATAATATAGGTCCATATGTAAAATAATTTTCTTATGCATTTTTCATAAATATGATAATTTTACCTATTACGTAACATATTTTTCATATGTAATATTTTAAACTTATCTAGTCTTTCATACATAATATATTAATACACATGTAATATATTTTATCTTGATCCATAATATATTTTCAATACTTAATATTTTATTAATTTGTAAAAATTTCATACATATGATATTTTCTTCCATGCATAAGATAATTTTCCATATATAATATAATATTCTTTTCTACCTTGTAACATGTAATGTTCTATACATAGAGAAAAATTAAAAAAATAGTCAAAAATAAAAAAACCCAAATCACTCCAAAATTACCCCAATTTTTTTCAACACCTACAAGACCTCTTAAAATATACCACCTACTAAATATTGTATCTATTCATAACCCTAGAAATTTTCAACTACTAAGACCAGATTCTCAACCAATTCTAACACATCCACACCCGAAGTGGGTCTAAATTTTCTTTTCCACATATATGACCATTACACTGACCATTCTGTAAAGACCCAGAAATCCTGTGGATTTTTTTGTAATACATGGGATTTTTACGAGTCTTTGAAAACAGATGGCTCTTGATTCTGAGGCCCGGTGTGCCCGGAATCAATTTCTTAAGTTTAGTTTGGGTACGTTCAGTAAACGTACGAGCAGGTTTCTATAAATTTCTAACCGATGCTCGAAATCGAAATCCAAGAGCACTGTTGAACTCGCAACGTAGATATTATCTTATGAAGACTTTCACTTTGACGACAGTGATTCGAGGATAAAAGTTAGTTTTTGGGTTTTTGTGTGAAGTAATAAAATAAAGTAAGCTCAATTTATTTTATTTTTAACCGCCATGTGGAGTTTGGGTGGTTAAAACCTCCTCATAGGAGTTGGATGTGGGACCACCACACCTTAACCTCCCTTGGGAGGTTATGGTGGTGGGGCCCACCCAAGAATAACCTCCTTTGAGAGTTTATGACATGGGGACCACATGAGGCTTAACCCCCTATTAATAGAGGAGGGTAAAACCTCCTCAACTCCCAATTAAATGAGGAGAAACACCATGACCTTCTCCACCTTAATGGAGCCAACTCCACTTTTTTTTAATTTGTGCCAACTCTCAAGCATTAATTAGGTGGAGCCTCTTAATTTAAATCTCCATTTTGAAATGTTATGCCAACTCCACCCCATTAATTAAACGAGTCAACTCATTTAATTAAATCACTCAATTTGAATTTATGCTAACGAACATAATAGATCCTAATCTATTATTGGGATACAATTTCATTTTGGGTGGAGTGGAGAGAAAGGAGGAACTTGGGAGAAATATTGGGAGAAGGCTCCCAACGAAGAATGCTTCCAATGAAGAACACCTTCGAAAACGAAGAACGATCTTCCTCAACTCTCTTCCTTAGAACCCCCTTCGATGCGAGACATCTTCGACCGATCTTCCCTCCTCATCGTCATCAACGAACCGACGCACAAGCTTGGATTGGAAGTGCATGGAAGACACGACGAATGACGACAACATCGTTTTCTTCTCGTGACTTCATAGTCGAGCAACGATCAAAGGTAGGGGGTTTACCTTGAGTATTATTCATTTCCTTCTTCTTATCTTTGTTTAAAAGGAATCGATGCGATGTATTGTAAACAATTGTTGTTCAACTACCTTCCACTTTGTTGAACGAATTGTTATCATCCCTAAACGTAGAGGGTGCATTCCAAACTAACATGGCCTGACTCCCTCCGCCGATCATTTTGTAAAGTTTCTTTCGGCATGGCGATGAAGCGACAATGAGGCGACAAAGGTGCCAACGTCAAAGGTCATGCTACCTGCGGCCTCTGTAAACGCGCCACCCCCACGGTGCACCGATGTTCCCGGCTGAACACCGCCGGCCCACGCCGGCCCGAGCCGCGCCGAACTGGCCTACTTGGCCCCCACCGGCCACTGGCCCGCCTGCCCGCAGCCTACCCGCGTGCTGCCTGCGCGCCATGCCTGCCCACACGTGTGCTGCCTGCGCACCCCATGGCCTGCCCGCGCGCTACCTGACATTCCACCGGCCTACCCGCGCGCTACCCACGCGCCCCGCGGCAGGCCCGCGCGCGGCCCGGTGCCCCGCCGGCCTATCAGTGTGCTTCCCGCGTGCCCCATGGCCTACCTGATCGCTGACAGCGCGCCCCGCGGATTGCATGCCCGCTGCCCACGTGCCCCGCCGGCCTGCTTGCGCGCTGCCCGCACCCCGCGCGGCCTAACCGCGCGCTGCCCGCGTGCCCCACCTTTCTGCCTGCGCGTTTCCCGCGCACCGCGTGGCCTAACCGCACACTTCTCGGTGCCCTTCTGGCCTACCCGTGCCCTATGCGGCCTTCCCGCGCCCTACCCATCACCCTGCGCGGCCTGCCCACGCCCCGACTCCTAGCCGAACCAGACGAGCCGCCCCGGCCACCCGAGCCGGCCTGCGGCGTCCTTCACGACGTTGCAGGCCAAACAGGCTCGACTTTCCAGGCCGAGCCGCCCAAGCTGTGCCCCATGTGGTGTTGGACGAACTAGCCCCGACCTCCGGGCCAAGCCGCCATAGTAGTGACCTTCGGGCTGAACCGCCCTTGCAGTCCGCTAGGCCGGGCCCAGCGGACCAGGCCGAACCTATCGGGCTGACCTTCCTAGCGGGCCAGGTGATACCCAGCAGGTCTGACCGGGTTAACCCAAACTGGGTCGTCCCATTCTAGGTTGGGCCAAGTCGGTTCGTCTGGGTCGGACCGGGCCCGGGCCCATTACCGACCCTGTTACTTCCTTTCGCCGTATCTTTGGAACCAGATGACCGTTTGACGAACCGTCAGTGGTGATGGTTTTTTTGTAGAACGACAGTCCCTTTGAGTATACGCCACTAGAGTTCGGGGTAATGTTGAGATACGGTCAGGTTGGATCATACACGAATCCAACCGGGCCCCCGAGACTAAAAACCTAATAACTCACAGACCAGAAGTCCGATTGACACGCCGTCTATTGCATTGAGACCCCTATGACGAGACAGACCATTGAGATACATCCTCATGGGACTTGGTGGAAGTTAATGTGTCAAAACTTGGATTTAGGAGAGAACCCTCCCGAAATCAAGCGTGATTTGTAAAAACCCTGTGGCTGGCTGTGCACTGACAACTGTTCCTGGATCATGTGTTTGTCCTACAGTTCTGACTTCTATCCCTGGATCATGTGTTGGTCCGACAGAATAGCTGGTCCTGGATCATGTGTTGGTCTGATAGCTTTGACGACTGTTCCTGGATCATGTGTTGGTCTGACAGTTCTCACTTATATTCCTGGATCATGTGTTTGTCCGACAGAATAGATGGTCTTGGATCATGTGTTGGTCCGACAGCTCTGACGATTATTCTTGGATCATGTGTTGGGCTGACATTTCTGACTTCTATTCCTGGATCATGTGTTGGTTCGACAGAATAGCTGGTCCTGGATCATGTGTTGGTCTGACAGCTCTGATGATTCAGTGGCTATATCTGATCATATCTATCTCTCTACATAAGTTGTATACATGTGTGAGCCGAGTCAGTAACTCTTGTGTTTCCTCGTGATTGAGATGGATTACTTGATAACTTAGGTATATGTATAGGCATATACCTGAGTGGGGTTATCTATTGATTTCATACTTGTGTTTTATCCTTGTTGGATTTTGTGAGACCTTGAGGGTCTTGGGGTCCCTACTGAGTATTTTTATACTCACCCCAGCATGGGCTATGCCCGCACCTCGTTGTGTTGGATGTAGACGACAGACAACACTGATTGAGGCTAAGTAGTAGGACTGGACAATACCCGAAGGTGGACCTTACGATGAGTCTGTGCACAGAGGAGACTGAAGAATGTAGAGTGTTGAGGAGGCCATCTATACCTACCCTTCAGGTAGGAACCCTGGAGGATGATCTTGTGGATGCTTTACTTTTCTTCAGTTGTACTTGTACTTTATTGTTGGGATTGTATTTCCAGCCCCCTTTACTTTTTCATCACTCTTTTATATACAAATTTACTTAGTGTTTTGCTTTCATCTCGTACTCTGTTGTGTGAGCTTACTCTATATAAATGCAATGCATTCCCAGTTTTAGGGAATTATGCCTTTGGTGCTAGTCGCCAGCCCTTGGCCTATGGAAAACGTGCTTGGGGTAGTCATGACACAGGCCCTAGGGGAAGGGTCGTGACAAATTGGTATCATAGGAGTCGGTTCTACCGCAGAACTTAGGATTCTGATCTTTCTTTTCTATGAAGCAATAGTGTTAAGAGTACTGAGTGTGGTTTTTAGTCCAGGGAGTCCAGTGTGGGTGCGGTGGCTGATGTATCCATACACCAGGACCCTGAATTCCGATTTCTGACTAAGTGCATGAAAACACTGATTGCATGTGTGTTTCAAGAGTTTTCTTTGTGATCTCTTTGAGTCAGCTCACCATGTATAACTTACTGAACTTGGTGCACCTGTTCTTTATCAGGATGCTGCTGCGTAGACAGCCAGCTAGGGTTTTCGAGAGAGTACACGATGACGGCCCACTGAGCGACGAGGCTCCAGTGTAGGGACCTCTTACTAGGTTGAAACCTTTGGGTGGTGTACCGGCAGTAGCACCACCCGTTGGGCAGCAGATTCCACTAGCCTCACTGGCGGATGGTGCACGCCGACTCAGCATATTTCACGAGTTCTAGCGGTAGTGGTCTCCAAGGTTACGAGGCGAGACAGATTCCCAGGCAGCAAAGGACTGGATGGAGGTGATTTCTAGATTCTTATGCCTAGTTGAGACACTCGTAGAGTAGATAGTGATCTTAGCTACTAGTGTTTTTCCAGTGAGTGACCATGAGGTTGGTACGCATAGTGATGAGACTTCGGTACGTGGGCCAATGCCTAAGATTGTACCTTCAGGTAGTGTTCCAGCTACATCACTTCCCGTTGATTAGTAGTTACGACCGACAGTACCAGTAGAGGAAACTTATAGGCTTAGTGCCTTACATGTGTTTCAGCATCATATACCCCTCAGGTTCTGAGGTGAGCCCGACTCATAGGCGACTGAGGACTGGCTCGAGGAGGTGGCTGAGAGTTCTCTAGAACTTCTATAGCTTTGAAAGGATGAAATGTCGGTAGTTTAGTATTCATTGAGGCGTACCAATCTTTCCCGGTACTCAATGAATACGATACGATCAGTTCTTCAGGGCTCAAACTTCTAAGATATGTGTGTTTAAATGACATCCGAGCCAACACTATTCCTCTATGCATTCCATCTTATGCTAGGGTGATAGAGAGAACCTTTGTGGTTGAATGTTCTTTGGCTGAGCGGATACAACCAGTGAATGTTAGCAATGGGAAATCATGAAACTGGCACCAGTCTCAAAGACTTGAGAATGTAAAATGTTTCTAGAAGAGGAAGTGTTAAGGACAAATGAATATGCAGGGAATTAGAGGTGGAAGTAGAGCTAGGAGAGCAGCATGATGTGGTGTACATTTCAACATGTTATAACCACCCGCCTTTGTAGTCTCCGCCAGGCTCATAGAGCTGGAGGACAAGGGAAGATAGTAGCTTCATGCGGTTAAGGAGTGTGACCCAAGGGCCCTAGGAATGATTCGAGGTACGGTCTGTGTCTACTACTAGCTTCTGTATCAATAGACATAGGTACCAATCATTACTTCCTTCTACAAATCTTGTCCCAGACCTAGAGTTTCCGGTTATATCATTGACTTAACCCTCACATCTGGAGATACCTTTGGGAGGAGACTCGATAATCACACTTACACCGACAGTGTGATCTAAACCTTGAGGTGAGAGTTTCGGTTGGAACCTCTTGGTGTCAGTGTTGAGGCCTTATGACCTTAGTTTGGGTATGGACTGGGCTACCAAAGTTCATACACAAATTGACTGTATTAGGAAAAAAGGTTGTGGTTTATCTACAACATTGGGATGAGGTTTTCCTTAGTCGAAAAAAAGGAAACCTAGGTAGAACAGGTTAAACTCATGCATAGGAGGGTGCATCTGATCACTATTAAGTCAGCCAACCTTACCCTTGTGGAAGTAGGAGTTTTGAGTTTTCAGTTCCAAATAGGAGTGACAGAATATGGGGACATCTTTTCAAAAGATGTTTCCAAGATTACCCCCCCAAAGGGGGTGGGAAATCTGTTTTGGCTGGATACTACCTGAGGTTTGTTCCAGACATCTCTAGAGTTGCAGCACCACTATCAACCATGAAAAAAGAAGGGGAAACCCTTCGTGTGGTCAGAGAGATGCCAAAAGAGATTTCAGGAGCTAAGGTAGAGGCTGACTAGTGCCCCCATCTTGAGGATTCCAGAGGAAGGTGTATGGTACGTAGTCTACTACAACACATCAAGGACCAGACTCGGGTGTGTCCTGATGTAGGAGCGAGAGTGATCGTATATAGTTCTCGGCAGCTAAGACAACACGAGTAGAACTACGCTACCCATGACCTGGAGTTAGCAGCAGTGGTCTTCGCCTTGAAGATGTGGTGGCACTATCTTATGGGAGAACGTTTTATTGTGTACTCTGATCACAAGAGTCTCATGTTTATCTTCTCTCAGAAGGACCTGAACCTGAGACAGTGACGATGGCTTGAGTTCCTCCAGGACTATGACTTCGTGATAGTCTATACTCTTGGGAATGGGAACGTTGTTGCAGATGCTCTCAGAAGGAGATCTGGTATACAACTTCTAGGAGAGGTGATAGAGAAACTATCTTCCTTATAGATATCCTTTGTGGATAGGGATGGAGCAGCCTTTCTACAGTCTCTTACAGTCATTCCCCCACTTCTTCAGCGAGTTAGGGAAGCACAACATAGAGACGCTGACTGCGAGACATGAAATGATCAGATATCCATATGGTAGACACCTGATGGATTTTATGAAGGTGGGTAGCACTTCATTCTCTTAAGAGGATGTATTATGGTACCAGTGTCACTTCAGGATGAATTTTTGAGGGAGTTCCACACATCCCCTTGAACGGTACATCCGGGTGTGGCGAAGATGTATTATGACCTTAGACGACAACACTGGTGGAAAGGTATGAAGAAGGCGGTAGCAGAGTTTGTCTCACGATGACTCACTTATTAGAAAGTGAAGGCAGAGCACCAAGTACCAGAAGGCTTAGTTCAGCCTTTAGAGGTCCTAGAGTGGAATTGGGATGGGATATTCATGGACTTCGTGACGGGTCTTCCACATACATCCAGGGGTCACAACTCAATTTGGGTGATCATCGACCGAATCACCAAGTCGGCCCACTTCCTACCGATCAGAGAGTAGGGTTCAATAGAGATCTTGAGACACCTCTATGTGTAGGAGATTGTGAGATTTCATGGTATACCTTCGATGATTGTCTCCGATATGATGCATGGTTTACTTCCTGGATATGGAAGGGGTTGCATGAGGCTTTCGGGACACAACTTCGTCTGAGCACCGCCTTCCATCCTCATACATATGGTCAAAATGAGTAAACCATTCAGACCCTCGAGGACATGCTACGTGCTTGTGTCCTCAACTTCAGTTATAGCTGGGAGGACCAATTACCTTTAGAGGAGTTTTCATACAACAACAACTATCACTCTACCATAGGGATGACACCTTTTGAGGCATTGTACGGGTGACCTTGCAGATCACCCTTGTGATGGACTGACCATAGGGAGTTAGCACTGGTGGGACCAAAGATGGTACGAGCTACCATGGAGAAGGTGCAGATCATCCAGGAGCAGATGAAGACTACACAGAGTTGCCATAAGTCGTATACCGAGAGGAGATGGACACCTCTGGAGTTCGAGGATGGCGACCACGTCTTTATACGGGTCTCACCTCGACAAGGTCTATAGAGGTTTGGCCGTGGCATAAATTTATCTCTGAGATTCATCGGACTTTTCCAGGTCCTTAGAAACATAGGAGAGGTGGATTACCGCTTGTCTCTTCCACCTCAGTTGCACCGGGTGTACGACGTCTTCTACATATCCCAGCTGAGGGGATACGTGCACGAATCTTCTCACATCATCGACCATGGAGAGCTGGAAATCGATGATGGGGCGACTTTCACGAAGGTTCTAGTGGAGATTGAGGATCGATAGGAGCGGGTCCTAAGTGGACGGTTGATACCTCTGGTGCACGTTCGCTGGCAGCATGGGAACCACCAGGAGAGCACATGGGAGTGGGAGGCTCAAATCCGTGCTCAGTACCCCCATTTGTTCCCTTAGTTCAAGTTGTAGCTTACAGGGATGTAAATCCCTAAGGTGAGGAGAATGTAAAGACCCGAAAATCTTGTGGGATTTTTTTAATACATTGGATTTTTACGAGTCTGCGAAAACTGACAGCACTTGATTTCGAGGCCCGGTGTGCCAGGAATCAATTTCTGAAGTTTTGTTTAGGTACGTTCAGTAAACATACGAGCGGGTTTTTATAAATTTTGTACCGGTGCTCGGAATTGAAATTTGAGAGCACCATTGAACTCACAATGCCGATATTCTCTTAAGAAGACTTTCACTTCGACGATAGTGATTCGATGATAAAAGTTAGTTTTTGGGTTTTCGTGTGAATTAATAAAATAAAGTAAGCTCACTTTATTTTATTTTTAACCGCCATGTGGAGGTTGGGTGGTTAAAACCACCTCATAGGAGTTAGAGGTGGGACCACCACACCTTAAACTCCCTTGGGAGGTTATGGTGGTGGGGCCCACCCGAGCATAACCTCATGTGAGAGGTTATGATGTGGGGACCACAGGAGGATTAGCCCCTATTAATGGAGGAGGGTAAAACCTCCTCAACTCCCCATTAAATGAGGAGAAACCCCATGACTTTCTCCACCTTAATGGAGACAACTCCCCTGTTTTTTTTAATTTGTGCCACCTCTCAAGCATTAATTAGGTGGAGACACTTAATTTAAATCTCTATTTTGAATTGTTATGCCAACTCCACCCCATTAATTAAATGAGTCAACCCATTTAATTAAATCACTCAATTTGAATTTACGCCAACGAACGTAATAGATCCTAATATATTATTTGGCTACAATTTCATTTTGGGTGGAGTGTAGAGAAAGGAGGAACTTGGGATAAATATTGGGAGAAGGCTACCAACGAAGAACGCTTCCAACGAAGAACACCTTTGAAAACAAAGAATGATCTTCCTCAACTTTCTTCCTTGAAACCCCCTTCGACGCGGAATGTCTTCGACCGATCATCCCTCCTCATCATCATCAACGAACCAACACACGATCTTGGATTGGAAGTGCGTGGAAAACGCGACAAACGACGAAAACATCATTTTCTTCCTGTGACTTCATCATTGAGCAACGATCAAAGGTAGGGGGTTTACCTTGATTATTATTCATTTCTTCCTTCTCATCTTTGTTTAAAAGGAATCGATGTGATGTATTGTAAAAAATTATTGTTCAACTTCCTTCCTCTTTGTTGAAGCAATTGTTATCATCCCTAAACGCGGAGGGTGCGTGCCAAACTAACATGACCTAACTCCCTCTTCTGATCTTTTTGTGAAGTTTCTTTCGACTTGGAGATGAAGCGGTAATGAGGCGACGAAGGCACCAGCAAAAAAGGGCACGCTACCCGCGACCTCCATGAACAGTAAAGCCCCCGCGATAAACCAGTGTTCCTGGCCGAACACCACCGGCCCACGCCGGCCCGAGCCATGCCGAACCAGCCTGCCCGACCCCCATCGGCCACTGGCCCGCCTGCCCAAGACATACCTGTGCGCTGCCCTCGCACCTCATGGCCTGCCAGCGTGCCATGTGGTTTACCCTTGCTCTACCCGGCGCCCCGCCGGCCTCCCCGCGCGCTGCCCGCTCGCCCCGCGGTCTGGACACGTGTTGTCCGCGCATCCCGAGGCCTGCCCGCTCACCCCTACGGACTGCCCACGCGCTGCCCGTGCCTCGCTGGCCTAACCGCGCCCTACCCGTCGCCCTGAGGCCTACCCGCGAATTACCCGTGCTCCCCGCCGACCTGCCCGTGTGCTGCCCGTGCCCCACGCGGCCTGCCCGCGCCCCAGCTCCCGGCCGAGCCGCACCGGCCACCCGAGTTGGCTCGCGGTGTCCTTCACGGTATTGCTGGCTGAATCGTCTTGGATTTCTGGGCTGAGCTGCCCAAGCCACACCCCACGTGGTGCTGGCCGAACTGGCCCCGACCCCCGGGCTGAGTCGCTTACGTGGCGAATTTCGGGCTGAACCGCCCCTGCAGTCCATTGGCCCGAGCCCAGAAAACCGGGCCAAACCTAGCAGGCTGACCCACCCAGCGGGCCAAGTCCAACCCAGCGGGACTGACCGGGTTGACCCATACCGGGTCGGCCCAGTCTGGATTGGCCCGAGTCGGTTCGACTGGGTCGGACCGGGCCCGAGCCCATTACCGACCTTGTTACTTCCTTTGGTCGTATCTTTGGCACCAGACGACTGTTTGATGAACCGTTAGTGGTGCTGGTTTTCTTGGAGCACGAAAGTCCCTTTGATTATACCCCACTGGAGTTCAGGTTAATGTTGAGATACGGTCAGGTTGGATCGTACACGAATCCAACCGGGCACCCGAGACTAAAAAGCTAATAACTCACATACCGTGTGTCCGATTGACGTGCCATCTGTTGCGTTGAGACCCCTATGACGAGAAGGACCTTTGAGATACATTCTCGTGGGACTTAGTGGCATTTGATGTGTCGAAACCTGGTTTTAGGAGCATACACTCACAAAATCAAGTGTTATTTGTGGAAACCCTGTGGCTGGTTGTGCACTGATGACTGTTCCTGGATCATATGTTGGTCCGAGAGTTCTGAATTCTGTTCCTAGATCATGTGTTTGTCCAATAGAATAGCTGGTCCTGGATCATGTGTTGGTCCGACAACTCTGACGACTGTTCCTGGATCATGTGTTGGTCTGACAGTTTTGAATTCTGTTCCTAGATCATGTGTTGGTTCGACAGAATAGCTGGTCCTAGATCATGTGTTGGTCCGACATCTCTGACGATTGTTTCTAGATCATGTGTTGGTCCGATAGTTCTGACATCTGTTCTTGGATCATGTGTTGGTCCGATAGAATAGATGGTCATGGATAATGTGTTGGTATGACAACTCTGATGACTTAGTGGCTATATCTGATCATCTCTATCTCTCTACATAATTTGTATACCTGTGTGAGCTGAGTCAGTAACTCTTGTGTTTCCTCATGATTGAGATGAATTACTTGATAACTTCAGTATATGTATGGGCATATACCTAAGTGGGGTTATCTGTTGATTTCATACTTTTGGTTTATCCTTGATGGATTTTGTGAGACCTTTAGGGTCTCAGGGTCCCTACTGAGTATTTTTATACTCACCCCTGCACGGGCTATGCCCACACCCAGTTGTGTTGGATGCAGATGACAGACAGCGCTGACTGAGGCTGAGCAAGAGGACTGGACGGTACCCGGAGGTGGACTGATTAGCCACTAAATGAGGCTAATATTCATTGTTAGTATATATAATATTCATGTGATTTATTATTCATAAACACCATTTTAGTGCATTTTACACTTTGAACATCATTTCACATTATGATTGTAATTCTTTCTTAAAATGCACTATTATGTGGTACATTTTTGAACATCATTTAAAGTACCCAATGATTAATATGATTATTATACATATTTTAATTTGATATTTTGGTAAATTTATCTGAACTTAAATATGAACATGTTTTATTTTGGGATCAATGGATAATTCATGGAAGAAGATGAGGATATTTTGTGATGAAAGGAAACAATTCTAGAGAAGTCAGATTGGACACCAGCCCACTGATGAGAATGTGCGGATGAATATAAAAACCCAATGAAGCCCAAATTTCTTGGGATGCTATAATACATATATAGGAACAAATAATTATTCAGGATCCAGTGCTAATTCGGCCTCCATTGTGGTCATTTAGGCATCCCATGTTAGAGATAAAATTCCGGGATAGATTCTGCATCCCAGAAAAACATCTCACTAATCTAATCTTATCTCCAAAGATACAACTCCAAATGGGCCCCAATTTTACAGGAGGTTAGGAGACATCCGGGGATCCATTTTATTATTCTATGTACCATTGTGATTTGGCCATATATAATGTTGTAAAAGCACGTGTGTTCGGTGGATGAAAGCTGGATGCCACCTCGGGTAAAGGGTGGAAAAATCAACACTCCCTCAACTTTCCACCCACCAATGGCCTACCAAAATTAATTGAGGAGACTTGTACTATTGGAGGATTGAACCAAGGCTTAAAAAATGCCTATTTAAGGGAGTGGTGGTGGATGATTTTTTCATCGTTTGTGCGTTTTTCAATTGTAATGTTATGCTGCGATATTGTTGTCTCAAGTTTGTCTTTCACATGTAAGTTATTCAATTCACTTTAGTTTATTAATACAATCTCTTCTTTTCCTCTTATTATTTTGTTCTTTATATCAATTTTATACTGTTGGTTCAAGGTGTGAATTTATTCACACGAAACCTTGTAAAATTATTCACACAATGGTGGAGTGATCATTTTCTTTTTATTGTTTTCTTTACTTCTTCATTTCCTCCCTCATGAGTCTACTTCCTGCTTCCATTGAAACCATAGAATAAATGGAGGGATAACCCACTTATGGGTTGATCCAAGGGAGTATCAAGGGGCTGGATTGGATGTTATTTATCAACCCATTAATTTATAATCACTTCTTTAATTGAGATTTTTATTTGATGATTTTTAAGCTCCATCGTCCTTGTTGAATTTAAGGCCGCACACTTCAAGTGCTAATATGAACCTTTACCTTGAAGTGATCAAAAATTTGATCCTTCAAGTGTGTAGGTGATTATTATTAAAGTGTGTAGGTATTAAACTAGTAAGTGAGGATGTTGTTTGATCTTCTTAAATGAACCCATCTTAGATATTAGAAATTGAAATAGTTGAAAAAGAATTACATCCAATCCACCCTGAGCGATAACCTAGGATCAACTCATTATTTTAAATTGAATTAACTTAAATTTGTTATTTATCCTTCAAACCCATATAAAATAAACCCAATTTTTCCACTTCATAGCCAAAAACAGTTCATAGAATGTACGTGTCTATAGGTTTCTTCTTAGGTCTCTGAGGATTCGATAACCCAAGCTAAACTACAAGTACCGTTCTACCTTCATCTCTTGGGTATATTTGAGAGAGAATCAAATTTTGACACCATTTCTGGGGACCCAATTAAGTCATCTAAACACCCATTCTATTCTCCCCCATTTCTTCTTTTCTCATCCAAATTCTCTTATCTTATCCCTTTCTCGTTTTTTTTGGCGCATGTCCGCCTATACCCATGATAATTCAAATAGACTAGTTAGGGTGGATAGTCCTGGGGTTGGGGAGTCAAGTACACCAAGGGAAATCTTTCCATTAGATCCTAATATTCCTAATACTCTAGATTCCATAATTGAGCCTATTTCAATGGAAGGTCTTCAAGGAAACCAACTCATAAACCCAGGTGGGAACCAAAATGGAAACCCAAATGAGGCAGCCCCAAACTTGGGGAATGCAATTGATCAAACCATGAATGCCTACCTCAAACCTTCCTGGACTAATGCCCCCTAATGCATTAGACACAATTACCTAGGAGATTCCAACTACATCTTTAAACCCCATGTCCTAAACCATCTTCCAACATTCCATGGAATGGAGTCCGAGATGCCCTACCTTCACATTAAGGAATTCAATGACATTGTAAAAACCATGTGTCCCCCACTTCAACTAGAATCAGATAAGATGAGGCTATTTCCTTTTTATTTAAAGTATCGAGCTAAAAATTTGATAAACAATTTGATACCATCATCCATAAACTCTTGGGACCAACTACAAAGAGAATTCTACAAAAAACACTTTCCCCACCACAAAACAATTCCACTTAAAAAGAGTATCCAATTTTTTTTTGAAAAAGAGGGAGAGTCATTCTATGATAAATGGGAGTGGTTAAATGACACTCTAAACATGGTTCCACACCATGGTTTTTCTATACCTGAAAAAGTGAGAATTTTCTATGAAGGGTTGTGTCCAAGGAAGAAACAATTCATTGACATGATTTGTAATGGAACCTTTAAAAACAAAGCCCCAAATGATGCTTACGAGTATCTAGAAATTCTTGCTGAAAAAAACCAAACATGGGGAAATTCACCTTATTCAAAAAATCCATAAATAAATATTGGAATTAATACACTTAGAGAAGAGGAAAGCCTCAGGGCTAAACTCACAGAACACTCTAGGAAGGTTGAAGAGATAGACCTTACGAAAGTCCATGAAATCCAAACTGTAGACCTTGTTTGCACAATTTGTGACAAACACGACCATAATACAGAAAATTTCCCAGCCATTCCATCCATGAAGGATGTTATTTTAGGAGGACCCCCAGAGGAAGTAAATTCTTTGAACTTTCAAAAGCCTCAATATCAAAACACCTTCAACCCAAGGTATAACGACCACCCAGGCTTCCGCTAGAAAGATAACCAACAACCTAGCCAAACACAGGGACAAAATCCTTACCCCCATCAGAACTACCAATCCCATAATTAGTTCCAAACCCGACCTATCCAATACCAATTTCCACCGGTACATTTTCAACAAACCATCGCACCTCCAAAATATCCACTTGGGATAAACCAATTTACTCAAGCACTAACCCAAATTGTTCCACAAATCCTACTAGAAAAATTGTGCAAACAAATGGAGAGGATGAACTCAGAAGTCTCTTCCTAAAAACAAGAACTTAAACCATCAAAACTGGAAAGGCACCCATTCCTACTCAGGCGGTTCCATCCTCAACTTCAAGGGGAGAGTCAAGTTTCACTCAAACAACTCATGAACAATTAAAGACTGTGACTATTTTAAGAAGTGGAAAATCAATTGAGAAACCTGAATAACTAATTCAGAACCCACCTGAAGATTCAAACTTGGAGGAAAATTTAAATAAACCAAATTCTCAAACTGAAAAACATGATAACATTGTCAAAGAAAAAACTCTTCAACAAACAACCCCACAACCTTCACCATTTCCTCAACGCATGAGGGGGAAAACCAAGCCTGAATTGAGTGAAACATTGATGGAAATCTTCTCACAAGTCAAGTTGAACATTCCCCTTCTCGATTCTATCCAAACCATACCTGCCTAATCAAAGTACCTTACATACTTGTGAACTTTTAAAAGAAAATTTTCACATAAAAATCAAGTCCTTTTGGCTACTAATGTGAGTACCACCATTCAAGGGACCATTCCTCTTAAGTTGAAAGACCCGGGTTTCCCTTACATCAATGTTGAACTAGGAGAGAACAAAGTTGTCAAGGCCTTGAGTGACCTAGGTGCTAGTGTCAATATCATTCCCTATGTTGTGTACTTCCAGTTAGGCTTAGAATAACTCCAACCCACATCTGTCACACTTCAACTTACTGATCATAGCATTAGGGTTCCAAAGGGGATTTTAAAGGACATTCTGGTAAAGGTTGAAAACTTCATCTACCCTGCTGACTTCATTGTCCTTGACAACCATACAAACTTAGGAAATAAGGAACAAACCCCAATTATCCTTGTTCATCCCTTCCTTTCATCAATCAACTCTGTTATCTGAGTCCGAAATGGGAACATAACCATCACCTTTTGAAACATGAGTCTAGACTTGAACATATATAATTCAATCTCACAAATAGGGGATGGCGAGGACATTCATGAAGTAAACATGACAGGAAGAATTGATAAAGAATCCATAGAACATCACGGAATATTTGATGAATGTCTAAGTCAGGATGAGATTTATTTCCTTTGTTCATATGAAGGAAGTTTATCTCCTTGGATTGAATCATTTTTAAATTTCTCTTATGATGAATTCTTAGGTCCAACAATCAGTGAAACCTTTCAAGAAACCACTTTCATGGAGACCACTCCAAATTCCTTCCCTAAATCTGATCAAGCCAATCTATTATCGGAAAATTCTACATGTGGGGAATCAATCCTATCTAAAACTTTATGAAATAAAATTGATCTTGATCCAATGTCCCAATATTCTACTGAAATTATGAAACGACCTGAGCTTGAATTGAAGGAACTTCCCGCCGCACTCAAGTATGCTTTCCTAGGGGACAATCAAACACATCCTATTGTCATTTCTTCTTCTATTGAATCCAATCATGAGAGGATGATTCTAGATGTACTTAGGAAACATAAGAAATCCATTGATTGGACCTTGACTGATATTCCTGGGATTATCCCACTTATCGGGACTCATAGGATTATTTTAGAATATGATTCAAAGACATGTTGTCAACCTCAATAGAGACTCAATCCTAATCTCATGGAGGTAGTAAGGAAGGAACTTTTGAAATTGTTAAAAGCTGGTATCATATATCCCATAGCTGAGAGTGAGTGGGTCAGCCCAATCCAAGTGGTTCCAAAAAAGGCTGGAATCACAGTGATAACCATTGGGGATGGAGAGATTCTTCCAACTAGGGTGAGTAGTGGATGGAGGGTATGTATTGACTATAGGAAGCTAAACTCATTCACCAATAAGGACCATTTCCCCTTACCATTCATTGACCAAGTCCTTGAGAGAGTGGCAGGTCATGCCTTCTACTGTTTCTTAGATGGGTACTCAGGGTATAATCAAATTGAGGTCTCCCTAGAAGATCAAGGGAAGACTACATTCACATTTCCATTCAGAACCTTTTCTTTCAAAAGCTTTCCCTTAGGGTTATGAAATTCCCCTGGAACCTTACAACGGTGCATGATTGGAATCTTCTCAAACATGGTAGGGGATTTTCTAGAGGTCTTCATGGATGAGTTATCTGTGTTTGGGGATACATTTGAGGGATGTCTGCAGAATGTGGAGAAAGTCTTGTCAAGATGTGAAGAATAAAATATGGTCCTAAACATGGAAAAATTCCATTTCATAGTTAAAGAGGGACTAGTTCAAGGCCATCTGGTCTCAGGTAGGGGGATTGAAGTTGATAAATCCAAGGTTGACATCATCCATCACCTTCCATCACCCAAAACCATCAAGGAAGTGAGGTCTTTCTTAGGAAATGATGGTTTCTATAGAAGATTAATCAAGGAATTTAGTTCAATCTCCCACCCCCTTTGTGATCTCCTAGTAAAGGATGCTCCATTTGTTTAGATAGAAAGCTGTGAGGGTTCATTCTCAACCCGAAAATCCTCTCTCACCTCTCCTCCCATTATGAAATCTCCAAATTGGAACCTTCCTTTCGAACTTATGTGTGATGCCAGTGACTTTGCTGTTGGAGCTGTGTTAGGAAAATGTTGTGAAAAAACTCTTTATGTCATTTCTTATCCAAGAAAATCCTTAAATGATAGCCAAATCATCTACACCACTATTGAGAAGGAGTTACTTGCTATTGTGTTTGATTTAGAGAATTTTAGGTCCTACCTCTTAGGATCCACCATCACTGTGTTCACTGACCATTCTACACTAAAATATCGCTTCCAAAAACAAGATGCCAAGGCTAGACTAATTAGGTGGGTCCTTCTCTTACAAGAATTTGACCTCACAATCAAGGATAAAAAGGGAGTTGAAAATGTTGTAGCTGATCACCTCTCTAGGATGGAATTCAAATACAACTCAAATCACCTTTCTGTGTCTGATTCATTTCCTGATGAACACCTATACTCTATGAGTGACTACCCTTGGTATACCGACATAGCCAATTTCTTAGTTACATGAGTCATTCCAAAATTCTTACGGACTCAAGCTCTAAGGAAATTCCTTTCTAATGTTAGAGACTATGTGTTTGATGATACATACCTCTATAAGTTTTGCCTTGACCAAGTCATTAGGAGGTGTGTTCCAGAATCTGAACAAGAGTCCGTCCTTAAATTCTATCATAGTGAGGCATGTGGAGGTCACTTTTCCTCTAAGAAAAAATCTTCTAATATTCTTCAATGTGGTCTCTTATGGCCCACCCTCTCAAGGGAATCATATACATTTTGTCAAAGCTGTCCTAGGTGTCAACATGTAGGGTCCATCAGAAAAAGGAATCTAATGCCACTCACTCCCATCTTAGTGGTTTAAATCTTTGACTGTTGGGGAATTGATTTGATGGGTCCCTTCCCAAACTCTAGGGGATACCTTTACATTCTCTTATCTATTGATTATGTCTCCAAATGGGTTGAGGCAATTCCTACAAAATCCAATGATCATCAAACTGTGATTAGATTTCTCAAGGAAAACATCTTCTCTAGATTTGGAATTCATAGGGCTATCATTAGTGATCGCGAAACTCATTTTTTCAATCGTCCATTATCATAACTCATGAAAAAATATGGAATTTCTCATAAAGTTTCCACTACTTACCACCCACAGAACAATGGTCAAGTTGAGTTAGCCAATCGTGAAATCAAACAAATTCTTGATAAAACTGTCAATCCTTTTAGGAAATATTGGTCCGAGAAACTCTTGGTTGCTCTTTGGGCATATCGTATAGTATTCAAAACCATCCTAGGAATGTCACCATATAGGTTGTTTTATGGAAAAGCATGCCATTTACCTGTTGAAATTGAGCATAAAGCCTTTTGGGCAATTAAGAAAATGGATTATGACCTCTCATTGGCTAGAACAAAAAAGAAATTAGATCTCAATGAACTGGAATAACTAAGGATGGAGGCTTATGAAAATTCAAGGATCAATAAATCTAGAGTTCAAGACTACCAATCTAGGAATATCAAGGTCAAACATTTTGAACTGGGAAAACTTGTGCTCTTGTGTAGTTCAAAACTTCATTTACACCCGGGAAAGTTAAGGTCTAGATGGTCAGGTCCTTTCATAGTGCATCATGTATACCCCCATGGGGAAGTAGAGATTCAAGATCCCACAAGTGGTTACATTTTCAAGGTCAATGGTCAAATTTTAAAACCATTCCTTGAATCATTAAATAAACAGGAAATAGAGGTTCAGTTAACTGAGCCAACCTATGAACCAGGAGAAAATTGATAGATTTAGTGTCCATGTCGGGCTAACGACGTTAAACAAAGCACTACATGGGAGGAAACCCATGGTTTTCAAGTTTCCTATCATTTTATTGTTTTAATAAAATTTATATTTTAAATAGGATTAATTAATCATTTTTATATTAAAAAAAATAGATTGTTGACCTGTTCTTCTATTATGAGTATGGATGGGTATGAAAGGGGAGCACCATATTCATCCATGTCACGTGGAGTGATCCTTGAGTAATGCCTTACCCAAAAATTTAAAAAGAAGACAATGTATCATCAGTTTATTTTATATTAATTTTTTTTAGGTTAAAATAAAAATAAAAAAAAATAAAAAAATAAAATAAAAATATAACAATAATAATAAAAAGGGACACGTCATGGGTCATGGGTCAAACCCCGCACACAACTGGCGAAGCTGCAAGGATTCGAACCTAGGACCGAAGGGAGACAGGGGCACGCGCTTACCACTGAACTACAACTTTTTGTGCTTCCTTATTCTATAATTTTTATATATATACTTATATTTTACTTTATTATATATATATATATTGTTTTGTTTTGTTTTTTTTGTTTTGTTTTTCCTATTTCTACTAGGGAACTCTGCAAGTGACATGGATATCAAAGGATTAAAAGGGAGAAGCAAGAATGTCAACTTCAACCACAAGGTGACTTCATTCCATGATCCTCATTTTCAATTTCCTTTTTGAACTTTCATTCTCTATTTATACCCCCTTCTAAATTTTCTTTTCTTTAAACACTGGGGACATCGTTATTTTAAGTTGGGGGGGGGAGATAAAATAAAAAATAATTTTGTGTCAAAAAAAATGTGTAAATGGAAGGAAAAATTCCTTTAACTTTGAACATGGTAATACACATTGCACACTTTGAAACTGAATATCAAATAATTTAGGATGCCTTGATTCTGATTTTAATCCTTGTATAATTTTATGAGCATAGATTTTAGAAATTGTGGCTATCCAATGTGATATTTCATTGTTTAAATTTTCATCCAAATAAAAAAAAGATCACAATGCATGTCATTTGGATAGTGGGGTATTAGTTTGAGATCATGGGGTCTCCCAAATAAATAGCATAGGTTTGGTGATCATTTTAGTTTAATATGAGTATTAAAAAAAAATTAAAAAAAAATTGCGCGTAGAGAAATCAAATGACCTAATGTGTGGCTTTTGGCACTTGGGGATCATGACTCCATAGTTTTCTGGCCCAGAGTTAGTAATTTTATCTCTATTTTTGGTAATTTGAATTTGTTTTTGACTGAGTTAACTCGAGATGATGCCCGAGTATGTGGGATTCACATGGTGCCCTAAGGTCTTTGAGCCTGGGAGTCATCGGCAAAGTCTCGCTATAGGGGTTTACTCTTTTGAGTGAAACTTCAATTACCGTGGAAAAATTGGAAAATAATAATAATAATACAATAAAAAAAATTTAATACTCATCTTAATATTGAAATTTGACTCCACCTAGCGCTTCCATCATTTCCCCCTTGAATAAAGATGAACCCCCATATCTATTGTGATACACAACACATCCTCATACTTAATTGATATTGCATGAAATATGGCAATGAATGTGAAAAAAATAATGGTATAGGGATTGAGATCTACTTATTAAACTATCATGTATTAAAATATTTTTATGGGTTTCATGATTTTTTGGTATAAGAGTTTTTGGTGATCATTGTGTATTAAAATGTTTTTGGAAAATGGAATTTAAATTTCATATTGTTGAGTTATATTTTTCTCGGGACTAGAAAAACTCAAGTTGGGGGGTGTGATTAGCCACTAAATGAGGCTAATATTCATTGTTAATTTATATAATATTCATGTTCTTTATTATTCATAAACACCATTTTAGTTCATTTTACACTTTGAACATCATTTCACATTATGATTGCAATTCTTTCTTAAAATGCACTATTATGTGGTACGTTTTTGAACATCATTTAAAGTACACAATGATTAATATGATTATTATACATATTTGAATTTTAAATTTTAGTAAATTGATCTAAACTTCAATATGAACATTTTTGATTTAGGGATCAATGGAGAATTCATGGAAGAAGATGGGGATATTTTGTGATGAAAGGAAACAATTCTAGAGAAGTTAGATTGGACACCATCCCACTAATGAGAATGTAAGGCCCAAAATACAAACCCAATGAGGACCAAAATTTCGTGGGATTCTCTAAGAAATATATAGGAACAAATAATTTTCATGATCAAGTGCTAATTAGGCCTCCATTGTGGTCATCTAGGCAACCCAAGTTAGAGATAAAATTCTGGGCTAGATTCTATGTCCCAGAAAAATAGCCCACAAATATAATAATATCTCAGAATATAAAACTCCAAAGGAGCCCAAATTTTACAGGAGGTTTAAAGACATCTGGGGCTCCATTTTCTTCTTCTATGTCCCACTCTGATTAGGCCATCTATAATGTCTTCCAAGCACGTCTGTTCGGTGGATGAAAGCTGGATGCCACCTCGGGTCAAGGGTGGAAAAATCAACTCTCCCTCAACTTTCCACCCACCTATGGCCTACCAAAATTAATTGAAGAGACTTGGAATATTGGAGGATCGACCCAAGTCTTACAAAATTCCTATTTAAGGCAGTGGTGGTGGATGAGTTTTTCATATTTGGTGCCTTGTTCAATTGTAATGTTATGCTGCGATTTTGTTGTCTCAAGTATGTCTTTAACATGTAAGTTGTTCAATTCACTTTAGTTTCTTAATAAAATCTCTTATTTTCCATTTATTATGTTGTTCTTCATATCACTTTGATACTTTTGGTTCAAGGTGTGAATTTATTCACACTAAACCTTGTGAAATTATTCACAAAACAGTGGAGTGATCATTTTCTTTTTATTGTTTTCTTTACTTCTTCAATTCCTCCCTCATGAGTCTACTTCCTGCTTCCATTGAAACCATAGAATCAATGGAGGGATAACCCACTTATGTGTTTATCCAAGGGAGTAGAAAGGGGATGGATTGGATGTTATTTATTACCCCATTAATTTATAATCACTTCTTTAATTGAGATTTTTATTTGATGATTTTTAAACTCCATCGTCCTTGTTGAATTTAAGTCCACACACTTCAAGTGCTAATATGAAAATTTACCTTGAAGTTCTCAAAAATTTGATCCTTAAAGTTTATAGGTGATTAGTATTAAAGTGTGTAGGTATTAAAATAGTAAGTGAGGATGTTGTTTGATCTTCTTAAATGAACCCATCTCAAATATTAGAAATTAAAATAGTTGAAAACTAATTTCATCAAATCCACCCCGAGCGATAACCTAGGATCAACTCATTATTTTAAATTGAATTCACTTAAATCTGTTAGTTATCCTTTAAACCCATATAAAATAAACCCAAGTTTTCCACTTTATATCCAAAAATAGTCCATAGAATGTACGTTTCTATAGGTTTCTTCTTAGGTCTCTGAGGATTCGATAACCCATGTTAAACTACAAGGACTGTTCTACCTTCATCTCTTGGGTTAATTTGAGTGAGAATCATGGAACTTACGAAGAGTCAGTGCACAGAGGAGACTGACGTACATGGAGTGTTGAGGAGTCCATCTGTACCTACCCTTCAGGTAGGAATCCTGGAGGATGATCCTGTGGCTGCTTTACTTTTCTTCAATTGTACTTGTACTTTCCTATTGGGCTTGTATTTCCGGCCCCCTTTACTTTTTCAGAACTCTTTTGTATACAGCTTTACTTAGTGTTTTGATTTCAGCTCGTACTTTGTTGGGTGAGGTTACTCTATATAAAGGCAATGCCTTTCCAGTTTTAGGGAATTACGCCTTTGGTGCTAGTCGCTAGTCCCTGGCCTATGGAAGGCGGGCTTGGGGTAGTCACGACACGGGCCCCTGGGGACGGTTCATGACACATTCTCCCAAAGTTCACCCTAGAACTCAAGGCATTAATTGTGTATTCTACCATATCCCAAAACATTAACTAAAGTTTTTCTAAATCTTTAAATTCCAATCTAATTTCCAATTCTTTAAAATCCCCATCCCTAGGACCGAAAGTTCAAAAATCCAATTTTTTTTTTATGATTTTACTAACCGATAATAGAGAAAGTTGTTACAAACTACCCACAATACTAATGAATTTCATTTGATGGAATGTGTGAATTTTCAATTCACTAACATCACGCCCATTGGTTGATGTTATCAATCTACATCAGTGTATTAACCACTCAACATCACGCCCTAGCAGCACTCACTTATTCTCATTCAAATCTAGGGTCTCACAACCAATATTATATTCATAGGACAATTAATTTTCTTGTTACACATGTATATGTGATACACAAAAGTACTGAAACTTCCATACACCTAGTGACCTACTAAATTATTTCCCAAAATACACACTGGGTCATACCACCCGACTATCATCCCAAGCCCAAAAGCTTCTAGTTATTGCACATACTGACCTAATCCATTTCCATAAAATGATACCCCTATCTAGGTATTTTATATCTAGAACACACAACCAAACTACTTGCATCAAAGTTCCAACACCAAAACAATGACCACCTATGGGTGGGGTCCACTAGAACATCATTCTTGATGTCTATTATAAATCACTAAAAACATGCACCACATACTTAAATAACCTATGGCGGATCCACACCATAGAACCTTCCTTAAACCAATCCTTGAGTGATATTCTAAATAGTTTCAATATTACATACATGTCACTCCTCCCATAACACTCATCCATCCTGTCAACCCCCTATCATGACATAGGGTTAGATCAGCTATACCACATTACTCCAATATATATTAGAGGCTTCCTCCCACTATATGGGAAATATATATCATTTACATCAAAACCTTGGGAAACCATTCCTAGACCAAACCATATCAAAAAAAAATATCCATGATCTATCTCAAGTGAAACCAACTTATAAATCCATTCACACACACCTCATTCAACCAGAAATGTATTCCTCAAAAAACAGTGCTCAACAACCCCTATTACAAAAATAAAGCAATCCTAAGAAGGATTAAAACTATATCCTACACTTCAATATAATCCAACTTGGACAAAATTGAGTACCATCTCAACACTGTCAAGTATCCAATAGATCCAATCCTAAGAAATAAAACCATAATTCTAAATCACCTCAAGTTCTTTACATCACAGAATCCTAAGGCATTTCCTTACCTTTTCCTTCAACATCACTAGGGTATCCACACTCATGGTGTATAAAGCGTCCCCATGACTATACCATATATCTGAATAAACTTCATGTGAATTAATCTTAAACATAATGAATCTACCCTTGCATTTGAATATAAGGCATTCATAGGTTTGGGCCAACCGTATCTAAAATTACCCTCATACATCACATCTCATATCTACAATAATAGAAAAATTCCTAGATACTTAATCATAGTACACACCTAACCAATATCTAATACTAAATCTCAAATGAATTAAGCTCTACCTCCTAGAACATAAATCACGTATCATGAATTTTACAATCCATGGGGTAACATCCTTACTCTTGTATTGAATATTACAAGGATAATCACATGCCAAAAAGACCACTCTAGGGCTCTCATATACACATAAATATTAGGAATCATATAGAAAGTCATCATCCCATTATAGGGAACGAATCCTCACCAAACATCTATATACTAGACTATCCCCTCGAAGACCAAGATATCATACTTGTACATATAACATCATCATCAAATGATGATTAATCTCAAGTAAAACCATAGTCATATGGCTATGTTGAGTAGAATTTCACCAAGATGATATATGGGAAAAACACCATATAGGTTGTTTTTTACACTTTAAGGAAGTAAACCAATTTGATTTGAAAAATCAGCACAATATTTACCCATAAGGGGTTCATAATAAATTTTGAACTCCACATGTTTTAATCATATTTTAATGATAAAAAATCATGTTAATACTATTAATCTATTTCAAATAATATATAGAGATAGTTGGTTTCCCTATGCTCTAAACAAACTTTCACATGTTCCTGATCTCAATGAAACTGTAGCATCATGATTGTCTCTCTTCATAAAGGAAAAAAGAAGACAAAGTTTCATTGTGAAACCATTTTTATGCGATATCGTTTCAAGGAAGACTGTGACAAAGTTCTTTAATCAGTTTTTTCATTTTTCAATTTAATTTTTAACAGTCATATTTGAGTCATTTAAAGGAACTGAAATAATTAATGTTTCTTTGTAGACATATCAACTGATTTTATGAGGTATGAGGTACATAATACAATAATCTTGTTGGTTCCAATGTGTTCACCTGCAATTAAAATGGAAGATAAGTTGGGCTGAAAATATACACAAAAATACCGAAGATGTGTGAGCATTTAAAAACTGAACTGATATATGAAACACGATACAAATGAAGAACAAATGAAGCACTGTTGATTCCAAGAATCTGGACCACCATAGATCCAAACCAAAAACATATTCACAGTACCACCTTCAAGAAGAACACAATATAGATATCTTACACTATCAAACTAGAAACCAGATCACCAGACTTGCGATACTCTATTTTTCACAAGCAGACTCTATACTTTCATCTGCTTCATCCTAAGAGTTCAGAGTTGCATAGAATAACACTAAGATCACTTCTAACCCTTTCTCATTATCTTTTCTCTATTTTTTTAATATTTTTAGATTTCAAGCAGAGTGTGTGTGTTTGTATTAACAATACTCACCGTCTCCTGTATTAAATTGAAGGATACAATATATCCTTCCTATCATCACTTCTTAGATTTGTTTATTCTCAAGGATAAGTGTGGAAGAGGTCCTTGTGTTACTTGTTAGTTTACACCCATGAAGACCAGTTGAAGAGGTCATGTGACCTGGACAGTCATGTGCACTATTGTTTACCCTGATCAAGGGTGTGGATCAAGTTTATTAATATAAAATTCTTGGTGGTAAGTGATCACCAAGTGGAGTGGATTAGGTCTTGACTTGAGACTGAATCACTTGTTTTATCTGATGTGTCTTTTAATTTAGTTTTTCTATGATTTATTGTATATTTTAGAAAACACTAGATTTTACATTGATAGTTAGTCTTGGATAGTAGTTATAACAGTTTTGACTTATTAGAATAGCTTCAAAAGTAGTATCAATAACTCATATTGATTTTACTGAGAAGTAATCAATATTCTGAGAGGTTATTTCAATAGTCAAACTTTTATAACCGTATTACCTTAATTAACTGGGATGTATTCATTTTTATTGGGGAATATTTTTAAGAAAACTTTTTAATAAAAGTTTGAATAGATACTCAATTCACCCCTCTTGAGTACTCAACTCCGACCAACATTTGGTATCAAAGGATTTTAGTCTTATTAAGACTTTGTTTTTAAAACTCTTCAACTGTGATCTTAGTTGTAATTTAAATATATAAAAATTTATGTTAATTATAAATTTATATCTCTTTAAAAGTATTTCTTTATTATGGATAATAGGCTCGTGGGTGCTGCAAAAACAGACCACCATTCTTTAATGGAACTAATTATGCCTAATAGAAAACTAAAATGAAAATGCATTTAGAAAGTATGGGTTTTAAAATTTGGTCTTCAATTATAGATGAGTATAAGATTCATTCTATTGATATAATTACTTGGGATAACCCAAATGATATTGCTTACAATAATAATTACAAAGAAATTAATGCCTTATATTTCTCTTTACGATATGTGTAATTTAACTGAATTTCTTCTTGTAAAACTGCCCATGAAATTTGGGATACTTTGTCTATTTCACAAGAAGGAACTTCTAGTGTGAAATAAATGAGACTTAATACTTATAATATTAAATATAATAACTTTCACATGAATCCTGATGATCCTATTTCTAACTTGTATCTCAAGTTCAACGAAATTTTCAACATAATGATTTCTCTAGGAAGAGAAGTTACTACCAAAGAACAAATCATGAGGATTATAAGATGCCTACCTGATAGATGGAGAGGAACCTCTATCACTATCAGAGAGTCATGTGACATCAACAAATTACCTGTAAAAGAACTCATTAGGAAACTGATGATGTATGAAGAGGAGCTGAAAGTCAACAAGAAAGAAGAGGATGAACCTAGAAGAAAATTTGTGGCATTCAAGAACACCACCTCTAAACACAAAGAAAATGATAAATTGAAAGTCTATGTAGAAAGTTATAGTAGTGAACAATATTCACCTGACAGTGATGAGGAGATGGCTCAATTAGATTGAAGGTTTAAGAAATTTTACAAAAGGAAGAAATTTTTCTGAAAGCCTAACTTCAAAGGAAGATATGATCAAAGGGAAGCTGGAAGAAAGATTGGAAAAGAAATGACAAGTTTGATGAGATAGTATGCTATGAATGTAAGAAAAAGGGACATGTAAAGGTATACTGTCCTAATCCCAAATATAAAAAGAAATATGACGGCAAATATAGAAAGTATAAAAAGGAAATGAAATCAACTTGGAGTGCTTTTGAGGACAATTCAAGTGACTCAGAGTCTTCACATGATGAACATGCTAACAAATCCAATATGCGTTTCATGACAAACACATATGAGGTAACCTTGGAATCTCTTGTGAAAAATTACTATTATTCTAGATATGAAAGTGAATTTGAAAATATGTATAAAAAAGAAATGTTTGAGTATTGAAATATTCATGAAGAGATATGTAATGATCTAAAAGATAAATACAAGTCTTTAAAGAAACAATATTCTCTTACCTCAACTATTAACTATGAACTTTCTATAGAAAAAGAGAAAAATGTTCAATTAATCAAAGAAAGCAATGTATTAACTCTATCTAATGAGCAATTGAAAAAGGACCATTAAAGGTTTACTAATGGTAAAGATACCTTCGTACAAATTCTAGGTAAACAGATTACCCCTAAATGCACTACTTATATCAGCTATCAAACTAGTAAATGAAATTTTGGAAAAAACAATTTTGTTTCAAAATCTAAAACATACAGTTTTACTTCTAGTTTAGGTAAACATTATGCTAGTTCAAATTATGATACACTCTCTAATGTTTCGGGCTTTTCGGAACCAAATAGAGTTTATTTCTCAAATACTTTACATAATGCTTATAGGAAACCAATGAGGTAGTGATTAGCCACTAAATTAGGATAAAATTCATTGTTAATATATATAATATTCATGTTATTTATTATTCATAAACACCATTTTAGTTCATTTTACACTTTGAACATCATTTCACATTATGATTGTAATACCTTCTTAAAATGCACTATTATGTGGTACATTTTTTAACATCATTTGAAGTACCCAGCGATTCATCCGATTTTAAGGAATATAATTATACATATTTTAATTTGATATTTTTGGAAATTTATCTACACGTCAATATGAACATGTTTTATTCAGGGATCAATGGAGAATTCATAGAAGAAGATGGGGATATTTTGTGATGAAAGGAAACAATTTTGGAGAAGTCAGATTGGACACCAGCTCACTGATGAGACTGTGGGGCCCAACATACAGGCCCAATGAATCCCAAATTTAGTGAGATTCTATAAGAAATATATATTAACAAATAATACTTTAGTATCCAATGATAATTCTTCATAAATGGTGTCCATTTAGGTGGCCCGAGTTAGAGATAAAATTCTAGGCCAGATTCTGTGGCCCAGACAAACAGTCCACTAATCTAATCATATCTCTGAATCCAAAACTCTAAATGGGACCAAATTTTACAGGAGGTTAGGAGACATCCATGGATCTATCTTATTCTTCTATGGACCACTCTGATTCGGCCATCTAGAAGGACTTACAAGCGCGTCTGTTCTGTGGAAGCAAGCTGGCTGCCACCTCGGGTCAAGGGTGGAAAAGTCTTCTCTCCCATACTTTCCACCACCATAGGCCTACCATACTCAAGTGGGATCTTTTTTACTATTGGAGGCTCTACCCATGGCTCCCAAAATGCCTATTTAATGCAGTGGTGGTGAAGGAGTTTTTCATCTTTGAGCTTTGTTTCGTTTTAATGTTATGCTGCCAATTTGTCTTTGTAACGTTCTTCCTTCACATGTAAGTTGTTTTAATTCATCCAAGTTTCTTAATAAAAGTTATTCTTATCCTATTATTCTTTTGTTCTCCATATCACTTTGATACCGTTTCCTCAAGGTGTGAATTTATTCACACCAAACCTTGTGAAATTATTCACACAATGGTGGAGTGATCATTTTCTTTTTATTGTTCTCTTTACTTCTTTAACCCCTCCCTCATGAGTCTACTTCCCACTTCCATTGAAACCATAACATCAACGGAGGGATAAAACACTTATGGGTTGATCCAAGGGAGTAGAAAGGGGATGTATTGGATGTTATTTATCACCCCATTAATATATAATTACTTCTTTAATTGAGATTTTTATTTGATGATTTTTTAAAGTCCATCGTCCTTGTTGAATTTAAGGCCACGCGCTTCTGGTGATAATACGAACCTTTACATTGAAGTGCTCAAAAAATTGATCCTTCAAGTGTATATGTGATTAGTATTAAAGGGTGTTGCAATTAAACCAGAAAGTGATGATGTTGTTTTATATCCTTAAATGAACCCATCTCAAATATAAGAAATTGAAACCATTGAAAAGGAAATACGTCCAATCCACCTCAAGTGATAACCTAGGTTCAACTCATTCTTTTAAATTCCATTCACTTAAATCTGTTAGTTATCCTTTAAACCTATATAAAATCAACCTAATTTGGCCACTTCATAGCCAAAAACAATCCATAGAATGTACGTGTCTATAGGTTTCTTCTTAGGTCTCTGAGGATTCGATAACCCAAGCTAAACTTCATGGACCGTTCTACCTTCATCTATTGGGTAAATTTGAGCGATAATCAAATTTTGGCGTCGTTTTCGGGGACCCAAGTAAGTCATATAAACAACCATTCTATTCTCCCCCCATTTCTTCATTTCTCATCCAAATTCTCTTATCTTGTCCCTTTCTCATTTTTTTTCTTTTGGCCCATGTCCGCCTACACCCGCGATCAATCAAACCGTCTAGTTAGGGTGGATAGTCCTGGGGTTGGGGAGTCAAGTACACCAAGGGAACTCTTTCCGTTAGATCCTAATCTTCATAATACTCTGGAGTCCAAAATTGAGCCTATTTCAATGGAAGGTCTTCAAATAAACCAAATCATAAACCCGGGTGGGAAACAAAATGGAAACCCAAATGAGGCAGCCCCAAACTTGGGGAATGAAATTGATCAAACCATGAATGACTACATCACACCTTCCAGGACCAATGCCCCCTCATGCATTAGACATAACTCCCTAGGAGATTCCAGCTACATCTTTAAACCCCATTTCCTAAACCACCTTCCCACATTCCATGGAATGGAGTACGAGATGCCCTACCTTCACATTAAGGAGTTCAATGACATTGTAGAAACCATGTGTCCCCCACATCAACTAGAATCAGCTAAGACAAGGATATTTCCATTTTCTTTAAAGGATCGAGCTAAAAATTGGCTAAAAAATTTGAGACCATCATCCATAAACTCTTGCGACAAACTACAAAGAGAATTCTACAAAAAATACTTTCCCCACCACAAAACAATTGCACTTAAAAAGAGTATCCAATTTTTTTTTGAAAAATAGGGAGATTCATTTTATGAAACATGAGAGAGGTTTAAAGACACTCTAAACATGGTTCCACACCATGGTTTTTCTATACCTTAACAAGTGAGAATTTTCTATGAAGGGTTGGGCCCGGGGAACAAACAATTCATTGACATGATGTGTAATGGAACCTTTCAAAACAAAGCCCCAAATGATGCTTACGAGTATCTAGAAAGCCTTTATAAACAAAACCAAACATGGGGAACTTCAAATTATTCTGAAAATCCACAAAGAACTACTGTAATTCATACACTTAGAGAAGAGAAAAGCCTTATGGATAAACTCGCAGTACTCTCTAGGAAGGTTGAAGAGATAGACCTTAGTAAAGTCCATGAAATCCCAACTGTTGACCCTGTTTGCACAATTTGGGACAAACATGACCATAAGACAGACAACTGAACAACCATTCCATCCATCAAGGATGTTCTTTTAGGAGGACCCCCAGCGGAAGTAAATGCTTTGAACTTTCAAAAGCCTCAATACCAAAACAACTTCAACCCAATGTATAAGGACCACCCAGGCTTCTGCTGGAAAGATAACCAACAACCTAGCCAACCACAGGGACAAAATCCTTACCCCCATCAGAACTACCAATCCCATAACTAGTTCCAAACCCAACCTATCAAATACCAACAGACACCGGTCCATTTTCAACAAACCATCCCACATCCAAAATATCCCCCCAGGATAAACTAATCTTCTCAAGCACCAACCCAAACTGTTCCACAAATCCTACTAGAACAACTGTGCAAACAAATAGAAAGGATGAACTCGGAAGTCTCTTCCCTAAAACAAGAACTTCAAACCATCAAAACTGGAAAGGCACCCATGCCTACTCAAGTGGTGCCATCCTCAACTTCAAGGGGAGAGTCAAGTTGGACTCAAACAACTCATGAACAACTAAAGGCTGTGACTATTTTAAGAAGTGGGAAATCAATTGAGAAACCTGAATAACTAATTCCGAACCCACATGAAGATTAAAAATTGGATGAAAATTCAAATGAACCAAATGATCAAACTGAAAAACACGATAACATTGTCAAAGAAACAACCCCACAACCTGTATCATTTCCTCAACGCATGAGGGGGAATACCAAGCCTGAATTGAGTGAACCATTGAGGGAAATCTTCTCACAAGTCAAGTTGAACATTCCCCTTCTCGATGCAATCCAAACCATACCTTCATACTCAAAGTACCTTAAGGACCTGTGAAATTTTAAAAGAAAATTGTCACATAAAAACCAAGTCCTTTTGGATGATAATGTGAGTACCACCATTCAAGGGACCATTCCTCCTAAGTTGAAAGACCCAGGTTTCCCTTACATCAATCTCGAACTAGGAGAGAGAAAAGTTGTCAAGGACTTATGTGACCTAGGTGCTAATGTCAATCTCATTCCCTATGCTGTGTACTTTCAGTTAGGCCAAGAATATTTGAAACCCACATCTATCACACTTCAACTTGCTGATCGTAGCATTAGGGTTCCAAAGGGTATTTTGAAGGAAATTCTGGTAAAGGTTGAAAACTTCATTTACCCTGTGGACTTCATTGTCCTTGAAAACCATCCAAACCTAGGAAATAAGGAACAAACCCCAATCATCCTTGGTCGTCCCTTCCTCGCAACAATCTACTCTGTTATCCGAGTCTGAAATGGGAACATGACCATCAACTTTGGAAACATGATTCTAGACTTGAACATCTATAATGCAAGCTCACAATAGGGTATTACGAGGACATTCATGAAGTAAACATTATAGGAAGCATTGATAATGAATCCATAAAACATCAAGGAATATTTGATGAATGTTTAAGTCAGGATGAGATTTATTTACTTTTTTCATATGAAGGAAGTTTATCTCCTTGGCTTGAATCGTTTTCAAATTGCTCTTATGATGAAGTCTTAGGTCCAACAATCAATGAAACCTTTTAAGAAGCCACTTTCATGGAGACCACTCCAACTTCCTTCCCAAAATCTGATCAAGGAAATATAGTAGCCGAAACTTCTACATGTGGGGAATCAATCCGATATAAAACTTTAGGAAATAAAATTTATCTTGATCCAATGTCCCAATCTTCTGCTGAAATTATGAACCAACCTGATCTTGAATTGAAGGAACTTCCCGCTTCACTAAAGCATTCCTCCCTAGGGGACAATAAAACACATACTATTGTCATTTCTTCTTCTCTTTAATCCAATCATGAGAGGATTCTTCTATATGTCCTTAGGAAACATAAGAAAGCCATTGGTTAGACCCTTTCTGATATTCCCAAGATTAGCCCACTTGTTGGGACTCATAGGATTGTTCTGGAATCTAATTCAAATCTATGTCGTCAACCTCAACGACGACTCAATCCTAATCTCATGGAGGTAGTAAGGAAGGAACTTCTAAAATTGTTAAAATCTAGTATCATCTATCCCATAGCTGAGAGTGAGTGGGTGAGCCCAATTCAAGTGGTTCCAAAAAAGGCTGGAATCATAGTGATAACCAATGAGGATGGAGAGATTCTTCCAACAAGGGTGAGTAGTGGATGGAGGGTCTGCATTCACTATAGGAAGATTAACTCATTCACCAAGAAGGACCATTTCCCCTTACCATTCATTGACCAAGTCCTTGAGAGAGTGGAAGGTCATGCATTCTACTATTTCTTAGATGGGTACTCCGGGTATAATCAAATTGAGGTCTCCATAGAGGATCAAGAAAATACTATATTCACAGGTCCATTCGGAACCTTTTCCTTCAAACTCATGCCCTTTGGTTTATGCAATGCTCCTAGAACCTTCCAGCGGTGCATGATGGGAATCTTCTCAGACATGGTAGGGGATTTTCTAAAGGTCTTCATGGATGCCTTATCTATTATTGGGGATACATTTGAGGGATGTCTTTAGAATGTGGAGAGATTCTTGTCAAGATGTGAAGAAACAAATATGGTCCTAAACTGGGAAAAATGCCATTTCATGGTTAAAGAGGGACTAGTTCTAGGCCATCTGGTCTCAGGTAGGGGGATTGAAGTTGATAAAGCCAAGGTTGACATAATTTGTCACCTTCCATCACTCAAAACTATCAAAGAAGTGAGGTCTTTCTTAGGACATGCTGGTTTCTATAGAAGATTCATCAAGGACTTTAGTTCAATCTCCCGTCCCCTTTGTGCTCTGCTAGTAAAGTATGCTCATTTTGTTTGGACAGAAAAATGTGAGGGTTCATTCTCAACCCTCAAATCCTCTCTCATCTCTCCCCCCATCATGAAATCTCCAAATTGGAACCTTACTTTCGAACTTATGTGTGATTCTAGTGACTTTGCTGTAGGAGCTGTGTTAGGAAAACTTTGTGATAAAAATCCTTATGTCATTGGTTATGCAAGAAAATCCTTAAATGATTCCCAAATCAACTACACCACTACTGAAAAGGAGTTACTTGATATTGTGTTTTCTTTAGAGAAGTTTAGGTCCTACCTCTTAGGATCCCCCAGCATAGTGTTCACTGACCATTCTGCACTAAAATAACTCTTCCAAAAACAAGATTCTAAGGCTAGAATGATTAGGTGGGTTCTTATCTTATAAGAATTCGACCTCACAATCAAGGATAAAAAGGGTGTTGAAAATGTTGTAGTTAATCACATCTCTAGGTTGGAATTCAAAGACCACTCAAATCACCTTTCTGTGTATGATTCATTTCCTGATGAACACCTATACTCTGTGAGTGACTACCCATGGTATGCTGACATAGCCAACTTCTTAGTTATAGGAGTAATTCCAAAATTATTAGGGTCTCAAGCTCGAAGGAAATTCCTTTCTGATATTAGACACTATGTGTTTGATGATCCATACCTCTATAAGTTCTGACCTGACCAAGTCATTAGGAGGTGTATCCCAGAATCTGAACAAGATTCTATCCTTAAATTATATCATAGTGAGGCATGTGGAGGTTAATTTTCCTCTAAGAAAACATCTGCTAAGATTCTTCAATGTGGTCTCTTCTAGACCACCCTCTCAAGGGACTCCTACACATTTTGTCAAAGTTGTCCTAGGTGTCAACAAGTAAGGTCCATCACAAAAAGGAATCAAATGCAACTCACTCCCATCTTAGTGGTTGAAATATTTGACTGTTGGGGAATTGATTTCATGGGTCCCTTACCAAACTCTAGGGTATACATATACATACTCTTAGCTATTTATTATTTCTCAAAATGGGTTGAGGCCATTCCCACTAAGTCCAATGATCATCAAGTTGTGATTCGATTTCTGAAAGAGAACATATTTTCTCGATTTGGAATTCCTAGGGCTATAATCAGTGATCAAGGAACTCATTTCTACAACCGCCCATTCTCTTCACTCATGTCTATGTATGGTATTTCTCATAAAGTGTCCACTGCTTACCATCCTCAAACCAATGGTCAAGCTGAGTTAGCCAATCGTGAAATCAAACAAATTCTTGAGAAAACTGTCAATCCTTCTAGGAAAGATTGGTCCGAGAAACTCTTGGATTCTCTTTGGGCATATCGTACAACATTCAAAACCATCATAGTAATGTCACCATATAGGTTGGTTTATGGAAAAGCATTCCATTTACCTGTTGAAATTGATCATAAGGCCTTTTGGGAAATTAAGAAAATGGATTATGACCTCTAATTGGCCGGAACAAAAAGGAAATTAGATCTCAATGAACTGGAGGAATTAAGGATTGAGTCTTATGAAAATTCAAGGATCAATAAAGCTAGAGTTCAAGCCTACCAATCTAGGAATATCAAGGTCAAACATTTTGAACCAGGAAAACTTGTGCTCTTGTATAGTTCAAAACTTCATTTACACCCGGAAAAGTTAAGGTCTAGATGGTCAGATCCTTTCATAGTACATCATGTATACCCCCATGGGGTAGTAGATATTCAAGATCCCATAAGTGGTTACATTTTCAAGGTCAATGGTCAAAGGTTAAAATCATTCATTGAATCTTTCAAAAAATAGGAAATAGAGGTTGAGTTAACTGAGCCAACCTATGAACCAGGAAAAAATTGATAGATTTAGGATCCATGTCGAGCTAGCGACATTAAACAAAGCGCTTCATGGGAGGCAACCCATGGTTTTCAAGTTTCCTATCATTTTGTTGTTTTAATAAACTTTATATTTTAAATAATATTAATTAAACTTTTTTATATTTAAAAAAATAGACTGTTGACCTGTTCTTCTATTATGAGTATGGATGGGTATAAAAGGGGAGCACCATATTCATCCGTGTCACGTGGTGTGATCCTTGAGTAATGCCTAACCCAGAAAATTAAAAAGAAGACAATGTATCATCAGTTTTTTTAATGTGTTTGTAGGTTAAAATAAAAATACAAAAAAATAAATAAATAAAAATATAATAATAATAAAAAAACGGGACACACCGTGGGTCATGGGGAAAACCTCGTCACAACCGGAAAATCTGCGTGGATTCGAACCCGGGACAGAAGGGAGACAGGGGCGCGTGCTTACCACTGACCTACGGCCTTTTGTGATTCCTTATTATATAATATATATATATACTTATATTTTACTTTCTTTATAATATATATATATATATATTTTTTTGTTTTGTTTTGTTTTTTTCTACTAGGGAACTCTACGAGTGACATGGATATCAAAGTATTAAAAGGGAGTAGCAAGAATTTCAACTTCAACCACCAGGTGACTTCATTCCATGATCCTCATTTTCAATTTCCTTTTTGAACATTCATTATCTACCTCTACCCCCTTCTAAATTTTCTTTTATTTAAACATTGGGGACAATGTTGTTTTAAGTTGGGGGGGGGAGATAAAATAAAAAAAATGATTTTGTGTCAAAAAAATGAATGATTTGAAAAAAAATGTGTAAATGGAAGGAAAAATTCCTTTAACTTTGAACATGGTAATACACATTGCACACTTTGAAACTAAATATCAAATAATTTAGCATGCCCTGATTCTGATTTTAATCCTTGTATAATTTCATTATCATAGATTTTGGAAAGTGTGGCTGTCCAATGTGATATTTCATCATTTATATTTTCACCAAATAAAAAAATCACAATGCACGCCCTTTGGATAGTAGAGTATTAGTTTGAGTTCATGGGGTCCCCAAAATAAATAGAATAGGTTTATTGATCATTTTAGTTTTAATATGAGTATTCAATAAAGAAAAAAAATTGCGTGTAGAGCAATGAAATGACATAATGCGTGGCTTTCGGCACTTGGGGATCATGACTCCATAGTTTTCTAGCCTAGAGTTAGTAATTTAATCTCTATTTTTGGTAATTTGAATTTTTTTTGACTATGTTAACTCGAGATGATGCCCGAGTATGTGGTATTCACTTGGTTCCCTAAGGTCGTTGAGCCTAGGAGTCATCGGCAAAGTCTCGCTACATGGGTTGACTCTTTTGAGTGCAACTTCAATTACCATGGAAAAATTGCAAAAAACAAAAAAACAAAAAAAAAACAATAAAAAAATTTGAATACTCATATTAATATTGAAATGTGATTCCACCTAGCACTTCTATCATTTCCCCCTTGAATACAGATGAACCCCCATGTCTATTGTGATGCACAACACATCCTTATAATTAATTGATATTGGATGAAATTTGGCAATGAATTTGAACAAAGGAATGAGCTTGGGATTGGGATCTACTTATGAAAATATCTTGTATTAAAATATTTTTATGGGATTCATGATTGTTTGGTATAAGTGTTTCTGGTGATCATTGTGTATTAAAATGTTTTTGGAAAAGGGAATTCGAATTTCATATTGTTGAGATATATTTTGCTCGGGACTAGCAAAACTCAAGTTCGGGGGTGTGATTATCCACTAAATGAGGATAATATTAATTTTTAATATATATAATATTCATGTTATTTATTATTCATAAACACCATTTTAGTGCATTTTACACTTTGAACATCATTTCACATTATGATTGTAATACCTTCTTAAAATGCACTATTTTGTGGTACATTTTTGAACATCATTTGAAGTACCCAATGATTCATCTGATTTTAAGGAATCTAATTATACATATTTTAATTTTATATTTTTTTAAATTGATCAACACTTCAATATGAACATGTTTGATTCAGGTATCAATGGAGAATTCATGGAAGAAGATGGGGATATTTTGTGATTAAAGGAAACAATTCTGGAGAAGTCAGATTGGACACCAGCTCACTGATGAGACTGTGGTCCCCATCATACAAGCCCAATAAATCCCAAATTTCTTGGGATTATAGAATACATGTACAGGAACAAATAACTCTTCAGGATCCAAAGCTAATTCGGCGTCCATGGTGTCCATTTAGGCGTCCCAAGTTAGAGATAAAATTCTGGGCCAGATTCTATGGCCCAGAAAAATAGTCCACTAATCTAATCATATATCCTAATCCCAACTCTAAATGGGCCCAAATTTTAAAGGAGGTTAGGAGACATCTGGTGATGCATTTTATTCTTCTATGGCCCACTCTGATTCATCCATCTAGAAGGACTTACAAGCACGTCTGTTTGGTGGAAGCAAGATGGATGCCACCTCGGGTCAAGGGTGGAAAAGTATCCTCTCCCTTACTTTCCACCACCCTAGGCCTACCAAACTCAAGTGGGATCTTTTTTACTGTTGGAGGATCGACCCAAGGATCCCAAAATGCCTATTTAAGGCAGTGGTGGTGAATAAGTTTTTCATCTTTGAGCTTTGTTTTGTTTTAATGTTATGCTGCCAATTTGTCTTTGTAACATTCTTCCTTCACATGTAAGTTGTTTGAATTCATCCTAGTTTTTTAATAAAAGTTCTTCTTATCCTCTTATTCTATTGTTCTCCATATTACTTTGATATCATTTCCTCAAGGTGTGAATTTATTCACACCAAACCTTGTGAAATTATTCACACAACGGTGGAGTGATCATTTTATTTTTATTGTTTTCTTTACTTCTTCAACTCCTCCCTCATGAGTCTACATCCCTCTTCCATTGAAACCATAACATCAATGGAGGGATAACCCACTTATGGTTTGATCCAAGGGAGTAGAAAGGGGCTGGATTGGGTGTTATTTATCACCCCATTAATGTATAATCACTTCTTTAATTGAGATTTTTATTTGATGATTTTTTAAACTCCATCGTCCTTGTTGAATTTAAGTCCACACACTTCTAGTGATAAAACGAACCTTTACCTTGAAGTGCTCAAAACTTTGATCCTTCAAGTGTATAGGTGATTAATATTAAAGGGTGTTGGAATTAAACCAGTAAGTGATGATGTTGTTTTATCTCCTTAAATGAAACCATCTCAAATATAAGAAATTGAAACTATTGAAAAGAAAATACGTCCAATCCACCCCGAGCGATAACCTAGGATCAACTCATTATTTTAAATTTAATTCACTTAAATCTGTTAGTTATACTTTAAACCCATATAAAATCAACCCAATTTAGCAACTTCATAGCCAAAAATAGTCCATAGAATGTACGTGTCTATAGGTTTCTTCTTAGGTCTCTGAGGGTTCGATAACCCAAGCTAAACTACAAGGACCGTTATACCTTCATCTCTTGGGTAAATTTGAGCGAGAATCAGGTAGATTTGGTTTCCTAAATCACTAGTTACTAACATTACTGGACCCTAATAAATATGGGTACCAAAGTCTGTTTTTATTTGAATATTTTGTAGAAAAATTGTTTAAAGAGATCCTGTAAAATCTTATTATACTTGGATAATGGGTGTTCAGGAAACATTATAGGAGACTATTCATGTTTCAATAACCTAAT
The DNA here is from genome assembly GCA_963277665.1 of Viscum album. Classification (NCBI taxonomy): domain Eukaryota; kingdom Viridiplantae; phylum Streptophyta; class Magnoliopsida; order Santalales; family Viscaceae; genus Viscum; species Viscum album. Next base: position 2,091,846,879 of record OY728152.1, read on the forward strand.
AAATATTTATGGTGGACCTTTCACCTTTGGTGATAATGCCAAAGGAAAAATCATTGGCCTTGGCCAAATCGGTAACTCTAACTCAATTTTAATTTCCAAAGTACTTTTTTTTGATGGATTGAAATATAATCTGCTTAGTATTTCACAACTATGTGATGATGGATTTCATATTAAATTTGAAAATTATGCTTGAAATGTTTCTAATTCTAAAAATGAATTAGTATTTTCTACATTAAGAAATGAAAATGTATATTCTGTTAACTTAGATTCTTTAGTTTCTCAAAATGATTCTTGTTTTAGTGTTTTTGACAAAGAATCTTGGATTTGGAATATAAGACCCGGACACTATAATATTCAATCTCTTAGAAAGATAACTAAGAAAATTTTAGTTAAAGATATACCCAAACTAGAGTTTCTAAATGATAAAGTGTGTAATCCTTATCAAAAGGGAAAGCAACACAAAATTTCCTTCAAACCAAAGAAAGAAGTTTAAACTTATCAACCTCTTGAGTTGGTTCATGTGGATTTGTTTGGAATATCTAGAGTTTCTAGCTTAAATGGGAAGCACTATGTTTATGTTCTTGTAGATGAATTTTATAGGTATACTTGGACCTTCTTTTTGGATCACAAAAGTGAAGCCTACTCTCATTTCACCAAATATGGTGGACTTAGAATAATATCATTAAGAAGTGATCATGGCCGTGAGTTTGAAAATAAATAGTTTTAATCCTTTTTCTCACAAAATATATATAATCATAATTTCTTTTCCCCTAGAACACCTCAACAAAATGGAGTTATAGAAATAAGAAATAGGACCTTTCAAGAAATTTCTAGAACCATGCTTAGTGAATATGACTTACCTATTTACTTTTGGGCTGAAGCTGTAAATACAAGATTCTATATTATTAATAGAGTATTGATTAGTCCTATTCTTAAAAGAACTCCATATGAGTTATGGAAAAATATAAAACCCAAAGTAATCTACTTCAAATTCTTTGGTTGAAAAGTATATATCCTTAATACTAAGGACAATATTGACAAGTTTTCATCCAAGAGTGGTGAAGGAATATTTCTAGGATACCCAATCTCTAGTAAATCCTATAGAGTGCTTAACAAAAGAAATAAATGTGTGGAGGAATATATCCATATCAAGTTTGGTGAGACAAATCCACATGAGCCTAAGACCTCTCTAGAGAATCTTGAGGATGATATGTCAGATATGGAAAACAATACTAAATCATCCAACCGTCCTGTAAAGGAATCTGTAAAAACTTCCAGTTTTGGAAATTCTCCAGATTCATGTCATAATGAACCCAAACCTATTGAAGAACCAGAAATAACTATCCCCTCTTTTTCTAGATCTATTAGAACCATCCTTTATATGCTCCTGTATGAGATTTAGATAAAGGAACTCAAACTAGAGAATCTCTTAGAAATTAGGTTGAACATCAAGTATTCTTGTCACAACTTGAACCTAAAAACATTAATGATGCAATCAATGATGCATTTTGGGTAGTGGTTATACATGAAAAACTTAATCAGTTTTAAAGGAACAATGTTTGTAAACTTGTTGACAAACCCAAAGACATATTCACCATATGTACAAAGTGGGTGTTTAGAAATAAGGTAGATGAAGCTGGTAACAAAGATAGAAACAAGGATAGATTGGTTGCACAAGGATATAGTCAAGTAGAAGGAATTGACTATAAAGAGACCTTTGCACCAGTATCTAGACGTGAAGCCATCAGAATCCTACTTTCTTATATTGTCCATATGAATTTCAAACTATATAAAATGGATTTCAAAAGTGAATTCCTAAATGGGTATATATCTGAGGATGTCTTTTTTTAACAACCCCTTGGTTTAAAAAATCATCATTTTCCAAATCATGTTTTTTAAATTATAAAAATCTTTGTATGGTTTAAAGAAAGATCCAAGATCTTGGTATGATAGATTAAGTACTTTTCCTATTTCCAAAGGTTTTACAAAAGGTATAGCTAATCCTACTAATTTCATAAAACAAATATCCAATGACATTTTAGTAGTTCAAATTTATGTAGATGGTATTATTTTTAGATCTTTAATTTTTTTTTATGTTTTGACTTTTCTAAAATGATTCAAAATGAATTTAAAATGAGTTAAATGGGTGAAATAGAATTATTTATTGAATTGAAAATCTTTTAAAATAAAGATAGTATTATTTTAAATCAAAGAAAATATACTAAATATACTCTAAAAGGTTTTGGCATGGATATCACTAAAAGTAGTGATAATAAAATAAGTATTAATTGTAAATTGGATCTTGATGAAGATGAAAAATCTATTGATCAAACCACTTACAGAGGAATTATTGGAAGCTTACTCTACTAAACTGCTAGCTGACCTGATATTATGTTTAGTGTATGTATGTGTGCTCATTTTCAAGAAAACATTAAAGAATCTCATTTAAATTCTATTAAAAGGATTTTCAAATACCTTAAACATACACGCAATCAATGAATTTTCTACACTAGAGGACAATAATTTGAGTTAGTTAGCTATTCTAATGCTGATTTTGGTGGTTGTAAGTTAGATAGAAAAATCTTCTTTGGAACATGTCACTTTTTAGGAAAGTATCTATTATCATGGTGAAGTAAGAAACCAAAATATGTTGCATTATATATTTCCAATGCTGAATACATAGCTACTGGTAGTTGTTGTGCACCAATTTTATGGATGAAACACACATTTATAGATTATGGATATGAATTTAGGCATGTCCCCATAAATTGTGACAATAAAATTTCTATTAACATTTCAAAGAATCCTGTTTCACATTCTTGGAAAAAATATATTGATGCAAGACATCACTTTTTGAAAGACCATTATCAAAAAGGTTATGTCACCTAAGAATTCATTAGAACTGTAATGTCTTGGCCCGACTCACCATCGAACTGATGGCCGGACCGGTAGGTCACATGGCCTCAAGCATGTCTCCTCGTACGCTAGAGGCTGCCGACTAGTACTGAGGGTCTCGGGAGGTGATAGTGGGGAGACTATACCATCACATCAGAGTAACACATCGGTATTATCAGAGTAAATAATATTCAATAGCGGAAGCAGTAAACAATTTAAAAGGTAGAAGCGATAGACATGTAATATCCATTTAATAAAAGGGTGGAAAATGCCAGTTTACAAATGCATGCATGTACAGATGATGTTACATTTATGAAAGCAGGAAACATTACAACATGCTCTACAAAACAATACAAAAATAAAGGACAGAAAATCCCGATAGTGATCCCCTGAGCATCCCAAGCTCCCGCTTGGTCCTTTGCTCTTAACTCCTCAGGTACTAACAGCACAACACAAAACCTAGGTCCTGCAAACAAGAAGGTCTACTCGGGTACCCCAGTGCAATAGCGGCCTAAGTAGGGTGTGAGATATAAATCTCAATAGGCCGGCACCACCGGTGTCTAACCCAATCTAGGTAGTGTAAAATAAATAAACAGTGAGAAGGTATGGAGAAATAGTAAACAGAAGTACGTAAGTAAATAACACCCGTCCAGGTTCCCAAGGGACACCTGACGGCTATACCAGCTTCGGCTCGTTGCCAGTAAAGTAACCTGATCATGTCACCATATATATATATATATATATAATCATTTAGATCATATATGGCATGGGGTAAGAATGCCTCCCACCCATTAGTCGGGATTAGCAGGCATGAGGTAAGAATGCCTCTCGTCCCTGAATCAACTGGCAAGGGGTAATAATGCCTCCCTTCCATGCACATACAGAGAATAGCGGGAATGAGGTAAGAATGCATCTCATCCCTATATGTCAACTGGAAAGGGGTAATAATGCCTCCCTTCCATCACATTCATCCAACCAGCTGGGGTATAACTGCCTCCCATCATCACATTCATAATTCTGACATGGGGTATAACTGCCTCCCATTCAGACATGTAATCATCAACTGGAAAGGGGTAAGAATGCCTCCCTTCCATACACGTATAGATATCACACCTGACATGGGGTAGACATGCCTCCGACCCATACTCAAGATAAGAAGGAATGGGGTATGCATGCCTCCCATCCTTAATTGTATAGACTGGATGGCATGGGGTATGAATGCCTCCCATCCATAATCGTTCATAATCATTATCATAGTTATGTTAGAATTCATAAGGCAGTACATCTTATGCATTTCAAATAAACATTCCACATTCACAATCAATCATATCGCTCATTTCTATATAAGTTCCCATACACACATTCATCACAAGTATACTTAAGGCAATCTCCTCTTAAGTATTTATATCAAGTAATTAACAAATTCAGTTTACTAACATAAACCACGCTCATTAAGTTATCCTAAGGCATGGTCGTACCACCCTAGCCTGTTCCATCCTAGTTTCACCATTACATCTTAAGGGATATGTTCATAATTCTTTAACCCTTTGGTACATTCTAAAGGAACATGTCATTTAGGTCATCTCACTAAGGTTACCATCTTACTCAATTTCCCTAACATGGAAAATTGACCCAAACACATGTATCACAACATTTTCATCCCCTTTGTCTCACCAAAGAAAGTTCACATACAAGGCATAAAAGGCACCACAACAATTAAGCAGGAAAGAATAAAAAGTATATCAATAATTTTTATCTTGAAGACATCTCACCTCTGATTGAGGGGTTTTATTATTAAAACATTAGTTTAGTTACCAAGCAACCACTTTTATCTTATTCTTACAATTCACATGATTTGCACAGAAACATTTAATTGGAACTAAACTTTCATAATTAAAATTCTAAAGTAGTGAAATATTAAAATAACTATTACTTTACTTGAAATAAAGGGAATGGAGTGGGACCCTACCTCATGGTGGATCCATCCATCCACTCTGGCTCTTGGCGCTTTTTAAATAAGATTCACAGGTGAGTCGCATAGTCTTTGGAGACTTGAAACCACGCCAAAACCTCGAACGCACTATAAAAAACATGCTAGGAACTCATAACCATCAAAAGCCCCAAAATCAACATGTGAGAAACAAGGAAAGAGGTGAAAACCTTACCACGAAACCAAAACGATGATCTGAAACCACTCGAACCACTTCACCTTCGGCGGCTGTTGCCAGAACGCACACCAAGGAGTCCCAACAGACCTTTTGCATGACCTAGAACCAAAAGAAAACTGAAACTCGGATCACCCTAAACCCTAGGGTGTTCGGACGATTCTCACCGAGTGACTAATAGGCTGAAAGGAAACCAGAAAGAGAGAGGAGGAGGAGGAGGAGAGGTGCTTACCATGGAGGATCAGAGAAGAAACTACCCGAAAATGAAGGAAGGAGCTCGATTGAGAGGAGGCTAAGAGAGGGGTGTCGCGCGCGACTCACAGGGGAGAGCCCTTGGCTTCATGAGGGTCTATTGAGAGAAGAAGTGAGGGAGTGTGTTTAGTTTAGGTTTTATTTATTTTATTTTTTTCTTTTATTTTAAAATTATTCAAAAACCCAAAACACACCTGAGCGCACGGTTTGACCCGCACGGTTTTCCAAACCGTGCGCAAACCGTGCGAATTCTTCTGCCTCCAAGAGATCTCTCGCACGGTCTCGGCACACGGTTTGGGAAACCGTGCCCAGCCTGTGCGCAATCCACTCTCTCTTAAAATAAGGCTGCACGGTTTAGGCTGCATGGTTAGACAAACCTTGCGCTAACCATGTGCCCTCTGCAGCCCTTTATAAACATGGGTTCGACGCTTCCGAAACCTCTCAGGCCACCCGAGAAACTTAACGGGCCTTCGCCCACACCCAAAAACCTTAAAAGGAAGGGTTCCAACCTTCGGAACCTTGTTTCGAAGCCTGGTATTCAAAACGGCCGGTTCAGTAAACGAAAATTTCAAAATCCTTCGGGTTTTAGTCTGGTTCAAAACACAGGTCATTACAACCTTCCCACCTTAGAATTTATCGTCCCCGAGAAGCCTTAGGGAACAACGTACACACCACCCGACCTATGAGGGTCATGAAGCTTCGTTCAAAAGATCATGTTGTGTTCAGAAACGTCCAACACACTCTTAAGAATCCATTTGATCATATAGTGCTTAAGACACCAGAATTTGAGCCAATTCTCATTTTCAAACCAAAACACCGTGACAGATCTTCCTGGGACCATCTACCCAGATACACGAACCCGTCATCATCTCACCTAGTATCCAGCCACATGTACTTACCACCTTAGATTTTTAACGTTAAGCAACCAAATCCAAACTATGGTTCAGACCACCGTTGGAATTAACTTTCAAAGAACACCCAAAGCGTTCCCATGACGCTCCCAGCGTGATTTGAAACAGATCAAATGGTCGATTCCCCATCGACCTCAAGGCCCAAGTCGAGCCGGTTGTCCAAATAAGGCACTGACCGATACAAACCGCACTCATACTTATCTGATGATGTGCTTTAAAATGGTTCTCCACCAACCGTATTCATTTAAACCAAGGTGGAAAAGAGTCAAGCCTCAATAACTGACCATTAAAAAGATGCCCGGCTTAGACGGTCGGCGTATTTCGAGCAAAACCACAATGCCTCCTCCAAAGAACCTTACTTATGTCACAAAAATGCTCACCGAAGCCTACACCTGAATTACGATGACATTTCCAAGATCAAACCACACAAGAAACCATGCGTCCCACATGCAATGCCGAAAGAGAACCATCCAGTCAATCCCAACGGCTTAAAAGCATTAGCACAGATAAGACCGATGTTCTCTTAGTGCATCTTGGATGAAGACAAGATAGGGGGCATGTTCGTCGCTAAAAAAAATACACTAAGAGGTTTGAACGGATTCCAGTTAATCATACCAGACTATTGGAAGGAAGAACAGTCGAACCTCAACTGGTCGACTTCAAGGAAGGAACTCGGCTTCACCTGCTGATGCATCCACAAGATTTAAACTTGCATGCCTCAAGGCATTCAAACACGAAAAAACATTTCCAGAAGTAATTCCAGGTACTGTCTCTTCTACTTGGAAGGAAACATTTACCAGATTCAACACAACACACTCCCAAACTTAGGAGTTTCATAGTCATAAAATGGAAAGAAGATAAACTAGCCGAGCACAAACACGCTAGCACACAAACACCGAAAACGATCGTGTGACGCTCCTCCGCCACAATCACATCACCAAACAAATGATGAAGATCCAAAACAAGGAATCCAGTGTGTCAAAACACACGAGTCATTCGAAATCCATCCCAAACATTGGGACGAAACAATTCCTTAACGTCGTGCCACTCTACCGAGGAGATGACCCAAAGCCGCAACGAAAGTCAAAACCCAACGACCACCTGTCCGAACAAGGGTGTCATAAAAAAACAAGAGTCCAACAAGGGACAACGACACCCGAACAACACCTCACGTTAGAAAACCCACGGTAAAAGCAAGGCATTAAAACTCTAAGGGTGCTACCAACAAGGGGCTATCCCCTTACGAAGATCAAACATCGACCCTAATGACGGGTTATGCCAAATAATGTCGCTAGGCTCAAAAACCAAACATCAAGCCACCGCTAAAAAGAATTACGCCTATGGAAAACAACTACGGTTCTCTTCCAAGGAAATTCAAAGAGAATTCCGAACTACCCATATAAGAGGGTCCCAACACACCACTTATAGGTTCCATTTCCAAGCCCTTTACATTTTACCCCATTTAAACTCTAAACATTTAAAAACTTCAAGCACACATCAAGCTAAGCAGGAAAGTTTCACAAAAAATTCCTTTTAATAACATCAAAAATTCACAGACATCCCATCTTTATCAATCAATTGAGAAAAACAACACCATTTAAACAAAAGGGTGACCTACTAGGGTCCCATTCTATCCATCTCGGGTTCTTCCAAAAAGCAACCCCAAAGAAGTTATTCAAATTCTTTTAAAATTCAAACACCCCAACCGGGTTATCTCATACAACAATTTCCAACTGTCCTACAAGGGCCCAGTTACAAATTTAATAGTTAGCCCAAACTTTTCAATTTAGAGAACACACAACATTTTCCATTTGATCATTTCACAATACAACAAGCCTTTACATTTATTACAGGTTTCCATTTCCCAATTCATGAAGCACCCATACACTTCATGGATTGAAAGTTGACTCCCCTTTTTATTAAAACCAAATTCCAAACCAGAAATTAACATGCTCACATACAATGGCCCAAGTATATGGGTGGCCATCTACCAACCTATAAAGCGCCCATATACTTCATAAATTAGAATTTGGCTCCCCTTTTTAATAAAAACCAATTCAATTTATAATTTTAAACTTAGAATCCTTTTACAGTGGTTTGAATACACGGGTTACTTTTTCCCAGTTGTAAGGCGCCCATAAACCTTACCACGTAAAATTGGATCCCATCGTAATCACAACCAACATATATTACTCATGCCATAAATTTCCTATATAAAACAAAGCATGTCACTACAAGAAGCTAAGATCAAGGTATGTTATATCACAGAAGCATGTTATAACACATAAGCATGGCATATAAGCAAGAAAGGTAGCGTGGCATATTATCACCAAAACATGCTATCTAAATAGGCATTGCTAGTAAATACAAGGCATGACATGAAATCAAGGAACACAATTCGAATCAACAAGAAACCTAACATGCGACTATATGGCATGGCACTATGCATGGCATGTTAATCCCCATGTGCCTATGATTATGCATGAAATGAAATTTCCTTACCATATCAGGCCAAGGGTAAAATTCAAGTAATTTCATAAACCATAAGCAGTAGAAAATACAATTGTCACTCAAGGTGAAATAATCTCAACTGTAACAGCAAACAACATGAACAACAATTCCCAACCCTGGACACTTGGTCATTTCCCGTACGTGGGGTGATCAGTCCCAAGCACGACTATTAGCCAAGCGCCGAAACTTTCTTAATATTCTGTCTACCAACCCAAAACAATAAGACAAAAAGAAAAGAAACACCTCTGATACCACTTTGTAACGTCCCGACCCGGATCACCATCAAATCGGTGGTTGGACTGGTAGGTCACATGGCCTCAAGCGCGTCTCCCCATACACTAGAGGCTTCCGAATAACAGCGAGGGTCTCAGGAGGTGATAGTGGGGAGACTATACCCTCATATCAGAGTAACACAATGGTATTATCAGAATAAATTATATTCAATAGCGGAAGCAGTAAACAATTTAAAAGGAAGCAGTGATAGACATGTAATATCCATTTAATAAAAGGGTGGAAAATGTCAGTTTACAAATGCATGTATCTATAGATTATGTTACATTTATGAAAGCAGGAAACATTACAACATCCTCTACAAAACAATACAAAAAGAAAAGACAGCAAAGCCCGACAGCGATCCCCTAAGCATCCCAAGCTCCCACTTGGTCCTTTTCTCCTAACTCCTCAGGTACTAACAACACAACACACAACCTAGGTCCTGCAAACAAGAAGGTCTACTCGGGTACCCCAGTGCAATGGCGGCTCGAGTAGGGTGTGATATATAAATCTTAGTAGGATGGCACCACCGGTGTCTAACCCAATACAGACAGTGTAAAATAATTAAATAGTGAGCAGGTATGGAGAAATAGTAAACAAAAGTACGTAAGTAAATAACACCCGTGTAGGTTCCCAAGGGACACGTGACGACTATACCAGCTTCGTCTCACTGCCAGTAATGTAACCTGATCATGTCACCACATATATATATATATATATATATATATATATATATATATAATCTTTTGGATCATAGATGGCATTGGCTAAGAATGCCTCCCAACCATTAGTCAGGATTAGCGGGCATGAGGTAAGAATTCCTCTTGTCCCTAAATCAACTGGCAAGGGGTAAGAAGGCCTCCCTTCCATGCACATGCAAAGAATAGCGGGAACGAGGTAATAATGCCTCTCGTCTCTATATGTCAACTGGAAAGGGGTAAGAATGCCTCCCTTCCATCACATTCATCCAACCAGCATGGGGTATAACTGCCTCCCATCATCACGTTCATAATTATGACATGGGGTATAACTGCCTCCCATTCAGACACGTAATCATCAACTAGAAAGGGGTAATAATGCCTCCCTTCTATACATGTATAGAGATCACACCTGGCGTGGGGTAGACATGCCTCCCACCAATACTCAAAATAAGCAGGAATGGGGTATGCATGCCTCCCATCCTTAATCGTACACAGTGGATGGCTTGGGGAATGAATGCCTCCCATCCATAATCGTTCATAATCATTATCATAGTTACGTTAGAATGCATAAGGCAGTACATATTATTCATTTCAAATAAACATTCCACTTTCACAATCAATCATATCACTCATTTCTATATAAGTCCCCATATGCACGTTCATCAAAAGTATACTTAAGGAAAGCTCCTCTTAAGTGTTTATATCAATTAATTAATATATTCAGTTTACTAATATAAACCGTGCTCATTACGTTATCCCAAGGTGTGGTCGTACCACCCTAGCATGTTCCCTCCTAGTTTCACCGTTCCATCTTAAGGGATATGTTCATCATTCTTTAACCCTTTGGTACCTTCTAAAGGAACATGTCATTTAGGTCATCTCACTAAGGTTACCATCTTACTCAATTTTCCTAACATGGAAAATTGACCCAAACACACGTGTCACATCATTTTCATCCCCTTTGTCTCAACAAAGCATGTTCACATACAAGGCATAAAAGGAACCACAAAAATTAAGCAGGAAAGCATAAAAATTATATCACTACTTTTTATCTTGAAGACATCACACCTCTGATTGAGGGGTTTTATTATTAAAACGTTAGTTTAGTTACCAAGCAACCTCTTTTATCTTATTCCTGCAATTCACACGATTTTCACAGAAACATTTAATTAGAACTAAACTTGCATAATTAAAATGATAAAGAAGTGAAATATTAAACTCACCATTACTTTACTTGAATTAAAGGGAAAGGAGAGGGAACCTACCTCAAGGTGGATCCATCCGTACACTCCGTCTCTTGGCGCTTTCTAACTAAGAGTTGCGGGCAAGTCGCCTAGTCTTTGGGGACTCGAAACCATGCCAAAACCTCGAACGCACTATAAACAACGTGATAGGAACTCATAACCATCAAAAGCTCCAAAATCAACAAGTGAGAAATAAGGAAAGAGGTGAAAACCTTACCCCGAAACCAAACCGACGATTCGATACCACTCAAACCGCTTCACCTTCGACAGCGGTTATCGGAATGCACACCAAAGAGTCCCAACAGACCTTCCGCATGACCTAGAACAAAAAGAATACTGAAACTTGGATCACCCTAAACCCTAGGGTGATCGGTCGATTCTCACCAGGTGACTAATAGGCCGAAAGGAAATCGGAAAGAGAGAGGAGGAGGAGTAGAGTTTCTTACCATGGAGGATCGGAGAAGAAACTGCTGGAAAAAGAAGGGAGGAGCTCGATCGAGAGGAGGCCGAGAGAGGGGTGTCGCACGCGGCTCACAGGGGATAGCCCTTGGCTTCGTGCGGGTCTGGCGAGAGAGGAAGTGAGGGAATGTGATTATTTTAGGTTTTATTTATTTTATTTTAAAATTAATCAAAAACCCAAAACACACCCGAGCGCACGGTTTGACCCGCATAGTTTGCCAAACCGTGCGGAGTCTTCTGCCTCCAAGAGATCTCTCGCACGGGCTAGGGGCACGGTTTGGGAAACCGTGCGCAGCCTGTGCGCAAGACACTATCTCTTAAAATAAGGCCGCACGGTTTAGGATCCATGGTTAGCCAAACCGTGCACTAACCATGCGCCCTCTGCAGCCCATTATAAACATGGGTTCAGCACTTCCAAAACCTCTCGGGCCACCCGAGAAACTTAAAGCACCTTCACACACACCCAAAAACATTAAAAGGAAGGGCTAAAACCTTTGGAACCTTGTTCTGAAGCCCGATATTCAAAACGACCGGTTAATTAAATGAAAATTTCAAAATCTTTCGGTTTTTAGTCTGGTTCAAAACGCGGGTCATTACAACCTTCCCACCTTAGAATTTCTCATCCCCAAGAAGCCTTTAGGAACAACGTACACACCACCCGAACTACGAGGGTCGTGAATGTTCGTTCAAACAATCATGTTGTGTTCACAAACATCCAACACACTCTTAAGCATCCATTTGAGCATACGGTGCTTAAGCCAACAGAATTCTAGCCAACGCTCATTTCCAAACCAAAACACCGCGACAACTCTTCCCAGGACCATCTACCCAGAGACACGAACCCTTCATTGTCTCGCCAAGCATCCATCCACAGTTACCTCCCACCTTAGATTTTTAACGTTAAGCAACCAACTCAAAACTACGGTTCGGACCACCGTTGGAATTAACTTTCAAAGCACGCCCCAAGCGTTCCCATGATGCTCTTAGCGTGATTTGAAACAAATCAAACGGTCGATTCCCCATCGACCTTAGGGCTCAAGTCGAGCCGGTTATTCATATAAGGCACTAGCCAACACAAACCGCACTCATACTTATTTAACGATGTGCCTTAAAACAGTTCTCCACCAACCGTATTCATTTAAACCAAGGAGGAAAAGAGTCAAGCCTCAACAACTGACCATTAAAAAGACCCCCGGCTTAGACGACCGGCGTATTTCGAGAAAAACCACAATGACTCCTCCAAGGAACCTTACTTTTGTCACAAAAACTCTCACTGAAGCCTACACCCGACTTCCGATGATGTTTCCAAGATCAAACCACACAAGAAACCACACATCCCGCGTGCAACGCCGAAAGAGAACCTTCCGATCAAGCTCAACGGCTTAAAAGCATTAGCGTGGATAAGACCGACGCTCTCTTAGTGAATCTTGGATGAAGACAAGATTGGGGGCATGTTCGTCGCTAAACAGAATACACTAAGAGGTTTGAACGGATTCCAGTTAATCATACCAGACACTGGAAGGAAGAACAGTTGAACCTCAACTGGTTGACTTCAAGGAAGGAACTAGGCTTCACCTGCCGACGCATCCACACAATTTAAACTCGCATGCCTCAAGGAATTCACACACGAAAAAAAATTTCTAGAAGGAATTCTAGGTACTGTCTCTTCTACTTGGAAGGACACATTTACCAGATTCGACACAACCCACTCCCAACATTAGGAGTGTCCTAGTCGTCGAAGAGAAAGAAGATAAACTAGCCGAGAACAAACGCGCTAGCACACAAACATCGAAAATGATCGCGTGATGCTCCTCCACCACAATCACATAACTAAACAAATGAAGAAGGTCCAAAACAAGGAAACCAACATGTCAAAACACACGAGTCATTCGAAAGCAATCCCGAACATTAGGACGAAACAATTCCTTAACACCGGGCCACTATACCGAGGAGATGACCCAAAGACACAACAAAAGTCAAAACCCAACGACCACCCATCCGAACAAGGGTGTAATAAAAAAAACAAGAGTCCAATAAGGGACAAAAGCACCTGAACAACACCTCATGTCAGAAAACCCACAGTACAAGCAAGGCATTAAAATGCTAAGGGTGCTACCAACCATGGGCTAGCCCCTTACGAAGATCAAACATCGACCTTAACGACGGGTCACGCCAAATAAATTCACTAGGCTCAAAAACCAAACATCAAGCCACCGTTAAAGAGAATAACACCTATGGAAAACAACTACAGTTCCATTCCAAGGCAATTCAAAGAGAATTCCGAACTACCCTTACAAGAGGGTCCCAACACACCACTTACAGGTTCCATTTCCAAGACCTTTACATTTTACCCCATTTAAACTCTAACCATTTAAAAACTTCAAGCACACATCAAGCTAAGCAGGCAAGTTTCACAAAAACTTCCTTTTAAGAACATCAAACATTCACATAAGTCCCGTCTTTATCAATAAATTGAGAAAAAAACACCATTTAAACAAAAGGGAGACCTACTAGGGTCCCATTCTATCCATCTTGAGTTCTTCCAAAAAGCATCCCCAAAGTAGTTATTCAATTTCTTTTAAAATTAAAACACCCCAACCGGGTTATCTCATACAACACTTTCCAAATGTCCTAATAGGGCCCAGTTGAAAATTTAACAGTTAGCCAAAACTTTTCAATTTAGAGAACACACAACATTTTCCATTTGATTATTTCACAATATAGCAAGCCTTTACATTTAATACAAGTTTACATTTCCCAATTCATGAAGCGCCCTTACACTTCATGGATTGAATGTTGACTCCCCTTTTTATTAAAACCAAATTCCAAACCAGAAATTAACATGCTCACATACAAAGGCCCAAGTATATGGGTGGACATCTACCAACCTATAAAGCAACCATAAACATTATAAATTGGCATTTGGATCCCCTTTTTAATCAAAACCGATTCACTTTAGAATTTTAAACTTAGCAGCCTTTTACAGTGGTTCGAATACACGGGTTACCTTTTCCCAGTTGTAAGGCGCCCATACACCTTACCACTAAAAACTGGCTCCCATTGTAATCACAACCAACATATATTACTCATGATATAAATTTCCTATATAAAACAAAGCATGTCACTACAAGAATCTGAGATCAAGGTATGTTATATCACAGAAGCATGTTATAACACATAAGTATGGAATATAAGCAAGATAGGCAGCGTGACATATTATCACCGAAACATTATATCCAAATAGGCATTGATAGTAAATACAAGGCATGACATGCAATCAAGGCACACAATTCGAATCAACAAAAAACCTAACATGTGACTACATGGCATGACACTATGCATTGCATGTTAATCCCTATGTGCCTATGATGATGCATGAAATGTAGTTTCCTGGCCATATTAGACCAAGGGTAAAATTCAAGGAATTTCATAAACCATAAGAAGCAGAAAATACAACAGTCACTCAAGGTGAAATCATCTCAACTGTAATAGCAAACAACATGAACAACAATTCCCAACCCTGGCCACTTGGTCATTTCCCGTATGTGGGGTGATCAGCCCCAAGAACGACTATTATCCAAGCACCAAAACATTCTTAATCTCCTTTCTACCAACCCAAAAAATAAGACAAAAAGAAAAGAAACACCTCTGATACCACTTTGTAACGTCCCGTCCTGACTCACCATCGAACCGGTAGGTCACATGGCCTCAAGCGCATCTCCCCATATTCCAGAGGCTGCCAACTGGCAGCGAGGGTCTCGGGAGGTGATAGTGGGGAGACTATACCCTCGTATCAGAGTAACACAATAGTATTATCAGAGTAAATGATATTAAATAGCGGAACCAGTAAACAATTTAAAAGGCATCATCGATAGACATGTAATATCCATTGAATAAAAGGGTGGAAAATGCCAGTTTACAAATGCATGCATGTACAGATGATGTTAAATTTATTAAAGGAGGAAACATTACAGCATGCTCTACAAAACAATACAAAAATAAAGGACTACAAATCCTGACAACGATCCCCTGAGCATCCCAAGCTCCCGCTTGGTCCTTTGCTCCTAACTCCTGAGGTACTAACTGCCCAGCACACAACCTAGGTCCTGCAAACAAGAAGGTCCACTCAGGTACCCCAGTGTAATGAAAACTTGAGTAGGGTGTGAGATATAAATCTCAGTAGGTCGGCACCACTGGTTTCTAACTCAATCTAGACAGTGTAAAATAATTAAACAGTGAGCAGGTATGGAGAAATAGTAAACAGAAGTACGTAAGTAAATAACACCCGTCCAGGTTCCCAAGGGACACCTGATGGCTATACGAGCTTTGGATTGCTGTCGGTAAAGTAACCTGATCATGTCCCCATATATATATATATAAGCATTTATATCATAGATGGAATGGGGTAATAATGCCTCCCACCCATTTGTCAGGATTAGTGGGCACGAGGTAAGAATGCCTCTCGTCCCTAAATCAACTGGAAAGGGGTAAGAATGGCTCTCATCCACGCACACACAGAGAATATTGGGCACAAGGTAAGAATGACTCTCGTCCCTATATGTCAACTAGAAAGGGGTAATAATTCCTCCCTTCCATCACATTCATCCAACCAGCATGGGGTATAACTGCCTCCCATCATCACGTTCATAATTCTAACATGGGGTATAACTGCCTCCCATTCAGACACGTAATCATCAACTGGAAAGGGGTAAGAATTCCTCCCTTCCATACACGTATAAAGATCACACCTGGCATGGGGTAGACATTCCTCCCACCCATACTCAAAATAATAAGGAATGGGGTATGCATGCCTCCCATCCTTAATCGTTCACAGTGGATGGCATGGGGTATGAATGCCTCCCATCCATAATCATTCATAATCATTACCATAGTTATGTTATAATGCATAAGGCAGTACATCTTATGCATTTCAAATAAACATTCCACATTCACAATCAATCATATTGCTCATTTCTATATAAGTTCCCATACGCACATTCATCACAAGTATACTTAAGGCAAGCTCCTCTAAAGTGTTTATATCATGTAATTAACATATTCAGTTTACTAACATAAACCGTGCTCATTACGTTATCCCAAGGCATGGCCGTACCACCCTAGCCTATTCCCTCATAGTTTCACCATTCCATCTTAAGGGATATGATCATAATTCTTTAACCCTTTGGTACCTTCTAAAGGAACATGTCATTTAGGTCATCTCACTAAGGTTACCATCTTACTCAATTTTCCTAACATGGAAAATTGACCCAAACAGATGTATCACAACATTTTCATCCTCTTTTTCTCAACAAAGTAAGTTCACATACAAGGCATAAAAGGCACCACAACAGTTAAGCAGGAAAGTATAAAAAGTCTATCACTACTTTTTATCTTGAAGACAGCGCACCTCTGATTGAGGGGTTTTATTATTAAAACATTAGTTTAGTAACCAAGAAAACTCTTTTATCTTATTCCTAAAATTCACACGATTTGCACAGAAACATTTAATTGGAACTAAACTTGCATAATTAAAATGCTAAAGCAGTGCAATATTAAACTCACTATTACTTTACTTGAATTAAAGGGTAAAGAGAAGGACCCTACCTCATGGTGGATCCATCCGTCCACTCCGGCTCTTGGAGCCTTCTAAATAAGAGTCACGGGCGAGTCGCCTAGTCTTTGGCGACTCGAAACCGTGAAAAAACCTCAAACGCACTATAAACAACGTGCTAGAAACTCATAACCATCAAAATCCCCAAAATCAACAATTTCGAAACAAGGAAAGAGGTGAAAACCTTACCCCGAAACCAAACCGACGATCTAAAACCACTCTAAATGCTTCGCCTTCGGCGGCGGTTGTCGGAACGTGCACCAAGGAGTCCCAACAGACCTTCTGCATGACCTATAACCAACATAAAACTGAAACTCGGATCACTCTAAACCCTAGGGTGTTCGACCGATTCTCACCGAGTGAAGAATAGGTTGAAAGGAAACCGGAAAGAGAGAGGAGGAGGAGGAGAGGTGATTACCATGGATGATTGGATAAGAAACTGCCAGAAAACAAAGGGAGGATCTCGATCGAGAGGTGGCTGAGAGAGGGGTGTCACGCGTGGCTCACAGGGGAGAGCCCTTGGCTTCGTGTGGGTCTGGCGAGAGAGGAAGTGAGGGAGTGTGTTTAATTTAGGTTTTATTTATTTTATTTTTTTATTTTATTTTAAAATTAATCAAAAACCCAAACACACCCGAGCGCACAGTTTGACCCACACAGTTTGCTAAACCGTGCACAAACCATGTGGAGTCTTCTGCCTCCAAGAGATCTCTTGCACGGGCTAGGTGCACAGTTTGGGAAACCGTGTGTAGCCCGTGCAGAAGCCACTGTCTCTTAAAATAAGGCCGCACAGTTTAGTCCACACGGTTAGCCAAACTGTGCGCTAACCGTGCACCCTCTGCAGCCCTTTATAAACATGGGTTCAATGCTTTTGAAACCTCTCGGGCCACAAGAGAAACTTAACGGGCCTTCGCCCACACCCAAAAACATTAAAAGGAAGGGTTCCAACCTTAGGAACCTTGTTCCGAAGCCCGGTATTCAAAACGACTAGTTCAATAAACGAAAAGTTCAAAATCCATCGGGTTTTAGTCCGGTTCAAAATGCGGGTCATTACAACCTCCCCACCTTAGAAATTCTCGTCCCCGAGAAGCCTTCGGGAACAATGTACACACCACCCGACCAACGAGGGTTGTGAAGCTTCGTTCAAACGATCACGTTGCATTCACAAACGTCCAGCACACTCTTAAGCATCCATTTGAGCATAGGGTGGTTAAGCCACTAGAATTCAAGCCAATGCTCATTTCCAAACCAAAACACTGCGACAGATCTTCCCGGGCCCATCTACTCAGAGACACAAACCCGTCGTCATCTTGCCAAGCATCCAACCACATGTACTTCCCACCGTAGATTTTTAATGTGAAGAAACCAACTCCAAACTATGTTTCGGACCACCATTGGAATTAACTTTCAAAGCACACCCCAGACGTTCCCACGACGCTCCTAGCGTGATTTGAAACAGATCAAACAGTCAATTCCCCATCGAACTCAAGGCCCATGTCGAGCCAGTTGTTCATATAAAGAACCAGCCGACACAAACTGCACTCATAATTATCTGACAATGTGCCTTAAAATGGTTCTCCACCAACCGTATTCATTTAAACCAAGGAGTAAAAGAGTCAAGCCTCAACAACTGACCATTAAAAAGAAGCCCGACTTAGACGCCCGACGTATTTCGAGCAAAACCACAATGCCTCCTCCAAGGCATCTTACTTTTGTCACAAACACACACACCAAAGCCTACACCTGACTTCCGATGATGTTTTCAAGATCAAACTACACAAGAAACCATGCATCCCATGTATAACTCTGAAAGAGAACCATCCGGTCAAGCCCAACAGCTTAAAATCATTAGTGCTGATAAGACCAATGCTCTCTTAGTGAATCTTGGATGAAGACAAGATAGGGGGAATGTTAGTTGCTAAACAGAATACACTAAGAGGTTTGAACAGATTTTAGTTAATCATACCAGAATATTGGAAGGACGAACAATCGAACCTCAACTGGTCGACTTCAAGGAAGGAACTTGGCTTCACCTGCCGACGCATCCACACGATTTAAACTCGCATGCCTCAATGAATTCAAACACAACAAAAAATTTCCAGAAGGAAATCTAGGTACTGTCTCTTCTACTTGGAAGGGAACATTTACCAGATTCGACGCAATGCACTCCCAAACTTAAGAGTGTCCTAGTCGTCGAAGGGAAAGAAGATAAACTAGCCGAGCACAAATGCGCTAGCACACAAACACCGAAAACGATCGCGTAATGCTCCTCCGCCACAATCACATCACCAAACAAACGAATAAGATCCAAAACACGGAAACCAGCGTGTCAAAACACACGAGTCATTCGAAATCCATCCCGAACATTGGGACGAAACAATTCCTTAACGTCGGGCCACTCTACCGAGGAGATGACCCAAAGCCGCAACGAAAGTCAAAACCCAGTGACCACCCGTCCGAACAAGGGTGTCATAAAAAAAACAGGAGTCCAACAAGGGAAAACAACACCTGAAAAACACCTCACGTCAGAAAACCCACAGTACAAGCAAGGCATTAAAATGCTAAGGGTAATACCAACCACATGATATCCCCTTACGAAGATCAAACATCTACTCTAATGACGGGTCACGCCAAATAAAGTCCCTAGGCTCAAAAACAAAACATCAAGCCACCACTAAAGAGAATAAAACCTAAGGAAAAAAACTATGGTTTCATTCCAAGGCAACTCAAAGAGAAGTCCGAACTACCCTTACAAGAGGGTCCCCACACACCACTTATAGGTTTCATTTACAATCCCTTTACATTTTACCCCATTTAAACTCTAACCATTTAAAAACTTAAAGCACACATCAAGCTAAGAAGGCAAGTTTTGCAAAAACTTCCTTTTAAGAACATCAAACATTCACAGACATCCCGTCTTTATCAATCAATTGAGAAAAACAACACCATTTAAACAAAAGGGTGACCTACTAGGGTCCCATTCTATCCATCTTAGGTTCTTCTAAAAAGAAACCCCAAAGTAGTTATTGAAATTATTTTAAAATTCAAACACCCCAACCAGGTTATCTCATACAACACTTTCCAACTGTCCTACTAGGGCCCAGTTTCAAATTTAATAGTTAGATAAAACTTTTCAATTTCGAGAACACACAACATATTCCATTTGATCATTTCACAATACAGATTGCCTTTACATTTAATACAGGTTGCCATTTCCCAATTCATGAAGCGACCATACACTTCATGGATTGAAAGTTGACTCCCGTTTTTATTAAAACCAAATTCCAAACTAGAAATTAACATTCTCACAAACAACGACCCATGTATATGGGTGGCCATCTACCAACCTATAAAGCGCCCATACACTTTATAAATTGGCATTTGGATCCCCTTTTTAATCAAAACCAATTCACTTTAGCATTTTAAACTTAACATCCTTTTACAGAGGTTTGAATACACGTGTTACCTTTTCCCAGTTGTAAGGCGCCCATACACCTTACCATTGAAAACTGGCTCTCATCGTAATCACAACCAACATATATTACTCATGCCATAAATTTCCTATATAAAAAAATCATGTCACTATAAGAAGCTATGATCGAGGTATGTTATATCACAGAAGCGTGTTATAACACATAAGCATGGCATATAAGCAAGACAGGAAGCGTGGCATATTATCTGCGAAACATGCTATCTAAATAGGAATTGCTAGTAAATACAAGGCATGACATGAAATCATGGAACACAATTCGAATCAACAAGAAACCTAACATGCGACTACATGGCATGGCACTATGCATGGAATGTTAATCCCTATGTGCCTATGATGATGCATGAAATGCAGTTTCCTTGCCATATCAGGCCGAGGGTAAAATTCAAGGAATTTCATAAACCATAAGCAGTAGAAAATACAATAGTCACTCATGGTGAAATCATCTCAACTGTAACAGAAAACAACATGAACAATAATTCCCAACCCATGCCACTTGGTCATTTCCCGTATGTGGGGCGATCAGTCCCAAGAACGACTATTAGCCAAGTGCCGACACATTCATAATATCTTGTCTACCAACCCAAAACAATAAGACAAAAAGAAAAGAAACACCTATGATACCACTTTGTAACGTCCCGGTCTGGCTCACCATCGAACCGGTGGCCGGACTAGTAGGTCACATGGCCTCAAGCGCGTCTCCCCATACTCCAAAGGCTACCGACTAGCAGCGAGGATCTCGGGAGGTGATAGTGGGGATACTATAACTTCATATCAGAGTAACACATCGGTATTATCAGAGTAAATAATATTCAATAGAAGAAGTAGTAAACAAATTAAAAGGATACAATGATAGACATGTAATATCCATTTAATAAAAGGGTGGAAAATTCCAATTTACAAATGCATGAATGTACAAATGATGTTACATTTATGAAAGCATGAAACATTACAGCATTCTATAAAAAACAATACAAAAAGAAAGGACAACAAATCCCCACAACGATCCCCTGAGCATCCCAAGCTCCCACTTGGTCCTTTGCACCTAACTCCTTAGGTACTAACAGCACAACACACAACCTAGGTCCTGCAAACAAGAAGGTCTACTCGGGTACCCCAGTGCAATTTCGGCCCGAGTAGGGTGTGAGATATAAATCTCCGTAGGCCGGAACCACCGGTGTCTAACCCAATACAGACAGTGTAAAATAATTAAATAGTGAGCAGGTATGGAGAAATTGTAAACATATGCACGTAAGTAAATAACACCCGTCCAAGTTCCCCAGGGACACCTGACAGCTATACCAGCTTCGGCACGCTTCTGGTAAAGTAACCTGATCATGTCACCATATATATATATATAATCATTTAGATCATAGATGGCGTGGGGTAATAATGCCTCCCACCCATTATTCAGGATTAGCGGGAAGGAGGTAAGAATGCCTCTCGTCCCTAAATCAACTGGAAAGGGGTAAGAATGCCTACCTTCCATGCACGTACAGAGAATAGCGGGCGCGAGGTAAGAATGCCTCTCGTCTATATATGTCAACTAGAAAGGGGTAAGAATGCCTCCCTTCCATCACATTCATCCAATCGACATGGGGTATAACTGCCTCCCATCGTCACATTCATAATTCTGACATGGGGTATAACTGCCTCCCATTCTGACACATAATCATCAACTGGAAAGGGGTAAGAATTCCACCCTTCCATACATGTATAAAGATCACACCTGGCGTGGGGTAGACATGCCTCCCACCCATACTCAAAATAATAAGGAATGGGGTATGCATTCCTCCCATACTTAATCGTACACAGTGGATGGCATGGGGTATGAATGCCTCCCATCCATAATAATTCATAATCATTATCACAGTTATGTTAGAATGCATAAGGCAGTACATCTTATGCATTTCAAATAAACATTCCACATTCACAATCAATCATATCACTCATTTCTATATAAGTTCCCATATGCACGTTCATCACAAGTATACTTAAGGAAAGCTCTTCTTAAGTGTTTATATCAAGTAATTAACATATTCAGTTTACTAACATAAACCGTGCTCATTACGTTATCCCAAGGCATGGTCATACCACCCTAGCATGTTCCCTCCAAGTTTCCCTATTCCATCTTAAGGGATATGTTCATCATTATTTAACCCTTTGGTACCTTCTAAAGGAACATGTCATTTAGGTCATCTCACTAAGGTTACCATCTTACTCAATTTTCCTAACATGGAAAATTGACCCAAACTCACGTATCACAACATTTTCATCCCCATTGTCTTAACAAATCAAGTTCACATACAAGGAATAAAAGGAACCACAACAATTAAGCAAGCATGAAAAAAAAGTCTATCTCTACTTTTTATCTTGAAGAAAGCGCACCTCTGATTGAGGGGTTTTATTATTAAAATGTTAGTTTAGTTACCAAGCAACCTCTTTTATCTTATTCCTGCAATTCACATGATTTGCACAGAAACAATTAATTGGAACTAAACTTGCATAATTAAAATTATAAAGTAGTGCAATATTAAACTCACTATTACTTTACTTGAATTAAAGGGAAAGGAGAGGGACCCTACCTCAAGGTGGATCCATCAGTCCACTCTGGCTCTTGGTGCTTTCTAACTAAGAGTCGTGGGCGAGTTTCCTAGTCTTTGGCGACTCAAAACCACGCTAAAACCTCGAAAAGACTATAAACAACGTGCTAGGAACTCATAACCATCAAAATCCCCAAAATCAACAAGTGAGAAACAAGGAAAGAGGGTAAAACCTTATCCTGAAACCAAACCGATGATCCGAAACCACCCGAACCGCTTCAACTTCGTCGGCGGTTGCCGGAACGTGCACCAAGGAGTCCCAACGGACCTTCTTCATGACCTAGAACCAAAAGAAAACTGAAACTCGGATCAACCTAAACCCTAGGGTGTTCGGTTGATTCTCACCGGGTGACGAATAGGCCGAAAGGAAACCGGAAAGAGAGAGGAGGAGGAGGAGAGGTGATTACCATGGAGGATCAGAGAAGAAACTGCCAGAAAACGAAGGGAGGAGCTCGATCGAGAGGAGGCCGAGAGAGGGGTGTCACGCGTGGCTCACAGGGGAGAGCCCGTGCCTTCGTGAAGGTATGGAGAGAGAGGAAGTGAGGGAGTGTGTTTAGTTTAGGTTTTATTTATTTTATTTTTTTCTTTTATTTTAAAATTAATCAAAAACCCAAAACACACCCGAGCAGACGGTTTGACCCACACGGTTTGCCAAACTGTGCGCAAACCGTGCATAGTATTCTGCCTCCAAGAGATCTCTCGCACGAGCTAGGCACACGGTTTGGGAAACCATGTGCATCCCATGCGCAAGCTACTGTATCTTAAAATAAGGCCGCACGGTTTAGGCCGCACGGTTAACCAAACCATGTGCTAATCGTGCACCCTCTGCAGCCCTTTATAAACATGGGTTCGGCACTTCTGAAACCTCTCAGGCCACCCGAGAAACTTTACGACCCTTCTACCACGCCCAAAAACATTAAAAGGAAGGGTTCCAACCTTCGGAATCTTGTTCTGAAGCTCGGTATTCAAAATGACCAGTTCAGTAAATGAAAAGTTCAAAATCCTTTGGGTTTTAGTCCGGTTCAAAACACGGGTCATTACAAGAACTGAATATCATCTTGCTGAAATATTCACTAAAACATTAAATTATGAAAGGATATATGAAAATTTTAATCCAGATGAGCATCCTTCACGACTTGAGAAATTTTTTTATCCTTGTTTGGAACAAGATGAAGTTGATGATTATTCTGATGAAGAAGAAGTGGAAACTATTGCACCGATGGAAGAAATTGTCTTGGATAAGAAAGACAGTGGTCTACCTATTCCACAAAACATAATTGAGAAGTAAGTACATGTTACTGAAGAAAATTCTGATTTAGAAGAAGGACCTGCTTCTAAAAAAGAATCTATTGTTAGTGTAAAAGAAAATATTGTACCTGAGGAGGATATAAAAGAAGAACTTATTATTGAGGAAGAGGCTACTGTTGAGGAACATTTAGAGGAACATGCTAATCCTAAACCTATCTTATCTGCTGAGGAAATAATGGAACAAGCCTTCTAGTTGGATAGAAAATAAATAGGTGAGGCTATTAGAGATGAACTTTTTGAAATAGATCAAGGGACTGTATCTCTTATTTCTGTGATAGATAAACCTATCTAGGGGAGAATAACCATAGTCTATAAAGTATTAAAGTTCCTAATCCTATTGATTAAATCAATATAGATACCTGTTATAAGTTTTCTAGCTACAATGATGGGGATAATTCCCAAGAGGCCTTGATTAAAATTATAGAACTTTCTACTATGTTTCAATTGAAACCATGTTCTACCTTAGAAGTCATCTCTGCAATGGAACCTAAGCCTGTCTCAACTTCTGTTCCTAAACCTTCAGAAGAACCTTATGATTTTGTGAGTCACACTGATTTGAAAGCCTTTGGAGCTACATTATTAGCTGTATTTGAAAATCTCATGAACACACAACCTTCTCCTATGAAAAATCTTAGTGAAAGAGATGCTGCCTTGCTATTAGAGAAAATCATTTGGCAGATTCAACCAAAAATGCTTCATGAACTACAAGTGGTTCAAATTGAGAACAAGAAATTTAGTGATGAGGTGAAGACTCTTTGAGTTATGGTTGAAGATATACAAAAAGTGTTGAAATAAGGATAAGATCATGTTTCTCATTCTATTGAGGATGTTAGTGGTCAGATTCCATAGAAGGTTGCCTCTTTGATTCAACTGAACTTGACTTCAATATTAGACAAAGTGACTGAGAGAAGCATCCATATAGTCCATGAGTAGTATGATCTTGTTGTTGGTCTCAACAAACTAACTGATGAGTACAAGGGATTTCTACAGAAAGTTCTCAATCTGCTCAAGTCCCTCACTTTATCTTTTATATCCTCTAATGCCTTTGGGAAGTCATCTCAATCTTTTGACAGTTATCTGATGAGAACTGTTGTTAAGTAGGAACTTCAAACAATGTTAAGTGTCCCTAAAATGGAGAGATTATCTATGGTTGTCAAAAATAGTTATAGAGTTCTTTATTTAGTGAGGATTCATTCAAATATTGAAAATTATGCTTAGGAAGAAATTAATAAAAAAGTGGATTTATACTTTAATAGAATCTTCTCTAAGCATGATATGACCAATCATTTCAAATATCTTGTAGAGAATCTAAAAATACCTCCTGTCACTCAAGACTTTAAGACTCAAGTCCAAAAGCTCAAAGATTTCAGTCCTCTATTGGAAAAATTCACGGAGAAAAAAAAAGATTTTGAGACAACAATGCAGTATAGTGGTGAGATCATTACTGACTTCATTAAATTGTTGAAGTCTTATATTCATGTGCAAAAAACTACTATTGTAGATCCTTCTCTAAAATTTGGATCACTTCCTTCTTAAACCTCTACCTATTCTCATGTGGCTCCTTATGATGCTACTACCTAGGGAAAAGAGAATACATCTATTCCTGAATAAAAGTGAAAACTATATCTTGATAGAGATGTTTTGTACTTTTTCCTACTAATTATAAGGAAAAATATCTTTGTATCTCATTCATTGTGACCTATTGTTTTCTATTATCCTATTTAATTTCCCTCTTTTCTCTTTTTCTTGTACTATTTTTGATAATCCCAAAACGGGGAGAAATGCACACTAAGGGGGAGAAAGCACACTAAGCACCGAAATATAATTCATATGATTTTTGATCATAAAAAAGGGGGAGATTGTTGGACTCCTCATGTTTTAATCATGTTTTAATGATCAAAAATCATGTTAATACTGTTAATCTATCTCAAATCATATGTAGAGATGGTTGGATTCCCTATTCTTTAAAATAAACTTTCACAAGATCCTGATTCCTATAAATCATGTTTTGATTATTGTAAACTATATTTAATTTTGTTCTATAATGATTTATTATATGAATGATTGAATCCAATTCATTTTGTGAATATTAATTCTTAAGACTGTTTACAGAAATTTGGCTAAGTTTGAGAAACCATGAGTCTGCCACCGATTCAGGTTATCTGGAAAAGGATTCAGAGACCGTGACCTAGACACCGTGACCAAAACACAGTGAACCAAACACCATGACCTAGACACTGTGACCCAGACACCGCGACCCAGACACCGTGAACAGACACCATAACCAGTTTTAGATCTCATGAAGTCTGCGACACCAGTTCCTTGCTACCATCACCAAGACACCGTTCAAAGTTTGGCAATGGACCAGACACTGTGATCCTAACAACACATATATGCTACAGGTTCCTGATCTCACTGCAAACGACTGTCTCACTGCTCAAAGGAAAAAAAGACACCATTTTGTGGTGACACCATTTCCAAGTGATATAATTTCAAGATAGACGGAGACACCATTCTTTAATCTGCTTGGTCATTTTTCAATTTAATTTCTAATAGTCATATTTGATTCATTTAAAGGCACTGACCTAATTAATGTTTCTTTGTAGACACGTCACCTAACAGTACAAGGTATGAGGTGAAAATACATGCATCCTATCATTTCCAGTGTATGAACCCACAATTAAAAAGGAAGATAAGCTGGGCTGCAAATATACAAAGAAATACCAAAGACGTGAGAGAATTTGAAAAGTGAACTGATATATGAAACAAGATACAACTAAAGAACACACGAAGCACTCTTGATTCCAAGAAGCTGGACTACCATATATCAGATCCAAACACATCTTCACAGTACCACCTTCAAGAAGAACATGATTTAGACAACATACCCCATCGAACTGAAAACCATAGCACCAGAATTGCAATACAATATTTTTTACAATATGACTCGATAATTTCATATTCTTCATCCTACAAGTCCAGAGTTTCATAGAATAACACTCAGAGCACTTGTAACCCTTTCTTATCATCTTTTCTCTATTGTGTACTATTTTTTTCTTTCGAGTAGTGTGTGTGTGTCTATATTAAAAACAAACACTGTCTCCTATATTAAAATGAAGAATACAAGATATCCTTCCTCTCATCACTTCTAACATGTGTTTATTCCCACAAATAAGTGTGGAAGATGTCCTTGTGTGATTTGGTAGTTTATACCCACAACGAATAGTGTAAGAGGTCATGTGACCTAGATAGTCCTGTGCACTATTTTTACCCCGATTTATGGTGTGGATCAAGTTTATTAATAAAAACTTCATGGTGGTAGGTGATCACCAAGTGGAGTAGATTATGTCTCGACATGAGACTGAACAACTTGTTTTATCTACTGTGTATTTTAATTTAGTTTTTCTCTACTTTATGGTATATT
This sequence comes from Viscum album, assembly GCA_963277665.1. Classification (NCBI taxonomy): domain Eukaryota; kingdom Viridiplantae; phylum Streptophyta; class Magnoliopsida; order Santalales; family Viscaceae; genus Viscum; species Viscum album. The sequence continues at coordinate 2,091,874,723 of OY728152.1, forward strand.
TCAGAAAACACTAGATTTTACATTGATAGTTTGTATTAGATAAAATTTATAACTATTTTTCCTTAATAGAATAGATTCAAAAGCTATATCAATAACTCATATTGATTTTACTGATATTTAATCAATCTTTTGAGAGGTTATTTCAATAGTCAAACTTTTATAACCGTATTACCTTGATTAACTGGGATGTATTCATTTTTATTGGGGAAGATTTTTAAGAAAACTTTTTAACAAAAGTTTGAATAGATACTCAATTCACCCCCTCTTGAGTAATCTACTCCGACCAACAATAAATGTATCGAACTCCTACACCAACCCATCATGTGGTCACTATAAATCCCTTACATAGTGGGACTATATATTCATCATTGAGAAGAATACCTCCATGAGATCCACACGACCTATCATCATAGGAAATATACTCTAGTTCAATTGAGAAAATTTACACTAATAAGTTAAATAAGGAAACACTATATAAGTTTTTAGCACTTTTAAAAAATAAACCCTCATCATCAGTGATATCAATCACATGCAAGAACATAAATGTCCTATGAGTCCAACATGCCAAGAATGATGCTTTCACATAGGACTCTTACCAATGAGATACAATGCAAAACCATATTAACAATATAAAATAAAAACATCATACTTTAATAAATATTTCAATCATAACAAGAAAAAGAAAGAACAAAAATACAATATCCGTGGAAACTTGGACATCCCATAAAAAAATGTGTTCATGATGCACTAATTTAAGATCCATTATAAGAAATGACACATTTCTAGACCACCTCAATACCACATAAAAAGAGTAATACAAAGAAAAATATGATATTATACCACTTTTTAATATACCTGGCTCAAGAACACTCATCAGTTTCCAAACCAGTGATTCTATATGACCTCGGGTATGCCTCCGTATATACCAGAGGCTAACAACTAGTAGAAAGGGTATAAAGATTTACCATGGTTAGACTATACCCTAATATCAGAGTCAATAAATATTTTAAATATAATGAAATAACAACCATAACAAATAATTAGCACGTAAATAATAAATAAAACATATCCATGATATATCAAATGAATGAAACATGCACTCATGCATCACGACTGATCTCCAACTACGCCGATCATATAAAAAAATTAATACAAGGATCCTCTACCATCATCACTACGAATCACCTCATCCTAGTCTCAAAATCTATGTTGAGTTACTCTAGCCCAATCATAAAAGTCTATACCTCTAACCTACATGGAACTCTGAATAATAAGGCCTTTATTGTCACCACAGTGTCATGGAAACCCAAGAAAGGTTCAATTAAAACTTAGTAGGCCACCACCATTGATGTATCTAACATAAATATTACTATATTTTATGAATAAGTGATATTATTATAAAATAAATCAATAATAGAGAATAATAAATTAATACCGTCAATCCTTGGGTTCTAAGAGACAAGAGATATTATCCATAACTTATTTCTCTAGGACCAGATGTCTATGATCATATAGCATAAATATTTAAAGGTTTAGGTAAACTACCACCCATAATAAGATCATAAGTATATATGATCACTTGGTGGTCATAGCTTCTCACCCAGATCACACACACACATATATATATATCTCAAGTATATACAATCACTCAAGGGGCATAACGTCCCACCCAAATCCTCTCATATATACATCATCAGCGGGTAGTGCGTCCCTTCCATCCATCTCTCTCTCTCTCACACATATATATCACATCAGGTTGGAGTGCATCACACCCATACATTTAATTTATTAAAACAATTTATTATCAGGGTGTAGTGAATACCACTCATCAACTTATTTAATACATTAATTTATTATTGTGGGTAGTGAATCCCAATGTCCATCTCATATTCATATCACATGAAGAGGTAGTGTGTCCATCTCATCAATCTTATTTATTACATTCATCGATTATCGATGGGTTTGGGGGGCACCTTTCCATATCATTTATTATCTATGGGAAATACATCCCTCCTAGCTATCTCATTTATTATATTCATGGGAAGTGCATCCCACAAGACATATCTCATAGAATCACCTTCATAGGGTTAGGCCATATTCTTGGACCTGTTACAAATCTCTTAGGATTTCATCTTAAGAGAACAACCTATACCCATAATCACATATATAAAGGGCTATCCCACACTAGCCTCTCTATACTAACCCTAATTGGGGTATTCATAAGGTTTGGGTACCCATCAGGGTCCCCTATGCCATGTAACATACTAGAATCCTTTCATAAGAACCTTTATATCATTCCCAACTCTAAGGAAAATCATATCATTCAGATCGAATAACAAACCAATAGAATCACCAAAATTATATCGTATCCCCACATTCCTCCTAATAAGACCCCACACTAACACCAATCTTGAGAGATAAAATAATGTCCATTTAACTTCCCAAGTAATAGGTTTATCTCCTAATTCCTAACCTACTCATAATCCTACCCAAGTATACCTACCCGAGACCTCATATACTAGTGGGGGTAGAGCACCTTCACTATTCTCTTGTCAACTAAACCAAAAGTTAAAAGGTATATCATAATCACATCATGGACTACTCAAGCTAATAATTCTTATTCCACACTATCCTATACAAGCATGTATCTAATGGTATCTATACGAGTGTTGATATGTTTTACGCTTATCATTTACACCCATTTCATTTATACCAATATATGGTCTTTATATTTCATGTCACAAATTTATGATTGACCCCTAAACTATCAGTGTTAAAGTCACTAATTAGTTTCCAAGGGCCCATCTTGGCCCTTGAAACTCTTTTCATTTCAAGGAAGTTAAAGTAATTTTTTTATTTTAAATAAATAATCGGTCACACAAAGGCGGTGAGAGCATATAACATATTATATAAAAAAATTCATATACTTAGTGAGATGCTAAAGGGACCACCTACCACATTCATGGAGTTATTCCCTTTAAAGTAAAATTATCTTCCCTCACCAAAGCTCATCCAATCACAATCAACCACTATCCATGAACACACGATCTTAATCCCATAAAAATTCATTTGAAAACTCACAAAAAAATTTATAAGAATTTATACAATTTATTACACAAGTAAGATTTTATCTCTTGAGTAAGGATTTTCCCTTAGGAAAAAAATCCACATGTAACATATTTTCAATACGTGTGGATTTTCCAATTGTGGGGAAACCAATATGTAACATTTTTAACTAATGTGTAACATATTTAGGCAATTTATAAAATGTGTTGGATGGTTTTTTCACTTATAAAAAATCCATATGTAATATATTCTTATCTATGTATAATATATTACTTCACATGTTTTATATCTTATATAGGAAAATTATAATACGTATCATATTTTCAATATATATGGTTTTACCTTGAGGATAAATCTATGTGTAACATATTTTATTGAATTTGTAACATATTTCCCATGTAAGAGTTCATACATAGAATAATTTTACTACATAATATAATTACTTTAGAAAAAATCTCCACACATGAAATTTTTATTCAACACATAATATATTTTAATCCATACATAATATAATTCTTCCTATGTAAGATAATTATTATAGGTACATTTTGGTATATAAAATATTTTATCTAAGAAATATGTTATATTTAATATATTTTCCATAATGAAATATCTGATATTTAACGTATTTTTTATACCGATGATATTTTACTTAGAAAAATGTCTATATGTAATATATTTCTTTTCATACATAGGATATTTCTCTTAGGAAAATATATATACGTAACAAAATTTTAACCATGCATAATATAATTATCCATATTTAATATATTTTTATTAGGAAATATGTGATATGTAATATTTTTTTCATTTATATGACATTTACCATTGGAAATATCCATATGTAACATATTTTGATCCTTACATAAAATATTACTCATATATAATATTTTTTACTTATATTTTTTTGATATGTGGCATATTTCCCTTATAAAATATATGATATATAATATATTTCTATTTATAAGATAATTTACAAATACAATTTCCATATATAAGATAATTTTATCCTTTATATAATAATTTTTTCATAAGTCACATTTTTAACTTAATAAAATTTTCATACATAATATATTACTTTATAGGTAATATATTTTATCATGATATGTAATATATTTTCAATATTTAGTATTGGGAAAATTTTAAATGTATGATAATTTCTTCAATGTGAAAGATAGTTTTCTATATATAATATAATTACCCCCTCCTCTCGATGATATATAAAGTTATACACTTAGAGAAAAATTCAAAAAGAAATAAATACTCAAAAATACCCAAATCAATCCAAAATTCAGTTAATTGTTCGCATCACATACAATCCCTCCTAAAACATATAAGCTGCTAAAAATATTATCTATTCATATATCTAACCACAGTTAACTTTTATGTCTTGATTCCAAACCAATTTCAAAATTTCCACACCAAAATAGAATCCAATTTATCATTTCTACATATCCAATGATTACACTTAACCTTATCCCATTATTCATTTGGGAACCCAAGTAATTCCCTAGGCCTATGATCATATATAAAAACATTTCCCAAAGGTGTTCCAATACTCTGATTTCCGATATGAATCCAAATTATCAAAACATCCTACCCTCACACAGTAAAAATTAAAATTTCCCCTAATTTTACTAACATGTAATTTTGTTGGTCCCTTAAAAATAACATGTGATAATTAATAATTATCATTTAATAGTTTTTAAGGGTTATCGTTGTATTAAAATTAAATAAAGTTAAGAGATCACCATGTATTCATGAGAGTCATATACTCTTATGAAATATCATTTGAAGATGAAAATATATAAAGGAATGAATTTATAAAGATTTCATATGATTCATTTACTATTATGAAAAATTAAATTCACTATAAAATATTTGTAAAATTAATGGAATTTAAGAGAATCAAAATCATAATTTACTCATAATAATTTTTTTATTTTTTTAAAAATTGTCAAAATTTTAAAATACTCCCCGAAATAAATTTTGATGATGTTATGATGTACCTTAAAGATTATAAATATCATGGGTTAATGTTTAATCTACAATTCAAGATGAGTTTCTATGGAGAATTAATGTGGATATTTACCTTGTTGTGGATGAAGTCATATTGAGTGGTGTAGAAGGGAGACCATGATATGTCCACTATATATTGGTCACGAGTATATGAAGGTCATAGAGATAGATAATATTTTATAGAAGTTTTAAATATGAAATAAATGATTTTAATTTTTCTATTGCAGTGATTATGTGTATCCAGATATTATAGAGTAAATTCGATAAGATAATTCATGATATCAAATGAAATAAAAATAAAAATATTATAGATAATTATATTGAACAAGATGGACTAATATTTATACAAAATTATAGTTTTATAAATGAAAAAAATTTCATTTACCAAAATATAAAATATAATATCTAAGAGAAATTATGAATATAAAATGAAGATAGAATGAGATGGAATAGTTATATATAAAATAATATAGAGATTTGAAATTGTAACAACTTATAAGAACTATTTTTTCAAAGGTAATAATAGTTGAGGTGAAATAAGGTAGTGTATTATTTATTTCATACATGTGTTAATCATTCTAAAAAACATAGAAGAAGTCTAATGGGATGTATAGTTCAAATAAATATTTCCTTTTTGTTGAATCCATATAAGTGGAAGAAAAAGATCTTATATCGTCATGATAACAAATTTCGGATCTCAACTTAAGATGTTATTCAATAGGCTAGTGGTATGTTTTTACCAAATAATGGGGACTAGTATAATCATTAAGGGTATAAAAAATATTGGGAAAAACTATTGTGTTCAAAATGATATTTTCCAATAACAACTTGTAATCATATTTATTATTTGTGTAAAATATGTGTCTCATACTTGACTTAATCTCAATAAGGATGTAGTCATGCACTTTTTCTATGGACATTATAAATATAATATGCCCCATTGTTTTATATTTGATTAATGATGAAAGATATTACTTATGTGAATCATATTCAAAAAATTTACAAAGTTCTATTTCAAGAAAATAAATAGTAAAAGATCCACCATTGATTGAACCCCCTTCTTAGTGGTGAAATCCATTACTAGGAACTTTATAATTTATAAATATTGTTGTGTAAAAATAAAATTATTATTTTCTTTTTCTCTCAAAACATAAGTATTTTACAAGTTTTCAATATTGATTTTATTTATCATTACTATTAATTTTTAAATTAATTTTTTAAAAAATTAATAAAAAAATTAGGTTTTAAAAACAATTCACCAAAATGGTGATAAGATTAGTAGGACCAAAAAACAATTATTCAAGTAGAATATGATAAAGAAACCATTTCCAATGTTATCCATACTATTGAAAATAAAACTATGTATAAACTAAAATGAATGGTGTTTTATACACCGTTGATGACCATACCTCCTATATTTAGTAACTTGATCAATAAAGACCACTTAGAAGTAATTAAAGGACCTTTTACTCATAGGGTATCCATGGATAAAAGCATCACTCAACAATCAAGTGGTATTTTCTATTCGACCATGATAAGATAATATATCTCTATGATAAATTTCTAAGTATAATAGTGATTTAGATAAAGAAAAATCTACACTATGTTTACCACCCATTATTAGGTATTTTACCTTTTTATATAGGCAAAATATATTCTTTCTAATAATTTTTGAGTATACTCATACATTACATAATTCTCAAGCAATGAAACTATAGTATCCAAGTCCAGTAAAATAACTGAGGTGGGTGGAATTAATGATCATTTTCATTTTTATGATTTTAATATTTTAAATGGGACTCTATGAATGGTTAAGATCTTGATCCACTCTTTTTTATGTCACCCAACCTTACTATAATATTGAAATAAATAAAGTCACATGACATATTTTTTTTACAAGTTTTGGCATCAATGTGAGAGCCTACTCCTTTATGGGTTTGATTATTATCTAGAGACCCATATTTCCACTAGTAAAAACAGTGAGTACAATTACAATTCATATCTTGAAAATATTGATAGAATATATCCCAGCATTATTGGTCTAAAAGTGAATATAACTACTATTTTTTGATGGGTTTTATATACTAGATCCTTCCATTTGAAGTTATCTCCCAAAAAAATTTGTTGTAGACTCTTAAAAATTTATTTATTATAAATCATGCCAATTATTTAATGAAACTCTATAACCTTCATTTAAAAGGACTTCAAACTGTTATGTCTTTAAGAATAGATTGCATGTGGACTTGTTCTCTTTTAAGTCCTCATATCCATATATTCATTAGGATCACTTAGCATTGATCACTTGATCTCCTGATGATATGATGATATCATAGGGTAGGAATATGTTCCTACTTCTCACCTTCTCCTCAACTTCAGTACCATGGTTGTAGGGTCAATCTTATTCTTTAATAAATCACCTTCTATGATATTATCATATAATAGGATTCTCTTTCTTATTTTTAGACAAATAGGGACCTTCTATATGTAGTTGGGTTTACCTCTTAAACACCACCCAATTATTATATTTTTAATTTAATATTTAGTTCTTATTTTTCTCTACTACCCTTATTCACCACTCTTATACTTTTAATATTCATGGAAAAATATCATAAAAATTTTGGTTTTAATTTGAATAATGAAAACTCATTTTTACAGCAATGAGATCCTATTATTATAACTAAAAGACATTTCCAATATGAATATAATTTAATTTGAGTTAAATTATTCCATTTTAACTCACTAGGAAACTTGGTATAATTTCCTCTTTAAAATCTTCCAGAATACCCACAACCTTAATTCATTTTTAATTTCCTTCCATATGTTCATAGATCCATACATCTTAATGATGTGGTAATCATCTTATAGTATGGATCTCCATTTATTTCATCTCAAACCCCAATTTATTTAGAATAACTGTGATATTTAAATATCCAAAATTTAGTACAATCACTGGTCAAATTAATTTATTTTATTAAAATTTCTCAAAATGGAGAAACATATATTTTCATTTGACATTTAATGTTTTATGAGAACTAATGTAATTATTCCTTTATCATTTTTAATAAAACTAATTTTCATATAGTTTTAAAATATTACAAAATACCTTGATGTATTATGAATTTCAGTTAACTTCCCCATTTACAAAGAGTACAAAACGTCTTACATATTTTTTACAATGTCTGATAATGTCCTCCCAAGTATTATGAAATAAAAATAAATTATTAGAAAAAAAGTACCTTTTTCAAATTTCTCTGCGTCAACTTAAAAGTATTATGAACTCAACTAAGAGCCTTAAAATATCTTGAATTCCCTACCATATCCCATAAAATCGTTATGAAAACTATAAATCCTAGAAATTTTATATCTCTGACCACAAAATACATTTAAAGTTAAAGAGTTTTAAATAATTCTCAAGAATGAAAAATTTACAACCTTAATCTAAAAATTACAGAACTTTGGTAAATTACATCAAAAACTATTCAAATGTATTTATTAAATATCTAATCTTATCAAAAAAAAATCCTATTATATTTATTACTTAATTCAATCATACTTTAAGTTCACATAAACAAGGATGGATCTTTCAATACTCTATCAATCTTTTGCTTCATTAGGAAAGGATCTGGAATATATTATAGTAGCAAGATCTTTAAACTCATGTAGAAACTGTAGTTGTTAATGTATTCAACTTTGATTACAACTTGACATTGAATCATTCAAAACCAGATTTATAATCATTACATATAAGGGATGATTCATTGAAATTGAAATTCTAGGATCTTCAAACATCCGTAAAACTTATTCATATCTCCTTTCTATCAAAAAATTGTAGTAAATTAATCTTTATACATTGAATTTATATATATTTTTAACAAAAATACATATCATATTTTAAAATATATTTTGGTACTTAAATCTCCCACTTTGGATTTGTTCTCAATATCCATTTTCCATAAAAGTCAAAATTTTCTCCTACTCCTTATTGATCATAAATGAAAATGAATATATGGGATATATCCCACTCTTTTTCAACCATTTTATATGGTTTACCCAACTACTCATTCTCCGTCTTTATATATAAATTATTGTGGGAAGAATGGAACCATATATTTCTTAGCAATGATTTTTTAGTTAATTAACATTACATTTATATAGGTTAAAATGGTTTAAAAAAACAAGTGATATTAATAATGACTAAAAAGATGCCTATAAATATGTATAACATATGATATCACTTCAAAATTCTAATTTTGGGGGATATATGAAAAATTTATCAATTGATTTGTATCATGTACCCATATTCAACAAACACACCTAAAATATTCAAGTACAAGACATTAAAATACATTTAAACTAATATTTATCATCAACCATCATTCCCCATTTATAAACACATTGATATGATCAATGAAATAATTGTATGTGTGGTTTTCATATATCAATTTCCAATTTTTGAAGGCTATATAAGTTTCATGTTTGTATGAAAAAGAAGATATTTGCTAAAAACTTTTTGTTTTCTCCCCCATCAAGGTATGTAGTCTATAATATCTTTATCACAGATGTTCATATTCAAGTTTATATGTAAGTTTCTTTTGAAACATATTTAATATAATACATATTATGAAGTATAATGTCTTTTAGATATATATGAATTATAGACTTAATTATGTCATCCTTTTCAAATATCACCTTTAATTTCTTAAATTAATGCACATAAAAAAGATACAAGTAAATAAGGTGATTTATCAATCATATTTTTAGTAAGAAAGACATATATAAGACTCAGATCTCAACCAAAAAACCTATCTTCTTTATAATTTTACTTTGATATGAACTCCTCATTATTTCTTTTCCATTTTTTACATGACTCTATTTTACTTTGGGTAGTATTAATTTTATTATATCTTCACCATTTACTTTTTATATAATAGGATGATTTACCTTTTTTTAATAAATAAATTTCATCCAATGATGTCTTTATTTAGTTTTTAAACAACTTAATATATCCATGTAAAATTTTCATGAAACTATTTAGAGTATGCCCAATTTTTTTCACCTTTCATACAAAATCCAAGTATAATTTGAATTTCCATTCTTTGAAAACCATTCAAAATCTTTACTAGTAATGTCTTTAAATAAATAAATCCTTATATTATTTTCTTGGGTTGATATTAATTATTTATTTATATATATTATTTTAGTCTTGATATTCATGGAATATTTTCAATTATAAATGAATTGGTCTCTCTTGAAATAAAAAATAATCTCCTACTTTTTAAGATATCCTCATTGGATTATTTATTTTAATTCTTGGGAGTATTTGGTTCTATACTTTTCTTTTATTTACTCCTAAAGGGTTTCTACTATTAATTCATTAATTGTTTCTTTTTTTATTATGGTATTTTATCCTCATTAGTATAGAAGTTGTATATGGTTCATTTTCACCATCAAATTTCTTCATTATGACCAATATTATGAAAATAATCACAAAATACTTATAGGAAACGAAATCTTTTCCCAGTGGACAAATTAATCATTTTATGCGATATATTCTTCCACTCACTTGGTCATTTTAATCATTTATCTCTGATCTCCCTTAATCAGGGTCTTATATATTCTTATAATATTGCTAAGTTATTCTAACACTCCATGTCTCTATGAAAAAACATACAATTGTACAAACAGTGTCACATAATTCTCCTTTTTTTCTATAGATATAGTTTGAAAAAAGTTATGTACCTACTATTTTTGGGTATAAAAACCACCCTTTTGTGAACCATTTGGGGAAATACTATTCTTGGATGTGATAACATCCATCATTAACATGGTGGATAATTTTTAAGCATTTTACTCCACCCATATCTTCCTAGATTTTGAAATGAAAATTTTACTATCATTTAAACCTACATTAGTATAGATATAATTAACTAGGTTATGGGTTACTTTTTTATAGGATCTTATTATTGGTTTCTTAGGGGATTAATTCATGAACTTCATTACACTAATATGATCCCATTTTGGGATAAAATTATAATATGTAGTTTGTGTGAGAAAACTCATCATTTTAGCTATTTGGGAACTTCTACATTATAGTGACTTTAGATTCCATAGTTTCACCTCAAGTTAAAGACATTCCATATTGAGGGAATTATATTCATCCTCAACCAATCTAAAAATTTCTTCCCATTTCATTTTCATCGTCTCAATATGATCTTTATGCAATATACTACTTTATTTTCGGTCATCTCTGAGGTCCTTAATTCTTTTGGATTTTATATTCAATTATAAATCCTTGGCACGAAGAGTAGACTTGTTCAATTCTTCTATAACATGGATTCTTTAATACCCGATTTTATCAAATTTGACATTATCATAAACTATTCTTTTTATATTTTTCAGTTAATTTGTAACACCCCGAGCTTTCACGATACGCTTCTCTTTCAATAATGTAATAGCTTGCATTGTACGCAAGTTCGAGATTCTAACACACCGCGACCAATCAAAGTAACAGTTATGAAAAGTAATACTCACTTTTTGAAATTATATAAATTTTATATTTCAAAATGGAATTCATTTTTGGATTCGGAATAACTAAATTAGCCTATGTTGAATTTTTGGTATTTTTCTGAGAACTTCCAAATTTTTATGAATAGTGAAAAATACTTAAAAACAACTTTTTTAATCGAAATAAATTATAGTGATAAATTATAATATTGAGTGGTTTTAAAGTATAATTAGAATATATTTTTACCATTCTATCCAATGGTGTTCATTATAAATAATTTCACTTTGAAATTGGACATAAACAATTGTCAATCTTTTGATATATATTGTTTCTTAAAAACACGCTATTTGTTGTGACAACGGAAATTAATTATAAAATTAATTAATGCAAATTATATGTTTGGAATTTTTTAAAATAGACATCATTTTTGAATTTGGAATATCAATTATATCTTTGGATGAAATTTTGGCATTGTTCTGAAAAACTTCAATTTTTGATGAATAGTGAAACCACTAAGTGGTAGTTAAAAAACTAATTTTTCATTTAAATGAAACATTACCACTTCTGTGATTTGATTTTAAAAAATCCGACATACATGGTTGTCATTAGGAAGTAAAATGTGGTTCAATGGGATTAAAATAATTTTTGGTGAATAGTAACTTTTAAGTTTAATTAATCACGATTAAAGGTAATTAGTGTAATTTAAGGTAAAGATAATGTTATAATAATATTAGATGACCTTGACACATGTCCTACCCCTATTGGATGAGTCATGTACGACCAAGAAAATCCATGTGTCAACATGGGGACCCCATGGAGCCACTTTGGTAGGACAATGGCCTTAAAAACTTTTTATTTAATGTTAAAATAAAAATGTCACAAACATGAGTTGTTTTACTAAAATAATTTTTAAATGGGGTTATACAAGTCATATTTTTTACTATAAATATTCATTAGAAATATAAAATGATTTACTACATCATGATGTTTTTTCTATAATTTTTATACATTAAATAAATTAAATTATTTATGACACCATGATAATGCAACGATTTCCTTATTAATTAACGATTTAAATAAAATAAAAAGATAATGTAAAATCTAAGACTTAAACTTGTCAAAAACCTATTGGATGAGTATATTTATAACCCCTATCACCTTATACTCAAAATATGTAAGTGTGGGACCTTTAAAATCCGAAACTCATTATATAATAAAGTAACATTTCATGACTTTCCAAGAGTGCCCCTCCTCTCCTCTTATAGAAGGCCCCCACAACTACCACCTTACTCACACCTTCAAAGCCTTTTGGCTCGGGCAAACTCTACCCAAATACTCTTTCAAATTTACTCTCTTACTCCTATAAGCCTCACTTTGGGCATAATTCTTCCCAAGGAAGCCTTTGAGACCAAATCAAAAAGAGTTACCCGTTTTAGAGGTAGTGTTTTCTCTTGTGTTCTTATGTTTTATTTTGCTTCTCCAACCCCCTAAACTCTTTTTATTCATTTATTTTGTAACAAAAACAGTATACTAAATATACTAGGATGTTGTTATAAGAAGGATTCGAGCTACACTTACACACACCTACATCTAATGGTTAAAGAACATATTGTTTTTGTGGATGGAGAATTTCTGCCTCACGAAATGATGATTGTTCAACACTCATATAACACCTTAAAAGGTGGACATTAGGATGTAACTATATTTATATATGATATATAATATGTTTATGTTTTACTTAATCTTCTGTATTTTTCATTTATTGCATACCTTTTTGGTTTCCATTATGGGTAAACGCGATATTTTTATTTTAGGAAGTGCGGACTACCGCCCCCTCAAAGTGATTTGAACCATTAATGCCATATGTGGGATGCATAAAGGATGGAGTAAATGGTATTATACATTATATTATACTTTAATTATAGTATAACTTTATATAATTATAATTTCATTCCATTAAATACGAAATAGAAATGAAAGTAGCGTTCATGCGTACGTACGACTTACCGTCTCCATGAACGGTGCATTTCATTTCTTACCTCTAAATGTTATGTAATATTATAAATTAATGTATATAATGGATATATATGATATATATGATATCTAAATCATGAATATAATTCTGGATATAATGTATAATTCACCACATGAACAACTTGTAATTATAAGATGTTTATTTTTGACTCAAGTACCAAAGATCAAAAAAATGACCGTTATTAACTTAAATAATTACATAATGTTCATAAAATGGTAATAAGTGATATAAAAGGAATAATGAACATGGAAAAGGTTCTTAAGCAAATATAAATTAACTCTAGTTTATTATTCAGGAGGTTAAAGAATGTTCGAGTCAAGTCGGATATGAGGTAAGGGAACTTCTTAACCCAATTTTCGTTCTTTGGGTTAATCTCCTACTTTCAAATTATGCCATGATATTATTATTTTCTATCTTGTATTTATAATTTCTTTATGTGTACATATAGTAAATACACATAATAGATCTATTCTATTTAAAAATGATCTTTTTAAGGGACTTTGTATCAATCTCCTTTCATTGAGGCATATTTTATTTTATACACAACTTTCTTTTATACAGTGTATAAAACCCTTTGAATTTTATGTTTTTTCAAAAGGAATATTTTTATATAAAGCATTTTACTAAACGAAAAAATTGAATGTTTTTTTGTCGTACGTATGCGGCGACAACGACTTCCCCGCCGCCGTGACCATTATTTGAGTTTCGGCTTCCTCTACAAGCTATAACTTTTTTTAAATGAAAAATAAATACCAAGTTTTAATTTTCTTTTATTTTGGTATTGAAAATGGTTTTGATAATATTTTTATTATATCAATGTGTTGTATTGATATCTTGTGATTGAAATGTGGAAATGTTATGTTTCCTTTATGCATGTTTTATGTGATACAATTATGTTATGGTTTATGATATGTTTAAACCTATTCATATGAGGAATGTATTGGACTTAATAAGTGACGGGTGGAGCCCGCTATAGCTCCTCGATGCATCGGAAGGTCTCATGAGACAAACTAGTGTCTTGGCACGAGGCCTTTACAAAATCTGTTTTGTAGTCTTGGCATGAGGCCTTGGCTACGTGGTAATGATAGTCTGGCATTATGCATTCCATCATTATGAATGTGGTTATTGATATTGCATGTGATTATTAGACTAGTAGAATATCCATGTGAATAAGTAAATGGAATTATTTAATTTTATTTTTTACATATTATGTTGAAGTTCAAGTTTAAAAAGGCTTTTGTTTTAGTTATACATTGCCTTAAATGTTAATGTTTATTTATGAAAGCTTCCACAATATTGTTATCCTTACTGAGCATCTGAGCTCACCCCTTTCAATGTTTTAATATTTTCTAGGATGTGAAGAAGTATTTTATGAATGACCTGCAGGGATAGTCAGAAGAGGATATGAGTGTGGACTATGGAGACTTTGTTATTGTATTTTTTCACTTTATGATGTAATGTAACATTTATGAATGTATCTAGTGTTTCCAAGGCTACTAAACTAATTGGTCTTTCTAGACTTGATCTTTTGTGATCATGCCAATGTTACGCAATAATGCACCGACTCCAGGTAACTGGGGTCGATGTGTTACAGTTGGTATCAGAGGCAGTTTAGTACTAACCTTGGAAGCTAGATTTAGATAAACTCTGATTAGAGAACATAGCCCTAAGATAGACTTTGAGGATCGGTATAGAAGAACTTCCTAGAATTTTGGTATTATAGTGATTTTGTGAGTTTTTCGAGAAATACATCCCTGTCTGGATACGAGCAGGTAGAGGCGGCTCTGGCACAGATGTACCCAGGGGTAAAACACGAAAACATGACTTTGAGCTAGACTCGAACGGGAACCGGTGCACGACAAGAGGCCTTACTGCACTCTTGGTTACGACACTCCCGGGGGATATGCTTAGGATAATTCTCATTTTCTTTACAAACCATTATGAAGGGTTTATGAGTATATACTTCCTCAAAGATTTTTTTTATGATTATGGATTATATCCATAAATAGTTCAATTTATGTTAAGTGTTTTGCAAGTTTGTAATTATGTATTTTGATTCATAAACTAATCTAGTTTACGCTATTGTTTAGAAATGGCTCCTAGTGGGAGGAATGGAAACCGTAGCAATGCACGCACTCCATGTAGGGATTTCCATCCTACTTAAGATAATTTTTGTGGAGCTGGAGATACAACTGGTGCTGATCACCTTATCACCATACTGGGACAACTCACTCAGGTTATGAATAATAACCTTACTCGTATGGAGCACCCTGATCCACAACATGGAGGATCAATGTTAGATCGTTTCATGAGGCAACAACTGCCAACATTTAATGGGGGTAAAAATCCATTAGTAGCTGAGCAATGGATAAACTTCTTAGAGAAAATATTCCATGCCTTGGGGAGTAGTGAAAGGGAAAAGGTTAACATGGCAGTTTATCACTGGAGATGCCGATCAATGGTGGTTGTTGATTCAAAAAACGAAAGAAGATGAAGAAGTATCTAATATGGAATGGAGGGAGTTTAAAGAGATTTTCTTAGAAAAATACTTTCCTCATGACCATCGAGCAGATATGGAAAGACAATTTCTGAGTCTGAGACAAAAGGAGGATGAGAATGTCGCAAAGTATGAGGCCAACTTTACAAGGTTAGCGAGGCATGATTAAGATTACATACGTAACCCAAGAAGTAAGATTGATCGTTTCTTTGATGTGTTAAAACCATTTATTTGTCGAGCATTAGTCTCACAAACCTTCTCGTCATACGAAGACATTGTCTCATGTGCTATCAAGTCAGAAAAGGAAATTCTCTAAATCTTATGATAATAAAGTAAAGCAAGAGAAGAAAAGAACGGCAGAACAAGAGATAGATAAAGGGAAAATGGGAAAGAAGGATTTTTCATTATGTGATAATTGTGGGAAGAATCATCCCGGTACTTACCTAAAAGGAATGTGAGTTTGTTATAAATGTGGAGAAAAAGGTCACCAGGCTCGTGATTGTAAGGGAAAGAAAGAGGCTATCAATGTTGAATGCTACAATTGTAGAGAAATGGAGAATTATGCAAATGAATGTCCTAAGTGTCAGGGAAACATACCTCTAAAAAGGACAAGGGATCAAGGCCAAGATTATGCAGTTACTACAGATAAAGTTTAATAATTATTTTATTTGTGTTTTTGGACTCAAGAACTATATTATGGTTATAAGAATAATGTGATATATATAAGGATTGTACTACAGTACATGTTGCTTTCATTAAGGTTTTAATATGATGAAGGTAATCATATTTTTAGTATGTGACAATAAGATAAACTTTACTTTGTTTGGGGAATCTGATGTTACAATTGATTTCGAAATTTAGAGACCTTTTAGAGAAAGTCTGGACAGAGGTATTTTGGATAACAATAAAGGTTGGAATGGATTAAGTTGAACTTTGGATAGTATTGTTTAAGGTTAAAACACTTATGAAGATTATTTTTGGAATATTATAATACTATAGTTCTAGAAAAAGGACAACCCGCAGGTTGGGGGATAACACGTCGCGTCGGACAAAGCTGTAGGAATTGAACCCACAACCATAGTGCGACAAGCCTTTATTACCTACCACTATCCTATAGGAAGTCCTTGGTTATTAAAAAATAGTTTTCCTAATCTAAATGGTATGTGATAATATTTTGAACCTTGTACGATTAGGATAAATATAATATTTTTGTGTTCTATTATCTTTTTGAGTGAAAGATGAGTTTGTGGTAGAAATTAGTTGAAGGTTGAAACTCTACTTGCAAGCATAAATATATATATACCTATCCCTTATTCTATGAATAAATTAATTCTTAAACTTTAGTAAAGGGATATTAAAACAAAAAATGTGTTATCCTAATATCATATATCTTGTTGAACTAATAATATTTTAAATCAACATAGATTGAAGGCTTTGAGGCCCTCAATTTTACACTTGTTTGTGATTGATGACCTCAATCACTCCCTACAAATATTTATGTTTTTCCTCAAATTATATGTCTTCAATTTCCACCAATTTTCTCCTTATCGAGATCATAATTTGGTGGTGACTTTTTCATTTCCCTTTCCCTCTTATCTAGGCTACATTTTATTAACCTTATTTCCGATGTGGGTTTTCCACAAAGGTATTTTCTATTTTCAACCATTTATTTTCAAATAAAAATTTCAAATTGCGAGGACGCAATTTATTGAAGGAGGGGAGAATGTAACACCCTGATATTTCATGATACGCTTCTCTTTCAATAATGCAATAGCTTGCATTGTACGCAAGTTCGAGATTCTAAAACACCGCGACCACTCAAAGTAGTAGTTATGAATAGTAATACCCACTTTTTGAAATTTTATAAATTTTATATTTCAAAATGGACTTCATTTTTGGATTCAGAATATCTAAATTAGCCTATATTGAATTTTTGGTATTTTTCTGAGAACTTCCAATTTTTTATGAATAGTGAAAAATACTTAAAAACAAATTTTTTAATCAAAATAATTTGTAGTGATAAATTATACTATTGAGTGGTGTTGAAGTATAATTATAATATATTTTTACCATTTTATCCAATTGTGTTTATTAGAATTAATTTAACTTTGAAATTGGACATAAACAATTGTCAATCTTTTGATATATATTGTTTCTTAAAAACACGCTATTTGTTGTGACAGCGGGAATTAATTATAAAATTAATTAATTCAGCTTATATTTTTGGAATTTTTTAAAATAGACATCATTTTATAATTCGAAATATCAATTATAGCTTAGGGTGAAATTTTGGCGTTGTTCTGAAAAACTTCAATTTTTGATGAATAGTGAAACCACTAAGTGGTAGTTAAAAAACTGATTTTTCGTTTAAATGAAACATTACCACTTCTGTGAGTTTATTTTTAAAAATACAACATACATGGTTGTCATTAGGAAGTAAAATGTGGTTCAATGGGATTAAAATAATTTTTGGTGAATAGTAACTTTTAAGTTTAATTAATCGCGATTAAAGGTAATTAGTGTAATTTAAGGTAAAGATAATGTTATAATAATATTAAATGACCTTTACACATGTCCTACCCCTATTGGATGAGTCATGTCCGACCAAAACAATCCATGGGTCAACATGGGGACCCCATGGAGCCACTTTGGTATCACAATGACATTAAAAACTTTTTATTTAATATTAAAATAAAAATGTCACAAACATGAGTTGTTTTACAAAAACAATTTTTAAATGGGGTTATAAAAGTCATATTTTTGACTATAAATATTAATTAGAAAGATAAAGAGATTTTATACATCATGATATTTTTTTTATAATTTTTAGACATTAAATAAATTATATTATCTATGACACCATGATGATGCAGCGATTACCTGATTAATTAACGATTTAAATAAAATAAAAAGATAATGTACAATCTAAGACTTAATTTGTCAAAAACCTATTGGATGAAGATATTTATAACCCCTATCACCTTATCCTAAAAATATGTAAGTGTGGGACCTTTAAAATCCTAAACTCATTATATAATAAAGTAACATTTCAAGACTTTCCAAGAGTTCCCCTCCTCTCCTCTTATAAAAGGCCCCCACCACAACCACCTTACTCATCCCTTAAAATCCTTTTGGATCATCCAAACTCTGCCCATATACTCTTTCAACATTTCTATATTAATCCTAGAAGCCTCACTTTGGGAAGAATTATTTCCAAGGAAGCCTTTGAGCTCAAATCAAAAAGAGTTACCCGTTTTAAAGGTTGTGTTTTCTCTTGTGTTCTTATGTTTTATTTTGCTTCTCCAACCCCCTAAACTCTTTTTATTAATTTATTTCGTAAAAAAAAAGTTATACTCAATATACTAGGATGTTGTTATAAGAAGGATTCGAGCTACACTTAGACACACCTACATCTAATGGTTAAAGAACATATTGTTTTTGTGGATGGCGAATTTCTACCTCACAAAACGATGATTGTTCAACACTCATATAACACCTTCAAAGGTGGCCATTAGGATGTAACTATATTTATATATGATATATAATATGTTTATGTTTTACTTAAGCTTCTGTATTTTTCATTTATCACATACCTTTATGGTTTCCATTATGGGTAAACGCGATATATTCATTTTAGGAAGTGCGAACTACCGCCCCCTCAAAGTGATTTGAATCGTTAATGCCATATGTGGGATCTATAAAGGATGGAGTAAATGGTATTATACATTATATTATACTGGAATTATATTATACCTTTATATAATTATAATTTCATTCCATTAAATACGAAATAGAAATGAAAGTAGCGTTCATGCGTACATACGACTTACCGTCTCCATGAACGGTGTATTTCATTTCTTACCTCTAAATGTTATGTAATATTATAAATGCATGTATATACTGGATATATATGATATATATGATATCTAAATCATGAATATAATTCTGGATATAATGTATAATTCACCACATGAACAACTTGTAATTATAAGAAGTTTATTTTTGACTCAAGTACCAAAAATCAAAAAAATGACCGTTATTAACATAAATAATTACATAATGTTCATAACATGTTAATAAGTGATATAAAAGGAATAATGAACATGGAAAAGGTTCTTAAGCAAATATAAATTAACTCTAGTTTATTATTCAGGAGGTTAAAGAACGTTCAAGTCAAGTCGGATACGAGGTAAGGGAACTTCTTAACCCAATTTTCGTTCTTTGGGTTAATCTCCTACATTCAAATTATGTCATGATATTATTATGTCCTATCTTGTATTTATACTTTCTTTATGTGTACATATAGTGAAGACAAATAATAGATCAATTTTTTTTAAAAATGATCTTTGTAAGGGACTTCGTCTCAATCTCCTTTCATTGAGGCATATTTTATTTTATACACAACTTTCTTTTATACGGTGTATAAAACCCTTTGAATTTTATGTTTTTTTCAAAAGGAATATTTTTATATGAATCATTTTACTAAACTACAAAATGGAATGTTTTTTTGTCGTACGTATGTGGCGACAACGACTTCTCCGCTACTGTGACCATTATTTGAGTTTCGGATTCCTCTACAAGCTATAACTTTTTTTAAATGAAAAATAAATACCAAGTTTTAATTTTCTTTTATTTTGGTATTGAAAATGGTTTTGATAATATTTTTATTATATCAATGTGTTGTATTGATATCTTGTGATTGAAATGGAAATGTTATGTTTCCTTTATGCATGTTTTATGTGATACAATTATGTTATGGTTTATGATATGTTTAAACCTATTAATATGAGGAATGCATTGGACTTAATAAGTGATGGGTGGAGCCCGCTATAGATCCTCGATGCATCAGAAGGTCTCATGAGACAAACTAGTGTCTTGGCATGAGGCATTGACAAAATCTTTTTTGCAGTCTTGGCACGAGGCCTTGGCTACGTGGTTATGATAGTCTGGCATTATGCATTCCATCATTATGAAAGTGGTTATTGATATTGCATGTGATTATTCGACTAGTAGAATATCCATGTGAATAAGTAAATGGAATTATTTAATTTTATTTTTTCCATATTATGTTGAAGTTCAAGTTTAAAAAGGCTTTTGTTTAAGTTATACATTGCCTTAAATGTTAATGTTTATTTATAAAAGCTTCCACAATATTTTTATCCTTACTGAGCATCTGAGCTCACCCCTTTCAATGTTTTAATATTTTCCAGGATGTGAAGAAGTATTTTATGAATGACCTGCAGAGATATTCAGAAGAGGATATGAGTGTGGACTATGGAGACTTTGTTATTGTAGTTTTTCACTTTATGATGTAATTTAATATTTATGAATGTATGTAGTGTTTCCAAGGCTACTAAACTAATCGGTCTTTCAAGACTTGATCTTTTGTGATCATGCCAATGTTATGAAATAATGCACTGACTCTGGGTAACTGGGGCCAGGGTGTTACATAATTTGTACATTGATTTTTGGAATAAAATTATATATTCCTTTTCTTCAACATCCTTGATGAGGTTTTTACACCATTTAATATTCAAAATCATGGATTTCTCAAGAATTATAGCCTCTTTCCCAATCAATGAATTTTAATCCTATTATCCTTTGATAAAATATAATATATATTAAATAATTTTAATATGAATCATCCTAAAATAATCTTTAATCTCCAAGTAAAATTCCTTTAGTGATTAAATTATTTCAAAATCATTACAGTCAGAACATGACTCATTAAAAGAATAATAATTAATTGATTTTTTATGAACACTTACCACTATATTGATCCCAAATTAGCGGTGAGTTATTCTTATATTTTGAAAATTTATTCAACATATTTTCCTCCAATTTCATTCCATTATTAAATGAATTTTACAAAACCTCCATATTAAAACCAAATAAATTAAATTCATTACTCTTTTCCAAATGAGTCTTTAAATTCTTTAATAATGTTCTATTTTTAGAGGAAAACTATTTATCTATGATAAAAATTATAGTACTTAGGTCTAGTGAGATCAATGAGAGGGGAATGGGTGAATCAATGATCCATTTTTTCAATGATTTCATACTTTTAAACTAATTTACATGACTTGTTAATATCTAGATCCACTCTTATTTCATCTCTCATCCTTACTTGAATATAGAAAAAAAAGGTTTAGAATATGGTAATTTCTATAAGGTTCAGCTTCAGTGTGAGATCCTACTTCTTACTAGTTTTGATTATTATCTAAAGAATCATATTTTCAATAGAAAACACTATGGGTAAAAATATAATCTATCCCCTGAAAATCATGCCAAAAAATATACTAAGATTCATGGTTCATAATTGAAAATAGCAGCCTCACCTTGATAGGATATTTATACTAGATCACTTCAGTTAAATATATCTCTTGGAAAACTTATACTATTATCTCATAATCATTTATTTATATCAAGTCCTACGATTTCTTCAAATGTCATCCACATCCTCCCATGAATAGGTATTCGAACTCTACTATCTTCAATCATAGTATGTGCTGACCTAATTCTCCTTCAATTACTCACTTCCATATATTAATTAGGATCACATTACCTTTATTCATTTATGTTTGAACGATATGAGGATATCCTAAGTCATAAATATGTTCCTTATTCTCACCTCCTCCTTAACTTCACCACTATAGATACAATGTTCTTCTTCCTTTTCACTAAATTTCATTCTAAGATACAATTGTACCATATGATTCTCTCTCTTCTCCTTAAAAGTACAAGGAAATCCTAGATGATCACAAATATTATAATTTTCTACTAGGTAGTTCTCCTATTTTTGAATTCAGTATTGGGTTCTTTTTTTATACTGCTCATCTTCATTACTTATGCACATTTTATATTAATAAAAAAATACCATGAATATTTTTTCCAATTTGAATACGGAAAATAACCTTATTTTATGAAAGTGAGATTCACTTATTCATAGTAGAATAAATTTCATATTTTAATTTTATTTAATATAAGTTAAGTATTACTGTTTAATTCATAAGGATTCTCAATATAATTTTCTCTTTTAAATCATCCAAAATATTAATGAATTTGATTAATTTTAATTTTTTTCATTATGTTCATGAATTTATGAATATTTAAGGCATGATTACTCCCTCATGGTATGGATATACTATTATTTAATTCTGAATAACAATTTATTCATAATAATTATGATATTTAAATCAATGAAATTTAGAAAAATCATCAAATTAATTATTTTATTTTATTTATAATTCTTTAAATATATCAGAAGATATTTTCATAAGACTTCTAAAATATTATAAGATTGAATAAAACCATTACTTTATGAAATTCTGAAAAACTATTTTTTGTATGATTTAAATGTTTTATAAAATCCCATTAAGGCTTACATGGATCAGTAAATTACATCCTTTTAATTTTTTTGATTTATATAAAAAAGTATTATCCTTTCCTCTGAATTTTTATTGAGTGAACAAAAATTATTACACAATTCTCATAATGTCTTATGAAATCCACTAAAGTATTATGAAAAAAATTCCTTAATCAATTTTATATGCCTCAAATAAAAATTCTTATGAACTCAATAAAGAGACTTATGAAATATTTAAAGTATTACTAAGTTCCACCAAAGTCTTGTGAATACTCCAATTCTTAATAATTTTCCAAATCCACCCACCAAAGTCTTATGAAGTTAAATAGTATTATGAAATTCACAAGAATAATTAATTTCTATAATTTTTATAATAATTACTTAACTTTGGTAGATTAAATTAAAACGTATTCAAATGTATCCATGTATTTTTTAATATTTTAAAAAAAATCATCCCAATGAATTTATTAACTAACATAAATAAACTTCAATATCACTTAGAAATAAATAAATTCTTCAATATTCCTGTTATCTTTTACTTCATTTTTCAAAGATCTTGAATCTATATCAGTATCCATATTTTTAAAATCACTTAAAAAATATTACATCTAATGAATTAAACTTTCATTATCACTTGAAATTGAATCATTTAAACTAGCTCTATAATCATCACATATAAGGTCTACTACATTGAAGTTATAATTCCAAGATTCTCAATAATAAAAAATACTTCTCCACCTGCATTTCCCTTCCAATATTCTGCAAAATTCATCATCGTACATTGAATTTACAGAAAAATAATATTGATAACAGACATAACCCATATTTAAAAATACGTTTTGGTATACCAGTAATGAACATAGTGTTTAACATTTAAACGATTCATTAATTCTCAAAACTATTTCATTATATGAAATGTAAATTATTAATGATAGATTTCATGGAATAAGATCAAAATGTTACCATTTAAAATTTGAACACCTTTATCAATAATACTATAGGAGTGATACAAATCAATATAATGATATATTTCCTTATCACACCTTACGATATAGTTAAGATGGTGGTGTGATATATCTATATCATACCAACAAATATCCCATACTAAAAGAATTTGATAAGACTTAGTTTCACTTACATCATACACTAAGGCATATAGATATAATCCCATAAAATATATCAAAAATAAATAATATGTATGTATTATTTTAGGTAATATCAACATAATTCTAGAACTTACACTAAAGCCACATAGAATTTGTGTCATTTCACCTAATATTATATCAAATTAATAACTTTTGAAATAATGTCCAAAATTAATTTGGAATAGTTACAATACACTTTTAGAAATTTATCATAAACCTCTCCATGTATCACATAATATATAATACTTTGTAAATATCTATCAAAAAATATTTGTGGACAAACAATAAAACACTTTTTAATTAGCTCTTTAAATTTTATAAAATTTAATCCCAATTCAGTCAACCACAATTCGTGACCGCATGAGACATTGTATCATTGAAAAAAATTATGAATTATTCATCCCATAAATATAAGTAAAGATAATACTCTAAAAAAACTAGTGATACTCATGCTACAGAGGGATCTGAAGTGATTTGTTTTTAAACATGTGTTTCTCTTAATGGTAGGATCCACTAGTTTCGTTACATCCAAATTGTTTCCAAAGTTCAGAAAATTATACTTTTCATAATCCTTTACTAACTACAATGTTTTTGAATAATAGATCTATAGGCTAGTCCCATGAGGAAGCAATGCGATCCTCAATATTTGTAAACATCTGTCGATAAACCAACTATTTAATAAAAAAATAGATTGAAAAAAACTAAGAATTAACTTATTAAAATGAGAAGAAATATAATGAAACATGGGATTAAGATAAATTTTATACAATAATATCTAAGGATGATATTTATATCACTCATGGATTAGACATTAGATTAGTTACAAAGTCCTTATAAGGTCTCCAATTACTTATTTTCAAGATCATTTATTATACCTAAGTCAATATAAATCACTGGATAAAGGAATTGTACTACCCTAGATGATTTAAGTTCTATATTTATTATAAGTGAAAAATTTGTGCAACTGGTAATATCTAAATTCATTAAATTTACATGGGGTTCCTTCCTCTACATTATTCTTGGTCATATATGAATGAAATAATATGATAATGTTAAATTACAAAGCAATTCCTAACCAAAATTACCTCCCATGTTTGAGATTAGAAATACATTTATATGTAAATCCTTCTATGCTTGATATCTCACACCTTAAGAAGATTATCCATGCATTATGGAGTAAAATTCCATCACGCTTGGGTAGTTCAACCTAATAAGTGATTCTAAAAAATAAAGAAAAAATAAAATGTAATTTTAGAATGATAAACTTACTTGAATTAATGGTTGAAAAAAGAAAATAAAACTCCACAATGTAAAGAACTTCAAAATAAATAAAAAGGGCTCTAGAAAACCCTATTTAATAGATCCTAATGTAATAAAAATATTAATCCTTTAAAAGAATCTATAGTTTTTTCTATTTATGGTCACCCCAACAACTACATCCTAAAAACTAGAAGCATGACATGAAAGACACAGGTCATTGAAAGGGATCCTAATTTGATCTTCTTGATAAGACATTTTGCAAAATTTCAGGGTCCATCTTGATGTGACACATTTATCTATTTTTTTTATTTCAAAATCACAAAGTATTATAGTATAAGGTTTCAAAAGATCAGATAAGATCTCTATTCCATTTTATGACTCCAAATGCATCATTACAAGAATATAAGTTGGATACAAAAATAATCTTAAGGAATTTCCTATCTCAGCTGACTATATTTGATTAAATCATGAAACCATAAGACACAACATGGGCCTCTATGAGATTCTACCATGTGTGTTCATCCTGAACCACCATCATGACATGAATTCAGTCTTCATGGATCAAAGGATTCTTATACATGTCTTATGGTTTTGGAAAAAAATTTATATATACTCTACTCATGATGAATCATAGTAATAATTCCTTGGGAACAACATGATATAATCTTATGTATACACCTTGATTTCTTATTTCCTCCATTTATACTTTATTCTAGGTTACTATAGTTTGAAAACATTGGGAATAATATGAATAATCCTTAGGAATCCCTGAGTTACTATCATGTATTACTTTTTCAAATTTATAACTCTTTAATCATGTCACAAATTAGGAGTTTTAGAGTGATCTATTTATGATTATTTAGTTTTTTCTCACCCAAAACTCCATTAATTCATGAATACACATTCCAGAACATGACAATTATTCAATTATACCTAAATTATCTAAAACATCCACCAACTCCTCCAAACAAAAAACCTTAAAAAATCATTCAAAATTAAAATATATTAAGTATTATTAATTATAAAAATTATTTAAAATTATATTTAAAACATAAATATTTTAATAATTATCAAATAACCCAAAACATGGACAATTTCTTTTCCTTAGTAAAAAATCATTTAAAAAATAATTATAATAGATAATAACCAACTATCAACCAGTGAAAAAATACCCAAATTTTGAATAAGAAATAGCATTAACTAAAACTCATCATACATAATCAACTCACTCCTATTAGTGTATCTAAAATAGTTCCTTATTTAATCCACGTTATAATTCAAATTTTTCTTCTATTATTATTTCATAATTATTCCTTTAACATTAATTCCCATGTTGTGATCTCCCTTTCTAAAAACATTAATTCCACTGTCAATAAAAATATAATAGGAGTAATGCTCAATCTGAAGTGAATACATTCTATCTATAAATATTCATAATATCTTAGTCCCTACTTAAAAATTTAAAAAACAATCATGATTATTTTCATTAATTTTTAAATGAATTTGAGGATAAAGGTTTGTGGGTAATGATGTAAAAAATTCAACTTAGAGCCTTGAAAAAGGAGGATAAAATCTATAAGAATAATGCATCATATTTAGTAATAATATGAATTGAAAATATTTCCTCCTCTAACTCTCTTTGAAATATAATTATCCATACTTCATTATTATTTCTAGTATTAGTTCAACTATTAAAGTACTCAAGGAAGTGATAAATTTTTCCTCCTTTCATATAAGAATTTTTCTTTCTATCTTGATTTTTTTTATTTTGAATGGAATGTGTGTAGGAATAAGTTGAAAACCCATAAAATTAATAACAAGTAGAACCTATATCTCCACCATCAATATCTTGCATAAATATTTTTTAAATATTATAATAAGTAGGAGGAAGGTGTGTCTGGTCACAAGTCAATCCAAGGTATCCCATTTTCTCACTTTTTTAATCTTTTTTATTTCTTAAAATATAGAGTATTTTGAAGTATCTATGTTATTTTTAATACTATAGATAGGGGAGAGAGGGTGAATAAATGGTATATATTTTTAAAAATTATTTTTTCATTAAACTACTATGACTATTTAATGTTAAAATCCACTTGATTTAAAATCTTCCTCACCTTGAGTGTAGTAGTAATATAAATGATAGTAAAATAAAATATAATTTACAAGGTTTTTCCTCAATTTGGGAGCCTAATCCCTGATAGGTTTAAGACTAGTTACATTACCTAGATTATCAAAAAATTATTAATGATTACAAGATAGGGACCTTGAAAATCCTTGAAACTTTTTTAGATACCTATAACTGATAAAATGGAAGGGAACACATCATCCTTGAACATGAAAAATGAATTCAAAAATATAAAGAATTGTTTATACAGGTACCACAAACCTTTAAACTATCTCCTCACATTTCTGTAAATAAGATTCACAGGGAAAATATGGATATATTAGCATTAATGATAAAATATTATTCTAAAAGGACTTCGAATACCAGAAAAATGAAAACCAATAGCATTAGGAAGAACATACTCTCAATAGTTAAATATTCTCTACTTTTAACCATGGAATGGTACTTACATATAAAACACGATGTTTAAACAACATCCATCTTTAAAATGATACTAAATGACACTTACACAACTTTAAATCATGCTTATATATCTCATATTTATGCTTACATAGCTTATTTTTTTATCCTTACAGGAATCCAAATGATTCTTAAATAGATGGAATTATGTTTACATAGACTATAATCATCATTATGAAGTCTATGGATTATCCTTATGAACTCCCTCAAACTTACTTATGAATTTCATAACAAGGATAAATGATCCTTACAAAACCTCAAAATATCTTTATGTAGCCTCAAATAATTTTTCAAAATATCATTCTAACCCACAAAAATGACCCTTAAATACATAGGGATAAATACACATATTTGCTTATTTTTAGATAAACATAAAAAAAAAACCATTAATTGAATAAAAAATTTAGCCAAATTTTTAACATATTTGTAATTTATATATTTATTAAATAAAGAATAAATATTTTTTAAAATATAATCATCAATTTACAAAAATATTAAAAACACTTCACCAATATTCTCAAACATATGGTATCATTGTTGACAATAAAAAACTTCTTCAACAATTCTAATGGAACTCCCAACCCCTTTTGATTTATTATAAAAATCATGAAACACTTTCTTAAAACTTAATTTATCATTAAAGAAACATCAAATCATATCCTTGGTCTTGTAGTAAACATCTTGACACCACAACATAGGTTGAAGTAGTGTTTTGGAGAGAACTACATCTCTTAGTGAGAAGAAACATTTTATCCAAGTCATAAGATTCCCCCTATCAATCCATACACTCACTAATTAATATAACTCCCCCTATTCATAATAAACATAGCCCCTAAAATAAAAATAGAAAAGGATAGAAATAAACCCTTTAATATACCACTTCTTCTATTTTATGAAGGAAATATTTTTGAATTTACTCACCCCCTTTGACAACATAATTAAAGGATCATTGAGGGTCCCCCAAAAGGTTATCATTGGTGTGGGAGGGTATGAACATTTATGTTTAGCCTTAATGTATCAAATCTATCCTTGGGTATAAACTTGGTGAAAATTTCATCCAACTAGTCTCTAGTAGGAATAAATTCCATATTTATGTTTTTATTGGTCACCATCCATTAAATGAATTGAAATTTTATATCAATATGCCTAGAGATTGGGTGTTTCAATGGGTTTTATAATGGTATCTAGTGATTTTATTTTTATAATGAACTATGAGAGTTTTTTACAACTCTCACCATCAAATAATCAAGCTTATCTTTAATCCAAATCATTTTTTTGCATGAACTAGTAGTATCCACATGCTTATTTTTATGGTACTTAATGCCACTGAATTCTAATTTTTATATTTCAAGATCACACAACTATATCCCAAGAGGAAAATTAAAAATAAAGTAGAATTTTTTATCTTCACAATCTCCGACCCAATCTGCATCAGTAAATCCAGTTAGATTTAGGTTATTCTCTTTATTATACAATAACCCATAACTCACAGTCCATTTGATATATGATTCCATTTGACCACATTTATATCTTACACATAAAATAAAAACATAAAAAATGTATACCATAGATCAAAAGATATATAATAAGCTAAAAATTCACTTTATAAATTACCTTTGATTTTCACTCTAACATTTAGAATCCTTTTACAATTTCATCCTTACTTGAATAGGTATAGAAAATGGTCATGATTCTTCCACCTAAAACTTCTTCAAAAATTATTTGGAATCCTTTTCTTAGGAAAAGAAGATAAAATTTTCTTTCTTCATCCCTTATATTCCCAAGAAGTATCTTATATCTCTTATAATTGACATTTTAAAGTGGTATTTTATTTTCATAGAAAATTCTTTGAAATAAGTCTCTTGATCTCTTGAAAAATGATTTTATAAACATAAAAAATTATAACAAAAAAACTAATTTTAAAAATTTAATGTTTTGGTTGTTGTACACTTTTCCCTTTGATAACTTTACACCATTAAAATAGTTATAAATATTTGAATACCATGCCCTTAGGACCTATTTCAACCCTTAAAAATCCTTATTCTATTTTAATACTTTTTAAATTTAATTTAAAAAAAAACCCACTATAATATTCAATATAAAACTCTTTGTCAAGATCACAATTTGATAAGGAAGATTTTTCATTCATTTAATAATTTTATACTATCTATAAGTTACTAAAACAAGGAGCATTATGATGGTTTCTAACCTTACAAATGGAGCAATGTTCTCTTCCAAATCAACTCCTCCAACTTGGGAGTACCCTTTAGAAAAAATTCTCACCTTGTTCCTTGTGACTTATAATGTTTTAATTTAACTTATTTTAGAACACCCTCATGGTCCAAATAACATTTCTTTAATTTGTTTTAGGAAAAATATCCCACGTGGAATTCTTCCCAATTTTTCCAAGTTCCTCATTCATATCCCCAGTCCATTTTCCATTCTTTATAACTTCAT
This sequence comes from Viscum album, assembly GCA_963277665.1. Classification (NCBI taxonomy): domain Eukaryota; kingdom Viridiplantae; phylum Streptophyta; class Magnoliopsida; order Santalales; family Viscaceae; genus Viscum; species Viscum album. Next base: position 2,091,905,657 of record OY728152.1, read on the forward strand.
CCAATGAATGCGACACAACATTAGATATTATAGAAGTATTATATTCACATCCTATAATTCTTATAGTTTTAATAAGGTAATTTTTATTTCCAATGGTATTTTTTGTCTCCACATGTTTATTCCCTTTTGGATAACTCTTATTTACACTTGTATTTGAATCCACCTCATCATTTGTCTAATTCGAGTCAATATTTACTTCTTTTAATTCATTATAAATCCATTATTTCCTAGTTTCCTCAAAATTATTCTTGTTGTATTAAAAAAAGTACTTTCAATCCGCTTAAAATAGATCATTATTTTTAGGTTTATTTTCAATTATTTTTATATCATAATAATACACTACTTTATTAATCCTTTTGTTTCAAAATATATACCAATTTCTATTAGATAAGTTTCTAAAGAAGATTTCATCCTTAGTTTTCTCATAAATTTTACATAGATTTTCATTTTTAATCTTTATCAAAAAAGAAATACTAAACACCCTGAGGTAGTACACATTGGAGCTTTTAATGTATTACATTTCATAGGAAGTCATGTTGGATTTCAGCCTCACCAAAGATCTATTTTGAATATGGATAGCTATGAACACACATTCCCTCCAATAAAATTTTGAGAGATTATTCTCTTAAAACATAGTCCTTCCCATTTATACCAAACTCATATTCTTCCTTTCATCTAATAAAATTAATTAGGGAGTGAAATGAGTTATATATTAAGGTTTAATACCATGTTTTTTAGATAATACTCAAATGATCTTCTTATGAGATCCTTCCCATCATTGGATGTGGATTTTTTGATGCTATCCTTAACTATTTTACAATTATTCTTCTAAATACTGTGAACATATTAACTCCCTTTGATTTATGTTTTATAAACCTAAATCTAGTCATTCTAGTATAGTCATCTATACATGTGATGAATTAAATATCTCTATAAGTGGACTTGTGCGTCATGGGTCTCTAAAAGTCTGAATACATTAGATAAAGAGTCCTATTGATCTAAATTTGGACTATTTTATAACTTCCTTTAGTGATTTTCCCTTTTTATAATGTTTTATAAATTTATTACCTTTCTCTTTTAAGGTGATGTGAGTCCCTCACCACATATCCTTTGTATATTTTTCTCAAAAAACTTTGACCAAGATGAACCAACCTTTTATTACATAAATTATTCTCATATTTTGAACATAGATATCATTAATTTTTATAATATCTAATTTTGAAGAGATTTCTACTTTTCCTCTCACCTATAGTGACAAAATTTTTATATTTAATTATCTTTATAATCCTAATATTTATTCTTAAATCACCTTTATTTCTATCACCACACAACTGACTTACAATATTCTCAAACTTCTAATTTCATGGTTTAAAACAAATAAAAATTCTTCAATAATTACAAGGGAACATAAGATTCAATACCACACAATCAAAAATCATTCATGGACCTTCTTCCCAAATAATCACCAAAATTAAACCCAATTACCTCATTTTAGTATAATAATTTCTACGACAACACCAAATTAACCAATTATATACATAAGCTCAAGTTAACAACCATGAATTTATACCAAGTAAATAAGGGTATGAAGGATAATTATTCTTATAACATGGATTTATATAAAGAAATTCATTGTTTCTATGGATTCATAAAAGATTAGACAGAGGTTAGGTATCATAATCAAATGGGATAAAAATAAATTGTTTTATGACCTCAATAATTTTAATGTTGTTGAAAGTCATCATTCATCAATAATATTAGAGTGTAATTTCTATTATGAATGCATGTCTTGAGTTCTATCAAGAAAGATGATATGTGAAATAATATGAAAATGTCTTAAAATACCTCTCAGAAATGAACTTTTAATACATTAAATAACACTCAATACTTGAATTCAAAGTAATCAATCAATCAATAAAACTTAAGAAAATTAAAATTAGATGAAATATTTAATTTATAAATAATTTCATATTTCCACCAAAATGTAAAAATACTTGATTTTCAATGAATCCTAACTAAAATGTTACACTTATTTCCATGGATGTTTTTAATTCTCAATCCCACAAAAGTATCTTAATAAAAAATGTATCCCAAAATAATAATTTGAATAAAAAATCCAAGTGTTTTTATGAATTCCTCCCCCACAATTAATTTTATATATCACCCTCACTATTTAAAATCTAAATGATAAATAATTAATATTACCTTTAATTAATTTAGTATTGAAAAGGAACAAACAAGAGAGAAACAAAAAACTCCCAAGATGAAAATATTATCCTAGAATGTGTAAAATATGATACTACAATAGGTTTGAATTGTATTACAATAGTGACTATAAATTTTTATCCCACTCAAATAATCACATTTATAAGTCTATAAAATTTTCAAACAACTATCAGAGTTCAAAGTATAAATTAAAAAAATTAAATCTATTAGGAGTTAATATAATGTATGATAAAAAATAATATCAATATAAATAAAATAAATAGAGTAAAGAATAATTTCATGAGGTATCTAGTAACAACTTGAATACCCCTAAAGGATAATAATTACCAATATACTTACAATTCTCCAGAAGCCTTTGATTTTAACCAAAGATATAGAAGGATCTACATAGTTAATTCCATGTATCCCACTTCCACACATAGAAGTTCTTTGATTGAAAACTATATTAGATAATATTTTTTCCTATACCATAAATCCCTCAATCACACTGATCAAACATTGGAAATATCATGTAAAATAATTTTAATTGATTGTAACCCTATTGGAATGGATCTTTATTCCTATCATAGGAAGCCCATGATCATGGTAATAAAAATATAGCTTCTACACCCAAAATATCCTCTATCGTGAAGGATTAGACAAAAAAATTAATACAAAATGAAATACTAACATCTGTATAATCAAAACTGAACTAGATGATGGATCTTAGTAAAATTTCATATAATGTTAAAATTACATTTGGAATCACTCCAGGAAATAAGCTATTGTATATTTTGACATGATCATAAACTCTCACTAAATAGTCTTTGTAATATTTTTTTAATCAATTAAATAAATTATATTCCTCGAAGCCTTGGTTTCAATTTAATGATATCTTCTATAACAAAATCCAACATTTTAATTCTATGTTCTTTGAGTTTATTTAGAACCATATCAGACACAATCTTCCATCATCTGATCGATGTAGCCTTTTCTTTTTTCATTCTATGTCTTCAACTTCTCATACAATTAAATTAAACATTAAATGTTTTGGTATATATGTTCATCGGGGAATAATATCTAGATAATAAATTTCCACTTAAAAATCATAAACATCCAACACAAAGTAAAATCAAAACCTTACTATAGTGTATTCTGTATTTTTCCAAACCAAGAACAATAAGATTCATTGACTCAAAAATATCCCTCCTTTTGAAAATCAAAAAAAAAGAAAAAAAATCATGTAAGAATATGTTTTACATAAAATAAAAAAAGAAAATTCACTATACTACATACAATTTGATTAATATCCCCTAATTATAATGTTTAAAAAACAAATATTCTTTGCTTTAAGAAAACACATAGGATTAGTAATAACAATTCTCCATAAAAATATCCTAATAAAAATTTTTCCTAAAAATATCATTATATTAGAATAATTATCCCCTATATTAATATCTTTAATACATCTATATGAACTAATTTAATCTCTACTGTATATTATGTGTATGGAATAAAATTATCCCCCTTACAAAATTACACTCCTTTAAAATAACCATTTCTAAATTCTTCATCAAAATAAAATAAAGTAAAATGAATCATCTATAAAATTTACCATCTGTTCATATAAACATATCAAGATTCTCAAACTTATAAAACTTTTCATACTTCTAAAAAATCTCAAACTTATCCCCCTTTTTAATCTGAAAATATTACCAAATAAAGAAGATTTATTATAAAACAAAAAATTATAAATAAAAAGTTTTAAAAGAGTTAGTATGAAAGGAGACCAAAAATAAAAAATATGATGATTTTTTTTGAAATATTTTACCTTTTAGATGTTATCTACCGATGTCTATAAATGATCTACTAATGATGAAATTGGTTCAAGATAATGTTAAAAAAAATTAGGCTATTATTTACAAAAATTAGAGATAGACTCCAATTAAAGGATAAGTGACACACCTCTCTATTTTCTCAGGGGTTAACAAAATAGTTGTAAAATATCTCAAAGTAATGAATTTATAGGAGTAAAATGTATATATATCAGATAATAAAATTAAAACTTTGGAGCATCAGAGTATAATTTTTTTTTAAAATCTGATATACTGTTCATACATAATATATTTATATTTTGAAATAATATAGGGTATTATACTCATGAAAATAAAAACATAATTTAAAATATACCTTATATAAGTATATTCCTGTCAAGATCAACTATACTTGTTAAATTTTAGTGGGGGTGGTTCTAGAAAATTTTCAAAGTTAATCTTATAATGTATATTCAAAGAACTTCTAGATTATTTATTATACCTGCATGAAAAATGAGAACAATTATAACCAAAGAATATCCCCTTTCTCAAAGTGTTTTTCAATTTTGGGTGATAATAAAAATAAGATTCCAAAAAATTATGATAAATTTTCATTGATCATAGCAGAATTTTATTTAATGTATTCAAACATATTAGAATTTAAGATTTTATTAAAAATTTTATCAAACTAATTTTCAATTTTGATAAACATGAGAAAAATATCTCATTTTTGTGGGTGGTTCTGAAGGAAGTGATTTCTTTTGTATATGGTCTTTGTACATGTATCATGTTCTATGATTCTTAACAAAGAGATAACACTTCCGTTATAAAAAATAATCAAAATTTGATCAAAAATCAAACCAAAATATGTGATTGTGCTGTATCCAAAACAAATTAGTTCAATAACTTCTAGTTTCAACATAATTGTATTTAGTGGTGTAAAGTGAAATTGAATGTTGTTCCTCCCTATACCATGAAAATAATGACATTCCTAAGAAATGAAAAGTTCAAAATATTTTATTATTATCTAGCTTACATCCACTAAAATCAGAATTAAAATAACTCTTAGAATAAATTTAGTTCTAGATTAATATAATAATACATGTGCTATAGTTACTTTATGGTAGAATAAGATCAATATGACTAACTTAAGATTATATTACTTTATATTTTATTATAACCTCACATACAAGTATAAATATTATATAATTTTTGGTTGATTATCCATTATGTATAGTAAGCTTCCAATAATCCTTCTAAATAACTTTTGATCATATGATTTCCTAGACTCTTATTTATATATCTTATATACTTATGTAGAGTTAATGTTGTTATTTCTAGTTTATAAGTAATTTAGAAGAAAAGAATGAAATTATAATTTCTAGGAAACAATCTATGAGAGTTTTTTGAGATGATCCATAGATAACACCATTGACATAAATTTCAATTATGAAAGTGTCATGAAATATTTTTTTGATAAAATTGTTTGTTCAACTCTTACTATAATAGAATAATTTTGAATTATAAAATAAGACAATCGATCATACCAAGATCTTGGAGCTTATTCAAGTATATAAAGAAACTTTCTAATTTGAAAAGAATTTTTTTATAAATATTCATTTTACAAACCAGGGTGTTTTTCTATATAGTCTTCATCCTAAAAGTACCAGTTGAGTAAATCACCCTTTACATATTTTTGGTATAGAGTAAAATTATGATGAATATTGAATTATAAAAGTATAAAAATAGAATCAAGACTAGCCACTAGATAAAAATTCTCTCCATAGTCTATGCCATTAACCTGATTATATTCTTTAATAATTAAAATTTATTTATTATAGATAATAAATTGATTTTCATTAAATTTATTCCAAAAGACCCATTTTACTCCTATAATCAACAAATATTTTAGATTCTCAACCATATTCTAAACTTTGTTTTTTAGAACTAATTAATCTCTTATTGCATTGATATTATCTAATTTTGACCACTTAAGGCCTCATCAACCATTTTAGGTTCAAGTTTAGATAAAAATACCAGTTTCTCAAATTCATTTAATAAGGATTTTTTGGATTTAATTGGTCAGAGTACATCACCAATTATGTTATTAGTGGGATGATTCATTAAGATTTTATAATTCCTAGAATAGGAGGAATATTTACCTTCATCTACCAATGGATTAAATTACATTAAACTTAATTCTAGAAATCATTTTTAAATTAGTCTAGTTTCAAGTTTGTTAATCTATGATTGATGAGATTTGGCTTATGGTAACAAAATAGGATGAGTTTTAATATCAAAATCTGAATGTATAACTTCAGGAAGTTTTATGCTTAAATATGAACCAATTTAATCAATTGTGGAATGTAATTTTTATTTTTAATTATGTGTTTATTATTTGAAAACCCAATACAGTGGTGGAATAACCATGAAATATACCTTTATTAGCTTTTGGATCAAATTTATGAATATTTTTTCTATTATTTAAAATAAATACTTTACATCCAATTTTTTTGAAGAGAATATGTTTATGTTTCCTTATAATAAAAAATTAATAAGAGGTTTTATTAAACACTAGATGAAATAAAACATGATTTATGGTGTAGATGGTTATACTCTTAACTGCTTGAAAAAAATTCTTATCTATCGAGTATTCACACTACACTTCCAAGTTAAGTTTTTAAAGGGTTATATTGCACCATTACACTACACCATTCTATCATGGAGTTCATAGTGATGAAAAACTATGTGTAATTCCTTTATTACTATAAAATATTTCAAAATAAATGTTTATTAAATCACAACCTTGATCACTTTGGATAATGACTACAAATATGGATTTCCAGTTCTTTTCATTAGTGAAAAAATATTCCAAAATATATAGTGATTCTGATATAAGTTCTAAAAAATACATCTATGGATATCTAGTAAAATAATTAAATAAAAAATACAGGTACTTTTTTCCCATAATACTTATAGTTTTTATAATATAAAAAAGATCCATGTGCACTAACTATAAAGAAATAGTTTTTGAAAACTCTATAGTGGACTTAAAGAATGAACTGTGTTTCTTACCAATTTGGAAAGGGTCACATATTCTAGAAGAATTAAATTTATGTTCTAAGAGATCACTAGAAAGTCATTTTCTAGATATTTTTTCAATGTTTTGTATCATAATCTCTTATTCTACAAAAAAGGAATCTTCCATTACAGTAATAAAGGGAAAATTACAATAACTGATGTATTTTAAGTCTATTGTATAAACATTATCATGCATACTAGTATACAACATGTGAGTTCTATTTGAACTTTTAATAGTACATTTATCAATACCAGTGTTCCGGAAGTAACCTTCATTGCATCTTTTTATATTGATAATGAAGTTTTTCTAAAGTCTTAAAACATTAAAGAAATTAAAAATTAAATCATAAAAAATATAAACAACACCTATACCATAAATATGACCATGAATATTGTCTCCTAAAGTGAGTCATCCTCCGTTAATTTTTTAAAAGTTTTTGAAATTAGTGTTTTCTCCTCTCATATGTTAAGAAAAACCATTGTCTATATAACATTAATTATATCCTTTGGCACTCATCCCATCATCTTGAAAAAACTAGGACTAAGAATTTGGTATCCAAAAATTATTTAGTTTGGGAATGTCAGTAAAAATATATTTAGAAATACATATATATCCAACTCCTTTGTGTTGTAATGCTACAAGTTATTTAGAAATAAATTCTATATGGTTTCCGAGAGACTTGAATTTATTTAAAGAATAATTTTTTTTCAAATCTCCACCTCTCTGATATTCAATAAAAAATTTGTATAATGTGGTACAAAAGATTTATTTTTATAAAGACATATTCCAATGGTTTTATGAAAAAACCTAACAATTTTCTATATGTAATTTAATTATTAATAAGTTTTTCAATTTAATTCCTCCCAATAGTGAAATTATTGAATAATTTAATTAAAGAATCAATTTTTTGATTTAATATTCAAATTATCATTGTTATTTGTGATGATATTACTAATATTTTTTAGTTTTCAATCCTTCAATTAACTTATAAATTTATATTTTAGTTTTATTCAAATTAATGATGCGTTTAGTTTTTTCTTTCTGTATATCAACTTCTTTAAAATAGCTATTATTTACGTTAGAATAAATATTATAATATTCATAAAAAAATTATAAATCCTATAATCCATTATATAAAGAACTTACCTTGCAACATTAAGATCTTTCATCTATTTTTTATTTTTATTTTCTAGTAAATCCATATATCTAATCATTTTTCAACCAATGCAATTTCTTACTCATCATCCGATGAATTTGAAATATTTTTTTCATCCAAGGAAAAAAGTAACATTGTTATTAATATTTATTTTTGTGAGTTTTCCAAGAGATACCTTACCCATTAAGACTAGATCATTTTGAAGGATATTTGAATAATCAAGAATATTTTAGCTATCATCCTCTAAATCACCATTTTAATTATGTGATTTATCCCTGATGACACTATGTATCATTAACAGTACAAAAATATTTTTTTATTTTCTCTTCAATGATTTTCAACCTTACTCTTTATTTAACAATGGAAAATCTAGTTTGATAATGCATTTTTTCTTTCATTCATAATATATGGTATTTAAAGAATCCTTATTTTAATTTTTACTTATTTTGTCCCTATGATGATCATACCAGATATTATTCTTTCTGATAATATTATTCATTCTCTTCACAACCCGATCAAGCTATCCTTTAATATCTTCCATATTTTTATCATTTGATTGCTGTTTATATTTCTTCACTATTGTGTAAATGTATGTCCGAACATCGATAGTTAAAATTCTAAAATTTTAAGCGACTGTGGCTCTATTCATTATCATATTATTCTCATCATATCTCTTTAACTGATTATCATACTTCATTAATGTTTCAATGAAATCATCCAAACTAAGCTTAATTGGATGATTAGTTTCATTAATATTTTACTATTCCCATTATTTTTAAAAAATATCAGTCACTTTTTTTATAAATTCATAAGAAATTTCCCTCTCACCTAAATATCGGAGTCCATTAACAACTATTACAATTCATTAATTCATTTAGACCATTTATTCCTTATATAAAAAATTGAAGTCCTAAAAATCTGCTGAAAATTTTTCTCTTTGAGTGTCATGAGCTTTGGAAGTTTCAAAATGAGTTATTTCTAAAATTCTATATATTGCGTTCCTTATAACAAATAGTGAAATTTTATTGTAGATATTTTATGCCATCATAAAAATTATTTTATTCCAGAATTAAATGTTTTCCTATAACTCCAACTTTTTATCATGAGTAAAAATAGATAAATCTTTATCTATGATTACATAATTTATGATTATCATAATAAAATGATCAAAAATTATCTTGATAACAAAAGACTTCATCCTATTTCACCAATATTCATAGTCCACACTATCATCAGTCCCTCCCCCTCAAGGGTACCCATCCTAGCACGAAAATGAGAGAAGGAGGATAGTGAACACCTAAAACCTACCTCCAATAGGCCACAGGTTGATTAAAATCACCAATGGTATAATGAAAAGTAAAATGAAAATGAGATGTATTACCATTTAATATAACATTCATAAGAGAGGTTTAAGATAATTACACCTATCAAATCCCGCTAAGATAGGATAAAGGTAAAACCCAAGTACAAACATGTAATGTAATATAGTCTAAAACAACTGGAAATGAAATTACATGTACCAAAAGATTAACTTATAAATTACCATTAATAATAAATAGTTCCTATAAAACTACAAGTTATTAATATCTATCTTGATCTATAATCTACTCATGTGAATATGAAAAATAGTTTATATATTCATAAGGTGAGCATAAAATCTATATTCTTTAGGATCCTCCCTAAAGCCTCTTATGAACAAGATAATTAAATAATACTAAATCCTCATGAAAAAAGTGAAAATAACTCGTCACCTAAATAGGGGTGCTAAGTTACTATCCTCACCATGGATATCTATAATTAAGTATCACATACAAGAGATCCTATATAATAGTAATACAACAAGGTTGCCTGATACTGGTTCCCCAATGGTTTTTTGCTCTACCTTAATGTGTACATCCTGAGCTATCTCTCTCCAAAAGAAATCCATCCCAAATACCCCAGGAATAAAGTTTCACAACATTAATCTCATGCATCACATAATCTCATTATACCATTACCCATCTTTATATAGTAACCAAGTAGTTTTTGGGAGCCACCACAGAAAATATGATGTGTATCATGCATCAAATAGTATACGTCGACCATCACAACCCATACACCAAGTAAGGCACCTCAATTCATGTCATTATATACACGTTATACCTATAATATACCTTTAGATACTATATTTAGAGATTCATGTATATAAAATAACCAAAACCCATTACAACCCTCTATACACATTTATGGGAAAGCTAACCACTGTGCATACTGGAACAAAATAATACCTACAAAAGACGATAGGGTTAGAGAGGGTAGATAGCCATCTATCCCTTAAAAACCTAGATGTTGGGGAAAATACCCTCCCAAATTCCATTGTGTGATATTCACCTAATCTACTTGGGTGGAATATCATATGTAATATAGGATATAATATATCCCACAACCACACTATGGGCATTAGACTAGTCCAAGGATAAATTCCATCCATTGTCTCTCAGAAACCATACATCCACTACTAAGGATTACATATCCTATAAGTACACGAGCATTAAGAAGGAATTAATCAAATTAATTTCTTTCATTAGGCATTTAAATTTATATTAATAAAATTCATTAACCCCTAATTACAACATTATTCCAAATTACATAATAACCTTTAAGGGGAAGTATTTTCCTTCTATGAATAACCAACAAAGTCCATAGTTTCTCAAGATTATCTCATTTTATTCTTAAAAAAACAACCCCATGGGTTAATGTGTTTATTATAAACTATTAAACTTTCCATAATTATAGGTACTCTAGGAAAATGTCCTAAGCTACCAAAAGGGTGATGCACAACCAAGCACACCCATATGCCTCAAGAAGTGGGGAAATGAATTTAGATAAAAATGAAACCTATCCATATAAAAATTAAATATATTAATTCACAATAAATAATCCTATATTTCATCACATAATCAGGAAAACCCATATTCAATATGTTACATCATATTTGGTTCCATCTATGACACCATCATGCAAATAACCATGCATCTTTTCCATCACAGGCATCAACTAATGCCACAACCTTAGCCCTCCCCACCCATATCTCATCTGCTCTCCCATTATCTCATCACAATACTTTTCATGGATAGCATCAAAAGTGAATCATATAAGGAAGAAAATATAAATCAAGATAATAGGGTAATATAGGCCCCAAAAACAAGGATTTCATTCTTCACATGAAAACAGGCTCACGCATCCCAAAATAAGGAATTTAGCCTTCATAAGAAAATGGGATCTCTCACACCCAAAAATTTATATTTATTAAGAAGCACATTTTATTACATATTTAATTAATAGAATAATTTTTTATTGGTTATAACTATGGGTAACCTAAGGAACCATTTATGAAAATCTATTAAATTATTTAAACATGCTTCCTAACATCAATTCTATTTTTACAAGACTATTGGAAGTACAATGATCATTTATCATTAATTTTATAATTTTCAAAAAAAATAATTGCAACTCAGGTTATTTCACTAACTCCATTAGCACATGAAAAAAATATTTAATTAAACATGCATCACAGATCAATTTTATTTACATCAAATTTCATGAAATAATAGTTTCATTAAACATGACTCTTAAATTATTTATCCAATAATTCTTTAAACTATTTATATTATTTACCAATTTTTTAATTGACATTATAACCCAAGAATTACAAAATTTATAACAAGAATAACATAGATAACTCACTATCTATAAAATCAATAGGTAAAATGTTATCATGGTTGAAGAGAACAACAAGAGATTGCAAATAATAAACCGTGTTCATTATTTAATACAATTTAATATTTAATTAGATAAATTGCACCTCCATAAAAAGGGATAAACCACGATCAATTTATGATTACATATAAATAAATAGGATAATTAATGAATCCCCTACCTCAAAGTATTATGACATTCTTCGTATGAGAGTGAAACAAGAACACGAATCTATGTTCAACTATCCTGTGAAGAAAATACAATCTACGAATGACATCATGCGATGAAACCCCAACAAAAAGATAAATAAATACAAAAAAATTATGGTGATTTAATGATATATCAAGTAAAGAATAACTAGAGAAGAAAAGATCGAAAAATTAAGAAACCATGAGAAATATGAGGTAGAACTTAGTTCATATAACTACTAATTGAACCCTAGAAGTAAAGGAAAACTCCCAATAAAAAGGGGATTCAAAGCCTTCGAAAATAAATCCATGATACCTAGGGTTAAATAAGATGGAGTGTTAGAAAAGTGGGTTCAGGTTAATGAGAGTTATTTATAGAAATATGGAAAAAAGAAGACCTTGATGTAGCCCCTTGGACCATGCTGCAAAACTGTTGAAAACATGAGAACTAAAACGAAATGGAAGGAGACCACGCCATAGCCCTTATAAAATAACAATTTCAGATCAATTACACACTCTATAAAATTGATCCCATATACTATGGGATACCATAGTGAATCCTACCACCATTCCTCAAAACCCACTTTTCAAACAGGGAGGTTACACCACATCCAAATCCCCAAGGTGCAACTACTCCCAAAATACAGTAGTTTCAAAAACAATATCATAGTACTCGACACTATAGTAGGGAGAAAATTCCAAAAAAATGATGGATTTTATATGGACAATAAATTCACTATGATGCAACCATCATCTACACACCACAACCACATACCCTACATCACAGCCTAGGGAACCACAATGTAGATGTTTATTTTTTTATCTTAACTCCTTTGATTCACTTTGAAACACCTAAAAAAACCTTGTAACCTCTTCCAAGTGACTCCAACACCCAAAAATCACAATGGGAATGTCTAAATGGATCTGATCTAATAAATTAGTTACATATCAACCCATTCTCATCCTTAAAAATCTAAAACCGCAATCATAGAAAAAGAAGAAAAATGGCTCATCTGAAAAACTAACCCTAAAGGTACCTCTCAAGAGTCTCAATGTCATAGAAGACCAATAAAATTTACTAGATAAAACAAGTGAAAAAACAAAAAATAGAAAAAACCATCTCTAGAATACTCTCAGATGAGATACCACTCAAATGAGTGAAAGTCCACAATATGAAAAAATAATGAAAACAATTTCATAATCCAAAAAAGGCCAATTTCCAAAAAAGAGAAAGGCTAAAAAATAAATACTAAATAGAAAATATCTGAGGTTAATGAGTGAATGTCTATAAATCACTTTACCAAGTACTCTCTTCCATTCCATAATGTCACCATAAGGCATGAATCAATGGAATAACATCTTCATGTAACACCTTCTCCTAGCAGTCCTGGATCTCCACAAATCTCTCCTTGTATGTTTCATCATTGTCAACATTGATGTTACCCTAATAAATGATGTTATAATTTTCATTAAGTTAATGAATAAACTTCAACACATGGAAGAAATTTTGTATTTGGATAATTACTGGGGGAAGTGATATCCGATACACCATAACTCCAATACAAGATGACACCTTAAAAATATTAACAAAATATGAAGAAATATTACTCCCATAAACAAAACATTACAACCCACAATGATAAGAAACATTTAGGAAAACAATATATCCAATTTTAAACTCCATATTACTCCTCCTATGATTGACATATGATTTTTAATGATCTTATTCCACTTTCATCCTTTCAAAAACCACCTGATTCATCTCCATCTCATTCTGTACTAGTTCGAACCTTAGAATTACTTACTCTCAGACCCCATTCTAGCACAATGGAGAATAGAATGGTCAGTCAAAAAAATATTCAAATGGTGACACACCGATGGTGGAGTGAAAAATATTATTGTAAGAAAAATCAACCAAGGGCAGGTGCCTCCTCCATGAACCTCACAATTCTAGGACATAATAATGAAAATTATATTTAAGTGTCTAGATGGTCCACTCTGTTTGACTATCCATCTATGGATGAAAAGTAGTTATTAGGAATAAATGAGAGAAAAAATAATGATTAATACCACTCCAAACAGTGGAGGTAAAAGGGGGTTCACGATCAAAGATGATCATCCTCAAGACCCTATGGATTATCACAACCTCCTCTAGGTACTGGCTCAAAACAACCTCTAACGAGCTTGATTCCCTGATCACTACAAAGTGGGAGAATTTCATAAAATGATCTAATATCACTCATATAACATCAATGCCACATATAAATAAAGGTAAAACATTAATAAATTCAATTTAGATTTTCTATCACTTCCATTTAGGAATATCTAATGATTGGAGTAGACCACCAAGAACATGGTGCTTTCTCTTCACCTTCTGGTAGAAAAAACATAGAGATAAAAACTTGACAACAATACACTTCAACCCAATCCACAAAAACTGACCACTAATAGCTGAGTACATCTTCGTGACATGAATATGTACCACTAAAGGTGAGATATAGAACTCACAGAGAACTATTTAATGGATTTCTAAAGGATGAAAACCCTTTATTGAAACAAAACCTAGTTCTATTCATCCTCAGACCAACCTTGAGTGCATCAACAAAGACAACTCAGTCTCTCCAGACATCCACCTTAGAATCCACCAACTAGGAATCCTCCACCCACTACACCAAATGACACTACCCCATCATTTGAAAAATAAAACCTCGTCCTCTAACCTCTCCCATATCGAGTTGCATCATGAAGATCTTATTCATCACTCTCTAGGAATCTCCATATTCACGAATGATGTCACTCTGTTACTTACTACTCGTCGCACCAACTATAAATTACCCTTTTATAGTGTATATGAAATATAAAAGTCATAATACTTCTATAATTTTACCCAATATCACTATAAAAAGTTCAATTCATAATGTAATAATACATACCACTAGCTATTATGATTGGTAAAAACAATATAATGCTCACCGATGAAGTAATTTCACCACAACTTCAATAAAACAAAACTAATTCCAACTCAATATTATGGTTGTAATAATTACATTCAAGGAAATGTGACTACTATAACCTATAAGAAATATATAATATCTAATACATCAGAACACATCCTAAACTAAGATACAATCATCATAAAAAACCTCATACTAAACTCCCACTTTTGGTAGACAAAGTACTGGAGTGTTGAAAAAATTATAAATTATGTACTTGAAAGATGATTGATAATGGTCAATATAAAATAACACATAATCCATTTTTTAGTGATGTATTAGGAGCTAAAAACTAAGATAATTTGGCCATTAAACTCTTATAATATATTGTAAGACAACAGAAACTCCACACCTCTAAAACTATCTTAGGGACTGCCCAAGAAATGAATACCTTGATCATCAAAGGATCCATAGATAATCCTTATTGGGAAATGATATTACCCAAGAGAAAAACTTCACAAGCCCAGAAATCACACTTCGAAAACTTTATAAACAACTTCTAATGATGAATAACTCACAAAACTACCCAAAGATGTTACGTGTGCTCTTCCTTAGATGTGAAGTACACTAGGATGTCATTGATGAAAACTATCATGAACTTATATAGAAACTCCCTGAATAATGAATTTATCATACCCATGAAAACTACTAGATAATTATTCACATAGAGTGACAACATAGATAATACATACTCCCCATAATAGAAACTGGAAGCAGTCTTCAGAATATCCTCATCACTCACATACATCTAATGATATCATGACTGCAGATCAATCTTTGAGAACCAAATTTCTCCTTTCAACTGATTTAATAATTCATCAATCCATGTAATAAGATATTTATTCTTCACATTAAACTAATTTAAGTGATGATTATATATACAATGATGAAAAATACAATCATACTTCTTCATGAACAAGACTGTTGCAACCTAATGTGACACACTTTGATGAAAAAACCTCACTACAACAGATCATCAAGCTGTACCCATAGATCTCACAATATATAAGGCACTATCCTATATATCTATATTTATACCAGAGAAGTTATTTTTTATAGCTCAATCCAAAAATCAATCTCCCGCCGAGGGGGTATTGCCACAAAATCACCATAAAAAACATATGAGAACTCTTCTAAAACCCTAGGAAACTCCATCATTTAAAACATTTATAAAATCATCATCAGATCAACCATCATGGAATATAAGGATGGAACATTTCTCTGACTCTTTTGGGGGCCTCAATCACCAAAAAACATTGTATAATATCTATCAAAATCATATAACACAACCATTCTCATGAATAAATCCACAAAAGGATGAATAAAATATTGAAAATACATACTAAGGATGATTTCATATGTCTATATACATAAATATAGGATTTCCCCCTAATATCGATGATTCTACAGTACAAGATCATAACCTTTACATAATTTTTACAAATAAGATTGACCTTAACTGGTGTATTCAACCCCAAGATAACTAAAAGTCTCATCACCTCAAGTCTAAAATCATAGAATAGGGAAGGTGATATAAATTATTGTATAGATACTACATCAGAAAAAGTATGAAATCAAGTAAAAAACAATAAAAGGGTACCTTAGACTATTTTTAGATCACCTAATGCTGGAAATACCAGGGCATGAATCGAACAATGACATGCTACACGACCTCTATAACCTTGATGATGACCACCTCCATGGCCTCTCCCTAATCTCTAAGGATGAGAGACTTCCTAGGTTTGTTATCTTCCCACCATATCTCATATCTTCTGATCCCAGGCTAGATAATCCTACTACTATTTTCAAGTTAAAACTACCTCAATGGAGGAACTTGAAGTGTAAATCCCATCACACGTTGCCTTCTATGAATGTTTGGGCACTCTCATTGTTGATGACCTCAACCTCCAAAATAAAACACATGTATGATCACTTGGAAAAGTCCCAAGTTCCACCATTGCAATGAAATGTGATGATGAGGGATGAGATCTATCGTTGGATGACCAAAAGCTATTACTTCTAGGAAATTGGGAACCCCAGACCATAAATCTACTTTATAAGGAATTAGGGGAACTCCTCATTCATGATGACCCAGTTTTGGCTAACACCCTTCAATAACCTATACTCTCACCAAAAACTTGATATATATTGAAAAACTGAATATTTTGACCTATCATTATATCTTTGGATGAAAATATTCCTCAAAATTCCTTTCCCTAGCCTAATAATATGAAAACATGACTGATACATATTAGAGAAGTTTCCTAAAAGTGGTCCTAAATACCCGCATGGTGGAACTCCCTTGTCAAAGGATAATTATCTCTTGGATACTAGCCCCCTTCATGGATTAATAAAGAAAATATTCATGGAACTAGTCTATGATCTTCACCCACAATACCACAGACTCCTTGAAATCCCTGAGGAATAAGATCCATTGCTGCCTCACTACTCCATAAAAGATCATCACAACAAACAAAAACTAGTGCTGAATTTGAGAATGGATTGAACTAAAATATTTATCAACCTATTATAACAAGTATTATTCCACTAATTCTAAAAAATAACTCTCATAATTATACATTCTCTTGCATTAAAACACTTAGAGTGTCATCGTCCAAGTGTAATCATTATTGACCTCTACTTTGTGGTGATCTACTGGTATAAATTTCTAAACATATTTAATGTGAACCTGATGAGGACGTTGACCTGGAGCCATAACTATAGAATAAAAAATGTATAGAGAATCTTAAACCTAGAATATATATTATTTAATATTAATTAATTATCAAATTATTTTTAGTTTTACCCTATTAAATGGTCTAATATTTTAAACATAGGAACAAAGAAGAATGATACATGATACTTTCCTACATCACTACCCCACCACCAGTATCACTTCATTTATTAGACTCAATAAACATAAATTTCCATGAATCATATCATAAGAGGCCCTAAATAACTATGTCTTAGGCAGCCTCACTTGTTTACATCACTTACTAATCATAGATGGTACTATTTTCCTACCAAACCATGAAGACCCCACCTGTGCTTAACTCCAAGATCCATCCTACCTCTAAACATGAACCTCTGATACCACTCTTTCATGACCTCCTCCCCCAAAAGGTTACCCCTCCCAGTCTGATAATGATAACAGGAGTATAGCTACTGCCTGATGCTCGTCTCTAATAGTCCATGGGAAGGTGATAAGAATCAATTGTATAATAAACATACAAATGGGATTCATTACCCAATAAGATAATATGCAGAAGATATATATAAGGCAAGTACAAAAATAAAATATTACTCAGATATAATAAAGGTAAAACCCATGTGCATACCTGTAATGTTATATAGACTAAAAAAACTAGAATGTAAAACTAAAAGTACTAAAATATAAACTTATCAGGCATTATGAAGCTCAAATAGCTCTTGTAAAACCACAGGCTAGTAATATCTAGCTTGATCTCCATCCAACTCCTTCTAACCTAAATTTTTTTTATATATATGTAGGGTGACCATAATAGGTATACCCAGTAGGATCCTTCCCATAGCCTCTCTTGTAAAAGATAAATAAAGTATACTAATGTTCTATGAAAAAAGTGAAACTAAATCATCACCTAAACCTGTATACTATGTTCCCAACCTCACCATGGATATCTCTTACCCAATATCATACAGAAGAGGTCATATATAATAGTAAAAAATAGGGTCACCCCACTACCGCTTGCCCACTATTTGCTACTCTGGTCTAACATTGTACATCTTGATCCATCTCTCTCCAAAAGTGAGGGAGCCCAAATTCACTTAGGCTAATGTATCACAACATGTATCTCATGAATCCCATAATATATTCATCCCATTACACATCTCCATATAGTAACCAAGTAGTTTTGGGGATCCACCACAGCTCGTGTGATGTGTATCATTAACATGGAATTATACCCCAAGACATCACAATCCATACACCATGTAAATTACCTCAAGATATCACATCCTATACACTTCATACCTATAATTTTTATTTAGATACTCCATCCATATATACAAATATATGTAATAACCAAAATCCCTTATATCCCTCTATACACATATATGGTAATGCTAACCAGCATGCCTACAAGCACATAACACTATCAAGAGAAGATAATAGAGATATAAGGGGTAGTTATCCATGCATGCCACACCAACCTAGATGTCGAGGAAAACACCCTACTAGAGTAATATAGGTATATATTTCCCTACCGGCATGGGTGGGGTAGCATATGAAATCAAAAAAACATATATGATATAATATATCTCACAACCACACTATAGGAATTAACCTAGTAGAAGGATAAACTATAACTATCATCACTCAGAAAACCTGACAGACACTACTAAGAACTAGATATCCTATAAGCACATAATCATTAATAAGGCACCATTAAATGAAATTATTTTAATTAAACATTTCCCATTATGGTAATTAATTCATTTTTAGTTAATTAACATTATTATTCAAAATTACCCATTTACCTTTAAGGTGAAGTTTTTACCCTCCATGAATAACCAACAAAGTCCACATTTTCTCAAGATCATCTCATTTCATTATATAAACACCAATCCCATGTGTTAAGACATTTGTTAAGAATTATTAAACTTTACATAATTTTAGATACTCTAGGAAAACATATTAAGCTACCACAAGATAGATGCATAACCAAGCACATCCAACTGTCTCAAGTAGTGGGGAATGGAATGCATATAATCAAGAAACCTAACTAAATGGTCATAAAATAGATCAATTGATATGAAATCATCCCAAATTTCTACATATCAATAGGTAATATTGGATTTAACTCATTCAATCATCTCATGTTCCATCCTCGACACCCTCATGCATATCAGTATGCATCTCTCTATCATATAAATCAACTAGTTCCCCAACCCCGAGTATCCCCATCTATATCTCATTATCCATCCTAGGATATCATAAAAATTTATAGTGATACTCACATATAGATCACATCCTAAAAGTCAAAAAAATATTAATTAGGTTAAGAGGAAAATCTATGCCCTAAAAACAAGTCATTCAACCTTCACATACATACAGGATAACATGACCAAACACAATGCATTGACATTCACAAGAAAATGAGCTCTCTCATAAATAAAAATTTATCTTTATCAAGAAACTGATTTTTATAACATCTTGAATTAACCGATTCAATTTTCAAAAGTTCCAACTATGGGTAACCTAAGCCATCGACTATAAAAATCTATTATATTATTTAAACATGCTTCCAAACATAAATTGTACTTTCAAAAAACTTTTAGAAGTAAAATTATCATTTATCATTCCTTTTACCAATACCCATAATAAGAATTATATGTTAGTTTCTTTATACAACACCACTAACACATGTAAGAACAACTTTGTTTAAAAATTAATCGTGAATCAATTTAATTTATTTCAAATTAAAAGAAACAAAGGTTTTATCCAACATGCATCATTAATTATTTATCCAATCAAAAAAAGTTATCATCTTTAATTTCTTTAAAAATTTCATCAATTAATAATAGTAACCCAATCATGAAAAGCATGATAACAAGAATAACATATATAGCAAACTATCTATCAAATCAATAGGCAAAACATTATCATGGTGGAAGACAACAAAATGTGATCACTAAACACAAACCAAGTTTATTATCTAGTCTAGTTTAATATTTAATTAGTTTAATTACACATCCATCCAAATGGATAATCCATGGTCAATTTATTATTTTACATAAATAATTATGAGAGACAATGAATCCACTACTTTAAAATCTTTTAATGTTCTTCTCACAAGAACAGAATGAGAAAATAGATCTCTGATCACCTCTCCTATGAGAAAATTGTGATTTACCATTGATGTAATTCCTTGAACACACTAAAAAAATAAAATAAAACTCTATTATAATGATGGTGTTGAAATGACATTGAATGTAAAAAAATAATAGGAAGAAAACATGATCTAAAAATGGATAAACCATAAGAAATAGAAGGTATTACCCACATCAGATCTCCACATATTTATCTTTAGAAGTTAGAGCTTATTATTTGTTTAAAAGGGATTAAAAGATTTTTAAAAACACTACAGGGTTCCAAGTATTTGTGATTAATGAGTGGGATAAATGTGGGGTCATTATCCTTATTGGTATTTATAGGAATAATGATAAAAATAAGACCACTACATAGTCCATTGGACCATGCCAAGGAACTATTGAGAAACATGAGAACTATAAGGAAATGGAAGGAGACCAAATCGTAGAACCCAATTAAAATCCTTATCAAATATCCATTCCTCCATATATGGAATATATCATATATAATTGGGGAAGGGACTACAACACAACCTACCACCACGCTGTGAAACCCCGTTTTCCAATAGTGAGGCTACACCACAACCTAATCCCCATGGAAAAACTACCCCTAAAAGGAAGTAGTTTTAATAATCAGCTCTTGGGAGCCTAAGTAGTAAGAAGACCACACCATTTCCATGCTATATTTGGTTTCATATATTTGAGGTGCTATAATTATACCATCAGCTCCATGACGTATCCACCTACTCTATGGTGTAGCCTTGTGATATAGGATGCAGAAGTTGATTTTTAGCTTAAATCCATTTTGTTTACTCCAAATCACCTAAAAAATCATGGAAACCTATTCTAGGTGCCTAAAAAACTCAGAAATTACAAAGTTAAGGGATACCAGGATCAGGTCCCCTACACACACCACCAAGGATCAGTGGTTCATTTAGATTTGAAACCTCTAAGGTTTTGAATGAATGTATTTTCATATCAAAGTAAAATTATCTTTCCTCTTCAACATGTTAGTGTAAGAAAAGAAATATACTGATAATAAAAATGGATTATATAGAAATAAAATAGACTATGTCAAAAAATTATTCTAGCTTTAATATCAAGGGAATTTATCTTATACAAAAAATAGGCATCATAAAAAATATGAATAATCTCCATAGACAATTAGTGTGTGGATCTAGTACCAAGTGTTGTCCCAGAAGGTGTATGATAAAATGGGGGGAGGGGGTGAATTGTAGTCAAACTATGACTAATTTTTTTATCGCATATGAATAATAAGGTTGTATAGAAAATTCAATTTCTAATCAACCATCATATTTCAAAGTGAAAAAGTACCGAAGAAAGAAAATATATTAGAAGTGAAACTACTTTATGATAAAAATGATCCAAGTATAATTTGATTCAATAGTTTTAAATGAAATTCATGAAGTATCAATAAACAAATCAAATACCCAAAAGGATATTAATTACCAATATAATTTCAAAACTGGTTGCCTTTGGTTCTATCAAAAGTAATAGGATGATATGAATACCCGATCCTAGTTATCTAAATTTTACACATGGAAGTTCCTCAACTAAAATATCCATGAAATATTATTTTTCTTATTATCCATAAAATCCATTAATGACATATGTAATACATATTAAATCTCAAGCACCCCAAGTTTCATCAACTTTAACCTATAAAAAGGGATCTTTCTTCATATCCTAAGAATCCATATATCAATCTTATTGTAAAAAACTAGCTTCCACACCTAGAAGCTCCTTGATTTTGAAGAATAATAAAATGAATGAATAAAAAGAAAAATTATAATAATTTTACAATGAAAACATCTCTACTCAGTAGCTCTTAGAAAAATATCAATAATAGTATGAATTAAAATTAGAAAATATCTAGGTAAAAAGATATCATAAACTTAAACAATATTGCATGCCCCCAACGAATCCCTTCACAATGTTTTTTTAATATTCAAAATTGATTCTCTTCCTAAAATAGCTAGGTTCAATTTATAGACATCTACTATAACAAACTTCAATCACTCGATTATTATTTCTTCAGGTTTAGTTGTGTTGTTTCTAAGCATGGTTTGTATTTGTTATCAATAAGTAAAGATTCTAGGATTTGGATAAAATACCAATATATGTTGGAGATAAAGTGAGTTTCTTCTAGTATACATGGAATATAATGTAGGATGATATATTTATATGATTAAAGAATTTTTCATGGACAGATTATAGGAAATAACTTTTACATTAGATGCTTTTATGATCTGGTATTCTTGGTAAACCGATGACTTGTACTAAAGGAAGGGTTCTAGTATTGTCCTCTACATCTTGGAGAAGGTGATATTGAATACTGGTAGTGGAGAGATCCTAATATATCTATAGAAATGAATAATTGATCCAAGGGGTTCATAGAAATTTGGTTTCTATAATTAGTATATATAAAATCTTGGAAGATTATTTGAGATATCCTGATGTTAATTGAAGATATTCTAGAATCATTTGAGAAAGTATCAAAATTTATATATTAATGTGAAAATTTGGATTAGTATTAAAATTTTCATAAGAATTCATTAGTCTTGTATGAATTATTTATAGATCATAAAACTTTAAGGAAATTGTAATTCTTTATTGTATATCTTTTATAAAATTTATTTACTTCACTGAAATTGTAATACTTTACTAGAAATAATATAACTTAAGC
Source organism: Viscum album (assembly GCA_963277665.1). Lineage (NCBI taxonomy): Eukaryota > Viridiplantae > Streptophyta > Magnoliopsida > Santalales > Viscaceae > Viscum > Viscum album. The sequence goes on from OY728152.1 coordinate 2,091,929,387, forward strand.
TAGCTTAAGCCTTTTAAGTACATAGTGTAAGCCTCTATCACATAGCATAAGTCATTGAGACAAGAATATGTCTTCATCGCAAGTCTTTGAGATGATCATATGAATTTATTTCTAAGAATAAGTCTTTATTGAGAATAAGTCTTTATTGAGCATATTCCTTTGCTGAGTGTTAGTCTTTGAAGCTTAGTGTAGTCCTTGGAGAATCCAACATCTAGAAAATTGGAAAAGTACCTATGTAAAGGTTACACTGATAAATTTTGACCTAAGTAAAGGTAGTTTAAATATTTTTTCTACATACATAAAGGTAATAATGATCATTAAAAGGGTAATTAGACTTTATATAAAGGTTAGTCTTGACAAAATATATGTAATGTTCATTCATGATTTGCATAATGGTATATAGAAGATATGTAAAGGTAACATTTGGTCTGTATAAGTGTCATAAAAAACATAGATTAATTATGAGAAGATCCATGCTACAAAAAATTGAACACACTATAGGAATCTATAAAATGAATAAGACCACACCATATTGGTGGTTTTTGTAGTGATCAGTGTTTCAACCAATATTATTATATGTGGGAAATAACATATCCTCTACACTGTGTGCTAATCCATGTTGGTTCATGGTACATGGATACATAGAATAAAATAAATAAATCCATTTGATATATAAAGAAATAGAGATTGTGTTATTAAAATATCACATGAGTGTTATTTCCAATTCTTATAGATATTTAAATGTAAGTCCTTAAATTGATTTAAAGGAGAAGGAATGACCTCAAATTGGAGTATTTCTCACTACCTAAAATCATATATCTTCCATAAAAATTATGAAAATATTATTCACGATTTTAGTCTATGAATATATATACTTTTATGATAAAAAGAAGATATACTGAGGAGACCCCAATACTATTGAAACCATAGAGAATATGTTTTTTTTATCAAAGGATAATAACTTGATAAAACTAAGAGATCCTGTTCATTAAAGAGGAAGGAGAAAAAATCCAACCAAAGTGCTGCTATTATTGGTTTTTCACTAAAATGGGAACCACTAAACCATAGTGGTGCTAGTGAGGTCATGGTCATCAACCATGCTTGGTTTTGACATGCATGAGATGCATGTGTTATGCCATATTACACTTGTAAAATTTCTCCAATTACAAACTAAATAGTTCGTTCATTTGTGGAATGTGACACATATTCATTGAAGTTTTCAATAAATAAACATCAACATGCTATAATATTAAGGTTCTATGAGATATAACCCGATACATTGCATTATGGATACCGATATTAATTTAATAAAGAGAATCAATGATTCTTATATTAGGATTCAATCCTTATACTACTAAGTTTTTGATTAGTGTTTGATGGTGAACAATCATTCACAAGCTATACATAGTTGTCTTCCTTTCCAAAATCTCATTTATCACTTAGTGAATGTTCTATCACCCCTTTATTCATTCAAGACTCCCCATGAAGTGCTTGTGGTCCCATTGGTCTCTGTCACCCCTATAGGAATGAGGAATTTATATTCTCATTCTCATTATCATTGTCAATATAACTTTATCAAAGAATGAATATAAAATCTACTAATATTTGGGTATTTTTGTTATGTTGGTTTATGCTCTATGATTCGAATATGTTTAAACATTTGGTTCCTTGGAGATTGATCCATCCATGTTTGGGTTCACTTACACTACAATGGGTTAGAAGATGATCCAAGAATTTTCTTAAATGATTAAATGTTTTTAACCCATATGTTAAAAAGGAATCACCATCACCATGGCATGCCAATGCCCTTGGTATATCTGTGGAAACTTCAAAAGTCCTAGATCTCTATAACCAAAATATAGTGATGCTCATGGTTTTTCTTCACTAGATTATCTAGGAACTATGACCCACTCCATGATAAAGTGTTCCCTATACTGTTCCATGTTTTTTATCTCATATTTTTTCTTTCTAAAATGGATAAAACTTAAGGATAATGGTGTTTTACAAGATTCACTGAAGCATTAAAATGTTTAAAAATATTTTTTAACATTTTTATATAAATGGTTTATAAAATATTAAAAAATCATTGTGAAAAGTATTTTAGGATATTTTATAATTATAAAAGGTTTATAAGTTAATTAATTATAAATTTTTTATAATTAATTAAATGTTTATGAAACATTTATTAACAAAATATTAATAGATATTAAATGTTAATATTATAAAATGTATTTTATAAATCATATAGAAAATATCATGATCTATAAATAAAATGTTTATATAGAAATAATAATAAATAATTTATTAAGGGTTGGGAAAAAATATAATAGAGTTTATATTGAAAATAATGAATTATTCACAATTAATTAATTATAAAACTTTTAAATTAAAAGGTAATACTTATTTAAAGATATTATTTAGATAAAATTAAAATTGTTTTGATGATTAATATGATTAAAGGTTTAAATAATGTTTGAAATTATATACAATGATAATATGAAAGAGTTTTTATTAGTTTTTAATGTGAAATATTTATATTCATATTTTTTCTGATTTTTAAAATGTTTATAATTATCAATTATTTTTGAGATATTCATGAATGTTTATCTCATGTTTTAGAAAATAAATAAATTTTTTACTAATTTGTTAAATTTTTATGATATTCATGTTTAGTAAATTGTTTGTGTATGCCTTTTTTTTAAATGTTAAACTATTTCACGGAGTTAAAGTCCTCTATTACATTCCATATACAACACCATAAAATTTAGCTTTCATCTACCTTGAACTCATTCTGTATTTTTATTTTTGAGCTTAAGAGTATTTTTTGAATATATTTTTGTGCATATTAGGTATTAGATTTATTATTACTTGAATTATCTATTAATTAATGTATCCCCAGATGGAGGTACTTTGGGTCATACCACCTATTATCCTAGAGGCTAGTTCTTTTATTGAAAGGTGAATGAGGTTAGCTACATATCGATCCATACTTACTCATGTTGAGATTATAAATATCATATAAATATATGACATTATAGGAAGTTTTAATGTACCATATACATATGATGAATTTAGATATGTATGAATATTTTTAGTTTCTATTTTTGGGTGAGTAACAGAATTATGTGGGTTTGGTAATGTGGGTTGAACACATTAATTTAGTGGTTTCCACAAGGATTCCAAAACTAAAATTTTAGATTCATTAAAACAAAAAATGAATAAATAATGAGAATGTAGAGATTAAATATGTTGTGATAGTTTTTAATTTAATATTCATATGATGTATATTAAATTGGTGGGCCTCGAAAACCACTAAAATACTAAGTGTGAGATTCCTTATAAAGATACACTGATCAAGATATAAATCATCTAAATGGGTAGTTTCATGAATCACCGGGTGCCCATGGATTATCAAATGTAAGAAAAAAAAGTAAAAAGCGAATATATATTGTTAAGTCAAAGGTTACACTTAGCTTGGAAACAATAATGGTTAAGATAATAGATGAATAGAATTGAGTGAATCTATATGATGGATTTTTATAAAGAGTTACCTGATCAGATATCCAGTAGTCACAACTTTTTTGATTGAATTGATTCTATACCTAAATAATTAAGTGGTGATATGAAAACTAATGTGGACTTATTACTTAGTGAAATATAGATCTTTGATCACTATGTAGACAAGATGTATGGGGTCATTATTTTTATTGGGAGCACTTTCATTTAAATTACTTAATGAAAAGATATAATACATGATATTCACCCACTAGCATGTGTTTTTTATAGATTATGGTATACTTAATCACAATCATATCGAGACAGTAATAAGTGTGACCTATAAAACAGTAAAATATTAGTATCTAGTATCGAGAAGTGTTATCAAGGAGAAAAATTCACAGTACACAAATGTGAATATTATAGAGATTAATTCCACCATATCTAATTAATGGGTGTTATATACTGGTTGTATGTCACATATTTGTGCTAATAAACATTGAACCAAATATTGGACAATGTTCATGAAGGGTGAAGTAGATCTTCATATCGATAATGGAGAAATAAATTCTGAATTATAATTCAATACTTATGATTTAATTTTACCTAGTGGTTTAGTCCTATAATTAAAATACTATTATTATGTTTCCTTTATAAATATAAATATGACTTATGAATATTTTTTGGACAAGATGGGATTTTCATTCATTATTAAGAACAAGAGTTGTTCTATATATAAGAATGAAATGGACTATGGTGTTTGAAATATAATGAATGGTTTATATAATCAAGACATTGATAACTCTATTTATAAAATTCATAATAATAACATCATTGTTGATTCTAATCTCACATATCACTAGAATTTTCACCTTTGAAATATAAAAGTGAAATGCATTAAAAGAATCCATATAGATGGAATTTTGGAATCATTTGATTATAAATTGTTTGATACCTGTTAATATTATTTACTGGAAAAATGGACAAATATTCTTTTAAGAGAAAAGGTGATTGGGATAATGAACTATTAGATATCATACATAATAATGTATGTGGAATAATGAGTACTCAAGAAAGGGTGGTTTAGTTACATTATTACTTTTACTGATGAATTTAGTTGGTATGGTTATGTGTTTCTGATGAAAGTCATGTACGAAGATTTTGAAAAAATCAAAGATTTTTATAATGAAGTCTATAATCAACTGGGTATAAGTATTAATATTCCCTAAACATATTGAGGTGTTGAATACTTAAGCCAACATTTTAATAATTATTTAAGAGATTGTGGAATATTTCCACAAATTACTCCTCCTAGAACACCATAATGGAATGATGTTTTTGAAAGGAGGAATCATAACCTGTTAGACATAGTTCAATCAATGATGAGTCAATTTGACCTTCCTATTTTATTCTGGGATTATTCTCTAGAGATTGCTATATTTTTACTAAACTTCTTTCCATCTAAAAAAGTCATGATGATTCTATTTGAAATATGGTATGGGAAACATCCTATTTTTCATTTTATGAGGATATGTGGTAATGAAAAAATCATATGGAAATTTAATTCTTATAAATTTTTCACTAATATGATAAATGATTATTTATTGGTTATCCTAATGAAACTATTGGATACTATTTATACAATCTTACTGAGCATAAAGTTTTTATATCTTGACATGATGGTTCCATTTAAAAGGAATATATAATTTATGGTGCTAGTGGGAGAAAATTTTAAGTTAGAGAAGTTCAAGACTAAAAAATAGCAAGTGTTCCTAATATGGAAGTTGAGATGGTTATAGAGAAAGTTGTGGAAGAATAACCAACTTATGTTACGCAATAATCTCAAAGGTATAGAATGATTCATTAGGAACCTAATAGATATTAAATTCTCATGGGAAGTGATGATATTGTAACATTAACATGAGATGAATCTACATCTTTCTGAGAGACTATGAAGTTTTTTTTTATTTTGATAAATTGTTAAAAGGAATAAATTCTTAGATGGAGTCCATACACACTAACCATGTTTGGAACATGGTAGATACACCAAAAGGGGTGAGACCCATATGGTCAATTGGTATTTTTAAATGAAAACTAACATGGATGGTTGAGTATATACCTATAAATAATTCTTAGTGGTAGAGGGTTACAAACAAAATCAAGTTATTGACTATGAGGATACCTTTTCACTTGTTGTGATGATAAAGATTGTTCATATTTTTCTAGACATATCAGATAATTATGTTTATGAGATATATCAAATGGATTTCAAAATAACTTTCCATAATGCGAATATATTAGATGAAATGTATTTGATAAAATGTGAAGGTTTTGAAGTTCCAAATAGAACTAGTATGATATGAAAGTTGTAACAATCCATGATGAACTAAAGTGATCTTCTCGGAGTTGGGATATCCAGTTTGATAATGCAATCATAGAGTTTTTTTTAATAAAAAATATAGATGATTCCTATGTATATAAGTGGGTTAGGGGTTATATATTAATTTTTATCATATTGTACGTATATGAAATACTGATGATCATAAATGACATCCCAACACTTTATTCTATAAATGTATGGCTAGTAAAATTCTTTTTCAATGAAATACATGGGTGAAGAAGCCTATATAATGGGTATAAAGATCATTAGAGATAGATCTAAGAGGTTTATTGAAATGATTCACAACACATATATAGGTAAATTTCTAAAATATTTTAGTTTGGATAACTCCAAAAGGGGAACATTACTGGTGTTTCATGGCATGAATCTTATGAAGATTCTAGATCCTTAAAAAGAGTTATAAAATATGGATATGATTTCTTATGCATCCACCATAGGATCTATCATGTTTTACATGTTATGTTCAAGACATGATGTCTCTTATTCTATGAGAATTAATTTAGATACCAATATAATTCCAATGAGTGTCACTAAATTATTATGAGTAATTTTATTAAGTACTTAAGGAATAAGTATATTATCTTGGTATTTAAAGAATAGGAATTTTTTTTGTAGGTGGTTACACAAATAAAAGTTCCCAATACAATAATGATGATATGATATCACAATATAGATTTTTTATTTTTCATAAATGGTTGAGCTATTAGTTGGAAGAGTTCCAAGAAAGGCACCATAATGGATTATACAATAGAGGGAGAGTAAATATCTTTATCTGATGCTATGAAGTAATCTATTTGGATCAAGAAGTTCATTACTAAATTTAGAGTGGTTCCTATAATCATGGGAGAAATTGATATTTATTATAACATAAATGAGGTGATTTATCAAGAAAATAAACCCTGATCTCACCAAAGTACCATACACATCCTTCAAAAATATCATCTCATATGGGAGATCATTGAGAGGGGAAATGTAAAGATCATTTGGGTGGATATAGAGAGGAATGTATCATATATATCGATGAAACCATTACCATTGTAACAATATGAGTGTTATTTAGAATATATATGTTTAAGACACATGAAATATTATATTTAATGGTCATAAAATATATCATGTTATTATAATAAAGGAAATATCAATTTATAATTTGTTCATGTGTTCTCAAATTTATTTTTCATGAACGGCCAAAGAAAAATATTTCCTTAAAGTATAACTTTTAGTTTCCCCTAATCATTGATAATTATAGAGTATTTTCAGTTGTAATGATATGATAAGGTTAACAAAAATATAATATTGTATTCATTATAAGGATTTTTATGAAAAATACAAAGAATAGATTCATGGGGTGAGAATTAGAGACTTATTACTTGGATTAACCTATTAATGTATATCTCATGGAATTCCATACAACAATCAATATACTTAGGGGTGAAAACTTATTAGCAATCCTTTTTACCCGATGTTGGTGAAATTCCTAGAAATAGAACCTTATAATTTTATACCCAACTTATGCAAGTATATATGTCAACTTAACTAATACAAGGGTGTTTGGGTATGTTGTTGATCATGTCATCAGTTAGAGAATAAACAAGTTGATATTTTTACACTTGTATGAAAAGTAAAGAAGTATATACCTTGATTTAATTAGATAGAAGAAATAAAATATACATTATTAATTTAGTCACATATGATTTTTTAGGCTACTTAGATGAGGTACATGTGATGAACTCATATGTGAGATGAATGACATGTGATTTATCTATTGAATTGGTTAGTATTTTTCAAATAATTAATAAAAGATCAGTTATCCTATACTATATTGAACTATATTGAAATGTTTCAGGTCTAGTGGTCACTCTATATCATGGAAAAAGTGATTATATTGGTATACATACAACGTATATAATATATCTTATTATGGAAATATTCATATAGAGATGTGAGTATGTTTGATAGAGATCACACTAGACCCATTACTAGCTTGGGTAGTATTGATTTTTTTCTAGAGGCCTCTATTTGATTATACCTATGAAATACGAATTTCATAATTATTTTCAACACTACTGATTCCCATAGGGTTAGATAGTTAGTCCCTTGTATTAGGATAAAGTTTTGGATAAAGTATTTATTCCAAAATAAATAGAGTTTGATAAAATAGTATCTAAAATGAGTTTTAGATAGATTCATAAATAGTTGTGATGTTTTGTATAAAGTCATTATGGTATTTTAGTGAAAGCAGGAGATTTTTGGGCTTTCCCTAAATTATGAACTGTTATTTTTTAGTGGTGAATGTGAATTTTTGGTCTATAACCACAATTGGTTTTGATGTGAATATGATGCATGTGATAAGACATATCCCTCCCACATGATTTTCTTAGTTATAAAGTGAATATTTTCTTAATTTAAGGAATGTGGAACTCATTCATTAATTTTTTAATGAATAAAAACCACCAAGATGTAACTTTCATGATCCATGAAATGTTACCTAATATGTTACCTTATGGCCAGAATTTTTTATCCAATAAAGAGAATCAGGGATACCTATGTACAGATGAAATAATTATCTTTTTTAGTGTTCCAGTAAGTTATTGATAATCTATAATTGTTTGTAAGCTATAAAAATTATCTTCCATTACCCAATCTCATTCATCACTTAATAAAGGAAATAGAACCCCTTGGATAATTAAAGAATCCTCATGAAGCATACATGGATAAAATGATAGAATTTTTATTAAAATTATTGTGATATAGTTTTAATAAAAAAAATTCTTAAAGAGGTTAACCATGATTTGGAAAGGCTGCACAAAACATCTATGAATGTTAAGAATTCATAATAAGAAATAAAATCTAATAAGATTAACGATGTTGATCATTAAATAAAATGAAGTAATAAAAGGAATAAAAAATATATTGGGAATATGAAAAGAGAATGAGAATAAAATTTGAGTTTGGTTAGGGATGAGAAGAACATCCTCAACATGAATAATATTGAAATTGAAGTGAAATTGAAAAATCTTTAATATATACAAATTATACCCTCCAAAACTGTTGAAAAAATAAATTCTTCTAGAAAAACATCAAATGAGAACTTTTTCTCAAAAAATAAATAGATTTATAGGAAAGTGATATTTAAAATATCTAGAGATACATCTATATGAAGCTCTTTGGAAAAGGTAACCCATTATCCTTATAATTCTATTAGCACTAACATTATCTAATATACAAGTACATATTCTAAAAGGAAAAATAGACACAAATTGATTGATAAAAATAACAATAAATCAAAAATACATCATTTGTAGATACCATACATCAATGAAGTGTGGCTCTCTAAAAAAATCTCAAAATAAATGAAATGATACCCAAAACTACCAAGAGTCCAAATCTGGACATATTTTAGATGAAGGTAATAAAAGAATGTTTTTAAGGTATTATTGTTTATACTAGAAGTTTGTACATAATTCCATTAAACTTTAGCATAATATATTAACCAGAGAAGATTATAAAAGGATTCAATACATGGGGTGAGAAGTTGATGCAAATAAAAGACCTTCTGTTGAAATAGAAAATTCATGTAAAATGTAGAATCTATCAAATATGAATACAATTGAATCTCATTAAAACATTATGCGACTTTTGATACAAATGTACTCAAGTTTTGAGGTGTGATTTTATGTACCCATCAACTATAATCCATATTATAAAATAGAAAAATATAAAAAATGAAGAAGGTAAAAGACAAAATAAAAAATCAATTTAACTTGGGATAAGAGAAGGTGAATAAAGTTTCTAGAAAAATTTAGATGTTGATCATACTACTTCCTAAATGTATAACTAGAAGGGAACTTAAATGGATTTAACCCCAAATAGAATTTATTTTATTTTTGTAAGATGGGAAAAATTATAAACCATTGTAAACAGGATATTGGAATCTAGGATAAGGTAAATAAGAAGAATATAACAAGAGAATAAATCCAAAAGAGATACATAAGGATTGTTTTTGGGATTGAAGAAATCCCAAAAGAAGAGGTGAAAGAGTTTCAAAATAAAGGAAATACAAAATACATGAGGAAACCAAGTGGAAAATTTTATAGATATTAATATATAAGGAATTAAATTCAGATATTTTGGTCAGATCATTTGGAATCTACTATGAGGCTAGAGTAAGTTGATTCTAGTTAAAAGGATAAAGGCAAGAAGAACATTCCATATAAAGAATATATCAAATTTCAAGAGTTGATGTCCAATAATAATAAATATGTAATTCATGTAATGACGTCTAGAAGGTTTAATAAATCTATTCATAATTGAAATTGTAATGTACTGACTTGGGAGCCACTAAAATGATTCCCTGAGTCGGTGGGTCACCTGGTATCATGCGCAACTCCCTGTACACCAGATGCTTCCAACTAGTAGTGAGGGTCTAGGGTGGTATTATGGGGAGAATATACCCCCATATCAGAGAGGCACAATGGATATTGAAAGAGATAATAATTATCAGAAGCGTAATATAACTAACAAAATAGTGGAAACTTATACCATAAATAAGAATAGAAGAATAGGAAACATCCATGAAAATTTAATAATAATTGAGCTATAGGTTGAGTCCAATAAAAAATGATTTCATGTAATTTTGAGGTAAAAAGATGGGGATAAAAGGTACATGTGTATACAACATGCTATAAAAAAACAAAAAGAAAACAAAATATATCTCCAATAGCATCATGAGAATACACGCTATCCTTTGCTCACAAGCACCAATGCTATAATTGAAACAGATTAAGAATCCAAAAATCGAGTGCTTTCCCTTATCAATACCTGAAACCATGATGTATGACCGACTACCAAAAGTGACTCAGATAGGGTGTGAGATAAATCATAGTAGGACATGACCAATGGTGTTTAGAATAAACTTTTCTGTATATAACATAGTAATGTACAGGTATATCAGATAAATAAAGATACTGAAATAAATACCCATCAACTCAAGTTCCATTTGGGAAACTGGAAGATTTTACCTACTTCATCATAGGTCATAATATGTTTGATCACAATTACTAGGGACATCAATATATAGTTAATCATATATAATATGTGTACATTTATATATAATAAATATGTAAGGATATATATAGTCATAAACATGGATACTAGGTGCTAGAGGGACCCAAGGATTAAATTAGGCATCTATGTCTATTCAAATAATCCAAAGTCTCTAGAAGTGGCTATCCAACATGATGAATTGACACTGATTCAAAGATAAGATGAAGAAATTTCTTGGAATCCTAGGTGAAGTTTTGAGGGGAGCTCGAATGGGAGAAATAAGGTCCTGAAAGCTTCTTAAAAAGAAGAATAAATAAGGGGTGAGGCTTTATAATCATTTAAGGGAAAATTTAATTTACTCCTTAATTATGGGGACACATAGTTTGGAAAAATGGTTGGACAAACTATGCAACAAACTTGTGTACAACACTATCCAAGGAACCCCCTCACATGGGCTAGGCAAACAGTTTGACTAACCATGCACATTCCATATGAAATGTATCTATCAATTGTATGATAAAATTTTCATGGACATGCTAAGTGGGTAAGATGGATCATCCTAATCAAGAGGCCCTATACATCCCTCTCGAAAACCCCATATAGTTTTTCCACACCGTGTGGGCTCAAGGGCACAGTTTGGTCAAACCATGCACCTGACCTATTTCCTTTATATCTCAGAGCTCCAGGCTCCGCAAAAGCCCTTGATGCTCTCAAAACCTTCCCTAGGACTTAGGTCATGTTGAATATGATAAAACCTAGAATTTAAATAGGGAAATAATATCCATACCTTCATGAAAATACAAGTCATTACAAACTCCCCTCCTCAAAGAAATTCATCCCTGAGTTGGCCTTATGAGGGTAGTAAGGGTTCATCTATGAAACAATTTGGCCACTGGGCACATACATTGGATTATCACTACCAATTCTCATTTTTACTCATCCATACTTCCACAAAAACCACACTAAAGGAATTGAACTACCTCAGAGATCCTTCATGTTCTAATCTATGATACACACTGGGTACTTCTCAAAAGAAGTATCCAATTATAACTTAATCTCCTATGTATGTAAAAAATTCCACGGGCTTGGATATTACTGATAGAGATAAAAAATGTGAAATATATCATGCATAAATCGATATCTCTTAAGATGTTATATCATTCAAGACACTGGTGTAACCCTCTCTAGAAAACATGATTCTCGACAACAGACTAAGGAGGTCATCTATTTTAGTTGGCATAAGATGGATAACTCAACTGGGATGTCAATATTCACTTCTTGATCACTTGAAAACTACTTTCAAGTCTCCTGAACGAGATGTGGTCCAAGTAGTTCTACCTCCCCTACCTCTAACCAGAACAAAGGTAATCAACACAACCTATCATATAGAGCCTCATACAGAGACATTTGGATGGTATCCTAAAATATCTTATTGTAATATAACTCAACTAGGGGTATGTGTTTCTCCCAAAAACCCCCCAAAGTCAAGGACACATGCATAGATCATGTCCTTTAACACCTGAATCAGGTTATATGTATGTCCGTCGGTCTGAGGGTGATAGGCCTTTCTTAGAAGCACCTATATACCAAAGTCCTTCTGCAACCCTTGCCAAAACCATGACCTAAAATGAGTGTCCCTATTAGAAATGATAGAATTTGGAGCTATGTGAATTTGTACCATCTCCCTAACATATATCCTTTTGAGATAATCCACTAAAAAGGTCTCTTGAATAGGTAAGAAGTGGGAAACATCCATTATGTGGTCATAAACTACACAAAATATATTGTTTCCTCAAGGTGATCTTGGAAGAAATTTCACAAAATATATAGTGACATTATCCTATTTCTACTCAGTAATGGGAAATGGACATAAGAGTGACACCAACCATTGATGTTCTACCTTCTCCTGCTATTAGGTAAAACACCGATTAAAAATTATGGTTAACCCACAATTCATATCCAGCCACCAATACTGGTGAATTAAGTGTCGATACATCTTAGTGAAGATCATATATTCAAACCAAAACTAGGAATGAGATTCCTACATCAACTAATCTCATATTTCTGCTAGGACCTAGACACACCCATGTATGTATTGGGTCTCATCCTCATCCATGGTCTAACATGGAAATGTATCATCAACTAAAATTCATTCCCTCAGTACTAATCCTTCTGCATTGGAAAGTTGCATCCTCTTTACCTGTTTTAGGAGGGTAGAGGTCACTACTAAATTTGTGAGTATTTTCATAACAGGATCCTCTAGAACTTTAACATTAATCTTTGAAAACAAGGCCATAAGATGAAACTCACCACTGGCCTCTTGAACTGCCTATGTCTGAGTCTTCTAGATCCGAAAATTAGCTACTACATTTCCTTTTCCGGACATATGGGAAAGCTCAAAATCAAAGGAATAAATGAATTGAACCAATCTATGATTCTTGAGATTCATATCATGCTACAAAAAAATAGATTTGAGGATTTTTTGATTGGTTAATACAAAAAAATTATCCCTAAGTAAATTATGCATCCAATAGTGTAATGAATATTCCATTGCTACCAGTTTGAGGTCATGCGTCAGGTAATTCTTTTTGTGAGGCCACAAATGATGAGACCCACATGCCAAGACTCACTCATCATACATTAGAACTGCTACCATCTCGATACTTGATGTGTCATAATAAAAATTATATCTCTTTCCTAGTTCTGTTATAATCAAGATGGGATCTAAATTCAACCAAACTATCAACTCATAAATGGTTTTTTCACAAGCTTCAGGCAATAATAATTTCACACCATTCTGAGTCAATCCCACAAGATGAACTTCTAGGCAGGAGAAATCCTTTATGATGCGTCATTAATACCTGGATAACCCTTATAAACTATGTATATCAAACACTTTCTTGGGATTCTCCGAGAAAAATACATCTTTCACCATCTATTGGTCTAGTGATTCTTCTGTATCTGAGATAATATGAATCAAGAATAGAAATTCATTGTTCTAAAAGTGGCAGTTTTTGAGATTTTCCTAAAGCCGGTACTCTCTTAGCTTATTCAGCAAGATTTCAAGATGTCTAGAATGGTTGTTTTGAGAGAGAGAATACACCAAGACATCATGCATAAATACCACCATAAATAAATCCATATATGGGTGGAATACTCGAATCCCCATGTCTATGAAAATAGCTAGCATGTTCATCAGACCGAATGACATTACTAGGTACTCATAAAGACAATACATACTTCAAAAAGATGTATAAGGTATGTCCGATATTCTTTTACACACCTGATGATAGTCAGAAATAAAATAAATATTTGAAAATATCCTCACTAATCAAATCTGATCAAAGAGGTCATCTGTCCAAGGCAATGAATACCAATTCTTAAATTCGAATTTGTCCAGCCTTTGGTAATCCATGCAAATCACGAGGGTATCATCCGAATTCTTGGAAAAAAGGACCAGTGAACCCCATGGTGAGGTACTAGGTTGAATAAAACCCTCATACTCCAAGTATTACAACTAATTATTGATCTCTATAATCTCTATAGGTTCCATCATGTAAGGAGGAACAAACATTGGTGTTGCTCTTAACACTTGATCAATGGACAATTCTACCTATCTCATTGGAGACATGCCAAAAATTTCATCAAGGATGATGTAACTGAAATGATACACTATAGGAGGGAAGATATAAGACCATATCCCCTAATCATCCCTGAATATACTAGCGATATGAGCCATTACTCTTCCAAGACCTTAATGCTATGGTCCTAATCGAGATGCAAATAAATCCCATTCCCTATTTTGAACATGTCTACTGACCTCTAGTGATGTAAAAAACACTGTTCAATGATAAAAAATTGATATGGGATTGATGGGGAACAAAATATTCCATCCAAATAATTACATAAAACCCTATCATGTCAAGTATAAAAATATTCCACGTAAAAGATATCCACATATCTGAAGGGGACACTCCTTACATAAGATAACACTCCCTGGTCATATACCCAACAGGGTATCAAGTGTCATAATACGATATAAGTACTCTATCTCAAGTACCATAATCTCCCAAAGATCCACTTATATATAATATTTTGATGAACCTATGTAAAATAAACCATACACTAGAGTAGATGCTACTGGAATAGTACCTAAAATGGTGGAAGGTTCAGCGCTCTGCATCTCTGGAATAGGTTCCATTGCATGTAACTAGCCTATACCACGACACTGAGATACAACCTGGATGCCCTAAGTAGGTCCACTCTGCTATCACTAAGAACCCTAATTCTAGTCCCCTATTCTTTCATTTTCTCATTATCCCGGGATTCCAGTGGTATTACAACATCCTTCTCAGTGAGGTATTACATGCCCCACTCTAGAACATGGAGTTGGTGTAGATCCACTCTCACAATGGACTAGTGGAATGTTCCTACAAATTTTTTGAACATAGCCCATATTACTATAGCCTCTCTAATCAATTAGGTATTTCATTAACTAGGGTATTATGTTTCCCAGTTTTCCGCACTAAGGACATATAATGAAACTATCAGTATGAGCTACCTGAATACCACTACCCCTATGGTAAACCTCAAAGTGAATCTTCCTTATTATTGAAGAATCACCACCAGATATGGGTGTTGAACCACCCTATCTCACACGATTAGATTCCCTAAAATTCTACTCAGTAATGAGGTATTGGTTGATTATCATTGAAATAGTGGTAAACTAGAAAACATCAAATTTTAATTGGATGTCGTATACCATCCAATCCTAAAATTTCCTTACAATCATGAGATCATCCCCTACTAGAGACAGCAAAAATCATGGAATCTGAGTAAAACTTATAGAATACTACATTATAAGAATATCTCAAAACTGTAAGTTCATAAAATATATTGCTTGGTCATCCCTAAATTTTTATGGAAATAAGTAATCGTATAAGACCATCCAGAAATACCTTTAGATCATATCCCGATATTGGTCATCCTGGGTAATGACATCCCTCCATTTCTTTGCAAAACCACATATGATATTAGCAACAATCTTGAACCTCCTCTATAGTAGCATCTCTAGACGGTAAAATATAGAAATCATGGCCTCAAGTCATGACTCAGTATCCTGAGGTCCACCATTACATAAAAACGTAGGTGGGTACTACTGGTGGAACTCCCAAGTCATCTCTTCCATAGTTGAGGAAGGTTGAGAAGTTCATTTCATAGACGACATCATTCGAAAGAAACCCTATCAAAACTAGGTTTCAGTTCCAAACTTAGTAATAACATGTGGTTCCATAGGTGGCACTATGACAGGTAACACTATTGTATTAGGGCCCACCACCTCTAGAGCATGATCATCACTACCTTCGTGGCATACAACTTGAGGATTTTGTGGTGGGATGATTATAAAATTACAAGAACATGTATCATAAAATAATTAAATATTTGAAAATATTATAGTCGAATAATTATGACAAGTACACAGCCTTCCTATGGAAAATATCACACCTCTATACTGACTCCAAAATCCAAGAATATGTGATAAAGGGATACCATAACAGGCCATAGAAATCATAATAGGCACCCCAAATACCCACTAATAAGGTTGTGTTTGGGTCAAGGTCTCATATCATACGATCGAGGTTCTGGTATATAAAGTGTCAATTGTAAGGTATAGAGGAAAAAAACCTTCACATTGCAATTGGAATCCCATTTACCAGTAACCATTTCATTTAAAGGTTTAATTTCATATCAGTTCATACTATTTTATGTGTGTATATATAAATCACGATCCATTTAAATATGTCACCATTCCCAATTTATAAACTCTATACTCTTATAAATTTCAATTAGTACATCATGTAACTATGACATGGCCATTACATATTGTATCAGGATGTAATAGGTCATATGGAATGATTTGATCAAATTAATTACTATTAAAAATTTATAGAAGTACGTAATTTATAAATTACAATTTTAATTCATGTAATCAAATAATCTAATTCCATTTTAGTCCATGGAACTAGTAGGTCCAGAACCCACAACATGGTATAATTGGCCAATTAAGGTTCCATCATCAATATATGTGGGAAAACACCATTTATATTGATGCAGACACTTTAATTAGTACAATTATTATATCCTTTTAAGAAACATTAGTACATTTTCCAATATAATAATCCAAGAACTAACTATATGAAACATAAAATTCACAATGAAAGTAAATGTGGCATGAAAAAATTCATGGCATATAAGTCCTAAAGTTCCTATGATGATGCATGAGATGAACTTATTTACCATAATAGGACAATGAAAAAATAATTCTATAATAATAACATCACAAAACATGTGCATCAACCATTGTTTAAATTAATTAAACTATAACATGAAAAATTTAGAATAAAAATACCCCATCCCATGTATTTTGGGTTTCCCCTATATGTGGGTGATCTACTCCCAAGAACATCCTCATTACCAAATTCCAAAACATTTCTAATATCCTATATAATATTCCAAAATGATAAAGGTAAAAAAATAAACAACCTCTGATACCAATTTGTAATGTACTGACCCAGGAGATACTAAAACAATTCCCCAATCTAGTGGGTCAAATAGTCTCAAGCACACCTCCCCGTACACCAGAGGTTGCTGACTATTAGTGTGGGTTTAAGGTGGTATGATAGGGAGACTATACCCAATATTAGAGTGTCACAATGGAGATAATCATAGATAATAATTAGTGGAACCATAATATAACTAATAGTACAATAGAAATAGATACCATAAATAATCCCGGAAGAATAGGAAATATCTAAGAGACTATAATAATAATCAAGACACAGACTGAGTCATATAAAAAATTATTTCTTAACATGCTGATATAAAAGAGAGATATAAGGTATACATGGAATATAGGGCACACACATATACAACATACTATTAAAAAAACAAAGGACATATCCACTATCATCACGAGCACACAATCGGTCCTCTTCTATCTTTATCCCATGCTATAATTGAAATAGATCAAGAATCCATGACCATGAGCTTTCCATTTTCAATACCTACAACCATGATTTCTGTCCACATGATAAAAGTGACCCAGATATGATGTGAGATAAATCACAGTAGGCTACCACCAAATGTGTGTAGAATAATCCAATCAGTGTATATAGAATAGCAGTGTGCAGGTATATCAGATAAATAAATATGATGAAATAAATACCTATTGGATCAAGTCCCTATAGGAAACTTGATAGACATTACCCATTTCATGGCCTGACCCCCCGGGCTATGAACACCAATGAACCCAATCCCACCTCCAATAGGCCAGGGGATGATAACTATCACTAAGTAGTCATATCCCACAATTAGGGGGCATTGTCCTAATGTACCAACACACATAAATCTCCAAGAACACAAAATGATGAAATATAAAATAACTAAAACCAATGCATGCATTTATCTATGATCCCACAAATAGAGTACAGTAGTAAACTATATAAAGTGAAAAGGGGCCAAATACAATACCAACTAAAACTGTATAGAGTCCATCCTACTCCATGGGAAATGACTATGATCAAATGAAAGCCCCAAGAAATACCTAGGTCTGACAAGATCAAGCTACACTCCACCTCCTCTCTATCCTCCCAACACACCATCACATGGATCTTCATATGCATAAAAAATGACACATGTAGGAAGATACCACACATGGGTGAGTATAAAAATACCTTATAGGACACCCTGGAAACACTAAACCTGAAGCATGAAGAATAGACACCTCATAATAGTAATATAGTACTAAATAGAAATAAAAGGAACCTAGATATACTCAGGAAGGAAACCACACCATCAAATGATCACAAACAACTGCCATCCATAGGATCATACTCAAAGAAATGCTTACTCTGGGAGAATCCACTGCAAAATCCATGCTATCAATATAGAAACTCATCCAAGAGGTCAATATCAATGGGCCCCAACCAATAATGATCACTAGTATCATAATACCATGATAATTAGATAAGGGGTCAACCCTAGAAATGTTGGGGGACACCATAAATCCAATCTAGATCAACCCACACTACTACAAAATTGGCCTTTAATAGTGATAGAAATGGCCTTTATCAGTGCTAGAAAAGCACTAACTATATGAGAGAGGTTAAAAGCCCTAGTCTTTTATCATCACTGAAAAAGTGATAATAAAAGAACCATTTATCAGAACTTTAATTTATCACCACTAAAGGAAACATTTATCAACACTTATAAAAGCACTGATAAAGAGTCTTTTATCAGCACTTATAAAAGTGTTGATAATGTATACATTTATATATGCTTATAAAAGCCCCTATAAAGGACCTTTTATCGGTGACATTGAAAGGAATGATAAAGGTTTGTTTTATCAGTTATTTTAAAATCATTTATTAAGGGACATACTGTAGTGTGCTCTAACAACACATTACAAAACCACTACAATGTGCAGTAATAGCACACCACAACACCGCAACACACAAAATATCAATAGCTGTAAGTAACAAGATCATATTTAATTGAAATGAAATTTAAAACACAAACACAAGAAAAAACACTATATTATAGACATTTAAAACATTGTTTTATAAAATGACATAAATATAAATTATTAAATACATTCAACAATATCAATGTTCTTTTATCTTTTAATCCTGACCAGAATCATGAAATTGATGAAGAAACCACCCCTAGTTGAGAAAAATAATGCACCTATATAAGAATATTTTTTTATATTAGTAATAATATAAGGAAATAAATTAACATAAAGTGTTAATTTTACTAAAATTGACATCAATTTTAAACAAAAAAGATGCAATTAGAGTCATATCGGTCACACTGTGCCTTATTTTTACTTGAAACAGATTACTACATGTCAGAAATGATATATGAATCATTTTAATAAATTATTAATAAAATCAATGTTCCTTTGATTGGTTTTTAGTGAGTGACACTTTTTGAACGAAAATGTTGATTTTAAACTAATAACAGACACTCTGAGTCCTACCGAGCACATCATGTATTGGATTAACCTGTGACTGATTACTACACTTCATAGATGACTTAAGAATAATTTTTATAAAGTAACAAAATAATCTGAATGTGTTTGATCGATTTTGAGTAGGGAAGTTACACATTTGACTAAAATTGATGACAATTTTAAATAAACAGACATAATTTGAGTCATATCATTCACACTATACATCAGATTGAGGTGAAGATGATTCCTACAAGTCCCCAAGGACTTATGGATCATTGTAATAAAGTATCAGAAAAATATGAATGTGTTTGTTTGGTTTTGAGTATATTACTTCTATTTTTTACTAAAATATCATTTTTAACTTGACACACGCACTTTGACTCATACGGATCACATCGTGTATCCATTTTATGTGAGACTAATTCCTACACATCATAAATGATTTATGAATCGATTCCATAAATTATCAAAAAACTCCAAGCATGTTTTATCAGATTTTAGTGAGTGAAACCTTTTAAAGACATATGTCAATTTGAAACTGCAAACATACACATTGAGTCTTATCAAGCACATCATGTATCAGATTTAGGTTCGACTAATTCTTACAGGCCGCAAATGAATTATGGATTATTGTATTAAAGTATCAAGACAATAAAAATATGTTACATCATTTTAGATTATGTAATTTTTCCTTTTTACAAAAAATTTATGTCAATTTTAAATAGAAAAAATTACTTGGAGTCATATCGGTCACATCGTGTGTCGGATTGAGGTGCGGTTTATTCTTAAATGTACCAAAGTATCAAAAAAATCCAAAATGTCAGCATTACCAAGATTTAAATTAACTTTCTTTATCAAACTTCCAACACTGCATGAGCATCTTCGAACAAACCACATCAACTCAAAAAAAATCCACCTGTATAAGAAAGAAATTATTTTGAGTAATACCAAAAATAAATAAATTAAACATAAATATGAAATAACACATTAATTCTATGGAAAATGATTTTACTATGAAAATTATCAAGATAACCTCTGTGATTGAGCTGTGGAGGGAACTTGATGGAAAGTGATAAGTGTTAACACTGTAGGGGTGAAAGGTTTTGAGGAAGAAGAAGTATGTGGATGTTTTGGTGAAGAAAGGCATGAAAGACAGATAGATTTCCCAACTAGAATAAAATAATCCACCTATATAAGAAATAAATTTTAATGTGAGTAGTACTAAAAATAAATTAATTGAACATAAATATGAAAAAATAAATTAATTCTATGGACAATGATTTTACTATACAAAAATCAGGATTACCTCTGTAATTGAGAAAAGGTAGCATCATTTCTCTTCCTATAAAGGTAGTAGAGGTATCTTTAAAGAACGTGTTAAATGAACCACTGTTGGGGTGAAAATGTTTTGAGGGAGAAGAATTCTGTGGATGTTTTGGTGCAGAAAGGCATGAAATATGGATAGAGAACCCCAACTCAAACAAAATAATCCAACTATATTAGAAAACAAGTTTTATATGAGTAATACTAAATAGAATTAAATTAAACATAAATATGAAATAATACATTAATTATATGGACAATGAATTTACTGTTCAAACATTAAGATTACATATGTGATTGTGCAGAGACTGCACCATTTCCATTCTTTCAAGGGCATGACACATGGATTGAAATATTCTAAAATAAATGAACTCTTCAAGGAATAATGAAAATTAAATCAACATTCCATTATATAATTTTTTGATAAAATAGAGAAAGTATATCATTAAATCCCCTTTACAACTTTCCAAAGGGTTTAATTCATTATAGTTTGTTCTTACGAGGGATTGGTAATATCATCATGTGCATAATACATTGTCTTCATGACTAGTAAAACATTTAATTTAGATTATGTTAATGTAGTAGATAACATATAATATTATGATGAATAGCATAATATATTAAAAAACAATTTTACATTATTATTGAACCCTCTTTCTTTTTTTAATGGTTTCAAGGATTTTGTTCCTCTATCGAGAATCGAAATCCCCTCTTTAGGGTCCTGTCTAATGTACAAGACATTTTCTACATTAGGACCATCATGAACTGATTGTGATGTCCCAAAGAAAGGGTCATCCTAGATTGAATTTTTATTTGACTCAACATTTGTTTTAGTGACTAGTAGGAAAATCAACCAATTTTTTTTTGTTGGATCAGAGACATAGAATAATTGCACTACTTGTGATGCCATTATGAATGGATCATATATTTTTTCCTTCCACACTGAAATTCTCATTCACAAATCCCATTTCATCAAATTTCACTCCATTGATATTGTGAAACCATTTGTAATGGTAAAGTGGAACTTGAAATGTTGTTTAATCCAACTCGCATATCTATTCAATAATTCCAAAAATATGATATGTTTGAATAAATTGGATTTATATCCTTAGAACCAGATATGTGCATTTCTTTAGCAACAAGCTTAAAACCACTATTTTGCATCATACTAAAGTCATCATGTTCTTTTTTATAGAATATATAACCATTTATTACAAAACTAGTGTAAGATATAACATTTTCATTTAGTCCTCTAGCTATCCATTGAAGTCATTCGGTAATTCAATTCATATCTTTAGATAACTCCTTATAAATTTGATCTCTAAACTATCCTATAAGCTATTGATTATGTTTATTTGATATGCATCCTTCATCCCTTGATGGATTAAAATCTATAATAATTTTTTTGGGCTTGAATATATGGATCAACATGTTCACTATTATGTAATATGTAAAGATGTGTTTGATCCTACTCTATCAAGGTAATTCTAACAACATATCTTATGGAAATCCCTTCACCCATAAGGCGTTTTCTGTGATGAGACTTTGGGAGACTGATGCTTTCAACATCTGATAGGTAATTGGTAAAGAATTCAATATCTTCTTCAATAATATATCATTATTCAATATAACCTTCTGGCCGACATTATTTCTTGACATACCATTTCAAAATCTTCATATAACGTTCAATGGGGTACATTCATTGGTAATGGATAAGACCACATAGTTTAACCTCTATGACCAAGTGAACCATTAGATGGACCATTATATTAAAGAATGATGGGTGGAAGAACATATCAAATTCACATAATATGACTCCAATATCCAAATTCATGATAGTAAACTTCGACAGGTCTACAAATTTTCTACATATTACTTTGAAAAAGAAGCAGAGTCTAGTTAATGTATATCATAAATTTTGAGGAAAAATTCAATGGAAAGAAACAAGCATTAAATATATCATCAAAACACAATAGTCCTGTGATTTTAGTCCTTGTAACTACAAATTATTCATTGATACAACATTTTTTATATTTTATGAATACCCATGTGGATCTTTTACACTAGTAAGGAAAAGGAAAAATTGAAAATTTTCTTTTCTAGACAGAGTGTAAGATATTGTAGGAATAAAATTCTTCCTTTTACCCTTAACCAGTGTTAACTCTTCCCTTATCCCCATTTTATTAAAGTCTAACCTAGCCTTGATTCCTTATTTCATTTTTACAGGAACATTTAGTAATGTGCTAATAACACTATGAAATACATTTTTTTTCTACATACATGACATTAAGAAATTTTATAACATATATACAATTCCAAAATGATAATTAAAATAAAATTTATATCTTATTACAATCGGATTTTGTAAGGTTTTTCAGAAATGGTTTATCGAAAATAGTGTCAATCATTTTTACTTTTTTGTACAGTTGATCACCTGTTACAGGAGATAGTGTTTTAACTTGTTTGATATTCCCATCAAATGCTATCATCTGAAATCAATATTTTTTTCATTGAGGTAAAACTTTCTAATTTCCAAAAAATATAGTATTCGAGGAATGTTTCAACCAAACTGAGTATGTCTATTTTTCACAAATGGGACACACCAACATTCCTTTAATGCTATAGGCTGATACATTTCCATAAGTAGGGAAGAAATTTATTATTCCATACAAAATGGCCCTCAATGTGAATTCTTCACATCTATGAACATCATAAATTATAACACCTATATCCCACATCAATTTCAAATATTTGATTAAGGGATCCAAAAAACATCAATATCATTACCGGGTTGCTTTAGTCGAGATATAAGCAGATACAACATAATGTATTTGTGTTTCATGCATAACAATGGTGGAAAGTTATAATTTACCAACATGATGGGATATTTACTATGAGTACTACTCTATAATCCAAAAGGATTTATTCAATCTATAGATAATTCAAGGAAAAATGTTCTCGAATCATACCCAAATTTAGGAAACTCGAAATCAATTTTTTCCAGGAAAAAGAATTTGGGGGATGTTGTAGATTCCCATATTTAATTATTGTATCTGAATCCCATGTTAAATGTATCGTGATTTCCTAACATCCATATAGTATTCTAAACTATGGAATGATAGTAATGTACTATACATATTTTGAAGGACTTAATTCATTTTTTATATCGATCTAAACTACACCTAGGGAATTTTATGAGTGATTCATGGTCCTTGTGAAACAATATTATATCTTTTGGACAAGAATGTATTTTTTTAGAAATAATTCCCATTGAATAGAACATTTTTATAGAATGATATGTTTGCCATGGTATTTCATTTTCTTCTACTATCATATCTTTCAGAAAGCTAAGTAGTTCTGTAAAGCTAGTGTCACTCCATCTGCTATAAGTTTTCAAATTATATAACATCGATACAGCTGAGAATGTTGAATATTTAGTACAACCGGTATACAATGGTTTCTTGAAACAACTATTTAACTCCTCAAACAACTTTGGACAATCACAATGGTCATCTTAGATTTCCATTTTCATTTCTTCCATGCAATCTCCATCCTATTTTACAAAGTTATTTATATGATTCATAAAACATAGTATCATCACAATTGACATCCACATTCTGCTTTCCCCCAGGTTTCATCCAATATTTATAGATTTTATCTATTCTATGCCAAATGAAATGTTCTTCCAACTCTTTCGGACAATTGTTTCATGAGTAAAAACAACTCAAACATAGATAGAGGATTTTAGAAGGGTCTTCTACACTCTCTCTTGGAAACATGATGAACTCTTTAACTCCATCTTCATATTTTTTTTCAAACGATTAGAGTGCATCAATTTTCATTTCATATCCATCCTATCGGGTTTATAAAATATTAATTTTATACAATTTATAAATAAATAAACATAATATATTCATTATCAAAAGTGAAAGGTTTAGACAATTATAAAAAGGGAAACTCAACATTTTATTATTCCAAATAATTTTAGTATGTTGAAAAAAATAGGTAATTTAATTTAGGAAAAGAATTACTCCACATAAAATATTTCTTAAATCCCCTAAACAAATGAATATATAATATAAGAAATTAAAGAGTAATAATAAACTAAAATATGATAAACAATAATAATAAAATATTTTTCAATCAACTAGATCCATGGTTTCATGGATCGAGGAATAACGCTAATGATAAAAGGGACAGAACTATAATTATTGTTGGAGAATTTTGGTGCATTTGGAAAGAAAGGGATAAATCTTGGTTTGAGGTGGTTAATACTTCGATGAAGGGAAATATTGATCATTTCTAACAGAATATCTAAGCACCTAGATATTTCAAATCTAATAATAATGGCTGATGGGATTTGGAAAAATAGTTTGAGATATAATATAATCATTAATAACATTACAATCAGTAATAATTAAAATGTAATAAATATTGTAACACCCCGAGCTTCCATGATACGCCTCTCTTTCAATAATGCAATAGCTTGCATTGTACGCAAGTTCGAGTTCTAAAACACCGTGACTAATCAAAGTAGCCATTATGAATAGTAATAACCACTTTTTAAAATTATATAAATCTTATATTTCAAAATGGACTTCATTTTTGTATTCGTAATATCGAAATTAGCCTATGTTGAATTTTTGGTATTTTTCTGAGAACTTCTAATTTTTTATGAATAGTGAAAATTACTTAAAAACAACTTTTTTAATCAAAATAATTTATAGTGATAAATTATACTATTTAGTGGTTTTAAAGTATAGTTAGAATATATTTTTACCATTTTATCCAATGTTGGTCATTAGAATTAATTTAACATTGAAATTGGACATAAACAATTGCCAATCTTTTGATATAAATTGTTTCTTAAAAACACGCTATTTGTTGTAACAACGGGAATTAACAATAAAATTAATTAATTCAACTTATATGTTTGGAATTTTGTAAAATAGACATCATTTTTGAATTCAGAATATCAATTATAGCTTAGGGTGAAATTTTGGCTTTGTTCTGAAAAACTTCAATTTTTGATGAATAGTGAAACCACTAAGTGGTAGTTAAATAACTGATTTTTCGTTTAAATGAAATATTACCACTTCTGTGATTTGATTTTCAAAAATCCGACATAAATGGTTGTCATTAAGAAGTAAAATGTGGTTCAATGAGATTAAAATAATTTTTTGGTGAATAGTAACTTTTAAGTTCTTAATCGCGATTAGAGGTAATTAGTGAAGTTTAAGGTACAAACAATGTTTTAATAATATGATATGAGCTTGACACTTGTCCTACTCCTATTGGATGAGTCATGGCCGACCAAGACAACCCATGGGTCAACTTGGGGACCCCATGGAGTCACTTTAGTTGGAAAATGACATTAATATATATTTATTTAATGTTAAAATTAAATTGACACAAACATGAGTTGTTTTACTAAAACAGTTTTTAAGTGGGGTTACACAAGTCCAAATTTTGATTATAAATATTAATTAGAAAGCTAAAAAGATTTCCTACATCATAGTAGTTTTTTTTATAATTTTTAGACATTAAATAAATTAAATTATATATGACATCATGATGATGCAGCGATGACCTCATTATTTAACGATTTAAATAAAATGGGAAGATAATGCAAAATCCAAGGCTTACACTTGTCCAAAGCCAATTGGATGAGGATATTTCGAACCCTTATCACCTTATCCTCGAATTATATAAGTGTGGGACCTTTAGAATCCGAAAAGCATTGTGAAATAATGTAACATTTCAATCTTTCCAAAAGTGCCCCTCCTCTCCACTTATAAAAGGCCCCCACCTCTCCCACCTCATTTACACTTTCAAGCCATTTGGCTCGGCCAACCTCTGACCAAATACTCTCCCAACTTCCCCCTCTTACTCCTAGAATCCTCACTTTGGGCAGAACTCTTCCCAAGGAAGCCTTTGGCTCAAATCAAAAAGAGTTACCCGATTTTGAGGTAATGTCTTTTCTAATGTTGTTTTGTTTTATTTTTCTTCTCCAACCCCCTAAACTCTTTTTATTAATTTATTTTGTAACAACACCAGTATCCTCAATATACTAGGATGTTGTTATAAGAAGTATTCGAGCTACACTTATACACACCTACATCTAATGGTTAAAGAACATACGGTTTCTGTGGATGGCGAATTTCTGCCTCACGAAACGATGATTGTTCAACACTCATATAACACCTTCAAAGGTGGCCATTAAGATGTCACTATATTTATATATGATATATAATGTGTTTATGTTTTACTTATGCTTCTCTATTTCTCATTTATGGCTTACTTTATGATTTCCATTATGGGTATACGCGATATCTTCATTTTAGGAAGTGCGGACTACCGCCCCCTCAAAGTGATTTGAATCGTTAATGCCATATGTGTGATGTATAAAGGATGGATTAAATGGTATTATACACTATATTATACTGGAATTATATTATACATTTATATAATTATGATTTAGTTCCATTAAATATGAAATTGAAATGAAAGTAGCGTTCATGCGTACGTACGGCTTACCGTCTCCATGAACGGTGCATTTCATTTCTTACCTCTAAATGTTACGTAATATTATAAATGAATGTATATACTGGATATATAAGATATATATGACATCTAAATCATGAATATAATTCTGGATATAATAGATATTTCACCACATAAACAACTTGTAATTATAAGAAGCTTATTGTTGACTCAAGTACCAAAGATCGACAAAACGACCGTTATTAACTTAAATAATTACATAATGTTCATATCATTGTAATAAGTGATATAATAAGGATAATGAAATTGAAAATGGTTCTTAATAAGGTATATATTAACTCTAGTTTATTATTCAGGAGGTTAAAGAACGGTTGAGTCAAGTCAGACACGAGGTAAGGGAATTTCTTAACCCAACTTCCATTCTTTGGGTTAATCTCCTACTTTCAAATTATGTCATGATATTATTATGTATTATTTTGTATTTTTACTTTATTTATGTGTACCTATAGTGAATACACATAATAGATAAATTTTATTTAAAAATGATCTTTTTAAGGGACTTCGTCTCAATCTCCATTCATTGAGGCATATTTTGTTTTATACACAAATTTCTTTTATACAGTGTATAAACCCCTTTGACTTTTACATATATTCAAAAGGAATCTAATTTATACGAAGCGTTTACTAAACGACAAAAGGGAATGTTTTTGTCGTACGTATGCGGCGACAACGACTTCTCCGCCACCGTGACCATTATTTGAGTTTCGGCTTCCTCTACAAGCCATCATTTTTTTAATGAAAAATAAATACAAAGTTTTAGCTTTCTTTTATTTTGGTATTGAAAATGGTTTTGAAAGAGTTTTTATTATATCAATATGTTTTATTGATATCTTGTGATTGAAATGTGGAAATGTTATGTTTCCTTTATGCATGTTTTATGTGATATGATTATGTTCTGGTTTATGATATGTTTAAACCTATTCATATGAGGAATGTATTGGACTTAATAAGTGATGGGTGGAGCCCGCTATAGCTCCTCGATGCATCGGTAGGTCTCATGAGACAACTAGACGTGGAATTGGCCGAGGCCCTTTCCCAATTTGATTTATGGTTTTGGCCGAGGCCTTAATCATTTTAGACGTCTTGGCCGAGGCCTTGACAAAATGTTTCAGAATGTCCGGCATTATACATTCCCTCATTATGAAAGTGGTTATTGTTTTTTCATGTGATTATTCGACCAGTAGAATATCCATGTGAAGAAGTGAATGGCATTATCTCATTTTACATTTGCCATATTATGTTGAAGTTCATGTTTAAAAGGCTTTTGTTTTATTTATACATTGCCTTAATTGTTAATGATTATTTATGAAAGCTTCCGCATTATTGTTATCCTTACTGAGCATCTGAGCTCACCCCTTTCAATGTTTTAATATTTTCCAGGATGTGAAGAAGTATTTTATGAATGACCTGCAGGGATAGTCAGAAGAGGATATGAGTGTGGACTATGGAGACTTTGTTATTTTAGTTTTTCACTTTATGATGTAATGTAACGTTTACAAATGTATCTAGTGTTTCCAAGGCTACTAAACTAATCGGTCTTTCGAGACTTGATCTTTTGTGATCATGCCAATGTTACGAAGTAATGCACCGACTCTGGGTAGCTGGGGTCGGGGCGTTA
Organism: Viscum album; assembly: GCA_963277665.1. NCBI lineage: Eukaryota > Viridiplantae > Streptophyta > Magnoliopsida > Santalales > Viscaceae > Viscum > Viscum album. Next base: position 2,091,958,847 of record OY728152.1, read on the forward strand.
CAGTTGGTATCAGAGGCAGTTTAGTACTAACCTTGGAAGCTAGATTTAGATAAACTCTGATTAGAGCACATAGCCCGAAGATAGACTTTGAGGATTAGTATAGAAGAACTTCCTAGAATTTCGGTATTATAGAGATGTTATGAGTTTTTCGAGCAATACATCCCTGTCTGGATACGAGCAGGTAGAGGCGGCTCTGGCACAGATGTACCTAGGGGTAAAACCCGAAAACACCGCTTTGAGCTAGACTCGAACGGGAACTGGTGCACGACAACGGGCCTTGCTGCACTCTTGGTTACGACACTCCCGGGGGATATGCTTAGGATAATTCTCATTTTATTTACAAACCACTATAAAGGGTTATGAGTATATACTTTCTCAAAGAAAACATTTCTTTTTATGATTATGGATTATATCCATAAATAGTTCAATTTATGTTAAGTGTTTTATAAGTATGGAATTATGTATTTTGATTCATAAACTAATCTAGTTTATGCCATTGTTTAGAAATGGCGCCTAGTGGAAGGAATGGAAACCGTATCAATGCACGAACTCCGTGTAGGGATTGCCCTCCTGATCAAGATAATTATTGTGGATCTGGAGATACAACTGGTGCTGATCAACTTATTACCATACTGGGACAACTCACTCAGGTTATGAATAATAACCTTACTCGTATGGAGCACCCTGATCCGCAACGTGGAGGATCAATGATAGATCGTTTCATGAGGCAACAACCACCAACCTTTAATGGGAGTACAAATCCTATAGTAGCTGAGCAATGGATAAATTCCTTAGAGAAAATATTCCATGCCTTGGGGAGTAGTGAAAGGGAGAAGGTTGTCATGGCAGTTTACCGCCTCACTGGAGATGCAGATCAGTGGTGGTCGCTGATTCAAAACACAAAGGAAGATGATGACGTATAGAATATGGAATGGAGGGAGTTCAAAGATCTTTTCTTAGAAAAATACTTTCCTCGTGACCATCGAGCAGATATGGAAAGGCAATTTCTGAGTTTGAGGCAGAAGGAGGATGAGAATGTCGCAAAGTATGAGGCTACCTTTACAAGGTTAGCGAGGCATGCTGCCGATTATATACGTAACCCAAGGAGTAAGATTGATCGTTTCTTTGATGGGTTAAAACCATTTCTCCATCGAGCTTTAGTATCACAATCCTTCTCATCATACGAAGATATTGTCTCATGTGCTATCAAGACAGAAAAGGAATTCTCTAAGTCTTATGACAACAAAGTAAAGCAAGAGAAGAAGAGAACGGTGGAACAAGAGACAGATAAAGGGAAAAAGGGAAAGAAGGATTTTCCATTATGTGATAATTGTGGGAAGAATCACCCTGGTACTTGCCTAAAAGGAATGGGAGTTTGTTATAAATGTGGAGACAAGGGTCACCAGGCTCGTGATTGCAAGGGAAAGAAAGAGGCTGTCAAAGTTGAATGCTACAATTGTAGAGAAATGGGTCATTATGCAAATGAATGCCCTAAGCGTCAGGGAAACTTACCTCAGAAAAGGCCAAGGGATCAAGGCCAATCTTATGCTGTTACTACAGTTGAAGCAGAATAACTAATGTATTGGTGCTTTTGGACTCAAGGATTATATTCTGGTTATAATAATAATGTAATATATATATATGGATTGTACTGCAGTACTTTTTGATTTCAGTAAGGTTTTAATATGATTAAGGTAATCATATTTTTAGTATGTGACAATAAGAGAAACTAATATTTGTTTGGGGAATCTGATAAATTGATTTTGTAATTAAGAGACCTTTTAGAGAAAGTCTGGATAGAGGTATTTTGGATAACTATAAAGGTTGGAGTGGATTAAGTTGAACCTTGGATAGTAAATTTAAGGTTAAAAATTTTCTGGAGATTATTCTTGGAATACTATAGTTTTATGAAAAGTACAACCTGCAGGGTGGGGCATAACCTGTCGAGTCGGACAAAGCTGCAGGAATCGAACCCACAATCATAGTGCGACAGGCCTTTATTTCCTACCACTAGCCTACAGGAAGTCCCTGGTTATTACAAAATAGTTTTACTAATCTAAATGGTATGTGTTAATATTTGGAACCTTATACAATTAGGATAAAAAGAATATTTTTGAGTTCCGTTACCATTTGGAGTAAAAGATGGGTTTGTGGTAAAAATTTATTAACGAATGAAAGTATACATAACAAGTATGTATATTCCCTTATGTTCTTAGTAAATCTCCTAAATAAATTCCTCAACATTATAAAAGGTAACTTAAAATAAAAATGTTGTCGGTTAACTTTTCCAACTGGGGATTCAATGACCGTTTAACCAATCACAAGTATGTGATTTTCTTGTAGTTAAACTTTCTCCTAATCCTGTTTTCTATAACTCTCCATCAGACCTTGATGGTTTGTTTCTCCTCCATATCCATATTTTCATAGAATCCTAGAATGGGCTATATCGGGTGACCTTTGTACTTATCTTGCTTTCTTTTAATGTTATATATTTATTAACCTTATTTCCGATGTGGGTTTTCCTCAAAGGTATTTTCTCTTTTCAACCTTTTATTTTCAAAGAAAAATTTCAAATTGCGGGGACGCAATTTATTGAAGGAGGGGAGAATGTAACACCCCGAGCTTCCATGATACGCCTCTCTTTCAATAATGCAATAGCTTGCATTGTACGCAAGTTCGAGTTCTAAAACACCGTGACTAATCAAAGTAGCCATTATGAATAGTAATAACCACTTTTTTAAATTATATAAATCTTATATTTCAAAATGGACTTCATTTTTGTATTCGTAATATCGAAATTAGCCTATGTTGAATTTTTGGTATTTTTCTGAGAACTTCTAATTTTTTATGAATAGTGAAAATTACTTAAAAACAACTTTTTTAATCAAAATAATTTATAGTGATAAATTATACTATTTAGTGGTTTTAAAGTATAGTTAGAATATATTTTTACCATTTTATCCAATGTTGGTCATTAGAATTAATTTAACATTGAAATTGGACATAAACAATTGCCAATCTTTTGATATAAATTGTTTCTTAAAAACACGCTATTTGTTGTAACAGCGGGAATTAATAATAAAATTAATTAATTCAACTTATATGTTTGGAATTTTGTAAAATAGGCATCATTTTTGAATTCGTAATATCAATTATAGCTTAGGGTGAAATTTTGGCTTTGTTCTGAAAAACTTCAATTTTTGATGAATAGTGAAACCACTAAGTGGTAGTTAAATAACTGATTTTTCGTTTAAATGAAATATTACCACTTCTGTGATTTGATTTTCAAAAATCCGACATACATGGTTGTCATTAAGAAGTAAAATGTTGTTCAATGAGATTAAAATAATTTTTTGGTGAATAGTAACTTTTAAGTTCTTAATCGCGATTAGAGGTAATTAGTGAAGTTTAAGGTACAAACAATGTTTTAATAATATGATATGAGCTTGACACTTGTCCTAATCCTATTGGATGAGTCATGGCCGACCAAGACAACCCATGGGTCAACTTGGGGACCCCATGGAGTCACTTTATTTGGAAAATGACATTAATATATATTTATTTAATGTTAAAATTAAATTGACACAAACATGAGTTGTTTTACTAAAACAGTTTTTAAGTGGGGTTACACAAGTCCAAATTTTGATTATAAATATTCATTAGAAATCTAAAAAGATTTCCTACATCATAGTATTTTTTTTATAATTTTTAGACATTAAATAAATTAAATTATATATGACATCATGATGATGCAGCGATGACCTCATTATTTAACGATTTAAATAAAATGGGAAGATAATGCAAAATCCAAGGCTTACACTTGTCCAAAGCCAATTGGATGAGGATATTTCGAACCCTTATCACCTTAGCCTCGAATTATATAAGTGTGGGACCTTTAGAATCCGAAAAGCATTGTGAAATAATGTAACATTTCAATCTTTCCAAAAGTGCCCCTCCTCTCCACTTATAAAAGGCCCCCACCTCTCCCACCTCATTTACACTTTCAAGCCATTTGGATCGGCCAACCTCTGCCCAAATACTCTCCCAACTTCCCCCTCTTACTCCTAGAATCCTCACTTTGGGCAGAACTCTTCCCAAGGAAGCCTTTGGCTCATATCAAAAAGAGTTACCCGATTTTGAGGTAATGTCTTTTCTAATGTTGTTTTGTTTTATTTTTCTTCTCCAACCCCCTAAACTCTTTTTATTCATTTATTTTGTAACAACACAAGTATCCTAAATATACTAGGATGTTGTTATAAGAAGTATTCGAGCTACACTTACACACACCTACATCTAATGGTTAAAGAACATACGGTTTCTGTGGATGGCGAATTTCTGCCTCACGAAACGATGATTGTTCAACACTCATATAACACCTTCAAAGGTGGCCATTAAGATGTCACTATATTTATATATGATATATAATGTGTTTATGTTTTACTTATGCTTCTCTATTTCTCATTTATGGCTTACTTTATGATTTCCATTGTGGGTATACACGATATCTTCATTTTAGGAAGTGCGGACTACCGCCCCCTCAAAGTGATTTGAATCGTTAATGCCATATGTGTGATGTATAAAGGATGGATTAAATGGTATTATACACTATATTATACTGGAATTATATTATACATTTATATCATTATGATTTAGTTCCATTAAATATGAAATTGAAATGAAATTAGCGTTCATGCGTACGTACGGCTTACCGTCTCCATGAACGGTGCATTTCATTTCTTACCTCTAAATGTTACGTAATATTATAAATGAATGTATATACTGGATATATAAGATATATATGACATCTAAATCATGAATATAATTCTGGATATAATGGATATTTCACCACATAAACAACTTGTAATTATAAGAAGCTTATTGTTGACTCAAGTACCAAAGATCGACAAAACGACCGTTATTAACTTAAATAATTACATAATGTTCATATCATTGTAATAAGTGATATAATAAGGATAATGAAATTGAAAATGGTTCTTAATAAGGTATATATTAACTCTAGTTTATTATTCAGGAGGTTAAAGAACGGTTGAGTCAAGTCAGACACGAGGTAAGGGAATTTCTTAACCCAACTTCCATTCTTTGGGTTAATCTCCTACTTTCAAATTATGTCATGATATTATTATGTATTATTTTGTATTTTTACTTTATTTATGTGTAACTATAGTGAATACACATAATAGATAAATTTTATTTAAAAATGATCTTTTTAAGGGACTTCGTCTCAATCTCCATTCATTGAGGCATATTTTGTTTTATACACAAATTTCTTTTATACAGTGTATAAACCCCTTTGACTTTTACATATATTCAAAAGGAATCTTTTTTATACGAAGCGTTTACTAAACGACAAAAGGGAATGTTTTTGTCGTACGTATGCGGCGACAACGACTTCTCCGCCGCCGTGACCATTATTTGAGTTTCGGCTTCCTCTACAAGCCATCATTTTTTTAATGAAAAATAAATACAAAGTTTTAACTTTCTTTTATTTTGGTATTGAAAATGGTTTTGAAAGTGTTTTTATTATATCAATATGTTTTATTGATATCTTGTGATTGAAATGTGGAAATGTTATGTTTCCTTTATGCATGTTTTATGTGATATGATTATGTTCTGGTTTATGATATGTTTAAACCTATTCATATGAGGAATGTATTGGACTTAATAAGTGATGGGTGGAGCCCGCTATAGCTCCTCGATGCATCGGTAGGTCTCATGAGACAACTAGACGTGGAATTGGCCGAGGCCCTTTCCCAATTTGATTTATGGTTTTGGCCGAGGCCTTAATCATTTTAGACGTCTTGGCCGAGGCCTTGACAAAATGTTTCAGAATGTCCGGCATTATACATTCCCTCATTATGAAAGTGGTTATTGTTTTTTCATGTGATTATTCGACCAGTAGAATATCCATGTGAAGAAGTGAATGGCATTATCTCATTTTACATTTGCCATATTATGTTGAAGTTCATGTTTAAAAGGCTTTTGTTTTATTTATACATTGCCTTAATTGTTAATGATTATTTATGAAAGCTTCCGCATTATTGTTATCCTTACTGAGCATCTGAGCTCACCCCTTTCAATGTTTTAATATTTTACAGGATGTGAAGAAGTATTTTATGAATGACCTGCAGGGATAGTCAGAAGAGGATATGAGTGTGGACTATGGAGACTTTTTTATTGTAGTTTTTCACTTTATGATGTAATGTAACGTTTACAAATGTATCTAGTGTTTCCAAGGCTACTAAACTAATCGGTCTTTCGAGACTTGATCTTTTGTGATCATGCCAATGTTACGAAGTAATGCACCGACTCTGGGTAGCTGGGGTCGGGGCGTTACAAATATTATTTAATTTTTTAGATAATGGAAAGTTACTTTACTACATCACTTTTATTATGATCTAAATTAGAGAAATAGAATCTCATATCCAGTGAAATCTTCTAGAAGTAGTGTAAACACTAACTAATTATATTATACCAATAATAAAGGTTGGATTTGTTGTAATCCCTTGTACCTAATTATCAACCACATAAAGAGATTGAGGGTGAAAAGGATGGATATAGAAGGCACATAGGGGATGTATAATATTTTGGATGAATCATGTTATTAGTTATGCCTCTGATATTAGGATAAAAGATAAGAACATGGATGGATACACAATGTCGAATCATCTCGAAGAATATGATAATGAGGGGGAGATAAAGGCAGATAATAAATGATATCATCAATAAACTTATAGGTGTAAACCAAAAGATGGATAGTATAATAACCCTAGCCTAAATTACCCAAACAACACCATGTCAGATCATCATATGACCTCTAACACACCTCAACATAACTAAAGGATGGTTTAAACATTTGTTGTAAAAAACCCTAAATGGGAGCCCCCCGCCAAATGGAAACAATTAGTACTAGAGGTCGAACAAAATTCTAGCATGTCCCTTAGGGTCAATGGACATGTAGACCCAAAATAGTCATTACCCGATATAGGCCTACCTATTATGGAAACAAATATGGAAATAAATGATGCAATAGCTATATAGATACACATACATGTTACTTATAAAAACTCACTTATAGTATATAAGAAATATCAAATAGATGAAAGCCTGATATTCAAATATAACATGAACTAAAGGAACCAAAATGATTCAAAAAGTGAAGGCTTGATGTGATAAAACCTCATGTGGTTAATTGGGGATGACCCCTTTGAATATGTTCTATAAGAAAACTAAGGACCATAGTGAATTCTTAGAGAAGGTATATCCAATGATATATATATCCAATAGAGGAACATACATCACTCCACTAACTTGGTTCCTAAAAATATCATTTGAAGCTACATGTCCACTAAGGTGTCCATGAAAGTTGTCAGTATATATATAATCATTAGGGAACAACCAATGTGCCTCAAATCAGTAGTCAATAAACAACAATCACTAGACCACAAATAACAACATCATCAAAGAAGAAATCAAAATTGAAACAAAAAATACACAAATAAAATTGAATGGCCTACCTTGCTAGGTTGAATAAAATATGACACCCTCTTTGGAAAATATAAATAAAATCGAACACTGGATGTTGGATGAGATGTTCGACCAAATGGAGGTAGTTGAGTGGTGTGATTCAAGCTATGATTCACCGAGGAGGAGCTCCAATAGTGGGTGGATTCTACGGAATGCTTCTAATATCACGACAGGTTCACAAATGTTTAGGGGATTTCAAATAGATTGGGACACTTTTATCAGTGCTTACAAATAAGCGTTGATAAAGAGTAATTTTATCATCACTTAAGTAATAATCACTGATAAAAGAACTCTTTATCAGCACTTTATTAGCACTGATAATGGTAGGTCTCTATAAGTGCTAACAAATCACTGATAAAATTAATATTTATCCGCACTAAAGTTATACCACTAAAAAATTCTCATTTTTATCAATACAAAAAAAGCATTGATAAAGACGCTTTTATCAGTGCTTATTACTCAAGCACTGGTAAAAGATTTATAATTATAATTATAAATTAAAAAAAGTAAATATTTATAAATACTTTATAAATATATATAAATATAAATATAGTAAATATATTACTTTTTAAATATATTTATTATAATTTTATAATTATTTATTTATAATTATAAATTAAACAAAAATATTTATATGATTATATATATTTAATAAATATATATATAAATATAAATAGAGTAAATATATTAATTAATTAAGTAAATATAATATAAATTTAATAATTATTTAAATATATATAATTATTTATTTATAAATATATAAATAATGTTGAAAAAAATTATATATTTATAATTATAAATATATAACTGTATTAATATAGTAAATGTAAATTTATAAATAATTTTATTTATAAATATATTTTTTTAAAATATATTTTTAACATTATTAATGAATATCTAATGTAAAGTGTATAAATATTTTGTAACATATAAAAAATATTTATATACATTAGTATATATCTACAAATTTAATATATACAATTTAATGAAATTAATTATCATAATTATCTAATTAATACAATTTTTAATATACAATAATATATAATCAATTTATTCATTTTTATCAATAATTATTTAATTAATAAATTTTTATTTTTTTAATAAACTCATTTTTATCTTTTATTTATTTTATTATGTCATTTTATTTATTTGGAACTTTATTAGTGCTAAAAAAGTGTTGATGAAATAAATATTTTTCAGCGCAAAAAATAAATTGCTGATGAAATAAATATTTATCAACACTAAAAATAATGCGTTGATAATGGATCCCCTTATCAACGCTAAAAAATAATTGATAAATGGTTAAATTTATCAACACTTTCTTTAGCACAGATAAAGGTTCCATTTAGCAGTGCTTTTTTTTAGTACTGATAAATACCAGCGTTGTTAAATATGGGTTTTGAAGTAGTGCCACTATGTAGGGGATCATATTCCACTAAGGCTGAAAACTGTATTGATACGACCTGCTAGATGGAGGATCAACACCCTACTCAATAAGGTCATGACAATTCCATAAATCCTAATGAGGTTAAAAAGATGATAGAGGATCACACTCCAGTCTCATGGAGGGACACCATAAACTCTATCCAAGACTCATCCTCTAGAGGGGATCATAATCTTGAGATGTGAACATAATACCACAATATACCCTCAGGGGAATGGACCAAGCGAACACACCCAAAGAAGACTTTTCCAGAATGAAGAAACAAAGGGCTACAAACACCCTCAAAGGGGGTACATGGTGTGTCCAGCCAACCCTTGGTCTATCATGTGGTGATGCCCCACATGAAATCTAAATATATATATACACACAATGTGTAGATATTTCCTGAAACCTTACTCGTTCCATCTTTTTGTGCCCGTGTACCAACCCGTGCACACCTGGTCGTGCCCATGTACACCTGACCATGCCTGTGGCCATGTACACATGATAATGTACTCTATTCATGTCTATGTACCTATCCTACCCATGCCTATATATATTCCAAGATACGTGTCGATCCATAAAGTATGTGTTATAGGTCTTGTGAAATGTTTACATGGTGTGTGATATTTAACTTTGTGCAGAAACCCTAACATCGTACAGAGGCTCCCACATGGTGTGTAATGTTGGGTTACGCACCTTGTAACCTAAGATTTTCTAAATTCATCGATATCTCTTTTGAATAATTATGCATATCGGTAGAGCCACCAACCTTTCTAAAACCCATAGATTTTAGGTCACCCAGGATTTTCATTTCCCTCTCATCAGATTCTAGCACTCGATCTTATCGAAAAATGATTTATCAAGACAATCCATCACTGCCACATGTCTAAACCGGGAAGAACATAACCTTAAGTACAATCTAATATAATTCCTCCTTGAGTAATCCATTATTATCTTAGATCCTCAAATCACATCCTCCACTTCATTCCACACCTTCATTATTGATCCTTTGTGCCAAATAATGGTTACACAATGATCAATTACCAGGTAATCACCTAACCAAGGACCAAAAGAAATACCCACAATGAACGCATGAAGAAATGGGGGGAGAAAACCATAAGACACAAGATTTTTGTAAAAAATGGCTTTTTTTTTTGTTTGGACTTGATCCGTTTTTATAGAAATAGACAACCATAGATTAAAATTAACACAATGAAAATAAGAAATTCCATCAGTTTAATCTACTGTTGATACATGAATCAATTTTGTTCATGGAATTAATCTGTTTTTAAATAGGATAAAAGAATGGGATGGAAAATTATAAAATAAACATTCTACCTGGAGTTTGTATCAATCAATAATAAAGAATGTTCCTATGTTGTCATCATTGGAAAGATCCAAAGATTTCAACGGCGCAACATCCTTGAAACTGATATGATCCAATGTCATCTACCAAGAATGCTCTCCAACAGTCTCTCTAGTTCTATACGGTTTATAATTTTTTTTGAGACATTTCTATAACCATTTACATAAAGAATATCTCAATAATTTCATTTAAATAAATAAAATAATTAAATTAACTTATTTTTTTATTCATTTTCACTTGTGAATTTTTTTTCAGAATCACCTTGTGTTGAATATGGTTATTTCACGCCTGGGGTAAAAACTGCATTCTGAACTAAACGATACCCTCATATTTATGATATGATCCCCTGTTCAATAGTTATTATATTTTTTCAAGAAAACTTCTCATGCATGATATTAAAATATTTTATTTATTTCAAAAATTTATTCTAGGATCACCAGGCTTTGGAATCACACACCATCTCAACACCTGGTCTCCAAAAAATTCTATATAATATCCAAAAAAATAATACATGGAAATTTCTACTCATTACATTATCTCCACTATAGGGATTTTTTTCCAGATAAAATAATATCCTACTAAAAAAGAATAAGGTGTCAGGCTTGAATCTGGGTCTCTCGCTCTCAAGTAATCTCTTGAAGATTCCAGTTCTACTACTATACATGTAGTAGGGGAATCAATCACCCAAGATGGACCCTCTCCTATAGACCCTCAATATCAACTAGGTACTCAGCAAAGGTAGCTCCATCATCTATCTTCAGCTCACCCTAATTGATAAAATATGATGGGTCGTGCACGTATATCTATAACTGTGACATGTGGAAGACATCGTGTACCTAGTGAAACTATGGTGGTATGACCTAGTGATATTCCAACTCACTAACTCAACATAGTATCTGAAAAGGGACAATTAATCTCCTAGATAACTTACCATCATGGAACAATATCTATAATCCACATCAAAATGAGATCCTTAGAAATACATGGTCTCCCTACTCGAACTCAATAGGTCTTCTTCAACAGTCCACATAAGAATTCTGATAGATTTGTGAATTCCTAATCCACTTCTTGTTGATATGTACCTTCTCTATAGTAGCTCGCACTAACTCTGGGCCCATGATTAATGACCCACCTAGATCGGTCCAACAAAGTGGCAACCTACATAGTCACCTATACAAGGACTCAAATGGTTCTATACCAATGGTGTAATGGAAGTTGTTGTTTTATAAAAAATCCACTAAGGGTAGATGATTCTCCCAACATTAGCCAAAATACAACAAGAAAGTCTACAATGTTTCCTCTTAGACCTAAATGGTCCACTTAGTTTGGATATTTTTCTGGGGGTGAAAAGCCATGCTCAAACACAAAAAATTCTTAAAGGCCTCTTGAAATCCTCTCCATAATCTCTATATGAGGCAAGTTTTATGGTATTAAACTATCATCAAGGGAACTCCATGGATCCAGACTATCTCTTTCAAGTAAAAGCGTCCCAGGATTTATACTAATATCTTCTCTTGAATGGCTAGGAGGTGGTCTGACTTGGTGATTTGGTCTACGATCACTAGATGGAATCATGTACTGTGGACCTACATGGTAATACCATCACAAATTTCATGGATATCCCATCCCAATTATACATTTTTCACATTTATGGGTTTATCTTAACCTGATAAAACCTGGTTCTCAACCTCTACTTTCTAATAGGCGACACATCGAGTGAAAAAATCTATAAAAAACTCTTCATGCTTGGCCACCAAAACTAATGTTGGAGTTCCTATTACATATTTTCTAGGCTTTGATATGCCTTTAAATAGGATGTATGGATTTACCACATTAAGTCATTCTATATTGTCAAGTGTACCACTATCCCTCTTTTGAAAAGGATAACGTACTCCCCACCTTAAGAATATCCATCAAGAGCACATCAAATGTATATCTGAGTATGTTGGGTCTCACAATCAGTATCTCCATGATAATAAACCCTAAAATGATTTAAAATAGGTTGGGTGACAACCATCTACTGTAGATACGAAGCACCATCCTTATCCAATAAGGGAAATTGCAACTTGGATAATTACTATGACGCCTCAGCCAATAGTTGAGAACATGATCCCCTGCTGAGAGTGTCTTCCACCACATTCCATTTCCTAGGAGTATAAATAGTTTCAAAGTCATTTTACTGTAGGAACTCCATCCATCATCTTTGTATCAAGTTAAGATCATTCTTTGAGAATATATACATGAGACTCTTTTGGTTAGAGTAGATGATAAACTTCTCTCCCATAAGTTAGTGTTGCCACATCTTTAGTGAGAAGAATAAAGCTACCAACTCTAGATCATGGGCCATGTAGTTCCTCTCATGTGGTATCAAATAACATGAACTATAGGAAACCAACGCCTATATATTCATTTGAACACATCCAAGATGAGTCCCTAATGCATCATAGAACACATCTTTCTCAGGACTATCCTATGGAAATATTAAGATGGGAGTGATCATCAACCTCTACCTCAACTACCAAAATAACTACTAGAACCTTTCCATATATAATAAAGGCTTCCCCTTTCAATTCTGAACAATCAATGTTGATTCCACTATAGAGAAATTTTGTGTAAACCACTGATAGTACTTTTCCAACCCAAGGAAACTCTTCATCTCAATAACACTCTTGGGTGGCTCTCAAGCAAGAACTTCCTCAAGATTTACTGGATGCGCCACCACTTTTTCCTCTAAGATTATGTGTCCCAATAAGTGGTCCTATTGAATCAAAAAATGATTCTTTGAGAGATTACCATGAAGATATTTCCCTTGGAGTGTGTCTAGGACCATCCTAAAATGTGTCACATGCTCATATTCATACCCGAGTATACTATGATATCATCAATGAAGAGCACCGAAATTTGGTCTATAAAATTCTGAAAGATCTGGTTAATGAGCCCCATGAAAACTAATGCGGCCTTCGTTATGTTGAAGGGAATCACCAATTACTCACAGTCACTATAGAGACATCTGAATGTCATCTTTGGTATATCCTTGTCCCATACTCGTAGCTGGTGATAACCTGATCTGAGATCAATCTTCAAGAGCTACTATTCCCCTCACAATTGATCAATGAGGTAATAGATTCTCAGTATTGGATACATATTTTTCACGATCACACAGTTCAACCATTGGTATTTCACACATAACCTCAATATCCCATCCACATTCTTGGTGAAAAACACTGGGGATACCCAGGGAGAAAAACAGGATCTCAAAAATACCTTATCTTACAAGTACTATAACTGAACCGTTAGCTCAAGTATCTCTATGCGAGCCATACGATATTCTAATTCCAAAATTGGGGATATCCTAGGGTGTAAGTCAATGAATAATTCCAGCTCTTAGTTGGGAGTAATCCTGGAACATCTTTAGGAAAGACATCCTCATACTTCGCCACCACTACAGGGAGATGATATCCCATATAATCCACTCCTCCAAGAGTCATTCTAGCCAACTATTTAATTATATGCTATAATATATTATTCTTGAGCATGTCCTTATCTTATAAAGATTCATTTTCACCCAAAAATGAAAACCTCATCCTATTACTATAGACACACCACATCCTCTACATAAAATAGTCAATATAGGCATGAACTGTGGATAGAAAATCCTTAACAATGATGTTTTCATAAGGCCTCATCATTTCTACAAGGAGATCCCATACAAAGTTCTCACCTTAAGTAAAAAAATATCATTATTGGTAGATTTGAAAAATCACTAAGTCATTGGTTTTCGGAGTCTCCAACCACATGGGTTGAGCTAAAGGGTTAACTGGAATCTGTATGTCTCAAACTAGAGAAGTGGAAAAAAAGGAATGAAACACACCTATGTATATCAATACTACATCTAAGGTAGAAAGCACACATATCGTACCTCATATAAAACCTTGATCCTTGGTGTAATAGGCCTTTATAGCTTGTATCTGGCCTCATCCCTGACCACCGACACCCTGATCCTAGCATGGTCCACTTGGTGTTGGTGGTTGTGATAAGTCAAACCTACGACCACCTACTACTACTTTTCCGACCCCAATTACATGTTTAAGTTCTGCAGACAACTATTCTCCTACCTCAACCACTTCCTCGGCAGTCCCTCGATTGTCTCTTAATCCGGTGGATGATGGGTTAGACAATCCCAAGCTAGATGTCCCCGACATTCACAGGATAATCACTTCCTCTACCTCAATTGATTAAAGCCATCCTAAGAGCCCTATGTTGTTGATCTAGTGTCATGAGATCATCTCATGAAGCATCTAAAATTCTTGTATCCCTACAACTACTGATGGATACCTAGTGCTGAGGTCACATCTCATTGGTTTCCACCATTTACACCCTCTATTAGTTAATGATCTTCCATGAAGATCTCTACCACCAAAGATTTTTCAATCACTGCATTATATGTGGGAATATATAGTGATATTACTGAGGCCATGATATCCTAACATAAGACCTACTCATAGGTCCATTCTCTAAAAAAAGGATCCTAAACCATAACCATAGAGTATTGAGAGAGATTAGTAATCCTAACAGAGTACTTATCCATAGTCAAACTACCCCATTGCAGATGTATAATTTCCTACATACACATTACAAAATGGATGAATAACCCCTAGAAGAGATGCTCAAAATCTGACCAGGAGAGAGCTATATCATATTGTAAGTGAGTCACTAAAATTCACCATCACCCAGAAGAGCACTAAAGAATTATTTCCCCAAGGACTTTCATATTATCTACAGGCATTATCAAAAGGTGAAAAATGAGAGTGACTACCTATAGAAATTCCTCATCCACCTTAGGGACTGGGTCTCCCCAAAACTTGGGAGTTTGATGCCTTTGGAACTCGTGCAGTGAACTCAACCTATGTGCAACCTTAGTTGGAATTACTAGTGATAGCTGCTACTCAACAGGTGGTGATATAGTTGGTAAACAACCCAGAGGTGCAATCTTTGGTACATTCCCCTATACTAAGGCCCCGTCACTTGTAGGATCATCCTCATAATCATGTAGTGAAATTATGGATGGTTATCTTCAAGGAGGAATCCTGAAATAAACAATATATACAACGGTCAAATATTATATCTGGGGAGATAACTCAAGAAGGAAATAAAAACCACAAACCATTCTTATATAAGGAATGTACCAATGTTTTTATAGCAACCAATTTCAACATGTACCAAGTCTAAAGGCATGGGATCCAAGTCTTAGTGTATGAAATCGAAACACTTAACATTGTTTCTCCAAACCAATATCATAGACTCTAGTCCTGCGATAGAATTGAATCCTTGATACCACTCTATCATGACCCGAACCAACAAGGTCTGAACCATGACTACCCTAAGACAGTCTCCAATAGGCTAGGGGATGACAACCAGCGTCGAGTAGGCATATCCCTCAAATGTGATGCATTAGCCTAATATTCCTGTACACACACACACATCTTTAATCCCACTCAATGTTGAAATATAAAAAAAACTAAAACCAATCCATGAATACATATATGATCCCACAAATAGAGTATGACAATAAAGTAATTAATGTTAAAAAGAATCCAAATTCAAGAAAGACCAAAATTGTATAGAGTCCAACCTACTACAATGGAAAGTATTATGATCAAATGAAAGCACACAAAAAAACAACTTGTTCCATCAAGATCATGCTATGCTCCACCTGCTCCTTATCCTCATAGAAATCTATAAAATGGGACATCATCTACATAAGACATGACATGTGCAGGGAGAGCCCATATAGGGACGAGTAAAAAATACCCAGTAGGAAACCCCAAAAAAACGAAAGACAAATCGTAAATATTAGTTAGATCATAGCGATAATAAAGTAATGAATATAAATAATAATAATCTAGATATACTTAGGAAATACATCGCACTACCATATAGTCACAACCAACTCCTAGAAATAAGATTCTTCCTAAAGAAATGATTGTTCTGGAAGAATCCACTCCATGATCCATGCAATCAACATAGAAACTCATCCAAGAGGTCAAGATCTGTAGGAAACAACTAAAAATTCTCAATGGTCTTAAAATACCCTGATACTCAGATAGGGGTTCACACATAGGACCTCTTATAAGGCCCTGACCTGAAACATTAAATAATCTTTAATTAAGTGAATAATTCACATTTAGGATCTTTTTAGGTTTAGAGTTTTAAAGAATTAGGCCATAACTATTACATTACATCTCAAATATTACAAAGTAGACACTTCTACTCAATATCCATTTTTTTCATAAAATAAAAACTCATTAAAAATAAAACATGAATTCTTTTCATGATATAAATCTTCTTGAATTCTTCATTTCTCTTACCCTGCCTTACACCCAGTGAAAAACATTTGAAAAACACGAGATGAACATAAAAAGCTCAGTAGGGGTTATAAAGTAAATTAAGAAAAAAAAGTCTGTAAATACATAAAAAAGACAAGTTCTTTAGCATACATCATTAAATCATAAGATTTATGAATAACACATAGTAATCATAAATCATAAAGGTAACATGTGGAATCCATATCAAACTTACATAGTAGCTTTCACAACTATGTAGATAGTTACATTTAAAATACCCATCACAGTATATTCCCTAAATATCTTAGGAGAAACATTAACTTTTTCCTCTATCACGTTACCCAATGCATTAGAGAGCTATCTCAAGCTCACCCACCCATGGTTTATCAAAGGACCACCCATATATGTAAACAATTACCAAGAACCATAACATAATCATAAAAAAAAGCATAAAAAAAAGATAACATTTCCACATTGAAATCACAATATAATATTTAAATATATTGACATAATCAATTCATTCTCAAAATGATTTTCCATAAGAAAATATGTAAAAAGATTATATGGTATTTATTTTCCTTTTAAATACATTACAACTTTTTAAGGAATCCAAATATCAAATAATGCTCATGGCGGAAGAAAGGTCGTTGTCATCGAGTACGTTTAAAATAAGCATTATCTTTTTCATTTAGTAAAAATGCTTCATAAAAAATAATTCCATTTGATTAAAAGTAAAATTAAATGGGGTTTTTTTATACATATTATAAAATAAATTCATGTATAAATTGAAGTATGCCTAAATGAAAGGAGATTGAGACGAAGTCTTTTACTTTGTGTCCGACTTGACTCGTTCATTCTTTAACCTTCAGAATAATAAACTGAAGTTAATTTATACTTTCTTAAGAAGATTTTTCAAGTTTATTATTCCTTTTATATCACTTATTATCACATTATAGACATTATATAATCATTTAAGTTAACAACGGTGGTTTTTTCAATATTTGGTACATGAGTTAAAAATGAACTTCTTATTATTACAAGTTGTCCATGTGGTCAAATGTCCATTATCCCTAGAATGATATTCATGATTTAGATATCATATATATCATATATATCAAGTATATATATGTATTTATAATGGTACAAAACATTTAGATATAAGAAATGAAATTCCTCATTCATGGAGATGGTAAGCCATACGTACGCAAGAACGCTACTTTCATTTCTATTTCATATTTAATGGAATAAAAACTTAATGATACATAGTATATTATAATTCCTATATAATATCATATATAATTTCATTAATTCCATCCTTTATACATTCCACTTATGGTATGAACAAGTCATATCACTTTGAGGGGGCGGTAGTCCGCACTTCCCCAAATGAAATTATCACATTTACCCATTATGAAAACCATAAAGGTGTGATATAAATGAAAAATACATAAGTATAGAGATAATGAAAATATAATATATATCACATATAAATATAGATCCATCTCAATGGACACCATAAGAGGTGGTAGGAGAAGATTTAACATTCATCATTTTGTGAGGCAGTAGTTCACCGTCCACAGAAACAGTATGTTCGTATCCATTAGATGGAGGTGTGTGGAACTGTATTCCAAATACTTATCAACACAAAAACATAGTATACTGAAGATACTGGTGTTTTTATATAAACAAATAATAAGAAGAGCATAGTGAGTGAATAAATAAAATAAAAGAAGAGAACTTGTGGGAAGACGTTACCATTAAATCTGGTAACTCCCTTTGGTTTTAACCAAAAGTATTTCTTGAAGTGTGAAACCGATTGTCTCCTATCGACCGATCAAGGTTCCGGTGCTCTTCTAATGTGTATAGCAGCACTTGGGTAGAATCCTCAGTGATGATACTTTTTTATAGTCGGTTGTTTTTAGTTAATTGTATTCTGATTGGGGGGTTTGTTTGCAGAGCTTATGAAAAAATTTATGGATGATGTTTGATTTAACAAATTGATAAATATTGGGGTGAGTTCATTATTGGGGATTTAATATTATGATATCCTTGAGCTTTTCTTTATATTGAATTAAATTAATACCCACTTCACCAGATGATTTTGATCGGAATTCCCAAGTGTTAAAACTTTAATCCAAGCCGTAACTTAACTTAAGGTTCTAATCATTACCATTACTTGTTTATGGTAGTGTATTTTTGGTTCCAATAATCCATGGAATCCATATATTAAACAAAACATGTCATTAATCCATGACATTTAAAGTTCAACATACATAATATTAACTCAAATAATACTCATCGAGCAAAGGCTCTCAATCACTTAATATCCCAAAATTATAACTCACCCCAATGGTAGATTTACTCAACCATTTAAATGATTAGTAATCTGGTTATAATTATTATGATTATAAATTAATAAGATAATAAAAATAAAGGGATAAGAAAATAGTGGTGTGTCGAACACACACACAAACAATGAAGGGAATTAAATACCAACTTTAAATTGAATGAGGAAGCAAAATAAGGGAAGGGGATTAAACTGTATTTAAAATATTTTAAGAACATTAATATTAAACTATAGAAGGTGGATGAGAATAAGAGATATTTAAGAATAAACTTGCATTAAAATAGAATTACAAATAAAGAGACTTACAAGATTACAAAAATGAAGAACACAAAAGTAAATGAAAACAAAGAGAGGAGGAAATGTATATCAAGTGAAAAATTGAGTATGTAAGGTCCTCCCAAGCCCTTAGAAAGGATTTGGTCATTCCAATATGTGATCCTCTATTCTAAAATGCCAACCCCTTTGAAGGATAGGATGGGGATGAATTTATAGCCCAAGGAAGTGGACTGTTGGTATTCCCAATCTATCCCTCCACTTGTCTCGACAGTTTGGACATCCATACAACCGAATCTCGAGATAGATCCTTATTCAAAGTTGTAGATAATAATGTTGGACTACCTCTCTAAATAGTTTGCTTCATTTGGACCAATGAATCCAATGTTATGTCAGTTTGATTAAAAAAAATTAAACTGTCCATTTCAATCCATGTTTTTTCAATGGCCAAAATGCGAATGGATTTTGGAATATGAAGATGCCTTTAAATACGAATGATTTATTAAACAAAGTCGACAGACTATATATCCTCTTTCACACTGAAAAATATCAGCTTAATTTTATAACTATATTAGGAGAAATATCATGAATACTGTACTGATTTTAATTCATGACCATAATGATGTGCTGAGTTTAAATGAATCATTTGGGCCCCATGTCTTTAGAGTTGGGCCTTTAAATTTTTATCCAAGAGGCCTTAAATTTTCACACTAACCTTTGAGGATAATAAAGTAATTTTTAATTCCTGATTGATCCCATAAATTAATGTTTCATGGTTGGTCCAATTTCAACATAGATTCTGTAGGGCTTCTTGTGTGGTCCATATGAGCTTTCAAATGGCAGAATTGGCCTATGATACCTTCTAATGAAATGTTTTATATTGAATAAGTAATCCTAAAAAATAGAAACCACATAATTTTGATCATTAGGGTAAGAGTTATAAATAAAAAATTAAACTGACTCAATTGGACTACTTCTAAAAATGCTCAAAAATTATACTTAGTATTAAACCATTAATATTTCACACAAATTATGCACATTTCATATAAAATCAGTAAAAGGAGTATATAACAAGTCATGAAAATGTTAATAACATCAACTCCCCCACACATAGTCTTGTTCATGTCCCCATGTGTAACAAATATAAAAACTTGATAAAATCATTTTCACTCACCAAAAAATATTAAAATTTTGTTTTTCCCAATCAGGGGAGGTTTAGACAATTTCACTCATCCATATTGAATTCCACCACAAGTTGTTATAGAAACAATGTTCCAAAAACAATTCATTTTTTCATGATCAAATTTAGAAATGGAAAATGGTGGCACAAAAAACTTACTCCTCTCAAGATGATAAAATTAATTTATGGAGCTTCACTCATTCACCAACCAAAAGTGAAAATCTTAGAGTTTGTAAGATCTATCAGCTTCCACTACCTATCCTAAAGTGATAAAAAATCAAGAGGTCTTTTTAGGGGCTTTTCTGTGGCTATGGGATGGTAGAAAGATGATATCCAAATATAGGGAAAAAGGGGGTAAAATACCAACATGGAAAAAACAATGCCCTTTTTTTTGAAATGAAATATGGAAGGAAATGAAAACAAAAAATTACAAGGGAATAATTTTGTTAAGAAAGACACTAGAGAGTAAGAACATTTGAAGTGGATGAGAAGATGAAATATTTACAAACCACGGAACTTCTCTTAAAGACATAAGAATATAATGCAAGTGTTCCTTTGTTTTCTTTTTTTTTATCTTTTTTCAAGATATGAACTTGGAAAAGATCTCATACTCATATCCCAAACCATGATTGATCTCCTCATGACACTAATTGTAATAGTTATTACATAATCAAAGGTTGAGTAAGAGCGATTTTTGACCTACCCAAGAAACAACCAAATTTTTTTTGTTCTTTTTTTTTGATTTTTTTGAACACTTTTCAATAACATTTACAAAATTACATAAATGAAAGTACATTATATTCCCTAAAACACACTGAATAATAACCTCACCCCCACACTGAAAT
Organism: Viscum album; assembly: GCA_963277665.1. Classification (NCBI taxonomy): domain Eukaryota; kingdom Viridiplantae; phylum Streptophyta; class Magnoliopsida; order Santalales; family Viscaceae; genus Viscum; species Viscum album. Next base: position 2,091,980,173 of record OY728152.1, read on the forward strand.
TGATGCTTGCCCTGAAGAAAATGAAAACATGGTGAAATCAACAAAGGGTACCCAAAATGAAATCCATCCCCCCCACACTTAAATTCCAAAAAACAAATATGCAATGAAAAATCCATGTTGATAATGGGTGGGATAAGGTATTAGGAGTGTAATGTGGCTATCAAATAAAATGTTTTAATAGGCTTGAAAGGGCTTTCAAAAGGAGGATTAATGTATGGGAAATGGGAGGCTATTTTGCTATTTTGATTCTCATGTGGTTTAGAAAATTCCTCTATCATTTTAATGTACACTAAAGTAATAAATTCATCTCAAAGGTACAAAAACTCAAGACTCAAAAATGGGGGTGAAAACACACATTTTGAAAAAATGGCCATAGGTAGCCTTGGAATTAAAGTAATTTTTTTCTCATAGGTGGGGAAAAGCATTTTCCAAATCAACAACTGAACATTAAAAATGTATTATTCTTGACACAAAATTCTTTATCCAAATATATGATGAAAACACAAAATATTTGAGATGACACCATGTCTTTTGACTCCCCAAAATGGTTGAAAAAAATTTGAAAATTGAAGGTGAGTAAGTATGACTCTTTTGGTTTTTTTAATTTTTTTTTATTTTTTAGTTTTTTAGTGTTCTTTAAAATACACACCCATACAAAATAGAAAGATAAAAAGAAAGGGTTTGAGGAATAAAGTGCTAAAAAAATGAAAGAGAGAGGAAGAAGAAGAAAGAGAGAGAGAGAGAGGAAGAGATAGACAGAGTTAAAGGGAAAGAGGTTCCCCTGGTTTGGATTTGGTTGGTCGCCATCACCATTTGGTGGTAGTTCTACTGTGGATCCGATGGAAGTTGATGTGGTTCTTAGATTGTGGGATGTTACCTGAAAAATGAAAATAATTATTCATCTAATGAAAAACTAAAAAGAAATTAAAAGTTTAAAAAAATAAAAGAAAACATGGGTTGCCTCCCAAGAAGCGCTGCATTTATTTGTCTACAGATGCATAGTTGTAGTGGAATACCCACAATCTGATGGTGGCCACTGTATTTTCTCAACTCCAGAGTGCTTCTAGAAAACCTTCTCCTTTGGGATGACTGGTTGTTCATTGGATTGTTTATCCCCTTCCTTGATGTTTCACTTTCAATTCAACGGGGTTGGAAAGAGAAAAGGACTTTCCGCCCTTTAGTCTTCAACGTGAGGAATGATTTTATCCACAAAGTGATGGTTTTCTATGATTGGAAATTCAAGAAGATATCTCAATTATGATGGTTAATTTATGTATGGTTCAGATAACATGAAATCAAAGTATGAGATCCCAATTGTTTTTGACTCATTTATTTCATCAATTACTGATGTAGAGTAATGGGGATCAGTGGAGTCATAATACTGAATAAAAATTCCAATATCCTTTATTACAATGTTATTTTCCAAATATTTGTCAATTTCAACCTCACCAGTGATCAATTTATTACTTAGGGAACAAATCTCACAACCTTCACTCTCATTGGGACAAGATAAACACATTTGTTTAGGTTTAACCTCGCATATAACAGAATTTTCAGAATCATGGATAGAAAATGATGAATGTTAGATAAACTGATTTGAATAAAAAAATGATCACTCTAGTTCATTTTCCTCATTATCATCCAAGATGGAGAAGTGGAGGTCATAGGAAAGATGAGATTCTAAAGATTTTTGAAGATCCTTTATATAAATGGTGTTTTCAATTGTAATGTCAACATCAACTTCTCCATTTATGACTTAGTTAATGAGGATGAAATATTCATAGACTCCTATATCCATAGAATAAGAAGGACATGATGGATTGGGATTCAACACACTCTTAGAGAGAGTTTCAGAAGAATGGATATAGAATGCAGATTCATTCTCTGATGGGTTTCGCATGGATTGAAAAATATTGAACTTGACCAATTGGTCACCAAATTCCAAGGATAAGATGCCAGCACGAACATCAATTTTGGTTTTAGATGACATGAGGAAAGGTCTTCCTAAAATCAGAGGATATTGGAAATAAGTTGACTCACCTTCCATGCCAAGGACATAGAAGTCATTTGGGAAGATAAGATCATTGACTTGGACAATGATACCCTTAGGACTAGCAGTTCTTCAATTTACCAATTGAATGACAACACCCGTTGGATGTAAGTGACCTAGACTAAGGTTGGAGAAGATAGATTTGGGCATGAAATTAATTGAGGCTCCTAGGTCTATGAGTGAATCCTCAAAGTTGGAACTTACAATTTGGCATGGAACTGTAAAGCACTACACCAAAATTAGGTTTAAGCGGTGGTTTTGTGGCAACGGCTCACAAAACCACTGCTAAACCATTCGCTAAAATGGTTTCGCGATGGTTTATTATAAACCGCAGCAAAACCCTCCATATTTTTTTACACTGCCGACCCCTCCCCCTACCCCAACCCCCCTTGTTCCCCCGACCCACCACGACCCCGCGTGACCCCGCGACCTCGGCGACCCCCGGCGACCCCGCGGCCCTGGTGACCCCTTCCATGGCATCCCGCGACCCCGCATCGACCCCCTCTTCACATACAAGGTGATTTTTAGGGGTTTTTCCCCATTTCCCACTTTATCTCTTCCCCTTATCTATTTCTTGGTTTCCTTTTAGGTCTTGGCCAAACCCTAGATGTTAGGGTTGATGTTTAGTTCATTTTTCTTTGGATCTAGGGTATGTGGTTGGTATGTGGGGCCTTGTTCTCCCTCCTGTTGAAGTTTCGTTGCATTCACACTCAAGCAGTGGGAATTTCCCTAACTTTTGTTTCTAATTCAATCCATATGATCCTTGGGTGTTACTAAATAATTTTTAAAACATTATTTACACCTTTTTAATGTACTTGGATAAATTATTATGGTGTTTTATTGGTGATATGATTTGTTAAAAATAGCTTTCAAAGTGAATCTTAAATTATGCCTATGTTTACTTATGCCTAATGTGTGTGGTTAAATGTTAATTGGTCTTTAATAGTGAAATTGGATGATTTGGATGGTTATTTACCTTATTAATATTTTATTTAATTGATTGGATGGTGTTTGGAATTTGTTATGTAGAACATGGTGATTTTTATAGTATGGTTAAAGTGTTGTTTATAAAGTTCTCTTAGTTTTTAAAGATAATTGTTGGTCCTTTGGAAATTATATGAAATGGATGAGTTTGGTTTGAAAGGAAATTAATGATTCTAAAAATATTTTTGGGTGTCTCATGGATGTTAAAGGGTTTCATTGGATGTGGGAACATCCATGGGTTAGTAGAGGATGGTGGTGAACTTAAGGTCACATGGGGATTGTGGTAGCGGTTTGGTTTTGTTTTGGTGTGTTCAATGACATAACTTTATGGTGCATCTCTTATTTAATATTTTTGCATTCTGTTAAAATAATATGCACTATCATATTCAAGGAACATAAGTGTTATCTTACATATTCCTAGTTTATGGGCCTATAGGGTATACCCTAACTTTTTCTAGGTTTGAGTGGTGATTTCTAGTAGGTTTATGTCTTTTGAATTTATCCATAATATTTTCCTTAGCAGTGAATTGTAAAGGAATTAGGGGGAATAAACTTTGATTTTTCATAGTTCCCCCTTTGAAAGTTTTCAACCTGAATTTTTTTTCCTTTCAAATTTTCAGATGATCAAAATGATTCCCTATCTATACACGGTAAATATATTGTGAGTGGAGACTCAATTTTTCCAATGTCACCTATTATGGGTATTTGACGTCGAGAGTGACAATTATATTTACATTAGTACCTTATGGACTTTTAAGGTGTACCAATGTATTTTATGTCTAAGTTCAAACATTGTAGACCAATGTGTGGTTGAGGCTTAACTTTATAAAGATTTAATGAAAGTATGCGGTTTTCTCTATAGTGGTAAGTTTAAGGTAATACCAAGTAAGATTAAGAGCCTAATACTAATACAAAAAGACTCAATTATGTGTTCACATAGATTAAGTTTATATTTCTTAGACAAAAATTTATAGGGGGTTATTGTTTTATAGCTTAGACCACAGAGGTGAGGTCGTATATTCAACATAGAAGAAAAACTGTCCCTACCTAAATTGTTTTGCCCCATACCAATTCATATTACCCCTTATAGGGGAGTATTCACTTTGTTTAAGGATTTTATACTCAGACCATGAATGGTGAATTACTATATTTCATAATAAGGGAAAATAAAACATGACATGAATTTTTTAGGGGTCTAAATCAGTATAAACGACCACAAAGAGAGGTGAAGAAATTTTATGGTCTTTATGCTCAGACCAAGAAGTTGAACACCAAGATTCTCACCATTGGATTCTCAAACATGTTATAAAATATCTTCATAAGTTCTGAACTAGTGTCACTTACTAAATATTTTAAATTTATTATGATTTAATTAAGTATAATAGTTTATGTTCAAGTTGAAAATTCATTTCTAAATAATTACTTCAAATTAACTGAGCTTAGGACTTGAAATATACATAAATATTTGAAGTAAAAATTTGACATGTCCTTTGTATTATATCAAATCCAAATTTTATGGTTTGCATGATTTTTTTTAATATGATTTTTTTGAAATATTTATGATAAATTTTTATAGTACTAAACACAAAACATATTTAAGTGAAAATAACATACATCATTTATTAGTTTTTAAAAGAGATTTTAATGAGAACCCCACTATGGAAATCCAAGTGGATGAATTAAAATTGCACAACCTAATGATATAATGAATAACAAAGGTCTCTCAAAATTCTCGGAAATAAGAAACAGTATCAAATTCAAAGAGAGAGGTAAATTCAAATAAACAGTGAAAAGATTGAAAAACATAAAGAGCAATGAAACATGACCGGTTTTCATGAACTGACCTAGGATACACATAATCTAGGTACCCAAGCTAGCCTAAGGTAAGTCTCAAAGGGTGTTATATAAGGGATAAATATTTCTAGTAATGTCGTTGTACTAATGGTATGAAAATCCTACATCTTTGGTGTGTTCAATGACATCACTTTCAATGGGGTGTTGTTTGAGAAAACATAAATGTGTGATCAACAGTGTTATGATAAGTGTGTAACTCGATATTCTTATTGCTCCTCAATGAGGTGTTGACGTTGTCTCCTAGGGACCAAACTTGTTTGGTTTGTCTGGGCATGCTAAGTAAGTGGTAAATGTGATCAATGTATCATCTTTATTATATTATGCATACTTTATGATCAATGGGTCATCATTATTAGATTATGTTTCTGTAATCATATACTATCGTACATATGAATCTCTTTCTCTGTTTAGTAGTAACTATGTGTTTTAATTTTTTTTATTATTATGTAGGAACATTGTGATATATATGGATAAAAGCTGGATCACATTACCGAGGAACACACCTCAGTATGTTAAGGGTTTGAATGAGTTTTTAGATTTTGAAATTTCTAATTGATCCGTTGAAGGGAGAATAAAATTTCCATGTCCTAAATGTAAATTTAGAATATGGTTGAAGAGAGATGAGGTTTATGAACATTTAATACTGAAGCAATTCCCTGGTCAATATTTGTGTTGGATTTGGCATGGAGAATTGAATGTTACAGAAAGATTTAGCACTGATGTTAATCCACAGAATGAGGTCCCAAGTTCATCGACAATGGAAAATGAAATGAAAAACCTAATAAATGATGCATTCGACACTACAAGACACCACTATCAGCATCAAAACATATCAGAACAACCATAAGAGGGTGCTACAAATTGAAACGTGACAAGTGATGTTTTTGAGACTGTAACACATGCAGATCAATATTGTCACATATCATTGGATACTCCTCTTGATTCTGTGGAGCCAAATGTAAGAGAAAACTTCACTGAGGAAAATGTGTTTCATGATTTAGTTGATAGTGGAAATCAAGAGTTGTATAGTGGGTGTTTGAAATATTCAAAGCTTTCATTTCTGCTGAAGTTGTACCATATCAAATGTCTATGTGGAATTACAAATAAGGCAATGTCCATGATATTGGAATTGATTCGTGATGCATTTCCTGAAGCAAAAATCTTAGAATCTTTTTATGTTATGAAAAAAGTTGTTAACAAGATTGAAATGAATTCTACAAAAATACATGCATGTCCCAATGATTGTATGCTTTATTGGGGAGAGGATTCAAGTAGACAGAATTTCAAGAAATGTTATTCTTCTAGATGGCAGGCAAAGGGTGATGTTGGAAGTCTGAATGAACATAATTTCATGGAGAAGAATAAAAGGAGCACTCCTGCAAAGGTTTTGTGTTACTTTCCTTTGAAGCCTTGATTGCAAATATTATTCATGCCATCGAAAACCGCCGAACACATGAAGTGGAATTCTGTAGATAATAACAATGATGGGTTAATGAGACATCCATGAGATTCCCAATCGAGGAATACATTTTATTCATTACATCTTGATTTCTCAGCTGATCCTAGGAGTGTTCGATTAGGATTGGATGCCGATGGATTCAACCAATTTGGGACTTTGAGTACCAGTTATAGCATTTGGCCAGTTGTTTTGATCCCTTATAATCTGCCTCCGGGGATGTGTATGCAACAAACATCTTTTATCCTTTCAATGATTATTCCTAGAAAACAAATGCCTGGAAATGATATTGATGTATACTTGCAGCCTATGGTTGAATAATTGCAGGAGTTATGGAGCAACGGTGTTGAGACATTTGATGCTTCTTCTAAAACAATGTTCAAAATGCATGCTGCTTTAATGTGGACCATTAGTGACTTCCCTGGGTTAGGGATTTTATCTGGTTGGAACACTTACATGGGTTTGGCTTGTCTCATTTTTAACTTTGATTTTGAGCCCAAACGGCAACCTCATAGTAGAAAATGGTTCTTCTTGTGTCATCGAATATTTCTCGATGCATCTGATAGATTTCGGCTGAACAGATCAAAATTTAATGGTTCCATTGATCATATATCACCTCCAAAGTTGTTAAATGGTTTTGAAATATTGGTACAACTTGAAAATGTTGAAATAGAATTTGGGAAGGTTCATCATTTGAATGATAGTGGAAAATGGGTCCAAAGTGTATCGTCAAGCGAAACCGGAACGCATCAATGGAAGAAAAAAACATATTTTTCAAACTTCTGTATTGGGAATTTAATTTGTTGCGGCATAATCTTGATGTGATGCATATTGAGAAGAATTTCTAGGACAACTTGATTTTCACATTGCTTAATGAGAATGGAAAGTCTAAGGATCATCTCAATGCTCACAAAGACTTATAAGCAATGAACATAAAACACAATCTCTGGCCAGATGAGAATGAAAAGTATCCTCCATGAATTTTTGCAAAGAAAAATAGGGATAAAGATACATTCCTTTGAATGTTAAAGAATGTTAAGGTATCTTATGGATATTCAAGTAACATCTCAAGGTGTGTTGACTTGAAGAATCGTAAGTTACATGGATTGAAAAGCCACAATTCACATATTTTGTTACAACATTTACTACCATTGGCATTGCGTACATTATTACCTGAAAAAATTACTGCTGTTGTACTCCAGTTCTGCACATTTTTCAGAAAACTACGTGAGAAATATCTACATTCATTTCAGCTTGACAACCTCCAGGAGAGGTTTGTACTGACCCTTTTCATAATGGAGATGATCTTTCCTCCGTCCTTTTTTACTGTAATTATGCATTTAACTGTGCATTTGGTTGAGGAAACTAAATTAGGAGGCCCCGTTCATTATCGATTGATGCATCCAATTGAGAGGTACTTTATTTATATGTTTTCCAGTTATGTAAAAAATTTTTGGTACTTAATTAAATGCATAATTATGTTTATTTTATTTTACAGATATCTTGGGCATTTGAAATCATACGTGAGAAATAAAGCTAAACTGGAAGGCTCAATTGCTGAAGGCTATGTGGCTGAGGAGTGTCTTACCTTTTGTTCTGAATACTTGGATGATATTGAGATAAGATTTAATCAAGTTGGACATGTGGACGACACATCGACTCAATCTCAAATACATCAGAAATCTAAAATATTTCCTGCTATTGGCCGATCAGTTGGGAGGACCTCAAATGTGACAGTGACTGAATTGGAATTATTACAGGCACATAGGTATGTGCAGCTAAATAGTGAAATTGTAGATCCATTTATTGAAGAGTTGAGGATACAAACAAAGAGACGAATGAGAGCCTGAACACGAAATGAGAAAGATATAACGAAAGCTGTTAATAAATAGCTTGTAGAATGGTTTGCACGATGTGTAAGTTCATAAATATTGAAATAAATATGAATATTAGTTTGACACATAAATTTTGTAAATCTAATAAAGTGTATTTCTTTTTTCAGATCATGAATACTGATACTCGAGCAGAGGTGTCAGAAGATTTGAAGTTTCTTTCCATAGGTCCTATAAAATAAGTTAGAAAGTTCGACACTTATAATGTGAATGGCTTTAGATTTCGTACAGTCAATCGAGAAGTGGGTTTGAGAACACAGAATAGTGGTATATTAACATTTGCTGAAGTGGAATACTATGGAAAGCTGCATGATATTATTGAATTAAACTACCACATACATTTTTCAGTTGTTTTATTCAAAGGAAAATAGGTCGATATTATCAGAGGTGTTAAAAGAGATTCCTTGCAATTTACTTCTGTGAACTTCTCTCGCTTGATGGATGTTGGTGATCGTGAACTGCATGATCCATATATCTTAGAATCGCAAGAAAAAATGGTATATTATGTGAATGATGTTTCCAATGAAGAAGAGCATGTCGTGCCTGCGACTTTTGAACCAGAGGAGACCGCTGCACCAATGTGGATCTGAATTTTTCAACCAGATCTAAAAACAATACATGAGCTATTCCTGCTTTGCTAAATAGAGATTTATTTTTCTACTATGGTTGGATATTTCCACATTCAAAGAAGAACCAAATCTTCCGATCTGGACCTCCTTTTCCCACTGTGAAGGAACCCTATTCACTGTTGAGTGGAGATCGAGCCGGCATCCACATCAGATCTAGAAGTTGAGGTCACACCTTTGTCCGATGAAGAATCCAGTGTGTTGAATGTTGAGGTTTGATGACCGAGCTTCTGGAGTCCATGACATAGTAGAGAAGAAGACCTCCCCCACTGTTGAGCTGTGATTTAGGGGGAGGAAGAAGATTAAAAAAATTATTAATCTAATAACAAAAAAAATTAAATATAATAATAATAAAGTTAATAATAAAAATAATGTAAATAAATTAAATTAAGTTTATAAAATTATAATTATTTAACCAATAATTATTATTTCTTTTAATTAATAATAACATTAATAATTAAATTAAACAATTTACTATAAATTAATGTTTATTTTAATAATTTAAAAAAAATGTTTTTTATTAATATTTATAAATAATAACATTGATGTTGTTTAAGTAATGTTATAAAATAATTATAATTAAATAAATGAAGTAAAGTAACTAATTAAATAATTTAATCATAGTTCTAAATTGAAAAAAAATATATTTAATTTTTAACATTTAACTATTAAATGACAGGTTGTCTTAAATTAACTAAGTAGATAATTGTCTATTTATAATAGTTAACACTTTTTTATTAACGTTGAATTATTTATTCTTTGTTTAAGATATGCAGGTTCATTCAAGGGATGGGGAAACTTCCAAATGCATTCAACTAACTCAGCAGAAGTTAGTTATAAGGGAAAAATTAGCGCGACGTGCTAGTTGTGAAAAAACAAACGTGTGTGGTGCAATAGTGAAAGATGAATTCAAGTTGGTGAAGAGTTCCAGTGATGAACAATAGAAGATAGTGGCTACTTAAGATAGTGAAAGCAGCAGTATTTGGGGGGGGGGACATTAATTAGATGGAGATTCATTTGGGTGACATTTATTCGACACATTGGAGGAGTGAGTGTCGAGGAGAGGTGACCGGAGGGCGACTCTGGAGCCACTTCTTGAAGCTGGAAGAGTCCAGGAGAAGAAATTCATGCTAACAGAGGGAGTTTACTTCAACTATTTCCTTTTAATTCTTCTCTTTTGTAATAGAATGATCTTGATATACGTATTAAAGAGGATTTTTAGCTACATCATTAGTTCAGGGATAAATTGAAGTTCCACTGGTTACCTTTAAATGTTCCTTTTCACTTCTTCTTTAGATGTATTCAGTATTGATTGGCGAGATCGATACTCAATTCATTCAATTTAATTGTTCCATCAAAGTTTAATTTCAAAATTTCACAATCATTTTGTGATATTGATCATGGAAAAACTTTTCAAAAGACGATAAACTATAAAGACTTCAGGATTTATGGTGAGTTCTTCCTGATGTTAAATTTCAAACTGTTCACAGTTTATTTATTTTAGGGTGGCGAACTCTAGAATAGATTGTATTGTGTGAATTAACTTCTGTAGAGGGAGGTAATTCAAACTATTATGATGGCACTATGCAATAACCTTTAAGTGAATTGAAATACCCTTGAAACCAGTAGAATTGAGATTTTTCCCTGGGTTTTTTAATAGTTTGTTCTCTTATCAGCGTGCTTTATCTTTGTGTTTCTTTGTTTTATACTTTTTCTAGCCTCAACTTAGTTTAGACATAATATTTGTGATGTTTTGTCACTTCATTTCATTGCAATGAATTATTTAGAAAAAAGTGAAAAATAGAAAAATCACTCCACTACTGACAACAGTGGAGTTTTACAATGTTTTTAGAAGATTAGTGGCCAAATTTACCTTCCCTGTGGGTTTGACCCTTTTTTCCACATATATAGTAGTTATTAGTAATATAAATTTTAAACTTTTACTGACTTCAACGACGGTTTAGGTCATCTATGGTTAATTTTCCTATGATTATTTATATGACATTAGTTATTCAGCTTTTATTTTTTTCCATATGATGATCTAGATTATGGAATGTGTTTCATTTATTCACCATGAATTGTTATTTATATTAGCTTCTACAGTATTACTTACCCTTAATGAGCATCTGATCTCACCCTTTTCTTTTTTTTTCTCAGGATGTGAAGATGTATATTATGAATGAATTGCAGGGATAATCTAGGAGTTTATGGGTGTTTCCAATGTAACTACTATCTTGTATTTGTTTTTAAGTTACAATGTAAAACTTATTTGTTGTATTTTTCAAAACTACTATTCTATTCAATACTTTGGGACATGACTTCCTTTTTTATTAAACCAATGTAATAAAGTAAGGCTTTGCTTCCAGACTAATGGGGATGGGGTCTTTAAACATGGAACATGAAGAGGTAATAATGGAATTATTAAAATTTAAAAATAAAGCTATTGATCTTTTTTTAGAAAAAAATATGTAAGAAAAAAATACAGAAAATAGTTTTTTTAGTCCAGGCTCTTTTGTAGCGTTGAGGGTGATCGCATGTATATAGAACAGTGAGTTTCATGAAGTGTAAATTATTCACAACATGTAACTTCTTTGAGTGAATTATATTTCAAGAATTTAATGATGTGAAATTGGGTTTCATATCATGTACTTCAGATCCACAAAGGTTTCCAAACATCTTGGATCTCACAGATTTGATGAATTATATCTTCGACAAGATTTAAGTTTTAAACTTTTCATGTCATTCAATTATTTAACATCTTATATATTCTTTGGGGTTCATATTTGAGTCTTTCACGATATGTAAATGAGATTCACATCATGTACTTGGTTCAAGTCAAGTAAATGGGATTCAAATCATATAAATTGGTAGGTAGGTGGTATTCTTGAGAAATACATGTCACGAATCTGTGTTTCATGATGTGTAATAATGAATTTTATATTTTTTTATCATATCCTCTATTGATTATTGACTTCATATTTCTTGAAAAAATAAATCAAAATCCAGTTTATTATTGAATAATGTGTGAGTAAACCATAAAAAATTCATCTAGAAGATATATATAATTTTGGCTAATCAAATTTCAACACACTTGTACAATTTATTTTCCTCAATAAAAAATAATCTCAATAGGGATTCCAAATAAAAGAAATTAATCAAGAAATATAAATTATAGCCAAAAAAATTAAACAAAGTGCAAGTGTAAAAAATTTCTACAGAATCACTCCTACATAGAAAATCCATCACGCCTCATAGTTAATTTATTCATTCAGATTTTTTCTTCCTTTAATTACAATTTTTCAATTATTCCTAAGAATCTATACCCATTTTTTAATTTACTTCATAATAAATTTTCTCTCGTCACTCAAGGTGAAATATAAATAGAGTTATGTAATAGCTTGATATTTTTTGAAATGTGTTTTTTTCAAATTAATTTTATATTTTTGATATTTTTCATTTCACACAATGCTGAATATAGATATTTTACATGAAAAACAAAATGTTTGGATTGTATTACACAAATCACCAAGATATGATTGCACTTTATGCAATACTGGATTATCTTGCGATATATGCAATACTATTATTGGTTTGTGTTACACAAAAGGTCAAGTTCATTTGATAGCTTGTGTTACATGAAAGACCGAGTTTTACTGAACAATATTATATTAATAAAATATTATTATTTAATATAGTAAGTTATAAACAAGCTATTAAATTAGGGGTTATGAATAGTATTAACTAAACTATGAAAATATAAGTTTTATAATATAAATTCATTGTTAACCAATTCATTATAAATAAAAATATATATCAATTTATTATAAAAGATATATTTTAATTTTTATGTTCCTAGTGGCATTTGTTTTAATAAATTAAATTAATTTCAATTAGTGAATGATAGTAGTGAAATATATATTTTATATATTCAATAAAATATTTTTGATATTCAACCAATAGATTTAGGCATAATATAAGAACAAACCCAATTTTATGCATAAAACCTATATTTTCAAAAGGGTAATTTTACCGCCTTTTAGTGGAAAACCAATTTTAATTATAAATTTTGACACATATAGAACTTTTATACGTAAAAATAAACTTATTATTTAAAATAGGGATATAAAAGTTTATTTTTTATTAATTATTTGTATTTTTTTGAGAAGCTTCATTTTTTGAATGAATAGTGAAAAATACTGCATTTTAATTCAAAAATGTGTTTCTGTTTACATTTTTTATATAGTTAAATTATATTTTAAATTGATTTTAAAGAATAATTAGTTCAATTAAACCTCAATAAAACCAATTTAGTATATTGGAATCAATTTCACATTGAAATTAGATTTAAAAACATTTTAATCTTTTGAATATTTCACATTAAAAACCATCCTTTTCATTTTATTAGTGGGAATAATTTTAAAATTAATTTTTCCAATTGTGTGAATTTAATTAGGTAAAATGGATTCCATTATTTGAATAAAAAGGTCCATATTAGGTTTTAAGGTTATTTTTATTTTTAGGTATAAAAAATTTACCACGGTAAAAAAATTATTTTCAATGGTATAGGTAAAAAATTAAAACATGTTAATGTTAAAAGAGTAAAGGCTTAAAATACCTAAAAAATACAACATTTAAAGGTTGTTTAAGGTGTGTATAGACCCTATACAAACTCTAGAATATTAATTCCAAGTCAAAGTTGTTAAATTTAGTGCCACCTAAAAATGGTTCGCTTTAAATATAAAATAATCATTATTTAGTCTCTTATACCCACCTATCCTCAAGTATAAATACCACCCATCACCACACCATTTTAATAGAAAAATACTTATATCTCCTAAAATATATACCCAAAACTCTCATACTCACTCTCCCTACATCCAAATGCTTATTGTCTCACCAAAGGACCAAATCCAAGGACCTATAGTTTGTCTCAAGGAGGTGATATTCAAGAGGTAAATTTCACAAACTACCTCTCTTAATTTGAAGAAGTCAAGTGAGATGGTTACTGGAGTGAATAATTTTGTGATAATTCCTAGTTAGTTTTCACAGAACTTGATTAACAACATGTATGTCACAACCCGTCCCCCGAGGCCTGTGCTGTGACTACCCCAAGCCCACCTTCTATAGGTCATGGGCTAGCAACTAGCACCGAAAGGTGTATTACCTATAACCAGGAAGGCATTACCTTTATAACATATAAACACATGAAACTAAGCACAAAACAAGATATAAACACAAGTAAACTCTATAGAAAAAAGAGTTCTGAAAGTAAAAAGGGGCCGTAATACAAGCCCAACAGTAATAGTACAAGTACAACAGAAATACAATACAGCTGAAGATAAAGAAAGGAAGCTAATGGGTCATCCTCCGAGGTTCCTACCTGAAGGGGAGGTATAGATCGCCTCCTCAGCACTCCACGTCCACTCGTCTCCTCTGCATACCATCACGCTGTATGTTCCACATCCGGGCCCCGCCTTGCCCTGGTACCCTCATCCTCGATCAGCGCTGTCTATCGTCTACACCAAACATAACAAGGTGCGGGCATAGCCCGTGCAGGGGTGACTATAACGATACTCAGAAGGGACCCCGAGACCCTGAAGGTCTCACAAAATCCACCAAGGATAAACCACAGGGCATGAAATCAACTGAAAACCCTACGTAGGTATATTCCCATACATATACCTATGTTTTCAAGTATACCCATCTCAATCATGAATAAAACATAGAGTCCAACTAAAATCCAAAAGCTCAATTGTTCCACAGAGGAAGGAATACCACAAAGGTTAGTACCACACAGGTATGCCACACAGAAGAATACCACCAAGGTATTACCATGAAGGAAAGTACCACAAGGCACATATTCATCTCACACTAGGTATTTCTTATGTACAATAGTAGAGATGATTAGATGTAACTACTGAATCATCTTACTCTATTAAGAGTCAGACCCACAAAGGATCCCTTATCATTATCAGACCCACGGAGGATCATAATACATCATCAGACCCACATAGAATCCTAATATCTCATCCGTACGTCGTCATACCCACAAAGGATCCTAGTACATCACCAGTACATCATCAGACCCACATAGGATCTCTAGGTGCTGACCCACACAGGATCGCTCAGTGCTGACCCACACAGGATTGCTCGATGCTGACCGACACATGAACGCTCGGTGCTGACCCACACAAGATCACTCGGTGCTGACCCACACAGGATCTCTTGGTGTTGACCCACACAGGAGTGCTCGGTGCTGACCCACACATGATCGCTACTCATTCTTTATGTCACAGCCAGCTACTGGGTTCCCGCACTAAGCTTGCTCGTCTCCGGAAGGGTCCGCTCCTCAATCCACTGGTCGATACTCCAACTGTCACGAAGTAACACGAAGAAGTATCCCAAAGGAACACCACATCATAGGGGTCTCAACACAATAGATGGTGCGTCAATCAGATGTCCAGTCTGTAAGTTATTAGCCTTTTAGTCCAGAGAGCCCAGTTGGATTCGTGCTCGATCCAACCCGACCATATCCCTACTTTATCCAAATCTCATGTGGTGTATACCAAAGGGAATGCCTCGCTCCAGTTTTTCTGGTGCCACAGACGGTTCGTCAAATGGACGTCTGGTGCCAAAGTTATTTGCCTTAAGAGCGAAAATGGGTTGAAGTGGGTCTGGGTCTGGTTCGACCCAGCCCGAATCGTTGGGTCCGGCCTGACCTACTGGGTCCGACCCAGGCCACGGTGTGGCCCGGCACACTGGGCAGTGTGGGGCGGCGTAGAGGCCACGAAGGCCGTGGGAGTCACGGGGGTCGTGGGGCGGCGAAGTCTGCGGGGTGGCGGAGGCCACGGGGCAACAAAGGCCACAGAGCGGCGGAGGTCGTGGAGGGGCCGTGGAGGCTGTGGGGCGGCAAAGGCCACAGAATGGTGGAGGCCATAGAGGGGCCGCAGAGTGGTGGGACGACCACAATTTGGCGAGGTGCTGCGGCTGGCCGGATGGCCGGCCATCCTCTCTGCATGGTATGGTCATGTGTCGCGCCTTCACTAGTGGTCGGTTCGTCCGGACACTCTTTGTTCGTCGTTGTGGCACAAAACCGTCTTCCTCCATCGCGAAGAACACACCAAAAATGAAAAACCGCGGAGGTGCAGGCCATGTTTGTTTGGCCCACTGGTTGCACCCAAATTTTCCCTACTGGTAAAAGTGATCGATGTAGTACATGTAGGGGTCGAATCCATAGGGACCGAAGAAGTAACCTTGAGACACTATGATTGTGTGAAGGATGGGCTATGAAGTATCCGACTTTGGGTTTGATTTTGGATGGTTTTTAAAAAACACTAATAAACCTAAGTGAATTCAATTAAATGGAAATGGGTTAATCTTAGGATTATGCTCGGGGTGGATTGAATGAATTTTACTTCATTAGAAAATTTTGGTTTTATTAATTTTTGATGAATCCATTCTTAAAAAATAACATTACATTCATCATTTTCTGGTTTGGTGCTTAATAAACACAATTACTAATCCCGTATACACTTAGAAAACCAAATTCATGATCTCCCCGAGGTATATGGTCATTTAGTAATTGAATTTAGTTTTCTCAAACACGGTAAAGATAAATAGTAGAAATAATTGAAGAGTGGATGTCTTAAATTAATTATCCAATTAACAACAATTAATTCATAAAATAACATTCAATCCAGCCTTTGAATCCTCCTAAGATCATCCCATTAAGGGTTTATCCCTCCATTGATGGTATACTCTCAATGATGGGCGGAAGATGGCTAACAAGAATTGGATTGAAGAAATTAAAACCGCGGAAATAATGAGCACTCCTCCGTGTGTGTGAATGAAATTCACACCTATGTGTGAACTAATTCACAACAACATAGAGATATCAATATGCTTTGTGATAATAAAGTTTTAATAAAATAAATGGAAAATATAGAAGTGAATGAAGTTGATTAAGAACATAAATATACAACAAAGAAACTTACATGGAAATGGAAAACACTACAAAGGAAATTTGGAAACATAACCTTACCAAAAAAAGCAGCAAAAGATGATAAGAAAAATTTCCACCCCTATTCCCTTCACCAATAGCTAATTATATTGGCATATTATGAGCCTTAGGTACATCCCCCAACAATTAATTCCCCCCCCCAACAATTAATAGAGTCAAATGGAGGGTGAATAATCAAAAGGAAATTGATGTTTTGAATTTGACCCGGAAAACTGTCCAGATTCGTCCACCATATTGACGTGTGAATTCGCAATTTAAGATGGCCGAATACGGAGGGGTTGTAGAATAGAACTATCTTCGTCCATTTGTCTTCTATAAGATCTCAAAATATCAGGAAATTTGGCTCATCCGTTTGGAAGTTATGGTCGAAATGGGTGGACAGATTTCTGTGCATTAATGTCGAGTTCACCATTTAAATCTCAACTTCAGATCCCTTTATCATAATAAAAACATCAGAATTAGCTCTGGAAACAGTTGAATAAAATGATCCTAATATTTTTATATTTCTACTGAATAAATTTCAGCTTCATTGGGCTTGGTTTCTGGGCCCCACATTTGTTTGATGGGCCTTAGGCATATTATGCTTTTTCCAGCAAGTTTCTGCCTTCAGGCGCAAAATTCTCTATCTTCCTTTGGGATTCATCCAGCGGACCTGAAAGATAAAATGTTCCAAACAAAGTGATCAATAATATCCAAAAATTTCAAATTCAGAAAATGAATATAATATTGTCAAAAAACAAATGAATGATTGGTCCCAAATTGGTATTTTAAACATGAATTGCATTTTTGATGAAAAATGAAGTTCTATTTATGTAATGAACTAAAAACAATGTTTATGGACTTTGAAAAAATGAATATAAAGATATTACCAATTAATATTAGCCACTTTCAGTGACTAATAACACCCCCCAACTTGAGTTTTTCTAGTCCCGAGCAAAATAAATTACAAATATGAAATTCCAATCCCTTTTTCCAAAAACATTTTAATACACATTGCTCACCCAAATATCTAATACCAAAAAATATTATGAAAACCCATCAAAATCATTAAAAAAAGCTAGGTCCATAAGCATATCCCAAGCTCATGCCCATTCCTTTGTTCAAATTCATTGCCACATTTCATCCAATTCCAATTAAGCATGATAAAGTGTTGTGCATCATAAAAGATATGGGGCCCATTTTATTGTTCAAGGGGAAAAATGGAAGCGCTAGGTGGGAATCACATTAAACCTTAAGATGAGTATCCTTTTTTTTGATTTTTTTTGATTTTATTTTTTAACCACAATAGATATGAAAAGACTAACTCTGGGCAAGACAACTATGGAGTCACGATCCCCAAGTGTCAGACGCCACACATATTGTCAATTTCATGCTCTACAATAGAGATATAAAGCCTAACTCTGGGCAAGACAACTATGGAGTCATGATCCCCAAGTTCCGGACGCCACACATTTGGACAAAACATTGCTCTATGTGGTAATTTTTTTGTTTTTGTTTTTTTTTTGTTTTTTTGGGATACTCAAATTAAACTAAAAGTGACCCCAGAACCCTATGCTATAATGAAAGGGACCCAAGAACTCAAATTTACATCCACGATCCAGTAGACATGCATTGTGGAAATTTTATTAAGAGGATGAAATTGTAAAAATTGAAAAATCATATCGGACAACTGCAATTTCCAAAAACTATGCTCATAAACTTAAACTTACATTAAAATCAGAATCAAGGCATGCAAAATTTATTTGATATCCAATTTTAGAGTTTGCAATGTGTGTTTATCATGTTTATGGTTAATGTAAATTTTCTTTTCATGCATGTTTTTAAAATAAAATAAAAAAATCATTTTTTATCTCCCCCCAACTTAGAATGACACTGTCCCCAGTGTTTAAAGAAAAGAAAAGTTAGAAGTGGGTAGGAGAGGAGTTCAAAGATGAAATTGAGAATGATAAACATGGAACAAACTCACCTGGTTTTTAAAGTTGAGGTTCATGATGCTCCAAATTACTCCTTTGATCTCTTTGGGGATGTAGGAACCTCCTTGATTGAACATGTATCACCCAAAATAGTTCCTGAACCATAAAAATAAGGACAAAGTAGACAAAACAAACAACACAATGATTTATTTAATTCAAAGTACCATCATTTTCCTTTTTTTAAATCAAACTAATGATACATTGTCTTCTTTTAAATTTCTGGGTAAGGTATTACTCAGGGATCACACCATGTGACACAGATGAATACGGTGCTCCCCTTTCATACCCATCCATACTCATAAAAGAAGAACATGTCAAGAGTCTAATTTTTTTAACCTACAAAAACATAAATAAAAATAAACTGATGATACATTGTCTTCTTTAAATTTCTGGGTAATGTATTACTCAAGGATCACAACGCGTGACACAGATGAATACGGTGCTCCCTTTTCATACCCATCCTTACTCATAAAAGAAGAATAGGTCAACAGACTATATATATAAAAATCAAAATTAAGAAGAAGGAAACAAAAGATGATTCACAGTGATTGGAAACATGAAAACCACGGGTTGCCTCCCATGTAGCGCTTTTGTTTAATGTCTTTAGCCCGACTTGTACCCTAAATCTATCAATTTTTTACTGGTTCATATGTTGGCTCAGTTAACTCCTCCTTGGATTCTTGTTTATTGAGTGATTCAATGAATGGTTTTAACCTATGACCATTGACTTTGAAGACATGACGACTTGTGGGATCCTGAATCTCTATTTCCCCATGAGGGTACACATGATGCACTAGGTATGGACCAGACCATCTAGACCCTAGCTTTCCTGGGTGTAGATGAAGTTTTGAACTATACAAGAGCACAAATTTTCCCAGTTCAAATTTCCCCGGCAACGGCGTAAAAATTTGGTTGCGCCCAAATTTACCCTAGTGGTAAAAGCGATCGATGTAGTACATGTAGGGGTCGAATCCACAGAGACCGAAGAAGTAACCTTGAGATGCTATGATTGTGTGAAGGATGAGCTATGAAGTAGCCGACTTTGGGTTTGATTTTGGATGGTTTTTAAAAAACACTAATAAACCTAAGTGAATTCAATTAAATGGAAATGGATTGATCTTAGGATTATGATCGGGGTGGATTAAATGAATTTTACTTCATTAGACAATTTTGGTTTTATTAATTTTTGATGAATCCATTCTTCAAAAATAACATTACATTCATCATTTTCTGGTTTGGTGCTTACTAAACACAATTACTAATCCCGTATACAATTAGAGAACCAGATTCATGATCTCCCTGAGGTATATGGTCATTTAGTAATTGAATTTAGTTTGCTCAAACACAGTAAAGATGAATAGTAGAAATAATTGAAGAATGGATGTCTTAAATTAATTATCTAATTAACGACAATTCGTTCATAAAATAACATTCAATCCAGCCTTCTCATCCTCCTAAGATCATCCCATTAAGGGTTTATCCCTCCATTTATGGTATACTCTCAATGGTGGGCGGAAGATGGCTAACAAGAATTGGATTGAAGAAATTAAAACCGCGGAAATAACGAGCACTCCTCCGTGTGTGTGAATGAAATTCACACCTATGTGTGAACTAATTCACAACAACACAGAGATATCACCGTGATTTGTGATAATAAAGTTTTAATAAAAGAAATGGAATATATATAAGTGAATGAAGTTGATTAAGAACATAAAGATACAAAAAAGAAACTTACATGGAAATGGAAAACATTACAAAGGAAATTTGGAAGCATAACCTTACAAAAAAACAAGCAACAAAAGATGATAAGAAAAATTTCCACCCCTATTCCCTTCACCAATAGATCATTATATAGGCATATTAGGAGCCTTAGGTACATCCCCCAACAATTAATTCTTCCCCCAACAATTAATAGAGTCAAATGGAGGGTGAATAATCAAAAGGAAACTGATGTTTTGAATTTGACCTAGAAAACTGTCCAGATTCGTCTACCATATTGACGTGTGAATTCGCAATTTAAGAAGGACGAATAAGGAGGGGTTGTATAAGAGACATATCTTCGTCCATGTGTCTTCTAGAAGCTCTCAAAAGTTCAGGAAATTTGTCTCATCCGTTTGGATGTTATGGGCTAAATGGTGGGACGTATTTCTGTGCATTAATGTCGAGTCCACCATTTAAATCTCAACTTCAGATCACTTTATCATCATAAAAAAATCAGAATTATCTTCGGCCACAGTTGAATAAAATGGTACTCATATTTTTATCTTTCTACTGAATAAATATGAGCTTCATTGGGCTTGGTTTCTGGGCCCCACATTTGTTTGATGGGCCTTAGGCCCATTATGCTTTTTCCAGCAAGTTTCTGCCTTCAGGCGCAAAATTCTCCATCTTCCTTTGGGATTCATCCAGCGGACCTAAAAGATAAAATGTTACAAACAAAGTGATCAATCATATTCCAAAATTTAAAATTCATAAAATGAATATAATATTGTCAACAAACAAATGAACGATTGGGACCAAATTTTCATTTTAAACATGAATTTCATTTTTGATGAGAAACGAAGTTCTATTTATGTAATGCACTAAAAACAATGTTTATGGACTTTGGAACAATGAATATAAAGATATTACCAATTAATATTAGCCACTTTCATGACTAATCACCCGCACCCTCCGCGTTAGAGTAGTAGAAAGCAGCTCAACATAAACCTTGAATGAAGAACGTCAAACTCTACACCCCTGACAATGATTATTCCCAAACCTGCAAAAAAATAAATCATATGCGGATCAACTAGTTAGAGAGTTGATACGCGTTCTTTGTTTAGAAGGGAAGAACATGGGAATCCATAATCACACATAATAAAAACCCTACCTTGGAGATTTGTTGACAAATGTAACGAGGAAGGAGATGATTTCATTGGGGATGTTCCTCATTGCCAAGAGTGTTATTCATTGGGGAGCATGTTCTTCGTTGGAGAACACATTCTTGATTGGATAGAATAATCCTCCAATAGTTATCCTCTCCCAATTCCACTAAAATGTGAAATATCCAACTTTTTAATTTAAGTTTATCAAAATAAATTAAGTTTTCACAACAAAGTTGGAATAATTAAAGTACTGTGTTGGCTCTATTAATTAGCTCATTTAATTGGCCTAGTTAAATGGATTTGTGTTTCCATAATTAAAGTTATAGGAGTTGAGTGGGTTTCTATCATTAAAGGGGTTCGATTGGTCCCCACCTCTCAATTCAAAATGGGGGTTAGTTCAGGTGGTCCCCACCTCTTAACATCCACATGGAAGGTTTAGGCTCAGGTGGTCCCCACCACCATAACCCATGTTGATGGGTTTCAGAAATACAAATGTTAGACATTTTTATTTTATTTTATTCTTTCACAAAAAGCACAAAAATTACCTTTCACTCTCAACCCATTGTGATTGAGGTGAAGGTCTCCTTAAGCGAATACCGGTGCTGCAAGTTCAATGGTGCCGTCATATTTCAATTCTAAGCACCAGTTAAAAAGTTACAAATACCCAATCGCACGTTTACTGAACTTACCAGAAAAAAAGTTTAGAAATTAATTCCAGTCACACCAGGCCTCAGAATCATGCACCGTCAATTTTTGCAGACTCGTAAAATTCCCATATATTTAAAAAAGATTACATGTAAATTTCAGGTCTTTACATCTCCCCACCTCATAGATTTTCATCCCTGAAAGCTACATCACAAAACTAGGAAAACAAGTGGGGGTACTGAGCATGAATCTAAGCCTCCCACTCCCATGTGCTCTCCTATAGGTTCCCATGCTGTCAGCGAACGTGGACCAGAGGTATCGACCGCCCACGAAGGACCCACTCATGTCGATCCTAAATCTCTACTGGAACCTTCGTAAACGTTTCCCCATCTTCAATGTCCAACTCACTATGTTCGATGATAAGAGAAGGGTCATGAACATATCTCCTCAGCTAGGATACATGGAAGACATCGTGCACCCGGTCCACCTAAGGGGGAAGAGCTAAGTGGTAAGCTACCTCTCCAACTCTGCTGAGGACTTGAAAGGGTCCAATGAACCTCAGAGATAACTTACCACCTCTTCAAAATCTATGTAAACATCATCGAGGTGAGACCTATAGAAAGATGTGGCCACCATCCTCGAACTCAAAAGGTCTCCAACTCCTATCTTCATAAGAATTATGCCTGCTTTGTGCAGTCTTCAACTGATCCTGGATTATTTTCACCTTCTATTTGGTAGCCCGTACCATCTCTGGTTCCACTAGTTCTAACTCCCCTGGGTCAGTCCAACACAAATGTGATCTGCAAGGTCGCCCGTACAGTGCCTCAAAAGGTGTCATCCCAATGGTGGAGTTATAACTGTGGTTTTATGAAAAATCCACCAAAGGAAAGTGATCCTCCCAATTGCGAATGAAGTCGAGGAATGAATCACACAACATGTCCTCAAGATTCTGAATGGTCCACTCAGTCTGGCCATCCGTATGAGGATGGAAGGCGGTGCTCAAACCAAGATGTGTCTTGAAATCCTCCTGCAACCCCTTCCATAGCCATAAAGTGAAATGTGTATCATGATCGGAGACAATCATCGAGGTTACTCCATAAAGCGGCATAATCTTCTGCACAAAGAGTTGTCCCAAGGTCTCTACTGAACCCTTCTCTCTGATCGGTAAGAAGTGGGCCAACTTGGTGATTTGGTCGACGATCAACCAAATTGAGTCATGACCCGTGGATGTACATGGAAGTCCTATCACTATGTATATGGATATCCCATCCCACTTCCACTCAGGGACCTCTAAAGGATGAACCAAGCCTACTGGTACCTTATGCTCCGCCTTCACTTGCTGACAAGTGAGGCACTGAGAGACAAACTCTACTTCTGCTTTCTTCATTCCTGTCCACTAGTGCTATCGTCAGATATCCTAGTACATCTTCGCCACTCCTGGATGTACTGCTAGAGGGGATTTGTGGAACTCTCTTAACACTTCATCCTGAAGAGACACTGGTACCATGGTACATCCTCTGAAGAGAATGACATGCTCCCCACCTTTTGAAAATCCATCAGGTGCCTGCCCTGTGGATATATGAGCACGTTGAGCCTCACAGTCAACATCAGCATGTTGCGCCTCCCTGACTCGCTGAATAAGTGGGGGAGTGACTGTAAGAGACTGAAGAAAAACTGATCCATCCCGATCCACAAAGGATATCTACAAAGAGGCCAGCTGCTCCGTCGCCTCAACTTGCAGCTTTATACCAGATCTCCAGCTGAGTGAATCTGCTACAACGTTCCATTTCCTAAGAGTATAGACTATCTCAAAGTCATAATACTGGAGAAACTAGAGACAACTTCATTGTCTCGGGTTCAGGTCCATCTGTGAGAAGATATACCTGAGACTCTTGTGATCCGAGAAGACTATAAAACACTCGCCCATCAAGTAATGTTGCCACATCTTCAAGGTGAAGACCACTGCTGATAACTCCAGGTCATGGGTAGCGTAGTTCTGCTCATGCTATCTTAGCTATTGAGAACCATATGCGATCATTGCTTGCTCCTACATCCGGACACATCCGAGTCCGGTCTCTGATGCGTCACATTAGACTACGTACCCTGCTCCATCCTCTGGAAGCCTCAAGATGGGGGCACTAGTCAGCCTCTTCCTCATCTCCGAAAAACTCCACTGGCATCTCTCCGACCACACGAAGGTTTGCCCCTTCTTAGTCAATGCTGATAAAGGTGTTGAAACTCTGGAGAAATCTCGCACAAATCTCCAGTAGTATCCGGCCAATCCCAGGAAACTTTGTACCTCTATCACACTCCTAGGTGGATCCCAAGCATGCACCACCTAAATCTTCACTAGATCCACTACAACTCTAGCCTCTAAAATGAAGTTTCCTAGAAAGTGAACCTCTCGGATCCAAAATGGCACTTCGAGAGCTTACTATAAATATGGTGCTCTCGTAGTGTGTCCAGTACTACCTGTAAATGACAGGCATGCTCCTACTTAGTAGCCAAGTAGATCATAATGTTGTCGATGAAGAATAATAGAAAGTGATCAAGTTATGGCTGAAAGATCATGTTCATGAGTCCCATGAACACTACTCGAGAATTGGATACATCGAATGGCATAACCAAGAACTCGTAATGGTCGTACTGACATATGAAATTCGTCTTCTACACATCCTCGTCTTGTAATATGAGATGGTGATAGCCTAATCTGAGGTCTATCATCGATAACCACTGTGCTCCCTTTAGCTGATCAAAGAGGTCGTCAATCCTTGGAAGTGGGTACTTGTTCTTCACGGTCACCTGGTTCAGGCGATGATAGTCAACACAAAGACTCAAACTCCCTTACGCCTTCTTAGTGAACAAAATCAGGGCTGCCCAAGGAGAAAAAATGGGCCGAATGAATCCCTTCCCCTGCAAGTCCTCTAGCTGTACCCGTAGATCAGGAAGCTCTGTAGGAACCATCCGATATGCTGGTGTAGATATCGGTGCCATCCCAGGGTAGAAGTCACTGTAAAAGTACACCTCTCTGTGAGGAGGTAGACCTGAAACATCATCAGGTAAGACATCCGTGTACTGGTCCACCACTAAAGGATAACTCAGACTCTCCACATCAACTGCTCCAAGGGTAAGGCTAGCCAAATGATGAGTGATCGGCTGCACTCTCCTCCAGGTAAGTCCATCCTGTGCTGAAAAGGCTCCCTTCTCACCAGTGAAGGTAAACCTAGTCCCATCCATATAGAAACACCACAATTTGTGCCTAATACAGTCGATATGTGTATGGAATGTAGATAACCAGTCCATACCCAAGATGACAACTTAAGGCCTCGACGCTGCTACTAGGAGATCCCTGCTGAAGCTATCGCCTCCTAGAATAAGCTCACACTACCGGAACCAGTGCATAATCCCCGTATCCGATCTTGTAGAAGCTTCTAGCCATAAGGATCAAGCCAACGGCTCCATTGGAATATCTGATCTCTGAAAAAAGGAAGTGGAAATAAAAGAATGATTGGAACCTGTGTCTATAAGTACTATAGCTAAGGTGGAGTAGAAACAAATCATACCTCATATCATCTCCATAGAACCATGATCTTTGGACTCAGTTGCCTGGAACTGAGCTCACCCCTGACCTCCTGCTCCATGTGGTCGGGGTGGACCACCTGGTGGTGGTGCCGGTAACATCTCGGATTGTCGCCCACCGCCAGCTGCACGACTAGCTCCTCTGCCATGTCTGCCTTCTCCCTATGGACTTACTCATTTTAACATCTGTCTCTACCTAAGAAGTCTTTTAACCGTCATCTGATCCACCGTACGATAGTTCGGACAGTCATGAGCCATGTGACCCTACCCGCCGCATGCGTAACACTGCCCGCTCCTGGCATGACTGGCTCTACCTCGGGTGCCCCGCACAACCGAACCTGAATCCTATGGCCATCCACCTATAGGTCTGGTACTTTTGGTCCTTTGTGACATATGTCTACTGTCATCTATAGAAGACTCCACTACATGACCTCTGGTGGTGGGTCTTGCTACTGGTGACTGCTCAGTAAGGAAACTCTATACTAATAGGGCTCACTCTAACACCCCCTCTTGCATCAGAATGCTGAGTGAGATCATCGAAGCCCTGATCTCCCACCTGAGTCCCTGCTCAAAGTTCTGGGCCTTGAAGAATCGGTCCTGAACATATCAGTGGAGTAGCGTGAGAGTTCTGTGAACCTTGATGAGTACCGAGCCACAATCATACTGCCCTGTTGTAGAAGAATAAACTCATGTATGCGCCCTGCACGAAGAGTCACTGGAACAAACTCTTCCCGAAATAGGCTCTCGAAGTCTTCCCATAGAAGCATCACCTCATCGTGATCCTGAAGCATCAATCTCCACCATCTTCCTGCTGCTGCCTAGTGGCATCGGTGGCCCAACGGGTAATGGTACCACTGGTGCCTCCGTTGGATGAGGGCCCTGCACCGACGCCTCATCGCTCAGTGGCCTATCAGTGTGTACTATATCTGAAACCCTAGATGGTTGGCTATGTGGAGGCATCCTGAAAAAAATCAGGTGATCCACAGTAAAAAATTTATACCTGGTGAGCTGACTCAAAAGGATCACAAAGAATACTCTTGAAAACACACACACAATCAGTGTTTTCATGCACTGAGTCAGAAATCAGAAGTCAGGGTCTTGGTGTATGGATATGTCGACCTCCACACCAACAATAGATTCTCTAAACTAATAACCACACTCACTAAACATAACACTATTTCCATTAAAAATAAAGATCATAGTCCTATGTTCTACTGTGGAACCGACTCCTTTGATAACAATTTGTCACGACCCGTCCCCCGGGGCCCGTTCCGTGACTACCCCAAGCCCACCTTCCATAGGCTAGGGGCTGGAGACTAGCACTGAAATTCGTATTCCCTATAATCGGAAATGAATTGCCTTTATAACTTGTAAACGCACGCAACCAAGCACACAAAAAGATACGAACACAAGTCTACTGCATAGAAAAAAGAGTGCTCAAAGTAAAAAGGGGTTGGAATACAATCCAAACAGTAATAATACAAGTACAACTGAAATACAATACAACTGAAGAAAAATAAAGGTATCTACTGAGTCATCCTTTGAGGTTCCTACCTGAAGGGTAGGTACAGATCGCCTCCTCGTGGCTCCACGTCCGCCCATCTCCTCTGCGTACCATCACGGTGTATGGTCCACCTCTGGGCCCTGTCTAGCCCTAGTACCCTCAGCCTCGATCAACACTATCTGTCGTCTGCACCAAACACAACAAGGTGCGGGCGTAGCCCGTGAAGGGGTGAGTATAACGATACTCAGTAGGGACCCCGATACCCTCAAGGTCTCACAAAATCTACCAAGGATAAATCACAAGGCATGAAATCAATGGACCACCCTACTTAGGTATATGCCCATTCATATACCTAAGTTATCAAGTATATCCATCTCAATCCCGAGGAAAACACAGAGTCCAAATCAAAGCCCAAAGCTCAATTGTTCCACAAAAGAAGGAATACCACGAAGGTAAGTACCACACATGTACGCCACATAGAAGAATACCACCAAGGCATTTCCACGATGGAAAGTACCACAAGGTATAGACTTAACTCACACCAGGTATTTCTTAGGTATAGTAGTAGAGATGATTAAATGTAAATACTAAATCAACTTACTCTATTAAGAGGCAGACCCACGAAGGATCCCTAATCATCATCAGAACCACGGAGGATCGTAGTACATCGTCAGACCCACATAAGATCTTTGTACCTCGTCAGTACATCGTTAGACCCACACAGGATCCTAGTACATCGCCAGTACATCGTGAGACCCACATAGGATCTCTAGGAACTAAACCACACAGGATTGCTCGGTGCTGACCCACACAGGATCACTCGGTGCTGACCCACACAGTTTCGCTCGGTGTTGACCCACACTGGATCGTTAGGTGCGGACCCACACAGGATCGCTTGGTGTTGACCCAGACAGGATCGCTCGGTGCCAACCCACACAGGATTGCTCGGTGATGACCCTCACAGGATCACTCGGTGCTGACCCACACATGTTCGCTACTAATAAATTCAATTTTTTTTATTTCAAGAAGTCGCTTTAAGGATAAGAGGTCACCAAATATACTACATCAGCGGGAATCCAAAGTTCCAATAAAACATAACCAGATGCCTAATTTGAAATTAAAAAACAACATAGAACCTGATGCCTCAATTCTTGAGATGCCTGCTTCATCCGAGGTCACTTCACCTACCATTAGCCATCATCCACGTTAGGAAACCACACCACCCGTTATCGATCGCCAGTGAGGAATCCGTTGGGATCCATTATCATTGTCGATAAGAACCACCATCATCGTCAAAAACACACACTCAATGTCAACATTGTGAACAAATGAAACACCATCAGAGCATCCATCGTCATCCATGTTGCACCTCCTAAAACGCCAAACAGAACCATCCCAAAACCTCAACAAGATCCAAAGCACTAGGCCGACCTGGCTTGGAGAGAATGATCCAGAGGCCATAGTAGAGTTTGGAAAGGGAAGGCCTAATCTGAGAGGGGAAACCTTCGACTGGACCACAAACCACAATATTTTAACCACCATCGGCATCACACCAAACAAATACATCCAACCAGAAGAGCCTAAAGTTGAAACTAAAGAGCCAAATAAAACCATCGGAAAAACACAGCCAAGATGAATGGAACCAGATAGAACAAAATACCATTTCTAACACGCAAGAAAGCCATCACCAAATGAAGATTTCGATATCAAAAAAGAAAAATGGAAAAATGGGAAAAATCCGAAACCAACAGAATAAGGGACGATTCGGGAAAGGCCTTAGCGTCGAACCTCAACCACGAACCCCCTCACAGCTACTGGGTTCCCACACTAAGCTTGCTGGTCTTTGGGAGGGTCTGTTACTCAAGCCACTGGTCGATACTCCAACTATCATGAAGTCCCATGAAGAAGTATCCCAAAGGACTGCCATATCATAGGGGTCTCAACAAAATAGACAGTGCGTCAATCGAATGCCCGGTCTGTAAGTTATTAGCCTTTTAGTCTCGAGGGCCTGGTTGGATTCATGCTCGATCCAACCCAATAGTATCCCAACTTTAACCAAATATCATGTGGGGTATACCAAATGGACCGCCTCGCTCCAGGGTTTCCTGTTCCATAGACGGTTCGTCAAACGAAAATCTGGTGCCAAAGTTATTATCCTTAATAGAGAAAATGGGTCGAAGTGGGTCTGGGTTCGGTCAGACCCGGTCGGATGAACCCAGCCTAGGCTGAACCTGTTTGGGTTGACCCGGATTGACCCGCTGGGTCTGGCCCGGCCCGCGATGCGGCTCATCCCACTGGGCAGCCCAGACCACTGGGTTTGACCCGACTCGCATTGGGAGGTCCGGCCCGTGCAGGGCGGCCCGACACACACTGGGTGGTCCAGCCTGCGCCGAGCAGTTTATCCTGGGTGGAACAGGGTGGAACGGAGGCCACGGGAGTCGCGGGGGCCGCGAGGGATGTGGGGGGGGGGGGGGGGGGAGGCCACGGGGTGGCAGAGGTTGTAGAGCGGCGGAGGCCTCGGGGTGGCAGAGGCTGTAGAGGGGCTGCGGAGCGGCGGTGCGGTCGTGGTGCGGTGGTGTTTCACAGCTATCCGAATGGCCATCCTTCTTCTCTGTGAGTTGAGGTCATGCGCCGCACCTTCACCGGTGGCCGGTTCGGCCGACCGCTCTTCATTCGTCTCCATGGCACAGTTCCGTCTTCTACCATCGCACAGAACACACCAAAAATGAAGAACAACAGAGGGGTTGGGACATGTTTGTTTGCCCCACACCCTCTGCATTAGAGCGGTATCAAGCAGCTCAACATAAACCTTGAATGAAGAACGTCAAACTCTACACCCTCAACAATGATTATTCCCAAACTCGCTGAAAAATAAATCATCCATGGATCAACTAGTTAGAGAGTTGATCAGTGTTATTTGTTTAGCAGAGAAGAACATGGGTATCCATAATCACACATAATAAAAACCCTACCTCAAAGATTTGTTGACGGAGGTCACGAGGAAGGAGATGATGTCATTGGGGACGTTCCTTGTTGGTGAGAGAATTCTTCATTGAGGAGCGTGTTCTTCATTGGAGAACATGTTCTTTTTTGGAGAGAATAATCCACCAATAATTATCCTCTCCCAATTCCCCCAAAATGTAAAATAGCCAACTTTTAAATTTAAGTTTATCAAAATAAATTAATTTGGCACAACAAAGTTTTCATAATTAAAGTATTGCATTGGAACCATTAATTAGCTCATTTAATTGGCCCAATTAAATGGATTTATGTTTCCATAATTAATGTTGGAGGAGTTAAGAGGTTTTCTCTCATTAAAGGGGTTCGGGTGGTCCCCGCCTCTCAATCCAAAATGGGGGTTAGTTTTGGTGGTCCCCACCTCTTAACATCCATATTGGAGGTTTAGGCTTGGGGTGTCCCCACCACCATAACCCATATTGAGGGGTTTCAAAAATAAAAATGTTAGATATTTTTATTTTATTTTATTCTTTCATAAAAAGCACAAAATTTATCTTTCACTCTCGACACGCTGCAATCGAGGTAAAGGAATCCTTAAGCGAATACTGGTGCTATGAGTTCAATGGTGCCCTTATATTTCTATTTTGAGCACATGTTTAAAAGTTACTAAAACCCACTCACAGGTTTACTGAACGTACCCGAATAAAATTTCAGAAATTCTTTCCGAGCACACCGGGTCTTAGAATCATGCACAGTCAATTTTTGCAGACTCGTAAAAGTCCCATATATTTAAAAAAAATTACATGGAAATTCTGGGTCTTTACAAAGTACCTCAACCAACTCCGTGACTCCAAAAATAAGAAAAGGAAGGAGTTTGCGGAGAATATGGGTAAAAGAGACCATAGAAGAGAGAATATTCAGTTTACTTTGTGTTAATAAGGTGTAAAGAATCACCTAATTAATGTATTATAGGAATAAGAAGATGTTTTTAATATGGAAAATAAAGACAAATATCATGTAAATTTAAAGGGAAAATGAAGGGTTCTATTAATAAATTTGATGAGAATATTGGCCTCCTAAAGACATTTTCAAAGGTTTAGTGATTTATGTTCGGAATGAATGGTCATTATACAAATCTATGTCCTATGTGGAAATATCTCAAATATAATCAAAAAGGAAGTATTTTTAATGGTAAAATTCCTGATGATGATGAGACTAAAAATGAAATGAGAAAGAAAATATGTATTAATTAATAAGATGAGGTTGATTTCTTGTGTATTAAGGATGAAGTGGAATAATCAATGTTTTTTATGTATTTTTATTCAAGAATTATGTTATATGAATGGTGAAATATACAAGGATTGTTCAGTTTGTGTTATTCACTCAAGATTTACATGTCTAGGTTGATTGTTTCCAATATACTAGAAAATTGATTTAATGGGAAGGTGACATTTTGACTAAGGGAATATAACCCTTAATATGTAACTTTTATTAATAAAATGTTATTTGGATAAAGATATGTTGGATATGAATAAGTAAATTAGACGGTACTGATTTACTTTGTACTGATTAAGGACCTTTTGACAAATGAGTTATGCTATCATGCATTAAGTTTAGAATTTTTTAGGACTTAAGGAATATATCAAATATACTTTGGAATAAAGAAACATGAATTTCTAAAATAAGGATATATGGAAATTCAAGTTATTACCATGAATCAAGAGAATACATGATGAAGGTAATCATAATTTTGGAATGTGACAACCAAGATCTACCCTATGATATATTGGAGATAAATTTTAAGCTTATTCAGTAAACTTCTTTATAATGTTTTGGATTTTTTGTGTAATGACCCAATATTTTTAAAAAGAAATTCCTTTCATATAAATATGTCATAATCACATTAAATCACAACATAATTAACTACTAAGTGTTTTGTAACACTTAAAACATAAGTTTGTCACTTCTGTGATGTGAATTTCTAAAATCCTAAATACACAGTTGCGATCAGTAAGTTATTTAGAGTCCGATAAGAAAAACATAATTTTTGGTGAATAGTAACATACCCTTATGAATAGTAACATACCATTTTGAATAGTGATATACCCTAATGAATAGTAACCTTAATTATGATAGTATATAAATAATATTCAAGTGTACGTACAATATATATATGCTTTAAAATAAGTAAACAAATGTTTTAAAACTCTTGTTTTTAGAATAAATTCTGATTTAATTAAATATTAAATTAATAATATTTATAAAATTATTTTTTAAAAATGGACTTCATTTTTGGATTCTGCACGTCGAAAAATAGTTAGGGTAAATTTTTTGGATTTTTCTGAAATACTTGAATTTTTTATGAATAGTGACATACCATAAATTGCAAAATTAAGATAAATACACTAATTATAGAGTCATGTGTGATGGTATGCTGATGTAAGCCCACTTGATTCGGGATCACATGATAAAATTACTATTATTTGTCATGGAATAATCACTATTCCTTTTCTTGAGGATAAATAATAAATTAAAGAGTTTTATATTGAGAAATCCCCTCTCTCCACTATAATAACCCCCTCTCACCCCCTTCCATTCACTCATCTCAAGCCTTGTGCCTTCTCAAAATTCTGTCCTAATACCCTACCATCCTTTTTTCCCACTTCCAGCAAGCTTTGGTCTCATAAAAAGACCAAAACCTCTCCCTTAAGGAGGCTCTCAAGGAAGTTTGGTTCAAGAGGTAAATTCCTCTTTTCAATTCTTTATCTTTCCTTTCAAGTTCATTTCTTTTCTTTTTCTATTAACTATTCTTATCCAAATTTTGAGATGACTCCAATACCTTATATGTAATGGAATTTTTTCATGATAGTGGAATAAGTTATCATCATCTCCCCCTTTTTACCTTCTTTTATACTAGTAGCAAGAACACCATCCGAGATCTGTCAATTTTACACATTCAAAGACGATGAACTTTTGATTTCTATTATCATTCTCAATTCTGGTCATGAAACCATTATTGTTATGGTTGAACCATATTATTATATATAATATAACCTATTTAAGATTTTTTAGTCCCTTTGTCCAAATGGTATTAAGTTATAGAGAAAAATGAGTTCGTTGTAATCAAAACCCACAAATTAACCGAAACAATTATCATTAAAGTTCTATATGATAATTCGTCCCCTTTCCATTTAACCAAGTTATATAAATGACCAATAAAACCTATTTAAGTTCAAAAATAATATACAATTTCAATTCTGGATATTTACATCTATTCCACTACATTACTTAAAAACAAGTGAACAAAATATGAAAATAAAAGAAATGAACACTGAGGAACGATGTAATTCAATATAATAACATGTCACCAAGAACATAAATTAACTAACCATAACTATGATAAACTAAATAAATGTCTAATAGTTTTTTAAATGAGTTATTAATAAGTATAATTTTATATTCCATGATCTTAAGTTCGAGAGAGGAACACGTTTGGAGTTAAGGTAAGGGTTTCTTCATCTCACTTCCATTTTCATGAGATTTTACATATTCACTACCAATACTTTTGTATGATGTATTTATACGGACCATTGGTTTCACATATCATGAATATATTTATCATAATGGTATTAAATCTATAATTTTTATATTATTAATTTTTGGGCTATACGAATCGTTTGATTACAAAATGGTAAGGGTTTTTTCACCTGAACTCCCATTTTCATTCGGGTTACTTTTATTGTCTAATTTCCTCGATGAAATTCTTTTGTATTGTTATGTACTCCTCATAAAATCTGTGAGAGTATTCTATATATGTACACCAACCAGAATTCTTCACTATTTTCTGGATAGTTACATGTTTTAAAAGAAGTTCTCAAAACTGTTTCAAAAAATACGAGCCTGATATAAGGGAATTTCTCAAATTCATATCTATTTTAAAGGGAAATATATAATATATTTTTGGAAACCATTATCCTTATAAAAACACTCATTATATCATGAAATTATTTCTTACTTTACTTCTGGTATTAAACAAAGATTTTTCCAAAATAACTCTTCTTTTCAAAATAAAAGTGTATTTATCACAAGAATTGCTTAATGATTTTAGAAGATTGTTCTCATTTGATTCAACACTCTTGTTTATTATTATGTATTATTGGGGTTAATCATTTATGATGTCATATTTTATTGAATGGTTTATGTCTAACTTTATTTTGTATGATCTATCCTAAAACCATTCACCATATCATTCTAAATGGTTAGTGTTTATGTTCAATAATTGGGGAAAGTTAGTTACATTTCATATGATAGTTTCAATATGAAAGTATATGTTGTTTATGTTTATCCCCGCTCATATGAGGAATGAATTGGACTTATTATGTGATTGTTGGGGCCCGATATAGCCCCTCTTTGCATCGTTAGGTCTCATGAGACAACTAGATGAGGAATTGGTCGAGGCCTTTCCCAATGTGACATGGATTTTGGCCGAGGTCTTAATCATTAGATGTCCTAGCCGAGGCCTTGACAAAATGTTTCAGAATGTCCAGAATTATGAATTACATGATTATGAGTTCATCTATTGATATTTCATGTGGTTATTAGATTAGTAGAATACCCATGATTATGTTTTATTATGGCATTATTTACGCAGCTCATATTCCTGCCATAATGTGTTTAAGTTTGTTATTAAAGGCATGTGTTTTAAATTATTCCCCATGTCTAATGTTTATATCATCTTACGCTATATTTCTTACCCTTACTGAGTGTTTGAGATCAACCCTTTATTATGTTTCATTTTCTCAGGTCAAGAATAATTCTATTATAAATGACATGCTGAAATAACTTAGGAATTATGGAAGTTTTCTAAGGAGTTTCTGTGTTGTTTTTCATTTCAAGTTGTAATGATGAACTTATGTATGTATCTTGTTTCCAATAATACTAAACTTCTTAGTCCTTCGGGATTCGTATTCCTTGTTTTAATTCCAATGAAATCAAATAAGTCTCCACCTCCGGGCATCTGGGGTCGGGTCCTTACATTTAGCTTTGGGATGGATTATAATGTTTACCATTTATGGAATGGTTTATGTTAAACATTTGATGAGGTTTTAGAGATTAAATTATTATCTCTCTTTTTTGGGATTTATACATATTTAATAACTTTTCCTAACCTTTTTTTGTGATTAAGACATATGTAATGACCTATCATTCTATTTATGGATCTCATGATATGATAAAAATTCAACAATGAAAAATTCAACTTCATTTCTTGGAATAAGAGATAAAGTGGAAATTGATCAAGGCACAAAAAAGGGTGAGGTTGTCCTGAAATCAAGTAAGTATGTATTCTCATGAAAAATGTTTAACATTAAGATAAATATCATTACATAAATAGTTTTTTCTATTATCATAATTTTGATGGTATCAATGACCCTTTCACGTTTCTTTAGTTTATAGTTTCATTTTTTAACTCTCTGGATCACCCAAATTTTTGTGATTAATGATAATTATCAATCTCTATGATTATATATGATTTTCCTCCATTCAAAAACATTAACCTATGTAATCCCATGTAGAAACCTCGTTATGATTTACTTTAGTTAAGCATTATTTTTCAACTTTTCATTTTAAAAGGAATTTTTAGTATTTGTTTTTATTATGTGGGTTTCTGTGAATGAAACTATCAAGTATTAATCCTTTAATAACTCAAATTAATTTCAAGTTAAAAAATTATTTTAAGTGGGGTAGAATGTAACACCCCTAGATTTTGTGAAATGTGTTTTTTTAATTAACTTAATCTTTTTTATATTTTTCTTTTCACACAATAATGAATATAGATGTTATTATACGAAAAACACTATGTTTGTCTTGCATTATACGCATAAAAAAGATAATATTTTAGTACACACAACACCACTTTATCTTATTGTATATGAAAAACTATTCTTGGTTTGTGTTACACACAAGGTTGAGTTTCTTCGGTAGCTTGAGTTACATGCAAGACCGAGTTTTACCGAACAATTGTATATTATTAAAATACTATTATTTAAAATAGTAAGATACAAAATAGCTATTAAAATAGAGGTTATCACAATTATTAAATAACATATTAAAATATATGGTTTTTAATATAAATTAATTGGTTACGAATTCATTAGAAATGAAAACATATACCAATTGATTATAAAGGATTTTTTTTATTTTTATGCTCTCGAAGGAATTTTGTCTTAATAAATTAAATTAATTGTAATTAGTGAATGATATTAATGAAATATATATATATTTTATATTGAATAAATTTTTTTTATATCCACCCAATAGATTTTCTAGGCTTAAGATAATAACAGCCCAATTTTATGCATAAACCCTATATTTTTCAAAAGGGAAAATTTACCACCTTTTAATAGAAACCCCATTTTAAATCTAAATTTTGAAAATTTTAGAATATTTATATGAAAAAATAAACTTAATATTCGAAATAGGGATATAAAAATTTACTTTGGATGATTTTTTTATTTTTATGAGAAACTTCATTTTTATATGAACAGTGAAAAATACTGCATTTTAGTTTAGAATTGCATTTTTATCTACCATATTTATATAGTAAAATAATTTTTTAAATTTCTTTTAAAGTAAAATTTGTCAAATTATACATATATAAATCCAATTTAGGTAATTTTAATCAATTTCACATTAAAATTAGATATAAAAAAAATTTAAACTTTTAAATGTTTCCCTTTAAAAACATACTTTTTCATTTTGTCTATGGGATTAATTTTAAATACAATTTTTATAATTATATGAATTTAATTACATAAAATAGATCCCATTTTTAAAATCACTAGGTCTATATTAGGTTTTATGGTAAATTTCATTTTAGGTATAAATTATTTACCATGGTAAAAAAAATATTTACTATAGTATAGGTAAAAAATGAAACATGTTAAAGTTAAATGGGTAAAGGATTAAAATACCTAAAAAATAAAAAATTTAAAGTTTTTTAGAGGTGTGTATTTAATATAGAAATCATCCAAAATATTAATTCCCAACCAAAGTTGTTTAATTTAACGCTACCCCAAAATGGTTTGATTAAAATATAAAATATTCATTATTTAATCACTTAAACCCACCTCGCCTCAAGTATAAATACCACCCGTCACCACCCAATTTCAACCCACAAATAAATCTAGATCCTAAAAAATATACCCACATATAAGTGCTTATGGTTTCACCAAAATATAATATCCAAGGTGCTTAAGGGTCACTCAAGGAGGTAATATTCAAGAGGTAAATTTCCCAAAGTATGTTTCTTAATTTCTTTTTTTATAATTTCTCCTCACCTCCTCCATCCATAAATGCATGAAAACTAAAAAATAATGTATATACTAGAGTTTTATGTTTCTAATGTAATATCTCATATCCATTTCATTTCTAATCTCCTCTTATTCAAATAAATGAAATTATTATCCAAGTTATGCAGATTAATCAACTCCGTGAAAAATGTTTTTGTTCTTTTTTCATTACCGCATTCATGGATGGTATTAAAACTATTTTTCTAGTGAAATAATATTTTAATATTTATTTTATATCAAATTTAAATTTTTTTAACTAATATAACACATAATAGTAAATAAAACGAAACTAGTTCGCAATGTTTGGAAAAACCCATGAAAATAAACTAAACATTTGTCATTAACGTTATATCTAATGAATCATCCTCATATAAGAAATAAAAATAATATATGGGACAATTTATACTTATGTAATTAATTTAATACTATTTCATTCCACTTTTTTGGTTTTAATCTCATAACATCCATAATTTTATACAAATGAATCAATCAGAAAACTATGAAAAAACGCCCCAAAAACCATGAATATAATGAAATATTGTTAATGAATGGGTCATAAGATGTTATATAATCATCATATAAGGTACTATAAATATTAATATGATTCTATACTGAGTTAAGAACCTTCTTTAGTCAATTATATAGCGGTTTTGAACACATTTCAATGTAGTCAAATGTGAGGTAAGGGAATTTCATCTCACTTTTCATTTTCATGTGATGCATGCCTTATTCACCACTCATTTGTTTTTGTGTGACATAAATACTGACCATAAATATATTATATGAAATTTATAATTTAATTTATGATTATTGAAATATTAATTTTATGATCTCTATTTAATTTTTATTTATGGTTAGAAAGTTACATAATGAGTAAGGTAGTTTTCTCTCAATTTGCCTTATTTGTAACACATGTTTTGTTATGCACCTATTTTATTTTACGAGGTACTACTATTTGATCGGTTATATTCGGAATATCCTTATTTTAATGATATTTAAGCTTCATTTAATGTTATTATTTCACAGGGATTTTTATTCAAATGTTTTAAAGTGGTATGGGATACATTGAAATGTTTGTTGATTATTTTCCTCAAGAAATGATCTTAAAAGATATCATAAGATAATTTTCAAGAAAAATATTTTCAAATTTTTTTATGTTATAAAATGAATTTTTCAAAGAAAAATGTCTAATTTCACAATGTCATTACTTTCTGAGATTGTTTATATATAAGTATTTAATGGGGTATATTTATCACCCATGTCCCTATTTCTAAAATCATTATCCAAAATATTTGTACTATTCTTCTACAATTGTTTTATGTTATTTTTACCTATTTATGAGTTTTTATTAAATAGTTTGAAAGGAACCATTCATTATTTTCCTAATGAGGTACGTTTTTTACTTTTTTGGTAAAATTAAAAGAATAATTTTTTTAAATTATACGATATGAATGTATTTTTACACTTTCATGATTATTTATTAACTTGAAGTTTCCCTTCGATCTTCTAAGGTAATTTTCAAAGAAAGTATTTTTTTTTAAATTGTGCATCGTTTCAAGTAAATAAAATGTTTTCAAAGTGGAAATTATATTTTCCTAAATATTTTTTTTCATGTTATCTCTAAAAATTATTTTCCATATAAGATAACATTATTTGATGTTACTTATGTTTTACTAGGAAAATGATTAAATTCTACCATTCTTATTCTTTCTAAGAATGATTTATGTTCATAAAGGATTGATATTTATCAAACCTATTTTCTTTTTATGGGTTATTATATGATGAATGATTTATGTTCTTATTGTACACTTATGTATGATTTAATTATGAGATGGGTGGTACCTTTATCTTCCTCCAATGCATTAGGTAAAGATTTATATCTCCTGAGATAGACATAAAGGACCATGTCCACCATGATGGTTATGAGAGTGAACCATGACTACCAAGATGGTTATGGGAGTGAACCATGACTACCAAGATGGTTATGGGAGTGAATAATGATTACCATGATGGTTATGGGAGGGAAACATGGCTACCATGATGGTATGGGAGTGAACGCATACTACTAAGGTGGACCTAGAAGTAATGCCTAGACTACTATGGAAATCATTTTTATATGCTTATGTGTCTGAAAAAAATCACGTCTTATTCCTATGTTATTATTTCGCGTATTATATTATTTAATTATTTATGACTCATGTCTTATGAACTACCAATATTTATGCCAGGACTCATGCATATGATCTTTTGATATGCATGGTATGATCTTCAAATGTTATTCTCATGTTTTCATACCCTTATGTTCTTATTATGATTACATGTCTTCCTTATTTACTCTTACTGAGCATATGAAATCACCATTTTCTTATGTTTACATTCCCTAGGTTATATGTAAAAGTTTTCAGTAGGAGTACTAAAGGAAATGATCTTTTTATAAAACATTTAAGATCATCCACCAGACTAGATGGTTTTGTTATATGTTTCCAAAGGCCCTAAAATAATACAGTCTTTGGGTGTTTTTGTGTGTAATGTATTAAGTATTCTAAAAAAGTGATGTGATGTCCATGTATGAAATTCTTGGGTATCATTAAGTTATTATCTTACCCTGGATACATGTTCCAAACAATAGGCATGTATTGGTTCTTACAACTCCACTCCATAAAGATAAACACAAAATTAATAATGAGGGATTAAGCAATAAGGTTCAAATGACTCTGTGGACGAGGTTTTGTGGTTTGATGATAAAAATAAATCTCAATAATTAGGGTTAACTATTATATATAATGAATGATAATCATGAACAACATAAATAATAAACTAATCCAAGAAAAAAAGTATCCATGCTCCCAATAGCTTAAATCAGGTCTTGGAATATATCAAGAAAGCATGAATAATGTACCTCGTTCCATTCCCTTTTTTAATGTTATTTATTTTTTGAAATTTGTTCTTAGGATAGGTCTCAAATCCACCAACTAACACAATATATTATTCTTTAAGAATCTTCTGTCTAAAAATTGTGATTTTTGATCCTCCTAATACATAATCCATTTTTTCTTTTTCTTTGTTTTTTAAATGAACAAGGTATGAATGGGGAATTATGATGTTAATCATTAACCATTTAATATAAATATTTTAAAAATACTATTGTATATATCCTTAGTATCAACATCCTACGTATATAAGAGACGATAACCCCCCCACTTGTTCAGTAGAAAATCATACATAACACCACGAGTAGGGTAAGAAGGGACAATATGCTTGAAACAATTCGATCATAACAAGGCTATTAATTTTTACTATGGGATACAAAATGATATATGTATAGGTGGATCTCATGATAAATGTATAAAAAAATATTTCCTTAATTATTTTAATAGTGAATTTGTTCAATCATAGCGTTGATAAGATCTCAATGCAAGTTCTGATAGGTTTACATGCCACAAGTATCTCCCAATAAATATGCTCAAAAATTTACAATAATGTAGGTATAGAATAATATCAGGTATGGGAGTATATAAAATAATTGGTAATCACTAAGAGCTTGGTATTTAGTAATAAGTGAATTAAAATCAATTTCAATAATCTAGGATTAGAATTAAATTACTCATCTCAATAATCATGCTAAAATTATAAAAATGAATAAAAATTTATCTCAACCATATCTAACCAAAATTATTTTTTATTTAAATGGGTGTAATGATATTTCATGTTAAAGTATTGTTTTAATGAAAAATGTATCCTAGACTAATGAAAATAAGCAATAATCCAAGTGTGAAGACAATAAATCTCAATAAGGACTACCACACACATAAAAAGATATAGTGTATGAACTCTTCTTAAAAGTGACATGGGAGAGATATCAATAGAAGCATAGATAGACATGAAATAAAAATTAAGAATTTATATTAGGAAATCGAGGTCTCCCTGTAGTGAATTCCATGCCATGGGTGTAAATTATGTATAGTGATGTGAAATTGTGCTACCTACAAAAATTGTTAGAAACAAAATATTCCTACACTAGATAAACCATTAGTAAAAATAGGTTAATCAATATACAAGAAGAAAAATGGGAGGTTCACACAGCCAACATTTGGAGAAAGAAACTCATATTAATTCATGAATCAACTACAATGTTTCTTTGGATTACAGAAGAAAATAGTGCTTGAAAAGAAAAAAGATCCGAAGAAACATAATGAAAATATAGAAAGAAAAAATTTGGGTTACATCCCATAAAGAGATTACAATGAAATCATCATCCAGATGGATAGAAAAAATAATCAAAGGAATTTTAAATAAATGAAACAACCTTCATGAAATGGTTCTTCATAACTTTTTAGTCTTAGCCCATTGAACATAAATGGTGTCCATTCACCTCTTTTAATTTTGATATTCCCATAAGAAAAAACATTTAAAACATTAAAGGGACATAACCATCAGGATTTTAGCTACCCAGGTAATGGTTTTAACTAGGAAGTAAAATGTATAAATGTATCCCCTAGTGTGAAGATTCATCATGCAATTCATTGGTCATTCAATTTTATTTTTTTCCTTTATAGATCTGAAAATTTTCACAATTATCCCTTCGGATCTCTTCAATATAATAATTTTTAGAATTATGACTCCCTTATCATTTTGAGCATCCATAGTTAGTTTCTTGATTTCTTAATAAGAGTGATACTCAAATCCAAATGGCTTGTGATATGGCTTCCGATAAACAAGATTGAATAAAGTAGTGTCGCTGTGTGTTTTATACATTATGAGATACACCCAAATTGCATCATCCAATTTGAGACTCTATTACATTCTAGTTAAAACCACTGTCTTTTCAAGAATTTGTTTGATCTCCCTAATTGACAATTCAACATTACCTCTAGTGTGTGGGGTATATATATTTCCAGTGTCGTAATAGATTCCATATTTTTCATGCAATACATTCATGAAATGATTTTCAAAGTGATTTCCCCGATCAGTAATGAGAAAATGGGGGAATCAAAATCCCAAGAAAATGTTTTTCCATAAGAATTTATATACCACAATTTATTTTGCATGGGTGGTGGACTAGGATTCTACCCACATCAAAACATAGTCCACACTCACTAGGATGTAAAACTTCCCAGGAGAATTTGGGAATGGACCCATAAAATTGACCCCCTGGGTCGAATATTTAGACTACTAGAATGGGATTTTAGGGATTTTTTTCTTTTTCCAATGGTCCATGTTCATTGTCACTGATCATAACATTGAATAAATCCTCATATCCAAATGTAGTGTGGGGAAGAATATTCATCTTTTTAGTATCTTATCCATAGTGAGTTTAGTCCCATTATGTCTTATGGCTGGATATGTGTGACACATCTTGAGTAACCTTTAAAGTTAATCTTCTAGGACACACCATCACATCAAACCACTAGAACAACATTTAAATATTAGAGTCTCATCCCAATAATATTGCGAGGCCTCGACCAAGAATTTATTCTTTTATTGGTAGGAGAAGTGGGGGTAAAGTGTTCCCATATCAAGATAGTTTTCAATATAAAAAAACCAAACTTTTTCTTGTATATTTATATTAAAAAATGTTTTATCAATAAATTCATCCCCAATGCTCAGATTGTATTCAATTTAAATTCCTGGTAGTGTAAGTCTAGATAACTGATCAACAATGAAAATTTTAGTCCCTTTTGTGTACTTAATGAAGATGTAAAATTAATCATGAATTAGGATCCACTATATTAGCTATGTTTTTTGCATCCTTTTTACTCAACATGTATTTTAGTGCTTCATGATCTGTATAGGGCACTACTTCAAAGAGAATAAGGTATGAATGAAAATTGTAAAAATCATACATTATTTCTAGAAACTCTTTTTCTATAGTCATATAATTTATCTAATCTTAATTTAGTGTATTACTAGTGTAATATATGGTCTAGAATACATTTCTAACTCATTATCCTGGAAAAGTGCCCAATGAAAAGTCACTAGAATCCAACATTAATTTGAAATCCTTATCCTAGTTAGGTGATATCATAATATGAGTGACCATCATACTATTATTTATAGTGTTGAACTCCCATTGAAACTCTTCCTTTAATTCAAGAAGACATTCCTTTGAAAAAAGGTGAGTCAGTGAGAGGGATATTTTTGCAATGTCTTGAAAAAAGAGGTGATAAAATCCCACATGAACCAGAAAACTCATGATACCTTTCACATTCATGGGTTTGGGTAAATCCTTAATCACCTTGATCATTTTTGGATCAACATCCATGCAAGGATTTGATATCTTATTTCTAAGGACTATGCCCCATTGAACCATAAAATGACACTTTTCATAGTTTATCACTTGGTTGTTTTCTTCACAGTGTTATATATCTAGATCTATATTTCTCTGGTAGAGTTTGGAAGATCATCCATAAATAGAGAAATCATCCATAAAGATCTCTATGAATTACTCTCCCATATCACGGAATATGTGTGTCATGAACCTTTGAGATATTGAAATTGTGTTTCACATTCAAAATTAAATCCATCTATAGGTGATGGTTCCAAAATGAAAAGTGAATGTAGTTTTGGAGTAATCTATTTAGCCGACTTCAATTTGATTGTATCCAGAATATCTATCCCAAAAATAATAGAATTAACGAATGAATAGTATTTCCATCATTTGATCCCTGAAGGGTAGTAGAAAATGGTCCTTCTCATTCACTGTAATAATATTTATATATTCAATGCATACTCTCCCCCTAGGTACTATTTTGAGTTGATATTATCTCATCTCCATCCTTTTTAATAATGATAAAGCCACATTTCTTCAACACGACTTTCAGTGGGCTCACCCATTCGCTATCAGAGATGTAAAATATTATACAATCATCAAGAACAATTAGGAATTCCTTTTTAAATACCATTTTTATCTATTGAGTGAGTCTCCTTTGGGTAAATCATTTTGGTTTAGAACTTTCTTCCAAAAAAATCTTATGGGTTCATGTCATGGGATTAATCTGAATTATGTCAGAAACATAGTAGAAAATTGATTTTTTGTTCCTTTTTAGGACTTCATTGATTTTATATTCTCGTA
Organism: Viscum album; assembly: GCA_963277665.1. Lineage (NCBI taxonomy): Eukaryota > Viridiplantae > Streptophyta > Magnoliopsida > Santalales > Viscaceae > Viscum > Viscum album. Next base: position 2,092,025,002 of record OY728152.1, read on the forward strand.
CTTGATTCATTCATAAATTGATAAGGACTTGGAGTGTAGTTTTCATTTCTAATAATTAATACTTTAGTGTGATCCGTAGAGGTTTTAATTCCACTATGAGCGCCTTGATGACTGAGGGTATGAATTGTGGGATGGTATACCTCATTAGAGGTTCTGTTTAATTCATGTTCTCATGATCACTATATTCATATCAATCTAGAGAAAAAGTCTATCTGTCATCCTCACTAGTCATAGAATCATATTTCTCATCATTAATAAACTAGACATGATAATTTTATGAAATACCACTTTTCTTGGTAACTTTAACTAAATCGAATACAACTTGTTCTCTATAAACTATAACTACCAACCTTCCTTGGTTCACATTAATCAAGACCTTCCTAGTGGAGAGAAATGGTATCCCTATAAATATTAGGATATTTCTTCTTTCCTCCATTTAAATTATAAAGAAATCAATAAGAAAGATAATCTTACCAACTTTGACAAAGAAATCCTTGAGTAGTTCTCTTGGGTACTTGAATAATTAGTCAAATGGTTCTAGTGAAACTATTTTCAGTTTGAATTCCTAGAGCCCTGATATTTTTGAACACACTCATAATTATGATATTAATAATTGCACCGAGATCACACAAAGCTCTTCCGAAATTTCATTTTCCTATAGTATAGGGAATATAAAAACTTACAAGGTATTTCATATTTGGTGGTATATTTTGCTAAATGACTATAAAAAACTCTTCATTAAAGGATTTGACACCTATGTCTTATACTTTCCTCTTGTTTTAAATTAACTCTATTAAAATCTTAGCATAAATAGGTATCTGAGCGATGTATTATGCAAAGAGATGTGGATGTGTAATTTTTGAAATGTATTTAGAATTTTTTTACTGTCCCTATCTTTCAACTCATATCATCATCTCTATAAATGTTATAGTGGGTCTATATAGTGGTGGTTCCACATATACATTATCTTATTTAGGTTTCTATTATATAATAGATTTTCCAGTGGCTCTTACTTAATTTTTTTTTCATAATTATCTTTATTTATTCTATGATCACTATCTTTGATAATGATTGAAGCACGTGTCTCAAGTTCTTTTAACGGTTATTCCTTACCTATGCATGGATTATGAAATTCAATCATTTTTTTGCCTCTAAAGACCACAAAATTATCCTCCTATCTCATATTCATCTTGGTATTATCGGTAGGCTTACCTAGTAATCTATTCGATAGAGTTATCTATATTTTCCCCACTTGGTGATCAAGGTTTCATAGGGAATCCTTTTGGTTTTTCATCTTAGTTTATTAGGTATTCATCCCCTAATATGATTTCAACAAAAAGACATTTATCATGTTTTTAATATTGGATTTCAGGGGAGGGTCTTACAGATTATTCCATGGAATATATTGTAGAAACTGATGTTGTGGAAATCTTGGGAAAAAATACTATTGGTAAATTTTTTGTTGTGGTTTAGGAGCTCTATTTATCGATGGTTATCTAGGTGGTCCCTGATTCCATGGTTGTGATTGAACACTCCTCTGTTGATAATAACCTTGATTGGGTTTATGTAGCTATAGATATGGTCTCTACTGATAATACTGCAACTGGTATTGATAGGGTTTCCAAAACTATTTATTTTTACTATAATTTATGTAATTATTATATTTTCTTTGAGGATATTACATCACTACTCTATACTCTAGATATGCATGCATGCCTCTACACATTTCACAATATCATATTTCCATTATAGGGGTGGAGGTGGAAGTGGTGTAGTAGGTAGCTAAAAACATCCGAACTTCTTTGCGAGGGATTCAAACTTGGATTCACGGAGGGTATTCACTTCCACCTGATGGATTGTACACTGTGGTAGTCCTCTATCACTCTACCATAGACTATAACTGGGGGAAATATCATCTAAAAATATTTAATGACTTTGGGAATTTTGATAAGAAGTCTTCCATCAGCATATGAATCCACAACTGTGTGGGTAGCTGGTTAAAGTTTTTGGTATAATGTTTTCAAATATAGAGACACACCATGTTCATGAAATTTCCACGTTTAGGTCATCTCATTAAAATAATTCAAGGCTTCACATGCTGATTTTATGTTAGTCTTGGTGTAGTTTTGGATCTCATTTTTGAGCTACCATGTTCATATTGGTGGGAAGTATTTATCTAATAACTTCCTTTCAAAATCTTCGAATGTCATGATATACTTGGATGATTGAATTCTGAGCTAATCCTTGCCTCTATCATTAAAGTAGAAGAGAAATATATGAATTCTGATTTCATTAGATGACACACCCATATCACAAAATGTTTCACAAAATTATATGAAAATTGAGATGTGTTCGTGGGGATCTTCGCACTAAAGACCCATAAATTTCCCCATTTTATATATCATGTTGATGAGTCTAAGTTAGAGTTCAAATATATATTCCTAGATTGGGTGTGTACAAATATAGAAACATCACAACTGATGTATGATATGCCATAGTTAAGGATGGTGCATTCTTGTAGTGTTTGTCACTCTCCCTGATATTTATGGAACAAACTAGTGTTTTGGGGGGTTGTACGGAGAAATGTTTTTCATTAAAACATATTTAAGCATCAACATGAAGCTATATATATATATATATCCTAATATTGGGATCAAAAGAATATAATTATTGAGTGTCAAGGCTCTTTGAGTGAGTCAAAGGGCCTATAAATATAAGAGTGGATGTAGGTTTTAATCCATATTTTAAAAATTGTAAAAAAAGGGGAAAATAAGGGGGGTGAAGAAATACAAGGTTTTCAAAAATGGCTGTTATGCCAAGGAAAAAAAATGTCCCTGAAAATGGTTCCAAAATTTGACTAGACTAAATGGGTTTATTGATTCCTCATGGGAATTTTTTAAAATATAATTTATCAAATCCCAAACTATATTGATCTAAAAAGGCATAAAACAGTGATTGTACAAGTTCAAACCCACAAAGATAAGATATATGGTAGGAAACCAAGATTTTTAAACCTTATTGTAGGATTCCTCATGAAATCTGTTATGTTTTGTTTTACTAAAACTACATAGGTTAGGTTTCAACTTCAGTTGAAAAAAATAGAATATGGTCAATTTTAGGGTTTAGAAAAATATTTATCCTAAATTTAGCTTGGGAGAAACCTATGGATCAGGACGAGAAGTTGTGAAAAGTTTTCCAATTCATTTGGTCCTAACAATTGGATCTACCTAATCTATAACTATTATTTGATCTATAAATAGTAAACAATCTTGATGAAGTAATCATAGATTCTATGGAATAAAGTATCACAAGCTATTTTTCTAAGATTTCTTAACTCCAAATATTCTAGGATCATTCAATTACATTTCCCATGGTTAGGGTAGTGAAAAATAATGTGACAATCACGTTTTATCCAATTAATAGACACGGGATTACCATGTTTTTATCTAGAGATTCATTATGTTTAAATCCACCCTTACTCTAGACCCTTAACCCTGAGCGGATTAGCCACACCTGAGCGGATTGGCCACCTTGGGCCTAGCTGGGGGCGTGCGGCGCGCAGGTGGGCAGGCCAACCCTATACTTCGTTACCCATACAACATGTCTGGAGAAGATGGCTACTCTCGAAGGGACGAGCGACGATGGGGTGAATAGTGGTAACCCTAACCAGGATAATGCTGCTAATGTGGGGAAATTTGATGCCGCTGTTAAGGATGTGGATCTGATTGGGCATCGCGATCTCTTTGCCCTTTGCGCGAAGCAAAATACTGGAAAATTGAGTGGCACGGACGGATCTAATCAGGGGAAGAGCTTCGCGGAGGTGTTCAAGAAAAATGGGAGTGTTTCCTTTCTGGATTGTGGTGCTGAGAGCTCTGGGAGAATTATTAGGAAGGGGCGCATCGCCCATGTATCTGCAAATCAAGATGCTGTTGAGGAGCGTGTCAGGTTATGCAAATTTTCGATCATTGCTCGGGTAATTATTTCGAAGGGTGTAAGGCCATGGAAGTTTCATGAATTGACAGGTAGGTTGGCGGAGATCTGGGGCTTCAGTGACTGGAAGATGACGGCTATGGGGAAAGGTTTCTATTATATTGTCTTTCCCACTGATGAGTGCAAGCGGCGTGCTTGGAGTCTGGGGTCCGTCTCTTTGAACCCGGGATACCTTCGTATTCATGAGTGGGATAGGAATTTTGATCCCAGATCTGTCAGGAACTCCTTTGCACAGGTATGGATATGAATTCATAAGCTGAGCTGGTTATATTGGCATCCTCAGATCCTCTGGGACATTGCCTCTTCTGTTGGGAACCCTATTAGGTTAGATAAACAGACCGACAATCCCAATTTTGGACATTATGCTAGAGTACTGGTAGAGGTTGATATGTCTGGCACCTTGGTTGAGCAGGTTGTTTTCACTACTAGGGATGACAGCATTACCCTTGAGATTGGTTATGAAAGGATGCCAAAATTCTGCTCAAATTGTCGTATCTTTGGTCACACACTTCCTGAGTGTAACAGGAATAAATTCTGTTCATTATGTAAAATCAATGGCCATGATGATTTACACTGTCGAAGGAAAGGGAATGAGATGGGTCAGCCTGTGGTCCCTGTGGAAGCTCCTGCTGATGAGCAGATTGACATCAAGGATCCTCCGGTTGGGGGAGGACAAAGAGTTGACACCTGTGAGAAGGTACAAGAGGCTGAGTGTGCTGAAAGGCCGCATGTTGTGAGCCATTCTGATCCAATTACTGCTTCTGGTGAGGATCAAGTGGCCGAGGAAAATGAGCAGGGCTTAGTACTTGATGTTCCTGTTGGAATTCAAGACGTGGAGGTCTGTAATGAAAATGTGGAGATTTCTGCTGGTGATCAGGATGACAAACAGGAGCCTCCCATGTCTGAAGAGGTGGCTGGAAGTGATGGGCAGGGGGAACCTCTCAATGCTGGGATTTTGGCAGTGCAGGCTGATGGGGAATTTTCCCAAGTGCATGTATCGAAGGTGGAAAGGAGGAAACTCCCTGCTACCTTGACAGAACCACTCAGCTCAGTTAACAGGTACTCATCCTTGTCCGATGATGATGCTGTCACTGCCATTGATGGCTGTTCTTTAAGTGAAGAGGGGGAGGTTTTTTTGAATGAAACAAAGGAAAGCATAGCACCCAGATATGCTGGTCCATGCACTAGGCAGCGTGCCTCTCATCAATGAAAGTCCTCTTTGAGAATTGTCAGGGTCTGGGGAACTCCCCTATGGTCAAGGTCCTGAAACACATTATTCTGACCAACAAACCAATGCTGATTGGCATCGCTGAGCCCAGAATCAAGTTTTCCAATTGGATTTCCTTCAATTGGTCGACTTTAGGTTACTATTTTATTACTCCAAATCAGTCTGACAGTGATGTTGAGGCTCTATGGGTTCTAAATCATAATACTGTGAGTATTGAATCTGTTCAATCAGATTGTCAGTCTGTCTCTCTAACGTGCGTCCTTCAGTCAGATCTGTTTTGTGTTACTTTTGTCTATGATCTTAACCAGTATGTTAGGAGGAGAAGTTTATGGAGTAGTCTTGTGAATATTTCTGCGAATATGGATAAAATATGGATTTTACTTGGTGACTTTAACACAGTCTTGAGACCGGAAAAGAAAACTGGGAATAACTTTTGTCGTGCCGCAGCGTGGGATTTCTCCACCTGCATTGATCAATGTAATCTGATTGAAATACCAATTTTAGGTGCTGATTATACCTGGAAGAGGCATACTCACCTCGGGAGGCAAGCAAGCAAGTTGGATAGATGCTTAGTGTAGATTAGTGGTCAAAGTGAGGAAATGGAAGTTACTGGCATCACTTTGTCCAGGCTACATTCTGATCATCATCCGATTTTAATTGATATTTGTGTTAGCACTTCACGGTCAGCACCTTTACCCTTCAAGTTCAACAATGCCTGGTTAACGGTCCCTGGTTGCAGGGACGTCGTTTTGAAAGCTTGGGCGGAGCCTGTACAAGGCAGTGCTTTGCATGTCCTTGTCGGGAAACTGAAAGCTGTTAAGGCTGGATTAAGGGAGTGGAGTAAGAAATCGTTTTCCAGACATGACCAGGAGATCAAAGAGGTAGACTCTCACTTGTATGAATGTCAGCAGGACAACATGTCACATGATTCCGTATCATCAAAAGAGGTACTGGAAGCTTCAAGGCTTGATAACCTGCTAGTTCTTAAGGAAAACCTGGCCAGAAATCAGTACAATGCAAGATGGTTAAAAGAGGGGGACATGAATTCTCGGTTCATTCATTGCATGCACAAGGAGAAGAAAGTTCGGAGAAATCTCAAGGCTTTTAGAATTGGTGGAAGCCTGCACACCTCTGAGAATGACATTGTAAATTTTGTGACTGAATATTTTAAAGATCTTTATTCGGAATCAGGGCAGGACATCTCAGACAAGGTCATAAGATGTATTGAACCAAGCTTGGATGAGCTGAAAAACCGAAAACATACTGATATTCCTAACATGAAAGAAATTCATGCTGCCCTCTTTTCTCTGAACATAGATAGTGTGGCTGGGCTTGATGGCTTCTCCAACAAATTTTTCATGTTCTACTGGGACATCCTCCACGAGGAAGTGACAAAAGCAGTCCGAGAATTATTCTATCATTCCTATATGCCTTTTGGAATGAATTCAAACCTCATTTCCTTATTACCCAAGAAGGATAATGCGCTCGATATCAAGGAATTCAGACCAGTTTCCATTGGGAACTCCATTCCCAAAGTCATTAGCAAAATTATTGCAACAAGACTTGGTGTTATTGCTCGGTCCCTCATCTCTTTTAATCAGTTCGGATTTGTGCCTGGTAGGAATATACAGAGCTGTGTATTTACTGCTTCAGAATGTGTCAACATCATGAGAACAAAGGTTAGGCATGGAAATATGGCGCTCAAGCTGGACATCTCAAAGGCTTTCGATACTATCAGATGGGATTTTATCTTCTCTGTTTGGAACATGCATGGATTCTCAAGTAAGTTTATTGGCTTGGTTAAAGCCATTTTGGAAAGTGCTAGACTATCCGTACTGGTCAATGGCTCGCCAAGGGGGTTCTTTCAGTGTTCTAGGGGTGTACGGTAGGGTGACCCTTTATCTAGCTTGTTGTTTTCCATGGCCGAGGACTATTTGAGCACCTGCCTTCATGATCTTGTTAACTCTGGGATCTATCAGAGAATGGTGTATGGGAGGAACTGCTTCACTCCCTCTCATCTATTCTATGCTGATGATATCCTACTCTTCTCTAAGGCTGATAGAAAAACCATAACTTCTATAAAGACTATCTTTAATCACTATGAGGAAGTCTCAGGTCAGGTCATAAGCTGGAGTAAATCCTTTGTTGTTTTTGGTGAAGGCGTTCGAACTGTTAAGAAGAATAAAGTGGCCAGAAGGCTTGGAGTTAAAAGGGGCTCCCTGCCCTTTACATATCTTGGACTGCCTATGTTTTGGGGAAGAGTGAAGAGGGTCTACTTGGAGGATATTTCTCTTATAATCACTAATCAATTGGCCAGTTGGAAGGGGAAATCAATGTCACAGGCGGGTAGGATTTGTCTTGTGAACTAAGTCGTCACATCAATGTTTGTGTATGCATTCTCACTATATAAGTGGCCTGTCGCTTTGCTCAGGGATCTTGCTCACTTGATCAGGAACTTTATTTGGACTGGCTCAATTCAGCAGAGGAAATTGGTTACCGTTAAATGGATGGACTGCATTAGGCCTCTTTCAAATGGTGGAATGGGAGTTAAGGACGTCAGGGTTTTTAATGATGCTTTGCTACAAAAATTCACTTGGAGACTCCTCGCTGGTTCTGATTTTTCCTTGGAGTTTCTTTACAACAGATTTTTTGACAGGCTCTGTCGAAGGTCGAATGTGTACCTGAGGTCCACTGTATGGTCCGCAATTCGGAGCACCTATTCTGAAATCATGCTGCAGTCCAAGTGGCTGGTCTTCTCTGATTCTCATCTGAACTGTTGGACGACAAAATGGTTGTCATGCCCTATTGATAATGCTGCTACTATTCCTTTAAACCTGCAGGATCTCTCTGTTGGTGATTTGCAGGTCAATACACAGGCCCGAGTTTTACTTCCTGCTACTCTCTAAGTGGAATTCTCAGCTTATGATTTCATGGACATAGACACTCTGATCTGGGAGCCTGACATGACTGGTGTCTTCTCCAGCAAGCTGGCTTATGCTATGCAGTGCGGCAACAATAATCCAACTCCTGCATGGGTGATGGCGGTGAGGACAGCTTACATCCCGCCGGCTGATTACCTTCTCATATGGCGGATTTGGAAATGCATACTTCCAATTCAATCTGCATTACAATAGAGAGGTCTGAGTTTGGCCTCAGTTTGCTCACTCTGCCTTGCTGCGGATGAGTCTATTGAGAACATTTTTATCAACTGCAATTTTGCTGCTCGGTTCTGGCTTTATATCACAAGAATTTTTCATTGTATCTTGGATCTAACATCGGTTGGTTCATTGCTGAATTCTCCTATACATCAGGAAAATAGTGAGCAGGTTCATTCCTTGCTTATTACTGCTGTTGTGTCTGTCATTTCCTACGTCTGGAAGGCTCAGAATAATACTGTGTTCAACGGCGGCAGACCCTTCTTCAAAGAGGGATTGATGGCGGTTCACCGAAACATCATGCTTGCTTTGGAGAAGCAAACTAGCTGCATGCACAACAACATGTCTAATCTCATCTGATTAAGATCTCTTGGTGTTTGTGGCAGGGAGAGGAAGCCGAAGGTGATGAAACACATTAGGTGGATTCCTCCAATTGCTGATTTTTTGAAGGTGAATGTGGATGGGGCAGCTTCTGGCGCGCCAGGGCCTGCTGGTTGTGGTGGCGTCTTCAAGACCTGCTGAGGTTTCGTAAAGGGGTGCTTCTTTCATTACATTGGCAACGGTTATGCTCTTGAGGCGGAGTTATGGGCGATGATAAAGGCTATAAGGTATGCTGCTCGTTATGGCTGGATGAAGATGTGGATTGAATCAGACTCTTCTACTGCTGTGAAGGTTCTCAAAGAGCGGTCCAGGATGGTTCCATGGAGGATGCTCCCTACTTGGATCGGTGCTCTCAAAATTGCTGAATCGTTTTCTCTTGAGGTTTCTCATGTTTACAGAGAAGCGAACCAGGTGGCGGATGCATTCTCAAAAAGAGCAATCCTTGAGGTGAGTTCTAGCTAGTCCTTTGTTCTCCCTGAGTACTGCAATGATTTTGTTCACAATGATAGGATTGGTACTGTGTTTACAAGTTTGTGTAAGGCTCCCCCTTTCTGAGTGGCCTGTACTGTTTTAGCTTTTATTTAATTTTATGGGAGTAGGCCTCTTGGCTCTCGGGCTTTTTGGGTAAAGTAATAAAACTATGTCTAGAGTAAAATAGGAAATAAATATAGTAGAAAAATGAAAAAAATTAGTAATTTCAAAGCTCTTTTTTATAGTCTTGGGTGCTCATTTATATATATATATATATTTATATATATATAGAGTTGATAGTGTCATGACAAGTAATTTATTCATGTCATGTAACTTCATTATGTGACTTCTCTTTTTATAATTTCACAATGTTAATGTGGGTTTCATTTCTTATACTTAAGATATACAAAGGTATCCAAAGAACTTTAATATCACATATTTCACATCTTGTATCTTCAATGTGATTCAGGTTTTGAACTTTTCATGTCGTGCAATAAGATCATGTTGTGTATCCTCATCAGGATTCAAATTTTAGTATTTCATGATGTGTAAATGGGATTCATGTTGTGTACATGGTTCATTTCATGTAAATGGGATTCAAATCTTGGAAATTGGATGGAAGGTGGTCTTCTTGAGAAATACACATCATGAATTACTGTTTCATGATGTTTAATCTTGAATTTAATTTTTTTACATCATATACTTCTTTAAGTGTTGAGTTTATATTTATTTCAAAAAAACATAAAAACTATGTGTATTATTGAATAAATCTTGATTAGAAATTAAAAAAAGGTATAAAAAAATCATATTATCAATCAGTATCACATTGATACTAGACCTTATAAAAACCTCTTGTGCTATTGTTCTTATCTATTCTTACATTTCATACTGAGGTGAGGGTTTAGATCATATAAAATATCTATATATCTTAACTGGGACAATGGTTCAAGTAAAAGGGTGGAGATAATTCAAAGAGAAATTAAATAATATTAAAATTAGTTTTTTCACTTATTTACACCCCCTCTTAGACACCCTACATGATCCACTAATCATTACAAGATGAAATAACATTAGATACAACATTACATAATTCAATGTATGTTTATTTTCTAATATCCTCTTACATTTTCATCTATTAATTCTATTAAACACAAATCTATGTTTAAAAATATGTATAGATAAGTCAAGTTCATTAGAATATAAATTTATCATAATAAATTCATAGTCAACAAAATATAATAATCCAAGAGAATGTAATATCCAAACCTTAATAATGAAATTTTTTATTTGGAAAAAACCAAGAATGATAAGATTCATTAACTCAATATAAAATATATACCTTTCTTATGGATTGTTTTGGGTCTGAATGATCTATATTGTTTTCATTCTAGAAAGTGTTTAGATGTACCTAATAGTAAAATCAACACGTGAAAACTACTGATGGAAAAGAGATAAGAAATTAATCTGATGATGAAGTTCATTGAAAAATAACATTCCATGTTTAAAGGGAAACAATTATAGAAAATATATAAGTTAGTATTATAATAAATAAATAATACATGAAAAGAACTCAAATATGTCTTTCAAAAATAAATACATCTAAGAAATAGAATAATATAGAGAGGGGTGGGGGGAAATCCAAATACTCTAGACCCATATACCAAATTTCACTTATATTATTCTACTTCTAAGTTTTAGGGTGAATCTTTCCAACTGTATCAACCTTCAAAATATTTCATATGTCCGGATTGAAAAGTGAGTCTGTTTTATGTGAAAAAAGATAAATGAAAGTGACCATATCCTCTGTCTCAGTGGTGAGGACCTTATCATTCTGAAGGGCTTTAATATCAAAAGCCTAATGTGGATTCATATTAGGGATGATGTCTAAAATATCATAAATCATATCTATATAATTTCAATGAAGAAAAGGTTATTTATTGGTGGTGGGGGTTATTATAGAAGTTTTCTCCTTATTTAACTATTTATAAGAGATTCTTGTGGGTTCTTAGCACATAGGGAAACTGTGGGTGTAGGGAATGACATCCCCATAAAATAAAATTTCATGTATTGATTCTAAAGGTCAAGTTGTATCATATCTCCAAGATAAAAATTGTACTAATTCATATGAATAAATGATATATACTTCTAATCTAATGTTGTGGGCACCCATATCTGTGTCTATATAGGGGATGATTTAGACTCAAAATTAGCATAAGATGTTCCCTTAGTGGACTCATTCACATTAGAATAAATGGAATATTTATCAAACCACTCATATTGTTTACTCATTTATTTAATAGACCCATCATGAAGAGAAAATGAAAATTAGTAATACATTTTATTCCTAAAGAGGAAAGTTATAGTGATATATCAAGCATCTTTTTGATTTTTTCTAGGAATGTAATGAAATCCCACCTATTAGCATTCCATTTGATTTATTTAATTTTTCCTCAATACAGAGGGAAAATATTTGGGCTATATTCTTGGATGTTTATGATTATAAAATGTTTAAAAGTATTTGAAGCTCAAACTAGAAGGTTGTGCCTTATGAGTATCCTTTGGCAAGCCATGTAGTAGAAGGGGCTTGGTGTATAACTGAAAAAAGACATTCCCATTAACTGGGTGGTTTTTTATTTCATGGGGCCATACTTTGTTTTGGGGGTTGTAAATGATTATGATCCAACTTTTAGAGGATATTCATTTATTTGAAAATATCATGATCTCTTAATACTCTGATATGGGAAAAAATTCAAGGTTAAAATTCCCAGAACCACCCGAAATTATTCTGTGGACAAACTCCAAAAATAACAGCCTATATGGAATTTAACTTGATCCAAAGTTATCTAAAGGGTAGAAAAGACCTCCAAAAGAAAATAAAAATAGTTTTAATCACTAATGTAAATAATATGTTCTATGTTAATGGGCCTCAGTATATATATAACATCTTTCTCCCTGTTAACATGTAGGATAATGTACATGTATAATGTGTCTTCTACTAGGTTTCATCCCCCATTTTGAATAATATGAGGTAGAAGAGGATGATGAAAAATAGAAAAGGAATGGTATATGAGAGGGTGTAGGTTCCTAGGTCTTCGGTTTCTTGGTTTATATAGTAGGAACATACACTAGATGTTGTACTGGTGGGTGTTTGTATTTGGATTTAGATTCAACTTCCATAGTGTGGTCCATGAAATAATGGAGTAAACGATTTAAGGAAATGATTGGTTGGAGAGGGAGGTTTGAAGGATTGAAAATGTGGGATAGAAAATAGGTTTTAGTTTGAGTATGTTGGGATATAATATTTGTGAATGGTGGAAGGAGGGGTTATCTGAAAATGAGGAGATTCTCAAATCAAACTAGTGAGGCTTTGAAAGCATTACCTTATTTTGAATGTCAATTAGAGACTATGAAGAAGTGGTACAGTCCCTGATCATGAGAGATATGGATAAATATGAGTGGGATGGTCATGGTGCATTCTAAGGTTGGAATTGAGAAACATTATAAATCAAAAAAGTCCACAGCATGATTTTTGGCCTCATTACATGAACAATTAATGAAAAATACGAAAAACTATAGTTTTTGTCTATAGAAATGGCCACACTATAGGTAGATCCTTCATTGGATGGTGATTTAAAAACTTCATGGGGAACCCCTTCATATGTTAGAGTAATTCAATGAAACATATTGTTACCAAAATACTTCTTTATAAATTAAATACTAAAATTATTATAACATGATACACTATGCCACATGATGACTGATTAATTTTACTTTTGATCACTTACTAATAGGATTAAGACATGAAATGAAACAAACCCCATCTATGTTATGTTTTTACATGTTTCAACGGATTTTATCTTATCATAGAATGGTGATAATCATAATTCCATGACATATCTTGTCTTGGTAAAGGTCATGACATATGAGAAATTATCATTCCGTGATGTTCTTATTTGATTAGAATTATTCTCTATCTTGGGCGGGGTTCCCTAAATTCTCTAATAGGGAATTAAAAAAGAGTTACTAGAGTCACTATTATGTAGAAATTTCTAAATTTTTAAATTAGTGTGAAATTATATATAGAAAAAATACACGATTTACCTTATAGTCAAGGATTCATTTAATGTATATATATAGAAATACTTTTCATAATCTCAATAAAACTTCAGGGAGGGAAGGGATCTCTTTTGGAATGTACCCATAAAATTGTTAATCTTTTATTTCATTAAACTTAAATGGTATCTCATTCTCCCTTTGTATCTTGACTTATCCATGTGAAAAAACCATGACCAGCATGACAGGTGCTGACCACCAAAACATTAATTTCTCATAAAATAATTCAAACCAAATAAAAATACAATATCTCCATGTGTAAATGTTTATTAAAAAAAATTAGTCATGAAATTCATGGGTATTATCCTCATAAATCTTTTCATTCTCATATAAATCTCTTCTGAGATATTCTTACTCATATAGTTACGACAACCCCATATTTCTTGCTTCTTTCACATCCATGTTCATATTCCTCTGAGACCTATATGATATATGCTCAAGATCTACTAATTAATGGAATGGTTTCCCATTTATGTGTTTGAATGGTGTTGTACCTATTACTATCTTAATGACTGTTCTCTATTAACAAAATTCATCATCCAACATCCTACTCTAATCCTTTCAGCTTAAGTACACCATCCTCCGTATATTTTTTTGAGATCTTAGTTAGATATCTCCACCTACCCATTTGTTTGTGGATGATAAATGGTGATAGTATTTTATCTATTATAATATCAAAGGGATTATCCCAATACCAAGTGGGGTTGGGGGAGATTAGGGTTAGTAATTTTAATTTAATTTGAACCACAATACATTTTTAAACCTCTTATCTTATTTAGTGAATAGATCTCAATTATTTTCCCATCATAATTATCCATTGATTAGAATTCATGAATTATATAAAAGGAATCAAAAAACATAGCACAAATGTTTATTGATTAGGTTTACCTCATTTGTAGGATGATTTTATCTATAGTGTATCATTATTTATACCACGTGTAGAACTTATTATTTATTATCACAAGATGTTATGGAATGTGTATATCCATAAACCTATACAAATATGAACAAACTAGTTTCAACACTTTTAATGAAAGAAGTATCCTCTGACTCCCATAAGTAGATCACTAAGGAGTACCTATGTTCATACTGGATAGAATAAATTATCTTCTTCACAACTATGACAATAAAAAATGGCTACCTCAATTCTTATAAATACTTCTATAGCTTATGTTTTATGATAAGTAAATCACCTTTTTATCCTAGATATGATCAGTTGAAAACAAGCCACATGAAACATCTCGTATTCCTCTTCTCTAATACACATATAATTGATTTTTCTTCCAAATTGGATTATCATATTTAACGTCATAGAATATTCTACAGCTAATCATTCAAACATACTCCTTCAATACTCAATATTTTCATCAATGAAATACAGTATTCATACTTCGCTCTTCACTTTCTCAAATTCCAAAATTTGATACAATATAATAATTGAACACACTAATTATTCTTTAATACTGAAATATTCTTTAAATGTAGGTTTAGTATCAATTATCCCACACAATATAATATTTTCTCTCTCTTAAGATTATAATGTCGATAATCTCTCCTTTTAAATCATAAAACCAAAAATAATTTATATAAATAATAGATGAATTTTTAGGTCCTCAATAATTATCATAGTCAATATTCCATTAATATTGATATTAAAATATCCTTGAATATTTTTTACAGACTTGGATTCCTTTCCTTCTTCCTTTCTTGATATATGAAAGTATTGGGAAATAATCACACTTAAAAATCTACATTTTAAAAATTAGTCCAAATATTTTTTAATATTATTTTATAGTAGTGGCCATGGATTCTCTATGATTCAAAGTAAAAAATCCAATAATTGTTCATTCCTATTTTCTATAATATGCTTGAATACTTATATTTAATATTTAAATTTCTACATACTCAATATCTTTTGATTCTAAATTTTTTATAAAATCATCTTAAAAATCTCAAAATATCAAATTAAAAATCATCTAGACCAAAAAACTTCAATTATAGAAGATATAATCTTTGAGAAATGTCTTACCTATAAGAAAATATTATTATTCCAAGTCATACATGTTCCTAATATTTTGTGAACAATCATAAAACACAAATCTCCTTACAAGTATAATAAATTTTCTAAAGATATTTTTCTATGTTGAAACTAATTACACATGTGATAATTTTTTTAAAAAATATATTACATGTTGTATTTTTTATTTATGGTGTGTCACTCAAGATTAGATCATAGGATTCTAGAAAAATAATACTTTGAAAAGAACCAAATAGTATAGAATCATCACATTAAATATTTTGGGGTTCTTATCATTCTCCATTCGATAAATTTTACTTATTCATGCATATAAATCCTTCAAATACATTCATAGTTAATTACATGAGATTCACACATTCTTTCATGGAGATAACTTGATATGTTAAAGGATCAAACGCTTGAATATGTGATTTTTTCTAGTATAATGAAACTATCTCATGGTGAAAGGTTGAAAAATTCCAATATAGAATCATTCCATTTTAATTCATGTATGTAAACATCCATTTAAATATATAAAAAATGGTACACATATTCTTGTCCCACATCGAAAATGAATTCAGGAATGAAAGATTTATTTAACCTAGATGTGCTAACCAACCCTCAATAAAATCCTTTTGGTTTTTCTCCACACTAGCATGTCACCATGGGTCTTCTCACAATGTTTCTATGACACTTATACTTTACATTGATCAACATTTGTTCTCTACACCCTCTATATCACTTTTAATTGGATTCCTCCTTTGACCTTGGCCCGATAGTCTTCATGATAGCTAGGATGCTTAGGTGGTCAAGATTCCAATTTTTTTTAATATAATAGAATATATCATAGGTTGTATAATATACTTAAAATGAAAGAATTATTTTTAGACTTGAAATGAAAACAACACAAATGGAAGTGAAACCTTCTAAATCCCCTTAACACTCTCCTTTCAATTTTATTTTCCTTTTCCTTTTCTAAATAAACCCACGTTGAGAAATATAAAATTTGGTAGTACTTTAAACATTCTAAATACCTTCCCATCTGGTGAAGGAGGATTTAATAATCCATTAGTGGTATCTTCAAATGTAATTAATAGTACACTATTTTTTAAAATATCCTTAATATCATCCATCTATATAAATAATTTTTTTTCATATATTAAATTTTCAATTTCTCTATCTTAGGATATTCAATCAATTTTGAAGATTTATAATCCATAACACATATTTACATTATCATTCACACCAAAATCACTATATTTATTTAAAATAAATAACATAATTAAAAATGTGATTTTAAATCCCCCTTTATTTTAGTTTTTAATACCCTTAAATACCTTTAAGTCAATATGTGTGTATGTTTTTATTTTCATATACTATTAATTGATAACAAATGAAAAAGGTTTATTGTTGTATAGACATTATTTTTTATTAAAAAAACATCTCATTTAACTTATGATGTTCAATTTATCCTGAATAAATTGAAAGAAATACTAGAACCATATGTTTTCTTATCTATGAACCTATATTAAAAAACTCTATGTCTATATGGGATAACTTTTTGTGGAAAACAAGAGTGGGTAAAAAAGGAATTCGAATATATCTTTAAAGAATCATACATATGATGTTGTTTCAACTCTAAACATGGTGGACTGATGCTTGATTATGAAGGGATGAGTGATCATGCACAACCTATGAAACAGATCACTATTACTATTTTAGATGGTTTTCAATGAGGATTATTCATGGTAGTGAAAACAACCAATAGCTCCCGCATCTATGATAGAGGTGTCACTATAGACCTATTTTCAAAAGGTATATGTTTGCTAGGGTTTCTTACCAATGATGCTTAGGAACTCACATTGGTCAAGAGGATGGAAGGTTAGGATCATCACACCCTATTATGGGAAATTATTACTTTATATATGACTCAATTATAAATTTATGTTATATTCATGAATCCTTCCCAAATTCTAGTATGATACTAGTTACCCTTATGCTAGTAATCAATAATTTTCATATACCAATGTGCACATATTTACATGTTATAGGTATCCCATTGATGTGAATATATATATATATAGTTCTCTATTAATAACACCATTTATATGTATCAAAGGTTCTCCATGTTTACCTTATTATTACACAAAACCTGATCAACATGTTACTATATTTTGAAGCCACATAACTGGGTGCTTTAGAATTTATCTCCATCCAGGAAGATGGTAGATATTTATGGTATCAGGATCGAGACCATGAAATAGGATTCCTATATATCCTTAAAAAATGAATCAAAATCCACATAGTTAGATGACACATAATAGGGAATGTTGTACCTTTAATGTTCATGCGACTCGTATGAATCAATGTAGTCTAATATAATATAGTAAAGAAAACTAGTTGAACAATGATTGGTAACGGTCAGTGTGGGACTTACATATGAAATTAAATTTTTGGATGACCACTGGTAGAATATGACATAATGAGGATTAGTTGTTTATGAAAAGAATATGGTCCTTCTAGGATATGTGTGGTATCATTTATAGTTTAAGGTCATGTGATGGGACCATAACATGCATTTTTATACCATGAGGTAATGATGATATCATCCCATTAAATAATATCTAACTAGGAGTTCTATGTCATGAAACTTAGGAAATTAGAGGATCATACATGGATTACACATATGGGGATTCCTAGTACCACTTATAATTGAAGGGTATAAGGTCACATGACAGCTTTATTTGATAATTAAATTATTGGGGCTTACATATCTACAACATAAGTGTGATTAGACATCAAAAGGTAAAGAAACCACACATATTAGGAAGAACACATGAGGAATACTTCTAGTTAGGAGACTGTAAGGGTAGATGTAGGAGTTATGACAACTGTGGAAGCCTATATTTTTAGGAGAACTCATATATTCATTAGGGGCATAGTTAGATTGGGCTAAGGCCTAGGTTGACTAATTATTTCTGTATGTGGTAGGGGTATTCTCACCAATGTAAATAAGGCTATAATTTCCATTATCAAGGGAATGTGAGACTTTATTACCATTATAGAACCTATCTATCATACGACACACATGGGAGGCACATTTTATCAAGGTATTATAGGTTTAAATTAGAATAATGCAGGTACATATTCCCTTATTATGCCTATAAAATAGTTTTGGAAGAAGTATTAGCGATGTAATATTCAAATAGATTCCTTGGTTAAAGTGGTAACTTAATTTATAGAATAGGGAATTCATAATATATTAATATAATGATAAAAATTTTCACCCTAGAAAATGACTCTTGTGATATATTTCCCTAATAATCACTTAATAAGACTAGGTTTCCCTAGTGAAGGGCCCATGTTATTTTTTTTCTTTAGTGAATAACCTTGGGAAAGGATTATCCCAAGTGTATGACCTTGGGTGATGGGTTACACAAGGGGAATACCTTGGGTGATGGGTTTCCCAAGTTTATGACCTTGGCCGATGGGTCACCAAAGTGGTTGATCTTAAGAAATGTGGCTACCAAGGACATGACCTTGGGTGATAGATCACCCCAGTGATTGACCTTGGTTGATACCCTTACTCAAGCGAGTCACCTCAGTTGATGGTTATCCAAAGTGAGTGTCACGATATGGGTCCTTCACTATAATGAATAGAAGACTAGGGACAAAGTGGACTTTCATGAAGGTTTTCCCATTTGGATGACTATAATAATACTTAGGTTATGATGCAAAGGTATTATAGTGTCATGGGCTATATAAAGGAGTCTCTGGAAGTCTGGATGAAGTGGATTTATGAGGATATCTCTTTCTCTCCCAAAATTGGAAAATATTTCTCTAGTGAATGGATGGAAGGTCTATTTATAGCCAAAGATATAGTCCTAGGTGAAGTGGTCTTGAGTGAGAGAGGCGGTGCATGCAGGGGAAACATGAAAGAATGTTTTAGTGACTGAAAGGTACCCCAAATGAGTTATCCTAGGTTATGAAAGGGGGCCTTGGGTGAGGTAGCTTGAGTGACCTAAGGAGACCCTATATCTTACAAAGAAAGTTTTACTATGGTATTTTTTTATTTCTTCTCTCTACCCCTTTGTTATGAAAAAGGATCACCAATAAATTCCGTTATCTGAATGAGATTTAGGTGAAATTATGAGGATAATATTTATAGGTAAAAATAATCCTAGAATGATAGTGGATTAAAGAATTTATTATCTTCCCACTAGGGTAGTTTGGGTTGGATGAGATGGCCAGGTTGGATGAGCCACACTTGACAGTATAAGCGATCCATACTTTCCAAGATGTGAAGAGTGACCGAATTCCCTATAAATTGGGGTGGTACCCTCACCACTTGGGAATAAAATCATACATCCATCCTGGATATAATATCTTGCACTGATTTAGGGAAAGCAGTTATGCTCTCCGCTAATTTGATGGTTCTTGGAAAAGAGACCCTAGCGAGGGGGGATTAGAGAGGATAGATGGGAGAGGCAACTTGGGAGAGGGTTTTTAGTTTGTTAAAAAATTTTAATAGTGCCCTCAAAACTATCCCATGTATAACATTGGGTGTACCATTCATTCATCTCAATTCACTATACAATTAGGAAGTTGAAATTTTTATAGGATGATAATGGATAGCTCCTCTGATATTGTCTCAAAATCTAAAGTACTAATCAAATTAAGCCCATGAATCTTGAGGTTGAAAAAGGATACTATGACCAATTAAAACCATTCTTTTAATTTTTAATAAATATTATTAAGAGGAATCATTATTATTACATGATATCATACTACTCGACTCTATATGTACTCATGATACTAACTAATGTGGATATCGCTCATCTAGATACTTACCACCTAATTTCATGGATTAAAAAGTACACAAACATGGGAGGTGTTAATATATCATTTAATGTTTCATATAACCCTAAAGGGACAAGTAATTTAACATTATTTCTTCACCATAAAAATATAACTCTAGAAAAAAACTTGAAACGTAACCCGAGACACATTATTATTCATCAATCTTTCACTATTCCAGTATTGATCAAACTAAGGGATGGAATAAAAAACAATAATTGTGACCCAAGGGAGTATTTAGTGTTGAGTGGATGTGTACCTAATGGGTATATGAAATATATGAAAAATTCAAGAACCAACTCAAAAAAGTTACCAACTACTAATTCTTTTAGATTTCCTAGACATATGTATATAAGAATAATAACCTAATTCAGGAACTTCTATGTCACTAGAACTGTTAGAATAATATATTCCATATCATACATGGGAATGTGGGTATTAGATTATGAGACATCTAAAAGATTTTAGGGGTTCCAATCCTCAAGTTCATGTATGAAAAATTATTCTCCCCTTGGGTTGCACATAGAGATCTCCCGCAGGTACCTCACATGGTGGGGGTACTATTAAGAATGACTAAGGTGACATGGAGAAAGAACCTAGTTCCCAAGTTGACATAAATATGAGACTTATATGATAATTTTCCCAGTGAACCATGAGAAATGGTTCATATTCAAACACCTAATGGGGGGTCCTTCCATTCATAAGAGTGGGGGGTGTTGGGATATACTTATCGGATCTTGAGCAGGGAAACTATAAAAAAAGTGGGTATGAAATCAGTCTAACATTCTTAGAATACACCCATATAGTATGGTTCATATTCATTTGGATACGTGGGTATCTCTCCCTAGTACATGATTCGAACAATGGGTTTAAGATGAGTACATTTTTTATGGTGTCCAATATGGAAACAAGGGAGCCTGTGGGTTTATCTGTTTCTATATTTGAAAAGATCTGCTGATTATTGTTACATATTCTCACTAGAAGGCCCCGTTTTTCATCTAGGCAATATTCTAGATATTATATGGATGGATTGTATCACACTTTAATTCCAATAATCTATTCATCATAGGCGAGATCCCACGATACATATTTTTACCATTTATTCAATCTATTTCAAGAATTAGGATATTATTAATGAATTTTAAAGACAATCACTCTTTATTATTCATGGAAAAATTAAATTTTTTATATATGGACTACCCCTAATGAAATAATAACTAGTGATGAAAAAAAAATATTTTCTTTGGTTATATTTGATGCCATTGAGGAATATCATATTAGTGGCTCATGTTGACTATAATATCATCTATAATGATTATGAAATGTATCTCTTCACAATTCAATTATGATACATTTAATACAAAGTGGTTCTTTCTCTAGTGAATGTGTTATAGTAAGAAAAAACTATAGTAGCCTGAATATTCTAGGTGATGATATCCTAAGATACTATAAATTTTATGACCTATATCCCCGCTAAGGGTTAATTGTTTTGTCTATTATTTGACTATGTACTTTCTTGGGTATTATTGTACCCTCAAGGGATATTATCAAAGACTTTTCCTTGGGTCACTATTGAATCTCCATTGATCAAATGATAAAGGTTTAATAAAGATTATATTATTTTTTATAATACATCTGAAGTTATAAAGTGTTAAATGATTTTCGAGTGTCAGTATTCTTCTACATTATGGGTCAAAAAAACTCATCAAGAAGTTAGATAAGGTGTTATAACTGTAGATGAAAACTAGATTTCCCAAAACGTAGTAAAGAACCCCAGAAATTAGATCATTATAAAGGAAACAAAGTCATATTTGAGATAGATATATAAAATAGTACATGATCTTGAGTAAATATATTCGATGGTCCTTAAGAATTGTGGGTCCTCTATCAGATCAACATTCATGTTCCCAAAATCTGAAATAAAAAGGATTATTTAGACATTGAATTCAATAATAACCACTTTATATCTTGGATTAATATCCAAGAAATATATATGTTGATATGAGATACCAATTTTAGGGTTTCAATCACTAAATGGGTAGAAGACATGAAAGTATATGGGATCCTTAAAGGGGTACTCAATAAGTCTGGGGATATATCATGGGACCCAATTTTTAATTATGAAGAGACAAGTTTACACTTTTATTATTCATAAATTTTAATTCTGGAATATTACTTAATATCCATATTTATGATTTTCTTAAAGAAAGAGGACGTGGGAGCATCCACAATAACAATCAACTCGTCTGAGTATAAATTAGGGGGATCTACTAGGGATGAACTTGAATAGATCACCCCTCCATATATATATCTATTCAGAAAGAGAGTTAGTCCCAAATAGGTACTTGGACTAGGTAAAAAATTCCTAGGGAGGCCGTAATTAATAAATCCCTAGCTGATCCCCCAATATCAAGTTGACCCCCTCCAGATTAAAGAGATTAGTACTTTTTAAGCTTGTGACATTTCCCCCCTGGTTAGCCATCACCATAGAGGCCATATGGTCCACCACCCTGTTACCTTCTGGCCATATATGTCCCACCAACATGTTTCTATTGATAAGGGTGCCTTTTAATTTAAGGATAATGTATGCAATTGACCTGGGAGTGGAACCTTTCCCCTTCATTGAGTCGTGAATGATCATAGAGTCCGTTTCAATCGGATTGAGAGCGATGCTCTTCCAGAGGGATAGTCTCAATCCTGTGAACATGGCCTTTTCATTCGCTTGGATAACACTCCTCTACCCATATAATGTAGAAAATGTTATAATGACACATCCCTTGAGGTTGTGTACTACCCCTCCCCCTACATTAATCTCGAGATATATGGCTTGCTGAAGTTCAGTTTAAGCCCCATGGATAGCAGTATACACCTGACCTAGTGACCCCTCGGCCCGGAGAGAGGATGCACCAATGACATGCTTGAATATAGGGATATCAATGAGGGAGATTCATTCCAGTTCATGAATCCGTTAACCAAATCCACAAGTAGGGATTAGGTTCTCATGATAATGGATTTAACTGTAGACAGAGTGCCCTCAAACCTGACCTTATTCCTATCCTTAAAAATACACAAACAAACCACAATCAAGATGATATATCGTGCTATTTTTTATGGTCTATAAGACTCCAAATCATAGAACCATCTTTCCAAGACTGAGGTGCCAATACCATTCGGAACGAAAAAAGTAGTGATGTCACCAAAAAACATCCAGACTTCCAGGGACCATTCTTCTTCTAAAAAGAGGTGATGAGAGATCTCCTCATAGTGAACAATAAATCATTGAAATCTAGAATCCTTATTAACCCCTATATTATTCACATTGTCATATGTGGGCACTACATGGTTCTGAATCCTCTAGGTAAGGAAGTGGACCTTTGCTAGTACTCTCTTGCACCAGACCGCTTTATTCTTGTAATCCTCTTACCCTTGTGTGGTCGATTTCCAGTGGATGTTCTTTGAAGATAAGGTCCATAACTTAGACACAGTGAACACATATTTATATGGTTCACAATTGTGAAAAATGAAATTAAACACTTCATATTGTTCCTTGTTCAACATGAATTTGAAGAAAAAAGGGTGCATGCTGGCCTCTATGAAAGACACCAGGGGAGAAGAACACCCAGGGAATCTGATCATGGAGCCTGCCCAGTTATGCTACCAAAAGAGAATATCCACTTTCCCTATGTTCCATCGGGAGTGCTGATGAGGGTTGGAATAATAGGATATATCAAATAACACAAAGGGGATATAAGGCTACCGATATCCTTCATATCCCCCCCACATTTAGAGCTCATAATATTTTCCCAAAGGGTAAGCTCTTCCATAATATCCCATGCCAACTTTTCATGAATGCAGTGGATGGTATTCTCTAGACTCCTTATGTTGATGTCACCTTCATGAATAGGCCTCTCTAGGATTCCCTAAGAGGTCCAATGAAATTTCTCTTAGGTAAAAGCATCCCAAATGAAACTCACTAAGATCTTATCAATGGAATATATTACCCCCTAGAGAATAATGATAGCTGAGAGTGCATGAATTAGAATGTATAAGAGGAAACTGTTGATTAATGTGATTCTTCCCCCAAAGGACAAATAACAGTTCTTCCATTTGAGGACGCGACTCAAGATCTTGTTCATGATTCCATCAATGTACTTGATATGGGTTCATCTAAAAGAGATAAAACCCCAAGGTACACCATTGAGAATGTACCACACTGTATATCCAACTCGGTGTATAGGGAAGTGTCCTAGTGGCTACTACATTTTCTCGAAATGTAGGGGTGGCTCTTGAAATGGTTGATAACCTGACCACTCCAGTGACAATACTTACCCAGAACTTTGTTGATACCACCAAGAGATATTATGCTAGCATTGAGGAAAAAATTGAATCATCTGCAAACATCAGATCAGAGATCATAAACTAATTCATATTTAGATGATAGGGAATATGTCTCCCATGGAAAAAATTCTGTTGATAAGCCTGATATGGGTGTCTTGTATTAGAATAAAAATGGTTAGTGAAATGGGATCTCCTTTCCTCAGCCCTTGGGACATCTTGAAACATCCATGAATATATCCCATGAAAAAAATACCATCCAAGGAGATCTAAGGAATCTAAAAATAAGGTCCATATCCCATGTATAAATTCCCATACCTATGAGAACCCTGTTCATGAAACCCCATTCCATTCTGTCATATGCCTTGTTCACATCTAGATATAGGTCCATGTTTGATCCATGGGTTTTGAAACTTATATCATGAATCAATTCATGAGAAATAGAAATAGTTCCTGGGATTGGCTGATCCATCAAAAATCCATGTTTGTTTAATGAAATCCACTGAGGAATAAATTTATACAAGTGTGAGTTGATGATGCATGAAAAAATCTTGTAGGGAAAATTACACATACTTACCAATCTGTAGTCGAGAATAGATGACATCTCCTTGATCATTGGTAGTAGGAGAGTCTTACCACCTACCACCCAAGGAATGGCACCTCCTTAAAATAAATCCTATATGGACACAACAATATTATCTTTAATCACCTCCCAGGACCCTCGGAAAAAAGAGCCTGAAAAAATGTTGTGACCCAGAGCACTCTATGGAATGAGATGAAACATATATTCATGGACCTCCTCCTCCACTGGGACAACTTCAAGGAAGGAATTATCTTGGTTCAACATTATATTTGGAATCACCTCCAGAATCTCTAAATTCCCACCAGAATACCCATTCAACATATTTGGATTGGGAGCTCCAAGAAGATTTTTGAAAAAAGAGAAGTCCATCCTCCCAACAAAATCCCTATCATCCGAGTATGATCCATCCAGAAGAAGAATAATCTGTTTCACAAGAATTATTATTTCCTTGATGCATGCATGTAAGTAGGTCATGTTTTTCCCCTTCATTGTGCTACTTCACTCTCACGTGATCCCTAGCTCTGTGTTCTTGCTTCAGGACCCTATCTTCTAATTATATAGCTACCAAAAAATCCGATAATCCCATTAACCCTCTAGGAGTCAGAGATTCTAGACTATCCCCACACATCCTACAAGTGACCCACCCAATATAGAGGTTCCTATTCACCTAGAAAAAGTGGTGGTTATCATATGGATGGATAGGTTGTTATGGTTGATCCATTTATAGTGATATATGAAAGTACCCTTGTTAAACGTACTTGATAAGCCACATTGATCGTTGATGCCTCCATTACCATTGATGAAGTGGAACCTTGTGAGAGAAATTCCTAGGTGATTCTATTTATTGGGGTGATTTCAACTATGAAGATTATCTGGTTAACTAAAAGGGGTGAGTTTCCATACTTCCCATTCATGAATCTGAATTCACCCACTAACATGTATTTCCTGATTTTATTTATAGTATTACCACAAAAAGTAGAGGATCCGTACAAATGGGATCACATACCAATGATAAATGTCTTATAGGGAGAGATCCTAATCTATATGAGTGACATAATTCTAGATTACATTCCAGTTTTAGGGAGTGAATCTTATCTATGTAAACAAATCCTTGACTATTACCAATACATACATCAATGTTCTTGGAGAATAAATGAAATTTGATCTATAATACTCAAAAGGATGAATTAAATGAATATATGTATCATATTAATTATTACTTCATGCTTATGGGAAGTGAGGGATTTAACAATTAGGATCTTCATACCAATTTAAAGGTAGTCATCCATGTCTGGGAGTAAGGAGGATCAGTT
This sequence comes from Viscum album, assembly GCA_963277665.1. Lineage (NCBI taxonomy): Eukaryota > Viridiplantae > Streptophyta > Magnoliopsida > Santalales > Viscaceae > Viscum > Viscum album. Next base: position 2,092,051,445 of record OY728152.1, read on the forward strand.
GATGGATGTCTTTACCAATAATAATTAAAGGAAAAATCTATCATACATCATGCTATTGCATTTAAAAAATATTCATATTATATGGTAGTTGTGTTAAAGAATTAATTTATTATTGGTAGGAGGATTCTTGAATAATCCAACATTAGTGGGAGCTTGATGGTGTTGGGTATAATTGGAGGGGAACCAAAAGCTTTCAGAGGAAGCTCAAGATGGGAAGAAAAAGGATGCTTATGAGGTGTAAATACATCTGAACATTGAGTATGTTGAGCCCAAAAAAGTATTCAAATTTACCCATATAATTTTGGAGGCCCAAAATTTCCCTAGTGAGTTTTAGGATTCTACAAAGAGTCTCAGACAATAGGTAACTTGTAACAAATATCGACTCTACCATGAAGATGTTCCTCTATTTTTTTTATTAATGAATGAAAAAACATCTTGTCTCTATTTTGATATTATTTTAATTTAAACCATTCTAATAATAATTATTTTAGTCTTAGAGAGGAATATTGAGATAACTCGAATCCTCCAGAACATTAAATTTGAATGAACAAATCCAATCATGTTCCCAAAACACTAAACTCATAAGGGGTTATTTCTAAGCATCGCTCATAGATGGGTATAGTAAAAAATACAAAAATAATTCACTAAAGTTAGCCTATTTGTATATATTACATCATGAAATTGGTTCATAGATTTTTTTAGAAACAAATACTATCACCATGAACTAAATTTGGTCCATTCGATCTGATGTCCTTCTAGATGTGGCTCAGAGACGGGTATATGCACAAATACCATCATTGTTCGCTAGAGTTGGTCTATTATGATGGTTGTATGGTTTAATTATCATTATAAGGGTGGTTTCTAATCAATTAGAATGATAATCGTAATGTTTAGTAGGGTTTGAGTACCCATATAAAATTTCCTGAAATTTTCCAAGTCTAAGAGTTCAAGTAAGAGTAACTATTTTTTTTAAGGAATGAAAGGTTGTCCCCATGATTTTTGTATATTTTTTTTAAAATAAATTTTTATTAATCTATTTATGAAGTGTCTTAGTGGGTAGGTACTCAAATTTTACTTAGTTTACCCTTTTTAGGGTTTCAATGTGAGAAATTTTATACCTTTTCATTTCTGAATGCTCAAATTTTTATATGCTATTTGAGGTGAATTCCTAGCCTATAGACACTGAACATTTTCCCATACCACCATTTATAATCATTATTCCTGGTGAGTAATATGTCTATTTCCTTGTATATTTTAAGATCATGCACATCATAACATTTCACTATGTGGTTTAGAGTAACTTTTCTAGGACCATTAAAATGTTCAAGAATGTGGTACCATATACTTACTTCGATAACATTTATGACGCTTGAGAATATCTTATTATGGATATTGAAGCCACTTTGATAATGTAATTATGGAATTGTTATGTCATGAATCAAGGTTCATAAATTAGGCGTTATGAGATGAGTTACACATTAAAGGATTAACCACTTATAATTTTCAAATAATGGGTTTTACATAGTATTATCAAATCAGACAAGGATAAGAGGACATATTACTTTAGAAATAATCACCTATGATTATGAGGCTAGATTAGGGGTGTATATCTAGGATCCAAATTAGAGAATGTATTCATAAATAAGTATTGTTGTCCCTAGAATCTATATAAACTCATTATCTATAGCCATAAAATATTTTAGGGGATTCAAACACTCAAGAAATGAAGTATGATCGTTGAAGAAAAAACTCAAGGAGGGTTCTAGTTCTCTAAAGACCACATCATTGTGAATTGAACATGTTAGCGAGGTTAATATTTTATACATTATTAATCTTAATTTTTCCTAAAAAAATAGGGTATAAGGAGAATGGCTCAGATTTTACTAGGGCCATGTGGATAGACCCATTCAATTTGTTTCTATTTTATTTATGTTTTATCATTTTTAAAATATTTTTATGATTAAATCATATTAAGAAGAGACTCAAATTTTTCTATGTCAACCCTTTTATGAGTTTTCAACCTGATAAGTTTTATGTATCTTTCACTATAATTATATGTTATATTATAAGGGAGTTTCACATAGTTTAATGTTGTGGTTATTAGATGAAGAGGGGTTGAGATAATCCATTTAGTGGTAAAGGGTAATGTTAACACAAAAATAATAGAGAAACCAATTCCACTATATACTATCTTAGGGGGGTGGGTGGGTGAATATAGTTTATGGTATTTATTTATATACCTATTTAATGAGAATAAAGACCTATTTGGGACCCCTAGGATAATAATTTACTAACATCATATGAATAAGGTGTGGTAAAATTGAAAAATACAAATTTAGGTTATTAGATTAGGTGTAATGATGTGGAGAAAGTATAAAAGGGATACTCATGTATACATATTCAAAAGATAGGCCAAATAAAAATGATTTGAAGGTATAAATAAATTCAAGGATCACCCCTATAGGATGAATATTCTTATGGTTTATGGGATTCAATAGGGTTACTTATACAGGTTCATATTAGTGGAATAGTATGCATAGTCATGAAGAGGATTCCTTTAGGGTTGAATACTCTTGTTACCAATAGACAGGGAGAGGATTATGGTGATCTGAGATACTCAAAGAAAAATGTGTCATTTGTAGGATAATATATTCTAAAATGGTGATGTAGGCATCCCATACGTCATTTGACCAAGGTTAGGCTATTATGGTCCATTGTTAAGGAATGAGAATGGATGATGGTTTGTGTAGTTTAACTCCATGTGACATGGAATCAAATTATTTGTATTTAAAAATCACATGACTAGGACTCAAATTTATTCCCCATAGAGATCATAATTATAAAAAATGTTATGGGAATATTTTATCATAGTATTTGTTAACCAAGATTTTCAAGTTTTCTGTCATATCCATAACCATTAGAGCCCATAGGGGTAGAGAAAAAAAACCCGTGTAGATCATTTTAATGCATATGGGGAATATTCATGATAAATAGACCAAAATTAGGCATAAAACAGGAGACTAAAGAATAAATACATATATAATAGGTTTAATAATCAATCCATTCATGATTCTAAAAATGTCCTTATATAGATCAAACACATATGCCGAGGTGAGTTAGAATTGAGTCTCACCCAGAATCACTAGGGTGAGAGAGGGTATATTTAATTCTGATAGGGATTGAGTCTGAGCCTATTATAAGATATTTATACATCATTATATATCCCAAAATAATAATAATAATTCAATATATTGGTCTTGAAGATAAATCCCATGGGTATATCTTACTCATATGTAGGGGAGGAAATCTATTCATGGAAATTTCATTTGATCCCATCATAAGATATATGGGAATCACTACACATCCCATGAAAATAAAAATAATGTCACATTCAGTTCATTAATATAAACCCCTACATATATATTTATCATATATAGGGGGTATTATTTTATATAAATTGTGGGTGGGTCCAAAATAAGAGATCTAGGCATCCCTACATATTTTTTTCCCAAAATGAATCAAACCACACATAGTTCTTGAATGTGTGTCCCCTGTATAGATCTATTTCATATATAATGGGAAATTTCATTATATACTATTTTATTAGATTATAGATATTACTATGATAATATATATCTTTGTCACTATGTATCCTAAAGTGATAGGAATCAATCCGGACATAGTTCTCATATGATCCCTACACAGACCAAGCTCGTATGTTAGGAGAGATACATTTTTGATTGATAGGAATTGTGGTTTGGATTATGATAGTGGGTCTTGGAATAACAAAATATCCTATAGGTATAGTAATTAATCCACACATAGTTCTTTAATAATATAACCCCTACAAATATCTAAATCATACGCAGGGGGTTACGAGATTTTTTTTGAATTTTCAGATGATCCGATCATGAGAGATCCAAACATCACTATAAATCTTATTAACATAGGAATCAAGACACATGCAGTTATGTAATGGTTCCTAATACAAATAAAACTCAAACATAGGAATAAATTAGTTTTTTTGTATGACCCTAATAGAAACAAACTATACAGAAAGAATCCCTACATGGATCTAATTCTCAAATAGGGGAATGAGGCCTGTAGAAAGAAAGTCACTCTAAGTAGTATATTATCTTGCATGATGAAATATTTAGGGGGATCAAAGTTTGAGGGCCTAATAACTATACCAATTTGTACTATATTTCATGGATAAACAATGATAACCTTGGTTTCATGTAGTTTAAGATCGTGTGACATAGACCTAAACCTTACAGTTTATTATCATTAGGATCAGACACTATTGTGCAGTTTTAAGTGAAGAAACTGGGATAATGAACATATAGTTTAACATTATACTAAAAGTACATAGGTTTTATGTGATTTAATGTACTTCTACTAGGATATATGACCATTGTGAGAATTATGAAATGTATTTCTTAAGAAACCTCACATTTTCAGAATGTGTAATGTACTCCATATCCATCATGGGAAAAGAGTAAGATATATTGTAATATGCCTTTTATGATGTAAAGTCCTCCTCAATTTGGTTTAATATTCAATTGTTTATTCCCTAGTATCATCAATGTTCTTTTGGAACCAATACCAGCTCTTATTAAAGGAATGAGAAGAGGTAGAATTTATTATTAAATTTCTAATAAATTCAATTCTAATGAAATTAATGATTGTATAGTGTATGAAACCTCTTCTCATTAAATCATTATAACTCAATAAGTTTATTCTATGAATATTAATATCCTGATATCTAGTCATAGATAATGATTAATAGTGAGGTAAATTCAATTTTTATGTGAATATACACCTCTATTTCGTAGACAAGTGAACATGGGGTAACTTGTTTTGTAGCATGGGTTGTGTTAGGATAGGCCCAAAAGGCATTAAAGAGTTCAGTTGGACAATATTTGTTATCTTTATAAAAAATTTTATGTATTATATTTGATACAATTTTATTAAATGTATTTATTTTCCAATTTTACACTCTATGATAGTGGTATGAATGGTTGGACTTGATGCTATACTTCTGATACAACCTTTTCAACTCAGAAGTACATTAATACGTTCCATTTTATACCAATATTATGTGAGGAGCACCTAATCTAGTAATGATATTAATATTCATGAATTTGAGGAAATTATTCATCATGAATTCCTTGATGGGTATAGCATCGACCCATTTGGAAAAAAAGTCATTTGAATAATATATATAAATAATCTTCTTAGATATGGATAGGCACATGGTGCAATGATATCCATTCCCCATATGAAAATTTTCCAAGAGTATTTGTTAGTAGGAAATTACTATAGGGGATGATGGGTGAAATTGGAATGAATTTGATTGTAATGAAACTTTCTTGTGAATTCCATACACTCATGTAACATTTTTGAAAAAAATAACTAAGACCTCTAATTTAGAAGGTGATCCTTGTTCCTTAATGATGATAATTAAAAGATAATTTATGGAATTCTTGCATAAATGGTGAGTTTTTTCCATCATTAAATGTATCTAAGGAGGAATCAATAAAGACCCCATTTTTAGAAGAATTTATATTCATTTGGCCTACCCAGAGGGAGAAGTTTTCTTCCCAACATCACATCTTTTCATTATTGTCTTGATATGATAGAGGAATACCATTTTAGATATTTTTTATTATAGGGATAATCTGTGTAGTAATATTATTGGTTTATGAGTATGTTTTAACACCATAACTTAGATTAGTGTTAGTATGATTGATTTACACCATGTCACAGGTGATTATTGGGGTAGCTACACTATAGTGTTCAATACGAAGGACTGCCTCAACCTAGTTAGGTTCATTTGGGGATATGAATATATTAACCAGTGTATGAGAATAATAATTCTTTCATCATGTGATATGATTCACTATTGGATCAAAAGGTAATTATTCCATAATTCCTCTCATGTAGATAAGTAGATGGGTCATATATTCTTTCTTAATGGCATATTCAACATTGATATTCTTAATCACTAGTTCAGAATCACCCTTAACATTGAAATGGGTTATCCACAATTATTAGGCTAGTTTTAGGCCATCATTAATATCTTGGTATTCTTCATTATCTTTGGTGCAAATGTTGGATAAAATGAATGAATATGGTAGAATATCCTTGGATAGAGTGATAAATAGAATCCCCAGAACAACTTGATTGAGATTTGGAATTTCCATTAATTTCCTAGTTATTCTTCAAGAGGATCCACCAAAATATATCTCCCAAATTTGGGGAGCTTCATGTGCATAAAAATCCCATTTATCAGGAAGTTTAGTATATATCGATATAATCTTTGATGTAGGATGAGCTCGAGAAAATTTACTACCACCTTCCCTTTGATTGGATTATTCTATACAAATTGGATTTCATATTATTGTAGGATAACTACCCATCAGGATAGAAACCTAGTCAGAATAGGGTGATAGAGGATATATTTGAGTTGGTTTATGTGGGAGACCAGGCTTAATTTATGGTTCTAAAAGTATTGCCTCATCTTTTTCATAACAAAAAAATGAGTGGAAGATAGTTATTATCAATATAAAAATACTAGGTCTTAGTATCAAGCATTTTCCTACTTTGATAGTAGATACTATTTTCTCTCCAGGAATCATTTTTCTATGTGAGAAGGGGGACAAACAATCATTTCATTGTGGAAACATATTAGATAAGTGACTTACCTTATAACAGTGGCATTTGGACTGGTGTGTGAAACATTTATCACTTGATATTTTTGAAGGAATCTTTTATTTCCTTCCACCATCAGTAAGTGACTAACTTTTTAATAAAATTCATTAAGGGGATTAATTTCGAATCTAGATTAGCTATTAAAGTACAAATGTAGGTAAGGGATACCTGAATCCCTCTCAATTATTTATGTTTTTTAGGTGGTATAATTGTGAGTATCATGCAATTATTCTTAGGGTAATAATAAATTTCATGATATAATACCCAAAAAGATGTGATTTTTATAATGTTACCCCCGAATCTCATTTTAAAGGGTTCATCTTTATATTATTCTATTGTTTTTTTGAATATTGTTTAGAGTTATTCAAGATAATCATATCACTACCAAAACATAACCCCCAGATCACTAAAATAATATTCCATGCTCATTCATAGAAAATAATTGAATACATGATGCATGGAGCATTGGAAGGTGGTATCGATAATATTCAAGATTTAGGGAATGAAGTCTTAACAGAATATCCCTTAGAGTGATCTATAAGTGGTGGGTTCCTTATCTTTAGGGTCCATTATGATCTGATTATACCCTAAGTATCCATTTATAAATTAAAGGCTTTTAAATCCTTTAGTCACATAAATAAGGTTCCCTATAAATCAGAACTATGAAATCATCTTTTGAGTAGTTTTGATTGTGATCCTTGAAATCAATGAAAACCTTGAAATTCCCATTAATTTTATAAATGGGGATGATATTGTGATCCTTTTCAGGTACAATACCTCACAAATGAAATTGGATTTAATAATGTTACCAAATTTGGATACTACCATGAGAAAATGAGAGGGATGAATTATCCTAGACACTTTATTGAAACTTAAATGGTCTTTTTTAAGAACAAGATAATGGGTGGACATATCCAAATCTATCTCAGGAATCTATTTATAATTACATAAGAACACATCATGGTTCTATTTTGCGAAGGAAATTCTTATTTCCTTCTCTTCCATAGGTATAATAGAACTGGTCAATGTGGTCCATGAATCCTCTACTATACCCACATTTACTTGTTTGAGATTATCGATTTTGTTATATATTCATTTAACAAATTTTGGTGGGAATATTTAAGGTCATCCACTTCTTCTTCCATCTCAATTTTTGTAGAAATGTTTTAGGATTAGTTTATAATATAGGGACATGATAATCCTTTTTGAGAGATGGTGAGTCATTTCTAGTACCTAATAGTGATAAAGTACAAGAATAATGATTATGATCACTATGTAGATGCAAACTTTCTTATCTGCAACCATCTAGGGTAGAAGAATCATTGAAATCTAATGATTTAATAGATATCATAGCAAAATTTAAAATTTTTTATGATGGAATATGGAGTTATCTAATATAGATAGTGTAATGAGTGTATACTAGGGTTTAAAAGATAGAAAAGTCGCACTCTAGTTCAGGGAATTTTTACCAGTAGTGGTAATCTTCCCAGGTGTCACACAAATGCCACTAGATGGGTCTAAATTAGTTGGAATGGATGTAACTATATGAATATAGTCTAGTTGTGAACTTTAGTGGATCTTTGGGGTGGGTTAAAATGACTTTATCAGGTTGATAAGAAATATATAATCACTATTAATAAAGATCTAAATGTTTACAGGGGTGGTTCCAAAATTGTTGGTTGTGGGAACATGCGTATCTACCTCTATCATAAATTGATTTTTATCTCTATTGTTTAAACCCACCTTAGTGTACTCGGATTAAAAAAATTCAAAGTGGGTGTTATCTCTATAAAACAATCCATCATTTCCATTGATGTAGTAATTTAGGCACTGATATTATGATGATAGCACCAATTCATGCGTATGAAGCTAATGTATTATAGGTAGAACATTATATGTTGTGTCCAATTTGATAACCATTAAATTAGAGTTAGACACCAGGCCTCCAATCTACGATTTGAATTCGATCTTTATGATGGGATTTTTCTCTCTCTTGTTATACACATGAATGACCAACATTGAGGGAGAGAAATTATCCTTACTATATCATAATCGTTAGAGAGTATGTTTTAGGATAATATTAATCTCAGAGACATTATAAATTAGATCTTATTTATTGTCAACATTTTCAACATGACCTGAAATTTTTAGAGGTATGATATTCCCATGAATTATGTCCTCCAGATTTTACTCTATGAATGAAATAGTGGTATGAAATTCTATTGAATTAGCTGTCACCTGAAACACCTAATCTATGATTACTTCCTTATAAAACTCCAAGGTACTTTGGAGGGCCTCAACATGTACTTATCTAAGATCTATTTCAAGGTGAATATCATATAAAATTGAGAGTTTGGTTGGGGAAACCACCAAATATTTAAAGATGTCATACTTATTTACCAGAGGGTTGCACCTCCAAACATGGGGTTTCTGCTTTCCATGTGTCTTAGATGTAGATATGATTGATATAGATGGATCTAGATCTTAGATAGAATTTAAAGGCCTATCTTTCAACAATGGGTTGATCTGAGTTGGTCTACCCACTTGTTTGGGCTAATCAGATACATCTACACTTGGTAACCAATCTTCCAATTCATTTGGGTTTTGTATAATCTTGAGGGATTCAATGGTGTATCTATTCTTCAATTGGTGTTTCTGATGTGTTTTTATATGGGTTTCAACCACATATATAGATTCAGTGGTGATGTAGTTGGGATACTGATCTTATCAATGATTATATCTCTACATGTTCCCTCAACATTTGTGGATTATACCTTAATCTTGTTGGTTAGGTACAATGAACTTGGGGTTATATACATATTAATTTTCAGAGAATATTTATTCTAAGTGAATTAAATAAATACAATAAAAAATAAATAGTTCATCGAACAAGGATTCTATGTGGTGGGGTAGTTTATGTGCTTCTAATGACGAGGATAGAAAATACACAAGAGTATGCACCAATTTAGGAGTCTGATAAGACTGTTCTTCGTGTTCCCAATTCTTCTCCACCAGTTGTGTCTACCTCAAAATTATGGGTTCTATGGGGTTCCTTTGAAGAATACAATTGGGGTTGGGACCATAATCATTTGATAGAGATATTCCTCGAAAATTAAATGATCCTATTTAACCGTCTTACAGGTCATCCCACCATCAAAATTTCTTTCACATCTAGCTGGAACTTCTTACTAGAGACATTTTTATTTGATTTTACGGTAGAAACATGATCCCGTTATGCTAATTGTTTCTCCAATACTTCTGATCCATAATCAACCATATTTAGGAGGATGAATTTGAAGATCAATCAATATTGGATAGTGTACCCCAACCTCCAGTGAAAATATAATTAATTACGATGATCACTGAGGATGACTACATTGAGTATCCAAGGATTAGGTAACCTAATAATATTTTTTTTATTTTCTTTGATGAACTAAAAAAGAAACATTTTATTTATATAAATAATAGGTTTTGTTTTTTCATTCCTTATATCATGAGAGACCTTAATCTTTCTCTGCTTCTGAGAGAAGTTAGTTTTGTTGTTGTTGTTGTTCAACAAGAGGTTACAATTGATTTGGATCATTTATAGGTTATTTAAAAATTTATTGTGCTAGTTTGAGTGTAACAGTGAAAATATTTGTATTACCAGAACATATTATGAATGAAGTTGGTGTGGATCAGGATTTGGCCCGAGCTTTCTAAATAGTGTTTTCTAGATAATGGGACATGTTTGTAGACTCTTGAAACTCTTCCATGTATTTCAATAGGTTAAAAAGTAACTATAGTTTATCATGGTGGTTTTGTGTACAAAGTACCAATAGTTTCTCCAATGGGAGTGTAATGTAGATAGAGTACTTCTAACCATTCCATCTAGAGATAAAGTATTATAACCAATAATTTTCATGTTCTTTAGTTTTTTGTGAGGTTGAATACCATTATTTTTTTTAGAATTGAGCTAAATATAGTTAATTACTTAACGATTATTGTATTAAAACCTTATGATGGACCCTTATGGAAATAAATTATTCCAAAAAAAAATTAGACCCACTTGAATCAGTACAATAACCTCAATTTTATACCTATTTCATGTCTGATGGTCCCATCATTAGGCTACATCAGGACATGAAATGTGAGAGATACAACTTTAGATATACCATTCCATAAAAGGTAGAGAAAATATGATTATCTAAATTTGATAGTGGAAGAGAGGCATCAACCCATTTGGGATTTAGTTTCCTTTCAGGCTACATGGGGTACTCTATCTTTCTAGGGAATCCATCTGAGTAGAAAGAGAGTCAATGGTATTGAGGATAACATGTGGTAGAATTATCTATCATGTCTTATAAGTGTGATTAGTGGACGACACTTAGTGCGGTTGTCTTATAATCATTGGATTTTGGATTACAGTTCATGCTTGGTCTAGGTGACTATCCTGATATGAGGCAAGCTATTTCCATAATGGAGGGAAATCCTGATCTTCCTCAATTTTTTAATTTAAGTAGATTGAATCTCTATATATAGATCTAACCCGATGCTCACATTTTGTTCCCATGGGTATATTTACCCCCTCTTGATGAGTGGTCAGAGAAGTATTTACTTATGCATGAAGGAAATTCTTGGTTTGAATATTTCGCTTGAGTAATTCCTCATTCATCAATTTAATATTGAATATCTAAACCCCGTATTATGAAATCTTCTCTTCTGTAGAGAGGAATTCCGTCTCTCTTAGTGGGGAGTGTGACACGACCACACCTTTTGTCATTTCTTCATTGGAATGATGTATTGGGGGTTAAAACTACTTGTTTAAAGGTTCTAGGATTTGGGTATTCCTCTAATTATAGGTACACGTTCCCTCGTCCCATGTTTTAGTGAAACCCACATATCAGAAAAATATTCCCCCATTCGATGCCTTAGTGATTACTTCTTTCTCTATATAATTCTACCAGATTTGAAAGATGATGTTAACCAAGGAATAATATGAATCAAGAATCAATTAGTCGTTATATGATCTATAGAGTGACTCTTTTTTTCTCACATCCTTTTCAAAGGTTGAATTGATGTATTTTTCTAGGTTCCACTCCTGAGATATATTAGGGGATTCTCCCATATCCCCTTCAATAGTGGTCTGTTTTGTCTTGTAAAATTTTCAAGGACTGATCTTATTTATTTTTATGATCCTGTAGATTTTATTTTTAGATGGTGATCCTAAGTGAATATTTTAAAACCATCCAATAACTTTCCTTGAATGATAGGGGCATGTCACATAGTGGTAGGAACAGTCAGGGTACTAGAGATCAATAACCACTTCCTTGCATGGAAGAGACAAATTTTCTTATAGGAGATGATTATAATGCTCCCACCTATAAGGGATGGTACTAATATAGATTTTACACCAATTCTCTCTTAACCTACCAAAAATTTGAAAATTTCAGTGGTTGTGGTAGTTATAAAAATCCCTCTAGTCCTATAAGCTCAGGTTGACTTAGATGCACTACCAATATCTTACAAATCTATTGGGTATTTTATGATCTTAGGGGTGATACTGGTGGTAAATATGGGCCTACACATTAGATGAGGTTTATCTTGAATATCCACCCTATGTGATTCCAATGCAATACTCTTGATTTGGTATATTTTCATCCAAACCTGAACCAGGTGTAATGCCTATGTAGAGTTTGATATCTCTTCCATTGGGAGTAGCACCATGGTTGGGGGATCCATTTTTCTCATCTAATATGTTTTATGACCTTTCAAGAGGCCCATGTCAGGACCTACCAATGGACCACACTCCCCAGTTACACCAATTTTGTGACTTAGAAATGGTATTATTGTATTGTATTATCCATATAGAATTCATGTTGTTCATTCCCGTGACCTCTCAAATGGTAAAGAAATTATAGGATGAAATATTTTGGGGACTCTAATGACCTGAGAAAGAAGTGAAGTGAAATTATCTATACTCTCTCTATCTCTATATATGTACTCTATATGATTCATCACTAATTTTTTTTGGAGTGACTCCATACCATGGAGGAAATAATTTTACAAGCTCTCAAAATTATTTTACAACCTCAGGTTTTGAACTATATAGAATGTATCAAGGTATATCTGATATAAAATATTGTTCACTATCTAGAGATTATCATAATATACCTAGTAAGATAGGTTCTTATCCTTTATCCAATGAATTTTCTACCATAATATTGGGAATAAGGCATGAATTAATCCTTTAGAACAACTAGGATGTAATAATGGGTAGTGGAGATGGGCTAAAACATAGTCGATAGGTTGGTCTCGACTAAATATTTCCCAGAAATTATGAAATATTTAGCATCCTCAGAGAGAAAATGTTTCACCTAATCTATCCATCATAGTTACATTCCCCATTCATTTTTAGAGAGGGTAGGATTCCATTCTACTAAAGGAGGTGGTGTAACATGAATTGAAATTGAGGTCATGGGTTTGATCTAGCTAGAACCTTTAAGTGTGACATGGTTGGAGGATGATATCAAACTTGATTCAACAAGGGTATAAACTTATTACTAAGATGGATTGTTACTAAAAGGAGGAACTTCTTAGTGACCAATCGATGTGCCAAAAAGTGTAGTAAATTCTTGACTTTTGATTTTCTTGATATGAGGAGGACTGTCACTACTGGAATCAGGAAGATAGTATTTATGACCAATCCTTCTATGGTCAGGAGGAGGACCTTAACCACATAGGTTTTGAGGAGGGACTCTATATTTACAATCTAGATTATCTGGAGGAGGACCTCCATGTATGTGTTTTCTCTCACTTATTGAATAGAAGTTGGTATATTCTTGGAGCACCATAGATAATAATTATAGGGCGTTGAGTGTATCATCATAGACCGGTGTAAGAATATGGGCATGATTTTGTGGTATTTTCCACCCAAGGAAATATATTATTTTAGAAATTCCCCTTGAGTAATATTGATGATATTTATAGATGAGAGTGAAATAAAAGTACTCATAAAACATTGACAGATCTGGTTTATAAGCTCCTTGGTACTGAGTAGAAAAACATATCAGTCCCTTATGTTCCACCAAAATATATTCATAGATAACTTTACATAGAGTATAAGTGAGTGTTTTTATTTTAGTTGATGTCGATCTATGTCATTGGAATTACTTGGGATATAAGTGGTCTAGAATTCTTACCTTATTTTGAGATTATTTTAGTATATATTAATAGTAATTCAAGATAAATGTTAGAATAGGAACACATCTTGTCTAATTATCTTGACATACTAGTTTTCCTCTTGAAGGGGTGTGAGGATATGGTCCCACTCTTATATAGTATTTGAGATATTATGACGATATTATTCATCATCGATGTTAGTAAGAGTATGAGCCTTCCCCCAGATTATTCCTATAATATAATGATATCCACCTTCTTTTATAATTCTAGGATCTACTAGCAACTCTATAGGACATGGTTATGAATATTGTCTTGTCCATCTATTTCCACTAATATATGATAGTGGTCTTCCTCAGTGGGAAGGGGAATGTGAGAGTATTTTTCAATAGTGGCATAAATATAGACCTACTACCATCCTTACTTTTACATTTGGATATTCTAATCGGATTTATGCATGGGGGAAAGAATACACACTACCTCTACTTGATAATAGAATATAATGGAATAATTTCAATTAGTGAATTATTATATAAGACTATTCTTTGGATTCCATAGTAGTATATTGGGAAGATTCTTCCTTAGAATCATGGATATCATCCTGGTCTCTTTTTTTTGAAGCCTATTGTGTTTGGTGAGATCTCCAAGATTCCTAGGTCTATGGGACCAGGGAGTGGTCTACTGGGTGGAACAATCTATAAGTGGTTGAGGGGTGGTGGATTCATGATGCTGGTGGTGATAGTTGTCAGAATGTTTCTTGGGTGAACCCATATTCTAATCAAGGTCATGTTCGAGTTCATAATCCACCATCCAAAATAAGTATGGTGTTGGTTATCACACTTTGAGGATAGGCTCCTAAACTAGTTGGTGGTGGTGAAAAGTGTCACTAGCTTCATTGTGGATCTCATTGGACATGTTGGGATTGAAAAAAATTATTTCTGGAGACCCTTGAATGTGGCCTCTAGGTTTAATATGGTACTATATAAATTTCACTCACTTACCATCACATCTTATACATTGTGCTCGAGATTCATAGAAGGTGAGGTTGTGCCCCTTTTATAGGGGCCACAAATCTCATGGAAGATGGATCAAAAGAACACCTACTTGAAGATGACACCATTTATTATGATTAATGAGATTTTCTAATAAGAGTACCTAAAGGATGAAACAAAACAAGAATACTAATCACGAAAATATGAAAATTATGTTCATATTCAACCAGCAATTTTTACATGTGAATGATTCACTTGGAGTTTTTGTTTCGACACAAAATGGGGTAATCTAACAATTTATTTTTAAGGTATGATTACAGATACAAAATATTTTCATTGGACATTGTTCATATGTCAAAGGGTTTTAATTATGGTTTATTAGTGGCACCAAAAAAACAAATGGATCCCACATCCATGATAGAGTTGTCACTACATACTTTCTTTCCAAAAGAAAGCAGTCATTGGGGTTTATTATTAATGATGCTAAATAAGGGATTTTAGGCTCATCCCACCCGATTATGTGGAATTATTTCATACTTCAGGACTCTTTTATAGATTTAATTCATGATCAAGAATACTTTCCAAATCCCATTGTGATACGGGTTACCCTCAAGCTATAAATCGATTATTTTCATATATCAATGTGAATTCATTTAAATCTAAGAGGGATTAAATTGATGTGAACTTATGTATATATCTTAGGTTCTCCATCAATAAATAAATATTTATATATATGAGGTTTTATATATTTATCTTATAGTTACTTAATGATGATAATATGTATGTCACTATGATTTAAATCCACATATCTAGGAGATCGAGAGTTTATCTCAGTCCATAACGGAAATAGATGTTTTTTTGTGAATATCGAGCCTATGAAAGGGGTTTTAGAAGTATCCTTTTAAAAGGAATAAAAACACACATAGTTTGATTCCACTTAATGAGGCACACCATACCTTTTAAGATCATGTGACGTAGACCGATCCATACATTTTAACATTGTGTGGTAAAGAATACTCAATGAAAGATGCCAAGTAATGTTTGGTGTGGGACATAAACATGAGTGGAACTATTTGGATTACCTTAGAGAGAATATAAATCAATGAGGATAAGTTGGTTTGGTAAGGAATATGACCCCTCTAGGATATGTGTGGACTTATTGAGAATATAGCCTTGATGAGGATGATGTAGTTGATATAAAAAAATAATATAGACCTACTAGTGAGGATATTATATTATAGATAATATGAAAAAATGATAGGATGGTTCATATGAAATAAGACTCTAATGTACGAGATGTTCAAACTCACAAGAATATAGTAAGGTGAAGGAAGGATGTATGTGATCTCGTGATGAATATTGTCCAATGAGAATGGGTATAGAATATATTTTTGGGTTTGAACATATGGGGGGAATCCTATGTATACTTTTTCATATAAACCAAATCCCACATAGTTTTAGATACACATTTTAGGGTCATGTTGTTGGATGATACTGTGTGATTTTACATCAATCATAAGGATGTTGTCTTGTAGTTTAACATTGTGTTACTGGGACGTCTATGTCAAAAAAAATTAGGTAATAGAAAAATATGGAGGAATTATACATATGGTTCCACCCATTCCTACATATGAGTAATGTATTAATGGTTAAAAATTATTCATCATCAATAATTATATTTATGGGGATTTCACATCCAGTACAAAGGTTCGATTTGAAAGCATAAGGCATATATGATTCATATTCATGAAAGTACACAGGAGGATAAAACCAATCCAAGGACAACACATACTTTTAATAAATAAACATTCCATTTTTTTAGATTCATATTCATTAAATAACATATCTATCCATTATATAGTCATATAGTTTTAGTTCCTATGGAAATATAGATGCATAAACAACTGGTTTATAAGAGTCTCCCATTATGTTATTATTAACTAGAACCATTATTAAACATATCTTCCCTAAAACTTTAATCATAACCTGAGGAAACAAAAACATAAGAAAGGATGAGATAAAGTTCCTAGTAAGGATAAAAAAGGATACAATAATGATCAAATGAGTATAACATGAACATAATGGTATAAGAACGTGATTATAACTTTTGGTAATTAATACCTTGCATATCATAGATGATAATCTTGAGTCAGGCAATAAATTTTCTCACACCATAATACATGAATAAAAAATTATACAAAGAACATGATCCATGGGAGTATAACATTCACATAATGTATGAGTTTGTGGCATACACATAATGCTATAACTTTGTGAACACCTATAAATAAAAATAGGTTCACTCATCAAGTTAAGGACATGAAATCAATATATCACATAAACTTATAGACATAGAACCAGGTCTATGGATAATCTAATAGATATAAAAGGAAGTAATACACATAAACCTACGGACATGAAAAATAGGTCCATGCATAATATTTTGAACGTGAAATCCATTTCAAGGCAAAAACTTATCAATATGAAAACCAGGTCCATACATAATCTTATAAACATGACAACCAGGCCCACGCATAAATTTGGGAACCTGAAATCAGGATCACACATATCATATTTACATCATGAGTTATCCATATTTAACCAATTTATTGTAGTAAAATATATGCCCCACCATTCAAGTTATGAAAATCATACATATGTGTGCCACAAGGTTATAAAACACTCATCATATCATAACCCATGAAAATAAATGTATTTTTTAAACATTTAATCATAACATAACCCATGGAAAAGAAATAGTTTTAAAAAATATTTCATCATTTCAATATAGTATAACCCATTTAAAAGAAACATTATTAATAAAAATTTCATCATTTTATCATAGTATAACCCCAAAAAATAATTGGGTTTCATAAACATCTTATTATCATAAAAATAAATCATCCACATAAAGTATAAATATGGTATAATTTGACCATATCCCGAGTATATAATAAGTTTTATCATGGTTTTTTATTTTATGAATATATTTAACAATAATAGACCATTAAAAAAATCTTGAGAAAAATACAATTTCGATATTGAAGTCACTTCATTAAAATCTAAAAATTTATAAAAATATTATTGAAAACAATTATTTGAAAATAAAAATTGGAATTTGTAAAGGAATATTCAAATAACATAGTGATCACAATGGTAGGAAATTTTGTTCATACCATATAAGTTAAAAACAATCATTTCATACTTTTATAAAAATGAAAAAATTACATTGTTCAAAAAATAAAAAGAGGATTCCTTTCAAAACCATTTATTCAAATTAAAAAATCAAAAAAAAATACTTTAAACAATAATTGGATAATTTAATATTTTTATTTAATTTATTTTTAGAAAATAATGATATGGGGGTAAAATATTTTTCAACCAAAGAGAGAAATAAGGTTGATTTTCTTTAAAAATACATTTTCAGTCTCTTGAGTACTTAAGGTGAGGAAAATGAAATGGAAAAAAGTATTTTCTAGAAATATTTATATGAGATGAAAATTCAGGAGTTTATTGAGAGATATATCATAATAATTCATCATTAGAAACTCAATCATAAACAATGCCAATAAAAAATTAGATTATAACATAAAACCCTTTACTACAATGGTAATATTTGAATCATATGCCATATAAAAGAAGGAACCTTAGATAGATATGTAAATACACATAAATTTCATAATAACAGTCATAAAATATATTAATGGGTAGTATATACACCACATAAAAGAAATAAGTGGTGAAT
This sequence comes from Viscum album, assembly GCA_963277665.1. NCBI lineage: Eukaryota > Viridiplantae > Streptophyta > Magnoliopsida > Santalales > Viscaceae > Viscum > Viscum album. The sequence continues at coordinate 2,092,070,054 of OY728152.1, forward strand.
ATAACATGTGTCCCATGAAAATAAAAGTGAGACTAAAATCCCATACCACAAGTCCGATTTCTTTTGTACGAGTTGGAAAATACTATATAATAAATAGATATTGATTTTAAATATATTATAAAAATATATTCATATATATTATGCCATATATTATTTATTTATAATATTTTGCATCATTTTATTAGTAATTTTTATTAAAATCATTATTCTGGGGGGTATCTGCTTCGTTTTTCATGTATGTTTTTATTTTATAGTTTTTGTACTTACACATTGATCATGGTTCAATAATATAAATAATTTTAATAATTATATAAATATAATATATATTAATTATATAAATGTTTATATTTATTAATAAATGTATATATATATAAATTAAGTACATTGTTTATGGAGATGGTAGACTATATGTATGCATGAATGCTGTTTTATTTTTTGACTAATAGAGTAGAAGAAATGTAAATAACAACTCAAAATTAAAGAATAATTATTAAATAATTTATATAATATTCATTTAATATATCCTCATTACTATACAATTAAAATATAATTGAAAAGTGAGTTACATCTCTTCATGGAGGTGGTAGTCTACACGTAAGCACAAGTGGCATTATAATTTTCCAACTGTTTGGAAGGGAAGAGGGAAGATGTGATATTATATTTTAAAGAGGTATAAATATGTCATAAGTTTAATATATAATATTAAAAATATAAAAATAACCATCTATAAAATATGATTTTGAGAAATGGATTGTATCACTACATGGAGATGGTAAGCTGTACGCATACACAAGCGATAATTTCACTTCTCATTAGATGGAAATATGGTGAATAAAGTTGGTTTCATAATCATAATAATATTTTAATCTATTTATGATAATGATTTTATTATTTTATAAAAAATATAATAGATTTATAGGAGGTAAAATAAGTATTAAATAGAAAGTGATTGCTTAAGGCGATTACCTATTCTTTGAAACAACTCCTTTTTGATCTCCACTTGAGAACCCTAGGGTTGGTTTTTTGGGAATAAAAAAACCTATAAAATGAGACTAATGAAATTAGTAAGTGATTATGGTAGGAATTTTTCAATATATATGGCTCAAATTGGAGTGAAGAATAAAAATGATAGCTGCCCTTTTATAATTGAGGCAATGAGGACTTTTGGAATTTCTCAAAAGATTAAAACAAAATAAAATCACTCTCAATAAAAAATTCTTCCAAATGGTTAGGTATTCAAAGATAAGGATTAATGGGGTAAAAAAAATCAAAAAATAAAATTTTTATATATTTATGTAGTGTTTCAAACCTTATCATTTGGGTTAACCCCTTGGTTAACCAATTTTAATATTAACTAATATAACGTCTTTTACATACTTAAAAGGTTATAATTTTACATATAAGGTGTAAAGTGGATCATAAATGGAAAAGGAATAATTTTTTAAACCATATATATTATAAATTTTCCTCATTAAATATTTTATGTTTTTTTAAATAATTTAATAAACTATTATTTTGATAAAAAATAATTAATGTCAATTATGGTTGTATTCATTTAATTTGACTTAAAGAACATAAATAAAAAAGTTGGAATGTGATTATAATCCATTTACACATAAATATAATTCTTTAAATATCTAAAAAACTCATCTAACATTATAAATCACATAAATTATATTTTTTTTTTATTTTTAAAATAATTTATTTTATTTTTCTATTAATTAAAAAAATAATTCATCTGTGATGTATAAGAATTTAATGTAAATAAATAATTTATAAAAATTATAAATAAATTTCTATTATGAAAATAATTTAATTAAAATCAAAATAGACATTTAGATTCATTCATAACTTTATTTTTTTTACTTATGTGGACATATAAGAGATATTTAAAATTACAAGAGTGGCTTTTTATAACATTCTTTATATTAAATATTATATAAGTAAATTTCATAGAAAATTTTCTATTAAAAAAATAAATATAATCAATAATATAATAAGGGAATAATTAAATTTTTCCAACAAAAATTAAAATGAAAAATTATGGTCATATCTCTTATTTTTAACCCAGATTAACCCGATTTATCATTTACTGAGGTGAAAAACATTAACGCAGTAACTATTCATATTAAATAAAAACAAAATTGGTCTATTTACCAAATTTCAACCAATTTATTCTAAATATAGAATCAATTTTATTAAATTTTATATCTATAAGTTCTATAAATTAATTTTAAAATAATTATGAAAAACATGATGAAAACCGTTTTTTATAAAAATAATCTTTTTAACATAAAATATTGTTTTTTCCTATCTCATGCTTATAAAAATATTAAATGAATTTTAAAAAAATGTCTAATACATAATATATTTAATTAAAATCATTGAATAATATTTATAAATTTAATTTATTAATAAAAAGGCACATTGCGTGCATAAAAACAATTTTCCAAGAAAATGTCTTTTTACATATAGAAATGTTTTTACACTAAATTCACAAATAAAATTGATTCCAATGAACCAAATTGGATTATTTAAAATATAAGAGAAATAATTTAACTTTTAAACCATTTTTTAAAAAAATGGATCTTTTTACATACAAGGAACAAAAACAAGGTTTTCAGAAAAAAGTAGTATTTTTCACTATCCACTAGAAAAAACTTTTTATAAAATTTTTAAAAAATAATTCTAAGATAAATTTGATATGATGATTTAATAAATTCAGTAAATTTTATGAAATAAATTTTATAAAAGTTAAAAAAATATAATATTTTATCATAAAAAATAATAAATAACATTTTTGATGGAAATTTAATTTTAAATATAATATAACATTGCAAAAAAATGAATGTTAATTTCTTAAGAATTAATAAATATATTTATATTGAGTTGTATATTTTTATATATCTCATAAATTAGTTAATACTATTCATACTAGTCATATTAATGGACACTTGTCCAGGAAAATGACATATATTATATTTAAAGAAAAGAAAGTTATAAAATGTCACCCCCACAACATTAAATTTCTATTATATGTCCAAATATTATCAAAATAAAGTTATTAATGAATATAAAATTAAAATTTGATCTTAATTAAATTATTTTCATGATATAAATTTATTTCTAATTTTTATAAATTATATAATTACCTTAAATTCGTATACAATTCCAATGATGCTTTTTTTAATTAATAGGGAAATAAAATAAAATAAAATAAAATATTTTAAAATTAATATATTTTCAGTGATTTATAGTGTAAAAAGAATTTAATAGATAAATAAAACATTATAGTGATGTTTAAAAGTATTATAATTTAATTCCAACTTTTTTTTCTTTAAGTAAAATTAAATTAATAGCGTCAAAATTGACATTAATGATTTTTTATCAAAATAATATTTTATTAAATTATTTAAAAATCATAAAAATCAAGAAAGTGGAAAATGTTGGTAATATATTGTCTAAAATTTTATCCATTTACCATTTATTATCAATTTGTCACATTATATGTAAAATTATAACCATTTAAGAGTGAAAAAGTCACTATTGTGATTAATGTTAAAATAGGTTAACTAAGGGGTTAACCCAAAAGATATGGTTTAAATTAACACTAGAAAATATCTATTTTTATGGGATTAAAACCCTATAAAACCTTATCTTGGAATAATTCTCCATTTTTAGTGTTTGGGATAGGGAATAACCACATTATATTTTAATCTTTTAGGAAATTCCAAAAGTGCCTCTCATGTCAATTATAAAAGGGCACCTCTCTTTATTTTCTTCACACCACATTGAGACTTATAGATAGAAGAAAAACTGAAAAAATACCTTATAAACATAATTATCTACATTATATAGTTTATTTATTTCCTAAAATATGAATTACAGGGTCCCCATGAGGAGATCTAAAGGAGTTGTTTCAAAGAAGAGGTAATTACCATAACCGGTCACTTTATTTTTATTTATTATTTTACCACCAATAAATATATTATATTATTTATAAATTATTATATTTAGTATAATAATTATAAATAATTTTTTTTATTATGAAACCACATTTATTTACCCACTTTCTATAAAATGGGAAAGGAAATTATCACTTGTGTGTAAGTACATCTTACCAACTCCATGTACCATTAAAATTAATTTCTCATCACCATATTTTATTAATGGGTATTTAAATTATTTTAATTTATATATATTATAATAATTACATAATTATACTTCTTTAAATATAATATTATTTGTAACTTCCAACCTTTTAAACCATTGGAAAACGATAGCGTCACTCATCCATACATGTGGGCTACAACCTCCACAAAGAAATATCATTCAACTTTCAATTATATTTTAAATTGATTGTAATAAGGATGGATTTAGTGAATATATCTGAAATATATTATGTAATAATTATTATAAAAATTGTATTTATTATTATACATTATTTGTTCTATTAATAAAAAAATGAAAATAGTGTTCCTGCGTACGTAAGACATACTAGCTCCATTAATGGTCTAATTCATTTTTATATATCTAATTTTATGGAAGAATATAAAACATTATATAATGAATATATATTATATTTATATCATTATTAAAATTTTGGATATGATATAACCATTATCAAATTACAAGGACCAAAACTATCAAACCAAAACATACATGAAAAATGAAGTAGATACCACCCAGAAGAGTGATTTCAATAATGAATTGAAAATAAATGGGTGATTAAAGGTTATAAATGAATCATATATGGTATGATATATATGATCATGTATATGAAAAATATTTATAAAAAATATTTATTTATTATACAGGGGTTCCAATTCGTATACAGGAAGTCGGGCCTAATGTAATGGATTTTCATCTCACTTTTATTTTTGTGGGACACAATCCATATTCCCAACTCATTTATTTTATGTGGTGTATATAATGATTGTGAATTTATTTTATGATAATTATTTTTAAATTTATGGTGATTTATATATCCATATAATTTATCTAATTCTCAGCAGTTATGATTCAATGGTTACAAAATCTTAAAATGGTTTTATGTTATTATCTCATTGTTAAATAGGATTGTTTACCATTAAGTTTCAAATGATGAATTGTTATGATATACCTATCAATAAACTCGTGATTTTTCTTATATACTAGTTATTTCTTTAAAATACATGTTTTCTTTTTCATTTTACTCAACTTATATACTCAAGAGATTGAAAAGGTGTTTTTAAGTAAAATCAACCTTATTTCTCTCTTCAGTTAATTTTGTTTCCTGTATATCAATGCTTTCTAAAAATATTTTAAAGACGGTTTTAAATATTCTCCAATGATTTTGAAATTCATTTTTACCCATGTTTAATTTATACAAAATGGTTTTAAAATTAACCATCTTGTCTTTTTCTAAATGAGGTACTTGTTGAATTTTTACTAAATAATGAAATGAATGTATTTTTTTATATTATACAATATGAAATATAATTCATGCCTTAAGGACTGATAATTACTTTAAAGATTCCTTTAAAAGTTTTCATGTTTATTTTGTAATAAAATTGTTCCCAATATTTTTTCAAAAAAGTTTTATTTTAAATAAGTAATTTAAAAATTCAATGTATATTTTCCTCAAAAATGTTCTAATGATATCTTAATGGTATTTATATTCATAATGACAATAACCCTTGATATAATTGTTGATTTACTGGGGATATAATCGAATCATATCTTCTTTATTATTTCTTAATATGGTTTATTCTTATGATGAGACGATTTTTAGGAATTCTGTTCATTTTACATGGGTTATTCTATGATGAAAGGATGAAATGTTTATGAAACCTGTTTCATTTCCATGATTTATGCTATGATGGAATGTTTATGAAACCCATTTTGTTTCATGGGTTCTAATATAATTTTTGTTTTATGATCCTATGGCATAAAAATTTATGATTTTAATCATTTAATGGGTGGGACCTATATCTCCCTCCAATGCATTGAGTAAATATAGATAACTCATGAGGTAATATGATACGTGTGACCCTAATTTCACCTTCAAAATTTCATATGTCGACCTAGTTTTCATATCCAAAAGATTTTTTTAGATCTAGTTTTTATGTCAATAAGTTTAAATTTGGACCTTGATTTCCTATCCATATGATTATGAATAGACCTAGTTTTTATGTCCATAAGTTTAAGTGTGGACCTTCCTTTCATGTCCATAAGATTATGCATAGACCTAGTTCAATGTCCATAAGTTTATTTAAAGACTTGAGTTCATGTCCTCTACATGATGAGTGAACATTTTTCTATCACTAATGCAAATATGGCCTTTATCTATGCTAGAAAAGGGAATTAACAGCGCTAGAAAAGCGCTGTTAATCGTGGCGAAGATAGGGGTCCCTTTTATCAGCGCTTAGAAAAGCGCTGTTAAAGTCCCCTTTTATCAGCACTAAAAAAAGTGTTGATAAATGGGTTTTATGATAACTTTTTTAGCACTGTTAAAGGACCCATTTTATCAGCGCTTTTAAAAAGCACTGATACAAGTTAAAAAATATAAAAAAAAAATTAAAAAACTATTTTATGCATATCGGGGGAGGGGCTTCAACAGTGCTTGAATCACCCCTTCAACAACGCTTGAAACCCCCTTCACAACGCCCCACCCCCCATCATAGCCCGCACTCCCCAGCCACCCCACCAGCCTTTAATAGCACCCCCTTTCCCCTTTAACAAGGCTAGAAATTATTCCACACCTACACGTGTGACCTTCCTCCACCAGGATTCAAACTCGGGACCTATTGCCTACACGCCTAAGACTTTACCACTCCACCATATTGCTTTGCTCTTCATTTATTAATATATCAATTTATTTATATATATATTTCGTTATATTTACTCGTATATATACATATTAACATATATATACTTATATCGATATATATATATATAGTTATATATATATTGAGTTATATGATTATACATATATATATTCATATATTAATATATATACTTATATTTATATACTAATATATTTATTCATATACTAATATATATTTATAAGATTATTTTTGAATGCATTTATAAGATATGATTTTTATGTGTGTTTATAAATAAATAAATATATATATACAACACACACACACACATATATATTATATGTATATTTGTATGTATAACTACACATATTTATATATATCTACAAATATTATATATTAATATGTATATACAAATGTTTAGAATATATAGAAAATATATATCAGTTTTTCAATACAAACACACACATATTTATATATACACATACACATTATATAGGTATATAAACATACATATATTTTTATTTTAAATACAATGGATATTAGTTTTTTATTTAGATAATGCTTATATATTGGGAAATATATTTTATATGTAGATATGTTTAATTATTTATTTATAAAATTAAATTTTTCTATTCAAATATATAAAAATATGTATATATTGTTATATATTTGATTATAAATAATAGTACATTATGAAAAATGGTATAATTTTAAATCCATAATATGAATACAAATGTAATCTATTGAAATAAATTCATTACCAGGTGAAAAATGGAAAAAAGACCCCCTTAAACGAGGCTGAAATTCCATCAAATGTTAAAAAATTTGGGTATCTAGACTAAAAACTAAGTTTTGGAGGACTTATGGGCCTTTTTTGCCAAGAAAAATGTGACAGAAGGTTCCCATTGATCATAGTGCATAATTCTTATCACAAGCTTTGATTAGATATATTGTAGAGCTCAAACAGCACCCAGATCGAAATTTATTATCGTTTGAAGTTTGAGTTACATTTTCAACTTATTTTAGATATTTGTTTTTTGATTTTTTGTGTCTTTAAATTGTTATTAAATTATTTTTAGTCAATGATACTTAGAAAATTATTAATTAATAATATTTTTAAAATATTTTATAGCCATTTTCACTAAATTTATTATATATTAAATGTAAAAGTCTATTTATACTTATCTAAAACATATTTAAAAAATATATATTATATTTTTATCAATATAAATATACTAATATATCAATCTATTATTTTTATGGATTTTTTTTTGAAATATACACTTTATCAGCACTAGGAAAAAGTGCGGATAAATCCCCCCTTTTATCAGCATTAGTGAAGAAAGAGATGATAAAGGGGGACCTTTAACAGCACTAAAAAAAGCGCTGATAAAGTGTCACTTTTAACAACTCTTTTTTTAGCGCTATTAAAATTTCCCTTTATCAGCACTATTTTTAGCACTGATAAAGGCACCCCCTTTCTCGGTGATTTTTTTCTAGTGTTGCTAAATGGTGGCACTGCAGAAGCCCAGTTTTGTGGTAGTGTATTAATACATGTTCATAAAGTTATAGGTTTTTGTGTTTGCCACAAAATTATGTCTTATTCTAATGTTATTCTCTCATGGATCATTTTCATTGATTCATTTATGATTTATGTCATAGGAACTGACAAGATTTATCGTATAACTCAACATTATAATATATGAAATACAAGGTATGAATTTCCAATTTTATGATCATATTATTATACCCTTATTCTCATGTTATACTCAAGTGATCATTAATATCTCTGATTCTTACCGTTGTCAAACATCCATGATCACCATTTCTTGTGTTTGCTTTTCCCCAGGATATGATGAAAGGTGATATGGTTGATATGTCCAAGAATGGTGCTAGTTAAGAATAACTGAATGAGTGACTATGATGGTTGTTTATGTTTCCATGTTTCCAAAGGCACCATACTTATACAATTATGGATTTTATAGTTATGTTATGTAATGAATATCTATAAAAAATGATGAAATATCTATGTATAAAAAATACAGGTCGTTAAATAGTGGGTTTGGGATAGAGAGGCATTGCGTGCATGTGACACTGGTGGAAAAAATGGGTGACTGAAAGGACCCTAAGCAAGGTATCCAAGGTGATTAAGGGGGACTATAATATCTTTCCCCTTCTCATTTTCTTGAGAAGGCAAACAAAATTTCTTGGCCTTAAGAGACATCCAAAAGGCACCAAAGCCTAGAAAAAATGTCGTAGGGCTTTAATACATGTGGGGGATGATTTTCTCTTTGAAAATAAAACAACCAACCCAACATAACATAACCAAATAACCAACTACATGATATAAAATATTAATAAAATACAAAGAAACATTTAATTTATATCAAAACCACCACAAAGAGTACCACATAGAAAGAATAAAAAACAACCAAGTGTACAACAGAATACCACCCAATAAAACTCAAAGACAACCATAACTCCAATGCTCCAACTTACTCCATGCTCCACTCAAAGAAACATCCCATGTATCAATAAGAACCACTAAATAAGTTTGATAATTTATCTTTTCCCATGTCTCTAAAATAAACATCTACAAGAGAACTAAAGTTCCAAAGAAGGGGTGAGTAATGAAACTCATTACATTTTACCCCCAATAACTTCACTACTCATGACACCAGGATGGAACTAGTTAACACTTTGTATATAATTTCTTATATAAAAAATTTTTAAAACTAGTTTATAACTAAATAAAAATACATTCTATTGTAAAATAATTTTCTCAACACAATAATAAATTTCAAGGAAAGAAACTAAAAACATTCTTAAAAACTATTTTATATTTCCTTTTTGGAATATCTCATTCCAATAGAAAAATACACATACATAAATATGCATGATTCGTTATGAAATTTACATACTCAAGAGCAGTTTCTCATCGATCTACCAAGTCATAAAAAGGTAATTAAATCTCATGTTCTATTACTCCTTTGTCATTGAGCACAAAGTCATATTTAAACCGAGCCTCATAAATGAAATATAAACACACACCACCAATTATTCCCAAAAACCATATAAAAACCATTTTAGTAAAAGGAAATTTTCATTGAAACCCTATTCCTATAAATGAAACCAATAAACTATTTTAAAATCATTTATCAAATCACTTTTTATAATAATTCTAAAATTACAAAAAAAATCCACAAACCATCACTAAATAGGGTTTATATCATGATTTTTATAATAACTTATCCATCAAATTCAATCAATTTAGACAATTTGAAACTAATCCAATCAGTTCTTGAAGGAGGAGTTGAGATTGAAGCCACCTACCTCAATATTTATGGAGAAAACAAAGAATGATAATCAAACACCAATGAAACTAGGTTGAAACTCCAAAAAACCACCTTAGATCTCTTATACTATCAAAAAACGAAGAAATATATAATTATATTGGGAATAGACTATATTAGGTCTATCCATAGTGTATGTAGATCTATGAAACTAAGATATGTATAAAATAACAACTATGAAATACCATCAAGAATGACCAAGAACAATCACTTACCATGATAATGCTACTTCAAAAAAACAAGATAATACTTTGGATACCTGCCAAATCAATTAGAGAATATTCCTCTACCTTTGGGAAGAGAGAAAATTGATTTAGAGCCACATAGGAGGGAAAAAAAGTGAGTTAGTGGGGGGAGTGAGATCGCTAATTTTAGGATCTCACATTTAACATGTGCACGGTTAGTCACACAGTTAGGAAAACTATTCACTAATTGTGCATCATCCACTTCCTCAAGGATGAAACTCACATGGTTTTCTCATATGGTTATCGAACCATGTTCCAACAATGCCAAAGTTCACTATCTCAAAATTTCCCCACTGAAAACAGTTCGTTCAAACTGTGTGCCACTTGTACGCCCCCCATGAACCTTTCCTTTAGCCTATGTATCACTATGCATAATTTACTGTATGTGTCACACGATTTTTCGAAACTGTGCATTATCCTTGAACCTGTAGAAAAGACCCAAACACTCCAAAAATATTCTGAACTCTCTAAAACATCACTCATTTAATTTAAATACTTAAAAATAATAAATAGTGGGTTACCGAATTGAAATTGGTCGTGATACATTCTCACCACCATTGGCATTTCCATCCCTAGAAAGTAGAAAACCATCTTTTCCATGAAAGAGTTTTGACCATTTCTGTTTCATTTTATTCTCCCATTCCTATGTCTCTTCCTGAATATGACTATGTTGACACAAAACCCACACTATACATATACCTTTTCCAGGCAATAATTTCTATTTCCATTCAACAATCCACACTGGGATGTGCACCAATGAAGCACATGACTCCAGGTTAACACGATCCCTTGTGATCACATGGTCAGGACTGGGATAATACTTTTTCAACTGAGATATTTTAAACCCATTGTATACCAAACTAAACTATGGTGGTAATTCCAAATGATATTACACCTCACTAATCCGTTACAGTATCCCAAAAGGGCATATGCATCGAGGAGATAACTGTCCATGTTTCTGAACATTTTGATGTCCAAGCCTTGGAGAGATCCTCAAAAAACACATGATCACTAACATCGAATGATAATGACTAGTGATGATGATCCATATATTATTTATGATGAATCTATTCTATCTCTATCCATCTCCTAATCAACTAAATATTCTCTATTATTTTTTAGACAAGTATCCACCCAAACAGTAAAGTCTTTCCTATTTCTACCCAAAAAATTAGAGAAAGAAAAGGAAACCCATACAATAATTCAAAAGTTGACATATATATTGATGAATGATAGTTGTTTTTAGAATATAAATATAGTAACTACATTTTCTATTCCCATGGGCCACCAAAATTCATTACACATGCCCAAAAAATGTCTTCTAATGTTTGTATCATCCATTCTAATTGGTCGTCCATCTGAGGATGGTAATCCATAATCAAAGTTAACTGTGTCCCAAGAGATTTCTATAAGGATTTATAGAAATGAGATATAAACCTCATATCTCTGTATGATATGATTGATATTGGTACACCATGAATCTTTACCACTTCTCAGATATAGATTTTTGACAAGTCCTCTGCTATAGGAGATTCATGAATAGGGATGAAATGAGCCGACTTTATGAGCCAAACCACTATCACCCATATGAAATAATTTTTATAAAATATTCTTGGGAGACCTATTACAAAATCCATTGACATTTTCTCACATTTCCAAATAATAATAGGTAAATACTAAAACATACATGTTGGTCTTTGATGCTCTACCTTAACCTGCTGACAAGTTAAGCACCTTGAAATAAACTTAGTCATTTTTCTTTTCATAATTATCCACCAAAATGTGCTTTCAATGCCTTATACATCTTCTATATTTCAAAATGAGAAACCCATGATTAATGGAGGTAAGCACAAAGAATTTGTTCCAGCCAAGCCATAGGTACAACCATCCAATTTCTAAACCACAACACGGAACTCTCATCCAGCTTCCATCCCTCAATGTTCTCCCCTCAATTGAGTTTTGAACTCATCCCAACACATTATGAATCATATATCTGTGAATCTTTTACCATATTTACAAAATCAGGATCAATCAAAACTGAAAAGAAAACTATAACATCACCTCGGTCTTTACATTCCACATTCATGTGGCCTAGGACCGTCATCAACTACTACTCATTTAAAGCCTCATTTTCTAACTGATCACATTAATTTCTTCCTAATGCATAAACCAATGAATTGACTTTACCCAGTGTATACATCAAGTCAAATTGATACATTTGGAGATAATTCATCCATCTTATTTGTTATCTTTTGAAATATCTTAGAGGAAAAATATTTTTCAAGATTTTATGATCCATAAACATAGTAAATTAATTACCAAATAGTTAATGATGCCAAGTCTCTGAAACATGAACTATGGAAGATGAATCCAAATCACGTTTTGGGTAGTTATTCTCATGCACTCGTAACTTCCTTGAACCATAAGAAACAATATGATCACCTTTAATGAGAACACATCCCAAACCTGATCCTGAAGCATCACAATACACCACATACCCTTGTCCTGATTCTAGAAAAATCATTATTGGTGTTGATGTAAGAATAACTTATAGATCTTGAAAATATTTCTTACATTACTCATCCCATTGGAATAGAACATTATTCTTTTTCAAAGTTTTCATAGGTGAATCTATTCATTAAAAATCATGCCCAATGAATTGATAATAACCATATAATCCAAGAAAACTCTGTATATCAAAGAAATTATTTGGTGGTTTCCAAGATATAATAACTTCTATCCTCTCTGTATCCTCTACAACACCAATTTCAGAAATTACATGGCCAAGAAATCAAACCGCTTGAATCCTAAAATCCAACATTGATAATTTGGCATAAAAATGATGGTCCCTCAAGATTCCCAACATTGTCTCTAGGTCTTTCTCATGCTCATACCTTATCCTTGAATACACCAATACGTCATCTATAATCACCACCACAAAAGAATCTAGATATCTTTGAAATATATTATTCATAAATTCTATAAGACTATTGGTGAATTTTTAAGACAAAAAGGCATTACTACATATTCATAATTGTAATATCTTCTTTAGAAAGTGGTCTTTGGAATATCCTCCTTTTGAACCTATAATTGGTGATATCTTGATCACAAGTCAATCTTAGAGAACCACTGAGCACCTCTAAATTGGTCAAAAAGATCTTCAATGCATGGATGTGTATATATCTTCTTTATCCTAACTTGGTTAAGCTTATGATAATCTTCAAACAACAATATATTTCTATCTACCATTTTCACAAACAAGACTAATAATGCCCACAGATACATGTTTGAACAAATGAACCCTTTTCTATCAAGCTCTTCAAACTGAAATTTAAATTCCCTTAATTCTGTTTGTTACATATGATAAGATGGATGTGATAAAAAAATGGTCCCCAAGAGGAGATCAATCATAAACTTTTCTTATCTTATTGGTGGAAACCCTGATAATTATTAGGAAAACCATCTGGAAATTGATCCACAATTACTGGAAAACTATTCGTCTAGATTCCTTCCATTGATGCCAATGAAAATAATGCCAAATGGTTTGAGTTTGTTCTAACTACTGGTTCCAACAGGCCTGTTACATCTTCTTTTATATTTTGGTATCCTCAAAAGAGATTATCGACTCTATCATTAGCCATAAAACTGACCTTTAAGGTATAACAGTTAGTGTGAGCCTTATACTTTTTCAACCGATCCATACCGATGATTATATCAAAAGTATCTATATCAAGCATAGAGAAATCCCATTTCATCTTGGCTCCATCAAAGCTTATGTAAAATACTCTAAAAACAAGGGCTCAGCATTATCATTGACTAAGAGGATTTTTATGTTTTATCGTAGAAGGCATCATCTCAACTTTTAAAGGCAACAATTCAATATCCTGAGAAGAAATAATGAAGTGGGATGCACCCATATCAAAAAAAATCTTTCATAAACATAGAATTTAAAATAATTGTACCTTGTACCATAGATAGTCCAGACTGATCATCCAAAATAACCTTTTAAGCTCTCTTTAATTACTTTTTTGCTAAACATTTATCTTTATTTACCTATTTAGATTGCATTGGCCCAAGAGTCATGGTATTTCTGGAATCACCATGGATAGCTATGTTATGTTGAATAGGTTGATTTTGCTTCCCTCATCCCATCAAAGCATATGAGGATTACGACACATGAAGAGTGTCTCAAACACTAGACATATTAGTACTATGATAATAGAACTAAAGATGCCCAATCTTGTTAAAATTTTGGAATTCTCTTGGTGGTACTGTATATTATCACCTCGTGTGGTCAAAGGAACAACATTGGAAACTTCTATATTTTTTCACGGATCATGTAGGGATATACACTAATCTATCCATCTGACTTTTATTCATTCTCCCACATTATAAATAGGCTTAGCTATTCTTTTTACTCCTAGTATTAAAGTTCCTACTATTTCTCAGGGGTATCAACAGACTTCCTTCTCACATAGTTCTTGATATGTCTCATTCATCCACTGAAACTGTATTGACTATCTCTGTATAATCTGTAAAACATAGAAGAACAATATTTTAGAGAATCTCTTTCCTCAGCCTCGGTTCAAAGTTGCGTTCCTTTAAGGATGTAGTATCCATAACCTTGGGTGAAAAGAATACTAAATTCATGAAGTTATCTCCATACTTTGTGATAGAAATATTTTCCGACATTAAGCTGAAATTTCCATTTTCTATGGATCTAAATGTGTAAGGATAGTTTTTTGAACAATTTATCACAATCCTCCCAACCAAGGCCCTGATACACTTCAGTATACAATTCTAGATCCCACCACAAGATTGCAAGATCCCATAGAATATATGTCTCCAACATGACTTTAAACTCTATTGGTGTGCCAATGAAACAGATGAAATGATTCATCTTATTCAGTCAAATCTCTACCTTTTATTATTCTAAATCACCCTGAAAAAATGGGTGGAGTCTACATTTGGAACTGGAAAAAATGATCCACTTGTCCTGGATCATCCCTATAGTTCCCTATGTCCACATCCTGAAATTCTTGGACGATACTATGAACTATATGTTGGTTCATCTATGGATCATGTGTAACCACATTCTTCTAAGATTCCTCTTGTTGGTTTCTATGACACCTACCAGGTTCCATTTTCTATACATATAAAAAATTCCATAAGTCTCACTCTATGCTAACTAAAGGATTATTATTTCAAATTATACCACAACATACTATCACAATAGTTCTTTTCAAAATCAACCTTTTTTCATGTTTAACCATTTTTAAATTACCATATCCATGCTCATTTCAAAGTCTTTCATTCGAAAACAATTTTATCATTTTTCAAAAAAAATGTAGTGAACCAAATCATATATCTTTACTAAAAATGAAATATGTACTCCTAGTGGGGAGCCATTTCTACAATGAATTACATGTTCACATAATTGGATAAACCCATGACAATGAGATTCCAAATCCTATAAGCATATCCAAAACTCTTTTTTACCAAACTCCCAGGTAACATGAAGTTCAACATAAAGAAGTTAGATACATCTTTTTATTCTCTACATTGTAAGCCTAAAAAATCATACTCCTTTATAACAACCCAAAACTAGGAATATACCAGAATTAATATCAACTCCAAGAATAAAATAACTAATGACTACTTGTTACACAAAGGAATGAACAAGATGATACAACTTTTCCTGAATAGATTTTGGGTGAAACAAAATAGATACCACTTGTAACATACCACCCATCCTCATTGTCTTGAGAAGGTGTAAGGATGTTAATTGGACTTAAGAGACATCACCAAAGTTCTAAAGGATAGAAATAAATGCCAAAGGGCCTCAATATACATGGGGGATAATTCTATATAAGAAAATAAAACAACCAACCAAACATTTCATAACCAAATAACCCAATATATGATGCATGATATCAAAAAAAGACAACTCAACATTTTATTTATATAAAAAACACCACAAAGAGTACCACAAAATAAGAATAAAAATCAACCTACTATTTAGTGGAAGACAAGCCAACAACACTAAAATACAACCACAACTCCAAATATTTAACTTGATCCATGATCCACTCAAAAAAATATCCCATGTATCACTGAGCACCACTAGAGAAGTGTGATACTTTACCTTTTCCCATGTCTTGATAAATAACATCTTCAAAAGCACCAAAGTTCCAAAGTAGGGGTGAGTAATGAAACTCATTAGATTTTCCCCAAGGACTTCTCTACTCACACTACTAGGATAGAATTGGTTAACACATCTTTAAAAATAGTTTATATAAATCAATTTCTATAATCATTTTATAACTAAATATAAACACGTGCCATTGTAAAATTGTTTTCTCAAAACCATAACAAATTCCAAGGAAATAAACCAAACAAGTTCTTCAAAACCATTTGATATTTCCTTTTTATAATATCTCAATCCAAACAACTAATTCACACATATACACATGCATGATTCATTATTACAATTACATACTCACGAGAGGTTTCTCATTGATATGACAATTTTTCAAAAGGTAATTAAATCATATGTTCCATTAATCCTTTGGCACTGGGCACAAGGTCATATTGCAAACAATCCTCATAAATGTAATATGAACACATAGCACCAAGTATTCCAAAAAAACCATTCCAAAACCATTTCAATAAAACAACCCTTTTATTTGAAACCTTTTTTTATAAATTGAACTGAGGAACAATTTTACTAATCATTTTTCAAAGAACATTGTATAACAATTCCCCAATTCCACAAAAATACACAAAACCATCACTAAAGGGGGTTTCTACCATGCTTTGCATAAAATTTTCTCAATAAATTTAAAAAATTTGAAACTAAAACATTTATTTCTAGAAATAGGAGTTGTAAGTAAAGCCATTTACCTTTTGATTTCTGGTGAAGAAGAAGAACAACACTCAAACACCAATGAAACCAGGTTGAAACTCAAAAAATCCACCTTAGATTTATTATCCTATAAAAAATATAACTATAATGATATTTGGCATCCACTATCTTAGATCAATCCACAAAGGATGTAGATCTAAGTAAATGACAAAGATTGAAAATAATATATAATAAATCCCATCAAGAATTACCAAGAATGGTTACTTATCGTGAGAATATGGCTTAAAACATCAAGAGAAGCCATTAGATCACCTTCAGATAGATAGGATAAGTTTACTATACTTTGGGAAGAGGGAAAATTGAGTTAGGTAAACATAGGAGAAAAAACATGTGAGTTAGAGGGGAATTAGGTGAGATCCACAATTTTTTAATCTCACTTTTCACTCGTGCATGGTTAGTCACACAGATAGGAAAATCATGCGCTAACCATGCATCAACCACTACCTCAATGAAGAAACTCACATAATTTTCTCTCTCAGTTAATAAACCATGTTTCAACCTTTTCAAATGTCACTATCTCAACAATTCCTCACATAGAATGATTTGGTCAAACTGTTCGTCACCCATGCACTGACTGTGCACCTTCCGTTTAGCCTATGTCTCACTATGCATGGTTTCCTATAGGTGTTGCATGGTTTTCCCATGACATGAACCAATAGAAAAGCCCAAAATCACTCAAAAAGATCTCCAATCTCTTCTAAACATCACCCATATACTTTACATTCTTAAATATCATATAGATAAGGTTACTTACTTGAAACAATAGGTGCTATAGGGACCCTGGGTGAGGTAGCTTGGGAGACCTGAGGAGACCCTACATGATACAAAGGTACTTATTTCTATGGTTTTTAGAATTATTCCCTCCATCCATTTGTCCCATAAAATTAGAGATTATAAAAACCAATATCAATTCTTCACTTGAAGGGATTGTACTATAATTCTCGAAAGGATGTCTAGAATTTATTATTAGTACATAATAATGATTTAGTTGCTTCTCTTCAAGATTGATTTCCATATAGTATTTTCTTACTTCTTGAACAAGTAATAAAACTATGGTGGGTGATTATCTTATACCATTAAGATGATTTTATTATAATATCAGGATAGAAAACAATATATTCATAGTGGAAAATATACTTTTATTGACATATCATCCAAAATTACCACATTTTCTCTTAATAAAAAATAAAAATAATTTAATCACAATTAATTGGTTTTAAAAAATGTAATCCATCCTTGAATAATTCTCAAATTTACACAATTATTTCATTGATTAAAAATAAATTCCTCCCCCTTAATGTTAGTATTTTCTTATAACCATGGGTGAGATAATATAAACCAATACCTTTTTAATTTAATTACCTCAAGAAACTTTTATAGATATTATATTTTTATGAGATATAATGTTCTGTTAGTTTCTTAGGTAAGTCATACTCAAGGGATGATCTTCTCCACTTCATCAAGGATGGATTTTTCTCTATATGTACTTTATAATACCATTTGATAAATCATACGAAGATGGTAACTTATTCATATTTCGAATAATTATTCTTTCTCACTTAACTTTATTAGTTATCTATTTCAAAACTAGCATCACCATGAATATAACAACCTAGGTCTTTAAAATATATATGAGTGTTTTTATCTAATGAAATAATTAAAAATTTTCACTTAAAACTATATTTTTGGTATTAGAAGATTATATTTTATTTAGTAATTATTTCATTAGATACTAATTAATTTATTATGAACCTATGGGTATTAAATTAATCAAATTAATTCTAATCCATTACTTAAAAATTTTCTCCAATTTTGTGTTGTACAAATATATGAGTGTTTTTTAAATTAAATGGTTAAATCTAGAATATTTGTATTCAATAAATTTTGCCACCGATGTCTTATATTTTATCCCTCAAAATTCTATTTTATTGTAAATGTATTTAATACATTATGGAAGACTCATAATAGAAAATAATTTCTTTCTAGATAGACTTTCCAGATTCAATATACTAAATGTCCATTGATTTCTATATACCTTAATGTAAAAATATTGGAATGTGGTATTATATGGGGTTTTCCCTTATATCATTATAACCCACCATAAAAATTTCATCCTCTTACAAAATTTTATGTAGTATTTGTGTTCAAATAATTGATAAAAATATTTCATCTTGGAAGTTTCATGGAATATGGATTCATTGATATAACATGTGATTTTGACAATGATAAATTTAAAACCATAAGTTCTATACGTTTACTGAAATGTTCCAACTAAAGTTATAAATTTTTTTTTCAAAATTTTAGGCTAATAAAAGAGAAGGAAAAAATTTTATGACCAAATTATTGTGGTGGGACCCATTTAGTCAGATCCATTCCAACATTGACTTCATGATAGCTTATCACCCATTAAAATGATGATCTAGGTTTCATTATCTAAATGACAAATGTAGATACATTAGTCTAAAATTAGTAAAAAATAAAATATAGTTGAAATAAAATTTTATAAGAAACATTTTAAAGTGAAATTGAAAGGAAAAAACTAGAATTCCCTTGAATGTTTCATATTCATGTTCTAATTACCCATTTGGATAAAATAATCCATTAAAACTCAATGTGAGATATAATAAAATTTAAGATTATGTTTATGATGAAAAATGGGTTATAAAATAGTATTTAATATATATATATATATATATTTATGTATTGGAATTTATATGTAGTATAAATATACTCACCATTAGTATGTATATGTATTATTATATATATATATATATATTTGGAACTAGTTAATATATATGTGATATATATGTATAAACATTGAAATACACACTCACACATGTTATACATATTTTATATTAACCTATAAATTTACTTATCTTTAAATTTATATTCTTTTGTTATTCTTAGTAATATGGAATAATATAATATACATACTGTAAGACTCAAACACTTTTATATGATAATATAAATTAATTAAATCCAAAGTAATTTTTATAACATTTAGATAATTCTTTATATCATAAAAACTACTAATTATAAATAAATAATTATTTATATTTAGAATTTAAAATTATAATATTTATAGAATTAATTTTATAAAATAAATATTATCTATGGACTCAAGAAATTGAAATTAACATGGTATTTTATTTATCATTTTTTGAAAATGTTGATTTTTGGGGTAAAAAGTGAAAATACATTTTGTATGAAATACCATAAATTTTATGATATAATCATGAAAAGATCATGATTTAAATTTTATTAATCATTATTATTAATCAAAATGTATTTAATAAATAACTTTATATCAAATGGGTGATTGATACATTAGATGACCCTAACCAACCTTGAAAACTTTAATTGTCAACATAAAATGTTTGAATTAATTTCATCCCAAATTGATTGGCCTTAATAGAAAAATAATCATTATTTAAATCATTAACACCACCCATTGTAAAGTATAAATACCCAAACCCAATTACCATTCCCCCACACCTAATTTTATGTTCTGTCATTATATAACACCCAAGGAGTCTCTCCCATTTCTCCCTCTTCAATCATGAAGAGTTTTTTTGGTCTGAGGGTTTATTTCTAAGCTATGAAGATCAAGAGTGGAAAGGGTTACCAATCCACCTATTTAATTTTCATGTTCAATAGTTTCATTATATTTTATTTATAAATTCATTTTACATATAATACCCATATTCTTATTATATGGTATTATCTTTTATTTTATATGTTTTAATTGAGAGTTCATTTATTCCCTCTCATAATAGCATTTTCCTAAGCCATTATTATGCCAAAGCAAGGGTTTCCCCAATCACCCCTTTAGTTTTATATTGAAATTAATTTGTTATATATTATTTTAATCTTAATATAAATATATAGGAATCCTTTTAATTCAATGATATTACTATACATTTTAATTATTCAAAATGAGAGATTACTTACACCCTCTCATTATTACTTTTTTTCTGAGCCGTTATAATTCCTAAACTATCTTCTAACAATAAAAAAATAAAAAAATATAGTGTTGTAATTTGGGTGAAGTTTTCAATGTAAATAAATCCCTATCCAGATACTATAAGTCGGTGTGGCTCTGGTACAATTTTATGTAAGGGTAATAACCCCAAAAGGGTCCATTAGTCATTGAATTAGTCATCACCTAGTAAACGACACTGTGCCTTGCAGTATACCTGGTGTGAAACTCTTGGGGGAAATTCTTGTATAATCTACATGCTACTTAAAAACCATTATAAATGATTTATATATCATTAAATTGGCCTCTTACCTTGTAAAATTCATGTATAACTATTTATTCATATATTGGGGGAAAATAGTTTCATATCATATAACTCATTCTTCTATATGGGAAAATCTAGTACAATATTACTCCTTGATAAATATGGTTAAGTATATATGATGTTATTTCATTGAATTTTAAGCCATGTAATATTTTTATATATTTTTGAATTCATTGTACTATTATGTGAGGGTGGGCCCCAAAATTATATAGCCCCTCAGTGCACTGGTAGGTCTCATGAGTCAATTAAGATAGGGTAATGGGAGCATCCTTACCCTTTATATAAGATGTCTTAGCAAAAGGCCTTGATGACATGTTTGATATGTCCAACATTATGTATTCTAGTAACTATATGATCATTTATTGTTATCCAAACATTTATTTATTATTATGTAGGAAATGGATTTCTTTATGCTTTTAGTTTATTTTGATATGACATAACTTAATTATTTATTTATTCCACAATGTGTTATTAATAATTTCTTCTATTAAATTCCACCTTAATACTAATAATCAGAGCTCATACCGTTATATTGTTTTACTTTTCCCTCAAAAACCAAGAAGATTACTACATATGATAAAAGGGTCGTAATGAGAATAAAAATATTTTCAGGTTTTTAGATGAATTATTTTTATTTTTCAAATCAAAGAAAAACATTATTTTGTATTTGGTTTTTATAAGCTTATTAAACTATTGGATCCTTTATATTTATACCATTATAATAAAATATCCACCAGCTCTGGCGTATTAGAGTTGGGGTTGTTACAGTTGGTATTATAGGACTATTTAATAGAAACCTTAGGAACTAGATATAGTAAAACATAGTTAGAAAATAAGAAACATGGAAGAAAACATTTGGATATTCTAGAAGTATTTATAGAAATTAAAAATAATAGTTTTGTTTATGCACTAATTGAGTATATACCATTGTATAGAAATGGAGACTAATGGAAGGAACACCCATGTAATCACTCAAAATCATTTTAGGAAATTCCTTCTATAGAAAGTCAATGATATTGGTATTGGATTGGAGAATATTATGACTATATTAAGTTATTTAACCTATGTTATGACCTATAAACTTTCTCTCATGGGACAACCTATTTCTCTATTATCTGGTTCATCAATTTTGGACTACTTAATGTTGAAATAACCTCTATAATTCAGTGGGACCACAAATCCATTATAATATGAGCAATGGGTCAAGACCCTAGAGAAAGTAATAATTTCCTTGGGATGTGAAGAGAAGGAAAATTTTAGACAACATTAGATATTAGGATATCAAGGATAAGTTAATAATTAGAAATGTAATTTTGAGGTCTTTATAGATTATACTTTAAAGAAATTACAGAAATTAAGTTTACATAGATATTATAGAAACTTTATGGTATAAGTATATAATTCCATGATCCTTGTATGTTTTCAGAGTCTAAGATTTAATAATCATCTGATAATTTTTCTAAAAAAATTCAGTATCAATTTATTATAATTTTCTATGATAATAATAATAATAATTATATATTTTTCTAATAATCAAGGCCTTAGAAATCGTTAAAAAAATATCTTAATTTTTTATAATTGGGAGGATTTAATTTAATTAAGGGGGAGTAATGTAACATACCTTGTCTTTGAAATATATTTAAATGTTTTTCATTCATGAAATAATGAAAATTTTATAGTTAAAACTATATTATTGGTATTGAAATTTTATATTTTATTTGGTTCATTTTTTATCGTATACTAATTCATTTATTAGGAACCTATTTTTTAAAAAAAATTGGGTACAACCACGAAAGCATCACACAACACAAGGATGAAAACTTTATGTGTTTTTATAGAATTAAATGGATGAATCTATATATTTTTTATTCCATAAATTGTCCACCCACATCTTTTATTTTCTCCATCAAAATTTCAGATTATTTGGCAATGTATTTAAGATGTTATGGAAAAATCATTGTAGAAAATAATTCTATTCATACTAACTATCTATATTCAATGTAATAAATATTGATGCCATTTTTGATACATTAATGGTAGAAAATTGGAATAAGTTCTTCTTTGGACACTATACCCTATGTCTTTCAAGTCCACAATGAAAATTGTATCCTCTTATATGATGTTTTGTAAGATATATGTTTTGATAATTTATGAAAATACTTCTATCCTGGAAGATTCATTGAATCTGGATGCATTTAAATCATATACTCTTCTGACCATGATAAATTTCTAACCATATTTTTCTTTAGTTATATGAAATTACCCAAATATTGTTATCTAAAATATATCAAAATTTCAGAATAATATAGGAATGTGAAAAAATATTAAGACCTAATACCTATGGTGGGACCTATTAAGTTAGATCCACATTAATGTTGAATTCATGTCCACCTATCACCCCTCAAAATATGGATCCATATTTCATTATCAAAATAAAAAATGTTTATATATTAATTTATAACCCACACACATGATAAAATATAGTTGAAATAAAATTTCAGAAGAAAAATATTAATGTGAAATTGAAAAGGAAAAATAGGAATTCCCATGAAATTTTAAAATTCATGCACAAATTACAAATTTTGATAAAATAATAAAATAAAACTAAATGTTGCAGATAATAAAATTTACAATTATGTTTAACAAAAAAGGGTTATAAAATGGTATTTAATAAATAAATAGATAAATATATATATATATACACGTATTTAGGTATAACCTATATATATACTTATAACTCGTATGTATATGTATAAATATAAATATGTATATCAAATTGGTTAATATATATATATATATATATGTTATATATATTTATAAACATTGAAATACACATACATATATTTTAAAATGTATATTAAAATATATATGTTATATATGTAATATATATTCTAATAAAGGTTTGGGGAAAACCCCTTTATTAAAAAAGAAAAAACAACAGAAATCCCTTTTTTATTTGGGTAAGGGAAAACCAATTACAAGCCAGAAATCCAGAGGGATCAACCCTAATAAAAAAATCTGAATAGAACTAATTATAGAGGCCCCAAGACCTAAATTCAATGATCGAGGTCCAGCGGGACAATACCCATTACACACCAAATCCCAAACACATGGTTGACACAGCCATTATCCATGCCCACCGTCAGATTTTTTTTTACGTTAAAAAAAAAATATTTTCCAGAAAATGTTTAGGGGAATTTTTTTTTAAAATGCACCTCAAAGTTGGCATCCCGGATGCCGCCTTTTCATTTCAGGGGTAAGGCAGCATCTGCGATGCCGCCTTTCCACAACAGGTTAAAGGAGGCATCCACGATGCTGCCTTTCTCCTAAACAAATCTTTTTTTGATTTTTTTTTATTTTTTGTTGTTTTGTTTTGTTTATATATATATATATATATATATAAACAAAACAAAAAATTTCAGCAGAATTTCTCTGCTATTAAAGATCCAGCGCTACAGCCATTACATCAGTCTGGATTCTGACAGAAACTCTTACCCAGGCCTCCCTTTTATAAGAGGGCTTTCCCTGAAAATCATTCTGTATTTTCGATGTGGGATTCAGGTTCTACCTTTACTGCGTAGTACATTCTGCATTTCCGATGTGAGATTCTGTTTCAATTACGTGACTTTGAAATACAATAAAATATAAACTATAAGGCCAATATAAATGAAATTTTAAACATTCATTAAACATATAATAAATAGTTGAAAAAATAACTTACTCAAAAATGTTGATGAAAAATAATCTATAACCTTTCAAAACCGCCTACTTGAAACTTAAAAATGTTTCAAATATGTGAATTTGAAAGACTATAAAATATAAACTATAAGAAGAATATAATTGAAACTTTAAACATTGATTAAACATATAATAAATAGTTGAAAAAAAGAAATTTCCAAAAAAATGTTGATGAAAAGTAATTTATAATCTTTCAAAACCGCATACTTGAAACTTAAAATTTTTCAAGTGTGTGAATTGGAAAGACCATAAAACATAAAATAGAAGACCAATATAAATGAAACATTAAACATTGATTAAACATATAAAAAATAGTTGAAAACAAAAGCAATTTCCAAAAAAAATGTGAATGAAAAATAATTTATAAGCTTTCAAAACCGCCTACTAGAAACTTAAAAATGTTTCAAGTACGTGACTTTGAAAGATTATAATTATATTACTTATTAACTAATTAATTATTATATAATTAATAGTTTTATTATTAATTAACTAATTAATTATTATATAAGTAATAATTAATGAGTAATAATTAATAATTAATAATTTAATGAATAGTTATAATTAATATTTATATTACTAATTGACTAATTAATAATTACTAATTACTTATTAATAATTATTAATTACTAATTAATAATTATAATGAATAATTATAATAAATATTTATATTACTAATTAACTAATTAATAATTAATAATTACTAATTAGTAATTAATTAGTTATAATTATTAATTGTATTTCTAATTAACTAAATATTTATTATATATGTAATAATTATATTAATAATTAATTATTATATAATTAATGATAATATTACTAATTAACTAATTAATTATGACATATTTAATTATTAATAATTACTAATTAATAATAAAAAATTATAATGAATAGATGTAATTAAAAATTATATTACTAATTTACTAATTAATTGTTACATAATTAATAATTATATAACTAATGAACTAACTAACTATTATATAATTAATAATTAATAATTAATAATTAATAATTATAATGGCTAATTATAATTTATATTTATATTACTAATTAACTAATTAATAATTAATAATTACTAATTACTAATTACTAATTACTAATTAATAATTAATAATTATAATGAATAAATGTAATTAAAAATTATATTACTACTTTAGTAATTTATTATTATATAATTAATAATAATATTACAAATTAACTAACTAATTTTTATATAATTAATTATTATTAATTACTAATTAATAATTATAATGAATAATTATAATTAAAAATCATATTACAAATTTACTAATTAATTATTATAATGAATAATTATAAATAAAAATCATATTACAAATTTACTAATTAATTATTATATAATTAATAATAATATTACTAATTAACTGATTAATTTTTACATAATTATCTAATAATAATTACTAATTAATAATTATAATTACTTATTATAATTAATTATCTTATCTATAATTAACTAGTTAATTGTTATATAATTAATAATGATATTACTAATTAAATAATTATTTATTATATAGTTAATAATTATATAATTAATCATTATATTACTAATTAAGTATTATATAAATAATAAATAATAATTAATAGTTATAATGAATAATTATAATGAATAAATATATTACTAACTAACTACTTATTTATTATATAATATTTTTTAATAATTACTAGTGAAACATTATAATGAATAATTATATTACTAATTAACTATTATATAATTAATTATTAATAATATTAATTTAATAGTTCAATAAATTATTATATGTTTAATTAGTAATATTATCATTAATTATATAATAATTAATTATTAATATAATTATTACATATATAATAAATATTTAGTTAATTAAAAATACAATTAATAATTATAACTAATTAATTAGTAATTAGTAATTATTAATTATTAATTAGTTAATTAGTAATATAAATATTTATTATAATTATTCATTATAAATAGTAATTAGTAATTAATAATTATTAATAATTAATTTGTAATCATTAATTAGTTAATTAGTATTATAAATATTAATTATAACTACTCATTAAATTATTAATTATTAATTATTACTCATTAATTATTACTTATATAATAATTAATTAGTTAATTATTAATATAACTATTAATTATATAATAATTAATTAGTTAATTAGTAATATAACTATAATCTTTCAAAGTTACGTACTTGAAACATTTTGAAGTTTCAAGTAGGCGGTTTTGAAAGCTTATAAATTATTTTTCATTAACATTTTTTTGGAAATTGCTTTTATTTTCAACTATTTCTTAAATGTTTAATCAATGTTTAACGTTTCATTTATATTGGTCTTCTATTTTATGTTTTATGGTCTTTCCAATTCACACACTTGAAAAATTTTAAGTTTCAAGTATGCGGTTTTGAAAGCTTATAAATTACTTTTCATCAACATTTTTTTGGAAATTTATTTTATTTTCAACTATTTATTATATGTTTAATCAATTTTTAATGTTTCAATTATATTCGTTTTATAGTTTATATTTTACAGTCTTTCAAATTCACATATTTGAAACATTTTTAAGTTTCAAGTAGGCGGTTTTGAAAGGTTATAGATTATTTTTCATCAACATTTTTGAGGAAATTCTTTTTGTTTTCAACTATTTATTATATGTTTAATCAATGTTTAAAATTTCATTTATATTGGCCTTATAGTTTATATTTTATTGTATTTCAAACTCACGTACTTGAAACAGAATCCCACATCAGAAATGCAGAATGTACTGTACAGTAAAGGTAGAACCTGAATCCCACATCGAAAATACAGAATGATTTTCAGGGAAAACCCTCTTATAAAAGGGAGGCCTGGGTAAGTGTTTCAGTCAGAATCTAGACTGCTGTAATGGCTGTAGCACCCCGAGAAAGTCATTGAACCTAAGTACGCTAGTGTAGAAACCAAATAGATCCATTAAATAAATGGATATGGAGCCCTGAAGACCAGGATCAACCCATGGACCACACTTCTCCATCAGAGAAACTCGCACCCTCGTCGATGACGGAGACGACTCAGATCAGGAGCTGATCTGGAACCGCCCCAATGAGAGCCGCCCAGAAAAAATCCCACCAAAGATCATCCACGCCCAGAGAAAATCTTGTTGACCTCTACCCTCTCCACGACCGAAGGCCGCCGTTTATCTCCCATATCCAATGCTACCACAAAATAGCCACCACCAGCTAGATCGGGATCGCAACACACGTGAACTGCCGCAAAAAGGAGAATCTCTTAGCAGAACAGGATCCGCTCACAAACACTACTGCACGCCTGGACCAACATCGATCGGTCATCAACATCACTTGAAAACCGACACCATTCTCGATCTCCAATGATCCGAAGAGCTGGGGTTTGAAACCCTAAGAAAAAATGATATCTCTTGGTCGGAGCCGAGATCCCCCCTTCCACTATGTAATATATATATATATATGTTGTAATAACATTGAAATTTATTTCGTTTAAATTTATATTCATTTGTTTTTTAGTAATTTAGTATAATATAAGATACATATTAAAAGACAGACACACTTTTATATTATAATATAAATTAATTAATTCCTAAATAATTTTTATATTTTTCAAAAAATTCATTTTCATAAAAACTACTAGTTTTTAAAAAATAAGGTTTTTTTATTAACATGTTAAATTTCTAAAATTTTGAGAATTAATTTGATAAAATAAATATCATTTATGGACTAAACTCAGTGAAATTATCATATGATAGTTTTTTATAATTCTATGAAAATTTTTATTTTTGGGGTAAAAAGTGAAAATTCCATTTTTAGAAAATATCATAACTCTTTTGATATAATCATGAAATGATCATGATTTAAAATCTATTAATCACTATTCTTGTTTAAAATTAATTTATGAAAACAAAGAATTAATTCGATGATTGATGAAATGGATGACCTTAACCAACATTGAAAATATTAATTGTTTACCAAAAATGCTTTATTTAATGCCACTCAAAATTGGCAGTCCTTAATGAAAAAACAATCATTATGTAAACCCTTAACATCACCCCTCCTAAAGTATAAATACTCACCCATTATTTTTATTTTACCATACTGAATTCAAAGTTCTCTCATCATATACATACATAGGAGTTTCTTCCATTTCTCCCTCATCAATCTTGAAGTGTTTTTTCGATCTAAAGGTTAATATCTAAGCAAACACTACTACAAATACGGGCATTAACAGCGCTAAAAACGGGCTTTAACAGCGCTGTAAATCTCGGTGCTGATAGGGGGGGGGGTACCCTTTATCAGTGCTAAAAAAGAGATGATAAATGAAACCTTTATCAGCGCTAAACACACGCTGATAAAGGTAGACTTTATCATCGCTAAAAGTGAACTGATAAATCGTGTCCATTTTAAACAAAATAGAGACCCTTTGAGTGGTACTGGCCACACTATGCCTCAGATTGTGGCGGGGTTGACTCGTACACATCACCAAGGACCCTTGGATCATTCTTATAAAAGATCAAGGAAATCCGAATGCGTTTGTTCAGATTTTCGTAGGTTATTTGTTGTTTTCAATTAAAATTGTGTCCATTTTAAACAAGAGAGACACTTTGAGTGATAGCGGTCACATCGTGCCTTGTATTGAGGCGGGGTTGAGTCATACACGTTACAAAGGACCCGTGGATAGTTCTCCAAAATGATCTACACAATCCGAATGTGTTTGGTCGAATTTCCGTAGGTCAGTTATTGTTTTCACTTAAAATCGTGTCCATTTTAAACAAAATAGAGACCCTTTGAGTGGTACCGGCCACACCGTGCCTTAGATTGAGGCACGGTTGACTTTTACATGTTTCCAAGGACCCTTGGATCATTCTTATAAAATATCAAGGAAATCCGAATGCGTTTGGTCGGATTTTTGTAGGCCAGTTATTGTTTTCAATTAAAATTATGTTCATTTTAAACAAGAGAGACCCTTTAAGTGATAGCAGTCACAATGTGCCTCATATTGAGGCGGGGTTGACTCATACACGTCACAAAGGACCTATGAATCGTTCTCCTAAAGGATCAACACATTCCGAAGGGGTTTAGTCAAGTTTCCGTATGTCAGTTATTGTTTTCACTTAAAATCGTGTCGATTTTAAACAAAATAGAGACCCTTTGAGTGGTACCGGCCACACCATGACTCAGATTGAGGTGGGGTTGACTTTTACACATCACCAAGGACCCTTGGATCGTTCTTATAAAATATCAAGGCAATCTAAATGCGTTTTGTCAGATTTTTGTAGGACAGTTGTTGTTTTCAATTAAAATTGTGTCCATTTTAAACAAGAGAGACCCTTTGAGTTATAGCGGTCACACCATGCCTCCGATTGAGGAGTCATTGACTCATACATGTCACATAGGACCAACAAATCGTTATACTGAAGGATCAACACAATTTGAATGCGTTTGGTCAGATATCCGTAGGTCAGTTGTTGTTTTAACATAAAATCGTGTACATTTTAAACAAAATAGAGACCCTTTGAGTGGTACCGGCCACACCGTGCCTCAGATTGAGGTGGGGTTGGCTCATACACGTCACCAAGGACCCTTGGATCTTTCTCCTAAAGGATCAAGGCAATCCAGATGCATTTGGTCAGATTTTTGTAGGTCAGTTGTTGTTTTCACTTAAAATCGTGTCTATTTTAAACAAAAGAGAGACCCTTTGAGTGATAGAGGTCACATCGTGCCTTGGATTGAGGAGGGGTTGACTCTTACACATCACCAAGGACCCGTGGATCGTTCTCCTAAAGGATCAACACAATACAAATGCATTTGGTCGAATTTCCGTAGGTCAGTTGTTCTTTTCACTAAAAACCGTGTCCATTTTAAACAAAAGAGAGACCCTTTGAGTGGTAGCGGTCACACCGTGCCTCGGATTGAGGCGGGGTTGAGTATTACATGTCACAAAGGACCCTTGAATCTTTCTCTTAAAGGATCAACCCAATACTAATGCTTTTGTTCAAATTTACGTAGGTCAGTTGTTGTTTTCACTTAAAATCATGTCCATTTTAAACAAAATAGAGACCCTTTGAGTGGTACCGGCCACATCGTGACTCATATTGAGGCGGGGTTGACTCGTACACGTCACCGGGGACCTTTGGATCTTTTTTATAAAAGATCAAGGCAATCCGAATGTGTTTGGTTGGATTTCCGTAGGTCAGTTGTTGTTAACAATTAAAATTGTGTCCATTTTAAACAAGAGAGACCCTTTGAGTGATAGCGGTCACACTATACCTCAAATTGAGACGGGGTTGACTCATACACATCACAAAGGACCTGTGGATCATTCTACAAAAGTATCATCACAATCAAATGCGTTTGGTCGGATTTACGTAGGTCAGTTGTTGTTTTCACTTAAAATCGTGTCCATTTCAAACAAAAGAGAGATCCTTTGAGTGGTACCGGCCACACCGTGCCTCAGATTGAGGCGGGTATGACTCTTACATGTCACCAAGGACCCATGGATCGTTCTTATAAAATAACAAGGCAATCTGAATGCGTTTGGTCAGATTTTCATAGGTCAGTTATTGTTTTCAATTAAAATTGTGTCCATTTTAAACAAAAGAGAGACCATTTGAGTGGTACTGGCCACAACATGACTCATATTGAGGCGGGGTTGACTTGTACACGTCACAAAGGACCCTTAGATCATTCTCTTAAAGGATCAACACAATCTGAATGTGTTTGGTTGGATTTCCGTGGTTCAGTTGTTGTTTTCACATAAAATCGTGTCCATTTTAAACAAAAGAGAGACCCTTTGAGTAGTTCAACATTCTTGCATGTTGCTGGTGCATATCATCTGTTAAAATGGGAAAATGACTCATTGAAGAAAGGATATTTTATTTAATAACAATTAAAATTTTCCTACAAACATTTACATAAAACAATGTTCTATCTTTTGATCCCCTTAACCCCTCTCAAAAATGACCACCAATTGTACATGTCCCCAAGTCAGATCTTCATTGTATTTGTGTACAATCTGCCATCAGGTATGCGGCCCAATTGTTTCTGAACACATCTATATCGTATTGTGAGTTTGAGGATTTTCGGCAGTCAGAGTAGTACTTCAAAATATAAAAATAATGAATTAATAAATAACTTAAACGAACTAGTAGATGTTTTTGAAAATACCTCTTTAGGGATGCTAGTTTGCTGATGAAAAACAATCTCTTTCATAAATTTAGAAACATAATAACCGCAATCATTATCGATTGTTTGTTTTGGACACTGAAAAAAATTGATCATTAGGAGAATAAGTTACTTGTGTTGAGATGTGTTTGGATAGTGAAATTTTATTATATATACCCTGATATTTGTCCAGACGTAGTACTTGGTCGCCTCCCTATGCTTAGCCCCTGTCCTCATTCAAAGTTTTAGACAATAATGATACACCACCCTATCATAACAAAATCCTCAGTAAAAGATAATATAAATTATATTACATGATGTTTAGACCTAAAACGTAATATCTAGTGTCTTACAGATTCACAAACTCCATCATGTGTGGTCAGTTTGATGGATATCCTTGCTTCGAATCCAGAAAACAAATCTTCGGAGTATCCAAGTTCACCGCAATTAGCAACCAATGTTGCCTAAAAACAAAAAAAGGAATACGTAATAAAAGAAGTGAAAACATAATTCATATTCTTTAATCGTAGAGTATTACCCCTGCATGGTTGGTATTATGAAAAGTCTGTCATCTGTAATCTTTCTTCCAAATGTTTTTAGCAAGATATTCACTATTGAACCCCTTTTTGATGGATCCATTTTTGTTAGGTGTGTTGATGTGATATAAGGACTAACGAGTCCAAATCTTGGCTCATGGGAAAATTCTTTCAACTGTTTTTCATAAATGCATCTGTCGACAATATAAAATACATTTAGTCATAATTTGCATAGTATATCATCTTTTAGAAAATCAATTCATGGAAACATACCTCATATATACATTTACAACTGTGATGCCTAGCCAACCGTTTTCAAGGATTTCATTTACATTTTCAGCATCAACAAAATCTTGACATTCCCCTCTGTATATATTCTCTTCGAAAACCACTAGATGACTATTACCATCTTTTAGGTTCGTATCCACATGAGTCTTTAATGCTAGTAAATGTGGATAGAGAACAGGTGGTGTTATTGTGATTTCAGTAGCTCCTTGGGATCAGTTGGTCGGTTCTTTAGATGGTTTTGATCCGACATTGGTCACCCCCTTCCCTTTCTCCATCTATAACAACAATCATTGGTTCAGACCCTTTTTTCATTAATTGTTAAGGGTTTAGCTTGAAAAAAAGGAAATAAATACCTCTTTGTCCACATGTACTCTTACAAGTTGTGACGACCATGAATGAATGTCCCAATAGCCTTTTGGACCGTATGAATATCATCGTCATCAAGTGGAATAGGTAGCTCTGCATTTGTCTCATGAGCTACAATAATCATCACTTTCAGATGATCTTTCGGAATTGGTCTATTATGCAGTGTGGTATATGGGATATTAAACACTATAGCCCTTGCTACAAGGTGATTGGTGAGTGTTGACAGATATAAATCACAATAATTATCACCCTGTAGAAGATCAGTACAAAAAAATTATCTGTGTTTGTCTGATTCACATTTCATGGGAACAATTATTAGAATATTGATTACCACGACTAAGACAGTTCTTTGAGGTGAATGGCTCACCACAAAGCTGGTGGGGGGGTGGGGAGGGATGTTCACGCGCTGGTTGTTCCTGAGTTGTGTCTTCCCTTTGCTTCCCACCCATAATATTTGCTAGCAACTCTCCCTGCCATTGCAATTTTTCTTCATGGTTTGCTATTTTTTCGCTCATTTGTTCCAATTTTTCATCTATATTATCCATTTTTTCTTCTTCTCAAAATATACTCGGGGTGTCACCCCAAACCCTGCACCTCTGACACGACCGTATTTTTCTAACTGCTTGAAAGCCATCGATAATAGGTCTGTATCCGCTACAGGAGTAGCTAATTCCTATGACTCTTAGATATATGAAAATAACTAATTATTTTTATGTAATAGCAATTTTAAACAAATATTTTTATCATCATGTCATACTTATGCATATTTCCTACACTTTCTATGTGTTCTCTTCTACTAACTTCCTTTCTTTGTTCACACATGCCTCCTTCCATAGCACATGATGTGGGATGGAAGTGAATTTGGTTTTAAACTCATCAATCTACATATAAACATAGAAAGATAATTATGATGTTGTTTATTGGCACCTAACAATATTACTGTAAATTTAAAATACACACTATTTTCTTTTCTAATGAAACGTACCCCATCCTTGCTTTATGATAGGGGTATGTTGGTTTTGATGCACGTTCCTTATTTTTAGTACAAAGTTTCTGTTTCATAAATGGAATATTGACAATCAAAGTGATGAATACAGGTATCCTCAAACAACATATTATCACCCACAATGTACCTAAAACTTCTCATCCCCACGACGACCAATAAATGCATCCCATGCTTTTTGGGATATCATGTGAGCGTAGACTATGGGTGGGTGCAGGTTTATTTTACCTTTAGAATCTTTCAGGTGGAATGTTATTAAAATAGTGTGACAACCTCGATGAATCTTTCCTGCAAGCCTTAGTACATAATCCTTGTGTGAATGGTCTACTATAAATGTACTCTGCAAGAGATTGAGAAGAGTAATACATTGTTTCATTATTTTATTTGCTAGTAAATTAATGAAATAAATTCATAATGTTACCGTAATTTCTTCCCAGATCAAAGCCTTCAGCCCAGACACAACATGGTGACATGAATCTATGTCAATCGGAACATGTTGCCGAGTGACAACTCCAATGTATCTGCTAAACATAGCCTTGTTGGGATTCACATGTTGGCCTCATGCATTCCATCCGAATTCAAATTTTATGCATTTGCTTTTCGCCTTAAGAATTTTGGCTAACACCGTCAAACTACGACGCACCTGTGTTTTCTGCGACGTCGGTCCCTCATTCCCGACCATTTCATTGATATCAACATCATCTATATGTTCATCTGGAATGGTATCAACGACATGTGCTGATGTTTGTTGGACCTCAACACTAGGAGCAGCAGGAGCCGCAATAGGAGGAGCAACAGTAGTCGCAGCAGGAGCAGCAGCATCAACAACATGAGCTGCAGGAGCAGCAGGAGCAGCAGTAGCCACAGAAGGAGCAGCAGGAACCGCAGCAGGAGGAGCAGCAGGAGGAACATGAGCCACAACAGGAGCAATAGTAGCAGCAGCATGAGCTGCAGGAGTAGCAGGAGCAGCAGCAGCGGCTTGAGAGACTTGTTCAGCCTCAAAGTTAGGAGAATCAGAATGTGCAGAAGTCATTATCTACAAAAGTGGATGAACAGTTAATTCAGATTACATAAATTCAGTAATTATAAGATAATAACATGAGATAACAAGATCTATATTACAAACACAATATAACCTGTTTACAAAACTCTCTTTCTTTTTTTTCAAAGGTTGAAGGGATTTGACACCTCTA
Source organism: Viscum album (assembly GCA_963277665.1). Taxonomy (NCBI): domain Eukaryota; kingdom Viridiplantae; phylum Streptophyta; class Magnoliopsida; order Santalales; family Viscaceae; genus Viscum; species Viscum album. The sequence continues at coordinate 2,092,105,977 of OY728152.1, forward strand.
TCGACTATCCAAATCCCTTCAATATGGTCTCCTCTAACATAAAAAACATCATCTGCATTGGGACCACTTTGAAATGATTGAGACGTACCACTAAAAGGATCGTCCTCAACTGAATTTTCATTGGAACCTTCAATAGTTTTGGACGATAACAGAACAATCGACCAATTTCAGTTTGCGGGATCTGGAACATAAAAAACATGTACCTTTTGTGATGCCATTATAAAATATTCGTCTTTGTACCCTTCTTTACTAAAATCAAATTTCACAAATCCCCATTCATCTATTTTAACACCATTGTTGTTATCAATCCATTTGCATTGAAAAATCGACAATTGGAATGTCGTATAATCCAACTCCCATATTAGTTTGATAATGCCAAAGTATGACATATTTGCATAAATTGGATTTCTCTCCTTACTACCAGAAACATGCATCGCTTCAACCACTAGTGTAACTTCACTATTTTGCATGGTACTATCTTCATCATGTTCATCTATATAGAATGTATAACCATTAATTACATAACCAATGTAAGATAATACATACACACTTGGTCCAGTGGCTAGCCATCAAAGTCATTCTGAAATTGAGTTTGGATTTTCATCCAACTGCTTAAAAATATGGTCCTGAAACCATCCTATAAACTGGTGATTATGTATATCTAATAACCATTTTTCATCCCTTGATGGATTCAATTGCTTAATCATTTCTTTGTGAGTTTTAATATATGGAGTAACCTCCCAACTGTTATGCAAAACATAAAGATGAGCCTTCTCTCGATCTGTAATACTGATTTTCACAACTTCTCTTCCAGAAATTCCCTCACCCTCAATGCATCCAGTGTGACGAGATTTTGGGAGACCAATGCTTTCCACATCAGATAGGTATTCAGTTCAAAATTCAATGGCTTCCTCAACAATATATCGCTCCACTATACAACCCTCTGGCAGACTTCGATTTTTAACATACCCATTAAAAATCTTCATATACCATTCAACATGTTACATCCATATATAGTGTCCATAACCACAAAGTTGAATCTCTCTCACCAAGTGAATCATCAAATTAACCATCATATCAAATAATGTTGGCGAGAAGAACATTTATAATTCACATAATATGATGACAATTTATTTTTCCATAGCTGGAAACTTCCCCGGGTTTAAAACTTTGCTACATATAAATTTGAAAAAGAAACAAAGTTTGGTTAACATATGCTGAAAATACTTGGAAAAAATGCAACGTAAAGCTATAGAAATTAGATCTTGCATCAAAACATGGAAATCATGTGATTTCAAACCTTTTAACTTCAAATCATTCATTGAAAAAATGTTCTTGATATTTGATGAGTACCCCTATGGAACCTTTACATCATTGAAGAAGTTTCAAAACTAATATCTCACTACCCTAGAAAGAGTATAAGCAGCTGGAGGAAGAAACATTCAATTTTCACCCTTCACGGGAGCCAACTCTTCTCGTATTCCCATGTCAACCATGTCCAACCTTGCCTTAATTCCATCTTTTATTTTGCTAGGGGAATTTATCAACGTTCCGATAACACTGTCACATAAATTTTTTTCCACATGCATCACATCAAGAAAATGTCTGACGTACAAACAATTCCAGTATGGTAATTCCAAAAAACTGATCTCTTTTTCCAACCAATTTTCGTAATGTTTTTCGAAAAGGTTTACCAAAAATAGTGTTCAGATCTTTTACTTTCTCAAATAGCTGATCACCTGTTAGTGGAGACAGTGTTGTGCATTTTTCTGAACTTCCATTGAATGATGTCGTCCAAGATCGGTACTTATGCCGACGAGGTAGAAATCTACGATGTCCTAGAAACACAGATTTCGATGAATGTTTCAACCTAATTGATTCTGTATATTCTTCACACATGGGACACCCTTGAGTTCCTTTAATGCTATATCCTGACAAATTTCCATAAGCAGGGAAATCATTTATTGTCCCATACAACATCGCTCTCAACGTGAAGTATTCACTTTTATAAGCATCATACAACATTACACTTGAGTCCCACAATAACTTCAAATCCTCGATCAAAGGAGCCAGATAAACATCAATATCGTTACCTGGTTGTTTTGGTCCTGTTATAAGAATAGATAACATGATGAATTTCCGCTTCATGCATAACCAGGGTGGAAAGTTATAATTTACCAACATAACAGGCCATGTACTATGAGTGCTGGTTTGAAAACCAAAAGGATTCACTACATTTGTAGATAACTCAAGACGAAGGTTTCTATGATCTTTTCTGAATTCAGGATACTCATGATCAATTTTTTTCCATTGAGGAGAGTTGTCCGGATGACGTAATAACCCATCTTTATTTCTTTTATCTACATGCCACGACAATTGTCTTGCAGTTTCTTCACTTTCATATAGACACCTAAACCTTGGAATGATTGGAAAGTACTATACAACTTTTATAGGATTGGATTTATCTTTCTTGTATTGAGAAGAACCACACTTTGGGAATTCTATAAGTGATTTGTTCTCATTGAAAAACAATATACAGTCTTTCAGGAAGGCATGCATTCTTTCAGAAATCATTCCCATCGAGCGTAGCATTCGTCTATCTTCATATGTCCGGCTTGGGAGCTCATTATCTTCTGAGAGCATGTCATTCAAGAGAGAAATTAGTTCCATAAAACTGACCTCACTCCATCCATTTCCTGATTTCAATTTATACAACTTCAGTACAACTGACAATGTTGTATACTTAGTGCAAGCAGCATACAATGTCGTCTTTTCACAACACTTTAACTTCTCAAACAATTTTGGTCAATCACGGAGTTCATCTTGAATTTTATTTGTCATTTCCTCAATAAGATATTCATCATCATTGACATCTATATTCACATCCTCCATACCGTCTTATTCATTATCCATATTTGTATTCATATCTGACGATCCATAAAATGCAGTTTTATCCCAGCCAGTAGCTATATTCGCTTTTTCTCCGTGTTTATTCCAACATTTATAACTCCGATTTATTCCGTGACATATCAAATGTTATTCCAACTCCTATGGAGTAAGTAATATGGAATAAAAACAACGTAAAAATGGAAATAGGATTTGAGAAGGATCCTTTGCGTGATCCTTTTCAAACTTGATGAACTCTTTTACTCTGTTCTCGTACTCTATTTGGTAAACGATTAGCATCCATCCAATCTTTATTCATTTTCATCCTATTTGAATCTCAAATATTATTATTTATGGTTCAAGTACACAAAAAAAGACTTCCAAATAAAGTATAAGAGAACCACTTACTTATAAAAATAGTGATTAATAGAGCCTAACCATTAGTATTTATTCATCTTCATTAAATATAATTACTTTAGATTCATTATAGTTTCCTCAAATCACCCCAGAAAAAACAAAAGAATAATCAAGAATGATACATCTACCACTACTAGGTCTCAACCCTACATTCAATATCATCATGCCTAAGTACCCACATATCCACACATACACATTCCACAAACACATAAAAAACCATATCCACATCAGAACCAAAGTACCAATATGGATTTCAATCAGGTTACTCGACTCAAGTGGTGGTGTGTAAGAAATAATAAGAAAATATAATAAGTATATAGTCACACATAAATCTTAGTAACATTTACCAATATGGTACCTTAGTATTTACATATTTCCAACATCACATACTTTCATAATAAAAAAGATGGAAGATATATAAAAACTGACTTAAATGAATAATGTATATAAAACTCTTATATAAATTAGTTGGCCTGAACAAAATAGTTCTATAATAAATGTCATGTAATAATAAAAACAAAATTATATCATAGTAACATGTATCAAACCCTATGGTATATTAGTTTCTTGTAATATGATCCTCACATAACTCAATCAGTGATCTTGGATCAATGTGTGAACACATCCAACGACTCAGGTCATCGGGACTCAAATTCCCATTGGGGAAAAATTCATGTCATAGTATGTTTAAGTTAATATTTTCATCATAAATCTAGTGCTAGGAGATTATATCCTAACATTCTTATCCAAATTACCACTAAATACCATGGATTCATATAATTCAAATCAAATAATCAACCAAACATGGGAAAATCAATCATTACAAATCATTTCATTTATTACATTCAAATACCCAATTTTAGTTTTCAACATGAATTTTCATTTCAAAACCAAATCATAGGTTTTCATAAAATCTATTCCCTTTTCAAATCATATTATATTCTAATCATTTTTTTTGAAATCAAGGCTAATTATTTTATAAAATATTCCCACTAAAATATATAGTTTATCAAATCATTCTATGACACAAAAAACAACTAAGAAGGGGATTTATTTCAAAAATACATGCCTCTAAAATCACAAATAAAATCCACTTTAATTCAAATAATATTAAATTATTTTTATAATTCATATTGAATAAATCAAGAAAAAAATTTCAATTGTGTGGAAAAAACATTGTGGAACCACCTGCCTTTAATTAGTGATAAACCCCACTTAACAACCATAATGGGATCTTTCAATGAATAATGAAGGTGTAGGAGATCAAGTAGTCAAACCTATAATCAAGATTCATAAAAAAGAATATTAGATTCACTAAAAAGATGACGATATATCACTCTATAAGGAGGATATAAGAGGATATAGAGGATTTCCAATCGATGAGAGATCCCCTTATCAGAGAGAAACCAAATGCATCCACTGGAGCTTCTATCTAAGAAGAAGGGAGTTTGGAGGAGTTAATATTGATCTTGTAAGCCTTAAAAAATCAAGATTTCAAATGAGAGTTGTGTAGGGGAAAAAATAATATAAAATGGGGCTCATGGAATTTAAGACTATAAAAAAAGATACCACGTTGCAACCTCCGATGGAAACGGTACAGAAAGGATTTAGAAAACCATACTATAGTGTAGACTTCTTGTCATGAACTAGGCCAGGTTTCCATCCCACTTGACACCTGACCCAACTCATGGGAAGTTCCAAAGGGAATTACCAATCCCCATTGGTTGTAACTAGTTCCTAGGAATTGAGTAACACCTTTGGGAATGGGTTTTCATGTAAAAAACCATAAATATTACATAATAATCAAACACCATATCATAACCAAATTTCACAATATAATAGACCAAAAGATAACACTGCAATAGGGGATAATCATTTAAAAATTTCAACCAAAACCAAAATAACAAAAAAAGGTAAGGGAACCAACAATACAACCAACCCTCCATGACACATGAGGGTCAACATCCCCATTCCACAACCAATAACAGTCACCAAAAGGGGAACTAATAGCACATATATCCACCATCACCACAAAGGGATCCTTGCCTTTAACTGGGTAGAACATAATAAGGTCTGCATAAACCTGAGGGTGTATATAAGGTGTGAGCCAACATACCTAGTAGGACACAACAAAAATAGATTCCATGTAATGACATTATGATAAACATAAACATGTTATTTTTTAAGAAAAAGGAAGATACAATCTAAATAAAACATTCTTTGAAATAAAAGAGAAAGTAAACGTGACAAGATAATGGTAAGAATAGTATACGCACTATAGAAAATATCTATGGAATTAGGGTTACTAGGGTCCTAGGATCCTCATACTCTTGGTGATCACATCTCTTAGACATGAAGGTCCTATTTGAGCCTCCAATCCCTAGCACATAAATTTTTAGTTAGTGTTGTTATGTATATCCTTATTAAGGAGACCAATCATCGGCTTGACTAATTCACCTAATATACTAGACCAAGTCTACCCACATAGATAAATAGGATTCTGTTGTGCTCAATTCCACCCCCTATATAAAATTATATCTATTTTATACAATCAAACTTCCAATAATAGAAACACACATGACAAAAAACCATTTACAATAGTTAAATCATTATCAAACCCTTACACACAACAAAAAAAATTAGAAAACATGTTTCCCACAACCCAGACAATTTATAAAACCATTTTAGAACCAAATAAATCATATTAAACTTCTAAAACAATGTCAAATAATGGAACAACCTACCTATTTGTTGATATCTTCACAAAACCAGAATGAAACCACCAACTGAACTAAGGAAAGGCCCTAAAGATGCAATTAAATACCATAACCATAAAGATTTAACCCAAATAAATGATATTAAAGCCAACCTAGGTCAAAACCCTTTCTATAGAAAAATATCCCAAGAGAGAAAAAAGTAGTGACTGAGAAAGGAGAATAAAAGAGAATATGAGATTCTTACTTAGAGATTACTTGTATATAAAAGGCCAAATCACCCTAAAAATGGAGCCCGAGGGAAGAGAGAAAGGGAGGGAGTTTCACCTTGGGATAGAGGGTCAAATGGGAAGATTCACCAAATAGAGGACCACTACGAAAAAATTAAAATGAATAGATAACCAATAGTCCCAATAACCCTTAATGTATATCCTCAAAGAACATCATACATCTCCAAATGACACGTCTACATCACTAAGAAGAGAGAAAATCCCAATAATGTCCAGATACCTAGAATAGGTCACCCAACCATTTAAAGTTTCACTAAAATAGTGGGACAAAAGATGGAAATATACTAAAAACACATCCCTTCACCCAAATAAGAGACTACAACCACTAACCATGAAGAACCACTAAGAGAATAATTCGAAACCTAAGGAAAGGTACACTCAAAACATACCAATGAATCCAGATGAAATAACACAATCAATATCCATCAATGATTTAACCAACAACAAGAACAATATTAAAAAAATATTTGGAAAACATGCCGTAAAGAGAGGTCTGGAAAACCCAAGAGGGCGTTGCGGGCGGCAGAGGTCCGGCAAACCGAAGAGGGAGTTGTGGGATGTGAAGGTCTGACAACGAGAAGCGAGGGTGGAGGAGGTCTGGAAACGGGAAGCGAGGGCGGCAGAGGTCCAGCAACAAGAAGCGAAGGCGGCGGAGGTCCGACAACGCAAACTCAGCGGGTGGCAGAGGGGAGTCGTAGGGTTCTAGTACCGCGAGAGCTTTAGGTCATGATAAAACGAGGGCACTGTGCGACCGAATTTATAAAAAAATGGACTAAGGTTTTATCAGTGCTAACAAATCACTGATAATGGTACTCTTTATCAGCGCTATAAAAGCGCTGATGAATCATTCCTGTATCAGCGCTAAAATTTTAGCGCTGATATAGAGATTATTTATCGGCGCTTCTTTAGCGCTGATAAAGGTTACCCTATATCAGTGATATAATTTTAGTGCTGATACAGGGTAACCCTTATCAGCGCTTTTTCTTAGCGCTAATATAAGGGGGCGCTTCCCTTGCCCATTTTTGTAGTAGTGAAAGAAGCTCAAGAGTGGTAAGGATTTCCAATCCTCTTCTCCCCTTTTAATTTTCAATACATTTATTATATTTTATTTAAAAATTAATTTTTTATATACTACCATTCTTGTTATTCCATGGTGTTATCTTTCATTTGATATTTTTTAAATGATAGTTTATTTATTTCCTCTCATTACAGCCTATTCGAAAGATGTTACTATGCTAATATAAGTGTTTCCCCAATCCTACCATTTAATTTTCAATTGAAATTTGTTTTTTATATTTTATTTTATGATTCCTTTTCATATAAATAAATCTTTTTAATTACATGTTATTACCATCCATTTGAATTATTCCAAATGATACAGTACTTAATCCCTCTTATTATATCCTTTGTCTAATCCTTTATAATGCACGAAGTATTATATAATTATAAAACCATATTAAAATTTTTGTGACGTAATATGGGTGTGGTTATATAAGGAAATAAATCCCTGCATTGATACTACAGGTTAGTGTATATGTGGAACATTTTTACCTAGGGGTAATAACCCAAAAAAGGGCACATTGGGATTTTAATCGATTGTCACCTGTTTCACAACAATGACCTTAGTTACATATTTGGTGTGACACTCCCATGGATACTCTTGGATGATCTACATGATATTTAAAAACCATTATAAAAGATTTATCTATCATTTCATCAGTCTTCTACCTTGTAAAATTCATATATCATTATTGATTCATGGGTTGGGGGAAAATAATTTCATACCATATACTTCCTTCTTCTATATGGGAAAATATTATATGATATGACTCATTGAGAAATTGGGCTAAGTATGTATGATTTTATTTCCTTGATCATTAATTCATGTAATATTTTGATATATGATGGAATGGATTGGACTATTATATGAAGGGTGGGGACCATAATTATATATCCCCTTAATTCTGTGGTAGGTCTCATGAGACAACTAAGATAGGGTAATAGTAGCATCCTTAACCTTTATATAAGATGTATTTGAATAAGGCCTTGAATTTATGTTTAAGATTTCCAACATTATACATTACCATTAATATATGATCAGTTTTTATTATCCCTACATTTTTTATTATTATGTTTTCCATGGATTTATTTATGCTTTTAGTTTCCTTTGATATGTCATAACTCTATTACTTATTCATGACATAATGTCTTATTTATAATTTCTTCCATTGTACACTACACCATACCGAGTTTTTAAGATCACCCATTTATATTGTTTTAATTTTCCCTAGGAAGCCAATAAGATTACTACGTATGATAAGAGATTCATAAGGATAATAATAATGTTTTTAGATTTTTAGATGATATATTTTTATATTTCAATGAAATGTAAAACTCTATTATGTATCTGGTTTCCCTAAGGATATTAAACTGTTTGATTCTATGTTTTTGTACAATTATTATAAAATTTACACCATCTCCAGGGTACTAGAGTTGGTGTTGTTAAATTTAATTCCCAACATAGTTAGGACAAAAACATAACACAAATGATAAAGTAATAAGGATGATCCTCATTTACTCATCAATGTGAGAAACTAAGTCGAGAACTACTTCTCAACCAATTATGACTTCCAAATTTAGATCTATGTTTGAATGGTGTATCCATTCTAGGTATCCTATTTTTCATTAAAATGATATTTGGTAACATATATTATTATCTTCAATTCATTTTTTAGATCTTGTTTTTAAAATGACCCATCATTAAACATAAATTACTTAGTGAAAATTTCATGTTCTTCAAAATTAATTACTGGGATACTGTAATTATTAGACAATCCCTTAAGTTGTTTCCATATTTCATAAACCTCCCAAATTTCTATTCTAAACTCTAATGGTTTTCATTTTTGAAAATCTCCCGTTATATTTATTTTCTTTATATAGAATAATTTTCTTCCTTTCATAGTGAAACTTTCTCATGTTTATACCAATATTATTTCTCTCTCCAAATATATTTTCCATATCACTAAGAAATCATTTGGTACATGGAAATTATTCTTGATGTTTGTAAATGTCATCTTGAGAGTTAATCATATTGAATCAGTTACTTTTGATGTACCACATATTTCTAAATTATTGTACTTATTACCTAAGGAAATGTTATCTTCATCATCCACTCCTTTCTTAGAAATATCCAATCTTTATATCTTCTCTATACACTTTACCAATAAAATCTTGGTTCTATTATTCATATTTTTTGTTCTTATTTTCCATTTTATTTTGATACATACATGGTTATATTAGATAATAATGTATCATTTCTATGATTATACCCATTTCACATACCATAATAATTATTGTGTCTTTTAGATCTGTTTTGAGTATACAAATAATTCCCTTACACATATGGTTTTAGTTTTAGTTTTGTTTTGAATCCCCTTGTAAAATTATCTCCCTTTATTATATGGTTAAAAAATTATTCCATCCATCCATTTCAATATACCAAAATCTATTATAATAAAAAAATTAACCAAACAACCTTGGTTTCATTCTTTGAAGTATATGATATGTTGATTTTTCAAAACTATAAAATTGATATTTTATTATCATTTATATCAATTGGTTATGATTATTTAAGGAGAAATTATTCTTCCAATCATGATATAAATTACCAAATATTTAGTGTTAGTATTTTCATATTTATTCCTAATCAATTTTTTTATATTTTATAAATTGAAATATGTAATATTTATAAAAAATTGATTTGTCATAATTACTATATTCTAGTATGGATGGTACCCTTTCCTTTGGGATTGTTACAAATTGATCATTACATGATAATAGAGTGTTTTTTACACCATGTAGATATTTTTTCACATAATAATATCTTTTGAAAAAATGTATGGAAGCAGTTCCCTTTTTAGTTTGTTGTGTGGAATTAACCAAAACATTTTCAAGATTTACAATCTTGATGTAATGATTAAGTAATTTCATATTGGGGATATTTTTCAAATAAACTAATTTCCTGAACTTTTCTTCAATCCCCTTTCTTAATTTCTCATTGATATCCTCATAATATCTTTTCTTTTCTTGTAATAAACTACCCAGATCTCAATTATTTTCATCAAAAACTATTTAAGCATGTTTGATATCAATAAATGGACTCTATTCATCATCTAGGGAATGGTATCTTAATTCTTTATTTCCTAAAGATTCTTCATTTTCATGGATTTTTATGAAAGTACATATTAATTATAGATCATTTTAATTCCAATAATTTATTTAATGTGCCTTTATATTCAACTTGATTTGTGAAATTTGTCTAGATTAAAGTACATTTACAAAAAAAATTATCTTAAAGGTTCTGGTTGCAATGGAAGAGCCTAGGTGGGTGTATAACCCTAAAAGTTTTGTTATATTTTATGGATCAATCAAAAATTATGAATGCTGTAAATTCTATGACCAATGAAATTTTTTTGCTCAATAGTGACAAAGAGAATCCCGTATCACATAGATGATCTTTTCAAGTTTATATTATAATTAATTTATATTAGATCTGAAGAAATAAAACCTTATATGAGGATATTTCTATCAAAATATATTGATCATTCGAAACCCTTTTTGGATTACCATTGTTATTCTAGTAGGAACCAATTGTATAATCCCTATAGCTGTGATACACATGTTATCCTTTGATCTCCAAAATATCACCAATAGAACACCGAGTGTTAGTATGACAGATCAATCATCTCGTGTTGTCTATCTTGATCGTAAGAAGATCCTTCAGGATTGAATGATTATCACTTTTTATTATAATTATTGAGAGGAGGAGATAATTTGGTATTTGGTAGATAAGTTTTTTGTGAAAAATGATTTTCAATTCCCAAGTAACCCGAAGAAATAAGCATAACCATAAATTTATAGTGTTAGAGTTCAAATTAAAATATTATTTAATTTCATACATACCCTTAAATAATATAATAAACCATTTATTATTCCATGATATATAATAATATTATTAATATTATTTTTATGGATTTACCTAGTTGGAATAATGAAAAATATTATTTTATGGTCTTGTGAATTAATATTTATCACTAGACATGATCTTGGTCCACTCAGACTACTCAGCATTTATTGAATACCTAAATAAACATTTAATTAAATATTTTATTCATAAGTAATTATTTTATCCACAATATAGTGAATAGTTATTTATGATTCATAAAACATGAATAAATATTTCCTTGATCTTCAGAATAATATTTATTCTATTAATTAAATTCAAATAGAATTTGATTGAGATAAAAAACACTTAGTTTGTGACTATCTAGGATTATTACTCATTTCAATTAGGAGGTCATTCCAAAAATCAATTATTACTATCAAGCAATGGGTTAAGGTACCCAATATAAATAACCTAATATCATAACCTTGAAAACCACAAATGAGAACTCACTATGTAATATAATCCCTCTATCTGAATATCTCATCAATCAGGTTTCACACCAGTATCATTAACCTATATTCTTGGTATGTATTTATTTGAATTTATAAAATAAACATGGAGTTACTTCATGACCTTGGAATTTAATGGACTGATTACATTATAGTCAAAGGGATGAGATATAAAATACTATAAGGATAGAAGGGAAAAATCCTTCTTCAACTTATCCATTACTAACAGGTCATTCACGGTGCGCCCAATGTACCCTACTTCTTGGGAACATAAGGAGTCATAGTTTTTTTAGTAAATAAACATGTGAATTTAATTAAATTCATTAATGATAATCTTAATTTTTAAGGACCATACCACATGCTCATAAATAGGAATATCTAATGACACAAAAACATGTTGAATTCTTACTAGAGGGACTTTTCCCAGAATCACCATCTTGGAGATTACGAAGTGTGAACTTCACATGAATAAGTCTCATCCTATAATAAGTGCTCACACAAGAAATTCTACATACTCTGTGACCAATCATATTACATTATACAACTATATAACTAAATTTAATAATACCAGCCATGAAGCTTTAAGGGTATCATCCTAGAATAGAATTACTATTACCTTGTCAATGAAACCGATATCCCAATACATTATTATATTAAATTTATATAGAAAAATGAACAATATGAAATAATTTTTTTATTAAAATATTTGAATAATAATGTAATAAAATTACAAAATTTTGGTTCTAGAACTCTAACTATAATATATTCCCACTTGGAATAGAGACAGCTAGTTGTGACTTTCAATCCTCTAGACCTCACATGGTGATCATGTTTCTCTTAAGTTAAAACTTTAGTCAAGGGTTCCACCATGTTGCCTTTTTTAGATATTATATTCATTGTAAAACCACCACTTTTAGAAAAATAAATCAAGAGATGATACTTTCAAAGTATGTGCTTTATCTACTTGTTTGACCTTGTCTACTTTGCATAAACCACTACTATAATATTATCACAATAGAGTGTGATAATATCTTTACTTATAGGTACCACACCAAGATATTGGATAAATTTTAGAATAAAAAATTCTTCTTTAACTACCTCATAATCCATAATATACTTAGATTCTCTAGTATAATCTATGACCCTAACTTTATTTGAGATCTTCTAGCACAAAAAACCACTATTGAGAGTGGAGATATATCCCATCTGTGATTTCATACCATATTTATCTTTTTGAAAACTAGAATATTCATATCCTTTTAGGAATAGTTCCTCATCTCCTCCATAGACAAGTAATACTTCCATATGAAGCCTCAAATACTTAAGGATAGTCTTCACTGTCTTCCAATGGTTGTCACATGGGCCAGATTGATATCTTCCTACCATAATCAACACATAAAAAGAATACATACTAGTATATATCATAATATACATGATTAACCCAATCACATACATGTATTGAATCCTTTCCACCCTCTATATTTCTTCATATGCATGAGGATACATTTTTCTAGAAAGATGAATTCTATGTGACCTTGGAAAAAAGTAACACTTATATTTCTTCATATCAAATATCATTAATATACTGTCGATATATGTATATATACTTTGGATAAGAAACCTATTAGATCCATTATGATTAATCTTGATCCCAAGAATATATTTTTCTTCACCTAATTCTTTTTGGGAGAATTATTTATTCAACCAAAATTTAACATAATATAATACTGGAATTTCATTTCCAATAAGTAGTATTTTATTGGCATATACTGTTAAAAAATTGACTGCAATATAAATAAACCACTAATAGATACAATGATCACATTCGTTATTTATGAAAAAAAATTTGTAACAGTTTTATAACACCAAATGTTTCATGGCCTAGATTCTTACATTAATCCATAAATGGATCTTTTAGATTTTAATACCTAACATTTGGAGTCACAAACCAATTGGGTTGTGTCATATAGACATCTTCCTAAAGGGTACCATTATGGAAGGTTATCTTGATATCCATTTTCAAAATCTTTTAGTCATGGTGAGAAGCAATGAAATGTAGAATTCTGTTGGATTTCATCATTGAAATCGATCAAAAGGTTTTTTCACAATCTATTCCTTGATTTTGTTTGAACCACTTTGAAACCAGTCATGCCTTATACATACTGAATTTTCCATCTATTCCTAGTTTCTTACTGAATAAACATTTACAAATAATGATATTTACATCTATTGAAGTATCTAAAAAAAATCCATTGTTTTTGGTATATGAAAACCATTTAAAAATTCATACCTTCTTGAAATTTAGAAATATATGTTCCACATATTGATTCCTTGTAGATTATAGGATCATTTTTATCAACTAATAATGAGTCACCATAATCAGTGAATAAAAAACCATACCATTATGGTTCTCCAACCTCTCTTGTACTCTTATATATTAGTTTAATCTGTGGAATCTCTTATAGAAGGCTTTTTGTATTTTTTTCCTATTCCAAATCTTGTATACCTTGTGTCTAGACTTCATAAAAGTCTATATCGATCCAAATTTTAAATTTAGATATGATATCCCTATTATGGAAAATGGAATTTATTTATACTATTACATTTTTTATGAGGGTTCATATTGGTTATATATCTATATTTCCTTGGGTAATCCCATAAAGGTACATGTTATGCTTCAGGGTGAACTCTTGTTGCTTAAAAAAGCCTTAAAATTTTCTTTGCAACCCCACACATCAATTTACGACTACAAAAGATACTTTACACACTAAAATTTTTATAGTATACCATCTACTACTTTATTTGGAACTTGGTTTAGTATTTTTGTTGTGTTCTATATTTAATATCCCTAAAATGACGATGAAATACTTGAATAAATCATATTTTATCTCACCATGTCTAATAAGACATGGTTCATCATTTTTATTATACTGTTACAATGAGGGGTACAATGAGGAGTGAGTTAAGATAGAATCCAAACATACCATAAATTACCAGTGAAGTATTGATTAATGTATTCCCTACCACAGTCTTAGTGGAGTTTCTAAATCTTCCTATGAAAATGGTTCTCAAATTAATTCTTGTATTCCTTAAATCTCTTAAATGAATCTAACTTATACCTTATTAAGCAGGAAAAACTTTTTGGACTAGAATCATTAGTAAATTTTTTGATCCATGAGTACCCACCCCTTTCTTCAACTTGAAAATATCTACAAACATTAATATAAACTAATTCAATAATCTTATTGTCCCTTTCACATTTTCAATGAAATGTTACATTGGTCATTAATCCTTGTAAAGACACATGACATACACTAAGTAGTTTTAGTTCAAATGAATCCAAATATCTATCTTGGTAAAATATATTCAAATGATATTTTTTACATTACCTACCTGGTTATTCCATAGTTGTATGTGGTATGAGTATTTTTATGTAGTTCCATTATCAATTTCTAATACTTGGATTATATAATCAAATATATAAAGACCATCATTTAAATATGGATTTCCACAATTTTTTTTTATTTTTAAAAGAAGATACATTTATTTGAAAATATGAATATAAATCCATCCATATCATGTCTAGGAAAATAAAAAATGTTTTTTAATGGATGTTACAAAATAAAAATATTTCAAACACAAGATCATTCCTGTTGACAACATGAAATGGTTGTTC
Organism: Viscum album; assembly: GCA_963277665.1. Lineage (NCBI taxonomy): Eukaryota > Viridiplantae > Streptophyta > Magnoliopsida > Santalales > Viscaceae > Viscum > Viscum album. The sequence goes on from OY728152.1 coordinate 2,092,121,414, forward strand.
TAGATAATTACAACAACAAGTATGGCCTCATTGGATTATTGTTGATCTAAATCCCCTTGGTCAATATTTCAAAGTCTGTTTTGTTCCTATATTTTAATACATATTATAGAACTACAAGACATATATAATATCCAATTTATAGAAATAGATAAATTTCTCTCAATAAAAAAAAACCTAAATCTTTTCCTTTATTATTTGGGTGGGTACATTTTTTATTCCACTGGACCTTATTTCCATACGAGAAACAAAACAGTAAACTCCCTTGATTTACCATTGATGCTTCTCTTCTTGGAAGGTTATTTCAAAGAAGGTTTTATCTTGTAGTTCTTTCGTAGATATTCCCTTTACCCACTATAAGGATGGAACAATTTTCACACTTCATGTCCCTATCAACATGGAAATGTAATTTGAGAAGATATGGGAGATATTTATCAATGTTTTTCATATTAAAATTTACTAAAAAAATAGAGAAGCTATGAGGTAGTGATGCAGGAATGAGATTGGTGCATAGTTTAATAGACAGTTTTAATCCTAAAACTGATAGCCACTCAATTGAGCTAATGAGTTCGAATACATGAGGCCTAAATGGTGAACCTGCTCCAATATTACTCTGAAATATCACCTTGGATATCTCAAACTATTCATATGTTTATACATCTTGATATACACCATATAGATATTAAAGCATGATATAAAAATCTATGTCTTCATGAGACTTCATGAGTTTAATATACATAGATGGAATCATTAAACATTGAACACGAAATACATCACTCATGTTTTTATCATAGTATTTGAAATCTTCCTCAATCGCCTTCTTTGAATGTAGATCAGGTAATGAGGATTATAGAATGAAAGAATTCCATTAAAAGAGTAACACAAATAGAATGTGTCTAAAACATTAATGGAAGTTAATTCTAGTAAATAGATGTTCTTTATCCAATATTCATCACATGGATAATGTGGATGATGAACTCTTAAATATTGAAAAATTAAAAAAGAGAATATTTTTATAATTTTCATGATTAAAAATTATGTGAGACATAATATTAGTCTTGGTTTTATTAAGTATCTCACTATTTTTTCAAGTCCCAACAACCCTCACCATTTGACTCGGAAAGTCTTGTTTCTAGGAAATTCCATTGTTAAGGATTCATATATCCATTCACATAACCCCAGTGAGGGTTGTTAAAGCTATCTGTTGGTCTTTTCTAATTGTGGGTCTATATCACATTGATCAATTTAGTGGAATCCCCAATCTAGAAATCCAAAAATGTATTTTCTAAAAACATGCCCCAAATTTATAACAATTCTAGTGAGGGACACTTATCTTGAAGTAATATGTTTAATTCAACTCATAACCTTCATAAGTACTCCATGATAAAACTAAGTGTACCAATGAGCATATGTTAAACACTCAGTTCTATAGCTTTTATCCCTAATCAAGAAATTCAAAGGAAAGTATGATTTAATATTTAGTTGATGGATTTTCAATTTTATGTGAAAAATTATCTTGTTTTTGTCTCTTACATGTGTTGTTAATATTAATAATATTTTAATTACATGATTAACCGTGTTTTTATAAAAAAAATTATTTGCACAATCCATTTATTTATATTCAATATTTTCATATTAGTTAATTTATTTATAATATCATGGTCTTGTATCTATATCATAAATAATGCATAATAAAAAAATAAAAAAATAATCAATTGACCCAATCATGATCATATCAAATGATTGATTTATTTTGAAGTAATAAACTAACCTATTACCTAGGGGAAACTGCCTCAAATTGGTATTGAAATTATTTAAAACATTCCACCTATCCATCTCTATATCACCTGGGTTGGTATCATCTTAGTTCTGTCTCGAACTGCCTGCACATGCCTTGAAATACTCCATATTTTACTTGTACTTATAGCTCACAATTAGGTGATAGGAACAAAATGATTGGTTAAGGGGAATTATATAATGAACCTTGGACACACTAGTCCTACAAAATAAAGAAGATATGTATGACTCACATACCATTATATTTGATTTAATAATTAATAATTCCAATATCATGAAATAAATTAAATTAAATAATGCAACACATACCCAGGTCTTGGTCAATCTCATGATCAGTCAGACACATGCAAACTTTATGCTAAATTACACTAGATCACATTCATTTCTATGCATTCTTTATTATTATATAAAATGATCTTTCATTAATTAATTCATTCATTCATTCATTTTTATCTAAATGATCATAAAAATTATCTTGGATATGTCCATCAAAAATGAATTTTTTGAAAATAAATTTTTGAACCAATATTTATATATTATTAAAAAAAATATTGATCCTTTAAAAATTATTTAATACCTTTATTAAATTGTGAAACAAATCAAGTGTCAATCAATATAATATATTATTAATGATTCATTTAGTAATTTAAATTAATTTTATTATGTCCTTTATTTAGAGAGTAAATGATGTGTACATATGATCTACACTCCATGTAGCTCGATTTTTATGTAGCTAGGATAAAATCATGGGGATTTGGAGTATATCGTGACCAGTCTACCTGACATGTACAAGGAAGATACATGCCATGTATCACTTTTTTTTTCTGTGAAACTTGATGAAGGAATCAACATGTTCTTCGAAAGAGGGACCACATGATTTGTTCTATAGCTACAATCCATGTATTCTACTAATTTTTTGTCCACATAACTTAACGAATAACATGGATTGTATTTTAAATAATGGAAATAATGAACTAAAATTTTTGTATACTTTCTATAAGTAGTTTTTTCCATTAATGATCTAGGAAGTCAGTCTCATACGATATATAAAAATGTATTTTATGGCATAGTTTTCACAAATTTATCCTCTAAACCATGTGGAGTACACAATGTGTATGCCAAACACATGACTTGTAATCCAACAATCCATGTGCTAGGTTGGCCTAGTATACACATAGTGTTCAATAAATTCACCATGTGTGGTTACCACATGGCATGAAATTTATCATACAACATAGATATGTATAGTAAACTTGGGTACACAGCTTGTACTTTGGCTATAAGTCATGTAACATAGTCATACCAACCAAAATCATTAGCATTTCGTGATGAAATATATAGTCATTCTTCATCTATTTTTAGTCCTTTATGAAAATGGAACTTTGAATGATGATGATTAATATTTCAAAATAATGTTAATTAAAGTTAGATTAAATAAAAAATATTCTAAAAATGAAATATCTAACAACTATTGTAAAGACCCAAAATCCTCATACATAAATATTACATCTTAATAGACTAGTATTCACTACAAAACATAATTATCTAAGCTAGAATCGTTTTGGTCTAGTGCATTTGGAAACTTTGAATCATAAAAAAACTGGTTCATAAGAGTCATAAATCATCTCATACTTAGTTTCTCATTACAATAATTCAACTTAGACATATCATAGACAATACCTTTCTTAATAAGCTATAGAAATGAAACATAAGAAATGGTTAGATTATATGCTCATTAATGTTAAAGAAGGGAGATATAAATGACCATATATTAATAACATGAGTATAATAGTATGCGAACAAGAGTATAACATTTTAAAACCATATCGTGCATATCATATACCATAATCTTGAGCATGGAATAATGTTTGACAGATTCTAAGACATGAATTATAAATAAATCAAGGAACATAAGCCATGAGATCCTTACACTAGCGTAAGAAAAATAATTTTGAAATAAAAATAAGTATAGAAAATCATTTCCATAGTAGTCAAGGATTATTTACAAGGATATCATAGTTATATGGGTTGACTCCCCAACCATTATAATAGTCAAGGTTCACTCTAAATATTATCATAGTGGAAAACTTTTCTTAATGAACTGGGTTCACTCCCTATTCTAGTTCTATTTATCTCATGAGATATAAATATTTACAAAATGCATTGGAGGGAGATATAGACCCACCCATCTTTGGTTATATTGTGACCACCATATTTTTTATAATGTAAAAACAAACATTGGTTATAACTTAACCACCATAAAAAAATTAAAACCGTACATAGGTGTTCCACAAAATCATAAAAAATTCATTATATCAGAAGCCATGAAAATAATGGGTTTTATTAAAAATTTATGACATAATTATACATGAAAATAAATGTCTTTTCTAAACATTTCATCAATGAATAACTCATAAAAATGAATTGAGTTTCATAATAATTTCATCAATTAATCACAATATAACCCATGGAAAAGGAATGAGTTTTGTAAACATCACTTCATCATAATCAGAAACCTTCTATAGAAAGAATAAAGATGGAATAATTTTATCATATCACTAGTAAAACACAAGAAACACCAAATTTTGTTATCCTTTAAGAATAGTAATTCCATAAAAGGGCATTAAAAAATTCTTGAGGTAAATATCCTTTCAATTTTGAAACCACTTCTTTAAACCCTAAAAATTAACCAAATATTAAATAAATAATTTTCTTTGAAAATAAAATTGGAAATTTATTAATGAATCTCTAAATAAGTGAGTTTTCATGATAAAGGGAAATATTGTATATTCTGTATAAGTTAAAACAAATAGTCCTTTAACATTTTCAATAAATTCCAAAAGATATTTATTTAGAAATGACATGGAGATTCATTTCAAACAACTTTTGAAAAAAGTGAAACATGTGTAAAAATGTCTCTGAAAAATCATTGGATAAATTTAAAATATTTTCTTAAATCATTTTTAAAAAATATGGACATGGATGAAAAAGTTTTTTCAAACAAATAATGAAATAAAGTTGGTTTTCCTTAAAAATATTATCATAGACTCTTGGGTACATAAATGGAGTAAAATGAAATGAGAAGATTTATTTTAATGAAATAAAAATAGGATAATAAAATTCATGTATTTCTTGATAGGAATATCGAAACAAATATTTATTGTAATCATAATCATAAAAAACACCAATAAACAATGTGATTGTAACATCCAACCCTTAACAATTTGGTTACTTTTGAATCACAATCCCCAAGAAAGAAAAAAACATAGATAGAAATTTAAATCCCCATAAATTTCATTATAATAATCATAAAATACATTCATGGTTAGTATATACACCACAAAAAAGAAACAAGTGGTGTATAAGGCATTTGTCCCACTAAAAAAAAGTGAGACGAAATCTCCTTACCTCAATGATAGATTTTTAATCATTAGAACAATTAAGGAATAAAATAAAATGAAGCTTTATATATCATTTAAATAATGATATAAATTATATAACAAGTCCATAGTGTATTATATAAACCAAAAAAATAAATGAGTAGGTAATATGGCATATGTATCCCAAAAATAAAAGAGGGACTAGAAATCCATTACCTTAAGTCTCGATTCTATTAATGAACATTTGAATCTGCAATATAATAAATTTAATTTTATTATTAATCTTTTTATTAAACAATTATTATATATATATCATACCATATATGGTTTAATTATGTTCTTTTATTACCCTTTTATTAATAATTTCTTGTTAAAATCACATTTCATGTAATAACTGCTTCATTTTTCATGTATATTTTGATTTGGTATTTTTGGTCATTCTAATTTAATCATGGTTAAATTATAATTAAAATTTTAACCACAATATAAATATCATATATACTCATTATATATGTATTTATATTAATCTATTAAAGACAAATAAAAAATAAATGACATCGTTCATGGAGACGGTAGGTCATTCATACAGATGAAAGTTATTTCAATATTCTCAACGAATGAAAGGAAATAAAGGTAAATATTATATTAACTATACATAATAATTTTTATTTCATATTAAAATATAACATATCTTCATTAATTATATCTTTATTACCTCCGAGTAAAGCATAAGTGAAGAACGAATCAAATCACTTTGTGAGGTATTAGTCCGATGTACACACGCGCGATGTTATCGTATTCCAACGGAATGAAAGGTAGGAAGGTATATGTGATATTATAACTAAATGTATATAATTATTCCATAAATATAATCTTAATATGTTTAAAAATTATTATATCTATCTATGATATGTGGTGATGGAAAATGAATTACATCGGTTTGTGAAGTGGTATTCCTCCATACACAAGATCGATAATTTAATTTCTCACTTGATGTAAGATGAGATAAATATAGGTAATAACATTAACATAATAATATATTTTTATATGGGATATACTTATGTTATTATATTAAAATTATTGAATATTATTTTAATGAGTTAGTGCAAAATATAAAATGAAAATGCATGGTTAAGGACTTTACCTCTTCTCTATAGAACCCCACTAGGTTTACCACTAAATCCTTTTTAAGAGGGTTTCCTAATAAAAATAAGGAATATAGGATATGTTTAGAGAATTAAGGAATATATTTGGGTATTTATTTGACTAAAACAATGGTTTTTGGAAGTGTGAAGAGGATATGAGAGGGGGTGACCTTTTATAAGTAGAAGAGAGGAGACACATTGAAGTTTTGAAATGAAAAAGGTGTACCTAAATTTTAAACATGAAAACATGATTTGAAATAGATCATTTTAAAACATTATATTTAATAAGGATGAAATATTTACATAAAATGGGGGTTTTATATGTTTTTAGGACATTTTACCCTTTATCCTTTTAGTTTAACCCTTATTAGACCTGTTTTAACCTCAACCAAAATAATTAATTTTTACAATTTTTACATTTCATTCAGACAAAAAATTTACTTGACATGATTATATAATATTAATTATTATGATTCAAAATGTTGAATATTTTTTTTCCAAATAACATTCACATAATTGGAAAGTTTTAATTTAAAATTAAAACTGCACAAGCTATGAAAAAACAGGTTTCCCATTAGAAATATTTCATAAGTATAAGAAGTTTTTATATCAGAAATAAAAATAAAATTTATTAAAATGAACTAAATTAGATTAATAAATATATAATTAATACAATTTTAATTTTAAAACCATATTAAAATAAAGTGGATCTTGTAAATGCTTTAAACAAAAGGCATTTTTTAATGAAAAATGATATTTTTAATATTCTTAAAAAAATTAATATTTTTTGAAAATTCTCAAAAATTAAATCAAATATATTTTTGAGATACTGATTTGAAAAAATAAATTTTATTACTTCAAATATATTTTAAAAATTTAGAAAATTAATTTTATTATTTCTTCACAAAAAGCAATGAAAATCATTTTTTGAGAAAAAGGTATTTTAAAATCATATAATGACTTTATTAAAAATTAATTATTATTTTTAAATATATTATCTTTATCCAAAAACTTTATTAGAATTTTGAAAATATGTTTATTCCTATTCATTCCACCATGTTTAATGGTTATGTTATAATAGTTATATTTAAATAATAATATTAATAGTAAATCATGGTTCATTAAAACTTTGTGTTCCATGTAACACAATATATATTAAAAATATATTTCATAAAATCCTAGGGTGTAATATTATAACCAACTTAACATAAATTTTTACCTTTAAATTCAATCAATTTGGTAAAAAAAACCGAGGATACTACATAACTTCTTCAAGCTGGTGGCTTCACCACAAAACATTGACCCAGTGAGTGGTCTTGTTTCATAGAAATTTATATGAATGGTCTAGAATCTCCACTGGTAGTTACACATAGGTAATAACATCCTCTAGGGGTATGAAATTTCAGTTTAGTACCTGTGGTGGATTAGGTATGTACTTCCCTAGGATAGATACATGGAACAGATCATGGACTTGAAAAAGGTTTATTTGAAGTACAAATTGATAAGGTACCATCCCAATATGATTATGAATTTTAAAGGAACCAATATACCTAGGTCTTAGTTTTCCCTTATTTCATAATCTCATTAACCTTTTTATATAGAGAAATTATTATAAACACATTTTCACCAACTTCAAATTCTAGATAATGTCGATGTTATCAATATAACTTTTCTATTGACTTTGTAATTTCCTTATGTGTTGATGAATGTAACTAACCTTATCTCCCATTTCATTAGCTATATCAGGTCCCAATATCGTTCATTCTCCAACATCATCACTTCATGAAGGAGTTATATACTTATTTCTATAGACAGAGTCATAAGGATCTATCAGAATGCTCAAGTGAAAGATATCATTGTAAGAAAAATCAACTAGAGGAAGGTGTTGATCCTAACCAACCTTAAAGACCATATAAAAAGATATAAACATATCCTATAAGGTTTTATTTTTTTAAATTGAACTTATGTCTGAGGATGACACATAGCAATGAAACTCAACTCTTTATCAAGATCTTGCTGAATAATTTTCTAGAACATTTAGGAAAACCATGGATCCTGGTAAGATAAAACAGAATATGGAACAACCTAAAACCTTAACACTTCCTTAATGTATATCAAATAAATATTATCCAAAGGGAAGTATTCTTTTTAAGAAATGAATTGTGATGAATATGTGAGGAGATCGACTACAACCCATATAACCTTTTTTCCCTTTAACCATTTTGGGGAGTCTAAAGAAAAAATCCATAGCTATGTTTTCCTATTTTCATTATAGTATGAATATTAGTTGTAACATACCCTTATAACTTACTAACATACCAAGTACCGAGATAAAAACTATACAATTTATCTCTTCATTCCTTCCCATGAGAAATAATCATTCATATATCTATACATCATTATACTTTTAGGATGAATAGATAAGGAAGAATTATGAGCTTCCTCTAATAGTTATTTCCTCAAAAACAGTATGGATGGAAAACATACATGGTTCCTAAACGTTATTACTCCAAAAAAATCAAGGTTAAACTTATTATCATTTATCACCTTCTTCTATAGATCTACATCTTTATTCTACACCTCTTTAATATTCACTTTTATAGATGGGTGAATTATCATTTGAGAAAGATATGATTTCTCTCCTTCATTCAAGATTTAAAGATCCATCCTTTTAAATTTGATAAATATAATATCTTTTGTGATCCTCATCATATTTAATCTAGTATGATTCTTTAGAATTAAATCATCAGCCACCTTGTTCTCTTTCCTATGGTGTCAATGCATCGAGAAGCCATAATTTTTAATCAGCTCCATCTATCTTCTTTGGAGCATATTCAACTCATTCTATATGAAAATATTCTTTAAAATATTATAATTAGTAAATATATAACACATTTATCAATAAATATAATGAGTCTATATCTATAGTGGATAAACTAACATAGATTACTCCAAATCATGAGTTGGTTAATTTTTCAAATGAATATTCAATTGTTGTGAGGAATAAGCTATCACCATATAATTGTTAAATCCCATGGTTATCTGCATGATATATTATATGTTCCAAAAAATAATATTAATATTTATATATCATAAACAATATCATACTAACCAAGAAATCCCATAGGCTAGTGGTAGGTATTTCACCCTTATCACCCTTCAATTGTGGGTTCAATCCCCACATCCTCTCTAGATGTAACAGGTTGTACATTTTAATAAAACTATATTCATATATTTCTTGTAATTTTCCAGACCTCTCTAGTACATTACTTTGTGAAAATATGGTGTATGAGGTGTTCCAGGAGGTCAAGGTGACTTATCCCCAACACTTTTCCAATTTTCCAATTATGAAAATAGTTCTATTAGTGAGACCGATGTGAATAGTTCAATCGGTGAGACCAATGTGAAGAGTTCTATCAGTCAAACCGATGTGAACAGTCCCATCAGTGAGACCGATGTGAACAGTTCCATCGGTGAGACTGATGTGAAACCGTTCCATCGATGAGATCGATATGAACAGTTCAATCAGTGAGACCGATGTGAACAGTTCTATCAGATCAGTTTGTCATTCTGTGAATAGTACCATCAGATTAGTATGTCGTTCTGTGAACAGTTCCATCAGATCGGTCTATCGTTCTGTGATCAGTACCATCAGATCGGTCTTTCGTTCTCTGAACAGTACAATCAGATCGGTGAGTCGTTATGGGAACAATTTCATTAGATCAGTATGCCATTCTGTTAATAGAACCATTGGATCAGTCTTCCATTCTATGAACAATACCATCAGATCAGTTTGTCATTATGTGAATAGTACCATCAGATCGGTCTATCCTTCTATGAACAGTTCCTTTGGATCAGTCTGCCATTCTTTGAACAGTACCATCTGATCGGTCTTCCATTCTATGAACAGTACAATCGGACCATTCTATCATTTTGTGAATAGTATCATCTGATCAGTGAGTTGTTCTGTGAAAGATACCATCAGATTGGTCTTTCATTATGTGAACAGTACCAGCAGATCGTTCTATCATTCTATGAACAGTACCATCAGATCGGTCTATTGTTCTGTGAATTGTACCATCGGATCGGTGAGTCTAGGATCGGTGAGTCTAGGATTGGTGAGACATTCTATGAACAATGTTTCCAGAATTAGTGAGTCCAGGATCAGTGATTCATTCTGTGAATACTGTTCTAGGATCAGTGAGTCCAGGATCGGTGAGTCATTTTGTGAATAGTGTTTCCTGGATCGGTGAGTCCAGGATCGGTGAGTTTTTTGTTAACCATGTTTCTAAGATCGGTTAGTCTAGGATTAGTGACTCATTTTGTGAATAGTGTTTCTAGGATATGTGAGTTCAGGATCGGTGAGTCATTCCATGAAAAATGTTTCCCAGATCAGTGAGTCCGGGATCAGTGAGTGTACAATGTTTCTAGAATCCTATATAGTGTCTAGGATCGGTAGGTGTACAGTGTTTCCAGAATCGTGTATAGTGTTTCTGGGATCAGTAGGTGTGTAATGATTCCTGGATCGTGAATAGTGTTTCCAGCTTCCTACAGTTTCTCCCCTTTGACATTTTCTTTGACATAAAACGCATTCAAGGCCTTGTTTTAAGGGATTTAAGGCCAAATAAAATCTCGTAATTCCTATATTAATTTTCCTAAGTCCCAAGATGCCTTTACGAGGTCAAACCGTGTGGTTTAATGAGATCCTATTTTAATATAAAATCCAACGTATCTTAAACTACTGCCTTGTTAAATTTTCTAAAGGGATGAGATATCTTCCTCCCTTGTTCTACCTTCTTGTTCCCTGGTGCGAGACGCTTGAAACTTTACTTTTTCCCATAGAAGTAGTGTGATCGAACCTTAATCCTCAGATTATTTCCCCTTGATGTTTCTTACTACTACATGTACACCCCTATTTTTGTGCAATAAGTATGTGTCGACCCTTCATCGATATAAGGTATATTTTATCGTTATTCTTTTGGGTTCATCTCCTTCTATTCTCCTTTCCCTTTTATAGAATGCTATATCCATGTTCCTAATGGGCTTCTCTTTGGTGTTGACCGGTGTGGTGGTGTCCCTACATCCTCAAGTGGATACAGTTTTCATGGTAGGAGGATATCGTGATCCTTTGGGTGGATTTTTCTTGTATAAAGAATGACAAGAACCATTTGAGGTAGGGGATTCATTGAATCTCTTTAATATTATGTGAAATTGTATAGTTAGCATGCTTTATCCCACTAAATCACAATGGAATTGACATAATAAATATTTGAACTGGATAAATAAATTCATACCGATCATATGTTATTGCCTCTTGTTTTTCTAGATAGTGTGATATCTATGCTTGATTTGTTTAAATTTTCATTCTTGATGGAAGTTGGTAAAGAATTTAAATCCATAATTAAATGATAATAGTTTGGTTAAAGATAACAAAGAATGTAAATGAATCTAGTTTTTCTTGTCATAATTTGATGTTAACCAAATTGGTGCAGTAAGCATGTTTAATTATTTGTGATAGCTTACTGGTTAAGATTTCTGAATTTGGAACCTACAAATATTAAATCGGTTAATCCAAGGTGGATTAAATATCTAGTTATTTGATAAAAGATAATTCCTTGTAGGGTTCTGAGTTACCCTCTTTCTTGTTTAAGGGCCAAGAGCCCAATTGATATTATGTTTGTTTTCCTAATGGTTGTGTTATGATGTGATCCGGGATGGCTTTTTTTATATGTGGGGGTATGGAGGCCTACTTGTTATGGCATCAGTTGAAGCCTAGAGTGGCGAGATGCATCGGTTTATGCACATGGGTGTCGGGGTGGACACCAGAGATGATTAAATGGGTTGGATGTGAATGTTTGGATTCTTACTGATTCTTATTGGTTGTTTACCTACCTTACTTTCCCTAGTACTCAAGGAAGCTGGTCTTTCTTACCCTTATTTTGAAATGGGTGAAGATGTGCGAGGTATGCCATGTGCTTTCTGGGTTTAGCTTCTCAATGGAGGATGGGTCTACTCTCTTATTATAGGTGGTAAAGACTAGACGAGTAGTTCATCTACTCACTAGGTCGATCCCCATGTGTTTAGTAGCATAGAATATTTTTCTAGAATTCTTGGGATTATGTGAAAGTAATGTTGTAAATAAATAATTGAGTGAATGATGTAAACCCATGGGGTTGGATCTTGCTAGGATGTAATACTGAGGTTACAATTTAAAGGGACAGTGTACTTTGGGTGTGATTCTAGTGAAATATAATGTGGAAATTGATAATGGTTAATCAGTGTTTAAATAAATAATTAACATAAAGTGAAAATGATAAAAAGGGAATGAAGTAATGTAATAAATCTCTTTAAATGGTTGTGTGCTTATTGGATAACTAGTCTTAGAAGTGGTAGCCAAGAGTCCGAGAGAAGTCAGCGACAGTTGAGTCTAAGACTAGGTTATTCCCATAGTGTGGTTGTGAGCTATAGTATATTATATAATTTTTGAGTTTCTATACGATAATACACCCCGTCAGTTAGGGAAACTAACACCCTGGGGATTCTGATCCCTGGGGGGGGGGTGTTTTCCCCAACATTCTAGTGGGAGGATGGATGGATGACTACCCCCTTTGGCCCCAATCTCCTCTCTTGGTAGTTACTTGTGCTGGTAGGCACAATAGTTAGTTTTCCCTTTATATGTGTGTAGAGGGATGTAACATCTTATGGTAATTCACACACTTATATTTTGGATATAGTATCCTATGGACTAATATAGGCATAACATGTATAGGTTGTGATGGATGGAGGATTCTTAGTCGGTGTGTGGGCTGTAATCTCTTGAGGTATAATTCCCGACGTATAAAACACGTTATGAGAGCTATGGTGGATCCCAAAAACTACGTGGTTACTTTATTGTGTGGACGTGGTGGTTTTGTTGCATGAGGATCATGTTGTGGTGCTTCACCCCAGTGTCTACGTGCAAGCCTTTTTGAAGACAGATGCTTATGACGTGCGACGTTGAGGAAAAGTAGAAAACCTGTGGGGAAGTAGTAGTAGGGTACCCTTTATATTCTTTATTATATTATATACTCTTGTATGCGTTACTTGGTGAGAGTAGCCATGGTGAGATTGGGAACATAGTATACCTGTTTAGGTGACGAGTTAGTTTCACTTTTTGTTCACTGTGCTTTAGCATGATTTCTTTAATTTTTCATGAGAGGAATATGGGAGGATCCTACTGAGTACACTGTTATAATCACCCTATGTATATATGAATTGTTTTTTAGGTCACTTGGAGTAGGTTGGGGATCAATCTGATTTCTACAAGCTTGGGGTTGCAGGAGTTGTTCGGGCTTGTGGTTGCTGCTGTTTTAAATTTCTTTTGGGTATTTGCAGTTTTTCCCTTTCAGATGTAGAACTTTTCATGGAATTAAATATTTTTTACTTTGGATTTACTTTCTATTTATATTTGATTTGGAGTTTTTTGGTGTCTATATTATCTCTCTCTTCCACATGTGTTATCTTTGAGGGTAATGCCTCCCATTTGTCTGTTTACTAAACCCTCGGTGCTATTTTCCAACTCGGGGCCTACTAGAGGTGGGACTCGTGGGTCATTATATCCCTTCTCACATTACTGGCCCAGGAAGGGTACACTTTGTGGGGAGGGGGTTGTGAGAGAGTGGTATCAGAGGTCCGGTTAAGGGATAGGATTGAGTTTGGAGTTTGGCACAGGTCAGGATACATGGGTTGGTTGGGTAACAATTTCAGTCAAGTTTAAGAAGTGATATAAACACTGGAGACTGGCTGATACATATGCATTTAGGGCCCCTATGATATGATGTATGGACCTTTAAGTTTACAATGGATAATAAAATAGGTGATACTAGTTGTAGGGTAGAGACCTAGGAAAGGATCATGCATCATTCTACATTGTGCCTGTGTTTAAATGGGTAGACCTTGGGATAGGTTAACCTAAAATGAATAAAAGAAAACAATTAATTAATTAATGATGAGTCTTCCATATTCTTGGTTCATGAGCTCTAACTATATGTTATTTTATATGTATGGCTCCAGGTTAACGTCCTCAATAGGATCGCATAGAAGATGTGCATCAGGATGTGACAATAGATCGCTTCCAGGTAGAGGTTGATGATGAAAACACTTGGAGGAGGACATTATGAGAGTTTCAGCGCTAGAGTATTCAGAAGTATGAGGGATTCATTTCAAGTGTAGTCACAGAAGACTGTTTGGAGGAGGTCGAAAAAGGATTTAGTTTGATTTATGCTCAAAAGGAGCACTGGGTGTCCTTGTCTGTGACGATGTTGCGTGAAGTAGTGAGGTATTGGTGGTTCTTGTTCCTTGGGGATCATGAGAAGTAAACGATATCATGGGAGGAGTTCTGAGAGAGGTTTAGAGTCAAGTTTCTTTCTTCGACCACAAAGGCATTCAGTCGCTAGGAGCTTCTTACACTTCGACATGGGTCCTCCAATTTTAGAGAGTTTGGAATTTGTTTCATTAACCTTTTGCGATATGCTTCAGAACTTTTTCCAGACGAGGAGGCTAGGGCGAGGAATTTCGTGGAGGATTTACATCCATATATCTAGTTTCAGGTCATCGCATTTATGCTGAAGACATATCTTGAGGTGCTGGTGTGGGTAGAGGCCGTCGAGAGGACATTGGGAAGAACCAGGTCATCACAAGAGGGGAGTCATCAAGATTTCTCATGAAGTCGAGATGTGGTCTGGGGTTCCCAGTTTTTAGTGCAAAAGTGTTTCCATTCACCAGTGGTAGGTCTCATCCCTCAACATCTCGTTTCTTTGAGGGGAGTGGATCTCATGCCTATTCCAAGGGATCATGAATTTGTTTTTATTGTCATGGTCGAGGTCATTAGCATAGAGAGTGCCTGACCTTTCAGAGGAGTCATCGTGCACAATGTTTTCCCCTCCAGGTTCCTCTGTTGAGGCAGTTCTAGCTGAGCCAGCAGCAGCAGGTTGCACCAGCTTTAGATCAGAAGAGGGTAGATGGGGCAGGTAGAGGACAACCCAATGACGTTCACCTTCCTCAGAGAGCATTGTGTGGCCATGGTGATGGTCTTCATCAGTTTCAAATAGGCCATAGAGGAGGTCATGGTCAGATTCATGCTTTAGCGTTGCCAGTGCCAGGTGAGATGAACGTCATTTGAGGTACCCTTTTCTTTTTTCCAACCATGGTGTATGCCTTGTTTGATTCAGGAGTGACACACTCCTTCATATCACCTACCCATGTCCATGCTTTGAGACTTGAGGTAGAGAGGCTTCTAGAGCCCTTGGTGTTTACTAGGCTAGTTGGAGGTCGAGATGACTTGTTTGAAGTATGTAGATACTGTGAGCTAGTGTTGGGGAAGTACCTCTCTTGGGGATATTTCTTATATTTATGAATACAACCATATGATTTTATCCTCATCATGAATTGGTTTTATTCGGTGCAGGCTATCATGGATTGCTTCGGGAGGTAGGTTGTGTTCTTCGATGCAGATGGAGAGCTAGTGGAGTTCGTTCGCAAGCGAGACCCTCAAATGGGTCAGTGGCGTGTTTTATCCTTATCATCCATGATGGATGATCTGATGATGATTTCATTAGAGGTTCAGCAGTTGGTATTTCCTAGGGTCATAGAAGAGTACCATGATGTCTTTCCAGTAGAGGTTGTAGCGTTACCCCCTCGACAAGAGATCGAGTTTAGGATCGAGATACAATAAGGAGTGTCTCCTATCTCTATGTATTCATATAGGATGACCCCTTCTAAGTTACAAGAGATATGTATACATCATGATGGTCTGTTATAGTGCGGTTTTGTTCAGCCTAGTGTATCTCCATGGGGTGCACCAGTTTTGTTCATGAAGAAGGCTGACCGCAGTTTGTGGTTGTGTGTCGATTATCATCGCTTAAACAAAGTGACAGTGAAGAATCACTATCCTTTGCCACATATTGATTATTTATTCAATCAACTAAAGGGTTCATGCTGGTTATCAAATATCAACTTACGATCAGGATAACATCATATGCGTGTGAAGGATGAGGATACCCTAAAGACTGCTTTCTGTTGTCCTCATGGGCATTATGAGTTCGTTGTAATGTGGTTCAGTGTAACGAACGACCCAGTTGTGTTCATGGGATTGATGAATGATGTGTTCCATGAGTTCCTATAGAAGTTTTTGGTGGTTTTCATCGATGAAATCCTTCTGTAATCCACGTAGGATGAGGAGAATGTGGAGCATATATACGCTGTTTTGGGAGTTCTTCGTCAACATCAGTTGTTTGGGAAGTTGTCGAAGTGTGAGTTTTGGGCTAAAAAAGTCCATTTCTTGGGGCATGTTGTGTCCCAGTAGGGATTATTTACAGATCCATCGATGATAGAAGTATTCGTGTCTTGGTAATCCCCTAAAACAGTTTCAAAGGTCCGAAGTTTCCTTGGTCTCGCATGATACTACAGGTGGTTGATAGCTGATTTCCCTCGAGTTGCGACTCCTATGATAACCTTGAACAGGAAGGATCAGGTATTCATATGGACTGATCAGTGCCAGGTAGCTTTCAAGTATCTAAAGGAGATGTTAGTAAGGGATCCAATTCTCTGTCTTCCAGTTGAGGGAGTTTAGTTTGATGTTTTCTGTGATGCTTGGTATCTGGGGTTATGCTATGTTCTCATGCTGCAAAAACTATTTGTTTCTTATGGGTCTCGACAGTTGTGTCCTCATGAACTTTACTATTCCACCCATGATCTTGA
The DNA here is from genome assembly GCA_963277665.1 of Viscum album. NCBI lineage: Eukaryota > Viridiplantae > Streptophyta > Magnoliopsida > Santalales > Viscaceae > Viscum > Viscum album. Next base: position 2,092,138,470 of record OY728152.1, read on the forward strand.
GTTGTTATCCATGGTGTTTTCCTTGAAGTTGTGGAGACATTACCTCATTGGTGAGTGTTTTTTGGTTTTTACCGATCATAAGAGCCTGAGGTATGTTTTCTCCTAGCATGACTTGATCTAACGATAGCATTGATGGATGGAGTTATTATAGGAATATGACTTTGAAATATCATATACACCTGGAAAGGGGAATTTTGTAGCCGATTCCCTGAGAAAGAAGTCACGTGGTGATGCAATACGTGAATATGGTGATTCCTGAAGAGTAAAGGAAGAACTATCAGCATTACATCTTGATATGGGAGAAGTTGGGGGTATAGGTTGTCTATTTCAGATTATGGTGTAGTCACCACTGGTGTAGCAGGTGGAAGAGTCCTAGTTAGGAGATCTAGAGGTGCAGGTGTAACACCCCAGGTAAATAAAGAATATGACATTTTCATATTTATCCATATTTGTGAATAAAATATTAATATGACATTAAAGGGGATGCTATGCTCGATGGCGTACCCAACACCAAACAACAAGTTTCTTGGGAAACTTACGTTGCACTCTAATAATAAAATAATATTATTTTAAATGGCAGTTAACATGTAGCTGTTGTATTGGCGAGAATGGATATAAATAACTAAAATATGATTATATATGTTTTTAAAAGTTTTTATATTTATCCAATAAAAGATAAAGGCTTAAAATACGGAAAGAATTCAATTTTAGGCGTATATGCCCTAGTTTTCACTAAAGGTTCACTTATCACCTTTTGATGGTGAACCATCATTAAATATAGTTTTTTTCACTCTTATAAATTCTATTAGACCAAATAAAACTCTTCTTTAGAATCGGGACATCAAAATTTACTTTGTGTAAATTTTTGGTATCTTTCCGATAAACTTCTTTTTTTAATGAATAGTGTAAAATGTTGTATTTTAACTCAAAACCTCTTTTTAATCTAATTTATTTATATGATTAGATTATCTTTTTAATTGGTTTTAAAGTGAAATTAGAATATATTTTTACCATTAAATCCAATAGTGGTCGTTTGAATTAATTTCACTTTAAAATTGGACTTAAACTAGTGTCAATCTTTTGATACTTATTGTTTCATAAAAACACGCTATTTGTCATGATAGTGGGAATTTATTATTAAATTAATTAATGTGACTTATATGTTTTGAATTTTGTAAAATACACTTAATTTTGGAATTCGGAATATCAAATATATCTTAGGGTGAATTTTTGGGAATTTTCTGAAAAACTTCAATTTTTGATGAATAGGGAAACCACTAAGTGGTACTTATAAAAACTGATTTTTCCGTTTAAATGAAATTTTACCATATTTGTGTTTTGAATTTCAAAAATCCGACATACATGGTTGTCATTAAGAAGTAAAATTTGGTTCCATGGGATAAAAATAATTTTTTGGTGAATAGTAACTTATTAAGTTTTTAATCACGATTAGAGGTAATTAGTGCAATTTAAGGCAAAAATGATATTATAATAAAATGAAAATACCTATACACATGTCCTACACTTATTGGATGTGTCATGGCCGACCAAGACAAGCCATGGGTCAACTTGGGGACCCCATGGAGCCACCTTGGTTGGAAAATGACATTAATATCTTTTTATTTAAAGTTAAAGTAAAAATGACACACGCATGAGATGTTTTACTAAAAAAAATTTTACATGGGGTTATACAAGTCAGATTTTTGACTATAAATATTCATTAGAAAGCTAAAACGATTTCCTACATCATAGTATTTTTGTTATAATTTTTAGACATTAAATAAATTAAAATATTTATGACATCATGATGATGCAGTGATGACCTCATTATTTAACGATTTAAATAAAATGGAAAGATAATGTAATATCTAAGAACTACACTTGTGAAAAACCTATTGTATGAGTGGATTTAGAACCATTATCACCTTATACTCTAAATAAATCAATTTGGGACCTCTTAAGTCCGAATAAAATTTTAAAATAAAGTGACTTTTCTTTACTTTCCAAGAGTGCCCCTCCTCTCCTCTTATAAAAGGCCCCCACCTCTACCTCCTTACCCACACTCCCAAAGCCTTTGGCTTGGCCAACCCCTGCCCATTTTGTCTCTACACTTCTCTATATTACTTCTTGAAGCCTCACTTTGGGCAGAAGTCTTCCCAAGGAAGCCTTTGAGCTCAAACCAAAGGGAGTTACCCGATTTTAAGGTAATGTGTTCACTTGAGTCCTTTTGTTTTATTTTTCCTCTCCAACCCCCTAAAATCTTTTTATTCATTTATTTTGTAACAAATACAGTATCTTCAATATTCTAGTATGTTTTTATAATATGTATTCGAGATAAACTTACACACACCTACATATAATGATTAAAGAACATACTGTTTCCGTGGATGGCGAATTTCTGCCTCACGAAACGATGATTGTTCAACACTCATATAACTCCTTCAAAGGTGGCCATTAAGATGTCACTATATTTATATATGATATATAATATGTTTATTTTTTACTTAAGCTTCTGTATTTTTCATTTGTGGCTTACCTTTATGGCCTCCATTATGGGTATACGCGATATCTTCATTTTAGGAAGTGCGGACTACCGCCCCCTCAAAGTGATGTGATTCGTTAATTCCATACGTGGGACGTATAAAGGATGGATTTAATGTTATTATATATTATGTTATACTAGAATTATAATATAACTATATATCATTATTATTTCTTTCCATTAAAGTATGAGATAGAAATGAAAGAAGCGTTCATGCGTACGTACGACTTACCGTCTCCATGAACGGTGCATTTCATTTCTTATCCCCAAATGTAATGTACTATTATAAGTACATGTATATAATGGATATATATGATGAATGATACATATAAATGATGAATATAATTATGGAATTAAAATATACATACCTATCATTTAGTTTTAATTCCATTAATATGACAAAGAAATGAAAGTAGCGTTCATGCGTACGTACGGCTTACCGTCTCCATGAATGGTGCATTTCATTTCTTACCTCTAAATGATTATGTAATATTATAAATACATGTATATGCTGGATATATATGATATATATGCTATCCAAATAAGTAATTTCATTCTGGATATAATGAAACTTTGACCACACGAACAACATGTAATTGTAAGAAGTCCACTTTCGACTTAAGAACCAAATATCGACAAAACAAACATTATTAACTTAAATGATTACATAATGTTTATAACATGACAATAAGTGATCTAAAAGGAATAATGAACTATAAAAAGGTTCTTAATAAAGTGGAAATTAAATCAAGTTTATTATTCAGGACGTTAAAGAATGATCGAGTCAAGTCGGACCCGAGGTAAGGGATCCTACTCCTCTCTTTCTTTTTAAGTGCACTCTTTTATGTCATTCCTTTAAAGCTCATATTTCTTGTGATTGGGATGTTCTTTTATATTACTGTTACTGTAATTTTTATTTACATATGATGAGATACCCTATTCTCTCTCATCAATCCATTTTGGATATTTTGAGTGGCGCCGTTAGGCTGCCGAATTTTCGTAAGAGATCTAACCTCTCTCTTTCTTTTTAAGTACTCTCCTTTATGTCACTTCTTTTAAGCTCCTATTTGTTATGTTGGGGGATTTTATTTTATATTTATTTTTATGTAAACTTTATGTTGATTTTATGATAGACCCTATTCCCTCACATCAATCCATTTTGGAAGTTTTAAGTGGCGCCGTTAGGCTGCCGAGTTTTCGTAAGAGATTTTTCATCTCACTTTTATTCCTGTGAGATTTATGCTACATTTGCCACAATTTCCTTTGAGTGGTTTATGTAATGACCATTATTACACTCCTTTTTTAATATAATTCCATTTATGGGTATTTACATATTCATTGTATGACACTTCTTTGATGGGGTGTACTTTTCGAAAGTTACCCAAATCGGTAAGGGAACCTTTCACCCTCCTCTTTTTAAAAGACTTCATTTGTTATGTCTTTTAATTCAAAAACTATTATGTTGGGATATGTTCTTCTATATCCTGATTGATGTAAATTTTATTTACAAGTGATTATATTCCCTTTTTATCTCTCATCAACTCATTTTCTGAATTCTTGAAGTGACGCTGTTAGGATGTCGAATTTTACCAAGGGAACTTTTTAACCCAATTTCGATTTCTTTGGGTTCAACATGTAGTTATTGAATATGTCATCCTTTGAATATGTGTGAATGAAAATTTATTGTTTTACACTTAATATCAAATTATATTGGGTTTATTTATATTTGTCACACATAATTTTGAGATTGATTTATCCTTAATTTAAGGACACCTTCTTTATAAGGGATTTCATCACATTTTACATCTCTATTGAGACTTCATTGTTGTTATGCATCAATTCACTCATATATGGTGTATATACTATCCTTTGGAATATTATATCATGAATCAATTTATTCTCATGATATTATAAAGTTCTGATTAAATGTTATTCCTCAATTATTGTATTCAAGTGTCTCTAATTTTGGTAAAACCCCTTTAACCAAAATATCACTTTAAATGTTTTAATTATTTGTTCTTATTAATATCCATGTCTTCAAAATGGTTTTAAGTATTTATTTATATGGATATTAATGGTTTAAAATGTTAAAAGCTTCAAGGTGGTATGGGACTTCGTCTCAATCTCCTTTCATTGAGGCATATTTTGTTTTATACACAACCTCATTTTATACGATGTATAAACCCCTTTGACATTTACGTTTATTCAAAAGGAATATTTTTTATACGAAGCGTTTAATAAACGACAAAAGGGAATGTTTTTGTCGTACGTATACGACGACAATGACTTCTCCGCCACCTTGACCATTATTTGAGTTTCGGCTTCCTCTACAAGCCATACCTTTTTTTAAGAGAAAAATAAATACCATGTTTTACTTTTCTTTTATTTTGGTATTGAAAATTGTTTTCATAATGTTTTTATATCAATGTGTTGTATTGATATATTGTGATTGAAAGGTGGAAATCTTATGTTTCCTTTATGCATGTTTTATGTGATACGATTATGTTGAGGTTCTTGGGCATTATTATGAAGACGGGTGGTTCCGTGATAGACTAAGGGCAGGTGAGCCCGATATAGCTCTCCAATGCATTGGGTAATGCGAAGGAGTGAAACGTTAAGGTTTCTCCGAAGAGATTTAGGGAATATACTATGATGGGTATTCCAAAATGTAACCAAGAGGGTTACTCCCTACTTAAGAATGTTATGAATGCCTCAAGTTACCTTTATGTCTTATGATTTCTATGATTTACTCATGGTTTGATGAGGTATGTTAAAGTGCCTATGTTTTATGGGTAAATTATGATTTCATTCTTATGTATATATGAACTAATGCTTCCTTTCCATATTTTTATAACCCTTACTGATCTTTTTATGCTCATCCCAAGTTTTTGAAATGTTTTTCACAGGTCAAGGGAAAGGTACATTATGTGATGATAGTGTCAAGGATGTGTCAAGAAAGAATCTGTGTTTTATTCTAAATATGTTTCCGTTGATGGGAAGAATGAATATTGTCTTTTATGTAACCACTTTGTTTAAATGTGAAATGTAATGCAAGTTTCATGATCTAATTATCTAAAACTCTAAACCTGAAAAGATCCTCAATGTGTAATCTTGTAATAACTAAAGATTAAGTAAGGTTTAAGGATGGGGCCTTATAGTTGGTATCAGAGGTCGGTTTAGATAACTTTAAAATTTAGGGTATTTTCTAAGCATAAGTGACATTACCATAATGGTTAGGATTTCAGAAAGAGTCATTGTTTTAGATAAAGTGAATGAGTAAGTATATCTTAGTGTTTACCTTCCTCATTAGTACATGATGGTTTTGTTGATATACTCACACTGACATTTCTTTTTTTAGTGAATGGCTGGATCTCACAGGCACCAAAGTGACAATTGGTTTGAAGGAAACTGTGGTGGTTCTCTGATTAAGAGACTCGATGAAATGGGGTATTCAATGAGGAAACTCATGGTTGTTATAAACCAACTATCAAGGAGTCATGATCAACCACGTGAACCTTGGTATGTTCTATAATGCATCATGTACGAGATGACCAATCGATGTTGATGTTCAGGTAATAATTAAAAAGGTAACCATTAGGGTTTATATGATCCTTACTTTTTAGGTAATTATGGGTTATTATATGTTATGATGGAAAATGAAAGGCATGAGATAAACTTGAGGTTAAAATATGTTATGTTTATTTTTGAATATTTTATCTAGTTTTGGGAAATGTTTTGAGGATTATATAGTTTTGGAAAAAGGACAACACACAGACCGTGTGACAACCCGTCGCGTCGGACAATGCTGCGGGAATCGAACCCACAACCAAAGTGCGACTGGTATTTATCGCCTACCACTGGACTACGTGAAGTACCTGGTTAGTTTGACTGATTCTTTCTAGTTATATGATTTTATTAATTAAGAGTAAGTTGATTTTGGGTTATTTATGAAAATGATTAACGTATCATGGAGGATATGTGATTAGGTTAATTACTTTTCAATACGAGACTTTAGGAGCAACTGATGTTGTTTGGAGATAAATGTTACGATTTAACATGGAAGACTATGTGACTAAATCCTTCAAATATTTTGGTTTCAAACTTAGATTGGTTTACTTTGAAGAATTTTATGGACACATTGCTTATCTAATGGTCCTCGTTGAACTTTGGGTTTTGTTGGACAAATTTTGGAGGTTAAGAATACATTTTCTATTTATAAAGGGTTATCCTTTTCTGGATTATCTGATCTTGTACTAGCCTTTTTGGTTTTGGTTTTGGTTAAAATATAAAGGCATGGGAAGTATATAGTTCTCTTTTGTGGATTAGGTGATTCTTTAAAAGTTGATTATAGTACTCTTAATGTGAACAAGTCTTCCTGAATACTCTCCTTTTGGAGAAAATATGAGTTTGTGTAAGGAATCTAATAAAAGTTGAAAGTCAACATGATAAGTGATTATGTTTCCTTATGAATAAATCCCCCAATAAAAAGTATCTTAATTTTTTTTTGTCTATTAACTTTTCCTACTGGGGAATTGAATACCATTTAACCCATCACAAGTTTGTGATTTTCTCATGGTTAACTTTCTCCTAAACATGTTTTCTATCACTCTTCATCAGAACATGACCCTATGTTTTCTCCTCCATGTCCATGTTTTCATACTTGGAATCCTAGTATGGGTTAACTCGGTTGACCTTTGTACTTATCTTTCTTTATTTTAAAGTGATTGTTTTACCGACTCTTCTTCCGATGTGGGACTTTCAAGGATGTTTCCAAGCCCAGTTTTAAAATTGCGAGGACGTAATTCCCAAAAGGGGGGAAGGATGTAACACCCCAGGTAAATAAAGAATATGACATTTTCATATTTATCCATATTTGTGAATAAAATATTAATATGACTTTAAAGGGGACGCTATGCTCGATGGCGTACCCAACACGCAACAACGAGTTTGTTGGGAATCTTACGTTGCACTCTAATAATAAAATAATATTATTTTAAATGGAAGTTAACATGTAGCCATTGTATTGGCGGGAATGGATAGAAATAACTAAAATATGATTATATATGTTTTTAAATGTTTTTACATTTATCCAATAAAAGATAAAGGCTTAAAATACGGAAAGAATTCAATTTTAGGCGTATATGCCCTAGTTTTCACTAAAGGTTCACTTATCACCTTTTGATGGAGAACCGTCATTAAATATAGTTTTGTTCACTCTTATACATTCTATTGGACCAAATAAAACTCTTCTTTAGAATCGGGATATCAAAATTTACTTTGTGTAAATTTTTGGTATCTTTCCGATAAAGTTCTTTTTTTAATGAATAGTGTAAAATGTTGTATTTTAATTTAAAACCTCTTTTTAATCTAATTTATTTATATGATTACATTATCATTTTAATTGGTTTTAAAGTGAAATTAGAATATATTTTTACCATTAAATCTAATAGTGGTCGTTGGAATTAATTTCACTTTAAAATCGGACTTAAACTAGTGTTAATCTTTTGATACTTATTGTTTCATAAAAACACGCTATTTGTCATGACAATGGGAATTAATGATTAAATTAATTAATGTGACTTATATGTTTTTAATTTTGTAAAATAGACTTCATTTTTGAATTCGGAATATCAAATATATCTTAGGGTGAATTTTTGGGAATTTTCTGAAAAACTCCAATTTTTGATGAATAGTGAAACCACTAAGTGGTACTTATAAAAACTGATTTTTCCGTTTAAATGAAATTTTTCCATCTTTGTGTTTTTAATTTCAAAAATCCGACATTCATGGTTATCATTAAGAAGTAAAATGTGGTTCAATGGGATAAAAATAATTTTATGGTGAATAGTAACTTATTAAGTTTTTAATCGTGATTAGAGCTAATTAGTGCAGTTTAAGGAAAAAATGATATTATAATAAAATGAAAATACCTAGACACATGTCCTAACCTTATTGGATGTGTCATGTCCGACCAAGACAAGCCATGGGTCAACTTGGGGACCCCATGTAGCCACTTTGGTTGGAAAATGACATTAATATCTTTTTATTTAAAGTTAATGTAAAAATGACACACACATGAGATGTTTTACTAAAACAATGTTTACATAGGGTTATACAAGTCAGAATTTTGACTATAAATATTAATTAGAAAGATAAAAAGATTTCCTACATAATAGTATTTTTGTTATAATTTTTAGACATTAAATAAATTAAAATATTTATGACATCATGATGATGCAATGATGACCTCATTATTTAACGATTTAAATAAAATGGAAAGATAATGTAACATATAAGACCTAAACATGTCAAAAACCTATTGGATGAGTGTATTTTGAACCCTTATCACCTTATACTTTAAATACATCAATTCGGGACCTCTTAAGTCCGAATACCATTTTAAAATAAAGTTACTTTTCTTTACTTTCCAAGAGTGCCCCTCCTCTCCTCTTATAAAAGATCCCACCTCTACCTACTTACCCACACTCCCAAAGCCTTTGGCTCGGCCAACCCTTGCCCATTTTGTCTCTCCACTTCCCACTATTACTCCTTGAAGCCTCACTTTGGGCATAAGTCTTCTCAAGGAATCCTTTGAGCTCAAACCAAAGAGAGTTACCCAATTTTAAGGTAATGTGTTCACTTGAGTCCTTTTGTTTTATTTTGCCTCTCCAACCCCCTAAAATCTTTTTATTAATTTATTTTGTAAAAACTACAGTATATTACATATACTAGGATGTTGTTATAATAAGGATTTGAGCTACACTTACACACAGCTACATCTAATGGTTAAAGAACATACTGTTTCCGTGGATGGCGAATTTCTGCCTCACGAAACGATGATTGTTCAACACTCATATAACACATTAAAAGGTGGCCATTAAGATTTCAATATATTTTTATATGATATATAATATGTTTATGTTTTACTTAAGATTCTGTATTTTTCATTTGTGGCTTAACTTTATGGCCTTTATTATGGGTATACACGATATCTTCATTTTAGGAAGTACGGACTACCGCCCCCTCAAAGTGATGTGATTCGTTAATGCCATACGTGGGAAGTATAAAGGATGGATTTAATGTTATTATATATGATGTTATACTGGAATTATAATATACCTATATATCATTATTATTTATTTCTATTAAAGTATGATATAGAAATGAAAGTAGCGTTCATGCGTACGTACGGCTTACCGTCTCCATAAACGGTGCATTTCATTTCTTATCCCCAAATGTAATGTACTATTATAAGTACATGTATATAATGGATATATATGATGAATGATACATCTAAATGATGAATATAATTCTGGAATTAAAATATACATACCTATCATTTAGTTTTAATTCCATTAATATGACAAAGAAATGAAAGTAGCGTTCATACGTACGTACGGCTTACCGTCTCCATGAACGGTGCATTTCATTTATTACCTCTAAATGATTATTTAATATTATAAATACATGTATATGATGGATATATATGATATATATGCTATCCAAATTAGGAATGTCATTCTGGTTATAAATAACCTTTGACCACACGAACAATATGTAATTGTAAGAAGTCCACTTTCGACTTAAGAACCAAATATCGACAAAACAAACATTTTTAACTTAAATGATTACATAATGTATATAACATGACAATAAGTGATATAAAAGTAATAATGAACTAGAAAAAGGTTCTTAATAAATTGGAAATTAAATCAAGTTTATTATTCAGGACGTTAAAGAATGATCGAGTCAAGTCGGACCCGAGGTAAGGGATCCTACTCCTCTCTTTCTTTTTTAAGTACACTCTTTTATGTCATTCCTTTAAAGCTCATATTTCTTGTGATTGGGATGTTCTTTTATATTACTCTTACTTTAATTTTTATGTACATATGATTAGAGACCCTATTCTCTCTCATCAATCCATTTTGGATGTTTTGAGTGGCGCCGTTAGGCTGCCAAATCTTCTTAAGAGATCTAACCTCTCCCTTTCTTTTTAAGTACTCTCCTTTATGTCACTTCTTTTAAGCTCCTATTTGTTGTCTTGGGGGATGTAATTTTATATTCCTCTTGCTTTAAACTTTATTTTGATTTGATGAGAGACCCTATTCCCTCTCATCAATCCATTTTGGAAGTTTTAAGTGGCGCCGTTAGGCTGCCGAGTTTTCGTAAGAGATTTTTCATCTCACTTTTATTCCCGTGAGATTTATGCTACATTTGCCACAATTTCCTTTGAGTGGTTTATGTAATGACCATTATTAAACTCATTTTGTAATATAATTCCATTCATGGGTATTTACATATTCATTGTATGACACTTCTTCGATGGGGTGTACTTTTCGAAAGTTACCCAAGTCGTTAAGGGAACCTTTCACCCTCCTCTTTTTAAAAGACTTCATTTGTTATGTCTTTTAATTCACAAAATATTATGTTGGGATATGTTCTTCTATATCCTGATTTATGTATATTTTTTTCCAAGTGATGAGATTCCATTTTTATCTCTCATCAACTCATTTCCTGAATTCTTGAAGTGACGCCGTTAGGCTGTCGAATTTTACCAAGGGAACTTTTTAACCCAATTTCGATTTCTTTGGGTTCAACATGTAGTTATTGAATATGTCATCCTTTGAATATGTGTGAATGACCTTTTATTGTTTTACAATTAATATCCAATTATATTGGGTGTATTTATATTTGTCACACATAATTTTGAGATTGATTTATCCTTAATTTTACGGACACCTTCTTTATAAGGGATTTCATCAAATTTTACATCTCTATTGAGACTTCATTGTTGTTATGCACCAATTAACTCATATATGGTGTATATACTGTCCTTTGGAATATTATATCATGAATCCATTTATTCTCATGATATTATAAAGTTATGATTAAATGTTATTCCTCAATTATTGTATTCAAGTGTCTCTAATTTTGGTAAAACCCCTTTAACCAAAATACCACTTTAAATGATTTAATTATTTGTTATTATTAATATCCATGTTTTCAAAATGGTTTTAAGGATTTATTTATATGGATATTAATGGTTTAAAATGTTAAAATCTTCAAGGTGGTATGGGACTTCGTCTCAATCTCCTTTCATTGAGGCATATTTTGTTTTTGACACAACCTTCTTTTATACGGTGTATAAACCCCTTTGACTTTTACGTTTATTCAAAAGGAATATTTTTTATACGAAGATTTTACTAAACGAAAAAAGGGAATGTTTTTGTCATACGTATGCGGCGACAACGACTTCTCCGCCGCCGTGACCATTATTTGAGTTTCGGCTTCCTCTACAAGCCATACCCTTTTTTTAAAAGAAAAATAAATACCATGTTTTACTTTTCTTTTATTTTGGTATTGAAAATTGTTTTCATAATGTTTTTATATCAATGTGTTGTATTGATATATTGTGATTTAAAGGTGGAAATGTTATGTTTCCTTTATGCATGTTTTATGTGATACGATTATGTTGAGGTTCTTGGGCATTATTATGAAGACGGGTGGTTCCGTGATAGACTAAGGGTGGGTGAGCCCGATATAGCTCTCCAATACATTGGGTAACGTGAAGGAGTAAAACATTAAGGTTTCTCTGAAGAGATTTAGGGAATATACTGTGATGGGTATTCCAAAATGTAACCAAGAGGGTTACTCCCTACGTAAGAATGTTATGAATGCCTCAAGTTACCTTTATGTCTTATGATTTCTATGATTTATTTAGGTTTTGATTAGGTATGTTAAAGTGCCTATGTTTTATGGGTAAAGTATGATTTCATTCTTATGTATATATGAACTCATGTTTCCTTTCCATATTTTTATAACCCTTACTGAGCTTTTTATGCTCATCCCAAGTTTTTGAAATGTTTTTCACAGGTCAAGGGAAAGGTACATGATGTGATGATAGTGTTAAGGATTTGTCAAGAAAGAATCCATGTTTTATTTTAAATATGTTTCTGTTGATGGGAAGAATGAATATTGTCTATTATGTAACCACGTTGTTTAAATGTGGAATGTAATGCAAGTTTCATGATCTAATTCTCTAAAACTCTAAACTTGAAAAGATCCTCAATGTGTAATCTTGTAATAACTCAAGATTAAGTAAGGTTTAAGGCTGGGGCCTTATAGCAGGTCTGGAGAGACCGAGTTGTTTGTGGTGAGGCCTCTGATGGTTGGTCTGAGGATGAACATCACCGAGTGTTGTATCGTGGAAGGATATTTGATCCTTTGACGATCCATGAGATAGTTCTTAGAGAGTTTCATATTTCTCCTTTAGTGGTGCATCCTGTTGTGACAAAGATGTATCGAGCCTTGAGGATCCAGTTTTGGTGGCCTAGGCTGAAGCATGTGGTTGTGGAGTTTTTGTCTCGATATTTGGTCTTCCAGAAGGTAAAGGCCAAACACCGTGTTCCTGGTAGTCTGCTCCAGCCTGTAGATATTCCTCAGTGGATGTGGGAGGAAATCTAAATGGGATTTGTTACTGGTTTACCTCGAGCTCCAGGAGGACATGATGCTATTTGGGTGGTAGTGGACCATTTAACGAAATCATCCCACTTTATATCAATCAGGGAGTAGAGCTCAGTGGAAGTTTTTTCATGGCAGTATCTGGAAGAGGTGGTGAAACTTCATGGAGTCCAAAGGATGATCATTTCTGATGAAGAATCTCATTTTACCTCTAGGGTGTGGAGAGTTATCCAAAATTATTTTGGTTCTTAGATATTCCTTAACACTACTTTTCATCTGCAAACGGATGATCATATAGAGCGAACCATCTATACTCTTGAAGACATGTTACACTCTTGTGACCTAGATTTTGGAGGTTTGTGGATGAGGCAGTTTCCCTTGGTGGAGTTCACTTACGATAATAGTTTTCACTCCACCATCGGTATGGTGCCGTTCGAAGCCTTGTATGTCTGGTCTTTCCATTCTCCATTGTGATGGACTGGGGTCGGAGAGTTAGAAATTCTCTGACCGGAACTAGTGTAGAATACAATAGAGATGGTTCAGGTGATTCATGAGAGGATGAAGACAGCATATGATAATCTGAAATCATATTCCGGTCAAAGGAGGAGACCCTTATAGTTTTATGTTGGGGATCACATATTTTTAGAGGTGACTACCCGTCGTGGGAAATGAATGTTTGGTCATGAGAGTAAGCTTTCTCCCTAGTTTTTTGGTCCTTTCGACGTGTTAGATAGTGTTGGAGCTGTGTCATATCGAGTATAACTTCCCCTACATATGAGCCTAATACATGATGTTTTTCATGTATCACAACTCCATCGTTATCTTCATGATGACTCTCACGTCATCGATTGGGGAGAGATCAATATTAATGATGATGCAACCTTTGACGAGCGACCTGTGGAGATCCAAGACCACAAAGAGAAGGTGTTTCAAATGCATTATATCCCATTGGTTTGTGTCTTATGGTGACACAGTGTCATGGAGGAGAGTACTTGGGAATGTGAGTCACAAATACGTACTCAATTCCCAGAGTTGTTTGATGTTTAACTCTTTTCATGTAATGATGTCATATTTAAAGTTGTAGACCTTTGGTGTTTGTGAGATGGCTTTCTTTTGTAGTTTCTTGTGGCTTGATCTCTTTTGAGAGGTATCTCGATGGGTGGTCTTTCAAACTTCTTTTATGTTTCTTTTTAGGTTGGTTTTAAATACTCGAGGTGAAGAATGTTTAGAAAGGTAACTTATGTAATGGCCCAGACCTCTCTGGTCCATTCCTTTTTGAAAATATGGTGTCTGAGGTGTTCCGGGAGGTCAAGGTGACTTATCCCTAACACTTTTCCAATTTTTCAATTCTGCAAAGAGTTCCATCCATGATACCGATGTGAACAGTTCAATTAGTGAGACTGATGTGAACAGTTCCATGGGTGAGACTGATGTGAACAGTCCATCGATGAGATAGATGTGAATAGTTCCATGGGTGAGATCGATGTGAATAGTTCCATCAGTGAGATAGATATGAATAGTTCCATGGGTGAGACTGATGTGAACAGTTCAATCGGCAAGACCGATGTGAATAGTTCAATCGGTGAGATCGATGTCAAGAGTTCCATCGGTGAGACCGATGTGAACAGTTACATCGGTGAGACCGATGTGAATAGTTCCATCAGATCAGTCTATCATTCGGTGAACAGAACCATTGGACCGGTCTATCATTTTGTGAATAGTTCCATCAGATCGGTCTGTCGTTTTGTGAATAGTTCCATCAGATCTATCTATCTTTATGTGAACAGTACTATCAGATCAGTGAATCATTATGTGAAAAGTTCCATCAGATTGGGATTCCCTTCTATGAATAGTACCATCATATTGGTCTGTCATTTTGTGAATAGTACCATCAAATCGATCTGGCGTTCTGTGAATAGTTCCACCAGATCGGTCTTCCATTCTGTGAACAGTACCATCCGATCGATTTTTAATCTTGTGAACAATACATCAGATCAGTCTGCCATTCAGTGAATAGTACCATTGGATCGGTCTATCAATCTGTGAACAATACCATTAGATTGGTGAGTCATTATGTAAACAATACAATCTGATCGGTCTATCATTCTATGAACAATACTATTAGATCAGTCTGTCGTTCTGTGAATAGTACCATCAGATTGGTCTATCATTCTGTGAACATTACCCTTAGATCGGTCAGTCTAGGATCGATGATTCTTTCTATGAATAGTGTTTATAGGATCAGTGAGTCCAGGATCAGTGAGTCATTCTATAAACAGTGTTTCTAGGAGTGGTGATTCATTTTGTGAACACTATTTCCAGGATCGGTGAGTCCATGATCGGTGAGTCATTTCGTGAACAATGTTTCTAGGATCACTGAGTCATTTTACGAAGAGTGTTTCTTGGATCAATGAGTCTAGGATCAGGGAGTCCAAGATTGGTGAGTCTAGGATCAGTGAGTCATTCCATGAAAAGTTTCCAGGATTGGTGAGTCCAAGATTGGTGAGTCTATGATCGGTGAGTCATTTTTGTGAATAGTGTTTCTAGGATCGGTGAGCCTAGTATTTGTGAGTGTGCAATGTTTCTAAAATCATGTATAGTGTCTCCAGGAACTTTAGGTGTATAGGGTTTCTAGAATCATGTACATTGTTTCCCAGATTGGTAGGTGTATAGTGTTTCTAGGATCGTGAATAGTGTTTCCAACTTCCCACAGTTTCGTCCCTTTGACGTTTCTTTGACGTAAAACGCCTTCAAGGCCTTATTTTAAGGGATTTAAGACCAAATAAAATCTCCTAACTCCTATATTAATTTTCCTAAGTCACAAGATGCCATTACTTGGACAAACCTTGTGGTTTAATGCTATCAAATATTAATGGAAAATCCAGCGTGTCTTAAACTACTACTCCATTAAATCTTCTAATGGGATAATATATCTTCCTCCCTTGTTCTACCTTATTGTTCCCTAGAGTGAGACGCTCGAACCTTTACTTCTTCCCATAGGAGCGGTGTGATCAAAACATAATCCTCAGATCATTTCTTCTTGATGTTTCTTACTACTACATGCGCACCCCCTGTTTTGGTGTAAGATCCAAGTGTCGATCCTTCATTGACATAAAGTATGTTTTATCGTCATTATTTTGGGTTCATATCCTTCTTTTTCTCCTTGAACTTTTATAGAATGCTATCTCCATGATCCTAATGGGATTCTCTTAGGTGTAGACCGGTGTGGTGGTGTCTCTGCATCCGTGGGTGGGTGCAGTTGTCATGGGAGGAGGCGATCATGATCCTTTGTGTGGATCATTCTCGTATAAAGAATCACAAGAACCATTTGAGGTAGGGGATTCATTGGTTCTCCTTTATTTTAAATTCAACTGTATAGTTAGCATGTTTTATCCCACTAGATCACAATAGAATTGAAATAATAAATATTTGAACCAGATAAATAAATTTATATCAATCATATGTTATTGCCTATTGTTTTTCTAGATAGTGTGATATCTATGCTTACATTGTTTATCCTTTCATTCTTGATGGAAATTGGTAAAGAACGTAAATCCATAATTAATTGATAATTGTTTGGCTAAAGATAAAGAGGCATGTAAATGAATCTAGTTCTTCTTGATGTAATTTTATGGTAATAAAATTAGTGCCATAATCATGTTTAATTATTTGTGATAGCTTACTGGTTTGGTTTCCCAAATTCGGAACCTATGAATATTAAATCGGTTAATCCAAGGTGGATTAATGAACCGGTTGTTTGATAAAAGATAATTCCTTGTAGGGTTCTGAGTTACCCTCTTGCTTGTTTAATAGCAAAGATCCCAATTGATATGATGTTTTTTTTCTGGCTTCTTGTGTTGTGATGTGAGTTGAGATGGTTGTTGTGATATGTTAGGGCATGGAGTTGTACTGGTTATGGCAGCAGTTGACGCCTAGAGAGGCGAGATGCATCAGTTTATGCATGTTAGTGTCAGGGAGGACAACATGGATGATGAAATGGGTTGGATGTGAATGTTTGGATTCTTATTGATTCTTATTGGTTGTTTATCTGCTTTACTTTCGCCACTGGTCAAGGTAGTTAGACTTTCTTACCCTTCTTCTGAAAGGGGTGAAGATGCGCGGGTTATTCCACGTGGTTTCCGTGTTTAGATTCTCAAGTGAGGATGGGTATACACTCTTTCTATAAGCGGAAAAGACTCGAAGGGTAGTTCATCTACTCATCAGGTTGAGACCCTTGTGTTTAGTAGAATAGAATGTTTTTCTAGAAGGCCCGAGATTATGGGAAAGTAATGATATAATAGATAATTGAATAAATGATGTTAACCCATGGGGTTGGAGCTTGCTGGGATGCCATGTCGAGGTTACAATTTAAAGGGATAGTGGACATTGGGTGTGATTCTAATGAAATATAATGTGGAAATTGATAATGGTTAATAATTGTTTAAAGAATTAATTAACATAAAGTGCAACAGATAAAAAGGGAATGAAGTAATCTAATAAAGCTCTTAAAATGGTTGTGTGATTATAGGATACATAGTCTTAGAAGTGGAAACTGGGAGTCCGAGAGACATTTGATGTATTTGAGTCTAAGACTAGGATATACCCATAATGTGGTTGTGAGCTATTGTATATTCTGTAATTTTTTTGTGTTTCTATATTCTAATCTACCCCGATAGTTAGGGAAACTGACACCTTAGGGATTCTGAGCCCTGGGGGGTGTTTTCCCCAACATTCTGGTGGGAGGATGGATGGATGACAACCCCCTTTGTCCCAACTATCTTCTCTTGGTAGTTACTTGTGCTGGTCGGAACAATGGTAGGTTTTCCCCACATATGTGTATAGAGGGATGTAATGGCTTGTGGTAATTCACACACATATATTCTGGATATAGTATCCTATAGACTACTATAGGCATAACATGTATAGGCTGTGACAACTTGAGGATTCTTACTCAGTGTGTGGGATGTAATGACTTGAGTTATAATTATCGACGTATGATACACATTATGCAAGCTATAGTGGCTCCCAGAAACTACCTGTTACTTTCTTGAGTGGAAGTGGTGTTTTTTTCACAAGGTGCATGTTGTGGGGCTTCGCCTTGGTGTCTGCGGGCATCCCTTTTTGGAGAGAGATGCTTAGGACGTGTGACGTTGGTGAAAAGTGGAAAACTAGTGGGGAAGTAGTAATGGGGTACCCTTGACATTCTTTATAATAATATATACTCTTGTATGCGTTACATGGTGAGAGTAGCCATGGTGAGGTTGGGAACATAGTATACCTGTTTAGGTGATGAGTTAGTTTCACTTGTTGTTCACTGTGCATTAGCATGCTTTCTTTACTTCTACGTGATAGGCTTCAAGGAGGATCCTACTGAGTACATTTTTATACTCACCCTATGTATATAAAAATTGTTTTTCAGGTCACTTGGAGCAGGTTGGAGATCAAATTGGTTTCTTCTAGCTTGGGGTTGCACGAGCTGTTCGGGCTTGTGGTTACTGCTGTTTTTACTTTCTTTGGGGTATTTTCAGATTTTCCCCTTTCAGTTGTAGTAGTTTTCATGACATTACATATTTTTTACTTTGGATTTATTTTATATTTCAGTCTATGTTGGAGTTGGTTGGTGTCTATATTATCTCTCTCTTCCTCATGTGTTATCCTAGAGGGTAACTCCTACCATTTGTGTGTTTACTATACCCTCAGTGCAAGTAGCCAACCCGAGTCCTACTAGAGGTGGGACTCAATGGTCATTATCTCCCTTCTCACATTGATGGACCAGGAGGGGTACACTTTGTGGGGAGGGGGTCATGAGATTTTTTTTAAAATATATAGAAATATATTTAATAACCTTAATTATAAAAATTCATATAAACTCTAAAGGTTATCAATACCTTTGACATTATTATTAGATCATTCATCCTCAAATAATACTTTATGTTGACCCTAAGAATTTAATATAACTTATTCCAATAAAACATCTTCCAAAATTTCATAAATCACATTAAAATACCATCACCTAGAACCTAAAAGGGTTGTCTATAAATTTTAACTTATCATCATAATTAAAATCACAAACCCATGATGGTATTAAAAAACACAATTTAATCTTATATGGAGACATATATAAATCCAAAATTAATACAATATATAGATGTTTCATGATTATTATTAACAAATACCATTGGTAAAAATACTTCAAAAACATAATTCATGAATCATAATACATAAACACATTAATACTTTCACTTCAGTGGTTGGAATAACATATATACTTATTTATTCTAGGTTATAACCCTTAGTTTAGTGTGTTGTCTCAGATAATTCCCATGTTTCTCACATATAAGACATCAAATTTCTTGGAAATTAATATCTCTATTTCCTCGATTTCAATAGAGAAAACTTCTTCCCACAATTTTAGATATTTTTCTAGGTTCTTCATCCCACCTTCTTTACATATAGGAAGAAAAATCTTATTTCTTATATGTTCATGACCATGATAAATTTCATAACAATCCATATTCCACTTATTTTACATGTTAGGAATCTCCATAATGTTCAAAGTTTTAATAATATATAGTGATAGTTGATTTGGTATAAAAATAATATCTTTATCTTCATTCATCATCCAATTTGATTTCTCAAAATAACAAAATTGCCCATAACATTTAGTACTAATATTTTTCCAACTAGATCTAGCCATTGACTAAAACCAAAAACCAAACTGCAAGAAACAATAATTATAGCAGGAGACCAAATAATCTGGGAAATCTTTTTATTGAATGTATTATATCATAAAGCATTATTTTCAATCTATGAGACCTTAGGTTCAACCTAGTTCATTCAAGTTCACCATCTATTTAAATTATTTAAGACGGTTCAAAAGGATTTTGTGAATTTCCAAAGCACATCCCCCAAGAGTGTCAAACTAGGTGTGTAAAAATTTCTGTTTTCATGAACTAGGTGATGATTGAGTCAAGATCAATGAATCCATTTCAGAGATATTAACCCTAGGTACAACAAAGTCAGGTCCACAAAAATTGGTAGTCTTATGAAAGGGATGTAATTTCTCAGAAACCACTCCCTCTATCCTTCACCAAAATTATAAAAAAATTCTTATACCAAGAATTATCATTAGAAATATCCTTAGGTATATCAATAGACTTATTCTTGTACATATCCTTAGACATATACTTATACACATCCTTATACATATATCTAGGGATCTCAATAAAATTTTATCATCCATGTTTTTAAAGGTTAACTAAACCTTGATTTGAAACCAAATGTAAAGACTCAAACTCCTAAAACAGACATATTTCATCTTAATAGATTATTATTCATAGCTTAACATAACGATCCATGCTATAATCATTTAGGTATAGTGCATTTGGAAACATGGAAGCATAAAAAACTGGTTCAAAAGAGTTTTACATCATCTCACACATAGTTCCGCATAAATAGAAAACATCTTAGACATATCCTACATAATAACTTTCTTCATAATAAGGGGAAATGAAATGTAAAAAGGGGTGAGATCAGATGCTCTCTAAGGGTAAAAAATAGAGATATCAATGATCACATAAGAATAAAATGACAATAAGAGCTCGATAATTAGAATATAACATTTTAAAACCATACCCAGCATATCATATATCATAGTCATGAGTCCAAGAATAAATATTGGTAGTTTAGAAGACTTTAATAATAAAGGAATCAAAGAACATAACCCATGATAGAATAACACTGACATAATACATATATTTTTTTTATAGACATAAAAATATAAAATCATTTACTTAGTAGTTAAGGCTCATTGATAAGGATATTATAGTGGAATGTTTTTACCCCCAAAACAATCATAGTAGTGAAGGTTTACTCCCATTAATATTATAGTGGAAAAAGTACTTTATGGAATTATGTTCACTCCCCATTCTAGTCCTATTTATCTCATGAGATATCAATATTTACCCAATGAATTTATATGAGATATAGGTTTCACATGTCCTTGGTTATAACGTGGCCACCATCTTTTGTTATAACATAACCACCAAAAAATAATGAAAACATACCTAGGTGTTCCATAAGATCATAAAATATTCATCATATCAGAACCTATTAAAATAAATGGGTTTCATAAAACATTCATCACATTATAACCCTTGAAGTAAAATGGGTTTAATAAAAATTTCATCATAGAATAACCCATATAATGGAATTTTGTTTTTTAATAATCTCTTCATATGGAAAAGGAATTAGTTTCATAAACATATCTTCATAATTATCATAAATCATCTAGAAAAATATTGAGGGTTATGCAATTGGGTAATATCCCCAGTAAAACATATGAAACAGAAAAGGATATTTTCATTCAAGAATATGAATTCCATGAAATATCATTAAAAAGTTCTTGAGGAACATATCCTTTCCATTTTGAAATAACTTCTTTAAAACCTAAAAATATCCAAAATATTAATGAAAAAATTTTCTTCGAAAAGAAACTAAGAAACTTATAGTAGAATATTTAAAACATTGGGTGGTAATGATTATGGGAAATATATTTAATGTCATACAAGGTAAAACAAATATTCATTTTATATTTTTGGTAAAATCGAAAAGTAATTTTTTTTGGAAAAAGACCAGAAGATTCCTTTTAAAACATTTTGTGAAAAAGTAAAACTTAGTAAAAAGTTATTTAAAAAATAATTGGAGAATTTTAAAATCTTTCTTGAATTTTTTTATAAAACATAGACATTGAATAAAAAAAAATTTGACCGAAGGGAAAAATAAAATCAATTTCACTTAAACAAAATCTCTT
This sequence comes from Viscum album, assembly GCA_963277665.1. Classification (NCBI taxonomy): domain Eukaryota; kingdom Viridiplantae; phylum Streptophyta; class Magnoliopsida; order Santalales; family Viscaceae; genus Viscum; species Viscum album. The sequence continues at coordinate 2,092,160,285 of OY728152.1, forward strand.
GGAAAATTGAGTATATAAATTGAGGAAAATGTATTGATAACAAGTATTTTCATGAAATAACCATAGGATAAGAAAATTCATGTATTTTTTGAGAGGAATTTCATAATATCTCATTATGTGAAGAATAATGATAAAAAATCCTAATAAACAATGGGATTATTACATAATACCCTTAATGTAGAGAGCCCAACCCAAGTAGCCTAGATCTAGTGCCTAATTTATTAAACTGAAATAAGATACAAGGAATCACATCCTGAAGGACTAAATAGTTTAGTATTATTGTTAAAATAAATACATACCTATGTCTTACATTACATTTGAATAAAAAAATATAATTTTTTTTTTCAAGAATGACATTATTTCCTCTAGTATATCCTTGATTATCAAACCTAGTAAACTTCATGGATTTCTGAGAAAGGAAAAAAAATAGCATGAGATAAAATTCTCAATATGGATTATTAAAATTGAAGATATCATGAATTAATAATAATAATCAACATGTAATGGTAAATAACTTAGAACACATTCCATTTAAATAACATGACTATGAGGATAAAATAAGGAAAAGTCAATATGGAAAGGTAAATATCTAAGATAACATGCCATTTAATGAAAAAGGTGATAACGAAATGAATATTTAGATAATATCATATAAAAAATCTCATGGAAGATAATAATTTATTTCTAAAGAAAAACAATTCTTGATTATCAGACATCATGTTTACCATGAACATGATACTTTTACCATCAATGACTTCAAAAGATTGTTTAGATCATACTAGGTAAAAAATTATTTAGTTTGGACACATATATCCCCACTTTCAAGACCTATCACAAGATAGTTTAAAAATACTAGTTATAAACACATAGGTTTTGGCCAACTATATCTCCACTGTCAAGACCTTTCACAAGATAGTTTAAAACTTCTAGTTATAGACACATAGGGTTTAGCCAACTGATTTAGTCTTATGTGTGTAGGGATGCATCAATTAAATTTATATAAATAGTCCCCAACATGATTCATTCATATTAAAATCATTCATTATATATCAAATAATTTATTTAATTCATAAACAAATTTCCTTATCATAATGTATTTGTATTGTAAAATGGATAAAAATTTATCAATATTTCCCCAATTAATCAAATAAATTTCAAATTAAATAGCATATGTAAAAATGGTATATTATTTTTAAATATAATAATATCCAATATAAAATAATATTTATATTTAAGATTAATGTAATGTGTAATGAATTTTTTACAAGTATTTGATTAATTCAAAATAAAGTTAACAATCAAAAAATAATGTGAGATCATATAATAACTTTTATCACATGGTAATTTTGAAGTCAAATATGATTATATGAAATTATTAAATGTGAAAACTAAAATACCATAATATATGAATTAAACATGATATTACATGTCAAATTGAGTGTATATACACCACCAAAATTTGAATTGGTGCATAATAACAAATAAGTATCTATGGGTTGTAAATTGATACGAAATCACATACCACACACTTACTTTATATTGAACTTTTTTTAACATCATGTATAGTGGTTTTAAAAATTTTATTAACATATAACATATTTATATTAAAATTTATAATATTATATATGATTTTTTATTACATATTATTATTCGTTCATTAAAAATCATTCATTATTTTAATTGTTTAGGGTGTTAATTTCCTTATTTTATCATGCAAAATTTATCCTAAAAGATATGATTTTTTAATATATTATATAATTTTATCATATAAAGAATAATAATAATTATATAATTATCTTATTTTTACATCAATTTCCCTTTAAAAAAAAATAAAATGATGGTTTTGAAAAATGAAGTATATTACGATCATGGAGACGGTAGGTCGTACATAATCATGACTAACGTTTCCATTTTTCACCGATCATTATGGAAAAGGAGTAAGTAATCTTTTATATTTATATAATGATAAAAATATCATTAATACCATATTCTGTACTTATATATACCATCTATGTGTTTTGGTGATGAAAAGAGAGACAAATCACTTCATGAAGGTGGTAGTCCACACATACCTGAATGATGTTATCATCTTTACACGAGTGAAATAGAATGAAATAAAATTATATATATTATATTTAAATAATGATAAATTTTTTATTTATATAAAATTTATGTCATTTATATCACATATAATCATTAACTTTATCATTATAACCTTTCAAGTGTAGCGTTAGTGAAAGATGAATCACATTACTTCGTAATGCGGTAGTCTGATGTACACACAAGTGACGTTATTGTATCTCCTACAAAATAGAAGGTAAAAAGATATATGTGATACAATTACTTAAGTGGTTTAAATTTTTATAAATATCATATATATATATATATACATATATAAATTTTAGATCCATCATCATACCAAACCATGAAAAGTGGTAATGGAAGAACGAATGACATCAATTAGTTAGAAGGTAGTACATCGTACACACAAACTATAATTTCATTACCCATTTGATAGAAGTGGGTATTGTTTAAAATAAATAAATTAAAAAAAACATAGTATATGGAATATATTGAGGTTATCTTATCATCATTTTTAATAATAATTAAATGAGATGGAGAAAGAAATTAAATAAAGATGCTTATTTAAGAACAATACATCTTCTTAGGGTATCCTCCTTAGGCATTCATTAAATCCTCACTATATTGGATTTATTCCCAAAATAAGGATTTTAGGATGATATGATGGATTTTGGTAAGTGAATTGTTCTTAGAATGGCCAAACCAAATACGTTTGAAGGTGCAAAGAATAGTCGAGAGGGGGAGGCCTTTTATAAGTGTGGAGAGGAAACATTTGGTGTTTTTGAAATGAATTGAGTGATACCACAATTTTTATATGTCACAAGGGTCCAAAATGGGACATTATCTAACCTTATAGGTTTAATGTTCAAAATATATCCATCCAATAGTTTTTATATAAGTTTATGGATCATTTTTACTCAAATAATTTTAGTTTCACCCCCATGTAAACCCATTTTTACATTAACTTCAATAATTAATTTTTATTTCATTCACTATTCATTCTGGTAAAAAATTATGTTGAACTTATTAAAAATTAGATATTATTCTTTTTTAAAATATAGTATCCAGTTTTACTGATTCAATTCATCGAAGTTGAAAACTTTAATTTATAATTAATATCACATATGTGCCAATAATGCTGGGTTTTGAAGTAAAAATGTTCAAAAGATTACAATGTTATTATATATAAATTTAAATTATTACAATGACATAAATTAAATTAATTGATATATAATTGAAATAATTTTTATTTAATAACAATTGAAAATATTATTTAACCTTAAATATAATTAAAATGAAAAGGAATTTTCAATTAAAATTCAATATTTTCCCCTCTTCATTAAAAACTGAATCTTTTTAGAAAGATACAAAAAATTATACCTATAATAATTTTTGTATCTATATTTTAATTTTTTTTATTTTTTCATATAATTTATACAAATTGTTAAAAATTAATTTTAAATTACATTCGAAAAGTGCGACTAATCTACCTTTTAGAAAAAATACAGTTTTTTTAAAAACATTTTTTTTATTTTAAATGACTCATATTTTATTTCTAGGGAAAAGATAAAAAATAAATATGAGTATAATATATATATCCATAATTAATTTAATACTATTCATTCTTTATATTCTAATGGATAGGTGATATATTAAATAATAATTTTAAATGTTTTTTTTGTTTAGTAAAACTCAGTCATGAGTGTAACACAAGCTATAAAAGAAACTTATTGTTGTGTTTAATTAAAGCTAAATTAGTGTTGTGTGTCACATAAATTATTGAATAAAATTTTCTTATTTTAAAATATCAGGGTGTTATATTATCCCCACATTAAATAAATTTCATCCTAACAATTTAATCTTGATCTTAGTAATCAAAGGTTATATATTTTCAAATGTAAATATTGAAAAACCCACAATATAAAATGTTTTAATAAAATATAATCTTGATATGGGATTTAGGTAGGTAAAATGGTCATATGAAAAACATTTAACTAGGTTTTTACATAGGATTTCATTGGAGGCAATTCATTATGTGGGCAAAGAAGAAAAGAATAAATAATTATAGAGTAATAACGGTGTTTGATCACTAGAAGATAAATGATAAATGGAATGTTGAGGACCTAAAAAACATAAATATATGATGATTTAAAATACCACCTAAATCATTTTATATGAATATAATAAGAATTTTTTTTTTCAATATCCATTTACTAATTTTTAAGAATTATTTTACTATATAAGAGTATAAGGAAATATACTTACTTGATGCATTTCTATTTCATAAGAATAATTTCTTCCTTTTTTTGTTCCTCAATCAATTTTCAATTAATTACTTACTATAAGAAATAAATATTCCAAACTGTATTTTCATTCCTAAATCACTGAAATTATCTTTTAATATATCTTTGTATCCATAAAATAGTGACATGTTTTTCTTACTATATCTAAATATTTTCATAAATGGATATTATTAGTAAAAGTTATCCAATATGCATAAATCCTCATATATTGCAGTAATACATTAATCTATAACACCTTGTCTGAAGTTCAACATAAACCATTTTATAAGTGGTTAACCTTATGACCCATCCAAAAGATTAATATCCAATTTTTTTGAAATATGGTCACTAAATTTACAAAATGAACTTATCATTAATCTTTCAACAATATAAAGTAAATATTTATAATCATATACCAAATATGATAATACCTTTATAAAGTATTCTCTTAAAGCAAGGTAATAACATAAATGATCATAATTTTTTTATAAACATTAATGCTTCCTTATTCCATAAATAACACCCAGATTATTGGATATATTCCTTAAATCCAAAAAATTTGTGGACTCCAACAATGATAGAATAAACCACTTTCCAAAAAATCAATAATTAGTTCCACAATAGTGTGTACTATCTAATTTAATTTATCCATATCAATTATCTCATTATCCAAAAATCATTATCTCAATATCAAAAACATATTAAGGGTCCTAGATATTGGGTTTCCCAAGATGTTCATATTGTCACTAGATCATGATTCTTGGCACCACTTGACACGTACTTTCAAATCTGTTAATAAATTATATTGAATTACAATCATTATACATTTCATAATTCTTAAAAATATAATATAAGTAATAAAACACTTTAAAAAAAACTAAAGGATCCAAATGAAAAAGAACATTAATAATTCCATTTTGAATGTATAAATATCCTAAGATTTATCTTGATACCTTATCTTCTTATAATGTTTATTCCCTTGATAATTGGGTTATTAATTTTAGTAATTCCCCATATCCTTATAGTTGAATCATTGACTATTTGAAATTTCTTTCTTTCCCTTGTACCCATGAGCATGGTGACCTTCCTTTCCACACTAGTAGAAAACAACCACTCCCTTTATGAAATTATTTGGATGCTTCTTTCAACAATTATCATGTATGGGAAAGTCCTTCCTTCTCTTCAAACCCTTATCCATTTTTTCTATTCCATTATCTTTTTCATTATCATTCCTCGAAATCCATAATACTCATAGAATTAATTCTATGTCATGATAGAAAATAAAACTATTTCATCATATGATGAAATGTTTTTAGAGACAATAACCCTTTTAGTGAATTCTCTTAATCCCATCAATGAAGCAGTTAATCATTCAATTTTTGTTGTTTATGTAATCTGTAGCATACCTTGATAACCTTGTAAAGGTAGCATCATACTCAACAAGACATTGTTCTTCCTATTAATTTAAGAAAAAGAACCTTATCTTAATTGTAGTTTGTTTCCCATGAGGGAAATATTTTTCAAAGAATTTATCCTTAAAGTATTTTTATTCTATGAGTTTCAGTTAATATTAATCCTTAGTATTCTTAATAAAAAAACTATTAGTCAACATAACCTTTGATAATATAAATAAACTATAAGTGTAAACTTTTACCTTTCACCGCATCTCATCAGAATAAATATCTTCTCTAAAGGCATAATACATTTCTTGGACACCACTATATTACTATTCTCAATAAATTATTGGGAATTTTATCACATAAATAAATCTAATATATGATAATATTGTTATGGAATAAGTTACTCCATCAGGGATAAGTTATTTTTCTTAACCTGATTAAGCTACCCTAATATAGCCATAAACTGCTCAGTTCCAATACTAGATGTATTGGATCTATTATTAGGGAAATATCTACATTATCTATCTGTATTAATACCCTTATTCCATCTAGTTACCATTTATAAATAATGGCTTGTACTAGTTTCAGTCAAAAAATTGTGAATTTTAAATCATAATGTATAATTACAAATCTGGTGTAACACTTTGAATAAATTAAAATTTATGGATTATTAATCTCAGAATCATTAACATAGTATCTTAAAGGATATACTTATTTTAAAATACCTCATAACAGTTTGTAAAGAAAATGTGAATTATACTCAGAGTATCCCATGGGAGTTTCAAACTAGGTGTGCAGTAAGGATTGTTGTCATGCACAATGATACTATTAGGTCAATCCCAATTCATAATTTTTAGAGAAATTATCCTTATATATAACTGTTCTATAACCAAATCCACTTGTAGTATCCAAAAATACAATTATTGAAAATTAAAAAACATAATATCTACCTTAACAAAACATTATGACATTATTCTATACATATCCTCAAAGTTTATTAAAGTTTTATGTTCCTTAATCAATGTTTTCCGAAATCTAGTTCCCAAGGTTTCAACTAAAATTACAGTGATACCAACTATAGAGACCTCGACCCCAGAAGCACAAAGTTGATGCCTACTTTATTACATTTTCATAATATACATGGAATCACATCTTGAATGATGGAGTAGTTTAGAAGTCTTGGATGACTATATAAATAATTGTGTCTTACAATACATTTGAATGCAAAATTAAAACATAATATTTTTTTAGAATAACATTATTCCCTATATAATATCCTTACTTACCAAGAATAGTACAATTCATGGATTTCTGAGAATAGAAACAAAATAAGGGTGAGCTCAAATGCTCAGTAAGGGTTACATTTAAGGAAAGATATCATGAATTAATAATCATAATCAATATATAATGATAAATAAATGTAAACACATTCCATTTAAATCACATGACTATAGGGTTAAGATAATTCTGAATAAATATAGAAAGGTAAATAACTTATAACATATTCCATTTAATCAATATGTTGAGAATGAAATGCATCCTAATATAATATGACAGTGAAAATATCATGGATAATAATAACTAAATTCTAAACTATGGAAATGATTAATCATCAGATGTTATGTTTCCTAGAGACATGACACCATTAACATAAATACCATTAATAAGATGTTTTAGAAAACTCTAGTTAAAAACTAATTTGGTTTGGCCAACTATATCTCTACTATCAAGACCTTTCAAAATACAGTTTAATACTACTGGTTACAAATTCATATGGTTTGGCCAACTAATTTTGTCTCATGGGACTACCGATGTATCTAGGGGATTTCTATAAATGACCTAAACCCATGTCATGAATGTCCAAATAATTCCTAATATATTAAATTATTTATTTAATCCATAAATAATATGCCTTATCATAAAGTATTTGTATTGAGTAAAGTATTTGGATTTATTAATATTTTTCTAGTTTATGAAATAACATTCAAACTAAACACCATATATAAAAATGGGATATGTTTTAGGAAATAAAAATATAAAATATAAAAAGTATAGATATTTAATATAAATTTATTGTACAATGAAAAATGATTACAAGGAAGTGATTGTTTTAAGATAAAGTTAACAATTACAAAAGAAATTGAGATTGTACAATAACTTTTACTACTTGGTAATTTTATAGTCAAACCCACTTGGATGAAATGATTCAAATTGAAAGATAAAATAAAATAATTTATGAATGGATCATCGTATTAAATTTCAAAGGTGAATTATATACACTACTTAATTGTGAATTAATGTATAATAATAAATAAGGCTCAATGGAATGTAAATTGAGATGAAATCCATTACCTCACACTTCCCTTTGATTGAGAATTCTTTAGACATATGTATTTTGATTTTAAAAATGTTATTAACTTATACCTGAATCATATTAATATTTATAATATTATATATTATCCTTTTATAAAATATTATTACCAATTCATTAATAGTCTTTAATTACTTTTATTATTTCAGTTGTTAATTGCCATGTTTTATCCTGCATGTTTCATCCTGAAATATATGATTCTTGTTCATATTATAAAGTTTTATAATAAAAAAATAATGAATTAATAATCATATTTCAATATCAAATTTACTTTTAATACCAATCAGGAATCATATTTTTGAAAAATGAATTAAGCTACGATTATAGAGACAGTAGACCATACATACGTATGAGTAACATTTTCATTTTTCACCGATCATTATGTGAAGGAGGTAAGTAATATTTTACCTTTATTTAATGATCATATTATAATTAATAAAATATTTTATACTTATATATATATATATATTATCCATGTGTTTTGGTGACGAAAAGAGAGTCACATCGCTTCATGATGGTGGTAGTCCACATGTACACAAATGATGTTATCATCTTTACATGGGTGAGATAGAAAGGAATAAAATGAGGTATATTATCTTTATAGATGATAAATATGTATTTAATATTATAAATACGTAATTAATATTACCTATAATCATTAAATTTATTTTTATCACCCTCTGTATGAAGCATTAGCGAAAGATGAATCACATCATTTTGTGAGTCAGTAGTCCATCATACACATGAGTGATATTATCTTTTCTCCTACAAAATGGAAGGTAAAAATATATATAAAATATAATGTCTACATAGGTATAAAATGTTATAAATTTCATAAATATAATTTAAATAAATCATCATTCCCAACTATGAAAGGTGGTAGAAGAATGAATGACATCAGTTCCCGAGGCAATAGTCCACCGTACACAAAATAATAATAATTTCATGACCCATTTGATGAAATTGGAAATGGTATTAGTTTATTAAATTATCATAAAAAAATGTTAGTATATGAAATATATTTAATTTATTTTATCATAATTATATAATAATAATTAAATTAGGTGAATAAATAAATAAAATAAATATGCTCATTGAAGAATATTTCTTCTTCTTCAGGCATCCTCTATTGGTTTTCACTAAATCCTTCCTAGGTTGGATTAATGCCCAAAAAGGCTTATTATGATCAAATTAAGGAATTTGGGAATTTATTTATTCATTTCATGGATAAACCTAATAGGTTTTAAGGTGTGAAGAATAGAGGAGAGAGGGTGGCCTTTTATAAGTGGGGGAGAGGAATAACTTAAAAGAAAGATATAAATGGAAAGTATGAAGGTACATGTGATATTATAATTATATAAGTATAATTATTTAATAAATATCATAAATATATATTAAATCTATAATTATATCTATCTAGAGGCGGTGATAGAAAATTAATTACATCGTTTCATGAGGTGGGAGTCTTCCATACACACGATCAGTGGTTTCATTTACCACTTAATGGAAGAGAAGATAAGATTAGGTCATGATATTAAAATAATAAATTATAATTATATGTTATTTATTTATGTTAATATATCATCATGGATGAATAATTCTTGAAGTAGTTATAGAATGAAATAAAATGAAAACGCATGGTTAAGGACTACAAGTATTCTTCAGGGAACTCCGATGGGTTTACACGCAAATCCTTCTTAAGATGGTTTCCTAATAAATATAAGAAGTGCAATATTTGTTCAGTTAATTAAAAAATATATTTGGGTAGGTATTTTTCAAACAAAAGTGTTTTGGAAGTGTGAAAAGGAGAAGACAATAGTTTCATTTTATAAGTGGGAGAGAGAAAACACTTGTAAATTTTTAAATGAAAAATGTACACCTAAGATTTAAATATGTAAAAGGATAAAAAAAGATCATTATTGAATATTAGATGTTATAAGGTCGAAATATTGTCATAAATTATGCTTTAGAAAAGTTTTTATTTCATTTCCCCTTATTTTTTTAGTTTAACCACCTGGTAAGATTTTTTTAACGTTAACCGTGGTAATTAATTTTTATTGTTTTTACTATTAAATTTGAAAAAAACTATTTTAACCTTATTATATAATATTAATATTTATGATTAAAAATATGGAATATATTTTACCCAATTCCATTAATATATGTTAGAAAATTTAATTTTAAATTTAACCTACCGACGTGATGAAATTTAGATTTTTCAAAGATACAAATTTTATAATTATTGAAAGATTTAATATCAAATATTTATATAATATTGATTTAAATAACCTAAATTGTATTAATAAATATTTTAATAAACTAATTTTACTTTTAGAACCATATTAAAATAAAATTGTTCTTTTAAATACTTTAAACAAAAATTTAGTTTTTAATTAAAATCAGTATTTGTTTACAATCCATCGAAAAATTAATATTTTTAGAAAATTATCAAAAATTAATTAAATATTTTTTGGAAATTTTGATTTTAAAAATAATATTACTTTCTCATATAAAATTTTTTAAATTGGAAAAAATTCATTTTATTATTTTTGCACAACAAACAAGGAAAATAATTTTTTTGAGGAAAAATAATATTTGAAGCATATTAATACAATATTAAAAATTAAGCACTTATTTATAAATATATTTTCAGAATTTAAAACCATTATACTTAATAATACAAATATGTTTATTTTTATCTATTCCACAAAGTTTAGAATCTGGGTTATAATGGTCATGTTTAAATAAAAACATTAATAGTATGCTGTGGTTTGTAAAATATTAGTGTTAAGTGTAACAAAAGTTATAATAAAAATAATATTTCATAAAGTATTAGGGTGTAACAAATATTTCACATAATAGATCAAAAATAATGTAAATAATTATAAATTTAAAATGTGACTTCTTTGATACCACTTTGTTGTTCCAGGTGTAGTAGAAGTGCCTGGGTTGGCGTATAACCATAAATGTTTTTCTAGATTTGATAGATCATTAAAAAATTGTAAATGACATACTTCCCTTGAAAAATGAAATTCTTCCACAAAATATTGAAATAGATAATACTAGAACCTATAGAGGATATATTCACATTAAATTTATAATTAATTTATATTAGATATTATGAGGGAATATATTATATGAGGATATTTCAAAAATTAATATGTTGATCTTATGAAACCATTTTAATATTCACATCATTATGATTTTAGGATCTAAGTGTATAATATCTTTAGAAATAATGCACATGTTATACTTTGATCAACAATCAATGACTGGTGAAACATTGGGTTTTAGTACTATGTATCACTCATCTTGTGTTATTTTTCTTGATCAATATAAGATCCATATATCTTGAAGGATTACCTATTGATCTTCTCATTCTTGATAGGAGGATAGAAGGTGTAATTTGATAGAGAATTATATTGTGTGAAACTGTTGTCAATTATCTTTTAACTCTATACAATTGATAAGACAATCTATTTATAGATTTAGGGTTTATGTTAAAATATTATTTAACTACATGTCAACCCTTAAGTAATATAATAAACCATTACTTATTCCATTCCATATAAAAATAATATTATTATTTTTATGAATTGTGCTAGTTGGCATAATGATAAATATTATTTTATCATCTTTTAAACTAAATTTTTTTATTAGACAATATATTGGTCTTCTCAAACTCATCTACATTTATTGAATACCCAAAAAATATTTAGTTCAATATTTTGTTAATAAATTAATATTGTATCTATAATAAAATGAAAAAATATTTATTAAATATTCAATAATTATTTTCAATCTATAAAACATTAAAAAATTGTTCCTCTATCTTAAGAATAACATTATGTAAATTAATTAACTGAAAATATAATTTAATCAAAATAAATTTAAATTCTTTGTGTGTGACCATATAAGATTCATCCTTATTGGAATTATGAGAGTTTGGCTAATTTCCAAGATTACAGTCTAGAAATTGATCAAGAAACTAAAGAGAAAAACATAATTTCATAATGTGAAAAACTACATACGAGTACTCACTATGTAATATAATCACTTTGCTAAAATATATCATAAATAATGTTTCACATCTATGTCATAAAACTATAAGTTTGACATATCTTTTTTGAATATCTAAAATAAACATGGAGTTAAACCATGACAATAGAATTTTTGGCAATAGTAATATTCCAATAAAATTGTTTGTATAAAAAATTCCATAAATATGAAAGTGAAAAAGACTCCCTCTATGTATCCATTAATAACATTTAATTCTTTATGCACATAACATACCATATATCTTGTGAACAAATGGAGTCTCATTTTTTGTCAAAAAAACTAAGTACATGAGTCATAACATGCATTAATGATAATCTTAAATTCTATTGGCCATTACACATGCTCAAAAATAGGAATATTTGATGACAAAAAACATGTAGAATTTTCTACTGGAGGGTATATTCTTATAATATATCATCTTAGACATTAAAAAGTTAAAACTTCATGAGAAGAAGTCTCATCAACTTAAAAGTACTCGCCCCTTATATTCTATATAAAATGTTCCCTATAATATTACATTATCTGGCCATAGAACAAAATTTAGGATTGCCTTCATGAAACTTCATGGTTATCATCATAGTGGGGAACCACAATGACCTTATAAAAGTTATAGATACCCTAGGAAATTATTACATCAAATTCATGTATAATAATGGAAAAAATATTATAAAATATTTTATTAATATTAGAATATCTTAATATATATTTAATCAAAGTACAAACTATTTTTTCTAGAACACTAACTCTAACATCTCCTATAACTCTAATTATATCTCAAAGTGGGTGACTAATCCCTACAGTGATTTAAGGGATATAAGAATAAATGCAATATAATATTTGGGAAACCCTTAAAAGATTTATTCAATATTATAATATGAATCAATATATGAATTATTAGGTAGATCACTATAAATATAGTCCCCACAACGTTTTCTTGATTCATCAGAGAAACTATTGTGACACAATTTTATAATTACATTATATTCCTTGAATAAATAAAATACATTTGATTAAGAGTATTTAGAATTATTATTTGTATTTTACTTCATGGATAATTCTTCAATATTCATGCATGGTCTAATATCATAATTATTGTATCATGTTAATGTTTTATTTTATTTATATTTTACATGAGGGAAATCTTCATTTTATTTCTCAACTTATTATACATTCTATTATTTTTAGTTTTAGAGTATATGGGGATCATATCATAATTTTTCAATCCTTGAATCCATTTAGAATAGAATTTAAAACGTATTCCTACATTTGGAATTGTAGAGAGTCTATTTAGTGGTGTGTCCCAATTCAATATGAATTGTTATGATCTTAAAGGAATCTTCCCAACATTGAAGTGTGGGGGTGGTTAATCCTTGCTGTTACTTTTAAACCATTTCAAAATTTTATCACTTTTCCTACATATTTAATTATTCAGTAAAGTGATATCATTTCTATAATTATTATACTTATTCTTTGATTGGAATTCATAACAAATGTGAAAGTAAGAACATAATAAGACATTATGTATTATAAATGATCTTCATCTATTTTATAGGATGACTACATCATCGGTCTTTCATGGTTTTTATCCAATGAACATATCATTCTATTTATTATCACAAGAATATTGGGAAATAATATAGAATTAGAAATTTTTAAACTACAAACAACTAGTTACAACATTTGAGTATAATATGTTTCTTGTAACTCCCTGTAGTAGATCACCAATGAGTACTTATGTCCCTCCTTAACCAAATTAATTATTTTCTTCCCCAAACACAACAATCAAAACTGGATAACTCAATTATTATTTATACTTATATAACATATGTCATTTACGATATCACTCATATTTTCATCAAATATATAATAAGTATCGAACAAGTTCCAAAATAATTCTCATAATCTTAATCATCTTTTTTAATTGAAAATTAATGATCTTACACTTTAGCTCTGGAACATTTTCTTTAACTTCTTTGAATATTTAGTAGCCAACTAGTAAAATATACTCCTTCAATACTCAATATTTCATTCAACTGAATGTAGTATTGGAAATTATAAATTAACTTTATCAAGTTCTATAATATACAACAATATAGCCGGAAAACTCTCTAGTTCCTATTCAATACTCAAAGATTTATCAAATATAAGTGTAATATAAGTTGTATGACACAATAAAAGAGTTTTTATCTCTTAATAAGAAACCATATATCATATATCATTTTTTATCTTTGAACCATAAAGAATATATATATATATATTTAATATGCAGTGTCAGGTCTTCTACAATTCTCACAATCAAGTATCCATTAATCTTGATATTTAATGTGATTTAAATCTCTCATGTGGTCTTGTATTTATTTCCATATTCTTCCCAAGATATATGAAAATATCATGAAACATTAATTTTATAAAATATTAATATTAAAAAATCCTCCAAATATGAATAAAATATATGTTTGTAGTAGTGGTCATGGGTTTTTCATGCCTTAAAAATAATAATATCATGATTATTTATACCTCGTCTTCTATCACATACCAGAATAATGATAATTATATTCATTATTAATCATATGTAAAGAACTATATACTTAACATCATCAGATTCTATAAAGATCAAAGAATCATATTAAAAAACTATTTATATCATACAAGAAATTACATATGCTGAAAAACATCCTTTAAAAAAGTTATCATCAATAAGAAATGACTTATGCAAAGGAAAATTGTCTTACACCAAATCAACTATGAATCCAGTATATTATGCACAATATTATTATGTGAATCATCTAACACATAAAACAATTTTCTTATAAGTATTTTCCTACACTGAATTTGATGACTCATTTTTGCATAGGTCGAGAAAATCAGGGAAAATTTGAAAAACATTTATTGGATTTTTTAATGAAAAATGGAAATTTATACCAATAAAATATCTAAAAATAATTTTATGACAACTCTTTTGGTTCCAAAATAAGATCTTTGTTTGGGACACGCGTTTGGTGAAATTCTATGAAATTTTTATTTTCACGAACTCCATAATATTTAATTAATAAACTATTAATTATCTATGCATGTGTATTCAGTGATATAATTTGAATGAAGACTTGGATTAAAATTCCAATTTCATAGTGGATTATGAAATAAGGAGTTTTTCCTAGAAGTTCTATCAACTTTTATTAGGTTCTAGAACTAGGATTGAGCCTTTTTTTATTTTTCTTTTATTTATTTATTATTATTTTCTCGCACTTGAAAATTCATGTGTATTTTGAAAGGGGACTCACCTTAATAATGTATTCAAATGATTGGGAAAGAGAGAGATAAGATAGTGGATTTTACTAGTCATTATCTGAGGAGCTATATTGGGATGAAATGGAAATATGGTATGGATTCAAAATTGATTCTTTGGCATATTTCACCCTAATATAGTATTTTTTTTTGTTTTTTTACTATTTTTACATTTTAATTCATAATTTTAATGTTTTGATCTATTTTTAATGTTGTTTGGGACCCCTTGAGGGTCTTTTTGGTGTATTTTAGACAAATTGGGGATTTATAAAGATTTGTGAAGGTTTTCCATTTATGAAAACCTAATCACATGGTCTGTAGCTTAGGTAACACATGACATACATTATTTATTTGTGTGTTTTGGGGTTTAATATGATGTAAACATGTCATGTGTTTTTTATGAAAACCATGTAGAACCACTTGGGATGTGTCTAGGTACTCGTTTAGCCACCCAGTGTGGGGGAATGTGGCCATGTAAGTTAGAAAACCATAGCCTGTGTATGGTACATGGCCAGAGGCCATTTGAGGTATTTGGAAAGATTCCATGTGTGGTACACACCTAGGAACCCTGTTCATAGTTTATTCCATGTATATGGGAGAAACTCTATGTACTTTGGAAGTACATTCTAGGTTGAGCTGTATATATAACCAGGTAATGATGTTTGGGTTGCATGCCTTATGCATGAGGTGCACATCATATACTTCCACTTTTTAGGTGATTATTTTATTTTACCTATCCTAATTTTTAATTAGACTCATAATTAGTCCATTATGAGTATTTTTAAACATTGTATGAACCTTGGGATGAGTGTAGGATGTGGTGATATAGTTTTTGTTTCTTTGATACCCAAAGAGAATATTTTTTCAAGGTTATTGGATTTGAATCCACTTGAGTGAAGTGATATCTAATGAAATTACCATATAAGGGTCATGATCCTATTATTTAACTCATATTTATGTCTTTGAAGAGTTTATTTTTGTATCTTTTATATGGTTCTTGTATGGTAGAAATGGGTAGTGACTTGGGAGGATCCATTCTTTTGGAAAACATGAAATGATCAAGTAAAAAAGAAATTTTTTTCTTGCATGTAAAATTGAATCTGTGTTTAAATTATTTCACATAATATCATATGGAGACCACTTTTACATCAAATAAATTTATGAAAAGTTTTGGAATATGGTATTTATTATCCCACTGGTTTCCAGTATTCACATGAATATTTAATGAATTTTGAAAATTTTCAATTTTTGGGAAACATTTCAAAAAGAAAAGATATGAATCAAAATCCCATTATCATATATAATTTCTTTATAGTTTTAGGAATTATAATTTTTTTATCCTTTACCATTTCATTTTGAAATTCTTTTATTATTTTTCTTATTTATAATTTCTTAAAATGGGTGGAATTAAATGCTACGAAAACCAATGATGCTAATGTTTTGTGTAATTTTTTTGGGTCCAACATTTTTTAGATTTAGAGCCCCAAGAGTATTAATTAGAGAACAAGGGAATATATTTTTAAATAGGTTAATGAAGGCTCTAATTATGAATTATGGATTATATTATAACACATGTTTTCCCTAACATCCTCAAATAATTGACTAACCAGAAGTGCTAAATAAGGAAAATAAAGGTATCCTTGCAGAAATAGTTAAACCTAACTAGAAGGATTGGAGGAAAATGTTGAAATACACCTTATACACCTATAGGATAGCATAAAATACATCTATTATAATGAGAATCTATTAATTTATTTATGTAAAAACATTTCACTTACTTGTATACCTTTAACATCGAGAGTATTTGATTGTTAATTAGATGAATCTAGACTTGGATGGTTCCGCGAAAGAGAGAAAATTACAACATAATAAGAATATTAAAATTCAAGGAGCGGATTTTAAATCACTTGAACTTATAAATTAGCAAATTGAGTGGATCATAACAAGTTTATATTACCAAAAAATATTCCAACTTGGAGACCAAAAGATTATATAAAAGTAAAGACTGAAGATAATTCTATGTAAACTTAATTCTAGGTGGAAATGTATACTTATAGTGACTCATTTGTATCCTTTTGGTTCTGTATATTTTAAAAAAATTAGGTGAGTGAAATTAATTTACTATTAAAAGGCACAAAATGAAAATGTACCATGGAAATATACCCCATGAACCATTTTAGGAGATCACACTTCTCTAACCTATATATTTTCCACTGATTATAAAGTTAGGTAGATCCAACGATATTAAACAAAGTAACTTTTAAGGGGAAAATAAAACCTTAATACATTCTTAGGATTTTGAAATTTATAATATATCCACCCTTCTCTTTTATCCTGTAACTTCAAATGAAATGGTCTATACACTTTTATGAGATTTTTTTTAATTTTTAGGACCATCATAGAAGGAAGGAACATGGGAGTAAAATTACTTTAAGTAGAGTAGAAAAATAGATAATTTTATTCATGTGTAAATGAGTATTCACATTCAAATTCATTGTACTTTTAGCTTCCATCAATTTTTTTGGATTATCTGTTATGAGATTTATAATAGAATTTCATTCCCACACATAGAATATTTTCTTTACATGAATAATATATGAAATATTAAATGAATAGATATCCCCTAATTTCGTGAATTATATTTATAAATTAATGAAATTGAATAATTAAATCGGATGATTAAATTTTTAGTGATGAAAATAGGATGTTAATTTAATGAATCATGATTTGAGGGAATATATTGATTCATGAAAAAGTTATTTCCCTACCATTTTTTATACTTTAAATTTATGAAATTCAAGTTGATTGATTTGTTTTTTTTATCCAAGTCATGAGTGATTTTACAATTTTATATGTTTCCCATTTCTAAGAGGAATCTATACCTAACACTTCATGTTTCTATATTGGGCATATTTCTAGATAGAATATTTGCTATCCCACCTACTAGTCCTTGTGTAGGAACTTTTCAATGATATGATTGTAAATAGTCAAATTTAATATGATTGATTCATTTTTATCTTAATCCATTATCCATGAAGGAATATTTTACATTAATATTGGTTTAAATTGTATAATACATGAATAACCTTTTTAGGAATGATCCAAATTAAAATATAATATTTACCTCTCCTACCCAACTCTTTATATTTTGTATGATATTTTAAATATGAAGTGTTGGGATAAGGGAAGTCATGGAATAATGGATGCATTAAATTGAAAGGAATAAGTGTAGGGATGATCTTTTTGGTATTTGGAATGATTCATTCTCATTCATTTATTTTATTTCATTGCTACCCCTATTAAAAAAAAGTTAAATAATGAATAATAGGGGGAATGGTTTGTGATTGTAGAGAATAAAAAATCACAATTACCATACTAATGATTTTATCATATGGGGTTAGGTGGTGGATGAATTATTTCATTGATGAATTAATTTCAAAAAATTAAATAAAAAAAGTTAAAGAAGAAAATATAGAGGTTTATTAATTATATTCATTGCATCATTACCATTCATTTTGAGTTTTTGGAAAGTAGGAGTATTAAATTTGTTGAGGAAGAATCTCATTAAGGTTTTACTTTTGAATATCATGAATTATACTTTAGCGAGAATCCTAATCTTTGAGCCTTAATGATTTAAACACCATTACTCACCAACCCAAAGGCTCAGATCCATTGGAAACATAACTCAAGTCATCAATATTATTTTTTATTTCTGTCTATATGGGGTTTAAAAGGTAGGTATTTTGATAGAGTATGTAAAGAATCATTCACTAACAGTTAGGGTATAAATCCACCTGAATTTGTTCCTTGATTTATGAGAATGATGAATTCATTGTTTGATAAGTCACAAATTTGCGTGTCTAATAATAACAAATTGTGATTCTAGAATGAAAGGAAGGATAATACCCATCAAATTCCCAAGGTAGATAATAAGTTACATGAGTTAATTGGTTTCTTTGAAATCTATGAATTTTGATTAATATTATATATTATTCTTGAAAAATTTATTTTTCAATAGATAATTGTTTGATTTTATCACTTTGAATTATAAATATTGTTATATGGAAGACCTTTTAGATTCAATATTAGGATTCAATGAATGTGAACAATAATGATTTCATGTGTGGGGGTATTTGATGTACTTATTTTTCATGCAATTATTTATTTTATTTTATTTAATTTGTTTTATTCCCAAATCATTCATTGAATAAATATTTTATTGAAATTTTTTGTAAAATTTTTTGGGAAAAAAATAATTTTTTAAGTCTATTTATACTTAAGATAAATTTGTGTTAAATTGAAATTTTTTTAACAAAGTAATTTTTATTCTTCTAGATAAAAATTGGAAAACACTGTGGTCAACCATCAAACCTACAAAAAAGGTACATATCCAGACCTAGGGGTAGCCAACCGAGCTAGATGGTAGGTCTAGCTTAGGTGTGGAATCAACATCACATAGATCAAATAGGTAGGATGGTAGTCACAGAACAGAGTGTGGGGAAGGTCCGTGTGGTTGAGGGGGGAAGGCCTTGCCAAGGGGTCAGGCCCAATGGTGGTAGGGGTCTTTTGAACCCCATCTATCTTTGCTGACCAGATGAGTATGTGGGATCACTTATAAAGGAACCCCGAGAATATATTCAATATGGGACGGATTTGTAATGTCCCAGATCTGGGTGCCACTTAATGGGTGCCTTGAACCCGGTTCGCCACGTGACCTCAACCGCATTTCCCCAAACTCCAGAGGTTGTCGACTAGCAGCGAGGGCCTAGTTCTGATAGTGGGGAAACTATGCCCTCATTTGTCAAAGTGTAGCGCAGTGGAAAGAATAAAACATACAGCAATAGAGGAAGCGAATAACCATACATAACTAAAATAGACAACTACATTAGATATAACCAACTATTATATAAATAATGATGCAACATGCCTCAATTATATGAAAATAGCCAGAACATGTTACACAATCAATACAATACAAATGCAGAGTAAAACAAAACAAAAAGAAACAGCCAGTAGCATCGCGATCCTAAGCCCGGTCCCATGCTCCCCTACTCCTCAGCATCAATCAAGTACCTTTATAAGGACCATTTCCCTTATCCACACCTGCAGAAATGTAATCTGTTTTGGCTGAAAAGCATGAACCAAACAGGGTGTGAGAAATATATCTCAGTAGGCACCCACCAAAGGCCCGTTCCCAACTATGTAAAAGCATGCAACGACAGTGTGCAGTACTAAAATTCAATAAAGTAAGCAGTACTGAAAAGTAACTAACTTAACCAATTATATTTCCATTTTAATATCCATTTAATCATTTAATTTAAAATATCACCACATTGAATATTCTAATTAAACAACTAATGTCCTCAGACACGTAAATCCATACCCTCAGGTAAATAGTATCCAACATAAGAATCTTCCCATAGGCATACGGATATTGCCCACAGGCATAAGAAGTGTCGCCCACAGGCATAGAATCAACTGCCCACAGGCACAGAAGAAGTTGCCCACATGCTAAATAGTGCAGTGCCCACAGGCTAATCACAACACTACCCTCAGGATAAACAGGTAACTAGGCCATGCCCAACATGTAAATAAGCAGTACACAAGCAATTACTCTCAAGGTATTTCTACAATCATTACTTTAAAGGCATACTCTCGGGTATCCTGGCCAAACAGCTAAATAGAGGAACACCCCCCCGGGGTGGTCCTGCATCCAAGAACTAATCCCAAACAAATGTTTTACAATTTTATTTAATTACCTATATAGTTCTTGTTAGTTAAGATAGCCACGACCTCAGCCACACGACACCCCAACATGGTTTCGCTGCACTAAAATACACAAAACACATAATAGTTGGAAAACTAAACACTAAGTCACCTACCTTTAACACCCACGAACGATATACATGATTGATGCCTTCTGAAATGTCCAAGAATTCCGTAGATATGAGGTAAAATATTTCTCGCTTAAACGCAAATAACTCCCATTAGGGGAAGAATTGGCAACAACTAATAAAGTAGGGTGGAGGGATTACCCGTGCGGTTCCAATGGGATTGTCCGAGGCGGAAACAGATTCCCGACGTGCGCTCGGCGGATCTCCGAAGCTCTAGACTCCCTCTCCCATTCCTTCTTCCTGTTGTAAACCTTCCCTATGAACAGGGGAGGCTACTGCCCATTTTAAGAAAAAAAACAAAAAACAAAGTGCACGGTGTGTATTTCCAAGTACACGGCGTGTACTTCCCATTTTTTTAACGATTCATATGATGGCTTCTCGCTAGTGTGGCACTGTTCACCTCCCAATATGACTACACGGCGTGTCTTCAAGAGTACATGGCGTGTGCTACCCCACAGCTAGCCACCACATTACTATTCTCCTGCCGACTGACTACATGACGTGTAAAGGACCACTACACGGCGTGTAGTCGGTTCCTATACCCTTCATCGCTGACATGGCCACAAGCCTTGTGTACTCATCCCACACGGCCAGAAGTACATGACATGTGGAAAAGTACCCGGCGTGTACTTCCAAAATTTAGGGTTTTTCTCCATTTTCCTTATTTTCTCAAAAACACTTAAGGAAAAGAGAAAAGAAGAAACCCGTACCTCAAAATAAGAACCAGATTCTTACAAACATCCCCCTTAAAGCAATTCGTCCCTGAATTTCCCTTCCAAGGGTGGAAAAGATAAAGCTCAGAATAGCTCTGGCCACTGAGCACTTACGTCAGTCTCCCGCTCCTAGGTTTCATCCTGTACTCGGCCATGCTGCCATATCACCCGTACGAGAGGAACTGACCAGCCTCGGAGAACCTTTTTGATCCTATCAATGATACAAATCAGATGCTCCTCAAAGGACACATCTTCCTCAAGCTCAACCTCCTCTGGATAAAAGGTGTGAGATGGTTCTGAATGATAGCAACGCAACTGAGACACATGGAAAACGTCGTGCATGGCTCGGTACCGCTGCAGTAACTACAACCGATAGGCAACCATCATGACTCTCTCCAGAATCCCAAATGGCCCCACATACCTCGTTGAAAGTTTACCCTGTCTCCTGATCCGCCTGTGTCCCAGCCTCGGTGAAACACGCAAGAAAACCTGACCCCCAACCACGAACTTCATAGGTCGTCTGCAGTGATCAACATAATATTTCTAACGAGACTACGCAGTAGCCATCCACTTCTGAATCAACTGGACATGCTCAGAAGTCTCCTACATGAGACGTGGTCCCAGTAAAGCTGCCTCACCTGCCTCTAACCAGCACAAAGGTGATCAGCATGGAATGAAATATAAATCCTCGTATGGTGACATACCAATAGTCACCTAAAAACTATTGTTATTGGAAAACTCAACTAGGGGTATATTTTTTTCCCAAGAGACCACAAGGTCTAGGATGTATGCACGCAGCATGTCCTCTAGCACTTGTATCATACGCTCTGACTGGTCATCGGTTTGAGGGTGGTAAGCTGTGCTCAGAAGCACCTGTGTACCCAGTGCCCTCTGAAAACTCTACCCAAAACGAGACGTAAAGAGGGCGTCCCTATCTGAAATGATAGAAAGAGGGACCCCATGAAGACAGAAGATCTCTCGGATATACAGCCTTCTGAGCTCCTCAACCCTGAAGGTCTCCTTGATCGAAAAAAGTGAGCTACCTTTGTGAGTCTATCCACAACAACCCACACATCATCATTGCATCTAGGTTACCTCGACAACCCAGTCACGAAGTCCATCGCGACATCATCTCATTTCCATTCCAGGATAGGTAACTGCTGTAACAGTCTGGCTGGCCTCTGGTGCTCTGCCTTCACCTACTGACAGGTGGAACACCTCGTAACAAAACCAGCTATCTCTCTCTTCATACCCAACCACCAGTACCTACATCTCAAGTCTTGGTACATCTTGGTAACTCTGGGATGAACTTCCCAAGCTGAAGCATGAAACTCCCACATCAACTCCTTGTGTATATCCCCTAGAACCCATACTCATCCATGGAAACGTAGAACCTCATCATCGCCTATCGCCCAACCAGGAGGAGGGTCCTCACTTTCCACCGACTCCTGTAGAACTAGGCCTTCCGAATCAGATATCTGTCTCATCCTCACTCTGTCCAGGAGGGTAGACGTCACAGCTAAAGATGAAAGATACGTCTGCCCCTGACTATTGTGCACCTTCAAATTCATCTTAGAGAACAAGGCCATAAGCTTCCACTCACCACCGGCCTCTTGCACTGCCTGTATCTGAGTCTACCTGCTCAGTGCATCAGCTAATGCATTAACTTTACCAGGTGTATAGGCAAACTCAAAATTGAAGGACTGTGGGTATTCGACCCACCTCCTCTACCTCAGATTCAAGTCACGCTGAGTAAAGATATACTTGAGGCTTTTGTGGTCGGTGAAAACCACAAAATGATCTCCCAATAGATAATGTCTCCAACAATTCAACACATGCACAACTGCAGCCAACTCAAGATCATGTGTCGGGTAATTCCTCTCATGTGGCCTCAACTGCCAAGACCCATACGCAATGAATCGATCGCCCTGCATCAATACTGCTCCCAGCCCAATACCTGATACATCACAGTAAACTGTATAGGTCTTCCCCTACTCTGGGAGTATCAGGATCATTGCTAATGTCAACCTTCCTTTCAGGTCCTGAACGGCTGTCTCGCAAGCTTCCGACCATATAAACTTCACGCCCTTCTTATTCAAACCCGTCAACAGCACTGCTAAGCGGGAGAAGTCATGTATGAAGTGTCGGTAGTAACCAGCCATCCCTAAGAAACTCCGTATATCAAACACGTTCTTAGGATATTCCCAGGAAACTACTGCTCTTACCTTCTCTGGGTCTACTGCAAATCCTTCCTCTGAGATGATATGACCCAAGAAGTGAATCTAGTCCATACAAAAGTGGCACTTTGAGAGCTTAGCATATAGCCGATGCTCTCTCAGTATACTCAGTACGATCTCAAGATGGGTGGAATGATCATGTCGAGTGTGAGAGTACACCAAGATGTCGTCCATGAATACTACCACAACATAATCAAGATGTATATGGAACACTCGATTAATCAAATCCATGAAAACTACTAGCGCGTTCGTGAGTCCAAATGGCCTAACCAAGTACTCGTACATACCATATCTTTTCTGAAAAGCTGTAAGCGATATATCCGATGGTCTCACGTGCAACTGATGATATCCTGACCTCAAGTAAATCTTCGAGAACACTCATGCTCCACGAAATTGATCAAAAAGATCATAAATCCTCGGCAAGGGATATCGATTATTAATCGTCAACTGGTTCAGCTTCCGATAATCCACACAGAGTCGGAGGGTACCGTCCGCCTTTTTCGTGAAAAGTACCAAAGAACACCACAAAGAAGTACTGGGTCGGATAAAACCCTTTGCATGTAACTGCTATAACTGCCCCTTGATCTCTTGCAACTTAGGTGTAGCCATCCTATAAGGTGGAATGGACACCGGCGCTACTCCAGGCACAATCTCGATAGATAAATCCACCTCTCGCTCTGGAGGTAGACCTGAAAATTCTTCCGAGAAGACATCCCCAAAACGATCAAACAATGGAGGGGAATCTGTCTGAAAAGTCCCCTGATCATCCAGATATAAGCTCGCAATCTAGGCTATGACTCCACCGCGCCCACGATGCTTTGGTCCAGCTCGACTCGCCTGAACATCCCATTCTCCCTTGTATAGAAACTCTCCGCCCTCTAGTGATATGAAACTCACCCTGCGATGATAGCAATATACAAAGGCTCAAAAGGGAACCAACCAGTCCATCTCGAGAATGACGTCATAAGCTAACATCTCTAAGAAATAGTGGTCCCAAAGAAAGTGAAACCAACCAATATCAAGGGGGAACTCCTTGCACTGACGCACACCAGCCGTTCTTGTCCCCAACGAAGTGTCTAGCATCATGATACCCGAAGAAGAAGAAACACAGAGCCCAAGGATCTCCAAAACAGGTATAGATATGAAACTATGAGTATCACCCGTATCGAAAAATAAAGAAGATAAGACAGAAGCTACTAGAATAGTACCTATGACTGTAGAAGGTCCGGGATCCTGCTCCTGCTGGGTCTATTGCACTGCATATTCATGTCCATTGTCGCGTCCCTACGACACAACCTGACTACCATGAGCTATCCCACCCTGCTACCTCTGAGATCTTGGTGTCTAGATACCATGGCCACGACCACCATCTCTGCCTGCACGACCTGACGTATTCTAGTTCCCTGACTGGTAAGAAGCCACTGGTCCTGCTCCCACATTCATAGTCTGCACAGAACCCCTCTCACTAGCCACTGGTGGAAACACCCTACAAAAGAACTGCAGATTGCCCATCCTGCCGCAATCTCGGCACTCCACTGGGTCTCGTGGACACTGTGGCCTCTTGTTCCCCTATCTACCACACTGGTAGCACATGACCTGGCCACCTGAATCATTCTTCTGGATGGTACTGCCACCCTGAGAGAATTCCATCTGTGTCTTCCTCTTTCCAGCAGAAATAGTACCAGTAACTGGTGCTGAACTACCCTGTCCCACACCACTAGATTTCCAAAGGTTCCTCTCTGTAATCAGCACCTGGTTCACAATAGCATATACTGAAGGCAACCTGAAAACATTCACCAGTGCTCGGATGTCATAACTAATACCATATTCAAAACGTATGGCTCTCAACGTATCATCACCCACCAGCACGGGTGTAAAGCACTGAAGATCAGTGAAATGAGAAGAATAGTCCATCACCGACATAGCACCCTGCTACAGATTTATGAACTCTCGAGCTCTATCTTCCCTCAGCGTCTCTGGAAAAAATAATTCATAAAAGACTGCCTAAAAATCTTCCCACACAATTTCTCTATGATGCTCTGACTGGGTAGTAACATCCCACCACCTCTTGGAGGAATCACGCAGCATATATGTCGCGAGCTTGACCCTCCACCCTGGAGGCGTCTCAAGATGCTTGAAAATAGTCTACATCTATCCTAGACAAGACTTCGCAGCCTGTGGTCCTCCATCCCCTTAAAATGTAGGCAGATTCTGCTGCTGAAATATACGAGTAAGATCATCCATAGATGTGGCAGCCTGCAGTGCTCCCTGAAAGGTCTTCATGAACCGCATAAAGCCTTCACAGAACTGCGCCTCCATGCCTGTGTCTGGTATAATAGTTGGCACTGCATCTGGCTCTGCTGGAGGATCCACTGGTAGCCCATGGACCACCATTTCTAGAGTATACTCGTTGCCACTCTCCTGGAAAACAATGCACGGTCGTCTAGGTGGAATGACACTACAAGGTCAAAAACACGCCTTAGATCAAGATTTATCAAGACTGAATGTGAAGGAACCATAGAGGGAACAAGAGGAAGATGTCATTTCAAGATTTTCAAAACAAGACTACACGGCGTGAACAATGACTACACGGTGTGTACTTGACTTATCTTCCCCTGCTCAGGTCCATCTACATGGCTAAGCCACACGGCTCCCATTGAACAAAACTACACGACATGTATATAATCTACACAGTGTGTACGATGTTATTTTCCAACTACCCGTGTCGTTTGTGAAACGACCAACTACATGGCGTGTTACACCCACACACGGTGTGTACTCCACCCCGTTTCCAAGCCACACAGCTAGGTCCACATGGTCTGTCCTGTGACAAGACTACACGGAGTGTCCCAATGGTACACGACATGTACTAAACAAGCTTCGCCGACCCGTGTTGTTAGTTACATGGATGGAAACACGACTCACACTACACAGCGTGTTCTATAGACACACGACCTGTATCTGAAAGGATTACACCGACCCGTGTTGTTTGCTACATGGCCGGGTCCCCATGTCAGACTACATTTCGTGTTCCATAGTGGACATGAAATGTGTGTCTTAAGGTCTCTTCCGTCCACATTGTTAGTTACACGGGTGGAATACAGGTCAACACTACACGGCGTGTATATAATCTACACGGCGTGTTCGCCCGAAACATTCCCTACCCCGTGTCGCCGCACACACGGTTTGTGATACGGGAAGAGACTACACGGCGTGTACTTAAGAAGTTTATTTTTTCTTCCCGAACAGAAGGACATACACGGAGTGTTTAAAGATACTATATGGCGTGTATGCTGGGTTTCCAGACAGTATGCCTCAAAAACTTCCCCGGAACCCAGAAATACTGAAACACAACACCTAAGTGTCAAATTCTGATCCGTGAGGGCCCATACTCCCCATGAATCAATGTTTGACATCTTATCTATGTTATAACTAATAAACATCCAATGAGACACCAAATTCCTGTCAATGAGGGCCTATACTCCCCAAAGACCAAAGTTTGGCGTTCATTCTATAAACATGCTAAATAAAATTACCCTATCACAAAACAGGTATTTATCAAGCAACTATCACAACAGCATGCTTTACTAGCCCAACATCATTCACAACAACATGCAATTTCTAATGCACCTACATGGCATGGAACTATGCATGGCATGTGATTTCTAGCGGGTGCCTAAATGATGCATGAGATGGAATACCCTCATCTCATCGGGTTGCAACTAAATAGAACCCATATATAAAATATAACTTGCACAATCTCAAGTGCATCACCCAATGGTGAAATCAAATCAACCGTAAATTGAAAAATCAGCAGAATTTCAAAAATACAAGGTAGACTGGATTTTCCCTGTTCACGGGTTAGCTACGCCCGGGCACAACTTATTACCAACTACCATTAATCCTATCTCTGACTATGGCTCCAAATATTAAGTCAAAGAAAATAACTCCTTTGATACCGCTGTGTAACGTCCTGGATCCAAGTGCCTCGAACCCAGTTCGCCACGTGACCTCAAGCGCATTTCCCCAAATGCCAGAGGCTGCCAACTAGTAGCGAGGGCTGAGGTCTGATAGTGGGGAAACTATGCCCTCATTTTTCAAAGTGTAGCACAACAAAAAGAATAAAACATACAAAAATAGCGGAAGCGAATAACCATACATAACTGAAATAGACAACTACAGTAGATATAACCAACCAGTATATAAATAATGATGCAACATGACTCAATTCTATGAAAACAACCAAAACATGTTACACAATCAATACAATACAACTGCAGAGTACAACAAAAAAAAACGGAACAGCCGGTAGCATTGTGATCCTAAGCCCTGTCCCATGCTCCCCTACTCCTCAGCAGCAATCAAGTACCTCTATAAGGACCCTTGCCCTTATCCACACCTGCAGAAACGTAATCTGTTTGGAAAAAAAAGCATGACCCAAACAGGGTGTGAGAAATATATATTAGTAGGACCCACCAAAGGCTCGTGCCCAACTATGTGAAAGCATGAAACAATAGTGTGCATTAGTAAAATGCAATAAAGTAAGCATTATTGAAAAGTAACCAACATAACCAATTATATTTCCATTTTAATATCCATTTAATCATTTAATTTAAAATATCATCACAGTGAATATTCTAAGTAAACAGCTAATGTCCTCAGACATGTAAACCCCTACCCTCAGGTAAAGAGTATCCAACACAAGAATCTTCCCACAGGCATACAGATATTGCCCACGGGCGTAAGAAGTGTCACCCACAGGCATAGAATCAACTGCCCACAGGCACGGAAGAAGTTGCCCATAAGCTAAATAGTGTAGTGCCCACAGGCTAATCACAACACTGCCCTCAGACTAAACATGTAACTGTGCCATGGCCAACATGTAAATAAGTAGTACACAAGCAATTCCTCTCAAGGAAATTCTATAATCATTACTTTAAATGCATACCCTCGGTTATCCTGGCCAAACAGCTAAACAGAGGAATGCACCCCCGAGGTGGTCCTGGATCCAAGCACTGATCCCACACAACAATTTTAAAATTTTATCTTATTACCTATACAGTTCTAGGTAGTTAATATAGCCACCTCCTTAGCCACACGACACCCCAACATGGGTTCTTGGCACTAAAATACACAAAACACACAGCTGTTGTAAAACTAAACACCAAGCCACCTACCTTTAACACCCACGAACAATATATGCGATTGACGCCTTCCGAAACGTCCAAGAACACCATAGATCTGATGTAAAATATTTCTATCTTAAATGAAAATAACTCCCATTAGGGGAAGAATTGGAAAGAACAAATAAAGAAGGGTGGAGGGCTTACCCTTTTTGTTCCAACGAGATCGTCCAAGGTGGAAACGGATTCCCGACGTGCGCTCGGCGGATCTCCGAAGCTCCGACCTCTCTCTCCTATTCCTTCTTCCCATTATAAACCTTCCTTGTGAACAAGGGAGTCTACTGCACATTTTAAGTGAAAGAAACAAAGTACAAGACGTGTATTTCCAAGTACATGGCGTGTAATTCCCATTTTTTAACTATTCCTCTGACGACTTCCCACCAACGCGACACTGTTCACTTGTCGACATGACTACATGGCATGTCTTCAAGAGTACACAGCGTGTGATGCCCCACAGCTGGCCACCACCTTACTATTCGCCTGCCGACTGACTACGCGGAGTGTAAAGGACCACTACACGGAGTGTAGTTGGTTCCTACACCCTTCATCACCGACATGGCCACACGCCCTGTGTACTCATCCCACATGGCCAACAGTAGACGACGTGTGGAAAAGTACACGGCATGTACTTCCAAAATTTAGTATTTTCCCCCATTTTCCTTATTTTCTGAAAAACACTTAAGGAAAAGAGAAAATAAGAAACCCGTACCACAAAATAAGAACCGGGTTCTTACAAGATTAATGTGGGTCCTATGCACCAATTACAAAAATGACATTTCTTTGCTAACATATCACTCATCCCCACCATAAACACACCCACTACCATATTACACCTTCAAATTTCACAATACCACCACTGAAGTAACCAAAAACCTCCATGGACACTTCATGTTGACATTGGACAACAATTAATGATTACTAATGAAGGATGGAAACAACATGGATAATTTTTGAAAGCTTGAATGATACTTTATGATGTAAATGGAAGACATAAGAGGTTGTGGTTGAGGTCATGGGTATGGTTGCGCGTGTATGAAGATTTTTTTAGAGTATGCGGAGATTATTATAAAATTTACTCCACTATTTTAGGGTGAATACATGGTTTATAAGAGTGATATCGTACTCTGCTGCCATTATATTTCTTTTGTGGACTGCCAAACTATTGTTTCATTGCTACCATTTTCCTACTATAATTGTCCTTCTTCTATGGAGTTCACTACCACCATTACCCTATTACCATAGTCCTGATTTCATTATCATGATATAATGAATCCATAATGAGAATTTTTCAATGAGTTAGGTGATACTATGACCTATGAGGATCTGATGTCATGCTCAATTGCAACTATGAAATGTGATACCGCTCAAGCTCATACTGGAGATGATAAAGCACCACACGGTCAAAGGGTAAACTGAGATGCGCTATAATGAGATGAAAAGGGGTTATACCATCATGTACATGATGAATTTTTAAAGGATAAAACAAAAAAAAAATTCTTATATTCTGTGTTGATGCCCATAATACCATGTAGGTGGTGCTGTAGAACATGTCCAAATCCAAAATGGGTGTGTTAGAGTGTTAAAAAGTTGTATCGGGCTATTTATAATGTGAATCTACAAATATAGAATATATAATTTGAAAAAAAAGATGTGGAGATCCTTTTTTATCCCTTCATGAGGATGATTACAGAAGGGATGGCATGTGGGGTTTCTGAAACATTGAATTAATGATTTAAAACATATTAATAAGATGGATATTTTGGGAGGGAATGTAATATATATAATTTAATTTAAAATTTAAAACTTTGACATTAATTTTAACAAAATAAATATTTAGAGATTTGGAAGAGAAGATATGTGGATATTTGAAGACCAACACTGGCTGTTTGATGAAGGCTTCCATGCACACATAGAGTATTGGAAGCTAAAGGATCATAAAAACTTGGACAAAGAAGATCAAATTATTTCCCTTGATTTTTTATACTTCTTTTAATTTTATTTATTTTAAAATATTTTATATTCCTCTAACCACTGTATCATCATTAATATAGGGGTATAACTTTTTGGTGATTGGAGAAGGTAGTACAACCCTCTTATGATGCATGGGTTTACACTCAATCAATGAAAACAATGTTTTATTTTAATTTTTAAACAATTTGAATATTTAGTTACAGATTTAATCTTGAATGTGATTGTGTTTAAATTGATTCTATCATATTATTTATGTCATTATTTGAGTATCCATCATTTACCTATATATGGTTTTTTTATCATATTGTTTGATTGATATAACGTTAAGTAATGAGTTTTTAGTGATTTATAACACATGAGTAAGTTGTAGTGGTTATAATTGGTTTACATGGGAATCAAAATATCTTATTGGGTGTTTCCTAAGTTAATTGAGGGTGATTCACTGTGTCTTTCAGACAATGGAAGGAGGTTAGGCAGAATCATATAATTTGTTAGGCTAGTTTCACCTTTTTCATTCAGTCAAGGGTGAAGAGGGGAGGTGATTGTGGAACCTCTCATTTAAAAATTTACAAGGAAAAGATATATAATTTAGAATACCGAAAAAATATTAAAATTGGTAATCCAATCTTGACCATATCACTTATATCATAATATGATTTTAAATTCATTGTTTCATTTATTTCCTAGTCCTCAAAATTAAAACACCATAATTTATTTTTTTTCACTCATGATAATTATATTTAGAGAACCCCTCTTTGGAGACAAAAATAGTTAAAACTAATAATAACTTACATAAATAATTAATTTTAATTTTCTTCACCCTAAAATAGGTTTAAACCATATCCTTATAATAATGGTGATGCCCGAGGATCCCCTTTTGGGTGAACTGATTCTCATGGTTAGAGATATGATGGAGGGGCCCCATATAGGTTCCTTCTTGTGATGTAGTTCTGGGGACCATTTAGGGTGCCTCTTATTATGTTAACGTTGGGGGGATCGGTACTATTTATCCACGTTGGTGGCTTTGAGTGTCCTTGGAACCTAGATATTGGAGTTGTGTGCACATTATGGCTATGTTTGTAATGTTGGGTTCAGGCATTTAATCAATCTATGTTTTTTACTTTATTTATGGGATGTATGAGGTTTTTAATTCTTAGGTATTTAATGTAAGAGTATTCATTTGGGATATTTTTATATTGGTAATTGGACCTAATTGTGATTGGGTTTTCTCCTATACCGATTGGAAAACATTTGGCTGGTATAGAGAGCTAATTGGGGATCTAGATAAGTAAACTCTATTAGTTTGTGATTATATATTTCTTGGGGATTACCACTCATGAGGTGATGATGCACTCATAAAGTGGGTTATATGTCTACTTATGTTAATAATTTACTTTGGATGAGGGAGAGTCACCCCTTTAGAATGTCTTGTATAAGAAGGTCATTTATTGAGCTTGGTTGGTTCTATTGGATTACTAGGAAAATGATAATATCTCTTTATATTTAGTAGTTGTTCCTATTTCCCTTTTAGATCATGAAATTTGAATCTTAGATACTTGTTCTAGTGTGTATTGTAGTCATGTATTCCTGTGGTGAGATCCTATGGTACTACTTTCAAACCTGTTAGTGTTTGACATATATGAGCTTTCTTATGATATAGAAGACATTCCAGATGTGTCTTGACATTGTGATACATCTATTCAAATATTTTAAATATTTTCTGAATCTATTTTTTTATGTTGGTTGGAATGTTGGAACATAAGTATCAACAATGTTTTATTTTATTTTGGTCTTTTATTTTTCACTCAAGTTTTTATTTGACTAGGATAGATATATAATAGTAACATGCACTTTCATATGAAAAAAGATGATATGTTAACTTTTTGGGTTAACCTATTGAGATTTATTTATCACCCCCTACTAGAAAACTTTGGTGCATGTGAAAAACCTTATATTTTCTTTTATGGTGATCACATGATGCATAATGGATCAATAAAAGGCCCAATGTTGTATGATTAATTGAAACTACTTGGGTGGAGTATTATGATCAAGTTGGTGCATCTACATAGATTTTATAGATCAGGTTTGAGGTATGACTAAAGGATGGTATTATATCATTGTATATTTTAGTTATTTTTATTTTGTGTTTATGGTCGGCCTTGTGGGTGATTAGTTGATGTGTACTAGCATGATTGTGATTATGTGTGCAATATTATATTTATTATGTAATGCTTGTTTTTTATTTATTTTGTATACTCTGGTCTTTATGGATGATATGGGCAGTTCTTACCCACAATATTTTCACTCTTATATAATGGTATTGACTCCCCAAGGTATGTATATAGATCCTCACCACTAGTCAGCAGCCTATGGTTTATGGGGAGGTGCGGTTGAGGCCTTATAGTAAGCCAGATTGGGTGATCTGTTAGGTCGACCTAGGTTGGTTTGTGGCATCAAAACATCATAAGAATATGATATTTTTCTAAAAAAATCTAACACATTTTACTTTCACATTGGAACATGGAACACTAGCTTGGATCACAAGAATCATGCACTGCGATTATTTTTCATGAACCAATTATTATTGCATAACCACATTAAATATTTTGGGCTTCTCATCATTATATATTCAATTCATTTTACATTTACCCACACATAATTCATTCACAAACATTAAAAAATTAAAAATAAAACACCACATGATTTTCTATGGTGATACATAGATTTGTTGAAGGATTAAAATCAAGAAGTCATCGATTGAAACCAGTAAAAAAACTATCACATAGAATTAGGCTGAAGAAGATTAATATTTCATCATCCCATTTTAATTCACCCAAGTATGTATCCTTTTAAAAAAATATGAACAATGATGTGAATATGCTTATCCAACATTATTACTAATGTTATAAATACACTAATTAACTATCCAAGATGCGCTAACCAAACCTCTATCAAATCCATTAGGGGTTTCCCTACTTTGTCAAGCCATTATGGATCCCCCCACAATTATAAGATGTCCCTTATCCCCCATACTGACTCGTATAAGAATTATACACCCTATATGCCATTGATAGATGGATCCCTCTATTTTTCTTGGCCCGTCAGCCTTCATGATAGCCAGATTACCTTGGTGGTTTAGTTGTATTAATAGTTATCTATTTTTTCCCTACAAAACCAAATCTCAGAGGATGCAGATTGTACTTAAAATGAAAAAGTATTCTTAGAATTGAAATGTAGAGATAAAAAATTGTATTACAACATTCTAATGTTCTTTAAAACTCTTATTTTTTCATTTTTTTCTTATTCTCTTACCAATAATCCCTCTTTCTAGAATATAAATTTTTCCAATATTTAAAACATTATGAACACATTTTCATGAAGTGAATTGTAATTTAATACTCAAATGGTATTGTATTCCCAAGTAATTCACAATCCATTTATTTTTTGGGATCTCTATAATATCATCCATCTATATTCACTTACATTCATCATATATGGATGAAAATATACTTCTGTATATTCGGAAATCCAATAAATTTATATGATTTTTCTTCCAACACACATATTGAAATTATCATTCATGCTAAGTTAACAAATACTTATTGATGAAAAATTCAACCATTATGCATGTGATATTCGGTATAGAATTTTATTTTATTATATAAATCCCCCCACTAAGTGGTTATTTAAATTTTTACCTTGATAAATAATGAGTAACTAAGGCATTTTAAACCGAGAAAATATATTTTCTGAAAAAATTTAATGATCACATTGGATATGTTTTTAGAATTAGCTTCAGCCTCCACCCATTTTGAAACCTAATCCACACATACCAGAATGTATATATTATTGAAGGAATTTAGTAAGGGAACTATGATCTATATTCCTCACACATAAAACTCCTTGACATCTAGAATAAGGTTTTATTATATTTCATTACTCCTAATATTCCATATTCATTGTCATCGATCAAAACATTTTACAAATTCTCTAACATCCTTATGAAGAGTATTATAAAAGAATCAACTTTATATGATTTTGGTAAATATTATATTAGGGTTATGGTTTCCAATAGTGTATGAATAATGATATAATTTCAATATAATTCTCACCTTTGATTTAGGAACCCACCACCAAATTAGGCCATCTCAAAACTACTTGAATAAAAGAAAATCATCCAAGAAATAATTTGTTGCATCGACTAGAAATATCTTTCAATGATGATATAATTTTTTTGGATAATGTGTAGTAATCAAAACATAATTTTATGTATCCAAAAACGATGTGTGAGACTATATATGTGAATAGAAAATATTTTTATTTGAGAACTCATCTGGGATTTATTTCTCTTCCTCATATTCTATATGCGATAACTATAACCTCTAAAAGTGATCTACCACTACATTATCTAAACCCTTTTCATATTTGATCATGATATAAATATCTTTTAATTTTATAATCAAATGAATCACCGTTGTATTTTCACCATTATTATTCAAAAGGTATCTTAATGAACCATGATTGGTGTAGAAAAGCACCATGGAGAGGATGAGATAAGATTTGAACTAATCAAAAGAAAAGACCACTATAAGAACTTCTTTGTATGTAGTAGTGTAGTTAGTCTAGTAACCATTAATTGTGTTGATTTTATAGTATATAAGATAATATATGTGATCAAACCACTATTTTATTGCATCTCACATATCTAAATTACTCTCATCACATATTATCTTTTAATCATTCACCTATATTGAAGAGGACCAAATAAGGGAATCCATTAGATCAATTTCCAAAGTATTGAAGACATCATTACAAGATTCATCAAATTCAAATGGAACATCATTTACCAATAGATGAGTGAGTGATAAAGATATCTTAAAGAAATATTTGAAAAAGTTTTGAAAAAATCCTTTTCATTTAAGATTGTTCCCAACATAATTAATTGTGGTAATATAAATTAGATCATGCATTTCCATTATATTTATGGGATCAACATCAATTATATATTTTCATATTCTATACCCTAGTACATTACCTTCTTGAACTATTAACTGGAACTTATGTCAACTAATCTGCAAACACTTCTATTTGCAACTTATGAGCACTAAGTTTAAATTTTTGAAACAGACCTTGATTGATCTCCCATAAGAAAACAACCAAAAATAAATATTTATGGAAATTATTTAAACATATCATGTAATATATGTTTCATACACCTTTGAAATTTCACTAGTGGATTACTAAATCCAAATGACATGTGATTAATGTAGAAATATATAAATGGATAGGTGTATGCAATATTTTACCGATCAAATATGTCAATTAGTATTTGGTTGTAACTAGAGTATCCTTCTAAAAAGTAGTAGAACTCATGCTTAGCCAACCTTTCCAACATATGATCTATGAATGAAAAAATAAATTGATCCTTCCTTATAACTTCACAAAACCAATTATTTCCTACAAAAAAAATCAATTGGGTTTCCCATACACTATATGATATGATGAATGTAACCTTGACATCTAAAAACTTTATAACATCTTTTTTGACCACTTCCTTCATCAATTGTGAGAGTATTATGTAATGTTGAAGACTATTTTTATTCCCTTTTTATAGTAAAAACTTTTGGTTGATTTTTTTTTGAATAATTCACTTGATTCCAAAGATCCCCTAGGTGATTTATTTCCTTAATTTATTTCAAAATTCCAATTAATTTTATTCTAATTACATTGTCATGTATGATGCAATGATAAATGGTAAGATTTCTAGAGCCCCTAAAAGTGATACCTCAATATATTGTAAAGAATATTCATTTCAATACTCAATGGAATTTATATTTAAAGATATAACTTTGGATATGAGTATCTTGATAGTGGTTATATACACTATAAATTTTCAACCCTAGTTTTGACCACTTTATCTTATAGTATCCCATCAATGCGGTATATCAGATTATCCACATATTTTCATTGTATCTTCATGATGGACGAATATTTTTTAGTAAAAAAATTAATTTAGAAATATTATTATTCATATCCATGTTGTAATTTTTTTTACTAAATATAAGATAAAATATTCTTAACCAAATAAGAAAATGAGTCTTCCTTGATTCACATAGATCAAAACCTTTATGGTCACTAGGAATGGTCTCTCGAAAATGATGTCTACATTTACCTCCAATTCTATCTCAATGACTACGAAGTCGGTAGAAAAAATAAATTTCCCAATATAATGTGAATTATTTTAGGGATCCCTCTTGGGTAACTTGAAAAATAGTTTTCTAAATGAAGTGTTACTTTCTTTATATTTGGTTAATGCAATCATTGTTTCTAGAATACACTTAATGGCATGAGACTGAGACTTTCTCCCAAATCACAAAGTGATTTCCCATAGGTGTTTGATACAATGGAGAAAGGGATGTATAAGATTAGAACCTAGTTTTTCAATGAATTATAGATCATTTATATTTCAGTTTAGTTTTTTATCTTGGACATATTAGTGATGCCTAATGAGGTCACAAGTGTTTTGGGGGTGTCTGGGGATTGTTTGGAGTCTTGACCCCCATTTTTAGAAAAGTATGATGGGGTGTACGGTTAGTAGAAAATTTGTGGGATATGCCAAATAGTTACTAATAACTGTGTGGGTCTAGAAAAAGGGGAGTAAGAGGCCATACAATTTAAAGAAACCTTGTACTTAGGGGTACAAGCCCATGATAATAGCTCTGTAACTTTTAACAGAGGCGTACAACATGGTTTTCCATGTTTAATCAAACCAAGTATATGAAACTATGTGGGGTCCCTCTTTAGGTAGTGGGAGGTGCACATTGGGCACATGATTTGGACAACCATGAGGCCAAACCGTGTGACCTAGAAAACGTGGTTAAAATGACCACTTTTCCCTTAAAATACAATTAAACTCACCCTCCCTCTTATTTATATCTTTTCTAATGACAAAGGCTCCCCCATTGTATTGAGATCTCTAAATCCTCCTTCAATCTAGATTTGTCGATTTCTTCACCTTATGAACTCTTATTATATCATCATTAATCTTGTTGGATTCCTCTCACTACATTCTCTAATCCTTAGTCTTGATTAACCATTCTAATTTCTATTGATGATTCTATTTTGATATAGGGTCATATTCCCAATTTTATGGGTATTTTGTTTCATCATTTTTATTCCGATATAGGACTAACTAAGGACTGATACCAGATAAGGGGAGTAACATAGGCTTGAGGTAGGTGGTCTATAACTCATCCCTCAAGACTCTCAATTTTATAAACTATCATCATTATTTGAAAATTGATCATATAGTTTTTCCTGTTAAATTAATATTTCATGATTATAATCATTGAACTCATGTTCTAGAACCCCTTCTATATTTGTTATTACATTGTTGGAGATTATAACCTCAAGGCCAACCATCCCAAGTAGGGTGTTTTCTTGTTTATGACTTTATAGGATTTTATGAATATTTGCTACACCGTTCATGTGTTCTGTGAC
Organism: Viscum album; assembly: GCA_963277665.1. NCBI lineage: Eukaryota > Viridiplantae > Streptophyta > Magnoliopsida > Santalales > Viscaceae > Viscum > Viscum album. The sequence continues at coordinate 2,092,199,262 of OY728152.1, forward strand.
TTATAATAAATAAGGTAACTCTTTAAATTAAATAAATGAATTTTTAGTGGATATTATATTATATTACCACTTGAACCATCCAAAATTAGTGTTTTAATAAAATGAATGAAACTCAATCGCAAATGGAAAGTGTATTATGTATATCACTTAGACTAGCTAATTATAGACGAATTTCATATAGTTTCATTTCCTTAGACCACCTTGTAATGTTTATGAAAGGTAATGGAATAAACCAAATAATTATGTATGGAATGAAAGAAAGAAATTGTTTCCCTTCAAATTTATCCTTATTATCTATGATTAAAGGAAATGGAACGAACCTTATAAATTATCAAATGAAATTATTATTAGAAGGACAAACATTACTAGAAATTTTACTATTTACGATGGGACCCCATTGCAAATGGCTCGTTACAGAAAAGGGAATCGCAACAAAAAAATTCGACATAATATTGCAAAAACAAACTATTTGTGCTGAGATATGGACCTGTCACAAATTGTTTCCCCGAGATTATTTAAAAATACATTTGCGACGGGGACCCCTGTCAAAAATATTTTCCCCAATATTATTTAAAAAAAAGTATTTATGATGAGGTCCCCCCGTCTCAAAAGACCCGCCGTAAATAGTTTAAAAAATAAAATAATAAAAACAAATAAAAACAAATAAAATAATATTATTAAAAAAAAATAAAACAATATTAGAAAATAATTATAAAAATTATATTGAAAAATAATAATTGTAATAATAATATTAATAATATAAACAATATAAATATAATAATAATAAAATAATAATAAGTCATCGAGCATGTACCCAAGTGGTAGATGCTCCTACTTAGCATCCAAAAGACCCTAGATCAAATCTGGGAAGGGGAGGACTTCCGGAGTACTGTAGTACGACACTGTAGCAATGGTGGAACTGTAGTAGCGACGACACTGTAGTGGCAGAGAGTACTATAGCAGGAACTGTAGCAGGGATGACACTGTAGTAGGTACTGTATCATCCCAGGTACTGTAGCAGTACTTTTCACTAAAGGAAGATTTGGCCAACAAATGTGCTTTCAAGGTTTGTATTCAGACCACATCGTCATGGGCCTTCGGTCTATGTAATGGGTCTCCCTCTACCTAGTCAGAAAAAGGTCATAGCTTTAATAATAAAAATGAGGCTTCAGCCCCAACCTTTAAAAATAAAATAAAATAATATTTATATGAATGAAATAATAATATTAATATTAGTAAAATAATAAAATAATATTATTAATATAATATTAATATTAATATTAATATTAATGAAATAATAATAATAATATTAGTAAAATAATAAAAACCTCTATATTCATAATAATATAAAAACAATAAAAAATAAAAAAATAATAAAAAAATATAATAAAGTAGTAAAATAATAAAAAAATTAAATAAATAATCAAAAATGAAGTATTCATAACAATATAAAAACCACACTATATAGAAATGTAAATAGTTAATATTAAAAAACAATTACATTCAAATGATTTATCATAAAAAATATATCACTAAGGGGGTCCTATGGAGGAGTTGGAGGAGATGGTGGAGGGAACTCCATCCCTAAACCATGAGTCAGACATCACATGTACTTCATCTTCTCCTACTGTTGCTACTATCATCAACACATCTCCTCCTCCTCCTCCTGTTGTCTTCAGAGCTCTTCTTGCTGTTGCTACATCCATTAGCGCATCTCTTACTGCTTCCATTGTCACGACTCCTCCTTCTCCCTACACATAGTCTCTACGACCTCACATTGAGCTCATAGATGCTCCTGATACTATGCAATAGATGATGATTACTATACATGAGATCCTCTCAAGTTGGACACTAGCATTACAGAGGTACCATAATAACTCTTAGGAGCCCATCAAGAGATAATAACAACAACTCAGCCTTTCTTGAAGGCATACTAGGTCATTTGTATCCATGCTACCTCATAAAATCAGAAGGCACTATTCTGACCCTCGGTCTTAGCCTGACTCTCAATCTATGAATGAGATTCCATAGCCTCATATGACTCCTTCAATTGAAATTTAGAATTAAAATAGGAAAAATATTATTTTTAGTTAATTATAATACTCAAATATAAATTATACTAACCATAATCTGATTTTGGCGATCACCTATAATCTCTCTAGTGACCAGATCACTAGACATCATCCTATAAACATAAAACTCCATAACACTAGGATTTTATACTACCTTTTTGAATATAAAATAAACTGTCACATTTAATGTTTTATAAATTATTAGAAAATAGTACTTACCATATGTTCCCTATACGTACTAATTGTATGACTACCGACTTGATGTGTCACCTCATGTCTCTATCGATTTTATCAAAATACCGATGATCTCTCTTAAAAATGTTCACCAACCAATGTGAAAATAATCCAACCCAAACCTGAGCTAAAATTTAATCTAGTCTGTGGGTATGACAAGACTCATCAAACTCTATTACTCATGCTTTCTTAATTTCGTTCCTTATCAAATTGTGCTAAAACTGATAGCAATACTCACACATAAATCCCTCCCATTTCTTCCAGATAGTTCTTTACATGCACTCATCAACGGGATACCATAAAACCTACAGATAAATTATAATATAAAGTTATTAATTAAATAAATTTCAAAATTAAAATTATTTATTTACGTAGTATCCAATGATAAAAAATACGATTCTAAATATCAATGAGAATCTCATCCCATATGACCCATGCTTCAGAAATATAATTTTTCAATATAGAGCCTCCCTGACTAACAACTATTTGTGAAAAGATAAGAAAAAAATATCAAATAATCAAGTAATTAGTATATAAATAAATTAATGAAAACTAACTAAAACACTTAGGTAAACATCTCTCTGCATGTGTGGATCAAATCCTAGATGTGGATGTCGCTCTGGGATAGAGTAAAGAATCCTCAATCAGGAAAGGCCACACCCCCTCTCCATCCGCACAAGACCGCCAAAAATTTGAGGGTGAGATGAACCAAAAACCTTCTTCTCCAAAGGTAGATCAACCTCCTACAACTGATGAAATTCTTTTGGGTCCATCTGAAACATAAAATTATTATTTTTAAGAAATAGTTAAGGGAAAATATTCTATATTATTATAATTAGCATTTAACTGTTTCAATCTCTATCTGCATCTTTATCTTCACATTTGGAAGTGGAAATGTCTTTATATTCCTCATTAGAATCATAAATTTCCATATGAGTTTCAGTATCATCAACTCTTTTCATTGCAAATTCATTTGTAACATCATTAATTCTATCGTCACCATCCACCCTAAACTATGGGGGTGTCATCATCGATATTCATATCTCTTCACAAAAAATATGGAAGTCCCCTGAAAAAATTTAATTCCTTTCCCTTTATCATAACCACATTCAGTTTGAGTAAACTAATTTTCCAAAGATTTAATTTTTATTATTCTCAACCAGTCAACCAACTCTTTTTAAGTAGCAAAATAATTAGTATAATAAATTTTTTGTTCCGGATGAGATAATAAAAATGGTTCATTTACTAAAAGAAGGATTTTATATTTAATATCAATGATTCCATGGGTTGGATGAACACACAAACCTATCCCATTATCTAACCACTAACATTTAAACATCATTATGTAATTTTTTCCCAAATAACACAATTCAATAATTTCTTCCAACATGCTGTAAAATTCATCTTTATTTTCTCTAGTATGAGATCCTCTTATGGAGACTCAAATATTAATTGTTTTTTTATTCCCCATATGAACATGTATAAAATCAAAAACCATTCACAACATATTAATTATAAGATTTAACAATTTTGGATGCTGGGTTACTCAAGACACACAATAGATTATCAATTTTATCATCATGTTGAGATACCTGAAATTATTTGAAACAAAAATCAATATAATAAGTAATAAATTTATTTTATATGTCAAACCATAAATAAATTAAGTTACTAGTTTTTGAAACCAATAAGAAAAATTATTTTTCCAATGATTTTCAAGAGCAGCTCCAGTAATTTGTGGAACCTATTTCTTGATATGAATATCATATAACCTAAAAATAAAATAAGATTAATTTACTATAAAAAATATTATATAATATGTGATAGGATTGATAAAATTTTAAATGGTGCTATTTCTTCACAGTTGAGCAGAAAATATATACGAGCTCTCTGATGTTCATCATCTAAAAGTCATCATCCATGAACTCCACCGAAGCCAAGTTTGGGATGATTAAAAACTGATAATTGATTATTCAATTTACCATCAACATTTACCTCAATACATGCCATATGATTGTGTTTTAATTTAAATTTAAATTAAAAAAAATGAGAACAGAAAAAAGAAATTTCCTCTTTCAAATAAACATCTGAAATTTATCTTTCAACTGATGCTTTATTATATACTTTTTTCTTCAATTTCTACATACATATCTCAAATAGTTACATACATCAAAACTAAAGAGGACCTCTAAATTTTTCTTTAGGTGTAAAATGTAATATCAAATGTTCCATTGAGTCAATGAAATTTTTTGATAATATTTTTTTCTAGTTTACATAAAATTAAAACAACATCTTCTTAGAGTCTTCTTAGTGCATCATTGTCCGTTGTCACCACAAAAAAGTCTAAAAAATATGATTTGTCTGTTATCACATCCCAAATCATAAAATTCAACAAACCTCTTAATCCAATTGGCATAATTCTTTCCATTATAACATGACAGTCATGACTTTTTAATCCATTAAAATAACCATTTCTGACACATCCTCTCAAATTGGAAGCATAAATATCAGGAAGTGTCAAATATGCAATCCACTGACAAAAAATTATTGATTTTCCTTAGACTGTGTATAAGATGCTTTTGGATTCATTATATTATATGATCTAACATTTTCAAATAGTTCATGTTCTGTTCGCCTAAATTGTTTTGGAAATATCTAATCGTGCCTTTACATTATCAATGGTTTTACATGATGTGTCTAAAACTATATGAAATAAATTATCAAAATAGTTCTTCTAAATATGCATAACATCCAATATGTGATCAACCAACAAATCAGACTAATATTGCAGATCCCAAAACTACTCTATTTTATCAAATTGTAATCTTTCCCAGAGCTATCAATTTGCTGTTGGTTTTTTGTTGCTCCAAATGTGATGAGAGGTAATGGAGATACAATTGATTTTACTTATATACCTAATATCATTTTTTGCGGTTCATCTCTTTCAATTTTACCGTTTCTAAAATGATAATTTTCCCTAAAAAAGGATGATTATTTGGAGGGAATCTGTGATGACAGTCGAAAAACAAGGTTTTTTCCATTGACAAGCATAAAATCTTTTTTGTCTCTCATAGAGTACGAAAATGATTTTGGACTCTATGTACTCCATCCATATAAAATGCCATATCCTAGTAAGTCACTAATTTTCCACATCAATGCATCTTATAGTAGTAAATTATATTTCATAGAAACATTATATGTATTGAAATCATTACTTCGCAATGAATTTCACTCATCAATAAATGGTTTCAAATAAACATCAATATTCTTTTTTGGATTTCTTGGAATTAATAAGGTAAAAATGATGTATGGATCCTTCTTCAACATCCAAGTATGTAAATTATATAGAGTTAAAAAGATAGGACAACATGAACACAGAGTACCATAAAAACCAAATGGGCAGAAATCGTGAGTAGAAAGACACAATCACTTGTTTTGGGATTCTAAAGAAAAAAAAACTTATTCATTATGTCAAACTATTTCCATGAATACCATCACAGGGATGATTTAAGATTTTATTAGTGGAAATATTGGTTTTGTATCATGAAATCAATGTCGTTGTGTTATGAGACATAAATAAATGCTGCAATCTGGGTGTAAGGGGGAAATAACTCAAATATTTTATTGGAATCAATCCAGACATTCCTAGTTGAGCCTCTTTATACCTCAATTTTCCACATGTGGGATAACTTTCCAAAGACTGTTTTTCAACATTATATAATATGAAATCATTTTAATATCCATGAATCTTCTGATAACCAAGACCTAAATTACGAACCAACCTCTTTCTCTCATAAAAATTTTTAGGCAACACATTTTCTTCAGGTAAGAGTTTTTTCACCAAATAAAATCTCTAATCAAAACATCTATTTGAAATTCCATTATCTGATTTAATAGGCATAAATTTTTCCACCTCTTAAAATTTTCTTATATTGTATCCAGGATATAGGGATTCCTCAACGGAACTCAACAACTAATAAAATAGAGATGGTTACAACTTAACAGCTAAATCAATATCATCCTGAGCTTCAGTTGGTTTAAAATATAGACCTTCCACATCATGTACAATATTATTAAACCATGATGGGTCCAGAACCAAATTATTAATATCTTCTCTGTAACTGCATTCACCATGTTTATACCATGAAACATAATCTGGTTGAAAACCAAAATGTAATAAATATACTCCAACATTTTTAAATGTGTCAAATGTCCTCAAAGAACATTTCTTATTAGGAAATTTAATTTTAACTTCTGAAACAATATTTATTTTTGATGATTCAAATGATAAGAATGCTTCAAAACCCTCAATATATTCAAGATTTAACCCATAAATCATTGGATTCATAAGCTGATTTATCCAAGCGCGGTCATCTAATAATGAATATTTTCGACTTTTGTGTTCCATATTTCTCTAAAAAATATAAAATAATATAATTTTATGAATAATTTGATATAACACAAACATTATCCAAAAAAGGGAAGAAACATTAATTCACTTTGATATCAATTTATAACAATTTCTATTATTTCATAGTTATTTATAGTATATCTTTTAAAATTTATACTAATTTATACTAATATATAGTAATTTATGATAATTTATACTAATTACCCCTACTTATTAGTAATTACATCTATTTTCTACTAATTACCACTAATTACGAGCGGCATGATTTCTAGAAGATTGGCAACAACTCTTTTTCCTAATGGGTCATCTCCTTGTAACTCTTTTCTAATGAAATCACTATGAAAATCCTACTATGACATATGAATATCCATTTTCATATGCATGAAAATGGAGAATATATAGGCCTCACTGCACTGCTCTCCACTCTCATGTATACGAAAAATGGATATTAAACATTGAAGTAGATTTTTTAGGGTGATTTTAGTCGAAGAAAGTTGCGTGTAGATGAGTCCTCATAAAAATAGCCTCTTTTTCTCGACTTCTCATCTCCTTGCGACTTTCTCTCATTTAAATTAGTATGAAAAATTCTCTCTAACGTATGTATATAAATTCTCATGAATATGAAAATGGATATCCTTATGTTAGACCATGTTTTTTATAGTGATTTCTGTGAGATAAATTTACAAGGAGATGAGTCATTGAGCAAAAATAATGCCTCCAATCCACTAGAAATTGTGCTAATTTATTTGAAATTTTAGAAAATTATTGAAAATTATAGCAAATTATTCCTAATTATTGATAATAAATCATAATTATTGCTAATTATTTCTATTTATTTCTAATTATTACTAATTATCATTAATTATTGATAATTATTCATATTTATTTCTAATTAATTTTAATTAATCCAAATTGTTACTAATTAATACAAATTATTCCTAATTATTCATAATTATTTCTAATTATTCCAAATTATTACTATTTATTACGATTTATTACTAATTATTTAGAATTATTACTAATTATTCGTAATTATTAAAAAATATACTAATTATTACTAATTATTATTATTATTTCTAATTATTTCTAATTATTACTAATTATGACTAATTATTACTAATTAATCCTAATTTTTTCTAATTAATAATAATAATTATTAATTAGTACTAATTATTACTAATTAGTACTAATTATTACTAATTAATCCTAATTATTACCAATTAAACCTAATTATTACTAGTCAACCCAAATTATTACTAATTAACTCTAATTATTACTAACTATTCCTAGTTATTATAAATTGATCCTAATTATTACTAATTATTCTTATTATTAATAATTATTCCCAATTATTAACAATTAATCGTAATTATTTTTAATTAATCACAATTATTTCTAATTAATCCTATTTATTTCTAATTAATCCTAATTAATACTAATTATTTCTAATAATTACTAATTAGTAGTAATCATTACTAATTATTACTAATTATTACAAATTATTTCAAATTATTACCAATTATTAATATTTATTACTATATAGTTCAAATTAATCAGAATTATTACTAATTAATCCTAATTATTACTAATTAATCCTAATTATTTATAGTTAAACCTAATTATTCCTAATTAATGCTAACTATTCCTAATTATTCCTAATTAATCACAATTATTCTTAATTAATCATAATTATTCCTAACTAATCATAAATATACCTAATTATTACTAATTAATCCTAATTATTACTAATTATTCCCAATTATTACTAATTGATCTTAATTATTACTAATTAATCCTAATTATTACTAATTAATCTTTGTTATTACTAAGTAAGCTAATTATTACTAATTAATTTTAATTATTACTAATTAATCCTAATTATTACAAATTATTACTTATTCTGATTAATTATTACTAATTATTCCTCATTATTACTAATTATTCTTAATTATTACTAATTATTCTTAATTATAACTAATTATTCATGTTTATTACTAATTATAGTTAATTATTACTAATTATTGCTAATTATTACTAATTATTGCTACTTATTTTTAATTATTGCTAATTATTAATAATTATTTCTAATTATTACAAAATATTGTTAATTATTAATAATTATTAAAAATTATTACTAATTAATCCAAATTATTGCTAATTAATCCTAATTATTACCAATCAATCATAATTATTACTAATTATTACTAATTATTCATTATTATTACTAATTATTCCTATTTATTACGAATTATTCCTAATTATTCCTAAATATTGATAATTATTCTTAATTATTGATAATTATTCCAAAATATTTATAATTATTCCTAATTATTGACAATTATTTTTAATTATCACTAATTATTCCTAATTATTACTATTTATTCCTAATTATTACTAATTATTCCTAATTATTACGAATTATTGCTAATTATTATTAATTATTAATTATTAATCATTATTATTACTAATTAATCCTAATTATTACTAATTATTCCTAATTATTCTAAATTATTCATAATTATTCATAATTATTCCTTGTTAATCTTAATTGTTTCTATTTATTTTTATTTATTCCTAATTATTATTAATTGTGAGTAATTATTACTAATTATTAATAATTATACATAATTGTTACTAATTATTCCAAATTATTAGTAATTATTCCTAATTATTATCAATTATTGTTAAGTATTCAAAATTTATACAAATTATTCCTAATTAATCCTAATTATTAATAATTAATACTAATTTTTACTAATTAATCCTAATTATTTCTAATTATTACTAATGAATCTTAATTATTACTAATTAATCCTAATTAATCCTATTTATTATTATTTATTGTAAATTATTTCTAATTATTCTTAATTATTCTTAATTATTCTTAATTATTCCTAAATATTAGTATTTATTCCTATTTATTAATATTTATTCATAATTATTACTCATTAGTCCTAATTATTACTAATTAATCCTAATTATTACTAATTGTTCCTAATTATTACTATTTATTCCTAATTATTACTATTTATTCTTAATTATTACTATTTATTCTTAATTATTACTATTTGTTCATAATTATTACTAATTATTCCTAATTATTACTATTTATTCGTATTTATTCCCAATTATTCTTAATTATTTCAAATTATGCATAATTTTTATGAATTATTCCTAGTTATTACTAATTATTCCTAATTAATCTTTATTATTCCTTGTTAATCATAACTATTCTAAATTAAACCTAATTATTACTAATTAATCCAAATTATTAGTAATTATTCAAAATTATTACTAATTTGTCCTATTTTTTCCTAATTTTTCTCATTCATTACTATTTACTAATATTTATTACTATTTACTTCTAATCATTACTATTTACTTCTAATTATTACTTTTTATTATTAATTATAAATATTTATTTTAATTTACTAATTATTTACGCTAATTTTTAGTAATTATCTATAATTATTACTAATTACGACTAATTAATAATAATTATTCATAATTATTAATAATTTTTCTAATTAAAACTAATGACTACTAATTAATAATAATTAATATAACTATTAATAAATACTAATTAACACTAATCACACGTATTTGTAAAAAAATAATGCAAAATAAAACGATCTAATTTATTTTAATTTAATTGTAGTTAATTAAAAATAGTTATAACTAATATCTAATAAAATAAATTAACAAAAAAATAAAAGAAATAGATAAATACCTTAAAACTGATTCATTCGGAGGATTTACGCAGTGAATATTGCTCTGATTTAAAAAATTTCACTTAGAAAAATTTCGAGAGAAAATATAAGTAGAGAGGGAGAGAGAGTAGAGAAATGGGTGGAATGAGAGGAAAAACAGATAAGGGTATATATAGGTCAGATTAGTTGCGACGGAAATCCCGTTGCAAACACTTACCCCCAATTAATTAGGGGCGGTTGTTAAAAATATATTTGCGACGAAACCCGTCGTAAATACCCTGATGTCGATATACTATTTGCAATGAGGGATAAATCCCGTCGCAAATACTAAATAATGATGTCGAGTATTTGTAACGGGCATAAAAACCCATTGCAAATACCCTTCCCGCAGTTAGGGGTGCAACTGACCCCAAACCATTTGCAACGGGTACCGTTTACCCATAAAAAATAACCCATCGCAAATATTCATTTTTCGCATAGTGTAATTAAATAAATGGATTAAGTATAAGGTGAACATTTCATATGGTCCTTTTAATCCTTAAAGGAGTGGCAAACTTGAGCCAACCTTGCATTCCTGAGGGAATACCTTGAGTAGTTAGAGGATGCCATTCTCATTCAAGGATTCAGTTTCCATGGGAGATACCCACCTTGGAACATGGTCCTTGTCTATATGCAGATTCCAAACATGATTTCATAATATCTCTCACTACATCCTAGATAGTAGGATCCCTTGGATACACTCCTTAGATCCATCTTGATGTGGTCAGACACGTGGCACCATTGATTCAATCCATTGGGCCCAATCATGCTTTGCCCATGAATACCTTGGAAGTGATCCTTGGACTCAATTAGAATCTTTTACCATGGAATGCCTTGAGAGATTCCCTTGGAATACACTCACACCCCTCATAGCCACATGTTATTAATGAGTTGGCTTGAACCTTAAGGTGAAGGATTCCTTGGTTATTACCTTCAATCCTATTTACTAGTATCATCTTCATTGAATACTTGGTTATTACCTTGGATCCTCATTACTAGTATCATTATTATAGAATTCCAAGGTCATACCATGGATCCTATGACTCTAGTGATTATAAAATGGAATATAATTAATTAAATAATTACAAGTTTAGACACCAGCTGAGGCTGAAATAGGTATCAGGGTAATTACAATACTATGCGATATTTACTTATATATATATATATACCTGCACAGTTTTTCAGTTTATATTTACATACTAGAGTGTATAGATGTCGTTAGTGGTGTCCTATTAAGAGCTATCTGACACCCTATCTGGGTCTTCATTGATACACATGTAGACTACATGTATGTTGGTGTTGACAAGGGAAACCATCCCTCTTAATCTTGCTTCCTTGCTATAGGATGGAGCTTGGTAGGAGATGATTGAGCCAGTGCTCATGATATTGGATAGTTTTTGGGTTCTTTTTTATTTTTTTTATAGCATGTATTGCCTACTTCTTGGTGTTTATGATGTATTTCTTTTTAGAGACATGAAATACATTATCACCATTTCGTATATGATTCAGTTATAGCTATGTGTTTATTATTATTGGATTCTTATTCCTAATCTATACTTTTTTCCATTATTATTCTTCTTTTTCTATTTCATCTGTGTTATTATATTTATCAACTATTATTCACTTTGGTTATGTGGGAATAGTATCCCTATATTCACACCCTAGGCCTTCGCTACTAGTTAGTAGCCTCTGGCATATGGGGAGGCACACTTTGGTCTACGTAGCTGACCATCTCGTGGCACATTTTAGTGGAACCCAGGTCAAAATGTCACAAAGTTTTATCAGAGCCTTCTTTTTTTCTTTACTATTTTGGGACAATAGACACAAGATTAGGAATAATTTGGTACTTGGTTATAATCAATTTCTAGGAGTAGCTAACCCACATTTGGGGTAAATAAATAGATAAATACCATAAAACTGATTCTTTCGGAGGATTTACACAGTAAATATTACTCCAATTTAAATTTTTTAACTCATAAAAATTTGTAGAGAGAAAATATAAGTAGGGAGGGAGAGAAAGTACAAAAAGGGGTGGAATGAGAGGAAAAATAATGGGGTTATATAATGGTCATATTTGTTGCGATGGGAATTCTTTCGCAAATACTTACCCCCTATTACTTAAGGGCAATGGTTAAAAATGTATTTGCGACGGGACCCATCACATATACCAACTTGAAGACATTCTATTTGCAAAGATGGATAAATCCTGTCACAATTAAAAAAACGGTAAGGTATTTGTGATAGGCATAAAAGCCCATCGCAAATACCCTTCCAATGGTTTGGCGCATAACTCACGCCAAACCTTTTGTGACTGGTACAGTCTACCCATCACAAATAACTAATTATTTTTTATGGTACCCATTCCCATCACAAATAACCAATCACAAATATTCATTTTTTCAGTAGTGTAAATATATAAATGTATTAAGTATAAGATGAATATTTTATATGTACCTTTTAATACCTATTGGAGTGGTTAAACTTGATCCCACCATGGATTCCTAAGGAAATTCCATGAGTAGTTAGAGGACGCCATTCTGATTCAAGGCTTCGGTTTCCAAGGGAGATATCTGCCTTGGAACAGAGTCCTTACCTATTAGTGGATACCCAACAACTATATGGTGTGAAATATTCCTGGTGGGATGTGATTACTTAGGCTGGTCATCATTAGGGCATGGTCTGGGTAGACTTCCTGACTTCCATTTATGAATTTTTTCCTAAGACACTGATAGAAGATTGATTCAGAGAGTTCATGCACCTGGATCAGGGTTCTATGTCTTTTATATACTCTTCCCTAAGTTTTAATAAGTTGAAATTTTTTAACGACTTCTATCTAGTGATGATATATCATGCGATAGATGATTCAAGGATGAGTTCAAGTATGAAATCCATACTCATGTGAATGTCATTCACCTACCCACCTTTTAGGAGATCGTGATCTAAGACTTTATCACTTAGTAGAAACTAAGGGAATGTGATAGTTCTGGAAATAATGGTTTAGTGCTGAGGAAGGGATATAGTTCTTCTAGTAGTAGGAATCCTATCCTTGAGGTTTTATCAGTAGATTAATGGAGACCAGAGTAACCATGCTGGTATCTCTCTGGTATGGAATTAGTGTGGGAAGAAGGGGCATCTAAAGCCTCAGTGTGATAGAGAACCACTTGAGTGTTGTGTTTGTAGCCACATGGGATGTATTCATTGATTCTGTCAGACCTTTCAACCTACTTTCAGTGTAATAAAAACTGTACTAACGCCACATTCAAGTGTAGGATCAGTTGCACTATGTCAGATGGGGATTTTGATCAGCACCAGCTGGACAACTCGAGGAGGAGGTCATGGATGGGTATCCAGAATTCTAATTATCAGTGCCAGTCGAGAGGACGTACTTAGGATAGTCCAACTATAACATGATGCTATAGACCATGATTGTTTTATGCTTTACATATGATACATAAGGATCAGATTATAGGACAATCTAAGGTATGTGGTACTTTTCTCGTATCCTCAACTATTGTATCTTCTTTGTTCGATATAGGCGCATCTCAATATTTTATCTCCTTATTGAATGTGGAGTGTCTTGGGATAGGATTTTGGTATTATTATGGTTCAATGAACTTTGAAACACTATTGGGTGTACAGTTAGAGGGAATACTCCAATGCAAGGAATGTCCCTTCGAGTTAGAGAGTTATCTCTTCTTATGGGAACACATCATCCTTAACATGATAGGCTTCAATGTCATTATTAAGATGTACTATTCGGTTCAATATCATGCCTATGTGGGGTGAAATCATCGTAGTGTATCATTTACATTACTGGAGGGTGGTAGTTATCTTCACAAGGGTTCATGGAATGTCTATACCAGTAGAGATGGACCTAAATATCATGGGCTAGGAGGAGTGACTGTCCAGATATTTAGTCTTTTTATAGAGGAGCAGGGAATAAATTTTATATATTTTATTCATATAGTAGATCATTTCTGAGAAATCTTTCCTGATGATTTTTTGGCTTACTTCATGAGAGATGTAGATTTTATGATTTAGCTCATCCCGGAAGTATCTCTAGTGTCTATTCATCCATACAAGATGGCACCCAATGATATCCATAAGATCAACAGAAAATTAGAGGATCTTAATTCTAAAGGATTTATTAGACCCAATACTTTTTCTTGGGGTTCACCCTTTCGTTTTTTCAAGAAGGCAGATGATACCCTTTATTTAAGTTTGGATAGCCGATGATTGAACCATATTACGGTTAAGAACAAGTAAATCCTTGAATAGATAATATCATTTACTAACTTTGAGCAGCTAGGGTATTATCAATGATTTAAATGAGATCGCTCTTTCCTCAGGTGCGAGTTAGGCCATCATATATACTGTAAGCAAATCTCAGAAGTTGGTAAGATCTATATGAGTGTATTTTTATTCCATTTGTTCCTAAAAATACACCCACCGTTTTCATGGATTTTATGAATAGGATTTTATATCCCTATATGGATTCCTTTTTCATGGTTTTCATGGATGAAATCGTGGTGTCTTTTCATATTAAAAGATACCATGCTAAAAATGTTGAGATGATTTTGAATACACTAAGGGGGCATCATCTTTATGATAATATTTCTATGTTCCACTTATGGATTAAAAAGTTCACTCATTAGATCATATTATCTTCAAATTAATAGTATCTATTAACCTATAGAAGGCGAGTGGTACAATTTCATGGGAGAAACCCAAGAATGTGTTTGATATACATAATTTATTAGGATTGGATTGATATTATAGGAATTTCATACATGACTTATCATGCATTTAATCATCCCTAAATGGTATTCAAAACAATTGTGTGATGTTATTATGAATTGAATCATGTGAGGAATCCTTTAAGGAGTTGAAATGAAGGCTTACATTGACACATATTTTAACTCGGCTTGATCTTCGAGGAGGTTATACAGTGTTCCATGATGAATCAAAAATAAATATGGGTGTAGTGATGATTTAGGAGGATAGAGTCATTACATATGAGTATCTCTAGTTGATACCTCACATGAATAATTACATGACACAGAACCTTGAACTAGTAGATATTTTCCATGAATTATGCTACCGGAGACACTATCTGATGGTTGAGCACTTTGTGGTGTATACAGACCCCATGATCCTAAAATATATCTTTTTTTTTTCAGAATGAATTGTATCTCAGATATCAATGATGGGTCAAATATTTGCTATCCTTTGATTTTGATCTTGCTTATTGTAACATATTGGGTTTTTAGAACATGGAAAAATTCACTTGTGTTTTGAGATTTTCAATTAGTAGCTATGATATGTTTTGTTTCAATGATCAGAACACAATTATGATAGTTCCATAAACTTTATATGATGATTTTGGGTTTTTTAGAGGCCTGGAGAGAACCTTGAGAGTTTTGGTTTGGTTTAGGGATCATCAGAGGCCAAATGGCCTATTTTAAAATTGCAGACTAGGGCACCCGATTTAGGGTAAACCATGCGGCCCCTTCCATGTTACTATGTGGATCAGTTTTGAACTAACGCATGGTTTTGGTAAAATGTGAATGTACAGTACACGACTTTGCGGACTCATCTATAAAATTTTCAGCGAGCTACGACAAGGTTTGTGCACAGTAAGTGAAAACCGTGCGATGACCCCATGGGTACTGCCCACTTAGGAAGTACCAATATATTGTCGCCCGCACAGTTTGTGCACGGTTTTGAAAACCATGAGGACTAATCATTTTTCCCTTTCTAGTTTTTTTAATTTTTTTTTATTTTCTTTTATCCTTATTTTATTTTCCCAATCTCTCTTTATTATTCCTTGTCACGAATAGTAGGGGGAGGGCCCTCCCTTCCAACTCCACCTTTGATTTTACTCTTGTATCTTCATATGAGGCATGAATTCATATCTTTCAGATGTTGGATAATCGTATCGGTAAGGTCAACCCCATCCATACCTCTTCTAGCCTCTGTTTTCTCCCCATGGACTGCTATTTCTATCCAAGCCAATTTTAGGGTTTTTTTATTGAAACTAAAATCTACATCAATCTACTTCAAATTAGAGCTCTATATCAGACATACCTACATATACAAGCCTAAGGTAGGTGGTGCATACCTTGATTTTTGTTTTTGTATAAATTTATGTGGTGTTGTTTATAATGCATTTTTTGGTATTTGGAGCGATACCACATTATATCTCATTATTCATATAAAAATTATCGTGTGACCCTAAGGGATGTCAATGGGCATAACCAACCCAATTTTGGATGAGCAAGGTCAGGTTAGAGGTTGTTTATCCTTGGGGCATTTTGGTTGGGGTTCCAAAATTGCCTAAATTTATTTTTTTATTTAAATTTATTCATTTAAATTTTTATGACATAGTTAAATGAATTTTCGGTATTCAATACATCTACACTAATTTGTTATAATCATTGTCTGGTGCAATTCAATATGTTTAAATTTTATTTATTGATTTAAGTTTTTTGAATCAAATTATATATATGTGAAATGATGAGTTGTATGTGATAAAACCCATGGGGTTGTGATGGGCATTTCCTGAGGAATTGGGATGGCATGACCATCGAGATTGAGGCGATGCATATCGTCTGGTTGGGATTGTCCAGGTTAGTTGAGTGGTTCAACCACATGATTGGGCATCATGGAATTCATTTGGGGTGGAGATTATATTAGGTGGAGTATATACCGTGATATCAGTATGGAAATACCATTATAACTAAGTGACAAGGTCATAGGGGCTCTTTTTGGCAGTGATGATGTGGCTTAGGGACTTAATTGGGGACATCCACTCACTCATGATGGCCTAAGTTTCATTCTAAGCCGTTTTCACCTAGGTTGACTCCATGATGAGGTGGTTTAGACCACTCATGTTAATAGATGCCCCTAATAGTTTTATCTTAGGTGTTTATGGTTTGAGGGAGCTTTCCATAGAAATCCATGTTGAAGGTGAGAAGAATTCAGATGTAAGCAATGGCGATTATTGTTGGGGGCCGACATTCGTTGTGCTTGGGGACATGGGCATAAATATTTATCTTAAGGAAGATATCACTGTACTTCCAGACATGGGGCCTTGGTATGATGAAGAAATTCGAGCATGGGTCCACGGGACTAGGTTATAGATTACTTGATCTTGCCTTCAGTATGTCGATACTATGTTGAGACATGAGGTGTCATGGGGCATGAAGTGCTGGGTTACGTAATGGAGATGGAATATGAGGGTTCACCTGGAAAAAATGACATTAGTGGTGCCTTGGGCCATGGGCTAAGGAACTCCTTGCTTTTGAGATTCTGACATTAGCAAAAGTAGGTGAAACTTCTTGTTGGATGTTGAGCACTATAGATGTTTGATTGTTTTATTTAAATACATTGAACTCCTTACTTACTTGTCATATCACACATACTTAAACACATATTCTAAGTATGAACCATTGGGTGGTATCTTACTGATATTCGTCTCACACCTTGTATGGGTCCTTAGGGATGCTTGTAGACTTTATGAATTTACATTTAGGTAAAGGACCAACCTCATGAGTTGGATCCTAGTAGCTATTTTCATGGAGATTGTCATGAACCTTGAGGTTGTGCATATTTGGTGTTTCTATGTAGTTTATTTATGTTTCAACAATATTTTTATGTATGAAAATACTATTGGTTATCTATGGGAGCCTCTTTTTTACAGGACATGTATGAAACATTTTGTAATGCATGATTTTTTGTTTTAGTAGTTTCTACAAGTGGTCTATTGGTCATGTTGATCTGTTTATTTATCTTATTCTTCTTATATTTAGATTTCTTCCACTATTTCTTGATATTGTTTGTGATTCTTCCATTGGTGAGTCTAGTTCGAGTATGTTGAGTCTTATCTTTCCACTACATGTTATATTTATTGTACTCAGACAAGTACTTTTATCTTTTCATTGAGGTTATTTCCTCCCCTATATATATTTTTGCACCCCCACTGCTAGTTGGAAACCTTTAGTGTTTTGGGAGGTGTGGCTTTGTCTAGTGTAATCCATCTTTATATCATGGTTCTCATGGATAATTGGGAAAGGGATACAAAAAGTGGTATTATATGGATTCTTGAATGGTATTTAGAAGTATTTTTGACTGGCTACTAATGAGATTGAGATTGATTTTGTGATTTTTCTCTCTTATACTATTTTATAACTTATGATATGGTAGAATGGGGGATATTTTGTTGTTGGAAATGGGTTTATAGATTGTTCCTGGGTGCCTACAACCCCAGGTATGTGGGACGAAGTAAGTTTCCTTGGGTGGGAATTTGTGCTTTCCTTTTTCTCATATTACAGTTAATAATATTTCCACCTTGTGTGGTTTATTTTGAAATGTGAAATTTTAATTATTGTGATATATGAGCCATGACCTAATGAGGTATGGGAGATTTGAAACCTCGACCCAGTATGGAAAGGTTTGATTTCAATTTTTTTTGCATTTGATAGGAACCTTTTAGGGTATTTCTATTTTATAAATGAACATATGATTTTTAAAGTGATCATACCATGTGGAAAATATAAAATTCCATGTTAAATGGGAAAAAATGATTTAAATGGTTTGTCACATGTGAAATTTGATATGACAATATTTATATATAGATATATGAAATTGTGTGGGATTTGTGATATGGTCATGGCTCCTATAGGAGAAAGTAGGTACTATAGTTTAGGTGATTTTGATCACTAGGATTGGGAGAATCAGTTGTCGGATTGAGGAAATAATGGCTGCTAGGATAGACATGGTCCTAAGGTAATATTTATACATGGCTTAGTTGAGGGAAGATAATGAGGCTCGGAGGCCGGGATGTTGTGGGTCATGGTTGTAGTGGGGGAGAGTAAGGGTAGAGAGGATGAAATTCCCTTTACTTCTTTCCCTACCTATGCGATATATATCTATTATATACAGACTGTATGACCATTTATGGTATCCACTGGGTTCTTAATTGGCATATCTATGGAATTTTGGATCAGTGATGATACCATGTCATAGGATAATGAGAAAATTTAGACCCCTGAGGGTCAGGAAGAGTAGTAATTATAAGGCCCCAGCCTTAAACCTTACTTAATCTTGAGTTATTACAAGACCACACATTGAGGATCTTTTCGGGTTTAGAGTTTTAGAGAATTAGATCATAAAACTTGCATTACATTCCACATATAAACAAAGTGGTTACATTAAGATAGTATTCTTCATTCCCATCAATGGAAACATATTTAAAATAAAAATGGATTGTTTCTTGACACTTCCTTGACACTATCATCATATCATGTACCTTTCCCTTGACCTGTGAAAAACATTTCAAAAAAAACATGCGATGAGCATAAAAAGATCAGTAAGGGATATAAAAATATGGAAAGGAAACATGGGTACATATATAAATAAGAATGAGATCATACTTTACCCATAAAACATAAGCACTTTAACATACCTCATCAAATCATGAATAAAGTATAGAAATCATAAGACATAATGGTAACTTGAGGCATTCATAACATTCTTACGTATGGAGTAACCCTCTTGGTTACGTTTGGAATACCCATCACAGTATATTCCCTAAATCTATTTGGAGAAACCTTAACATTTCACTCCTTCACGTTACCCAATGCATTGGAGAGCTATAATGGGCTCACCCACCCTTAGTTTATCACGAAACCACCCGTCTTCATAATAATGCCCAAGAACCATAACATTATCATATCACATAAAACATGCATAAAGGAAACATAACATTTCCACATTTCAATCAAAATATTTCAATACAACACATTGATATAATAAAAACATTATGAAAACCATTTTCAATACCAAAGTAAAACATGGTATTTATTTTTCATTTAAAAAAAAAGGTATGGCTTGTAGAGGAAGCCGAAACTCAAATAACGGTCACGACGGCGGAGAAGTCGTTGTCGCCGCATACGTACGACAAAAACATTCCCTTTTGTCATTTAGTAAAATTCTTCATATAAACAATATTCCTTTTGGATAAACATAAAATTCAAACGTGTTTATACACCGTATAAAAGAAGGTTGTGTATAAAACAAAATATGCCTCAATGAAAGGAGATTGAGACGAAGTCCCATACCTCGTATCCGACATGACCCGACCGTTCTTTAATCTCCTGAATAATAAACTTGAGTTAATCTATACTTGATTAATAACCTTTTTCAAGTTCATTATTCCTTTTATACCATTTTATGAACATAATGTAATCATTTAAGTTAATAATGTTCATTTTGTCGGTATTTGGTTCTTAAGTCAAAAATAGACTTCTTACACTTACATGTTGTTAATTTGGTCAAAGGTTCATTATATCCAGAATGATATTAATGATTTGGATAACATATATATCATATATATTCATCATATACATGTATTTATAATATTACATCACATTTAGAGGTAAGAAATGAAATTCACCGTTCATGGAGACGGTAAGCCGTACGTACGCATGAACGCTACTTCCACTTCTATTTCGTATTTTCTGGAATGAAATCATTATTATATAAGAGTATATTATAATTCCAGTATAATAACATATATAATATCATTAACTTTATCCTTTACACATCCCACATATGGTATTAACGAATCAAATCACTTTCAGGGGGCGGTAGTCCGCACTTCCTAAAATGAAGATATCGTGTTTACTCATAATGGAAACAATAATGGTATTCCATAAATGAAAAATACAGAATCTTAAGGAAATAATAAACATATAATATATCATATATAAAAATATTGACATCATAATGTCCACCTTTGAAGGTTTTAAATGAGTACTGAACAATCATCGTTTCGGGAGGCAGAATTTCACCATCCACGGAAACCATATGTTATTTAACCATTTTATGTAGTTGTGTGAGAGTGTAGATATAATAAATATTATAAAAACATCCTAGTATATTGAATATACTGGTGTTGTTAGAAAAGAAGTAAATAAAAAAAGTTTAGGGGGTTGGAGAAGCAAAATAAAACAAATGAACATGAGAGAATGAATTACCTTTATAAGTGTAACTCCTTTTGATTTGAGCTTAAAGGATTCCTTTAAAAGGATTATGCCCAAAGGGAATCCTCTAGGATGAGGAGAGGGATGTGGAGAGAGTAAATGGGAAGGGGATGGCCGAGCCAAAGTCTTGAGGAGTGTGTGAAATGAGGTAGAGGTGGGGGCCTTTTATAAGAGGAGAGGAGGGGCACTTTTGGAAATCATGAAACTATTATTTTATTTTCAAAAGTGTTTCAAATTTATAAGGTCCCACATTGATATATTTATAAGATAAGATGATAAGTCTTCGACATATTCCCATCCAATAGTTTTTGGACAAGTGTAGGTCTTAGATTTTATATTATCGTTTCATTTTATTTAAACTGTTCATTAATGAGGTCATCGTTTCATCATCATGATTTCATAATTAAATTAATTTATTTAATGTCTAAAAATTATAAAAAATATACTATGATGTAGTAAATCGTTTTATCTTTCCAATGACTATTTATAATCAAAAATCTGATCTTTATAACCCCATGTAAAAATTGTTTTCGTAAAACACCTTATGTGTGTGTCATTTTTACTTTAACATTTAATAAAAAGTTATTTATGTCATTTCCCAACCAAAGTTGCTCCATGGGGTCCCCAAGTTGACCCATGGCTTTTATTGGTCGGCCATGACACAACCAATGAGGGTAGGACATGTGTCAAGCTCATCTCATTTTATAAAAGCATTATTTTAACCTTAAACTACACTAATTATCACTAATCGCGATTAAAAACTTAATAAGTTACTATTCACCAAAAAATTATTTTAATATCATTGAACCACATTTTACTTCTTAATGACAACCATGTATGTTGGATTTTTGAAATTCAAAACACAATTATGGCAAAATTTCATTTAAACGGAAAATCAGTTTTTATAAGTACCACTTAGTGGTTTCACTATTCATAAAAAATGATGTTTTTCAGAAAATTACCAAAAAATAACCCTAAGCTATATTTGATATTCCGAATTCAAAAATGAAGTCTATTTTACAAAATTCAAAACATATAAGTCACATTAATTAATTTAATAATTAATTCCCGCTGTCAGAGGAAATAGCGTGTTTTTATAAAACAATAAGTATCAAAAGATTGACACCAGTTTAAGTCCAATTTCAAAGTAAAATTTATTCCAATTACCACCATTGGATTAAATGGAAAAAATATATTCATATTACACATTAAGACCAATTCAAAAGATAATATAATCATATAAATAAATTAGATTAAGAAGCAGTTTTGATGTAAAATGCAGTATTTTTCACTATTCATTAAAAAAATGAACATTGTCAGAAAAATACCAAAAATTCACACAAAGTAAATTTTGATGTCCCAATCATAAAGAATACGTTTATTTTGACAAACATATCTTATAAAATTGTCAAAAGATAGATTCAAAAATGGTTTTCCATCAAAAGGCAGTAAAACAATCTTTTAAAAATATTAGTGTATTCCATGCTTAAGATTGGATTTATTTTCATTTTAAGCCTCTAAAACACTATCTAATTCATTAATAGGCATAGATAAAAATATCTATTATTCATTACTTACTTGGGATGTTACATCCTTCCCCCCTTTAGAAAATTGCATCCCCGGAATTTATTTACTTATCGAATAAATGGGGGTACTTATCCCTCATTGAATTTTCAGATTCCCATGTTGCCTCTTACATCATGTGGTTTTTCCACAATACCTTTACCTGCTTAATCACCTTATTCCGTAACACTTGCTCCCTGTGGTCAAGAATTTGGACTGGTTGTTCCTCATAAGATAGGTTCTCTTCCAGCTGAACTACCTCTGGACTCAAAACATGAGATGGATCTGGCATATACTTTCTCAACATCGAAACGTGAAAAACATTATGTACCTGAGATAAAATCGAAGGTAAAGCCACCCGGTATGCAACTGATCCAACTCTCTCCAGAATTTCTTATGGTCCAATAAACCTTGGACTCAGCTTTCCTTTCTTACCAAATCTTATCACACTTTTCCAAGGAGAAACCTTGAGAAAAACATGATCACCTACCTTGAAAGATAGATCCTTCCTATGGTTATTCGCCTAACTCTTCTGCCTGCTCTGAGTTGTTCTCATGTGCTTCTGAATCAGCTGAAATTTTTCTGCCCTCTCTTCTACCAATTCTGGTCCCATAAACTTCCTTTCACCCACTTCATCCCAGAAAGCTGGAGTTTGACACCGCTTCCCATATAATGCCTGAAATGGTGCCATCTGTATACTGGAATGAAAACTATTATTATATGAAAATTCAACCAAAGAAAGATGTTGGTCCCAACTTCCCTGATAATCCATAGAACAAGCTCGTAGCATATCCTTCAATGTCTGAATTGTTCGTTCTGACTGCCCATCTGATTGAGGATGAAAATCTGTACTAAAATTTAATTTAGCATCCAACGACTTCTGAAGGCCTTTCCAAAAGTTAGAAGTGAACCTGGGATCACGATCAGATAAAATGGAGAGAGGAACTCCATGTAACCTGACTACCTCTTTAAGATACAAACGGGAAACTTGATCCAGGGAAAAAGTCTCTCGTATAGCAAGGAAATGAGCAGATTTAGTCAAGCGATCAACAATAACCCAGATTTCATTATTACCTCGAGATGTCTTCGGTAATCCCACAACAAAGTCCATGGATATATTCTCCCATTTCCACTCTGGAACTGGTAGTGGTTGAAGCACCACTTTCGGTAACTGCTGCTCTACTTTAACATGTTGACATGTCAAACACTTCATAGTAAAATCAGCAATATCTCTTTTCATTCCATCCCACCAGTAATACTCCCGCAGATCTCTGTACATCTTAGTACTGCCAGGATGAACTGAAAACAGAGAACTATGAGCTTCACATAACAACTCTCTCTTCAACTGTGAATCACAAGGCACACACAATATCTTCCCAATTCTCAAAACACAATCATTATCAATGTTGAATTATGGCAACTTACCTTTCTGAACCAGCTCTACCTTTTTCTGCAACTCACTATCTTGATTCTGTGCTTGCTTGATTCTATCTGATAGAGATGATCTCACTGATACCTGAAACAAAACAGAAGAACTTCTTGCACCAACAAATTCTATACCAAAGTTCATCAAATACTTTACCAAAGGATCACGTTCCAAATGCAACATTGCTAATGAAGAATTACTTTTTTGACTCAAAGCATCCGCTACTTTATTTGCTTTTCCTGGATGGTAATGAATTGTACAATCATAATCCTTGATTAATTCCAGCCATTTCCTCTGTCTCATGTTTAACTCTTTCTGAGTGAATATATACTTTAAACTTTTTTGATCAGTATATTTTTCACACTTTAATCCATACAAATGATGCCTCCAAATTTTTAAAGAAAAAACAATAGAAGCTAATTACAAATCATGTGTCGGGTAATTTACCTCATGAGTTTTCAACTGTCGTGAAGCATAAGCAATTACCTGATCATTCTGCATTAGGACGCAACCAAGTCCTTTCAATGAAGCATCACTGGAGATAACAAACTCACCATTCTTGGAAGGTAGTGCCAAAACTAGAGCATTCAACAATCTTCTTTTTAATTCCTGAAAACAATCATCACATTCTTTTGTCCAGATAAACTTAACACCCTTCCGAGTTAGCTTAGTCATTGGACTAGGTAACCGTGAAAAATTTCTAACAAACCTTCGGTAATAGCCTGCCAAACCAAGGAAGCTACGAATCTCAGTTACATTTGTGGGTCTTGGCCAGTCTTCCACAACTTTTGTTTTTGCAGGATCAACAGTTATCCCATCTTTAGAAACAATGTAACCAAGGAAGGAGATTTGTTGCAACCAAAACTCACACTTGCTGAATTTCCCATACAATTTCTTTTCTTTTAAGGTTTGCAAGATAACCCTTTAATGTCTTTCATGCTCTTCTTTAATTTTAGAAAACACCAAAATATCATCAATAAAAACCACCACAAACTTATCCAAGAACTCATGGAAAATTCTATTCATTAAGTCCATGAATACAGCAGGTGCATTGGTTATCCCAAAAGGCATTACTACAAATTCATAGTGGACATATCTTGTACGAAACTCGGTCTTCGGAATATCTGCCTCCTTTACCTTCAGTAGATGGTACCCCGATCTCAAGTCAATCTTTGAGAAAAACTGAGCTCCCTAGAGCTGATCAAACAAATCATCGATATGAGGCAAAGGATATTTGTTCTTAATAGTGATATTATTCAAGGCCCTATAATCAATTAAAAGTCTCATAGAACCATCTTTTTTTTAACAAAGAAAATAGGAGCACCCCATGGTGATGTGCTAGGTCGAATGAAACCTTTCTCTAATAAGTATTGCAATTGCTCCTTCAACTCTAAAAGTTCAATTTGATCCATTCGATAAGGGGGTTTTGAAATTGGCTTAGCATCAGGAACTAATTCAATAGTAAATTCAACTTACCGATCTGGTATTATTCCAGGAAACTCATCAGGAAAAACATCAGGATGCTCATTTACCACTGGCACATCATTAATCTGAACAGTTCATTTATTTTCAATGATGTGTGCAAGGTAACATTCATTTCCATCTTTTACAAGTTTCTCGGCCTCTTGATAAGTTATCAACAGTAAGGGTTCATTCTTGTACACAAACTGAAAGTATTTCTGAAAAGAAACTTCTTTAGCTCTACAGTCAATATTATCATGGTAAACAGAGAGCCAATCTATACCCAGGATAACATCAAACTCTAATAGAGGTAGAACAATAAGGTTTGCAAGTAGTTTCTTTCCACAGATAAGGATAGGAAGATTCTTATAAATTCTTTTTGCCTCAAAATTTCCCCCATGTGTTTTTACCAAAATTTCAGGAGTCATTTCTTGAGATGGTATTCCCATTTTACTAGAAAAGGTTTCAGAGATGAAAGAATGTGTAGACCCCGAATCAAGCAACACACTGGCATAATCTGAAAAAACAAACAAAGTACCTGATACAACTTCATTTGATGGCTTGACATCTGCTGAAGTAGTTGCAAAGGATTTCACCACCCCTTTCTGCTTGTAGTCTAACTGCTTCTCATCACTCAAGCTCTTTGTCAGACACTCGTTTGCATAGTGACCCATCTCATTGAACTTATAACATTTTACTAACTGTAAATCAAATTTGGTCTTACCTTCACCTTCATCCTTTTCAGTGCAATCACGAGCCTTATGTCCCATCTTACCACATCGGTAGCACTTTCCAGAAATCAGAAGACATTCCCCAGCATGCCTTTTTCCACATTTATCACAAACTGGAAACTTAGTTTTCTTACCATCAGACTTTTTTGAAGAATTCTTACCTTTCTCCTGCCACCTCGGTCTCTTATTCTGTTGGTTGTTATAGAACACTTGATCATCGGAAAACTCCATTTCCACCTTCTCAGCACATCGAACAAGATTTTCATAACTTTTAAACGCACGAGAAGCTAATTTTTTTCGATATTTTGGCTTTAATCCTGAGTAAGAACGATTGATTTTACTATCAAGGTCTCGGATAAAATTTAGAGCATACCTTGCCAATCGAGTGAACCTTTCTTCATAGGTAGCCACTGAGTCTTCCTCTTGCCTCAATTCCAAGAATTTATTTTCCATCCTAATTCGAACAGCCTTACGAAACATACCTTTGAATTCATCCCAGTCAAGATCATCAATCTCATCGGCGTCCCTGATATTTTTAACCATAGACCACCACTGATCTGCCTCACCCTCCAAACGGTAAATAGAAAGACTAACCTTTTGATTGTCTAAACACCCCATGACATCGAAAATCTTCTCTAGTGATTTAATCCACCCTTCAGCTAACACAGGGTCAGATGATCCTCTGAATGATGGGGGATGTTGCCTCATGAAATGTTCCACCACTGACATGTTCTTCTGCGGTTGATCTGGCTGATCTCGTGCATGGATACCACCACCATTTATCGCTTGAGTCAACTGTGCCATTACTGCAACAAACTGTTCAGTTCCAATTCCGACCATCTCAGGATGCTGATTCGGAAGGTTATTTCCTTCTGCATGCCTTCCTAGCACTGCTTCCCTGTTTCCTCTGGGGAAAACCATTCTGAACAAACATGTCTTAGATGAAGCAACATGGTAATCTTCAAATGCTATATCACTTAAAAAAAATATTTTTGGATAATCATTTAATAGAATTCTAACTCCTAAAGTTATCTAAACCGACCTTTGATACCAACTATAAGGCCCCAGCCTTAAACCTTACTTAATCTTGAGTTATTACAAGATTACACATTGAGGATCTTTTCAGGTTTAGAGTTTTAGAGAATTAGATCATAAAACTTGAATTACATTCCACATATAAACAAAGTGGTTACATAAAGATAGTATTCTTCATTCCCATCAATGGAAACATATTTAAAATAAACGTGGATTGTTTCTTGACACTTCCTTGACACTATCATCATATCATGTACCTTTCCCTTGACCTGTGAAACACATTTCAAAAAAAACATGGGATGAGAATAAAAAGCTCAGTAAGGGATATAAAAATATGGAAAGGAAACATGGGTACATATATACATAAGGATGAGATCATACTTTACCCATAAAACATAAGCACTTTAACATACCTCATCAAATCATGAATAAATCATAGAAATCATAAGACATAAAGGTAACTTGATGCATTCATAACATTCTTACATAGGGAGTAACCCTCTTGGTTACGTTTGGAATACCCATCACAGTATATTCCCTAAATCTCTTCGGAGAAACCTTAACGTTTCACTCCTTCGCGTTACCCAATGCATTGGAGAGCTATAACGGGCTCACCCGCCCTTAGTTTATCACAGAACCACCTGTCTTCATAATAATGCCCAAGAACCATAACATAATCATATCACATAAAACATGCATAAAGGAAACATAACATTTCCACATTTCAATCACAAGATATCAATACAACACATTGATATAATAAAAAAATTATGAAAACCATTTTCAATACCAAAGTAAAACATGGTATTTATTTTTCATTTAAAAAAAGGGTATGACTTGTAGAGGAAGCCGAAACTCAAATAACGGTCACGACGGTGGAGAAGTCGTTGTCGCCACATACGTACGACAAAAACATTCCCTTTTGTCGTTTAGTAAAACGCTTCGTATAAAAAAAATTCCTTTTGTATAAACGTAAAAGTCAAAGGGGTTTATACACCATATAAAAGAAGGTTGTGTATAAAAAAAATATTCCTCAATGAAAGGAGATTGAGACGAAGTCCCATACCTCGTATCCGACTTGACCCGACCGTTCTTTAATCTCCTGAATAATAAACTTGAGTTAATATCTAATTGCTTAAGAACCTTTTCCAAGTTCATTATTCCTTTTATACCATTTTATGAACATAATGTAATCATTTAAGTTAATAATGTTCATTTTGTTGGTATTTGGTTCTTAAGTCAAAAATAGACTTCTTACACTTACATGTTGTTAATTTGGTCAAAGGTTCGTTATATCCAGAATGATATTAATGATTTGGATAACATATATATCATATATATTCATCATATACATGTATTTATAATATTACATCACATTTAGAGGTATGAAATGAAATGCACCGTTCATCGAGACGGTAAGACGTACGTACGCATGAACGCTACTTCCATTTCTATTTCATATTTTCTGGAATGGAATCATAATGATATAAGAGTATATTATAATTACAGTATAATAACATATATAATATCATTAACTTTATCCTTTACACATCCCACATATGGTATTAACGAATCAAATCACTTTCAGGGGGCGGTAGTCCGCACTTCCTAAAATGAAGATATCGTGTTTACCCATAATGGAAACAATAATGGTATGACATAAATGAAAAATATAGAAGCTTAAGAAAAGAATAAACATATTATATATCATATATAGAAATAGTTACATCATAATGGCCACCTTTTAAGGTGTTAAATGAGTATTGAACAATCATCGTTTCGGGAGACAGAATTTCTCCATCCACGGAAACCGTATGTTCTTTAACCATTTGATGTAGTTGTGTGAGAGTGTAGCTCGAATAAATCTTATAACAACATACTAGTATATTGAAGATACTGGTTTTGTTACAAAATAAGTAAATAAAAAGAGTTTATGGGGTTGGAGAAGCAAAATAAAACAAATGAACATGAGAGAATGAATTACCTTTATAAGTGTAACTCCTTTTGATTTGAGCCTAAAGGATTCCTTTGAAAGGATTATGCCCAAATGGAATCTTCTAGGATGAGGAGAGGGATGTGGAGAGAGTAAATGGGCAGGGGATGGCCGAGCCAAAGGCTTGAGGAGTGTGTGAAATGAGGTAGAGGTGGGGGCCTTTTATAAGAGGAGAGGAGGGGCACTTTTTGGAAATCATGAAACTATTATTTTATTTTCAAAAGTGTTTCCAATTTATAAGGTCCCACATTGATATATTTCTAAGATAAGATGATAAGGCTTCGAAATATTCCCATACAATAGTTTTTGGACAAGTTTAGGTCTTAGATTTTATATTATTGCTTCATTTTATATAAACTGTTCATTAATGAGGTCATCGTTGCATCATCATGATGTCATAATTAAATTATTTTATTTAATGTCTAAAAATTATAAAAAAATACTATGATTTAGGAAATATTTTTATATTTCCAATGACTATTTATAATAAAAAATATGATCTTTATAACCCCATGTAAAATTTGTTTTCGTAAAACACCTTATGTGTGTGTCATTTTTACTTTAACATTTAATAAAAAGTTATTTGTGTCATTTCCCAACCAAAGTGGCTCCATGGGGTCCCCAAGTTGACCCATGGCTTTTATTGGTCGGCCATGACACAACCAGGGAGGGTAGGACATGTGTCAAGCTCATCTCATTTTATAAAAGCATTATTTTTACCTTAAACTACACTAATTACCACTAATCGCGATTAAAAACTTAATAAGTTACTATTCACCAAAAAATTATTTTAATCTCATTGAACCACATTTTACTTCTTAATGACAACCATGTATGTCGGATTTTTGAAATTCAAAACACAATGATGGAAAAATTTCATTTAAACAGAAAACCAGTTTTTATAAGTACCACTTAGAGGTTTCAATATTCATCAAAAATTGAAGTTTTTCAGAAAATTACCAAAAATTCACCCTAAGCTATATTTAATATTCCAAATTCAAAAATGAAGTCTATTTTACAAAATTCCAAACATATAAGTCACATTAATTAATTTAATAATTAATTCCCGCTGTCAGAGCAAATAGCGTGTTTTTATAAAACAATAAGTATCAAAAGATTGACACCAGTTTAAGTCCAATTTCAAAGTGAAATTTATTCCAATGACCACCATTGGATTAAATGGTAAAAATATATTCATATTAAACATTAATAAAAATTCAAAAGATAATATAATAATATAAATAAATTAGATTAAGAAGCAGTTTTGATGTAAAATGCAGTATTTTTCACTATTCATTAAAAAAATGAACATTGTCAGAAAAATACCAAAAATTCACACAAAGTAAATTTTGATGTCCAAATCATAAAGAATAAGTTTATTTTGACAAACATAGCTTATAAAATTGTCAAAATATAGATTCAAAAATGGTTTACCATCAAAAGGCAGTAAAACAATCTTTTAAAAATATTAGTGTATTCCATGCTTAAGATTAGATTTATTTTCATTTTAAGACTCTAAAACACTATCTAATTCATTAATAGGCATAGATAAAAATATCTATTATTCATTACTTACTTGGGATGTTACAGTAATAGGCTAATTTATAGGCTCAGGGGAAGAGATAGGCTCAGGGGAAGGCACAAGATCTAGTGAAGGTAGGGAATCCACCAGATCTTGCAGTGTTTTGGCCATGGCTCAAATATAAGCTTTGATAGATCATGGTATATGTTTTACAGGGGATCGACCAGGGTGCTCAAGGATTAGAGCCATCGATGGGATACCTTACGCGGGAGTTCAAGTTGCAACACCCACCACTTATTTAGGGTGAGGGTGGCCCATAGGTAACTGAGGACTGGTCAGAGATCATATAGGCGATCTTCAAGAATATCGATATTCCTCTTTGGTGGAGGGTCAAATTGTCTATGTACATGATAAGAGGTCCAGCTAAGCATTGGTAGTATTTTAAGGTTTAAAAATGAAGACAAGAAGGACATTCCTGGAAGGATTTTGACGCTAGGTTCTTTGAGAACTTTTTCATGAAGACACTGAGGGATGAAAGGGCTTGAGAGTTATTAATCCTTCAGATGATAAACATGTTCATTATGGACTATAAAGTTAATTTTATTTATAAATATTGATTTTAAAATGATATGGTTAGTGATGATACCTCAAGGGTGGGGTGCTATATGGATGGTTTATGACACACCATTCAATTTATGTAAACATCTTCAGATTGGCCTCATTCTCTTAGGCAATGAACCAGACGATCATATATGAGGGAAACTTGATGGATAAGTCCTTATCGATGGGGGAAGAGGATTTTAGTGGTTTTAGTGGTGCTAAATATGATGGTAGGAAATGAGGTTATGATGAATTCTAGCAGGGTAGTCAGGACAAGGACTCAAATAGACCACCTCAGAGTGGCTCCTTGACTATTTTCTTCCATTGTGTGAATAGATGACATGTACAGACTAAAATCTAGTGGACTCTAAATGAGTTATGGGCATGTGGATAACTCATAAATATCGAGAGGTTCGGCATGAAGCCTTTTCATATAGTTGAGAGTCAGGTACCCGAGTAGATGTAGTGTTCTGAGGAAAGTTCAAGATTGGTGCCAGGTGAGGGTAGCTAAGGTTCAGTTGCATGCAATGTTCATGACAGCGTCTGTGGGAACCAACAATGGGGTCTATATAAGGTGGCTAGTGTAGAACCATAGGGAGGTCAGGCGTCAGGTAGTTGATCTTCTGAATAAGTGCACGCCATGGAGCTTCCAGGGTCAAAGAATGATGGTGAGCCGATGACTATCAACGATATGTTGTGGGTGTGGCCATGATTTACTATTGTTTATATTTTGGTATTTCCTATTGAGGCATGTATGTTTTGAGTTCATGAGGAGAAAAAACTACATATGTACTGACCAGATGCTAGTTAGTAGGTTTTCACTGGCTCGAGTGTGTGAATATATATATATATAAGGTGATCGACATTAGGAGCATCATGGATGTGAGATTTGAGGTTCTTAGGCATCGAGGAATCTATAGGATTCATGTAACTTGAGTTTCCTTTGGAATTGGGGTATCTATGGGATGCAAGTTACTTAAGGTTCCTTGGGAATCAGAGCATCAATGCTGTAGTAATAGATTGAGTTATAAGTAACTGGGTTTAATTTGAGCATTTGAGGTGATTCGGGGCCTCGTAGCACCTTGTGGGATATAGGATTGAGGTGGGAACTGATTTTGTGAGGGATGTGAATTGGTTTCATATATAGAAGGGGAGAATATGGTGAGGTGTAGGAGTGGTGATGCATCACAGGAGGACAATTGAGTCCAAGAATGGTCATTGGACCAATTTAATATTTTGAGCTTTGGGTTGGAATGGGATGGGTTAGGAAATTCCAAATATGGGGAGCCCCTCCTTGAGAAAGTTGACCTATGCCCTTGTGATCGGGGTAGTCGAGGTTGTTTTTGGTGGTATGGGTATGTTCAATACCATCGCTATATTTTTTATAGCTTGGGGAAGATCTAGGTTAATATGGTGATATTGCAACATCTTGGATTTTTATAACGGGTCAAAATTCACTCTCTCTTTGTCCTTTTCAATTTGTGGTTATGCTACTTTATGTTTTGTTGATAAAAACTCAATTAAGAGAGTTATATTAGCTTTATATGATGATTTTGGGTTGGTCTAGAGGCTTGGAGAGTGTTGTGAGTGCCTTGGTTTGGTTTTGGGTGCTTTTGGGGCCAAATGGCCAATTTTGAAATTGTTGGTTAGGGCACACGATTTTTGGTACACCATGCAACCCCTTCTTGGTTACTGTGAAGCCCAGTTTTGAACTATTGAATGGTTTTCACAAACCATGAATGTGGAGCACAAGACCATGCAGATTCATCTACAGTATTTGTAGAGAGCTACCACATGTTTTTCGCATGATAAGTGAAAACCGTGTGGTAGACAACATGGGTATTTCCACATAGGCAGTACATATGCATTATAGCCTACATGGTTTGAAAAAAAATGCAAGATAACCATACGACCCTTGATGGGTTATTTTATGATGTTTTTCTTTATTTTATTTTTTCATAATTTCTCTTTCTTTATCCCTCTTTATTCTTCCTTGTCACGCATTGTAGTGGGAGAGCCCTCCCTTCCTCCTCCTCCTTTGATTTTTCTCTTATCTCTTCACATGAGGTCCGATTTTAGATTTGTTGGAAGCTAAAGACTCGTATCGATAATGCTAACCCCATACACACCTCTATTTACCTTTGTTTTCTCCTCACAGACTACTATTTCTATCTGATCCAATTTTTGGGTTTTTTATGGAAACTCATATCTACATCGATCATCTTCAAAGAGGATCTTTATATCAGAAATGCATACATTTATGTGTCTATGATAGGTGGTTCATACCTTGATTTCTGATTTTGAAGATTTTTGGGTGACGTGACTTATAGTGTGTTTTTGGGTATTTTGAGTGAGACCCCATTATATCTGATGCTTCATATCAAAATGACCATGTGACCCTAAGGGATTTCATTGGGCATGCCTGAACCTATTTCAGAT
This sequence comes from Viscum album, assembly GCA_963277665.1. NCBI lineage: Eukaryota > Viridiplantae > Streptophyta > Magnoliopsida > Santalales > Viscaceae > Viscum > Viscum album. The sequence continues at coordinate 2,092,233,543 of OY728152.1, forward strand.
GAGAAATGGAAAGTTAAAGGTCATTTCTCCTTAGGCAATTTTGGTCAGGGGTTCCAAAATTGTCTTAATTGAATTGTTTTGATTTAAATTGTTATAGCTTAGTTAAACGAATTTGAGGCATTCAAGACATCTATGTTGATTTATTTATTTTTGTTGGCTTGTGAAATTCAATCATTTTAAATTTAACTTCTTAATTAAAGTGTTCTTAATTGAATTATATATATCCGAAATGCTGAGTTGTATGTGAGAAACCCGTTGGGTTGTGATGGGAATGACTTGGGAAATTGGGATGACATGACCATCGAGATTGAGGTGATGTAGATCTTTTGGTTGGGCTTGGCCCAAATACTTGAGTGGCTTGACCATAAGATTAGGTTTCATGGATGTCAGTTGAGGTTGTGAGGCTATCAGGATAGGCATGAACCATGATATCCGGATGATAAATCTATTAGAACTTAGTGACATTGTCATAGGAGCTATAGGTTTTAGTGATGATGTGAATTGGGGACTTAATTGGTGTTTTCTGCTCACCCGTGATGGCTTAAGAACTATTCTTAGTCATCTACACACAGTTCTACTCCCTATTGAGGTGTTCTAACCACTCGTATGGGTATATTACCCCAATATTTGTGGCTTAGGTTTTTATGGGTTGGGGGTGTTTGTCAAAGAAATCCATGTGAAAGGTGATGAGCCTTCAGATGTTAGTATTGCGTCTAATAATTGGGGGTTGAGGCTCTCTATGCATGAGGCTGTGGGACCATATATTTATTTGAGGGAAGATATTTTTTGTGCCCATGGATATTGAGCCTTGGGTTGATGAGGGATTTAGAGTAGGGGTCCATGGGACCAGGTTACTAGTTACATGTGCATGCCTTCAAGATGTTGGTACTATGTTCAGTCACATAGTGTCAGGGGGTATGAGGTACCGGGTTACTTGATGGAGGTGTATCTTGAGGGTTCACCTAGACTACATGACATTAGAGGTTCCTTGGGACACGGGCCAAAGAACTCCTTACTTATGAGATTATGGCATTAGCCGAAGTAGGTGACAATTATTAGTGTCTATTGAGAACCATATAAGTTTGGTTGTTTTATTTAAATGAATTGAAATTATTATTTACTTTTCTTTTCAGACATTCTTAAACACATATTCTAGATACACACAATTAGTTGGTATCCTAATAGGATTTTTCTCACACCCTATACAAGTCCTTTGGGATACATGTATACTTTATGAATTTATCTTCAGGTAAGAAATCATCCTTAGCAGCTGGATCATAGTAGCTGTTTGTATAGAGATATGTATGGACCTTGAGGTTGTTCCTATATAGAGTTTCTGCTTAGCTTTTTTCGGTGTCATCATGCTTCATATTTATGTAACTACTATTAGTTATCAAAGGGTTCCTTTTTTTTAATTGAAATGTATGACCCGTTATGTAATGCATGATTGTTTATTTTAGTGATATCTATAAGTGGATTGTTGGGAATTCTGCTCTATTTATTTAACTTCCACTACTTCTGGTTAGATTGATTCTACATTCAATTGATATTGTCCATGCTTCTTATATTGGTGAGTCTGGTTCGAGTCTACTATGTCTTATCTTTTGACTGCATGTTATATTTATTATACTCATACCAGTGCTTTTATCTATTCCCTGAGGGTATAGCCACCCCACTCTACCTATTTACACCCTCACTACTAGTCGACAAGCTTTGGCACTTGGGGATGTGTGCATAAGGCTAGTGGTACCCAGCCTACTAGTATAGTTTGGGTGGATAATTGGGAAAATGAGACTAAAGATATATTCTTGGAAAGGGAATTGTAGTTTCTAATTCATTAAGCTAGAGAAATCAAGAATAGACCATATAAGAAGCTAATGATCAATAGAAATATATGGAACTCTTTTTTGAGATGCATATGGATGTTCATGATAGTCACAATGAGTATTATCTTTCTTCCTTAATAGTTACCTATTCATTCTTGCATAGGGTAAATAGAAAAAAGTTTTTTGATCGTAATGGTTTGGTTCTCTGAGATAGTATGTCCAATAAGGACCTACCTCGGTAATGGTCTATTGATAAAGACAACATCCTACTTATACGTGGGCAAGTTTGGTTTCTTATAGATACGAGAGAGGAACTGATTTGAGATTCCATATAATCTCAATTAGTAGTTAATCCAAGAATCCTTATGTTGTATCAAGATAAGGTATGTGTGTATTGGTGGATTGGGATGAAACATCTTATAATAGGTTTTATCACAAGTTATTCAACCTATCAGCTTGTGAAGGTAGAGCACCAATGACCTGTTGTCATGGTAAATTCATTACCAGTCCTGGAATGGAAATGGGAATATGTTGCTATTGATTTCATATTCGGATTACTGAGATCTCCATGAAGAAGAAACATAGTTTGGGTAGTCATGGGTCGATTGAAAAAAGTATCTCAATTCCTTCCTATTAGGGAGACTTTAGGAGTTCTAGAGTTGGGAAGACTGTACATCCATGAGATCATATAGCTACATGGGTTCCCCTATATTATGATTTCAAATATAGATTCTCATTTCACATAGAAGTTCTAGAAGGGTTTACAGATAGCTATGGGTACACAAGTGCATTTGAGCATATATTTTCACCATCAGATAGATGGAAAGTCAGAAAAGATGATACATGTGTTATAGGAAATTCTATGAGCATGCATCCATGATTTTGGTGGTTCTTTAGATAATCATATACCTCTCATCAATTTCATCTACAATAATATCTTTAAGGATAAGATTCATTAGGATCCCTATGAGGCCTTGTATCATTGGTCATTCCATTCACCCCTATGCTAATTAGAGGTAGGAGATGTAGTCCTACTAGGACCTTGTCTTATGTAGGATTCTTTAGAGAAGGTTCAAAAGATCATGAAGAATATTCCTATTACTTATTCTAGACATAAATATTATGTCAATCAATGTCAATGAAATCTAGAGTTTGAGGTTGGGGATCTTGTTTTGTTACAGGTATCACCTAGACTTAGGCATAAACAGATACATAGGAAAGGTAAGGTATCAACTTATTATGTAAATCTTTTCAAGACCTTGGAAATAGTTGGGCCAGTAGCCTATTGGTTGCTACTACCTCAAAGGTATCATGACATTCAAAACATCTTCCACGTTTCACATCCTTGCTGATACCATGAAGACCCATCTCATACTCTTGATCTTGAGGATGTTGGAAAAGATGTTGATTCTTAGTTTGAGGAGTATCTTATACACATCATTGACTAGAGAATAAAGTCTATAAAATGTTGGTTTGTCCCTTTAGTGTGGGTTCAATGGTGGCTTGACCATGTACATGATGAGACTTGGGAGCTAGAGGTTTACAAACGTACTTAGTAGCTGTAGTTGTACTCAGAAAATGTTTCACCACCCTTGGAAGAGAAATCCAGGATGAATTCATTTAAGGGAGAAAAACATCAAGGTCCTAGTTTTTCTTTGAGGTATGGAACCTTCAAATTTCAATATAATTCTTTATATTGGACCTATTATAAAAGAAAAATGAGATCATGGTATTTTTGATGGTGTGTGAGACTTGTTCGGAGCTCAGAGTCTCGCATTTTGGAAAAGTATGATGGGACGAATGGTTATTAAAAACCATGCATGATAGAATGCATGGTTACTACTAACCATGGGCGGCTAGATAGAGTAGATAAAGATGTGAATAGATTAATGTAACCATTAATACATGTGTGAATACCTGTATGGGTAGATATTTAATTTTTAGAAAAGGAATTAAAAATAGTTTGTGCATGGTCAGTCAAACCATGCATATGAAACCATGTGGGGTCCGTCATTAAGTAGTGGGAGTCACATGTTTGGTGCAGAATTTTGAAAATCGTGTGGCCAAAAAATGTGACCCTAGAATCATGGGTAAAATCATTATTTCTCTTAAAACTAAATTAAACTCACCCTCCATCTTATTTCAATATTTTATAGAAATAGAGGATCCTCCCTTGAATTGAGAGTTCCAAAGCCTCCTTCAAGCTAGGTTCGTCAATTTATTTGCCATCCAGACTCTGATACAAATTTCGTTGGTCCCGTTGGATTACTCTCTGTATGTTCTCTAATCCTTAGGCTCAATTTTTTTTTGTATTTCTCTCGATGATTCTATTTTTATGCAGGATCATATGCTATATTTTCAGGGAATTGATCCATTCTTCAATTTTCTTCCCACATAGCGCAAACTATGAGATGATATTGGATGAGGAGAGTGTTATAGGCTTTAGGTAGGTGGTTTATTACTCATCCCTCTAGTCTCATCATTTTATAAACATTATTCATTGTGGGAAAGCTGATTTCATTAGGAATTGCCTATTATTTCATGATTATTATCAATTAACTCTAGTTCGTTATCCCCTTCTATATACGTTATCGCACATTGGAGGTGATGACCAAAATACCAACTACCATGTATGGTGTTTCCTTGTTTTTTCCATTAATGGTTTGTCATGACTATATGTTCTAGCATTTAGGTGTGATATGACTTGGAATTAATAAAGGTTATTGTTTTAATTAAATGAAATAATTTTTAAAGGCTATTATGTTAAAATATAACATGAACCTTCTAAGGTAAGTGTTTTAATACAATTAATGAAACAAAATTGTGAATGGAAATTATATTATGGGTATCAGTTGGCCTAGTTAATTATAAATGAATTACATATTACTGCATGTCCTTAGACCACCTTTTCATGTTTATGAAAGGTAAAGGGATGAACCAAATAATTAAATATAGAATTAATGTAATAAATGTTTTCATGTCCTATTTGGCCTTGTCACCTAGTATCAAATGAAATGGAATAAAACTTCTAAATTATAAAATGTAATGGGTATTAGATGGCCTTATTAAATTAATGGATTAAGTATAAGGTGCCTATTTCATATGGAACTTTTTATCTTTATAGGAGTAGTCAGACTCTAGCCATCCTTGGATTTATGAGGTAATTCCTTGAGCACTCATAGGATTCCATTATGATTCAAGGAGTTAGTTGTGAAGGTTGATAAGAACCTTGTAATATGGTTCTCATATATTAGTGGATGCTTGAAATGACTCTATAGGACCCCTCCATATCTTTCGGATGTTAGGATTCCTTGTATACACTCCTTGGATCCTTCATGATGTCTCAAGACATGTGGTTCTATGGATTCAACCCTTTGGGATAGTCATGATCAGGCCATGATTGCCTTAGAGAAGAACCTTGGACATAGTTAGAATCCTTTATAGTTGAGTTCCTTGGGCAATGCCCCTGGATTACAATCATAAACCTTATAGCCAAGCTATAAGTTATTATTGAGTTGGATCAACCCTTGGGGTCAAGGATTCATTGGTTATTGCATTGGATCCACTTTACTAGTATAATATTCATTGGATTCCTTTGTTATTACCTTAGATCCTTATTAATATTAATACTATTATTGGATTCCGTGGTCACTCCTTGGATCCTCTTACTTCATTCATTATAAAATGGAACATAATTAATTAAATAATTACATGTTTAGAAACTAGATAATGTTGAACCAAAAATAAAGGTATTTATATTACTATATTTTATTTACTTTTATATGTATACCTGCATACTATTTCAGTTTATATTCATAGATTAGATTTTATAGATGTTTTTGGTGGTGGTACATTGAGATTTATCTCACACCATATTTGGCATTCCATTGGTACCCATGCATATTACATGTATGAAGGTGTTGAAAAGGGAAAGATTCCCTCTTGGGACACATTATATTTCTTTCTTTATTTAGGATGGAGTTTAGTAGAAGATGACTAAGACATCACTTGGGATTTCAGATAGTTTTTGGATTATTTTTTATTATTTTGTATAACATGTATTTCCTGCTTCTTTATATCCATGTCTTCATGCTTTAAAGAGACATGACATACATTATCATCATTTTTTATATGATTAAGTTCTAGCTGTGAGTTGATTATTATTTTTGGATTATTATTCCTTATCTCCAATATTTTTTCAGTATTATTCTTATTACACTATTTCATCTATGTTATAATATTTATCCGATGTGATCCACTTTGTTTATGAAGGAAATGTCTCCTTAAAGACACAACCTATACCATCACTAATAGTAGGCATGCTATAGAATATGGGGAGGCAGATTAGATTCCATTTAGACCACTGGATTGGGGTACATTTGAGTAGAACATGGGTTAGGATGTCATATAAAATCTCCTATGATCTACCGCCTTTAGTGATATCTTCCTTTAAGAGACCATTAATCACTCCTTAATATGATAAATGACACCTAAATCATGTAACAACTTCTTATTTGATAAAAACCATTACGAAAATAGTATGAGTTTGACTATGAGAAATAGATTTAGAAAATTGGTTGTTAATTGTTAACTATTTAAAAAGGTCAAAAAATTTATTAAATTAAGATTAAACTCTACCTTGTAGAATCCCTTCTGAAAATGGCATATGGGGTTAGTGTGGATCCATACTATTGTACTTATATTTCTTCACTTCATCTCAATAATTTTTCTTGAATCCTTAAATGTTCTACTCTCTCTACTATTATTTATATATATCCTCGTGGGTGTAAACATTCTCATCAAAAAACTCGTTTCCTTTTATCTTCTATTCCACCCATATCCCAACATCATAATTATTTTTTCCCAGCATCTATTGGGGTGATTTTTATCATGATATAATTCTTCTACACCCTTGGGATTTCACTATTTTATCTTTTATCTTACATGGTAAACACTTTAACATCGTTTAAATGTTTTACCTCACTTGATTCTCAATGTTTCAGTTGGTAGACTACAAATTTACCAGGGAAAATTCGTGGAGGAAACATACACTGGTATGATTTCTAAATAATTTTTTATTGGAAATTACTAAGAGATGAATTTAGGGTTTTGGTAGATTTTTTGGGTCTAGGATGGAGTTGTTAAAGAGGTCGAAATTATAAAAGTCAAGTGTGTTATAACAGTTGGATAATTATTTAATATTATGGTTGAGTTGGGATTCTGAGTAGTCCTTGGCTCTAGTTAAAATTTTGGACTCCTTCTAGTTGATTCTACCTTGTATTTGGTTTGTGTTTTAGTTTTACTAGTATTCCATGATTGCAAGTATTTTGATATTATTGAGTTATTAGTTGTTTCTTACATAGTTTTAATCCAATGGATGATTATCTTCAAATCTAGATCAACAAACTAGATTTGCATGAGGTTATCCATACATCTCACAATACTGAACTTCAATTGTTCATGATGGTGGTGAGGTATGATGTGGCTAAATAAGAATATCTAGGAATTAGATGTTATCTAATTTCATCATTACTTATTACACTTGGGTAAACAATATGGAATTTTTGTTCACTTGATTCATACCTCTTCTATATGGACCTCTTTCACTTTTCCAGAGGCTATAATTTTGGGAACTTATATTAAGTAGGTCTAGACTGACCTTTGGGCTCTCCATCATTAGTCCACTATCAGGGGAAGAATCATCTACATTACGAGCTTCAGGCTTTGAACCATTGTAATAATTTTTCATATGTTTATAAATTGAAATTTTATGATGAATAAGTTTTTTATATAGTTCATTGAATATATACCACACTTCAAACACTGACTATAATTCCAATTGAGGGATTTTTGGGATATCTCTCTTCAAAATCTATGTTCATGTAGGTGAAAAGTACCTATAATGCATTTATCCAACTCATACCAAGTGGTATTAGTCCCTACCAGTTCACTTGTTATCTATTCATTAACCCAATTATAGAGTGATAATGGTAACACTCATTGTTGAATGAAATTTGAGTAAATTTCAGTGTTTCTAAAGGTGTATCCAATCACTAGGTATATACTTTTTAATCTAATTAATTGTCATATATTCAAGACAATATATATAAATCATTGATTTATAATTAAGTTTTTCATCCGTAAGGGAAGAAAAACAGTGCTTTAAGAAGCCTCATAAATGGATGGTAAACCATAGTCCATGATATTAATTACCCAAGTCACTCATTGTACTATGTTTGGGGGGTTATCATGGGATAATTGACCATTGTATCCATCGGGTGCAGTGGGCCCTAGACCCACACACTCAAATTTGGTGATAAAAATATAAACTTTACACATGTTATTTGATGAAAAGTGAGACAACATGAACCCAATAGTAATATGTTTTACATCATTTCTATAATTTAAATATAATATATCACAAATAAATACACATCCCTATCACCCAATATGTACTTGTCATTGGATACTGACTACATAATGTTTCTATTTAATATTATTTCTTAAAAATCCCCCACAAATAATTTACTCACATGATATGCTTCTAGACACATGATAATTATTACCAATTTTCTTTAACTAGGGAGTGAAAACATAACAATGGGTGAACTAAAATTCCCCATGAGGGAAAACATATCAATGAATCATAAAGTGGTAGATCATAAGTATGTGAGAAAATATGGGCATGAGATAAATAAATGATTAAAAAGATCATGTAATCAAAAGATATTCCAATAAGGATTAATAAAAGGAAAAATAACCTCATATTTCCATTACACACCAATATGTTTTAATATATTTCCATTTAATTAAATTTTATGTGTTGGATAACTTGTTTCACAAGAAACATTGACCTTAAAACAAACCAAGAAATATTATGACCTGCCGTCAAATTGGTGGTATGAATACAAATATTCAAAGTTGGAAAAATATGTATAAAGGTATTAAATAATTAATATGATTCCATTAATTCATAAAAAAATAATTAATCATTTTTCATTAAAGTCATTTTATGTTTTAAAAATTAGTTTTCTTCAAAAATTGTTTTATTGCATTTTCTGTATGAAAATTATAAATGATTTACATAATTTTTAGATATTTTAATTTATATAATTAAATTAATTTTTTAAATCAGTATATTAATATATTTTTAAGGTGAAATTTTTAATTTTTTTCTATAAATATTTATTTTTAAATGAATATTAAAAAACCGATTTTTTAAAACGACCATTTTTTCATTAAATCAAATAAAAAAATCTCACAGTATATTTTATATTTATATTTCAATTAAATTATGATATTTTTTATTATATATAATATATGTAAATCTATAAAAATCTATATTATATTTGGTTACAATATAATTTCATATTTATTTTTAAAAACACAATTTTCTAAAAACTAATTTTAGTATCTTTTTATATATTTTTATTAAATTTTATTTATAAAACTTAGGGAAATTTAATACTACAAAATGGATTTCATATCTAGAATATAGATGTTAAAATTTGATAAATAGGTCCCTTTTATTATACTAATCATGGTAAAATGTATGACCTTAAAAAAGGTAAAATGAGATAAACAAGGTTTAAAATAAAGAATAAGGCTTAAAAATAATCCACACACTTGACTATTTTTCATTGTATGAGTTTAATTAGACCAGTCCCTTTATATATTCTAAAATATCACATTTTGGTGCCATTTTTCATTAATAAATACATTAATATTATTTTAAGTAAAGGAAAAATTCCAAAATGTCACTATCTAACATTTAATTTATATTATCTGTTAAAATAGGGATAATATGATCTTATGAATGAAAATAAAATTTTATTTTGGAAAAAATTAATTTATATTTTAATGGTAATTTATTTTCATTTTATATTGATGGTGTAACTTCCATAACTACTTATAAAATATGAATGAAGTGTTTTTGCAAGAAAATATAAAATTGTAGAAGATTTTTTAATATATAAAAAGTGATATTTTAAAATTAAATTTGGATTAAAAATAATTTTATGGTAAATAATAATGTATTATTTATGATTAAAGAGTGTATATTTTAATTCTATACCTATCTTGATGACTTTAAATTCCAAATATGGGAATAGTTCTTAAAAATAATTTAATGGTATTTTATGTTAAATAATATATTATTAAAGGATTTAAAAATCATAAATTTATGATATAGGAAAATGGGATGTGATATAGTCTAAAATTTTATATATTAATCATTTTTAAACCAATTTCTACCTTAGAATCAAATTTATAAACCTTTAGAATTGAAAAATTTGTTTCTACACCTACGGTTGAAATTTTCCAAGAAAAGGGGATAAAACAAAACATAAGGATTACAATTCCATATAAAACTATCCAAATTTTATTGTGTGAAGGGATATAAACCTTAATCAATCCTAGATTCAAAATTTTGTATATTTAATTCTTCTTTTACATGAAAAGGAATATATTATATAAAATCCTTTTTCAGTAATTCAAGTGTTTTCTTTTCCCTCGCTATAAAAGGACACCACATATCCTATATTATTAACACTAACTTAATCCTCTTAAACTAAACATACCCTAACAAAAAAATTATTATAATCCTAAGAATAGTTAGATAGGTTTTGGTCTTTTAAAAATACCATACATATACACTATGTGAGGATGGTATTTGTAGTGATATTTGAAATTTGTCATGATTTTATATGATTATATTTTTCCCATATCCTTATGTTAAGTTCCAAAAGATTCGGATTATTTTCACATGTTCCAATAACATGGTGTATTTGTGTTATAATTTCATGTTGGAAATTTTGTGGTCCTATTTCCCCAAATTTTAATCAATGTTTTGGTATGATTTATTTTGATTAAATCTTTTTGATCCTATGTATTTATCCATTGTTAATTTTTTATCATATATTTATGATATAAAACTATGAAAATAATTAATTTGATTTTATACTTTCTACATATTTTATCTCACTCTTAATTATCTTTCTTAGATCACAAGGAAATTATTTATTGGAATATATCTTGGAGGAAGTCATATATAGAGAAATTTTGGGAATATGAGTGAATAATTTTATGTAATAGTTTATTTATGTATCCAAACTAAAAATACACTAATTTTTTGGGTTCTTGGAATGTTTTTATTCATTTTATTTAATGACTACATTATGTATAATGAAGAAAAATATAAGTATGTTATGTTTGGGATGCTTCAGGTTCTATTAGAGAAGAGTCTAGTTATTTTTTTAGGTCAAGAATGAAAATAGAAATAAAATTTTATAATATAGATTAAACCAAAAATGACATATGTTGGGATTAATAAGTTCTAGATTATGTTTTATTTTTAATATATTTTTTATTATATTTTCATAAGATTTTTTTATTAGGTGATCATGATAACAACTTAAGTTTTTTAATTGGATGAAGTAAGGATTCATTGAGTTAACAAAGGAAAAAATTGGAAATGTGATGATTTTCCTAAGGAGTAACCAAATGGTATGAGAGATTGAGTTGAAACCATTATGGATATTTTATCCTATGTTATTGGTAACAATATGTATTATGTTCACCTCTTTCAGGAACCAAAGTAGTGAAAACTCTTTATCAATTCCATTATGTAGAAATGAAAAGTGACTTTTAGTGGACCTTATAATACACTAAGTAGATAGAAATTAATCAGAATTATAGAGAATATATTTTCAATTAACCATTTATTATATTTTCAAAAGGCAGTTTTAAATTTCCATCTTTTGGAAGGTGAAGTAGACAAATTGTAAACCTTGAGGAAAAACATGAGTCAAAATGAAGAAGTTGACATAATGGAATGAGAGGAGTTTAATAAATCATTTCTCAATAAATATTTTCCTTAATTTATTTTATCAATGTATATAGGGAATTCAATGATCTAAATAAAAATTTGGATCAATTAATTATTTTATGTGGAGAGACATAATGATAATTTCAACGCACACCTTTCATTTTATCATTGATCCAAAAATAAAAATATATCATTTCTATAATAATTTAAAACCATTTTTATAAAAATAATTAGATAAAAGGGATATTATTAGCTATGAAGAAATTGTTCAGTGTTCTTTAATTATGTTTTGGGTGTGGTAGATAAATTCATTTAAAACACAATTGTTGAAGAAATATAAATAATAAAATGTACATTGTAGATAAGAATAAGGTCACAGCTAATGAACCACCCACACTTCAATTCATCAAATTCCTTGAGTTTGTGCATTCTTAAAATAAATGAATAAATCCTCGATCTAATAAGGAGAATCGATGTCAGCAACCCCCAAAAACAAGGGGTTAAATAAAGAAAGATGTAATCAATACTACAAGAAGTGTTTCATAATAATGATGTTATAGACGTTACACCTTGTATATATCTTTTAATAACTAAAAATGTCTTATTTTATTCTAGTACGTCTTATTCATTCATATTATATATGGCCCATAAGAATATTCACTCACCTCTGAAATTATTTGATGTTGAGTTATCAGTGAAAACTACTAGTTGGGAAATGATTTCATCATAAATATAAATATCATCCCCTATTAAGGTTTGTGGGAAGATAATTCCTACAAATATAATTATTCTTCCCTTGGTAGAATTTTATATGATATTCAAAATTGATTTTCTCTCTTTGTATAGATATCATGTCAATTTTTATGATAGGGAAATTAACTTTTACTTCTCAAATCATTCTATTATTAAATATTAGTTGAAATATGATTATAAACATATATTGGAAACTACTTCCTTAATCTGGGTGTTGATACCCAATAATGGTGGATATTTGGATTAAATGGTTTGGCATCTCAAAATTGAATATATTACATTTATATGAGAATATATTAATGTCTTTCCAAAATATTTTTATGGAAATACCTACAAATGTGTGGTTGAGTTCTCAATTCAATGTGTACCTGGTTCTATTCTAATATCAAAGAGTCCATAAAGAATGGACCCCACTAAGATGGATGAATTGGAGAAAAAAATAAAAGATAATTTAAATAAGATATTCATATACCCAATTATTTCTGTATGGGGTGATCCGTTTTTTTAAAGAAGGATGGTTTAATGTGTCTCTACATTAATTATCATTATATTAATAAAATCATGATCATGAATAAATATCCTCATCCACATATTAATCATTTGTTTGATTTATATAGAGGGGATGATTAATTCTAAAATGTAGATATTCAATCTGTATAACATATACATAGAGTTAATAGGGATGATATACTAGGGAAAGACTTTTATAAAAATTTTGGAAACTATATCTCATTGTGATTAAATTCATACTTATAAATTCCCCTTATATCTTTATGGATTTGATGAATGTTTTCTTTAGATGTTTCCTAAAAAATACTTTAGTAGTATTTATAGATGAAATTATTATATTATCCAAGAGAAATTAAGTGAATAATGATAATATAGGGATTTTTTGGAGCCCCTAATAAAATAAAAATGATATGAAAAATTTATCAAGTGGAAATTTTAACTACATAAAGTATCATTCTTTTGTTATGTGATAGAAAAATTGTTGATATGTGGATCCTTAAATGGAAATTGTGAAAGAATAATGTCCTAGAATTGTATCTTTAATTGATATCTATAGTTTTCATTGATTGGAAGGATAATGTTTATTTTTTGTCACAAATTTCCCATGATTTTTCATTTCCTATAAATAAGTTAACAACAAAGGGTGTGAATATTCTCTAGATAGAAGAATGTGAAGACATTTTAAAGGATCTCAATAAGACATTTTTCACTTCACGTGTACTCACATAATCTGATAGTGGAGAAGTGTTATTTATATATAGTGATGATTCAATGAAATGATTGGGATGTTTCCTTATGAAAAATGATAATGTTATAATTTAGGCATCATTTTAATTGGATAACTCTTTAAAAAATAACCTCACACATAACCTAGAGTTAGATACGGTAAATTTTCACTCAAATATTTATAGGTATTATATCTATAAAAAAACCTAATATATATACTAATAAAAATATCATAATTTCTATAATATAAAAAAATTAGTTAAAATGTTTCCAAAGTATATGGTTAGAGTTCATCATGTATTATAATTTCTTAATAAATTTCCATTGTAGGAAGGAAAACATGGTAACTAAGGCATTGAGTGGGAATTGTGATTTTACCTTTTCTATGATGATTATTTAAAGAGACACGATATTTATAGATATTGGAATTATTTACTTGAAAATTATAAGGTAGGGGATGAAATATTACCTCTCACAACTGATTTCTCAACCGTACAACCATGTGAAGAGTAAGGAGGTAAAAAAGTATGGCATGGGGTTATAGAATAATGTAGAAAATATCTCAGATCTCAAAACTAACAATCATTTAATTATAAGACTTTGGAAATGAATTTGTGTTTATTGAGTAATATAATTGAATAAGGATTTTATAATTAATTTACATATCTCATTAATTTCCATTGAATCTAGAAGGATAAATATATATAGAAATATTAAAGAGATATTATAATGGTAAAACATGAAGAGTGATCTTGTGGAGTATATATCTCAATGATAGATATGTCAGAAAATGAAGGGTTAATGTCAAAATTCTAATGGGATAATCAAACCATCACCTACATTTGTACGGAAATGGGGTGACATAACCATGGATTTTTTCATTGGTATTCCAAAGACCACTAGAGGGAAAAAATTCATCGATAATGTGGGGTCATAGGACCTTCCAAGAATAAAAGTACCATTTATATCTCCTAAACAATCATTTCTATGAAGGGAAAGACCTAAGGGAAGGAGGTAGAGTTTCCTAAGGTCTGTTTTTCTCTAAATACTAAAAATATTTAATAATTTTTAAAAATGATTTGGGTGTGTGGAAGAGCTGTGAAATATTTAGATAAAAATGGTTGAGGGGAAAACAATGATATATGGAAGTTATAGTGCCTAAAACATTAAAATGTTATTAAGGGGGTCTGGATTGAAGAATATTTATGGAAAACATGAATATCTTGATAAAAGAAATCAACAAGACTTGAAAACAAATAAGTCATTTAAAAATAAACTATTATTAATTTATAAATTCACACACAACTATTCCAAACAACTCTTATTTATTTACTATTGTGGATAAAATAAATCAATAGTGTATAAAAAAATAATCCATAAATACATAAAAAATAATTTATTTAATATAAATAATACAATTTTATGATGAGTGAGTTACAACCTTGAAGGAAGAAACAAGAACATGAGTGGATTATCAAACTACAAAAATCAGTCACCTTAATGAATTTATCTATAACACATGGTCACAAAAGGATTAAGATTTTAAAATAAATAATAATAAGAAATACATTAGTGTTGCCTCATAAAGTTGTGGATGGGTTCCTAGGTTTAGGATACATGATGACCAATTCTAATAATGATTCAGTAATTCTATAATTAAATTATTTCATTTCAGGTTAACCATTTTTGTTTCCATTAGAAAAATGAGGATATGGTTCCCCAAGATTAAGAAACATGATTACCAATGCCTACAATGATTTTGTTATTATATTATTACATGTTTAGACATTGATTTCACCATTTTTTCCTTCCGAAGGATTTGGACGATTCCCCATGTTTATGATACCTGTTGACCAATACCTATAATGATTCAATTATTTTTTCATTAGATTATTTCATGTCGGGTTCCAAATTTCTTTTTCCTTCAAAAGTGGTATGATCTCCAATGATTGATTGTGGAAGGTTCAATTATAGTTCCATAATCATGCATGTTAGTTTAACCATTTTTATCGCTAATAGAAACATCCAATAGTTACAACATCCATAAAAAGTTACATAACTACTTTACAAAGGTAGAAATTCATTTTGGGTTTTAAACCCCATGATTCTTAGGAACTCAAACTGGTAGAGAGGTTGTGAGTTTAGTCGCATCACACCCTTTTTGTGGGAAATATTTCATATTCTGGGACTCTCTTATAGAGTTAAGATACGTTCATGAATTTCTTACAAATTCAAAAACATGATTGGTTACCCCAATATAACGTTTTCATGTTTAATACTTCTATGTGTAAAGGGGGTTATATAGATGATACCATTTTTATGTATATAAGGTTTCTATCTGTTTCCTATTCTTTTTTTTGGAAATGGGTAGCTACTTATATTTTTAATTTGTATAATCAGGAACTCTGGAGTTTACTGTCATCTGAAGAGGCTATTTGTGTTTATAGGATATTATTGAACCTTTATGAGGCGTCTTATGTATCCTATTTATAAAAGGAATAAAAATCATGTAGTTTATTGTCCTATGAAAATGACATATATAAGGGAACTTAGGCACGAGGTAGGGATCTAGAGCCTTATGGTAATGTCCTACATATCCTATTAATACCAAGAACTAGATTCATCATAATTATATTATCCCTAAAACATTATTATAGGTGGATACATATAATTAATTATTATAAGGGTTATTTTACCCAAAGGATTACAAATATGGAGATGCATCTGAGGCTTACACAAAGGTGTATTCCCTTGTATGGGGGCTGTCATATCATGTCACTAAATAGGGATTACATGAAAATTTCTCCATGGATAGGGAAAATATAGGATTCCATTGATATAATAATTGAAAATCCCTAATCCCATGTGATTAATTATTAGTGTGAGAAATAAGATATATAAAATGATCATACTCAATGAATATGGATGCATGACTTTTGCAATAGTGAAGCCCTAATGAGGTGTTTGATGTAGAACTTGTGCCTTAGAAAGGCATCCTACGTATCCTTCTTATAGCTATAATCATAGTCCTCATAGATCAATTAGCTTTTCATTATGATTATGGATGAGTAAGAACGATAATACCACATAATATTTTTGCGTACCATGGGTTAGAGTGTCTGAGACATGGAGGGACATACACTAAAGTGAATTACTATTGGAGCTCAATCCTTAGGAAGTCATCTTCTATGACTTTTTTTGAAAATATAGAAAGTTCTCATAGTTCAATTCATTCATATCCCACTAATTTATTGGTATGGATGATTACATTAAGAGAAATTATTTATATCCCTGAGGTTTAGGAAATTTAGGGACTTGTACCAGTATGGATTCCCACTAGAAGATATCCAATTGTTACCCTTGGATAGATAAAGAGTAGGAATGGTTAGTGGTGAACTAAGTATTCATATATGGCATGAGGATTCCATAATACCCAAATAATTGTATGATTATCAATTACTTACCCATTATGGAAAATTCCAATATGAAAGTGGAATTCCTAGCCAAATACCCATGGTTTGGGGTTCACATGGTTCAAGGGAACATGCCTATGTACTTTTGTTGGACATGGAAGAAATTTCTGAGTGTGTTTTCTTGACATGTCTAGAATGTATGATTCACATGTCATGAGAGTCTTTATAACATGTTCTTTGTGTCTTCCCAAAAATTCATGAGTGCCTTCATGACATGTCCTAAGTTTATAAATAATAAAGCTTACATATCATAGGGTGTTTGGAATGATCGAAGCTAACATGAAAATGTTTTTTCACATGAAAATGATAACATGTATGAGGTAATTCACATGATCAATGTAGACATGTCCATATCCTAAACTGTGGTTAAGGATGACATCTTAGAGGGATTCTTCATGATATAGATGACATGTTTGGAGGATTTTTACATGACTTGGCTAACAAGTGTGGAGGACTTCGCATGATGTGAATGACTTGTCTGGGGGGTAGTTATATGATTCGAATTAATTTTCATAGGATTATTTACATGATCAATTAATACACATTCAAGGGTGTCATGTGATCAAGAATGATATTTCTCAAGGAATTCACATGACTTAGTGGATATTTCTATTGAACTTTGCATGAATTGGAGAACATTCTCTGGTATTGTCGCATGACTTGGATGACAAGTATGGAGGGATGGTGCATGACCTAGAAGAAATTTATGAGGGTTATACATGATTAATCTTAATTTTTTGTGATACTTTATATGATTGATGCAGACACGTCAAAGGGTGTCACATGATCAAGGCCGATATGTTCAGGGGAATTTGTGTTACTTGGATGATATTTATAGAGGAATTCGCATGACTTGGATGGCATACTTGGATGATGTTGCATCAATTTTATGTCATTTTTGAAGGACTGTCAAATGAACTGGATGAAATGTATGGGTTTTTTCTCATGACTAACTAATAATTCACACAATTCATGACCCCATGACATGAAAATTAGACAATATGTCTTCACGCAAGACTTCTTTCATTTTCAAAATTTACCACATAAATTCCTCAATGTTTGTTAGAAATTATCCTCTTAAGATTTCATGCGACCAATTCGATACATAAAAAAACCTTTTTATAATCTATATGGAACACTAGAATTCATTTATAAGAAGAATTTTGTGACACTGTGAAGCCTATATATAGAATACTTAACCCCTTAAGTTGTTCCATAGTTTACCTAGTGAAAGACCCTTGTGATTGCATGAATTTACACTATAAGAATTCTACTCTCACCTATACACTCCCATGTGTGTGTTTTTTGTGCTGAGGGAGATAAATTTATAGGTATCACTAACCTAGATCTACACCACTTAATATGGAATGTATATCAAAATTATTGGCTTGAGTTGGTGGAGACCCACACATTTCAGGTGAACTTATTGTAATTCATCTATGCATTCATATTTGCATCATATGAAAAATAGTGTCCACAAACATTTCTTCATCTCTATATTTATTAGACACAGTTATTTTCAAAGGGATTCATTCATAATAAAATATACATATAAAAGGGACTTTTCATGATTGGGATGACATGTTTGAGAGTGTGTTTGTGATCAAGATGCCTATTGAAGTGCCTTTTGAATGTTAAAGAGAAACTTTTTAGGGGTTTTTTGAGATAATGTTGGGTTGTTAGAGGGACTTCACAAGAAAAACAATGTAACTATATTATACATAGTGGTATCACCTTTTTATAATTTGTTTTAAAAATCTTACAATGCTCTCCCATTAATTATCCATTATGGAATCGTGTGATCCTGTAGACATGCTTGAGATCCTCTAAATTATAGTGGTGACATGTACAGTGGCATTGGTCTGATGAGTTCATCATATCGACGAGGATTTTTCATGATCAATGCATTGATCATGCCGACATCATCCGCCCTTCACTAGAAAAACAACATAAATTCCTTTCAAAAGAGTCTTCCACCTTATCCATATTTTTATTTTTTATTTTCAAAGATATCTATATTTTCTTATTGATTGTTCGTTTGGGAATTTTTTGATCAATAATGGTTCACATGGTGGTGTGTAAGCACTTTCATGGAAGATCACTCCACTTGTCTGTGCTGCATCGTATGATAAACACTATATCTTATGACTTCATGTGATCATCATCACGGGTAGTCCATCTACTTGTTTGGGGTGAATCATGTGATTTAATGGATGTGTCCTAGGTACTTTGCACGATGGAGGTGAAAAGACCAATAGATTTCATGTAGCATGATTGAATTTTTACTGGGAATTTCATGTTATTATTTAACTAATAACATGATCCCTATAAACCCTTCAAGTGAAATTAATGTAACTTACATCGCATGAAGCTTCCAAATTTTTTACCCTTATTTATGGATGAATTAGCCGATTTTCATTTGTTCATCCTCTAGGGAATCACATGATCAATCTTGGACCATGCAACGGAATGCATGCATTGTTATGGATAATCACTCCACTTTTCTATGACTCTAGAGGGGTTTCATATTCTATTTAAAGATTCATGAGGTCACTTAAAGGGATAACATGATAAAAAGGCTTATGAGGACATTACATGGTCAAGGGGGTTGTCCAAGGTGTAAGAATATGGACACACCCTAGTTTTCCTAAAGGTTTCCTAAGACTGGGTTTTCATGATTAATGGAGTTTCAAGATCAAGTGATCAAGGATTCATGTTTCAAGTCATAACCGAATTTCATCACAAAAACTAAGCTTCTTGAAGGTACTATGTAGCTTAAGGTTTCCATGAGAGCATCACATGTCCATCAAATCTTCATGATATCACGTAAATTGGGTGAACTAATAGATTTTTTCCTATAATTGAATTTACATTGCCACAAAAACCATGTGTAGAATATACATTCTCATCACAAAATGGTATCAAGTGTGGAATAGATCTTCTCTTGTGTACACGAACATTACATGTGTGTGGTGTGGACTTCCATTATATTGATACAATATATTGAGTCTTGAGTGTTATTTATGCTCATATTTCATGGTTCATCAAATAAACTCATCAAGGATCAATCAATTTTAATCACCGAGTTTTTATTCACAATTCCTATCATAACAGGGTTTGTGGTAATTCAATATCCTTTTGGGTGAATGCAGGACCATGATATAAAATTTATTTTTTTGTTTGTATGATGGATTATATAAACATGATATTTTAGTTTTATCTTTCTGAAAGAATGAATACCCCACAGTATCGTATTTTTTCATGTGATATGTTATGTGGTACCTCAAACCTTCACCAGATTGATTATGTGACACCTTAGATAGTCTCATAAATTAAATCATTTGGTCTCGCATAAATTTCTTCATGTAACACTTATGTGGGCTCTTGTAATCTTCTTTGTGTAACCCTTATCTAGGCTCTCAATACTCTATTTTTCATATAAAATAAGATATCTCTTCTTCTGAATGGAATCACCTCAAAATATCAGTCTCCCTTATGTATTTATAAATGAAGTATTTCATTTTTTATTCACATCCAAGAAAGGTGATGGGTCTCATAAACATATTTCACAATTCATAAAACTGACATACTCATCCTTAGATCCAAAAATAATCCATCATTATGAAATATATTCAAAACATGAATGCTTTTGGTGTTCTTTATGTGACATCAAAATACATGGAATCCCTCTTCCATGAACCTGGATTTTCAGGATCGCATAACCTCATGGTGTCTTCATTTCATCCTATAATCTACTTCATAAGTTCCATGCTTATACTGTGGAGATTATTCATGTACATGAAAATCTTGAAAACCACTTAGTTGTATAGTAAATTTTATTTTTTCACTTTATATTCATATGGTGATAGAATCAAAAAAAATCATCACTCCATGTTTTATTTTTTGTGCTCATTGCATATATTCGTCATTCATAAAATCAAAAACATTATTCATAAGGAGAGAACCAATGTTCATTTTTGAAATCATCCATGTTGGTGTGGTGCTTCTCTATTTCATGTTCTCCAGGATCATAGATGAGTAGGAAAAACAAGAAGATCACCACAGAATATGTATTTCACACTTAGATCATATTCATAGACAATCATTGTGGCATTAGATGTCTACCTAGAGTCTTTGTATTATACCAAAATTAGTATATCCTTACATTCGCTTGACCTGCACCATGATATTCCAACGTGCACTATGATATACCATTCAATAATGGAATTTCTATACATAAACCCATGATTAGTGATGTGGACCAACTCATATGCTGATCTGTGAGAATGGTTCCACTATTCATTACATAAGAATATATTTGGATTATTCTTCTCTCCACGTGATAGAACATCAGGTTTAGGTTCTTCTTATGATAGTGTTTCATATTCCAGTCTTTTCATGTGGAGTTGGGGTGTGATAAATCTTTTGTGATTGAGGTTCTTTTGATACAATATATCCATTCTAGGTGTGATAAGAAAATTGAAACCCATTCACCATTCGGTTGAAGATGAAATGAGCAATGTCATTTTATCCATCACCTAAAAGTTCCATTCTGATTTTATTTTATTTTAATTTTTATCATTATTATTACTTATAAACACATAATAAGAATAATAATAATACTCCTTCCATTTATTCTAAATAATGTTAACACACCACGAAGAAATTAGAAAATTTCATTATGCCTTACAATCAGTTAAACACTCATCACATGTTTACATACATGGAAAAGTGAGTAGAAAACATTTAATGGTGTCAAAAAAATGTCCCCATATAATTTTATTCATTTTTAATGAAAATAATATGATTCCAAGTTAAATATAGGAATATTTTTTGTAAATATGAATGACGATGAATTCCTCCTAGGTGTGTCTCACAGATAGGGGGTGGTCTGATTTTTTTCAAGGTTAATGAACCTATATATAAATGTTTGATTATTTATGGGGACTAAAAAAGTTCCCTATAAGTTTTTTATTATTTTTTTATTTCCATAAATTTTTTTAAGTTTCATATGGGGATATATTAGTGGGAATGGAATTTGATTTTACTCAGGCATCCCTTTTATGTCTTTTCAACCTAAATTTTTTGTGACATTTCCATCTAATAAATGATCAATATTACCTGGATCACACAAAGTGGGTGTCCAATGTGAAGAGAATCAAATTTTTCATAGGGAAACCTTTGCATGTTTTTAGCATAGTGATTATTGAGTCTCTTACAATTTGTTGGTTAGAGGTCCTTCAAAAATAAATTGGTGTTTAGTTTATGGTTTTCTAGATCAAAATATTGATTATTGTAGTACATGGTCTTTTATATTGGATCATATTTTGTTGTAGTTTAGGGTCATTTAGCTCGGATCATATGTTGTTATAGTATAGGGTCTTTTAGCTCGACCATCTGTTTTATTAGGTTAATTCCTATTATATTGGACCATATATTGATGTAGTTTAGGGTATTTTAGCTTGGAACATCTATTTTAGCAGTCTATGGTCTTTTATCTTGGATTTGTTTTCAGTAGTGAAGTTTGGGTATTCATGAAGGGTATGAGAACCATGCATCCTTGATTGTATTATGATGAATGAGTGTCCACTATGGTTATTATACCCTACATTATTAATTAATATTCTGAATAATTAATTTGAAATAAGGATTAGGACACCACATGTTCTTGTAGGAAACATGAAGGATGAATATCCATGATGGGTCGTGACACCCTGCATCATTGCTAAGATTATATTTAATCATATGGTGAAATATTAGGGATGTCGAGTCCACTTGGATAGTTAGAATATGAGTTGTGAAAATCATGAATCTAGGATCTTAAACCAGTGAATATGAAATGGGGAATACATTCTGAGTATTATCACAAAACACCATAAATCATCAAGTTTCACAATAGTGTTGTTGGGGCTTATAAGGATTAGAGGACGTTTCCTATAAGGAGACACATGTAGTTTATGGTACAAAGGCCATTATTAATGAACCCATAAGGATTAATTTCATGGTAAATTAGAAGGGTCCACTATATTTTCTAAGTGAAAGGATGCTTTTTGATAACTCAATCATTTAGATGATGATGTGGTATATGAAGAAAACAACTATCCATGAAGGGTTCTGAAACCCAAGGGTAGCTTAGATTCTGTTTGGAAATATTAGTCTCAACACAGTGTGGTTTTGATTTGCATGGTGTAGAATATTAAAAGGTTTGAGAATGTAATATTTCACCAATACTTTGAGAAATGTATTAATACATATTGATGTAATGTCTGGAATGTCGAATCTTCTTAATCAATATGGTTATGTGGATTGTAAATAATGGTCTAATAATATTCGAGTCAACTGAAGGTGGAAAATAATGGTTACAGGTCAACCATTGATAATTTTGGAATCCCATATTCCATGTCGTTAGGAAAATAACTTCCATGTTTAATGGGGGCCACTCCTCTAGGACCAAAAATCATCCAGGTACAAGCTCTTAGGCATTGTTTCATTTTCTTACGAATCCAAGTGAGACCCCATTAGATCATATGGTCCTTTTTACCATCTTTATATAGTGGAATATCATGAGAAGTTACTTGAGGATATGGGGTTTCAGTAGATGGTTATCTACTTAAATAATTTTTGGTGCTATGTCAAACATTTAAGAAATGAATGTGGTTTATGGAAAATATAATATTCATGAAGGGTTTAAGAACCCTAAGAGTTGTGTTGCCACCTAGTCAACACATTATCAAGGTGACTAGATGAGATGAATCATTTCTATAACTTTTTCTTGGACCAGGGAGTCTAGTGAGCATAGTTTAGTTTTTATTAGGGCCACATATTGGGCCCCATGAGCTTTAGGCCTAGTTCATTTATTCTCTATTTTTTTCCAAAAATCTATAGAAGAACGGTTTATAAAGAAGAGAAATTGATTTTTCTCATACAATAACATGTGGGTTTTTAGCCTGCAATATTTATGTCTCTTCAAAAGATGTTTAGGGTATTTAAATTTGGACTATAAAAGTCTTATGTTTAAGGTTGTACAACTTTAACTAAGGTTCAATCAGTTTATAGTCAGGACGCAGATGGACCATGGATTAGGGGAGTATTTCACAAAAACCTAATTAAGATTTTTGGTGTCAAGAGTACTCTGGCATTCATTTTGAATTAGAGATGAGCGTGTTGGAAATAATGGCTCACGTTTCTCAGTTCACGAGTAATTATTTGAGATTGTCATGCTGAAAATGATCATGAATCACTCTAAGGTGACAATATCCAATACAATGATGTCAAGGATCAAAAGGATTATAAAGACCTTCATAGTGGGCCAATATGCATCTTGATGATAGGTCTAGGACCCTTATGAATATCTACATCTTAAATGGTAAAAACATAGGGATCTTTTTTTCCTTTCCTTATTCCATGAAAGGTTGGTGAAAACCTGAGATGCAAAAGAAATGTAGTGTGATCTGTGGATTGAGGTTCCTAAAATATTATGAAATCACCCCATACTCTAGTTGAACCAATTAAAGATCGTGTGGACCTTTGATAAGGAGTGAAAATGGATGATGGTATGAATAATTTAATTTTGTGTAACTGGGACACATTTTTCATGTAGTTTAATTCCATGCAATGAGGATGTCTTCCTTTCAATTTTACATCATGTTGTAAGGACATAAGAACTGGTGTGAAATTTTGGAAGATACTCTCAAGGACACTTAGAACTGGTTAGGGGAATTTAGATGTAGGAAACACCTTTTATCTATACATAATATTATTGATGTGTAGCCATATCATGGAGACCTTATTGTACAAATTAACATCATGTGCAAGAAAGATGTCTATTGATCTGACTTGTATGTAAGAAAAATGATCCTGTACGACATTTCCCTCTTTAAAAAGTGGTATTTTTATATTTTTTTAATTGGAATTACCTGGGTTTCACTAGTCATATTTATGGGTATGAATCATTCCATAATCATCTCCATTAAAGAGATCCCTCCACATAGATATGACTCGTATGCAAGGGAGAGGAGTATTCTAGTTTCTTTCCTTAGTGATTCTCAACACTACGGTCAAATATGGTTTCATATACACAGATCATTCAAATACATATAAATGGTGCATATCCGTATTTTAGTATAGTATATATGTGAAAAAGTTTCATCCCTAGCACAAATTCATAAATAGGATTACCATCTCTATGCAATTTTATGTCTTGTTGTATAGACTATATGTCATGATATTTAAATTTAAGAAACTAGGATGTATCACAAATAGGAGTGACTGAATCTGTGTGATTATATCATTATAGAATATACACATATTAAAATGGAAGAGTACATGGATATGATGTCATAATCTTTCTTTGACAATGGGTAGAGTGCAAAAATGTGAAGTATATCAAGTATCTAAATCTTATTGAATATTTGAGTTATGGGGAGTGAAAATAAAAACCCAAGAATATCTGAGTAAACTAAAAGTGGAAACAATTGGGTATAGGTCAACCATTGATAACAATGGAATCCCATATTCCATGCATTTAGGATAATAGCTCCTCGGTGTAATGTCCCAGTTCCGGAAGCCACCCAGAGGCGCCCCGTACCCAGTTGGTCACATTGACTCAAGCGCATTTCCCCGAACGCTAGAGGCTGTCGACTAGTAGCAAGGGCCTTGTGTGTGATAGTGGGGGAAACTATGCCCTCATTGGCAGAGTAACACAACCGAAGATAATCAATTATACAATAGTGGAAGTAGTAAATATCCAACAACAGTGAACAGGGGAAGACTGAAATGATAAAAACTGGAGCACATATATATAAAGTGATGCATGATACACATATGTCTAGGAAAAC
Source organism: Viscum album (assembly GCA_963277665.1). Lineage (NCBI taxonomy): Eukaryota > Viridiplantae > Streptophyta > Magnoliopsida > Santalales > Viscaceae > Viscum > Viscum album. The sequence goes on from OY728152.1 coordinate 2,092,259,494, forward strand.
AACCAAACAAGTCACAATTCTGAATACAACAGTGATAAACCAAAGTGTAAAAGAAAACAGATGATCTCTTCAGCATTGCAAGCTATAGCTTGGTCCCATGCTCCCCAGCTCCACAACAATCAAGAACCTGAAGTAGAAGGGCACTTTCCCTTATCTATACCAACAACAATATAATCTGTTTGGGCCCAAAAGAATGACCCAAATAGGGTGTGAGACTAAATCCCAGTAGGCAACCACACAAATATCTATGTCTAATCGTCAATGAATATCTGGTAGGTAAAAGTACAGAAAGCAATAATAGAATAGTACTCAGCAGCAAACAATCCATAGTCAAATAATCAAGAAACAGCTAATAAAAGCAGATAACGCCAACAGGTAACCCTCTGAAAAGTACTCACAGCCTATCCCCTCTGGTCCAACTTAACAGATACAAGCAACCCTCTGGGAAGCACACACAATCTCACCCCTATGGTTCAGCTAATGTATAGACTCTATGAGGAATCACTCACTGTCAATTCCTCTTATAGTCTCGTATTGGTACTAAAGGTTCTCTAGGGATTCACTTATGTCACATTCCCTCTATGGACCATGTCGAGGTACTACAGACTCTCTGGGGAAGCACTCAATGTTAATTCCCCCTGTGGTCTCGTATCGTAAATTAATAAGACACTCTAGAAAATCCCTTACGTCCATTCTTCCTATAGTCTACTACACTAGGTTCTCACAACACTATGTAAAGTTAGCAAGTATCGCATCGAGTAATGGCCAAAGAAAACATCAAGAACTAATTGGATTGAATTTTACAACAGAACAACATGTCAAAAAAGAACACTCCATCATACAATTCCAGACATGAGAAAGTAAACAGCTGCCTAACAGAAAAACTAGACCCAAAGTCAAATACAGGAAAAACATGCATGGGAAATACATACAAGGAATAGAAAATTACCCTATTTGCATTCAATAATCTCTAATCAGATATACAAGCAATGCAAGAAAACAACAAAGACAAACCAGTAAACTCGCAATACCCCGTTCAAGGGTAATGGTGGAATTTTCACATAATAGTCAAATAATTTCAATAGAAAGGCACAAACCACCTACCTCGACATTAGGAGATCAATATACTTGAACTTAAAGGCTTGAATCACCTTAGAATTATGTAGATATACAAAAACATATAAAACTTTCATCCCATGATAACATAGAAAATAGGAGGGATTGGAAACCAAAGCTCCAGGAGAAGGAAGATCTTACTATTTCAGTTTCAACACAATCGATGACGGTCGATTCGGAGAACGGACAGAGGCTCGGGGGTTCTTTGATGATCCACAGCCGTGAAGACTCTCTCAGATGAAAAGAACCTAAAAGAAGTTGGTTGTGTCTGTCAGACGTGACCCTGGTGCATTTAATGAAAAAAAAACAAAATACACGGCATGTAATTTTGGAGTACACTGCGTGTACTAGTCTTTTCCGTACTCTGCTTTAAGTAGCCTCCAAACATTGTTACACGGTCGTGTGTGTGGCCCCTACATGGCCAGAACACAACCTTCAGGGGCAAGGATGTACACGGCGTGTACTTCAAAAATTTCAAGAAACTCCACTTTTCTCAAGAACTCTAGAAAAAGGAAAAACATACCTGAAAAGAAGGTTTGGGTTCTTACAAACTTCCCCCCTTAAATAAATTCATCCCTGAATTTCCCCTGTGCGACGTAGAAGAAGAAACCTAGAATAACTCTGGCCACTGCGATTGTACATCGGTCTCCCTCTCCCAAGTCTCATCATGTACTCGCATATGCTGCCATAGCACCAATACCAGAAGAACAGACCGGCCATAGAGAACCTTCGTACTGCGATCGACAATACGGACAGGATGATCATCAAAAGATGCATCAACCTACAACTCGACTTCCTTAGGTTGGAAAGCATGAGACGGGTCTGAAATGTAACGTCGAAGCTGAGAAATGTGTAAAACATTGTGCATAGCTCAGTACCTCTAAGGTAACTACAATCGATAGGAAACCGGCCCAACTCTCTCCAACACCTCAAATGGACCGACATACCTCGGTGAAATATTACCCTGTCTCCTAATACTCTTGTGTCCCAACCTTGGTGTGACATGTAGGAAAACCTGAACCCTGACCTTGAACTCTAGAGGTTGAATCCGTTGACCAACATAAGACTTCTGACGACACAGTGCAGTAGCCATCCTCTTTCTAATAAACTCTACCTGCTTTGGGGTATCCTTAACAATACGAGGTCTCGATAAAGCTTCCTCTCCTGCCTCAAACCAACATAAGGGTGATCAACATGGCCTACCATACAAAGCCTCATAAGGTTCCATCTGAATAGTTTATTGAAAAATATTATTGTAGGAAAACTCCACAAGCGGTATATATTTCTCCCAAGAACCTCTAAAATCCACAATGCATGCTCAGAGCATATCCTCAAGCACCTGAATCATACGCTCGGACTGGCCATTTGTCTGAGGATGGTAGGTTGTACTCAGAAGCACCTGTGTACCCAAAGCTTTCTATAGCCCCTGCCAGACCCACGAAGTAAAATGTGCATCCTTTTCTGAAATTATGGAGTGTAGAACTCCATGGAGACGTACAGTCTCATGGATGTACAACCATCCCAACTCGTCAACACTGAAGGTTTCCTTGATTGGAAATAAGTGGGCAACCTTCATAAGTTTGTCGATGAAAACCCATACTGCATCATTCCTTCATGGAGACCTCGAAAACCCTGTCACGAAATCCATCGCGACTTCATTCCACTTCCACTCAGAAATGGGTAACTACTATAAAAGCCCTACTAGATGCTGATGCTCTGCTTTCACTCACTGACAGGTGTAACACATCATGATGAAACCAGCAACATCCCTCTTCATACCTGGACACCAATACTAACGGTGTAGATCATGATACATCTTTGTGATTCCAGGATGAACCGCCCAAACTGAGGATGAAAATCCTTCATCATCTCCTCATGTATATTTGTTGGCACCCTTACGCATCCCTGGAAATGAAAGATTTCATCCTCTCCTATGGTCCATACAGGAATAGGGTCCTCTCCTGAAAAACTCTCATGTAGGACTAGTGCTTCAGAATCTGATTGCTACCTCATTCGAACTCAGTCAAGAAGCATAAAAGTAATAGTACAGAAGAAAAAAAAAGCTTCTCCTGTCTGTTGTGCACCTCCAAATGAATCTCAGAGAACAAATCCATAAGTGGACACTCAATGGTAGCCTCCTAAACTACCTGTATCTTATTCCTCCTACCCAATGCCTCATCCATTGTGTTTCCCTTCCCCCGACGTATAGGCAAGCTCAAAATAAAAAGACTTAAGGTAGTCAACCCACCTTCACTATCTCAAATTCAGATCATGCTGCGTGAAGATTTACATTAGACTTTTGTGGTCGGTGAAAACCACAAAATTCTCACCCAAAAGATAATGTCTCAAATAGCGTAAGTCATGAATAACAACTTCTAACTCCCGATCATGAGTCTGGTAGTTCCTCTCATGCGGCCTCAACTACTGAGACCTGTACGCAACGACTCCATCTCCCTGCATAAGCATAGATCCCAGCCCGATACCTAAAGCATCATAGTAAATAGTATAGCTCTTTCTTGGCTCTTGAAAGACTTGTATCAGTGCTGATGTCAACCTCCGTTTTAGCTCCTGAAAGGCTAACTCAGAAGAATCTGACCATAAGAACTTCGCACCCTTCTTGATCAGACCCTTTCAGCGGTGCTTCTAAGCGTGAAAAGTCTTGAATAAAGCATCTATAGTAACTGTATAGCCCTAGAAAACTCCACACCTCAAAGATGTTCTTTGGATGCTCCCAAGAAACTACATCTCTCACCTTCTCTGGGACTACTGATACTCCTGTCTCTGAGATAACATGACCCAAGAAGTGAATATGGTCCATCCAAAAGTGGAATTTTGAGATCTTATCATATAATTGTTGCTCTCTCACTGTACTAAAAAATATCTCAAGATGGGTAGAATGGCCGTGTAGAGTGTGAGAGTACACTAAGATATAATCCACAAAGACCACCATGAAGAAATCCAAGTATGGTTGGAACACTTGGTTCATCAGTGCTATGAAAATTGTAGGCACGTTCGTGAGACCGAACAGAATAACCATATACTCGTATAGACCATACCTACTCCGAAAGGTTGTAAGAGGTATATCAGATGGTCTAATGCACAACTGATGATAACCCAGACTCTAGTCAATCTTCGAGAACACCTGGGATCCTCAAAGCTGATCAAAGAGATCATAAATCCTAGGCAAGGGATATCGGTTCTTGACCGTCAACTGGTTCAGCTTCTGATAATCCACACAATGGCTAAGGGTACTGTCTACCTTCTTTGAAAACAGGACATGCACACCCCAAGGAGAAGTACTGGGTCAGATGAAACCCTTTTCCTACAACTCCTCAAACTGTTTCTTGAGATCCTGCAATGTAGGTGTTTCCATCTTATAAAGAGGAATGGACATCGGTGCCACTCCGGGAAAAAGTACAATAGAAAATTCTACCTCACCTTCCCGAGGAAAAACTGAAAAGTCATCTAGAAAGACAACCCTTAAACGATCCACCACTGGAGGAAATTATATCTGTGATGTCCTCTAGTCAACCAGATATAGACTAGAAATCTGGGCTATGCATCCCTCTTACCCATTATGCTCTGGACCCGCTCTGTTCTCCTGGACATCCCATTATCCCTTATGAAGAAAAGATCTACCCTATGGTGATATGAAATGCACCCTGCGGTGATAACAATTGACGACTTCCTGGAAGGGAACTAGCCAGTCCATTTTGAGAATGAAATCATAGCATGTCATCTCTAGGACATAAAGATCTCATAATAAGTGACACCCACCAATCTCTATAGGGCACTCCTTGCATTGTCGTAAACTAGCCGTTCTAGTCACCAACATAGTTTCTAGTATCAAGATATCAGTAGAAGAGATGATACAGAGCCCAATCCACTCCATGACAGCAATAGATAACAAGCTATGGGAACCCACTATATCGAAAAGAGATAAAGATAAAACTAAGGCAACTAGGATTGTACCTCGAACTATAGAAGGTATGGGATCCTGCTTCTGTAGGGTCTGCTCCACTACAAAGGTATGGCCTGATCCATGGCCCTATGACCCTACCTGGCCACTCTGATGTCGCTAAAAGACTGGCGACTGACCACCACGTCCATGACCTCCACCTCAACCGGAACAGCCAGAAGAACTCCAGTTCCCAGACTGGTGAGAAACTGGTGGCAGTGCTCCCGAACACAGAGTTATAAAAGAACCCCGGTCACCAGCTACCAGTGAGAAGATCTGATAGAAATTCTGAAGGTGACCCATCTTTCCATAAGATCGGCACTCCACTGGGTCTCTCTGGAACTACCACCTCATATGTCCAGCCCTTCCACACTTGTATCATACCACCTGACTACCAGAAGATGTGTCTTTCCTCCTCAAATCATCGCGGGAAGACTCCATGTGGTGCTTCCTACTATCAATAAGAGGGATGCTAACTATAGATGCCAAGACACCATGGCTCAAAACTCTGGAATCCCTCAGATTGTGCTCTATGATCAACTCCTGGTTGATGATATAAGTGATTGAAGTCAACCATAAGATGTTCACCTGGGAATAGAAGTCATGCCTAAGAACATCCTTGAACTTCCTTTCTAAGAATAACCCATATCCTCCCAGGAAGGGTGTAAATCACTGAAGTTCGATGAAGCGTGAGGAATACTCCATGACAGAAAGAGTACCCTGCTCTAGACTCATGAACTCCTAGGCTAGTTCGGCAATTAGGGTCTCCGGATAGAAGTAGTCATAGAAGATTCACTAGAACTCATCCTAGACCATAACCTGCTGATGACCCGCCTGTGAGATCACATCCCACCACCTCTTGGCGGATTTCCGTAGAATATAGGTAGCGAGCTTCACCCTCCTCTATGGAGGCATCTCCAAATGGTCGAAGATCATCAACATGGCTTCTAGCCATGACTCTGCAGCTTGCAGTCCTCCTTTCCCTGAGAAGGTGGGAGGATGTTGTTGTTGGAAAACCCACGTCAAGTCTGCCATAGACATGGCAGGAGCCGGAGCTCCCTAGAAGGTCTGCATCATCTTCATGAAGCCTTCCCTGAACTGAGTATCAATTCTATGTCAAGTATAATGGATAGTGCCAAGACTGGCATGATAGGAGGATCTGCGGGAAGTCCCTGATCATCCATATCTGGCGTCTGATCACCGCCTAGAAAATGGTGTGCAACAGGAGGAAGTCTCAGTGCCATGACTCTGCAAGGTCAAATGCACACCTTAGATCAACTTTATCAAGGAATGACAACTAGGATCATAAGAAGGGAAAAGGGGAAAGAATGAATTCAAATTTTAAATAAGATGACTACACGACGTGTATAAAGACTACACAGGGTGTTCCCTTAAGTCATTTACTTGGGCATGTACTTTTTCCAAAACTGGTCATGTAACACCCCAAACACATGGTGTGTTGTCCTAACACATGGTGTGTTCCTGAATCCTCTTACCCTGCCCGAGTACTTCTACACGGTTAATCCACATGTCTCTCCTAAGACAAAACAACACGGCTTGTTCAGGGTAGACACGATGGGTACTCAACAAGCTTCACCTGGCCCGTGTTGTTAGTGACACGGCCTGTGTACCTAGGTCACATTACACGACATGTTCCAGACAAAAACGACGTGTACTAAAAAGTCCCAAGAGACCATGTTGTTAGCTACACGGCCGGATACATGAATGAAACTACATGGCATGTTCCAGATGGACACGACGTGTATGAGAAAGGATAACACCGACCCATGTTTCTGGTGACATGGCCAGGTACCTACGTCAGACTACACGACATGTTCAAACCTGACACGACATGTATAAGAAGAGACTCCCCCGACCCGTGTTGTTAGCTACACGGCCGGGTTCCAAGGATCACACTACACAACATGAACAACTGGTACACAACGTGTTCCAACAAGATTTTCTCTATCCCATGTCTCTTCCCACACGGCCTATGACACAGTTAGAGAATACATGGCATGTACATAAAAAATATATTTCTTCCCAATCAGAAGAACACATGGTGTGTAGTCAAAACTAAACGGTGTGTATTCTGGGTTTTTCCAGATAGTAAGCCTTAAAAACTACTCTAGAGCCCAGAAAACACTGAAACAAACACTGGAAGTTGCAAATTTTGATCCGTGAAGGCCCATACTCCCCGCAAATCAAAGTTTGGAATATTTAATAAGTTACAAACAAGGTAAACAAGTCAATGATCCACGAAATTCGGGTGTATGAGGGCCCATAACACCTCAAGAACCAAAATTTGGCATTCATTCAGGTAAAACCTTAAACAATCAATGCTCTGACAAGAAGTAGATATTTTTATCAAGTTATCCATCAAAACATCATGCATATTCTACACAACATCTATTACAACAACATGCAATCGCTAATGCATCCTAGATGACATGGAAAGAATGCATGAAACGTGATTTCTAGCAAGTTCCTATATGATGCATGAGATGGAATACCCTCATCTCATAGGGTTGTGACAGAAATAGAACCCTAATAACATCAACAGTGATGACACAAAACTTTTGAATCACCCAACGGTGAAATCAAATAATCTGGAAAATTACAAACCAAAAAAAAAATTACAATAAACAAGGTAGATTTGATTTTCCCTGTACACGGGTTAGCTACTCCCAAGCACATATTATTACCAAGTACCGATTTCATCCTATCCCTGGCTAAAGGCTCCAAATAGTAAGTCAAGAGAAAAGATTCTTCTGATAACACTTTGTAACATCCCGGTTCCGGAAGGTACCCAGAGGCGCCCCGTACCCGGTTGGTCACATGGCCTCAAGCGCATTTCCCCGAATGCGAGAGGCTTCCGACTAGCAGTGAAGTCCTTGGGTGTGATAGTGGGGAAACTATGCCCTCTATGGAAGAGTAACACAGTGGAAGATAAACAATTATACAATATCATAAGCAGTAAATATCCAACAACAGTAAACAGCCGAAGACTGAAATTATAAACAACCGGAGTACATATATATAAAGTGATGCATGATACATATATGTCTAGACAAATATCCAAACAAGTCACAATTATGAATACAACATTGATAAACCAAAGTGCAAAAGAAAATAGATGAACTCCTCAGCATCACAAGCTATAGCTTGGTCCCATGCTCCCCAACTCCACAGAAATCAAGAACCTGAAGTAGAACAGTGCTTTCCCTTATATATACATGCACCAATATAATTTGTTTGGGCCCAAAAGCATGACCCAAACTAAGTGTGAGACTAAATCCCAGTAGGAAACCACCCGAAGATCTGTGGATAACACTCAGTGAATATATGCAGGTAATAGTATAGAAAGTAGTAATAGGAAAGTACTCAGCAACAAACAATCCACAATCCAATAATCAAGCAATAGCTAATCAAAGAAGATAACACCAACATGTAACCCTCTGGGAAGTACTCACAACCTATCCCCTATGGTCCTACCTAACAGATACAAGCAACCCTCTAGGAAGCACACACAGTCTCACCCCTCTAGTTCAACTAAATTATAGACTCCCTAAGGAAGCACTCATCGTCAATTACTCCTATAGTCTCATATCAGTACTAAAGTCACTCTAGGGATGCAATTATGTCACATTCCCTTTGTGGCCTGTGTCGAGGTACTACAGAATCTATAGGGAAGAACTCATCTTCAATTACTCCTATGGTCTCTCATTGTAAATTAGTAAGACACTCTAGAGAAGCCCTTACGTCCATTCTCTCTATGGTCTACTACACTAGGTTCTCACAGCCCTGTGTAAATTAAACAAGTATCACATCATGTAAAGGCCAAAGTAAACCTCAAGAACTACTTGGATAGTATTATACAACAAAACAGCATGTCAGAAAAAGAACACTCCATCCTACAATGCTAGGAATGGTAAAGTAAACAACAAGCTAACAGGAAAACTACACCCAAAGGTCAAATACAGGAAAAACATGCATGAGAAATACATCCAAGGAATAAAAAATTACCCTATTTTCAAACAATAAACTATACACAGACATACAAGAAAATCAGGAAAACAACAGAGACAAAATAGTAAACATGAAATACCCAGTTCAAGGGTATTGGTGGAATTTTCACATAATACTCAAAGACATTCTATAGAAAGGCACAAATCACCTACCTCATCTTTAAGAGATCAATATACTTGAACTGTGGGGCTTGAATCACCTTAGAAAAATGTAGATCTAAGAAAACGTAGAAAACATTCAACCCACGATAGCTTGGAAAAGAGGAGGGATTCGAAAACGAAGCTATATGAGAAGGAAGAGCTTATCGTTGTGGTTCCAATGCAATCGATGACTGTCGATTCAGAGAATGGATGGAGGCTCGAGGGTTCATCGAAGATCTGTGGCTGTATGGACTCTCTCGGATGAACGGAACCTAAAAGAAGTTGGTTTTTTCTATCAAATGTGACCCCAGTGCGTTTAATGAAAACACAAACAAAATTCACGGCATGTACTTTTGGAGTTCATGATGTGTACTCGCCTTTTCCATACTCCTCTTTAAGTGGCCTCCAAACACCCTTAAACAGCAATGTGTGTGGCCCCTACACGGCCAGAATATGGCCTTCAGCAGTAAGGAAGTACATGGCATTTACTCATAAAGTACACTGTGTGTACTTAAAAAATTTCCAAAAACTCATCTTTTCTCAAAAACTCCAGAAAAGGGAAAAACATACCTGAAAAGAAGAGTTGGGTTCTTACACTGGGCTTAAGGGGGACCTCATTTCTAGGACCAAACATCCTCTAATAATAATCTCAATGATATTTTTTCATTCACCATCAAATCCTAGAGGGGTCATATTGGATTAGCCAGTCCCTATTACAAATTTTCTATAGGGTAGAACTAGGAAAAAGGGATCCCAAGGTCCATGGGGTTCCCAATGATGGATACCAACTCATGGAATTTGTCAGTATCAACTCATATATCGAATATATAAACTTGTTTCAAAGAGAACTTATCATTAAAGAAGGGTTATAGAACCCTAAAGTATATTCTAGTGTGTATTTAATAGAGGAGAAGAGATAAGACATGTGATTCATATGTAAACAATCATCATAGAGGATGATGAGTTCAAGGCGATGACCTCTTGTCTAGAACTTTAATTTGAAGAGACTAGGGCATTATAATGTAGTTTAACATGATGAGAATAGAAAGATGTTATGTTTTCTAGCATCGTATGACTAAGAAACTATCCCCTATCTAAGAACATACTTGGTCATACCATCCATAGTGTCTTTCCAGGTTACCTAAGCTCACACTAGTCATTATCGGTGTGAAAAACAAGCGATAACTGGAGAGTCGGTTAAGCCACATGATAGTACTTTATGGGGAATGTGTGTAGTTTTTCACAATTTATTCAAGACTGGAGTCTCTATATGGATTTTATTCTCATGGAAGAACAAGATTTGGGGAGATGAAAATCTATGACTAAGACTGAAATGGATGATCTAGGCATCACTACATATCCAGTGATGGTATGAATCAAACCACATGTAGTTCTCAGATATTTTTGTACATAGGTCTAGCCCATATGTAAGGGGTTGTCATTTTTGTCATTCTTTAGGTTGCAGTAAGACCTTGGATAAGGATTTCGAGTGTTACAACATATACTATAGTAGTAGGAATGAATCCACACATAGTTCTTCAAAGGAAAAATCTCCACATAGGTCTGACCCATAGGAATAGGGGTGAATTTTTCTATTTATAATGAATTTTGGCCTAGTATTTGAGTTATGGGAATCTCTACATAACCTATGATAGTAGGAATAAATCCATATATAGCTATTTAATGGAAAAATCTCCAGGTCGGTCTAACCCATACATGGAGGGTGGCATTTTTTATTTGATAGTGCATATTGACACATGATTTTAGATATGGTTGTCACTATATTTATTTTGATAGCAGAAATTAGGAAACACATATTTTTTGAAAAAAAAAACTCTTCACTCAAGTCTAAATCATATGCGGATCGGTGAATTTTTTTAAACAGAATATTCTTCATAAAGGTCTAACCTATATGCATAAGGAGAATTTTTTCCATTAATATTATGGATGGACCCATGATTTGAGATCGTGACATAACTATGTATCATGTGATAACATGAATCAAGTCACACATTGTTCTTGAATGAAAAAAATATTCATACAGGTCTAACCAAAAGTTAGAGGGGGAATTATTCCATTTATATTACTACCATATCCATGATTTGGGATCTAGATGTCACTTCATATACTATGATTGTTGGAATCAAGCTAAATGTAGTTCATGAATGGAAATATCTCCAATTATATCTAACCCATATGCAGAGGAGGGGGGATTTTTCCATTAATATTGTTTCCTATTCTAGTATTTTAGATCTAGGCATTACTAGGAATCAAACAAAATGTATTTCTTAAATGGAAATCTCTCCATGCAGGTCTGAACCATATATAGAGGGGGGATTTTTTCCTTTTATATTGTATCTTGGCCTAGGATTTGGGATCTGGGATCACTACAAATCATATGATTATAGGAATGAATCAACACATAGTCCAAGAATTGGGTGATTCTGTAAATGGATTGGAATCATGCAATGTTGTGGGAGTGAGTCATTTTTATTTTACAAAAACTGAGCTCATGTGCAGTGAACCAGCCATTAAGTATCATTCTCTATGTAGTTTAACATCACGTGGAAAAAAATCTTCCATGAAGTTTAACATCATGAATTGAGGATGTCTTCTATGTTGTTTAACATCATGCTATAAGGATGTATTCCATGCAGTTATTGTCATGTGGAAAGGATGAAAGATGCTATGCAGTTTAATATATTATTTCCTAGACATGGTATTACTTGTAGTTTAGAGTATTTCTTCTAGGAGTTGGGATTCTATGCGTTTTATAGTCTTGCTACCAGGACATGGGATTCCATGTAGTCTAGATTTTTGTTGTTAAGACAAAAGATTATTTGAAATTTAAATTCTTCCAGTCAGGATTTAGGATGTTGTGCAGTCTAAAGTCTATCTTCTAGGACTTCATATGTTTTTAAGTTTATAATATTTATTCCAAGACATAGGATGTTGTGCAATTTAGAGTCCTTCTTCTAGAACATGAGCTATTTTGCAGTTTAGATTCTTTCATATAGGACTTAGGATGTTTTTCAGGTTATATTCATGCTTCCAGGACCTATGATACCATGAAATTTAAATAATTTCTACCATGACATAGTATTTTTTATGGTAGCTATGTGAAGTACTTTTTTAAAAAAAAATGCATTTTTTTGAGGAGTAGCGTGTTCCCCATCCATCATTACCAATGAGTAATCTCAAATAGAATATACCTTATATATGATGTAAATCCCTTCCAACTTGGGGTCTATATTTGGAGTTTCCTATTATTATTAGTTTTCTAAGTGAAAATACTAATTCTACGAGTTAGAATGAGTGATGTAAAAACTTATTATTGAAGTCTCAGGTGATCTGATTCTGATGAAATTCTTGTTTGTGATGTGTACACAAACTTTTCTCATTAAGATTTTCCAACTCATCTGACCACATTTTTTGTTGATCATTATCCAAGATTTTTCTATGAATATCAATTTGGAGAGAAGTCAAATGAAATTTTATGGGTAACATTTCTTTGGTCTTATAAACTAATAAATATGGTATTTCTTGTGTTTCATTTTCCATAGTCTTATAGTAGACAAATAACGAATGAAATATCTTATCTATCTAGGAATTCTTGCGCTTATAATTTTCTAGATTGTATTTTACAAATTATTATTGAAGTCATCAATTGTCAACATTCCATTGCATGATAATGGGGCAAATGGTTGGATTTAATGTTTTACTCTTATTATAATTTCGTCAATTTAGTAGAAAAGAAGTTGGTTCCATTTTCTATCAATATTGTGTGGGGGACACCAATTATGGTGATGATATTGGATTTAAAAAAGTTGATGATATTATTCATCCTGACTTCCTTGAAGGGTATTCCCTTACCACATTTGGAAAATAATTTGGCAGTAGTAAGAATGTAATTAAACGACTTGGATTTTCTTAGGGGATATGGCCCCTCATCATCTATTCACTATATGAAAAAATGAAATAATATTTACTAGTTTATAGAATCAATGGGGGTTGATTGATGAAGATTCATGAATCTATAATCCCTGAAACTGCATGATCAATTCCACATAGTTCTATGTAATTTATTTCTAGTAGTAACCAAGAATCCTAATTTGGTGTGAGGGTCTACTCTTGGACTGATGATTTGTAAAGGATCCGACAATGACTTCTTTTATGATGGTGGGAATATCTCCTACTATGCATCTGAGGATGATTCTATCTAAGCCTCATTTGTATTGTCCTTTCTTCTTATTTGACCCATATCAAAGGGTAATTTTCATTTCTTAGTGTCAATTTTATTCCCATTCATCATGTTTTAATGATATGGCCACATTTTGGAGGTAATTTACTATGTGATCCATCTATCCAAGGGTAGATATATGTTCATCATGCTTTAGGTTAGTGTTTACTTGATTGATTTCCTCAATGTCAAAAATGATGATAGATGAGACTAAATTTCAGTTCATGATGTGGAAAATCACTTCTTTCGAATCTGGATTGACCAGTATTATTGCTTAATTAGATGTTGTATCAGCATGATCATTTTTTGATTGAGGTATGTGATTAAATTTTTGTTTAGAAGGGAACCCTTCCATAAATCCTTTAACATAAAAAATGAGAGGAGTTAATTATTCCTTTTTAATGGAGTACTCACTAGTTTTAATCACTATCTTTGAATCCACTGTGTTGTTAAAGTTTCATATCCATAGATATAGGGATAGTTTCATGGAAACAAGGAGGGTTTGGTATTCTACCTCATTATCAGTTCACCCTTTGGATATTGAGGAGTATGGAAAAAATATTTTTCCAGGGATACAAATAAAATATAAAGACTAAATTGATTAACATTAATGCTTTAAATCGTCATAAAAAAAATACATTAGTAGGATTCTCCAAAATACATTGACCACATTCAGGAAATGTCATGGGCATAGTGAACCTCTTCATCTGGAAGTTGGAGAGACTAAGTGGACTTCATGATGATGCAAGTAATGTATCATCTTTATCTCTTCAAAGATTAGTATGATGCCATTATTATTGATATTAGAATATCAAATTTAGTACCTAGAATCATTCAAATGAGATATTAGAGGATTTTTTATTCCATGCATCATTTTTTATTTGAGGAGATCATATAGAGATCATTACATGGTGTACACATATAAGATAAGTAACTTTACCTCCAATGGATTCATCAATATATGTGGGTCTAGTAAGTGTTTCTTGAAATTATCAATGGATTCTTGGTAGTAATCATCCCATTATTAGGTGAATCCCTTATTTATTAACTTGGTGAAGGAGATATATCTTATAGCTAGGTTATCTTTGAAATACCGAATGTAATCAAGGTGCCCATGGAGCCACCTCATTTCATTAAGATTTCAAGGGGGATACATTTCTAGGATCTTAGTAGTATTTTCTACATTAACATCAATTACATGATAACATACCACAAATATAAGGAATTTCCATGATGTTACAATGAAATGAAACTTCATTGGATACATCTTCAAATTGTTCTACCACAACTTTCTCAAGAAAATTTTAAGATCCGTGAGGTGATCACATCACAATCGACATTTGAATACTAGGTCATCAACATAATCTTCCACTATTCGTCCCAATAATGGATTAATGAATTGATGAATGATTCATTGGTATATAGAAACAATGTTATTTCATATAAATGGTATGACCAGATAGAAAAATATGCCTTGAAGTTCTCTTAAGGTGACATAGTCCTCATTTTTAGGGGCCATATTTATCTAATTATACCCTGAAAGACCATCAATCAAGGAAAGGTCATGGAATATAGTATATGTATCAGTAGAAATTTATGTGACTGGAATTGGTAAATTGTACTTCAAGAAGTGTCTTTTATGGTATCTGAAATAGATAGAGACCCTAATAATTTCATTATATTTCTTGATGGGGATGATGTTGGTTAGCCATTTTGGGTAAAAAACATATTAGAAAAGGTTGTATTTGATCAATTTTTCAAATTTTGATTATATATTATTATCATGATATGATTTCAACCTCCTGACCACTTTCTTGAAACCTCAATGGTCATTGAGTAAGCCTAGGTGGTGCACAACAACATTGGGGTTCTACCAAGGAACATCCATATAATTTAAAGAGAACAAGTATCAATACATCTTTCGAAATGATATATATATATATATCCTCCTTCTGGAGAGGCATGGTGGAACTAATCAATATAGTACTTAGATCTTACTTTTTTTCCAAATTCACTTGGATAAGCTCATCAATGGTGGCGGATAATCCTTCCTCAAACATGGGAGGGGAGATCCTGAGTTCAACCTCTTCTTATTCTCTCTATGATTCCTTGGAGGAATTTTTAAACATTGTGAGTAATTTGAGGGAATATATGTCACTGTTAGGGTAAGAGAGGCTTGGTGAGGATACATTATCATCATAGACTACGAGGGTTGTTGTAGAGATATTTTTGGGATGGTTGTTTTCTTTTGATGCTACCACCATGGGTAGGAGGATCTGGGAAAATCTGAGTAATATAGAATATATTAGGGAAATTATCAATTTTTATTGATGGTGATAGATAATTATCATATCTCAATAAGGAATTAAAATTACCTCCTTTGGAATAATCTAGTACAGCTGGTGCGACAACTTTCAAACATACATGAACCAATGAATTTTATAGTTCATGACAGCTTCTAAGATTATTCCCTCTACCTCAATCTAGTTTATGTATAGCACATAATCACTGTCAAGTATACTTTAGGGATTCTCATAGGCAATTCCCAAACCTTGGGGCTAAAAAATACATATCATCATCCATAATTAGTTGTTTTCCATCATTTATATGGAAACTTCCTCATTATATATTGCATTGCAAGACTCAAAGGGAGAACTATCACATTGTAGTAAGATGACCTTCCCATCAATGAGGTATTTCAACCACATATGAAATGATGAAGGTACCATTGTGTGGCTATGAATCCTCAATATTAAAATTAAAAAATATATTTTCTATCTTTTTAGATAACCAGTATATCAATATTAAATTTAAGATCCCCAACTGATCCTTAAGATTGATCTTCCCTAGAGGCCTTTTTTTGGTCTTATAATACCCTTGAAGGGGTTTCCTTGTTAAATATAACCCCCCTTAATATATCCCAAATGGTGTAGGGTCTGAATTGGGATGATTATGATCCCCAAAAAAAATTCAACCAAATCCCTTCAGATGTTGACATTGTTGATTTTTTCTAAAACATAAAAGGTTATGATATTTCCATAGATAAATTCTTCCTGATCCTATTTTGTGAATGAGATGGTGACATTAAATTTTTTGTTGAATAATATCCAATTGTTAAAACTAAGTTTCATTAAGTCCTATCTCAAACCCTTCTAGGCTCTATAGGACCTTTATGAGTGCCTCTTTGAGTTTTTTTAATGATAAAGAGCATTTAAGAGTGACTGTTTTGTTGGAAAAAAGATATACTTTTTCAGAATAGTGTACTTTTGTGCTATTGTTTTGAACCTCACAAGGTGTGGTTTCTCCCTACTATATTGCTCAAGAGATGATATGTTTTAGGATGATGATACTGGTTCTTGAGTGGAGTTATATGGAGCATCTACTCAAAGATCCAAACGATGCACTGACCTTCCCCATTGTCTGGGTTGATTAGACAATCACACCCCTACCAACCGATTGTGTAAAATTACTAGGCTAGAATGACCACTAGAGGTATTTGAGTCATATTCATGTTTTTCTCTGGATATGTTGAGTTCTCTCTCATGGGACTTGAATACATATGTGGATCCCATGGGGAAGTGACTGAAATATTGGGTTCTACCATGATCACATCATCCACTGTATCCTCAGATTCTACATACCTCGCCTATAGTTCTCTAGTTATGTATGTCAAAATCATACATGAATATGTATTCATCATTGGAGAATGAATTTTTTAAATTGAAATATATTAACAGAACCAAAAAATGATATGTTAATCCTATCAATGTTCTATTTGGTGGGGAAGTTCTCATTCTCTTATTATCAAAGGGATAAAGTATTCATGAGTCAGAGCTTGTGCGTGAGTTAGAAATTATTCTTTATCATATGGATTTTTTTGTAAAATCATTATTTATACATATGTTAGGTCTATTCAATGAAACAACTCATGTTATTGGTTTCTTTGTTGGTTTTTGAATCTATACTCTTTGGTTGGCAAGGTCTCATTCAATTATCATTTGATTCATCCAGTTATTGAACATCTAGCCACACCTGGTTATAAATTCTTACTAGTAAATGTCTTGTTATGGAAGGGTTATGATTAAATAGGTTACATGTTTTATGTAATTCCCTAGTATCAACTTCCCAGAATAAAAAATTATCTTAAGGAAATCATTAAAGGAATGTAATCCATGGATTGTGTGACTCAACCTCCAAAAAATGGGTAGTGGTTAGGACAATCAGTAAGGTTGAACTCATTGGGTTTCCTAGGATCTAGTAACTTGACTAGGTTATTTTACATGGATTAAAGGAAATCATATGAGACCCACTCATTTCATAAGGGATATTCATTATTCATTTTTCTTCAAATTTTAGGTGACCCTAGTCTATCTTTTTCTCTAGATGAGGGTGATTTTGATAATGTTACCACTTGATGGGAGGTGGAGGGTGATTAAAGGATTTCATGGGTTCTTGAATGTGTAATGATACTAATGTGATGGTAATATCATATTTATTTACCATACTAGTACCTTTTCTCTATTCCAAGGTCATGGGTTGGGATTTAGCCTAGGGCTGATGAATTGTATATTCTAGGAATTACGCCTATCCACAAAATCATAGAATCTTCCTGGATACCTCATCAAGATCATAGGTGTTTTTATCTCATCCAAAATATTTTTATCATAGGGTTACAATAATATAATTTGTGAGATAGGGATACTGAGTGAATAGGTTAAACCATTCCCTATAGAGATGAAGTTATAAACCATACCATTTTCACATTGTTTTCAGTTTGTGGGGTTGATAATTATAATTTTCCTTTAATATGGAGATGAACCAATAAATAAATTGATGATGAAGGTCATCCCATCCAATAACAGATCATATTGGAGGGATTTTGTACCAATCAAAGGCTGCACCTATCATATTATTTACTAAACATCTTAGTTTGGTTGCCTCATATTGATATTGAGGGCCCATCATCAGTCCACAACAGGACATGAAGTGCATGATATTCTATTATGGATATCCTACATCCTCAAATCATGATAATATAGGATTAATAAAATTTGGTGGTGGAAAATTTTCATCCACCGATTCTGGATATTTCTTCTTCTCGGGATGAACTAGTGTGTTTCTCCCTTCCATGGATTCCAATTGAGTATCCATGGATTCCATGGTGGTAAATATTTATATAAATACCATTTTCTAGACCATAACCCAACTATAGGGAGAAGGTTAGGGTTGATTATGTGGCCCTATTTTCTTATCCTACTAATTCTTGATCCATGCTAAGACTAAATGATCACCCTAACAGATGATAGGCTATCTTTGTAAAGGAGGAAATTTGTGATCATCCTCATCTTCCTCATTAATATTTACCATATACCTAGATCCAAATCTAACTTGATGCTCAAATTATAATCCATGAGTTATATTATCACTCTACTAATATGTGGATGGAGGGATATTCATCTCTATCTGAGGTTAATACCCAACGGTAATGTTTCCCCTAATTAGTTCCCCAAGGTTCTATATGAGATTTTGTATCTCATCCTCATAATGTGATAGTAATTCCTCTATAAAGGGAATTTTAGCTGCTTTGGGTGGTGAGTGAGATATATCCTCACCTTTTACTTTATCATTGGTAGCATTACACAATTGAGATGGAAAATTATTGTTCAAATGTTCTAGGCTCGTGATCCTTCTTAAATTTGACATATGGGAATCCTTAGTTTGTGTATCTTGATTTCCAATATCTAAAGGTATGCTTTATGAATTTAATCCCTCTATAATTAAATTTTAGTCTATATAATATATTTTTTTTATGGTTATGAAATCCATAGATGTTTACCAGGAAATTGTATTTATCCTATTACTCTCCATGAAATAAGGGGATTCAATATCACTTACTCATTCTTCGGGGGTTGCATCAGGGTCATTTCTCTAACCCCTGATCATATTGAACCATTTTTTATTATAACCCTTATGGGGTTTTATTTCCTTTACCGCACATTTCTCCTAACATGACCTATGAATCATGACCATAATGGGAGCACATGGTCATGTTTTCTGAACTGGCCATAAATAGAAAATGATATTCTCATAGTGGGAGGAACATATGGGATACCAACTATTGATATTTACCTCCCAAGATAGAGAATAGAGATTATTTCATGGGAAGTGATAATGATGAAAATTACCCCAGGTCTGTGGTGGGGGGGGGGGGTGATTGGGGCAACTATTAGCACTTTTTGAACCTTTAGTAAAGGATTTTATGATTCTAGTTAAGGATGCTATAGCTCCTAGGATATAAATTTAGATATAAATTCCACCCGCATTGTGGGACGTGGTAGATATAAAACCTCTTTTGATTTCTCTAGGACCCTCTTAGGGTGTGCAGATAGAGATTGAGATAGAAGTTAACCCAACTCAAACATTAGAAAAATTGTTCCAACTCAAACAGATCAATCCTATATGGTAAAAATTGTAGTAGTTGTTTTGATCCATTTGATTTGGATAAATTGTGTTTGTGTATGATATGGGTGAAATGAATTCTTATTATGAGAGTCATTTTCCATGGGAAATGGTCAATTAGTCCCCAACTTCAACTTCTATGTCTGATATGCATTCCCACTTTTAGGGGCCTAGTTGAGCATTCTATTAGAGACCTCTCCATTAGGTCATGACATACTTGAACCTTAAAAGTGGGGAAATCTAACTATATTGACCAACTGGCCATTGCGTTACCTAGTCCCATGATTTCTCATGTGGCTATAACATTACATGATTCCATATCTGGGGATAGTTTTGGTTCTAAGGACATAGTGAAGTGTAGTGATCTATATTTTCCATATCCATAGATATATAAATTGATTGGCCTTTTTAAATTAGTTGATGGATGATTTTTATGATATAGATATAAAAACTTTGTAGGAATTTTTCATTCTCTTCCATCCGTAGGTTCTGGGATATGGAGAAGATGACCGTGTCCAGCTAATAACAGAGTGTATTTTTGAACTATATATTGACCTCTTATCCTTAATAAGGGAGGTGTTTAGACTTAAACCTATCAGGATTTTCCCACATGTTCTGGTGTATGTAAGTAATGTAATCCTTCTCTAGATTATTTTGGATCTCATAATCCATATACCTTTTCTTACAATATAGTTTTATTCAATGGATCTCCTAATGATAGTGGTGAAGTGCAACTAATAATTAATGATGAGTTATATATGGTTTACCCTAGTGTTTCAAGAACCCCTCTATATGGTGGTGTATATGTTTTTAGAACCTCTCTATATGAATATGTCTATGAAGGGGGGGATTTCTTTGTCTAAGAGATATATAACAATGGGGGGGTTGACCATGCTAGATATCAAAAGTATATTACCTATGATCCATCTCTTATCTATTGAGAGAAGGTGTATAAAAGTGTTGATTACCTTATTCTTCAGTTAAAGAGTAGACATACCCATGAAGTTTTTTATAAATCTGGCGTACATCATCAAGGACACTATCATTGAGACAATTAGGGATATGAGATTCATTCTACATAATAGTAAAAATATGTTGACCTTAATTTTGGGGTTGACCAGGGATATGATCTAGCTACCTGATTGTTGTCAAAATATGTTGACAATCTTCTAGTGTTTTGGGTATATGACCTTGATTCTAAGAAGATGTTGGAGTATCTTTACAAGAATATATATTATTGGATGGAATATGAGCCTTCATATGGGCGGTTTCTATAGTATACCAATGAATCCAAGATTAAGTGGGGGAATTAACCAAGTTTAAATATGCATTTCATATCGTAAAATCTCAACGGACCTCTAGAATTGGAGAAAGGACATTATCCTCCTTCTGTATAGCCACTAGAGGCTTCATCTGTAGTCGTTCATCAGGTGAATTAGAGATATGAGCACAGATTCCATAAACTATTAGAATATTTTGAGTAGCATCATTGGAAGTAATATAATCTTGATATAAGGTGATTGAAATATTTTTTGACCTACCTTAATTGGAGTTAGGAGATGAGCCTAGTCCCATTCATTTAGAGTATACCAATGGTCTCTTTTTATAAAAATGTGTGCCCGTCTTGAGGGATTTTCCAAACCGAGCTAGTGATCCATGGTCAGAATGGGGATATGTTCCCAATCTTGAGCATTTGGACTATTCCACTTGTCTTTTTCAATAATATTATACACATGTTTAAGTCATGTTTTAAACTAAGCTAGTGATCCATGATCAGATTGGGGATATGTGCATGGTCTTGTGCCTTTGTAGTACGTCACTAGTCTTTTTTGATAGGAATGTGTACACGTCCTGAGGCATGAACCAAATTGTGATGGTGAGCCCCAGTCAAAATGGGATATGATACTAGTTCTATGCCTCACCCTTTACTAAAATATACCATTAATACTCCAGAATCGATGAATGAATGTGTTCCTTCTCTAAATGTTCCACCTTTTAAAACTGATCACTGTGATATTCTTATCTAGATATTGGGATATGAATATATTTATTTACCTTCATCAATACTAGTGACACGATATGGAAAAGGATCTCTTCTTATTTTTATAGACTATAGTTATAGTATATCAAAATGTGTTATAATATAATCATGAAAATTATTGGTATCCAAGATAAACTTGTATATTTCTTAGATATAAGTGGGGATATAATCCAACTCTTTTCCCATTGTTCCATTAGAATATATTGATTGACTTGTTGCATTGGAGAAGGGGTATGTTCCCCCCATGTTTACAGTAGGAATATGTGTGCAGAATTGATCTGAATGAGAAGGGATATGAGCCTGGTACCCATGCATTAGTTTCCATGGTGGAAATTTTTCTATTGGTGGTCTCAACAATTGATTAATAGGAACTGATAGGATAATGTTTGTTAATAAGATTTATAGGATACCTCTTAGACATATCTTGAAATGGAATGGAGTCATAGTTGACTCCTTGACCCACCTTCTTAAGATAGAGTTGTGGATGATTGTCAAACTCCATGGGTATGCTTCCAAAGTGAATGGTGGTGGTGAAAGGTTCAACTGGATTCATTTCTTCTTCATCTGAATTACATAGACTTTTTAGCTTCATCATCTTGATACATCTATATGAATTCTTAAGGGTTGGGATCATACCCTATCAGTGGTGTTTCTAAAGCATTCTTTTCACCACCCAAAGATAAATGTGTCAGGGGGTAAGGATGTTTTATGACCCACTGAGTTTACTACTGCAGCTAAGGTTCTAGAACATTTTCTTAATGAATACATTATATCTGGTAAAGATGTTTGCGTGATCCATTTCAACGTTCACAGAGATGAAAATGATCAAGGACACTGATTAGTGCATCATATCAGGTGCGACAAATTCCTAATCAACTATGCACTAGTAACACAATTTTCCATTATTATTCATGGATCGACTATTTTTCTCATGAGGTATTTTCTTTGTTAGATTAACCTTATTTCATGGGAACCCCTATTACATTTTATTATTTAAATATTTCATTTTGGGTGTACCATTTTTTTCTTTCATAAATAATGAAACAAATGGCCTCATTCATGGTAAAATGATCAATTTTATTATTTGATATATTCGTATTGGTTTCACCATTGTTGTTCTCTTTGGTAATATGTGGATGGTTCCCCATACTTATGATACATGTTTCGCAATTCCTAAAATGATTAAGTTATTCTATCCTTACATTCTTTCAAATTGAGTTCACTATTTTTTTCCTTCATAAATACGTGGATATATTTCCCCAAGTTTAGAATACATGATTCCCAATGACTATAATGATTTAGTTATTCTTTAATTACATGATTTCATATGAAGTTCATATTTTTTTGATTCCTTTAGAAATATTTGGAGTGTTCTTCATGTTTTCGTGATGTGATGCCTAATTCCTATAATGATTCAGTTATTTTATCATTACATACATTTATTTTAGGTTCACCATTTTTGTTTCCCACAAAAGTGTTATAATCTTTGATGATTGATTGTTGGGTGTGGGGTGGGTGTGTGTGTGTGGAGGGGGGGGGGTCATGTATAGTTTCACAATCATTCACATTTAGTTTACAATTTCCATCTATCATAGTAACACCCAAAGTTTTCCATATCTATAAAAATGTACATGCCTACTTTCCAAATTTAAGTGGTCATTTGGGGGTTAAAACCCAATGAATCCAAGGAACTCACATTGGTTGAGGGGATGGGAGGTTATGATCATCACACCCTTTTGTGGGGAACTATTTCTTATTTTGGGTCTCTCTTATAAATTTATGATATGTTCATGAATCTATTGCAAACCCCGATACATGATTAGTTAACCTAATAAAATGACCAAGCATTTAATACTTCTACAAGTAAAGGGGTTTCTATTGATGATATCATCTATATGTGTCTGTGGTTTTGAATCATTTTCCTATTATTTCTTGGAAATGGTAGCTACTAATATTTTAAATCCATATAACCAGGAACTCTATATTTTTTACCATCATAGGAGGTGATTGGTGTTTCTAAGATGTTATTTAGCATTTATGAGGTATCCATAATATCATATGTATATCAAGAATCAAACCCACATTGTTTATTTATTTACAAGATATGTGGCTTTACATCAAGCAGAATGGAAACATATGAAGGAACTTATGAAATGGGTTGGGAGATCGAGACATAGGAAGACATCTTAGGTAGCCTACCTTTAACCATAATCATGGTCATCATAGTTTTATCATCCCTCAACTTGGTAGTGAGAGTAAATTGATAATTAATTCACATGAGGGTTATTTCCCCAAGGTTTACCAATATACGAATTCCTTGGGGACTTACACTGAGGTGGATTCCCTTGTATGGGGTAGTCATATCATGTCACTGAACAAAGAATAAATGATGAGTTTTCCTTTAGTGGAGGAATTTTTCGATGCGAGTGATATGATCATTAAAAACCCCTAATCACATGATAATTGATCTTGTTGTGTGAAATAATGAATATCATGTGATCAGAATTCCTGCAAATAGATGCAAGACTTTTGCACTAGGGCAGACCTAATGAGGTGTTTGATACAGAGCATGGGCCCTAGGAAGGAATCCCATATATCCTAATTATAGAAAGAATCATATTCCTCAATGTTCAATTATCTTTTCAAAATGATGATGAATGAGGAATAATGATAAGCCCACATGATATTTTGGGACCCATGGGTTAGAGTGTCTGTGATATAGAAGGACATACACTAAGGTGCATTCCCATTAGAGATCATGCTTTCAGAAGGAATCCTACATATCCTATTTTGATAGAAATTTATTCATTCCTAACCTACTAATGTGTTGGAATATGTGATTAAACCTATAGATATTATTGTTATCCCCATGGGTTAGGATAGTTAGGGACTTATACTAGTATGGATTCCCATTAGAAGATACATGGCCCTTTCCCTTTGATGGATAAATATTATTATAAGATACCAACCATTATAGAGATTTATCTTATTAATTTCAATGACCTCTTTACCCTTTTTTATCTCTATTTGTCTGAGTGTATTCTTCTGTGCATTCAAGTGAGTTTTGGAAGCTTTTGGAGGGTTTCTAGGTAGTAAACGATTGGCACGTAGTTTTCCAAACTATGAGCCCACCCTAATAAACTATGAACCATTAGATAAAGGGGGATAAAATGGATGGATCATGGTTAAGAAAACATTACTTCCACCAAGTAGAAACCGTACACCTCATACATTAAGGGTACATGGATAGGGAATATGATTTTTCTAACAGTGTGGCCCGTCCAAGAATAGGATTGTTAAAATCATTGAAAATTAGATTCAAAATTTAAAAATCTCCCAGTTTATATCCATAATCACCCCCAATCATCCAAATATGATTTCCATTTATAATATAGACTCTTGAGAGGATTTCAAGGCTCCTACAACTCATTTCTATCTAAATCGAAGATTCATTAGAGAAAATCCAAACCTCTTCGGTTTGTCATCGCTTCCTGGTTTAGGTTCTTCTATCTATCCTATCATTCTCTACATTTGGATAATCATGAATCCTACCATTATATATGTTTTAGATCTTGTTTTTAAATGATATTATTTCTTTGGATCCTTATCCTAGTTTTTCATGCAAGATCTCTTGCACCATTGTGAATTCGACCATTCTGAATCGAATTGATGGTTAAGGTTTGGTGAGTGTTCATCAAAGATCCTAATATAGGTGTTATAATTGTTAATTATCTTAGTATTGATAATTATATCATTTTTTAGTTGTAAAATTTCATTTCTAAGTTGTTAAATTTCTTTTGGAATAGAAAAAATATTTGATTCCCATATAATTGTCAAACCCTTCCTGGATTCCGTTGGACCTGTAAGAGATTATGAGATCTTGCCTATTGGAAACTCATGGGTTATTTCAATATCATTGAAATTATGATTATTGAAATATAAAAGGATGGATAATTATTATATGTAATTTGAACTAAATCCCCAATTCATGGTTTGATAATTGAATTGAAAGGGGTGAATTTATTAACCTCAATGGGATAATGAGAATAGTAATGATTGATCATAAATAAATTAATAGGGGATTTTTCATGTTGTTTCTTGTGATGAAACTAATAAATACATTGATTCATTTGATAAATTAAATGTTTCACCATGTTGGTAATGATTGAAAAGAAGGCCACTGATGATGAACCTTGATATATATATCTTTATGTATTTATGGACTTAGAGTTGTGTGCGAGGGAATAACTCTCCAAAAACCCATAGGGTGAAAGACTGATACTATAGACCTCAGATGTATATTTATATGTTATTGTGAATAATGATTTTCTTGAGAGGGACTAATGCTCCAAGTGACCATGGGGTTTCAAATTTATTCTCTTGGCCCTTGATGCATGAATGCGAATTAATGATGGAATGACACTCCATGTATCCATGACAATGGTACCCAGATTGAACATCTAGGGAACCAAATGAAATTTTATTTATAGAGAATAATTAAAGACCTTGAAAAGAGAAAAAATTAAAATCACTATGGTGTATAGTTCAGACTCCAATATTGGTTGAAGAAGGTGTGATGTGGTTGACTAAATACAATAAATTTGAAACCTATTTAATTTTTTCATTTGATATTTATTCTTTATAAAACTATATAAACTATTATATATAAGAAATGTATTTATATTCCATTTGTAGTAGCTTACAAATTTGTTCTGGCACCCTACTTGGGCCTCCTGATTGTTATTCGAAAAGACTTCTTGTTTGTTTCAAATAATAAGGTCTAGAGCCCTTTGTTTGATGGATGAGTTGGGACACGGAGTGGAGCATTGATGAGGGAACCTGGCATGATGTTGGGACTCACATGGTATTTTTTAGAATGTCATTATTTTGGGTTTTCAATAGACACTTGACCCTTGTATGGAATTATATATTTACTACATTGGTTTATGGTTATTTTTCCTGTTTTGGGATTCATCATATGAGGATTGGTTTTTATATTAAATATGGTTAGATATTATTATTTCCAATGTATTTTTATTTTTACTATATTATTTCTCTAATAAAGTGGGTATTTTATTCCCAAATTACACATTAGACCCTCTCTACTAGTTGGAATCCTCTTTATAATGTTGAGGTTCACCTAAGGTCATGTGGTGAACCGAATTGGGGAACTTGTATGTAGAACTCGGGCTAGGAAATTAAAAAGTTGTATTATAGGAGGGTTTACTTTTTTTCAGTTGAATTATAATTTGAGAAAGTCATATAGGAGAATAAGATGAGTTGGGGATAGGTTATGAGCTTGTTCACGGGAGTATCTAACCCCTAAGTTGGGGAAAACCCAAGTACCCAGGGTGGGATTTTTTGTGATGATTGTTGTTAGAGTTGGATGTTATTTCACCTTGGGAGAGGCAATTATTGTGTGATATTATTGTTTTTGGAGACCTTACTCACGGATCAGTATGGCATGAGATTTGTGTATGCCAAAATAATTTTAGGTTCGGAGGAATCTCTATGATATGAATCATATTAGGAAAGAACATAATAGCAAGTGATGAATGGGTTTTGAGAAATGAAAATTATTTTCATTTTTTGAGTAATATAATGGAATTAGTGCCTAATATTGAAATGATAATGGTTTAAATTTGTTAAATGTTGTAATTTGAAATTTTCAAAATGATGTATCTAATAAAAACAATATAATTATGATTTTTTAACCTGGAGTTATCCATAGACTAGGTTTGGGATGGTTAAGGGTAGTGCTTGTGTTGTGGTTTTGACTGTAGGGTATTGTATGCGGAATGAGTTGTTATGGAATTAGGTAAATATCTCTTGTTAAAATGTGTTAATGACGTGTTATGCATAAAAAAATTGTTTTTATAATTTTAGAGTCAAACCTCAACGAAGAGGATTTCTGGTGGGATAAGAGAAGAAGATTGGTAGAAATATGCCTCTAGTAGTAGAACCCGAGGCTCCATTATTTTTGGTTGAAGGGGTGAGAGAGTAATTACATGAGATATTTTCTCACTCTTTGTAGTTTTTCAAATGACCCAGTGTGGGTTGTTTGGAATATGTATAATATTTCTCAAGAGTTCCAGTTGCAGCACCCTCTAAATGACACCAGAGAAGGTGGACCTAGGGTAGGTGATTTCTGGATTGAGTCAATTAAGATAATTTTTGACCATTTAGTGACTCATGTAGAGAAATGAGTCAAGTTATATGATTTTATGTTAAGAGGTCAAGTGAATTTTTGTTAGTATTTTTAGTCATGGGATGAGCAGTTAGAGAGCATGGTATGTAAGATCTTTCAGAAGAAATTCTTGAACTGATTTTACCCAGAGAATATCAAGTAGGAGAGGGTGATAGAGTTTATACAATTAAACCATTAATGAATTTTGGTGATGTACTTTTCTGATCGCTTCACCAATTTTCAGTACTTTTTTCTATAATTGGTAGGAGATGTGGAAGTGGTGGTGAGTTGTTTCACGATATACTTAAATGTGAGATTAAGTCCCAGTTTAATATATTACATTTAAATAAGTTTGCTGAGGTAGTGAATCCGGATCTCCTTTTTTAGGGTGACTCAAAAAAGGCTTCAAGTGGAGTATATTTGGCTTCAAATTGATGACTAAGAGGTACATATTCTGAGGGTATGGAGCATTGTTATAAGAATATTTACTATATTATTGTAAAATAGTGTATTAAGGGGGGAAGGATCAGCTATAAAGAGTGGTAATCAAGTGTTCTTACATTAATACAGTAGGTCAAGCCTTTTTTGTAGCTAGTGTTACTAAAAACTGGTGGATTAGAGGGACATTAGAAGGATGGAAAACTTTCAAAGGTACTACATGAACCATTTATTAATGGGTAGTGATGGAGGTGCATGGCCAAACCAATGTATTATAAGGGGGTCTCTGACCCAGTACCTGTTATGTTGATGGATCTCTATTGGTCATGCTAGTATGTGCATTATATGTGGTACATTAGGGAAGTATCAGCCATATCATAAGTGAAATGTTGTATAGGGAGATAAAAATAGACAAATGGAAGAGGGACATGTCAGTTACATGTAGTTTATCACGAACTTTTTGATAGCGAGGCTGGGGAATCAACTGTTAGAGGTATTATTCTTGTATCTTCTACTCTTTATAGCACTCTATTTGATATAGGATCCTTCAGTTATTTTATATATGTACAATATGTGATTGAATTGAGACTGATAGTGGAGTTTTTGACTGGTGTTACAATGATTGACACACAACTAGTGGTACGATCGAAGGAAATATATCTATACAAGGGATGTTGTATTAATGTTCGAAAGTATCATTTCCTTTGGAATATTTATTTCCTATACATGTTAAGTTTTTTACTTTATTAAGAGTATGGAATGGAAGGTATCATGCCGATCCCATATTGGTTGTCACTATAGGAGTGTAATCTTTACATCTCCTGAGGGTAACACTTATGTTCATCATGGATAATATAATATCAAAGAAGTTTATATAGGTCTGTTTCTTTAGAAACTGTGGAAGATAAACACCAATGTAGTAACTATTTTTTTGGATGATGGGGGTGTGAAGCAAAGTGTCTTCCAACCAATAGTAGACCAATTTTAGGGCGTGTTTTCATATTACTTATCATGGATTCTACCTAATATAGATAATGAGTTTAAAATTGATCTCATGATAAGATCTGATCCAGTTTTTCTTCCACCATATAGAATGTCACTAAAAGATATTCAAGAAATTAATACTTGATTAGAAGAATTGATGGAAAATGTATTTATCTATAGAGTGCATCAACTTGGAGTTATCTAATTTTATTTTCCATGAAGGATGATGGAATATTACATTTTCTGCATTGATTAAAGAAGTTAAATAAGATGATAGTTAAGAACCAATTTCCTATTCAGCATATCATTGATCCTTTTGGATAGATGATGGGTGCTTGTTTTTTCTCCAAGATTTATTTAAGGTTAAGGTATCATTAGTTGAGAGAGAGAGACATTTTGATATACAATAGAATTATTATAGGAGAATTTATGTCCTATATTATTTCATTTTAATTCCTTTTTATTTGAGAAATTCTCCATCTATTTTTATAACCTTGATAACCCAAATATTTTAACCATTTTGTATCAGTTTTTTTTTTATTTATGGATGAAATATTGGTGTGATCCAAACTCCTGACTATCATTCCCAACATTTTGAAATAATCATGAGTAAAATGAGTGAGAATCAGCTATATATCATGATATATAAGTTTAGTTTATGGATTTGAAATGTAAATTTCATAGGACACATCATCTCAAAGGAATGTGTATTGATTGACCTTATGATGGTTCATACCATCATTTCTTAATAGTATCTAAATAATGTTTCTAATACCTAAATCTTACATGGTTTGTAGGGTTATCATCTAATATTCATCTAAGACATTTTCCATTTATATTTACCAGTTTCGGTCTTGGACAAGATGGGTATAAATTTTGAATGCTCTATAGCCTTTGAAGATTCCTTATAGGAGTTGAATAATTATTTGGCTACCATGTAAATTTTGAGCCTACCCGATCCGGGTGAGGAGTATACCTTGTTTTGTGATTCCACTAGGATAAGACTTGGAGTAGTGTTTATACAGTGATATCATGTTATGGAATATGGTTTGAATTTTTTGAGGGAACATGAATGGAATTGCCTTGAACATGGTCTAGATTTGTCCATATTATTTTATGCCTCAAAGTGTTGGCAACATTACCTTTTTAGAAAAACTTTTATTTCATATATCGATCAGAAAACATTTAAGTAAACATTTTCACAATGATATTTGAACCTCCGAAAATGGAGATAGGATAAGTATATATATTCATTTGATTTTGAACTAGCCTATACACAAGGAAAGGGAAACAGGGTTGCTGATGCTTTGATCCAGATGACACAGATGCTGGAAGTCCAAGAGTCCAGTTCAGAGTGGATGATGTTGGCATTGTTGACTGTGATGCATATAGAGGTTTGGGAGGTCGGGGAGGAGATGAACTCCATGTATTTATCCTTCGAGTCTAAAATTCTGAGCTGGATCAAGGAGAGGTAGTATGTGGTCCTGAATTGTAAATCCTTCAGGGAATGTCTAAAAGGTGGGGGAGTCGCTATAACCCCAAGAGATTTTATTAAATATTTAAATAATAATAATTTAATCATTTTTATATTTCTCATTACATGAAACAATGAGTTTAGCTTATGGTAAATTCAATATTATGTTTGTCTTGTGTTTCACATATTTCTGAGTTTAGCTTGTGTTACACGCAATACCATGTTTTACCAAACTATAATAATAATAATAGTAATATATTATTATTATTATTATTGTTGGTCAGAGTGGATACTCAAGAGGTGGGGTGGGGGGGGGGGTGAATTGAGTTCCTATTAAAAAATTTTTGTTTAAAATATTTTAATTGAAATCCCCCAATTCATAAAACAAGTTAAACTGTAGTGAATTTATAAATATTGTAAATGTCCAATTAGTTTCTAAAAGATTTATTATTTCTCAGTTAACTTAATCTGAATATTAAGTTAGCTTTTGAAACTAACTTACTGTCTGGCAATAATTACAAACAACTACTAGTTCAACTATCAGAGTTACTTTAAAATAGATTTGAATTTCAAAGTAATTAGAAGTGGAATATTAAAAATAGTTTAAATTAAAATAAGATGCATAAAAGCTTTAACCAAGAGGTTCAGTCTCAATCTAAGACTTAGTACTCTCAAATAGTTTATATAAAACTTTAATCCATACCCTGTATCAGGGTTTACAAGAGTACTCAGACTATCCAGGTCCTCATAACTCTACCACAGTTCTACGTGGGAAAGAAACAACAACAGCACAGAGGCTGTCCAGGTCCTCAAACCTCTACCACAGTATTACGTGGGATACAGAAAGGTATAAAGATTTTGGTGTGATGATTTCAGTATCATCCATATCAGGTTAGGAGTCAGCGTGTGTCCAAATATAAAGAATCACACACACACTGCTCGTAATGTAATAAAAATGATCACAACAGAGAAATAATATGGAGATGAGTCTAGAATGCTCTTGTGTGATGTCAATGCAGCTCTAGACTCCTTTGGATTGAAGTAGATAAAGCTTTGAGTCCTTCTATGGAAGTTGTCTAGAAAATAGAGTGTCATGGTTTTGTTCCTTCACTTCCAGTATAGGTGTCCATCTTGAATATGAGATTATTCCTTATAGCACTTGAACATCCTATTGAACTTCTGTTCTTGATGTGTATGAGTGTTCTCCAAGGTCATCATGTGTTCTTCATGTATGTGTCTCTTCATGAATTCTCTATTTCACACCCTTTGTACGAAGCTTTTATCTTCCTTTTATAGATCATGCGGTGGTTCGACATAAGTCATGATTACTTCTGCAGGCACGAGGTATGGTTCCCTGACATCTAACAAACATCATTAATTAATATCAGACATAAGGTGTGATTACTTCTGCAGGTATGAGGTACAGATTCCTGACATCCAACAAACATCATAAATTAATATCAGTTGCATTAAAAGCACAAAATATGACCGTTTCTAATAACCAAACTGAGAGATATAGTTTAGAGAAATAGTGACTGGTTTCCATCAGTAGCTCTTTGTATCAGTGAACTTGTAGCGGTGGACTTGTAATAGTATGTCTTGCATCGGTAGCTGTTAATCTATGTAATGGTAGCTTGCTTATATGAGTAGCTCCATGTGTAGCGGTATATCCTTGTATCAGTGGCTCCATGTGTAGTGGTAGCTCTTAATAATGGTGAACTTATGTCGGTAGATCTTCCTCACTATCAGTAGCTATTATCATCGGCAGCGGTATCTCTCTCTATCAGTAGCTTCCTCTATCAGTAGCTCCATTCTATACTTTGCTTGTATTAGTGACCTTGTCTATCAGTTGACTTAGTCTATCGGTGACCTTTGTTTATTGGTAGCTCTGTCTATATCAATGACTTTAAAACTAGAATGCTTATAAAGTATCTGTTATATTCATTTCATTTTCAGATTAAGTTAGTATCAAGATTAATCATCATTAAAAATTAATAATCATAAATAAACATTGAATATCATATTCCAATGATATGATATGATCATTTTGATATTCATATCAACTCATTAATATGATGTCATAATTAGAAAGTATAATTAATACATAGATAAGCATTATTTGGGATTATCAAAGTATATGTAAACATAATTGAGATTATCAATACAGGTGATTCCAAAAATTATGATTATTTAATTTGATAGTAATCAAATAAATGCTGGAATAAGAGGTATGAATATGATGAATTATATTCTTAAAATATTTTTTATAAAAGTTTATAGAATTATTTGATGACAAATTAATTACAAATGAAAATAAAATCCTTTTTAAAATAAAAGGAATTATTTTTATAAAAAACTATTTTTATGGAACACTTATTTTAATAAAATTTGGACACTATTATAAATTTAGGTTTCTATAATGAAGATAATTTTTTAAAGTGTAATATCAAAATTATATTTGGATGAATTTTTGGTATTTTTCTTAGAAGTTTCATATTTTGATGAATACTGAAAAAAATTGAGTCTAATTGAAATTTTTTTGTTTAAATAATTTACAAAATTAAACTATATTATGATTTTTTTAAAAGTAAAAATAATTCAATTATACATCTATTAATCCAATTTAACTCATTGGAATCAATTTATTATTTTAATTGAAAATTAAAACTTTTTAAACGTCATTTTAAAAACCTCACTTCCTTATCACGTCTCTGTGATTAATTTTAAATCAAATTCTTCCACTTATGAGAATTAAATTTTAAAAAATGGATTCTATATTTGGAATCAGAATAATTTATAATATATAATAATTCTAAATTAATTTTTTTACAAATGTGATTAGGTAAAATAGTTAAAATTGTTTATAGTTATTAAGGTAAAAAATGAGTTTACTTAGTTGTCAGGCATCAAATATAATGTATAAAATGACCTACCAAATTTTCTAAAACCCATGTTTTTGAAATATTGAGACCGTAGCCACCTTAGGCTCTCTTTTTACGAGTTATTTCGATAATATTATATGAATGTGACTGATATAATAAGTATATAAAAAGTCAAACAAATGTAACCATATATTCCTTTAGTATTTACAATGCTTCCAGATAGGGAAAACATAATTTTTTAGTTATAAATATTATTTTAAAAATTAAAAGAGTTTTTTTTATCATGGTAATTTAGTTTAATTTTTTTGATATTGAATAATTAATCAAAATTCTTAAGAATCACCAATGTAGAAATTATTTAGTTAATATCTAATTAATATAAATGATACTAAAAATACTAAAAGTGAAATAAATTGAATGAATTATTGACTTAAATTAATTTTTTTAGATTAATATATCTTATAACATTTTTTGAACTTAATAGATTCAAATTCAGTTGTTTTCTTGATATTTTTAAATAAAAATTAAAAAAATAATTTTAATATTGACATTTATGTTCATTTATAATAAAATTTATTTTATTAAATGATTTTAAATTAATAAGAATACTAGTACAATTCCATGTGACTATTAAAAGTTAATAAATGTCCAATTTGGTCCATTCATGGACGAATTTAACTTTTATAATGAACACTTTGACCACTAAATAGTAAAAACATTGTTAGTATAGTTAGGGTTAAAGGAGTGTTCTTGCGAGTTAATTGCACTTCTGTTAAAATTTATTTTACTTCACATAAGTGTTGTTTTTTTAATAAATTATATATCACATTTTATAATCATTTATTCAAAATATTTTAATAATTATCACTCTAATTTGGTCATAATGGATAAATTAGATCAGTTAGAAAATTAGTAACCTTAATAAAAACCAAAATGGTAATAATATGGAAACATAGATTCTAAAGAAGAAAAGTATAAAAATGAATTTATTTTTGATTGGAAGAGGTTTTTCTTGAAAAAATAAATCATCCCCTACTTTACTATTCAATTTTGGAGCAACTTGAGTTGAGGGAGACCTCCAAATAGTGAATACATCCTCAACTATATAAGATAACTCACTCTCCCCCTTCTTCACACATGTCATGACATTTTTCTAGACCAAACCTAGATAAATTAACTTTTAAACATACCTATCCTAATATTATAAGCATTAAATATGTTATAAATCTATACAAGGAATTAATTTAGTGGAAACTAAAAAGAGATAACCAAAGAAGAGGCAATATTCCTCAACAAACATTTTTGTTTTATTTATTCCTAAAACCCAATCATTTATTTTTATATCATTAATATATATTATCCTAAATATACTAACTATATGGATATGTTTTTATTTCACTATTATTACCTAAAACCCCACACACATCAATCAAATGGGTTATGAAATCATAGTCCATGTGTATGGAGGTCTACCACCTTGCAAACCGATGTCCTTTATTTTTCAATTACCACCTCTCGAGGTTGGGAATAATGACGTACATACTATTTATAAATGATATGTATAATATATATGAAATATTTATGAATATTTAATTATTATATAAAACATAACTTCATTCTTTTCATTTTTTATCAATATGATAACGTCGTTTGTGTGTACGACAAACCACTGCAACACGAAGCGATGTGCTTCATTCATGATATACATGGAATGTATTAAGGATGGGTTTAATAAAAATATGTGATGTATAAGAAATAAAAACGGTACTATGATGATAATATATATATATATTTCATTTACTTTTCTTCTTTCAATGTAAATATAAAATGGAAAAAAACGTTTATGCATATGTACGACCTACCAGCTCCATCAACCATGTATTTCATTTACTGTCAGAAAGTTTTATGAATTACACTATATAAATATATAATAAATAAATATTATATTTATATCATGTTTATAAATATTTATATTACCAAATAATTATTAAATTAAGATAATAAAAATATGACAAAATAAAACATTTAAGAAAAACAAAGCGGTTATTACCTAAAATATAACTTTAAAAAGGAATTGTTAATAAACGTGTAATAAAAGGTCATAATAAAATAATATATTATATGATATATATTTATATGGTTATGTGATAGATTTATAATAAAATTATATTTATTATATAGGATTCTTAAATGATTACAATAAGAGTGAAGACTTAAGGTACGTGATTCCCGTCTCACTTTTATTTTCTGTGAGACACATGCTATACTCACCACCTCTTTCATATATATAGAGTATAGAGTTACCATGAATGTATTTTATTATTATTATCCTAAAATTTATCTGTGTTTACATATCCATTTTAGTATCTCCATTTCAATGGTTTTATGATTCCTATGTTAACAAATCAGCAAGGGGGTTTCAGGTCTCACTTTTATTTCTGAGAGACTTATGTCATATTATCCACTAATAGATTTTTTGTGATGTATATAATAACCAATTAAATGATATATCATGAATATTACACATTTCATTAGAATTAATTTTTCCATTTATTTCATTATTTCATGATGATTATGACTAAAAATATACTCAAGTAGTAAGGGATTTTTTGTCTCAATTTTCATTCTTTGAGATGTTCGATATGTGGTACACCTAAACTATATCTAGAGGTGTATATAAAAAAATTGAAATTTAATATCATGAATTAATTCATCCTTATAATATTTTATGTTTAATTTAATGTTATTCTTCCATTGTGCTTATGAATCAAATTTACCAATATGGTGAGAGTTTTTTGTTACAGTCTCATCGCTTCTCAGGATTGTTTATGATTATGCTTCCAATGATGAAATATTATGATCTAAATCTCTAGAAACTCATGTATTTTCTTTTATTATTGTTATTAATGATATCTACAAGTAATATTACAATTTTAACACTCTTTTAAAATTATGATAATTAAGAAATTCTTTTTAAGAAAATATTAAATTATTTCTCTCTTGGTCAGAAATTTTTTTTTTTAAAAACCATTTTTTATAAAATTCTTTTCAAAAATGTTTTTAAATTTTATTTTAATCTAGTTATCAAAATAAAATATTTTTTAATATATTTTATGTTTAAAATTTTTTTTAAATTATTTTCAAATATTTATTTATAAGTTTCAAAGTTTATTTTCAAAGAAAAGGAGTTTGAAAATGTTTTATGTTTAAAAAGTGTTTCAAATTATTTTCAAAGATTAGTTTATATATTGCAAAGTTTATTTTTAAATAAAAATATTTTTATGTTTTATAAAGTGCTTAAAATTGATTTCAAATCTTCCATTATATATTTTCATGTTTATTTTCAAATAAAAAAGTTTTTAAATTTTTTATGCCTTAGAATGTTTTTTTCAAAGAATAAATGATATTTTCCTCAATAAATATTTTAAATGATTTTAAAATATTAATTTTTATGTTTTAAATTTTCTTTTCAAAGAAAAGGAATTTTAAAATTTATCTTGTTTTAAAAATTGATTTTTAAAGAAAGGATTTTTCGCTTAAGAAATTCTACACGTGATATTTCTAAATCCTGCTTCATATATGATGACATACTTTGATGTAACTTATGATTTATTGGGTATATGATCCTAGGATACCATTATTATTTCTTCTATGATTGTTTTATGTTTATAATGAAACACTTTTTATGAAATCATTTTCTCATAAAATGTTTAAACAAAGAATAAATGCGTATGAAACCATATTATTTTCAACGGTTATTCACTACCACAAAACAGGGCAAGGGAAGCGCTACACTTTATCAGCTCTAAACAGAAAGAACTGATAAAGGGGTATGCCTTTATCAGTGCTATCTAGAAGCACTGATAAAGTTATATCTTTATCAGCGCTAAAAAAGTGGTGATAAATGAGTGTTTTATTAGCGCTTTTATTTTAGCGCTGATAAAACATACCTTTATCAGCGCTTTTAACAAGCGCTGATAAAGGTTCCATCAATTTTTATTTAATAAACCTAACTGGAAATCCTCGCTCGCACATGGTCAAGATTTCCTGGAAGCTGAACCAGGCCCCTCGTCCGCCCTGACCTCGTCCTCCTCCTCCCCGTCCTTCCTCCTCCTCGTCCTCCTCCTCCTCCTCCACCGCCACCGCCGTCTCCACCCCTTCCCCCGCTGCCGCGACCGCCGCTGCCTCTGCCGCTGCCACCACTGCCTCCATCCCCGATACTGCGACTGCCTCCGCCTCTTCCGCTGCCGCCGCCTTCACCGCCGCCGCCGCCTCTGCCGCCGCCACTGACTCCACCTCCGGCGCTGCCTCCGCCATCACCACTACCATTATTGATATTCGTTTTCTGGTAATTTTTTTTCTACCACTTGAATTGAACTTGTGAAATCCTGACATGAGGTGTTATTGAAAGATTCAATGGATGATATAGTTGATAATGGTTTTGGATTCATGGTTACTTACATATTATATAATTATGGAGGAGCACTAGATACCTGTGTGGTTGTTTTAGCCATTAAACATTCTAATATAGAAGTGGGATTATATTTTCATTAATTTTTTATTGTTCTTCCAAAAGCATTTTGCAAGAAGGTTGTGATTTGGGTGGTTTTTGATAAACTCCAAAAATATGCGCACTTCCTTCATATTAATGAGGTGATGAAAGTTGAACAACTCACAGACTTATATGTTTTATATTTTTTGAGACTTCATGAGGTTCCCTCTATAATTGTTTCAGAAAGTGATCTGAGGTTGAAATCTAGGTTTTGGAAATCATTATAGGTTTCACTAGTCTTTCAGGGTAAATTATGAACACATTATCATCTATATATGGATATATATACAGATATGGAAGTCAATGTTCTAGAGGTTACTCTCCAGAATCATGCACATGATTTCACTGGATATTGGGAAATGAATTTTACTTTTGTTGATTTCCCCTATAAAAATTCTTATCAGGATGTGATAAAGACAGACCCCTACATTTCTTTATATGGGAATCCATATATTTATCCTTATTACTAGGAAGAGTTGGGATGGTGGTCCATAGTTGGTTTCAGTGTTGTTCAAGAGATGAAATAGATGGTGCGGTTGATCTGGAAGAATTTAATCATTACAAAGAGCCATAATAAAGTCAATACGAACCATTGGAATCAACTACTAGTGTTTTAGGTTAGTGATTAGGTCTTTATCGTAGTTTAACATCACTTGGGACATCAGCGGCTAGGTTATCAATGTCTGTTTGCACTGAGTAATGGGATACACATAGTGATTTTTGGTCACTAGGGAGTATTTCTTATTGGTTTTAGTTACCATCTGGTTTTATAGCTATCCATGATGTGTTTAATATTTTCCATTTGAGTAGGTATATACCAGATCATTTACATGTGATTAGACGGGGGATGTTGATCTTGATCCCGATAATACTTTGGTTCCCCAGCCAATTCAAATTATGAATCTAGAATATAAGGTACTACATGATGAAACGACCCCGAGTCTAGTTAATGTGGTAGTTCAGAAAATATATCCATGATACATGGGGGAATGACTCGTTTGTGAGTTACTAGTGTCCTTCTTCATTAGAGGATACACGATCTTGAGGGATTTCTGGGGGAAAATCATTTATGTTCGGGAGATTATAATGTCTCATTACATTTTATGTGAGGTATGTTTTAACATTTTTTATGGATTTTTTTTATTGAGGAATGCTGATAAAGGATTTGGAGGACACATGTATTGGTAAATTTAGTGATCTTTAGGGAATATTTGGAAACAAAACAGCATTTTTTAGTATATTCTTAGAAATTACATGACATGTAAATGGAATACATGACATGTAATGACCGCCAAAAATGAAACATTAATTGGATGCCCAATGTGAAAATTTTACAAAATTTGTAATGGTTACATATCACTTAAATAAAAAATATAATGTTTTAAATAAAAAGTTACTTTTTTAGTGTATCTAAGTCAAGAGGATTACACGACGTTTAAATGTATTACATGTAGTGTCAATGTCACAGAAAAGGTTTTTTGGGATCTATAGAGTTCTTGAGGCTTCATATTTTTTACAAAATTATCCTCTTTGATAGATATTTATCCCGATGATATTTTGGGTCACTCCCTCCCTTCTAGTTCACATTGTTCTATGCTTGATCACTATTATAGTTGGATTTCTTTTGTCAAGGTATGTGATCCTTCTGATTTCTATTTGGATTTGTTTTCACCTATGGTTTGGATAAAAATTAGTGATCATATAGTGATTTCTATCAATAAATTTCAATTTATTTGCATGTATTGTCTTTTGGGGTTTATGGGATGTGGTAAATGGTGTACTCAGTTTTAGATTATTTTATTCTCAGGGGTTTCCCCTATTTTATGTTTTCTTTTCAGTTGGAAATCTCCTCTGCTGTGCGCCTCTCCTCTGCCACGAACGCACCTCTGTTGTGTGCTTAACAACACCTTCATGGTGAGTTTTTTCCTGTTACTCATTGGTTTCCTCTTGTTCACATGTTATTACAGTTTGATATTGATGGTTATAATGTGAAATGTATGGGCTAAACGCCCTACTGAAAATCATGGCCGTTGGTAGTCCTTGTTTGTGCACTAAATGAATTGAATGTTGGCTGGTTCTTGTTGAACATTGGAATATAAAAATTTGTAATTTATGTATACTTCACTTATTAATGAACACCCCAGGATGATAAAACTTATGTGATAACCCCATAATTAACAAACAAAATTGAATAAGGGATTCTTTGTAAAATCTAAAGTTTTGATTGTTTGGTTTGTATGGTGTTGTGATTGTGATCAAGATTGTGTTTTTGTATGGTGTTGTGGTTGTTGGAATGATTGATATGCCATTTGTTTTACATGTTGTATTTCTTCCACCATTGAATATCAATTCAAAATTTACACATTTCAATAGAACAACCACTTTGTTACTAGTGCAATTCCACTGAATCCTAGAAAACCACTTCT
This sequence comes from Viscum album, assembly GCA_963277665.1. Lineage (NCBI taxonomy): Eukaryota > Viridiplantae > Streptophyta > Magnoliopsida > Santalales > Viscaceae > Viscum > Viscum album. Next base: position 2,092,300,420 of record OY728152.1, read on the forward strand.
AGAGGACTCTATGAGACACTTTAAAATATATGGTATGTAGTCTTGTTAAATGGAACATGCTTCACCATACATCGATTTCATATAGATTTTAATTCCATACAAAATTTATCTCCAAAATTTACACCACATGACTAATCTTCTGACTCAAACTTGGAATAAGTTTTATTTCAAATGGTACATGTCATGTGAAACTAGGTCACACACAATGTATCTCTAAGACATATACTTCAGCATGAAACCAGGTACATTCCATGAAATAATGGTATAACCATATGACATGTGGTTTAATTCACTCACACCATGTATAGTTACCATTGAAACTTGATGTGTATAGACTATACACCCCTAATGGTCATTTATGGACTACACACCGTGTATTCCACAAAAATGTGATGCATAACTGGTGAGCTGACTCAATATGTATCTAAAGTACACACCTTTAGCTCAAGTTGTTCTAAATGTCATGTATTTTCAAAGGCACCATTCAATCCTTGTAAGACTAACTTGGAATAAATTTGATATATGTCAGATTAAATCAAGTATCTTATACATAAACGATGTTCACCCTACTGGACACACCATGTATATGGATTTCACATGATTTTAAAGACATTTGTACCATGATTTGTTTTTATAAAACCCAAACAATGCTACCTGATTAATTAAAACATAATATTAGGCAAGTTCGAGATCGAACCCATAAATACGATGAATATGGATAAAGAATGGATGAATGCCAATCAGTTGAAAAAAGAGTATGAAGATGGCATGAAAGAGTTTATAAAGTTTGCAGAAGATCATGAATGTAACCCTTCTCAAATCCTTTTTCTGTGTTTACGATGTTGTTATTCAAGACAAATTAGTCCATAGGAGTTGGAATAACACTTGATCTATCACGGAATAGACCAAAGTTATACATGTTGGAATAAACATGGGAAAAAATGAATGTAGGTAGTGGATCAGATAACATGACATTTTATAGATCATCTGATAAGATTAGAAGCATGAACAGTGAAGACGATCGTATGGAGGGTGTGATTACAGATGTGAATGATGATGAAGATCATATTGAAGAAATGACAAGGACAGTTGACGATGAACTTTGTGATTGCCCAAAATTGTTTAAGAAGTTAAAAAGTTGTGCAAAAACGCCATTGTATGCTGGTTTCACTAAATATACAGCATTGTCAGCCGTATTAAAGCTTTATAATTTGAAAGCAGGAAAAAGGTGGAGTGACTCCAGTTTTACGGAACTACTTTCTCTTCTGAATGACATGCTCCTAGAAGATAATGAACTCCCAATCCGAACATACAATCCCAAACGAATGCTACGATCGATGGGTATGATCTATGAAAGAATGCATGCCTGCCCAAATGAATGTTTATTATTTATCAAGGACCAAAAATCAGTTAAATAATTCCCAAAGTGTGGTGCTTCTCGATAGAAGAAAGACGATTCTAGTCCTAGGAATGTTGTATGGTACTTTCAAATCATTCCTAGGTTTAGGCATCTATATGGAAGTGAGGAGACTGCAGGACAATTGAATTGGGATGCAGATACAAGAATTGATGATGGGAAACTATGTCACCTGATAGACTCTCCTCAGTGGAATAGAAATGATCACGAGTATCCTAAATTTGGGAATGAGCCAAGAAACCTTCATCTGGCGTTATCTACAGATGGGGTGAATTCTTTTGGTTTTCAAAGCAGCAGTCACAGTACATGGCCAGTTATGTTGGTAAACTATAACTTACCACCGTGGTTATACATGAAATGAAAATACATCATGTTATCTATGATTATATCAGGACCAAAACAACCGGATAATAATATTGATGTTTATTTGGCCCCATTGATCGAGGATTTGAAAATATTGTGGGATTCAGGTGTTGCATTATATGATGCTTACAAAAATGAATATTTTACTTTGAAAGCCATGTTGTATGGGATGATAAATGACTTTCCTGCTTATGGAAATTTTTTGAGGATATAGAATTAAAAGAACTCAAGGGTATCCCATTTGCAAACAAGGTACACAGTCAATTAGGATGAAACATTCATCGAAAACCGTGTTTCTAAGACATCGCATATTTCTACCCCGGCGACATAAGTACCTATATTGGATGACATCATTTGACGAAAGTTTAGAAGAACGTACAACACCGTCTCCACTAACAGGTGATCAATTGTTTTAGAAAGTAAAATATTTGACCACTACTTTTGGTAAACCATTTTTGAAAAACCTTATGAAAACTGGTTGGAAAAAGAGATCAGTTTTTTTGAATTACCATACTGGAATTGTCTGTATGTCAAAAAATTTCTTGATGTTATGCATGTTGAAAAAAAATATATGTGATAGTTTCCTCGGCACATTGCTAAATGAACTCGAAAAAAATGATGGAATTAAGGCTATATTGGACATGGTGGAGATGGGAATATGAGAATATTTGGCACCAATAAAGGGTGAAAAACAAACAGTTCTTCCTCCTGCTGCTTAGACTCTTTCCAGGAAGGAGAGATATTAGTTTTTAAACTTCTTGAATGATGTAAAGGTTCCAAAGGGGTATTAATAAAATATCAAGAACATCATGTCAATGTGAGATTTAAAATTAAAGGGTCTGAAATCACATGACTGCTATATTTTGATGCAAGATCTAATTCCTATAGCTTTACATTGCATTTTGCCCAAGAATGTCCACCATACATTAACGAAGCTCTGTTTCTTTTTCAAAGCTATATGCAGCAAAGTTATAGACCCAGCAAAATTGGAAACTATGGAAAGAGAAATTGCCATCATATTATGTGAATTTGAAATGTTCTTCCTGCCGAAATTTTTCAATATGATGGTTCATTTTATGGTTCATTTGGTGAGAGAGATTTGACTATGTGGTCTTGTACATTATAGATGGATGTACCCCATTGAAGATGATATAGATGTGTTTAGAAACAAATGGGCAGCATACCTGATGGTTGATTGTGCACAAATAAGATAAGGGTGAATTCCTACTTCTTATGTTATCTATATATGATCATTGATTATCCTCCAACCTTATTTGGTGAATAACCTTGGATGATGAAGAAATGACATATTCGAGCAGATCGAGATACAATGAACAAAATGACTTCCTTCAATCATTAGATATCACGATTTTTTATGGAAAATGATCCAATATCCAAGTAGGAATATTAAATTTTATGTTTACACCCTTATTGATTAAATAGATTGAGCAGATCGATCTCTTCGATTGATATATACCAATTGTGGATTGACAATGCTCTGATGTATTGAAATAATAATTTATTACTCAATGTTTTCTATCCCCAGAATCATATTATTGATCTTTGAACAAATAAATATTGAAGTAAGGCATGATGGTGTGCAGTGCGTATGGGGTGAACGACGAAACCACCGAGGATCAACAAAATCCATTTTCCAACAAACAATGGATGGAAACAACAAATATGGTGTATATCCACCATTATTAGTTAGATATAGGTCCTAAATATAAATATTTTTGAAATTAAAGTAGAGGGATCAGATTCAACATGCAGAGATAGTATTTGAGCACATGTGTACCCCTTGGTTCATTTTTAAGAAATTTTAATGTTTTGTATATCGTTTTTTTTTGAACATGTATTTGAGAACATGTGTTGTTGTTTTACTTGCACAATTATTTATAGGTAGATGAATTATATAATGGGTATTGTTGAGGGACTTTTAGTCCAATTATGATTGAGGGGTTAGGTGTGTACATTGAACCATATTTAAGAATATGATATTGAGTACCCTATTTAAAATAATTGAATTTGAGAAAGAATTTCAATCACTGGTTTTCTCATGCATTAGATTTAATGTGAGGTGGCCATGATACTCTATAGAACTATGGATAAAAGAACAGACTTGTTTATAACCCAAGCGTGTAATGACCCACATCATTTTGGGTTAGAAATTTCCAAGAGAAATTGAATTTTCATTTATTTATGGTTTCATTTTTTGAACTAGGTCTCGGGTTGGGTTATTAAGAGTGTTAATGTCTCTAATAGGTGTTTCAGACATGTATTGGGGCTAGAGGTATGTCATTGGGTTTTGGGAGGATATCAAGGATGATTTGGGCAGTTTTCTATTGAAATGTAGCAGCATTGGCCTACTCATAGTGTGAAAGGGTAATTCACAACATGAATGCATTTAATAGGGTGATAATGGTTGTGAATGGGGAATGGGGGTCAAGTAAGGTTTTGGACCCAAAATATAGTGATGTAACCAGTTGGTTCATTTCATGTAACATGATTTAAAACTTATTTTTATGTGGGTGATGGGTTTATAAAGTATAAACCTCCTCATATTTCTTCGTTTGGGCACCAAGTTCTTAGGGGGTGGCCAAACCCCATTCCCATCCTTCCTTCCCCTTAGAATCGAGTGGATTATCGGTTGTTCATCATTTCTAATCAATGTGGTATATTCTCCTACATATTCCTTGATTCTATAACTTCTTGCTCAAATATTTGCATTCAGTTTTTAGGGTACTAGGTGTAATTATTATACCATAGTATGGGTAAATCATTGTTCATCATAGGACTTTTATATATGACTCTTATAGCATGTCTCAAAATTTCATAAACTAGTAATCAATCATTATTTGATGAAGATTATATTTTTTGGAAGATTTATTTATGGGTTTTTAGAAATTTAGGCTTAATTTTTCATAAATTTATTAATTTAGATTGGGGATTTAGTGTTTTCTAGGCTTAGGGGTGCATTAAGAGTGGATCACACCTAGTTTCTCAGCATTCTGGCTTTGTTAGATTACACAATAAGTTTGGCGCTTATTATACCATGCTGTATTTTTGGTTAAAATTAACTAATTATGAAATTTAATGTTTTTGGAAATTAATACATGTGATCATGGAATTATTTGTGGTTGGTATGAACTGAAAATAGTTTATTGGACTTCTGGTTGAGGTAAGGTCATTGACCTAATTGTGTCTCTTGGTTAATTGGTTATTTTATGTTTTGTGCCTCACTAGTATAATTCCATTTAGCAACCCCATTATTTAACACATATTATTAGATTATTTTTAACATAAAAATACATTAATTACAACCTAAATTTCTTGAGGCCTAGTGTCTTTGTGTATTTTTCTACTTAGAAGAGATCAACAAAAACAACCTATCATCCTCCCTCTGGTCGCCTTCTCTTTTATAGTTCTTGAAGGTCTCTCTTATACATTGAAAATATAATTTTTTATATCCTCATTAGGTTAGGTAGTTTTTATGTCCTTTAAGAAGATTAGAATGGTTTCTCTTCTTCAAACCCTCATATGGTTGGTCTACAATCATGTGCTGAAAGACCTATTCCTTCTACAAGGGGTAGGCCTTACAAAAGGCAGAAATGGAGTCATTTTCTAGCTGGGTATCCCAATCGAGTATATTTACAAGAAGTAGTCTCTTCTAGAGGGAAATATAAATATAAGTACGAGCATTATATCTGATTCCATAACTATTTGTTTACCAGAAGAGGTATTTCCCCTCTGATCCCAACTGAGCTCCCCAAGTCCTCCCTCTCATGCCGCTAGTCAGGAATAGAGTGAGGTGAATCCTATATGTGTGCTAAGTGATTCCCTTTCTATTATTTAGGTATCTGGATATGGAGGTATTTCCCTACCCACTGATATAAGTACTGAAATGATTTTGTAAGAGTCCTAGTGCTTCTTTCTCTATGCTATCTTTTATAGGCATTCATTATTGCATTTCCTTTGTAGGACTTCTCCCATAGTATCCACCACTCTTTTTATACAATATATTTTGGAATAGAATCTATTTTTGAATCTAATAGGATGTACATATCCTAATATTATCTAAAATAGGGATGAAACCATTGTCTAGGTATAACTAGAGTGAGTCCTCTTCTACTATCTAGGAATCCTGGTAGTTTTCTAGAAATCTGAGTAAATAAGGGTTCTGTTTGATGAGTTTTTTTCATTTCTTATATAGACTAACATGAGCACTTATATCTTGGGAGTGTTCTTGGGTCCCCTATGTGTCATCATTTCCTGAAATACTTATGAAAGTCCCCACAATCCATACACCATCCCACAAATATTTACCTACCCAGGTCATCACATCACAATGGGGAAGGAACTCTAGCTCTATAGTCATCTCTCCTAGACCTATGAACTTATGAAAATAAGTGTTGTAATAGGTAACAATTGACATTTTATTAACGTATTATTTCATATTAATGTTTAATTTATTTCATTATTGTATTACTAAAATAATATTTGTTTTCTTATGTAGGTGAAATATTTTTCTTGAGTTTGAATGCTTTGGTCGGAAACCGCTGCCATGGACGATAATTTTTTAGAGCGGATGGATGAAAAAAGGATGGAACATCATTGTTTTTTAACTGTTTGTTGGATAAATGTAATTTTAACCAAATTAAACATTGTTTGAAATGTATATATAAGTGTGTTGTTTTGTATTCATCATTTCAAGTAAACATATGTAGCATTTTTGTTCTTCTGTGCTTTGTGTGTGGGTGTTGTTTGTGTTATGTGCAGGTGTTGTTTGTGCTATGTATAGGTGATATAATGTGTGCAGGTTCTGGGCAGGTTCTGTGCAGGGTTTGGTTTTTCATAGGATCTTTGGCCTTTATCAGCGCTAGTTAAGCGCTGATAAATGGATAATATATCAGCGCTATTTTGAGCATTGATAAAGGTAGTTTTTATCAGCACTCAAAATAGCGCTGATAAAGGTAGTGTTTATCAGAGCTATTTTTAGCGTTGATATATTATACATTTATCAGCATAGAAAATAGTGCTGATAAAAACTACCTTTATCAGTGCTTGCTTAGCGCTGATAAAGGGGCACTTTTATCAGCACTTTTTTTTAGTGTTGATAAAATTCCCCCTTTATCGGCGTAATTTTTAGCACCGATAAAGGGGACCCCCTTTATCTTCACCGAGATTAACAGTGCTTTTTAGCGCTTTTAAAGACGATTTTTAGCGCTATTATAATCCCTATTACTAGTAGTGATTCTATAGAGATATGATTTTAAAGCATGTCTATTTGTCATATGTTTTGATATGTTGAAATTTTTATAATACCCATTTCATTTCATGGGTTATGATATGATGAATATTTATGATCTTGTGGAAGACATAAATAATGTTTTCATTATGTGGTTGGTGGGACCCATATATCCCTCAAATACAATGGGAAAATATTTATATATCTCGTGAGATAGACATGGGTAGAATGGAGAGTGAACCTCATATGTTAAGAAATGGTTTCTACAGAGGATGGTGGTGTATCCCACCAAATATGTGTATCCACCTATGCGTGAACCTGATTACAAGTTCACAATGTTATTCTTGAACATGATAACAAGTTTACAATGTTATGGTGAACCCATTTACATATTCACAGTATTATCTGTGGACCTAGTTTCATTTCCATAATATTATTTGAGGGCCAGATTTAATTTTATTAACCTAATGAGTGAACCTGTTTCAATTTACACATGTTCACAATATTGTATTATTATGTGTATTCCAATTTAATACTCTTATGGATCATTTCTTTGATTATATTTTGTTTCATGTTTTATGAATTTACAATCATTATTTCATGAATCTATAAAATGATCATTGATATAATAAGTATGGTTTTAAGATGTTATTCTCATGGTCTTATACACTTATGTTCATGTTATGCTTATTCATATATTTTTTCCCTTACTGAGAATCTAATATCACCCTATCTTATGTTTCCTTTCCCTAGGTTATGAATAATGGATTTATGTAAGGTGTGTCTATGAGGAGTATTAAATGGGAATATCATTCTATGAATAATTAAAGAAAATTCACCATATTAGAAGATTTTATTCCATGTTTCTAAAAGAACTAAAATATTATAGTCCTTGCGATTGCGATTATATAATGTATTGAATATTCATATAAAAAGATGTAATGTCTATGTATTTGAAGCTTGATTTTCTATATTTGGTATCCGAGGAAAGGATTAGTCAACCTTTAGAAACTACGATGATAAAAATTTAGTGAGATACCTAGGAATATTTCTAAGGATATATATAGGGATGCATTTAAGGATAAGTCTAATGATGATTCAATGTATAGGAACATGTTCTATAATTTTGGTAATGGATAGAGAGAGTGTTTTCATTGAAATATATTCTTATTTAGATACTAAAAGTGGATGTGGATCTAGAAAAGATGTACTGTGGTGTAAAAACCTAGAAAACACCATATTGAGCTAGAATTGATCGGGAACTAGTTCTTGACAATGGGAATTGTTTCACCCTTGGTTTGGCACTCCTAGGAGATAATATTTGTAAATTCACAAAGTCTTTATGAACCATCATGAAAGATTTAAATTGACAATGACTATAAATAACCTTGGATGAATCTCAAGTGTCATAGATTAAACATTTTTTTTATGATTTAGACATCATATAAGTAATTTATCATCACTAGGTGGTTTTCCACTATGGTTTGTGTTTATCATCTATGTTTTTTGTTTTAATCAATGGTGGGAACATGAATAAATTGGGTTAACATTGAATGTGACAATTAATTCATTGATGAGAAGAAAAAAGGGACGAGGAATTGAGTGAAGGATTTTGTGATTATGACTAATCAGTTTTCAGGGAACATTATCAACAATATATACTTTAACCAACACTCAAACTTACTAGACCAGAGAATGAACGAGTTCTCTGTTAGGTCAGGTGATGGTTACCATAGAGGATAGAAGATTTTTTTTACTATGTGTCGAGAATGTGGGAACAAACACCCAAGTGAATGTATTTGAAGAACATGTTGTTATTTTGACTATGGAAATAAAGGTCACAAAGAAAGTAACTATAATAGAAAATAAAATTTCAGTTAATGTAATAGATGAGAATATGGTATCTATAAGATATCAATGATTGTTGAATTATTTAAATGTGAAAATTATGGGCATTGTGAAAATATGTGTCCTAATGGGAAATCTTGTGAAGAGAATAAGAAATGAGGTACAATTAATGGTTATATTGATGATGATGAAGAGACTATAGATAACATGTTAAAGGGAATAAGTGTTACGGAATAAGACGATGAAGCTTATTTAATTTTTTGAGAATGAAGTGGGATAAATAATTTATTATGTAATGAAATTCAAATATTTTATTATCTGAATTAAAAAATATATAAGGATTGTTTACTATAAGTTTTCATTAAGGATATGATTGAATATATCGCATGATACTAATAGATTGGGAAAGTTATTTAATGGAAAGGTGATATTTTGATTATGGGAAGGTACCCCTTAATATATTATGGATGATGAGAAAATGTTGTTTTATTTGGATAAAGTAATGATTTGTTTGGATAAAGTGAATCAAATTCTATCGATGACCTTATAAGTAATAAATTATTTATTGAAAATCATTTTATGTTATCATTGATGGAGTTTAAAAAATAATTGGATCTATGTAATATATTCAATAATTTATTTTTATTTAAGGAATGAAGAACAATTTTTTATCATTAAAGTTATATGGTAATTAATTTTATGACCATGTTTGAAGAGAATATATGATAAAAGTATTCACATGTTTGGTATGTGAAAATCAAGATAGACGTTGTGATACACGAGAGATTAATTTTAAGTTTATTTTGGGAAATTTAGTCACCTTCTATCTCGTGTTTTGGATTTTAATATTTTGTAAGGTTTATAAGGATGACCATTTATGGAATGGTTTATGTTAAACTTTTGAAGAGGCTATATATATTAATTTATGTTTCACCATTTGAAGATTAAGCATCATATATGAAAACAATTTTTTATGATGATAAATAATGATAGACGGAATAAATTATCAATATGTTTTTGGATACTATATTTTTTGTGCTTTGGGAATAAAAAATCTACATTAATTTCTAGGAGTGATAGATGAAGTGTAAATTGATTAAGGCACAACCCAAGGGCGAGATTGTTCTTATGAAATAAAATGAAACAATGTTAGTATATATTTTTGTGAAAATTTATTCAACATTAAGAAAATGGACTTGAATTGAAATTTTTCCCTATTATGTTCATTTTTTTCTTTGTGATCATTAACATTATCATGTTCAAGTCCTCTATCACTCTCCCTCGGAATTTGGGTGTTAGTTTTCTCTTCAATGTCCATGTCTTACTTCACACATAGGTTCCCCTGTGTGGAAAATTATTTATGAGATAATTTGTGTAACCTTTATTTTTATAAATTTTCTTTTTTAAGAAGATTATTATAACTCATTTTTTTCAATGTGTGTTTCTATAAAGGAATTTTAAAATGTTAAACCTTCGATGACCAAGATGAATTTCAAGGGATAAATTAATTTTAATGGGGGTAGAATGTAACACCTTGAGATTTTGTGAAATATTTTAAAAAAAATTAATTTAATATTTTTTATTTTTATATTTACATGAAAAAATGAGTTTACATTATGTTACTTTAAATACTATGTTTGGTTTATGTTGTACACAATTCCAAGTTTAGCTTTTGTTACATGCAAAATCGAGTTTTACCAAACTAAAATATAATATTTTTATTTTTATTTAATAAGGCAGTTTTCCAATAGATGTTTGAATGATAGATATTATTAAGATTAACTAAATTATTAATTAATTGTTTACATATGTTTATATAATTATTTTTTGAAAAATTAATAATAAATGAAAATAAAATCTTTTTTAAAATAAAAGACCCTTTTTTCTGAAAATTTATTTTCGTGGCGCACTTATTTTAAAAGTAAAATTTTTCACTTTTATAAAATTAATTTGATAAAATAAAAATATTTTTCTAAATATTAATATTAAAATAATATTAGGGTGATTTTTTGGCATTTTTTTGATAAATTAATTTTTTAATGAATTGTAATAAATACAAAATTTTAATTAAAAACTAATTTTTTCTTTAAAAAATTAAAAATGGTAAACAATATTTTGAATTTTTTAAAGACAAAATATTTCAATTATACATACATTATTCCAATTTTTTTCATTATAATCAATTTCATATTTAAATTGAATATAATAAATTTTTAGAGTTTTGATCATTTATTCTTAAAAAACTCACTTTATTATCATGTCCGTAGGATTGATTTTCAATAAATTTCATCTACGTATGTAAATTGAATTTTTGAAAATGGATTAAATATTTTGAATTAGAAAAATTTATAATTTCTAATTAGTGATACATAATTTGTTTCCAAAGTGATTACTGAAAACAATTAAAATTAATTATAGTAATTAAGGTAAAATCGAGTTTACTTAGTTGTTAAACTTATAATATGATGAGTAAAATTACCTACCAACTTTTCTAAAACAAATTTAATGAATATATATATACCATTAACACCTTTGGATCATTTTGTATGATTTATTTAGATACTAATATGTAAAATTGACCTATATAATAAGTTATGTAATGAAAATGACAAACAAAGAGGAATATTTTATTCCTTCAACATTTATAAAGATTTGGGATAGGGTAAAAACATCATAATAATGGTTATAAATATTATTTTAAAATGTAAATTAGTTTTTTATCATGATAAATTATTTTAACTTTTTAGAGATTAAATAATTACTTTAAATTCTTAAGAAATTCCAATACAGGATTTATTTAGTTAATAAATAACTGAAATAAATGATACTAAAAATAATAGATTTAGAGTAAATTGAATTAATTATTATATTATTTTAATTTTTTAAATGAATATATCATGTTACACAAGTTTTAAATTAATATATTAAAATTAAATTTTTTATTGATATTTTTAAATAGAAATTAAATAAATAATATCAGAATTGACAATTGTTTCATTTTATATTAAATTTCATTTTGTTAAATGACTTAAAATTTTGAAAAATCATATATTATACCAATTTAGTATTAAATTTTAATAAATTTAAAATATTTTCCATTAATGGACTAATTTATCTTTTATAAAAAACATATTGACCCTTAAATAGTAAATACTTTGTTTGCATAGTTAGGGTTAAAGCTGTGTTTTTTCTAGTTTCAATTCTGTTAAAACTAATTTCCAAAAAAATATAGGATTTTTATTTGATAAATTATATATATAATTTTATAATAATTTTTTTTAATTTTATTATAATTATTACTTTAATTTAGTTCCAATGTATAAATTACTGAGGTTATAAAATCAGTTACCTTAATAATAACCAAAATGGTAAAAATGGGGATAAATATATGTTAAGGAATAACATTATAAAAATGTATTTAATTTTTTTTTTGAGTTGTTTATAAACTATATGAACCATAATCTCAATTATTATTCAATTTTTGAGCCACATGAGGTAAGGGACACCACTCAATAGTGAACAATGTTGAGTATTTATTGAAATTCCACTCCTCAACTATAAAAGGGAACTCACCCCCCCATTATTCACACCTCTAAATCCATTTGTTGCAAAAAAAAACACACAAAAAACACTTTTAAACTTCCATACACTAATCTTATAATTCATTCTTTGTTTATAACGAAAACCATGTAATGCCTTTGGTGAAATCCAAAAGGAGATACCTGAAGAAGAGGTAGCATTCATCAGCCAATGTTTTTATTTTGTTTCATCCTAAAACCAATTAATTTTTTTATATCATGATTATATAATGAAATTATTATATTAATTATAATGAGATATTTTTATGTTAATGTTATAACCTAAAACCACACAATCTTCCATAAAATGGGTTCTGTAATCAGTGTTCGTGGGTTCAAAGGACTACCGCTTCATGAACCGATGTCGTTCGTTTTTCCATCACCACATCTCAGGGTTGGGAATAATGATGTAAATAATATTTAAATATTATATATATGATGTTTATTATTTATTTATTATTATGTAATTATTATATAACACACACATGCATGCTTTCCATTTTGTGGGAATACGATAATGTTGTTCGTGTGTATAGCGGACTAACGCATTACGAAGTGATGTGATTCGTTCACGCATTACATGTAATGTATTAAGGTTAGTTTTAATAGAAATATGTGATATATATTTCATAAAAATACTAATATAATGATAATATATATATATATCATTTACTTTTATTTATTTCAATACAACATAAAAATTAAAACATCGTTCTTGCGTACGTACGACCTACCATCTCCATGAACGATGTATTTCATTTCCTATCCCTAAATTTTATGGATTACTATAGATATATATCATATCAATATAATGGTTATAATTATTTATATGATGAAATTGTGATAAAATTAGGATAACAAAAAATATAACAAAACAAAACATTTATGAAAATCAAACTAGTTATTACCTGAAATGTAATAATAACATGTAATTGTTAAAAAACAAGTAATAAATAGTCATAAGAAAACAATATATGATATGATATATATTAAAATTTTTCTAATATATATATATAATAAACTAATATTTATTATGCATTAATTTTTAATGAGCATAACTAAATTCAATACTTAAGGTAAGGGATTACTATCTCACTTTTATTTTTTATGATACACATGATATATTCACACCATCTTTATTCTATGTGGTGTATATGATTCCCATGAATTTATCTTATGATTGTTCTCTATAAAATTATTTCTATTCGCATATCCATTTTAGGATCTCTTTTTATTGAGTTTTATGGTTTAAAATTTCACAATTTTGTAAGGGGATTTCTAGTCTCACTTTTTTTCTAAGAGACTTGTGTCATATTGACCACTAATTTATTTTCTATGGTGTATAAACTACCATGTGAAATTATATATCATGAATATAAATTATTTCAGGATATTTAACGTTTCCATTGATGTTATTATTTCATGGGAATTATGATTGAAACGTTACTAAAGTAGTAATAGATATTTCGCACAATTTTCCTTTATTGAGACGTCATTATATTGTGAACCTATTCTATTTCATGAGATGTATATATAACCATTTTGAATGTAATATTTTGAATTTATTCATCCTAATGATATTTCATGTGTCATTTAATTTTATTACTCCGTGGGGATTATGAATCAAGGTTACCAAATTGGAAAGAGTTTTATGTTACAATCTTATCGCTTATTGATATTTTTTATGAGTATGATTCAAATAATGATATATCATGATCTACATATAAATAAGCTCATTTATTTTATTCTCATATACTAATTCATGATATAATCATGTAATGGTAAAATTTACACTCTTTTTTAGTTAAGATAATTAATTAAATGTTTTTATAAAATTCTTACTTTATTTTTCTCTTTGGTCAGGAATCCGTTTTCGTCCAAAACCATGTATTCTAAAAAAAATGAAAAATGTTTAATTTTTTAAAATAATATATTAAGATCATTTATATAGAAAAATAATTTAGAAATATTTTATTTTTAAAAAAGTGTTTTTAATTATTTTCAAATATTCCTTTATAGGTTTTAAGGTTTATTTTCAAACCACAGGATTTCAAATTTTTTTTAAAAGTGTTTAAAATTACTTTTAAGGATTTATTTATATATTTAAAAGTTTATTTTCATGGAAAAGTATTTTCAAATTGTTTTATGTTTTAAAAAGTGTTTAAAAGTGTTTTTAAATATTACTTTATAAATATTCAAGTTTATTTTCCTAGAAAAATGTTTTCAAAATGTTTTATGTTTTAAAAATGTGTTTTTCAAAGTGGAAAGGATATTTTTCTCAAGAAATGTTTTAAATGATATTTCAAGATTTTTTAATAATTTTTCAAAGTTTTTTTTAATGAAAATTGTTTTAAAATTGTTTTATGTTTTGAAAATTAATTTTTAATGAATGGTTGGTTTTTCTTTTGAAGTGATCCAAGAAATCTTTAAAAATACTTCTCCATATATGATGTCATCCACTGATGTAACTTATAATTTACTAGGGATATAATAAAAGGATACCTTTGTTAGGATATCTCTAAATGGTTAATGTTTATGATGAAAAGGTTTTTATAAAACATGTCTATCTTCCACATGTCATAACAAGAGGAAATTATTATGACAACAAATTATTTTAATAGGTTTATGATATGAATAAATGATAATGAAACCTATCTCTTTTCACAAGATATGATATGGTGATATTTTTATAATACCCATTTTAGTTCATGGGTGATGATATGATGAATGTTTATGATCTTGTGTAAAACATAAATCTGATTTTAATTATGTGATGGGTGAGACCAATATCTCCCTATAATTCCTTGGATAAATGTTTATATATATAATGAGATAGAAATGGATGGAATGAGGAGTGAACCTCATATGGTAAGATAGGTATTCCATTGAGGATGATGTTGTGTCCCTCCCAGGAGGTGTAGCTACCAATGAGTGAACATAATTACATGTTCATAATGTTCTGTGTGAACTTCATTACATGTTCACAATATTATGCTAGATCATGATCGAAATTTCATAATGTTATGAATGGAACAAGTTGCATGTTCATATGTTTATTTGATGTACTTATTTCATGTCCTTAACATAGCGAGTAGACCTATTTCTATTCACACATGTTCAAAATGTTATAAGGTTATATGTATACCACAAATTCCATGCCATATGCCAATGAAATGCTCTTATGGATCATGTTATTTGATTATCTTGGGATTAATGTCTTAGGAAATACCAATATTTATTCCATGTATTAGGATTAGGATCGTTTATATGCATGATATGACTTCCAAATGTTATGTTCGTGTTCTTATAATCATTATGTCCATGTTATAGTTAGAATCTCATTTCTTTAGCCTTACTAGGAATCTGAGACCACCCTTTCTTTTTTTTTCTTTCCCCATGTTATGATGAAATTATTTATGTAGGGTATGTATTTGGGGAGTAATAAATAGGAATATATTTTTGGGAATAATTAAATATCATTATCCATATTAGAATATTGTGTTCCAAGATTCCAAATCCACTGAACTATTGTGGTCCTTGCACATGTTCCTGTGTAATGTATTGAATATTAATATAAAAAGATGTAATATCCATGTATTAGAGGCCTATGATTCTATAGTAACCTTCTGATTGGACTATAGATGCAGAGGAAATCATCTATTTATGGGGTCGTGTTATTGTGACATTGTGTACGCTTGAGGATTTGATACACGAGTTTCATGATTTGAAGTGGGTAGTGAAACCCTATTGGACCATGATATACCATTATTATTGGATAGAGTATTGGTGTTCGGGAATGGAAAAGTATATTGTGGGTTTTGTGACACAATATTACACCTATCAGTAGGCGAAGGATGAGCATCAATGGCTTTGTGGTCTATTACATCCATTTCCCACTCCAAAAATGAAGTGGGATAATGTCTTAATGGATTTTGTGGTGGGTCATCCAAGGAGCCCTCAGAATACTAACATGATATGGGTGATTATAGATTATTTGTATAAATTATCCCATTTCATTCCTATCTAGAAAAATTTCATAGTTGATTATTTGGTGGATATGTATGTTTAGAAGATAATACATATTCACTGGGAGCCACAGTTTATAGTTGTACATCATGATTTGTGATTTACTCCACACTTCTATAAATTATTACATAAGGAATTGTTTACCCAAGTTTTTATGAGTATGGATTTTCACCCACAGACATATGGGAAATCAGAGCATACTATTCAGGTGCTAGTGGACATGCTACGAGCATGCGTCCTATGATTTATTAGATCTAAAGAGAAACGCTTAGCACCTGTTCATTTATCTTATAAAAAAATTAATCAGGATACTATCCAGATGGATTTATATGATTAATTTTATGGTTGTAAATGTAGAGAAACATTATATTGGTTGGGGGAAGGTGAATTAGATTTTTTGGGATAAGTCTCGTATAGGAGACATCAGAGCAGGTTTAATTGATTCAGAAATATGTGTTTGCAGTTCAAGGTAGAAAACATTCTTATGGTGGATGATGTTTTCAACCTCTTGAGTTTATATTAGGTTATATTTTATTCCCTAAGGTGTCACCAAGATTGGGACACCATAGGATTCAGAGGTGGGTAATGTTAATACCCATGTTTGTCGGACCATTTGTGATTCTAGAGAGGATCAAACCGATGTACTATTAATCAGTACTTTTATATAGTTATAATTATATGAATGATGTTTTTCATGTGTTATACCTTCAGTAGTATCACCCTAACCCTTACCATGTGATCAATGATGATGATTTTGATCTTGAGGATAATTTCTCCTTTTTGGAGCATATGTTTCATGTTGTGGATTGTAGTGAAAACGTGATGTAAAGAATTACCATGATGATTGTCCAAGTATTGTGGAAACATGGTCATGTTTAGAGGAAACATGGGAGAGTTAAGTAGATATTTGGGTCTAGTGACCCTTCCATTTCACATTATAGGCCTAGTGATGCTTGGTAGTACACCTTGTAAATTTTTTGATATAAGGTGGGGAGATTATAAAATCTCAACCTTATGAATATTTCTTTTACTCATTCCTGATAACCATTCACCCTGGTTTTATCTCCTTTTTCTTTTGGATTTTATTAGGTACATTAAAGTGAGTTTTGGATGATTTTTTAGGGTTTCTAGGCAGTTCATAGTAGGTGCAATATTTTCCCAAAATGTGTTCCCACGCCTATAAACTGTTGACCATAGGATACAGGGCTATCACACGGCTGGTCCCTTATGAAACAACCCATGATCCAAATGAGTAGAAACCATGCACCCCAGACAATAGGGGTGGCAAGTTTTTATAACCGTGAAACCTGTTTAAGAAACCTTGTACATGGTTATTAAAAGATCTAAAAATTTGATAAATATTAATGACACCCCATTTTATATCCCAAATAACACCCACTTGATCTAATATGATTTATTTTTCTCTTGGTGGCTCTCAATAGGATTCCAGGGCTCCTCAAACTCCTTTATATTCGAATCGAACAACAGATGGAATAAATCAACACCACCCCAATATGTGATCTCTTCCTAGATTAGGTTCATCACCCCCTATGATCTTTTTATCCCTTTAGAGATGGAAGAATCCTCCAATTTTTGTTGTTTTAGATATGGTTTTTAATGGATCATGATTCTTTAGATCTTGATCCCTAGGATTGGATCCTAGATCTCCCCCATAATTTTTAATTTTACCATTAATCATCAAATTGAGAGATTTAGTTTCGTGAGTATTCACCAATGATCCTACTAAAGTTGTTATAATTTCTAATTCCTATAGGAATGATCATGATATCATGTTTTTAGTTTTACTATTGTGTTTCCACATTATTAAATATCTTCTAATTTAGAAACATTATTTTATTACCATATAATTGTGATACCCTTTAGGGATCCCATACAACCTGTTGGAGATTATGAGATTGGTCATGATGGAAACCCGTGGGGTATTCTAATATCCTTAAATGATGATTCTTGAAATGATGAAATAGGAATAATGGGTATATGGAATTGAACTAAATCCTTAGTTCATTATTTGGTAATGGAATTTAAAGGATTTGTTGGTTTAACATAAAATGGTTAATGAGATGAGTAATGATTGATGTTAAATGGATTAATGGGTGATTTCTCATGTTTTTCCTTTTGATGAATGTAATAAATCCATGGTTGTGTTTGATAAGTTAAATGGTGTACGGTGTTCTATAATATTAAAAATAAGGTCACTAATGATGAAACTTGATATATATCTTTATGTAATGGTTTATAATATGTTTTGGGTGAGGGATTGAAGCTCCAAGTACCCATGGGGTTCCAGACTAATACTCTAGGCCCTTGATGTATATTTTTATGTGAACGAGAAAAAATGAGTTCTGGGTGAGGGAATGATGCTCCAAGTACCTAAAGGGTTCCAAACTGATGCTCTAGGTCCTCAATGCATGCATATAAAGTAACACTTGGCTGATGCTCCAAGTATTCATGATAATAGTACCTTGAATAATTCTTTAGGTTACTGAGTCAAATAGGAATTAAATAGAATAATGAAATCCCAGGAAAATATTAAAATGTAAAATTCACATGGTGGTTGGTTCAAACTCCATCATGGGCCAAAGATAATATGAGCAGACAACTAAATAATAATAAATGTGAAACCTATTTACCTTTTCATTTTTATCATTATTATTTATAAAACTGTATTCACTTTTATAGATTGTATATTGATTAAGATATTATTGATGGTGGCCTACATAGTTCTACTCACACCCTACTTAGAACACATGACTGGTAGACAAATATAATTATTATTTTTTGGAAAGTATTAGGGAAAGATACCTATGTTATACGGATGAGTTTGTATTTGGAATGGATCATGGATGAGGGAACTTGTCACGTTGTCATGACCCATTTAGGAGATGCCAGTTTTATTTATTTTTGTTTTTAATTATACACTTTACACTTATATGACAATAAATATTTACTTCTTTGGATTATGGTCATTTTAAATTTTCTTTTGGATTCGTCATCTGATGCAGTCTTTTTATATTGAATATGGTTGATTATTATTTTGTCCTTTATTTATTTATTTCAATTTCTTAACTTTGATAGAGAGGGTGCTGGATACCCATGTTATATATTATATCCTTACATCTAGTTGGCTTCCTCAAGCATACGGGGTGTAGCACTAAAGGTCATGTGGTGAACCATCATAGGGAACCAGTATGTGGCAACCATGTCAGGACATTACAAGGAGGAACCATGATTGGACAACTGAACATCTTGGGATGGAATGAGGATCCCATAATACCCATATAATTGTGTAGGTATCCATACCTAACCCATTATAGACACTTCTCATGTGAATGGGGTAATAATCGACCAAATAACCATGGTATGAGGTTCATATGGTTCGAGAGAACATGCCCAAATACTCAACCTAGAAAAAGTTGACATGTTTGAGGGTGTTTGCTTGACATTTCTTGAAGTTCTCCTCAACATGTCTAGATAATTTTTCTGACATGTCTTGACTGTCTCTTTAACATGTCATGAGTGTCTTAATATTAGGTCTTTAGAGTCTTTCAGACCTGGATGACATGTCCTAGGTAGGTTTGTATGATCAAAGCTAATATTCCATTGGGTTATCACTGAACAATGATGAATTTCCGGATGTTCCTTTCATGATCGAAGATGATATATAAAAATCCCTTAACATGATCAATTCAGACATATCATAGGGCTTCCACATGATTTGGATGACATGTATGGAGGATTTCCGTGTCACATGGATGACAGGTATGGAAAATTTTTCATGACTTGGACGACATGCCCAAGGGTTTCCACATGATTCGACTGACGTTTCCTGGGAGTATTCATGTCATCTACATATACACCTAAAATGGATTCATTTTTTCAAATATGGTATGTCTGGAGGCCATTTTCTAACTTGGATGATTCGTACAAAGTAATTTTCATGAATTGGATGACGTGCTCGGGTGTTATCACAAAACGTGAATGACTTGTCTAGAGGACTGTCATATGACCTAGCTAACATGTAGAATGATTTCAATATGGGATCGCTAACTTGTATAGGGAGACTTTCCATGATCAAGGCTATCACATCCAAAGGTTTCGTGTCATCAAGGATGATATGTCCATTAGACTTCAAATAACATTGTTGATATGTATAGGGGACTTATCCTAACATGGATGACATGCTATAGTGCTATCACTTGACATGGATAACATTTCTTGAGGGATGTCAAATGACCTGGATTAAATGTATTAGTATTTTCACATGAATAATGAATATTTAAAATGAATAAAATGGTCCTATTTTAAGAAAATAAACATATCCATCTTCACACAAGGCTTCAATCATTTTAACCCTTTACCACATAAATACCTCAATGTTCCGGATACATTATCTTGTTGAGACATAATGTGAACATGTTCATACATATAAATTCATTTTCATAATTCTTCCATTTCACCATAAGTCCATTGCATGATCAACATGGTGATCCCGTGAGGAATTATAAACACTAAGAAAACACTTAAGTCATTCCCCATGTTTACCAGAAGAAAGACCCATGCGATTGTGAGGCTTTGGGATCCATGAAGTATTCTCTTTAATCTATGCTATTGTGTGTGTGTTTTTGTGATAAGGGGGAGTAATTTATAGTCCTCTCCTCCATAGATCTATGCAACTTTATAAGGTGTTTCTATCATATATATGTTCTTCAGTTAGGGAGTATCATGTGTTTCACATGAACCTACCATAGGTCATCCATGGAATAATATTTGTGTCACATGGTAAAAGAAAAACATGAGATAATTCTATCATATCCATATTTATTAGACCCAGGTCTTGTTAATGGGATTTTTCATAATTAAATCAACATGTCAAAGGGCCTTCTCATGATTGGGATGACATGTTAGGGAGTCTTTGTGAGATCAGTACACTTGTCAAAGAGGATTTCACATGATCAAGGGAAACTTGTCAGGTTCCCTTTGAAAGATCATGTTGGATCATCAAAGGGCCTTAACATGAAAAACAACATAACTCTCCTTGACATAAGGGAACTTACTATTTTATCTTTTATATTACAAACCATATGGAACTATCCCATATATTATCCATCAGGGTTTTGCGTGATTATGTGGACATGTCTGAGATCCTTTTCATGATGGAGGTGACATGTCTAGTGGCCTCCACATGATGAGCACAAAATTTCTATTGAGACTTCTCATGCTTAATGGACTGATCATGCAGAAAAAATAAACCCTTCAAATTAAACAAAACATAACTTCCTTTTCATTAGGTTTTTTTTTCATTCCATATTTTTATTTTATATTTTCCATGACCTTATACTTTTACCCATTTATTTTATATTTTGGAATCACATTATAGATAATGGATCTCCTAAAAAATTTCAAGCATTGTAATGGATGGTCACTCTGCTTGTCTATGGTGCATCACATGATCAATGTTGGATCTCACAAAGGTGTTCGATCATCACCACAGACAGTCACCCTACTTGTATATGGTGATTAGAATTACTGAATATATGTGTTCAAGTAGATTATCATGATGAAAGTGGAATTACAAAAGGATTTCATGTGACATAGATGAATTTCCACTGTGGATATTGTGTGATCATTGAACTGATCACATGAGCTATATAATCCCTTAACATGAAAATTATTGTAACTTCAATCGCATGAAGGTTATCTTAATTTAAGATTTTATTTATGGATTTATTGGGGGATTTTTAATAATTTTAACACTACGGAATAATGTGACTGATCTTTTACCTCACACGAGCAGGCTATAATTATCCTGAACAGTCCCTCTACTTTCCCATTACTCTCGAGGGGTGTCGCATAACATCTGAAGTGTCATGTGGTTTTATAATAGGGGTCACATGAAAAAAAGTTATATGTGCCCATTAAATGACCATGTGGGGTTTTACAAGGGTTATGAAGATTCCCATACCCTAGTTTTTATGAAATCATCATGATACTAAGTTCAAATGATCTAGGGAGATGCATGATCAATGATACACATTTTTATATATTAAATTGTATCATTGTTGTATTGCATAACCAAAGTCGCTTAAATGTTATTCACAGACCAAGGACCACTTTAGGGCATCATATGATGTTCAATTCTTCATGTGATTTTATAAAGGGGGTAATGCGACGTAGTTTCACCAAAATTTCTCTTCCAATTCCCATGACACTCAGGTTTGAAATATATATTCTCTTCACACAATGGTATCAAGTGAAACATAGATATTCTCAGGTGCACAAGAATATTTCATGTGTGCATCATGGAATTACATAAAATTGAGAAGGTTTATTAATTCTTGAGTGTTATTTATGCTTAACTTTCATGGTGCATCAAATGAACTCTTCAAGTCTCAATCATATCTGAACATATATTTTCTATTCATAATTACTCACATAACAGGGTATGTGGTAATTCAATATCTTTCTGGGTGAAGGTAGGACCATGATATTTTCTCACTTTAATATTCGCATCCTGAAGTATACATATGTGAGATCTTAGTTTTATCATTAAGTGACACTGAATCCCTCACAGAATCATATTCCTTCACATGATAGGTTGTGTGGTGCCTCAGCCCTCTGCTTGATCAATCATGTGATGCCCTATCTCTTTATGTAAATGAAATAATGAAGTAACACAAAATGTTATTTTGGTAACCCTTATATGGAATACTGTAATGTTAATCACATATACATTATATGGGCTCATGATGTTCTATTTTTCATAGAAAATGAGATATCTCTTCCCCTGAATTGTAGCCCCTCAGAATCTAGATATCCATTAAGTATTTACAAATGAGGTATCACATTGCTTATTATCATTTTATAATGGTAGTGTGTTTGATAAATAAATTCAAATATTCATCACATTGATGTAATCATCCATAGATAGGAAAATAATTCTATGTTAAGAGATAACTTAGAAACACTGAAGCTTTCAATGTTCTTCATGAAATGTCAAAATACATGGAATCCCTCTTTTAAAAAATTGGATTTAGATGATCACATAACCTCATGGTGGATTCACATCATAATTTAATCCACTTAAAGATTTCAATTCATGTTCAATGAAGATTTTTCACACACACGCTATTTCTAAAGTCACTTATTTTTATAGTAAATTTTATTCCTATGCTCTATACGTGCATGGTGATAACCACACAACTTGTCTTCACTCCATGCTCAATTTTTTGTGCTAAATGCATATCTTGTTCCCTGGTCAAATCACTAGACATTCTATATGAGGATATTATACTTGATTATCATCCACACACTCAACCATGCAGGTGTGGTGCCCTTCTTTTTGAAGTACTAGAGGATCTTATATGAGCCGCACTTCCAACCCGATCACCATGGAAAATGTACTCTGTACTCTGATAGTATCCATGGAAAATATTTGCAACATCACCCATCTACATGGAGGCTTCATGTTATACCACAATCATTATATCATTACTATCTCTTTATTTTCATTGCAGGCATCTTGTGTGCCCAAAGATATTTCATACCACAACTGTGGCCCCCCATAAGAACCCAAGAGTTATGATGTGGGCCATATCATATTATAATCCTAGAGCATTATTTAACTATTCCTTAATTTATAATATAAGTGGAATAAACTTCTCTTCAAATGATATAATATCAAGAATGTTTCTTCTTATGATAGTGTTTCATATGGAAGTCTTGGAATGGGGAGTTGTGGTGCCAAAAGGATCTTGCACTCAAGGTTTTCTAGTGTACAATATGAAGTCCAGTTGCAATAAAAAAACTAAAACCCTTTCACCATGAGGTTGAAGAAGAGACCTGAATCATCATTTTATCCATTTCCTGATAGTTCAATTGTTATTTTATTGAATTTTATTTATTATCATTATTATTATTTGTAAAAGCATAATAATAATAATAATAATAATAACAACTTACAATACTTCGTCCACTTATTATAAACAATTTAAAAAACCCCAAGAATCATTTAACACATGTCATTATGCATTATAATCAGTAAAACACTCATCAAATGTGTCCATCCAATGAAAAGTTCATGGAATACATTTAATGGGATAAAAAATTAGAAACCAAAATAAGAATTAAATATTATACTCTATTGATATATCATCCCTCTCTCAACTTCTTCTTCCTAGTAATTATTCTTGAATCTTATTTTGTGATTTACTAAATCTCGTTCCCTCTGATCAAGAATTCAGACAATGTCATAGACTATGTTAATAATCCAAAGAGTGGGTCCTCTTACTCACATATTACTTCACCAACTTTTAATAAAGTTTACATTGGTTTAGTTTTTAATTCACCTTCCTTAACATGAAATAACCAATTGGTTAACTCTAGTTGTCCCCTATGTAATATGAAATCTTATTTTAATATTACTAAATTAATTATGAAAGATTAATTTAAAAATATAATTACACTGAAATCTTTAATTCTTTATAGTCCTTTAGGTTTCAATAATTCATAAAACTCATTTTACTAAATCAATGTATTAATTTTCCCTTGTTCTTAAAACATCATTCTTCAGTAATCGTGATACATTTGAGAAACCCACATTAGTCAATAATACATTCCTTATCTACATTTATTGATCTCACTTTATATATCTACCTTCAATAAAAAACATTTCATATCTACATTAATTTTTCCATAACTAAGGTGGCTCCTTTTTCACACCTAGGAGGTACGTCATCAATAGATTATTTATCATAATATTATAAAAGAAGAAGAAAAAATCAATGATCATTCACTTAATCATTTTTTCTTTAAATCCAAGTAATATTATTCTTTCATTTATTTACCCGTTTAGTTACTGTAGTCATATTATTTTATTATTTTATCCAAATAGTCTTGAAAAATATATTACATAAGAACTATTCCTCAATTGTTTTCATAGGTGTATCATAGAATCAGTTATACTTTTTAAAATAAAACTCAATTAAATTGTTAATGTACCAAAGTAAAAACATATATTAGTTTCCATGAACCAATCCTAGAATTTAATGCTTTATAAATTGAGATAATCGAGGACTCATTTTTCTTCACAAATATAACACGGAATAAATAATTCTTCCAATGAAAAAATTTACATATCCTCATCTTAATTTTTTTTTCAAAATTATTGGTTTCATGTGAATTTAATAACCCTAATAAACTACATAAATTATCTCCATCATGGAATGATGAATCAAAATTCATTGATATATCTACCTTCCTTAGTGAATTTGATTGATACCTATAAATTGAACCAAATTTATCCTCAATGATCTTCAATCGAAAGAACAATCCCTTCAAAACATGATTTAATTTGAAATAGTTCAGCCATGACCATTGAAATGAAATCCCTATAATTTATAATCTAAAAATATATTAGTGTTTATCCACAAGATCGATGATCTGATCAATACATAAGTTATTTTAGAACTTTGGTTTGATTCATTGATGATTGAACTCACATCGAATCTTTGATTATATTAATAGATTATTCAAATAGAAAATGGATTATGGAAGTCATATAGTTTATTAATTATTCAATTCAATTCAATTTAATTAACCATAATCATTGAATTCCTAACTCAAAAATCCTTTATTCTTGACTCCATTTAATACAGGTCAACCAATGCTCGAGAATAATCTCATGAATCTAGATTTCTCAGTAGAGTGAACGCAATGTTGTATATTAGTTTCATGGAATGAACCCTACATAAATGGGAGGGAACTTTAAGATGATGGAAATAACTTTGTAGAAATTTTTATTTGAGACTTATATTATTTGGACTAAACCTTATGAGTATGAAAAAATAAACCTCATTAAATAGACTAAGTTATATTATAATTTAGGATGTTCCTTAAAAATAATTTAAACCATGTATTTGGTAATTTATAAACAAAATTCAATGTTATGGTGTTGTTCCTTAGCTAAATTATTCTTCATGTAGATGAAAATGATCCTTAAAAAATAGCTCCTCCTTGAGAAATAACAAATTCATCAATTACACAAAATTGACCATACATATTTCATTTCTAGCAGTACAAAACAAGGTCTTTATAGAAAATATATCAAAAAGTAATATGATGAATTCAATGATTTGAACATAATCATCAACCAAAATTAAACATTATGATTCAATATTTATAAATAAAAATTAAAAATATATTATAAAAATGATATTAATAATAAAAAATAGAAATTTTAAATATTGACTTCAAATTTCAATATAAATTTATAAAAATCCATAAAATATTATTTTAGTGGAAGTAAAACTAAAATAAACCAATTTTTTATCTTAAAATATATAAAAATTAATGCACTAATAAATTGATATATTTTTCAACAATAAAGTTATTTTTATACAAAATTTTGAACAATTTTATTTTGGATAAAAAATGATAAAGATTTTGTTATTTATCTGTTAAAGAACATTTAAACCCCAAAACACAAGAATTACTTAAAATAGATATGGAAAGAATTTAGTATATTAAATATATTTAACCTTTCTTGAATATTTGTTTGTCACGACCTGTCCTCGGGGCCCATGTTGTGACTACCCAAGCCCGCCTTCCATAGGCCAAGGGCTAGCAACTAGCACCAAAGGCATAAATCCCAATAAAAAGGGAAGGCATTGCATTTATAAATGTAAACAACACATAAGAGTACACAATATAGGAAAGCACAAAGTGATACTGAATACAAAATTAAGTGCTGAAAGGTAAATGGGACAGAATACAAACTCAACTGAAAGTACAATACAAATGAAAAGCTAGTACAACAACTGTAATGGAAAACAGCAACCACTGAGTCATCCTACGGAAATCCCACCTGAAGGGTGGGTACATATAGTCTCCTCAGCACCTCGGGTCCATCCGTCAGCTCCGAGTATGTCTCACCAAGTGGTCCACCTCCTTGTACCGTCCAACTTTACAAGCCTCAACCACGATCAGTGTTATCCGTCGTCTACAACCAACACAACGTAGTGCATGCATTGCCCGTGCATGGGTGAGTATAACGATACTAAGTAGGGTCCCCGAGACCTTCAAAGGTCTCCCAGAATCCACGAAGGATAAAACACAAAGGAAAGATACAATCACAAAGTATCAACCAACTCTACATAGGTATATTCCCATACATATACCTAAGTCATAAATCTCAGTTCGGCTCCAACTCTCGAGCCCAAGGACAACCTAGTCCACACACGAAATAAGTCAATCACACCGATGGTAATGATTGAAAGTCAAGAATTAGCTCACACCAGGTATACACAACTTAAAGAGTGTAAGATATTATTAGTTGTAGCCACTGAATCATCTTTTACTGTCGAACGGAAAATACTCGTAGAAACGTAAAACAACATTATCTCGTTGCTGTCGAACCCACAGAGGATTCAGTCCAATCTCGTTGTTGTCGAACCCACAGAGGATTCAGTCCAGTCTCGTTGCTGTTTAACCCATGGAAGATTCAGTCTAGTCTCATTGCCATCGAACCCACGAAGGATTCCAGTATAGTTGTTGTCACTACCGAGCCCACAGAAGATTCCAGTACAGTTGTCATCAATGCCGGACCCACGGAGGATTCCAGTACAGTTGTCTTCGCTGCCAAACCCATGAAGGATTCTAGTACAGTTTTCGTCACTGCTTCTGAACCCACGGAGGATTCCAGTACAGTTTTCGTCGCTGTCAAACCCACGGAGGATTCCAGTACAGTAGTCATTACAATCGGAGCAGCTCTAGGGTCCCCGCACACAACACGCTCGATTCTAGGAGGGTCCGCTCCTCGAGCCAAGGGGTCGATACATCAACTATCATGAAGTCTAGATTTGATGTATCCTGATGTTCCATCTCATCAAAAGGAACCCAACATGATAGATGGCATGTTAATCGGACGCCCGGTCTGAGAGTTATTAGCATTTTTGTTCTGGGAGCCCCATTAGAAATATGCTCGTTCCAAACCTGGAAATTTTTCAAAGTTGTCCAAAAGTCACATAGAGTATCGCAAAAGGACCGCCACATTATGAGGGTCCCAGTGCCGCAGATGGTGCATCGATCGAACACACGGTCATGAAAATATTCGCATTTAAGCGTACGAGCCTGGCCCGTTAGGCCCAGTGGGCTGGTGGGTCGGCGCAACCTAGTTCGGCTGGTCCGACCCTACTTCGATTGTCGGCCCAGCCTAAAGAAAAGCAGGGCTCGGTTTGAAGGGTGCTGCGCGGCCTGGCGGGGCATGGCGCGGCCCGACTTGCCGCGTGGCTCGACCCGAAGGAGGCCGAGCGGTCCGGGGGGAACCGGCGGCGCCAAGCGGCGCCGCGGTCCTCCATCGGCCCATATGGCTTTTGCTGGATGGATATTCGTTGGCCGAGTGGCCCACGGTTGCGGACCGCGGTTCTTCCGCACATAGCCGGCGCACGGCCGCCGCTTCCATTCGTCTCCATCGCCTCTCATTTTCGCCACCAAAGTATCCAAGAACAATCAGAGGGTAGTCGGGCCCTGTTCGTTTGGCCTGCGCCCTCCACGTTAGGCGGTATCAAATGGCCAATGGTAAAACATGATTTCATTGAGGGATAAAGAACAATTTTATTCAATTAAAATTGTAAAAAACCCCTACCTCTATTTCAAGAGCAGAGTCGCAGAGAGAGGATTTGTAGACGACATCGGGGTGCGTTTGAGGAGGAAGAAACATCTCCACACTTGTTAAGGAGAAGAGAAAGAATGGCACGTCACTGTTTTTCATGGAGTTGGAGTTCTTCGTCGAAGAAGACGTCGTTATTTGTGGAAGGCTAATGCTCTCCTTTAATTCTCCAAGGATTTCCCATCACAATATTTTCCAAGCCAAAATTAAAATAAGGATTTCCTTTATTTTAATAAACTTTACATGCATTCAAATTAATTCAAACTCTTTAATTAATTAATTGAAGAGTTCTTTAATTAATTGAGATGGGTTGGAAAAAATTAAATTGAGTGAGGGAGGTGGAATGTGGAGAGGCTCCACCCATTTAAATGAGGGAGTTGTCAATATTTAAATAATGGGTTTAAGCGAGTTGAAAAGAGTTATGCGGAGATGAAAGGTTGGGGCTCGTGTGGGCCCCACCTCACAAATATCTACACATGGGAAGTTATGTGGGTGTGGGACCCACCAATAACTTCTCCATGGGAATAAATAACCAACTCTCAAAATAAAATTGTGTACCACACAATTTTATTTAATTTAAGATTAAACCCCAAAAATTTACTTTTAACCCGCATAAAACGAAACTGTGGTAAAGGTCCCCTTAAGCCTATATCAATGCTGCGATTTCATCAGTGCCCATAGATTTAAATTCCTAGCACCAGTTCGAAAGATAGAAAAACCTGCACATACGTTTATTGAACGTACCTAAACAAAACATCAGAAATTGATTCTGGGAACACCGGGCCTTGGAATCAAGTGCCGTCAGAAACCGCAGAGTCGTAAAATTCCAAAGTATTTAAGAAAAAAATTTCCATGAAATTTACGGGTCTTTACATTACTCCCACATCAGGTCTTTACATCCCCATAAAGCTACAAAACACACTAAGAAAACAAATGGTGGTACTGAGATCGCATCTGAGCCTCCCACTTCCAAGTGCTCTCCTGGAGGTTCCCATGCTGCCAATGAATGTGCACCAGATGTATCGGCCATCCACTTAGGACCCGCTCCTGTTGATCCTCATTCTCTACTAGGACCTCCGCAAACGTCGCCCTGTCATTGATGTCTAGATCACCATGATCGATGATGTGGGTTGGGTCATGCATGTATCTCCTCAGCTGAGATACGTGGAAGACGTCATGCACCCGGTTCAACTGAGGTGAAAGGGCCAAGTGGTAAGCCACCTCCCCTACTCTGCTGAGGGCCTGGAAAGGTCCGATGAAACATAGAGATAACTTTCCGCCCATGCCAAATCATCGTAGACCCCATCAAGGTGAGACCCATAAGAAGACGTGGTCTCTATCCTCGAACTCCAGTGGTCTCCACCTTTTATAAGCATAGGAATTTTGACTGCTCTATGAAGTCTTCATCTGCTCCTGGATGATCTGCACTTTCACTATCATAACTTGAACCATCTCTGGTCCTACGAGTGTTGAGTCCCCAGGGTCAGTCCATCATAGAGGTAATCTATAAGGTCGGTCGTACAGTGCCTTATATGGTGCCATCCGGATGGTGGAGTGGTAACTGTTGTTGCACGCAAACTCTACCAAAGGTAGTAGATCCTCCCAACTTCGAACAAAGTCATGGGCACATGCACGAAGCATTTCCTCAAGTGTCTGTATGGTCCTCTCAGTCTTACCGTCCGTCGGAGGATGGAAGGCAGTGCTCAGACGTAGTTACATCCCAAATGCCTCCTGCAACCCCTTCCAAAGCCGGGAAGTAAATCGATCATCTCGATCAGAAATGATAGTCGATGGCACGCCGTGAAGCCGTATGATCTTCTGAATGTAGAGGCGTCCCAAGCTCTATACTGAGCCCTGATCTCAGATCGGTAAGAAGTGGGATGACTTGGTGAGTCGGTCAACGATCACCCAGATAGAATTGGGTCCTTTGGATGTACATGGAAGCCCTGTAACGAAATCCATAGACATCCCGTCCCACTTCCACTCTGGGACATCTAAGGGCTATACCAAGCCTACTGGTACCTGGTGGTCCTCCTTCACTTCATGACAAGTGAGGCATCGTGAAATGAACTCTGCTACATGCTTCTTCATACCCAACCACCAATGTTGTCGTCTGAGGTCCTAGTACATCTTTGCCAATCCTGGATGTACCACTAGACTGGAAGTGTGAAACTACCTCAGCACCTCCTCCTGTAGTGAAACTGGTACCATGGTACATCCCCTGAAGAGGATGAAGTGATCCCCTCCTTTAGAAAATCCATCAGGTGCCTACCCTGAGGATATTTGAGCACGCCGTGTCTCACAGTCAACGTCCCCATGTTGTACCTCTCTGACTAGCTGAAGAAGTGGAAAAGTGACTGTGAGAGACTGTAGAAAAGCTACTTCATCACTATCCTCAAAGGATATCTGCAATGCGGATGGCTGATCTGTCTTCTCTCATAGTAGCTGAATGCCCGATCTCCTACTGAGAGCATCGGCTTCAACGTTCTCCTTC
This sequence comes from Viscum album, assembly GCA_963277665.1. Lineage (NCBI taxonomy): Eukaryota > Viridiplantae > Streptophyta > Magnoliopsida > Santalales > Viscaceae > Viscum > Viscum album. The sequence continues at coordinate 2,092,332,079 of OY728152.1, forward strand.
CCAGGAGTATAGACTATCTCAAAGTCATAGTTCTGAAGGAACTCGAGCCAACGTCACCGTCTCAGGTCCAAGTCCTTCTACGAGAATACAAACCTGAGACTTTTGAGATTTGAGTAAACTGTAAACCATTCGCTCAACGAACTATGGGTGTGACTATCTATTTTTAAAGAACTCGACTACACCCTTTTTTGCTTATGTCCCATAAGAGCTGCTATGATTTTTCCCTTACCGAAAAGAGAAATCTAGTCTCATCCCCTAGATGAACCTCATTCTTTTCCTAATACAGTCAATCCTGACCTGAACGGTACTATTTCATGACATGGACGACATCATAAGGCCTCGACACTACTACCAAGATATCCAACCGTTACTCGAGCCTCCAAGGGTCGAGTCACACTGTCGGCAGCAGTGTGTGTTCACTGGGTTTCCTCTAGAAGGAATCTCAAAAATGAGGGTCAATTCAATGGTTTTAACCGAAACCTCTCAGTATCAACCACATTAAGAGGACTGGGAAGCAAACGTCACAAGAACAAGTGTCTTTTATTACTGCAGCTTAAAGTACAAAGGCACAAAGAATCCAAAAATAACGACATCAACAAAGCTAGAAGCATCATAAAAAAATGCCTCTAAGTCTAGAGCTAGTCCTGCTCCTGTCCACTTGCTGCTCGACCAGCTCCTCTGCCATGTCCGCCTGCTCCCAGGAGAACTCCATGGTCGAACCTCTACCTCTGCTTGGAAGGTCCCTATACTGCCTGTTGCTCATCTGCAGGACGGGTTGTGCTCGACCAGCTCCTCTGCCACGTCTGCCTGCTCCTGGCAGACCTCCATGGTTGATCCTCTGCCTCTACCTGAAAGGTCCCCCTACTGCCTGATGCTCATCTGCAGGATGGTTCGGGCAGTCTCGATCCAAGTGACCCTGCCCGCCGCATGCATAACACTGCCTTCTCCTCGTATGGATGGCTCTAATTCGTGTGCCCTTCACAACTATACCTATATCCTGTGGTCGCTCACCTATTGGCCTATTCCACTTGGACTTCTGTGTCATCTATCTACTACCGACTGTAGAAGACTCCTCTATGGTAGTAAATCCATACGGATAGAGCAGTAGCTCATGAGCCCGCACAGAGTGTAGAGTCGCTGGTACAAACGCCGCCCTGAAAAGACCCTCGACGTCTCCCCAGGTGAGAGTCACCTCATCGTAAAATTGGAGCATCAAAATCCACCACCTATCAGCTTCTCCCTAAAAAAGACTAACAACTAAGTACACCATAAAGTCGGCGGGTGTCCCAACTGTGTGGAGAACTCGTGCTACAACCTCCGGTGAGCACCTGGCTGTCTGAAAATCTACCTCACCTCAAATCCTCGGAGGCCTCTCTCGTTAGAACTCATGCAACACACTCAAGCGACATGCACTCTCTATTGCTGGAGTGGGGGGTATTGGTGGTCCAGCAGGTAGAGGTTATGCTGGTACCTCTACTATGATGGGGCCCTGCACCGAGGCCTCATCGCTTACTGAGCTACCATCTCGCATGTAACTCGGAACCCTAGCTGGCTACCTTCATGGGGCCATACTAAAAATCAACAAGCATGCCACGGTCAAACAATATACCTGGTGAGCTGAAACAAAGTAATCAAAAAGAAAACTTTTGAAACACACATGCAATCAGTGTTTTCGTGCACTGAGTCGGAAATCAGGGGTTAGGGTCCTGGTGTATGGATACGTCAGTCAGCACACCAACACTAGACTCCCTAGACTGAAAACCACACCCATTTATCTTAAAACTTTTTCTTCACAGAAAAGAATAATCAGAGTCTCGAGTTTTGTGGTAGAACTGACTCCTCTAATACCAATTTGTCACGACCCGTCCTCGGGGCCCGTGCCGTGACTACCCCAATCCCACCTTCCATATGTTGGGCGGAGAAAACGAGGAAAGATGGCAAGAGGGGGGGTGAATTGCCTTTTAAAAAATTGATTAAAAAATTAAAAATCAAAGTAAAGTGCAGCAGAAATAAAGAGGAAATCACACAAGAATTGATAACGGAGTTCGGCCAAAAACCCGGCCTACGTCTCCGCTCCCAACTCAACCGTTGAGAGATTCCTACCGCTTGCTTTTCAATGGTTTTAGCAAGAAACCCACTAGGCTTTGAGGTAGCACTAGGACCTATTACAGCTTGCTTTTTGTGGTTAAGCAAGAACCCACTTGCTTTTGATGGTTTAGCAAGAACCCACTAGCCTTTTTAACGGGTGAAGGCTAGCTCACCGGTGACACAAGCCATTTAAAAGGAAAGGCTTGAAGAAACCTCTTCACACCTTAATGGTGGTGTGAGAACCCAAAAGAAAGGGGGATGAGAAAGAGTTTGGGGTTTGTAGGCACAAACCCAATTTTAAAGCTCAAAATAAATATACAATAAAAACCGTATTTTGAGAAGCCTTGGGCGCCTTTGAATGGATGGAGATGTTGAAGGCCGCTTCCAAGCTTCTTTGGAGGAGCTCCTTGGATGTGGAAGTTGTTGGAGCTATTGGGGTTCCCTTGGAGGAAGTCGCCGGAGGTTGGCCAATTGATGAAAAATATGTCCGTGGGCTTCCGTATGGTTCCGGTAGGTGTCCGGGGCTTCCTTGGCCTTTATTTATAGGCATGGAACCCTTGGGGAGGCTTCGGAGCCGTTGGAGAGGCTAAAAGAGCCGTTGGGAGCCAAGTGGGCCAGCCTGGTCAAACTGCAACGACTAGTTTGACTGGCTCCACCGGCTGGCCGGTACAGTCCCACCGGCTGGCCGGTGTGTGCAAAAAGGCATAGGATTCCTGTCCAGGGGCCACCGGCTGGCCGGTGCCAGAGCCACCGGCTGGCCGGTGGCAAGACAGTAGCTGGCACTGTTGGGAGAGGGTTCCACCGGCTGGCCGGTGCTGAGGCCACCGGCTGACCGGTGGTGAGGCAGTGGCTCCCCTTTGAGTGCAGGTGCCACCGGCTGGCCGGTGGTCAAGCCACCGGCTGACCGGTGGTGAGGCAGTGGCTCTGTCTTCTGCCCAGGGTCCATCGGTCGACTGGTGGTGAAGCCACCGGTTGGCCGGTGGACTGAATTTCAGTCCAGATTGGCTTTTTGCCTTCTTGGCCTTCTTGGCCCAATTCCGTGGCCATCTGAAATGATTCCTATCATCCAAAAAACACTTGAAAAAGTATTAGATAAATATGAGGGTGATTGTGATCATGAAAATAAAACCTTGAGGGGTTCGAGAGGTACAACAATCTCCCCCTATTTTGATGATCACAATCACCGAAACAAACAATGTAAAAATACTGAAATTAAAGACATTCTTAAAAGATAATTTGAAAATAAATCAAAGCATGATGAAAAAGGATTCTCCCCCAATCAATCAAGAAATTTCTCCCCCTTTGTGATTATCAAAATAGAATGGGGCATAAAACTTGATTGAGGGAATATTTGAAAAACAAAAAGAGATTTTAAATCAATTGAAATTTTTGAAATTGAAATGAAAATTTGAATAACAGTTTGAATTGAAAGTTTTGAATCAAAAACCAATTGAAACCAAGAGTTGAAAATGAAAGATTGAATCGAAAGTTTTGAATAAAAAATTTGAAATGAGAATTTTGAATGAAAAATCTTTAATTCACAAAAAGGCTTAAAAGAACCTAACTCCCCCTAAATAAAAACAATCAATCACCGGGGAGAGGGATTTTGAAAAGAGATGATTTTAGGCCCGGAGAGACTCGCTAGAAGGGATTTTTCAATCCAAACTTGTCTCATGGCGGGTCTTCTCCTATAGAATTCGTCCGAAAAGAAAATAGACTTTGGTTGGCCGTACCGGGCGTTTTTACAATTACATTCATAAATAAGGTGCTCGGGTTTTTTACAATAGTTGCAAAATTTAAAACTAGAGCTCCCCCTTACAAAAACAGTTGGTGCATGGGAGGAGGAAGCTATATTGGTGTAGCCAAGTCCATTGGTGGTTCTAGATACTCGTTGAGAACCTAAGAGTTTGGACAAATTTTTTTCACCTTGGGTGAACTTGGCTAAGGATTCTCTAAGGTCCTTGATGGTTGATTCCAAAGAATCAACATTTGGGAAATTTTGGATTTTTAGGGAGAGTTCCTCCTTCTCTTTGAGAAGTTGTTCTTTTTCGGAGGAGAGTTTTTTGAAAGACTTTTTTAAAGCAACAAATTTTGAAGAGAGTTCATGAAAACCATTTTCAAGTTGGTCTCGCACATGTTGAAGTTCTTCATATGATAAATGATTAAAAGAATTGGAATTTGAAGAACAAGAGGAAGGGGAGTCGGAAGAAGTTACCTCATGGAATGCCATTAGGCATTTTGTACCTTGGTCGCTCGAGGAGGAGGAGGAGGATGATGAGGAGGTTTCACTCCATGTCACCTTGAGGACCTTCTTCTTTCCTTTTTCCTTTTGCGTGGCCCGTTTCTTGTTGAGTGGGCAATCGGGCTTGTAATGCCCTTTTTGGCCGCACCCGTAGCATTTCACCTTGGGCTCGTATTTTTCGGTGGGTTCTTGCTTTCGGTACTTGCGGGATTTCTTCTTCTTGTGCTTCTTCATAAACTTGTGCATTTGGCGGGCGAGATTCTCCATTTCCGAGTCGCCGCTTGAAGATGAAGTAGATGAGGAAGATGAGGATGATGAGGAGGAGCTTACTTCTTTTTGAACCTTGAGGGCAATGTTCTTTGGTGTCTTGATTGGTGTGCCCTCCTTTTGAGCTTTCCTCCTCATCGTGATCTCGTACGTCATTAGGGATCCAATGAGCTCCTCGACCGGCATGTTTTTGACATCCTTAGCTTCTTGGATTGCCGTCACTTTAGGTGCCCATGAGCTTGGAAGGATCCATAGGATCTTCTTCACCATAGTTTCTGCAGAAATATCATCACCAAGGGACTTTCTCCCATTGAAAACATCAGTAAAACGCGTAAACATTTCAGTAATAGATTCAGATGGATGCATGGTGAAAGACTCAAAATCTTGACGATACATGTCCAATCGAGTATCCTTGACTTTGTTGGTCCCCTCATGGGTAACCTCCAAAAGTTTCCAGATTTCGTGTGTGGAGGTGCATGTGGAAACTCGATTGAACTCATTTCGGTCAAGGCCGCAATGAAGAGCATTCATGGCTTTTCCATCAAGCTCAAAATTTCTAATGTCGGCTTGGGTCCATTTGGATTCGTCGGGGGTAGACAAAGTGTAACCCTGCATGACTATTTTGTAAATGGGATATCCTATACTTCTAAGAAAAGTGGTCATGCGGGTTTTCCAATAATTATAGTCGGACCCATCAAAAAATGGAGCCCGACCCAAAGAAAAGCCTTCGGGGGCGAAAGAAGTAGATGCCATCAAAAAGAGATCTTTAATTTGAAACCGTTTAAGGTATTACTCAAATTACCCCTCTGATACCAATTGTTGGGTGGAGAAAACGAGGAAAGATGGCAAGAGGGGGGGTGAATTGCCTTTTAAAAAATTGATTAACAAATTAAAAATCAAAGTAAAGTGCAGCGGAAATAAATAGGCAATCACACAAGAATTGATAACGGAGTTCGGCCAAAAACCCGGCCTACGTCTCCGCTCCCAACTCAACCGTTGAGAGATTCCTACCGCTTGCTTTTCAATGGTTTTAGCAAGAAACCCACTAGGCTTTGAGGTAGCACTAGGACCTATTACAGCTTGCTTTTTGTGGTTAAGCAAGAACCCACTTGCTTTTGATGGTTTATCAAGAACCCACTAGCCTTTTTAACGGGTGAAGGCTAGCTCACCGGTGACACAAGCCTTTTAAAAGGAAAGGCTTGAAGAAACCTCTTCACACCTTAATGGTGGTGTGAGAACCCAAAAGAAAGGGGGATGAGAAAGAGTTTGGGGTTTGTAGGCACAAACCCAATTTTAAAGCTCAAAATAAATATACAATAAAAACCGTATTTTGAGAAGCCTTGGGCGCCTTTGAATGGATGGAGATGTTGAAGGCCGCTTCCAAGCTTCTTTGGAGGAGCTCCTTGGATGTGGAAGTTGTTGGAGCTATTGGGGTTCCCTTGGAGGAAGTCGTCGGAGGTTGGCCAATTGATGAAAAATATGTCCGTGGGCTTCCGTATGGTTCCGGTAGGTGTCCGGGGCTTCCTTGGCCTTTATTTATAGGCATGGAACCCTTGGGGAGGCTTCGGAGCCGTTGGAGAGGCTAAAAGAGCCGTTGGGAGCCAAGTGGGCCAGCCTGGTCAAACTGCAACGGCTAGTTTGACTGGCTCCACCGGCTGGCCGGTACAGTCCCACCGGCTGGCCGGTGTGTGCAAAAAGGCATAGGATTCTTGTCCAGGGGCCACCGGCTGGCCGGTGCCAGAGCCACCGGCTGGCCGGTGGCAAGACAGTAGCTGGCACTGTTGGGAGAGGGTTCCACCGGCTGGCCGGTGCTGAGGCCACCGGCTGACCGGTGGTGAGGCAGTGGCTCCCCTTTGAGTGCAGGTGCCACCGGCTGGCCGGTGGTCAAGCCACCGGCTGACCGGTGGTGAGGCAGTGGCTCTGTCTTCTGCCCAGAGTCCATCGGTCGACCGGTGGTGAAGCCACCGGTTGGCCGGTGGACTGAATTTCAGTCCAGATTGGCTTTTTGCCTTCTTGGCCTTCTTGGCCCAATTCCGTGGCCATCTGAAATGATTCCTATCATCCAAAAACACTTGAAAAAGTATTAGATAAATATGAGGGTGATTGTGATCATGAAAATAAAACCTTGAGGGGTTCGAGAGGTACAACACCATAGGCCAGGGGATGGAGACTAGCACCAAAGGCATAAATCCTGATAAGAAGGGAAGGAATTGCCTTTATAAAAGTAAACAACACATCAGAGTACGCAATAGAGGAATGCACAAAGTGATACTGAATACAAAAGTAAGTGCTGAAAGTTAAATAGGCCAGAATACAAACCCAACTAAAAGTACAGTACAACTGAAAAGATAGTACAATAGCAGTAATGTAAAATAGAAACCACTGAGTCATCCTTTGGAAATCCCACCTGAAGGGTGGGTACAGATAGCCTCCTCAGCACCTCGGGTCCATCCATCAGCTCCGAGTACGTCTCACCAAGTGGTCCACCATCTGGTACCGTCCATCTCCACAAGCCTCAACCATGATCAGTGGTGTCTGTCGTCTGCAACCAACACAACGTAGTTCATGCATTGCCCATGTAGGGGTGAGTATAACGATACTCAGTTGGGACCCCGAGACCCCCGAAGGTATCCTAGCATCCATGAAGGGTAAACCAAAAAGGAAAGATAGAATCACAAAGTATCAAACAACTCTACTTAAGTATATGCCCATACATATACCTAAGTCATCAATCTCAGTTCGACTCCAACTCTCGATCCCAAGCACAACCCATTCCACACACAAAAGAAGTCAATCACACCGATGGTAATGATTGAAAGTCAAGACTCAGCTCACACCAGGTATATACAAATTTAAGAGAGTAAGAGATGATTAGTTGTGGCTACTGAATCAACTTTTACTGTCGAATGGTAGATACCCGCAGAAACCTAAAACAACAGTATCTCGTTGCTGTTGAACCCACGGAGGATTCAGTTCAGTATGGTTGTTGTCGAACCCATGGAGGATTCAGTCCAGTGTCGTTGCTGTCGAACCCACAGAGGATTCAGTCCAATATCGTTTCTGTCGAACCCACAGAGGATTCAGTCCAGTCTCATTGCTGTCGAACCCATGGAGGATTCCAGTACATTTGTAGTCATTGCTGAACCCACGGAGGATTCCAGTACAGTTGTTGTCGCTGCCGAACCCACAGAGGATTATAGTACAGTTGTCGTCGCTGTCGAACCCACAGAGGATTCCAGTACTATTGTCTCCACGGCTACCAAATCCATGAAGGATTCCAGTACAGTTGTCGTCATTGTCGAACCCACGGAGGATTCCAGTACAGTAGTCATTGCAGTCGCAGCCAGCTTTAGGGTTCCCGCACACAGCACACTCGATTCCAGGAGGGTCCGCTTCTCGAGAAAAGTAGTTGATATATCAACTATCACGAAGTCTAGAGTTTATTTATCCTGAAGTTTCGTATCATCAAAAGGAACCCAACAAGACATACGGCGCATCAATCAGACACCCGGTCTGAGAGTTATTAACATTTTTACTCTGGGGCCCCGGTTGGAAATACGCTCGTTCCAAACCCGTAAATTTTCCAAAGTTGCCCAAAACTCACATAGAGTATCGTTAAAGGACCTCCACTTCATGAGGGTCCTAATTTTGCAGACGATTCATCGATCGGACACACGGTCTTGAAGATATTTGCATTTCAGCAAACAGGCCCGGCCTGTTAGGCCAGGTGGGCTGGCGGGTCGGCCCGACCCGCTTTGGTGGGTCCGACCCTACATGGATTGTCGTCCCAGCCTAAAGAACCATGGGGCTCGCCATAAAAGGGTGCCACCCGGTCCGTAGGGCATGACCCGGCCCCAGGGGGCGCGACCCGGCAGAGCGTAGCCCGGCTGGCCGCAGCTCGGACGGCTGGCCGAGCGGCTCGGCCAGAAGGGGGCCAAGCGGTTCAGGGGGGGGAGCCCTGAACCGGCGGCACCAAGTGAATCCACCCTCCCAAACTGTCCGACCTTCTTAGAGCAAGCCGCCCACTCGTGCAGGCTGCGGTTCATTCAGCGTGGTGCCCTCCTGGCGCCGCTATTCTCCTCAGCCAGGTCGGCCACCTACCGGCCGGTTCGCCCACAGAACGTGGGCCGCAGTCTTCCACAGCACGGTGCCCCTTGTGGGGCCGCGATCCTCCTTCGACCCGGCCGGCTTTAGCCAGCTGATTCTTTATCGGCCGAGCGGCCCGCGGTTGCGGGCCGCAGTTCTTCTGCACGCGGCCGGCGCACGATCGCCTCTTCCGTTCATCGCCATCACCTCTTGTTGCTGCCGCTAAAGTATGCAAGAACAATCGGAGGGTCGTCAGTCCATGTTCATTCGGCTTGTTCCCTCCACGTTAGGTGCTATCAGATGGCCAAAGGTAAAACATGATTTGAACGAGGGACGAAGAACAATTTTATTCAATTAAAATTGAAACAAACCCCTACCTCGGTTTTAAGAGCGGAGTCGCAGAAAGAGGATTTGTAGACGATGTCGGGGTGCGTCCGAGGAGGAAGCGGCGTCTCCTCACTTGTTGCAGAGAAGATAAATAAAGGAACATAACCATTCTTCGTGGAGTCGATGTTCTTCATCTAAGAAGACTTCGTTCTTCATGGAAGGTTAAAGCTCTCTTTTAATTCTCCAAGGATTTCCCAGTATAATATTTTCCAAGGAAAAATTAAAATAAGGCTTTCCCTTATATTAATAAACATTCCAAGCATTCAAATTAATTCAAACTCTTTAATTAATTAATTGAATAGTTATTTAATTAATTGAGATGGGTTGGAAAAAATTAAATGGAGTGAGGGAGGTGGAATGTGGAGAGGCTCTACCCAATTAAATGAGGGAGTTTTCAAGAATTAAACAGGGGGTTTAAGGGAGTTGAAAAGAGTAATGGGGAGATGAAAGGTTGGGGATCGTGTGGGCCCCACCTAACAAATATCCACACATGGGAAGTTATGTGGGTGTGGGCCCCACCAACAACTTCCCCATGGGAGGAAATAACCAACTCTCAAAATAAAATTATGTACCACACAATTTTATTTAATTTATGATTAAACCCCAAAAATTATCTTTCAACCCGCATAAAACAAAACTGTGGTAAAGCTCCCCTTAAGCGTATACCGGCACTGCGAGTTCATCGGTGCCCTCGTATTTCAATTCTGAGCACCGGTTCAAAAGATAGAAAAACCCATACATACGTTTACGGAACGTACCTGAACAAAACTTAAGAAATTGATTCCAGGCACACCGGGCCTCGGAATCAAGTGCCGTCAAAAACCGCAAACTTGTAAAATTCCAAAGTATTTAAGAAAAAAATTTCCTTGAATTTAACAGGTCTTTACATTGTTACTTGATAAATGTTCTAAAATATCCATAAAAACTGATATGGTTTCAAATAGTACTAATTCCAATTATATCTAAATGAGACTCAAGGTTTACATAAATGTCCTAAAGAAGTCAGTGATAATTATTTTATATAGATTTGAATTTTATTATAACATATCATCTTCAAAATAATGCTTAATCTAATATGGGTATTAAAAAATTATGGGATATTCTATCAGCATTCTCAATAGATTTCCTGGGATGTTGGGATCATCATCTTCCATTAATCTAGTTCTCATATAATAGTATCTTCCAATCCAGAATTCAAATTGAACCATATAAAGATCTATATGGGAATAGATTTCTAACTCTAACTTTTTGGGATGAAGTTAAAGAGATAAATTTATTGGTAGATTTTTTCATCAAGAAATGATAGAAAATATTCAAACCATTAAATGATATATCAAATAATTAAAAATAAGGGATAAGAGTTATGTTGATTATCATCGATGGAATTTGGAGTTTGAGGTCAGGTATAAATTATTCCTTTAAATATCACATTGTATGAGTGTTACGAGATTCAGGAATACGAATGATTTAAGCTGAAGATACATTGGCCCCTTCCAGATTAATGATCCTAAGGGAATTGTATATTATTGGTTAGTACTTCTTCCATTTCTATACCAACTGCATGATATCTTCCATTTTTAATTTATAATGATGTATGTACATTATCCAACACATGTAATGAACTCATAATTTGTATAATTGGAAAATGATCTCTCTTATAAGGAGAAATTGTTGAAGATCATGGGTAAAAGAGATAATATACCACAAAACATGACCAAACACTTGTCAATATTCTTTGGAGAAATCATAATTTTGAAGAAGCTATATGGGAACCCAAACAAGTGATGAGAAGAAATCCCCATCATCAGATTTCAGCTATGTAATTGAATTTTGAGATTGAAATTTTTTAAGAGGGGAGTATATAAGACACTAAACAGTATAATTTTTATTTTATTTAAATAATGAGAATGTTTTAAAAAGCATATAATAAACTAAATAATGTTCAATAAAGACTTATTCTACTATGGTAATATATTACAATGGAATGAATAATTTCAATATATCAATGTGAATTGTAATTAGTAAATATTAAAAATATATACCCAAAAAATATTATAATATCATAATTTTATAAATTTTGATCGATAATAGAGATCATTCTACTGATAATAACTATATAAAGAATAAAAAATGATTTAAATATGAATAATTTTTTTTGAAATAAATGATATAATTGAATTATTCTTTTATAGAATTATGTAAGGTTATATATTGGAACAATAAAACCCATATGGGTAGCCATTATACATCTAATGAAATAGTAATTGTAGGTATCCAGTAAATTATTTTTGGGGATACCATTATGTGATCCCTAAAATAAGTGGTAGGATACCATTAGATGATTAGGTAAATTTAATATGATACATTAGATACTTTTATAAATTTAAAGTTACTATTCTTACTTCATGAAAAAAGATGTTTTATTATATAGTTGATTTTCTTAACATGATTTATTATTTTGGCCTATTTAAATATTAATTTAAATATTTTATATTTTATAAACATGTATTTATAATTATTTTTTATATTTTTTTATTATAAATGTAGAAATAATTATATAATGGTATAATATGAAAATTTTATTTTCAGCTGAAAAAGACATATTTGTTATTCTAGACACATATATATAATTCTATTATATTATGAATTTTAATTTAATGTTGTGATTTAATAGTTGGATAATGATTTTTATAAAATTAATTAAATAATTTTATTATTAATCAATTAAATTGGAATGAAATTATTTATTTAGACATCTCTAAAAATCAAGCCAGGACTAAAAATAGTAAATGTGTTTTGTAATCATAGTTTTTGAAAAAAAATTACGATAAATGTTATAAATGATTATTTATTTCAATTTATGTTCCTAATAATTTGAGATATTTTACTTTGGAATTCAATATTCAAATTCAATGCGGTTATAAGATCAATAATACTTTTGATTTTTAATTATTTATAAAAAACCTGGAGTTTCACATAAAATTGAATTCTATTACTAATATATTTATGAATATCAAGAATATTTTATATTGATTGAGAAATATAATAAATATGTTAGAATATTATATATATTAAACATTGTTTTTTAGAGACTCAATATTTATATTTTATATGATTAGAGGCTAGGTAATACGGTAAAATGATTTATAAAATAATTAGAGTTCAGGTTCAAATCAAACTCTGTAATATATTATTAAATATATTTATAGAATATTATAGAAAATCCTATATAACTATGGAACATGTAAAAATACATAAAATAAATAAAATACATAAAAAAATTTCTTTATTCATTGAATTAATTTTAATTGTTTACAGTTTTATAAATACACTTAAACTCCTTTAAAAAAATAAACGTTTGAATTCAAGTCAAATTCTACTTATTATTATATATTTATCTATAATGGTATGGAAAATTATTGAAAAATATGTAATTTTTTATAAATGATAATATAATAAATATATTATATCAAAATATTCAATTAATAAATATTATGTTTTATGATAAGATAAATATAAATGTTTTTGTCTATGATAATGCACTACTTCTGGAGTAAAAAAGAAAAAAATGGTGACTTAATAATAATATTTGGAAATGAAAATTTATTGATTGAACATATATATTAAGCATAATAGTGAATAATTTATTTAAATATTATTATTTTAATTACATAATTATCTTGATATTATTAAACTCGAGTTAAAAAAATAACCCTAAAAATTTATTTAATGTCGATTTATTATTGAAAATGACTTATAATTTTTTTTTAAATCATTAAAAACCAATAGTAATGTTGTGTATATATATTTATCCAATATATATTCTCATTTAAATTTATTATACACTTTCTAATTGATATTTTCTGTCATAACCCTTATTGTTTTAATGGCTATGAAAATTTCATCAAATATTGTATATAAAAAGAGACTCAATTTACCCTCTCTAAGACATATTTAAAGTAATTATTCTACACAATATCTACAAAAATTTCCTAACTTATAAGAATATATCAATTTTTTTAACTTTAAGTTATATTAAGGAGCCCCAAATCCATCATTTCTGGTAGGTTCTCTAACAGAATATTCAAAACCTCAATGGGGTTAGAGTTCATCAGACCAAGCGAGAATCCAAGGTGAAGGATTTTATTCACTCAATATATTTTCTTTTGGTCACAATCATTATTCTCTAACCATATTATAATATGATTGGTATATTCATCCAGTATTCTTATCAAATGGAATTTTCTATTTATTTTTGGGGAAGTTAAATATAATGTCATGTTATTCTTCTTTAATAAAATTATTATTTCCTACAATATAATGTTGTTAAGAATTATTCGCATCCCTTTTGTTGATTATTTTATAATCGTCGTCAAAATTATTTATTAACACTAATTTTATAATTTTTTATTTTGAAAACTTAATATGAATTATCATATAAAACATTCATATTTCACATTACCCTTATTTAAAAAGTAACTATTATATTCATTTTATAAATGCAGGTTTATTTATAATAGTTTAAAATTCCTAAATTGAATTTCTTACCACTTTAGAATATTTTTTATCTTATACTAATAATTTATTCTATTGAGTTTTGATTCCTTACATTTTTTCATTATTGGAACTTCATTTAAAATTATGGTTTTAAGAGTCCACTTTTCACCCCACATAAACGATTTAGAATATGACTTTCAATTGTTAATAAAAAAAGCAATAATAAAATTATTTTTATGATCCCACTTCCATTTTAAGATTTATATAGGAAATTAATTCCTTAAATTTAGTTATGATTTCATTAATTAAACTCTAAATTAACTTATCATATAATTTTTTTCGATGATTGAATATTTTGTTTCAACTTGACCAATTCATGACTTATTTTTATGAGATATCATTCAAATGGGCCAAGTAACCCAAATTCTTTTCATATGATTCTTAATATTTGATGTATGATTGATTTGTTTGGGCACACATATGTATATTTAGTCATTATTTGATAGAATATTTTTTATATTTCTCTCTTATTCATAGGTGAAAGCATTATATTTCATGAGACTACTAGTGGATGTGTGTAATGATTCTCAATAAACTATAGGATATAGGTTTTGTAAACTAATCCATTATTTTATGTGATGCAGGTAGAGATACTTAATACCCTATGGAATAATGATATTTTAAGAGATATTTGATATATTTCCTGATTTTATATGATTTTTTAATACCACATTCCTTATTTATGTTTCTATAGTGTCTAATTATTGTCAGATGTTTACATGCCATGGTATATTTGTGTTATAATTTCATTAATGTATATTTATGGCCTTTTATCCCCATGTTATGACCTATATTGTGGTATAAGGTATTATGATCAAATATTATTATCTTATGATCCTTTTAATACGGTATTTCTAGATTTTTCATGGTTTCTCATTCAATTTTCATCTGACCCTCTATAATTCATTGATATGTTATTACGTTATATAAATTTTAAACTCATACCTTATTATGTTTCATAATCCTTTAATAAATTATTATAGAAACATTTCAAGGAGTATATCATGAATATAATATTTTTTCAAGAGATGAGTGAAGGCAGTTATATAATAAGTTATTTATGTAGATGATCTCTAAAGACACTAAATCATTCAATATTTAGAGTGTGTTTATTTATGAGATGAAATGATTAAATTATGTGTGATGATTTTAGAAATATTTATTTTATGTTTTCTTAGATTAAAAAAAATGTATTCTAAAACTATAAAACATTTAAAATCCCTAAAAATCCCACTATAACAATCAAACACATGCCAAACATCACTTTTAAAATCATATAAGTCAAAACCAGTTTAGAAGAAATTTTATTAAAATAAATTAGTGCATAACATCATTCATTTGAAAGATAACACTTTACAAACAAGGAAATTCCATATTTATAAATAAAATTTCATTCAAATCATCCCTTTTAAAGTGAATTTAATGAAAATAATCCTCTACAACATTTCATCAAACATCATGTGTGTATGATTTATAAATTTATAATTAAAACAGATAGAGATGACTGAAATTCCATTTTATGTCGAAATAAAAACCTGAAATACTATTGGGATATTTTTTAATATCATAGAAGACACTTTATATACACCCCTTTTTTTGAATAAGTCATTTAGAATTCCCAAGAAGAAAACACATTTCAAATAATTGGAATTTTAGGGAAAAACCATCTTATATATCGATGAAACTGTGAAACCATTACGAAGTTAAGATATATAAGGGTTAGAATGTGTGTTTAATAACAAAACATTCTATTCATAGATAGAAATTACATATTTTTCGATGAATATTCATTACACACAAATATATGCGTGAGGACCATAACAATTTAGTGTCTGTGGAATCTTAGAACACATTATTCTAATCTGATAAAAGATCTTAGCAATCTCCCATAAATATATTCACATTCATTAATCCTACATAAAACCATTCATTATAACATCGAGAATGGAAACACAAGAAATGGTGAGCACATATCCTCAATAATGGTAAAAATAGAAGATACATAAGCATAACCTGTGTATAAGGGTGTGATAATAGGAGCATAACACTTGATGAGAATACCATGTATAGAAAATATCACAATCTTTAATCCAAATATTGTTAGTTAATAAGACATGAAACATAAGAGAGTCAAAGAACATGATCCATGAGAGTATAACAATGGAATATTACATAGAATTTATGGAATACGCATAAGATTAGAATATCATAGGTCAATGATACCAACCAAAAAATTTGTAGTATGTCAGGCTTGGTCTAATCACTCATGTAACTTCTAGTTTGGGGCATAAGATTACCTCCTGTGAATCCTCTTATTGTGGGTTGAGGATGACCTCCCGTGTAACCTATTATTGCAGGCTTAAGATGACCTCCCATTTAACCTCTTATTATGGGATCATGATGACCTCCTGTAGACCCTTTCACATAATATAAAATTTATCATTGCCTAATGCATTGAAGGAAGATATAGGTTTTATCCATCACAAAAAAACAATAAAAACTAATTCCATAAGAACATAAATCATATCAAAACCTATAAAAAGAAAAAGGTTTTATAAACATGTAATCCTAGCATAACCCATGGGAAATAAATTGCTTTCATAAATATAAAAATAAACCAACCATAGGAGAGAATGGATGATGTACTTGAATAATATCCTTAGTAAATCATAAGTAACATCAAATAAAGTTCTCTTATATAGAAAATAATTTTGAGATATCACTCGAAATAATTATTGAGGAAAATCACCTTTCTATTTTGAGAAATTATTTTTAAATCATAAAACACTTAGAGAAAATTTTTATTTTAAATAAAAGTGAAAAATTATAAATAAATCATTGAAAAAATATTTTGAACTTCTTTGAAATCATTTTCCATCAATTTGACATAAATATCATTTAAAAATAGTTCTGAAAATATTTTTAGAAAACATGGTTTTTGAATAAAAAATTTTCGATCAAAGAGAGATTAAAATTAAATTAAACATATAGTATCATGAAAATAATTATATTCATGATACAATATTTTAAATGGTGGTATATACACATCATAAAATTATATAGATTCGTATCACAACATGTGTCTCGATGAAGGAAAATTGAGACAAAAATACTTACTGATTTGGTATCTTTTTTAACATAAACCCCGTAAAAGAGAGATCCTCAAATTGATATTTGAATAACCATAAATTTAAGGCTAGAGATTATATATTATCTACATGGTAATTATATACACCACACAAAAGATACAAGTGGTGAATATGGAACTAGTCTTGCAAAAATATATGTGAGACTAGAAATCCCCTCACAAATATCATATCATTGAAGTGGGGATTAATCAAAGGAATATATTATGTTTATTTTCTATAAATCCACATAAAATAATTTTAAATTTAAAATAATATAATAAAAAGTAATTTAACACATAATTTTATAATGACATAATCAAATAAATAATAGTTTATCCTAATGAATGGAAATTGAGTTAAGAATTCTCTTACCACTCTATAATGAGTCAAATCATATACCCCATAAAATAATAATTATAAAATGAATCATTTAAAAATATTAATATAATTAAATTTATGATATTATATACCAAATTTCAGTATATACACTACACACAAGGATTTATACTACTAAAAAACCCACATATAACATCATTGGTATTTATCAACGCTAGAAAAAAAACACGGATAAATGGAATATTTATTAGCACTGATAAATTTATCCTTTTATCAACAGTTTTTTGGTAGCTCTGATAACGGGAACCTTTATCTATACTTTATATTTAATGATAATAAATGTTATCCTTTAGCAGTGCATTATTTTTAGTTCTTATAATGGGTACCCTTTATTAGTGGTTTATTTTTTGTGCCTATAAATATTTCTTTAATCATTGATTTTTTAGCAGTGATAAAGGTCTGAATAAATAAAATGAAATAATTATATAAAAATTATATAAAAAAGTATTTTATTAAAAAATATTACAAATTTTATTCATTAAATAGTTGTTGATAAAAAGGAATAAACTGATTATATATTATTAAACATTAAACATTTTATTTATTAGATAATTATGATAATTAATTATCTTAAATTACATATATTAAATATATAGATATATATTAATGTATATAAATATGATTTATAAATTAAAAAATATTAATCTGATTTACCTTTAATAGCCATATATTTATCGAATAATGGTTTATAATTAAAAAATAATATGAATTAAAAATATTGACTATTTTCATATTACTCAACATATTACAACAATTCAGAGAGGGGGATTACAAAGAAACAATGAAACTATGTTAGCCACGAGTACTCAGAGAGACTCGATCCTAAGACCTCCCATGAGACCCCTAAAATATGTAACCATTACGCTACACCCCTGGGGGATCATTGTACCCGACATATAATTGGATGTCATTTGATTTTTCAGTTTAACATACATAGATAAAATTGATGTTATATTGATTTCACATATACATAATTATTTCATTTTTATATACAATGCAGACACATAAAACTGATCCATTTTTTCAATATTGTTAAAGTGTAGTTATTCTTAATTTATTCAATTTCAGTCATTTTTAACATATATGCATCCATGTAAAATTAGATATTCATTAATATTTTTAAACATATATTTTTTAAAAAATATTTATAAATAAAAATATTTATAAATGTACATTTAATCTATTTATAAAATTAAATATATATAATTATAAATAAATGAATATATTTTTAAATTTTTTAAAATAAATATGTATATATTTAAATAATTATTAAATTTAAAATAAATTTACTTAAATAATGAATATATTAACTATATTTATAAATATTTATTAAATATTAATATGTATAAATATATAAATATATATATTGATATAAATATTAACTTTTTAAATCTTTCTATAATTTTATATAAATAATTATAAAATTATAATAATTATATTTTAAAAGGAATATATTTTCTATATTTATATTTATATATATTTATTATGTATATATAAATATTTAAAATTATATATATATAATTTTAATTATAAATCCTTTAACATTGCTTAAGTAATAAGCATTGATAAAAGCATCTTTATCAGCCCTTTTTCGTGCTGATAAAGACGAGGATTTATCAGTGATAAAAAAGCACTCATAAAATTAACATTTATGAGTGCTATAATTATTTTATTTATAAAGATTGATTTTTTAGTTCTTTTTTAGCAATGATAAAGACCAACCTTTATCATTGCTAAAAAAACACTGATAAAGTGTCCCTGTCTAATTAAAAAACCCTAACCATCTGTTAACCCATCGTGATATCAGAAGCTTCCCACCGAATTCACCCACTTCAGGAACTCCTCCTCGGTGAATCGATCCTCAAATCACACCACTTGAATACATCTCTAACATCTCATCTAACATACGGTGTTTGATTGAAGTTAGGGTTTCTATAGAGGGTTTCATATTTTCTTAAACTTAAAGAGGTAGGCCTTTTGATTTTATTTGTGTATTTTTGGTTTTGTTTTTAATTTCTTATTTGAATATGTCATTATTTGTGGCCTGGTGATTTAATAATAGCAAGGTAGGCCTTCTGATTTTCTCTATTTTCAATTTTTATTCAACTCTTGATCACTGATGGAATGTTTATTGTTTCTGGGCATGATGGTGACACATTGAGTCACATTGAGTATAGTTGGTTGTTTTATTTTTTTATATTTCCCAAATTTATCATTCAAATCAATCATACATATTTTTCCTTGTTTATTTAATCAATGGTATTCCATATATGAGAAATTTTAGAAATTGAAATTGGACCATTTGTGTATGTGGGAGTTGAGGGTAGTTTTAGGGATTTCTTTTATATTATATAGATTTATTTCTTCTTTTTTCTACATATCTAGGTTTTTGTGGGAATCCAATGTATGGATGAATCGTGTTAGTTTTTATTTAAAATTTGTTTTTATTTTATTTATTTATTTTTTGGGAAAAATAATTCCCACTATGTTTTTTTTCATGCCCTGGTGCTTGTTGTCATCTAGACGGGGATCGAGAATGTCCCATGGAAAACGATCATGGACCTGCTTGGTTGTTTGATATATGGTTTTCATGGGTTTGTTTTGGAAATTATATCTACTGTTAAATGTGTTGTACCTTTTCTCAATAATCCAACATCCTATGTCACTACACTAAAAAAACTATTTTATTCTTATCCCCCTTTAGTTTAATCAAACATTATTTATAAATCCTTTTAACAATAATATATGAAATAGTATACCTTTATTATATGTACAATTTTCCAACTACATTGTAATTTTTCGACCACATACTACTCCTCCTCTAAATAATTTACAAAACAAATCCATATGATATTACCCCTTTCTATTTATACTACTTTTTTAGAGACCTATATATCTCTTTAAGACATTATAATATATTTCTCAAAATGTATATTTTCATGAATTTCCCAGCATTTTTGAGAATTTATTTAACTAATAACAAGTGGATTTCTATGGAATCACTTTTATACCTAGAAATATGTAATGTATAAATATATTTCTTTAAATACTTTTTACTATAATGAATGTATCTATATAACAAATCTCCCACACTCCATAATATAGATTTACATTCCATCCAAAAAAATTAAAAATTTTATTCAATTTTCACTAGCTGTCAACTTGGGTTTTCAAACATCATTTTTAAATCTATAAAACACTTCCATCACATACATGGATTGGGAAATAAATATCTCATTAATTCCATGACTGTCCTATAAACTAAGAAAAATTTCAACTCACTAATCATCAAAATTTAAACATTGGTAATTATTAATGTTAAAAATTATCATCATCATTAATCTCTTGGACCGCTAAATATTATTTCATACACATTGATAAACACATTCAATCAGTCAGTAAAATTGTTTTTTATATATTTTTTACGATCAATTATTCATTTTTTAAATTAATGTTTCTTTAATAATTCTACCAACATTAAATACTATGATCTAAGTTCTTGTTTCAATTCATAAATCACTTTTTTCAATTTAAAAACATTATTCTCATATTAAAGAATGAGAAAACCATATCTTTGTATGATGTAAACATCCTATTAATATAACCCATTAATAAATGATAATTTGAAATCAAGTTAGAGTACCTTAAATTTCCTTGGGATGGGTCTTTTTGGTGATATGACTTGTGTCTTGAGATGTTTTCAAATATTTATATACAATTAATTTTAAGTGTAACAATTCCATAGATTTCTACATCACTTATTCCAATATAGTTTTATATCTTCTAGTTGATTTAATGAGAGTTTATTATTATTATTTATCATATTTGAGTTTCTTATTACTCTTTAATTTCTTGAATTATATTTTCATCTGTTTATGGGATTTAAGAAATAATTTATGTGGATTAATTATTTTCTTAAATTTAATTACTCATTTTCCTCAACACACTGAAATTCTTTGAAATAATCAAATGTTGAGTTTCCCTTATTTTAATTGTCTATAACTTTAACTTTTTATAATGATTATCTTATGTGTATTTATTTATATATTGTATAAAATAATCTTTTATGAACCCAATTGGATGGATATGAACCAAAAATAGATGCATTCTAATCGTTTGACAAATGATTATAAATATGGATTTTAAGAGTTCATCATGTTTTCAATAGATCATGCTCAAGACCCTTCTAGAATACTCGGTCTGCATTTACATTGTTGTTATTCACGACAAACTAGTCTCGAAGAGTTGTAAAAACATTTTATTTTTCATGGAATAGATCAAAACTATAAATTTTGAACTAAACATGGAGAGAAACTGAATGTGGACATCGATTGGGATGATACAATGGTTTATTAATCATTTTATATGAATACCTTTGTAAAAGATGATGGTGATTATATGGAAGAAATGAATTTGGAAATTTAATATGAAATTATTGATATTCCAAAGATATTTTAGTATTTAAATATTCGTTACCAAATACCATTGTATACTATTTTTACTAAATACACAACATTATTAGTTGTATTGAAGTTATATAATTTGATACTTGGCAACAGATTGAGTGACACCAATTTTATTCCACTACCTGGTCTTTAAAAAGATTTGTTACCAGAAGAAGATGAATTCTCATGCTGAACATTTGATGCTAAAATAAAGATACATTAAATTTTAATTTTCTCTAAAAAATACATTCATGTCTAAATGACTGCATATTATTTCTCCAGGACTATAAATCACTCATAAAATGCCCTAATTGTGGCGAAGATCGATACAAGAAAAGTGAATGAAGTACTTTGAAATCAATATGGTACTTTCATATCATTCCATAGTTCAGAAGACTATATGGATGTTAAGAAACCATGATAAAAATAATATGACATGTAGATACAAGAATTAAATATGGGAACCTACATCGTCCAACAGATTCTCATTATTGGAAGAAATTTGACAATGAGTTTCTTGAATTTGGAGATTAGTTGAGAAACATTCTTCTTTCACTATCTATAGATTGAATAAATCCTTTTGGTCTATAGAGTAGTAATCATAATACATAGCCCATCATATTGGTAAATTATAACTTTCTTCCATGGTTATGAATGTTGCACAAATACATTATGTTGTCTCTTCTTATATCTAAACCAAAGAACCCTGGTAATGATTTTGATGTCTATTTGACTCCATTGATCAAAGATCTAAAACTGATTTTTGACACAAGTATTATGATTTATAAATCCCATAGAAGTAAATAATTAAAAATGGGGGTCATGTTATATGGAATGATAAATTAATTCTCATCATAGGGAAATTTATCAAGCTATATAATTAAAGGAATGTTGGGTTCTCCCATTTGGAGAAAATGCACATACTCAGTTCAGTTAAAACATTCCTTGAAGACTATGTTTTTTGGAAATATGAAATTTTTACCTCAATGACATAAATATTGATCTTGGAAGATAGTATTAGATGTAAATATAGAACAAGGTATAATACCATCTCCAGCAATGGGGGATCAACTATAAAAAAAGTAAAAAAGAATGACACTTTTTCTGATAAACCATTTTTTAAAAACCATACAAAATCAGGCTGTAAGAAGAGATCAATTTTCATTGAATTACTGTATTGGAATTGTTTGAATGTCATACATTTTCATTATATAAATCATGTAGAAAAAAATTATTTGATAGTATTATTTGCGTTTTACTAAATGTT
Organism: Viscum album; assembly: GCA_963277665.1. Lineage (NCBI taxonomy): Eukaryota > Viridiplantae > Streptophyta > Magnoliopsida > Santalales > Viscaceae > Viscum > Viscum album. The sequence continues at coordinate 2,092,354,942 of OY728152.1, forward strand.
CCTGGAAAAACAAAATATGGAATCAAGGATAGGTTGGACTTGATTGAAATAGAGATAATGGAAGAGTTGGCACCATTGAAGAGTAAAAGGCATACTTTTCTTCCTCCAACAACATACAATCTATCGAGATGGGAACAATTACATGTTTTTCTTTTTACCTTACTAGTGTAAAAGATTCATATAGGTATTAATAAAATATCAAGAATGTCGGGTCAATAACAAATTTTAATTTATGAGGACTAAAATAAAAAAACTATTATGTTTTGATGTAAGATTTAATGCATGTTGCTTTTGGAATAATTTTCCTTCAAAATGTAATACATAAATTTAACATACTATGCTTCTTTTTAAAATAAAATTGTATTAAATTTTTAGACCAGTCGAAGTTACTCATCAAGAATAAAAAGACTGAAGTCATATTTTGTGAATTATATATGTTCTTCCCACCATTATTATTAGATAAAATGGTCCACCGGATTGTTCACTTAGTCAGAGAGTTTCATTTATCTGGTACTATCCATTATAGATGGATGTGCCCCATTGAACCTTATATGAAGATTTTGAAATGGTATGTCAAGAATCTAAGTGATTCTAAAAGGTTGTATTATAGAATGAAATATTTTTGAAGAAAATACTGAATTATATACCTATTACCTATCAGATGTTAAAAGCATCGGTCTCCCAAAGTCTCTCCATAGTGAACGCCTTATGGGTGAAGGTATTTATAGAAGATAATTTGTTACAATTACGTTGATAAAGTGGTAGAAATCACATCATTACATATTACACAATAGTGAAGATTTTGATCTGTACACTGAAGCCCAAAAATAAATTCTTAGAGATTTCAATCCATCCAGGAGTGAATGATGGATTTAAAATACACATAATAAATGGTTTATAGGATGGTTTAGAGATCAAATATATATGGATATATATGAAAATCCAAATTCAATTGTTTAATGAAATTAATGGATAGACAGAGAACTGAATTCAAATTTTATATCATACATTGGTTTTTGATCAATGGATATAAATTCTATACAAAAAACATGATGAATTTAGTACGATTAAAAAAAGTAGTGTTTCACTTGTAGCTAAAGTGATGCACATATATGGTTCCAAGGATAGAAGTCCAATTTATTAAAATATATCATAATTTGGCATTCTCAAACAGATATACATGTTTTATTATACAATATTTCATGTGTAGATTTTCTATTGCAAATGGGGAGACAATATCAATGGAGTGAAAGATGATAAAATGGGATTTTTGAAAGTGAATTTTAGTTTGGGTAGGTAAGAAGATGATCCATTAATAATGGTATCACAACCAGCACATTTATTTGATGTCTCTGGTCCAACAATCAATAATTGGTTGATTATCTTACTGGAAACTAAAAAGAATGATGAGTCAGATGAAAATTCAATTGAGGATAACCCTTTGATTGGGAATCACAATCAGTTCTTGTTCGTCCCAATAAAGGCAATGTCTTGTACATTAGATGGTACCACAAAGAGGGGATTTGGATTCTGGATAGAGAAACCAAATCCTTAAAACCATTAAAAATAAATAGGGGTTCGATGTGAAGGTAAAAGTGTGTTTTTATATATTATATTATCCCTCATAATATTATATGTTCTCTAATACATTTACATAATCTAAATTAAATGTTTTACTACTCAGGCATACAATTTCTTCTGCACATGATGGAAGAAAAAACTATAATGAAGGAAACCCTTTGGAACGATTTAGACTAAATGTTATGATATACTTTCTCAATTTTATTAGAAAATTATATAATGAATCATTGATTTAATTTTTACTTATCATTATAGAGATTGTTTATTTTATAAGATTCATGTCTATGTGTCATGACTTTTTAGGAATATAAATTACACTATCTCTTCTCAATCACATAGGCAATATTTATGTTTTCACAGTAAAATCATTTTCCACAAAATTAATATATTTTTTCATATTTATGTTTAATTTATTTATTTTTAGTACTACTAACATAATTTTTTTCTTAAGTAGGTGGATTATTTTGTTCAACTTGGGTTGTTATATCCAAATATCACACTTCTTCTCCCTTAAAACGTTATCACCCCTAAAGTTGTGCAGTTTACACTTTCTTTCCAGTTACCTCCTCTACCTTTGAAGGAAGAGAAACGATGCTGCCTATGATCAATTAAAGAGGTAATCTTGATGTATTTGTAGTAATATCATTTTCTTTAATATTAATGTATTGTTTCATAATTATGATTAATTTATTTATTTTTAGTATTACTCAAATAATAGATGACTTATTATAGAGGTGTAATCTTTTGTTCATGTTGGGGTGATCTTTCTAACTTTCATGCTTCTTGTCCCTTAAAACATTTTCACCCCTACAATGGTGCATTTATCATTTTATTTCAAGTGTCCTCCACTATCTCTTCTCAATTAATGAAGAAATCTTGATGTTTTCACAATAAAATCATTTTCTATTGAAATAATGTATTGTTTTATATATATATTTAATTTATTTCTTTTAATATTTCTCACATAATAATTGTTTTCTTAGATAGGTTGTTTCTTTTGTTATAGTTCTTGTTATCTATCCAACTTACATGATTCTACTCCCTTAAACCCTTTTCACCCCTGTAGTGGTACATTTATCATTTTATTTCAAGTTACCTCCACTATATTTTCGTGAAGAGAAATGACGTTTCCTATTCTAAATTACAGTTGTAATATTGATGTTTTCATAGTAAAATCAGTATCCATAGAAATAATTAAATATTTAATATTTATGTTTAATTTTTTTATTTTTAGTATTAATCATATAATAATTGTTTTCTTATACAGGTGGATTCTTTTTTTTTTTGAGTTGATGTGGTTTGTTCAAAGATGCTCATCTAGTGTTAGTAGTTTGACCAAAAAATTGAATGGAAATCATGGTAACATTAACAGTTCGGATTTTTTGAGACTTTGGGACATTTAAGAAGTAGCCACACCTCAATATGACACATTATCTGGATGGATTGACTCCAATTACTTATTTTTATTTTAAATGAAAATTAATTTTAGTCAAAAAGACAACTCACTCAATGTGTCTGTTATGATTTTAAAATTTTCATTTGACATTAGAATGTTTCACTCACTGAAAACTAAGATATTAACTTGAATTTTCATTATAATTTTACGAATATATTCATAAATCATTTGTTATGTTTAAGAATTGGCCTCACATAAAACCGATACATGATGTAATCCTTATGAGTCAATGTGTGCGTTTCAACTTTAATATGAAATTTTAGTAAAAAATTCAAGTGACGTACTCCAAACAAAGAAAACATATTCATATTGTTTTGATACATTAGGGAAACATTCCTTATGTAGTTTTTAATATGTAGGAATAAACTGCACCTCAATCTGATGCACGGTTTGACCTATATGACTATAAGTGTGTCTTTATTTAAAATTGATAACAATTTTAGTAAAATGACAAATTGACCAACTCAAAACTGCACAAACTCATTCATATTGTTCTTATAATTTAGGAAATTGATCTATAAGTGATTTGAGACATAAATGAATTATCCTCACCTCAATCCAATGAATGGTGTCACCGATATGACTCCAAGTGCCTTTTTTTATTTAAAATTGAAATCATTTTTCATAAAAAGGCCAACTGACCTAATAAAAATGAGAAAAACCATTAAAACTATTTAAATACTTTATGATAATGATAAATAATCAATTTTTTATGTGTAATAATCATTCATTCCTAAATGTAATGAACTTTTGGACCGGTATGACTCTAAGTGTGTATTTTTATTTAAAATTGGCATAATTTTTTTTGTAAAATTAAAAGTTTCTATTTATTTATTTATTTATATTATTACCAACATAATAATTTCATTCTTATAAAGGTGAATTGTTTTTCTTGAGAAGGGGTGGTTTGTTTAGAAATAACACGAGTGAGGTCCAGATTAAAAGGAACATTGATGTTTTTTAATATGTAAAAATTCATATTCATGTAATTATATGAACCGTTTTTTGGAATGTCTATAATATAGTCGTTTTTAATGTTTTTGTGATGAAAATTTTATTTCTTTTAAATACTATACTGGGAATTTTTTTTAATATTGGGTGTGTCTGGTGTTGTGGTGTGCTATTAGAGCACACTGCAGTATGGCCCTTTATCACCAATTCTAAAAGCAATGATAAAAACCACATTTATAAATGCTTTTAAAAAACACAAATAAAGTAATAATTTATCAGTGACTCTATAAGCACTGATAAATGTATATTCTATCAAATATCATAAAAGGACTGATAAATGGCCCTTTATTAGTGTTTTTATAAGCACTGATAAATTGTTTCCTTAGCATCGCAAAAAATAAAGAACTGATAAATGGTTCCTTTATCACTGCTTTAAAAGAATTGATAAAATACTTGGGATTTTAACCTCACTCATATATTCAATGATTTTATATCACTAATAAACGCTATTTCTTGCACTATTAAGGCTAGTTTTGTAGTACTGTAAGTTGGGAATAAGGGACATATCTCAGAAAGGAAAAAGTGAGATGAGGAACCATTACCTCATGATTCCCAATAGTTTTTTATACATAAAACTTTTATATAATGTTTTAAATGATTTTTTAATTCATTAAATAGACATATTTATATCTATAACACCTTATATTATATTTTCATAACATTTTACCACCCATTCGTTAATAATATTTCATTATTTCCATTGTTACGGGTGAGTTTGTTTCACAATTTTCAGGGTTGGTTTACTTGTATATAATTTGGATTTCCCTATCAAATGTAAATAAAAATATTTAAGTGTAATTAAATTTTATTAATAAAATTACATGAGTCTAAATTATCATATTTATTATTATTCTTTCATATATTATGATAATTCATTAGATATAATGTTAAGAAAAAATGTTTAGTTTAGTTTGGCAACTTTTCGACCATAACAAACTTGTTTTATTTTATTTAACATAATGTAAATATATTTGTTAAAAAACATTAGATAGGATATAGTAATCCTATTAATATATTATTTAACTAAAATAATGTTTTTATGACCATCCTTGAAATTGGTAATAGAGAATAGACAAAATTATTATTCACTAAGGCAATTTTCCATCATAATTTTAACATTAGTTTCATTTCATTGAATAAGAAGAGGTAATAAAATGGATAAATTTGAGAAATTACATTAGAAACATAAATTAATTAATGTACATGATTATGTAATTATTATTTCAATATGGATGAAGGATATGGGGGAAAATATAAGAAGAAAATAAATTAAGAGATGTACTTTGAGAAAATTACCTCTGGAATATCACTCCATTTTGAGACGCTTAAAGACCTTGGATTTGGTATTTTGGTGATACAAGATGAACCTGGACATATTTATAGTTAATATTATAGGTTTTAGGTTGATATTTTATGAGTTTCATGTCATTTGGGTCAAAATTGTGTGGTATTTATACTTGAGGATAGGTGGTTTTAAGTGATTTAAATAATGATTATTTTATATTTAAAGCCTACCACATTGAGGTGGAATTAATTTACATGAATTTTATTATTAATTATTGTTGTGTGGGATATTTAGGGTGTATAATTTCTTTAAAAACATTAAATGTTGTAATTTTTAGGCATATTAATAGTTTACCTTTTAACTTTAAGCCATGCCATTATTTTACCTATACTATGGTAAATAATTTTTATCCGTGGAGAATTTTTTATAAATTAAAATTAAAATTTTAATAATAACTATTTTTTTAAATTATTATTTCATATATGTAATGCATTTTAGTGAATTAAATTCATAAAATTTAAAAAATTATATTTAAAATTAGTCTCATAGACGCAATGAGAAAGAAAGTTTTTGAAGTAAAAAAGTTCAAATGTTTGAAATGTTTTTATATATAATTTTAATTTTAAATTGATTCAAATGACCTAAAATAAATTTATTGATTTATAATTTAAGAAATTTTATGCTAAAACCAATTTAATATATAATTTCACTATATTAGCAAATTATACAAAAATACACTTTTCAATTATAATGTTGTATTTTTCAGTATTACTTAAAAAACAAACCTTATAAAAAAATAAACCTAAAATAATTTTGATATTTTTATTTAAAAAATTATGTTGTTTTTTAAATAAAACTTATAATGTTGTAAAATTTTAGTTTTATAATAGGATATACATTAAAAGGTGGAAAAATCACCTTTTAGAAAAATATAGCTTTTTATACTTACAATTGGATTTATTTTTACCATAAGATTATAAAACATATTAAAAGAATTTAAAGACAAAGGAATGAATATATGACATAGAAATTTCATTAATATCTTTAAATAATTTTGATTAATTTAATTTATTAATATAACATTCCATTGTGAGTATAAAAAAAATAGTTTTTCAAAAAAACACTTCCACTATGTTCAATTGCTTTTTATTTTCATTTATAATTAATTGGTAACTAGTGAATTCATTTTATAAACATTTGTAAACTATATTTTTATAATTTAGTCCATCTAATTCATTCCCTCCATACCTGTAATATCCAAGGGTTTTTAACGAGGTTGAAATATGAAGGTTTTTTAATTTTATTTTCAGTTTATCGACAGGTCGGGTTTTAAAACGAGCTCTGGAATTTTATTTTGAGTGTTGGAACACTTAAAGGTGTCTTTTATGGACTTTTGTGTTATGTGATAATTTCAGTGGGTGTTACGATGACTGGGAGCACCGGATCTATTCACTTTAATGGATCTGCATGGGAAGCGCACGATTGCGGTCCAAACCATGCAGTTTACATTGCTTAATAAATTATGTAATTTAATTAAATGAAAGTTTTAATAATAATAATGAATTCATTTTTATTATTATTATGTTTCTTTAATTAAATTAATGATAAATAATTAGTAAAATGATGGTTGAAGAAATTTATATGGATTTTGTGTTTATCGGAGAATCGTTTTAATTAAATGAAGAGTTTCAGAATTATAAAAAGACCATTTATTATTAAATGGTGGTGATGGGTTGGTGTTTTTATACTTAATATCATATTAATGACATTGTAATAAATTTGGGGTTTTTGGTTTTAATTAAATGAAAATTGGAATAATAATAATAATGATGTTATTATTTATATTATTGTGTTTATTTAATTAAATAAAAGTTAAAATAATTTAATGTGGCTTTTGAGCATCTCAAATAATTGTTTAATATAATGAGGGATTTCAGATTTAATTAAGTATTGTTATTAAATAGAGGTGTTGGTTTTATCAAAGGTTTTAAAAATAATAATAATGATACTATTATTATTTTAGTTTTATGAAGGTAATAATAAAAATAATTAATTTAATTAAATGAGGGGTTTCATATTTAATGAAGTATTTTTATTAAATAGAGGTGTTGGGTTTATCAATGGTTTGAAAAATAATAATAATGAGACTATTATTATTTTAGTTTAATGAAGGTTATTATTATTATTATTATTATGGTAATTAAATTAGGGGTTATGGGTTTGAGTATTTATCATATTAATGATATTGTAATAAATTAGGGGTCTGGGTTTTAAATAAATGAAAGTTGGAATGATAATAATAATTATGTTCTTAATTTTATTGTGGTTATTTAGTTAAATAAATGTTAAAACAATTTAATTAAATGATCAATAGAGAGTTTCGTAATTAATTATGGAACATTTATGAAGAGAATAGTAAATGAATAAGCATTTTTTATTAAATGGGGAGTTTTTCACTTATTAGATAAGTGTTTAATGTGTATAAAAATAATAATAAAATGAGTATTATTATTTTAATTATTACTTCCAATTAATTAGATTAATTTTAGGGGAAAAAGAAAATAAAAAGGTGAGGCGTGACCTACAAGTGAGGCGCATGACCCTCCTATTTTCTTCCTCCTTAGGTGACACACTAGGTGGGAAGTGCCCTTAAACTCTAGCTTTTCTAGATAATTCCCTATGGCATAAACTCCAGTAGGGCATGACCCCTTATCCCTAGCATGCATCCATCATCTGGACCCTCTAGAAGCAGCACACGACACTCTTGGGAAGAACCTGTAGCGTGCCACCCCCTCTCTTGAACTACACTTTGCATGTGAAAATTCCTCTCAGACTCTTTTTGAATCTTGTCCACATCATCAAGGTGGGTCTGTCTACGTTGAACTCATTATTTGAATAGGACATTTGACTCCTCTCTCTCACCTTGTTTGCTTCGCTGAATCTCTATGTTTTTGTTTTATCGGGTTGTTGTGTTCCACTAATTTTTATGATATGCGAATGTTATTTAGGGACCCATAGGTCCATGTTCCGACATCCACCACCAATAGCAAGGTAAATGGGAATGATTTTATTTGGAGCTGTTGGTTTGGGTAGGATTTTAAACCCACTTTTTGGTTTTGTACTAGTTAAATTAAGGTCTGTTAATTTTCTATGAGTCCCTGGTTCCAAGTTAGAGGTGTGTTGTTCATTACTACTTTGATTCTAGGTACCAGTTTAATATTTTAAATTTTTGTTGATCAATGAAGACAACGTGAACACACACACACAAACACAGATATATATACATATATATGTGTGCATGTGTGTGTGTACGTGTGCGACTACGGACCAGTTGTGGGCTGGTTTCCACCAAGTACATTAAAGCATTGCAGAATAAAAATGGGGTCACCCTAAGAAAGGGTCCCAAATCTCTATCGCATTTTTAAGAATTATTACTTCTTTAAATAAATTGATAATGTGGGTTTCTTTTATTATGGAACTTCTATGTTTTCTTGAAATGTTGATTAAAGATAAACTGCTGGTTAGTGATAATTTCATATGATTCTTGTTGTTGTTTGGCTTTCATATGTCTTCTTGTTGGTACTAATATATGATATGTCAATGCATTCTACTTTTCATGTTATTAAATGATGTCTCCCATGTGAGATAAATGAGGATTTGATCATGTGTTTTTTTAATCATGTATTTATAATTTGGTTAAAGTGATATGATTAAATATATATGTGATTTGAATGGGGAAGGATCGGTAATACGGTAATTAATTGTGGAATTAATTATCAAGTCACATGTTGGAAAAATTATGGAATTTTCTGAATATTGAGAATATTGAATATTTTTACATGTTCGGAATATAAATTAGAAATCAGTATTAATTTATGGATGGAATAATTATTACATGATAAATGCTAAATGGTTAATTAATTGATTAACTGGTTTTGAATTATATTAATTTGTATGCATTAATTTATTATTGTGAATTGATTGATTGTTATGACAGTTCACCAATAATACATTTGGATGCATGTTTATTTTTCATGACATAAGTTTTTTAGGATGTATTTGTTTAAAAATATGATATGCAATGTGAGATGGTTGCTAAATTTGTGGGCCTTGGTCTGCATGTTTGACTTGTGATGTTTATGAAATGCATGTTAAGTGTTAATGTCTTGGATGAAACATTGTTTCAGTGGATGGGTTCAAACTTGTTAAAGATTTGGGATAATTAATTGAGAATAATTAATTGATAATTAATTATTTACTATTGAGATGTTTAATATTTAATTTATTGTAGAATTATTTTATAGGAGATTTATGTTGTAAATTTGTTGTTGAATTAATTTTTGGATTGGATTAATAAATTTATGAATTAAATAATGGATGGTTTTTGGGTGTTAGAAATGCAATTCTACCCAAATGATAAATATGTATGTATGATTGATGAAAGGGTCTTGTGATAGGGACTAATGCTCCAAATACTAACGGGGTGCTAGAAATGGTGTTCTACACCTAGTTTGCATGTAAACATTCTTTTATGGGACATGGATTGATGCTCCAAATACCCATGTGTTGTGAGACAAGGACTAATGCTCCAAATACTAATGAGGGTGATAGACATGATGTTCTACACCCATTAGTTGACAATAGAATATGGGTCCAATTGGTTGTACATGAAATGAATTAATTTCACTAGTAGAAAAATGGTCTTTAACGTTGGTTTTTTTTTTATTTTCTACGTCTGTTTTTAACCGACGTCGAAGTCGCCGACGTAAAAAATATGACTTTTACGTTAGTTTTCGTAAACCGACACCAAAAATAAATTACATTTGTTTTTTGGCATCAGTTTTTTAAAAAACCAATGCCAACAAAACTATTTTGTATCATTTTTGGTGTTGGTTTTCATAAAAACTGACGCCAAAAATAAAAAAAATTGTTTTGGCATCTGTTATTTAAAAAAACCGACACCATAAATGAAAAAAAAAAGATTTTTGGGGTCACTATTTAAAAAAATATACGAAAAAAAGTAATTTTTTCTATGTTTTAGATAATTTCCTAAGCATTGATTTGACTGGTTGTGGATGTAAAACGGAGTTATGGATCAAAAATTATCGCCGTTAGAATTTGAACCTATCAATGTTTCAATTGATACAACCAGTTTCAAAGAAAACATGATAAACATAAATTAAAATCATATACACCAAATTAAATAAAATAAAGAAAATATTTCAAACATATTTCAATGGTTTTACGAAATTCCATAGAAATGATACGTTGCTTATCATCATATAACTTATATTTAGAAATGATAATTAATCATCATTATAAGAAAGCTAATCGAGTTGTTTAGAAACGAAGGATAATAATAATAAACAAAAAAAATGAATAGAATATGTACCATGTTCAAATTAATGATTGAAGTCACATTGAAAACTTGATTCAATAGACGATGTTGAAAATGATGAAAGAAGGAGAAATTGGATATATATATAGTAAATGAAAATATTTTCAATTGTATTGTATGAAAATGTAGGCAGGATTTTAAAAATTTAAACGCGTGTTGTGGAAAAAATTGAAATTTTGATCCCATGTTACTCTTTGGCAACAGTTTTGTTTGAAACTGACGCAAAAGAATATTTACATTTGTCTTTTGGTGTCGGTTTTTTAGAAAACTAATGCCAAAAATGCCAATCGATATACTTTTTGTCATTGGTTTTTAAATAAACCGATGTGAAAAAGTAAAAAAAATACATTTTTCACGTCGGTTTTTTTTTAAAAAAATGACGCCAAAAAGTAAAAAAATAATATTTTTTGCGTCAGTTTTTTAAAAAATCGACACGAAAAATTTGAAAAAAAAGACTTTTTGGGTCGGTTTTTTTAAAACCGACGCAAAAAACAGAAAATACTTTTTTTGGCGTCGGTTTGAAAAAAAAACTGACGTAGAAAACAAAAAAAATATTTTTGGCATTGGTTTTTATGAAAACCGTCACAAAAATATTAAAAAAATAATACAATGTTTTAGATAATTCCTTAATCTTTTATTTGACTAGCCGTGGAGATAAAATGGAGTTACAGATTAAAAGTTATGGCCTTTGAAAGTTGAACATCTTTAAGACTTCTTTTAGAGACGATCAAATTCCGACATCCATAACTTTTAATCTGTAACTCAGTTTTTTCTCCACGACTAGTCAAATCGAAGATTATTGAATTATCTAAAACATTGTAATTTTTTTTATGTTTTATGATGTCAGTTTTTATAAAAACCGATTCCAAAATATATATATTTTGTTTCTCGCGTCGGTTTTTTTAAGAACCGACACAAAAACAATTTTTTTCCTTTTTTCCGTCGGTTCTTAAAAAAACCGACGCCAAAAAATCACCACAAAAAATATTTACGTCGGTTTATATGAAACCGACGTCAAACTGGCGACGTTAAAAATCATTTTTCTTCTAGTGTTGGTTAATGAAAACTGTTGTGACCCAATGATTTTTGAATTGAATATGAGAAATGGTTTTTACATATTAATGAATTGGGTGAATCAATGTTAGTGTACAAACCCAGGAGCGAATCACTATTTCTACTAGACGGGCTCAGACATTGTATATGAAATATTATATATAATGTCTTATGATGCGTTATCCAAGCCAAATCACAAGTTTGGATTCAATATTTTCTTTTTTTACTTAGATGATATTAAGCGACATCTATGGTGAGTGACTTATAAGGGGGATGTCGAGCTTTGGACAGATCATGAGAATTATGTAATTTATCAAAGATTGAATAATTTATCAATGAAAATGAATTTTCAATGATTGTTGGGTAAATATGAAAAATGAATAATGCAGGTTCATACACCAACTGAGATCTGAAGCAGGTACTTAGGTATATAGTAACATTGTTCTGCTTACTTTAATTATTCATGCTTTCACGCTGTTAAAATTATTTTTTGAATTTATGGATTTGGGGTAGACACTGGTGGTCCCGACCAACTAGGATTTATATCTCACACCCTACTCGGGCCGCCATTACACTGGGGTGCCTGAGTAGATTCTATTTGGTTATCGGATTGTGCTACTAGAAAATTCATGGGAGATTGGAGAAGAGGATAGAGCGGGAGCTCGAGATGCTCAAGTTGAAAGCACATAGGGTTTGGTTGTCTTTTATCTGTATTGAACATGATGTGTAAAGTATGATGTATAGTTTATTGCATTAAATTATGTATCCATAACATGTCATGAATTCCACTTCTATATAACCAGCATTCGCCACTTTTATTGAATGAGTACTATTTTTCTTCCATTGTTTTGTCAATTAGGTTTTACTTCTTCTACTATTTTTTTATTTACTTTGATATATAGCTGTTCACCTATGATAATATGTTATAGTCTCCCTGATGACTATCCATAGACCCTCGCTGCTAGTCGGAAGCCTCTGGCATACGGGGAAATGTGCTTGAGGTCATGTGATGACCGGTTTAACCACCGATTCAAGGGTGATCCAGGTCGGGACGTTACAATTCCAATGACTTTGTGATAACAATCGCAATTAAATAATAACATTTAAGAGTAAGTTTTATTTTAGTGTTTAGTGAATAGTAAGATATCGAAGAGATAAAAAGTGAGACATGGTGTAAAATATTGGGGTGTTACATGTTTTAATCCTCATGAAACTAAAACCCCCTGAAAATGGGTGGTTCTCCTAGGGAATTTAAAACTCCCCTATTGTTACAAATTATATATGTAAATGAACAAGAGGAAGAGATAAAAGAGAGAAAGAGGGGAAGAAGGGGAAAATACAATAAGGGAAATCATACCTAATTCCTTAGAGAATCTTACATGAAGTGAAAAGAGGAGGAGGGGATTCATCCCCCACCCCACCATTCATGTCAACATTCAAATAAGGGAAAGAGTGGAGCTCCCCAATTTTATATAATATATAATAAATAATAATAATAATAATAATAATAATAATAATAATAATGTTAATAGTAAATGGTTTTATTTTTTTAAAAACACCCATGTATTATGACACTCATAAATTGATAATTCATGAAAAATAAAAATACTCCATTAAACTATTATTTATATTTTTGATTTAAAATAATTATATATGAATATTAAAAATAAATAAATGAAATAAAAATGATAAGAATTGACACATGAATATCCAAAAATCCCATACTAAAATATGCAATGCACCAATTCATAAATTATGAATTCTAAATAATCACCCAATAATATTAGGATTATAATCCATAGGTCAATAACAATGAATATTGAAGTATTAGGGCATGAAAAATAACATTTCACATAAATTTATAGGGATACATAGTTACCCAAACTGTGCACTAATCATGCATTACACACTATCTTAACATTCATACATTGGACAGTTAACATGCATAGTATCCCAAACCATACATAAATAGTCCAAATCATTAAATTTTTAAATATTTTAAAATTCCATTATTTCAATCATAAAATGTTATTATTATAGATACATTTATTGAAAAATAAAAGAGTAGGGTGTAATAAAATGGACAACTATAATGCTTTGTTACCCCAGAATTCCCCCATTAGGTTTACCTTTTAGGTCGTAATTTATTTTAAATAAATAAATAAATATGTGTTTTAAAAAATTTAATATATATGGGAGTTTTATTTTCTTTTATAAAGAAAATTAAAAACGTATTAAGTGTTTTACTATTTCATTTTAAACTGGTTACTCCCCACTATTAAGATTTACCAGATAACTAGTCTACTTAATATTCTTATTTACATATAACTCTCATTCATATCAATAATTACTAATTTACAATGATTGAAAATCATTTTTTATCAAAAATATAAATATAATTTGATTGAATAATTTTACTTATAACATAGAACTCATTTTGAAAACATGCTTTCATTTTTAAATCTAATTAATAATATAGAAAAACAAGTTTGGAATAAAAATAAAGAATTAATTATAAGGAAAATATCCCCTTTTAATCCTTCTAAGTTCCAAAAAAACAATATATTTTGAGTACCCTAATATGAAACATAGTTTTTTAAGTCTTTCAGAATTCTATTATATAAGAAAAACATTTCTATGCTTTATTAAATTGACCCAGGCTATACTGACCCAACACATAATTAGACCCAGCATAATGTTCAAATCATGTTCATGATTTCAATGACCTAGTAAAGTCTATTATGGTATCAATATTACCCAACATTGGAATTATTTCTATTGGTAAATATTAATTATAATAAATACACCATCTTATAATTTCGGTGTGACCATTCCAAATGATGGAATGTCACATATAATGAATATATAGTTTTAAAATTACACAAAAACCAAGCATGGAATAATGAAATTAAATAAAATCCATAATCCATATAACCCAAAAATATTCCAAAAATACTAAATATAAAACAATCCAAAGTAAAAAAAAGGAATATATGGTGGATAAAAGGCTAACGTGGCACAATACTAGATGATGAAAAAACCCCAACCTATATTATAGCCCAAAATTGAAACCAATCCATTATCCACAATATAATAGAGGTACGCACTTCACTTTCAACCTCCATCAAACCTAAACTAACATCCCAATCATTCCTAAGATACAAAAAACATATCAATCATATAAAATGTAGTACAATATTACATACACACAAACAATGTGTATGGAGGGTGTGAGCAAAACATGACCAATTGGATTCCCCCAAGTAATATTTCAATTTTTTTATAATAAATCAATTTATACTTGATTAAAATATAAATATACCAAATTATCCATTTTTTATTAGAGAAATATAATAACCAAATATGTTTCTCACTTTACAAAAGAACCATGTTTATTTAAATCCAAAAAGAATGAAACCGTATAAATTATTGATTAAAAAACATTAAAATAAAATGAAGAAACATTGAAATAAGGTTTCATTCATAATTTTAAATAAATAAAAATTCAACATAATTTTAACCTTTATATCAAATAATCTTTTTTAGAGAAAACATTCCAAAATTATTATTTGAACCTCTTTGAAACTCTTTTTTAAAATTAAAATTTACATTTAATGTGGGGAAAATTTTGAGGACTCAATAATGTTCCATTAAATTTATAAAAAACTAATATTGAGATAAAAATAATAGTAATAAGGAAATAATAAAAATATCCTCTGGTAATATAAAAAAGTACTAATATAAAGCTTTAATATAAAAATTGAATTCTAAAAAATAAAAATAATCCTCATAGAAACCTCTTAAGTCACTAAGGAGAGGTTCCTAGATAATCTAAATCATGAAACATGTCATGGATATCTAACAATCTTAAAATTCACTTACACTTAGTTTTAAATTTCAAATACTTCTTGAGCATAAAAAACCATAGGTGTAACACATTCATATACTTGGGACACTAGCTTGTGTATAATCTCAATTAGTGTATAAATGTCCCTAAATCTCTAACTTAGATACTCAAAATTTACCATTATTTAATTACTATGTGAGGAATCATGGATATATATATATAGACATATATCTAAAGATTAGTCCATAATAATAAAGGCACAAACTCACACATCGCCTCTCAACACCCTTCAAGGATACATCCGCATCACATCATTTTACAAATAATACTTTTATTCCATTAAAAAGGAATACTAATATAACCATAAAAATAATTACGAGGCATTACAAAAAGGGGTGAAACTATTATTAAATACATTCAATTAATTTTTTAAATGATCCTTTTCAAGTAATAAATTCCAAACTGAATGTTCCCAATTATAAAGTTATTTTTTTAAGTCAAAATAATAAATTTTTGATAGAAATCTACAAGTATGAAAAGAAACATTATTTTCAAAGGGATAAGTTTCGAAAACTAATTAAAAAACATTAAAGAATATGGATGCGTTATTAATTAGTCAAAAATTTACTATATCATTGAAAACCTGTTATTTTATTAAACATATAGAGTGTAACAATACACATAAATAGAATTTTTAAACATTAAATTAAGGATAAAATATTGGATTCATGTGAGATTTTTGGAAAAACATTATGAAATCAATATATGTAAATAATATTCCTTAAATATAGAAATATTATAGAAAAAAAATTATTTAAAATTGCAATGAACCCATGGTTTTATAAATAAAAAGAAAATATAAACACTAACCAACTGGTAATCAATGAGTCTATTGCCAAGAATAATTATTCCAAAGAAAAGAAAAAGGAAGGGATCCTTAAAGGGATATGAGAAACCATAAAAAAATAAAACGCAAAATAAATTTATAGTAATATGAAACCCTAGGCCTCTATCTCCATTTTAGAGAAATAAATTAAAAGGATAAGAGAGGTGAAGTTTCATGGAGAATATTCAAAGAATAAATAAATAAGAATCATTAAATTTACATGTGATGTTACTAATAAAGTGTCTAATGACGAAATATAACAAATGGAATATGTCTTGCAGCTAATACCTAGTGTGAGGGAATGGGGAATGAAGGTGGTATCACACAAAAAATAGTTTTTATTAAAAACATTACATTTTGGTTTTGACGGGCTGCATGATTTTTCAAAATTTCTTAGTGAACCATGAATATACTACTAGAAATTCATTTTTGACCTTTAAGTGATAGTTTTTCAATTTTATAATATCATTGTAAAACTATTCGTCTTGGAAACATACCAAATAAACTAAAAAAATAAACATCGAACTCTTTGGAAAGACACATAATTATTAATGAATGAAATATTTATCATGTAGTGAAACTATGGATTCCATAATTCCCCCTAACATTCTACATTTTTCTTATAGGAATTATTTGTTAAAAATAGAAATTAACTGAATTAAAAACATAAAAACACCTTATTAAAATAGGTGGGAGGGTGGGAAATTAACTAGAGTTGTTCTTAAATAAATTAACCACCAAATATTAAACAACTCCTCTATATAAATGGGATAACTCCATTAATATCACTAAATGTATCCTAGAATAACCCATTCAAGACTGAGATAAACACGGTCAAAAAATAAAGAGAGTCCTTCCTTAGGTATCCCTATCAATTATAATTCATCTCAAATGGACAGAATAAGGATAATTTTTTTAAGAAACTTGGTGAAAATACCAAAGGAATATCACAGCCATGTGACATGAAAATAAATATAACATAATGTCCAATATCAATTTCATCATAAAATTAAAACAAAAATGAAATTAAAAAACAATAACAAAAAATAGTACTTAATAGGATATGAAAAATTGTCTAAAGATGGGTAATAGAACTAACATGAGGGTAACCTAGGACCTCATAATTTTAATACTTACCTATGGTTATCCCAATAAAATCTACTAATACTATCTTGTGAAAAATATAAACTTTTGTAAAAAAATTCCATGTTACCCAATTTGAATCCTAATGTTTTTTCCAATATCCAATCAACAAAAAATCAAAACCTCATCACACGGTTAGAATCATAACAATAAATCCAGAAATATGATAACATCATGGATGCATGTATACACACAATAACAACCATTTATAAGAGAGTGATTCAAAATACCCCAAAGGTCACTAGTATTAGTTTACAAAAAAACTAATCTATCTATTAAATCACTTCACATAAATCTAAATTATATCATCAAATATATTAATGATAACATCAAAGACATATACCAATAATTAAACTCAAAAAATTTATTGATATATTCTAAGGGGATATAAAGAAGGTATGCCCTGAAGAAAATCAATTATCCCTAACTTGACTTCTATGATCAGAAATGCAGAGCCTTACGATATTCTATTTCACTAATATAACACTTCATACCATTACCTAAAACAAAACGAAGCTATATTTAACTATAAAAAATTAAAGCAATACCAAACACCCACACCAAAGAATCAAGTGTTCAAATGGTCATAGGATTCCAGCTCGAGAAAAATAATAGTAACTATAAGAATCAATCCCATTTTTTACACCTTTGAAGTTCGGGAGTTTTCAATAAATCTATGTTTCCCTTAATCCTCCCAAAATTTTCGATTGTTACAATGGATTTTTATCATCTTAGAAAAAATGGATGATAATTTATGAAGTCCCAAAGGAGATCAAGATCAGAGAAGGTTCTGGCTCCACCCCTCTAGTTAGAGTCTGGGTGGGCAGAAAAACTGGAATAACATCTTATAAAAATAAGTGGAATCATCATAAATGTAAATTTTAAACATTCCATAATATTTTTGAGAATCCTATTGTAAATAACATGAAATGTATACTCAAGCAATTTTATGTCTCACAACTCATACAAAATACTCCCAAAGTAAACGAAGGGAGAAACCCAAGTCCAACTCACCATGATCAAAAATTCATTAAAGCATCCCCTTTCTAGACCATAATATTTTTAACGAAGGGTCTTAACCCAATTCATCAATGCACATGTACTTTTAAAACAACTATATCAATTTAAAAACATTTCTTCTACTTTATAAAACTAGATAAAATTCACTTTAAAACATTACCTTGTACAACAAATGGTAATCCCCTATTCGGGAAATTCATAAAATAACATCGTATTTGACACTACCAATTCATTAAAAAGACATTATACACATTAATTCCAAAAAAATCCACATAAACATCAATAATTAATAAAATATTTTCCAATACACCTTTAAAAATATTCAGCATTATTTTGTGAAAATCAATAAATCCATTTCAAATTTTTTAGACATTTATAATGAATAAAAATTAATTTCACAAAAAAATAAATAAAAACACTCTATAAAACCATGAAATTCCATAAAATATTCATTAAAAATAATTATAAAATATTTATAAAAAAAATTATCTATTAAAATCAAACACAATCCACTCCATTCATCATCAAAATATCAGAAACACTCTTTGATTCCCCTCTAATAATTGATGACCTTGTAAAGAGTAATAATATGTCATAATCGGTGAAAAAAATAATTATTGACGTTTTTTTTTCAAGGGGTTTGATTTCATGTTTTTTGAATCCATACACCGACCATGCAAAAACATCTTATATGATCTTAGAGTCATCTACATGGGCTTCATACTATTTGAAAAAATATGAAAACTAAATGTGATTCTCCTATTGCTCCTAAAAATTCATTGTAAATATACTGAAAACCCAAAATTATATTATATAACTTAATAAGTATTAAAATACCATCATATAATATCAAAATTCATCAAAACCATATAATAATAAAACCAAAATTATGACTCTAACCCTAAATATTTGTAGAAACTCATGTTTAATCATGAAAGGAATTGATTAGGAACATATTCATGATCTACCACTTGAGTTCCTATAGTCGTAATATCTATACTACCAATACACACCCAAATAGGAAGAGGGTTCTCCGATACAATTTTTTAATGAACCAATATGGGCTAACCTGATCCAGATCCTATTTTAGCCTATAACAAGGCCCGAATTGCATTCTCTATTTTCAAGGAATTATAACTAGTTATATAAAATAATACTTACTCAAGTTGTTAATTATTTAACCTAATAAATTTAAACTAGAATAGTAACCTCCACCTAGATGTTTAGTAGGATTATTCTAGTTAATAGAACATAACATACAATGAATAATTTTTTTTGATAATATACAACAACCAAATAGGATATAATAAGATAAAATAAACTCTATAATCAATATAAAACAAAAATATACCAAAATAAAAATATATAAAACTATCCAAAGTAAAAATTGAATATAATAGGGAGAAGAGTCCAACTTAGTACTATATATTACGATACAAAAATCACCAACTGCAACATAAACCAAAAACAAAACAAAACCATCATCGACCATGTAGAAAGAATACCCACTTCACTTACAAACTCAATCATACCACGATTAATATCCCAATCACTATCAATATGTAAATAACCATTCAATCTTCCATAAGAAAATATAAGACTAAAAAACACTGATACATTTTGTATGTTGGTTATAAGAGAAACATCCCCTATAGGATCATAGTAAGTATTCTTTCACATTTTCTTTTCAAAGATAAAACCATTTCCACTATTTAAAAATATAAAATATATCAATGTATCCCCTTTAATTTTATAAATCTAAAAACCAAATACGCTTTCACATTATAGAAGAACCATGTTTCTTTAAATGATAAAATATTTTTTAAATATAAAACATGCATTTAAAATGTTAAAACACATTGATAGAAGGTTCAATGCATACATTAAAAAAATCCATATTTAAACATATAATTTAGCTATTTATCAAATAAAATTTATTTAGAAAGAATTTCAAAACCATGCTTCACAAATCCCATTACTATTTTACTAAAATTAGAATTTTAATTTACAAGGTGAAATATTTTGAGTACTCTAACATGTTCCTTTACATTTATAAAAATATTGCCCAATTTAGGAGACAAATAATAACATGAAAACAACAAAAAAATCAAGGTAAATATAAATAATTAGTCATATCAAAATAAACTTTAATAATAAAATCTAAAGTAACAAACAAAATCATCATGGGAAAAAACTAAGGATCTAAAGAGATCTTCCAATATTATATACATGGTGAAAAATTAATGTCTATATGATGATTATCAATATCACTTAAATTCAGTTATCTCTTTCATAACCTCCTTAGGTGTAAAATAACCGTTGGTGCACAACAATCAAATACTAGAACACTATTCAATGTGTATTATCAACTACTATAGAAACATCCCTGGAACTCCCACTTTTCTACCTACGGTTTCCCATGATATCAAATAGAAGTGATCAATCAAGTCAATATATATACATAAATATATCTCAAGAATAATCAATACCATAATAGAATCAAATCAAGTGTCATCTCAAAACACACTTTAAGGAAACAACCCCAACAAATCAATATAATAATCCAACTTGGATTCAATTCACAAGTAATACTATATCATATCAGAAAAAACTTATAAACATGGGGAATATAAATAAGGGTTAACATAATTAATAATGACATTAACTTCCATTCAAAAATGGGCCTTGAAAAATAAGAAACATACTTTCTCTTAAAATCCAACCAAAACAGTTTCATAGAAATATTATAGTATAAGAAACCAAATTTTTCATTCTCTATGTTTCCGAAAAAGATTATATAACCTTTAAAACACATATAATATTTTACCATAGTTTATATTTTAAATAAATTTCAAAACTAATCTAGGAATTTCATCAAATACCTTGGGTTTAAATAAACAAATTATCAAAATTTTCATACTTTGAATGAATGGAACAAATTTATTAGTGTACACTATTTTTTGGAAAAAAATTAAATCAACACATTATTATAAAATTAACTAAATATTGTTATAATATAGAAGAAAACATAATTTTAAATTTTCAAGAACACATGGTTTCAAAAAAAATGTAAATACAAAGATTCACCTACTAGTAATCGACGAATCTATTATCAAGAGGAGTTATTCGAATAAAATAGAAGGGAAAGTAACATTAAAATTCTAAGATAATACCTAACATAATAAAAACCAAAATCAATTTTGTGCATGATGAAACCCTAGGTATCTATAAACAATTATGGTCATGAAATTGGGAGGATAATATAGAGATATAGATGAAAGGATAAAGTTTAATAGATAAATATTTAATAATCACTAACCTTTTGTGATAAATCATGATTAATGTGACCCGAAACAACAGATAATGTAGGCAGAAGACCTATTGGGGATGCCTTATTGAGAGGGGTTCAAAATGGAAGTAGAATTACAAAAAACTGAGTTATTTGAATAAAAATATAATAATGTTTTAATAGGTTGGATTATTTTGACTCAAGGTTTATAAAACCATGTAAAAACCATGTGGACCATACTAGAAACCCATTATCATAAAAATTTAATAGTTTAATCATTTAGGAACACCATTCTTAAGTCATCCATTTTGGAAAAAGTCATAAAACCCCTAAAAATAACTCAACCCAAACACCTAGGAGGTACACCCAAGGATCAATGAATGAAATATATATCACATAGTGACACTATGGATGTAAAATTTGATGTGTACAGTTGTAGAAAATTTTATAGATCTATTCATAAAAATTGATTTGATAGGTTAAAGACCCTTAACAGACACCCTAATCCAATTTTAGGGTTATTTAATGTTGAAATTATTTTTTTTACTTCACTTTGAATATTTTAGATGTCTAAGGACCAAAACCAAAACTTGTAACTATCTCTAGATTTAGAGGATGCATAAATCCCTAGTTTTAATTTTTTTTCACCATGATCAATTAGTATTTATATTTTTCTCACCACGAAAAAACTATACAATATCTTTTGGACATTCATTGTTATTATCAATGGTTTGAAACTCCATTCACTATAAAATATTTTTATTTTATAAATTCATTGGGAATGTTGAGTTATGATCCATGGATTGAAAAATCATGCATTTTCTACTCAAATGAGAACCACAATTTTCAAGAACTATGCTATAACCATACATATTTTACCCAAACTGGTGTATATATAGAAAAAAACCTAGTTATCACCAGTTCATAATAATTTTGAAAAACATATTTCCCAATACACTCTAGACACTAAAACATAAAAAATAATTTCATATTTTATCTTAATGAAATATATTCTGAGGAGTTATTCTCATTCCATTAAAAATTCAACATATTCTCAAAAATTAAAGCTTTATTCAGTAACTAAACATGTTACATTCTTAGTTTAACTTCATAAAAAATCAAATAACTTTAAATATACCTATTTAGGAATATTCTAAATTTTTTAAGCACATATTCATAATTTATAATACTTATTAATCCCAAAAAAAATTACACAAATCAGAATTTATGAAATCAATTCAAAATAATAATATTCAAATAGAATAAAACAACCAAACATTTCTTTAATCCCAAATATCACTCAATACCATTAAAATTAATATTAAAACAAAAAATGAGATAATTTAAAACCATTATAAAACTACTTTCTATAAATAAAACAATTAAAAAATATGATCATGATATCAAAATAATAAATTCCAAAACTCTAATACCATAATTGTTTTTATAAATAGTCACTCACCCAAACCTAGTCTTAGATTCAAGTGGGTTAATTATGTTCAAATACACATTAATACAACTTTTTAAAAACCAAATAAAAATATTCACCAGTTCAAAACCCAAAATCAATTCCTTTTCAAAACCATACTAAAGAAAAAAAACTCTAATTTTATAAAATTATGAGGCCTTTTTACTTTAATAAAAATAAACCAAACACCACTCTAAAAAAAGGCCAATCAGAATTCATTTTTATAAAAATTTTCAAATTCATTTGCATAACAAAATATATAGTTACAGAAAAATGTATATTTAATAGAAAATATATATTTATCTAGCCCAAAAATATTTTTCATTCTATAAAAATTGATCAGACTCATTTCTAAAATTACATTACAATATTTCTCAAGAGGAAAAATTTTCATCTACTCTATCAAAATCATTATATTAAACATTTATAACCACATATTTGTATAATTATTAAAATGAATCCCTCCCAAAATTATAATTTCTGAAAAAACACTATACAATAAATATATAATGTGTTATATATTTTTAGAATAATTATTAATAAAAATATATCAAAACACATATAAAAATTGAAATGATGATAAAAACTAAAATCACCCTAAAATTTATATTAAATAATTTGTTTGATGGAATAAAAGGAAACCAATTCAAAAAACCCTTTTATAAAATTAAAAACATCAAATATATTTATATTAAACAAAAATAAAACACACAAAAAAGAATTGTATATCCTCATAATTAAATCAAATATTATGTTAAATAATATTTAAAAATTGGTTATATAACAACCTAATAAGAAATAGTTTCCCCTTGAAAATACCCACCATTTTGTTTGGCTCTAAAAAACATGTTTCACAAAATTTTTCATGGAAGAAATGATAACACCCTCTCTTAGAAATCCAATGATAAGAATGGGAGAAATATCTTTATTCATGAAAAAGACACTAATTTTATCTCTATGTGTCCCATGAATACTCACACACTAAATGGTAGAGTCACTACAATTTTTTTCACAATCTAGTGATGTTTTGGTAATACCACCCATTGGGATTCAGGTAGCTATTTCATCCTTTGTTATATAAAATGTTATTTCATTATTTAGATACACCATTCAAATGTCTAAAATTATTTTTTATCCATGGAAAACATATAATGTCAATATGATCTTTATTTTTCATCATCTATAATTCTAGGAGATTTAAATTTGTAGGCCATAGAGAAAGAAAAAATATATATAAATAGTTATATCCATTTGAAGTTATCATTTTATGAAGGAATAATTCCATGATTGTACCTATGTTTGTGTGTTCTGCCTTGTGTTCCTAACTACATGGACTTGGCTCTATGTTCCATGACCCATAAACTAAAATGGAGATCTATTCTAGGGTTTTAATATTAAATTACCACCAACCCATATTAATTACATGAGAAAAATATATAGGAAGTAAAAAAGAAAAAGCATGACACTTAAAATTTCATTCCTTCTTATATATTCACTTGAATGTGCCTAAATGTGCCAAACCATACTTTTAGTGCCTTTATGCACTCACACATTCTCCCATTCTCCCTATTATATGCTTCAAGATGATGTTGTTTGTTATATGTGTCCACATTTAGAATCCACATCTCGGAACATAAGGTGGTTTCCACCCATTCACAGGCACCCAGATTAGGGTTTTCTTAAAAAGGACTCCCCGCCTCTCATATAGGGATTGAAGTGCACAAATAGTGAGCTTGAGTTCATATATTTCTAGACTTCACAAAACATTCCTCCAAAATAGCCCTCATTTAGGTTTTTTTCAATTTAAAACCTATGGAGTTTGGGAAGAGGGTTTATGAACACTCCCTCTTAATTATATTTGTACCCTAAGTGTTGGGCTCCCTAAGTAGCTGGACACATAGGTACCTAGACACCTTAGCATCAAAACACCTGAGAACTTGGAAAATTCACTTCTAGGATACTTGAGTTCCTATTCACCCATGTGTCATACATAGGAAACCACTTCACCCAAGACTCCATACTTGACAACCCACATTGACATGGTGCAACTACCCTCATAATATCACTCTATACATTATATTTAATAGAAATACATGTGAACATAAGAATGCCTCCCAGTACACCATAGGCTATATAATAGTAGCAGGGGTCTATAGAAATAATGTTGGGAGACTGTACCCCCTTTATCGTATTGGAAGATAAAAATATAACTAACAACCCACTATATATATTATATTATATAGGAAGAATTAATAAATTTAACATTATAAAAGATAATAAATACTGAAAATGGATATACAAGAAAGATCACCCGCTAAGAAAGCCACATATAAAATTATACTATGAAAATAAAGAAATAAAGGATATGAGGATATTTTCTGGATCTAATCCATACCACATCTTGATCTTCATGTCCCACTTGAGCTACACTATCTCAAATAAATTCTATTGGGCATCATCCTAACATGTTCCAACAACGAAGTTAAATTATGCTTGAGTTCCCTAATGCAATGGTATCATGAGTAGTGAATGAGTACGTTACTCAAACGGGAACTACCAATGTAGTTTTTTACAATACCAGAAATGCAGTGACATGTGCATGTGATATGTTCAGAATAGATAAATAAACTATATAATAAAATAAATAGAACTAACCACTATATCTTCTTTAACCTAATTCTAAAATTTCTTTGATCATATCATTATGATCGTTTCAAATATTATGTAAACTTCCCTAAGTTTTTATCCATGTAAACAGGGTGAAGAGTGATAACCATCATTGATCCTTGGGTCTATGGTCCCGATGGACCTTACCTACATCATCCAATTATTGAGTGCACATAAGAATGAGAATCACCTAAGGGTTACCTTTATCTATACTATGAAGATCCTATACTCACACCTCCACCACAATGAGTAGTGTTCCCTGGGACCTCCCCAGGAACCCTCATCCTCAAGACCAAAGGTTGAACCCCATGGTAGTACCTAGGTGATCAATAATATCATTCCAAAATATGATTCATAGGAGGGAGATTATTCATGAAATAATATACATTTGGGTGTTATTGTTTCCCCAATGACCCAATAAATCAAGGGTAATGTACTACCCACATCCCATGATCAATCTCCTGGCCATCCAATATCATGCAACTCCACATCCAATAAATATTTAGGATTTCTACCTTAATATAATATGTATCCAATTAATATTTTTATGGGATTAAATGGTATCCATTTGGATTTAAAACATCCATTATTGGGGATATATTCCCACCCCGATTCACAAACCACCATTCAAATCATGGGGATCATGGGTATTAAAAATAGTCTACAAGTGTCATCATTTTATTCTAAAAACATGGTAATTCACAATGGTATCTCAATATTAGATAAATTCTTAGAATCATGGGAATTATAGTATACATAGTCACACCGTCTATGATGTTTCATCCTAGCTACCACATCCAGACAAAAACTTTATATCAATCAATTCTCTAGATACTAGGTGAGCTAAGAATCCTCCCCAATATACCATGTGATTGGATCCCAACAATTTTGTTAATCATGGGGTGTCATCCATATTAATAGATTATTCATATTAAACCAACACATTCATCATAAGTCAAGACCCAATATCCAATTCCTAAGAATCTTGGGAAATTACCTACAATCATAGAATAATAAAACCATACATATCAAGGGTTAGTCAGATTCCTTTTCCCAAAACCATCATCTTAACCCCATTGGGATTAAACTTCAATCCAGGTTCTATTGTGACACCCAAAATAATCTCTACCCATATCCACATACACCCACTCAGGGCTACCTCTCAAGGGGGAAATGATATGGGTACCTTTGGTCTTCACTAGAATGGAGGAATTCCACTAAGGATCCTCTATCCTAACAGGTCTTTTGAGAAAACACACGAAACATAGTTGATATATAGGTGTAAATATCCAAAGATGGATCAAGTCCCTTATCTATGTATGGGGTCACTCCAGACTAGTCACATCACCCAAAACAAAGTCTACTTTTTATGTGGTCTATCCACTTCGGCTACACATTTCTCTAGGTTCATCACTCAGGATACTAGGTTCATCCTTATCAAATAACACCATGCCCCATATTGGAGGTTTCATAGAATCTAGGTAATGTAGGAATCATCCATAGGTATTTGTGGCATCAATATAATCCAAAATTCCATGAGATTCCAATTCAAATTGTCTATTTATTATCGTGTTCTCATAAAATTTAAACAATTAAATTGAATTTAAAATATTTTAATTAAATTATAAAATTTAATAATAAAAATTTTCATCTCCAAACTAGAAATTATACACACCCGCATAAATATAAAAAACATGCATATATCCATTGGACTAGTATAAAAAACACCAACCACATCTAGAATATTTTCTATTTAGTCCCTTAACATGACATCCTGCTTCCCAAGCTCATCCATCCTCCATCTAAGACTTATCTATCACCCAAAAACCTATCTCAACCATAAAATAATAAATATTTATTTTTAAAAAATGAATTTGAAATATTTATTTCAAAAAAAGTATCATAAACTTTACACAACTCACCAAGAACATCCAAATTTTTGGAACCATAATCAACACCACCTTGAGGACCAATAACAGACCCTCAATACCAAACCAAGAAAAATAGATAAACCGCAATAGAGAAAAAATTTACACAATAAATTAAATTTAGGGAAATCCTAATATATATCCACATCACAACAAAAAATATCAAAACAATAAATGTATAAAGGTAGATGTTGTCTCAGGTTTCACTATAAGATAACAGCATGAACCCCCATTCGATTAAGATGATTTCCACTATGCTCTAGTAGAAATAACAAAAAACCATTCACAAAAATTTTCCAAGATAGGGATAAATCAATGTAATAAAAATAAAATGGGGGATCTTAACCAAAATCAGTACAAAAATCCATGAATAACCACTTCCGCATCAAGGGGGAGAAGAGAGTGGAGAGACAATCATCAACTCTCAGGTATGCCCAACATCGGTCAGAAGACAATGGGGTTGAACCCAATCCATTTGTTTTAACCCCAAATATGGTGTCACTAAATAACCAAAGGTTCATGATATGAAAATTATTTGACAGGTTGTTTAACCCCTTCCCTCCTCTAATTTTCTCATCATGAATCCTTACTTCATGGCGTGAAGGGACTACAGTAGCTTCTAAAGGATGCCTGCCCACTTTTTCCTTCTTCAATATTTCTCTTGGACACTCATAACACCATCAGTCCCATGAAACCCATAAAAACACCATTAAAGGATTTTAAAACCATCATGACCTTCATATAAGCCTTGGTTCTCAAAAAGAACCTTGCACCAACCAAAATATTCAAATTCCCTATAGAATTATCACACTAATACAAAAATGGGGAATTAGAAAATTCCCACCCCCCAAAAAACATCTCATAAACAAAAAGTATTGTTTACCATTTAACTAACAAACCAACATACTCGGGCCACCAACTTATGAT
This sequence comes from Viscum album, assembly GCA_963277665.1. NCBI lineage: Eukaryota > Viridiplantae > Streptophyta > Magnoliopsida > Santalales > Viscaceae > Viscum > Viscum album. The sequence goes on from OY728152.1 coordinate 2,092,383,901, forward strand.
CAACCAAACATGCTTAATCCTCAAATATCAAATGAAATTTTATTTCAAAACTCCCAACACTAAACACACATGTCACCAAAAGTTGACCTTCACACACCCTAACCAACACCAAAACTATGGAAATGATGACCACGCCCATCTCCCCCAACACCCCATAATGTATCCCATGATTCATCTCAAAGGCTTATTGTTCTATCCACTATAAAATCATTCTTTCCATGGATGATTCTAAATGATGGTTCTCTCCACTATATGACTTTCCTTATAGAAATTACTTTCTAGTAGTCCACAAACCTTCTAACTTCAATTCCCACAAAACTCATAACATGGTTCTCCTTTAAAAATTTCAAGCCTAAATAAAAATAATAAGACAACCCTCGATATCCTTTAATACCACTTGATCACACCCACTAACATGTCCTCAAAATAAATTCCCACCTTCATCCAAGAATTTTCACTAAAGACCCCAAACATAGTGCCTCACACATTCCATTATCCATGAAATATACTTACCTTTCTTCCCAAGAATTTTCGTATCAAAAAGTCACTATATTGTGTCTCATCCCATGATTCACACCTTTAACCATGTTACCAAATAGGGTTTCACTCCCTAAACCAAGAAACCAACTAGTTTACCCCCTAAACTATATCATGAGACATGGATCACCCCATAAATCCCACCCAAGTCACACCAAGATCACTCCAAGATAGATGTTGATCCACTAAATCCATACAGTATCTCATTCAAATCTTAATTTTCTGTTTACCTCAGTAGTAGATAAAACCAGATTCACTTGCTCATATCGATTTTCTGATGACTTTCCTTGTCACAGTCATGACCCAACCAACCTGTGGTCAATCAATTATAACTCACATTATCTACTACTACATGTCATTTTTATATGTGAAATATCACTCAAACTAGTGTTCAAAAACAAACAGTAAATTTTCACATTTTCCTAGGTCATGGGAATGTCATCCTTGGTAACCACCCCAATTCCAATCATAATGTGGTCCAGGCCCTCAAACGGCCAATGGAAAACTCCCCACCATATTTATTACCTTATAATTTTTCCTAATAATCACGTTAATAGGTTACATCATCGAAGTACGTCACTCCTCCCATGCCATTATCATCTTGTCCTATCAATAGCTCGCTTGTATTGAGCCAGATTGGTCCTACCACAACATGATATTGATTTTTAATGTCTCCTATAACATGGAGGGACATTTCATATTTCATCATAACTCTAGAAAAAATGATCATGGTATCTCATCCATTCCCATCATCCCTTATCTCTCACTAAATCATTAATAGTATCAAGGTCCCTATGTCTCACACATAAGTTGAGTGTGTTATCTTGATCTCATATGAAAACTGATGGGTGTGCACTCTAGTATCACCCTAATACAAAAAACTAACACACATTTTCGTGAGTTTAACATCACTATAATTAGGCCCTATTCCTAAACACTAACCATGCCACTTGTCATGTCAATTTCACTTGAATAGAAAACCCTTGGCAGCCATATTAAAAATTAGGCTCTTCACTCATTCCATTTATCATTGCACAAACACCCACCTACTAAAATAATTACCAAAACCCTAAGAATTTACCCATTCTTACACCATTAATGTAAAACCCATCCATATTTGATAAGTGATGAACTATAAAACTCATACCACCAAAACTAGTCTTGACAACAAACACTCAAGGTGTGTTTCCATGAACTTAAGGCTTTATCATTTCTATTCCCCAATCCCCAATGAACTTCTTGTGTATAGATCTCAAAATAAATCACATAACTCTACCTTTATTTCTCAAGTACTTTCAAGCTTGGTAAAACCCCTCAATCAAGTTACCCTCAATCGCACAATTCACTGACTTACCAGGGTTTAAGTTGAATCTAAGGATATCTAGGTCTCCCCCTTAGCCTAACCATATATCACAAGGTCTAAACTCATAGCCCACCTTCGATTCCCATTTCATATCTCAAAATTGACATACATACCAATTCCCACTATAGGTCCCCATAAATATATAAAATGAAATCTCATGCCAAATTTCATATGAGGGCACCGATTCTCACTGATAATCTACCTGTGGGATTTCTCCCTCAAAAATTATAACTCTTTGAATGCTACTACCACAATGAATGATAACATCATATTTTCTTCATAATAATAAAACCAAAACCACTAGCTTAAATATATAAATTTTCATTCTATGCTATATGCGAAGACATCATATATTTGGTTACTAGAACATTAATTAACTGAAGCAATATGGTATATTCATTAGGTGTCCCTATGGATATTTTTATCCAACTACCCACCATCACTCGATTTGGGTAAGTATAGTTTTATTCTAAGAAATATGGTGCAATTATATATAGTTTTTGTTAAATTTTACTTTAAATTAATTACTCCGAGCGATAACAACCGACTAGGGGATTCTCACTAAGTCACGTATTTCCTCACTAGCCTACTTAGGCCATCTCACATCCCATACACCAACATACTATGTCTTCATCATTGATAAGAATCTGACCATAGGACCACTTGATCTTCCATAAAAAGAAACTTTATACATACATTTCAGTCTAGCTAAGCTGAATTCCACCAAGTACTTATATAGTTAATTTCCATATGATCATTTGATGACACTTTAATCAACTGGAGAATTTATCAGTGATAAAATTAAAAGATATGTCAACATAAGTTTCATGTTGTTATTATATGCCTAATCATAATGTAATAGATTTCTCATCCCTCTATATGAAAAAAATCCAAATCTAATAATTGGATCCTTTCATATTTGCTAAAATCCAAAAATACAATAGAAAACTATCAACCTCAAACACCATGTGTGTCACAAGAGGTGAAATCATATATAAATCAATAAAATCAACTACCAATAATTTCAATCCTAATCCCCTAGAAACCTAGAATTCATACTAGTGAAGGTGTTCATGATGAACCATTCCAGTATCCAGCATAGGCTCTACCTCATTGCAATATCTTGTATATACCATATCCCAAATAATAAGAAAAATAAAACATGATATGACACCACATTGTAACAACATACATCAACCCACTCCATAAGGTAACTATACGATACCACAAAATGACCACTGGCCTGCCTCATCATACACAAGAGGCCACTGACTAGTAGAGGGGGTCTATTAGAATAGGATTATGAAACTATACCCACAATATCAGAGAGCTGAGTAAATATATAAATAACCATTCATCATATACATTAGAATATGTAAGAATAATAAATATATATAGCTTACTATAAAAAAGAAATATTAAAAAAGGGAATACACGACGGATCACCCATTGGTCCAATCATATATATAATAAGACCAACCAAATAAATAAATAAAATGAATCATGATCTAATCTAAATCTGACCCAAAAATCTTTCTAATATCAAAGTCTTACTCGAGCTACACATGCTCAAATACGTACCGCCGAGCCTCAGTCTAACTATTTCCTATAACCAAGTGAGATTACTTTCTGGTACCCTAGTGTAATGGATGCCTAAGAAAGGTGTGAGTATATAAATCATTATGGAACCACCAATGATATCCTATAATATACCATCAATGTAGTGACATGTTCATGTGGCATGCTTGGAACAAATAAAATGTTTTTTGAACAAAATAAATAACCTACACACAATACTTGCTTCGGTATGATGATAGAATGTATATGAGCATTTCATGATGACCATTCCAATCGATATTTGAACTTCCCCAAGGGTGTATCCATATAAACCATGATATGACCAATAGTTATCTTTGATACTCAGTTATGTGACCCTGATCCACTATAAGTTCCCTAAATAGTGTGAGAGTGTCTTTGAGCATAATCATTTCTATAATGAAACCTATATTCACCCCATGGATATATCATTCTCACACTTCCATCATGATGAGTCGTAAAACCCAGGGAATCACTAGGAATCCATTTTCTAAAATCCCAAAATATGAACCCCATGGTAGTAAATTAGTGTTCGTCACTATTAGGATGATGAATGGTACCTAGGAGGGGGAGTCTCTGGCCTATCTTATATATCAATGTGTGAATAATATATGATATCTAAGGAAATAAATGGGAATACGCTCCATATATTCCACTAGGAATCTATTATGTCATGGATCCTCAACTGATCTATCTTGTGTGCATCCAACTAATCCTAGGTGGTATACTTATAATCAATGAAGTATGCGCTCAAGGATATACTCCCATGAAAACATTATACCACCATTAGAATATCAGACCTCCCAAAAATTCAAAATGGTCTACCAGTATCAGCAATTGAATTCCGACAATAATACCTTAAATATTGATAATTCCAGTATAAAAATTTACCCGAGATATAATGGTAAATCCTATGTATCACCTCTTTATATTCACTCACACGTGAACCAATTTTATAAATTCTATCAAAGTAAGGGATCCACCCCAAATATAACATGGGACCAGATCCCAAACATACTAGGCATTCCAGGGTCTCATCCATGTCAAATGGAGACTCTTAGGCATATTATTAAATAGAAATAGTGTTAGGCCCAATGTTTGATTCCTATGTGTCCTAGGAATTCAATTACAAAAAAAAATTAAAAAAATTAAAACATTTAACCATATTTACAAATGCTCATTCCAATCACCATAATCGCAGAACCATCTGGATGGAACATCAGTTTGGATTCTTGGGTAAAACTCAAAACCATAACTGCCCATAGTCATGTACCCCATGTCAGGGGCCATCTATCAATGGAATTCCCATAGGGTCCCCTAGATCATCACTATAGTAGAGTCATTGCACTCTAGAAACTCGATCACAATAGGTATCTCAAGCATACACCTGATGCTTAAAGGACATCCTATTATTTTCCATCATCAAGATCATCTCACAACATCACAGTAATCAATGGTATGTCACACTGGAGGAAATATTTGGAGGGGGATCATGAACCATTTCTATGTTCAAGATCACACTAGATTGGTCAACACATAAGAACACATGTCCAGTTTTCCTATAGTCTATCAACTAAGTTTATGCACATAACAATGGTCATTGGTCGGCCTAATAAATCCATTTATCTCAATTCATTCCATGCCCCCAATCATGGAGGTGTCCTAGAGTTTTGGAAACTTCTTAGTGCAAGATTTAGTTATTAATAGTTAAGAGATCAAACTAGTGACCAAGGCCCATAGTTTCCTATGTACCTTATCTATTTATCATCAAGTTCTCAGAAAATCTGAAAATTTTAATTAAATTTAAAAAATTAAAATTAAATTATAAATTTAATAATTATACGTTCTCTATCCTTACCGATGAGGCCACATACACATAGTCATATAAACATCATGAAATAAATCAATAGGGTGAGATTTGGGACCACCTACCTCATTTGAAATATTTTTTATTTAATTAATCAAATATGAATATTACTTTCCAAGATCATTCCAGCTCCTTCCAAGCCAAATCCATAACAAAAAACCTATCTAAAATATAACAAATAATTATTTAAAAAATATTCTTAATTTCTTAATTTTAACCAATCTTTTTAATCATAGAGTAACTCAACATGCAATGACACATTGCCGGAACATCGACCAATTACACCAGATGGGCCTGAAACACCCACCCGACATGAACATGGGGAAAACCCTAACCTTAAATGATAAACAAATATCAATATATATTAAAATTAGGGTAAAATAATAAATTAATGAATTTTTGGACGTACCTTTATCAAAAAAATGATCAAATATAGGTGAACTTCGTGTCAAGATTCCCTCTATGAAAGCAGCATAAAAACCCCTTCGATCAGGGAGATTTCCACCCTGAACTGGTAGAAATCACTAAGAAACCTAAACTAAAATAATCAAAATTTGGTTGAAATTAAGTGAATTAAAAGACGAGGTGGGATCTTACCCATATTCACCACAAAATTATACTAAGAACTACCCCAAATCAAGTGGTAATAATAGTGGGTAAGATTTAGACATCAGCTCTCCCATGTAAACCCTTCATTGACCAAAATTCTAGGATCTAAGACGCATCCATTTATTATTAAAAACCTATAAACATAGTTTCTTATAATAACCAATTGGTTCATTATTTAAATCACTTTGGGAAGGGGTTCACTCCTCCACCCCCCCCCCCCAATGCCTCAAATTTTCATGGGTTCAAGGGCCTTAAGTTACTTCCAAAAGATGCATGGTCGCTTTGTCTATGACATCATGGTTATGGAATTCTATATTTTTATTGTTCTAGAATTTTTATCCCTAGTTCAAAGATTTTTGGAGACAATATGGAATTTTTTAAATGGTAACTAATCTAGGAAAAGGATTTAGAACAAGTTCACATAGTGAAAGGATTATTCACAGCATGAACCTGTTTTGGATAGATTTCATGATTCAGGTTGATGAAATTAAAGGAATAAATGATGTTAATTCCATTAATATTTTTAATGGGTTATATAGGATTATTAAATAAATAATATTACTTTTTCAAGGTACATAAAACCATAGGGATTCATGTTATGAATTATTGACTGCTATCATGGATGTTTTCTACCCAATGTGTTTTTATGCACTACATGCCTCTCTATCCTTTCATTTTTCTTGAGTTTCCTCTATAAAAACCATAGGATACTCTATTAATGTTTGGGTTTTTTTATATTTTCTGGACATCCTCATTGTCCTCTCTAGTCTCTATCTTCCTGGTCACTCAAATTTTGGTACGTGTTCCATTCACTCATTCATTCCTTCTTAATATATTGGATTGACATCGATGTTGGGATATGTTTTATGATTGTATTGATTTATTTGTGATATTTATTGATCATTTATATATTCCTTATTATGTTCAACTACCAAACACAAAACCTTATGTTGGTTGGGGTGAAATGTGTGATTTTCTCTAGGTATTTATTGATTTAGCCTCTCTTATGACCACTTTTTATTTAAAATTCAATTAAAATATGTGATTAATATTTGTAGGGCCTCTTTTCAATTATCTTGTATTTTCTTCCTATTATAGGTTTTTTGATCCCATCATGGTTCATTAATAATTGAGTTTTATGTTTGTGGTTCCATATTTAGACTATGGAATATAAACCTTAATTAATATTGGTTTTATAAATTGTTTGATAAATGAAAGGGAATTATTTATCCGTGTTTTCGTGTGTGAAAAAAGGCTTTTTAGAAAAGTTTGTCCCCACATATTTTAGTAAAAAAGAATTTATTTTTAAATAATAGTGAAATGTATCTATGAAATTGGGTTTCAAAGCATGTTTTTGATGTAATAAATGATGGTTTCATATTTTTTTTAAAATATTTAAAGACATTTTAATTTAATATGATATATATCTCATAAGTGATCCTTGGGTACGTAGGTTAAATGTGTTATATTGGGCCTCATCCAATAGTATTAGTATGGGTTTCACTTTCTAAGCTGTTATTCTATTATTAGGTTATATATTCATAGGTTTTTTTAACTTGTTTGATCCACTTAGGGTTCAATTTTTGGGGTTTTCCTATACTCTATAAAATTGATGTTGGAGTTATAGAGACATTTAGTATACAATATTCATTGATTGAGGTATATGTGGTCTAGATATCCTTACTTATGTTATCCTTAGAATGATAATCATTTTTGTGTTTGATTTTAACTACATGGGTTGATATGAAATGACAAATTATTTGACTGATGAAACTAGATATTTGAAATATGATTTGGAATTATTTTACCTTTCATTGTTTTGGAACTTAAGAAAAAGGGGAACCTTTACAGTGATTTTAAATAAAAACATCTTAACTATTATCATTACTTATTTTATTTAAAAATGAACACATTGTGGTTTTTTAAAATACTTTATATAGAAAACCTTGATGAGATCCTACCAAGAATTATTATCTAACACCCTTAAAAATTCCTTTGGGTTTGTATAAATTGTTTTTCCAAATGATTATTGCATGGTAAAGGTTCCACAATGAGGTAGAAATTTTTATACTATATAGGTATGGGTAGATGGTGGTGAGATGGTGGGGAATTTACCAAATTTCACATGAGGTATATTTTTCTCATATTATATGTCCTTTCTTATTACTACACATGTGCTTTGGGTTTATCTATTACTCTTGGGTTTTATAGAAACCATTGTTTCTCTAGTTTATGTAATATATTCTTTCTATTTTTTTCTTCTGGATGTGCATATATATATATATATGTATATATATTCCATGTATATTATTTCAGGTTGGGTGAAATAATTCCACATGGTTTTTATTTGATGTCTGAGTGCTAGTAGCCATCCCATGTGGATCAGTAACTCCCTTGAGATTTTTCTACATTATACTTTAGAGCATAGTCTTATGGGTAATCCGAAATTTGACATGAATACATGGTATGAGATCATTGTTATACTTAGTCTTGGGAAGTTGGTATGCATGATATAGGATTATTGAGACTTGATAGGTAGATTATGGTAAGTTACCAGCAATCTATTGACATGATGATCTAAAAGGTACCATGGTATGTTGGGATGTGTGTCTCCTATTTTGGTTTCAAATATTAATATCAATTATTTTTGATTTTATGGTTTAAAATGAAATTATCAATTATTATGATCATTTTCTTCTATTTATGGTGTGTAGAAATATGCCTATAAGTCATCTTCCTGGGGTTCCACAAGAGGGTGAAATGAGAGATTCTCCTCAAGGGAATCCACCTTTGGATCAGAATATTTTAGTGGCTACAATTTGGGAAGTTCATGCAATGAAATAGAATGCGTCATGATTTTAGAACTCAACTATTGAGCCACATCCAAGATCCAATGGAGGTAGTAATTGTGAACGAGAGCTCTTCATGAGAAACCCCCTTTAATGGTAATAATTAACCCTAAGAATAGTAGAAGTAGATAAAAAAATTTGATCAAGTCTATTACTTCTAAGATACACTGGAGGGTTCAAAGTTGAAATGAGAAATGTTCAAGTTTGAGGGTCCTAGTATGTAGTGGTGGGATTATATGGTATCATAAATCCAACACATGGTATTGAACTAGAAGGTATTAAAGACCCACTTATTTAAATGGTTCTACAAAAAACTATTTTATCATAGATAAGTCTTTATAGTTCCTCTATTTGAAGTAGGGTGAACATTAAGTGTTGGGGTAAACCAACTAGTTTGTATATCAGGTTAATTTTTCTCTAGATGTAGTAATGGAATATCAGGTAAAATATTAGAAATACAGGATGTGAATTCATCCAAAAATATGACCACAGATATATGTGCTGAATATTTCCCCATATACATAGATGGTTGGTAGGGATATTATAGTGTAAATTGATATGGAATGAATGATTATATATTCTTCCAATTCTCATCCACCCTACAATAGTTTTAGTGGAATACCAGATAATAATAGGTAGGGGAATGATAATCATAATATTGGTGGATGTGGTTATAAAAAGAGGTCACCATCTACACCATTAGTAGTATCTAATATTTTTCAATTGAGTTTATAGAAGTGTGTCCAAGAAGGGGAAAACATATTTACTTCTCCCACATCCTTAAAGTCTTGTAATGCTTATTCCACTAAGACCACTTGTAGAGGTTCTTATAGGTTATATCTATGACCCATTATAGTATAATATCATTACCTCTAAAGGACTTTATGGTGAAATAAAATGCTTAAATATTCCTAGGGATCCAACCACAGGACTCTTGATAATGTTTAATGATTTGATAGATAAAGGATTTTTTCTTCATAGTGCTTCATCTAGGGAATCCCCTATGATCATTTCCAATAAGTATGATGGTCAATTTTTTATATTCATAGATGATCAAATGTTGGACTAGGTGACTATTAATAATATTTACACTTTTCCCCATGTGAATGAATTGTTTGATTAGTTAAAGGGGATGAAATAGTTTTTAAAAGTAATCTTCATTCAGTTTATCACCATCTTTGGGTTCAGGAGTCTGATATTCTAAAGATATATTTCCGAAGTAGGTATGTATATTATGAATATATTGTGATTTCCTTTATTTTGAAAATTACCCAAAATTTTTTTATATCATTCCTGAACTAGATATTCCATTAGTATCTCAATACATTTTTAAGGTATTTGTAGATGATATCTTGGATTATTCAAGATTTGAACATTAGAATAAGCACCATTTGAATCTAGTTTTATAGATCATATATAGTCACATCCTTTGAATGAATCATTTAATGTGGAAATTTTTTTATCCAAGAAGTATGGTTATTGGGGGACAAGATTTTTAAACATGGCCTCTCAGTTGTTTCTATGAATTTGAAGACTGTCTTCTCCGACAAAGAACCACAAAACATTATTGAGATATAAATATTCAAAGGTTTGGATGGATATTATCATTGATCCATCAAGGGTTTCTCACAGTTTTCATCACCCTTGACATATATTACCAATAAAGTGGTGATGTTATTATGGGATGATAAATATCAGACATGTTTTGATGGGTTAAAATAGATTCTAACATTAGTTCTTATTCCTACATTATCTGATCCTGATAAGGTTTATTTGGTGTATTATGATACTTCTAGTGCTATTATGGGTTGTTTTCTTATATAGGATATTTACATTATTTCGTATGTATCTCATTAGCTTTATCCATATAAGATGAATTACCATACATGTGATTTGGATCTTACCACATTTATGTCTGAACATAAATGTTGGTGGAAAAATATTTTTTGGGGTAAGTTTCACAATCATTTCTAATTATAAGAATTTGATATGTATATTTATTAAGAAAAACATGAATCTCAGTCAAAGTAAAATGGTGTAATTCCTTTAGATATTTGACTTCGACATCACCTACACCAAAGGGAAGAGGACTTTTATAGGTGACGCTCTTAGAATAAATGTTACAACATAGGGTTGCTGGGAATTGAAGGAGGATTTGAACCTTACAGGTCTCTTAACTCATATACATTTCGATTCATACGAGGATGATCTACTTAGGGTTTTATATAGTGTTCAATTATCATCATCTCTCCTTGATTCTATTTTGCAATGTCAACAACATGATGATGGGCTTAGAGGAATCACAAAAACCCTTTAAGGGGAAGACCATTTCTAGTTGGTATCTCTATTTTAAATGTATTATCTTATATGGGGATTAGTTTTTCATTACATTATCTATAAGTAATTAATTCTTAAATTATTTTTATAGTTATTGGGGTCTATCCAGTCTGTAATTATGATGATGTATTATGAAATTTGATGATATTTCTTATGATCGAGTTTGCAGTATGATATTTCAAATTATGTGTCCTGATTTTATACTTTACAATAGGTAAAGGTAGAGCACCTAATGAATTTTGACCTGATTTCTACTTTTTTGGTGATAGTTTGTAAATGAGATGAGGTTTCTATGGAATTCATTATTGGATTTCCAAGGACTCCCTGGGGAAGAATTCTATATGGGTTGTTATTAATTGGTTGACTAAACTAGTCCATTTAATTCCACTCTAGGACACCAATATGGTTTAATATCTATGTAATATGTACGTACAATATATTTTGAGGTTGAATGGGGTTCTATATACCATTATCTTGGACATTGTTCCAAGATTTACTTTTAGATTCTAGAGGGGTCTCCAAGAGAAAATGGGGACTCATATAAGGTTTATTATAGCATGCTATCTAGAGAAAGATGAATATATGGCATGTGTTATATAGATCATGGAGGATATGTTTATTTCATGTATCATGGATGTTGTTGGATTGTGGGACTCCAATATTGGAATCTTTTTTTTATTATAATAAATTTTATTATTATCCAGTCGGAATGGATCCCATTGAGGCTTTATATGGCCTCCCATGAAGGTCACTTATTTTTCTGTCATACGTTGCTGAGGTAAATCTTATGGGAATGATTCTCATTCCAGATATATTCTTGAGGATTTGGGATATATTTTAATGTTTTTTCATAGCTTAGAGTTTTTGAAAATCATATGTGGATCATGACATAATAATTTGGAGTTTTCCATTGGTGATCGAGTTTTCATGAAAGAATCTCCTTGTTTAGGTCACCATCAGCTAGGGAAAATAAAGAAAATGGATCTATGATATGTTGGACAATTTTAGATTACTATAGAGTCTTGGTCATGTTTCTTATCAATTGGAATTACTGGATCTGTTGATAGGAACTCATGATTATTTCCACATATCTCAAATTAAGAAGTACTACCCCAATCCATCCCTTGTTTTAAGTAAGGAGGATATTGAGTTGGATATAGATATTTCATTTGTGGGGAAAATATTGTATGTATAGATTATATTCTCACAAGTCTTGGGAGTGTCAATCAACAGTGAGGGAGATGCGCCCTCACATCTTTTTAGAGAACCCTTATTATGTGTGATTGTTTAGTGATGAAAAGTATTATAGTGGGGATAATTTTAGCATCATAGTTAATTTATTCACTAATATTAATGTTTGATAATTTTAACTTTGGTTTTGGAGAGTTTTTTATAAAATCAAGGAGATCTTCCAATGGAACTGGGTTGGGAGTTGGCTATAAAACTAGTTCACACCATGAAAGGTTTATTCACAACATGAACTTGTATATAGGTTGAATCTAAGAGTCATGTGTATGATTTGAATGATCACATGAAATGAATTCCATTCACATCATGAATTGGTTATCCAGGTTTAATTAAGTATGGAGGTGCCTTTTTTTAGTGTACATGAACCTGAGGGATTCACGTCCTGAATTGATGACTCGTGACGTGAATTGTTTCCAGTAAGTGGGTTTTTACATATTTAATGAAATAATATCATCTCATTAGGCTTGTATTTATTTTCTCAAACCCAAGGGAAATTCTAGGAATTCATGGGTGGTTCTAAATTTCCTAGACTTACCCTTTTAGTGCTTTGGTTTCCAACATGGTTAGTTTCTCCTCTTTTGGTAAGTGTTATGTTCTATCATGCATTTCTTCTTTATCTCTAAGTTAGGAAGAATAACTGATTGTTTTTAATATCTTGATTATTTTGTGATATATATCTATATTTTTTTATTCCTTCATGTGTTTATCTTTTGGAGGTTAGATATTACGTGGGTTGTGGTGTGGTGTGTGTGTTTCTCAAGCCTGTGTTGCTATAACATCTTTCTCGACCTTTTTTCTAATAAAATTTGATTATGAGATAAGAGAATAATTGTTGGGGACTCTTTTCATTTGTCTCGTGTTTTATTCCCACTCTTAGAGTGTGGATCCCTTTATGGTTAGTGTGTGACTAAGTTTAAGGTAGGTAGTTCCATATCCAGCCTATCATATTCAAACAATAATTGATCTTGGATTTATAAATTATTATGCAAATAAATTTTAATGATTAATTTATTTGAGTGTGTGAAACAGGTTTTTGAGAACTTATAGTTTTCCCATTTGTTGATAAAAAAGAATTAATTTTCAAAGCATTGTGAAATGGATTTTTTAAATGGGGTTTTCAAATCATGTTTTTTGATGAAATAACTAGTTTTTTTGGAATTGTATACAAAATATAAAATCAGTTTGAATTTGATCTTATATATGGGTAAATGGGAGCCTCATTTAATTAGGTGTTTTGTGTAGTATTGGGCCTAATCCATTGGTATTGGTAAGGGATTCACATTATGGGTTGTTTCTCTAATCCTTGGTCATAGATTCATAGGTTGAAAGACTTGTTTGACCCATTAGTGGATTCACTTTCTTAGTAGTTCCACTAATCCATATAATTTTTTGAATGAGTTAGAAGGATTGGTAATGTGCATTGGTCATTGATTGAGGTATGATTAATCGATCTAGACCAACTTATGTTATCTATGGTGTGTTTTTCCATTCTTTATTTCATTGAATTGATTGGTTTGATATGAAACAAGACATTCTTTGACTGATGAAATTGGTTATTTGAAAAGAAAATTACGTGGTTTTTTTAGAAATATAAATAATGGAAAACATTTTACCATGATTTTATATAAAATTCTTTTTCAATACTATCATTCAATGATTTTTGTTTAAATTGAAAATATTTGTATTGTTCTATAGAAACATGATATGGAACACCTAGGTGTGATCTTAATGAGACTACTTTTCTAACACACTGCACAATATCTTGGGGGCTCAAAGAAATTATATTGTCTTATCATGTGGGAAAGATAAAGGAAACATAGTTATGTGGAAAGAATTATGTCACCTAGGTACTTTTATGAGGTTGTGATATGGTGAGAATTTTCCATATATCAAGTTGTGTAGTTGTTTTTGGTTTTAGTTTTTCTTTTTGATAACTGTATATGTGCTTTGGATTTATCTATTACTATTGGATTATATGGATTCCATTGTTTCTATAATTTATGGAATATATTCCTGTTTTTCTTCCACAAGTATACATATGTTCATTTTTTCTTATTTTGGGTTGGGTGAAATCATTCACTTTTTTTTTGCATGGGAACTAGTTTCCTACCCATATGTATCATGAATTCTCTTCAATTCTAGTCATATTACACTTCGGGGCCTAGTCGAATGGGTTATCTAGGATGATATGGGATGCCTTACATCCTAAAAATTCTTCTCAAACACCCATAACACATATAATCCCTTGAACCCCAGCCGAAAACACTATTTATGGATGCTGAAACCCACAAAACATCAGAACAATCCTCAATTCTAAAAAAACCATCCACCAACAAGAAATTCAAATTTCATCTAGATTATTCATGCCCATATGGACTTGCAGAATTACACCAAGCCCCCTCCCAAGGAGAAACATTACCAACGCCTCTCACGATGGAGAAACATCACCAATGGTACCAAAAAAAATTACCAATTCAATCTGGACTACTACCAATGGGAAACTTCACACAAGTCTCATACTTGGGAACCCACTTTATCCAATGCCCCTACCCGAGTACCACATCACCCATGTCACAAAATTCAGCTTGAACTTTGCTTGGTCACCTACCAGGGAACCAATATCTATTAAGACACAAACCTAGGTGTCCACTGGACCATACCATTGGTGTAATACCCCCTCAACCCTAGTTGGGATCACTGATGTGCTATGATATGGGGCCTTCCCCCCAATCCCTTGGTATCCATCTCGAGGCCCAATGAAAAAGAAAGAGTCCCACCATGAAATTTTCATGATATGTAAAATTATATTTCTATTTCAACACTAAAAATACCATATTAATCTCAATAAAACCTTGAGTTGATATACTCCACTTATTCCTAATATTAATTGAGTTCAAGTACTCTTATTTCTCCACCAATTCCTTTATTAAAGATAATCCTTTTGGTTTTTTTATATGCCTTAAATTTAAATAATTTTGTTGGTTTACTCAAAATTCATTTATTTAAGATACTTCTATATTTTTTCTATATATATCTTCAGTTAAGATACTCCATTTACTTTCATCAGATACCTTGATTCGTGAATCTTCTCTTGTTATCCTTAAAATACAATTTTTTTAGGTTTTGCTCTTAGTTTCCCAAAATTTATTTAAGTTGAGATTATCTTATTGGGGTTTTAGTCCCAAAATATTCCTTAGAGTGAGATAAAAACTATTAGTGGAGGGGTTGGATCAGGGAATTAAATTCATACACAAAAAAAACACATTATTCTTTACCACTCACTTCTCTATATGATATTATCTGGTTAACCACTAGGCTCACTTATTTTACTCTATTCTTAGATGTAGATTTTATTTCAATTAACTTTTAAATCCATTTTATCAACTATTAATCAATTTTATTTACCTTTTATGGTGTTCATGATAAATGAAAATAGTATATTGGGAACTTAATTTCTTCACCCTTACTAGACTACTACAACTAGCATACATTAGTAAGGATTCATGAACCAAAAATGTAGTATCTACACTGAATAATTGTGGGATTTTGGACGGTTCACTACTTACATGTAATCTCTACTCTAAATTGTTTAGTAATGACTAAAATTCACCAAATTCTAACTCATGGATTACTATATTCTTCCCCCTTCTTTTCTCACCCCTCTAATGTTAGATATTTAAAAAATTTATGCACATGTTGGTCCATTGACCAATACCCTCTGTATGGTTGTAAAGAGTATAGATGGGTGACATTAAAATATAATATACTACTCTTCATGAAATTATTATGGCATCTACTGAAGCAATTCATTCTTCACTTTATAAGAAAGACCTATAATTTTACTATTCTATTATATAACAATTATATCTTCTCCTCTTCCATTGGTAGAGTCTTAAATATATTCCAATTCCTTATTCTTCTTTTTTATATCCTTCACTATAGACACCATATTTCCTCAATTATAAAATTTGAATTTTTCTCTATGTAATATGTTAAGAATCTCTCTATTCTTTTATAGGTATTTTATATATATTACATATCTTTTTTATCTTTATTTCTTAGCTATTAAATGTAGTATTTTTTGTGCTCAAGTGGGTATTCACAATATTAGTTTATAAAATAAGGATATCATGTGTCATAAATTCTCCACCTTTAAAAGCATTATAGGTGTTCAAAACCTCTCATATATACTCAAAAATTTCCATCATCACACATTCATTGAAATAACTACATCATCGATATATTTATCACTTCCAATTACATGAATAAATTCTCAATTGATACACCTTTGAATCACATCAAACACCCTTCAATTCTAACATGTATCACGACATAAATTAGAATCCTAGGGTTATTGGATCATTAAAAAACCATTCAAGCATTGTTTGAATTGAATATCTATCTTTTGTGTGCCTCCAGATGAAACTCCCATTTAATCTATAACACCATTATATTTTAAAATAACATTCTGTTTTATATCATGTACAACAGGAAATAAAAAGAATTAATATAATATGAAATATCATTATTTTATAACATTTTCATTGAATTGAAAAGATAGAAATAATGGTAATAAATTATAAAATATATACAAATTACCTAATAAATAAAAACCTGTTGAAAAAGTTGTAGGAAATAAGCACAAAATATTTTATAAAGTCATTTTATTATTGAAAATATGCTTCCTTGAAAAATGATATATATTTTTTTTATACAGTATTATAATTAATTTCTATAAATTTTAGATATTTCATTATAAAAAATTAATATCATTTTTGAAATCATCAGGTCAAAAAATTTCATGAAGTTGTTTTTTGAGATATTTTTGAAAGGATTTATTTTTCAATGAATAGTTGGAAATCCTGAAACAAATTCAGATATCTATTGTTTAATGAATTTTAAAGGTGAATTTTTATATATTAAAAGTAAAATTTTTTCCCTTATATTATTAATAATATAATTAATTTTATTGGAATCATTTTTATGGTTGAATTTGGTATAAAAAAATTTTAAAATAAAAAAGGAATTTTTTTAAAAGAAATTTTCATCATGTTTTTCAAATTTAATTTTAAATTAAATTACACTAATTATGTGAATAGAATTTGATAAAATTGATTCCATGTTTTGAATTAATATAAATAATATTAGGTAATAATTGAAACTTAATTTGTTTTAATATGAGTTTTAAACATAGTACATTTTTGTTATCATAATAAATGTAAAATGAGAAAATTATGGATACAACTAATGTGATCAGGATTAAAATTCATTAAAAGAAATAAATTTATTAAATTATTTGATTATATAACATTTATAATCATCAAAAATTTGAAAATATTATATTTTTCATCTTCTTCTTGAGTTTTAACTATAAATACTAAATTAAATGATAATGTCAAAAAATTTACTTTATTTATTTTAATATCTATAATATTATGCGATATGGATAAAAAATTATTTTTTATTATAATTTTTTATTTTAAATATAAATTAATTTTAACATTGTAAATTTATTTTCATTTTTTAGTGATGACACAATTTCCCTCAATTCTTACGCAACACTGACACAATGGTTGTGAAAGTAGTAGAAAAATCAAGATGGTGATATTAAAAACTCTAAAAATTATACTGTATGGGTGATTTAAAGTGTCTCGGAAATTTTAAAGTTTACTATAACATATTATAAATTTTTTATAGGTTTTTATTCAAATTTTAATTCTGTTATATTTTTTTCATAGTCAAATTATGTGAATAGTTCATAAAATTCCATTAATAGTATTTTATGTTGACTAATATTTTATTAAATTATTTAAAAATTATAAAACCTTGAAAGAGTAAAATTGGGATGATAAATGTTCTAAAATATCAAACCTTCTCCATTTATGAACTAAGATTCATATTATAAGTAAAATTATAACCTTTCAACATTAAAAACACCATTTCCAAAATTAAAGTTAAAATTGGTTAACCAACATGTTAAACCAATCTATAAGGTTTAAAATGATATCTAAAACTATGAAATTTTATTGGATTATTATATTAATACTTCTAATTTATTATCTTCTAATAAATTTATTTTTTAAACAATTTTACACGTGTTAGACACATATTATATTATATTATTTCACGTCTTTCAAGAAATGATAGAAATGATATATTATAGTAAAGAAATTTATTAAATGATTTAAAATTAATAAAAAATATTACATTTCAAAAAATTAATGTAATATGGTTTATAATGTCAACCACAACCTATTTATGGCCCAATTTTTCTTTTATACTAATTCTCTTGATAACTAATGAGTAAAATAATTGATATCATGGTAATGGACAACTGAGTTAACAAAGGGTTAAAACTAAGAGACAAGGGTGATAACATAATGAAAAATTGTCCAAATACTATTTTATGAGATTAATTCAACTCAAAATCATATTATATTATAATTATATTAATTTAGAACAAATATTTCTTGAAAATAAATTTATATTAATTAAATAATAGATGTAGTTCCAAGAGTGACACTCCACTTGCATAAAATAGGCACCACTTATCCTTAATTATTCACAATTTTTTATCCCTATAGATTAATGAAACCTGATCCAATTAAATCCAAAATTTCCATAATCCTGAATCAGAGGTTCTTTTTTCCTTGAAATACTATTCCCTGGGTCCTTAAAAGGAAATCTAAAGGATGCCTATTAAAGTAAAGTTAATCGTCTTATCCAATATCATTAAATTTACTTCAAATATACCTCATATAAATCCATGGTATATATTATAAAATAACCATTTAATAATTTTTATTATAAAATTTTTTAATTATGATGATTTAATGACCATAATCCACCTTATACCTATCTGTTAGAAAACTATAGAATTAATTGTGTGCACGTGTGGACTACCACCTCCATGAAGCTTTGTGATTATTTTTTAATTTATGATTTACATCTATGGTAAAAGGATGTAGTTAATGAATATATAATATACATATTATATTAAATCAATCCGACAAAGTTTTATTAATATTTACCCTTCCTATTTTCCTATTCAGCGATAACTGAAATTTGCATTCATGTGTACATACAACCGACCATCTACATAAACAGTGTAATTCATTTTTCAATCACAAAATTTGAAGGATTAATATATATATCTAAATAATCAAAATATATTATATTTCAATCATGTTATACATTATGATGATTATGGAACCATGATAAAGTATAAGGACCAAAACTATTGAACAAAAAATGTCATGAAAAATAAAATAGTTAACACCTTGAAATGATAATTTTAGTAAGGAATTATTAATAAATAAATGATAAAATGTTATAATTGGATGATATATGATATTTTAAGAATTAAAATAATTATGGTATAACATCATAATATATTTAAATTTATTATAATGGAGTTTATATAACTTTATAAGCAAGTCAAAATTGATGTGAGGAATTATTTTCTCACTTTTATTTCTGTAAAACTTATGTCATATTCACCCCTTGTTTCCTATGTGTGGTTTATATAATATCTATAAATTTAATTTTATATTATTTATTAAAAATTCTAGGGCTTTAAAAATCCTTCCCAACTTTACTATTTCTTGTGGGGTTCATATACATATTATTAATGTATTAAGGGTTTTATGTTATAATCTCATTGTTTACCGAGATTTTTTATGATTATGCTTATGATGATAAAATTTCATGATATACCTCCCAATAATCTCATAAAATTTATTGTAATCTATTTATTTTTATATATTACATGTTTTCTTAACATTTTTTCACTATTTAATTACTCAATATACTAAATAAATATTTTTAATAAAAACAAACATTATTTCTCTTTTCAGTGGGAAATAATTTTTCTTTCATATCCATGTTTTATAAAAATAGATTCAAGAATGTTTTAAATATTATACAATTATTAATTGAAATTATTTTTAATAATTTTTTAGTTTTTTTATTTTTTAAAAAAATTAATCTTCTTATCATTTTCTGAAGAAGTTATTTTTGAATTTTTATATAAAATATGAAAGGAATAATTGTTTTAACATAAATGATATAAAGAGTATTCCCTGTCATCATGACCATTCGAGGATTTGATGCTACCTTTTCTTGTTTCAAATTTTATTTTAAAAAAAAAATTCATTAGTAATTTTGAAATTGTTTGAATAAAAGAAGTCATTTCAACGTGAGAAGGGTATTTTCCTCAATAATGGTTCTAGTGATATTAAAAAATAATTTTCATCTATGATAAAATCCATTAATATTACATTGGATTTATATCGTATTTTATCCAATTATACCATACTATTTCATTGTTTAGATATATTATGATTATGATTATTTAAGGAAGATTATAAGAAAACTATTTTATTCTAATGGGTTAATTAAGTTATGATGAAACTTTTGTGGACCTCATTTATTTTACAAGGGTGATTCCATGATGAATGAAAAAATATCTATAAAAGTTATTTCCATTCAATGGTTTATGGTATGGGTATTTTTCTATGATCATGTAGCAGACATACATATGATTTTCATTATGTGATGTATGTTAATAGAAGTATATAGCCTTCCAATTAATTGGGAAAAGATGGATAAATCATTAGATAATAGGGATGAAAATGAGGAGTGAACCCAATTCTTTAACAGAACATGTAAACTTTGATAGTTCTAAGAGTTCACCTTAACTGAGGATAAGATGTAATTGGTAGTGAATCCAAACCATTATGATAGAATTAATAGGGAGACTTTACTAAGGAATTGATTTACTATGATTATGTGTATTCCACAAACTTATGTCTTATGGAAATGTTATTCTCTCATAAAACATGTTCTTTGATTACTTTATTATTCAAGCCTTGTGGTATGACAAGATATATACCAAGACTCATTATTATTATCTATGATATTTTAGACATGGTTTTCATATGTTAATATTATAGTGAAACAGGCTAAACATACATGGATATTATGTATTTTTTATACGAATATTCATTGAAATATACAAACACATGCCCGAGGACAGTAATAGTTCAGTTACTTAAGGAACATGGAACATTAGCTTCTAATCTGGTGAAATATATTCAAGTATCCCATAAATATATTCCCATTTAGTACTCAAACATAAAACCTTTCTTCATAATTTGTGGAAAGGAAACATATGAAAGGGCGAGCTTAGATTATTAGTAAGGGTAAATATAAGAGATGTCAATATATGATTATATGATATCATGAGATAAGAATAAGGGTTTGTGATCATAAAAATAATTTATGAGGTTCATAACCAACATATCATATACAAAAAACATGATTCATGGAATAAATATTGGAAGTTCATAAGACATTTATCATAAGATAATCAAAGAACATGAGCCATGAGAGTACAAAAATGACACAAGACATGGTTTTTGTGGAATACACATAAGGATAAAAAATATTATGTCAATGATACCAACCAAGAAATTCTTAACATATTAGTATTTTTATTACCACACTTGTACCTAATTTTGACTTGAGATGAGCACTCTTGTACCCTACTTTACGGGCTTGGGATGACCACCCGTGTACCCTCATTTATAGTCTTGGTCTGACCTCCTGTGTACCCTATGATCTTGTACATCATTAATCATTATCCAATTCATTGGAGTGATATATAGGTAACAAATATAACATAATTAAGACCATATTTATGTGTGGTAAAATATCCTAATAATTCATCATATCAAAACCCATGAAATGAAATGGGTGTCATAAAAACATCATAATATCAAATCATATGGTAAATAGACAGATTTCATAATTATATTTTCATAGCATAACCCATTAAATTAAGTGGGATTCATAATAATTTTATCATCATATAACCTATGGAATATAATTGGGTTTTATTAATAACTAGTAATCATAAACATAAACCATTAAAAGAAACAATAAGAATAATGTCCTTAGATCATATCCCATGTAACGTATAAATTATATTAGAGGGTTTAATCTTATATGGAGAAGGATTTTGAAAGATATCTTAGATAATTTATTAATGAATATAATATTTACTTGAAAAATATCTTTTTATAGTATAAAACATTTTCGAAATACTTTTCTTTGAAAACAAACTTGAAAACATATAATTGTATCTTTAAAAATCATTTAAAACATTTATTGAGGGAAACACCCTATCTTATTTCAAATTCACCTTTTAAATCCTAAATAATTATAAGAAATTATTTTCAAGGAAAATTAATTTTAAAACATAAAAGGGAATCTTAGAATCTTTTAGTGGTCATGATATTGGGAAATACTGTTCAAGACATGCAAGTTAAAAAAAGGTTCTTTTCAAAAATTTAGTAAAATCAAGAGAGGAATTGTTTTAGAAAAAGACCTGATGAATACATTAATTTTCTTTTAATGTAAAATAATGGTAAGTATATATTCTAAAAAATAATAAAATAGTAATAAAAAATGAAAACATTTTTAGAAAACATGGTTTTGAATGAAAACATATTTCAAACTGAAGAGAAAAATAATGTCAGATTTTTTTAAAAATGTTTTCTTCATTTAATTAACTACCAAAGAGAGGGAAAATGTTACCATTACTTGAATATATAATTAATAAACATAGTGGAATAAAATTAATTATAATTGTTGAGTGTTATATCATGATATTTAAACATTCTAGACTTGATCATAAATAATTTCGATAAATGGTGAGATTTTAAAATAAAATCATTACCACATTGGTAATCGTGAATCATAAATACAACGAAATAAGAACATAAAATGAAACATAAAATATCATAAGTATGAAACAATTCATGAAATTACATGTCAATGGTGTCGTATATTTACCTTATAAAAGAATATAGGTGTATACCAAAACATACGTCTCAAAGAAGGCAAATTGAGACAAAAAATATCTTGCTACAAGAGTAAATATTTATTCAAATTTATATGAAATAAAAACATGAATGGAACAACTAATTATCATGAAATGTGGTATATTCATGATATATCATGTCATAGGGTAAAATATACACCACACAAAATAAATGAGTGGTGAATATAGAATTAGACTCTTAGAAATAAAAGTGAGACTAGAAATCCATTTACCTTAAGTCTTGAAGTTCATTATACTCATTCAAAACTAACATATATAAAATATAGGTTTATTATAAATATATTAAAGAATCATAATTATATATATTATAAAATATTTTATTTTCTTATGACCTTGTATTACCCTTTTACAACAATTCAATGTTAATGTTACATTTCGGGTAATAATCACTTTGTTTTTTATATATAGTTTGACTTGTTATTTTTTGTACTATAAATTTTATAATGATTTAATTATTTATAGAATTTAATCCCCAATATAGCTATCATATATATCCATTATATATGTATTTATATTATTTTATAACTTCTAGTGATGGTAAATAAAATACACTATTCATGGAGACGGTAGATCGTACGTACGCATGAACGTTGTTTCTATTTAATTATCATATTAAAGGAATAAAAAGTAAATTAAATATTTATATATATATTATAATTACATTATAATTATTATTTCATATATATTAAATATGTTTATTAAACTAATCCTTAATATATTCCACGTAAATCATGAACAAATCACATCGCTTCACGAGGCAGTAGTCCTCTGTACACACAAAAGACATTATTGTATTCCCCAAAAATGGAATTCAAATTTTTTTTATGTGATATAATAACTAAAAAAGAATAATAACATCATTAAAATCGTATATATCATATAAAAACTATAAATCTATCATTATTATCAACCTTGAATGGTGGTAGTGGAAAAATGAATGACATTGCTTCATGAGGCGGTAGTCCTCCAAACAAACAAATAATGATTTTGTAACCTATTTGATGGAAGTGTATGTTGTTGTAGGTTTTACCATCAACATAAAAAAATCTTATTATATGTAATATAATTTGGATATTATATGATCATGTTATAATAATAATTAATGTAGGTGGAGGAAAATATAAAATAAAAATGATTGTTGAGGAACAATACCTCTTCTTCATCTATCCTTCTTAGGTTTGCATAAAATCTTTTCTAGGTTGAATTTATGCCCATAAAAGGATTATATTATGAGAGGTTAGAATTTTTTAACTTATATGGGTTGATATTTTTCGATAAAAATTTCTTGATAAGTGTAATGACATGGGAAGAGTGAGTTCTCTTTTATAGTTGAGGAGGATTGGAATTATTGTGAGTATTCAAAATAACTCAGTATTGGGAGGTCAATATTACATCAATTTTCTCAAAATATGATAATTTAAATTTGTGTAGGGATTAAACATATATTTTGAAGAAATATTTTTATAAGGCCCCAGCCTTAAACCTTAATTAATATTGAGTTATTACAAGATTACACATTGAGGATCTTTTTAGGTTTAGTGTTTTAGAGAATTAGATCATAAAACTTGCATTACATTCCACATTTAAACAAAGTGGTTACATAAAAGATAGTATTCGTTTTTCCCATCAACGGAAACATATTTAAAATAAAACATGGATTCTTTCTTGACACTTCCTTGACACTATCATCATATCATGTACCCTTCCCTTGACCTGTGAAAAACATTTCAAAAACTTGGGATGAGCATAAAAAGCTCAGTAAGGGATATAAAAATATGGAAGGAAAACATGAGTACATGTATACATAAGAATGAAATCATACATTACCCATAAAACATAATCACTTTAAAATACCTCATAAAATCATGAATAAATCATAGAAATCGTAAGACAAAAAGGTAACTTGAGGCATTCATAACAT
Source organism: Viscum album (assembly GCA_963277665.1). Lineage (NCBI taxonomy): Eukaryota > Viridiplantae > Streptophyta > Magnoliopsida > Santalales > Viscaceae > Viscum > Viscum album. Next base: position 2,092,409,134 of record OY728152.1, read on the forward strand.
TCTTACGTAGGGAGTAACCCTCTTGGTTACGTTTGGAATACCCACCACAGTATATTCTGTAAATCTCTTCGGAGAAACCTTAATGTTTCACTCCTTCACGTTACCCAATTCATTGGAGAGCTATATCGGGATCACCCTCCCATAGTTTATCATGGAACCACCCGTCTTCATAACAATTCCCAAGAACAATAACATAATCTTATCTCATAAAACATGCATAAAGGAAACATAACATTTCCACCTTTCAATAACAAGATATCAATACAATACATTGATATAAAAACATTATGAAAACCATTTTCAATACCAAAATAAAAGAAATGTAAAACATGGTATTTATTTTTCTTTTAAAAAGAAGGTATGGCTTGTAGAGGAATCCGAAACTCAAATAATGGTCACGGCGGCGGAGAAGTCGTTGTCACCACATACGTATGACAAAAACATTCCTTTTTATCGTTTAGTAAATGATTCGTATAGAAAAGATTCATTTTGATTAAACTTAAAAGTCAAAGGGGTTTATACACCATATAAAATAATGTTGTGTATGAAACAAAATATGCCTCAATGAAAGAATATTGAGACGAAATTCCATACAAAGACGGTATCCTTGGATTAAGGATAAATCAATTACATAATTATGTGTGACAAATGAATACATGAAATATAAGTGGGTATTAAGTGTAATATAATCAGATTAAATTCAGAAATAATCATAGAATGACATATTCAAGGATTACAAGTTTATCCTAAAGAATCAAAATTGGGTTAAGAAGTTACCTTGCAAAAATCCGACAGCCTAACGACGTCACTTAAAAATTCAGAAATAGAGTTGATGAGAGATAAAAAGGGTATCTCATCACTTGGTAATAAAATTTACATCAATAAGGATATATAATAACATATCCCAACATAATATTATGTGAATTAAAAGACATAACAAAATAAGTCTTTTAAAAAGAGGAGCGTGAAAGGTTCCCTTACCGACTTGGGTAACTTTCGAAACGTACACCCCATTGAAGAGGGGTCATACAATGAATATGTAAATACCCATAAATGAAATTATATTACACAAGGAGTATAATAATGGGCAGTACATATACCACTCAAAGGAAATGGTGGAAAATGTAGCATAAATCTCACGAGAATAAAAGTGAGATGAAAAATCTCTTATGAAAACTCGGTAGCCTAACAGCGCCACTTAAAACATCCAAAAGTGTATTGATGAGATAAAATAGGATCTCTCATAATATTAAAATAAAATGTAGAGAAATAGGAATATAAAATAACATCCCCCAACATTACAAATTGGAGCTTTAAAGAAGTGACATAAAGTGGAGTACTTAAAAAGAAAGAAAGAGGTTGGATCTCTTACGAAAATTCGGCAGCCTAACGGCGCCACTCAAAACTTCCAAAATGGATTGATGAGAGAAAATAGGATCTATATTCATATGAACATAAAAATTACAGTAGGAGTAATATAAAATAACATCCCAATCATAATAATGATGAGCTTAAAAGGAATGACATAAAAGAGTGTACTTAAAAAGAAAGAGAGGAGTAGGATCCCTTTCCTCGGGTTCGACTTGACTCGATCGTTCTTTAACGTCCTGAATAATAAACTTGAGTTAATTTCTACTTGATTAAGAACCTTTTTCAATTTCATTATTCCTTTTATATCACTTATTTCCATGTTATAAACATTATGTAATCATTTAAGTTAATAATGTTTGTTTTGTCGATATTTGGTTCTTAAGTCGAAAGTGGACTTCTTACAATTACATGTTGTTCGTCTGGTCAAAGGTTCATTATATCCAGAATCATATTCATGATTTGGATATCATATATATCATATATATCCAGAATATACATGTATTTATAATATTACATAATCATTTATAGGTAAGAAATGAATTGCACTGTTCATGGAGACGGTAAGTCGTACGTACGCATGAATGCTACTTTCATTTCTATGTTATATTAATGGAATTAAAACTAAATGAGAGGTATGTATATTTTAATTACAGAATTATATTAATAATTTATATGTAACATAAATCATATATAATAACTTTAAATCCATCCTTTATACATCCCACATATGGCATTAACGAATCAAATCACTTTGAGGGGGCTGTAGTCCGCACTTCTTAAAATGAAATTATTGTGTTTACCCACAATGGAAAACATATAGGTATGCAACAAAAGAATAATAAAGAAGTTTAAGTTAAACATAAACATATTATATATCATATATAAGTATAGTGACATCTTAATGTCTACCTTTTAAGGTGTTATATGAGTGTTGAACAATCATCGTTTTGTGAGACAGAAATTCGCCATCCACAGAAACAGTATGTTCTTTAACCATTTGATGTATGTGTGTGTAAGTGTAGATTGAATGATTATTATAAAAACATCCTAGTATATTGAAGATACTGTAGTTGTTACAAAATAAATGAATAAAAAGAGTTTAGGGGGTTGGAGAAGCAAAATAAAACAAAAGAACACAAGAGAGGACACTACCTTTAAATCGGGTAACTCACTTTGATTTGAGCTCAAATGCTTCCTTGGAAAGGATTCTGCCCAAAGTGAGGCTTCAATGATGGATAGAGGGATGTGGAGAGACAAAATGGGCAGGTTTTGGCCGTGCCAAAGGCTTTGGAAGTGTGGGTAAAGAGGTAGTGGTGGGGCCTTTTATAAGAGGAGAGGAGGGGCACTCTTGGAAAGTAAAGAAATGTTACTTTATTTTAAAATGCGTTTCAGATTTAAAAGGTCCCACATTGAAATAATTCGAGTATAAGGTTTTAAGGGTTCGAAATACACCCATCCAATAGGTTTTTGACAAGTGTAGGTTTTAGTTTTTACATTATATTTTCATTTTATTTAAATCATTAAATAATGAGGTAATCGCTGCATCATCATGATGTCATAAATAATTTAATTTATTTAATGTCTAAAAATTATAAAAAAATACTATAATGTAGGAAATCTTTTTATATTTCCAATTACAATTTATAGTAAAAAATCGGACTTTTATAACACCATTTAAAATTTTTTTAGTAAAACAACTCATGTTTTTGTCATTTTTACTTTTACATTAAATAAAAAGTTATTTATGTAATTTCCCAACCAAAGTGGCTCCATGGGGTCCCCAAGTTGACCCATGGATTTTCTTGGTTGGCCATGACACAACCAATAAGGGTAAGACATGTTTCAAACTAATCTCATGTTATTAAAACATTAATTTTACCTTAAACTACACTAATTACCACTAATCGTGATTAATAAACATAAAAGTTACTATTCACCAAAAAATTATTTTAATTCCATTGAACCACATTTTACTTTTTAATGACAACCATGTATATCGGATTTTTGAAATTCAAAACACAGAGGTGGTAAAATTTCATTTAAACGGAAAGTCAATTTTTTATAAGTACCACTTAGTGGTTTCACTATTCATCAAAAATTGAAGTTTGTCAGAAAAATACCAAAACTTCACCCTAAGATATATTTGATATTCCAAATAAAAAATGAAGTCTATTTTACAAAATTAAAAACATATAAGTTTCATTAATTAATTTAATAATTAATTTCCGCTGTCAGAGCAAATAGTTTGTTTTTATGAAACAATAAGTATCAAAAGATTGACACTAGTTTAAGTCAGATTTCAAAATGAAATTAATTCCAATGACCACTATTAGATTAAATTGTAAAAATATATTCTAATTTCACTTTTAAACCAATTCAAAAGATAATCTAATCATTTAAATAAATTAGATTAAAAAGAGATTTTGAATTAAATTACAACATTTTCCACTATTCATTAAAAAATAAACATTATCGGAAAAATACCAACAATTTAAACAAAGTAAATTTTGTTGTCCCAATTCTAAAGAAGAATTTTATTTTGTCAAATATAACACATAAAATTGTCAAAAAGTGGATTTAAAAGAGGTTCGTCATCAAAAGGCGGTTAATCGACCTTTTAAAGAATATTAAAATGTTTACGCTTAAAATTTGAATTCATTCGCATTTTTAATCCTCTAACATTAATTGTAAAAAGTAAAAATATTTGACAAAAATACATAATCATTTTTTTAGTTAGTTCCGTTCTTTCCCGCCATTATAATGGCTTTGAATTAACTACCATTTAAAATAATATTATTTTATTATTAGAGTGCAACGTAAGATTTCAAAGGAACTCGTTGTCGCGTATTGGGTACTCCATCGAGCATAGAGTTCCCTTTAAAGTGATATTAATATTTTTTTCACAAATAGAGATAAATATAAAAATTTCATATTCTTTATTTACCTGGGGTGTTACATCCTTCCCCCCTTTTGGGAATTGTGTCCTCCCAATTTTTAAAATTGGGTTTGGAAACTTCATTGAAAATCCCACATCAGAACAGGAGTCAGTAAAACTATCACTTTAAAATAAAGAAAGAGAATTACAAAGGTCACCCGAGTTAACCCATACTAGGATTCCATGTAGGAAAACATGGACATGGAAGAAAAAACAAAGGGTCATGTTTTGAGGGAGAGTGATAGTAAACATGTCTAGGAGAAAGTTAACCATAAGAAAATCACAAACTTATGATGGGTTAAATGGTATCGGATTCCCCAGTAGGAAAAGATAATAGAAAACATTTTTGTTTCATGTTACTCTTCATTGAAGAATTTATTTTTGATCTTAACTAAATCATAATGAACCATACTTACTTGTCACGTAGACTTTCAACTTTTACTAGATTCCTTAATCAAACTCATATTTTCTCCAAAAGACGAGTATTTAGGAAGACTTGTTCGCATTAAGAGTACTATAATCAACTTCTTGATAATCACCTAATCCAGAAAAGAGAAATATATACATCCCATGTCTTTAGACTTTAACCAAAACCAAAACCAAAATGGTTAGTACAAGTTCACATAATCCAGAAAAGGATAACCCTTTATAAAAAGAAAATATATTCTTAATCTCCAAAATTTGTCCAAAAAAACCCAAAGTTCAACGAGGACCATTTGATAAACAATTTGTCCATAAAATTATTCAAAGTAAACCAAACTAAGATTGAAACCCAAATATTTGAAGGATTTAGTCACATAGTCTTCCAAGGTACAAGTTAACTTTTATCTCCAAATAACATCAGTTGCTCTTAAATTCTCATATTGAAAAGTAATTAATCCAATCTTATATCCTCGATGATAGGTTAATCATTTCCATAGATAACCCAAAATAAACTTACTCTTGATTCCTAAAATCATCTAACTAAAAATAATTAGTCAAACTAACCAAGGACTTCACGTAGTCAAGTGGTAGGCGATGCACTTTGGTTGTGGGTTCGATTCCTGCAGCTTTGTCCGACGCGACGGGTTGTCACATGGTCTGCGTGTTGTCCTTTTTCCAAAACTATATAATTCTTAAAACATTCCACAAAACGAGATAAAATCTTCAAAAATGATCATAACATATTTTAACCTCAAGATTATCTCATGCATTTCATTTTCCATCATAACATATAATAACCCATAATTACCTCAAAAGTAAGGATCATATAAACTATAATGGTTACCTTTATAATTATTACCTGAACTTCCACATCGATTGGTCATCTCGTACATGATGAATTACAGATCATACCAAGGTTCAAGTGGTTGATCATGACTCCTTGATAGTTTGTTTAGAACAACCACAAGTTTCCTCATTGAATCCCCCATTTTATCTAGTATCTTAATCAGAGAACCACCATAGTTTCCTTCAAACCTATTGTCACTTTGGTGCCTGCTAGATCTATCCATTCACTAAAAGAAGAAATGTCAGTGTGAGTATATCAACAAAACCATCATGTACTAATGAGGAAGGTAAACACTAACATATACTTACTCATTCACTTTATCTAAAACTAGTACTCTTTCTGAAATCCTAACCATTATGGTAATGTCACTTGTGCTTAGAGAATACCCTAACCTCTAAAGTTATCTAAACCGCCCTTTGATACAAACTATAAGGCCTCAGCCTTAAACCTTACTTAATCTTGAGTTATTACAAGATTACACATTGAGGATCTTTTTAGGTTTAGAGTTTTAGAGAATTAGATCATAAAACTTGCATTACATTCCACATTTAAACAAAGTGGTTATATAAAAGATAGTATTCATTTTTCCCATCAACGAAAACATATTTAAAATAAAACATGGATTCTTTCTTGACACTTCCTTGACACTATCATCATATCATGTACCCTTCCCTTGACCTGTGAAAAACATTTCAAAAACATGGGATGAGCATAAAAATCTCAGTAAGATATATAAAAATATGGAAGGGAAACATGAGTACATGTATACATAAGAATGAAATAATACTTTACACATAAAACATAAGCACTTTAACATACCTCATAAAATCATGAATAAATCATAGAAATAATAAGACAAAAAGGTAACTTGAGGCATTCATAACATTCTTACGTAGGGAGTAACCCTCTTGATTACGTTTGGAATACCCACCACAGTATATTCCCTAAATCTATTTTGAGAAACCTTAACGTTTAACTCCTTCGCGTTACCCAATGCATTATAGAGCTATATAGGGCTCACCCGCCCTTATTTTATCACGGAACCATTCGTCTTCATAACAATGCCCAAGAACCATAACATAATCTTATCACATAAAACATGCATAAAGGAAACATAACATTTCCACCTTTCAATAACAAGATATCAATACAATACATTGATATAAAAACATTATGAAAACCATTTTCAATACCAAAATAAAAGAAATGTAAAACATGGTATTTATTTTTCTTTTAAAAAGAAGGTATGGATTGTAGAGGAAGCCGAAACTCAAAAAATGGTCACGGCGGAGGAGAAGTCGTTGTCGCCGCATACGTATGACAAAAATATTCCCTTTTGTCGTTTAGTAAACGATTCCTATAAAAAAGATTCAATTTGAATAAATATAAAAGTCAAAGGGGTTTATACACCATATTAAATAAAGTTGTGTATAAAACAAAATATCCCTCAATGAAAGGAGATTGAGACGAAGTCTCAGACAAAGACGGTATCCATGGATTAAGGATAAATCAATTACATAATTATGTGTGAAAAAAGAATACACGAAATATAATTGGGTATTAAGTGTAATAAAATCAGAGTTCATTCACACATAATCATAGAATGACATATTCAAGGAGTACAATTTTATCCCAAAGAATCAAAATTGGGTTAAGAAGTTACCTTGCAAAAATTCGACAGCCTAACGGCGTCACTTCAAAATTCAGAAAAAGAGTTGATGAGAGATCAAAAGGGTATCTAATCACTTTTTCATAAAATTTACATCAATAAGGATATATAAGAACATATCCGAACATAATATTATGTGAATTACAAGATATAACAAAATAAGTCTTTTAAAAAGAGGAGGGTGAAAGGTTCCCTTACCGACTTGGGTAACTTTCGAAACGTACACCCCATTGAAGAAGGGTCATACAATGAATATGTAAATACCTATAAATGAAATTATATTACACAAGGAGTATAATAATGGGAAGTACATATACCACTCAAAGGAAATGGTGGAAAATGTAGCATAAATCTCACAGGAATAAAAGTGAGATGAAAAATCCCTTACGAAAACTCGGCAGCCTAACAGTGCCACTTAAAACTTCCAAAAATGGATTGATGAGATCAAATAGGATATATCATCATATTAAAATAAAATTTAGGGAAATAGGAATATAAAAGAACATCCCCCAACATAACAAATAGGATATTTAAATAAGTGACATAAAAGGGAGTGCTTAAAAAGAAAGAAAGGGGTTGGATCTCTTACGAAAATTCGGCAGCCTAACGGCGCCACTCAAAACTTCCAAAATGGATTGATGAGAGAAAATAGGATCTCTCATCATATGAACATAAAAATTACAGTATGAGTAATATAAAATAACATCCCAATCATAAGAAATATGAGCTTAAAGGGAATGACAAAAAAGAGTGTACTTAAAAAGAAAGAGAGGAGTAGGATCCCTTACCTCGGGTCCGACTTGACTCGACCATTTTTTAACGTCATGAATAATAAACTTGTGTTAATTTCTACTTGATTAAGAACCTTTTTCAAGTTAATTATTCCTTTTATATCACTTATTGCCATGTTATAAACATTATTTAATCATTTATGTTAATAATGTTTGTTTTGTCGATATTTGGTTCTTAAGTCAAAAGTGGACTTCTTACAATTACATGTTGTTCGTCTGGTCAAAGGTTCATTATATCCAGAATTATATTCATGATTTTGATATCATATATATCATAGGTATCTATAATATACATGTATTTATAATATTACATAATCATTTATAGGTAATAAATGAAATGCACCGTTCATGGAGACGGTAAGCCGTACGTACGCATGAACGCTACTTTCATTTCTATGTCATATTAATGGAATTAAAACTAAATGAGAGGTATGTATATTTTAATTCCAGAATTATATTAATCATTTATATGTAACCTAAATAATATATAATAACATTAAATCCATCCTTTATACATCCCACATATGGAATTAACAAATCAAATCACTTTGAGGGGGTGGTAGTCCGCACTTCCTAAAATGAAATTATTGTGTTTACCCACAATGGAAACCATAAAGGTATGCCACAAAAGAAAAATACAAAAGCTTAAGTAAAACATAAACACATTATATATCATATATAAGTATAGTGACATCTTAATGGACACCTTTTAAGGTGTTATATGAGTGTTGAACAATCATCGTTTCGTGAGACAGAAATTCGTCATCCACAGAAACAGTATGTTCTTTAACCATTTGATGTAGGTGTGTGTAAGTTTAGATCGAATGCATATTATAACAAAATCCTAGTATAGTGAAGATAATGGAGTTATTACAAAAGAAATGAATAAAAAGAGTTTAGGGGTTGGAGAAGAAAAATAAAACAAAAGAACTCAGGAGAGGACACTACCTTTAAATCGGGTAACTCTCTTTGATTTGAGCTCAAAGGATTCCTTGGAAAGGATTCTTCCCAAAGTGAGGCTTCAATGATGGAGAGAGGGATGTGGAGAGACAAAATGGGTAGGGTTTGGCCGATCCAAAGGCTTTGGAAGTTTGGGTAAAGAGGTAGAGGTGGGGGCCTTTTATAAGAGGAGAGGAGGGGCACTCTTGGAAAGTAAATAAATGTTAATTTATTTTAAAATGAGATTCGGATTTAAAAGGTCCCAAATTGAAATAATTAGAGTATAAGGTGATAAGGGTTCTAAATCCACCCATCCAATATGTTTTTGGAAAGTGTAGGTTTTAGTTTTTACATTATCTTTTCATTTTATTTAAATCGTTAAATAATGAGGTAATCGCTGCATCGTCATGATGTCATCAATAATTTAATTTATTTAATGTCTAAAAATTATTAAAAAAATACAATAATGTATGAAATCGTTTTATATTTCCAATGACTATTTGTGGTAAAAAATATGACTTTTATAAAACCATTTAAAAATTGTTTTAGTAAAACAACTCTTGTTTGTGTCATTTTTACTTTTACATTAAATAAAAAGTTATTTATATCATTTCCCAACCAAAGTGGCTCCATGGGGTCCCCAAGTTGACACATGGATTGTCTTGGTCGGCCATGAAACATCCAATAGGGGTAGGACATGTGTCAATCTCATGTCATATTATTAAAACATTAATTTTACCTTAAACTACACTAATTACCACTAATCGCGATTAATAAACTTAAAAGTTACTATTCACCAAAAAATTATTTTAATTCCATTGAACCACATTTTACTTTTTAATGACAACCATGTATGTCGGATTTTTGAAATTCAAAACACAGAGGTGGTAAAATTTCATTTAAACGGAAAATCAGTTTTTTATAAGTACCACTTAGTGGTTTCACTATTCATCAAAAATTGAAGTTTTTCAGAAAAATACCAAAACATCACCCTAAGCTATATTTGATATTCCAAATACAAAAATGAAGTCTATTTTAAAAAATTCAAAACATATAAGTTGCATTGATTAATTTAATAATTAATTCCCGATGTCAGAGCAAATAGCATGTTTTTATGAAACAATAAGTATCAAAAGATTGACACTAGTTTAAGTCAGATTTCAAAATGAAATTAATTCCAATGACCACTATTAGATTAAATGGTAAAAATATATTCTAATTTCACTTTGAAACCAATTCAAAAGATAATCTAATCATATAAATAAATTATATTAAAAAGAGGTTTTGAATTAAAATATAACATTTTTCACTATTCATTAAAAAATGAACATTATCAGAAAAAGACCAAAAATTTACACAAAGTAAATTTTGATGTCCCGATTCTAAAGAAGAATTTTATTTTGTCAAATATAACACATAAAATTGTCAAAAAGTGGATTTAAAAGAGGTTCTTCATCAAAAGGCGGTTAATCGACCTTTTAAAGAATATTAGAATGTTTACGCTTAAAAATTGAATTCATTCACATTTTTAATCTTCTAAAATTAATTGTAAAAAGAAAAAATATTTGACAAACATACATAATCATTTTTTTAGTTAGTTCCATTCTTTCTCGCCATTATAATGTTTAGGAATTAACTACCATTTAAAATAATATTATTTTATTATTAGAGTGCAACGTAAGATTTCAAAGGAACTCATTGTCGCATATTGGGTATGCCATCGAGCATAGCATTCCCTTTAATGTAATATTAATATTTTTTTTCACAAATACGGATAAATATAAAAATGTCATATTCTTTATTTACCTGGGGTGTTACAATTTTAAACATATATTAAAATTTTAATTCCATAAATAAAATTAAAAACATCTTTTAAAAATTTAATTCCTCAAATTCTAAGTATCCCTATTTTTACAATTTTTATTTTTCATTACAGTAACTAGTTGTATAACCATAGTAATGTTTCCTTGAAGTCTAATTTATAGTGAGAATTATTTGATAAACATTACCCATAGATTCTATATATAATATATTATTTATAAAATATAAATCATACATGTGTTGAAAATTAATTTTAACACAAGCGCAAGTAATATGAAAAAACACCCCTTTAACTGTAACAATGCTAATTGAGTTTCTACTATTTAACGATAAATATAGTTATTATAATAGAAAAATTGGTCTATTAATGGAAAATAGTTGACATTTTTTAATATTTTAAAAAAACTTGACAAAATATATTGTTTTTATTAATTTTAATTCAATTAATAAAATTACATTTATTATAAAATGACATTAATTTCAATTTCGAAATTATTGGTTTAATTTAAATTAAATGAAAAATAACGAAAATAATGGTATTTGTATATATTATGTTTACACCTATTTAATAAGATATATTCAACAAAAAAACAATTCATCACAATAATTCATTAATTTTACTTTACATTTATTATTTTTGGTATCATTTATTTTATTTTATATTAACTAAATAATTAATTCATGATATTTCTTAAGCATCTTAAGTAACTAAATCATCAATAAAAAATTAAATATAAGTTATAATGATAAAAAATAAGCATTTATATTTTAAAATAATATATATAACCAAACCAATTTTTTTTCAATATCCCAAAGAATTATATATATTAAAAGTAATAAAATATCATTTTTGTTATTTTTAATTACATAACTTATTATATGGGTCATATTCAGAGGATTATGGCAAGGAATTGAAATATTTCATAGATTTGGATGGGAAAGAAAAAAAATAAATGCATTAAATAAATTTAAGATAATATTTTATTTCATTTATACTCTTATCATTCTTGTTTAACCCCAATAATAAGCACATTTTTTCCTTTTTCACGTAATTAATATTTACTACATTCACTAGTCATTTTGGTAAAAAATTTCATCAACCTTGTTCTACATTTTAAATTATTATGATTAAAAATATGGAACCAATTTTTCCAAGTTCAATTCATATAAGTGTAAAAAATTAATTTTAATATGGTTCAAAAAAAGAATTAAAATTTAAAAATAGTTTTATCAAACATATAAAGTATTTACCAAATATTGTGTATTTGACTAGCAATATTTTTTAATAATAGAAAACTGTTATATTTATGAAGTATTTATTAGTATTCATATTAATATTTTTAATTGTTAGGTTATAACTATTTCATTTAAATTACTATATTAATAATATAGAATAGTTTTATTAAAACTCAGTGTTGTGGGTACTACAAGCTAAGCTACGGTTGCATGTAGCGAATGCTTAACATTGTGTTCTGTGTAACGCTAGTAAAACTCAGTGTTGAGTGTAACTGAAGATAAAAAAAGTGTTTCATGTAAATTAAAAAATAAAAATGATTAAATTAATTTGAAAACAAATCACAAAATCTCGGGGTGTTACATTCTACCTCCTAAAAATGAATTTCTCCCTTAAAATTCATCTTGATCATTAAATATTTAACATTTAAAAATTCTTTCATATAAACCCACATAATAAATAGGGTTAATAAAAAATACAATTAAAAAAGAGAATGTTATGCACACAATTCATCTTTAATAACAAATATTAGGTTTCTGAAAAGGATAAAATAGGTGACAACTGAAGACATGGACATAGAATATAAAACTAGCACCCATATACTGATGGAGAGTGATAAAAGAAATAGTCAGGATTAATTAAATGATTACATATCCATAAAAAAATTAGGCTTTAAAAATATCATTTATATCATAAACAATTATGATAATAGGACAACAATTTATTTCAATATCATTTTCATAATTATGATGAATTTTCTTATATTATCCAATATGCATAAATGGTTATTTAATATGCATAAATCTTCATATGGTGAAGTAATCTTGATAACCTCATCTAAAGTTCACATTAAACTATTACATAAATTGTTACCCTTGTGATTCTTCTAAATAATTAAAATCTAACACATTAGAAATATGGTCACCTAAATCAACACAACATTAATCCACTATATATCATAAAGTGTTTATAAACAATAACATACCAAAGATATGAATAAATTCATCGTGTATTCTATTGAAAAATTTGAATAACATAAATTGCATAAAAATATATTTAAAAAATATATTATTATTAACTCCTTGTACAAAACACTAATTATATGATATATCTCTTAAATCCAAGAAATCGGTAAACATCATATATGATAGCATATACCAATTTATCAACAATTCATTAATGTAATCATTAATATCCAATTTACTTGTTGATATTAAACATATCTTCATCCCAAAATAATTATCTCAATATATAAAACATATTAAGTATTATCTTATATTAATCAAAATATCACTTTTCCATTAAATCACTTTTATAGTCCATCAGTATATATCAACATATTTTTTCAAAACCTTAATGAAAATAATATACTGAGAAATGTTTATATGTTTCATAATTCATTAATTCCAATACATAAACACTTTAATTATTTAACTTAATTATCGAAACATTATATAAGATTCATCATCTTATTCCATAATACCTATTTCCTTACACATTTCATCCATATCATCTTTATTATCAGAAATATAACCATTACTCGCACCACCTTGATAATTATCTTCAGGAGGTTTCCAATCCGGACATTGATTTTCATAATGCCCATACTTTTCTCATTTAAAGAGCGCAACATATGATGAGACTTTAATGAATCCATTATTATTATCTATTTTATTAATTGAAGTTTTCATTTTATCATTGAAGTTAAATTCTTTGTGTCCTTATTTTCTATATTCAAAACATCTTCATATTCCTCTAAGACATACACTTGGAGGTTTTCTTCGCACATTATTGACCGAAAGGAAATATAATCTTCCATCACATATAATCTCAACTACTATAATTGTTAGCGAAGTATTTCTTTATCTTCTTTGGTGATTTTGAGAGTAGATTACGATACACATTGTTAATAATATTACTTAAAAACTTAACAGACATGATCACAACTTCCTTTAATACAATCATCATCCCATGTGGTTTCTCATCATCAAATCATATGTGTTATTCAATGTTAACCATGTTCATTATAGTTCATACCATTGAATAAAATTATAAAGTATAGTGTCATCAACATTAATCACAGTGGGAAACAAAATCATCATGAAAATCACTTATAGGGTATCTAAATCGTAAAACCTACTTTTGAATTATATGACACCATAGGTTTAACCTAGGTTATTTATAGATGTATTATATTTAAATAATTAAATATGTTTAGTAAGAATATTATTAATTTCAAAATCATGTCCCCTGGGAGTATCAAACAAGGTGTGCAGTAAGGACTATTGCCATGCACTAGTTCCCAATTGAGTTTATCACAATATGGTATTTTTTGTGTGATTGCCCCTCGGTATATATGTACCAGAACCACATTCACTTATAGAATCTAGAAATTAATGAAATTACTTAGAAATCACTCACAATATACTTTACCAAAAATCTAGGAAATTTTATATAACCTAGAATAATCCTTATTTTATCCTTATAGACATCTCTAGACATATCCTTAAAAATATCCCTATGGATCTCACTAATGTTTTCTAATCATTTTTTCTAAAGGTTAAATAAAAATTTCCTTTGATACCAACTATATAAACCCAGACTTAACATACATGGATATAACATTATTTTAGATGGATATTAATTAAATTATATCAATACACGACTGGGGACTATGATAGTTTAATGCATTTGGAATCATAGAACATAAAATTATAAAATAGTGAAAGATATTCAATGTATCCCACACATATCTTCCCATTTATTAATCATACGTTAAACATTTATTCCTAAATTGTTTGGAAAACATAGGAAACAGTGACCTTAGATTCTCAGTAAGACTAAACATAAGAGATATCAATCTACAATAATATGAGAGAATAGGATAAGAATAAGTTTATTTTATCATGAACATAACTTATGAGGTTCATACCCAACCTTTCATAGATTATAATCATGATTTATGGAATAAATATTGGCATTTCATAAGACATAAATCATAATATAATCAAGGAACAAGAGTCATTAGAGTATAACATTGGAATAAGACATGTATTTTTGGCATACACATAATATTATAAAATCTTATATCAAGTCTAACCACCAAGATATTCAAAACATGTTAGGCTTGGTCTAACAACCTATGTACATGATTTGGGATTGGTCTATCCACTTATGTACCCTCCTTTATGGGATTTGTATAACCACCCATGTAACCACCTTTATAGGATTGGGATGACCACCTCTGTACCCTATGAGATCATAGAGAATTTATCATTTCCCAATGAATTGGCTGGAGATATAGGTCTCACCAATCACATAATGAAAATAATTTTTATTCATGTCATAAGATCCTAAACAATCATCATATAATAACCCCTGAAATGAAATGGCTATCTTAAACATTTCATCATATCATAACCTATGGAAAATAGATAGGTTTCTAAATCATTTGATCATAGGATAACCCATGAAAAGAAGATATTATTTTAGTAATATTTTCATGGTATAACCCATGGATAATAAATGGTTTACATAAACAAATTTTCATCATAAATATAAACAAATTGAATAAATAATAATAATGGTCTCCATGGATCATATCCCCAATTAATAATAAATTATATGAAAGGATGTAATCTTAGATAGAGAATGATTTTGAAAGATCAGTTGGATATTTGTTTAAGGAATATAAAATTAATTTGAAAATAACTTTTTAAAACATAAATCATTTTTAAATTCCATTTCATTTTAAATAACATTAAAAACTCATTAAGGAATGTTTAAAAATATTTTAAAACATTTCTTGAGGAAATTTTTTTTTCTTATTTAGAAAAATATTTTTTTAAAAATGAAAAATTTTAAAAATATTTTTTATTAAAAATAAATTTTAAAACATGTATGGTAATATTAAAATAATTGAAGGATCCAAACAGTAGGAAATAATGTTTATGTCATTCATATTAAAAACAAATATTATTTTCACATATTTTGTAACATCCTAACATGGATTATTTTGGAAAAATAAATGACCATCACTTACATTTTTTAAAAAAAGAAAAAATTGGTGAAAATTTATTTTAAAATAAATATGAGTGAGATAAAAAAATTCAAAGATTTTTTAGAAAATATAGTTTTGAAATAAAAAATATTCCGAACCAAGGAGTCAAATAAATTCAGGTTTTCTTAGAAACATTTTCTTAATTTTATTAAGTACCAAGAATGAAAAAATGGTAACATTGTATGTATATATCATTAATACCAATAGGATAATATAATTTATTATAATTCTTTAGAGTTATATCATGAGATTTCAACAATGGAGATTTGATCATAACAATCTCGATAAATGATTCGATTATAAAATAAAATCATTAACACTTTGGTAACTTTGACTCATAATCCCCTTGGTGGAAGTACATAAAATAAAACATATAATTTCATAAGGATCCAATTATCAATATATTGTATTCCAGCTCTGGTCCCTGACTATGACCTAGGCGGCGATGGCTGTCACCACTGCCCCTCCCCCATTGGTTGGGGAGGGGAACCGCCCTACCAATTTGGAGTGCCCTCTTCCTTTCATACCATTATCCTTTCCCGAATGCTTCCATCCTTTTCCTGAAATCATGATTTTCCCTAATGTCCTAGATATTCGTGAGGGTCTCCCTCAACTCGATCTTTCAATTTCTGAATTTTATGATGCTTCGGATCTCCATAACCAGACCTTGGTTGCCCGATTCATCTCGTGCCACCCATTGGTTGATTTCATCTACCGTTTGGAATTTTACTCTTGGGGACTTTAGGAACGAGTGAGGGTGGGTCTCCTCGACAAGCGGCACATCGAGATTCATTTTGTATCTTTGGAAGACCAGATATTGGTGTGGTCTCGGTCTCCTTATTCGTGTGATAGCTGCCACTTTCATCTGATATGGTGGTCCTTTGATCTGTATATGAAGTGTAATGATTCGACGGTGGCTATGTGGGTATATCTTCTAGAATTCCAACTCCCCTTATAGAACCCCTCTATTATTCACATGCTTGGGAACTTGTTCGATAGATATCTATGTTCGGACTTAGGAACCAGTGTGGTATGTCATCCAATATCTCTGTGCATATGTGTCAAAGTTGATGTCTCTATGCCTCTAGTTGAATAGATTTGGATCTCAGTTGGCGAGGATTTCCAATGGAAGCAACCTGTTGTGTTTGAATCCTGGACACAGTACTGCTCGCTTTGCCGTCATCTTGGACATCTACCTTCATCTTTCCAGTTAGGAAGGCAAACTCTTCAAGGGGAGAGGTCCAATGGGACAGGCCGGGGGGGGGACCTTCCTGTGCTGAATATGGTCGATGTCACAGTCCAGTCCCTTCTGGTTCTGCCCCCATGGAGATGTGGTCACCTCCCAGATGGCTTTAATGGGTACTCAGTTAAATCCAAAAGTTTGGAGGACTTTAATCACCTGAAAAGGGATTTGAGCATTCCATGGGCACCTGTTGTCTCTGAAGAGGGTGCTTGAACTAGTAAGATTGCAGGTATTGTAGAGGAAGAGGTTGGACAAGAGGAAAGGGAGGTGAACCTAGATGTTGGAAAGGATGTTATTAACGGTATGCAGTGGGCTTCACTAAATACAGTGAGGGTGAATGGGGAAGATGGAGTGGAGATATCCATGGGGGAGCATCCTGTTAGTCCAATCTCAAGAGATCTGCATTTCCAATACATGGGACGTGGCTTCGAACAACCAAGTGGATCTGATTTTCCTGTACAAGCCTTGCATATCAAACCTTCATATGATGAGAAGGTTAAATCAGGAGGGTGTTTTTATAATTCTCTAAACCAATTTGCATTGCTGGGTGAAGTTGAGGGCCATGATCCGGGAGATGACAATGTGATGGAGGTTTTCCTTGGTGGTGATCCTTTAAGAGGAGAGGAGGCTAGTGAAGTGTGTTCAGAGTCAGCTTCAGACTCCCCTGCTGAACCAAAAGAAGTGGGCATTGAAGATGACTTTTTCAGAGCCTCTTCAAGGAAGGTAAAGAAAACCATTACAGTTTCATAAGGCTTTATCCAATATTCCAGGAGGCCACGACAATGAAAATAATACTCTAACATACCAATCCCTCTTGTGACTAGGTCCTCTAGTAAAGTCAAACTCTATTTAAATTTGTGAAAAGGTGATGAAAAGAAGGTGGGGTCTGTATCCTCTAAGGAGTTTGGATCTCAAGTTGGGGGAGATCAAGAGTTGGCTACTGGTGGGGGTGTTGAACTCCCACTCACGGATAAGGCCACGTCTCTGCAAGGGGAGGCAGACGAACTGACTAAGGGCTAGCTAGGGGAGGGGCTTCTTAAGTTTGAGGAGGTGTGATGGGTGGAGGCTGCACTTCCTCCGACGTAGTAGCACGAGGCGGGATTCCGTGCTGACCCTCAGTGTCAGATAGCATCAGTGCTACATTACATGGACCTTATTTTTCACTCGGATGAAGAAATGGTGGAGAAAGTTCTATATTTTAAAGCACCGAAGGAAGTGATCAAACAATTGACAAGAATATTGTTGCATGTGGAAACTAAAAAGGGGAAAGGTAAATGGATTGAAAGGCAGAACCGTATTTTTAAGAGATGCTTCAACATGGGAAAGATCAACATGGAGGAATACATTCAATCCTGGGAAATCTTGGAATAACATTATGAAAAAATCCTGAAGGATGATCCAGATTCCCCGGTAAATACTATTCCCTAGAGACTATTCAGGGAAATTGATTCCAATTGGTTTAAGATTTTCTACAACCAAAATATAGTAAATTTTTTTGGTTAAACTGTTTTGTTGTTAGGGTTCTTGCTTTACCCCTTAAAAGTGTTTTGAAAGTAATTTTTTTTATTTTCATATAATATCAGGAGGATGAATAAATTCTTAATATTCCATTTCAATGGGTCTGTACATACACCTATTGAAAGAATATGGGTACATAACATGACGTATGTGTCAAAGAAGTAAAATTGTGACAAAAAATCCATTACAGCTTCAGTTGAATTGGAATCATAATAGACATCAAATAATAACATAAATGGAAACATTAATTATCATTAATTGGGGTAGTTTCATGATATTTCAATTCATAAGGATGTATACACCGCACACAAAATAAACGATTGGTGAATATGGAATAAGTCTCTCCAAAATAAAAGTGAGACTAGAAATCCCGTAACTTTAAGTCTTGACTTCCACCATACTCATTCAAACCCCTTGTGTAATAAATATAAATTTATTATACATCTATAATAGAAACATACTTGTATATATCATACCATATATGATTTTTGTGTGACCTTTTATAACATGTTTATTAATAATTCCATGTTAATGTTTTGTTTTGGGTATTAATCGATTTTTTTATATGTTTTAAATTGTAATTTTTATTCCTATTACTTTGATCATGATTTCAAATTTTTGAAATTTAACCCATGATATAAATAACACACACATATATATTATATATATTTAGAGTATTCTATAAAATTTAGTTATATAAAATAAAATAAACCATTCATGGAGATGGTAGGTCGTACATATGCATGAATGTTGTTTCCATTATTTTATCATATTAAAAAAATTAAATTAAACATGTATATATATTTTAACTAAAGTAGAATTATTAGATCATATATATCACATATTAATATTAAACCCATCCTTAATAATTTCCAGTTAATGTGTGAATGAATCACATTGCTTCGCAAGATAGTAATCCACTATACACACGAACGATGTTATATTATTCTTAGAAAATGTAATTAATGAAGTTATGTGTGATATAATATTTTAAAAATAATAAAAAAATCATAAAAAAATATATATTATATATAAAATATTAATACATCATTATTCCCAACCTTATAATGTGGTAATGGAAAAACGAACGACATCGATTCATGAGGCGGTACTCCATCGTGCACACAAATGATGATCTTGTACCCATTTGATGGATGTGTGTGATGTTTTAGGTCATACCCTTAAAAAATTATCAGTATACATAAGATACTCAGGTTATTATATTATCATGGTAGAAAAATAATTGTAGTAAGTCGAGAGAGAGAGAGAGATAAAATAGAAGTTATTGTTAAAGGAAATTACCTCTTCTTCAGGTATCATTCTTAGGTTTGTACTAAATCCATTATTGGGAGGATTTATGCCCAAAATAAGGCTTCTAGGATGAGATGAGGGAATTTTATAAGTGATTTGGGTACATATTGGTAGAGCCAAGTGGATTGAGAGGTGAGAATAAGTGGGGAGAGTGGGTTCCATCTTATAGTTGAGTAGGGGTGAAATTCTTCCAAATACTCTAAATTATTCACTAATGGGAGGTAAAGTTTACCTAAAGTCAATAAAAATATGATAATTAATGGTGTGAAGGGATTATATGGTCTATAAACACATCCAAAACATAATTAAAATCGTTTTTTACATTTAGTTCTTTAACTTCTATATATCCCTATTTTTAACATTTTGGGTTTTCACTGCAGTAACTAGTTCTCTAACGTTGATAAATTTTCATTAATATATAAATAAGAGTGATAATTATTAGATAATATTTAACAATGATTATAAATATGATATATAATTTATAAAATATAAATTATTTGGGTGTTGGAAATTATTTTAACACGAGCACTAGTAATGTGTAAAACACCACTTTAACCATAACCATGATAACCAAGCCTCTACTATTTAACAGTCAATATAGTTATTATTATAGAAAAATTAGTCCATTAATATAAAATAGTTGATATTTTTTTATCTATAAAATACTATAAAAAATATAGTTTTTATGAAGTTTTAAATCCGTTAATAAAATGGAATTTATTATAAAATAACATTAATGTCAATTTTAGCATTATTCATTTAAATTAAATTAACGAAATATCAATACAATAGTATAATTTTAATATATTATGCTCACACCTATGTAATATGATATATTCATCTACATAAATAATTTAACATAATAAATGATTAAATTTAATTCACTCTTATTTTTTAGCATTATTTATTTTATTTTATCTATTAACTTAATAATTACTATGTTGGAATTTATTATAATTTTATGCAACTAATTAATATATTTAAAATTAAAGATAAACTAGTATGATAACAATAACTCATTCTTATTTCAAAATAATATGTCTAACCAATCCATATTTTATCCCTATCATAAAGCATTATAAATATTAATAGTTAGAAAATTATCGTATCTGCCTTTTTTTCATTAACATATTATATGGGTCATATTCAAGGGAAATTGGAAAGTAATTTCCATATTTTATATAATTTTATATCCATGATTGAAATAAATTCAATCATTAAAATTAATATAATATTGTAGGCCAGTTTCACTCTTATCATTCAAGTTTATCTCCCCATTAAACTAATTTTAACCTTTATCATGGTAATTAAATTTTAACGCATTCACTATTCGATTTAGTTAAAAATTATATAGACCTTTTTAGACATAATAAATTATTATGATTCCAACTATCGAATCCATTTTTCTAAATTTAATTCACAAAAGTGGAAAAATTTATTTTTATTATTGTTGAAAAAAAATAGTAATTTCATATATATAAAGTATTTATAAAAAATTATGTATTTTATCATCAATATGTTTTATTTATATAAAATTATTAAAATTAAAAATTATTTATTAATATCTGTATCACTAATTTTAATGGTTAGGTTTTAAGAATTTCATTTAAATAATTATATTAATAATATATCATTGTTTTATTAAAACCCAGTGTTGCATGTAATGCAAGCTAATCCATTATTGTGTGTAACACAAACATAACTTGGTGTTACAATAAATTCTATTCAAACTTTGTATTTCATGTATTTTAAGATAAACAATGTGTTTTTTGTAACAAAAAATATCAAGATGATTAAATTAATTTGAAAACAAATATTTCACAAAATCTCATGGAGTTATAAAGATCAGGTTCACATAACCATATATTCACTTTATTCTTATGTGATCATTGATATCTCCATTGATTACCCTAATTGAGAAATTTATCTCAACCTTTATTATGTTTACTTATACTAGGATATATATAATGGTTTTAAGTATGAAATGTAAAAGAAGGGTTATAGTTATGAAGAACTTAGTGGGAGATTATGTATATATCTTATGAACATGTTTTAATTTCTATATGTTTTCAGATTCACTAAAATTATATGATTAAGGCATGTATCATAATCTTATATATTTTATAATCATCTAAAAATAGCTAACATTTATTTATGAAATGATTGGGTCTCTATATTTAGTATTAGAGTAGGTTTTAGTCAATATTTTTATATTTGGATTATATAAATTTAGTGAAAACCCTAGGGATAAGCCTAAGTGTAGGATAACATCCTAAATTTAAGGTAATATAAGGATTATGTTTCTTTATAAGAAATGTATCTGTATATAGAAACTAAAAGTGGATATGGTTTTTATACAGATGCATCTAGGGGTAATAATCTTTAAATAAGATTATTGAAATATATCTTAGCCATGATTCTAGTGTATGGTGAGTGTTCCCTTACTCTATAATAAGTTTGGAACTCTTTGGAGATAATATAGTTTTAACTGAAAATTTCATTGTGAAACATTGTAAATGATTTTAATATATTATAACCAGGTATGTCACAGGTAAAACCGAAGTTGTAACAAATTGAAAAGAAGGTGTCCTGATATAGACCTAATAAGATTATTTTTTAGAGTATATTATTCATCACTAGAAATATTGTTTCTCACTCTATAATTATATGCTTTCTTCAATGGTTCAAACTAAAATTATTTGTGTTAATGTAGAATTTCATGGTATATATAATTATTGTACTCATGAAAAACCAATGAAATGGTATATTCAAGACAAAACCTTTTGAATATTTCAAATCATCTAACTCCTTATATGATTAATAATATAAACATGGGTTAGTTTCCTAACACACCTAATAATTAAAAAACAGATGTTCATGAATCCCTTTTAGGGAAGAAGTTACAAATTTCTACAATTCAAGTATGTAGGAATAAGTACTATGTGAAATGTCTCATAGGAATAATAATATGTTTTATGTGTAGAATAGAAGGGTATATAACAAGTAATTATTATGGAAAATTGAAAAGTTACATGGAGGGAAATTATGTTCAACAAAATATACCATTTATAGTTCAATTTATTATCTGTGGGGAATATGGGATTTATTTGATCAAATCCCCTAATCTAGTAGTTAGATTTTAGACCAAGTCATGACCAATTTTACGCAAATCATTATAGTGAAATCATTGAAGAATTTATATATTGGGATTCAATACAGTATAATTTTTATATCAATGATATTATAGATATAATAATACTGAAACACTTGAGGATTATTATATATTAGTTTTCCTTTAAGGATTTTTAAACATATGTTGATTGGAGATGATAATAAAGAAAAGTGATTTATTGGTAAGCTGACAATGATTTTTGGGATAAATAGATGATTGAAATTGATGGATTAAATGGGATAGTATTGGTGATCTTGAAATTGATTATTGTTTTGATAAAAATATTATTTGGGTCATCTTGGATGACGTTTATTGCCTTTTTTATTTATAGAAATAATATGTGATATTATATGTGGAATAAGTATTGCGTTAATTTTTGGAATATTTTTTTCATGTGGAGTAAACTTAATAGTAATGGATACCAACATGGGTTATTAATTTTAACATTGATCAAAAGTTAAAAAGGCATAGATACCACTTTTTTTATTTAAGTGTTTGGATTTTGAGGTGATTCTAATATTTTACTTTGTTTTAGAAAGAATACTCTACTGTGGTTTAAAATTCCCTTTGGGTTAGTATATGATTTTATGATATATTAATTACGATCTATTATATAGTGGGATATAGATAATCATGATTGCTGAAAAGTAATTTTTTGACAAAGATATATTTTAATAGATATTTATGGTCAAATTAAGGATTACCATTCTTGTTAGTATCGAAATTTTATTCATGATATTTTGGTTATATTAAATATATAATAAGATTATATAGTGATGTATCATTGGTATCTATTGGGGGATGATTCATTAGGTTGATGTATATTTAACCATTAGGTTTTACATGTGATTTAACAGGAAATATTATTTGGGATGAATGAAATTAAATTTTAGGGGATGTAAGATGAAAGGTATGAGATCACCTTTGAAGTTAAAAAATTATTTAATTTGGTGTCTATTGTTGTTATTTAGGATGTATTATTATTTATTAAATTTTCCAAGTGGGAAAATTGTTATTATTACAAAAATTTAGAGTTAAATGTATTATTTCATCACATGTTGTTTTATACATTTTTGATATTATCTTACCATGTGCTAACTATTTAGTTTTAGAAAATATTTAATTATAGAATTGATAAGTTGATATCCTTTTATGGATTAGGAAATTGGTTTTAGTAATTCCTTCTTGAAAAATTAATATTGAATAATTATCCTTTAGAGAAAATGATGATATTGCGGTCTAAATTGATTAAATTATGATATTATACCTATCAAGGGTGTATATTCCTTATGTACTAGATATAGATGATAAATGAATTCCTAACCTCTAAGAAAATGATCTTGAAACAAAAACATTATCCAATTACATTAATTTGTGATGAATTGATGATCTTTTTAACAATATATTAATTTATGATTTCGTGGTCATAAATCCTATCATGATCATTCACCTTGTTGTGATCAATATACTCCATCACCCTATATCATTATTTGGTCATTAATTTTTTCACACATGTTAATAGTTTCACTTCCCACTAAATTTCACCGATTTAGAATCCTAGTTATGTGCTATTCTAGATTGACTTCATATTTCCCTTTCCCCCTTTTAAAGAGGATTTTTTGTTGACAACTTTTACAATGTGGGTTTTCAATAAATGAATTTTCAAATATCATACCCTTTATTACTGATCACATGTTCAAATTGAAAATATGAAATTTCTTAATTTTGGGAGAATGAAACACCCCTATATTTTAAAATAACGCTTTGTTTGATAATGTATACACAACGCAACACAAAGATTTAACAAGCCATGAAATATTATTATTTTGTAACATAATTCATGAAATGGAAGGTTTGAATAAAAGGTATCAAATTATGAAATATATATAATCGTACTAATCAATAAAATTTTATTAAATGTTATTAATAAATAAGCCCTTTATTTTTAGTAAAGTCATTTTCATCTTAAAAATATTTTCCCTTTAAAAATATTTTTTATTTATTTTTCTTGATAATATTATTATTATTTTAATTAAAATTTATAAATTTTATTTTATAGAATTAATATAATTTATCAAATCCTCATGTTAAAATTATCATAGATATTTGTTTTAATAATTTTCTGAAAACACTAATTTTTCAATGAATAGGGAAAATACTAATTTTTATTGAAAAATGTATTAAGTTTTAATAATTTAAAAGATCCATATTTTAGTTTCAAAGTAAAATTATATATCCTAGGTTATCAATAATAAAATTAAGTTGATTAGAATCAATTTCATTGTTTAATATTATATAAAAACATTATAATATGTAAAAATGAATTGGTTTTCATCAGATTTCACAGATTTAATTTTAAAAAAATTCCATAAAGTATATGAATTTAATTTGATAAAATAGATTCCGTATTTTCAATAATAATATTATATAATGGGTAATATGGTCAACTTAATCTTTGGTAAATATGAATAGTAACCATAGAAAATTTTTGTTACCATGGTAAAGGTAAAATGGGTTTATAGGGTTAGAACTAATGTTGTAAGGCTTCACATTAATTAAAAAAACCATTATATTTGATTGGATGAGTATATATCTTCTATAATCATCCATACCTAAAAAATACGAATTTTTTACATATGACTTTGATTATGATTGTTATAATATTAAACAAAAATGTAAATCCAAAAATATTACTTTATCACTTTTAATATCTATACCTTTTTTATAAGAAAAAAACTACATAACTTAAGTTATAGTTTTTTTATAATTATTAATTAATTTAATTTTTTTATTTTTATTTTAAATTTTTTGTGAGGAAGTAATTATCTTAAATGCTTACGCAATAATGACATAGTGTTTGTGAAATCAGTTGAAAAATCAATTAAATGATTTTCAAAACACATATAGTAATACTGTATGGGTAATTTAAAGTGTTACATGAATTTTTATGATATATATAACATATTAGAGATGTTTTATGGTCTATATTCAAATTCAAATTTTTTCATATTGTTTTAAAAGTCAAATTATGTGGATTTTTTTAAATGACATTAATATTATTTTATATTAAACAATATTTTATTAAATCAATTAAAAATTATAAACATATTTAAAAATAAAATTAGGATTATTAATCATCTAAAATATCATCCTTTCACCGTTGTTTATAAAATTATCATTGTAAGAGTAAAATTATAACCCTTTAGTATTAAAATTATCATTACGATGATTTAGATAAAAATTTGTTAACTAAGGGTTTAAAACAAAATATAATGTTTAACATGATATAAAACCCAATATAAATTTGATATAATGATTATATTATTAGTATATATTTCATATTTTTTAACTCATGTCAATTTGAAACCATTTTACATGAGTGGCAAACATATTATATTATAATATTTTATGTATTTCCAAAAATGAAATTAATGATATTTTATAAGAAACAATATTTTATTAAATGATTTCCAATTAATATAAATATTTTATTTATGAACATTAATTTCAAATGGATTATAGTATCATATATATCCCATTTTTTGGTAACTTTTCCTTTTATAGTAACTTTATTGATCCCTAAAGTGTAATTTTTGTTTTGATATCATAGTAATTGTGAAAAGGGTAAATGAATGGGTTAAAACTAAGAGATAAGAGTGAAAATAACAAAAACATATCAAAAATATTATTATATGAGATTATTTAAACTGATACTAATGTTATATTATAATTATATCAATTTAAATCCATTTTTCTATGAAAATTAATTAATATTAATATAATACTTTATGTAATTCCAAATGATCACCTCAAATCACTTATAAAAGGGAACCTTATTGCCTTCATTATTCACAAATTTAAATTCATATAACTCAAAAAAACCTTCAAAATTAACTTATAAACATTCATATTCACAAACTATATATTATTTTATTCACAAAATACGATTCTAGGGGTCCTTAAAAAAGAATCTAAAGGAGGCTTATTGAAGAAATGTAATTTTCTTACCCGACCTCTTGGAATTTATTTTTTTATATACATTCTATTAATACATGGTATTAATTATAAAATAATTAATTAATTATATTAAATATAAAAAATTATTATTATTATTATGGATCAACCATAGTCCACCTTCTCATACCTTGAAAAAAGATATTGTCACTCGTGTGTACGTGTGGACTACCACCTCTATGATGTGTTGTGGATCAATTTTTTTTTTAGAATTTACATGGATATATATAATAAAAAATCTAATTAATATATAAGATATATATAATATAACAATGATCCTATAAATTTAAATTTTTATTTACCTTTTTTTCATTCCATCCTTTAAAAAATTAAAA
The DNA here is from genome assembly GCA_963277665.1 of Viscum album. Lineage (NCBI taxonomy): Eukaryota > Viridiplantae > Streptophyta > Magnoliopsida > Santalales > Viscaceae > Viscum > Viscum album. The sequence goes on from OY728152.1 coordinate 2,092,436,817, forward strand.
CAATATCCATGCGTGCATACAACATACCGTCTATATGAACTGTGTTAGTAATTTAACTATCTCAATAATTTATTTATTAATCAATATATATATATGTAATGAATAAATATAATTATTTATATAATGTATAAAATTTTATTTATAATGTAACCATGATCAAAGTATATCTAAAGTAACTATTGAATGGGAAATCTCCAAAAAACAGAACAATTAACACTCTGTAATGACAAATTTAATAAAGAATTATTAATAAATGAACGATGAAATGTTATACATGGATCTTATATGATATTATAATTATTTAAATTATTCATGTATATAATTATAATAAATTTAAATTTATTATATATTAGTTAGATCACCTTAAAAACAAGTCAAACATAAGGTAATTGTTTCTCATATATCATTTATTTCTATGAGATTTATCCCATATTCACCGCTTATATTCTTTATATTGTGTATATAATTACCATTATTGACTTTTATGATAATTTAATTGATATTATATGGGTTTAATAATCCATATATGGTTCCTACCATCATGATGTTTTGATAGAGATATTACCAAATTTGTAAGGGTTTTATGTTACAATCTCATTGTTTGACATCATTGACAAGGATTAAGTTTCAAATGATGAAATTTTATACTACAACTCACAATAATCTAAATAATTTTCTTATAAAATATTTATTTCTAGATATTATAGGTTTTACTATCATTTGACCACTCTTTAAGTTCTTAATATATCAAGATAATGTTTTTAATGAAAACCGACCTTTTCTCATTCTATTGACAATAATTTTTATTTTATATCCTTGTTTTCTAAAAAAAATAAAGAATGTTTTTAATATTATCTTTTGATTTTTTAAATCCTTTTTGTCCCATGAATTTCTTTTTACCAAATAGTTTAAAATTATCTTCATTTAATTTTTTGCAATGAGGAATTGTTTACTTTATACCAAAAATGTGAAAGGAATATTTGTTTTAACAAACATGGTATGAGTGAAATTTCCTTCCATCATGAATTCACAATTATTTGAATTTTCCTTTATAAATTTTAAAATTTATTTTAAAAGAAAATGTTTTACGTAATATTTATGAATTTTTTTTATTTTAAATAATCTATTTCAATGTAAAAAAGGGTATTTTTTTAGAAATGATCTAGTTATATTTTACTGGAATTTTTCATCTATGATAAAATACTTTGATCTTACTTATTCTTTTCCGGGCATATGATCAAATGGTACCATACACTCTTATTATTTTTAATTTTTTTGAATTATTTTTATTTAAGGATGATTTGAAGAAATCAATTTCTTTTCTACTCGTTAAATATGTTATAAAGAAACCTTTATGACATATATTTGTTTTTCACAGGTTATGTTATTATGAATTGTGTATGAAAATAGTTTCCTTTCCATAGGTTATACTATGGTTCATAATTCAAGATCATTTTTTGTACATATTTATGATTTTCATAATGTAATTATTGGGCCCAAAATTATATATCCATCTAATGAATTGATTAAATATAGATATCTTATTAGATAATAAAGACTATAATAAGGAGTAAAGCTAATTCAGTAAGGGACTCTATCAACTAAGATAATATTGGGATTGTATCTTAACTATAGATAATATGGAATAATTATTGAACCAAATGAACTATTATAGTTCTAGTAGTGTACCTTTATAAATGAATTTATCATATATGATTATGTGTGTTCCACAAACATTCTTCTTATGCCAATTTTATTCTCATGTAGCTTATGTTCTTTGATTACTTTATTATTTAGGCCATATAAACTACAAAAATATATTTCATTACTCATTATTATTATATATTACTTGTTGTATATGGTTTTAAAATGTTAACAACATGTTCCCATACCCTTATGTTCGTGTTATGCTTAAGTGATCATTAATTTCTCTCTATTTTACCATTACTGAGCATATAGGGTCATGACTTCTTATGTTTCATTTCCTTAGGTTATAGATAAAGGATTTATGTAATATATTTTTCATAAGGAAGATAATTATGATGAACTTAGTGGTACATGATGTATATCTCATAAAAATAAGTTATTTGTGCATCCATGTTTCCAAAGATAGTAAACCTATGTGATTATGGCATAGAAAATAAGAAATCAACCTTTTTTATTAAAAAATGGGCACTACTACGACAAGGTCCAATTTAGATAGTTGTTATAGACATAATCTCCCCAATATGTTGATCTCTAGCTTTTCATTTTTAATCTAAAAAAAATCTAGGTTATTCATATCATGCCCATGACCACAGAAATTCCTTCCACTTGTAAAACAACCAATATTGAGTATCCACCATGGGGACTATCATGATGTAGTTCATCTTAGCTTCATAGTTTAAAAATATAATACTCAAAAGAACCATTTATAGAATCCCTATGATGTAGTCCAAACTATGTTGAAGGTTTCCTTGGTCAATTTCTATTTATCCATCTCCATATTGAAATATAATTAAAATCTCATTTAAATCGAAAATATTTCACTTCAAAAATTTGAAAAACTATAGAAACTATTGAAATCCCATGATATATAATATCATTGGAGTAAAAATTTCATATTAAAATCCAATATCATTTTTCTAAAATCATGTACTTGATATGTAGTAATATCAATTTAACTTTTTATACTCATGTATATGCATTTTCATATTCAGGTGTTATTTCTAAAACTTCCATTCACATTATCACCATCCTTTAAAAAAACAAAAAAAACAACAATCAAGTTAATTTTTTCAATAATCTTGTAATAATGACATATTATCATCAACATCATCTTAGACCACCTTCATGTTTTACTATTAACAACTATGTCCTATTCACCCTTGAGATCCACTTCCAAATAACTTTCCATATATCATTCCTTTAGTGAAAACTCCTCCAACACTAATAAAATTATATATTCCAAATTTTATCAGCAAATCTTATAAACATATCTTTGATATATTATTCTAATGGAGTAAAAACGTTTTTTAATAAATCTAACTCAAACCTGTAGGGTTCTAACAAATTTTCCCCTTAATTATGTGAACAAAAACCAACACCATATCAAATATTCATTCTTATCATTATTATTAGTAAAATAAAAGGGTTATCCTCCCCCTTGAAAATCACCAAATGGGTCAAAACAAAGAATAAATTTATTTTAAAATTTTTTCCCTTATGTGTGATTATATTCATACTAAATTTATATATATATCGGGATCTCTAATGTCATTTCAAACATCCCATTTAAATAGGTTCCTGTATTTCCACATTTCTCCCCTAAAATGTATAGTAATAATCTCTAATAAATCATCACACCAAATCTGTTTTTTAATTTAACGGGGCTTCCACATATGTCATGGACCAACCCAGGTAGAACCTAATCCTATCACCCAAGCTGAACCATGAAAAGGCCCAAGATGCATTCTCATTCTTCCTTGGCCGGAAACTAGTGGTTTGAATCAGTGATAAAACCATTGGGAATGATTTATCCCATGACCAACAAATAGGTAAAATAATAAAAATTACACAACATATACAAGATGAATTAATTTTCCTTAATATAAATAAATAAAAAAACATATCCAAATTCAAATAAAATGGAAACAATCCGAAATCAAACCAAAATTGACATGATCTCCATGTGACCTCTTAGTCACCACAATCCATAAGACCATCAAGCTCCATATAAAACCCCAAAACCAAAATAAACCTATAAAATTTCTCAGGTATACTAATAGTGAGTGTCACAAGTAAGGTGTGAGAATAAAACAACTCAGTTAGTAAGGACCATATAATATATATATGTTATTTCTCAAAAGAGCCCATAAATTCTAGTATGAAATTCATATAATAAAAATATGATTTCCCTACTTAAAAACATGAAAAAATAATTTCTAAAAACACAAAATTGTGAATAAGACATGATTTTCCATCATAAAATAAATTATTATTTCAAACCAAGCATGAAAACCAATATACAAGTAGAAAAACAACTTACAGAGAGATAATGGGAACAATAAAATCAAACTAATAACAACCAGTTGGGTAAGGAAGATAGATCACAAAATTAAGAAGAATAATAAATGTTTAAAAAGAAAATACGAAATTAACATGTAACCAAAGTGCTAAAAAATAAAACAAGTTTATATAGATGTGTAGTACTGGTAATTTCCTAAAAATATCCAAAATAAGTCCTTCAAATAACTTGGTTAGCACACACCTACTAGTGTATGGTCTACCTCTATAATCAATATCCAACCTGGATTCTCTAAACTACCCTCACCTTTCAAAAATTACACTAATTATATCATCTGTTCTGGGGGTTCTAATATATCTAATCAAGAAAAGAAAGTAATAAACACTCAGCCATATAGATGAAGTACTATAATTCTATGATGATAGTATAAAGGATAAGGATAAGGTTATCACATGTTTGGTGTAACCTAAAATTTCCAACATGCCTATCTTTCCCACTCACGACAACAACTATGTGAAAGTCCTATCAATGGAAGGACAACCATAAGGGTGCCCATCTCATATAAAACCTTTTACAAGTTACAAGAAGGACTATATTTATTATAAGTTTAAAAACCAATTAGAAAAATACCAAAATGTACCAAACTTTACTTAACCATTAAAACATAAAAACTATTTCGAACAAAAATAAATTTCTTTTGAAAACTATTTCCAAAACCATGTTGAGAATATTAGTTTGCCTTTGATGTTTCCAAATGGTTCTTTTATTTCATTTAGTTAAAAAATTGAACCTCAAGTTCCAAAAGGGACATGATTTTAAAAACACAAATGATAACTAAAATTTAATACATTTAGAAACCAATAATCTATTCAGAGAACATTGAGAATTTTTTAGAAAAAATCATTTGGAAGATGGAGGAGAGAAGGAGGAGGAAAAATATATGACATTTTGAAAACTGGGAGTTTATAATGGATATTTTTATGTAATTCCAAAATGTGTTCATGTTTGTGTGTGTCCATCCATATTTTTCCCCTACACACATATAAATAGTCCCACATCCATCGAAAAAAATATGAAAACTATAAAATACCAAATATTCAAATTAAATAATCAAAATTAACATTATAACCAATAACAAGGATCCAAACACGTAAAGTAAACTATAAAAGACTCCAAAACCATACACAAATCATAATTTCACATGACACGAAATTATTAATTCTAACCCAAGGTCAAACACAGTCTCAAAATCCTCTATTTCATTTTAAATATCCAAATGACATTTCATTAAACACCTTTCATGCATATACATATATGAATTTTTATGAAGTCCATTTAAAAATCCATATTCATAAATTTATCAATATAAAAACACCATAATAAATCATAAAAAGACATAAAAACATGAGAAAAAATTTAAGGATTTAATTAGAAGATACCATGAATCAAATGGAATGTTACAAAAATGATATAGATAAAAACACCAACCACAAAGGTGTGAGAATATGATGAAAATCTAAGATACAGAAGAACCAATCCCATGAGAAAAACCACACACCCGAACATAAAATTAAATAAACCCAAATAAGAAACCCCTCAACCTATGGGTTTTTCATGCAAGAAAAAAGGAAATAAGAAAAAGAAGAACAATAGAGTAAATGAAAATGAGGATAAAAATTGCCAAAAACGAAATAAATTCACATAGATTTGAAGGCGGATCACCAATAATCTATGTAGAGCCTCGGGAGGTGGGGTTTGGGAGTCCCTAGTATGCCAAAACTGAGAAAGAGAGAATTATAGTTAGGTTTAAAACATAATAGAGAAAAAATTGGACACTCCATATTATTAAGAATTTTGGTAGGTCGCATGATTTGGAAACATAGTTTTCCAAACCTTTCTCCAATAGTTCACACCCTACTAGAAAGAAGGGGAACCTACATGGGCTAGCCAAACAGTTTGAGAAACCATGTTCCAACTATAAAAATCACCTCTGTTAAAATTGCAGAGATTCTCGTATGCTTGACATATGGTTTATACTATCTATAAGAATTTCAAGCACGTTAAAATAGACACCACCAATAGGGTACATAATTACTTCCTTTAATTTCATAATTTGGTCTAAACCATGTGCATGTAATTTTAAAAATAATTATGCAATAAAAAATAAACTATAAATACCCTCATCCTTGTTCATAAACATAGTTTCTCCTCAGACTATGCAACCAAACCCTGAATAGGGCCCAAAGAAACTAGAAAATTACAAAATTAAAAAATTATCATCAAGAAATCAACAAAAACCTCAACAAAAATTCAAAGAACAAGAAATAATTAAAAATAAAATAAATAAAAGAAAATCAAGGTCAAAGAGTTACAATTCTCCCCACCAAAAAACATTCCTCCCCCAAAAATTCATTACGAGAAATGAAGGAAAAAACAAAAACCAGAAACTAATGAGGCCAAATGAAACCACATAACTCATTGTGACTTTTCAACTCCACAAGTCAAACCTGACCAAATCTAGATAAATATACATCCCAAAAAATCACTAATAAAGGATAGGGGCTTCCCCAACATAGAAATCCACTACCACAATGACACCACCACCGGAACTCCCAACACAAAGAGGAACCAATGAGATAAAATCAAACCAAACATCAAACCAAGCCATGATTCATCATTTCTAGAAGATATGAACATCTCCCATAATGATCACAACACAAAAAAAAGACCAATACACAATGTGGATAACCATTTAAATATTAAAATGTATATAAGGAACCATTATATATGTTTTTAAGAATAAAAGTCTTCTGGGATTCTTAAAGTAATTATATTTTTAAATAATGAAGAAAATAATAAAATGGAGAACTTAGACCATCGCTTGTCCAATATTTATGACAAAAACTTGGCCAAGAACCTACACCACACTAAGAAATTCTTGAATTCATAATGATATTCACTCTAGGGCCTATAGATATAGACCAATTTCCTTAAAGGATCTTATTCCCTACATTCAAGAGAAAGTATCCTTTGATCAATACATATTGTAACACCCCAAGATTTCATAGTACATTATTTCTTTAAAGTAATTCAATAACTTTCAGTACACGCAACACTGAGTTCAAGCACACCATGACATACTAAACTAGCCGTTCAAAAGCGGTTATGAATAGCATTAACTGAATTTTGAACTATATATAATCCTTATAATTTTTGAATCCATATTATGAGTTTCCTATACATAATGTAAGAACTAATTCATTTTTTTCATATAAAATAATATTTTTAAAAAAATGCACGTTTACCGCCTTTTAATGGTGACCCCTTTTTAAATAAAATTTTTGAAACTTTTATATATTAAATTTGACAAAATAAACTTCTTATTTAGAATCAGGACATAATAATTAAGTTTCAATAATTTTTTGGTGTTTTTCTGATAACTTTCATATTTGGGTGAATAGTGGATAATATTATATTTTAACTAAATACAAATTTTTTAATCCAAATAATTTATGGTGTTAAATTATACATTTTAATGGTTTGGAAGTATATATAGATTGTATTTTAACCATTTAATCCAATTTTGATTATTGTATGTAATTTTACTTTGAGATTGGACATAAACAAGTGTCAGCCTTTTAATAGTTATTATTTCTTCAAAATATGCCTTTTGGTTTTCAAAATGGGAAATAATTTTAAATTAATAAATTAAACGTATATGTTTTGAATTTGGTAGAATAGACTTAATTTTTGAATTTGGAATATCAAAATGATCTTAGGGATAATTTTTGGTATTTTTCTGAAATCATTCAATTTTTGATGAATAGTGAAAACACTGAGTTCTTGTTTAAAACTGACTTTTTATTTAATTAATTATTTATTTTATTTGAATTTATTTTAGGAAAAAATATATACATAATACCTATATATGATCAATGTAATTCATTGGAGTCATTTTTTCATAATATTAGATATATAAAATTTTATTGAACTTTTCACCGTCTTTTACACACCTCCTAGGAGAATTTACATATTCGCATAAAACTAAAGTTTACCACTTATGTGAGTGTAATTTCAAAACCTTGAGAGACATGGTTGATACCAGTAAGAAATATTTGGTTCAATAAGATAAAAATATATTTTTTGTTAACAGTAACTTTTTTACTTTTATTTACCATGGTTAAAAGTAAAAAGGCTAATTAAAGAAAAAAATGATATTATTATTACCCTAACACATGTCCTAATTCTACTAGATAAGTGTAATTAGAAAAAAAACAACTTCAGTATTATAAAATATTATCCTTTTGTTCCACTTGGATTAGATTAGGACATTTATTATTATTTAATCCAAAGGAGAGTTAAAAGAGTTAATATTAAATTTTAATAACTAAATTTTTTTTAATATAGGGTTATACAAAATATAAATTAGACTATAAATATTCATTATAAATCTAAAAATATTTCCTACATAATGGTATTTTATTTATAATTTTTAAGCATTAAATAATTAAATTTATTTATGACACAATGATGAAGCAGTAATTACTGTTTTAACGAGGATTAAAATAATTAAAATTATAAATATAAAAATAAATGTAATTTGAGACTTTTTATAAATTCCAATAATTTTCTACGTTATTATGACATGTTAGGGTTGGTTAGATCAATAGTTTTTACGTAATCATGCTATTATGATTTTAACAAAAGAAAACAAATACCAAATAGTGTCAAAATTGACATAAAATAGTTTTTCAAACAAATTTAATATTATTAATTGATATAATAGTCTTAAAAATATAGGTTTTGGAAAAAATACTTATTTAACAATATATATGTCATTAATGAACCAATTTTGTTTCGATTGGCATTTTATAGAATGTTTATTATCCATATAATATATAAATACATTAAGACATGGTAAATGTCAAACTATTTAACTAAGAGTTAAATCTAAAAGATAAGGTTAATATGGTGACCTAAACCTGTATAAAACCTATTGTCTGAGTGGTTTTCGACCCATAACCACCTCATCCTTTAGATAATTTTTTTGGGTTCCATTAGAAACCAAAAATGAATTTATTATAAAATAATATTTTAAATTTTTCTTAAGGTGTCCCTCACCCATCTTATAACATAGAACTTCCACTTCTCTCAAATTCACTCCTCCAAAGCCATTTTTCTTGGCCAAAACCTGCACAAATATCCTCCCAACTATCCTACCTTCATCCCAGAGGCCTTCTTTTGGTTAGAAATCCATCTTATGGAGCCCTTTTGATCAAACAAAAAGGAAGAACCCAAAGAAGAGGTAATCATTACGCCAACCTCTTTCATGTTCCCTTATTCTTAAACTTACTCTTTCTTTGTTGTTTCAATTATAAAATAATAACTCCAGTATCTTCTATATACTATGATGATATTATAAATATGGAACAACTATATTCATTATTCTTTCCATCTTATGAATGATAATGTCACCATGCGTGCGTACGTACGCCTTACCGTCTCCACGCCATGGTGTAATTTGTTATTAAACACTATGTTATTTGGATGGATATAATGATGGGTAATATGTATATAAATAATGAAAATAACATGATAATGTATCTGTAAAATTAATATACCATCCAATTCCACACCTTTAAGGAAATGATATTGTCTCTTGTGTGCACGTACAGATTACCATCTCCATGACGTGATGAGATTCATTTCCATGTTCACCATTCATCGACGATTATAAAAATATATATTACTAATAGGTATGTAATATATGACATAATAATTCTACTGGAGATATATATATATATATATATATATATATCTGTGTGTGTGTGTGCTTACATATATCTTATTCACTTAGTTCCGTTCAATATGATATCAAAACAGAAACAACGTTTATGCGTACGTACGGACTACCGTCTCCATAAATGGTGTTTTTAATTTCTCATATATGTATATTATACATATTTATATTTTAAATATATATGATATATAAAACATGTTTTATATTCTAGAAGAATTTAAATCTTGATCTAAGTGATACAATCAAGAGTAACAAGTTAAACCACGTATGATAAAGAAAGCGATTATTACCCAAAATGTTAATTTAACATAGAAATTATTATTAAATGGGTAGTATAAAGTCATAAATGAATCATGTAAGATATATAAAATATTAATATGGTTCTGGTATAATTTCATAACATACTACTATCTTCACACAAGAGGTTAAACGTACCCTCGACTAAAGGAAAGTGCGGGGTAAGGGGTTTTTTATCTCACATTTAATTCCGTGAGATTTCCATTATTAGCCACTTATTTATTACATGTGGTGTATTTTGTACTTCCATTTGATATATATTATCATGATTATATTTATAATCATGGTATTATATTAATGATTTTGTGTTTATTAACTTTTGGTCATATGAATTGATTGATTACAACGTGGTAAGGGGTTTTCATTTCACTCCTAATTCCAGTGAGATTCATGCTATATTACCACTATTACCTTTTCTGTCGTGTATGTAATTACCATAATTATATTATTTGTGTAATATACTTTAATTTATGTATATTTACTTATTAATTGTACGATAATTCTTTCATGGGGTGTATGTTTCATAATTTACCAAATTGGTAATGGTTAATCTCACAGTCTCTTTATTATCCGAGGATGTTTTTACGTAAGTATCTACTAGGATAAAATTATTATCGATGTCAATGTTTCATGAAAGAGATTTCAATTGGATTATTTTAATAGACTTTTTTACTAAAACATCATTTTAAATTTTTTAAATATTTATTCTTCTAAATCATTCTCATTAATGTCCATGTTTTAAAAATGGTTTTAAAGGATTTATTTATATGGAATTTAATGTTTTGAAATGATAAGCATTTTAACAAAAGTTTCAAATTGGTATGGGATACTTTGATTCAAAAATCCCTTTTAAATGAATACCTTTATAAATTATCATAATTTTAAACAATTTCATGAAAAAGGGGTATACCCATCACGGAATTTTATTGATCATTTCCATCTATGCCAACATCCTTTAATGGATTTTAAACTTGTTTGAAGTTGATTTATTATGATACGAAACATTCATATTGTATTGAATGTTTTTTGATATATTTGACTATGGATGTGTTATTTTTATACCATTCATGGTCTATAGATAAAGTATTTACATTCCTTATTCTAGTTTTAATATGAATGTTTATGTTATAATTCAAAATTTTCTTATAATGAATGTATTGGAATAGTATGTTCGGGGTTTGGAAATAGTAAAAGTATGCCCTCTGGGTTGGGGTCCAGTTACAGTAGAACCTCCGGGTTGGAGTCTGGTTACAGAGGCTCTCCGGGATGGAGTCCAGTTACAGAGGCTCTCCGGTTTGGGGTCCTTTTACAGAGGCTCTCCGGGATAGAGTCTGGTTACAGAGGCTCTTTGGGTTTGGGTCCAGTTACAGTTAGCCCATAGGTCCTGGAATGAGTCCAGGACACATAAATTAAAGTCTGGTACTACACATTCCCTCATTATGAAATTAGTTATTACATGTGATTATTATACTATTAGAATATCCATGTACATGTTTATATGCTAATGTTTGATTTATTTTTTCCCATATTATGTTCAAGTTTATGTTTAAATAGGTTGTTGTTTTTATTACACATCTTGCCTTAAAAGTTTATAGCTTACGCTAAATTATTTACCCTTACTGGACATCTGAGCTCACCCCATTCTTATGTTTTATTTTCCCAGGATGTGAAGAAGTATATTATGACTAACCTGTAGGGATAGTCTATGGGATCTCAGTGTTGTCTATGGAAACAATGTTGTTTTAGTTTTCCATTTCTCGATGTAATGTAAACATTATGAATATATCTATTACTTCTAAGGCTACTAAACAAATCGGTCTTTCCAGACATGATCTTTTGTGATCATGCCAATGTATTAAAATAATGTACCAGCTCTGGGTAACTAGGGTCAGGGAGTTAAACACATTCTTCTAGAAATACTTCTTGAATAACTTCTCTAAATGTCCCAAATGGCCACATATTCAACAAGACTTTTGTGGATTATGGCATGGAAAATTTTAATACCAAAATGCACAACACTGGAAGAATACAAGTAAGTGGTTTTTTGAATTAGAGAAAATAATTGGTAAGGAAGACTCTTTAGGAATGGGTTCTTCTAGAACACCCTCTTCACTAGATGGGGAAACATTACACATTCCAGGGAAAAATGTATTTATAACTGCTACTGACTGCACTATGAGAACTAGCACAGATAAAAAAGCCTTATCCAAAAGATTCTAAAATTTAACTTCCCCATATGAGATAAATTAATCTTTAATCTCCAAAAAATACCCCAGATGAATAGATTATCATTCATATATTCCTTTGATGCAATCTCCATAGATATGGAAAGTAGATCATTAATATTGTCAGCATAGGAATTCACTATCCATTGACCTTGATGCACAACAAAGAGCTCTGCCACTTTATTCATCTACACCTCCTCAAGTATGTACCATAGCATGAAGTTAATATTAAATTCTTCCCAAGTAATTATAACATGAAATGACTATGGGAAAATCACCTTCAACGTATCCAAAAACCGACCATCAAACAAACCAGTAGAAGCTCACAGCCTCTTAGCTTCGAGAGTTCCCAAAGACCCAAAAACACTTATGAATTCCTCAAAACATTCCACAACCTCTAAAAGACCTCAATCACCATAGGGAAATAGTACAAACAGATAATAAATAGACTATTCCACCCCAATAGAAGTTTTGGTAGGTCCAAAAAAAGGGAAAGACTCAACAAAAACCATTGGGACCTTTCTGGGTGGCATACTCAATAAAACACCAAAACCCAAAACTGAATCAACATAAAACGAGATCTCAAAACCCAATAAAAAATTATATTCCAAAACAAAACACCCAGACCATAAATTAAAACCCCACAAAACAAACCAATCCCCTTTTAAAAAAATCATCATTTTCATTCAAAATTCCAAACCAGCTTATTCTAATTCCATTTCCCAAATTCGAAACTCACTTTCAAATCTAATTCAAATGCCATATTCCACTTTTAAAATAATTTTTTTTTGAAATAATATTTAAATTCTGAAAACCATTTTTTCCAAAACCATTTTTTTAAAAAAAAAATCACTCATACCAAGTAAAATTAATGCAAACATAACTCAATCTGAAACTCCTGAAATAGGTAACTAATTTTCATGAATTTTATAACCACATAGTCTTGTAGCCTATTCCCTAAGAAATAACCAACCACTGGAAGTATATTGAACAATGAACTCAGGCTCCAAATTGGTTGCTACTCCATGAGATCACATTTTGTAGCACTTTTTTACTTCCATTTTCATTCCCCAAACCACAAAACCAATCACGGAACAATGACATAAACCAAAAAACAACATATCAAAATAATCATATCCCTGACTACCCCTATTAACTCAAGACTCAAGAGGAGTTAGAGCTTATGATGCTCTACTCGTAACTTCTTCTCAAGTCCCAATAGTATTATATCCAAACTACCAAAATCCAAAAATAAAAAATACCTCATTTGATACCAATTTTTCATGAAAAAACCTAGCTGGGCCCCAATCCTGTCACCCGAACTGATTTGTGACAATGCCTAAGAGGCGTTCCTAATCCTTCTAGGATAGAAACTAATTTCGGTCATCAATGATAAAAAAATTTGGAATAATTTATCCCACAATAAAATAATAGATAAAATAATATTTAGTACACATCATAAATAATAGGAACTAATAATCCCTACAAATTGAAATGCATCTGCAGTGGAGAAAAATAGAAAAAAAAACTAAATGAAAAATTTAAACAAAACCAAAATAGACATGATATACATGTGGGCTTTTGGTCATCAAAATCCATATGACCAACCCACTATACAATAAAACCATAATGAAAATAGGCCTTCTAAATATCTTGGGTCTACTGATGGCAAGTGGCACAAGTAGGGTGTGAGAATAAAACCACTCAGTATGTTAGCATTACATAATCTATACATGTCCTTCCTCGTAAGATTCCATAAATGCTAGTTTGAAATACATATAATGAAAATATATTTTTACTCATTAAAAACAACAAAAAGCAATATCTAAAAATCTCAATTTGAAAACAATTCATGATTTTTCATCACAAAACAAACTCTCATTTAAAACCCAATTTGAAAACCAAAATACCGAAAAGAAAAACATCTTAAAGAAAGAACTGGAGAATAAGAAAATCAAAAAAATCAAAAACAAAATGGTAATACATATAAGATAAGAAATAAAGGATAACAACATAACCAAATATATTAAAATACTATATAAATAAGTAACTAAAGTGATGAAAAATTAAATCAGGGAATACAGATGGGTAATCTTGTGAATTTCTTAAACATCCCTATAATTAATCCCTGGACTCAATCAGTTTAGACCCACCTATATGAATACGATGCACCTATATAGTCAATAACCATCCTAGATTCTCTAAACTAACCTCACTAGTGGAACGACCACCTAACTATTACTTTATATTGGAGGTTATATTCCATTTAATCTGAACTAGAAAGTAATCATCACTCCACCCTCTAGATGGTGTCTAGGAATCCCATGATGATAGTTTAAATAAGAATGAGGATGTCATCACATTCTTGGAGTAACCCAAAATTTTCGTTGTACCTGCCTTTTCCACTCTAGAAAAAAAAACTATGTGAAGGCCCTCTCAAAGGAAGCACAACCATAGGGGTGAATGTCTCACATAGAACCTTTTATAAGTGTTAACTAGGCCTACACATCATATGAATTTAAAAAAAAATCCCAAACACAAAAAATTATTAAATGAGTCTTAAACATTACAACAAAAAAACCATTTCCAAATAAAATAAATTTTTGTCCAAAACCATTTCTAAAACCAAGGTAAGGACATTAGTTAACTTGGATGATTCTAAATATGAATTTTATGTCATTTAGTTACAAAATTATTCCTCAAGGATCAAAAAATTGATATTATTTCAAAATAATAATTTAAAACCACCTTTTATGTCATTTAGAAACCAATAATCCATTTAGAGAAAACATATCATTTACAAGAAAACATAATTTGATGGTGGATGGGAGAATGATTGGGAAAATGTGAGAAGGCTGTTTTGAAAAACATGAGTTAAAAATAGAAATTTGAAGGGAACGAAAATTGTGTGTGTGTGTGTGTGTGTCTTTCCATCCATATATTCACCTCATGCACATATGGATAGGCCCACATCCATCATAATACATTTTGAAAACCATAAAATACCCATTGTTCCAATTAAATAATCAAAATTCACATTATAACCAATCATAATGATGTATGCATATACACGTGAACATAAAAGGTCCCAAACCCGCAAACAAAGTTCAATTTTACATGAAACCAAATTACCAAAGCTCAACCAAGGCCAACCAAAATATCTAAATACATAAACTAATTTTAAAATACAAAATGAAAATTTATCAAACACCTTTCATGAATATAAATATTAGCATAGTTATATAAATCCCATGGAAAATCAATTTTCCTCAATTTTTTAATATAAAGACGCCATTATAAATCATAAAATAATATCAAAAACTTCAGTAACACTCTTAGGATTCAATTAGAAAATCTCCATCATTAAATGACATCTTCAAGAAAGGAAATGGATGGAAACACCTACATCAATAGTGCAAGAATGTGGTGAAACTCAAATAGAGGGAAGGGCCAAGCCCCAGAGCCAAACCATAAACCCTAACATCAAATAATTCAACCCACATAAGCCAACTGTCACCCTCCGTTTCATCCAATAAGGAACCAAGACAAGAGGAATAAGAAGAATAAGGGAGTAAGTCAAAAAGAGGTTAAAATGAAAAAAATACAAAGAAACACACCTAGATTTAAAAGAAGATCCCAAAGAAAACAAGTAGGTCTAAGGGTTGATGGGTTTGTGATCCCTTAGTGTTATAAAACAAATAAAAATGGATAGGGATAGATTAGGGTTAAAACATAAGGGGTTAAAAATTTGAATCTAATTTTTTTTAAGAATCAGGGTTAGTCGCACAGTTTTTCCACACGGTTTTCCAAACTATGCGCCAACCATGGCACCCTACTAGAATTAAGGGTAACCCACAAAGGTTGACCACATGGTTTGAGAAATCGCATGACAACCACACAAACCATCTCTATAAAAATTATAGATCCTCTTTCACTATTCAAGCACATATATTTTAAACTATTTTCAAATCATGTTCTTTACCTGAAACACCACTAATAGGATGAAAATTACTCTTCTTTCACACATTATTTGGGAAAAACCATGTGGAAGTCATGAAATAAAAACTATAAAAGAAGAAAAATTAAATGGAAACACCCTCAACCTTAACTAGCCACACATTTTCTAACCTCTATGTGCACCCTAACCATGAACATCACTAAAAGAATCCTAAAACCAACAAAACTAAAAAATTATCACCATAAACTCAACAAAATCCTCATTTGAAATATCCAACACCATGAAATAGATGAAAATAAAATAAATAATGTAAAATTGGTTTTGGGTGTGACATTATGGTTCGCAACTCCCCCTTTTAGTATAGAGACAGTTCCATATTCTCTTATAATACCCCCTTATTAGAAACCCACATCATCCTTTGGAATTATCAAACTATTAATTATCCAAATGATCAATCAACCAATTTTAAAAAATATTTGGAATTTACAACTCTAGTTAACTCTCTTAATTTAATATCCATAATATCTAAAAACATTAACAAATCCATGAGTGATACATTCACATAGGATTTGGTGTGTCAAAAAATCCTCTAAACCTATTGAGACTAATCTCGATATAAGATAAAATATTCATTAAAAATTTCTTAAAAGTTGTCTTTATCACTCGTGAATATCAATGAAATCTCATGATTCTTTGGATCTTCCATTATCTCAAAACAAAACTTATGATATTCATCAAATTTACACAAAAAATAGAAATAAACAATTAAGAACTTAGTAGTGTGGATCAAACCGCATTTTTGAATGGGCATAAATTTTGAAATAAAAATTAATACCAATTGAAACTAATGATCTTACAACACTTCATAGGATTCAAAAATATCTAAATAGGATTAAAAGCCATTTAAATTTTATTAAAAACTCTTACTAAGTCTTCAGTTCTTTAAATAAATAGTTTTTCCTCAATTTGGATACATAATTATTTAGAAAAACTCCTTAATGTTAGAAACATTTTTCATTAATAAATTTAGAGGACTGATACCCCTTATTTTTTGGATTTATATCAATAGACATACATCAAATTTGTCATGATTAAAATAGAAACTTTATATATGGTTTGGGAAGTTTTTATTCCACCTTTCAGGCTATATTCATATTTATTTTTAAATATATAAATTCTCTATTTCATAAACCTTCATTATTGATATAATATTGATCATTTAATACCACTAATAGTATACATATTTTAACAATTGAAAAATTTTCATATCCACAATCAAGTTATTTTATAGAATTCTTAACCTATGGATTATGTCTCCCCCAATTTTCTAAAACACTTTAAGATACTTATAAATATATTAAGTATATATAGATAGGGGTTCCTAAATCTTAATCAAGTTGAGGAAGAGGGATGCCTACTGTAGACCAGTCATTCACATTCCACCTTTATTTTCCCCCTTCTCAAATTTAGAGAGTAGAATTCGATCACCTCTTTAACCTTATTTTTTTTCTTGGTCGTATTTAAAAAATAGATTATATATCCCTTCCCTAGTGGATGTTCCATGTGTCAGACCTGTTACCAAATTATCTTCATGATTAGTAATTTTTTTCACTATTGTCATGGGATTTTCCATAATAATAGAATTTATTCCACTTGTGAAAATATCTTCATATGTTTTATCTTTACTGGATCATCCTTCTAACAGATTTCACCATTAAAGAAAGCTTCCTCCAAGAATCAATTAATTCCTTTTAACAGATTTTTTTAAAGAATATATGAAGAAATACTCATTGATGGAAATAAGTTCCATTATGAAATCTATATTATTTCATGGTGGATTCTTATTTTCTTGTTATTCCCCCTTTATTATATTTGGTGAAACTCTTTCCTTTTTATAGATTTTCATTCTTTTGTTTTTAATAATGTTATAGTGATTAGTGTGATTTTGGTGATTTATGCTCATTTCATTAGGGATAATAATTTTTTTCAAAACATTGGACCTATTTATAGATTAATAATACTTTTACTTTCATAAACTCTATTCTGGAATGTCATAGGAATGGATTTATTCCTCATGGAATCTTTTTACTTATAAGAATTCAGCCAACTACATTACCTTTCCATGTGATCAAGGGTATAAGAAAATAAAATAACTACCATGATAATTATACCTCATTTTATCATTAATTGAATCATGTCTTAGAACTGATATATTTCATCTTTCAATTTTGGGTATTTAGGTTTTGAAACACATGCTTATAATGTTCCCATGTTATCCACAAAAGTATAATTTTGGAAAAACCTACTTTTATAGATATTATATTTAATTTTCTTACTATAAATTCTCTTTTATTTTAGATTATAGGTCTATATTTTATCTTTATATTGAGGTTTCTTAAAGGATTATGATTTCATCATTTGAGGTGTTTATCCTCTCCTCATTTTCATTAATCTTTTCATCATTTTCCTTAAATTTTTTAGCTATTCCACATCAATTTAAAGCAACATACATTCATAATATTCTTCTATCCCAAAGTTTTATTTTTAGAGTAATGATTAGCACCATCAATTCCTTAAAATTTTCTATTTTTTAAAACCTGATATGAAATATATTTAATCATATCACTTTTTTCATCCATCTTTATTCCAATTTTCTTTATAATAAAATTCAGATTCACTTCTTCTCCCTTCTTCCTCCAATGGCCTGAAGGCCTTTATTTTTTATTGATTTTGATAATACACCTTTCAAGGGATGAGGTGGAACCCTACAATGCTCGTAGGCGAATGATTACATGCTCGTAGGCCATAGAGGAATTCATTTCCCGTAGGAACAAACATTACATACAACCCAGACAAACAACTTGGAACTGCTCCTCCCCAACATCTTCATCGTGAAATCATCTCTCCAACTTCGCATGGCTGTTCGGCTAGGCATTCTCGTGCATGCACAAGCTAGTACTTATGGTAGGTGTCATACCCTCTCATTCTTGCAATCCATTTAGCTTTTGTTGTAGTAAAAGATCTTTTCTCATCCTCCTTGTAGAGCTTGTTCCTTGTAGTTTTTTGTCTGGTTTGCATCTGCAAGTGTCCCGAAGGCCTTGAGATGGCCCGAAGGCCCAACTGACCTGAAGGCCTGGGTTTCCGAAGGCCTATGAAGGACTCGGGGACCAAATCGGAGGCCCGAAGGCCCAAACGGGTGCATATTCCCACCTTCTACAGTGCCAAACATTGCCTGCTACAGTTCCCGCTACAATACCTTCTATAGTACTGCACAGTTCATGCTACAGTACCTGTTACAGTACTGCTACAGCACCCCCAAAAATTCTACCTCCTCCTGGATTTGATCCCTAGTCGCTTGGATGCACCAACAGAGACCTTGCCAACCGGGCTAAGGCTTATGTGCACTTTTTCTCCCTTCTTACACATGTTCTATAAGGAAAGATCTTCAATCATTACATAAAATACAATGTGAAATAAATCCCATTATTCCAACTTATCTTATAAGTATTATATCTCTTCATAAATATTTTATAAACACCTCTATGATTGAAATCATGACGTTGTTTCCACATTACAATATTCACATATCATTTTTAGCTCCTAGAGGAAGTCTAAATTTTTTGGTACACCTTCCTTCTTTAAAAAAGATGGAAATAGATTCAGAAACATGCTAAAAAGATATTATATATATTTAATGGGAATATATTTTGGGGGGACTTCCTTCTTATTTTTTTATTAAATGTGTTTTTACGTAAGGAAATTTTCATCTAGTCTTCTCTCTTATCCAAATGAATTATCAAACTTAATCTGTATGTATTTAGAGAATCTATAATGATAAATATCATTTTACACATTATCTTAAATTGAATCCTTTAATTCCTTTTTGAATAACTTATGAATCTAAATATTTATTTGATGCGCCTCAAAGATAACTCCATATCATCATAACATAACAATTCCATTTAGAACAACCTTCCTAGGGACTATAATTTAATCTGCAATAAATTCCATGAGCTCGTTTTTCATGTTGTTTAATTTTTTCTATCAAATATAGAATCCTTTACAATGGATTTCATTTATCTTAAACACCTCATATCAAGTCTTAGAAAAAACAAATATTACATAAAATAAAACTACCCATTGATATAAATTATTAGTCTCAAAAGAGGACTTACACTTACAATTACCCTAAGAGAGGGAGGGGGGAGGGTTAATTGAGGTATAAAAGTATTTCCAAACATAAAAATATTTATCCTTTATCTATCACTTATCTATAATATCTCAATATATTAAAACTATGGTCCAATTATTTTAATCTATTCTTATATGTTGATTCGATTAAAATTACCTTGGCCATCCATTTTACCAAATTTTCATTATGTTTATTAAACCGATTTTTAGCATTCATGTAGAATATAAATAAGAAATAGTGAATTTACAATTCTCTCCATCGCCAGTTTACTCCAATGAGTAATAAAAAATAATTTTATATGCATGAAAATCCATTATCCACACAAAACAATGGTGTGGGTTGGTCTAGGTGATTCCTTGATCGAGATCATTTCCCAATAATGTTTAGTGTTAACTAGCTATATCCCAAGGCTCATTATCATATTATAACCTTCTTCCTCCTTATTTTCTAATTAATCTAGGGCAGGATCTAAATATATTTTGTCGACATGTTGGTCCCTTTAAAAAACCAATTGTATGGTTGGGCCAACTATTTATAGGTGTCATTGATGTCCACTCATTAGTCTTCAGAGACCTAATGTTGTATCATATCCAACAAAAACGTATTTATGTTCTAGGATATAACTACAATTGCACTTATTTACTATGAAATAATGATCACTTATCCTCTTCTTATGGATGAGTCTTCAACGAGTGATAATTTCTTTTTCTTCTTCTTGTTTCCTTCCCCTATCCTAGAAAACATTCTTTCTTCACTTATGAAATATGGATTTATCACCATGTGCTCTATTTATAATTTATCACTTACTCTATAGGTGTTTTATATATGGTTTTTACCTCATATTATATTTATTTCATGTATATTCAATGTATTTTATTCCATGATCCAATAACTACTCATGATCCTACTTTATAAATAAGTAGAACATGTGAAATCAATTCACCACGACTCAATGCCCTTACGGGTCATTAAAACTAACCATAAGTCCCCCATGATTTACATCATCAAAAATTAAAAGAAATAACTAATTCATGGATATATTTATATCTCATGGACGCCTGAGTTAAATCTCAATTATTCAACCTTTGAATCACTGAAAAGGTCCTTCGATTCTACCTTAGTTTATGATCTAAATTCAAGGCCCATGATTGAAGAATAATGAATGATTATTTCATGTATATTATGACTTTAATCTATATATTTGGAACATATATAGAAAAAACACATGCCAAAACTTCTTACATACAGACACCATGGTGTGATCTATAGAATCCTGAAGAAAAAAGCACTTCAGAATGCTAGGATCTACAGCCTCTAGACCTTTTTTCCTTTTTTTATAACACTATATATCATTTATAGATCCCATAAAAAAAGACCACTATATTTGGATCCATTACTATTTTTAGTTCATGATTTCTCACTTGTAAATCTATAATTGAAAACACTATATACTACAACATGCTGAAAACCCACTGGATGATTTGAATGAAACACAACCACTACTATGGTGAAATCCTCTTTTGTTGGATATTAAAGCCACCGACACCACACAAGTTGATATATAGCTGTTAATTTTTCATATTAAGATCATCCACATTATTAATGAAACAGAATTGCCACTAAAACAATTTTCACTTCTTTAAAACCAAATATAGAGCATCTACCACAAGGACCATGATGACGTGGTCCATTCCAACATCCCGATTTAGGCACCTCTTACTCAAAAATTACATATATAGAATCACCATGATATAGTCCAACAAATGGTGGAGTTTTCTATCCAAAACATTCTTTTATACATCTCTAGACTAAACTCTAATGAACATTACACTTAAATCCCCATTATATAAAATAAATAATATTCAAAAAAGTATACAATTTATCCAACATGTAAACTTGTACTTCATTGGTATATGAATTTAATATTCTACTCAAATTATAGTCTTCTAAAGTGAATACCATGATATTTAGTAATATTAAAGTGACTCATAATACACCTCCATAGGTTCTTCCATGTTCTTGTCATCTTTCCGATGGCTCCATACATATTTTCACTATCCTTCTTCAATATATCCATCAAAAATAAAAATTATGCTCCATTTGTCAAAAATCTTTAAAGAATATCATATTTTAATCAATATCAACATAGTCCACCTTCCACTTTTATAGTCAGTAACTATATACCAGTCTTCCATGAGCTTGGATCCTCTATGGATTTCCAAACATTATTCCTCTTCTGAAATCTACTTAAATACCAATTTTGATCCCTATTTCCAAATATACTCAATAAACTAACCAATCATATATTTAAATTCTTCTTATTCTAGAAAAAATACGTATTGATAAAAAATATAACTCAAATTTTTAGGGTTATAAAGATTTTCCTAGTATTAGTTTAATCTAGATTATCCTCATAATGAAAAAAATACCCACACCTATCTCATATGTTTAGTTAATCTAGAAAGGATCTCTCCATATGTAAGTCCCACATAACCCATTTACAGGTACCTCTCACTTAGTATTCCACTCCACATGACTTTAAACTAATTGGATATGGTTATTGAGGAATGATATTTAAAGTAAAAATTGTGTTCCATATCACATGACCATAAATGCTATGACTTGTCATGTTAAGTGGAATAAAACCACAATGGTTTATATTTTCTTCACAATAATACATCAGAAAAACATTTTATAGGCCAGAAACTTACTCAAAAACACCTTTGGCCTCTTTTCATAGAATTAAAATGCATCTTTGGATTATGATATACTCTATAGTGCTAACCAATGTTTCTTTAGGCTATAGAGTTACCATATAATTAGGAATAATGTGGGACTGTATAATTATTATGTGTAGTGTCTTCTTAATATCATGTTTTTAGTTAATCAATTTCAATTAGGGGTAATATGTATTATTATTAGAAAGGTTTCATGAACATGTATTATGTATATTATAGATTCCCATAATAGTAAATAAGGACCCTTCATTGATAACCAAACCTATCACCCACTCATCCAATAAAAGATACCATTGTCACCACGCCAAGTGATCGAGAGGCTACATCGATTTGGAAATTAGTAGTGTCACATAATTCTAAAATTAGAAGAATAAGACAATGTGGGGCATAAAACCATGAGAAATAGAGTGATTAAATAGATTTCAATACTTACTTAATATTTAAATTGATTAACTATTCATTATTTTTTGTGATACTTAACTAAAGTTTTTATTCCACTAAGCAGTCCAAATGGTATCTATGAAGAAAATTCCACAGATATTTTGGAAGTACAACATGTTTGGTAAAAATCACATAGTAAAAGGTTTTCCAGGACCTATTAGTCTATGTAACATGAATCCTATGCTTCTATCATTGCTATATCTACCTTAACTCTGATACATCAATGTACACTATCACCTAACCAACTTCTATAGTTCAAGAAGATGAATGCATTGGTGTAAGACTACCTCTGTGAATAGTTAATTACAACCGTGGAAATAGATCATTTTAGTTTTAAGGTGATGAATCTATGAAGTCCAACACCCTATAGAAAAATATTGAGGGGAATGTGTCTATCATATCAACATCTAACAACTTCAAGAGTATATCCATTAATAAAGGATATTGTTACATTATTTATCACTAGAATATAACATAGTACAACCACCACATCCAAGAAACCACATAAGAGTAACCTACAAGGGATCTTGTTTAAATTTTTTATCACCATTGACTTAGGAATCCAATTCTACAATAAGTTTTAGAGGTTTTCGTTCCATCATTGGTCATCTATAGTGGGGACCCCATAAGGAGAGAACATAAAGTATTGATGACCATTGAAACTTGAAAATAGGTTTATTTACCTCAAATTTCAAACTACTAGTATTCCTATTAGTGTTTTCCAATAGTTCCATAGGGTAAATTTCAATTCCCTATCCTTTAGAGGATTCAATGTTTTTTGAATTTGGCCTTAATGACTACTTCAACAAACACCTCACTAATAATTGAGTGAATTTAATGACACGAAGGTCGTCAAAGTGGTATTCCATCATATTTTTCACCTAGAAGAATATGATCTTATAAAGAAAGGAAAGTTTCAGAAAAAACTACCACATCACAGGGAGAACCCCATCCCCCAAGGAAGGTATAATTTTAAACCTCTAAATCATCTCTAGTAACATACATTAGAGAAAATAAATATATCTTGTATATACCTTATCCAAGGAAATACATATTTTCTAACAGAAGTTTCTCATCTATAAATTTATTCACTATTAAACCAAATATTATTGAAAAACATGATACTATTGATGAAAATAAAAAAAATAGTAAATTGTATTTAATTCCACTCATACATAGGAAGGAAAGAATGGGGCATTTACACTGCATTAATGGAAATCAAATTCAAGATCCCCTCAAAATATTCCACTTCTGACCCCATGGTAGGATTATACCACATAAAAAAGTAAATGGTATGGCCATATCCACATCCCACCCACCATCCAAAAATAGGCATACCATCTCATAAGAAGAAAAAAATCTCTATTTGATTCCATAATAGATAATATTGAGTGGATCAATATTGAATTTCACTGTATAAAATAACCTGTTGAATATGATCTTGTAACTATTATTTCTAGTCTTCTTTTTTTCTACCCAATAAAATGGTGGAGATTTATCCTCCCAAAAAGGTAGATTCATGACACCCTATTACCATTAGATCACATATATTAGCCCATTTGACAAAAACAATGATTAATTATCAAGATTTCCCATTAACATGGTGGAATCACCTTCTTATTTAGGAATGCCACTTCAAGATTACTCTAATAGTGGTATCCAATGAATCAATATATGACCCTAAGGGTCATATAGATGATATGAAATCCTAATGTGCACCTATACCACTAGACGGGAAGACATATCATAAGTGGGTGAATTTGAATCCTTATTTTCCCAACATTGGTATTTCTAAAATCACTACATTTTATGGAATGGGGGACCTAGAGTAACATATCTCTTCATAGTGTGGACATATATTTGGAACCCTTAAACAACAAGAGGATTCCAATATCATTTTCATTATGAAGATAACCCTTTTCAGGAACTATATATTAATTGATTACCATTATCATAAGATACATAGTGATATACAGATATATTTTATCATATCCAATTATAAATTTATATTTTATTTTATTTATACTATTATCCTAGTGTTTGGGACCTCAACTTTTTGTTGGGTTATCCTCCATTATCCCTATCCTAGAATGTTTAATTCTTTTGAGTTATTTATTCCCCTTAGGGAAAACTAATGCTTTGAGTCGATTATTCCTTATGGATAAAAAATCAATGATTCAATATTCACCTCATGAAAACTCTAAAAAAATATTTGATATTATCCTATAGGAAATAAAAATTCTTTAAGTTAATATACCTCTCTTGTTGACCCCAGCTGATTGAGTCAAGCTTCTCCTCGTAGTTCCAAAAATACATGAGTCAAGATCCTTCCCTTGGTGAACATCCACTCATTGGTGAGTCATCTGATAAATCCCACCATTTTTATAGGTAATTAAAAATAATTCTTTATATTAACTCATAAAAATATTCTTTTTCTTCCAAAAAAATCCAATTTTGAGCATGGGTTTAGTTGGAATCAAAAAATATGTGTCATGTACTTGCCTATGGAATCCATGATATAATAATCACTCTGATAACCCAGGTCAAATGTAGGACGAACAACATATATTTACATTAATTACAAAAAATAAGATCTCTATGTCTCACGTTACTACTGAAACACTTAGGGGTGGATATCTTTTCAAAAATCACAATTTAATGAAATGGGGATGAGAAACTCCCACTGGGATACAACTAGGTATTTCATCCATTTTTTTGTAAAATAAAACATTACGTATATACAAATTTAATAATAATAAATAAATAATTGACAAAAAAATATATAAAACATATAATTAATAATCTATCTATCTATGCATGACATATGATCATTTATATTCCATCACCTCGATTTATCCAAAAGTGATCAATAATCATACACAAAAAATAAATTATAGATAATATAATTACATTCACATCATGGTGTCTATATTTTATGTGAGTTAAATAATAGTAGGATACAACTGTAAATATATATAATTAATTTTATAATCTAAACAAAAAATTATAGTATAAAATATATTTAAAAAAATATTATTACATTTATAGTATGTAAAACTAAATAAATTTATTTCCATTTTAGAAAAACATTTTTATTTTATATACAAGTATTATATAAAATTAATGATTAATCCAAAGGAGATATGAATATATATAACCCCATATAAATCATATCATGAAGACAATAAAATTATAATAATAAGTACATTTTGGAACCACGGGTTATAATGATTGGTATTTTTTTCAATTGGACATTGGATGTTTGGAAGCTTGTATGTTAGAGGATTGGAAAGAGGAATCCTTGACACAATTATGAATTGGTTTAATATATGGATTGTTTTATAATATATCAAAAAATACCAATCATTTAATTTTTGGAAGTTGTGTTTGATGATGTGATTGGGGTTATTAGATGTGGAAGTTTGGAAATGAGTTTTTCAATCCAATGTTAGAAGACCAAAAGTTCAAATTCAATAAGTGAAGTTAATTTTCCTAGAGAATATTTTTATTTGATAATATTGAAATTTCGTAGATTCTACTAGATAAAATGGTATATTTGGTATGTGTAAGGATAATTATGCTACCTTATAATGGTAATTATCTTGCACTTTTGAAGAAATGGAAAAATACATTTACATATAAGAGTCAACAGAAACCTCTCTATCTTGTGTAAAGGTACTCATTTATATATATAATGGTTATAGACTATTCTTGGAATATAGAAATTAGATTAACATAGTTCACCTTGTATCCATAAGAGTGAAATTTTGGAGAAGTATGAAAAATGAAGCTACATCTAAATGCACACTTTACAAAAAGCACAATTATAGAATAGGATGAGTAATTGGTAATGGAAAATAAATTCACCCTCTATACATATGTTTAATTAAGGATTACACATAATATTACTTATAACCGAAGGCAGTATATAAGATCTGATTCCAGAAAAAAAGGGGAGGCATACATAAAGTTCACCAATCTGATATACATCAAATTCATTTGAATAATGGGAGATAATACATGAAAGTCACATTAATGATAGAGGGAAAAATAACACTGATTATCATAAATTTTATTGAGATGTGTTAAATCCATTGAATATGGTAGATTCACTATTGGAATTGGTTATCAATATTTCAATGACAAGGGAGTGATACGCATGCTGTCATGTCATGGGATGAAGGGTTAGTCTATAAATATCATTCACCCAATAGGTCATGATAATTATAGAGTTAGTTAAATAGTAATATTATGAAGGCCACATTGTAGTTGATTTCATGGTGGTAGTGAAATAGGTATAATATTCATGTCATGTAATAGAGAATATCATTTTTTACTGATATAATCCTTATGTAAAATGAGGAGTCCCATAATGGGTGTTGTACAATCCGTGTTAAATCATTGACCAATCATAGATTACAATATTTATTATCAATTATACAATATCGTAGATGATACGACCAAGGAAGGATTATGATGTGTGTTATAAATTTTATATTTTGGTTGATAATATGATCATATAAGAATAATGAAACTTGAAGATTTTATATATGGACGAAGAATTTGAGATTTCATGGATATCGTGAAGATTCTGAATAATTAAAATGGAGTATTTATAAGTGATTATTTTTTAATGCTTCCATATTCAAATATGAATAAGTATCACATATAATGTTGTTGTAGTAAGAATAATACTTTAATAACAATAATAGAGGTAGATTTCAATGCCTCTAAATTGATCAATCTATGAGAAAAATGTATAAAAACTAGAAGAAAATTGAAAAATGAGAATATTTTGAGAAGAAACATTGAAGACTGGTAATTAAAGGAGAAAAAAATCAAATATATAACACCCTTATCATATTTATTTTTTTTCTAATGTGATAAAATATTGTATGTGATATATCTATCACAATTCAATCCTTCATTTCTTATCTCAGATAATTTTTTAGAGAGATAATGTGTGGGAGTCCCCCTAGGATTGATAGTGAATCCTCCCATAATTTTATAACATGTATAATTAATAGTGTTACCTCATATTAAATCAATGCAATATTAATGAATTATCCTTGGATAATCACATTTTAGGAAACCATGTAAAATAATCATGTCTCTGTATTTACTTTTTCTAACTAGTTTGTGTGTGTATGTTTGTGTGTGTGTTTTAAAATTGAATGGCTCACATTGATCTATCTCACATGAGAACAATATCAAATGATGTAAAAGAATATTAAGACACCATAATTGTCTTCATACACCTATTAGGGTGTTTTTCTGTGTGCTTCAAACAAGTGGTATTAACAAAAGGTTTTGAGAATTGAATATATCATCTAAAATTAATTATTATGGGGAATATAATGAAAAAAAAGGACTAATCCAATTTTATGGATATAATTATGATATCTGGAAGAATAGAATGAGGTCACAATTTTATTCTATTTTGATTAATGTTTTCTCTACTTCTATGCATAGGACTCATATATGAGATATTTTATAGTTATTTATGACTGATGTAGATAGATGTTTCTTGATGTTGATGTCAATTCCTAAAATATATAATCTATTGATCTGGAAAACCAAATATACATGATGGTGATGTGGTGAAATAACTATAAGGACATGTGAGATAAATTTTCAAATATATATGATGGTGATTGTAATGTTATGGTGTCCAAGCTTTAGGTGCTTCACAATAAGATTTAGGATGTAAAAATATACACAAATGAAAATTTTGATGAATTATTCAACCAACTCATTGAGGTTTTAGAGCTATTCAAAGAATTGTGTATGTAATAAAGGAAGTTAAAATTGTAAATAATATACTATTATGAATTTAATCACAATTTAAAACAAAAATATCAGCTCTTGAAGAATGGAATTTGATAGAACTATCTCTAGATTATCTATAATGTTTCCTAGTTATTTATGTGATGTGTTTACAAGTAAAAGGAACATAAAACCTCTAAAATAATAAGATATATTTTAATAACATGAATAACCATGAAATTATTGAAGGATGATATGAGGAATAAGATGCATGTGATGAGTTTATATCATTTATGGAATATAAATTATGAATTGGAAAGGGTAGGTTCAATTTCAAACTTTTGTTGGATTGTTTATATGGATATTAATTTAGGAACATTTCTACAATGTGTATACTTAGATTTAATGATTTAGGTTAATAAGAAATCATAAAAAAATTATGAAAATTACATCCTAAAATAGGATTCAAACCAAGTAATTCATTTGGGAATAAGTTCCATATGAATATATTGGTAATTAAAGAATATGGTGATGATTAAGATTAGTGTATGGGAGTTTAAATAGAATTTGGTTCTGATGTGGAAGATGAAATGAGATCTATTGGTGAAAAGGAAAAATATAAAAGGTATATTGATATTAAACCAGATGGTATTTTTTACCCAAAATTAGAACATGAGAGGGATTTGAAAGAGCTCTATGGTCAATAAAAACAAAAACAAGATAGTTTTAGATTATTGAACTAGTCAACCGAATATTTATAACATCTAGAAACTAAGATTTATCAAGATGAAAATGATTTAAAATATCAATTAGTTAGTCATGAAATATTAAGAGAAGTTTAATATTTCATGAAAAATATTGGATAATAGTATATGGTGACTAATTACCTTAATTCATGTTTGATAGAGAGGAATAAAAATTGAATCACATGATTAAGATGTGGTTACTTTAAAAATAAACATAAAGAAGAAATAATGTATTGTTATCCGAAGAAGATTTTATAGTTTGGAATGATATTAGATGTAGAATTTTTAGAAAGGGATAATCATGGAAAAAATGATGTTGAGAAAATAGTGAGAAAATAATGACTCAAGTAAATTAGTAAAAGTGGAGATGGATGTGATGTCATGAAATAAAAAGTAAGAATATTAATATTTAAAAATAATTGGAATATGAAAATTTGATAATTTCATTAATTATAGTTGGTTAATCATAAACTGAGGGTTCATTAAATGGTTGGATATGTGGAGGGGTGAAGGTGAGAATATATTTCCTATAATGAAGTTACAATTTTTTAGCTTCCCTAGCCACACCATGTCCAACTATGGTGAGGAAATGATATATTTAAAGGGAGAAGAAAGCAAAAGTTGTCAAAGGGGAAAGAGATCATATCCATTATCTTAAGGTAAAAATTATTTCTAAGGATATTTATTTCAATGTTTTAATTTTAGGTAGAAGGTTTTTTATTATAGGAAAATAAGGTACAAAAATTACCTCTATTTAAGTCATAGGAGGACTAATACTAGACAAACCAACCTGATTCTACTGAAATATTGTTCTCACTAATTGAATATGTATAATAATTGTAACATCCTAGGTAAATAAAGAATATTAATTTTTTCCAATTTATTAACATTTGTGAATAAAATATTAGTATTACTTTAAATGGAACGATATGCTCGATGGCGTACCTAATACGCAACAATGAGTTTCTTTGAAATCTTACATTACACTCTAATAATACAATAATATTATTTTAAATGGTAGTTAACACCTATATATTGTAATGAAGATAATTAATAGAACTAACTACAAAATAATTATATATATTTTTCAAATATTTTTACTTTTTACAATAAATGTTAGAGGATTAAAAATGCGAATGAATCCAATTTTAAGAGTAAACATTCTAAAATTCTTTAAAAGGATGATTATGGGACTTTTGATGGCGAACCTCTTTTAAATCCATTGTTGAAATTTTTATGTGTTATATTTGACAAAATAAAATTCTTCTTTAAAATAAGGACATCAAAATTTACTTTGTATAAATTTTTGGTATTTTTACAATAAAACTCATTTTTAATGAATAAGTGACAAATGATATATTTTTATTCAAAACCTCTTTTTAATATAATTTATTTATATTATTAGATAATCTTTTGAATTGGTTTTAAAGTGAAATTAGAATATATTTTTACCATTTAATCCAATGGTGGTCATTTGAATTAATTTCAATTTGAAATTGGACTTAAACTAGTGTCAATCTTTTAATAGATATTGTTTCTTAAAAACAGGCTATTTATTTTGACAGCTGGAATTAATTATTAAATTAATTAATGAAACTAATATGTTTTAAATTTTGTAAAATAGACATCATTTTTTAATACGGAATATCAAATATAGCTTAGGGTGAAGTTTTGGTATTTTTCTGAAAAACATCAATTTTTGATGAATAGTGAAACCACTAAGTGGTAGTTTAAAAACTGATTTTTCATTTAAATGAAACTTTACCACTTATTTGATTTTAATTTCAAAAATCCAACATACATGGTTGTAATTAGGATGTAAAATGTGGTTCAATGGGATTAAAATAATTTTTTGGTGAATAGTAGCTTTTATGTTTTATTAATCACGATTAAAGGTAATTAGTGTAATTTAAAGTAAAGATAATGTTATAATAATATTAAATGACCCTGAAACATGTCCTACCATTATTTTATGAGTCATGGCCGACCTAGAAAATTCATGGGTCAACTTGGGGACCCCATGGAGCCACGTTGGTAGGAAAATGACATTAATAACATTTTATTTAAAGTTAAAATTAAAATGTCACAAACATGTGTTGTTTTACTAAAACAATTTTTACATGGGGTTATACAAGTCATATTTTTGACTATAAGTATTCATTATAAAGCTAAAAATATTTCCTAAATCATGATATTGTTTTTTATAATTTTTCAACATTAAATAAATTAAATTATTTATGACACCGTGATGATACATCGATTACCTCATTATTTAACGATTTAAATGAAATGAAAAGATAATGTAAAATCTAAGACCTACACTTGTCAAAAACCTATTGGATGTGTAGATTTAGAACTATTATCACCTTATACTCGAAATATATAATTTTGGGACCTTTAACATCTGAAAAGCATTTTATAATAATGTTACTTTTCAAGACTTTCCAAGAGTACCCCTCCTCTCCTCTTATAAAAGGCCCCCACCTCTACCACCTTACCCACACCTCTCAAGCCTTTGGCTCAGCCAACCCCTGCCCATTTTGTCTCTCCACATCCCTCTATTACTTATAGAAGCCTCACATTGGGAAAAAGTCTTTCCAAGGAATCCTTTGAAATCAAATCCAAAAGAGTTCCCGATTTAAAGGTAAAGTCTTCCCTATTGTTCTTTTGTTTTATTTTGCTTCTCCAACCCCCTAAACATTTTTTATTTATTTATTTTTTAACAAAACGAGTATCTTTAATATACTTGTATTTTGGTATAATAAGGATTCCAGCCACACTTGCACATACATCCGTCTAATGGTTAAATAACATACTATTTCTGTGGATGGAGAATTAATTCCTTACGAAACGATGATTGTTCAATATTCTTTTAACACCTTTAAAGGTGTCCATTATGATGTTACTATATTTTATTTATTATATATATGGTATTTATGTTTTCTATATGCTTCTGTATTTTATATTTAAAACATACCTTTATTCTTTGCATGTTGTGAAAATGCGATAAATTCATATGAGGAAGTGTGGACTACCGCCCCCTCAAGTGATGTGACTCGTTCATGCAATACATGGAATGTATAAAGAATGAAATTAATGAAAATATGTGACCTATATAACATATATATTATACTATAATTATAATATATATATATATCTCTCATTTATTTTTAATTCCATTAATTTGACAAAATAAAATGAAAGTAGTGTTTATTTGTACGTACGGCCTACCGTCTCCATGAACGATGCTTTTCATTTGTTATCTCCAAATGTTATGGAATAGTATAAAATTAATATTTAAGGGATATATATGATATTTTAATCATTAATACTATTCAGGAAATTATTTACTTATAACTACATGGGCAATCATTTTCAAACAAGTTCATTTTTGACTCATGTACCAAACATCGGCAAAAATGTCTGATATGAACTAACATTATTAAACAATTATTATAACATTATAATATTTGATATGAACTGAATAATAATCTTTAAATGAGTTCCTTAAGCAATTATAAATTTACCAATGTTTATTATTCGGGAATATAAAGAAACGAACAAGACAAGTCGGACTTGAGGTAAGGGATCCTACCCCTCTCTTTCTTTTTTAAGTACACTATTTTATGTAATTCCTTTTAAGATCATATTTATTATGATTGGGATGTTATTTTATATTACACTTACTGTAATTTTTATGTTAATATTATGAAAGACCCTATTTTCACTCATCAATCCATTTTGGAAGTTTTGAGCGGCACCGTTAGGATGCTGAATTTTCGTAAGAGATCCAACCTCTCTCTTTCTTTTTATGTACTCTCCTTTATGTCACTTCCTTTAAGCTCCTTTTTTTTATGTTGGGGGATGCTCTTTTATATTCCTATTTATTTAAATTTTATGTTAATATGATGAGAGACCCTATTTGATCTCATCAATCCTTTTTTGGAAGTTTTAAGTGGCATTGTTAGGCTGCCAAGTTTTCGTAAGGGATTTTTTGTCTCACATTTATTCCCGTGATATTTATGCTACATTTTCCACAATTTCCTTTGAGTGGTATATTTAATTCCCATTATTCTAATATATGTGTAATATAATTTAATTTATGAGTATTTACATCACTGTTTTATTGTCCTTCGTTCATGGGGTGTTGTTTTGAATGATACCCAAGTCGGTAAGGGATCCTTTCACCCTCCTCTTTTTAAAGACTTCCTTTGTTGGGTATTTTAATTTACATATTTTAATGTTGGTATATGTTCATATATATCCTTATTGATGTCAATTTTATTTCCAAGTTATGGGACACCCTTTTTATCTCTCATCAACTCATTTTCTGAATTTTGAAGTGACATCGTTAGGCTGTCAAATTTTGGCAAGGGAACTTCTTTACCCAATTTTGATTCTTTTGGATAAACTTGTACTCCATTAATATGTAGTTCTATAAATACGTGTGAATGAAATATGATTGTTTTACACTTAATATCCACTTATATTTGGTGTATTCATTTGTGACACATAATTATTAAATTGATTTATCCTTAATCTGAGGATACCGTCTTTGTAAGGGACTTCATCTCAATCTCCTTTCATTGAGGAATATTTTGTTCTAATAAAAGTATTTCCTTTATATGGTGTATAAACCCCTTTGACTTTTAATTTTATACAAAAGGAATCTTTTTCTATGTAGCGTTTTACAAAACTACAAAAAGGAATGCTTCTTTTAACGTACGTGGTGACAACGACCTTTTCCGCCGCCGCGAGTATTATTTGGTCTTTGGATTCCTCAACAAGAAGTGATGTTTTTTAAAATGAAATAAATACCATACACTCTTTTATGTATTTTGGTATTGAAAACGTTTTTTATAATGGTTTTGTTATGTCAATTTATTTAAGTGATATGTTGTGTTTGAAATGTGGAAATGTTTTCTTTCCATTATTTTTGTTTTATGTCTTATGATTTTATAATGGTACTTGGACATTTGACGGGTGATTATGTGATAAACCATATGATGGGTGGTGCTTTGAATACCAAGAATGGTGGTTACATTATAACCTCCAATGCATTGGGTATGGAAGTCGGTCGTATGGCTATTCCATTAAGTGATATGTGTGGAATTCGATTGTATGGTTATTCCATTTAAGTATGTTTATGTCCCATGTTACCTTTATATGTTATATATATTTCTTTTATGGTAATATTTTGGTTACAAAAGGGTAATTAATGATATTTTATTCATTAAAGAGTTTATACTACTTCATAAAGATGAAAAGTATTACTTTGATAAAGTACTCATGGTTTACTTGTTGTTTTGAAAAACTAACAGTTTTCCTTCTTTGTGTATCCCTTACTGAGCTTTTTATCCTCACCCCAAGTTTTTTTTGAAATTTTTTTCACTGGACTTAATGTGGAATAGGGTCAAGGATGGGAACAAGGAAATGTCATGCTATCTAAAACATGGAACTATACAAGTTTCTTTTTAAGAGTTTTTATTTTATTGAAACTTAGTAGAAGTGTCTACTTTGTAATCTTTTGAGATGTAATAGTTATGTCCTAATTATGTAAAACTCTAAACCTGAAAAGATCCTCTATGTGAATTATTCATTCAATTCAATAATAAGTAATGTTTAATGTCGGGTCCTTATAGTTGGTATCAAAGGTCTGTTTAGATAACTTTTGAGGTTAGAGTGTTGTTTAAGCATAAGTGACAAGTTGTGTATAACCACAATGGTTATTATATTAGATAGAGTCATTGTTATTTATGAAAGTTGTAATGAGTTTGAGATAACTTGGATAATTATATCTTTGTGTTTATCTTCCTCTTTAGCACATGATGATTTTGTTGATATACTCACACTAACATTTTTGGTTTTAGTAAATGGATGGATCTAGCAGGAACCAAAGTGACAATGGGTTTTAAGGAAACTATGGTGGTTCTCTAATTAAGATACTGGATGAAATGGGGGATTCAATGAGAAATATTGGGGTTATTATAAACCAACTATCGGGAGTCATGATCAACCACTTTAACCTTGGTGAGTTCTCCAATGCATCTTGTACGAGAGAACCAACTCGATGTGGAAGTTTAGGTGATAATTATAAAGGTAACCATTACGGTTTATATGATCCTTACTTTTGAGGTAATTATGGGTTACTATATGTAATGATGGAAAATGAAAGGCATGAGATAAACATGAGGTTAAATTATGTTATGGTTATTTTTGATGATTTTATCCTTTTTTGGGGAATTTTTTAAGGATTATATAGTTTTGGAAAAAGGACAACACACCGACCGTGTGACAACCCGTCGCGTCGAACAGAGCTGCGGGAATCAAACCCACAACCAAAGTGCAACTGGTATTTATCACCTACCACTAGACTACATGAAGTCCCTGGTTATTTTGACTAATTTTTTTTAGTTAGATGATTTTATGAATCAAGAGTAAGTTGATTTTGGGTTATCTATGTAAATTATTAACCAATCATGGAGGATATGTGATTAGGTTAATTACTTTTCAATATGAGACTTTAAGAGAAACTGATGTTATTTGGAGATAAATGTTAATTTGTACCTTGGAAGACTATGTGATTAAATCCTTCAAATATTTGTGTTTCAATATTAGTTTGGTTTACTTTGAAGAATTTTATGTACAAATTGTTTATCGAATGGTCTTCTTTTAACTTTGTGTTTTATTGGACAAATTTTGGAGATTAAGAATAGAATTTCTTTTTTATAAAGGGTTATCCTTTTGTGGATTATCTGATCTTGTACTAACCTTTTTGGTTTTGGTTTTGGTTAAGGTATAAAGACATGGGAAATATATAGTTCTATTTTTTTGGATTAGGTGATTCTCAATAAGTTGATTATAGTACTCTTAATGTTAACAAGCCTTCCTAAATACTCATCATTTGGGGAAGTATGAGTTTGTGTAAGAAATCTAGTAAAAGTTGAAAGTCAACATGAAAAGTAAGTATGTTTCCTTAGGATCAAAAATAAATTCCTCAATGAAAATTAATTTAAAACAAAAATGTTGTCTATTAACTTTTCCTACTGGGGAATTGAATACCATTTAACCCACCACAAGTTTGTGATTTTCTTGTGGTCAACTTTCTCCTAAACATGTTTTCTATCACTCTCCCTCAGAACATGAACCTTTGATTTTTTATTCCATGTCCATGTTTTCCTACAAGTAATCCTAGAATGGGTTGACTCGAGTGACCTCTGTACTTCTCTTTCTTTCTTTTAAAGTGATTGTTTTACCGACTCTTGTTCCTATATGAGACTTTCAATGAAGTTTCCATGCCCTATTTTAAAATTGAGAGGATGCAATTCCCAAAAGGGGGAAGGATGTAACATCCCAGGTAAATAAAGAATTTTAATTTTATTTATTTATTAATAATCGTGAATAAAATATTAATATTACTTTAAAGGGAACGTTATGCTCTATGGCGTACCCAATACGCAAAAACGAGTTTCATTGAAATCTTGCATTGCACTCTAATAATAAAATAATATTATTTTATATGGTAGTTAACACCTAGCCGTTGTAATGAAAGGAAAGAACAGAATTAACTACAAAATGATTATATATTTTTTTCAAATATTTTTACTTTTTACAATAAATGTTAGTGGATTAAAATGCGAATGAATCCAATTTTAAGCGTAAACATTCTAATATTCTTTAAAAGGTCGATTAACTGCCTTTTGATGGAGAACCATTTTTAAATCCACTTTTTGAAAATTTTATGTGTTATATTTGAAACAGTAAAATTATTCTTTAAAATCAGGACATCAAAATTTACTTTGTATAAATTTTTGGTATTTTTAAAATAAAATTCATTTTTAATGAATAAGTGAAAAATGTTGTATTTTTATTCAAAACCTATTTTTAATCTAATTTATTTATATGATTAGATCATGGTTTGAATTCTTTTTAAAGTTCAATTATAATATATTTTTACCATTTAATCCAATTGTGGTCATTGAAATTAATTTCAATTTGAAATTTGACTTAAACTAGTGTCAATCTTTTAATAGATATTGTTTCTTAAAAACATGCTATTTGTTTTGACTGTGGGAATTAATTATTAAATTAATTAATGAAACTAATATGTTTTGTATTTTGTAAAATAGACATCATTTTTTAATTCCAAATATCAAATATATCTTAGGGTTAATTTTTTGTATTTTTCTGAAAAACTTCAATTTATGATGAATAGTGAAACCACTAAGTGGTAGTTTGAAAACTGATTTTTCGTTTAAATGAAACTTTACCACTTCTGTGATTTGAATTTCAAAAATCTGACATACCTGGATTTCATTAGGATGTAAAATGTGGTTCAATGGGATTAAAATAATTTTTTGGTGAATAGTAACTTTTAAGTTTTATTAATCGCGATTAAAGGTAATTACTGTAATTTAATGTAATGATAATGTTATAATAATATGAAATGACTTTGACACATGTACCGCCCTTATTGGATGATTCATGGCCGACCAAGACAATCCATGGGTCAACTTGGGGACCCCATGGAGCCACTTTGGTAGGAAAATGACATTAATAACTTTTTATTTAAAGTTAAA
This sequence comes from Viscum album, assembly GCA_963277665.1. Classification (NCBI taxonomy): domain Eukaryota; kingdom Viridiplantae; phylum Streptophyta; class Magnoliopsida; order Santalales; family Viscaceae; genus Viscum; species Viscum album. Next base: position 2,092,475,565 of record OY728152.1, read on the forward strand.
ATTACAATGTCACGAACATGTGTTGTTTTACTGAAACAATTTTTACATGGGGTTATACAAGTCATATTTATGAATATAAGTATTCATTATAAAGCTAAAAAGATTTCATACATCATGATATTTTTTTATAATGTTTAGACATTAAATAAATTACATTATTTATGACACCATGATGATGTAGTGATTACCTCATTATTTATCGATTTAAATAAAATGAATAGATAATGTAAAATATAAGACCTAAACTTGTCAAAAACCTATTGGATGTGTGTATTTTGAACTATTACCACCTTATACTCGAAATATATAATTTTGGGACCTTTAATATCCGAAAAGCCTTTTATAATAATGTCACTTTTCAAGACATTCCGTGAGTGCCCCTACTCTCCTCTTATAAAAGTCCCCCACCTATACCACCATACCCACACCTCTCATGCCTTTGGCTCAGCCAAAAATTGCCCATTTTTGTCTCTCCACATCCCTATATTACTCCTAGAAGCCTCACTTTGTGCAGAAGTCTTTCCAAGGAATCCTTTGAGCTCAAATCAGAAAGAGTTACCCGATTTAAAGGTAATGTCTTCCCTAGTGTTCTTTTCTTTTATTTTGCTTCTCCAACCCCCTAAAGTTTTTTTATTAATTTCTTTTGTAACAACCCCAGTATCTTCAATGTACTTGGATGTTTTTATAAGAATGATTCCAGTTACACTTACACACACATCCGTCTAATGGTTAATGAACATACTATTTCTGTGGATAGCGAATTACTGCCTCAAGAAACGATGATTGTTGACTATTCTTTTAACACCTTTAAAGGCGTCCATTATGATGTAACTGTATTTTAGATATGATATATATGGTATTTATGTTTTATATATGCTTCTGTATTTTATATTTAAAACATACCTTTATTCTTTTCATGTTGTGCAAATGCGATAATTTCATATGAGGAAGTGTGGACTACCGCCCCCTCAAGTGATGTGACTCGTTCATGCAATACATGGAGTGTATAAAGAATGAAATTAATGAACATATGTGGCCTATGTAACATATATATTATACTGGAATGATAATATATATATATATCTTATTTATCTTTAATTCCATTAATTTGAAAAAAATGAAAGTAGTGTTCATGCGTACGTACGGCCTACCGTCTCCATGAACGGTGCTTTTCAATTTTTATCTCAAAATGTTATGGAATAGTATAAAATGAATATTTACTGGACATATATGATATTTTAATCATTAATAATATTCAGGAAATGGTTTACTTCAACTACATGGGAAATCATTTTCAAACAAGTTCATTTTTGACTCATGTACCAAACATCGGCAAAAACGTATGATATGAACTAACATTATTAAACAATTATTATAACATTATAATATGTGGTATGAACTGAATAATAATCTTTAAATGAGGTCCTTAATCAATTATAAATTGACCAAAGTTTATTATTTATGAATATAACGAAACGAACAAGACAAGTCAGACTCGAGGTAAGGGATCCTTCCCCTCTCTTTCTTTTTAAGTATACTCTTTTATGTCAATCCTTTTAAGCTCATCTTTCTTATGATTGGGATGTTATTTTATATGAATCTTACTTTAATTTATATGTTAATATGATGAGAGACCCTATTTTCTCTCATTAATCCATTTTGGATGTTTTGAGTGGCGCTGTTAGGCTGCCAAATTTTCGTAAGAGATCCAACCTCTCTCTTTCTTTTTATGTACTCTCCTTTATGTCACTTATTTTAAGCTCCTATTTGTTATGTTGGGGGATGTACTTTTATATTCCTATTTTCATATATTTTATGTTAATATTATGAGAGACCCTATTTGATCTCATTAATCCATTTTTGGAAGTTTTAAGTGGCGATGTTAGGCTGCAGAGTTTTCGTAAGGGATTTTTCATCTCACTTTTATCCCCGTGATATTTATGCTAAATTTTCCACCATTTAATTTGAGTGGTATATGTAATGCCAATTATTCTAATATTTGTGTAATATACTTTAGTTTACGATTATTTACATCAATGTTTTATTGTCCTTCTTTCATGGGGTGTATGTTTTGAAAGATACCCAAGTCGGTAAGGGAACTTTTCACCCTCCTCTTTTTAAAGACTTCTTTTGTTGGGTATTTTAATTTACATATTTTAATATTGGGATATGTTATTATATATGATTATTGATTTAAATGTTATGTACAAGTGATGAGATTCCGTTTTTATCTATCATCAACTCATTTTCTAAATTTTGAAGTGACGTCGTTAGGCTGTCAAATTTTTTGCAAGGGAACTTCTTAACCTAATTTTGATTATTTGGGATAAACTTGTACTCCTTGAATATGTCATTCTATGAATATGTGCGAATGACCTCTGATTGTTTTACACTTAATATCCACTTATATTTGGTGTATTATTTTGTCACACATAATTATGTAATTGATTTATCCTTAATCCGAGGATACCGTCTTTGTAAGGGACTTCATCTCAATATCCTTTCATTGAGGAATATTTTGTTCTAATACACGGCTTTCTTTTATATGGGGTATAAACCCCTTTGAATTTTAATTTTATACAAAAGGAATCTTTTTCTACGAAGTGTTTTACAAAACGACAAAAAGGAATGTTTCTTTTAACGTATGTGGTAAAAACGACCTTTTCCGCTGCCGCGAGTATTATTTGTTCTTTGGATTCCTCAACAAGCCGTGATGTTTTTTAAAATGAAATAAATACCATATACTCTTTTATGTATTTTGGTATTGAAAATGGTTTTTATAATGGTTTTGTTATGTCAATATATTTATGTGATATATTGTGTTTGAAATGTGGAAATGTTTTCTTTCCATTATTTTTGTTTTATGTCCTATGATTTTATAATGGTACTTGGACATTTGACGGGTGGTTACGTGATAAACCATATGACAGGTGGTGTCATGAATACTAGGATGGGTGGTTACGTTATAACCTCCAATGCATTGGGTATGGAAGTCGGCCGTATGGCTATTCCATTAAGTGATAAGTGTAGAAGACGACTGTATGGTTATTCCATTTAAGTATGTTTATGTCCCAAGTTACCTTTATATGTTTTGTATATGCGTTTTATGGTAATCATTTGGTTACAAAAGTGTATGTAATGATATTTTATTCATTGAAGAGTTTATACTACTTCATAAAGACGAAAAGTATTACTTTGATAAATTACTCTTGGTTTACTTGTTGTTTTGAAAAACTAACAGTTTTGCTTCTTTTTGTATCCCTTACTGAGCTTTTTATGCTCACCCCAAGTTTTCTTCTTTGAAATATTTTTCACAGGACTTAATGTAGAATAGGGTCAAGGATGGGAACAAGGAAACGTCATGCAATCTAAAACATGGAACTAGACAAGTTTCTTTTTAAGAGTTTTTATTTTATGGAAACTTAGTAGAAGTTTCTACTTTGTAATCTTTTGAGATGTAATAGTTATGTCCAAATTCTCTAAAACTCTAAACCTGAAAAGATCATCTATGTGAATTATTCATTTAATTCAATAATAAGTAATTTTTAAGGTCGGGTCCTTATAATAATGCATTCAAATTAACTATTATTATGGTAAATAGATGATGAAATCCTATTACTTGACATGATTGGGTATCTCTTAGAAGTTAAAAAATATTATTTAAAAGGATTACATAGTATAAATAACTCTTAATGAAATATATAATAGTAGCTCCTACATCCTTGATAGTTTTAAATCATCCCACATGACTAAAAATATAAATCTCTTAAGAAACACCAAGGGAATGGATTATGGGATACATCAGTATTACAATGATTGGAATTCGAATATCAAAGGATGTGGTAAGTCTATATTAGTTGGTGACAAGTTAATGGATATAGAAGTACTCCATATAAATTTATTATGGATAAATATATTGAGTGTGAGTAAACTTTTTGAAAGTATAATTGATTTTTGGTTTACTCAAAAAATGGTTTTTGATTAATGAAAATTCCAAGAACTCCCTCATGAAATGCTGGAAGACAAATGGTAAAAATTAACAAGAGGATGGTGAGGAAAACACATGCCTTATTATAATGGAATATGTAAAAAAACTTTTGTAATTGGATGCTAGGCCTCATTCACCAAAAGAGAAAAAAATATCCAATATAAGAGCCAAAATGGAAATTAAAACCCTAAAGTGAGAACATGAAAAAATGTGTGATTTATGCATATGAGGAAAGATGGATTGAACCCTTATAATTAAAAGAAGAAATGAAAATCTAATATACTCAATGTGGTTCAAACTAATGTTTCTTATATAATGAGTTAACATGATACCCATGGATAAATGTATTTTATAATTTTATAGATGATCATAGTAGAATGGAATGTATTATATTCATATAGAGTAAAAAAGAGGTCATAAAAAACATAAATAGGTTTAAAAGGAGGGTTAAACATGTAACATAACCTCAAGGATTCCACTAAAACCAATGCTCCAATCCAGTTCACCACAAGACCTCATGTACGACTCCTCATCTGCCAAGGGATACCATAAAAAATTTGGGGTCTAATAGATCTGTGATATTACTATACACCGATATCAGAGCACAAAACTATAAGTAAATAACCAAACATCGTATATATTTGAGAAAGAAGAAAAATAAATAAAATTAAATTGAAAAATGATATAATAAAATGAAATATAGTAAAGTCCTGAACAACCATTTCATGCATTTAACAAAGATCACCCACTATGAATAGCACATATAAAAGATAAATAAATGACAAATAAATAAAACAATCCCTACTTCCAACTCCACAAAATAACATATATTTGGTCTCTAGTTCCATATCAAGCTACTCATGCCCAACAAGTTGACTCCCCACTATCATCTCACTCAACCATGCTATAATGGTGCTAGACCTTATCCATAGTGAATTTATGATCATCTTCAAAGAATACATATGGTCTGCACATACACCGAGGTTCACATATAAGGGGTGATAAATAAATAGTAGTAGGAAATCTGAAATGGTGAAAATATAAAATTCTTCTATAAGTGAATACTCATGCAATATACTCATTGTATCTGAAACGTAACTAAAAATGAATACAAATTAAACAGCCATCAATCCTTATGTCCTAGTCCTCAATCGACCATACCTGATTCAACCAAATTCAAAGTGTCTCTAAGAATATATCCATGACAATGCATCCCAAATTAACCTATGGCCTCCATATCCATGGCATCCACACCAACCCTAACTAATTTCAGGGACTCATCCTACAATTTTCCTGTCACCTGAGATACTAATCTAAATCATCCTTTTTCATTTCCTCATGACCAAGAATTATCTCATAATCGGTACCTCAACACATATATCCCAATTACCACCCAAAATTACTACCTACATCTGACCTAATGTTTTACATCTATCTCATGTATTGTAGACAATAATTCATAGAGTATCATTCCAAAACATAAACCATATATCCAAACCATAGTTACTGATACTGGACACTGGTCATATCAAACCCATCTCAAAACATAAAGGTGGTACCTGAAACCTCTATCCTAGAACCATATATACATAAAATCAGTAGTACCCAAAGAAATAGTTTGGCCCGACCTAAAGAGAATGAGTTTTAATACATCATCATATTCCACATGGCATGTCATCATCACCGAGTGCATTGTTCTACAAATCTATCCATTAATTACACTATTAGTGTCCACTGCCTCAGTCTAACACCATATATATATAGTATAGTTACTATAACCAGAACCTCATGTCTATCCCCAAAGCACATAAATGTGACTTCACATACACTATACGTAACAGTATAAAGAAATTTTTCTAGAACATAGGTCCAACACTCAAGCCATGGATATGAAGCATCAGTCCACTATTTGTCCAGCTGGTACACCATCAATATCTAGAGCATCATACTTGCACCTAAGCAACAAATTACACAATCTATGTCTAGATCATTGGTTAAACACCCAATTTGTTGTATATTATCCATTATTGAAGCCTTGTGTCCAACCATCTCAATCTAAAATATATAGAACCATTCTTATGGATTGTTCTTCCATGTATACAAGACATCAAAACCCTTAGTAGTAAATTGGGCTCCACAACTTGGAAACCCAATCATATCAAAACCACCATTTGGATGTAATCCAACTATCAACCAAAATAACTAAATATAATAATTTCTAGATAAAATATCATATAGGCCATCAATATCTCAGTCCATTTGGATCATACACACCTCGGGTCCCACAGAAACACCTATAAAAAACACTTAAACACACACACCAAATTAGGGTTGTCCTATCAATCAAGCTCGTACTTGGTCTTCTAGGACCACACATAAATAGAGGCATCCCTCCAAGGATCCTCATACCTATCACTCAAGAAGAGGCATCCCACCCAAACACCGATAACAAACAAACCCTTAAGTGAAACCCTATCATACAAAACATCCTCAAGTGGACCTCTAACCGATCATTGATCAACAACATGCCAACAAGGCATCCAAACTCAAACCCATTCCATTTAGTCATTCTCAACAGACAAATGTGGAATCCAACAATCACTTAACCAGAAACCATCCCACTATGATAATCCTCAAGAGTCCCTCAGACTCAAATCAATACCACAATGACACCTAGTCGTAACCACCATCATACGATGTCAAAAAATCCCAAAGGATCCAACCACCCTGATCCCAAAATATAGGATATAATCCTAAACTAATCTAGACTCAAGAAAATGTTCCCAACATGCATAGACAAACAATGACCTCCCCAAAGTAACTACTTGATCCCACCTTCTGGAATTCATATAGGTATCCTCAAACAACTCACCATGGAAGGCTAAGGTCGGGCCAAACACAGTGCTTACAACCCTCACCCTGGACTCATATCTCACAAACCAAACCCATTGTTGGATCCTACATTCCAACCTCAGGGAAATCCTAATACTAAGCCACCATGGTCCAAAACACCATTCAAATGAATTCTACATGAGAAAATGATCCCACCATCATGATCTACGTAGGGAAAATGCTTAGAATAGACTTCTAAAAAGTCCCATTCATTTTCTAAGGAACCAAAGCATCCAAAACCCCCTTAAAAGGAAAAGAAAGAGCATCAAAAGACATGTATGTCCAAGAACATTGAGTTTCCTCTAATATACCCACATGGGTATGTATTATTGTGGAACATGGCATGTATAACCCAGGTATATAGCATATAAGTTAGCTACATTGTTTGTACCATACATGGGTCACCTACTTGAGTACCTGACATGGCATGTCCATGTGCCTTGGTCTGGTCATGTAATTAAACATGGAATGTCACCCACATATGGTCTCTCTATGTACCCCACAACACCATGTCTCCCAAAACATGGGTCATATGGCCACGTACTCAGCCACATTTCTAGGGACACTATAGGGAGCATCCTCTTAACTATACATCGTGTAGTAATATTCTTCCCTTATTCCCCAAAAATGAAGAACACCTGATATGTGTTCTTTAAACCACATTCTGTGTGGTCGGGTTTTCCAACTAGAAACCTTTAAGAACCTCCCAATACCCCCCATTTTTTCCAAAATAATCATAGATCAACCCCCATGGGGACCTTAGTAGCCTTAATATGGAGAGAAAACATTTTAAAAATTAATCTCTAGGGATTAAGGGATAAAACGCAAAAAATGGACTACCTCATGGCATAAATACCAAATATTTGGCTTCAAACCCACTCCCTAAAACTGTTGCACCTTGATCCTGGTCTCAATTTACGAAAAGGATAAATTCCACTGACATCTCCCTTTTCTCCTACTCCAAGTCTAGACATCACGTTTAGGGAGAAAACTTCCCCCTCTAATCATCTATGGAAACCCCAAAGAGGTGTGTTTTATTATTTTGTTAATTAATTAAATTAATTAATTAATATCCCTTTTAACAACCATCCCAAGTCCTAGAACCTGAAGAAAATTTATACCTCTAGTAGGAAGAATACCTCATTTTAGACATAATTGTGGAGTTAGAATCTCAATCTGAAATTCCGTTCAAAATATACAACCACCCTAAAGTGCACAAATAATTTATTATTTATTTAGTTAAAGAATAAACATTCTTCCAAAACTCATACTACCCATAATTCTACCAAAAACCTTTCCTAGGGTAAACACCCTATTTTAAAACTAGTAGAGTGGTCATAGATATTATTTGAGACTATGTCCTAGTGGAATATGATAATTTTATGCCACAAGAGTAGCCAATAACAAAAATTTAAATATCTTCTCAAATTTCAAAATCTATAAGACTTGGGTATCTAAAAAACATGATATTAGATGCTTAAAAAAATTCATTGATCTAATAATGTAACTGATTTCACATCCATTAGGGTGGAAAACTAAATTGACAAGCATGGAATTGAGTAGTAAGTATCTATAGTTAGGACTCTATAATAGAATGTGGTTATTTAATGATAAAATATAATGATAAAGAACAAGTCCACGGTTCTACTCATCGAGAGTGACATATCATTAAATTATTGGATGGAGGAATCATTGGTTACAGTTTACACTCAGAACAATGAATTTCATAGACATGATGAGGAGATGACATATTATAAAATGTTTCATGGAATGAACCTTCAATAAAGCACTTTATAGTCTTTATAATTAGATGTTATATTCAAAATAAAGACAGAAATTATTGAATGTATGGAGACGTGGTAGATGAAGGATAATTTTTAGGTTACTCGACAATGATTATCCCCTAAAAAAGAAAGAAAAAAAGGTTGTATAAAGTTTTATAAATTAATGATGTTATGGTTCATAATGATAAGGACAGAAATATATCCAAAAGTTCAATCCTTGATGAACTATATAAATATAATGAAGTCATCCAAACAAAATATAAGGTATAAAAAGTATTATAAATCATGAAGATTTTAATGTTGGATTATAATAAGGTTTTTTTCTAAAAATAGTACATCTGCATCTCAATGAGGAAACAAGATAATTAATGGTAATCTATCTAATAAAATTGGATATAGTCATACACCAACATAAATGAAAAGGAAAAGGAATGTAAACATTGTTTATCTGCAATCATCAGTGGAACCAACATCATTTAAAGAAGTAGAAAAATAGTATTCATGGGTTAAATACATGAATGAAGAATTGTATAGTTTTTATAAGATTAATACATGGGAGTTACTAGAGAATATTAGAAATATCAATGTGATTGAAACAATATTTTTCATTAAGGAAAACGTTTGATAAATGTGGAAATGTTGTTTCAAATAATGAATAACTACAGTGTAAAGTATTTACACAAATTAAAGGTCTTGATGTTAAATAACATTTTACATAAGTGGCATGCCTTGATTAAATTAGAATTTTATTAGAAGTATCAATTCAGGGAAGGTTTAGGATTTTACAAATTGATGTTAGGACAATATTCCTAAATAGTATATTCAAAGAAGAGTTTTATATTGAACATATGGTGTGATTCATAACTATATATTATGAAACTAAAGTATACATATTAATGAAGGAACTGTATAATCTAAAATAAGAACCACATGCAAGGTATTCTTGGTTAAACCTATATTTAATGAATGTAAAATTAAAAACTAGTGGTAGTGATCATAATATCTATGTAAACACATCAAAGGAAGAACAATTCATGCACGTTTATATAGATTATATTTTTATTAGTGGAAGAAAGAATAAATATATGGATCATTATTGACTATAATTTCAGTTATACCCCTCATTTGGAAGAATGAGGATGCGAAATATATGGATCATGGCTTGTATAAGAGAGAAATTAGGATCATGTAGTATTTACTAGTAACTCGATTATATATTTCCTCTAAAACATGTTTGGTGGATCATTTCCAAAGTAATACTAGTGAGGATAAACTTTAATTAGTAAATAGGATTATGAGGCATATTTCAGGCAGTCTCAACTATAGTTTTTTTGAATAATTAAAAAATTGTGAATTATCTATTTTTTATAATGTAGAATGGTTTTTACGATATAGTAGATCAAAATTCCACAATATATGGAATATTATCCATTTAATTAAATGTGTGTGTTATATCAGTAATAAATAGGAAATTATATCTCTTAGTAAGATAAAATTATAATATATTTCATTGAATGGGGATTTCACTCTACTTTGATGGATGAAACAAAAATGGGAGGATATTTGGAAGAAGTGAACCTAGCTATTTGTGATTGATTTTGATAAAAAATAGAAATTTAACATATGAAAAATATAGTTCATCACTCATATAAAATATATTTTGAGATTAGATATCACTTCTTAAAATAGAAGGTGGGAAACAGAGAGATCAAAATTGTACATGTTGGAATTAATCCACAATTGGAATATATCACGACTAAGACTTCATTCGCTCTATGATTTGATAATCACAAGTTGAACCATAGTGTTTAGGTACCTCCCTTATCTTAAAAAGGTCCTATATAATACTATATATCCCTTTTATATAATTTTTAACTTGGATTTTGGGATTTTGGTTAAATTTTATCATATATTGTTCAATATAAGAATATAGAGAGGGACATTATCATTGCGATGGTGAAATAGTTAGAAAAACGTTTAAAAATTATTGACATTTTTTGTATAATTGACATATTTTCTTGTTTCCTACAATGATAATCGACTTATATTGCCTTTAAAAACTATTGATGGATTTATTCATAGTTTTTACATGTTAAAATTTTTATGAATACTGAGATGGGATTAGATCTAGAAAATCATTGAGATTTATTCTCAATGAGGGAGTCTGATACTTACGAGGGAGTTTCATAAAATTTCTATATATGTATTGTGACATGATGGGGGATTGAAAGGTATAGAATTATTAAGGTTGGATTAAAATTCATCATATTGAAAAAAACAAATTGGTATATTTCTGGAAATATATATTTTAATGATTAGATTAATTTTCCCTCAAGAGGAGTAATATTGGTAGCTGAAAATTAAAGAGGCTCAAAATGTAGAATGCCTGATTGCATTCATAAATTTTTAAATATTTAAATTTTTCTGAATGTTATCATGAAATTTAAATCTTTTGAAGTAGTTATGTATTTTTGGAATAAATGGTGGGGTTATTGGAAATAGAATATTGGAATATCATTTTTCAATTGGATGTTAGAATTCCAAAATATTGATGTTTGGAAGTGAAGTTGGCATTATGGAAGAATATGTTTGTAAGATAATATATAAGTTTCCTATATTCTATTAGAAAAATGGTAGTGTTCTTATGTGTAAGGATAAACATTCCAATGTCTAAAAGAAATCAAGCCACACTCTAGAATAAGTGGTTAAGTACGTTTGTATGTAAGAGTCATCAAAATACACTCTATGATGTGTAATAGTAATCAGGATGTATTTAATGGTCATTGTCTGTATGAGTATATTTCCAGATACTAATCCTAAAATATGAGAATGCTAGGAATCAATCCAAATACTAGAGTGAAATTATTCAAAAGGAACAAATTGGTTGCTAAAGATTAATATAATCTACATACATGATTGTATAAATTTGGAAGTGGTGGCGAAAAGGGAAAAAAATCACCATTTATACATAATATTCATTCTATATTTTATTTAAGAGTCATTTTAGTAATATAAGATACATTTTAGTCAATTACCATGACATTGGGGGATACACATAATGTTTATTGACCTAATACTAAAGAATCATTTCAGAAATAATAGTTAATACATGAGAGTAATTTTCATGACTCAGGGGATATGTAATAGTCATTATATTATAAAATTTTGAAAAAAGGAAAATCCATATAATTAGTTATGTTTACCCCTAAAATAAAGAAGATTAATTTCATTGAGAAAAGAGAGATACCCATGGTTTCACAACATTAGAAAAAGGGAGATGCCCTAAAGTGCATTCACCTAGTAGATCTTGGTAATACTAGAGTTAGAGAAATGCGAAGATGTTTAATTCCATATTATTATAGAAGACGTGGTGAAAAGTAAATAGGGATAATATTCATGTCATCTTTTTTAGAGTAGTTGTTTTATTGATATCAACCCTATGTAAATTAAGGAGGCATAAAACAGGAATTATGGAAGCCATATTAATTCATTTACCATCCATGGATTATGATAAGTATTATCAATCATATAATATTATTGATAACACAACCACAAAATAAGTGTGGTGTGTTTTATCAATCTTACATTATTGATTATAATATGGTCATATGAGAATGAACAAACATGAGGACTTTATAGAAGGATGAATATCACAAGATTTTATGGAGATCATAAATATTATAAAGAATTAAATGGGGGATTTATTAGTGTTGATTCCAAAGAGTTTCCAAATTCAACATATGAAAAATATCACTTCTAATTACAAAATAGTTATAAGAAGAATATATGAAAAATAAGAGAGTGAGATAGAAAATTCAATGATCTGATCAATTCATGATAAAAATATATATACAAAATATGTAAGGAATTATAGAAGATAAACATTATTTAAAAGACACATTAAATACCATGAATTTAAGGATAAAATAAATCACATTGACAACACCCTTTCCAACCTATTATATTTCTATTATGAATAAATATTATAACTAATCAATGTCTCGCCATTATTTCTTGTATTCCATATCTTAAAGAAGTGTGTAGAGAGATGCAGTGAGGGAGTGCTCTTAATATTAACAGTTCATCCTTCCAGATTTTTTTAACACATGTAGTGTTTAGAGATATCTCCTGGTACATCATTATACTATGGGACTATGATCCTTCCATTAATAATGTGTGATAAACGAAGATAAATACTCTTTTCCCTACATTTACTTTGGAAACTAGAGTGTGTATATTATGGGATGAATATTAGTTGGATATAATTGTTCTATTTCAAGTGATAAAAAATCTACATAAAGAAAATAAGATTATGAAACTTTAATTCACCCCCCACTCTTAGAGGTTTTCACATTTTTTTGTTTCATTAGTAGAACTGGGGATTATAAACTCAAACCTATTGATAAAAAATAGGTACTCATTAAATTGAACCAAATATCAGCCTATGGTGGAAATATACACAAACCATGACTTACGTTCATTATCCTCATAAAAAAACCACTTAGTTAGAGAGAAATAATAAGTATGAGATACTAATTAGAAATAAATCATTACTTTTGTATCACACATCCTTGATTTCCCACATGGTTAACAAGGTCACCTTTCAATCGATTAAATCTAAAATTCTTTCAAACCAATACCCCTTTTATAAAATCCACCACATAATTGATAATATATCTAATTCCAATAATTATAACAACAACACATTAAAGGTGTGTAACATGGAAAGCACCATGTAAACAATAGAAATATCATGCATACCAATTGTGTCCTTGAAAATTATAACATAATGAAAATTAATGAAAATGAATTTATAACAGTAAAAAAAAAGTCAAATTCCACTTATCAGTTCATTTGAGTAAATAGTAATTCCCAAGACATTTCATTAAACACATTTCAATCATCAAGTATTTCTCATAAAAACTAACTCTTGACAACAATTTAAATGAACATTATAAAAAGAAAATAAAATTGAAAAAATAAATTCAATGAAAATATTCTCCAAGTGAATTAAATTTAACACATTTTGGGTTTGATTTATAATTCTCTAATTGTAATTCATGGAAATGATTAAAAACCCATTTTCTGTTAAACACAAAACTTATAATGATATTGGAAACATTTATAATCTCATAAATTCCTTTTTAAGTAGGAAAAAATTTAGAAAAATAAAACAATAATAAGCCTAGATAATAAATAGTAATTCATATAATAAGAATTTTATAGAAACAATTACATAGATATTAATGAAACCACAATGATTTAATAAAGAGAAGATAAATCGAGCTTCACATTGGTGTTTTCATTCTATTGACAATAAAATACCCATGAACATAAAGAGATTTTACTTAGCCTAGAAACCAAAATCTTTTCATGAACCCTTGATGATGAATAACACGATAAGAAAGAAAAGGGATAAATTTGGAAGGAAGAGGAAAATAAAATAAGAGGTAAATCTTATATCAAGCTTTGTAGAATCTTGTTTAAAAATAAAGGAAGAGGAGATGATTTAGGCCCCCTCCGCCATGAATGTATAATTATAGATGTGTTAAAGATAGGATATCCCTTATTCAACCTCATATCAAAATAATAATAATAAAAAAATTAATTTTTATTTGAAAATTGTTGTATTTTTTTGAAACATTTGTGTATTAGCAAAATATAAATTAATTATTCATGAATAATGACCAAACATTATTATACTTTTATTTAGATTATATATTTTAAATAATTATATATATACTTACATATATATATTAAAAATAAATAATTAAAATATTAATTATAATAATCCACATAATAGTTTTTTTAATATCGTGAATTATAACATGACAGGAAAAAAATTATAAATTATAGTATCTTAATAATCACTAAATATTATTATTATTATAATCTCAAACTCGAAAATTATTGGTCATGAAAATTTGGGACATGAAAAATGTTGTTTTTATTCAACATATAGGGACCATTAATTAGTATGTATGGTTACACAAACAATGAACTAATCATTCATTACACACTATCATATTGTTAAAATATTGCACAAATAACATGTATGGTTTCCCAAACCATGAGAAGATCATGTAATTCTATAAATTTTCAAAAAAAATATTATTTAATTATATTAACTTTTTTATTATAGATAAACTTATTTGAAAATAAAAAGGTTGGGTTCCATAATTTACCCCACCATAACACTTTTATCCCCAGGAAATATTCCCTTCTGGTAACATTTGATGTCATAAATTATTTTGAATAAATTAATTATTATCCATTTCAAAACTTTTTCTATATAAAAATGATCTTTTATTTTATGAAAAATAACTTTCTTGAAAATTATGCTATTAATATTTCATTTTCATTTGTGTTATCCCCACCATAACAATTTACCATATATCTCTTCGACTCAATATTCTATATTATTCTTCTAACAATATTTTACACAAAAATACACTAACTTGTGCTAATTGAAACTCATTTTTGACCAAAAATATACATATACATTGATATAGAATGCTTTATTATATAATATATCTCATTTAAAAAAATAAAATCATCTATAAATTCAAATCATAATAAATAAACCATGTTTTAATGAACACAAAAAAATAAAGAGCAAGGTAAAGGTCTCATTTCAACCGTTACAAATTCCCACCACACTTTTAAATTTTAGTACCCCAATATGAAACCTAGTTTCCAAGTTACTTCATGAATCTATTGACTATGAAATAAAGGTGGCCTGAGTGGATCATACATTCATATTATATCATTTTACATGAATATGCATTATATATCTCAATAAATCACACCTAAAAATGAAAGGTTTAGTTTTAATGAAGATTAGATACATAACCAAATTATTATAAAAAAATCAACATCTCTGATAAATAATTTTCTTAGATGAATCCACTTTTGATACATAATACATAATACTCTTCTTCATAACATGGGGAATGGAAACATAATAAAGGGTGATATCAATTGCTCGACTAGTGTAAACATTAGAGACATCAATCGAAGATCAAATGTTTTAATAAGATAAGAATGTGGGTATGGGAACGCAATCATGATACATAGTAATAACATAATAGAATCGGAAAAAATAAAACATAGATAATAAAAAATGAGACAAGTAATAAGTCATATACATTAACATAAGTCTTAATTCATAAGATATTATAAACATGAGTCCATAATCATGATCCATGAGAATTTAACATATGTATGTTTCCTACCATAAAAATGTGGCACAATTATAAGCATAGAAATCATAACATATTTCAGGACTAACCACCAAATAATACACATCATGAGGGTTTAGGCTAACCCCTACCCATAACATAACGATCATGGGTTAACCACACAAATACCTTGACATAGTGGACTTGAGAAATCAACAATTATCTCATTATAATTTCATGATATATAGAACCTTAAACAATGAATTATATTACTATATACAAACCACCCATTAATAATTTTAATTTATATATATGTGTGGCATAATAACTTGAAAACATTCATAAATCTATTTTAGCTTAGTTTACTAATGAAAACAAATTGGGTTTACAAAAACATATATAATAAATTATCAAAATCCATCCAGAGAAAGAAAATGGATGGTTTCATTTTATAATATACCCAGTTAAGTATAAGAAACATTAAATGACATCAACTTAGAAGTTTGTTAGAGAAATGAACGAAATGTTCTTTTCTTTTGATAACTATTATTTAAATATGTAAAATAACAAAAATAAAGAGAATATATGTTTCCTTATAAAATTAAACTTATAGAAAAACATTCATTATGAAAAATGTTATAAAATAGTGAAAATACTTTCATGTGAAAAGCATTAAAAAAAGATGTTTCTTTTAAAACATTTTTAAAGGGAGTCTCATTTTATAAAAAAACATACCAAAAACATTAGAAAAAGATTATTTTTTCTAAATAAAATCATTTATGTTGAAAAATAACTTAAAAATAATATAATCATATATAAAAAATCCATAATTTTAACTAATTAATATCAACAAGGAAGAGAAATATTCCCAAAAAAAATGAAGAGGTAAGGTTGGTTTATCTTATAAGAATTGCATCAGGTGATTTATAAACAATAGGGGAATTGATATAGTATGATGAAATGTAAAAATAAGGAAAATAAAAAGGGGAAGAAGAAAAAAAATTTAGAGACAAATATAATATATTCTCCCTAGATAGAAACATAGTCATAACAATCTTGAATTCATGATTAGATTAGAAATAAAACCCTTTCCTTTACACTATCCTTACAAAAAAAGAAATTTAAAATATAGTATACTGACCATAACCATATTAATAAATTATTTTTTAAACTTATTCATAATTATTACCTTTGATATTCTTCCATTTTGATCATTTACTACACATATATTAATTAAATAATGTTTATTATCATTATCATATGTTAGTGATTTTGATTATTATGAGTGAGTTTCATAATGTAGTTGTTGGTCCCTATTATTTGATATGATTTTCATAATTACTAGGTTATTCAAGGTATTCAAAAAAAATTCAATTACTTATATAACAACTTTTTTATTTGATGGAAATTATGGGTATGGTTTGCAAGAAGGAAGTCCATGATGGACATTTTTAGGGTAATTTATCAATAACTATGAGTTACATTATAGTGATTGGTTTTTATATCATATGTGTATAAAATTATTAAGGAGGTATATTACTTATTAATAGCATATATATATAATATTTATGTCTTAATTCTTATTCTTGGTGTAAATGTAAATTTTGGTATTGCATTATTTAGGTTGGCGGTTGAACTGACCTAAACAAGAAGAAGTTATACTAATGAATAAGTAAGAGTATATAGTAATATAAAAATATTATCATTATATCAAAATAATTTTGATATAAATATTACATCGTTAAATTATATCATGAGATTTATAAATATTGGAAGGGATAAGTTAACTAAAAATGTAATGTAATAACCTAGATACTTACATTATGAATACACTCCTCAAAACGGGTTTCATTAGAATGAAGGATTTAGGATTCCATCATAGAACCAAAATCTATCCAATTTATGATAATGATTGATTACATCTATATAATAAGACATAAAATGAAGGTCTAAATGTTTTTATTGGTTTATAATGGGTATATGAGGTGTCCATTTATATAAGATTTTTGAGGGGAATCTCCACAAATACTCATTTCATATGATATAAGTTCATCATTTTAAAATGAAGGTGGATAAAATGTAGAAAATAATTGAGATAGGATAATTTTTTATTGATTAATAACTTATATACACATATATATATATATAGGTTTTTATGATATTTTATGCATTTAACACTTTTTTAACCCACTTTTACCACATTTTATATTTAACTTAGTTACTCAATTTTTACCCCTGTAACTTATTTTTATGCCAAAAAAGTAAATTATAAAAATTAAATAATTTAAAAGTACTAATAAATAAATTATATCCCTATTTAATATTATTCAATTTATAAATATGGTTACATTATCTTTTAGATAAAAACATAAAATATAAAAACAATTCTCACAGAAAAATCATGTTATAAACTCAATGTGTTCCCAGTCATGTTTCATATCAATTACAAATTAAATTAATGTTAATCTATATTTTTATTCATTAAATATTAATCTTATATTAATTATAAAAAATTGATAAATTTAACATAAAAAACACAATACAGAAAAAAAAACATTTCTTTGAAAATTATCATTTTTTACATTAAATAATTTCAACCATGTCCTATTAAAATATGTATTCATGTTCTAAAAATTTAATTTTATCAATCCATTTGAATTAAAATATTTATTTAAAATTTTAAAATTATTAAAATCAGTTAATAATAATAATAATAATAATACGTAACGCATAATATTATATTTTTAATATAAAATATTTCCATTAAATATTATCTCTTGTCTAATTAAAAAATTATTTTATTATTTTATATTACACATCTATCCCATTAGATATACCCAATAGCAATATATATATTTAAAATATTTTCAACAAGTATATATCCTACTAGAATATATATAATGATCATATTTATTCCAATATATAAAATTACATACATTTTCAGAATTATTCATCACATTCATTTAATTCACTCTTAACATGTCTACTATATTTCTTATTCTCCTCCTTATTTACATAGATTTAATCAAGGGTATCATCTTTAATGTAATCCATGAAGAAAATAATTACATCTTTGTAGTATTTTTATTTACCAGTGGTTTTATTCCACTTATATATTTGTTAATGTTTTTTATAATGCATTTTAATATTGTAGTAATGTTTATATTATATTGTAATATTTAATCATAATAAATTACATCACTATTTTTTTAGTTTTGTGTTGTGTGTGAACCAAGATATTTAGAATGATATCTGTTTAAATGAAATATATATAGTAAAATCATAGAGTGTTTCATTCTAGCCTTCATAAATGAATTTTTTGATTGAAATTTTTTTACTGCAATGAAAAAATGAGGTTACATATGCCTCATTTATTTTTTAGGTTCCCATATTTCTTCCTAGAATTTATGATTCCTCCATAAAATTTTAATGAGTTTAGCGGTATTATTTTCTTGTACTTTATCTCTATAATCTATCATTTCTACTAGTTTTCCCTCATAAGAATGGTCTTGTTATGGCTGTACAGCCATTGAGTTGATTACATGTGAAAGGTAATGTATGTATTTACTCAAAAGTGATACATGTAACACATCATGTAAATTTTATAGTTTTTGTGGAAGTTCAAGATGATAAGAAACTATTCCCACATTATCAAGGATTTTTAATGGGTTATATAATCTAGAGCTCAACATTCCTTTCTTATTAAATCCCACAGGCCTCTTCAACATTGATATAAAATGTAATAACATTTCTTTAAATTTAAAAATCACATGTTTTATATTATTATATTCATTATTCTTCGTGAAAATCTATGAAGTTTTAATATGTTTTTAAAAGTTTGAATATTCTATTAACTTTCATGAAAATAATCCGGCCACAACTATTTATTCTCCCAAACTTCATCAAAACTTTTAGGGGTTCTGTACCTCTTACCATACAGAGCCTCATATGGTTCCATTTGAGTTCTAAAATGGAAAATATTCTTATATGAATACTATAATAGTGGAAGGTTTTTATCCAAATATATTTTTAAATATAATGAATATGTTCTCAATATATCTTCTAGAGTTTGAATTTTCATTTCACATTGATCATTATTCTAAGTTTGGTAAGTTATATTGAATCTCATCTCTTTATTAAATGCTTATTGGAAAATTATCTAAAACATTGAGGTTAAAATAATATCTCAATTGGTTAATATTAATAGAATTATGCCACAAATAATTAACACTTACTTTATGTATATCCTTGAAATTTGAACAGATGATAATTCTTCTCATATAGTAATGAAATATTGTTTCCTTATAAGGTAATGAATTATTTCCCAAAAGGAATTATAAAAATTAGAAGACAGAATAATACCTTCTGAAAATCCATAAAGATGTTCTACCATTTCTATATAGGTAATAGTAATTATTACATCAACCCCTTCGAATATTTCATTTTTCCCTGACTTATCCGAATACCAAGAATGAATATAAATACTCTACAATCTCTTTTTATCTCATTGAAATTTCCTTATCTTTCTTTTTTTCATTTGAAAAAGATTCCCATATTAATAAATTTAGTTTGTGTATTTTATAGTTATGATAAATTTTTCATAAATTGTTGATAATATCCAGTGAATGGATGAAAATTTGAAAATTTATTACAATGATTGGTCCTATAAATTCTTTAATCACCCTTATTATTGAAGGATCCCTAAATATATCCTCTCTTGAGATTTAATGACATGAGAATATTACTTTATGAAACCATAATTATCAATTTTTAAATTTGGTATACAATTTATCTTTCCTTAAGGTCCATTGAAAAATCCTAAAATGATATTAATTCTCTTCATTTTTCTTATAATTTTTTATAATTTTGTATTTAATGACTATTATAAATTGATTTGGGTAATTTTTAAAGACTATATCTATCATATATATAAATATATTAAAATAATTTATGATTCTAAATATAATCACTATGAAATAATTATTCCCATATATTGTATGAAAGATTTTTTTAGATATATCCTCTCTTTTCGCCCTTAATTGGTGATATCCAAGTCAAAGTACTGTCTTTAAAAATATTCATCCCCTCATAGTTCATCAAACAATTTATCATATTATTGTATTATATACTTTTTATTGATCATGATTTGGTTAAGTTCATAATAATAAATATAGATATTCGTTGATCCATTTTTTCTCTTGATAAAGAGTACTAGTTCATCCCATGGTAATGAAATTGGGAACAAAAAACCCTTAATCACATTCTCTTAATGTTTATTTTATAATTCCACTAAATCATTCATGTAAATTATATAAATTTTTTATGAAAATAGTAGCATAATGTATGAAATTTATTGAAATACCAACCTCATGATCATGGGGGTGACCATATACCCCTTTAAAAAATACATCAGTATATTCATGACCAATAGTCATATATTCAATTTCATGTTTTTTCCAAACCATTTGAGCTATATACCCCTCATGATCGTGTATTCATACCCATATAATGGTAGTAATTTCGATATGGAGTCCATGGTCAAATTTACCCAAATGGATGATCAGTGGTTGATTTGGTATATGAAATGAGATTTACCTATCCTAGAAATTGATAAAGGATTTATTTATAGATAGCTAATCCATTCCCATAATCACATAAAATTTAACCAAGGGGAAGTAATAATATATTCCCAAACAAATCCCATAAAATTTCATCACATAAGAGTAATAGACATTTGTGTAAATCACTGTACAAATAGTATTTTTCATAGATAACTCAATATACATTATTGTGGTGGTGATTTTATTCCCTTATAAAAAATTTAATATATATATGTGTTAACATAATCATTATAAAATAATAAATTTATTGATATTGTGTAGTTTATTAATTTACCATTAATATTTTTTGGATGACCCACTTTAGCAGTTGTTATCACATATTATTTCCCATTATTCCTTCGATTTGGGGTTTACTAATGTTAGTTATTATAATCAAAACTGGGTTTGGTTCTATTGTTGGTGTAATTTACAAAATCCTTACCACTAAATCATTGTATTTTGGTTTGTACTTTCAAATGAACACTTTATCCAACAATTTCATGAGTTGGCCTCTTCATATCTCATTAGAATTCATGTACTTTATATCCATCCCTTATACAATTGAAAATTTTACCTGTTAAATTATAAAAATTACCCTCATGATTCAACCCACTTTTTTTAATATTAAATGACTATTATTATTCCAATCAAGGTTTTATCATTTGAGTTTCCTCTGAAATAAATTTTTCTCTTCTTATCCCCAAAATGTGATAATGATGGTTTCTCTAATAATAATATATACATTGAAAAAACTTTAAAAAAATTTCCTCATAGCCACACAAGTACCTTATATCTAGATACATTAAGATACTTGGTAATATACCATTAAAGTAATGATCAAATTTTATTCCATATTTAATGATGAACCCAAAAGTATCCCAAAAAATTCTGAAAAATTTGGATTCATTAGTACCAATGTATTAATTCTTTTATTATTTCAACTCCATGAAATAACTCTCTATTATAATGTGAATATTTATGGAAATATTTCTATACACACCTCTCATTCCATGGATTCGTCTTCATCATTTTGTGCTATATTCATAATGAGACTCAACCATTGATCTGCTTTTCCTTCCAAAAAATAAATAGCCGAAACGGACATTACATTCTTCGATCTCTAGAGAATATAGAATATATTTCATATTATATGAATCTATTACTCAGATATTTTGGGATTATAATACCCAATCAAGTAGGGTGGAAATTTACACATTAAGGACCCAATGAATAGTTATTCCTTCCATTGGGAATTACGAATTTCTGCAAGATTGATGTTTTTATTCATATCTTGAGAATGTTGGGAGAGTATTTCCATATGATTTTTCACCCCAACTCCTATCCAGTTTGGTTTTATATTGGGATTATCATTTCATTTTCCATCTCAGACATTGATAAGATGATTATTCTTGGTATTATACACTAAATAAAACTAAAAAAATTACTTTTATTATCGAAACATAATTACTACAGTAAGAAATCCAAGGATAAAGAAAATAAATCCTAAGATATCCTAAATTATGAAAACATTATTTCAACCTATGACATTTTGAGTTCCTTTTATATAACTTTTGGTTTAGAAAAGGTTATTTTATTTTTCCACATATTAATATAATCCCCAAATAATTACTAAAACCTAATTTTATACCAACTGAGGTGGCCCAATCCATCATTCATACATATTACATCATTATGAATGAATTTTTCTTATAACTCACAATAAATCACACCCTAGAACCTAAATATTTGGTTTCTTTGTAAGTTAGATAGATAAAAATATATTTCACAACATTTTCAATGTCTCCCACAAACATTCTTCTCATATAATACTACTTTGGAAACATCATACAAAATACTCTTCCTTATAATCTATCGAATGGAAAGATAAGAAAGAGTGAGATAAAATTCTTAGTAAGGGTAAACATAAGAGATATAAATCAAAGATCATAAGTGAGAATAAGACAAGAATAAGAGTAGGAGAACATAATAAAGGTATATGTTCATAAAATAATAAGATCAAACAATATAAAATAAGGATCATAAAACATGAATTATGGAATAATAATTTTAACATAAAATAACACTTGAGTCAAAGGAGAGTAGAAACATGAGTCAATAATAAAGATCCATGAGAAAATAATATAGGTCAGTTTCATAAAAAGGAATGTGTAATGAACATAATAATAAAAAAATATAACAAATTTTAAAGATAACTACAATACATTCACATCATGATGGTTTAGGCATACCACATTCCAAAAACATCATAGACATTGGCTAAACAGACACATCCATTAACATAGTGGACTTGGGCTAACCACCCTTATCTTATCCTAATATGATGAGATATAAAACCTTACCAAATTTATTAGATGTCCATAATGGATCTACATGTCATGTGATGATAAAACAAACAAATGTTTACCATAGGAACAAGAAAAAATTCATAATTCCATCATAACATAATTAGACTATAAAAATAAACATGATTCATCAAAACATATTTAATAAAGTATCATTATCCATATAGATACTAAAATTGGATGGTTTAATTAGATAATATCCCCAATTTATTATAAGAAACTCTTTATTATTTCGACATATATTAAAAACCCTTTTATAAGAGAATTATAAAATATATTTGAAAACTGAGATGGAATATAATTTTCTTTTGGTAATATTCATTTAAAAACATAAAATTGAAAAAAATGGTAATAAATTTTTATACATATAAAAATGAAACCCTAGATAGGAATATTAGTTATAAAAAATGGTTATAAGAGTGTAAAATAGAGTTCATGTAGAAATAATTAAAAGGAATATTACTTTCCATCGTTTATAAATAGAGTCAATGTCGGTGGACAATAGAAGCAGAAAAATGTTAAAATATGATTCTTTTTGTAAATAAAGTAACATATATTTAAAAAAATATTAAATACAAGAATAAATTATAAGTGCATATTTGAAACCAAATAAATAATATAGACACCAAAGAGTTATTCATGATGGAAAAGAAGAGGTAATGTTGGTTTATCTCCAAACCATCACTTCAGAAGAATTATGAACAAAAGGGGAAGTGAAATGATAAGAGGAAATGTAAGGCTCATGACAAACCATATGAGAAGAAATTAAAATTGGTTATATATATAAATATTATATAATTTACCAAAATGGAAACATAGTCATAGAAATATCGAATTCCAAATGAGATTGAAAAGAAACCCCTTTCCTTTACTCTCCTATTCCATGAATATACTTCATCATCTGTTAAAATTCACATAAAAATATTAATAAATTATTTAAAAAACTTATTAATAATTATATAACCTATTATATTCTTTAATTATAATCATTTCATACACATATATTCATTAGATAATATTTATTTCCATCGTCAGATGTTTGTAATTTTGATTATTCAATACAAGTTTTGTAATGGGGATATCAGTCCCCATTATTTGATAAAATGTTCTTAATAAATAGATTAATCAAGGTCTTAAAATAATATTTTTTAGTCTTTTATTAATCCCCATGTTCATTTTATGTAAATTATGGTTATGTTTTTTGAGAATGGAATATATGACAACCATTTTTTGGGAAATTTATCAATAAACATGAGTTATATTATAATAATCATTTATTCTATAATCATTATTATAGAACCATAATCCTGAAGCATATTAATATAAATTTTTTATATTAAAAATGTTAATTTTATGATATTTATTCTAGGAGAAAATTTGTATGTTTATAAAAACATTCATGTCGGTGGTTAAACCATCCCAAACCAGAACCTGCTATATTAATTAATATGTAAGTATATAGGGTTATATAATAGAAGTGTCATTTTATTTAAAGAAAAAAATTTAATATAACACCATTAGTGTGGTATCAGATTTTTAATGATTAGATATGACAAGGTACTTAAAATTAGTAAGTGAATAACTTAGATACTTGATGAATTCACTCCTTCTTGACATGGATTCATTTGAAATGAAGGAGTTAGACATCCTTCATAGAACCCAAAGAAACACAAATTATTAAAATTAGTTAGGAGTTGTTAAATGGGTAGTTATTAATTATATAACTGAATGTTTTGAGTGTTCTTTATGGGTTAGATGAGAGGACTTCTTATAGGTGACTTTTGAGCGTAATTTTCATAAATTATTATTTTATAAGGTCTTATCTTGTCAATTCATAAGGAAAGTGGATAAAAATTGTATAATAGTGGATATGAGATATGATTTTATAGATAAATTTATAAATATCACTTTAATATATAGTATTTAATGACATTTATTCTTTTACCTCTTAGTTTGACCAATTTTTACTTCATTTAACCTTCACCAAAGAAACTTAATTTCTACCTCGGAAACTTATTGTTTACCTAGAAAGATAATTAGAATACATGAATAATTTTGATGTGATGATTAAAAATTTAGACTTTATTTAATCTAATTCAATTTCAAAATAATGTAAATAAATTTAAATTAAAAAACATATAAAAATGATTCTTATAAAAAAAGTAAAAAATTTTGTGTTCTTAATTATATTTCATACAAATTACCAATTAAATGAGTTTTTATCTACATTTATATTCATTGAATAATTTTATTAGATTAGTTATTATATATTAATCAATTTAAGGTATAAATACACAATACATTAAAAATAGATTTGGAAATAATATCATTTTTGAAAATTAAATAATTTTAACCACATCATATTAAAATAATTTTTATATTATAAGCATTTAATATTATCAAACCATTGGCTATAAAAAAATTATTTTAGTTTCATAAATATATTAAATAATGGTAATATTAATTATAATATAATTTAATATATAAAATATATCTTTTTATGAAAAATTATTTTAATTATATATTTTATTTTTGTTTCGTTCAAATTTTTTTATATTATTTCCAATTATACAACTTACCCATTGAATATACCCAAGGACCATAAATCTGATTACCATTATTCCAATGGCCATATATCAAAAAAAACCATATATATAATTTATATTTTTCATTCTTATATTTAGTTGTACATAGATTCTTAATATTATTAATCCTATTCATTTACTTCTATGTTAACCTTTTTTCCAACGTTCATATATAAAAATAACTAAATGTATAATTTTTATTTTCCAATATTATATGTAATTTATATTTTCAACCTAATTTTCTATGTTTCAGGTGGGGATATTATCTTTAACAACAATTATGAGGACATAGATTACATGTTCATGGTATTTTTATTTACATATAGTTTTATTGATATTTTTTATAGTTAATTTTTGGAATATAATAATTTTTATCATGTATTCTAATATTTTTTTCACAAAAAGTGTATTATTTATCATTTTATTTCATTATTTAATTAGAAATAAGAAATTATAAATAGTCTCTATTTAAAGAAAAATTAAAAAGTAAAATCATGGGGCATCACAAAAACATTTTAATATGGGGAACCCCCGTATATTAAATTCCATAGATATCTTTATAAACATTGATTTTATTGGCCCTAAAGATCAACCAGACGCCCATATACAAATTTATAATCATTGAAAATGGAAATAATTTTTTAAAATCCTTTTGGAAATTTTGGATTTTTTATGACCATAAAAATATTTTAAGTGTATCTAGAGTGAATTGACGGTTAGGGACATAGTTTTTAGAATCTTTCGACCATGAATTGAAACTTTATATTATTTCCTATATATTAGATAAATATATGATAGATTTAAGAATGTTTATTGGATATGTATGGCTACCATTATTGGTTTGAAAATCCATTCACTAATAAAAAAAAGGATCCTAGAAATGTTTTGTACACGTATGGTTAATATTCATGGTTTTGAAAAACATGAATCTATGATGCACTTATAACTACAATAATAAGTAATATTTTTAAAAACCAAGTACAAACTAATCATATTTTGAAGGAAATAATGAAAATATAGAAAACACATAGTTGGCACATGTTCTTCATAACTTTGAAGAAAAAAATAACCAAGATACACTAAACACCAAAAATTAATAATTATATGTGTTTATTAATTTTTTTTAACAATTTTTGGGGAGTTATTTTCATTATATCACTCATTTAAAAAGACAATTCTCATAAAGGGAACGTTATATCTTAAACCGAACATGTTATTCAATAAATTTACCATCAAAACCAACCAAATAAACTCTTAAAATTCATCTATTAACATATTAAACATGTTTTATACTTAAATATTTAGTTTTAAATCTATATTAATACCAAGCCCTTTTAAAAACATCAATTATCATGAAATTGATTCAAAATAAGAACATTCTAATAAAAAAACTAAACATATATTAACATGAAAACATCACTATATTCCATCAAAATAAATATAAAAAAACCAAAAAATTGATAAAATTTGAAGCCATCATAGAACCATCTCATCTGAATTAAAAAAAAATATTCTAAAATAGAAATAAAATTTTTTAATAATAAAATTTGAAATATACAAAACCATAAATAACACCTATTTGGAAATAATCACTCATCCTAAAAAGAACATACACTTAAATTGTGTTAGTAATGTTCAAAAAAATTAATATATAATTTTTAATATAAAAGAAACACTTTCCAAAATTTGAATCATAAAAAAACACTTTTTCAAAATGATACCAAAGGCTAGAATAGTCCAATTTTATAAATCTATGAATACTTTTTACTCAAAGAAATACCTACCAAATATGATTCCAACTAAAATTCCTACAATGCGTCATTTTTATAGACAAAAAAAATTCATTGTGATATAACATTCTATAGTTATATATATATATATATGAATACTGATTAAATGTAAATTTAGTTTTACCAATCACATCTTCTTTTCTATAAAATCAAATTTCATCATTTATAAAATCACATTATAATATATATTAATAAATAAAAAAACTTCAAATCCAATATAAAAATACATATATTAAACATTTATATCCATGTAATTGAAATTTCTTTAAAATACTTTACACTCAAAGGTAGGATATTTAAAAAATGTACATATAAGTTCATTATAATAGTTTAGTTGCATTTGTGATAATTATAAATAAACACTTACCAAATTAATTCTAACTATTCAAAAGAAGACATCCAAAACTATAATCACCCTAAAACACCTATTATAGAAAATATTGAATCCAATGAAGGAAAAATGAATCAAAAAACATATTTAAAAATATAAATTGAATGATATTTATATAAAACTAATTCAAAGCATACAACAATTATTTTCTATCCTCATAGTGAAACCACATATTAAGCTCAATTTTATTTCAAATGTTTATGAAGAATAACCAAATAAAAAATTTATTTTTCCACTAAAAATCAAATAAGTTATATAAAACCTAGCTGACAAAAAATTTATCAAATAAATCATTTTTAAAATACATAGTTGATGTAAAAGATAAATAAGTATAAATAACAAACATTTAAATTAAATTAAAATTTCATTCAGATATATCAAATAGCCTAACAAAGTCTATTTCTAAAAAAACTTGTTTAAAATGTTATTTTATAAATAAAATATGCATAATGTCATTCAACCAAAGGGACATTCGAAAATGAAAAATAATAAAATCCAGATACCTTATACACCACTAGTAATAAAACACATTTATTTATTGGATGAACTACTAATTAATTTTCAACTATATTACCAATAAAATAAGTCATATAGAATGATAAATGAATTTTATTTAGTGAAATTAAAATTAATGTAATTTCAATCTATTTCACAGCATCATAACACAAATATTATATCCCATAAAAATAATTACAGTCCATAATGAATACACAAAAAAATATAAATACATCAAATTTCATGCCCTTTGAAGAATAAATAAGTCAGAATTAAAAGCTATATAACGAGTTCAATATACATCAGAACTTCCTGGATTTTGAAATAAAAATAATAATTTTAAACAATCAATAATAATTAAAAATAATAAATCATAAAAATATAAATCCTTTTTATTCTCCAATATGAAATTAATTTAACATAAATCATTCCACTTAAATATAAAATTTCAAAACCTTTGATTCTTTATGAAACTTTAAAATAGTGACAATAAATTCCTTTATAAAAATTATAAAATAACATTTATGATTCTTATTTAATATGTATATCTTGAAATTAACATTAATTATCATATAAATACCTCCATTTATGAATAAAAATAATTTCGATATAAGATTGTAAGTTTCAAATATTCCAAAACAAGTATGAATCACATTACATATCATGATATGAATTTATCACCCAATAAATCATGAAATTACCACCCAAATTATTATTCAAAAAAATAGAAAATACATATAGAGGAAAGGTAATGTTTCAATTAATTATAACATCATCCATAAACATTCATAAAACCCCAACTGTTTATAAGACACATCTGATCATTTTGAAATAATTTGGGTTCATATAATTTAAAATATCAGTCATTTACCTAAAATAATAAATCTAAAGATACCTTTTTGAAATAATATAAACTAAATTAACCCCAAGAAAGGGTTAATAGACACCACTCAATCACAAAAAAAACATTGGTTTCTCCATTTTCCACTATAGATGGGTAGATAAAATAAATTGATGGATTACTTCCTAATATTTTTCCGTCCTACCTTCACCTACCACCCATAATCTGATTCATACTTTGAAACCATTTTGAAACATATTGTCTTGGATACATAGACATCATACTTGAAGTATTGTGCTATAATCCTAAGTTGTGTTCCTAGTCACCAACCATAGGTTGGTATAAGTTCTAAGGGTATCATGAATGAACATGTGGGAGTTATTTACCATTTATAAAAAACAAAAAATAATTTATACTAATGTAATAAAAATAAATAAATCAATATATACTCATAAATTATATGACATTTATATCAAAATTTGATAACAAAAACTATATAATTGATATAAAAGTGTAAAATAAAATAAAATTAATAATACAACTATCTTAATATGATCCATGATCTCTCATATGTGACAACCTTTATTAATACATAACTACGATAATTACCAACTACTAAAAATGAATTCATTAATAATGCCTATAAAATAAAAAAAGTGAAGACGAAACAATATAGGAACCAAGGTGTGTATGAAGGGTGCGATCAAAATCCTTGTAGGACTACACCATGAATCCACGTAGTTACTTTTATAATCTAAATAAAAAATTATTTTTTCAAATATAGATAAATTTTAAATTTTATTACTTTTATAGTATGGAAAATAGACCACACTTCATTTCCTTTTAATAAAAAAATTTACTCTTTGAAACGGAGTATTGCATATATAAAACACTAAGTAAATCATAACATATTTTGACCTATGATGTGTTCCTTAAAACATAAAACCTGAATTACCCTCGCTGGCCTCACTGGAAGATATCCCCTAAGCTATATACAAATCATAATAACTCAAAAACACTAACAAAACAATCACCCCTTTTATCAAATCCTTATAACAATCAATATATGGAATTCCAATAATTGAAAAAATAATAAATTAGTGGTATATAACATTGAAGTAGTTAACTAAAATACTAATATAATGCATTCAAACAATGTCATTAAAAAATTGTTCAGTAAAGACCTATTAAACTCCCTTAATAATAATCTAAAACATGTCATGATCTACTTACAATTTCTTTGGAGTTAAATATATAACACTAGATAATTTATTGAACACCATTACTATGTAAAAAATATATTTTTTTAAACTATATCTTGACTTACTTTATAATACCTTTCATAAAAGTCAAATAATCAAAAAATACATTATAAAATCCATTTTAATAAAAATAATCCCATTAGGAATTTGTTCAAAGACCTTGTAGGTTTGAATTATAATTATAGAATTGTAACTCATAGAAACAATTGAAAACCCATTTTATGTAAAACATAAAATGTAAAAAAATAATATAAAACATTTAAACATAATTTAATTTACATTATATACGAAAAAATTGTATAAATATGTCTTTTAAAATAACCAAGGATAAATATAATTTCAAATAAAAGGAATTCAATTGAAGCACTAACACATATATCTCTGAAACCTCTTTACCTTACAAATGAGAAGAAGAATAATGTTTAGAATATATGTTTTTATACTATTGAAATAGATAAAACCTATTAAAATGATTATTTTACCCTAATATACAAAAACATTATGTATTCATGATTCACAGATGATGAAAATCATTCTAATATGATAAAAGAGCGAACTTTGTGAGGAATATGAAAATAAAATAATAGAAAAATCATACATATAAACTTAAAAAATATATTAATATAGAATAAAAGAATAATAAGACCCCCCCCCCTAATGTGTTCATTTTACTTTGAATGCTGAATCATGTGTGATCACAAATTTTTTCTAACATCTAATAAATAATAATAATAATAAACAGAAATAATAATTATTATAGTAAATGTTTGGGCTTCTTTAGAAATAATAATGTTCGATAATGAACATATTAATAATAATAATAATCCAATGACATTTTCTGTAAATTATATATTAAAACATTATATATATATATATGAAATATAAATGAATATAATCCACACATAAATTCATTTAAATCTCAAGTGAAAAAATCCAAGTAAAAAAAGTCATATACTAAGTAATTATAATAATCACCTAACAATATTTGGATTATAATAAATAGCTCGATTGTTTTGGGTCATGGAATTTCATGTCTCGAAAAATAAGTTTCTAAGAAAACTTATTGGGATTTGTGGTAATGATACATGGTTACCCAAACCGTAACTATCCATGCATTACGAATTTTTTCAGCATTCAATCAATTCAAGGATACCAAGAATCGTTTTCCAAACCATCCAAAAACTATGAAAGACTCTTATTTTTTAAAAAATAAACATCCATTATATCATTCAAAATTAATTATTATTATAGTTTCATCAATTAGTAAATCATTAAGTGGGGTGTCACAATTACGCACCCCTTTATAAAAATGTTTCTGAGAAATGTCAAAAATGAAAATAATGGAAAAATATTCACTTAATAATTTTAATTACATTAACATACATCATTAATTTAAAATATTATATCAAATAATAATTAAATAACATGAAAAAATAGGATATTTTACTCTCATTTATAATTCCATTACCCAATTGATTTAACTACTACACCATATTTCCAATTAATTTTCATTAGGGTAATAACATTTCTATAAAAGACCTTATATTTGTAGTCCAAATTTTTTTTAGAATAATAAATGGAATATATTTATTCTTTAATGTAAGGGTTTTCCAAATCAATCACTTGTGATCGATCATTATAATAAATTATATTTTTTGATATATAGAATATATCATTAATCCTTTTTAATCAGTGTGGCAGTGTTAAATAAGGATATACCTCACAAATATTATCTAACAATGTGTATAGGTACTTTAATATAACAACCCATATCTTTAATATAATTTATTTCATAGTTTACTATAAAACATTTCACTTAATATAACCAAGAATATCAATATTCCTAGTTTATTTGGGAGATTAGGTACATAATATAACATAATAAAATAGGAATACAATGAATTTATTGAAAACATTCTTTACATTCTCTAAAAATCCATAGTTCCTTTAAATCATCATGAGATAGTCTAGGGAAATATATCAGAAATGGGTGAACTATAAATCCCAATAAGTGAATAAACAAATCATGGGATAGGGAAAACCAATAAATATGGGCCAAAAGGCATAATAATATAGTATAAGAGGTGATAATCATAATCATGAACAATGAGACCTGATATAATATGACATCATAATGGAAAATGGAAATATAGAAACAACTTAAAGTATGGAATCATAATAATATTTCAAGGATAACCACCATGATTTCATAACATAGTGTTCTTATTATGTACTCATGTTCACCATTCATGGATTTTAATGAGATTAAAACATTACCCAATTTATTGGAGTATTATCTTTGTGCACCCATCATAACCATATCTTGTACATAGATAATTATTCTATATGGATCATATAAAAACTAATGTTTTCAATCTATGTAAAACCCAAAGTTTAGTATTATGGGTTATAGATATTTAATTCCAAGATAATATAAGAATTGTTACATATAGGTGAATATTATTTAGTGTAAATGGCTCTAAGAATTCACTTCACAATCACTTGGAATGAAAAATCATGGTGAAATTTCACCACCATAACAACAGTACTTAAGGATTCCTAAAATGGTTTAATGAGAGATAAAGGGGTATCTAATAATTTGGAAATAAAAATTAATATATGATGGATGTGGGAAAATAATTCCAACATTTGTAATTGGAAATCAAAAGGCATAAAATAAATATGGTGCTTGAATAAAGAGGAAAAGGTGAGGATCTCTTACTTTCAGCATAGTAATGGATTAGGTAAAGGTCTTAATGGTAGAGGTAAATTATATCTCAATCAAGTAATAAAAATTGGAAATAAAGGGAGGTTTATAAAGGCATAACAATATGACAAATTGAGATTAAAAAGGGTAATATAAAGAAGGTGTTGGAATGGAAAATAAGAGAGGGAGAGGACCCCTTACCTTAAAAGGGTATTTCCAAAAGAATTGGAGGAGATTCTCGAGAGATTTTGGACAGATTAAGATTGATCTAGAGAATAATGGATGCACTATATTCATGATCCAAGGATTTTTTAGTGAAGATAAATGGGATCTTGGGTGGTATTATATATGGAAAAGTAGTTATTCATTATTATTTCATAAACATATATTTTGGACTCTATATAATAAATTAATATGAACCACATATGTTCCCATGGTTTTATCCAATGATTTCTCAAAAATAATAGTGATTTTAATTATATTATATGTACTAGAATATAACTTATAAATATATTAAACTTGGTGATGTGGAAGTGAGTTACGCTCTTAAATAAATGATATAAAAACCTTAAAATATAATATATGTTTTGGGGGATTCATAAAGGCTATATAAAATTAATAAAATAGTAGAAAAAATACTTTATTTTTTAGTATAACCATTATTTTGGATTATTATACTCATTATAGAAGTTATTAAACAATTTTTGGGATTTTATGATGACATAATACAAACCATATAATTATACCACATAAAATTTTTACCTAAAAAATATGACTATCTTCAAAAATAATAAAAAATCAACCATTAGATAATTTAGATTTGGTTAATCCAAAAATCATATTTCTATTTACCAAATAAATATTTGAATATTAAAAATTACAATTTTAAATCAAAATACCTATTTATTAAAAAATACTAATTTTTTTATAGTAATAGTTTTCTAACCATTAAAAAATTTCATTTTCACTTTATAAAATTGTAATATATTTTATATTTATTATATACTATTTAATAATAATATTTTATTATTATATTATTTATTTCAAATATTCATGAATTTTTGAAAAGGACTGCCTTAATTGAAATTGAATATTACCCAAACATTCAATTCTATTTTTTCGTATTGAAATATAATTTTTATCAAACTCCTTATTTAATCATTTATAAAGTAACTTCAATAACATATAAATATAACAATTATTTTTCTAAAAATAAATTATACATATTCATAATATTCGGATCAAGATACATAGCCCTTTATTACACTAATGAATGCCCAAATGGTAAGGTGTGTGATAATGATATTTTTATGGGGTGGTTTGATGAACATGAGATGGGTCATGATCTTGGTGAGCATGAACTTCTCCCATAAATGGTTTTGGTTATGATTTTGTGGTTAAATCTCAAATTCTTCTTATTCATGGTAAAATCCTATAGATTGTATCACTCTTGCAAGCTTTGATAATTGTGCTTCATAGGGTATAATCTAACTGGTCAGGGTTATCACTTATTTCACCTATATTAAAGGAATTTATCATAACCTTATATATATTAATCATATGATCAAATTATAATGCGTATATTATCAATGGTTATGTTTCATAATGGTATTTTAAATATTATAGGATATAATATTACGAAATAACATAACTAGTTCATGTTTTTTCTATAACTTTGTTACTTGATGATGCATGTATTCATTCAGAGAGAAGGAATTTAATTTATAAATTATAGTTAAATTACATTATTCCACCATTTAGAATTTTTTCACTTGAAATATTAATTTCATACACTAAAAAATGAAGTCTGTACTTTTGTTTCTTCACCTCTTCCAGTTCTCTTGTATTTTTATCAAACTTGTGCCCCCCCAACACATTGACTATGTGAGTTTTATTATTTCATAGAATATTATCTATACAATCCATGATCATCAATAGCTACTCCTCATATTAAAATCATTATATAATGGTACCC
This sequence comes from Viscum album, assembly GCA_963277665.1. Lineage (NCBI taxonomy): Eukaryota > Viridiplantae > Streptophyta > Magnoliopsida > Santalales > Viscaceae > Viscum > Viscum album. The sequence goes on from OY728152.1 coordinate 2,092,511,419, forward strand.
CCTCCAGATTAATACATATGTGGAATTTGGAATGTACTTTACCAAGAGGGATACATGTAACCCAACATGTACTAGAGATACATTAGGTGGGAGTTCCAATCAAGTAGCCACCACTACATTGTGATCAAGATCTCAAAGGGGTGATTTATCTTGGACTAGATTTCCCTTCTTCCAAACCCTCATAACATTACTCCATAGAGATGTGAAATAACAATTTTATCACCAGTATGAAATTCCAGCTGTCACTAATGATTGTCTACATATATTTTCTATCAATTTTGTGTATCTCATATGAATCTGAATGGTTTAGACCTTATATTACCTCTCTTAGATAAGATCTGGACCCATTAGATTCCACTATACGACTTCATCCCAACATTTTGGAGTCTTAAACCTATTCCCATATAAAGACTCATAAGGTTCCACTTAAATTCATGAATATAAATTTTTATTATATAAGAACTCCACTAGAGGGAAGGTGTTGATCCCAACATCATTGGAAATCCATTGAACATGATCTCAGCATATCATCTAGAGTACGAATGGTCCGTTTATATTGACCAACAACCTGAGGGTGATATGCAATACTGAAGATCGGTTTTTTATTTAATGGTTATTGAAGGCTCTACTAAAACATTGATGTAAACCTTATATCTCATTTAGATACAATAGATACCAACACTCCATACAGTCTTACCACTTCTCTTATATATATCATGGTGAGTTAGTCAAAGTATATATATTCCTTGATGGAAATGAAATGTGATTATTTGGAAAAGATATTGGATACCACCAAAATGGAAATATTTCATTTTATGTTTCCTAGGGAGTCCTAAAAAAATCTATGGTTATGTTTTCTCATTTCTGTACTGGTATTGGAAATGGTTGCATCATAACTTTAGACTTATTTTATTCCACATTGACATTCTGGAATATTAAGCATCAAGATACAAACTCTACAATCTATCTCTTCATGTTATCCTATTAGAAATGTTTCTTTGAATACTTGTACATGTTAGTATTCCCTAGATAAATACATAACTATGAGTTATTTAGATCATCCTATTTTTTAAAATTCAGTTTTATGTTGGACTGGATGCATATCCAAGTTCCCACCCTTATAATGAAATATTCAAAAAATAAGCTTTATAATTTTCAATACCTCTTTTTGAAGCAATTTATCATCTTTCTTAGCCACATTATTCCTCTTGAGAATGGATTTTATAGAATCTACAATATAATGGTAGGATAAAGATACTTATATTATTCTTATATACATACATTTCATGTCCAAGAAGATAATATCCAATATAACCCTCAACGTGGATAGAGTTGTGAAATCCTTTCGAATCAGAGAATAATCCACATTTTTTCTTTCCAAGGATTATTATGTATTTTAAAATTTTAATCATTGATCAACTCTAACAATCTATTTTTGGTGCATATTAAGCTTTTTTTATGTGAATATATATTTTGGGCATATATGGTTATTATATATGTCACACATTCCCCCATCGATATAATTTCACCAAATTTTTAACTCAAATATCACTGTATCTAATTCAATACCATGAGTTGGGTAGTTCTTCTCATAGATCATTAGTTTGAAGGAGGAATAGGCTATCACTTTTTTATTTTTCATGGATACACAACCCAAGTCCTTTTTAGATGCATCGCCATCGATCCAAAATCATTCTACATTGGTGGGGAATATGAGAAGATTTTTTGTGATTAGAATCATATTCAACATGATAAAACATTCCTTAGATTCATCAATCCAAGAAACCCAAACTCTTTTTCATGTTATAATGGTTAGGGGGATTGAAAATTGTGATAATTTTTTCAAAACTTAATGATAATTCTCAGATAATCAATGGAAACTGTAGATTTATATCATAGAGGTTGGTCTTGGACACCCTTAAATTGTCACTATTTTTTATGTTTCTATAGATATCTCATTACTGGTGATGACATTCCTTAAGAATTTCAATTTATCAAACCAGACTCACATTTATTTTACTTTTCAAACATATTTTCTTTCTTCAATGTCCTCAGTACAGTATGAAAATTCCTCTAATGTTCCTCCTTGATTTTATAGTAGATAAGAATATCATATCAAAATACCACAGAAAATTTGTTGACGTAATCTATAAATAATCTGTTAATTATGTTAATTAATATTTTAGGTTTATTCTTGTGTTTGAATGTCATCAATTTGAAATCATATTTCCCATTCCTTTTATAAAAATCAGTCTTGCTGATATCCTTTTTCTTCACCTTTACGTGATAATATCCCATATGATGATTTGCCTTAGAGATATAATGGTCTCCACGTATATGATCGAAAAAATAATCAATATATGGAAGAAGATACATGTTTGTTATCATGATCTAGTTTTGGTCATTATAATCAATGAATAGATGCATTGACATGTATTTCTTCTTGATGAAGAGGAATGGTGAACCCCATGGAAAATCACTCGGACATATAAACTCTTTATCCATATTTTTTTATATTTGTTTCATCAGTTCTTAGAGTTCAAAAATGGCCATTTTATATGAAGACTAGGATGCTAGAAAATCTTCAGGTATGAGGTGAATTGAAAATTCAACATCACTTCTAATAGAAATATGGGGTGATTCATTAAGAAACACATCACTCTATTCCCTCATAATGGTAATATCTTCAAGGTTGATATTTTCCTTGTCTCAATCATTTGAGCTAGAAATGATTACACCCAAGGAAAAAGTATCCATGCTTTAAATGATGATACCAAAGAATATATATCCTCCTCCTTGTATAATTGGAGGGTAATATCCTTCTCTCAAAAAATTTTATTGGGTCTATATAAGGAATTCCAATCGATACCAAGAATAGCATCGAATTCCATTGAAAGGAGTATGATAGTTTTCCTTGAGATGTTTAACCAGCATATGTGGATAGGGGAGGAGTTAAATAATTATGATGAAATAATTCCCCCATTTTCCATTTTCAATGTTATTTTTATTTCCATTAATTGTGATGGTGTTTATATAGTTATTCTAAACATGTGAGATATTAACTAATGTATTAACCATGGATGATAACCCTACCTTTCACTTTTTTATTCTGGTTCTAACCATTTACATCAACCAATATATTCTATGGCATGATAATTTTTAAATAATTACACACATAAAAGTGAAACTATGAATGTTAAATGTATTAATCATAAATAAAATATGATCTATAACCTTAAAATTTCTAGGATTCAACATAAGTTATCCATGATATATTTTATAACATAAAATCTTATAGGTATTTTTCCGTTAATAATTGTTCAAAATGTGATTGCGAATTTACAAAAGCATGTCATATGGGAGTGCCAAACTAGGTGTGGAGTAAGGCCCATTTTTGTACACTAGTTCTCAATCAAGTGTATCTAAATATGGTGTTTTCATTGTTTTTCCCAAGGTACATGTTTAATTATGTAATCTATATGTATATTATGGTTTTTCCATCAAAAAATAATCCCTCTAAATCTATAACCAAATAAAAAACCATGAAAATATATTTATAATAATGAATCAAATTTTTAACACCACTTATAAATACATTTAACTATATTCTAATTCTCAATAAATTTCATCAAAAAAATTAATTCTTAATATATAACATTAAAAAATTTAATCCAAAATTCCATTGACATATATCTTATAAAAAACATCATTCATAAAGTAATTTATAAAATGAATTTCAATAAATATCAGCCTCTAAGTTGCTTAATCAAAAACCTTATGTGTATTATTTATAATTCTTAAAGTTTAACCTAGGTAAACAATTGAAAAAAACATTAATATCAAACTCAAAATGAAAAAATTATTTTATTAAATTTTATATTCTCCTGAAATTGACTTTATATTGACCCTATATTTGATAATTAAATCATTTAGAAGTCCCAAATATGGAATCTATTATTCTATTTAATTCACACATAAAACCAATTTTTTCATCCAATAACTAGAAAAGTCACATAATAACTTCCTTATCCATGTTCTAGAGTCCTTATTTAGGGAATATTATCAAATATAGTGGTCTTAAGGTGTTAAGACAAGAAGTTGTTTGAACTAGAGGTATCGTTCTTAACTGAGAGTTCCAATTTTATTTCTTCTTAACCCTCCTTAAAATATCCCATAACCATTATCATATAATATCATAAGTATATTACATATAATTATATTTTATTAAGTTAATGGAAAAATCTATATCAACCTCAAACCTTTATCAAATGGGAAATGAAATCATCATTCATGTGTATGATAGACTACAGCCTCATGGTATGAGGATTATTTTCCATAACCACCTATAATTGATGGTTACAATAATGAAATTAATGTTTAAATAATATATTTATTGAAAACTTATCATTCTAAAAAGGTGGTGTATCATTTATTTACTCGTGTTTCAATTCACTGAAAATGATAATGACATTCGTTTGTAAATGTGGACTACCACCTCAATGATGTGATGTAATTCATTTTTCATAACCAAATCACATGGATGATATAATAAGTATAATTAATGAAATAATAGAATATGGTTATAAATATGTAAAGATAAAATAATTCTTACCTTCTTTATATAATTCTCATTGAATACTGGAAATGTTACTCATTTGTACGTAAGGCCTACTGACTCGATAATTGTAACAAAGTTAATTTTTCATATTTATATTTCATTATTGGTTTTAAAAGTATGATAGATGCTTAAAAATTATAATTATTTAATTATTATTATTATTTTTATTATATAAAAATTAAATATTTGACAATAGTCAGCCTAGAAAATTCAATTCTGACATATGATCCAGATATCATCAAAAACACCTAACATAAATTTAATTTTTTTTTAAAAAATTATAACATGATGTTAAATGAATTAAATAGATAATGAACCTAAAAAAGTTTCATAATAAAGTATAAAATTAACATTATTTTTTTATATAGGAAGATAAATAATGTATGTATTGAGTCAGAATCAAGGTAAGGGGCTTTTAAAAATCATCTTATTGAGTTCCCTTTTTAAATCTTTTTAAAAAAGTCATAAGGAATATATTTGTTTAACCTATATAGAATAAATGGATTTTCCCTCCATTAGTAAGCAACAATGATTTCAAAAAAATGGTAACTTGATATCCAAATGTGTTTTACAAATGGGTTTAAAAGAGTTCATATATTTGTTTATGGGGAAATTTTTTGAAGAATAAAATATTTTATATGTTAATTGAAAATTATATGTGAAACAATTAGTCATGATATTACTTATACAAAGGTTTTATTCCCATTATAGTTCACTGTTGTTCATGGTATATATTAGACCTTGGGTTCACCCAAAACCACTCCATTGCATTTGTAAATGTTCCTTGTATTTTGGGGAAATAATTAGGTAATTACTAAATTTCATATCTTATATATTTAACTGTAACCCAGTTATTTCTTTCATGTGTTTAAAACTCTTTATGAATGTGATTCTATATGTATCCAAATAATGGTTATTATTTTTATTATTTGGGTTTTAAAGAATTAATTTAGAAATTAGTGTATGTGTTTTACGTGTGCAAAGGATTAATTTCATTATCTCAAAGTTCAAGTATTTGAAGGTAAATAATTCATGGGTTTTCATGTTTTTCACTGGAATAACAAAATTATTATTTTTATGCCCCTTACTATGATTTTTTTATCACCCCATATTTGAAAAAAAAATCACGGGGTTTAAGGATTGATAAGGGAAATGAAGAAAAAAATTTGAAAGTTGTGAATATTTTTAATAAAATAATACATGTTTTATTTTAAAAGTTTTATTTTTTTTATAAAAAATGGATACTGAATAAAATTATCCTATTTTTAATATATGTTTTTGTTATGTAAGATATATGACCAAAATATTTAAAACTCCAAACCTAGTTGTTCATTGGGATTGTAAGATAATGAAATCTAGCCTAAATAAACACAAATATGCAATCGATAAGGATGGGTCCATACATTTCTAACCCATATACATTACTATCTCACTCATAAAGGAATAAAAAAAGCTATTAAAACCCATGTTAGTCTCGAATCATGGATACCAACATTCATGTCACGCCATAGTTACCCTATATAAAAATGTCCCTACCTAACCCTAGACCTATAAGGTCTAGATTAATCCCCTTACAATTTCAAAATAAAAAATTATTTCTCCTAACCAAAGAATATCCAAGGATAACATATACTAAGATTATTTGAAACCTAATTTCAAGTAATCAAGGATATTTTCTTGACCCTTACTGGGGTCATATCTCACATCTTCTATGGGAGAGCTCTTATGATTATCATCTAGTGAAATACCTCCACATCACACAACATCAATACTTAGATGACTTCTTCTAATAACCATATGCACTAAGACATTATTAAACACTTAATTGGATTGTATTAATATATTATGAGATGTATAGTCATCTCACCCATCACCTCTATGGCAAAGCCCCTTATTCATGTGATACTATTCATAAGAGATCTAACTTATGAAACTGAAAACTAATCCCAGCCCTGATACTTTCCCCAAACCTCTAATAAATTAAACTACTATCCCCTACCCTTGGATACATATTCACTAAGTGATCTTTAAATACAAAAAATGTAAAATAGAACTTTATCTAACTCTAGGAGGCTTAATTCAACCTTATTTATTTATATATGGAACTCTTGGTCACCATCCCTTTTACTCAAACCCATATTTTCAAAAAGGATTGAAAAATAATGAATTAAAAATCATATGATTTAATATTAATGGTAATATGACCTTCTAAATGGAGTTATTGTCCTCAATACATGCTCTTTCAGTCCTCATCCATTCACCCTCAACTTTGAACCCCTTTAAATTCCATAACACTGAATAATTAATTGTAAATAATAATGTAGTTAATTAAAAAAATTATTCAATCTATTTATAATATCATAAATACTCACCATGTGGTGTACCTATAATGAAATGGTGAAAATAGGTGGCTTCTTCCCTACTCTAATGCTCATGGGTCACTGTAACATAAATCCCCTTCAAATCAAGATGATTCCACCATTCTTAGTGAAATATTCAATAACCCCTATAATAAATAGTAATTTTTTTAATAAAATATTAGAATAAAAATAACAAGATAATGAGGAAATGATAACTCCAAAATGTCAAGAAATATACACAAAGAGAACCCATGTCAAAGAGGAATAAAGTGAAGAAGGATAAGGGGATAAGTTGATTTAAAGGACCATTCCTGATGCCTTTGCATTCTAAATACAGATAGAGTCAATAAAAAAATATATTTCTACCCATGAATCATAAATAAATAAAAACATTCCTTATTATGGTATTGGATATAAGGCTCACAACATGATTCCCTCGCCTGTTCACCACTAATGGTGTGACCCCTTGGGTCACAGCATAACACAAATTCCCAAATTAGAACCAAATATTTATATTTTATCTTTCATTGTAATTCCCTCCTCCTTTTATGATATACACATGTCCCTTCCTGGTGTGTACCTTGAAATCCACACAATGATGCCTCCCCTTGAGATATTCCTCACTATATGTCCTAAGGGTTATAACATGACAAACCATTATCAAAAAAACTATATGGCGTAAATAAAAGTTCATAGAAGTTACATAAGGTTTAGGATCAAGGCATTATTCTCTCTATCATGAAATGAAAACTATATGTAATATCATTTTCATCTGAAAAAAATACCACACAAAAATATTTCACGTTATGACACTAAATTGTTATGTCATGTCCTATTTAACTCTTAACCTTTATTTCATGGTTCCCCTTTTAATCAATGATGTAACCTTAATCATACCCAGGTCATAGTGTCCCTCACATGTTATGATGTAATGAGACACCTACAATAAAGTTTTCCTAGATAGGTGACCCTAAACCTGATTCAATATTCACCAAAGCCCTACAGGCCCTATTCAAGCCTATAAATACATCCAAAACATCTCCTTGGGATGTTACAAACCCTGTAATCCATATGTGATTCCCAATTATAAAATATTATCCTTATTTTAGGATATATATTAAAAAATTCCCTTAAAATAATGACCTGTAAATTTGTGTTTCATTAAAAATGGTTTCTTCAATATGAACCAAACAAACAATACATTCTAGAAAACTATTTAGATATGAATGATTTACATTCAAGGTTTTAAAAAGTATGCACTTATACTTTAAGAGATTATATAAATAATTTTGACATTCATGGTTACTATAAATGGTTTAGAAAAAAATTCATCAACCATGAATATTCTACTGGAATGAGAATCATGGTTTTCCCAAAAAACATGCACAAAGAAAGCAAATTTTCTAGGAAATGATACAAATATTGAATATACATGGTTGGGAAACATTCTTCATAAATTTGGCACAAAGAATCCTAATAACTTTCCATCACACTGATACTTAATAATTAGGGAAATGTTTTAGATTATAGAGACATGTTTCAACGAATTATCCCCATTCCATCATTTTATCATACAAAATTATCCATATTCTCATAAATTAATATTCCAATCTATAGCTCAACATATTATTTATTTAATTTTCCTTAAAATCCCAATCACACTAGCTTATAATGCACCTATTTAGGCATATTACATGTTTTTTTACATGAATTATTATTATTTAATCCATGATAATCCACATCCATCTTACACACATAAAATATCATGAAATAAATAAAAATAATTACATTAAAAAACAATCCAAAAAAAACACACATATTAACTCCAAAACATCACTGCATGCCTTGAAAATCCATAAAAAACCTAATAATATTGGTAAAATTTGAAACCATCATCATATATTTTTTATAAAATAAAATAATTGATAAATATAAACACAAGTTCAAAATAATATAATTGAAATACACTAAAACCCTAAAAACCCTATATGGAAATAGTCACTCTCCTAGAGAAGGAATTAGACCTCATGTGGGTAATATTTATTCAAATAATCATTACTAAATAATTTTTTAAACAAAATAAATAGATTCTACAATTGGAAACCAAAAATAAACTCTTCTTTAAAACCATTCTAAAAGATAAAAAGACTCCATATTATAAAATATTGAATCCATTTTTACATTAATAAACCAACCAAACACCAATCCAACCATAACACTAATAAAAAATAAAATTTTATATACATCTCACAATTCATTTTGATATCACATTTGATAAGTATTAACATAAATATACATATAATAATGAATTTATAATTTATAATTTTATAATTGGGTCGTAATTTTATAAAAACTACTTTTCCCATTTCTAAAATAAAATTTTAATATAGATCAAGAAACAAAAAAAATGATATCATCAATGAAAATAATTTCATTACACATTTAAAACCATGTAATTGAATAATTTTGAAAATATTTTACATATTAAAGTATCATTTTTATAAAAATAACATAAAAGAACTATGTGAAACAATATCTGATTGTGTGAGAATTATAAATACACATGTACCCACTTAATTATAAACATTCAAAATAAGATAAACAAAACCAGAAGAACCATGACATTCCAATTATAGAAAATACTAAATGACTTAATTGAAAACTAATTAAAAATCCTTCCCTAAAAATTGAAATAATAAAATAAATTTATATCTATCTAAAATTAAATACACAATAATCATTTTTTATCTATATAATGAAATCACATATTATGATAAATTGTATTTCAACAGCTATTAAAGTATTTCCGTATCAAAAATAAAATTTCTTTCAAAATTTTTATAAGTCTTAGAAAAACCAAATCATAAAGAAGTTATTATATCCAATTATTTTAAAATAACTACTTGATTCAAAAGATAAATAAATATGAATACCCGTTATTTAGTGTAAATAAAAATTGCAGTTAGATATATAAAATAATCCAAAAAATAAAAGTTCAATAAAAATTCCTTTCATAATTTTATTTTATAAATAAAATAAACATGATTTTATTCAACCAAAGGGATCTTTAGATTAAAATTTTTACTAATAAATTCTAGATGCATGAATCACCACCAGTAGTTAAATATACTAATAAATAATATGTATCAATAAACCATTTCAACTAGATCACCATTGATCTAATTAATTTATCATTATACATACAACTTATATAGCTACATTATAATTAACATAATCAAAATCTATTTCTTTGAATCCTAAAAAAACAAACCCCATCTAAATAATTAAACTCTATAAACAATAGACCAATAAATAAAAATTCATCTAATTCCCTGATTTTAGAACAATAAATGATTCATATTTAAAAGCTATAGAATGAGGTCAACAAAAACCATAACTTTCTAGAATATCAAATGAAATAAATAATAATTTGGAGTAGTTATTAATAATTACCAAAACACATTGTGATAACGTTTTTAACTACATTAAATTCTCTCATTTGGAGTTACTACAACATAAAAACTTCTATTTCAATATAAAATTTCATACCCTTTGATTTTTTAGAAATTAATAACAATATGGTGAAAATGAAACTCCATTAAAAAATTATCAAAAATACAATTTACGAATCTCATTTACTTTTAAACCTCAAAGTTCTATACCATTATCATAGAAATGCCTTTCTCTATAAATTAGAAAAAAATTTATATATAAAATAATAGGTTTTATATTTCTCGAAAATTATACGACTAACTTTAAATTTCACGGTATATAGGAATCAACCAATAATCATTTTACTACCACCAAAATTATAATTTAAGATATAAATTCATACAAAATTATATCTTGGAATATTAAAATAAATTATAATATCACCCAAAACCAATCAAATATACACTAGATGTTTATAAGAATCATCCAACCACTTTGAAAAAATAGCTCATTATTCTTGTAATTGAAAATATAAATTATTTTCTTTAATAAGTAAATTATAAGGCATAACTCTTAAATAACATGAAATAATTAAAACTCATAAAGTGTTGACAGAAAACACTAAATCATATATATTCCATGTTATATTATGTTTACAATATAAATGGGTTGATAAGGTCCATTCATGGATTACTTTCCATGTTTTGATGATCCTTCCTCTACCTACCTCCCAAATACTCACTCACACATAGATAAAGTTTTGTAAAATATTTGTCTGAATACATAGACATAAAACTAAAACTAGAATTTAACAAATAAATAAATCAACAAAATCTTATAAAGGATATAAATTTAATGTTTAAATACAATAACACTAACAACATAAATAAAAAAATTCTTTATAAAATTAAATAAAAAACCAAGTATATATTTATGACACATGATCCGTCATATGAATTCACTTCTATTACTCAATAACTGAGCTAATTGTCCAATCATAAAAATCAGATCAATAATCCTACCTACAAAAGAAACAAAAAGAATAGAAAACTTTATACACACCATTATGTTTATATAGGATGTGAGTGAAATCATTATATTATACTATAATATATCTATGTAATTAATTTTATAATATATGCCTAATAATAGAGTTCAAAATTAAATTTTAAAATAATTTTATTAATTATATACAGTAATTAAAAATAGGAAAATTTCATTTCTATTTTAGGAAAAACATTATTCTTTGTAAATTTTTAAGGGCTATATGTATAAAATAATCCAAATGTGCAAAAAAACATATCACAAAAATTAAATCATAAAATAAATTGAATCACAACCAAAGATATAGTGAAATATATGAAAAAACCTCCATCTTATTGAGGAAATCTGGGACCTCTCTAATGTGGGAAAATCTATCATCTTATGATGAATTACCACATATGCAAACCTAATCTTATCCAAATTTGCCTCATTGAGTAGAAACCCCTTATACAGAGAGAAATCATAGTTAAGGGACTTTATTAATATATAAATAATTAATTCTGAATCACTTTTCATTTATTTCGCATAAGGTATAACAAGTTCTATTATAAATATATTAATCCCAATCACCCTCAAAATAACAACCAATTTTATCAAATCTACATCATAATTATTAATATAAAAAAATTCCAAAAATTATTACAAAAACATGTTAAAGTTAAATTATATTGAAAAAATCATCTAATAAATATCAATATAAACCATTCCATACATTTCCTTTAAAAGTTTAACATAGATAAAAACAACTAAAATGAATTTATAATAATAAAATACATGTTAAACAAAACATATTAATTAATTTGAGTCAATGATAGTTCTCATGATATTTTATTAACTGAATTTAGTTCATGAAATATATCTTATTAAAGTTTACTCTTAATTACCATTGAAATATCATTTATAAGAATCGATTTAAATTTTAAAAATAATATAAATTTAGTTTTAAAAAAATTAACCTCTAGGGAACTTCAACAAACACTATGTGGGTATTATTTATAATATTAGAACTAAAATATACCCAAATGATTGAAACCCCCTTTTATGTAAAACCCCAAACCAATACTTATAGGATCTTATGTTCAAAAAAATATTCCTTATATAAAGTCTTTTAAATCAACCAATGAGGCCAAATTTTAACCATTAATACTTACAATATCAATGATAAATATTGAGTCACCAACATTCCAAAGGCCATTTAGGTTTAGAGTGTTAGATATATAAGAAAAATAATTAACTATTAAATTCAATGTCTTTCTAAATTATTGGAAATTTTTTCCAAGACATTACAAATTACTTAATCCATAACAAGTCTTCAACATCTCTATCATACTCTCCACACATGTGATTTTATTTAATAAATATCATTTGGAATAATTTTCTTCATAACATGGGGAAATTGAAACATTACAACGGTGATCTCACACAATTATTATGAAAATTTATATTCTAGAGGCTAGTATAAAATAAATGAAGCATGAAAAATATGGTAGGAAACAATTAATAATCAAATAATTTGATATAAGAGATCACTAGAGCTTGAAAAAAAATCAATGTATGACATAACAATATAAACAATCAAAAGGATAATAATAACAAACAAGATGGTCATATAATGCATAATTATAGATATATTGATCTTTTCCATCAAGGCTTCATCAATACATTATTATTGACATGAAGGCTACATTTGAGTCATCATTTTTATCATCAACGTCACAACCATGAAATAATGCTTGCATTGGGTACACATACACCAAATACCCAAAAAGAATTATCATATGATACTAATAAATATATTTAGGGGTTATATACTTGTCATGACCCAAACCAATGGGGCTCGAGCCGAAACTACCGCATGCCCGACTCCATAGGCCAGGGCCTAGAGATAGCAGTGGAAGGCATTACTAATATGGGAGGTTTTTTATTAATTACCTATATGCACACACCTAATTCTCTCCATGAAAAATTTCAGATATATCATAATAAAATATCCAACCTCTATAAAATATATCATGCATGTAAAACCTTAGGTAATACAATAGCACGATATAAAAAATTGAGAAGGAAAGAAATTAAAATGCATGCCAAACCGAAATGATGCCCAAACCTAAAATTAACAATAAAGTAAAGTCATTAGAGAGCCTGAATCCATATCTCCAAACTATAACCACCATACATGGCCTAATTTACCAGGTATCCCTATACTCTTATGTAATTTCCAAAGACATGTTTTCCATCTACATAAGACATGAAATGTGTGGGAAAGTCCTGTGAAGGGGTGAGTATATACATACCTATTAGGACACCTATAAAGAAAAAAGGGAATCAGAAGAGACATCATAGGAATAGAAAACTCAAACCATATCGAGAGTGTAACAAAATACACCATCATGGATATAGATATATATATTCTCAAAAAAAAGGAATCAAAAATTAAATAGAAATGGGATATTTATCTCATATCCTAGGCCGGGAAAGAGGGTAAAGTCACAAGAGTTTCATCAATGAGGACATGCATCTCACATGTCTATAGGGAAGAAGGTTCCATGTAGAGCCATGCCTTTAAATTGTGTCTCACTTTTGGGGGTCCAAAATATCCAAATAGAGGACCCGCTCCCAAGTGTGTTGAGGGGGGATGGGTCCACTCAGTGTTTGGAAGTCCCACACACTATATGATAGGGGGTACCACTCAATATATAGATGACTCGTGTCCTAGTCCATTAGGGGATACCACTCAGTAGATAGAGGTCACGCTCCCTATCCAATATGGGGTTCCACCGAATAGATATAGGACCCACACCCTAGTCTGTCAGGGGGTACCACTTAGCAGATGGATGACTTGTGCCCTATCTAATAGAGAATACCACTATGTAGATAGAGGACTTGTTCCCTGGTCCATTAGGGGTGTACCACTTCGTAGATAGAGGACTTGCGCCCTAATTCCATAGGGGGTACCACTCTAATGATCATTTTTTTATCACTTCCTTCATCGAGAGCTTCCTAATAAAGCTTCACAGTCATAAGATCTTGTATCCTATGTCAAAATCTGACATGATGGCCACCGTCATATTATAAGTAAAAAACACTTAGCATAGTCTACTCTTTTGCAAAAATCCTAGTCTAAACAAAGGAGATAAGAGAGTTATAAGTTTCATAAATAATGAGGGTACATGGTGTGTATGTGGGCCCACGCGACACATGGTCTCACCCTACTGGATGGTTGTGTCACTTACAAAACATGACTCACTACCCATATAGCTCTACCTGACATCTAAGGCGACTACACGGTGGGCCTCATCTGCCTGAGGTCCTTCACATTTTCTTGTCCATGTCTATATAACTTTGACGTGTCTATGTACACTATTTTTATAAATGTATGTACCCATGTTTGTGTACTCACGGATTACGCACTCGATCTCCATCACCGATTCACATGGTCTGTGGTGGTCCCACACATAATGTGATATTTTAAAAACCCATAAACCATATCTTATGAAATCAGCTTCATATAAAAACATGTTTTCATTATACTACACATCATGTAATGGAGTGTTTAATAGAATTTCAGATCCACTACACGGGATCCAACTATGCCTCTGGCACCTTGAATCACACCTCTAGGTCACTCAAAGTCAAATTGTGGAGGGTCCATTTGTCTTTTATGGTCATCCTATGTCCATAAATCAGATTTTATTATTGAATGATGATTATTCTTATGCCTCGTCCACCAGCCATCATACTCAACCGTTCCTGGATCCCATATCCTTGGGAATCACCACCCATAATTTTCAATTCACCCAAATCCATTCTCTAATCTATGATCCATTTTTTGCCCATGAATCTACCAGGAATCTGAGGGTCTGATCATGCTCGATCTCACATGACATTGTCGAACCATGGTCTATGTGGGACAATAGAGAAGATCATGAAGAATGATGGGGGAAGATCACATAAATAGGGATGCAACAATATTTGGTCAATCATTATTGGCAATGAATATAAATTGGGAATAATTTTTGTGATAAATAATTGAAAAAAATAATAATTTGATGCATGGGCACATGAAATGGATCAATTAAATGCATATCATAGAATATGAATTGATCATGCTCATTAATTTAATCATATATAGAGGAAACCAAAAATAAATATCCCTAACTCAATATTGGATCATTTTATGATGAATAAGGTGCTTTCCAATGATGGAGTAAGATTTTTTTTCCTTCCCCACACATTGATTTTCTATTATCTGATTGATTATTATCGTCTGGTCTTGATTCACCAACAGGTTGTGGAATTCTCCTGTCAAAGATCCTAGGGTTATGAAGACAACCCTATAACCCCTTCATATTGATTCTTATATAGAGGAAATTATTTTTCAATTGTTTAATTAATTAATTAATTAACTAAATAAATAATTCATTGAACACACTCTCTGGTGACCGATTTATAGAAACAACCCACATTGAAAAAATTTAGTTCATGCATAGGGTAACCATAGAATTCCATATTCAAATTTCATCGTAGAATTTTTATCCATGAATCTTTTTAATATTTATCCCATTTTTGGAAAACATGTACACATGTGATATAATATATATTTAATATTTCTAAATAAATTATGGGAACATCAGGCCTTGGAATCTCATATCATCTTAGCGCACAGATCTGGAAGTATTTCTAGATATATTTTGAATTCTTTAAATGAAAAAACATGATCGATACATTATTTCCTCCTTAAATATTTTCATCCTTGTAAAGAAAAAACTAAGAAAACGATTGGGATACTAAGACCGAATCTAGCTCTCCCCCTCTTCGGATCACTCATACATGATCCTATACTGCTACATCACATGTACCAATGGTATGTTTCATCCCCACTAGTTCATATCCTTCTAGTCCTTGATCACCACCAGGTGCTCTTCAAAAGTAGCTCAATCCTCAATGTCTAGATCTCCCTAGTAAATAATGCACATAGAGACATGTAAATATCTCTGAAACTATAACACATGGAATACTCCTTGCAATATATCAAATTTTGGGGATAGGTTGAGGTGGTAAGAAACCTTTCCAACCCTCTACAATATCTAAAATCTATTAATTAACCTAAAGGACATCTTGAATCCCTAGTCGAACCTCCTCAATACTCACTATGGGAAGACTCTCAAGAAAATTTGTCCTCCCTGCTCAAACACCAAGGTCATATGATATCAATATAATTATTATTTATGCCTACTATGGGCTATCTTTATTCACTCATATATCACCAGGACTTTCTCCATTATAACATACACCATATCCGACAAAAACAAAGATGTTCGATTGATCTTAGTTCAGCATAAGGGGGACCTACAAGGTCCCTATTATAGATACTTGAAGGGGAAAATGTTGGTAGTAGAGTGGTCACTATTATTATATGAAAACACTACTACTATAGTGATCCTTGAATCTTTGGCCAATGTCAAACACGTAAGCTCTTATTATATACTCCAGCATCATGATAGTGTGCTCGAGCCATGGCTGGCTAGGAGTATGAAACTAATCCAACTAGATCTAGAGAAAATGAACTTGCATTACAACATGACTCCCATGATTATGATGATGGAAACATAGTCATGGATAGTCTGGGTGGGGCATGGAAGGCTCAGAAACAGAGGTGATGTGGAAGGAATTCAAGGGGATACGGTGGCTACAATGGAAGTAGGGGTAACAACCATTGATAAATGTTGTTTGTTTTTCTTGGTTATTTTTTTCACTTTTACTCTTTCTCCTTTATTCTTATATGTGTACTTTTACTTTTAATAATAATTTTATGAATCATGGAATCACCTCCATGATTCACACTATTTGGAACCCTAAGGCTCTTTGTAACTTATCATTCCAGATAAAGGGATGCCCCGTCCACATCAAGGTGTCCAAAGGGGATGTAATCCAAGAGAAATAAACCACAACCAGTTGTAGTTCCCTACCAAGATAATAAAACATAGAACATATGAGAATCTCTTAGGTGGATCCCAGGAAAACAATGCATCGATATTTTTTTGGGTCCACAAGAAATACATTCTCAATAATGGAATAACCTAGAAAGTGAACATCATGGATCCAAAACTTGAACTTTAAGAGATACCCATAATTATGGTACTCCCAAAAAAATCTAAGACAATTGTCAAGTGCTCTTTATGATCCTCCTCTAACATAGGGTATATGAGTATGTCACTAATAAAGACAACAAAAAATAAGTCCAAGTACGACTACGATATCATATTAATCAAAACCATAAACACAGTGGGGGAATTCATTAGATCGAAAACCATCACTAGGAACTCATAGGTTCTATAGCGACATCAGAATGTTTCCATTGGAATATCTTCCTTGTGAACTCCCAACTGGGGTTTCCTGAATTCATATCAATCATGAAGAACCATCATCTTCCTTGTAACTGATCAAAGAGGATGTCAATCCTTGGAATGGGGAACTTGTGGTTTATCATGTCCTGATTCAGGTGATTATAATCTATGAAAAGCCGAAACAAATCTCATATCCCTTATTCAAAAACATTATCAGAGCAGCCGAGGGGGACACACTAGGTTTGATTAATCCCTTCCCTCAAAGGCCCCCTAACTACAAAAGTAGCTCTTAAAGCTTGTTTGGGGTCATATTATATTCCTTAGAAGATATCATAGTAGTCTCAAGGTCCATGTCAATGTAAAATTCCATCTCCCACCTCGAAGCTAGTCCTAAAATGTAATCATAAAAGAAATTGATAAAATACACCATGAATGGAAGAATCTAGATGCTTAAAGAGCTCATTGAGCCAAGGGATACACTCACTAATTAATGGGTAATGGACTGTAACCTCTTGGTCACAAAACCCACTCTCCCTTCCATGATATCTCTCTCACCCATAAAAGATAATCTTATCCCATTAGTGATAAGGTATATAAATCAAATTTTGTGATAGTCTATCTGGTCTCGGAGTATGGAAACCCAATACATACCCAATACGATGCCATATGATCTCATTGTGATGACCAAAAGGTCCCACAATAACATCTCTTCACTAAGGGATATCTTGCTCTGCTAGCAGAAACAATATATAGAAGAAACCTTCCCTATAGAAACCCTATGAAAAATATATTGGGCTAACGTCTCAACTAGGACCTTCATATCTCTCACCGAGTCTAGAAAAGTTAACGAATGACTCACACTTATGTCTAATAATAATGAATTAATAGTATATATACATATCTTACCTTTGATCATATTTTTTGCCATTGGTTCATATGCTTCAACAGCCTATAACTTCCCACCTCCCTGACTGCTAACTCCCTAATCATGACATGGTGCACCTAGTGGTGGTGGTGGAATGAGATCATAATGTCATCCCACACCCATAGTTCCTCCTCATCGAGCCTCAATTTCTCCTCTACCAGCTCCTCCTCCCTGGAGGCACCCCACCCTTTCCAAATAGATCATCCGGGAAATTCTTAGGCCATGTCAGTCTATCCACTATCTTTTAACCCATGTCATCACGTCTGGTAAAGAAATCATGTTCCATGTGACCTATCATGTCATGTGAAAAGAATTTCCCCTCTAGACACTTCCATGATCCTCTATGTGGTTCCAGATCTGCATGACCACTTATATGAGTCTGTTAGTGTGGGGTCTCTTATACCAAGACCCTTCCAAATGATGCCTGTTATCTGCTGCAGTGGAATAATCCCTTGACACCCACTACCAAATCCAACTACATGGAATCCCTCTTATAGAAAGTTCTCCATCACCCAAACTCTTCCTAACACTCTATCATAAGTGGGAATGAATAAGGATACCACACTAGAAATGATTTCTCTATGGAGACCCTACTGAAACATTTGTGCCCGGAAGTATACATCTCAAATCCTATTGAGGGAGTACCATGTATGGTCTTTAAACCTAAAAATATAAAAAGAAATTGTCACATGTCTTTGATGAAGATCTAGAATCTATAGAGTCTAAAATAATTTCAAGAATAATTGGTAATAATCTTCATGAAATAGCTGCTGGAAGTTTTCTAATGAGTGTGTTGACTTCTTGTGCATCTACATAACATGAGTACCCCAGCGCTAAGCTACTCTGTTGAAAAGGAAAACATCCAGCACAACCACATGATCATTTGGTGTTCAAATAATCCTAAAAACATAGAATAGTGACTCTATCCAATAATCTAGTGAAAGGGGATCAGTCCAAGTATGGAGCCTTAGCAGTCTCTGGAACTGAAACTCACAATGTGTTGTAAGCTTGTGCACATCCGTAGACTATTCTTCTTGTATGATCTTCATTTTGACAGGTGGGGAGCTTCTACCAATCCACCTCGAAGATTAATCTCACATGATGGCCCTTGAACTGAGGACTCACCCTCATTAGATTTGTGTCATGTTCAATAATTGGTAGCATGAATGAAGTCTTCATAAGGAAATCCTAAAAATTTAATCATGAAGTACCATAGTCATATTACCATATATATATAGGGATCTGACTCATAAAGGATAGTAAAAAAGAAACAATTCAAAATGATTCATGTACCATTGATCCCTGTAACCAATGTATTAGTATACCAAGTCAAAAAGTAGGTTGTTAGAGTCTTAATGTATAGCTAAATTGGCCACTACACCAACACTTGATTTCCTGGTTTGAAAGAAACAGTCATGAAATGTTGACATGGTTTCACTAAATCCCAACCAAATCCTTGTAATATTATAACTACAATTACCATCCCAATGAATGGACCACCTCTAATACTAATATGTCATGACCCAATCCAATAGAACTAGAGATGAAAATACCCCAAGCCTGCCTCTATCTGTCAGGGGATGAAAATATGCACCGAAAGGTAGAACTAATATGGGATGCCATTGCATATGTACCAATATGTACACACCCACCATATCCAAGTTGAAGTGTAGAGAAATAATAATAAAAGATACAACATCTAGAGAATAAACCATGCATGTAAAATCTCTAAGGAATCCAAGAGTGTGACAGTGTAAACTAAAAAAGAAAATGGGAGAAAATACATATCCAACAAGAAAGATGCCCCAACCTAAAAATATCTATAAATTAATGTTCTAATAGATACAAACTCTAGATCTCCAAAAAAATAACCACCATACGTGATGTAATACACTATGTATCCCCATTCCCCTCTATAATCACCGTTGACCTATCTGTAATCCTCATAAGAAACAATGCATTTTAGAAAAGCCCATGTTGGGGTGATTAATACATACCTAGTAGGGAAACCTGAAAGATGAAGGGGTAGTGGTAAGAGACATGATTGGAATGGAAAACTCAATCCATATAAATATAGTAACAAAATCTTACAACATGGAAAAAAAGTATATATATATTCTCAACAAAAGAATCTCACAGGATAGAGAAAGGTGATTTCAAACTCATAGCCTTTCCTACGAAAGAGCGAAAATATTTCCAATAGTTTGATCAATGATCTCTAGAATCTCACACCTCTGTCTAGAAGAAGAATCCATGATGATACATGCCTCTCCAATATGCCTCATAGTAGAGGGAAAAAATCTTCAAATAGAGAACACACACTCTAGTGTAATAGGGTACATCCACTCACTGTAAGGAGGACCCATTTACTATCCCAGAGTATGGTAACACTCAATAAATAGGGGATCTATTTCATAGTCCATCATGGGTAGTACCAACTTTTAGATAGGGGAATCACTCCCTATTTGATAGGGGTACCACTCTGTAGATAGAGTACTCGTACATTAGTCCATCTAGGGGTACCATTAAGAATATAGATTACCTTCACCATATACAATATGGTAGTCCCACTAAATATATAGAGTGCCATTTCCCTATTCTATTAGGGGATACATCTCAATAGATAGAGAACTTGTTCCCTAATTCCATAGGGGGGTACTACCATAACAATCATGTCTGATCACTATCATCATCAAGCACTTCCTATAGAATAACTATGCTCAGAATATATCACATCATATATAGAAACCCATAACTAAGGCCACCACAATGTTCTATTCATAAAAACTCTTAGGACTTGGTACTCAAGGGCTAAAATTCGAGTCCAGACAAAGGATATAAGGTTTTCACCAATTTGGATGGAGATGATTTTCAGAGGATGAAAGAAGTTTTTCAAAGTATTTTGTCTTTTTATATCAAAGAAATGAAAGAAATGCACTTTATGAAAGTTGAAAATTAGACTTACCATCATATTTAGAACACTAGAATCACAATTCTCATGAAATTATATTAAATTGAGAAGATGTTTTCTGGAAGAAGAGGATCATCAGACTCACCTCGATACTAGAATGAAAGGATGATCATAATGAGATGATGCTTCGCAGTCTACCTTGCTCTGATGAAAAACCCCGATTATGATATGTTTTTTCTATTTCATAATTCATAATTATTATATAATAAATTTTATTGAAAATTGAAAAGAAAAGGATGGAACATGTTCATCTAATCGTATTTAGGTTTGGATTAATGAAAGAATGATGTTTTTAGAAGGTTGGAAAGTTACAATATTTTCCATTAAAAGTAAGAAAATACTATAGTTGATATTAAAATGTATCAATGTTGTGAAAGAATTCATGATACAAACTATGTTTAAAGAAGATGAAATTTTGTGAATAAAAACTTTTCATTCTCATTCCATTGGTTTGTGATGAATGGTCACAAAAAATTTTTAAGGATAGGATGGTTTTTGGGAAATGTAACAAGACGAAGATTATAGTTTTTAGTCCGACCAATAATCCGAATGATTTATATCATTGAATAAATAAGTTGAGTGATAGAAGATAATTATTATATTATTTAGAATATTAAATATGTTTTTGAATTCATAGTTGATAGAACTGGTCCAGTGGATGCGGTGGGCCACCGATCATCTGAGGAAGAATTATTTTGTTAGGACCAATAAGAAAGAAAAGAATTTGTCTTTTTTTTAGACCGATGTTGGTGATGAAATTTAGAGACCAATCAACATTGTTTTAAACCATTTCCATCAATATGATTTTTTAGTTGTTTATAATTTGGTCGAGATAAAATAAAACTCTTATTTATTTTCAAGATCTTCTGAATCTAGTGGTACAAGACTATTAGACTGAAGTAGACACTGAGGACTTTATCAAATAGAAAATATTTGATCCAGGAAAATAAGAAAAGGATAATGTATTGTTTCTTGTAAAATTATTATCAAGGGGATCATAGAAGTGATTGATGAAGTTTGAATAATAGTTTACATATGTTTTACTTGGTTCATAGAAACATAATGAAGAAATGGGAATTAGAGGTTGGTTCTGAGAATCGTTTGTAGAATACATATGTTTTTTTCTATTGGTACAAAGAAACATAATCCATTGTCTTCATCATAATGGTAAAATAAAAATTAAAAATCGAAATCAAACTGATGAATGTTATGAAGTTTGAAGCGATATGAAGTTGTGAGTAAATTCAAGTATAGTTAAGAAGCGTTGAAGAAGTCAATGATTGATATGAGACTTACGGTGAATTAAATATTTGGAAAATTTAGTTGTGTTTCAAATATTTTCAAAATCTCATCCAAACCATTTGTTGGAACCTATAAATAGAGGAGGTACTCTTTACATTCCTGACACCAGTATTATGTGTAGAAGAAGAGAGAGAAACATTGAAGTTATAAGAAAAGGAAGATTTCATATTCTGATTTACTATGGAATTTTTTCGATCATAGGGTGAAATGAGAAGAGAGTAGATCACAATTATAGTATCTAAAATCAGACTAATTAATCATAATGGTTTTTTAGACAGAAGAAGAAATATTTCAGAATTGTTTTAGCGGTATTATGACAGAATTATATTTTTCGTATTGAGTAATACGACTGGTATATCAGACTGGGAAATCAAACTAAGTGTCATTATAAAGTCTATATGTAGTTATTTATTACTGTTGGGTATGAAATTGAAGATTTTTTATGAAGATCATAATTTAAAAAGTTTAATAAGAAGCATCGTAATATGTTTGTTAGACAAATTGAATTTGATCATTTCATGCTACTTGAAGAACATGCACTATTGTATTGTATGTAGTGTTACATGAGTGTGATGGCATATCCTACTCATTTTCTTCAACACAAAATGATATTTTATATTGGATTTTGTGGTATTAGATTTTTCCCAAACCATACTAAGGATGTAGCTTCTATTTTATAGTAGTGATCCTTGTAAATTCTTGTGTTCAGGTGGTTGTGTTTTGGTTTTGTTTTCAAAAAGTTTACAACTCTTTAACCAGAGTTTAAGGTTGTTTCTAAAGTAAGGAAACTTAACATAAAAATATATTTATGATTCACACCCTCTCCATATCAGTGATACTTTGGTCCAGACACGAAACTGACATATACGATAGGTATAAGTTTCCTAAAAAAGAAGGGTATACAGCATGTGAGGGGCCAAAATGGTGAAACAGAAAGGGTGAAACAATTTTTGGATATGAATTATTTTCCAAAGACTAAAAATGATAAATATCAAGATTGAGAAACAATTGAATAAAAAATTTAATCTGATTGTTCGGGCACATGCAAAGGCTTAGCTCAACAAAAATCAAAGAATATGAATTTATATTTCTCAGTAATTAAATCATATAGGGATGAAACCAAAAATTATGAGACATACCTCAAGATAATATAATTAGATGATGAATAATGTGATTTCCAATGAAGGGGAATATTCATTGTTTTCATCGAAATTCAATTTTCCTTCATCGAATTTTTAATTTTCATCTGATCCCAATTCACCATTAAGAGGTGGTGTAATTATCCTCTAAATTTTCCTAGGGTTATGTGTCTGACCCTATATTTATTCAATAATAATTCTTATAGATATGTAATTAGGTTTTTTAATGAATTAATTAATTAATTAATTAATTAGTTCACTAAACACACACTCCAATGAAGGATTTATCCAAATTCCCCATGTTGACCAAATTTAGGTTGTGCCCAGGGTAAAACATGTGTTTTGGATTCAACCATGGTGTTGTGGTTTTGATCCGAGACTATATAATAGTTATCTCGTTATTTCTCAATAACCGAACATGCGTGATATAAAAATATATTTTTTATTTTTAGAAAAATAATTCTTGAGACACTAAGCATTGGAATCATGAGTTATCTTAGTTACCAGCTCCCAAAATATTTATAGATATATTTCAAAACTGTATAAGGAAAAAACAGGGTTCCTACAATACTATCAGGCCCCACCCATCACTTATTTAATTCTAATTCATTCACCATGTGAATGATAGTAATATCAATTCGATGCACAATCAACTTTCCTTGGTAATAAATAATAATATATATTAAGATACAAACTTATGGGATGAAAGTAATTTTCTAGTCAATAAATGAACTTAATCCACCCAATGAAAGAAGTTGGATGGTTAAACCATCCAGAATCAAATTCCTAGGTAATCAATCATCTTATATACTTGAATAAAAAGTATATCAATTATGAATATTTCCCTAATAAATAAGTGGAGTACATTTATATATTAGAATCCTTAAACTAACATTGTATAGTATATTGTATATATAGTTAAGTAAAAATTTCCTCCAATCAATTAATTTTTGGGTATCTAGTTTTATTCTCATCAAATAAATGTAAAATTGTTTGTTTATAGTGTAAAGGATTTGGAAGAAGAATCATGACTAGACGTAGTGGATGATTAAGAAAGAAAAAAATAATAATTGTTTTCCATGATTTTAATACCCCAAACGAAAATAGTGTGAGATAATTTAGTTCATGGAACATATTCAGACCATAAAAAGGAATCATGTGGTGAATAAAATCAGATCCCACTAAAGTAAAATTTAGATAAAAACACCCTTACGGTAATGGTAATGTGTGAATAAGAAGAACATAATATGAAATTAAATTATAATTAAATGAAAAATATTGATTATAATTTATGTAAATATGGAATTTAATACACCATATATAATAAATTATGGTGTACAATATCAGTCATGTCTCATGGAATTGAAAATAGATTCATTTAATACTTACATACTAATAAAATTTTGAATAAAAACCCCTTGAAGTATATAATTTCAAATGAAACATTAGAAACCATGACTAAGGGGAGGATCCTAATAAAAATTATTAAAGGGGAATAATATACACCATGTAATTGAAAACACTATGTATAATCAGAGATATATCTCAATGGGTGAAAATTGAGACAAGAAACCCTTACCATAATTTCTAACATCCATAAAAGCACTAGAATCTCATGTATAAAAAAATAATTATCTTAATCACATTTTTAAAAACATTATTCGCATATATATATATATATATATTTAATTTTATACACTTATTTTTTAACCATATATGAAAAATATATTACTCGGTTGTAGATTATTCCCATCAACGGGTTTTAGGAAATTTTGATTGTTTGTTTCGTATAAGTACGAGGGTGATAAGGTTGATTCTTAATTATTGGTTCAAATTTAATCATTAAAAGATAAAAAAATATTATAGAATCATGTTTCTTCATTTATTTATCATTTCCCATTTTCATTTGGTAGATTATGAATTCATGGATTGTGAAAAAATGACATTTTGATGAACTGATTTCGGTACGTTTAATGATCGAAAGGTGATATGTTAAAAAGAATATTAAATTTTAATAACAATTTTATGTTATCATAAAATCAAATTAAATTAATTATTATTACATGATATCATCCTTATATAATAATATTTAATAAATCATGAAATGAATATTATAAAAATGTTCTTGTAGATGGTAAAATCGACCCAAATGCGAGCATGTTATAATGATTTAACGATTAAGTACATGTTTTTATATAATGTTAATATTTATTTTATAGAATCATATAAATTTCATAAATTTACTTTTAATTATTTAAATTAATAATTATAACCATCCATGAATGGTGGTTATGAAAAATGAAATCCATCATTCTTGAACATGGTAGCCCGCACGTATGCCTTATTAACAATTAAATTTGTAAAAAATAAGATGGATTGAAGTTATATGATAAATTATATTTTCATAAGTAAAATTATTACATTTTATTATATTAATTATATTAATTCATCAAATCCACCATTTTCATCATCTATGAGGGGTAGTGATGAGAAACACACAACATTATTTTGTATAGGCAGTAGTATGCATGTACACCTGATCAATGGTGTTTTATTTTTCTTAATGGATACAAATGAATGAATAATGGTTTATAAATTAATATAATAACATTAAAGTATAGTAATAATAAATTTTCATTATATTTTGATGAATATAATGATTTTTTAAGTTAAATATTAATTAGAAAAGGTTAAGGAGTAAGAAATACTCACATTAAGAACTTAATATTTCTCTTATAAATATCCTTAAAATAGAGGCCTTAGGATATCTAATTGGGAACATAGGTTTATAAAATTTAAATAATTTTATATGAGTATAAAAAATTATATTTTTAGGAGTAAATAGGAAGTAATGAAGGTATAATTATGGAGTGGAAGAGTTCTCCTTTTATATTTTAAGAGAATGGTAATTTTGAGAGTACCCATTACATTTCAAAAATGGTTTATCAGTATTAAAGGTTCAAAGGATCAAAATGTGGTAAATAATTAATTTTGGGGTGGTATACGTAATATATAACTGATAAGACTCATTTTAAAACATGGTTTAATCCTTTATCAATGATTTTACTCACTGAACTTTCCCATTTAGTTTTTTTTTATTTTACTGTTGTAATTAATTTTTACCTCATAAATCTACTCTCACTACATAGAAATAAAATGATAATTTTTAAATAATTTGAAAATAATGATTCTAAAATTTAGTTCTACTTTATTAAATAAGTTTTCTAATCTTAATAAAAGATAATTTTTACATTAGCAGATTCCATGTATAAAATCTTGTTTAGGAAAAAGTGTATTTTTATGATTATACTTTTAGTGTGGGATAGAATTACCCATGTTTAAATTTTCATAATATAAATATCATTATAATAAATTAATAAATTTTTTGAATCATTAAAATAAATATATAAAATAATTTTAACACAAAAAGATTTAATTAAAAGAGAAAATAAAAAATAGTTTCTTTTATTGTGAAATATTTCTTAAGTTTATAAAATGTTAAACATTATTATTATAAATCATAATAGTATTTTGAAATGTATAGTTTTACTCATAAAATATGTCTATTATCATAGAATATTTTTTAAAAATATTTATTTTTTACTTACTTCTTTATATATCCATAAATGTTACAGGTTTAGTAGAAACAGTATTTTTCATTATTCCTCAAAATATAAATTATTTTAGAAAAACATCAAAAATTAATCCTCAGTTAATCTTTTTAATATAAATGTTTTTCAAATTTGACTCATTAAATTTATTTATTTTTATTTTAAATTAATATAAAAAATTTAAAGAAAAACTTATTTTATAGAAAATATATCTTTTTGAACTTTCAATATTCTTAATCATAATTCACACTAACATCTGATTAAATTGTAATTATATATTTACCAATAATTTATTTTATTTAATTAAAATATATTAAAATATTTCTTCAATTATTATGAAATATTATTATTAATATTAACGTTTAGTGAAAATAAAATTTTAATATAATTAAAAAATTAATTAAATATTATATTTTGGTTTTATATTTATTATTTCAAAAATATATTATTTAAATTTATCATTATAAATACAAAAAACAAAATACCATTTACATAAATGTATATCCAATAAAAATATTATCGAATACCCTATTTTAATTTAAAATAATTATAATGGTTGGGTTTACTTCCTATATATAGCCTTAGTAAATCATTAATTCATTCCATTATCAATTCACAAGGTATAATTAATATTACATATTATATAATTTTCATAATTATGTTTCTTTTCATGGTGTTCTTACTCATTATAGTTTTTCTATGGATATTGGGGATCCTCAAGAATGATGATAATACATTATATTTCATAGTAGTGAAGATTTTAATCTTTTCTAATTAGTATCCCTTATTAATTTAAGACCATTTAATGGATGAATTTTTCCATACTGAGTAATAATCCAATATTAGTAATAATTATATTCATTTTATTTTTTTAAATTTTCAATCATAATAAAAAAAATCATGGTTTTTTATAGCTTAATGTTTCATGTAGCACAAGATAACATAACCTTAATGTATTATTTCTTATAGGGTGCGACGTTTTCCCCCTTCTAAATTAATTGTGTCCTCACAATTTAAATTATCACACCCTAATTAAAATGGATAATGATTTCCATAAAATAGTATTTGATGTATATATAATATCAACTTCACTATCTTATTTAAGATAGTGAAACTCATCTATTCCTTTGTAATATTCATTTATAAAAATTACCAACATTTTTTTCCAAATATTCTTCTTTATCTAGTTAAAAATAATATAAATTTAAAGGGATGTACCTTTCACAGCTCCATTTTCAGGATCTTAATTCAAATATTAAAACCAAAATTTTAATGACAATATCAAATAAGATCAAATTAAATGTTAATATGAATTTGAAATCTCAATATTAAGATATCATATCCAAGGAAACCATCAACTGCTCCTATTATACTTTTGGTTTAGTATAGTTTTCATTAATTTAGGTTATCTAAAAAATATAAATGTCCAAAAAATATAATGAACTTTTAAAAAAACTTTGAATATAATTAAAATATATGATTTCAAAATACAACAAACACCTTATCCATTGTAGAATATATCAATTAATATATACCTTAATAAATATATATTAGTCTATGTAATCAATGATAATTTCTTATAAGGTTCTCTAACCAATAAATTTAAATAATTCACAATAG
Source organism: Viscum album (assembly GCA_963277665.1). Classification (NCBI taxonomy): domain Eukaryota; kingdom Viridiplantae; phylum Streptophyta; class Magnoliopsida; order Santalales; family Viscaceae; genus Viscum; species Viscum album. Next base: position 2,092,540,788 of record OY728152.1, read on the forward strand.
TTTTTATGATGCATCTGAATCATCTGATAAATATACTTCTGGAGTATCTATTAAGGTGTGAAATCTTATCCACACTCATTGTAATCAAATTTAAGGTTCAATTAAACTCTCAACTATCCTTTTTTGATGTGATTACACATATGGTCATCTATACCCCCAACTACATCCACTTATGAGTATCAATATAGGTTTTTAATAACTAGGAGACCATAAACTGTATAATTTTTAATCCTTTAGGATATTTTCTGATACATAGACTCATCTATATAGTTTTCTCTAAAATTATCTATTTTTAATCCTAAAACAATATAAATTTTCCAATACAAGATCAATCAATCCAAAAGGGGTGTCTATATATTTAAAATTATGATCAACCTTAATTTATCAACCCTTGATGAAATTTATAACTCTAAAATAATCTTCAACTAAAAACATCTTAATATCTAAAGAAACGTCCTATTGATATTATGTTTTACACCTTGGACCCATAATCTTGGGATCTAGTGTTGATAAACACATTCATTACATACCAACTTTCAAATCAACTGAAGTAACCCAATTTTAACCACAAAAAATTAAAATGTTGCTAAAAAATATTGTTTCACTTTCATTTTAACAACCTTGAAGGTTTAGAGTTTTTGATATTTAGGAAAAATCATTAAGTTATAAATCCCATTTCCTTTTACACTAATGTATATTTTTCTACTACATTTGTAAATACATAATCTATAATAAGTATTTAAAATCACTCAAAAATATCTCCACACATTCTATTTTCTTCCTAACATCAGGTGTAACACTATTATTCATAACATATAGTAATTTAAACATAATAATGGTGATCTAAAATGCTTAGTAAGGTAAATTGTATACCCAAAGATTTCATGGAATAAACAAGGCACAAATAATATCTTAGGAAACAAATGATAATCAAATAATTCCATATAACAGATCATGTGTAATTAAAAAAAATCCATGAATCAAAAAAATATAAATAATAACACTGATAAAAGATAATAAATTAATAGTGATGGAATATGTAATTTTGAACATATTTATTTTATCATTAAGTCCCCTCCAAAAAACATTGTTCTTTCTATCATGGTTTCAAACGAGACATCATTCTTATCGTCAAGATCACCACCAAGACATCAATATTTAACTGGGTACATAGAAAAAATAGAAAAAATATTTGTCTCATGAGACCAACATATGCATCGAGGTGATATATAATATTAGTCCCTTCCCATCATTTTATTAATTCCAGTGCATTCACTATTTGCATGGATGAATATCAGTTCCATACATAATCAAATTTTTTATAAATAAATAAAAATATATATTGAGATACAAAAAATACTAAATTTAAATAATTTTAGAATAAATAAATAAATAAAGTCTGACCAAATTAATAATGATGATGGTTAAACAATACATAACCAACTTGCATGGGTAATCAATTAAAATTCATATAGGGCTTACAAATATTCCGGTTGTAAATATTTCTTAACTCAATAATTTGAATAGATTTATATGTATTCATACTCAAACTAACCATATATAGAGTAATGGATATTTTTTAAGTCAATAATTTCCCTAATCAATAAAATTATGTGAATATATGTGAATTTACTTCAATGAAATAGAAAATCGAGTATTCACATAGGAAAATCGTGGAAAGAATAATCATTCATATGAATAGTGGATGATTATGAAAGAAAAAAAACTTATAGATTTAAATGATATTAATCCAAAAATTTAAAATATTTTGGTATTATTTAGAAATAAATCCATATCCAATATATACTTCACAAAATTGAAATAAATGGTGAATACAAATCATATCTCAATGAAACCAAATTTAGATGCAGACCCCCTTACAGTAAATGTAACGTATAAAGAAAAAGAACATACAATGAAATTAAAATATAATGTAATTATATATATTTATTATACACGAATAAAATAAGGTTGTAAATACACCATGTAAATTAAAAATAGTTCACAATATAAAACATGTCTCATGGATTTGATAATAGAGATAAATAACACTTACAATATCATAAATAGTTCAATTGAAACCCCTTGAAGGATATAATTTCAAATGAAACATTAAATACCCTAAAAATGAGAGTATGATGATATTAAATACTAAAGGGGTATTAGATACACCCTATAAATGAAAAAAAAAATCTATATAATAAAAAATATGTCTTAAGGGGTGAAAATTGATATAAAACCCATTTTTATAATTTATTACTTCAACTAAACTGATTAGATATATTATATTAAAAAATAAATATCTTAATTACTTATTTAATATAATTATTCATATATATATATATTTGTAATTTTATAAACCTATTTCAGAACAATTTATTAAAAATATAATAATGGGTTTTAGTTTATTTCCATCATTGGGTTTTAAGAAATTTGGATTGTTTGTTTAGTAAATGTACAACTGTGAAGCGGTCAATTTTTACATATTGGAATGAATTTAAACATTCATTGATAATAAAACATACTATATTTGTGTGTTTTCAATAATTCAACATATCCACTTGTTATTATTTAATTATAGAGGTATGTTTTGTGGAAAAATAAATTTCTAAGAACTAGTTTTAGAAATTTTAATGATCAAAATATGATATACTAATAAATAGATTAAAATGAAACAATTATTAATCTCTAAAAATTTTAAATAAATTATTATTAAATGATATTATAATTATATAATATTTTGAAACAATCCGTGATGTAAATATTATAATATCATTCCCACATCTGGTAAAACCAACCCGAACACAGCTTGCTATAATGATTTGATAAGTAGAGACAGTTTTTTATATAATGTTAATATATCATTTAAAATAGATTAAACATTTAATAAATATAATTTTACTTCATTAAATTAATTATTATAACTATCAATTAAGGTTCGTGAAGAAAAATGATATTATTCATTTTTGGAGGTAATCCAAACAAATTCACGATTAATAATTCAATTTCTCAAAAAAATGTAATGGAATGAAGGTATTTAATAAATTATCATTTATGAATTAAAATTCTGATATATTTAACATATTAATTCATAAAAGTTATTCTTGTAACTTTACATGATATTTAGTGATGAAAAACAAACCACATCATTTCATGGATGCAGTAGCCTGCACGTACACCCAAGTAATGTAGTTTGTTTATAAATTAGATGATGGAAAGTATTGAATAATGGTTTATCCATTAATATAATAAACATTAAATTATATTAATAATAAAAAAATTATTATGTGATGGTGTTTCTATGATTCTTGGAAATTAAATATAAATAATTAAATGCTAATAATTAATAAATACTCACATTAAGACCATAAGATTTTTCTTGGAAATCTTCTTATAAATGGAGGGATCAACATATCTAATTGAAACTAGAGAATTATGAAATTGAGATAAAACTTTTAAGGAATTAAATGTATGAGTTTTAGGATGAATTTATAAAGAATATTTGTCGAATTAATTTGTATTAGTGTTCTCCTTTTATAAGTGAAGAAAAGGGAAATTTTGTGAGTGCTCATTACAATTCAATAATGGTATGTCACTATTCATGAGTTAAAGGTTAAAAAGGTGGAAAATAATGTACTTTTGAGTTATTTAAGGTTAATAAATCCTATAAAACTCATTTTCAAACATTTTTTAAGCATGAATAAATCCTTTTCCTCTTACATTTTTCAATTTTACCTTTTTGTCTATCATTATAATTTATTTTTAACTAAGTAATTTACTTTTATTTCCTAAAAAATGGTCATTATTACATAACTTCAACCTAGGTATTATAAATTTGAGATATATATTTCTAAAATAATATTTCAATTATTAAAAATATTAATTTTAATATTATCATATTTCATTAATAAAAAAATTTGAAAAAAGTTGTATTTTTAAGCATATGTTTTTTTAGATACAATTATAAATGATTTAGATGTTCATATTATAAATTAGTTTACTATAAAACATTTAATATTATGATTATTTAAAATCAATCCTAAAATGAATTTTACCACAAAAATATTTAATTAAAATAAGAGACCAAAAACAGTTTATTTTGTTGTAAAATATTACATAAATGTATAAAATGTTAAAAACAGGTATTCTAAAGCATAATTGTATTTTTTTTAATGTATATATTTACCCCATAAATTAATGTTTTATCATGGAATTTTTTTATAATTATTAATGATATGCTTACTTCTTGATATGTCTATAAACGCTATGATATCGGTAAAAACTCTATTCTTCACTATTAATTGAAAAATAAAATATTTTAGTAAAATACCAAAAATTAATTGTAAGAAAATATTTTTAAGATAAATATAAATAAAGTTAATTTTATAAAAATAAAGTCTTAAAATTTATATATTTTTATTCTGAATGGATTCAAAAAATATAAAAGCATACTTTTATAGAGAAATTGACCTTGTAAACATTCTATTTTTTAATCTTACCCTTCATTATTTACTTATTAAATAATTTTTTTTTATATATTATAAATTAAATTTTTTCAATCTATAAATACTAAAAAAAATTATTCTTATCATTTCATTTTTTAACAATAACATTTTCCACATTAAAAATAATAATAAAAAAATTAATTAAATACAATTTTTGTGTTTTTTATTAATTATTTATAAAATGAATCATTTAAATTTGTTATTATTAATAAAAAAAGTCAGCATACCTATTGGATACAAGATTATCTAGTGACCATATTTATAATGATTGTATTTAGTTCCTATATATAGCCTTACTAAATCAATCATTCATTCCATTCTCACTTCACAAGGCATAGTTCTTATTTGATATTATAGATTTCTTACAAATATTCCACTATTAATTTAGTTCTTCAACATTATTTTTTCTTTTAGTTATTGTTAATCCTCAAGGTTGAAGATGATATAGGGGGATTCTTAGTCATAAATATTTAATTATTTTCTATTTATTGTTCCTTCTCGATTTATGAACTCTAAATAGATATATTCATCTTTGGTGAGTAATAATCCATGATATTAAATACGTAGTTTAATGTTGTCAATTTTTTAATGTTTAATCGCAATAAAATGTTTCACTATTTATTATAGTTTGGGGATGTGTTTTAGAAAAACTACCATGACATGAACGTATTATGACTTCTTGGGTGATACATTTTATGTCAAACACAAAGTTGATGAGGATTTTGTAAGCTTTTATAATATGATCAAAGAAACTTTATATGGGGAATAATTTCAAAAATTAATAATTTAGAAGCCCCCTCATGAAATATTAAATTAAAAAATAGGAATTTCAATGAAACGCCGACCTAGAAATTAATGAAATCAAAAATTGTTCAGAAATTGAAGATAAATCAATGTTGAAATTAGCGATTTTTCTTATTAGGACTAAAACCCTATAAAAAATTAGGGTCTTACCATAACATGGAAAATTATATCATTCCATGAACCATATATAAATAATTACATGAGAGTGTGAAATAGAGGTTTAAGAGGGTGGAAATAATGTAGAATCACAACCTAGTCCATAGAGAATCATCCATGAAGAGAGAATAATAGTTTGAGAAGATTTATACCCCCATCACCCCTCCCCTCCATGTGTTCCAACCTCCAAAGAGGGAAAGAGGTATACCCATAGATTTATCTAATTTCTAAATAATAATTTTAATAGTAATAATAGTAATGTCTATTGGAAATAGATATATTTTTATTTAAATAAATATATATTTTATAACATATATAATGATTGATAATTCAAAAACAATAAAAATAATTCATTATCCACTTATGTAAACTATATATTGGAAATAATTACATACATATAATAAAGATAAATATATGAAATATACATTATAATAATCCATACATTAATTTTATAAAATCTAAAACTATAATACCATATGCAAAAATTAATAAGTTAACAAATCCTAATAATCACCCATTAATATTAGTATTGTAATAAATGAATAAATAATTATGGGTTTTAAAAAAAATTGGCATCAAATATTGGATTTTGGTTCCACTTATAGGGATTCATGTTCAGTATGTATGGTTACCCAAACTATTCAATAATTTTTTATTACACAATTTCTCATTATTAAAATGATGCATAGCTAACACGTATGGTTTCCCAAAGTATATAGAAATTGTATAACTCTCCAAATTTTGAAAATTTTAAAATTTCAAGTATTCTAATCTGAAAATTTTATTTATATAGTTACATTTATTTAAAAATTAAAACTTATGTATCACAATTCACCCCACCAAAACACTTTATTCCTTTCGGTATCCCCCTCCCCATTGGGATACCATTGAAATAATAAATGAATATGAATAAATAAAGAATTAATTTTCTGAATACATTTACCATAAAAAAATTAAATTCTTCTATGAAAACTAACATGATTCAAAATAACACTTTAAATATTTAAATTTAATAAAATAAAACTCCACCATAAAAATTTACTTTGTAACACATCCACTTAAAATTCTTATTTTTTTTATTTAACTATTTTTCACATTATAATTCACTAATTGGTTGAGAATGTTTTTAAATATATATATATATATATATATAATTTTATTGTAAAAACTTGATTATAGAATATATTATGTTTTTAAAGATTTAATTCATCTATAAATTCAATGGATATTATAAAAAACAAATTTTAAAATTAAAACATTAAATAAATACTATGGTTAAGGTCTAATTTCAACCCTTTTGAGTTCCCACCAAACATCAAAATTTTAGTACCCTAAGATGAGACTATGTTTAAATGGTACATCGAACTTACCATGAATAATAATTATTTTTATGAGGTAAAGACTTATGTTAATTCAATACATTTCCTTATAATCTTTAATTTGGTAGGTCATGGAGACAAAACTAACCAATAGATCCAAATTAATTACCATTGGAATTTGAAATCCTATTTTCAAATACCCATGGTATATTTGGTTGGCTAAAGACTATAAAAAAGAATATAAGTGTCTCTATAGTCATATAATGGATAATTTTAGCGTTTTTAGACACTTTCCACATTGAAATATTAATCATCATTGTTTTCAAACCATTCACCAACTATATTATAGCTTGTGGAAAACGTTTTTACCATTAAATATTTGAAAAACTGTGCACTAATTGTTCAAGACACTGGAATATTTTGTTCATGAAAGGTTAAAAATGATGGTTTTTAAAACCATGAATTAAACATGCATTTTCTACTGGAATGATAATCATATTAAAAATCCATTCACAAACCATGCACATTTTATAGGAAAATATATTAATACTCAAAACAACCAGCTGGCACTCTTTCTTCATAATTTGGAACCAAAAATTCACGGGATACTCCAACCTCTAAACTAGACAAATCAAAGGAATTTTTTCCTTTTTGAATCAAGTTTAAATGATTTATCATCATTCTATCACTCAATTCCATGAAAAATTCTCTGAATTCCCATAAATTCAAAGTTTAATAAATAATTCAACATGTTATTTCCTAAATTTTCATTAAAAACTAATCAAACCTACCTAACATACGCCAATAGAGGCATTTTATCCATGGTGAAATTTAATTATTAGTTTTTAATCCATATGAATCCCAAAATATCATATGCATATTAAATATCATGAAATCAATTCAATATAAGAACTTTTAAATAAAATCCAATAACCAAACATATTGTAACTCTAAAAAAAATCACTATATTACATGAAAATATATATGATAACCAAAACATCTTGATAAAATTTGAAACCATCATTATAAAATTTCATATGAAACAGAATAATTCATAAATAGAAATAAATGTTCAAAAAAAAGAATTCCAAACCATCAAAATTATAAAACAACCATTTAGAAATATTTACTAACACAAAAAATTATTAAACCTCAAGTGTGTCAAATATATTCAAATAAAAATCACTAAATTTTTTTTAAAACAAATAGACACTTCCATAAATTTGAAACCTGGTATAAGTTCCTTTTCAAACCCATACAAAAGAAAAGAAAAATTCAATTTTTTAAACCAATACAGCATTTTTTAACCTAATAGAAACCAACCAAAAACCCATTATAACAAAAATTTCAATCAAAAGTAATTTTTATAAACATATAATAATTAATTTATATATCTAATTACATAGGTACACACATACATGTATATATAATAATAAATTAGAAATTTTGAAATCCTTAACATGGATACTTTTATATAAAAAAATATTGGGCCTTATTTCAACAATTACATTATAATATAGCTCATGTAAAAAAGAACATAAAATTTTCTATTATAATCCTAACATTAGATATTAAGAAACATGTTATTGAAAAAAATTAAAATCCTTTACACTCCAAATAAGCAGTTTAATAAAAAATTATATGAAAAAAATAAAACATTTTGATGATTTCATTGGAATTATAAATAAATTATTATGATATCACATATACATATTAAAAAGGATATAACCAACACTATAACCTCCATAAAACTCCTATTATAAAATATTTTGAATTAAATTAAAGAAAAATAATTCACAAACTTTATCTTATAAGAAAGATAACGTGAAATATATTTATATAAAAAAATAAAACACAAAATTATAATTTTCAATCCTTATAAGAAAATCACATATTATAAAAATTTATATCTAAATAGTTTTTAAATCACAAAAAAATAAAAAATCATTTTTCCTTTAAAATAAATAATAATATTTATACAAACCAAAAAATAAAATATTTATCATTTCATTTCATTTTAAAATACACAATTGATTTAAAATATTACTAAATATAAATATCCATTATTTAGAGCAAAACAAAAAATCATTTAGATATATAAAATAAAACAAACAAACAAATGTTATATAAAAATTCCGTTAAAAAGATTATTTTATAAACAAGACACACATGACTTCATTCAACCAAAGTGAAATTAAAACAAACAAATAATGTTGATACTAACTATATTTCTTAAACGCCGAAAGTAATAAAACATATTAATACATAAGATGAACTCGTAACCCATTCACACTTTGGTTGCTACTAAAATAATTCATTTAGTGTTGGCTATGTATATTATTTAGTGAGTTTCAAATTCAACTAGGCTTAATCTATTTCATAACTTACTAAAAAATTTAACCAATACCGTATAAATAAAGATACTTAATAAAAAATTTACCAGTAAACCAAAATACATTTAAAGTCGTGAGTTTTTTAAAATACAATATTCCTATTTTAATTCTATTCAATAAAGAAAGTAGACACTATCTTTCCATAATGTAAAATTAAACATGTAATAATTTGAAACAATCAATAATAAATACCAAAAGCCCTTGTAATACTAATTTTAATTATTTTTTATTATCTAATTTGAAATTAGTAAAACATAAACCATTCTATTTAATGATAAAATATCCAAAACATAGATTATTTATAAAACACTAAAAAAATATGAAAATTAAATTCCTTTACCAAATTTTTCCAAATAACATTTATGAAAATTATTTCCCTTCCCAATCTTGACACCCTCATTAACTATCAAAGAAATATATCTCCTTGGGAATTAGACTATCATTTAGATATATATGTAAAACTTTCAAATTTTTCAAAATAAGTATGATTCACATTACATATCACGATATACAAGTATAACCTAATAAATCATGAAATTACCACTCATATTAAATGTCATGAAATAGAAACATACCAGTATATATATTGAAATGATTCAATTAATTAGACTACCACCAATAACCTTTCAAAAAACCCCAAATATTTATAAGATTAATCTAGTAACCTAAAAAATTATGAGTCATGTAATTTGAAATAACATTAATTTTACATTAATAATAAATATCAAGATACATATCTATAATAAATAAAAATAAATCCAACCCATGTAAGGTTCGATAAACACCATCCAATCTTATACATTCCATGGTAGTTTTTTTCACCATAAATGGGTATATAAACTCCATTCCTTCAATAGTTCCCTTGATTTACCGATCCTGCCTCCACATACTACTCATATTACCGCTCTCACTCTGATTACATTTTTTAACAAATCCTTCAAAATTCCTAGACATCATAATTGGACTAGAATTCTATAAATATGAGGAATGTTATTTATCACCCTAAATTAGAAAAAGTGACATGGGTTTCATGAATAAACATATGGGATTTATTTACCGTATCTATATAATAAAGAATAAATTATATTAATGTAATACAAATAATTAAATGATCATAAACTCATAACGAATATAACATGTATATCAAAATACTAGAATATAGAATATATAACTGAAAAAAGTTAATACATAATAAAGTGAATAATATTACTACCATTGTAGGACACATGATCCTTTATATGACATCACCTTCATTTCTCCATAACCAAGCTAATGGTCCACTCCAAATTATGGGTTCAAAAATCACACCAAGAAAACAAACCAAAGTAATATGAAAATTTATACATACAAAACCATATTTGTAGAGTGTTATAATAGGACCATTAGGATACCACCATGAATCTTTATGATTCCTTTTATAAGATAAAAAAATGATAGTTTTAAATATAGATTAATTTTTTTTTAATTTTGTATGGTAAGGAAAACATGAAACATATCCTTTTCATTTTTATAAAAACATTTGTAATTAAAAAAGTGAATTAGATATAATTAAATATAATAATCCAAAAGATACACAAAGACATACAACACTATGTAAGTCATGATATAAAGAGAATTGAATCATGAGATAAAGTAAAATAATGGATAATAAACTCCAGCCTCTAAATAAAATAATGGATTATTCAAAAATTGAACTATTTTTTAGACAATTATGTGTTCCTACTGAAATACACCTTAAATTAAACTCATTGGTCCATAATATGGTAATCCCATACCAAGACTAAAATCATAACCAAGAGACACTTCTTCATGTGAAATCATAACTACTGTATTAGTCATCCATAATTTCCCACATGGTTTCCCAAGGCTTCCATTTTAATCTAATAAATACCAAATACCCTAAAACCAATATACCAATTTATATAATACACAAAATAGAAATCAATATCAAAAATTATAATAATTAATAAATTAATACATGAAATGGGAATAGAAATGAATGCATAAAGTAAGAAGTAAAAAAAATATAAAATGTTCCATGCAAGTCCTATAAATCTATAATTTATGTAAAAACCATAAAAATCCCTTTATAATAATCAAACACATGTTAATAACCACATATAAATTATTTAGAGTTTAGTTCTCAAGAAAATTAATTGAACACCTTTACTGAGTAAAATTAATCTTTTAAAGACTAACTCTTGAATTCATTTTAAATACACATTAAAAAATTATTTCAAAACATCCTATAGAAAATCCTTTTTAATAAAAATAATATTCAATGGAATTTTTATCATAAAAATTTGAGTGTGAATTATAATTATATTATTGTAACACATGAAAATGATTGAAAAATACCCTTATATCAACCTTAAAACCCACATGGATATTGAAAAAATATATAATTTCATAAAATTAGTTTATATAGGAATTAATTTCGTAAAGAAACCATTTAAAGACTAAAATAAAAATAACATTTTAAATAAAATGAATTATATAGAATCATCAACCTAAATATAAATGAAACCACAATGTCATCATGGAGAGAAGATGAATCATTGTTAGAACAGATTACTATCATATTGAAACTATGAAATCCATGAAAATATTAGGTTTTCATATAATATAAAAAAATACCATTTTTCATAAAAACTATAAGATGAGAAACATGATAGGAGGAGAAAATAGAAAAATATGAGAAAAAGAAGGAAATAAAATAATGGGATAATCATACATATATCCTTAGATAATCATCTATGAAGAGTGAACAGGAGGAGGAGAGTATTTCTCACCTCACCAAATGTATCAACCTCTAAATGAAAGAAGGGGGTGATCCCCTATTTTATATAATATATAATTGATAGTAATAATTATAATATTAGTAGTAAATGGTTCTATTTTTCTAAGAAAGTCTATGTATTATAACACAAATATGAACAAATAATTCATAAATAAAAATTAAACTCCATTTTTATTTTATATAAATTATAGATTAATAAAATATATATATATAATAAAAAAATAACTTAAATATATATCATAAAAATCTTCAAATTAATTTCCAAAAATCCCAAACTGAAATATCACAAGCAGAAATTCATAAAATATGGAATCATAATAATCACCCAATAATTTTAGGATTATAATATATAGCTTAATTACAACGGGTCCAGGAATATAGTGACATGAAAAATGATATTTTATGAAAACATATAGGGATTCATGATTACTATTCCTGATTACCCAAACTATATAATAACTATTCATTACACATGCTCTCAACATTAAAAAATGTGTTGTTACTATGAATGATTTCCAATACCATGAAAAAACTACAAAAATATTTATATTTTCAAAATAAATACATTATTTCATTTACAAATTTTTGTTATTATAGTTAAAATAATTAAAAATGAATAAAGTTGGGTTTTTATAACTACATTCCCCTTTAAACAATTTACTAAAAAAGATTAACCATAATAATTAGAGAAAATATTTCCATAGGAATTATCATTACTTTAACATTATTCGATAGAAGAAAAACTAATATCAAATATTAATAAACATATCAATGAAAAATTAGGAAATTTAAAACTCATTAAAAAATCCATTTCCCAAGTGATTTCCACTATTCCACAAAATTTCCCTTGAATTATCACTAAGGGAATAACTTTTTTGAATAGATATTTCTCTCTTTGATAATAAATTTTGACTAAATACTCATTAAAATAAATGTATTCCCTAAATCCAAGGATAATAAAATCAATCACATGTGAAGTATCATCATAATATATAATATGATGGGAAATAAAAAATATATCATGAATCATTTTTAAACACGGAGGTAGTTCCAACTAGTAATCTAACTCTATAATATTATCCAAGACCACATATAGGTAAATGAATCTAGGTGAAACATTAATTATCTTTTTAACCCTTCATTTCCCATTTTGGGAGAAACTCATAAGAATATATGATCTTCAATAGAAAATTACAACTATCATCACATTATCTCTATATAACATTTTTTTACTAACATAAATAGTACTCATGTGATCGTGAATTATTTTCTCATGCTATGTCATGTACTATACCTTATTTTTTCCCAATAATAATCACTTTACTAGTCTCTTACCAACATATCATTGAATGATATGTTCTTATATAAAAAACCTCATAAGGATACATTCCAATTGAATGATAACTATTATTATAAGAAAACCCCACTAATAGTAAATTCTCAACCCATGATCATCCAAAATATATATTGTATACCCCAACATGTAATGAAATGTCTAAATAATCCACTCGATTTAATCATTTTTTTGTGAGTGGAATATGGTTCAAAGGTGAAATTGCATACCAAAATAATTCTTTAATCCCCTTCACATACACGACATAAAATGAGTTTCATCGTCTAAAATAATCATCCATAAAAATACATGGATCATCAATACCTCCATCAATTAATTTTTTTCAAACTATCAACAAAGATTGATTTATTTATTTTAAAAATTTAACTGACTTCATTGCTAAATCAATAATATCCCTTATAATATCATACCCTCTCAATACATGATCTAATAATAAGATAAAAATCAAGGTAAATATTACCAAAATCCATTATATTATATCTAAGTGAGGAAACCAATAGAAAATTGAAGCTTTTATTTTTCCCAAAAACATATATGACACCTGGATACAAAGTTATCCATTAATATCATCATTCTAAGTAATAAAAACAACATCCCAAAATTATAATACAGGTTATTTATAATTAGCTTTACTAATAAATATGATTTATAAAATTCAAAAAATGGAATCATGTATTCTTTAAGAAATATATATCTTCCCTTGAAATAACACCATATTATCCTTATACTTTGTCCAACTTTATAAACATCAATATTTATTATATGATCTATCCATACCTTTAATCAAATATTTCCTTGCTAATAATATTCTACATATTAAAATAAAGAATAATTTATTTCCATATAATAAAGAACTTTTCTTACACTATTCTTCTCTTTGAAAATATATAATAATTTTAATAACTACATCAATTTTAATTCCTTAAATTCATAGTAAGGAACATCACCATATGAATTTGAACTCAAAGTGTCGGCCACCACATTACCCATCCCTAGGTTATAGGTGATATCTATGTTATAATATTGAATAAAATCTAACAATATTCTCATCAAAAAGTTCAAATCCTTATGAATAAGATATATTATACTCTTAAAATTGATATGGACAATAAATCAATCACCAAGTAAAGAATTCCTCCACAGCATGAGAATAAACACCACCAATTTAATATTTAAATCTTTAATAGTGTCATTACATTCACAAGAACATAACTATACATATATGTATGTAATTTATAATATCTCAAGAATAATGACACATCTGCATCATATAAGAGACGTTTCACAACATAACTTATGAAGGATATATTTATTAGTAGATCGTAGAGATATTACACTCAATAAATTGTTTATAAAACATTATAAAGTAATTAAAAATATCCCATTAAAATAAAAACATCACCTTTATTAATAAAATAAAATAATGGTGCTCCAATCTAAGAAAATATAGGTATGAACCTCTTATAATAACCAGCCAATATTTAAAAACTCATTACTATAGAATGATTCTTCCATGGGTTCTATGTAATAACTAAATTGATCATGAATATGTTAATGGATAAACCATGTTCTATAATTTCATGAAAGGATATGTAAACCAAAAATGTAAAGAATTTACACTTTATAAATTTTCCCCCGGAACCCATGTTTCATAATAATCTTAAACAATATTTTAAGATTCTCGACATGATTTTCCACTATCATTAAATAAATCAAAATTTCATCAATAACAAAAGTAAAAAAATCATCAACATTGGGTTGAAATGCTCTATTCATATTTCCCATAAACATAAATTATTTATTCATAACTCAAAAGTACATCACCACAAAAATGAAATTATAATAATAATATTAAAAATATATCTTGGGGATATCATAATTTCTAACCAACGTATGATGATATCTGAATCATAAATAAATATAAGAAACCACACATTACCTTTTCAGCTATTTGAATAAATAATTTATCCTTGGAATATGAAATAAATTTTCCATCTTCATATAGTTAAACCACAGATAATCTATAAAAACAGAAATCTTCCACCTATATTCTTCATAAATAGAACCAATGCATCCCATGGTGACAGTTCATTTAAAATGAATCCTCCTTGTAAATAAATTCTCAATTCAAATACATAAATTATGATGGTCTAAAAATTATATATTATTTTAATATATTTTATTAAATGATACATATTGATATAAATGTTTCTAAATTTTTTAATTTCCACACTCTATTTTATGTCGATGTAACTGGAGGTAAGATGGGTTCCGATGAGTTTCTAACCCGGTAAAATTCTAAATTTTACATATTTGATTGAAAATTATCATTTTTAGATTCATTTTAAATGACTAAGAGGGTGTTCTTAAAGTCTTAAATCAGTTGTAGAAGGCATACAGTGAGTTTTAAGAGTTTATTTTAATAGTCGACTCAATATTGGATGAAAATTTTTGATATAGGTAAAATATATATCTGTAGTATATGCTTTTATGGAATTTTTAAAGTTTATGGAAGATAATGAATTTTGGATTAGGAAGGTTGGTCGCAGCATAATGGTATCCTTTTCAACATGAGACTATTATGTAAGATTAAATTTTATAGTATGTGGTTTGTTTTTTTGTGGCATTAGGGAGTTTCATCGTAGTGAGGCAAGTGTGAAATTATTTTTTTGTGCCTGGAAAACCCTAAGATAGCCTTTGGTTTTTCAACATGGGGAATACAATGTTGGAGTGACTCCAAGGATATATAAGATTAGTCTTTTTTCATTTTTGAATAAAATTTCTCTATGGGGGATGGTTGGAATTCAATCCATATGTTATTTTATAAATATTTTATCAAGGAGAATTGTATTGAACTACAGTGAATTGGAGTTCTGCTTTGAATCCTAGATAGTATGGGATCAGTCATTCATAAAGGGAAAAGACCATGTTATGAATGCCTAGTCTTAGGTTTCTGGTTTTTTAATAGGTGTGGGGTGTTGTGACTTAGTCAATGGGGTCAGGCCGAAATGTATACCCTTTTAGGGAAATTGCATTGTGGTTATTGTTGTCACATCGTAAGGTAGTTTTTGGTGGTTTATAAAATTATTTAAAATAATTTTTTTAAAATTAAAATTATATAAAATTAGGTCTCCCAAATTACATATTAGATATCATGATCATAGAACATTCATCCTTTTTCCCCATGTTCAATGTTGGGGTCATCTTCAATAGTATATTGATTTGACTATCATTCATTTCTGGTGATAGATAGAGTTAAGTCTATCAATATTATTTAATATATTTAATTTATCTTATAGTATTTTATAAAGTCCCATCATTAGTTTCAAAATTTACTAGTTTTGCACAATTTTAGGGAAAATTCAATTGAATATAATTCTTGAAGAGACATTCAACAATATGGAATAAAGTAAATCAATGTAGGTGGTCTCTAACACTTCCCAATAGTTTATGAATTATTTTATGGGATGTGAGATATTCAGTTAAATTTTCCATGTTTTATTGACTATAAATTAAATAAAATTTCTTTCCATTTACCTTTATGAGTTGGGTAAGGATTTATAAGGTCATGGTGGACCTTTCTACTATTATGCCTTGATTACATGACTATATTTTGTAAGAGGATTAAATTAAAGTGTGTTGAGATTTATATTTTTGACTCATTGTGGGAATACCTTGAGTTATGAAATAATTTATAGAACCTCATTAAGGTGTATTTATTTCTATATTTTATATAATATTGGTTTATAATTGATATATTCTAGTGTGATCCTTTGACTGGTATGTTTTTCTATTTTAGTATGTGATGAGGTAACTATTATTAGGGTGTGATATATATTAATACCATTTCCACTGAGTTTCATGGGTGATAATAAATTTGTTGTAAACTATTTTTATTATTAGAAAGAGGAATATATTCTAGGTTATACGTGACGTCAAGGACCTTGGAGAAGTACCCTTATCCTCATTGAGTAAGAGATGTGTGATTTGACTATGTTTATCTCGAGGATTCGCATGAATGGATGATTGATGATTCTATTTTAGCCTTTTTGAGCTATATAATAGATGTATGGTTTTATTTTTTATCCCTCTATGACTTCAAGTAATCTATTTCATTACACCTTGATTTTAGATATGGGTATAGGTTAGGTTTCTTGAAATCAGGTTCCCTATAGCCAACTTATGATGTGCTTTTATTACCACTACATTTTTATAGTTTGATATATATAAATTTATTTATATTACCATAAAATTTATGATACATATGTGTCCACTATATTTACAGTAATTTATTTATATTAGATATTGTATTAAAGGGTTATATTATATCTCAAGATATAATAAGAACCTATAGATACCATGACACAAATATTAAAGAAATTTACAGTAGTCTAGATACATCATACGAAGAGGGAATAGATTATTTGTGGCTATTAGGTGCTGGGGGATTATAATCATTAGTACTTATTCTCATAAATATTTCACTAGGTGATATCTAGTTGTTGAGAACATGAGGGAAGACCCACCAATTAGAACACCACTTATTTTGGATGTCATTGGTTAATCTTATCTATGGACATGCATTTTGGTATACTAACTTTAGATCATTATTAATGTGTTTCATTTGATTTTTTACTTGGATGAAAATAAAAAATGATTAAAATGGGGTCTTGGTGATGTATTTTATGTTGGTTGTATCATTGGTGGTATGGAATTAGATGAATGATCAATATAGAATTTTTCACATACGAATTGAGAAAGTGATATATCTAGCATGATTGATAGTACCTTCATTAAATACATGGCCATGGTAGTTGAAGGTAAGTTCATCTAATTAGATCAAAAAATAATAAGGAAATGAAATTATGATGACAGAAGTTTGCATCCTACTTTATGAGATATTGTATTTAAAGATATTAAATACCATTTTGTGTTAACATAGGTTGGTTTTTGTTGTTATAACTACTCCATGTCTCTTTAGGGTCCATGATGGGTTGCAATTGTAACGACCCAAAGTTTCATTAATGGAAAATCCCTCTTGATCCAGTTAAATGTTTCTTTATGAAAAATGTTTTTATAAGATGTCAACTTCTTTAGTTTAACGTTAAGATTTGTGACCGTTACTTTTATAGCCGTTGAACAGTGATCATCTGGGTAGTTTAAATATAAGGCTTTAACGAACCAATTTTCTACTCAGACAAAGGAAGCGATGGCCTCATCCAGTAGAATTGCCCCTTACGAAGCCCATTTATCGGAGCTCGGAAAAGAGGTGGCGTCTTTGGGCTTTTCCCTTGACCAAGCCCAAGCTGAGCTTCATCAAGTCAAGCTCGAACGTGATCGTCTACGGGAAAAATGGAAGTTGATAGAGATTACCACTCGAGCGATGTTATCCGAGCAACCCCAAGAGTCTGTCACCATCGCACACCTTACCCTTAGGTCTTATGCGGCTATTTTAAGGGGTTATGTAACAAATAAGTAGCACCATGTTCATGTACATTATTTTTTTATATAATAATGAATTTAATTTCTAGTCATTTTTGATACATTGTAATTAGTTTTTAAAGTACAAATGGTGTTTTTAGTTATTATTTAATTAAGAATTATATTTTATTAAATTAAAGGATTTTCTAATTAAATAATATTTTAATAAAATATTATTATTAATATTAAATTAATTTTTATAAATGATCTTATAATTTTATGAATGCAATTAAAAATTTTATTAAGGTTTGAAAGCCATTTCTGTCAAAACCCGTGAATTTTTTTTATAAATGTCGGTTTTTATTTTAAAAGTGAAAATTCACATATTTAGAAAATTATTTAGATAAAATAAATATTATTTTTGGAATCAGGACGTCCAAATTATCCAACGGTGAATTTTTCATAATTTTCTGAGACAGTCAAATTTTTGGGTAAAAATTAAATACCATTTAAATATATAATGTGTTTTATGACATCATAATGACCCAATGGTGATGTAATAAAATACCATAATCCTTATGTTCGGCCAATATGTGTTTTATAATTAAAATAATGAGGTTTTGGGTTTGTTTGACTCACTTTTCAAAGCATTAATGGAGCCCTCAAGACTTATTCAACACTTTGCCTTTTTAAATTAATTTCCATGGGAGTGTGACTCACCTCCACATAAGCAACCCTAATTTTTTAATAAGTTCGGACCTTGGCCTTGTAAAATATTGTTTTCCTCTTTCCTTTTCCAGGAACCATGGGCAAATACCATGGGATGGTTTGTGGTTTGGATTATTTTAATATAAGGGGTCCCAAACCTAAATAATAAAGAATTCTCTCACCTTTCCTATATAAACCCACCCAAGATCCCACTTCCTCCTCACTCAAAGCCCTTGAAGTTCGTCCAACCTCTGCCCTACTCTCTCTAGAATCCTCTCAAGGTGCCCCAAGCTCCCAAGAAGCCTCTCACAAGCCTCTCTCTAGCCTTTGGAAGCACACTTCCAAGTAAGGGGTTTTCTTCCTTTCTAATTTTTTTGTCAATTTTCTTTAAGTTGTATTTCCATTTTTATTTCAATTATGAATGTTTGGGTATGGTTTCTCACCTCCCACATACTGCCCTCTTATTGTTTGAATGATGGTAGAACCCTTTCTCTCTCATTAAATGCCTCCCATGTACACCCGTTACTATGCCGAAATTCTGAAAGGAACCTTTTTCTCCTCTTTATATTCAAGCAATACTTTTGTATCATGAATCTAAATTCCTTTTCAATTGTTGGGACATGTATCTATATGACCTTATTACTGTGCATTACATGTAAATATGATGAAGAACCCCTTTCTCTCTCATCAGCCTTTTTATGAATTCTTATGTCACGCCGTTACGCTGCCGAAATCACACAGATTTTCTAAGTCAATATCATTGTGTAGTGAATACCATGCCCATTTCTCCATCAAGGGTATTCACCTTTATGCACGTTTACTTATTGATTGTAAAGTTTCATGTATGAATTCCACATTCCTTTATCGTGGAATAAATGATTATGTTTTATGAATCCATGTTTTATGATCCATGTGGCACACTTATGCATGAAATGAAATGTTTAAGAAGGGTGCGCCCTGATAGCGCTCCAATGCATTGGGTAAAGTATAGTATCATGATACGTCATGTGCAATGAGTGTTTACTCATGCTAATTCAAGTGCAACGAGGGTTTACTCGTGCTTCAAGTGCAATGAGGGTTTACTCATGCTCCATGTGCAATGAGCCTTGGCTCATGCTAATTCAATGTTAAGTGTTGTTGCCATATTTCCATGTTATGATTATCATGCTTTATCATGCCTTTATGTTCATGTCTCTCTTATGCTCTATTGATATGCCTATTGCCTAACATGTATTGTACTCCTCATGTCATTCATTATGTACTCCCTTACTGGGCTTTATAGCTCACCCTTTTCTTATGCATGTCCTCAGGTTATCCCATGCAATGCTAAGTACGAAGGAATGTAGTGGTCATGTAAAGGAAGTTTTAAATAAGGATGTTGTATTTCAAGTTTAAAGTTTTTATGTAATGATCCTAAGCCCCAAAGACACTAAACCTTTTGATCTTCTTTGTTGTATCAAGTGAAGTTTTATGTAATAAAGCATGTTTAAGTTGTAATAAAAAGAAGGGTTGTCATAGTTGGTATCAAAGGATAGGTTTAGTTATTTTTGGGATTAGGAAACCCTAGTAAAGCCTTAGATACAAGACTAAGCATAATAAAAACATCCCTAAGTTTTGGTAAATACTAAGTAAGTGTTTTATCAAACAAATACATCCCTGTCTGGATACGAGCAGGTAGAGGTGGCTCTGGCACATATGTATCCTAGGGGTAAAACCCGAAAACACCGCTTTGAGCTAGACTCGAACGGGAACTGGTGCACGACAACGGGCCTTGCTGCACTCTTGGTTACGACACTCCCGGGGGATATGTTTTGATAAATTCACAATCTTAGTATGAACCCTTATTAAGGGAAAAATGATCCTAAGAATATATGTTAGAAGGAAGATCATGAAAATCCTGTATTGAATCCTATAGACTCGTGAGTTAAATAGATTAAAGTTTATTTATAAGTCATCAACTTTTGTCTTTGGATTACCCTCTATGTGTTACCCCTAACTTTCCTTTTATTCCAGCCAATGGCCGGTAATAGGAGAACTCGGGCTAACAACCGTTGTGAAGATCAGTGTGATGATTGTACTAATGAGATGCCCAATCCAATGGGAGCGGGAATCGCGAACTTTGTCACGCTTCTCTCTCAGCTAACTCAAGTTTTGAATAGAAACACTGGTCAAGAGGAACGTTCAACCCCCCCTAAGAAAGAACAAGTCGCTATTGAAAGCTTCATGAGACAAAGGCCTCCTACTTTTAGTGGATCATCCGATCCCACTATTGCTGAACAATGGATCAACTCCATTGAAAAGATATTCTCCATCCTCCAATGCTCTGAAAAAGAGAAGGTTCTCCTGGCGGCTTATCGTATGGAGGGTGAAGCTGATCAATGGTGGACGTTGATCAAAAATACAAAGCCTGAGGAGGAGATCGAGGCTTTGGAATGGAAGGTATTCCGGAAGATGTTTTTCGATAAATATTTTCCATGCACCCTCCGTCTTAAGATGGAAAGGGACTTCCTTTCCCTCAAGCAGAAAGATGAGGAATCTGTGGGAGCGTACGAGGCAAACTTCACAAGGCTTGCACGATACGCTTCCGGCTTTGTCGTTACCCCCGAATGCAAGGTTGACCGCTTCTTTGGTGGGCTGAAGCCTAGCTTGCGGAAAGCATTAGTGATCCGTGACTTTGACAGCTATGAGGAAATTGTCCGATGTGCCCTCAAGGTTGAAATGGAGATCGTAGAATCA
Source organism: Viscum album (assembly GCA_963277665.1). Classification (NCBI taxonomy): domain Eukaryota; kingdom Viridiplantae; phylum Streptophyta; class Magnoliopsida; order Santalales; family Viscaceae; genus Viscum; species Viscum album. Next base: position 2,092,562,984 of record OY728152.1, read on the forward strand.
CAGGGGTATCATGGGGACAAGAAGCGGAAGGTGGACTTCAATGCTGGTGGTCCGATGGATAAATCCAACGGTGCTAAGAAATTCCAGCACCCCACTTGCCAAAAGTGTGGAAAGAAGCACCCTGGAAATTGCCTTAGGGGGACAAGAAAATGCTTCAAGTGTGGAAGAGAAGGACACCTAGCTGTTAACTGTCAGCAAGAAGGACCCGCGGCTGCGACGGAGGGGAGGAACACTCCGTTCGAACCTCAACGTGTTGTTCAATGCTTCAAATGCAAAGAACCGGGTCATTTTGCGAATCAATGCCCTAATCCAAGGGTTATCGGAGGAAATCAACAACCTCCAAGACATCAAGGAAGAGCTTTTGCCATCACTTCTGCCGAAGTGAACCCCGACAACGAAGTGGTGAAAGGTACGCTAGTTATTCATTCAGAAATAGCGAACGTACTTTTTGATTCAGGTTCTACGCATTCTTTTATATCTCAAAAGTTTAGTAGAACAATCCCTGCACCACCACAAATCCTGGAAGTAAAGATGTCGGTGAGTACGGAAAATGGGGCAATCATTGCATCCCATGAGTATAAGTCCTCCCCTGTTATAATCTGTGGATTGAATTTCCCGGCGAACCTCGTCATACTCCCTTTGGTGGAATTTGATGCAATTCTTGGCATGGATTGGCTTTCCTTATATAGAGCCAACATAAATTGTCAGGAGAGGGAAATCACACTCCATATGGAGAATCGACCCCCGATTCTTTACAAGTGTCAGGAGGAAGATGAATCTCCTTTAGCTCCATCATCTCAAGCATGGATATTACTGCCTTATGAGCACGCATATCTGGCTCAGATGATTGAGTCCAAGGAAGAAACCACCCTTGAAGAAATGCCTATTGTGAGGGAATTCGCTGAAGTATTTCCCGAGGAACTTCCTGGTCTTCCTCCAAGAAGAGATGTTGAGTTCTCAATTGAACTTATACCTGGGGCGCTACCAATATCCAAGACTCCATATAGGATGGCTGTGGTTGAGCTTGAAGAACTGAAGAAACAACTACAGGAGAATCTGGATAAAGGGTTTATACGCCCAAGTGCATCACCATGGGGTGCACCAGTCCTCTTCGTCAAGAAGAAGGATGGGTCAATGCGGCTTTGCATCGATTATCGTGAACTTAAAAAATCACGATAAAGAACAAGTATCCTCTCCCAAGAATCGATAAATTGTTTGATCAGCTGCGTGGAGCACAATACTTCTCCAAGGTCGACTTGCGGTCGGGATATTATCAAGTAAGGGTGAAGAAGGAAGATATCCCCAAGACTGCTTTTCGTACAAGGTACGGGCACTATGAATTCATAGTAATGCCTTTTGGACTCACCAATGATCCAGCAATATTCATGGACTTGATGAATAGAGTCTTTAGAGATTACCTAGACAAATTTGTGGTAGTCTTTATAGATGATATTCTAATATACTCCAAAACCAAGGAGGACCATGAGGAGAATTTAAGAACTGTACTGGAGACTTTGCGCAAGGAGAAGCTCTATGCCAAGTACAGCAAGTGTGAGTTCTGGTTGAAGGAGGTCTCATTCTTGGGCCATATCATCACAAGCAATGGGATATCTGTGGACCCCTCCAAAACAGATGCAATTGAGGGATGGCCGAGGCCAACATCGGTAACTGATATCCGTAGCTTCTTGGGGTTAGCTGGATATTATCGACGATTTGTGAGAAACTTCTCACGATTGTCCAACCCTCTTACCAAGCTAACTCGAAAGGGATTAAAGTTTGCTTGGAGTGATGAATGCGAAGAAAGCTTCAAGGAGTTGAAAAGGAGGCTTATCACTGCACCTGTGCTCACTTTACCCACAAGTGGGGAGCTTTTTGTGGTATTCAGTGATGCTTCGAAGAAGGGCTTAGGATGTGTGCTGATGCAGAATGATAAAGTGATATCCTATGCCTCAAGGCAGTTGAAAATCCATGAGAGAAACTATCCAACGCATGATCTGGAGTTGGCGGCGGTGATCTTTGCCTTGAAAATCTGGCGGCATTATCTCTATGGAGAGAAATGTGAGATATATACTGACCACAAGAGTCTTAAATATATATTCACACATAAAGAGCTTAATATGCGCCAGAGAAGATGGATAGAGCTCATAAAGGATTATGATTGTTCAATACATTACCACCCTGGGAAGGCGAACAAGGTGGCGGATGCCCTAAGTAGAAAGGATCCAGAAATTCTATCAGTGATGAGAATTGAGAAGGATCCAATCTTCTTAGACTTGATGAAGATGGATGTGGGAATCATAAAGAAGGGAACATCATCAATCCTTTCACAAATGATTGCTCAACCATCTTTTTTGGAAAGGTTAAAGGATGCTCAAAAGGATGATGCGAGAATCCAAGAAAAAGTGGAAGCTATCAAAAAGGGAAAATCCTCAGAGTTTAATGTTAATGAAGAAGGAATTGTGCGGTGTGGGAAAAGACTATGTGTCCCATCAAGTTCGGAGCTGAAGAAGGAACTTTTGGATGATGCACATAGTTCAAATTTCTCTATTCACCCAGGGAGCACAAAGATGTATCGAGATCTCCGAGAAAACTTTTGGTGGGATAATATGAATAAGGAGATCGCCGAATATACATCAAAGTGCCTGGTGTGTCAGCAAGTGAAGGCAGAGAGGCAGAAGTCTAAGGGGATGATGCAACCATTGCCCATACCAGAATGGAAATGGGAGAACATCACCATGGACTTCGTCACTGGACTTCCAAGGACATCCAAAAGCAACAATGCAATCTGGGTTATTGTGGATCGTCTTACAAAGACTGCACACTTCATTGCTATTCGAGAGGATTTCTCTTTGGATCAACTGGCACGGATATATATCAGGGAAGTGGTACGGTTGCATGGAGTACCACTATCTATTGTGTCTGACCGAGATCCAAGATTTACCTCTAAGTTTTGGAAGAGTCTTCAACATGCTCTGAATACTGAACTGAACTTCAGTACGGCCTATCATCCTCAAACTGATGGCCAATCCGAGCGGACTATCCAAACACTTGAGGATATGTTGAGAGTGTGCTCAATGGACTTTAAAGGAGGATGGGATCAACATCTTCCTCTAGTTGAGTTCTCTTATAATAATAGTTTCCACTCGAGCATCCAAATGGCACCATATGAAGCCCTATATGGGAAAAGGTGCAGAACACCGGCATGTTGGGATGAGGTCGGTGAACGTAAGCTGCTTGGACCAGAAATGGTCGAAGAAATGGTGGAGAAGGTGAAAACCATTCAGCAACATATCAAGGCAGCCCAAAGTCGACAGAAGAGTTATGCAGATAATCGTCGACGAGACCTTGAGTTTAAAGTCGGAGACATGGTGTTTTTACGCATATCTCCGTGGAAGAAGGTCATGAGGTTTGGAAAGAAAGGGAAGTTAAGTCCAAGGTACATCGGCCCCTTCGAGATTCTTGATCGTGTTGGGGCTGTGGCCTATCGACTAGAACTTCCACCTACTATGGCCAAGGTGCATGATGTCTTCCATGTATCCCTCTTAAGGAAGTACATACCAGACCCTTCACATGTACTCTCTTCTGAGGTGGTACAATTAGAAGACGATCTTTCTTATGAGGAGCAACCAGTGAAGATCTTGGATCGTAGAGAAAAAGTTCTACGAAATAAGACAATGACCCTCGTCAAGGTGTTGTGGAGAAACCACAAGTTTGAAGAAGCAACTTGGGAGTCGGAGGATATGATGAAGCTAAGTTACCCACATTTGTTTTAGTGTGGGAAAAGGAAAATTTCGAGGGCGAAATTTCTTAAGGGGGGAATGTTGTAACGACCCAAAGTTTCATTAATGGAAAATCCCTCTCGATCCAGTTAAATGTTTCTTTATGAAAAATGTTTTTATAAGATGTCAACTTCTTTAGTTTAACGTTAAGATTTGTGACCGTTACTTTTATAGCCGTTGAACAGTGATCATCTGGGTAGTTTAAATATAAGGCTTTAACGAACCAATTTTCTACTCAGACAAAGGAAGCGATGGCCTCATCCAGTAGAATTTCCCCTTATGAAGCCCATTTGTCGGAGCTCGGAAAAGAGGTGGCGTCTTTGGGCTTTGCCCTTGACCAAGCCCAAGCTGAGCTTCATCAAGTCAAGCTCGAACGTGATCGTCTACGGGAAAAATGGAAGTTGATAGAGATTACCACTCGAGCGATGTTATCCGAGCAACCCCAAGAGTCTGTCACCATCGCACACCTTACCCTTAGGTCTTATGTGGCTATTTTAAGGGGTTATGTAACAAATAAGTAGCACCATGTTCATGTACATTATTTTTGTATATAATAATGAATTTAATTTCTAGTCATTTTTGATACATTGTAATTAGTTTTTAATGTACAAATGGTGTTTTTAGTTATTATTTAATTAAGAATTATATTTTATTAAATTAAAGGATTTTCGAATTAAATAATATTTTAATAAAATATTATTATTAATATTAAATTAATTTTTATAAATGATCTTATAATTTTATGAATGCAATTAAAAATTTTATTAATGTTTGAAAGCCATTTCTGTCAAAACCCGTGAATTTTTTTTATAAATGTTGGTTTTTATTTTAAAAGTGAAAATTCACATATTTAAAAAATTATTTAGATAAAATAAATATTATTTTTGGAATCAGGACGTCGAAATTATCCAACGGTGAATTTTTCATAATTTTCTGAGACAGTCAAATTTTTGGGTAAAAATTAAATACCATTTAAATATATAATGTGTTTTATGACATCATAATGACCCAATGGTGATGTAATAAAATACCATAATCCTTATGTTCGGCTAATATGTGTTTTATCATTAAAATAATGAGGTTTTGGGTTTGTTTGACTCACTTTTCAAAGCATTAATGGAGCCCTCAAGACTTATTCAACACTTTGCCTTTTTAAATTAATTTCCATGGGAGTGTGACTCACCTCCACATAAGCAACCCTAATTTTTTAATAAGTTCGGACCTTGGCCTTGTAAAATATTGTTTTCCTCTTTCCTTTTCCAGAAACCATGGGCAAATACCATGGGATGGTTTGTGGTTTGGACTATTTTAATATAAGGGGTCCCAAACCTAAATAATAAAGAATTCTCTCACCTTTCCTATATAAACCTACCCAAGCTCCCACTTCCTCCTCACTCAAAGCCCTTGAAGTTCGTCCAACCTCTGCCCTACTCTCTCTAGAATCCTCTCAAGGTGCCCCAAGCTCCCAAGAAGCCTCTCACAATCCTCTCTCTAGCCTTTGGAAGCACACTTCCAAGTAAGGGGTTTTCTTCCTTTCTAATTTTTTTCTCAATTTTCTTTAAGTTGTATTTCCATTTTTATTTCAATTATGAATGTTGGGGTATGGTTTCGCACCTCCCCCATACTGCCCTCTTATTGTTTGAATGATGGGAGAACCCTTTCTCTCTCATTAAATGCCTCCCATGTACACCCATTACTATGTCGAAATTCCGAAAGGAACCTTTTTCTCCTCTTTATATTCAAGCAATACTTTTGTATCATGAATCTAAATTCCTTTTCAATTGTTGCGACATGTATCTATATGAACTTATTACTGTCCATTACATGTAAATATGATGAATAACCCCTTTCTCTCTCATCATCCTTTTTATGAATTCTTATGTCACGCCGTTACACAGCCGAAATCACACCGATTTTCTAAGCCAATATCATTGTGTAGTGAATACCATGCCCATTTCTCCATCAAGGGTATTCACCTTTATGCACTTTTACTTATTGATTGTAAAGTTTCATGTATGAATTCCACATTCCTTTATCATGGAATAAATGATTATGTTTTATGAATCCATGTTTTATGATCCATGTGGCACACTCATGCATGAAATGAAATGTTTAAGAAGGGTGCGCCCTGATAGCGCTCCAATGAATTGGGTAAAGTATAGTATCATGATACGTCATGTGCAATGAGTGTTTACTCATGCTAATTCAAGTGCAACGAGGGTTTACTCGTGCTTCAAGTGCAATGAGGGTTTACTCATGCTCCATGTGCAATGAGCCTTGGCTCATGCTAATTCAATGTTAAGTGTTGTTGCCACATTTCCATGTTATGATTATCATGCTTTATCATGCCTTTATGTTCATGTCTCTCTTATGCTCTATTGATATTCCTATTTCCTAACATGTATTGTACTCCTCATGTTATTCATTATGTACTCCCTTACTGGGCTTTATAGCTCACCCTTTTCTTATGCATGTCCTCAGGTTATCCCATGCAATGCTAAGTACGAAGGAATGTAGTGGTCATGTAAAGGAAGTTTTCAATAAGGATGTTGTATTTCAAGTTTAAAGTTTTTATGTAATGATCCTAAGCCCCAAAGACACTAAACCTTTCGATCTTCTTTGTTGTATCAAGTGAAGTTTTATGTAATAAAGCATGTTTAAGTTGTAATAAAAAGAAGGGTTGTCATAGCAATATTCCAGTCTTGGTCCATGAATATTATTTACTAATATTGATATACTGGACTAGAGGGTCACACAAAATAGTGCGACAAGATTCATTCCAATTATTTGGAATAGGAATAAGGGACATGGTGGGCCCCATCATGGGTTTGAGAGTTGTCCAATACTTACCTATCATTCATAAATAAATAAATTCATTATTATATGAGTATATAATAATTGATTTTAATTATTTTGTTATATTTATTTATGAGTGTTTAATTAAATACTTAGAATAATATTAAACGGATGAATATTATTTCAATATTTAATATTCATTTTATATTAGCGGGAATTATGAGTTTAGTTAATGATTTGGGTTTGTCAGGTAATATATTTAATATATATTAAATGTATGTGATGAAATATAAATAATATTTATAATGTTTTTATTTTTTCATAATTATGAATTTATTACTTATTTAGTGGATAAAAGATATATGGTGACTGGGAATCCAAACCACCTATTTTGAACATCAACGATATATGTATATGAGGATATTATTTCTGGTGTGGAAGGAATTTATATTCCAATGGATTGAGATATCCTCTCTCCTCCCACATCCTCGGGAGAGAAACACTATGTCAATGAAATCAATCCAAGTACGTATTTGTAGATTATAGGAACTATTTCTAGGTGATCATCATGATATCAAAGGAATCATCGGAGCTCTACACTAGCACACATAATTCAATGATCAGAATTCACATAGATTTTGGAAGAGTTTGTGGATGATCTATTGGGGTTTAGATTTAGATCCACAGAGAAATGGATTACATTGACAAGATGCAGTTGAACATTCCACCAATTAAACAAGGAAATTGTTTAATTTAATTTTTTTTCCTATTTAATTAACACATGATCCTTATATCTCTATTGGGGATCATATCACCAGAGAAAAAAATGTTACGTCACTCTTTGTGATGACAGTTTTACCATACATGGACCAATGCCTTCCACTGTGTGCCCTGGTACATTTAATCGGTATCATAGTGATCATGAGATCTTTCTTGGACCAATAAAAATTAAATTTCATTAAATTAAGTAATGATCCTTAAATCAGACCAAAAGGAACAGACCACATATCGATCCAATTCTAGATAACCAAGTTAAGGTCATCCAAATTTATTTGGTATAGATAAAAAATGTAGTAATTTACTATAAAAATTTAAATAATAGTATACATTAATATCTATTTTTTCTTTAATTTTTGGATGATCATGTTTTGACTAGGTACTACTAGAAAAAAAATTGAAGGCTGAAACAATTTGTTTCGGTGAGATCTTGATTTCAATGGGAGTCTATCCAAATACCACCCCTTTTTTCTTTTGTTTCATATAAGATAAGCATGAAATTTTCTTTAAAAATGGTTTTGGACATGCTACTCAATGAATAAAATTGGGTGTTAATGTGGCGGGTGTTCATTCGAAAAAAATAAATCATATTCATATGCTTTTGAAAAAGGATATAAATAGAGATAGTGTGAAGGGGGTTAGCTATCAGAAAATGGAGCAGTCAAATCTTCCTCTGGTAGATTGGAATAGGACAAATTAAAAAAATACACAAAGGGAAAATTCATGTCACTTAGATTCTCTAGAAATCACACCACTAGGCCACTACCTCCCTTGTCTCCCAGGTCCACTATGATATAATTTTGTTTCCCTCTGGAATTTGGGATGATCTCATTGATTTAAGATTCAAACATTCCAAGCGGTTTCTAACAGGTTTTTTCATAGAACCGGAAACATTCATTGATTCCATATCCATTTGAACCTACTTTCCAAAGGTATGCGCATGTTAGTTGTAGACTGATGAGGCTTAGGAATTTGCATTGGTCGAGAGGATGGGAGGTCGGACTCATCGCACCTTTTTTAGGGGAATTATTGTCTACTCTGGGACTCTCTTTATAGATTTAAGATATGTTCATGAATCCGTATTACATTACGAAGTATAAAATAAGCTTTCCTTTAGATCTGACAATCAATGATTGATATGTAGGAAATTTAGAGAATATTTTATATGTATTCGAGGTTCTTCATCGATAGAGAATCATCTGTATTTTTTTAGAGATTCTTAGTCAATGGTATCCTTTAATACATAAGATTATCTTGGTCATTATGATTACCATACTTGTTTTAAATCCACTTAGTGGGGCACTTGAAGTTTATTTTCATTTAGAAGGACATTGATTATTTCAGAGTTGGGATCGTACCCGCAGATGGGCTACCTACGTATCCTTTGTTTTTGGAAAAGGAATTAGAACCCACGTAGTTCGAGTAAGGGAGTATGATGTTTATTCATGATTTATGGCTCAAAGAAATATTTCATGATTACTTTTACACTCTAAGCTCATGTGAGTCATGCTCGGTGTGAGAAACAAGAGTTATTGGTGAAACCAAACAATTGTGCCATGAAAGATGCAATTATGTGGGGCTTATGTGTGTATGACTGCCCAAATAGATGAGGATTAAGATTTATTCCAGGAAAGAAATACAGGAACATGGTCCATAAAGGTATATGTGCTTCATGGATATTTGGATGTTATAATCTTGGAGCTTACTCCTAAGGAAGATGTCCAAGTTTTAGGAGGGGACTTATGGTTGGGTTTTACTCCTGAGAAGGAAGCCCAAATCAAAAGGAAATTAAGACTGGGGATTACTCATGAAAATGAAGCCCAGGTTAAAGGGATTTGAAAATTAAAGGGTCATGGGGCTTACTCCTAAAAAGGAAGCCCAGGTTAAGAGAATTATGGTTGGGGCTTACTCTTAAGGAGGATGCCCATATTTGGGAATTTTAAGATTGGGGATTACTCTTGAAAAGGATGCCCAGATTAGGGGACTTGGGGCTTACTCCTAACGAGTATGCCCAAAATTAATGGGAATTGTGACTGAGACTTACTCCTGAAAAGGAATCCCAAGCTAAGGAGGACTTGGGCCTTACTCCTAAAAAGGATGCCCAAGTATTAAGAATTATGACTAGGGCTTATTCCTGAAAAGGAGGCCCAGTTGAAGGGGTTCTCTCATCATAAAGGATGAGTTTTAATGAATGAAATCTAAATATTTAGTGACATAATGATGTGTAAATCACTAGGTTTTGAGAGATATTCCATATAATTCCTTTCAGATAAGGAAGTTAATCAAGAAAACATGCCATAAATGGCTTTGAAGAATGTCTCGAAGACTGAATCTTGAATAGGAGAGGTGGAATGGTATAAGAGGGGTTAAATGGGCAAGAAGGGCACCCAAAAAGGCAGGGGCGTGCAATTCCTGGGGAGTCGTGCGAGTACTGTGTTGGTGTGCAAGTCCCTGGTTGCGCTGGTATACCTGCGCGACACATGGGTACTTGCATGATTGTTAACCAGAACGGTAACATTGGGGCGATCCTTGACCAAAGCCTTTAGAATTATCCTAACATACTTCCAGAAGAGAGGCGCACAATTTTTGGTGAAGAAGTAGGGCGGCGCGCAAGTATGTTCATTTCCCTTTAGGGTAAAACACAATTGGGGCGCAAGTGTTAGTGAATTCTAACACTTAGACCTTACTCCTCTTGTTTAGACCTTCCACTCTAGGTAAATAATTACCTTAGAAGTGTTCGAAATACCTGAAGAAGAGACTTGGGTGTTCAGAGCTCTATATCTAAATTCTGGAAAAAAAATCCTCCTCAAATGGGGGGCCCACAGGGTCTATTTATAGGCTGGAGAAGACCCTAGGCGGTAATCACTTAGGGCGAAAAAGTCACTTGCACGACCATTAGGCGACGCGCAAGTATACTTGTGTGACAGTGAGGGAACTTGCATGACCCTTGTGCATTTGAAGCCTTGTTCATGCTGTTGTCGATTTTTGAGGTTTTCTTCAAAGGATGAATCAATTTGTGCTAAGTCATTTTCCTTTCCATTCCTTTAGACAATGTAATGAAAAGGAGCATCAACAAAATTCCCCCCTCAGAGTTGGATCTGAAAGAATAAGGATGCGACTCTGAGGAAAAGAAGAAAACCAAAGGGAAAGAGGCGCACAGGTGTTCACTGCGCAACCATCTTCACGCAGGTGCGAGTCACGCAGGGCTGGAGCGCGCTGGATGGTGCGCGCTGGCTGTAGGAGCGCAGGTGGGCCGCCTTGCCTATAGATATGCGATCATTTTCCATGCATAGCACCTGATTTCCGGATTTTTGAGCTCTCTTCACGCATGTCACCTTCGCCGCGCAAGTTGCTCGTTTTCCGCTGTTTATTCACTATCGCGTTGTTGTCAATGTAATAGGACCTGTGTGATGATACTTGCGCCCCAAAAACTTACGCGGCACAATAACACTTGTGCGACACATCCATACTTGTGCGCCAAGTTTAGACTTGTGCGCCTTAATCCTTTTGCCATTTTTCTGAAATTCCTTCACAAATTTTATAAAAAAATCAACTTACTTAAGAGTTAATTTATTCAACTTTTGTGTAGAATCAATGGCTCTTAGAACTGGAATAGCTGATGAACTGGAAAGAAAAAGTCTTGATGATATGATAGATATCATTGGCCACGATTATTATACAGTCAAAAGCAGCACTCTTCCGGATTTGGCTATGTATCTGAAGAAATATCATCGCGACTTCCCCCAAAGCATTTATTTGCCTTTTTATGGCTATGGTCATCTGCGAGAAGTCATTATTCCAGAAGCAAAGAACTATCTCCCATTTTCTTGGTTTCAGAATTATACTAACTTTGATTCATCAAATATCTCATGTGGATGAGTTTTTATAAGCGCTGGAACAGTGGAGAAGGCCCACATGATGCAAAATAGCCCTTGTACGCCAGATCTGAAACCTCATAAGCCTGATTTTCAACCACATTGTCATCCTTCAATCTTCAGAAATTCCCAGATGGATCAATCCATAATCTAGAATAAAAGTTGGGACTTCCGTCCCGGGGGAGGTGTGAAGCCAACTTGGATGAGGGCATACTGGGTGCGACAAACCTGTGCAGAGTTTGTCGAGGATCTGAAAGGAGTTGTGATATAAGAAGATGTTTGGTTGGGCAAACATATGTTTACAGACATGACAACTTCATTCCGGAGATACTCAGCCACTAGAGCCTAGAAACTAATTCTTTCCATCTGACTCATGGAGAAGTAGGCATCAGTCTTTGGGATGTCCACAAGATCTCAGGGGCTCCAATTTGTTGATGTCCCTCTAATTATTGTGCATCAAATGGAACGAACTCTTTTATCTTCAATCATTTATGCTTTTATTCTTTCACTACCTGCTTTAAATTTTACCTAAGCCAATGCGCCTAGTAAGCATAGTTTTATTTTTACTAGGATTATTATAAATAACCCTACAAAATTTGAATCTCTTAATTTCTCAATATTACCTAAATCAGACAAAATGTATGTTTAGTGAGTTTGAAATTGACTTTTATTCATAGTTCCCTTGTCTTTTGTGGGCAGTTTAAAGTCATGCACATCGGACATAAAGATGCTAATGTTTAAGGTCTAAATAGCTTTGACCGAAATGAATTATAATTGACTCAATTCCTTGACAATTTATCTGAAAACATATTACCATACTCAAGTATGAGAGAAAATATGTAAACTATGACTTAAGAATATTTGAATCTAAGGAATGATATGAAAAAGATCTAAAAGGCATTAGAAGAAGTAGTTCCCAAGAATGGAGTTACCATTATTTAATAAACCCGTTAGGGGGTTGAATTATGCAGGGCCACCTAAGGGCATTGGCTGCATAGTCAAATAAATAGCATCTTTTGGCTGACAGGTCCATTATGTAGACTACTTATGCAAGGCCACCTAAGGGCACGTGTTGCATAGTCAGGAAAAAGACTCAAAAATTTTCTTTCCTAGTGCTATAAAGCCTGTGAAAGTTTATGGAGATTTAAATTTTCCAAAGTATAGAGTTTGCTATATGGAAAGAGGTCCTTGAATATGGAAAAGATATTTCCAAACAAGATTATCAGAGAACTAGATGGATATCACTCCTACAAAGGTCTGACCCACACATAGGGAAGGAGAATATCAACCATAGACTTAAATACTTTCAGATCATGAAAAAGGATATCTGAAAAGTACGTTAAGGATGGCTTTTTTGCAGATCCCTATATAATGTCATTTAAGACAAATAAGGACAAAAGAGGCTTTCTTCCCAAGAATGAAGTTACCATTATCCGAAAAACTCGTTAGGGGGTTGAATTATGTAGGGCCACCTAAGGGAATTGGATACATAGTCAAATAATATCATCTTTTGGCTGACAAATTTGTTATGAAGACTATTTATGCAAGGCCGCCTAAGGGCATGTACTGCATAGTCAGGAAAAGAACTCTCATAAGTTTGACATTTTTGTGACTAGAAGCCAAGAAAATGGTTATGAAGATCAGAAAATATTTAAGGTTGGGATTATGACACATAAAGATGGGTATTTTCAAATGTATACAGAGATACACAGATCAATGCCAACCATAATCATGTTTTGACTGGGTCCTGAATGGAAATGTTGGAATTCACTACGTATCCCATAAGGATGGGAATCAAGCCATACGTAGTTCTTGAACTACAGTTTAATGTCGTGTGGGAAAAAGGATTGGATATCATAGTTTAGGGTCATAGAGCTTATACCATTATAAGAAATACACAGTGTGTGTTTTCATGGGGACTTTTCAGCCAAGGGGCTGAAAGTGGAATTTGGGGTTAGGCCCAAGGACTTAGGGTTGGATTCGAGGGAAACTCGAATGTTCCTACGTATCCCATAAGGATGGGAATCAAGCCCACGTAGTTCTAGAAATACCATCTATACAAATGTGTTTCATACATGTGAAGGGTGAAAGGGGACCTTAGTGCAACGGTGGTTTGACCTAAGATAAAATATTCGGGCGTTGCCATGTATGCACATAGTCTTTGGAATATAACATGATTGAAAATCAATGTAAATAATTATTCCCTATCAGGTGAGGGTATCAAATAATGTTATAGTTTATTGTCGTACAGGACAGAAGTATTGTACAGTTTAACGTCGTATATCAAGGACAAAGGTGAACCAATGTAAAGATATTGATTCTGGGGGCAGTTTCATGGATCAACATCATATGAGATGGAGGTGAACCAATGTGAAGAGATTGGTTTTGGGCTTGAACATTGGGAGGTCGCCTATGTACCCAGCCTAGAAGGTAAGGAACAAAGTCCGTGTAGTTCAATTAAGGAATGAATTAGTGATCAAGTTGTCCTTGGGGAAAATGATCTAAAAAATAGTGTTGGGACTTATACATGGTTAGTAGCCCAGAGAGAGTGTTATGGTTGAAGTTTTCTCTAAGATCACATGAGTCGTACTCGGTGTGAGAAACAAGAGGTATCAACAACCCTAATGATGCACAGTTTAATGTCACGTAGGACATAAAAAAGGGATTATGCAGTTTAAAGTCTTGCAGTTATGACTATTGGTGCTGCACAGTTTAATGTCATGTAGCAGGGACAAAGCACAGTTAAATGTCATGTAGGACGTATTAAAGGACTTTCTGTACAGTTTAGCGTCATGTAGTTAGGACGATGGGGACAATAAAGTTTAATGTCATGTTGGACAAAAGGGGAATTGTGTAGTTTAATGTCATGTAGTAAAGACAAAAGAGTACACCATTTAATGTCATGTTGGACGTATTAGGGACTTTTTCACAGTTTAACGTCATATTGGATGAAAAAGGGATGATACAGTTTAGCTTCATGTTGGATGTAAGTGCAAATAGTTTAAGGTCGTATACATGGACCGTTGGTTATGTAGTTTAATGTCATGTTGGATGTAAGAGAAGTGAAAATAGTTTAAGGTCATATGCATGGACCATTGCTGTATAGTTTACCATCATGTTGGACGAATTAGAGACTTTTTTTCACAGTTTAACACCCCATCCTCTGACATGAATACCAGATGGGGCATTGGTAATTAACTGGTGCAATATTCTTAGTGCGCCAAGGCATGAACTCTGAAGGGCTCTCTACTGCTTTTCAGCCTTTGGATATCGAGAGACTGATAGATATGCCAAGTCAATTTGACATTGTAACCCTTCTATTATCTTAACATGATTTTCGTATTTATAATAAGATAATACTTTCTTTTTCAACTGACAAAAAGGTTTCCATATATTGAGACGAATATCATGAATTCCATCTTCCATCAAAATCTCTAGAATGTCATACTGAGATTCTGCTAGAGGCCAAAACTTGACTGACACTTCACCTTTCGCCAGTTGTTTTCTCATGTTCAGAATTTCCTATTTATCATTCAATGAAGATTCTTATACCTGATTTGACCAGAGCTGGTGTTTCCTTGTTGCTTCATCGGATTCAACAAAATTGGTAGAGAAATCACTGATCAAACTAGAAGATGCATGACTTAGGGGTGGTTCGTAGAATGACCTGCACCCTGGGCTATCTTCTGATTGAGAAATTATTTCACCTGCTAGCGATGAAGCATCAGACATGACTGGTTTCGCATTTTCAAGTGCCTCAAGATAAGGGGGCTTTATCGGCACTTCATTGTCCACTAGAGAATTTTCCGGGCAATGTGAATCACTACTGCGGAGAGGACTTTCGCAGCGAAATTCATCATCATGGGGAGGACCACTATAGTGGGTTATAGAAAAAGATGTGATCTCTTGATCCTTGGTCTTTTGACCACACAGAGGGTTCCTATGGCTCTAATCTGAAGATGAAACTTCGAGATCAACCTAATTATCATGAAGCAAGCCTTCATGTATAAGTGTCTATTGAAGACCTTCAGAATTAATGTTCCCACTTTTGGGAAATGAGGGAGTAGAATCTTGAATTCCAATAGATAACTGTCTGAGGGTTTCAAGAACTCCAGCATTGAGCAAGGCCTTGTTACAGGTTGGATCTTGATATCTTAAATGTGTTGGGTGGGTCTTCTTCTTAGACGCCTTTTTACTCACCTTGGAAACCACTTGTTGATGAAAGTGGCTGCTCTGAGCAGGTGTATATGACTGATCAGGAGAGATGGCCAGGTTAGGCTGACGATATCTACTCAAATCAGGTGTATGTGCCTGACTTATTTTTCTGTATGATATGGGGGAGTATGCCCCAGAACCCTCTTGTACTAGAATAGATGTGTGTATCTGCTCCGGAGTGAACTGTTGATGTGTCACTCCACTACTAAGGATAGATTTGTGTGTCTGTCCCTGAGATGTTGCTGAAAATGTTATAATATCCTGGCAAGCATCCAGAATATGAGCAGGGATTTTCTTCTGCTCTTTCACCATTGATAGAATATGCTTGGTGACTTCAGCTGCCGGAACGGGGATATACGCCCATTCCATGATTGGAGTAGGTGTATGTGCCTGCTCCTGTCCTCCTTTTTCTGTCAGTGAATCCTGACAATACTCAAGTGTGGGGAAAAAAAGTTAAGCCTGCCTTCTGTTTGTCACCGAAGCTTTCCAACTAACTTCTCTATGTGCTACCAAGAAAGACTGTTGGTAGGCTTGATCAATACTAGCAGGTGTATGTGCCTGCTGATTGCACTTCGCCGAGCGTGGTTGACGAGCTCCATCATATGTAGTCAGACGAGCCTATTGACTAGCTGATGATGTATAAATAGGTATATTTTCCTGCCTATAGTACTCTTCCAGAATTGCCTAGTGGGATTGGCGTGATGCTGGCAGACGAGTCTGCTAGACAGTGGAATTAAAACGGGCAGGTGTGTGTGCCCGCTCATTGCTTTCCACCAAGTTAGGTTGGTGGACTTCTCCGGAAATGGTAGAGATGAGAACCTACTCACTATTAACCGTATTTATCCTCTGGTGATTCGTCTTGCCTGCCCAGGTTTGAGGAACCTGAGCCGAACGCCTGGAGTCAGTACCCTCATCATGTTGAGGGCGCACTGCCGCACGAGTCTGGCGGCGATTTTTGATAGGAGGCCTTGGGAAGAACTCTTGTTTCTTTGCATTAAGTCCCTAAGGGGCCTTCTCATTCACCTCCTCAGAATATGGGATTGAATGGTGATTGCGTTTCGGGGATAATGACCTGAAACGGTCGGAGACGGTGGTTAGCTCCGCCTGCTTCTTGATCACTGGTCGTCATTGTCCGGACGACCGGTGTGAGTTGTTCACTTGGAGGGCTTGTCAGGCAGCCTCCAGATTTGGAATGGTACTGTGTTGATGGTACTTCTTAACTAGCGCGTTTGATACCCAATTTTGAAGATGATGAGTAGGTGATGTTGCCCTCAGAGTGGACGATGATCCAGCAGGAGTAGCAGTAGTGGCATTCGCAGCAGCGGTATTCACAAGTGTGAATTTGAGAGCATCCATTTCTTAGAATGCAGAAAATCTTGGAAAAGAGTGACTATTTGATATAACAGATATAATCGAGATAAATTCAGCCACTAGATCTTTTGGATGAGAACATATGTCAATGATTGTTTTTGTTGGCCCTCTCGTTGAGTTTTAAATAGGGTCCTAACAAATCAGCAAAATATCATTTTAACTTGGTTAAGGATTCACGTCGGGTTCACCATTTTTTGTTTCCTTCTAGAATTGGGGATGATCTCATTGATTTAGGATTCAAACATTCCAAGTGGTTTCTAACGGGTTTGTTCGTAGAATTGGAAACATCCAATGATTCCATATCCATTTGAACCTATTTTCCAAATGTAGGCGCTCATTAGTTGTAGACTGATGAGGATTAGGAATTTGTATTGGTCGAGAGGATGGGAGGTCGGACTCATCACACCTTTTTGAGGGGAAATATTGTCTACTCCAGGACTCTCTTTATAGATTTAAGTTATGTTCGTGAATCCATATTACATTACCAAGTATAAAATGAGATTTCCTTTAGATCTGACAATCAAAGATTGATATGTAGGAAATTTAGAGAATATTTTATATGTATTCGAGGTTCTTCATCGATAGAAAATCATCTGTATTTTTTTAGAGATTCTTAGTCAATGGTATCCTTTAATACATAAGAGTCTCTTGGTCATTATGATGACCATACTGGTTTTAAAGCCACTTAGTGGTACACTTGAAGTTTATTGTCATTCAGAAGGTCATTGATTATTTTAGAGTTGGGATCGTACCCGCATATGGGATACTGATTAGCCACTGTAAGAGGATAATATTCATTGCTAATATATGTAGTTTTCATGTGCCTTGCTATTCATAAATACCATTTTAGTGCATTTTACATTTTGAACACTCATTCTCATCATTTGTGCACTTCATGCCTAATGTGCACCAATTTAGGCCCAATGTTTCATCTGATTTTAAAGAATGTAACTATCCATGTTTTAATTTGATATTCACTTAATTATGAACATTTTTTATTCAGGGATCAATGGATTATTAATAAAGTATGAGGGAGATATTTGGCGATTAAAGGAAACAATTCTGGAGAAGGCAGATTGTATATCATCACACTGATCGGACTATGGGGCCCACAATACAGGCCCAATGAAGCCCAAAATTTATTGAAGGATAAAAGACATATAGGGGAACAAATCATTCTTCTGTAGATAGTGCTAATTCGTCCTCAATGGTGGTGATCAAGGCGGCCCAAGTTGAAGATTTAATTTTGGGCCAGAGTCTGCGGCCCAGAAAAACAGTCCACCATTTTAATCATATCTCCCGAACCACAAATTATTTTGGGCTGAAATTTTACATGGTGTTAGTGGACATCCGGTGATTCATTTAGGTCTTCTATGGACCACTCCAATTCTGCATTATAGAAGGTCCTTGATTCGCGTCTTTCCGGTGGATGCAAGCTGGCTGCAACTTCGGGGCAAGAAGTGGAAAAGTCTCTCATCATTAATGTTCCACCCACCTTTCCCCAACATAATTAATTAAAGGCACATGGGATGTTGGGGGCTCGGAAAAGGCTTCATTTTTTCCTATTTAAGGCAGGAGTGGTGGTGGATTTGGAGGTTGGATGCTTTCTTTTCATTGTAATGTTATTATGCCAATTTGCCTTTGTAATGTTCTTCCTTCTCATGTAAGTTGTTCGAATGAACTTAGTCTTCAATAAAAGTTCTTCCTCTTCTCTTGTTCTGTTCTTATCCTTATCACCTTGATACCGTTGCCTCAAGGTGTGAATTTATTCACACCAAACCTTGTGATTTTGTTCACACAACGGTGGAGTGATTGTTATTTTTGTTATTTTTACTTCTTCAATTCCACCCTCATAAGTCTACTTTCCGCTTCCGTTGAGAACTTGTAATCAATGGAGGGCTAGCTCTTTTATGGGTTGATCCAAGGGAGTAGCAAGGGGCTGGATTGAATTTTATTTCTCATGCCCTAAATGTTATTAATTTCTTTTAATTGAGTTTCTTTCATTCAATGATTTTTATTCTTCCTCTTCCTTATTGAATTTATTCACCCCACTTTCATGTGCTAATTACATCCTTTACCTTGGAGTGCTCATGAAAATGATCCTACAAGTGTATAGGTGATTATCATATGTTTTGAAGGTGTTTAATCAGTAAGTGATGAGGGTAGTTTGAATTCATTTCATGAATCCTTCTCGAGTTAATGAAATTAAAATTGTAAAAAAAAGAATTCATTCAATCCACCCGAGCCATAACCTAGGATCAACTCATTTTCTCTTAATTTGAATTCACATAGATCTTTTAGTTCTCTTTAAAAACAATATAAAATCAACCCAAGTTGGCCACTTCATAGCCAAAAATCCATCTCTTTTTGTTGAGTGTCTAAAGGTTCTTCTTAGGTCTCTGAGGATTCGACAACCCAAGCTACACTACAAGCGACCGCTTGACCCTTAAAACTTGGGTAAATTTGGGCGAGACCAAATTTTGGCGCCGTTTCCGGGGACCAAGTAAGTTCCTTAGACAAAAACCTTCTTTCCTCACCGCCATTCTTCTACTCTCACCCAAGATCTCTTATCTTGTCCCTTTCTCGCTTTTTTTTGGGCGCATGTCCGCCTACACCCGCGATTTCTCAAACAGACTAGTTAGGGTGGATAGTCCTAGGATAGGGGAGTCAAGTGCACCTAGGGGATTGTTTAAATCAGATTCAAATACTATTGAAACCCCAAAGTCAGAACTTGAAACAAGTCCAATGGAGGGTCATCCACAAAATCAAATTGTAAACCCTGGGGGGAATCAAATGGGAAACCAAAACCAAGAAGCTCCAAACTTAGGGAATGTAGTTGATCAAACCATGAACGACTACCTCACTCCAGCTTGGACCAATGCCCCCTCATGCATTAGACACAATTTCATAGGAGACACCAACTACATATTCAAACCCCATGTCCTAAACCACCTTCCAACCTTTCATGGGATGGAGTCAGAAATGCCATACCTTCATGTCAAAGAGTTCAACGACATTGTTGAAACCATGTGTCCCCCACATCAACTAGAATCTGCTAAGATGAGGCTATTTCCTTTTTCATTAAAGGATCGAGCTAAAAATTGGCTAAACAACCTGAGACCTTCATCAATCCACACTTGGAACCAACTGCAAAGATAATTTTACAAAAAATACTTCCCCCATCACAAAACCATTGCACTAAAAAAGAGCATCCAAAATTTTTTTGAAAAAGAGGGAGAGTCATTTTATGAAACATGGGAGAGGTTCAAAGACACCCTAAACATGGTTCCACACCATGGTTTTTCTATTCCTGAACAAGTAAGAATTTTCTATGAAGGTTTGGGCCCGGGGAACAAACAATTCATTGACATGATGTGTAATGGGACATTTAAAAACAAATCCCCAAATGATGCTTACGAGTATCTAGAAATCCTTGCTGAACAAAACCAAACATGGGGAACATCACCTTACTCTGAAAAGCCTCAAAGAACTACTGGAATGCATACAATTAGGGAAGAGGAAAGCCTTAGGGCGAAACTTGCAGCACTCTCTAGGAAGGTTGAAGAGATAGACCATAGGAAAATCAATGAAATCCAAACTGTAGACCTTGTTTGCACAATCTGTGAAAAACATGACCACAAAACAGACAACTGCCCAACCATTCCATCCATCAAGGATGTTCTTTTAGGAGGACCACCTGCTGAAGTCAATGCCCTAAACTTTCAAAAGCCTCAATACCCAAACACATTCAACCCAAGGTATAATGACCACCCAGGCTTCCGATGGAAAGATAACCAACAACCTAGCCAACCACAAGGACCAAACCCCTACCCTACACAAAATTTTCAAAACCATTACCA
This sequence comes from Viscum album, assembly GCA_963277665.1. Taxonomy (NCBI): domain Eukaryota; kingdom Viridiplantae; phylum Streptophyta; class Magnoliopsida; order Santalales; family Viscaceae; genus Viscum; species Viscum album. The sequence continues at coordinate 2,092,583,657 of OY728152.1, forward strand.
ATTCCAACCACAACCAATCCAATACCAACATCCTCCAGTCCAATACCAACAACCCATCCAACAACCAAAGTATCCCCCTGGGATAACCCAACCAACACAAACCCCTTCCCAATCTGTCCCTCTCCCAATCCTTGAACAACTGTGTAAACAAATGGAAAGGATGAACTCAGAAGTCTCGTCCCTTAAACAATAACTTCAAACCATAAAAACTGGAAAGGCACCCATGCCCACACAGGCCATTCCACAACAAACATCAAGGGGGGAGACAAGTTGCAATCAAACAACTCATGAACAACTAAAGGCTGTGACAGTTTTGAGAAGTGGGAAATCAATTGAGAAACCTGAAGAAATAGTTCAAAACCCACCTGAAGATTCAAACTCTAATGAAAATTCAAATGAAACACATGAAAAAACTGATGATACTAATAAAAATGTGAAGGAAACAACTCTTCAAAAAACAACCCCACAACCTGCCCCATTTCCTCAACGCATGAGGGGGAAAACCAAGCCTGAATTGAGTGAAACATTGAGGGAAATATTCTCACAAGTCAAGTTGAACATTCCACTCCTCGATGCCATTCAAACCATTCCTGCATACTCAAAATACCTTAAGGACCTCTGCACATTTAAACGGAAATTCTCACATAAGAACCAAGTCCTTCTGGCAGCAAATGTTAGCACAACAATCCAAGGAACCCTTCCTCCAAAGTTGAAAGACCCGGGATGCCCTTACATAAATGTTGAACTAGGAGAGAACAAAGTTGTCAAAGCCTTGTGTGATCTCGGAGCCAGTGTGAACCTCATTCCTTATGCTATGTATTGTCAGTTAGGGCTCGAAGAACTCCAACCCACATCTTTCACTCTTCAACTTGCTGATCGTAGTATTCGAGTTCCAAAGGGGATCTTAAAGGATGTTTTGGTGAAAGTTGAAAATTTCATTTACCCAGCTGACTTCATTGTTCTTGACAACCACCCAAGCTTAGGTCCTAGGGAGCAAACCCCAATCATCCTTGTTCGTCCCTTCCTTGCAACAATCAACTCTGTTATCCGAGTCCGAAATGGGAACATGACCATCACCTTTGGAAACATGAGTCTAGACTTGAACATCTACAATGCAAACTCTCAAATTGGGGATGATGAAGAGATCCATGAGGTTAATTGGATGGGTAGTGTTGATAGTGAACTCAAAGAACATCAAGGAATTACCAAAGGATGTTTAAGTCAATAAGAGATTGATTTTCTTTTTTCACATGAGGGAAATTTGTCTCCTTGGCTTGAATCTCTTTCAGATTGTTCTATTGATGATTTTCTAGAATCACCAATCGATGATACCATGAGTGAAATCAATAACATCGAGTACATATCCCTTCATGAAACTACTCTAGCTAATTTAGTGGATGAAAATTCTCTTCACAAGGAACCAATTTTGTCAAGAAATGTGAACAAAGAAACTGAGTTCAATGAAAAGTCTCATCCTTTCTTGGAAAGTGATAACCACTCTGATCTTGAATTTAAGGTTTTACCTTCATCACTCAAGTATGCGTTCTTAGGGGACAATCAATCCTTTCCTGTTGTCATTTCTTCCTCTCTTGAAGCCAATCATGAGAGGATGCTTCTAGATGTCCTTAGGAGACACAAGAAAGCCATTGGATGGACCCTATCAGACATTCCTGGGATTAGCCCACTTATCGGGACTCATAGAATTGTTCTAGAATCCGATTCAAAGCCATGTCGTCAACCTCAGCGACGACTCAATCCTAATCTCATGGAAGTAGTGAGAAAAGAACTTTTGAAATTGTTAAAAGTTGGTATCATCTATCCTATAGCAGAGAGTGAGTGGGTTAGCCCAATCCATGTGGTTCCAAAGAAGGCTGGAATCACAGTAATAACCAATAATGATGGAGAGATGCTTCCAACAAGGGTTATTAGTGGATGGAGAGTCTGTATTGACTATAGGAAGCTCAACTCTTGTACCAAGAAAGACCATTTCCCCTTGCCCTTTATTGATCAAGTCCTCGAGCGAGTGGCGGGTCATCAATTATACTGCTTCCTAGATGGATTCTCAGGGTATAATCAAATCGAAGTCTCTTTAGAGGATCAAGGAAAAACGACCTTCACTTGTCCATTCGGCACTTTTGCCTTCAAGCGCATGCCCTTTGGGTTATGTAATGCCCCTGGTACCTTCCAGCGGTGCATGATGGGAATCTTCTCGGACATGGTGGGGGATTGTTTAGAGGTCTTCATGGATGATTTCTCCATCTTTGGGGATACTTTTGAGGGATGCCTTCTAAATGTTGAAAAGGTTTTGTCAAGGTGTGAGGATAAGAATCTCATATTAAATTGGGAAAAATGCCATTTCATGGTAAGGGAAGGACATGTTCTAGGTCATCTAGTATCTGGTAGAGGGATTGAAGTTGATAAAGCTAAGGTTGACATCATTCGTCACCTTCCCTCTCCTAAAACTGTTAAGGAGGTGAGGTCCTTCTTAGGACATGCTGGTTTTTATAGAAGGTTCATTAGGAATTTCAGCTCTATTTCTCGACCACTTTGTGCTCTATTGGTAAAAGATGCTCCATTTTTATGGACATAAAGCTGTGAGGAATCATTCTCTACACTAAAGTCAACTCTTATATCTCCACCTATCATGCAATCTCCAAATTGGAAACTTCCTTTCGAACTCATGTGTGATGCAAGTGACTTCGCTGTAGGAGCAGTCTTAGGACAACGGTGTGAGAAAACTCCATGTGTCATTGCTTATGCAAGCAAATCTTTAAATGATGCACAAATAAACTACACCACCACTGAGAAAGAGCTGCTTGCTGTTGTCTTTGCTTTAGAAAAATTCAGGTCTTATCTCTTAGGATCACCCATCATTGTCTTCACTGACCATTCAGCCCTAAAATACCTTTTCCAAAAACAAGATGCCAAGGCTAGATTGATTAGGTGGGTCCTTCTTCTTCAAGAGTTTGATTTAACCATTAAGGATAAAAAGGGTGTTGAAAATGTTGTAGCTGATCACCTCTCTAGGATGGAATTCAAAGACAACTCACACCACCTCTCTGTGTCTGATTCATTTCCCGATGAGCACCTCTATTCAGTGAGTGATTGCCCTTGGTATGCTGACATAGAAAACCATTTGGTGACGGGTGACATTCCAAAATTCATGGGGACCCATGCTAAGAGGAAATTTCTTTCTGATGTCAAACACTACGTGTTTGATGATCCTTACCTCTTCAAGTTCTGTCCTGATCAAATCATCAGGAGATGTGTTCCCGAGTCTGAGCAAGAGTCCATTCTAAAATTTTGTCATGGAGAGGCATGTGGAGGCCACTTTTCTACAAAGAAAACCACTGCAAAGGTCCTCCAAAGTGGTTTATACTGGCCGAACCTCACTAAGGATTCCTTCCAATACTGCAAAAGTTGTCCTCAGTGTCAGCAATTAGGATCCATTTCCAAAAGAAATCAAATGCCCCTCACTCCCATTCTAGTCGTTGAAATCTTTGATTGTTGGGGAATTGATTTCATGGGACCCTTTCCAAACTCTAAGGGATACCTCTACATCCTCTTAGCTGTTGATTACGTCTCAAAATGGGTTGAGGCCATTCCCACCAAGACTAATGATCATCAAGTTGTGATCTGATTCCTAAAAGAGCATATCTTTTCTAGATTTGGAATTCCGAGGGCTATAATCAGTGATCATGGAACCCATTTCTGTAATCGCCCATTCTCTTCACTCATGTCTAAGTATGGAATTTCTCATAAAGTTTCCACTTCATACCATCCTCAAACCAATGGTCAAGCTGAGTTAGCAAATAGGGAGATTAAGAAAATTCTTGAAAAAACTGTCAACCCCTCTAGGAAAGATTGGTCTGAGAAACTCCTGGATGCTCTTTGGGCATATCGTACAGCATTCAAAACCATCCTAGGAATGTCCCCATATAGGTTGGTTTATGGAAAGGCATGCCATTTACCTGTTGAAATTGAGCATAAGGCATTTTGGGCAATCAAGAAAATGAATTTCGACATTTCTTTAGCCGAAGAAAAGAGGAAGTTAGATCTTAATGAACTTGAGGAACTTAGGATGGAGGCGTATGAAAATTCAAGGATAAATAAAGCTAGAGTTCAAGCCTACCAATCTAGGAATATCAAAGTCAAGCAATTTGAACTGGGAAAACCTGTGCTCTTGTATAGTTCAAAACTTCATTTACACCCAGGAAAGTTAAGGTCTAGATGGTCAGGTCCATTCATAGTGCATCATGTGTACCCTCATGGGGCTGTAGAGATTCAGGATCCCACAAGTGGTAAAATTTTTAAGGTCAATGGTCATAGGTTAAAACCATTCATTGAATCATTCAATAAACAGGAAATAGAGGTAGAGTTAACAGAGCCAACCTATGAACCAGGAAAAAATTGATAGATCTAGGATCCATGTCGGGCTAACGACGTTAAACAAAAGCGCTGCACGGGAGGCAACCCGTGGTCTTCATCTTTCTAATCTTTGTGACTCGTTTTTTTTCCTTCTTCTGCATTTTGTTATTTAAAAAAAAAATATAGACTGTTGACCTGATCTTCTTTTATGAGTAAGGATGGGTATGAAAGGGGAGCACCGTATTCATCCGTGTCACGCGGTGTGATCCCTGAGTAATACCTTACCCAGAAAATATAAAGAAGACAATGTATCATCAGTTTATTTTATTTTATTTTATTTTTATCTTTTTTTGTAGGTATTTAAAAAAAATAGATTGTTGACCTGTTCTTCTTTTATGAGTAAGGATGGGTATGAAAGGGGAGCACCGTATTCATCCGTGTCACGCGGTGTAATCCCTGAGTAATACCTTACCCAGAAATTTAAGAGAAGACAATGTATCATCAATTTATGTTTTTATATTTTTTTTTAAGGCATGTCATAGGTCATTGGGAAAAGCTGGTCACAATCGTCCAAGCCATTGGGAGATAAACCATAACTGAAGGGAGACATGGGAATGCATTTTCAACATCAACTACCAGGTGACTTCATTCCATAATTTTCATTTTCAATGTCTTCATTGCACTTCTATCCTGCCACTTCTATGTTTCAATTCTTTCAACACTGGGGACAGTGTATTCCAAGTTGGGGGGGGGGGAGATGAAGGAAAATGTGTGGAATGAAAAATTCCATTAACCTTGAACATGATAACATACATTCCAAACTCTGAAATTGGATATCAAATAATTTTGCATGCCTTGATTCTGATTTTAAAGCAAGTTTATGTTCATGTGCATTGTTGTTGGAAAGTGCGGTTGTCCGATGTGATTTTTCACTGTTATATTTTCATCCATTTAAAAAAAACACACAATGCAAATCCTCTAGATTGTGGGGTTTTAGTTTGAGTTCTTGGGGACCCATAATAAATAGCATAGGATTGGCGATCATTTTAATTTTAACATGAGTATTCAAAAAAAAAAAAATTGCGCGTAGAGCAATGAATTGACCTAATGTGTGGCTTTCGGCACTTGGGGATCGCGACTCCATAGTTGTCTGGCCCAGAGTTGGGTATTTTATCTCTATTTGTGGTAATTTGAATTTGTTTTTGATTGAGTTAGCTCGAGATGATGCCCGAGTATGTGAGATTCACTTGGTGCCCTAAGGTCTTTGAGCCTAGGAGTCATCGGCAAAGTCTTGCTACATGGGTTGACTCGATTGAGTTCAATTTCAATTACCATGGAAAAATTGAAAAAAAAAACCCAAAAAAAAAATATATAAAATAAAAAATGAGTACCCATCTTATTATTAAAATTTGATTGCTCCTAGCGCTTCCATCTTTTATCCCTCGAATGAAAATGAACCCCCATGTCTATTGTGACACACAACACTTCATCATGCTTAATTGAATTTGGATGAAATATGGCAATGAATTTGAACAAAGGAATGGGCTTGGGCTTGGGATATGCTTATGGACATAGCTTGTTTTAAATGATTTTGATGGGTTTCATAATTGTTTGGTATGTGATCTTTGGGTGAGAAATGTGTATTAAAATGTTTTTGGAAAATGGCATTCGAATTTCATTTTTGTGAGATATATTTTGCTCGGGACTAGCAAAACTCAAGTTGGGGGGTGTGATTAGCCACTATAAGAGGATAATATTCATTGCTAATATATGTAGTTTTCATGTGCCTTGCTATTCATAAATACCATTTTAGTGCATTTTACATTTTGAACACTCATTCTCATCATTTGTGCACTTCATGCCTAATGTGCACCAATTTAGGCCCAATGTTTCATCTGATTTTAAATAATGTAACTATCCATGTTTTAATTTGATATTCACTTAATTATGAACATTTTTTATTCAGGGATCAATGGATTATTAATAAATTATGAGGGAGATATTTGGCGATTAAAGGAAACAATTCTGGAGAAGGCAGATTGTATATCATCCCACTGATCGGACTATGGGGCCCACAATACAGGCCCAATGAAGCCCAAAATTTATGGAAGGATAAAAGACATATAGGGGAACAAATCATTCTTCTGGAGCTAGTGCTAATTCGTCCTCAATGGTGGTGATCAAGGCGTCCCAAGTTGAAGATTTAATTTTGGTCCAGAGTCTGCGGCCCAGAAAAACAGTCCACCATTTTAATCATATCTCCCTAACCACAAATTATTTTGGGCTGCAATTTTACATGGTGTTAGGGAACATCCGGTGCTTCATTTAAGTCTTCTATGGCCCACTCCAATGCTGCCTTCTAGAAGGTCCTTGATTCGCGTCTTTCTGGTGGATGCAAGCTGGCTGCAACTTCGGGGCAAGAAGTGGAAAAGTCTCTCATCATTAATGTTCCACCCACCTTTCCCCAACATAATTAATTAAAGGCACATGGGATGTTGGGGGCTCGGACAAGGATTCATTTTTTCCTATTTAAGGCAGGAGTGGTGGTGGATTTGGAGGTTGGATGCTTTCTTTTTAGTGTAATGTTATTATGCCAATTTGCCTTTGTAATGTTCTTCCTTCTCATGTAAGTTGTTCGAATGAACTTAGTCTTCAATAAAAGTTCTTCCTCTTCTCTTGTTCTGTTCTTATCCTTATCACCTTCATACCGTTGCCTCAAGGTGTGAATTTATTCACACCAAACCTTGTGATTTTTTTCACACAACGGTGGAGTGATTGTTATTTTTGTTATTTTTACTTCTTCAATTCCACCCTCATAAGTCTACTTTCCGCTTCCGTTGAGAACTTGTAATCAATCGAGGGCTAGCTCTTTTATGGGTTGATCCAAGGGAGTAGCAAGGGGATGGATTGAATGTTATTTCTCATGCCCTAAATGTTATTAATTTCTTTTAATTGAGTTTCTTTCATTCAATGATTTTTATTCTTCCTCTTCCTTATTGAATTTATTCACCCCACTTTCATGTGCTAATTACATCCTTTACCTTGGAGTGCTCATGAAAATGATCCTACAAGTGTATAGGTGATTATCATATGTTTTGAAGGTGTTTAATCAGTAAGTGATGAGGGTAGTTTGAATTCATTTCATGAATCCTTCTCGAGTTAATGAAATTAAAATTGTAAAAAAAAAGAATTCATTCAATCCACCCGAGCCATAACCTAGGATCAACTCATTTTCTCTTAATTTGAATTCACATAGATCTTTTAGTTCTCTTTAAAAACAATATAAAATCAACCCAAGTTGGCCACTTCATAGCCAAAAATCCATCTCTTTTTGTTGAGTGTCTAAAGGTTCTTCTTAGGTCTCTGAGGATTCGACAACCCAAGCTACACTACAAGCGACCGCTTGACCCTTAAAACTTGGGTAAATTTGGGCGAGACCAGATACCTACGTATCCTTTGTTTTTGGAAAAGGAACCAGAACCCACATAGTCCAAGTAAGGGAGTATGATTTTTATGCATGATTTATGGCTCAAAGAAAGATTTCATGATTAATTTTACACTCTAAGCTCACGTGAGTCATGCTTAGTATGAGAAACAAGAGGTATTGGTGAAACCATACAATTGTGCCACGAAAGATGCAATGATGTGGGGCTTATGTGTGTATGAATTCTCAAATAGATGAGGATTAAGATTTATTCCAGGAAAGAAATCCAATAACAGGGTCCATAAAGGTATATGTGCTTCATGTATATTTGGATACTCTAATCTTGGGGCTTACTCCTAAGGAAGATTCCCAAGTTTTAGGAGGGGATTTATGATTGGGTTTTACTCCTAAGAAGGGAGCCCAAATCAAAAACAAATTAAGACTGTGGCTTACTCCTAAAAAGGAATCCCAGGTTAATGGAATTTGAAAATTAAAGGGACCTGGGGATTACTCTTGAAAAGGAAGCCAAGGTTAAGATAATTATGGTTGGGGATTACTCCTAAGGAGGATGCCCACATTTGGGAATTTTAAGATTGGGGCTTACTCCTGAAAAGGATGCCCAGATTTGGGGACTTGAGGCTTACTCTTAAGGAGGATGCCCAGAATTAATGGGAATTTTGACTGGGACTTACTCTTGAAAAGGAATCCCAGGTTAAAGATGACTTGGGGATTACTCCTAAGAAGGATTCCCAAGTTTTAAGAATTATGACTGGGGCTTATTCCTGAAAAGGAGGCCCAGTTTAAGGGGTTCTCTCATCTTAAAGGATGAGGTTGAATGAATGAAATATCAATCTTTAGTGACATAAATATGTGTAAATCACTAGGTTTTGGGAGATATTCCACAGAATTCCTTTCAGATAAGGAAGTTAATCAAGAAAATATGCCATAAATGGCTTTGAAGAATGTCTCGAATACTGAATCTTGAATAGGAGAGGTGGAATGGTATAAGAGGGGTTAAATGGGCAAGAAGGGCACCCAAAAAGGCACAGGCGTGCAAGTCCTGGGGAGTCGTGCAAGTACTGCATAGGCGCGCAAGTCCCTGGGCGCGCAGGTATACCTGCGCAGCATGTAGGTACTTGTGCTATTTTTAACCAGTAGGGTAACATTTGGGCGATCCTTGACCAAATCCTTTAGAATTATCCTGAGGTACTTCCAGAAGAGAGGCGTGAAAATTTTGGTGAAGAAGTAGGGCGGCGTGCAAGTATTTTCATTTCCATTAAGGGTAAAACACCTTAGGCGCGCAAGTGTTAGTTAATTATAACACTTATACCTTACTCCTCTTGTTTAGACCTTCCACTATAGGTAAAGAATTACCTTAGAAGTGTTCGGAAGACCTGAAGAAGATACTTGGGCGTTCAGAGCTCTATATCTGAATTCTTGAAAAAATTGCTCCTCAAATGGGGGGCCCACAGGGTCTATTTATAGGTTGGACAAGACCCCAGGTGGTTATCACTTAGTCCGCACAAGTCACTTGCATGGCCATTAGGCGTCGCGCAAGTATACTTGAACGACAGTGAGGGAACTTGCACGACCCTTTTGTATTTGAAGCCTTGTTCATGCCTTTTTCGTTTTTTGGGGTTTTCTTCAAAGGATGAATCAATTTTTCCTAAGTCATTTTCCATTCCATTCCTTTAGACAATGTGACTAAAAGGAGCATCAACAGACATCACATGTTTATTTTTTCCCATGCTGACTGCAGTGAGTTCCCAGCAGCCTCCCTTCTTCCATTTTCATCCGACCCACCCCTACACTGACATCCCATCAGACATTGCATAAACCACTAATGGTGCCACCCTGGACCTACCTCGTTTATCTCAGCCACCCATTACACATTTTCCCTCTCTAGTGGTGCTCCTCTCTACTCCACCGAAGAGGAGATCCCTCAATTGATGGTCTTCCTTGTTTAGACCAACCACCAGTACTGCCTCCCATTTCCCATTGGCCAACACATGATGAATTTAGTACCTATTCCCCACCACAAGAACTGTCAATAAACCTCCACTAGACACCCCTCATTCAATCGATACCCCACTGAAAGTTGGCCCAAACAAATCCATCATTCTGTCACTGCCATGTCATTGGAACTATCCACTATGGTGTTGTGCCCTTTCATAGTCACCCAACCCTTTCAGACTAACCTTACAACCATATCCCATTATAGCCACACCTTATGTGTTGTCCCATGCCTGACCATTTGTTTTCATCAGGAACCATGTGAGGTTATCCTAGTTGATTAAATAGTGGCATGATGTCATCCCAAATCCTAACCTTGCAGGATAAACCTGGAATAATAGACCGAGAAGTTTTCAAAATGTGTATTCCTGACTCAGATCCAGCTTGCACAAAGTATACCTAACCCAAGAAGGCCCTAGGTGGGATCTGACATACCTAGAATGGGCCTACATGGTTTTGGTTGGACCTGGAATGGGTTTGAGTAGGGATTATAGGTTCGAGTAAATCTTAATTCAATCATAAACTAATTTGAAAATTAATTTAATTTTAATATTATATTATATTAATTAAATGTTAATTTTTTGGATTAAAATAATAATAAATTTATTATTAAAAATAATTAGATTAGTTTTGGTATTAAATTAAAATAATTCTTAGAATATAAAATTAAATTAGTTTTTGGAATGAAAAAAATAGGTTATATGAATTGTATAATTAATTTAATTTATATTTAAAATCTATTAACTTTAAATTTATTTGTAATTTAGTTTTCTCATTCATTTACTTTTCTTACCGACTAGTCTTTGGAAATTGACCAAATTTGTGTCTATGTGGTTATTTTCATTTAATTATTTATTATTGCATGTGATGTTTGTAATAAGTAGTTAATGTAAGACGATTTATGCATCATCATTTTTTTAATTCAATTTGTATAAGGATATACAAGTCCAATTTATGAGTTATATATTTCTCTCATGAGACCCCTTAGCCTTCGTATGAGTATACATGTACATCTGATAATGATGTGGCATGACGCAGACCTCACAAATAAAAGGTTCTAATCCGGACAAGAAGTTGACACACTAGATGGGGACAAGCTACATCATGAGTAAAGATAAGACTCAGTTATGATTACCCTTGGTCATGGTTGATTCATTAAGTTTAAATGGATCAGCCAATATTAAATTCTCAAAATCAATTGGGTAGTTTATTTCCTTTATTCATTGTTTATTAATTTATGCATTTTCATGTCTTTTAGAAAACATAAAATAATAACATTTAAAATTAATAAAGAACTGATGACTGGTTTTTTTAATACATGTTCAATTATGAGCACTACAACATATTATATACATTTTTAATTGAAAAGGATTACATTTAATGAAAAAATAACAAATCCATCACTAGAATATTAAGTCGCAAACAACTTCCATCATTTCAATTTGAACAAAACCAAGTGTACGGGGTGCTTGATCAGCCATATTTGAGGGTTCCCTCCACTGCAATGGAGTTCTTATGAGAGGAATGGGTTGAATTCACTAAAGTTAGTAGAAAAGGAGTATCCATACTTACCTTTTTCAACTTTAGATGAAAAGGTTGAGTAAATAATTTTTATGATTTTATAATATGGGAATTCACTCAACATATTAAAAAGTAGCAAGTAAATGAAGTTGTTCAGCTGAAGGATTACCTAGAACTATCTATATAATGGCATAGATAAAGATTGAAGAATATGAGGAGAGGTTCAAAGATCCCTTCCATTTGAATACTCAAGTGATAGGGTATTATGATTCTAGTATAGAGGGTTGATATAGTTCTAAAAAATACAGGAAGGCATTTAATGATTTCATAATTAATTAATCCAAATGTATAAAAAGGTAATCAAGATCAAGTAATAGTTGAAAATGTATTTTTTTTTATATAAAAAATACAATAACCAATACCATTATAACATTATCATTGTGTTCTATATTGGATAATGAAAATATCATGCCCATCTCTATCTTTCTAGAGCTGTATAGGCACTTCTGCATAATACTATGTCATGAAAGGAAGCATTATGAACTAGAATCCTCATTTACTACTAATCCTCCATAGGGATCTTAGATATAGAAAAATAAAAAAATTATGTATACAATTCAATATATTTACAGTGTATAATGTTTTCATCTATGTCCAATCAACTATAGAAAATGGATGAGGATAAAGTTTCCTTCAAGTTGTTAACTCATCTTCAGGAAATATGTCAGGTGAAAGAACTAGAAGTAAGGTAAGAGATATCTAGTTCATTGTATAGGTGAATGTTATAAGAAGGGAATCAAGTAACACCTCTTGTACTCAAGATTATATTGAACACTAAGAGACTTGAATCCATTGGGTTCATATAGAACCAAGAACTAGGGACTAATCTCATTATTTCCTCTTTACCACTGAGCTTCTATACTTTTATTAATAATAATAATTTGAAAACACAAAAAATTCACTTCTAGATCCATTACCTTTAGTTCAACAAGATTATATGGATATAAAGAAAACAATTTCTTCAGTTCTTATGGTGAATAAGTGGAGTAAGGGAAATGATAAGGAATCTAAGACTAAATCCAAGTCAAAGACAACTACGAACCAACCTTACAAAAATCCAATGATATAGAGGTAAGGAAATGAGAAGGATTCTATCTACCTTTTCCTTTGGTAGGAAAGGCCCCTTGAAGAAAAATTGAAAAGCTATAAAAATAATAAAGGGGGTTCTTCTCCTTCATGTATTTTTTTCATTGAATGGAATCTATTTATCTACACATTGGGTTTTGTATAACACATGTGGATCACATATTTTTATTCAAATAGAAGTACTAGGTATGTTTAATAAGATTATAATAGGTGATGTGGATATATAGGCCAAAATGGTGTGATTCAAGAAACATTGGAAGTGGGAGACTATCTCATAACTTTTCCTAGTGGCTTGGTTCTTGGATTAAATAATTGTTATTATGTTACTTCAGTAACTGAAAACATAATATTAGTTTAATGTTTTTACATAGTGGAATTTTATTTCATTTTTGGAAATAAATTTTTACTTTTTATAAGGATAGAATGTAAGATCATGGACTTGTGGGAAGAGCTCTTTTTTTATGTTTCTATTTCTGTATCATTAAATTGTTTAAATTTTTTTTACCAGGTGTGTGATGAGTCTCATGGGTGTTTTTGTTTTTTGGGACGTGAAATATTAGTGGAAGTGGCCATCTAGAGAGTGTTTCATAGTTGGAACATAGTTAGTAGTAACCGTGCACCCTAAACATGCCTTTCAGGAGGCAGGGCACATGATTTTTGTAACCATGAAATGGGGGGAATCCATAAAGGCAAGGAAAGGTCCATCCTGCACAGTCACCATACAATTTTTTAAACCATGCGGGAACCCTAGGAATCCACTCAACCTATACACTATTGTAAATAGGGTGGTTCATGGTTGGATCTTGTTTTGGTTAAAAATACATCTAAACTATGATCCCCATTAAAAATCAATGTTTTTACCATTTCCCCCCTTGAAATTTAAGTTGTCATATCCAAATCCCCCCCCCCCATTTCTCTTACATTATCCAATGCTGAAAAAACCTCCCCCAAAACATTAAAAGGATCAATATAACTTGTTTTTAAGCCATTTAAAGTATTATAGGGTGTGGATATATTATTTGGGTGATTCTAATAATCATATTGGTTCTATTTTCTATATTTGGGAATTTTGAATTGTTCATCTTCTTCCATATCCCTAAAGCCTTATTTATCTAATGGATTCAAGGATAGGGATTTCAAAGTGGTTCTTTTCAAAATCAAAGGCTAAGTTTGATAGTGATATTTTCTATTGAATTTAGGAAGGTGGTATAAAATTTATATCTCATAGTCTTGTGGATTTTGTTATGTGTATGTGGTTTTATTCTTGAGTCGTGGTGTTGTTTTTTCAGTTTTACATGGTATAAATGATGAATTAATTGGTTAATTGATGAATTTAACCCTTCATGATCTATATGGGATGCATTAAAGTTTATTATACTAGGTTAAGGTCCATATATGGGGTGTACTGCTTCCTTAAATGTGGGATTGAATTTTTAAGTGTAGAATTGAATTGTTGTGAGATAGAACCCACTTTAAATATGAATACATGTCAGCCAAAATTATGAAATATAATAAATGATAATGGTGTTTAGTTGAAAATATTGAATAAGGGGGTGTTTGATATAAATTGAATAGGTTAAATGAAATATGGGAAAGTGTTAATGGGATAGGGAATGAAAATAGTAAATGTTTGAATGGGTTAAAATTTTAAATGACAAATGTGTAATGGGATAAGTCATGTAAATAGAAAGTGTAGTAATGGATTAAGGTTTCATGTTGGTATATGTATTGAATATACCATAGTAGTAAATTATAAATGAGTTAATGAGTCATGGGTTTAAAACGGTATATGTGGTAAGTTTTTAAAGATGAATGTTTACATGGATTGGTGGTTTGGGGTATAAATGAGGCTCTATACCCACAGTTCAGGTTAGACTAATGTTCTAGACCCTACCCTATCATGTATGGGTTGGGGAGTCATACTGATTCTCTATTCCCCCAACAGATGCATGTGATATGATTACCTAGAATGAAGCTCCAATGTAAGTGTTATATAATTCATGGGTTGTGGATTCAGAGTAATGTTATATGGTCCAAATGGATAAATGGGATATGATTACCTAGAATGGGGCTCTAAAGAAATTGTTATATAATGAAAATGGTGGGAGTCAAATAGATAATTTAGGCCCCCAATGGATGTATAGAATGTGATTACCTACACCAAGGCTTTAGGTAAGTGTTATGTAATGATTTATTTAATGTTTTAACTAGTTATATAGAGAACTAAATTCCTTCCCTTATTCATAGTTTATATGACCTTCATAGGATGAAGTGTAATTGATGAAAGTGGTGAAACCTTGGAACTAATGAAAAAAGTGGATAAATTGAACCTTGTTAACTAGTGGTATCCTAGTTGTCTTTTGTTTATTTTGTTATTAATTATCTACATGAATACACTATCTATTTAAACTAGATATTTTTTCAACACCATTGATGGTGTCTTAATGAGTTGTAATAACACCTTACTCATGCTGCCATTGGGTACCCAAGTAGACTTCTTGATCATAAGTCAGGACAAGGGAAAGGGTCTTACGCTAGATGGTTCATTTGGGCATGGGATGTGCATGGATGATGGATCCAGACTTGGAGTTAGGACCTATTTTGAAAATTCTTCATTT
Source organism: Viscum album (assembly GCA_963277665.1). Classification (NCBI taxonomy): domain Eukaryota; kingdom Viridiplantae; phylum Streptophyta; class Magnoliopsida; order Santalales; family Viscaceae; genus Viscum; species Viscum album. The sequence continues at coordinate 2,092,598,747 of OY728152.1, forward strand.
TTTTATTTTGGATTATCTCTACACATGGTACTATGAAACATGAAATAACATATTTACTATTTTTTGTGGGCTTGTACCCATTTTTTGGAAATGGAATAGTGGTTACAATTTATCATTTCATTTTTTTCTTATTTCGTATTTTATTTTTTTGTGGATTACTCAGATAAATAGGTTACAATTTCTCCACATGTCCTATAACAACCTTTCTACTAGTCGACATCCTCCGGCGTATGGGGAGGTTCTCATATATTCATATGGCGACCCAGTTCAGGCACCAGGTTGGGGAAGTTACAAAGTAGTATGAGAGTGGTTTTCAATTCTTTTATCTTACTATTTGGAAATGGTAGATGGGATAATAGGACATGTTGGGCCTTGGAAATGAACTTGATAATGGGAGTAACTAACCCATGTATGGGGGAAACATAGGTACCCAAGGGGGGGATGGTTTTTCTGAATGTATGTTATTATGGTTGGGCAATATTTCACCATTGGGTGATGCACTAGTTATGTGATGTAACTATATTACGATATTTTTCTTATGTGTGAAATGGAACAAGGTTGTGCATTCATTCATCATTTTGGGAACCTAGAGATATATGTGGCATGCATCATGGTAGGCACACACTAGGAATATGTGTGGGACATGAGTTATATAATGCATTTCACTTCCCTTGAAAATTTGAAAGAATTGGTTTCTAAAAAAGAATGATGAAAATGGGTAAATAGAAAGAATATAGAGGAATGGTTAATGAATAGTGCCTAATGAAGACTTATAAATTGGTTATATTTTTGTTTTAATAACTTGTAAATATTTAAGGGTTTCTAAAATAAAACTGTATTTTTGAAAGTGAAAACAGTTAAAAATGGTGTTTATTGAAATACTTCTGACTAAGTAAGTTGGTCTACCCCATATTGACCATGCACCATGTTAGAAATGGTTGAGGTTAGTTATAGAAATGTGACTATATCAACTAGGATATTGTATGAAAAATGGGATTCTTTATGTCAGGTGGAGTGCCTTATTTTGTTCAAACTATGGATTTTTTATGCTATGTGTTTTGAGATGTGTGTTTGTAATTATAGAGAGATACCACCTAGATGACGTGTTCTGGTTTGGAGATAAGAGGATATCTTCGATAATTCTCATCCAATAGTGGAGTAGGAAACCCTATTGATCCAAGGTAATATAGGGGAGTATAATTTCTAAGAAAAAATTTCTTATTTTTTGAAAAAGATATAATGGGACCCATTGTGGGTCGTGTCGAGCATGTAGGACCTAAATAGAGAGTTCCAGTTACAACCCTCTCTAATGTTTTTTGGAGAGAGAGGACTTATGGGAGCCTAGTTATATATAGATTTTGTCTAAAAAATAACTCGGGATCACTTGGAGACTACATGTTGGAAGATATTCAAGTTCACATATTATATGTTACAGGGACCATAAAAGAACTGGTGGGATGTTTGGTTCAGACTAAGCAGTAAGATGGTATGTTATGGAAATATTTCTAGGAATAGTTTCTGAAGCATTTCTATCCAGATACCTTGAGGTAGAAAAAGGATGCATATTTTATGAACATGACATAGTGGACTATTATTGTGATGGATTATGTTAGATGCTTCACTAACGTTCAAATCCTTGTTCTAGTGTCGGTAAGGGATGAGGCATCTACAATGAATTATTTCAAGAAAGAGTTTGACATGAGATAAAGTCACATGTGAGTATCTTTTATTTAAAAAGGTTTGATGAGGAGGTTTATTAGACCCTTATTTTACAAGGGAGACTTAGGGAGGCTTCTAGTGGTGAAAAAGTGGTTCCATTTGGGAAATCCATTGGTTCGTCATCCAATCATAAGAAGCTCAATTTTGAGGTTTTCACCTGGTTAAATGTTTCTATTAATGCACTTTTCCAGATGACTTGTTATCTCTTCTAAACTATGATAAATGTAAAATCCCCTCTTTTAGACTTGTGTAAAATTGATTCATTTTTATAAAAGAGCCACAATGGTCTCTTATGTCAAAAACAAACCTAGTCGGTGGAAGGAAGAGGATGTCGGGAAGAGGTTCGACCTCTCATGGTAGAGATTTGGTGGTATGTTATTAGTTTTGTAGGATGGGAAACATGTGTGTTTAGAATCCCCAAAAACCATATGAGTGTCGATCATGCAGCAGGATGGGAATCTGCTAAGGTTCTATAGTAACCCTTTCTTGGTGGGCAGTGATGGAAGATGGAGGCCAATCTAAAGTGCAGGGAGGGGGTCTTCTACCTCATATCAAGAAGGTAGTTAGAGTTTTACTAGTTTTACTAGTTAGGTTGGTGGATATATAACTCTTGGAAAAGTGCATCTTTATCAGCAGGGTAGTACAGTGTCGGGGGTTCATATCGGAGCCCTGGGTATAGGGATAGGTCAGCTCCATGTATTTTATCCAACACTAAGTGTTGGCAAGGCTGGACCATCGAAAGGTAGATGTATGATTTTTTTAGCTTCCACACTTTCCAGAGTTTTTTATGATATTGTTTCCTTATATTCCTCTACATCTACTCATTTTGTGATTTTTTTTGGGCCTATCAGTGGAATATATTAATTGGTTTAAATCTATTAATACACTATTGGGTGTTCGAGTAGAAAATATCTAATAATTTGATTAGTGTACCCTTTAGGTTGGTGGGTGCTAATTCATATGGGACTTGTTTGTGTCAATATGTTATGTTTTTGATCAAATATTATGAATGGAATTTATGGTGTTGTATGAAGACCATAATTATTGTTTCTATTGTAGTGTAACTCTCACATCCCTTGAGGGGAATACTTTGGTTCACTCCGAAGAGTGGGATATTCAAACGCGCCATGTCTGACCAGTTTGTCAACTATTGGGTGAGATCATAACCCAATTTCCATGTCCTGTGATTGATGGTGAGGGAGTAGAGAAGCTTCTGTTTCCACCTATTGTGGATCAGTTTCAATATGTATTTCATGAGAACTTATCAAGGCAAGCACCTGAGATATATATTGAGTTTATGACTAAGTTGCTTCCTAGGGAAGAACCTGATTCTATTATGCCATATAGAATTGAACCAGTAGATCATCGGGTTCTTAAAACTAATTTAGAGGAATTATGGAATAAAGGGTGTATTCATCTCATTACATCACCTTGCAGATCTATGGTTTTATTTTCCAAGTAGGATGATGGGACACTATAGTTGTGTGTTGATTACCATAGTTTTAACCAGATGACAATTACAACTAGTTCCCCTCGTATGTGAATAAATGATGTTTTTGAATTGTTGAGAGGTGATTTTGTGTTCTCTAATTGGACATGAGATTGAGTTATCCTCTACTGAGTGTGATTACTTCTCATATACCAAAAATTACTTTCAAGAGAAGGTATGTTTTGTATGTGTTTGTTTAGATGTCATTCGGGTTGACTAGTACATCATCAGTGTTTATGGCCCTGATGAACTAAATATTTCACCACTAAAACGATCAATTTTTAGTTGTTTTTAGATGCATTTGGTGTACTATAAGAATCATTAAAGTCATTCTAATCATCTTGGCATTATCATGAGTACACTAAGATATCATAGGATAAATGATAAGCTATCTAAATGTAATTTTGATATTATTATGTTAAATTTCATGGGTCACATTATTTTTGAGGAAGGTTTGTTAGTGGAACTATAGAAAGTGTAGGTAGTTATATCTTGGGATCATCCCAAGAATTTTTTTGATATCTAAAGTTTTCTGGGATTGTTAGGCTATTATAGAAGGTTCATTCACTGCAAAATATTTCACTTTTTTCAACAGGGACAAATCTGTTGGTAAAAGTGCATTTTCTGTTGGTAAAACGTTTTACCAACATATATGTCTCTGTCACTAAACTGTTGGTAAAAAATCTGTCACTAAATGTTTTTACGATAGATAAAATAGTTCTGTTGAAATTATAATAATACCAATAGATAATATATATGTTCGTTAAGGTGTTTAGCATTAGGTTCGGGTAACCGTTTTATTTGTTAGTAATAATATTACTAATTTATAATATTTATTTATAAAATAGATTTAATTAAAAATTGTAAATTTTTATTGTGAGTAAAATTTCATATTTTATTTATTAATTTATCATATATAATACATATGTTTTAATTAATAAACTAATGACTATTTTAACACATGTTCAAAATTAGACAAGAATTAATTATAATAATAATGAAATTCATTACAAATAGAAAATATTGAATCCCCACTAGAAACAATCATGGACAATCCTGCTCACCCCCCCCCCCCCCCGTCCACACACACAATTCCATTCCACAACTCTATCCACCATGCAGGATCCCCCCAAACAGGATCAACCACCCCTGTAGCTCTGATCCATAATCTTCAGTGACTCTAGATTCGACCCATCCATGTCAGCTCTTGCCCCAACCCATCCATGCCAGCTCAAGCCTCATCCAGGCCATATCCTGTCTATGCCAACACATCTAGCTCTAGCCCCATCCATGTCAGCTCCAATCTATGACAGATCCATCTCCAGTCTATCTATCTCCGCTTTAGTCTATTCTAACATCAGCCCCAGTCCCATTCATTCCAGCTCCAGTCTATACACAAACACAAAAGTATGAGACAAAAAATGAGCAAATATATGAGGATAAACCTCATATGGGGTTGACGTAGGTACATAATCAAGTGACAGAAATAGATTACCCCAAAGGAAAAAGGCAGTACCTGCACAACAAGAAATTAACATTTGTGTTGAACTTACTCGAATTGTATTGAACATTATTTTCACTTTAAAAAAGGTAGTACCTGACCAATAAAGAAATAAACATTCAAATACATCCTTTTATTTACCAAATAATTCATTAAAACAAGTATTGTAACATAAAATGAAATAAAAAATCTAATAAGAAATACGAGCAGAATGGACAAAAAACTAGAATAAAACCAAATACAAGAAGAAAAATTTGCAGTATGACAAAAAAGGAAACAAAAAACATAGAAGAAAACAACAGGAGGACAAGATTATGGAGGCATGGAAATATATTAAAAGTCCAGAAAAAATATGGTTCAGGAAAAAGAATACAGATTATGCAGGATGCTGGAGGAAAATAATAAACAATATAAAATCATTTAAAGAAAAAACAAAGAACTATAAGGATGTATTGGATTTCTGATTTGGTAAAGTTCCGAGGATTGACTAAAAGAGGGGAATGAGTAGTGACTCCAGTATTGGTAATGTTACTATAGTACATAAGTTCACAATTGTGAAAAAACAAATAATGAAAACATCAAGGAACAGGTCAACTGACTCCAAATGAAAACCTCAGGAACACAACATACATAAGTACCCATCAATCAAATTGTTTAAGATGTTTCATGGGAAGATACTTTAGGATTACACCAAGATTATAGGGAACTAAATTTGATTCCCCTCTATTCTGAATATAATAAAAATCCTCTTTTATACCCCCCAGGGGGACCTTCTTCCTCTAATACTACTTTGTTCCCCAAAATCCTATTTTTATAAAGGCTATTTTACTTACTCGGTTTTATTCTATCATACTGGTTTATCTTATAATTTCCATTCTAATTCCATCAACAATATTGATCAAATATATAAAGAAAATAGTTAATTATTTTTAAAGGAATGTGCACAAAATTGTGACTACATCAAAACTGTGAATAAATTAATAGTATGAAAAACACATCAGAATATCAAACCACGATCCAAAGCCACCTCCATAATGAAATTAAAGACATTAAAAAAAACTAAAATTTCATGGGTTGAGGAAGCAGCTTACCGATCACAGATTATACATGCAACATGGGATACCCTCGCTCAAATAAAATGATAAGTGCCTATAAACCTTGCCACTGGAATGCCAAAAAGGAGCATGAGAATCAAGAAAATGACAAGAAGACATACAATGATTGGTCACATCACTCATTAGTACACAAACCTAGTTGATACCTTAAACTATAACTTGAATATTAATTCCCAATATATTAGACATCAGTTTATTATTCACATTCCCAATCATCAATGATGATAAGAACACTAAAATAGATACCAAATTATAAACATAATGAAATGATAACTCTAAAATAGAATCCAGATTCCATATTCTACACACAGGCCATGGGTGCAATCTATGTGGAAGCCAAACTATGTTTTCAATGTGGAACACTAAGAAACCTAGATGAAAAATAGGTGAGGGGATAGATTGGATATACATCAATTAAAATTTTATTTGTACCAATTAAAAATATTCAAAGGTCTAAAAATATTCCATCTACCTAATAATTGCAGTATACTTTATAATTTCTCATCAGATTTAACTAGTGCACGTTTCAGCCTTCTAATGGTTCTCTATAGTAGGGTAATTGATTAATTTGGAGAAATAGAGGTGAATGTACCTTTTTTTCATAGATGACTTTTCCATTTACCTGCTATTTGAAAAATGTTTTTCAATATTGATTCATCCATCTAATAAACTATACTGGTACATGTTCATCAAGTATCTTCTTGAGGGAAGGACATTCGGCCCACTTCTTTGTGGCTTAATACCTCCCATTCCGATGTTGGTAATGTTGCACCACAGGCCAGACCATGTGGGCCTCACCTTTTATGTTCATTCTCTCCCTACAACAAAAATTCTAGATTCCACAAATAGTACATAGATTCTAGATTTCACACACACTAAGAGACACACCTGGCTTCTACATAAATTGCACACACGGATGAGGCATAGATTTCATAAATGAACAATAAATTAATATATTATTAGTGATAACACTAAACCAGATTCCATATTTCAAACCAAGTCATTATAAATAGGTGCGGGAAATTAAGATGTTAGTGAGAACACTAAAAACGGTAATGAGGTATCAATATATTACATTAAACATGTGGTCTCGAATACTCCATAGATTCCATGAACAAATACGAGTGAAGTAAAATCTTTCGTCTCTTCATGATACACACTATTGAGGAGTAAATGGAATACTACATGTCCATGTCAACATCTCCAACAACTTTATTCTTTTCATCCAAAATAGGTATAGGAATTTTCAAGTAAAAACAAAAGTAAAAAATCGATATCATTCCTATATTATTATCATCACCAGGAAAATTCAAAATATGTTTAATAAAATAATCAATTTTTACGATGCATGTCAATGTGAATGATCATGTTGTAATGCTTGTACTGGTGAAGAGATGCATTGGTAAAAAAATTAGTATCCAATTTAGGGATCTCATATCATATTTAGCACTCGATGTTGTGTCAATAGTTGGCATGGACCTTTGTCAAGGTTTTCAGAAGATTGACATTATGTATATAAAGGATGTGAAAGTTTGGATTCTAATTAGAGGATTCAAAGGTTCTTCAAGGGGTAATGATCAATAAATACTTTTTTACGCCCAGAAAAATCAGAAAATATTTTGTTACCACTATAAAAAGGGAAAAGGGTTGTGAACCCCTGTATATTTATTCTTGATTTTTCCCTAGAGTAAAATAATTTGGAGATCAAAAAAATGCATAGTTGGTGAGAGAAGATTCCTCGGGATTATGAAACCTGATTTGGCTATAGAGGAGAGAGGGTTGAGTGATTTGGCATGCCATTACATAAGCAAATCTCAAGTCAGTTTCATCATATGATTGAGAAAAGAAGACAACAATGTAGTGCAGGATTGTGGAAATGTTTTCTAAAATAGGCCTAATAAAAATCAGGAATCCTATGTGTGAGAAAAAGTAGGTATATTTTAGGTCAAGTGGATCAGTGACTGGTTTTTTCTTTCATCGTCAAGAATTCGGAGACAAAATCTTGCATCATTCTTTCAATGGTTGTTATAAAGGATCTTATAAATAAATTATAAAGGGATTTTCATGTTTTTATATCGTAGGATGAAACATTATCAAGAATCCAATGTTGATACCTGGTGGTAGTGCTACTGAGATTACCATGTATTCCACTTTGAAGTAGAAGAGATCATCTATTGAAGGCCTTGAAAAGTGGCCTTACGAACCTGCTGTTATTTCTATTGAGGCATTAACCAGAACCCTAGAACAAAAAAGTGGTTTTAATGTGATTTGTACTATGAATTCCATATAAGTAAAGAAAGTAAAAAGTGAAAATTCATGAATTGAAAAAGGCAGGATCTCAGGTGTCAGTACGGGTGTCATTGCAGACATGAAAGAACACAAGGTATGAGATTTTTATAACCTGAAGGTGAAAAATACATGGGATGGTTGCAAAGAAAAATTTGTTGGAAAACAGATGGAAAATAACAATTACATGCCAAACAAGAATAATGCAGTGCGCATCGGGTGAGTGTAGTGAATATGAGCCTTAATGTTTCCAATTCTAGGAAACCATAACACTATGATAAAATCATTGAAAAAAACCATGAAGAACATCATATATGAAAAAATATATCATCCTTGCATTCCTATCATCAAAAGGACATCAAACTAACTCTCCTCTACCATTTACACCACTTTAATGACCACCTTCGATGCACTGTGCATACAACCCCTAATACCTAAAAGAACACTCACAAATGAGATAAAAATATCCAATAAAGAAATAATTAAAAAAATAAAATAGAACGATATAACAAAGTTGTTACCATCCTAATAATCTAATCAAACATATATAGAGAATTTGATGACATCAGCCCCAATGCCCCACCACAAAGTACCATAATTAACAGCATGAGAAATCATAACAGAACAAAAAATAAGGGAATGAACATGAATAAAACCTTGACAACCAAAAACAAAATTGGAATGAAAAAAATAGGTAAGAAACATAACAATATGAATCTCTATTAATATTCCCATTTTCTATGACAGCTAGAGGATATGCACCTTCTTTTACATCAATAGCATGTTGAACATGTGTTCCTCACCATGCACTGACCTATCATAGTGGAAAAATATTGCCCCGAATCACCTCCATATTCATTTTTCTGTGTATTATTTTTTAGTCAAAAGACTTATGAACCAGAAAAAAGAACCCAATATAGGAAATTGACCTGTCCAAATCAACTTGTTCAACAGCCATTTGAGACAAAAAAAAGAACCTTCAACAAAAACTAGCTCCATCACATCCACCCACCAAATACATGGAGTGAAATAGAATAATAGCAATGACCTGACCACCCTTCACTACCAGGGAGCATGACCATGAAGAAGCATCATGTTCCCATCGGATCAATATGGATAGAAAAACACCACCTAGGGCTTGGAGGGACATCTTTAAGACCTAGATGTACTGCTGGAGATGAAACCCGAATCCACCCTTAATGATAGGGGATCGAAGCTGGTTGAAGCGTAAATCGACATACACTAAAGAAAAACAGAGAAATAAAATATCAAATCCATAAGATGTTCGATCCTAGACGATGGGGAAGAAACCCTAAAAATAAAACACCATCAGAAAACTAAATAACACAAAAATCACCATACAAGACCGACCCTACACAACATCACATTCAAGAATAAGAATGCATCACCAAACGCGAGCGAAGAGAGAACCGAGCAAGAAGTGGAAAGCCTTGGGAGGGAAATACTTTAGTGGGGAGAATAGCAATGAACCGGGTTTTTGAGTGCAGGAAGAGATCACTGGTGCGGAGCTAGCGAGAGATAAATAGGTCAGAATAATGAAGGCACAGGGAAGACATGATGATTGGGGATGCGAGGGTGGCAGGAGGCGAGGCAGGGTGGCGGGAGGCAAGGAGGGGCGGCGAGAGGCAAGGAGGGGTGGTGGGGTGGCGGGGAAACGTTGCAGGGAAGACACGAGGAATGGGGAATTAGGGTCATGTTTTTTTTAAAGTATATTAATGTTTGTTAAACTAATAATATTGAAAAATATAAAATCAGTTAATATTTTGAGAAAATTGATAAAACAGTATTAAAAATATATAATCAAATAATATATCAAGAAAGTAGAAAACGAAAATAAATTATGATATGTTTTTATTAAGACCCTGGGAGAAAAATTACTTTGGTCGTAAAAATAATATATATATATATAGGCACACACTATGTTTTTCGTAATTGATTATTGATAAAAAAAAATTATTTTATGGTTTATTGTGAAATATTTTATTGACAGAAAAAGATTTGTTGGTAATAGTCATTATTAATAACAGATTCATGTGTTAGTAAAAACAATTGTGGTATTAGTATGCTAAAGAAATAGATTCAACTGTTGGTAAATGAAATGTTGGTATTGAACAAATAATACTAATAGATATATCTATTGGTAAATGTAAGTGTTGGTATTAAAAATTAATACCAATAAAACATAATATCTTTTTGAAATGCTCATTTTTACCAATAGATATATTATCTTTCAATAAATTTTTGTTGGTATAAGCTATTTTCTGGTAGTGAATAAAGACTTTTCCTATTTGGAAGAACCACTTTCTCACATAAACAAAGAATGGATTCATGTTTAAATGGACTAGGGAATGTTTAATTATTTCTAGTGGTTAATGAAGTAGTTAACTACTACAACTATTTTGATCCAACCTAATCTTGGTAAGGGGTATATCTTATTTTTTTATGTGTATGGTGTTAGTCTTGGGAAAATGTTATTAATGGATTATCAGGTTTCGGTTTATGGGTCACAATAGTTGAGGCCTCATCAATGAAATTACCCTACGCAAGATATTGAGTTCTCTATGGTGGTTTATGATTTAAATTGTTGGATAAATTACCTTTTGGGATAAAGGTTTATCTTGTATACCAATAACAATAGCATTATATACATATTCACCCATCATGATTTTAACCTTCGATAGTGAAGGTGGTAAGAGTATATGTAGTCCTTAAATTCTGATCTACTTTACATTCTAGGTATGGAAAATATTTTTGTAGATTCCTTGAGTTGGAAGATTCAAATTTAGGCAGTTATGGAATTTCGTTCTGAGTGGAAGATAGTGGTGTTGTTTTATAAGATTCATCTAGATGTTGAAGTTAGGAAAGGTCATATGAACCTTGTATATTTGGTAGTTGATTCTAATATTTTGATCCAGATCAAGTAGAGGCGGTATTAGGATTTGGATTATTTGTCCTTAAGGTAAATTATTGAAGGTGGGGACGAACTTTACGATGGGAAAATTGATGTAGATGGAATTTTTTTAAGTTTGTGGTGATGTTTTTGTGCCTACTTGTACATGAGAGAGTTGATGTCTTCTTTTAATACTTAAAAGTGGAAAGTACATCAGGGTTTGACAAAAATGTATTTTGATCTTCACAGACAATATTGGTGGAAAGTGGAGATGAATGAGGTTGCAGGTTTTTTACATGATGTTACACCTATCAGCAAGTGAAGGTCGGGTATCAAAAGTTGTGTGGATTGTTTCAACCATTTCCCATTGTATAATGGAAGTGGGATTATATCATGTTGTATTTTGTGGTATATATTCTTAGTATGACTTGGAATAATTTGGTGATTTGGTTAATTGTGTATCAGTTGACCAAGGTGACACATTTCTGCCAATACGAGAGACAAGCACTATTGACTAGTTGGATGAGATGTACATTAAAAATAAATTTCAGTTTTATGGGGGTTCCAAGGACTGTATTTTTGGATCATGACATGCATTTAATTCATTTTTTTAAATGGGTTATAAGAGGCTCTTATTACCTAGGTGTTTTTTATGGATTTCCACTAGTAGATAAATGGGTCGTTGAGTCTAACCATTCATGCAGTAGAGGACATGTTGAGGGAATGTATCCTTGATTTTGGTGTATCTTGGGAGAATAATTTGTCCCTTTTTTATTTCACCTATACAATAGTTACATATAGACGATTCAGATGGAACCATATGAGATTATCTATGGTATTCTATGTAGGTATTCATTATGTTGGATGGATGTTGGAAAATTGGTGTTGTTAAGACTGAGTCTCATGCAAGAGATGTCAGATCTGGTTTAGTGGATTCATAAATGAATGGTTATGGCTTAGAATATGAATAATTCATATGTGGTTCAAATTCATCAACCACTTGATTTTATAGTGGATGATCATGTGTTTCTTCATGTTTCATCATGGTAGGTTCACCTTTTCATTAGAAAATATGGTTCGGTTGGTTCCCAAGTACGTGGGGCCTTTTGAGATAGCAGATAGAATTATACAAGTGACGTATTGATCGGCTCTCCCATAGTAATATAGTTTAATTCATTATTTTTTTCAAGTGTCACAACTATGGTAGTATCACCCCGACCCTTCCCATTTGATGGATGTTGATGATGTAGAGATTGAGGCTGATGCATCCTTTGAGGATCATAAAGATAATATTTTGGATCATAGTGAGGATGTTTTTCATGGAATGGTTGTGCCACAAGTCTATGTGTTATGGAATCATGGTAATTTTCTGGAGTAAATGTGGGAGGGACATACGAATATATTGGTTGATTATCCCAAACTCTTTACCTTAGAGACTCACTAAATCTTGAGAACTATAGATCAGGGATGATTTGTTATAAGGTGGGGAGGTTGTAAGATCCTAGACATTAGGAATGTATGTTCTTGTAGATGTTTTGGTTTAAGTCTATTTAAATTGGTTAATTAAATGTTTACATGGTTTATGAGGGGTTTTGAGGGTGTTATGGGGATTCATGACACAAAAGAGGGGAAGAAGTGGACATCTATTGCATGTTTCATAGTTAGAGCATGGTTATTAGTAATTGTGCACCATAAACATGATTTTATGGAGGTAGGGCACAAATTTTATGAAACCATGCAAGGGGGGATGCCAACCCATGTGGTCTTGGATATAATCGTCTTGTATGGTCACCTTATGGTTTTTCAAAATGTGTAGGCTCCCCAGAAAGCTGTGTAACCTATCCCCCTCTTAGACAAAAGGTGGTGCCTGGTTGGGTCACTATTTAGCCAACCATGTGTCTAAACCATGCACCCATTTAAAAATGTGGTTTTTTTCTATTTTTCCCCTGTTATTTAAGATTTCTTACCTGATTTTCCTCCCCATTTATCCTATAGTATCCAAGAGTGAAAACCACTCCCTAATGAAATTTCTAAGGATTGATATCCCTCATTTCTAATCTATTTGGAGTGTTTTTGGTTTATGATTTAATCTTTGGGTGAGTCTAACACTCATCTTTCTTCTATTTTTTGGATTAGGTCTTGTGGAATTATTCTTCTTCCAAAGAAATAAAATCATATATTTCTAATGGATTTGAGGTTGGGGATTTAAAGGTTGTTTTTTTCAAATCAAAGGTTATGGTTGATCATGCAGTTGTCTACAGAATATATATTGGTGGTCTAGAAATTATATCCCAAAATATTGTTGATTTTATTATGTGTATATGGTTGTGTCCTTGAGCTATTGTGTTTTTGTGATTTCTATTCGGTTTTACAAGGTAGAAATGTTGAATTAATTTGTTAATTTATGAATTGAACCCATCCTGATCCTTGTGGGAATCATTAAGGTTGATTAGACTAGGTTAAGGGATAACCATGGGGAGTGCCTCTTCCTTGAATGTGGGATTGAATTTTTATGTTTATTATTGAATTGTTATGAGATAGAACCCATGACAAATATGTCGACATGTTAGCATGAGTTATGAAATGGAACATATGATAATAGTGGTTAGTTGTTAACATGGAATAAGGGGTTGTTTGGCATAATGTGAATGGGTTACATGAAAATTTGTAACGGTCTAATGGGACAAGGAATTCAATTGGTAAATGTGTTAATGGGTTAAAGTATGAAATGATAAACATGTTAATGGGAGAAGGCATGTAAATAGAAAATGTGGTAATGGGTTAAGGTGTGAAAGTGGTATATGTAATAAAGGAACCATGGTTGTAAATTATGAATGTGTTAATGAGTTAGGGTTTTCAAATGTTATTTGTAGTGAATGGTTAAAGAATAATGTGCACATGTCTTAGTGTTTTGTGGGGTATGACTAAGGCTCTACTCCCACAGGTCAGGTTATACTGATTTTCCAGAACCACCCTTATCATGAAAGGGTTGGGGGTCAACTTGATGCTTTATGCCCCAAACAGAGGAACGAGATATGATTACCAGGACTGAGACTTCAAGTTAATTATAATGTAATGGATGGGTTGGGGAGTTAGATTGATTATATATTCCCCCAACTGATACATGGGATATGATTTACTAGACTTTGGCTCCAATGTAAGTGTTATATAATGCCTATGTTGGGGAGTCTGACTAATGCTCTATTCGCCCAAATAGATTCATGGGAAATGATTACATGGTCTGAGACTTTAGGTAACTGTTCTATAATAATTTTTGTAATCTTTTCCCAAGTAATGTAGGGAACTGAATTCATTCCCTTATACATAGTTTATATGAACGAAATAGGGAAATGTGTGATTGATGAAAGTGGTGAACCTTTGGAACTAATGATAAAAGTATCTGAAGTGATAGTTGTTAACTAGTGGTACCATATTTGTATTTTGATTATCATTTTTATTCATTATGTGCAATCATAAAATACCTTTTTAGACTGTATATTTTATAGACCCCATTAATAGTGGCCTAATGAGTTGTACTCACACCCTGCTCGTACCATTGGGTACCCGGAAAAAATTCATGGTTATTGGTTAGGATAAGGGAAAATTCCCTATAGTAGATGGTTAATTTGGGCATGGGATGTGCATTGATGAGGGATCGGGACTTGGATTTAGGACCAATTTTGGGGTTTCTATAGTTTTTATTTATTTTTGGGTTTCTTTTCACATGGTACTATGAGACATGACATATCATATTTACTATTTTGTTGTGGGATTGTACCTAATTTTTGGTAATGGATTATTGGTTCTTGTTTATTGTTTAATTTTTTCCTTATTTCAAGTTTTATCTTTCATGTATTACTCTAATAAAAAGGTATAGTGTCCCCAAATGTTATATTAGACCCTCTCTACAAGTTGATAGATTTTGGAATATGGGGAGGTGCACCTAATGTCATGTGGAAACCCAGCTCATGCCCCAGTTTATTGGAACCAAGTAAAGAACATTAGATTGAATATTTTATGGTATGGCTCATCTTAATAATGAAATATATATACTTGAACTCAAAAACCATGTAATGTAAATCAATGACCGAACTGGAAAACATGACTCATATAATACTCACTTATGGAACTTCAATATTGGATATGGAAATGAGAAGAATTTACAGAACTTTCATCAAGTAGGGTATCTAGACTCAGCTAAGTAAAAAACATCTAGATTTATTTCACTCTTGTTTATAATATAAAATGACTAAATCACCCTTCTCTAGAAAAGGGATAAAGCGCCACAGAATTATGGGAATTGATTCATACTGACATATATTATCAATTTTCAATAGAGGAAAGGGGTTGGTTTTCATACTACATTAATTTTAGTGAAGACTATAGTATGTATGGATATATCTACTTAATGTGGTAAAAGTTATATTCATTTTACATGTTTAATGAATACCAACAAGAAACCTAAAACTAACTTCGTAAGAAGATTAATGTACTTCACTCCGACTAAGGTGGGGAATATCTTAACCAGTCATTCATCGATCACTTAAAGGGGAATGGGATAGTATACTAATTTAATCTTCCTTATACTCCATAGTGGAATGGTTTTAGTGAAAGGAAGAATAGGACTTGATTTTACATGGTTAGATCAAGGGTTAGTTAGACAACTCTTCCATTATCCTTTTGGGGATACTCTTTGAATAAAGTGGTGTATACACTTAACCAAGTACCAAATAAAGCTATAGATGGGATTCCATATGAGTTGTTGTGTGGAAATTAACCCAATCTATCACACATATGTTTAGGGGGATTCTTGGATTTATTTAGGACTAAACCAAGAAGAAAATTAGATTATTAAAGAACAAAGTGAAATTTTATAGGTTATTCTAAAGAAACTAAATGATATTACCTATACAACCATTCAGAAGGAAAAGTGATTATTGAACAAAAATAAAAATTTCAAGAATGGGATCACATTTACATTGGAAATAATGTGTGAAATATTTAATTTAATGAATTTAATGCTCCATATTAGTTGGATTTGGTATGTGAAAAAATTTTATATGAGAGAGTGGGAGATGGAGAAGTTACTAATACATAAGTACTATGAAGGTCAACTCAAGAGGTTAGAGAAAAAATGTGTTGTGGTTTTCTTTTTACCGAGACAGGTGACATATTATTCCTTGCAGATGAAGAACCTATGTCCTACAATGATGTAGTATAAGGGAAGGATATAGCAACATAGAAATATGTCATTCATATTAATATGGAGTCCATTTACCAGAATCATATTTGGATTTTCATAGACCCTCCAGGTGACGTAAAACACTATTTTATGAAAATGGGTATTCAAGAAAAATATATACATGGATGGTAAGTCCAATACATATAATATAGGACTGGTAGTGAAGGGTCTTTGCAACATTAATTAATACACTATGATGAAATCTTCCTACCAGTAGCAATACTGAAATCCATCGTAATTTTTTTTTCAATAGCATCCTTCCATGATTATGATATTTGGAAAATGGATTTCAAAAATACTTTACTAAATGGGAAGTTAGTTAAATACATATATATGAATCAACCCAAAGGGTTTTTTAAATCAAATAATTCCATCAAAGTGTGAAGGCTATAGATATCCCATTATGGGTTGAAGAAGGCATCATGATCCTGGAATATTCATTTTGATGAAACCACAACAGAATTTGGTTTCTTAAAAAATTAAAAATGTGCCTTATTTATATTATAATGTTAATGGTAATTTCATTATTTTCATAGTATTATATGTTGATGGAATATTAATTATGGGAAATTAAGTGCAAGTCTTACAGTCAGTTATTACATGGTTAGATGAATCATTTTCCATGAATGACTTAGGTGTATTAACCTATATTCTTGGGATCATGATCAATTGAGATAGTTCACTAAGGCTAATTGGGATAAGTCAAAGTACATATATTGTCAATTTACTCAAAATTTATAGTATAGAACAATTTAAGGGAGGGTTTTTTACCTTGTCACGTGGTATTAATCTATCTAAGAAAATGTTCCCATAATCATAGGAGGATATTGACAGAATTATTGGAATCCAATATTCCTTGGTAGTAGAATATATCAGGTATTCCATGTTATGTACTATGTTTGTTGTTTCCTTTTATTCAAAATTGGTGGGAAGAAAAAAAGCTAATACTGGAGAGCTACACTAGGTGGATTTCAAAACTATCTTGAAGTACTTGAGCCATGAATAGGATATATTCCTAGTGTATGTAGGCAATGTGGAACTAGTAGTTAAAGGATACACTGATGATAGTTTCCAGACAGATCGTGATAATCTAGAATCATAGTCAGGCTATGTATTTTGCCTGAATGGTGGTATAGTGTGCTGTAGAATCTCAAAGAAACCTATAGTTTCTGATTTACATCATAATCTGAGTATATAGGGTATTTTTATGTCACAAATGAATAATTATGTATATGTATCTTTATCTTGGAAATTTGTGTTATGCCTAGTAGTGTAGAACCTATTCAAGTTTGTCGGGATAATAATGCAGTATTTTTTCTTTCCAAGGATCCCAAGTCACACCATAGGACAAGAATTATACATTGTAAGTTTCATCACTTGATTGATTTTACACCTAAAGCCAAAGTCATAGTTAGTACAGTACCCACAAAGGACAACATGGAAGACTCCCGGAAAAAATCCATATCTCAGTAGAATCAAGATTCTTATATAAGAGCTAGTGGATTGAGACTTTTTATTAGTTGTCTCTAGTGCAAGTGGGATTATTGAAAGTGGATTCCCTAGAACCAACTTGTGATGTACTTTGATTAGCACTACATGTATAAAATTTGATATAAATACATGGGTTTATATTACCATAATAGTGTTGATAATTCAATTTCCACTATATTTATGGTAATTTCCTTAGATTACATATCATATAAAAGGGTTATAAAAACTCATAGGATATAATGAGAACCTAGAGATACCATGACACTAATTTTAATGTAATTTCCTATGGTGTGTATAAATTATACTGATAGGACCTAGATGATGTGTGACTATCAGGTGTTGGGTGCTCATAATCATTGAGACTTATTCTCATGATGTTCACACATGGTGATATCTAGTAGTTGAGATCATGAGGACAGACCCACCAATAGGAACCCCACATATTTTGGGTATCATTGGTTGTTTCTATCTATATACATGTGTATTGGTATCTTGACTTGAGATCATTATCAATGTGTTCCATTTGATCATGTACTTTGATGCACGTAGAAATTTGTTACAATAAAGTAGTGGTGAGGTAGTTTGTGTTGGGTGTGTCATTGGTCACATGGAATTGGTTAAATCATCAAGATAAAATTTGTAGCTTCTGAGTTGAGGAAATGATATCTCTCACCTGGTTGGTTAGGATGGTAGTACCTTTATTAAATACCTAACCATTGTATTGGATGGTAAGTTTATCTATCAATAAATAATAAATCATGGAATGGGCAATAAAACATGTGTGTGTCCTTCTTTATGAGATATCATGTGACAAGGAGATTATAGTACATAGTGTATGAGTGTCGGTTGGTTGTAATTTATATGACTACTACTTATCTCTTTAGGGGCTATGATGGGTTTCTAGATTCCCCTCTTGGTCTGTGAATATTATTCATTGTTGTTGAGATAAGTCCCTAGATGATCACACATAATAGGAAATTCAAGATTCTTCCCTGGTCTGTGGAATAGGTATATAAGACATGTTGGGCCCCATCATGGGTCCGAGAGTTGTCCAATATTTATTGACCACCAAAAAATAAATAAATTTGTTATTATTAAAGTATATAATTATTGAGTTTATTTTTTTATTAAAATTATTTATTTGTGTTTAATTAAATACTTAGAATAATATTAAGAAAATAAATATTCTTTTAATATTTAGGGTTTATTTTATATTAGTAGGAATTACAAGTTGAGTTAATGACTCAGGTTTATCACGTAATATATTCAATATACATATATTAAAATTATGTGATGAAATATAAATAATATTTATGATGTGGTTTGTTCATCATAATTATTTATTTATTTACTTATCTAGTGGATGATAGATATACGAGGTTCTGGAACCCTAACCAGGTATTTTGAATATCCACTATATAAGTAGATGAGGAGATCATTTTGGGTGTGAAAGGAATTCATATTTTTATAAATTATGAGCTCCTCTCTACTCCAAAATACTTGAGAGAGAAAGAATATATCCAAGAAATCAATCCAAGGACGTCTTTATGGATCATAGGAACAGAATCAAGGTGATTAGCATGACGTTGAAGGAATCATCAGAGCTTCTAACTAGATTCCATAATTCAAATATTTTCATTCACACATATTATTAAAGAGTGCGTGGATGATCTATTGGGTTTTGGCTCTGGATACTTTGAAAAATAGTCATCGATAACAAGATATAGTTGAATGCTCTACTAATTAAACAATGTACTTATTTTATTTATTTATTTTTCTTATTTAATTCACACGATATCCTCAAACATATACTAAGGTTCAAATCTCTGAATAAAATGAAATTAAATCACTATGGTGATGAGAATTTTAGAATCACTAGCTCACCGTCTTTTGCTACACACCCGGGTACATTCAGGGTGTGCATGGGTTAGCCTATTATGGACTTAAAGAGCATGTTGAATGTTATTACAACCAAAATGTTCCTTTCTTGTGTAGTTTTTCTTAAGTTATTTACTTATGACATTATGATTTTGTGATTATGCTATTAGGTGTCATGTAAAATTATATAAGTCTATTATGAGGTGGATGCAATTTACCATTATTTATATGGTTTTCAAGAATAAGATGACTATCCAGTTCACTTGGTTATGCCTACGGATTGTGAGGAAATTCCCACATTTATTTATTATACCTATAGAATGGTATAAAATTCCCAATGTATTGATTCTCTAAATTATGTAGGACGGTCTATCCATTTACCTCATGACAGTTGATATGGGATATTCTTTCTAGAGATTAATCTTTACCCATGGAAGTGGGATAGACTACCCTTGTTGAGATGATTCCATGGAATTTGATTTGTATAAATATGGATTTTTATGGGATGTAATGATCTTTCACTAATGTAATAGTCAAGGACTAGTTATTTCTTTCTCATGTATGCTTTTTATTAGATGAGGAATGTATCCACAACATGTGTTGAGATCATGACCAAGGACGTTATATTAGTGGTATTAGAATTTGATGCCCACTATATTAGGGAACATGTTGTCCATGTGTTCTTGATGTTGTTTTTAATGGGAAGGAATGCCCTGATATTTATTATTAATCTTATTATAGGGATGTTCTTCCCAAGAATAGATGATTCTATGGAAGGGGCATGATTCCCAAATAATATTGTTGATAGTGGAATGGTATACCCCCTCTCATGTGATATAGACTGTGTCAAGGGATGTTCATACCTATTGAGATTGTAGATGTGGTAAGGAACCATAAACCCTCTCTTTATTATATTTTCAAGTGGTGATGCTCATTTTTATATGTGGACGTGGGGAAAATTTTCCCATGGATATAAATAAGTGATTGGGATGTGTTTCCCATGTATCGATGGTTATTTTACTAAAGATATGTTATGTATGTTGTGTTTATTACACCTTTGGGATGTGTTTCCCACACAGTGGTCATTATATTATGATATGAAATTATTCCAATTGATGGTGACTTGATAAATGATTCCAATTTAATTGTTATGAAATAGTTTTAGAGACATATCGACACTAACCAATGTAAGTATGGTCACACTAGATTTTTTTCAGTAACCGTGGTTATGAATTATTTATTTTAAAACAATTTATTGTTGTTTTATTTATAATCATATAAAAATGAACATGAACATGATTATACTACAATTTTAATGATCACTATTAGTGGGGGATATCTGAGTTAAAATCAAAACCTACTCATGTACCTTCATATATGAATGAAATTTTTGGTTGTTGGAATAGGTAAGGGACAAGGCCCAATTTTGGTTGATTGATCTATGGAAATTAACTTGAGCTATGATATGGGACTAAGAAAAGACTCGTCACAAGTTTTTTTGGGTAATATTAACAATAATTTTTTGAATATTTTCTTCTATAATGTGCCCAATGAAAATTATATTACTTTATGTGTGATAGTGTGAAATTTTTTTCCACACATTTCATTATAGAATAAGGGTTGTTAATTTCTTATTGATAGAATATTCCTATTAATTCATCACTTTTGGTTTATTTATGTGGTTTTAATTCATTATATTTTATTCCACTATTATTTAGTGCTATATATAGCTAAGGGTATAGTTTCCCCATGATCACCTATATACCCTTTCTACTAGTTTTCAGCCACTAGTATATGATTGCATGCACTTGAGATATGTGGCACACAATTTGGTCATAGTTTAGGTAAATCAGATCATGGATTCAAGAAAGTTTAATTAGAGAATTTTTATCCTTGTCTTGATATTTGGGGTATGATATAAAGATATAGTAATGGTTGGAATATGGGGTGTATTCCATATCTCCTTCTAGGATAACACCTACTAGAGTAGAAATACATGTTTTCAGTGAATTGGGATTATTGATTTATCTTTTCACTGTTATTGATGAGTTTGATTTTTTCCATGTATTATGTTTCTAAATTATTGAAATCATGATTTTTATCTTGGATTGAGGTGGTAAGAGGCATGTGTTGATTCATTATATTAGTATATTGGATTCACACAACATTCATATTCTTGTCCATGTTTAATCTCCTTGATTATCATATGGTGTCCAGTTATTTAAAATGACATAAAAAACATATATTTTTTTTCTTATATAACAAGATGGTTGAATTACACTTATTATTTTGTAATGTTTTACTAATTTATGAGGTGAATCCTATAAGAATCGAATTATTATCCTGATAATAGATAAGATCAGATAGAGTTATTCACTAGTGATATGAAACTCTTATGCTATAGGGTGAGCATAGAGTAGTTGGTGTATTTATTACCCTTTTTTATTTTTTATGAGGGTACGATGGGTTGTGTTTATTAGAGAGAATTATCGATGTTTTTATTGATGTGATAATGACATTTATTGGTGTTTTTTGATATCTGGGTACATGGTGAGGAATGAGACCCTAGATTTGGTGGATTGATATATGCCTAAAGAAACTGAATTGTGATAAAGGGTTAGAATGAGGAGATGAAACATGAGTTACCTTATATATTTAAGAACAAAAACTGGTGGTTGTATTATGGTTTTTGAACGTCATGGGAAAAGTTCTATATACTATGTCAAAGAGCCTAGTGATGATATTTTTGGCTCAAGATTGGGGTTAGTCAAGTGATATATGTGTGGTAGTTGTTTTTCGTAATTGTTCCTAGGGAGGGTATTGATGATGTGAGGGTAGCACAAGAGAGGGGTTAGACCTAGGCACATGGTATCTTTTTTTGGTAATAAGAATAGGTATATTATTTATTTGATATGTATTATATGATTGACATATGAGTGATGTTTGATTGGGTATTGAATCAACATTAGATATCCCTTATGGTGTTTTTGATATGGATGCAAGGGTGATCCTCTATGGGGGAACATGGCCAACATGAGTGTGAGGCACAATTAGTTTTTATTTGGTTGGAGAGACTAGGATCATTAAAATGTGACTCCTAATTATGTGATTCAAGTTATTGAAAGGTTATCACTATATTGTTCACCCCTTAGATTGTGGACTTTTTATTAACAATGGTGGCCATGTGCAACATCATAGTTATGGATTTTTGACTCCTACCTTAATTTTGGTCAAGATGATGGTGTTTCATGCTATTTGTGTGTCCATTTATGATGGATGTAGTCTAATAAACACATTTCAATGGTGATCTTAGTAATTTAATAGGAAATATCAGCCTGTTATAGAATGTGATATATGTTTATGGATAAAAAAATGTGAACTCTCTAGGTTAGAGAGATTGTGTATAATGGTCACATGGATCCATGTTTTAGGTAATGGTTACCTTTTTAATGATTAATGTATCTTTTTTATGTATTTATAGTATATGGATAGGCTGATAAAGATATGTGTTGAGTCCCTTGAGATCTATAATGGTTATGGGACATTGTGGTTTAACAGTATGTTATGGTGGTGTATGTGACTCCATACCCTTTCTTAATGCTTAATGTTTTGTTAAATAATGAAGACATATTTTTGGATGATTAATCTT
This sequence comes from Viscum album, assembly GCA_963277665.1. Lineage (NCBI taxonomy): Eukaryota > Viridiplantae > Streptophyta > Magnoliopsida > Santalales > Viscaceae > Viscum > Viscum album. Next base: position 2,092,622,028 of record OY728152.1, read on the forward strand.
GGGGTGTGACAGGGTATGATATGAGGATGGAAATTTGTGATACACCTTATTTTATTTAATGGTATTGACCCTTGACATTATTTTATTAGTGATAAATGTTTGGGAAATAGATATAAACTCATGTATGATGTGACAAGTAGTTAAATGATCAATGGATTTATAGTGATTCCATGTTTTGCGAATCTTTCAATGAATATTGGAATTTTGGGGGATGTCCCAACTATAATCATGGATGTTGGGCACCCATGAAATTGTGAGACAGCTAAAAATCCGAATGAATTCTGTTGGGGGTTGGAACATGGTATTCATGTGTTAGTAAGAGTGATAAATATAATTTCAATTATTTTTGTTGAGACCATGTTTTTGTCAATATTTAATAAAATTAGGTATATATTTCTTAGATAAACGCAATGTCATAATCCTGGGATTCAATCTCTTTGGGTGATATTTTCTAGGTGCAGTGGGTTGTGTCTGATATGTATCATTGCTCATCTGATTACATGATATAAAGATGTTGGTTTGTTGGATATATGGGGTTAGAAAGTATATGGTGGAAATCTACCATTTAGATTGTGTAATTCCAACCCTTGTTTGGGAGGTGTGGTGAGTGTTAGTTACGACGCATATAGAGAACAAATATTGGAAGTGGTAAGGATTCTATATGGTTCGTGGATACAATTAAAATGTGTATGTCTATGTATATATATACAGTTTGTTGGTGAGAACCATGTTTTGATATTATATCATAGTATTGGACAAGGTCAACACGTTTAGAGGGATATGAAAATTTTAGTCATTTGAGGAAAAATTATGTGGATATTGATACTCATTGGAGGTAAAATATTCTATGTAGTGGGGTGTGGATTTATGTTTTGGACAATTATTGAGTGTGAAAATGTGGTTTTGAGGATGAATTTCATTGATGTACTCGGTTATGATGTTTGTTATATGGTAGTTCAGTTTGGATCTATAATGTCAACCATATGTGTATGAATTTTTAAATTAATGATCCATGAATTTCATTTGTAGTGGTGTATCATTGTGGATTTGATCAAGTTATAAGACATTGTTATGTTTAGTTCATTGGGTTTCCCAAGGTTAGTTAGTGCAGTGTGGTACCATCTAGAACATTGACATGATATTGGGAGATATAGATCATATATATATATATATATCTGTGTGTGTGTGTGTGCGTGTGCAGTATGAGTGATGAATAGAATTTATAAAGGGCTGAAGTGTGACGAACTCGGGGTGTTGTGTCGTTATGCTAGTTCTGGTGTAGAATCAATATGAACATATCCTACGAGAGGTTTGGATCTAGTCCATGCATAAGGTTTTATTGACTAATGTGGTTTGAGATATATGAATATGTATACTTCTCTAGGATGATAAGTTTTATAGTAGAGAGTTTGAAACACCATCACGAGTACATATCAATGGATCTAGAGGGAAGTCAAGTTTCAATACGTTTTGAATCAGAGTATATTTGAATTTTTGAAATTAGATTGAGAATTTTCATATGTAATTTTTTTAACTCACTAATAGGATGTTTGGAGGTGGTATATCAGTTTGAGGATTCTCATAGTGATATTTGGAGGTTAATTCTTGGAAGTAACCCATGATTAGGTAGAAAAGTTTTTTACAAGGCGAATCACATATTAAAAAAGGAGGTGTTACAGTGTTGAGAGATTCTATATAAGATACATCATTTCGGAGAAGTATGTTTGGTGGTTCCACAATGTCAGTTGTTGTGATATAAGGATCCTATCTAAGATTAAATTTTAGAGTGGGTGGTTTTTTACATTGTTTCTATAGGGTATCACATCGTGGTGATCCCTAGATGATATTAGTATTTTTATACTATAAAATCACATAATAGAATAAAGATTTTTATAACAGTGAATCCTATGTAGGACTAACTCTAGCGTGGTGTATTATTATCATTTTTCATCTATGATTAAATTTATTATATAGGTATCTAGTTGTGCTTCAACCACATAACTGCACCAAGAGGAATTTATTGAGGGGATATGTATTGTTCCATAGTGAAGGGGTGTTTCTCCATGAATCTAAATGAGTACGGAAGTGAAATTTCATGAATAAGGAAGGTTATGCTGGGAAGTCCTTTGTTTTATTTTTTTGTTTCTTCCAAGATGAAAGGTGATGCATCATGACCAATTGATTCACCCCACATGTGAGACCTCGTTTGGGTAATTATACTATGAACATTATGTTCAAACAACAAGGGATGATCTATAATTTTTTATTAAATTAGTTAAATTAAAAAATATTGTTAAAAAATAATAATTGATATCTCTCTCATTTTATCTCATCTGAAACACTCAAAGACCCTTCCCCCTTTATGTCTCCTCTTCCAAGTTATGATCTTCTTTTTTAGATTCATATTTGGATGTCATTCATTCTAGGTGATAGCTAGAGGAAAATATAAACTCCTATTCAATACATTATTTATTTATTATATTATTTCAGCAAGTTTCATTTTTAACTCACTAATTTGTGCGTTTTTCTAAAATATTGGGAAAACATATATTGAAGCAGAATTGTCTGGATATATTTGATGAGTGAGATTTGAGTGGATAAATATAGGTTTTCATTAGCTATCCTAATTGTTTATGCATTTTTTAATGTGATATGTGATATATGATCTTTTCTTTCATGTGTGATTAACATTGAATTAAATTAAATTGTTTTCCATTGACATTTATATGTTGGGCATAGACTTATGGGGTCAGGATAGACCCTCCTATTGTAATTACTTCATTCATTGACTTCCAATGGTTATATGATTAATTTAATATAACATCAAATTTATAATAAAAACCCTTTGGGGGTTCCCTTAAGTTATTCCACATATCCTAGGACTTGGTCATGTTATTATTTTTCTTCATTGGATATAGGATAGGAGTATAATTGAGCGAGTTTAGTTATACCCTCTTATTGGTATGTTTTTACTTTAAACTATTAGAGAGGTTAAGTATTGTTAGGGATATGATTTGGGCTTCCATGTGATATAGATTGGTACTATAGCCACTCGGGATCTGGGGCGAGAATTAATTTGTTGGAAATTATATTCAAAATAACTAAGAGGGGTGTATCCTTGGTCAGTCATGATATTATGGCCCTGGGATATGTTCCCTTAGACTCATTGAATATGATATGTCTGAGTTATGTATGTTTATCCTGATTCATGGAAAGAATGAATCATTAGAGATTCCTTTTTTGAATTTGGATCTATATGACTAACATAATGGATGATTTTTCCACCCTGTATGGAATGCAGTAACAAGGTGGATCATACCTCGTTTTTTGATATGGGTATAGGTTGGGTGTGTAAGAATTGACCTACTATATAATTAAAGATTGATTTTTATGTTATGTTAATAAAATTATACCTTTATTTTTATCATTAATTTAGATATTTATTTATGCTCTTATGTGTCTCTGATTATATTATGTGGTTCGATACCCAGTTTTATTATTTTGTTATTAGGTTGATGATATTCCCCTTATTTAATGTGTTATTTGTATGCCTTTATCCTAGAATGACATTCCCACTTGTATTGATGATTAATATAGAATGAGAAATCCTTTTTGTTGTGTTAATTATTCATGGTGTGCTACCAACTACATATCAACCTCATGACACTCAAGTTGGAATGTTTTACCAAGATATGTTTCATTAACCATGACAATGGGAAAGACTACCCTTATTTAGATACTTCCATTGATGTAGATTTTATGCCCATACAGGTTAATTTCTATGGGATGTGATGACCTTACCCTCATGTTGTGGCCTAGAAAAAGGGATGACTCGCCCATTTAAGAGTTATCTTGGTTAGGAATGATATGCCTATTATGTGATAAGCTCATGATCGGGGATGTTACTACCATGGTATTTTCTCATGATACTATCCAAACCAAGGAAGGTAATTCCCACTTGGTCGTGATGATGTTAGTAATAAGTAAGAATTCATTGTTATTTGTCATTAAACTTGATAGTGGGATGTATTTCCCATGAAGTGATGCTTCTAAGGAAGGGGATATCATGACCATTTAGGAATGATGATGATGGATAATGATGGACCCTCTTGTGTGGAACGACCCAAGTCTATGAACACTCTTCCGTTATGAGATTTTACCGATGGATAGGGATGTTATTCCCTCTATGGATCATATAATCAGACCATGATGCCCACTTTTATATGTGGACATGGGGATGTTATGCCCATGTATATAACTATTTATTGGGATTTACAAACCATGTATCGATGGATATTTTACTATATGAATGGTATTCCTATTATTCTGATTAGGAATTTAGATCAAGACATCTATTTATTGATCATTATTTTGGAATGCAATTTTATCCCCATTGACTATGACTAGGGACATGATTCTTAATTGTTTGTTATGGGATATTTTCAGAGACACCATGACACTTATCAAAGTGTGTATGGTCACAATAGGTGGTTGTGTAGTACCTACAGTTCTACATTAATTATTTTAATACTCTTTATTATTATTTAACATATAGTCTTGTCAAATAATAAATATACTTATTTATGTTGTACATGTTAGGGAAGTCGTTAGTGGTGGCCTACTGAGTTATACTCACACCCTACCAAATCACCTTGGTACCTAATCATACATTTTGGTTATAGGGTTAGGTAAGGGAAAGGACCATGTTTTGGATGGTTGAGTCATAATGATCAACTTGATATGGTAGATGTGGATAAGAAATAATTCAAGAATAGGTTGGTAGGTGATCTTGACCTTGTTTATTTTGGATCTTACCATATAGGACCCCAAAAGTGGTTCTATTATTTTATTTTTGACTATATGACATTACTACTCCACAATTCATTATATCATGGCTGTTTTACTTGTTTATTGATGAAATGTAGTTATGATGTCTTCCCTTTTATTTTATTTATTTGATGTCAATTGATTAATTTTTTCTTTCATTATTATTTATGGTTATATGTATCATAGGGTATAGTATCCCCAAAGTCACCAATAGACCCCTGGCATAGGTCTATATCCTTTGGTTCATTCGGATTTTTTCTTTAGGTATGCATCATCTGGTTCCGTCATATTAAAGTAAAACTAAATTCGAGACTATTAAAATTAAATTTCTCTCCTCGCTGAAAAACTCATTAATTATTTTAGGAAAAAATAATCACAATACCTTATAATTTTGGTAATATCCTATATATGTATATAATATATACAAATAATTAAATTCATCAACTGTGATGTAATTCTATATGGATTAATCAGTATTTTCCCAATTAAAAATATCTTTCTCCAATGAGTATGTAAAATATCATGGTATATAGAGAAAACGAGTCCCTATTGAGAGAAATAGACATAATATTGTATAAAATATGTATACTAAATTTTAAGGATATCATTTTATTGTTAAATACAATTCAAGATATGGTTACATGAAAAAAAAAGTCTCATCCCACAATTAACCCACATCCATAAAAGACCTCAGAAAACCCATTTGACCTCTCATTAGAGTAGTTAAATCAATTGGAATTCTAATAATTATTATGAAAATATATATCTAATATAGGTGTTTTAAATTAATGTAGATAAGTAGTATCATTCGAAATATAATTCATGGTAGATAAAAATAAATATTACCTCGAACCACCACTTGTCCTTCAACTTCTTTAACTTTTACTACTAATAATTTTCCCATATCAACACTTTATCTTCAATGTATCTATATTTTTTATAAAACTTCACTTTAATAAAATATTATTACGTAAGGTAATAGATCATCTCCATGATTCTATCTCTCTTATGCACCAATATATTTCAATTTTCTCAATGTCCATATATCATGTTGATACCACTAAAAATATTTTTAATAAGGCTAATTAAACTGACAAGGGGAACTATCAATATTTATACTATAAAACCCATATTGTAAAGATTATTTATGAAATTAAATTTATAATTAGGTTTATTAATTAATTTTTTAGTGATATAGAGTGCAATTAAAGTATTTTTATTTAATTTTATTATATTAATTTTTATTATCACATGATTGTTAGTAGTCGAAAAATTATGTGGCTTAAACAATTAATTCATGTGAAGTAATGTGTGGATATTGACATGAAATTTCAATGTCATAATTTAATCATTATATATTACTTAGATTAATATAGATTTCATAGACATATAATTAATTTAATTAATAATGATATATTACGGATTCAATCTGGGTACTTTTTATATGATACTGATAGTTATTTTAGAGAATTAATTGACTAAATAAATAGAAGGTTTGGGCATTAACGTAAATAAAAAATTTTAATGTTAATTAATTAAGAGGAATAAATTAAATTATATAGTATTTACTTGGTGTTAATGGCATGAAATGTTTTAGTTGATGGAATGATATATTATAATGGGGGTGAATGACTCTTTGATAATAATAGTGGTTGTACCATACTGTTATGGAATATTTTGTGGTGGGTTTATTATGATGATATATGGAAGAAAATAAGATTATAATATATAGTGAGACTTATCAATTTGAAAAACACATTGTCTATATTCTCCCATTCCACAACAATCACTTTTTCCAAATAATTATTCTATGGATACTGATTTTGTGGGGAATAGTTATCGAAAGTAAGAGGGTCGGTTGAAAATATTAAGTTATGTGATATGAGTTTTATCATAAACTATATATGAATTATTAATAGTTATCTATGGGTTTTAAATTTCAAAACACAGATATTTTAATTTTCTTATATTATAATTTTAAATGAGTTATTTATGACATACTATATGGGCCATTCCACTATAGCATAGGGGTTTCTTAGATAAATGTATAATTATCCATTGAAATTATTTACATATAACACTAAAAAATAATTTTATTTAGTTTTATTCCAATGTTACATAATCCATTCCACTCTCTATATGTCATTCACTATTTTTTGAGAGGTACACGGGTACCATGATAAATATATTGAGTTCTTCAAAATTGGAATAGGGGTCATGTCTGATTTCCATTGAAAAATGATTATTCTAATTGGGCTATAAGTAATGTTTTTATATATTAATATTGATAATAGGTCATAATTATTTATCGTAAAACATCATTAGATTGAGAATTTGTAAAAATTATAAGGTAATGTGCATCTAGATTGGTGTCTTAAAACTATTCCTATCTTAGGCTTGTATTTAAATTAATTTTTAATATATTTTTGAAATTTTGATTATTTATATGTGATTTTTTGATAAATAGATATGTGTGGGTTTTGAATCATTATTTTTTAAATCATAATTCTGGGTAAAATAAGGGTATTGACATCCATCTTATTTATTTATCATTCCATGGTTTTTAGAAAAAAAAAATAACGCATGATTTCAAATGATGGATTTGTTAATGATTTTATAATAGTATACTATGTTTTTGAATTCATTTATAATTGGGGATTTTTATAAAATATCATAACTAGTTTTATTATTGAAATATGATATTTTTGTAAATGTTTATATGGAAAGAGTCTTATTTTCTTTTTATAAAATTTTAAATATATTTATTTTAGTGGATTATTGTTTTTTGGAATCATAATTGTAATACCCTTTGTTACCGTTTGATTATTAAAATAATTTTTTGGGGAAATTCAAATTTTTGAACATTCAAATTTAAATTTTTCATTTTTTTATATTTTTCATTCTACTATATGGTTTATGTGCATGGCCTAGGAGAAAACATGTATATCCTGATAGTAATGGGTCTTTTTAGATAATTTTTTATTGCACGATTTGACCTATATGAACTATTCATGGTTTTGATTAAACCATGTGAGTAACAGGGGAATCCATGAAATATTTTTTGGTCTTCTAGTGTTATTAAATGCATTTTTCATAGAAAAGAGTATTCATGTGACGACTGTATGATAGTGAAAAAGATATTATAGAGCCATTTTTTTATAAAAGGGAAATGGTTTACAAATTGGTTGGACAAACCATTTAGGTTCTTGGTGATTATCCATTATATCTTTCATGGTAAGCACATGATTTTCCAAATAATGTGTGTTTCCTATATTTAAAATTTTGTGTTTCAATTTTTTCCTTTATTTTGGTTAAAGGGTGTTTCCACCCCAATCCTTCTCTATTATCATTTTTCAAAGTGGGGTGTGTTATTGAGAGTCTCTATCTTCAACTCCCTTTTATTTCATGCTTTTATTTAATTTATTTCTTATGTATTATTTTTATAGTATATCCCTTTGTTCCTCTTTCCCTTTCTGTTTCCTCTCTCTTTATCCTAATTTCACATCCACCTAAAACCATAGAGGTATTTTATTGTTTAATTTGGGTTTAAGTATTGTTTTAATCTAGTGATTGTTTTATTTAATGGTTGAAGGGGATATTTTCTTGTATTTTATAGTGTTATTCATCAAAGGTAATGCATTCTGGGTTGTATAACATGATTATTTATTTCTCAAGGTAGGTGTTTTTTATTTTATTTCATTTGGTAATTTCATTATGTTCATGAAATTTAAAAATGTCGTATTTTGCAGAATCTAATTATGTGTTGTTGTTTTTTTATTCTAAAATACTTTCATGGTGAATTAATATTTTGAACAATGTTTTTACTTGGAATTTCAAGTGATGTATGATATACCCACTATTGATAAAAAAAATTTAAGGTTTTTCCTGGAATAATATATTTATTTAAACAATATGTTATCCCATTTTAGGTCATGGGATGAATTAAGAAATAATGTTTTCAGACATATAGTATTTTTATAAAAGGATGGGTTGATTCCTAAATTGATTTCAAGGGAGGCTTCAAATACAATGTTTCAAGAATTAATTTATAAATGGAATTTGAACTATTATAAGAGGATATGGTGTCCCAATTAAATTATCTAGAAGTCACATTTGGTAGTTTCAAGAGTATTTGGAATATGTGAGTGTATGTGTAACCCTCATTCATCCCCATTGATTGTTTTCATTTCATGGGTGGTGGTGGTGTTTGTGGAGACTGGATAATGGATATCATGGATTATTTCTTATGAGTGAGTTATATTTGAGGGTGAGAGTATATTTTTATGATTTATGATGAATTTTTAGAATTTCTTTTTTTAGTCATGGTAACCTAGGTAGCATAGTGGTAATTCTACATTTACTCTACACTAGTTAGTCACACACTACCAGTGTCCCATCTAGTCTGAAATAAGACTAGATGGGGGAGCTCCCCTTTTAAGGCTGGGTGAAAACTATTTATGTGTATTATTTATAGTATGAAACCTAGTGAAGTGGGTTCATCTATGTTTGATAAATTTTATGATTTTATCACTTCAAGACCAAGGTTAGATTCCCCAACACCTACTCTTGGGTTTGTGGTTTGACATGGTGGATTATCTTGGCCTTATTTAGCTACCCTACTTGATTTTATTATAAGAAATATATCTTTTATTTTTTTTATGTTTACTGATATTGTATTTCTATCTTGTTTAATAATTTATTCATGTAGTGTGATATAGCCTTCTAAAGTATTTTATAAATTTTTTAAGAGGGTTATTTTATATTTAAAATAGTTATTTTTCATGGTGTGTGAGATTTTTAAGGATCATTTCAAATTGATTGTTTTCATTTAAGATAAAGTGGTTTATAATGTTCATTTTAAAGGAATTTCTTCTCTTTTGTTCTCTTAAAATAAATAGATAATTTTAATGAAAATAATATCTTATTATTTATATTTTTATAAACTATTATAGAGAAAAATATTTTCTTATTGTATTTAAAATTAGAATAAAAAAATTTAACTTTTTATTTAATTACTTAAACTCTTTATTGAAATCTTACTTGGAATAGTTTTCTCACACTCAAATACACCATTCGGTGTATGTCGTATTTCATGTTTTATGTTCATCATCCAAGATCTGGTCTCCTTGGGTGTTATTTTTTGTATGGGTTTCAGTAGTGGGATGTGGTGAGCGACTCTAGGTCACAAGAAGATAGGTTGTAGATACTTAGTTATAATTTTATGTTTAGGATTATTGCATCACCATTTTCCTTGGTTTCTTTTGTATTAATGTGATGCAAATGTTTCTTTTATCATTCGATTGTTCATATTGGATGGTATTGGGTAACTTATTAATTTCAACTATCATACTTTTATTATATGTTTATTTTTATTTTATTATTGGATGGAATTATTCTCTGTTGTTTTCCTTAAGATCGACCACTGGTTTTTATCCCATGGGGATCAAGAACACCCTTTGAGCCTAGTGGCGATCTGAGTCAAGTAGTGGTGATAATGGTATCTTGATATGGTACATTATAAATGTTATTATATCATAGGTTCCATAAAGGGGACATTGGTTCATAAATATCTCATCATGTTATTTGGGGTGCATCAGGTTATGTAGAAGATTAGGATCATTGTTGAAACTTAAGAGGTAGGTCTTAGATGTGTGATTTATCACTAACCATTGGGATGATACATTAGTTACCATGAGATTTTAGTTTTTTAAAACATTATTTTGATATAATTATTGGTTATTATTAATGATATTCATATTCTAATTGAGTGTGTTGGTGATTTCAATGGTTTTATTGAAGTTTGAGGGTGAAAATTGTAAAGTAATTAGGGTCACATGGGTACTATTGTATGTTCTAGAAAACTATAATGATCCCATGTGGCTGATTTAGTAACTATTCTAGTAAATGTTACATGATTGGTGCACGGTTTTCCAGCACATGCAGACAAAATATGCATACCCTCACTTCACCCCTGGATTATTATTATTTTTGTTCACCTATTCCTTGGATTAACTCCAATATAATTCACTACTAATTTGATTATGATTAATGATAATTTATTTTATAGAATTGATGTTATGGGACATTTTTTTATTTCTATTTGTTCATTTTCCTCTCAATTTATCTTTTAAAGAGTTTATTTTATGTTTGGAAAATTGGTTTTGGGTTGTGAGAGGAAATCTTTTGGCTTAACTATGAATGATTTTTCCTTTTACAGTATGTTTTTCAAAATTAATGGTTTGTTATTAAATGTAATAATTTTCAATTCAAAATTAAGGATTTGAATGATTTTTGAAATGGAATTCAGGTATTTACATTTAAAGGAGTTATTAATGCTCTAGAAATGGTAAGTATTATTTGAATGAAAATATTATTTTGTTTGTAATGTATTTTTAAGTAGAAGTAAAAAGTTTGTAAGTGGGATTATGATTTTAAGTTAAATTGATATTTTAAAAAAATATGTGTGTGGATTTTAAATGATAGAGTAGTGTTTTAAATAATCTCCTTGGGTGTTTTTACTAAGGGTTTGTGATTTATATAATATTTATTATAAAACATTATGATGGATTCTTTTCTGAAAAATAATTGATTTATTTTGAATAATTTGATTTATTTTTGGAGTGTTAGTTAATTGGGATTTGTTTAGTATTCTTTAGTTTATGCCTCTAAGTGATTACTTAAATAAGAGTAGGTTGTAAAGTCATTGAACCAATTATTAATATGGAGATTTTCTTTATTTAAGATTGATCTTATAACATTACAAATCTACCCCAACTCATGAACAAGTAGCGAAGCTGAATTATCTCCATGATTTTGACTTCATTTAGTACTTCTTGAATCGGATTATCCTCTATTAGATTCATGTGACAATTATGTTTATGTTATTTTTGGGTATATTTAGTAATTCTTTTATTCCTTTTAATTTTTTTAGATCATGTCATTATTGTGGCCTCTTAGAAAAAACATAAATTATTTACAAGTCCATAGAAAGCTAGTGTGTGGGAAGGGGAAATCTTTGGGTTGACTTTATAGATTTAGGGTGACAAACATTGTTTTTAATCTTTTTTGGGAAGGTGTAGAAGTTAGTTTATCCATTTTGATATTTATTGAGTAGTAGAGTTTTGTGGGTTTCCATTTTGGGTAGTGGAAGTATTTGTAACGTCCCGGTTCCAGAAGCCACCTAGAGGCGCCCCGTACCAAGTTGGTCACATGGCCTCAAGTGCACTTCCCCAAACGCCAGAGGCTTCTGAATAGCAGTGAGGGTATTGGGTGTGATAGTGGGAAAAATATTCCCTCATTGGCAGAGTACACACTGTATGTAAACAACACATACAATAGCGGAAGCAGTAAACATCCAACAACAGGAAATAGCATAAAACTAAAAAATAAACAACTAGAGGATACACATATATATGAAATTATGCATGAAACATATGTCTAGGAAAGAAGCCAAACAAGTCACAATTCTGAATACAATACTAAGCCAAAGTAAAAAAAGAAAAACAGATAAGCAACTCCTCAACATCGCAAGCCTCGGCTTGGTCTCGTGCTCTCATATTCCAATGAAATCAAGTACTTGAAGTCGAAGGGTGCTTGCCCTTGCCTATACCTGTAGCAATATAATCTGTTTGGGCCCAAAAGCATGACCCAAATAAGGTGTGAGACTAAATCCCAGTAGGAAACCACCCGAAGATCTATGTCTAACAGTCAGTGAGTATATGGAAGGTAAAGTACAGTAAATAGTAAACAGTAAGTAGTGAACAAGATAATACACAACAGTAAACAATCCATATATCAACAAGTAACAGTGAAGAAAACAACTAACCACAAACAGAAAACCCTCTGGGAAGTACCCACAACCATCCCCTCTGGTCTTATCCAAGAAGTACCTACAATACCTTGGGCAATACACTCAGCCTAACCCCTCTGGTTTTGTCATATAAAATTATAAGACTCTCTAAGGAAGCACGCTCAGTCAATTCCCCTTATAGTCTAAGGTAGTCAGGGACTCTCTGAGAAAGATCAAATGGTCTAATCCCCTTATATCCCCATGTTCTAGAGACTCTTTGATGAAGCTCTCTCGGTCAATTCTTCCTATAGTGTAACACCCCTGGAAAAGTGAGACTTAAAAAGGATAAATGTTACTACCCATGTCAACAATGTGCACCTTTATTTTCGGGAGCCTACCTGATTAGAGTTCCATAGTTAAGCATGCTTGGCCAGGAGTAGTAATCAGGATGGGTGACCTTCTGGGATGTTTCCCAGGGTGTGTGTTAGTGAGTACAAAACACACTGAAAGAACATGTGTTGTCTTGTGGGAAAAGTCATTAGTCTGATAAGAAACCTTAGTGAGTAATAGCCTATTGTGTGCTGGGAAGTCAACCAAGGTATTACAGGAGACCCATGGGGTCTGATGACAATGTTCATGGCTCGGCGAGGCGGGTTGTGACAAATGGTATCAGAGCCAATACCCAGCCGGAAGTGCTTAGGCACTGCCTGGGTTTGAGGCTTGGGGTCTACAACGAGGGTGTTTTCCTTTAAAGGGGTGGATAATGAAACACCCCTAGAAAAGTTAGACTTAAAAAGGCTAAATGTTACTGCCCATGTCAACAAGGTTCACCTTTCCTTTTGGGAGCCTACTTGATTAGAGTTCCATTGTTAAGCATGCTTGGCCTGGAGTAGTAATCAAGATGGGTGACCTTCTGGGAAGTTTCCCAGGGTGTGTGTGAGTGATGACAAAACACACTGAAAGAACATGCGTTGGCCTATTGGGACAGTCATTAGTTTGATAAGTGACCTTAGTGAGTAATAGCATAGGGTGTGCTGGGAAGGCAACCAAGGTATTACAGGAGACCCATGGGGTCTGATGACAAAGTTCATGGATCAGGGAGGTGAGTCGTGACATATAGCCTCGGGTCTATCATAGTCTCTCTGAGGAAGCTCACTCGGTCAATTCCTCCTATAGCATGGAATGGTTTAATAAAATTCACAAAAACAAAGACTCTCTGAGGAAGCTCACTCAGTCTATCCTCCTATAGTCGATAAGGATCAAGACTCTCTGAGGAAGCTCACTTTGTCTATCCTCCTGTAGTCTATAATATCCAAGACTCTCTTTTAAGCTCACTCGGTTTATCCCCTATAGTATATAATATCCAAGACTCTCGGGGAAGCTCACTCAGTCTATCCCCTATAGTCTATAACATCCAAGACACTCTGGAAAGCTCACACAGTCTATCCCCTATAGTCTATAGCACTAGGTTATCACTGTCCCGTGCTAGTTAGTGCACTATAATGCTATTATGACAAAGTAAACCTACAGAGATACTTGGATAACCAGTCTACAGCGTAACAAGCATGTCAGAGAACAACACTCCATCCTAAGGTCACAAGGCATGGAAAACAGGTATAACGACCAAAGGCAGAACAAGACTAAAAGGTCATAAATATAACAAGGCATGGTCAAAACATCCAAGCATAACAATTATACCCATACATAACCAAATTACCTCTACATAAGCATACAAGCAAGGTAGGAAAACAACAGGGGAAAAACAGTAAACACGCAATACCCCGTTCAAGGGTATTGGTGGAAATTGAACATAAAATCAATGACTTTGAATGAAAAGGAACAAACAACCTACCTTGATGCTAGAAGATATATATACATGAACCACGAATCTTGATTCTCCTTTGGTCATCTTAGATCTATGAAAATGCACTAAAATGCTCAAACCACGATAAGTTGAGAAAGAGGAAGAATTGGAAAACGAATCTCTATGAGAAGGAAGAGCTTACCGTTGCGGTTCCAATGCAATCTACGGTGGTCGATTCGGAGAATTGATGGAGGCTCCGGGGCTTATAGAATTTCTGTAGCCATACGGGACACTCTCGGTCGAAGAAGTTGGAGAAGAAGACAGTTTTGGCGATTAGGCATGACCCCGGTCCTTTTAATGGAAAAAAAAAAGAAAGGACATGGCATGTAATTTTGGAGCACACGGCGTGTACTAGGATAATCTTTACTCTACTTTAAGCGGCCTCCACATCACCCCTACATGGCCGTGTTTGTGGCCCAAACATGGATAGCACATAGCCTCGCGTGGTAAAGGAGTACACAGCGTGTACTCATAAAGTACACAGCATGTACTTAAAAAAATTCCAGAAACTCCTCTTTTCTCAAAAAATCTAGAAAAAGAAAAAACATACTTGAAACGAAGGTCTGGGTTTTTGAAAAGTTCCCCCCTTAAATAAATTCGTCCCCTAATTCCCCTAGCTAGGAGTAGAAGAAGAAACCCCGAACAGCTTCGGCCATGGGGATCATACATCGGCCTCCCTCTCCCAAGTCTCGCCATGTACTCGCCCGTGCAGCCATAGCACCCGTACCAGAGGAACATACCGGCCATGGAGAACCATCATACTAAGATCGACAATCTTGATAGGATGCTCTTAAAACGATGCATCCTCTATGAGCTCAACCTCTTGAGATTGAAAGAAATGATACGGGTCTGAAAAGTAACATCGGAGCTGGGAAACGTGGAAGACGTCTTGCATTGTTTGGTACCTCTGAGGTAACTGAAACCAATAATAAACCTGACCAACTCTCCCCAATACCTCAAATAGCCTGACATACTATGGTGAAGGCTTACCCCATCTCTGGATCATCTTTTGTCCAAACCTCGGTGCGACACGCAGGAAAACCTGATCCCGGACCTCAAACTCTAGAGGCCATCTCCACTGATCAGCAGAAGACTTATATCAAGACATTGACGTAGCCATCCTCTTTCGAATCAAATCTATCTTCTTTGAGTTCTCCTGAACAAGATGAGGTCCCAGCAAAGCTGCCTCTCCTACTTCCATCCAACACAAAGGTGATTGGCATGGCCTATGGTACAACTCCTCATAAGGTGTCATCTGAATAGTAGCCTAAAAACTATTGTTGTAGGTGACCTCCACAAGAGGTATATGCTTCTCCCAATAACCTACAAAGTTAGGAATGCAATCTCAGAGCATATCCTCAATCACCTAAATCATACACTCGGACTGGCCACCTGTCTGGGGATTGTCTGTTATACTCAAAAGTTCCTGTATACCCAAAGCCTTCTGAAGCCCCTGCTAGAACTGAGAAGTAAAATGAACATCCCCGTCTGAAACAGTGGAGTGTGGAACTCCATGTAGATGTACAATCTCTAGGATGTACAACCATCCTAGCTCATCAACACTGAAGGTCTTCTTGATCGGAAATAAGTGAGCAACCTTCGTAAGCCTATCGATGAAAACCCAAACAGCATCATTTCCTCGAGGTGACCTCAGACAACAGGTCACAAAGTCCATCGCGACATCATTCCACTTCCACTCAGGTATGGGTAACTGCTGTAAAATGCATGTTGGTTGCTGATGCTCCTCTTTCACCTACTGACAAGTAGAACACCTCATGACAAAACCATAAAAATATATCTTCATAACTGGCCACCAATACTGGCGGTGTAGATCACGATACATCTTGGTGAAGCCAGGATGAAATTCCCAAACTGAGGAATGAAAATTCTGCATCAGCTCCTCTCGTATGTCTGCTGGAACCCATACACATCCTTGGAAATGTAAGATCTCATCCTCACCCACTATCTATCCAGGAAGAGGGTCCTTTCCTGACACACTCTCCCGCAGGACTAGGCCTTCTGAGTTGGATAGCCACTTCATCCATACCTGATCAATAAGTATAGAGGTAACAGCTATACAAGATAGAATGGTCTTCCCCTATCTGCCGTGCACCTCCAAATGCATCTCAGAGAATAGATCCATAAGTTTCCACTCACTTATAGCCTCTTTAATGTCCTGCATCTGAGTTCTCATGCTCAACGCATCAGCCACTACGTTTCCCTTTCCCGGCGTATAGAAAATCTCAAAGTCGAAGGACTCAAGATACTCGACCTGCATGCGCTGTCTCAAATTCAGATCACGCTGAGTGAAGATGTATTTGAAAGTATTTTTTTCGGTAAACACCAAAAATTTCTCTCACAGAATATAATGTCTCCAACAGCGTAAGGCACGAACAATAGCTGCGAACTCCAGATCGTGCGTCGGGTAATTCCTCTCATGTGGTTTCAACTATCAAGACACGTACGTAATGACTCCATCTCCCTTCATAAGCACAGCTCCGAGCCCGATACTTGTAGCATCACAGTAGACCAAATAGCTCTTGCCTAGCTCTGGAAAGACTAGTATCGGTGCTGACGTCAACCACCCTTTTAGCTCCTGAAAGGCTGACTCACAGGAATTTGACCATATGAACTTTGCCCCTTTCCTGGTCAGATCATTCAATGGTTCTTATAGGCATTAAAAGTCTTATATGAAACTCATGTTGTATCCAGCCATCCCTAGAAAACTCCACACCTCAAATACATTCTTCGGCTGCTCTTAGGAAACTACAGCTCTCACTTTCTCTAGGTCTACTGATACTCCTGTCTCTTAGATAACATGACCCAAGAAGTGAATCTGATCCATCCAAAAGTGGAATTTTGATAGATTAGCATATATCTGATGCTCTATTAGTGTAATCAGAATGATCTCAATGTGGGTATCATGGTCGTGTCGAGTGTGATAGTACACCAAGTTGTTTTCCATGAAAACCACCACAAAGGAATCCAAGTATGGATGGAACACTCAATTCATCAGTGCCATGAAAACTGTATGTGTGTTCGTGAGACCGAACGGAATAACCATATACTCGTATATACAATAACTACTTCAGAAAGTTGTAAGAGGTATATTAGATGGTCTAATGCACAACTGATGATAACCAGATCTCAATTCAATCTTTGAGAACATTCGGGCTCCTAGAATCTGATCAAAGAGGTCATCAATCACCATCAAGGGACATCGGTTCTTGACCATCAACTGGTTTAGCTTCCGATAATCCACACAAATCCTGAGGGTGTCGTCTGCCTTCTTCGCAAACAGGACAGGCGAACCCCAAGGAGAAGTACTAAGTCGGATGAAACCCTTTGCCTGCAACCCCTTCAACTGTTTCTTGAGATCCTGCAACTCAGGTGTATTCATCCTATAAGGAGGAATGGACACCGGTGCCGCTCCTAGAACGAGCTCAATCGAGAAGAATACCTCACGCTTCAGAGGAAATCATGAAAATTCCTTTGGAAAGACATCTCTAAAACGATCCACCACTGGAGGAAAATTTAATTGTGAAGTCCTCTGGTCATCCATATATATACTAGCAATATGGGTTCTAAATCCTCCTATCCCATGATGCTCGGGTTCTTCTCGACTCTCCTGGACATCCCACTCGCCTCTATAAAGGAAGGATCCACCCTCTGGTGATACGAAAATCACCCTGAGGCAATATCAATGAACAACTGCCTGGAAGGGGACTAACTAGTCCATTATGAGAATGACATCATATCTTGTCATCTCTAGGACATAGGGGTCCCATAATAAGTGACACCCTGCAATCTCAAGAGGGCACTCTCTACACTGATGTATGCTAACTATTCTTGTCCTTAATGGTGTGTCTATAGTCAAAGTATCAGCTGAGGAAAAGATGCAGTGCCCAAGGATCTCCACAATAGTAATATAGATAAAGTTATGCATAGTACCAGTATCAAAAGGAGATGAAGATAAAACAGAGGCTACTACGATCATACCTCTAACTGTAGAAGGTTCGGGATCCTGATCCTGATGGGTCTGCTCCACAGCGAAAGTCTGGCATGTACTGTGGCCCTGCGAACCTGGTTGGCCACTCTGAGCTGGTCCACTCTGTTGTCGCTGGTAACCTGGTGACTGACCGCCATGGACGTGACCTCCAACTTGGCCTGAACTGCAGGAAGAACTCCTATTCCCAGACTGGTGAGAAACTAGCGATGCATCTCCTGAACGCGGGATCATAGAAGAACCCCTACCACCAGCTGTAGGTGAGAAGATCTGACAAAAACGATGAAGATGGCCCATTATTCTGCAAGATCGGCACTCCATCATGTCTCTTTGTCACTAAGGCCTAGTATTCCCGGTCCTCCCGCATTGGTAGCATATTACCTGGATGCTCGAAGATACATTTCATCTACTTTGATCTCCTCGAGAAGACTCCTAGTTGTGCTTCCTGCTATCAGCAGGAGGAATACTCACTCTGGATGTCGAACTGCCCTGGCTCACTGCTCCAGAATTTCTCAGATTGCGCTCTGTGATCAGCACCTAGTTGACGATAGAGGATACCGAAGTCAACATGAATATGTTCACCTATGATCGGATGCCATGCCTCTTACCATCCCCAAACTTCAGCGCAAGGAAAAACTCATCACCTGCTATAATCGGTAAGAAGTGTTGTAGCTCAATAAAGTGAGACGAGTACTCCATAACTGAAAGAGTACCCTGATCCAGAATCATAAACTTCTAGGCTCGATTGGCCCTCAAGGTCTCCGGGTAGAATTAATCGTAGAAGACGTGCTGAAACTCATCCCAAGTCATACTCTACTAGCGCCCTGACTACGAGATCACTTCCCACCACCTCTTGGAAGAGTCTCGGAGCATAAACGTAGCGAGCTTCACCCTCTTCTCTGGAGTTATCTTCAGATGCTCGAAAATTGTCAGTGTGGCCTCTAGCCACAACTCTGCAGCCTGAGGTCCTCCATCCCCTGAGAAAGTAGGAGGATGATGCTGCTGGAAAACCTGTGTCAATTCTGCCATCGACGGGGCAGGAGGCGGTGCTCCCTGGAAGGTCGGCATCATCCTTAGAAAGTCTTCCCTAAACTGCGCATCGATTCCTGCAACTGGTATAACTGATGGTGCCAAGGTTGGAACAGTAGGAGGATCTGCAGGAGGTTCATGATCGTCCATATCTAGTGTCTGATAACCGTCTGGCAGCTGACGTAGAATCAAGGGACGTCTCAGTGGCATAGCTCTGAACGGTAAAAATAACACCTTAGATCAGGATTATCAAAGACTGAGGAAACAAGAGTACAAGATGGGAACATAAGAAAGAAAAATTCAAGTTTTACAAAACAAGATTACCCAGTGTGTATAAAATCTACACAGCGTGCTCTTTTAATCCATTCACATGGGCGTGTACTTCTACCACAACTGGTCGTGTAATGCCCCAACCACACGGCGTGTTTTCCCCACACACGGCATGTACATGAACTCTATTCCCCTGCCCTAGTCTACTTACACGGGTAACCCACACGGTCCTCTTAATCCTAGACTAAACGATGTGTTCACTGAGGACATAGCATGTACTAGACATGGTTTTAATGACCCGTGTTGTTAGATACACGGTCGGCTACATTGTTCACTCTACACGGCGTGTTCACCGAGAACATGGCATGTACTTGAACGTTTTCCCCGACCCGTGTTGTTTGGTACACGGCTAGATACTTAGTATTCAAGGCACGGTGTGTGATAACAAGCCACAACATATAAAGTCAAGGTTTCATCCATCCGTGTAATTAGCCAAACGTGTAGACACACTGTCACTTCAACACGACATCTACATACCGTACATGGCATGTTCCTGAAAATTTTTCACAACCCTATGTTTCTTCACACATAGTCAGTGACATGGTTTAAAAACTAAAAAGCATGTATTAATAAATTACACACCGTGTATTCTGGGTTTTTCCGAGCAATAGCTCAAAAACTGCTCTGAAGCCCAAAAAACACAGAAAATAAGGGTTAAGGTGCCAAATTACAATCCGTGAGGGCCCATACTCCCCGCGAATCAAAGGTTGGAATCTTATACAAGTTATAAAAGGGAAACCAGGAAATGATCCACCAAATTATGGTCCATGAGGGCTCATAACACCTAAGTAACCAATGTTTGTCATCCATTTAAGCAATGTACAATACAAAAAAATTCTCCATCAAACAACAGAGGTTCTATCAAAGCATCTATCAAAACAGCATGCTTAATCTACAGAATGTCTATCATAACAACATACAATATCTAATGCATCCTATATGTCATAGAAAGAATGAATGGAATGTGATTTTAAATAAGTTCCTATATGATGCATAAGATGGCATACCCTCATATCATCGAGTTGTGACAGAAATAGGACCACAATAACAACAATGGTAACTGCAAAAAGCATGTAAATCACCCAATGGTGAAATAGAATCAATTGTAAAAGTGAAAACCAGTAAAACTGCAGTAAAAGAAGTAGTATGGATTTTCCCTGTACGCGGGTTAGCTAATCCTGGGCATAGTTTATTACCAAGTACCTATTCTATCCTATCACTGGCAATAGGCTCCAAACAGTATGTCAAGAGAAAAGAGTCCCCTATGATACCACTTTGTAATGTCTCGGTTCCAGAAGCCACCCAGAGGCACCCCATACCTGGTTGGTCACATGGACTCAAGCGCATTTCCCCAAACCCCAAAGGCTACTGACTAGCAGTGAGGTCCTTGGGTGTGATAGTGGGGAAATTATTCCCTCATTGGAAGAGTACACAACGGATGTAAACAACACAAACAATAGTATAAGCAGTAAACATCCAACAATAGGAAACAGTGGAAAACTAAACAATAAGCAACTGGAGCACACATATATATATGAAATGATTCATGATACATATGACTAGTAAATCAGCCAAACAAGTCACAATGCTAAATACAATACTAATCCAAAGTACAAAAGAAAAACTGATAAGAAACTCCTCAGCATCGCAAGCCTTGGCATGTTTCAATGCTCTCCTACTCTAATGCAATCAAGTACCTGAAGTCGAAGGGTGCTTTCCCTTGTCTTTACCTGCAGCAATATAATATGTTTGGGCCCAAAAGAATGACCCAAACAGGGTGTGAGACTAAATCCCAGTATGAAACCACCCGAAGATCTGTTCCTAATAGTCATTGAGTATATGGAAGTTAAAGTACAGTAAGTATTAAACAGTAAGCAGTGAACATGATAATAAACAACGATAAACAATCCACAGATCAACAAGCAGCAGTGAAGCAAACAACTAACCACAAACAGAAAACCCTATATGAAGTACCCACAACCATCCCCTCTGGTGCTATCCAAGAAGTACCAACAACCCTATGGGCAGTACACTCATCCTAACCCCTTATTTTTGTTCATATGAAATTATAAGACTCTCTGAGGAAGAACACTCAGTCAATTCCCCTTATAGTCTAAGGTAGTCAGGGACTCTCTGAGGAAGATCACGTGGTCTAATCCCCTTATATACCCAAGGTCTAGAGACTCTCTGATAAATATTACTCGGTCAATTACTCTTATAGCCTTAGTTCTGTCACAGAATCTCTAAGGAAACTCACTTGGTCAATTCATCATATAGCCTAGAATGGTTTATGGAAATTCACACAAACAAAGACTCTCAGAGGAAGCTCACTTGGTCTATCCTCCTGTAGTCTATAAGGCTCAAGACTCTCTGAGAAATCTCACTTGGTCTATTCTCCTGTAGTCTATAATATCCAATACTCTCTAGGAAGTTCACTCGGTCTATCCCCTATAGTATATAATATCCAAGACTCTCTAGGAAGTTCACTCAGTCTATCCCCTATAGTCTATAATATCCAAGATTGTCAGGGATGCTCACTCGGTTTATCACCTATAGTCTATAGCACCAGATTCTCATGGTCCCGAGCCAGTCTGTGCATAATAATGCTATAAGGATAAAGTAAACCGATAGAGCTACTTGTCTAACCTTTCTACAGCATAACAAGCATGTCAGAGAACAAGACTCTATCCTAAGGTCACAAGGCATGGAAAACAAGTATAACGGCCAAAGGCTGAACAATACCAAAAGGTCATAAACAGAACAAGGCATGGGCAAACCATACAATCATATCAATTATACCCATACATAACCAAATTACCTCTACAAAAGCATACCTGAAATGCATGAAAACAACAGAGGTAAAAAAGTAAATACACAATACCTTATTCAAGGGTATTGGTGGAAATTGCACATAAACTCAACGAATTTGAACGGAAAGACACAAACCACCTACCTTGATGCTAGGAGATCGATATACTTTAACCACGAAGCATGAATCTCCTTAGGTAGTCATAGATCTATGAAAACGTGCAAAACACTCAACCCATGATAACTTGAGAAATAAGAATGATTGTAAAACAAAGCTCTAGGAAAAGGAAGAGCTTACCACTACGGTTTGAATGCAATCAACGGTGGTCGATTCAGAGAATGGATGGAGGCTCGGGGGCTCAAAGATGTTTTTCGGTCGTACGGGATGCTCTCGGTTGAAGATGCTAAAGAAGAAGACATTTCTGGCGATTAGGCATGACCCGGTCCATTTAATGAAAAAAAATATAGTACACGACGTGTACTTTTGGAGTACACGACGTGTACTAGGATTTTCCGTACTCTGCTTTAAGCGGCCTCCACATCACCCCTACATGGCTGTGTGTGTGGCACGGACACGGCCAGTACACGGCCTTGCACGGAAAAGGATTACAGGGTGTATACTCATAAAGTACACGGTGAGTACTTCAAAAATTTCTAGAAACTCCACTTTTCTTAAAAACTCTTGGAAAAGCAAAAACATACATGAAACGAAGGTTCAGATTATTATAGTATTTTTATATGATTTTGATTTATTGATATTTTTTTATATTTTTTATATACAATTGATTTTCCATGTGTGGGTTGAGGTGATACTTATCCTAATGCATGATTTAGTGATTTGGAGTTTTTTATCTTCAAGTTTGTGGGTTCTTATGGATTACGCATGTCAAGGTTTGAGGTTTTTATGGTATATTGTAATTCATGTGGATTGTTTTTATGGTTGATCCTTATGTGGTTTTTCTTCTTAGTGGATTGAACATAGGAGACACTAGGATCAGTCTTAGTTAGCTAGGACCGGTGTTGCCTTTGGTAAGATCCTAAGGGTGTTGGGTTTCTTTTATGTGTCAGCCATGAGACAACACTGACCATTAATTTCCTATTTTATTTTGTGGTTCAAGGTGAACTAAGTCTATTTCTTCTTCTTTTTCTTTCATTTTTCTGGATTTTATTTTTAGTTTTTCTATTTCATTCATTAATGGATATTGAGCTTGGTGATGGTTTGAGGATTCCTCGGTTTTCAATGGAATTAATGTTCTTAGTGTAATTTCATCCTAAGAAGATTGGTTTTCTTAGTTTTTTATTTTAGAAATATTATAAAATTTTATTGAGTCATGTTTTAGTGTTTATTTCCTTTTGGTATTATTCTAGTACTTGAGATAGTGTGTTTTGTTGGGTGGTTTTCTTTAAGATGTCATTATCCTGAGTCTTTTTTGTCATCTTCTATGACTAAGGAACTTCTAGGGTTAGAAAGTATTATATTATAGATATTATAACACCTTGTTTTACCATTGGTTTATTTATTTAATATTATTTTTTGTTTAATATATATTTTCTAATGTTTTGGGTTGAAATTTTGAGATTTTCTATATTTTTCCTTCTTCTACAAGGTTTCTATGCACAAGATAGGAGAAACAGAGAGTATCCCTGATGGAATTGACCATTTTAGTTCATTTTTTATACACATTTTTTAATACATAATCTACACATGGTTTTATATTAGACCAAGTGAGATATAAGATAATTTTTGTGAGAATTTTTGTTCTTGGGGTTTTGGCACATGGTTTCTCAAAATTAAGAGTAATCATGTGCAAACTGTGTGATAGTGTTTTAGATATTACTAAGGAACTTTCATAGTTTTTGCATGTTTTACAAGTCACGTCGGTGATTTTTTATTCTCCAGTAAATAGAATATGGTTCGAACATGATTTACCAAATTATGTGGATAAATAATGAAAGTTAATTAGATTTAAAAAAAATTACTTTCCCTTTTTTTACTGTTATTATTTAAGAGGTTTCTACTCTTCCATTTTTAATAAATCAATCTAGGGACTATAAGAGGGAGTCTCCACCATCCATTCCAATCAATTTATTTCCTCAATTTCATTAATTTCTTGGATTTCATATATTAATTCCCATCATTCCTCTTCCCTTTCCTTATTCCCCCATCTTTCTCTAAATTTCACTTCCTTCAAGAAAAATAGAGATATGGTAAGGTTTAATTATGGTCTAGGGATGGTTGTAATGTGGTGATTTTCTTGTTTAATGTCTATAGGTGTTATTCTATTTTGTGTTTAATCATTAACCATCAAATTTGACACATTATAGGTTGTTTTGACTCAATTGGTGATTGACTATGGAAGGTGTTTCTATGATTTTATTTCATTTAGTAATTTTATATTGTTCATAAAAATTATAAATGTTTCATTTTATAAATTATAATTATATGTTTTAGTTTCTTTAGAATCTAAAATGGTTTCAAGGTGAATTATTATTTGGTAAAATGGATTTACATGTAATTTCAAGTGATACTTGAAATAAAATTTATTGAAAAAATGTTTAAAGGTTTTCCTTGAATAAAATGTGTAGTTTGAAAATAAACACATTAGGGTCTTGGGATTAATTAAGAATTAATACTTTAAGAGTTAATGAATTTCTATAAAATGAGGGGTCAATTGTAAAATTTATTTCAAGGTTGGTTTTAAATTCAAAGTTTCATGAATTGTTTTAAAATTATATATTGAAATATTATGAAAGGATTTGGAATCCCAATTCAGTTATCTAGAATTATATTTTTCACTTTAAGTCTAATTTGAAATGTGTGTGCATGTGTGTGGAACACTCTATAAGACCCATTTCTTATTTACCTTAAATTGGTGGTGTTTATTTATGTGGATATTGGGTGATGGATCTCTAGGAATCTATATTGTGAGATAGATAAAGGTTTAGGTGAAAATTTTCTTTCTGGTTTATAATGACTGTATTGATTGCTGTTTTTATCACCCTTACCTTTTTTAACATGTTAACCTATTTAGATAAGTGAAAAATGTATATTAATGTCATAAAAGTATGTCTCACACAACTAGTGTTTCATATAATGTGAAATAGGTTTAAATGTGGCAATTACCCATTTCAAGGATGGGCGTAGTCTAGTTAGGTGGCTTCTGTATAGGGGATAATGTCATTCGGTAGGTTATTCTATGTTTGAAAAATTATAGGATTGTCTAAATTAAAGACCCATTGTAAAACATGTGACACAAATTCTTTGGTTGGTGGTTATACATAGTGGATTATATTTACCTTATTTAGATCCCATGATTGATTTAATTATATAGAAACTTTGGTTGTTTACATTTTTTTTGTGTTTTTATGTTGGGTTTACATAATTTTTGTTGTTTTATTCATGCAGTATGATTCCTATTTCTAAAAGAATCCGTAAACATTTTAAGAATGGTGTTTTAAGTAAAAAAGAATTATTTTAAATGGAATGTGTGGTTTTTGAAGAATTATTTCAAAGTAATTGTTTCCATTTATTGGAAAGTATTTTAAATGTTTATTTAAAATTAATTTTATCACCCTGGTTATCATAAAATTAATAGACCATTTTATGAAATATGAATTTCTAGTTATCTGCCTTGTTTGAAAATATTCCAGAAAAAATATATTCTCTTATTATATTTCAAACATAAAAACATGATTTATCCAAATAAATGAATTACACAAACTTTTTCATGAAATCCTACTAAAAATAGTTTGTTTACACCCCACATACAAAATTATAATTATTCATTCTTTCATGGTTTGTTTTTTATGTTCTTGGATCAGGTCTCCTCAGGAATGCTCAGGTTGTATGTGTTGTTGTAGTGGGTGTGGTGAGTGACTATGGTTCACATCAGGAAAGGTTATAGTTACTCAGTTTTTTTCTCTTTTTGGGAATCTTTTATCAGGATGGTCATTGGATTCATTTTTTATTCATGTTATTTTAATGTTTATTTTATTATTATATAGTTTATAGAGGTTGTTTTGTGATACATATTTACTTTAACTTTCAAACACTGGCCGGATGTTTCTTTCAATTTAATTTTTCTGAGAAACCATCCAAAATAGTGTTCTTTGATGCTCTAGAACTATTTTCCATCTCATGGGGATAAGAAATGCCCTTTAATACTGATGGAAAGCCAGTTCAGGTGTTGATATAGGTGAAAAAATAGGCAGGTTTATTAAAATGGTGTTATGTTAATTGTATTAATAAAAGGATATATAATAGAGGTTGTATGGCCAAACTGTGTATTCAATCCTTTTTGGGAATATAATGATGGGTGTATAATTATGTAATAGTTTTCTCAATACAAAACTAGGATAGTTGGGGTTCATTTTAATTTTATTTAAACATATAGCATATGTGTATTCCCTTTTAATATCTCTTTATTGTTATTTGGGGTGATATAGGTAGATTAAATGAGATGAACTACCTATGGGGATGATTTGAATGATGTGAAAATTTTGGGAAATTTTCTACAAAATATAGAATCATTTAATGTATTTATAAGTATATTTATTTAATGTATAAGGGAGTTATTATTAAAATTTTAAGATTTATCATATTGAGGTTTATTCCTAAAATTTGAAGGTATTTTTATTATCTCTTATTTGGTTAATAACCTATGTTATTTGATAAAGGAATCGAAGGTTTTATGTAAAATAATTATAAACTAATTAATTATTTGAATAAGGATATTTTCACTAGAAAATGTTTTTGATAAAATATTTATGTAAATGATTTTTAAGAATTCCAATATCTTTCAATTTTTAGATTACTTATATGTGGGGTTACTTTTGGGTCTTGGAAAAATCCATAATTTTATAATTGTCCCCAACATGTTAACTTTGGTGTACTTGTAGATTTCATTAGAAAATATATAATAAAATGGGACGCTTCATTCCCTAATAGTGTTGATACATAGATCAATGATGGATACACGGATTAAGGATTTTTATACTTTATATATTTGAAAAACATTATATTTTGTTCAATATGTTGTTTTCTTTTCACCATTGGTCTCTTAATATTAAATATTTTATACTATTATATTTATTTAATATCTATTCTCT
The DNA here is from genome assembly GCA_963277665.1 of Viscum album. Classification (NCBI taxonomy): domain Eukaryota; kingdom Viridiplantae; phylum Streptophyta; class Magnoliopsida; order Santalales; family Viscaceae; genus Viscum; species Viscum album. Next base: position 2,092,649,790 of record OY728152.1, read on the forward strand.
TATATTAAAATAGTTTTACATTTTCTTGTATGTAGAGTCGATTTATTTTGATGGAAAATATTCTCACAATGGTTAGTTTATCCCCCATAACTTGTTTTTATCCTCTCATGATAAGGGGGTTTTCTTAATGTCATGTGGCAGTCTGGTTTAAGTCTTGTGATTTTAGTACGTGAGTTTGTCATTAAAGAAGTATATCATAGTTTATTTAATTCAAAGAAAGTATGATATAAGTGTAAAATTTGATGTTTTGGACCTAAAATATACCATAAAAGGATGTAGCATTCCTTTTTATACCAATATTCAACATTCTAGCAAACCTGGAATGAAATATATTTAATGGAAATATTTTGTCATGTTGTGAACAGAATCATACAATGATTGGTTAAGATCTAAATGCGTTGATGCATCATTTTAGAGAATTTTTCATCTCATATCATGAATATATTTCTATAAATTATTTTGAAAATTCATTTCCAATGACTCCATGAATACGTTTTTCAAGTGTTTTTTAAAATACATTTGAAAACAAAATTAATTTTTTGTTTTAAATAATTTATGGATATATAGAATATATATCCACATATACATATAACATGGGATATATATGTGGGTAATTTTAATTAAATAAATTATTTATGTATTATATAAAAATTCTTCTGAGGATAACTAAATTTGGGAATGAATGAAGATATATGGAAATTTCCCATGAAAATCCACAACTCATGATCATGATTGTGTGGATTATTAAATAAATTAATATAGCGGATAACTATTGAAGAGTGAGAGAAACTAATTGGGAATCATATCATTATAAATAAAATCTACAATGATTTAGAGGTGATGTTGGATAGGATGTGAAATAAGAATAGTTTGTAAATATCAATTATATATTTTTCTTTCTATGAATTTTTGATACTTTATAGTTTGACTTCATGTAATTTTTTCAACATGTAGTGTCTTAGAAATGGTGGGATATAGTGAAAGAAATTGAACATCAAAAGGATCGTAAATGTATGGGTTTCCAGGATATCATTAATTTATATTATTATTTATTAGAGTTTAAATTTGGGAAGGAAATAATGTTTTTGGAGAATAATTAAGGAATCATGTAGATGGGAGAGTATACCTAATATTTCACAGATCTTTTGAAATATGTATCAGTGTTAGTAACAAATAAGAACTCAATAGAATGTGGTTAGATATATATCTGAGACATGTAATTTGGTAATGAATAATTTTAGGAAATTACCAACTTATATGGAATTGGTATGTATAACTATTATAGAAGAGGAAGACATTGAATAGGTTTGTGGTTTTACTACTTTCCTACTCTTTTCATAGAGAGTACTATCCATTTTTTCCAACCAAAATTTTCACCCTATGCTACAATGGTGGGTAGAGTAAAATTCACAAGAGATTTTATAGTCCTTGATATGAAAACATAATAATTTATCATTAGAATATGTTGTCTTATCAAGTAAAAACATAAAATATATTATTATATTGTAAAATTTATTTTTGTATTAATAAATGGTGTAATACATTTATTCAAAAGATATTAGGATATTAATGGTAGTAGGAGTAATCTAATTTCTTCAATATATTGGATATATTTCTTTTAGGTTTCCAATTTTAGTTATTAAAACCTTAGAGAATAATATCCATCCCAATATAATAGTTGTGGTTTATAGGAATATAGATGTTTTACCCAAGTATTTATTAATATTTCCTTCTAAAATGAAGTATAATTCTCTATTTATTGTTTTCTAAGAACAAATCCAATTTCTATACCCACATACCACATTGAACCAATGGATTTCTAAGAGATAAATACTCATTTTGGAGAATTGAAATAGAAGGAATACATTTCAAATAGTTTTTCCCCATGGGAATCACTTATGTTGTTTGAAAAAAATAGTGATGGTATTTTTCAATTGTGTATTAATTTCTAGAAATATAATCAATTGAAAATAATAAAAATGTATCCATTTACCAATATTGTTAATTTATTTGACCAACTAAAGAGATCCTGACGGTTTTGAAAAATTTATCCTCACTTCAAATATCATCAACTAATGGTATGATGGATGGATATATAAATGGTGACTTTTAAAACTCATTATGGACATTATGGGTATTTTCTTATGTCATTTATTGTTACTAGTGAACTTGTATTTTTTATAGACTTAATGAATCAAAAAATTCACATTTATTTTGATAAAATTTTCATGGTATTCAATGATGAAATCCTGATATATTCAAGGTCAATTATAAATCATGAAAAAAATTATAAGTTGTTTGTAGGATTTTACATGAATATAATTCAAATTATATATTCTCTAAATGTGACTTTTAGATTCAAGAGGTGATGTTTTTAAGTATTTTTTTGGATAAGGGGATTATTATTGATCTTCAAAAAGTAAAGGATGTGATGTGTTGGGAATAACTAAAGAATTTCAATAAGACTTATATCTTTATAATACTGGAAGGGTATTACCATAGATTTATCAATGACTTCCCATAGTTAGCTTTTCTAATGAAATAATTAACTCAAAATGGAATTAATTTATAATAATATGAAATGTGTGAGGGTCCATTTATTAATTAAATAGGGGGAATATTTCTTTTCAGTTCTTATCTTACCCAAGAAGGATGATGAATATAAAGTATATTGTGACACTTCAGGAGATAGTTTTGGGTGTTTTCTTTTTAAGGGAGTCATTTCATGGATCATGGATCAAGAGTGTAAAAGTTTCAAGGAAATAATTATCCCTCAAATTATTTTGAGTTAGTTTTTTCAGGCATGGAATATTAGGAGACATTATCACTTTAGCTAAAAGTGAATATTATATATTAATCAAGAGGTTTTTAATTACATCTTCACATAATTTTATATCAACTAACGATATTGAAGGTGTGTTTAGAAACTTTATACTATCTATTTCAAACAGTCATATACCCATTAAAAATTAAATTTTATATTTAATGTTTATAGTATGATAACTCAAACTAAATCTATTAAAAACATAATGAGTAATGGTAGATAATGGATATATTATATGATATTAATTTAAAAAATAGATGGATAATTTTTTAGATCTTATATTATAAATGTGACTTCTAAATTATTGGACAAAGTGAGAGATTAATAATTATCTAACCCAAAATTTAAAGTAATGAAAGACAACATTTATAATGGGTAGAAAAATAATGGGTAGTGTATGGATTTAGAATTGACACTTTATTTCATAATGTTGAGGGTCATTCCAAATGATATAAATAAATAATTCATGAATATTTTTCAACATTCTAATTAAGTAATGTGTATGAGATTTACCTAGATGTACTATGACATTAAGTTCATGTTTTGGTGGTTGAGCATGAAAAATAAAATTACTAAATATCTTTCCTATTGTTTAGTTATTTAAAAGGTAAATCTAGAATAAAAATTACTATATTGGTTATTACAAAATTTTACAACCCTAAATTATTTGTTAGAGGAAATTTCTATGGATTTTGAAATGTGTTTACCTAAATCATAAGTAATTAATTACTCTATTTGGGTTAAGGTTGATTGAATCAAATAATCCACACACTTTCTACCTATTCAAGAGAGTAATTATGTTGATGATCTTGGGGAGTTGTATTCCACATATATTATTAATCCTTATAGACTTACCAGGTCAATCATTTTGGATAATGTCCCTCACTATTAATATCGGTGTTTAAAAGGAATTTAAAATTATTTGGATGCTCAATTATGGTTAATTTTATGTTAAAATTAGTATATTTATGGTCAAACATTATGAATTATATCAATTATAGAGGGTATTCTTCAGGAATGTGTGACTGATATTGGAAAAACCCGGTTGGATCATTTATACTTGGTGATATATTTATAAAATAATTGTTACCAATCCTTAATTTGTTAGGATCTATTTGAATATTTATATATAATTAATTCCTAACAACCCATATATGGGGTACAAACTAGTAACATGAATCCTTTTGGACTGAGTTTAGTGCATGAAATAATATATTGGATGAAATTTATTTCAAAATGTACAGTGATTGTATAAAATAGATAAGAATATATACTGATAAATGGATAAAAAACATAAAGTTTAATATTGTTGGTCTTGTATTTTTATTGGTGTCTCCTCATTTATGAAATCAAATTAATAGAATGTGTGGAAAGGTACTACCATGATTTGGTGGACTATTTATTTCATGGGTTGCTTAATTGTCTATCTAGTAATATTATAATCATGATATGATAAGGTATATAATGACTTTTATTTATCAAAATTGAGAATATATCTATAGTGTTCACCCCGTGATTATGATTATAAATCTTTGGATTTAGAACCTAAAATAACTTTTATTGAAATACCATTGAAATGTTCGGTCGGACAATAAAATATTTTAAGCCGAATTTCTATTACTCATATCAAAATGTTTTGGGAACAAAAAATTATATAAAAATGACATGGTACATGTGATCTTATATGTGATATTAATGACAAGATATCTTTGAGGAAATAGCATACCATTCAAGTGGAAAACATTCTTTATGGGTGGAATTATATCACTCATATATTTTTTATTTTAAATAAATTTAATTTTTATTTTCATTCGTTAATTGAAGACTTGGAGATATAGTGTGTGATTAAATTTTTATATTTTCTTATTGGATGTAAATTTCATTGTTAGTTGATTGTTGATATCTAGATAATTTTCTTATTTAGAGAATTAATTTATATGGATTGGTGTGGTGATATTGAAATGAAATTAAAAAGTCATAACTTAACCATTATATGTTATTTTTATTAATATAGATTTAAAGAGATCTGATTAATTAAATTTTTTATGATATTTTATTTATTTAAACTGGGAATTTTTTATATTGGATTGATATATATTTTAAAAAATTAATTCCTAGAATTAATAGATGGTTTTATATTAACATATTTAAAATGTATTAATGTTAGTGAATTTTTAGGATTATAGTGATTATGGAAGGATTGACTTACTGGTTAATGGAATGGAAATTTTTAATTGATGTAATAATGGAGGGTAAAAGGGGTAGAATGACATTATAATGGTTGTGTAGGGTAAACCATATAAGTAGGGAATATTATATAGTGGGATAATTTTAGAGATAGGGGGGATGAAAATATGACTATAATAGAGATAGGGTATTCACTATTTAAAACACACCTTATTTATATTCTCTTATTCCCCCATAAGCAATTTTTTCATATAATTCATCCATGGAAAGGGATTTTATGAATAATGATTCCAATATGATAGAGGATCTATTAGAAATATAAAGGTACGTTATATGTGTTGTTTTATAAATTTTAGATGAATTACTTACATTTTTCAATAACATGTAAATGAATTAAAATCTAGAACTTTGGTGTATATCAATTCAGGGAATTGAAGGTGGGATTTATGAAATTTTTCTTAAATATGGCCACATTAGCATGGGGTTCATGCCACTTATAAGATAATTATCCCCTAACATTAGTTTACTCTATGTCTTTAATCTTGATAGTTAAACATCGTTATACCAAATTAATACAGGGTTGTTCTACTATAAATAGGTTACTCACTCTCATATAGAGAGCTATATTGGCATCCTATCAAATGATGTGGGGCACACAATACTGCTATTGGGGACATTCCCTACTGGAAAGGAATTTTATTCACGATATTATTGTTCTATTAGGTTTATAATTATGTTTTTATAATGATATCTTATTGTTCTATAATGGTTCAACATCCCACAAATAGGAATAAATTGATTGTTTAAAGAAATTATAAGGGAAATTATATCTACATGGATATCATAAAATTATTTCTATCTTCATCTAGTATTTATAAGAATAGTTAATGAATTTTTAAAATATTTATTATTTATATATGTTTTTTTAATAAATAAATATGATTGGGTTTAGAATGATTATTTTTTTAGAATCTTAATTAATGGTAAAGTGAGTGTTTTGACACCCATCTTGTTTATTTTTAAATTGTTGGTTTTTGGAAAAATGATATGGTAAGATTTAAAAAGATGAATTTTATAGTAATGTTTTAACAGTGTATTATGTTTTTTAATTCCTTTCCTAATGAGGGTTTTTATAAGCACTAGTACTCGTCCATGAATTCACACGGTGATATGGTTCCAATTATCTAAAAATGACCCACATCTCAATAAAAATTCACGATCCACTACCCAAATAAAATAAATGTTTTAGTGCTCTTAGAAAAATATAATGCTCAAATTAAATTCATGACACACTGATCATGTAAAAAAAGTAATAATGAATATTAAAATATTACAATTCAAATAGTGAATGTTAATGTAAAAGAAAAAGATTCAAACCGAGAAAACATAATAATATGTTTACAATGAAATCTTTCAATCTGAAAAAAGATGATGAGTGTTTTAAAAGTAGATTTTGTTTATTCATAATTTCTCATGTGTTCATGGGAGATAGATTACCAGGATACATCCATATGTTAGTAAATCCCTCCAGTAGTGGTCTGAATAGTTTTTGTAGTGGAACCCCTATCCTAGATGTTGGGTTCACTATGTTGAAGAACATTGCAGTAGAAAATATAGGTAAGAAAAAATACTGGGAAATGAATTATACATAAAAATGGAATAGAAAAATACCTCCATAATTGTGTCATAATCTAAATAAAATAAGTTGTAGCAGCGAACAATGAGAGCAAGTTGGCATTTGGGACATCAACAAAAATATCAGGCAAGGCGGACTGGCATAGGAAAGGAGTATTGCTCGTATATGAGCTTGGAGTTTGGGATAGTAGCAACTATCTTGTGATTTTGAAATATTATTACAGGTAAATAGTCACATATCATATATTATAGTCTGATGTAGAGTTAATGAACATGATTATTCAATATTTCAAAATCACAAGATTGTGATACCTAATATTGGAATACAATTGGACAAAATATATTGACATTGTTATGAAAGGTGTACCTCATTCACACTAATAATGCTTCAAAACTCTCTCTTGAAAATAGAAAATACATGCCTTCACAGAAAATGTAATGAAATTAGTGAAACCAGAAAATAATGGATAGGTGGAAATATTGTATTATAACTCTATAAAGAACCTACATATGTTAATGATCACATGGATATTTAGGATACTCTTTCTCAAATTGAGTCTCAAAAAATGGAGTGAAAACTCACATGTTGCTTGTTCAGCCATAAAATATGTGTAATAAAGACATCGAACCCAATGGGAAAATGGGAAATCCAATCTATTCATGATTGTATTCCTAAAACTCATTAATGAAAAAAGAACAAAAAAATTATTGAAATGGATAATTAAAATTATGAAAATGAATAATTCAAAGGGATGAATATGGATACCATATGTGTTGTGACATGGCTGCATATGCACCCATGAACTTCCTCATAACTGGAGATGCTAGAATCACTACCTGTTATATTTCAAACAGGTTGATCCAAAACTACCTTAACATATACATTGTTCCTCACCAACAAAAGATAAATATTTTTGTTTGAATAACTCAAATGCATGATTTTTATTACAACAACATATATCCCTTGAAAAATAAGAACATAAATAACATAGATATTGTTAATAAAGAATTCATTAACACCATAAACAGAATGCATGTTTGGTATATCAACTAAACAAACTGAAACAAATCAAATTTGATATCTATACAAAGTATGAACCATAAATGGAAGATTCATGAAGATGTGAATATTTAGAGAACATATTGTATAAAAAACACTTGAAATAAAATACATAAATATATAATTAAATTTCATAATGTCTTATGTGTTCTTGGGAGAGAGATTACCAGCATACAACCATATATTAGAAAATCTCTCCAATAGTGGTCTAAAATTCAATGAATCATTATCATTCCACCATGAAATTCAATTAATCATTAACATTACACCATAAAATTTATGAAAAGACAACTGAACTTAACCAATAAAGAATTCAAGGACAGAAAAAATGGCTCACCGTCAACTTTAGCAGATGCAGCAGTAGGCGGCTTTAAAGCCATAAAAAGCTTGGATCTTCTCTTGGCAATTCTCTCACTCCAACGTTCTTTCTGTTCCTTGAGCATCTATGAAAGAATATTTTGGTACTCATCATCCTCAGAAACTATAATCATTGATATTATAAAAACCATTTAGGAAAAGGTATTTAAACTATTGATGTTTAAATGATAAATGTAAATGGGAACCACAATGGTACCCTTAATTATGTGTCCAAATAGTGACACTCATTGTAAAATTATGATCAGGAAAAAAAATTAAACTATTTAGTAATACAGTGTAATTTAAAATAAGGAAAATTAAACAGTACCATGTCATGTTTGTATCGAAAACCCCCAACCATGAATGTTGCTTACTTCAGAATGTTTGTGTTCAAAACCAGAAGGTCATTAGGTTTAAATATACAATGTGAATCTAACCAAAGGGAACTAACTACTCATGATTTATCAATGTGAAACAGCCATATGTATCCTAAATTTTAAGAGTCGTCATACAATTCACCCGGAATAATTATAGCTATCTCCAATGACAATTGTTTTTGGTAACTCAATGTAGAATCCCTTTGAAAATAATGGAAAACGACATGTTCCCTAAATGATTTAGTATTTATATAACATGTTTTGACCTTAGAAGAATATAATGGAATGCATCCTGAAAACTAAAAAAACCCATTAAAATTTTTGACTATCAACCAAACAGTAGTTAAAATCATAAATAGGGAAACATATCCATAAAAATCCTTAAAAACTGATACGATAATGTATCGAGATTACATAGAAATCATGTATCAAAAAAGGAAAAAACGAGATCGTAATTTTTCAACTTAATATGCGGAATACAAAATTCCTTGAAGAGGCTGTAGGTTAAAGTTGTCAAATGGCATTGGTAGACATCCATATGAATAGGAAAATCCACACTACAATGCACAAACCCAATTAATCAGTAAAGACAAACATTAAGCATTACAATATAATTAAATAAAGATAGCTGTAAATTAAACAAAAGTAATATATTGATCAACAGTTTTCATTTTTTTATAATGAAAAAAACCAAAGAAATATATTAAACAACATGGTACATCACACAACAATGATAATGAAAGAGACAAACTAAACATAACTAAACCAATTATATACTATAGAATACAGTAATCATCAAAATTTTGAGATATGAAAATTAAACAAACCGAGAAGGAACATTTACTAAAAGAAGGTTCACAAAAACAACCTCAATCCAGTAAAGAGACTTCACATGAATTATGTATGGAGTTAAATTTGTAATGTCGATTTGAAACAATGAGATAGAATTAGTTTTTAAAACAACCTTGGGTCAGTCATAGATACATTTAGTCTACTTTGGCTGTTTTTCCATTTCTCATTTCCATAATATGGAGATGATGTTCATTGGAAAATATGATGTTGTCTTGGGGTCTGGAGACAGGTAGCCTTCCACAGTAGCTTTAGCATCGAAGTCAGTCATCAATTTTGTCTACATGAAGGTTCAATTATAACGAATGAGGAGTAGTCAGTACTTATTATTCATACCATTGAAACATGAATATAAATTTTTACAGATGAAAAATCACCATAAATTGAGTGTTATTAAAATAAAATGTAATGGGAAACCAAAATGAAGAAAGATAAATTATTTTATAAAACATGTACAACATCAGTGTAAGAGAGTATGAATTTGGAAAATTTATACCTTGGTTGAAGAGACAACAGTAGTACTTGTATCAACAGTAGTATAATTGTTCAAGATGAGTAATGAAGAAGCAGCTCTTTGATGTTCCTAATAAAGATGGTTAAAATAGTTCAAGTATGTGGTCTATGTTTTGTTACTAAATTGAATTGTAAAGCAAATAAGTTAAAGAACCTATTTTTATTCACTTAAAAAATATTGTTGTTATGTGATCTTCATCATGCTGCCATGAAATTACTGTGGAAGACTTAGACTGCATACCTGGCTGTGTACAGAACTCTGATTATAGTTACTGATAGAATCTTCATTATCACTGATGAAGAGCACTGTGTATGTGTTCTGTTATGAACTACATTTTCGATTTTGAATGTTGTACTCTGTTATGTCATGTGACAGCAGAATATTCTTCGATTTGAAAACATTTATCGCAGGGGGAAAACCAAACTCATCCAGGTCCTATGTTATAATAAAATGGTAAAGTGAGTTAAAAAACATAAATTACATGACAGAAACACATAGATGAAGAATCTTACTTGTATCATATCATCTCTCAACTGTGAAGCTGATTTGCTTATAAACTGCATGACTTTCTTCTCAAAGAGAACAACAGATAGCGAGTCTGTGTCATCTTTAACCAGTAGTTGTACTCTAAACCTGATATATTTATAATTGTGTAGTGAATTTACAACATAAGTTGTATAAGAAGAATATTAATTAATAAATAGTTAGCAATAATGGTAGAAATTAAATGAATACCTTGGAGTAGTGAAGGCTGGTGTTTTCTTACAATTCTAGCACCAAAATATTCCATTAGCAACTTGTATTTTTTTGTGCAGGAGTTGCATGATTCAAAATACTAGTGATGAGTGCGTTGAAGTTTTACTATTGTAGAATCAATCAGAAACCTTGTTAGCTATGAAATAATTAGTAATATTAATACACTTATCAAAGTAGGTATTACAGGTAGTGCATTATAGTTCACATCATGAAATAATGGAAACTGGATACTATACTTACCTGCAGTATCTTTTTGACATCAAAAATGCATTTTTTGTTATTCCAATAAGGAATAGCAATAACACAACTATTTGAACGTGTTGATGGAGGACTTTGAAAATGGGAATGACTTATGAATCCAGTTCTGATTAATGAAGTAAAACCATCATTCAAGAACAAAAATAATGTTAATTTTAGTCATATAGCTGATATTTGTAGGCAGAAAAAGTCTGAAAATAATGGCAGTTGATATTTTACCTACTCCTAAACTCATGGACTTCTGGGATTTCAAGGTTGATTAGTATTTTCGAAGCATGAATTGATGTGGTGATAATAATAAATTTTGGGACATGTAGAACAGAATGAGCTGAAATCCAAGTTTTTAAATTGAAAAAAATATATTGATTCCAATCAAACATGTTGATTTGCATTAGCAGAATTTGTAAATGATACAAGTTTCAATAACTCATAACAATACAGTTTTCAGTATGGAATAGGATATTATGGAACATAATAGTTGTTGGAAATTTAAAATTTTTGGAACTATACAGATTGAAGTTACATATAATGGATAGAGAACTGTATAACATATATGATATTCAATCTTATTGATTTGTAAACTATAGAGTCAAATTAGTGAATATTTTGGATTTCATTAGGAGAATGTATTAGAAATACTTTTCTCAATAAGGAATAATATTTTATGCATAGTTATAGTTTCAAAATGGAAGTAAATAAGCTAGAGCAGAAAATATGTTCGAACATTACAGTTTCCAAATATTAATAAATCATATCACATGCTAGATCAGAGCTATTATGCTTGATCTTTATATATTTGACCATTTCAGTTAGCAAGATGTTTTTTAATAGTATAGTCAGGGGGATACTTTATGTTGGATCATATATATCATAAATTTTTATGTTTTGAAGGAAATCATTAAATTAAGCAGTAACGATTATTTTTTAACGCAAAGATATATTTCTTACAGGTTAACCGCTTTGCCCTGACCAACTGCAAGATCACTACTATAGAGGATTCCATGTTGTTCTCCATGTACTCTGACAAGATGTTCGCAAACTCCCCCCACAAGCTACAGTTTATTTGCAAGCCTCTAGAACAAAATCATAGTAGATGTTTTTGTAATTTCAAAAATACATGTAAAATTTAGTGGGAAGAGAAGGATGCTAACCTGTTATCCTATAAAATGACTTGAAGCTTTTGTTTTAAAGTACCAACAGACTGTGTGGGGTATGATTGTTGTAGATGTCTTATAATTTCTATAACAGGTATTAATGATGTGGAAAGAGTAGTTTTTAAAGAAGAAAGCATTACTGTTAACTATAGTATCAAGACTGCAGAATTTAAAGAAACTGAAAAGAATTGGAAATAACTGTTTGTGTAGTAACTAAATAATTTGAACATGCAATAACTAATATTTTCTGAATCATATACTTTAATACAAAATCGGTGCTATTTAATGTACATATTAGTTGTTTTTATAGAATAGATTTGTTAATGATGTCATCAAAAGTAATGAAGTCGAAACATAAGAGTGGTAACTGATCATCCATTGGTCGAAAAAATGTTGTTGTTGTGAAAAAAAAATATGCAAGCATGTCTTGCCCCCAAGTAACTTCCTTGATTAGGAGCAATCTGGAAGTTTTGTATAATGTAGCAAAGGCCTTCATGTAGGAGTGGTTTGTACTTGTTGATTACATGGCGGTTGTTAACTGCACACTATATATTTGTCTCCTGCATGAAATAATAAATTTTTAAACTAAATATTTAAAAACCAGCTGTCACATTTCAGAGATATGAAAAATTATACTAGAAAAGAAGTATATATTATTTTTGTTATGGAAATAGTACATGAACTATAATTTTTGAACTGGATAAACTCACTTAGAAATCATAGATAATCATATCGATAGAAACAAAATGGTAATTTGGTGAGGAGATCAACCACATATTCAATAAACGCACTTCTATTTTCAAAGTTTCATCAGCATCATCAGTAATCTCATTCAGAGGACAAATTCTGTGTGACATGCTTACAGTTCTGCATGTTTACAAATATTATATAGATATGAAAGATTAATCATCCATTATAATGTGTTGAACCTATATATAAGAAAATACAAAAAGCATCGAATTCTATAGATTTAAAATGAAAAGATACCTATCATAGGTTATAAAAAATTTCTTTGTAGACAACGTTTTGTGTATAGTTTGAGGTAGGTTTTTCTCTATCATCAACGACAATATTTAAACCACCTGGTGACATTACTCTAGATAGGGCAACATAATGTTGTCCATGACAGAACATAGGCTTTCAAAGATATAAACATACATAATATAGAGATTGGCCTCGACTTTTATTAATAGTCATTGCATAAGAAACAGTCAAAGGATATTGTCTTCTTTGTAATTTGAAAGGCTATCTTATGTCATTGTGTGTCATATTTATTCTTGGGATGAATGCAAGATACTCGGAATGACAAACAGTTAAAATTTCTACACCAATGACATGATTACCCAAATGTGTAACAATTAGACGAGTACCATTGCATAGCCCCACTGATTGGTCAACATTTTGATACAACATATTGGGTACTCCGATTTTAAATGTAATTTTATGTGCAGGTAACCCAGAGACAATGATAATATTTAAGACATCAGTTGTATATATGTTCTCTAGTTGATCTGTATCAAAACTGGCATTGACAATAGAATCACAGTTGAAATAATCTTTTTCTTCAGAATTAGTAATAGTTAACATGTAGTCATTGACTTCCTTCACAATGTCACATGTTGGGGATAATATATCACGACCTTTCAAATACGATACATTTGCAAAGTTTTCAATGAAATATGGGTAAGAAAATTCAATAGATGCTGTCATAGGATATTTATTTGTTGCAAGAAGATAGGTGGATGGTATTTCAAAGCACGCCTCCCCATCACTAATATCTCTAATGTGACCCTCACCAACGTCTAAATCCACTTTTCAAAATCTTGAACTTCATTTGGATCGTCAACAGTATCTGGTGATTTCAACCTCATGTTCTTAGTTAATGTTAAACCCCAACAGTGTTGCATTAAATATGATGATCTTATACATGCAAAGATAATGTCACTTCTGTCTTTTCCAGGGATCATTGGTAGTATTTTTCTGAAATCTCCACCCAGGACCACTATTAGACCACCAAAAGTTAAATTAGAAGATTTTTCATTATTTAATGACATAATATCTCTTACTGTACGATCAAGAGTTTCAAAACAGTGTTTATGAATCATTGGAGCCTCATCCCAGACAATCAATTTGGTTTCCTGTAGTAATTGTGCAATATCACTTCCCTTTTGAATGTTACAGACTGACTGGTCATTTATAGAAATTGGTATTCAAAATTTTTAATGTGTTTTACTCCCTCTAGGTAAGAGTAATGATGTTATTCCACTGGAAGCAACTACTAGAAAACAATTTCCTTCAGACCTTAGTAGACATGTTAAAACTCTCTAGATGAATGTCTTACCCTTACCTCCAAATCCATGCAAGAAAAAGAATCCACCCTAAGGAGAAGATAATGCAGACATAATTTCCTGGATTACATTTTTTTGTTCATCAGTAAGCATATTGTGTAATGTTGTGTACTCAAGATGCAGTTTTTCCCTATCATAATTAAGCTCTTCCGCAATATATTGAATCAGTTGAGGAGATGTTGTATAATATGGAAGGGTAATTAGAGGATAACACTGCAGATATTTTTCATTGATTCGAATAATTTTGTCTATTTCAGCCAAAGAAAACATTTGTTTTTGATGATCTGTCATTTTCAAGTCTAAAAGATAGTGTATTAATATTAGAAATAAATATAATAATTTCCATATATTCTAGCCGAGAAAGTAAGATGTTTTTACCTTGTAATTGAAGTGACTGTTGTTGGGAATATAAAATGTCATCATTTAGGATTTTCCAGGTTTAAAACCAAACAATTTTAGGTCAAGAAATGGAATTTGAGAATAACATTTCGGTGAATAGTCTTTGCAAAGAATATCCCATTCCCCAAGAAGATACATCTTGTAGTGTTTGTATGAATTTTTTGTCTTCAGATAGAAGTCTCATGAATGAACATGTTTCCTTGAAAGTAAGATGAGTAATTTTGTTCACTGTTCTGATAGATTCATATGAAGTTGTTCCTCTGACATTTGTTAATAGAATACACAAGTAATGTAGTTCATCGAAAGAGGGTGCGAGATAGTATAGTCTATCAATACTGAATCCCTATTTTCATGGGTACCATTTCTTTTCACGATAGTGGTAGACAAATCGTGTTGGAAATTATGCATATGTAAGATTTCTTCTCTCTGGGTACATTAGATTTTCATTAAACCATTTTTTGAACATGGTATCAGAAATGTTGCTCTTATTCAAGATGTCTTCACTTTTATCACAGTTTGAATATGTGACATTGTTTTCTCCTAGTAAATGAAATTGCAGTCTATCAACTAGAGGATATCTATAGTGGATATCATAAGAGAAAATCCTCCAAGAAGCTTCACAAGGTTAGATGTACCGGCAGTCATAATATATTTTAATCTCATCGACACCCTTGTCGTGAAGATATTTATTACTGCTATCAAAGAGTGTTGTGGTAACATGATTATTCCCCTTGCTAATATATTTAAAAAGGTATTTGATAGAGGATGACTGATTGAAAACCTCGATATTGATATGAGATTTATATTTTAACAGCAAAGTTGGATTTTATATCACAACAAACCAATTGTCCAATGGTAAACCATTTTTTAGAACAGTACAACCTGTGTTTCTTCTCTGATAGACGACATAACCATCATCATCTGTTGTTATTTGTGGAAGAAATTTTTTTGGAAAATACTTAGAGAATTTTACACTCCTCATACAAGGCGGGCAATGGTTGGCTTCACCACAAGTTCCATGGATCATAAAATTGCCGACCTCTGCATGTAGTTTAGGGAAGGCACCTTTGTTTGGAATTTCTGCAGAAACAATTCTGTTAATGTCTGATGGAGTGACCACCTATCTTTCTTGACTATGAAATAATAGAATGTGCACATGCGGGATTCTTCTTTTTTGAAACTCCACTGTACGAACAACTACTTTGGAAATTGAATAGAAGTAGAAGAAAATTTCAAAAACATTTAACAAATTCTGGTTGAAGTAGTCATTAAAAAACATGAATAGCTTAGCGATGTTGTAACATTCTTGACTTTTTCATTTTCATTAAATGGTGTAGTGTGATGGGATATGTTGTCAACATATCCATCCTATCCACCCATGAAAACCAATGGATATTGAAGAGGAATGTATAGCGGGTGAAGCTTATCAATGCGTTGGAATTCACCATCTTTTCTTTGAATGATTATATCTCCCTCATTATTTAGATCTTTGATGTTGCCGATAATTATTATTTCAATCTAAGAAGTAGTTGGTAAGTTGTTTTTTTGTGCATCCCTTCCTCGTCTTCTATGAATTCGCAGTTTTAAATTTTTAATGCCCTGCATCTCAATAACATCCCTTACTATTCTGAATTGATTTGATAAATTTTTATGTTCATGAAGCATATTCTGTAGCTTTTGAACAATACTGACATTAATAATAGAGTCTTTGTTTCTATCATAAAAACTACATAATAAAGTGTGTAGTAGTGGTGATAATTGCAAGAGACAATATTTATGTATTCCCACCTACTATATTACATACCTGATTGCTCGTACTCTATTTTGAGCTTCATTTGTAGTGTTGTATACATAGTGTTGAGAAACCTTGGTTGGTTTTCCATCGGAAGGACATAAACTACCAATGCAATGGTAGTTATTCTTATTTAATCTAAAAATATTTGGAGACCCACCACAGTTCACATATTTGTCTACTTTGCCTCCCAATGATGTGAATGCAAACATAGAGCTGTAAATGTGCATGGGATCTTGGAATGATTTAGAATTTGGACAGATTTTAATGAATATAAATGTTCGAAGGTATTCAGGACATGAAGGAAAAGGCTGTAAAGATATTTTTCCCATTGGGAAACATATTGAGTAAGGGGGAACATGTCTCTGGCTATATTATTTATTCCTCTCTTCATACCAGAAGGTAGAACCGCAATGCTCACATATGTTAGAAGGTTCTCCGCATTCAAAATATTCTGAAGAGAAAAGGATTGGAATAGATGCTATGAAATCATAAATATAGAGTATGTTTAACATTATATTACACACACAATCTGTGTAGTAATAAATGTGTTTAGTTTTTGTAAATAACATGTATTTTCTGCAGTTTGAAGATGTATTGACATATCTGAATAAATAATCATCATGTTATTTGTTGTTAATGAATATTTAGTATTATAATAAAGAGTGTTAAAAAGTGTAATGTTCGTAATAGAATGTCCAAGTTGAGATACCTCCGAAGTTGAATGCAGAATATATCTTAGAGTTCATTGAAGGAGTAGTATCCTTTTATGTACCTCTCATTGAAATGTGTTCATTAGTTGTTTCTGTGCAACCTTCATGGTTGGTAATATCTCCTTTGGAAAACACGATATGTGAAGATGTTATACAATATTAAAAAGTGCTTATGTGTGAAGGGATTTATACATAATAAATGTGAGATGATAGTTTTAATGTGAAACATACCTGTGGATAATAGAAGTATGCAGTTTCAAGTTGTAGTATAATTAACACTGTTCGATGATGTGGTAGTATGCATAAGACTAAATATTTTACTACATAGAATACTTCACGTAGTGGGTTTTTTGGTGCTTACTATGATGAGGATGCATCAGTTGACTCTGTAATAGTACAATCATTTGAATTTTTAACCTGTAAGAGTGATATTTGGACTGTAAGTTTTGAAATTGTAATGTATAGTATTCACAATAAATGTAACAGAATTTTAAATGCGTAAATGTTTATAGAAAGAAATCCCATGTCGTATCGTGGTGTTTGGTCAATTTTTTTTGTTCTTTGATCCACCGTATATCATTGATAACTCTGAATACTCTTGAGGGATTGTGGAACAGGGAATGGCATAATTTTAGGAATACATGGTTAGTATATTTTCATATAGTAATCAAAATAATTAAATGGGAGACGGTAAGCAGAACTAACAATTGATGGATATAGATGATAATGGAATGCGGCGACGTAATTCAGTGTCAGTAGCTGGTGTGACCAGTTCTTGTGTAAAACAATTTCTTATAGGGATTATTAACGTAAAACTGTCATTACTGTTATAGTATATATTGTCAGACAACATTGTATTTTTTTAAATAGGTTGAATTTAAGGTTTGGCTATATTTCTCAGAGTTGAAAAAGTAATGGGTAATGAAGACATACCCCCTTTGTGTTTGTCTCCTCTCTGATGGCTTCACAGGTTTAGGTGTAGTAATTTTTTTAGAGGTCATTCTACTTCTGGATTTGGTAATATAGAAAACATGTAATCTGTTGATTATTAAATAATGAAACTTTTTTAGTAGTGGATAGTATTTAGAAGACAACCTGATTGATGTTGTTGCCATAGTAATATTCTTTGAAGTTGTGCGTCTCTATATCTTGACGGGGAGTGCATATTTGTTCGGTGTATCTATTTATTTGATTGTTAAGAAACTGAACAGGACCGCATAACCATGCTATACAGTGTTGTGATCTCATTATAGAAAATGTATAATATGAGGAATATAATGTAAACCATTATAGTAATGATTATTCAAAGAAAAAATGGACGATAATAATTAACATGTCTACTTAGTTGTTGTACTGTGCGAATTACATAGATCATGTAAATGTTGTAGTTAGGTAGTACTTAGATTTTTCTTTTAGTAAGTGTTATGGTTGGTTGTACAATTTTAGTCACATACTAATAATATAAGACCATAGATTCCATCAAAAAAATAAGACTTCAAGTATTGAAATAGGATTAAGTACTATGATAGTTTAGTAAACTAATGTAAACCTTTAAACAACATATTGTAGTATTGAATGGATAGATATCCTAATGGACTTAGATAACATAACTTGCGGAAGGTACTGTAGTTGTTGAACCAAAGAAAGCCTGAGTAAATTTTCCATTCATATTAGTACACATTCCAATGGATAATGCCGGATAAATGAGAAGAGTACTTTTTCGGGCTTACCGTTACTTTTGTAGGTGAATGAATTTCAGCTGGTCAATGGATGAACATACACAATCATTAATGCACTGGCATCCTCATTTGAATATAAAGAAATTTATTGTCTTAGTTGTGTTGTTGTAAAGGAAAGAAAAAAATGTAATGTACAATAAATAACTAATTACACAGAATTTGTAACAGTCATTAAAGAAGATAAAATAAAAAGAAGTAAGTATTGAATCGAGAATTATGTATTTCCATAATATATATAATTTAAAACAAAGATTAAAAAGCCTACCAAGTTGTGAGAAGCGATCAGGCCTAAATATTTGAACCTGATCATATGCTATTTCCTAATAGAAAATAGGGCTTCATAAATGAAGAATATTGCACAAAGTTTAGGCAAGAGTAATTGGAAACAATTGCGAAAAAATAAAATAGGGTTTCAAAAATAAATAAAGTTGTAGGAGAAATTAAACATTCCCTTGTGTATACTAAAATACCATCATTGAAACATGACTATAGAAATGAATCAATGTTTCCAATTCACCGGAATTAACAAAATCTTTGTAGACTCAATGAACTGAAAAAATAATCATCATACAGGTACTAATTAATTGGTCCCTTGAGTCACCATGTTTGGAGAATAATTTAAATAGATATATAGTTGAGAATGTTTGTGTTGAAATGTAACGTATTACTGCATAACTGAATTGTTTTTAACTGCAATTAAATCAAAGAGGTCAGTAGGCTTAATACGTCAATGATGAAAACATACATGATATGGAGGTCTCATTTTTTACATTCCAAATTAGGTATATTAAATGGAGGATACGAAGCTGTGCAAGGATGATGATTTGGTCAGTAGTGGAGATGAATATACATAAATTAACTTGAAACCCTATAAATTTGACAGGGTAACCAACACTGGAATATGGAATATGTCTCTTGAGTGTAGTACGGAAGGATGATTTTATATGTGCTTTGAAAACCAAAAAAAATTGCATAGGTTTATAGATATGATTAGTCACAGCAAACTATTTGTCACGGTTACAGTAGGTGGAGAAGAGAACCCGGTTATGGCAGAGCCATAGGAGGATTAGCTGGTTGTGGAAAAGATGCAGGCATTGGGGATCTGGAAAGAGGAGTTGATGCCCGATGTACTGAAGTCAAATTCAATGTTTTAGAGGACAGTCGAGATATGGAGGAGCTGATGATTGTTGTTGACAGGGTTCTGCAATAGTTGGAGAAGAGGAGGATCAGCTTCAAAGGGATACAGTATAGCTGAAACCCTAGACACAGAGGATAGTCGAGATCTGGAGGAGTTGATGACTGTCATTGACAGGAATCTGGAATAGTTGGAGAAGAGGAGGATCGGTTTTGAAGGGATATAGTATAGATGAAACCCTAGACTCTGAGGAGAGGATACGCTGGTGGGTCGGGGTAGAGCTTCTAGGGTTTTGGAGGATGATTTGAGGGTGGCATACCGTGGTTTAGTCATGGCTTCTTTATTTGGTGACATGTAGGCTGAAAAAATCTTACTTTATAAGATATATAGATATCTTTGTGGTTTGATTATTAATGTTTGGGTGTTTCTAAAAAATAAAATTGAGGAAACAGTTCTGATTTCATTTCAAAAACATGTAATTATATTTCCATTGGTGATTTTTTAATTGTAAATCTTGGGGTTTGTGTTATTTTCCCTAATATAATGGTTTATAATTGGGTAATTATAGATAGAACTGGTACTCATTAATTTGGGGGAATCTATGGGTGTGTATATGTTTGTTAAATGGATCTCTATATATAAATAACTTAGCAAGTGATGATTCATTTTATTTTTATAGAAACTGCTATCATCTATGTTTTTGATTTTATATTTCTAAAAATAATCATTTAGTAAGATCTGGGATAATCAAACATTTTTTCCTACCTATGGGACTGGCTAGAAGAATGTGACAATTAGGGGTCATTGTAGAGAAAACAAAATATTATTCAAAGTAATTCTTAGTAACCTTATTGTTTTTTATAAGGGACTTATTATAAAAACATTATGATTTATCATGTGGAAGTTAATATTTATGATTTCAGTGTATTGATATTATTTATTTCTATGTTAAATTCATGTGTTATTTTATAATACAATGGATTGGTTTCTTTGGTATAATTATTTCTCTATTTATTTTTGGAATATGGTTATTTTTATTTGAAATATTTTTTATAAACTAATTTTTTATATGTTTTTATACCATGTATTGACTTTTCATGTTTGGATTACTCATAAAATGGGTTACACTTGGGTCTTGGGTAAATCATACTGATTTTATACTTATAAGTTTCTTAAAAAAATTATAGTTATACATGTAATAGAATACATCATAGAAACCTTTAAACCCATGATCACATATCTATGAAAATTACACCATGTATCAAAAAAGATGAACATATATGTGTGGGATACATAAAATATGGTTAAACCTCATGTCATCAAACACACATTTAATGAAGAACCTTGAGAAGAAACCAAAGTGTTACTTCTTCTATAATGTATTCATGGGTAAACTAAGTCACACAATGTTTCGGTGGGATTCTCCTTCCAGCCATGATATGTAATTCCCCATATATGTATGGGTCATTGGTTTCAAAGGAAAATTTACTTTTTTTGATACAGAGTAGGGGTTATTAGATAATTTATATTAGGATTGTATATCATTGTGTTTAATAAGATCAAATTGGTGTTTTTGGATGTGTTTGGGGATTTCTATGAGGATTCAGATGAGAGTTAGGTGATCAAGGGATGAAATATCTAGATATAAAATTTCAATATTTCTACAGTTACAACTGGGTACTCGATAGAAAACAATTGGGTGCCTAGTGAATGTGGAAGAGGGTATATAGCTCTTGGAGATCCATTTTTTGGTCAGTATAACTCCAATGGGTGGATGAATCTTTACCATGTATATAATTTGTTATGGGTGTCCTTTTTTAGTGAAAGTATGGTGTAATTTCATCATTAAGAACTGTTAGTTCTTTAATAGTGTATTTCTTAGGATTTTCTATTTTGGGTGTTCCATTTCTCACTCTTCCCCCTCTCTTCCACCTTAGCGTCCCCCATGATGATGGGTTATCTAATGGCTATTTATATTATGTTTGGATTTTCTATTAAACTTTTTACTCATTCATTGTGTTTTTCATTTATTGTTTCTAGTTTTGTGTAATTTTACACTTGGTATTTGAGTGACCATTATATTATATCATGATAGAATCATACTGAATGAAGGGGATTTGGCATATAGTGGCTCAAGGATATCATGGAATGATGAACACATGTGTTCAATCACTATTTGTATGGATGAATGTTTCTTGATGAGTTTTCAAAGTTATTTTTTCAATTAATTATTATTTTGGAACTTAATTGAAATTCATTTTAGGAGAATTTTTTTGTAGGTGCATGATAGGCATGTGAATGGTGGTTGACATTTTTTTTCTCAGGTTTTTTCAATGGGAGGCCACTTGGTGTGTTTTTTATTGTTATACCATATTATATTAATTTTATTTTTTAATTATAATATTTTATAATTAATTTTTTAGGTTATGTGGATGATATATGGGTGTATAAAATGTGTGAGATTGTCATGGATTGGAGTGGCCTTGGATAAGGGTGGGTAGAGTATTCATTGAGAAGCATAATTGTATGGATGTGGTAGTTGGTCCCAATAATTATAAACCATATTCTTATTTATGAATAATTGTTCATGTATTCAAGAGTATTTTGGTTCTATAAGATTATAAAGGGACTTATAGTGTCCTAGTCTAAATTTAGGATGTATTAGAGCCTTCTATTCCCAATGAAATGGATTTGTTTTATGTTGTGGGAATTGGGATCTCATGGTGATGATGTTTCCACAAGTTTGAGGATACCAGTTGGGTTGTGAGAGGTTTATGGTAAGTGTAGAGGCATGGATGATTTGAAAGTATCCTAGGTTGGACCACCTAGGTCTAGTATCATAGTCATCAGTGGATTTAGACTATTGGAAATAGTTGAGGTAATCATAAATATCACATATAGTTGGGAGTACCCTCTTGAGGGAGAATTGGAGTCTTGTTGGGTGTGGTGAGTATTCTAAGTCCCCTAGGGATGAAGTTGTGTAATTTGGTTTGTTTCCACCTGATGAAATGTATGAGAGATCTCTTATAGGATAAGTATAATGGACCCATGTGGAGGTTTTGGAAATTTTTTAATGTTTTGGAATTAGATTTACAATGGGAATGGAGTGTGTTTAGTTTGATATTATGCTTATGTAGTGGAATTTGGTTATTAATATGGAAATTAGATTAAGGGATTGCACATGCCTCTTTAAGTAAAGGTATGGTAGATCGTATGTGCTATGGGGTCATTATAGTATGAAAAGTGGAATGAGATATCATTGGGTAGAGATTGGGTTGAGTATGAAGAAACCTAGTGGACACCCTTATGGGAGAGGAAAATATACCAAGAGGAATTGACATGTCATGGTTATATGTATAATTTTTTCTTAGATTGGTTGGTTTGTGATTATAGGTGTTTGAAGATAAGTGAATCTGCATACGAGGTTATGTTATGAGTGGTCGTAACCAGTTCATACATTGGGAAGTATCATGTTAAAGGAATGAGGAGCAATCTAAGAGTAAGATCATGGCCATGTTGGATAGCGTGTAAATATGGGTCCAGATAGGAGATGAAAGGCCTAACCATAGTGAGAGGTAAGAGGAAGAGTTTCTTTACAAGAACCAACCATGAGTGATATAGAGGAGATCATGGCTTGAGGTGATATGCCTACTCTGAGTGAGGGAGAGGTCATGGCTCAAGATGTGGGGAGATACCCTGGGTGAGATGGCTAAGATCAGGGTTTTCTTATGAAACATATCCCATAGTGAGGTATTAGAAGTGTGGGAAATTATATGTGACATGTTATGAGGCCTCACCTTAAGTGAGATGGTGGAGGTATGATGCGTGGAATGTAACTATGATGAAAACTCACCCTGAGTTATAGGGTGGTGGTATTGATGAAGATAATCTATAAATCCTTATACATTTGTTGTGTATTTGGATAAGAATTATTTTATGATATGGGGGTATCATAAATATTAGATATTTTTATATCATGCAACTACCAACCCAATATTAATATTTGAATAAGCTATGTCATATTTTTGATAATTTTATTATATGATAAATATGACATCCTATAAATGTAAATGAAAGTCAATCATTAAGTGTTAAATTTAAGATGATTTTAAATTTAAATTAAGTTATCATTGATGAAACATTAAATAATATTAAACTTCATGGGAATGAATCATAAAGGGTTACTAAGGGTTCTAACTAGAAAGTAACTTGTTGATGAGGTTAGAGGTCATCACAACCCACAAAATTACATTTATAATCCTCCACTAGCACAGTGGTGCAGGTTTGATCCATAGAGAAGGTAGGTGAGTGGTCTAAAGTTTTTTACAACCCACGCTACTATTAGTAGTGGGGAACCATTTTTTACTTTTCAACTTTTTACTTCTTTTTATATTTTGTTTATGATGAAGTGAAATCAACGAACACTAATTCTATAAATATCATATTTACTTAATTGAAAAATTAAATAGCTAAAAGTAACAATATAAACTAAAATTAATAGAAAATATAAACAGGAGTGCTAAGAATTGATCAAATAATGAGCTTGGATGATTTGAAATCTACTGGTAAAACGAATGAATCTTCATATGAATAAATTCACACCTCAAAAATGGGTTGTTAATCTTTCCTCTCCAAAATAATTCATATTCTATATTATTTTTCTTTAGGTTTTCCAGTTCAAAAACCACATAAAATAATTTGATTTTAATATGTCAATATAAAAATATCTCGCTGATAGTTTCTATAGTTTGAATTTTCAGTTTTTTTCAAAAAAAAAATACATCAATGGTCAATTTCACCGAAAGAAAAATTATTTTGAAATTAGATAAATTCAGGTGAAAATTTGATTTAATTTGAGAACCAGATTCAATTTCACCAAAAGAACATGATTCTTTTTAGAATATTTAAAATGAAGAGAAGAAATTATGAACCATTAGTCATTAAAATTTCTCAAACAAGAAATTAAATTAAGATCATCTTTAATCTAAAGTAGCAAATACAATGTAAAAATAATATAACATAGGTTGAAGAATCCTCCCTCTATGAATGAAAATCAGGAATTGTTGCCTTGCACATGCACTCCAAGTCATTGGTACTGCTCTTGGTGTCTCCCAGGAGTTTCCACTCTTGAAAAGTGTGGCGTGGAATCAGAATGAGAATTCCCCAATCTTCTCTCCCAAAATGTGTTCATGGAATGAATATGAGCATCCTCCCCAAAAATTCTATTGCTTGGTCTGCCTTTAATATCCACTGTCATTTGTTGCACGTCACCCCCTGTTTTCCACTAACTTCCAATATCCTTCACTAATGCACCGGACAAGTGTGTTTTTCAGGACTAACATGTCACACTAGCTTTTCCCTTCTAACTAACTACCATTGACTTGGTTAAGTGAACCTAGACGCTTTTTAGGATTCGGGGTGAACCTGAACATGTTCCTGACTCCACTGTGAACCTACACAGCTAAAACAAAATAAAATATTTAAAACACAAATAAATTTAAATAATAGTTATTTTTTAAAGTCTAATATTATAATACATATTAAAATGTTTGCTAAAGTTAATTAATAAATATCTTAATTGATAATAATATCAATTAAATATTAATATTATAGTTATTAATTTATTATTAAATTATTGGGTTTTTAATTTAATATTATTTAATTGATTATTTAATTAATGTTAGTAGAATTATCATTTTATGGAAATAACATTATTTAATTATTTAAATTAGATTAATATCAAATACTTTATTATTTTAATTATTATATTTATTATGTTGAAATTAAATTATAATTAAAGTGTTAATGTATTTTTTTTAGTTAATAAATAATTTTATTTACAAATTATTATTGTTTCTGTTTTAATTTTATAAATTGTTATTAGTTTGTCTTATATTTTATTTTATAACATACATATTTATAAATATTCTAATAGTTTTTATATGAAAATTATTATATATTATATTATATTTGTTTAATTTATTAGTTATTTATTTTTTACTTTTATTTTTTTCTTAATTAATTCACTTATCCCCCCCCCCAATCAGCGCTACAAGGGGGAAAGGATTTTGGTCGTCCTCCAGTGATGCCGACTCCTCCTCCTATGCAACAAGCAGTGCTGGTTCCTCCTCCCTCACAGGGGTGTAACACCATTCAACACCAGCGGATTCAACTGACCCTCACAGCTCCTTCATTCCAGCAAAATCCGAAGCAGTGGCTGGTGGGAACCATCTTCGGGTTCAGTAGCCTAGGTTCAGGTTTCAGCACGCAACGACCAGTCTTTATGAGAGCTTAGGGGTGCAACACTGCATCAGTGGGATTCGACAAGGGACAATGAAGAGTGGTGTGTCTGAAAAGATTCACGGAAAGGGGTATGCAATAACATGGATCCAGATCAAGAGGATTGGGGTTGCGCTCGTAACAGGGTAGGAGTGGCACAACCTCAAGAGGTGGGGTTGATAGATTTTTAGGACTAGATCAAGTTTGGTTATTAGGGTATTATGAATCGTTCCTGATTTGTGAATTTTATCTGATGTTGGAATTGTGTTTTTGTGGTTGTTGTTCATGTTGATTAATTATTTATGAATCTTTGTTGTTTGATGCTGCTGGTTTAAGATCTGTCACTGTTCTTGGATTGGTTTAATGAATCTGCAACTGGTGTGGTTTGTTTGATGTTGTTGTGGATTTGATTGGTAGGTGGCTGGAAGAGGTACGAAGGTAGGGAGATGGAGGGGTGAAGGAAGCACTGTGAGTGTGGCACCGGTTCTAGGATACAGTGAGACTGTAAAAAAATACTCAGGGAGGGCTAGAAACGGTATGAGACTCACTGTGAGACAATGAATAGAAGGTTACGGTTGCAAGGGGAATAGATCCAGGAGAATACAGTGAGATCGTGGGAAAAATAATTGGGGAAATGGTGTGTGGTGACACCATAAAGGGAAACAGTTGATGTGGCATCGTGATAGGGGTGAGACTGTGAGATCAAGATGGTGCCACTGTGACACTGCAAAAAAAACATAAGAGTAAAATAAATTTGAACTTAAATAAAATCTAAACATAATAATTAATTAAAATAAAAAATTAATTTAAAAAAATTAAAATTTAAGTACTCATAAACATTAATAAACTTATAGAACCAATTAAACTTAATTTAAATTATTATTAACTTCAATTTATAAAACATAAATTGGTAATATACTAAGACTAAAATTAAAAGTAACTAAATTATTAAAAATCAATATAAAATTTAAACATTTATAAAACAAAGTTAAATTATTTAAAATAGTAACTAAATTAAATTATATTTATTAATGTATACAGTTAATTATTTATTTATTTGACAATTATGTTAATGAATGAAATTAAATTAATGAGATTTAATAAATGTAGTGAGTTTATAATCTTCATTTATAATTAATAACTTGTTAAAAGAAATATAAAAATTATTTTATTTTAAATTAATTAATATTTAATACCTGCAATTTTATATTAAGACTACGTTATTTATGTGAAAAAGAAAAATAATTAATTAATTAATTAATTTTAAATTATTAAATATGCAGACAAAAATACCAAACTAAATAAAAAGTTATTAGACAATAAAATTAATGTAAAGGATAAATTAAGAATTAAAAGGCTAAAAATAATATTTTAATTATAAAAAATGATTAAATTATATATTTAATTAAAAAATTAAAATGTGCACTTATTTAGCAGAAAGTGTATTAATAATTAAATAAATCAATAAAAATCAGTTAAATAGTTGTGGAAAAACTTATGTTTTTAAGGCCACATCAAAATCCCCCACAGTTAAGAATTTTCGGTCCTCAAACAATCTTATGTTTTATTATCATTGAGACGAAAAATTATGAATTTGTTAAATATGTAGCATGTCCATCATTTTGAAACCAGAGGAAAGAAGTGTCAATAGGCTTTTGAAAAGATAACTCAAACCATGTCATGCCTTAAACAACCCCTTATTAGTAATCAAGAAATAAATAAGTTTAATATTAAAGAAAGTTTCCTACCTCAATTTTGAATTTTCTTACAGAATCATTTCAATCCAGGCTCAAATTCGAAGTCCAAGAGTGACAAGAGGTAAATTTTATATGGAATTAAAAACTTAACCAGAGGAACACTGTACATTAACTTTTCACCTAGCTTCCAAAAATAAATATTTATTTTGAATCACCTTATTGATACAACCTAAATGATTCCCATATAAACAAAGTGTCCCCTTATTCATTTGATATTCATCATTCCCCTCACTTTAATAAACTCGTTTTTTACCCTAGAAATTTATATAATTTTTCCCAATCCATGTATCATTGTGCTGATCACTATGTAATGCACATATTCAAAGTGTACAGAGGGCATATAGTAAACAGAAATGCACCCAGCATCTAGGGTCTCAGAGATTCACCGTGGGATCCCAGATGCCCAAATTACTCCACTTTCAAATTATTTTTATGAAAATCATTTATGTAGACTCATTAAAGAGATTAATTAAATAATTAAAAGGATATGAGTTCCCTAGAATCAAGATCAAACTTCTAGTTTAAAAGATTATGATCATGAATCCACTAAAAGTATACCCAAATCACTCTAAAAAGTAGTACCTAAACCAAATTTCCATCAAATCGCTAAGTTTACTCACTCATGAATCATTCACCCACATTAACTTTAGATTCAAATAAGTTCTTAACTACCAGTAAGGCATTTTACTTTGGAAAGACCCATTGAGAAACAGTGTACATCTTAAAATTATGAAATTGTTTTGAAAAAATTTAACCATTTTTTTGAAAATAATTTTAAGTGGAAGTGGGAATTGATGAGCTTACAATTAAGCACAGTTTAGCACAGTCAATAATTTACCCCTACCCCACACTTAAAACCCATATTTTTCCCCAAAGTTGAATTCTAAATTAGAGAAGAACAATTAAAAATTAAGGTTCAAAATATATTTTCAATCAAATAGATTGATGAAATGCATAAAGGGTCTCTTTTAAGGTCAAAAACATTGTTTTCCACAATGAATAACTTAACAAAAGGTTCTAAAACAAGTACATGCATTAACATTTAAGTCTAGTGACAAAGCTTTTCTATTAAAGTTCAAACATGGAATGTAACTTTTGAGTAAAAATTGTACTGGGTGTAGCAATTTAAGAAATTATGATTCAAATGAATGTTCAATAAAGCATAAAAAACATGCCAACACCCCTTATCTAAGTAGTTTCAATGAAAGACAAAAAAACCAGAAATCATCTACCCCCCACAATTAATTTCATGCAGTGAATGGGTTTTAGAAATTAAGGAAATTAATTTGGAATCAAATAAAGACATGAAGATTTTGTTTGTACATGAAAGTGACATGTGCAAAAAAAAATTACAGCAAAGTGACAAGAAGTAGAATATTTTTTCTTAAGTATGCAAGGCATGCAACATATTTTTTTTAAAGCATTAAGGAGCATAAAAATGAAACCAAAATTAACATTAAGGTACTTCCCTAACTTAATGTTTATCATTACCCCTTCAACATGGAAATTCCACTCCTTAGATGACACCAGCAACAACATCTATAAAATCACCATGTAAGCAGAAAGAGACAGAAGTTTCTAGCAGAGACATAAAAAACATATGGCAGCAAAGCATCACTTTATTCAACAAAAAACATAACAAAAGTGAAAACAAAGTAGGAGTATTATTTGACTCCCATGAATTGTTGAGTTTAAAGTCTTCAGTTATACTTTATTTAATTATAACGTTTTTTTGTGTTTTATTGAAAACAAACCAAACAATGGGTTGCCTCCCATGCAGTGCAAGGTTTATAGTACCTAGCTGGACTAACCTAGAAACTAACCGTATTCACTCGGTGGATTTGGTTTCCTTAATAAGAACCACCACATATGTTTGGCCCATTTTTTTCAACAGAAATATGAATTATGTGGGATCCAAAGCTAAAAAAACAAAAACAAAACTCTCAAAGCCTGAAATAACCCCTAAGTAACACCCTTTAATAGTTGTGGGTATAGTGTTGTCCACTTCTAGAATTGTTTCAGATTTGGAACATTTAACTTTTTTAGGAAGGGATGAAAAAGGAGGTGCTTCAAATGGTGTGGTATTGTCCTCATATCAATATTAATCAAATTCAACATAAGAATATTCATATTCAAGGATGATAATGATGAGTTATAATTAATAGGTTCAAGAAGGGATTCAATAGAGTGTGGAACATAATCATGTACAATGGAACTCAAGTGTAATTCCCTCTATGGACTACTATTAGTATCGGGATAAGGCTCAACACCCTTCACAGTTCAAGACAGAAGTGACAGATAGGGAAGAGAATTTATTTTATCACAAACAGATTCGTGTCTAACAATGTTGTAAATCTCTTCCAAAATATCATCATCTGGTAACTCAAAATAAACATCTAATTCTTCTATCAAATCAATCCTTCAACCATCAATAAGTGTGTGTTCAACCACTACTTCAAGTTCATGTTCAAGATTCCCAATTTCCAAAACAATGTCTTTTGAGTGTTGAAATTCAATTTTAGGAGTAGAATTATACAATTCAGTTTCAATAATTTTAGTTTCTAGAATTTTAAGATTTAGAAAATTCTCCTCAAGTTAGTTGACACATATTTCCATTTTATTGAACATGGTTTTAAAAAATTGATCAATGTTAGAATATGGAAATGAAAGCTCATTAGTCATCCATTCTTCAAGAATCATACCCTCATCAACTTCTTCATCCGACAACATTTCATAAATTATTGGGTTGATAGTTTCAAAACATAGAAGAGTGGATTTTAATTATACTTTAAAATTTTCATATTCTTTGTTATCCAGTTTAAATATCTCTTCTAGATAATACACAATTTCATGTTCAGGTTTAGTGTTGATGATTTTAGTAAAGTTGGGTGAAGAGTTATTAACAACTATGTTTTCATTTTCTAGTTTATCTTCAACCTGAGTGACTTCATTCTCAAATCATCTAAATTAGTGATTTTTCTCCAATGTAGAAATTATGAAGATAACTGGGAATTATTTATCAATATATTTAAATTAATTTTCATAATTGTCTAACTCAACATCATTAATGTTCTTTTTGGGGTCTTCGTCAATGTGTTCTTGATTCAGTGAGTTGGTTGTTTCCAATTTTAGTTCATGAGAATCATATTTTTCAATGTAAAAAAGTTTGTTTCCCAAGTTCAGATTCACTTTCCTCTTCAATTTTATTTTCAAATATTTTATAAACTCTTTCTATTTAATTTATTTCAGCATATTCTTGTTCCTTAACCATTTTTTTAATTCCAAGATCATGATTTCCAACCTTTTAATTATTTGATCTTTCTCATTAGTGTATCTAATTTTAATTTCATGGGTCTTATTTAACAGAGTAGTCCAAGTATCTTCCCTAGTATCCAATTTGGTTTTATTTAATTCAAGTTTAGTAAGGACATCAGGATTAGATTCATATTATTAATTTTCTTCAATGTAAACATCCTATTAGGGCTGGTTATAAACACACTACCAAGAAATGTTCCCATAACAGACACAACAAGCATAATGAGACCTCGGTTGATCCCAGTTTTCATGAACATCCGGTTTTTTACTGAAAATAGGTGATATTAAACCACAAATTTTCACAGTTAATGCAGAATTTTAATATTCAAAAAAATCATTAGGTTCTAGTTCATAGTTCTTTTAAGAATATTTTTTTGGTTTATTTTTAAATGTGTGTTTTTCTATTTTTATAACCCTATACTCTCAGTGTGTGACTTCCCTAACAATGTCGCCAAATTTTGATTAGGACGGAGGTCATCAAGAACCTAAAAATTATATTTATAATCCTACACTAGCACAGTAGTGTAGTTTCGATCCATAGAGAGGGCAGGTAAGTGCTCTAAGGTTTTTTACAACCCCCACTGTTGTCAGTAGAGGGGACCCATTTTTTACTTTTCAACTTTTTAATTTATTTATATATGTTTTTTATGATGAATTGAAAACAACTGACACTAATTATATAAATATTTTATTTACATAATTAAAAAGGGAAAAAAGTAAAAGTAATAGTATAGACTAAAGGTAACCGAATATATAAATAGGAGTGCTGAGAATTGATCGAATAATTTGCTCGAAAGATTTGAAATTTATTGGTAAAACGATTAACTCTTCATATGATTAAATTCACACCTCAAAAATGAGTTGTTAATTCTTCTTATTCAGAATAATTAACACTCTGTGTTATAGTTATTGAGGTTCAGCAATTCAAAAACTACATACAACAATTTTATTTTAAGATGTCAATAGAAATCTATCTCGTCGATAGTTTCTGTAGTTTAAATTTCCAGTTTTTTAAAAAAAAGACATCAGTGGTCAATCTCACTGAAAGAAAATTAATTTTTAAGTTAGATGAATTTAGGTAAAAAATCAATTTAAGTTGAGACCAAGATTCAATTTCACCAAAAAATCCGATTCTTTTTAAAAAGAGTTAAAATAAAGAGAAAAAAGTATGAACCATTAGTCATTCAAATTTAATGAACAAGAAATTAAATAAAGATCATCTTCAATAAAAAGTAGAAAATACAATGTAAAAATAATAGAACAGAGGTAGATGAATCCTCCTTCTGTGCATGAAAATCATGAATTTCTACCCTACTTATGCACTCTAAGTCACCAGTACTGCTCTTGGTGTCTCCCAGGAATTTCTACTCTTGAAAAGTGTGGCGTGGAATTAGAATGAGAGTCCCTCGATATGCTCTCCAAAAGGGTGATTGTGGAATGAGAATGAGCGTCTTACCCACAAATTTTAATGCTTGCTCTTCTTTTAATATCTATTGTCATTTGCTGCATGTCACCCCCTATTTTCCACCGACTTCAAATATCCTTCACTTATGCACCGCACATGTGCGTTTTTCATGACTGACATGGCGTACTACCTTTTCACTTCTAATCAACTGCCTGTGAGTTGGTTAAGTGAACCTCGACACTTTTTAGGATTTGGTGTGAACCTTCACATGTTCCTGACTCCACTGTGAACCTACACAGCTGAAACCAAATAAAATAGTTAAATCACAAAGAAATTTAAATAATAGTTATTTTTTAAAGTCTAATGTTATAATACTTATTAAAAAGTTAACTAAAGTTAATTAATAAATATCTTAATTCATAAAAATATCGATTAAATATTACTATTATATTTATTAATTTATTATTAAATTATTGGATTTTTAATTTAATATGATTTATTTGATTATTTAATTAATGTTAGTATGATTTACATTTAGTTGAAATGAATTTAATTGATTATTTAAATTAAATTAATATCAATTACTTTATTAATTTAATTATAATATTTATTCTATTGAAATTAAATTATAATTAAAGTTTTAATGTATTTATTTTAGTTAATAAATAATTTTATTTACAAATTATTTTTTTTGTTTTAATTTTCTAAATTCTTATTAGTTTGTCTTATATTATATTTTATAACTTACCAATTTATAAATATTATAATATTTTATATATTAAAATATTTATATGTTATATTATATTTATTTTTTCATTAATTAGTTATTTGTTTTTACTTTTATTGTTATTTTTTAATTAATTACCCCCCCCCCCAAATGGAGCTATAGGTGGAAAAGGCTTTCGGCCATACTCTAGGGATGCAGACTCATCCTCCTTTTCGACAAGAAGCACTGGTTCCTCATCACTCACGGTGGTGCAACACCATCTAGTAGCAACGTCTTCAAATAATCCTCACAGCTCCTTCAGTCCAGCAAAATCCAATGTAGTGACTTGCAGGAACCAGCTTCGGGTTCAGCAACCTAGGTTTGGGTTTCCGCATTCAGCAGATAGTCATTAGGCGAGCTTGGGGGGTGCGACGCTGCATCAGTGGGATTCGGTGAGGGACAGTAAGGAGTGTTTTAGCTTAAAAGATTCACAGGAAGGGGTTAGCGACAATGGGGATCCATATCAATAGGATTGGGGTTGATCACATAGCAGGGAAGGAGTGGCGTAGCTTCAAGAGGTGAGGTTGAGATATTTTTAGGACTAGATTTGGTTCGGTTCTTCTGGTATTATGAATCGTTCCTAGTTTGTGAATTTTATCTGATGCTGGAATTGTGTTTTTGTGCATGTGGTTTTTTTTGATTAATTCTTTATGAGTATTTGATGTTTGGTGTAATTGGGATAAAATCTGTCACCCTTCTTGGGTTGGTCTCATGAATTTACTTCTGGTGTGGTTTGTTTGATGTTTTTGTGGATTTTATTGGTGTATGGTTGGAGGAGGTAGAGAGGCGGGGATATGGAGGGGGGACAGAAGCACTATGAGTGTGGAACCGATTCTAGGATACGGTGAGACCATAAAAAATACTGAGGTAGGGCTGGAAACGGTATGAGACTCACTCTGAGATAGTGAATAGAAGATTATGGGGGCAAGGTAAATGGTTCCATGAGAATACAGTGAGACCATGATAAAAAGGATGGGGGAAACGATGTGTTGTGGCACTATAAAGGGAAACAGTTGTTGTGGCACCGTGACATGGGTGAGAATATGAGATCAAGATGGTGCCACCGTGACACTGAAAAATAAATAGAAGACTAAAATAAATTTAAACATAAATAAAATTAGAACAAAATAATTAATTAAAACTAAAAATTAATTAAAACAATTTAAAATTTAAGTACTCATAAACTTTAATAAACTTATAGAACCAATTAAACATAAGTTAAATTATTATTAACTTTAATTTATAAAACATAAATTGGTACTAAACTAAGACTAAAATTAAAATTTAACTAAATTAGTAGAAATTAATATAAAATTTAAACATTTATAAAAAAAATTATTTATAATAGTTACTAAAACAAATTAAATTTATTAAAGTATACAGTTAATTATTTTTTTATTAGAAAATTATGTTAATAAATGAAATTAAATTAATAAGATTTAATAAATGTAGTGAGTTTATAATCTTAAACTTATAATTAATAACTTGTTAAAAGGCATCTAAAAATTATGTTATTTTAAATTAATTAATACTTAATACATGCAATGTTAGATTAAGACTACATTATTTATGTGAAAATGAAATATAACTAATTAATTAATAAATGTTAAATTATAAAATATGTAGACGAAAATACTAAACTGAATAAAAAGTTTTTAGACTATAAAATTAAATTAAGAGTTAAATTATAAATTAAAAGGATAAAAATAAAATTTTAATTATAAAAATTGATTAAATAACAGATTTAATTATAAAATGAAAATTTTCACTTATTTAGAAGAAAGTGTAATAATAATTAAATAAATCAATAAAAATTAGTAAAAAAATATGGGGGAAAACATGTGTTTTTAAGGCCACGACACTTGTACATTTAGAATATGTGGGTAAATACTTCAGAGGCTTGGTGAGTGTCCCTACATCTGATATAAGTAGAATGAGGAATTGACTTCAAGGTGTGTGATCATTATCTAATATTTATTTGATTATTCTATCATTATTTAAGTTTTCTACATTATTCTTACTTAGAAACCATGAGATACTAGAATATCTTGGTCACTGGGAAGAATCCACCCATGTGTTTTGTGAATCAATCAATTTGTGGATACACCTTTGAGAGAAGATTCTTTTGGTTTTTCCTCCATAGTATTTATCAAGAAATGATCAAGAACTATAGAAGTGGATCATCATTACAAGGTATATGGGGTTATTAATTTTAATTTATAAAATTTTCTATTTTTCAATGCATTTTTGGATAATAATTATGGTTTCTAATGTCTTTTAATGCATTAAACAAGTGTAGTTCAATTATTTGAAACCTATCAGTGCTATTAGAGCCATGTCATGTTATTTGATTCATGAAATCATTGATAAAAATTCATAAAGTTTATATAGTTTTATAAATCATATTACCTATCATTAAAATGATATATATTTTCATATATATTTATCTATAGGATATATGATCTTATAAGCTGTAGTATAGTCATGCCTTATTATAAAGTAAATCAAAGGATCAGAAACATTTCAAAAGATATGGTTTTTAATATATAATTACTTGTGATATATTATATCATAACCTATGATAGAATCATTTTAATATTATGTAACTCTTTAAAAAATAGAATCATACCATATATATGATATAGTGTAGATTGAAAGGAATGACACACAAAGTACGAAAGATTTTATAACAGACCTTGTTTATCAATTATAAAATATGATAGATAAAAGGGGGTATGATGAAATACAATATAGAGGATATCATAAAATAGGATGTATATGAGAAACATATTTCTGATAAATTTCTATTATGAATTGAATTATATAATTTATAATTTTTTGTAAATTATAAAAAACATATATTTCAATATTTATTTAATTTATATAATATTTATAAATTATTTAATTTTAAAAAATTATATTATAGTATTTAATGTTTTTAAAAAAATTAATAAATAAATATCTAAAATATTAAATGTTAATATTGAATACCATTTTCAATTTATATGGCATGACTTAAAATTTATATATAAATTGTTTAAATAGAAACTATAAGTCTAATTTATAATGTGTTTATAAATTATAAAATAAGGCACAATGTTAAATAGCTTATATTCAATGTTATGAATTTCTCATAATAATTAATATGAAATGTTTCAATTAAGATTCCTTATTCGAGAAACCATTAAATCACTTCTAATTGAGTTTTGAAAAATGATATGATGAGTGTTTAAATAATATTAAATATGAGATATTTTTGGATGTTCACGTAATAAATATTAATAGTTCATATATAGAATATTAATATTTCATACATCATATATTTAACTAAATGGAATTTAATGAATTATATAAAAGATATAATATTAAGAAATATCTAAAGTGTTTGAATTTATTTAATTAGGGAAATTACATAATTCATGAAAAAATTATAAAGTGTTTATAATAGCTATATTTAGGAATTGTTTATAAATTGTTTGTATCATGTTTAAATTTATTAATAATTTATTTATTTAGTTTATTCCATTTTTATCCATATGTATATAATTATTATATTATTAATGGTTTCATTATTTAGTTTAAATGGTTAAAATACTTCTATAATGTGTTAAACATGTGTTTAAGGAGTGACATGTTAGGTATGATAATTGATATAGTTTTCATATACCTTGACATTGGATTGTAATGAGTTATGATCTTGGATTAAATAGTTGATTATATTTTATACATATTATGTGTTAGAAATATAATGAAATTGAGGTCTCTATGGTATAAAATATCCTTAGGTTAAGGGATTTTGGGTCAAACTTCTCACTAGCATAGAGTCTTGTTCCTTTTCTTTAAAAGTAGTGATTGATTATTGGTTGGCCCAAGATTATTCTTATGTAAATGTTTTACTCATATTATTTTAAGACATTACATGAAGAAGTTTTATATACATTTTGAATAGGATGAATTTAGATAAGTGTTAACATAATTGGAATTTAATTTCATTTAGTTATGCAAGCTATGAGTTTTTTAAAGAGTTACCCATTAATATGGATTGACTGCATTAATATAGGGGAAGTAATATGATTCCAAAATAAATCATTATAAGAATAAAAATGTGTAAATGGAATAGAATGAGGTAATATGGTGAAATAAAATCCACTATAAAAACACTACATGTGAGATTTATTATACATAAAACAATTCTCAATAGCTTGATCATCCAATAGTGTAGGTTCATGCCAAAGTAGGGTTCCCATGGATTTTCTTGTGAATGGAAATAATGTAATGAGGTAAACCTAAGAGTTAGATACTTAGTTTTTTCTGTTTTTATTGCGGTACACTTAGCTGGAAAACTCTAGGAGTTAGAATAATAATGGAATTGTGTTGAGTTTATATATATGATGGAATGGGTAAAGAGTTTTCTTCTCAACCTTCCATGATTTATATCTATTCTTACTAACATGTTTTTTTACCAAAATAGATAGGTGGTGATAGAAATGAAAAAGTGGAAATATTTCTTAGTGAAATATGTATCTTGGTCCATTAATGGATTTGATTTACACTAAAATGGGTTATTATTTTATTAAACACATAGTTAATATAATTACATATTAAATAAATGTAAAACATGATACTCATCTGGTAAAATATTATTCTATAGATAAAATTATTTCATTGTCATAAAATATTACTTTGAGATCAGAACTATAGGAAGAAGAAGGTTAATGTAAGAAACATCTTAAATTAATAAAAACACAAGAATTGTTCATATGAAATATAGAAAATTTTAATGTGTTATAGAAATACCTTCCTGAGTAACCAAATATTTAAGTATTTGAACAAGTTGATCTTTATTATTATGTGAAGAATAAATGAATTCACATAAGGATAAAATGTCATTAGATGATAGATTACTATATGAACTTTACTCAATATTCATTTTTTCAATATTATTGAGTATACCAATGAAATGGAGATGCGGATCATATTATTTAAGCCTTGATCAAGATATTGAATTTTCAAAGGAATTGTCTTGAGCACTCTCAAATGATGTGCAGTTTTTGTGTGCTTAGGTGCATCAGACTGGATGACCAAGCTCGTATCTCAAAGAGGTAGTTTTTAAAACAACTTTTAAAGGAATCATGAAAATAAAGATAAAAAATACACACATTATATTGATGGGGTATTTTTATGTTTATAAAATAAGAATAAAAATATGTTTTATAGAATAATATTTTATTGTTTTTTAATGGGATTGAGAAAAACCAATCAGAATATGTTTTTTTAGAAAATATTTTTAGAATAAATAATCAATATAACCCTAAATATTATATTACTTAATAATAATTATCATTTATATTAATCTCTACTTAATTATGATCCCCTAATTTATTATATCTCGAACCCTATAAGAGTTAACTTAACCACAATGATTAAATGAATTAAACCCTAGGCTTGCTTCAAAACATGAAATCATAGCACTCTGTGTTGATTTCCACTCCAATGATAGTTTATAGTTAGTGGTAAATTATGTTACATATCCATTATGTAAATGATAATTAATATCATTTAGGGATTATATTTTAACTCTACAAATTTATTCTATGTGTTTTTTTACTGATTAATATCACGCTCTCACAATTCACCCATTACTCCACCTCACAAGTTTTGTGTAAATTATTAAATTGATTAATTAGTTTATTTTAAGTTAAAAACTCAATTCATGGATCATATTATTTGAATTAAATTTTCTCATTTATTAAAAACAAATAAGTGAATAAGGTGATAATTATACTAAAAACTAAGAAAAACTACTCTTATATGGGTGGTGTGGTCATCATAGAAACATTTTTCATTCACAAAGGTTGTGGAAAGGGTATTACCCAATCCCATTTATACTATTGATTTAAAACCCAAATAGTTTTATTTTAGGGGAATAAAACTTTATAAATAATAATAAATAGAAAATAAACAAAGATGTTTATTACACAAACATAAATATTATAACATGAGAAAGAGAAGAATTCTTCAATAAAGGAATCCTTTGTTCAAGAGATATCCCTATGAGTATAGGGAGTTAAAGAACCTACAAGGTGATGAGATGAATCATATATAGATACAAAATGGAATCAATTAACTCCTTGGTCTAACTCCCCACTGAGTTACCCATTGTTCCCTTTTATTGAAAAAATGGGAAGTGGTTTTGGGCACCCAAATATTGAGATACCAATTTTTTCACAGTTTTGGGTTGGTAAATGGAATTATCTCAACATGGAAAAAAGATAAAAGTTGTTGGACAGAATCTTTAATGTCACCGTGTAAAATGGGGATGAAATTAGACATCTATAACGGCAGATATTGTCAAAATACTAAACCTAACTTTTAACTTCATGTAGATTCAGTTCTCTAGATAGGTCTATTTTGTTGGGCCACCAGATAGAAAACTTTGTCTTGGGTGTCTTGAGATGAGTTGTATCCCACCGAGTTCTTTATAATATCAAAAATTTAAGATCATTTGAATTCATTTATTTCATGCTACAAGTAAAAAATTGGACATATTTCCTTGGGTTTTAATGTAGTTTGGACCATTTTCCTTCAACATCATCTCTGACCCTCCAAATCACCTCCTCCTACATGGAAATCACAAAAAAAAATTATAATCTAACTTTTTAAAACTGATAAAAATTAATAATTGAATCAAATTGGAACTGAAATTTACTATTATATTTCTAATTATTAATATAAAACCGATTTAAAACAGTGGTGTAAGGGTGAAATAAAGCAGTGAATTGTGGTGTGATCACACCCCCACACCTAAATCTTTTTAACCCCTAGGAAAAACCTAATTTTATATAATCTAGAAACAAATTGTCACAAGATATAAAGGTTAATATTCTCCAATATATAGTGGAAATATAGGCAAAGTAATAATCCCATCAATACTTAACTCATTGTATCAAAAATTATATCAAAATAAAATCCAATGAGATTAATGACAATATTTATAAAGTAACAAGTTATGGTTCCTCATGCCCTTAATTTCCCATGTGTGTGTTCCAACCATTTAATGATATAATCTCCATAAATTATTTAGTATATTTAGGCCATGTAAAATCATTCTTATTACCTAGTTTAATTAACCTAATCAATTCTATATTCCTTTGAAATTAGATTTCAAGACACACTCACTTCAGTATTCGTAAAATTTAAACCTTAAGCTCTCAACCTAGATATCCCCACATGTTGTACATTTCATCACTCATATATTTATTAATTTCTTTATTTGATTTTTAAATGATTATTTATTTATTTTTGGGAGGGATTATAACTATAAGATATCAGGTATGCATTCATAGGTTATTTCCATAAAGTAATGAAATTTATCCTAAGAGAAATAAACATATTAAACAAGAATTGATATAAGATAAATTTTTTTACTTAACTTGGATAAACCTTCATTTAATAAGGAAAAGTTTTATAATTCATGGTTTTCTGAGAAGTTTTGTGGATAAATAAATGACACAATTATCCATGAAAAAATATCACAAATAATGGTGTCAAACTATAAAAGGTTTTATAATGAAACGAACAATCATATCATCAATGCGATCTATTTTTATAAAAATCAATCATTGATGATGAAATATTTCTCATTATTATCATGTTACCAATGAATTTTGAAAACATTAATTTTATATATGTTCCATATGTGAATGATAATGTTACATGATTTATTTTTTTATAAAAATTTAATAGAAAAACATATAGAAAATACACAAAAAACAAACAAATGAAAATTCTAAATAGCCACCCCAAAATGTTGTCCCCTACCCCACACAGAAAATATTGCATTTTCCTCAATGTGAAATTATGAGTTCATATGTGCACATGAAATGTAGAATTTTAAATAGGAAAAATAATTTTAAACTGAAAGTGTTGGTGTAACATCCTGACCTATATTACCACTAAACTGGTAGCTAGACTGGTGGTTCACATGGCCTCAAGTGCATCTCCTTATGTACCAGAGGCTGCTGACTAGAAGTGAGAGTCTAAGGAGGTGATAGTGGGGAGACTATACCCTCATATCAGAGTTTCAGAATTGTATAATCAGATAATAAAAAACAATAGACATTGGAAACAATATATAATGATGTGGAAAAGTAGTGGAAGAATAATGTATTCAATTTTAAAAAAGTGGGCAATGATAATTTATACAACAAATAAATGAATTCCATAGTGATGATACATAATTGAAATTTGTAAATAATACAACATGATTTGAAACATAATATAAAAAAAGACACAAAGACCCATGGGCAATCTCCACGAATATCATGAGCTCCAACTCGGTCATTTTCTCTTAACACCCAGGTACAATAAATACAATAATAAACCTAGATCCTGCAAATATAAGGTCTACTCAATTAACAATGGTACCCAAGAAGGGTGTGATATAAGATCTCAATAGGCCATCACCCACAGTGTCAATACCAATTTAGTGTAATATAAATTAAAAAGTGTGTAGGTATTTAGAATTTAATAAACGTAACTACATAAATAAACAAACACACATCTAGGTTCTCAAGGGACACCTGATGGTTATACCACTTTTGGCTTGATGTCAGATTAAATATATAATCATGTAAATTTTGTATATATATATATATATATTAGTAGGATAAATATAAATAGATACATAGATATATAGTGGGGTGGATTAGGACATACCTCCACCATACAATTCCAAGGGAGATCTCACGGTCTACCCCTAACCCAGGTCCAAGTGCCCTTATTTTCTTGGACTCCAAGAATTAGATTTAGGTTGGGGTGGATCGGGACTTACCACCACCATCCAAATTCTTGGGGAGCTCTCACAATATTTCACTAACTCATGTCCATGAGCCCTTAGTCTATTCAAATTCAAGAATCATTATATATGTTGGGGTGGATCGGGACATACCATGGTCATCCAAATTCTAGAGCAGCTCTCAGGGTCTACCCCTAACCCAGGTCTAAGAGCCCTTAGTATCTTGATCATTAAGAATCTTTATTATGGTTTGGGTGGATCGGTATATACCACCTCTATCCAAATTCAGGGGAGCTCTCACAGTCAAACCCCAACCAAGGTCCAAAATCCATTACCATCTTTTAGCCTTCATGCATTACTTATATTCTGGGGTGGATTGGGATGCACCACCACCATCCAATTTGAGGGGAGCTCTCATAGTCTGCCCCCAACCCAATACCAAGATCCCTTAGTCTCTTTGCGTTCAATCATATTTCTATTTCGAGATCATATGTGGTGTGGGGTAATAATTCCTCCCACCCACATCATACTTATAACTGGAATGGGGTAATAATGTATCCCATCCATAATCCTTCATTCATTGTCATAATTATATTATAATGCATAAGGTAGTACCTCTTATGAATTTCAAATAGCCATGCCATATTCAAAATCTAATACATAAGGCTACAATTCATCCTGACTAAGCCATTCATTCATGACGTGCCATTTGGAATGAGTTATCCAACTCATGGTCATCCCACTCAATTTTCCTAAATGTGGAAAATTGTTCTAATGTAATTGTGTCATGGTCCTTAAATTAGAAGCATCTCACAATCTCATTAAATTCATTCTAAACATTACACTTACCTTAACTATTTCATTTAACTAATTAAGACATTCCAACTACACATCAAGGGTTCATGTGTATAGGAGAGGTATTATTGAAACAAGACAAGATCATATTTGGAAAAGTCAACCAAAATGGAGCCAAGCATCTAAACATTCCATTTTTAAATTATAAAACAAGCATAAAGAAAACATAAATATAATAAGGCTAACAAAATAAGATCTATCACTACATTTTTAGAATGAAGGCAGCGCACCTTCTTTGGAGGGTTTTTATTAGAAAATCTTGACATTTTTTATCAAATCATCAATCAAACTTTTAAACATTTAATCAACAATATACTATAAATAAATTTATAATAAACTAACATATTTACCAAATCATTAAACATGAATATAGAGAACGTGAAACTAATTAGTTAATGCTTTCATAAAATAAAAGGTAAAGGAAAGGGATCCTGCCTCAGGGTGGAACCAAACCAAACAATTTGGCTCTTGGTGCATTCAAACAAGGAGCTTCTAATACCCCCACTAATCATATGCACATTCATACATATATAATGACACATATCACCTATGCACATATACACATGGCCATGAATATGTGAAAGGGGGTACATACATATATTCTTATATACATATACCCATCTCCACTCACCAACATATGTGTTCTCATATATATACATGGAAACATCAAAATATTCACTACCATGGATAAATATACACATAACGGGGAAACCTATGTATATGTATATATATACTTACCTATGCATATGCAGGTGAGTCACCTAAGACCTGGAAACTTTAAATCACACTGCAGGGTCTAATGCACTACACAATAAATACTTAGAACCTAAATATAATTAAATATCCAAAATTAAATGGCGTGAAACCAAGAATCAAGGATAAAACTTCACCTCATATGGTTATGGAGGCACGATACCACATGGAATAGCCCAACTCCCTACCAATAAATCAATAGAAAGTCAAAAACAATCAAATATTCAAATAATAGAGGTTTAAAACAACTAATAAGAAGGAAAACCTTGCCCCAACACTTTGGAGGCAAACTAATACATGCTGAACTACCTCGCCTTTGGAGGCAGTTTGTGGAACACTCATGAACACACCCTGAGATATAATTTTCATTTCTTAATGTCAGAGAAGAAACCGAAAATCTATTTAAACTTATCCATAGGGTTCAACCGAACCTTAAAAAGTAATGGATAGGCTGAAATAAAGCTGGAAATGAAGAGAAAAAGGATTAGATGACCTTTCCTAGGAGATTTGGAGAAGAAATCGAATGCAATGGTGGATGAAATCAATGGATGAAGGAGGCCATAGAGAGGTCCATCATTTGTCCAGGGAGAACCCAATGGGGGTGTCATGTGTGGGTATTGGGGAGAAAGGAGTTGGTTTAAGTATTATTTTTAAAAAATTTAAATTATTTAAAATTGATTTTTAATACAGGTTTTTATGAACGGTTTGGGATACATGTTTTGAAAAACCGTGTGCCAAATATGAACCCCCTTCTAGACACTCGAGGCACCCCGCATGGGCTGGACACACATTTTAGAAACCAGTCGCCAACTATGAAGTGAATAGTGTTGAGATACTACCTCCAAATGCACACCATAAGGGCTAAGCGCATAGT
Organism: Viscum album; assembly: GCA_963277665.1. Taxonomy (NCBI): domain Eukaryota; kingdom Viridiplantae; phylum Streptophyta; class Magnoliopsida; order Santalales; family Viscaceae; genus Viscum; species Viscum album. Next base: position 2,092,694,688 of record OY728152.1, read on the forward strand.
TTGGAAAACTATGCCCAGACTGTGTGCACCGCAATTTTCCACCTAAAATGACCCACACAGCTTCCTACTATGGGGCATACAGTTTTAGACAATCTGTGCACCCGTTGCAGGTCCTTGAAAAGTTAGTTTTCTGGGTCCGGTGCTCCCGAAACTCCTCGAAACACCGGGGAATCTTAACGGACTTTCACCCAAGTCCAAAAACATCACTTTGAAAGGTTCAAACTCTTAAATTTTTTTTCTGAGCCTCATATTTTTAAAAAACATATGCACTAAATGAACAAGTTCAAAAACATTCTTCTTTTCATTCGGTTAAAAAAAGGACATTACAATCTTCCCACCTTATAACTTCTCATCCTAAAAAAGCCTTTGGGAATAATGAAAACATAACGAAACTTAATACGGTCATGAAACTTCATTCAAATGGTTGTGTTGCACTTCCAAATTCCCAACACACCTTTGAGTATTCATTTAGGAATAAGACACTTTATCCATCAACATCTGAGCCAATGCCCAATTTCCAACTAAAACACCAAGATGGATCTTACTCAAACATGTTCAACTAGAGACACGGTCACATCATCATCTCATCAAGTACTTATCCAAAGTCACTTCCCACATTTGGATTTAACATTAAAGTGGGGCAATTCCAAGTTACTACATTTCCCATAGTTATAATTTCTTTTCAAATCATACTCCAATCATTTTAATAATTCTCTTAGCATGATTTCAAACTTACCAAGTGGTCGATACCCTATCAACCCAATTTAACCAAGTTGAGCCAAATTATCATAAAATACCTTGAACAATACAAACTAAACCTGTCTCTACCTAAATTCTTTCTAGAATTGGACATTCATTGACCACTTTATTGGACAAGATAAAAAACTAGTTGAGACACTACGGCCGAACATTCAAGAAGACCCTCGGCTTAGATGGCTGGCATCATACAAACAGAATTGTGATTACTTCTCCCATGGAATCTCACATTCACAAAAAACATGTCCCCCAAATTACATACCTAACCTATAGTGATGTTCTCAACCAAACCATGAAGGAAACCACACATCCATCGTGAAACACCAAAATAGGACCACCGAACAAGCTCAATAACTTTTAAATCCTTAGTGTGGCATAATATTGGTGCTCTCTTAGCACATCTAGGATGATTTCAATATAGGGAACATTCTCATATCTTATCATAATAAATTAAGAGTATTTTAAAATTTACCAAGAAGTTCAGTCAAACCAAATATAAAACCAAACCAAAATGACCGTTGTGTCATAGCACCCGAGTCTCTAGTAAATCCATTCTGAAAATTGGGGTGAAATCAATTCCTTAATGCTCAGGTCACTCTACATGGAGATGACCCAAGACCACACTAAACAGCCCAGTTGATTCAACCCAACATCATATTTCCTTTTATGACCTTTCACTTAGACAATGATGTACCATGTCATCCACTACCAAAGAAAAGTAAAGGGTCGAATGACCAAATAAGTAGACAAAAATGCTTGTGAAATATCTAACCATCTAAAAACAAACATTAATAAATGCTAAATCCCATAAAAAATCAAGGAAAGAATAAACACATTTCTGAAAAAGGGTTTCATTGGAATCCAAAAGTCATACAAAGTAAAATGACGCCCAAACGATACAAAACGTTAGAATGGTCAAGGTAAAAGTTGGACATTTTGAACTCTAAGGGTGATACCTACAACAACTAGCCCCTTAAGAAGAACAAGCATCGAACCAATAATTTTATCATGCCCAAAAAAAGTCATTAGGCTCAAAATTGGATCATCAAGTCAATTATAATGGTTCTTCTTCAAGGAAACCCAAAGATAACTCAAACTAAACCTTACATGAGGGATTCTAAATAAATGACGCCACCACAAGTTCCATTTCTAAGCCCTTTAAATTTATTCACATTTAATGTTAAATCATTAAAATATTTAGTCAAACCTAAAGTGCCATTTTTCAAAACAAAACTCATGGAACTTGATTTTAACCAATTCCCTAAAGGAAAAATAAGAAAGCATATCCAACTTCATTTTAAAACATTAAACATCCATTGACATACTATCATTTCAATGAAATTTATCATAATAAATTCCTTTTTAATAGTTAAGGGGACCTACTAGGGTCCCATTAAGCTAAATCACTTAACATAAAATTAAAAATCTCTTTACATTTACAATCATTCCACATTTATAAACATCTCAAGGTACAACATTACATTTCCTTTAATATGGGTTTCCATTTCCCAATTCATGAAGTGCCCATACACTTCATGGAATAAGAATTGGATACCATTAATCCAAAAAAAATACATTCCTTAATATAACATGCTCAGATATATAACAGTTCAGCTGTAAGGGTGGCCATATACCAACATATAAACTGCCCATACACATTATAGTTTAGAATTTGGATCTCATTTACTAACCAATTCATCTTAGAATTCAAACCGTAGCAGCCTGTATATTTTAAAAATAGTTATAATCATAAAATACATTATGTTAATGATTGTATGAATATATGGGTTACCTTTTCCCAGTTATAAGGTGCCCATACACCTTACAATCAATAAGTGGTTTCTGTTTATTCACAACACATATGTTTTATGATCATGCAACCAATTACATGTTAACCAAATATATCATGTTATCATAAGTAGTAACATGGAATCATGTTGTAACACATAAGCATAGAATATAAATCAATGCATTGATTCTTGTCAGTAGGAAAACTTTAATCTGACTATGTGGCATGGAATTGTGCAATGCATGTGAATTTATTATGTTCCTAGTATAATTCTTGCAATGAAACATACTTTCCATATTAAACCAAGGGTAAAAATACCATAAAATACATAAATCATTAGTAGTGGAAAATAAAATAGTCACTTGAGGTGAAATCATATCAATTATAATAGCAAACAACATAAACAACAAACCTAGCCCTCGCCACTTGGTCATTTCTCATATGTGGGGTGATCAGACCCAAGGACAACTATTACCCAAGTTCCAACACATTCCTAATATCCGATATACCAACCCAAAAATAGTAAAAAAACATGAGAAGGAAAACACCTCCAATACCACTTTATAACATCCTGGACCGGCTTCCCACTAAATGGGTAGCCAGACTGTGGGTCACATGGCCTCAAGCATGTCTCTTTATACACCAGAGGCTACCTACTAGCAGTGAGGGTATTAGGAGGTGATGGTGGGGAGACTATAAACTCATATCAAAGTTGTACAATGATATTATCATATAATAAATAATAATATAAAGTGAAAATAGTATATAATGAATTAAAAAAGTAGTCGAAGAATAATATATTTAATTTAATAAATGTGGGAAATGCAAGATTATAAAATAGATGAATGCATTTCATAGTGATGATACATAATTTAAAGTTGTAAACACTAAATCAAGCTTTGAAACACAATAAAAAAGACACCAATCCCCATGGGTGATCTCCATGAGCATCCTAAGCTCTCGCTCGGTCCTATTCTCCTAAATCCCATGTATAAGAAATACATTAATCAACCTAGATCCTGCAAATATATGGCCTACTCGAGTACCAATGGTACTTAACCAAGGTGTTACAAGAAATCATAATAGGTTGGCACCCACAGTGCCAAGAATAATCTAGTGATATTTAAAATAGATAGTGTGTAGGTATGGAGAATTTAATAAATGGTACTACATAAATAAATAAACTCATGTCCAGGTTCTTAAGGGACACCTGATGGTTATACCAGCTTCAGATCGATGATGAATTAATATTTTGATCATGTCAATTTTGTGTATATATATAGTATCAATGTATATAGATATATATATGTTGGGGTGGCTCAAGACATACCTCCACCATCCAATTCTAGGGGTGTTCTCACGGTCTTCCCCTATCTCATGTTCAAGAAGTTTTAGTCTCTTGGCCTCGAAGAAATAGATTTATGTTAGGGTGGATTGGTACATACCACCACCATCCAAATTCCATGGGAGATCTCATGGTCTTCCCTTAACCTTGGTCTAACATCCCTTAGTCTCTTGACCATCAAGAATCTTTATATAAGTTGGGGTGGATCAGTACATACTACTACCATCTAAATTCCAAGGGAGATCTCATGGTATTCCCTTAAACTAGGCCCAAGTGCCCTTATTATCTTGACCTTCACACATATTTATATAATTTGGGGTGGATTAGAACATACCACCACAATCCAAATTCCAGGGGAGCTCTCACAGTCTACCCCCAACCCAAGTCCAAGATCCATCACTGTCTCTTGGCCTCCATGCATTAAATATATTCTGGGGTGGATCAAGACGTACCACCACCATCCAATTCTAGGGAAGCTCTCATAGTCTTCCCCCAATCCAAAACCAAGATCCCTTAGTCTCTTGGAATTCAAGAATATTTCTTTTTTGAGATCATAAGTGGTGTGGGGTAAGAATTTCTCCCACCCACATCATACATATAACTAGAATGGGGTAAGAATGCATCACATCCATAATAATTCAATCATTATTATAATTATAATATAATTCATAAGGCAATACCTATTATTCATTTTAAATAATCATACCATATTCATAATCTAATACATAAGGCAATAATTCTTTATAATTAAGACATTCATTCAAGGCATGCCATTTGGTATGAGTCATCTTACTCAAGGTCATCCCACTCAATTTTCCTAAACATGGAAAATTTATGTATGGTAAAATTTTCATGGTCATTGTAGTTTCAGTATTTCACTATCTGTTTAAAATCATTATAACCATTCCAATTGCCTTAACCATTTCATTATACTCATTAGGACATGGAAACTATACTTCAAGGACATAGGTGTAGAGGAGAGGTATTTTGGAAACAAGATAAGAGACCACATACAAAATTTAACTAAAAAGGGACCAAGAATCTAAAAATTTCATTTATTACCTATAAATGAAGCATAAGGAAAATAGTAAGGCAATAAGGATGGAAACATAGGAGTCTATCACTGTATTTTTTTCTTAAAAGAAGTGCACCACCATTGGAGAATTTTTATTATAAATTAATGAAATTTCTTATCAAATCATCAATACGTACTTTTAATCATTTCATCATCTTTATCAAAGAAATAAATTTATAATAAATTACCATATTTGGAAAAGCATTAAACAATAATGCATAGAATGTTCAATAAATTATCTAATGATTTTATAAACTAAAAGGTAAAGGAAATGGATCTTACCTTTGTGTGGAACTAAACCGAACATTTTGACTCTTGGTGCTATCTAACTAAGAGCTTCTACTACCCCTACTGAACATATGAACCTTCCCAGACATATAAGGACACACATACCCTATGCACACACCCGCATGGCCATGAACATGTGCAAGGGGATCCTTACATATATTTTATATGAATATACCCATATCCACTCACCTACATATGAATTATAATATATATACATAGGAACACAAAACCCCATACAAGTATATTATCCTTAGACTCGGTGACTTGAAATCAAACGTCAAGGTCCAACACACTACACAATAAATACTAAGAACCTTAAAATAATTAAATATCCAAAATTAGATGGTGTGAAACCAAGTAGAAAGGATAAAACCACACCTCGGATGGTGATGGTGTCCTGAAACAACACGATACAGCCCAACGTCCTACAGATTGATCAAGAGGAAATGAACAACACTCAAATAACCTAATAATAGAGGTGTGAAACAACGAAGTGGAAAGAAAACCTTACCCCAAAACATTAGAGGTGACCCAAAACACCTTGAACTGCCTATCCTTTGGTATCAGTTGTCGTAACATGCATGTACACATCCAGGAGACCATTTTCATGCCCTAATACTATTGAAGAAACTAAAAATATGGTTATCCCTATCCCTAGGGTTCATCCGAACCTTATACGGAGAAGGGTAGGTCAAACCGAAGTAGAAAATGATGAGAATGCTGAAAAGAGGGTCGTGCATTGGAGATTCAGATAAGAAATTAGATGAAACGGTGGAATAAATTTACTGATTAAGGATTTCAGATGGAGGTGTTTCACACTGCCATGGAGAACCCCATGGGGGGTGTCACATCAGGGATTGGATAGAAATAATTTAGTTTAGGTTTTATTTATTTATTTTTAATTTAAATTAATTAAAAATGATTTTTAATACAGGTCTCAGATCGCAGTTTGGGCCACACATTTTTACAAACTGTGAACCCCCTTTCTAGAAACCCTGGGCACCCCACATGGGCTGGCTATATAGTTTGTAAATGGTGCACCTACTGTGAAGTGAATAGTGTTGAGTTACTACCTCCAAACGCACACCACACAGGATAGGCACATGATTTTGAAAAATGTGTGCACCACCACTGTCCACCTGAAATGAGCTGCACGGTTTCCAGCTATGGTTTGCATGGTTTCAGACAAATCATGGGCCCAATTAAAGTCCATTAAAAATGGTTTTATAGGTTTGGTACTCCCAAAACTCCTTAAAACACCAAGAAACTTCAGGGTCCTTCACCTATGTCCAAAAACATGACATTGAATAGTTCCAACTCTCAGAATTTTTTTCCAATCCTCGGTTTTAGAAAAACCCATCCACTAAATAAAAATGTGAGAAAAACATTTTCCTTTTTATATAGTACAAAACACATGATATTATAGTCAATAACATCCTAATATTCTCAAGTGATGATGGGGTCAGGTAGTGTGATAAAATAAAATTCATGGGTGGGAAGTACCTCAATGTATTTCTTAAAACATTTCCCATTGACTATAAATCTCCTTTTAGTGTCCTCTTGTGGTATATCCACTACACCATAATGAAAAAAATTATATATAACATAATAACCTAACCATCTAGAACATAACTTACTAGGAATCAACTTCAGTTATGAATTATAGATTATGATGTTTCTCCCCTAATTAAAACTCTCTTTTTTGGATCATTTTATCATGATCTTCTTTTGATTATTCCTTGTAGATCCTTGAGTTCTTATATGATGACAATAATATATTTTCAAGATTTTGAATTTTCATCTTCCGTTCAATTCTCTATTGAGCCAAATCCATGTTTCATTTCATTATACCCCAATATTTACGATGCACTACCTCTATAGGGGAGATAATTGGCTTTCCAAAAAACAATATGAAATGAGTACACACTGATGGGAGTATTGCATGTTTCATATAATCCAAAAATGCATCATCCAAGCAATTTCTACAATCCATACAACTTGGATTCATGGTTTTATCCTAAATTTATTTGAACTCTAAATTTGAAACCTCGGCCTAATCATTTTTCGGGGGGTTCTATGGAGTATAAGTTTTATGTCTAACCTCATACTTTAAATGGAGGGAATCCAAATTATGATTTTAAAAGTGTGTCCCATGATCAATGTTGATATCCTTTTGTGCTCCAAACATAAAAAAATAAATTCCTTTAAAAAATTGACTACAACACTAGAATCATTAGTCTTGGTATCCTAAGCCTCCACTCATTTCCTAACATAATCAACAAAAACCAAAATATAAAAAAACAAAATTAACTAATAAAAGTAATCATAAAACAAATTCTCCATACATAAATAATATCATAGAATAATATGGGTTGTTGGGGAATCTCGTGTCTCCTTGAAATGTTTCCAGTGTGTTGGCAATATGAGCACAACTTACAAAACACATGAGCATCATGGAATAAGCTAGTACAATATAATCCAATTTCAAATACATTTTTAGCTATTTTTTGGGGTCAAAAGTGTTATCCACATGAATGTGTGTGGTGTAAATGGAGAAAAGACTCAAACTCATTAGAAATAACACACCTAATTACTTGATCACTACACATGTGCCAGAGGTAGGGATCATCCCACACATAAAACCTATATAAGATATATAATTTTTAGACTTGACGTTTCATTAAATTTTTAGCTATTTCAGAGGAAATAATGTATTTAACTAAATCCTTATACTAGTGATATGAATTTGAGAGTGTATAAAGATGTTCATTAGGATAAGTTTCTCTAAGTGGTACCTTGTTCAAAGTGTTAGCCTATAGTTTTTGAGAAATCTTACTAATGTGGCATGCTTCCATGTGTTCTAACCCCTTCTTTTCATTTATCTCAATATTTAATTCTTTAATAAAGAGAATGCATAAAATAATCCTAGGCTTCGTATATTTATTCTTCAAGAGACACCTCAGAGCTGCATGGTCAAAAAAACTACTTTAGAGCCCAATAAATATGAACAGAATATATCTATAGAAAAAATGGTGGAAAAAACTCATTTTCTATTGTGGTGTAATATTCTTAAGCTAACTCCAAATTCGTTGATGCATAATAAATAATATTAGAGAACCCTTTCACCCTCTATGATAAGATACCTCCAATATTGAAGTGGTATGTCTCACACATTATCTTAAAAGGAAGATCCCACCATGGGGTTTGTATGATTTTTGGACTGGTTATATGCTTATTTAGCTCAGAAAATGATACCCTAAAAGAATCTTAAAAAAAAGTCAAAATATTTTTCAATAAATCGAGATAATGGTATACCAATCTTACTAAAATTTATGATGGAGCATCAATAAAAGCCTACATTCTCTAGGAATGATCTTACATCTCACACACATAAATGATATGGAAAGGACGATATAATATGAACCTTAGATCTATCAACCTCTATTCCATTTTTTTTATACTACATGACCTATTATAAATCTATGATCTACCATGAAATGAACATTTTTCAATGTTCAAAACCAGATTCATCTCACTATCATGATTCAACACATTTCCCAAACTGAAGATACATTCATCAAATAAAGATTGAGACACTATAAAATCATCCCATAATACCTCCAAGAAGGCCTCAATGAAATCTGAAAAATACTCACCATGCATCTCTAAAATTTACCTGGATAATTGGAAAGTCCAAATTGCATCCTTTGGTAGAAAGATGTACCAAATAGATAGTTGAATGTAGTCTTATCTTTATCATTTGGGGGCTATAGGAACATGAAAATATATATATAATCTATCCAAGAAAAAATATTTTGTCTTTACAGCTATTCATTCAAGCATTTGATTAGTAAACGGGAGGGGTAAATGATCCTTGAAAGTGGATTGATCTATTTTACTATAATAAAAACACACATGCCACCTATTTTGCAACCTTATTGAAAATAATTCTTCTCTCTCATTTTTAAAAATAGTAACACTCTTTTTCATAGCCACATCCTAAATAGGAATCACCCACTAGAAATCTAAAATGGGATAAATGATACATACCTCAATCAATTTTCAACTTCTTTTTTAGCAACATATAGAATATTTGGATTAAGTCTCCATTGTGGATGCCTAACTGGTTTAGCCCCGCCCTCCAAAATAATTCTATGCATGAAAATGGAGGGTCTAATACCTAATATTTTATCCAAGGCTCACCCTATTCCCCTAATATTCTCCCTCAAAATACTCAAAAGTTATTCTTTATGTTCAAAAGGGATATTTTTATCAGTTATAATAGGTAATCTCTCACCACTCAACAAGTATGAGTATTTGATATTTTGTGGAAATGGTCTGAGTTCCAATGGTGGGGTGTAGTATGGATGGAGATATTTAAGGAACTAAAATATGTGTATAATAGACCTTAGTATTAGAGAATTAATCATCAAAATTAGGGAATAATGCATCAAATCCATCAAAATACTCAACAACCATGTCAAAATCATAGTGAACATGATCAAGATCAGAATATGAATCCACATAAAAATCAAATCCAAGAGAGGATTGTGCATTAAAAATAGGCTTGGAAGTTCTATTAGACATTATACTAGAACTAATGTTTATAAACACTCTAACCATTGGACAATCAAAATATATCAGGGTTTTTACATGGTGGTTCGAAAGGGAAGATAAAAAAATCCTAATGTCCTCTATGGGGTACTTCATTGACTCCATAACTTTAAATATCACATCCTCATTTCCAAAATCTAAGGAAAGTGTCCTCTTAGGGACATTTGTTATCATTTTTTTGTAGTTATAAGGAAGGAATACCTAAGATAATGGGAGGATGAGAATTTAATTGATCATATTCCATGTTAATCATATATAAATCTATTGGACTGATCATGTCTCTTTCCCAAATATCTACATACTCATGGAATCCCACTAGATATGTTATAGCTCTATTAACCAACGGTACTACTACTCTCTTCGAATTCAACTCACAAAAAATTAAATAATAGAATACAGAGTGAGGAATCACATTTATGGAAGCTCCAAAATCACATAAACCGTCATAAAATTTTAACTCCCCCATGGTTCATGGTTTGGTGAATGTCCACAGATCCTTTCACTTTTTGGGAATTGCATTACTTAGTGTAATGAGTACTGACACATTCCTTCCAAGATTATTCCCCCCATTTCCATTGATCCCTCTTCAATTTTTACAAATTTATTTTAAGATTTTTTCATTCCTTGGTATTTTCCTAAATGATTCAAGTATAGGGATTTTGATCTCAACATTATTAAATGTGTCCAAAACCTATTTTTTTCATTTCCTATATAGAAATATTATTAAATTTTACAACTTTATTTAAAAATTTTAGGGGTTTATGAGAAATATCATCAATATTTTTCTTACCTACATATTTCTCCTTAGGATTATCATCATCTGGTCTTGAATAGGGATTCTTTGGAGATGAGGTGAATTCAGGTGGAATGATAGGTGTAGATGTATCAGTCATTTTCTTACCACTTCTAAATGTGATATAACTGACATTCCCCTTAATATTTTTAGTAGTCTATTAAGGTAGGTTTTGGTAGTTTTTACTTATCATTTCATGGAGGTATGTTTCAATTTGGTTCATTTGTGCCTTCAAATCCCCCAACTCCAAAACTTGACTCCTCAACTCATTCTTTTTATTAAGAAAAATTTGTTTCAAATGGTCATAAATATTAGAATCTACCATTGTTTGATAATTCCATTGATGTTGACTTTTTTATTCTTGAGCTTCAAATATCCATTAGGGTTGTTGGAAACCCTATTGATAAGGCAGAGTGTGTGAGAAATTTTATTGAAAAGGGGGCATTTGTTGTTGTCCTGAACCATACCTCATGTCTGATTGATCCTTCCACACTTGGTTGTATGTTGGATAAAATAAATCATAATTATTCAAGGGATTTATTTGTTGTTATTTTTTATATGGTCTCCTATAAAATATGGATTCACATTATTATGTCTCTTGTAATTGAAGAAAATAGTCTGTTGGGAGGTTTTTTTCATGAAAAATTCCACAAGGCCTTATTAGAGAGGATTGGGATGTCTTTTTATCTAAAGAAATCTATCTAACTAGAGTGTTAACTTCTTCCAACTTAGTATTAATTAAATTATTTTCAATAGAATAATGAATTACCTAATATACTCCTCTAACATTTTATGTACCTCAATTGACCAATAATTTGGAGTTTTTTTCTATTTTTTAAATCAATGCATGTGCATCTACTAGTTTTTTGTCGAACAATGCCCCTCCATATTTGGTATCCACCATTCCCCTTTCCATAGGTGTGAGGAATTCATATAAGTATTGGATGAGAAATTTCTCATTGATGTGGTTATATGGGAAGCTTGAAGAAAACTTCATGAATCTCTCCTAGAACACATATATTGGATCCCCTTGTGATTTCTTGATTCCTAATATCTCTTTTTGAATATAAGTGGTCCTAGATGGTGGAAAAATTTTATCCAAGAAAATATGTTTCAAATCATTCCAATGTGTTACATCATCAGGTTGTAAATAATACATACAATACCTTGATGTTCCATCAAGTTATAATGTAATTTATCTTAGTTTGATGTTATCTTTAGAGACATTTATTAGATTTAGGGTCGAGAAAACCACATTAAATACCTTAAGGTGATTTTTTTGGTCCTCACTAGATAATCTATGAACATTTGGAAGAAGGTGAATTAACCTATATTTTAGTTCAAAGTATTATTTGAGGTTTGGGTATGCAATAAGATTTGGTAGATAGTTAATTTATAGTGTATACAATTATTTAATGGTTATATTATGTTCATTTTTATTATTTGAATCCATTGTTTGTTGTTTTATTTTTTATTCATAAGTGTTTCCAATTTTATTTTTCCCAAACTAAAGAAATTCAACAATATGGTGAATGTTGAAACTTTTCGTATATTGAGATTGTCTGATTTGAGGCCTATGGATGTGTTCAATCTTAGGTTCAAGATCTAATAGATCCATAGGATTATTTTTATTCATAAATAAAATACAAATGAAATGAAGAAAATTGTACCATAATAAAATTATAATAATTTTTATTTGATCGTCCATAAAAAAAGAAGGGAAAAAATTGAGGGAGGGGAGAGAAGGAAGAAATAAGAGAAAACAAAAGGATAAAATAAAAGTAAAAAAGGTACCTTTAATTTGTAAAATAAAATATATAACATCAAAGAAAAAAGACCAATTTTCAATGCATTGTTGTGTCCTCTCTCAAATGATTTTTGGTTTTTGGATACTTAGGTGTAGTAGAGTGGATGAACAAGGTCATCTCTCAAAGAGGTTGTGGTTAAAAAAATTCTAAAAATGTATTATTAAAATAAAGATAAATAAATACACCAATTTTAATTATGGGGGGTTTTATTTTTATAAAATAAGAAGAATAATATGTTTTTTGGAATAATATTGTATTTTCTTAAAATGGCATTAAGAAAACACAATGAGAAGATGTTTTTATAGAAAACTATTTCTAGAAGGAATAATAGATCTAACTATACCTCTTCACTTATGTATTGATCATTATCATTCAGATTAATCTTAACTTAATTATGATCCCCTGATTTTTTAATCCTCAAACCCAACATGTGTTAACTTAACCACAATAATGAAGTGAATTCAACCCTAGGTTTGCTTCAGAACATGAAATCATAGAACCTTATGTTGATTTTCATTAAAATGATAGATTATAGTTATATTTATATTATGAAACATTTCTATTAAATAAATGAGTATTTATTGAGTTTATGGAGTATATTTTAACTCTAAAAATTGATCCAGTGTGTTTCTGATTTACTGATTAAGATCGTACTCTCAGAATTTACAAATTACTCGACCTCGTGAGTTTTTTGAAAATTGTTAAATTTATTTCTTGGTTTGTTTTAAGTTTTGAAATAAATTCATGTATAATATTATGTTAATTAAATTTTCCCATTTATTCAAAACAAATAATTGAATAAGGTAATAATTAAACCAATTATTATGAAAAAACTACTCTTCTATGGGTGGTGTAGTCATCGTAGAAATGTTTTTCATTCACAAAAGTCATGGAAAGGGTATAACCAAAAAAAATTATACTCTTTATTTCTATACCAAATAGGATTATTGTATAAGAATAAATTTTAATGAAATAGTATAAATAAAGGAGAAACAAAAATAATATTAATAATGCCAACACAAATATTACAATATGACAAGGAGAAGAAGTCTTTGACGAAGGGATCATTGCTTCAAGATATCTCTCTGAGGATATAGGGATCTCAATAACCAAAATTTAGATAATAGGAATCCTATATAACTCAAAAATGGAAGCAATTCACTTTTTCAAACTCCTAATTGAGGTTCCCATGTTTCCATTTTATAAAAAAATGGGAATTGGTTTTGCGAACCTAGATTTCAAGAAACCACTTGTGTCACGTTTTTGGGTTGGTAAATGGAATTATCTAGACTTATAAAAAATATAAAAGTTTTTAATGGAATATTTAATATCAACAAGTAAAATTTAGTGTAAATTTTACATATGGAATTGGAGACGTAGTCAAAATAACAAACCTTACTTTCAACTTCGTGTAGATTTAGTTCTTTGGACAGATTAGTTTGTTTGGGTAACCAAATAGATGAATTGGTACTGGATTTCTTGATTTGTTTTGTATCCCACAATGTTATGGATCATATCACAAAATATAAACTCATTTAAATTCAATTATTTTTTAGGACATGTAAAATAGTGGACATATGTCCTTAGTATTCCATGCAGTTTTGCCACTTTTCCTTCTAAATCATCTCCGACCCTTCAAATCACCTCATTCTACAATAAAATCAATAAAAATATATAATTTTCCATTTTAAAAATTATAAAAATATAATAATTGAATCAAATTTTAAGTGAATTTTTTTTATATTTATATTTTTCAATAAAAAATTGGTTTAAAACAGTGATGTTAGGGATAAATAAAGTAATGAATCATGTTGTGATCAAATTTCTTCTAAAAAATAATTTGAAATGATATGACAATGAAAATAAATTATAAATCAATATACCCATTTTACATGATTTATTGAGGATATATGATCATGAAATATGATATGTATAATCTATTACAATATTAACACTATAGTAGGATATGTTTTGATCCAAGTAAATATGATTGGAATTTTTCCAACAGTTAACCTTGGTCATTGAATCCTAAGAGAGGTGTCAAGAATACGAAGAAATGATTCTATATAGGATGAAACAATCTTAGATACCTTATGGGATTTTTGAAACTCCATGTGGAGTCCATATTAGGTATCAATTTTTTAGAAATCAATTATACAATTTTGAAGGGAATATAATACCAAAAATATATTTTGAAAATGTTTTATGTTTAAAAGAGTTAAAAAATCCAGAAAATAATTTATCAAACTTTTTTTCATTAAAGTAATGAATCATATAGTTATTGAATAATGATGAAGTAATGTGTTTCTAAATTATGGAGTTTAATGCATTGTAATATATAAAAATTTATGGATCTTTATAATGAATCTATATTTTCAATTTATTTATCTTATATGATAAGATATTTGTTATTAATAATGAGTTTTTTTGAATAACATTATATGATAGTTTTAATATGAATGGTTTTTTATTCATTGGATTTTATAAAATAACTAAGAATAAGATTAGGTTAAAAGAATTTTTATCATGGATAAAAGAGTTTATCCATATTTGTTAAAGTATGAAAGAATGAGTTCATGCCTCCCAAGAGTGGGATACTCTAAAGAATAAAATATTTTTTTATAAAGTTCCTCTAATAACATAAAATAAAATATATTATATGTATAAAATAATTTTTTATTGAATATTAACACTTAATAGGAATTATGTCTTCATTATTACTAAAAAATATTATCTATAACATAGAATTATATTTTAAAGAGAATATAGTTCCTAAGAGGTTGTTAAGATTTTTTCTAGACATATAGAAGTTTAAAGTAAATTAATAAAATATTATTATAGTAAAAATTCCAAGTGAATATTGTGAAATATCCTAAATTAATTAAATGTTTCATTAAAGAAAAATGTACAAGTTACATATTATTTCCAAAAAAATCAAGGAAACTTTTGATAGAATAGGTTCTTGAGGATGGTTATGAACATAAAAATTATTATAAGTAGAAAAAGGGAGTTATTATATTTCTAAAATTATATATTTTGAAATAATGTAGTTTTAATACCTGTTTAATGAGTTTAAAATTAGTAATATGATTCATAAGTCTCACCATTATTCAAAAAACATTCCTTATAGAAGTTTCTCACAAAAGAGTTTAGTGGGATGATTTTATCATATGGTCACAGAGAGATGTTCTTTGATTTTAAATAGATATGCAATGAGTTTAATAAAACCCAAAAAGTGTATAAAACATAAGGACTTAATAGTATTTTATCATATGTGATATGATTATATAGTCACTTATATATGGTTTTGTTAGTATTATTAATATAATTTAATAATATAAAATGTTTCAGTTTATACAAAATTAAGTCTTGACATTATCATTATTTTATTTTTTATATATATATTGTGTGAAGTGTAATGATAATTGACCTCTTAAACAAAACAAAAATTAGTTATCCATAACTGATATTCATTATGGTGTATTATAGGATATGAATAATTCTTAAGGTTTTAAGGAGTGAAATTATTATATTAGGATACAAAATATTCCTATAACACACAAAACTTGTTTTTTTCACTCGATATCCCACCAAGTATACATAATGTATTGTCATACACTATGTATTGGGTATTATTGGTGTGAATATTTCATATTGAATCCTCATATCTAAGGTTTGTGAGATACCTAGGATGATAAACTTCATACTTTGATATATTTCTTATACAATACTTAAGGATTTTATAATCATAGAATGGTTTGGTACATCGTTAATCACGTCATTAGTTGTATCTTAACCATGTTGGTATTTGTCCACTCATGTAATGAGTATAACATGTATTTTATATATTGAGACATTTTAAATAAGTGTATGTACATACCAAGAAAAATTAGATATATTGTGTTTATCTATTTTGGTTAGGGACATGGGATGTGCTCATTTACTTAGATAAATGATATATGATGTATTTATTTCCCTAGTCAGTTTATACTCATATAATTAAGGATAATTGGTGAGGGTATATGGAATTGACATACTAAAACTTTTATGGTAAATTATTTCCGTAGATAAATAGAATATATGATTATATCTATTTTAAAATTTTACAACTACTGTACACAACTATAGATATATATTTGTTTGATAAATATTACAGTAGATCCCATTGTAGCTTGAGTAGCATTGATTCTTTATTAGTGGTTACTCTTTTATTAGATTTATGATTTTATGAATTCTTATTTTTATAATGCTTCAGAGGCCCATTTTGGTTGACTAAATAGGTATCATGTTTTATAAAACTAATATAGCTACTCTAAACATGCTTTAGTGTTAATTGAAAATATTTTTTTGAAAGAAAAACTATAAGGTATAATGTGTGGTTTAATACAAGATGAATTTGATGATATACATTTAAATGTGTTTTAGATGATATCCAATATGATTTTTGGATATGGTTTCATAAATTAATTTATAATATAAAATATAATGTTAAATTACATATAATTATATGAGGATTTAGTGATAATAAATAATTGATATAGATATTCCATGGAGACATATAAATTTGATATATATTTAGATATATATTTTGGTAGGATATGGTTGTATCATAAATCAAGTATATGTTTCTATCATACTACTACTACTAAAAAATCATAATGAATGATTAAGATATGTATTATGGAATATAATTTTACTGTATGATCCATATAACACTCTATGACTGAGAGTGGAAGATGAGTGTTAAGTGTTAACATTTAGGTGATCTTTCAAATTAACTAAGCTATCATTGATTAAAAATTTATAAATATTGAATTCTTGGAGTATGAATAGAAAATACTTACAAATATTAATAATTAGTATGACACTTACTCATGCATTGAGAATGTATAATTAAATTTTTGAGAAGCTTGTGAAGTGTCCTCAATGCCTATATAATGAAGCTAGGTCATTGAATTCGAGGTGTGCGTTCCTCTCCCATTATTTCACTATAAATTCTTACTCTCTCAAATATTTATTACATCATCTTCCTTATCCATCATGAAATAAATTCATATCATACTCATGAAGATGATCACACCCAAGCATCGGGTCATTCAATTGATATGTGGATAATCCCCAGAGGGAAAATTTTTTGGATATTTTGTAGTGTTATTTATAAAGCACTGACCAAAGATAGATGAAAAGTCTCATTAGTTCTAGGTACATGGTGTTATCCAATTTAGTTTATACATGGTTTTAGTTTTCAATGAATAGTGAAATTGGTATTTATGGTTTATAATTTATTTTTATATATTTAATAATTTTTATTCATTCCTTAAAAGCCTATCAAGTATGATTTGTAGTATATGGAATGGAGTGTGGCCTCACCCTATGTGAGCTAGTGGTGGTATGATATGTGATATGTGATGTGGTATGGTACCACACCCATAGTGATAGGGAAGTGGTGTGGGATGTGATATGAAATCAGATTCGGTATAAGACCCTACCCTGAGAGAAATGATAGTGGTTAGGGCTTAACTATATTCCCTTGTCTAAAGAAATGGGACTTGAGATAGATTATTTTTTCAAGTGACTATTCTTTCATTAGATTTAGCTCATCCATGTTTGTTCAGGGGTTTTTATGTCATGGTTAGCTCATTAAGACCCAACTTGAATGCTTGTATGTCATATGTTCTATTTATTTGTTTTCCCCACTTAAACAGGAGTATATAATACTATAAATTATAGAAACTAAAATTCCCTACTTATATGTATTTATCACATCCAACATGGGTACTTTGGTTCATGTGAAAACATTTTATTTCAATTTCTAGTGACTGATTGTACAGTGGATTGGTATGGATCAGCTTAATTGGATTTGGAGATGGGTTTTAAGGTGATGTGATGGGTTATAATAGAGACTCGTATATTTTTGTTTATTAATTTTTTATATATGATCATCCTAGTGGGAGATATATGGGATATATTTTTGTATGGTGTTTATTTTAATTGGTTATAGTATGGATTTGTATTTATTCATTAATGGTTTTTATAGGTTGTAATTTCGTACTTGTGTACTCTAATATGTTACTTTGGATTACTTCGTTTATTTATTACTTATATATGGTTGTTATATGGAGAGTATATTTTCCCAAACATTAATTATAGAGTCTTGCCTCTATTTGATAGCCTATGGTGTATGAGGAGGTGCAGCTGAGGTCAGGTATCACTCTATCTATATTGAATTTTGGGAGATTTTATTCTGGTTATTACATGATATGTTAGGATCTCTCGAGTTAAAATAATAATGAAGAAGTAGCTTATGGTATAATTGATCAAGGAAGATAAGACCTCCTGTTATAGCCTATTAATTTCTCAAACACTTTATATAGGACTTGGGATACTCCTAATAATTTCATGCATTTATACGTTCATTTATATCATATGAGTAAATGGTTTATAGTTTCAACACATTTGTAACCCCTTGATCATTGATAAATTTATCTTATAAATAAATTATAGAATCTAATATATGTTTCATTATATGAAATTTTTAATGATCAATTACTTATCACATCTATGAAAAATAAAATCTTAACTTTCAGTATTAATCTTCCTTTATAAATAATAAAATGAAAAGTAACCATACTATATAATTCAACCTATGACACTATATTATGATATACCCATATTAAATGTTGTGATTTGAAAATTAAATGGAATGATATAGTATATCATGCCTGACAATATACCCTTAAGCAAGTAATATGATATGCCTTATATTCATCCATGTCACACTCTACGAAATGCTCATATTATCAAATACTGTATAGCCAAAAACATTATGTGATTTATATTTGATTTAGTGTATCTCTTTGTCAATATTCCACTTGCATTAAATTTTGGTAGACTCTGTGCCATTTTACCTCATATTTTATCACAAACAATAACTTGTGAAATCATATGTAATTTCCCAACCATAGAATCCCAGAGTTGGTGCATTATTTTAATACATTGGCATGATTACAAGGAATCATGCCCTGAAGGACTGATCAGTTTTTGCAGTCTTGGAAAATATATTACATACCCGAACATCACATTACACATTCAAACATAAAACAAAACATAAATAATCCTTTTAGAATTCCATTATTCCCCTAGATTAACCTTACATATCAATATTAATACACTTCTTGGAATCCTGGGAGAACAAAACATAAGAAAGGGGTGATCTTAAATGCTCATTAAGGGTAAATAATTTAGAGAAAGTTATAAACTTTTAAGGAAATATTTGTAATAAAAACAAAATCCTTTTAAGCATAAAAATTAACATAATATGGAAAAAATAAATAAAACATTACCATATAGACATACACATGGATATTTTACTAGTTGAATAATCCCATGTAATAACTAATTTCATAATGAGCGAATGCAAAATTTCAGACATCATAACCACATAGTCAAGGTCTCATGCCAAGATTACAAATAAAAATTTTGTCAAGTAATTGTTCCAAGACCCTAATTTGTCACATGATACCTACCGATGCATCAAGAGACTATAACCCCCCCGTCACATACTAAGTCCAATTCATTCCTTATTTGAAAAAGGGTGAAACATAACACAGACATTCATACAAAACTAGCATATGAAATGTCTATAATTTAACCATAAATCATTAATGGTATAGAAAATAACATCCACATTCAAACATATCATAACTCATTCAATACAATATATAATATTGTGTTATATTAAATCAACATCAATCAATAATAATATCCAATAAAGGGTGTTAACATAGTTGAAAATAATCAATAAAACTCATTGAGAAAAATATACCTTTTTCATGAAATCATTTAAAAGTCATAAAATTTCGAAATGAATGAATTTAAAAGAAATTTTTTAATCAAAGTGTCCCATTCAACTTTGAAACTTTTGAAAGGAATTAACATTTTATAACATTCATGTTCATTTAAATAAATCCTTAAAACCATTTTGAAAACATGGACATTAATGAGAATGATTTAGAAGAATAATTATTTAAACCATTTAAAATGATAATTTAGTTAAATAGTACCCTAAAAAAGAATCTTTTTAAAACTCTTTTATGAAACATTGACATGGATAATAAATATGTCCTAGTAAAAACTTACACATAAACAATCTTGGATAACAATGAGATTGAGGAATTAGCCCTTACCTTATACTCTTATTTAGTGGAGGGTATGTTTAACCTCCTTTATAATGACCATAGTATGTTATTAAATTATACCAAAATCGTATTAATATTTATTATATCATACTTGATTCATTTAGGGATTTATATTACCCATTTAGTAATAATTTTTATTTTAAAATAACATTTTGGGTAATAATCGCTTTCTTTATCGTACGTGGTTTAACATGTTATTATTTATTGTATCACTTATATCCTGATTTAACAGCTTCCAGAATATAAAACATTATTTATGTATAATATATATTCAGAATATTAATATGTATAATATATAGATATATAAAATGAAAAACACAGTTTATGGAGATGGTAGTCCATACATAGGCATAAATGTTGTTTCCATTTTCATATCGTATTGAATGGAAGTAAGTGAATGAGATATATGTAAATATATATATATATGTGTCTATATATTCCCAGTATCATTATTATTTAATATATTACATACTTATTAATAATATATATTTTTATAATCATCGTAGAATGGTGAACGTGGAAATGAATCTCATCGCATCACGGAGATGGTAAACCGTACGTACACACGAGCGACGATATCATTCAATTGATGGTGAAATTGTATGTATTTGGATGGTATATTATATATAAAAAACCATTAATATTTTGTATTTATTATTTACATCAATTATACTCATTATTATACCCATCCAAATAATGATGTGTTGAATAACAAACTACACCATGACGTGGAGACGGTAAGTCGTACGTACGCACTATGGCGACTTTTTCATTCATAGGATGGATAAAATAAGGAATTTTGTTGTACGATATTGATAATAACATCTCAGTATGTTTAAGGTACTAGAGGTATTATTTTGGTATGGAAAAAACAAAGAAAGAGGATGTGAAAGAAGAAAATATCTTTGAACGAGGTGATGAAATAATTACCTCCTCTTCAGGTCCATCCCTCTGATTTGAACAAAAGTGCTTCTTAGGTTGGATTTATGATCAAATTAAGGCCACTATATTTAATTGAGGGTAGTTGGGAGGATATTTGGGAAAGTAATTTCCCAGGAAAATGGATTTTGAGGTGTGAATTTAAGAGAAGTGTAAGTACCCTTTTATAAGAGATGTGAGGGGCACTTTAGGACAATCTTGAAATATTAATTTATTATAAATTAATTTTCTATTTATAATACCTTGAAATAGATTTATTTAGACTATAAGGTGGGGATGGGTCTAAATACTTCCAAATAATAGGTTTTAGACTTATTTAGGTCACCGTATTAACCTTATCTTTTAGATTTAACTCTTTGTTAAATCGTTTAACTTTTACAATGCCTTTTGTATATTTATATAACATAGTTAATAAACTTACTATAAAATGCCAAGAGAACCTCAAGTGGTAAATTAATGAAATATATATCATTATATAAGTCATTCTGTCAAATAATATATTTTTAGGAATATTATATTATTTAATAAAATAGTATTTGTTTTCAAAAACTCATTTATGTCAATTTTAACACTAGTATTTTTTTGTTAAAGTCATAAAAAAAATTAATTACTTCGAAAAAACATTGAATCAACCCTAACAAGTCAAATTCACCTATAAAAGTTTTCTATGTCATCAAAGGTATTAATTTACATTTATTTTTATATTTATAAGACCAATTATTTTAATCATTCGCTAATAAGGTAATAATTGCATCATTATTGTGTCATAAATAAATTTAATTATTAAATGTCTAAAAAATATAAATAAAATACCATGATGTAGGAAATATTTTTAGATTTCTAATTAATATTTATATTTGAATTTATCTTATGTATAACTCTATATTAAAAATGGTCTAGTTAATAAACTTTGAATTTAGCACTCTTAACTCTTCTTTAAATAAAATATAATAAACAACCTAATCTAACCCAAATGGATCAAAAGGAAATTATTTTTGTCTTAAGGGTGATTTTAGTCTAACTAAACTTATCCAATAGAATTAGGACATGTGTTGGGATAATTTTAATATTATTTTTACCTTTAATTACATTATTTAATTTTTACTGTGGTAAATCAAATTCAAAAGTGACTATTCACCAAAAATTATTTTCATTCTATTGGACCTCATTTTACTTAATTATGTCAACCATGTCTCCTAGATTTGTGAAAATTCAATTCACATAAGTGTTAAAATTACATTTTATGCAAATTTGCAAATGTACCGAAAAGGTGGGTAAATGTGCCTAGAAGGTGGGTAAAAAGACGTTAAAAAGGTTCAATAAACTTTTATATATCTAATATTATTATAAAATGACTCCAATTAATTAAATTAGAATAATATATTTATTATTTATCTATTTTTATTTTATGAAAAAAAATTAATTTAAAATATTAATTTAAATGAAAAAGTCGATTTTTATCTACAACCTAGTGTTTTTCACTATTCATCAAAAATTGAATGTTTTTAGAAAAATACCAAAAAATCACCCAAAGTTAATTTTGATATTTCAAATTAAAAAATGATAAAACTTTTACCAAATTCAAAACATAGAATTTTCATTAATTAATTTAAAATTAATTTTTGTTGCAAAAACCAGAAAGCACGTTTTGAAGAAGTAAGAACTATCAAGAAATTGGCATGTGTTTATGTACAATTTAAATGTGAATTTACATACAATGACCTAAATTATATTAAATGATTAAAATATAATAAAATTATACTTTTAAACCACTCAAATATATAATTTACCACTATAAATTATTTTGATTAAAAAAGTTGTTTTTAATTAAAATTTATTATTTTTCACTATTCATCAAAATATGAAAGGTATCAGAAAAGTACCAAAAAAATTTACTAACAAAACTTTTATGTCCCAATTCTAAAGAATAATTTAATTTCATTAAATTGAATTTATAAAAGTGTCAAATATTTTATTTAAAAAGGGTTCCCTATTAAAAGGCGAAAAACTACATTTTTTGAAAAATACTTCTTTTTTATGAAAAATTGAATTTGTCTTTATATTATGTCTAAGAAACATAAAATATAAATTTTAAAATTATATAAGATATATACATAATTCAAAATGTGGTTAATACTATTCATAACCACTTTTTAAACGGACAGTTTGATAGGTTGTGATGTTCTTGAACTCAATGTTGTATGTAGCGCAAGCTATTGAATTACTTTAAAGAGATAAAGTACTATGAAATCATGTGGTGTTACATTATCCCCTCATTCAATAAATTGATTCCTCATAATTTGAAATTGTTCATCGAAAATAAATGGTTGAAAATAGAAAATGCCTTTGTGGAAAACCCACATCGGAAATAAGGTTAATAAAATTTAGTCTTAATAAGAGGGAAAAGGAAAATGAAACAGTAACCACCAAATAAGGATTTGTAATAGGAGAACATTGTTGGGAATTAGAGACACATAATTGGAGGGAAAATGTAAATATTTATATGGAGTAATTGAGGTCATTAATCATAAATAAGTGAACAATAAATAGAAAGTTTACGTCCTCAAAGCCATAGATCTATGATGATTTAAAAAATCATCGGTTCAAAAAATCATAAGGAATAAGGATAAAAAAATTTGTTTTCAGATCCTTTTCCTAAATTTTAATAATTAATTTATTCATATAATAAGAAAATGAAAATCCTCAACAAGTAGAGTTCCATCCTTTAACTAATTTCTACCACAAACTCATATTTCACTCCAAAAGATAATAGAACTCAAAAATATTGTAGTTATCATAATCATATATAGATTCAAAAATAATGAATTTATAATTTATCAGTCATAACAATTAAAAAACACTACATTATACAAACCAGGACATCATGTAGGCCAGGGGTAGGTGATGCACCCTTGTCGCCCTTCGGTTGTGGGTTCAAGTCTCACGGCCTTTCCAGATGTGATGGGTTGTCGCCTGACCTTTGGTTTGTCCTTTTTATAAAAATTCAAAAATAATATTAAGAAATGATTTAACCTTAAACAATAGTATCCAATTTCAAACTTAAATTAGTCCAACCTTTACACTTTTCCAAAATACTTCTTTCCAAACTCACAGTCCAAAATTTATAAGGAAGGTAAACATAATGAAGATCTCTTTTTTTAGATAATAACATGTGAATACCTTCATCATACATTCTATTAAAACATGGTAACACCTTGAATTACCATAAAAATTTATTGATTATTTTCATCCACCCTTATTCCTTATAGAATACTTGATATAGTCCTTAAATCCATAAATTTTGTAAACTCCAACAGTAATGCAATGTACAAATCAATAATCAGTTTCAAGGTAGTAAAGAATATCCAAAATAATTTATCCAAATCCATCATATCTTATTCAAAAATCACTACCTTAGTATAAATACCATATTAAGGATTATCTTTCTCTCAACCATATATTTTCCAAAAACTTTAACCAGCAATTGAGTCACTTTTCTTGGTACCACACGATCTCAAATCCGTAATGAAATAGTACTGCAGTGCAATCCTTATATACTTTATAATTCTCATAACTTGTAAATCATTAATAAAATACTAAAATGACCCAATTATTTAATAAAATATTAAGAACACTAATCATTCAACTTCATCTAAGGTAGTATAAAAACATGATTGTGGCCTCCAACCTTTTTAATACATAACTTTTCATTACATTTTACGTACAGAGGATCTTTAAGGTCTAGAGTCTTGGAAATCAGGAATAATAAAACATGAATACAACATAAAACATTATTTTAATCCACTTGTAAGGCTGCAGCATATGATCATCCTATTTACAATTACTACCTTTCATATCCTAGAGACATACATCAAAGGAAAGGGTGAGCAGAAGGCCCAGTAAGGGTAAACAAGGGAATCAGTGTACTTGTGATATCAATAAGAACATGAATAAAAACATAAAGATATAAGAAATGGAAGTATAGGAATATCATAATGAAAATAACTTGAAAAATAACATGAATATGTGGCTACAACATTTCATTTAGACATTCATGAACATATCACCAAGGTCCATCCCCAAGGTTTCATAAAATTTACCAAGGTTATTCACCAAGGTATCGTGAAACTTGTCGTCTCTAGAGATTAAATATTTACCCAATGCATTGTAGAGCTATCAGGGAGCACCATTAATATTTATTTACTTACATGTGAGACACATAGATCATATTAAAAAATTTCATAAATAACCCATATAGAATAAAAGAAATGGGTTTCATTTCAAAATCGTGACATTTTAAAAGCTCTTAAAAATAAGATCATTATATCATTTATAACCCATGGAAAGGGAGTGAGGGTTATATATATTTCCATTACAGAATCAAATATATCATATTTATATATTTATTAACACGCATAGAAACGAAATAGGTCTGGGTATTCACATAAATAAACAAGGAAATATCTTGAGAGAAAGAGATAAAAATTTCGAGACAAAATTTCTGCAGCATAACGACTATATAACATGGTTTTAGAAAACATTTAAAATATAGGGTACATGGGTCAACCACTCATAAATAATCATAATACAGTATGGGTACTGAATAATATCATGGTATGGATATTTTAATGAAATACCACATGAAAAGGAAACATGAAATAAAATATAATATGCAATTTCTTTTACGAGAAATTTGGCAGCCTAACGATGTAAAATAAAAATTCAGAAAACAAATTGATGAGAGATGAAAGGCTCTATCATCATTTGTACATGAAATATAAAGTAATAAGAACATATAATAACATACCCTCAACATAAAGAGATGGAAATTATAAGACACAACATAAAGGATGTCAAGACTTAAAAGAGGAGGGTGAAAGAATCCATTACCTTGAAGAGTAACTTCGAAAGATTGAAAGTCGGGACCTTAGGAGGCCTAAGGGAACCTTGTGAGGACTCCTTGGGAGTTAAGGAGACCAGAACTTCATTTATGAGGATTTATAAGTGAATATAATGAGGTAAAGGCTTGGTATTTATTGGACAAGTGAGGGGACAAGTCATTAATGGCCAAGGGACACCTCATCGGTGGTATTGGAAAAACAATGGGATTTACCATGGTATTTGCCCATGGTATTGGCCAATTGGGATACTTAATACCTTATTTTACTATTAATAAGTCAACCAGAATTATTACATAATTATTACATCTTTAATGATGTCATTAAACACACGAAACTAAAAACTGTATTTTCACTAATCACTGAAAATTCATTTTTTTCAGAAAAAAACCCCCAAAAATCATTGTAACCTAATATCGATTTTCTGAATTCAAATAAGACCTCTATTTTATAAAAATAAATTTCTAAATATTTTTAATTTAATTTTTAATTAAAAAACACTAATCACCCAAAAAAACTAATACTTGACTAATAATTTTTGAAATAGTTATTTACCTATTTTATTGAATCACATTACTTAATCAAGATGCCTGAATTATATTAATACTTTATCTAAGTGATATTACTAATACAATTGGTCACATTACTAATCCTAAGTGTAAAATCACTATTCATAATTTACTATTCATAAAAAAATTAAGTTGGTCTTATTAGATTCTAAATTTCTTACTGAACACAATTCTAGAAGACCATTTTCTGAAAATCAATACACATCATTAATTATTTAAGGTTTAAATAAATATTTTAAAATATTCCCCTTTTCCAAAATTCATCAATATACATCCTATATTTATTCGAACATTTGAAAACAAAAACAAAAACTTCACCATAGGAAGAAATCACAATTTTATTTATCTCAAAGGATTACACAAAGTAGCTACGGTCTCGTTGCATAGCCCCTTATAACCCCAGAATAGGATTTAAGTGTAAGGTGTGCTAAAGTGAGAGAATATGAGGGTGGCTCGGCCAACATTTCTCGAGTGGTGATTTCTATAAGCTTGAACGTCTCCCGAAGGGGATTCCACTCCAGCTTCGCACAATAAAGTTCCGCTTGGGTTTGTTCTAGAGCAAAGACCATTAGTGTTACCTCTTTCCCATGTTTCGCCAGATGGGTTTCGATTGGCCCGAGACTAATGGATGGGGCCATAAAATCTTCTTTATGTATTAACCAAGATCAATTGTATTTATATAAAACAAACGCAACATTTAGTTTCCAATGGTCATATTGACCAACGGTCATATAACAGTTGAAACCCAACAGTCTCATTTTAATTATACTCAAATTATTAATTAATGAATATAGTTTTGTTGAGTATAAACTAAAATAACATAGAAAAATAGGAAACAAAATTTCCTTCAAAATTTAGGGTCGTTACATTCTTCCCCCGTTAAGAAATTTCGTCCCTGAAATTTTAACTCGTATCCTTAGAAAATAAAAGGTGTGGGTACTTCTGCCTCATAGACTCCTCTGGTTCCCATGTGGCTTCTTCATATTTGTGGTTTCTCTACAACACCTTAATAAGGTGGGTAGTCTTTTTTCATAGAACCTTGTCTCTATGATCCAAGATCTACACTAGCTTCTCCTCATAAGAGAGGTCATGTTCCAGTTGTACCACCTCTGGGTTTAGTACATGTGAAGGGTTAGGTATGTTCCTCCTCAAGAGGGATACGTGGAAGACATCATGAAATTCAGTTAGATTTGGAGGAATTGCCAGCTGATAGGACACTACTCCCATGCGATCAAGGATTTCATAGGGGCCAATGTACCTAGGGCTGAGCTTCCCTTTCTTCCCAAACCTCATGACTCTCTTACAAGGTGAAATTATAAGAAAGACCTTGTCACCGACATCAAACTCCAAGTCCCTTCGATGGTTGTCGGCATAGCTCTGTTGCCGACTCTAAGTAGCATTAATGTTTTGTTTGATGGCATGGAATTTTTCTATCATCTCTTACACAATATCAGGCCCAAGAAGCTTTCTCTCACCAGCTTCATCCCAACAAGTAGGAGTTCTACATCGCTTCCCATATAGAGCATCATAGGGTGACATTTTAATGCTCGAGTGGAAGCTGTTTTTATAAGAGAACTCAACAAAAGGGAGATGTTGATCTCATCCACCCTTAAATTCCATTAAGCACATTCTCAGTATTTCCTCGAGTGTTTGAATAGTCCTTTCATATTGGCCATCAGTTTGGGGGTGATAGGCAATAATGAAATTCAATTCAGTGCTCAGAGTTTGTTGAAGACTTCTCCAGAATTTTGATGTGAACCTTGGATCATGATCAGATACGATAGAAAGTGGAACTCCATGTAGCCTTACCACTTCCTTCACGTAAATGCTGGAAATTTGATCAAGAGAGAAATATTCCCAGATAGAGATAAAATGGGAAGTCTTGGTGAGATGGTCCCCAATAACCCATATCGCATTGTTTCCTTTGGATGTTCTCGTAAGACAAGTGACGAAGTCTATAGTGATATTGTCCCACTTCTATGCTGATATGGGTATTGGCTGCAATACCCCATTAAGAAGTTGTCGCTCTGCCTTCACTTGCTGACATACTACGCACCTTGAAGTGTAGTCAGAAATCTACCTTTTCATATTATCCCACCAATAATGATCACGAAGGTCCCTATACATTTTTGTGCTTCCAGAGTGTATAGAGAAAGTAGAGCTATGAGCTTCATCCATCAGCTCCTTCATTATTTCCGGAATAGATGGAACACATAGTCTTGTACGAAATCATAGTACACCTTATTTATCAATATTGAACTTATGAAACTTTCCATCCTTTGCAGCCTCAAACTTCTCTTGTAACAAAGGATCTTCTTTCTGATCCTTCTTGATCTTCTCTAGCAATTACGGTTGAGAAATCATTTGTGTTAGGGTTGATTATGTCCCTTTCCTTATAATTCCCATGTCCAGCTTTACTAGGTCATTGATCAAAGGATCTTTCTGAATCCTCATCATGGAAATAACAATTGGTTCTTTCCTGCTTAATGCATCAGCAACTTTGTTTACTCTTCCAGGGTGATAATGAATTGAACAATCATAGTCTTTAAGAAGTTCCAACCATCTACTTTGTCTCATGTTCAATTACTTTTGTGTGAAAATATACTTCAAACATTGATGGTCTGTGTATATATCACATTTCTCCCCATAAAGATAGTTCCTCCATATCTTCAGAGCACAAATGACCGCAGCCAGCCCCAGATCATGCGTAGGATAATTCTTCTCATGAATCTTCAACTGTTGAGATGCATAAGCAATGACCTTGTCATTTTCCATGAGGACGCACCCAATCCCTTTTAGAGATGCATCACTGAAAATAATGAATCCTTATCCACTTGAGGGAAGAGTTAACACGGGTGCAATAACCAATCTCTTCTTCATCTCTTGGAAACATTACTCACACTCCTTTGTCCAGATGAACTTGACCCCTTATAGAGTTAACTTGGTTAATGGATTAGAAAGTCGTGAAAAGTTTTTCACAAACCTCCTATAATATCCTTATAATCCAAGAATACTATGAATCTCAGTTATTGTTGTAGGTTGAGGCCACTCCTCTATAACTTTTGTCTTTGTAGGGGAAACTGTGATTTCTTCATTGGATACAATGTGCCCTAAGAAAGTGACTTGTTGTAACCAGAAATCACATTTATTGAACTTTCCAAAAATCCTCTACTTCCACAGATTTTTAAAAATAACCCTTATATGATCTTCATGCTCCTCGCAACTTTTGTAATGTATCAGAATATCATCAATAAAAACTACCAAAAAGTTATCAAGTTTGTCCTTAAAGACTCTATTAATAAAATCCATAAAAATAGCAGGTGAATTAGTTTGTCTGAAGGGCATAACAATAAACTCATAATGCCCATATCTCTATTGGAAGTCAGTTTTTGGAATATTTTCTTTCTTAACCCTCAATTGATGATAACTAGATCAAAGATCAATCATAGAGAAGAATTGAGCCCCACGAAGTTGTTCAAATAAGTCATCAATTCATGGAAGAGGGTATTTGTTCTTCACTGTGATCCCATTCAGTTCTCTATAATCAATGCATAGCCACATCGATCCGTCCTTCTTCTTTACAAAGAGAACAGGTGCTCCCCAAGGAGACACACTTAGTCGGATAAACCCCTTCTCTAAAAGATCTTGGATTTGTTTCTTTAATTCCTCCATCTCTGCATTTTCCATCCTATACGGGGTCTTTGATATCAGAGGAGATCCAGGTAAGAGTTCAATGGAGAAATCCACCTCTCTTTCTGGGGGAGGTCCAGGAAACTCCTCCAGAAATACATCAACGTATTCTTGGACGATGGGGACATTTTGTATCATCAAACTCTCATATCCTTCTTCTTCTTCACTGATCAAATCCATAAAGAAGGATATATGGGATTCTTTTATACAAATATGAGGTTGAGATATCTCTCCTTGGAATATAACTGTAGGTTTTCCATTCAATACTACGGATATTTCCTTCCTTCTACAATTGATCTTAGAATTATACTTTGAGAGCCTGTCCATACCTAGTATAATGTCAAAATTCAGCATGGGAATGACTACTAGATTTGGGTTAAGATTTTTCTCACTAAAGTAAATACTAGAGTTTCTAAACACAGACGATGCATGGATAGTCCCACCAGGAGTCTTGACTGACAACTCTACTTTTAGAAATTCGGGGGTTGATTCTAAATTGCATGAAAAACATGGAGGAAATAAAGGAATGTGTATAACCAGAATCAAACAAAGTAATTGCTTTCTTTGAGAGTACAACAAGAGTACATTCTACCACATCATTCGGAGCATCAACATCAGCTGTCGTGGTAGAAGAAGAATGGCCTTGATCCCTTGGCCTTTTCTGAGGATGATGGTGGTTCCACTCCACCGCCCTCAGATTTGGACAATGATTGGAAAAGTTCCATGTTTTACACACTTGAAGCACTGGACATCAGGTAGGCCCTTAACCATATTCCCCTTGTTGTTTGTGTATGGAAGTTGAGGTTTCACCTCACCATGAAAATTCCTTGCAATGTGTCCTTGTCTTCCACACTTGTAGCACTTCCCAATCCTGATAAGGCAGTTCCCCGAATGCTTCTTCCCACATTTATTACACATGTGAAGTTTCACTTGCTTTTATCCTCTTCCCTGATAAAAAGTCCTCCCTAAGCTAAGCTCCATCGATCTCTTCTTGTCATTGGATTTATAAGACCACTGCATCTCACCAAATTCTAGCTCGAATTTCATCACACTCTGCACGATCTCCTAATATCTATCATAATCTTGGATGGCTAGATTATTCTGCAGATGAGGTCTCAGTCCACCGAAGAATCTATTAACCATACCATTTGGATCCATGACAAATCTAGAGGTATATTGTGAAAGACTTGTGAAGTTCATCTCATATCTTCCTACATATTCATTCTCCTACTACTTTAGCTCAAAAAAATCCTTCTCCATTCTTGTTCTCATGGAACGAGGGAAATACTTACTGAAAAAAGATCCCTTTGAACTCTTCCCACTCCATAGCTTCAACATCCACTCTTTTCCTCATGTATTTGATCAGTTCCAACCACTGATCATCTTCTCCCTCTAAGTGATAGACATACAGGGTGACCTTCTCTTACTCTGAACAACGTAGAACAGAAAAGATCTTCTCTATAGAGATAATCCATTGCTCAGCAATCAATGGGTTAGTCGATCCACTGAAGGATGGTGGTCATTGGCGCATAAAGGACTCAACAGAATGTTTTTTCCATCATGGTGAGATCGGCCTCTCAGCTTGATTCAAGTTATTACTCATAACTTGAGTCAGTTGGTTCATCATTTGCATGAATGTTTCCATTCCGGCTTCCATCGGAGGGCCGTCAACGCATGGTCCATTGCGGTCACCATTTGAACGGTTCTTCCTATTGCCCACCATTTTCTAAATAATAAAGTCATAGTGAGAAACTTATTTCATTTACGAATATTTTAACTATAAATGATTCTACATCTTAAAACTTCATGCTTAAACAATTATATTTCTCTATAATCCCTTCATAATGATTCATAAAAAGCATGTGATTAACCAAACATATCCCATGGGAGTGTCATAACCAAGAGTGCAGAAAGGACCATTTTCGTGCACCAGTTCCCATTCAAGTCTAGCTCAAAGTGGTGTTTTTGGGTTTTACCCCTGTGTACATCTATGCATGCCTCTACCTTCTCATATCCATACAAGGATGTATTTGTTTGATAAACCACTTACTCAATACTCACCAAAATACCAGGAAATATTCTCTATATTTAAACCTTTATATAGGTTTCTTCCTAATGTTTTCATAGCCTAATTTCCATAAATAACTAAACTACCCTTTTATACTAACTGTGGCATCCCTCCTTTTTAATACCTAACTTTTCATTACATTTTACATACAGAGGATCTTTAAGGTCTAGTTTCTTGGAAATCAGGAACAATAAAACATGAATAAAATATAAATCATTCTTCTAATCCACTTGTAAGGATTAATCATAAGATCATCCTAAGTACAATTACTACCTTTCATATCCTGGAGACATACATCAAAGTAAAGGGTGAGCAGAAGGCCCAGTAAGGGTAAACAAGGGAATCAGTGTACTTCTGATATCAATAAGAACATGAATAAAAACATAAAGATATGAGAAATGTAAGTATAGGATTATCATAATGAAAAGAACTTGAAACTTAACTTGAATATTTGGCTACAACATTTCATTTAGATATTCATGAACCTATCACCAAGGTCCATCCCCAAGGTGTCATAAAATTTACTAAGGTTATTCACCAAGGTATTGTGAAACTTGTCATCTCTAGAGATTCAATCTTTACCCAATGAATTGGAATGCTATCAGGGAGCAACCTTAATATTTATTTACTTTCATGTGATCCACATAGATCATATTCAAACATTTCATAAATAACTTATAGAGAATAAAATAAATGGGTTTCATTTCAAAATCGTGACGTTTTAAAATCTCTTAAAAATAAGATCATTATATAATTTATAACCCATGGAAAGGGAGTGAGGGTTATACGTATTTCCATTACAGAATCAAATATATCATATTTATATATTTATGAACACCCATAGAAATGAAATAGGTCTAGTTATTCACATAAATAAACAAGGGAATTTCTTGAGAGAAAGAGATAGAAATGTTGAGATGAAATTTCTGTAGCATAACGGCTATATAACATGGTTTTAGAAAACATTGAAATGAGAGGGGAAAAGGTTCACCCACTCATAAAAATTCATAATACAGTATGGTTACTGAATAAGATCATGGTATGGAAATTTTAATGACATACCACATGAAAAGGAAACATGAAAGAAAAGAGAAGATGTGATTTCTATTACGAGAAATTTGGCAGCTGAATGGCGTTACATAAAAATTAAGAAAACAAATTGATGAGAGAAAAAAGGGTCTCTCATCATTTGGACATGAAATTTACAGCAATAAGAACATATAATAACACACCCTAAACATAAATAGATGGAAAATATAAGACACAACATAAAGTAAGTCATGACTTAAAAGAGGAGGGTGAAAGAATCCCTTACCTCGAAGAGTATCTTCGAAAGATTGAAGGTCGGGACCTTGGGAGGATTGAGGGAAACTTAGGAGAACTCTTTGTGAGGTAAGGAGACCAGAACATCATTGAGGAGGATTTGGAAATGAAATTAATGAGGTAAAGTCTTGGTATTTATAGGAGAAGTGAGAAGACAAGTCATTAATGGCCAAGGGACACCTCATCGGTGGTATTGGTAAAACCATGGGCTTGCCCATGGTATTTGCCTATGGTATTGGCCAATTGGGATACTTCTTACCTTATATTACTATTTATAAGTCGACCAGAATGATTACATAATTATTACAAGCTTAATGATGTCATGAACCACACAAAACTAAAAACTATATTTTCACTATTCACTAAAAATTCATTTTTTTCAGAAAAATCCCCAAAAATCACCTTAATCTAATATCTATTATCTTAATTCAAAAATGAACACAATTTTATAAAAATATTTTTATAAATATTTTTTATTTAATTTTTCATTAAAAAACACAATTCACCCGAAAAAACTAATACTTGACTAATAATTTCTGAAACAGATATTTACCTATTTTATTGAATCACATTACTTAATCAAGGTGCCTAAATTATATTAATACTTTCTTTAAGTGATATTACTAATCCATTTTTTCAGATTACTAATCCTAAGCGTAAAATCACTATTCATAATTTACTATTCACAAAAAATTAAGTTGATCTTTTTAGATTCTAAATTTTTTACTGAACACATTTCCAAAAGACCATTTTTTGAAAATCATTACACATCGTTAATTATTTAAGATTTACATAAATATTTTAAAATATCTCCCTTTTCCAAAATTCGTCAATATATGTCCTATATTTATTCAAACATCTAAAAGAAAAACACAAACTTCACCATAGGAAAAAATCACAATTTTATTTATCTAAAAGGATTACACAAAGTAGCTATGGTCTCATTACATAGCCCCTTATAGCCCCATCATAGGACCTAAGTGTAAAGAGTGCTAAGGTGAGAGAATCTGAGGATGGCTTGGCCAACATTGCCCAAGTGGTGATTTCTATAAGCTTGAACTTCTCCCGAATGTGATTCCGCTCTAGCTTAACACGTTGAAGTTTGGCTTGGGTTTGGTCCAGAGCAAAGTCTAGTCGTGCTAACTTCTTCCCAAGTTTCGCCAGAAGGGTTTCGATCGGCCCGAGACTACTGGATGAGGCCATCGAATCTTCTTTCTGTATTAACCTATATCACTTGTTTTTATAGAAAACAAACGCAAAATTTAGTTTCCAACGGTCATATTAACCAACAGTCATATAACAGTCAAAACCCAACGGTATCATTGTAATTATACTCACATCATTAATTAAAGAATATAGTTTTGTTGAGTATTAACTAAAATAACACACAAAAATAGTAAACAAAAATTCATTCAAAATTTTGGGTTGTTACAATGATTATTATCCAATAGCATCATTTAGGGTATACTCTGATGACTGATTTGTGTAGTGTCCCAAATCCTTGTAGATGAAGCATTGTACATTTGAAACCTCTTTCTTACCCTTGCAATCCTGAACGTGGTGTCCTTTTCTTCCACACATATAAGAAACTCACATTCCTTTCAAGTGTTTATTAAGGTTATTCTTTCCACTGTTATCACATGTCAGAAAATCATTCTTTCCCTTTATCCCTTTTTCCATCTTTATCTCTGGGATTCTCTACTTCTCTCGCTTCCTTTCAAAACCATAGGACTAGGATAATTCTTTACTTATCTTATTAACACATGATATTATTTCCTCATATTATGAGAATCCATGGGAGGCTATTTCCCTTAAAAATGTTAGCTTAAAACTATGAAAGATATGATCCTTCTTACTCTTTGGATCATGGGTAATGTTGGAGTTCGCATTCCTTCTACTGGGATCCATTTCTAAATGATGTCATACACTAGGTTAGATAATGTCATAATTTAAAATCCAAAAAACTATAAAAAATCTCAACATTAATTGAATATTTTTCACACATATAGTCTCATAATCATAAAAATGGTTTCCCTACTGACATATTTACTCATAAATCCTTCATAATGGTTTGTAAATAAAATGTGAATTATCCTAAGCATATCTCTTGGGAGTGTCAAACCAGGTGTCCAGTAAGTCTCATTTTCATGTACTAGGATACCTCGGTTCAAGTCTGAAACTTATTGTTGATGTTTTCACCCCTAGGTACATTTGTGCCCGAACCATGTCAACTTGTAATATCTACACAGGATTTTATTACTTGTAAAACCCATATAATATCAAAATTACTAAAACATTTTTATGTTCTTCTATATTAATTCTCAAATTCTATCTTAGGTTAATGTTTCCTAATTAGAGTTTATCTAAATCTATTTCCAAGGTTGTTGCTGAACTTATTCTGATACTAACTGTAACTCCCTGACCCTAGAATACTAGAGCTAGTGCATTATTTTAATACATTGGTATGATTACAGGGAATCAAGTCCTGAAGGACCGATCAGTTTAACAGTCTTGAAAAATAGATTACATACATGAACATTGCATTACACATTCAAACATAAAACACAACATAAATAATCCTTTTAGAACACCATTATTCCCCTGGATTAACCCTGTATATCAATCATAATACACTTCATTGAATCTTGTAAAAACAAAACATAAGAAATGGGTGAGCTCATATGCTCAGTAAGGGTAAATAATTTAGCAGAAGCTATACACTTTTAAGGAAAGATGTGTAATAAAAACAATAGCATTCTAAAAATAAACTTGAACATAATATGAAAAAATAAATAAAACATTACCATATTGGCATACACATGGATAGTATACTAGTCTAATAATCACGTATAATAACTAATGTCAAAATGAGGGAACGCAAAATTGCAGACATAATAACCACATAGTCAAGGCCTCGTGCCAAGACTACAAATAAAAATTTTGTCAAGGCCTTGTGCCAAGACACTAATTTGTCTCATGAGACCTACCAATGCATCGAGGGGATATAGCATGCCCCACCTGTCACTTACTAAGTCCAATGCATTCCTCATATGAAAAAGGGTGAAACATAACATAAACATTCGTACAAAAACTATCATATGAAATGTCAATTCTTTAAGCATAAACCGTGAATGGTATAAAAATAGTACATCCACAGTCAAACTTATCATAACTCATTAAATTCAATATATAAGATTTTATCATAGTAAATAAACCTTAATCAATAATAATATCCAATAAAGGATGTTTACATAGTTGAAAATAATCAATAATACTCAGTGAGAGAAATGTCCATTTTTCATGAAATAATTTAAAAGTCACACAATTTAGAACGAAATACATTTAAAAGAAATTTTTACATAAAATTTTTCCATACCACTTTGAAATTTTTGAAATTAATTAACATTTTAAAACATTCTTGTCCATATAATTAAATCCTTAAACCCATTTTCAAAAAATGGACATTAATGAGAATGATTTAGAAGAATAAATATTTAAACAATTTAAAATGGTTTTTTAGTTAAATAGTCCCTTAATAAGAATAATTTTGAAACATATTTTATGAAACATGGTCATGGATAATAAATATGTCCCCGTAAAAACTTACACATTAACAATCTCCGATAATAATGAGATTGAATAATTAACCCTTACCTTGTACTCTACTTTAGTCAAGGGTGTGTTTAACCTTATGTATAATGACCATTATATGTTATTAAATTATACTAGAACCATATTCATATTTATGATATCATACTTTATTCATTTATGGATTTATACTACCCATTTAGTATTAATTTCTATGTTAAAATAAGATTTCGGGTAATAATCGATTTCTTTATCATACGAGTTTTAACTTGTTATTCTTGATCGTAGCACTTATATCCTAATTTAATTGTTTCTAGAATATAAAAAATTATTTATGTATCATATATATTCAGAATATAAATATGTATAATAGAGAGATATATGAAATACAAAACACCATTTATGGAGACAGTAGGTCATACTTATGTATAAATGTTGTTTCTGTTTTCAAATATTATTAAATGGAAGTAAGTGAATGAGATATATGTAAATACATATATATATATATATTAAAAATACCATTATTATGTCATATATTACATACTTATTAATAATATATATTTTTATAATCATTGTTGAATGATGAACATGGAAATGAATCTCATCACATCGTGGAGACGGTAAGTCGTACGTACGCACGAGCGACGATATCATTCTATTGATGGTGAAATCATATGTAATTGATTAGTATATTATATATAAATAATTTATAACATGTTATACTTATTATTTATATAAATTATAATCATTATTATAACCATCCAAATAATGAAGTGTTGAATAACAAACTACACCACGATGTGGAGACGGTAAGTTGTACGTACGCATGTACTGTGACTTTGTCATTCATGGGATGGAAAGGATAATGAATATGGTTTTACCATATTTTAAATAAAATATAATTATGTATAAGGTACTTGAGGTATTATTTTGGTATGGAAACAACAAAGAAATAGTAAGTGGAAGAAGAAAAGAACTTTGAATGAAGTGATAAAATAATTACCACTTTTTCGAGTTCTTCCTTTTGATTTGAACAAAAGGGCTCCTTAGGTTGGCTTTATGATAAAATTAAAGCCTCTATGTTGAATTTAGGATAGTTTGGAGGATATTTGAGCAGGTTTTGTCTGAGCCAAATAGATTTAGAGGTGTAAATTTAAGATAAGGGGAAGTACCGTTTTATAAGAGAGGTGAGGGGCACTTTAGGAAAAGCTTGAAATATTAATTTATTATAAAATAATTTCTAGTTTATGATACCTAAAATGGATTTATTTAAATACTAAGGTGTTTATGGGTCTAACTTATCTTATAAAATAGGTTTTAGATAAGTTTATGTCACTATATTAACATTATCTTTTATATTTAACTCTTAGTTAAATAGTTTAACTTTTACCATGTCTTCTTGTATATTTATATTACATGGTTAATAAAATTTATATAAAATGATAAGAGAACCTAAATTGGTTAATTAGTGACATATATATCATTATATAGGTCCTTTAGATGAATATTATATTTTCAGGAATATTATATCTTTTCATTAAATTGTATTTTTTTTCAAAAACACAATTATGTCAATTTTGGCACTATTTAGTATTTCTTCTGTGATAAAGTCAAAAAAACAATTACTTAGAAAAAAACACATTTAATCAACCCTCACAAGTCAAATTCAACTATAAAATTATTTTATGGCCTAAAAAGTCTCCATTTACATTTATTTTGATATTTATAAATTCAATTATTTTAATCCTTCATTAATAAGGTAATTACTGCGTCATCATTGTGTTAAAAATAAATTTAATTATTTAATGTCTAAAAAATAGAAATAAAATATAATTATGTAGGAAATAATTTTATATTTATAATGAATATTTATAGTCGAATTTATATTATTTTTAACTCTATAATAATAATGGTTTAGTTAATCAACAATGAATTTAACACTTTTAACTCTTCTTTAAATAATATATAGTAAATGTCCTAATCTAACCCAAATGGATCAAAAGGATCTTATTTTTTTACTAACATTTATTTTGGTAGAAATACACTTATCCAATATAAATTTTACATGTGTTGGTATAAGTTTAATATTATTTGAACCTTTAATTACCTTATTTACTTTTTCTCGTGGGAAAAAAATTCAAAAGTTATTGTTCAC
The DNA here is from genome assembly GCA_963277665.1 of Viscum album. Taxonomy (NCBI): domain Eukaryota; kingdom Viridiplantae; phylum Streptophyta; class Magnoliopsida; order Santalales; family Viscaceae; genus Viscum; species Viscum album. Next base: position 2,092,734,584 of record OY728152.1, read on the forward strand.
CAAAAATTATTTTCTTCTTATTGAGCCAAATTTTACTTATTGATGTCTACCGTGTCTCTCGTATTTTTGAAATTCAATTCATAGAAGCGGTAAATTTAAGTTTTATGCATATTTTCAAATGTTCCTAGAAGGTTGATGTCAATTTTTCCAAATTCAAAACATAGAATTTGAATTAATTAATTTAAAATTAATTCCTGCTGTCAAAATCAGAAAGTGGGTTTTTAAGAAGTAAAAACTATCAAAAGTTTTAAATGTGTATATGTATAATTTAAATGTAAATTTACATCCAATGACCTACAATATATTTAATGATAAAAATATAATCTAATTATACTTTAAAACCACTCAAATGTATAATTAAACACTGTAAATTATTTTGATTAAAAAATTTGTTTTTAACTAAAATTTTGTATCTTTCACTCTTCATCAAAATATAAAAGTTATTAGAAAGCTAGAAAAAAAATTTCCAAACTAAATTTTTATGTCCCTATTATAAATAATAATTTAATTTCAATAAATTTAATATATAAAAGTGTCAAATATTGGATTTAAAAAAGGTTCTCCCTTAAAAGGCGGAAAACTGCATTTTTGGTAAAATACTTATTTTATCTAAAAAATTGAATTTGTCCTTATATTATGTCTAAGAAACACAAACTTTCAATATTAAAATTATAGAGGATATATATAAAATTAATAATGTGGATAATACTATTCATAACCACTTTGTAAATGGCTAGTTTGATAGGTCGTGATACACTTGAACTCGGTGTTGCATGTAACGCAAGAAATTAAATTACTATAAAGAGATAACATACTATGAAAACTTCTGGTGTTACACCATATCTAAAAAACCTTTTGGATATCTCCAAAAAAAATTGTAAGGCTATCATCAACTTCAACATCTATAACATCATATGAAACACCTTGTAAATATCAATCAAAAACTAATTTTGTATAAAATTAAAGTACTTTTAGAGTGTCTCTCTAATTTTCTTAAAACTCCATCCCTTTTCAGTCAACCACAAAGTGTGACACCATGGATGTTCATTGAATTTAAAACAAATATGAATTTTTGAATTCATACATTTAAGGAATGATCATACTCATAAATGAATTTTTACTACACAATCTATAATGGGATATATTGTTATCTCCATCAAACACATGTATAACTGCACCTATTTCCACTATTTGTATCATATTAAATCATGCATTATCATATAATATTATTTTATAAGACATAAACTGACCATGGGACATAGAGTATTTCAATATGATATAGTAACACATGAATTCTTGATTCTCTATGTATAGACTAAATATATTTATGAGGATAACTCATTTCCTTCACCCAAGTGGATGATCATAGTATATTCCCCTTATATAGATAGAAAATAATTTCACATTCACCTTAATTTGGCATGATCATACACTTCCTCATTGTATCATAATTGAGGAATCATATGTCTTACTCGTCGTATGAAAGGATAAATTCTATCTTGGTTGAGGCTCAATAAATAAGATGATCATAAACATATTCAACCACTCCTTACTAGATAATCCTCATGGATAATGTAATAAAGGTATCAAATTTGGATTATTATCATTCTAGGTTGTAAATACCCGTAAAATTCAAGGGAAATTTTTTCTTAATTTTCTTTGGAATTTTACAAGAATGCAGTTTCAGACAGCACTTGATTCTGAGGCCCAGTGTGCCCGGAATTTCTATCTGAAGTTTATCTCAGGTACGTTCAGTGAACGAACGAGCGGGAATTCCTATATTTTGAACCGGTGCTTGGAATTGAAATCTGATGGCACCGATGAACTCGCAACGCCGGTAATCGCTTAAGGGAACCTTTACCGTAGTTTCGTTTGTGCAGGAGAAGAAGTTAATTAATGGGGTTTAATTAAGAAGTAAATAAAATTGTTGGATAAATTTTATTTTATATCAAGGTGGTTAATTTCTCCCATGGGAAGTTGGTGGTGGGGCCCACATCCACCCAACTTCCCATGTGTGGATAATTGAAAGGCGGGGCCCACACGAGCCCCAACCTTTCACCTCCCCATTTTTTTAACTCCTTAACCCCCCCATTTAAGTTTTTCCAACTTATCACCTCTTTAATTTATAACAACTCATGTTAATAACTTATGTGAGTTAAATGTGGGTTTTAATTTTTCAAACTCTTGAATTCAAAAACCTATGTTGGGTTAATAAAATAAGTGGGAGACTTATTTTATTTTGGGGTTAGTTTTTATTGTGTGGAGACTTGGGAGAGAAAGGGATAAGGGTTTGAGGAAGTATTCTTCTTCTTCAACTTCGACGAAGAACTTCAAGAACACCTCGGAATCCGACGAAGAACACCATTCTTCAACGAAGAACGTCTCCTCCGAAGAACGTGAAGAACTTCTCCAATGACGTTTCCTCGTCGGACGCACCTCGACGACAATGGAATAGACGTTCGTTTTCCGCGACGCCCGACTTCCGCGATGCTCGTCTTCCGCGGCTCGTTGACGTACACCGTTCTTGAAACCGAGGTAGGGGTTTTATTTATTTATTTTGTTCATGAATACCAACATGATGATCTTCGTGGATTAAAACCAATTGTTATCGAATAACGCGAGGGGGTCGGACCGCACAAACATGGCCGACCCTCCTCTTTATTTCATGTTGATTTGTTTTGGTTTGGTACGAAAAGGCGTGGTGCCTTCGCACCACGTGGAATCAAGCAAAAGGAAATGTGCCTCACCGTCGCGCCGCGCCGTGGAAAGAAGATCAAGGATGTGATGTCGTCGCGCTGCGCCGCGAATTAATCCAAGGACGCGACGCCATCGCGCCGCGTCGGAGACACCCAAAAATACAGCGGCCGGTTCCGGGGTCGCGGCAGAGGGGCGCGGCGTCGTCGCGCTGCGCCAGACGACAAGAGCTGCGGCCGGTTCCGGGCCGCGGAGGAGCAAGGTGACCGGCGGCCGAACCGGGCCGCCGGCGTCGGAGCTAGAAGGGGACCGGCCATCGCCGGTCCCGTTGAGCAGGAACCGGCCAGACAGGGAGGTTGAAGGGGAATTAATTCCTCCGGCCGGACTTCAAAGCGGCCCCAATTAAGGGGTCGTGGTTACATGAAACGAGAGGGGCAGGGCCCCCCCCCCCACCCCCCCCCCCCCTGTGCGAGCCGCCAAAACGACTCGGCCGTTTTGGCCGAGCACCGCCCAACGCGCGGCTCGCCGGACCGGGCCGCGCCGTGCCAGGCCGGGCCGACCCGGACCCGGGTCGGGTCGACCTAGGGGGTCTTGGGCCGGGTCGTTCCGAGCCCGAAACCCCCGTTTTCGGACAGTTTGGGTTCAATTGCCCATAACTCGGGCTACGGACCTCCGATCGATGCGCCGTCAGCGGCGACATGAGCCTTGGAATGAGATGGTCTTTTCAGCATATCACACTCAAGGTTTCGGATTACTTTGAGTTCGGCCAGGTTGGTTCGTACACGAAATCAACCGGGCCCTCAGAGCAGAAACGCTCATATCTTGAGCTTCAGACGTCCGATTGACGTGTTGTCGACTTTGTTGTTTTTATCTAAGTGAGACGGATCTTTTGGCATACTCTTCCCGAGGTTTGGACGCAGGTGGAGTACGGTCGGGTTGGTTTTCCCTTAAAAACCAACCGGGCCCCTGGGACAAAAAAGCCAATAACTCTCAGACTGGGCATCCGATCGACGCGTCGTCTGCGACGTTGAGTTCCTGTTGACGATACGGAACTTTTGGATACATCAACTCTGGACTATGTGTCATTTGATATATCAGTCTATCGGCTCGTGGAGCGGACTCTCACGAACGAGCTTGCTGTGTGCGGGAGCCCTAGTGCTGGCTGCGACTGCTACTGTGTCTGTGACGACGACTGTACAGAGATCCTCAGTGGATTCGACGGCGACGACTACAGCACTCAGCGTTCCTATGTGGATTAGTGTTACCGGTCCTGTGTGGTTCAGTGCTCAGCGGTTCTGTGTGAGCCATCTCCTACAGATCTTGTGTGGGTCCGATCCTGTGTGGGTCTTTGCGGGGGTTAGTTTCGTACCGATCCTGTGTGGGTCTTTGTGGGGGTTAGTACCTATTGATCCTTTGTGGGTCCGACGACTTAGATGGATCAGTGATCATCTCTATCGTCTTCGAAGAAGTATACCTGTGTGAAATGAAACCTGTTTTCTTTCCTGTGTGGATTGTGTTGTGCTATCCAGTGTGGATTACGTTTTTCTTTCTTGTGTGGAATACGTATACTTTCATGTGTGTACTGGGTTATACTTGGGCTCGGAGGTTGGAGAATACTGGAATTGATGAATAGGTATATGTATGGGCATATACCTAAGCAGTGTCGGTTGTTACTTCGTGATTGTATCTTTCCTTTATGGTTTATCCTTTGTGGATTTTGGGAGACCCTCGGGGGTCTCGGGGTCCCTACTGAGTAGCTTATACTCACCCCTGCACGGGCTATGCCCGAACTACGTTGTGTTGGTTGCAGACGACAGACAGCGCTGATTGTGGTGGGGGCTTGTAGAGCAGGACGGTACCTGGACGTGGACCACTGGGCGGGACATACTCGGAGCGGAGGGCGGGACCCGAGGAGCAGTGGAGCTATCTGTACCCACCCTTCAGGTGGGATTTCCAGTGGATAGCTCGGCGTAGTGGATTTTACTTTTCAGTTGTTGTTTTCCCTTTAGGGATGTACTTTACTTTCAGTTTGGGTTTGTATACTGGCCCATTTACTTTTCCGCACTTACTGTTGTACCAGTTTTTACTTAGTGTTTACTTTTTCCGCTTGCTTACTCTGAGGTGATTTTTTTACTTTAAAAAGGAAATGCCTTACCTTTTTACCGGGATTTACACCTTGGTGCTAGTCGCCAGCCCCTAGCCTATGGAAGGCGGGCTTGGGGTAGTCACGGCACGGGCCCCGAGGACGGGTCGTGACAAATTGGTATCAAAGGAGTTCGGTTCTACCGCAGAACTTTGGACTCTGGTCTTTTTCTATGTGAAGCAATAGTGTTTAGCGTATTGAGTGTGGTTATCAGTCCAGGGAGTCCATTGTTGGTGCGGAGGCCGACGTATCCGTACACCAGGACCCTGACTTCTGATTTCCTACTTAATGCACGAAAACATTGATTGCGTGTGTGTTTCAAGTTTTCTTTGTGATTACTTTGTATCAGCTCACCAGGTATACTGTACTGACCATGGAGCAACTGTTTCCTTTTCAGGATGGCCCCACGACAGCAGCCAGCTAGGGTTCCGAGAGTCAAGCGTGACGACAGCCCACCGAGCGACGAGGACTCGGTGCAGGGCCCTTTGTCAGCAGTGGCACCGGTGGTAGCTCTACCCGCCGAGCCACCGATGCTTCCAGCCCCATCCGCTGACGATGCATGTCACCTTAGTGCACTGCATGAGTTCCAGCGCCAGCGACTACCCAGGTTCCGCGGGGAGACGGACCCCCAGACAGCCGAGGACTGGATGGAGGCAGTAGAGAGAGTTTTTCGGTTAGTGAGGACACCAGCAGACCTCATGGTGATCCTCGCAGCGAGCCTACTGCACGCGGCAGCGGGCCGATGGTGGAGCTTGATGCTCCAAGTGCACGATGAGGCATCTCTTATCTGGACGGACTTTGAGAGCCTCTTTCGCTCGGAGTTCGTCCCAGCCACCCTCCGTATGGTGTGCATTCAGGAGCTTCTTCAGCTGCGGCAGGGCAGCATGACGGTTGCCCAGTACTCGGCGAGATTTACCGATCTCTCGCGCTACTCAACCGACATGGTACGGGACCCATTCTTCTGGGCCCGGACCTTTGAGCAGGGATTGAGACACAAGATCAGGGCATCGCTGATCTCCCTTAGCATTCCGACTCAGACAGGAGTACTGGAGCGGACCCTTTTGATCAAGAGTTTTCTTGCTAAGTCTACACCAGCACCGAGACCCACCGCAGGGCAGCACGTAGTAGAGTCTTCTGCAGTAGGCAGTCGACGGATGACTCATGGGTCCAGGCAGACCAGACCCTCAGGCAGACGACCTCAGGACACTGGCTCAGTAGTGCGGGGCACACAGCGCGGAGTCAGTCTTTCGAGAGGCAGACAGTGCTACTCGTGCGGCGGGCAGGGCCACATACCTCGTGACTGCCCGACCCGCCGTGCAGAGGAGCAGGAGACGGTTGAGGGACCACTGAGGCAGAGGCAGAGGGTCGATCGTGGCGGTCCGCAGGGAGCAGGTGGACGAGGCAGAGGAGCTGGCCGAGCAGCAGGTGGTGGGCGACGCTTTGAGGCTCTACCACCACCACCACCAGGAGGTCCACCCCGACCACAGGGAGCTGGCGGGCAGAGACAGGCGCAGCTCCAGGCAGCAGAGGCCTACGACCACGGCGCGCCCGAGATGATTCGAGGTAATATCTGTGTCTATTCCACCCTTGCTGCAGTACTTATAGACACAGAAGTGAGTGACTCTTTCATATCCACTGCCCTTGTTCGAAGCTCAGAGATTCCGACAGAGTCGTTGGCTCGATCCTTACGGCTAGAGACTCCTACGAGAGCAGACTCGACGATTACGCACTGGTTCCGGCAGTGTGAGCTTACACTAGGAGGCGAGAGCTTCGGCTGGGATCTTCTTGTAGTGGCATCGAGGCCTTACGACATCATCTTGGGCATGGATTGGTTATCTACGGTCCATTCACAGATTGACTGTTTTAGGCGCAAGGTGTGATGTGTACGCACCGACGGGAGCAGGTTCACCTTCACCGGCGAGAAGGGAGCCTTCGCAGCACAGGATGGACTTCTACAGAGGAGAGGACATCCCATCACTCATCAGTTTTCTAGCCTCATCCTAGGAGAAGTTGACATGTGGAGTCCTGGTTTTCCTGCAGTGGTAGATCGGTATGCGGACGTTTTCCCCGACGACGTTCCAGGGCTACCTCCTCGCAGAGAGGTAGACTTTTATATTGACATATACCCCGGGACAGCCCTGATATCGACTCCAGCATACCGGATGGCCCCCGCCGAGCTACGGGTGCAGTTGGAGGACTTGCAGGGCAAGGGGTTCATCCGACCCAGTGTTTCACCCTGGGCTTCCCCGATTTTGTTCGCCAAGAAGACAGACGGGAGCTTACGACTTTGTGTCGACTATCATCGCCTGAACCAGGTGACAGTGAGGAACAATTATCCGCTACCTAGGATTGATGACCTCTTTGATCAGATCAAGGGAGCACGGTGGTTCTCAAATATAGACCTCAGATCAGGCTATCATCAGCTCAGAGTTCGGGATGAGGACGTGCAGAAGGCGGCCTTCAGATGTGGGTATGGCCACTATAATTTCTTGGTTATGCCTTTCGGCGTAACCAATGCTCCGGTAGTGTTCATGGCCCTCATGAACAGGATATTTCAGCCATACCTTGATCGATTTGTCCTGGTCTTCATCGACGACATTTTGATTTACTCGACGACTAAGGAGGAGCACGCCTACCACTTACAGGTTGTACTAGACACACTCCGAGAGCACCATCTTTATGGAAAGCTCTTAAAGTGTTTGTTCTGTATACGTGAGGTCCAGTTCTTGGGGCACGTCATCTCTGAGGCGGGAGTTATAGTGGATCCTGCGAAGATTGAGGTAGTGCTAGCTTGGGAGCCACCCAGGGGCGTGACGGAGGTGCGGAGTTTCTTGGGACTAGCTGGATACTACCGGAGATTCGTGCCGGACTTCTCCAGAGTTGCGGCACCACTCTCAGCTTTGACGAAGAAGGGAAAACCCTTCATGTGGTCAGACAGATGTCAGCAGAGCTTCCAGAAGCTGAGACAGAGATTAACCAGCGCACCTATCTTGAGGTTTCATGAGGAGGGAGTAGGGTACGTAGTCTACTGCGATTCATCAGGGACCGGACTCGGTTGTGTCCTGATGCAGGATCGGGAAGTGATCGCCTATGGATCACGTCAGTAGAGGCCGCATGAGTAGAACTATGCTACCCATGACCTGGAGTTAGCATCAGTGGTCTTCGCTCTGAAGACATGGCGACACTATCTGATGGGTGAGTGCTTTACAGTCTTTTCTGACCATCAGAGTCTCAGATACATCTTCTCTCAGAAGGATCTGAATCTGAGACAGCGACGATGGCTCGAGTTCCTCCAGGACTATGACTTTGAGATAGTCTATACTCCTGGGAAGGGGAACGTGGTAGCTGATGCCCTCAGCAGAAGGATGGGCATTTAGCTACTTGAAGAAGGTTGTGGCAGAGTTCGTTTCTCGATGCCTCACCTGCCAGCAGGTGAAGGCTGAGCACCAGGTACCAGCAGGCTTGGTATAGCCCTTGGAGGTTCCAGAGTGGAAGTGGGACGGAATATCTATGGACTTTGTGACTGGACTTCCATGCACTTACAGAGGTCACGACTCCATTTGGGTGATTGTCGACCGACTCACCAAGTTGGCTCACTTCTTACCCATCAGAGAGCAGGGCTCGGTAGAGAGCTTGGGACGACTTTACATTCAAGAGATTGTGCGGCTTCACGGTGTGCCATCATCTATCGTCTCCGATCGAGATGCTTGCTTTACTTCACGGCTTTGGAAGGGGTTGCAGGAGGCATTCGGGATGCAGCTACGTCTGAGCAAATCCTTTCACCCTCAAATGGATTGTCAGACGGAGAAAACCATTCAGAATCTCGAGGACATGCTACGCGCATGTGTCCTCGACTTTGGTCGTAGTTGGGAGGACCACCTACCCTTGGTGGATTTTGCGTACAACAACAGCTACCACTACACCATCGGGATGGCACCGTATGAGGTGTTGTACGGCCGACCTTGTAGATCTCCTTTGTGCTGGACAGACCCTGGGGAGTCAGCACTTGTGGGGCCGAAGATGGTTCAGGCCATGACAGAGAAGGTCCAGGTCATCCAAGAGAGGATGAGGACAGCTCAGAGCTGGCATAAGTCTTATGCTGACAGGAGGCGGAGGCCACTAGAGTTCAAGGATGGCAACCACGTCTTCTTGCGTGTCTCACCTCGACGAGGATTACGGAGATTTGGTCGAGGTGGAAAGTTGTCTCCATGCTTCATCAGACCATTCCAGGTCCTCAGAAGGATTGGCGAGGTGGATTATCGTCTGGCTCTACCACCTATGTTGCACCGGGTGCACGACGTCTTCCACGTATCTCAACTGAGGAGATACGTGCACGACCCGACGCACATCATTGACCATGGGGAGCTTGACGTTGATGATGGGGCGACTTTTGCGGAGTTCCCAGAGGAGATCGAGGATCGACATGAGCGGGTCCTACATGGAAGGTCGATTCCTCTAGTGCGCATCAGATGGCAGCACGGGAACCTCCAGGAGAGCACTTGGGAGTGGGAGGCTCAGATGCGTGCTCAGTGCCCTCATTTGTTTCCCTAGTTTTCGATGTATCTTTATGGGGACGTAAATCCCTGAGGTGGGAGTAATGTAATGACCCATAAAATTAAAGGGAAATTTTTTCTTAATTTTCTGTGGAATTTTACAAGAACGCAGTTTCAGACGGCACTTGATTCTAAGGCCCAGTGTGCCCGGAATTTCTATCTGAAGTTTAGCTCGGGTACGTTCAGTGAACGAACGAGCGGGAATTCCAATCTTTTGAACCGGTGCTTGGAATTGAAATCTGATGGCACCGATGAACTCTCAACGCCGGTAATCGCTTAAGGTAACCTTTACCGTAGTTGCGTTTTTGAGGGAGAAGAAGTTAATTAATGGGGTTTGATTAAGAAATAAATAAAATTGTTGGATCAATTATATTTTATATCAAGGTGGTTAATTTCTCCCATGGGAAGTTGGTGGTGGGGCACACATCCACCCAACATCCCATGTGTGGATAATTGAAAGGTGGGGCCCACACGAGCCCCAACCTTTCACCTCCCCTTTTTTTTAACTCCTTAACCCCCATTTAAGTTTTTCCAACTTATCACCTCTTTAATTTATAACAACTCATGTTAATAACTTATGTGAGTTAAATGTGGGTTTTGATTTTTCAAACTCTTGAATTCAAAAACCTATGTAGGGTTAATAAAATAAGTGGGAGACTTATTTTATTTTGGGGTTAGTTTTTCTTGTGTGGAGACTTGGTAGAGAAAGGGCTAAGGGTTTGAGGAAGTCTTCTTCTTCTTCAACTTCGACGAAGAATGTGAATAACACCTCGGACTCAGACGAAGAACACCGTTCTTCAACGAAGAACATCTCCGCCGAAGAACGCGAAGAACTTCTCCAATGACGTTTCCTCGTCGAACGCACCTCGACGACAACAGAATAGACGTTCATTTTCCGTGACGCCCGACTTCCGCGACGCTCCTCTTCCGCGGCTCGTTGACGTACACCGTTCTTGAAACTGAGGTAGGGGTTTTATTTATTTATTTTGTTCGTAAATACCAATGTGAAGATCTTCGTGGATTAAAACCAATTGTTATCGAATAACGCGAGGGGGCTGGACCGCACAAACACGGCCGACCCTCCTCCTTATTTAATGTTGATTCCTTTGTGGTTTGGTAGGGGAAGGCGTGGTGTCGTCGCACCATGCGGAATCAAGCGAAAGGAAATGCGCGGCGCCGTCGCACCGCGCCGTCGAAAGAAGATCAAGGATGTGACGCCATCGCGCGGCGCTGTGAATTAATCCAAGGACGCGACGCCATCGCGCTGCATCGGAGACACCCGAAAATACCGTGGCCGGTTCCGGGGCTGCGGCAGAGGGGCACGGCGTCGTCGCGCCGCGCCGGATGACAAGAGACGCGGCCGGTTCTGGGCCGCGGCGGAGCAAGGTGACCGGCGGCTGGACCGGGCCACCGGCGTCAGAGCTGGAAGGGGACAGGCCATCACCGGTCTCGTTGAGCAGGAACCGGCCGGCCGGGTCGGGCCGGCCGGATAGGGAGGAGTCGGGGGAATTAATTCCCCCGGTCGGACTTCAAAGCAGTCCCAATTAAGGGGCCGCGGTTACATGAAACAGGAGGGGCAGCACCCCCCCCCCCCCCCCCGTGCAAGCCGCCAAAACGGCTCGGCCGTTTTGGCTGAGCACCGACCGGCGCGCCCAGCGCGCGGGTCGCCGGGCCGCGCTGCGCCGCGCCGGGCCGGGCCGCCCCAGACCCGAGGCGGGTCGACCCGGTTCGGGCCGACCTAGGGGGTCTCGGGCCGGGTCGGTCCGGGCCCAAAACCCCCGTTTTCGGACCGTTTGGGTTTAATTGCTCATAACTCGGGCTACGGACCACCGATCGACGCGCCGTCAGCGGCGACACGATCCCTGGAACGAGACGGTCGTTTCAGCATATCACACTCAAGGTTTCAGAATACTTTGTGTTTTCACGGGTTGGTTCGTACATGAAACCAATCGGGCCCTCGGAGCGGAAACTCTCATATGTTGAGCTTCGGACGTCTCATTGACGTGTCGTCGACTTTGTTTTTTTTCTCTAAGTGAGACGGATCTTTTGGCATACTCTGCCCAAGGTTTGGACGTAGGTGGAGTACGGTCGGGTTGGTTTTTCCTTAAAAATCAACCGGGCCCCTGGGACGAAAAAGCAAATAACTCTCAGACCGGGCGTCCGATCGACGCGCCGTCTGCGACGTTGAGTTCCTGTTGACGATATGGAACTTTTGGATACATCAACTTTGGACTATGTGTCAGTTGATGTATCAGCCTCTCGGCTCGTGGAGCGGACCCTCCCGAACGAGCTTGTTGTGTGCGGGAACCCTAGTGATGGCTGCGACTGCTATTGTGTCTGCGATGACGACTGTACAGAGATCCTCAATGGATTCGACGGAGACGACTACAGCACTCAGCGATCCTATGTGGATTAGTGCTACCGATCATGTGTGGGTCTGATCCTGTGTGGGTCAGCGCTCAGCGGTTCTGTGTGAGCCAGCGCCTACAGATCCTGTGTGGGTCTGATCCTGTGTGGGTCTTTGCGGTGGTTAGTTTCCTACCGATCATGTGTGGGTCTTTACGGGGGTTAGTACCTATCAATCCTTTGTGGGTCCGACGACTTAGATGGATCAGTGATCATCTCTATCATCTTCGAAGAAGTATACCTATGTGAGCTGAAACCTATTTTCTTTCCTGTGTGGATTGTGTTGTGCTATCCTGTGTGGATTACGTTTTTCTTTCCTGTGTGGAATACGTATACTTTCCTGTGTGGACTGGGTTGTACTTGGGCTCGGAGGTTAGAGCATACTGGAATTGATGACTTAGGTATATGTATGGGAATATACCTAAGCAGTGTCGGTTGTTACTTTCTGATTGTATATTTCCTTTGTGGTTTATCCTTTGTGGATTTTGGGAGACCTTCGGGGGTCTCGGGGTCCCTACTGAGTAGCTTATACTCAGCCCTACACGGGCTATGTCCGCACTACGTTGTGTTGGTTGCAGACGACGGATAGCGCTGATCGTGGTGGGGGCTTGTGGAGCAGGACGGTACCTGGAGGTGGACCACTGGGCGGGACATACTCGGAGCGGAGGGCGGGACCCGAGGAGGAGTGGAGCTATATTTACCCACCCTTCATGTGGGATTTCCAGTGGACAGCTCGGCGTAGCGGCTTTTACTTTTCAGTTGTTGTTTTCCCTTTCAAGTTTGACTTTACTTTCAGTTTGGGTTTGTTTACTGGCCCATTTACTTTTCCGCACTTACTGTTGTACCAGTTTTTACATAGTGTTTACTTTTTCCGCTTGCTTACTCTGAGGTGCTTGTTTACTTTACAAAGGCAATGCCTTCCCTTTTTACCGGGATTTACGCCTTGGTGCTAGTCGTCAGCCCCTGGCCTATGGAAGGTGGGCTTGGGGTAGTCACAGCACGGGCCCCGAGGATGGGTTGTGACATAGGTACCTTTCCAACATCATGTTTAGGGATTCAATATGTAACATACACCCCTAGTATACCAAATACATAGTATATGAAACTCCATGTGGTAAACATGGCGGTACATCTAACATATAAAACTCATTATATGTCTCATGAGAATGTTCTACATATATACGTAAAATCATACCCATTATAACACCAAAACATCACCACATCCTATAATACTATCTAATAAAAATTAGTTAGGGATAACTCAAAGTTATATTTTGAGAGTTTAATTATCTATACATTTCATAAATATATGTATCCAACATGAAATAATAATAAAGTGGATACTACATTCTATATAACATGATAAATTTTATTTTCTTAAACTCATTTAAGAACACTAAGAAAACTATACACAAGCACTCTTTAAATCATATCTCATATGATAAAACACCGAATATTCCTTGTGTTCTGTACACTTTTAGGTTTTTCAAATCTCTAAAAATATTTATGTAATTTCTATCACATATTTATGTGAGCATCTCATAACATCCTACTACTATAATCGTTTATTGAGTAACATCTATAAATAAACTTTACTTGAATAAATGTGAGTCTCATTAATCATATTCATTAATGTTCAAATCATCGAACATCATATTCAAACATCTTTACTCTATGAAGTATACTCTAATGATGTTAATAGATTTTAAATTCTACTTAAAATTCTTCCCATATTAATCATCATCATCATCATTGAACCATTCAATTCAATATTTTATTTTGAGATCATTTTGGTAACAAAATGTAACTTATTAAATTATAATTTGTTACCAATGCATCCAAAAATATTTTATGATAATAAGTGATATTTAATTTCAATTTAGACTCGTATAATATTTTATTTTTCAAAATTTAAACATCTATAAGTCCAAACATACATCCATTATCCTCTTGGAAACTATATTATCATTGGAATATTATTATAAGATATATAAACTCCTTTATGAGTATGAAATTTCAAACATGTTTTTTAGGGGTAATATTTTACAAATAAACTATTAGAAATGATATCTCATAAGGTATTATATGTATATGGAGCTGTATTCTGATAGGAATAATTTTATTTTAAAATAGTTTACTGATGGGTGGTGTAATCTTGATTCCTCATATTTTAATAAATATAGTAGATAAACTTTTTACCCAAATTGAAACATCATTTTATCCTTGACTCATTTTCTATCCATATTATTGAATCTAATGAATCATAAACAATTTGTATTAAATAGTCGTCCCATTTTATTCATAACAACACTTTGTTAATAAATAAATCATATTACCATATATGAGGAATGATAAAATAATGAACATCCTTCATTCAAATACATATAAGCATTAAATATTCATGTTAATTTAAAATATTCACCATATCAACCTTTTCTACTATATTTGAATTCAAGATATAGTATCTATTAATTCTTACTTTTAATTTTAAATCCAATATATTTAAAAATAACAATTAATTTATTTGGTTTTATATAAAAATAAAAATAAAATAATTTATTTCTTTAACACTAGTACATTGATATGATATTTGATGAAACATTATAATCCAATAGAATTTTCTTCATCTGGTTTGAAATTTTACCCAATTTTACTATAGACAGAGCACTGGGACCTATACATCACATTCATAGTGCATCTGTTCTTAACACCTTCATAAAATAGGGTAAAATTTTATTAAACTCATTAATATTATCATAACCTTTTCTAAAATAATTTCAAAGGTTTTATATAGTAGAATCACGCCTTGAAGGAAACATTTGGTCTATCTAAATCATTAACATACCTAATCATATTGAGTATATTAGTGGTGACTAGAAATTTCCCAGGTAATATTGAAACTAATAGATCCCACTGAATCCATAAATAATATATTATATGTTTCACATAAGTATCTATATTTGATCATTTAAATTCATCTATAAATGGTTTGTCTGGAAGGGGTTCCTATAACACATATATTTTTTACTTCTTTCGTACAAATGATTCTTATTTTTCTAAATTAGTTTATGAAATTATGTACGTTAATCTTATCTTTCCCAATAATTGATCTCAAAGACATTTATTAGAGTTATGATGTTATTTTATCTATAATATAAGATTTTATTTGATAATTATAATGTTTCATATTCATTTAATAAGGAATTTTATTAAATGATCTCTGACTAAAATGGTGAACCCTTTTATATTTTACATCATAGAAATTTGTGGGCCAATATCTAACTTTAACTAAGAAATGTTTCCAATTATTTATTCATCACAAAACATAGCTATTTAGGTATTTCATCAAACCAATCATATCATATATGACTATGGTACAGTTAATTGTTAAACTCCAATCCCTATCAATCATATAGAAAAAAAATAACTAGGTTTTTTAGTATACAAAAATATAGGGTTTCCTAGATAAGTGTTACATAAATAATACAAAAAATATGAGAACCTGTTACATTAGTTTCACCCATAAGTTTCCTTACATGAATAAGATAATCAATCTGAAGATATATTTAGAATGAATATACCATGATGCAAGATCATTGTCATGATAATTGTTTCTTTCAAAACAATCTAACACTTAATAATTTAATGGATTTTACATTTCACCATCCTATCTCATGTATTCCATTTTAATGTATGCATACTTTGAATTATTTAGTTTTGAATCCCTATTCATTCCAACATACTAATATGTTATGAAAATATGGATGTGTAACTCTTTGAAAAAAAACATAGTTTATGTTACTAACCTAAATTAAAAGAAAACTATATTTATATATATGTAAATGCATAGTGTTGGGGAAAATCCCTCAAGGTCTCGTTGTAGTGTTTTTATGGATATTATTTTTGTTAAGAGAGCGGGTTCCCAGTGTATGAATTGTAATTACAAATATACTATTGACAGGGTTTGTTGTAAAATATCCAAGATAAATTAATATATGCTTTAGAAACATTACAAACAATTGTGTATAAAAAGTGGTTATATTTCTCATTGTTTACCAAATTTTTGGGATCCAAAATTTTGAGGTTGGATCAATCATCACAAAAGTTGGATTTCGTTGAATACCTAAATGCAAATATGGTAAAGGTATGAGTTTTGTGAACACTGGGTTTCACAAATGTTATTTCGTGGAGGTGTGGATCATCCTGAATGAGTATCACGAATACACAAATGGTTGACAGTAGTATCTATAACTAAGAGAGCTTCATGAATGGGAAATTTTAGCGGAGCTTCTAAAAAATAGGTAGCATCAAAAATGATATAGGATACATTCAGGAAAAGGTGATATCATGGATGGAAGCTTCTGTAATAGCAGGCAACGCTAATAAATAGTCCTCTACCTGCTTCAAAAAAGAGAGTTGAAGCCTTAATGAAAATAATTAGGCTCTGAATTTGTGAAGGTGATTCGTGAAGGTTATTCTTGTAAAAAGGTTCATGAAAAAAGGAATTTCATGATGGATATGATCATCAACCAAAATTTGTGAGCATCATTAAAGTATTGAAGTTCTTGAAGGATATAAAAAGACAACCAAAATTTGTGAGCTTCACGAAGGATAAGTGAGTTTCATGAAAGTGTTTGATATTCATAAATTTTGTGGGGTTTATGAAGGTAGTTTATACTTATTATGGATTGGGAAGATTCATAAAGGTTGTGTGACATTTTAGAAGGCAGTGAGCATCACAAAATTATAAAAAATGGGTTTCCCAGTAAATATGTGGTAAAGTGAAAATCATCATGTGGATTAAATATTCACTTCAATAGAGCATCTAACTAAAATAGAGGATGATTTCAATATTTACCATGAAGGTAATTATATGTCCATAAATTTTGTGTGTATCCTTTCTAGAGTTGTGGGAAAAGGAAGAAGAAGAAGGAGATCCTTTCTAGCATTAGTGATCCATCAAAAGGGGGTCCAGGAGTTACCCTTGGGAAGGCAGTGAGCTATCCATAAACCATATAAAATCAGTGAGCCTGGGCATAGAATTAATTTATCCCAATCCTTGAATTAAAAATTAACCTTAGTAAATTTAATACATTGGAACATTTCCATAGTATTCTCCTTGGATGTATCCCTATGAGAGTGAAAAAATTAAAATCACTATGTATCGTGCATGATTTAATTTTTTGTTCATTCATTTATATAGGAAATGTAGAGAACATTATTTTGTTTAACAATGAAATAGAATCTGAAGGGGAATTTGTTTTAATCTATCATACCTTGATTCACCCCCACCCCTCACGTTATTTAACCTCTTTGGGATAATACAACCCATGAATAAGGTATTTGAAACCCTTCCCTATAATGGATTGTAATAATATAAAACAAATAATCCCCATATGATTAATCACGTATTGTCAGGTAGCCAACCATCACTTTTCTAAACAAATCCTAATCTACTAAACCAATAATTTTTATTACCCAAATTATTTATACCCATAGTTATTTACTAAATAAATACATCAGTTCCATCATAATTCTAACACCGTATATGAATCAACTTAAATTAACTTCTTATTTCAATATCATAGTCTAGTATAATCCAAAGTCAATGTAGTAGAAAACTAAATCAATTATCATACTTATCATGTAACTCCTTAAATATTTTTTTGATATTTTATAGAATACATTTAACACATTAAACATAAGAATTCATCCATTCATAATATAAATTTTAAAATTATTCATAAATTATTGATTGTGACTAAATTAATGAATTTTTCAAAAATTTATACATGTTATAAATATTTTTAAACAATTCGTAAATCAAGAAATAAAAAAAATATAATTTATTCGTTCATTATGGACACTCCATAACTAAATAAAAATAAACACTTTATATTTATTTCTAATGTGAACAACTTCATATTATCATTTATATGTAAATTAAATAAATATGTAATATTCAATGAAATATAAAAACTTTATATTCCAAAATTATAATGTAGACAATTCAAACAATAAACATATCATATATTTAATTTTATATGAACAATAATTATATCATTCATCCAAATTAAATTTGATATGGTTAAAATAATTTTTTCAAATAAGACCTTTTAATTTCAAAATTTCAAATTAAAACTTTTAAATATTTTATATTTCAATATAAGAAATTTTATTTTTTAAATTGTATTTTTGAAAAATTGTTTATTTTTTAATTTGTAAACACTTTATAAAATACCCCTCTAGATTTTAGATAAACATTTTATATCAAAATAATAATTCTGTCAATATAAAACAAAAAAGTACATTAATATTAAAATTTAATATTTCGGATATTTATTTATTAATTGTTTCATATACATTCAATTATTAATTATAATCACTTTATAACTAATTAATTTTTAAACACTTAATAAATTAATTAAATATCCCGAAATATACTTTCCATAATTTAAAAGAAAATTTATAAATTATATAATTCAATTCCTGTAACACCCCGAGCTTCCACGATACGCTTCTCATTCAATAATGCAATAGCGTGTGTTGTACGCAACCTCGAGCTCTAACACACACCACAACTAATTAAACTAGCCGTTGTGAATAGTAATACCTACTTTTTGAAATTTTATAAATTTTATATTTCAAAATGGACTTCACTTTTGTATTCCCAATATTGAAATTAGCCTATGTTGAATTTTTTGTAATTTTCCGAGAACTTCCATATTTTTATGAATAGTGAAAAATACTTAAAACAACTTTTTTAATCAAAATAATTTATAGTGATAAGTTATACTATTTAGTGGTTTTAAGGTATAATTAGAATATATTTTTACCATTTTATCCAATTGTGGTCATTAAAGTTAATTTAATATTGAAATTGGACATAAACAATTGCCAATCTTTTGATATAAATTGTTTCTTAAAAACACGCTATTTGTTATAACAGCGGGAATTAATTATTAAATTAATTAATTTGACTTATATGTTTTGAATTTTGTAAAATGGACTTCATTTTTGAATTCAGAATATCAATTATAGCTTAGGGTGAAATTTTGGCCTTATTCTGAAAAAACTTCAATTTTTGATGAATAGTGAAACCACTAAGTGGTAATCAAGCAAACTGATTTTTCAGTTAAATGAAAGTTTACCACTAATGTGTATTGAATTTTGAAAATCCGACATACATGGTTTTCATTAAGAAGTAAAATGTGGTTCAATAAGATTAAAATAATTTTTTGGTGAATAGTAACTTTTAAGTTCTTAATCGTGATTAGAGGTAATTAGTGTAGTTTAAGGTACAAATAATGTTTTTATAATATTAGATGAGCATGAAACTTGTCCTACTCCTATTGGATGAGTCATGGCAGACCAAGACAACCCATGGGTAAACTTGGGGACCCCATGGAGCCACTTTAGTTGGAAAATGACATTAATATATATTTATTTAATGTTAAAATTAAATTGACAAAAACATGAGTTGTTTTACTAAAACAATTTTTACGTGGGGTTACACAAGTCCAAATTTTGATTATAAATATTCATTAGAAAGATAAAAAGATTTCCTACATCATAGTATTTTTTTATAATTTTTAGACATTAAATAAATTAAATTATTTATGACATAATTATGATGTGGCGATGACCTCATTATTTAACGATTTAAATAAAATGAGAAGATAATGCAAAATCCAAGGCTTACACTTGTCCAAAGCCAATTGTATGAAGAGATTTCGAACCCTTATCACCTTAGCCTCGAATTATATAAGTGTGGGACCTTTAGAATCCGAAAAGCATTGTGTAAATAATGTAACATTTCAATCTTTCCAAAAGAGCCCCTCCTCTCCACTTATAAAAGTCCCCCACCTCTCCCACCTTATTCACACCTTCAAGCCATTTGTCTCGGCCAACCTCTTCCCAAATACTCTCCCAAAATTCCTCCCTTACTCATAGAAGCCTCACTTTGGGCAGAACTCTTCCCAAGGAAGCCTTTGGCTCAAATCAAAAAGCGTTACCCGATTTTGAGGTAATGTCTTGTCTAATGTTGTTTTGTTTTATTTTTCTTCTCCAACCCCCTAAACTCTTTTTATTCATTTCTTTTGTAACAACACCAGTATCCTCAATATACTAGGATGTTGTTATAAGAAGGATTCGAGCTACACTTACACACACCTACATCTAATGGTTAAAGAACATACGGTTTCTGTGGATGGCGAATTTCTGCCTCACGAAACGATGATTGTTCAACACTCATATAACACCTTCAAAGGTGGCCATTAAGATGTCACTATATTTATATATGATATATAATGTGTTTATGTTTTACTTATGCTTCTGTATTTCTCATTTATGGCTTACTTTATGATTTCCATTGTGGGTAAAACGCGATAATTTCATTTTAGGAAGTGCGGACTACCGCCCCCTCAAAGTGATTTGAATCGTTAATGCCATATGTGGGATGTATAAAGGATGGAGTAAATGGTATTATACACTAAATTATACTGGAATTATATTATACATTTATATCATTATTATTTAGTTCCATTAAATATGAAATTGAAATGAAAGTAGCGTTCATGCGTACGTACGGCTTACCGTCTCCATGAACGGTGCATTTCATTTCTTACCTCTAAATGTTACGTAATATTATAAATGAATGTATATACCGTATATATATGATATATATGATATCTACATAATGAATATAATTCTATAGATAATGGATATTCTACCACATTAACAACTTGTAATCATGAGAAGTTTATTTTTGACTCAAGTACCAAAGATCGACAAAATGACCGTTATTAACTTAAATAATTACATAATGTTCATAACATTGTAATAAGTGATATAAAAAGGATAATGAAATTGAAAATGGTTCTTAATAAGGTAGATATTAACTCTAGCTTATTATTCAGGAGGTTAAAGAATGGTCAAGTCAAGTTGGACACAAGGTAAGGGAATTTCTTAACCCAACTTCCATTCTTTGGGTTAATCTCCTACTTTCAAATTATGTCATGATATTATTATGTATTATTTTGTATTTTTACTTTATTTATGTGTACCTATAGTGAATACACATAATAGATAAATTTTATTTAAAAATGATCTTTTTAAGGGACTTCGTCTCAATCTCCATTCATTGAGGCATATTTTGTTTTATACACAAATTTCTTTTATACAGTGTATAAACCCCTTTGACTTTTACATATATTCAAAAGGAATCTTTTTTATACGAAGCATTTACTAAACGACAAAAGGGAATGTTTTTGTCGTACGTATGCGGAGACAACGACTTCTCCGCCGCCGTGACCATTATTTGAGTTTCGGCTTCCTCTACAAGCCATCATTTTTTTTAATGAAAAATAAATACAAAGTTTTAACTTTCTTTTATTTTGGTATTGAAAATGGTTTTGAAAGAGTTTTTATTATATCAATATGTTTTATTTATATCTTGTGATTGAAATGTGGAAATGTTATGTTTCCTTTATGCATGTTTTATGTGATATGATTATGTTCTGGGTTATGATATGTTTAAACCTATTCATATGAGGAATGTATTGGACTTAATAAGTGATGGGTGGAGCCCGCTATAGCTCCTCGATGCATCGGTAGGTCTCATGAGACAACTAGACGTGGAATTGGCTGAGGCCCTTTCCCATTTTGAGTTATGGTTTTGGCCGAGGCCTTAATCATTTTAGATGTCTTGGCCGAGGCCTTGACAAAGTGTTTCAGAATGTCTGGCATTATACATTCCCTCATTATGAAAGTGGTTATTGTTATTGCATGTGATTATTCGACCAGTAGAATATCCATGTGAAGAAGTGAATGGCATTATCTCATTTTACTTTTGCCATATTATGTTGAAGTTCATGTTTAAAAGGCTTTGTTTTATTTATACATTGCCTTAATTGTTAATGATTATTTATGAAAGCTTCCGCATTATTGTTATCCTTACTGAGCATCTGAGCTCACCCCTTTCAATGTTTTAATATTTTCCAGGATGTGAAGAAGTATTTTATGAATGACCTGCAGGGATAGTCAGAAGAGGATATGAGTGTGGACTATGGAGACTTTGTTATTGTAGTTTTTCACTTTATGATGTAATGTAACGTTTACAAATGTATCTAGTGTTTCCAAGGCTACTAAACTAATCGGTCTTTCGAGACTTGATCTTTTGTGATCATGCCAATGTTACGAAGTAATGCACCGACTCTGGGTAGCTGGGGTCGGGGCGTTACAGTTGGTATCAGAGGCAGTTTAGTACTAACCTTGGAAGCTAGATTTAGATAAACTCTGATTAGAGCACATAGCCCGAAGATAGACTTTGAGGATTAGTATAGAAGAAATTCCTAGAATTTCGGTATTATAGAGATGTTATGAGTTTTTCGAGCAATACATCCCTGTCTGGATACGAGCAGGTAGAGGCGGCTCTGGCACAGATGTACCTAGGGGTAAAACCCGAAAACACCGCTTTGAGCTAGACTCGAACGGGAACTGGTGCACGACAACGGGCCTTGCTGCACTCTTGGTTAAGACACTCCCGGGGGATATGCTTAGGATAATTCTCATTTTATTTACAAACCACTATGAAGGGTTATGAGTATATACTTTCTCAAAGAAAACATTTCTTTTTATGATTATGGATTATATCCATAAATAGTTCAATTTATGTTAAGTGTTTTATAAGTATGGAATTATGTATTTTGATTCATAAACTAATCTAGTTTATGCCATTGTTTAGAAATGGCGCCTAGTGGAAGGAATGGAAACAGTATCAATGCACGAACTCCGTGTAGGGATTGCCCTCCTGATCAAGATAATTATTGTGGATCTGGAGATACAACTGGTGCTGATCAACTTATTACCATACTGGGACAACTCACTCAGGTTATGAATAATAACCTTACTCGTATGGAGCACCCTGATCCGCAACGTGGAGGATCAATGATAGATCGTTTCATGAGGCAACAACCACCAACCTTTAATGGGAGTACAAATCCTATAGTAGCTGAGCAATGGATAAATTCCTTAGAGAAAATATTCCATGCCTTGGGGAGTAGTGAAAGGGAGAAGGTTGTCATGGCAGTTTACCGCCTCACTGGAGATGCCGATCAGTGGTGGTCGCTGATTCAAAACACAAAGGAAGATGATGACGTATCGAATATGGAATGGAGGGAGTTCAAAGATCTTTTCTTAGAAAAATACTTTCCTCGTGACCATCGAACAGATATGGAAAGGCAATTTCTGAGTTTGAGGCAGAAGGAGGATGAGAATGTCGCAAAGTATGAGGCTACCTTTACAAGGTTAGCGAGGCATGCTGCCGATTATATACGTAACCCAAGGAGTAAGATTGATCGTTTCTTTGATGGGTTAAAACCATTTCTCCGTCGAGCTTTAGTATCACAATCCTTCTCATCATACGAAGATATTGTCTCATGTGCTATCAAGACAGAAAAGGAATTCTCTAAGTCTTATGACAACAAAGTAAAGCAAGAGAAGAAGAGAACGGTGGAACAAGAGACATATAAAGGGAAAAAGGGAAAGAGGGATTTTCCATTATGTGATAATTGTGGGAAGAATCACCCTGGTACTTGCCTAAAAGGAATGGGAGTTTGTTATAAATGTGGAGACAAGGTCACCAGGCTCGTGATTGCAAGGGAAAGAAAGAGGCTGTCAAAGTTGAATGCTACAATTGTAGAGAAATGGGTCATTATGCAAATGAATGCCCTAAGCGTCAGGGAAACTTACCTCAGAAAAGGCCAAGGGATCAAGGCCAATCTTATGCTGTTACTACAGTTGAAGCAGAATAACTAATGTATTGGTGCTTTTGGACTCAAGGATTATATTCTGGTTATAAGAATAATGTAATATATATATATGGATTGTACTGCAGTACTTTTTGATTTCAGTAAAGTTTTAATATGATTAAGGTAATCATATTTTTAGTATGTGACAATAAGAGAAACTAATATTTGTTTGGGGAATCTGATAAATTGATTTTGGAATTAAGAGACCTTTTAGAGAAAGTCTGGATAGAGGTATTTTGGATAACTATAAAGGTTGGAGTGGATTAAGTTGAACCTTGGATAGTAAATTTAAGGTTAAAAATTTTCTGGAGATTATTCTTGGAATACTATAGTTTTATGAAAAGGACAACCTGCAGGGTGGGGCATAACCTGTCGAGTCGGACAAAGCTGCAGGAATCGAACCCACAATCATAGTGCGACAGGCCTTTATTTCCTACCACTAGCCTACAGGAAGTCCCTGGTTATTACAAAATAATTTTACTAATCTAAATAATATGTGTTAATATTTGGAACCTTATACAATTAGGATAAGTATAATATTTTTGAGTTCTATTATCATTTTGAGTGAAAGATGAGTTGAAGGTTGAAACTCTAATTGTCAAGCATAAATATATATATACCTATCTCTTATTCAATGAATAAATTAATTCTTAAACTTTAGTAAAGGGATATTAAAAAAATAAAATAAAATGTGTTATCCTAATACCTTATGTCTTGTTGAACTGATGATATTTTAAATCAACATAGATTGAAGGCTTTGAGGCCCTCAATTTGACAGTTGATTGTAATTGATGACCTCAATCACTCCCTACAAATATTTACGTTTTTCCTCCAATTATATGTCTCTAATTGCCACCAATGTTCTCCTTATCGAGATCATAATTTGGTGGTGACTTTCTTATTTCCATTTCCCTCTTATTAAGGCTAAATTTTATTAACCTTATTTCCGATGTGGGTCTTCCTAAAAGGTATTTTCTCTTTTCAACCTTTTATTTTCAAAGAAAAATTTCAAATTGCGAGGACGCAATTTATTGAAGGAGGGGAGAATGTAACACCCCGAGCTTCCACGATACGCTTCTCATTCAATAATGCAATAGCGTGTGTTGTACGCAACCTCGAGCTCTAACACACACCACAACTAATTAAACTAGCCATTGTGAATAGTAATACCTACTTTTTGAAATTTTATAAATTTTATATTTCAAAATGGACTTCACTTTTGTATTCCCAATATTGAAATTAGCCTATGTTGAATTTTTTGTAATTTTCCGAGAACTTCCATATTTTTATGAATAGTGAAAAATACTTAAAACAACTTTTTTAATCAAAATAATTTATAGTGATAAGTTATACTATTTAGTGGTTTTAAGGTATAATTAGAATATATTTTTACCATTTTATCCAATTGTGGTCATTAAAGTTAATTTAACATTGAAATTGGACATAAACAATTGCCAATCTTTTGATATAAATTGTTTCTTAAAAACACGCTATTTGTTATAACAGCGGGAATTAATTATTAAATTAATTAATTTGACTTATATGTTTTGAATTTTGTAAAATGGACTTCATTTTTGAATTCAGAATATCAATTATAGCTTAGGGTGAAATTTTGGCCTTATTCTGAAAAACTTCAATTTTTGATGAATAGTGAAACCACTAAGTGGTAATCAAGAAAACTGATTTTTCAGTTAAATGAAAGTTTACCACTAATGTGTATTGAATTTTGAAAATCCGACATACATGGTTGTCATTAAGAAGTAAAATGTGGTTCAATAAGATTAAAATAATTTTTTGGTGAATAGTAACTTTTAAGTTCTTAATCGTGATTAGAGGTAATTAGTGTAGTTTAAGGTACAAATAATGTTTTTATAATATTAGATGAGCATGACACTTGTCCTACTCCTATTGGATGAGTCATGTCCGACCAAGACAACCCATGGGTCAACTTGGGGACCCCATGGAGCCACTTTAGTTGGAAAATGACATTAATATATATTTATTTAATGTTAAAATTAAATTGACAAAAACAGGAGTTGTTTTACTAAAACAATTTTTACGTGGGGTTACACAAGTCCAAATTTTGATTATAAATATTCATTAGAAAGATAAAAAGATTTCCTACATCATAGTATTTTTTTATAATTTTTAGACATTAAATAAATTAAATTATTTATGACATAATTATGATGTGGCGATGACCTCATTATTTAACGATTTAAATAAAATGAGAAGATAATGCAAAATCCAAGGCTTACACTTGTCCAAAGCCAATTGGATGAGGAGATTTCGAACCCTTATCACCTTAGACTCGAATTATATAAGTGTGGGACCTTTAGAATCCTAAAAGCATTGTGTAAATAATGTAACATTTCAATATTTCCAAAAGAGCCCCTCCTCTCCACTTATAAAAGGCCCCCACCTCTCCCACCTTATTCACACCTTCAAGCCATTTGGCTCGGCCAACCTCTGCCCAAATACTCTCCCAACATTCCTCCCTTACTCATAGAAGCCTCTCTTTGGGCAGAACTCTTCCCATGGAAGCCTTTGGCTCAAATCAAAAAGCGTTACCCGATTTTGAGGTAATGTCTTGTCTAATGTTGTTTTGTTTTATTTTTCTTCTCCAACCCCCTAAACTCTTTTTATTCATTTCTTTTGTAACAACACCAGTATCCTCAATATACTAGGATGTTGTTATAAGAAGGATTCGAGCTACACTTACACACACCTACATCTAATGGTTAAAGAACATACGGTTTCTGTGGATGGCGAATTTCTGCCTCACGAAACGATGATTGTTCAACACTCATATAACACCTTCAAAGGTGGCCATTAAGATGTCACTATATTTATATATGATATATAATGTGTTTATGTTTTACTTATGCTTCTGTATTTCTCATTTATGGCTTACTTTATGATTTCCATTATGGGTAAAACGCGATAATTTCATTTTAGGAAGTGCGGACTACCGCCCCCTCAAAGTGATTTGAATCGTTAATGCCATATGTGGGATGTATAAAGGATGGAGTAAATGGTATTATACACTATATTATACTGGAATTATATTATACATTTATATCATTATTATTTAGTTCCATTAAATATGAAATTGAAATGAAAGTAGCGTTCATGCGTACGTACGGCTTACCGTCTCCATGAACGGTGCATTTCATTTCTTACCTCTAAATGTTACGTAATATTATAAATGAATGTATATACCGTATATATATGATATATATGATATCTACATAATGAATATAATTCTAGAGATAATGGATATTCTACCAGATTAACAACTTGTAATCATGAGAAGTTTATTTTTGACTCAAGTACCAAAGATCGACAAAATGACTGTTATTAACTTAAATAATTACATAATGTTCATAACATTGTAATAAGTGATATAAAAAGGATAATGAAATTGAAAATGGTTCTTAATAAGGTAGATATTAACTCTAGCTTATTATTCAGGAGGTTAAAGAATGGTCAAGTCAAGTCGGACACAAGGTAAGGGAATTTCTTAACCCAACTTCCATTCTTTGGGTTAATCTCCTACTTTCAAATTATGTCATGATATTATTATGTATTATTTTGTATTTTTACTTTATTTATGTGTACCTATAGTGAATACACATAATAGATAAATTTTATTTAAAAATGATCTTTTTAAGGGACTTCGTCTCAATCTCCATTCATTGAGGCATATTTTGTTTTATACACAAATTTCTTTTATACAGTGTATAAACCCCTTTGACTTTTACATATATTCAAAAGGAATCTTTTTTATACGAAGCGTTTACTAAACAACAAAAGGGAATGTTTTTGTCGTACGTATGCGGCGACAACGACTTCTCCGCCGCCTTGACCATTATTTGAGTTTCGGCTTCCTCTACAAGCCATCATTTTTTTTAATGAAAAATAAATACAAAGTTTTAACTTTCTTTTATTTTGGTATTGAAAATGGTTTTGAAAGAGTTTTTATTATATCAATATGTTTTATTTATATCTTGTGATTGAAATGTGGAAATGTTATGTTTCCTTTATGCATGTTTTATGTGATATGATTATGTTCTGGGTTATGATATGTTTAAACCTATTCATATGAGGAATGTATTGGACTTAATAAGTGATGGGTGGAGCCCGCTATAGCTCCTCGATGCATCGGTAGGTCTCATGAGACAACTAGACGTGGAATTGGCCGAGGCCCTTTCCCATTTTGAGTTATGGTTTTGGCCGAGGCCTTAATCATTTTAGATGTCTTGGCCGAGGCCTTGACAAAGTGTTTCAGAATGTCTGGCATTATACATTCCCTCATTATGAAAGTGGTTATTGTTATTGCATGTGATTATTCGACCAGTAGAATATCCATGTGAAGAAGTGAATGGCATTATCTCATTTTACTTTTGCCATATTATGTTGAAGTTCATGTTTAAAAGGCTTTGTTTTATTTATACATTGCCTTAATTGTTAATGATTATTTATGAAAGCTTCCGCATTATTGTTATCCTTACTGAGCATCTGAGCTCACCCCTTTCAATGTTTTAATATTTTCCAGGATGTGAAGAAGTATTTTATGAATGACCTGCAGGGATAGTCAGAAGAGGATATGAGTGTGGACTATGGAGACTTTGTTATTGTAGTTTTTCACTTTATGATGTAATGTAACGTTTACAAATGTATCTAGTGTTTCCAAGGCTACTAAACTAATCGGTCTTTCGAGACTTGATCTTTTGTGATCATGCCAATGTTACGAAGTAATGCACCGACTCTGGGTAGCTGGGGTCGGGGCGTTACAGTTGGTATCAGAGGCAGTTTAGTACTAACCTTGGAAGCTAGATTTAGATAAACTCTGATTAGAGAACATAGCCCGAAGATAGACTTTGAGGATTAGTATAGAAGAACTTCCTAGAATTTCGGTATTATAGAGATGTTATGAGTTTTTCGAGCAATACATCCCTGTCTGGATACGAGCAGGTAGAGGCGGCTCTGGCACAGATGTACCTAGGGGTAAAACCCGAAAACACCGCTTTGAGCTAGACTCGAACGGGAACTGGTGCACGACAACGGGCCTTGCTGCACTCTTGGTTACGACACTCCCGGGGGATATGCTTAGGATAATTCTCATTTTATTTACAAACCACTATGAAGGGTTATGAGTATATACTTTCTCAAAGAAAACATTTCTTTTTATGATTATGGATTATATCCATAAATAGTTCAATTTATGTTAAGTGTTTTATAAGTATGGAATTATGTATTTTGATTCATAAACTAATCTAGTTTATGCCATTGTTTAGAAATGGCGCCTAGTGGAAGGAATGGAAACCGTATCAATGCACGAACTCCGTGTAGGGATTGCCCTCCTGATCAAGATAATTATTGTGGATCTGGAGATACAACTGGTGCTGATCAACTTATTACCATACTGGGACAACTCACTCAGGTTATGAATAATAACCTTACTCGTATGGAGCACCCTAATCCGCAACGTGGAGGATCAATGATAGATCGTTTCATGAGGCAACAACCACCAAACTTTAATGGGAGTACAAATCCTATAGTAGCTGAGCAATGGATAAATTCCTTAGAGAAAATATTCCATGCCTTGGGGAGTAGTGAAAGGGAGAAGGTTGTCATGGCAGTTTACCGCCTCACTGGAGATGCCGATCAGTGGTGGTCGCTGATTCAAAACACAAAGGAAGATGATGACGTATCGAATATGGAATGGAGGGAGTTCAAAGATATTTTCTTAGAAAAATACTTTCCTCGTGACCATCGAGCAGATATGGAAAGGCAATTTCTGAGTTTGAGGCAGAAGGAGGATGAGAATGTCGCAAAGTATGAGGCTACCTTTACAAGGTTAGCGAGGCATGCTGCCGATTATATACGTAACCCAAGGAGTAAGATTGATCGTTTCTTTGATGGGTTAAAACCATTTCTCTGTCGAGCTTTAGTATCACAATCCTTCTCATCATATGAAGATATTGTCTCATGTGCTATCAAGACAGAAAAGGAATTCTCTAAGTCTTATGACAACAAAGTAAATCAAGAGAAGAAGAGAACGGTGGAACAAGAGACAGATAAAGGGAAAAAGGGAAAGAAGGATTTTCCATTATGTGATAATTGTGGGAAGAATCACCCTGGTACTTGCCTAAAAGGAATGGGAGTTTGTTATAAATGTGGAGACAAGGGTCACCAGGCTCGTGATTGCAAGGGAAAGAAAGAGGCTGTCAAAGTTGAATTCTACAATTGTAGAGAAATGGGTCATTATGCAAATGAATGCCCTAAGCGTCAGGGAAACTTACCTCAGAAAAGGCCAAGGGATCAAGGCCAATCTTATGCTGTTACTACAGTTGAAGCAGAATAACTAATGTATTGGTGCTTTTGGACTCAAGGATTATATTCTGGTTATAAGAATAATGTAATATATATATATATGGATTGTACTGCAGTACTTTTTGATTTCAGTAAGGTTTTAATATGATTAAGGTAATCATATTTTTAGTATGTGACAATAAGAGAAACTAATATTTGTTTGGGGAATCTGATAAATTGATTTTGGAATTAAGAGACCTTTTAGAGAAAGTCTGGATAGAGGTATTTTGGATAACTATAAAGGTTGGAGTGGATTAAGTTGAACCTTGGATAGTAAATTTAAGGTTAAAAATTTTCTGGAGATTATTCTTGGAATACTATAGTTTTATGAAAAGGACAACCTGCAGGGTGGGGCATAACCTGTCGAGTCGGACAAAGCTGCAGGAATCGAACCCACAATCATAGTGCGACAGGCCTTTATTTCCTACCACTAGCCTACAGGAAGTCCCTGGTTATTACAAAATAATTTTACTAATCTAAATAATATGTGTTAAAATTAGGAACCTTATACAATTAGGATAAGTATAATATTTTTGAGTTCTATTATCATTTTGAGTGAAAGATGAGTTGAAGGTTGAAACTCTAATTGTCAAGCATAAATATATATATACCTATCTCTTATTCAATCAATAAATTAATTCTTAAACTTTAGTAAAGGGATATTAAAAAAATAAAATAAAATGTGTTATCCTAATACCTTATGTCTTGTTTAACTGATGATATTTTAAATCAACATAGATTGAAGGCTTTGAGGCCCTCAATTTGACAGTTGATTGTAATTGATGACCTCAATCACTCCCTACAAATATTTACGTTTTTCCTCCAATTATATGTCTCTAATTGCCACCAATGTTCTCCTTATCGAGATCATAATTTGGTGGTGACTTTCTTATTTCCATTTCCCTCTTATTAAGGCTAAATTTTATTAACCTTATTTCCGATGTGGGTCTTCCTAAAAGGTATTTTCTCTTTTCAACCTTTTATTTTCAAAGAAAAATTTCAAATTGCGAGGACGCAATTTATTGAAGGAGGGGAGAATGTAACACCCCGAGCTTCCACGATACGCTTCTCATTCAATAATGCAATAGCGTGTGTTGTACGCAACCTCGAGCTCTAACACACACCACAACTAATTAAACTAGCCGTTGTGAATAGTAATACCTACTTTTTGAAATTTTATAAATTTTATATTTCAAAATGGACTTCACTTTTGTATTCCCAATATTGAAATTAGCCTATGTTGAATTTTTTGTAATTTTCCGAGAACTTCCATATTTTTATGAATAGTGAAAAATACTTAAAACAACTTTTTTAATCAAAATAATTTATAGTGATAAGTTATACTATTTAGTGGTTTTAAGGTATAATTAGAGTATATTTTTACCATTTTATCCAATGGTGGTCATTAAAGTTAATTTAACATTGAAATTGGACATAAACAATTGCCAATCTTTTGATATAAATTGTTTCTTAAAAACACGCTATTTGTTATAACAGCGGGAATTAATTATTAAATTAATTAATTTGACTTATATGTTTTGAATTTTGTAAAATGGACTTCATTTTTGAATTCAGAATATCAATTATAGCTTAGGGTGAAATTTTGGCCTTATTCTGAAAAACTTCAATTTTTGATGAATAGTGAAACCACTAAGTGGTAATCAAGCAAACTGATTTTTCAGTTAAATGAAAGTTTACCACTAATGTGTATTGAATTTTGAAAATCCGACATACATGGTTGTCATTAAGAAGTAAAATGTGGTTCAATAAGATTAAAATAATTTTTTGGTGAATAGTAACTTTTAAGTTCTTAATCGTGATTAGAGGTAATTAGTGTAGTTTAAGGTACAAATAATGTTTTTATAATATTAGATGAGCATGACACTTGTCCTACTCCTATTGGATGAGTCATGGCCGACCAAGACAACCCATGGGTCAACTTGGGGACCCCATGGAGCCACTTTAGTTGGAAAATGACATTAATATATATTTATTTAATGTTAAAATTAAATTGACAAAAACATGAGTTGTTTTACTAAAACAATTTTTACGTGGGGTTACACAAGTCCCAATTTTGATTATAAATATTCATTAGAAAGATAAAAAGATTTCCTACATCATAGTATTTTTTTATAATTTTTATAAATTAAATAAATTAAATTATTTATGACATAATTATGATGTGGCGATGACCTCATTATTTAACGATTTAAATCAAATGAGAAGATAATGCAAAATCCAAGGCTTACACTTGTCCAAAGCCAATTGGATGAGGAGATTTAGAACCCTTATCACCTTAGCCTCGAATTATATAAGTTTGGGACCTTTAGAATCCGAAAAGCATTGTGTAAATAATGTAACATTTCAATCTTTCCAAAAGAGCCCCTCCTCTCCACTTATAAAAGGCCCCCACCTCTCCCACCTTATTCACACCTTCAAGCCATTTGGCTCGGCCAACCTCTGCCCAAATACTCTCCCAACATTCCTCCCTTACTCATAGAAGCCTCACTTTGGGCAGAACTCTTACCAAGGAAGCCTTTGGCTCAAATCAAAAAGCGTTACCCGATTTTGAGGTAATGTCTTGTCTAATGTTGTTTTGTATTATTTTTCTTCTCCAACCCCCTAAACTCTTTTTATTCATTTCTTTTGTAACAACACCAGTATCCTCAATATACTAGGATGTTGTTATAAGAAGGATTCGAGCTACACTTACACACACCTACATCTAATGGTTAAAGAACATACGGTTTCTGTGGATGGCGAATTTCTGCCTCACGAAACGATGATTGTTCAACACTCATATAACACCTTCAAAGGTGGCCATTAAGATGTCACTATATTTATATATGATATATAATGTGTTTATGTTTTAATTATGCTTCTGTATTTCTCATTTATGGCTTACTTTATGATTTCCATTATGGGTAAAACGCGATAATTTCATTTTAGGAAGTGCGGACTACCGCCCCCTCAAAGTGATTTGAATCGTTAATGCCATATGTGGGATGTATAAAGGATGGAGTAAATGGTATTATACACTATATTATACTGGAATTATATTATACATTTATATCATTATTATTTAGTTCCATTAAATATGAAATTGAAATGAAAGTAGCGTTCATGCGTACGTACGGCTTACCGTCTCCATGAACGGTGCATTTCATTTCTTACCTCTAAATGTTACGTAATATTATAAATGAATGTATATACCGTATATATATGATATATATGATATCTACATAATGAATATAATTCTAGAGATAATGGATATTCTACCACATTAACAACTTGTAATCATGAGAAGTTTATTTTTGACTCAAGTACCAAAGATCGACAAAATGACCGTTATTAACTTAAATAATTACATAATGTTCATAACATTGTAATAAGTGATATAAAAAGGATAATGAAATTGAAAATGGTTCTTAATAAGGTAGATATTAACTCTAGCTTATTATTCAGGAGGTTAAAGAATGGTCAAGTCAAGTCGGACACAAGGTAAGGGAATTTCTTAACCCAACTTCCATTCTTTGGGTTAATCTCCTACTTTCAAATTATGTCATGATATTATTATGTATTATTTTGTATTTTTACTTTATTTATGTGTACCTATAGTGAATACACATAATAGATAAATTTTATTTAAAAATGATCTTTTTAAGGGACTTCGTCTCAATCTCCATTCATTGAGGCATATTTTGTTTTATACACAAATTTCTTTTATACAGTGTATAAACCCCTTTGACTTTTACATATATTCAAAAGGAATCTTTTTTATACGAAGCGTTTACTAAACGACAAAAGGGAATGTTTTTGTCGTACGTATGCGGCGACAACGACTTCTCCGCCGCCGTGACCATTATTTGAGTTTCGGCTTCCTCTACAAGCCATCATTTTTTTTAATGAAAAATAAATACAAAGTTTTAACTTTCTTTTATTTTGGTATTGAAAATGGTTTTGAAAGAGTTTTTATTATATCAATATGTTTTATTGATATCTTGTGATTGAAATGTGGAAATGTTATGTTTCCTTTATGCATGTTTTATGTGATATGATTATGTTCTGGGTTATGATATGTTTAAACCTATTCATATGAGGAATGTATTGGACTTAATAAGTGATGGGTGGAGCCCGCTATAGCTCCTCGATGCATCGGTAGGTCTCATGAGACAACTAGACGTGGAATTGGCCGAGGCCCTTTCCCATTTTGAGTTATGGTTTTGGCCGAGGCCTTAATCATTTTAGATGTCTTGGCCGAGGCCTTGACAAAGTGTTTCAGAATGTCTGGCATTATACATTCCCTCATTATGAAAGTGGTTATTGTTATTGCATGTGATTATTCGACCAGTAGAATATCCATGTGAAGAAGTGAATGGCATTATCTCATTTTACTTTTGCCATATTATGTTGAAGTTCATGTTTAAAAGGCTTTGTTTTATTTATACATTGCCTTAATTGTTATTGATTATTTATGAAAGCTTCCGCATTATTGTTATCCTTACTGAGAATCTGAGCTCACCCCTTTCAATGTTTTAATATTTTCCAGGATGTGAAGAAGTATTTTATGAATGACCTGCAGGGATAGTCAGAAGAGGATATGAGTGTGGACTATGGAGACTTTGTTATTGTAGTTTTTCACTTTATGATGTAATGTAACGTTTAAAAATGTATCTAGTGTTTCCAAGGCTACTAAACTAATCGGTCTTTCGAGACTTGATCTTTTGTGATCATGCCAATGTTACGAAGTAATGCACCGACTCTGGGTAGCTGGGGTCGGGGCATTACAATTCCTAATTAAAATTTTTGAAACATATAATTTTTATATTATATCATATTCTATAACTGACATATGTCATAAATCATGATATAGTTAAAAAATAACATAATGGATTATGACAGGTTCTTGTAACTTATGATAAATAATTTATGTTATGATTTATATTCTATAATATCTCAAAATCATAATTCATCATTCAATACAAAACCCATATAATGATTTATTATAGGTCTGTGATATACCCTTTGATTCCTTGGAATCATATTTTATGATATTTCCTATATCATATTCATGATGAAATGCACTATTTTTTAATGGAAAAAAAAGCATATCAGTGCTTTCAACACTTTCACTTTACCATACCATATGTTATGACACTACCAAACTAATTGATTCATAGTTTGTTTCCATATATGATATCTTATGTCATATGGTGCAATAATATCATCACTTATGATATAAAATATCATAAAATATGGTACACTGTAAAATTTATATTGTTACATATGATATCTTATATCATAAATCATACCATAATTAATTTTCTATATCATATTTTATTATTGAGAATGTGATATCTAGATTTATAACTTTAAAACATGATTTTGAGAATCATTTGAAGCATGTCAAGCTCTGATTCAATTAATAGGTTTTTTAGGAATAAATAAGAAATATTTATATAGTGAAAGATATGAAGAAACCCTTAAAACCAAAATTTCCATGCTTTAAAATGGAAACCTTGTATAAAAAAATTAAGAACATTTGTGTGTTCCATACACCAAATTTGGTTGAATTTCTCATCTTCAAACACAAGTTAGAGGAAAATCACTAAAAATATCCAACAAGATCCATATTACATTAAGTATCCATGGGGATTTTCAGAATCACCCAATATATGAATGGGATTATCTTTCCAACCCTGATATGTTAGTATATTTAGAGGTAAACATAGAAATATAAAAAATATTTGAGTATAATTGAATAAATAAGATTCAATATCTTGGAATAATATTTCCATGTATTATGCATCTTTATATAGGGCTTGAGACACTCCTCGGACATCATTTTATTTGCTAACCCATTCATAAAGTATGATTAAATGGAATTCAGTTACAACACACTTGTAACCCCTTTTCCATTCATGAATTTAACATATAAATACATTCTCAAATCTCCTATATATTTCATCATAAAAAACTATTTATTATCAACGATATCTCAAGTGGAATGGAAACTAAATTCTGATTTTTTTCATTCATATTCCTTTATTAATAATAAAATAAAATATTAATCATACAAGATGATTCAACATATGACATTTACTGACGATATATCCATATCATATGTTACAGTTGGAAATATTAGTGTCGTGATATCCTATATAATGCCTTATGATATACACCTAATCAAGGAATATAATTACCTTGGATTGATGTGTGAAGTTTCTTATAAAAATATCATATAATTACATATGAAAAATATAATACATCACATCATGTATCTTGTCTTTAGGTTAAATCTTAATTATATACCCACCTCATACATGTGAAGTTTGGTGGAAATGTAGATATAATTAGGCATGATGCAAGAAAAAGAATTAATTTATTCTACACTAGTCGTGATTCATAAATCCATGAAAAATATATGATAGGATGATTTTAGAACATTAGTGATTTTAGTCACTTTATATTTGTGTCATCATGATGCTTCCTTTTTTATCATTGGTTTGTAAAACATAAATATTTTCTACTATGGGATTTTATAATATCAATTTTTTAAATAAAATTAGTTTTATATTTTATGCGCGTATGTTTATTATTTTAAGGTAAAATAATTCCAGGATAGTTATTTTATCCCTTGGAACTAATTTCTAACATATGGAAATAAAGGAGAATGATTTATTCCTCTTAGAGTTATCATATGGGCATTATAATTAAAAATTTTATATGATCCATTGATAACCCATAACACTAAAATTGGAACATTTAATTCCCTATAATTGAGAAAATATATGTGTGTTATATATACCATAGAAATGAGAATACACTGAAAGTTGATTCCCATGATTGTGATTGAACTTTGATTTCTTTGAAAATAAAGAATTGTTAACTCTAACAATACTCTAAACATTTATCTACTGAGAAATATCCTATAAAGAACTCATCCAAGTCAATGAATTCACATTAAAAGTTCCCTTGAAAAGTATTTCAATAAAAGAAATTATATAAAGAATTCCATGTTTCCTCAGAATTACTAGTCACTTAGATTTATATATACGATAAGGTTTCAAATTCTCTTCAATTGTCAAATTAGAAGAGTGAATAAATAGAATTATGAACCTCAAATTGAGCTACTAAATATTGGAAATACTCTACTAAATTACCAATAGATCATATTTTTTATATAACTCTTATAGTACTATATAATAACTATTCCTTGAATATCTAATAAAACCAATTCCATCCAATTATAGACACTAAATGATCTTTAAAGGATAATATCCACCATTGATGCATTTATCCTCATCAAAACTACCGGCAAGAGGAAAATAGTGTTATTAATTTATATATATCAACTAAAATAATATTTCAAACATCTATAACCAGTATTCAGTCTCATGACTAGATATACATCCTTCATAATTTGGAAATTTTTATTTCTAGAACTCATTCAAGGCTACCTTATAAAAATGTCCTACTTTTAGTTATATACCTCAACTTACTATCCCAGGTTCCAACAATTGATCCTCGAACTAATCATATACTAGCATACACTAAATGGAATAATTTTATATAGATTGAATGATTTCATTCCAATGATATATGAGGAATACTAAATAATATTTTCCAATAGTTTTATCCATATAAATAATTTCTCAATACATAGTATTCACAATCATCATAAATTTTAATTGTATGGTGCATAAATTTATACCAATAAATATACCCTATATTAAACATAATATTCCCTATGTATTGGTATTTATATTATTTGAGTCCTTTTATAGAATCATAGGGGAGCATCCATATTCGTAGTATGTTTTTATAGTAAAATATAAATTTTATAACATTTGTTCATGACCCTACCCCACTGGGACTCCTTCTGAGTTGGAAACACTAATAAGTGTTACCCCCAAAAATCACCTTCAAAAGGATATTGGTTTAAAATAGATCTAATGGTCCAATATCACATTAATTGGAGGCATTTTCTATTATAACATCTCCCTTACAGAAACCCTTTTAAGATATTAGTCACTTTCATTATGACCCACATATCCTGCCTCCAATAAGCCATAGGTTGGCTGCTAGCACTTTGGGTATAAAACATATATATGATAGGCAGTAACTTCACAAATAATAAGAGTGTAAGATAAAACCATCAATAAAATCCATATAATATTAATAAAATCAAACACATAAGTCATGTAAAATCATACATAAAACCGAGTCTCTAAAATAAATACCCAAAATACTAATTATATGACAGTGACCCTATGAACATGTGATATCTTTATATCAAGGGCTAGTAATTTATATCCCAATCACAAAATTTTTCCAATTAATTTTTAAAATATATATATAGTAAATAATGGTAACTATACATGTATACTCAGTCGGATCCTACCCAAATCCTCTTGTGAAAATATTAAAGAAGCATATTAATGCCTCAATGAATAAATAACTAAACCTACTCATTACCAATCCAAAAAAACTATACCCAACCTCAAAAAGGCTAAGTCATTGATATTTTTATACAATTAATGTAACATAATATCATGAAAATGTACAGGAAGGTAACCCACATCTACTTACTCACAGAACTAGTCTCTCTCATTACCCAACAAAATATATTTTAGTGTTTCCATACCTTTCATGAATTACATCACCACATACCACATAACCTCATATTCAAACCGTGTTTTCCAACATATATCAATAGCCACATACCACATATCATAGCCACATCACTACCACATATTCATACCACCTTATCATAGAGAACATAACAAAAAAATACATTAATTGCATGCCCTCGTACTCCCATATAGGTATCCCTCATGAACCCAAATAAAAAATATATAACCTCAGGGTATTAAAAATCATAATACATCTATAATAGAGAATAAGGAAGTGGGATCAGTTATCTATCCATATCCCTTCTATCCTAAATATTTAGTAAAACACAAGGAACCCCAAAACTCATATGGTTATTAATAGATCTAGTATTTTTTGTATTTATTGTTTTTTATTTTATTGATTTCATATACACCATTTTATCATATTAAGGGTAATTATTATATATTTATTTATAGGGATATTTTTTATTTTATTATGAAGAAGGCATAAAATATCATTTTTATGAATTTATTTTTATGTTATTGATTTATAGAATATCCATTTATTGATTATTATTTATATTGTTATTTTGATGGTGAAATATGTTAGTTTAAGTAAAGAAGGATTTTAGATAAGTCTATAAAGATGGATCTTGTTGATGTATCATTGATGAAATTTGTCTATATATTTGAAAATTTTGAATATTATCATTTCTACAATTAATATATAACATTTTATTGATTTTACACAACATTTATAAGTTTACTTCTAAAGAAGAGGTGATCTATGATTGATATATAAATTTTTTTCCCATAATTCTTAATATTTTCTCATAATACACTAATACATAACATCCATAGGATGGTACATATGATTTATGACTTTATCACCAAGGAATTATAAGAAATGTAAAATAATGGGAATACGTAATATTTTGAGCAGATGAATCAAATTTCCTATAGACTTCACTTATGTTTCATAACATTTTATACTTATCCACTGGAGGAGATCCACATTCCCATTGATACATAAGATGTTCTAATGATATATAATATATTTTTTAAGTATTAAATAGGATTTGTAATGTTTTATATTTGATGATATTTCATCCAAATAGTAGCATATTTTTTTTACTTAAGGAAATTTTAGATAGATATCTCACTTATGATACTTTTCTAAATTCAATATAAGACCTCAATGGAAGAATTATATACAATATGTGAATAATATTAGGTGATTTCATAATTAATGTCAATATAGAGTTTCATATGCTATGGAAAATTATTCATGCTACATTAGATCCCCATGAAAATAATTTTCAAATTTTTTTAGAGAATATTAAGTAGTGGAAAAATGTAATCACCTTATAGAGATTAAAGAGGGATCGAGATAATAAAAATACTAAGGACAACCCTGCAACTATAACCCCTTCATGATATGATTGTGTCAAAAAATTTATAATGTGTCTTGAACCCTGATACTTTCATTCATTTAAGATATTCTAATGTATTCATTGATCTTGTTCATTAAATTAAACTAAAAAAATATAAACGATATTACATGGGATATTTAAAGGGTAAAATAAAAATAAAGGAATATTATGAAGACTTAAATATTAGTGATGTATTGGAATATTAATTCCACTGGAAACATCATACTACCTAATCCAGTACAATGTTGAGTGATCGCATGCACACATCGAAGTCTTTTATTGATGGATATTAACATAAGTTTCACTCCAATGTAAAATAGTATTATTATCCCCCTGATATTTTTAGTTTTATTTTTTATTTTAATTGATGGTTTTAGGGATACTATTATTTTACTATAATCAATACCTTCTATAATTCTCATTTTTTAATTTTAACAGTGGTTTTCTATATTTCTCTCTCTCCTCTATTTTTTTTCCTTGATTTTTCTTCATTGTGACATCCAATATTCATGATGTTGAAGAAATAACCTTAGGGATCTCCTAGGGTATGAATATAGTGTTCAACCTAATCCCTTGATCAGTTATTTTTGAGTGTTTCTATCTAATTGGGATTATTATGTAGATAATTGGTAGTGGGGATAGGTGATGGTGTGTCCTCAATACAGTTGTATTAGGTTTAACATGTTTATCTAAACTATTCTCCCTCCAGTTAATAATCATCATGGCATAAAATAGATCCTTGATGATTTAGATTTTAATGG
The DNA here is from genome assembly GCA_963277665.1 of Viscum album. Lineage (NCBI taxonomy): Eukaryota > Viridiplantae > Streptophyta > Magnoliopsida > Santalales > Viscaceae > Viscum > Viscum album. The sequence goes on from OY728152.1 coordinate 2,092,775,377, forward strand.
GTATAGTTTTATATCAATAAGTTTATTCAGGGGGTGTTCTCAATTGAGGAGCCTTTTAAAAATATAACTGGGGATGAGATTTATGTTCAGTGTTATTGAAAATTTCATGGTTCACTGTATATTCATCAACAAGGTAGAAGAGGATTATCACAAATATTTTTATGACCCATCCCCCTGAGCTCGCATCGTGACTACCCCAAGCCCGCCTTCCATAGGCCAGGGGTTGGCGACTAGCACCGGAAAGGCATATCCCAGAAAATGGGAAGGCATTGCCTTTAAACCTGAAAACACACCAACCAAGAACATGACAAGATTCAAACCATGTTTTAAAACTACAGTAGTAAAGGTATGTACTAAAAGTAAAGGGGATGGAATACTAGCCCAACTGAAAAGATACAACTACAACAGAAAACATCTCTTGAGATCTCCCACCATGAATCCTAACTGAAGGGTAGGTACAGCTCATCTCTGCAGCTCTCTACATTAACCAGTCACCTCCTTGTACTTCCTGGTCCAGGATCCCCAAAGTCTCAGCCATGCTGCTCGTCGTTTTCACAAGACACAACAAGGTGCGGGTGAAGCCCGTGTAGGGGTGAGTATAGCAATACCCAGTAGGGACCTTGAGACCCCGGAATGTCTCTCATAATTCCGCAAAGGAAAACCATAAATCATGATCTCAATTAAAAATCACAAATAAAAATACTCATCTCAAACTAGGTAATCAACTTAATGTTTAGGAATAAAGATGATTAGTCTTATGCTACATCATTTTATTCTGTTAGGATGTTTTTACACCTAAAACACCAAAAGGTTGTTCCATTATAGATCCACATAGGTTCGTATGTCACTGATCCTTGACAGTCCTCTCTAAGGTTTGTCCTTATAAGTTCGCGCTCTTTTGATCCACATAGGGTCGTTAGAATGTTGATCCACATAGGGTCGCTATGATGCTGATCCACACAAGGTCGCTATGATGTTGATCCACACAGGTTCTCTATGATGTTGATCCACATAGGGTTGTTATAATGATGGTCCACACATGGTCTCTATTATATTGATCCACTCATGGTCTCTATGATGTTGATCCACACAAGTTCTCTATGATAATGATCCACGCAAGGTTCCTATGATGTTGATCCACACAGGGTCCCTACGATTGACAGCTAGCCACAAGATTCCTTGCACTCGGTGCGCATGAGTTATGTAGTATCTTCTCTTCAAGATATTGTTCATGCATCAAATACCATTATTTTACAAAAATAAGTAACCCAAAGGACTTCCATGTTGTAAGGGTCCCAATGCGATAGATGGTGCGTCAATCGGATGCCCAGTCTGTGAGTTATAGGTTTTTTAGTGTCGGGGGCCTGATTGGATTCAGGTTCAATCCAACCTGTTCATACTATAACTTTATCCAAAACTCAGGTGGGGTATCAAAAAAGAACCATCTCATCCCAAGGATTCTAGCACCGCAGACAGTTCGTCAAACGGATATCTAGTTTATGAGACACGACCTTTTAAGCATAACTGGGCCGAAAAGGGTCCGGGTCTGATCTGACCCGGTTTTCCAGTCGGGCGACCGCCACCCTTCCCAAATGGCCTAGCAGTTCAGTTTATTTAATCGGTGGTTCCACGTGGCGCTGCCGTCTTGTCAGCGGGACCCATGGGGTGCAGGTCCCCTTCACCGTGACTCGATGTTGTGGCTCTTCTTTGATGCGCATGACGGCATGCCGCCTTCTTCCAATGTGGCTGGCCAAGGGATGACCACCTCTTTTGACCACCATGGCTTCCCTCCGTGGCACGCGACGGTGCACCACCTACTGCCACCGCGGCCGGTCAACGCCGCCCGCCGCCATCTCCCACTGGTGGGACTTCCACGAGCCACCAGGTGAGCTCTGGTGGTCTGTTTTCCCTTCCAAACACTCCTACGGGCCTCCTGGGATGATACAATCACAACATGGCTTCCATATTCAAGATTTTGGCAAGTTCAAACTTCTCAAATGAATAACGTGACAAAAACCAAAGTGGTGGAGGGTCCGGACCTTGTTCGTTTAGCCCACGCCCTCCACGTTAGCATCAAATGAAGAGGGTGTAATAAACAATCTATCATATAGATTGATTTAAATCCATTAAATACTCCAAAAACAACCTCCCTCAATTTCATACGAATCATGGATCAACTCAATTTGGTAGATCTATGATTCTCATGCTTTTTAAGAACAAAAAATTGAATCAAGAAAACTACTTGAATTTAATAACAACCCCTGCCTCAGAATCGGAGGAGATGTCATGGTTGTAGAAGAAGAATCCACACTTGAGGAATCCGTCGGTGTTTATCGCTTCCAGATTGATTCCTCCAACATTGTTGTCCAAGCCTCCATACTTCATTGGGGGAAGATGTCGTGGTAATTTTTCAGATGTTCCTCACTTTCGTGTCAAAAACCCAAGCCTGAGCCTTATACAAATAGCGGGGAATGGTGATTAACGCATCGAAAGATTACTGAGGTTCATTAATGAATGAAACTCTTAACTCTCAACTGTGTGGTTACAAAATAGAAGAGTCAAGCCATTAAATGGATTGAAAACTCAGTTTTCCCACCGCTGCCACTCAATAGTTGGTAGAAAAAAATAACATTTTTATTTTATTTTATTATTCTTAAAAAATATATAAAATTAACCTTTTCACCCGACCTACTACGGTCGACGTCCATATTTCCTTAAGTGAATCATATCTCATAAGATTCAATGGTACCCTCACATTTTTAATCCAATCACTAGTTCAAAAGATAGAAAATGTCACCTGCACATTTACTAAACATACCTTAACAATGTTCAAAATCTGTTCCAGGCACATCGGGCCTTGGAATCAGGTGCCATTAATTTTTTCAGACTCATAATAATTCTAAATTATTTTAAAAAATTATATGGAATTTCTGGGTCTTTACATTCTCCCCACCTTAGGGCTTTTCATCCCCAAAAACTTCAAAAAAAACTAGAAAAAGAAAATGGGGGTATTGAGCACGTATCTGAGCCTCCTACCCCCATGTGCTCTTCTGGAGGTTCCCGTGCTACCAAGGAACTCACAACAGAGGAATCGACCACCCATGAAAGACCCGCTTTTGTTGATCCTCTCTCTCCACTGGGAACTCAGCAAAAATTTTCCCATCATCGATTTCCATCTCACTCTAGTTGATAGCGTGTGATGGATCATGCACGTACCACCTTAGTTGTGACACATGAAAAACATTATGCACATGGTGAATCTGTGGGGGAAGATCTTGATGGTACACCACCTCACCTACTCTGCTGAGGATCTGGAAAGGTCCAATTAACATCATAGATAGCTTGCTGCCCCAGCCAAACCTCTATAATCCTTGTCGGGGTGAGACTCGTAGGAAGACATAGTCTCCCTCCTTGAACTCCATGGGTCTTAATCTCATATTAGCATAAGACTTATGCTGGCTCTGTGTAGTATTCATCCTCTCCTAGATGATTTTCACTTTCTCAGTGGTAGCTCATACCAACTCTGGACCCATATGTACTGACTCCCTTGGGTCTGTCCAACATAGAGGTGATCTACATGGTCACCCATACAGGGCCTCAAATTGATCCATGTCGATGGTGGATTGATAACTATTGTTGAATACGAACTCCACCAGTGGCAGGTGGTCCTCCCAGCTACGGAAAAAATCAAGGACACAAGCACGAAGCATGACCTCGAGTGTCTCTATGGTCCACTCCATCTGACCATCTTTAGAAGGATGAAGGGCGCTGCTCAAGCATATCTAATTCCCAAATTCCTCATGTTATCCCTTCGAAAATAAGGATGTAAAATGAGTGTCGCAATCTAAAACAATCATCTTTCTCACCCCGTGAAGTCATACAATCTCTTGTATATAGCGGCATCCCAATATCTCTACTGATCCTTACTCTCGAATGGGTAGGAAGTGGGCCAACTTGGTGAGTCGGGCAATGATCACCCAGATAGAATCATGGCCCCTAGATGTACATGGTAGACCTATCACTAATTCCATGGAGATACCATCCCACTTCCACTCTGGAACCTCATGTGGTTGTGTTAAGCCTACTGGTACCTGATGCTCAGCCTTCACATGTTGATAAGTGAGGCATCAAGAAATAAAATCTTCCACCACTTTCTTCATCCCAGTCCACTAGTACTAATATAGGATGCCCCGGTACGTCGTCACTACACCATTATGTACCATCAAAGGGGATGTATGGAACTCCCTCAGCACCTCCTCTCGTAGAATCACAGGTACCATTGTGCATCCTCTAAAGAGGATGACGTGCTCCCCACCTTCAAAAAATCCATCAGGAGCCTATCCTGAGGATATTTGAGCACGTCGGGCCTCGCATTCAACATGACCAAGGTGTGCCTCCCAGAATAATTGAAGGATTTGGGGAGTAAAAGTTATATAATGGAGGTAATCTTCTCCATCTCTATCCACAAAGGATATCTGCAATGCGGCTAGCTTTTTGTCACCTCACTCAGCAACTGTAGACCAGACCTCTTGCTGAGTGCATCTGCCACCACATTACCCTTCCCAAGAGTATAGACTATCTCAAATTCATAGTATTGGAGGAAATCTATCCATTTTATTTGTCTTAGGTTCAGGTCCTTCTTTAAGAAGATATACATAAGACTCTTATGATCAGAGTAGATTGTAAATCATTCACCCATCAAGTAGTGCTACCACATCTTCAGTGCAAAGACCATTTCTTCTAACTCTAGGTAATGGGTAGCAAAGTTATACTAATGTTGTATCAACTGATGTGAGCCGTAGTAAATTACCACTCGCCCTTGCATCAGGACACAACCTAGTCTGGTCCTTGATGAGTCACAGTAAACTACATACCCAACGCCCTCTTCTAGTAGCCTCAAGATAGGGGCACTCATCAGTCTCTTCCTCTACTCCAAAAAACTCTGCTAGCATCTCTCCATCCATACTAAGGGATGTCCCTTATTTTTCAAAGATGAAAAGGTTTTCAAAACTATGGAAAATTTAGGTACAAATATCTAGTAGTACCCAGCCAATTCCAAGAAAGCGCTGCCTCTATCTTCACCGGATCCACTACAAATCCAGCCTCTGAGATAAAGTGAACCAGGAAGTGGACTTCCCATATCCATAATTGGAACTTTGAGATCTTTCCATAAATATGGTGCTCTTGGAGTGTATCCCAAACTATCTATAGGTGTGTGGTGTGTTCCTCCTCTGACGTCGAGTATATTAAGATGTCTTTAGTGAAGACCACCATGAAGTGATCGATCAAAGCCTAGAATATCCTATTCATGAGCCACATTAACACTGATGGAGAGTTGGTCACACTGATGGGAATTACCAAGAACTCATAATGGCCTTTCCGTTATCTGAATGTCGTCTTCAGTGCGTCCTCATCTCGTACTCTGAGCTGATGATAGCCTGATCTAAGGTCTATCTTTGAAAACCATTGAGCTCTCTTCAGTAGGTCGAAGAGATCATCAATCCTCAAGAGTGGATACATGTTCTTCACTATCACCTAATTCAGGTGCTGATAGTCCATGCAAGCCTCAGACTCCCATCTTCCTTCTTTATGAACAAAATTGGGGATTCCAATAGAAAAACATTGGGCCTTATGAACCCCTTCCTCTGCAAGTCCTCCAACTGTACCAGTAACTCTCTAAGTTCCATGGGATCCATTAGATATGTTAGTGTAGATATCAGTGCCACCCTGGGGTACAGTTCAATGTATAATTCTACCTCTTTGTGAGGGGGTAGTTCCAGAACATCATCAGTAAAGACATCAACATATTGGTTCACCACTATAAGATAACTCAGACTCCTCATGTCAACTACTATGAGGGTAAGGCTAGCCAACTAATGAGTGATCGGCTTCACCCTCCTTTGAAAAATTCCATCCTATGCTACAAAGTTTTCCTTCTCACCGATGAAGGAAAACCTGGTCCCATCCTCATGGACACACCGCACTTTGCACCTAAGATAGTCAATATGAGTATGGATCATGGATAGTAATTCAATACCCAAGATGAAATCGTAAAGCCTCAACTCTGATACTTGGATATTCCATCCAAAGATCTTGCCTCCTAGAGTAATCTCATGCTACCAGCACCAGTGTGTAATCGTCGAATCCTCTCTTGTAGGAGTCTCTAATCATTATGATCGAGCAAATTGCTCTATGGGAATCTCTGATCTCTGAAAGAGAGTTCTGGAAATGAAAGAGTGACTAGAACCAATGTCTATAAGTACTACAGCTAGGGTGGAGTAGACATAAATCGTACCTCAAATCATCTCTGGAGATCCATGGTTGTAGGCCTCAGCTGCCTGAAGATGAGCTCATCCCAATCTGCCTGCTCCCTGAGGTCAGGGTGGACCACCAGGAGGTGGTGGCGGTAGAACCTCAAATAACCACCCACAACCTACTGCACAGCCTACTACCCTACCACATATAATTCCATGTTGACCTCCTCTCTCGAATATCTACCTCTACATAGGTGGTCCCACGACCGCCTTCTGATCGTCGGTATGGCAGGTCTGGCACTCCCAAGCCATGTGACCTTGCCCACCTCACGTGAAGCATGGTCTGCTCCTCTGCTAGCCTACTCTCCTTCGTGATCTTGGCACCTCCAAACCTACGTCTTGGGGTCATCCTCTAGAAGGTCTAGCTTGAATGGACCTCTGTGTCATCTGCCTACTACCTACTATAGATGACTCAGCTACCTATCATCTGGTGGTTGCTCTCACCATCGGTGCCTGCTCAGCTAAGAATCTATCCACCAATAATGCTCGCTCGAGCACTCCAGCATGTGTTAGGATGTTGATTAATATCATCTATGCTCTGATCTCCCACCGAAGACCCTACTCAAAGGTCTAGTCCCCAAAGAAAGGGTCTCGTACCATGTCGGTGGAGTAGCGACAGAGGTTAGTGAACCTTGCTGAGTACTGGGCAACTGTCAGGCATCCCTTATATAAGTGTAAAAGCTCCTAAATACACATAGAGTGTAGTGTCACTAGAATGAACTCCACCCTAAAGAGGCTCTCAAATTCTGTCCAAGTGAGGGTCACCTCATCATTTAACTAGAGCATCAGGCTCCACCATCTCCCTGATGTTCCCTGGAAAAGGCTAGTAGGTAGGATCACCAATTTCTGTACTGGTGTCTCAAACAAGCAAAAAACTTGTGATACAGCCTCCATCTAGTCCTCAGTTTTCTGGGGATCTATCTCACCTCAAAACCTCAAAGGCCTATACTGCTGGAACTCGTGCAATGTACCCAGTCATTGTGCACTATCCACCAGTGGGGATGGTGGAAACTGTTTCCCAATGGGTAGTGGTGTTGTCGGTTCACCCCCTGAAGGTGCAATCAATATAAGAGGGCCCTACACTGAAGCCTTATCACTTGGTGGACCATCATTGTGAACTCTCTCTAGAATCATAGCTGGATATCTACATGGTGACATCCTGAAAAGAAATAGGTGTGCCATAGTCAATAAGTGATACCTGGTGAGCTGACTCAAAAGAGATCAAAAGTAAACCATTTCAAAAACACACTCAATCACTTTTTTCATGCACAAGGTCAGAGATCTGAATTCGGGGTTCTGGTGTAAGGATATATCAGCCTCTGCACCAACACCGGACTCCCGGAACTGAAAACCACACTCATAACACATAACACTATTGCTTCATTGGAAATATTAGAGTCCTAGTTCTTTGGTATAACTGACTAGTTTGATACCACTTTGTCACGACCCGTCCCTTGGGTCTCATTCCATGACTACCCCAAGCCCGCCTTCCATAGGAAAGGGGTTGGAATCTAGCCCAAGAAGGGAATATCTCTGAAAATTGGAAGGAATTTCCTTTAAACCTACAAACACACAGACCAAAAACATGATAGGATGCAAAACACATAGTAAAAATGTAGTAGTAAATGTATGTACTGAAAATAAGGGTTTGTAATACAAGCCCAACAGAAAAGATACAAATACAATATAAAATAGCTCCTAAGATCATCCACCACGGATCCTACCTAAAGGGTAGGTACAACTCATCTCTGCATCTCTTTACATCAATGAGTCACCTCCGTGTGCCACTTGTTCTAGGCTCCCCAAAGTCTCATCCAAGTTGTTTGTCATCTGCACAAGACACAATAATGTTCCGGTGAAGCCCGTGCATGGGTGAGTATAACAAGACCCAGTATGGAGCCTAAGACCCCCAAAGGTCTCTCAGAATTCCACAAAGGAAACCCACAAAGCATGATCTTAATCACAAGCCATTATTTAAAAGACTCTACTCAAACCAGGTAATCAACTCAGAGTTTAGAAATAAAGATGATTAGTCTTAAGCTACATCATTTTATTCTATTAGGAAGTTTCCATAACTCAACCTTGAAGAAGTTGTTCCATTATCGATCCACATAGGGCCGTATGTCATTGATCCTCGATGGGCCGCTCTAAGGCTGGTCCTCATCGGGTCAGGCACTACTGATCCACATAGAGTCTCTATAATTCTGATCCACGTAGGGTCACTATGTTGCAGATCCACATCGGGTCACTATGATGGTGATCCACACAGGGTCTCTATGATGTTGATCCACACATGTTCGCTATGATGCTGATCCACACAGGGTCGCTATGATACTGATCCACATAGAGACTCTATGATACTGATCCACATAGGGTCGCTATGATGCAGATCCACACAGGTTCTCTATGATGTAGATCCACATAGGGTTGCTATGATGTTGATCCATATAGGGTCGCAATGATGCTGATTCACACAAGGTCGCTACGATTGACAACAGGCCATAGGATTCCCCGCACCCTGTGTGCTTGAGTTCCATAGTATCTGCTCCTAAAGATATCTTTCATTCCTCAACTTCCACAAAAATCCACAATGGAGTAACCCAAAGGACCAACACATCGTAAGGGTCCCAACACGAGAGACGGCGCGTCAATCGAACGCCAAGTCTGTGAGTTATAGGCTTTTTAATGTCGGGGGCCTAGTTGGATTCGAGTTTGATCCAACCCATCCAAACCCTATCTTTATCTAAAACTCTAGTGGAGTATCTAAAAATGACTATGTCTTCCTAAGGATATAAGCGTTGTAGACGGTTCATCAAATAGATGTCGGGTTTGTGAGATATGGCCTTTTAAGCGTAATTGGGTCGAAAAGAGTCTGGGTTCAGTCTAACCTGATCGAACTGACCCAACCCACCCCATCATGGGCCAACAGATTCTAGGTATGTCCTAGGTCCGACCTGTCCTAGGTGGGCTGGGTCGCGCTGGGCTTGTCCCACTAGGCCAAGGTCTGCCTGTCGGGTGCCCGCCCCCCTTCTCAAATGGCAAATCCATTCGGGTTATTTAATTGGTGGTGCCATGTGGTGCCGCCCTCCTATCAACGAGGCCTGCGTGGCGTGGGTCCTCTTAGTTGCAGCTTGATTTTTTGGCACATCTAGATGGTTCGATGCCACATCTCTTCTCTTTGGCACGCCACCTTCCACCAATGAGGCCGGTCAAGGGCTGGCCACCACTATTGTCTACCATGACTTCCCTCTACAGTGTGTGACGGTGTGCCACCAACTGCCACCACTGCCGTCTAACCTTGACTGCCGGCGGCGGGACTTCCATGAGCCCCCAGGTGAGTTCTGGCGTTCCGTTTTTCCTTATGAATGTATCTACAGGCCTCTCGGGATAATGTCATCACTTTGTGGCTTCCAGATTAAAGTTTTTGTTGAGTTCAAACTTCACCCACAAATAACATCACAAAACATGAAGCGGCGGAGTGTTCAAACCTTGTTCGTTTGGCCTGCTCCCTCTATATTAGCATCATATCAAGAGGGAGTAATAAACAATTCATCATAATGATAAATTTAAACCCGTTAAATACTCCCACAACAACCTCCAAAAATTTCATACAAATCATAGATCCCCTCATTTTGGTTGATCTGCGTTCATCATTATTTTTAGGAACGAGGGATTGAATTGAAAAAACTACTTGAATTTAATAACACCCCCTACCTCAGAATCAGAAGAGATGTCGCATTTGTGGAAGAATAATCCACTCTCAATGAAGTCACTATAATTCATTGCTTTTGGATTGATTCCACCAAATTTTTTATCCATGACTCCATTCATCATTGGTGGAAGATGTTTCGGTACTTTTTCATTGGTTCCTCACTTCTGTGTCAAAATCCCAATCCCAAGACTCATTTAAATAGAGGGAAAGTGTGATTAACGTGTCAAAAGATTAATGAGATTCATTAATGATTGAAACTCTTAACTCTTAATGGTGTGGTTACAAAATAGGAGAGTCATACCATTAAATGGATTGACAAATCAGCGGTCCTGCCATCGCTACTCAGCAGTTGGTAGAAAATAAAAATAACATTTTTATGTTATTTTATTATTCTTCAAAAAGCCATAAAATCAACTTTTTCACTCGACCTACTACAGTCGAATTTATGCCTCTATTAATCATATCCTGAAACTATGGATTCAGTGATTCCCCTGGATTTTTAATCCAAGCACTAGTTCAAAAGATAAAAAACTTTGCCCACACGTTTACTAAACGTACATTAAAAAAAGTTCAAAATCCGTTCCAGGAACACCGGGCCTCAAAATCAAGCACTGTCAATTTTCACAAACTCGTAATAGTTCCAATAATTTAAAAAAATATATATGTAATTTCTAGGTCTTTACATATATGATGTTTTGGATTCAATAAGTGTTAATGAGACTAAATGAGTGATAAGGAAGATTCAATCTGGGAAATTCTCTTTGGAGTATTTTCTTTCTTACTAACCCCATTCATTCGGTCAACATTTTGCATCTACATGTTCATTTTTCATTTTTCATTTCAATAATCAAATCCAATATTTTCATTTATTCATAAAATATAAATATAAAAAAATATAATAAGTTTTTGAATACTATGTAATTAACTTGGAAACCAAAGGAACTTCAAGATAGATGACCATGGTCACCCATTATGTTTCACTTGGAAAATAAATATTATTTTTTCACACCATTATTTGTGTCTGTTGGGAATAATTTTTATTACTTAACCCATGTGTTAGTGTGTAAGATATAAAAAAACTATAATTAATATAATAGAACACAAAATCTCCACCTAATTTTAGCTTCCTAACATGAAACCATAGCCACAACTACCATCGATACACACCAACATCGATGCCACCTCTATCCACCACATAAACCAACTTGATCACTACAACATAACCCCACTTTGACCAGAAAGCATTTAGTCCCAATTCATGTGTCATAATCAGTCACACATTATTAATTAGTGACCAATTTATATTTCATCATTTATTCCCTTAATTATATACTCCCACTATTATTTACCACCCATTTTTCTTTTATTATACAACATATATTTCCTACTATTAGAATTACATATAATAATTTCCATTTTAACAGTAATAATTTTATATATCATCCTTCTGGACTTTTATAAGAAGGGTAAAATTTTGAGATTTATCTGATAACCCATATTTTTTTGAGTACCCCAAACTAAACTAGACACAAATGGTCTTCCTAGTGTGTCCCAACATATATACCATAAACTAAAGAAATAAAGATGACCCAGAACTAATGCGATGAGTTGAGGGTGGATTATAAGGATGGACCTTGGTTCTATAGGAATCTCGGGATATCAAGTATCAGACATCATATGAAAAACAAGTTGAGGGAAGTGCACTTCCCAATGACAAAATTTTCAATACATTCTTTGATTCCCTGAGAGATCATAGATGATACACAAACATAGAATAATAAAACCAAAAATATTGAAACATGAACCAAACAACATCCCCTAAAACCAAGAACAAAGATCCACCTACAAACAATCACCAAGATATAATAACACCATATCTCTAGACACTAGATCCATCTATAATGTATCATCTGAATCCTTATAGTAGAAGTGTTGAAAATTAATCATCACCCTTGATCAACAAACTTGGATCCACCTTTGTGTATTGTAAACACAATCATAGGTCCTCCTCCAATGATGTAAATAAGCACAAAACCCAATCATAGTAGTTCTCTAAGAGTAAATAAGAGAAACTATGTGTTAGTAGTGGGATAGATAAAGAAAAGTGGACATCATAAAAATATATTGAAACAATGACATGGGAATTGTAAGGGAAACAAAAATGCCAAAACATTGAGAACAAAACACCATCAGTAGAGGGTAAACATGATGAATCATATGAATCATCAAAGTCCAGATAGATAGGGAAACACCTTTAGAATAGAAATAAACCGACCTATATATAATAAGACTATCAAATAAAACTCTTGAATCAAACTAGGATGACACTTAACAATAATGAATTTTCCCTAAAATTGGAACCCAAAGATGATATCTACTATGGGAAAAATAAACTAGTTTTTTCTATTGTATTGTACCAACCTGCACTAATTTAATGGATTATAGGAAGTTTAAAATATGTTTTATTGATATTTTTGGAACCTGTGGCATGAGAGGAGCCTAGTACACCAATTTTTTGTACTTTTATTTCTATTTTGTTTTCATTGTATATTTTTTTCTTATATACTTTTAAATAAGGTGTTTTTTCTCAATTGAATATAATTTAATGTTAAAAAACAAACTAGTTTTCCATTGGAATTTTTGTTTTTTTATCACCTCCAGTGATATGTATATCCATTTATGCTTCTGTGATTGTAGCTAAAAAATCAACCTTCAATGGTATCAGTGTATTGAAGGTGGTTCTATTTATTATGTAAGGAATCCTTTAGACCAGCTACTGAATTGTGGAATCTAAAGGGAGAGGAAGAATATGAATGGTTAATAATATTCCAAATCTGGTCATGATATTTCCATAACTTTTTCTTCACATTCCTTTTTTGTTTTTTCAATTTTTCAAAATGGAACACCTTCATTTATTCCAAATGTCATCTATTTTAAATTTCAAATGGTTATACCATTTTTGGTCTTCGAAATTTTTCCATTTGATAAATTTGTTCCCCTTGTATTTTTCCTACACAACTCCCTCCCTCCAAATTTCCCAAATTTTTCATTTAAAACATTTTTTCTCCTCCTCCCATATCCACCACTTCCTAAATTTTTTCAAAAAAATAAGTAAATGGAAATCCATTTTTTGTATTGATCCCACATATCCACCTCTATGATTTGTACACAATCTTTTTGGGAAAAAAATAATTTTCCAAAAGTCAGGGAAAAAAATAGAAGTTTGCATTTCCCAAAAACCCACAGACTTAATCTTCATTTTTCTCATCTAATTTTTCTTTTGAATCTTTATGGAGAAAAATATTTCACAAAAATTGATCCTGAATATGATAAAGGAAAAATATAACAACTAGTTCATCAAAATCGGAGTACTTATTGGAAACCAAGATACCATGGACATCATGGAGGATGGATACACTAACCTATAATCCATATAAATAGTGGTTTCCCATATATATATTCAATATAAAACTCTTAGGGAGGAACATAAGTGAGAATAAAAGTCCAAATCCATCATCTATCAAGTTTTTGATGAATCCATGTTAGAAATAATAATTTCATCAAAATATATAAAGGAGAAATGGGAAAATCATCAAAAATAATTCAATGTTTTCAAAAAAGTGAAGCAAACATGGATAAAATATTTACAAGGTGATTGAATCCCTATTTATTAAATATTTTGAAACCATTTCCAATTATCATACACATGTAATGATCGTGTGGAACCAATTATGAATAAATTGTAAAAATATTGAAGACATGTGGGTATGTGAGAAAAATTGGAAACTAGCTAAGTATATACTAATAAAATATTGAAGACATGTAGGTATGTGAGAAAATTTGGGGATCTTTAGATCTAAAATTTAACTACATATTCATTTACCTAGACGAAACTAAATACTTATAGATTATTTATATCTAAGTACTCATGGGATACCTACAAGACTATGAAGTAAAGGTGAATTGTCGTAGTGATACCAATGTAGTGGAGTATGCCTTGCAATCATTATTGAATCTCAACAAATCTAAAAAGTATCATGGGGAAAAATTAAAGGAGTTCAAGTAAAAGTATTCCATGGAGAAGAATTTGATCCAAGAATAGGATGATGTGGTGAAAGAATCCCAAATCATGGAGGTTGTCGATATCAAAATTATACTCCATGAGAATGAGGAAAAGTGATAAGGGGAGGATTTAACAATAAATAATCGATGTACATAAGACACATTCATTTCTATAATTTTCAAAAATATAGACATTATAGTAATAAATAATTGAATAATAAACCTAGGGAGAATGAAACTAAGAAGTCACATTTCACCAAAGTAGAAGGTATTTTGGAGAGTCCCATATATTGATGATATAAATATTGATAGAAAATAAAAGGTGTGTATTATCATGAATATGGATCTCTAAACCACATGAGAGGTCAAAATAACTTGTTTGAAAATATATATGAGAGTTCATGAGGATAAATTTTATTTTTTGATCTCCCGGTAATATCTATCCAAGGAAAAGATATATTCTAATCAAGCAAAAAATGGAAATCAAGCTTTCATCTCTGATGTCTACTATGTACCTGAAATGAAGACCAATATCTTCAGTTATTAGAAATTAATGTAAAAAGGTTTCACATAATCTAATAATTAAACAAATATTTATTTTATATAACAAAGTAATTAAGGTCAAAAATTTATTGATGATGAATAACTACATGTTTCCTCATATGATCTACCCTGGCATACCCTGACGTTTGATGAAAATACATGAAGATAAAGATTGGGTATAAAATATCAGGTTGAAACATAAAAGATTTAATGATTAGGATTATTAGGAAGAAAAATTAAGGTTAATGGGATTCCTATTATTAGACACCTTAATCAAATATGTGAAAGTTTCATTCTAAGAAAACAACATAGAAATAATTTTTTAATGAAGGCTAACTGGAAAATTATTGCACCAATAGAGTGTGGTCCCTTGAATCTGAAATAAAATTTTTAAATGAGGTACTTTGTAATATTTATTGATTATTATAACAAGAAAATATGGATATTATTTTTCAATATGTATTTATAAGAAATTAATGTCATCAAATAATTCAAGGTGTTGGTGGAAAATCAAATCAACAATCACATACAAACATTTATATCTGGTCAAGGTGGGGAGTGCAGCTCTAATATTTTTCAAGAGAGCCACAAGAAACATGTAATTCAACACCAAATAATTTAATATTACACTCCTAAACTCAATTGAGTATCTAAAAGGAATAAATCACACCATTTTAAACATATAAAGAATCATGTTGAAGGAAAAATGATTTCCCATGACTTTCTAGGCTAAAGTAGCCTTGTGTGTGGTGTATCTACTCAATAGATTCAAAAGATAAATCATGAAGAAAAGATTATTCATGAAGCATGTATTACTCAAAATCTAAATGTAATATATCTAATAGTTTTTTGTTCCATTTCCAAAATTTGTATCCTATAGTAAAAATAAAAAAAGATCAAGGAAAAAGGAATAAAGTTTGTCTTTATGGGATATGGAGATCAATAAATGTGATATTACTTATGTAATTTCATAAAAAAAGAAGATTATATTCAATAGAGATGTTAAATTTGAATAAAATGAGTCTCGAAAATTGAATCAAGATGATAATTCTTGAGTGGTAAAACTCGCTCTTGAAGATAAAGAAAGAATTCAAGAAGTGACGATGGAGGAATGAGGAGTTAAAGAAACAATTTTGTCTTCACCACATAATCCTACATAAAAATACATTTAATGATAAATTTCTCATATAATCCACCAAAATTATTTAATCATTTCATATATATATGAGAGAACATAAACAATATAGGAGCATGTAAATTTTCAAATCCATATAGAAACTTTTGATCTAGTTAGATTTGAGGAAGATAAATCTGATAAAATATGGAGGAATGTGATAGATGAGAAAAAATATTCCATCAACACCACTAAAGACTACAAGAAAAATGAATTAGTTTACTATGGTGAATTATTTGAACCCAGTGATCATACAACTACATATCTGAAGAAAGATGGTGAAAATGTCCATCTTATGAGGAAAATAATTTTAAGTGGGGTTATTGTAAAAATAAACTTTTTTTAATCATGGATGGAACCAGAATTCACCTATGTGATGAAGGCTATGAAAATTCAAATATGGATGTTTGATTGGAACTAGAGGCTTAGGCAGCACCTACTGCACCAAATTTGTGTAATTGTTTATTTTTTTCATCATTATTTTTGTTCTTATATCCCTATAAATAGGGATTGTTTTGTTAATTGTAATAGAATTTCAAGTTGAACTAAAAATATGTTTATCTATTTCAGTTTATGTTCCTATGATCATCTCTTATGATCTTCATATCTACTTTCCTATTTTTGTTTGTTGATTCAAAATAAACCTTCAATGGTATCACAGGTTTGACGTTGCTTCTACTTCTTATCTAAGAATCCCATCAGACCTGCTACCAAACTATAGTAGTATAATGAAGAGGAATAATATGAATAGTTAATACTATTCCCAAATAAGGCATGATATTTCCATTACATTTCCATCCCATACATTTTTTCATTTTTCAAATGCTTAAAAAATGAATAATTTTTATATTCCACACATCCTCTCTCTTCAATTTTGAAAGGATACCCTTTTGTGTCTCCCAAGTTTTCCCATTCCATATACTTTTTCTCCTTTTCCATAGACTCTGTGTCTCCCTCTCTCTGAATTTTCCAAATATTTCATTTAAAACATTTTTTCTCCTCCTCCAATCATTACTCCTCACCAATTTTTATATAAGAAAATTGGTAACCCATTTTTATATTGGTCCCACTTTTGAACCTCTCTGCATTTTAACTCATTTTTTCTAGGAAAAATATTGTCCGACAATTCTAGAAAAGAAAATATAAGTTATAACTACTGAAAAAATATCAAACTACATCTTCCATTTTCCCACCAAAATTTTTTGGTTAAAATATACATGGAGAAAGGGGTTTCACAAGATTTTATCCCAAAGCTGGTGAAGGAAAACTATGAAAACTGGTGCATCAAAATTTATACACTCCTTCACAACCATCATTTCATAGACATCTTGGCGGTTGGATAAACCAAGGAAAAATCCAAAGTAGTGTTGGTTGCCCTTTTGGGTGTTCAAAAGGAAATTGTTAGCGCATAATGTAAGAAAGGATTCAAGGAAAAATCCATCATCTATCAAGGCCATGATGAATCCAAATCTAAAATAATTTCTTCACATAAATCCTTAAAGGATATATGGGAAAATATTTATCAATCCATTCAAAGGTGCTGAAAATTTAAAGAAGATACTCCTTCAATGTCTATGAGGTTAGTTCAAAACCCTATTTATGAAATTTTCTAAAATCATTTTGGATTATCATACTCATGTAATGATTTTGGTGCACCAACTCAAAATAAATGAAGAAAATGTTGAAGAGATGTGGTTTTTTTAGAAAAATTTTGTGTTCCTTAGATTCTAAAATTTATTACATAGTCATATCCATAGAGGAAACTAAATACCTAGAGATTATTTATATTGAATAACTCATAGGATATCCATAAGACCATGAACTAAAGGTGAATCATCATAGTGATACCAATCGACTAGATAATTCCCTATAAACATTGTTGAACCTCTAAAACTTCAAAAAGGGGAAAGGGGGAATTTAAAAGTGGTCGAGGTAGAGGATTTTGTGGACAATAATATGATCCAAGAATAGAAGGATGAGGTGGAAGAATCCAAAATTTAGGAATTTGTGGATATCAAAATTATACTCCATGATATCGAGGACAATAAAGAAAAAGAGGATTTAACATTCGACATCTGGTGGAAAAAATAAATATTCAATGCTATAATTTTAAAAAAATATGGTCATTATAGTAATTAATTTTGGAATAATAAACTCGTAGAGAATAGAACCATGGAAGCACATTTCTCCAAAGAATGTGTAATTTTTCAACAGTCCCACGCGTTGATGGAACAAATATTAACACAAAACAAAATTATGTCGTATCTTGAATTTGGAGCTAGAAACCATATGGAAGGTCACAAAGACTTGTTTATAAACTAATATGGGATGTTTTCTTGAGAGATATTATTTTTCAGTCTCTCGGGGATTTCTTTCTAAGGAAGAAGAGATATTTTGATCAAGAAAAAAATAGAAATCATGTTTTCATCTTTGAAGGCTAATATGTACCCAACATAAATAAAAAATCTAGAATGTCGGGGAATTAGTGGAAAAAGGATTCACATAATCCTATAAAATAAAAAAGTGGTTATTTTCTACGAAAATTAAAGGATGGTCACAAAATTATAGCTGATGAAGAACTGCATATTTTTTCTTATGATCCACCCTGATGTACCATAATGTTTGAGGATGGTAAGTGATGGTAATGATTTCATATAGCATATCAGGTTCAAAAATTTAAACATTGAAAGAATAAAATTATTAGTAATTAAGAATATATAGAATTTTATTCCCATAATTAGACACGTAAATCAAATATGTGAAACATGTGTTCTAAGAAAACAACATAGAAAAAAAATCAACAAAGGCTAACTGGAAAGTTGTTGCATAATTGGAATTATTCCACATTTATGCGTATAGTATATTAAATATAAAATCAAATGGAAAAAGGATATACTATATAACATTTATTTATGATTATATTAGTAAAATAGGGATAAAAATTCTCATGAAGAATCTAAAATTGTTTGATATCTTCAAAGAATTCAAGGTGTTTGTGGAAAATCAAAGAAACCATCACATACAAACATTGAAATCTAGTTGAGGTGGGGAGTATAGCTGAAATGTTTTTCAAGAGTAACTTGAGAAACATGGAATTCAACACCAACTGATTTTGGCTTACACACCTCAACTCAATCATGCATCTTAAAGAGATAATCTCTCCATTCTCAACAAGTAAAGAAGCATGTTCAAAGATAAAGTAGTTCATATGACTTTTTGGGAGGAAGCGTCTTTCGGTTTGGTGTATCAAATATATAGATTCCCAAACATATATTGATGAAAATATTATATATGAAGCATAGAGTACATACAATCCATTTTCAATCCATCTTATAGTTCATGGTTTCATTACCCATGTTAATATCACTATAGAAAAATGAAAAAATATTAAGGAAAAAGGAGTTAAGTGAATCCTTATGGGGTATGAAGATTAAGAAATCAGTTATATATTATATAATCTTGTCACCAAGAATATTATATTTAGTAGTTATGTTATATTTTTAGAAAATTAATCTTGTAAATGAAATCAAGATTACTATTCTAGAGTTGTCCAACTCACTCTAGAATATGAAGACATCATTGAAGAAGTACCAATGGAGGAATGAGGAGTTGAATAACCAATGATTTATTCACCACATACTACTAAATTAGAAGACAATAAATAAGAAATTTCTCATACACATCTCCAAAAAATTTTAATATTTGTATATATATATGATAGAATGAGACTAATAGTGGTATATGTAAATTTATATTGTCTCATGGTGAATTTTGATCTATTTATCCTTGAGGAAGATAAATCCAATGAAATTTAGATAGACCTGGTAGATTAGAAAATCCATTCCATTAAATTCACAAAAGGATACAATAAAAATGAAGGCATTAACTATGGTGATGTTTTTAAACCCATTTATTGGCCACTAGGATATATGGAGATAAATGAAACAAATATCTAGGTCATGTGAAAAACAAGTTTATGGTGGGTGTTGGAAAAATAAACTTGTTTTTCCTCTTGGAAGCACTAACCATTACTACTATAATAGATACTTGGAAACATTGAAGAAGGATTCTTAAAATGTTTGCCACAACTGGATTGGGTGGCACCTACAACACCCAATTTGTGGACTTTTATTTCTACTAGTTTTTCGCTATTTTCTTGTTGTGTGTTTGTGTCCCAATAAATAGGGTATGTTTTTTAGGTTGTAATAACATTCCAATTTGAACAAAAAATAGTTTTCCATTTCAATTTTTGTTCCTATGATCACCTATAGTAATATTTATATTTGCTTCTATGTTTATGTTTTTTGAGGTAAAAACCACCTTCATGTACTTGTAAGAACGATAGTGAAACAACACCTGAGTGAGAAATGAAAGAGAAAGGAATGGCCATGCATTCCATTATAAGAGTGTTTGGAGGATCTTTTGAGCATGAGTAAAGGGCAAACCCTAGTGACCTACTTTGAGTGAATGACTCCATTAAAGAGGAATTTAAATTTCATAATAATTCAATTTACCATATATCATTTATCTAAACCTTTATTTATCATAACACATCATTATTCCATCATATTCCATTCATCGTTCAATTAATCATTTCATTTGTTTAATTATTCCAGTAATATCCAATTAATTATTTACACATTATCAAGAAACTAAAAAAAATCCATAAAAACCTCATGTGTCTCTAAATCAACAACCACCAAAACTTTAATTACACATATTTCATAACATTATCCTTTGTATTGACCACATTATCCACATTATATTTCAACTATATAACAACATATCTATGGCCCATTTACCTTCCACAAAAAACTAGTGACATTAAGAATATTCTAAACATAAAAAATAAAATCAACTGAAAATAATAATATACATAAACATAAAAAAATCACAATAGTAGGCTATAATAATCTCCCACTCTCAATCATGCTTCACTTTATATTAAATAATTATTACACAATCAATGTTGATATGAATTCATATTTTAAACATCATATTCCTATTAACATATTTAAGTTAATTTACTATCTCAAATTGATAAATATATCAACAAAATATATGATATCACAAAAACATTCTTATCAATAATCCTAAGAAATAACACATAGGCAATAACATAGAAATCATATAAATCACATGTGATACACTTATTTCCCACTAAATCCATACATATATTTTAATATCATCTTGAGTTTAATTCCAACCATTTACCCTGGTTTAGAGAAATCATGATAATTCTAAATTTAACATAAAACATGGAAAATATATTTTTTAAATCCCTTTATTTATATATCCATTCAAGAATTAATAAAAATAAGAAGAGAAGAGAAGTAAAGGGGAGAGATAAGAACCTCATTCCACAAATAGATGAAAAACGTGCACCAAATAAAATCCAAATGATTCCTATATTTTAAAGTTATCTGAATGAAATATAATAAATTTGAGTGAAACCTAAAATATATAATGAAAACTCAAGAAAAAAATCATGATGTTTTGCATGGAATTATAGTAGAACTATGCCTAAAACTATAAATCATGGTGTGATCTCCCAAAATTTCAAAGGGTTAAAACTATCTAAATTTGATACTAATAAAAAAAGAGTGTAATACAATGTAAACCACAAAAATGAATTTCTTGAACTTATGGGGATTATAATGAAAACCCCATCCTTCTCAATCAAACTTGGTCAACCCTAGAAAAAACCATAGTGCAACACTGATAACCACCATACAATATTTCTAACTATAGAGACATTAAATAACCATATTTAAGTTCTTTGTATCACAATGTAGAGATCCACACCAAAATTAGTCAATCTATAGTGAAACAAGAAAACCCTAACCATCTGAAGGCACACCAGTATCTCATGACCTAAAAAACATGGTGCAACATGAAGACTGACACCACAATTGAAAAATACAAGGCATAACCAAACCATTAATCTTCTCTATACCTTCTAGCATACCAATCACAGTGAAAAACTACCCTTTTGTGGTGTGTTCCAAGATTCTAAATGAATTTCTAGTTAAAATCCTTCTCCAATAACACCATCCATCTTTAAAAACATTCTAAAAACCTTTAACTACCTAAAATCACAAAGTATACAACTAAATAAATTCAGCACTCCACATATCCCTTTTAAAAATACATATATCACCACAATTGTTTTGAAATGAATGTACTAACCATGAAAATATGAATATTTTTAAAAAAATTAATTTTATGTCATAAAAAAGTATAAATACCAAATTACAATGTATTAGAAAAATTGAAAATCCATATAACTCTTTTAGAACTCTAATAAGTTAAAATTAAAAAACCCATCATCGAAAAATCTCTAGTATCAAGATCTACAGTTTCTTGACTTCACCACCAACTATATTCAAAAAATATGAAAAGTGGTATATATAAATAAGGGTTAAAAATATAAATATACTCAATAATATCCTCTAAAAACTCTCAATTCTATATATGAATAGATCATGTTAATTCATCTATGGATGAGGTAAACATGATATGATAATCAAACTTCCATTATTAAGGTAAATCCTCTAATTCACTTACATCAAATATCTTGTAACCAAAAAACATCCCAACTTGAATAATATCATATAATTCTATATAATGGAATATTAAGTTTATGAAATGAAATTAAAGTATTTGTTTTTTCCCACCCATAATAACCAAATTTAATGTTAACATTGAGTAGTTATCTACCTACAAGAACCTTATATTAAGATAAAAAAATAGTATTTTTCCACACTCTAGGTCCATAATGTAATATATAATGGTTAGGAGTCTATCTAAATATTGGAACATTTATTTTAATTAGTTTTTACTATCATAGACCTCTCAACCTCACCTTTTATGCACTAAAATATATTAATTGGGAAGTTTTCCACTGAAAATGACATACTATTACTAAGTCTCCACCAATAGGGACCTCTCCACTTCAACATAAATCAAAATAAACACAAATATAATTCATCCATATTTACTTTTTCACCACATCCTCACCATTATAATGTATTATAATACCCCCACCATTCATTTTATCTCCCAAAACGACCACCCTCTCTTTCTCTCTAACACTCACACACACACACACACCTATGTGTGTGTGTCTATACTAGAGAAAAAATAAATATAATATATAAAATATTTTATTGTCCCACATATTCCTCTCATAACACTAGTCATATTGAGTTAAATACCATATCACCTAAGTATTCATTATGTTTTGGGATTCTAATATTTCCCCAATATTTACTATCCATTTCAAATCATAAACTTCTTTTTGAATAGTATCTCTCTATATGTTATTGTTTCACATTCACACCTCTATATAGGTACATAAAATAGGGCCAACTAAGGGTTTATATGGACTCAAAATTCATTAAAACTGGTTATAACCTCTTAAAGTAACACCATATACATCTGTATTATGAGAGAGGAAAGTGAGAAAAATTATAAGTGGCGTAACCCAGATACCAATTTTGATTATGTGTATACCTAGTTTGTAATTGTCTAAATAAAAACTAAAAGACCCTAATATAATTTTTGTATTAAATAATATTGGAACTAACAGTTTCCATAGGTATAAATATATTATATTTCCTATTTGTTTTCATTAAACATTGTGTTGATCAAGAAGTTGTCAAGTCAAGTGATCTTACAGTGCATGAGGATTTAGTGTTGAACATGACATCAATTCCTAGTTGTTGCCAAATTTTTTGGGTCTATTATTTGGAGGAAGGTACACATTTTTTGAAATATTTATTTCCAGGACTGCCTCATGGAAGTATGAAAAATGCATGGAATTCACAAAATTTTGGTGTCATGAAGGTTTAGAGATTCACGAAAGAATGTTTCGTGAAATATTGTTGATCCATGAATTAAAAAGGTTCCATGTTTTGAGATTAAAATAAGTTTAATTATAGGATATATTTTAGTAATTAATTTTATTATGAGAATATGTTTCATAAAGATATGGTGTTTCATTAAAGATAGGTTGATACTGAAAAATTGCAGAGACATGTTTTCTGGGCGTGATAGAGTTTGGTGAAAGCCATATAGTTTTATGAAAGGGTTAACCTAACCTATAAATAGGTAGAAACCCATTATATGAAAATAAAAAAATGGAGGATGTATGATCACTCTAATTTCATGAATGTTTTACACAAACGAAATTCTTATGTGAATTTGGTACTTTACCTAAACACAAGTTTTGTGAAAATAATGGTTGAGACCTAATTTATGCTATGTATTTTAAGTGAAGGAGTATAATTAAATTTTTTAAATTCATGAAATTTTTGTGTATCATGAAATATTTTAGTTTCATGAAAGTGGGTAGTTTCATAAAAGATGATAGTGCATTGAAACAAAAGGGGGTTCCATGAAAAAGAGTGTTTCTCAAAAGATTCTTACGCGAGCATAATTCAACTAGGGAAATGTTTATGTAATGTATTGAAGCATCATAATAAGACCTAAATTATCCAATACATCATATTTGTGTTATCTAAAATAGAATCAACCTTAAAGTTGATAAATTGAAAAATACTTCACCCAAAGTAGTGAGAAATGGTGAGTCAGTGGAATTGATTCAAAGGAGGCAGTGTGTCTTCCCTATAATTCTAGTAATGGTAGTGTGTCTATAATGGGGTTATTGTGTTTGATAATTTTTAATCCAAAAAATCTAGTTAATATTAGTGGATTTAGGTGAGACTGATATACTGTTAGTGTATTCTCCATGGACTTTCCCTTAGTGGCTAACCTAGTAAAATTGTTTTGTTGTGTTTCTATTTATATATATAAGTTCTTGGTAATTGAATGATTCCATCAGGAAGGTATAACAATTTCATTCTAAGATGGGGATAATATCTTTCTTATTCAAAGAAAAATTTGATATCCTAATTCACTCATCCCCTCTTAGGGTGTTCCAGGGCATAAAAAATATTATCATATGGAATATATAATAGGTGTTAAATATATCTTCTATTCTATTTTCGATGGAGAAATCGATGAATGTTAGGGTGGTTACCCTATTTCATGGAAGAAACCTCTAGATTTTTAAGACTATATTTAGACCTCATCTATGATCTCTTGGGTAGGATGTTCTATTTACCATGGTTTAAGGGGTTTAGGTTAGAGATACCAAAAGTCTTTATATGACTGAAATGGATAGAAAAATTCTTAATTTAGATGTCAATGCTCAAAATCATCTTACTACATCACTATCTGATCATATATATTTGAAGGTGATGAGTTTCTCTATTTCCAAGGCCATATGTGGGAAACTAGAAAATATATATTAAGTTAATAACAATGTGAAGGAGGACAAAATTCTTATTTTTCAAAATAATTTTTATGATATGAAAAAGAATCCAGATTAAAATGTTGATAGTTTCTTTAATAGAATTATAGAATGTTTTGGAGAAAATTGACGACATAGTAAAAATATGTATATTTATATTTGGAAGAAAATATTGTGAATTATTCCATATTTATACCTTCTAAAATTTTCTTCCCTTGAAGAAATGGAATTGTTTAAGTTTCTCTTAATGATTATCTAATTAGTCTGGTGGATTATGAAATGAGAATTAAACTAGAAGATACAACAATTCAATTAAGAATTAAATGAAATTAAAAGACTTATAAAAACATGACACTGACAAATGTATTGATGATGAAGATTATGTGGATGATGAAATTCATTCTCGTTTTTCCAATAAATTTAAGTGTGGAAAAGGGAAATTTCAAGTATATCTTTTTATAGATTGTTTTCAGTGTGGTATGGTAGGGAATATTATTACTCAGTGATCAAGGAAATTCAACGATGTAGAAAGTGAAGAAGAAATCATGTAAAGGCCTCAGAAGTGGATCTAGAGAAATGGATACTTCAAATCAAGAAATAAATTATAGAGGAAGACAATTTTGTACAAATAGTAACAAGATAATAAATAATTTCTTGATGATGTAGAACTAGAGTTTAAATTTGATGTTAAAGATTCCATAATGGATATAGTTGAAAAGGTGGAAACTATAAAAGGGGAAGACAATCATTCTGATGGTGTTCTCAAAATCAAGGTGGAACTTGAGGGTGAACTTGATGATATTGACATTCAAATAATGAAAAAAAATATTGGAGAATTTTTTAATGAATCATTAAATTATGTGGATCATATTAAAGAGGAGATTGATCGACTTCAAGGATTTGTAGAAGAACATTCAACATCACTTAAAATCTTGGTGAAGTATAAACTAAGGATTGAATAACTTGAAAAAATTATCAATTACCTTACATAGATATTTAAGGAAAAATATAATATAGTTCAGGAAAATAAAGAGGAAGTCATTTACATAAGTAGTAAACTGGAAACTAAATCAAAATCAAGGAAAAAGGAGATTAAATTAATGTTTTTAAGGGTTTTAGATGTAGAGATTTTAGAAAGCATTGAACATGTTTATAAAATAATATAGAATTCCTCGAATGATCAATGATCTAAATTTATAGGTAGAAGTGGAATTCGATGTTATACATAAACTTCAAAGTTTGTAAATGGGATGGGATAAAACATGGAAATATAAAGTTTGACATATCAAAAAGGCACCTTATGTCCTAATAGATACAAATTTGAAGAAAATTGAGAAGATAGATAAATATAATCATGACTTATCCATAAATGGTCACCAAAAAATACTTATACAAAATAAGATGATATTTTTAGCAATGTAATTGAGAAGATATTTCCTCTTATGAAATATCAATTATATGGATTTTTGAGCCATACCATGTCTTACTATGAAGATACAAGGAGCTACCTGAATGGGGAATCACCTGATGGTCAATAAAGGAGAACAAGATTATATATTTCATTATATAAAAGAAATCATTTCTATGGATATTTTTTTCACTATTCTAACTATGGTTATAATTTTATTCATTAAAAGAGGAGGAAAGATGGAAATCATAACTATAGAACTCTGAGACATGATAATACTGATCAACCAAATAGAATTACACATGAAAATAAGTTTTATACTATGGAAGAAGAATATTAGTATGATCCAAACATGCATGTTGAAAATTGATTTGAGATGAAATCTTAGGCCTCCACCCAATCAGGTATCTCATTGAATGAAAATAAGAATATTGAGAGACAAATCCAAATAGAGATCACCCTCAAAGCTTCAAGTAATAGTACCGTCTAGATTCTTGATAATGGATTCTCATACCATTTGATAGGAAATGAAATTTTTTTTGAATAATTTTAAGTAAAACTTTATGGATTACTTATATTCATCAATGATGGTTCCATAAAGATTAAATGTAGTGGAAAAATAGAATTAGTAAATAATGATCTAAAGAAAATGATATTGCTCTATATGGATAGCTTTCATCACAATCATTTTAGTGTGAGTAAACTCTATGACTATAGACTGGTAGTGAAATTTAATAAAAATGGGTACACCATCTAAAGTAATATAGTTAATTATATCCTGAAATCCAAGAGGTTAAATGGAAATTTAAAAAAGGTAGATAGTAAATAAAAACTTTTTTCTTAATAATTGTATAGGAAAATAACTTTTGGCATAAGAGGTTGGGTCACATTAATAAAAAACGAATGGAAAATATATCCAAGATAAAGGATATGGTGGAAATTTCCAATATAAATCATTAATGAGAAAATACATGTGATGCTTTCATGGAAGGAAATATGGTCCGTAATTCTTATCATTTGAGGAACAAAAGGGAATTGAATCTACTCGATCTAGTACACACTAAATTTTTTGGTACAATGTATGTGGTTGGAAAATATGGAGAGATTTAATTAATTATTTTTATTAATGGTTATAGTATAATGTAATTTGTGATTATTATAGATCGTAAATGAGATGTGATTGACTTTATTATGAGATCTCTCAGAATATTTGAGAATGAAACTGGTAGCATAGTTAATATATTACGATCTGAAAATGGAATAGACTACACATCCATTTAATTTCAAAATTACCCTGAAAACATTGGATCAAGAATGAGGTTTCTTTAGTGGGGAAACCTAAAAAAATGGGGTCATTCAACATAGAAATAAACATGTGAATAATATATCCAGAACTATGTTTATAATGAGTTTTGTTTCTTGTCATTAAGGGAAATAGGTTGTTAAAATTGTAGTGTACATTCAAAATTGAATAGGGATGACTCTAGGAGAAGAAAGAAAACCATATGTGACATGGAATGGTAGTAATCCCTCAATAAATTAGTTTCATGTTTTTAAAATTAAAAGTTTCATCCAAAACAAAAAAAGGAAATTATGGTTAAGTATAGTTATGTTGTAGAAGAGGGAATATTCCTTGGATACTCAATGTAAAGTAAATTCTATAAATACTAAAATAATAATCTTAGAAAAATTTGGTGAGAAAGGATATAAATATCATTGAGGACAATGAATAACTCAAGGATTTAATATGTTGATATGATTAAAAAGAATAAGAAAGTGTAAAAGTAACTAATTCAAATATAGAAATTATTAAATACTTGCCTAATATCCAGGGTTCTCCAAATGAGGATGATTTAGAGGTAAAATCAGAATCGAAAAACCATTACAGAATAAACTCTATTGAAACCTCACATGAGAAATATAAGATCATAATATGATCAATCCAATATTACTGAGGATTGGATCTCACCTACATAGACAGTGATAATGAGAAATAAATCAAATTTTTCTATCCCATCAATTTTGGAACCAAAATCATTTAATTAATCTATGAAGGATAAATAATCGATTAATTCCATGAATGAAGAACTATATTATATTGAAAAAAAACCAGACATGGGATCATTTTGAGAGGCCATAAAATCACAATGTGATTGAAAAAAAGTGGATCTTTTAAAAATATCAATGATCTTGGAAATGTGATCCGAAATAGGGAACCCTTAGTGTTGAAAGGATATGCACATATTGAAGTAATTGATGTTGCAGAAGTTTTTTCTCCAGTATCCTCACTAGAGTCTATTATGATCTGCATAGCCTTAGGGATTCAAAGTGTGTACCAAGTTTATTATATGGATGTCAAAACATTATTCTTAAATGGTTTTCTTGGAGAATAATTATACTTTAAAAAACATGTGGAATTTTTTATTTGAAATGATGAAACAAAGGTTTATAAATTAAAGGAGGATCTATATGTTAGAAATCAGAAAGCATAAACATGGTATTCTCTGGTGGATTCTTATCTGAGGAAGTTAAAATTTAAAAGAGGAGGTGTTGGCCATAATCTATGTGTGAATAATTATCAGGGTGAAAAATTTATGGTTCTTGTGTATATTGATGATATTATATTTAAAATAATAAAACATGGATTAGTGTAATAATTCTCTAATCACATGAAATCATAATTTGAAGTGTCCATGATTGGGGAACTCATATAAATTTTGGATATATAAGTGATTCAAAATAATTAATTCACTTTCATTTCAGAGGAAAATTATGCAGGATATATTCAAAATAAATTCAACATGGGGGACTCCAAACCAATTCCAACTCTGATTGGGGTTGGTACAAAATGTGTAAATCGTGAGGATGATAAATATGTAGATCCCACCATGTATAAGAGAATCATTATAAGATTATTTTATTTGACTATAACATGTCCATATATCATATTTTCAACATATTTATAATATTTATTTCAAAATCATCTGATGGAAGGTCATTTTTTAGTAGTTAAAATTCCCATGAGGTATATTCAAGGTAATATCAACTTTGGATTATACTTTTCAGAAGGAAGGGATAACGAATTGTCTGTATTTTTTTATACTAGTTTGGTTGGAAATGTGGTGGATCGAAAATCCAAAAGTGTTGGTAAATTCTTCATTGGAATAAAATGTGTGGTCTAGTTGAGTATAAAACAAGAAGTAACTTCTCAAATTATAGATAAAGTAAAGTATATCTCTATGAAAAATGAATGCACCCAACTATTCTGGATGAAGAAACAACTTACTAATATTCATGATGAGGTTAAATTTCTAATTATGATAATTTATGAAAATAAGAGCATGTTCAATCTCAAAAAAATATGGTTCATCACACTCATACCAAACATATTGATATTATATATCACTTAATCAAAGAAAATGTTGAACAATGTGTAATAAAAATAGATCATTTTGGGACTAATTATCAATTGGTTGACATCCTTACTAAGCCTTTAGTAGAACCAATGATGTAGAAACATCGATTTAACCATGGTGTTCAGCCACCTCCCATTACATGAGGAGGTTATGGTTTAACCCCTCTCCCCATTTTTGTTAAATATTTTAATTTTTTTATGGATGTGATATAGGTATTAGATATATATATATGATCCAAGGGTGTTTGTTTTGATAATTACAAGAAAAATACAGTTTTTGTATTTACAAGGGGGAGAATGGTGAAATTCAATGGAATATAGGTTTTTTTAATTGTTAGATTCATTGGAATATAGGTTTGCAGAAATGTTTTGTAGGATAGTTCAGTGGTCACTCGAGGCATGAAATTCTCTCTTGATGCTCTTTTTTTCTACCTTGAACTTTTCTCATGTATAATTATACTGATGGATGAGTTATTTAACTTTTATAAGGTTTTTTTCAAGGCGAGATATCAATTTAATTTCTCGATAGATTCCCAACAAACCCAACGGGTATATTTTTGGAACTAAGGGTTTTCACACCAAAAACGTATTTTATATTTTTTTTGTTCTCAATAAATATATTTTTGATGAATTATTTTTTAATATAAGTTATTGTATGGTGTTGGTGGATTCAGTTTCAAAGGTGGCATCATTTATTAGTGTTTTCCAATTTTTTGGGGTCCAAAATTTGGAAGAAGGGACATGTTTTGCAGAAGATGGATATTCAGGACTGCTTTATGAAATATGGAAAAGGCATGAAATTTATGAAAGTTTAGTGTCATGAAGGTTTATATATCCACAAAAAAATGTTTCACAAAATAATATTGATCTGTAAAAAAAGGAATAAATTTAGGAGATTTCAAGAAGTATCTAAAATGGAAAAATGGTGGTAAGATATGTGATTATGATAAGTTTCACAAATGGAAAATTTATATTATGTTTCATGAAGGTGGTGAGTTTTGTGAAAGATAGGTTTAAGTTGGTGAATCAAGGGGACATGTTTTCTAGTTATGATATAGTTTCATGAAATCTGTAGAGTTTCGGGAAAGGGTAACCCTCAAATATAAATAGGTAGTCACCCATCATATGAGAATTGGAAAAGTTTTTAGAGGATGGATGATTTCACTAATTTTATGAAGGTTTTACAAGAATATAATTCTTATGTGAATCAGGTACTTTATTCAAGCACAAGTTTTTTGAAAAAAAAAATAGATGAGAACTAATTGATGCTAAGGAATTTCAATGAATCAGTTTCACAAAAGATTGGATTTTCATGAATGTTGGTAGTTTCATGAAAGCTGGACATTTTGTGAAACTAGGTAGTTTCATGAATGATGATGGTTCTTTGAAACAAAATGAGGTTTCATGAAAAATAATGCTTCCTGAATGATACTTATGTGACCATACATGACCCTATTGTAATTTTGGTAAATGTATTAAAGAAACATATGTAGACTGACAGGATGAAAAACATAATCTTCATGTTCTCTAATAAGGAAGATACCTTAAAGTTAACAAACTGTGAAAGAATTTACCCAATGCAATGTAATAGGGGAATTATATAGAAGTGATTTGAGGGAGGCAGTGTGTCATCCCTAAAATTATTCTTAAGGTAGTCTTCCTAGAATTGGGTGACCATTTCTAATTAATTGTAATCCACAAAAATCTAATGAATCTTAGTAGATTCAAGTAAGACTGAAAAAACTATCATCATATGCTTCTTATACTATCCCTTACTGGTGAAACAAGTTAAAATGATGTCTTGTGTTTATATTTCTATATATGGGTTTTTGGTAATTCCATTATTTCATCAAATAGGTTTAACAAGATCCTAACATTGTGGGTACAAGATCTATCTCATTTAAATTAAAAGTTAAGACCCTGATTCAACCCTCCCCACTCAAGGTGTTTTGGGGTATAAGAATTATTTTATTCAGTAGTAAGTGGTTTGGCCCAAATGATTCCTGTCATTAACCCCATGAAAATCATTATTTCTTCTTCCAATGGAATACAAATATCATGGAAAATTTTATAAAGTGGAATGAGACATATGCTACTTGGAATGGACTTATACTAAACTTCATAAAGTTATGATTCACACAACATACATAAAAATACCATAAAGTAATCAAATAGTGATTAAATCGCATCTATAAACTTTAATAAATTATTCAGATATATAATATAATAGATTTCCCCACCAATTTAACGTAAAAATATATCATAATTTACCTATTGATTTCTATAATTATTTTTCATCATTTGAAATTATTTTTTTTAAACCTCAAAACCTCAATAGTGAATGATTTTATGTATGCATGATATATTTTCCATAAAATATCATTTTAATAAAGCACTATAATAATAATCCCCATTTTATAAGGAATTATCCATGCAACATGTAATAATAAAACACAATAACTTTATATGTATTAAAATATAATAGAAATGAGAATCTTCCACATCAATTTATACAATGATAATTAATATTTAGCCATAACCCTTCATTCATATCATATTTTTCTTTGTCTAACTCTTTTTATTCACCCTAATATAAAAATACAACAATATCTCTTTAGAAAAAACAAAAAAAAAATCATAGTGGATAAGAAATGAAATTGAGAGTGTCAAAGTATACCTCTTAAAATTATAAGAAAAATTGTCCAGCAAATCACTACATAATCTCATATAAATTTCATTCAAAGCCTCTCATTAAACTAATAACTAAACCAATTTTTGTGTCATTAACCAAGGTATATTATCCAACATATTTATTCAATTATTCTATATAAATATCCGATGTATAATATCACTTTATTTATTAAAAAATCAAGGAGAATTAGTTAATTAAATAAATAATATAAATTCCATGAATATCCAAAAAAAATTAAACTGCATAAAATTTACCAAAAATACCCACAAGGGTAAATATCATATCATCAATTCAATGGTACTCTCCAACTTTTATTTCGAAACTAATAAAATTTTTAATTTAAAATTCAAAATCAAAAAGTAAAAAATGACCTCAAGAATTTCACAAAATCTAAAACATCAATTTTCTAAGTATCGATAATATGAATATCTATATCTTATATTGACATGTTCCCATGTATTATTTGAATAAACCAATATTATTTAAAGAATAAAACATTTGTCCTAATAAAAAATATTTTATAATATATTAAAAACCTCATATATAGTCTACGAATTATCTTTAATCACAATTAATAGCATACATTAAACATAAATAAAATGTTCTATGTAGACACAATCAAATTTTCAATAAAATTTACCTCAATTGTTATATCAAGAAATATACTTTTTTTAATTATCTTAATCTCATGGAATATTTTTCATATGTTCCAAATCAATTTCAATATTTTTTCAAGTTCATTCATTAAATAATTTAATTAATCTAAGGTTATGTACATATAAAAATTCTAAAGTCAATGTTTTTATACCTTTTATAAAAAAATCCAAAAGTCCTAAAAGATCTATGAAGAAATCTAGATGTTACTCAGGACTTCTAAAACATTATAAACATAATATTATATTTTTTTTTGAATAATAATTTGTTAATAACTCACTTAAATTCATCTCATAAATGAAATATCTTTTATCATTGTATTAAATAATATATACACTTCAACTCATGTTACATTACTAAGAAAATTGTTTTCTATCCTTGAAATACATTTGATTTATTCCATAAATATAATTAACACATCCTAAATCATGTCTTAATACCTTTCTCAAAAAAAATTATATTCCACTCATAGAGATGATATTCAATGTTGGTGAGCAGAATATTTTACTGATTCATATTTTCCTACATCAGCTACTTCAAAAAAATATTTAATATTTTTTTTATTCTTAAGTAAAATTAAAAAAAATAATCACTATAGGATTATAGATTTTTTATTATTATATTATATGATTTAATTAAAATTAATTATATTTTGAAATTAGTTTTGTATTAATTGATTTTGTCTAGGAGGGAATGTAACATCATGTTACTGTTTTCAGGTATTCCTAAATCCCTATTTTGATCTTGTCATAGTTGGGTTTTATTTATGGGTGATTGAGGTGAAAATATAAGTTTTTTGAAGGGATTTTGGGTTGTGCACTATTGGTGCATGATTTTCCCAAACTGTGAACCCTGCTAATGAAAACAAAGAAAACCCAAATAGTGAGGGTTAACTCAGTTGGTGCACGATTTGATAAACCATGCACCGACCAAGTAGAAACTGTGTAACCCTACAACATAGTGTGAACGGTTAGGGTGCATAGTGTTTTGTACTATGTGAACCTTCCCAAATAACCATTAATATGGGATTTATTTAATCAAAAAATTATTTTTAAAATTATTAAACCCTCAAATTTATGTTCTTTATGGGATTATATGACTCTAATGAGATTCCATCTACCTTAAAGGCTCTTAATAGGTGATTTTGGCCCCTGTACTATAACAACCCTTCTCTTTATTACACGCTAAAACATGCTTTATTACATAAACTTTCACTTAAGACAACTCTGAGGATTGATAGGTATAGTGTATTGGGAAATTATAAACATTACATAACAACTTAGAATGTAAAATACAACATCTTTATTGAAAACTATTTTTACATGACCACGACATTCCCTCATATTTAGTATTACATGGGATAACCTGAGTACATGAATAAAAAAGGTGAGATATAAATCCCAGTAATGGAATAAAAAATGAATAACATGAAGATTAAAATACATGTTATAAAACTATAATATCAATGGAGAATAAGAGAAATATGAACATAAAGGCGTGATATAGCATGATTATCATAACATGGAAATGTGGTAGCAACACTTATCAAGGTATTAGCATGAGCCAAGGATCGTTGCACATGAAGCATGGGTAAACCCTCATTGAAATTGAATTAGCATGAGTAAAACCTCATTACACTTGATGTATCATGGTAATAATCTTTACCCAATTCATTGGAGCACTATCAGGGCGCACGCTTCTTAATCATTTCATTCCCAGCTTAAGTGTGCCACATGGATCATAAAACAAGGAATAATTCAAAATAATAATTTATTCCACGCTAAAGGAATATTTAATACATACATGATACTCTATAATCAATAAGTAAATGGTCATAAAGGTGAATTTCCTTGATACAGAAATGGTCATGGTATTCACTATACAATGACTTTGGCTTGGAAAATCGCGGTGCAATTTCAACAGCATAACAGCATGACTTAAGAATTCATAAAAATGGATGATGAGAGAGAAATGTTTGTCTCATAATATTTACATTAAATGGATAGTAAGGGGTCATATAGATACTTTTATTAACAAATTTAATGGAATTTATATTCATAATACAAAAGAATTTCTGGAATATAAATGAGAAGAGAGAAATTCCTTATGGAATTTCGGCATGGTAACCGTTGTACATGGGAGGAATTAATGATATAGAAAGGGGTATATCATCATTAAAACATAATGAGGGAATTATAGGGTAGTTTATAAATCATACCCTAAAATTTGTAATTTAAAAGACAAGGGTATAGAAATATAAAAAAACATGGACAAAAATGAGAGATGAAGAAATCCCTTACTTAGAAGTGTGATCCCAAAGGCTTGGGAGGGGCTCGAGAGAGGACTATTGAGATATTGGGGTGCCTTGGGAGGATTATAAAGATATGAGGGAATATTTTGGTCGAGCTCCAAAGGCTTTGGGTGAAGATTAAGTGGGAACTTGGGTGAATTTATATAGAAAAGGAGAAGGAATTCTTTATTATTTAGGTTTTGGGCACCACACATTAAACTATTCAAAATCACACACCAACCCATGGTTTTTTCTCAAGGTTTTTGGAAAAGGGTATGGAAAACATTATTTTATAAGGAAAATTTCCTAGATTCTTACAATATTAGTCTTGATTATGTGGAGGTGAGTCACACTCTCAGGGAAATCAATTTAAAAGGTCAAAATGTTTTATAAGTCTTGAAGGCTTCACTAAGGCTTTGTAAAATAAATAAAACTAACCTAAAATCACATTATTTTAATGTTAAAACATATATTGGCCGAAAATAATTTTTATAGTATTTTATTAGATCACTATTGGGCCATTATGATGTTATAAAACATATTATATATTTAAACGGTATTTACTTTTTACCCAACAATTTGACTGTCTCATAAAATTATGAAAAATTCACTGTTGGATAACTTTGATATCCTGATTCCAAGAATAATATTCATTTTATGTAAATAATTTTCTAAATATGTGAATTTTTATATTTAAAATTAAAACTAACATTTATCAAAAATTAAGGGGTTTTGACAAAAACAGCTTTCAAGCCTTAATAAAAATTATAATTTTATTCTTAAAAATTATATGATAATTTATATTTAAAAAAATTAATTGAGTAATAATATTTTATTAAAATATTATTTAATTAAATAATCCATTAATTCATCAATATAGATTTTATAATTAACTAAAAATGCTATTTTTTCTTTAAAAACTTTTTACAAAGTAACAATAAAAAAATGAATGTATATTCTCTATAAAAAAATAATTTGCATAATCATAGTATTAGGGTCTCATAACATAACCCCTTATAACACCCTCATAAGACCGAAGGTTAAGGTGTGTGATGGTGATAGACTCTTGGGTTGGGTCGGATAACATCGCTCAAGTGGTAATCTCTATCAACTTCCACTTCTCACATAGGCGGTTCCGCTCAAGCTTTACATGTTCAAGCTTAGCTTGGGATTGGTCAAGAGAAAAGCCCAATGACATCACCTCCTTTCTGAGATCCGACAAATGGTATTTGTATAGATAAATTCTACTAGATTAGTTCATCACTTCCTTTGTCTATGTAAATTGGATTTTTTAAAGCCCTATATTTATACTAATCATGTGATCATTGCTCAATGACTATATTAGAAATGGTCACAATTCATAACAGTATTTTAAAATCCAAAAACATAAAACCAAGGAAGTTCATATGTTATATAACCATTTTAAAAAATAATGCATTTAATTAGATCAAGATAAATTTTCATTAATAAAAGTTTGATTCATTACAATCTTCCCCCCTTAAGAAATTTTTCCCTCGAAATTTCCTTTTCCCACACTAAAAAAGATGAGGGTAACTCAGCTTTATCAATTCCTCTGATTCCCACATTGCTTCTTTAAACTTGTGGTTTCTCTACAACACTTTCACGAGGTTCATTTTATTATTTCGTATAATGTTTTCCTTATGATCTAAGATATTCAATGGATTATATTCATAGAAGAGTCCATTCTCCATTATTACCACCTCTGGATTGAGTGAATGTGATGGGTCAGGTATGTACTTCTTCAAGAGTGATACATGGAATACATCATGTACTTGAGATAGGTTCGATGGGAGATATGGTCAATAGGCCACTGCTCTAATGCGATCAAGGATCTGAAAAAGAATAATATACCTTGGACTATGCTTTCCCTTCTTCCAAAATCTCATAACTATCTTCCACGGTAATATGTGGAGGAATAACATGTCTCCGAAATCAAAATCTAGGTCTCATTGATGATTATTAGCATAGCACTTTTTTTAAATCTGAGTAGTTTTAATGTGTTGGTGGATGTTATTAACCTTCTTCACCATTTCTTCGACCATCTCTAGACCTAAGAGTTTTCTCTCCCCAACTTCATCTCAACATGTCAGTGTTCTGCACCTCTTCCCATAAAGGGATTCATATGGAGCCATTTGGATGCTTGAGTGGTAACTGTTTTTGTAACGGAACTCAACTAGAGGAATATGTTGATCCCATCCTCCTTTTTAGTCCATTGAGAATTCTCTCAACATGTCCACAATTTTTTGGATAGTCTGGTCGGATTGTACATCAGTTTGAGGATGATAAGATGTACTAAAGTTTAGCCCAGTATTCAGATCATGTTGAAGACACTTCCAAAACTTAGAGGTGAATCACGGATATTGATTAGATATAATTTATAGTGTTACTCCATGAAACCTTACCACTTATCTTATATATATTTGTACAAGTTGATCCAATGATAAATCCTCTAAAATTTCAATGATGTGTGAAGTCTTTGAAATATGATCTAT
Organism: Viscum album; assembly: GCA_963277665.1. Taxonomy (NCBI): domain Eukaryota; kingdom Viridiplantae; phylum Streptophyta; class Magnoliopsida; order Santalales; family Viscaceae; genus Viscum; species Viscum album. The sequence continues at coordinate 2,092,813,470 of OY728152.1, forward strand.
AATAACCTAGATAAAAAAATTTGGATGTCTTCAGAAGTCCAGTGACAAATTCCATGGTGATGTTCTCCAATTTCCATGTTGGTATGGGTAATGGTTGCATCATTTCCTTAGACTTTGGTCTCTCAGCCTTCACTTGCTGACATACCAGACACTTTTATGTATACTTAGAGATCTCCTTCTTCATGTTATCCCACAAATAATTCTCTTAGAGATATAGATACATCTTTTTTTTTCCTAGGTGAATGGATAAATTCAGACTATGTGCATCATCCAAAAGTTCTTTCTTTAACTCTGGATTTGATGTAACACATAGTCTTTTCCAAAATCTATCAATTCCTTCTTCATTAATATTAAACTTATATTATTTCCCCTTTCTGATAGTTTCCACTTTCTTTTGAATTTCCACATCATCCTTTTGACCATCCTTTAACCTTTTTAAAAGATATAGTTGAGCAATCATTTGTGAAATTACTGATGATGTTCCCTTCTTTATGATTCCCATGTCCATATTCATCAAATCTAAGAAGATTGTATCATTTTCAATTCTTATCAATGAGAGAATTTTTGGGTCCTTTATAATTAGAGCATATGCCACCTTGTTCTCTTTCCCAGGGTGGTAATGGACTGAGCAGTTATGGTCATTGATCATCTCTAACCATCTCCATTGGTGCATGTTTAACTCTTTCTTTGTGAATATATACTTGAGGATTTTGTAATCCATTTATATTTCACACTTCTCCCCAAAGAGATATTGTCGCCAAAATTTTAAAGATAATATCACCACATCCAACTCCAAATCATGTGTTGGATAGTTTTTCTCATGAATATTCAATTTTCTTGAAGTGTGGGAAATGACTTTTTCATTCTTCTTCAACACACAACCACATCCCTTCTTTGAAGCATCACTAAATACCATAAGAAGTTCTCCACTTTTGGATAATGTGAGCACAGGCACAGAGATAAGCCTCTTTTTCAACTCCTTGAAGCTCTCTTCGCATTCATCACTCCAAGAAAACTTTACTCCCTTCCAAGTTAGCTTGGTAAAGGGGTTGGGACATTGTGAGAAATTTCTCACAAATCAGCAATAAAATCCAGCTAACCCCAAGAAGCTACGGATATCCGTTACCGATGTTGGCCTCAGCCATCCCTCAATTACAACTGTCTTGTAGGGATCCGCAGATATCTTATTACCTATGACAATATGGCCCAAGAATGAGTCCTCCTTTAACCATAACTCACACTTGATGTACTTTTCATGGAGCTTATTCTTTTTAAAGGTCTCTAGTATAGTTTTTAGATTCTCCACATTATCCACCTTGGTTTTAGAGTATATTAGAATATCTTATATAAAGACTACAACAAATTTGTCAAGGTATTCTTTAAAGAATCTATTCATCAAGTCAATGAATATTTCTGGAGAACTAGTTATTCTGAAAGGCATTACTACGAATTCATAGTGTCTGTATCTTGTATGAAAATTATTCTTGGGGATATCCTCCTTCTTCAACCTTACTTGGTAATATCCTGACGGAAGATCTACTTTGGAGAAGTATTGTGCTCCATGTAGCTAATTGAACAATTCATCAATTCGGGATAGAGGATAATTGTTCTTTATCGTGATTTTTTTGTTCTCATGATAATCAATGAAAAGGCGCATTGAACCATCCTTCTTCTTGACAAAGAGGGCTAGTGCACCCCCTGGTGAAGCACTTTGGCGTATGAACCCTTTATCCAAATTCTCCTGTAGTTGTTTCTTCATCTCCACAAGTTCCACAATAACCATTCTATACTGAGTCTTGGATATTGTCAATGCCCTAGGTATAAGATCAATTGAGAACTCAACATATCTGCTAGGAGGGAGACCTGGAAATTCTTTAGGAAACACTTCAACTAATTCTCTCACAATAGGCATGTCTTCAAGGATGGTTTTTCCTTGGACTCAATCATCTAAGATAGATATGCATTCTCATAGGGCAGTAATATGCAAGCTTGAGATGATGGTGCAAAGGAAGATTCATCCCCATCCTTTCACTTTTACAGAATCAAGGGTCGATTCACTATATGGAGAGTGATTTCCCTCTCAGGGTAGTTCATTTTGGCTCTATATAGGGAAATCCAATCCATTCCAAGAATTAAATCAAATTACACCAGAGGGAGTATGACAAGGTTCACAGAGAAGTTCAATCCACAAATTATGACAAGGGAGGAGTTATATTCATGGTCTGAAATGATTTTCCCATTTTCCAAACTCACTAACATCTTTACTCCCATGATTTGTGGTGGTGTTGGGATTGTTCTACTAACCTTTTGGGATATAAAAGAATGCGTAGAACCATAATCAAAAAGTATGTTTTCTATTCTTGAATGAATAACTAGTGTACCAGTCACCACTTCATTGTCAGGGTTCACTTTAGTAGTAGTGATGAAAAAAGCTCTCCCTTTCTACCTTGGAGGTTGTTGGTTGCCTCCAAAAACCCATGGCTTAAGGCACTGATTTTCAAGGTTCTCTTGTACTTTGTAGTTGAAGTAATGAACAATGTGTTGAGGTTCGAATGGATAGTACCTCTCCTATATCATAGCTATGGGTTTTTCTTGTCTAAAGTTAACGGCTAGGCGCCCTTCTCTTCCACACCTAAAGCATTTCCTCGTCCCCTTTAGGAAATTTCCAGGGTGCTTCTTTCCGCACCTTCAGATATTAGGGTGTTAGATCTTCTTTGCACCATTGGATTTATTAATTAGACAACCAGAATTAATTTCCACCTTAGGATTATTATCCCTATGATATCCCTAAGATTTTCCGATCTTCATTTCGACTTTGAGGGAACATCGGACAACTTCCTCATAGCTATCAAAGTCACGGATCTCTAGGGATTTTTGTAGGCTAGGTTTTAGCCCACCAAAGAAGCAGTCAACCATGAATTTGGGGGTAATGACAAATATTGAGGTGTATTTTGAAAGCCTTGTGAAGTTTACCTTGTACTATTCTATGGATTAGTCATCTTTTTTCTTGAGGTCAAGGAAGTCCTTTCCCATATTAAGATGGAGGGTGCGCAGAAAATATTTATCAAAAAACATCTTCAGGAAATCCTTCAATTCCAATGCCTTGATATCTTCCTCAGGCTTCATATTTTTTATCATTGTCCACCATTGATCATCTTCAACTTCCATATGATAAGAATCCCTAAGAACCTTCTCTTTTTCGGAATATTGAAGGATAGATATGATCCTTTCAATAGAGTTTATCCATTTTTTGCTGATTGAGGGATTGGTTGATACATTAAAAGTTGGAGGCATTTGTATCATAAAACTCTCGATTGTGACTTTTTCTTTCTTATGAGTGGTTTAACATTTATCTTGACCCCTATTTATATTCAAATCTTTAGTTAACTGAGAGATTATCATGACAAAGTTCATGATTCCGACTCCCATCGGATTGGGAATCTCATTAGAACAGTCATCACATTGATCTTTGCATTGGTCATTAGCCAAAGTCCTCCCATTACCGATCATTAGTTGGAATAAAAGGAAATTTAAGGGTAACACATAAAGGGTAATAAAATTACAAAAATGGATGACTTATAAATAACTTTTATTTCCTTAACTTATGAATATATAGGCTTCAATCTATGTTATCCATGATCTACTTCCCAACATTTATTCTTTGGGGAGTTTTTTTATTCCCTTAACAATGGTTCATACTAAGCTTGTGAATTTACAAAATAATATCCCCCACGAGTGTCATAACCAAGTGTGGAGAAAGGCCCATTGTCATGTACCAGGATACCACAAGTCAATCCCAAAACTCCTTATTGGGGTTTTCATTCCTAGGTACATCTGTTCAAGAGCCGCCTATACCTACTCGTATCTAGAAAGGGATGTATTTTTGTGATAAAACACTTACTCAATTATCAACAAAACATAGGTATGTTTTTATTATACTTAGTCTTATCCCAAATACTTTCACTTGGGTTTTCAAATATTAATCCCAAAAATAACTAAACCACTCCTATGATACCAACTATAACAAATCTGCTCTTTATTACACACTTAAACATGCTTTATTATATAAAATTTTAAGTAAGAAAACTCTGAGTATTTATAGGTCTAGTTTCTTAGGAAATTAGGAACATTATATAAAAACATATAACATAAAACACAACATCTTTATTGAAATCATCTTTTACATGACCACAACATTCCCTCGTACTTAGCATTACATTGGATAACCTGAGGACATGCATAAGAAAAGGGTGAGGTGTAAAGCCTATTAATGGATTAAACAAGGAATAACATTAATAGTACAATACATGTTAGACAACAGGCATATCAATTGAGCATAATAGAAACATAAACATAAAGGCATGATATAGCATGATTATCATAACATGGAATTGTGGAAACAGCACTTATCATGGTATTAGCATGATCTAAGGCTCATTGAACATAGAGAATGAGTAAAACATCATTACTATTCAATTATCATGAGTAAACCCTAATTTCAATTGAAGTATCATGATACTAATATTTACCCAATTCATCAGAGCGCTATCAGGGTGCACCCTTCTTAATCATTTCATTTCATGCATAAGTGTGCCACATGAATCATAAAACATAGAATCATTCAACATTGTCATTTATTCCATGATAAATAAATATTAAATAAATACATGAAACTATATAATCAATAAGTAAATGTGGATAAAGCTGAATACCCATGATAGAGAAATCGTCATGGTTTTCACTACATAATGACTTTGGGTTGGAAAATCGTGGTGCAATTTCGGCAGCATAACGGTGTAGCTTAAGAATTCATAAAAATTGATGATGAGACAGAAAGGTGTGTCTCAGAATATGTACATAAAATGGATATTAATGGGTCATATAGATAATTTTCCCAATAAATATAATGTAATTTAAATTCATAATACAAAATAATTACATAAATGTAAATGAGAAGAGAGAAATTCCTTAATGAATTTCCGTACAGTAACGGGTGTACATGGGAGGAATTAGTGAATGAGAAAGGGGTATCTCATCATTCATAAATAAGGAGGGAATTATATGGTAGGTTATAAATCATACCCCAACATTTTTAATTGAAAATACAAGGGTATAGAAATATAAAGAAACTTGGACAAAATGAGAGGGGAAAAAATCGCTTATTGGGAAGTGTGATCCCAAAGGCTTGGTAGGGGCTTGGGAGAGGCTTCTTGAGAGATTGAGGGCCTTAGGAGGATTATAGAGAGAGTAGTACAAATTTTGGTTGAGATCCAAAGGCTTTTAGTGAAGAGGAAGTGGGATCTTGTGTGGGTTTATATTGGAAAGGAGAGGGAATTATTTATTATTTAGGTTTTGAGCACCACACATTAAACTAATCAAAACTACAAACCAGCCCACGGTTTTTACCCATGGATTTTTCAAAAGGGGAGTGGAAAAATTATTTTATAAGTTCAATGACCGAACTTCTTAAAATATTAGGCATGCTTATGTGGAGGTGAGTCACACTCTCAAGGAAATCAATTTAAAAAGTTAAAAAGTTTTATATGTCTTGGAGGGTCCACTAAGGCTTTGTAAAATAAATAAAATAAACCTAAAATCACATTATTTTAATTTTAATACATATATTGGGATAAAATATTATTTATATTATTTTAATAATTCACTATTGGGTCATTATGATTTCATAAAACACATTATATATTTAAATGGTATTTAATTTTTACCCAAAAATTCGACTATCTCAGAAAATTATGAAAAAATTCACCATTGGATAATTTTGATGTCCTGATTCCAAAAATAACATTAATTTTATCTAAATAATTTTCTAAATATTTGAATTTATACTTTTGAAATAAAAACTAACAATTATCGAAAATTCATGGGTTTTGACAAAAACAGCTTTCAAGCCTTAATAAAAATTACAATTGTATTCATAAAAATTATACGATCATTTATATTTAACAAAAATTAATTTAGTAATAATATTTTATTAAAATATTATATAATTATAAAATCCATTGATTAATCAAAATAGATTTCTTAATTAACTAAAAATACTATTTTTTTTTAAAAACTATTTACAAAGTAACAATAATAAAATGAATGTATATTATATATACAAAAATAATGTACATAATCATAGTACTAGGGTATAATTACATAACCCCTTATAACACCCACATAAGACCTAAGGGTAAGGTGTGTGATGGTGATAGACTCTTGGGGTGGCTCTGATAACATCGCTCGGGTGGTAATATCTATCAACTTCCACTTTTCCTGTAGGCAGTTCTGCTCAACATTAACGTGTTCAAGATAAGCTTGGGCTAGGTCAAGAGTGACGTATAATGACACCACCTTCTTTCCGAGCTCCAAAAAATGGGCTTCATATGGATAAATTATACTGGATGAGGCCATCACTTCTTTTTTTCTGAGTAAATTGGATTTTTTAAAACCCTATATTTATACTAATCATGTGATCACTACTCAACAACTATATTAGCAACGGTCACAATTCCTAAAGGTATTTTAAAATCCAAAAACATAAAGCTAAGGAAGTGCTTATTTTATATAACAATTTTACATAATGAGATATTTAATTAGATCAAGATGAATTTTTATTAATAAAATTTTTGGTCGATACTTCTACACCCTTCTAGAAGTGAATCAAAACTAGGTGAATGAAATTAGATCTCCTTCCAGTAAGTTTCCTCTTCCTATTCACTTTCTCCTACTCTCATATCTCTCCTCCTTAAAAGTTAATATATTTCAATGTTCTTGGAGGATCTAATCCCCATTGTTTCAGATCTTGAAGCTAGGTTTCATTATCTGATCTTCATTCCCAATACTCTTCATTGGAGTTTCCAGATTAGGGATGTGTGTTTCATAACCCCAAGGTAGGTAGCTTAGTTTATGAAGGCTAATTTAATTAACCAAAATTTTCTTGATTTAAATTAAATTATTTAATTTCAATGTAATTTATTTAAATTTTTTTATTAAATACCCAATTACATTGAATTGGGGTGTGATTTGTGTTTGATGGAAATTTGTGGAATTTAAGTTTTGGAATTTAAATTGTGAAAATTGAATTGTGAAATTTATTTCACAATTATTATTTGATTAAATGGGTTTATAATAGTTTTGATAGAAACCCAATGGTTTTAACTTTGAAAATGAATGTTTTGATTAAAGACTCGTGTATTGGTTTTTAAATGGAAATTGGTATATTGAAATGGAAAATGGGTTTAATTATATTTTGAATAGTTTTTAAATAAATTTTCCATTATTTATTATTGATTGAGAACGTTAAATACTAGGTATTTAGTGAGTTATTAGGATAAAAACACTAGTATGGTAATTCCCTAGCAATAGATTGATGATTTCCAACACAAATATAAACTTTTTGGTAGATATTATCCTCAGTAGGATGGTGGATAGTTCAACTTGACCAGATTCAAAGAGACATGTGTGCACATTTTCATTTTCATTATATAAGTGTGTGAGGGTCCCATAACCTAGAACTATCATACCACTTAAAAGATGACCATGTTTCTCCCTTGTGATATTTTTATATATATGTCATTGTTGTAAACTAGTTTACACATCTCTTCAAATTTATATAAGATATTGTATATAAAATGTTTATTAAGCCATTTATTTAAAATATTTACATTAATTGAAATGTAAATCATGGTTTTTTTTAATATAACTTTGAAATTCCATGACTATTAATTTAAAAAACAAGGAATTATTTGGTTAATTAATTATGGAATCTTATTAAGGAATCCTTGTTGAGACCCTATAGGGCTTTGAGGCCAGACCATACCTATGCCTTCAAATGTTTGTGGATTGAATTCTTACAAGTTAAATTAAGGGTAAAGAGCCACTTGGAGGTGGTTCTTATTATTGATCCTTGGGAATGGATAGTTTTTTCTACTGGGTATTGGGTCATTATCTTATTTTTTGGTACTTTGGGTTGTTTATTCATATTTTACTTCTAGTATAGTTCTCCAACTGGAGTTTTTTTTGTATTTATATTGACTTGTATCTCTTTCTTCTATTGTGTTTGTGGAAAATTCATTCCCACATTCATATTGTATGATTATATGTGCTTATCACCAATCCGTGGGGATCAAGAATGCCCTTTGGGATATGTAAAGACTGGACTGGTTATCAGGGTACCAAGTTATCCAGGATCATTTATGAAAAACTGGTATTAGAGGGTGTAGGTTAACCCTATTTCCTTTATTTCAATATGAAGTTGTGTAATATTTTTGAGACTTTGGAGGTATTTGAGAATGACTTTCTAGAAAACTCTCATAGTAATGAGACTTAAGTCACTGGGGGTGGTTTGTGAAATATTTCATGGGAATTAGTTATTTTCTTTTCTATGCTTATTATTTTGATAGATTGAAATCCAAATATTGTTTATCTATCTACTGAGATTAATTTCCATTGTTTACCAATATGTGTGTTAGTCTGATATATTCAATATTCTCTACTGATTTTTTGTAGCATAATTCCTCTAAGAATATGTGTGAATTAAATATGGGAGGAATATATTGATGAACATAATTAATAAAATCTTCTCATGGACCCAAGTCTGGTTGACGTGATTGTGCATACTGTCCATGCTCTAGGATATGCACCACTACCAGTTCTCATTTAGGCTCTAGATATGGAACCTTAGAGTGAGGATTTATGGAATCATGATCAAGAGTTTCTTCACCATAATCCACATACATTCGAAGGATCTTATGATCCTTAAGAGGCTGAGGTTTTTTTGAGCGAGATTGAGAATTTTTTTGAGTTCTTGGAGACCCCTAATGAAATCAAGGTGATGTTTACCACCTTTTTTTTGGAGGGACCAAGTAAGAGATGGTGGTACATGATGGTGATAGTGAAGAATAATGAGGTATTATAGTGTAAAGAGATTAAAGTTATTTTCACTGAATAGTTCTATCTAGAGTCGATAAATATTTCCAATTATATTGATTTTTTCCAACATGAGCTGGAAAAAAAATCCTGATAGAATATTCAAACTGTTTTTATGAACTTGTGTAGTTTTCACCTGAGATTGTGTGGGATGAGAAGATAAATACTTGATTTTTTGATATGGTACTACAATATAATGATCTTAGGTTTTATTTCTAAATATTCCCCATTATGCTGATGTGATGGATAGAGAATTGATAGTCGAAATGGACATGGTTAAAAAGTATGAGTAGATGGGAGTTCCTTTTTCTCCTAGTGGAAGTTATATGAGTTACCATAAAGGGAATCATAATTATGATGATTAAAATGCTAGTTATCTATAGACATGTTTTTATAGACCTCATGTGGTACTTGGAATAGGACCTTTGATTTTATACTAGTGTGGCAAGACAAGTCACTCAAAGAGTGTGTTCACTAAGGCACCCAAGTTGTGTGGTTCTTATGAATGCTCAGGTCACTTACATAAATTCTAAAATATTTATTCCACTCCATATAGTGTCCTAGGATCATTATCACCTACTAAAATTGTGTTGCAATTAAATTCTTCATAAACAAATGGGTTTTATTCATAGGCACCTAAAATGAAGCTTCTTTACATAGTGTAAGAGTCTTCAAAGGAATAAAATACAAGCCCAGTGACTATAGGAGGTACCATCACTATGGATTCATCATTAGTGACTACCTTATCTGATATCATTGCATCTCATTTTTTTAATTAAATTCATATTTTGAATCTTCTTAATCTTTCTATGAATATTTTTTCTTATGTGATGGATCTTACTACACCCCTTGGAACGAAGAGTGAGAAGGGTATACATAGTCCTACTTGTGTTTTCTATTTATCAGATTTTGATCTTTCTTTGGATTTTATGGTTCCCGAAATTAAGCTACTTGATTTCATATTCAGGAGAGATTGTCTCACTGCCAAAAAAACAATATTTATTATTATATTTAGTGGGTCTCCTTTACCACACCCGATGGGGTTTTTTGTATCATTCAAGGATAGTGGGACACAATGTTGGGTAGAGCCAAACCTTATTATCCAAAGTTGGGGAATTTAATTTCAGGGTTTTATTTTAATATGGAGTAATAATCATTGAGCAGTGATCTCCCCCCAGTTTTTGTCGATTTTACTGACATTTTTCCTTTTCTCTTATCTGGTTTTCCATCAGTAAGTGAGGTATATTTTTCTATCGATTTAGTTCCTGGTACTCAACTAGTTTTTATTCCATCTTACTACATGGAACTAGTTGAAATGAAATATTTGAATACTCATCTAGATGTTATTTTAGACAAAATTATTTACATGCCTAACTGTGTCACCTTGGGCAGTGCCTGTTCTCTTTTCTAATAAAAATGATGGTTCACTTTGTTTTTGTTTTGACTACATAAAAATAAATAGATTCATGGTAAATAGAAAATACATATTTCCATATATTGATGATCTATTTGACTAGTTATTGTGGGAGAATTGGTTATTGAAGATTGACCTTTGATCTGGTTACCATCAATTTAGAATAAAAGAATCTGACATTCATAAAACTGTCTTTCAGAGAATGTACAGGCATTAAGAGTATCGTTTCATGCCATTTGGTGTAACCAATGCTCCGTCAGTTTTTATATATTTAATGAAAATGATATTTCATGAGTATCTTAATTCTATTTGGTGATATTTGTGGATGAAATTATCGTTTATTATATGTTCAAGGAGAACCATGTACGTCATCTGAGATCAGATCTATAATTTTTGAGAAATCATTGACTTTTTTTGAAGCTTTTTAAATGTGGTTTATGGATTCAGGAAGTGAATTTCTTATGATATGTGGTGTCAAAAAATGGTATTTTAGTTGAATGGGAAAATGTGAAGGTTGTTATGACATGGGAGAAACCACGGAATGTTTTTTATATTTAGATCTTCTTCGGTTTATTTGGGTATTATTGTTGGTTTATTAAGGGATTCTCAAAGTTGGATTCTCTGATAACTTCTCTAAATTGGAAGGGAGTAATGTTTTTTTGGATAAAAAATGACAAAGTTATTTTGTTGAGATGAAACTTATTGTAACTACTCTATCGATGTTAACTCTTCCAGAGGAAGGTCAGGGCTATGTGGTCTTATGTGATGCATCTGGTTTACGTTTGGGTTGTGTTATTATGAAATTTGATCAATTAGTTGATTATGGATCTTATCATCTTATAAAACAAAATAATAATTACCCAACCCATGACTTTTAACTTGTTGTTATGATGCATGCACTTAAGAGATAGTGACATTACCTTTTCAAAGAAAGGTTTACCATGTATTCTGACCACAAGATCTTGATTTATATCTTCTCTCAAAAATATTTTAATCTCTGATAGAGGTTTTGGGTAGAATAACTATATTATTTTCACATTTACTTCAACTATACCCCATGTAAAGGGAATGTCATTACAGATTTGTTGAGCAGTAAACTTCCAACCCATGCCATGAAATAATAATCAGAAGAGTGGAACTTGATGGATCTTTTTTCATAGTTTCTATTGGATTCTGATAATCATGGGTCAAGGTTTCCTTGGGGAGTGTTAAGTTGATATCCACTATTCTCAGTTTGATCCATTATGAACAATATCTTTATGATGAATTTCATAGCATTAAAGACTCTCTTTATAGTGGGGTGGCCATTGGTGGGTAGTTGTTCTCCCCATAGGGTATTCTATGTTATTAGAATCATTTTGTGGAACCGTTATCAGTCAATATATCTATTATGGGGGATTTAAATAATCTATAGTGGTTTCTGCACCTAGGAACCACAATTATGTTCTATAAAATGTATCACAAATTCTTGTGGTGAGATATGAGATGGGGCGTTGATGAGTTTCTCTATTGTTGTTATACCTTCCAATAGATCAAGGTCAATCACTAGAAACCTTTGGGATTAATTTTTTCACTTATAGTGATGACTATGAAGTGATATGAGATCTCTATGGACTTTTTGGTTGGGTTCCCACATACCCATTGAATGAATAATGCGATACGGGTTGTGATCAATAGTTTGACCAAATCTTCTCACACTATACCCATTCATGACACACAAAAAATTGAAGAGTTGGTAAATATCTATGTGAAAGAGATTTTACATTTTCACAGAGTTCTATATTCTATAGTATCATATTGGGATAATTATTTTACTTCCCACTTTTAGATCGGCCTTTATGAGGAATTGGGATCTTAGGTCCATTTTAGCATGTCATACCATCCACAGTCAGATGGTCATGCAGAAAGAGATACATAGATTCTTGAGTACATGATCCATGCCTATGTTCTTGACTTCGTTGGGGCTTGGTATGACCATATGGGGCTGGTTGAGTCTTCTTATAACAATATATACTATTTTATAGTCAGAATGGATCATTTTGAGGCCTTGTATAGCTGGCCTTATAGATCTATGTTTTCATGGTCAGATATTGGTGAATATTCCTTGGTTGGACCAGGATTTGGTCAGGAGATGATATAAAAGATTTAGTTGATTCATTAGAGAATGTTGATGGAACATAGACGATATAAGTCTTAGGTTGATCATCATCATAGACCATTGGAATTTTTAGTTAGTGACCTGGTGTTATTGAATGTTTCACCATTTTTAGGTCATCGACAGCTTAAGAAGAAAGGGAAAGTTTCACCTCATTTTATGGTACCTTTAAAAGTTGTTGAGTAAGTTGGAAAAGTGTCTTATCATTTATAACTTCCACTATATATTACTTTGATACATTACATGTTTTATGTATCTCATATATTGAAATATATTTCTAACCCATCTCATGTTCTGAGTTAGAGTGATCTTGATGTTAAAATTTATTTATCCATGACTAAATATCGAGTCAGGATAGTTGATTCTAGGATGACTATACCTTTCTTTTGAGTGTTATGAAATCATAGTTCTGATTATCATGAGATATGGGAGAGGGAGGCATTGATTAGAGAGCAGTGGCATCATCTTTCTTACATATAATCTTCTTAACAGGAGGGATATGAAGTATCAATAGTGGGGATGTTGTAACATCGTGTTACTATTTTTATGTATTTCTAAACTGCTATTTTGATCATGTTTTGGTTTGGTTTTGTTTATGGGTGTTTTGGGTAAAATTTATAAATTTTAAATGGATTTTGGGCTATTCATGGTTGGAACAGAGGTTTCCCATATCGTGTTCCTTGCTAGTAAAAAATTTGCAAACCCAGATAGTGAGGGTTTTCATGGTTGGTGCACATTTTGAGAAACTAAGTTCCCGTCAATGATAAAACATGAAACCCTATAGAAGAGGGTGCACAATTAGGGCACACAGTTTTTCTAACCATGCATCCCTACCCAACTGACCATGAGTAAAGGTTTTAATTAATCTAAAAATTGTTTTTAAAATCCTAAACACCTTCATTTAAGCGATAGATGGGTCTTTATGACCCAAATAAGATTTATTCTTCCCTAGATGCTCCAAAGAGGTGATTTGGGCCCCACTATACCCTTCTAAAATTTAATAAAATCTTGGAAAAGGACATTCTATCTCTTCCCAATAAGTTTCCACTTCCCGTCCTCTTTCTCACACCCTCTCCTCTCTCTTCCCTAGGGTTTAATAGATATCCATGTTGTTGAAGGATCCAATACTCATTGTTTCAGATCATTAATCTATGTTTGATTCTTGGATCTTTATTGTTGATGTTATTCATTGGAGTTTCTCAATTAGGGATTTCTATTTTGATATCTCGTGATCCTAATGTAGATGGTTCCATTTATGATGTCTGATTTGTTTAACCCTAGATTTCATGATTTAAATTAAATAGTTTGATATAAATTTAATTCATTTCTATTAGTTTATTAAAAACCCAATTACATTGAATCGGGGATTTGAGTTGGATTTGTCATGAAATTGGGAAAAAACCCCAATTCCATTAAATTGGGGTGTGATTTGTATTTGATAGAAAATTGTTGTATTTAAATTATGGAATTTCAATAGTAAATATTGAATTTTGAAAATGAAATGTGGAATTTATTTCAAATTCATATTTGAGAAAATAAATTTAAAATAGTTTTAATATAAATATAGTGGTTTTATCTTGGAAAATACAATATTTGATAAAAGACCCACATGTTGGTTTTTAAATGTAAATTAGAATATTTAAATGGAAATGGGATTTATTGTATTTTAAAAAGTTTTGAAATAAATTTCCCATTATTTATTATTGATTGAGTACATGCAAGTCTAGGTAGTTACTGAGTTATTAAAGGAAAACACGCTTGGATGGGAATGCCCTAGGAATGGATTGATGCTTTATAATTCTAACATATTCTTATTATAAGATCTTATACTTAGTAGGATTTTGGTTATTTCCCTTTGACCAATGGCATAAGGACATGTGGGCATATTTTTGTTTTCTTTATATTAGTATGTGAGGATCCCATAACTTGGAACTATTATACCTGTTATAATATTACCATGTTTCTAAATTGTGATGTTTTGATATATATTCCATTGTAGTAAAATATTTTACACATTCTTTTGAATTAATATAAATTATTTTCTATAAAATTTTTATTAATACATTTATTTAATGTATTTCCATCAATTTAAATGTAAAGCATGGCCTGTTTTAAATATTTTTTTGAAATTACATTCTTATTTATTTACCCTCGAAAAACTTATTTGGTTAACTAATTATGGAATCTTATTATGAAATCCTTTGTGAGACCCTATTGGGATTTTATCACACACTCTACATGTTTCATTGGGTGTTTTTATATTATCTTCTTCCAGGATCAATAAAGGGTAACGTTCAACTTGGAGGGGGTTCTTGTTGTTGATCCTTTGTCTTGGAGAGTTTTTTCTCTTAGGACTTGGGTTTTTATCCTATTTTTTGGTACATTGGTTATTTTATGCCAGTTTTTGTAACACCCCAGTATTTTATAGTGTGTTATTTCTTCAAAATAATTCAATAACTTGCACTACACGCAACACCGAGTTCAATCACACCATGACTTACCAAAAAATCCATTCAAAAGAGGTTATTAATAGTATTAAATGAATTTTAAACTTTATATAATCCTTATAATTTTAGAATCCATATTATGAGTTTCTTAGACATAATGCAAGAACAGATTCATTTTCAGTATTGCACTTTTATCAAATTTTAATAGTGAAACCATTTTAAATACAATATTTTAAATTTTTTGACAAAATGGGGACATCAAAAATTTAAAATGAAACATCCCAATATTCCACGGTACGCTTTCCTTTGAATAATGCAATGGCGTGCATTGTACGCAACTTCGAGATTCTAACACACCACAACCAATCAAACTAGCCGTTATGAATAGTAATACCTACCTTTTAAAATTTTAGAAATTTTATCTCTCAAAATGGACTTCATTTTTGGATTCTTAGAATCGAATTTAGCCTAAGGTGAAATTTTGGTACTTTTCGGATAACTTTCATATTTTGATGAATAGTGAAAATTACTAAATTTTAATTAAAAACAACTTTTTTAATAAAAATAATAATAGTGATAAATTATGGATTTGAGTGGTTTTAAAGTATATTTAGAATATATTTTTACCATTTAATATAATTTTGGTCATTGGACATAATTTTACAATTAAACCAGACATAAACAAGTGTCAATCTTTTGATAGTTATTATCTCTTAAAAACACGCTTTTTGTTTTAACAACGGGAATTAATTTTAAATTAATTTATGCCACTTCTGTGTTTTGAATTTTGAAAAATGGATTCCATATTTGGAATCAGGATGTTCAAATTGTGTAAATAGGTAACTTTTATTTTTATACATTTTGAATAATTACTGCAGTAAATATTTTATTTACCATGGTTAAGGGTAAATCCTATAAATAAGGGTTAAAAAATAATATTATAATAATACTAAATTACCCTAAAACGTGTCCTAGCCTTATTGGTTGATACATGTTATACCATAGGCATCTTTGGGTATATTTTGGTACCCCATGGAGCCACTTGTAGGTGATAGGGACACTTTATTTTAATTAAGTTAAAATAAGTACAAAAATGACATAAGTATATATCTTTTAGAAAAACAATTTTTAGATAGGGTTTTATATGTTGTATTTTCGACTATAAATATTCATTTGAAAGATAAAAATATTTCCTACATAATTATATTTTATTTATAATTTTTAGACAATAAATAATTTAATTTATTTTTGACACAATGATGATGCAGTAATTCTCATAATAGTGAAAATTTAAAATAATTGATATTATAAATACCCAAATAAATATAATTTGAGACTTTTTATGAATTAAAATAATTTTATAAGTTAATATGACATGTTAGGATTTATTTAATTAAATTATTTCGAAGTAATCATTCTGTTATGAGTTTCCCAAAAATCAGCTATTGAATAGTGTCAAAATTGACATAAAAGAGTTTTTAAAACAAATATTATATTATTAATTGATATTAAATTCCTAAAAATATAAGGTTCGGCCAAGAGACTTATATCATGATAGTTGTATCATTAATGGACCACTTGGGGGTCTCTTGGATGTATATAGTAAGTTTATTAACCATATTATATAAAAATACAAAGAGACATTGTAAAAGTGAAACTAATTAACTAAGAGTTAATACTTAAAGATAAGGTTAATATAAGTACCCAAACCTGTCTAAATTATATTGGTTGACTTTTTTTAGACCCATACCTACCTTAAAATTTGAATAATCAACTTTGGAGCCATTAGAACCCGAATATGAATTTATTGTAAACTAATATTTCTAGCTTTTCCAAAGGTGCCCCTCACCCCTCTTATAAAAGGGCACTCTTCCTTCTCATTTCTTCACACCTTCAAACCCTTTTGGTTCGGCCAAACTCTACCCAAATACTCTCCCAACTTCCCTCACTACAACCTAGAGGCCTTAGTTTGATCCGAAATCCAACCTAAGGAGCCCTTTTGATCAAATCAAAAGGAAGAAACTGAAGAAGAGGTAATGATTTCACCACCCTTTTCCAAGTTCCTTTCTTCTTCCAATTATTCTTCCTTTGTTGTTACCATTCTAAAATAATAAATCCAGTATCATATATATACTGTGATGTTATTATAAATATGGTACAACCATATTCAGTATTATATCCACCCTTTAAATAACATGTCACCATACGTGCGTACGTACGGCTTACCGTCTCCACGTCGTGGTGTAATTGTTATTCAATATATTATTATTTGGATGGGTATAATAATGATGTGTAACTCATGTAAATAATAAATATAACATGTTAATTATTCTTTATATATGATATACCATCCATTTATATATTATTTTAATATCAAAAGAATGATATTGTCGCTCGTGCGTACGTACGGACTACCGTCTCCACGAACGCGATGAGATTCATTCTCCATCATATCCATTCAAGTATAATTATCATTTGATGATTTAAAAATGATGTTTAAGGACTTCATATAATTCTGTATATGAATAATATACAACCTATCCATTACAAACATGGCTTACATAACAAAACATATAAAAGAAAATGAGTAAGTTAACACCTGAAACAATGATAATACAAAGATATTATTAACAAATCAATGTTAAAAGATCATATATGATATCATATTAATGTATATGATTATTTTATAATTTAATAACAATTATTTCACCATTATACAGGAGTTTAACCTACCCCAACCAAAGAAAAGTACAAGGTAAGGGTTTATTTCGCAATCTCTTCATTATCCGAGGTTGTTTATACGTAATAATCTACTGGGATCTCTTTATCATCCACATCCATGTTTCCTAAAAATGTATTTAAAAACATTTTTACTATTTACAAGAATATGGGTTAAAGTAATTTATACCCTTGTTTGACTTTTCATAATATTTTTATAAAGGAATCTTTCCGTCATTTTCCAAACAAGGTTCTTTTTAACCTTTTCGACAGAATTAAGGTAAGAATGTTTTTTTTAACTTATACGGCGGGTGCGGCTATTTTCCGCCGTAATAAAATATTCAAAACTTCCTTCACAAGCTTATAAGAATATTTTCATAGAAAATGTTTTATTTTATAAATATATGACTCTTAAATGATTTCAAAATAGAAAGAGATATTTCTCTAGAAAGAGTTTTGATTTCATCTATGTCAACATCCTTTGATGGATTTTATGTTTATTTGAAGTTGATTTATTATGATACAAAACATATATATTGTATTGAAGGTTTTGTGATATGTTTGACTGTGGATGTTCTATTTTTATACCATTCATAGTTTATGGTGAAAGTATTGACATTTCGTATGCTAGTTTTAATATGAATGTTTATGTTATGTTTAAACCTTTTCATATGGGAATGCATTGGACTTAATATGTGACGGGTGGAGCCCGCTATAGCTCCTCGATGTATCGGTAGGTCTCATGAGACAAAATAGTGTCTTGGCACAAGGCCTTGGCAAAATCTTATTTGTATTCTTGGCATGAGGCCTTGACTATGTGGTTATGATAGTCTTGGATTATGCATTCCATCATTATGAAAGTGGTTATTGATATTGAATGTAATTATTCGATTAGTAGAATATCCATGTGAATAAGTAAATGGAATTATTTCATTTTACTTTTTTCATACTATTTTGAAGTTCAAGTTTAAAAGGCTTTTGTTTTAGTTATACATTGCCTTAAATTTTTATTCTTATTTATGAAAGTTTCCACTATATTGTTATCTTTACTGGGCATTTTAGCTCACCCCTTTTCTATGTTTTATTTTTCCCAGGATGTGAAGAAGAAAGTTATGAATGACCTGCAGGGATAGTATGTGGGGATATGAGTGTGGAATATGGAGACTATGTTGTTGTAGTAGTTTTTCACTTTATGATGTAATGTAAAACTTTATGAATATATCTAGTGTTTCCAAGTATACTAAACCAATTGGTCTTTTGAGATTTGATCTTTCTTGTGATCATGCCAATGTTATGTAATAATGCACCGACTCTGGGTAACTGGGGTCGGGTCATTACAGTTGGTATCAGAGGAAGTTTAGTAAAAACCTTGGAAGCTAGATTTAGATAAACTCTGATTAGAGCACATATATTTAAGATGAATTTTGAGGATTAGTATAGAAGAACTTTCTAGAATTTTGGTATTGTAGAGATTTTGTGAGTTTTCCGAGCAATATATCCCTGTCTGGATACGAGCAGGTAGAGGCGGCTCTGGCACAGATGTACCTAGGGCTAAAACCCTAAAACACCGCTTTGAGCTAGACTCGAACGGGAACTGGTGCACGACAACGGGCCTTGCTGCACTCTTGGTTATGACACTCTCGGGGTATATGCTTAGGATAACTCTCATTTTCCTTACAAATCATTATGAAGGGTTTATGAGTATATACTTCCTCAAAGGAGACATTTTTATGATTATGGATTATATCCATAAACTATTTAATTTATGTTATGTGTTTTACAAGTTTGGGATTAGGTATTGTTATTCATAAACTAATCTAATGTATGCCATTGTTTAGAAATGGTGCCCAGTAGAAGGAATGAGAACTCTAGGAATATACATGATACAAAGAGAAAGAAGGATCATATATTTCATGGTCTTAAGCCAGAATTTATAAGAGAAATAGTCTCGCATGTATTATCATCATATGATGAAATAATATCATGTGTTGATAAGATAAGTAAAGAGTTTACTGAGTCCTATGGCTTTGAAGGGAAGCAAGAGAAGAAAAGGATGGAAGAGAGAAATATGGATAAAGGGAAGAGGGAAAAGAATAATTTTCCCATATGTGATATCTGTGGAAAGAAACTCCATGGAACTTGCCTGAAAGGAATGGGAGTTTGTTATAAGTGTGGAGGAAAAGGGCAAAAAGTACGTGACTGCAAGGGTAAGAAAATGGTTTCAAATGTAAAATGCTTCATTTGCAAGGAGTTTGGACACTACGTGAACCTATGTCCCAGTCATCAGACTATGCCGCAAATGATGCTATTGGATAATAATCATGTTATGATACTACCACAGATGAAGAGGAATGATTAGAGTTCTTATGTTGATTATGTCATTTGAGTGTTGTATCAACAATGTACTTGTTATAATAATTATGGAGTATATAAGGATTGTACTACAGTACTATTTCATTAAGGACTTGAGATTGTGTGGAACAAAGAAAAGTGACTCAATAGTAGGTTAAATTTTTGGAAAATATATGGTTGAGAGAAAGATAAACCATAATATGGTTCTGATACCGAGGTAGTGATTTTAGAATAATAAATGATTGTTTTGGATAAATTATATTGGATATTCTTGACTACCGTGAAACTAATTAATGATTTTTATATTTCGTCATTGTTGGGGTTTACAACATTTTTGGATTGAAGGAGTAAATCTATTATTCTATAAGGAATAAGGGATCATGATTGTAATCAATAAGGTTTTATGATAATTCAGGATGTTGAAGTGTTTTAAAAGAATACATGATGAAGTTGATCACATGTTATTATGCGGCAAAAAAAGGGATCTTCATTGTGTTTACCTTCCTTATAAATTTTGGACTGAAGTATTTCGGATAGTTCTAGTTTGGATTATTTTGTATTGCCATAAAAGGACAACCTGGAGGTCGGGCGGTAACCTGTCGCGACGGGCAAGGCCGCGAGACTTAAACCCGCAACCGAAGGGCGACAAGGGTGTATCACCTACCACTGGCCCACGAGATGTCCTGGATTAAATAATGAAGTTTTTTTTAAAGATCTGGTAGATGAATTATAAATTCGTTTATTTTGGAACCCTGTACGAATAGTATAAATAGAATTTTTTTTACATTCTATTATCTTTTAGAGTGAAAGATGAGTTTGTGGTAGATATTTATTAATGGATAAAACTCTAATTATAAATTAAGTATATCTCTTTATGATCTTATCCAATCTCATAAATAAATTCCTCAATATTAATAAAAGTAACTTAGAACAAAAATGTTGTCATAGATGGTACCTTAAATCATCACTAATTTATGGCTTTGGGATTGTTGGCCTTTTCATAGCCATGTTCTCTACCACTCTCCATCAGATAATTGATGGTTAGATTTATCTTCCATATCCATATTTTCTAACATGGAACCCTAGTTTGTGTTATTTTCGGTAATTTTCATACTTTCCACTATTTATTTTAAGTAGAGGCCTCATTAATTCATTTTTCGATGTGGGATTTCAACTAAGATATTTTGAAACGTCAAAAATGTGTTATCCTAATACCCTATGTTTTGTTGAACCGATGGTATTTCAAATCATCATAGATTGATGAATTTAAGGACCTCAATTTTACACTTGTTTGTGACTGATGAACTCAATCACTACCTATAAATATTTACATTTTTCCTCCAATTATATGTCTCTAATTTCCACCAATGTTCTCCTAATCGAGATCATAATTTGGTGGTGACCCTTTCATTTCTCTTTTCCTCATATTAAGACTAAATTTTAGTAACCCAATTTCTGATGTGGGTTTTCCCATTAATATATTTTCTATTTTCAACCTTTTATTTTTGAAGAACAATTTCAAATTTCGAGGACGCAATTTATTTAAGGAGGGGAGAATGTAACACCCCAAGATTTCATAGTGTTTTATTTCTTCAAAATAATTCAATAACTTGCAGTACACGCAACACTGAGTTCAATCACACCATGACTTACCAAAAAAGCCATTCAAAATAGGTTATGAATAGTATTAACTAAATTTTAAACTTTATATAATCCTTATAATTTTAGAATCAATATTCTGAGTTTCTTAGACATAATGCAAGAACAGATTCATTTTCAGTATTGCACTTTTATCAACTTTTAATAGTGAAACATTTTTAAATACAATATTTTAAACTTTTTGACTAAATGGGGACATCAAAAATTTAAAATGAAACATCCCAATCTTCCACAGTACGCTTTCCTTTGAATAATGCAATGGCGTGCATTGTACGCAACTTCGAGATTCTAAAACACCACAACCAATCAAACTAGCCGTTATGAATATTAATACCTACCTTTTAAAATTTTAGAAATTTTATCTCTCAAAATAGACTTCATTTTTGGATTTGGAGTATCGAATTTAGCCTAAGGTGAAATTTTTGTACTTTTCAGACAACTTTCATATTTTGATGAATAGTGAAAATTACTAAATTTTAATTACAAAAAACTTTTTTAATCAAAATAATTAATAGTGATAAATTATGGATTTTAGTGGTTTTAAAGTATATTTAGAATATATTTTTACCATTTAATATAATTTTGGTCATTGGACATAATTTTACAATTAAACCGGACATAGACAAGTGTCAATCTTTTGATAGTTATTATCTCTTAAAAACACGCTTTTTGTTTTAACAATGGGAATTAATTTTAAATTAATTTCTGCCACTTCTGTGTTTTGAATTTTGAAAAATGGATTTCATATTTGGAATCAGGATTTTAAAATTGTGTAAATATGTAACTTTTATTTTTAGACATTTTGAATAATTACTGCGGTAAATATTTTATTTACCATGGTTAAGGGTAAATCCGGTAAATAAGGGTTAAAAAATAATATTATAATAATACTAAATTATCCTAAAACGTGTCCTAGACTTATTGGTTGATACATGTTCGACCATAGACATCTTTGGGTCTATTTTGGGACCCCATGGAGCCACTTTTAGGTGATAGGGACACATTATTTTAATTAAGTTAAAATAAGTACAAAAATGACCTAAGTATATATCTTTTAGAAAAACAATTTTTACATAGGGTTATATATGTTGGATTTTCGACTATAAATATTAATTAGAAAGATAAAACGATTTCCTACATAATTATATTTTATTTATAATTTTAATACATTAAATAATATAATTTATTTATGATACAATGATGATGCAGTAATTCCCATAATAGTGAAACTTTAAAATAATTGATATTATAAATACCCAAATAAATATAATTTGAGACTTTTTATGAATTAAAATAATTTAATAAGTTAATATGACATGTTAGGATTGATTTAATTTAATTTTTTCTAAGTAATAATTCTGTTATGAGTTTCAAAAAAATCAACTATTGAATAGTGTCAAAATTCACATAAAAGAGTTTTTAAAACAAATATTATATTATTAATTGATATTAAATTCATAACAATCTAAGGTTCGGCCAAGAGACTTATATCATTATAGGTGTATCATTAATGGACCACTTGGGGGTCTCTTGGATGTATACAGTATGTTTATTAACCGTATTATATAAAAATACAAAGAGACATTGTAAAAGTGAAACTAATTAACTAAGAGTTAATACTTAAAGATAAGGTTAATATAAGAACCCAAACCTGTCTAAATTCTATTGGTTGAGTTTTTTCCGACCCATACCTACCTTAACATTTTAATAATCAACTTTAAAGACATTATAAACCGAATATGAATTTATTATAAACTAATATTTACAGCTTTTCCAAAGGTGCCCCTCACCCCTCTTATAAAAGGGCACTCTTCCTTCTCATTTCTTCACACCTTCAAAGCCTTTTGGTTCGGCAAAACTCTGCCCAAATACTCTCCCAAATTCCCTCACTACAACCTAGAGGCCTTAGTTTGATCAGAAAGCCAACCTAAGGATCCCTTTTGATCAAATCAAAATGAAGAAACCGAAGAAGGGGTAATGATTTCACCACCCTTTTCCAAGTTCCTTTCTTCTTCCACTTCTTCTTCGTTTGTTGTTACCATTCTAAAATAATAACTCCAGTATCATATATATACTGTGATGTTATTATAAGTATGGTACAACCATATTCAGTATTATATCCACCCTTTAAATAACATGTCACCATACGTGTGTACGTACGGCTTACTGTCTCCACGTCGTGGTGTAATTGTTATTCAATATATTATTATTTGTATGGGTATAATAATGATTTGTAACTCATGTAAATAATAAATATAACATGTTAATGATTCTTTATATATGATATAACATCCATTTATATATTATTTTAATATCAAAATAATGATATTGTCGCTTGTGCGTACGTACGGACTACCGTCTCCACGAACGCGATGAGATTCATTCTACATCGTATCCATTCAAGTATAATTATCATTTGATGATTTAAAAATGATGTTTAAGGACTTGATATAATTTTGGATATGAATAATATACAACCTATCCATTACAAACATGGCATACGTACCAAACATATAAAAGAAAACGAGTAAGTTAACACCCGAAACAACGATAATACTAAGATATTATTAACAAATCAATGTTAAAAGATCATATATGATATCATATTAATGTATATGATTCTTGTATAATTTAATAACTATTATTTCACCATTATACAGGAGGTTAACCTACCCCAACCAATAAAAAGTACAAGGTAAGGGTTTATTTCGCAATCTCTTCATTATCCGAGGTTGTTTATACGTAATAATCTACTGGGATCTCTTTATCATCCACATCCATGTTTCTTAAAAATGTATTTAAAAACATTTTTACTATTTACAAGAATATGGTTTAAAGTCTTTTATACCCTTTTTTGACTTTTCATAAGATTTTTATAAAGGAATCTTTCCGTCTTTTTCCAAACAAGGTGCTTTTTAACCTTTTCGACAGAATTAAGGTAAGAATGTTTTTTTAACTTATACGGTGGGTGCAGCTATATTCTGCCATAATAAAATCTTCGAAACTTCCTTCACAAGCTTATAATAATATTTTCAAAGAAAATGTTTTATTTTATAAATATATGACTCTTAAATGATTTCAAAATAGAAAGATATATTTCTCTAGAAAGAGTTTTGATTTCATCTATGTCAACATCCTTTGATGGATTTTACGTTTATTTGAAGTTGATTTATTATGATACAAAACTTCTATATTGTATTGATTGTTTTGTGATATGTTTGACTTTGGATGTTCTATTTTTATACCATTCATAGTTTATGGTGAAAGTATTGACATTTCGTATGATAGTTTTAATACAAATTTTTATGTTATGTTTAAACCTTTTCATATGGGAATGCATTGGACTTAATATGTGACGGGTGGAGCCTGCTATAGCTCCTCAATGCATCGTTAGGTATCATGAGACAAACTAGTGTCTTGGCACAAGGCCTTGGCAAAATCTTATTTGTAGTCTTGGCACGAGGCCTTGGCTATGTGGTTATGATAGTCTGGCATTATGCATTCCATCATTATGAAAGTGGTTATTGATATTGCGTGTGATTATTCGATTAGTAGAATATCCATGTGAATAAGTAAATGGAATTATTTCATTTTACTTTTTCCATACTATGTTGAAGTTCAAGTTTAAAAGTCTTTTGTTTTAGTTATACATTGCCTTAAATGTTTATTCTTATTTATGAAAGTTTCCGCTATATTTTTATCCTTACTGGGCATTTGAGCTCACCCCTTTTCTATGTTTTATTTTTCCCAAGATGTGAAGAAGTAAGTTATGAATGACCTGCAGGGATATTATGTGGGGATATGAGTGTGGAATATGGAGACTATGTTGTTGTAGTAGTTTTTCACTTTATGATGTAATGTAAAACTTTATGAATATATCTAGTGTTTCCAAGGCTACTAAACCAATCGGTCCTTCGAGGTTTGATCTTTCTTGTGATCATGACAATGTTATGTAATAATGCACCGACTCTGGGTAACTGGGGTCGGGGCGTTACAGTTTTACTACTATAACAGTTCTCCTTGTATAGTTTCTTTTGTTTGCATACTGACTTGTATCACTTTCTTCTATTGTGTTTGCAGAAAATTTGTTCCAACTTTCATATTGTAAAATGCCAGGTTCTTTTCTCCAACTTGTGGGGATCAGGAACTCCCATTGGTCTATGTCAGGACCGGTCTAGTTATTAGGGAACCAGGGTATCTGAGATAGTTTGTGATAGGACAAGTTTATTATTATTTAAATTAATATTATTATTGATTCATATATTTTCACACCTTAATACCCATTAAATAAAACTATATAATGATATTCATGCACTATTTTACTCATTTAAATAATTTTGTATCAGTCTACCAACAATTTTATTATGTAGTTCACTATAGTATTCTCAAAAAATGTTGTGGTTCCCTATATTGACATAGGAAACTTTTACGATTTATAAATACATACAAATAATCAATTATTCTTCTACTATGTAAAATAAGATTCAATATATGTCTAAATAAAACAATTTAAATATATATATATATATATCCATTTGAATTCTTTTAAAGGGATTTAATAATAAATATTATTTTCATATTTTTTTATTCTCAGTGATATTTATATTTAGTATATGAATAGATGTTCTGTGATATTTAAATTGAATTTGGTATTATCAATATTCGAAATAATTTTTAAATATATTTTAAAAAATCATTCATTAATTTTAATTTAGATATATAGTTGAATACTGAGATTTTTTTTCCCTTAACAGAAATTTTTTCTTTGAATTTACAATAAATATTTTTTAATTTTCATCTAGTCATAAATATTTTTTATTTTTCAGAAATATATATATTAACAATTTATAACATAATATGAAATAATATAAATCATAAAAGTCATGATTTTCATAATTTAAAATGATAATAGAGTAAATTTTCAATGTTCTAAAAATATTGAAATAACATAAGTTTTGTCCTTTTATTTGTAGAATTGAATAATGTTGTGTGAATCTCAATACACCTAAAAACTCTCATCAATAATATATTATATTATATAATATTAATATATTATTTTTTATTCAAATTCATGTTATAAAACCAATATTCTATATGTTATATAGAATATGTTCTCTATTATATCCACCCAAGTCATTTTCCATTTTAAATTTATTTTTGAAATAATTATTTCACCAACTTCTCATAAAGTCTGCAAATGATATATTCATGAAAAATTTAAACATAAAAATTTATATGTTATTTAAGTAATTAGTATAATAACGGTTCAATAGAATTTTTCTCTTATAGAAATCAGTATTTATCCTAGAAAAAATAGTGAGATGATAGAAGTCAATTCACTAATGTTTATAAAAGGATAATTTCATACTAATTTATATATTATAATCCACATAAACATTCATATATCCAAGACACCATAATCATTTCCATCTACCATAAACTCACATCCACACACTAAAAAATGACATTAGGTCTCATAAGGATTTTTTAATTATATAACCATCATCAACACCACTAGTTCAACTTAGGACCAAACATCCTCATCAAAAAATACCATGAGAATCTTAATCATCCCAACTTCCAACAAAAAGAAATAAAATTGTTTTGAACATAATAAAAATACATCAAAATTCATCATAATCAATAAAATCAAACATATTTTATACTGTCTCTATCCAAAATAAATGGGGATAACTCCATAATGAAGATATAATGCATCTATAAAAATAAATATGAATAAGAAATCTATAAAAATAAATAGTATGGAACTTATAAAAATGGGTGTAACATACCAATTAAACTGAGATTTAGAGAACAATATCCATCCTTTAGAATTTTAATATCTTAGGTATCTGATCAACATTCTTAGAAAATGACATCTTAAAAATATATAAATAATGTTAGAGGGACATCTTTTAGAACTTAATCATAAGCTATATTTTTACTAATACTAATATAGAATAACTTTCTCTTGATCTCAATTAATAAAATTATGGAAATAATACCCTAAAAACATACCATTTTCAAGGAATTTGAATCATTATAACTTTATATAAATCTCATAAGGGAAAGCTTTATATATAATTAATGAATGTATTGAAGATAAATAAATTTCATGTTTTTTAAGGATTCCTTTTCTCATTATCCTATTTTGGTCATTTAGGGTCTCATTAGAATCTCCCACATTCAAAAGGTGGGAATCCTCTTGATCACTTGGGTTTGTGATGATATCATTTTTTATAGGAGAGTATGGGGGGTCAAAAAATTACTTGAATGGTCTTGTATCCTAGTCCTAGACTCGATTATAAATTTAATTCATGTTCTTGGAAATATTTTGAGTAATAATATTCATGAGATTAAGTGACCTAAAACATTCACCTAAGAGGACACCACTCATGTGTATTTTACTTTCTCTCACTTGATCCAGTTATTTTCTCACCCTATAGTTAAAATCATATAGGTAAGAACTTTGGATTTTATCACCATCCTTGGAGGTGTTAGGATCCTAAAAAATGGAAAGAGATGTGTTGTGGAGTTGGGACCATGACCATGAAAGGGAATGCTTATGTATCCCTATATAGTGATTCATAACCCACATAGTTTGCTTCCATTTAAATTGAATCATCATACCTTTTAAGTACATGTGACAAGTAAAAGAGTGGTACCTTTTATGGTAGTGTAACCATGACCTCTTACAAGCAATTTAAAGTTTTGTAAAATGAACTGCAAGGAGATAAGTACCAAGAAATGGTTTTGTGTAGGACTTATGCACAAGTATCCCTTTATAATTTAAAATAACATATGAGTAAGTTGATGGGGTTTTTGGAATCGAGTGGAATATCATGACTAAAGGTATTTGAGGAAACCAAGAGGATAATCTCGACTCAAGTCATATGAGGAAAATAAGAGGGGGATCTTAACATAAGGAATCTGAGAAAACCAATAGGATAATTTAGACTCAAGAGATATGAGAAAACCAATAGGAGAATCTTCACTCGAGAAATATGAGGAAACCAAGAAGAGTAAATTGACTAGAGGAATATAAGGAACTAAAGGGGAGGATCTCAACTTAAGTTATATGTGGAAACCAAGAGATGAATCCAGAATCAAGGCGTACGAGGAGACCAAGAGGAGAATATTGAATCATGTAATATGAGGAAACAAAGATGATTATCTCCACTAAATGAATTTGAGGGAACCAGGAGGAGAATATCTACTCAAGGAATATGGGGAAACTAAAATGAAAATCTTGAATCAAGGAATATGAGGAAACCCATAGGTGAATCTAATCTCAAGGAATATGAGGAAACTAAAAAAGATAATCTTGGTTCACGGCATGTCATGAAACCAAGAGGAGTATCTCAAATCAAGGTGGGGTATTAGGTATTGTGAATCAAATCCTATTTGACCAAGCCCAAAAATTTCACGGTGAGACACTAAATTTTTCCAGGGGTCTATTGGGTTTTTGGGTAGAGTCCTCACACAATTGGCCAATTGGCACCCAAGTAGGTGACCTGGGTGGATGTGTGAAAAAGTGTACCATTGAGGTCTATTAATGGACTTTAATGCAGTATATGGATGAATGGGAACCAAAGTTTTTAGTGAAAAGATATTCCTAACACTCAAGTGGAAAACATTTAGGTGTTCTGGTGTCTTAATATTTTAGTGACCAGGTAGTCAGCACTAAGATTGTCCAATGCCCATATGGACTAACACCCAGGTGTTCTAGTGCCCAGTTGTTCTAGTGATTAGGTAAGTTGGTTCCCAAGTGTCCTGTTCCTAGGTGGTCTGGGGTAATGTCTCTGACACTATTCACTCATAAGTAACTGAACCCAGTTATCCACATGGCCCCAAGAATGCCTCCCCATACACGAGAGGCTACCGACTAGTAGTAAGGGTCTACGATGGTACTTTGGGGAGACTATACATCCTTTTATAAAAGTATAACACATTGGTAAATAATATATAAATCATAAAAAGAAAAATAATGGACATAATGGAACTAAAACATCCAGATAATGAAAATATAGAAATAACATTAAACAGTATCATATAAAAAATTATGATGTCATGTTGATAAAAAACTGGGGAGCAAACATATAACAATACATATTATACAAAAATGTGAAAAAGACCAAAAAGATAAAACCCAATAAAATCCAAATAACAAGACAAGTCCTCTACTCCTATACTCAAAACTAGTATATAAATAAAGCATTTATATCTAGGTGCTTTCATTTATCCCTTACTATATACCTTAAGTCTATCAAGTTCCAATCGGAGGCTCGAATAGGGTGTGACTAAAAATTAATTGGTCACCACTAATGAAATATTATATTATATAGATTATGAATATAAAATTAATATTTTAAGGTAAAATTAATGTAAAATAGTATTGTAGTAAATCATGTTGGATTAGGATTCTCATGGTATACCTATCCAACCATACCTACTTCATCCTAAGCTATAATGTCTCTGGAAATTTTACATTATTTAAATAATTTCAGCACCCAAATTACTTAACCATGTTATCCATAACACTAATAATCATATGGGTTCCATAAGATTCACATAATTTAAAACATATAAAACTAGGGGGATCCAAAGGGGTGTACCCTTGGAATTTCACCCAAAGGGGTTCTACATGATACCTCAGAACAATTCCTAAATATTATTGGTTCTATAATTAATTCAATCCAAAATATATAATCCAAGGAAGTCTATAATCTTTAAGCTGAATCCGAGGAGATAATCCAAGTCATTCTATTTATTTCCATAAAGTAAGTGAATTGTTTGTGTGAGGTTGAGGCATTCATGTATATAAGCTAGTGACCAAACCCTAGTGTGGTATTCCAATTAGAAATTTCATAAATAAATTATCTACCACCCTAAGAGCCCATCAAAGGCATTTCGTATCATAAATCCATGTATCACCCAAGGCACACCACGCCTTTAATGTGATCTAGATCTACAACTATATTCAAGAATAATATAATTCCACTTTTCCTTTTATCCAATACAAGGAATTCATAATTGGAATCCATGTACCTCACAAGGAATAATATAATAAATGATCAAATTCAAGTGAATATGAAAAAGTGTTGTCGTGGGTTCCCTCAAATGATTAATGTGATTTTGGGGAACTTAGGTGCAGTAGAGTGGCTGACCAAGGGTGTTTCTCAAAGGAGGAAGTAAATTAAAACAACTTCTTAAAGGTATTATAAAAATAAAATAGAATAGAATTAAAACACTACTTGAAAGGATGGGGGTGTTTATAGTTTATAAATCTAGAAGACATTTTCTGGAATAAGATTGCATTTTTTGTTTTTAATTTTGAAATGAAGTTCGATTAAAAAGACACAACAAGAAGGTGTTTTTTTTTAGAAAATATTTTAAAAGGTATAATCGATCTAACTCTACCTCTTCATTCACTTATTAATCATTATTATTTAAATAAATATACACTTAATTATGATCCTCTAATTTTTTAACCATCTAACCCTACAGGAGTTAACTTAACCACAAAGAT
This sequence comes from Viscum album, assembly GCA_963277665.1. Taxonomy (NCBI): domain Eukaryota; kingdom Viridiplantae; phylum Streptophyta; class Magnoliopsida; order Santalales; family Viscaceae; genus Viscum; species Viscum album. The sequence goes on from OY728152.1 coordinate 2,092,844,675, forward strand.
GGAATTACTTAAACCCTAGGCTAGCTTCGGAACATGCAATCGCAGCACCCTGCTTTGATTGTTGTTATAAGGTTATCTTAGGGTCAGTGGTTAATTAGATCACATATTCATTCTAAAAATGAGTTTGAATTGCGTTTAGGGATTATATTTTAACTCTAAAAATTTATCCCGTGTGGTCTTGTATTACCGATTAAGATTACGCTCTCACAATTTACAAAAAATCCCGACCTCGCGTGTTTTTGTGTTAATTGTTCAATTGATTTCTTAGTTTCTTAAAATTTAAAAACACAATTCATGGATAATATTAATTGAATTACAATAGCTCAATGATTCAAAATAATTAAATGAAGAGGGTAGAAGATATATCGATCACTAAAAACTACTCTTCCATAGGCGGTGTGGTCATCGTGGAGACGTTTTGCATGAGCAAAGCATTGAAAGGGTATAACCCAATCTCGTCTCCACTATTGATTCCAACCCAATTAATAAGATTAATAGAAGAAGAAAAGATAATAATTCAGAAGACTATTTGAAGAAACATTCAATATACAAACATGAATGAAAATAAATACAAAGAGGATGAGGGAGAGGAAAGCCTTTTTGGAAGAAAGGTTTTCACAAAGCCTTACTTCTTCCAAGAGTTGTGAGGGGCTCCCAAGTGACAATATTTAGGACACACCTTCCCAAATCCTTGACCATTCATCTCAAAGATTGAAAAACTCCTTTAAATAGAGTTTTTGGGGGATAGGGTTACATAACTTTTTAAGTGTGAAATGAAAAACTTGGTCAAATATTTTATTCCACATTTCACTGCATATTTGACCTCCCAAACGCATAGATTGGCCTGCCTTATAGAAGGATTATTTGTTTAAAATCCTGTCCCCAAGCTTTCCTCAAAAGTTGGGCTCAATCAAATCTCGGATGAAGAACATATGGCCCAAATACAGAACTCATTTCCATTCTACCAAGTCCAGCCCACCATCGATTTAATAGCCCATTTACTCCATCCAAATGCACTTTTTAGCTCTAGTGTCCTGAATAAAAGTTTTAGAATATTAAGTTAGAAACACTATTAAAAACTATTAAGTTCAAATAATAAATATTAAAATATTTATCTTCAAAATCTTACAGTACATTTTAAAAGGGTAAAACTTGAATTTTCATCAAATTTTCAAATAAATGATCTAATCCCAAATATTTCATAAATGAATATATTTAGAACAATGTGAGGAAATTATATCATTTATTATCAATAAATTATTCAACAAAATAGTGTTTTATCAACTCCCCCACCCTTACCCTTTTGCACTCCTGGGAAAAACCTCATGTCAAGTAAACATCAATATCAAATCAAAACCAATTTTAAAACACATATCCTTGAGATCAAAAAATTACACACCAAGAAACAAAATATATCATGACTCATAGAAAACTATTATTTAAAGTTATTTAATTTATATCATTCATTATACTTCCACTTTATTTATTCTCCCATGCACAAAAGACTTACCTCGCTTGAATTTTCTCTTATCACAAAAATGTCAATTATTTTTTCCAATGTCTTTCTCATCCAAACTCATACAAGGGTCACCATAGGCTTGATAAATTCCTACATCGCTACCCAATGTGAGTCAAGTACATATGTTTATCATGAGGACTTTTCAGGGTTGTTCTGTGGGTTTTGGTTGGTAGGTTTTAGATGTGAAAAATTATGAGGCTGAATGAGGAGGGCTTGACTCTTTTTAAAGCAAAATTGTATTAATCTAATTTTCACTTAAATATGGTCTTCTCCTCAATCCCCATAGTATCAATTCAGCTCCATCATCATGAAAAGTCATGTAAATTTTACATCATCCATCATTTCAGCATCAAAAATGTCAATCTTCTCAAACATGATTTTCTTAAAAGCATCAGATAGGCACAGCTTTCTACCTCTATTAGAAGCTCCAGAAAAGGCACAGCTTCACTTGTCATGAAAGCTCCTGAAAAGGCACATCTTTCAATATAATGATTTTTTTCAGCAGTAAACACATCTCTTCAAAATTTAATTTTCCACCCAAAGTATCATAGAATGTGGTAGCACAACAGAAGACAACTTCCCCCACACTTAAGCTCAACAAGATTATGCAATTTCACTTCAAGAGTTGGTTGGATAGGGAAAATTGGCTTGTAATGTGGCTAACCTAACAGGTTGTGCATGGATTCTAAGGGCTAAAAGGATTAAATGTTCAAGGTAGACCATAAAAAGGATTATTTTAAATAGGGGCTTTAATAGCAAACAAATGCCTCAATCATTTAAACATAAGTACCTCAAACCCTCAAGTTTTGACAGGAATAAATCAAATTCTGGTCAAATCAAGCATGGTTTGGTTCTCCCAAGAAGTGAGTTGAATGTAAAGAATATGAAAATAATGGTTTAGAATCCTCACAGGAAAGTGATTTCAAATATAAAGACAGTGATATGTGGCATGGGATTCAAAATTCAGTGTACTTATCATGAAATTACTAAATATTTGAACTTGAAACAAATTCATTTTCAGCATTCATTTAAGCTCAGTTTTAGGGGATAAATTGTTACACTCATTGATATGCATTTCAAAATTGTGATGAAAATCATTTCAGCTCAAAAATTTCAAAAACAGAAAGAAAATTGAAAAATAAACACACAAAATTTGAAAAAACACACAATTTTTTTTAACAGGAAAACAATTGAAATTACTAAACTAAAAGGTTCCCTCCCCCACACTTAAAATATTTCATTGTTCTCAATGTGAACCCATGAGATAATATATTCACATGAAATGAAAAAATTTTAAATAGGAAAAATAATATAAAATTGAAAGGGTTAGGAACAGCCTGATGTGCTCAAGTGATGATGGCGTCATGCAGTGTGATAAAATCCACTGCATTAGTAGGAAGTCCCTCAATGTATCTCTTCAAACATTTCCCATTGACTATAAATCTTCTTCTAGTGTCCTCTTGTGTGATCTCCACTACACCATAAGGAAAAAAAATAGATACAATATAAGGACCTAACCATTTGGAACGCAATTTACCAGGCATCAGCTTCAGCCGTGAACTGTAGAGAAGTACTTTCTCTCCAACATGAAACTCATTTTTTTGGATCATTCTATCATGATATGCTTTTGAATTTTTCTTATAGAGCCTTGAGTTCTCATATGAAGACAATCGAATCTCCTCAAGCCCTTGAATTTGCAGCTTCCTTTGGATTCCAGCTTGGGCCAAATCCATGTTACATTTATTTATATCCCAATAAGCCTGATGCTTAACTTCCACAGGGAGATGACATTCTTTCCCAAAAACAATCCGAAATGGGGACATACCAATGGGTGTCTTGTATGCTGTCCTATAATCCCACAATGCATCATCCAAGCACTTGCTCCAATCCCTCCTATTTGGTGGCACGGTTTTCTCTAAAATCTGTTTCAACTCACTATTTGAAACCTTAACCTGGTCATTTATTTGGGGGTGGTATGGTGTTGATGTTTTGTGTGTCACCCCATACTTTCAAAGGAGGGAAGAAAAATTCTGATTGTAGTAATGTGTCCCTTGGTCACTGATGATGGCCTTCGGTACTCCAAACCTGCAAAAAATTTGTGCTTTGACAAAGTCCACAACAACATGAGAATCATCAGTCCTGGTGTCCTTAGCCTGCACCCATTTACTCACATAATCAACAGCAACCAAAATATATAAAAATCCAAATGAACTAGGAAAAGGACCCATAAAATCAAATCCTCATACATCAAAAATCTCAAAGAATAGTATGGGTTATTTGGGCATATCGTGTCTCCTAGAAATGTTCTCAGTGTGTAGGAAATGAGAGAATGACTTACAAAACACATGGGCATCATGGAATAAGCTAATCCAATATAATCTATAGTCCAAAACTTTCCTAGCTATCCGTTGGGGTCCAAAGTGTCCACTACAAGCAACTGTATCACAAAAATGTAAAACAGACTCCAATTAATGATCAGGAACACACCTCCTAATAACTTGATCACTAAACATGCGCCAGAGGTATGGATCATCCCAAACATAATACTGAGACTGACTTTTTAATTTTTGGACTTGATTTTTCTTTAAATTTGTATGGATTTCAGAGGTAACAAGGTAGTTAACTAAATCTGCATACCAATGATGCGTACCTGAGATGGAATAAAGATGATCATCGGGGAAAGTGTCCCAAAGTGATACCTGCTCCAAGGTGTCATCCTCTAGTGTGTGAGTAATCCTACTCATGTGGTCTGCCACTAAGTTTTATGACCCCTTTTTTCCATTATCTCAATATAAAATTCCTAAAGAAGGAGCATCCATTGGATCAGCCTGGGCTTTGGATCTGGATTCTTCAAGAGGTACCTCAGAGTTGCATGGTCAGAAAAAACAACTACTTTAGAGCCCAATAAATATGAACAAAATTTATCTAAAGCAAATATAACATCAAGAATCACCTTTTCTATTGTGGTGTAGTTTGATTGGGCAGAATCCAATGTCCTCGATGCATATGAAATCACATGTGAACTTCCCTCTGCCCTCTGAGATATGACAGCTCCAACCGTGAAGTTGGACGCATCACACATAAGCTCAAATGGAAGGTCCCACCGTGGAGGCTGTATGATTGGTGGAGTGGTCAGACACTTATTTATCTCATCAAATGATACCCTACATGAATCATCAAAATTGAATTCAATATATTTTTGAAACAATCGAGATAAGGGTAGAGCGATCTTACTAAAATCTCTGATGAAGCGTCAATAAAATCCATCATGTCCAAGGAATGATCGAACATCACGCACACATGTAGGATATGGAAGGGATGAAATAGTGTATACCTTAGATTTATCAACTTCAATGCCATGTTGTGAGACTATATGACCTAAGACAATTCCCTTTTCAACCATGAAATGACATTTTTCAAAATTTAAGACCAAATTCTTGTCAATACAATGATGCAACACATCACCCAAACGAGAGATACATTCATCAAATGAGGATCCATAAACTGTAAAATCATCCATATATACCTCCATGCAGGTCTCAATGAAATCTGAGAAAATACTCACCATGCATCCTTGGAAGGTACCTAGGGCATTGAAAAGTCCAAATGGAATCCTTAGTTAAGCAAAGGTACCGAATGGGCTGGTGAATGTTGTCTTCTCCTGGTCCTCTGCTACAATGGGAACCTGAAAATAGCCAGAAAATCCATCCAAGAAACAATAGTGTGTCTTCCCAGCTAGTCTCTCAAGAATATAATCAATAAATGGGAGGGAGAAATGGTCTTTGCGAGTGGAATGATTTAGTTTCCTATAATCAATACACACACGCCAACTGTTTTGTACCCTCATTGGAACTAACTCATCTTTCTCATTTTTAACAACAGTAACACCACTTTTCTAAGGCACAACCTGAATAGGACTTACCCACTGAGAATCTGAAATGGGATAGATTATACCTGCCTCGAGAAATTTTTCAACCTCTTTATTAACAACCTCCATAAGGGTTGAATTGAGTCTCCTTTGTGGTTGCCTCACCGGTTTAGCCTCATCCTCCAAAAGAATCCTATACATTCAAATGGAGGGGATAATACCTGATATGTCAGCCAAGGTCCACCTTATTTCCCTGATGTTCTCCCTCAAAAGATTCAAAAGTTTTTCTTCATGTTCAAAAGGGAGATTGTTAGTAATGATAACAGGTAATTTCTCACCACTTAACAAGTATGATTATTTGAGATTTGGTGGCAATGGCTTGAGTTCCAGTGTAGGGGGGTGGTGTATGGATGGGGTCATAGAAGGAACTGAAATATGTGCACAAAGAGCATCAGTATCAGAATATACATCATCAAAATCAGAGAATAAAGCATCAAATCTATCAGTATACTCAACAGCCATGTCATAATTAGATTTCACATGATCAAAATCAGAATATGATTCCATTTCAAAATCAAATCTTAGAGATTCTTGTTCCTTAGAAATGGGTGTGGAAGTACTCTTAGACATCAAACTAGAACCAATACTCATAATCTCTCTAAGCATATTACAATCCAATTCCATGGTGTTTTTACTTGGTGGTTCAAAATGGGAGATAACAAATGCAGAATGATCCTATGAGGGGTACTTCATGGAATCCATAACATTAAATATCAAAAATTCATCCCCAAATTCCATGGAAAGTGTACCCTTATTCACATTTATGATAGTTTTTGCAGTTTTGAGGAACGGCCTACCTAAGATAATGGGGGTATGAGAACTTACCTGATCATCCTCCATGTTAAGCACGTAGAAATCTACTGGAAAGATCATGTCTCTTACCCGGACAAGTACATCCTCAATAACTCCCACTGGATATTTCGTAGCTCTATTTTCTAACTGCACCACTACTCTCATCGGTTTCAGCTCACCAACCTGCAAAGAAGAGAATACAGAGTGAGGCATCACATTTATAGAAGCTCCCAAATCACAAAGTGCATCAGAAAAGTGTAACTCCCCTATGATGCATGGGATAGTGAATTTCTTGAGATCCTTGCACTTTGTTGGCATTGCTAGAGTTGGTGTAATGAGTGCTGACACATTCCTTCCATGATTGATCCTCTCATTTCCCTTAAGCCCTCTTCGATTGGTACAAAGTTCTTTTAAGAGTTTCGCATTCCTTGGAATTTTCTTAATGTCTTCAAGTAGAGGAATGTTGATCTCCACATGCTTAAATGTGTTCAAAAACTCCTTTTTCATTACTTCTTCATCCATCTTCTTGGTTTGAACAACCCTATTTGGAAAAGTAAGGGGTTTAGGAGGAACATCATCAATCTTTTTCTTACCTTTATCTTTCTCCTTGGATTTCTCATCAGTTGGTGTGGAATGTGGATTCTCTGAAGTTGAGGTGAATCCCGGTGGAATGGTAGGTACAGATGTATCATTCATTTGCTTCCCACTTCTCAATGTGATGGCACTAACATTACCCTTTGGATTTGGAGGGGGTTGGGAAGGTAGATTTCCAGAATTCTTACTTAAAAGTTCATGGAGGGCGGTGGCAATCTGGCTCATTTGAGACTTCAACTCCCTCAGCTCTGAACCTTGACTTTTCAGCTCATTTTGTTGATTAAGAACAATTTTCTTCAAAAGGTCATCAGTGTTAGAATCTACCTTGGGTGGGGGATTCCCTTGTTTTTGGCTTGTTGATGCTTGAGATTCAAATCTCTTTTGGAGTTGTTGGAAACCCTTTTGGTAAGGTGGAGGCTGTTGGAAGTTTGATTGGAAAGGGGCCTTTGTTGTTGCCCAGAGCCATACCTCATGTCTGATTGATCTTTCCACCCTTGGTTGAATGTTGAATCAAACTTATTTTGGGGACATGGTTGTTGTTGTTGCTGCTGATATGGTCTCTCAGGGAACACTGCTTCACAATCTTCTATTTCTTGGAGTTGTGGTCAACAGTCAGTTGGGTGGCTTGTCTCAGTGAAAATACCACAAGGCCTTGAAGGAGGGGGTTGGGATTTCTTTTGAGCCAAAGCAATATGCCTCACCATAGTGGTCAATTCTTCCAACTTGGTATCAATCAAATGACTTTCAAGAGAATAAGGACTTACCTGATGTACTCCCCTGACATGTGGTGTACCTCTATCGCCAAATTGTTGGGAGTTTTGGGCCATCTTGTCGATCAATGCACGTGCATCTACTGGTTTCTTGTCCACCAATTCTCCTCCAGCCGCAACATCCACCATGCTTCTCTACATAGGGGTGAGTCCTTCATAGAAGTACTGAATGAGGAGTTGCTCACTAATTTGGTGATGTGGACATCTTGCACACAACTTCTTGAATCACTCTCAGTACTCATACATTGACTCCCCTTGTTCTTGATTGATCCTCGAGATCTCTATACGAATGGAAGTGGTCCTTCATGCTGGAATAAATATCTTCAAGAAAAGATGTTTCAAATCATTCCAACTTGTTACATCTTTAGGTTGTAAATAGTACATCCAATCCTTTGCAGCTCCATCAAGTGAAAATGGGAATGCTCTTAATTTGATTTTATCTTTAGAGATATTTATAGGTTTTAGGGTTGAGAAAACCACATTAAATTCTTTCAAATGTTTATTGGGATCCTCACCAGAGAGGCCATGAAACTTTAGAAGTAAGTGAATTAACCCATATTTTAGTTCAAAGTCCGATTCGAGATTTGGGTATGCAATACAATTTGGTTGATAGTTAATATCAGGTGCAGCCAATTCTCGAATGGTTCTATTAAGTTCATTTCCATTATTTTCAGCCATTGATTCTTGTTTTATGGTTGAATTTGAATTGATTCCAATTTCAATGTTCTGGTATTGGAGTAATTCTACAACTGGTTGAATGTTGAAACTTCTCGTAGACTGAGAATGTCTGATTCGTGCCCTAAGGCTACGTTCAATCTCAGGGTCAAGATCTAAGAGATATTTGGGATTAGTTTGTGTCATAAATCAAATAAAAATTAAAATAAATAAATTGGACCATATTAAAATATAAATAATAAGTTTGAGTTGATGGTCCAAAAAGAAGTAGAAGAAAATAAAAGAAGAAGGAAAAAATCAAATTCGGTAAAGAAGGAAGAAAGAAGAGAGGAAGAGAATAAAATGTAAAATAAAATAAATAACTCTAATTGGTTGGAATAATTACTTGCATCCCCGGAAATGGTGCCAATTTAAAAAATTGTTGTCATGGGCGCCCTCAAATGACTAATGTGATTTTGGGGTACTTAGGTGTAGTAGAGTGGCTGACCAAGGTCGTTTCTCAAAAGAGGAAGTAAATTAAAACAAATTCTTAAAGGTATTCTAAAAATAAGATATAATATAATTAAAACACTACTTTAAAGGATGGGGGTGTTTATAGTTTATAAATCTAGAAGAATTTTTCTGGAAGAAGATTGCATTTTTTTGTTTTTAATTTTGAAATGAAGTTTGATTAAAAAGACACAACAAGAAGATGTTTTTTTAGAAAATATTTTAAAAGGTGTAATTGATCTAACTCTACCTCTTCATTCAATTATTAATCATTATCATTTAAATAAATATCCACTTAAATATGATCCTCTAATTTGTTAACCCTCTAACCCTACAAGAGTTAACTTAACCACAAAGATGGAATTACTTAAACCCTAGGCTAGCTTCGGAACACGCAATCGCAGCACCCTGCTTTGATTGTTGTTCTAAGGATAGCTTATGTTCAGTGGTTAATTAGAGCACATATCCATTCTATAAATTATTATTAATTTTGTTTATGTATTATATTTTAACTCTACAAATTTATCCCATGTGGTCTTGTATTACCGATTAAGATTACGCTCTCAGAATTTACACAAAATCCCGACCTCGGGTGTTTTTTGTGTTAATTGTTAAATTACTTTCATAGTTTCTTAAAATTTAAAAACACAATTCATTTATCATATTAAGTGAATTACAGTATCTAAATGATTCAAAATAATTAAATAAAGAGGGTAGAAGATATATCGATCACTAAAAACTACTCTTTCATGTGTGGTGTGGTCATCGTGGAGACGTTTTGCATGAGCAAAGGATTGAAAGGGTATAACTCAATCTCGTCTCCAATATTGATTCCAACCCAATTAAGAAGATTAATAGAAGAAGAAAATGGAATAATACAGAATACTATTTGAAGAAACATTCAAGATACAAACATGAAAGAAAATAAATATAATGAGGAGGTGGGAGAGGAGAGCCTTTTTGGAAGAGAGGTTTGTACAAAGACTTACTTCTTCCAAGATTTGTTAGGGGCTCCCAAGAGACACCCTTTCGGACACACCTTCAAAATGCCTCTAGCAGCCCTATCAAAGAGTGAAAAACCCCTTTAAATAGAGTTTGTGAGGGCTAGGGTTACATAACTTTTTAAGTGTGAAATGAAAAACTTGACCAAATATTTTATTCCAAGTTGCACCGCATATTTGATCTCCAAAACGCGTGAATTGGTCGACATTCTATAAGGATTATTTTTGCCAAATCATGTCCTTAATATTTTATTAAATTTTGGGCTCAAGAAAAGCCCAGATGAAGAAAATATGTCCCAAATACCGAACCCATGTCCATTCTTCCAAGTCCAGCCCACCATCGACTCAATGGCCCATTTACTCCATCAAAATGCACTCTTTAGATCTAGGGTCCTGAATAAAAGTTGTAGAAAATTAATATTTGAACAATGTTACAAAATATTACGTTCAAATAATAAATATTAAAATATTTATCTTCAAAATACTATAGTACATTTTAAAAGGGTAAAACTAGAATTTTCATCAAATTTTCAAATGAATGATCTAATCCCAAATATTTCATAAATGAATATATTTAGCACAATGTGGGGAAATTATATCATTTATTATCAATAAATTATTCATAAAAATAGTGTTTTATAAGAATAAAATTCAATATGTCATATGATACCATTTAAGGAATTCTGGTTGAAATCCAAGTATCTCTCAAGGCATGGTATAATAAATGATCAAAGCTAAGTGAGTTATACACACAACTTATAATTTAATAAAATAAATTTAGTATTTTATTCATAATATATAAGAAAGTGTAATTTTAATGGGAAGATAGGGGGAAAGTGACATGGTCTTACAATTCAAATTTTTTAAATAATCTCATTTAATCATTTCATTAGTAAGAGGAAAAACAACACCGCTCAAAAGTTGGTTTAAGAACAAGGAAATAATGGTAGTTGAATGGCATATAATTGAACCCATACAAAAAAGGGTGTAGTTTAGTTTGATTTTATTATCCTATAACCATTTAAAAAATTAACATTAAACTTCTTGGTTGTTGTCTAGTTAACTATATAAATATGTATTAATTTTAGATTCAATGTGTGGAATGTTCAGCATGCAGTACAATAGAATAATATAAAAAAACTAAACTTTTACGAAAAATTATAATTCTACCTACCAAGATGGGTAGAATACTTCTCATCCATATCATCTTCTAATTTGGTCTAGATAAAATAAATCAAAGTAACTAGACAAATGCACTAAAAATAGAGAATGTAAACTCGTATGAAAATTGTATCCAAGATGATAAATTACACTGAGAAAAGAAGTAATGTTAGTGAGAGTCTAATAGAGGGTGATCCAATGTGACTGAAAATTTTTTACTAAATTTTTGGATGAAGTAAATATCTCAAACACTGGGAGGAATAAATGGGGAGATCTCACCTGTGGGTGTCCTGCTATGAAATTGAGGGAGGAGAATAATTTTAGGTGTAAAATAGGAGAGGGGAAAATATAATTTTCCATGATTTTAAAGGGGTAACATTTTTTGGCTGCGCGGTTGGTCAAATTGTGTTCCAAACATGAATATGAGACTCCCTAAGAGTCATAACATGAATGGTTTATGAACATGGTTATACAAAATATTTTCTCACTATGATTTTCGAACTATCTCAAAAAAGAAACCCCACATGGTCTAGGTGCATCGTTAGCACTAACCTTGTCAAATACTTGTGTAGTGAACCTATAAATAATTGTGATTTTTTTCATTTAAATATGGCCCTTATTACATGGTTATAAAAAATATGTGTCAACATCTATGTCCCATATGGTTGAGGTGCACATTTTTCACTAACCATGTGTTAATTGTGTGCCTTACCTATTTCTTTAAATATTGGGAATCTAGGCCCTAGACTAAGGCTAAATACTACCAAAACCTACTTTAAATACTTAAGAACATTTTTATTAAGATAAGTCCAAAATTTTATACTAAAAATTACAGGATACACACATCTAGGAAACATCAAGATCTTATAACCTCCCCTCCTTTTAACAACTTTTCCCCGAGTTTCCCTTCCAAGGGTAGTTGATCATCATATTAGAATAAATCCAACCAATTAGTAGTATATTGGAATATCACTCCTATATATAATCCTATACATGTTCATGTTTCCATTGAAACTAAACAAGAGGAATTGTCTTGCCCTATATATCCTTCATTATATGATAAATCAGACATTTCAGATACTCCTTAAAAGAAGAATCATCCTCTAACTCAACTTCCTCATGATCAAAACCATGAGATGGGTCTAAGTGATAATGAAGGAGATAATAAACATAATATAAATCATGAATATCCCTATACCACTACATAATGTATATCCTATATTTTATTGGTCTTGTCATCTCTAAAATCTCCAATGTTATGATGAATCTAGGTGATATTTTACCTTCAATCTAAATTCGTCCATAACCCAATCTGGGAAAAACATGTAAGAATGGATCTCCCACATAAAACTCTATAGGTTTGTGATGATGATCAATGTAATGATTCTATATGGATTGACCTATGTCCATACACTTCTTGATTAGTTTTTATAACAATGATGTATCCAAAATGAGATGTTGTCTTAATAGTGCCTCCTCTGCCTCTAACCAACACAAAGTTGATCGGCACGACCTACCATATAGGGCCTCATATATATCCATATGTATAATCACATAGAAACTATTATTATAAGTGAAATCATCAAGTTTTAGATTTATTTTCCATTAACCTCCAAAATCAAGGACACATTCTCAAAGAAGGTCCTCTAATACATGTATATTATGATCTAATTGACAATTGGTTTGAGGTTGGTGTACTATACTCAGAAGTAACAATAAATACAAATACTTTTAAAAAACCTACCACAACCATGAAGTGAACCAAGAATACCTATCTAATATGATGGTACATGTAACCCTATGAAGTCATATAATCTCACGGACATAAAGTGGGATAGTTCTTCCACTAAGAAAGACTCCTGCATAGGTAGAAAATGCGTGAGTTCTTTCGATCGGTCCACAATTACCCATACTGTGTAATGGGATCAAGTTGAATTTGTTAATATTTTTATGAAATCCATAGTAACTTCATCCCATTTTCACTCTGTAATGGGTAGAGGCTATAATAGGCTAGTAGGTCTTTGGTCTTCCACCTTCAACGACTAAAAGGTGGAACATTGACTAAAAAACCAAGATATCTTCTTTTTCATACCAATCCACTAATACTAGCTGAGTATGACACAATACATATTAATTATTCAAGAATGTACTACCCATTTATAAGCTTGATATTATCACATCCACTCCTTTGACAATTATTAGGGTACCCAAACACATCCATGGATATGTAGGATCTCATCATCATAAATGGTCCAACCAGTCTATGGGTCCTCAAATGAAACACTTTCTACGAGGGTTAAACCTTCAGGACCTGAAATATTAATCCTCTTTAGTCAATTCATAAGTGATTAAGTCACTAATAAGTTTATGATAATAGGTTTCTTGTGACACTCTAGAACTTCTAGATGCATCTCGAAAATAAGATTCATTAACTTCCATACACAACTAGATTCTTGGATAACTCACATCTGATTTTTATAACTTAGAGCATTAGTAACAAAAATTCCATATATGTGTGGATAAAAAATATCAAAGTTGAAATATTGAAGGTATACAACCCAATAAGTGAACATTGTCAGTCCAAAAGGGGTACTTTGTGATCTCGTAATAGACCCAATGTTGTCTTATTGTGCTCAAAATGATTTAAAGGTTTTTGAAATGATCATGTCAAGTTTGAGAATACACTAATATATCATGCATGACAACTAAAATAAAGGTGTCCATGTACGGGTGGAAAAATAAATTCATCAAGGATATGAAGACAATTGGTGCATTCCTGATACCAAACTACATTACAATATATTTATATAGGCCATATCTAATTCTATAAGTTTTATGAGGTATATCTAAGGGTCTAACACTTACCATATGGTAACCGAATATAAAATAAATCTTTTAGAAGACCTATGATCCTTGGATATAATAAAATAGATTTCCTATATGAGGAAGTGGGTGTAAGTTCTTAACTATAAGATGATTCAAACACCGATAATCCACACCCAACCTTAGGTTCCTATCAACCTTGGAAAAAATTATGGGTTAACCCCAATGATATATACCAGGTCATAAAAACTCTTTGTATTCTTGGTCCTCCATCTACCTCTTAAGTTTCAAAGGATCGGTAAGATAAATACTATACAGAGTAATAGATATTGATTTTGATCCTATAACAAGCTCTATGGTGAACTCAACCTCTCAATCAAGAGGTATCCAATAAAAATAATCAGGAAAAACATCTCTGGATTGCTCCACTATAACTGAAAAAACCTCTTTTCATACTTCTCAATCATTCAGAAAAAGACTAGCAATATGGAATGAAACTATTCCCAACCCACAACTCTCAGGTCCAACTTGACTCACCTAGTTATCACATTCACCCTTATAAATATACTTTCCTCCCTTATTTGATGATAAAGAAACCATATGGTGATAAAAATTGATATAATCAAAATAAATAACCAACCATTTTATCCCAAGAATTATTTTGAATAATTCCATCTAGATGAAAAAAGATTCTATAAGAAATGGAAACCACCAATCTCAAGGGGAACTCCTTGCATTAGTGTACTCTCTCTGATCATATTCACAATGATGTATCAAGAGTCATCACTCCACAAAAGTATGAAATTTAGAGTCCAAGAACATCCACAAAATCTACAAATATAAAAAAAATAAGAACCTATATCAAAAAAAAGATGATACTAGATTTGAGGCTAATAAAATTGTATCTCATATGGTACATAGTCAGACAATCTGTTATTTAGGTCCATTTTTTATATAATATATCTAGCTTAATCTATATCCTTGAACTAGCACCTTATATCCTTGATTAATTCCTCTTTAATGGAGCTGTAAATCATATGTATTTATTCCTCCACATTGTTCACCTCCTTGACATTTATGACTGATGGTACTCAATCTTCCATCCTGGAATGGACCAAATGGTCATGGTCCAGAAGTTAGAGCTGGTATGGATCTCCTCCCACTAGGAATAGGTGGAAGAATATAGAAAAAAAGTTGTAAAGGTATCCCACTCTTCCAAAAGATCAAAACTTAACTATGGAATTGTCACACTAAAGATTTGTATGACCTAGCCTTCCACATCGGTGGCATTCCACATAACATACCATGCATATAATTTGACTACCACTATCCTAGAGAGAACACTCAAAATGATTCTTCCTACCATTGGATGTACCACTTCCCTATCTCGATGTTGAACCATCATTCCATGTACTTTCATCTTCTCTCAAGTGTCACTCATAGATAAATTATTGGTTCACAATATCATAAAAAATGGTAAAAATACAATCACTTTTTGTTGGATGGCATACCTGATCTTTTCCTCAAAACCTCTTTCCCTGGATAGCTCATCATCGAAAAATGTTGGTGAAAAATGTTGAATTTTAGTGAATCGGGCAAAGTAGTCTGTAAATGACATAGTACCCTACACCAGGTGTATAAAATTCTAGTTCAATCAACTCTCAACATTTCTAGAAATAATTAATCAAATAAATTATTCTATAAGTACCTACAGACCATTTCATGATACTAATCATCCAAATTTAGAACATCACAACAACTCATAGAGCATCTGTGAATCATGTAAACAAAGAGATTGACCCTCCCTTTTGGAGGTGTCATCATATGGTCAAAGAGATATAAAATGGATTCTAGAAATGACTCGGTTTTTTGGGTCAATAAATCCTTGAGAAAGTATACAGATTCTACTATTGGAACTCTAGTGAAAACTCTAACATAGTGGATGCAGATTGTGGATATCCCTCTACATACTATACTAATCATAAGAAAACCTCTCAATTCTAAGAATCAGTTCCTAGTATAGGTATAATAGGTATTACTGCTAAAGGTACTTCTAGTGGAACTATATCTGGATCAGTTCTCACCGCATTAGGAGAATTGTTTCCACCACCTTCTTTTCACACAACACGAGGCCATCATGGAGGCATGTATCTACAATTTCAGTAACATTTCTTGAAAAAAAATATAAAGAGGGAGAATAATGATAGGGCATAAGATAATTAAAATCCTCAATATCCCAAAAAACAATAACCCATCTACCCAACACAAAGGCCGTGTATTGGTAACATTTCATGTGCCAATAATAGGGGTTTCATTATATAGAGTGTCAATTTCAATTTATAGAGTAAATCCATAAAGATATCATTTACATCACTATTACATAAAAACCAATTCATTTAAGATTTATTATTTAACAAATTCCATATTTATATAATGGTTTGGGTTGATGAATTAACATTCCCAAGTTATAAATTCCTAAGATTTATAAGTTACAATTGGTACACATGTAGCTACAACCTAACCCTTACACAAAATATCTGGATGTAATAAGTCTATATATGATGATTCAATTATATAGATAATAATTTCTAATTTATATAGGCACAAGTTTATAAATCACAATTTTCATCTATTTAATCGCATTCAAATAATTTTAATACTTGTATAACCAAAGTTACATAGATCAAACATATTATAATTGGTTATTTATGGTTTATCTGTAAAGATTTGCAGGAAAAAATCATTAAGGTGGATATAGATACTTTAATTAATATATTTTTTCACCTATTTTCTTATAAAGAGAGTATGTACATTTACCGATATAACAATCAAAGCACTTACAATATACAACAAGAAATGCATATATTAAATAATCTTGGCATGGAATATTCATGACATATAAATCCTCAAGTTCCTATAATAATGAACGAACAATGCTCTCTTTCCCTACTAGGTCAAGGATAAAAATCCATAATCATAAAAAATTTCAAAAATCATGTGTTTCACCCAATGATAAAATAAAATATAACTTAAATAGGTGAAAATTATAACAACAAGTCTTATCCCTGTTAACTAGGATTTTTTCTTGTATGTGGGATAGATTCTCCCAAGAACATGCTCATTATTAAATTTCGGCCCTTTTTAATCACCTATCTACCAATCCAAAATAGTAAGACATGGTAAAAGGTCTCGAATACCACTTTTTAATGCCCCAGACTTGATTCACTCATAAGTAACTAAACCCAATTAGCCACATATCCTCAAGAATGCCTACCCATATTCTAAAGGTTATTGACTAACAATGAGGGTCTACGATGGTATAGTGGGGAGACTATGCTCCCTCTTATAAGATTGAATCATATTGTTGAATAAAATATAAATTTTTAGTTAAAATATCAGGGAGATATTGGAAGTAAATCATATAGATAATGAAAATATAGAA
Source organism: Viscum album (assembly GCA_963277665.1). NCBI lineage: Eukaryota > Viridiplantae > Streptophyta > Magnoliopsida > Santalales > Viscaceae > Viscum > Viscum album. Next base: position 2,092,861,869 of record OY728152.1, read on the forward strand.
ACAAAACTAAATAGTATCATATACCAAATGATGGTGAAATTTCTATACAAAAATGGGGAATTGTCATACAATAATACATGTTATAAAAAATTTCTCAAAATAATGAAAATATAAATTCCAATAGCATCCTAAGAACTTTATTTATCCTCTTCTCCCATACTCCATCCTATTAAAAAAATTAAGCATCCATAGTTGGGTGGCTCATTTTATCCCTACCTACACCCATGAACTCTATATGGGTACAAATCGGAAACCTGAACTGGGTGTGAGTAAAACTTTGTATTCCATGGCCAACAACCTCTAATACTATCCAGTCTATGAATATAAAATTAATAGTTTTCATGTATAATACATGTAAAATAACAATATAAATAACCCATGTCAAGAATAGGATCCTCATAGGATACCTGGATAACCATACCCAGTTCGTCCTAAGATGGAATTTCTATAAACATTTTACATTATATAAATATGGACAAGACCTGAGGTACATAGATAATCAATTTTTTAAAAATTTAGATGAATTTAAGAATTATAAAATTAGGGTAATCCAAAGTTGTTTACCCTTTTCATTTTACATTAATAGATTATACCTGAGCCCAATGAAAAATTCTTAAGTACCCTCAGTTTTAGAATCGATTTTAGCCCAAATAGATAATCTAAGGTGGTTAATAATCATCAATCCAAATACAAGGAGATAATCCAAGAAATTATATTTATTTTTAGAAAGTAAATTAATCATTAGTACTACACTAATCGTTTCACGTATATAAGACATTGAACAGACCCTCATGTGGTATTTCACTTAGTTGTTGGATCAAAGAATCATTCGGTTCCCTATGATCCCATCGAAGGCATTTCATATAGTAAATCCAAGTAACATTGATGGCATTTAATTCCTTAAAAGTGATCCAGGTCTAGGACTATAGTCAAGAATACTATATTTCTATTTTCCCTTTGATACCATATAATGAATTCTAAATTGCAATCATAGTATCACCCAAATAATAATTTAATAAATGATCAAGTTCAAGTGAATTCAATTTAATATGTCTTATGAGCCTATATAAGGCATTCTAGATGTAATCTAGGTATCACTCAAGGAATGATATAATAAATTTTCAAATCTAAGTGAGTGATCCACACCACTTACAAATTATTTAAATTATATTATTCATTTCATTCGAAAGATACAACCCAACATAATTTTAATAGGAATTCAAGGGGTTAAGTGACATGGTCTTAACATTAAATTTTCATTTAAAATGATCTGATTCTATCATTTCATTAGGAAGGGACAAAATAAAACACCTCCAAAGGTGGTTAAAAACAATGAAACAATTGTAGTTGAATAGCATATAATCAAACCCACCCAAAAAATGGTGTGGTTTGGGTTGAGGTAATTAGTCTCAAAGTGTGTAAAAATGTTTCATATCACTTCTAAATTCATGTCTAGTTAATAAAGTAAAGAGGTATTAATTTTAGAGGAAACGTGTAGAAATTATGGCATGTAGAATAATCACATAGGATATAAACAACTTAAAATTTAGGGAAAAGTACCTGAACACCTTATTTCGATGGGTAAAAGAATCCTCATATATTATCAACCTCTGATTTGGGCTAGAATTATAGAAATCATAGGAACTATAAAAACATCTTGAAAATAGGCAATATGATCTCACATGGAAATAACATCCATGTTGATGAAGTAAACTGAGGAAATTACAAAGAGGACCGAGGGAGTAATTGAGGGTGATCCGATGTGACCATCAATGTTTGATTAGGAGTTTGGTTGATGGAGATATCTCAAATATTTAGAAGAAAAAATGGGGATATCTCTCACATTGGTGCATTTTTATGTGTTTGATGGAGGAAAAAAGTTTTAGGTTTAAAAGAGGAGAGGAAAAAATGGTAATTCTCAATTATTTTAAAGGGGTCACACATTTTGGCTACACAGTTGGAAAAACCACGTGCCAACCATGTGGATCACAATACATAAGATCCACACCTCACATGGTTCATTCACATGGTTAGACAAATTATGTGTTAACTATAATTTTTTTCATTGTCTAACACCTTAGACCCCACATGATCTAGGTGCACTATTAGTACTAACCATACACAAATTTGGTATAGTGGACATGTAATTAACATTAAGTTTTTCATGGTTGTGTAGCACATCTTTCATGGTTAGACAACCCATGTGTCACCCTCTATTCCATGTATCTTTTATGTGGTTATTCATCACTAACCATGCATTATCCATATGCCTCACCTATTTCTTTAAAACCAGTACTATAAACTATGAACAAATCTCGAATGCTCCAAAAACCTTCCTTAACCCCATAAGAACTTTTCTATTTAGATAAAAACAATATTTTAGACTAAAAAATAAAGGATCTATACATCAATAAAAAATTAGGATGTTTCATCTAGAGCCCAGGCTAGGAATCTAATTAGGATGTTCTGTGTGTGATATTTTATACCTTCTCTCACTAGGTTTTGATTCAAAAATAAGGTAAAGGATGATTTATAGAATAATTGGTCCCGAAGAGAGTAAATTAGTATTCTTAAGTTATCGTAATCTAGGTATCATTCTCAAAATATAGGATAGGGGGTCCTTTTATGGTTACCCATTTCCTGGTTTCCCATCTATGGGATTTAACTACCCTTAACCACTTTAGGTACCCAAGCGTAAATTATGGGTTCATGTAGATATTTCTGGGCATGTGAATAGATTCATCAAGGCATATGTAAATACGGAACTTATCAATAGCACTTGCGGAGTAGGGTTCCTCAAGAAAGTCAGGAAACTGGGTTCCCTGGTTGGTCATGTGAGACCTCTTCTAGGTGTGAACTAACCAGAATTTAAAAAAAGTCATTCCAACTTCAAATTACCATAATTTTTTATCCACTAGTCTATCTAGAAGAATAATTTATGCTCTAGTTATAATAATTAACCATAATTTGTGCCTTTAAAGGACAATAGAAATTTAAATTGTATATGGAGATGGATATTAAGGTTAGAGAAACTTTTTCTTCAATAATGGATAAAATCCATGGCATGCTCCCAGTGGAAGGTTCTCAACACCACATGACCTCATTAGAAATTTTTTTGAAGGGTTTATTCCCCTTAGTGTGTGAGAATGAATTTTGTATATGGAGATCACATTTTTCTTCCTCATAAATCATTTCAATCCTTTATCTTCAACCTAAATCATATATTCTGAGGGAGACTCATATTATGGTCAATGAAGAAAGGTGTATTGCACACATTTTTTTTGGGTGCAAACAAAAATTCCCCCCTTGGAATTGGATTATTTTAAAATCAATGGAATATAATTATAAGGTAATATAAATCACTTTTCCATGTTTTTTGGACATCATGTAGTTTCCAAGATTAATATCACCAAAATGATGTACACAAAGAGATAATATCAACTCAAGGATTTTTAGCACCATGAGGATAATATAGAATCTTGGTTCATGGGTATACAAGATGAGGATTTTGACTCAAGGAATGTATTCTTCCTAGATGAGAATCTAGAATCAATTTTTTTGGGTTAACTAAGAGGAATACTCAGATATAGAATTTTTAAGTGCTAATAGGAATAGTTGACTCGATTCATTAGATGTATCCATTAGGAATAAAAAAAACATTAGTATTTGGATGTATTATTGCATGGTTAATGAAGGAAAAACTAAAAATAATTAGTAGGAATAAATACGAGTATGTAATGGGGGATATAATGAAAGTTATATTTTCTACTAGATTTAATATAAGAGATATATAAATCACTATATGTCTAATGAGAATAGGAATAAAGACACATATATTTATTGATATAAGAATTTTCATTCTTATATACGATTATAACTAGAATAATCTCTATATCTATACCCAAGATAAGAGATATATGTTTCTAAATATTTTTTCCTAATGTATGGCTAGTGTAGAAACTACAACATTAATATAGTAGTTATAAATTAGGATTGTTTAGATAAATGATAAATTTAGATATGTATATGAGATATGTCATTCAAATATAACTATGTATCCTACTAGAACTAGAATCAATCCATGTATTGTTCATAGAATATAATATCTATATAGATATGACTCATACATATATGAAAATGAAATGGAATGAATTAATTTTTCAATGAGAGTGAGAAGAATGATGCCAAAAGTGATTTGATAAAGGTCTCAATAGTAAAGACTTGGTTCAAATGAGGTGTTAATACTAGGCCTAGGGTAGGTGATCTCGTAGTCACTTCATTTCCTATAAGAACAAAAATCAATCCACAGGTAGTTCATTATAGATAGGTCTTTATCAAAATTACTCTCATACATAGTAGGAAATATAATGGTATCTTCCTAATACAAGGCTCTTATAGAATATGTGATGTGAAATAGTAATCATGTACTTTAGGAACTCTTTCATAGATTAGGATCGTATGTAATGAAATTAGGTCACATATAAAAGATTGATATGGGTAGTTTAAGGTCTTGAAGGATAGAACATTGTGTCATATGGTTTAGGGTCATGTGATTGGGACAATATTCCAGATGGGAATTTCCAAGAGGAGAATCTCAACTTATGGTTTTGGGGATTCCAGGAGGAGTATCTTGACTTAAGGAATTCAAGTAAACCATGAGGTGAATCTTGAATCAACATTTTTTAGGAAACCAAGAAGAAAATATTGACTCGAAACTTTTAGATTTTCAAGAGGATTATCTCAACTTAAGACATTTGGGATCCCAAGTGGAGAATATCAACTCATGAAATTTTTTCCTTCATAGAAAATTCATAAGTATATATCAAAGATTACAATAGTTAGATGCCACAATCTTATTTAGAAATGGGTATGGTGCATGAATGTGTAAAATAAAGGGTATTTGAATACACTTAGAAACTTGGATTATGGAAAAGGTAAATAAATACATAATAATGTTTGATTAAATAGTATATAATGATTTTGGGAATAGATAAACTATTGGTAATAGTGGGACCACCCTCACGTAGTTTAGAAATAGTTCATTGGGTTATGGGGGCCTTTCCTCCAAGACCAAAAACATTCCTCGGTGGTTACTTAGTGGCTTAGAAGCAACTATATTGTTCACAATTTAATCCTAGGTCTTTTGTTCAAATCAATGAATCAATTTGTAACCAGTTGAAATGAAATGGGGAATCGAGAGGATACGCTCAAGGTCTTTCATTTTCATTCATAGAATCTCAACCCAAGACTTTGGGTTTCTAAGAAGATAATCTCAACTCAAGGAATTTTAATTTGTTAATAAGATAATAATGACTCTATTTTTTATTGGTGATGATTTAGAAACAAAATATATGAAGTATATATATAGATAAAAATATATTTAGGAAGGTTTCTACACTATAAAGGTTGTTCCACTATGTATTGAACACATTCTCCCACTGAAGTGATATGGTATGAAATGGTTTTTGTATATGATCACCTAAATGTGAGGGTATACTCAATGTGATTAGGTGGAACTTTCATGAATTAAAATATACATATTTCATAGTTTATTCTTAGTTTTAGTGGAAAAAAAATATCTTCTCAAAAAAATTCTTAAACTAGTGGGTCTAGCATGTAACACCCTAAAATTCTAAAAGAATAACATTTAATTCAATAGTATTTGGGATACTCAATATTGTTTTTTTCTTGAATTATATGAAACACTAATATTATATTTAATTACATGAAAATTTTATTTTATCTTGCATTACATGCAATAATAAGGTTCTTTGAAAGCTTTCATTATAAGCAAGGCTGAGTTTTACTTAACAACAATATATTATTAATATTATTATTTAATATGACAATTATCACCTATTATTTATAATGTATGGTTTGAATATTATTAAATAAATTACGAAAATATATAATTTACACATATTTATTATTTACCTATTTATTATAAATAAAATTATATTCTTTTAAAAAATAAATTTTTTCTTAAAAATTGTATTTTTTTCTAAAAGATGGTTTACTCACGCTTTAAACACAAAATTTAAAATTAAATTTTACCTATTTTAGAAAATTCATTTTAAAAAATAAAATTTTTTTATGTAATTGGAATATAAAAAAAATTACAGTGAATATTTTTTATTGTTTTAAGAAGTTTCATTTTGTTGATGAATAGTGAAAAATACTGATTTTTAATTAAAAATTGTCTTTCTGTTTAAATAATTTAAAATGTTAAATTATATTTTTAATTTGTGTTAAAACAAAATTGGTTAAATTTTATATAAATTAATCCAATTTAGTTTATTTTAATCAATTTCATATTTAATATAAATGTAAAAACTATTATAAACTTTTGAACATTTTCACTTTTAAACCCCACTTTCTCATCCCATTTGCAGGATTAATTTTAAATTAAATTTTATCAATTATGTGAATTGAATTTATAAAAATGGTTTCCATATTTAGTATTATAATTATTTATAATTTGGAATATTTTTATCTTACATTTTGACCAAAATGAATAGTGAATGCAGTAAAAATTAATTACCACCTTTAAGGTAAAAATAGGTTTACTGAGGGTAAAACTAAACTGATAAGGATATAAATAAACTATAAACGTGTATAAAACAATTTTTTTCCCATATTTAGACAAATAAAACTATAAGGTTCTATAATGGTACATTTTTTTACCATTGTGACATCAAAAATGTTGGATCACTCGATTCTTTTCAAAAATACAAGTGTGTGCTCTCCCCCAATTATAAAAGGACACCCCTATCCTCTCTTATTAACAGGTGAAAAACACATTGGTTTGGAAAATACATGAAAAATTAACTTTAAAACTTCCATAAATTCATCCTATAATCCTTATATTTTTTATAAATCCAACCTAAGAATGATTTATTACCAACCTAAGGAAGATACTTGAGGAAGAGGTAATGTTATTCAATGAGCATATTTATTTTACATCTTTATACACCTCCATAAATTTTTATTAAATCATGAAGATATAATAAAATAATTATATTAAATATAATAAGATTTTTTTATAATATTTTCATGACCTAAACCCATATCCACTTCCAATAAATGGGTTATGAAATCATCATTCATGTTTACAACGGACTATCACCTCACGAACTGATGTCATTCATTTTTTCATTTCCACCTCTCATAGTTGGGTATTATTATATATATAAAGTATATATATTATATTTATAACAAATTTATACCTATTTATTCACTATATAATTTTTTTTTACATTTCATTCCATAGAAGATATGATAACGTCACTCGTGTGTACGGCAGACTACTGCCTCGCCAAGCGATTTGATTCTTATTTCACCAACGCTTCACAAGTAAGGCGATAAAGATAAAGTTAATGATTATATTTTATATAAATGACATAATTATTATTTTAATTACATATTTATCATTCGATAATGACAATATATATCATTTTCTTTCTTTCATTATTACTCATGTAAAGATGATAAAAATGTTCGTGTACGTGTGGACTATCATCTTCCTAAAGTAATGTAACTCTCTTTTCATCACCACACCACATAGATGACATATATAGGTATATAATATGGTATATATGATATTATTATAATTATTTAATGGTAAAATATTACTTACCTCATTTCCATATTGATCATTGAGAAATGGGAATGTTACTCATGCATGTTTACAACCTACTGTCTCTATGATCGTAATGTACATCATTTTTCATAACATTATTTCATTATTGGTTCTAAAATTAAAATTTATGTAAAAAAATGATAATTATGTCATTATTTTTTTACATGATATAACTATAATTTTTTCAATAACAATATATTTCACGATGAAACATGCATGAGAAAACATGGCAATTAACATATGAAACCAGAAACATAATAAAATATTATTAATGAAAGGGTAATAAGATATTATAAAAGGATAATATATGATGTTATAAATATTAATATAGTATTATAATAAGTTAATAAATTGTTTAAAACTACAATATATTTTTTTAAGGAACATTCAACCAAAAGGAAGCATGAGGTAGGGGATTCCTTAGCTAAATTTTCCCCCATTTGGTTAAATTTATACTTCATTGAATATTTAATGATAAGATTATGTGTGTAATGAATTTTTATTAAATTATGTTGTATTTATACTTTTTTATGTGTTTTTACAGTTGAAAAAATAATCTATTCATTTATTAATTCTCACTTAAATGTTATGACCATTGTAAATGCTTATTTCACAATATCATTCTAATCGAGATTGTATACTATTGAATTTTAGTTGAAGAAAATTATTTGTCCACTTACTAATAACTTTTTTTTATTTTATTCTCATATTTTTATTCACATAATTATCATGTAATAGTACCATTTTACCACTATTTGGTACATAAAATATTTTATAAAATGTTTTATGAAAATCTGACATCATTTCTCTCTTCGGTCAGAAATATATTTTCTTCCAAAACCATGGATTCCAAAAAAATTATAAAATATTTTTAACTTTTTAAAAATGATTTATAAAAGGAATTTTCAACCGTCTTTACACTTTAAAAAATTTAAAAATAATCTTATGACATTTTCAAAACAGTTCTTATTTGTATTTTATAGAAAACGTGAAAGGGGTCTTCTTATTTTTTTCTGAACAAGGAAATTTACTAGCCTATTTATTGTGAAAATACAATGTTTTTTAATTTTACAACATGTAAGGAATTTCCTACCATCATTACCATAATTTTTTTGAATATCCCTTTTCCTGTTTAAGAGGATCTTTTTAAATAATTTTTTTTAAAAGTGATTTCCAAAGAAAATGATATTCAAAAAAATCAAAATGAAAAGGATATTTTCCCCAAGAATTTTTTTAAGGATATTTTTATGGTATTTCTATTAATCAATTACAATAACCATTTATTCTTACTCCAATGGGTATATGTTGTATTGATACCATACTTATTCATTCTGTAGATGGTCTAGGGTCATTTTGACTAAGGAAAGTATTGACATTCACTTCCTTGATTCATTTTTTAGTCAATAACCTTCCCTTGAAATGTTCACTTACCCATGATCATTAGAAATTACTTTTAACCTAAATATCCATATTATCTATCATGTAAATTATTATTTCTTAAACCATATATCATTTCTTCCTATGGTGTACTACATAGAATGTTATTTGATATCTGGTGAAATATTGGCAAATTTTTATCATTTACATAATACAGATATTTGATAAAGAACATTGTTTATAAATTAAATCAATTATTTGATATATAATAAATTATTTCTCCATGAAATACATGGTTTGAGGACTGATTAATGAAATTACCTCATTGTATCAATAGTCTCATGAGACCAAATCATTTGGTAAAACCCTATGCATTTGTAACCATTTATTTTAAATTGTCTTCAGGATAAATCTTGGTAGTATAGATTTAATTGGTCAAACCATATCAGTTTGTACTCAAATTTTTTAAACTATCTTGAGGATAGATCATAACATTAAATTTAGTATGTTCCTAGGAAAAATTACATTTGATATTTAAGCATTTACTTCATTCATAGTTTAGTTATTATTATCCATGATATTTTCATAATGATATTATCTTTAGATGCATTTAATTTTCAGTTTATTGATAAAATTGAATGAGTTTTTAGTTATTAACCTTTACATTTATTTTTTTAATCATATATTCAAATGGAATGTGTGTTAAGATATTTAAATTTCCATATTTTTCATTCCTTATTGATGATACTTCATTTATTCATGTTTTCTTATACTGTATTAAACCCTTACTAGTCATTTGTGCTCACTCATATTTTATTTCTTATCCCAAGGAATCCATGAAGAGTAATATGTTTTATATAAAAGGTTATGATAGAGAAAATAAATTCTCTAGAAAAAAAATTATTTTGAAATTTTTGTATTCAAATGTAATGTAAGTATCATGTATGTATCTAGTTTACCAATACTACTAAGTAATTTGGTCTTTTAAGATTTGATTCTTTGTATCTTATTCAAATGTGATATTTTAAGGAACCCACTTTAGGCTATTTGGGGTTTGGGTCGCTATAGTTGGTATTATAGGATGTTTATTAGAAACATTGGGAACTATATTTAGGATAATATATATTATATAACATAACCCTAAGATAGAATTTGAGGATAAGTATAGAAGAATATACTAAAGGTTTGGTATGATATATTTTATATGGTCTTTCCTTAATATATATTCATCTCTGCATAATACATGTCGATAAAATTCTAGCAAAGAGATGACTAGGGGTAATAACTCTAAAAAAGGTGTGGTGATCTTGAATCAAGAATTACCTGGTACATGAAAATGGGCATTACTACACACCTGGTTTGACAGTTCTAGAGATATTCTTAGGATAATTTATCTTCTCTATACAACCCATTAGGAGGTATTTGAATATATGGTGACAATGAATGATTTAGGTTTAACCTAAGGTGTCTTAGATTAAAAATAAGTTGTCTCAATGGAATGGGAAAATTCTTTATGTGTGGAAAATATGGTAACAAGTTAAATAATTTCCACGGAAAATGAAGAGTATGATGGAAGGAAATAAATCTAATCCACGAGGATGAGATTTTATCACTTAGCTGTAGGAATAGAGGATATGAATAGGATTATATAAATTATAAAAAAATATATTTTACCCATGTTATTATTTATTTATTTATTATAAATAAAATAAGAATCATTTAGAGGAAAAATAAATATTTTCTTAAAAATTGTATTTTTTATAAAACATGTTTTAATCACGCTTTTCGTACATAATTTAAAATTACACTTTAATACTTTTATAAAATAAATTTTAAAAAATAAATTTTATTTTTTTAATTATAATATTCAAATTATCATTAGTTTAATTTTAGGTATTTTTCGGAGAAGTTTCATTTTTTTGATGAATGGTGAAAATAATGAATTTTAATTAAAAACAACTTTATTTTAAATAGTTTATAATTTAAATTAGATTATATGTTTTAAAATTTAAAAAATTTTATGTAAATTAATCTAATTTATTCTATTTTAAACATTTTTATATCTAATTTGGATATAAAAAAATTGTAAACTTTTGAACATTTTCACTTTAAAAACATACTTTCCCATCACATCTAAAGGATTAATTTTAAATTAAAATTTTCCAATTTGGTGAATTAAATTTCAAAAAATGGATTCCATATTTTTAATAAAATTAACTTATAATGTTTAATAAGGTATAATTTATTTCTTTCCGAAATGAATCATGAATGCAGTAAAAATTAATTACTACGGTTCAAGTGAAAATGGATTTATCGTTGGTTAAACTAAAAATATAATGGTAGAAATGACCTATACGCTTGTATGAAAACTATTTTCTAGAAATATTTATACCATTAAATACTATTATTATATAATGGTTCATTTTGGACCCTTTGTACAAATTAAAAATGTGATAGCACTCAATTCTGTTCAAAAATATCAAGTGTGTCCTCTCACTACTTATAAAAGGACATCCCCCTCTCCTATATTCTTCATGCCTTCAAGCCACTTTGGTTCAAACAATAACTAAAAAAATAACTTCCCAAATTCCCTAAATTAACCCTATAATCCATATATTGGGTATAAATTTATCATAAGAGGGATTTATTGAAAACTAAAGGAGGAATGCACAAAGAAGAGGAGATGTTCTTCAACAAGCGTATTTATTTTAATTCTATCTCAACCTCATTAGAAAAAAAATAAACAATGATGGTATAATAAAATAAATATTTTACATATAATTGGATGTTTTGATAATATGTTAATGACATAAAACCTTTTCCACTTCCATCAAATGGGTTATGAAATCACCATTCTTGTGTACGGCGAACTATCACCCCACAAACTCTTGTCATTCATTTTTTCATTTCCACCACTCCATGTTGGGTATGATGATGGATATAAAGTATATATATGATATTTATAAAAAAAAATTAATATGTAGTCACTATATAATATAAATCTTTTTTACATTTCATTTGGTAGGATATACGATAATGTTGATCGTATGTACGATGGACTACCACTTTACCAAGCGATGTGATTTATCTTTCATTAGTGCTTCTCATGGAAGGTGATAAAGAAAAATTTAATGATTATATGTGATATAACTGACATAATTATGATATTAATTACATATTTTCCATTATTTATAGATAATATATATCATTTTTCTTCTTTCCATTCCACTCACATAAAAATTATAACATCTATCGTGTACGTGTGGACTACTGCTTTCACAAAGCGATGTGACTCTCTTTTCTACACCACACAACATGGATGATATATATATGTATATAATATGGTATGAATGATATTATCATCATTATTTAAAAGTAAAATATTACTTATCTTCCTTATATAACAATCATAGAAAAATGGAAATGTTACTCATGTGTATGTACAGTCTATCGTCTCCATGATCATATCATACTTAATTTTTAATAACCACATTTCATGATTCATTTTGAAAGTACAATTGATATTAAAATATGATAATTATTTCATGATTATTATTTTATAAATTATATAACTATGTAATATATCAAATAAATATATCATTCATGATGAAACGTGTATGATAAAATAAGGTAATTAACACCTAAAACAATGAAAATAATGAAAGATTTTTAATGAATGGGTAAACATATATTATAAAAGGATCATATATGATATTATAAATATTAATATGGATTTATAATAAGTTAATAAAATGTTTAAAACTACTATACAATATTTCAAGGCATGTTCAACCAAAAGCATGTGTGAGTTAAGGGATTTCTTAACCTAATTTCCACTTATATGGTTACACTTATACTTCATTGATTATATCATGCTATGATTATATGAATAATGAATTTTTATTACATTATGTTTTATTTACAATTTTATTATTAGGATTTATAGTTAAAAAACCTAATAGATTTATTGATTAACTCTCACTTCAACGTTATGACCATTGTTAAAGCTTATTTCACAATTTCATTCTAATTGGGATTGTTTACTCTTGAATTTCAGTTGACGGAAAAAAATTTAAATTTCCGATTAAACCCATTTTATTTTATTATCATATTTTTATTTATAAAATTATCAAGTAATATTACCATTTTTTAACTCTTTGGTGCAAAAATATTTTAGAAAATATTTTTCAAAAATATGACTTCATTTATCTCTTCAGTCAGAAGTCTATTTTCTTCCAAAACCATGTTTTCTGAAAAATAAAATTCAAAAATATTTTTATAATTTTCATAATTATTTATCAAATTAATTTTCACCCATTTTTACTCTTAATAAAATTCAAATTAATCTTATTTATTTTAAAAAATAATCCCTGTTTGGTTTTTACTAAAAATGTGAAAGCAATATTCTTATTTTTTCTAAACAAAGAACTTTCCTAACCTTTTAATAGTGTAAAAGGAATTTTATTATTTTAATTTTACAACATTTTTAGAATTACCCATTTTCTTGAACTTTATTTATTTGATGCTTCATTTTCATGTTTATGGGGATTTTTTAAAGAAAATATTTTTAAAAGTTATTTTCAAAGAAAAGGATTTTCAAAATGTTTTTCAAAATGAAAAGGATATTTTCCTTAAGAATATTTTTTAAATATATTTTTATGTTATTTTATTCATTAATGAAAAAACCCCTTTCTTATTAATCTAATGGGAATATTTTTTATTTATATTATCCTTATTGTTTATTTGAATGGTTTATGATCATTTTGACTAAGGAAAGTATTAACATTCACTTTTTTTATTCATTTTAGTATTCAATAAAATTCCCTTGAAATTTTAACTTTACCATGATCATTGGACATTATATTTCCCATAAATATGAATATTATTTATCTTGGATAAGTTTATTTATTAAACCATATATCATCTCTATATATGGTCTACTACATTGAAAGTTATTTAATATTTGGGGAAATATTGATAAATCTGTATCCTTTACCTAATAAGGATGTTTGATAAGGCTTATTGATTATGAATTAAATTGATTATTCAATATATAAGGAATACGTAATACATTAAATACATGGGTTAGAGACCAGTTAATGTAATCCCCTTAATTTGTATGTAGTCTTATTAGAAAAAATCAGTTATCCAAACCCTCTGTGTTTATAAATAGATATTTAAACTATCATGAGGATAGATCTTGATAGTAGAGATTTAGTTGGTCAAACCATTTCAGTTTTTACCTAGATGTTTTAAATGGTCTTGATGATAGATTTTTATGGTAAAGGTATTATTTACCTAGGAAACATGATGTCCTATATTAAATAATTTCTTTCATTGAGAGTTTAGTTTTTATTATCCATGATATTTTCACAATGATATTATCTCTGTATACATTTAATTCTCATTTTATTGAATAAATAGAATGTTTATTTGTCTATTTACCTTGAAATTGATTATTCTAGTCAACTATTTAAATGGAATGTGTGCTCAGATATTTACCTTTCCATATTGTTCATTCTTTATTGATGACGATTCATGTATTCATGATTTCATCTATTGTAATTAACCATTACTGATAATTTGATCTCATCATTTTCCTTTCCCCGAGAACCCATGAAGATTAATATGTTTTATATGTATTTTTATTCTACAGTTAATAGTGATATTCTCAAGAAAAAAAAATTGTTATAATTTATGTATTCCAGTGTAATGTAAGACTCAAGTATGTATTTATTTTACCAAGACTAATAAGCAATTTAATCATTTGGGATGTGATTCCTTATATATTATTCTATTGTAATATATTAAGGCACCAGCTCTGGGAAACTAGGGTTGGGGTCACTACACAATGAGAATTTCTTTACTTTTTCTTGGGCTAAGTTTCATTCCCAAATATCTTTTTTCATTCTTTTCTTTTTTTCTTTTCTTATATAACATTTTCCCATGAAAGAAATGGAAAGTATTAGTGAGTGAAGACTTGAATTATTATTAGTATTCTATTAATTATATTTCTACCTAACATGAATTGATGTTGCTTTATTTCATTATTTTTTTATTTTTTATGTTACACCGTGAAATTCTAAAGTAAGAACGTTCTATTCAATATCATGTATGAAATGCAATATCGAGTGCATGAAGAAATATAATATCCCAAGAATTTACAATATATTTACTATTTTAAATAATTTTAATCTAGGATATAGATTTAAATGCATGAGATACTAATTTAGTGTGTTCCACACAATGCAACGAACTTCTTTTATGACTTTTGTTACATGCAAGACCGAGTTTTACTGAGAAATAATGTATTATTAAAATATTATTATTTAATATAATAAGACATAACCTAGTCATTAAATTTTTGTTTATGAATATTATTAACTAAATTATAAAAATATATGGTTTATAAAAATATAAAATTAATTCATAGGTTAACAATTAATTATAAATGAATATAAAAAGAAATTAAATATAAAAGAAATGTTTTTATGCTTACAAAGGTGTTTTATCAAAATAAATTAAATTAATTACTATTTCTGAATTATTTTAATTAAATATATATTATATATTCAATCATATATCTTTTAAATTCATCCAATATATTTTATAAGTATAATATAAGAACAACCCCAACATTTCACATAAAAATCAATATTTTAATAAAGGCACTTTTACAACCTTTTAATGGAGAACCTATTTTAAATCCTCTTTTTGGTGCTTTAATAAATTATATAGGTAAAAACTAAACATCATTTTTGGGATTTTTCCATAAAAATAATTTTAGGGCTAATTTTTGGTATTTTTCTATCAAGTTTCATTTTTTGATGAATAGTGAAAATACTAAATTTTAATTCAGAACTTCTTTTTCGATTAATTTATTTATAGAGTTAAATTATATTTTGATTTATTTTAAAGTTTAATTATATCAATTTAGTATCTATTAATCCAATTTAGTTCATTTTAATCAATTTCACTTTGAAATTGAATATAAAAATATAGCAAACTTTCGAACATTTTACTTTAAAAACTCGCTTTGTTGTCCAGTCTGCGGTATTAAATTTGGTTTAATTTCTTCCACTTATATTATTTTAATTTGAAAAAATAGATTCCATATTTTTAATAAAAAAATATTTTATAATAATTTTATATTATTTTTTTACCATAATTATTAGTGAAATTAATTAAAATTAATTACAACAATTAAGAGAAAAATCAATTTAATAATCGAGTAAACCATAAACTTAAGAGAAATAATGACCTAGTAACTTGTCCAAAAAACTTTGGATGTCCATATTTAGACCTTATACTCCATTTTCTATATTTTTTTACCATTAATGGATCTATTTTTCATAGGAAAAACATAGGTGTAATTCCCTTTCCAATAAATTTACAAGAATGTCACTCTCCATCCACTATAAAAAGACACTCAACCCTCCCATATCCACAAACCTATAAAACAATTCTTATCAACCAATATCTTCCCAAATATAACCTCAAAATTCCCCCCATAAATCTAGAAAACTCACCTTATGCATAAATCCATCCAATTAATCCCTTTGTTGAGAACCAATATGAGTTACCTGAATAAGAGGTTATATCCATCCTTGATCTCTTTAGTTTTATTTATTTCTAAATTTTGATTATTTAATGCTTATATAACAACATAATTCTCCTCAATATTTTATCTACACTTACACACACTTCCAGCTTATAGGTAACGAACTTATTATTCTTATGTACGGTGAACTATAGCCTCATGAAATGAAGTTGTCCGTTCTTCCTTTACCACCTATCATCTGTGAAAATTTTTATGGATACACTATTTATATATGATATATATTATAGTTATAATTTATTTATTTTTATTTAATTATTTTTTAACACATACATTTATGCACTCTATTTTTTGGGAATACGATAACATCGTTTGTGGAAGTGATGACTATCGGCTCCTCAAAGAGATGTGATTCATTCAAGCTATACATGGAAATTATTAAAGATATTTTTAATAAAAAATATGGGAAATAAATGAAATCTATATGATATTAATGACATAGTGACCTTTTTTGAAATATATTATATCCTTTTTCTTTATTACCCCATTTACTCACTAAAAAAGTGATAATGTTGTTCGTGAACGTGTGGACTACCGCCTCCTCGACGTGATGTGAATCCCTTCACATCACAATAATTATATATATAATTATATATGATTAATAAAATGTTATTTATTATATAATTATAATTATGGAAATATATAAGGTTACTTAGCTTCTTTTTATAACGATTATTGAGAAATGGGAACGTTACTCATGCGTACGTACAGCCTACTGTCTCCATGATTGCAACATTGGTTCATTTTTCAAAACCATCTTCAATAATTGTTTTTAAAAGTAAAATTTATGTATTAATATGATTATTATTTAATTATTATTTTTCTATAAGTATTTTTATAATGGCCCATTTGACCATATTCGACCTACCAAATTCCTGTTTGACACGTGAACCAAGTTTAGTCAAACACACCCAATATAAACATAATTTTTTAAGTAGTTGAATAAAAAAATTGTAATAAGTGAAGTAAAAGTAAAAATAAAAATGAAAAATGTTATGAATAAATTAAATAATTAACAGAAGTTTATTATTTACTAATATAAATACACACGTGATAAGTCACAATCATGGAAAGGGACTTTGTCTCAATTTTATTTCATTAAGGCATATTGTAATGTTATGCACCATGTTTATTTTATATGGTGTATATACTACCCTTTGAAATGTTATATAATTAATATCTTTACTATAATGATATTATAAGTTTTATTTAATGTTATTACATCATGTTTAATATGATTCAAATGTTTCAAAGTGGTATGGGATTCTTTAGAATGATTAAAGAACATTTTCCTCAAGAATATTTCTAATGATCTTTCATTGGTATTTCCATTCATCAATATAAAAAACCTTGTTGTTACTTTTCCTTCACTAAGTAAATGTTGATAAATACATATTCTTTATTAAATATGGATATTTGTTAAGGAAGATTATGTATTTCTATTATTTGATATGAGGAATGATTTGGAGTAGCAATGACGAGTGGGGACCAAAATTTATATATCCCCTAATGCATCAACATTTTCTCATGATAAAAATAATTTCACCAAATTAAATATGTTTCTACCTATAGTTTTGAACCATATTGTGAAATTTCTTGATGATATAGGTTTTCATGTTCCTCGGATATGACATCCAATAATTAATCATTTCCTTTATATATATTTCAGTTATTATTATTATTAGTCATGATATTTTCAAATGATAAAATCTATGGATGTATTTTATTCTCAATTTATTGATTAAATATAATGTGTTTCAATTTCATACATTTTAATTGTGATTATTCTTTATATACTTATTTTAATGTTATATGTTCTCAGTTATTTACCTTTACATGTTGATTTATTCTTATTGATTCATTATTGATTCCTCCTTACATGATCTTACTGAGCATTTATGATCACCCATATTTTTTTCCTTTCCCCATGATATGAAGAATAAATCTTTGAATGGGATTTCAAGGATGTAGTTCATTTATTTTTATTTTATATAATTCTTTGTTTTCATTTCCCAATGTACCATGGTTATCATGTATGTAATCTTGCTTTCCAAGACTACTAAATTGATCGGTCTTTCAGGATTTGATACCTTGTAATCATACTAATGTAATAAAATAACACACCAACTCTAGGCTTCTGGGGTCGGGGATATATATTTAGAATCAAATAATGTTTAGTAGAAACCTTGGGAACTAGATTTTGGAAAAAAAATATATTAGAAAACATAGACCTAAGGTTTACATTGAAGATAAGTATTTAATAACAACCTATAAATTTTGGTAAGGTATAGATTATGTGGGTCTTTCTAGAAATACATCCTTGTCTGGATACTACAAGTTGACACAGTTCTGGTATAGATGTACCTAGAGGTAACATATCAGACAAGGTGTGTTGGGCCTAACATGAGCATAACCTAGTACACGACAATGGGCCTTACTGTGCACCTAGTTTGACACTCCCTAGGGATATGCTTAGGATAATTAAAATTTTCATTAAAAACCATTATAAAGGATTTGAATAGATAACGACAATGAATGACCAAGACTAAACATAAGGTTTTTTAGATTTAATATAAGGTGTCATGATTTATAAATCCTATAAATGATAATATGGAGAAACTCTATACCAAGGAAGTGCCTGTTTTCAAATAAAACAGATGAAGTATTTACGTATTGAGGTTGTATTAAAAACCTTAGTTAGAAGGCTATTTATTGACTAACCTTATTTCAAGTAATTTCATCATATTTATTTTTGGAATTATATCAATATGTTTTTAGAAAATTACAATCTATAGGATGGATGACAAACCATCAAGTTTAGAAAGGCTGTGGTATTTGAACCCATGGCCGAAGGACGATAAGGGTTTCACGCCAATCATTGATCTCACAATGTCCTAGTTAATTTTACATTGTTTTTAGTTAAAAATTTGAGGAATAAATATTAATGATGAAAAGGTAGTGTTACTTTTTATGTTAAGAGATTAATTTATTAACCATATTGGATTTCAATAATAGTTAAAGGAAAATATCTAGACTCTTCACTATTTTATGGTCCTTATAATCCGTTAAAAGATTATTTTAGTACTCAAAAGTTAATTTTTGGATATTCATTTCCTTATGTATGGGATGAATTAGAATTTTATTAAAGCATAACCAAAACATGAAATTGTTCCAATGGAATTGAAACATATCAAGTAAATGTGTTTCCTTTTATTCTTGGATAATAAAATAATTCCTCAATATCAGTAAAATGATCTTGAAAAAAATGTTTTCTTAATACCATAATTTTTGTTAAACTGATGGTATCCAAATAATCAAATATTTATGAATTTGAGACCCTAAAATTTAGATTCATCATTCACTTTTTTTTATTGATGAACAAAATAACTCTCTATAAATATTTGGGCTTTTCCTCTATGTATTTATAACCACATTTTATTAATGTTCTCCTACTTAGAGACCTAGTTATATGTTAGTCCAAGTGACATTTATAATTATCATTCTCTCTGATTAAGAGAATATTTTATGAACCCTTATCATGATGTGGGTTTTAAACATTGGAAATATCAATAAATTTATTACCAAATTTGACTTTTAATTGCGAGTAGGAAATTTAATTATGGTGGGGAGAATGTAACACCCCAAAATTCTAAAGTAAGAACATTGTATTCAATAGCATGTATGACACGCAACACCAAGCGCATAAATAATATAATATCCTGAGGCTCTTTATTATATTTAATATTTTAAATGAATTAAATCTATGTTATATCTTTAATTTCACATGATACTAAGTTAGTGTGTGTCACACAAAACATTTAGTTTCTTCGAGGATTTTCATTACACACAAGACAGAGTTTTACCAAGCAATAATTGATTATTAAAATATTATTATTTAATATACAAAGAAATAACCTAGATATTAAATTATATGTTATAAATAGTATTAACTAACTTATTAAAGTATATTTTTTATAAAAATATAAAAATAATTCATAGGTTACCAATTAATTAGAAATATATATGAAAACCAATTAAATATAAATGAAATGTTTTTATGCTAACAAGGTCTTTTATCCTAATAAATTAAATTAATTACTATTATTGAATGATAGTAATGATATATATATATATATATTATTTATTCATTCAAATATTTTTTACATTCATCCAATAGATTTTATAAGCATAAGATAAGAACAAACCTAATATTTTGAGTAAAGACAATATTTTTATAAAGGCCCTTTTACGACCTTTTAATGGGGAACCAATTATAAATAAAAATTTCGAACATTTTATCAATTATATATTTCAAAAAACCATAATTTTTTAAATAAAAACCTAATAATTATATTAGGGTGAATTTTTGGTATTTTTTGTGAAGATTTGTTTTTGGGTGAATAGTAAAAAATATTGAATTTTAATTCAAAACTTCTTTTTCTTCTAATTTATTTATATGGTTAAATTATATTTTGTTTGTTTTTAAAGTTTTATTAGATCAATTTTAAATATATTAATACAATTTAGGTCATTATAATCAATTTAACTTTGAAATTGAATATAAAACAAAACATACTCTTAAACATATTACTTTAAAAACCCTCTTTGTCATCTCATCTGTGGGATTAAATTTAAATTAATTTATGAAAATTTTATTATTAGAATTTATAAAGATAGATTCTATATTTTTAATAAGAATAATTTAAACTTCCTAAAAAGTTCAAATTATTTTTTTACAGGAAATATAAGTGGGTAATAAAAATTAATTTCAACGATTAAGAGAAAAATCAACTTAAAAGGGGAATAAACCTTAAAATTAAGGGACAAAATGACTTAGATTCTTGTAAAAATTAAATTAGATGTAAATATTTCTAAACTATCTTCCATTTAATCAACTTTGTACCAATATTGGATCCACATGTCATAAGAAAAACATGGGTGGAATTCCCTTTCTGAAAAATTTACAAGAATGTCACTCCTCCACTACTATAAAAGGCACTCACACCTCCCAATTCCTCACACCTCTAAAGACAATTTTGATAGACCCTTATCTACCCAAATAGATTCTAATCATCTGTAACCTCAACATAGATTCCTCACATTGGTCATAAATCTATCCAATGGAGCCCTTTGGTGCAAACCAAAAGGAATTACCTGAATAAGAAGTAATATCCTTCCTCAAGAACTATAGTTTAATTTAGATGATTATATAACAACACTAGTATCCTAAATATACTTATATGTTGAAAAATTATGTGTTATACCTAAAATTACATAAACTTCCCTCTAATGGGTAACAAAAATTTTGTTCTTATGTATAGAGAACTACCACCTCACGAAACGATGTTGTTCATTTTTCCTTTACCACCTCTCATGGGTGGGAATTATGTAGGAAACACTCTTTATATATGATATATATGATATTTTTAATTTATTTATTCTTATTTAATTATTTTTTAACATATACCTTTATGTACTCTATTTTTTGGGAATATGATAACATCGTTTGTGGATGTGTAGACTACCGCCTCCTCAAAGCAATGTGATTCATTCACGCTATACATGGAATGTATTAAGAATGTTTCTAATTAAAAATATGTGACATAAATTAAATAAATATTAAATTAATTAAATAATTTCATTTCTTTAAATATAATATATCATTATTTAGTACCCTTTTAACACACTAAAATAGTGATAATGTCATTCGTGGACCAATGGACAATTGCCTCCCCAACGCGATATGAATCCTATTACATCACAAGAATTATATATATAAGTATATATCATTAAATAAAATGTAATTTATTATATAATGATAATTATTTAAATATATAATGTTACTTACCTTATTTTCATCAAGATTATTGAAAAATGGGAACGTTACTCTTGCGTATGTAGGGCCTACCATCTCCATGATTGTAACATTGGCTCATTTTCCCTAAAAATATTTCATAATTGGTTTTAAAAGTAGAATTTATGTATAAATATGATATTTATTTCAGGAATAATATTATTTATGTGTTTATATAATTACCCCTTTGATCATTGTTTACCTACCAAGGTCATTTTTGACACATGAACCAAATTTGATCAAAAACAACCAACATAAACTTAATAGTTTAATTAGTTGTAATAAACATTTTAATAAGTGAAGTAAAAGTAATAATAAAATTTAAAGAGTTTATGAATTAAGTAAATAACAAAATTAATATTTACTATTTAGGAATATAAAGACACACTTGACAAGTCGGACTCAAAGTAAGGTATTTCATCTCAATTTAATTTCATGGAGACATATTGTAAGGTTATGCACCTAGTTTATTTAATATGGTGTATATATTACCCTATGACATGTTATATCATGAATATAATTCCTCTCATGATATTATAAGTTTTGTATAATGTTATTACTTCATGGTTAATATGATTGAAATGTTTTAAAGTGTTATGCGATGTTTTGGAATGTTTAAAGATTATTTTCCTCAAGAATATTTTTAATGGTATTTCAATGGTATTTACATTCATCAACATCAAAAAACATTGTTGTTATTTATCATCCACTAGGGAAATATTCATAAATCCATATTATTTATTACATCTAGATATTTGATAAAGAATTTTTTTTATTATTCGATATGAGGAATTCTTTGGATAGGAAATGACGGGTGGTGCCAAAAATTTATATAGCCCCTCGATATATCGATAGGTTCTAATGAGACAAATGAGTTGGACAAATTAATCAAGTTTATACCCATAGTTTTAAATTATCTTTTGAGTTCTCTTGATAGTATAGGTTTTCATGTGCCTCATACATGATGTCTAATAAATAATAATTTCCTTCAAATATATTTCACTTATTATTATTGTAATCCATGAGATTTTCACATTACAAAATATATGGATGTATTTAATTATTAGTTTATTGATTAAATAGAATGTGTTTTAGTTTATTATATTTTCATATTGATTATTCCTTATATATTTATCTAAATGTAATTTTTTCTCTATTATTTACCTTTCTATGTTGATTTATTCTTGTTGATTCATTACTGATTCAGCTTTATTTACACTTACTAGGAATTTGAGCTCACCCTTATTTTGTTTCCTTTCTCCAAAATATGAAAAATAAATATTTCAATGAGATTTCTAGGATTCATTTCATTTTATTTTATTTTACATCATTATCTATTTTTTGTTTCTTAATGTATTATGGGTATCATTTATGTAATATAGATTTAAATACTTCTAAAATGATTGATACTTCCATATTTGATTACTTATAATCATGACAATGTAATAAAAACATTTATCTGCTCTGAGATTCTAGGTTCATAGAATTACACTCTAATTTTCTCCTAAGAAAATAAAGGGTATATCCTAAAGAGTTTATACTTAACATTTAATTTGGATACCCTTTATAATTTTTCAACCTGATAGTAATTTGTGACTCATTTATTCTATTTTTTATACAATATAACTTTTACATACTCCATGAAAGGTAATTTCTTGGTGAGCTAAGTCTTGAATTTTAATTAGACTATCCTTTACATGTTTTCAACCTAAAAAATAAAATCTATCTCTCAAAATTTTAGTTTAAGGTCTTTAAATTTGGACCAAAATTGGGTCACCAAACTTTAAGGATACACATGTTAGACAAAATGTGGTTGATGTTTAAGGTCTTATATCTTTGACCAAATGTGAGGTTTCATATCTTGTGATATGGGGAAAAAAACCTGATGTGAATGATGAAAAAAAATCTATAATTAATACCTATATAAATGGGAATATATAAACCTAATGTGAATAATGTTCCCACACATGTAGTCTTAAAGGGGATAAAATTTTCATTTTGTTTAATGTTATACTAATAAGACTGATGGTGAATAATGTTTAAAAAATACATATTATACTAATTTTAATGTTTTAATTTTATAATAAGGGTCTAATTGATCTTATTTGAATGAGGAATATATAAATTGGGATGGGTTTTGATAGTGATGAGATTTATAGTTAGGCTTGAAATGTGAAATCTGAGTTTCAGTATGTATCATGTGGTAATGTGAATCAATCCTCTCATAGTTTTTAATATAAGTATTTTTTATCTAAATATAGGACCATTGGAGGAAATACAACATTAATTATAAAACCCATACACTATTATAGTGTAAAGTATCATATGGGAAGTATATTTTTTACTTTCCCTAAGATAAGAGATATAGGAATCACTATGTATCACGTGATAACATGAATCAATGCATACATAGCTCTAGGTAAGAAATATAATCTATATATTTAGATAATTTATATGATATTATGGTAGAAATTTATGGGTTCTCTAGTGAGAGAAGGAAGGATGAAATTGGTTTTGTATTTGTAAATGTCTCATCATCGGTGAATACTCGGGCATAGTAATGGAATGTGTGGCTAAGCTTAGGAATTTTGATCATGGTGTCCCTGCATATCCCATAGAAATGGGGATTAAGACACATGTAGTTATATTAAAGGTGAATTTTCTTCATAGGTTAAGTTAACCATGAAATTATGTAAGGAAAAAAATTATCAATCAAAGGTTATAAGAAATATAACTCTCACATAGATTTAGATCTTATGTAGGCGATAATTTTCAATTTCAGGTCACATGGAATAAAATAATCCAACCAATTTAAGTTCATATGGGATATACCTCTATGAATTATTTAATATCATATGATATAGACTATATACATTATAGTTTATATATATATGGTAAGTACCATGTCCCATATAGTTTAAAGTCTTACAACAAGGGCCTTTGATTCTTGAAGTTTTTGGTCATATTGATTTGGAAAAATTATCACATAGTTTATGATCATGTGACTTAGATACTCCTCAATAGTTTTAGTAATCCATAAGGTCATAAAACATTGAGATATTTTAATCTTTTTTTATATGGGGTACATGGAATAAGTAAATCATGTTATCAAATTTCTAAATCATAGAAAGTGTAATGTTTATTGGTCAAAATAGGATGACCATTAGTAATGGAAAACCACCTCTACACTATAAAAAAGTAGATCCTTGGTTTATGGTGACTCTTTTCTAGTACCAAACATATACCCTAAATGTTACTTATATGACCAAAAAAAATAGTTTTTCACTATTTATTTATTGTGGTTCCATTTTTATGTGTTGATGAAACCTTTAACAATTTATATTAGAGGGTAAAAAAAGTGGAAAATTTTAACTCGAGGTTATGGTTACCTAAAAGAATAATATTGAATCAATACTATTGAATTCTCCAAGAGAATAATACCAACTCAATTATTTTTGGTTGGTGGTTATTCAGAAATCAAAGGTATGAAATAGGTTGGTTGAAAGAGGATATGTCCAAAATGGTTTGGAATAATTTGATATCACATCATCATGGGTTGGGAATTATATTCGAGAAAAATGAATTGACACTAATGAAAAAGGAGGATAACTTGAACCTCAAAAGAAATAAAGTGACGTATAAAGATGTAATGGGATACATCTTGGTCATTGGTTATATAAACCATCATATTTATAAGATAGATTCTATATTTCAATACCTTTTTATCTCTCCTAAATAAAAAAAGAGGGGCCAATAAAGAATGAGTTCACACATAAATGAAGGAATCTATTTTAGCATCATATTTGATTAGCCACTCTGAACTTTTTTAGGTCATATAGGATTGACCATTCTCTATAGTTTAAGGTCATGTGGTAAGGACCTTGGGTCATGAATTATAAGTAATTTTTACTATGACCTTATATAATACTATTTAAGGTCTTACATCATTGACCTTGTGATGCGTATCTTAGAGTCCTACAATAAAAACTTTATGATGTTCAGTTTAGAGTCATACAGGAAAGCCTTTGTATCTATTATTGAATTTCATGAACTATGCATTTCTTTTAGAGTCATAATGACTCTCATTCATTTCATATGAGTATTGTTATTATATAACTCTATTAGTTCTTTATATATCTTCTTCTTGAGATAGTATTTAAAGACAAATAATTCTTCAATCATAAGTACCAAAAATTGAAGGTAGCGGAAACAATTGATATGATATTTTATGATTTCTTCCTTGGACATTTTTTCATAGAATATTAAGAAAATAATGATATAATGAATATATGGTGTATATTTCCAATTTCTTAGACCTAAGGTAATATACCTTGTTATATCTATTATTGAGAGATATATGATCATTATTCCTTTATATACATTGTGTGTTCTACTAAATAATTGAACAGTAAGAAATGGATATTTTGATGTTGATGGCCCCATTATCCCATCATGAAATTAATTATCAATCTAATACATAAATATGAAACACTACTTGATTATATTCCCTAATAATATATTATTCCTAGTGGAAAACTCAAGTGGGATGAATTGAGTTTCTAATAAACTTTCTATTTAAAAAAAATAAAAATTATATCCCCCAATTTAATTAAATCACCCAGTTAACAAAAAAATATAGAAATATATAAATAAATTTCAAATATCTTATCCAAAATTTGATTAAGGATTAGTTAAAATAGATTTTAAATTACTATATCTTTTGAAACTAATTTACTTAACCAAACACTTTATATAAAACACAAATTAGGATTAACTATTAGAGTAAAATTTTGTTTTTATAATAAACTAAAATAAAAAAAATTTGAGATAAATATTGAAAACAAATCATATAAATTACTATGTAGAAATTTAATAATGGTTTTAATCTCAAGATAAGACATAATCCCCTCCACATGGAAATCCCATGCTTCTAAGTAGTTTATTATAAAATAAACTGATCTACAACATGGATTGAGTTTTATAAAAAAACAGCACATAGGGATTTTAGGGGAAAAAAGCATCTTCTATAGTTATACATGGGATAAAATAAGTATATGTCACAAAATACCTATTCCATAATTTTTCATGGGAATACAAGTGAAGAAAATTGAGAGAGTGAGTCAAACACTCTCTAGTTTAGTATAGGAGATTGTGTTTTATGAATATACAAAGTAATTCTAAACACATCTCAAAGGTAAATAATAAATATAAAGATCAAAATATTAGAGAATATAAAAATTTAGTGAATATAAATTTAAATGGGATTTATTTCTTAGAAGTCTCTTAAAATATTTGAGATAAGATTCCACACGGTTTTCACAGAAAGTAAAATAAAACATAGTATCATTGATGTTCTAGAAAATCCATTTTTCTTTATTGGTTCCTTTTTCACTATATATTATTCTCTTTTTTACATATTCACCATCATCAAACACTAATTTATCTTCATTCATGAGGAGGAACTTCTAAATATATATCATTCTAGAAGATCTAATTATTTGTTGAAAAACAATAATAAAGTAATATGGATCCTTGTACTGAGTAGAAAATCTAGAAATATTGACGTTTTATTTATTCATTATGAAGTTTTTTTAATAATAATCATTTTTAAATACACATTCTTTTGTATAGAATTTAATTCCATAAACTATCTATTGAATAAATAATTTTTGAAATTAATTCTGGATTTCCACGGTAACTCTACAAGTTGTAGATTCACTTACGATAGTATCTTGATTTGATGGTAGTATCCTTTGGTTGTAGATCACTAGAAGTAGATACTTTTATGGTATAAATACTATGGACATAGTAGTAGCACATCCTGTAAGTAGCACAAAATGGTGGTAGATAATATTAGTGGTAGCATTGGTCAACTATAATTTTAGTGGTAGCTTTTCCTTGATTGTTTCATCTATGGAAAATGGTAGATATTGGAGGTAGGATCATTTGACAGTAGCACTGTATGATATTCTATGGTAGCTCTGGTCAATAGTATAATATCCTGATGGTAGATCATTATAATTGGAAGTATATGTTTTCTACTAATGATATATTTAACCCTTATCTAAATTTCACAAATATTTATATAATATTATTTACTATCATAAAACATTAAACTTATTATAAACATAAAAAATTTATTTATAGTTATTAAAATAAAGAAGTGTTGGACTAAGACAACACAATAAATGGTGGGGGTAGAAATTAGCATGGTCTCTCAAACATGCATCATCAAGTCTCTTAATCCAAGAGATCTCAATTAAATTATTCTCCATAGAAAAGTAAAAATACCTAAAAACATGATATCACTTGAAGAAATATAACTTTTTTCATATTCCTCTACTATGTTGACATTATTTTTTTTTTATGCATGGAATATATGAATTGAAAGGAAAGGGACATGGTTGAATTTGGGATTTAGGTGGTAGTGTCTCGATCTAAATCAATTTTGGGAAAGGTTTTAAAGATAATGATGACTAGGATATCAATGGTCCCACCCCTATACTAGATAACTCCAAAAATATTGGGGATTTTGTTATGATCACTGAGGTAAAAGGATATTCATAACGCACCGGATGAGGGTGTAAATAATATGAAAATGTCTCTATCCCTATGGGTTAGGGTATTTCATTTAAAGGAGTACTATTGTAGAAAGATTCAATCATTTCACTATGGTTAAAATATCCCCAATTATCCACTAGGGTAATGATTCATTAAAGGGTATGATGGCATATGTGAAAAAGTAGTGAGTGTGGGGATTTAGCCTAAAAATCATCACAAAGGGAGGTTATTTCTTAGGGTAACTATGCAATTATTTTTAAAATATCTTCATTTTCTCATATAACTTAAGTGATCTGGTCTTCAAAAAAATATCTTTGATATCTTTAGGTGTTATATGGTTATAATATAAGATAACACCCTTGCCTTTATCAATAGTATAATGAGTTGTTAGGGATGGGAGTCTAGGTGGGGACCCCATTGAGTGGATCTTCCTTTTACATTGAGCACATGATTTATAAATATTGAAATTTGAGGTATCAATAGGGATGAATATCCCTTATTTAGAGGTAGTTGGGCTATCAATGATATCTTGTTCACCAATTCTAGGATTAGATGATGGGGAAACCTATCGAGCCATATATTATTGTATAAAAGTGTTATCACCTCTATCAATAGTTCACTCTTTTGGATCAGCGGAAAATCCTATTGAGACCAACAGATTTTTTTGGGGTAATTATTGAGTTTATAAAGAAGAAATTGAACTTGGGATATTATTGATACCTAAGGATAATTTTATATGATTCAAAGATGGTTAATTTTCCTCTATAATTCTATATTTTTTTCTAGATAAGAATAATTAAAGAAGAAGAAGTTGATATGTTTATTGTGTTGGATTTTATAATCAATACACAAATCATATTCAATGTCACATAAAATAAGGTTTTTTAATGTAATCTGAAGGCAATTGAGAATTTTAATGGATTTTGAAAGTATTTTGGAATTATTGAGAAGTATTATAGAGATTTTAGAGTTATGAAGAATAAGTATAAAATCAATCGAAGAATGGAATGTGTAATATTTTTATTACTAATATATGTAAAAAATTATGTAGAAGACATGAAATGTTCAAAAAGTTAAGAAATTTCTCCAATATGTATGTTTTTTTTAGTAAATACATAATATATTTCT
Source organism: Viscum album (assembly GCA_963277665.1). Lineage (NCBI taxonomy): Eukaryota > Viridiplantae > Streptophyta > Magnoliopsida > Santalales > Viscaceae > Viscum > Viscum album. The sequence continues at coordinate 2,092,892,046 of OY728152.1, forward strand.
CAATATTATAAATGAATCAAAGGGAGATAACTTCTTGAGATGAGTAAGATATTCCTGAGATGTATAAAAAAATTTAATACACGATATATTTTGATATCATATATATGTTTTCTTTTTGTGTGATAAAATAATTGGATATATCCAAATTTACAAGGGTGTTACATAAGTTTTTATATATATTATTTGATATTTAACATATTTTTTGAGATGTGTAAGATATTTATATGATGTATAATTTTTTAAAAAATATTGCATAATATTTTTATATGATATTTAATATATATTTTTCAGAAGTATAATATTATAATTTTATAAAAATATAAGATATTCATAAGTTTATAGCAGTTTCTAAAAATTAGCATAGGATTTTTTAGAAGAATGTTTTCTAGAATATAAAAGGGAATTCATGACTTGGGTTAAATCAGACGATATTGAAGCAGGTATTTATGGATAAGATATCAAAAAGAAAAATTGTGATTCAAGTAGAGAAAGAGAAAGGATCACACCATGTAAATAATATTACACTGTGAAAATGTAGTCTTTAATAATAAATTAATATACTTCTTCCATAATGAGTAACCATGAAAATTTATGTTCCGGTTATTCTAAGGGAGAAAGATGGTTTGGATAACAATGAAAGAAGATGTTTTTAGTTGAGGAAAACTGTTTGAATACATAATTATAATACCTAGATATTTTGGTTTATATTTTCTTTTCTAAAGAACACTATGCATGATAGTGTACACCACATGCAACCCCAGGTATAAATGAACTACAGAATAATATTAATTAAATATAACTTGTATAACCTAATCGTTGGGCTGGCAGGTATGAATAAGAATAACTAAATTATGAAAATATATAGAAAATATTTCCTTAATAAAAATAATTAATTAAATTAATAAATTTAACATTCTACTAATTTTTTTATAAGGAAAAGAATAAGAGTAAATTAATTTTTTGTTTCAAAATTACTTTTATTCAACAATGGATTTTATTTTATTTTGTGCATAGATATTATAATTAATTGATTCTAATTTTATAAATAGTTTTTAAAAATTAAAATATATTTTATTAAATTATTAAGAAAATATTATCTTAGAGTGATTTTTTTTTTAAGTTTAATTTTTCAGTGAATCATGAAAAATATCGATTTTTGTAAAACTGGCATTTCTTTTCTTTAAACCATTTAGTATAAAAGTATCATTATGTTTTATATTTGGTATTAAAGTGAAATAATATCTATTTTATTTAAATTAAACCAATTATTAGCACTAGGATCAACATTTTATATGGTTTTTATATACGTAAAATTTTTAGGCTTAAAAACACATTTTTCTAAAAACTATTTCTCATTGAATTTTATGTATTTATAATAAAATTAATTTATTCTACTTTTAAAAACTGATTCATGATAATTTTATTACATATTTGGAAACTTGAGGCTTAAATTTGTTAAATATTTCCTTTTAAATTTATTCATTATTAATATTAATAATGGAAAAATCTATCACCACAGTAAATGGTAAATCAGGTAATTATGGTTAAAAATAATGCGATGAGGAATTAAAAATCAATCCAACACTTCTTTTTATGTAATTTTATGAGATTATTTACACCATATCCATATTAAATTTTAATATATGGAATTTTTATTTTATTTTTCTTTGATAATTATATTTATATTATTTTAAGTAAAGAAAAATACAGTATGTCACTCTCTTGCCTTTAAATTTCTCTTATATGTTCACATAGTTATAAAAATAAGTTTTTTATTAATATTTAAAGATATTTTCATAATAATTGAAATATTTATATGAAGTTAATTTGTTCATAATCTTTAGTTCTCATATAATTACAATAAATTCTTAAACAACACTAACATAGTGTTTGTTCAAGTAGTATAAAAATCTAGTAAATGATTTTAAAAACATTAAAAGTTATATAATTTAGAATAATTATTGAGTTACATGAATTATGTAGATAAATATAAAATATTTATAATACTTTAAAATCTTATATTCTAGTTCCATTACTATATTAATGTCTTTAAAATAAAATTAAATAAATAGTTTCAAAAATGATATTAATGACATTTAATAAAAAATATTATTATATTAAATTATTTAGTAACTTAAAAAATCATTTAGAATGGTTAGGATGATAAATGGTCCAAAATTTCATCTCTTTTCCATTTTTTATCCAATTTTTAACTTATAAGTAAAATTATAACCCTCTAAAATTGAAAAAAATTGTTACCACGATTATGGTTAAAAATGGTAACTAAAAAGGTTAATCCCAAGAATAAAATTTAAAATGATATATAAACCTATATAAATTTTATTTTTGGATTATATTAATACCATATAATCCTTATATTCTAATACTTTCTATTTTGGAACCATTTTACATGAGTTAGACACATATCATATTAAAATATTTAATATATTTCCAAAAGTTCCCCTCCCCTCAATTATATAATGGAACTATCTCTTCTTCTCCAATCATCTTTTAATCACATTATTTCATAAAATTCATACCAAAATGTCTTAAAAATTCACTCCCCATATTATATATGTGATTTGATTCCCAAAAAATAACTCTAAGGTCCTTAAGAAGATATCCAAAGGATGTATCTCTAAGAAAAGGTAGTCGTTTTAGCCAAGATATTTCATTTTTACCTATTCTTTTACTGCCTTCAATTATGTAATAAAATTTAAAATATAATAAAAATATCTTCTATAAATTAATATTTTATCATTTTTATGGAATAATATTTATTCATCTTTTTCTTAATCATGTCGGAGACAAAACCACCACTCGAGTGTACAGTGGACTACCGCCACACAAATCAAAGTAATTTTTCTCAATCCCCACCTCACATGGATAGTTATAATGATGTAACTAAGGAATATATATGATAATTATTAAATTATATTCATTGTTTAGATTTAATATATCATCTAATTCCTTACCCTTTAACCCATTAAAAATGATAATGCTGCTCATTCAAATGTAAAACTTTTCATCTCCACGAAGTGATGGGATTCATTTTACCTATCCATATTTCAAGAATGATTATAAAAAAATTATAATGAATAAATATAACATTTTTAACAATAATATAATTATTTATATGATAATGTTATAAACAATTCACAATAACCAAAACATCTGTAATGAATCATACATGATAAAACTAAACATATATCACCCAAAACAATGATAATAAAGAAAAAATGCTAACAAATGGGTTATAATTTTTTATAAGTGGATAATATTTGATATTATAAATATTAATATGGTTAAACTACTATAAAAAAGCCTATACCAATGGTTTAGAACTATTGGTATAGGTCCCCATACCATTGGTATAGGCATATGCCAATGGTTTTACAAACCATTGGGATAGGTAATTTAAATTAAAATACACAGTGAAGGATTGAACCCAAGACCTCTACCTTATATATCAATAACCTAACCACTAACCTAAAATTACTTTTGTGAAAATAATTTCATAAATATGTGTGTGTGTGTGTGTGTGTATTCATATATATTTTAATAGTAGATTTATTTGATGTTATTTGAAAAAAAACATTCATAAACAATATTGGAACCTATACCAGCGGTTCTCAAAATTGTTGGTATAGATCTATACCAGTGGTTTTGAGAACCGTTGGTATAGTTTCTTTGATATTTTGAGTTATACCAATGGTATCGGTAAAACTGTTGCATATAGTGGACATATACCAACGATTTTGGCCAAACCCAATGGTATAGCTCTTAATTACTAATCTATAACAATGGTTTTTTAAAAACTATTGGTATAGGTTGTCTACAAGACACCTATAACATTGGGTTTTCCAAAACTATTGGTATAGGATCTCTCTATGGTATTTATACTAACAGTTTGGTCCAAAATGTTGGTATAGGTAGCATATACCAACAGTTTTCTAAACCGTTAGTATAGGTCCATTGGTATAGCTCATATTTCTAGTAGTGTTCTAGTAAAAATTAATAAAAATTTTAAAATTATTATATAAGAGGTTAAATAATGTTCACCTAAGTGGAGGCATGAGGTAAGGATTTCATCTCAATTTCCCTTCATTGAGGGATGTTTTAATGTTATACACCTAATTTATTTTATAAGATGTATATAATTCCCTTTTATATGTTGTATAATAAATACTTCATACTTTATGTTATTTTATGATAAAATTCATGTAATTCATCCAATGGTTTTGATTCAAAAGCTACTAAAATAGTAAGGGGTTTCTTAACTTAATTTTGATTCATTGGGTTATACTTCTACTTTATTGACTTTGTTATGCCATGATTATGTGTGAAACTACCTCTGATTATATTATCTTTACGTCCCCTGGTTTTTTATGAATTTATATTTTATACACATAATTACTTCATTGATTAATTATCACTTCAATGATACGATCTTTATAATGGATTTCATCTCAATTTCTACTCCATTAAGACATATTTTCTATTATGCACATATATACTTTTATGTGGTCAATATGATGACCCTTTGATTTGTTTAAAATGAATATATATTTATTAATTATGATTAATGTTTAAATTCAAGTTTACACTTTCATTTTTTTACAATTTAAATGATACCAAAGAGGTAATAATTTATTTTAAAATCTCAATTTTCCGGGATTGCTTATATTTTTCATTGAAGGAATCTTATAATATATGATTCATAAATGTCACTTATTTTTTTATCCTCTATATATTTAAGTATTTTCCCTATTTTATTGATAATTTTCCTCTTTTGGAACATGAATCAATCAAATAAATGTTTAAAATAAAATCAAACCTTATTTCTCTTTTTGATAGGGTATATTTTTATTCCATGTCCATATTTTTAAAAAAATGTTTTACAAAAGTCCTTTTTACTTCTTAAATGATTTATTAAGAAAATTTTAAGTTATACTTAAATTTTAATAATTCTTGAATGTAATATTTCTAGTTTTTTCAAAATGGGTCATTTCTTATTTTCTTTTCAAAAAGTAAAAAAGAATGTTTCTTTTTAACATATATAGTGTTAACTGAATTTCCATCTGCTATAACCATTTTATAATATTTAGCTTCTTCTAAAAGTTTTAATTTTTTTTAAAAATTATTTAATAAAACTTTATTCTAAATGGTTCTCTTCCATTTTATTATATTCTCTAAAAGATTTTATTTTACTAAAAAATCTTCTTTTTTGATAAACTTTTAGTCATCTCTCGTCTCATAATTAATTTTTTACCATTAACTTTATCTTGAATCATTCACATTCTTATGATCATTTTCCATTATACATATTCATATTATTTGTATAATGGATATTCTTTTATCTTAAACTTTATACCATTTTCACATATGGTGTTTTACTATGAATGTTATTTGATTTACTGGGGAAATCATGATATTTTGTAATCTTTACTCAATACTGAATCTTTTTGATAAGGAATATTATTTATGAATTAAACTAATCATTCAATATACGAAAAATAAATTTTATATGAATTGATGGGTTGGTCCATAGATTATATATCCCCTTGGTGAATCAATATTTCTCACGAGACAAACGAATTGGCTAGCCTTATTAAATGGGATTTTGGTGTATACTTACCCATAGTTTTATCTGTCTTGGCACAATGTCATGAACCGAATTTGGTCTCCATTAAAACTGGCACCCGACACAGTTTGCGATAAGGCCCGAAGGGTGTTCCTGATCCCCACAGGCTGGAACATGTTCTCGGGTATCATAAAATTAATGTGGGAATGATTTACCTAAGTTTATAAACATATAACAACAAACAAATTCAATAAACCAAATCTGGATTTTTCAAACCAAACCATCTTTTGAAAAAATTAAGAACTGAATTACGTTGTTTAAAAAACTCTCAATGACTATAACAAAGGTAAAAAACCAAAAATCACATCCCAAGAACCTTCACATGGCAATATGAACTTCCCTCAAGCCACCTCCACAACACCACATCAATATGGACCACTAAAACCCGAACCATTGGCACAAAAACTGTACCCAAACCTGTAGATAAAATAACCAAGTCTACTTACACCCAAAGGTGTAATTAGGGTGTGATACAAATCCTAGTAGGATACAACCATAAATAGATTCCATGTGAAAAATATTAAAATATGAAAATCTTGTAAGTTTTTTAGAAAAAGAAATGCAAGTTATAATTTCTAAAGGATGCAACTTTAAATAAAAACATTTTTCAAGTGGACTATTTTAAAGAATCAACACTTTTAAAAATAATTCAAATTATACTGAAATTTCCATACAACCATAACATATTCCAACGTTAAGCACAAATTATCTAATGAGCACAAGCAATGGGAAAATAACCCCTAGGCACTAGCTCACTGTGGGTCCCAGATACCTCATATCTCGGGGAAAGTAACCATCACAATATCTATTCTCATGCACGAGCCGCTAGTAGGGATAATACCCATAACCTATCGGTCCCCAACATCATCATTATAAGGACCCATCCTTAAGAAATTATATAATCTTGAATTAAATTAATAATTCACATTGAGCGTCTTTTCAGGTTTAGAGTTTTAGAGAATTAGGAAAAAACTATTACATCTCAGAGATTACAAGGTAGACACATCTACTCATTTTCCATTTTTTCACAAAATATAAACTTTTTAACAAAAGATTCATGTCTAGTTCCATGTTTTATACATAATTACATTTCCTTGATCCCATACTTGACCGTATTCCACTTTAAGTCCTATGGAAAACATTTAAAAAACATGGGATGAGCACAAAAAGCTCAGTATGGGATATAAAAATATGTGAAGGAAACATTAGTCCACGTATAAGTAAGAATCAATGAAAACACACTTTAATCATAAAACATAATCACATTAACATACCTCATGAAATCATAATATTTATGAATAACTCATAGAAAACAAAATAATTAAAGGTAACTTAAGGCATTCATTGCATTCTTACGTAGAGAGTAACCCTCATGGTTACGTTTGGAATATCCATCATAGTATATTCCCAAAATCACTTTAGATAAACCTTAGCATTTAACTCCTTCGCATTACCCAATGCATTGGAGAGATATATCGGGCTCACCCGCCCTTAGTTTATCACGGAACCACCCGATTTCATAAACATTTCCCAAGAACCATAACATAATCATAACACTTCAAACATGCATAAAAGAAACATAAAATTTCCACATTTCAATCACAAGAGATCACATCATGATATTATCATAAACAAAAACATTTAATTAAATCATTACAACTCTATGAGAGAAAAATCCCTTTATTCTTTGAAAATATTAAAAGAATACATTTAAAAGAGATTTTAGAATCAAAGTGTCCCATACCACTTCGAAACTTTTGAAAGGGTTTTAAAACATTCATGTACCTATTAATAAATCCTTAAAACCATTTTTAAAACATGGACATGGATGATAAATGTTTAAAATAATAAATCTTTAAAACCATTTAAAACAATGTTTTAATAAAAGAGTCCTTTTCCATTTTGAACATTTAAATTATAAGACACAAGAAAGTAGACCATTTTCAAAACATTTAAATGACTTTGTTATAGACATAATATGGATATGGAATGTCAAAGGGGATGTATATACACTTTATAAAAGAATAAAAGTGCATATCATTAAGAAATGTCTCAATGAGAAGAAGTAGAGATGTAATCCCAATCAAGGATCATGCCATTAGAGCAAGGATAAAGAAATGACATAATTATGTGTGAAAAATATAAATACACTAAATATAAGTGGATACTCAGTGTAAAACAATAAAATGTCTTCCACACATATTCATATCATGACATAATCATGAAGTAGAGGTTTAACCCAAAGAATTGGAATTGGGTTAAGAAGTTCCCTTGCAAAAATTTGATAGCCTAACGGTGTCACATCAAATTTTAGAAAAAGAGTTGATGAGAGAGATAAAGGGTATCTCATCACATGGACATAAAATTTATAGCAATAATGATATATAAGAACATATCCCAACATAATAAGATGTAATTTAAAAAACAAAATAAAAATAAGTCTTTTAAAAAAATAGAAGGGTGAAAGGTTCCCTTATCAACTTGGGTATCTTTCGAAACGTACACCCCATGAAATAAGGACGATAAAAAATTGATGTAAATACTCATAAAAGAAATTATATTACACAAAGAGTAGAATAATGGATAGTACATACACCACTCAAAGAAAATGGTGGCAAATGTAGCATAAATATCACAGGAATAAAAGTGAGATGAAAAAATACCTTCTGAAAATTCGGCAGTCTAACAGCGCCACTTAAAACTTTCAAAAATGGATTTATGAGATCAAATAGGGTATCTCATAATATGAACATAAAAATTACAGAATTATTAATATAAAATAACATCCTCAAAGATACGAAAGATGAGCATAAATGAAATGACATAAAAGAGAGTACTTAAAAACAAAGAGAGAGGTAGGATCCCTTACCTCAAGTCCGACTTGTCTTGTTCGTTTCTTTATATTCCTGAATAATAAAGTTTGGTCAATTTATAATTTCTTAAGGACCTAATTTAAAGTTTATTATTCAATTCATATCACATATTATAATGTTATAATAATTAGTTAATTATGTGAGTTCATATCAGATGTTTTTATCGATGTTTGGTACATGAGTCAAAAATGAACTTGTTTGAAAATGATTGTACATGTAGTTATAAGTAAATCATATCCAGAATAATATTAATGATTTAAATATAATATATATCCAGTAAATATTCATTTTATACTATTCCATAACATTTGGAGATAAAAAGAAATGAAATGCACCATTCGTGGAGACGGTAGGTCGTACGTACGCATTAACGCTACTTTCATTTATTTGTCATATTAATGGAATTAAAAATAAATGAGAGATATATATATATTATCATTCAAGTATAATATATATGTTATATAGGTCACATATGTTCATTAATTTCATTCTTTAAACATTTCATGCATTGCATGAACGAGTCACATCACTTGAGGGGGCGGTAGTCCACACTTCCTCGTATGAAATTATCGCATTTACACAACATGAAATGCATAAAGGTATGTTTTAAATATAAAATACAGAAGCATATAGAAAACATAAATACCATATATTTCATATATAAAATATATTTACATCATAATGGCCACCATGAAAGGTGTTAAGAGAAGATTTAACAATCATCGTTTCGTGAGGCAGTAATTCGCCATCCACAGAAACAGAATTTCATTAACCATTAGACGGAGGTGTGTGTAAGTGTAGATCGAATCCTTCTCATAACAACATCCTAGTATATTTAAGATACTGTTTTTGTTACAAAATAAAGGAATAAAAAGAGTTTAGGGGGTTGGAGAAGCAAAATAAAACAAAAGAACATTGGAGAAGACTTTACCTTTAAATCGAGTAACTCCGCTTGGTTTGTACCAAAAGGATTTCTTGAAGAGATTTCTGCATAAGGGAGGGCTTCTATGATGAAGAGAGAGAAGTGGAGAGATAAAATTAGAAGATTTTGTCTGATCCAATGGCTTGAGAGGTGTGGGTAAGGTGGTACAGGTGGGGGCCTTTTATAAGAGGGAGGAGGGGTACTCTTGGAAAGTCAAGAAATGTTACATTATTATATAATGAGTTTTGGATTTTAAAGGTCCCAAAATTGTATATTTCGAGGATAAGGTGATAAGGGTTAGAAATCCACACATCCACTAGGTATTTTACAATTTTAAGTCTTAGATTTTACATTATCTATTCGTTTTATTTAAATCGTTCATTAATGAGGTAATCGCTACATCATCATGGTGTCATAAAAAAATTAATTTATTTAATGTCTAAAAATTATAAAAAAATACTATGATGTAGGAAATATTTTTAGATTTCCAATGAATATTTATAGTCTAATAGAGAGTTTATATATAAAAAATTAAAAAAAAATTACTTTGGTGTTACATACTTTGGTTACATTTTCCTTTCTTTAAAAAAATATGGTAGAAGGTCACTATCACACTAAAGTAGTTACATGGGGTCCCAAGGTTGGAACAAGGCATCCCATGGTCGGCCATGACAACACCAGTAGCATTAGTACACATTTTGGGGTCATTTTATATTTTTATGATATTATTTTATTACCCTTAACTACTCAGTTACAAATTAAACACAATAATTAAAGATAACTACCGTCGTTACTATTCATAATGTCCAAAAACAAAAGAGTCTTAATTACATTATTTGGACTTTCTGATTCCGAATATGGAATCCATTTTATCAAATTCCAAACATATAAATTGTAGTAATTAATTTAAAATAATTCATGTTGTCAAAACCAAAGACGGGTTTTTAAGATGTAAAATCTATCAAAAGATTGATTTATTTTTACATCCAATTTAAAAGTGAAATTACATTAAATGAAAAAAAAAATATTAAATGATAAAAAAATAATTAAATTACACCTTAAAACCCATTAAAATGAAAATCTAACTATATAAATAATTTGGATGAAAAGGCAGTTTTGAATTAAAATGCAGTATTTTTCATTATTCATTAAAAATGAACATTTGTCAGAAATATACCAAAATTTCACCCTAAGATAGATTTGATATTCCTAATTCAAAAATGATATCAATTTTACCAAATTCAAAACATAGAAGTGGCATTAATTAATTTTATAATCAATTCCTGTTGTCAAAACAAATAGCGTGTTTTTAAGATACAATATCTATTAAAAGATTGACACTTGTTTATGTCCAATTTCGAAGTGAAATTAATTGAAATTACCACAATTGGATTAAATGGTAAAAATATATTTTGAATACACTTTAAAACCAATTAAAAATATTATCTGACCATATAAATAAATTTGACTAAAAGGAGGTTTTGAATTAAAATACAGCATTTTACACTATTCATTAAAAAATGAACTTTATCGAAAAAATACCAAAAAATTATACAAAGTAAATTTTGATGTCCCGATTCTAAAAATAAATTTTATTTTGTCAAATATAACATATAAAATTTTAAAAAAATAGATTTAAAATGGGTTCTCCATCAAAAGGTGGTTAATCGACCTTTTAAAGAATATTAGAATATTTACGCTTAAAATTGGATTCATTCACATTTTAAGCATCCAACATTTATTGAATAAATGTAAAAATATTTGACAAGAATATGTAATCACTTTTTACTTAGTTCTATTCATTCCCTCCATTACATTGACTAAGAGTTTACTACCATTTACAATAATATTATTTTATTATTAGTGTGCAACATATGATTTCAAAGAAACTCGTTGTTGCGTATTGGGTACACCATCAAACATAGCATCCTCTTTTAAGTAATATTAATATTTTATTCACAAATATTAATATATATGATGATTTCATATTCATTATTTACCTGGGATGTTACATCCTTCCCCCTTTTGGGAATTGCGTCCTCGCAATTTTAAAATTGGGCTTGGAAACATTATTGACTGACCCACATCGGAAAAGGATTCAATTAAACTGTCACTTTAAAAGAAAGAAAGGGAAGTACAAAGGTCACCCAAGTTAACTCATACTAGGATTCCATATAGGAAAACATGGACATGGAAGAGAAAACAAAGGGTCATGTTCTGATGGAGAGTAATAGAAAACATGATTAGGAGAAAGTTAACCACAATAAAATCACAAAGTTGTGATGGTTTAAACAATATTTCATTCCCCAATAGGAAAATTTATTAGAAAATACTTTTTTTAGGTTACTTTTCATTGAGGAATTTATTTATGAGACTAACTAAATCCTAAGGAAACATACTTACTTGTTGTGTAGACTCTCATATCCTACTAGATTTCTTACACAAACTCATATTTTCTCCAAAAGACGAGTATTTAGGATGAATTCTTCACATTAAGAGAGCTATAATCAAATTTCAGAGAATCTTATAATCCAAAAAATAGAACTATATATTTCCCATGTATTTAGACCTTAATGAAAACCAAAAATAGTTAGTACGAGATCAGATAATACCCAAAAAGGATAATCCTTTATAAAAAGAAAATCTATTCTTAATCTCCAAAATTTGTCCAACAAAACCCAAAGTTCAACGAAGACCATTAGATAAACAATTTGTCCATAAAATTATTCAAAGTAAACAAAATTAATATTGAAACCCAAATCTTTGAAGGATTTAATCACATAGTCTTCCAAGGTAAATATTAACATTTATCTCCAAATAACATCAGTTGCTCTTAAATTCTCATATTGAAAAGCAATTAACCTAATCATATATCCTCCATGATAGGTCAATAATTTCCATCGATAACCCAAAATCAACTTATTCCTAATTCATAAGATCATATAACTAAAAATAATTAGTCATACTAACCAGGTACTTCACGTAGTCCAGTGGTAGGCGATAAATGCCAGTCACACTTTGGTTGTGGGTTCGATTCCCGCAACTTCGTCCAATGCGACGGGTTGTCACACGGTCTGCGTATTATCCTTTTTCAAAAAATATATAATTCTTAAAACATTCCCAAAAAGAGATAAAATCATAAAAAATAACCAAAACATGATTTTACCTCAAGTTTATCTCATGCCTTTCATTTTCCATCATAACATATAGTAACCCATAATTACCTCAAAAGTAAGGATCATATAAACCCTAATGGTTACCTTTATAATTATTGCCTGAAATTCCACATCGAGTTGGTTATCTCATTCATGATACATTAGATAAATCACCAAGGTTCAAGTGGTTAATCATGACTCCTGATATTTGGTTGAGAAAAACCACAAGAGTTCTCATTGCAGCTCCCATATCATTCAGTTGTTCTTTCAGAAAACCATCACAGTTTTCTTTACATCCATTGTCACTTTGGTGCCTGCTAGATCTAGCCATTTACTAAAACCAAAAAGGTCATTGTAAGCATATCAACAAAATCATCATGTACTAATGAGTAAGATAAACACAAATATATACTTACTCATTCACTTTATCTAAAAACTATGACTCTTTCTGAAATCCTAACCATTATGGTAATGTCACTTGTGCTTAAAAAATACCCTAACCTCTAAATTTATCTAAACCTACCTCTGATAGCAACTATAAGGACCCAGCCATAAAACATTACATAATCTTGAATTAAATGAATAATTCACATTGAGGATCTTTTCAGGTTTAGAGTTTTAGATAATTAGAACATAACTATTACATCTCAAAGATTACAAGGTAGACACATCTACTCATTTTCCATTTTTTCACAAAATATAAACTCTTGAACAAAAGAGTCATGTCTAGTTCCATGTTTTAGACATCATGACATTTCCTTGATCCCATCATTGACCGTATTCCACTTTAATTCAAGTGGAAAACATTTCAAAAACTTTGGATGAGCACAAAAAGCTTAGTAATGGATATAAAAATACAGAAAGGAAACATTAGTCCATGTATAAGTAAGAATCAATGAAAACACACTTTACTCATAAAACATAAGCACATTAACATACCTCATGAAATCATAATATTTATGAATAACTCATATAAAACATAAGACGTAAAGGTAACTTGAGGCATTCATTACATTCTTACGTAGGGAGTAACCCTCATGGTTACGTTTGGAATACCCATCACAGTATATTCCCTAAATCTCTTCAGAGAAACCTTAGTGTTTAAATCCTTCGCGTTACCCAATGCATTAGAGAGCTATATCGGGCTCACCCGCCCTTAGTTTATCACAAAACCACCCAATTTCATAAACATTTCACAAGAACCATAACATAATCATAACACTTAAAACATGCATAAAAGAAACATAAAATTTCCACATTTCAATCACAAGATATCACATCATGATATTATAATAAATAAAAACATCTAATAAAATCATTAAAACTCTATGAGAGAAAAATCCCTTTATACTTTGAAAATATTAAAAGAAGACATTTAAAAGAGATTTTAGAATCAAAGTGTCCCATACCACTTCGAAACTTTTGAAAGGGTTTTAAAACATTCATGTCCCTATAAATAAATCCTTAAAACCATTTTTAAAACATGGACATGGATGATAAATTTTTAAAAGAATAAATATTTAAAACCATTTAAAACAATGTTTTAATAAAAGAGTCCTTTTCCATTTTTAACATTTAAATTATAAGACACAAGAAAGTAGACCATTTTCAAAACATTTAAATGACTTTGGTATAGACATAATATGGATATGGAATGTCAAAGGGGCTATATATACACTTTATAAAATAATAAATGTGTATATCATTAAGAAATGTCTCAATGAGAATAAATTGAGATGTAATCCCAATCAAGGATCATGCCATTAGAGCAAGAATAAAGAAATGACATAATTATGTGTGACACATATAAATAAACTAAATATAAGTGGATAATAAGTGTTAAACAATCAGATTTATTCCACGCATATTCATTTCACGACATAATCATGAAGTGCAGGTTTAACCCAAAGAATTGGAATTGGGTTAAGAAGTTCCCTTACAAAAATTTGATAGCCTAACGGCGTCACATAAAATTTTAGAAAAAGAGTTTATGAGAGAGATAAGGGGTATATAATCACTTGGACATAAAATTTACATCAATAAGGATATATAAGAACATATCCCAACATAAGAAGATGTAATTTAAAAGACAAAAAAAATAATTCTTTTAAAAAAATAGGAGGGTGAAAGGTTCCCTTACCGACTTGGGTAACTTTCGAAACGTACACCCCATGAAAGAAAGACTATAAAAAATTGATGTAAATACTCATAAAAAAATTATATTACACAAATATTAGAATAATGGGCAGTACATAAACCACTCAAAGAAAATGGTGGCAAATGTAGCATAAATCTCACGGGAATAAAAGTGAGATGAAAAATCCCTTACGAAAACTCGGACGCCTAACGGCGCCACTTAAAACTTCCAAAAATGGAATTATGATATCAAATAGGATCTCTCATAATATTAAAATAAAAATTAAAGAATAAGTAATATAAAATAACATCCCCAAATATACTAAAGATGATCTTAAAAGAAATGACATAAAAGAGAGTACTTAAAAAGAAAGAGAGAGGTAGGATCCCTTACCTCAAGTCCGACTTGTCTTGTTTGTTTCTTTGTATTCCTGAATAATAAACTTTGGTAAATTTATAATTTCTTAAGGACCTAATTTAAATTTTATTATTCAATTAATATTACATATTATAATTTTATAATAATTAGTTAATTATGCGAGTTCATATCAGATGTTTTTGTTGATGTTTGGTACATGAGTCAAAAATGAACTTGTTTGAAAATGATTGTACATGTAGTTATAAGTAAATCATATCCAGAATAGTATTAATGATTTGAATATCATATATATCCATTAAATATTCATTTTATACTATTCCATAACATTTGTAGATAAAAATAAATGAAATTCACCATTCATGGAGACGGTAGGCCGTACGTACGCATGAACGCTACTTTCATTTCTTTGTCATATTAATGGAATTAAAAATAAATGAGAGATATATATATTATAATTAAAGTATAATATATATGTTATATAGGTCACATATGTTCTTTAATTTCATTCTTTAAACATTCCATGTATTACATGAACGAGTCACATCACTTGAGGGGGCGGTAGTCCACACTTCCTCATATGAAATTATCGCATTTTCACAACATGAAATGCATAAAGGTATGTTTTAAATATAAAATAAAGAATCATACAGAAAACATAAATACAATATATTTCATATATAAAATATAGTGACATCATAATGGCCACCATGAAAGGTGTTAATAGAAGATTGAACAATCATCGTTTCGTGAGGCAGTAATTCGCCATCCACAGAAATAGTATGTTCATTAACCATTAGACGGAGGTGTGTGTAAGTGTAGATCTAATCCTTCTCATAAAGAAATCCTAGTATATTGAAGATACTGTTTTTGTTACAAAGTAAAGGTATAAAAATAGTTTAGGGGGTTGGAGAAGCAATATAAAACAAAATAACATTGGATAATACTTTACCTTTAAATCGAGTAACTTCCCTTGGTTTGGACCAAAAGGGTTTCTTTAAGAGCTTTATGCCTAAGGGAAAGCTTCTATGATGAAGAGAGGTATGGGGAGAGATAAAATGAGAAGATTTTGGCCGATCTAATGGCTTGAGAGGTGTGGGTAAGGTGGTAGAGGTGGGGGCCTTTTATAAGAGGGAGGAGGGGTACTCTTGGAAAGTCAAGAAATGTTACTTTATTATATAATGAGTTTCGGATTTTAAAGGTCCCACAATTATATATTTCGAGGATAAGGTGATAAGGGTTCTAAATACACCCATCCAATAGGTCTTTGAAAATTTTAAGTCTTATATTTTACATTATCTATTCGTTTTATTTAAATCGTTCATTAATGAGGTAATCGCTGCATCATCATGGTGTCATAAAAAATTTAATTTATTTAATGTCTAAAAATTATAAAAAAATACTATGATGTATGAAATATTTTTATCTTTCCAATGACTATTTATAGTCTAATATATAGATTATGTAGAAAAAATTAAAATTGTTTTACTTTGATGTTACATACTTTGGTTACATTTTCCTTTCTTTAAAAAAATATGATAAAAGGTCACTATCACACTAAAGTGATTAAATGGGGTCTCAAGGTTGGAACAAGTCATCCCATGGTCGGACATGACACCACCAGTAATATTAGTACACATGTTGGGGTCATTTTATATTTTTATGATATTATTTTATTACCCTTAACTACCCGGTTACTAATTAAACACGATAATTAAAGATAAATACCGTCATTATTATTCATAATGTCCAAAAACAAAAGAGTATTAGTTACATAATTTGAACCTTATGATTCCAAATATGGAATCAATTTTATCAAATTCAAAACAAATAAATTGTAGTAATTAATTTAAAATAATTCCCGTTGTCAAAACCAAAGACGAGTTTTTAAGAAGTAAAATCTATAAAAAGATTGATTTATTTTTACATCCAATTTAAAAGTGAAATTACATTAAATGACCAAAATTGTATTAAATTATAAAAAAATAATTAAATTACACCTTAAAATCCATTAAAATGACAATCTAACTATATAAATAATTTGGATGAAAAGGCAGTTTTGAATTAAAATGCAGTATTTTTCACTATTTATTGAAAATGAACATTTGTTAGAAATATACCAAAATTTTACCCTAAGATATATTTGATATTCCAAATTAAAAAATGATATCAATTTTACCAAATTAAAAACATATAAGTGGCATTAATTAATTTTATAATCAATTCCAGCTGTCAAAACAAATAGCGTGCTTTTAAGAAACAATATCTATTAAAAGATTGACACTTGTTTATGTCCAATTTCAAAGTGAAATTAATTCAAATGACCACAATTGGATTAAATGGTAAAAATATATTTTTAATACACTTTAAAACCAATTAATAAGATTATATGGCCATATAAATAAATTTGACTAAAAGGAGGTTTTGAATGAAAATACAGCATTTTACACTATTCATTCAAAACGAACTTTATAGGAAAAATACCAAAAATTTATACAAAGTAAATTTTGATGTCCCGATTCTAAAAAAGAATTTCATTTTGTCAAATATAACATATAAAATTGTCAAAAAATGGATTTAAAAAGGGTTCGCCATCAAAAGGCTGTTAATCGACCTTTTAAAGAATAATAGAGTATTTACAGTTAAAATTGGATTCATTCGTATTTTAAGCATCCAAAATTTATTGAATAAATGTAAAGATATTTGAAAAGAATATATAATCACTTTTTACTTAGTTCTATTCATTCCCTCCATTACACTGACTAGGAGTTTACTACCATTTACAATAATATTATTTTATTATTAGCGTGCAACATATGATTTCAAAGAAACTCATTGTTGCGTATTGGGTACACCATCGAACATAGCATCCCCTTTTAAGTAATATTAATATTTTATTCACAGATATTAATATATATGATGATTTCATATTCATTATTTACCTGGGATGTTACAATCATCATCATCATCATCATCATCATAGTTTAGTTAGTGTTGTCATCTTCAAACTTTCTACCTGAAATTGGGGCCAAACCCCAAGGGATCACAAACATACTAGTACACGTCCACCCACCTAGATACTTGGGTTTCCCTATTGTGCTCAAAAAAGTTCAACAAGATATGAAAAATAATTTTCACATGAAAATTTCACTTCAACATCACACATTAACCAAACATACCCCATTTATATCACACAAGTCACAAAATCCACTTTTTCATTCAAATGCATTTTGAAATCATACTCACACCAAAATAGTCCACAACACTTTTCAAATTTATTTAACACTTCCAAAATTAATTTAAAAATTTTATAAAACCTTTCCAAGATATTCCAACTCACACAAAATCCCACACACATATCACATAATACCCTTCTCACCTTCAAAATTCATTTTATCATCAAACTCACATGAAACAGTCCGCAAACATGTTTTTCACCCACACAACAATTAATTAAAACATTCTAGAAATTTATAAAACATTATAAAAATTTTTGACATCATAAATCATCACTTTACCTTTAAAAAACCCATATTAGGTAAACACACTCACCAAAAAGTACATATACACCCTTTTCCCACTTTGCTTAAATAGATAAAACATTTACAATTTTCATAAAACAACCCAAAGGGGTGTAACTATGTCTTGCACACAACACCCATTTAAAAACCCTATTTAAGACCAAAATTACACCAAGACCCTACAAAAGTAGAAATGTGATCCCATTCAACATTTATTAAACCATTATCAAGTTCTATAAAATTACCTCAAAGAATACCATAAAAGATACCCATGAAAAACACACATTTTCATAAAACACTTTTAAGGAGTGGAGTAAGGTTTTACACATAACACCCATTCAAAAACCCCCTTTTGAGGCCCACTTGAAACTAAAACATTACCAAAATATAAATGGAAGCCTCTTTAAACAACTAATAAATCTCTTTAAAATTTTATAACACTACTGCAAGAGATAAAACATAAGTTACATTTGAAAAATAAACACTTCAAAAAAATGTAACTTTAAAGCTAAATGCTTTACTATTGAAACCAAAAATGGTTTTTGTTCCACAAAAAACAGATTAGAAACATGATAAATAAATTAACCAAGAAATATAACTCATCATAAAATTATTACGCATGGAATCACCTACCTTTTGGTGTCAAACCCCTTAAATCTTGGTGTGAACCCTCGACTACACCTCCACCACACCATAAGGGGGATTAATCCAGCCCCAGACCACTAGATTTCACCAAAAAGACTCATGGTTAAACCCTAGGTATGAACCCTATCTTCTGGATATTTTATAACTCATGAAAGGGTGGAAGAAACCTTAAGGAAAGGCAAGAAATCAAGGAGAGGAAGACTTACTTGCATGATTTTGATGTTTCCCCCATCAAATCTCCCTTCAATGTTGAGGTACTAGGTAGGGAGAGAGACCTTAGAGGATTTCCATAGAGGTAGGGAATAAAAAGGGGAATAATGGGGTGGATTTGGGTTTAATTCAAAACGGAAAATTTGGAAATTCAAAAAAATTACTTGGACACCCTTGTACGGTTTGGCGGCACGGTTTAGTAAATTGTGCGGCCAAACCGTGTGGCCTATTCTGGGAACACAAAAAAACCTTCCATAGTCCTCCAAATTTAGGGGGGTACAAGGGGGGAAACAAGGGGGAAATATAGGCCAATGATATGGGATAAAAATTCCCAAAACAAATCACTCTTTCCAACCCAAAACTCATCCAACTATTGGGTATAAACCACCTCAACAACTTAAACCACAAGTGGTTCCACTAGGGTGTCACCAATACAACTCCAAAAAACTAAAACCTCACACCATCCCTTTTATAAAGGAGGTGGCCAATTACCATTCAGGATCCCCAAGACTAAGGTCATAGATCAAGAACACAAGATTCACCAAAATTTCAAACCTAGAATACCTGGAAACCAAGAGAATGTTAAGAACTGAAAGAATATTTGAACCAATGCCTGGAATTGAAAATCCTGGTGTGACAATTCCCCCCCCCATAAAGATTTATTCCCCCAGAAATCCAAATCAAGACAAAAATAAAAAACAAATCCCAACTAATAAACCAAGATGTACTTCTTTCCCATGTTTCTCCCCCAAAGGCCAAAACACCTCAAGTGATCAATTAAGGAAGGGATACTCTAAAAAACAAAAATTTACATCAATTTCCTAAAATGATCAAGAAAATTCATATTTTATCCCAAAATAAAACTCCTCAAACACTATCCAAACAAGATTACAGCAATTTACCCAAACAAACAACAACAACAAACCAGGTTACACTTACCTCACTTTAACAAAACCGTTGGGCATTCTCCAATCCCAACGTTTACCCAAAGAATATGTAGGTAGTTAGATAGTTATGAAATAGACTACCTACTTCCAAACCAATACCAAGGACCAATATAAGTTACTAGTATTGGATACACAAATGGGCACCCCACCATAAGATACAACTCAAATTTCCTGATACAAAATTAGGATGCTAATAGGGGAGGCTCGAACGGGCACCCTGGTTCAAGGGTTAGACTTCCATTCGAAATTTATGAAGGAACATACCTGAAAATCATAGTGGGTCTCCCCAGCATAAGAACTAACCATATTAACTGACCATCATGGGCGACCACAGGAAGAACCAAAATTTAAGAAGGTGGGATGGTAACACGGTCAATCTGTACAGTTTGTGAAACTGTGTGCTAACCATGTGGATCCTTCTAATTTCATGGTTTTAAGGGCATGGTTACTAATAACCATGCGCAAATAGTGCGCTCAACCTTTCTAGACAAATTCCCAACCATACTCCAAAAACTCAATGGAAATCAAAGGGGAAAAGTGTGACATTGGGAGATAACATGGGCACGAGGCCCTCTACCTCTTTCCGCCGAATAGGAAAAATAGAAGAAAGATGACGACACTAGAGGTTTAAACTATCCCCATATTTCATACTGAGGATAGAACTTTTCAAAAGGGTTTGAACGACCATGGGATTTCCCCTAACTATGCGTCAGCTTCTCTCTAAGACCAATGGTTTGATCTCAAAGGATTGAATCATCTTCGTCCTCGCATTTAGGCTTTGGAAACCCATGAACTAAACTTCTTATTCCATTGATACAAACAACTACCCCACAATCCTCGATAATTTTAACAAGACATAACACATTCCAAAATCACCTTACCCTAACCCGACATTTCCCTAAAACAAGGGCATAGAAGATGCACAACAACCACACCTTATTTCTCTAAGTGAGAAACAACAGAAGAAAAGGAAACATATAACACCTTCCTCTAAAACAGATGATTTTGATGTTTTTTCAAGGGATTTACACTCCCAACATAACAAAGACTCTCAGAGGATTGCATGACCTTCACCTTTATAGTCAAATGAGCACATGACATCACAAGGCATCACCGAACATGACCACTACGAATTATAGAAACAATACATGGAAAGGGACCTTATTCCAAGTCCCCAAAAAACACACAATTCTAAAAATTGTCCATAATATCCTATCATGACAAGATTTCCCACACTAGTGGTTTAACGTGAACTCCTTCTTCAAAGAGACTACGAAGGACCTGGATGCCCTCTTTTACACCATCTAAACACTCATCCACACTAACTACCCCTAACCACTTCCACCTTCGACGAATTAGGTAACTTAATATTTAAGGTTTATTTCAACGTTCCACGAGCACTCTCCCGATACAAGAGGATCCACAAATCAAAAAAAGTAAAGTTCATAGATTCATTCTATAATTCTTGAGAAAATATTCCTTACATTGATCAACTATAATATTTTCCAATAAAGAAACAATCTGGGATGCACTTCAGTTTTGCACTAACCCTTAATGGGGGTATACCTTATCCAACGAAAGAACCCAAGGACCCAACCAAACTAGTCCATTGGTCAAAATATGCCACAAACCAAATACAAACACATGAATGGAACTACTATAAAGGAATCCTGAAACATTTAGAAGAGACCTCTAACTATCCCTTCAACCCAGCTTACTGACCAAAAACCAACCTAAAATATTTCTCAAACAAGAGGGGTTCTTGGACTCAAAACATCTCATAACAAAAAAAATTAGAAACACATAATACACACTATCCCAATCCAACCATCAAGACATAATTTTACTTTTAAAATCATCTCTTTTAAATCAAATGGTTTAGCGGTTAGCGTATCCATCAATGGTACCCCCGAGGCCTCACAAATGCATGTTTTCATGCCACACTTGAACCCTCCTCATATCCATCCCAAAACTCATCAATTCATTCCAAAAACCATCCATAATCCCATATAAACTCATGCATGTGGTCTCTCATGAAAATACCAAAGGTTTAAAAAAATTCATTCCTCTTTTCAAGACCAAAATAGTCAACCAATACTTCCTTTTTCTCAATACCGCTAACCACGATATCAAAATCCTAATTTAAATCTTAAAAAACTATTCATATAGACACAACCATTAAAATTAAAACTCACTTTTAATTTATTCATGTCAATTTCAAAACATCTAATCCCATTAAAACACCTTTCAATAGTTTAGAAAACTCTTTTGGAATCACTTTTTCAAAACCAACTTTAACATAGTTCCTTCTTTCAAAAGAGGTGTAAACACACAATTTCCCATTTCAAAATAATTTTGAAAATTCAGTTCCACCATTTAAAAAATAAAAATATTCCCTCTTTATATAAAAAATTATTTCAAAAAAACTTTTCACTTCTTAAAACCATGTCATTTTTTCTTTTAAACCAAACTTCCAGGATTCCGAAACTAAAGGACAAAAGATGGTACAAGAAGAAACTAGTTCATGTGGGTGACATGAACATATGTTTGGAGGCCATATTCCAATCACTTCACCATCATGGAGAGTGTTATAAGAAATATCCACATCTCCACATGGCTTTCCAGGCCCTGTGAGCTCACTGAGACCATTAACCCAACTCTCTTTTCATTTCTCATAATCATCCTTAAACCAGAAAACCAGAGGACCCAGATAAATCCCGACTTCCCTTGGAGACTTGAACCCCATCATGAGGTGTGGTGATCAAGAACACTACCCATAACTAGAATTACAATTCCCGAGAACCCTAACTCTAGACTATCATGATTTTTCCCCAAATAATGTTACCTAAAGAGTTAACTTGAACCTCCTCTGATACCATTTTGTCACGAACTGAATATGGTCTCCATCAAAACCGGCACCTGACACAGTCCGTGACAAGGCATGAAGGGTGTTCCTAATCCCCATGGGATGTAACAAGTGCCCAAGTAACATAAAATTAATGTGTGAATGATTTACTCGTGTTTATAAACATACAACAACAAACAAATGCAATAAACCAAATCTGGATTTTTCCAACCAAACCATATTTTACAAAAAAATCAGAACTGAATTACATAGTTTAAAAAAACTCTCAAAGATTATAAAAAATGTAAAAACCAAAAAGGACAGCCCAGGAACCTCAACATGTCAAGAGGCACCGCCCTCAATCCATCTCCACAACACTACATCACGATGGACCACTAAAACCCGAACCATTAGCAGAAAAGTTGTACACAAACCTGTGCCAAAATAAATAAGTCTACTTACACACAAAGGTGTAAGTAGGGTGTGATACAAATCCCAGTAGAATACCACCACAAAGATATTCCATTTGATAAACATTCAAAGATGAAAATCTTGCAAGTTTTGTAAACAATAAATGTTATTTACAATTTCAAAAGGATGCAACTTTAAATAAAAAAGTTTTAAAGTGGGATATTTTAAAGAATTAACACTTTTAAAAATAATTCCAACTCTACTGAAATTTCTATCCAACCATACCATATTCTGATGGTATGCACAAAGTATCTAATGAGCACAATCAATGGGAAAATAATCCCTAATCACTAGCTTGTTGTGGGTCCTAGGTACCTCATATCTCAGTGAAAGTAACCATCACAATATTCGTTCTCATGCATGAGCCACTAGTAGAGAACATACCCATAACCTAGTGGTCCCCAACATTATCATCATCATCATAGTTTAGTTAGTGTTTTCATCTTCAAACTTTCTAAGTGAAACTGGGACCAAACCCCACGGGGTCACTAGAATACTAGTACATGTCCACCCACCTAAATACTTGGGTTTCCTCTTATGATCAAACAAGTTCAACAATCCATGAAATATAATTTTCACATGAAAATATAACTTCAACATCACACATTAACCAAAAATCCCCCATGTATATCACACAAGTCACATAATCCACTTTTTCATTCAAAGGAATTTGGAAATCATACTCACACCAAAATAGCCCACAACACTTTTCACATTTCTTTAATACTTACAAAAATCCTTTAAACAATTTTATAAAACCTCTCCAAGATATTCCAACTAACAAAAAATCCCACACACATATCACAAAATTCCCTTCTCACCTTAAAATTTTAATTTATCATCAAACATACATGAAACAGTCCTCAAACATATTTCACACACACATCACAATTTAGATAAACATTTCAACAATTTATAAAACATTTTAAAAAAATTTGACATCTTAAATCATAAATTTACCTTTAAAAACCCCATATTATGTGAACACACTCATCAAAAATTACATATACACCATTTTCCCACTTTTCTTAACCAAATAAAACCTTTACAATTTTCATAAAACAAACTGAAGGGGTGTAACTATGTCTTGCACATAACACCCATTTTAGAACCCTCATTAAAACAAAAATCGCACCAAGACCCTACCAAAGTAGAAATTTTCATCCCTTGAAATATTTATTAAACCATTCTAAAGTGCCATAAAATTACCTCAAAGAATACCACAAAAGATACCCATGAAAAACACACATTTCCTAAAACACTTTCAAGGAGTGGAATAAGGTTTTACACATAAAACCCATTAAAAACCCCACTTTTGAGGCCCACATGAAACTAAAACATTACCAAAACTGAATTGGAATCCCCTTTCAAAAAATAATAAATCCCTTTAACATTTTATAAAACTACCACAATAGATAACAAATGAGTTTCATTTGAAAAATACACACTTCAAACAAAAATGTAACTTTAAAGATAAATTCTTTACTATTACAACGAAAAATGGTTCTCTCACAACACATAACCAATTAGAAACATGATAAATTAATAAAACAAGCAATATAACTCATAATAAAATTATTACACATGGAATCACCTACCTTATTATGTCAAAACCCTTAAATCTTGGTGCGAAACCTCGACCACACCTCCACTGCACCACAAGGGAGATAAATCCATCCCTAGACCACAATATTTCACCAAAAAACATATGGTTAAACCCTAGGTACGAACCCTAGCTTTTGGATATTTTAGAACTCATGAAAGGGTGGAAGAAACCCTAAGTAAAGGGAAGAAATCAAGGAGAGGAAAACTTACTTGCATGATTTTGATGTTTCCCCCAACAAATCTCCCTTCAAAGTTGAGTTCCAAGGGAGGGTGAGAAACCTTGGAAGAATTACATAGAGTTAGGGCATGAAATGGGGAAGAATGGGGCGTATTTGGTTTTATTTTGGAAGGGAAAAGTTGTAAATTCAAAATGTTTTTAATGACCTAGACACCCTTGTACGTTTTTTCTGCACAGTTTAGTAAATTGTGCGGCCTGTTCTGGGCACCCAAAAACCGTCCATAATCCTCCAAATTTAGGGGGTTACAAGAGGGAAACCAAATGTGGAAAGATAGGTCAAGGATATGGTAGAAAATTTCCAAAATAAATCACTCTTTCCAACCCAAAAATCATCCAACTCTTAGGTACAAACCACCTCAACAACTTAACCCACAAGTGGTGCCATTAAGAGTGTCACTAATACAACTCCAAAAAAACACAACCTTACACCATACCTTTGACAAAATGGGGGACCAATTACCATACAAGACCCCCAAGAATAATTTCATAGATCAAGAACACATGAGACACCAAAATTTCAAACCCAGAACACCCAGAAACCAAGAGAAAGCTAAGAACCGAATGAAGATTTGAACTAAAGCATGGAATTGAAAATCTGGGTGTGACACACAAGTCCATGGTGGTAAAGGTATCATGATTTCACAGATCAAAACCTATAACATTATGAATTTAATTCATTTTGAATTCAATTATTATTATCCATGATATTATTGCATTAAAATTATCTATGGATGTATTTAAGGCTTATGTTACTGATTAAATAACGTGTTTTTCAGTTACTTACCATGCCTTATTGATTATTCCTTATTTACTCATTATAGATTATGAGGTACATAACCATTACTGAGAATTTTGAGATCACCCTTATTTTTTTTCTTTACCCAAGATATTAAGAATGAATCTTTGAATGAGTTTGAGGATATAGAATATTTACATTCACTATGTTTTTATATTTTATTTCCAATGAAAAATGGAAAAACATGTTTGTGTATATATCCTCAAGAATTATAAACTAATTAATCCTTGGTTTTGTTATTCGTTGTATCTAATACTGGTATAATGATGTAAAAATTGACTTAGGGTTTCTAGAGTTGGGTCTATTACACTTATGATGCATGAAGTTGTGTTGTGAGTTATTCTTGAGTCCACCAAGATAGATCCAATAACCAAAAAATAATAATAATAATAAGTCGATGAGAATTTTTTAAAGCTATTTAAGGTACTTGGATATTCAAATATTTAAATTTATATTTAAATTTTAATATTTAAAAATAGTCTTATGTTATGAAATATATATAAACAGGGTCTTGTATGGAAAGAAAAGTGAAGAGTCTAGTGTTTTATGTTGTATCAAAAAGAATACATGCAATAATGAAGGAATGAATAATAAAATAGATTATTTAGGATAGAGGAAGATATTATGTGTGTAGTTAAATTCACATAGGATGAGTATTAAAAATTAGTGTGAGTATAAGAATAAAATTAGAAAGTGAACAAACTCATTTCTATATAAATCATCATTGTTTTTTGTGTAGTGACGAAGAAGTTAGATGCACCTTTTATTTACAATAAATAAATGAAAGGTCACTATAATATTATTAAGAGACAGTTATAAATGGAAGATGGATAATTTTTTCCTTATAAAATACAATATAGTCATGTAAAATGTTTTATCGTGATAAAAACCTATATTCTTATGTCAGGAGACCGAATTTTTGATCATTTTGTAAAATGGGTTCAAGTATATTCCATTATCATTTGTATATGTGATGGTGATTCTATAGGATCGTAAGGTCTCAAGTGATTTTGTATCTTAATAAGGATTATCTACTCATTTTTAGCTGTGAACCTTGTATATTGAGTGTCCTTTATTAATTATTTCCTCATTGTGTGTGACTTAAGTAATGAGATATCTAACTATAACAAGTGACACAGGATGATTTAACAATAAATGATTAAAGGGAAAATTGATAAATTTTTCACTGATTCACCCCCCCCCCCCATATCAATGAAATTCATCAATCCTAGGTCCACTGTAAATTCTTTAGACCCGAATTATTCCATGTTGATGGAAATATAGAATAATTTTTCCAAAATTCAT
Source organism: Viscum album (assembly GCA_963277665.1). Classification (NCBI taxonomy): domain Eukaryota; kingdom Viridiplantae; phylum Streptophyta; class Magnoliopsida; order Santalales; family Viscaceae; genus Viscum; species Viscum album. Next base: position 2,092,919,735 of record OY728152.1, read on the forward strand.
TCTTTCTCAACCTGCTTGTTTGTCACTATAATAATATTGATTAAGGTGAACTGTAGATCCTCATTTAAAGATTATATCATTTATTAGAATAGTGGTTATTGATGTTTCTTCTAATGATATGGTCTCATTTGGAAAGATGGTTCCTAGGTCTCATTTGGTGTGATAGTTCCCATGGTATCATTTGGTGGGATGGGGTCCATTAGCTCATTTGGTGGGATATTTTTTATTCTCACAATAATGAGGATATAAAGTCTATTTGAGTATTTTATGGTTTTTAAATCCTTGTTAACCTATATTTATATTTCCTATGTCTATATTGATTACATCAGATCTTGTGATGTTGAGAAGTAAAAGGTATTGGACATTGAGTTTTAGAGGGAATTATGGGCACAACCAGTTGACTTAATCATGCCAATATGATGTCATACACATGATACTACATCCTATATATCAACCAGTAATTAATGTTTTTTGGAATTCCCATATGGTTCATGTGATATCCTAGGCCTAGATTCCACTAAAGGTACCCCGGTCCTGGTAGACCATATGGCCTCAAGAACATCTCCCCGAACACCAGAGGCTGCTGACTAGAAGAAAGGGCCTAAGTGTGTCTGTGGGGAGACTATGCCCTCATTACCAAAGTGTACCACATTAGATAAGTAAAATATAATAGGTGGATATAGGATGTAGTATAGGATAAATATATGGCACAATATAATCATCTATGAGTAATAAGCAATTAAACAACTGATAATCATATACAAAAGATGATAATGATATGCCATGTATTTAAAATCTTGAAAACATGGAGTCAAAGCATCAGAAAATAAAATCTATATAAAAGTAGAAAAAATGAATCCAAAAACTACCTCAAGCTATAGCTCGGTTATCTACTACCAGCTCCATCCTGTATAATAAATGAATCAAGTGTCTACAGTTGTATGGTTCCCTTTGTCAACAAATGCGTACATATAATTTTCTCGGGTACCAATGGTTCCTAGATAGGGTGTGAGATAAATCTCAGTAGTCCACCACCAACAGAGTCTATAACATCATATCTGTATAATATACACTAAAATTGTGTGAAATAATTCATATATAAAAGTAAGTCATTACTATAACATAAATACCCAAGTACCTTCTTTAGACCTTAGCTGGTGTCTGAACATGTAACTCATTAATTTATTAATTAGTTCCATTTTATATATTTATGTCACATGAGGTAAATATAGAAATGTATTCCTGACAAGATAGTTATAGTGAAGCATCCAAGACATAGTAAGGCATCTATGATGATTATAATAAAGAAGAGGTTCCAAGGAAATAACCAAGACAACATAAACCTCAATGGTTACAAACTCAGTAGTAAATGTATCCTGGGTATAGGGTTAAGAGTGTAATCCAAGGAGTATCATCCAAGGCATTCCACAATCATGTAGTTCTAACTAAGTACAAGGAAAACATCCAAGTTAAAATAGCATACGTAGTGACTAGGCCCAAGGGAGTAACCAAGGCACCCCATATCCCTAGAAGCCAAACTAGATACAATGAATGTATCCAATGAATCCTATAATAGTAATTAAGGGATCTTACAGTGTCATATTAGTCATCCACTAATAGATGAGGATCAGGTTCCAAGGTGGGTCTCACCCTTAGCAACCAGAATCATTGAATCAGGATGGAGTCCACAAGTGATCTAGGAATTACCTTGGGAATCCAAAATCTAACTCGAGTTTGAACAATCCTATAATGATTTAAGTGACCATATAAAAGGCACCTTATTATTTATTCATTTAATTAATTTATCCATATAATAATTATGCCATTTACGAATTCAATGGTTCATTCCATGTCTTTCATACAAGTGAGAAGGCATCTCAAGGACATGTAACCATTTCTACCATTTCATATTTATTTCATATATACCACATTAAATTCATTAGATTCACTCTAATACCTTTAATAAACATGGAAAGGTGTGCTACGAACATGTAACAAACATTTATTTATATTTAATAAAGCCAAGTCATATACATACAATATACTTACCAATTTAATTTAGATTCATTCATTAAAAACTAATCACTTACCTTAGAAGGGTTAATATGAACAAACATGTATAAGGGATGACCATTAGTATTTCAATTGTCTTTTAAACAAGTAATGATTAGAATTAAAAGGTTCAATCCAAGGCACAATTGAACGGTGGAATAAACACACAAGTCAAAGCACAAAAATACCAAACATAGAAATCACCCTACATAGGGTGGTCAGTATTGTGGACATAACCACCAATGATGAATAACATATATGGAATATTTTTTTAGAACATGGTTCTAATGATTACAAAAAAAAGAAAAATTAATTAAACAGTTCATTAAACAGTTAATGCTTGATGAAATCAGCATGACCACACGGTAATTTATAAAATGGATAAACTTAAGGGATGAGTTATAAACCACCTACCTCATACTCATATGACTCTCCTCATTCATTATTAGCCTTTATTTTTTCCAATATTGAAATATATATGAAGAATGGATCAATGCCCTGATATTATGGCACATGATCCTGCATCTAAATACCATTGTTGATAGGAATAATAATGAATAAAGATTAAAAAAGAATTAAAAACATGTTGATGCGGATCCAAAGAGAAGAATGATATTAAAAAAGGACTCTAGATGATGAGTCAGGATCAAAACTATGAAAGAAGATCAAAAGGGTCAAGTAAGGGGTGGATATCCATTGTAATGAGCAAGGGGAGAAAGAATTAAGTTTAATTATAATTTAGGGGGGAAATGATCATTTCACAAAAAAAATGTATCGCACGGTTTTATAGCATGAGTAGGGAAACCATGTGCCAACCGCGTGAAATGGATCTACAGTTTTTCAATAGAATTTTTCATGGTTGTTTGTAATAATCCATATGTTTTGGGAAAACCATGTTCCCTCCTACTACTCACTATCCAACCTTGCAGGGTTTGAACTAATCGTGCAATAAGTAAATTTCTCCCAAAAAGCAGGGTTTAGGCTCCGGACAAGCCCTGGGCACCACTATAACCTTTGAAAACACATTAGAAATCCATATTAGGTCCATAAAAGAGAATTAGACCAAAATTAAAAGTAACCATACCTAATTCAAAAACTAGTTTCTTACATTCATTTTCCTTTATTCTTCTTCTTCAATGAGAATGACTGATACACATGTCACATGGGACCTGAGATAGTTGAATGGTACTTAACCATCATTGACTATATTTTAAAATATATTACGGAAGATGAATCATTCCGGGATAATATGACCTAACATATGATGGTAAGGGAAATAATTCTGGTGCTCATTCTGCCCAACTTCATTTGGATTCTTTATTTCAGGAACCCCTATCACGTTGTTCTCTATAGTGGAGATGAAGTAACCAGTAACTTGATTACTATGAATCGAATAAAAAATACTTCTTATATTTAAAGTAATTTCTCATCATTATTATTTTCTTAAGGGTGATAAAATTTGTTTCAAATTTACCTAACTTCCTTGCCTATAACAACAGTGATTCATGATCTCATTAGTTGGCTATTTTAATAGAATCCAATAGGTGTTATGATATATTTGTAAAATATTGGAACCTATATAGGTAGTTTATAGGGATGGGTGTATCTGAAAATAATCCTATATTTTCTTTACATAGATCTCTAATATTAATCTTGAAATGAAATATGTGAATCTCTCATTCTCTTCCTGCTTACAAATATAGAGGTTAAGGATAATTGCATTCTTTAGTTTAGATAATAATTTGTATGGTAATTCCCGATTGAGATCTTACCTTCTTGAAATAGACCCAAATATAAGGTTATTATACTAAAAATGAAATATCGTATAACGTTTGAATGAATAATTTGATTATGGATGCATATTTGTTTCTAGGGTTCCCTGCATTGGGCTGCACTCAGTTGAAAAATTGGTGAGATGCTTCTTTCAATTTCTCAATCATTTGAATTTTGAAAATTGTCTGATTGATGTGATCTTAACTTGATGGGGTGGCTTAATTTTTTTCTTTTTTGATTAAGAAATATCTTTTTATTGAAGAGTGTCATCTAGAGTAGGTATGGCCTAAAAAAATTATACATAGTTGGTATGTTTCCCCTGAAATTTTTAATATTTATCTACTCAAGCTTCTCTATTCAAGACTTGAAGTGAGAAATCTATTATTCTACAAAAACATTCTCACCATCATTAAATGGAAAGTTGTTTATAAACATGGACATGAATTTTCCTTTTTATAACACTAGTACACTGATTATTCAATAGTGAAATATTATAAGGGGATCCCATTCCATAGTCATTTTTTGATATCAGGTACGTACTACTTACTCATGTACCATTGTGTGAGTATCATTCAATACAAATCACCCCCCCCCCTTCTCATGATATTTGATAGTATCAGGTTATATAACATCATTTGGGTCAACACTAATGAAATTTTCCAATGTGGAACCTATGGAATGAAATATGTGTAACAACACAGAATTTTATATACAAGGAATTTTCATTCTAAATAAACATGTATTCTATATTTTGGAATACATTATAATATAAAACACTTTTACAATATAGAAAAAAACCAAAACTAAAATATTATATTAATATATAGAATTAAATTTAAAGAATAAATATAACCAGTAAAATTGAAATTATTACAATGGGATAATAAAAAATATCTAAAAAAAAAATTATCATTTTTATCTCCTTGAATTATCACACCCATTAAAATAACTATAAAAACATTAGTAATTTAATCACCATTTTGAAAATGGATAATATATAACCATAATAGAAATTTAAGAGATTAATTTATTTATTTTTCAGAGTAGATAGAAAGAGGGGGTGAATTTTCCCTTTAAAATTTAAATCAAACATAAATTTAAAGTCAAAATAAAATGATTTTGAAATGAAAAAGCGATTAAGTGATAAAATTAATAAAGTATTTTATTGATATAACTGGAATGTATTAATAATGTGACTATGTAGAGTGGAAAATTATCTTATCGGATTTATGAAATTATGTGTATTGATATTCAATGATGTAATACATAGAGTAAATGAGATAGAACGCACAATTTGATAAAGAGTTTAGTAATAGTTTTATAGTATCCCCTACATATACATCCCTTTATTTTATAGGTATATATTATTATACCATTAATCTTGGAGGTGATCAAGAAACTTTTCCCTTATAATTAATTTTTTTCACTCTCTGGAACTTCCCTGGTATCCAAGAAACTCATCCATCGCTTTTGTAGAGATAAAATCAAATGAATAATGTGAAGGGATGTGGAATATTTTCATGGTGAAAATACATTATAAATATTATCCCTAACATCTTGTATGGATGAATATAATTTTGGATGAGATATTGATAGAAATAGTGAGATCCTTTGAGAGATTTAGAAATGTAAATGGCCCTTTGAGAATATTTTAATATTTCTAGTGGTTTAGAATTTATTCAATTGAAGAGGCATTGATGGTAACAAGTTATATTTTCCAAAATTACTAGAACCTCCTTTAATATTATCCAAAAGATATAGGAATACTTTTCAATTTTATGGGAATAATGATTCAAAATAAGAACATCATTATGTAATTATTGACCACAATAAATGAACTCTCATAATAACAGCTTTGACACCACTGGATACCTAGTATCCTCCAATGAGTAGATGGTGGACCTCCTAGATAATACATCCCTTTTAAAAAATAAATTTGATAGATAGTGCACCACCAGTGACTGGCTGCCAGACTTTTGGAGATTTAAGGTGCTACTCCCTTCACGAACAATTGTCCAATGAGACTCCACTGGCTGGCCAATGAGTCTTCTTATCACTAGGGGATCTTTCTACATGGCACTAGACAGTCGGTACCTTGCACCGGCTAGTTTCTTCTACCTTCATTGGTTCACCTTCAAATGGTGACTTTTCCACTTTCTTTGATGGAATTCATTTCATCTTATAACATGATTCAATGATCTTAAGATATTATGAAAGAATTTTTTAATTCATTAACAAGATCAACATGTTTCCTTTGAATTAACTTCAATGATATGATATAAATTCAAATTAAGGGGTCTAAAAATTCACTCAAATGAAAATTTTAGATACAAAAGGTAGTGTTTTTATCATGAAAACACCATGAGAGTGAGAGGTACTACAATATCCCCCATTTTATGATCATAAATACTTAACATAAAAGATAAATTAAATTTAAATAAAGATTAATAAATATAAAAATATATTCAATATATTAGAGATCAAGTTATGAAACATTATCATTAGATAAATAAAAAATCATTCCATATATCAAGAGTAAAATATTTTTCGTAGAATTTTATACCTCCCAATTTTTAAAATTATTAATCATTGATAAATATAAACAAATTTTCAATAAATTCTCCCTAATTGAAGTTCAAATAAAATATCCTCTTTTGAGATAAAATTATAATAAATGTTATTAATAAATTTCAATATACTTCTTTCCTTTCATGAAAAAACTAAATTTTCAAGAACATACCCCCTATTTTTGGTTATCAAAAAACAAAGAGAGGGAAAACAAATTTGAATGGAAAATAATTGAAAAATAAAAGAAATATTTAGAAAGTGAATTTGTAAAACCCAAAATTCTTATTTTAAAAAAAAGAGTTATATTTATTAAGATATTATTAAAAAATGAAAAGTTTTTAAAACACTTCTTAACTTCAAAAATCCTCCCTGATATGATTGAGAGAGGGACATTTAAGTTTTAAGGAACATTTAAAAAGAGATAAAGGAAATAAAAGAAAAATAAAAATAAAAAAATGTAATTGAAATAAGTCTAATGAAAGGATAAAATGGGTATGGAAGAAAATAAAATCAGTGTATACCTTTTCCAGGTGATTCATTCCCTCTTTAAAAGAGTGGTTTATACACCATTAAAAGAGATTAATGGAGTTATTTTTAATGTGAAAATTTATCTTGTAAGTATCTTTACATTTATATTCTTTTAAAAACATCTTGATGAAATTATTTAGAGAGAGAAATATGCAAAGAAAAGTTTTTCTAATATTTAATCTTCTTTTAAAAGAGATAAATAAACAAACATTTTTATGAAAAATATGTATAGAATAAAAATAAGTTCTAATATATATTTTAAAAATATAATTTAAAAATGGATTTAAATTAAAAATAAAATTTAGTTTAAAATAGTAAAAATATGATAAATAGTACTTTTTTAGAAAATATATCTTTAAATTTTAAAAATAAGAGAAAATAATTTGAATTTAGAATATAATTTGAAAATAAAATCCTATCATAAAAAAATTTTCAAAATTAAAGAGATAATTCTCCCCATAAAATTATATCAGAAGTGAGATAATATAATCATATACAAGAGAGAATATATAGAAGAAAAATAAATCAATATTTTAAAATAAAATTTTTTAAGAGTTTCCCAAGTAATCCATGGTCATATAAGAAGCTTCACAAGTGTGTCATTCCTAATTCACCCTTAACAAAATCAAAATAATGAAGAGGGGGAGGTTTAGTAAAAAAAATATAATTGAGTTTATATTCCATACAAATATATTCCTATAATATATCACCCTTTTATAATTGATCTCAATATGAAATAGTGCTTATGTTCAATGTGTTTAGTGTGAGAGTTCTGGATAGAATTTTTATAGATGTTAATGGAAGTAGTTTTATCGAACTTAATTTGGATATGTAAATATAATGTTTAAGAAATTGTGTTTTATCCATATTATTTGGGTACAAAAACTTCAAATGATTGTTTATTCATATTCATCTATAGAAAGTGAAACTGATTTTTGCTTCTAACTAATCCATGAGAAGAGGTATTTTTCAAGTTGGTGGAAAGTCCTACTTGTACTTTTTAAATCTAGTTACCATCCTCCAAAATCAAAATTTGAAAAAAATTGATTCAATATATGTCCCTTTCGGGTAAAACAAACCAATAATTTTAGTTCCTTTTAAATAATGAAAAAAAATCAATAAATTTGAAATGGGATTCCTTTGGATTTGACTAAAAATAAGCTTATATACAAATATTGGACATGATTTCCAGATGAATCGTAGTGAGATAAAGGAGACAACCAACCATACTTTTATAAAGAGTTTTATTGACCATCATATTGGACTCATCCAATGTTAACATAAATTTTATACTCAAGGGAATACTAATGTCCTTAGCATGATCCATGCCAAAAGGTTTTAAGAGTTCATTAGTGTATTTTCCTTTGTGATGAATTATTCCTTCATTTCATTAAGAAAATTGAAAACCAATAATGAATTTGAGTTTATCGATAAGACTCATTTCAATTTAATTTTTAATTAATATTGGAAAATTAAAAACAAAAATATTCATTGATTGACCAAAAATTACATCATCAATATAAATTTGATCGAGTAAAAAAATATATGAGATTTTTTTTAAAGAAGTGTTGAATTATTTTTTCCCATTTTAAAACCATTTGATAAAATAAAATTATATAGAAATTTACTCCAAGATTAGGGGGGTTTAGAGAATAAATATTTTTAGTTAATTTGAAAAAATGATTTGGGAAAAAAATTCAAAACTTTTTGGTTGTTCTACAAAAACATTTTCCTTAATAAAACTATATAAAAAGGTTCCATTTACATCAATTTTAAAGAATTACAAATTGATATGAGAGGTGAATGAAAAAAAATACTAACAGATTCTAATCGAGTGATGGGTGAAAATATTTCACCATAGTCAATTCATTATTCTCTATCCTAACTGTTAGCTACTAAATGAGCTTCATTTCTAGTGATATTAAAAATTTAATATAAATTATTAATAAAAACCCATTTAGAACTTATGATGTTATGATAATTTAGTCTTTCTATGAGATTCTAAATAACATTTTTATGGAATTAATTTAATTCCCCTTTCATTGAAATGAAATAATTTTCATAGTTAAGGGTGTCATTAAGAGTTTGGGATTTTAAGTGAGAGAAAAACACAAGATGTTCAACCTCATTAAGGACCAATATTCTAATACTATTTACCATTTGTAAATATCAGGTGAAATTTTCAAGGGGGTGGTATTTATATTATTAAAATCTTTGGTTAAAGAATTTGAAGGTGATTATTATCCAACTTCATCTTCTTTAGTTTGAAAGGGTTCATTTAAAAATAATTTTCAAATACATTTTTGAGAAGGATATTTTGGAATATTTTCATCAAATAGAACATGGATTAATTATTAAAAAAATTATTCCTTTTTTTAAAGACTTTATTTTCTTTGATTGAGTTTGAGTACCCAAGAAAGATACCTTCATTTAATTTTTAATAACATTTTCCAATATTTTATTTGGTGTTTTGAATAATACATTTATAAAAAAAACTTTTAAATTACAACTTTGGGTTTTTTTTCAAAATTTTATAAAGTGTGTTTTTAATAAAATGTATTATGAGAACATGTTTAATGATAATTCAGATAGTTTTCATGAACTTGGATGAAAATAATAGGTAAAATAAATTCATTTAAAAAAATTCAAGTGATTTCTTAGATAATTTTATTTTACCAATATGATACCCTATTTTATTGAGGGATTCTAGAAGAATAAAAATAATTATTATATCCTTAATACAAACATAAATCATTCAATTCATTTTTTTTAATTATCCTCCATCATTACATTGATTTTAAATAATTTTGAAAGATTTTTTATTTTAAACCTTTTTAGAAAACTTTATATAGGATTTGGAAGCTTCATATTTATAAGATGAAAAGTAATACCAAGTTAATCTTCTAAAGTCATAAACAATAAAAAAATAGTATTTTTATCCAAAAATTTTAATTTTTTAATATTTGAATAAATCAAGATGAATTAATTTAAGACCTTTTGAATAATAAATTCAAGTTTACATTTAAAAGAAGATTTTTTTTCATACCATGTTTTAATGATTTATAAAATATTTCATCTATAAACTGATGTTTGGGTATATATACTACTATTTTCTATTAGTTGAGTTTGAAAAGTGAGTGTGTGATATATTGACTGAGGCATCTATGCCAAGTCCATGACTCACTAACTTGATCACTCAATAATTTGATGTTTTTGGGAGTGAGTGATTTTAAATTGATTTTAAAAACATTTTAAAAATGAGATATATTAAATAAAATTTTATTTATGAGTTAAAAACATTAAAAAAATATTTTTCAAGAGAAATTTTAAAACCTATATCAAAAAATTGACTAATTCTTAGAAAATTGTGTTTCAATCCTTTGAAAAATAATTATTTTTTAATATAAGTTATGTTAGAAAAAATAATGGTACCTTCACCAATTATATTACCCTTAGAATTATTATGGAAGGTTACATGAATTTTATATAGTTTATTGATTTGATTAAATTTGGAGAGGTATTCACACATGTGTCTTGATCAACCACTGTGTATGTACCATAGTACATCTTATGTTTTTCTCAAAAGAAACTTTTTCTATAAAATCAAACGACTAAAGGTTCTGGTGCCCAAATAAATCTGGGTCTACTAATGTTAGCTAATAAAGATTTTAGAATCCATATTTTATTATAATGAGTTTTCTTTTGGAAATACTGAATGAAGGTTTAATTGATTTTTGTCTACCATATTTTTCATTCTTCCAATCACATTCATAAATTAAATGAACAATTATTTTATAATAACTAAAAAATTTATATTATGATAAACCTTTAATAAAAGTAGATTTTTATGAATTCTTCAAGGTTTTTGTATGATTTAAGAAACTAAGATCAATATATTCTTTTCTATGTCTGTGAGAGCCCATATTATAATTTATACTATTTTCACCATAATAGATTTTGTAAAGATAACTTTTTGAGTACTTTAATGGTATATTTGAGATAATTTAAATATGGGTGATTCTCAATTTAATTAGATAATTCTTATTTTCCTTAAAAATAGTATCCTTTTCCTTTTGAAAATTTTTTTAATTGAGAACTTTCTTGCATTTTTTATCAAGTTCTATGGATAATAAATAAAGATAATGAACCCCATTTTCTATTTTATCTGTCACGACCCGTCCCCCGAGTCCCATGTCATGACTACCCCAAGTCTGCCTTCCATAGGCTAGGGGATGGCGACTAGCACCGAAAAGAATATTCCCTAAAACCAGAAAGGCATTGAATTTATAACCTTTAGGCACACACAACCAAGCACACAGCAAGATACGAACACAAGTAAACTGTATAGTAAAAAGAGTGTGTACAGTAAGAAAAAGGGGCTAGAATACAAGCCCAACTGAAAGTATAAGAAATCAAAAAAGTACACGTAAACTAAAATAGCTCCTGTGAACTCACAATAAAGAACCTACCTGAAGGGTAGGTACAGCTCTTGAACAGTCGTCTCTGCGGTACACCTCATCTAATTTCCACCTCCGAGATACCTCCAGTCCTGGTACTCTCGTCCTCCGTCAATGTTTTCCATCATCTGCACCAAACACAATAAGGTGCGGGCATAGCCCATGCACGGGTGAGTATAACAATACTTAGTAGGGACCCTGTGACCTTAGAAGGTCTCACAAAACCCACAAAATATAAACCACAAAGCATTAAAACATCTGACAACCCTACTTAGGTATATGCCCATACATATACCTAAGTTATCAAGTATACCCATCTCATTCATGAGGAAACACAAGGCCCAACTCAAAAGCCCAAAAAACTATTCCAAAAAGGAAGGAATACCACGAAGGTAACACCGCAAATAAAAGTACCACAAAGCTAATGACACACCTAAGAATACCATAAAGGTATCATAATGAAGGTAAGTACCACAAAGGTATGCCACACAGATAAAGACCACAAAGGTATCACCACGAAGGTAAGTACCACAAAGGTATGCCACACAAAAGAATACCACAAAGGTATTACCAAGAAGATAAGGACTTATCTCACACTAGGTATAACATAGGTACGGTAGTAAATGTGATTATATGTAACTATTGAATCATCTTACACTGTTAATAGGCAGACCCACATAGGATCCTAAATCATCAGACCCACAAAGGATCCTAAATCATCAGACCCACGTAGGATCCTAGTATAGCATACCCACGTAGGATACTAGAGTAGTCACATGTGGATTCCTAGAGCGGATCCAAGTGAGACTCTCGAACATACACCTGCGTAGGATCCCAAAGCACAGACCCACATAAGATCCCTTTCTCATGTTATAGCCAGCCACATGGTTCCTGCATTAAGATCACTTTATTTTAGGAGGATCTTCTCCTCAAGCCACTGGTCGATTCTCCAAATGCCACGAAGTCCAACTAAGAAGTATCTCAAAGGACTGAAACGTAAAAAGGGTCTCAACGCAGCAGACGGTGCATCAATCAGATGCCCAATCTGTAAGTTATTGGGATTTTAGTCCCGATAGCCCGTTGGATTTGTGTTTTATCCAACCTATCTATACACAAAATTTATCCAAAACTCAAGTGGGGTATACCAAAAGGACCTTCTGAATTCAAGGTTTCTGGTGCCACATATTTTTCATCAAATGGACGCCCGAAGCTCAAGATATGGCCAAAAGAGTGGAAAGGGGTCGAAACTGGTCTGGATCCAGCCTGACCCGGTCTGACTGACCCGGCCTGGGCCGACCCAACTCGGGTCCGACCCGGCCCGCTGGGTCTGGCCTACCCCACTGGCCCAGTCTTGCTTTCTAGGTGGCCCATGATGACAGCTCGCGTTAGGCGGCCCATTCGGCTCCCCGGCTGGCCAGACGGCTAGCCTCCTCCGCGCAGCACGGTCACACACCACGCCATCACAGGCATCTGGCAGTGAGTCAAGTGCCCTGCCTTCACCATTGTGGCCTTGTTTCGTAGCTCCCACATGCCCGGCGGTGCGGACGTGTGCTGTCGCCTCACCTTTGCACGGCCAGCCATTCGACGGCCGCCACCTCTGCTCTACCGCTACCAACGGGAAGCAGCCCTTCTCCGTTAGTGTGGTCGCGTTGTTGCCATCATCGTGGATTTCTGGAGTTTCGGTCACTGTTCCCATACCCCACTGGTGTTGGTTGTCGTCACGGTCGCCGACAACGTTCTTCGAGTTATCGGGCGCGCCTCAGTGGCTCGTTCTTCATTCCGTAGACTCCCGCACTCAACTCGGGATGTCTCCATCGATTCAAGACCATCAAAATCCCACAGAGGTTTCAGAGAGGTCGGGTCGTGTTCGTTAGGCCCACACCCTTCGTGTTAGAACGGTATCAAGTGGCTTATTTGTTCTTGAATCAAGAAGAATATAAATGTTCTTAAATCAAGATGAACGTCAAGAATGGGGAAAGGGATAAACAAACAACAATCCCTACCTAGATTGCTCTTTGGATGTGTCATCAAAAGAAGTCGGTGAAGGCGATGAGGGTACCAATGATCAATGCTTCTGCAACATGCTTCTGATTTCGGGCTCATGCGTCATCCTTGTTCTTGATTCTGAAGAATGTTCTTCGTTGGAGAGGGCGTTCTTCATTGGAGAGGGCGTTCTTCGTTGGAGAGGAAATTTCTCTAAAGTTCTCCCGAAGCCTCCCTTTCTCCAACAATTTCCCCAAGTAAATGAGGAGCCAATAAATTAAAATAGGTTTATCAATTTAATTTACATTGGTACAATTAAAGTTGGCACAATTAAATGGCACAATTAATTTTATTGCATTGGCATAATTAAATGGCATAATTAATTGTATTGCGTCGACATAATTAAATGGGAGGATTTCAAGGGACTTCCCCACATTAAAGAGTGGTTTGGGTGGCCCCTGCCACTACAATTCAAAATAGGGGTTTTCTAGTTCGTGTGGTCCCCACCCCTATAACTCAAAAGGAGGGGTTTCAGAAGAAAAATAACATGTTAAATATTTTATTTTTCTTCTTCCATGAAAAACGGAAAAACTATCTTCTACCCTCAACCTACTACGGTTAAGGTGAAGGTATACTTAAGAGAATATCGGCGTTGTGAGTTCAACGGTGCCCTCGAATTTCAATTTCGAGAACCGGTTTAAAAGTTACAAAAACCCGCTTTCACGGTTACTAAATGAACCTAAAAATGTTTAGAAATTCATTTTGGGAACACCGGGCCTCAGAATCACTCGCCTTCAATTTTCACAGACTCGTAATATTTCATATAATTAAAAAATTTACATGGAATTTCTAGGTCTTTACATTCTCCCCACCTTAGGGATTTTTTCCCCAAAATCCACCTTACAAAAACTAGGAAAACAAGTGGGCGTACTGAGAACGAATCTGACCCTCTCACTCCCAAGTGATCTTCTAGAGGTTACCGTACTGCCAACGTATGCGAACCAAAGGTATCGATCTCCCACAAAGGACTCTCTCCTTTTAATCCTCAATCTCCACTGGAACCTCCGTAAATATCACCCCATCATATATGTTCATCTCACCCTAGTAAATGATGTGTGAAAAGTCGTACATGTATCTCCTCAGTTGGGATATGTGGAAGACATCGTGCACCCGGTGCATCTGAGGTGGAAGAGCTAAGCAGTAAGACACCTCACCAACTCTGTCAAGGAACTAAAAAGGTCTGATGAACCTCAGAGATAACTTGCTGCCCTGGCCAAATCTTCGCAAACCTCATCGAGGTGAGACCCGTAGAAAGACGTGTTCACCATCCTCGAACTCCAGAGGTCTCTGTCTCCTATCAGCATAAGACTTATGCCTGCTCTATTCAGTCTTCATCTACTCCTGGATGATTTTCACCTTCTCTGTGGTAGCCTATACCATCTCTGGTCCCATAAGTTCTGACTCTCTTGGGTCAGTCCAACACAAAGGTGATCTGAAAGGTCGGCCATACAAAGCCTCGAAAGGTGCCATCCCAATGGTGGAGTGATAGTTGTTGTTGTATGCAAACTACAACAAAGGAAATTGATCCCCATAGTTGTGACTGAAGTCGAGGACGCAAGCACGCAGCATGTCCTTAAGGTTCTGAATGGTCCGCTCAGTCTGGCCATCCGTCTGAGGATGGAAGGTGGTGCTCAAACAAAGCTGCATCTCGAAATCCGCCAGCAACCCCTTCCATAGAAGGGAAGTGAAACATGCATAATGATCAGAGAAAATAATCAAGGGTATACCATGTAGCTTCACAATCTCTTTCACATAGAGGCATCTCAAACTCTCTACTGGCCTCTGCTCTCTAATCTGTAGGACGTGGGCCGACTTTGTGAGTCGGTCGACGATCACCCAAATAGAATCATGACCACTGGATGTGTGTGGAAGTCCTATCACGAATTCCATGGATATCTCGTCCCACTTCCACTATGGGACCTCTAAAGGATGAACTAATCTAGATGGTACTTGATGCTCCGCTTTCACTTGTTGAAAAGTGAGGCACCGAGAGACAAACTCTGCTACTTCTTTCTTCATTCCCGACCACCAGTGCTGTTTTCAGAGATCCTGGTACATCTTCACCACTCCTGGACGTACCTCTAAAGGGGATGTGTGGAACTCGCTCAACACTTACTCCCAAAGCAACACTGCTACCATGGTATGTCCTCTGAAAAGGATGACATGCTCCCCACCTTTAGAAAATCCATCAGGTGTCTGACCTGAGGATATCTGAACACGTCAAGCCTCACAGTCAGTGTTCTCATGTTGTTCCTCCCTAACTCACTAAAGAAGTGGGGGAGTGATTGTAAGATACTGAAGAAAGGATGCTCCATCTTGATCCAAAAAGTAAATCTTTAAAGTGGTCGGATACTCTGTCACCTCACCTAGTAGTTGTATACCAGATCTCCTTCTGAGTGCATCTGCTACAACCTTCCCCTTCCCAGGAGTATAGACTATCTTGAAGTCATAGTCCTGGAAGAACTCAAGCCAATGCTGTTATCTCAGGTTCAAGTCCTTCTACAAGAAGATATACCTGAGACTCTTGTGATCAGAGTAGACTGTAAAATGTTCTCCCATCAAGTAATATCACCACATCTTCAAGGCAAAGACCACTGCTGCTAACACTAGGTCATGGGTAGCATACTTCTGCTCATGTGGTCTCATCTATCAAGAACCATATGCAATAACTACTCGCTCCTGCATTAGGAAACATCTGATCTCGGTCCCTAACGCGTCGTAGTAGACTACGTACCCAATTCCATCCTCTGGAAGCCTCAATATGGGGGAACTAGGCAGCCTCTTCCTCAGCTCCTGAAAACTTCGCTGGAATCTCTCTGACCAAATGAAGGCTTTCCCCTTCTTTGTCAATGCTGATAAAGGTGATGAAAATCTAGAGAAATATGGACCAAATCTCTGGTAGTATCCCGCCAAACTCAGGAAACTTCATACCTCCATCACACTCCTGGGTGGCTCCCAAACAAGTACCGCCTCAATTTTTATTGGATCCACCGCAACTCTAGCCTTCGAGATAACGTTTCCTAGAAAGTAAACCACTCGGATCCAGAACTGGCACATTTAGATTTTACCGTAAAGCTGGTGTTCTCAGAGTGTATCCAAAACTATTTTCAAATGATAATAATTCTCCTCCTTAGTAGCTGAGTAGATTAGAATGTTTTCGATGAAGATTACTACAAAGCGATCAAGGTATGGCTGAAAGATCCTGTTCATGAGTCCCATGAACACTGCTAGTGAATTGGTTGTGCCGAATGGAATAACCAAGAACTTGTAGTGGTCATACAAACATCTAAAAGTCGTCTTCTGCACATCCTCATCTCATACTCTGAGCTGGTGATATCCTGACCTGAGGTCTATCTTCGAGAACCACCGTGCTCCCTTCAACTGATCAAAGAGGTCGTCAATCCTCGGGAGTGGGTACTTGTTCTTCATAGCCACCTGGTTTAGGCACTGATAGTCAACACAAAGTCTCAAGCTCCCATATGCCTTCTTGGAAAAAAAATCGAGGCTTCCCAAGTAGAAACACTGGGCTAGACGAACCCCTTCCCATGTAAGTCCTCCAGCTGTACTCACAGCTTAAGAAAGCTCCATGGAAGCCATCCGATATGCTGGTGTAGATATTGGTGTGGTCCTGAGGTACAAGTCAATGTAAAATTCTACCTCTCTATGAGGAGGTAGACCCAGAACATCATCAGGGAAGACATATGCATACTGGTCCACCCCTATAGGATAACTCGTACTCTCCACATCAACTTCTCCAAGGGTAAGGCTAGTCAACTGATGAGTGATCGGCTGCACCCTCCTATGGGTAAGTCTGTCATGTGATGCAAAGGATCCCTTCTCACCGATGAAGGTAAAACTAGTCCCATCAGTTCAGACACACCACACTTTTCGCCTAATACAATCAATATGATCATGGACTCTGGATAACCAGTCCATACCCAAGATGACGTTGTAAGGCCTCGACGCCACTACTATGAGATCCCAACCGAAGCTCTTGCCTCCTAGAGTAAACTCACACTACCTAAATCAGTGTGTAATCATCAAATCTGCACCCATAGGAGTCTCTAGACATAAGGATCGAGCCAACGACTCCATCGTAATCTCTGAGCTCTGAAAGAGGGAAGTGGAAATAAAAGAATGGCTGGCACTTGTGTCTATAAGTACTACAGTTATGGTGTAGTACACACAGATCGTACCTCATATCATCTCTAAAGTGCCATGGTCATAGGACTCAGCTACTTGGAACTAAGCTTGCCCTTGTACACCTTCTCCCTATGGTCGGGGTGGACCCCCTGTGGGTGGGGGCGGTAACATCTCGAATCGTCTCCCACTGCCAGCTGCACGGCTAGCTCCTCTTCCACGTCCTCCTACTCCCTGCGGACCTCCTCAGTCGAACCTGTATCTCTGCCTGGGCAGTCCTTTCACCATATTTTGATCCTATGTATGGCGGTTTGGGTAGTCACGAGCCATGTGACCCTACCCTCTGCATGTGTAACACTGCCTGCTCCTCACATGACTGGCTCTGTCTCCGGTTCCCCGTACAACCGACCCAGAATCCAACAGTAGTCCACCTATAGGTCCGGTCCTATTGGACCTATGTGACATCTATCTATTTTCGGTAAAAGACTGACAGTAAGGATCACCATGAGATCAGCTAGTGTCCCTACCAGTCGAGAGACTCCCACCACGCCCTCCAACCAATCCTCAGTAGCATGTGGGTCCCATATCACCCCTGAACCTGGGTGGAATCTGGCATTGGAACTTACGCAACGCACTCAAGTGGCATGCACCCACTATTGCAGAGGCTGGTGGCATCGGTGACCCAACAGGTAATGGTACCGTTGGTGCCCCTGCTGATAAAAGGCCCTGCACTGAGGCCTCGTCGCTCGGTGGGCTATCATCGCATATTATACCCGGAACCCTAGCTGGCGGTCTGCATGGTGGCATCCTGAAAAGAAACAGGTTCTACATGGTCAATAAGTTATACCTGGTGGTCTGACTCAAAGAGATCAAAAAGAAAACTTTTCAAAACACACACACAGTCAGTGTTTTCATGCACTGAGTCAGAAATCAGAAGTCAGGGTCCTGGTGTATGGATAAATCAGTCGTCGCACCAACACTGGATTCCCTAAACTGATAACCACAATCACTAAACTTAATAATATTTCCATTAAAAAGATAATAGTCCAATTTTCTATGGTATAAACGAATCCTCTGATACCAATTTGTCACGACCCATCCCCGGGGTCCCGTTCTTCAACAACCCCAATCCCACCTTCTATAGGCCAGGGGCTGGTGACTATCACCGAAAGGCGTATTCCCTAAAACCGGGAATGCATTGCCTTTATATCCTTTAGACACATGAAACCAAGCACATATCCAGATACAAACACAAGTAAAGTGTATAGTAAAAAGAGTGTGTACAGTAAGAAAAAGGGGCCAGAATACAAGCCCAACTGGAAAGTACAAGAAAATTGAAAAGTACAAGTAAACTGAAACAGCTCATGTGAACTCCCACCAAGGACCCTACCTGAAGGGTAGGTATAGCTCTTGAATGGTCATCTCTATGGTACTCCTCGTCTAATTTACACATCCGAGCTACCTCCAGTCCTAATACTCTCATCCTCAGTCATCTATGTCCGTCGTCTGCACCAAACACAATAAGGTGCGAGCATAGCCTATGTAGGGGTGAGTATAACGATACTTAGTAGGGACCCAAAGACCCTTTAAGGTCTCACAAAACCCACAAAGGATAAACCAAAAAGCATGAAAACATCTGAAAACCCTACATAGGTATATACCCATACATATACCTAAGTTATCAAGTATACCCATCTCATTCAGGAGTAAACACAAGGCCTGACTCCAAAGCCCAAACAACTATTCCACAATGAAAGGAATACCACGAAGGTAACACCGTAAAGACAAGTACCACAAATTTAATGCCACATAGAAGAATACCACAAAGGTATCACCACGAAGGTAAGTACCACAAAGGTACACCACACAGAAGAATACCACAAAGGTATCACCACGAAGGTAAGTACCACAAAGGTACGCCGCACAGAAGAATACCACAAAGTTATTACCATGAAGGTATGGACTCATCTCACACCAGGTATAACATAGGCATGGTAGTAAATATTATTATATGTAACTACTGAATCATTATACCCTGTTAAGAGGAAGACCCACATAGGATCCTAAATCATCATACCCACGTCGGATCCTAAATCATCAGACCCATGTAGGACCCTAGTACAGTAGATCCATGTAGGACCCTAGAGTAGTCTGACATGGATTCCTAGATTAGATCCATGTGATACTCTCAAACACATACCCACGTAGGATCCCAAAGCACAGACCCACATAGGATCCCTTTCTCATATTATAGCCAGACACAGGGTTCCCGCACTAAGCTCGCTTGATTCCTGTAAGATCCGCTCCTTAAGCCACTGGTTGATACTCCAACTTCCACGAAGTCCCATGAAGAATTATCCCAAAGTACCATCACATAAAAAGGGTCTCAACATAGCTAACGGTGCGTCAATCGGACGCCCGGTTTGTAAGTTATTGGCCTTTTAGTCCCGAGGGCCTGGTTGGATTCGTGTTCAATCCAACCTGTTCATACCCCAAATTTATCAAAAACTCAAGTGTGGTATACCAAAAGGGAATTCTCTATACAAGGTTTCTGGCACCACAAACGGTTCTTCAAACGGATGCTTGAAGCTCAATATATGGCCAAAAAAGAGGAAAGGGGTGGAAACTGGTTCGGGTTCCGTCCGACTCGGCCCAACCCGGCCTGGGCCGACCCCACCCGAACTGGGTCCTACTTGGACCACTGGGTCCAGCCTCGCCTGCTGGGCGGCCCGCAATGGCAGCTCATGCTAGGCGGCCCACTCGACTCCCTGGCTAGTCAGACAGCCAGCCTCCTCTGTGAGGTGCGGTCGCACGCCGAGCCATCACCGACGGCCGGCCACCCTTCCTTCGCCACCTTGGCCTTGTGTCACGGCTCCCACAAGCCCGGTGGAACGGATGCACGCCGCCCCCTCTTTTTCATGCGGCTACCCGTGCGCTGGCTGCTGCCTCTACTCCGTCGTGGCCAACGGGCCGCGGCCCTTCTCTGGTGGTGCAGTCACGCCGCCACCGTCATCAGGGTCAGCCAGAGTGCCGACCATTGTTCCCATTCCCCATCGGTGTCGGTCACTGGCACGGTCACTGGTGACGTTCTTCGGGTCATCGGGCACGCCCCGGTGGCTCATTCTTCATTCCGTAGACTCCCACACTCACCTCGGGATATCGTTATCAACTCAAGACTATCAAAATCCCACAAAGGTTGCAGAGAGGTCGGGCCGTGTTCGTTTTGGCCACACCCTCCGCATTATAATGGTATCAAGTGGCTTATTTTTTCTTGAATCAAGAAGAATATAAAAGTTCTTAAATAAATATGAACGTCAAGAATGGGGAAAGGGATAAACAAACAACAATCCTTACCTAGATTGCTCGTTAGAGGTGTTGTGAAAAGAATTCAGTGAAGGCGATGAGGGTGCCAACAATCTTCGCTTCCGCAACACCCTTCCGAAGTCAGGCTCGTGTGTCATCCTCATTCTTAATTCCGAAGAATTTTCTTCATTGGAGAGGGCATTATTCATTGGAGAGGGAATTTCTCCAAAGTTCTCCCAAAGCCTCTATTTCTCTAATGATTTCCCCTAGGAAATGAGGAGCCAACAAATTAAAATAGGTTTATCAATTTAATTTACATTGTCAAAATTAAAGTTTCCACAATTAAATGGAACAATTAATTGTATTGAATTGGCACAATTAAATGGCACAATTAATTGTATTGCGTCGACACAATTAAATGGGAGGATTCCAAGGGAGTTCCCCCCCCCCATTAAAGAGGGGTTTAGGTGGTCCCCACCACTAGAATTCAAAATGGGTGTTTTTTATTTTGGGTGGTCCCCACCCCCATAACACAAAAGGAGGGGTTTCAAAAGAAAAATAAAATGTTAAATATTTTATCTTTCTTCTTCCATGAAAAAATAAAAAATTATCTTCTACCCTCGACCTATTGCAGTCTAGGTGAAGGTCTCCTTAAGAGAATATCGGCGCTGCGACTTCAACGGTTCCCTCATATTTCAATTCCGAGCATCGGTTCATAAGTTACAAAAACCTACTTTCATGTTTAATGAACGTACCTAAAAAAAGTTTAGAAATTCATTCTGGGCCTCGGAATCACGTGCCATCAATTTTCACAGACTTGTAATATTCCATATAATTTTTAAAAAATATATATTGAATTTCCAGGTCTTTACATGATCATTAACATATTTTAGGTATTTATAAATAAGGTGACTTAACGGGAAATGAAGAATAAAATAGGGAATAAGTATTAGAAGAGTTGTAATATGAAGAAATATAAAGAGGGGTGAGATTCTTGATTTCTTCATGAGCATGTTCCATAAGGAATAAAAAAGTTAAGTCACTTGAGGAGGTTGAGGGAGTTGAGTCATTGGAGTTATGACTTGTACTACAGGTTGAAACTTTGAAAGCCTTCTTACCTTATTTCCTTTCTTTAATATTCTCTTTATAGATGGGTAATTTCTTCTTTATGTCACATTTTTTGTTATATTGTTATAATTAAAGTTATAGTTTCACATTTTGACTTACCTTTGTAGATTATTTCGAAAATTTCTTCTTCTTGAAGAAATTTCTCTTTTTTTTAGTGAGTTGCACAATATCTTGAAAATCACATATGGATGACTCATCAATGGTATAATTGATGTTTATTTTTTTATTTACATATTCTTCTTCATTGGATACCTTCTCAACTTGTCACTTCATTGTTATTTCATATGTCATTAGGGAATTGATAAGTTCTTCAACCACCATTTTCTTCACATCCTTGGATTCTTTTATAGTAGCAGCTTTGGGTACCCAATTGCTTAGAAGATCCTTGAGTATCTTTTTTAATTGGGTTTCTATAGAAAAATCATCACCAAGAGACTTCATAACATTTTAAATTCAAGTGAATCATGTAAACATGCTAGTAATGGATTCATTTTTATGTATATGTAATCTTTCAAAATATTTACTAAACATATCCATTCTAATTTCTTTAACTATTTTTTGTTCCTTCATGTGGGACTTAAAGTAAATTTCCAAATTTCATAATATTTTCACATGTAAAAACATTATTAGAATCATTTTTATAAAGACTATATAGTAAATAATTCGTAGCTTTTCTATTATGTTCAATGTTTTTAACATCATCAAGAATCCACTTATCTTCAAGATCTTTAGTTGGAATATATTCATGCATAACCATTTTCCAAACATGATAAATAATACTACCAAAAAAGGTTGATATACAATTATTCCAATTTTAATAATTCATTCCATCAAAAATAGTACCATGTGAATTAGAATTATATTCCATCGTGAAGAGATGAAACATTGAAATCGATTAATATTTAAAGTCAAAATTTGTTAAAATAACCACACTTTTGAAAATAATTAGAATTTTTAATAAAAAAAATAAAGATAAATTTTATAAAAATTATTGGTTGGAGTATATGGAAAGGGTGGGTGAATTTACATTTTAAAATTTAAATCAAACATAAATAGAAAATCAAAATAAAATGATTTTGAAATGACAAAAGATATTAAGATATAAAATCGATAAAATGGTTAATTGATAAATATGATACATATTAATAAAGTGTATTTTAACATAATAAAATGATCATATCAAATTATAAAATTATTTGTATCGATGTTGATTGATAAAATTCATAAATTAAAAGAGAGAGGAAACACAATTTAATAATAGGTTTGGTAATTTCTTGATGTGAACCCCAACATCTCCACCCCTCAAGGTGAAAATTCTATGTTTTTAGACCATTGATCTTGTAAGTGATCAAGAAACTTTTCCATCATAATTATGGTTTATGATCATACTTTTGAGCTTCATTGGTAGCCAAGGAACTCATCCTATACTTTTCTAGATTGAGAACCCAAAGGTGATGATAAGTGAAAGATTTTATTGAAACAAATCCATTTAAAATATGGTACCCAATCACTTATATAGATGAATATAATTTGGGACGAGAGATTGAGAGAAATAGTGATATCCTTTTATATATTAAGAAAAGTAAATGGATCTTTAAAAGTATTTTTATATTAAAATTGATTCAGAATTGATTCAATTGAAGTGGTGTTGATAGTAATTGGGTATATGTTATAAGATTCCCAAAAACTTATTTTACAACCTCCAAAAGATATGGGAATATTTTAGAGTTCAATGGGAATAATAAAATTGAATAACACCACTATTATGGTCTTTTTCACCTCAATAAATGCACTCTTAGAATAGTAGCTTCATCACCACCAAATACTAGGTAGCCTCCACTAAGTAGTTGTTGGACCTCTTGGAGAAGAAATCACTTCTAGAACTAGAACTAGTTGGCCACTAGACTTCTAGATAGTTTAGAAGCTATAGAATTATCCACCAGCCAGCCCATGGGACTCTAATGATTGGTTAATTTGTATTCTACTCACCAGGGGATATTATTAGTTGGAACTAGATGGTTGGTTCTACCTTAACTGGTTCACCTTAAAATGTTTCCTTCTCCGCTTCCTCTAATTTCCTTTTTGTATTTTAAAATGTTTGGTATCGCAAGCGGATTAGTGTTAGATATATCTTGAGAGGATTTCAAATCAAAGTATTCTATTCATGGCCAATTTAAACGCATTGACTTAAAAATATCTCACTAACCTATTTGGATCTTGACCACTTATCCTTTAGGGTCACAAGTTTTACTCTTTTAATTAACTCAATTCAATTACCTCTTCAGTTGACCTTCCCTTATTTTTAAATATTCATTAATGTTTCTTGGGATAATTTTTTGTGCATTAAAAAATTAAATAGGATATAGATAATTTACCTAGTTCACCCTCATTGGGATATTTCTATAGAGCATGCATCATGATTGTGTCATGCACTAAAATCATCTATCCTCAATGAATAATTGTGGGGTTTAGGCTATGTCAATTCCTACCCAATGTCATAGTCATACATTATTTTGGGTTGAATCACTTCACCCAAGGATCTATGACCTAACTTTGGATCAGTGCCATTATTGTCTCACTAACATCTTCTTTTTCATTGGATCACTAATTCAGGGTAGGATCTCTATACAGTTTATAGATATGTCAGACCCTTTATATAATCAAATAATTCAACTTTAAACAAGGATAGATTCTTCATTGTAGCCTCACTGGGATACACCTCTTTATATGAATTTTACCTTGGCATCATATTCTTATTCAATTTACAGAACAATTCTAGAATAACTTCCAATTTTTTGTAGGAAAAAAATAAATCCTATATTGGAATAAAATTCAATTACTTCCAATTATTCATGCTTTCATCCCCTCTCTTGGAAAAAATACTCCTCTATGATAATCATATATTCAATGTAAGCTTGAGTATCACTCTATATATTCTATAGGATATGTAATAAATACATAGAGAGTCCCTCTAAAATCATTTTCCCCTAAAAATATTGATCACCATTATAATAAGATGGATTAGGGGCTAGTGAATTGGAACTTTCCAATTCCTTAAGAGGACCTTGAAATGGACCATTAACATCATCATAAAACTTTTCCAATATTTTTCTATTTTTATTTAATGTAACTTCTTTATGGAAAACTATTGTAACTCCTTATAGTGTTAATTAATTCCAAATTAATTCCCAAACACAAATTCTATAAATATCCTTAAAATATGTATCAGATCAAGGTCTAAATCCAATACATGTTATGTATGAAGCATTAAACATATAGATCATGAATCTCCTAAGTGGTTCCCTTGAGTTTATATTGAGTTTAAGGTAGAATATCCTTACATGACTTTCATCATATCCTGTAGAGAATTACTTGTTCATTTTCCTCAAAAAAACCCAAGCACCATGCGTGTGGTATCCGGTTATTAATCATTTCGGATTTCTGATTTTTCTTATCGTCTATATATTCCTTCATACACCACCATGAACATTTTTAGCTTCATCATTTCACATAGAGATACATCTCATGACCCATGAATTACAGCATGGGCATGGTCAAGATTATATTTTCCTTCTTCCACTATAGGTCATTAATATATAACACACACTCGGCCAGGACTTATTCACTATATCATGTTGCATAAATGTTGGTAATTTTTCACCAAACACACAAAACACTATTGAATGAACCATGTCCAGTCTGGTCATGTTGGATTAAAACTCCCATTTTCAACCTTGGAATATTTAACATGGGTGTTTTCCTTTTTCTTCTTCTTCTAGACATTTTGGCAACTTTCTCACCATATCTTCAATTCAGTAAAAATTTTGGACCATTTCCACCTCCATGCCTCTAATGTAATTTCTCATTTTGAACAAGTTCACTAGAATGGAACCACTAGAACTATTATGGAATGGTCCTTTAAATTTTTCTATTTTGGGAGTTGTCTTCTTAATACAACCCATACCTACTTATATCCATTTTGGTAACTTGATTTTCATATCTTCAATATGTTAAATTTGTTGGACCACAGACACCTACATGCCTATGATGGACTTCCTTGTTTCACATAGGTGCACTGAAATGAAAGCACATGGGCCATTATGTTGTGATCCCTTTCCAGTTTCTCATTTTAGCCATTGTCTTCTCAACAATCCCCATTATATGGTCTTTTCCACACATGGGTTCTTATTTTTCGTTCTACACCATGATTACCATGACCACTTAATGCCATGATGGTCTATATTCACAACAACACACCCTCAACCCTATGTGTGGCCTTCATAACTATCCATTTTACACTCTTGTATAATATAATTCACAATTCTTCACTTTTTAATTTATCATAGAATATTTCCACTTCACCAATCACCTCTTTATCTACAAATCCAACATAAATATCAATTAAGATTGTTTTTAACAAATCACATTGGCCATAACTATTAGGATCAACCAATCTCCCAAGCATCACTTCGTCACTTTGGTAATCTTTAATCATAACGCACATATTGGAATCAAATATGATAAAAAATATCTATATCAATTCATCAATTTTTTCAATCCTTATTGTTAAGAAAATAAAACACAATCCATTAGGATTTCTAACAAAATTTTCCTTTGTATTTTTTTTTGCAATAAATAATTTGAAGCATATTTTTTAATTTTAAGACATCTCCTCCCCCTTTTTTCAATGAAATAAAAAAGTGAACTTTCTATTCTATTAAATATGGGGATCATCGTTTAAAGATAAATTTTTCCTTTGAATGGTATTATCTCCTTTCACTTTTCAAACCATTCTATCCATTTATTCTTGGGAAGAAGCTCCAAGAAAGATCAACTTCCCCATATTCTCTATCTTCCAAGATGGCTTCCTCATGGGTTTCAAATACCGTTACAATCATTGTGATGAATTCCTAATATCATGTCCTATACCATATACTAAAACACCTTTACTTCTATATTTTTAGGACACTACATTTCTCCAAGACAAATCCCATCATTAATGAACATTTTTATGGAGATTCCTTGAGTGAATTTACCACATGTTAATTAAGATGTTAATAAATCCTATAAACCTAATGAGAATAAGATAAATGTAGGAAATAATAGTTTTTATAGAAAAAAAACAAGTATGTATATGTCACTCATGAATACCAATAAAAGATTTATAATAGATTTATATTTCTCATTTCTTAACTCAACTTGTGATCTCCATCACTATTTTACCAAATAGTTAAAAATAAATGCTAAAGCACTAGCTGGTGAGGATAATGCCACTTGACTAATAAACTGATACCACCTATTAAAAAATTGATAGTACTTGTTGAAGGAGTGGTTCAATTTTAAAAAATAATACCACTATAATTTCATACTTTTTTATTCTTTATAGGATTAAAAAACTTCTGATAAGTATTAATAGATGATACCAAACACCAAACCACTTATTAGATGACAACAAATATGTGAATTTCATTTTTTTTATTTGGTGTTTCCCATTTAATCTTCTTCAAGTATCCTAAAAACACTCAAATGTGGGGCTAAAATATATATTCTTCTCAACTCCCATCACATGTCATTTTATAGAAAAATAACCCAATGGATCATATATCACATCTAATTTTTCACCACTTTACAAATAGTATGAAATAATAAATCATATGGGGAGAGGGGTACCTCAATATTTCTCAAGTTAAGGATAATGGTGAGTGAATATTGACCACTATTTTCCCTTTTCCTTTAATTTTAGAGTTTTTCCTCAAACATAAAATAAATTTTATGGATTATAACCACCTCTCATATTCTTTGGGTTTTTTATCTTTCACAGAACCAAATTCACAATCTTCTATTTCTTGGTAATCTTTACTACTAATGGATTATTATATCATATTAGGATAATTTTTATTTATAAAAAACTTCTTTTTTACTTGACCATCCCTTGAAGAATTATTTTATTTTCCAATTTTTTCCCGTATTTAGGATTTCCCTTTCACATGGGCCTTCTTAGTTTCACCATTAAGTGGTTTATCCTATTGATTAAAAACCCTTTTATTTTATCTCAAATATTTATAAGGTTTTAGGATAGTTTTGTAGATTTTCATTTCCTCATATTCAGAAAAGGAATCTTATTTAGATACTATTTTAAATATGTTTCTCAAAGGAAAAAGTCTTCCAAAGTATGTGTGTTGATATTTTATTTTAATACATTCTGAATATCTTATGAAATTTACACTTAAATTATGGTTAGAAAAATAATTATTATTGGCATAAGACCCATACATGAATTTTTTTTCTTGGTAACTCATTCTTTCATGCTTTCCACCAAATTCACAACATTTAATATACTCCCATGTCTCATAGAAAAACCGAAAGTGTTTCCATGCATTCCCACAAATTTAAAACATGTTACCATGCCTTCCTTGAGACTTCATCTTGTTGTTTTTACCTCTTTTGGTGTCATTTTTAATTCCATTTCCATAACCTTCATGTAATTAAATTTTCTTGTGGTTATTCATAATTATCTTCTTCTCATGTCTTGGTCGTGTTGCTTTATTTTCAAAACCATCTTTATTTATGATGTATGCTCTTTTGGAAAAGAGAATATTTTCATGTATCTCCTCTGATATGGAATATGTATTTTTTCTTTCATCTTCACCTTCAAAATATTGATTAAGAAATAACTGTGAATCATTATTTAGAATAGGATTACCTATGGAATCTAAATACTTCTTGGATGATTCTTATTCTTCTTCTAATCATTTGAAGAATCTTTTAGAAATGATAATCTTTTCATGTCTCTCCTCCGATATGGAATACGTCTTTTTCCTTTCATCATCACCTTCAAAATAGTGATTAAGAAATAACTGTGAAGCATTATTTAGAATAGGCTTACCTATAGAATCTAACTACTTCTTGTCTGATTCTAATTTTTCTTCCAATCATTGGATCTTATTGCTCCTTGATTCAAGTTAAGCACTAAACTCTACTTTAAGAGTCTTCCCATTGGACATCTCCTCTTCCAAATCATAGTTAAGATTATCCTGCATGTTCTCCCACTTCTTCATTTTAGATTTCATTTGAACAATAGAGACTTTTAATCATAAATTTTCTTGTTTCATCCCTATATTATC
The DNA here is from genome assembly GCA_963277665.1 of Viscum album. NCBI lineage: Eukaryota > Viridiplantae > Streptophyta > Magnoliopsida > Santalales > Viscaceae > Viscum > Viscum album. The sequence continues at coordinate 2,092,948,851 of OY728152.1, forward strand.
ATCATCTACTTCAACCATATGACCAACCAACCCATCCTTCTTATCCTTCAGGTTCTAAAACTCTTTTGAGTATATACTCTTTTCTTCTTAATCCACATTGAGTAGTTCCACCTTTATGGATATCATATTTAACTCTTCTTATTGAAAATCATTCTTTTCCCTGAGTTTAGTAACAACTTTAACAAGCCTTTTTTAGGATTATCATATTTTATAATTCAATTTTCATAAATTTAATCTTAATTTATAGAGACTTATTTCTTATTTAAGTCTCAAACTTTATTCCTTTAATTGATGGCCCACTTCTTCTGATAAATGGGAATCTTTCCTTATAGGCCTCCTTAGGATCTCCTCATCATCGATGGTCCTGATATCACTTGATATATAAGTTTTCTCATCCATACACTATTCATCATTAAATAAATAAATAAAATCATTATCTATCCCATTTATACCTTACATTTATGATATACAGGTCTTATTCAAAATTATCTCACTCATTCTATAGAAATTTATAAAATATAGAACTCTACAAGATGTATTCTTCTTCTTTGACATACTACCATTTTCCATAGAAACCAATATTATAAAAGTAGTTTGTGACTTAAACTTTGACAAACTATTGAATCAAGTTAATGAAAAAATTTATAATGGGAACGTTATATTTTATACCACTTATTAGGTCTCACTAAGGGATTAATTCGAGATATGCCCTGAGAAGGGGGTGAATCAGGGTTTTCCAGTTAATAAAATTTTAAAAACATTACCTTAAATAGATCAATTTCCTATTAGAATCTTGAACTCTTAGAATTAAGGTTCAAATATTTTTATATTTTTATTAAATATATTCAATTACCTCTTCACTTGACCTAACCTTATTACCAGATATTCATTTTGGTTGATTGAACCACTTTTAGTGTTCATAGAGAAAGTAAATAGGACATGGATAATTTACGTGGTTCTTCTCATTAGGTAATATACATAGATCAAGCATTGGCATTGTCTAATGCACCAAAATCCACTATTTATACTGAAAAATATTTGGGTTTGAGCTAGGTCACTCTTTTCCTTTGATCACTTACCTATAATGTTTTGGGTTAATATATTGTCCCCCAAGTCTCACTACCCTTGGTTTGGATCAAAACCATTGGTCAATCACTGCCATATTCCTCAATCACTACTCACTACTCTGGTGAGGGATATCCACATATTTTATGGAAATGTTGTTCCATTGACAGAATCATAGAATAAATCTTCAAATAAGGATAGATTATATGATATAGTATTGATGGAAATCACTATCACTTCTTGATAATTTCACCTTGGAAAAAACTTATTCTTCACATTCCAAAACAAATCTATAATAACCTCAAATGTTTTATGGGAATATAAATCAATATCCAATAGGTATAATATTTAATGGTTACTAATTCTATAATATTCCAAACCATATCCTAGATAAAATCCTCCTCTATGAGAATAATATCTCTAATGTAATATTAGGTCTCACTCTCTTTGTTCTTCTGGATGTGCAATGTATACACATAGAATCCCTCTAAAATTATTTCCCATTAAAATTTCAATCACTCTTATAATATGAGGGATCATAAAAGAAGAAATATCCACTTGTAAATGCCTTTATAGTACCTTAAAACCACCCATTAACTTCTTCATAAACCTCCTCCATTGTCTCATATAATTTTATTCAATGTAACTGCTTCATGGAAAATAGTTGTAACACCTTACAGTGTGAATTAATTATAAATATATTCTCCAAAATGAATCTTGAAAATATCCTTAGATATTAGATTGAATCATGTTATAAAACTAAGAAATATGATGTATAAATAATTAAACATTCAACTCATTCATCTTCTGAGTTATTAACTTAAGTTTCTATAAATGTTCACGCATTATAGCCTGACACACCTTACACCAATGGCTTGGTGTAAAATACTTGTCCATTTTCCACTAAAATTCCAAACACTATGGGTTTAGTCTCCTGTTGTTTCCCATTTTGGATTTCAAAATATCCTTTTGACCATAAATTTTTTTATACACCACCATGACTATTTTGGGATTCCCCGTTTTACATGAGCAGACATCAAAATAACTATGGATTTTACCACGGGCATAGTCAAGCCTATGTTGGACTTGTTTCACTGTAGGCATTCAATTTAAACACATGGTTGACCACATCTTCTTCATTATGACATGTTTCAATATTGTTTTTCATTATACACTTGATATTTCAAATACTACAACATGCACTATGGTCAACCTGGTCATGTTTTATTATAGTGGTCACTGTCAACCATGAACTCTTTACCATGGGTTTGGTCCCTCTACTTCTGTTCATTTTGGCCACTTCCTCACTATATCTTCAATGTAGAATAATTTATGGACCATGGCCACCTCTAAACCTATAATATAACTTCATGTTTCACATTTTTTAACTATAATGGAATAATGGGGACCATTATGGAATTGTCCCTTTACCATTCCCCATTTTGGGCATTGTCTTATCAACATGCCAAATGCCTGCTTCTGGCATTTTTGGTCACTTTATTTCAGGATATTCAATATAGTATAATTTTTGGACCATTATTGCCTCTACGCCCATAATGTACTTTCCCATTTCACAAAAGTAAACTAAAATTCTACCATATGGACCATTACAACATGGTCCCTTTCTAGTTTCCTGTTATGGGCATTGTCTTCTCAACACACCCCATGTTATGGGAATGGATGCACCTTGGTTATTCTCATCCATTATACACCAGGATTATCATGTACACTCCATGCCATGTGGGATTATATTTATAGAAACACTCACCCAACCATAGACACAGCATTTTCACTGGTCTTTCTATACTCTTATACAATAAAATTCATGGATCATCACTTGTATCTAGCTTCTGGAATCCTTAAACTAAACCAATAACCTCTTTTTCAATAAATAAAACTTGAATATCAATTAATATTGTTGATAATGAATATCCATGTCCATCATTGTTGGGATTAACCAATCTCCCAAGCATTAATTAATCACTTTGGTCATCTTCAATAATAACACACATCTTAGCCTCAACCTTGGATATCATGCTATTTGTCAATGATTCAATCCTTATTGTTAACAAATACAACTCAATACTTTAGCACTATTAATATATAACAAGATTATGTGATCTTAAGATATGATAAAATAATGTTCTAAGCCTTCTATAAGATCAACATGTTTCCATTGAATTAACTTTAATGGAGTTACTTAAAGTCAAATTAAAGAGTATAAAATTCACTCAAATGAACAAATTAGATACAAAAGTGAGTGTTTTTTATCATTAAAATACCATTATAGATATATATATATATATAATAGAATGAATATATATATATATAATAGAATGAATAAAATAATAGGAATTTATGGAAATTATAAAACCAATATGATTATTGGAATAGTAAACTGACCATTATGAATAGTAACATGACCATTAAAATAGTAATATGACTGTTAAAATAGTAATTTAACAAATTAAACAGTATAATTAAATGTAAATAACATTTAGCATGAATAAATTAAGTAAATATAAATATTATAATACCCTAAAAAATATTAAAATTATAAACTCAAACAAAGTATAAGTTCACTTTTGAAAATTTATATTTTAATGGATATTATAAAAATCACAATTTTTATGATATTAATTAAAATTAAATATTTACTAAAATTGTTTTGAAAAAAATTCCATTTTTTGAATCAAAACATCAAAATTTCTTAAGGGTGATTTTATAGTAATTTTATTAAAAATAACAATTTTTAATTAAATAGTAAAAATGAAGTTTTTCAAGTAATGCATGTTTTACGACATAATAATAATGTAATAATGACCTAATAAATCCTAAAATGGTTATATCATGCCAAAATTCACATAATAAGATAAATAAATAATTTAAAAACAATAAACATAAATTATAAACCCAAAAAGTAATTTTGAAAGTCTAAAAATGTAAAGTACTCAATTTAAAAAATAATTTGTCCCTTTTATCTCTTTTTCCTATAGTATAGACTAATAAAAGCAGTGTTAAAGAGAATAAAAAGTCATAAAAACGCGTAATTTAAATAAAATATGTTTCACGATGTAAAAAATATAACTATTGAAAGTTTTACTTTGAATATAATAATTTAGTTTACATTTATTCTAGAAATGCCCCTCCTATCAAGTATAAATACCCCTCACCCTTCCCATGAAAAGTCTCTTACCATACACTTCTCAAAGAAAAATAACTACCCTATTTCTTTTTATTATGTATCATTAGAACCTTAGGGATTTTCTGGTATCATCCAAACCTTACCCCTCAAGTAATTAGTTCCATGTAAAAGGGGTAAGCTTCAACGAAGAGGTAACCTCATGATCCTCTCTTTTCTTTTTTCTCTTATTTTTATACTCTATGAGTATATATTCATTTTATTTATTCCCAAAACATTTAATTTATAATTATATAACATATTAATGTTATTATGATATTTTTATAACTATTTTAATCATTTTTTTGTATATATACAATATCTATCCACCTATTTTAACACATCCTATTAATGGTCGGTTTCATCTGCCTACGAGGATGTTGTCAATTAATTACTTATCACTGCCTATATGGATTCTTAGGGTAGATAATACATTATATTTATAAATATATTTTAATTTATTCTATTTTTATATAATTAATTTTACAAAAGATAAATTATAATAAATAAAAATGACAAAGCAGATATAAAAATAGGATAATTCAAAAAAACATGTTATTAAAAAATTTAACATTTGACTAAAAAACCCATTAAATAAATTATAATGGTTATAATTAATCATTAATAAAATAACTAAATGTAATTAATTTTGGTATTAGTGTTTTGATAAATGTAACTTTATTACACAAGAAGTATAAAAGTAATGAAACAAAAGGGACCCCAAGGAAAGGGGACTCTAAAACCCAACTGTTTCCTTTTGGGATTAGCACCAATTTCTCTAGTGTTTTATCATGATTCTTATAAATACATTCAAAATTTATTCTATTTAAATTTACCTTTTCCTATCCAAGGTATATGAATAATCGTATTATATTATGCTGAATTATTAGACACTTTTAATAATGCATTTATTTTTAAAACCTCTCATTGGTTCTTCTTATGTCTTTTCTTCTTATTCAATTGAATTATAATCATATATGAAAACATTTAATGGTAAAACTATTCCCCAATATACATTTCATGGTTATGGGTGCATCATGGTTAAAAATTTATGGTTTCTCCTGAAACTATGAAAATGGGGGAGGGGGGTTCATGTACGGTTTCCCATCAACCAAATTAAAAAGAAAACAAATGTTCAAAATAATGTTTTATATTTTTTATTTTGGGAACCTACAAGAATATTCATTGACATATTAATTATGATTTCATTGTTAAAACCATTGTTTTTTATGGTTATATTTTATGTTTGATAGTGTTATATATTTGTTTTCTTTGATTAATTTGTGATTATAGGAATTTTCTGATGTGAAGGGTGGGCCTAGAATTATATATCCACTAAATTCATTGGGTAATGTGATATATATCATGATATTGTGTGTATTATGACTGAACATGATGATATTTTTGTTCACATTTTATGACGTAATGATTTGTACATATATGTTATGCATGAACATGATGATAGATTTGTTCACAATCAATGTGAAAGATTTTCCCACAATGTTATTATGATTCATTTATTATGAATATACCACATTCTAAGCATCTTTAAAATTATTCCCTCATTCTTATGATGATGATCCTTTTCATACAATATAATGATGATGTTTATTCTAACCCATCTACATTATTGATTTATGTCTCGTGTTACTTCCCTATTATTCCTCCCCTTACTAGGATTTTATCTCACCCATTTTTTGGTTTATTTCCTAGAGATATTATATTTAATAATATGACTATTAAATATTTTATAATTACCATGCCAAAGGATTTAAATAATGTTCAAAATTTCACATGTAATCTTGTTGTTTGAACCTAATTTTCCCATGACATTAAACCTATCAAATCTAGATTAAATTATTATTATATTTTTATCTTAAAAATTATATAATAATAATTTATAAAGTAGAAGGGTCAATATAGTTGGTATCAAATAAATGTTAGTTAATTTTGGGATTATATTAGTAAAAAATAATCTAGGATAAAATTAGGGATCTCATAGGTGAAGAATTTAGAATTTATTTACACATGTTAATAAGTTATTTATCAACTATTTATTAACTTCTATTTTGTTTTAACACTTTATATTTTATAAAATAATGGGGTCCATGAGAAACTAGGATAATAACCCACATTATGAAAAATGTAATGATTTTCTAAATGATATTCTTATTGTAATGGGAGGTGTATTTCAAAACCCCATGGTGGTAATTAACCAATTTTCCTAGGTTATGAATAATAACCCTAATAATGTGGAACATTATTATTTATCCAAGAAGATTCAATCAGCTATCAATTCCTTATTTCACTAATGAATACATATATTTATTGGATCTTTGTATCCACTTGTTTCAAAACAATGGATTAAATATATTGAAAATATATTTATCATAATTCATAGTTTGGAGAAGTATAAAGGTTCTATGTTCATCTACCAATTAGATTGAGAATCTAATAAGTGGTAAAAATTGATCAATAATAAAATAAAAAGGATTAAATACAATAAAAAGGTCAAAATACATTAATAATATGTTTATTAATAAATATTTCCATCAATATCTTTATTACAATATGGGGAGATAATTTCTGGAAAATGGAGAGTTAATATATCATAACTTATTAGGTGAATTTCACATGTATTTAAAATTACACTTCTTTTTTTGTTATCAATAATGATATAAAAATAGATATATTCTTTAATGGTTTAAAACAATATCTTAGAAAATATATAACTATCCAGAACAATAAGAGTTATGAAGAAGTTTTTTAGTGTCTTTTCAAAGTAGTGACTGAATTTAAAGAATGACCCCATGGTAATCAAGATACGAAATAAAGGATGGAGCTTCATGTTAGGTGATTAAATGATAATGGAGTTAAGAAAATACAGCCACATGCATTTAAAATATGTCAAAAGAATCACAATGGAAATTGTCTCAATAGAATGGGGACACGATTCAAGTTTAAAATGGAAGTGAATAAATCTCATGAATATTGAAGAGACAAGAAGATGATTACCAATATGATGGAGTATAGGAAGGCAATGCTCAATGCACCACTTATGGTTCAATGCTTCAAATACAATAAATATTGTTACTATGCAAGCTATTAAACCAAACTTAGGGCCTTCGAGGGTAATAAATATCAGTAACTACCTAATACACGAGAGTGAGGGAAATTTTATTCCATCACCACCACTAAGGTGGAGAAAACAATGAAGTATAAGGTACAATTACTATTTAAAAAATGGAGAAAATTTTATTTGATTTAGGTTCTACACATTCCTTCATATCCTATATGTTTTCTATAAATATTTAATCACTTCCTATATACCTTGATGTTAAGATATCTATGAAAATACCAAGTGGTTCAATAATTTCAACCCAAGTATTAGACTCTTCCCTATTTAGCATCTGTAAAAAGATTCTTACAGTGAATATCATAATCCTTATTTTGTTATAATTTGGTGATATACTAGGTATTGAGTTTCTCTCATTTTATATATCTCATATAGACTATTGAGAAAATAAAATCTCTTTCTATATCCAGAACCATCCCATGTTCCTATATAAAATAAAGGAATATTATGAATCCACTTTATCAAATCCCTCAATGATGTAGGCGTTCATAACAAATGAATAAGAATATCTTACTCAAATTATTAAGATAAAGGAAAAAAAATCAACCCTAAGGACATTCCCACTATAAGTGAATATATTGATGTCATCCCCCAAATAATTGTCTTTCCTCCCCCCAAATCAAGAGGTAGTGTTTTTAATTGAACTCATACCCAAAGAAACACCTATAACTAAGATCCTATATAGGATGGCCCTAATATAACTATAGGAGTTAAGAAAGAAAATTCAATATTAGACAAAGATTTCATACATCCTAGTGCATCAAATTGGGGTGTACTAGTGCTCATTGTCAAGAATAAGTATGGGTCAATGCGGCTTTACATAAACTACCAAGATCTCAAAAATATCACCATAAAGAAAAATTAACTACTAATAAGGATTAATGACTTGTTTGATAATGAGATAAATACTTCTTAATGTTATATATTTATTCTTTATATCATTAACTGAAGGTGAAGAGAGATGATATCCATAAGAAAAAATTTCATACAAGATATCAACACTATGAGTTCATAGGGATTCCACTTGGACTTACAAAGACCCCAAAAATCATCATAAACTTAATGAATAGAGTATTTAGAGACTAACTTAATAAATTTATGGTGATATTTATTAATTATATTCTCAAATAATACAAGAAAAAAATGAATATAAATATCATCTAATGATTATGTTGAAGAAATTAAAGAATGAGAAGTTGTAAGGTAAGTTTAGAAAGTTTTGACTTTGATATAAGAAGTTACATTATTACAGAATTAGGTCAAGAGTGATGTAATTTCTATAGATCCTTATAAGAAAAAAAAATTGAGGAATGGACTAGACCCACTAGTTTCACATAGATCCATATTTTCTTGTATTATATGGATACTTCTAATGATTTGTAAGAAATTTATCACAATTTTCAAGCCCACTAACTAATTTAACATGGAATGAGGTTGTTATTTCTGCCTTTTGGTAAGTATTAAGACTTTGGTTAGGTTGTTGAATATTCATAGTAAGGGGAATCATCAAAAAAATCCAGGCCCATATGTGTGCCTATGTCACTTTAACTTAGTCTGTAAGTTCATTCTTATGACATCATTATGCCCTAGAACACACAAGACTCTTCTCAAGAAGCCTTAACCTCATAAATACATATTTCCACTAAATACTTAGCCTCACTAGGCTATATTACCCATAGACCTTATCCTCACTAGTCCATATTCCCTTTGAATTCTTACTCTCACTATTCCAAATTCCCCATGGAAAACAAAACTCATTTGGCCATATTCCCCTTGAGTCTAACCATTCCCTATCATATTTAGTTACCAAGAAACAAGATTTTATATATAGAGTGATCCATACATAAGTCTCACACCATCCAATGTTAGGTACCCTTCACCTTATATTCTTAGTTACAAGAATTTAAACAGAATATCATAACATCCATTCTACATGACATTAAACTACTTAGAACATTTTCTACAAACATGACCTAAATGAACTTCATTTGTTCATGGTTGAATGAACTTAAAAGTAACCATATTATCCCTTGTTTTATGATATTAAATGCTATGTTGTGTCTCATTAATTATAATTGAACTACATGGGTTCTGATTCTCTTAAAAAGAAGGCATGAGAACCCCCTTTCATAGGCTCGATCCTAACTCAAAAACACCTAGTACATCCCATGGTATCAACAAATTCTATAGTATATATTTGTGTAGTTTAAAACTAAATAATTACCAATTAATAAGATAATTATTAGGAACCTCTAATACATAAAATTGATCACATCGATACATGGATAAGATTGATAACTTTCATAGTTATAACCTGTAGTAATATTATTACTAGGAAGTATTCACAAATATGTTTTAAATAATTAAGAGAGTCTCAAAGAAAGAAATAATTACACATAAATAGTGATATGATATTTACCTCTGATACACTCAACCAATGTATAACCAAATCATATTTAGTAAAGCCCCACCAATTGCCTACATTTGGAATGAAGGTCCACATAAACTCAAAATACATTAGTGGGGGATGTATGTTAGAAACCTAATGGTATCCCTTATGTGAATTCCTTCAATCATAAATAGTTAGGTCATATTAGGAATCAATAATTATTCTTGGGCATGGGATATAGGTTAGAAATAGAATACTACACCCAATAAGAATTCCTTCAACTACAAATAGTTGAGTCACATAAAATGTCGATAATTCTACTCTAGTATGGGATACATGTTGAAAATAAAATCGTAAACCTAAAATGAATTCCTTCAAATGAAAATAGTTTAGTCACATTTTGAATTAATAATTCTACTCCAACGTCATATGCGCATCAAAAATAAAATGTTTAACCAGATGTGAATCCTTTTCCCATGAAAGAGATTGATTAACCATGACATTACATATGATTTTTCATTAACATGTTTTATTTTTTGCATTTTCCTATTTTAGGAACCCCCATTCAACAACCCTCATAAAACTCCCTTAGATCTAAATTCTAGTGTCACATCATGTATATACTAATGTTCTAAATCCTATAAAGACATGTGTTACGATCATAGAAAAGATCTTGGCCTTAAAACCCAGGAGGATATTGGAACCCTCTCAATGAATTCAACAACAAGTAGTGAATTCCTTGGTGTGGGAGTATCACTATATAATATCCATCCAAACTCTAGAATCGTATTAGGAAAGGTTATATAAGATAAAGTTGACCTATCAATAATGAACCATCAAGAATCATATGGCCCTAACTAGCATGTATAATCATTTTGAGAGATTATCCCTATATCAAGAAAAATAATTCCTAACTTATATTAGGGAAGTAGAAGAGGATGTTGAATTTAGCCACATATATTTTAAAGACTATAGACCTAGTATCCAAGATATGGTGGTTAATTTATTACAATGGTACTAAATAGAAGAAATTACATCCCAAAAGACCTAATATTTTAGTATTCTTGCAAAACTATATACATAATTAAATCCCAAATTACATTTGAAAACATAAAACAAAACATATTATTTTATTTGGTATCATATATATTCCTTCTATCATATCCATACATTTAAATCATAAAATATTTTGTGGAATTTTTGGTAGAAGGAAACATAAGAAAGGGGAAAGATCAAATCCTTAGTAAGGGGATACATACAGCGGATGCTAAATAAGGCATGAACAATATGGAAGGAATAAATGATGATAAAATAATGAAACATAAATAAACACATGATATTGAAACATATCCAATAATATAAAAACTATTCAAATAAACTCATGGGAATATTTAATTTATTTCATAATGATGTAATTCATAGTGTTGGATATTTTAAAGTTACCATCTAGGTCTTATGTTATGATATCTAAAAATACCATAAAAACCATGTGCCTAGACATCTACATAAATGGGTAAGGCATTAGAAAAATACCCAATCTATTTTTTCTCATGTGACTTACTGATTCATCTAGGGGAAATGTAATTTTAGGCCCCACCTGTTACTTAATAAGTCCAATGCATTCATCATATGAATAAACAACATAACATAATCATCATGCCAAAAAAATAAATAACTATCCATAGTGGAGGAACTAGAATAAAATATATCTATAATTTACCTAGTCATTATAATAATAAACCAACTATATAAAAAATATTTATAGTATCATAATATTATAACCTCAATAAGGCATAAGATTTAACAAAGGATGTTGACATTGATGAAAATGATTTCATAATCTCAATGGAAAATTTATTAGGGAAAATAGAATTTTCACATTAAAAATTTCCCAAATATTAAGAAAAAAATTAATTTAAAATAAAAATGAAAAATTTTAGAGTGATCTTCAATTAGATGAGTGTTCATGATGGTGGGAAATTATGTTCATGTTGTGTAAATTAAAAAAACATATGTTCACACTTTTGAAAAAATGTCAAAAAGTACCTCATTCAGAAAATGAAAAGAAGATTCCTTTAAAAAAATTAAAAATTAAAACCTATTTTAAATTATATTTAATAAATAATTGAATAATATTAAAAACATTATTTTATACAATTTAAGTAAACTATGGACATGGAAGATAAATATTCCTGGTAGGGTAGAAAAACAAAGTTGGTTTTCCTTAAAAACATTATTTTGGTTTATTAATTACATAAAGAGAGGAAAATGAAAGGAGAAATTTTAATTTCAATAAATAAATAGAGAATAATAAAATATATTGGGTTTATTACAAAAATATCAAATAATTCTCCCAATGTATACTTAAAAATAAACAATCCCGGATAATGATGAGATTGTGAAATAAACCCTTACCTCAGGTTCGACATCATTTTTAGGTGTCTAAACCTCCTATAAAATAAATATTGATTTATTATACATATTTTATAGAACCATAATCATATATATAATTCCATGAATTATTCACTTATAATATTTTATTACCCATTTGTTAACAATTATTTGATAGAATAATTATTTTTGGGTAATAACAACTTTGTTTTTCATGTAAGTTTTTGTTTGGTAGTTTCGGTACTTTTAATTTTATCATAGTTCCATAATAAAAAAAATTAACAAGATATAAATATAATATATATTTATTAAATAATTATTTAGAGTAATACATTAAATAAAAAGATAGAAAAATAAATTACACCATTCATAGAGACGGTAGGTCCTACGTACGCATAAATATTGTTTTCACTTTTCGAGGGATGGAATGAAACAAGGGTAAATAATAATTAAACTTTAATTGATTATTTATATATAATATATATTAAATATATTCATTAATTCAATAATTATTATAATCCATATATATTGGAAATTAAAAATGAATCACATCACTTCATGGGGGTGGTAGTCTGCACGTACGCACGAGCGACGTTATCATTTTCCAAAAGATTAGATGGTGATAATTTATATGTGATATAATTATTTCAAAATAATGATTATTTATTAAATATAATATATAAACATTAAACAATCATAATACCTATCTATAAAATATGGTAATGAAAAATGAATTTTATCACTATGTGGAGACAGTAAGTCATACGTACGCGCAAGTGATACTTTAACTTTCCATTTGGTGGAAAACATGGTGGATAATTGTGGTATAATAATAATAATAACATTTAATTTTATTTATAATACTGAATTTATTATTTAATGATAAATACTTTATATTTAAAGGAGGTATAACAAGGAATATTTGAAAGAGTTTGTGTCATACAATTACCTATTCTTTCGGAGACCTCCTTTAGATCTTTTATTAAGGAATCTAGGGTTGGTATTACAGGGATAACATCATCTCCATAACATGTATAATTATGTTTATAAAATTGATGGTTAGGTATTGGTTGATATAGTTTTCCCAATGTGGTGTAAATAAGTGAATGAAGAGGTTTCTTTTATAAGGGAGAGAAAGGACACACTTGGAATTATTTAAAATATTAAACTATAACTAATTAATTCTAAAGAAAGATGCTTAAAATGTATATATATTCGAATATAAGGTATTATATGGTAGAAATATCATCAACCAATAAAATTTTTATAGGTTTAAGTGGTATTTTAAAGATTATCTTTTGGTTTGACCCCTTAGTTAACCTATTTTAACCTTGACCACAACAACGTCTTTTTCACCCTTAAGGGGTAATAATTTTACTTCTAAGGTAAAAAATGGATAATAAATGTTCAATTTATGACATTTAAGACCATATTTTATCCCTATTATCTTATTTTAAGATTTTAATTATTTTTAAATAATTTTCGAAAATATTATTTTCATAAAATATCATTATTGTCATTTTTCACACTATTCATTAAATTTGACATCAAATACCTAAAGAAAATGTTTTAATTATAATATAAAACTTTAACATATCTCTAATATATTATATTTATCTAAAAACCATTTATTTAAATAACTTCCCCAAATTATATTAATTTTAATATTTTTAAATTCAATTATTTTATTTTTCCATTAATTAAATAAATATTATGTCAGTGTTGCATAAGAATTTAAGTTAATTATATAATACCTGAAATTTGAAATAAATTACAATCATGAAAATAATTTTATTATTCTCGAAATAAAAAAATATATATATTTATTCTTCGCATTATTTTTTATCTATGTGAACACATAATATATATTTAAAAGTAATTGACTGAGATTTTGTCTTTTTATTTTCTTTAAAACTTATATAGGTAATTTTCAGGGAAACGTGTTCCTTAAAAAATAAAATTTTGATTATAAGGTTAAAATAGTATAATTGAATTTATCCAATGGTAATATTTAAGGAAATAAGTTACCAAACACTATGTTTTAACATAGAATAACATGATTTACCCTTTACTGAGGTGATAAATTATACCACAGTTACTATTCATAAATCCAAAAAATAAAAACAAAAATATTTTAAAAAAATTAAACTCTTGATTTAAATTATGGAATACAATTTATCATATTGAATACCTATAAGTACAAGAAATTAATTTTAAAATAAGTTCAAAAAACATGATGAAAAATGCTTTTAGAAAAATAAATTTTTTAAGCGTAAAACTAGATTTATTCATATCCCATGCATAGTAAAATAACTATGAATGTTAAAAAAATTATTGAATATATAATTTAATATTTCATTAAAATAATTCACCAATATTGATTAATTTAATTTATTAAAATAAAGAAATGTTGAATTTATAAAAAATTCATAAAAACATCATTTTTATTTTCAAAAGATTTTTATTTTTATTTTTAATCAATTGATAATGAATGAATTTATTTTATAAGTGTGTAAACCATATAATTTTTAAAATTTAGTTATTAATAACCATACCCACTAATTAAACAACTAAGTTATAATGGTATACTATATTACGATTCATTTAGGCTTGAGGTTATGTGTATCGCAAGCTATTAAAGAGATTAAATTTATTTAAAAATAAATATATCATGAAATTTTGAAGTGTTACATTCTTCCCCCCTTCAAAAAAATTCATAAAAATTTTCATAATGTTACCTCATGAAAAGATTTTTATATTTCTTTATCGTAATTTCTTCATGTCCCCACTTTTTCTCTTCTATTGTATGATTTCTCCAAAGTACCTTTAACACCCAAGTCATATGATTCATCAACACTTGTTCTTTAGCATCAATAATCTAGATAGTCTCTAGATAGTAAGATATATCATGTTCCAATTATAATTATTGAAATGTTATCACATGCATTGGGTATGGAATGTACTTCATTAACAATAATATATAGAACACATCAGGTACTTTAGAGAGACTTGGTGGCATTGCCAAATGGTAATCCATAGCTCTAATTCTTTCGAGGATTTCAAAACATCCTATTTTCCTGGGGTTTAGTTTCCCTATCTTACAAAACCTTATAACACCATTCCATAGGGATAATTTCAAGAAAACATGATCACCCACTTAAAATTCCAAATCATACCTTCAGTCATCAGTATAACTCTTTTTTCATACTTTGATATGCTCTAATATGAGTCAGAATAGTCTTTACCTTTGTCATTGTCTCTTAAAAAAGTTTTTAGCCTACAATATTCCTTTCAATAATAGCATCCCAAAAAGTTATTTATGATATATCTTACCATATAATTCTTCATACATCTCTATTTGAATAATTGAATAGAATCTATTATTATAAGTGAACTCTACCAAAGGTAAATATTTATCCCACATACCTTGAAAGTCATGTGATCATAACCTCAACATGTATTCTATATTTTGGATAGTCCTTTTTTAATACCCATCAGTTTGAGAATGATAAGTGGAGCTCAAAATAAGCTCAGTATTAAGATATTTCTGAAGATTTTCCCAGAATTCTAATATAAATCTTGGATCACGATCAGATGCAATTGAAAGACGTGCACTATGAAGTGTTACAACTTCATTAACATAGAGTAATGAAAATAAATCTAGAGAAAAATTGTAGAAATCCTTTTTTCATTGTAATACATTAAAATATATCAAGGAAAATTTTCAGATCCAGACACTGAGGTGGCGCGTTATTCTGAGGCCCAGTTTTACCGTAAATAATTTTATAGTAATATTAAATATTTTTTATATCATGTATGCAGGGTTTTTCATAAATAATGAAATATATACTAAATGGGGTATAGAAATGGAAATCTAATACCATGGTTGAATCCAGAATGTGATGTTTACCTTAGGTGTGATCTAATATGGGTCGATATAGAAGGTTCGGATAAGGTGACCATTGGAAGGTATGACAAGTGAATTAATTAAATATTTTAATGAATTCATTTAAAAAAAATTACGTCTACAAATATGTCATTATGTCGAATCTTTATGGTTATCTGCATAACCCTGGGACCACTGAGATTAGGATGCTCCATTCTTCATTTGGGGATTGAGATTAGGCTATGATCAATAACTAGATCAAGTCTAATTGAGTTGTATTTAATGTAGCTGATCTTCCACCTTCATTGTTAGTAGTGTTCTTCATAAAAAAACAATCTGAATCAAGCTAGTAATAATCATTTTTGGATTATGCCCTTATGATTAAAATATTGATCATGATCAATTCATTCCCTTTGATATGTTCTAAATTTATCCTTTGAATGCACCCATGCATCGAATTTAATTGTTTATGTAATTTTTTATCTCCCTGATGTGCCATATTTCTCACCCAAGACATCCCCAACATATTTTTTCTGGCTAATAATTCTTGTACAATGATCGTTTGACCCTTTTTCTTTTGATTTTATCTGAATCATTCTTTGTGTTCTTCATCATTGGCCTGCATGGCCACAATTCAAAATTTCAGGGTGGGTACGAGCATTATCGAACCTATTGATTAGCAGCATATTAACATGTGAGAAATATATTGATGAATCAGGGATGGATTCAGATATATTTTAATATTCAAGTGACTCCACCATGGATTTGGACATCCTCACAAGGGGCTCCATGAGCGACACTAGCTTCATGTTGGTGAGCGATATTCTATTTTCTAGCCAACAGACATATGTAAACGATAGTTGAAGATGATTTTAATTGACTATGATAAGTCAAATGGTTGGATTTTCTATGAATTATCCAAATATGATACACATATATTGGATCTAATATTCTAGTAAAAACCCAACTACACACATTTTAGTCTGAAAACACATAGCGGGTAGACCCCTAGCTGTGGCGGCTAGAGTTTTTGGTGAGTTAAATACTATACGTCATGTGGGACCACCACATGCCATGTGAATTGATGTTTATGACCCAAAATGTACCCTGGGAGTACATAGACACAGTCATGTCTAGAAACATGTCATGTACCAACACATGGCCAGTGTACATGGTCATAGCTCGAAGGAAACACCCATGACCATGAGAACATGGTTCAGCCTCAGGTGGCTGAGACACACCGTGTATTCCCCTAACACACTGTGTAGGGATACATGGGTGGTGATCCATGTACTAAAAAGTACACAAATATGAATTATAGTGGGAACACACACTGTTTTGGTCCCCTACATTCCATGTACCTTATTTTGAGGAAACTTATACTTCCCGTATCTCCTTCATTCCCAATCATATTTTGGACTATAAGTATCCTATCCTAAGTGGTTTTTCATATAGAACATGATGGTGTCTTTCATAGTATCTTTTGAGATATAGTGTGAGATGTTTTGAGAATGAAACTTCTTTAGGTAGTGCTCAATAATGGAAGTGATCGAAAAGAATCATCAGAGAGATCAGAGTGGAACCCTCTTGTTGAGTTAGGGCATGGGTCATATGCCTAGAGATTGGAACCCCCCTTACAAACTAGGGAACGGGTCCTCTATTTATATTTTTATTAGAACCCTCCAATTGGGATAGGGCATGGGTCCTCTATCTATCTATAGAGTGGAACCCTCCTGCTAAGACATGATATGGGTCCTCTATCCAAAGAGTGAAACCCCCCTGACAGACTAGGGTGTGGGTTCTTTATCTATCTATAGAGTGGAACCCATCTTTTGTAATAGGTCATGGGTCCTCTATCTATCCATAGAGTGGTAACCCCCTGAAGTACTAGGTAATGGTTCTTCTATTTACCTACAGAGTGAAACCCTCCTGCTGAGATTGAGCATGGGTCTTCTACCCACAGAGTGGAACCCTTCTATCATAATAGGGCATGGTACTCTATCTATATATAGAGTGTAACCCTCCTTTAGTACCAGGTATTGATATCTTTACCTAGATATTGTGTCCCCTTGAAAATGTGACATTGTGGTGAGGTGTTTCTTGACATGGATGTTGCTTCATACAGACACACGAGATGATGGGAATCATTGATGGACCTATTAGAACTAATGGAAAACTCATTTCCTAGGCTGGGATGTGAGATGTAGATCCCCTTTATCTCTCATATTTTTTTCTTTTATGAGAATATATATGTTATTTTTTAGTGGTTTTTTTTACTTTCTTATTATGGGTTGAGTTTTCTACTTCTATCATGTCTTCTATTTCTTTTCATTAAACTTTACTAGGTATGTATATACTCAACCCTTTATGCTATTTTCCTACATGTGTCATGTCTTATGTGAGTGTTGGATAGGTCTACGGTAATTATAGAGGGTCATAGGGATACCTTGGTTCATTTGACCATGTACAGTGGTTAGGGATTGATGATCTGGATTTGGGCTCTCATTATTTAATTTTCTAGTTTTTTTCAAGTTGGTACATTTTTATGGTTGTTGTGTATTTTTTCCATTTTCTTTTTCAGATTATTCTATATTAATCTTGTATTCCCTAGAGGTTGTTACATTCATGATTTTTACTCTATATGTAATTTTCTTTTCTTCTATTCCTCTACACTTCCTCATGTAGATAGTTGTGTGTGTGCATACATGTACTTATGAAAAGGCCTCCCATATTAGTTATGCCTCTTGGAACTTGTCGGAATCCCCTAGCATATGGAGGTGGGCATGGGTTAGTTTCTGATTGAGCCTCATTGGTTCAGGTCATGATAGATTTGTTTTAAATATGTTCATTCCTTGGGATAGTGTTTGGATTTTTCCCCTTATGAGGATTTGTTTTTGATTTGGGGAAACAATGTCAAAGTGTCTCAAGTGGTTCTTTCAGTCTAGTGAACCCAATGTTGGTTCAACGACTAACATATACATATATAAAGACTCTAACCACCTTATTTTTGACTTTTCATATGGATACATTGGTTTAATGGAACATTGGTACATGAATCATATAATATTGAGTATTTTAATATCCTTATTAAGTCAAATACTTATATATATATATATATATATATATATATATATATATATGCTCATATGACCATGGTGTGTCTTTATTAAAATTTTAAGGATGCCTTCGCAAATATAGCGATACATATTACTGAATCAAGATCATGACAAGAATCTGATGAGTGTTGAGGCCTTAGTTCAGGGGTTGTCTCATGAGATCCTTCTTTCGGGTTGAAAGGTAGAAGCACCCCACCTATCGCATAGCAGATAGTACCAGCAGAGTAGAATGAGGATGCGCACAGGCTTAGTGTACTCCATGAGTTCTAGTTCTAGAGGACACTGAAGTTCCATGGTGAGCCAGATCCTCAGGTGTTGGGGGATTGACTAGAGTTGGTGATTTGAGTTTTCAGGCTTATCTGGACACCAACTGATCTGGTGGTTACACTGGAATCCATACTTTTCCATGGATTAGTTGTGTGTTGGTAGAGTTTAGTCACATAGATGCATGATAATTTGATACTCTCATGGAGTTAATTATAATAGTTGTTTTGTGAGTAACACTACCCCTCATGCTTATAATATTTTAATATTTAGGAGAATCTAGAGCTAAAACAGGGAGGGATGATAGTTTTTGAGTATGTCGTGAGTTCCATAGACCTTATGGAACACTCCCTTGACATGATTTGGGATCGATAATTCTAAGAATGATAGTTTGAGAAGGGTATCTATAGAGAAATTTGATTCAGTGTGATACCCATATGCATTCCCACTTATGTCAAAGTGTTGGGGAATGAACTGGTGATACAGATCTTCCAATATGAGTAACACAATATAGTTGGAGCTGGAAATTGGCATCATAGAGATGAGTCACCTATAGCAGCTAGCAGGTTCCAATCGATATGATATCGGTTTAGGAGATATTTTCATGACTATTCTCATACATGGATTCATGTAGTAAAGGTACCTCATAAAGGACCATGTAATCCTAGAGAGGTTTGGGGTTATGTATGTGATTTGAGAGGTTACATAGAACATCATTTCTTGACCCGACATGCTGAGGAAGGCTGGAAGATAGTGGATAGACCACCACAGTAGATGAAGCATCATCATCATGGAACTCCTAGGAAAGGAAAGGGTGGCCCCCATGGAGGAAGAGCTGGAAGAGGAGTATATGTGACTCTAGGAGGAGGATCTATGACTGGTTTATGATGGTGTGATCTCCTTCCACCATCACTACCAGGTATCTCATGTTAGGATTGGGGAGCTGGTGGTCGGGGTCATGGGTGGCTATAGGCTATGGAGGCATATGACTCGGTGTCTCACGAGATGATTAGAGGTATGATATATGTTTATTCTACTCTTTTTTCGGTATTATTATACACATTTTTGATTTATTCCTTCATCTATTTACTCATAATGTGAGATATGAATCTTCCAGTTGAGGAATTATCCTAGAATCTTTGCCTTGAGGTTTCTACTAGGAATGATTCTTTGATATATTTTGTCTATCAGCAGTGAGAGCTATCACTTGGTGGAGAGAGTTTCTTATGGGACCTTTTGGTCATCACGATGAAACCTTATGATGTCATCTTGGGTATGGAATGGTTCTCCAGGGTCCAAGACCAGTATGACTATCACTATATAAGAGTGACATACCTTCACACAGATGGTATGAGATTCTATTTTGTGGGATAGAGTTCTCTCATGGAAGAGATAGTGGGTTTTGTGAATAGTAGGATGTAACCCATCACCCATTAGTTGGTGAGTGTAGCCCTAGGTGCAGTAGGATATTCAGGCATATGGGTTCCTTAAATCATGGAATATTTTATGGATTTATTTCCCAAGTAAATTATGGGACTACCTACAAAGAAGGAGATAGATTTTTTCATAAACTTGCACACTAGTACCACTCCAATATCTTATATGGCATATTAGATAGCCCCTATATAGATCTATAAGTTATAGTTATTATTAGAGGACTTTTGAGAGAAAGGTTCCATCAAACCATGTGTGTCCTTGTGGATTTGTGTAGATTATCATCACATGAACCAAGAAATGATAAAGAACAAGTACCCCTTTCTTGGGATTGATGACCTATTTGATAATTTGTGGGGAATGATACGGTTATAGAATATTGATCTCAAGTCCTTCTACCACTAGTTTTGAGTCTGTGATGCTGATATTCTAAATCTAGAATTTTTATGTCGCTATGGATAGTATGAGTCCCTAGTTATGCCTTTCGGTGTGAAAGATTTCCCCACTATGTTTATGTATTTGATGAACCAAATATTCCAGTCATACGTGGACCAATTTTTTTTTCTTCATTGATGACATACTCATATATTCTTGAGGTCTTGTGTGTTGGAATTTGGGCAAATATGGGAGGATCACTTTCCATTGGTAAAAATTTCTTACAATAACAGCTAGAACTCTACTATCAACATGAAACCTTTCAAGGAACTGAATGGGAGACCATGTAATTCAACCTTATTCTAGATTAGGAATAGTGATAAATCTATTTTTATTTCAGAGATGGTGTAGGTAACAATAGAAATGGTCTAGGTCATCCACAAGTGGATGTAGAAAGCTCAAAGAAAGCATAAATCTTATGCATATTAACATTGTAGGCCCTTGTAATTTGAACAAGGAGACCTTGTTTTCCGGAGAGTCTACCCATGATAAGGATTGTGTAGATTCATTCAGGGAGGAAAGATATCCTAGAGGCTCCTCAGGTTATTTGAGATAATGATCAGGGTTGGAAAGGTTTCCTACCACCTCTCATTACCCCCACAGTTGGAGCAGTGGCACGGTGTCTTCCATGTGTTGCAAATGAAGAGATATGTTCATGATCTCATGCATGGTATTGACTACAATGTCTAGGGTTTTGGGTGAGTTAAATATACACTCAATGTGGGAACTCCACATTCCATGTGAATCAGTTCTGGTGACCCATTATATACTCTTTGAGTATATGGAAATGGGAATGACTGGACATATGTCATGTACCAGTACATGGTTAGTGTACACAGACATGGACCAAAGAACATGGGCATGCCGAGAGAACACTACTTGGCCCCAAGTGGCTGGGAAAAATTGTTTATTCGCCTAAAACACCATGTAGAGATACATGGGAAGTGATTCATATACTGAAAAGGATATGCCTGGGAAGAAAAATAGGATTACACCTCGTGTGGGTCCCCTACATTCCATATACCTTCTTTTGTGGGAAATTATACATCTCATATCACTTTCATTTGGACATAGATTTTGGCCTATGAGTAGCCAATATTGAGTGGTTTTCCACATAAATTTTGATTTTTTTCCTTCATAGTGGATTTTGAGAGACAAAGTGAGATTTTCCAGGCATGATTCTTCTTTACGTGGTTCTCAATGATGATAGTGATTGGGCAGGATCATCAGAGAGATCACTGTGGAACCCTCCAGTTAGGATAGAGCATGAGTCCTTTGTCCATCAACATAGTGTAACCCTACTACTAGGATAGGGAAGGGGTCCTCTATCCATAGAGTGGAACCCCCTGATGGACTAGGCCATGGGTCCTCTAACTATCAACAGATTAAAACCCTCATGTTGTAATAGGGAATGGGAACTCTATATTTCTATAGAGTGGAACCCCGTGATATACTAGGGCATGGGTCCTCTATTTATCTATAGAGTGGAACCCTCCTATTTAGAAAGGGCATGGTCCCTATACCCACATAGTAGAACCCTCTTATCACAACCTATAATGGGTTCTCTACATATCTTTATAGTGGAACCCTCCTCTTGTATAAGTGCATGGATCCTTTAACTAGAGATCGTGTCCCCTCGACTATGCGTCGTAGTGGAAAGGTGTGGCTTGACATGGATTTTTCTTTTGATAAGCACATAAGAAGTTGTTTGGAATAATTGATGTACTTCTTAGAACTAATGGAATACTCTTTTCTTAGGCTAGGTTGTGAGATATAGATCACCTTTCACTCTCTTCTGTGTTTCTTTTTTGATTATATATATATTATTGTTGACTGGTTTTCATTACTATTTTACTATGGGTTTAGTTTTCAACATATATCATGTATCCTATTTATTTACCTTCATCTTTTATGGTGTCCTAATGGGTATTTATATACTCACCTCTACTTGGACTTTACCCACACATGTCGTGTCTTATGAAGATCATAGACAAGCCAGTGGAAATTATAGTGGAGCATAGGGATATCATGGTGCATTTGATTGTGTATGGTGTTCGGAGCTTGAAGATCTGGATTCAAACTATCTCAGCATTTGATTTTTCATTTTTTTCAGGTTGGGACATCTTTTTTGTTGGGTGTGTATTTTTTCCATTTTCTTTTTCAAATTACATTGTCATAATCTTGTATTCCCTTGAGGTTGTTACATGCATGATTGTTACTCTAGATGATACTATATTTTCTTTTATTCTTATACACCTCTACGTGGAGATGGTTGTGTGTGTGTGTAGGTACTTATTCAAAGGTATCCCATATTAGTTATATTATTGCACTTGTTAGAAGCCCATTTTCAATAGAGGCAGACTTATAGTAGTTGTGGCTTGATCCCCATTGGGTCGGGTCATGACATGAATCTTCTCTTATAGATATTAAATGTGAAGATTTGGTAAGGAGATCATAAATAACTCATATTGCATCATTCTTTCTAGTAGTTTTTGGTAATTCGGTGACAAATTCTATAGTAATTTCTTCCCATTTTCACATAGAAATAGGAATAGGTTTCATCACTCCTCTATGATGTTTTATCTTATCCCTTTCCTATTGAAAAACCAAAAATATTAACACAAAATCAGAAATTTCCTACTTCATATTATCCCACCATAAAATTTATTTCAAATATCTATACATCTTGGTGTTACCATAGTACATAGATAAGTTTGATCTATAATAATCATCTTATAATTTCTATTTTAGCTCAGTTATAGATGGAACAGATAGCCTATTTCAATGTTTCAAAACTCAACCTTCATATACAAAGTATTATAATTTTCCATCATTTATGGATTCAATATTCTATTGAAAATTATCATCATCAGGCTGATAACTTTTTAACTTTTTAATAAATATGGTTTGGTAATCATCTAAAAAAGGAGTGATGTTTCCCCTTAATTCATAATTCTTAGATCCATATTTACTAAATCCATGAACATATGATCCCTTCCAATCCCCATTTTGGTTAGGACTTCATGATCTTTCTAGCTCAACGCATCTTATACCTAATTTTCTTTCCCTATTTGATTGTGTATTGAGAAATAACATTCCTTGAGTATCTCGATCAATCATGTTTACCTCATGTTGATCTCTTTCTCTGAAAAGATATTATCAAACTCTTTTTATCCATATATATATATATATATATCACATTTTCACCATAGAGATATTTCCTTTATATCTTCAAATAAAATATTATAGTTTCTAACTCATGATCATGGGTTGAATAGTTTCTCATGTATCATTAACTACCTTGATGCAAAGACAATAACTTTATCATTATGTATAACGATACAACCAAGTCCCTTTTTGATGCATCAATATATATCAAAAATCCATAATTTACTAAAGTTATATCTAGGATCGAATCATTCACCAATCTCTTATTCAATTCTTCAAAACATTCTCCACATTACTTTTTCCATGTGAACTTAACCTCTTTATGAGTAATCTTAGTTAATGGGAGGGATAATCAATAAAGTTTTTGAAAAAATAATCAATAATAACCTACCAACCTAAGAAAACTATGTACCTTTGTAATATTTGTTGTTGTGTCCCATTCATGGACTATAATTGTCTTTATAGTTTTAACTGATATTCCATCCTTGGAGAAAATATGGCCAATAAAAGAAACATTCTGAAGCCAAAATTCACACTTGCTAAATTTCCCATATATCTCTTTTCTTTTTAGAGTTTCAATAATGATCTTAAAATGATTATCATGGTCCATATATAATTTATAATACACAAATATATCATAAATAAATATCAAAAAAATCATCAAGATATTCTTTTAATACTCTATTCATTATATCCATAAAAATAGTTGGTCCATTAGTCAATACAAATGAAAATACTATGAACTCATATTGTCCATACCTCATTAAAAATGTAAGATATTGGGTTTTTCAATGAGGTATGGATCCTTTTATTTTTAATTAAACTCTTTTTTACATTCTATTTTTGGATTAGACCCTTAAGATAGGCCAATGGACCGGTTGGATTGTTTTGGAAGGAAGGAAGCAGGGGACTGCAGGTAGGCTGTAGGCTAAGTACATAATGTGTATTTGGAAAACATGATGTGTACTTGATACACGATATGTATTGGTCTATGCAGGCAATTCACGATATGTAATGAGCTTTCCCAAAAGATAAATCATAATATTTACATGACATGTAATTCATTTACACGCCATGTAAATTCCCATGGTAAGTTTTTTAAAATAAGAGGTAGGTATCCTTTTTTGATAAATGCCAACCCCCCCCCCCCCCCATTCTCTCAAAAAGGATCTCCCCTTGAATCCAAAACCTAGACTTTGGTTTCATTTTGTGATATAGACTCTAATTATTCTACCGTTAGTATCTTTGGATCTATGCAGGTGAGCTCCCATTTCCTCTTGCACATTTCTCTATTTCTCTTATCCTCAACGGTGCTATTTTACTACATTCTCTTATGCCCTATTTTCAGGGCATTTGTCCATTATCCCTTTTTATTCTGTTCTGGACCAAATCAAAGGCTAATACTGGATTAGTGTTCCATTCACCCATTTTATCCTATTTAGGGTGTTACAAAGTGGTATTAGAGGGGTTTTCCTTTCTTTTCAATTTTTACCTTACTATTTTTGAAGTTAGAAAGTGAAAATAGGAATGTGTAGGAATTTGGTAATGAGTTGTTCCTGAGGGTATCCATCCCACTTATAGAAGAAGAAAAATCCAAATTACCTAGAGTGGGATATGTTGTTCTAGTATTTGTTTCTATTACAGTTGATTTGATTACATCATTAGATGATTCACATGTTATTTGATGTTATTATTGCTATGATTGAGTAATTTCAATTTTATCCTTGGTTGATATGCCAAGGAAGCATTGATCATGCATCATTTTAGGCACCGTACAAGATTCACATGCCATGCATAATTCGTTCCATACAGGATGCATTTCTTGACTACATGAAATTTATTATGTGTTTTTTGTTTTATAGAATTGTTAACATCTAATCATTTATGTAGGAAATTTAGAAATATAATTGGTACTTAGAGTGCCTTCCATAACCTAAACATTATTTTTTTTATAGGCTACAGAAGACACCCTAATCATTCAACTATGGCATATTGATTCATGGACCATTGGTCTCATGGACTAGAACAAATTATGGTTAGGATTAAATGGATGTAAAAAAATATTTTATAAGGTGTATGGCCCCTTATAGATTAGAAGTGGTGATCCATTTGGTTTAAGCATTTAAAACAAATATGAATTTAAATGAAATTGAAATTATGAAATGGAAAGGTAATTGATAAATGGATTTGACAATTTCAATGGACAATCCATATACTAGGACCCATGTTGTGAAATAGAGAACATTACCTAGACCTGACTTTAGAGTGGGTAGTTGTTAGTGTCTTTGTTGTTCTTTATGATCTTTCCTTTTACCCAGTCCTGGATTTAGAAGCATGCAAAGTGGTGTGGTTTTTTTATAGGAAGGTTTTTACCAGTCCAATTTTTATATTTGTGATCCGATTGATACAGAATATTTACTGAGGTGTGTGTTTGGAATATTTATAGATATTCCACCAAGAAGACCTCAAGTTGTGTCTCTGGAGGGTGGTTATTACCATTCTCTAGAGGTGGTGGGTAATGAATCGCCAGTAAAACCTCTACTAGTGCCACTTGCAGGAATACATTTTGTTTTCTGATATGGTTATTGATGTCAATTTAGGATCCTATGATTTATGTAGACCATTCATAGATCCTAATAGCCTACCTCATCTATAGAAGAGATGAGATGTGTGTTCCAATAGCAATATCCATCCATCTTTTCAGGGGATGGTGGTCCACAGTCTACTGAGCTATATCTTCGGACTGCTTTATCGATTTTAGAGAATCTTGAGACACCTCCTTAGAGGAGTGTGAATCTCGTGACATATATATTCTTTGGAGAGATGCCATGTGCTAGTGGGATGATCTAAACTTGGTGGATAGGATGAGATATATGGTTTAGAGGGATTTCTAATCCATATTTTATGATTAATTCTTTTCTTATACCTTGATGGTTGAATGGGATATTGAGTTTATATTTCTAAAGTAGGTTGTGATGACCATTTTTGAGTATTAAGATCTCTTTATAGAGATTCAACTATTTGTTTTTTTTTTTCTATCTTTCTAATGAGACATCTAGGGTGAGATGTTTTAAGGAAGGTCTCAAGCATGTCGTACGATTAGAGGTGAATGTTTTTTGGTTGACTATGATATCTGAGATAGTGAATTAGGTACTGATTACTCAATGGAATTTGAGGTAATCTAGAGGCCTAGAGTAGCGTAGTGCATCTTCTCATCCCAGTGGTTCAGTGATAGATGGTATGAAGAACCATTTTGAGGTTTTTTAGGAAGGGAATACCAGTCAGAGTTTGAGTACTAATAGTTATATATTCTTTTATAAATCTGGTAGGTGGGGAAACGTGAGGATTCAATGTGATAGAGACCTAATAGAGTGTTGAGAATGCATCTAGAAGGTTCATCTATAATCTTTTTGTAGGAACATTTCTCTAGTGGTCAGTGGGAGGGGTTCGATAATGAATCTTGATTCATTAGTGGGATTTATAAATCTATGTTAGGCTGGGAGATAGAGTACATCTAGTTGTTCAGCCCGAGGGGGTAGTCATGGATAAGGGATCCATAAACCAATTTCATCTCGATAGAATAGTTAGACTAATATGGGTAGAAATTTTGTTTCACAGGGTCGTAATTCAGGCTAGATATATTCAGTACAACATATACCTAAGGAGCATAGCATTGGTCCATCTATAGTGAAAGGTATTATCTTAGTAGAATCTACGCTAGTATCTTCTATTTTTGATATAGGTGCTTCTCATTGCTTCAAATCTATACCTATTTTGTAGATACTTGGTATCATTATTCAGTTTTCAGATAGTGTCATTACACTCAATAATACATTGGGGTTATATAAAAGACAATACGCCAGTGCAAGGAGTTCCCCCTAAAGATCAGCAAGTGTCGCTTCTTATGGGATCTCCTCATCCTTGAGATGAATGGTTTCGAAATCATAATTGGGATGGATTTTATAGTTTCTTATCATGATCATGTCGATTTCTATTTCTAGGGGTGACTTTTATATCACCATAGGGTGGGGTTTTTATTCAAAAGAGTTAATGGGATTTTTAGGCAAGCTGAGTTTGACCAGAGCATCGTGGGCTGGGTGGGATGAAAGCCTAGATTACTAGCTTATATCTATAGGATTAGAGAATGAAGTAGGTGGAATTTCCTCCAGTGGTTGATCATTTCAGGTAAGTTTTCCTGAATGAATTTTATGCACTGCATCTTGAGAGAGAGGTAGTGTTTTCAATAAATTTAGTGCCTGGATATGTACCAGTATCCATTACTCCTTATAGGATGGCTACTATAGAGTTACATGATCTCAGAAGGTAGAAAGAGGAATTTGAATCTAAGGGGTTTATACGACCTAGTACTTCTATGTGGGGTTTAATGGTTCTTTTTAAGAAAAAGGTATATTTAACCCTTATTCTATGTGTGGATTATTGAAAAGTGAACTAGTTGATGGTTAAGAAATGGTATCCCTTACCATGGATAGATGATCTCTTTGACTAGCTCTGAGGATCTTAGGTTTTCTCAAATATTGATTTAAGGTTAGGTTATCACTAGGTATGTGTTCATCTTCAGACATACCTTGTACATATTTTTATAGAAAGTATGGTATATATGAGTATCTGGTTGTGTCATTTAGTCTCAGAAACATGATAGTAGTTTTAGTGGAACTGATGAACCAGGTTTTCTATCCATATCTTGATTCATTAATGTTGGTATTAATGGATGATATCTTGGTGTATTCTCACAGTCGACACAACCATGAAAAACATCTTGAGATCATTTTGGATACACTAAGAGGCAATAAATTATATGCTAATATCACAATGTGCCACTTCTAAATGGATAAGATTCACTTCTTGGGTCATATTATCTTAGGGACAAGAGAATCAGTTATCCCAAATAAGGTGAGTGTTGTAGTTTCCTAGTTGAAACCCAATAATTTCTTTGAAATATGGATATTATTGGGGCTAGCTGGTTATTACACACACTTCATATAGGAATTATCATGTGTATAATCACCTCTTATGGGATTGAATAAGAAGGGTGTGAATTTCATATGGTCATATTCTTATGAGACATCCTTTCCAAAGATGAAAGGATACTGGATTTAGTATTATACCTGATTCTTCTAGAGCCAAGTAGAAGCTATACAGTGTATTGTGATGCATCAAGTATTGGGCTAGAATAAATTCTGATGTAGAGGGAGTGAGCTATGGGGTACAGATCTCATCAATTGAGGCCACATGATGTGAATTACCTCAATCACAATCTCCAATTATCTATTTAGTACATGCCTTGTGCTTTTGGATAAATTATTTACCGGGAGAGTTTTTTCTAGTGTACACAGGACACAAAATCCTCAAGTACACATTTACATGGTGTGACTTGAATATTAGACAATGAAGGTGGTTTGAGTACCTAAAGTATTTTGACATTGATAATACCTATATTCCTAGAAAGTTAAATGAATTTTACAATGCCCTAAGTATAAGGACTCAGATATAGGAAGTTCAGGAGGCCAATAGCGAGTGGTAGCTTATGGATTTATTTTTAGAGATACACTTAGAGGTATAGGACAGTCTCGTATAGAATTTCCTCTCATCCTTATCATTGAAATCCACTCTTCTGGATAGAGTGAGGATGATATGTTTTTCATATTTTGAGGGCCTAATCCTTTGAAAGAGTGTGATAGGTGAGAAACTACCTCCAAGTTAGACTATTGTTGGGGATGAAATTCTTTGCATAAATGGTCATGTTTATGTTCCAAAAGACATACACGAGGATCTGATGTGAGATTTTCATGTCTGATCTTGGGTGGTACATCCAAGCATTACTAAGATGTTTCGGGATTTATGCCACCAGTATTGGTGTCCAGGTATGAAATGAGTGGTAACTGGTTTTGTTATGAGGTGTTCCACATGTCAGAAGGTGAAGGAAAAACACTAGTGATTGGATAAGATTTTACAATAGTTGTCCATTCCTAAGTTGAAATAGTGAAATGTTGAGATGGATTTCATGAATGTGTTGCTAAGGTCACCTTGAAGTACCGATTCCATATTGGTTGTTTTGGATAGGCTCACAAAGGCCTCCCATTTCCTGCCATTTAGGATACCTTCTTAGTAGATGATCTTAGGAGACTTAATATCCATGAGATTTTATACATTCTTGAGGTTCCTCCTTCTATTGTATCATATAGAGATGATCAGTTTAAATCTCAGTTTTTTTTAATCTTTTAGAGGATGTTGGGAACATAGTTGTTTCTAAGAATGGAATACCACCCTCAAACTGATGGCCAGTCAGAGCACACTATACAGGTTCTAGAGGACAAGAATAAATAATACATCCTTGATTTTAGGGGATCTTGGATGAGGAATATTGGCCTATTTGAGTCCACAAACAATAATATATATCAGTCGACTATATAGATGGAACATTATGAGGCTTTTTATGATATGTCATTCTAATCACCTTTGTGATGGTTATAGGAAGAAAAGGTAGCGCTGCTCAGACCAAATCTCATGAAGGAGACTTTGGAGCATGTCTAGTTGATCAGAAATTGGATGGATACATCATAGTCAATATATAAATCCTATGTTGATTGCCTTAAATAACCTTTAGAGTTAGTGGTCAGGGATTTAGTCTTTTTAATTATCTCTCTGAGGTAGGGGTATATATGGATTCGTAGATAGGGTAATCTTTCTCTATGATATGTCGGCCCTTTAAAGACTCGGGAGAGACTTGGGCTAGTGTCCTATCAGTTGTAGTTACCTTAGAGGTGTCGATCCATGCATAAATTCTACCATATATCTCAGATATGTTGTTATCACTCAGACACATCTCATACTCTTTATCTGAATGATGTTTAGTTGTGGGTAGATGAATCCTTTGAGGAGAATCCTATATGCATCGTAGATTAGAGCATAAAGGATCTATAAGACTAGTCAGTTCCTCTAGTATGGGTGTTTTGGTAGGACATCCATGTACGGGATGAGACTTGGGAGTGGGAGGCCAGTGTATGTGATCAATGGTTGTAGTCATTCTCAAAGAATTATTAACCACACTAGAAATGGAAATTTGTGGATAAATTACTTTAAGGTAGGGGATTGTTAGATCCTATTTATTTTATGTGGTAAGGATCCTTTTATTTCTAGTTAAACTCTAGTTTAAGTTCTATTTTTGGCTTATACCCTTAATCTGGTCCCATAGGCCATTTGGGTTGTTTTGGAAGGAAGGAATTAGGGGGATAAAGTTTGGCAACAATACAAGTATATGCTATGTATTTGGAGTAAAAAACATGTACTAGATACATTAATTGAATTAGCCTAGTCTGTCTAATTCATGATGTGTAATGATCTTTCCTGGAAGGGAAAGGCTAATCTTTACAAAACATGTAATGAATCTACACTTTGTATAATTTCCTTGGGTCAATTTTTAAAAATTATAGGTAGGGAATCCATTTTTGATAGAAACAAAACCCCCATCCCTTCTCTCACATAGGAGTTCACCATGAAGCCTAAATCTAGGGTTTGGTTCTATTTTGAAATGTGGACTTCAAGTATTCCATTTTTGTTCTCATTGGATCTGCACCAGTGAGTCCCATTTTCCTCTTTCACCTTTCTCCATTTCTCTTCTCCTCAACAGAGTTATTTTAGTGCAAGCTCTTATACCATATTTTCAGGGTGTTATTCAATTCTCCCATTTTATATTGATATAGAAAAAATCAGAGGTTAATACTATATGAGTGTTCATCCATAGTTATATAGTAGGCGGTCTATAATTTTTCCCTTACGATCCATTTATTTTATACCCAGTTGTCGATGTTCCGCACACTGAACCTTCTAGTAATTTCTCCTAAATTAATAAAATCCCATAATTAAATTATTGGAATCTAGGTAGGTTTCCCATTTAGTACTATGTCATGGTTTGAGGTTTTAAACCTCATCCCAAACCACTCATGATGTGTTTTTATGTATCTTATCCATTATTTACCATCCCTTTGGGTTTGGATGTGTGTTATCTCCACCTTAGTGGAAGCCTTCATAAATTTAATGGGATATTTGGATAGGGATTAAGGATCCTTTTCCATGTGAATAAATAATATTAGACTGATTAAATTGATTAAATGAATTATGTGGAATAATATTTATGAACTCATGGATTGTGAGTGATTAATGAAATGGTTATGATAATATTTAATTTCATGGACATTTCCACTCTATTAATTCAGAACTATGTGGAATACCATGGACATTTCTACTCCATGTATTTAGAACTATAATGAATTTCATGGAAATTTCAACTCCATGGATTTGAGATTATATTGGATTTCATGTAAATTTATACTCCATGTATCAGGATTACATGGGATTCCTTGTACATTACTACTCCTTAGATCAGATAGTTGGTTATGCCACTTGATTTTATAACATAGGATGATGGGGATGACTTGGTCATTTATACCTTAGATCTAGCCTATGTAGTCCTAACATGATGAGGATGCCTTGGTCATTTATACCTTGGATCCATCCCTTTGGGTCTAGCATTGGATTACTCAATATAGGCCATAGTGTATTTTTATCATGCTTTAAATATATAACTAGTATGGGTATTTGATAATTTTTTCAGACTATATAGAATCACACCTACTTTATAATGATTTATAGTTAGCCCATGTTATGGTTTTTGGTTTAAAGTTAGCCTTATTGGTTGGATATAATTAATATTTCTTATTTATTCATATCACTATCATATATTTCACCCTGATTCTACTTATATTATAAATACTAGACTTGTTGTAGAAATCGTTGGTGGTGACCTACTGAGTGTTATCTCACATCCTATGCAGGATACCATTGGGTACCTTGATAGGTTTCATGGATACATGTAGGGAATAGGGTAATCACCCTCTTACTGATTCTTGATTGATTATTCTTTGGATTATGGGAGCACATGACTGAGTTATTCCCATGATGCTAGCTAGAGATATTTCTTTTTTGGTCTTCTTGTGTTTTTGATATATGTATTATACTGGATGAAGGTTTCCATGTGTTGTCTTCCTTTTTTGTATAGATACATTACATACTCATTTTTATATGATATTACCCTTGATCTTGATCTATTATTACTACTATCATCTGGATGTTCATTTTCTATCAATGATTCATATTATGCTTCTATTGATTTATTTACTTGTGATACCACTACATTACTCAGATCATGAGGATATAGTATCCCCACCATACCATGATAGACCCTCTCTTCTAATTAGAAACCTATGGAATATATGGAGGCTCGCTTGAGGCCATGTGACCCATTGAATCGAAGCACTGTTTAGTTGATTTTGGGTCAGGTTGTTACTCAAAAGGTTTCCTTCGAAATATCTTCCCTCATTACTCACAAATTATGATACCCAAAATGAATGTAAATCATAGAAAAATATTAATATAGATTAATTTGATCATATAATTCATCAATGTGTGGAAAATGATACTTGTTCTTCATCGTAATAGAATTGATTTCCCTATAATCGATGGACAGTCTCATAGATCTATCTTTTTTCTTAATAAAAATAACATGGGATCTCTAAGGTGAAAGACTAGGGTATATAAAAAAATTATTAAAAAAATTCTCTAGTTGCTTCTTCAATTATACTAAATCCACATTGGTCATTCTATAATGATTCTTTGATATAGGTCTAACATCAGGGTTTAAATTAATGGAAAACTCAATCTCATGCTTTGTTGGATGTCTAGGTAATTCTTTAAAAAATACATTAGTTTACTCCTATATAATAGGTAAATTATCAATTTTAATATTACCTTTTACATCCATAGGTTGTTCCTATTACTCTTCCCCAAGAATATCATTCAAAATAGCAACTTGGGTGGATCTAATCAGGACTCAGACGAAGTCTCCCTCCAAAAGATAATGAATTCCACATATTCATCGTGAATCATAAGTTCCTTACCTTAGCAATAAATTTCTTCATTATATTTTTAAATTCATTCCATACCACGGATTTTATTAAAATAAACCATAGGTATGATAATAAATTCATCAAATATGGAATATTTATGTGTCATAATGGGAACTAACAGAAACATCCTTATTTCAGTGAGACCTCCACTAGGAGTCTTAACTAATAGCTATGTTCTTAAGGTGCTATGGAAATATCTGATTTTCATAAAAGACATGGAATATAAAAGAGTGTGAAGATCCAAAAATCAAATAATAAATTATCTAAATTTTAGGATATGATTAAATCACCTTCCACCACATCTTGAGTAACATCAACCTCAATTTTTCTGATTATATAAACTTATTCTTTCTCCCTCGGCCTTTTATAAGGTGAATTCCCTTAATGTTCGGGGAATTAGTTGGATTAGTGCCCTATATCCTTACTATAAAAGAACTGTACTTTGATATATTCTCCCTTACCATTTCATTTATGAGCATGGTGGTCATTTTCTCTACACTTGAAGAAAAATAATTTTCCTTTTAATCATGTACCAAGGTGTTTCCTTCCACAAGTATCATTTGTTTGAAAATTATTCTTCTTATTCCCTTTATCCATTTTTTTGTATTTTCATTTTCTCCTATTTATTTCCTTTAAATCCATTATTCTTGGTGAATTCCTTCTTTGTCTTGATATCACATGATATTATATCTTCATATGATTAGAATGTTTGGGAGGCCAGTGTCCTTTTAAGGATTGGTTTTAATCTATAAAAAAATGGCCAATATTACTCTTTGGATTATGTAGATAGTCCATAGCATGAATTTGAATCTTTATACTATTAAATTCATACTTAGAAACATTTTCCTCTTGCTTTTTTCTTAAACTTAAGAATTGTGTCTCCATATTCCCTCATTATTCACAAGTAAAATATTTTTCCATGAAAAGTTACTTAAAATATTTATACTCAATGATCGATATTTATTCATTATCCGTAGTGTTTTGAATTATTGAACACTATTTATCTGTATCCTCTGAGATATGATAAACTACCATGAAAACCATATCCCTTTCATTACTTCAAAAAGTGATAAATATATTCTCTAATGAAAATATTCATTTCTCAGATACAAATGGATTCATAGTTCCATTAAATGGTTGATGTTGCTAACACATAGAGTGTTCTAACATTGTTACATCATGTTGTAGATTTGTAGGTTAATCCATATGTGCTAGGTTATTGGTTATAACCTAATTCAGCTACCCCAAAATAATCTTAATTTGGTCAACTCTAGTAGTAGCTCCATATCTAGCTTCATTATCTTTATCAGGAGGGAAATCCCTACATGGATTATGTGCATTACTATGGTTTCAATTTTTTCCTTTAGGCATCATTTATAAACAAATAAACACACTATACTAGATCATAAAATTATTAATCATAGTGTATAATTTTTAAACTAGTGAAACACTTGACATAAATTGAAATTTTTTTATAACTAATCTCAAAATCATTAACTTAGTTTCTTTGGGAATATTCTTGAGGTTCATTATAGGGTTTAATTTCCCCAATCTATGTTTTCCTAAATCTAGTTCTCAAGGTTTCGACTAATCTTACTCTCCCCAACTCTAGCATCCCAGATCAAATGGTTACTTTATGACATTGATACTTAATACAACAAATAACATCCCAAATAAATGAATAGTTTAGTAATCTATGTAAACTAGATAAATATTTGAATCATAAATTTATTTTTAAAACATAAAATAAAACATAGTATTTTCTTTGGGATTATATTTATTCAATCTATAATATCCCTTCAATTCAATTATAAAACATTTCCCATAATTATAGGGAAAGTAAACACAATAAAGGAGTGAGCTTAAATTCTCTGTAAGATAATGCATACGATGAAAGCTAAATAATCCATAAAAAATATGGCAGGAATAAATGATGAAAAAATAATGCAATATAAATAATCACAATAGATTAAAACATATACAATGATATAATAACTATTCAAATAAACTCATGGTCATCAACAACTGATTTAATAATGATGTAGTTCACAATGCCAGATATTTGAATCTTTCCATCAAGGCCTTGTGCAAATAAATCTAAAAATATCATCAAGGCCTTGTGCCAAGGCATCTATATAAATAGGTAAGGCATTGGACAAATACCCAATCTAGTTTCTCTCTCTATACTAACTAATTCATAAAGTGGTTATGTAATTATAGGCTCCACCTATCACTTAATAATCCTAAGGCATTCATTATATAAATAAAAAACATAACATAATCATTATGACTTAAAAAATAATAATTACATGTATTAGAAGAACTAAAATATGAAACATCAATAAATTCCCCAGTAAAGGTGATAATAAACTATTAAGAGAAATATGTTGGATGGTATCATAAGAGTATAACCATGTTAAATAATAATATTTAACAATGGATTTTTTCATGGATGAAAATACTTTCAAAATCTAATTAGAAAATTTCTTGAAAAAAATATCCATTCTTACTTTAAAAATTTCTCAAATGTTAACAAAAAAAATAATTTGAGAATAACCTTGTAGATTTGTGAAGGAGGATTCAAATTAAAGTACAGTAATGTGAGTGGGAAATTATTTCCATGTAGTATAAGTTCAAAAACATTCCTTTAACACTTTTGTAAAAAGTTCAAAAATACCTAATTCTGAAGAAAAAAACAAGATGATTCCTTTTATTAAATTTTGTAAAAATTAAAAAATGGGTAAAAATTTCTTTAATAATTAATTGTATAAAATTAAAAACATTATTTTATAAATTTTAAGTAAAATATGGACAAGGAATATAAATATTATCTACCGAGTAGAAAAAACAAGGTCATTTTCCTTAAAAACATTATTTCAGTCTCTTAAGTACTTAAAGAGTGAAAAATGAAAGTAAAAAATGGGAACGATAAAGGGGGAGCTTTTACCAATCCACCCAAGAGGAAACCTAGGAAAAGTGCCTCTGAGGATGATGATGAAGGTTTACATGGAAAAAATGGGAACGATAAAGGGGGAGATTCTACCACTCCACCCAAGAGGAAACCTAGGAAAGACTATTCCAGCATAATGAGGACTATCTCTATGCAATCATCGGTTAAGAATGGAAAATTGAAAGATAATGATCAGAAGAAGGGATGGGGAAAACCGTGTAAATCTCCAACCCCTGAGGAATTACATTGAAGAAATCAGTACATCACTCTGATAAATAGTTATGCTCATCAATCAGAATGGGAATTAGTGGACCCAGAAGATTTCTCAGAATATGATTAAAAGGAAGGCTTTGACACCTTTTTATTTATGCCTTGTGGGATGTGCTTATGTTATTTCTCTTTCCCCATTTATACCCTGCACTTTTTTCTTCTTTAATAATTTTGGGGGATCGGGATTCTGCCCAGTTCCGAACCTTTCTCGTATCATACCATATATTAATTTCTTATAATCCTTTATTACTTATTTTTTAACAATTCTTTGTTAAAATCATTGTTCTAGGTAATAACTGCTTCATTTTTCATGTAAGTTTTGGTTTGGTAGTTCTTGTTATTTTATATTTATTGTGGTTCCATTATATATAGAATGTTAACCATGATATAAATATAATATATATTTATTATGAATTTATTTTTATTAATCTATAAAAGATAGACATAGAAAAATAAATTACATTGTTTATAGAGACGGTAGGCCGTACGTAGGCATGAAAGTTGTTTTCAATTTTTGATGGATGGAATGAAAAATATGTAAATAATAATTAACCTTTCGAAATTATTTTTATATAATATATATAAAATATATTCATTAAATATATCCTTATCATTATCCATATAAATCAAAAACAAAAAATTAATCACATCACTTCGTGGAGGTTGTAGTCCACACGTACGCATGAGCAACGTTATAATTTTCCAAATAATTAGATGGTAAGAAAGTAGATATTATATTTTTATTACAGAAGAATAATAATTTCATAAATATAATATATACATATTAAACCCATCATAATACCTTTACAAAAATGATAGTGATGAAAAATGAACTGTATTGCTACGTGGAGATGGTAAGTCATATGTACACACAAGCATTACATTCACTTTACATTTGATAGAAAATAGGGTGGATAATTTTGGTTTCATAATAATAATAAAATTTAACTATATTTAGGATATGAATTTATTATTATGTGATAAATACTATAGATTTATAGGGGGTATAAGAATAAATAAATTGAAATAGTTTAGGAAAGACAATTACCTCTTCTTCAAGAGGATGCCTTTAAATCCTTTCTTAAGGAACATAGGGATGGTTTTTTGTGGATACCATCACCTCCATAACTTTTATAAGGATGTTTAGAAGAGTAATTCTTAGGGATTGGTTGATCTAGTTTTCTCAAATTGGTGTAAATAAATGAAGTGGTATCCTTTTATAAGGGAGGGAAAGGATACACTTGGAATTATTAAAAATATTAAAACATAACTAATCCACTTTCAAGAAAAATGATTAAAAATGAAATATATTTAAAGATAAGGTTATATATGATTTATA
This sequence comes from Viscum album, assembly GCA_963277665.1. Lineage (NCBI taxonomy): Eukaryota > Viridiplantae > Streptophyta > Magnoliopsida > Santalales > Viscaceae > Viscum > Viscum album. The sequence goes on from OY728152.1 coordinate 2,092,987,858, forward strand.
TATCATAAAAATTAAATTTTTACTAGTTTAAATGGTATTTTAACCCCTTGGTTAATGTATTTTAACCATAATCATGGTACCATATTTTTCACTCTTAAGGGGTTATAATTTTACTTATATGGTGACAATTGGATCATAAATGGAAAAGGGATGAATTTTAAAACCATATCTTATCCCCATGTATTTTTTCAATATTTTAATTATTTTTAGATAATTTAACAAAATATTATTTTCATAAAATAGCATTATTTTCATTTCTGACACTATTCATTTCATTTAACTTAAAATGCATCAAGAAAAAGTTGTAATTAGAATATAAACCTTTTAAATATCTATAGTATGTTATATTTATATAAAATTTTATGTATTATAATAAATCACCCAAATTTTATTACTTTTAATATTTTTAAAATCAATTATTTTATTTTTCAATTAATTGAATAAATTTTATGATCGTATTGTATAAGAATTTAAGGTAATTATATAATTACAAAAAAATATAAATAAATTATCATCATGAAAATAATTTTATTTTTATAAAAATAATAATCTATATTCATTCAAAATTTTATTTTTCCCTATGTTGACCCATAAGAGATATTTTAAAGTAAGAGAGTAAAATTTTGAATTTTTATTTTCTTTAAATATTATATAGGTAATTTTCAACGAAAAGTGTCCCTGGAACAATTAAATTTAAAGAATAAGGTGATAAGGTAATAATTAACTGCATAAAATATAAATTTTTATAGAAAACGGTTACCTTAACACTTAGTTTTAACCTTGATTAACCAGATTTACCCTTTACTGAGGTGACAAATTTAACCATGGTAAATGTTCATATTGCCTAAAAATAAAAGGGTCATATTTAAAAAAAACTTGATCCTATTGATTCCAAATATGAAATAAATTTTATCAAATTTAATTCTTATATTTACTATAAATTAATTTTAAAATAAGTGTTTAAAAAGCGATGAAAATTGATTTTAGAACAAATACAATTTTAAACCATAAAACTAGATTTCTTATTTTCCCATTCGTAGTAAAAATATTAGATTAATATTAAAACATTTTATTGAATGTATAATGTATATGTTTCAGTAAAATCATTCATAAAAAGTGATTAATTTAATTTATTAATATAAAAACATTTTGTGTGTGTAAAAATAATTTTTCATAAAAACCTCTCTTTTACTTTCAAATGATTTTTCATTTTTATTTATAATCAATTAATAACCAATGAATTTATTTTCTAACTGGGTAATCCATATAATTTTCAAAATATAGTTAGTTAAACTCATACCCAGCAATTTAATGGCTAGGTTAAAATGGTATACTATATTATGGTTTATTTAGAATGGGGTTGCATGTGTTGCAAGCTATCGAAGAGATTAAATTTATTCAAAAAGAAAATATATCATAAAATTTTAGGGTCTTACACAGATAATCATGAGCTTCACATGAGATCCCCTAATAGTAATTATTATCACCACAACCATACATCCTTTACATCTCATAAATTTACTAAGGAGGCCCCATCAGAGATTCTAGCAATGGTTATCTGAAATTGGGAATCTTGAAGGATGTATCACTAAAGAAGATATATTATTGAGGTTTTGGAGTAAGTTCATGGTCATGTTCCCAATTAGGATTTCTTCTAGCATATCCCAACAATGACTGTAGGATGATATCATATCCTTTTCTATGCTAAAAAATATTGTTAGCATATTCTGATAAAAACAACTGATCATTCTAATATCACTTATCACCCTTAAGAATTTCATTAGTATATCCTAATGGAATTCATGGAAATCCTATATCCATGATTTATTTTAATATTGAGATCAGAATATCCTAACAGTTTTTAAGAATCATTCCAATATCCCTGCCCCCACACATAATATTTTGTGATGTATCCTAGTAGATTCATAGGGGAGGGCTTATTTCCCTAGTCCCCTCAACATCTTTGAAGCTTGTTGTCATATTATGGTAGAAAGATAGGCACATGATCAAATACCCATCACTATCCAAGTAGCTTATTGGTATATTTGGATTTTAACCAAGGATAAGACCTATATTATAACCTTTTTCCATAGATATTGTCAAAATATTTTGATGGAAACCAGGGGTCACCTAGAAGGGATCTCTATCATGAAGGCCTTTACCACATTGCATGACCCCACCTGTAATCATGGTTGAAAACCTAGAAAACCCCATTAAGAGCATCTAAATTAAAATTTGTCTAGGAGAAAGATAAAACTTTGGAAAAAACTCATATCTATATTCATGTTAATCTTATTGAGGCTCTTAATAACATTATAACAAATAACCAAGAATATTATGACTCATTATTAAACATATAAGGAATTTGTGGCCATATATGTCCTCCCCATAGTACCATGATTAAAAACTATGGAGTTCCTCTCTAAAGAACTCTTCAAAAAGGAAATCCCCATGTAAATGTAGAGATCAACCATGGAGGTACTCCCCCATGTTATAGGCTATGAAGTCCCTCCCCATAGTTTGAGTATCTACCATCAAGTAGGTCCTCCCCTTTCCAACTCATCAACAACAGGTAACCATGACATACCTCCACATGGGATCTATTCTATGAACCCTGGAGGTCCTACCTAGGTAATATTTTATAGAGTTCCTCGCTATAAAAAATAAAAATGTCAGAATGAAGGTCCTCTCTATAATGGTGTATCAAAAATTAGCCATGGAGGTCCTCTCCATGTTACTCATCAAAAATTTCATACCTAAAATGATATATTCCTTTAAGATGAATTTTAAACTTGTATCATAATTACTCTAAGGTTTACCTCATACTGAGAGGCATTGGTAAATAGAGGTTAGTGACACTATGTACCACATCACTGACTGGTGAAATTTTATCATAATCAAAAGATTGTTTGTAGTGATGTTCATTATATGCACCTCTCCTAGACTGTTCCCTATCCAATTCAACTGAGGATGCTCTAAATATTTTCACTTATCATGAAACAAGAGTATATAAGTGAAATTTATGGCTATATAAGTTTGAAAAAACCCTCATAAGTGATGAGGATAACACTATGGTCATGTTGAAGTAATTGGTTGGGGATAGAATACCAATCATGTTTTGGCCCATAGCCACTCCTTGGTATGACATTATTGATACACTGATAGAGAAATTTGCACCCTATCTACGATGTAACTTATGGGAGAATCTCTACAATCTCAAGTGTAGGTACCTATCTTATAGATATTATGTTAATCATCTCATAATATTGGAGGATCTTTGTTGAAATATCAATATGGCCACTATTTTAGTGATCTGAAACCTAGATTCAAGGATGTAATGCAAGTTACTATATCATTATTTCCTCAAAAATATGAGGGAATTGTTATAGATAATCAAAAAAACACCACTTAATGTGTTTTTCATATAGTAGGGTGATCATAGATATTTATATTTCACCCCACCCACCAACTGACAAGGCTCACCAAGGGAGACAACTTGCAATTTTATTACTTTAGAATAAGTTTTGAGCCCCATATTTACCTATGCTAGTTGGTCTATCCAGTAGAATCTCGCCACTCTTAAATCCCATAAGATGCATACCCAATGGGAAAAATCCATTTACATACACCTTCTTCAATCTACCAAGAATGTCAAAAAATCCTCCCATATGAGAAAACAAAATCCTTCTACTATAGATAAACTCTTGGTTGTATATTTATCACTCAGACTCAGCGACGCACACATATAGTTATCAAATAAAGGATAAAATTTTCAATAAGGTCACAATATCAACTACCACTATAGAATTTTGGGATTAAATCTATCCTATAAGGTTGAGTGAATTTTTATCACTACCACCACCCATATGATCATAAAATTCATAATAGATCCATGGTGTAATAATGATATAGAAATACCAACCCTAACCCCTAGGGCTAGGGGAATTATTACCACCTCCTCTTCCTCTAAGTATGATGGTCTTCTTTAAGCTAGGGAAAACATCATTGGAAACACCCTCCCAATTCCTTACACTTAATGATCCATCTCACTCGTTAAGATAACACTATGTATAAGACACTAGATAATCACTCAAGATAAGAACCCATAAACTACTTCCTATGATATATTGGATAGAGAGGGTGAATACTTATCAAAGTTATAAGATAAAATGGTCCACTAATAAATAAGATATCAAGTAAGATTATAATTTTTTCCCTGAAGGGTGTTCAGAGGATAAAAAATACCTCTATTACTCAAATGATGATATGGTCACCATTTCACAATGTACATCAGTGAATGTCATAAACATTAACCTCATAGATAAAATGTAACATTTCACTGACATAGAAGAATATATTTAGGATTCCATTGTTCAAAATATTGTTCACATTAAAACACATGAATAAGAGATAGACACCTAGAATCAGAGACATATCAAGATCCTTGGGTTCCTCTAAATAATCAATTGTTGTCTATCAGGAAATTTTCAGCCAAAGATAAATGGAAATTCATGGAAATATACCACCTACCACTCAATGAAGTTGAACCCCTTTTTACTAAGAAAATTTTAACTCAATATAAAGTTGATTTTGATAGATTTAGGTGACTTTATGCTAAACTAATTAAAGGATATATTTCTTCTGAGAAAAACTTGATGATAGGAGGCATGTTTCCCATCAAGTAAAATCCAATAAAATATTATTCTCAAACAAAAATTTCATCCTCTATTAATCTAACTGGCTATTGATATAGGAAACCAATTTATAAGACCCCAAAAGGAAAGGAATAATATGAATTTTCTCCCCTTGGGATAAAACAACTTCCATTTCAAGAAATCCACCCCAACCTGACTCAAATCAAATATCAGAAATAGACATAGGAGAACCAAAAATATTTATCTCTACCAACTTTCACTACCCAATCATCTATCCATGTGAAAGTATCAGAAAAAATCCTTGACTCCATCATGTCCCTTAGTACTCAAATACAAAATCATGGTAAGGTTTTATACTCTAATATAACTAGAGAGGAAGTTGTATCTAGAATGGGTAGACTTTACCCCTATAGAACACAATTTTATAAATCCCCTGGTATTGGATATCCAGAGAATAATGATAGGCCATATAAATCTTGATGTGTCCCCATGATGTGAACATATAAGAAATAATAAGTGGAAAATCTTGGCTGTTTTTTGTAGAAACTATAGGGATGGGTGTTAATTTGGTATAGTAATTTACAAAGTAGGTATATATCTAATTGGGATTATCTATATCAATATTTACTCTACCAATTTATCAATACACAAAGGAAAACAATAATATTTTTCCTCTCAAACTAAAAACAACATGAAAATCAGAGGTTCCCTAATTTCATTGATGGGAGAAAGGGTCTAACCTATTCTCTTAATATGAAACTCTCATAAATGAAGCTATTGAATATTATTTATAAAACCCTTGTGACTAGTTATAGACCCCACTAATAAATTTGAAATATCGTAGAGGATTTTAAGAATTTATAGCGGTCAAACAATGATTGGAATATGTTATTTAGTTCTCTGAGTCCAAATCGTAGATAGCATCGTCGGTAGAAGGGAAGAAACCTTTCCTAAAAATGATTCCTACCATTATACTCAAGCTAGTTCCAATACTATCTCAAATTCCCAATACCACACAATATCACATGGTGTCTCCCCCTGAATAATTTAAATAGAAATGGTTTCCTCTTCAGGATGGGAAGAATAATCAATGTCTCGTAATGTTTAAAGAACAAAAGAATAAATGTTATTCCTTATGAAAGGAATAAGTTGTGGTGTATAGAAAACAGACATCACAAGATGTAGAAGGTCAAAAATGTAAAAAACCTAGTCTAAATTACCACCTTGATTATTTCATCTTCCATAAAATGTTGGGAAAAATATCCAAGACTATTTTTTCTTCATGAATATAATATATAATACAATTGATTTAGGTTATTTAAGGTTTGAAAAACTCCCCTGAATAGGAGGCGTATGTCTCTACTTCCTCACCCAAATAAGGATGAGAGAGGAAAAAATCCTATGCATATGCGTGTAGAATTTTGATGACTATATGACAAAGAAAATGGTCATTCAGGCACATTTAATATTCAAGTATCAACTAAGCCATCCAGTTGTGACCTTAATTCCCCCTATGAAGTCACAGATAATAACTTTATTGACATAACCATCTAAAATTAAAATCAATTGACATCATAATAAAAAAAATATGAATAATATCCATTATTAGTTCCAAAGTCAATATAAACTCTCCATGACTTCTTATCCCCATCACTGGGAGGACAGGAACCATCCCACCAAATGATACTATGGGAACCACCCCCACCAAATGGGATTATCATCAAATTTAAAGTCACAATATGGTTTTCTTTAATTTTATCCACTTGAAAGACACCTTCCTTGATGAATAACTTAATATGAACCTAATAATCTCATTGATTATATAGGAAGAGGATGCAAAGTCTAAAGATATTGAAGAAGATAAAGTAATGGAAAAACCCAATGTTCATGTATCATTTTCACTGAAGCTATATATGCAGTGGAAATCAAAATACAGAATCTCCAAAGATCCCAACACTCATACTGATCTAATCCAAAATCAACCAAGTATTATTCGAATCAAATTATGTAGGAGGAATAACTAGTAAACATATATTTTTCTAGTTAACATCAGATTGTGGGAGGGTTATCTCCACCTCGCATGCATAGTACAAAAATGTCAACTAATTTCGATTAGGGAAAAGAGTGTCCATTATATTTGAAATTCATAGACAAACTCATAGCAAGAAGTATCATCCCCTAGTATAGAATTATGACCTCATGAATCGTTCTGTCATCATCCCAGATGGGCTATCAATCTTAGAATCCCTCACTTATTAATATAACTCATGGAATCCCTTAAAATTACTCTTTTAATCCTTTGATATTTTATGTATGAAATAGATTCATTCGATACATATCATATAGATATAGGATTTTTTGAACATTATATAGTCATTTCCTTCACAGAATAATTTCTATAAGTTTCCATATCAAGGCACATCAAACCCTTGTAAATCTATAGAATAGTGAATGACATTGATATATGACGGGCCCTAATTAATAATAGTTTTAAGATCAATCTCATTATAATCCAAACCTTCAATAATTTAGGTTATAATGAAGCTAAATTTTATCTCTTCAACCTAACAATCTATATGTATGATTAGAGTGAAAAAATACCCCATAAAGGGATCAAGATAAGGGCCTAATTTGATGAACTCGTTTTTTAAACTGATTTCATATCTTTTTATCAATATAAGGATTTCAATATCTTATAGAAAGTTCATGAAATCTTATTCTTATAGTATTTCTCTTTTTATACCACATGTTCTTAAAATACAGAATTAATGGGAAAGTTTATGTACTATATACCAATATTGGCCCCTTTTATTCCTTTGAATATCACTACATAGACATGGGAATATATAAAAGATATGGAAAGTGGTCAATGGTAAATAATATAATTCTTATTTATACCCCTAATGGCTTGTAAGTTTATAATATCATACTATGGAGTGATCTTGAAAATTACTACATTTTACCTGCCAACTGAATTAAAGAAAAAAATCATGATTTAGGTAGTCATCTGGTCATGTTGGTTCCATTGGAAAATAATCTAAAACGTCTTATAACTTTTGTTTCATATATTGTTAAAGTATAAATTCCTAGAGATAAAATGTCACCATGAAAAGAAAATTATTCTAGATAACCCATACAAATCAAACTTTTCCTTGAGAGTCTTTACCGTTGAAGATGTTTTCCTAGTCTTTAGTCAACACATGCTGATTCATCAATCAATTGGATATGAATCCCATAAGGGTAAGTAAATCATGGGGTTTTGGTAATAATTTCTTTCATTCTCATGGTTTCATTTGGGTTAGATGATCACAACCATTTAGAAGATGGATTTCATTCTGATAGAAACAAGAACAATTCCCCTGTATTATCTTTGAAATCTAGAGACGTCCCCATATAATCTATAAAAATCTTAAAATGTCTATCTATATTTCACTTATAAAAATAATCAATTAGAAGAAGAATGATAATAAGAAGAAGAAGAAGAATAAAAATAAAAATAAGAAGAATAATAAGAATATGATGATGAAGAAGAAGAAGATCTTAGTGATTCCCCTCCAGCATTCAAGGAAGGTTTCTCAACCACCATTGATGAAATCAGATAGATTAATCTATGAAAAAAGGAAGATCCTTGACCTACACTAATTAGATATTCCATGAATCCTACTAAATAATACAAGTTATTTTCCTTCTAGAAACAAAATGAAGTTTTATTTTCATGGAACTACACCAAGATTCTTTAGTTGGATCCTGATGTATCTACCCATCATCTCAGTTTTCCAGATGACCCATATGGTTATGAATAAAAATTATGAATAATACATATAACCCACACATCCAAGGTAGAAACTATGTTTGATAAAATCATCAAGGAAAACATAATTAAATAAATTTTATACTTTAAGCGTCTCCCCAATGTTTCCCCTACCAAGAAGAAGGATGGAAAAAGTTGGGTCTATATTATCTTTAGGAATATCAACTAACAATTCCCTAAGGATGATTTCTCAATCCTAAACATGGAATTACTAATTGATACAATATCCAGCTTCCAATGCCTCTTCATAATGTATAGATATTCTGGTTATAACCAGATCTAAAAAGACCCCAAATATGGGAAGGGCACAACCTTATGGTCACCCCAAAATGCATATTTATATAAATTAATACCATTTTCTTGAAGAAAAATAGCACCACATATCAATATTACATGTATCATATCTTAAATACCCTCATATGGAAGATAGTGGGATTCTAGGTAGATGAATTTGTGTTTATGAATCAACAATCCTCCAATCACCTTTTAAATATTTTAATAGTTTACAAAAACCATGATAACATAGCTTGATATTTAACCCCCTGAAATGCACTTTTAGTATAACATCGAGGAAATTAATTATCTTAGTAGTGTTCTATCATGGAATCAAATTATCCTTGAAAATTTTTGGGTGAAACTCTATATATCCTCTCTTCAAAATATCAAAGATTTAATGGGACATCACAGATCATGTAAATTATATACTTTATAGCTAATATTTCTAGAAAATGTTTTATCGTAATAAAGTTAATGATGAAAGGGGCCAATTATTGGTGGGATAAATATTTAAATATTCCTTTTGATGGTCTCAAGTAGTATATACTGCATTCACTAATCTTGATGATGTGCAAGGAAGGAATGTTGTTTATCCTCTATCTCAGCAATGGAGAGATCTCTCAACAACTTTATCCCAATGCAGAACATTGTATTCACGCAGCCTATTGCATGACACTAAATTGTATGAAATAATGTCCTCGATGCATGAATCTATATTTTATAGTATAAAGTACCTCATTATATGGATTTAAATAGCGTTAAATTTTATTCTTAGTCACATGGTATTAAATTTTAAGACATGTGGTCTTCCATGTTGTCTCATAAATAGATGAAGAGTATAAACTACAAGAGTGGGTGAATTATAGTTAAAAACATAATTTTACATTTACCTCAAGTGTAATATGTACAGCATTATATAGTTATGATCAACCCATATATTAGAGCAAAAAAGTATAAAATAAGTGGAAATTAAAAAATTTGTATAACCAGTATAAGTATACGGGAAATAATAACAATCGGTATAACTGATGTAAACTCAATGGAAATTAAACACAAAATTTAAACACAGTGAAATTTTAAAAAAAATGCAAATTAAAGGTTAACAACTCTTATACTCATTATAATTACATTATTAAAACCACACTATTAACCCAATGTATACATAGGATTAATAATCCTAATCCAGTTTATCTTACTTCAATCATGGAAATATCTCAACTATAATCCTATCAAAAGGTGCTTTTTCTTACACAAAAATTTCCTAAATCTCCTAGATCAAAAATAGCTCTTTCGTCCTCGACTAGAAGTACTCGATCTTGAAGAATCCACATAATTATATATTCCTCCATGAAATCCATCAATAATAACTAATCAACAATAACCAACTTCCACAAACTAGAAGCTCTTTGATCACACTGATTAGAAAAATAGAGAATACAACAAAAAAGATGATAACTTTAATAGAAAACCTCACATAATAGAGTTATAAGAAAAATAAACATAAATCAAATACAATTAGAATCACTTAATAAAAAAACTATTGTAGAATTTTATTCCATGATTTCATAGCATTAAGTATCATTCTTTTATTTTATTCGATGAAGTAGTGGATTTATTTATAGAAAAATCTCTAGCAGTTAGATTCTGTAAACCCCAAGTTCAGTTGTAATTGCATCAAAAGCAGTAACTCCATATTATGTGGATTCAAAATCATCATTCATCTTTTGATTAAATAAAACTATGTTTATTTAGTAATAAAAAAACTAGTAAATAAAATCTCACATGAATTCTTAGTTCTCTAAATTTTCACACACTTCGTCAAAGACTTTAATCCTACACATTTAAGGTTTCTATATTTTCATCCTACATTACACAAACAACTAAAATAAATTACAAGTCAAATTTCCTTCAATGTAAACTATATTATGATTTTCAAAAAATATATAAATTATGTATTCTGACCCAAAAAAAACTCTCCATTTTTAAAAATGACAAAAAATGGAAGAAAATTAAAAAAAATTAAAAATATTGTAATCATTCCTATAATTTCAATGAAATAAATTTAATAAATATGATACTCTCTCACCCTTGATGAAATATTCCCTTTATTTTAGATAGAATTATAGAAATGAGAAACATTTAATTTCCTAACATTTTCCCCCTTTGAAATTTTCAGAAAGACTCAAAATAGTTAAAACAATATCAATAAATATGTAAAAATAAAAATGATCTGAATAAATGAATAAACAATCCTTCCTATTGATGTATAAATAGAAAAATTAATAAATTCCAATTTATTTATTCTCTTCCTTTGTATTTTTACAATATACTATGAAACAAATAAAAAATACCTTTATTTTTTTGAAAAAAAATATTATTAATATTAATCTAAAAACATCAAAGAATGTTATCCATTAAAGAAACAATTTCTAGTAGAAGTGATGTACCCATACATTCAACTAAGATAAATAAAAAGTTTCTCCTCTTTAACAAAATATTCAAAGTCAAGTTTGAAAATACAACATCAATAGATCACCAATGATTATAATATTTCATACAAAATAAAAATAAATCTTTAGAAATATAGTAAGATTAAGATAAAAGAGATGTAATTCTCTTAAAGTTATCTTATAATGAATTGGTTTGATCTTCTTATATATAAGATGGTTTCGAAAAAAATATATCATAAAAAATTTTAAACTCTTCATAATTTTAAATACTATCTTCTTGGAAAACTATATAACAGAAAAAAAACTCCACCTAATTAAAAAAATTCATAAAAAATATATAAATTAAAAAATTTAAAAATAAAATTCTAATATACAAAACATGAAAAGGTCACTAGGTACTAATGATACAAATTCATATGTCCATACACTAGGCCTTCAAGTCTTTGAAAATAATTTCTTTGATAGATAGAAATTTTTTGGTCTAGTGTAATTAGGAAATTAAACCCTCAACATCCATATTTTTATAGTTCTTTGATGCTCATGTTTAATAAGTTCCTTATATATATAAGCTCTATGTTTTTCTAATGACTAATTTTTTTCAAAGCACACCACTTTCTCTAATGTCCTTCTTTATAAAATATTTTCCAAAAAAAATTATTGCTTCATATAAAAAAATTTATTGATAATGACCACTTATTATGATGTATTCACTTACAAATTTGAAAGTAGTCCACTTAGGCCTCAGCTGGCCATACATTTTTAAGAAACTATCTATAATAGTAGTAAATGCAATAAAAAACTTTTTCAAACTCTCAATATCATAATTCATTTTGACAACCTCATTATAATACTATGTAAATGATATTTTATTTCCTTTATTACTCTCATCAAAAATTGAAATGGTATCAGACTTTCACTTATCTTATGAATAATTAACAATGTCTTTACCATTATTTTTAGAAATAAACTTTGAAATCATATCTTTTGACTTTTCTAACACCGCATAAAGCTTTTTATTTTTATTCTTGACTTTTTATGAACCATATTTCATTGGTTTAATGGAATTTTCCTTCTATTTGGACTCATGATTGAGTTTATCAACTTTACTCTTAAGTTTTATATTCTTATTTGTATGTTTAGAAAGTACGACCTTCTTTTGATCACATTCTTATTTCATCCTTTTATATTTTTTCTCCAATATTGTTACATATAAATCCATTTCCTAAAAATATGGATCATTAACCTTATATTTTGATGTTTCCATTTAACAATATGAAGAATATATATAACTTGAATGTAAATTAAAAAATTTAAGATATTCAGATCTCATCATGATCATAAAATATTTTCTATTATGTATAATATTTGTGTGAAATCCTATAATATTCTAACTATTATCATTATCTTCTAATGAACTTTGGGAACTAGTATCTAATCCACTATCACTTCATGTGAATAAATATTTCAATATATACTTTATTTTTTTTTCTTAGAATACTTTCATTATATTACTTTAACCACCATAGTATCATGTCATACTTGACATAGATACTTAAATTCAAAACATATAGTGTCTGAAGAATATTTATTATCATACTTATCTATTCTAACCTACCAGTTTTCTCGTTATAAATTTTAATTTCACACATATCTATTAATCATTCTTGCATATTGGGAAACTTTACCTTTAATCAATTCAGAAAAACTAAAAACTTTAGATATAATTGGATTTGAAGTATAAACTAAATAATCTAATCCCCTAAAGAAGATGAAAAAGTAACTCCATTATTTTTATTTTCTATATATTTAAATAATTTCAACCAACTTTTATACTACATAATAATTCTAATAATATCATCAAAATAGATTTTGGTATATTCCATGTATCATAAATCATAGTTATTTTTTAGTCTCATTACATAAGTAAGATGTTACAAATATTCTCCACTAAGTGATCGTCTGAAAAATACTTCTCACTAAGATATTGAATACTATTAAAAATAATCATGAACCTCTAAGAAATTTGATATATAAACTCACCAAAAAAATTATGATAATATGATCTCAGGATATCCCTCTTAATTTCAAGAACTTTTTGCATTCAAAAAGGAATAATTTTAATATTTTTCCATATTCTAAAAAACTTTTATCAAGATCAGGCTTGAATATAGATATTAAATTGAATTTTGTAGATTAAAGTATTTTAAACATAGAAATTAAATTGAAGCTCATATCATTCATCTATAATAAAAGTAGACACTTATTTTTTCATAATTTTGTAAATTATAGTCAGCATAAGAAAATTATATACTCCAACATTAAAAAAAATATCTCCAAAAGATCATACTAATTTTCATAATTTCCACAATCAATGATCAGGTGGTCTATTAGGATCTATATTATAAATAGATCCCACCAGTATTCCTACTATCATGGAAAACATATTTTCTCTAAAACATGTTTTTCATAAGGAAACCTATGATAAAAATTCTAATAGACTAGAAAAAATCAAAAAGAGATCAGAATCAGCATAAAATTTTGAGACCTAATCTGTCACCAAATGTTGTCCCAGAAATAAGTGAAATAGGTAAACTAAAAATGGGTGACTTATAATTAAAAAATAACAATTTTCCAAAAACATTGAGTTTAATATGATTAGATTTATGAATCATTAATCAACCCATATATCCAAGTATTAATTTTTAAAATTAGTGTAAATTAAACAACCTGTGTAACCAGTATAATTTATTGAAAATAAGAACAATAAGTATAACTAATATAAACTCAATAGAAATTAAAATACATAATTTAAGCACAATATAATTATAGATAGATATAGAGTAAAGAATAAAAACCATTATACTCTATAAAAGGATATTATTACAATAACAATTTTAACCCAAAGTGTAATGAGGGTCCATAAACATGATCTCAGGTATCCTACTTCTATCATGGAAGTACCTTAACTATAAACCTATTTAAAAGTACATTTTCTTATACCCATGGAATCCCTTGAACTACTTAATTGAAAATAGATCTTCCTTCCTCACCTAGAATCCCTCAATCACAAAGGATTGGTATAACTCTATATTCTACCTCAAAAACCCTTGATCATAACTTATCATAAATAGATCACTTCCATGCAGTGGAATATCCTCAATCACAATGATTAGAAACAAAATTAATATAATAAAAAATCTAATATATTTATAATAAAACCACAAACAATTTTGATCTTAGTATAATAGTCATAAAGAAAATATAATCAAAATCAAACAAGATACTGAGTTTTTATAGTATTCTGCCATAATATTTTAGTAAATAAAGTATCATTATGTTGTTAAATTCCATGAAACAATAAATTTATTTATATATTATGCTCTAATAGTCAATACCAAAAACCTTACGTTCAATTGTAACTACATTGGAAGCAGTAACTCTGTATTCTGATGGATTAAAAATCATCTTATATCTTCTAATGAAATTTGTATACACTACTATTTTTTTCAAGAATTTGGTAAATAAAATATGTGATGAACTCTTTATTCTCTATATTTTCACATACTACAACATAGACTTAAATTCTATGGATTTAAGGTTACCATATTTTTAATTTTCACACCAAAAATAACTAAAATAAAATTCAAGTAAAATTTCCTTCAGTTTAAAGTGTATTTTTATTTTCAAAACAGGAAAATGAAAGAGATATTCTGAACCAACACACTACACATGAACTTTTAAACTATTAAATATGGTCTATTTGTGAGACATTTTTACCTTGTATGTGATTCATATAAGTGAAAGAATGCATGGTTTATGTTTTTTTTATCAATATGAAATGAGGTAAAATTCCCTCATATTACTAAAACAACAAGCAGCTTGATTCCTTTAATTATAGGATATGTATCAATGACTAGATTTCCTATCTTGAACCTAGACACAGGGTCTATTACAATAAAATTTCACTTCATTTTCCACATGAGAAATTTTGGTAGAAATTATGAGTCCTTATTTCATGATGTAAAACTTCACGACATATGGTCTATCTAGTATGACCTTAAACTACTTATATTAGTCCAACCCATGTGACCTATATCCCTTACATAAAATCCATATTTACATAAGATTCCCTATATTTTGATTCATCATCCATAAAGATATTCTAAGTAAAAATTCCTTATGTAAGATCATGACCTATATAGGAGTATTTTTTTTTAATTAAGGATTTAATAGTTATGACTATACTAGCCTACCCTAGTGTCATGGTCTACCTAACCTGTGATTGAAATTTCCTCATATCATAACTATGTTTATATTGATTCATATTATTACGGGATACATAGTTTTTAATAGATCTCCAATGGTAGGTATAGACAAATATTCCATTACTATACCAAGTCCTACCTTGGTGAAGGATATTTATAATTCACATCAATTTTTATCCATTTCTATCTCTAGATTTTTCATATACTCTACCCTTTATCTTATGTATATGAACTAGATTTATAAAGAGGTGTCCATATTAAAAACTTTGTGCAGATTTATTTTTTCATTTCAAGATACATAGTGGCGCCTAATGGTTTTGACCTGGGTCCATAAAAAATCCTATCGACTTAAACTCTCTCTCCATCCATGTTTTTAGGCCACTTATTCGCATCAAGTTTCTCAATGGACCTACATTAGGATGAATATTATGACATTTTATTCTACACATAATCCTAGTATATGATTAATTTACCATATTAGAACTAAGTGTGGCTTGATTCCTATCATCTTAGGATATATAGTGTTGCTCAGATACCTCATCCCAAGCTCATCCATGAATTTCAATCAATGTTAATTCTCCCACACAATGTAGGTTCCTATTACTCATGATGAGTCTAATTATGTTAGGCCCCATACTATTAAATTATCTTTTCATCAAATATCTATGACCCTAAACTCTGGTCTCATTGGTCCATATTCCATAGAGATGCAAAATTTTATTCAGGTGAAAATACGAAAAGAGAAACTTTCACAACTACAAATATGGCCTTTATCAGTACTAGAAAAGTACATTTACAGAACTAAAAAGAGTTGTTAATATCAACAAAGATAAAGGGGGTCCCTTTTATTAGAGCTAAAAAAATCACTTATAAAGACCCCTTTTATCAGGGAAAAATGCTGATAAAAGTTAAAAAACATTAAAAAAATAAAAATATATATATCTGAAATTCAGGAAGGGGCTTCAACAGTGCCCCCCCCCCCTCCCACCCCAGCCCACCCTCCACCCCAGCTCGAACGCCCTAGCCACCCCCCAGTCTTTAACAACACTAACCCTTATTTCCCACTCGCGAGTGAGACCTGCCTCCCTCTAGATTTGAACTCAGGGCTTGTTTTCTACGCACCTAAGCCTTTACCACTCCACCATTTTACTTTTCTCTTCATTTATTAATATATCTATTTATTTATATATATATATATATATTTATATATATTTATTTATATTTACTTTTATATTAATATATATTTATATTAATATATATATATAGTTATATTAATATATATATATATATATCTGTATATTAATATATATTTATAAGATCAGTTTTAAATACATTTATAAAATATGCTTTTTTTGTGCATGTTTATAAATAAATAAATACATATATACAACACACACACACACACACATATATATATATATATTATGTGTATATGTAAGTATAATTATACATATTTATATATATTTACAAATATTATATATTAATATGTATATACATACGTTTAGAATATATAGATAATATATATCAGTTTGTCAATACAGACGCACATAAATATATATATACATGTACACATTATATAAGTTTATAAATATTCATATATTTTTATTTTAAATAAAATGGATATTAGTTTTTTATTTAGATAAGGTTTATATATTGAGAAATATATTTTATATGTAAATATGTTTAATTATTTATTTTTAAAATTAAATTTTCATGTGTGAATATATAAAAAAATTATATGTTGTTATATATTTGATTATAAATAATCATACATTATGAAAAATGATAACAAGCCCTAAAAACCTGAAAAAACAGGTAAAAAATAGAGAAACCCTCAAAACCTATAAATATAGTTAGAAAGTCAAATAAACCCTAAACTCAGGGTAATGACGCAAAATTCTTATCCGAGAGTCCGTTCTAGCTCTATGACCAATCAATTAAAATATCATATAATTAGATTTGATATGATATGTGGACGAGGTCAAATGTACAAGAAGAACATAAGTTACATCTATTTGAAAAAATAGCAGACATGACAAAAGTGCTAGAAATGGGGGCTTAAAAACCTAAAAGTCCATAGCGTCACTAAAATGGGCATAACTTCTGATTTGGGTGTTTTTTTCAGCTTATTTACTATTAAAACCAATGCTCATGGAATGAAATATGATATAACATGTGGCGGAGGTCAACCAGACACACAGATCGAGAGTTATAATTGTTTTAAGAAAACTTTCACAGGGCACCGGACATAGAAACTGATTTTTGGAGGGATTATGATGGTTTTTTGGAGTTTAATGGTCTAAGATAGGATTTTAAATATTTTATAGTTATCCTTCTTCATAGATATCTTCTCTTCCTTATATTTGATATGTAGTAGAGCCCAAACGAACACCTGGAGAAAAAGTTATGACCGTTTGAAGTTGGAGTTGTTTTGGAGTGGTATAACCAATATATCATCCGTTTCATTGATCTTATCATAGTATCAAATATAATTGGTCCTCACTCGTCTCACTAGATTCAATTTGACTAGTCACAGTTCTCAAACAGACACTCAGAGTAGAAGTTATGCCCATTTTAGTGAGTTGCGGGTTTATTAGGTTTTTAGGCGCTAGGAGGGTTACTCAATTTCAAACGATAATAACTTCTTCTCTGGGTGTCTGTTTTGGCTCTAACACATATCAAATCTAAAATTGTAAAAATATACACTCTAGTGACCACTGGAACCCCTACACACATTCTTCATGGCCCAAAAAGGACCAAAATATCTCTGAACAGTCATAAGTTTGGCTTCAGGTGTATATTTTTCCATAACTTCTACTTCGGGTGCCTGTTTTGCCTCTAACACATATCAAATCGAAGCTTGCAACTAGACCTACACTTCGGTGACCACTTTAACACCTCTCCATATTCTTCAATGCATTAAAAGATCCTTAATCCCTCCAAACGACCATTATTTCTACTTCGGGTGTCCGTTTTGCGTCTACCACATATCAAATTGATCTAAAACATATTTAAGATATATATATTATATTTATATAAATATAAATATAATTATATATCAATATATTGTTTTTTATGAAATATATATTTTTTAAAATATACACTTTATCAGCGCTAGGAAAAAAGTGATGATGAAGCCCCCCCTTTATCAGCGCTACTAAAAAAGCGTTGATAAAGGGGGGCCCTTTAATAGTGCTAAAAAAGAACTGATAAAGGGGGTGCCTTTATCAGTGCTAAAAAGGCACTGATAAATGGTCAATTTTAACAATGCTTATGGCTATTAAAAGTTCACTTTGTCATCGCTTTTTTTAGCGCTGATAAAGGCACCCCCTTTATCAGTGCATTATTTAGTACTGTTAAAGGGTGGTGATGCAGAAACCCAGTTTTGTGGAAGTGCTGGTGAAATTTTGGGTCTCAAATTGCTAAGAAATTTCCTTTCTTGGCTTAGGAAAAGGTTATAGTTCATATTAGAAAATAACACTGATTTTTAGGTCCACTATCTGACCCAAAAAAATTCAAGATATGCTCAATAGACACATGTTTTCTTGAAAAACTTAGAGAAAATATTATTCACTCCATTACATGATCTTAAATTGTTTCAGAGGTACCTTATCACTCAATATAGGATCATCACTTAAAATGAAGTAAGTTTCCCCATATAGATGGTCATTTACTCAATCCATATTTGGTCACATCCTTTCACCTTAAGAGTTTGTTCAATACACAGTGGTGAAACCTTTAGGGTGCTCAAACCCTTATTGAATATTTCTTTTATCCATTAAACCTAATTGATTCCTAAATCATTTGGATCATAATGAACCTTTTATGACTACTCATAACAAGTGTATTCATCACTAAAGGACACCACTACTAGGTAATGATATTTGTGTCTCCATATTCAGCACTGCAAATTGGAGTAATATTTTTTTCTAAGGAGAATTTCATTTAAACCCATGTTCCATTGAAACCATTTCACTGGAACCCATAATTTAAATTTTTTCAGTGGTTATCCAGGTAATTTTTTCCCATACCATCATTTCCTGATTAAAATGTCTCGAGTTATGATTTACACATTCCATAATACAACTATTCAAGTGGATTTAGATACCCAGGATTCTAAACACTTGCACATGGAACCTACTTTCATAGTAATATTATAACATCCTGATCTTTATCTCCCATCCAGATTTGGGTATACATCTTATATAAAATAAAAAGTTCCATGAGTTGAGACACTCCTTAGAGAAGTCATACTATAAATATATTTTTCTTAATTCCTATGATTTTGGGATTTATAGTGAAACACAAATTTCTTTTCTTGGGTCCAACCAGAAAATATTTTCCCCCAACAATCCCATTGTATGGTTTATCATTATCTCATGTAGGGTATTATCCAATAAACCTATATTGAGACAAATAATTTTAATTTTCCCCCTATTCATGATCCAAATCTATATAGATACCCTACATAAAGATCCTTATCATAAGTCCTAAAATTGCATAAAATTTGAGTCCTTTTCACATGAAATTAAACTATGTGACATACATTCCATCCTATAAGACCTGAAATATACATAGAATGATCCATTATGTATGAGTAGAGTTTACCTGCATTAGTGTCTAATCTTTATAAGTGCTCTCAACATTTTATTTATCTATATAAGAATACTGTGATAAAATTTTTGTTCATTAAAATTATTTCCTAGTGATTAGGGATTCTGAAATATTTAAACCAGGTTTCCTATCCTAACTGTACACCATAACAATATTTTGGGTATGGATAAGGAGCCTATTCTAGTTTTAATTCTCACTAGAATAGAAAAATTCCCAATATAATAACTATTTGTGGTATTATTTCTATTATCTTAGGATGCATAGTGAAATCTGAGCCATATATCTTAGACACAACCATATATCATCATCCATTTACACTACCTATTTAATATTTAATAATGTTCTAATTTATGTTATCTTGGGACTTCGTTGTTCCAATCACCTATTAAATATCATCTCTCATATAATACTCTTTAGGATTTATGTTTTTAGATGTCCATTAACCTCTCATGGATCCTTATAAAAATGTATTCAACTATAAAAGGACACCTTTCCTTGGTAATGATATTTTTTCAACCATATTCATCACTACTAACCATAGGAATATTCTATCACAAGGATAAGGCCCTCTAAACCCATGTTCCCTTATAAACATTTCCATGTAACCCTTCATTCGAATGTTTTTAATGGTCATCATTGGCATAAATTTTTCATATCATTATTCCTTAATTAAAATACCTCAAGTTATGATTTATATTGTCTTCCTACCTTATTCAAAATGTGTTGGGGCACTCCTAGATCTTTATCCCCATTTGGGTTTTCATGCCTACTCACTCTCAGTATGAACACTATGACACTAAAATTATGTGCACCAATCTATGAGATAGTCTATGTGATAATTGGGATCTCCATTAATGATGATTATTTATCTCCATTTCTATGTATACCTACTCAAGTTATGATTTATATTGTCTTCCTACCTTATTCAAATATGGGTTTGAGCACTATGAACTTATACCCCCCCTCCATGAGGTTGTATGCATTAGTGGCATTGGGATTCAATTCATATCAAGTTAACTTTACCATGATAATAATTAGATTGCCTCATCTTTTGTTAAAACATTTTTAACCTTAAATACTAGTCTCACCAGTTTGACTTATCATGTCGTAGACTACCAAAGGAATGATACATAGTACTAACCATGTTGGAAACCCGTAAAGGGAATCCTGGTAAAAATTTGAGTCTCTTCTCGATAGAAACACACCTTTCATAGACTAGGTAGAATTTGAGGTTTCAAGAAAATTTAAAGTTAAAAACCTTTTAGATTGAAAACCCAAAAAGGGAGTCCTGATAAAATCCCATGTTCATGATCTCTAATCCTTCCCTCCTACCCTAATTAGGAACAAATTAGGGAAAAGTTGAAAATATGATGTATCCCTAAAGTATCATTAATTCTATAGGGGATATCAAAGTAAAAATTTATAAACAATGCTATCACTACTAACTTTTAAAAACACAACGAAGTGGAAATCAAGGTCAGCCCATAGAGAATGGGAAGAAATTAATTTTAATTTTTTCATGGATTTACTAAAAATAATTAATTTTATTTTGGAGAAAGAGTATTAAGGAACCATAATTGTGGTTTTGAGAATAATGTAAAAATTTGTGATAGTGTTTTATAGATTTAGGGTACAGGTGAAATAGGATTTATAAATCAATTTGGTTGTTCTGTATTGGAATTAAATTTGAGATGAGATATATCCAATGGTCACGATGTACCCTCCTTAACACAGTAGTTCCCATTTTCCCATGGTTATGTACTTTAATGAATTATTGAATCAAGTTTTTCTTAATATCGTGTTTAAACCTAATTACCCTAGATGGGATAATGATCATGCCCAATTTAGGATAATCAGTTGTTTTGTTGAAATTTACTTTTCAGATTCATAAATCAACCGTTGTGAATTAATAAAAAGAAATAGATTTGGAATTGAAATTAAATATTACTACAACCCAACTTGAATAAAATAAGAAAATACATTCAAAAATCACATTCCCCATTTTTCTACATCACCCAACACAAGTCAGGAGTAACCCCCTCAATCTATTAATGAGGGATTAAGAAGGAATGGGGAAAAATAAATAAATCATAACGAAAATATGGAGGGTAATAATTGATGGGGGACTCTGAAGTGTAGCACCTCACACTAAGATTTGGTTTCTGAATTGATCCCTAGTAAAAGTAGCTTAATCCTCTATTTATAGGCCTCTATAGTACTCTGTATTTATTTAAATATTCATAAATTAAATCATTTAGAAACTTCTTGGGTAAATTTGATAGTGTGCTGGCATTTTGGGTTATAAAGGTGTATCCCCATCCTTAATTTCCATCAACTAGATAAATTTTGGCATGTTTGGAAACATTTACAGTATGGATTATAGTGTCACACTGTGAAATGTATGGTCCCTCCTTATTTCAGTATTTTTTAACATTTTGACATATTCCATTCACATCTTGAATATAACAGATGGTGTAAATTCAATTTTTATAGTGTTTGAACCTCTGTTTCAGACTGATTCTTCAATTTGGACCCCTAGAAGTATCCCATGGTCATCCTTTATCATGGAAAGTATTTTTTCAATAGAAATATAAGACTATTTAGATCCTTTTTATTATAATACATTAAGCATGGTATCCTTCAAAATATGAAAAAATCAATTAATATCCATCTAGATTTTCAATTAAATCAAAACAATCAATTTATTTAAATACCAAAAAATTAATACATGAAATTTATGTATAAAATTCCCCCAACCCTGAATTTAGGTTTTTCCTCAAGAATGAAATCTCAACATAATGCAATGTAAGATCACCCTAAAATGATATAAATTCAATATTAATAAAATAAATGGATAAAATGGAAAATTAAATGTTCAATAATGACATATTAAAATTCATCAATGCCTCAGTTTTTTAATAAATAATTTAACCATGTATTTTACTTTCCCCCCTTCGAAACAACCACGCCATTTCATTCATCCATTTTTATTTTTCAATTCATTATTAATATTCATGAAATTTTAGTTTACCTCACTTTAATTTTTCTATTAATCAATTTAATAAATGTACATGATTTTTTCTCATACTTTAAGAACATGTCACTTACCATATTCTTGAAAGGCATCTAGAATCTCCACCATGTAAAGAAAAATCTAATATGATCTTAAGGACTTAACCATTAGGTTCAAATAAATATGAGGTTTATTATAGGTAGGTAAATGATATAAAACAAGTAAATATCAATAAGTAGGTTATATATAAGGTATTTTACATGATAATAAAAAAATATCAAAGGAAAATTCTCTCTTAAAAATTTCATTTATCTTCCCAAATATCTCAATGAAGGCTCGTGAAGCAATGAAGTTCAACGAATGAAACAACCTGTTATGTTTTTTTATTTTTCTATTATTATTTTTATTTTATTTTTCAAAAGTCATGCCTTGTAAAAATATCACATCCACCACTCAACCCCAAATAATCTCCTCTCAGTACTATTTTTAATAGTTATAACATGATCACTGGTCAAGAAGTGGTAATTTTTTAATTTCATGTTACAATACCCATTTTTATTTTTTTATCAAGAAAGTTTGAAATGAATTTATGTAATGAAATACATCCCAAAATATCATGTAAATCCCCCCACACTTATCCATTATAAAATGTTCATCCCTTCTATGATTCATCATCTCCCCACACTAATTTTTGACAATCATGAAAAATTGTTAGAGAAAGTTGGGAAAAGATAAAATAAGCTTGTAATATGGCTCTTCCCTAAATAGTATTCTCATAGATTATATGGGATTTAAAAGGGATAAATGTAATATGGGTCCAACGATAAATAGATAATCAAAATTAATGTCTCAATAAAAATTAAATTTGAATTTTTTATCAATCATAAATTTGAAAATATGAAAAGAAAGTTCTAGAAAAAAACATCCATGAGTATCTCATGAAATATACAATAGAAAGAATATGAAATATTGGTTGATATAATATCATGGGAATTAGAATAAAAGGTTGGGAAACTACTCATGTAAATTTATATGAATTATAAAACTAATTAATGAAAATATAAAATATTAAAAGTATAAAAAATCTAAAAAAATTATTTATAAAAACCAACATGTTCCCCTAAATCATGATTTTTTAAATCCAAATCCCCATGTTTATCTCTCTTTATTCTTTCCCCCATTCTTCTCATTTAATATTATTGATAAATAAAATCAAAAATATTTCATGGAATGTTTCATAAGGAATTTATGTCTCCTAGATCAATGATTAATTAATTAATCATTTATGGGAATGAAATTGGTAGTAAAAATTTCTGAAACAAATGTGGATATTACAACTAAAAATATAGAATATAAATACTTACACTCCTTTTAATTAAGATCTTGGGTTGACCGTTTTGGTTCTGTTTCTCAAATTTTACAATGTGAATCATTCTCATGATGTATATTAATCATATTTCATGATGTAAATTGGCTTCATGTAATGTGTAAATCTTACCTATTTGTGTCATATTTCCTACTTGTGCCTTGATATTCCTAAAAAATAAAAACATACAAGTGAAAGTACAGGCCATTTTCAATGAAATTTGAAATATTTGGGGGAGAGTTCATGCTCCTAGAAAATTAACAAAAACTCGGGTTTCCTCTCATAAATTATTTGGTTATATTCATTAAACTCAACATTACCTATTGAAATTAAGTTATAAAGGGTAGGAAGAAGGTTATCCTGTCCATATCCACAAAGTGACGAAGTTGTGATTCCTCCATGTAGATGGGTCCTCTTTATTTTTTTGAAGCTAACTTTACTCTTCCTTCAGGTAGTACATTCTCAACCTCCATGGTCCTAATATAGAAGTATTTTTCCCTTATTTATAAATCAAATGGAAGTTCACTCACTACCCAAACATGTTCTCCTTTTTTGAATTCATCACGGACCACAATCCCTCCATTATCATCATCTTTTTTCAATAGAGTATTAACATTATTTATCTCTTTTTTACCTACTTATTTACTTTATACAATATCTAATTCAATAAATTTTTTATTGAAAGTAGTTTCTTAAAATCCCTGTGCACTTTTCTCTATCAACTTATCACTTATTTATTCCATATTCTTCATCAACTAGTGAATGTTGAAATTCACTTCTTCTCTACTAAGTCTAAACTCATCTCCCATTTTAAACATCAATCATTTCCCTTCCCATAGCTATAAATGGTCTTCCAAAGTTTATTGGTTACCTATATTCATCCATTTACATCACTATAAAATCTATGGGAATGTAGAAATTGTATACCTTGACTATGAAAAATTCAAGTATTCCTTATGGGTATCTCACAGTTGTATCTACAAGTTAAAGCTTAACATGATTCAGATTTATTTCCATCAATATCGTGATATTAAATTTTGATTGATACATTACATTTACACTTGAATGTTGACTTATGATACCCATAAAAGAGTAAATCATCAGTTTATAACCTCATCCAGCAAATTTAAAATTTAAAATGGAATTCTAGTATTTTAAGACAAAATTGAAATTGTTTAACCAAAGGATTCATAGGAGTATAAATCGTCAGAAGAATTTTCTTAATGATAATGGAAGTAGAATAAATGTTATAAGAAGGAAAATGTTGCTGAAGTTTCTTATAGAGAAATAAAGAGGTCCATTTTGTGGATTTTGGATAGTAGATGTACCTCACACATGACCAGAAATAAAAATCTTATTATCAGTTTAAAATATCACAATGGTGGACTGGTTCATTTTGGAAATAATTAAGGAATCAAAATAATTGGATATTTTAAGGATAAAGTTGTTGGAAAAGATATCCAGAATACAAATGTGCTCTTATAAGAAGGAATTATTCACAATTTTTTGATTGTGAGTTAGTTGTGCGACTCGGAACATGTTGTGGAATTCTCAAAGAATGTTCACATCATTAAATAAAAGTATGGATCACTTTTCCTTCAAGGATATCAAACTAAATGTAATATATATTTTATTGATGAAGAAAACTAGTGCATTTTGTCTAAATAAGATGAAAACAAGCTACATCAGAAGCTACTTGGGAGCTTAAGCCAACGATATTTATAAATCTTGGTAAATATCTAGGGATTACATTACTTTCCCAAACTCGCATGTGACACCAAGCATACATGTTACTCTAGTAAAAAAGGGAAATTAGTTCGGAAAATTTATAATCTAAAGAAATTAATGACATTAAATGTTTTAGATCTTGTTCATGTTGTATTTATAGGAAAATTACTCCTAAAGTATCTAATGGAAATGGAATTATGTTTTTTGTTAATGATTTTAGAATGATTTTTTGGTTGATGGTGATTACCTATAAAAATGGAGTGTTCAAGTGCATCACTTAATACTGAAGAAAATCTAAAAGGATTCTTGGGGTGAAAATTCAAAAGCTTCATACTGAAAATGGAATAGAATTCATACATACTAAAGTGGATAATTATATAGAGAATCATGATATTCAACATAAAGTTTTAGTGGTGATAAATCTACAAAAAAATTGAGTTTTTGGAAAAATAAATCATATCATTTACAACATGGATTGAACTATGCTCATTGAAAAAACCCTATCATAGAAATATTTGAAGGAATCCAAATGAAGACAATAATAAATTTTTAAATGTGGTATGGAAATAATCCCACACTGAAAAACTTAATAGTTTTTGGAATTAAATGATTCATACTAAAAAATGAGAATAATATAATGCCCAAATCATGTGTATATGAAGGGATATTTACTGAATATTCATAAAAATCAAGAAATATAAATTCTACAACAAATGGCTAGAAAAAATAGTTGAAATTTATAATGTGACCATGACTGAAAATGAGTTTTTTTTGGATTCTAGAAATCATATTTTAGCTTCTAAAGAGTATGATTTTTGAAAAATTAGTCCACAATGTGAGGTGGTTAGTGAAAAAGATGTTTCAGGATCATATAGTGCACAAAATGCTAAAACAAACTCCAATTATAGCTTCAATGATGAGAAAAATGCAGCAGGAATGAGTAATAAAACTATATAATCTATTAGAGATAAAAACATTGATAGCAACATAGTGGGTGATCAGATAACCCCGATTCAAACATAAAAAATTATGTAATAATATAAAACTTCATTGTTTTCTTATTTTGAACCAAAAATCATTTTATGATGCTTCCCTAGATGAAATATGATTAAAATCCCTAAATGATGATCTTGATCAAATTGATAAAAATAGACTTGGGAAATTGTCTCAAGGCTAGGAAATAAAAGAGTAAATGGAACAAAAATGGGTTTTCCAAAAACAAAATCAATGAACATGGAATTTTTGAAAGTAATAAGGCATGTATATTATGAAAATGATACTCTCAAATTTATGGAATTGACATTGATAAAACATTTCCACTGGTTTCCTGACGTGAAACCATTTGATTATTTCTAGTGATGAATAAGAAAAATGGATTTACAGTATATAAAATGGACATGAAATAGGTTTTATTAAATGGAATCCTTGAGATAAATTATATATAAAGTAACTATATGATTTTATTATTTATGATAATAATATCATAAAGTTCTGATTTAAGAAATCATTATATGGGATGAAACAAGAACCACAGTCTAGGTACTCACGGATAGATCATTATATCAGGAATCTTGGTTGTTATAGACAAGTGGTTGATCAAAACAACTACATCAAAAAGGATAAAGATAAGTGGATAGAGGTACTTATATATGTTTATGATATCATTTTTGGAGGCTCAAGTGACATCCAATGCAAGAAGTTTTCATATTTAATGTGCTGAAATTTTGAGATGTCTTAAATTAGTGAATTTGTGTTCTTACTTGGGTTGTAGGTGATTCAAAATTAGGATGATATGTTTATATACTAAACCAAATATACCAAGGATTTGTTAAAATGATTTAAACTAGAAGAAAATAAACCAATGGAAACTCTTATGGAGATCCAGATAAAATTATCTAAATATATATGGTGAAGGTGAGAAAGTGTATGTGACACTCTATAGTAAACTTATCATCAATCTACTTTACTTGAAATCTTACCATCTAGAAATTTTTTTTCTTACATTTCAACCTATAATATATCATAGTTTTCCAAGTAAATTCACTTGAATGTTTTGAAATGAATACATTGATATATCAATCATATGATGGATTATGGATTATACTATGATATAAATTCATATCATCAATTGGTGGGCTATATGGATGAAGATTGGGTTGGTTCAATGGATGACTGAAAATATACCTCAAGATGTTTGTTCTACATTGTAAACTCTTGAATTTATTAGAAAATTAAGAATCAAGACAACATGTCATTAAGTACCGAAAAGGTAGAATATGCGGTGGAAACTCAAGCATGTAATCAGTTGATATGGATGTAAAAACTGCTTGAAGACATTTTCATTGATATTGTATCTCTAATAATGATTATTTAATACAACTCTAATGATATAAACATTAGAAAAAAATATCATTAAACACTCAAAGATGAATCACATTGAAATAAATTACTATTTATTAAAGGAGAAGGTGGAGAAATAAATTTTCAAGATATGGTATGTGTCGATATGAGATAAATTTGTGAATATAATAAAAAAAATGTTACCAAATTATATTTCAAATGACATTGGTCAGATATTGGATTTCAAATGATTCCAACTTTTTATATAGAGTCAGATATGGGACCCTCACTCCTTTATAGGAATTACTTCAAAAGAAATGTATTCCTTCTTTACTCCACTCATGATAAGTTTTTATAACTCTTTATTGGGAATATTCAAGGAAGTGATCTTTAGGATCATTGATTAAGGGGGGGAAGATATGTTTGAAAAGTGGTAGAATCACCACTCAGGGGGAAGATATGATTGAAGTTTGAAGTGTAATTATGTGTGTTTTCATATGATAATTCATTCACATAAATCTTGTAACTAACATTGAGAATTGTCTCATGGGAGAATAGAGTTCTGGATCAATGAATAATTAGTTCACTATTTGAAGGTAAAGGATCAAAAATATGTTCAAGTTTTTTTGGTTATTAAATGATTTTAATCATGAAGAAAGTGAAGTAGATAATTTTTTGGAATTTTCAACAAACCCAAAGGGGTATATTTTTAAACAAAACTCCTTGGTATGTTTGTGTGGATTGTTTTTGTTGAAAAGTTGAATAAGGGTGACCAATTAATGATTAGAGGATTCTTATAGATTCATATTAATCCATCTTGGTGATGGTGGATAAGAGACCTGTCTGGAAGATACACCCCACATCATAAACCCTGCTTTGCATCATGGGATTTCTTTCTTTAGGAAATCTACACCACAGTGTAGTCATATAAACCATGTAGGAGATAATTAAAGACTTCATAGGGAACTTGAAATATTTTCCATGTCATTGAATCAATGGTTATGAATAATAAATGTTGTAAGAATATAAAAATATGATCAATCCCACCCACAGACAGCACCCAAGTAGCCTACATACAAGATGGTGGCTGAGCTTATGTGCCACATAGCTAGGAGGGATAGTAGGGAAGTGCATGTGATCACCCATGCATATAGGAACATGTGAATGTGAATTAAGAAAATTACATAGGGAGAATTTGTGAGGAATGGTTCTTGAACTCTCACATGAAGGTTGAAGTGGGAGTCTCTAAGTAAGCACTGACACTAGTCATACTCAAATGAGTTGATGTGCGACATCATAGAATATTAAGAAGTGGAATTGTGAAGGAATATTTGGTTTGGGATTCAGAGTTTTGATGTCATTCTATAATCAAATTAACCATGTCACGAGGGTTATCTATAAAGAGTTTTGATGAGTTTAGTGCGCCATGAAAATTTACAGGGTCCATGTCATGGGAATATGGCTATGATGCAATCTTTTTTAATGAAAGAATACCATGACACAACTAGGATTTGTGTTGTAAAGAGTCACAGTATCCCACATAAAGACATGTTTTATAATCTAAATTATTATGCAGAGAAGTTATATTGGTATCTTGGTTTAATTAATGTTTCTTATTTGAGGCCATGATATAGTGGAAGTTGAAAAACCGTTAAGAGTTTGGTGAGTAAAGATGAGTTAATGTGGTCATGTAGAGATCATGGGAGAATTGAAGGACAAATGGTCTTTTTTGGATCTAGTCAACTTTAGGTGGCCAGGCTATAGAAGATGATTGCACCCCCAACCCACGCTGTAGTATGTTAGACCATGCTATATTAAAATATGATGGAATTAATGTTGTACCACAGTGGAGGTAACTATTCCGTAGAATTTGAAAAAAGTATAATGTTACTCCATATAATAGAAAACTATTCCATGGTTGAGTAGTTACAAGGAAAATTTGAAGAAGAATTGGTTTTTGATTCTTGAGATATTTAATGAGAATTAAAAGTGTATTAATATCCATGTGAAATTAATAAATACACATGGAATGATCCAATAAAGAAAGATAAATCCTTATTTGATTTGAACCCTTATATCAAAAAATGAAATATCAATTGTCCATAAAATAACACAATAATTTTGGAATTTTGGAGAGGCTCTTAGAGAAGAATAATTTCAAGGAAAAAGAAAAAAATACAAAGTATATTTTTGTATTTATTGGAATATTGAAATAAATAGAAGGAGTAAATTCCAAGAGGATTATCTCACTAGAATATAACCAGGATATATAGAGTGGACATGCCATTCAAATTTTATTATTCATATCAAAAACTCATGAATTAGATCAAGTTGGTCACAAAGGGAATAACAAGTTCATCTCTATGTAAAAAGGTTTTGATCTTTCTAATCTAATTTAAATATTTTGTTTAGAGGGTCACTGAGACCATTCCATTGTGTAAAGAAAATTAAGTGCTGAACTTTATTATTTTTGTGCATCATCACATCATTGATTTCATGCCCCTTATACTATCCTAGATAAGGTGAACCATGTAAAATTATTTGTGTTCTATTTACTACTTTCATCAATTATTGGTAGAATGTGAGGGATAAAAAGGTAGTATTCCTTGAATTGATGGATCAAGATCATGATCAAGTAATTTAAGAATTATAATATGTGTTACCATGATTACCCTACCCCCTTAGAGTAATCCCCTTGATAAGGGGACAACAACAATGCATGGTGAACCCTGAAACCCCCTAAATTGTATAGATTATTTCATTATATGAGACCTAGATTCTTTAAATATGATATATACCTATGTAAGGACCCCCAATATATGGTCCTTTATCCATAAAATATATACTAAAATAAAATTACCCTCCCCTATGTAAAGGATAATCTACACATGGATCTATTTTCTTCTCTTGGGGATTCAATAGTTATGAATATATCAGTCATACCTAGTGTAAGAATAAAGTTCTTTGTATGATATATGGATCCTTTTTTAGTTTTAATGATTAATTGTATCCTAATATGAGTTCCCAATTTGATCACATGTGTTTTGGAGGTGTCTGGGTCTTGATTGGAGCCTGGAACCCAACCTTTTGGGAGAAACAGGCATGTTGAATGATTAGTAGAAATTGTGTGGTACAATTCTCATGGTTACTTGTAACCATGCAAGGCTGGACAGTGGAGTCCTAAAAGCCACAAAATTAGACAAACTATGTGATTTGGGGTGAACATTCATGCAAAAAAACTATAGACTTTTGACAGTGGAGTTTTTCACGGTTTGTGCATCGTTAGTCAAACCATGTGGGGTGCCCCTTCCTACAGTAAAGGGCACACAGTTGGCACATAGTTTGGACAACCTTGTGTAAAATCCATTCAACCCAGTAATTTGGGTGAAATTAAAAAAATATCATTTAATTAATCAATTATTTAAACTTAATTTTTCACTTCTCCTCCATTTCGTAGCCATTGGCATTTGAGAGCACCACCTTGACGCCTAATCTAGGAATCGATACATCTACTCCATACAAGCTTGGAATAAAGATCCTTCATAAGCATAGAATACATCTAAGTAAGTTATTCATTCATTTTATCAATTCCTCATTTGGTTTAGTATCATCTGTATTATTTATGTGCAAGTTAATATGTCTTGATTTCAGGTTCTTCATCCATTATTTATTTTTCTTCTGATCTGAGTCGAATTAGGAGCTTATACTGGACAATCACTCTACTACAGGACTACAGTAGGTGGTCTATACTTTTCCCATTTGGTTTTGTGATTTATTAAACTAGTTACTATTGTGTCTCCTGTCAGACTTTCTGGCATGGTCTCAAATTTGAATTGAATAATTGAACTAAGTGTGGTGAGACATTTTTGGGATCCCCATTAGTTCCCTTGAATTAGTAATAGGTTGTTTCCCCAACCAAGGACACCCATGGGGTGTTCCCTTTTCACTTTCGTATTGATGAACAACCCAATGGGTGTGTTTTTAAGTTCTCCTAGTCACAGGAATATTGTAATGAAATTAAATTAAATGATTTGAATTGCTTGATTTGGAGATGTACTGCCTCCTTTACCATGTGATACATGACGTTGAATTATTTAATTATTTAATTTTAAATGATATATGAGTGGGTGAACTCATTGGTTTCTTTTGAATGTAAATGGTTAAATGAGTGGGTGTACTCATTGATTGTGTTTGAATGTGAATGCTAATATGAGTGGGTAAAATCATGGTATGAAATGATAAATTGATCGAATGATGAAAGATTCCATTAGATTCCTTGTTTGTTACTCCTTGGATTTTGAACACAGTAGTAGATGCCATGGATTGATATTGATCATTGGGTATTGATTATATGGGACTCTTTGGGCCTTGATACCCCTTGGATGTTGTTTTCTTGGGCTTGTAGTGGACGTGGTTGGTATACATGCTCCTTGGACCCCAAATCAAGCCTAATCGAGTTTCCATTGAGATACTCCTAACACTCGAAGAGGATGACTTGTTCTTCTACACCTTGGATCTGGCCCTTTGTGGTATGAAACTTCAGATTATATAGCACGGTCATGGTAATTGTGATAAACTATGATTATATGACTCGATTATGGTATATGTGACACTTCTGGTTATACAAAAAGGTCATGGTTTACATGACATATATGGATGTACAACGAGGCAGTGTAAGTTATTTATGATTTTTTTGTAGTTGTCTTGATATAGGAGCTTGACCATGTTTTTTAGGGATCATCCTGAGAATAAATAGTATCACTTGTAGTATGTATATTTCATTTCACTTTACTTCGATATTGCTTACCTGGTTTACTTTTCACTCTACTTTATCATGTTATATTGCATAGTAAGGATTTTTTATCAACCTTTGGGTGGTTACCTACTGGTATTGAATCTAAAACACTATTTGGGACATCATTGGGTACTGAAAAATATTGTTTGGTTTTAGGTATGGACTAAGAAAATTTCCCATAGTTTGAGGGTAGATTTTATGTCGTTCTTAGGAGAAGGGGAGCATGGGACCGAGCTGAGGCTCATGATGCTATTGGGAGATATCACTTTTTAGACTTTTTGTATTTTGATATATATTTTGTAGTATACTATTTTGTACCTATTTTTGATACTTTTTATACAAATGAGATGATCATCATTTTATATGAGATACTTCTTGATTTTTTTACATATTCCAACTATTTATCTAATGTCTGTCTATTATTATTCTTTTACTATTGACTGATATAGATATTTCATTGTGTTAATCTCTAGTAATAGGGTCATAGTCTCCCCATAGACACACCCTAGCCCCTCACTAACAGTTGGAAGCCTTTGGAATTTAGGGAGATGCGCTTGAGGCCATGTAGCCAACCAGGATCGGGGCACTATTTAGCAGCATCCAGGTCTGGGACATTACAAAGTGGTATCATAGGATTTCTTTTATAGTTTTTTTTATAATTTGGAGATAATTGATAGGGATAGGAAGGTAATAGGAATTTGGTAATGAGTTGTTCCTAGGTGTAGCTGATCCACATACAAGAAAAATCCAAATTTCCCCAAATGTAAATTTTTGTTTTTAGGATTTTGACTATTACAGTTGATTTGATTCCACTATTAGGTGATTCAATTGAATTATGATGTTATTATTGATATGATTTTGGGTTCTATTTTGTTACAACATGATGAGATGAGGGTATTACATCTCGTGCATCATTTTAGGCGCTTTTTAGATGTCAAATTCCATGAATTATGTCATTACATATAGATGCATTTCCCGTTTGCATGATATTGTGATAGGTGTAATGATAGATATGACTATTATTGTGATAGAATTATATGTAGGGAATTATAAAACATGGTTAGTACTCAGATTTTATGTCATAATCTAAGCATTATTTTCCTAACTGGGTTTTAGCATGCACCCTGAGCAGCTAATTGTGGAAAGTTGAGTCATGCACCATGATTCACATGGACTAGAATGTGTTATGGTGTGAATTATGTGGATCCCACATTTCAGTTCATAAGTATTATGGGACCTTATGGATCATAATTTGGTGATCCATTTGGTTCAAACATTTAAAATATCATTGTGAATGAAATGTGAAACAATTATGGGAAATGAATAGAAATTTGAATTTGTGAAATAGCAACTTGACCTAGACCCAACTTTTGAGTGAGCAAGAGGTAGTGTCTCTAGTAAATTTTACTATTTTTTATTTTACATCCATGGATTTAGGATAAGGTTGTGTAGTGTGACCAGTTTATAGGAAGGTTTTGACTTGTCCTACGCTTTTGAGCTACAAACATTGATATCATTATTTTCTAACATGTTTGTTTGTAATTTTAGAGGCATGCCGCCATGATGACCTCCAGTCATACACTAGGAGGGTAGTGACGACCATGCTCTTAAGGCAGTGGGACATGGGATAATGGTGGATCCTCCTATAGTTCCATCTATGGAACCAATTTTTTTTTGACACAGCTGATGAGGCACAGTTCCACGATGGGTTTTTTCTCTTTATGCATACTTTTCAGGGAGCATCGTAGCATTCCTTAACTATGGATGACCTGACGTGTGTGTTCTAGCAGTATCATCCTCCCATGTTTTCGAGGGATGGTAGTCCATAGGTTGTTGAGTTGTGGCTTGAGACTAAGCTATTGATATTCAAGAATCTAGAGACACATCCTGAGATGAGAGTGTATCTAATGAAATATATGCTTCTAGGAGTAGAAAAATGATGGTGGTATGTTCTAAACCAGGATAACAAAATTTGAGACATGGTTTGGTTTGATTTCCAAATCAAGTTCAATGACTAATTTTACCTGAAGATTCTGAGAGAAAATCAAGCTAGTGAGTTCATGCATCTGAAACATGGAGTTATGATTGTTATGGAATACTTAACACACTTTATAGAGTTGCATCATTTTGCACTGATGTACCTTGTTGATGAGTTAATGAGGTAGAGATGATTTGAGTAAGGTCTCTGACATGTGATTTGATCTTATGTCATTGTGTTAAAATTGACCTTTATCACTGAAATTGTGAATCAGGAACTGATTGTAGAGCGGAACCTGAGAGAAGATGGGGGTGTAGAGAAGATCAATGGAGTCTCTTGACCCAGTGCTTTAGTGTCTTCAGGAAGGAAGAGTTTTTTTGATGCTTTCCATGAGATGATAACTATCCATGTCGCTAGTGCTGGTAATGGAGTTTACTATCATCAGTGTTGAAAGTAGGGTCATTTAAATAATTAGTGTGATCAGAAACCATTAGAGTGTTGAGCTTGCGTCAAGATGGGATATGTACAACATTTTTTTAGGATCTTCCCTCCATCTGTGAGTTTTAGGGCATCAGATACGAAACTAGGTTCAAGAGAAGTTTTCTCAACTCCATGGTAGGTAGGTAGATTTTTTAGTACCATTCAATAAAGTATAAGGGTGGTGGTCATGGATGAGGTAACCAGGAACCAGTTACACCAAGATAGAAAAGTTATCCTACTCGGGGTATTGATGTTCTGTCACAATGTCATGGTTAAGATAGATCTATTTTTTCAAAAGCTGCCCTCTAGAAGCAGGGAACTAGACCATCAACAGTGAGAGGTATGATATTATTAGCTGTAACTCTTTTATCTACTCTTTTTTACATAGGTTCAATGAAAATTTTTATATTTGTACCTTTTGTGGAGAACCTTTGGCTCATGGTTCGGTTTTATGAGGATGTTATGACAATAGAAACTAAATAGGGGATCAAAATGGAGAGTGTACATTGGTGCAGGGAGTCCACCTTGATGTTGGTGGGTGTCACATTATCAAGAATATTTATGTCCTTGAGATGATAGGGGTTAACATCATACTTGGGATAAACTGGCTAGTGGATTATTGAGCCTATATTTCTTTCTATTGCTGGAGGGTGACTTTCACATCACTAGAGGGTGTGGTTCATACTCATGAGGGTGAATGGGATTTCTAGAAAATCTGAGCTGGACTAGAGCATCATGGGATGGGTGGGATGACAAAATAGATCACTAGTTTATATCTCGATGATCAAGGAGTGCATTAGGAATAATTTCCTCCAATGGTTGATTATTTTAGGGACTTATTCCCAGATTAATTCTCTAGGTTTACTCATTAAAGAGAGGTTTATTTCTCAATCAAACTAGTTCAAGTAACTGTATTGGTATCCATTACTCCTTATAGAATTGCTAAGATAGAGTTTCAGGAGTTCAAGAGGTAGCTATAGGATTTGGAGGGTAATGGTTTTATTTGAACAAGTACTTCTCTATGGGGTTTTTTGGTCCTTTTTGTGAAAAAGGCAGATTGTACCCTTATGATATCTGTGAATTATCGAAAATTAAACCAAGTGACGTGTAAGGACCAATATTTATTATCATGGACAGATGACATGTTTGATCAACTTAGAGGATCTCATGTGTTTTCAAAAATTGATTTGATATCTAGATATCACGAGGTGTGTGTTTGACTGGGATACATACCTCATATAGCCTTTCATAGCAAGTATGGTCTATACGAGTATCTTGTTATGTTGTTCAATCTCACGAACATGCCAGTAGTTTTCATGAAACTAATGAACTAAGTTTTCAATCCTTATATAGATCCATTTTTTGTGGTTTTCATGGAATATAGATTGGTGTATTCTCATAATAAACATGACCCTTACAAACATATTGAGATCATATTGGATACATTGAGAGGCCATCAGTTATATGCTAATCTTAAAAAGTTCCACTTCTAGATAGATAATATTCACTTACTGGGTCATATTATATTAGAGAAAAGAGTATCAATAGACCCATAAAATGTGTGATATATAGTTTCCTTAGTGAATCCCAAGAACATCTTTGACATGTGGAGTTTCTTAGGGCTGGTTGGATACTATATGAATTTTATACAGGACTTCTTATGCTTAGAAACACCATTGAAGAGATTGAATAAGAAGGGGGAAAGTTTTTATGGTAGGATTCATGTGAGATTTACTTTCCAGATATGAAAGTGAGATTGACTTTAGAATTGATCCTTATATTTCCAAAGTAGGGAAGAAGATACATTGTACATTTTGACAAATTAGGTATCAGGATAGGAGTAGTTCTGATGTAGGGAGATAGAGTCATCGTGTACGGGTCTTAGTATCTAAGTCCACATGAGATGAACTACCCAACACACAATCTTGAGATAGTTTTAGTTTTTCATGCATTTTTTTGTTAGAGACATTACTTATTAGGAGATTGTTTTGTGTTGTACACCAACCATAAAAACCTCAAGTATATTTTTACACAGTGTGATCTAAATTTGAGGCAGTGAAGGTGGGTTGAATAACTATAGTATTTGAATTCGATCTTGACAACACACTTGGAAAAGGTAATGCAGTGTTCAATTTACTAGGAAGGAGGACTCAGATACAAGAAGTTCAGTAGGCCAATAGCGAGTGGCAGCTTAACGCTTTTTTATCTGAGATGAACTTGAAGTTGAAGGATGATTAGGGGTTGACTTTTATTTCATCATTAGCTATGACCTCTACCCTACTAGATAGAGTGAGGATGAGGCAGCTATCAGATTATGAGGGCCTGGTCCTATAGGAGAGTGTGGCAGGTGAGGACCGTCCTCTTGGATGGACCATAAAAAAAGATGAGGTTCTGCATATCCATGGTTATGTTTAGGTTCCAATGGAAATACATGAG
The DNA here is from genome assembly GCA_963277665.1 of Viscum album. Lineage (NCBI taxonomy): Eukaryota > Viridiplantae > Streptophyta > Magnoliopsida > Santalales > Viscaceae > Viscum > Viscum album. Next base: position 2,093,026,065 of record OY728152.1, read on the forward strand.
GATCTGATGTAGTAGTTTCATGCCTTATTTTGGGCAGTACATCTTGATGTCACCAAGATTTATTGTGACTTGAGCTCTTAGTACCGGTGGCTATGTATAAAGTGAGAGGTAGCTGGTTTTGTTATGAGATGTTCCGCCTATCAATAAGTGAAGGTAGAACATCAGCGACCAGCCAGACTTTTACAATAGTTACATATTCCACAGTGTAAATTTTATGTTGTTGAGATAGATTTCTTAACCCATTTTCTGAGGTCACCTCAAGGTAACAATGTTGTGTAGGTTTTTGTTTATAGGCTCATAAAGGTTTCTTATTTATTACTGATGAAGGAGACCTTCAATGTTGATGATATAGGGAGGTTTTATATTCATGGGATAGTATTTCTTCATGGGGTCCCACATACTATCATTCCAGATAGGGACACCCTGTTTATGTATCATTTCTGGGAGAGATTACATAGGGAACTAGGTACACGGTTGATTCTGAGCACAACATACCACCCCCATACTGATGGTCAGTCAGATTGTACGATATAGGTTCTTTAGGATATGATGAGAGCATGCATCCTATATTTTGGGGGCTCTTGAGAGAGACATATACCCTTTTTTAGTTTACCTAAAATCATAGCTATCAGGTGACTATAAAGATGCAACATTATGAGGCCTTATATAGTAGGCCATGAAAATCACCTGTGTACTGGTTAGAGGTAGGTGATGTAGCATTACTGGAACCCTGTATCATGAAAGAGACTTTTAAGTAGGTCCAATTTATTAGAAAGCATATGGCTACTGCACAGTCTCGAAAGAAATATTACGCTGATCACTACAGATGACCTTTAGAGTTTGAGTTCATGGATCATATATTTCTATATGTTTCATTGAGGTTGAGATTGAGATAGATCCAAAGATAGTGTAAGATTTCACCACAATAAGTTGGGTTGTTCGAGATTCTAGGTAGAGTTAGGTCAGTATCCTATCAGTTATAGTTACCTCATGGGTATCAGGCTATGCACAAGGTCTTCCATGCACCTTAATTGTTTTTGTTATGATTTGGATCTATCTCATTAGATTTATCCCAAGGAGGTAGAGTTACTTGTAGATGTGTACTTTGATGAGCATCCAATTCTTATAGTTGATAGGAGCACGAAGGTTCTCTGGGGATGGTTAGTTCCTATAGTACGGGTGATATAGAAGCACGATCATGTACAGGATGAGACATGGGAGCGGGAGGCCGATATACATGCTCAATGGACAGATTTGTTCTTAGAAGAATATTGACCACCCTTGGGAAGGAAATTCAAGGATGAATTACTTTAAGGGGTATATTGTAAGAACCCGAGTTTTTTTACGAGGTATGGATCCTTCTTTCAATTTAAATTCTTAATAGTGGCCTAATGTGACTTCCCAATTTGATCATGATTGTTTTTGGGGTATCTAGGGATTGTTTAGAGCTCGAAATCCAACCTTTTGGTAGAAACAGGCCTATCACACAATTAGTAAAAACCATACGGGGAAGGTCACATGATTACTTCTAATTGTGTGAGAATGAATAGTGGAATCCTGCAGGACACATGGTTAGAGAAACAATCTGATTTGGGGAGTAAGGTAATGTGAAAAACTGTAGACTTTTGATAGTGGAGTTTCACACATTTTGTGCATGGTTTGTCAAACTATGTGTACTAACCATGTGGGGTTCCCCTTCCTACATCAAAGGGTACACGGTTGTAACACAGTTTGGAAAACCATGTGTCCAAACCATGTGACCCAGTTATATGGGTGAAATTAAAAAATCTCCCTTAGTTAATAAATTATTTCAACTTGGTTTTTCACATCTCCTCTAATGCACATCCATGGTAATTTTATAGCTCCACCTTGATTCCTAATCTAGGAATCAACATATCACCTCCATCCGAGCTTGGAATAAAGATCCGTCGGAATCATCAGATCCATATTAGTAAGATCTCAATTACTTTTCTGTCATTCTTTGTTTTTTTTTGTATTATCTATGGTATTTAGGTTCAATATAATATGTCTTAATTTCATGTTCATCATCCATTCTTCATTTTTATTCTGATCTGAGTCGAATGAGGATATTATAGTGAACGATCATTATACTATGGGCCTATGGTAGGTGGTTTATACTTTTCCCTATTTAGTTTGGCTCTTTATTAAGCTATTTTCCATTGTTCTTCCCACCATAATTTTTAGCATAACCCTAAATTTGAATTTAATAATTTAATTAAGTGTAGTGGGACATATTTGGGATTCCCATTAGTTCCCTTGAATTAGTTGGAGGTTGTTTCCCCAACCAAGGTCACCCATGGGGTGTGTCCTTTGCCCTTTCTTATTGATGAACCACACAAGGGGTGTGTTTTAAATATTTCTTAGTTACAAGAATCCCATAATGAAATGAAATGATTTTAATTACTTGATTAGGATATGCACTGCCTCCTTTACCATGTGATACAAGACGTTGAATTGTTTAATAGTTTAATTGTAAATGATATATGAGTGGTTAAACTCATTGTTTGCTTTTGAATGTAAATGGATAAATTAGTGTTTATACTCATTGATTGTGTTTGAATGTGAATCCGTATATTAGTGGGTAAACTCATGGTATGAAATGATAAATGGATCAAATGATGAATAATTCCATTAGATGCATTGGATTTTACTCATTGGATCTTGAACACTATAGTGGATGCCTTGGATTGAGATTTCTCATTGGGTCTTAATTCTGTGGGATTCCTTGGGTCATGCTACCCCTTGGATTTGTTTTATCTTGGGCTCTTAGTGTATATGGTCGATAGACATGCTCCTCAGATCCCAACTCAATACTAATTGTGTTTCCATCAAGATACTCCTGGGAATAAAATAGGATTCCTTGGTCTTCTACACCTTGCATCTATCCCTTCCTGGTCAAACACTTTATATTATATTAAACGTCCATAATAATAGTGACACACCATGAATATATGGCTTGGTCATGGTATATATGACACTTCTAGTTATACAAAAAGTCCACGCTTGACATGAAATGTATGGATGTATAGAGAGGTCACATTGTTTATTTCATCCTTGTTTATAACTACCTTGATATAGGAGCTTGACCATGTTTTGTAGGGAGCATCCTAAGGATAAATAGTATCACTTGTAGTATTTATATTCCATGGCACTTTACTTTCATATTTCTTACCTTTTTTACTTTTTATTCTTCTTTAGCTTGTTATATTTCATATCCAGTATTTCTTGTAGACCATGGGTGGTTACCTACTAGGGTTGTATCTCACACCCTATTCAAGCCACCATTGGGTACCTAAACAGACTATTTTTATGTAGGTAGGGAGTAGAAAAAGCACCCATAATTTTAGGGTTGATTTCATGCCATTCTTAGATGCAGGGGAGCACGAGACTGGGCTGAGGCATATGATGCTATTGGGAGACAACACTTTTTTGGTCTTTTTGTTATTTTCATCCATGTATTGTATTATACTGTTGTAGACCTATTTTTTATACTTTACAGACACATGAAATGATCTTCAATTTATATGATATACTTCTAGATTTGTATACCCATTCCAACTGTTTATCTATTGTATTTATATTATGTTTCTTCCGCTATTGACTTATATTGATATTACTTTGTGTTTCACTCTATTAATTAGGGAATATTATACCCCAAAAAACACCCTAGGTCATCGATACTAGTCGTAATCATGTGTCATTTAGGGAGATGTGCTTGTGGCCATGTAGTCAACCGAGCTCAGGGCACTATTGAGTGGCATCCAGGTATGATACGTTACACCTACTATCATAGTTCACCTAAACAATGAACAAAACCACCCCTCTCCCACCCTAGTGTTTGGGTCCTCTCCATCAATGTCGTTTTTTCTTTAGAGACCCCAATAATATGACTTTATTGGAACTACGTGTGCCTTGATTCTAGCTATCACGGGATATTTTTTTATGTCTAGATCTCTTATCCTAAGCCCATCCACAAATTAAATTCAAAACATCAATTTTTTCTGATGCCTAGACCTTCACTCATTAACTTGTAACTGAGACAAGGTTAACTAATTTTTTTTATGATCTAGTTGTACATAAAATTACCTATATAAATTTACTTATCATATGAACTTAAACTATTTGGAATTTGAATCCTTGTTGTATGAAATTAAACTATATGAAATATGGTCAACCTTATAAGACCTTAAATTTCATATAGTGGTCTACTTTATATAACCCCAAGTTTTTAAATCTCCCCTTATATATGATCTTGATTTATGTAATCAAATAATACCCATGTATATAAGATGTCACCATATTTAAGATCTCTTTCTCTTAAAGTATGTTATGTCCATGGTCACATTTTCCAACTTTGGTGTCATAGTTCAGCTAACCTATGACTACAACAATGTCCCATAATAGGAACTATGTGTAGATTGATTTATATTCTCTAAGGATACTAGTGATTCCTAACTTACTTATATTGGGCCCGCCAAAAAATTCTAATAAATCCACCCACTTTGACATGATGTTTGGGAACCCCTCATTCATGTTAATTTTTCCTTCATAGGTTCAACACTGAGACAAAACCATTTCATTTTGTACATGATCCATATATATGAAAACCCCTAATATAATTAGTCATCATCATATAGAAAAAAACTACAGAACACCCAAGTCCACTCTTCATGACTTTAAACTACTTGGAATTGGCCTTCATCATATAACCTTAAACAGTATGGAATATGAGTCCTAGTCTCATGACATTAAGTAACATGATATATGGTACACCTTAAAATACCTTAAACTATTTAAAATAGTCTTTTCTATACATCCCAACTTCTTTTCATGAAATTTGAATCCATTTAATGGTGTCTAGAATATAGTTCTTATTTCTAAACTTACAATAGGGTAAAATTATATAGTTCGTGAGGCAAGACTGAGCCTCTTATCATGGGTACAAGCCTATAGTCTTTTTTTGGTTCAAATACAATAATAAAATAAAATAAATTCCCATTCCCTGTATAGATTACTAATCTATACAGGGGCTATTTTAATAATAACTATGTTTGGATTGATTCCTTATTTCATAGAATACATTGTGATGTTTAGACTATATACTTTAGGCCCATATACATATCATCTTCCCACTTCATTCTTCTTCAACTTCCTATAATAAATTAATTATGGTTAATTCTGGATTGGATTATTCCAATCACCTCTTGAATATCTCTTTTCAAAAACCAAACTTCGTGCCTTAAGTATTTCGAATCACTATAAATATTTAATGGCTATTGGTAATGATTAAATTCATATCCAGGGTACAACTATACTTGGTAATGATATTTTTTCCACTATATTCAACACTTCCAACAAAATTCATATTTTATCTTGAGGATAAGGGCATCTAATCTCTATACACCCTGAAAAAATTTCTATGGAACTCATCATTCAAATATTGGTTTGTAGTCATCCTCGGAATATTTGCCTCATCCCATAAAAACCTAATTCAAATACCTCAATTTATAATTTACATCATCATCAACCTATTAAAAATAAGGTGGATACTTTTATATCTTGAACCTTATACAGACCATTGTATCACACCCCATCAATGGTTTGAACACCACTACCTTAAAATTCGTGAACACCTCTCTATGATGGTCTATATTAACATTGGTATCCCATTAAACATTGGTTTGTTACATTTCCTCCTTCTATAAAGGCTCTATCTCTTTTAGTTCAAGCATTGAAGCCTTAAATTATGTGATAATCTTTATGAGTCAGTCGATACTAGAATTGATCCTTTTATTCATATTGGGTTTTCTTAACCATAAAAAAATATACCATATCACCCTTAGGTAAATAATTTATGACCTTAAACCCCAGAAACATTCAGTCAAAGACCTATGAAATTAAACCTTGAAAACATTTTCTCAAAGTTGTATGACCTTAAAAACTCATCCCCAAATGATATAAATTCAATGTAATTTAAATTGAAAAATAAAATAGATATAAGGATAATCAAGTTGAAAAATCATGAAGAGTGGTTAGATAAAAAGTCAAGTATTCAATCTATAATCCATCCTTTTTAGGAGTTAAGAAAAAGTTAGTTCAAAAGATATAAAAGATATAAAACCTATGGTTCCCACCATATGGACTGAGAAAAAGTCAATCTATACTCACTGGAACCATCGATCATGGAAAAATTTTGAGAAAACCTTATTTCTTATCCCAATCCTATGCGCTCAAGAAATTTCATGTTATATCCCTTCACCAAAAGAATATGTTCAATACACAATGGTGTAACTTTTTAGGGTTCTCAAACCCATTTTGAGTCTATTTCCCCCCATAAACCAACTTCATTACTCAAGTGTTTGAATTTTCATAGACCCTTTCATGTATACCAGTAATGAGTGTATTGGGATATATAGGACACCTCTTCTTGGTAATGATATTGGTACTACCATATCTATCTCTTCCAACTAGAGGCATGTTTTAATCCAAATGAGATGGTCAATTAATCCCCATATGCCCCATAAACATCTCAATAGAACCAATCATTCAAAATTGGTTATAATTCATCCCATGTATACTTGATCCATCCAATTATTTAATTATTCAAATGTCTTGAGTTATGATTTACACATTCCATGACCTGTATATTCAAGTAGATTCAAATACCCTTGAGGTTACACATTCATGCATCATAACCTTTTTCAAGGAAAAAATATGATATCCTATTATGAAACATTTTTTGTTCTTATCACATATCCCTAAATCGTAAGGAATAACTATATGATAATTGTGGATTTAAACTGTGTTCACCCATCTATGGTATCATCTATACAAGTATTGGGATTTCATTCGCATTAGGTTATCTTACCATTTGATCGATATACTATCTCACATTGTGGTCAAAATTTTATGATCTTAAACATAGGAAAAAAATTTACAAGCATTATAACCTTAAACTACTTTAACCCTTCCTATTGGATATCAAAATTAGTGAAATTAGTCTTCACTCATGTTTTATTTTCTTCACCCATGCTTTTATATAGACTACCTCACTTTCTGGTTAAAGTTTCACAACCCTAAAACCTATAAATCCTTGGTCCAACTTTCAATATATTAACCTACCAACGGAAAGAGTCATAGTTCTCACAAGGTTAGATACTCACAAAGGGGGTTCTAGGAAAAATTAGAATATTCACTCTATGTGCATGCACCTTTCATGAACTAAGAAAAATTAATCCTTCAAAAAACAGAAATTTTATAAAAAATGTCAGGTTAAATACTTACAAAGGGTGGCCTGAGTAAAAACTATGTTCATACACACTAATACTCCCTCATTAAATACTTAGGAAACATTTATAGATATATATAAATAGAGATATAAAAATCATTTAGGTTCCACCATATGACCACAAAAAAAAATTGAGTCATTCTCACTAGATCCCTTATCTAGGAAAAATAAGAGCACCCTTACATCCCTAAAATATTGGTTTGTATGAATTGTATAAAATGAATGAGAGTGTGGTACCAGGGTATTTGATCCCCCTTGAACATTAATATTTTCCAAAATACCTCTTAATTATCTTTATTATGCTGAGTCACTTATCTCCTAGTTCTAAAAGGAAAAACTTTAGTATATTGTGATGGTACATATGATGCTTTATCAAGACCACTTATACCCATTTATGATAACATTCCTAGGAAGAATCTGTATTTCATATCTAAATTTTCTAACCTTGTATCATGATGATTGTACATATGAACTGATATTCTAACTACCTATATCCATCCAAGTGTACCCATTCGGGAGGAGACCAGAGTCCACAACCCTTTGTTTCACAAACTCACCTCAACCAACAGGGATGGTACATATGCCTTTATATCCATATTACCTATATCCATATGAGTGTACATGGTTTAGGGATAATGGGTTGATTAATGTGTCATACTTGGCTAATGAAACTAAATATTATTATTTACTTTATATATATTCATTCAATGATCAAATTGGTTTAATTATCTATGATTTAATCTTCAAGAGTTTAACATGTTGTCTTGAATTAATGATTAGGGTGAGAAAATAATTAAAGAGAGGATAATGATTGAAAATAATAATTTTTTATTAATTTATAATAATAAGATAATATAATACAAATTCTAGGGTTTCTCTCATTATAAAAAAGATAACGCTTGAATTGGAATACAACTAAAAAGTGTACACAATAGACTCATGAAGTTGGATCAATATTTTATCTGAATCGTATATTGCTTGGTGTAATTTAAAAATAAATGAAGATTCTACCTCTATATTAGGATTTAGTTAATATTCCCTTACATAAACATTCATTCTATCCTCCTTAGCTTCCTTAACCAGATTTTGAGCTTCTTCTGTCACTTTAAAACTGGCAGCTAACTCCTAATGGATTCAATCCAACACTTGGTGGAGTTACTCCACTAAATCCTACCTCTCCATGGCCCGATCCTACTACTCTGGTGTATCACCATCATGTTGGGAGGCTTCATTAAGTAATATGGTTATAATATTTCCAAAATAGGATATGGATTCTACAATCATGATATTTGAATGGATCCCACTCATTTACTCTTAAACAGAAATCACCTCCTTCACTATGTTATGGGTATCACGGTAATCATACCTATTGAATCCCATAACAACAAACATGTGTTGTATGTGATATATCTAAACAAAAAGTTCACCAAGGGTAGTCTCACTAACCATATTGGATATATTCCAATATAGCATTTCTTTTATTCACTATTGGAGTGAGTTATACTTTTGGATTGATTTAGAATCAACTATAAGGAGTGAAACATAATCTAGGACCAAATCAATTTGGGGTGGTATGTTATTGATGCATCCCAAGTGAGTTATAAAAAAACCAATTCAGGCCTCTATAATTTCTACTGATGGATACCTAATAGAATCAATGCATAATGTCTCTGTGGATTGTGGTGGGGATGCTGAAATCAACACTCAGAATATATTAGTCAACAGGCATGATGAGAGACCAAATAGTCAAGAGGTGTAGGTACCCGCCTTATTATTCTAGATTTCTTACTTCCTAAACTATTTCCAATTAGATTAAATATCTGTGGTGGTGGTGGGAATATATTTAAGTCATTTTATATCGCTACCTTCATGTTCCCAATTAGGTTTGAAGATCCATCATTCTTGAACCTAGTTCTTGAGTGAGTGCACAATCCAATTTCCATCCCTCTTGTAGTGTATTCCACATATATAACAGGAGATTGATCACCTTCTATCTATTATAAAGGTCAAGAACATACATAGTGATAGCATTAATTATCGGATGATAGGCTCAAATAGGTATGTATCTTGCCTCTTATAAGAGGAGTTATGATCACTATCATCTTCTATACTACATAAATCAAGCCCCAATAGCTTAGATACCCAACCAAAGTAAATGGATATATTTATCAATGAGTGGATCAAAACATATAGATCTATAATATAATATTACACCTTATGGGTTTGATCCTCATAGGAGAAATTAATTGGTTTTATCACTTTGATGAACACTGAAAGAGAAATCTCTATCACGATGAGTTCATCCTAAACCTCCTTTGTGGATAATGTACCCTTGCATTAGTCCCACTCCTTCCGAGACTCTGGATATAGTGAATTAGTAGGGACTAGGTAATGGGTGTTTATACCTCTACCCATGGGTGGATAATTTAAATACATTACCTTTTTCGTATAATTTGTGCCAATGGAGGCTTTCTCGAGGTATGAACTTTACCGGGTCTTCGTGCCTCTAACTATTGATTCCACTCTTCTTCACCCTTGGTTGGTGTTGTTCCTTTGAACTAGGAGACATTTTTATGAAACTATGGATTGATTTATAATCCAATATAGGTATAATAATATCTAATCATGAGTCAAATAGTGGTATCGTCTGTAAAAAAGAGTTAATATGATACCCATATCCTCTCATGTTAGTGTTATCCAAAACTGGTATAAAACTAGGGGATGTTGCTCAAATCACATTCTTTGAGGTGGAGTGGGGTGCTTCTTTTTTATACAATAAAATTTTTGACCAAATATACATTTTTCAAACCCCTTAGATATGTCCTATATTTCAATTATAGACACCAGCATGCCCTCTCTCAAGGATTTCATGTATGTGTGTGGTTCATGGATACCAGTTTTTTCATTCTTGATTATTTTAATTTGGGTGATGTACGGTGAAAAATAGAATTTGTGGTGCCAATTTATCATGTGGCTTATGTGTAATTTATTTAGTTATCATAGACTAACTCCACTAATTCTTTTGAGGTTGGTTAAAAGTTACTAACATAGGATTGGATGGTCCTTAATAATCTCAAAGGGCCACATATGGGTCATGATACAACCCCCTAAAACTTGGAAGTGATCATTGATCTAGAATAGGCCCTTCCCCCTATTGATGAGCCTAATTTGTTGGTAATTTGTTACCATAATTAGTACCATGAAGTTGATCCACCTACCACTCACTAATTGGGTCACCATTAATAACATCCCAACCCTTACACCCAATGTTTTATTCACACATTGGGAGGAGGTACCCACTGATATACATCACTAAGAAGGAATCCAGGCAGACCAACCAATTAATCCAAGGGTGACCTCCCTACTGTAGTCATTGTAATGGACCTCCTCAAATAATATTTAGTAGGATTCAGAAGCCCCATGGATCTTGAGAGTTGGGTAAACCCAAGGTATTAATATTTTTTATTCTTATTCATTCATAATGATTAACAACTTTACCGAAATTCAAAAAGGAACATCGATCCATGGGAAAAGATCCTCACCCAAAGAACCTATCACCATATGAAGTAACTCCCTTTTAATCAAAGTGTTCCTCTCTATGTTATCCCATATAAAGGTTAGGGAATAAATTCATCATACATATTCCCCATTATTGAACCTCCACTAATCATATACACATCCCATAAGCATATTTTGACAATTTTATAAACAAAATGCAAAGAATTCATGTATTGGATCCACATGTTGATCAGGTCCAGGATAATATTGTAAAACCTAGTTTTTGAATCAGGTATGGATCCTTTTAGATTAGGTTTAATTATTTATCATCGACATAATATAGATTCCTAATGATTTCACAGGTGTCTTGGAGGTGTTCGGGGCTGGTTTAGAGATCAGATCGTAGATTTTTGGGAGAAACGATTGTATCATGGTTAGTATAAGTTGTTTGGGGAAGGCCACATGGTTATTTCTAACTGTAAAAGCCTAGAAATTAGAGTCTTATAGGCCGCACAGTTAGAAAAATCATGCGATTTGGACTGCACGGCCATGCCAAAAACTAAAGACATGTTGTAGAGGTTTTTTTTATAGTTGTAACACTATTTCCAAAACTGTGTTTCCTAACCATGTGAATTTACCCTCCCTACAGTAGAAGGAACATATTTGGTGCATGTTTTGTCCAATCATGCAGCCAAACCGTGTGATGCCCATTTTTTGGTGAATTAATGAAAATTCCCTTAATGATTTACAAGTTTAAACCTATTATTTCTTTCCTCTTATTCTACGGAATGAAATGTCATTCATCCTCTTTTTATCTCTTTTAAGTACTAACCTAGGAATATAGAAAACTCCACCATATGAATTCTAATCGAACTTCCCTTCAACTCTTTGGATCTGAACCAGTAAGATCTCAATTACTTTTTAGTCTTTTTTTCATTCTTCCTTCTATCGAAAATGTTATTTAGATGCAGGTTCATATGAACCATTTTCAAACAATGGATCCATTATTTATATCTCTTCCAATATATCCCAAACTAGAGGCTGATACTGGATGAGGAGATTCATAAAAGTATGGGGTAGGTGGCTTATAACTCTTCCCTCAAGTTTTGTTATTTTATAAATTGTGGTGTGTGTGCACCTATTTCATCAGGTGTGACCTTTTTAATTAATGTGTATTTATTATAGTCATTAAAAATGTATTGTAAGAATATTGTGAATTATTTTATTCATAATTGGTGGTTACGTCCCCAACAATGACCACCCCATGTAGGGTGATTTCCATATTTGGGCTTGTAGTGCTTTGAGACATTATTCTAAGCCATTATTCGGGTGTGCCTAGGCTTGACCCTACTAATGGTAAGTAATCCTTAATTGAATGATTATTGTATTGATAAATAGCTAGTACCATGTATGCTTATCACTTTACCCACCTACGTTAAGTGCTTCAATTTGTTAAATCAAACATAAATGGAAATGGAAAGTATAATGTATATATATGACTTGGCCTAATGGATTATAATTGAATGGCTTGGTTTCACATCCATAGAACCCCTTTTCATGTCTAATGGAAGGTCTTAGAGTAAACCTTATTTTATTTTTATGAAGTAAATGAATTAATTTAATGGTTTCATTCCCAATTAGACTTGTCGCACTAATAGAAGGTGATGGCTTAAACCAAATGAATCAATAAGAGGCGTGATTACTATATGAACTATTTAATAAAATGAATTGAATATATGGTGCCTAATTAATTTGGTCCTATTCATCAAAATAGGAGTGTCTAGAATCATTCTCACCTTGGATTCCCTAGAAAATTCCTTGAGAACTCATGGATGTCATTCTGATTCAAGGATGTCAGTTTCCAAGGATGAGACTCACCTAGGAACCTGATCCTTGTCTATTAGTGGATGACTGGTATGACACCACGAGATCCCTCCCTTATTATTATAGGATGTCTTTGATACACTCCTTGGATCTAGAATGACTTCTAATAACATGATATGCCTAAGATACTCCCTTGTTACCGGTCACTTCTTATCCCATTTTACCTTGGATGTATTCCTCAGACTCAATTAGAATTACACTATTACAGAATTCCATGGACAACGCTCATTGGATTATACTCTTACCCTTATAGCCAGGATACAGTTACTACTAAGTTGGTCATTACCTTAGAACCTCTTCCATATTATTATCATTACAGGATGAATTAGTATGTATTATATCCCTTCACTGTTATTAACATATTAGGAAGTCAGTGATGAATTTACCTCATGTGACTTAATTATATAAACCAGAACTTAATTAAGTAATGAACTAGTTGTATGTTAAAACACCATATGAAGTTTTAAGTAGTTACATGGGTATTTATGTTACTGTACTGGTTTACTTTTATTTTTGAATTCTTGTACACTATTTTAGTTTATATTACATAGACTGGATGTTATAGATGTTGTTGGTAGTGGAAACTAAGATTTATCACACATCCTATCTAGGATGCCATTGGAAACTTGGAAGACTACATGTATATAGATATTGACAAAGGGAAGCGTACTATTTCATACACTTGATTGATTACTTATTTAGGATTGAGCTGGTAGCAGATGATAGGGCTAGTGCTTGGGATGTTGGGGATAGTTTTTGGATTCCTTTTTTCTACTTTTTTATATCATGTACTGTTTGATACTTTGTATCCATGTTTTCTATCCTATTAGATACATGACATATCATCATTAGCTTTTGTGTATGATTTTCAGTTGTTCATTTGTTTATTTTTCATGTCTTCTTCTGATGTGTCATTTTTTTACTAATACTTCTTCCTTTATTTACCAGATATTTCATTTATCCATTGTTCTACACTTTGGTAATGAGGGTATATTCTTCCCATGCACACACCCTAGGCCCTTTCTACTATTTGGCAGTATATGGTGTTTGGGGAGGTGTTCTTGAGGCCATGTGTCCAATCGGGCTTGGGGCGCCTCTGAGTGGAATCCAATTCTAGGACGTCACAGAGTGATATCATAGGATGGTTTATTTTCATGATTTACTATTTAGAGAAAATGGATTGGAGGAATTATTTAAAACGTGGTTATAATCCATTCTTGGTTGTAGCTAACCCATGTTCAAGGTAAATGTCGAGCTGCCTGAATTATAATTGTTGTTTTGTTTTTGTGTATTAATGTTGATATCATTTCAACATTGGGTGACTCATATTCTGTGTTCTATTTATTATTATTATTCTGATTATAATTTCATTTCTTACTTGGTCCGATGACATGAGGGAAATGATCATTGTTACATGCGTCATTATAGACACCTAGAGTTCACATACCATGCATATTTACATGCCATATAGGTGTATTTCACTGATTTCATTGGTTTATAAGCTTGTGATTATTGAGTGATTTCATGGTAGTTATATTATGTTTTTGATGCTTTTTTGTTGTGATTGAGTGATTTCTAGTTTCAATTAATGAGGTTCATGGGCCCTCATGGGTTGGAATGGGTAATTTACCAAGTCAATCCATTTGATTAAAATTAAATGGGTGTCAAATTCAATGATAAGGTGTATGGTCCTTGATTCACTATAAATGGATATCCATTTTAAATGAAATTTAATATATAGAAATGAGAAAATGCAACTTAAAAATGTGAAATATGACTTATGAGATAAATGGTTGTCAGTAAATGATGAGGCAAGGAGTTATTGACCCTTCATATACTAGAACCCTTATAGTTTAATGTAGATCACTTACCGATACCAGGACTTATAAGAGGGTAGTTGGGGTAGTATATCATGGATATTGAGGCCTTTCCTTGCAGTCAACTTTTTCTATTTCTATCCATATGCTTATAATCTTGTTTTGAGGTGTGTTCTTGGAATTCATAAACCAATGTTGTCATGATGTCCTTATGTCATGAGACAGGAGGGTGGTGACAACCATACTCAAGACATGGTGGCCCCTGAGCCACCAGTCTTATAGATAGGAGTTCCACTTGAGGCACCAACTATTATACCAGATCTGGGTACTGATTCTCAACGTCATGATAGTTTCCTATATCTGATGTATTCCATGCAAGGTGCTCCAAAACCTGCACTGAATATAGATGATATGACCTGTGAGTTCTAGTAATGGAATCCTCCTACCTTCTTTGGGGATGGTGGTAACAGGTTACTGAGTCTTGACTAGAGGCCACATGGTCTATCTTTGAGCATATGGAGATGCCTCCATAGTAGAGGTTCAAGATTTCTACTTGCATAATTTATAATTCATCCAAGTGCCGGTGGGAGTGGTTACCCAGGCTGGTCACCATCAGTGCATGGTATGGGATGATTTTCATACTTCCTTATATGATCATTTCTCTCCTCAAATGTTGAGAGCTGGTGGAGTCAGAGAGTTCATGAGTCTTGAGTAGGGTTCTATGTCAGTTATAGATAATTCAGCACATTTCATTGAGTTATAGTGTTTTTAACTGCTTCTAGCTAGTGATGATATTTCATGTGCTAAATTTTTCAAGGATAGGCTTCAGTATGCCATCCATACTCAGGTGAATGTCTTTATCCTACCTAACTTTTATAAAATAGTCAATCATGCTCTAATCACAAAGTGTAACCTGAGGGATAGTGATAGTACTAGTCATAGAGGATCTTTGTTGAGGTAGGCCAGCAGTTCTTCCTATATAAGAGAGTGATCCCTTGAGGTTTCTCATCAAGGTAGTGGTTCCCAGAGTACTCTTACTATTAGGTAGAGGATATAAAGTATTCTGTGATGAATCAGGCATCGACCTATGTGTGGTGCTGATGTAGGGGGATAGAGTCATTTCATATGGATCTTGGTAGTTGAGGACTCATGAGAGAAATTACCTAATTCATGAACTTGTGCTAGTAGTAGTTTTCCATGCCTTATGTTGTTGGAGACACTATCTATTGGGTGAGCTCTTTGTGGAGTCTATAAAACATAAGAGCCTTAAATATATCTTTACATAGCATGAATTGAACCTGATATGGTAGAGATGATTTGAATATCTTCATTCCTTTTATTTTGATCTTTCATATTCTCATGTAAAAGGCAACGTGGTAGCAGATGTGCTGAGTCAGAAAACTAAAGCACATGACATATGGGAAGCTATTGATGAATGGAAATTGATGGACCACTTTTCTAAGATGATTTTTTAGTTTCATGATATTCATGAGTAGTGTTACCTATCAGCCTTGTTAGTTACCTCTTCCCTCTTTGATAAGGTAAAGACCATGTAATTTTCAGATCTTAGAGGCTTGGTTCTCCATTAAAGTATTTTAGGATATGATCCACCTCTAGATTGGATTGTGGATAGAGATGAAATCATGTATGTACATGGATGTGTCTGGGTTCCTATAGATATGATAAAAGAGTTGATTTTTAAGTAACATGCTTCTCAATGGTAAGTTCATCCAGGAATCTCCAAGATGTATCGAGATATGTGATGCTAGTATTGGTGTCCTGATATGAAACGTCAGATAATAGGCTTTATAACTAGGTGTTCCACCTATTAGAAGGTGAAGGCAGAGCACCAGAGCCCTGTAGGCTTGGTACATACACTTATAATCCTTGAATAGAAATGGGAAAATATTTCCATGGACTTTGTTATCAACTTAACTGGGTCTCCTAGAGGTAGCGACATTGTATGGGTAGTCATTGGCCAACTGAAAAAGGTATTCCACTTCCTTCCTATCTATGAGACTTTATTAGTTGATTTGTTGGGAAGATTGTATGTCTGTGAGATCATATGACTACACGGGGTCCCTTGTACTATCATTTCATATAGGTATTATCATTTCATGTCATGGTTCTGTCAGGGGTTGTAGAAATATATGGGTACACAGGTGCTTCTAAACACATATTTTCACCCTCAGACTAATGGATAGTCAGAACAGACGATACAAGTTCTAGAGGAAATTCTCGTATCATGCGTCTAGGACTTTGATGGTTACTATGAGAATCATGTCCCTCTCTTTTATTTTTAATATAATAGTAACTTTTAAGTGACAATTCAGATAGATCATTTTGAGAACTTTTATGGTAGGCCATTCTATTCACCCCTATACTGGATAATGGGAGGAGATATAGCCCTACTAGGTCCCATTATCATTTAGGAGACTTCAGAGTAGGTCCAGCTGATTAGGAAGCATATGTTTACAGATCAGTCTAGATATAAATATTATACCAATTTCCATTGATCACCTATGTAGTTCGAGGTTGGGGATCATGCTTTCCAGCGGGTATCACCCAAGCTAGGGCATAGATGGATAAAGAGGAAAGGGAAGTTTTCACCTCATCATGTTGGTCCATTTGAGGTTATAGGGAGAATCAGTTCAGTAGCCTATTGGTAACTACTACCTCAGAGGTACCATTCCATGAACAAAATCTTCCACGTTTCATAGCTTTTCCTGTATCATACTGACTCATATCATACTTCAAATCTATAGGAATTGGAGCTAGATGTCAATGCTTTATTTGAAGAGTATCTTATATGCATCATTGACTAGAGCATGAAGGATATTTGAGGTTGGTTTTTCCCTTTATTATGGTTTCTATAGAAGCACGGTTGTGTACAAGATGAGACTTGGGAGTAGGAGGCTGACATATATGCCAAGTGCCCATAGTTGTTCTCAAATAGCGTTTCTCTACCCTTAGAAGGTGAACTTGGGGATGAGTTACTTTAAGGGGGAAGACTGTAAGAACCTGATCTTTTTAATCATTTATTGATCCTTTTAAATTCAGTCTCTTTCTTTATCTTTGACATAATATGAATTCCAAATGATTTTTCAGGTGTCATGGGGGTATCAGGGGATAATTCGGAGCCCGAATCATAGATTTTTCATAGAAACCATGCGATTTGGGGCACATGCCATGCCAAAAACTACAGACATGTTGTAAAGGTGTTTTACATAGTTGGTGCATGGTTTCCCAAATCATGAAGCCTAACCATACAAAGTGACCCTCCCTACAGTAAAATGTGCACAGTTGGAACACAGCTTGGCCAACTGTGTAGACAAACCCTATTATGCCCATTTTTTGGTGAATTTATGAAAATTACCTTAATGAGTTATAAGTTTAAAACCTGTTATTTATTTCCTCTAATTCTCCAGCATGTAATGGATTTGATCCCCTTTTGATATCTTTGAGGGAAAAACCTAGGAATTGAGATAACTTCTCTGTTTGAAGTCTGATCGAGCTTCTATTCATCTAATTGGATCTACACCAATAAGATATTAATTAATTTTTAGTATTTTTTCATTCTTCTTTCTATAGACGATGCTATTTAGATGCAAACTCATATGCCCCATTCTCAGGGCATTGATCAATTATTCTAATATCTTCCAATATTGTCCAAACTAGAGTTTAATATTGGATGAGGATCATTATACTAGTGTGAGGTTGGTGGTCTATAACTCATCCCTCAAGTTTTTTCATTTTATAAATTGTTTTGTGTGTGCACCGATTTTTTCAGGCATGACCTATTTAATTACTGTGTCTTTCTTATATTATTTGGAATCGTATTCTAAGAATATTATTAAATATATTATCCATAATTGGTGGTTACATCTACAACAATGACCACCCCATGTAGGGTGATATTCATATTTGGGATTTTAATGCTTTGATACATTAGTCTGAGCCACCGTTTGGGTGTGCATAGGCTTGACCTTGCTAATGGTAAGTCATCCTTAATTGAATGACTATTGTATTAATAAATGGATAGTATCAAGTATTCTTATCACTTGACCCTCCTAAGGAAAATGCTTCAATTTTTTGAATCAATCATAAATGAAAATGGAAATTATAATGTATATATATATGACTTGTCCTAATGGATTATAATTGAATGGCTTGGTTGCACATCTGTAACAACCCTTTCCATGTATAATGGAAGGTATTAAAGTGAACCTTAATAGATGTTTATAACATAATTGATTTAATTTAATGGTTGCATTCCTAGTTAGCATTGTCACACTAATGAAAGGTGATGGCTTGAACCAGATGAATTATCAAGAGGAATGATTTCTACATAGACCATTTAATTAAATTAATTGATTATATGGTGCTTAATTAATATGGGTCTATTCATCAAAATATAAGTGTTTAGACTTGATCTCACCTTGGTTTCCTAATGGAATTCCTTGAGCACTCTTAGACGCCATTTCGATTCAAGGATTTTGGTTTCCAAGGGTGAGAACCACTTTGGAACCTGATCCGAATCTATTAGTGAACACCTAGTATGACACTGCAAGATCCCACACTTATTATTGTAGGATATCTTGGTTACACTCTTTTGAATCTAGCATGAATTCTACAGGCATGAGTTTCCTCAGATACTCTCTTGTTCCTAGTCACTTTTTATCTCATTTTACCCTGGACGTATTCCTTGGACTCAGTTAGAATTACACTATTGTGGAATTCCCTGTATGAAACTCTTTGGATTTAACTCTTAACCTTATATTTAGTCTATTGTTACTACTGAGTTGGTGACCCTTGAGGTCAAGGTTTCCTTGGTCATTACCTTGGAACCTCTTCCATATTATTATCATTGCAGGATTCCTTTATATGTCTTGTATCCCTTCACTATCATTAACATATTAGGATTTCAGTGTTGTATTTACCTCGGGTGACTTAATTATATAAAATAAAACTTAATTAAGTAATGAACTAGTTACCTGTACATACACTTGCCAAAGGCTGAAGTAGGTACTTGGGTATTTACATTACAGTACTTCTTTACATTTATATATGCATGGGTGCACACTATTCAAGTTTATATTACATAGACTAGATATTATAGACATCGTTTGTAGTGTCCTACTGAGATTTATCTCACACCCTATTTGGGCCTCCATTGGAACTGAAGAAGATTAAATGTATACAGGTGTTGACAAAGGGAATCCTACTACTTCAGGCACTTGATTTCTTGATTATTTAGGATGGAGATGGTAGAATATGACTGAACTAGAGCTTGGGATATTGGGGATAGTTTTTGGATTTCTTTTTTCCATATTATTAGACACATTATATATCATAATCATCTTTTATATATGATTGTCATTTGTTTTTTACTCATGTATGCTTCTGATGTTCCATCAATTTACTTATATTGCTTTCTCTATTTACCTTCTATTTCATTTATCCATGGTGCTAAACTCTGGTAATGAGGACATAGTCTTCCCATGGACACACCCTAGGCCCTCGCTGCTATTCGGAAGCCTCTGGAATTTGGGAAGATGCATTTTAATTCATGTGGCCAACAGGTCTTGGGGAACCTCTGAGTGGCGTATGGGTCTGGGACATAACAAAGTGGTATCATAGGATGCTTTATTTTATTTATTTATTATTTTGAGGAAATATATTAGATAAATTATTTGGAACATGGTTATAAGTTGTGCTTCAATGTAGCTAACCCACGTTCGAGGTAAATGTCAAGTTTTCTGAATTATTTTTTGTTCTTTTTTTAGCTATTATAGTTAATACCATTTCATAGTTGGGTGATGGACATGTTGTGTTCTAGTTATTATTTTTTTCTTATGAGAATTTCATTTCATCCTTAGACTGATGATATGAGGGAAATGACCATTGTCACATGTGTCATTATAGGCACCTAGAATTCACATTCCATACAAATTTTTATTCCATATAGGTGAATTTAACTGCTTTCATTTCTTGATATATTTGTAGTTGTTGAGTTATTTCTTGGTAGTTATATTATGTATGTTCTACTTTATGGATATTACTGAGTGATTATTAGTTTCAATTCATGAGTTTTATGGGCCCTCATGGGTTGGAATGGGTAACTTGTCGAGTCGATCCATTATATTAAAATTAAATGGGTGTCTATTTTAGTGATAATGTGTATGGGACCTAATTCATTGAAAATGGATATCTATTTTAAATGAAATTTTATATACATGAATGAGTAAATTCAACTTAAAAATTTGAAATATGACTTATGAGATAAATGGTTACCATTAAATAATGAGGTAAGGTGCTATTAACACTTCATATACTGGAACCCTTATATTTTAATCTTGATCACTTACCAACACCTGGATTTATAAGAGAGTATTTGGGGTATTATATCATGGGAAGTGAGCCCTTTCATTATGTTAAAAAATTTCTATTTCTATATATGTTCTTCAAAGATTTTTTTGAGGATTGTGATTGGAATTTGTAGACTAATGTCATCATGATGTTCTTGTGTCATGCGCCAGGAGGGTGGTGATGACCATGATCTAGACATGGTGGGCCCTGAGCCATCATTTTTATAGCTAGGTGTTCCACTTGAAGCACTGACTAATATACCTAATTTGGGAACTAATGCTCAGTTTCTCCATAGTTTCCTACTTCTAATGTAGTACATGCAAGGTGTTCCACAACCTTCACCTATGATGGATGACCTAACCTATGAGTTATAGAAGTAGCATCATTCTACCTTCTTAGGGGATAGGGGGACATAGGCTATTGAGTCTTGTATAGAGTCCACCTTTTCTATATTTGATCATATGGAGATTCCTCTAGAGCAGAGGGTCAAGATTTCTACTTAAATGTTGTGTGATTAACCCAAACATTGGTGGTATGTAGTTACTCAAGATGGGCTCCATCAAGTCATGGTATGGGTTGATTTCTAGACTGCCTTCTATGATCAGTTATTTCCTTAGATACTTATATCTAACAGAGTGAGATTTCATACATCTCGAGTAGGGTTCTATGTTAGTTATGGATTATTTGGCATGTTTCACTGAGTTGTAGTGCTTTTCACCACTTCTAACTGGTGATGATCTTTCACATGCAATATGTTTGGAGGATGGGATTTAGTATTCCATTTTTACTCAGGTGAATGTATTTCTCCTATATAACTTTTATCAAATACTTTATTAGAATCATATCACTGAGCGTAAACTGAGGGGCAGTGATAGTAACAGGCATGGAGGATTAGTGCCGAGGTAGGTGAACTGGTCGGAGGTCGTCACAGCCCTCAAAATTGCATTTATTAACCTACACTAGCACAGTGGTGCAGGGTCGAACCACAAAGAAGGCAGATGAGCGATTTCTAAGGTTTTATAACTTTAAACCCCCACTGTTGTCAGCAGTGGGGAAAACATCTTTTTTACTTTTTATTTTATTTTTATATTTATTGCTGAAATGGAAACAGAATGAAGAAACTAGATTTTCTAAAAATAAACTAAATTTTATACTAAGTATGATATACTAAACAAATACAGTATACTAATATTAAGCAGCAAGACAAGGAACAATGATCAATTTGTAACACTTGAGAATTCCAAACTATTGGTTTAAATGATTTCTTCTACACTAAACTTTATTGAATCACACCTCAAGAAATAAAGGTAAAGAGTCTCCCTCGCCAGGAAACTCAACACACAGAATACTGAATTTAGAAGTTCTCCACTCCAAAATCAGACTAACTGCTTGACAATTATTAAATGATAACATCTGGAAATAAACTTGCCATAAATTCTAGATTCAAAATGTTAACGCTCTGAAGAAGTATTACAGAATTACCTCTCCAGTACTTCTTGAATTTATGAATTTTAAAACATTTAAGGTATGAAACAACTAAAAAGGGAATCATTATTCAATCTCACCAATTGAATATGATTCTGAAAATTGAAAAGTGACTGAAGAATATTGGAAGATTAACCAACAGAATTGAATTCCTAAGCTAAACAATTCATCCTTTGATCTTCTTGATTAAAGAAATGAAAAACATCCAAGAACAGAGTACAACATATTAAGGACAGAGGGAAAAAGTACTCCCCAAGTGTAACTTGTTCTTTACAAGTTCTTATTAATAACTTTATCCATTTTTATCACTTATATATAAGACTTTATGGTTAATTATCTAACATACCACTAAATATCCAGGTGCAATACCCTCTCAAAGTGACAGTATCTCCACTACTCATTATAAATAAAGTCTATAGAATATTATAATACAATCATGAATTTCACCCCATAATCATGTATACTATAATTCAACTATTTAATAGATTACAAATACTATTAGAAATTAGATCAAAGTTTCACTAATAGATACTCCTCTCAAAAATTAGTCTATGAACCAACTCCATCAGATCATGGAGACCTCATGATTACCAAAGTAAATGGACCGCCACTAATGGGCATATCCTCAAAGAAAACTCACTATTAATGGAATCCAATATTTTTTTGGAACATTAGTTTTTTTAAAATTTATCTCTAACTTATCTAACCATCACTAAATCTATTTATTAGAAACCAACACCTCATACTTTCATGAATTTTTTCACTAAAATTACTAAAATGTTATCCTCTATATTTTTATGTATGTTTTTTGATGAATAACTATTTGTGCCTCCTACACCTTCTCAACTACTGCCTCATAATTATGATGAATATATATCATAACTACATTAAATAATGATACATTACCATAAGGATATATATATATATATACTGTTGGAACCACTTTGTGTATAAGGTTGTATTTGTTGTCAATAATTTTCAATGAAGATCAAAATGAAGGAGATCAAGAAGTACTCCGATGAAGTGGAGGAATGATGATTCATATGATTGTTGTACTGATCGTAAGTTCAAAAGAACATGTGTCAAAGGTGATACATTGTTTACAACAATGAATAATGTGAGGTGTAATCCATCTGAGGATCCATCTGACGATGATTAAAGAAGAATGGGGTTTTTGGATGAAGTCCATGCAATTCCTTCTTATTGCATGAGAACCATGGGTTTTGATGAAGACCATGCACTTCCTCATTATTGCATGAGAACCATGGGTTTTGATGAAGAACATGCAATTACTCATGATTTCATGAGAACCATGCAAGATACTTCTTGACGAATTGAATCACATGGTTTGCATGAAGTAGATTATGATGGTTGATGAAGAAGACAATGTGTCGATGATTGGAATTCTAAGATGGTCGTGCAAGGATTGGAATTCTGAGATAGTCATGCACATCACATTGTCATAGAAGATGATGATGCTAAAGCTATTCCTTCAAAGAATTCATATCACAATAGTTGATTTTGTGATAAAAGCAGAAGAGTTGTTGAAGGATACAGATCACCAAGAAGAAGTGTTGTTGAGGTGATCGTTCTTGTTGACAAAGCAAACAAAAGACATACAAATTTGTTGAAAAATGAGATTCCATGGTGTCATGTTGAGTTCAAGGACAGTGGATAATGATCCATGTTTTATTCAAGGAACATCGACAGAGGAATGGATGATCTGGAGGCGGACCAAAAAGAGCAGATACAAGGTGGCGCTGTTTCCCAGTGTTTACCAAATTTTTGGGCCTGAAAATCGACCAATAAAGAAAAGTGTTTTTGGAAAAGTGACTTGCGCGTCGAGGTCTTGGAGGATAGGAAACTTGCGCGCCATATGTTTTTGAAGATCAAATCATCAAAATATGGAAAAGGGATAAGGTTCGCGCAAGTGTTGGTTAGGTCGCGCAAGTGGACTTGCGCGCCGTGAAAGAACATGTGTGCTGGTACCTAGGAGGATTGAAACTTACGCGCCTATTTTTTTCCAAGAACAGAACTTCAAAATATGGCTAAGGAAAGAAGGTCGCGCAAGTATTGGTTCGGTCGCGCAAGTGAGTTGCGCGACAAAGGATAGGGGAGATGAGATGTGCGCCGAGACTTGCGCACCAAGGTGTAACTTGCGCACCGCCACGCAGGGGGTCCAGTTTGCCTATAAATACAGGTCGACCCCTCCTCATTTCTTAAGGATTTCAAGACTTAGAGATTGTTCGAGGTCTTGTCGCGCAGGTGATTGAGCCGCGCAAGTGGTAGTTGGGAGAAGTTGTGTGCCAGCTGTTGGTTGCGCGCCCAAGGCGGTTTGGGAGAGAAAGGAAGTGGGACACGCAAGTTTATAGTTGGGGAAGGAAGCGTCGCGCAGGTGCTTTGGTGTCACTTGTGCACCAGTTTAGACTTGCGTGCCGAGGACTTGCGCGCCGTATTGAGACTTGCGCACCGGTCTTGAAAAGGAGATCCAGATATTGTTGAAGCACGCCCGCCTTTCTGAAGCTGCACAAGAGCTGAAAGATTGCCTGATACTTTCGGTGCAAAGTGAGATTAAAGATTAAATCTAAATGATAAATTCATGATCTCATGCATACATAGAGAACTGATTCTGCCAAACGCCGAGTAAGCTGAGCATCATTTATTGAGCATTCACATAAGTGATTGTGATTCAGGCAAACGAAGACAAGGGGATCTAGTGCATTCATTCATTGCACTAAAGAAGAAGGATTGAACTAAAAGAGCATCAACTCTGAACCCTGATGCAAGCAAAGTATCATGCTGAACAGGAGACAAAGAACTTCAATGCACATCTATTGAAGAGACCTTCACATCTATAAACTGAGTGGGACTTCACCAACAGCAGTGAGCCAGGGGGAGTCAACGGGAGTGACCCGAGGGACGCAGTGAGCTATCCCTAAACTTTTGTAAAGGCAGTGAGCCTGGGACAGAGTGACTGTACCCGAACATTTGTAATCTACAGCTAGTGAAACATAGTAGATTTTGGTACGAGCGACAACCTATCGGCGTATTCTCCTTGGACGTATCCCTTTGTGGTGAACCAAGTAAAAATAGCTATGTCATATCTCTGCATGTGAATGTTTAATTGCTGTTCATATCCATCATACAGGTTTAAGTAGTTCCTACCAACGTGGGAACAATATCCACAACTTTAAGAAGAAAAATTTGACACCCTGATTCACCCCTCCCCTCTCAGGGTGTCCCAGGGTCCTACATATACAAATGAGTATTTTATTTTATTTTTATCCCATATTTCACCCTGAAAGAGAAATTATTCAATTTTTAGCATAAGAAATCATCATGGATCCAAATACATGATGCAGGAACCAAAACCTATAAAGATACCCTATAGTTAATATACCTTCCCCTAAAAATATCTATAGGATAATAGAGTTATTTATTAAAATCATAGAGGAACTATTCATCTATAGTCAGTTTCCCTAACCTAATTCACCGACAAGGTTCAAATAATAATGTTCTCTAACCAAACCAATGCACTTCCTCGCCAATGTCAATATTGTAGTCCATCCTAAACCTATATATGATACCATTATGTTGTGACCCAATTCTTCTCTAACCCAATATGGTTCAATGATAAAACTAAACATAACCATCGATTCCTACCTCTAATAATACATGGGTTGGAGACATTCACCAAGGGTATAATCACACAATAGTGGGATGCATTTCCCCTAGAAAAAAATTCTAACAGACTAAATAATTTATCTCAGTAGATATATCTATAATTTCACCCATTTTAAATAAAAAAAATATGAAAAACCAATGAATAAAATGTCATAAAATGTTAAAACCCCCAATTTGAATGCTAAATAAATATCCTAGAAAAATATCAATAACTCGTGAAACAAGATGAAATTGTTGGAAACATACTCTAACTAAAACTCCACATGCTCAAGTTAGTGTCTCCAAACACCACCTCCAATGAAATATTGTATTTCTAAAAAAACAATATATATATATATATATATATTAGTGATGATATTATAAATATACTTAGTAGGTCTATCCCATGAACTTCATGTACCATGTGATAAGATCATGCTAATATATTTGTAAATGAAAGAATAAAAAAATAGAGATAGAAAAAATAAACCATAAACATCATATATACCTATATCTCACATCAAATATGTATTTTCCTACACTACATGTCCCTACTTCATCCCCATTATTAAAACACCATTATATCATCCATCTCCATAGCACATTATCATCAGAGAATACAACATCTCTTTAAACAACCTCATTATCAAAAAATTCAATATCCCTTTATACAATATCTCTATAATATGTGGTTATAACCAAAACAAACATCTTTTTATGTGTCTATAATAGTATCAATCACATACAAGAACCATACAACAATAACCACAACAAATTTATTATCTCATGGCTATAACAAAAATAACTACACGATGAATCTCATAGAACAAAAATCCAAACAATTGTATAGGTATATGAATTCAACAATAATAATAACTATATTTATAAACAAAACTTCTCACAGTAACAAACTATCCCATACCATCACCATAAACAAAATCACATAACACAAGTTAATTCTATTTATAGCCTCTAGTTAATTACCACATACCATTTCAAATCCCTTTCATTCCACAAATACAAAAAAAAATACAAAAAATATATTTATTTCCTTAAAGGGGGGTACCTTTATCAGTGCTAAAAAAAGCGCTGATAAAATTACCACTTTATCAGCACTTTGTTTAGCGCTGATAACGGTACCCCCTTTAATAGCGCTTTTTTAGGGCTGTTAAAGGGTACCCCTTTATCAGCGCTTTTTTTAGTAGCGCTAATAAAGGGGGGTCTTTATCAGTGATTTTTTTAAAAGTACTGATAAAGGGTCTACTTCCAAAAAAAATCATTAAAAAAATATATTAATATTTAAATATATAGATATAGTTATATTGATATAAATATAATATATATTTTTTAAATATAATTTTAAATATATTTTAGATAAGTATAAATATACAGTTACACTTAATATATATAATATTTAGTGAAAATTTCTTATAAAAAATTTAAAAAAATATATTTTTAATTAATAATTTTCTAATTATTATGGAGTAATAGTCATTTAATAACAATTTGAAGACTAAAAAAATTAAAAAAATTAAAAAACAATCCAAAATATGTTGAAAAC
The DNA here is from genome assembly GCA_963277665.1 of Viscum album. Classification (NCBI taxonomy): domain Eukaryota; kingdom Viridiplantae; phylum Streptophyta; class Magnoliopsida; order Santalales; family Viscaceae; genus Viscum; species Viscum album. The sequence continues at coordinate 2,093,053,651 of OY728152.1, forward strand.
GCAACTTGAACTTCAAACGGCCATAACTTTTGATTCGGGTGCCCGTTTGAGCTCTACCACATATCAAATCGAAGCCTGCGACGAGATCTACACCCTTATGACCTAGGGAGACTCCATTAAAGGTTTTTTTGAGGCCAAAAAAATCCCAGAAGGCCTCTAAAACTGGTTTTTTAGTCTGGATACCTTGATTTTTTAACATTTTGTGGATTTTTAGCCTCGTTTAAGGGGATATTATTGGCTTTTTTTGGTGGGGACTGAATTTATTCCAAGGTATTACATTCATATTGATATTATTTCTTTTAAATTTTATCATTTTTTATAATTTACTGCTATTTATAATCAAATATATAACAATATATACATATTTTTTATATATTCACACATAAAAATTTAACTATAAATATAAATAATAAAATATATTAGCTTTATCTAAATGATAAATAATATCCATTTTATTTAAAATACCAATATATAAATATTTATATACCTATATATTAATCTAACTATATATATATTAATATAACTACATATATATATTGATATAACTATAAATATATATATTAATATCACTATAAATATATATATTAATATAACTATATATATATATTAATATAACTATATTGTTAGGTCCACAAGGCTGAATACCCTGAGAGGGGGGGGTGAATCAGGGTATGACTAATTTAAAATTGAAGCCCGTTTGGATCTTGTTTCACTGTTACGCAAAACACTCTTCTCTCTTTTCCTATTGCATAATATAAACAAAAAGTAAAGCAAGAACAGGACACAACAATTTTACTTGGTTCACCGCTAAGGGCTACGTCCAAGGAGCATACGCCTACAGGTTATCGGTCGTACCAAATTCCACTAAACTTCACTAGCTGTGGATTACAATGTTTGGTCTAGATCACTTCTATGCCCAGGCTCACTGCCTATACAAAGTTTAGGGTCAGCTCACTGCTTTCCCAAGGGTCACTCCCTGTTTCTCTCTCTCTGGCTCACTGCCGGTGGAGAGGATCACCTTCTTCCTCTTCCTAAGATCACTGCTCCTGGAAGGGAATCCAATCACAGTTTATAGACCTGTAGGTATCTTCATTTCCATTAAGGAATGCATATTTATCTGTATGTAGATGCTCTGTTGAAGTTCAACTTTCATCTGTAGATGAATACCTCTTTGCCTCTGAACACTGGGAAAAATACCTTTGGAAAGACCTCCGCAAAGCACTCAACTTCACTAGGCTCCCAATTTCGTGAAGCTCAACAAGCCTTCGCGAAGCTCCTGCCTTTTCGTGAAGCTCTCTCGCGAAGCTCTCTCGCAAAACTCTCTCGCGAAGAACTCCCGCGAAGCTCAACTCTTTGCAAAGAAACTTCTCTCGCGAAGCTCACTGATCCAACGTGGAGCACACAACTTTCGCGGAGCTACAATAGTCGCCGCGAAGCTCCTTTTTCGCAAAGCACAGTGCCTTCACGAACCACCTCCGCGAACCGAGAGCAATGGATTTTCTCTGAAAGTTCTATCTACTTCTCCCGAGGGGGTCGGCCTCTATTTATAGGATATTCCACCGACCCTCAGCCATTCCACGCGAAGTCAACGCCACGTCATCTCAAATCGCGAAGTTCCAAAGATTCCGCCGGAATTCTGTCCAAATCGCGAAGCACCACGGCACTTTGTCGTTCGCGAAGCTTGACGTAGTCGCAAAGAATCATCGTCAACATACCTTCAATACTTCTCCGCAAAGCTTCCTCGTGAATCCCAACATTCCTTCGCGCCTTCTCCGCGAAGCTCCCTCACAAAGCCCTTCACCGCCTCGATGCGCTTCAGCCTCTGTCGTTCGCGAAGCTTGACGTAATCGCGAAGCATCACCGCCTCCATTCTTCTAGTCTTTTCAATTTCCAAACCATGTATCCTATCTTCGTAAAATTCATGCCTTTGCCATATTAAATTATGATCTTTATGGAAATCCTAGTTTCGCGATGCTCACCAGACTCCAAATTTTGGACCCCAAAAATTTGGCAAACACTGGAAAACTGCGCCACCTTGTACTGCTCTTTTGTACAGCCTCCAGATCTTCCTTTCCTTTGTCATAGTTCTTTTTCAACATGTAATGTCAACAACTTCTCGGGAACTCGACAATTCTCCATGGAAACCTGCTTTTTCAACAAACACAATCAGCCCAAAAATACTGCAATGTTACCTTGAGGGATTTTTGCCCAACATATATATTACAATATGAATAAATATAACTATATATATATATATATATGTCATTAACTAGAGAAAAAATCAATATGGCAGAGTGGTAAAGGCTTTAGGCACGCAAGGGGGAGGTCTCGAGATCAAATCTTGGTGGAGGCAAGGGCGCGCGCATGGGGGTGGATTTGGGGGGCTAGCACTGATAAAGGGGATGGGTGTAGCACTGATATAGGGTGGAGGGGGTGCGTGTGGGCCCTGGAGGGGATGTAAAGCACTGTTAAAAGGGGGGGTTCAAGTGCTATAAAAGCCCCCCCCCCCCCCGATTGGCAGGATTTTTTTATTTTTTTTTAATTTTTTTTAATTTTTTTTTTACTTTTATCAGCCCTAAAAGAAAGCGATGATAAAAGGGTTCTTTTATCAGTGCTAAAAAGAAAGCGCTGATAAAGGACCCTTTTATAAGTGCTTCTTTTTAGCACTGATAAAGGGGACCCCCCTATCTTCGCCGACTTTAACAGTGCTTTTCTAGCGTTGTTAATGGCCATTTTTAGCACTGATAAAAGGGGTATTTGTAGTAGTGTAATTAAAGATATATTTTATATTTGGATATAATAACCATGATGTTCATTTTAAAATAAACATAAATTAAAAATATAAATTTATAGAAGTAATGACATGGTTTTTAGTTGAGGTTGTATTTAGATTTTTAACTTATGATGCTTTAAAACTCAAAAATGTATATAAACTTATGAAAACAATGGTATTTATAGTTTTGTTTAACCATAAGAAAGAATATATATATATATATTCTATTTTTAAACATTGATATATACATTCTATATGTTCTTATGTTTAATGAAGTTTTGTTTTGATAAAACAATTTGGTGAGTACCCACCCAACCGAGGGTAGCCTTGAAGGTCAAGACCTCAAGGTCTGGTGGGAATCTCATAGTGGTAACCGAAGCTAGGCAGATCTCCCGCATAGCGCTTGCTGATTCGTGCTTGGGCTCATATGTAGGGCCTAGTCAGGCATGCATAGGGGGTGAGGCATGTCGCGCACCGGCGTGGGTAAGAGTTGACCAAGGCCCACGGGGTGGGGGTCCCATGTGTAAGGACCCTACAGTGTGTTCTTGTGTTATTGGCATATGGAAGTAGCATCGAGATATATAAGGCAGTCTAGAAACCATTCCTGTTTTGATATGGGATGTAGTTTTTTTAGGAAACACGATATGAGCCGTTGGATCAAGACATGGTTGATCTTGGCTGCTCAACCCTTTTTAAAACTCGTGGTTTCCCCAAAATCTTTCAATCAAATCCACGTTTAATCTTGATTGTTCTTCTTTTTTTAAACCCACAGAAGCCACCACATCTGTCTGATTGGGCTTGGTTGATCGTGGCCATCCATTATTTTTCCACTTCTTCCTTTTTTCTTCTTTTTCCTCATGCCACACCAGTAGATGTCGCCCTCCTATACACTATTTCTTCCTCTCTCGTGAGTCCTCATATCCCTCTCCACAGCCCAGTCTTCAACTTTCTTTATTCTACAAGTCTTCAAGGGTGATTTATTTTAATATAAACCCAAACTGTTTCCATGAAATTTTTTCCTTAAAATATATATATTATTAGGAAACTGATCCATTTAAGATTTGAGTTGATTGTGGTTTTTGTTTTTGTCTAAATAGTTATATTTGGTTTTCTTTAGGCCTCTTTGTTTATATTTTCATGTTAAACCATAGAATATAAATATATATATATATATATAAACTGTTTATATAAACTATTTATATAAACCTCCATTTTTACCTTAACCCTATGGGTTTTCCTCCTCCCAACTCTTATTTGATTTATTCTCTTTTCAACCTCACCTTTGAGTCAGGTAAGGGCTTATTTAGTTTTTTGTTTGATTCAATTAACACATATATACATATATGTGTATATATGTCTGTATATAAATACAAACCTATTCTAATTTATGATTTTCGAATGATGAATATTTGTATTTAAATGATGTTATTTATGCATGTAAATCATGTAAGGGATTATTTAGTTTTGTGTTTGATTCAATTAACCCATATATACATATATGTTTATATATGTTTATATTTAAATACAAACCTATTATATTGTTATGATTTTCGAATGATTAATATTTGTATTTAAATGATGTTCTTTATGCATGTAAATCATGTAAGGGTTTATATAGTTTTGTGTTTAATTGAACCATATATACATATATGTGTATATACATTTATATATAAATACAAAACTTATTCTGTTTCATATTTTTTGAATGATGAATATTGGTATGATGTTCTTTACTCATATAATTCATGTAAGGGTTATTTTAGCTTCATATTTGATATGTAAAACCCATATATACACTTTGTGTATATACAATTATATGTATATATATAGATTTTAATTTTAATCTGAATTAGGTTTTCATAAAATTGATATTAAGTGATGAAATAATGTTTTTTAAGTGTATGATACTTATAAGAGTTTATCAAACCTTGTTTTTGTTATGAAAATCCCATGTATACACTTTTTGTATACACGATTTTATATAATCTTCAAAACCTAATCTATTTTGGGTCTTTCAAGTGATAATTATTAGTAATTTTTTTATTTATGTATTACTTTTAAAAGGTTTTACTAAGAGTGGTTTTGAGTTTATAAACATATATAACCATATATAAGTATATACGGTTATATATATATATGTCTGAATATAGTTTTAATCTTAATTTGATTAATCTTATTTCTTCTTAAGATAAATAATTATTTTTAAAGGTTGTCCCTATCCTTATACTTATTCTTTTAATTATGATTTCAAAACCCACCTGTATATATATAAGTACCACAATTATATATATGCATGTATTAATTGATTAAGTGATCACAAATACAATATGATATTGGAAAACAATAAAAAAATTGTTTTGTTATTGTGTGCCTAAAAATTTTAAGAATTCATCACCTTGATATTACAATTAACATTATATGCATGCATCTCAATTAAAAAATTTAAGGATAAAGGGTTAGAATTATATTTTGTTTAATATATACTTTTACATGCATAAACACTTAAGTATATGTATAATTAACATAAAATATTATCAGAACTTATGAAAGGGGAGTATATAGCGTTAGATCATAATTGTAGAAGCACTCTTGTTAGTGGAGTAAGTTTAAATATTTTCTTATTTTTTAATATGTCACATGAAATGAATGTTTACATTAAATGCATGTTTCACTTTGTTTATGAATATAAATAGTATTTGAAAAAAAATTATCTCTTATGATAACTTAAGGATTAAGAATTTAATTATTCAAAGTTGAATGGGACACTTTTAATAAGAGACATAATTTAATTATTCAAAGTGGTATGAGACACTTTGAATAAGAGACAAAATTTAATAAATCAAAGTGGTACTGTACACTTTGATTTAAATACATTTAGACATATGAGTAATGAATTGGAATTATTATGTAACTGGTGAGGCCCGATGTAGCCTCTCGATGCATCAGTAGGTCTCATGAGACAAACTGTGGTCTTGGCATGAGGCCTTGACAGAATGATTATGTGTGGTCTTGGCACTTGGCCTTGACATAATGCTTATGATTGTCCAGCATTATGCATTTCCTAAATATGTGATTAGTATTTAACCAACCATGGAATTATTCGACTAGTAGAATATCCTTGGTTAAGAATCTTTTACTTATGATAGTGGTAATAAATTCACATATAATAATGATGTATATACTCGGCAAGTCATTTCTAAAGAAATTGTAGCACCTATTTTTGGACTATGATAAAGAAGTTAGAAATACATCTATCATTTCATGAATTTAATTTTATCTGTTAAGTGATTTATGATTTTTTTTATTGTGAAATTATAACCAAGTATTAATTAATTTGTTAATTTGTACCCGCACCCTTGCATTCCACCCTTAATTTAGTTTGATCAACTCCTGATTTATAAGCATCATTCCATGAATTTTTGTACAAGTATGCATACTCTGATATGTGTTTTATTTATGGAATTTAAATAAATGTATAACTTCCTATGTATGATATTTACCCTAAAAAGGATTTCTTTTAATCTTTGAAAAATAATGATGATGCACAATAAGAAATGTAGTTTTCTTTTAATAAAATGTTTTATATGTGTTTTTAAATAGGAATTTCATTAATTAGTTTTAAAAACCCTTACTGGGTATTCTTGTTCTCACCCTACATCTTTAATCTATTTTAAAAAAATAATATATTGGTAATATTTGAGTTATTCTATATGGTGGTTTCATTATGAAGCTTATCTTATTTTATTTTTGAATAAAAGTATCAGTTGTATCTATTTTTCAAGAACCTAGACCGGGAAGATCCTTCGTGTTGATATGTGATGTGTAATTTTATCAGCATCTTTTTATAAAAAAATTACACACCATGTTTGAGGCACCGGCTCTGAGATTCTGGGGTTGGGTCCTCACATTTTGAACAAAATAATTTGTGAAAGTAACTTTCATGGTTATACTAATACTGGTTGGGTAGGAGATGGCAATGACAAAAAAATAACTTTCGAAGCAAGATTTTACTTAGTAGAATGTTGTGTGAGTTGGCATAGTAATAAATAGAGTTCAGTAACTTTGAGCATTGAAGAATCAAAATATGTTGTTCCTACACCTATGTGTACTCAAATCTTATGTATAAAGGTTCAGTTGGAATATTTGAAAGTCGAAGTTTGTAAATCATCAAAGATACTTTGTGATAATCAGAATGCAATTGATCTTTCTAAAAATCATGTCCAACATTCAAGATCAAAAAATATTGATATCAAGTTTCACTTTATAAATTAAAATTTTTCCAGTGGATATGTTGTGATGGAATATGTTTCAATGAAATATCAAATTTCTAACATTTTCACAAAAATAATACCCAAAGAATGATTTGTGGAATTGAAGCTGCAACTTCATGTTCAACCTCCACCATCAGCTTCTTAAACATCTTATGAAATTAATTGATGTTATTAATATTTTAATAACTTTTTATATACCCCCTTTATTGATTTTATATGAAATGTGCATAATTTGTGTGAAATATTAATGTTTAAATATGAAATGTAATTTTTGAGCATTATTTGAATTAGTCCAATTGATGTCAGTTTACTATTTTATTTATAACATTCACCCTACTTATCAAAATTGTTTTATTTTTGTTTTTTAGGATTCCTATTTCAATATAAAACATTTCATTATAAGGGATCATGGGCCAATTATTCCATTTGAAGGGTCATATGGACCACATAAGAAGACACAAAGAATTTATGATGAAACTGGACAAGCTTTGAAGATTGAATTACTGGGATCAATACAGAATTCAAAATTCCTTTATTCTCCTAAGATTTTACAGGAACAATGTAATGAGTCTTGGATAAATATTTCATGGCCCAACTCTAAAGAAAATGGGCTCAACTGATTCATTTAAACTTATCCCACCATTATGGATAAGAATTAAAATCAGTACAGTATTCATGACATGTCTCCTGATCTATTCATCAAAATCAAGATGAGATTTTGCAGTGTAAAATAGGAGATATAGGAGGCCGACTTTGTTGAAGAAATAATTAGTATTTTAAGGCATATTCTTATCCAAAAATCCATTCACATTTTGTCCATCAAAAAATCATGGATAGAAATAGATAGTTTAACATTGTTTATTAAAACCACCATAACTTTGGATACATAAGTCCAAATGACTCCAAATATTGATAGTAGTCTGACAACATTATTATATACAACTTTAAAGAAGTATATATCTAGATATTCAGCATTTTGGATGTCCAAATTTTCGATCTAAGTGGAGGGTTAGTTTTGGAATGAAAACAATCCACCAATTTGGCTATAAATACATCCCCTCCTCTCCTTTCAAAAGGGTTGGAATTTCAGAAGAGAGGATCATACATTGGCATGAACAAAGACTTTCCAAAGTCTTGGTAGGAAATTCCATACTCAATTTTTCACTTGAGATACCCTTCCTCCTCTCTTTGTTTTCATTTACTTTTGTGTTCTTCTTTGTTGTAATCTTGTAACTATTTGTTTTTGTAATTCTATTTTAATGAAATTTTCTTCTTCTTCATCTATTATTCTCATCCACCTTCTATTAAATAATATTAATGGTCTTAAAATATTTTAAATACAGTTTAATCTCATTCCCTTATTGTGCTTTCTCATTCAATCTAAATTCAATATTTAATTCCCTTCACTGTTTTTGTGTGTGTGTTCGATGCACAACTCTATTCTTATCCCTTTATTTTTATTATCTTCTTAATTTATCATCATAATAATTATAACCAGATTACTAATAATTTTAATGGATGAGTAAATCACTCATTGAGTTGAGTTATAATTTAGGTGTGTTAAGTGATTGAGAACTTTTTCTTGATGAATATTCTTTAAATTAACATTGTGTATGTTGGACTTAACATGTCATGGATTAATGACTTGTTTTGTTTAACGAGTTGTTTCTATGGATTATAAGAACCATAAATACACTACCATAAATAATATATGATTAATATTATAACCCTAAGTTATGTAAAGGCTTGGATTAAAGCCTTAACACTTGAGAATTCCAATCAACGTCAACTTGTGACATCGGTGTTAATTTAACGCAATATAAAGCAAGGCTCAATGATATCACAAGTTTAACTACGTAATGATGAACTCACCCCAATATTTATAAATTTATTAAATCAATCTTAATCAATCAATCATTTCATAAGATCTTCAAAAAAACCCCCAATCAGAATACAATCAACTAAAAACAATCGACTACTAAAAAGTATCATCACCGAGGATTCGACCCGAGTGCTACTATACACATTAGCAGAGCACCGAAACCTTGACCGGTCGATAGGTGATAATTGGCCGCACTTTCAAATGGAATCATTTTCAGGGATGGTGTAATTAAATAGTCATTAATTTTTGGTTATTTTAAAAAAAAATTGAAAAAAATTGAAAAAAAATACAAAGAGAAAATCATCTTCCTATTTCTTCCAAAATCTCTCTGAATGCCCCATAGCCTCCCAAAAAATCCCTCGGATTCTTTTGACCCTGAAATTGAGCGAACTCTTCACCAACTTAGGAGTAACATTAGGGATAATCAAATAATTCAAGAACTAGTCCTTGTCCAACTAGTGGAATTAGAAATGGCCAATCCTAGGGAACAAACACTTAAAGAACTTGGTGCCCCTGATATGAATTACCAGCCTCTTGGTATTCAATATTCAAACATAGAGGTTTACTTTGAACTCAAATTATGTTTGATTCATCTTCTACCTCATTTCCACGGGCTATCCAGTGAGGATGCACATCTCCACCTTAAAGAGTTCCAAGTGGTGTGCTCTACCATGAGGCCTCAAGGGGTTTTTGAGGAACAAATCAAACTCCAAGCATTCCCTTTCTCCCTATCTGACTCTGCCAAGTCATGGCTTTACTACCTCCCTCCTAGTTCTATAACCACATGGAATGAAATGAAGAGACTCTTCTTAGAGAAATTATTCCCTGTTTTTCATACTGCTTCTATCCGAAAGGAAATAAGTGGTATTCATCAATTCCCAAATGAATCACTCCATGAATACTAGGAGAGGTTCAAAAAGATTTTGGCATCCTATCTGCATCACCAAATACCTAACCAACTCTTGATCCAATGCTTCTATGAGGGGTTATTGGATATGGATAGAACCCTCATTGATGCCTCAAGTGGTGGTGCTCTTGTTGATAAAACTCTTGCAGCTGTAAGAGATCTTACAAGTAACATGGCTGCAAACACACAACAATTCCATACTCGAGAACATGATCAAGTCAAACAATACCAATATAGTCAATCGATAGAGCTGAACAAGATGACTGAGTGGATGAGTGAACTTACAGGTCTTGTGCGACAACTAGTTGTCTCTACCAAAGACCCAACCTCATCTTCTCCACAATCTTCATTCCTTGGACCTATCAAGAATTGTGGAATATTAATCTCCCCATATTATCCAACTAATACATGTCCACAACTTCAAGATTATCCATCTAATTCATCCGGACCAATGGATCTCAATGCAGTATATTCTCAGCAGAACCCCAACCCTCAACAATCAGGTCAGTTTGTTAGAAACTCCAACCAACCCCATTCTAAGCCCTTATCTTCTACATATAACCCTAACTTGAGATATGGGAATCCCATTTCTCTTCCCCCTCAATACACTCATCAAAACCCAAACTAATTATAAAATTGTCAAAATGTTGGTAACTTCCAACAACCTTACCCTTTTGTTCCTCAACCTCAAAGGATCAATCCTCCTCTTCCTCCTTCTGGATTCCACTATCTTAGTGAGCCTTCCCAATTCCCAAACCAATAAAATTGATTTCCCAAGAACCAAAATCAAGGTAATACCAATCTAGGATAAGCCTCTTCTTCAAAGAAACTTTGGGAAAGTGCAGTGGAAGATCATGCCTCCTTTACCCATTCTAGCCTCAAGAGCATTGAAAACCAAATTGGTCAACTTGTAACCCACTTAAGCCAGCAACAACCATCCAATTCTTCCCAACTCCTAGCTCAACCATTTCCCAACCCCAAGGGTAATGTAAGCGTAATTTCAATTAGATCAGGAAAACAAATGTCCATACCTAATGATGGATCCTCAAATGAACCATTGAATGTTGAGTTGGAAAATGAAAAGAAAAATAAACTTGAAAAGGAATATGAATCCATTCCCTCACCTCCTTTAATTCATCTAAAGAACCAAATTCCTTTTCCAAAAGCTATCTCTAAGCCAAAGAAGTCATTTGAACCCAATCCTGAAATGCTCTACATGTTTAGATGTGTTGAAGTCAAAATTCCTATCTTAGATGTCATCAAACAAATTCCTAAGTATGCCAAGTTTCTTAAGGATTTGTGCACTCATAAGAGACAACTTTGGATCATTGATAATGTTTCAACACAATAGTCCATACCCATGAAGTGCAAAGATCCTGGGACCTTTACAATTTCATGCCAAATAGAAAGTTACAACGTTGATGATGCACTCATAGACCTAGGAGACTTGATAAATGTAATTCTCAAATCCATATTCTCCGAACTTGGTCTAGGTTTCTTACATCTAACAAGTGTTGTTATTTAGTTAGCCAATAAAAGCACAATCAGTCCTGAGGGAATAATTGAGGATGTCCTTGTCTGAGTCAATGATCTTATCTTCCTAGTTGACTTCTATGTCCTTGACATGGATGGTGAGACAACTTGTTGAAAATCTCATCTTATTCTAGGAAGACCTTTCCACATGACATATAAAACCAAAATTGATTTCCATGCTGGCATCTTATCCAAGGAATTTGGTGACTAACTGTTCAAGTTCAATATTTTTCAATCCATGCGATACCCATTAGAGAATCAATCTATATTCTCTATCCATGCTTCTGAAAGTCTCTTTGAGAGTGTGTTGAATCCCAATCTATCATGTTCTTCCTATTCTACTGATAGAGGAGTTTGTGAATATTTCATCCTCATTAACCAAGTCATAAATGGCGAAGTTGATGATGACATTCCAAATGAGAACTCCATTGATCTAAAGGATATTGAAAACTATTTGGAATCCCATATAACCTCTGACCTCCACTACTCCAACTTTGACGGTAATGGGTAAAATGAACAAGCATGTTCATTTTTTGATTCAAATATGATTATCCAATATTCATCATTTCCTATCCATGATTCTGAAAATTCTATTATATGTGAGGTGAACCCTGAACCAATGTGTTTATATTGTCCCGATGGTAGTGATGTTTGTGATATTTGTTCCCTGATTAATAAAGTGATCATTAGTGATGTTGAAATTGACCATTCTTTGGCGAAGAACATTGATATAAAGGATATTGAAAAATTTATTTAGTCTTATGACTCCACTGGCCCTCATTACTCTACATTAGTAAGTGATGAAATGAATGAGTCAAAAACAATTGGCATCTCATACTTTAGTTTCGTGTCATCTGAACCTCATATAAATGAACCATCAATATTGAAGCATATTCCTAAATTTCTGAGCATAGAAAACCAGCAATTTATGGAAAACATCATTCCTCAAGTTGAAGACCAAAGGGAGGATAACTGTATTCTCTTTCCACCCCCATTTATTTTCAAGCACAAAATCAAAAAAGGGGAGAAATTATCGAATGAACAATCATGCATCCCAAAGGGGAAGTTTTTATGGAAGCACTCTGGAGTTGAGAAAATACGATGGCCACCATTAGACTATGGGTAGTCCACTGCAACTGTCCAGTTGTAGACAAATAAATACAGTGCTTCTTGGGAGGAAACTCATGTTTTCTTTTACTTTTATGAAATTTTAATTTATTTCTAGTTTTTCATTAGATGAATAATGATTTTTCTTTTTCAGGTAACATCCCACATGGGGCACATCAACTTTCACTAACCCACCACTAGATGGAGATGGCAACCTACCAAATTCAAACCAGGGGGAACCTCTTTCCCTTTAACTCCCTCTCTCTCTTCCTCTCTCTACCTATTTCTTCTTCTTCCACTCTCTTTAATTTTTTGTACCAATTTATTTATCAAACCCTTTTATTTTTCTCTTTATCTTTTGTGTGGTTGTGTCTTTATAAAAACTAAAAAAACCTAAAAAACTAAACAACAAAAAATCATTTAAAAAAATATGAAAAATCAAGAGTCGTACTTACTCACCTTCCAATTTTAAAATTTTGTCCAACCATTTTGGGGAGTCAAAATACATGGTTTCATCTCAAAACTTTTTTGGTTTCATCATGACTTTGGATAAATAATCTTGTGTCAAAACCAACAAATTTTGAATGATCATTTTTTGATTTGGAAAATGATTTTCCCCACTCATGACGAACAAGATTTTCTATCATTCCAAGGATACCTATAGCCATATTTTCCAAATGTATTTTTTTACCCCCATTTGTGAGTCTTGATTTTGTGGACCTTTGAGCTTAATTACCTACTTTGGTGTGCATTAAAATGATAGAGGCATTTTCTAAACCACATAAGAATCACAATAGCCAAATAACCTCCCATTTCCCTTACATTAATCCTCCTTTTGAAAGCCCCTTAGAGCCTATGAAAACCTTTTCTTTGATAGCCACATTATAAACCCAATATATTATCCCACCCAATATCTACATGGATTTACATTGCATTATTTATTGAAATTTAAGTGTGGGTGGGAATGGATTTCATTTTTTGGGTTCCCTTTTATTGATTTTCAACGAGTTATCATATACTTGAGGACAAGCATCCATTTTAGTATGGGGGATAGGTTGTAATTCAGTGAGTTTTGGGGAATGTAATGTAATTTAATTTATCTAATTTTGTAAATGTTACTCGAAAGTGTTCAAAAAAATAAAAAAAAACTAAAAAAAAAGAAGAACAAAAAAATGGGTTGTGTTTTCGGTAGGTCAGAAATCACTCTTCCTCAACCTTTGATATTGTTATAAATATTACAATTATTATTTTGAGGAGATCAATCATGGGTTGGGAGATGAGTGTGAGATCTGTTTCAAGTTCAACTTTCAAAAAAAGAAAAAAAATGAACACTTATGTCATTGGGAGAAGTTTTGTGTTTTGTAAATATTTCATCTTCTAATCCCCTTAAAATTTTCTTCCTCTATTGTTTATTTCTTCACACAATAATTCCCTTGTAAATATGTGTTTCCATTTCCTTTCATGTCTCATTTCAAAAAAAACGTGCATTTTTTTCCATGTTGGTGTTTTACCCCCTTTTTCTTATCTTTTGTATATCATCTTCTTACCATCCCATAGCCACAGAAAAACCCCTAAAAATACCTCTTGATTTTTTAGCACTTTAGAATAGGGAGTAGAATCTGATATCTCTTACAAACTCTAAGATTTTCACTTTTGTTTGGTGAAAGAGTGAACCTCCATAAATGAATTTTATCATCTTGAGAGGTGTGAGTTTTGTGTGCCACCATTTTCCATTTCTAAATTTGGGCATGGAAAAAATGAATTATTTTTGGAACATTATTTCTATAACAACTTGTGGTGGAATTCAATATGGATGAGTGAAATTTTCTAAACCTCCCCAGATTGGGGAAAACAAAATTTTAATATTTGTTGGTGATTGAAAATGATTTTGTCATGGTTTTATATTTGTTGTACATGAGGACATGCACAAGACTAAGTGTGTGGTATTTGATGTTAATAATATTTTTATAAATTTTTATATACTCCCTTTATTTATTTTATATGAAATGTGCATAATTTGTGTGAAATATTAATGTTTAAATATGAAAAGTAATTTTTGAGCATTATTTGAATTAATCCAATCGATGTCAGTTTACTATTTTATTTATAACTCTTACCCTACTTATCCAAATTGTGTGATTATTATTTTTTAGGATTCCTATTTCAATATAAAACATTTCATTAGAAGGGATCATGGGCCAATTATGTCATTTTAAGGGTCATATGGACCACACAAGAAGTCACAAAGAATGTGTGATGAAACTGGACCAGATATTAAGATTGAATTACTAGGATAAATCCAAAATTCCAAATTACTTTATTATCCTAAAATGTTCATGGGAAAATGTAATGAGTCTTGGATAAAAATTTCAAGGCCCAAATCCAAATACAAGGGGGACAATTGATTCATTTAAACTCATCCCACCATTCTAGATGGGAATTAAAATTAATATAGTATTCATGACATGTATCCTGATATAGTCATAAAAATCAAGATGATATTTTTCAGTGTGAAAGAGGACATATAATAGGCAGACTTTGTTGAATAAATCATTTGGATTTGAAGGCATCTTCCTATTCAAATATCCATTCACATTTTGGCCATCGAAAAAGCATGGATAGAAATGGACAGTTTAACATAGTTTATTAAAACTGCCATAACTTTGGATAAATAAAACCAAATTCCTCCAAATTTTTAGAGTAATAGGAAAAAATTATTATATGAAACATTGAAGAAGGATATATCTCTAGATTCAGCTGTCTGGATGTCCAAATCGTCGATCCAAGTGGAGGTTTAATTTTGGAATGCAAACAGTCCATCACCTTGAGCTATAAATACATCTCCTCCTCTCCTTTCAAAATGGTTGGCATTTCAAAAGATAGGATCATACATTGGCACGAAAAAATACTTTAAAAATTATTGGGATTACCTTCCATACTCAAGTTTTCACTTGAGATATCCTTCCTCCTCTCTTTGTTATCATTTACTTTTGTGTTCTTCTTTGTTGTAATCTTGTAAGTCTTTATTTTTGTAATTCTATTTTAATGAAAGTTTCTTATTATTCATCTATTATTCTCATCCACCTTTTGTTAAATAATATTACTGGTCTTAAAATAGTATAAATACAGTTGAATATCATTCCCTTATTGTTCTTTCTCATTCAATCTAAATTCTGTATTTAATTCCCTTCATTGTTTGTGTGTGTGTGTTCGACACACAACTCTATTCTTATCCCTTTATTTTTATTATCTTCTTAATTTATCATCATAATCATTATAACCATATTAATAATAATTTCAATGTATTAGTAAATCTCTCATTTAGTTGAGTTATGATTTAGGTATTTTAAGTGATTGAGAACTTTTGCTCGATGAATATTCTTTGAATTAACATTGTGTATGTTGGACTTAACATGTCATGGATTAATGACTTGTTTTGTTTAACGAGTGGTTTCCATGGATTATTAGAACCATAAATACACTACCATAAACAATATTTGATTAATATTAGAACCCTAAGTTAATTTAAGGCTTGGATTAAATCCTTAACACTTGGTAATTCCAATCAACGTCAACTTGTGACATGGGTGTTAATTTAATAAAATATAAAGCAAGGATCAAGGATATCACAAGCTTAACTACCTATTGATGAACTCACCCCAATATTTAGAAATTTTTTAAATCAATATTAATAAATCAATCATTTTATAAGCTCTATAAACAAACCCCCCAATAAGAATACAATCAACTAAAAACAATCGACTATTAAAAAGTATCATCGCCGAGGATTCGACCCGAGTGCTGCTATACACATTAGTAGAGCACCAGAACCTTGACCGGTCGACAGGTGACAATCGGACACGCTTTCAGTTCTCCTCCATGCTTTGAATTATGTTGAAAAAGGGGGATAATTGTACAAATTTATCCTATTATATAGAAAGAAGTACTTTTCTTACTTAATTGAATTTGAATTTGTAGTTATCATAAAATGGGAGAGAAAACGAAAAGTGAGAAGAAAATATAAAAGTGAAGGAGAGTTTATCTTAACATGGTCACATATTTTCTTATCATTTAGGGATAGAATTTATTCAAAAACATTAATTTATATAGTAGTGTAGTGTTAGGACACTCTCTTTTGAGAAAGGCTATGTTTTAATGAAAGTTGAAAATTTTGAGTTAGAAAAATAAGTTGTGAAAAAGTATGAGTGATACAAAATGATGATTTTTAAAAGTTGTTATTTAATTTTCTCACCAAATCCAAAAAGAGAGATTGAAGATCCTTTTTTATTATTTTAAAAAAGTTTTGTATTTTTTGACAACTAACTTTTTTTTAAAGTATTTTTTGTAATCAGATAAAAATTTTAAAAGGGAAGTACATTGTGCAGTTTCTGAGATGATGAAAAATTTGTTAGATGAGATGATGAAAAGTTTGGTTTACTGAGATGATGAAAAAGTTGTTTGTTGAGATGATGAAAATTTTGTTTGCTGAGATAAAGAAAAGTTGTTTGATAAAGAAAAGTTGTTTTCTAGTATGGATGAAATTTATTTTCTAAGATGATGAAAAGATTTTTTTCTAAAGAAGAGTTGATTGTTGAGATGATGAAAAAGTCGTTTTCTGAAGAAAAGTTATTTTTTGAGATGATGAAATTTTTTTTAATTATATGAAGAAAAGTTGTTTGTATAAGAAAAATTATTTGTTAAAGATTAATAAAAATTGTCATGTCAAAAATTTTGGAAAGTTAGAAAGATAAGAACTTTCCAAATCTAAGTCAGTTAATTCTTTTCTATTCATTCATGTTACTAAAAATCATGAATAATTCATGATATGAGTTGGATTTTGAAGAATAAAAGAGAAGTGAAAATTTTCTATAGTATCAAAAAAATTGAAGTTTTTCGAAAGCACCATCAAAAGGGACATCAGAATGAGAAATTATATCATAAAGAGAAGTTATATCAAAATGGGAGTACTATGAGACTAAGAAGTTCTATCAGACTGAGAAGTTCTATCAAATTGAGAAGTTCTATCAGATATAGAAGTTCTATCAGACTAAAAAGTTTTGTCAGACTAAAAAATTATATTATACTGAGAGTTATATTAGAATAAGAAGTTTTATCAGAATGAGAATTTGTGTCAGACTGAGAAGTTATATTAGACTAAGAAGTTATATTGGTCTGAGAAGTTATATCATACTGATAAGTTCTATCAAACAGAGATGTTATATTGGGGTGAGAAGTTATATCGGACTGAGAAGTTCTATCATGCTGAGAAGTTCTATCGGGCTGAGAATTTTTATCGTATTGAGAAGTTCTATCAAACTAATAAGTTATATCAGACTAAGAAGTTCAAGAGGACTAAAAAGTTCTATCAGACTGATAAATTCTATCGGACTGGGAATTTCTATCAGACTGATAAGTTTTATCGAACTGAGAAGTGGAAGAAATATAAAGTTGCACAAGATGTGGTGGAGTTTCTACTTGAAAATGGTTAATTGTTTCTAAAGTATTTAATATTTTCAACAATATCTTAAACCATTTATAGTTGTCCAGGAGAATGAGAGAAAGTAATCATATGTATTTTGTTTTCAATTGGGTCAAGATAAATGGAATGATGAATATAATTCTAAACTGAGATGTTCCAGACTTTCAATTTCTGGGCACATCATTTACAAATTACGAATTTTTAGTTGAATGCATTTCAAGTGGGTCAAACAAAAAAAAGTTCTCTGGATCACCATTTCTAAGATGATGTTTTGTAATTTGAGAAGAGTTTCTAAGACTCAAGAATTTTTTAGAAGACACAAGAAGATTTTATAATAGTTGGAGTGGTCAAATATGAAGTTCAAATGTGAGTGGAATTTATAGTTTTTGAATTTGGGTGAGTGGGAAAAATATTTTATTTTTCTACCTTTAGTAATTTTGGAGTTCCTATAAATAGATCATCAAATTATGAAGATACTTATCACTATTCTCCCATGCATAAAAGTTGTTACTCTGTAGAATTGGTGTTAGAAGTGATTTTTCCAACTGAAGTTGTTTCAAGTTGAATAAGAGTTTCCATATAGAGTATTCTGGTCAGAAGATTAGACTAAGGCAAGTTTAGTTTACCGAACATAGGGAATCAAACTTAGGGTATCGGTCTAATTTTTGAGTAGTCATTTGATAATCCCAGTTTTGATTCAGTTAAAGATTAAAAATTGGTGCATCAGACTAAGATCCAACAAACTCATCTTCATTGGGCTGATTTTATGGATGAATCCTCATGGAGAAAAATGTTTCTTTGTTTTATTTATTTTTGTGGCTCAAATTTTTGTAAGAAATATTTTTTAAACTAACAAGAGTCAGTATAACCATTCCTATCAGGAGATAGAATTTTTCTAATGGGAGTTGACACAATTTTTATTCACTTCTTCATTATAGTTAATTTCTATAGATCCATGGGAGTGGCTATGGTAATGATATAGGTTCTCACACTGATATTAAACCTTTTAAATCATGTGTTCCATGATTAATTTTCTATTTCTTCATGAATTTGAGTTTACTGAAATTTTATAAGGAAGAAACTCTAACAAGTTATAGGGGTTAAGTTTCCTAAAGTTGATATTTGTAAAATGGAAGTGACTGATTCACCCCCCCCCCCTCAATTATTATTCGATCCTTTAGAACTTCACCCATATTATGATCACTTTACACAATATAATCCATAGTCACTTATTCCTATTATGGTGACCCATATTAAACAATCAAGGTCATGATGAGTCTTTAATTTGAAATAAATCTAACACTTTTTTATTTTGAGGGGTATTTTATTACCCCGCCATCTAATTGTATATAAATCTCATGTATATTTCATTTCATTCATTCACTGTATTTATGCATGATCATATTTGAATGAATTTATATATATTATATTAATCAAAGTATTTATATAATTAATGATTTATGTTATGTATCTATAGTAAATTTTTTATTATAATATTCAACACATATCCACATGCATCTCGTGAAAATGGAATTTGAAACCCATTCATGTAAAGGATTTAAAACACAATAAGCTTAAATCCTACTAATGAGTATGTATAGTGTGACAAGTAGTCATCCCCTCATTTCTAGAAAAAATTATAGTCCCCGACCCAGTAGAAATCTGACCCAGATTCCCACAATATATAGATCATTACTTGTGATAGATTTAATGTTGTAAACTCCAAATATATTAGAAAAACTATAATAAAATATCTACTTTAGTATTATAATGAGAAAACCACTAACCTTTGTTTAAATAAATTAAATATTATGTTATACCTTAGCATGAAACTCCTTAATTGAATAGTATCTCATATTATAAAAACAATTTAAACATAACATAATAACATTCATATTATAAAAAATTTATATCCATGGTTAAGGTATTATATAAATAAATAAATAATTCATAAACTTAAATATAATATATAATGATCATTTTATAAAGAATAAATATAAACAATTTATAATAATTACAAATAAATATGGACATTCCATATGATATCAATATAAAAATTTACATATCTTAAATATAAACACTTCATATTTCAAATTTACATGGTATACATATGAACTTTTTCATATTAAAATATACGATTTATATAAAACATGAACTCTTCACATTTTAAATTCATATGAACATTTCATATTCAAATATCATATAGTTTATATTTATTTAAAACTTGATCATATCTACCAAAAAAATTCTAGCATGGTTTAAATGAATTTCCAAAATAAGATATTAATGTTAGCGTTTTGCAATATAATTTATGATCATTTCATAAAACCAATATAAATATTTTATATTTACCTTATTTTAAAATGTATGAACATTTTATAAATTAATATATTATTTTAATATAAACATTTTATATCAAAATAATAAATTTTATACTATTTAAAACAAGACACTTAATATTAAATATGCATTTATAAAACAGTTCATAAATATTTAATAACTTATTATGAACAATTCATAATATTAAATTTATTTTATAAACCCTTCATAAATTTAAATAAATGTTTTCAATGGATTTAAACATAATTTATAAAAAAATTATAAATTATAATTTCATTTTGTAAATAAAAAATAAAATAAAATTTAAATAGTATATATCACAGACATCAATATACCTTACATTATTTCTTTCAATATATATAAATTTATATCACTACAGAAAATGATTGGTGATACCATATATAATAGGTCTAACTTTACTTCATAACACAGTCAATGATATTACATATCACTTACTGTGATGTTGTAAGTTGTTGCAAATGCACTATTATCGCAGACTGTATTTATATCGCATATATAGATATCTCTATAATGCTCATGTTTCATGCTAAAAATCTAAAATTTGAATTGTAACATGAGTTGCAATATCCCATATCATTATGAGGTTATGTCGCTATGTTTTCATAATAATGCTACAAGACCTATCACATATAGTAATCTATCATATCATTTATTGCAGTCAATAGATGAAAATCATCATGTCACCCAAACTCATATCATGGATAATGATATCAATATATTATTTCTTTTGACATCATTATTCTTTAAAAATTCAGAATTTTCATAAAATTAAATTACTTATTATAGTCATCATGAAGTGTCTTTGGAACCATTATTGGGTTTTGAAGAAAAAAATTGCAAAAAATATGGTGGAAAAATAAATCAAAGGCCCTTTCTAAAATATCTACCATAATATATTTCGAAGAAATGATAATAATGAATAACATACATTACTATATAGTCAAATATTATTCTTCAATGGGTGCCTGATGATAATCTATAAAAATTGTTCAAAGGACACCTATCTCCATCGGTATCCACTATCCATGTGAATCTCCAAACTCTTTGGAAAGATATCTCACAACTCCATAATATAGTAGTATCACAGGTTAAAGGAGATAGAGAAAATATGGTTTCAAATTTGGGAGAACAAGATATACCAATAATCTTATATCAATCATGCACCCATCACACTGGTTTGATCCTCTTAATATATACATACTTGAATGCTCTAAGGATCGATTAAATAACTTGATCATTTCACAAACAATCTTCTCCTTACAACCCATATAATGTATATTATCATTGCCATATCAAAATGAATATATGTGTGTGTGTGTGTGTGTTTAATGCTTAAAATTTTATTATGATGTGTTATAAATCCCATTAAACATCATCCCATGATGTTTAAGCCAAAAAACTTGATAGCCAACATGGAGATAAGGTGACAATGATACGTGATATCTAATATCACGTGATGTGATAAACATTATTGTATGTTATGATAACTTTTATTGGATGTTGTTTATGTACATCGCTCAAAACAATATACCTATGTCACTATATAATACTCCAAGTGACATGTCCATATCACAACCTAATATATGGTTTTTTGATACACATATAACCATCACTTTCATGGCCTTCATCACCCATGTGGTTACACCACTAACAATTTACATGATTAATGGCGATATTAGATTTGGGCCATGATCATGAAATTTTCATGAAGTCTTGCCGACTATGAGATTTGATGGAAATGGATATACTATGTGATTGATCTAATGATATTGGTCTTTCTTCTGCATGGAGGGGTGGAGAAGACACAACAACATTGATTTCACCACTCATGATTGACCCCTATCACTAATAATGACCTCTTCCATTAGAGTTCACATCCTCAAGACTGCCACAATAAGGAAATCACATATCTTGTTCCTCGATGGATAAGAATTACCTCTAATTTCATGAACAATTATATTTTCAATGAATGACCACTAATCAATGGTTGATGATCTCTCTCCTAATTCATTTTTATTTTTATTTAATTTGTCTTAAAATTAAATTTATCTATATTAATTAATAAAAAAATATATTATATATTTTAATATATAATTAATATGCATAAAAAATTACTTAGGAAGTTCAATTTATGAGATATTTTCATTTTTATTTTGATGCCTCATATTCATGAAAATTTTAATTTTAATAAATAATCATTTTTTCTTATTTAAATTACCAAAAATAAATCCAATAATTCAACTAATCATCACCAATATTTAAACCCTATGGAATAAAATTTTAAGGGATGAGATTACAAAAAAAAATAAAGAAATTTTCTAAAAAACGTCCATAAAATGACCAGGAATCTATATTTTGAATACTCCATGCCTCACTCCATGGTTCTGAGGAAAATTTTATTCCTTAAGATAAATACCCATGTGAGTCCACATAAATGATTGGTCTTCGTGAAAATAAAATGTAACTCATCCATGTGTTTTTTAATTGACACAATGATATATTCTTGAATTAAAGATGTCAACTTATCACAAATAGTTTCTTAATAAGTGTGTATAATACTTAAAACAAAGTAGGTTTGAGCACACCGTAAAATTGTTTGTTTGGTATTTATATAGAGTTAACTCCCATGTATGGAAAACTTTTGAATCACTTGACATGTCTTACATGACCTTGTTAAACACAAGTATTCACATGTGGAATATAATATAAAAAATGTGTTTCATAAAGCACTAGTTATGTGACTTCTACTCCATGCAACTTTATCATAAAAATCATGTGGCATGTGTTCTGTCACACTCAATTGTTTGTGCCTCCAATCATATGGGGTATTTCTTTATGTGGGTTGTCACATGAAATTTTATTTTTCATAATTATTATATACATATATTTTGTCTTATATTTTTATATATGAAAATTCTTTTATACACAACTTGAACTACATGGTGCATATTTCTTTATTTAATCTACATTTTTGACACAATTTCCTACCATATACATGTTTTACCAAATGTACTTTGTAACACCCTGAGACTTTATAATATTTTCATTTCTGAATAAATTTAATTTTATTTCTTAATTTATTTTTACACAACATCATGTTATGATTACGCTACACACAATAATGAGTTGTCTTGCGTTACATGCAAGGCACAGTTTTACCAAACAATGATATATTAATAAAATATTATTAGTTAATATAATATATAAACTAGCCGTTAAATTAGAAGTTATGAATAGTATTAACAAAATTTTGAATTTTATATAATTCATATAATTTTAATATTCATCTTATGTGTTTTCTAGACTTGATATAAGAATAAATTCAATTTTTTGAATAAAATAAGTATTTTTCAAAAAATGCAGTTTTGCCGCCTTTTGATGGTGAACCCATTTTAAATCCAATATTTGACACTTTTAAATATTAAATTTGACAAAATAAACTTATTTTTTGAAATATTAATATCAAAATTTACTTTGGTTCAATTTTTGGTATTAATCTGATAAGTTTCATGTTTTGATGAATAGTGAAAATACTAAATTTTAATTGAAAAAAAAAAATTTACATCAGAATAATTTATAATGTTAAATTATACATTTGAATGCTTTTAAAGCATAATTAGATTATATTTTTATCATTTAATATAATTTAGGTCATTGGAATTATTTTCACATTAAAGTTGAATATAAACGCATGTCAATCTTTTGATGGTTTTTACTTTTAAAAAACATCTTTTCTCGTTCCATCAATGGGATTAATTTTAATTTAATTACTAAAAATTTTGTGTTTTTAATTTTAAAAAATGGATTCCATATCTAAAATCAGTAGGTCCAAATTATGTAAATAGATTTCTTTTATTTTTTATCATTATGAATAGTAACTTTAGTAATTTTTTATTATTGTGGTTAAGGGTAAATCGAGTAATTAAAGGTAAAAATAATATTATAAAATTACCCTAACACCTGTAAAAATTCTATTTGATGATTAAATTCAACCCTTGTCACATAATTTTTGAAATGGAATCATTTAATGGACATTTTTTCATTAATATGACATGAATATTATTAAAATCAATGAATGTGACAAAATGTCACACTCTCATTTTATATAAGAATATTAATTTTAATATATGGATAACCATGAGATAACATCAATTATAAATATTCTCTAAAAATATAAAATAATTATATACATCATAATAATTTATTTATAATTTTTAGAGATTGAATGATTACCCTTAATGATGACACAATAGTGATGTAGAAATTATTTTATTAATAGAAATATCAAATAAATGGTTTTAGAAATATTAAAAGAAATATAATTTGAATTACTTAAGGTTCTCGGTGAATTTTTTAGGTGACTATAACATTTTAGGATTATATTCAATGATTGGGTTTAAATTCATTTTTCTGTTTGGATTTTAATTAAAGTCAAAGTTATGAATAGTGTCAAAATTGACACTACTGATATTTTATAAAAATAACAATTTATTAAATTATTTAAAAATCATAAATATCATTAAAAAATAAAAAATGATTATTATATGGTCTACCATGTCATAAAATATCCATTTATGGACAATTGGAACCATATAAGTAAAAAAATATAACCTTTTAATATTTGAAATGTTATAACCACAATTAAAATTAAATAGATTAATTAAGGGTAAATCAAAATTATAAGGTTTAAAATAAAAACAAAACATGTCCAAAAATTATTGTATGAAGAGGATTCGATACTTATCACGTTAATATCTATTTTGAGTTGTTTAATGGGCATTTTTCTTTGAAAATAAATTATATATTATTTAAATCAAAGATAATTACAAAATATCATTATCTTGTATTTTAATATCTTGTATGTGTGCACATAGGGCCAAAATAAAGATATGAATGAATCTAAATGTCTATTTTAATATAAATGAAATAATTTTCATTAAATAAATTTATTTTTAATTTTTTGAAGTTATATAATTACCTTAAAAGTATTTTCAATTCTAAAACAATATTTATTTAATTAACATAAAAATAGAATAAATGATTTTAATAATATTAATTTTGATATATTTTGAATTAATCAATGTGTCTAAGGAATTTCCTAGATCTATAATATATATTATAGATGTGTGAAAGCATTAGATTCGAATTCTCACTTTGTATTAATGTATTTTAAGTCAAATTAAATGGATAGTATTAAATTTGGCAATAATGATATCTTATTGAATTAAAAGGACGCATATCCTTCTCTTTTATTCATACCTATAAAGCCCTTAATCTCATCCAACATATTCCCACTTCTCCTCCAAAATTCCCTCACTTCATCCTAGAGGCCATACTTTTGGTAGAAATCCAACCTAAGAAGTTTTTTTGTGCAAATCAAAAGGAGACACTCGAAGAAGAGGTAATTGTTTTACCCATTCAATTCAATTTCTTTTCTTCTTCTACTTCCTCTTACTATGTTTTTTATATACTAAAGTAATAACTATAGTATAATATATATGTTGATATTTTATTATAATTATGGGACAACCATATTCCTCCTTTTACCCATCCTATGAATAACAATATCACCATGCATGCGTACGTACAGCTTACCGTATCCATGTCGTGGTGTAATTTGTTATTCAACACTACCTTATCTGGATGGGTATAATGATGAGTATAATGGATATAAATAATAAATATGACATTATAATTATTCTTTATAATTAATATACCATCCAATTTCATACCATTTAACCATTAATGGAATGATATTGTCGCTCGTGCGCACGTACGACCTACCGTCTCCACGACTCGATG
This sequence comes from Viscum album, assembly GCA_963277665.1. NCBI lineage: Eukaryota > Viridiplantae > Streptophyta > Magnoliopsida > Santalales > Viscaceae > Viscum > Viscum album. The sequence goes on from OY728152.1 coordinate 2,093,079,766, forward strand.
AGATTATTTCTCCACATTAACCATTTAAGAATGATTATAAAATTAATATGATGAGTAAATATAATTTTTATGAACTTAATATCATTTTTTATATGAATAAAATAAATACTATGCATAAGAAACATGACTTACGACAAAACATGCATAGGAAAATGAAGCAGTTAACACCCGAAACAATGGTAATACTAAAATATTATTAACAAAATGATATAAGAGGATCATATATGATATCATAAATATGGATATGGTCTTGGTATAATTTAATAACATTCATTAAACACTATACAGGAGGTTAACTCACCCTTAACTAAAGGAAAGTACAAGGTAAGAGTTAATTTTGCAATCTCATTATTATATGAGGTTGTTTATACGTATCTATTGAGACATGTTTATCATCCATGTCCATGTTTCTTGAAAATGTATTTAAAAATATTATCAACAATTGTTTAAAGTCATTTTAACCCATGTTTTACTTTTTATAAGATGTTTTGAAAAGAATGTTTATGTCATTTTCTAAATGAGGTACTTTATGACCTTTTCGACAAATTAAGGAAAGAATGTTTTTTTAACTTATACGGTGCAAGCAGCTATTTCTACTGTCATGACTCCTTAACATTTTAAAACTTCTCTTACAATCTTACAAGGTTATTTTCAAAAGAAATTTTTTCTTCTATAACTGTGCGGCTTTTAAATGATTTAAAAAAAGGTTATTTCTCTCAATAAATTTTTAATGTTTTTATTAATGTATTTTCCTCTATGTCAACATCATTTGTGGGATCTTATACTTAATTGAGGTTGATCTTTTATGATATAATTTACCATATTTTATTGAATGGTTTATGATCAGTTTGATTGTGTGTGTGTGTTATTTAGATATCATTCTTGGTTTATGGTTAAAGTATTCATATTTCGTATACTAGTTTTTAATACGAATGATTATGTTGTTTATGTTTCACCATTTTCATATGAGGAATGTATTGTACTTAGAAAGTGATGGGTGGGGCCCGCTATGACCCCTCGATGCATCGGTAGGTCTCATGAGATGAAATTAGTTGGTGAAAAATCATTCGTGTTTGTTTTCCAAGCAATTTAACATTGTCAGGAGGATAGATATTAACACAAATCAGATGGGTTTCTACCCACAGACTTAAACTGTCACAAGAATAGATCTTTCCAGTAGCTATCTCGAGGATATATTTTGATAGTGAAGACGTCTGATATTATGCATTCCCTCATTATGAGATTAGTTATTGATATTACATGTGATTATTCGACTAGTAGAATATCCATGTGAATATTTAGAATGAAATTATGTGATTTATTCTTACTATATTATGCTGGAGATTATGTTTAAAAGGCTTGTGTTTTAGTTTTATACATTTCCTTAAAAGTTTGTGCTTATTTATAATAGCTTTCGCTATATTGTTTACCCTTATTGAGCATATGATCTCACCTCATTCTTATGTTTTATTTTCCTAGGATGTCAAGAAGTGTTTTATGATTGATATGCAGGGTTAAGCTAGGAGAATAATAGCGTTCTCAAAGAATTATCTATGTTGCATATTATGTTTTGAATTGTAATGTAAAGTTCATGTATGTAATCTATTTTCCAAGACTGCTAAACCGATCGGTCCTTCGGGGTTTGATTCCTTATAATCATGTCAATGTATTACAATAATGCACTGACTCTGGGCTTCTGAGGTCGGAGCGTTACATACTTTCTATCTTTGAAATGATTATTTATTTCACATTGGCTTTCCACATGTAGCTTTCTAACATGCATAACATAATTGCATGAAATTTGTATTACATAGATCACTCTTTTTCATTTTTACTGCACACATAATTTAATTGATGTAACTAGCATGATTCTTCCATGTGCACAAAGCATATATCATAAGAAGACTCTTTTTAACTCCATTTCAATAAATATATCAAATTCGTCTTCAATTCATCAATGAACATCCTCTAAACCATCCAACAACATTAATAAATTAGTATTGACAACACATCAAACTCTAAAGAAAGTTAGGGTAAACAAATATAATATGATAATAAAGCTCTCTAAATTAGTATACCATATGGAATGTCATATGTATGTGTCATTGGTGTACATGGGGTGTGTACTACACAATAATCCTCCGCCATGCAATTATTAAGGTTCTCTTCATGTGAACTATTATCCTTTAACATTCATCCATTATTATTATTTTGAATAGGTTAAACAAATGATGATTATGTATGATATCGATCTTATAGAGTGATTTGTGTAACCAATGTGATATTTTTCAATTAATTTGGGGGGTTAAGACATCTGATCCCTCGATTGAATTAAACTAAAGGAATGAAAGGTCACATGCTTAAATAAATGACATGTTAGTACTTATCTATTATAGTCGGTCGACTCAAGGAATCAAGAATTGATGAGTTGGCATGTTAAGAATTGACATGATTCCTGTCTTATTACTAAACTCAATGTTGTGGAAAAATAAATTATATTAGTTTACATGTGGCTAATAGAGATTATATCAAATCTTTTGTAGCTTTAGAAACACCGATCTGTTGTTAAATGTCACTCTTTGCTTGTGATTATGAATTGAGAATCTGCGATCATTGCCAATGATAAGAGGCCCTCAAGTTCAAACATAAGAGTAGTTAAATAAGAATTGTGTTTGGACAAAATAGCTTTTTTTAATATGATAGAACTCATCTTGCATGTTGAGTATTATTTAAATAATTAACATTTGAATAATTGCACATGCATGATAATTACACATGTGAAAGTTCAAATGTGATTATGGAACTTATTCCATTTGTTGTGGCATATTTATTTTAGTTTAAATATGAGATGTTTAATTAATATAAATTAACATTTTATTTCATATATAAATATAAATTATTTATATTTAAATTAATACGGAACATTTATATTGATTTTAAATATGAGATGTTTATATTTAATTTAGTAACCCTTTAATTTATGAATATGGAATATTTAATATTTCATGTGTCAAATATATTTTGCATGAGATAGTTTACCTCACACTCTCACTTGTTCTTATGTTCTCATGAGATGAGTTCATTTATATTCTCATGTTATGAGTTAATTTCTCATGATATGATTTATGAGAACACTCTTCTGTTAATTCATGAGAGCTACCTCATTTATGTGAAAAGATAATGAAAAGAGTTACAATATTTGAGTTTCTAAGTCATGGAGCCAAATAGGATAGTTGGGACTGATGATATTAATGTAGAGGCTCATCTTATGGTATAAAAGGAAGCTCTATCAACACCTCATGCATCCCATTTTAACTTAATTATTCCCAAATGTTCAGATAAACAATCTTCCTACTCTCCTTCACTCTTGCAGAGTCGATAATATGGTTTGGACTCTGAAGAAAATCCTGCATAGGTCCTTGCAAAGTTCTTCAGTGATATAGCTGTTCTTCCCTTGAAGACATTGACAACAGAACAAGTTTAGCTGGATCAACAGAACAAGTTTTTTTATGACAAAATAATCGACCTCAATCACACAACACAACCATTGGATGAAATGAGCAAAAGCCTCTGTAAAATGGATTAGACCTTTTGCAGTAAATTGAAAAATCACCAATCCTTTTTCTTTAAAGGTTTACATAGTGATCAATTATGCCTTTCCAAGCTCCATTAGTGTTGGTGCTGATATTCTGGAGTCTCTGGAGATGGATTTCACCACACCATCGAACTTTTATTGAGATTGATGTTGATGAACCAACCAGCTTGCACTGCAATTGCTATTTCATTTTACCGGATGCACGCCAACTGTTTTCACACGGAATCGATATTGAGGTGGGCAATCATCATCATCACTGTCATCGTCACCATTGTCATCGTCATCTTCATCGCTAGAATTGTCTTGAACTTTATCCCAACGAGAGTAATCCAGATTTGAGTGCCCCTTCGGCTTTGGAATTGCTCGCCATCCTGTAGGCTGTGCTCGAGAGGCAGCACATTCAGCATTATTAGCAGACCTTTCAGAGCCAGCTTCCTTATCCCTCTCTACCATATTACCCTCCCCACCACTTCCCCGTTCCTGTTCATGAACATCTTCATACTCAAGTTCATCTGCTTGGCCACTCGTATTTCCATCATCCATGTCTTCTGCCTCCTCCATTTCTGCATCACATTCAGGTATTGGAGCAAGCGACTTTCCTTGAAGCAAAAACAAATCTGACCTTAGTTATAAATGAAGACACCAACATTAATGGGTATTATCAACCTTTAAATTTTATGTCTTTATCATCAGATGGGTACACAAAGACACCAGCAGAGAGGTAGCAAAAAACACTCCTATATTTCTATCTGCGTGTGTTTGTGAAGAATGAGACAAAGAAGGTGGAAGGAGAGTAGGGGAGAGAGATACCAATTGTGACTTCAGACGAGCATGAAGGTTTTGATATACTTCTGATGATGGATTCAGCTCCAAAAGCAGGTTGACATCAAAAAGTGCTGAGTGGTACTCCTTGAGGGTGACTAGGGTTTGAGCACGCAACATCAATGCCCCGGTGTGGTTCTTGTCCAGCTCAAGAACAGAACTACACTCTTCAGCTGCCTGAAAGGGGGTTGCCGAAATGTCCATAAATATTCATAATCTTACCAAGAAATCAAAGTTTGTGGCCTTTTTTTCATTAAAAAACAATTCATGAAACAGAAATACCAAATATTTGGGAGTACAGAATTGTCACAAAGTCAGAAAAGATGGAATTTTGAACCCAATAGAAGTGTGGCCAGTTGGACAAATGATTCTGTTATTCAAAATAAATAATTCCTGAGCCCAATAAATGGGTTTGGGAGCCTGAAATAAGACAGCCACCAATCCTATCATAGATCCAAAAACTGAAGAAAACGAAAGAAAGAGTCATCTTGTTCACATAGCTGCTGTGGAAGAAAACAGCTGCAAGGCAAGACCCCCTAGGTCCTGAAATACACTGCTCATTAATTAAATCTAAAAAGGTTGATATTCCAGTCAATTGATCCATATTAATAAATCATGCTCATCATATTCTCTAAAACCATAAAATTTAAATATATTCAACATTTGAGAATTTGCAAATCAAAAGATGCAGTTCGTGTGAACTGAGAAATATTCCTTCAAGAAGAACAATCAATTATAGAAGATTCCAAAAAAGAAAATGAAATCAAGAACTGCGATATAAATTTCACATATGAATGATTGTTTTTTTCCCGTTGTTTGCTTAGTGAAATATACAGAAGCGTGGGAGTACTGTGCACTAAACATCGAAAACAAGAACATATCAATACCAATCCAATCAGAAAGCAATTGTCTAACATTGTTTTCTTTTTTACGGGGAAGCGTGTAAATAAGAATATGCACACACACAAAACCCTCGAGTAGACGGCACGGTAAATTCAGATTTCAAAAGCAAACAGAAGTTTAACAGACGAAAAATCGAGACGATACCTTCTTAAAATCATGGAGTTTTAAATAACAAGCTGCCCTATTACTATGAAGCGCGATCCTTTGGGCCTTGGTTTTCGCCATAACAAGGGCTTCCGTGTAAAATCCCAGGGCCTCCCGATGCCGTCCCTCTCGGTACATCTGTTGAGCTCGATCGATCCCATCCAATGATGTTGCTGCCATCTTCTCTAGAAGTCAGTTTGAAATGCACCGACACAAATTACACCGCTGAAATCCAAATACCAGCGGTACACTAATATGAAATCTGATGAAACACGGTTCGCGCTGCAAAGGCATAGATTGTGAAGCAATCGCCGACGATTACAGATACGAACGCACGCAGATCTGCCTTTGAAGCAGACAAAAGGTCTTTCATTGAACGACCAGGATCGAGAGAGTTTGAGAACTTTAATTGGACCACAGTCGGTGAGATGACAGTTTGAATATTTAAATTCAAAATGATTTGTTTGTTTGGGATATTCCAAATTCTTATTGCATTGATTTTGTTTGCTCTCATCTTTATGGGAGATTTTCCATCTTAGATATTTAATTTACTTATTTTTGTATTTGTATTTATCTATATGTTGCTTTTATTTATTAAGCTGTTTTAACTATGTGATTTTAGTTTGTACGACTATGAAATGATAACAAAAGTTATTATTCGTATTTTGGTTATCATCATGTCAAATCATGTAACGCCCGATCCGGATTGCGTGAACGTCACCAGAGGGTTGGGGATCAGGGTATCCTTCTAATGCACCCATCGAAAACAACATCATCAGACGCAATAAACGTGGAACACTGTTCCTGAAAGTCCCTCACAACTTCGGTATCTGGAACTTAGAAGTTCAGACATCCCAACCACCACAAACTGAGTCATTCCTCTATTTGGTTATAGTCATCTCAAGGTCTTTAATCCGCGCAAAGAACAAGTGCAAAAAAAACACGCACACATGCAAACACAAAGTAAAATACAAAGCACAACAAGATTAAGTGGTTTGAACTTTTGTCCTACATCCACGGGAGAACGACATCACTACTTTCATTCAACAAGGAGAAAAATATATCCAGGTTACAAGAATCACCATCTTCCAAAACTTTACCCAAACCATCGGAATATGTGCCACCAACATCGCCCTGGTTGTTGCATCTTCTAGTTCTCTCCTTCCGGTCTTCACCCTTTCAAGGCTCGACCACCGCCTTTGGTTTCGGTGCCTCAAGCACTTTGTATACGCCCAAGTTGGCTTCCTCAAATGGGGAGCTACCATAACCTTTGTTAGACCCTATCAGTGCTCGTCAGTCCTACTAAAAAAAATGTCACCACATCCATTTATATAGAGACCAAGTATGTAAGGACCCGTGTTTTTTCAGATTGTGAATTTGAACAAAAATTTGAATTTTTTCTCTCATATGCTCGTAAGGGGTAAAATGGTTATTTTCTCATAGCAAATGATCTCAGATAATTATCATGACCACTTCGTTGGTCCTGAAATGAGGTGTTTACCCTAGAATGGGAGTTTGATGGAATTCTGATCCGTTCGAATTTTCATGGAATAATTAATAATTAATATTTAATTAGTTAAATATTAATTTATTTGCACACGTTCATTCGACTGTATCTTTTGAATGGAGCATCGGATTGAGATTTTGTCCCCGCCATTGAGTTCAGAAAAGAGAGTTTTGCCTAGGCGAGATATAAACTCATGTTGGGCATCGGAGCTGAGCCCATGCCTCTTTCTCTTTTTCTTTCCCTTCCTTTTCTTTTAGTTTATTTTCTTATCTTTCTTTTCCTTCCCTAGCTTCTTGTGCATGCCCCCCTTGGACCTCATGTGTCGCGTGACCGAGAGAGGGAGGGAGGGAGGGAGGGAGGGAGGTGTCGCCACAGAGCTCAGGTGGAGCCAGATTGTCGTGCGCTAGCTATGGAGCTCGGATATGTGTGAAGCATCAGTGTATTCCACCCATAGGTAGTCTATTTTTATGTTTTGTCATAAATCCCCATAGATCTACCGTTTTTTAGTTTTAGGGAAATATTATCACTACTTAGGATCCCTAGTGGGTCGATCTATAGCTCTTGGGGAGAAAAACATGGGTCCATACCGATTTGAGGGGTTTTCTGTTCGAAAATAGCGATCACACGACGTGTAGTTCATGAACACACGTTGTGTGTTCTTACCGTTGGAGGAACATGACCTTTTAGAAGTACGGTACATGTACTAGTACTCAGCCGTATAGCCGAGTACATGGCCAGACAACCCGTGTGAGGGCACATGGTTGTGTAGAGTACATGAACAGACTTCGTGTGGGTCACACACCGTGTAGAAGTACACGACCTGACAAAATACATGGCCATGCCTTGTGAGGTAAATGGGAAAATACCTCATGTAGGGTACACGCCGTGCACATGGTATATAGTCGTGTACATGGGATTTACATGCCATGTTCAGTTGAAGTACACGCCCATGTGTAGCTTAGAGGCACACGCTGTGTACCTTGGTATGCACGCCGTGTAGTCCTCCCTTGCTACCCTTATTAAGATTTTTTTTCCCATTTTACATCCCAGAGTCAGAATTGGACACATGAGTAGTCCATTTTGAGTATCTTTCTACATAGACCGTGATGGTAAAACCCTTGAGTTGATTTGAGGACTTCCAAGAGGCACTTCAGGCTTTTTACAAAATGGAGAGGTTCTTCATCTGGTAATCGAATCAAGCTATCTCTTAAGAGCGAGACCCTTTATTTGAGATGGGTCATGAGGTATCTCTCTTTACTGATGATTTTATAGCTCTTCCTTTGAGGGAATCTCCCTTAAAAGATGTGCCATTCTGTCCTAGGAGGCCATGCAATTAGCTGTTTCCAAGGATCCCCTATAGGATGTATCTGCTTACGTATACCATTCCGAGGATCCCGCATAGGATGCCTCTGCTTAAGTTAGACCTAGAGGATTCTATATAGGATGACTCTATTTACTTACTCCTTCTGAGGATCCCATATAGGATTCCTCCGATAGCTTAATGTTTCTAAGGTTCCCAAGAGGGATGCCTTCACTTATGTATGGATTTTGAGGATCCCAACCTGAGGGACCTAATGGGTGCCTCAGTGTTTGACCGATCTCAAGTTAGTGAATTGGGGGGGGGGGGAGAGTTAATAGTGGGTGTTGCCCTAGAACCCGTACCAAACATGTAATCTGAGAGGTTTTTGTAGTAGTAATGGGTTTAGGTGCTCGACCACCCTCACTCTTTCGTTATTATTTCACTTGGTTACTTTTTATGCAGTTATGATTACTAGAGGCGATTCTTGGTTCTCAACACATGGGATCTGATACGTTGTACTACTATAATGAGGATTTCTCGACGTAATTCATGGGATCCATCTGTTGAGCCTTACAGTTTGAGGATTTTCAGACATACTACCTGGAATCCACCTTTTAAGCCTTATTCTATTGGGATTTCCAGACGTACTTCCTAGGATCTGGCTGTTGAGCCTTACTTTTTTAGGATTACTAGATGTTTTACCTAGAATCCAGCTTTTAAGCCTTATTTTATTAAGATTTCCAAACGTACTTCTTAGGGTCTGACTTACTGGGTTGAATGTTATTATTAATGTTATTGGAAGTCCCATTTGTCATTAGGATTCCTCCATGTTCATGGATATAAAGGTAGGTCATTGAGAGTGTCTTAGAACCCCTCTTATAATGGATTTATCTAGGAATGACTATTTTTCTATCATTCCAGAGGATGCCAAAGGTTACTGGGTGGGCGAATTTCCCCCATGCAGCGAGATGTTTATGAGATCCCCGAGGATGGACTTGACCTCATCATTTTATGCCTAGGATATTCCCGCAGATTGATGGACACACTATTATAGTATCTCCCAGACTTATTGGGGATGAGGATGTTGAACCATTTATTGAATGATTATGTGTTGTTATACCAGATTATGAGATTATTCCTTACATATCACCTTAGGTTCATTCTCTTTAGGGATTATCTAAGTTGCAATGTTGGGATTGTCTATGGGGCGGGACCTATGAATCCAACATTGGAATGGATTACATGTGGATTGAGTAGTATGACATCTAGCTCAATGTCACATTTGCAAGATGTCCAGTTAATACCTGGAATCCTCCATCCTAGTTATTGGAGGCGAGTATGGGTGATCCCAGTCAAGGACATGTATCCCCATGTGGTGACATAGCTTACTCAGAAAAATTTACGACACTAGCTAAAATAGGTATTGTCGATTGAGATCGTGGACCTAGGGATTGACTTAATATACATGAATTGAGTGGTACGACATCCAACTCAATGCCCTTTTCACAGGATTTACAAATGACCGAGATTACGGACCTAAGGATCAAATGCTGTTAATTTATGTTATTTTTTCACCTTACTCATATATATACATATTCATGTATATATATATTTATGGGAACACACACACACACACACACATGACGACACATTGCCTAGTTGACTAGGATCATGGCCCAAGTATCGAATGTGGGTTCACTTTATTTATTTTATTTATTATGTTTAATTGTGTCTCGACTAGGCTGAGCATATTACATGAGCATGCACTTATGCCAACAAATTTATAGGTTCATCATTGGGGTAGCCTACTGATATTATTTCTCACCCGTATACATGCACCTTAATGTGCGTGCAGACTATATGTTTTCTTTTTTAGGTTAAGAAAAGATTTCATGATGGATAGGGATGAGGCTAGGGTTTCATGATCGAGCAGAGCTAATTGTGTGGGTTATTTTGATTGGGAAAGAGTAGCTTGACAATGTCATGAAGATCAGTTATGTGATTCGGCTCAAAGTTAGAAATAAAGATATGTAATTTTACTTCAATTTCCTTTATGTACTCCTACACGTATAGTCATCCTAGTGGGTCACCAGTGTTGTATGTATTGCATGGTCATTCAGGATTTTATTGCAGTTCATTTATTATTACATTATGCTTCTCTTTTATTTTATTTACTACTTCCACACTCGGTTTATTTAATACTTTGGATGATATCTTGTTATTTTAACTATTTGAGACTTTGATAGGATGGAATAACATCCCCAATATCACACCTTATGCCCTTTCTTCTAGCCGGCACCCTTTGGTGTATAGGGAGGCTCACTTGGGGCCATGTGGCGAACCGGCTTAGAGCACCAGTTTAGTGGAATCCGGGTCAGGACGTTACAAATTGGTATCAAAGGCATTCCTTTTATGTTGTATTAATATTTGTGAAATGGTAGATGAGAATATTAAGAATGTGTCAGAGCTTGTGATGGATATAAGACTGGTGCGTTGAGAACATCTACTTTGGTAAGAATCCTCAGTTACCAGGGATATGAGAATGCTGTTCTTGATATGCAATGTTATAGTTTTATATGATCTCCACTTTGAGCGATTCCCATATTGTTTGTAGTTTATGAATTAATATAGATATATGAATATCAGCTCATTATAGAGAGTGCATTGATGTATTTATGGATCTTGTCTTGTTGGCAAGAGGCCAATGATTGATTTTGACTCTTAGATGACAAAGGAAAGAGGCATCTCATGCATCATATTTGACATGTAGGATTCACATGTTGTTAGTTTGATGTTATTGATATTTTAATGAATTATTATATACCCCATTTACTGATTTTATAAGAAATGTGCATAATTTGTGTGAAATATTAATGTTTTAATACTAAGTATAATTTTTGAGCATTTTTAGAAGTAGTCCAATTGAGTCAGTTTAGTATTTTATTTATAAATCTCCCTCTAATGATCAAAATTTCATGGTTCTTGTTTTTTAGGATTTCTAATTCAATATAAAACATTTCATTAGAAGGGATCATGTACCAATTCTACCATTTAAAGGATCACATGGACCACACAAGATGACCCAAAGAATTTGTGAAGAAACTGGACCAGCCATGATGATTGAGTTACTGGTCTAAATCTTGAAGCCCATATTTTATGAAACTCTGCCATATATTCTTGATTATCCAAAATAATCATGGATAAAAATTTTAGGGCCCAATACCAAACACAAGGGCCCCAACTGATTCATTTAATCTCAGCCAACATTTTTGGCCAGGAATTAAAATCAGTACAGTGTTGATGACATGGATCCTGATCTAGACATCATTTTGAGCTGATATTTTTTAGTGTGAAATAGGAGATATAGGAGGCCGACTTTGTTGAAAACATCATTCGGTTTTGAAGGCATATTCCTATTCAAAAACAGTTTTACATTTTGGACTTTAAAAATACTGGATTTAAATGGACAGATTAAAATTGTTTAATAAACCGACCATAACTTTGGTTCCATAGGTCCAAATGACTCCAAATTTTGAGAGAGATCGTAAAACTTTATTATCTACAACTTTTAAGAAGGAGATATTTATAGATTAGGCTGTTTGAATATCCAACTTGGTGATTCAAGTGGAGGGACAGATTGGGAATGAAAACAGTCCACTTCCTTGGGTTATAAATGCATTCCCCTCCTCTCCTTCAAAGGGGTCGACATTTTAGAAGAGAGGAGCACATATTGGCACGACCAGATACTTGAAAAAGGATTTGGAGGACCTACCATACTCAAGTTTTCACTTGAGACATCCCTCATCCTCTCTTTGTTTTCTTTCACTTTTGTGTTGTTCTTCATTTGTAATCTTGTAAGTTTGTATTTTGTAATTCTATTTTAATGAAAGTTTATTCTTCAATATCTTTTATTCTCATCAAACTTCTATAGTTTAATATTAATTTTCTTAAAATATTTTAAATACAGTTGAATCTCCTTCCCTTATTTTTCTTCCTCATTTAATCGAAAGTCCATTTTTTTAATTCTCATCATTGTTCGTGTGTGTGTGTTCGATGCACCACTCTTTTCTTATCCCTTTATTTTTCTTCTATTATTAATTTATCATCATAATAATTATAACCAGATTATTAAACACCAAAATGGATGAGTAAATATTTAATTGGGGTGAGTCAAAATTTAGGGATGTTAAGTGATTGAGAGTATTTTCTTGATGAGTATTCGTTAATTTAACATTGTGTATGTTGGACTTAACATGTCATGGATTAATGACATATTTTGTTTAACATGTGGTTTCCATGGATTATTAGAACCATAAATACACTACCATAAACAAGTAATGGTAATTATCAGAACCCTAAGTTAAGTTAAGGCTTGGATTAAAGCCTTAACACTTAGGAATTCCAATCAACATTATCTTGTGAAATGGGTGTTAATTTAAATGCAATATAAAGAAAAGATCAAGGATATCACAAGATTAACTCCCTAATAATGAACTCACCCCAATATTTATCAATTTTTTAAATCAAACATCATTCATAAATTATTTCATAAGCTCTGCAAACAAACCCCCCAATCAGAATACAATTAACTAAAAACAACCAACTATTAAAAAGTATCATCACTGAGGATTCGACCCGAGTGCTTCTATACACATTAGCAGAGCACCAGAACCTTGACCGTTCGATAGGTGATAATCGGTTGTGCGTTTGAAATGGAGTTGTTGCCAGGGATGGTGCTTTAAGCAGTTATTAGTTTCTGGTTATTGTAAAAAAAACAAAAAAAAAACAAAATTTAAAAAAAAAATTGAAAAAAAACACAAAGAAAAACCCATCTTCTCATAAAAATCATAAACTGAAAAAATACAAAGAAACACCCATATTCCTATTTCTTCCAAAATCTCTCTAAATTCCCTGTAGCCTTCCAAACAATCCCTCAAATTTGTTTGACCCTGAAATTGAGTGAACACTTCGCCAACTTAGTAGGAACATAAGAGATAATCAAATAATTCAAGAACTAGTCCTTGTCCAACCAATTGAATTAAATATGGCTAATCCTAGGGAAAAAACACTTAAAGAACTTGCTGCCCCTAATATTAATTACCAACCTCTTGGTATTCAGTATCCAAACATAGAGGCTGACTTTGAACTCAAATCGGGTTTGATTCATCTTCTTCCTCATTTCCACAGGCTAGCCGGTGAGGATCCACATCTTCACCTTAAAGAGTTTCAAGTAGTGTGCTCTACCATGAAGCCTCAAGGGGTTTCTGAGAAACAAATAAAACTCCAAGCATTCCATTTATCCCTATCTGACACTGCCAAGTCATGGATTTACTACCTACCTCTTGGTTCCATAACCACATGGAATGACATGAAGCGACTCTTCTTAGAGAAATTATTTCATGCTTCTCATACTGCTTCTATCTGAAAGAAAATAAGTGGTATCCATCAGTTCCCAAGTGAATCACTCCATGAATACTGGGAGAGGTTCAAAAATCTTGTTGCAATCTTCCCACATCACCAAATTCCTGACCAAATCTTGATCCAATACTTCTATGAGCGGTTATTGGCTATGGAGAGAACTCTCATTGATGCCACAAGTGGAGGTGATCTTGTTGATAAAACCCCTGCATTGCAAGATATATCATAAGTAACATGGATGAAAACACACAACAATTACATACTAAAGCACATGATAAAGTCAAACAAGCCCAATATAATCAATCAATTGAGCCGAACAAGATGACCGAGTGGATGAGTGAACTTACAGGTCTTGTGCGACAACTAGTTGTGACTACCAAATCCCCAACCTCATCTTCTCTGCAATCAATGTTTCCTAGACCTGTCAAAAACTATAGAATCTGAAACTCTTCATCTCATCCAATAGACACATGTCCACAACTTCAAGAGGATCAATCTGATTCATCTGGACCAATAGAGCTCAATGCAGCATATGCTCAGCGAAACACCAACCCTCAACTATCAGGTCAGTTTGTTAGAAACTTCAACCAACCTCACTCTAAGCCCTTCTCTTCTTCCTATAACCAAGGACTTAGGTATGGTAATCCCATATATCATCCCCCTAAATTAACTCCTCAAAACCCAAACCAGTTTCAATATGGTCAAGGTGTTGGTAATTTCCAACAACCTTATCCTTTTATTCCTCAACCTCAAAGGAACAATCCTCCTCCTGGATTCTATTATCCTAGTGATCCTTCCCAATTCAAAAACCAATAAAATCGATTTCCCAAGAACCAAAATCTAGGTAATCCCAATCCAGGACAATCCTCTTCTTCCAAGAAACCATGGGAAAGTGCAGTGGAAGATCTTGAATCCTTCACCCGTTCCAGCCTCAAGAACATTGAAACCCAAATTGGTCAACTTGCATCCAACATTAGTCAGCAACAACCACCCAATTCTTCCCAACTTCCAGATCAATAATTACCTAACCCCAAGGGTAATGTAAGTGCAATTTCACTTAGATTGGGAAAGCAAATTTCTATGCCTTAAGATAAGCCCTCCAACCCTCCATTGAATGTTGACCTAGAAAATTATAAGAAAAAGAAACTTGAAAAGGAACCTGAATCCATTCCCTCACCTCCTTCTATTCCACATAGGAACCCAATTCCTTTTCCTCAAGCCATTTATAAGACAAAGAAGCCGACAAAGAAGTCCTCTGAACCCAATTATGAAATGCTCGACATGTTTAGACGTGTTGAAGTCAACATTCCCCTCTTAGATGCCATAAAACAAATTCCTAAGTATGCCAAGTTTCTCAAGGAGTTGTGTACCCACAAGAGGCAACTTAGGACCTTCAAAAATGTTTCCACCCAGCAGTATATTCCCATAAAGTGCAAAGATCCAGGGACCTTTACGGTTCCATGCCAAATTGGAAGTTCCAACTTTGATGATGCACTCATAGACCTAGGAGCCTCAATTAATGTCATTCCCAAATCCATATTCTCTAACATTGGTCTAGGTCCCTTACATCCAACTGGTGTTGTCTTTCAATTAGCCAATCGAATCACAACTAGTCCTAAGGGAATAATTGAGGATGTCCTTTTCCGAGTTAATGATTTTATCTTCCCTACTGATTTCTATGTCCTTGACATGGAAGGTGAGGTAAAATCTTCTCGATATCCCCTAATTCTAGGAATACCATTCCTCATGACTGCGAGAACCAAGATTGATGTCCATTCAGGCATCTTATTGTAATGGCCCGGGTTTTAGGGGTCCATTACTTTGTGAAAATATCATGTTGGGTTTTCTGGTCTGGGAATCTCGGTGAAGTTTGGCATAACGGTAGGCCTACCGGTAGCTCGGTCTACCGGTAGCTTGGTCTACCGGTGGCTCTCGCCTACCCCCACAGGTTCTTTCCAGTAGCGCTCCTTTTTGCACAAATTGGGTTTTAAACCCTATTTTGACCCCTTTAAGCTTGTTTTAAAGCCCGGTAATGCCCATAAACGTTTTAATTAAATATTTAATGAATTAACCTAGTGTGTGCGCGTCAGTTTAAACCGCATGACCCTTTAATGACGTGTGGGACCGCGTGGTCAACCCACGACCCCGCACCTTACGCGGTTTCGCATTCTAATCTCAACCGTCCCTGGACTTATAAACAAAAGGGTTCGCCATAGGGTTCTTTTCTCATTCACCCTGCGCTAGAGTAACCTTCGTTCAGATGAGACACTTTTCATTCAGGCGATCCGCATCACTATCTGTGAAGTTCCGCGCCTAGGCTCAGCATCGATCGTTGATCAATAAGTAGGGAATTTCTCCTCATCTCTCACTTTTGTGTATCATGCGGGGTGGACATGCTTTTGTTTCTGTAGAATTCGATAAAACCGAACCTTAATGAATATAATGAATGAACTCTAATGAAGGGGGAGGGTTGTGATCGATGATGCTGCTTTGGTTTATAATCTTCCATAATTTTTATGATTCCTGAATTGTGCGGGCTTACGCCTTCTGAAAATCATGGCCATTGGTGGTCTTTCTGTGTGAACTAACGAACCCTTGCATCTGGTGATGTTTAATGGATTGTTTTGTGGTTGTGAACCCTTACTGTGAAAAGTAAATTGGTTAATCACGTACACCTGACTAAATAAATTTAAAGCACTAGGATCAACCCTTCTGTGATAACCCCCAGTTAAAGCACATGGAAATTAAAATCATGGAGTGTGTTAAATCTTATAAATATGAAAATACCCACATGGCCCTTCTTTGTGTTGGTGGTAGTGGTTGGTTGTTTTCTTTTATGGTCCGATTGCTGGAGATGTGGGAGGGGATGGGATCCCCTGTTTTTATACTCTTGGTGGTTATGAAATTGGGGATGGGATCCCCT
Source organism: Viscum album (assembly GCA_963277665.1). Lineage (NCBI taxonomy): Eukaryota > Viridiplantae > Streptophyta > Magnoliopsida > Santalales > Viscaceae > Viscum > Viscum album. The sequence continues at coordinate 2,093,096,378 of OY728152.1, forward strand.
GTTGTTATGGATTCAGTGGTTGTGAGTTTTAAGACCGGGTGGTTACGTTGTTTGTATCACGAATTGGGGTGGGATCCTCTGTTGTTGAGAAACCCTTTTTGGCTCCTGGATATCGGACACGGGGCAGTGTCTCGGGGTTGTCTTTGGTTCCAGTACTTTGAGGGATCTCACTTATCCCTTTGTTGTTGTGACTTTACAAGAGAACCAGGTGTGAATACTTAAATTGACGTTTGGATGGTTTCTTTTCCTTGGTTATGATTATGGTGTTAGTTACCCAAGTAGGTGCAGAACTTAATTAAACATCATTACTAAACATGAAAATGAATGGGACAAATGGGTTTGGTTGGTGAGAGTTGTGACTCAGACTTGAGTGTTATTGTGTTCTTTAGATTGGATGAAGAAAAACCTAAACTTTGGAGAGTTATTGTTACCTATATATACACTTTTAGTTTTGTGTTTCTTATTCGAGCCCCACCCAAGTTGATCACTTAGTGCCGAACACCCCCATTTCATGGGGGAGGGTGTTTTTACCAACACCATTATTAGTGGCTGGTTATTAGCTCCTTTTCTTATCCCTTTCTTGAATAGCCCAAGTATCTTTGGGCAGGATGTGATGGACTGAGGTCCATTATTATCCCAAGAACCTTTAGGCGGGGTGGTATGGTGGTTATGGTCCAGGTGTGTGTGGGCAGGTAGTTTCCCAAGTATCTTCGGGATGAGGCCCAGGTGTCTTTGGGTGTGGCAGTGGATCTTCTAGCCCAGGTTTCTTCGGGCGTGGTGGTGGTTATTCTAGCCTAGGTGTTTGCAGGTGTGGTTACGTGTGACAGTTGTGGCCGAGGTGTTTGCAGGCGGGATTCAACTGTGGGACTGCATGTGGTTGTGGCCCAGGTGTGTGCGGGCGGGTGTGGCAGTGGGACTGCGATGAGAATGGCGGGATTGGTTCGATGCGTAGGATGTCTCAATAACCAGTGGGAAAGTGGCGCATGGTACCCAAACATCGATGTGATCTTATTATATATATTACTTGACTTGTGTTATTTGGGGAGTGTGCCTTGGTGAGGCTTGGGTGGATAGTTTACCTTGTTAGGTGTTTGGTTTACTCCCTTTTTCTCACGGGACTTTAGTACGTTCCCCCACTTGTGTACGAGAGTATTTGGTTTTCCCTACTGAGTGTACTTGTATGCTCACCCTACGTATATAAAACTGCTTTCAGGATTCCAGGAGGACTTCGAGGATCGCACAGGACCTTACTAGCTTGGACCTTTGGGGCAGTTGTAGTTGTTGTTTTTCCTTCTTTGGTACTTACCCTTGTAGTCACTTTTGTACTTTGTGGCTTTTACTTTTGGAACATGCATGTGGGAATGGTTTACTTTTGGCTTTACTTTTCTTTTACTTTTGGTGTTGTTGGGTTTCATCATCTTATCTCCCAATCCTATAAAACAGAAAAAGGGTAATGCCTTCCATTTAGTGTGTGATTCTATACCCTTGGTGCTAGTCGCCACTCTGGGACCTATTGACGGTGGGTTTCGGGGGTCATTATCTCTCCTTAAACTTAAAGAAGGAAGGGCCTGGCAGTCTGCTGACCCTTCCATCCTTTTGGTGAAGGCGGGTCGTGACAGTTATCCATGGAATTTGGTGACCAACTGGTCAAGTTCAATATTTTCCAAGCCATGCGATACCCATCTGAGGATCACTCTGCATTCTCAATCCATGCTTCTGAGGACACTTCTAAGAGTCAATCGAACCCCAATCCACCAAGTTCTTCATGTTCTAATGACAAAGGATCTTGTGAAATCTACACCATGATTAACCAAGTCATAAATGGTGAATTTGATATGGACCTCTCATTCATAGACTCCATCAATCTAGAGGAACTTGAAAACTCTCTTGAATCCCACATCAACTCTGATCTCTACTGCTCCACCTTGGACAGTATTAAGGAAAATGAATCTGAAGCAACTGAAGTCCCATCTTCCATTCCTGAGTTGTCTAACCCAAAAATGAAAGATGATACTAATCTAAAACCTCTTCCTGAACACCTGAAATATGTATTCCTTTTCTGTGATCACTCATATCCTGTCATTATCTCTACTTCACTTACTGAAACCGAAGAGACCAAACTTGTTCAAGTGTTAGAGGAAAACAAAAAGGCCTTAGGGTGAACCCTAGATGACATACAAGGAATTAACCCTGATCTTTGCATGCATCACATCCATCTTGAGGAATCATCCAAACCAATTAGACAACCACAAATAAGACTCAATCCACTCATACTTGAGGTAGTTAGGGAAGAGATCACCAAGCTTCTTCAAGCTGGTATTATCTATCCAATTTCTGATAGTGAATGGGTTAGTCTAATTCAAGTTATACCTAAGAAGGGTGGGATAACTATTGTCACAAATGAACATGGAGGGGTAGTCACAACTCGAGTGAAGAACAAATGGTGTGTGTGCATCAACTAAAGGAAATTGAATGTTGAAACAAGAAAAGATCACTACCCTCTTCCATTCCTTGATCAAATTCTAGAACGATTAGCTGGAAAGTCACACTATTGCTTTCTTGATGGATACACCGACTACTTCCAAATCCCAATCGCACCTCAGGACCAAGAAAAGACTACTTTCACATGATTCTTTAGAACATATGCATATAGGAGAATGCTTTTTGGCCTTTGCAATGTTCTTGCAACATTCCAGAGGTGTATGATGAGTATATTTTCTGAATTCATTGAACACTGTATGGAAGTCTTCATGGATGACTTCACCATTTATCATGAGTTATTTGAATCTTGTTTGAATTCACTCTCTCTAGTCCTCCAAAAGTGTGTCAAGTGTAACCTTGTGTTAAATTTTGAAAAATTTCACTTCATGGTTGCAAATGGGATTGTTATAGGGCACATAGTTTCAAAAGATGGTATTGAAGTGGATCCTACCAAAATTGAAGTGATCCAATCACTTCCCAAACCCACTTCTGTTCGAGACATCCGTTCATTTCTCGGTCATGCCGGTTTCTATCGGAGATTCATCCATAACTTCAGTAAAATTTCCCTCCTACTCACTTAGTTGCTCCAAAATGATGTCACTTTCCATTTAGATGAGGTTTGAAAGAGATCCTTCATTGAACTCAAAAACTTCTCTTACATCTACCCCGATAATCCAACCCCCAGATTGGTCCTTACCCTTTGAGTTGATGTGTGATGCTTCTGATTGAGCCGTTGAGGCTATTCTTGGTCAAAGAAGAGAAAATATTCCTCATGTCATATATTATCCTCAAAAACATTGTATGAAACTCAATATCACTATAATGTCACTGAAGAGGAACTTTTAGCAGTGGTTTTTTCCTTAGATAAATTCTGGTCCTATCTCTTAGGTGCCAAAATCATCATCTTCACATACCATTATGCTATAAAGTTCTTACTCAAGAAAAGTGATTAAAAACCGATGCTAATAAGATGGATACTAATGCTCCAAGAGTTTGACCTTGAAATCAAAGATAGATCAGGAAAAGAAAACCTTGTGGCTGATCACTTGATTAGAATTTATAATTCTTCTCATTCTGAAATCATCGATCCTGAATTCCCCACTGAGCACCTTTCATCTCTCACTCAAAAAATACCATGGTATGCCCCTATTGTAAATTACTTAGTTTCTGGTGTTTTTCCTGAAATTTTTTCAAAAGAACAAAAGATGAAGTTTAAAAGTGATTCAAAATACTATTTTTGGGAAAAAAATAAACTTTGGAAAATTGGGGCTGACATGGTAATAAGGAGATGTGCCGATGAAAATGAACATTCTTCCATATTATAATTCTATCACTCAATGCCTGGTGGTGGCCACTTTGGACCACAAAGGACCTTATGAAAGGTCCTAGACTCTGGATTCTTCTGGCCTTCACTCTTCAAGGACTCACATGAGTTCTGTCAATCATGTCCCACTTGCCAAAAGTTTGGCACAATTTCAAAGAGAAATGAAATGACCCAAAAGCCTTTAATTTTCTGTGAGATCTTTGATGTTTGGGGTATCGATTTCATGGGACCATTTCCCCCTTCCAATGGATTCTCATACATCCTTTTTGCAGTTGATTATGTTTCTAGGTGGGTCGAGGCCACACCCACTAGAAAGGATGATTCACATACTGTTAGTGAGTTTCTAAAGACACACATCTTCCACCGGTTTGGCATACCCCGTGCCTTGATCAATGACTTAGGAACCCATTTTTTTAATATAACCATGAAATATATTTTGAAATAGAATGGGTTTATACATAAAACTTCAACTGCATATCACCCCTAGAAAAAAGGCATGACTGAACTTTCGAATAGAGAAGTGAAAAGAGTGATTGAAAGAATTGTAAAACCCACCAGAAAAGACTGGCCTGAAAGACTTGGTGAAGCACTTTGGGCTTATCGAAATACCTATAAAACATCCATTGGGATGTCTCCTTTTAGGATAGTTTTTGGTAAAGCATGTCATCTACCATTTGAAATACAACGTAAGTCTTTTGGGGTTGTGAAAACCTATAATTTTGATTGTGAAAAATCTGGTAAAGAAATATTGTTGAAATTTGTTGAACTGGAGGATCTTAGACTTGATTCTTACGAGAATTCTAATCTCTACAAAGAAAAATCCAAGACACTCCATGACAAACACATCCTGAGAAAGGTATTCCATGAAGGTGATTAGGTAATTCTATTTAATTCTTGATTTCAGCTTCACCGAGGTAAGCTTAATTCTCATTGGGAAGGTCCTTTTGTTATTACTAATATTTACCCATTTGGTGTAGTGCAAGTCCAAGACCCCTCTTCCAAAAGGACACTCACAGTTAATGGAAATCGGATAAAGCATCACCATGATAGGACGCACAATCCTGGATCAACATCGACTTCCACTGAATCTCCAACTTCTCCAGTTGACCTACCACTAGATGGAGATGGCAACCCACCAAATCTAAACCAGGGGGCACCTCTTTCCCTTTAACTCCTTCTTTATCTCTCTCTATCTCTTTCTTCTTCTTCCCCTCTCTTTTATTTTAGTTTTTACCTCTTTCTTCATCAACCCCTTTTATTTACTCTTTCTCTTTTGTGTTGGTGTGACTTTATAAAAAACAATCTAAAAAAAACCTAAAAACTAAAAAACAAAAAAAAAAAATCCTAAAAAAATGAAAAGTCAAGATTCATGATTACTCACCATCTAGTTTTGAAATTTTGTCCAACCTTTTTGGGGAGTCAACAGACATGTTTTTCATCTCAATTTTTTTTGTATTTTCATCATGACTTTGGATAAAGAATTTTGTGTCAATACCAACACATTTTGAATGCTCAATTTTTGATTTGGAAAATGATTTTCCCCACCCATGAGGAACAAAATTTTCTTTCATGCCAAGGGAACCTATGACCATATTTTCAAAATGTGTGTTTTCACCCCCATTTGTGAGTCTTGAGTTTGTGGACATTCGAGCTGAATTTCCTACTTTAGTGTGCATTAATATGATGGAGACATTTTTTGAACCACATGAGAATCACAATATCCAAATAGCCTCCCATTTCCCTTAAATTAATCCTCCTTTTGAAAGACCCTTCGAGCCTATGAAAACCTTTTCTTTAATATCCACATTACAAGCCCAATACCTTTTCCCACCCAATATCAACATGGATTTTCATTGCATAATGTTTTTGAAATTTAAGTGTTGGGGGGATGGATTTTATTATGGGTACCCTTTTTGATTTCAACGTATTATTATATGCTTGAGGGTAAGTATCCATTTCAGTGTGGGGGAGAGGTTGTTACTCAATGTGTTTTGGGGAATGTAATGTACTTTCATTTATGTAATTTTGTAAATGTTATTGACAAGTGTTCACAAAATAAAAATAAAAAAGGGTTTTTCTTGGGTAGGTCAAAAATAACACTTCATAAACCTTTGATCTTGGTATAACTATTACAATTAGTGTCTTGAGGAGATCAATCATGGGTTGGGATATGAGTGTGAGATATTTTCCAAGTTCAACTTTCGAAAAAAGAGAAAAAAAAGAAAAAAGAACACTTACATTATATTCTTATGTCATTGGGATAAGTTTTGTGGTTTGTAAATATTTCATCTTCTCATCCCCTTCAAATTTTCATCCTCTATTGTGTCTTTATTCACACAATCATTCCCTTGTAAAATATGTGTTTTCATTTCCTTCCATGTTTTATTTCAAAAAAAATGTGCATTGCTTTTTCTATGTTGGTGTATTACCCCTCTTCTTCTTGCTCTTAGAAATTATATTCCTACCATCCCATAGCCATAGAAAACCCCTTACAAAGACCTCTGGATTCTTGTGGACTTTGGATAGGTATTGGAAGTTGAGAGCTCTTTCAAACTCTAAGATTTTCACTTTTGGTTGGTGACAGAGTGAACCTCCACAAATGAATTTTATCATCTTGAGAGGTGTGAGTTTCAAGTGTCCAAATTTTCCATTTCTAAATTCGAGCATGAAAAAATGAATTAGTTTTGGAACATTGTTTTTGTAACAAATTGTGGTGGAATCCAAAATGGATGAGTGAAATAGTCTAAACCTCCTCTGGTTGGAGAAAACAAAATTTTAATATTTGTTAGTGAGTGAAAATGATTTTGTCATGTTTTTATATTTGTTTCACATGAAGACATGCACAAGAATAAGTGTGGGGGAGTTGATGTTATTGATATATTCATGAATTATTATATACCCCCTTTACTAATTTTATATAAAATGTGCATAATTTGTGTGAAATATTAATGTTTTAATACTAAGTATAATTTTTGAGCATTTTTAGAAGTAGTCCAATTGAGTCAGTTTACTATTTTATTTATAACTATCGCATAATGGTACAAATTTTATGGTTCTTGTTTTGTAGGATTCCTAATTCGATATAAAACATTTCATTAGAAGGGATCATGGGCCGATTTTTCCATTTGGAGGACACATGGACCACACAAGATGACCCAAAGAATTTGTGAAGAAACTGGACCAGCCATGATGATTGAGTTACTGGTCTAAATCATGAAGCCCAAATTTTATTAAACTCTACCATATGTTCTTTATTATCCAAAATAATCATGGATAAAAATTTCAGGGCCCAATACCAAATACAAGGGGCCCAACTGATTCATTTAAACTCAGCCCACATTTTTGGATGGGAATTAAAATTAGTACAGTGTTGATGACATGGATCCTGATCTAGACATAATTTTGAGATGAAATTTTTCAGTGTTAAATAACATATATATGTGGCAGAATTTTTTGAAGAAATCATTCGGTTTTGAAGGCATATTCCTATTCAAAAACCCTTTCACATTTTGGACTTCAAAAAGACTGGATTGAAATGGACAGATTAAAGTTGTTTAATCAACCGGACATAACATTGGTTCCATACGTCCAAATGACTCCAAATTTTTAGAGAGGTCGGAAAACTTTATTATCTACAACTTTGAAGAAGGAGATATTTCTAGATTCAACTGTCTGAATAGCCAACTTGGCGATGAAAGTGGAGGGAAAGATTGGGAATGAAAACAGTCCAATTCCTTGGGCTATAAATGCACCCCCCTCCTCTCCTTCAAAGGGTTTGGCATTTCAGAATATAGGAGCACATATTGGCATGACCAAAGCCTTTAAAAAGTATTTGGAGGACCTTACATACTCAAGTTTTCACTTGAGATATCCTTACTCCTCTGTTTTGTTTCACTTTTGTGTGGTTCTTCATTTGTAATCTTGTAAGTTTGTGTTTTGTAATTCTATTTTAATGCAAGTTTCTTCTTCAATATTTCTTATTCTTATCCACCTTCTATAGTTTAATATTAATGTTCTTAAAATATTTTAAATACAGTTGAATCCCCTTCCCTTATTTTTCTTCCTCATTCAATTGAAAGTCCATTTTTTTTTAATTCTCATCATTGTTTGTGTGTATGTGTTCGACACACCACTCTTTTCTTATCCCTTTATTTTTATTATATTCTTAATTTATCATCATAATAATTATAAAAATATTATTAAACACCTAAATGGATGAGTAAATCTCTCATTGGGGTGAGTCAAAATTTAGGGATGTTAAGTGACTGAGAGTATTTTCTTGATGAGTATTCGTTAATTTAACATTGTGTATGTTGGACTTAACATGTCATGGATTAATGACATATTTTGTTTAACATGTGGTTTCCATAGATTATTGGAACCATAAATACACTATCATAAATAAGTAATGGTAATTATTAGAACCCTAAGTTAAGTTAAGGCTTGTATTAAAGCCTTAATACTTAGGAATTCCAATCAACATTATCTTGTGAAGTGGGTGTTAATTTAAATGCAATATAAAGAAAAGCTCAAATATATCACAAGATTAACTCCCTAATAATGAACTCACCCAATATTTATCAATTTTTTAAATCAAACATCATCCATAAATTATTTCATAAGCTCTGCAAACAAACCCCCCAATCAGAATACAATTAACTAAAAACAACCCACTATTAAAAAGTATCATCACCGAGGATTCGACCCAAGTGTTTCTATACACATTAGCAGAGCAACAGAACCTTGATCGGTCAATAAGCGACAATCGTCCATGTGTTTCATAGGTCTACCAGGTAAAATATCCTGAGAGGGGGGTGAATCAGGGTATTAAATATTAAAATAGCTTCTCATTTTGATCTTGTTTCATTGTTAAACAAAACTTGCTTCTCTCACTTTACCATAGAAAAGTATGAACATAAATTAAATAATGCATGAGACACAACAATTTTTATTCGGTTAACCCTCACTGGGATATTTCTAAGGAGCATACAATGATAATTTAATGATGTACCAAATAAACTAAAAGAAAACTTCTTTTTACAAAGCTTGGAGTGGACTCACTGTCCCTCCTGTTTTACAACCAATCACAATTTGAAAGTTCACTTCTCTCTCAAATGAAGTGTGCTCACTACTTCGTCAGAAGATCCACTCACAGTTTATAGACTTGTAGGTCTCTTCATTATCACTAATGAATAAATCCTCCATTATATGTAGATGCTCTATTTATGTACCACTTTCATCTACTGATGAATATCACTTTACCACAGAACACCGAGCAATCCCTTTTTGAATAGCATTCTCAAAGTTCACTACTTCACGAAACACCTTTTTTTGTGAAGCTCAAACCAGCCTTCACAAAGTACACCTCATTTCATAAAGGTCACTATTTCGCAGAGCTCAAACTAGCCTTCATGAAGCTCTTACCTTTTCACAAATCTCACTTAGCCTTCACAAAACACACATCTTTCTCAAAGCTTAACTAGCCTTCATGACGTTCCTTTCTTTCACAAAGCTCAATTAGCCTTTGAGAATTCCCTTACTTTCACAAAGCTCACTGCCTTCATGAACCTCCTTCATAATTAGAGAGACTTAACATTTTATTTGAATCTATATACTCTTTTAAAGGGGGTATAGGCCTATTTATAATCATTTCCCACCAACTCTAGAACATTTTGGCCATGTCAGCGTTAAGTCAACACTATTTCGCCGAGCTCTGATTTTTCTGTCGCAATGCTCCCTTTTCTGCGAAGCTCCTCAGAAATTTTCAGTTCACAATGATCGTCATAATCGTGAAGCCTTCTATAAAATACTTTCCACCACCATGATGCTTCTTTTATTGTAATCACATACCTTCCATCAAAACCTTTGTGTCGCCGCAATGCTCTTCATCTCTACCATTCACGAAGCTCGTCATAATCGTAGATATCACCACTAGATTTCTTTAATCCTTAATGAAACACTCTTCAAGAATACCATATTCACGAAACTCACACCTTTTCCATATTTTTATGACATCTTCAAGGAAATCCATATTTCTCAATTCAATCCAAACTCCAAATTTTGGACCCCAAAAATTTGGAAAACACTGGAAAATAAGTCCACCTTGTATCTGTTCATTTTGTACCACCTCTAGATCGTTCATTACTTTTTCATGGTTCTTTGTCAATATGTATTGTCAAAAATATCTCAGGAACTTGAAAACTCACCATGAAAACCCACCTTTTCAATAAACACAACCAACTCAAAAATGCTGCAAAGTTACCATGAGGGATTTTTTCCCAACACATGTCATAGGCCTCCCAGTGTGTGATCATTACTGATGATGGAGGAAAATTTTTTAATGTTTCAAAAACAACCTAAATTATGTTTCCCATATAGGTTCTTTATGGAATTATACTCAATTGAGCCAACTTGTACATGACTTTCCTTCTTATGGTAGGCCATGTGGACCCACAGTGAGATGTTCAACAATGAGGGTGAGGACTCAGTCCTCATGAACAGGAGGTGTAATGACCCTAGTAGGTCTATATGGCACATGATTCCCAAATTAAAGAATCTTCATGGGGTGGTGTTTTTTTAGTTTGGTTATTTAAAGTTTCAATAACAACCTATACAGTGTTTTCCCATATAGATTGGAATGAAATTCTACTTAACTAACCGCATACTTATGATAGAACATAGATCATTTAAATGATGTTGTGCACATAATATTGAACCTTATAATTCAACATCGATAGCTAATAATTTTTTTATGGAGATCTAATCAGGTAGTTGTGTATGATGCCGATAGATACTTAAACATTTATAATGAACCATATCTTGAGGAGAGTATTACTATATACGGATACTCAGTGAGTGTCAATTTAGTATCTCTTCTGTGTTGATACCATGACCTCTAGGGAGTAGTTTCTTATGAGGATGATTAGAGAGGATCAAGCCCTTTTAGGCCATGTTGACAGTTTTGACCCTCATATGTCGATGTTATATGTACCCCCCTGAGAGAGGTTTGACTTTTGGGATGAGTGGTTATACCTAGTGACCCTTATTGAGACTTGATCGGTAGGGATAGGTGGGAAACCTAGAGACCCTTAGTTATGAATCGAACCCTTGTAGATTAATGTTCATTTTTATCAAGGAAAACATGTGAGTAGGGTTGTAATGGGTTTATGGATGCATTTTTATGCTGTGATCTAGGTTATACACTTTTTGGAGACCGATGTATGATAGGTGCTTGGGTTTTGCGATATAGGCATGATGATGGCTTCTGTTTCTAACAAAGCACCAAGTGTGATTGTTTTTTGAGATTGGATTTGATAGGAAGTAATTTTATTAAGCCATAACAAGTTTATTAGTAGTTGTTTTGTTGACACTTAAATTTTAGAAATTAAACTATGTGACAGGTAGTTGTGGAAATGAAACGTGGCACATGTGAGGTGCCCGATTTTAAAGAGGAGTTCTATGGGAGATTCTAACATGTTAAGAATGATGCGCTGTGTAGCATGGTCATCTTTTCCTTGTTGATGAATGAACCATGGGAGCGTGAGTCGAATGATGATGATTGGGTGGTATGAGATTGTACACCCACTGTGTAGGACGTTTTGGTACCCTTCAGATACATGTGGTACCGTTTAAATCGTAAAGAGACAAGTGTTCATTTGTGAGCCAAGGATTTATAGTTTCAAAGACTTTCCATGGGCATGGTTGTCTAGGATTTGTGGCTAAAATAAAGAATGTACCTCCATGGTAGAGGATACATTGAGAATACTTTGGGTGCCATGAGGTGGTAGACCTGTGCTTAGACCTAGACACACATTATCGGGACACGTGGTGTTAGGAGTTAGTTAAAGGTGACTATAACATATTTTGATGAGAGCATGTATTAGAGAGAGTGTTATACACTTATTGATGTAATCTTAGTGAACACCTAGTTAGAGAGGGTCATTATCTATCTTGACATCGTTTTGATTAGGCTGAGAGAGTGTCGACTCTACACTAATCTTCTTTTATTTTTAAATATCTTTTCTAGTTTGAGGAATGAAACCCATTGAGGTTGTGATTGAGAAGAATTATAAAGTAATCCATATGTTGGGGAGTACACAATTGTCCATTTGAGGGCGGGGGCCCTCATTCTTAGATGAAATTTGGCATTTCTGTGGAAAATATTATCAGGAAATGGGAATAGGTGATGCTTGTTGTCGCAACTTAACATTGGGTAAGAGCGGTTTTGGCCACATCCAATTTTTAATCCGATTATGGATGGTGTATGGGAAATTTAGTTTGATTTTTGGTGGTAGTGGTGATGATAATGATACTTCTATGGTGGGGAGTACTATATCGGTCACAGTTAAATGTCTCATGTGTAGGAGAGTTGTTGATGCTGTGAGATTGGTCATTGGATAGCCGAGATAACATAGTTACATAGATTATCAGGATGAGAGCATAGATACTAGTTTTAACACCAAGTATTATTGGGGTTGAGAAGGTTTATGTTATGGATACTGTAAATACCCATGTTTTTTCAAAAAATGAATTTGTGCAAAAACTTGAATTTTTTATCTTAGATGTTTGTAAGGGGTAAAATGGTTATTTTCTCCAAGAATATGATCTAGGATAATTATTCCAACCACTCTTCTAGTCCTGTAATAAGGTTCTTACCCTAAGAAAAGTGTTTGGTAGAATTTTGAGTCATTTGACTTTTCATGGAATATTTAATATTTAATATTTAATATTTAATTAATTCAATATTAATTTATTCACACATTTTTGTTCAGCTATATATTTTGAATAGAGCATCAGATTGAGATTCCATCTCCACTATTATATATGGAATGGGGATTTTTTCCTAGGAGGGTCATAAACTCATGTTGGGTACTGGGGTCGAGGCCAAGCCCCTTTCTCTTTTCCTTTCCTTTTATTTCCTTTTCTTTTATTTTCTTTATTTATCTTCCTTGGCTTCTCACGTATGCCCCATTTGGACTCTTGTGTCATATGAACAAGAGATAAAAGGGAGAGGGAGATAGATAGGGGGGAGAAGAGAGGTTCCGCTGCAGATATTGGGAGGAGCAATATCATCATGTGCCAGCTATAGAGACTGAATACAGGAAAAGCTTCGGCAGATTCTTCCCAAAGGTAGGATGTGTTTTGACATAAATCCCTGTAGATTTACCATTTCAAGATTTATATCCCTATTATCACTACTTAGGACCCATAGTGGGTCGATCTATATCTTTTGGGGAGAAAATGGTGTTTTGGGATGATTTGAGGGGTTTCCCATTCAGAAATCCTGATCACATGAGGTTTAGTTCATGAATACACATCATGTGTTCTTCCCATTCAAGGAAGATAACCTTTTTATAAGTAGACACCATGTATAGGGTACACACGTTGTGTACTGGTACTCAACCTTGTAGTTGAATACATGTCCAAACAACCCGTTTGAGGATACATGGTCATATAGAGTATGTAGATAGACCCCGTGTGGGTCACACACTGTGTAGAAGTAAAAGACTAGGAAAAATACATGGTCAGGACATGTGAGGTACACAAGCAAGAACCCCATGCATGGTACACATCATGTACATGGTGTATACACCATTTACATGGGATTTACATGCCATGTATGGATTAAGTACATTCCAATGTGTAGCTTTGAGGGTACATGCCATGTATTAAGGTATACATTCCATGTACTCCTCCCTTACTACCCTTTTTAGGGTTATTCTTGTTTTATGACCTGGAGTCATAATTGGACACATGATTAGTCCATTTTGAGTATATTTATGTGTAGATCATGATGGTGAAACCATTGAGGTTCTTTGAGGACTCCTATGATTCTTTTTAGGGTTTTTACTAAATATAGAGGTTCTTCCTCTAGTAATCGAATCCAACTATCTATTGAGAGTGAGGCCCTTGACCTGAGATAGTTCGTGAGCTATATCTATTGACTGATACTTTTGTATATCTTCCTTTGAGGATATCCTTAGAGATATGTTCCCTTCTAGCCTAAGATTCCATGAGATTAGTTGTTTCTAAGGATCCTTTATAGGATGAATCTATTTACATATACCATTATGAGGATACCACACAGGGTTCCTCCACATACGTTAAACCTAGAGGATCCCATGTAGGATGCCTCTATTTTTCTACTCCTTCTAAGGACCCCATGTAGGATTCCCACTACAACAAAATAGACTAATATAGGATTTTTTTTATTTGGCAGTAGTTTAAACCATCGCCATATGGTTTCTCAAGAGTTTCAAAAAACCTCTAAAACATTTGGTGTCGGCATCCAAATCATGTTGGTTCCTTCCATTTAACGGTGGTTTTTGGGAATCATTGAGAAACATTTGATTAGTGGTGGTTTTCTCTCTCAAAAAATAGGGAGGAGATAACAACAATTTAAAACACCTCTATCACCTCGGTATTTTTTTGAGAGGGGAAACTGCTGCTAAAAATGAAAAACTGCCGCTAAATATTTTTTGATCTTATATAGCAGTAATTTAAACCACATCTAAACAATAATTTGGCATATATAGAAGTATTTTAAACCACTTCTATATATCATTGTTAAAAAAAAACATATGCAAAAACTGAGCCCCCCCCAAAAAATAGATATTACATTATACAAATAGTAAACAAACTATTCTAGAATAATAAAAACATAATCAGATCATGTCAAGTTCAATTTATACAAAACAATACTATAAAAATGGGCAAGGTAAGCGCTACCATTTTATCAGTGCTAAAAAAGCGCTTATAAAGGGGAACTTTTAAAAAGTGCTAAAAAAAGCGTTGTTAAAGGCCCCCCTTTATCAGTTCTTTTTTAGAGCTGATAAAGGCCCCCCTTTATCAGCGCTTTTTTTAGTGCTGATAGAGGGGACACCTTTATTAGCGCTTCTTTTAGTAGCGCTGATAAAGGGGGGATTTATCATCATTTTTTTATACCAGTGATAAATTTTATGTTTAAAAAAAACCATGAAAAATAAAATAATGTTATGTAAGTATATTTATATGGATATAAATATAATATATATTTTTAAAATATATTTTAGATAAGTATAAATAGACTATTACAATTAATATATAAGAAATTTAGTGAAAATGGCTTTAAAATATTTAAAAAATTATTACTAATTAATAATTTTTTAATTATTATTGATTAAGAATCATTTAATAACAATTTAAAGACATAAAAAATCAAAAAAATTAATAAAAGATCTAAAATAATTTGAACATGTAACTCAAACATCAAACGAACATAAATTTTGATCTGAGTGTCCGTTTGAGCTCTACAACATATCAAATCGAATCCTATGATGAGATCTACACGCTAGAAGCCCAATAAAGATTTTGTCACATTTTTTGTGGCCAAACAAGGCCCATAAGGCCTCCAAAACTGAGTTTTTAGTCGGGATACCCTAAATTTTTAACATTCAAACATGTATAACTTCTGATCCGGATTTCTGTTAGGCCTGTACCACATATCATATCGAATATTGTTTCATTTTCTTTGATTTTACTGGTTTTGGAGTTGAAACAGTCTTCTGGATTATAAGTTATGGTCATTTTAACATTCTATGGCTTTTTAAACACACATATATATGTATTTATTCATAAATATATATGTGTCTATGTGTGTATGTGTGTGTGTCTGTGTGTGTGTTGTATATATGTATGTATGTATGTATTTATTTATTTATTTATAATCACACATAAAAAACATATTTCATAAATGTATTTAAAACTAATCTTATAAGTATATATTAATATACAAATAAATATACAAATAAAAAATTATAACTAAATATATATATATATAAATAAATATAAATATATATTAATATACGAATGAATATATATATACTAATATATGAATAAATATATTTATATTAATATGAATCTATATCAATATACGAATAAATATAACTATATATATATAAATAAATAGATATATCATTAAATAGAGAAAAAAACAAAATGGATTAGTGGTAAAGGTGCAGCCCCGAAAGGGGGGAGGTCGCGGGTTCGAGTTTTGGTGGAAGAAAAGGGGTGCACGTGTGTGAGGATGCACGGGAAGGGAAGCGCACATCCTAGCGCTGATGGGGGGGGGGGGGTCAAGTGCTGTTAAAATCTCTCCCTAAATTATACAATTCTTTTTTATTTTTTTTGACTTTTATCAGTGCTAAAAAAAGCACTGATAAATGGGTATTTTATCAGTGCTTTTTTTAGCGCTAATAAAAGGGGCCTTTATTAGCGCTTTCCAGAGCGCTGATAAAAGGGACCCCTCTATATCAGCGCTAAGCTTTACAACACTTTTTTAGCACTGTTAAAGCCCATTTTGAGCGCTGATAAAGCCCATTTTTGTAGTAGTGAAACCATAATACAAAACATCCTTAATATTATAATAATAATAAAAAAATTAATTAACATTAATAATGTTATTTAATGTTCCTCTTGATTTTATTTTGATGGATAGGTCATAAATTACCATTCATTTGACCCTCATGCTAAATAAATGGTATAAAGGAACCCAAGTGGGGTGTTTGTAAGCATGTCATGGAATAGTGAACTAAGTTATAAACCTTGGATCCTTCCATGATAAATTATAGAATGTTAAGGTAAATAAAAAGTGAAGTTATCCTTATGAATTAGTGGGAATTTAAAAGAGGCTGGGTGTGTGACTGTAGCTACCCTAGCTTGTATAACATTTAGTGTTGGGTGTTTTTTAACAAGTGGGAACCCTTGGCCTTTTTTATTTGTTCTTAGTATGTTTAATAATATCATTTTTAATAGTGAATTATTAATTATGTATTAAGATTATCTATGTTTGGATTTTATATGGGTTATTTGTGACATGAGTTGGGTGAGAACTCCAACCATTGGAATGTGATTTTATTGAATGGTTATGTGGATTGGGTTGGCTGATAATGCCAACAATGTTGGGAGATGTGATGGAAATGTTGTTTGAGTTTTCATGTCAACCATGTGAATGTGAGATGTTATTAAATTTATTATTTCTTTTGGTTATAGCATTCATTCCAACCATTGATATGAAAATTATGATGGATTGTATTATATGACAAGAGCAGGGAAAAATTACAAGCCATGGATGTGAGTTATATATCATGACATATCAATATGCACATTTATAGTGGATGTGAATGCAGATGATGCGATTTTATTATAATAACATTGTTATATAACTATAATTATTATATTTAGATGTTATATAAGATCTAAAAAAGATACGAGATGAAAGAGGATGTGAAGATAAAAGAAAAATAAGGAAAATGATTTATTACTTATAAATAAGAACTTCAAGTTCCCAAATCCAAACATTCCTTATTTGGAGGACTCAAAGTTTCTTTTTTAAATAAGGAGATTCCAGACATGAGATTTCATTTTTAGGGATGGAATATGGACAATAAACTTCTAAAAAATTGAATGTTAGGCATGTCTTTCAATAGGTAGAATAAGGACTCTTTTATATATTGGAATGACTAGAATTTCTGAAAATACATATTCCTTAATCTATAAGGATTATAATTTTATAGGGAAATTGACACAAAAAGAGGAGAAGGATAAAGAAAGGCCATGGATTCCTTCACCCAAATACTTATGTGACAAGGTTCTAATAAATTTTAAATAACATTTATCACATTAAAATTTAAATATTGATAACATATTAAAGTGTACTTGAAAACCCCCAAAATACATTCACATAATCTCTAAGGGTGGTATAAAAAAATTTCACAGTCGAGGGTGGTGATTTATCTAGTATAAATATTGAATCTGCTTAGTTTTTCTTGTATTTTTATCCATAAAGATGAAGGAAATATGGATGAACTCAATATGTATTGTCACGACCTAACCCAAGACACAGATTGTGCCGAAACTACTCCAAGATCACCTCCATAGGCCATGGGCTGGAAACCAATGTCGAAGGAATAACTAACATGGGGAGGACTTTTAATAAGTACTTGTACACAAAAATGCATCCATATCGATGAAAAAGTGAATAGGTAAAGAGTAAAAGACACAACACAACTATAAATTAAACCAAGCATGCATGAACCTCTAAATAGTAAAAAAGTACGATAGTGTAATTGAAAATTAAGGGGGTAAAATAAAATCCCAACAAGAAATAGATCCAAACCTAAAAAAACAGAAAAAGTAAATTTTTGAGAGAGCCCTGCTCGAGATATCCAAGCTATGACCGTCGTACGAGGTCCAAAGCACTCAGTATCCCTAAGATCCTTTGAAGTCACCATTGACCTATCCATTAAATTCATAATACATGACATGTGTAGACAAATCCCATGTAGAGGTGAACATATACATACCCATTTGGACACCCCAAAAGACGAAGAGGGAGTAATAAGAGATAAAACAAGAAAGGAAAGATATTAGATGCAAGATAAAGTCAAAGATAATGGATCAACCCAAACTAAGAGTGAATGTAACCTCATACAAATACAAAGGGATAAAAAAAATGAGTATATGAACTACCCATCGAGTCATCTCCATCTATAGTAGGAGAGTAGACTCATCCAACCATGTTAAGTGAAACATGAAAAGCACATGGAATATCCTATGCATCTTCACCTATCCTGGAAGGAGAGTAACCAAATCCATGGTGTAGATACAGAATATATATATATATATACACTCAGTAAAAATAAATCCAAACAAGAAAGTAAAGGGATCCCCATATCATAGATTAGCCCAAGAAGAAGAGTATCCAATAGTTTAAAAGTCCATCAATAATGCCCAACATCTAACACATCTGCCCAGAAGTAACCATCCAAGTAAAACCATACCTCATCACCATGTCGTGCTGTCAAGAGGCCACAAACTTGAAGTAGAGGGCTCACGCCCTAGTATGTTAGAGGGGTTCCACCCTGTAAGTATTCATTGATGGGGGTTCCACTTTGGTGTCATGAGGACCCACTCCCTATGATGATAGGGGGTTCCACTCGATAGGTAGAGGACCTATACCCATTTCGATGGGGGGGGGGGGTCCACTCTATAGGTCAAGGAACTGTGCCCTGGTGTGATAGAGGGTTCCACTCTGGTCATTGAGGCCCTGCACCCTAGCCGGTAAGGGGTTCCACTCAGAAGGTTGCTATAGAGGAACCACACCCATGCTGATGGGGGTTCCACTCTAATGGTCAAGGACTCACTTCCTTGTGTGATTGGGGGGTTCCACTCTAATAATAATTGAGGACCCACACCCATGTTGATGGGGGGTTCCACTCAGAAGAAACCTCTGGTGATCCTACCTGATCATCGCCATTATCAGGCATTATATCAATAAGCATAATTCCTGGAATATTCCACATCGTATATCGAAATCCAAAACCGAGGGAACTATCATGTTCTATGAAAAAAACTTAGGATAGGCTACTTGTAGACCAAAATTTGAGTTCAAACAAATGAGATATAGAACCTTGAAGTTTTATAAAAAGTAAATAAGGGTACACGGAATGTGAGGGGACCCACAAGGAATGTGGCCCCACTCCACCTCCTGGATGTGTCCCTAGATGGAGCACAAATCCCAACCCATTTAGTAGTACACACTGTGTAGGTGGAATACATGACGTGTCCAGACTAACCGTGATCAGGCTGTGCCCTGCTAGTCGTGTCCATGTACTGATTTCGTGTTCATATACTCTGTACACAGTGTTTTGCCTCACACGAGGTGCTGCCCGCATGATCTAGTCATGTCAGTGTACCTGGCCATGTACTTTCATATGGAATCTCACCTGTGTGATCCATCACACGGGTTTCCCATCAGGGTAAGGGCACACGACATGTACCAGGGCTACACGCCGTGTGATGAAGCATACATTTTCACATTTTTTATAATGAAATTCAATGTTTATAAACATAACATATTGTTATTTAATGGGAAATTGTCACATTTTTAGGTTTTTGTGTTATTTTGGGCTTAAATGCAAAAATGGATTAATTCTAGTTTTTAACAGATTTTTATCACAAGGGTATTTTGGTCATTTATTTAAAAAT
The DNA here is from genome assembly GCA_963277665.1 of Viscum album. NCBI lineage: Eukaryota > Viridiplantae > Streptophyta > Magnoliopsida > Santalales > Viscaceae > Viscum > Viscum album. The sequence goes on from OY728152.1 coordinate 2,093,116,209, forward strand.
ATAATTCCAAATTGAGTGATTTTTTTTGAAATACTTGATTTATTTCCTTCAAATTTATCTTTTGAACTAAGGGATTATTCAAGTATCTAGAGGCCTGAAAAAATCAATCAAGTTGAACAATTGTTCGTGCGAATAGTGTGGGCCCCACATCACAAATGGAGGCATAAATCCAGATCAAGATTTCCAAATTCATTTATTCCACTTGGAAATTAAATCCAACTCAAAGATGCACATCCATAATAAATATGAATATAAAAATATTTCACTAAAAAATTATTTTAATGATTCAAACATGGAGAAAAATTAGGAAACAAACATGAAGAAAAAGTGGGGTTTGGTAATTAAATCATATCTTCCACACCTCATTCTAATGGATCCTAAATTTAGAGGGTGAGTGTATAATGTAATTTATAAAAAACCTCTAAAAGTTTATAGAGGGATATTATTCCACGAAAGGGAATTAAATTGGGAGAAGTTATAGAGAATTAGTGTTGCAGGACAAGTCGTGACATCATTACAAGCCATGAAACAACATTACACATCGTGTAACTCTATTACACAACGTGACCATTTTTAGGACATGTTTTTAGAGTATATTTCACTGAGATTCATGATGATTGTTCACCAAGGAATTACATGACATGTATGACCATTACACATTGTGATGACGGCGGGACACTAAATATTAAATACAATGCTGTAAGTTCTCTACGGTATTTTTCCTATAAATTGAGGCCTCGACCACCCTTCAAAAGCATTCTGGGTGAGAAACATAGTGAGAAGTTCAATGCCAACCAAAGAAATGCTACAGTGAAGGAGAATTACATGAATTTACCAAGACACGATGGGATAAAACTCCAAGCGATGGTGGGTAGTGAAGATCCAATGGCATTTCCCTTTTGAGTTTGTGTATCTCATTCTAAACTCTTTTCATTTGAATCATCTTGGGAATTGTTTGAATGAATAAAGGAGGTATATTTATATATTATTTATAATTTATTATTTTTTATGTATTTTTTTATCAACTTATTAATGTAAAATATTTTTCTTGTTGTTTAAACTTTTTTGGGCGAGGTCTCCCTATTGAGCTCAATAAACTCAAATAGTTTCAATTTCTCGAAGGTCTTTCAGCAATCAGATCACATTAGTAAGTGGATAAAAACCCATGTTTGTGGTCTTGATATGGTTTATGGTCAATATAATTATATACCTTGAGGTATTGAGGTATAAATTTGATAATTTAGTTAGAATACATTTATAAACAATGATAAAGGGAGTGTCCAAAGATCAATGTTTTTCCACCGCTGCATTCTTTAGTTGTTTTCTTCTATCCAATTTGCTTATGATTTCCAACCACCTATGTAGATTTATTATTTCATTCTGATTTTAAGTAATTAGTTTAATTAATTTCAAAACCTACTATTTAGATAATTATAGTTTTATATTAATTAGATTTATAATAGTGATAATAGAAAATCGGTGAGTGTAAGCGACCTCATTGAGTTTGAACATAGGGTGTGACACTATGGTGATTTTTTTAGGAAAATAAGAAATTAATTGAATAGGAAAAAATTAAATAAAAACTTCACATAAATTTGGTGCCATTTTCAGGGAGGCCAAGTGCTTACACACACACACACACCATTTTTCATAAAAAAACCAATTTTTTTTTTCAAAAACTAAAAAAATAACTTCATTACATATCTTTTATCTTTCGGACAATATGAATTTTTTAGAGATTAATATAATTATCGGAATATTTAAAACTTTTATGGTGATATTACCAGGGAGGAGACAATGAATATCCAAATGGAACAAAATTCCTTGACGCTTCAAGAGAATTTAAAAATTATCAAAAAGAAAGCAAGATGGTTGCATTAATAGCTACCGAAGTTAAAGATGTTAAAGTCTTATGGATGGAATGAAAATAGAGAAAAGATATGAAGAATGAAATTGTTATTCCTCCTACCTTTTAAGAGGACATTGGTGAGGTTGAATCCATACTTGAAGATTCACTTCCCTCTCCAACAAATGAGTTCCCATCTACACAGCTTGAGGAAAAAGAGTTTGAAGTTTAAAGTCTTCTAGGAGATTTAATTTATGAGAATTAATTTCATTAAAATTTCATTAATTCTGAATTTTAATCTAATATCCATTATTCTAACTTTGTATACTCAGAACCACTAATGCAGGCTCTAGATGAAGAAGATGAAGAAGTTGTTTTTGTTGAGGAGAAGATGGAGGAGCCAGTCAAGTTGTTCACCGGTGTGAATGAGGATGATGGAACAACACATGAAATAATTGAAGAATAATTTAATGAACCTGAACTAGAAGATAATAAACACCCTATTCTTCTACCTTTATCACCAGTGGAAACTACTACTCCATATGAACAAAACAAGGATCACCCCTTTACCCTTTTCCTTTCCCCTCTTGATCTCAAATTCTTTCTGCCATCTTATTTAGTGGTTGGGTCTATCTTTATTTTCATTGGGAGTTATCACTTCTGGAATCTACTAACAGATGTTGGAAAAAATAAAATGAGGTGGTATCTAAGCAATAAAACCCATCCACCCTCAGATTAGGGTTAACCTGCTATAACTACCCGTCTAGGGGAAATAAAAACCTAGCACCTGCTTGGGGGTCAAACCAAGAATTATCTCTTTTATTTCCCATTTATATTTATTTTTATTTATATTTCTCATGTTTTTTCATTTATTTCATTTAGGTTTAACGTGGTAGCTTCTAGGAGATTAACTCAACACTTCAATTTAAAAATAAATTCAGGTTGTATCTTTCCTTCCCTTTGTTTTTCCACCCTTATTTATATTTTGATGAATTTAAATTAGGAGTAGTGAAATTTAAGTGTGGGGGAGTGTCAAACCAAATATTTGTTCTTATTTTTTTGTTTTTTTTTTCATTTTTAAAAACCTTGATCTTAAATGAATATTTTTTTCAATTTTCACACTTGAATTTATTTTGAGGGAATTAACATGATTTCTAAAAAAAGGATTTTAAATTATTGTTGATGTGAAAACTTTTCCTTGATTTATATTGTTGGTTGGAGTAGATTACTCAAAAGGGGGGGTGAATTGAGTATCTATAAAAAATTTATTTTTAAAAATTTTTCTTAAAAGGTTCCCCAATAAAAATAAATACAGCCTAGTTAATCAAAGTAATACAGTTATGAAAGTTTGACTATTTAAATAACTTCTCAAAAGATTGGTTAATTATTAGTAATATTAATATCAGTTATTAATATTACTTTTGAAGCTATTATAATAAGGCAAAACAACTATAACTTCTTTCTAATTTTAACTATCAACGTAAATCTAGTGATTTCTAAATTATCCAGTAAAACAGAGAAAACTAAATAAAACAACAAGACAAATATAAAACAAGTTGTTCAGTCTCAAGCCGATACCTAATCCACTCCACTTGGTGATCACCTACCACCAAGTAGTTTATATTAATAAACTTGATCCACACACTGGATTGGGGTAAACAACAGTGCATAGAACTGTTCAGGTCACACGACCTCTTCCATAGTTTTTCTTGGGTAAAAACTATCAGGTCACATAGGGACCTCTTCTACACTTATCCATGGGAGTAAATAAGTGTAAAAAGATATAAGAGGAAGGATATATTGTATCCTTCAGTTTAGGGAAGGAGATAGTTTTTGTTTTAATACAGACATGCACACACTGCTCGAAAGCTAAAAATAGTACAAAATAGAGCAAAGATGATGAGATAAGGTTAGAAGTGCTATGAGTGTTATTCTATGCAGCTATGGACTTCTAGGATGAAGCAGATGCAAGAATCAAGTCCTATTGCGAAAACAGAGTATTGTAAGTCTGGTACTCTGGTTTCCAGTTAGATATGGCTCGTGTTCTTTGAGAAATTTGTATTTAGAATATGTTCTTGTCTCTGATCTATGGTATTCTAGCTTTTTTATTAATGAATGCTTCATGTGTTCTTCAGATGTATCTTGTTGCATGTGTCCGTTCTTTTTGCAAGAATGCTCTCACTTCTACTGCTCTACCACGTATATGTTTCAGGGCCACAATTTTCATTTTATTCTTGGAGTGCATGTGTTGAAGCTGACATGATGCATGTATTATGCACCTCATACCTTATACTATCAAGTGAAATGTCTACAAAGAAATATTAATTATGTCAGTTCATTTAAAAGACCCAAATATGACTGTTATAAATTAAATTGAAAATAAAAAAAAGATTAATGAATGGTGTCACAGTCTGTCTGGAAATGGTGTCACTTGGAAATGGTGTCACCACAAAATGGTGTCTGCTTCTTTTCCTTTGATCGGTGAGAAATTCATGATGGAATATTTGTATAAAGATCAAGAACCAGTAACACTGATGTGGTGTTAGGATCATGGTGTCTGGTCACAGTGTTTGGTTACAGTGTCTGGTCACGGTATCTGGTCACAGTGTTTGGTCATGGTGTCTGGTCACGGTGTCTGGGTCATGGTGTCTAGGTCATGGTATCTAGTCATGGTGTCTGGGTCACGGTGTCTGGGTCACGGTGTCTGGGTCACGGTGTCTGGGTCATGGTGTCTGGGTCCTTTTCTAGAAAAACAGAACCAGTGGCAGACTCACAGTTTCTTAGACTTAGCCAAAATTCTGTATATAGACTTGAGTAGTAATATTTACAGAGTGAATTAAACTTAATCATTCATAAAATAAATCATTATAGACCAAAGTTAAATATATTTTACAATAATCAAACATATCACATAATATATTGGACAGGTTTATTCAAATCATAAAGAAACCAACCATCTGTACACATGATTTGAGACAAATTAAATAGGATTAACAAGTTTTACAGAATGTATAGGATTTGTGATCATTAAAACATGATTAACACATGAGGAGTCTAAAAATATCCCCCCTTTTGATGATCAAAAATCATGTGAGTGAGATATTTGTTCATAGTGGATGTGTCTCTACCTTAGTGTGCATTTAGAGTGCCTGAGTTCATGTCTCTCACCCTTTTGGGATTATCAAAAAGAGTACAAAAGTAAATAAGATAATAGAAAAGAAGAGTACACAGTGAATTATATGGAGAAAGACATGCCATTAAAAATAGTAGACAACAAAAATACAAAAATATCCCTATAGAAAATAGTGTTCACTATTCTTTAGCGATAGTTATCTTCTCTTTTCCCTTGACAGCAACATCAGAAGAAGCCATAAGAGCAGAGATAGAAATTGAAGAAGGAAGAGAACCAACTAACAGAGAAGGTAGAGGTATACCTTTAAAAAAAAGGGGATCCAAGGTAGGTTTGGTGGAATATTGAGGTAATTGTTGGTCAAGGATAAAAGGTCTGATCTGACTCATATCCTGAGAGAAAAACATAGAATTCGAGGAAAAGGAAGTGAATAAGGAAAGAGGTAAACCCGATCGCAAGGGTGCAGCTGCAGGAGCCACAATAGTAGTGCTCTGCACATAATGATAAGGCCTCAATAACTTGACTAAGTTATCAATAATCTCACCAACATACTACATCACTAAATTCATATTTGTTCTTCATGAGCTTATCCAACAAAGGAGTGAAATCCTTCAGCTTTTGAACTTGAGTTTCGAAAGCTTGAGTGACCGGAGGGATTTTCAGATTCTTTACAAGGTACTTGAAATGGTTTGTCATATCATGATTAGAGAATATCCTATTGAAGTATAAATCCACCTTATTAGTAATTTATTCTTGAGAATCATTTTCAATCTTGGAATTAATTCTTACCAGATCAAGAACCCTGTCACAATTCTTGACAATCACAGATAGAGACTCTTTGTCAAATCCACTGAGCATTGATTGAAGTTCTTCCTTAATAACCATTCTGAGCATATCACTATCTAAGGAGGGTTGAGATTATTTTCTAGAGGTAATAAAATCTATTACAGCTGAAGTAAGGGACTTAAGTTGATTTAGAACTTTTTTGAGATAACCCTTATACTCATCAGTTAATTTGTTGAGACCAATAACAAGCTCATGCATTTCTTGAACTATTTTCTTATTTCTTTTATCAAACTTTTTAGATAAGGAAGTTAGGTTAGGTTAAATCATGGAGAAAAATTCCTATGGAATCTGATCACTAACATCCTCAACTGGATGAGTAATAGATTCTAGTCTTAATTTCAACACTCCCTGCATATCTTTAACCATAACTTTTAGAGACTTTACTTCATCACTTAGTTGTTTGTTCTCAATTCCGACCTCTTTAATTTCATGAAGAATTTTTGGATGAATCTGTCAAATGATCTTCTATAACAACAGGGAAGCATCTCATTAACTAAAGTTAGTTATAGGAGAAGGTTGAGTGTTCATGATATTTTCAACTCCATACAATAAGGTAACTCCAAAGGCTTTCAAATCATCCATACTTACTAAGGTAGAAGGTTCTTTTGAAGGTTCAGGAATTGAAGATGAGACATGATTAGGTTCCTTTGTAGAGATAACATCAAGATCATAACAATTTCAATTGAAACACAGTAGATAGATATATACATTTAATTAAGTCTTCTTGGGAATCATTTACATCAAAATAGATAGGGAATTTATACTAAGTATCCATAGAGATTTGATTAACTGAATTAGGCACATCAACACTTTCCAGATTGGGGTGTTGCTCCCCCTCAACAGGTGCATATATCACAGGACTAATATATTTATATCTTTGATCTATTTCCAAAATTTCATCCTCAAAAGATTCACCCATTTCCTTTCTAGACAATTGAAAGGCTTGCTCCATTATTTCTTTAGCATATGGGATAATCTCAGGAACAACTTGTTCCTATAAGTGTTCCTTAGAAGTAGCTTCTTTCTCAAAAGAAATTTATTCTTATAAATGATCTTAAAAAACATCATTTTCCATTTCAATAACAATAGATTCTTCTTTAGAAGTAGGTTCTTCTTCTAGATCAACAATTTCTTCAATAACAGGTACTTTTTTCTCAATTAAGACTTGAGGAATAGGTTCACTGCCTTCCTTATCCAGGAAAATTTCCCTTGTATGTGAAAAACCTCTTCTTATTATTCTTATTCTTCCTCAATAGGGTAATCAACAATCTCATCTGGTTCAAGACCAGGATAAAAAATGTCCTTAGGTCTTGAAGAATGCTCAACCAGGTTGAACTTTTCATAGACCCTCTCATTATCCTCTACCCATGATTTTCTCCACAGATTCTAACTGATTTTCATTCTTTTAACTATCACCTTTGAGATACAAAATTCATAGTCCTTAATGACTTCTTCATCTGGTCCAACCAACCCTTTAGCATGAAGCATATCCGAGATTAAAATTAAGTAGAATAGGGAGGTTGAACTTGAGGTTGTCTTTATCAAGTCACACATATGAAGTATAACATACTTAAATAGGTTAATATCATCTCCATTCATTATAATATGTATAAAAAATACATCTTTATACTCAATTTTAGAAAAATATCTTTTTCTTGGACTAATCATATTCTGAACAAACTTAAACAATAGTCTAGTTTCACCATCTAGATCAACAGTAATAGCTCTTCTATTTGTTTCATTATTGGTTAAGCATCCCAAGGATTCTTATAAAATAGATATTTCACTTGGAGGATGAGGACCTCTCTAGTAGTCCTAAAAAATTCCCTCATGAGTTATCCTTAGGCAGGCAGCCCATAACCTCGAAGAAAAATTGCATCTTTGGCCATTGATACAAATTCTCACAATAAAACCATCTTCTATATCAAAAGATAATTGAACAAAATGATAAAACCGATCAACTAGATTTGGGTAAATCAATATCTCCTCTTTTGTAAACCAATCTATCCATCCTTTATCTTTTAGTACTTTCAATACTAAAGACTTACTTGACAGCAGCCACTTGGGGCAGATTTCCTTTTCAGGAACTACTATTCTGTTCACCAGGTTTGGATTCAAAGGACCTTCGGGTGATATCTTCAGTTATATTTACATATTATTATTTGATCTTCTCTTATCAGGAGTTGATGAGGATGTGAATTTCATTCTGAGCATTCAAAGAAGGTTCGAGAGAGAGAGAGGTTTCAGGTTTGAGAGAAGAAGGCTCAAGTGAAGAAAGGAGTGAAACTTCTTTCGTTTTTATCATTTAGGGATATCAAGCGTTGAAAATTCAAAATCACGGGAAAGTAAAAGAATAAAATAATTAAGTATAGTGATATGGGTTATAGTATGTAAAAAAAATGATAAAGGGTCTTTACGGTGAGACTAGAGAAGACTTTCACAGTGAGACCATAACAGGTTTTCACAATGAAACCGTAATAGGTTTTCACAGTGAAATATCTACTGTGTGACTTCTCAACGGTGCAACCATACTATTTGAAATAGTATGTGCCAGACCGTAGCCAATATATAGTAACTATGAGACTTTAAACATGAAACAACAACTTTTAAGATATTAAACTATAGAACTATAAGAGTTAGACAGTAATCTTAAGAAAATTAATTATGAAACTGTAAACTATGAAACAATAAGTTGTGAAATAATACACTTACTACTTAATATTTATCATTCCCAATTCATGTATGATGTAATATATTCTTTCAAAATTTAATGGTTTGGTGAATATATTAGCAAGATGATATTCAGTTCCAATGAATTCCAAAGTGATATCACCTTTTTGATAATGGTCTCTCAAAAAGTGATCTCTTACATCAATTTGTTTTGTCCTAGAGTGTGAAACATGATTTTTCAAGATGCTAATGGCACTTGTATTTTCAAAATTTATAGGTACATGACTAAATTGATATATATAATATAGTAATGTGTGTTTCATCTACAATTTTTTTCCACAACAACTACTAGCAGCTATGTACTCAACTCCGGTAGTATATAATTCAATAGATTTTTGTTTCTTACTACACCATGATACTAGTGACTTGCCTAAAAAGTGACATGTTCCAAAGGTGATTTTTCTATCTAACTTAAAACCACTGAATTCAGCATCAGAATAACTAACTAACTCAAATGATTATCCTCTAGGATAGAACAATCCTAGATTGGGTGTATGCTTGAGGTATTTGAAAATTATCTTAACAACATTTAAATGAGATTTCTTAGAGTTTTCTTGAAAACAAGCACACATACATACACTAAACATAATATCAGGATGATTAGCAATTAAGTAGAGTAAGCTTCCAATCATTCCTCTGTAAGTGGTTTGATCAACAGATTTTGCATCTTCATTAAGATCCAACTTACAAGTAGTACTCATTAGAGTGTCACTACTTTTAGTGATATCTAATCCAAAACATTTTAGAAGATCTTTAGTATATTTTATTTTATTTAAAATAATACCATCATTATTTTTAAAGATTTGAAATCCAAGAAAGAATTTTAGTTCACCCATTAAACTCATTTCAAATTCGTTTTGCATCGTTTTAGAAAATTCAATACATAAAGAATTTTTTAAAGATCCAAAGATAATATCATATACATAAATTTGAACTAATAAAACATCATTGGAAATTAGTTTTATAAAAAGGGTTGGATCAGCTATTTCTTTTGTAAAACCTTTGGAAATAAGAAAATTACTTAATCTATCATACCAAGATCTTAGAGCTTGTTTTAAACCATATAAATCTTTTAATGATTTAAAGACATGATTTGGAAAATGACGATTTGTAAAACCAGAGGGTTTCCTAACAAAGAAATCCTTAGATATATACCCATTTAAGAATGCACTCTTAACATCCATTTTATATAGTTTGAAATTTAGATGTGCAGTATAAGAAAGCAGAATTATGATGGATTCAAGTCTAGAGACTGGTGCAAAGGTTTCCTCATAGTCAATTCCTTCTTCTTGACTATAGCCTTATGCAACCAATATAGCCTTGTTTCTAACTATGTTACCAGCTTCATCTACTTTATTTCTAAACACCCACTTAGTGCCTATGGTAAATGTGTATTTGGGGCTGTCAACAAGTTTCCAAACTTTTTTCCTTTCAAACTGAATAAGTTCTTATTGCATATCCACCACCCAAAATTCATCACTGATAGCATCATTAATGTTTTTAGGTTCAAGTTGTGATAGGAAGACTTGATGTTCAACCTAATTTTTAATAAGATCTCTAGTTTGAGTTCCTTTATCTAAATATCCTACAACTGCATCTAAAGGATGGTTCCTAACAGTTCTAACAGCTCTAGAGAAAGTAGGACCAGTGATTTCAGGTTCTTCCACAGGTTTCGGTTCATTATGACCTAAATATGAATAATTTTTAGAACTAGAAGTTTTCACAGATTCCTTTATAGTATGGTTAGAGGATTTTGAATTAATATCCAAAATTGACACATTATCCTCTAGGTTCTCTAGAGTTGTCTTAGGCTAATGTGGATCTATTTCATAAAATTTTACATGGACAGATTCTTCCACACATTTAGTTCTATTGTTAAACACTATATAGGATTTACTAGAGATTGAATATCCTAGAAATATTCCTTAATCACTATTGGATACAAATTTATCAATATTGTCCTTAGTATTAAAGATATATACTTTGCAACCAAAAACTTTGAAGTATCTTAGTTTGGGTTTTCTATTGTTCCATAACTCATATGGAGTTATTTTAAGAATGGGTCTAATAAACACTCTATTAATAATATAGAATTTTGAATTTATAGTTTTATCCCAAAAATAAATAGGTAAGTCATATTCACTAATCATGGTTCTAGAAATATCTTGCAAGGTTTTATTTCTTCTTTTTACAACTCCATTCTGTTGAGGCGTTCTAGGGGCAAAGAAATTATGACTATAGCCATTTTGTGAACAAAAGGATTCAAACTCTTGATTTTCAAACTCACGACCATGATCACTTCTTAGGGATTTAATTTTAAGTCCACTAATATTTTATATAGTTTTATCATATTTGGTGAAGTGAGAGTAGGATTCACTTTTGTAAGCCAAAAATAAAGTCCAAGTACATCTAGAAAAGTCATCTACAAGAACATAAACATAGTTCTTCCCATTTAAAATAGAAACTCTAGATGGTCTAAACAAATCCATGTGAACCAGTTTGAGAGGTTGAGAAGTTGACACTTATTTCTTTGGTTTAAAGGAAATTTTGTGCTGCTTTCCCTTTTGATAAGGATTACACACTTTATCATTTGGAAACTCAAGTTTGGGTAGATCTTTGAATAATCTTTTCCTAATTATCTTTATAAGGGAGTGAATATTATAGTGTCTTAGTCTCCTAGGCCAAATCCAAGACTCTTTGTGAAATACACTTAAACATGAAGCATTTTGAGAGACTAAAGACTCTAAGTTAATAGAGTATACATTTTCATTTCTTAATGAAAAAAACACTAATTCATTTTTATACTTAAAAACATTGCAAGAATCATTTTCAATTTTAACATGAAATCTATCATCACATAGTTGTGAAATACTAAGTAGATTATATCTCAATCCATAAAAAAAAGTACTTTGGAAATTAAAACTGAGTTAGAGTTATCGATTTGGCCAAGGGCAATGATTTTTCCCTTGGAATTGTCACCAAAGGTGACATGTCCACCATTAATTTTTATTAAGTTCTCGAAGCATGAATAATCCCCTATCATGTGTCTTGAACACCTACTGTCCAAGTACTATAAGATTTTACAGGATATATTTAAGTAATTTTCCTACAAAGTAGTCGAATAAAAATAGACTTTGGTACCCATATTTGTTTGGGTCTAGTAATATTAGTGACTAGTGCTTTAGGAACCCACATCTACCTCATAGGGTTCCTATAAGCATTATGTAAAGTGATTGAAAAATAAACTCTATTTGGTCCAGAAAATCTTGAGATAGTAGATATTGCATCATAATTTGAAATAGCTAAATGTTTTCCAAAACTAGGAGTAAAGTTGTGTGTCCTAGATTTAGAAACAAAATTAGTTTTTCCAAAATTTATTTTACCAGGTTGATAGAAAATACCAGTAGTATATTTAAGAGCAATCTGTTTACCTAGAATTTTTACCAATGTATCTTTAACATTAGTAAACCTTTCAATGTACTTTTTCAATTGCTCATTAGATAACTTTAGTGCATTGTTTTCTTTGAGTAATTGAACATTTTCTCCCTTTCTATAGTAAGTTCATATTTAACAGTTGAGGTAAGATCATGATGTTTCTTTAAATACTTGTATTTATCTTTTAGTTCATTATATGTATCTTCAAGCATATTATAGTACTCAAAAATTTCATCATTAGAAATATTCTCAAAATCACTTTCATCTCTAGAATAATAGGAATTGTGTACAAAAGATTACAGTTTTACCTCAGATGTGTTTTTCATAAAACACATATTGGATTTGTTAGCCTGTTCATAATGTGAAGATTCTGAGTCACTTGAACTATCCTCATAAGCACTCCATGTTGCTCTCATTATATTTTTATACTTTCTATCTCTATCCTCATATTCCTTTTTGTACTTGATCTTAGGATAGTCATCCTTTACATGTCCCTTTCACTTACATTAATTGCATACTATCTCATCAGACTTGTCAGTTCTTTTCCAATATTTCTTCCAGCTTTCTTTTTGATCATATCTTCCTTTGAAGTTAGGATTTCTGAAAAATTTCTTCTTCTTTTAAAATCTCTTAAAAATTCTGGATAATTGATCCATCTCCTCATCACTATCAGGTTATGATTGTTCATTGTTGGAACTTTCTATAGAGGCTTCCAATTTCCCTTTTTCTCTTTGTGTTTAGAGGTGGTGGTATTAAATGAAACATATTTTCTTTTGGGTTCATCCTCCTCTTCCTTGTTGACTTTCATCTCCTATTCATACATAATTAGTTTCCAAATGAGTTATTTTACATGTAACTTTCTAATGTTGCATGATTATCTAATAGATACAGAGCTTCCTCTCCATCTATTAGGTAGAAATTTGAGAATCCTCATGATTTTTTCTTTGGTAGTGACTTCTCTTCCAAGAGAAATCATTGTGTTGAAAATTTCGTTGAACCTGAGATACATGTCAGAAATAGGCTCATCAGGTTTCATTTTAAAGTTATCATAATTAATAATATAAGTATTAAGTCTCATTTCTTTCACACTAGAATTTCCTTCATGTGAAACAGACAAAGTATCCCAAATTTCATGGGTAGTTTTACATGTAGAAATTCTATTAAATTCCTCATCTCCTAAGTATCAATATAAAAAATTCATGGATTTTAAATTGTTATTATAGGCAGTCTTGGTTGGGTCATCCCATGTGATTCTATCAGTATCAGGAATTTTATACTCATCTATAATTAAAGAACAAATTTCAAAACCCATACTTTCTGAATGATTTTTCATTTTGATTTTACATTGGGCATAATTGGTTACATTGAAGAATGGTGGTATAATTTGTTGTATCACCTTACAATATATTATCCATAACAAGGAAATACTTTGAAAGAGTTAGAAATTTAGAATTAATAGAAATTTATATATCTTTAAAGTGAAACTAAAATTATAGTTGAATAGTTTCAAAAACCAAGTCTTAACAGGAATAAAAAACTCCTCTGATACCAAATGTTGGTTAGAGTAGAGTACTCAAAGAGGGGGGGGGGGGGGTGAATTGAGTATCTTTAAAAAATTTCTGTTTGAAAATCTTTCTTAAAAGATTCCCCAATAAAAATAAATACAACCCGGTTAATCAAAGCAATACGGTTATGAAAGTTTGACTGTTAACTTCTCATAAGATTAATTAATTATCAGTAATATTAATATCAATTATTAATATTACTTTTTAATCTATTATAATAAGGCAAAATAATTATAACTTCTTTACAAGATTAAATATCAAAGTAAAACTAGTGATTTCTAAATTATCCAGTAAAATAAAGAAAAATAAATTAAAAAACACAACAGATATAAATCAACAGGTTCAGTCTCAAGCTGAGACCTAATCCACTCCACTTGGTGATCACTTACCACCAAGAAGTTTATATTAATAAACTTGATCTACACCCTGGATTGGGGTAAACAACAGTGCACAAGACTATCTAGGTCACACAACCTCTTCCACAATTTTTCGTGGGTAAAAACTACCAGGTCACACAGAGACCTCTTCCACACTTATCTGTGGGAGTAAACAAGTGTAAAAAGATATGAGAGGAAGGATATCTTGTATACTTCAGTTTAGTACAGGTGACAATGTGTGTTTTTATACAGACACACACACACACTACTCGAAAGCTAAAAATATTACACAACAAAGAAAATATGACGAGATAAGGTTACAAGTGCTATGAGTGTTATTCTATGCATCTCTAGACTTCTCGGATAAAGAAGATGAATGAATCGAGTCCTCTTGCGACAAAAAAAGTATCTTAAGTTTGGTGCTCTGGTTTCCAGTTAGATCTGGCTCATGTTCTTTGAGAAATTTGTGTTTCGAATATGTTATTATCTCCGATCTATGGTATTCTAGATTTTTGATTCATGAATGCTTCATGTTTTCTTCAGATTTATATTGTTGCATGTGTCCATTCTTTTGGCAAGAATTCTCGCACTTTTGCTGCTCTACCACATATATGTTTTAGGGCTGCGCTTTTCTTTTTATTCTTGGAGTGCATGTTTTGAAGCCAATAGGATGAATGTATTCTGCACCTCATACCTCGTACTATCAACTGACATGTCTACAAAGAAATATTAATTATTTCAGTGTATTTAAAAGACTCAAATATGACCATTAGTAATTAAATTAAAAATGAAAAATAGATTAAATAATGGTGTCACAATCTATTTGGAAAATGGTGTCACTTGGAAATGGTGTCACAATGAAACAATATCTCCTTCTTTTCCTTTGAGTGGTGAGACAGTCATGATGGAATAGTTTTATAGATATCGGGAATCGGTAGCACATATGCGGTGTTAGGATCACGGTGTCTGGTCACAGTGTCTGGTCACAATATCTGGTCACAGTGTCTGGTCATGATGTCTGGTCAAGGTGTTTGGTTCATGGTGTCTAGGTCACAGTGTCTGGTCACGGTGTCTGGGTCACGATGTCTGGGTCATAGTGTCTGGGTCATAGTGTCTAGGTTACAGTGTCTGGGTCATGGTGTCTGGGTCATGGTGTCTGGGTCCTTTTCCAAAAAAATAAAACCGGTGGCAGACTCATGATTTCTCAGACTTAGCCAAATATCTTTATATAGACATGAACAGTAATATTCACAGAGTGAATTAGACTTAATAATTCATAAAAGAAATCATTATAGACCAAAGTTAAATATATTTTACAATAATCAAACATAGAACGTAAGATCTTAGATAGGTTTATTTAAAGCATAAAGAAACCAACCATATATACACATGATTTGATATAGATTAAACATGATTAACAAGCTTTACAGAATGTATAGGATTTGTGATCATTAAAACATGATTAACACATGAGGATTCAAACATGGATTTTTAATAAATTTTATGAGTTTGACTGAATTTTTAAATCCATTCCCTTGAAATACTCACTCAAAATATTTTTCTAGTCCTGTGAGGTATTTTGAACCACTTTGATATATTCTTTCTAATACCCACACTTTCTTGAGGGAAGCTTGGATTTTGTGTGAGAACTATAATTTGTGATTTTTATCTTTCAAATATTTGTATTTCTTGGAATTTTTTTGATATGAATGAGGAAATACTTTTTCTATCCACATATTAACTTGATACCCACCTTTACATCTATCTTTCATTAGCCCTTAGATGCCATGAATTGTCTTATAGGTTTAAGCCACATTACAAGCCTATTTTTCCTTAATTACCTGCACTCTTATCATTTTTGAATGGATATTTTAAGTTTGAGTGTGGGGGAAGGGACTTTCATGTGTGTTCTTTGGGATTTGTTTAAATTTTTGGTGGTGTGAGGTGTGTTTCATCATTATGGGCTATGTATTGGGCTTGAGTCAAAATTTTAGTATGCTTCATTTGTTTCATCTGGTTCTTCAAAAAAAAATGAAAAATGGAGATGAGATTAAATTACTCATTGTACATTATTTTATGAATCATGTACCTCTCAAAAATAAAGTTCATGATTGTAATTCATTCATTGTATTCAATTTTAAGCTCATCCTCTATGAAAAAAAATCAAAAAAAGAAGAAAATAAAGCTGTGCCTTTCTGGAGATTTACAAAAAAGGGAGAACTTGGATGATATAATTATTTTTAATCATTTCTAGGAATGGGGTGGTGTTGTGTTTCACATTCTCAAGGTAATTTCAATGAGGTTCATCCTATTTTTCACTTGATTATTCATACATTGTACTAAAGAGTCAAATATCCTCTTTCTGGCCTTAAATTCTTTTAATCATTTTCCCACCAACCCCAAAACATAGATTCATTTGAACCTTTAATTAAATACTTCATGAATGAATTCATTTTCATGTTCCACGCTATGGAGAAATGGTAATTTTCACAAGACTATGGTGATACATGCAATTTCTAATTATGATAATAACTCCAGATTCAATTTCTCTTGAGTGAAGAGTGACAAAAAGTTCAATGAGAGGTAGGTTGTGATTGGGCCATGGATGGATTTATGAGGTTGAAAAAATTTAAATATGATGAATGAAAAATATACAGAATTGTTTTTTATAGAATATACATTACTGAATTCAGTTTTGTAAATGATCGTTGATGTTTTCTCATTTTTGATTGTTGTATGAATTTTGATTTGAATATATGATGACTTCCCGAGAGTGCAATGGTTAAGTGTGGGGGACTGATGAATCTTAGATTTTTATATTTTAATAATATAATTAATTTTTTATAATCCCACCATATTTTTATTTAATGGTGAACCACCACATTTTCAGGTTTTTGTGTTATTTTGAGCTTAAATGCAAAAATGGATTAATTCTGGATTTTTAACATATTTTTATCAAAAAAAATTTTTGTCATTTAATTAAAAATATAATTCCAAATTGAGTTATTCTTTTTTCTAAAATAAATTTTTTATTTACTTCAACTTTTTCTTCTGGACCAGGTGATGATTTGAGCATCTAGAGGCTTAAAAAAATCAATAAATATGAACAATTGTTTGGACAGATAACATGGACCCCACATCACAGACGGAGGCATAAATCAAGATAAAGTTTCCAAATTAATTGATTCTAATTAGAAATGAAATCCAATTCATAGATTCGCATCCATAGTAAATATTAAGAGAAAATTCATTCATTAACAAATTAGTTTAATGAGTCAAATATTGAGAAAAATTAGGAAACAAACAGGTAGAAAAAGTGGTGTTAAGTAATTAAATTATATCTTCCACACCTCGTATCCAATGGATCCTAAAATTTGAGGGTGAATGTATACTGTAATTTAGAAAAACTCTATAAAAGAGTCCATAGGGATATTCTTCTGAAAAAAGAGAGTAAATTGGGAGAACTTACAGGGAAGCAGTGTTGCAGGATAGGCCACGACATCATTACAAGCCATAAAACAACATTACACATCATGTAATTACATTACACGATGTGAAAATTTTCAGGATGCATTTTCAGAGGATATTTCACCAAGATTCATGAATATTGTTCATTGAGGCATTACATGACTTGTATGAACATTAAATTCCATGACGACAGTAGGACACTAAATATTAAATATGATGCTGCAATGTTCTATGTGGGATTTTGCCTATAAATTGAGGCCTCAACCACCATTAAAAATAATTCTAGGTGAGAACTAAAGGAATCATTGCAATGAAAACTAAAGAAAAACCATATATGAGGAACATTCCATGAATTGACCAAGATATGATGGGATAAAACTCCATGCGATGGTGGTCAGCGAAGATCCAAAGGCGTTTCCCTTTTGAGTTTGTGTATCTCATTGTAAAATATTTTCATTTGAATCATCTTGGAAATTATTTGCATGAATGAAGAAGGCCTATTTATATCTTATTTAAAATTTCATCTATTTTGTTCTTAATTTTTTATCAACTTATTAATGTAAAATAGTTAGCTTGTTGTTTAAACTTCTTTGGGTGAGGTCTCCCCAGTGAGCACAACAAGATAAACTAGTTTCGATTGGTCGGAGGTCTTTGGACAATCAGATCACATTCATAAACGGATAAAAACCCATTTTGAGGTCTCGATATGGTTTATGGTCAAAATATGTGGATAACTTGTGGTCTTGAGGTATAAATTGTATAATTTAATTGGAATACATTCATAAAAAATTATAAAGGGAGTGTCTAAAGATCAACGTTTGTCCACTGATGCCTTCTTTAGTTGTTTTCTGTTGTCTGATTTGCTTCTGATTTTAAACCACTAAAGTAGATTTATTATTTCATTCTGATTTTAAGTAATTATTTCAATTCATTTTAAACCCCCATTTTTATATAATTATTGTTTTATATTAGTTATATTTATAATAGTGATAATAGAAAAGTGGTGAGTGTAAGCGGCCTCCTTAAGATCGATCCTAGGGTGTGCCACTATGGTGAATTTTTTAGGAAAATAAGAAATTAATTTAATAGGTAAACATGACCTAAAATCTTGATATCACCGTACCATCCTTATGATTTTCTAAAACCTTAGCTGCCATACTCACGGGGCTACACGCTATGTGTTCATCCATGTACACGGTGTATAGTCAGGTTTTCTCTAGATTTTCAGATCTGATCTTCACACCTTGAATCTGGATTCTCTACTATAGATCCCACCTCAAATCTTACCAGGATGAGTGGATATGGCCGTGATTCATGATTTCTGACCATTTCTAACTGAAAATTATATTTGTTTGTTCATCAGAGGTTCGTCGAACATTCCACACTCCTTGGTTCATTCCGAACATGATTAGTTGATCCCAAAACATTAAAACTACCATCCTCATATTGAAACAATCCCAGATCTATGCTCAGATCATTTATATGTACCTTGATTTCAATTTTGTCATGATTCTAGGGGTCCGATTAAGCTTGGTACCACCTGACAATGTCAAACTAGGACCGCGGGGTCCAACCATTGAAGAACGTGATGAAAATAAGGGGGGAGGAACGTGAACAAAGTTTTAAACATAATTAGTGAAAAGTTATTCGAAAAAAATCAAGAACAAGCATTTGGAGTTAGAAACCAATTAAATAATCAAATTAAACCTAGTACGTAGGTGAATTATCATACCACAATTGGAGAAAATCCAAGAATAAGGATTGATCTGCTCAATCAATTTAATCAAAGGGAATAAATCACCAGTTAATGATTCCTACCTCAATTATGGTTCAATAATCATCGAAGAAAGTGCTCACCAATGATTAAAATGATCCATTTCATTGGTTGTGTCCTGATCTACTCCGATCTGTCATTTCATCATCATCCAAGGTGATTTACAAATGAAGGAGGGGGGAGGAGCTATATAATTCTCCCATTCTTTATGTAGATAACCATGAATAAGTTTCCATGAAATTATTCATATATAAAATTTTTATGCCTAAAAAATGAAACAATTAATTAATTAATTAATCCATTGAATGTACCGCCAATGAGTGAGGAGTCCAAACACCTCATGCCAATATCTTTTAGGTTGTGCCTAGGGTAAACACCACATTCTAGAGTCAAATGTGGTCTTAGATTTATGATCTAAGATTCCATTTAAGATTTATCTCATTTTATTTAAGAATCTAAATGAACACAATATAAAATATATTTAATATTTTAAAAAAATTAATTTCAGGCACACCGGGGCTCAGAATCACATGTCGTCTCTACACCTAGCTTTGGAAATATATATAGAAATATTTTAAAGTATTAAAAAGAAAAAACTGAGTCTTTAAATCATTCCCTAATTTAATATTTTCTTCCCTAAAAAGAAAAACTAAGAATAAAACTTGGGATGCTAAGCCCTCACTTGGCTCTTCTGCTCTTAAGAACTCTCCTGTATGTTCCCGTGCGGCCACAACACACAAACCAAAGGGATGGTCCATCCTTGTAGGGTCCTCTTATGCCGATCCTTGATCACCACTGGGTGCATCTCAAAGGTGGATCCATCCTTGATGTAAAACTATCCCCAGTCTATAACTTGTGTAGGGTCATTCACATATCTCCTCAGTTACGACATGTGGAAGGTGTCGTGCACCCGCTCCAGCTGTGGGGGTAGGGAAAGGTGGTAAGCAACCACACCAACCCAATTAATGATCTCGAACGACTCAATGAATCTCGAGGATAGCTTTTCTCCCCAGATGAATCTCTGAAATCCTCATCATGTTGCGAATCTCAAGAAAATTTGGTCTCCCTGATCAAACTTCAAGGGCATACGATGATGATCTACATAAGATTTATGTCTTCTCTAGGTCATTATCTTCCGCTTATGGATGAATTGAACCTTATATGTCATCACCCACACCATCTTTGGTCCCACCAGATATGTCTCACCAATATTATTCCTTCACAAGGGTAACCTATAGGGTCTCCCATATAGGGTCTCAAAAGGTTACATGCTGATTTTAGAGTGGTAAATGTTTTTTTATGAAAACTCTACCAAGTTAAGGTGATCCTCCCAGCCTCAACCGAATTATAACATGTAATCCCTAAGCATATCCTCCAACACCAGGATTATGGGATCAGTCTTTTCATTGGTCTAGGGGTGAAATCCCATACTCATACTCATTTGGGTCCCAAAATCCTCCTATAAGGCTCTCCAAAATCATTTCAAAAACCACACGTCGCGATCAGATATAATCATCAAGGGAACCCCATGAAGGAGAATGATCTTTCATACGTACAACTACCCCAAAATCTCTACCAAACTATTCTCCCTGATAGGAAGGAAGTGTGCTGACATCATGAATCGATGAACTATCACCCAGATGGAATCATGGACCTTCACTTTCCATGGAATTCCTATGACATAGTGCATGGATATGCTATCCCATTTCCACTTTGGGATCTTAGGGGGACACAAAAAACCTGATAGAACTTAGTGCTCAACCTTCACCTTCTAACAGGTGAGACACTAAGAGATGAAATAATCTATGATTCGCCTCAATCTAGACCAAAAAAACTACCACTTAAGGTATCTATACATCTTCTCCATACCAGGATTCACAACTAGGGGAGAAGTGTGAAACCATTGCATCACCTCCTCCCACGATGTGACTGGGACTATCGTCTATCCCTAAAAAAGAATAAAATGATTCCATCCTTAATAATATCAATCTGGTGATATTCCTATGAACATACAATCAAATAAGACCTCATAGTAAATTTCTCCTTGATGGGACTCTCTGACACACTCAAGAAGAGAATGAGTCAACACCATCGACTGCAGAAAAGTTGTACCCTTCTGCTCCACCATGGTTAGCTGTAAGGAGGAAAACTACTCCAAAGCCTCCTGAACTAAGTGATATTTGGAATTCATACTAAGGGAATTTTATACAATGTTGACTTTCCACCAATTATAGACTATATTTAAGTCTAGGATCTCCAACCAGTGCCATTGTCTCAGGTTTAGGTCTCTCTGTGAGAAGACGTACTTCAGAATCTAATGGTCTGAGTAAACCACAAAGCACTTTCCCAGAAGGTAGTACCTCCACATCCTTAGGGTGATGACTACCACTTCCAGCTCTAAATCATGAGTCACATAGTTCTTCTCATGGGGTATCAACTACCTTAACCTGTATGTGATAACTACCTATCATTTCATCAACATGCAGCCGTGACTATCTCATAAGGAATTAAAATACACTATGAATTACATGATTTCCTATGATAGTCTCAACACCGGATCACTCTTCATCCTCAACCTAAACTGCTCAAAGGCCCTCTAACACTACTCAGACTAGGTAAATGGATGCCTCTTCTGAATCAGGGTTGTTAAAGGGGATGAAATTATGGAAAATTCTACCAAAAACCTTCTATAGTACCCTACCAAAACAATAAATATCATCACCTATAACATTCCCTTGGGTGGATCCCAAGTAAGAACTGCATCAATCTTCACTGGATACATGACTAAACCATTCTTAGAAATGATATTCCCTAGAAAGTGAACCTCATGTATCTAGAACTGTCACTTCAAGACCTTTCCATAATGCTGGTGCTCTTGAAGCATATCTAGGACCATCCTCAAGTGATCTTCATGTTTCTCCTATGACATAGATTATATGTGCATTTTTGTCGATGAAGACGACCAAAAATTGGTCCAGGTATGGTTGTAAGACCTAGTTCATCAAAGGAATAAACACTACAGGAGTGTTTGTCACACCAAAGAGCATCACTAGTAAATCATAGTGTCTTTAGTGACATAAGAATTCCAAATTTAGAATTTTAGCCTCGTAAACCCTCAGCTGGTGGTAGATGGACCTAAGATCGATATTTGAGAACCATCTTATACCTCAAAACTATTCAAATAGTTTTTCAATCCTCAATAAGGGGTACTTTTTCTTTATCATGGCCTGGTTCAGGTGACGATAATCCATGCAAAGATGTAAGCTCCCATTTAATTTTTTCACAAACAACACCGAATCTACCTAGGGGGACACACTGTGTCTGATGAAAACTTTATCTCAAAGGTCCTCAAACTGCAACTACATATCCTGAAGCTCATTAGGGGCCATCCAATATGCTTCAGAAGATATATTAGTGGTGTTGGGATGAATTCCAATACAAAACTCCATCTCTCGTCTTAGAGTTAGTCTCTCAACATCCTCAAGGAATATGTCCATATAATCCTCCACAATTGAAGGAATCTAGATGCATGAAGAGACAATTTCCCCAAGGGATATACTAGTTAACTGATGGCTTAGGAGATACAACTTCATAATCGTAGAACCCACTTAGCCCATCATGATATCTCTCTCTTTAGACTAGAAGAATCTCATCCCATAAGTACGTAGGCAACTGACTTGTATGCATTAACAGTCAATCTGGTATCAGACTATGGAAAACCAATCCATAACCAAAATGAAATCATAATGTTATATTATAATGATCAAAATTTTCCCCTTGAACCTCTCTCCACTAAGTGATAGCTCACACTGTTGGTAGATAAAAGATACAAAAAGAAGAATTCCTTGTAGAAACCTCAAGATAAAGATGCTAGGCTAGTGCCTAAACTGGGAACTCCATATCTATCACCAAGAGTATAGAGATAAATGAATTACTGGAACCTATGTATACTAACAATTAATCAAGAGTAGAAAATACATAGATCATACCTCTAATCATCTCGTGCACTGCAGGATCATAAACCTCTAAATCTTGCAGTTATCTGCGGCCTTGGTCACCAACTCCCTGAGCTTGATGTAGGATGCCTAGTGATGGTGGTGGAAGGATCTCATATAATCATCCACCACCCATGGATCCTCTTGCTACTATTATAGATCTAACTCCCTAGGGGCCTTCCTGCCCTCACCTGGGAGATCCCCGGTCATGGCACTGCCTTTGTCATTATGGATCATCAACTATCTTCTAGTGCAATTTGGAACATCTGGTTGGGTAGAATCACACCATGTGATGTCACCCATCATAAGTAAAGAACCAACCCTCTTCAGGATGACCTAGAACTCTATTCTTCCTATAACCACATTCCTAATTTTGATCATGGGGAGGTATCATATGCCAAGATCCTAGCATCTAGAATCTACTAGCTACTTCAGATGACTCAGCTCTGAGGCTCCACTACCATCTCCAACTGCCTAGCATCCCTCTGACAGAAATATCTCTATAACTTGTGCCTTCTCTATCACCCCATCATAGGCGGGGATGCCCAATGGCACAACACTGGCTCATATCTTTCTATGGAGTCCCTGCTCAAACTTCTGTGCTCCAAAGTAGTCATCCTAGATCATGTCAAGGGAGTACTATGTAAGGTATGTGAACCTCATAAAATACTCATCCACCATCATCCCTCTCTAATACAGCTTCATAAGTTCCCAAATATAGACTAAGCGCAAATATGAGGGGTAGTACTCCTCATGGAATAGTTGTCAGAATTCAGGCCACAAGGGTGTCGACTCATCATGAATTTGCATAACAAGGATCCACCAGCACCCACATGATCTATGGAAAAGGATAACTTCTAGTGAAACCAAAATATCTTTCGGGGTCCAAACAATCCTGGAGATATATACCACATTCTCTATAAAATCCTCTAATGCCTGAGGATCTGGCAGGCCATGGAACCTCAGTAGCCTATGGCACTAGAACTCTCAGAGTGTGATAATCCTGCATGAATCCTCAGTATTATCTATTGGAACAATCTACTACTTGATAGGGGAGGTGCTGCTACCTTCCCACATAGAGTAAGGGGGTCACAGGATAGACCCCGAAATGAGGCCTCATCACCCATAAAATATTTTTCATGATCCAAAACTGTCATCCTAAATCAATTTCTTTACGGAGGTATCCTGAAAGTTATCAAGACATACCGTAGTCAAATGAACACACACACACACACACACACACATATATATATATATATATCATCAATGGGGATATTAATTGACAAGGATAATCAAAGAATTAGTACTATATGATTCATGTACCATTAATCCTTGCAACAAATATCTTGGTATGCTGAGTTGAAAAATAGGTAGTCAAGGTCCCGGTGAATGGATACGTCAGCCACCCGCACCATTACCAGACTCCCTGGCCTAAGAGCCACACTCGAGACACTTTGACATTGTTTCCCTAAACCCAAAATAATCCTTATAAGGGTACTAGTCCAAACCAAATCCCAAGGATCGAACCAACTTTGATACTAATCTGTCATAACCCGACCCAAGTTGGGGCTCGATCTACAACTTCCCCAAGCTAGCCTCCATATGTTAGGGGTTCCTGACCAATGCTGTAGGCTTAACTTGTATGGGGAGGCCTTTTCCAAATTACCCGTATTCACACACACACCCATATCGATGTAAAAGTTCACAGGGAAAGAGTAAAAGATGCAACACAGCTATAAAGTAAACCATTCATGCATAAACCTCTAGATAGTACAAAAGTATAGTAGTGTAACTAAACATAAAGGGAAAAAATACACACCCAATCATAAATAAGTACCAAACTAAAAAAACTAGAAAAGTAAACTATTGAGAGATCCTTGCTTGAGATCTTGAAGCTACGACCACTGTATGAGGTCTAAAGCACTCAGTATCCCTAAGCTCCTCTGAAGTCACCACCGACTTTTCCATCATCTATATAAGACATGACACGTGAATGAAAATCCCATATAGGGGTGGGTATATACATACCCATTAGGAAACCCTTAAAGTTAAATGGGGAGCAGTAAGAGATACAATAGGAACTAAAATATAGTAGATGCAAGATATAGTTAAAGAGAACAACTCAACACAAACCAAGAGTGAAAGTAAACTCATTCAAACACAAGGGGTTAAACACAGTGAGTAGATTAACTACCCATTGAGTCTTCTCCACATATAATAAGAGATTAGACTCATCCAACCATGAGAATATAAACATAAAAATCACATGGAATACCCTGTGCGTCTTCGCTTCTCTTGTAAGAAGAGTAACCAAATCCAAAGTGTTGATAAAAAAGAATATATATATATATATAACCAGTAAAAAGAAACCCAAATGAGAGAGTAAGAGGAACTCTAACTCACAGTTTATCCCAAGATAAAGAGTATCCAATAGTTCTAAAAGTCCATCAATGATGCCCAACATCTCATGCATTTTCCTAGAAGTAACCATCTAAGTAAAACCATGCCTCTTCATTATGCCACATAGTCTAGGGTCCTCAAACATGAAGTGTAGGACTAGTTCCCTAGTATGTCAGTGGGTTACACTCTGTAAGTATCCATAGAGGACCCATTCCAATGCCAATTATAGGTTCCACTATGGTGTCATGAGGACCTACTCCCTATACTAATAGGGGGTTCCACTTGGTAGGTAGAGTACATGCACCCATATTGATGGAGGGTTCCACTCTATAGGTTGAGGACCCATACCCTAGTGTGACCGAGGGGTTCCACTTTGGTCATCGAGGACCTGAACCCTAGTCAGTTTGGGGTTCCACTCATAAGGTAGCTGTAGAGGGCCCGCATCCATGATGATGGAGGGTTCTTCTCTAGTGGTCAAGAATCAATGCCTTGGTGTGACAAGGGTGTTCCACTCTAATCATATTAGACCTGTTCCTATGCCGATGGGGGGTTCCACTCTGAAGAAGCCTCTGGTCATCCTTCTCAATCACCGCCATTATTGGGCATTTCATCAATAAACATCATTCCTGGAACATTCCATATCATATCTCAAAAGTGAAAACTAAGGGCACTATTATTCTCTACGCAGAAAACACTCATGATAAGCTATTCATGGGAAAAAATATGAGTTCAAACGAAGAAGATAAAAAACCTTGAAGTTTCCTAAAAAGGAAACAATGAGTACATGATGTGCGAGGGGACCCACATGATGAGTGAGGGGACCCACATGTCGTGTGGTCCTGATCCACCTCCTATTTGTGTCCTTAGATAAAACATGTCCCCCAACCCATGTAGTAGTACAAGTTGTGTAGGTGGAGTAAAAGGAATGTACAGACTAAATGGGACTAGAACATACCCTACTGACCGTGTCCATTTACGGGACCCTGTGTGTGTGTACTGACCCCGTGTCTGTGTACTGACCCCGTGTCTGTGTACTTTGTACATGGTGTGTTGCCTTAAACGGGGTGACACCCATGTGATATAGTTGTGTCTGTGTACTCAGGTACACAACTGTGTAATCGGGTACACATCTATGTACTTCCACAAGGAATCTTGTCCGTGTGATCCGTCACATGGGTTACCCATCTGAGGAAGGGGTACACGAAATTTAGTAGGGATACATGCCATGCCATCCTTATGATTTCCCAAAACCCTATCCACTGCACTCATGAGGCTACATGCTGTTTGTTCATCCATGTATATGGCATGTAGATTGGTTTTCTCTATATTTCCAAATCTGATCTTCACATATTGAATTAGTCCTCTCCGCCATAGAACCACCTCAAATTCATTCGGGATGAGTGGATCTAGATGTGATTCATGGTTTCCAGCCTTCTCTTGTCATAAATCTTCTTCTTTTGTTTGTCAGAGGTTCATCAAATGTTCCACATACCTTGGTTTGTTCTTTACTTGATTTGTTGATCCCAAAACATTAAAACTATCATAATCATCTCACAAATATCTCTAATTTGTGCTTAGTTCGCCGATCCATGCTTCAGTAACGATTTTATCACGATTTTGGGGGTTCTATTGGGCTTGGTACTACCTGAAAATGTCGAATCGGGACCAAGTGGTCTAACCGGTTAAGAACACGATAAAGAAAAGAGGGTAAGGCAGAAGAATTTTTTTTAAACATCATTGGCCAAGGATCAAGAATGGTAATATGGGGTTAGAAACCAATTAAATAATCAAATCAAACCTGGTATATAGGCGCACACTCAGGCCACAATTAGAGCAAATACAAGAACAATGATCGATATGCTCAATCAATTTAATCAAAGGGTGTAAATAATTAATTAACAAGTCCTAAAAAGATTATGGTTCGATCTTAATTGAAGAACATGCCCACTAACTATTGAGAAGAGTCATTGTGTTCACTTCATTTTGATCTACTCTGATTTGACATTTCATCATCGTCTGAGGTGATTCAACAACAAAGGATGAAAGAGGATCTATGGAATTATCCCAGGGTTTATGTGGCTAACACTGGATAAGTATCCGTGATAGTATTCTTATATAAAATTTTACTATATCAAAAATTAAAAAATTAATTAATTATTTAATTAATTAATTATTTCACTGAACATACCGCCAACGAGCATGGAGTCTGAAAACCCCGCGTCGACCCCTTTTAGGTTGCGCCTAGCGTAAAAATTTTGTTCCAAACTTAGCCATGGTCTTGGATTTCTGATATGATCTTCCATTTAAGAGTTATCTTATTTTCATTAAGAAGATGCACATTTGCAATATAAAATATATTTAATATTTTAATAAAATTAATTTCAAGCACACTAGGCCTCAGAATCACATGCTGTCTCAGCGCCTATCTATGAATATATATATATAAATATTTCAAAGCCTTACAAAGAAAAAAAATGAGTCTCTAAATGTATTATGAAGTAGTCTAGAGTTCCCAAGCATGTTGACAACAATAAAGTTGTATATTCTATCATGATTTATCCATACTAAATAACAATTAATACAATGGAAGAAGTTGCTGCCATTAATAATACTACATGAATAATAATCATTTGGAAAAGAAAGTTTAAGTTGGTGTAGATATTTTATCTTGTAGCATAAAGATAATTAAGATACTCATTACGTATAATTATTGTGGTAGATTATTGCATTAATTGAGTTTTAAGGTATAATTACAATTAGAGAAGAGTTTTTTAGAGTATATAGAATGATTGGAATTTTATCTCTATGAATAAACTAGTTTAAGGTTCTTTATATGATATTCTACATGGAGAATATGTTTAATAAGATATGAGAAATTTGAGGAAGAAATTAATAGTTGATGGTGGCCCCCTAGATGATGATTTATATGTTATATTAATGCTGACCATATATAATGATCTTGAGACAACCTTGAGAGGATAGTGAATCTAACAATCTATATATTTCACAAAAAATAAAAACGCTAGAGGGATGTCTATATGTAAGTTGACCAGCATGTTTAGTTATCCAGGCAGTACTTGGCGAATTACCAAGTCAAAGTCAGAACTGAATAAAGTTCATAAATGGTTGAAAGAGACAAGAGATTTTGAAAATAACAATAAGAGGTGGAATGCCAAGGAGTAATAAAACAAAAAATTGAAGATCCTAAGAATGATGAGTATAAGGTAAACTTTAGATGAAAACATAGCAAATGAACCAAGCATATATATTTTCACACAATGTAAGGGAAATACATATACCCCTTTCCAAAAACCACAGAATGGTTTCCAAATCACCATATTAGTGTCATTCGGTCATAAGTTTAGTTATAAATCATCATGAAATCCAAATTCAACTCCAATCATTACCTAATAAACTTTGATCAACATCATCCTTGTCTCCATCTCCACTCCATGATACCGGGACCTATATGATGATTTTCTTGAAAATTAAATAGTGTTTTATATTTAAATTTAAACTTAAAACCAATAAAAGTTTGTGCACTAAATGATTATGAATTATTTTGATTTAACTTCTCACTAAAACTATCCATAGTTGCAATATCAATAGGTATACAATCAAAACAGATTCTGATATAATTTAATTAATGCTTCTATAGAGCAATGACCTTTGTATCTTTTATCTTTATATGATCCCCATATTCTTGAATTTTTATTTTCATTAGAACAAAATCCATTTTAGCATATCTAGGTAGGGAGTAACTAAAACTAGGACTAGATGTTTCTACAATACCCAGTGGAATGTCAAATACCTCAGATGATAATGGTCCAAAACCCATCCCGTGCAAGTGACCAAAATGCTCCTTCCTAAGGACTTGACCAACTGAATCATCCCAGGAGATCGAGAAGGAATGCATGGGATTGGAATCCCATAGTTATTTTATTTTTACCTATAAATAAAATATCATTCATATTTATAGTGATACATATTAACATAGTGAAATATGAAAATAAGTTATTATAATGAAAAATGAATTCATACCCTAGCTTCTTTAGAAGGATCATTCATATAACTCCCATCAATTTTTTTATGAACCTCCAACAAAAGTTTTGTTCGGGATACTTGGTGCCCTAAATTCTTTGGCTTAATTAAACAAAGATAAATCAATAATTTAATATATGAAACAAATAATGTAATCTTATAAATATTTAAACCAATTCAAATATTACTAGAGTTGATCTATTTTTGAAAAAACACTTTGACCTGACAATGTGGGGGATGATTAGTTTATCTTGACTTGATGCATTTTTCCTTGAAGCATCTTGAAATAAATAAAATTTAATTTAATAGTAATGTATTCCATGTCATCTACATTTCATAATCATGTAGATATGTAAAATTAGATTAATATAATAATATATATTTCAATACCACATGCTTCTCATGATGATGTCTATCAACAAACACCTTCCACTACTCTCTGGGTACCACTTTAGGTACCTCATCATACTACTATTGAGTGGTCAATGATGTATCATTGAATTCATTCCATAATCTTTATTTAAAATATTTCCATTTCTTACCCAAAATTTTCAACTTCCACTTTCATATGATAATATCAACAATGTTAAAGTGGAATAACATCAGTACAAATAGATTCATTTTTAAAATATTAGAATTTAATTACATAATTATATTCAATTACGCCATAATCTATTAAAATTACCTTTATCTGGGAATCAAAGACTTCATTATTATAAGATTTAGGCATATGACTCCAACCATAATAGGTAATAAAAAGGGTAATCTGCTCTTCCTCCAACTTGTAACAATCCGTGTTTTGGACTAAGTAGAAATTCAGAATGAATTTGAACCTTTTCAATTATTTAATGGGTTGTTTTTAAAACCAAGATCTAGAACTCAATTCTAAGAGTTAGAACCTCTCAAAGTGATATTTTTGGACTTGGGTGAAGACCCGTTAAGTTTCATGGGTGGCTCGAGGATTTTCGAGAGTGCTGGACCTAAAAACATCAAGTTTTGAAAGACTTAAGAGGGCGCATAGTTTTTCTAAAACTGTACAGCCGATAGCAGGAGCTGTATTACATTATATAGGTGATGCAGAGGCATTTTTTACATACTTCACATGGTTTTTAGAACCATTCACCTAGCCCACATGATTTATGTTTTGAGGCCGTACCTTGACATTGTTCATCACACGATCTATGCATGGTTAGGGCAACCTAGTAGAACAAACTATGTGAGGGGAGTCTCTTAAGCAGGGGGTTCCACACAGTCGGTGCACGATTTGACTAACCGTGCGGCCCAAACCATGTAGTGTATTATTTTTTAAGAAATTAATTAATTTTAAATTAAATAAAAATAAAAATAAAAACACTCATCCTCACCTTCTCCCCCATACTTGACGCATAACAATCCAAGGGTGTTCCACTTTGATGCGCAACACCCCTCTCCCAGCTCCCCTCTTCTTCGTTGATTTCTCCACCAATTCCATCGGTTCTTTGTTCAAAGTTTTGAGGTAAACCTCTCTACTCCCTCCTCTTTCGCTTCCGGCTGATTATTGGTCTTCCCTTTTCTCTATTTTATTTCAACCAAATACCCTAGGGTTAGGGTTTATTTCAATTTTGGGTTTCTTTTGTTCTAGGGTTGTGAAAATGGTCTCTCGAGACCTGTTCTTGTGTGTTCCGACAATCACTGCCAAAGGTGAGGCTGTTTGGCCTAATTCAGTTCAATACAACCATATGAGGTGATATTTTCTTTCCACCACTTGGTTTTTCACCTTCTAATTTAGGTTTCTTATTTTTTAAGGTTTTTAGTAATTTTTGTGTAGTGCATTGGACTATTCTGTGTGGTTTTGAGTCACTGGACCTAAGGTGACTCACCTACATATGCATAGGTAAGTATATATGTATATGTTGGTTCCCCCGTTATGTGTATATTCATCTATGGTAGTGAATATACATGTATGGGTCTAGGTGTGTCTATGTATATATATAAAAATGAATTTGTTGGGCAGTGGATACTAGTATATGAATATAAGAATATATGTAAGGATCCCCTTGCACATGTTCATGGCCATGCATATGTGTGCATTGGGGCTAGGTGTCCTTATATGTATGTTAAAGTGAACATACTTAGTTGGGGAGAAATAGATTCTAGTTAAAAAGCGCTAAGAGCCAAAATATTCAGTTTGGTTCCACCCTGAGGTAGGATCCCTTTCCATGCCCTGTTTATAATAAGAAAGCATTAATTATTTAATTGCTTGGGTTCACACTTTTATTTAATGCTTTCTTAGTATGGTAGTTTATTTCTAAAATTCTTCCTACGATAAATTTACTGAATTGATAAATGAGATAAATGTCTGCTTGAATAGAAATGTAATTATTTTATAATAAAACCCCTCTAATGGAGGTGTGCTGCCTTCATGCTAAAAATATAGAAATCAGAATTTTGTCTTTGCTTGGTTTGATGAATGTGTGTTGCTTATGATTTGAATCTATGGATGAAAAAATATATGGTTAAGACCTTGTCCTATTTTAATAAATGAATGACTTTCCTTTCTAATTTAAGTGTCCCTTGTCCCCTGTGTAATTTATTTAACCCAATACACCCTATGGGTGTTTGGACTTATTAGGCTTGGAGTTTCCCATGTAGGCATTTGAGAAGTTATAATGACTTAATGAATAACAGGAATTGGTTATGATAAAGGGGTGTGTATGGGAGGTTTAATGATATAGTTCCATCCATTTAATAAAATGACCTTGACATTTGAACCCTTAAATCAATTTTCCATGTTTTGGAAAATTGAGTGAGAATGACCTTGAGTAGGATGGATCATACTAAAATGGAATGAATTGAATAAACGGTTTAGCCATAATGAATTATTTGACTTGTATTAAATAGTTTAAATAAATTTTATTCCTTTATAATGGAAATAGAATATGGATAATGACACACATGAGAGTCCCTTGCCTCATGTAATGAATTTAATGTTATCACTATGTTAATTTTTTGATTGAAGTACATAAGATGGTTTTCCTTAAGTAAAATTGTGAATGAGGTTGTTTATATCTAATATGGTAAGGCAACATGAAATGCATAAAAATTACTACCTTATTAATCACAAAATAATTTATGACAAATATTTTATGGTATTGGGTAGGAGGTAGTTTACCCCATGCCACTTATGTGTGCTTATGGGTGAGAGGCAGTTTACCCCATGCCAGTTGTGTATGCTTATGGGTGGGAGGTAATTTTAACCCATGTCAGATTTATATATACATGATATGGGTGGGAGGAATGATTACCCCATTCCACTTATGATTACGTTATATCGTATTCTTGAATGCCAAGAGACTAAGGGATCTTGGTATTGGGTTAGGGGTAGGTCATGAGAGCTCCCATGGAATTTGGATGGCGGTGGAACATCCTGATCCACCCTAGAACATATTTGAAATGAGAGAATGTCAAGAGACTAAGGGATATTGGTATTGGGTTAGGGAAATACTGTGAGAGCTCCCCTAGAATTGGATGGTATAGGTATGTCCCGATCCACCCCAACTTAGATCTAATGCATGGAGGCCAAGATACTAAGGGCTCTTGGACTTGGGTTAGGGGTAGACCGTGAGAGTTCCCTTGAAATTAGATGGCAGAGGTATGTAAAAATCAATGAAAACTTGTATATATATATACATATATACTGCTACTATATATATATATATATAATATTTACATGATAGGACTCTTATCCCAACAATGAGCCGAAGCTGGTAGAGCCGTCAGGTGTCCCTCAGGAACCTAGAGGGGTGTTCACTTATTTATGCAGTTTTTTTATTAAATTATTCTCTACCTTCACACTGAATAATGTATATCACACAAGATAGGGATTGACATCGTGGGTTCCATCCTTCTAATATTTCATCTCACACCCTACTCGAGTACCCCTGTTACCTGAGTAGACCTTATATTTTCAGGATCTAGGTTGTCTGCTATTTTCTTGTACCTAGGAGATAAGATAAAAGGACCAAGCTAGAGCTTGGGATGATCATGAAGAATGACCATGGGGATTTTCTATCCTTTGTTTGTTTCTATACTATATTTTAAAGCATGTTTTATTGTTTACCGCTTTCAATTTTGTATGAATACTATTCCATGCATTCATCTGTTGTACAAACTAGCATTGATCACTTTTTATCAGTTATATAATAATCTGTCTTCTACTACTTTATCATTTCTATTTAATGATTCCTCTATTTCTTGTTATTATTTATACTGTTATACTATTTTTTAGCTCTGATAAGAGGGTATAGTCTCCCCACTATCACCTCCTGAGACCCTCCCTGCTAGTCGGAAACCTTTGACATACATGGATATGTTGTTGAGGCCATTTGACCCACCAGTCTGGCTACTGGTTCGATGGTTAGCCGGGATAGGATACTAAAAAGTGCTATCATATGTTGTTGCATTTCCTTTGTCTTACTATTTTGGGTTGGTTAGATAGGATATTAGGAATATGTCGGCACTTGGTTAATAACTGTACATGGGAATGATCACCCCATGTATGGGAGATGACCAAGTGACCAGGGATGGGATTTTTGTTCACTGTTGTTCGCTGTTACATTTGATATGATTTCACCTCAACCGATTGGTGTACTTTCTTATGCTTATTATATAAGTAATTTATGGTATTTTTACCATTGGAATGATATGGCAAGGAAGCTGTATTTCATAAATCATATAGGCACATAAGAAATTCACATGCCATGTATAGTTCCACGCCATATAGTTTCATTTCTAGAGATGTCTGTTGATTTAATTTTATGCCTTGAGTGATATTCCATGCTTGATTATATAACATGTTTCTATGTTTACTTATTATTATATCATGTTTTGTTTTTTTTATATATATAGTTTTATCATGGTATGAAGAAATATGTGGGTTGTAAATGAATGGGAACTGGGTTTTGATTATAAGGTGTATGGGAACCTTATAATTCGGAAATGGTAACCCACATATTCAAAATATCTTGAGCATAATGTATAAACATGATTATAACTAATGTTAAAATGTAAAGGTTTCTAAGGTTTAAATGCCTAAGATGAATTGGTTAGTAAACAAGAGCCAAATTCCAAACTATAAAGCGTATGGGAACTTTATAGGTTGGTATATGGCCACCTATATAGATGGACTATTATATATTTGAGCATGCTAAAATTTGGAATGGGATTCATTTTGATTAATAGGAGATAATTATCAATCAATGGTGTGTATGGGTGTTTCATGATTTGGGAAATGGAAACCCATGTAGTTGAACTCTTTGTATGTGATTATGTTATAGTGTGAAACATTTATTAATGCAAAGGGTTGTGTGATTTCTAATTTTAAATGAATTGGTTAACTTCTAAATGAAACTAGACCCGAGTAGGTTGGTTGGGAAATGTTTTTATGAGATGACCCATTTGGGTGTTTACAGGATTTTATATTTGATCAACTACTATTGGGTTACTTTTCTAGAGAACCTAGGTTAGATTAGCGGGACCCTCCTAGGTATCCTTAATTAATAATGGAATTGTTTTGTTCAATTGCATAATTAAAATGGGATGTCTGGAATTTTTTAAAGTTTTAAAAATGAAGTTTTGTGAAACTTGACTATTTTGCCTTGATGTGTTAGTTAAATCTTTTAAATGGTTAATGGTTAAATGTGAATAAATGTAAAGGTCTTTTAAATGGAACCCGTAGTGGTGTCTTCTATTTAAAACCCTCGTGAAATATTAGTTGAGTTTCTCTTGAGATGCCTTGGAATGAAAATGATAGCATTATACATGAGCTGCTTTCTTTTTAGCAATGGCTTAGATGATTGGATTTTGATCCTAGTGACTTATGTTATCATGAACCTATGTTAGGGTCAACACGTTTTCTTCATAAGGGGATAACCCATGGTTGGTAGCACCCTTAGAGCTTGAATTTCTTGGTAGTGTTGAGTGTTTTCTACTGTTTGGTGCTGTTCTTGGATGGGATTTAATGTATACATGGCATGGTGATCATGGATAAGAGGAACGTCACATGCCCATTTATAGTTCTTTTGATCCATCATGATTATAAGCGGCTAGATTATCACTTATTTCGACCACTAAGACACTCCTAAGGTGGGGAGTGTCATGCTAAACCTAGTAAATGTGTCCTTCCATTTATAAGGAGCACAACCTAAGAGGACCATTGGGAAATGGTCAGTTTGTGTTTGAATACCTTTGAGGCATGCGAGCCTTAAACCTTTTTGATGCATCGGTAGGTGAGGCTAAGATTCTTTCTATACAAGTAGAATAGTGGTGGTTCAAACTTTATTCCTTCTAGTAGTTGGGTGATTTTGACTATAATATTTTTAAATAATTTTAGTGAACTCGTGTTTAGTGATGATCATGTCCCTATCTTGTCATCATCCTGGATTCACTAAGAGAGTGTCGGTCTTATGCTGCACTGAAGTTTAAAAGCTATTAAGATTGGTGGATAGATATTTCAATGTTGCACACTGAATGCATGGTTTCCTTCATGGTTTGGTCTGGATCGTCACCGGAAGTCGGGTATGTACATTGGTTGACATGTTCGTAGTAAATGCTAGGTTCCATATAGGAAGGCATTGGGGTTCTATTGAAAACACGCCGACCATCCAAGAAGGTCATTTTGATAATAGTTAGTCTTCTATAGTGGATTGACTCGTTATCCATATTTCCAAGTGTTATAGTTAGTGGGTATAATTTTTAGACACATTTCTAGGTGGAGGCGAGTGTTGTGTGTATCATCTAGTGCTTCTCATGAAAAGACATCTTGACTCAGGATTTTAGGTTGATAGAAAATTGATCTTTTGTTTCATTTCGTAAATCATGCTAGGAGCATCATTGTAACACTTG
Organism: Viscum album; assembly: GCA_963277665.1. Lineage (NCBI taxonomy): Eukaryota > Viridiplantae > Streptophyta > Magnoliopsida > Santalales > Viscaceae > Viscum > Viscum album. The sequence continues at coordinate 2,093,152,698 of OY728152.1, forward strand.
AAGACATGATTGTAAGGAAATTCCAATGGTGGTTTGAATTGTATTTTGGAATTGGATGTTGAACGTTAAAGACTAAGGTAGGAAGTACCTTTAGACTTTTCTTAACGAGATGTCGATGATAACTTATCTCTTGGAAAATGGTATCGGGTAAGAGTTGTTTCGATGTTTTGATTGGAAAATGAGAATTGGTTTGGGTTTAAAGGGCTTATGTTCCATATGTTTAAATAGACCCTTAAGGGTGAATTGGGCATTTGGAAATGCAACATGACCATTTGAATGAAGCTTCACAAACTTTTTATATCATGTAATGTTTACATTGTTCCCAAAGGCTTCTCGGGGATGATAAGATTTAAGGTGGGAAGGTTGTAACGATCTGAATTTTGGACCGGATAGAAATTCAGAAAGAATTTGAAAATTTTCAATTACTGAAGGGGTCATTTTTTAAACCGAGATTTAAAACTCAATTCTGAGAGTTGGAAACTATCAAAGTGATGTTTTTGGACTTGGGTGAATACTTGATAAGTTTCCTAGGTGGATCAAGGTGTTTCAGGAGCACATGAACCAAAAAAATAAATTTCTGAAAGACTGTAGAGGGCACACGATTTATCTGAAACCGTGCAGCCCACAGTAGGAACCATGTGGCCTTGTGCAGGTGAGGCAGAGGCATTTTGCATGGGATACACACAATTTTTCAAACCGTGTGCCTAGCCCACACAATTGATGTTTTGAGTTAGTATCTTGACACTCTTCATCGCACAGTCTATACACGGTTAGTCCAACAGTGTGGAAAAAACCTTGCAAGGGGAGTCTCTTAAGTAGGGGGTGCCGCACAGTTGACACATAGTTTGGCTAATCGTGCGGCCCAAACCGTGCAATGTATTAATTTTTAAGAAATTAATTATTTTTAAATTTAATTAAAATAAAATAAAAACACTCATCATCACCCTCTCCCCCATACTTAATGCATGACACCCCAAGGGGTTTCCCCTTAGATGCACAACACCCCCTCCTAGATCCCATCTTCTTCACCAATTTCTCCACCGATTCCACCAGTTATTTGTCCAAAGCTTCGAGGTAAGCCTCTCTGCTCCCTCCTCTTCTGCTTCTAGCCATTTTTTTGTCTTCCCTTTTCCATATTTTCAATTGGATGAACATCCTAGGATTAAGGTTGATTTAGATTTCAATTTTCTTTTGTTCTATGGTTGTGTGAATGGTCTCTTGGGACCAGTTCTTGCATGTTCTAATAACCTCCACTGAAGGCGAGGTGGGTTGGCCTGATTTGGTTCACCACCACCATCCGAGGTAAGATTTTCTTTCCACCACTTGGTTTTTCACCTTATAAATTAGGGTCCTTATTTGTTTTAAGGTTCATAGTAATTGTTTTGTAGTGTGTTGGACTATTCCATGTGGTTTCGAGTCACTGGCCCTAAGGCGACTCACCTGTATATGTATAGGTAAGTATATATGTATATGTAGGTTCCCCTGTTATGTGTATATTAATCCATGGCAGTGAATATACATGCATGGGGCTAGGTGTTCCTATTTATATATATGAAAATGGATATGTAGGTGAGTGGAGACTAGTATATACATATAAGAATATATGTAAGTATCCACTTGCACATGCTCATGGCCTTGCCGATGTGTGCATAGGGTATAGGTGTCCTAATATTTATGTGAAAGTGAATATGCTCAGTGGGGTAGCAGAAGCATCTAGTTAAAAAGTTACAAGAGATGAAATGTTCAGTTTGGATTCACCCTGAGGTAGGATCCCTTTCCTTTCCCTGTTTATATTAAGAAAGAATTAATTATTTAATTTCTTGGGTTCACACTTTTATTTAATGCTTGCCTACTATGATAGTTTATTTATAAAATGATTCCTCAGATAAAGTTTCTGATGTTCTAAATGAGATAAATTACTGATTTAATATAAATGCAATTATTTTATAATAAAACTCCTCCAATGGAGGTGCATTGCCTTCAAGATAAAAATGAAGAAAGTAGACTTTTGTGTTTGCTTGGTTTGCTGCATTTGTGTTTCTTATTCTTTGAAGCTACAGATGAGAAAAGTGATGGTTAGGACATCATCCTATTTTAATAACCAAATGACTTGCCTTTCTAATTGAAGTGTCTTTTTTCTGTTGTGTAATTTATTTAACCCGAGACACCCTATGTGTGTTTGGACTTATTGGGCTGGGGGATTCCCAAGTATGAATTTGAGAAGTTAAAATGAATTAATAAATAACATGAATTGGTTATGATAAAGTAGTGTGTATGGGATAATTTAATGAGATAGTTCCATCCATTTAATTTAATTACCATGTCATTTGAACCCTTAAATCAATTTACCATGTTTAGACAAATTGAGTGAGAATGACCTTTAGTAGGATGGGTCATACTAAAATGGCATGACTTGAATAAATGGTTTAGCCATAATGAATTGTTTGAATTGTATTAAATGCTTTAAATGAAATTGATTCCTTGATAATGGAAATATAATATGGATAATGACATTCATTAGAGGCCATTGCCTCATGTAATGAATTGAATGTGATCACTATGTTAATGATTTGATTGAAGTACTTAATATGGTTTACCTTGAGTATAAATGTGAATGAGTTTTTTTATATGTAATGTGGTTTGGCTATGTGAAATTCATAAGAAGTACTACCTTATGCATCACATAACAATTTATGACAAATATTGTATGGTATTAGGTGGGAGGCATTTTAACCCATGCCAGTTATGTATGCTTATGGGTGGGAGGTAGTTTACCCCATGACAGTTGTGTATGATTATGGGTGGGAAGTACTTTTACCCCATGCCAGATTTAAATATGTGTGTTATGGGTGGGAGGAATTCTTACCTCATGCCACTTATGATTACATTATATCATATTCTTATATTCCAAGAGACTAAGAGCTCTTGGTATTGGGTTAGGGGTAGGCCGTGAGAGCTCCCATGGAATTTGGATGGCAGTGGAACATCCCAATCCACCCCAAAACATATTAAAAATGTGACAATTACAAGAGACTAATGGATCTTAGTATTTGGTTTGGGGCAGACCATGAGAGCTTCCCTGGAATTGGATGGCAGAGGTATGTCCTGACCCACACCAACTTAGATCTAATGAATGGATCCCAAGAGACTAAGGGCTCTTGGATCTGGGTTAGGGGTAGACCATGAGAGCTCCCCTAGAATTGGATGGCATAGGTATGTACCGATCGACCCAAATATATATATATATATATATATATATATATATTGCTACTATATATATATATATAAGTTTGACATGATCAAACTCTTATACCAACAACGATCTGAAGCTGGTATAGCCGTTAGGTGTCCCTCAGGAACCCATACTGGTGTTTACTTGTTTATGTAGTTCTATTTATTATCTCTACATGAAAACTATATACTTTTTATCACACTAGACAGGTATTGATATTGTTGGTTCCAACCTACCGAGATTTCATCTCACACCTTGCTCGGGTACCCTTGGTACCCAAATAGACCTTATATTTGCAGGACATAGGTTGTATTCTGTTTGCTTGTACCTGAAAGATAGGAGAAAAGGACCAAGCTAGAACTCAGGATGCTCATGAGGAATTCCATGGGGATTTTCTATCTTTCATTTTTTATACAGTATTGTAAAAAAAGCTTTATTGTTTAATGATTTAATTTTATTAAGAATAATATGTCATGCATTCATCTCTTGTAGAAACTGGTGTTGGACACTTTTTTTGAGTTATATAAGAATATGTCTTCCATTTCTTTATCATTTATAATTACTACTTACAATGTTACATATTATTATTTATATTATTATACTACTATTCAAATATAATAAGAGGGTATAGTATTCCCACTATCACCTCCCGAGACCCTAGCTTGTAGTGGAAATCCTCTGGCGTATGGGGAGATGCGCTTGGGGCCATGTGACCCACCGTTATGGCTACCAGTTCAATGGTAAGTTGGGTTGGGATGTTAAAAAACTTTCCCAGAATCTCACCAAATAATTCTATAGAATCATCCATGGGGACCCCATAAAAGTTGAATAGGACAACTATATTCAATCCGTTCAGATCCCAAACATCTTAACTATTCATATTTCTCTCTATAGTAACATTATGTGCATATTTTATGAAAAAATAGTTATTAGTATAAAAACGTGAAATAACTTTATTAACATTAAAATTTGTACTTATAACTGTCACCCTCCAATATCCTCACAAAGAAACAGAAGTGACGACCTGCTCCCTTACTACTGAACCTGCTAAATTAGGAGGAAATTACCTAGATGTTGATGGGATGGAGAAGGAGGGTGTTCCAGACAGTAACATAATAGAGGAGGGTGTGAGATAAGATTATGGGGGTAGATAGAGGGTGTCTCAGATGTTGTAGGGAGGGAGACTGATGGATCATCAACTATTTGTGTAGTCGAAGGAATGTCAATTAGGAGTTGACTAGGATTAGTGAAACTCTTCTTCCTTAACCTTCCTATCATTTAATCAAATAAAATTAACTTCAAAACATATATTTCAAAAAATTCATGTTGAATTTTTTTTGAAATGATAACTGATTCATAGTACTGACAAACAAAATATACACAACTATTATAATTAATGACTACACATATAACATAATTGGTTGATAAATTAATGGATGACTACACATACAATCATTTTTTCCTTCAATCATATCATTTTCCTGATCCATCAATACTTAATCTACTTCATCCACCCTCAAAATACTAATATTTTCAATATCATGATGGAAAAATAAGTTCGTTTCTTATTTTTTATAAGATTCAATGTCAGAGGCCAAATGTTCCACTTCATCACCCATATCATACAAGTCTCTTTGTTTTATGTGAAAAACTACATTCCACCCTTCATCCATGACATATTACACATAATATACCATTTTCACTTGTTTTGAGTAGATATACGAATCATGTAATTCATGGCCACTAACATCCATCAACTGAGAGAATTTTACAGAAATAAATTGCAAGGAATCTCTTTTAAAACCCTAATAATATTGACCCACTTTCATTTGAATAAAACAACTAAAAAATTCCCATTGTAATATAATTAGATAACATCATTCAACTTTCTATAGTATCCCAATTCATCAACTATAAATATACCACTATTCTATGTTTTCACAACCTCTTCCCAATTGACTGTTCGAAATTTAAAGCCATTCATATCATAAACATCAAATTTTCTACCCTATTTTAGAGGATCTCGAGCCATAAAATTCAAATCTTATAATAAATCATCCAAAGTATCATTATTCATGATAAAAAAGTAATATATATTATTATATTTACAAAATATATGTCTCAACCTAATATCTGTATTGATTGAAATATTTATAAACTTACATGATGTGAAAACCATTCTATAATATCTTTTTTAACAACTTTTGTTATATATTTCTCATTTCATGTTCATATTATCATTCATCTATTTGCTTATATCCTGATATCTTTAATAAATGGGTATGAAATTTCACTTTTTAGTGACATATATTTATGTGCCTGTAATAATTCAATTTCTGTCAGTGTAATATTTGAGATCCTCCCAACTGATCAGCCAATAATAAGAAATATATTTGATTTCCAATGTATTTGAGATTGATTCGATGTTTCATCAACACATCCAACTTGATTGAATATTGTCTCAGTTATTTCTAATGTATTTGATATTTATTTGATGTTTCATCAACACATACAACTTGATTGAATATTGTCTCAGTATCATCCAAGTATCTAGAACAAATGGAAAGATATTCCTCTGTTAAATAGACTTTAAAAATAGAGCCTTCCGGTTGAGATTTATTTTTCATTTATGATTTCGAATGACCAAGATATCTATGAAATAAATTAAAAAAAATAATTATGTATTTAATTAAGTGCTAAGAATTTTTTACTTAATATAAAAAACATATAAATAAAGTACCTATCAATTGGATACATCCATCGATAATGTTAGGGGCCTCCTGATTTAGTTTCCTTAACCAAATGCATAGTTAAATGAATCATGATAGTAAAAAACTCTATAGGAAATATCATCTCCATTGCAAAAAGTGTAAATAAAAATCTCTCTAGAAGATTATTTATGGTAGGGATTTTCAGTCTCTTTTCCTTATTCAATAAAATTCTTAATTTTTTTCTAAGAATACACCATAGTGGAACACCCTAGGGTCAATCTCAAGGAGGCCACTCACATGGAATGTTTTCTTATTATTACTAATATAAAACAAACTTACTAATATATATTTGGGGAATTTGAAATTATTTTAAAAAATCAAAATGAAACAATAAATCTACATTAATAATTAGAATTCCAAAGTAAACCGAGCTGGAAAGAACAAGAAAAAGATAATAGCGGTGGAAAAACATTGATCTTTGGACATCCCCTTTATCATTGTAGACAATTTTCTTCCAATTAACTTATCTGATGTATACCACAAGACCTCAAGTTATAAACATATTTTGACCAAAAACCATATCGATACCTCAGTTATGGGTGTTTATCTACTTCTGAGAGTGGTTCGCTTACCCAAAGACCTCTGAGAAATCTATAATAATTGTCTTTATCATGATCAATGGGGATACCTTAAACAAAGAAGTTTAAACAACAAGGAAATAATTTTACAATAATAAGATGATAAAAAATCTATGAAAAATAGAAGAAATTGAAAACACGAGAGAAAGAGACCTCATTCAATCATGCAAACAAATTCCAGGATGATTTGAAAGAAAAGAGTTTACAATAAAAACAAAAACTCAAAAGGGAAAAATACCCAGATCATTTCCACCCACCACTACTTGAAGCTTAGCCCATTATGGAATGATTATTGGTGGAAATCCTCTTCTATATAATGGTATCTAAAACACAACTCCCTCTAGTCCATGTCACCACATAATGCTTTGGAAGGGTGGAAGGGCCCTCTATTTATAGGAAAAATCCCACGTGGAACTCACAACACCACATTTAATTTTCAGCGTCCTGTCGTTGTCACAATTTGTACCTAGGGTACACATTGTGTACTTCAGATCCATGTTTTCCACCATGTCTTTTGAATCCGTGTCCATGTCGCAATCTATGTGTTGATCAATACATTATGTATACTTGGTTTACATGTCATGTACCCACCATGAATGGCTGAATATTCCTATGGAGTCTTCTCGAGAGTTGTTCAAAATTTAATTTTTTGTTGACCCTAAAAATTTCACAGCATTTGGAGACATAGTTAGATAGTTATGGTTTAATCACTGAATACACGTTTTTCTGTCCAAAAGTTTCCTAAATTCTCTCCTTATTTGAATCATTTAATTAATTATTTAATGAATGAATTTTCAATTTAATTTTGACATGGATTTGAGTCTTTGAGTTGGATTTCCAATCAAAGTAGAATCAATAAATTTGGATATGTTGATATGGATTTATGGCTCCATTACTTATGTGGGGTCCACCATGTTGTTCAGTTGAAATTTATTTATCCAATAACCTAAGGGATCCTACAAAAAAAGAATCACGCAATTTGGATCAATATTTGAAAATATATTATTGAAATATCAAAGTCATGAAAATCTGTTAAAATCACGGAATTAATCTATTTTTGCATTTGAGATCATAATAACACAAAATACTAAAAAAATGATAAATTCCCATTAAATAAAACTATGATGGGTTTAAAAACATTTAATTATAGAATAAAATATGTATAAATATTGGCTTTATTAATCTCCTACACTTAAGAATTGCACTCTTGAGCAATTATCACATATTCAAATCAAAATCCACACAATAATAAAAAATAAGAAAACGACTATGATCTTATCAAAAATAAAATTTCATCATGTCACTTATATGAAAAATAGTTCCCTTTCCTTTTCATTACACACATTTAAATTTATTCAACCCCATAAATCCATCCATGGCCCAATCATAACCTACCTCCCATTGAATTTTATGTCACTCTTCACTCAAGATAAATTAATTCTGGAGTTATGGTCAAACTTGGAGATTGCATGTATCACTATAGGCTTGTGACAATTCTCATCCATCCATAGTGTGAAACATGAAAATAAATTCAATCAGGAGGGATTTAATTAAAGGTTCAAATGACTCTATGGATTAGGGTTGGTGGGAAAATGATTAAAATAATTTAAAGCTAGAAAGATGAGGTTTGACTCTTGAGTAAAATTCATGAATAATCAAGTGAAAACATAGAAAATTCCTCACTCAATCCCCCTGGGAATGTAAAAAACAACAACCCCATTTTTTTGACATGGTACATGATCCAATCAGTGATTAAAAAGAATGATATCGTCCAAGTTATCCCCATTTTTTTTAATATTTTTTAGTTTTTTTGTAAATATCTAGAAGGGCACAAAATTATTTTCCTTTTTTATATTTTTTTAAATCTACAGAAAGGCACAAATTTTATTTTTTTTGAAGGAGAACCAAATGAAACAAATGAAGCATAATGAAATGATGACTCATGACCAATTATTTCATTTTCTATTTCCCAAAATGTTGATTCACACCTCACATCACCTTCAAATGAAACACATCCCAAATAAAGAACAAGAAAAGACCTTCCCCCACACTCAAAAATTTAAATATCCATGTAGAAATACTAAGAGTGCAGGTAGGTATGGATAAATCATCTTATAATGTGGCTTAAACCTATTTGGAAATTCATGGATTCGAAGGGCTAATGAAGGATAAATGTAAATGTTGGTATCAAGTTAATATGTGGCTAGAAAAAGTATTGCCTCAATCATATCAAAAACATTCCATGAAATACAATGATTCAAAAGAGAAAAATCACAAGTTCTGGTTCTCACATAAAATCCAAGTTTCCCTCAAGAAATTGTGGGGTTTAGAAAGAATATTTTAAAGTGGTTCAGAATACCTCACAAGACTAGAAAAATAATTTTGGTCAGTGTTTCATGGGAATGGATTTCCAAAATTGGTTGAACTCCTAAAAAATTCTTGAAAATCAACTTTAAGGAAAATATTTTCACATCAACAATAATTTAAATTCCATTTTTTCAGAAATCATTTAAATTTTATCAAAATCAATTAATGTGTGAAAAATGATCAGAATATTTATTAAAACTCAAGGTTCCTAAAAAATTAAAAATTAAAAGAAAAGGTACACAAAACAACTAAGTATATCAAAGCTCCACCATAATTAAATTTCACTACCCTTCATTTTAGATCAATAAAATAAAAAATAAGGGTGGAAAAATAAAGGGAAGGAAAGATACAACCTGACATTATTTTTAGAGTGGATTCCTTGAGTTAGGATCCTAGATGATACCACACTAAACCTAAATGAAAGAAATGACAAAACATGAGAAATATAAATAAAAAAATAAAATATAATGGGGAATGAAAAGGGATAATGCTTGTTTTGACCCCCAGGTTGGTTCTTGGTTTTTACTGCCTCTAGTCTGTCAGTTATAGAGGATTATCACCAATATGAAGGTGGATGGGGTTTCTTTTTCATCAATCACCAAAAATTCTTTCTTCCAGTGCTCTTCAGCTTTCACTTGTCACAGAGAAACCCATGGATAGAGTACACCAAATCCTCCCTCATTGCAACATAGTATAATTGGAATTATGGAAGAAAGAGGAAGAATGGGTCCTAATTTTTTTTCCATGACTTATTTGGCCTCTTCTTTTTCATCTAGGGCCTGATCATCATTCACTACATCAAAATTTTTAGTATAAGGGAAGTCAGAAAAAAATTTAAATTAAATAATATTAAAGCATGATGATTCAACAAAGAAATATTCCCTTTCATGTAATGCATATTGAATGTTGATCTCTTCAGGAAGGACCATTGGAAGATCAATCTCAACAGGTGCATATTCATTATTGTCTTCCAAAGAAACAGAGAGGTATAAAGGTTTTGCTATTTTATTATCAGGAATGGGAAGATCATGTTTCATGTTACCATCAACAAAGATATTCCAAGATTCTTCTAAAAACTGTTGATCTCCCATAAGTGCATAAACTATCATGTGTACTTCAGGGACCTCCACAACTAATGGTTGAGTGTGGGATGATGTGATTAATTCCGTTGGAAGATCCTAATCACCCACCTCAGGTTCTTTAATATAAAAAATGATTTGTGAAATTTCTTCCACCACTCATTATGGTTACGGTTCTAGCTCAGGATCCGACCATCGGACATTGGATTCTTAAATGAGGGTGGAAAGTTTGTCCACTTGGCATTGTAACACTTCAATTTTCTTATTACAAAATTTATACTACAAAAATCATCGCTAGGCCAAGAATACGAAAAATCACTACAATAATCCATCTTTACCTAAAAAAATGATATGCAATGACTTTCTGTTTTGTTTTTGATTTTTTTTTTATTTTTTTTGGTTTTTATGAAAAATAGCATGTGTAAGCGCTTGGCCTCCCTAGTAATAGCACCAAATCGGTGGTAGGGATTTTTAGTTGCTTTTACCTATTCAATTAAATTATTATTATTTTTCCTAAGAATGTATCATAGTGGCACACCCTAGGTCTGATCTCAAGGAGGTCTCTCACACGCACTGTCTTCCTATTATCACTAATATATATTGGGGAAATTTTGAAAGTTTTAAAAAATTCAAAATGAAATAATAAATCTACATTATTAATTATAATTCAAAAGCAAACCGAGCTAGAAAGAACAAGCTAAAGACAACAGCGGTGGACAAACATTGATATTTGGACATCCCATTTATCATTATAGACAATTTTATTCCCATTAAATTATCCAATGTATAACTAAAGACCTCAAGTTATACATATATTTTTACCAAAAACCATATTGAGACCTCAATTATGGGTTTTTATCCTCTTATGAGAGTGGTTTGATTACCCAAAGACATCTGAGCAATCTAGCCTAATTGTTCTTATCTTGCTCAATGGGGATACCTCAACCAAATAGGTTTAAACAATAATGAAATCATTTTACAATCATAAGATGATAAAAAATATAGTAAAATAGAAGAAATTGAAAACATGATATAAAGAGACCCTGTTCAATAATGCAAACAAATTCTAAGATGATTGAAAAGAAAGAAGTTTACAATAAAAGCACAAAATCAAAAGGGAAAAACCCTTAGATCGTCACCGCCCACAACCACTTAGAGTTTATCCTGTCATGTCTTGATTATCAATATAACTCCTCTTCTATATAATGGAATCTCTAACATATCTCTCTCTGTTCCAGGTCACCCTGGAATGCTTTGTATGGGTGGAAGAGCCCTTTATTTATAGGGAAAATCCCATGGGGAACTTGCAGCATCACATTTAATTTTCATCATCCCATCATCATCACCATGTGTATCTAGGTTACACATCATGTATTTAAGATCCATGTTTTCCATCGTGTCTTCTAAATCCACGTCCGCGTCACAATCTGCGTGTCGATCAGTACACAATGTGTACTTGGGTTACACATCATGTACCCCACGTGAATGGACGAATCTTCCTATAAAGTATTCTTGAGAGTTGTTCAAAATTTAATTTTCTATTTACCCTGAAAATATTAGATCATTCATATATGTGGTTATATAGTTATTATTTAATCACTGAATACACATTTTTCTGTCCAAAAGTTTCCTAAATTTACTCCTTGTTTGACTCATTCAATGGATTATTTAATGAATGAATTTTCAATTGAAATTTGACATGGATTCGCACCTCTAAGTTGGATTCACAATAAATTAGAATAAATGAATTTGGATATGTTGATCCAGATTTATGACTCCATTACTAATGTGGGGTCCACCATGCTGTTTAGAAAAAAATTCCACAAATAATGATTTATTTGGGGCCATAGATGCTCGATTCATGATCTAGTCTAGTTGACAGTTATTTAGAAAATAAATCAAGGGATCCTAAAAAAAATAATCTCACAATTTGGATCAATATTTTAAAATATATTATTTTAATACCAAATTCATGAAAACATGTTAAAATCGCATAATTAGGTCATTTTTGCATTTGAGCTCAAAATAATAGAAAATCCTAAAAACTTGATAAATGCGCATTAAATAAAACTATGGTAGGTTTAAAAACAATGAATTACACAATAAAATATTTAGAAATATTGGCTTCATCTGTTGTCAAGTTCAGCTAGTTATATATTTTTCTCACATAGTTTTATGAAGAATGTGAAAAATTGGAGTACAACTAGAGTAACCTTTTTAGGTGATAATGTACAAAATGAAATGGTAGTAAATACTATAATAAAATATTTGAATCATGAATTTTCAATCCATGTAACCTATGATGCTTTAAGTCAACACATCTTGAGATGTTACTTGAATACCCATATGATACCTTCACATGTTTTAAAATTCTAAGGAATGTATCTTTATCCCTATTTTTATTTATAACAAATTTCGGAGCATACTTTCCATTCTCATCTGGCCAGAGATCATGATTTATGTTCATTTTTTGTAAGTCCTTCCAAGAACTCAGACGGTACTTTGATTTTCCATGACCATTAATCAATGTGAACATCATACTATCTTTAACATTCTTCTCAATATGAATACCATCAAGATTATTACACAAAAAATTAAATTCCCAATATAGAAGTTTGAAGAATATACTTTTTTTCTTCTGTTGTTTCATTCTAATTTCACTTTATGATGCACTTCGAACTAATTTCCCAGTATCATTCAAATGATTCACCTTCCGAAATTCTGTTTCAACATTTCCAACTTGTGCCAATATTTTAGAACCTGTCAACAACTTTAGAGGTGTTATACAATCAATTGAACTATTTAATTTTGACTTGTTGAATTGAAATCTATGATATGGATCGAGAAATATTTGATTAAATAAGAAACACCATTTTTTACATTAAGATAGTCATTAAAGATCAAAATAAAAGTTATAAATAGGAGAATCAAAACCCATGTAAGTGTTCTAACCGAATACGTTCCCAAGTCTAGGGAAGTCACTATTGGTCCAAGTTAGAGTAGCATGCATCTTGAACATTGTTCTAGAAGATATACATCATATGTCTCAACATCGTTTCTCCATAACTCATAAAATTCTTCAATTATAGGATGAAATTATACATTTATATCATTTTTAGACATTTGTTTTTCATGAATAATAATTTAAATGATAATATACATTTTTTTCATACATATCCACAAAGGTAGATTGTAAGGGATCAAAACAACCATCCAAATTCTATGACTAGTGCTCAAAGTCCCAAATGGGTTGAATCCATCAACCACCAATCCCAAATTCACATTACTAGGATTAGATGAAAAATATGGATGTACTGAATCAAATATCTTCCATGATTTTGAATATCTTAGATATCACATTAACTCATCAATGTTATTATCTATATAATTCCACTTTATGTGATCGACAATTTTCAATGGCATGAATAATATTTTTAATCAAGGTTTTAAAGGTAAGTAACACAAAACCTTTGTAGGTGTGTTATTTTTCTTCTTTTTCTTCATAGTAGTATGTTGATTCATACTTCCAACATCACCAATTGACTTCCATCTAGAAAAAAGAACATTTTTTTGAAATCTTATCAACTTAAATAATCTCCCTAATAAATCATAAAATTATTGAGAAAATCATGTATTTTTGTACAATTCATACCAAGATTGTTAATTTTTTTTTCATATCATAAAAATACTCAAGGATCTTATCTTTAAAAAATGCATCATGCAACAATTTCAATATCACATACATCACCTTATTTTTAATTCCACATAGGAATTTGATATGGTACAACTTCAGTAGAAAAAAAGTTTTGAATATTTTATACATACACCATACAACTCTTGATTTCCATCATCAACTAAATCATAAAACACTTTTTTCTTCTTATTAAATTTATCTCTTACATTATTCTCCACATAATCAAGAGGAGGATCTAATGATATGTTACAATATTGATCTAATTATCCTATAGTCCCAAAAACATCACTTGTCAAGTTTCTATTTGTAGCACCCATAACTATTTATTTTGATATGTTTTGATGTTGATGCTATTGTCTTACAATGATGAAATCATAATTTATAAGGTTATTCATTTCATTGTCTATTTTTGAAGGAGTTGGGATCTCATTCTTTTGATTTACATCAGCGCTCAAACTTTCTATAATGTTCGATTCTCTATGACAAATCCAACATAAATATTGGGTAGGGAATTTCTTAAATATCAAGTGTTTATAAACTTCATGTACTTTAAACCATATTCTATATTCATATTTAGGACATGGACATCTTATTATACCATTAATGGATCGATTAAAAATTGAAAAATCTAAAAAGTCTTCCAAACCCTTAGCATAATAAGGTTTTTTCCTCGATAATGTGATCCAACATTTATCCATATATATTAAAAATTGCCTATACTTTGTTAAAAAAATTTAAAACACATATGTATTACTAAGTAGTAAAAGTGATAAATGGAAGTGAAAAAAAACAAAACCCAAGTAGTTATAATAAGAGTCATATAAATACTAGAAAGGTCAAAGTAAAAAAAAGTAAATCAATCATGGATAATATTATGTAAAATAGAAGAAAGAGTAAAACCATAAAATCATTAAGAAACACACAAATATTCATAAATAAGAATCATAAACTCCTAGTATCACAAGAATCCTTGAGAATAAATATAGTAACACAAGGCTCAAGAGGTTCTCACACATTTATAAACACTTTTATTAAAGTGTTAATCAAGCTTTCATAAAGAGCTTTAGAAGTGAAGCCATTTTCACACCATTTGAAAACTAAATTTAATTTTTTTTTAAAATCATTTTTTAAACCACACATTGAAAACAAATTTATAAATCTAATTATTTCCATAAAATCACTTTTGAAGGAAAGACACCCATTTTTAAAGGATGTCAACTAGTGTCAAGCACCCATTTTTTAGGACCAAAATTTCACCTTTTTAAAAAAATTCAAGCTACCATGAGACATATGGTCTCAAAACCATTTTAAAAAAATATTAAAGGTAAACTACATTTAATTCCTAAAACATTACTCTAAAACAACACAAATACATTTTAAAGATAAAACTGGTGTCAAACACACCTTTAAATAGTTAATTACCATTAGAAAAGGCACTTGGAATATTAACAACCACTTGGCATGTGACATAGTTCTATTCAAATTCTTTAAAATATTTGAAACCATTTAAATACCAAAATAGGTTTATTTTACAACAAAAATTATATGAGAAACCATTTTCAAGATGACCACTTGGCTATTTTCCCAAGATCTAAGCATGTGAAATGTCTATTCCAAGTACAAAATCCATTTGTAAATCCTTTATATCATAAAATGGGTTTATAATACAATTCTAAAATAATAATAAATCATTTAAATCATCCAAGAAATATAAACCATACATTACAAGGGAATTCCATAGAAATTAATTCAAATGTAATTAGCATGGGAATTAAGAAGATAACCTCTTTACATTTTTAGGGTGTATATAAAAAACATAACAAATTTTAAATTTAAAATGAAATTTTAATTCCCATATAAAATCCATAACAAACTACAAGACATTTTAAAAAGAAAATTACATTAAATTTTTTAAAAAATAAGATATAGATAAAATATTATTTTGATGAGAAAAATGGGAGTTTCCATAAAACATTGTAGTCAATTAAAAGGGAATATGTAAATTTAATAAATATAATAGAATAAAATTTAATTTAATTGGATATATCTATAGGAAATAATAAAACACATAAAATAATATTTTGGAATAGAGGGAAATAAATTCAAAAAATAGAGGCAATTGAGAGAGATTCCCCTTACCATTAGTTCAGGGATGCTTCAATACACTTCATCCTCCTATATGTCATAATATTATTTTAAAAAAAAATTAAAACATAAATATTTTATATTTATTTATAGTATTTATGATCATTTTTATAATAAATTATTATCATTTAATTATAAATAGAATACATACAGAAATGATAGTTCTAATAATTCCATGATTTAAAAAAAATTATATTATTGATTATTTTTTCTTTGCACATGAGTTATAACATCTACAAAAGGAAAAAAATAAATAAATACATATTTATTAGGTATATATACTAAAGTAAAAATCAATTATAGTAGTGATAATTAAAGAATAATGATCATCCCTTTAGGTGGTAATAACTTACATGAATGGAAATGTTGAATGAAAAGATAAATAAGATATATATACTATTTATTTTTTATAATAATTTTATAAAGACATGATATCATTTATATTATGTTTATATAATTCTAATTTATATTGGTAAATTTTTATAATAGGAAGTTAATTAATAATTAAATAGAAGTTAGATATTTTCTACATCATATACGAAAACAACTCTTAACCAGTGACCTTACTAAGCATGGATGGGTAACACCCCATCCCAAGTGACTCGAATAGTACTCAAGTGAGGATCTCCACATCACCTCAGATTCAACCCATTGTATTCTAGAGGTTTCTAACTACCGATGAGGGACTCAAAAATTATTTGAGAAATTATTCCCACACATTAAGAGAGAAAGGGACGTGAATGATTTTATAGAAAATTTCAATTGAACCAACTACATGGGGGATAAACTGAATATGTGTAGACATAACATACTGATTTTAGAGATACCCCATTACATAGAATATAAAAAACAAGGACTAACTACATGATTCATTAATTATAAATATTACAACTATAATAAAAATAAATATTAACATCCCAAATTCATAACAATAATATGCTTCACACTAGCTAAAATATATCCAGAACAATTGAAAATAATGATATAAAATTATACCTAGCCTAAATAAAAATGTATATTTAATCAATTTTCAATATCTAATAACCAATTAAACCTAAACCACATAATTTTTTCAATACAATACATGAACCTAAAGTGAAACATGAAGATTAATAGTATACTTTGAGACCCAAGTGATGCATACAAGTAAGAGAAAGCACAATCGAGCCAATAAACAAACGCATCTACCTATACAACCCATATACACATCATTATGACTTCACCAAACCTGAATCCAAACCAATAAATTGGTTTGGGTTTATAGGAGTAAGAAAAATTGATATAGGGGACAAGGAAAGAAGGGATAAGTATAAAATAGAAATAAATGAGGGATCACTATTGTTTGAAGTCAAAGGGAGAAGGGGGAGTCGGGGGATAAGGGGGTGAAGGGGGATGGTAGGGATGCATCATGGTAGAAGTGGTGGTAGGAAATGAGGGTGATGGATCAAGATTGGGTGGATTGGGGGAAACCAGAGCACCAATGAGGGTAATGGTGAGGGTGATAGCTCGAGGGGCTCAGGGGTGACCGCAATTCTGGCTCAAGCTCGGGGTAAAGCTCAAGGGGATCAAACATGGGGGGATTTGGGGAAACTGGAGTGCCAGTGATGATTTGGGTTTGGGGGGCTTGGGGGAAATCAGAGCATCGATGTGGGATTGGGGGAAACTAGAGCACCGATGAGGGGGGAAATGTAGTGGTGGTGAGGGATTTGGGTCGAGGGTGGGGGGGGGTCTTAGAGGAGAAGGGTGGGGCTCGAGGAGAAGTGAATTTTTTTAATAAACAGATAACATTAGTGGTGTTTTTTTGAAAAAATTATACTAAATTATTTCATTTTTTAGTGAAAGTTTAATAAACCGCCACTAAAAAACCGCCACAAAATAATGAATTTGGTGTAGTGTCCTTTGATAACTTACTATTTCAAAATTTCCCAAAGAGGGATTCCTTTTCTTATGTATATAATTTGAGGATACCATTTAGAATTCCCCTATAGTATTGTGACTTGAGGGACCCAATGTATGCCTTAGTAATTGACCAAACTTGAGCTAGTGTATTGGGGGGTTTGGCTAGAGATGGTAGTGGGTGTCATCTAATAACCTGTATCAAACGTGTAATATTAGAGGATTTTGAATTAGTGGTGGGTTTAGGCACTTGACCACCCACACACTTTCATCATGATTTTACTTGGTTACCTTTTATACAACTATTATTACTAGGGTAAATTCATAGTGCTTGACCCATGGGGTCTAATACATTGTGATCCTTTGATAATGATTGGTTAATTCACTTCTTGGGATCTAGGTATTGATCTATACTATTTTAGGTTTTCTATACGTACTACCTAGAATCCAAATTCTAATAATTATTCTATTGAGATTACCAGACATGCTTCCTGATATTTGGCTATTGATCCTCACTATTTTAGGATTTCTAGACATACTACTTGGAATCTATCTTATAAGATTTATTATATTGGGATTTCTAGACATACTTACTGGGATCTGGAATTTGAGCCTTACTATTTTTGATGTTACCCAATCAGGATCCAAGTATCACTGATAGGGGGAGGGGGTGAATCAGTGATATCTTTTTCTTTTATATTTCCTTCTTTTTGAAACAACCTTCGCCTCCAATTAAAGAGTTATTTCCTTACTGAACACAATCAAAACTCACATCCATTGGAATATAAGATTTACAAGGTTCACTACTCAACAAGAGTAGCTACGTCTTTAGTATGGTACACAAACAATCTAGTACCACACAATCAACAAGAAATTAATCCTTTAATGTGTAATATAATGAGTATGATATACCCTTACACTAGTGCAGCACTTGAAAAAAATGCAAGTGTGTGTCCAACCTCTTAGCACAAATAGAGAATTACAGTATTTTAGTGCTTCTTTACAATTGAAAGGTCTATTCTCTGAATTAAAAATCTTCACTTTCCTACCCAGAAGCTGGTAAGAACTTCCATCCGCACAACTGAATACGTGAGAACACCACAACTGTTTCACGCAATATTTAGGATATCTTGCGTGAAATTCAAATTACTTGGGTGGAAAATACACTTTTGTCATGGAAAACCTATTTAGTGAAACTTCCTTTTTTTGTGCAACTTTTCACTTTTTTGCGCAACATCCCTTTTCCATGTAGACCTCTTCCTTTTTGTGCAACTTCCTTTTTTTTGCGTAACACTATTAGTGTAAAATTTTACACACTTTGGAGCTTGGAATTTCTCTAAGTGTCGAGCCTTAACAAATGAGAGGGGTCACCTCATATTTATAGGCATTTTTGACACTGCGCAAAAAACACTAATCCACGCGTAAAACCCTATTCATGCGTGTAAAAAACTCTTTCACACAAAATCATATTTAGTGCACTATCTTGAGTTTTTCATGCACTTAATTTCGTTTCCATTTTTCTTCATTCTGATCTCAAAACACCAATTGTGCACAAAACTCTAAACCACGTTCCATATTGCACGCAAAACTGATCTTTCACACAGCCTCATTTTTCACGCA
The DNA here is from genome assembly GCA_963277665.1 of Viscum album. Lineage (NCBI taxonomy): Eukaryota > Viridiplantae > Streptophyta > Magnoliopsida > Santalales > Viscaceae > Viscum > Viscum album. Next base: position 2,093,172,080 of record OY728152.1, read on the forward strand.
CTTTGCCCAATTTTCCACACACTATATTCCTTTTCCATTTTTCAATGTTCTGAACTTGAATAATGCCTTGTGTGAAAAATTCTAATCCATCTTCAAACTTGTGCGCAACATCCTTTTCCAAAAACACATTTCTCCATCTCCCTATTTTCAGGCCTAAAAATTTGGCAAACACTCAAAAACAGTGCCAACTTATAACTTTATTTTGTGACACCTCTAGATCATCCATTCCTTTGTCATGATTATCTTAACTTAATTCCATAACAATTATTCAGATTTCATCATGAACTCCACTATCGTGATATGTATCCTTTGATTGAACAGCTTTAGCATCGTCAGTTTTTCCATGGAAAGTATTATAACTTTCCTATCTTCCACCGACATCTTTCCTTCCAATAAAAACTGTATACGACTTGAGTGCCTTTACTTCCACTTTATTTCATAAGGCTTGCATCATAAGTTATCATAACTTATAATATTTGTGAAATAAAAATCAGCAAAACATCATCTGATTTTCCATGTCCTTTACAAAGTGAATTGATTTATCTTCTTTGACAACAAAAGACAACACTCTGTAATGGAAAACTCTTCTTACTTCCTTCTCCATCCAACTTGGTCCCAACAATCTATCCCTTTGGATTTTTTTTTCAACCAAGATTCATAAATCACTAAACTTTGTAACCTAAAGCAATGGATTACTTATCAACAAGTCTAATCCTACATGAGAACTCATTATAGGAAACAAGAATTATTGATAGCCAAAATCATGCTGTCCAAAAATAGTAACTATGATATTTCGTGATCATATATCCTCATCCTTCTTCAGAAGATATTTGAAGCTTCTACTTCAGTATTCTTCACTTCTTCAACTTTCCCATAATACAAAAACATTGTTTCCTACAACTACTCCAACAAACAGTTAGAATAGTTCACACACATATATGCTAGATTAAAAACTTACCCACAACTCTCCATTTATGCATGCTTCCAAGGGTAGATTTATGAAATAATTATCTTCCTTGAAAACACTATCCAAAGGTAATATTAGAGTGGGGACAAAAACATGTACCTCAACCTTGATGAGAAGTAGGTTGGAAACCCATGTTCAACCTCTATTTATCAAATGGTTCCTTCAATAAAGGTTTTGTTAATATGTCAGTGACTTTTTCCAATATAGGAACGCACTCTAGATTGAATTCATTATTTTACACTTTCTCTTTGATGAAGTGGTACTTTATGCCAATGTGTTTTTGATGAGAATGTTGTACCAGGTTCCTTGTAATATTGATTGCACTCTGATTATCACATCCTAAGAGTAAGGTTAGCTTCACTTCAACAAGTAGATCTTCCAATTGAGTCTTCATCCACATAAGTTGAGTAGCATCTTGAGTGGAAGAAACATAATCAGCTTCATCTATGCTATGATTCACTGAATTATATTTCTTTGTATGCCAACTAGCATAACTTTTCCTCAGAAAGAAAACTCTAACATATGTGGATCTTCGATCATCAACATTTCCTACCCAATCATCATCTGAATACCCGAATAGATAAATATTTCACGAGCCATCATACTTGATTCCAAAATTTGTTGTGCCTTTTATATATTTGAGAATTGTTTTTCTAGAAATAAAATGTAATTCTTTAGGAGTTCTCTGAAATCTTTCACATAAGGTACCAACATAGACGATGTCGAGTCTTGAGGCAGTCGAATATAAAATACTTCCAATCAGCTTTCAAAAATCTTCCTGATCAACTTCCTTACCTTCTCCATCTTTAGAAAACTTGTTTCCCACTAAAATTGTAATGGCCACTGGTTTAAAATTTTCCATGCCAAACTTATTCAGAAGTTCCTTAGCATAATTTTATTGAGACAGAAAAAAGAGATTCTTTTTCTATAAAATTCGTATCCCAAGAAAGTATTTCATTTCTCCCAACATGGACATCTCAAATAACTTGTTTATCTCCTCAAAAAATCTTTCACATGTTTTTTCATCATTCACAACATAGATAATGTCATCAATATAAACAATTATGATTAGAGAAAACTCCCGACACTTCTTGATATAAAGATTGATGTCAAATCTACCTTTCTTAAAATTTATCTTCCTCAAGAAAGTATCTAATTTATAATACCATTCCCTCAGAGCCTGTTTTATCCCATACAAAGCCTTCTTCAACTTACACACCTAACTTTAATCATTCCCAATAACAAATCCACAAGGTTTATTAATGTAAACATCCTCATCAAGGTCACTATTCAAGAATTCAGATTTTATATCCATTTGAAAGATTTTGCAACATCATTGTGTAGAAAAAGAAATAAAGATTCTGATTGTTTCAAATATTTCCACTGAAGAAAAGGTTTCATAAAAATCAATTCCTTTAATTTGTGAATATCCTTTTCAAACCAATATTTCTTTGTTTCTTATTACTTTAGCTTCTTAATTTAACTTGTTTCGGAAAACCCACTTTGTACCAATAATGTTCTTGTTGTCCATATTGGGTACAAGTTCCAAAGTATCATTCTTATCTATCTAATCAAGCTCTTAATTCATATCCTGAACCCATTCTGGATGGTCAAATGCTTTATTTACATCATTTGTTTTAACTTTTAAATAAAGAGAAGTATGTGTAATAGAATTCATTGTTCTTCTTGTTTGAACCCTCTGATTTTGATATCCAATAATGTTCTGAGACTACACTTGTTTCCTTAACCTAGGATTATCTATTCAAACTTCATTCTCATCATTCAAGATTGATGACTCTAACTCCTCTTCTTGAGTAAAATTAACACAGTCTACAAAATTATCAGAATTTTTAACAAAAGCTTCTCTGTCCAGCTTAACTTCCACGTCAGCATATGAATGATTTTATTTCTCAACATTTTCAGAAAAATTTACATCTAAATAATCAATAATTCTTCCTATTTATTTGTTGATACATCTATATCCTCTTCCTTCTAGAGCATATCCAAGAAAAATTCCATCATCTCCTCTTTTCTCAAACGTTCTAAGATTTCCACCTTTCTTCTTTATAATGCATAGACTCCCAAAAACTCTTAAGTGTTTAAAACTTGGAGTTTTTCCATAAAACATTTCATATAGAGTCATATCTGAGTTTGGCCTATAGAAACAATGGTTAATATACACAGTAGTTCTCATGGATTACCTCAAAAAATAATGAGAATGACTATGTTCAAGTAACATAGTTCTCCCCATTTCCACCAGACTTCTATCATTTCTTTAAGCAAACCCATTTTTTTGAGGTGTGTATAGTGAAATAAACTCATGCCAAATTCCATTCTTATCAAGATAACTTTAAAACTCTTCATTCTTACACCCACCACCATTATCAGTTCTCAACTTCTTCACTGAATACTCACATTCCTTCTCTGATTTCCTCTTGAAACTCTTAAACATTGTCAGAGCATCTGACTTATGTCTCATGTACATAACACAAGTAATGCAAGTAAAGTCATCAATGAAAGTAATGAAGTACTTATCTCCATTTTTAGATTTCTTTCTCATTGGTCCATAGATATCAGAATATATGAGTTCCAAGTGTCTTTTTGAGCATATTTCAACTCTTATGCATAGAGTTTGTAATCTTCCATTTATCACAAAAAGTGCAACACCAATCACTTATTCTTGATAAATCAATCATATCTCAGACACTGCCTGACTTTGATAACTTTCACATATTTCTCTAACAAATATTTACCAGCCTTTTATGCCATAATTAATTTTCATCCACCATACCCATGTAACAAGAGTTCTGTACTTCTCTAACTTGGAACAAGTTCCCTTTTGTAAGTTGGCCTCTTGTAAATACCTTTACATCATTTTCATTTTCCACAAAAAACCCATCATTCCGGAAGATAAATTTTTTCCCTCATTAATGAGTTGTGAAACACTCAACAAATTTTGTTTCATTCCATCAACATATAATGTTTTCCTAGATTTTATTTTTTCTTTCTTGATGATGGCTGATCCAACACCTTTGATCCTCAGTGACTCATCATTTCCAAATGTAACAGTTTCTTATTTTGAAGTATCTTACATTCTTCAGCAACTTTAATTCTTCTATCATATGATAAGAACACCCACTATCAAGAATAAATGGAAGTTATCCTTTTTTAGCTTTCAAGGTAGTTTCAACAACAAGATATTTCTATTATTCCTTTTCATTTTTCACATTTAGCTTCTGAGATTTGTTAAGAACTTTTTATTATGCTAGCAAAAAAGCAAGTCATCCCTTAGAAATATGTCTAGACTGTTCACATATTTCACAAGTAGTTTCCATTGGTTAGAACCTATTTTCAACTTTCACACCATCCTTCTTAGAGTTCTTCTGAACTTCCTTCTTGTAATTCCCATTTTTAGAGGATTTACTCCCCATCAAACATTGTCTTCCATAACTTGTGGAATAGTAGTAATGTTGTTGATTGAACCAAAACATGTTTGCAGTATGTCTGAATCCACTACAATACTAGCAGTAACCCTAGAATGAATATTTACCTCTGAAACTTATATACTGACTGAAGTTGTGAACATGCTTCTCAAAAACATTCTTAATAGAACTATAATGACCATCAACCTTCCTATTTTCAATTGTAACTTTCTTCTTCTTCAGCTTAGATTTATATTCAGACTTATCAGCCCTAGAAGTAGTTGAAATATTTCTGTACTTATGATTTTTATGTACTTATGATTTTTCAGAATTTTTGACTTTTTCCACATACATAGACTTTCCATCTTTGTTCTTATTAGAACCAGTTCCATATTTCCTCTCAACCTTTGAAGGTAACTTATATTGATTCTTATTTGGTTCATTCTTACTATAACTTTCACCAACTTCTAAGATAGTTTGTTTGAAACTGATATTTATTTCCTTAGTTTCAGAAAGTTTTTTTCGTACAAGGTCCAACTATTCTTCTTTTTTCCTTCTAATTTACTTCAAGATGATCATTATATTTCTTTGAATTCTCAAGAGAATTATTCAGATTATCCATCTCCTTTTCCATCTTGATTTTCTCATCAGGAAATCCTTCTGGATTTTTTAATGTGGTATTTTCATTTATCAACTTCTTTTTTTCCTTCTCAAGCCTTCTGTTCTTCCTCAAACATTCCTTCAACTCTTCTTTCAAATGACATTCAAGTTGAATTTCTTCTTCTTCAGAACTTTTTATCCTGTAATCTTTATTATTCACTAATGCAATAAAGGTATTCTATCTAGATTTCTTATCAAATGATTTCTCAGATTCAACTTCATCATCTTCTTATTATTCATATTTAGATAAAAAGCTTCTTCTTTTTTATTTGAAGAACTTTTTATCCTTAACCTTTAAAAAATGTTTATCTTTGTTAGCATGTTTCTTCCATGACCACCTTGGATTTTTTTCATCATCGTCACTATCTTCTTCTTTATTATTTTAGGACAGTTAGCTGCAAAGTGACCAACGAATCCACACTCAAAACATTTCAAGGGAAGTTTTCCCTTGTATTTCCCTATACCTCTTTTCACATTTCTAGAAAATAAGGATAAAATTTCATCAAAATTTTTACACACCTCATCTTCAGAATCAGATTCACCAGCATCATCTTCAATAAGATTATTCTTTGACTTCTATCTCTTTTAATTATTAAATGACATTTCTCTATCAGCTTTTTTTTCTCTCTTCATAGTCTTCTCCCTTCTCATTTCATAAGTAATGAGAGTTCTATAAAAATCATGCAGAGATAATGTTTCAAGGTCTTTGTCTTCTAATGAAGACACTTTATCATCAAACTTGTCGAGAAGAATTCTTATGATCTTTTCAACAAATTTAGAATCCTCCAACTTTTCTCCAAGACATCTGATTATACTAACAATTTCATTTACCATAGTAAATAAGTACCCAACAGATTCAGATTCTCCCATTTTCAAATATTTATACTTCAGCCTCTAGATTTTTAGTTTTACCTTCTTTACTTTTGTATTTTCTTTATAGATATTCTTCAATATATCCCAGATTCCTTTAACTATAGCGACACCTTTCACTCTTAAAAACTCACTCTCAGAAAGAGATGATAGTAGTTCATTTTTAGCTCTTCCATCATTCTCAAGATTCTTCTTATCGGTAGGTGTAAGAGGAACCTTTTAATTAATATGAGGAAATCCATCAGTTGTATTTTTAAGAACTTCATACCCAAGAGACATAAGATAAAGAATCATTTTATCTTTCCAGATATGATGATTCTTTCTATAAAATATCAGAATCCCATTACTGTTCATGCAATTCAGATTCTCCATCTCAACTTCTCTTCAAAACTCCAGAAAATAAAAAATAAAGGGAACTTGGCTCTGATACCAATTGAAGTTACCCAATCAGGATCCAAGTATCATTGAGAGGGGAAGAGGGTGAATCAGTGATATATTTTTCATTTATATTTCCTTCTTTTTGAAAAAAACTTCACCTCTTATTAGAGAGTTCTTTCCCTACTGAACATAATAAAAACTCACATCCATAAGAACACATGATTTACAATGTTCACTACTCAACAAGAGTAGCTACATCCTTAATAGTATGAAAACAATCCAGTACCACACAATACACTAGAAAATAATCCTTTTATGTGGAATACAATGCATAGGATATACCCTTAAACTTGTGTAGAACTTGAAAAACAATCCACAAGTGTGTGTACACCCTCTTAGCACAAATAGGGAATTATAGTATTTCAGTTCTTCTTTACAATTGAACAAGTGTATTTTATGAAGTACAAATCTTCACTTTCCTACCCAGAAGCTAGTAAGAACTATTATGCACACAAATGAATATGTGTGAAGACCACAACTATTTCACACAACCTTTAGGTTATCTTGTGTGCAATTCAAATGACTTTCATTGAAAATCCACTTTTGGAATGGAAAACCTATTTCCCAAAACATCCTCTTTTTCGTGCAACATTTCAATTTTTTTCACAACTCCCCTTTTCTGTGAAGACCTCTTTCTTTTCATGGAACTTAGTTTTTTTTCGCGCAACACTCTTAGCATAAAATTTTACACAATTTGAAGCTCGGGATTTCTCTAAGTTTTGAGCCTTTACAAATGAGAGGGGCTCACCTCGTATTTGTATGCATTTTTGACCCTGCGCGAAAAACAATAATTCACGCATAAAACCCTCTTCATGCGCGTAACAAACTCTTTCACACAACATCATATTTCGTGCACTGTCTTGAGTTTTTCAGGCACTTCATGCCTTTTCCATTTTTCTTTGTTATAATCTCAAAATACCACTTGTGCACAAAACTCTAAATCTTGTTCCATATTGCGCACAAAACCAATCTTTCACACAGCCTTATTTTTCATGCACTTTGCCCAATTTTCTGCGTACTCCATGCCTTTTCCATTTTTCAATGTTTTGACCTTGAATCATGCCTTTTGCGCAAAATTATAAGCCATCTTTAAACTTGTGAGCAACATCCTTTTCCAAAAACACATTTCTCCATATCTTGATTTTCAGGCCTAAAAAATTGACAAACACTAGAAAATAGCGCCACCTTAAAACATTTTTGTGCTGCCTCCAAATCATCCATTCCTTTGTAATGATTATCTTCATTGCATTTCATAACCATTCTTAATATTTCACCATGAACTCCAATATCATGATATGTATCCTTTGATCGAACAACTTTAGTATCGTTAGTTTTTCAATGGAAATTATTATAACTTCCCTGTCTTCCACCAGCATCTTTCCTTCCAATCAAAACTGTATACAACTGGAAGCACCTTTACTCCTGTTTCCTTCATAAGTCTTGCATCATAAGTTCTCCTAACTTATGATATTTATGAAATACAAATAATAAAAGCATTTTCTGATTTTAAATGTCATTTACAAAGTGAATTGGTATATCTTCTTTGACAACAAAAGAAAACACTCTATAATAGAAAACTCTTATTACTTCCTTCTCCATCCAACTTGGTCCTAACAATTTTTTGATTTCTAGATTTACTACCTGAAACCTAGTTTCTATGTATTATTATATTAATATTTATAGACATACTTCTTAGGGTTTGACTCACGATCCTTACTAGGTTAAATGATATTGTTACTATTACTAGAAGTCCCATTTGTCACTAGTATTCCTCCTTATTTAGGTATATATAGGTAAGCTATTAAGAGTGTATAATAACCCCACTTATACCAGGTCTCTATAGAAATGGATATTATTCTATCATTCCAGGGGATACTAAAGGTTTCTAGGTGGGCACATTTCCCCCAACTAACGGGATGTTGATGAGCTCCCTAAGGATAGACTTGATCTCTTCATTTGATGCCTAGGACACTCCCTGTGATCGGTGGATGCACCATTATAATATCACCCATAATTTTTGGGAATGAGGTTGTTGTGATAGTTATTTAATGATTATATATTATTATACCAGATTCAAAGAGTATTCTTTACATATTACTTAAGGTTCATCCCAATTAGGGATTATCCGAGTTTCAATGTTAGGATTGAATATGGTCCGAGACCTAGGAATCCAACATCATACTGTATTACATGTGAATTGAGAAGTATGAAATCTAGCTCAATGCCAAATTTTTAGGATGTACAGTTGATACTTGGAATCATTCCTCTTAGTTATTGGAGGCGAGTACAGGTGATCCTAGGGCTATGAATTGTATCTCCTTATGTCCACATAGATTTCTCAAGGAAATTTCCAGTGCCAACCGAAGTAGGTATTGTCGATCGAGATTACAGACAAAGGGACCAACTTAATTATACACAGTTTTAGTGGCGTGACATCAAACTCAATGCCCTTTTTATAGGATGTCCAAATGATTGGGATTATAGACCTAAGGATCAAATGCTATTGATTTATGTTATTTATTTCACCTTAATCATGTAGATACATACATACATACATACATGCATACATACATACATACATACATACATACATACATACATACATACATACATACATACATACATACATACATACATACATACATACATACATACATACATACATACATACATACATACATACATACATACATACATACATACATACATACATACATACATACATACATACATACATACATACATACATACATACATACATACATACATACATACATACATACATACATACATACATACATACATACATACATACATACATACATACATACATACATACATACATACATACATACATACATACATACATACATACATACATACATACATACATACATACATACATACATACATACATACATACATACATACATACATACATACATACATACATACATACATACATACATACATACATACATACATACATACATACATACATACATACATACATACATACATACATACATACATACATACATACATACATACATACATACATACATACATACATACATACATACATACATACATACATACATACATACATACATACATACATACATACATACATACATACATACATACATACATACATACATACATACATACATACATACATACATACATACATACATACATACATACATACATACATACATACATACATACATACATACATACATACATACATACATACATACATACATACATACATACATACATACATACATACATACATACATACATACATACATACATACATACATACATACATACATACATACATACATACATACATACATACATACATACATACATACATACATACATACATACATACATACATACATACATACATACATACATATATATATATGCATGAAGAAAATTTCCTAGTTGAATGGGATCACGAACCCATGGATCGACTATAGTTTCACTTTATTTATTTTATTTATTATATTTAGTTTCATCTTATCTTAGATGATAATATTACATGATCATTCACTTATTATAGTAGATTTATAGGTTCATCATTAGGGTGGCCTGATGATATTATTTCTCATCCCTATAAGTGAACCTCAGTGTGCGTGAAAATCTTATGTATGCTTTTCAGGTTAAGCATAGATTTCATGATGGATAGGGATGGGGCCTAGGGTTTCATGATTAAGAAGAGTTTCACATGTGGATTATTTTTATAGGTCTAGAGTAGATCAATAGCGTCATGGAGACTAAGTATCTAGTTTGGTTCGGAGTAAGCAGTAGAGCAATGTACTTTTACTTCAGTTTCCTTTATGTACTTCTACATGCATGTGACCGTACTATAATGAAATGTCAAATTTATTATGATTTTAAAGTTTATTTATAGTATAGGTGTAACACCCCAAGATTTCAATGTATGTACTTCTTCAAAAAAATTCAATAACTTGCACTACACGCAACACCGAGTTCAAGCGCACCATGACTTACCAAACAAGCTGTTCAAAAGAGGTTATGAATAATATTAACTAAATTTTGAACTTTATATAATCCTTATAATTTTAGAATCCATATTATGAGTTTCTTAGACATAATGTAAGAACAAATTCATTTTTTCAGATAAAAGAAGTATTTTTCAAAAATGCACTTTTACCAACTTTTAATAGTGAACCCCTTTTAAATCCAATATTTTAAAATTTTATATATTCAATTTGAATAAATAAATTTATTATTTAGAATGGGGACATAAAAAATTTACAATGTAACACCCCAATCTTCCACGGTAGACTTTTCTTTGAATAATACAGTAGCGTGTGCTGTACGCAACTTCAAGTTCTAACACACACCACAACTAATCAAAGTAGCCGTTATGAATAGTAATACAAAATTTTTAAATTTTTTAAAATTTAATCTCTCAAAATGGACTTTGTTTTTGGATTCAGAATATCTAATTTAGCCTAGGGTAAAAGTTTGGTACTTTTCGAATAACTTTTATATTTTGATGAATAGTGATAATTACTAAATTTAAATTAAAAACAACTTTTTTAATCAAAATAATTAATAGTGATAAATTATGAATTTTAGTGGTTTTAAAGTAAATTTAGAATATATTTTTACCATTTAATACAATTTTGATCATTGGACATAATTTCACAATTAAACCGGACATAAACAAGTGTCAATCTTTTGATAGTTATTATATCTTAAAAACACACTTTTTGTTTTGACAGCGGGAATTAATTTTAAATTAATTTCTGCCACTCCTGTGTTTTAAATTTGGAAAAATGGATTCTATATTTGGAATCAGGATGTCCAAATTGTGTAAATAGGTAACTTTTATTATTAGACATTTTGAATAATTACTTCGGTAAATATTTTATTTACCATGGTTAAAGGGTTAATCCGGTAAATAAGGGTTAAAAAATAATATTATAATAATAATAAATTACCCTAAAACGTGTCCTAACATTATTGGTGGATATATGTACGACCATGGTCATCTTTGGGTCGATTTTTGGGACCCCATGGATCCACTTTTAGGTGATAGGGACACTTTATTTTAATTAAGATAAAGTAAATACAAAAATGACACAAGCTTATATCTTTTAGAATTTTTTTTACATATGGTTATATATGTTATATTTTCGATTATAAATATTCATTAGAAATATAAAAAGATTTCCTACATAATTATATTTTATATATAATTTTTAGACATTGAAAAAGTAAAAATATATATGACACAATAATGATACTGTATTTTCCTTATTAATGAAAGAATCAAATAATTGGTATTATAAATGTTAAAATAAATATAATTTGAAAGTTTTGATGACATAAAATAATTTTATTGGTTAATATGACATTTTATGATTTATTAAATGAATTTGGTTAGAATTAATAAAGTTGTTAAGACTTTAACAAAAATCAATTATTGAGTAGTGTCAAAATTAACATAAATGCGTTTTTAAAACAAATATTATATTATTAATTTATATTATATTCTTAAAAGTCTAAGGTTCATCCAAAGGACTTATATACTTATTTTTTTATCATTAATGGACCACTTTGGGGTCTCTTGGATGTATATAGTAAGTTTATTAACTATATATTATAAAAATACAAAGTGACATGGTAACTATTAAACTAATTAACCAAGAGTTAAAACTAAAAGATAAGGTTAATATAATGACTCAAACCTGTATAAAATATATTGGTTGAAATTATTTCGACCCATACCCACCTTATACTTTTAATAATCAACTTTGGAGCCATTATAAACTGAATATGAATTTATTATAAATTAATACTTTAAGTTTTTCCTAAAGAGCCCCTCCTCCCCCTTATAAAAGGACCCAACTTATAACCAATTCATGACACCTTCAAAGCCTTTTGGTTCTTCAAAAATCTGCCCAAATACTCTCTAAAATTACCTCAATTAATCCCAGAGGCCTTAGTTTGATCAGAAAGCCAACCTATGTATCCATTTTGATCAAATCAAAAGGAAGAACCCGAAGAAGAGGTAATGTTTTCACCACCCACTTTCAAGTTCCTTTCTTCTTCAACTTCTTCTTTCTTTGTTATTTCTATTATAAAATAATAACTCCAGTATCTCCTTTATACAGTGATGTTATTATAAATATGTTTCAACCATATTAATTATTCAATCCTTCCTTTGAATGACATGTCACCATACGTGCGTACGTACGGCTTACCGTCTCCACGTCGTGGTGTAATTGTTATTCAGTACATTATTATTTGGATGGGTATAATAATGATGTATAATTCATGTAAATAATAAATATAACATGATAATTATTCTTTATATATGATATAACATCAAATTATATATTATTTTAATATCAAAAGAATGATATTTTTGCTCGTGTGTACGTACGGATTACCGTCTCCACGATGCAATGAGATTCATTTCCAAGTTCACATTCATCGACGATTATAAAAATATATATTACTAATAAGTATGTAATATATGACATAATAATGCTACTGGATATATATATATATATATTTATATATATAAGTATTTATGTACTTACATATATATTATTCACTTACTTCCGTTCAATACTATATGAAAACAGAAACATCATTTATGCATACGTACAGACTACCGTCTCCATAAACGGTGTTTTCCATTCCATATATATGTCTATTATACATATTTATATTCTAAATATATATGATATATTTATCATTTTTTATATTCTGTAGGTATTTAAATCATGATCTAAGTGATACAATCCATAGTAACAAGTTAAAACACGTACGATAAAGAAAGCGATTATTACCCGAAATGTTAATTTAACATGGAAATTATTATTAAATGGGTAGTATAAATTCATAAATGAATCATGTATGATATAATAAATATTAATATGGTTCTGGTATAATTTAATAACATACTACGATCTTCGTACATGAGGTTAAACGTACCCTCGACTAAAGGAAAGTGCAAGGTAAGGGGTTTTCATCTCACTCCTTATTCCCGTGAGATTCCTGCCATATTACCACTATTACCTTTTGTGTGGTATATGTACTGCCCATAATTGTATTATTTGTGTAATACACTTTAATTTATGTGTATTTACATATTAATTGTATGATACCTCTTTCATGGGTTGTATGTTTCGTAAGTTACCAAATTGGTAAGGGTTAATTTCACAATATCTTTATTTTCCAAGGTTGTTTTTACATTAGTATCTACTGGGAAATATTTATTATCCATGTCCATGTTTTATGAATGAGTTTTCAAAGGGACTATTTTAAGGTACTTTTTACTAAAACATAATTTCAAATGTTTTAAATAATTATTCTTCTAAATCTTTCACATTAATGTCCATGTCTTCAAAATGGTTTTTAAGGATTTATTTATATAGACATGAATGTTTTTAAAATTTTAATTCCTTTCAAATGTCTCAAAGTGTTATGGGACACATTGATTAAAAAATGTCTTTAAATGACTTATTTTTCCAAATTGTGTTACTTTTAAATGTTTTCATGAAAAAGGGGTATTTCTCTCAAAGAGTTTTACAAATAATTTTCATCAATGTCAAAATACTTTAATGGATTTTAAACTTGTTTTGAAGTTGATTTATCATGATACAAATCTTCCATATTATGTTGAAGGTTTTGTGATATGTTTGATTGTGGATGTGTTATTTTTATTCCATTCATGGTTTATGGGTAATGTATTGAAATTCCGTTTCCTAGTTTTAATAAGAATGTTTATGTTATATTTCATCCTCTTCTTAAGATGAATGTGCTAGACTAGTATGTTCCGGGTTGGGGTCCGGTTATAGCAGACCCTCCGGGTTGCTGTTCGGTTATTAGAGGCACTCCATGTTGGTGTCCGGTTATTAGAGGCAATTCAGGTTGGGTTCCGGTTATAGTTAGCTCCTAGTTCTTGGCACGAGGCCTTGACAAAGAAATCAAAGTTCATCCTTATGCATTCCATCATTATGAAAGTGGTTAGTGATATTGCATGTGATTATTCGACTAGTAGAATATCCATGTGAATAAGTAAATGGAATTATTTCATTTTATTTTTTCCATATTATTCTGAAGTTCAAGTTTAAAAGGCTTTTGTTTTATTTATACATTTCCTTAAATGTTTATTCTTATTTATGAAAGTTTCCGCTGTATTGCTTACCCTTACTGAGCATTTGAGCTCACCCCTTTCTATGTTTTATTTTTCCCAGGATTCCAAGAAGTGTATTGTGATTGATATGCAGGGTTAAGCCAAGGGAATAATGGTGTTCATAAAGATTATTTATGTTGTTTTGTATGTATTAAAGTGCAATGTAACATTCATGTATGTAATATATTTTCCAAGATTGCTAAACTGATCGGTCCTTCGGGACTTCATTCCTTGTAATCATGCCAATGTTATGTAATAATGCACCGACTCTGGCTAACTGGGGTTGGGACGTTATAGTTGGTATCATAGGAAGTTTAGCAATAACCTTGGAAACTAGATTTAGATAAAATCTTCTTAGAGCACATAGCCCTATAATAGAATTTGAGGATTAGTATAGAAGAACTTCCTAGAATTTTGGTATTGTAGATATTTTGTGAGTTTTTTGAGCAATACATCCCTGTCTGGATACAAGCAGGTAGAGGCAGATCTGGCACAAATGTAACTAGGGGTAAAACCCAAAAACACCGCTTTGATCTAGACTCGAACGCGAACTGGTGCACAACAACGGGCCTTGCTGCACTCTTGGTTACGACACTCCCGAGGGATATGCTTAGGATAATTCTCATTTTCTTTACAAACCATTATGAAGGGATAATGAGTATATACTTACTCAAAGAAAACACTTTTATGGTTATGGATTATATCCATAAACTGTTCAATTTGTGTTAGTTATTTTACAAGTTTGGAATTATTCATTGAAATTCATAAACTGACCAAGTTTATGCTATTGTATAGAAATGGTGCCTAGTAGAAGGAGTGTGAACTCCGGTAATACGTATGATCCAAAGAATAAAAATGATCATATCTTTCATGGTATTAAGCCATCATTTAGAAGGGAAATAGTCTCCCACGTATTATCATCATATGAATAAATAGTATCATGTGTTGATATGATAAGTAAAGAGTTTACTGAGTCTTATGTCTTTGAAGGTAAACAATAGAAGGAAAGGATAGAAGAGAGAAAGATGGATAAAGGGAAGAGGGAAAAGAAGAATTTTCCCATATGTGATAACTATGGGAAGAAACACCCTAGAACTTTCCTGAAAGTAATGAGAGTTAGTTATAAGTGTGGAGAAAAAGGACACCATGTACGTGACTACAAGGATAAGAAAAGGGTTTCAAATGTACAATGATTCATCAGAGTATGCACCAAATGATGCTATGATATAATAATCATGTTATGATAATACCACAGATGAAGAGTAATGACTAGTGTTCTTATGTTGTTATCATGGAATTATTTTATTTGAGTGTTGTATCATCAATATACTGGTTACATGAATTATGGAGATAAATAAGGATTGTACTGCAGTACTATTTTATTGAGGATTTAAAATTATATGGTTCTATGAAAAGTGACTTAATAGTAAGCTACACTTTTTGAAAATACATTGTTTAAGGAAAGGTAATCCTTGATATGGTCCCGATGATGAGGTAGTGATTTTGGAATAAGATATGGTTGATTTGAATAAATTATATTGGATATTCTTGACTACCATGAAACTGATTAATGATTTGTCATTGTTGGAGATTACAAAATTTTTGGATAGAAGGAGTATATCCATTATTCTATAAAGAATAAGGGATCATGAATGTAATTAATAAGGTTTTATGGTAATTCAGGATGTTGCAGTGTTTTAAAAGAATACATGATGAAGGTGTTCAAATGTTATTATGCAAAAAAAAGGATCTTCATTGTGTTACTTATAAATGTTGGACTGTGAGTTTGGACAGAAGTATTTTGGATAATTATAGTTTTAGATTAATTTTGGATTTCCATAAAAGTCCAACCCGGAGGTCGGGCGGTAACCCGTCGTGACCGACAAGGCCGTGAGACTTGAACCCGTAACCGAAGGGCGACAGGGGTGTATCACCTACCACTGGCCCACGAGATGTCCTGGATTAAATAATGTAGTTTATTTTAAGAAGGTATAGTAGATGAATTATAAATTCATTTTTTAACCCCAAACGAATAGGATAAATTGAATATATTTTTTATGTTCTATTATCTTTTAGAGTGAAAGATGAGTTTGTGGAAGAAATTAGTTAAAAGATAGAACTATACTTTTCAAGTATATATTTTTCTTCTCCTATTATTCTTTGAATAAATTAATTCTTATACTTTATTGAAGGGATCTTAAAACCAAAAATGTGTTATCCTAATACCTTATGTTTTGTTGAACCAATGGCATTTTAAATCATCATAGATTGATGAATTTAAAGACCTCAATTTTAAACTTGTTTGTGATTGATGAACTCAATCACTACCTATAAATATTTACATTTTTCCTCCAATTATATATCTCTAATTTCCACCAATGTTCTCCTAATATATATCATAATTTGGTGGAGACCCTTTCATTCCTCTTTCCCTCTTATTAAGAATAAATTTTATTAACCAAATTTCCGATTTGGGTTTTCCCACAAAGATATTTTCTATTTTCAACCTTTATTTTTGAAGAACCATATCAAATTGCAAGGACTCAATTTATTGAAGGAGGGAATAATGTAACACCCCAAGATTTCATAGTATGTACTTCTTCAAAACAATTCAATAAATTGAACTACATGCAACACTGAGTTCAAGCTCACCATGACTTACCAAACAAGCTGTTCAAAAGAGGTTATGAATAGTATTAAATAAATTTTTAACTTTATATAATCCTTATAATTTTATAATCCATATCATGAGTTTCTTAGACATAATTTAAGAACAAATTCATTTTTTTCAGATAAAAGAAGTATTTTTCAAAAATGCACTTTTACCAACTTTTAATAGTGAATCCTTTTTAAATCCAATATTTTAAACTTTTATATATTCAATTTGACTAAATAAATTTATTCTTTAGAATTGGGACATCAAAAATTTAAAATGTAACACCCCAAGATTCCACGGTATGCTTCTCTTTGAATAATACAGTAGTGTGTGTTGTACGCAACTTCAAGTTCTAACACACACCACAACCAATCAAAGTAGCCGTTATGAATAGTAATACCAACTATTTAAAATTTTATAAATTTTATCTCTCAAAATGGAAATCATTTTTGGATTCATAATATCTAATTTATCCTAGGATGAAATTTTGGTACTTTTCAGATAACATTTATATTTTGATGAATAGTGAAAATTACTAAATTTTAATTAAAAACAACTTTTTTAATAAAAATAATTAATAGTGATAAATTATTAATTTGAGTGGTTTTAAAGTATATTTAGAATATATTTTCACCATTTAATACAATTTTGTTCATTGGACATAATTTCACAATTAAACCAGACATAAACAAGTGTCAATCTTTTGATAGTTATTATATCTTAAAAACACGCTTTTTGTTTTGACAACAAGAATTAATTTTAAATTAATTTTTGCCACTTATGTGTTTTGAATTTGAAAAAATGGATTACATATTTGGAATCATGATGTCCAAATTGTGTAAATAGGTAACTTTTATTTTTAGACATTTTGAATACTTACTTCGGTAAATATTTTATTTACCATGGTTAAAGGGTTAATCTGATAAATAAGGGTTAAAAAATAATATTATAATAATAATAAATTACGCTAAAACGTGTCCTAACCTTATTTTTGGATACATTTCTGATCATGGGAATCTTTGGGTCGATTTTTGGGACCCCATGGAGCCACTTGTAGGTGATAGGGACACTTTATTTTAATTAAGATAAAGTAAATACAAAAATTACATAAGCTTATATCTTTTAGAAAAATAATTTTTACATAGAGTTATATATGTTATATTTTAGATTATAAATATTCATTAGAAAGATAAAAATATTTCCTACATAATGATATTTTATTTATAATTTTTAGACATTGAAAAAGTAAAAATATATATGACACAATAATGATGTAGTATTTTCCTTATTAATGAAAGAATCAAATAATTGGTATTATAAATGTTAAAATAAATATAATTTTAACGTTTTTATGACATAAAAGAATTTTATTGGTTAATATGACATGTTCGTATTTCTTAAATGATTTTTTTTGGAATTAATAAAGTTTTTAAGACTTTAACAAAAATCAATTATTGAGTAGTTTCAAAATTGACATAAATGAGTTTTTAAAACAAATATTATATTATTAATTTATATTCTATTCCTAAAAATCTAAGGTTCAGACAAAGGACTTATATCATTATTGGTTTAGCATTATTGGACCACTTTGGGGTCGCTTGGATGTATATAGTAAATTTATTAACTATATATTATAAAAATAAAAAGTGACATGGTAAGTGTTAAACTAATTAACCAAGAGTTAAAACTAAAAGATAAGGTTAATATAATGACCAAAACCTGTCTAAAATCTATTGGTTGAAATTATTTCGACCCATCCCCACCTTATAATTTGAATAATAAACTTTTGAGACATTATAAATCGAATATAAATTTATTATAAATTAATACTTTAAGTTTTTCCTAAAGAGCCCCTCCTCCCCCTTATAAAAGGACCCAACTTCTAACCAATTATTCACACCTTAAAAGACTTTTGGTTCAGCCAAACCCTGCCCAAATACTCTCTCAACTTACCTCAATTCATTATATAGGCCTTAGTTTGATCAGAAATCCAACCTATGGAGCCCTTTTGATCAAATCAAAAGGAAGAACCCGAAGAAGAGGTAATGTTTTCACCACCCTCTTTCAAGTTCCTTTCTTCTTCAACTTCTTCTTTCTTTGTTATTTATATTATAAAATAATAACTACCATATATCCTATATAATGTGATGTTATTATAAATTTGTTTCAACCATATTCATTATTCTATCCTTCCTTTGAATGACATATCACCATACGTGCGTACGTACGACTTACCGTCTCCACGTCGTGGTGTAATTGTTATTCAATACATTATTATTTGGATGGGTATAATAATGATGTATAATTCATGTAAATAATAAATATAACATGATAATGATTCTGTATATATGATATACCATCCAATTATATATTATTTTAATATCAAAAGAATGATATTTTTGCTCATGCGTACGTACGGATTACCGTCTCCATGACGCAATGAGATTCATTTCCAAGTTCACCATTCATCGACGATTATAAAAATATATATTACTAATAAGTATGTAATATATGACATAATAATGATACTGGAGATATATATATATATATTTATATATATAAGTATTTATGTACTTACATATATCTTATTCACTTACTTCCGTTCAATACTATATGAAAACATAAACATCGTTTATGCGTACGTACGGACTACCATCTCCATAAACGGTGTTTTCCATTTCATATATATGTATATTATACATATTTATATTCTAAATATATATGATATATTTATCATGTTTTATATTCTGTAGGTATTTAAATCATGATCTAAGTGATATAATCAAGAGTAACAAGTTAAAACACGTACGATAAAGAAAGTGATTATTACCCAAAATGTTAATTTAACATTGAAATTATTATTAAATGGGTAGTATAAAGTCATAAATTAATCATGTATGATATCATAAATATTAATATGGTTCTGGTATTGTTTAATAACATACTATGATCTTCGTACCTGAGGTTAAACGTACCCTCGACTAAAGGAAAGTGCAAGGTAAGGGGTTTTCATCTCACTCCTTATTCCCGTGAGATTCATGCCATATTGCCACTATTACCTTTTGTGTGGTGTATATACTGCCCATAATTGTATTCTTTGTGTAATACACTTTAATTTATGTGTATTTACATATTCATTGTATGATACCTCTTTCATGGGTTGTATGTTTTGTAAGTTACCAAATTGGTAAGGGTTAATTTCACAATATCTTTATTATCCGAGGTTGTTTTTACATAAGTATCTACTGGGACATATTTATTATCCATGTCCATGTTTTATGAAAGAGTTTTAAAAGGGACTCTTTTAAGGTAATTTTTACTAAAACATCATTTCAAATGTTTTAAATATTTATTCTTCTAAATATTTCTCATTAATGTCCATGTCTTCAAAATGGTTTTTAAGGATTTATTTATATTGACATGAATGTTTTTAAAATTTTAATTCCTTTAAAAAGTTTAAAAGTGGTATGGAAAAAATTGATTAAAAAATGTATTTAAATGACTTATTTTCCAAATTTTGTGACTTTTAAATGTTTTCATGAAAAAGGGGTATTTCTCTCAAAGAGTTTTACAAATCATTTTCATCAATGTCAAAATAATTTAATGGATTTTAAACTTGTTTTGATGTTGATTTATCATGATACAAATCTTCCATATTATGTTGAAGGTTTTGTGATATGTTTGACTATAGATGTGTTATTTTTATGCCATTCATGGTTTATGGGTAATGTATTGAAATTCCGTATTCTTGTTTTAATACGAATGTTTATGTTATATTTCATCCTCTTCTTAAGATGCATGTGTTGGACTAGTATGTTCTGGGTTGGGGTCCGGTTACAGCAGACCCTTCGGGTTGGTGTTCGGTTATTAGAGGCACTCCAGTTTGGTGTCCGGTTATTAGAGGCACTCCGGGTTGTTGTTCGGTTATTAGAGGCACTCTGGGTTGGTGTCCGGTTATTAGAGGCACTTTGGGTTGGTGTCTGGTTATTAGAGGCACTCCAGGTTGGGTTTCGGTTACAGTTAGCCCCTAGGTCTTGGCACGAGGCCTTGAAAAAGAAATTAAAGTTCATCATTATGCATTCCATTATTATGAAAGTGGTTAGTGATATTGCATGTGATTATTCGACTAGTAGAATATCCATGTGAATAATTATATGGAATTATTTCATTTTATTTTTTCCATATTATTCTGAAGTTCAAGTTTAAAAGGCTTTTGTTTTAGTTATATATTGCCTTAAATGTTTATGCTTATTTATGAAAGTTTCTGCTGTATTTATTACCCTTACTGAGCATTTGATCTCACCCCTTTCTATGTTTTATTTTTACCAGGATTCCAAGAAGTGTATTGTGATTGATATGCAGGGTTAAGCCAAGGGAATAATGGCATTAATAAAGATTATTTATGTTATTTTGTATGTCTTAAAGTGCAATGTAACACTCATGTGTGTAATCTATTTTCCAAGACTGCTAAACTTATCGGTCCTTCGGGACTTCATTCCTTGTAATCATGTCAATGTTATGTAATAATGGACTGAATCTGGGTAACTGGGGTCGGGGTGTTACAATAGGGAAGAACCTAGGTCATCTATCAAGGAGTTTTGATAGGTTTAGAGTTTTTGTTTTTAATAAAAATTACCAAAAGAGGGGGTGGTTTTGAAAATAGTTATAGTAAAATAACTTAATTTAAAGAGTTAATAGTTGAAAAAACAAGTGTATTTTAAAAACTATGAGATAAAGGGGTCATCCTGTTTTAACTACAAACATTTAAAGTTCATTTTTTAGATATTCATTCTGTTTAGGAGTAATTATTTGGTTGAAATTAATTGTAAGCCCAATTAATTCCTAATATCTTATTTAAATTATTGAAGAACCAAACCTTGACATGAAAATCATATTTCCAAGGTCCAAAACTTATTCATGGAATAAGAGATTACAAATTATATTTAAATCTCAATAAATTGGGAAATAAAATGATTCTTGTTTTGTCCAATAACAACAACACAATTTATACACTCAAAAACCTCACACTGGTCAATTAGAAATTAAGAGAAAATCAATCACATGCATCAAAAAAGAATTCAAATATTAAATAATGTAAGATAAATGGAATGAAATTTTTTAACACCCAAATTACTAAAAACCAGTAGATAATATATGTGGGTGAGCTCCCTTGACATGTGTGGCTCTCTCATAATGAATACCCACCATTTAGCCCAACATCGAGTGGTGTAGGATGCTTGGGTGGAAATACTTATTCATAATTGATCCCTATATGAGGATAGGGTCCTCCAAAATTTATAAGATAAATAGATTAATCCTCTGGAACTCTAAAATGGCATCACTTCATTCCTTGGTCAAATTTTGAAATGGGGTGCCCAAGGAGCCAATTTATAGGTAAAGTGAAAGGTGGTTTTGGGCACCCATATTTAATAAAACCACTCGGACCATGATTTTCATCTAATACATAGTATTTTATCACTTTTTAAAAAAATTAAAACATTTTTACACACCTTTTTATTATCTTAACTGAATTTTTGGAATTATTTATACCCCTACATCTTTAGATATAAAAAAAATATAGAACCAACTTTTTGACTTTGAGCATATTCAGCTCCTTGGAAAGATCAGTCTGGTTGGGCCATGGATGGACTAATTGTGACTTTTTGTATTAATCAAAGTTATAGCCCACGTAATTTTGTATCATTCCCAAAAATATAATCATAATTGGATGAACATTTTAGTATAAGAGTTCATTTGAGTCCACACATTTTCTTAAAATATTGCACAGTTTGGCCCATTTTTGTTCAACTCCATAATGGGACTCTAAATCACCTCCACCTATAATGAAATAATCCAAAAAAGTGAAATTACTATTTTTAAAAGGGATTAACACAAAATAATTGAAAAAAATGAAGTATGATTTGTTATTATAATTTCAATTTACAATAAAAAATCAGTTTAATATAGTGGTGTAAGGGTGAAATAAAACACTGAATCACAGTGTGATCACACCCTACACCTAAACATTTTCACTCATAGGAAAATTAAAATTTCTAAACATTATGCATGGATATATTCCCAAATTCATGATTATTTAAAATTAAATTAAAATTTAATTCTTTATAGAAATGTGATCAAAATAAAAATCACACTAAAGAGTCATTCTTGTTCATCATGGAAAAATATGTCTCATAAATTGTATAAAAAAGAAAATCTAAGAGATGCATGATACCAAAATGAGAAAATAATTTAAAATTTAACGATTTAAATAAATCTACATGTGTGTGTGTGTCAACCATTTCATGCTATTCCTCCCACTATCTATCTAGTAAATAGAGGTTATTTTAAAATCCTTCTACTTAAATGATTATCTCCACCTATCCTGTCCTACATCATTTGTAATAAAATTTCAAGAACCGATCACTTAATTATTAATAGAAGTCAAACCTTAATCTTATGGACTATATATCAGCATATTTTTTACATTTCATCACTCCCCTCATTTCTTCTTCTTATTTTTTTTTCAAAATTTGAACTTGGAGAAAATATCATACTCATCTGTCAACCCTTGTTTTATCTCCTCACAACACTAATTGTAATAGTTATAACAATATAAAAGGTCAAGTAAGAGTATTTTTTGACCTACCCAAGACACAAAACTTATTTTTTTTATTTTAGTTTTTTAGTTTTTTTTCAAGGCATAAAACAGTCAGATAACAGGTACACATGCATAGGTCAATCCGATATGGTAATGAAAAATGTTAGATAAGGAACAAACATATGGGAAACTAATTTTGGAAAGATGAAATATACTAACCTAACTTATATTTACCATATATTGAGTAAGAAAAAATCACACTTCATGGTTGGGTGAAAAAATGTGTGGATAAATTAAGTGGCACAAATTTTCCATAAACTACTCACAAAAGGGTACCATTATTCTTAAAGGTTTAAAAGTGATACAACCATTTATATCATAAAAAACAACCAATTTTATAGAAAAAGTTACACCTAAATGTTAAATTTATTCTAAAACACATATTTTTCATTGAAACAATTTTTTTAAATGTTAAAACGATATGAAATAGCGAAATTCCTCATGCCTTTTTAATAAATTTATTGATTAAGTGGGAATCATTTTCCATGATAAATTGGGAATTAAAAATTAAAATTCTTACATAAAGTGAGGGGGGGGGGGGAGGGGGGAGGAAATAATACTATTCAACAAGTGAAAAAGAGAAAAAGGAAGAATGATGATAATAATTCCTAACTAACCCAGGAATATACCCATCCCCCACACCTAGAGCATGCAGTGTTCTCACTATAATAAAAGATAATGTGGGAAGGAATGATAGAAACTGGTGGGTGTAATTGGTAGGATTCTTCTTCAACATGGTGTTCCTCCATTGGGGATTCCAGAATTGATTCATGAAAGTGATTCAAACACTTCCCATTAACATTGAATTTTTGTTTTATTTGTTAATTTTGAACCTGAACAAAACCAAATGGATAAACATTAGTAACAGTGTGTGGGAAAAACGAGCTGGAACAAAGCTTAATTGGATACAACTTTGGCCTTACATAGAAAATAAGGACCTTCTTCATAATGTGTAATTGGTGATAAAGGATGTGGCAGTTGTGGTCATCCTTGGTTTTCTTTTTATAAATTCAAGAGTTCTTATAAGAATCTCTACAAATTTCCTCAAACTCTGGAATATGAAGCTTCCATTGAGAACTTGTACTAGGAATATTAGAATTGAATTATTTAATTTCTCAATAGGACCGGTGCTCTATCTCAACCTGGATGTGAAAACTCTTTAAAAAAACTAGCCGATATGGTGACATGACAATGGGATTTTTGAAGGCAGTATGGTAATCCCATAATGAATCATTGAGTCTAAGACTCCAATATTTTTTATTAGGTTGATTTTTTTTTCCAAAATTCGTTTTACCTATCTATTCAACACCTCAGCTTGACCATTAGTCTGTGGGTGATATGTAGTAGACAATCGATGCCTGACCCCATACCGACATAAAAGAGTTTGAATTTTTTGGTTGCAAAAATGAGAATCCTAGTCACTGATGATGAACATTTATAATTCAAACCTACAAAAAAAATTTATTCGAAGAAATTGCACAACTATCTTGGAAACATATTTCATCATGAATCATGCCTCTACCCATTTTGACACATAATCCAATTCCAAAATAATGTTAATGTTTCCAAAGGAATTGGGAAATGGACCCATAAGTCAATGCCCCAAATATTAAAAATGTCATGGAAGATAAATGGTTGTTGTGGTCTTTCATTTATTTTAGAGACCTTACCCACTATTTAACAATGAGGAAAAGATTTATAGAAATCATGGGCATCCCAAAATAATTTTTTCCAAAATAGACCAGAATCAAGGGCCTTGCAAGTAGTCTGTTGGCGACCAAAGTGGCCACTATAAGCAAGTGTGTGGTAGAATCTAAAGACAGACCGAAACTCACTATTAGAAAAACAATTCCAGAGTATTTGATCACTACATGTGTGCCAAAGTTAGGGGTCATCCCAAATTTAACAACATAACTCATGGTTTAGATGATCATCTTGATTTTTTTGAAATCATCATGAATGCAATATGCTACCAAATAATTTACAATTTTAGCATACCATGGAATATCATCTTTCACTCAGTACAATTTTTCATCATAAAACATGTCATTTATGGGAATAAAAGGGGATGAGTAAATTTATGAGGATGGGAGGATCCTACTGGTATGGTCATCCACTATATTCTCTGCTCATTTTTTATCCCTAATTTATAAATTAAATTACTAAAGTTAGAGCATCCAATAAATGAGATGTGGTTTGGATTATGGTTTCTTAAGGATATACCGGAGGGATGAATGGTCTAAAAACACAATGACTTTGGAACATAAAAGGTGTGACCTAAATTTATCAAAGTATAACATAATGGAAAATAATTATTTTTCAGTTTTGGTGTAGTTTTTTCAGGTAGGGCCCAGTGTACTTGAGGCATAGGCTATGACATGTGGAGCTTGGTCAACCCGTTGTGATAAGACTACCCCAACTGACATGAGATAAAATGGTAAATCCCACCGAGGTGGTTGGATTATCAGGGGTGATGTGAAACTCCATTTCAATTTATTAAAATATTCCTCAAAATATTTATAAAAAACAATTTTTTTTTATTTTTGGAATAAGTGAGAGAGTGGGAGTGTAGTCTTACTAAAGTCACAAATGAAATGATGGTAAAATTCAGCTTGAACTAAGGAATACCACACATCTGAAACATTTTTAGAGAATCTTATGGAATTAATGACATCCAATTTTGATTTATTTACTTGGATACCATCCCTAGAAATGAAATTCCCAAGTACTATACCTTGTTTCACCATGAAATGAAATTTCTCATAATTTAATACAAGATTCTTTTCAATATAGTGATATAGGAAAAAATGAATACTACTCAAACATTCATCAAAAGAGGATCCATAAACTGTGAAATCATACATAAATACTTCCATGAAATTCTCCAAGTAATCTAAAAAAATACTAACCATGCATCGTTGGAAAGTACCCGGAGCATGAACAAATGGAATCCTCCTATAAGAAAATGTGCGAAAGGGGAAAGTAAAGGTTTCCCTTTCCTGATCCTCAGGAAAAACATGGATCTAAAATTATCTAGAATACCCATCAAGAAAACAATAATGGGGATTCCCTTCTATCTTCTCTATCATATGGTCAATTAATGGAAATGGGAAATGGTCTTTCATAGTGTATTGGTTTATTCAATGATAGTCTATGTAGATAGGACAACTATTCTGCACACTGGTTGGAACCAATTAATTTTTTTAATTTTTAATTTCAATAAGATCAATTTTTTTGGAACAAATTGTATTGTACTAACCCATTGGCTATCAAAGATGGGTTAAATGATTCCAGTGGCTATTAATTTAGTTAACTACTTTGTAATAAAATCTAGGAGGTTTGGGTTTAGTTGACATTGTGTCTGCCTCACTAGTTTAACCTCATCATTTAAAAATATATGATGTGTAAAAGTTTATGGCCTAATTCCAAGAATTTTAGAAATTTTCCATCCCAAATATTTTTTATACTCCCTCAAAAGTTCAAGAAATCACAATTCATTCTATGGAGGGAGTGGACTAGCAATGATGATAGCCATCTTGTTTCCATTCTCAAGACATGAATATTTTAAATATTATGGAAGTTTTTCAAGTTCCAATTAAGGTGTATTTTGGATTTATGGGAGAAAATTTTAAAGTGGTAGGTCAATGATCTCATCTAACTGCTCAATGGTAACCTCCTTAGATGAGGAATAAGATTTTACATGCTTAGCAGTATCATTGATGGTAATGGGATTTTTAGCGTTCATGAAATCATCAATTAATAAACATGCATGAATTTTTTTCTAAACTCATACAAGATTCTATGCATGATTCATTAACTATCATGCCTATCAAGGATGAAAAATTAAAAAGGGAATGAGGGGAAAGAAAATAAGTTTTTTAGGGTAACAGGGTACATAAATTGAATTAACTGAAGGCGAGGAATGCTCTTCTAAGGGGTGCTTTATGGAATTAAGGATGTTTAAGGGGACAATGTCACCACCAAAATCCATATATAATGTACCATTATGGACATTAATTATGGTTTTGGTGGTTTTCAAGAAAGGAATCTCCAATATAATCCGGGAATGTCCATTCATCCTACAATATTTCATTTTAATCACATAGAAATCAGTAGGAAAAATTAAAAATTTCACTCTCACAAGAACATCCTATAACACACCAATGGGGTGTGTGGTAATACAATTTTCTATTTAAACAAAAATTATAGTGGGATTCAATTCTCCAACCTAAAATGAAGAGTAAATAGAGTGATGAATCATATTTATAGAAGAACCCAAATAAAATATAGCATTGGGAAAGGAATACTCTCATATGGTGCATAAAATCGAGAGTGTTCTGGGATCATTTCATTTTGTTTGAATTTATGGATATATCAATTCTAAGATATTTCTCCCCAGGATCACATTTTCATGACCTCTAAGTCTCATTCGGTGTGTACACATCTCCTTGAGAAACTTTGAGTATCATGAAATTTTATTCAAGGAATCAATCAAGGGGATGTTAACCTGAACTTTTTTTATAAGTTTCCAAGATTTATTTATCATGTTTGGTTTATTTTTTTACTCAGTTGGGTGGTATTTTGGGGAAATGTAATAGGAATGGTTTGGGTTGATGGTTCATCAAATGAAGCATTCTTTCCTTTAGTGGGTTTTTTTATCAGGACAAGGATTTTTCATATTTGGGTCATTTGATATAGTTGGAATGGAAGTTTCTTATAGAGGGTATGGATATATTTTTGGGTAATTTGGATTTTAAGTTGATTTACATTCTTAAGGGTGATGACACTAACATTTACCTTATCCATAGGTTTGACAAGTGGTTTAGAGAGGGTAGTTCACTCGACCCATGACTTGGGATTTCCCCCACCAAGTTAGCTAGATGGCCTAATTAGGTTTTTAGGTCTTGTATGGTACCTTGGGTGTTTTGTTGGAATTATAGATTTTTGTAATCCATTTGTTTCATCATGTATTTTAGGCTATGATTGGGTTTTGGAGGGGGTTGTTGGAAAGTCCTTTTTGGTGGTTGTGGATTTATTGGTAGTGGTGCTAGATGACTACTTTACCCCGGTTGGTTCCATGGTTATTGAGATTAGTTTGAATACCCCATTGCATATAGGCATGGTTTTTTTCACCCAATATTGGATGGATAATATGGTTCTTGCCTAATTGGTTTGTTATTGGGGTGACTTTCAAAGATTTCCTTATAAATCTGAGAAGTTTCTCTCAGTTGAGGGCATTGGTTAGAATAATGGGTCTCATCAGATTAAATACCAAAATGGATTGGAGGAGGAGATTGGGATTTTCCTTGGTAAAGGGAAAGTTATCATATAAGGTTAATTACCTCTTCAAACTTTGTGTCCACCTTCTTCTAAAACTTTGAAATTTTCACCTCATGGACACCTCACATAGGTAAATTGGACCTTGAACCAAATTATTGTGTGTACTGTGCCATGTTCTCAATGAGGGTCCTTGTTATGATTGGGCTTTTTTCAACTAGCACACCACCTATAGAATCATCAATCATTTTTCAATCAATAGGAATTAATCATCTATAAAAATATTATATTAAAAGTTGATCACTAATTTGGTGGTGTGGGAAACTTGAATAATACATTTTAAATATTTCCCAATATTAATGAAGTTCTTCCTCTTTTGATTTATTTATTCCACAAATTTATTTCTTTATGGTTTTAGTTTGATAGGATGGGAAGTATTTTTCAAGAAAAAGGCATTTCATGTCCACACATCCTCTAAAAGGGGAATTAACATAATACAACCAATCTTTTAAAGCACATTCTAATGAAAAAGGAAATGCGCTCAACTTTACTTATTCTTTATCCACATTATAAGGTTTTAATATATAACACATGGTATGAAATTCTTTTAAGTAGTTATGTGGATTTTTTCCCATAAGTCCATGAAATCGTGGTAATAAGTGAATTAAAATGGATTTAAGTTCAAAATTTGGTGCCTCACCATATATTTGAATGTATGAAGGTTGGATATCGACATTAAGTAAGGTTAATTATCCTAATTTTTGGTTATTTTAATCCATATTTTTCATGTTTATTTCAGTTTTAATGTGGGTTTCAGAAGAAAAAGAAGGATCGACAAGAGTTTCAATGTTTTGAGTGTCCTCCTTCAAAGGGTTCTCCTATGTGTCTCGATGTCACTGGCATAGGATCCTCTATGGTTTAGGTTCAAAAGGTGGTAAATATTCCAAAGTAAAACATTTCATGCATAGAAAATAAATAATAAATAAATTATAATACAAAAATATATTCAAATATAGAAGATAAAACAAATAAATATTCACAAAATTTACAAATATCTTATCAAAAACACCAACTAAAAATAGAAGTGATCTCCAAAAATGGTGCCAAAATTTGACCATTTTTTCATGATAAATAAAATTTATTATGATTTTAATGTTTATTTATAGTATATGGAATACCCTAGGTCACATATAAAGGATCATTGATAGGTTTAGAGTGTCTATTTTTTAAAAAAAAGTACTAAAAGAGTGGGTGGTTTTAAAAACAATTTTAAGAAAATAACTTAATATAAAGAATTTAATAGTTGAAATAAATAAATGGATTTTGTAAAATATGAGATAAATTTGTTGTTTTGATTTAACTACACACATTTAAAGTTAATTTTTCTTATAGATTCATTCAGGTTTGGAGTAATTATTTTGTTGAAATTAATTGGAATCCTCATTAATTCTTATAATTTTATTTCAATGCTTGAAGAACCAAACATTGACATAACAATTGTATTGATAAAGAAAATAACTTATGCATGGAATAAGAGATTCAAAATTATATTGAAATCTCAAGAGAGTGGGAAGGAAAAGTATTCTTGGGTTGTTCTATTGGAGCAACACAAGTCACACTCTCAAAACCTCACACCGATCGATTCAAAATTAAGGGAAAATCAATCACATGCATCAAAAAAATAATCCAAATATGAAATAATGTAATATAAATTGAATAAAATTTTTTAACACCAAAATTAATATAAACCAGTAGCTAATATATATGTAAAAACTCCATTGACATGTGTGTATCTCTTTCACAATGAACGCCCACCATTTATCCCAACATCGAGAGGTGGAGGAAGGTCTGGTGGATCTCCTTATTCATCCTTGACCCCCCTATGAGAATAGGGGCCTCCATAACTTCTAGGAATATGAGATTAATCCTTTTGAAATTCAAAATGTAAGTACTTTTCTCCTTGTTAGAACTTTAAAATGGTGTATCCAAGGTTCCAATTTATAGGCAAATTGGAAGGTGGTTTTGGGAACCCATATTTCATAAAACCAATTGGCCCATGGTTTATGGTCACTAGAAAGTCTCATATCAGTTTTAACAAAACTAAAATCCTTTTTCCCACACCTATTTAATATCTTCATTGAACATTTTTCATCATTTGGAGGCCTATATATTGAGATATGGATAAAATACATAACCTACTTTTGACTTTGAGCAGATTTAGTTCCTTGGACAGATTAGTCTTATTAGGCCACCAAATATTTGAATTGGGCTTGTGTGTCTTCATAAAAGTTATAGAATACTGAACTTTTGAAAATCCCCCCAAATATCATCCCAATTGTATATATGGATTAGTATCAGTGTGTGGTTGAGTCCACATACGTTCTTGAAATCTTTCATAGTTTGGACCATTTTTATCCAACTTCATTATGGGCCTCCAAATCACCTAAACCTACAATTAAATCATATAGAAAAGTTAAATTACCCTTTTAATAGTGATTTAAAAAAATAATTTAATCAAACATGAAGTCAAATTTGTTACTATAATTGTAATTTATAATAAAAAATCATTTTAACATAGTGGTGTAAGGGTGAAATAAAATAGTAAATCATAGTGCGATCAGTATGGTTAGCCTAGTGGGTGGAAAATGTTGTATGTATGAAATAAAAATTTCCAATTTTATGAAATTTCATTTATTATTAAAACATTATTATATTTTAGTTTATTTACTACTTCTATACTCAATTTATTTACTACTTCAGATGATATGTAGTTATTTATTTTATTTTCTACTCCGATAGGAGAAAATAGTCTCCCTAATGTCACACCCTAGGACCTCGTTACTAGTCAAAAGCCTTTGATGTATGGGAGGTGTTCTTGAGGCCTTTTTGTGAATCAGATTGAAGCACTGGTTTAGTGGCATCTGGGTTAGGATGTTACAAACTCGATATCTCTAATTAATACGGTCAACATTAATTTTTCCATTCATTAATTTTTTGAATAAATCTCCAATAATTTTGAGATAAAGACCTATATTAGTGTTAAAAAAAATTACTTCATTAATTAATTTATCTCTATAAAATAAATGGGTTAGTATCTATTCAATTTTTGACTTGAGATTTTTTTCCCAAGTTGATCCCAACAATCTCCCATTTTAACACTATTCTCATTACCACACTAACTTTCACACTAGTCCGGCTTCCATTCACCCTTATTCTATAACACATTCATGGTTCTCCATTCTATACTGATTGAATCATCCAAGATCCCAATAAATAACCCCCCCAGTCTTTTGGAACCATGATCTTATTATTCCACTGACCCTGAAAAAATCATCAAAATGACTCCATAAAAACTTTTTTATAAAGTAATTAGAAATGATTTTCATCCTCCAACTTTTTTGAAATTCCCATATACAAGTTGTATTGTGCACCATGTCTATGAACTCACTCCTTTAAAACTTCTATAATTCTGAAGTCTTTGGAATCAAGCTTCTGCACCATCTAACAGTTGTCTAGTACATCAAACTCCTATGAAACCATCAAAATGGATACCCATTCAGTAACCGTAGCTTCTATAAATTTTAATTTCATTGGAATGATGAAGTCCCAATGAGACTTATTTTAGTGAAACCAAGGAAATATGGTCCTCTGTGATAGGATCAGCCTATTGGAGAAGATTTTTAGGGGTTTTATTTTTCAAACTTTCCAGCATCATATGTTGTTTTAAAGGGGAGAGATATTTTATTCATATCTCTATTTCGAATGTATTTTTTGTGATATTATAATTATATTTTATGTTGAATATTTTAAAGGATTTTTATGCACATGAATTTTTGGGTTTCATTTTCTTATAAAAAGGGAGTAGTAGGGGTGCAACACATGGAGATAAAATTAGGAATGTGAAAAATTAAATACATGGGAGACAGTTTTTAGGGAATGAGAAGTAGCAAGTATCTATAAATTGGTTTGTGAAACAAGGTGCTGTAAAGATGCTGTATGTTTAGTTTTGACCTTCAACTGTGGAAGTATTGTCATTATATGATTATTAGATAGGTGTAAAAGGTATATTAGGATATGAATTTTCACATAGGTTTTGTACACTGTATTTTCAATTCAAGTTTCAAGTTTTACTTGATTTTTTTAGACTATCTGATTATAGTGGAATTATTTAGTGTTACCTCACGCGTTTTTAATCCTTCGTATTGGAGGGTTTTCCATATTGAAATATATATAGAAATTTACATCCTATTATTTACTTTTTCACTTAAATTTTCATTGGTGATTCTTTCAATATTGCACCACAACTGAGTCATTATCATGGGGCTAATCCACTTCCTCCCCAATAGCTAGTATCATAGGAGGTTTATCTATATTTCTTGATGAATAGATATGGGTGATTCACACCATGGTATTTATAACCACATTGAATTGTTTAATAGGTAAAATTATTTTACTCCATGGAAACAATGAGTAAAAAATATTTTTTTTCAATGAGAATATAGTGAAGTCACAGGAGAAAAAATCAGAAAAGTAAGAGATAATGATTGATGATGATTGATAGGATATTAGAGAGTTAGAAAAAATAAATATTCAACTGTATTTGGATGATAATAATCTATGTTAGATGATGAATCTAATATATCCAAAGGAGTTCTAGGTGAATCTTAAAATAATGTATAAAATTACATCCCTCACAAATCGTTTATATCAGAAAAATGGTTGCATCATTTATGAATCTTAGAAAATGGATATTTAGGTAACCATCTAGACACATTCATTAAAATTTTGATGAATATATCTTTGGTGGTGGTCATGATCGATGATAAAGGTAATTTAGTACCTATTTAAATAGAAGAAGAGGATAAAATTTTTCTTCTATTAGGTTAATTACATGATTCATATGATAATCTAATATACACATTAATATTCAAGAAAGACATTATAAAGTTAGATGATGTGATTTAATCATTGTGGATGAATGAGACTCAGTGAAAGAATAATTATTTCAATTATTCAATTAATATTGGTATTTTGGCTATAACAGATAGATGTGGTAATCAGAGAGGTTGTTCTAAGACTATAAGAAAGGATAAATGATTCTTTTGCGACGAGGAGGGTCATGTGAAGAGAAAATTCTATGCTTTGAAAAAGATTAAGGAGGAAAATAAGGAACATAAAATTGATTTTGAGGATACTAGAATAAGTATTATACATATTGAGGGTGGTTTAATTTTAGTTAGTGTTTATTTTCAAAGGTCATATCTATATACCAAATGGGTGGTTGATTAAGTATCTTTGTACCATATTACATTGAAGAAAGAATTATTTTCTTTATATGAAGAAGTTTACTTTGGTCTATTGAAGATGGGAAAAAGATATTATACAGATTCCATTAGTTTTGGTGATATTTTTATCACTAATAATTTAGGTTATATGATAAAATTAAAGGATGTGTGACATGTGTAAGGTATACACTATAATTTTTTTTATCTACATGTAATATTGATAATGATGGATTGAGGAGTTTGCTTTGAAATGGAAGATAGAAATTCTCTATAGGATCAATGGTATATGCATGAGGTAGAATGTATGACATGCTTTACATGATGGATGTAAATGTGTGTGGTGATGTGAAGAATGTATTTGTAAAGAGGAATTAATTAAATTTATGAAAAAGGAGATCATCCTGCATGAGTTGAAAATAATTGACTATGATGAAGAAGGTTTGGAAGATAAATTTGGTTAGGTCAGGTGTTTTAGTTCTTACATCTAATTTTTTTCAGAGAGTTCCACTAGTGAAGATATAATTAAAATCAAATATCGAGATGATGTGTTGAGAGTTTTGAACTACTCTATGGATGTTGAAAAAATAGAACAATTAATTATTTTAGGTGGTTCGTATTATGTAGCGATCATAGTAATGGGGGAGATTGATATTATTGATCCTAGTATTGACAATGCAGATACAGATATGAAGAATTCTTCATCATTTCAATTTCATTTGAAGGTGGAGTTTTTAGGTTTGTATTAGAGCTATAAAAGGAAATCATCATATTTTCTATAGAGGATGAAGGCTGGTGCAATAACAATCATTTTTTGTTTCAACCGATCTTGTTTTAATTAATATTTATTTATCAGGTTGAAAGGGTAGATTGATAGGGAAATCCTATACTTGGATGATATTTTTAGGGGTTTTATTTTTTAAAACCTTCCAACATCATGCATGTTTTCAAAGTGGAAGGTTATTTTCTTCATATCTCTATTTCAAATAGATATTTTTTTGAGATATTATCATTATATCTTATTTTGATTATTTTAAAGGATATTATGCACATGGATTTTAGGGTTTCCTTTTATTATAAAAAGGGAGAAGCAAAGGTGCTACACATAGAGATAAAATTAGATGTGGCAGAAAGCAGATACATGGGTGATGGTTTTTAGGGTGTTGGAAGAAGTGAGAAGTGTCAAATTGAGTTGTTAAATGAGGTGTTGCAATGGTGTTGTGTGTTCGACTTTGACCTTAAAAGGGTGATGTTGTGTCATGAAACAATTATCAGTGATTAGACAAAGGCATATCAATATGTGAGTTTTCATATAAGTTTTCTATACTATATTTTATATTCAAGTTTTGGGTTTTACTTGAATTTTTTAGACTCTTTGATTATAATTGAATTATTCAGAATATACGTATGGTTTTCTAATCCATAACATTAGAGGATTTTACACATTAAAATCTACATCTCAATTTACTTCTTGCCATTTACTTTTGTGATTTTGTTTTCATTAGAGATTCTCACAATATTGTGCCACAACTGAGTTATTATTTGGGGACCAATCCACTTACTCTCCAAAAAATGGTATCAAATGAGATTTATCCATGTATCATATTGATTGGATATGGGTGATTCATGACATGGAATTTCTACACACATTGAACTATTTGATGGAAAAAATGATTTTAATCTATGGATACAATGATTAAGAAATGTTTTTCTTTATGAGAAGTTAGTGAGGTTTCTAAATAAAAAATTAGAGAAGTTGGAGAAGATGATTGATGGTGATTGACATGATATTAGAGAGTTAACAACAAGCATGATTCAGATATATTTTGATGATAATACTCTATAAGAGGTGATGAATCTGACAAACCCTAAGGAGATCTGGGTGAATCTTGAAAGTAGGTATAAATCATAATCCCTAAAAAATAATTTATATCTAAAAAAATGATTTTATCATTTGTGAATGCTATTAAATAGAGATTTGGGTAACCATATGAAAGAGTTCACCCAACTTTTGATGGAGTTATCTTTGGTGGCGATCAAGATCGATGATAAAGGTAACATTTTTCCTATTGAAATGGAAGAATAAGAAAGGGATTTTCTTCTATTAGGTTCATTACCTAATTCATATAATAATCTCATCACCACATTACTCTTTGGGAAAGACACTATTATATTGGTTGATGTGATTTCATCATTATTGATGAACAATACTCAGTGAAATACTAATGATGGTGATTATTCAGGTAATAGTTGTATTCTAGATATGATAGGTGGATACGATAATCAAAGAGGTTGGTCAAAGATAAGAATAAAGGTTAAGTGATTTTGTTGTAATAAGAAGTATCATGTGCATAAAAAGATCTACACTTTGAAAAATATTAAGGAGAAAAGAAGTCATATGACCCTAATTTTGAGGATTACTGATGTAAGTATTATATAGGGTGAGGGTGATTTATTTTCAGTTGGTTTTGATTGTCAAAGGTTAGATATTTACATCAAATGGATGGTAGATTAAGTAGATTTATACCATATTACACCAGAGAGTGAATTATTTTATTCATATAAGGAAGGTGATGTTGGTATATTGAAGTTGATAAATGGATATTCTACTGATGTCATTGGTGTTTGTGATATTCTTATAAATAAGAATGCATGTTTTCTGCTGATGTTGAGGGGTGTGTGACTTGTTCTAGGTATACGCCATAAATTTTTATCTTCTTGTACTCTTGATAATGATTGATTTAGGAGTTAATTTGGAAATAGAAGATGGAAATTATTTATAGGATCGATTGTATATGTGTGAGGGAGAATGGATGACATGATTTATAGGATAGATGTAAAGTTGTGTGGTGATGTGACAAATGAAATTGAAAACACAAATTCATCAGATTTATAACACATGTGATTGTTGTGCATAAGTTGAAAATAATTGACTATGATGAAGAAAGTTTAGAATCCAAAGAAAGTTAGGTCAAGTGTTTTAGGTATTACACCTAATTATTTTTATTCAGAGAGTTCCACTTGTGAAGGAAGAATTAAAATCAAATATTGAGGTGATACACTGAGAGTTGTGGACTTCTCCAAGGATGTTGAGTAGATGGAGAAATTAATTCGTGCAAATGCTCCAATATATGAAAAGGTCATAGTTTTGGGGGAGCCTGATATTGTTAATTATGGTATTGACAGTGTAGATAGAGATATGACAAAAACATCAACATTGAGATTTCATTTACAGAGAGAGATATTAGGTTTTTTCCAAATCTTGAAAAGGGCATCATCATATTGTCTATATAGGATGACAATAGGTATGATACTGATTATTTTTTGTTTAAATTGAGTTTTTTGGAATGCATATTCTTCTTTATCAGGCTGAAGAGGGAGATTTATAGGGTCATCCTATACTTGGAGGAGATTTTTTAGGGGTTTAATTTTTTTTCAAAACATCCAAAACCACATGTGGCTTTAAATAAGAGAGATATTTTTTTCATATCACAATTTTGAACAAATATTTTTTTGTGATATTATCATTATATCTTATTTTGAATATTTGAAAGGATACTGTGTACCTAGATTTTAAGGTTTAATTTTCTAATAAAAAGGGAGAAGTAGGGGTGCTTCATAGGGAGAGAAAATCAGGCATGGCCAAAAACAAATATATGGGCGGTGGTTTTTAAGGTGTTGGCAGTAGTGAGCACAAAGAAATTGGGTTGTGTAATGAGGTGATTCAATGATACCGTGTGTTCGATTTTGACTGCTAAATGATGAAATATTATCATGAGATGATTATTAGAGTGTCTATAAAGGCATATCATGGTGGGAATTCTCACATAGGTTTTCTACATTGTATTTTTAATTCATGATTTGAGTTTTAATTGAAATTTGTAGTCTCTCTGATTATAGTAGAATTATTTAGAGTTTCCATGTGGTTTTTTAATCCTCATCATTAGATGGGTTTTCAACATTAAAATTTTCATCTCAATATAATTATTTATATTTACTTTTGCACTTCCATTTTCATTAGTGATTCACAAAAATATTGTGCCACAACTGATTTATTATCCTGAGACCGATCTGCTTCCTCCCCAACACTTTTGTCCCACTACTTCTATCCTAGATTCAATTATACGAGAGCCCACTTCTATTACAAAAGGTCCTTACATTTTTCTATTGATCCTTCAAAATATCATTTCCATAGATACAAAATATTCAAAATTATTTATTTTCATTTTTCAAAGAAACTTGTGCCCTGGATTTGGGGAAGTCCTTATTTATGGTTTGACATGGATATGGTTGACTTCTTTCGAAAACTTTATAAAAAAGAGTAACAACTGTACTGCTTCTTAACATCCATTCTTCAATACTCACATCTTCCTGAACCTTGATACTTTTATTAGCATTATTAATAAAATATAATTTCTTTATTCATGAAATCATGAATTAAAAGGGGCACCAACAAAATCTTTTATCCATTGGAACTGATAGCTGGTGACTTCATCTAACATCTCTTTTTAAGAACCTGAGTCATTTTTCTGGTAACTTCAACATGTAGAGAAATATCTATGCTCTTGGTATCATGTAATTTCATTTAATTTCATTTATTTTTTAATTTAATTATCTTTACACCAGTATCTTAATTCCACCCAATGAACAGAACATGCCTCATGACACCTACGACTAAGAATTATTTTGATATTCTAGTAACATTACTGATATCACTGCCATTTTTCAATGACATTCTACTGGATTATTGAAAAACCACCTAAACTAAGGGGCCCAATGGTCTTCCAACCATGGTCTGACTATCACCAATAATATAATACACCTTTAGGCCTAATATTATCAAGAGTACTTTAAATCTTATAGAAACACCTTAGGCACCAACTCAATCTTCCAGTAACTCCCCCACCAGACACTCTACAATCATTCCCTACCACTAGGCACTATAACCACCCAATGATACTGATTTTTGGGGATTAGGGACTCCTTACAATGAAACTATTGGAAACAAAATCACCATCAAAAGAAATTAATACAGATTATCACTCTGGAGGATCCCCCATGAATTAAGTGTCTAGAACTGAGAAGTCTAGGCATCCCAGTCACCACATAAAGTCATCCCTCTATATATTTCTAGTAATATCAAGGTATTTATTCCAAAAAAAGAACAATCACATGGTAAACACACACAAATGAAATAAAAAAGTAAAATACAATGAATAATAGGATCATGTGATTCAAAACTTTTTCTAATATCCATGGAAGAATGGTGTCACTAATTTCATTCAATGAGGAGAAAAAACGCATGGGTTATAATAATAACAACCCTTAGGAACTCCCTCTTTCTAGTCTTCTCCCTTCTAGTTCTTGACCTTCTTCTTTGGATCTAGTGCCTACAACATTTTGTGTGAACCTAAGTTGGATCCCCTAAAAGGGGAGCCACCACAACCTTTACCAGGCCCTATAAATTATCATTAGTTGTACTCAAAAAATTCCACCACATATATTTATATAGACACCAAGTCAATATATCTAATTAATATAGTTAAAATTAATTTTACCATTTAATAATATTAAGAATATATCTCCATTAATGTTGATAGAAACTCTACAATTAATGTTAAAAAAAATATCTATATTAATTAATTTCTCTCTCTCAAATAAATGGACTCAACCCTAATTAATCATGAATTGATAATTTTTTTTTCATAGGTTGATTCCAAAACTGATTGGGGGGGTCTCTACATGACCTCTATCCCCCCATATGTTTGAGGCTTTTAACTAGAGGTGATGGCCTAAAAGTGTCATGGGGATACTATGCCCTTAAATAATAAATCTCTAGGATCATTCCTGAGTCTACTAAAAATTCAGCATGATCCATCCATAGAATGGACATCATAAAAAATATTTGGATAAGAAATAGGGATCTAGAGGGCCCCCACAATCCAAAATTGATAAAATTAAATAATCTATATCATGTATCAAAGCATAACATAGAATCTGTAGAAAGCACACATGTATAATATAAATCATTATATAAATAGACATGTTAAAACATTGGATAGTAGAAATGAAAAAAAAAACTGAAAAATAAATTATTCTGGCCTCTAGCCTAACTCACATAGTCATCATACTATATCCCTGACCTCCACAACCAACTATACCCGAACTAGGTGTCCATCTCCAAGAGATTCTTATGTCTTGAAATAAAACACAAAGGTCTATGCATGTACATCAAAGCCCATGACTTGTACATGGGTAGGGGTGATTATAATGATATATTATAAATCATGAATACCTTAACATATTGAATAATTATATGATCAAATTATTGTGAATATAATACATATAAGGGAACAAGTCATTATCTTGCAACACACCCACCAAGAA
The DNA here is from genome assembly GCA_963277665.1 of Viscum album. NCBI lineage: Eukaryota > Viridiplantae > Streptophyta > Magnoliopsida > Santalales > Viscaceae > Viscum > Viscum album. The sequence goes on from OY728152.1 coordinate 2,093,212,894, forward strand.
ACATAACACAAATGCACATAAAAGCATACATGCTATGTATTTGTGTGCTAACCAAGACACCATGACACCAAAACATACCTAATCCATCAAATTATAGAAATAATAGAGTCATATAATAATATATACCTCTTGGAATATAATATATACCATCTTACTTTAGGTACAGTTGCACATAAATTTCCTGAACAATCCTCGCTCGCTCAGGGGAGGTCACACATTAGATCTACACCAAGTTCAAAGACTATCCCATCTCACTCAAGGTAGGTCACAAATTAAGCCCAAAAACATCCCCTATCACTCAAGAGAGGTCTTACATTAGTTCCAAAACTATCCCCTCTTACCTAGTGGAAGTCGCACATTCGAGTTCTCAAACCATCCCCTCTTACTCATGGGAGGTCTCCCATCAGAGTTCCTAAACCACCCCTATCTCTCTAGTGAGGTAGAACATTAGTTACCAAAACATACCCTTTACTTAATGGAGGTCATACATCACTTAACAAACCACCCAATTTTATTTAGGGGAGGCCGCACATCAGATTTCCCAAGACATCCCCTCTAGCTCAATGGAGGTCTCACATCAGTTCCCAAAGCTCAATCTTCTCACTCAAGGTTTGTATAAACATCATCAATATCATATCAATACACCAAAAAACACCATAGCCTCACTCAATATGTATTCATAACCATCAATATAAACAAGTCATGTAACATCCATTAAACAACCATTAAAGCATAAATAACCGACCAATACTCACCCCTAGACTTATCACTCTTACAAACCTCTCAAGGTTCCCCACATATCTACATCCACACAACCAAAACCATAAAACGTGAATGGAATAATCAACCATAACTAAATACTACCATACTAAATCACTGTGGCCTTAACCAAGCCCAAACAACTCCCTCTAGTCTATTTTACCCAAGTGGATAACCCTAACTCACATCATGGAACTATGTGTGGTTCCATCAAAACCAATCCATTTTACCCATATCTACCCTCAAAGGGGTCAATTAGATTAATATGGAAAAAACTGATCACTTCGATACTAAAAAAAGAACACTATTCTGCCAACTCATACACCTTCATGTGTAGTAGTTCATAAAACAACATATAAATTCCATAACATGGTAATAGATTCTCAAATAAACATGCATCAAAATAAACCAAACATAACATTCTAGGTAATCATAATCATGAATTAAAAATAGGTATAAAATATTTATAAAGTAGGAATATTTTCTATATGAGGTCAAACTGACCAAAAAAAATCTCACACTATCCCCTTTTACCTTCCATTAAAAGGCAAACCAAATCATATTAATTATCCTTTTATAAAATGTATCACATACCATCTTTACTCATTTTAGGAACTTAGAAAAAATAAAATGGAAACATTATTTTGAACAACCTCATACATTTTTTGAAATACCATTTCAAAACCATCACTATAAATTATTACACTTACCTAGAAATTTCATTTTAAACCATTTCACCAAAAATCCATTCTTTCTAAAAACCCATTTTTAATTCCCTATTTAAAAATAAATCAAAACATACATCATTCCCCTAATAAATAACTTTTATGAAACCCCCTTTTTAAATACATATTGGAAAAGAAAAATATAATTTCCATGAAAATCTAACTCATGCCCCCAAATAATCCATAAATTGGGACATTGACACTTGTTCAACCAAGACACCACAAAAAAATAGTGTATCAAGCTATGCAGTCCTTGCTGATTATTAGTTCAATGTAATATCATCCCATTTTAAGGGGAACCATCACAAAAATCATGATAACATTTTAAAAATTACCCAAATTATAACACATGAACATAAAATAACTAAAGGATCAAGAGACTTAAGAATATCAAGGCCACATACCTCAATCAATGTTAATTCAATTCTACTTTCCAAGAACCTCTAACTAATTTATATATATTTGGAATAAATTTAAAAATCTTTATAAATACCTAATTTAGGAACAAATTAGATAATAAAATAATGAGAAAAACCAAGAATAAACACATAAGGGTAGTTAGTCTTACCCACAACTAATACCTATAATAAAAAACATGAAGATCCCACTTTAATCGGTAAAGATATCCCTTTAGGAAAAAGGGTGAAATGAGTGGGAATTTTGGGGGTGTGTTCACTATCTTCTATCTGAAATAGCTAAACCACCCCTCATATTTCATTTCATTTAATCAATTTTTTAATATTTAAGAAAATCTATAAAAATATCACCACACTCAAATTTTATCAAACTCCAAAACCTACCTAATATCTAGGAAAAAACATTATGTACCAATATTTCACCAAAAATCATTACATATCAATTTAATACTTATGTATTATAAATAAAATCCTTACGTATCATCATACATAAGATTTTAATTCACACATAAGGTATTTCCCTTAGGTATAAATTAAACACATAATATTTTCTTCCAATATATAAAGTTTATTTCATAAGTAAGTTTCCCCCCTAATACAAAAAAATGATACATAAGATATTCTTCATCCCTAAGGGGTTTCACTTAGATAAAAAACCTATACATAAGTTTTCCCTTATACATAAGGCCGTTCACTTTGATAGAAAAACTTATATTCATCATTTTACCTCACATGTATGGTCTTTCTATAGACCATATTTTAGCACACTATTTAAAAAAAAACTTAATCATGACCCAATAACTCATGTAAATGTGTAAAGCCTTTTCCTTGGCCACATTCCAGTAGGGAAAATGAGAAAAATACCACAAATTCTTAAAAAAAATACTTACGTACACAAGGAGCTTCAACACTTTAGAAATTTCACATCCCCTCATACCTAAATCAACTTCCAATGAAATTTATTCTAAGAAATATACCCCTAATAGATTTTATTTTGGTTGATTTATTCTGGTATATCTACTTATGTTAGTTCTATTTCCAGATATACAAACCATGGTTAACCCGTTCCACCAAAATAATATAGAATCATAATTTAAACCTCTAGATTCTCACTATATGGTTGTTCCAATACTTAACTAGAAAATAATCTTCACATGGCTGGCCAGTTTAGAAACTATTTCTTTGTACCTACTTGAGACCTACCATAAATCCAAGATTAATCATATCCTATGATATACTCTAGTAGTACCCTATAACTAAAAACATAAATTTACAAAATTTATATAATTTATCACAACCTTTTTCAATGGGTTTAGAGTTAAATTTAATAAAAAAATAATACTAAAAATACTTCCTTCATTATTCCAACTAAAAAATTTCAAAACCAAGAATTTGAGAAATCTATTAGGACTTAGAAAAATCCAACAACATCTCATAAAGATATTCCAACAATAAAAATATCAATTTGAAGACAAATTTAAAGAACATCCTCTACCTTGGTAGAAAAATTAAAATTTCCCTAGAAATCAATTATCAGTAAATTTTAGGGTTGTTATAAACTCCCCACTATAATGATTCTAATCCACAAAAATAACTCAGGAACATTTCTCAGCTTCCCAAACACAAATTGAAATCCAATTACACCATTCATTATCAAGTCCAAAATAAAACAGATGAATCTCAACTTTCCATGCATTAAATCTAGATACACTATCATTTTACTAAGAGCCCTGATAGATCCCCAAAACACATAATCCAAATCTTAGGAAATTATCTTGATGTATTTTCCACCTCACCACATTCAATTCCACCCAAAAATACTAGTCAATCCTTCTATGAAAAAATTTCCCAAAAAATGCTTGACCTCACTTACTGATGCATCTCTATATCTCTTGATCACAATGCTTTAATTTCTCGGGGCATCATAGTGTTATCCAATCACCTACACTAAATTCTAAAACCAATACTTAGTGTAACTCTATGGTTTGATTCTTGAATAACCAAATTATTTATAATAATCCACCCACGAGTACCAACACACACTCTATCTGACTTACTATCAGATTTCACCACACTTCTTCCACAAAACTTTGAACTCAAAAATAAACTATTCATAGTTTCTATGAACCTTCCAATATGAGGGCTACACAACAAAAACATATTTGATTATCCACACCATAGGAGTATATTTATTGTTTCAAAGATTAACCCAAACACTCATTATCCTTATCCCACATCCTATCCATTACCAAACATAATGACTGGATGTGACCATCCCACTCATACCCAAGCACCAACATGAAAATCGACCATTATCAATTCTCATATTATCAGTAATTTCATCCTTAAAATTCTCCAAAATTATCCCATATTTAGGGTCACACCCTCTAATATAAAATGGTGTACTCTCCACCATATATATTCCCTTACACTGCTCTCCAAGTTCATATCTTTATAGTTTCCATCATCACACATTTGTCTCTAATACTGATCCACACTTATAACCAATGATAGAACATTGAGATGATGCATAAATTCACTACTCAATACTAAAACACAAAAGTGGTAACAACCAATTCATATACAGTATTATGGTACTCCCCACAATTAGAATCTACTCGTAAAAGGTTGATTATGATTAATGGTGCTCCCCTCTATAAGAATCGCCCATTGAAAACAGAATCTACTGGTCTAAACTGTGGATCCCTCAAAACGTACATTCAGAAACTCTATCCAACATTAATCATTAATCCCATGATCTTAAAAACATGACTCTCTAAAAAAACCTTGAAATACCATCCAATTACACAATCATCACCTAGGTCACTCCTAATCAACTAGTGAAAATCAAGAAAACCTATTTTACACATTCATCGGTTGCTTTTTCCAAAACTACACCTAATAAATCTACACCCACAAACATCACCTGAATTTATAAGAAAATATGAAAAACTATCCAAGAAAAAAATTTAAGCATATAGGTATCTCCTGGTCAAAACACTAAAATCCAAGTATCCTAGTTTATATAGGTATCAATATCTTATTTAATCCAGCTCAAATTTTTTTACCAAAAATTAAAACTCACATGAGTTTCCAAAACCCCTTAGAATACAAAGGGTTTATACTAAAACTACAATCTCAATGATCCCTAAACTATCTCGTCTCTTTCTTAAAAAATTATCTAATTTTCAAAATTCATTTGAGGCCCATCTTTAAAAAAATTTCCTTATATTTTATCAAAATCAAAAAATTTCAAAAAATTTCAAAATCACTAGATCCATGATACATTTTCATTATAAGAAACTTATAAAACAATTTTACACACACCCCATTCCAAACATGAGTTTCCTTTTTAAATGAGTTTTTTATAAAAATCCAAATATCGCAAAAGTCATTGCCCTATAGTGACCAAGAAATCACAATTAACAATAAAAAATCAATCAAACATTTCCCTTGAATCCATATTAATCTAATAACCCCTTATAATACATTCAATAATGAATTGAATATATTATAAGTTTAATAAATTAATAATATATTTTGATGAGGAAACATGTTAAGTAACACTTTCCATAGGTTAATGTATCATGTCCTAAACTTGCAATTATCATGATGCATGGACAACTCACTAGCTCTTGGTTGAGCCCTATGACTCATCCCAATTATCATATATCTTACCTTTTAATTGTAATAACAATTCCAAATCTATCCTAGAGAGCCTAATCCCAACATTTTACATCCCCTTAAAACTTGGGTTTAACCAAATCATGATGGGTAGGCATGTTATTAGACCACCTCCTGAGTCTGATAACCTAAATCTACCTATAAATATCACCATCACATCCCAAAACGCACACTTTGATACCATTTTGTAATTAATCCACCCAAATCACCCAAACAATACCTGAGTAGGGGTTTTCTATGTTACCTTAGGTTCCCCCTTCACTAAAGTCCATCAACTAGTGGAGAGGACCTAGAATAGTCATTAGGAGACTATTCCCTCAAATAATAATGTCATTGGGTTAATTTTGAGTATAATGAAAATTTGACCTGAGTTTTCAATATAACATACATCCCAAACAAACTTGTAGATAAGAAATAGAGAGATAATAATACCACCTTCGTCTGAAATAGAAATTATTAAAAAGTTTATATGATGAATCAAAACATAATAGAGAAGAAGAAGAAAGAAAATGTATAATATGAATAATTATATAAATTGATATATCCACACACTGTTCGGTATAGATGCAGAACTAAATTGAAAATTAAAATATAGCAGCCTCTGGCCCAACTAACATAATCATCCTACCAAATTATCAACCTCCACAACCTTATATACTTGAACCATGTTTCCAGATCCAAGTGATAATTGTGAACTGAAAGAAAACATGAATGAAACCCATGTACATAGAAACCCATTTCATGTAAAAAAGGTATGGGTGAGTCCCAAAACCTATTATTAATCCCAAACACATCAACATATTGAGTACTACTATGATCAAATGGAAGTGCATGCATTATATGTACAGATGAAAGTCGTGATCATGCATCAAACCCACCCAGAAACATAACATGAATGCACATAAAATCATATTATATTGTTTATAATGAACTAACTAAGATACCATGATACCTAACCATATATTATTTTTCCATTTATATAAGGAAGAGAGTCACCTCATACCATATACCTGTCAATAAATGATTGATACCTTCTCACTTTAGGAACATTCTCACATAAAATACCACACAAAGTTCCCAAAAAATCCCCTATAACTCTTGTGAGGTGTAACATTAGTTCCACATCAATCTCCTAGACTATCACCTATCACTCAGGGGAGGTCAAAAATCAACTTTTGGGTCATTCCATCTTATTTAGGGTATGCAACATATTAATTTTGAAACCATTCCCAATGATGATCATTGTCACACACACACTAATTTTTTCTGTGATTTTAACTAAGTGAAACACATGGTCTGAACTAGGTAATTATTTGTATGCGTAAGTGTATTAAATAGTCACTAAGGGTTTGAATAAACAAATAAATAAAATAGAAAGGGGGAGAAAAATATGGAGGTTTTGTTTGAGTGATTTCAAAACAAAATGAAAAATGAGTAAAAAAACTTTTGAAAAATAAAATATAAATGATTGTGATTGATCTAACCCACCCCTTCCCTAATAACTAATAATTACCCCTTAAGATTAAATTAATTCAATTATGGATTCCTAATTTTTTTTACCCAAAACCTCATAAAATAAAATATGATCACAATCCCTAAGCTAACTTCATGATTTCCAATTGCGACACACTAATTCGATTATTATCCCAAGGATATCTTATGATTTTTTTTAAATTTAGGAAAGAACATAAACTATAGAAATGTGAATTTATTGACCATGGGTACTAGATTAAAACCCTATTAATCAATACAAATTTTATTAGATTTTAACATTAAAGTGTCTCTCTCACAATTTACATAAGACTGACCTTACTGTCAATGTTCTAATCTTCTAGATATTTAGAATTTACAAACTCATTTAATTAACCATAATTATATGGATTTATGTAATTAAATGGATTAAAAACAAGAAATATGGAGGTAATAATTAGATTAACCACAAAAAATTATGCTCCCATGGACAGATTTGTCATTGTAGAGATTCAATGAATAAGAAATGGTTCGAAAGGGTATGAACCAATATGGACTTCACTCATTGTTTCCATACCAAATAAGAAAAATGAAAGGGGTAAATGAGTGTAAAATAAAAGTTATATTGAATAATAAAATAAAATACAAACATTAAATCAATGAAATGCATATTGGAAGTGGGAGACGAGCACATTCTTAGAAGAGATCTTTTTAAAAATAATTACTTCTTACAAATGGTTAGAGTGGTGTAATGGAATCACCCTTTCAAAAACACCTTAAAAAATCCCTGAAAACTCTCCAAATGAGTGAAAAACTCAATTAGGTAGAGTGTGTGAGGGTTAGGGTTTGAAATATAAACAAGGGTACATGCGTTATTCTATCATCAAAATTTACTCTATCTTGAGCCACCTTTTAGTCTAAGTTACCATGAGAACCAACAATCCCTATATTTTAATTAAATTCTTGCAAATAAGTTCTCAAATATAATTAAAAATATCATCCCAATATATGTTTAGATAAACAATATATGGATGAAATGGTGAGGCAAGGTCCAATTTTTAAAATCTATCAAATATTTAAATTATGTTTATTTCTACCCTTCAAGTGTGGGATACATATAGAGAATTCACAATAAAAAATGTTTATAAATGAGTGTAAAATATTTTTATAAAATTAAAAGTAAAAATTTGGTACATAGTAAATTTTATGATAAAATTAATAGAGTGAAATTAAAAGGCCACAAACAGAATTTTCATTGAATTTATAAATTCAAGATACAAATAAAAATTTCCATTAAAACATAAAATATAGATAAATGTGGGGAAATTTTATCAACTGTTATCGAAAAAATATTTAACAAAAACATGTATTCTAATCTCTACCACACTAACCCCTTTAAACTCCTAGGAATATTCACATGTCATGTAATCCATAAAATGATTTATATTTAAATTTATCAATCCATGATGAAAATATGAGCATAGTAAGAATTAGGAAAAATAATTCCATCTCAAAAAATTAGGAAGTCAATGTATCATAAATTCTATTAAAATAAAATCTAGTTAGATCAATGAAACTAATAATATGGAACCATGTTTTGAGTGAACTATACCATAAATTACCTATATGTGTGTGCCAAAAATTTCAAGGTTGTCTCTTCACACTTTATCCAATATATTCAGGTCAATTAAAACTTTTCTGCTTATTTTAATATATTCCAACAAACCTGTTCAACATCCTTTGTAATAAAATTTCAAAACTCACCCATTTATGAATTCCTATAAGTCAAACCTTAATCTCTCTAACTAGATATCCCCATATGTTAACATTTCATCACTCCCATATTTTTTTTATTTTATTTTTTTGAGTGTGTAAAATAGTTAGATATCGGGTACACACACATAAGTCAATCTAGTATAATATTGAAATTGATCAAAAGAGAAATGAACGTATAGAAAATATATGTTACAAGAAGAAAAAAATAATTTACTTGACTATACCTTCAATTGTGCATGAGAAACTCACAAGTCATAATTACATACGAAGTTTTTTAAAGAGATTAAATGACACAATTTGCCATAAAATCCCCATAATGAATAGTGTAAAAATAAAAAATATTTTATGAAGGTACAATAAAAAATATAATCGAATAACTTCCTTTCTTACTAAAATAAACCACTAATGATGAAAAGCTTCTCATGATTAATTTTATTCCTATGATATTATAAAAATCAAACATGTATTTCAAATAGTTTTCAAAGAAGTAATGAACATTCGACATTTTTTTTGTTTTTTTACCTTTGTTTTGAATTTTTTTTTAAAACAAATTAAATAAAAAACACAAAAAATCCTAAATAAATTGCTCAAATTTCACCACAACTACACAAAAAAAATTGAAATTATAATCAATGTGACTACATGAAATATTATATGTATAGTAAGTTCAAAGTTAAAATTAAGAAAAATAACATAAAATTGAGAAGGAAAGGGATGAACTGATGTTCTCACGTGATGATGGGATCATACAGTGTGATGAAATCAACTACATGTGTGGGGAATCCTTCAATGTACTTCTTCAATAACTAACGATTGAATGTAATTATCCTTCATATAGCCTCTTGTGTGACCTTAATTGCACCATAAGGGAAAATATGAGATACACATAAGGAAGAAAAAATATAGAGTTCAACTTATTGGGAATTATCTTATATCATGAATTATAGATAAGGAAATTTTCCCACATGAGAATATCTTTATTGGCTCATTCTATCATGATCTAATTTTAATCTCTCATTATAGAGCCTTAAGTTATTATATGATGAAAATCAAATATCCTCATACCTAATAATTTTAAGATTCCTTTGATATCAATATTAGGCTAAATCCATGTTCTATTTCTTTATAGCCTAATATGCCCAATGCTCAACCTCTATGGGGAGATTACATGCTTTCCCAAAAGATACATGGTAGGGGGACATAACGATGTGACTTTTGAAGGTTATCATATAATACCATAATGAATCAACCAAGTGATTTCTCTATACCATGAATATTTATATAGAATTTTTTTGGGGGTGGTATGGTGTTGATGTTATGTGTTTCAGCCCATACTTCCGAAGGAGGGAATCCAAATATTAGTTGAAAAAGTGTAACCCTTAGTCACTGATGATGGCCGTTGGTACTTTAAAACTACAAAAAATTTAATCCTTGAGAAATTTAACTAAAACATAAGAATCATTAGTCCCATTGGCCTTGGTCTCCACCCATTTTCTAACATAATCAATAACAATAATAATTTATAAGAAAACAAATGATCTTGTAAATAGACCCAAAATATCAATTCCCTATACATAAGAAATATCATAGAATAATATAGGTTGTAAGGGTATCTCGTGTATCCTAGAATTTTTTCCAATGTGTTAGAAACATGAGCATGACTTAAAAAACACTTGGATATCATAGAATAAAGCAAGAAAATATAATTTAGATTTTTTGACTTTCACATCAATACTTTTGGGTCCAAAAGTTTCCACTATAAGAAAGTGTATAAAAAATGAAAAATAGAATCACACTCATGAACAAAAACACATATTTTAATCACTTGGTTCCTATGAATGTGAAAAAGGTAAGAATAATACTATAAAAAACCTATAATCACTCTTCAATTTTTCAACTTGGTGTTTCTTTAGGTTTTCATGAATTTCAAAGGAAACCAAATAATTCTATAAATCATTATAACAATAATGTGTACTTGATATGACATATAGATTCTCATTAAGGATAGTTTCCCAAATTGTACCTTATTTGGGGTATTGGCTCCAACATGTGAGTGATCCTACTCATGTGGTCAGTAACCAAGTTTTCTGACCCCTTCTTGTCTCATATCTCAATTTCAAATTATTGAAAAAGGAGCATCCCATTAATAAGCCTCTACTTTTTACCTAGATTCTTTAATAGGTACATTAAAGATTCATGATCAGAGAAAAAAAATAACTTTAGATCCCAATAAATAAAAACTAAATTTATCTAATGAAAATATGAAAGCAACAATCTCCTTTTCTAGTGGGGTGTAGTTAAATTAAGCTAGATCCAAATTACTTAAAGAATAATAAATAACCTAGGACCACTCTTCCATCCTATGAGATAAGACTACTCCAACTGCAAAGTTCAAATCACCACACATAATATTAAATGGGAGCTCCCACTATAGGGGATGTATAACTGATGGTGGGTTGAGACTTTTATTTATATCATCAAAGGAAACCATAACTGAAACATTAAAAACAAAATCAATTTTTTTAAGTAATCTCAACATGGGTAGAATAATTTTACTGTAATCTCTGATAAAGCATTTAGAAAATCCTACATATCATAGGAAATATCTAACATCGTGCACACATATAGGATATAGAAATGATAAAATAATATCTACCTTAGATATATTAAACTATATTTAATGTTTTTACACTATATTACCTAAGAAAATTATATGTTTTACCATGAAATTACATTTCTCAAAGTCCAAAACCATACTTTTCTCAATTCAATGATTCACCACCTTACCCAAAACCAAAACACATTCATCAAATAAAGAATAAATAAAAGTAAAAAAATCCATAAATAATTAATCTATGTCTCAATAAAATTATAAAAAATACTCACGATGCATCATTGAAAGTTAAACGGGGTGTTATAAAGTTCAAATAGCATCATTTGGTAAGAAAATGTATCAATTGGGCAACTAAATGTCATCTTATCCTACTCTTATGGAGTAATAGGAACCTAAAAATAACCAAAGAATCCATCCAAGAAACAATAGTGTTTCTTACGAGTAAGTCACTCAAGCATCATATTAATGAATGGGATGGGGAAATGGTCTTTGCGAGTGGACTGATTTGGTTACCTATAATCATTGCACACTCACCAACTATTATTCACCATCATCAGAGCTAACACATCCTTATTTTTTTCTATAAATAGTAAAACCTATTTTCTTAGGTACAACATGAACATGACTAACCCATCAAGAATAAAAAATGGGGTAAATTATACCCACCTCAATCAATTTTTAAAATTCCTTTTCGAAAACTCCAAAAATATTGGGATTAAGTCACATTTTTGGTTTCCTTAATAGTTTAGACTCATACCACAAAAGAATATTATACATGAAAATAGAGGGGATAATACCTGATATGTCATCTAAGGTCAACCTGATTTCCCTAATTTTCTCCCTCAAATGATTCAAAAGATTTTGTTCATGTTTAAAAGGGAGATTATGAGAAATTATAATAGGTAATCTGTCACGAACCGGATCTGGTCGCCACCATTAACGGCACCAAACCCAGCCCATGGAAAGGCTCGAAGGGCGTTCCCTATCCCCACGGGCTGGCACAAGTGCCCGGGTATCAAACAAATCTGGTTTGGGAACGATTTACCCGAGTATGACAGCATAAATCATAAAAAAACAATCAATTATTAAAATCTGAAATTTTCATGCTAAACAATTCTTAACAAAACCAGATCTGAATAAATAAGTTTAAAGACACTACAAGTGGTCTAAAAACAAATAATTACAACATAAAGACATCCCCATGGACTCCACATGACAAGGGGATCATCACCCGCAAGCCGTCCCCGCAACTCCGCCCCAACGATGGGGACTAACATCCCGAACCGCCATCACCCTTAGCCTTCCCTTTACCTGAGTCAAGCATGAGCAGGTCTACTTACACCCAAGGGGTGTAAGTAGGGTGTGAGACTAAGCCCAATAGGATACCACCAATTGATTCCAAAGAGTATGCAATACAATGTGAACAAAACAAGCAATTTTAATACACAAGGTGAAACAATGTTAAAATTCAAAGAAATACAACTTTCAAATGAAAACAGTTTTCAATCCGAAAATTTCAGAATGTTAGCACATTAAATAGACATGTGAGCTACTGTAATGTACTGCCAAAAAAAACCCACAAAAAGGGTATATACCACAAATCCTATGAGCATCAAAATCAGGAACACCCCTAAGCACTAGGTTGTCTCGGGCCCTATGTACCTCGTACCTCGGTGTAGAGTAACCATAGAAAAATCCATTCTCGTGCATGAGCCACTAGTAGGGAACATACCCATAACATATTGGTCCCCAATAATCATCCAAATATTTTAGTTAGAGTTGTCGTTATCCATATTCTAAGTGGAACAGGGACAAAACCCATCCGATCCACTAGCCGTACTAGTACAAATCCGCCCCACCTAAGTACCCGGGCCTCCCCTTTTTGTGATCAAACAATTTCAGCAAACAACACACATACTTTTTCATATAAAATATCAGTACTGGTCACAAACAAATTTTACAGTAGCTACACACATTTTATACCATTTAAAACACACAATAAAATAATTTTATTTCCAATAAAACAACTTCTCAAAACATCACATTGTTTTTCACCCAAAGCTCTTTAAGATATCCACCTTTCACACTATGATAACACTTGTAAGTTATTAAAACAAAATTTCAGTTCAAAAACCTTTAATGAAACCAAAAATTCAATTATGGGGCATCCCAAAATAGACCAATAAAAGATTTGAATGGAAACCCCTCAATTTCACCAAAAATTGGAACATAAAATTCATTTGCATTATAAATGCAACTAAAACCAATTTTTACAGAAACATTCAAGTAAAGTAAACATTAGAGTACCATGAAAAAAGCAAGATAATTCACAAAAATTTCACACACAATGGAATCACCTACCAAATTAACAAAACCCCTTGAATCTCCGTGCGAAATCAAATCGCACCCCCGCCGCACCAAGAGAGAACTAGATCAAACCTAAAACCACACAAATTGGCCAAGAAATCCCAAAGTTAAACCCTAGGTTAGAAATCCTAGTTTCTGGACATTAGTAAACTCAATTATAACCGAAGAAACCCTAAGAAAAATGAGTTAAACCCAAAGTAATTTGAAAGAGGAAAGAAAATGTCTCATTTACTTGAAGTATCTTGAAGTAATCACTCCAAAACTCCAGTATATGAAATTTAAAAGAGCCCAAATTTAGGGTACGTTCGAACAAGATGTATTATCTCATTTAGGAACTGTAATGGAGGAAAAATATTGAGAATTGAGAGAGTTATGAAAGAAATACTTTACCTCTTTAAATCTGGGCGATTTGAGGAACCCTATGAAGATCGGCACAAAATCGCGATTGTACAGAGCTCGAAATGGGTGGGAGAGAGTTCAGACGCGCGGATGGGTTACTTGGGCTTGAGTGAGTCTTAGAATCACCGAAAAATCCCAAATATTGAATAAGTTATAACAAAATCAAATTTTATTTTTAAAACAGGAATTGGGATTTCGGGCAGACCCAACCCCTTAGAAAAAAACCCAAATAACCCCTGGTTATGGATTTCTAAAAGCTCCAAATTACCTTGGTGGTGTTAATAGGTTAGGGGAGGTCAATTAGGAATTTGAATGGATGAAAAATGTTAAAAAATGATAAATTTATAAAAGATACAAAATTTATTTTTTAATCTGGAATTGGGCTCACGGTTTGGCCCAATTCATGAATACTCATCTATTCCTCCCTAAAACCTAGGGAAACCCCCAAAAGAAGAAAGGATGTAAATTAAATGAAAAAAATACCTTTAAAATATGCCTTGTATGTGACAATTCTCCCCACCATTAAGGACTTTCCACCCCGGAAAGTCAACATGAATCTCGGTTGGAAAACAAGAATGGGTACTCTTCCTCGACCCATGACTTTCGCTCCCATGTCTCATGTGTATCATTCCCATGATGCCATAAAACCCGGACTAAAGGAATAAACTTTCCTCGAAGTATCTTCTCTTGGGAGTCCACTATTTTCATCGGTCTCTCAATGATAGACAAGTCAGGCTCTATCTCTAGTTCTTCCCAACTCAACACATGGGATGGATCCGGATTGTATTTCTTCAACTGAGAGACGTGGAAGACATCATGGATAGACGTCAACTAAGAAGGTAAGGCCAACCTATATGCCACCTTACCAATATGCTCGGTGATCTCAAAGGGTCCGACATACCGTGGCATCAGCTTACCTTGCTTACCCAATCGACGATGGCCTAGACGAGGGGCCACTTTTAAGAATACCCTGTCACCCACAGAAAACTCTAGGTCTCAACGCCTCCGGTCAGCATAAGATTTATGATGACTCTGAGCTGTCAATAAGCACTGCTTGATCAACTTGACCTTCTCAGAAGTCTCCTGCACAAGGCTCGGCCCCAACAGTGAAGTCTCTCCTACCTCAGCCCAACATAGGGGGGACCGACAAGGCCGACCATAGAGCGCCTCAAAAGGGGCCATTCGAATCATGGATTGGTAACTATTATTATAAGAAAACTCTAACAATCCCAAATGGCTATCCCAAGAACCTCCAAAGTCCAGGACACATGCACGAAGCATGTCCTCCAATATCTGATTCGCCCGCTCTGTCTGACCATCCGTCTGTGGGTGGTATGCTGTGCTCATCTTAATCTGAGACCCCAAGGACTTCTGAAGGCCTTCCCAAAATAGAGAAGTGAAGCGGGGGTCTCTATCCGAGACAACAGCTGATGGTACACCATGGAGTCTCACCACTTCTTGAAGATACAAATGGCCCAACTCATCTAATTTAGTTGTATCTTTAATCGGAATGAAGTGGGCTGATTTGGTCAGACGATCAATCACCACCCAAATAGCATTCTTACCCCGAGGTGTACGAGGTAAGCCAACAATGAAGTCCATGGGAACCTCTTCCCACTTCCAGGTAGGAATGGGTAGTGGTTGGAGAAAACCGGATGGCCTTTGGTGCTCTGCTTTCACCTGCTGACATGTGTAGCATCTCGAAACAAAGTCTGCTATGTCCCGTCTCATACCAGGCCACCAAAACTGCCGACGAACATCATAATACATCTTATTGGCACCTGGATGGACAGCCCACTGATACTGGTGGCTATCTTGCATCACCACCTTCCGCAGAGGTAATGGCACTACTGAACGGCCCTTGAAGCACAAGATGCCCTCGGGAGACGACGACCAATCAGAGGATGTCTCCCCACCATGAAGGAACTGCTTAGACCACTGACAAAGATCATCACTGGGTTGTTCCTGATGAATCAACTCCAATAGAGAAGGAGTCAACTGGACACTTGCCAAGAATGACCCTCCACTGTATTCCCTAGTCTCCACATGCATCTGAGAAAAGAGACCCATCAATGCCCACTCATCACTAGACTTCCTCAAAGCCTGCACTGGAACTCTTCGACTCAAAGCGTCGTCCACTACATTACCCTTTCCTGGGGTATAGACAATGTCAAAGTCAAACCCCTGCAAGTACTCGATCCAGCGACGTTGCCTCAAGTTGAGGTCCTTCTGCGAGAAGATATAAGCCAAGCTTTTGTGATCAGAGTATACCACAAACTTCTCCCCAAAGAGGTAGTGACGCCAAGTCTTCAAAGCATGCATCACCGCTGCCAACTCCAAGTCATGGGTTGGGTAGTTCTTTTCATGTGGTCGAAGTTGGCGAGAGCCATACGCGACCACATGATCATCTTGCATAATCACGCACCCAAGACCCATACCTGAAGCATCACAATAGACCACATATCCCTTTCCAGCCTCTGGCAAAATCAGCACGGGGGAAGTAGTCAGCCGCCTCTTCAGCTCCTCGAATGATGCCTGACATTCTGGACCCCATACAAACTTCACCCCTTTCCGGGTGAGGGAAGTCATCGGTGAAGCAAGCTGAGAGAAATCCCGAACGAATCGCCTGTAATAACCGGCCAAGCCAAGAAAACTCCTGATCTCAAACAAATTCTTCGGTTTCTCCCATGACATGATTGAACTAATTTTCTCAGGGTCCACTGAAACTCCATGCTCTGAGATCACATGCCCCATAAATCTCACCTCTCTGATCCAGAAAGTGCACTTTGACAACTTTGCATAGAGGCGGTGATCTCGTAATGTACCAAAAATGATCCTCAAGTGATGTTCGTGTTCCTCCTCAGAGCTAGAGTATACCAGAATGTCATCCACGAACACCACAACAAAGGAATCGAGATACTGATGGAACACCCTATTCATAAGTTCCATAAATATCGCTGGAGCATTGGTCAATCCGAAGGGCATGACCAAATACTCAAAGTGGCCGTACCTTCTTCAGAAGGCTGTCTTAGGGATATCTGACTCCTTCACCCTGAGTTGATGATACCCTGAACGCAGGTCTATCTTTGCGAACCACTTTTCCCCCTTCAACTGATCAAGAAAATCATCTATTCTGGGAAAAGGGTATTTGTTTTTAATTGTTACATTATTCAGCTTCCGGTAGTCAATGCACAACCGGAGGGATCCATCTGCCTTTTTTGCAAACAACACAGGAGCGGCCCAAGGAGAGACGCTCGGGCGAATGAATCCTTTGGATTCTAAGTCGTCCAGCTATATCTTTAATTCCCTCAACTCGGTGGGGGCCATGCGATAGGAGGGAAGAGATATCGGCTGTGTTCCCGGCGCCAGATCAATCGAGAACTCCACATCCTGCTCCGGGGGAAAACCAGAAAAATCATCAGGTAATACCTCGGGAAACTCATTCACTACATGAGGTAGTGCACCTTCAGGGGAAAGACCATCCTCTAGCACAATCTAAGATAACTGGAAGATAACACTTCCCAACTCTGGGAGTGGAGGCCCTGCGCGACTTGATCGTGGATCCCATTCTCCATGAAAAACCTGACGACTCCCATCAGGTGCTGTGAAACTCACACGCCGTCTGTAGCAATCGATGTGTGCCTAGAAGTGTACTAGCCAATCCATCCCGAGTATGACATCAAAAAGATCCATATCTAAGACCAAGAGGTCCCACTCCATCTCGACCCCTGACACAGAAAGTGCACATGAGGGGCACCTGAGGCCCTGCTCCTTCTTTCCCAATGGTGTCACCAAATCCATCGCAAAAGACATCAACTCAGTTGGAAAATTCAGAATGTCCACAAAACGTCCAGAAATGAATGAAATAGAGGCACCAGTATCAAAAAGAGCAGTAGCTATAGAAGATGCGATCAGAACGGTACCTCGAACTGTCGACGGTCCCGCCTCTGATCCTGCTGGTGACTGATCCACTGCATGGAGATGTCCAGTATCTGCCTGAGGACGACCGCTAGTCTGTGGTTGTGCCCTGAACTGGCTCTGCCCAGAAGATGATCCAGCCCTACCACCACGACCACCAAATAGAGATCCCCCAGTCCTCGACGGCTCGGACTGTGTTGGCACTCCTCTTGAAGCCACTGACCCTGCCCCACTTGGGAGTGGACGTGCCACACCGCAGAAGCGCTGCAAATGCCCTATACCTCCACACTGGTAACAAGGCTTCAGAGGAAGAGGACATGCTGGTCGGATATGCCCAGGCCTCCCACATTGGTGGCACACGACCGATCTCGCATCAGAAGCCGCAGAAGAAAGCTGCCTGGAAGAGTGGCCTGAACTGCCCCCTCCTTTCTTCACATGATCCTCCCGCTTCCTTTTCTTCTCTGAGGAGCTGCCACTACCCACTGCTGATACTGAACCATAGAAACCAGACCTACCTTTCCTATCAATCTCCACCATGCATGCCCGATCAACAACCTCAGCATAGGTCCTCAGCTTAAACAAGAACACCTGGGAGTATATCTCTGGTCGCAAGCCTTTCTCAAACCTTTGGGCCTTCACTTGCTCATTAGAGACAATTTCTGGAGTATACCGAACCAATTTAGTGAAACGGTTGGCATAATCCAACACAGATAGATTACCCTGAACAAGTTCCATGAACTCTCTAGACCTGACATAAGCCAACACCTCAGGGCAATACTGTTCATTGAAGACAGCCTTGAAATCTCCCCAGCGCATCTGCTCATTCTTCCCAGACTGAAGCACTGACTCCCACCATTTACGGCTGGGAACCTCCAACAGAAAGGAGGCACACTTCACCCTGAGCTCCTCGGGTGTTTCCAAGAACTCAAACATACGCTCGATCTTCTCGAGCCATTCTTCTGCTTCTTGGGGTTCTGCGCTACCTCGGAAGGCAGGAGGCTTGTTTTTCAGAAACTCTTGTGCTTTATCTTTTCTAGAACCTGTCTCCTCTGCCCTAATAGGAATAGGAGCATGAGTTGGTCCCTGTCCCAAATCTTGGATAGCCCGAACAACAACTTCCACAAGCCTCTGATCAATCGGCATGGGAGAACTCTCTCCAGCTTCCTCCTGTGGGTGCGTGGGAGCTTTCCGGGGAGGCATGTTGCTACAAAATTCAATAGTCACAAAAAAATAGTCAATACCACAATTCTGAAAATTGTAATCAAATACATCAAATATAAACAAACTAAACACATTCTTGTAATAAAAGAAACAACTACTCCACATCTGCCTGATGTCCACATGTGGTCTGCAGCCCACACGTCTCACCTGGAAGTGAAGTCAATCAGTAAATTCCAACATCCTCTGGTGACTCAAGGTCTGCCATGAGAGGTGCGGGCCAGGCACCCTACTCACAACCAATACCCCGAGCCCCGACAGTCCTAGCTCCTGTCTATCCCGACTCATCTCAAAATAACAATATAACCCAAAAACATTAACCTCCTTTGATAACATTTTGTCACGAACCGGATCTGGTCTCCACCATTAACGGCACCAAACCCGGCCCATGGCAAGGCCTGAAGGGTGTTCCCTATCCCCACGGGCTGACACAAGTGCCCGGGTATCAAACAAATCTAGTTTGGGAACGATTTACCCGAGTATGACAACATAAATCATAAAAAAACAATCAATTATTAAAATCTGAAATTTTCATGCTAAACAATTCTTAACAAAACCAGATCTGAATACATAAGTTTAAAGACACTACAAGTGGTCTAGAAACAAATAATGACAACATAAATACATCCCCACGGACTCCACATGACAAGGGGATCATCACCCGCAAGCCGTCCCCGCAACTCCGCCCCAACGATGGGGACTAACATCCCGAACCGCCATCACCCTTAGCCTTACCTTTACCTGAGTCAAGCATGAGCAGGTCTACTTACACCCAAGGGGTGTAAGTAGGGTGTGAGCCTAAGCCCAATAGGATACCACCAGTTTATTCCAAAGAGTATGCAATACAATGTGAACAAAACAAGCAATTTTAATAGACAAGGTGAAACAGTGTTAAAATTCAAAGAAATGCAACTTTCAAATGAAAACAGTTTTCAATCCGAAAATTTCATAATGTTAGCACATTAAATAGACATGTGAGCTACTGTAATGTACTGCCAAAAACAACCCACAATAAGGGTATATACCACAAATCCTATGAGCATCAAAATCAGGAACACCCCTAAGCACTAGGTTGTCTCGGGCCCTATGTACCTCGTACCTCGGTGTAGAGTAACCATAGAAAAATCCGTTCTCGTGCACGAGCCACTAGTAGGGAACATACCCATAACCTAGTGGTCCCCAATAATCATCCAAATATTTTAGTTAGAGTTGTCGTTATCCATATGCTAAGTGGAATAGGGACAAAACCCATCCGATCCACTAGCCGTACTAGTACAAATCCGCCCCACCTAAGTACCAGGGCTTCCCCTTTTTGTGCTCAAACAATTTTAGCAAACAACACACATAATTTTTCATATAAAATATCAGTACTGGTCACAAACAAATTTTGTAGTAGCTACACACATTTTATACCATTTAAAACACACAATAAAATAATTTTATTTCCAATAAAACAACTTCTCAAAACATCACATTGTTTTTCACCCAAAGATCTTTAAGATATCCACCTTTCACACTATGATAACACTTGTAAGTTATTAAAACAAAATTTCAGTTGAAAAACCTTTAATGAAACCAAAAATTCAATTATGGGGCATCCCAAAATAGACCAATAAAAGATTTGAATGGAAACCCCTCAATTTCAACAAAAATTGGAACATAAAATTCATTTGCATTATAAATGCAACCACTACAGGAAATATAGGCATTTGTGACGGGATCCCGTCGCAAATGCCTTTTTGCGACGGGAATCCGTCGCAAATCGCCCGTTGCGAAAAACGCCGTTGCAACAATTTTTTTTTGCGACGGGCCCGTCGCAAAAACACTTATTTGCGACGGGAAAAGGACCCGTCGCAAATAGATTTGTGGTTTTTTTAAAAAACTTATTTGTGACGGGAATATATTCCCGTCGCAAATAATAATAAAAAATTTAAAAAAAAAATTAAAAATTATTTATTAATATATAAATCAATAAACCTATTTATATTGATATAAATATAATATTTATTTTTAAAATATGTTTTAGAAAGGATGAATAAAAATCAAATATGAATGTATAAGATGTTCAGTAAATGTGGGTTATAAAATATTTTACAAAATATTTTTAATTAATAATTACATAATTTTTATCAATTAATAGTCATTTAATAACTCTTTGAATATAAAAAAAATAAAAAAATTAATGAAAGATGGAAAATAAGAAGAAAATAAAACCCAAACTTCAAACGGCCATAACTTTTGATCCGGGACTCCGTTTGAGCTCTACAGCATATCAAATCGAAGCTTGCGACGAGCTCTACAGCCCTATGGACCGGTAGAACCCGTCCAAGGTTTTGTCGAGGCCCAAAAAGGCCCCGAAGGCCTCCAAAATTGAGTTTTTAGTCGGGGCACCCCAGTTTTTCACCGTTCAAACAGCTATAACTTCTGATCCCGATGTCCGATAAACCTCTACCATATATCATGTCGAATATCTTTTAATGTTCTTTGATTTGACTGATTGTGGAGCTGAAACGGACTCCTGGATTAGAAGTTATGGTCCTTTTAATATTCAAATGGCTATAACTTCCGATCCGGATGTCCGTTTGGCCTGTACCGCATATCATATCGAAGATCGTTTCATGTTCTTTGATTTGACTGGTTGTGGAGTTGAAACAGACTTACGGATTAAAAGTTATCGTCATTTTAACATTCTCAGAGGATTTTCACCCCCTCATTTCTATGTATTCATTCATAACTATACATATATATATATATATATATGTGTGTGTGTGTATGTGTGTGTGTGTATTTTATATATGTATTTATTTATTTATTTATAAATACACATAAAAACACATATTTTATAAATTTATTTAAAACTAAGCTTATAAATATATATTAATTAATATACAAATAAATATACGAATAAAAACTTATAACTACATATATATATATATCTATATGTATATATATATACAAATAGAATAAATATATATTAATATACGAATAAATATATATTAATATACGAATAAATATATATTAATATACGAATAAATATATATTAATATACGAATAAATATATATTAATATACGAATAAATATATATTAATATACGAATAAATATATATATTAATATATGAATAAATATATCTATATATATATATTTATTCATTCATATAACCAAATATATTTATATTAATATAAATCTATATTAATATATGGCTAAATATAACTATATATATATAACTATAATTATTCCTAATTATGACTAATTATTATTAATTATTCCTATTTATTATTAATTATTTAAAATTATTATTAATTACTCCTAATTACCATTAACTATGAACAATGAATACTAATAATTTAAATTTATTAAATAACAAAACAATCTAAACATAATTAAATTACAACTAATTAAAAAAAATTAAAACTAATAAAAAATTAAAAATAAATATTAAATTAAAAATAACATAAATACCTTCAAAATTGATCTGAGGTTGATCTCCGATAATTTTTGAAGACTTCAATATCAAATCTGCAAAAAAAATTAAACTTAAGAAACTGTAAACTCTAAAATTAGAGAAGTTGAGAGTGAATGGAAAAAAACGGCTGGGTGTATTTATAAGTTAGATTATTTGCGACGGGTTTCCCGTCGCAAATACTTTAGCCCGCATTTATTACGGTCAACGGTTAAATAGTTATTTGCGACGAGACCCGTCGCAAATAATAACCTGCCAACATACTATTTGCGACGGGGGTATATTCCCGTCGCAAATAGTTTCTACCGCCGCCGGTTATTTGCGACGGGGGTATATTCCCGTCGCAAATACTTTTTACCACCGCCGGTTATTTGCGACGGGTGGTAACCACCCGTCGCAAATAATTTTCCCGCGTTTTGGCGCGCAATGCGCGCCAACCTTTTTGCGACGGGTGGGATTTCTCCGTCGCAAATAAGTAGTTATTTGCGACGGGAAAATCCTCCCGTCGCAAATAAGTTTTTAACAGGACTATTTGCGACGGGATTTATTCCCGTCGCAAATAACCCGTCGCAAAAAGCCCTTTTTCCCGTAGTGAACTAAAACCAATTTTTACAGAAACATTCAAGTGAAGTAAACGTTAGAGTACCATGAAAACATCAAGCTAATTCACAAAAATTGCACACACAATGGAATCACCTACCAAATTAACAAAACCCCTTGAATCTCCGTGCGAAATCAAATCGCACCCCCACCGCACCAAGAGAGAACTAGATCAAACCTAAAACCACACAAATTGGCCAAGAAAGCCCAAAGTTAAACCCTAGGTTAGAAATCCTAGTTTCTGGACATTAGTAAACTCAATTATAACTGAAGAAACCCTAAGAAAAATGAGTTAAACCCAAAGTAATTTGAAAGAGGAAAGAAAAGGTCTCATTTACTTGAAGTATCTTGAAGTAATCACTCCAAAACTCCAGTATCTGAAATTTAAAAGAGCCCAAATTTAGGGTACCTTTGATAAAGATGTATTATCTCATTTAGGAACTGGAATGGAGGAAAAATATTGAGAATTGAGAGAGTTATGAAAGAAATACTTTACCTCTTCAAATCTGGGCGATTTGAGGAACCCTATGAAGATCGGCACAAAATCGCGATTCTACAGAGCTCCAAATGGGTGGGAGAGAGTTCAGACGCGCGGCTAGGTTACTTGGGCTTGAGTGAGACTTGGAATCACCGAATAAGCCCAAATATTGAATAGGTTATAATAAAATCAAATTTTATTTTTAAAACAGGAATTGGGCTTTCGGGCAGGCCCAACCCCTTAGACAAAAACCCAAATAACCCCTGGTTATGGATTTCTAAAAGCTCCAAATTACCTTGGTGGTGTTAATAGGTTAGGGGAGGTCAATTATGAATTTGAATGGATGAAAAATGTTGAAAAATGAAAATGTTATAAAAGATACAAAATTTATTTTTTAATCTAGAATTGGGCTCACGGTTTGGCCCAATTCATGAATACTCATCTATTCCTCCCTAAAACCTAGGGAAACCCCCCAAAAAAGAAAGGATGTAAATTAAATGAAAAAATACCTTTAAAATATTCCTTTTATGTGACATAATCTCTCATTACTCATTAGGTATGAGTATTTAAGAATTGGTGGAAATATATTGAGTTATAATTTGGTTGGGGGGTGTATTGATGGAGAAATATAAGGAACTAAAATATGTGCACAACAAACATAGATATCAAAATAAAAACCATTAAGATTATAGAAAATTCATCAAATCCTCAACATAATCAATATCTGTCTAATAATTAGAAAAAATATACTCATAATTAGAATATGAATATTTATTAAAATCAGAACCTAGAAAGGTGTGATCATGAAAAACATGTGTGTAAATACTCTTAGATATAAAAATACACCCAATGATCATAATTTCTCTAATCATAGAACACTAAAAATAAAAGTGCTTTTTAAAATATTGTTCAAAATTAGAGATAAAAAAATAAAAATGATCCCCTCAGGGATAGTTCATGGATTCCATAACATTAAATCTCACAACTTCATCTATAAAAAAATATAAAGTGTACCCTCTTGGAAATTTATGATAGTTTTTGCAATTTTTAGGAATGTCCTACCTATGATAATGGGATCATGAAAATTTACCTTATTATCCTCCATGTTAACCATATAGAAAACTACAGGAAAGATCATGTCTCTTACCCAAAAAAGTACATCCTCAAGGTACCCCATTGGATATTTTATATCTCTATTTTCAAATTAAACCACAAATATTATTGTATTTAACTCAAATTTAATGAATATCCAAAATCACATAAAAAATCAGAAAAGTGTAACTATCCTATAGTGCATGATATGGTGAATGTCCTAGGATTGTTTCAATTTATAGGAATTGATTGAGTTGGTTTAATCAGTGTTGGAACACTCCTTACAATATTTATCTTCTGATTTCCCTTAAGACTAATTTGGTTATTATAAAGTAATTTCAAGAATCAAGTATACCTTGGGATATGATTAATTATCTCAAGAAGTGGGATGTTTATATCAACTCTATTGAATGTACCCAAAACCTCTTTTTACATAATCTCTTTAACTATGTTCTTGATATTCACAACTCTATTTATAAGTGTAATTGGTTTGTGAGGAATTTCATCTGTCTTATTCTTACCTCTATATATTTTTAGGTTCTCAATGAATATATGGGATGGTGGAATCTCCACATATTGGGTGAATTATAGTGGAATGTAAGGAACACTTCACTTGCTTGTTTAGTTTCCACTCCTCAATGTGATGGCATACACATTCCCCTTGGAATTCGTAGTGGGATGGGAGGGTATATTACAAGAGTTCTTGTTTATCATTTCATTAAGGGCAGTAGAAATATGGATCTTTTAGATATTTAGATACCTCAACTACATACCTTGACTCCCTAGATCATTATATTGATTAAGAATAATTAGTTTCAAAATATCATCAATGTTAGAATCTAACTTTGGTTAGAAATTCACTTTTCATTAGCTTGTTGATTCTTGAGATTAAAATCTCTTTTTGGGTTGCTAAAAACCCTATTAGTAAGGTGGAGGATTTTGGATTTTTTGTTTAAAAGGAGACCTTTATTTTTGTTTAGAGCCATACCTCATTTCCGATTGATATTTCCATCATTGGTTATATGATGGTTCAAAGGAATCATACTTCTTTTTTGGGGATTCATGTTGTTTCTATTGGAATTGTCTCCCTATGATTACAAATACATAATCCTTAATCTCTTGTAGTTGTGGGAAGCAATTTGTTGTATGGTACAATTTAGTACAAATTCCACAATGATTTACTAAAGTGGGAAGTGATAACTTTTGATTCAAGGCTATCTGTCTCACTATTATATTCAATTTATCCAACTTGTTATCAATTAAATAATTTTCAAGAGAAGAATAACTTACATGATATGATCCCATTTTAAACATTATACCTATGTCACTAAATATTTTGGACTTTTGTTCTATCTTCTTTTATCAATGCTTGATCATCCATCAAGGTTTTTTCAACAAATATTCATTCTATCATAGAATCCACCATGATCCTCTTTACGAGAGTGAGGCCATCATTGAATAATTGGATGAGGAGTTTATTACTAACTTGGTTATGTGGTAATCTTTCACATAACTTCTTGAACCACTTTTTGTACTCATACATTAACTCTCATTGTGTTTGGTTGATTCCTGATATCTCATTTTGAATCGATGTTGTCTTGGATTCTAGGAATAATATCTGTAATAAAATATGTTTCAAATCATAATAAGATGTAAATTTTTTAGATCATAAGTAATATATTGTATCTTTTATTGTTTCATCAAGTTAGAATAGGAATTATCTTAATTTTATTTGGTCTTCAATGATATTCAATGGTTTCTAGGTTGAAAAAACCACATTTAATTATTTTATATGTTTGTTTAGATCCTCATCAAGGAGGACATAATATTTAGGGATAAGGTGAATTAATACATATTTTATCTCAAAGTATGATTCGAGAGTTAGATATTTAATTAATATTGGTTGATAATTAAAATCATTTGAAAAATACTATCAAATTATTCTTTTATGTTCATTTTTGTTTGAATCCATTTTGTAAAAATTAGGTTTTATGTAAGATGAATTGCCAAGATCACTACTATCAGAATAATAGAAATGATGATATGGTTGAATTTGAAACTTTTTTAATTTTGATATTATATAATATAATCCCTAAAGATTTATTAAACCATGGGGTATAGTTAAAAATTAGCATTAGGGTTTAATTGTGTCATCAATTAGAGATAGATAAAAAAATAAATAAAAAATTAGACCACAATATCATCAAATAGGGTTTCCATTAAATTTATGAAAAAGAATAGGTGGGTAAGGAAGAATAGAAAATAAGTTGGAGGATATGAAAATAAAAAAAATAATTTTGAGAAATAAATATTTACCTTAAAAAGGTTGAAGAAAACACTTTCCACCCTAGAATAGGTGCCAATATGATGAGCCTTGTTGCATTCACTCTAAAAAAATTATTATTTTAAATAAGTGAAGAACAAGAGATAAACTAGTTAATTCTATTTAGGAAAAATTGACTTAAATAACCCTAAATTTTTTAAGAAACAAGGAATATAAATGCGGAAATGTGGTTAAAATATGGGTTTTTTGAGGGATTTCAAAAAAAAGAACAAACAAGGAAAAAATTATTTTAAAAAATATAAATGAATAAGATTGATCTAACCTACCCTTTATTTAATAATTAATAATTATCCCTTAATACTAAATTCATTCAATTAGGGTTTCATAATTTGTTAACCCTGATCCCTATGGAAGAAAACACAACCACTATTCCTAAACTAAATTTGGGATTTTTAGTCACAACACCCTGCATTAATTATCATTCTAAGGGTAACATATGATTTGTGGAAAATTAGGAAAATAATTAAACTTTAAAAATTTGAATTTATAAATCTCTAGGATTATATTAAATTCCTATAAATAAATCCTATGTTGATTAGATTTGAAAATTAAAGTGTCTCTCTCATGATCCACACAAGACCGACTGCGAGGTCAATGTGCCAATCATTTGAGTTATTTAAAATTTACACACTCATTTCATTAACCATAATTTTATTAATTATATTGATTATATGGATTAAAAAAATAAATTAATGAGGTAAAAATTATATCAACCAAAAAAATAATTATTCTCCCATGAGTGTATTTTTTCATCAAGGAGATGATATGCATAAGCAAAGGTTTGAATGGATATGACCCAATATTGACTCCACTATATGTTTCCATACCAATGAAGAAAATTAAATGGGGTAAATGACAATAAAAACAATTTATATTGAATATTAAATGATATTAAAATCACTAGATTAAATAAATAAAAATTAGAGGTAGGAGATGATCACCTTCTTGGAAGAGATCATTTCCCAAAGTAATTCTTCTTTCAAATGGTAAGAGAGGTGTATTGGAACCATAACTTTGAAAAACATCCTAAAATAAAATTACAACCCTTATATAGAGTGAAAAAATAAATTAAATAAAGGGTTGGAGGGTTAGGGTTTTAAATGTAAATAAGGGTATATACATTATTCTATATTCAATATTTACTCAATCTTTAGATGTATTTTAGTCTAAGTTCCCACAAAAAAAAAACAATCCCTCCAGTTGAATTAAATGCTCTAAAACTATATATCTATCATTTTTAATATTTTCATCCCAATAAAAGTTAGTTTTAAAATGTTGTGGCCCAAATAGTGAGGAATGGACCAATATATCTAATCCATCATATCTATGCATTAATGTCAATTTTATTCCCTTTAAATGTGGGATATACCTTGAAATGTCTAAATGAGAAATATACTTTAGGGAAGCTATATATAAAAGTTTCTAAACCATCAAATCTTTCTCAAAATAGGTCACACATTAGAGTTACCAAATTATCCCATATTTATCTAGGGAGGCCACACATTATTTATAAAACAACCCCCTATTTCTAAGTGTAGGTCACAGATCAATTCCCAACCACCCCTCTTACCTTGGGGAGTTCATACAGAAGAGTTCCTAAACTATCCACTCACTCCCATGAAAGGCCACACACCAGTTCCCAAAGAGAAACCTTGTCACTCAAGGTTGGAACAAACATAATCAATCTCATATCATCATACTATGTGCTATCATCTCCTCACTCAATACGGGGTCACAACTATCATTCTCAAAAAGTCTCACATCATCTAGTAAATAACCAATAAATTATAAATAACCAGCAAAAACTCACCCTTAGGCATCTATTTCTTACCAACCTCACATGATTTACCAAATATCTAGATTCACACACCCAAAACCATCTCAAGTGAGTGGAATCATCACCCATACCCAAATACTACCATACTAGGTCACCCTATCCTTAACCGAGTATAAACAATTCACTCTAGTCTATTTTACCCAGGAGTAAAACCCTAGTTCACATCATGGAACTAGGTGTGGTTCTATAAAATCCAAGCTACTTTTACCCATCACTACCCTATAAAAGGTAAATTACATCCATATGGGTAAACCTCATCACTTTGATACCAAAAGTAGAATAATATCAAGATAAATCACACACCTACATGTGAAGTAGTTCATACAACCATATATGAATTCCATAACAAGGTAAGATATTATTAAACAATTTTCCATCAATATTCAATGATCATAAAAATCGAGAAAATAATAATTAAGAATCACAACAAGCATAAAATATTTAATAAGTATAGGACTTCCCACACAAGTTAAAACCGAACAAAATTAATCTCACAATTAGCTCTTCCAACCTTCCTTTAAAAACTGAGACAAATCCTTTTAATTAATCTTTTATAAAAGGAACTACAAGACATATTTACTCGCACTAGGCCCCTATAAAAAATACCAATGAAAAAATTCTTTAGAAAACTCTACACTTGTTTTGAAATACTATTTTAAAACCATCACTTGAAGTTATCCCATTTACCTTGAAATTTCAATTTAAACAATTTCCCCAAAAATCCATTCTTTTATAAACCCCAATTTTAAATCACAATTTCAAATGAAATAATAGTTTACATTATTACAATTAGAAATATATTATATATTTAAATCACTTTTTAAGTAAATGTTTAAAAATGAAAATACATTTACTATGAAAATACATTTACTATAAAAATCCAACTCACACAAACAAAAAATCCATAAACAGGGCTTCTGATACTCATTTGAACATGGTTACAACAACAAAAAATTTATCACATGATGTGGTACTTTTTGACTATTAAGAAAAAGTGAGCCTATCCTATTTTATATGGAAACATAAATAAAATAAAGAAAACATTTTAATAATTACCATAATGATAGAATACAAACACAAAATAACCAAAGGAGCAATAGAATCAAGAATATTAAGGCCACCTGCCTCATTTGGAGTTAACCTAATTATAATTTCCAAGAAGATATATCTAATTTATATCTATATGAAAGAAATATGAAAATATAATAAAATACCCAATTTATGGAAAAATGATAGGATAATAGAAAATAATGAGAGAAACTATAAATAAACACACAAGGAAAGTTAACCTTTCCACAGATGCTCCCTATAAAGGATGACATGAATATCCAATAACAATCAATGAAGATATCCCTTGGGGATAATGAGAAAAAATGAGAGGGGGTTTTAGGGCATTCTCACTATATTTTGGTTAAAACATCCAAACCCACCTCTCATTTTATTACATTTAATTTAATCATTTTATTAATATTTTGGAAAATATGGAAAAATATCTTCACACTCAAATTTATGAAAACTTTAAAACCTTATGTGCTACACTACTACAAAAACAGGCAAGAGAAGTGCCCCCTTATATCAACACTAAGCAAAACCGCTGATAAAGGTTACCCTGTATCAGCGCTTTTATAGCGCTGATAGAGGGCCGCTTTATCAGGGATAAAAAATCACTGATAAATCCTTCCTGTATCAGTGCTAAAATTATAGCGATGATAGAGGGGTTCTTTATCAGCGCTTTTCTAGTGCTGATAAAGAGGCCCTCTATCAGCGCTAGAAAAGCACTGATAAAGAGTCCCTATATCAGCGGTAAAATTTTAGCACTGATATAGGGTAACTTTTATCAACACTAAACAACCACTGATAAAAAGACCCTTTATGAGGGCTAGAAAAGCGCTAATAAAGAATCTCTGTATCAGGGCTAAAATTTTAGTGCTGATACAGGAAGGATTTATTAGCGCTTTTTTAGCGCTGATAAAAAGTACCATTATCAACGCTAAAAAAGTGTAGATAAAGGATACCTTTATCAGCTCTAAAATTTTAGCACTGATAAAGGTAGTCTTTATCAGCGCTTTGTTAGCTCTGATTAAACCTTAGTCCATTTTTTTATAAAGTTGGTCACACAGTGCCCCTCGTTTTATCGCGACCTAAAGCTCTCACGGTACTGGAACCCTGCGACTCCCCTCTTCCGTCCGCTGATTTCACATTGTCGGACCTCTGCCACCCTCACTTCTCATTTTGGGACCTTCGCCACCCAATGAGTTCACATTACCGGACCTCCTCCACCCTCACTTCTCGTTGCTGGACCTCCGCTGCCCACTGAGTTCGCGTTGCCAGACCTCCGCCGCCCGCAATGCCCTCTTCGGTTTTCTGGACCTCCCTTTAAGGCATGTTTTCCAAATATTTTTTTAATATTGTTCTTGTTGTTGGTTGAATCATTTATTCATATTGATTGTGTTATTTCATTTGGATTCATTGGTATGTTTTTGGTGTACCTTTCCTTAGGTTTCGAATTATGCTCTTAGTGGTTATTCATGGTTAGTGGTTGTAGTCTCTTATTTGGGTGAAGGGATGTGTTCTTTGTATATTTCCATCTTATGTCCCACCATTTTAGTGAAAATTTAAATGGTTGGGTGACCTATTCTAGGTCTATGAACATTATTGGGACTTTCTCTCTTCTTAGTGATATAGACGCGTCATTTGGAGATTTATGATGTTCTTGGAGGATATACATTAAGGGTTCTTGGGAATATTGGTTATCTGTTCATTTTAATTATTTCTTTGTGGTACTTTATTTGGTGAATCTTCCTATATTTTGTGAATTGTCCACACAATAATTATTGTGTAGAATTTATTTTTGTCTCATAATTTTCTATCCTTTGTACTAGAATATTTATTTGGATAAAAAGCAAAAAAATGGGGATAATTATAACATCTCAATATCTCTTTCATCAAAGAAATGATCTTTGAGTTTTTTTGGGTTTCTTAAGGGGTCATAGGATGTCCCAGACTGTCGTAGAAGGTGTGGACGTGAACATGTAGGTTGAAAAGCTTCATGTGGTCCACCGAATGGCCGGTGTGGGTAATTGGCTAGGCAAGGGGATTCACAATGGATACAAAAAAAATTCTATAGCCATCAACTAGATGGTGGGTCTATAGTGACTAGCCAGTGGAATAAAATATGGTTATAACATTTATACTATAACCACTGTCTAGCTGGTGAGGGACACTATCTAGCCAGTGGTGTCATTGTATATGAGAAAGCATCGAGGTAGTAGGGTAATTGCACCCCGATACCCCCATTTATTTATTTTATCTTCTCCCTCAAGTTTAACTCAACCCAATCAAGCCTTGGGAGCCCCTTTGGATAGTTTGTCTCTTCTATCCTCATCACTTGTTAGATTGAAGTTTCATTCAAAATGGTGATCCTCTTTTGGTATTTATTTCTTTTCATGAACTTCAATCTCTCTCCATCACTTGATTCTTTGTTCCTAGGGGATATAGAAGCCTTGGTATTTACTAGACCTATAATTTTTAGTAGGAATTATGGTTATAGTATCTCTTTTACCTTTTATTAAGATCCCTTTTATTTGATTCAATGTTCTTCATTTGATTAGACTCATTCAAAATCATTGTGTTTTGATCCCAAATATTCCAAGTGGGTGTTTCTATAATATATCTTATTTTTGGGATTCATGTGTTTCATGAATTCATATTTTATCCATTTGAAGTTGGTTAGACATGTTTTGATCATATTGAAGCACAAAATAACCCTATTAATGAAAATAATATATGGAATGGATGGTATCTTGTTGTGAATTAACCTTTTTCATTGAAATAAATTAGGTTTCCTTATACCATTGGTGGATTTGATATTATAAATGAAAATTATGGTTTAAAATAAAGATAAGTTGATTCTTTAAATAAAATTCCAAATGGTTTGGCATGTGTTTGTTTATTTATTTTTTTGGGAATGATTTCCAAAATAAATTAAAATGTCTTGTTTTTAAATGGTTTATGGTATTGGTATTTTAAAAAATTGAGGGGGATTGATTGTACTTTTAAACAAAATACCTTCGAGCCCGGCCACCATCCATTGTTTTTTGGGGGTGAATTTAATGCCATTTCTAACCCAAAGTAAAGGAAAGGTAGAAGCCCATTCCAGAGGAAGGCCATCATGAAGTTTGTTCAGTTCATGGCTGGGAAGGGCCTCATTGATCTCAGCTTCTCAGGTGACAGTTTCACCTGGTGCAATAAATACAGGGGCCATCACCGCTTGTAGAGTCTATTGGATAGGTTTCTAGCCAACATGAAAGCCACTAATCTATTCTCAAATACAATGTTTTTCCATATTTCTTGAGGTATTTTGATTCCCTCCCCCCTTTTCGTTTCCATTTCTTCTTGGCATGATCATCAGGAATGGTTTCACTTCCACCAACAGTGGGTTAACATCCTAGGGTACCAAGACATGGTTTGTGAAATATGGAATGAACCCTTTTAGGAGTATTCGACCACCTTCAACCTCAGTGACCTGACCTCGAACCCAGATAGGTGCGTGTTCGCCCCTTCCTCCTTAGGAACCTTCACCAACTGGGACTACCACCTGGGACTACTGTCGCATATGGGATCCTTCAGAGTATTTTGATAGATGGAATGATACATTTGGTTTATTGGATTATTAACACCATTTTGAGATTTATGTGTGACTATATACTTATTATATTTTCTTATTATTTCTTACAAACCACCACTTGAGTCAAGTAACCTGATTGAAATCTATATTGGTACTTTGGTTCTGATGTGGATATGGTTTTTTATGTGTTTGTGACATGTGTATGTGTGGATATATGGGTACTTACGCATAATGATATTGAATGTAGGGAAGAAACCTAGGAGTGGTAGATGTATCATTCTTGATTATTCTTGTGTTTGTTCTGGGGTGATTTGAGGAAACTATAATTAATCTAAAGTAATTATATTTAATGAACATGAATAAATACTAATGGTTAGGATATATTAATCTCTATTTTTATAAGGAAGTGTTTCTCTTATACTTTATTTGGAAGTCTTGTTTTGTGTAATTGAACTATAAATACTAATATTTGAGATTCAAATAGGATGAAGATCAATAAAGATTGGATGGATGCTAATCGTTTAACAATTGAGTATGAGAACGAAGTGAAAGAGTTAATCAAGTTTGCAAAGGATCATGCAAATGATCCTTCTCAAATCCTTTGTCCATTTTTACGTTGTTGTTATTCTAGACTACTTACTCTAGAGGAGTTGGAAGAACATTTGATATGTCATGGAATAGATCAGAGTTATAAATGTTGGAATAAACACGGAGAAAAAGATAATGTAGCTACTGGATGGGATAAAACTGTGTTTTATGGATCATCAGATATGAATACAAATATGGATAATGGAGAAGACCGTATGGAGGATGTGATTACATATGTCAATGATGATGAAGATCGTATTGAGAAAATGACAAAGACAATTCAAGATGAACTCTGTGATTGCCCAAAATTGTTTGAGAAGTTAAAGAGTTGTGCAAAGACGCCATTGTATGCTGCTTACACTAATCATACAACATTGTCAGCTGTACTGAAGTTGTATAAATTGAAAGAAGGAAACGGATGGAGTGATTTCAGTTTTACGGAACTACTTGCTCTCTTGAATGACATGCTCCTAGAAGATAATGAGCTCCCAAGCCGGACATATAAAGCTAGACGAATGCTATGCTCGATGGGTATGATTTTTGAAAGAATACATGCCTTCCTAAAAGACTTTATATTGTTTCTCAAGGAGAAAAAACCACCTACAGAATTCCCAAAGTGTGGTGCTTCTCGATACAAGAAAGATAAATCCAATCCTAAGAATGTTGTATGGTACTTTCCAATCATTCCAAGGTTTAGGCGTCTATATGGAAGTGAAAAAACTGCAAGATAATTGTCGTGGAATGCAAATAAAAGAAATAAAGATGGGAAATTTTGTCATCCGACCGACTCTCCTCAATGGAAGAAAATTGATCATGAGTATCCTGAATTTGGAAAAGATATGAGAAACCTTCATCTTGCGTTATCTACAGATGGAGTTAATCCTTTTGGTTTTAAAACTAGAACTCATAGTACTTGGCCCGTTATGTTGGTAAATTATAACTTGCCACCCTGGTTATGCATGAAGCAGAAATTCATCATGTTATCTATGCTTATATCAGGACCAAAACAACCAGGTAACGATATTGATGTTTATCTGGATCCTTTGATCGAGGATTTGATGTTATTGTGGGACTCAGGTGTAATGTTATATGATGATTATAAAAGTGAATACTTCACGTTGAGAGAGATTTTGTATGGGAAAATAAATGATTTCCATACTTATGGAAATTTTTCAGGCTATAGAATTAAAGGAACTCAAGGGTGTACCGTGTGCGAAGAAGATATAGAATCAATCAGGTTGAAACATAAATTGAAATCTGTGTTTCTAAGACATTGTAGATTTCCACCTCGTCGATATAATTACCGATCATGGATGGCATCATTCAAAGGAAGTTCAGAAAAACACGCAACATCATCTCCACTAATAGGTGATCAGCTGTTTGAGAAAGTAAAAGATCTGAACACTGTTTTTGGTAAACCATTTTAGAAAAACCTTATGAAAATTGGTTGGAAAAATAGATCAGTTTTTTTGAATTACCATACTAGAATTGTTTATATGTCAGACATTTTCTTGATGTGATGCATGTGGAAAAAAATGTATGTGACAGTGTTATCGGAACATTGCTAAATTACCCTGAAAAAACAAAAGATAGAATTAAGGCAAGGTTGGACATGGTTGACATGGTAATACGAGAAGAGTTGGCTCCCGTGAAGGGTGAAAATTGAATGTTTCTTCCTCCTGCTGCTTATAATCTTTCTAGGGTTGAGAGATATCAGTTTTTCAACTTCTTCAATGATTTAAAGGTTCTAGAGGGGTACAAATCAAATATCAAGAACATTGTGTCAATGAATGATTTGAAGTTAAACATTTTGTAATCACATGATTGCCATGTTTTGATGCAAGATCTAATTCCTATAGCTTTACATTGCATTTTCCCAAGAATGTTCATCATACGTTAACCAAACTTTGTTTCTTTTTCAAAGCTATATGTAGCAAAGTTTTAGACCCCGGGAAATTTCCATCTATGGAAAAAGAAATTGTCATCATATTATGTGAATTAGAAATGTTATTCCCGCCAACATTCTTCAATATGATGGTTCATTTGATGATTCACTTGGTGATAGAGATTCGACTTTGTGTTCCTGTGCACTATAGATGGATGTATCCTGTTGAACGGTATATGAATATTTATAAAGGGTATGTCAAAAATCGAAGTCGGCCAGAGGGTTGTATAATGGAGCGATATATTGTTGAGGAAACCATTTAATTTTGTACTGAATACCTATCTGATGTGGAGAGAATTCGTCTCCTGAAATCTCGTCACACTGGACGCATTGAGGGTGACAGAATTTCTGGAAGAGAAGTTATGACAATCAGTATTACGGATTGGGAGAAGGCCCATATTTATGTTTTTCATAACATTTGGGAGGTTTCTCCATATATTGAAACTCACAAAGAAATTCTTATGCAGTTGAATCCATCAAGGAATAAAAAATGGTTATCAGATACACATAATTAGCAGTTTATAGGATGGTTTCAGGACCATATTTTTAAGCAGTTGGATGAAAATATGAATTCAATTTCAGAACGACTTCGATGGTTAGCCGCTGGACCAAGTGTGTATGTATTATCTTACAGTGGTTATGTAATTAATGGTTATACATTCTATACAGATGAACATGATGAAGATAGTACCATGCAGAACAGTGGAGTTACACTAGTGGCTAAAGCGATGCATGTCTCTGGTAGTAAGGATAGAAATCCAATTTATGAAAATATGTCATACTTTGGCATTATCAAAATAATATGGGAGTCGGATTATACGACATTCTAATTGCTGATTTTTCAATGAAAATGTATTGATAAAAACAATGGTGTTAAAATAGATGAATGAGGATTTGTGAAAGTTGATTTTAGTAAAAAAGGGTACAAAGACGAACAGTTTATAATGGAATCACAAGCGGTACAAGTTTTTTATGTTCCAAATCCCGCAAAACGAAAGTGGTGAATTGTTCTGTTATCATCCAAAACTACTAAAGGTTCTGATGAAAATTAAGTTGAGGATGATCCTTTTAGTGGTACATCGCAATCATTTCGGAGCGGTCCCAATGCAGATGATGTTTTGTATGTTAGAGGAGACCACAATGAAGGGATTTGGATAATCGATAGAGGTTTCAAATACCTTCAACCTTTGAAAAAAAGAAAGAGAGTTCAATAAACAGGTTATATTTTGTTTGTAATATAGATCTTGTTATCTCATGTTATTATCTTATCATTACCGAATTTATGTAATCTGAATTAACTGTTCAACCACTTTTGCAGATAATGACTTCTTCACATTCTGGTGCACCTAACCTTGAGGCTGAACAAGTCTCTCAAGATGCTGCTGTTGTGGCTACTACTACTCCTGCTACTCTTACAACTCATACTGCTGCTGCTACTGCTCCTGCTGCGGCTCCTGTTGCTCCTGCTGCTCCTCCTCCTGCGGCTCCTACTGCTCCTACTGCAGATGCTGCTGCAGATCCTGCTACTCCTAGTGTTGAGGTCCAAAAACCATTATAACATGCCATTGATACCATTCCATATGAACATATAGATGATGTTGATATCAATGAAATGTTCAGGAATGAAGGATCGACATCATAGAAAACACTGGTGTGTCGTAGTTTGATGGTGTTAACCAAAATTCTTAAGGCCAAAAGCAAAGGCATCAAATTTGAAGTCGGATGGAATGCATGAGGCCAACATGTGAATCCCAACAAGGCTATGTTTAGCAGCTACATTGGAGTTGTCACTCAGAAACGTGTGCCGATTGACATAGATTCATGGAACCATGTTGTGTCCGGGCTGAAGGCTATGATCTGGGAAGAAATTATGGTAACATTATGAATTTATTTCTTTAATTTACTAGAAAATAAAATAATGAAACAATGTCTTAATCTTCTCAATATCTTGAAGAGTACATTTATAGTAGACGATTCACACAAGGATTATGTGCTAAGGCTTGCAGGAAAGATTCATCGAGTTTTTTGCACTATTTTAACAAGATGTCACCAGAAAGATTCTAAAGGTAAAATAAACCCGCACCCACCCATTATCTATGCTCACCTGATATCCCAAGAACCATGGGATGCATTTATTGGCCGCCATGGGGATGAGAAGTTTCAGGTACATTATGGGTGATAATACATTGTTTGAGGATACTTATATTCATCACTTTGATTGTCAATATTTCATTTATGAAATAGAAACTCTGTACTGAAAATAAGGAACATGCATAAAGACCAATATACCCCTATCATAAAGCAAGGATGGGGTACACTTCATTAGAAAATAAAATGGTACGTATTTTAAATTTATATTAATATTGTTAGGTTCCAATAAACAACATCATAATTATCTTTCTATGTTTATATGTAGATTGATTAGTCTAAAACCAAATGCACTTCCATCCCACATGATGTGCTATGGAAGGAGGCACGTGTGAAAAAAGAAGGGAAGTTAGTAGATGAGAACACACAGAAAGTGTGGGAAATATGTGTAAGTATGACACAACGATAAAAAGATTTGTTTAAAATTGATATCACATAAAAATAATTAGTTATTTTCCTATATCAGACACTTACAGGAATCAGCTACTATTGTAGCGGATACAGACATATTATCGACGGATTTGAAGCAGCCAGAAAATTACAGTCATGTCAGAGGTGCAGGGTTTGGGGTGACACCCTGAGTATATTTTGAGAAGAAGAAAAAAATGGATGATACAGATGAAAAATTGGAACAAATGAGCGAAAAAATAGCAACCCTTGAAGAATGATTGCAATGGCAGGGAGAGTTGCTAGCAACTTTTATGGGTGGGAAGAAAAGGGAGGACACAACTCAGGAACAACCAGCACAAGAACATCCCACCCCACCCCCACCAGCTTTGAGGTGAGCCATTCACCTTAAAGAACTATCTTAGCCGTGGTAATAAATATTCTAATAATTGTTCCCATGAAATGTGAATCAGAAAAACACTAATAATTTTTTTGTACTGATCTTCTACAGGGTGGTAATGATTGTTATTTATATCTGTCAACACCCACCTAACACCTTGTAGCAGGGCTACAGTGTTCAATATCCCAGATGCCACACTACATAATAGACCACTTCCGAAAGATCATCTGAAAGTGATGATTACTATAGCTCATGATCCAAATGTAGAGCTACCTATTCCACTTGATGACGATGATATTCATACAGTCGAAAAGGCTATTGGGACATTCATTGCATGGTCTTCACAACTTATAAGAGTACATGCAGACAAAACGGTATTTTTTTTCAAGCTAAACCCTTAACAATTAATGAAAAAAGGGTCTGAACCAATGATTGTTGTTATAGATAGAGAAAGGGAAGGGGGTGATAAACGTCGGCTCAAAACCATCTAAAGGATTGACCAACCAATCCCAAGGAGCTACTGAAAGCACAATAAAACCACCTGTTCTCTATCCACATTTACTAGCATTGAAGACTCATGTGGATATGAAGCTAAAAGATGGTAATAGTCATATAGTGGTTTTCAAATAGAATATATACAAAGAGGAATGTCAGGATTTCTTTGCTGATGAAAATGTAAATGAGATCCTTGAAAATGGTTGGATAGGCGTCATAGTTGTAAATGTATATATGAGGTATGTTTCCATGAATTGATTTTCTAAAAGCTGATCTAATGTGAAAATTATGACTAAATGCATTTTATATTATTGACAGACACATTTATGAAAAATAGTTGAAGGAATTTTCCCATGAGCCAAGATTTGGGCTTGTTAGTCCTCATATCACATCAACACACCTAATAAAAATAGAGCCATCAAAAAGGGATGCAATAGTGAATAGCTTGCTGAAAACATTTGAAATCAAGATTAAAGATGATAGACTTTTCCAAATACCAACCATGCAGGGGTAATACTCTACGATTATAGCATATCAATTATATTTTCAATTCTTTTATTAATTATTTCTTTTTGTGTTTTTAGGCAACCTTGGTTGCTAATTGTGGTGAACTTGGATACTCCGAAGATTTATTTTCTGGATTCAAAGCAAGGATTTCCATCAAAATAACCACACATGATAGAGTTTGTGAATCTGTAAGACACTACATCTTACATTTTAGGTCTAAACATCAAGTAATATAATTTATATTATCTTTTACTGAGGATTATATTATGATAGGACAGTGTATCATTATCATCTACAAAAGGAATGAGGACAAGGGCTAAACATAGGTAGGCGAGCAAGTAGTACATTTGGACAAATATCAGGGTATATATAATAAAATTTCACTATCCAAACACATCTCAACACAAGTTACTTATTCTCCTAATGATCAATTTTTTTATAGTGTCCAAAACAAACAAAAGATAATTATTGTGGTTGTTATGTTTGTAAATTTATGAAAGATATCATTTTTCACCAATAAACTAGCATCCCTAAAGAAGTATTTTCAAAAACAACTACTAGTTCATTTAAGTTATTTATTAATTCTTTATTTTTATATTTTACTGTACTACTCTAACTGCCAAAAATCCTCATACTCACAAGACAATATAGATGTGTTTAGAAATGATAGTTCCACATACCTGAAGGAAAATTGTACACAAATACAATGAAGATCTGACTTGGGGACATGTACAATTGGTGGTAATTTTTGAGAGGGGTTAAGGGGATCAAAAGATGAAACATTGTTGTATGTAAATGTTCATAGGAAAATTGCAATTGTTATTAAATAAAACATCCTTTATCCAATGAGTCATTTTACCATTTTAACAGATGATATGCACCAACAAAATGCAAGAATCCTAAACCACTCAAAGGGTCTCCCTCTTGTTTAAAATAGACACGATTTTAAGTGAAAACAATAGCTGACGTATGAAAATATGACCAAACGCATTCGGATTGTGTTGATCCTTTAGGAGAACGATCCACAGGTCTTTTTGACATGCACGAGTCATCTCCACCTCAATCCGAGGCACGGTGTGGCCGATACCACTCAAAGGGTCTCTCTTTTGTTTAAAATGGACACAATTTTAATTGAAAACCACAAATAACCTATGAAAATATGACCAAACGCATTTGGATTGAGGATGATCTTTTATAAGAACAATCCAAGGGTCCTTTGTGATGTGTACGATTCATCTCCGCCTCAATCCGAGGCACGGTGTGGCCGGTACCACTCAAAGGGTCTCTCTTGTGTTTAAAATGGACATGATTTTATGTGAAAACAACAACTGACCTACGGAAATCTGACCAAATGCATTAAGATTGCCTTGATCTTTTATAAGAACGATCCATGGGTCATTTGTGACATGTATGAGTCATCCCCGCCTCAATCAGAGGCATGGTGTGGCCGGTACCACTCAAAGGGTCTCTCTTTTGTTTAAAATGGACACAATTTTAATTGAAAAAAACAACTGACTGATGAAAATCCAACCAAATACATTCGGATTACCATGATATGTTATGATAATGATCCAAGGGTCCTTGGTGACATGTACAAGTCATCCCCATCTCAATACGAGGCACGGTGTGGCCGGTACCACTCAAAGAGTCTCTCTTTTGTTTAAAATAGACACAATTTTAATTGAAAACAAAAACTGGCCTATGAAAATCTGAAGAAACACATTCGGATTGAGGAAGATATTTTATGTGAACAATAAAAGGGTCCTTGGTGACATTTAAGAGTCATCCCCGCATCAATATGAGGCACGGTGTGGCTGGTACCACTCAAAGGGTCTCTCTTTTGTTTAAAATGGGCACAATTTTAATTGAAAACAAAAACTGACCTATGAAAATCTGACCAAATGCATTCTAATTGAGGCATATATTTTATAAGAACAATCAAAGGGTCCTTGGTGACATTTACTAGTCATCCCTGCCTCAATACGAGGCACGCTGTGGCCGATACCACTCAAAGGGTCTCTCTTGTTTAAAATGGACATGATTTTAAGTGAAAACAACAACTGACATATGGAAATCCAAACAAATGCACTCATATTGTGTTGATCCTTTAGGAGAACGATCCACAGGTCCTTTTTGATGTGTCCGACCACAATTTGACTCAATATGAGGCACATTGTGGTCGGTACCACTCAAAGGGTATCTCTTGTTTAAAATGGACATGATTTTAAGTGAAAACAACAATTGACGTATGGAAATCTGAACAAACGCATTTGGATTGTGTTGATCCTTTAGGAGAACGATCCAAAGGTCATTTGTGTTGTGTATGAGTCATACCCGCCTCAATCCGAGGCACGGTGTGGCTGGTACCACTCAAAGGGTCTCTCTTTTGTTTAAAATGGACACGATTTTAAGTGAAAACAACAACTGACGTACGGAAATCTGACCAAACACATTCGGATTGTGTTGATACTTTAGGATAATGATCCATGGGTCCTTTGGGATGTGTAATAGTTATCCCCGTCTCAATCCGAGGAATAGTGTGGCTGGTACCACTCAAAGGGTCTCTCTTGTGTTTAAAATGGACACAATTTTAAGTGAAAACAACAACTGACCTGTAGAAATCTGACCAAACGCATTCATATTGCCTTAATATTTTATAAGAACAATCCATGGGTGATTTTTGACGTGTATGAGTCATCTCTGCCTCAATCCGAGGCATGGTGTGGCCGGTACCACTCAAAGGGTCTCTCTTTTGTGTAAAATGGACACAATTTTAATTGAAAACAAAAACTGACCTATGAAAATCAGAACAAACACATTTGGATTGCCTTTATCTTTTATAAGAACAATCCAAGGGTCCTTGGTGACGTTTAAGAGTTATCCCTGCCTCAATCCAAGGCACGGTGTGTCCGGTACCCCTTAAAGGGTCTCTCTTGTTTAAAATGGACATGATTTTAAGTGAAAACAACAACTGACTTATAGAAATCTAACCAAACACATTCAGATTGTGTTGATCCTTTAGGATAACGATCCAAGGGTGCTTTATGACGTGTAAGAATCATCAAAACCTCAATAAAAGGCATGGTGTGGCCGGTACCACTCAAAGGGTCTCTCTTGTTTAAAATGAACACAATTTTAAGTGAAAACAACAACTGAAGTACAAAAATCCAACCGAAAACATTCGTATTGTGTTTATACTTTTGGAGAACAATCCACGGGTCCTTTTGGACATGTATGAGTCATCCCCACCTCAATATGAGGCACAGTGTGGCCGGTACCACTCAAAGGGTCTCTCTTTTGTTTAAAATGGACACGATTTTAAGTGAAAACAACAACTGACGTACGAAAATCCGACCAAACGCATTCGGATTGTGTTGATCCTTTAGGAGAACGATCCAAGGGTCCTTTATGACATGTAAGAGTCATAAAAACCTAAATCTGAGGCACAGTGTGGCCAGTACCACTCAAAGGGTCTCTATTTTGTTTAAAATGGACACGATTTTAAGTGAAGACATCAACTGACCTATGGAAAT
The DNA here is from genome assembly GCA_963277665.1 of Viscum album. Classification (NCBI taxonomy): domain Eukaryota; kingdom Viridiplantae; phylum Streptophyta; class Magnoliopsida; order Santalales; family Viscaceae; genus Viscum; species Viscum album. The sequence goes on from OY728152.1 coordinate 2,093,256,682, forward strand.
GCAACCAAACACATTCAGATTGAATTTATATTTTATAAGAATGATCCAAATATACTTTGTGACGTGTAAGAGTCATACCTTCCTCAATCCGAGGCACAGTGTGGCCGGTACCACTCAAAGGGTCTCTCTTGTGTTTAGAATGGACACAATTTTAAGTGAAAACAACAACTGACCTATAGAAATATGACCAAACACATTCATATTGCCTTGATCTTTTATAATAATAATCCATGAGTCCTTTGAGACATGTATGAGTCATCCCCACCTCAATATGAGGCACGGTGTGGCCGGTACCACTCAAAGGGTCTCTCTATTGTTTAAAATGGACATAATTTTAATTGAAAACAAAAAATGACCTATAAAAATCTGACCAAACACATTCATATTGAGGAGTATAATTTATAAAAAAAATACAAGAGTCCTTAGTGATGTTTACGAGTCATCCTTTCCTCAATCCGTGGCACGGTGTGGCCGGTACCACTCAAATGGTCTCTCTTGTTTAAAATGCACACGATTTTAAGTGAAAACAATAACTGACATCCAGAAATCCAACCAAACACCTTCAGATTGTGTTGATCCTTTAGGAGAATGATCCACATGTCCTTTTTAATGTGTAAGAGTCATACCTTCCACAATCAGAGGCACCGTGTGGCCGGTACCACTCAAAGGGTCTCTCTTTTGTGTAAAATGGACAAGATTTTAAGTGAAAACAAAAACTAACGTATGAAAATTTGAACAAACACATTCGGATTATGTTGATTTTTTAGGAGAATGATCCACAGGTCCTTTTTGACGTGTAAAAGTCATCCCCGCCTCAATACTAGGCACAATGTGGCCGGTACCACTCAAAGGGTCTCTCTAGTGCTTAAAATGGACAAGATTTTAAGTGAAAACAACAATTGACCTATGTAAATCTGACCAAACACATTCAGATTTCCTTGATATTTTATAAGAATGATACATGGGTCCTTTGTGATGTGTATGAGTCATCCCCGCCTCAATCCAAGGCACGGTGTGGCCGGTACCACTCAAAGGGTCTCTCTTTTGTTTAAAATGGACACAATTTTAATTGAAAACAACAACCGACCTATGAAATTCTGACCAAACGCATTCTTATTACCTTGATCTTTTATAAGAACGATCCAAGGGTCCTTGGTGACATGTAAGAGTCTTCCCCGCCTCAATCCGAGGCACGGTGTGGCCAGTACCACTCAAAGGGACTCTCTTTTGTTTAAAATGGACACAATTTTAATTGAAAACAACAACTAACCTATGAAAATCTGACCAAACGCATTCAGATTGCCTTGTTCTATTATTATAACGATCCAAGCTTCCTTATTGACGTTTAAGAGTCATCCCTGCCTCAATCCGAGGCACAGTGTGACCGCTATCACTCAAAGGGTCTCTCTTTTGTTTAAAATGGACACGATTTTATTTGAAAACAACAACTGACCTACGAAAATCTGACAAAACACATTCTGGTTGCTTTGATATTTTATAAGAACGATCCAAGGGTCCTTGGTGATGTGTAAGAGTCAACCCCGCCTCAATCCGAGGCATTGTGTGGCCGTTACCACTCAAAGGGTCTCTCTTTTGTTTAAAATGGACACGATTTTAAGTGAAAACAACAACTGACCTACGGAAATATGACCAAACGCATTCAGAATGTGTTGATATTTTGGGAGAAAGATCCTCGGGTCCTTTGTGACGTGTATGAGTCATTTCTATCTCAATACGAGGCACATTATGAACTCTATCACTCAAAGTGTCTCTCTTGTTTAAAATGGTCACAATTTTAATTGAAAACAACAACTAACCTTCAAAAATCCAACCAAACACATTTGGATTGCCTTGATCTTTTATAAGAATTATACAAGGGTCCTTTGTGACGTGTATGAGTCAACCCCACCTCAATATGAGGCATGGTGTGGCCGGTACCACTCAAAGGGTCTCTATTTTGTTTAAAATGGACACGATTTTAAGTGAAAAGAACAACTGACCTACAGAAATTTGACCAAACACATTCAGATTGTGTTGATCCTTTTGGAGAATGATACAATGGTCCTTTGTGACGTGTCTGAGTCATCCTAGACTCAATCTAAGGCATGGTGTGGCTGCTATCACTGAAAGGGTCTCTCTTTTGTTTAAAATGGACACAATTTTAATTGAAAACAACAACAGACCTATGAAAATCCAACCAAACGCATTCGTATTGTCTTGATCCTTTAGGATAATGATATATGATTCCTTTGTGATGTGTACGAGTCAACCCCGCCTCAATCCGAGGCACGGTGTGGCCGATAGAACTCAAAGGGTCTCTCTTTTGTTTAAAATGGACACAATTTTAATTGCGAACAACAACTGACCTATGAAAATCCACCCAAACGTAGTCGGGTTGCCTTGATATTTTATAAGAATGATCCATGGGTCCTTGGTGACGTGTAAAAGTCAACCACACAAACCCCCTGGACCGCCCCCACCCCCTGGACACCCCCACCCATCTGGACACCCCACCCCCTGTAAAGCCCCCCCAACACCTTGGACACCAGCCCACCCCCTGGAAAGCCCCCCCGAACACCAATCCACCCCTGGACTGCCCCCATCCCCCTAGACACCAATCCACCCCTGGACACCCCCACCCCTCTGGACACCCCCACCCCCTGTAAAGCCCCCCTGACACCTTGGACACCAGCCCACCCCCTGGAAAGCCCCCCAGACACCAATCCACCCCTTGGACACCCCCACCCCTCTGGACACCCCACCCCCTATAAATCCCCCCTGACACCTTGGACACCGGCCCACCCCCTCGAAATCCCCATAGACACCCCTACCCCCCTTGTATAACCACCCCAAACCCTTGAACATCCCCCAACCCCCTGAATTCCGAATTGAATTCTTTATGTACTTAATTAACTTATGAATTATGTGTTAATGGTGTACGTGTATACTTGTTGTATGGGTATATTTGGTCTAATTAGCTTATTATTTATGAGTTAATTTTGTATTGGTATACTTGCTTTAATTAACCTATGGAGATGCTGATTTGTTTGCAGTTTTTCGGGTGTGCTGCTGTATATTTTTTCGTAGCAGCATAGAGGGCATTTAACATCGCTTTTTTAGCACTGATAAATAGTGCTTTTATCAGTGCTAAAAAAGCCCTGATAAACTACACCTTTATCAGTGCTAAAGAAGTTCTGATAAAGGATCAGTTTATCAGCGCTCCTTTAGCACTGATAAAGTACACCTTTATCAACACTCAGTAAGCGCTGATAAAGGGTACCCCCTTTATCCGCACCGAGCTTTATAGTAATTTTTTAGCACTGATAAAGCCTATTTTTAGCGCTTTTAATGCCCGTATTTGTAGTAGTGTTACCTAACCCATATATAACATACAGGTAAAAACCTCATATAACAAGACTTTACTCAAAAATCATACTTATCAATATAATACTTACTTATCATAAGAAAAATTCTTATGTATCATCAAGCATAATATTTTTCTTTAGACATAAGGTTTTTCCCTTAGGTAGGAATTTAATATGTAATATTTTCTTCCAATATGTAATTTTTTTATAATATTTATGTTTTTGACTTTATCCATAAAATACATACATAATATATTTTTTATACATAAGTTTTTTGACTTAGATAGAAGAAATTATACATAAGTTTTGACTCATATGTCAGGTTTTTCACTTATATAGAAAAACCTATATATAATATTTTCATTACTATATAATGTTTTTCACATATCCACATTTCAATATACTATTAAATGAAAAACCTTATGCATGCCTCAAAAACTTATATAGATACATAAGGTTTTTTCATTAGAAACATTTTTAGCATGAACTCTAATTAAAACCTTATGTATGACCCAAAAAAACTTACATACACATGTTGTTTTAACACTTTAAAAAATTCATATACCCTCCTACCAAACTAAAATTTTGTTGGAATTGATTCTGATAGTTTTAACTCTAGAAAATCTACTTCCTCTAGATTTATTTTGGTAGATCTAATTCTAGTAGATTTATTTTTGAACTTCTTTAACTTTTATCAATAGATCAACCAACATCATCCATAATCATAATTTAAACTTTCGAGTTATCTCTATCTTATAGTTATACAACTTAACTTGAAAATAATATCCACATGGATGGTCAGTTAAAAAATTATAACTTTCAGACTACTTGAGAACTATTTCAACTCCTAGATCAGTATTATCTTATGATATACCACATTCACACCCTATTCATAAAAACCTAAATTTATATAACTCACCGCAACCATATTCAAATGATTTATACTTCAATTTAACAAAAAAATAATTCTAAAAACTAATCCCATATTCTTCCAATTAAAAACTTTTATCCTAGAGCATCTGATATACCTCTCGGGCCTCCAAATATATCTAAAAACATCTTCTGAAGATGTACCAACTCTCTAAACCTATATTCATACCCAAATTTAAAGAATAATATACCTTGATACCAAAAATTCAAATTTCCATAGAAGACAATGACATATAAATTTGAGGGTTGTTAAAAATATCACCAAAATCAAAATCACTACTCTTGATATTATTGTAAGTAATTACATGTCATGGATCATGGTTTTGTAAATTTATTTAGAATCCTTGGATCTCATATAAATTATCAAATAAAAAAATTCATAATCACCAAAAATTAAATGAAGACCAATGAAATTCCTTATAAAACCTATAAACAAGAGGTTAAAATATGAAAATTTCATGAAAAGAGGTTCAAGAAATCTTTGAAAGTGGTTAAAGTAAATATATTATCATCAAAATGAATTTTATCACCCTACTGACCCATAATTAATGAAATGTATTAATCTTTTAATATTAAAAAATCATTTGTAAATATCACTCTACCATGTATCAAATTAAATCTAAATTAAAATATTTTGGTATTAAAGTTATGATTGTTGATATGATTGAAAATACCTAAATGATATTTCACGAATCTCATATTACCATGCAAAAAAATATCATTTATAATTATATAAAAAGTATTATAACATCATATCACAATTACTTATGATAGAAAATAACAAAAATATTTTGATTAAAATTATATAGTCTCATCTAACTATTTTAGCAGTAGCATTTCCAGAAAAAAAATGATTCCAACCATGAAAATAATCACAAATGAGGGTGAGGAAAATGATGTGGTAATATTTTTACTATATTTAATTTTTTTTGATAATTAATTAGAATGTTATTATAATTTTGATTCTATTTTGATTCTGTATGATTCATTGGTTCCTATATTTATTCACTTTTGCTTTGGCATGGTTTAATTAATCATCACAATAAGTTAGGAAAGAAAATACAAAATTTTTAATTTTTTTGAGAATAAGATCCCACAGTGTAAAAATAAAAATGTTTTGTCAATTAGGACTTATATTGAAAATTCATTCATGTAGTTTTATTCAAGGCACCATGTTTCATCCAGTGGTGACATTTGGCGTTAGATGGTTCCAATCCCATCCCACACTATTTTTGATTATAAATAACTTATCCATCTCTTTATAAGAACATTATAAAACATTTTAAAATAATCATAAAGATTGAGAAACCAAGGGAGGTTCAATAGACTCTATCCTAGTATAATTTTTGATCCATATTTGTTGATTTATGTATACATGATTGATTATTATTTAATTATTTTTAATATATTGTTTTAATATTTTTAGTAATAATAATATAATAATATATATATATATATATTATTAATTTTTTGTGTTAAAAAGTTATCAAAAACTATTCACTGTCACCACCAGAGAGACACAATTAGGTTTTACTGACAATTAGGGGAAATATTCTTGAAATTGGAAGGTTTCCATAGTAAAAATGGGAACCACTATTGGTAGTAGTGATTAGTAGTGAGTGAAACTTAATAGGAGAGAGGGAGGGAGTGGTGATAATGACTTTGGGAATGAATAACACATGATTGATGGGTAATATTATGAAATGGAGACTAAATACGGGTTGAAAATGTGAACTAAAGGTATCACCACTACATGGTGGTTTAGGAAAAGTTGTGGTCTATACTATTCAAAACCCTGACATAGTGAGTATCATTATATATTGGTGTTGTTCTTGGTAGTTATATGTGATATGTGATATCCTATGGCTCAACCATCATCTTCTACTATAGTTATCATACATCATTTTGATTACTATATGATCATAATATAGAGGTTTTTAAACATCCAAATTAATTATTTAAACATGAAAAATATTTAGCATAAAATAATTCCAAGGGTGTTTCACATTGTAACTCATGAAATATTTCATTCAATATACAATTTTTTTTGAATCCATATATTATCTTAGGATATAAATATAAATAGGATTATTGTTTGTGATCCGTGTGGGAAAATACAAAGAATCATAATGTTGTGAATCTCCTCAATGATTAAGACCTTTATATTAATACCCCTATTTCTATTTAACTAAAGGTTCTAGAAAACTACAATGATTATATAGGTTTAATTAGGATAAAACAGAGGGTTGAATTTCTTTAAAATAATGAAAAAATAAGACTTAAAGGAAATAATATTTTTAAAAATTAGGAGATTGATTAAATGGGTAAGTGCTTTTGATTAAATATAAAAATATACGAGTGAAAGAATATAATTAAGCATATTGAAAAATAAAACATTTAATCATAGTGGAAATTAAATAAATAATCAAGTAAAGAATAAAATAAATAAAGAATATTATTTGATAAAGGAGTTCAGAAAATTTTCTTTTATGATCCCTAATATATACTACACCAAATGCTTGAGGGTTTATTATATTAGTTCCTGAATTTAATGGAAACCAAGATACCCAAACTAACTTAATTTTTAATTTTTTATAACAAGAAACCATAATAAAAATTGACCCTATAATTTTAATGGTTGTAGTTATAAGCATAAAAAATAATGCAATCCCTTTCCTTTTAAACGTTTTGAAAAAAAACCGAATCCATCACTTTAAATGGATGTGTGCACAGAACCGATGAAGAGAGAGAAATGTTTAGAAACAATACCTTTGATAGATAGTCACAATTTCTCAAGGAATAAAAAATAAAACTAGGAGATATAGAGAATAATGTAGAATAAGTGAAAATTATTTGCAGAGAGTACACACTTTTGATTGGAATTGAGAGAAAAATCTAACCAGGAGGAAATTGATGAGCCTAGAGATTTTTTATTAAGGATTGTATTCATATTATATTTCCATGCCTTAAAGAGGAATATTTATAGGCTCCATGGTTGTTAATAATCTTTTGGAGCTGATATGGTGTCATGGAAGTCATGGAATAAGAATTCAATGCATTTTTGACTATATGAAATGATTATATTGAATGCCTTCTTTGACACCCCCAGTACATGGTGTGACACTTAGGTTCGAGTGGTTCGATAAGTATTCAAATAACTATACACTAATGGATGGTGCTATATGGATAGTGATTTTGTTTGTATTCTTCTGTTATTAGCTGTTCAGTGCCTTATACTGGGTAGTTGTTGGACTTTTCTAGGCTACTCTATTTTTGTCCACTTCTACCGGCTAGTCAACACCTCTATACCAATTGGATGGAATTTCCAACTGGCATGGGACTTTAAAAAGGTATTTTACATTACATTTAATGAATTATTTTGGTTTATTGAAAACCTATATCCATGATCAAATATAAATACTAAAACACACTCAATTAAAAAGGTTAAAACATTTAAAAAGTGTTTTTAATCATTAAAATATTATGTAAGTGAAAATCACAAAAATACCCAACCTTTTAAGGATTATAAAATGTTTAAATATAAATATTATAAGTATAAAATGATATTAAAATAATATATTTTTAATAAGACTTTCCAAATTTATATTCAAATAAAAAAAATAGTTTTTTCAAAAACATTTTCAAGTCATAAACTTTTGAAAATTTTCCTCAAAAATCAAAACTTTAAAACCAAATAAGATATTTTCATAAATATAACCCCCTTTTAAAATTAAATACTTGAAACCATAAAGTAATAAGAATACCAAAAAATATTTCCCTTTATATAAAAAAATTTTCTCAAAGAAATTATAAACAAATTAAAGAGAGTGCCTCACTTTCCTAACTTTTACCAGGAATTTTACCCCCTAAGTGATTATCAAAAATAACTTGAAAATGGGTTAGAGAAATAATTTTATGGAATATTTAATTAATACAAATGAAAAAGTATATAAAAATTTGGATACCCATTATTAATGAACCCGAGGGATGCATAATTAAATAGATTTTAAATATTTATTTTTTTATTTGAAATAAAAATAATTTCAAAAAAGTTTAAGATTTTAAAAATAACCTTAACATAAAAAATAATTTTCAAATTTAAATGAAAATAATGATCAAGATGTAAATAAAACTTTGAAAAAAAGTCTTCAAATAAGGTTAACATTTGAAAAATATTATCCTCTAGGAACATTTTAGTAATAACTAGATTAAATCCCCCTCAATTAATGAATTATAAATATGAGACAACATTGAACATTTTTAATTAATAAATAAACAAAAAACATAAAAAATATTAAAAATAACATAGAATATTAAAATAAAATATAGAATTAAAAAAAATGAATTGAAAAGTCAAAATTAAAGTAAAATTTAAACTTATAAATTCTATTCCATCTTTAAGGTTTAAAAAATATGATATTAATAAACCTAATAAAATTTCACAGGAGTGTTAAACTAGGTGTGAAGTAGAGTACCACTTCTCATTCCGATGGTGAATATCAGATTAAAAACCCAACCAACCCTTTTTTGGTAATAACCTCTTGGTGAATCTATACTAGAACCATATCTAATTATTCATATCCATACATGATTTTTTTCTAGGAGAATTTAACCCACTTAAAATTATTATAATTATAAAAATTATTAAAACATTTTTAATGATATTTTTAAAAAATATTTTATTTCTAAAATATTTATAAAAAATTTAATTAAAACAATTTTTTAAAGATAATGATTTACAAATTTAAGGAAAATGCATCACAATATAATCATACCCAAATCAACCTTGATAAATCCAAAGTGATCAATATAAATAGGATTAGTGAGGATATTCGCTAATTAACGTTTGGTGAAAATAAAATCAAGAACAAAATCACATTTTTGAAAGTGATGTCTAAGAAAGTGATTCCATAGATCAATGTGCCTAGTGTCAGAATATTGGATAAGATTTTAAGAGATACTAATTTTACTAGTATTTTCACACTTTATAGGTACATGATCATTTATAATCTCATAGTTCAAGGGACTATGTTTCATCCACATGATTTGAGTGAAAAAACTCCTAGAGACTATGTATTTCAATTTAGCTATAGAAAGAGAAATATAGTTTTTCATATTACTACTCCATGAGATGAGACATTTTACTAGTAAGTAGAAATTCCCACCAGTACATTATTTTTTTAGTTATAATCCTTTAAAGTCAACATCAAAAAAATAATTATGTTCAAAATAAGTATCCTATGGATAAAATAATCCAAAGTTTTTGGTTTCTTTTAAATGTATAAAAAATATTTTGAGAGTTTTCAAATGAGATTCCTCTAGATTTGATGGAAAATTAGCATAGAATAAAACACTAAATATGATGTTTAAATGATTCACTATATGATATAAAAGACTCCCAATCGTAATTCTATGAAGATTTTTGTCAATCGATTTACCAGATTCATCCAATTTTAGGTTAAAATTAGTACTCATGGGTGTTCTTATTTCCATATCATGATCCATTCCATAAAATTTAAAAATACCATTCATGTAATTAGGTTGGTTTAAAAAATTTACACTAATATTTTTAGAAATTTTTAAACTAAGGAAGAATTTGTATTCTCCCATAAAACTAATTTCAAAATATTTATTTGTTAAATCAAAAAAATTAATTAAAAATAGATTATTTAGTTGAGCCAAAAATAACGCCGTTAACATTAATTTAAAAATTGATAAATAATTTGAATATGTTTTTAAAAAAATAGTGGAATAATATTTTCCCATTTTAAAATCATTTGATAAAAAGAAATTTGTTAACCTTTCATAACAATCTTGAAAGGTATTGTTTTAAACCATATGGATATTTGGTTAATTTGAAAACATGATTTAGAAACTTAGTAGCTTTAAAAATGGTTAGTCGTTCCACATGAAAATTTTCATAAATAAAACAATTTTGAAAATCACTTTTTAATTCCATATGAAAAGTTTAAAATTAAGGAGAGAAAATAATTCCAACATGGTTCTAATAGATTGTAGTCAAGAAATTAGTGAAATGGATTCACTACAATCAATAACTTCTTCATGATTATATCCCTTAGTAATAAGTCTAGCCTCATAATAAGTGATATTACATTACTCATTTAACTTATTTCTAAAAACCCATTTGATTCTAATAATGGGATGATCATTTGGTATTTCCATAAGTGTCCAAATGTTGTTCCATTGAAACTGGTTAAACTCATCTTGCATAGAAATTATCTAATTTTCATTATTATTTTCATCATCAAGGGTTTAAGTTTAAAAGTGATAGATCAAATCTTTATGTTCATCCTGATTTAAGTCCAGCCTTCTAGTACGAGTTCCTAATTAAAATTCACTCATAACATTCTATAAGTTAGATTCTTTTTATTCAACCCATGATTTGGGTATAGGAGTAAATGGGGTTCTTTTTATCTTACATTTATTTATAAGGTTGAGGTTTTGGTAATGTAAAACTATCTTTTCCAATCCCATCATCATTACACGGTTAATATTTAGTTAGATTCTCATAAAAATTTGTGTGAATTGACTCATATAGGGTTTTAGTCCTCTTATTGGAGATTTGATAGGCTTTACTTGAGTTAGAGTACCCAAGAAATATAACTTAATCATATTTTGGTTCAAAGATTCCTAGGTTTTCCTTAGTTTTAAGGAAAACAAATTTACACCCAAACACATTAAAATAGAAAAGTTAAAGAATTTTTCCTTACTACATTTCATAATTGGTTTTTCTTAAAATGAATCCTATGAAAAAAATGGTTAACTATATAACAAGTAGTATTTAATTACTCATCCCAAAATTATTGAGGGAGTATTAATTCATTTAAAAGAGTTTTACAAAACTCTTTAAGGTTACTATTTTATCTTTCTATGAACCAATTTTATTGTGGTGTTCTAGGATCAGAGAAGGAATGTTAATAACCTTGAGAAGAACAAAGGTTATAAAAGTCTTTATTATTGAACACTCCACTATAGTCATTTAAAAGAGATAAGATCTTTTATAATTTTTCATACAAGATTGTTTTCTGTAAAAAAAATGTGAGATGAATGATCTTTGGTCTTCCATATATATATCATTATTTAAAATTCATTAAAAAATATTATGCCCAAAATTCCTACAATAATTTGAAAATTTATTTTGGGGAAATCCCTTTACAAAAGTAGCCATTTAATAATTTTTTAAGGACTATATTGTTTTGAAAAAACAATTCTGAAATTAATTTTAACAAAAAAATTAAGAGAAAAAAACAATATTTAAATATTGATAACCTTGGGTGAATTAAAAAAGATTATTTTTAGGATATTTAATTTGAGTTTCCAAAGTTTTAATGTTTGGTTGTTATTTTAATTTTAAAACCAAATAATATTTTTTATTTAAAAGTTTATCTTTTTCAAAAATAACTATATTATACTTATTTTTAATATACTTAAATTTTAAGTGAGTTTATAAAACTATTTTTAAGTTGATCTATAGAATAAAGTATTTCTTCATAACTTATAGAAGAGGTTGAAGAAGTAGAAAAATAAGATGGGGGAGTATAATTAATTTAATTGACTTCATAACACACCATTATGTTGACCATAAAGAAGTTTTAAATTTCATTACTTGATTCATATGAAGAAAGAGTCATCACTAGCACTCCAAGTTGCAACTTTAAGAGATTTATTACCTTTTTTCTTATCCAGTCTTATTTATGTTTAAAGAGAAATCTGTCTTGATATAACCCTTATTTTTGAAACTTATGCAAGTAACTTCTGATCCTTGTTTATTATTTTTGTTTTAGTAGATAAAAATTTTCTTTTCATGAAATTTATTATCTTCTTGGTAAGGTGAATAAATTTGGTGTTACTTCCAGATGATTCATCATTAATATCCTTGAATGAAACTGAATTTTTAACCTCCTTGACATCCTTAGCCTCTTTCTTAGATTATCTCTTCATAGTTATCTCATAGGTCATGAGAGATCTGATAAAATTATTGAATGGAATGTTATTTATATACATAGATTCTTGGATCACCATCACATTAAGTGACTAATTTATTAGTAAAACCAAAAGGATTTTTTGACTAAATTTTATATTGAAATATCGACACCAATAAATTTTCCACCATTGAAAATATCAATAAATCTTGTAAACATCTCAATAATAGACTTGTTAGGATACATAATATAGCTCTCAAAGTCTTGTATATACATATCTAAACTAATTTATTAAACTTTGTTTGTTCCTTCATGAGTGACTTCTAAGAGTTTCCAGATTTCATAATAATATTTTCCTATTAATATACAATTAAACTCATTTTGGCATAAACCACAATAAAGGTAATTTATAGCCTTACCATATAATTTAAAAGAATCAATATCATTAGGTTCCCATTTTTACTTTTTTACTATTAAGAGTATAACCATGCATGAAAATTTTCTATATTGGATAACCAATATTTCTAAGAATGGTTTACATGTGTGTCTTCCAATAACTATAATTGGAACTATCAAAATAAGGTGCAAGACCCATAGATTTCACTTATAAGGCACCATGAGTTTAAAAAGTAAATGTAATTTAAAAATAATGATTCTTATAAAAGTGGTAAAATATTTTGAAAACTAATTAATCTTTGAATAATCTAAAAATAAGATAAAAGAAAAAATTAAAAAAATTCAATTAAAGATTCCATATGATACTAAATGTAGGAAGAAGTAGGATAAAATGGAAAGGGGGGTGAATTTCCTTTTAAAAAAATGGAAAAATAATCTTCAAAGGAAAAAAACCTTTTTAAAAAGTTATATGATTTAACAAAATAGTAAGCATGTTTGATTAAATATAAAAATTAAATATTGAAAGAGTATAATCAATTATATTAAAAAATAAAAAGTTTAATAATATCATAAATTAAAAAAATAATTGAGTAATTCATAAAATAAATAAGGAACATAGTTTGATAAACTAGTTAAGATAAATCTCTTTGATGAGACCCTATATATTGTACTCTAATTTCTTGAGGTTTTATTGTATAATTCCTTGGATTTAATGGTAGCCTTGATTTCAAAGATCCCTTTCCATTTTAATGGATTATAAAAAGAAACTAAAATTACAATTGACACTATATTTTTATTGGTTATAGATAAAAACCTCATAAATAATGAAACTTATTTCTATTTGGTGGTTTTGGTAAGAAACCCAAATTGATCACTTTTAGTAGTTATAAGAACTATAATAGAAGGAACGAAAAAGGGTGAGAATTATTTAGGCAGAATACCTTTGAATCCTAGTCTCAATCTATTAGGAAATAATAATTAACACTAGGAGGGATAGAGAATAATGTAGAATAAGTTAGAATGATTTATACAGATCACACAATGTTAATTGTAATTGAGAGTGAGAGCATAACCAAGATGAAATTGATGATAATAGAAATTTTCTATTGAGAATTATATCCAAATTATGCTCACAAGACTTCAAGGGGTATATTTATTGGATATATGTTTGTTTGGAATCTTTTAGAATTGATTTGGGGTCATGGAATTAGTGTAAGAGGAATATAATTCATTTTTAACCATAAGAAATGTTTCCCTTGACTTAATACTTTGATGTCACTGGGTAGCCACTGGATACCACTGGGAAGTCGGTGTAACAACTATTCTTGAGTAATTATGTAATTAAAACATAGGAAAACATCTATTAACCGATGCTCTCAAGATAGTGCTTCCAGTTCTGTTATGATACTATCAACATGACAGTGCCTCGTACTAGATAGATGATGGAATTTTATGGTATACTCCAATTATTTCAACTTCCATTGATAGGTCGGTTCCTCTGTACCATCTGACAGGTATTCCCAACTAGCATAATACTTCAACAAGGTCATCTATATTCATGTTTAATGACTTGTTTTGGTCAATTCAAAATGTATGTCCACAACCAAAGATAAATATAGAAATACACTTAATAAATAAGGTTAAAATAGTTAAAAAGTGTTTATGATCATTAAAATATAAAGTGATAATCATAATAGAATAGAGTATCATTCATAGGAATTAGAATATTCACATAGGTTAGGAATACCCTTAGAGCAATGAATTTTTTCTACTTCTTAGTGATTTATATCCATATTTTTTTTAAGGATCTTAGATATAGATTAATAGTGTAAAAAGGTACATTATTATTCATTTATTTTATTCAGTTCAATATGAATGGAAGATATTGTGAATTTATAGTTTTTTATTTTTTCCATTTTATTTGGATAAGATTTATCCCCTAAAAACCTATTAGTGGTATAAAATTGAATTCTATTAATTTTGGATAGAATTATCATGAGAAAGAAGAAATAGAAAAATGATAATTTTCAAAACCATAGAGAATTTCATGTAAAAATAGTTTTGGTACTTGATTTTTTTAAACCATGAAATATATTTAATTAAAAATTTCTATAATCCTATAAAAGTCATAAGTGATAGATATGCCCTAAATTCTGATATATATATGACACATGTTAGCCTATATCATAGTTTATGATATATGTATTGAAGTCATTTGTGATGCATTTTATTTTTTATCACTAAGCACGATGTCAATATGTATTGTTTTGATAATATGATAATATTGAGTAAAGTACCCAAGAAAAGTTTCAATATATGTTATGTTGTTAATTTTGGAATAATATTAATGAACACCATGGATCTTGGAGTTTTAAGTGAGCTTCTATCATCATTTATATACATTGGAAAGAATGATATATGAGATGTTTCTATTTGAAATATTAGTGTATATCCATTCAATGTTGGAAATGATTCAAGTTATCTAAAGAGTTTCATTGAGTTCTAATATTGTTTTAGTATTATATCTCTATGAACTTATATTTAATCTAGTTAATGAGTTATTAAATAAACAAGATACAAGGAACCATTATTATGATTATAAAGCTTGAATATTTCTACATCATATACATATATCTATTGGATGATGATGAGAGTTGAAAAATAAACTGTGATAGGTGGTATATTTATTTGAATTAATTAATGCGCAAATATGGATCATAATTATTAATAAAACTTTAGGTTGCGGAAGATAAATTTAAATAATCTAAATAGTATTTATATACTACATAAGATTTAATAATAAATTATATGATTGAAGATGGTTTGGAGGTATCCTAAATAGATTTAAAGTGTTTTGGAATGTTTTAAATTATGTTGAGAAAGTTGGAGTTTATTGGCATCCAATTTTATGAACAATTCTAAAGGTCTATTTGTTAAGTATGAATAAATATGAATTTATTGAGCTATGTAAGGTTATATGTCATGAAAACCTACCTATTTAAGATTAAATCTATAGAAAAGGATTTATAGAAGAATACAGTTGATACACATTTTATTAAATCCATTAAAACATGATCTATGTTAGATTATATGGGTAAAACAATAAGTTACATTTGTCACTACATGATATTAATCCCAAAAGATTGAAAAGCTATGGAAGAAAAAGTTTGGAAGATAGATCTGATTCTAGAAGAGGAATTTAGAATAAATAATTCAGAAGAAACACTAGATATTAAGTATTAACCTGAAATATTAATGGGATGCGAAATATCAATCTTGAAAAGTTTGTTTCCATATGAGATTAACTAGTTTCGGAAATGGAGTGCCGTTAGTGTAACGATTTGAGATTCTGGATCCTTTAAATTAACACTACATTAAATATATTTACCCACATGTAATACCAAATAAAAAAAAGTGACTAAAAAATTTTTATTAGGAAAATATAAGAATAATAAAATATTTAGTAAATAAAAAAATAATTTAATCAAGTAGAAAATGTATAAAAATATGATTAAGAACACTTAAAGTTTTTAAAAATCATTTTTTCTTTTAAACCATTATATATATATATTTATTTAATTTTAATTTAAAAATTAAATTTATAAAATTTATAATTTTAATTTTAAAAAATGAACATTATTTTTTAATTTCATATAAAAAATTATGTTAGGGATTTTTTGTGGTTTTTCAAAAATAATTGATTTTTAGGTGAATAATAAAAAAACAAAAATTTCTAAAACCATCGACTTTTTGAAATTAAAATGAAAAAATAAAGACTTATGCATTTTTTAAAAATATTTCTATATAAATATATATATTTACAAGTTAAAATAAACCTAAAAAAACTATGTTGAATTTTTAGACCCATGTGTAACGTTTTGGAAAATTAAGTAATATTTTACTCTAAAAACTATTTTTTACTTGTTTATATTAAAAATTAGTTTTTATCAATTGTATAAATTAAATATATAAAAATTTATTTTATATTTTAGATTAACACAATCATATTATGTAATAATGTCAATTTAATTTTTGGTCATAAAATTTTGATTACTAAGAATAAAGTTAATGACCTGATAATGGTAAAACTGTTATTTTCAAATAATTGTTTCATTAACATTGTATAATTTTTATCAATTAAAATAAATTAATATCTTATCAAAAATTAGTTTAATATAATTTATAAATGTATATATAAACACATTATCGTCCATTCAACTGGTAATCAATTCTTAATAATATTAAGAACACTTAATGGTAAAAACAACATTTTTTATAAAATAGTTTTCTTATATATATTAAATGTTTTAATTTTATAATATTTAGAAATTTAATTATATTAAATATAGATAAAATTTAGGTTAAAAAACCCAATATTATAACATTTTTTATTATATATTTTTTAGTAAAATATAAATTACTTAGTTAAAAACTAGTCACTTAGGTAAAAACAAAAATGGTAAAATGTAAATAATAAATATTAAATGACTTAAAACATGTGTTAAAATTAAAGGTAAATTATTTAAAGACATTATAACACCCAAAAATATGTTATTTCTCATTGTTATAACCTTTTACCCTTGAATAGTGTCTTTCCATTATTGAAAAATAATGGGTGTTCACAAAAGTTAAGATTTCTTTACTTATAAGAGGAGAAAATTCCACCCCTTTTGTCCCACACATTCCTTATAATTTCTTGCTAAAACAATTCCATTTTTATCCTCATATAAATATCTCTCAATTTCATAATCCTATGGTTTCAATTAATTAGTGTAATTGCTTTATTTCCAAGGAGACATTCAAGAGAATGTTCATGGTCCCAACGTGAGTATTACTTAATCCTCATCCTTTTCTTCTTTATAAGTCTCTTAAAAACCTACTGTAAACATTGTAATATAATTAAATCAGTGTCATTAGCATTATCAAGTGTAATTATATTAATGTAATAACCATAATTTATTCCTTTTAATTCAATTATAAAAAACAAAAGTCAACCGAGCATTGTGCGGACTACCACCTCTAGGAAATAACATTTTTTTGTTTTTCATATTGATTTTAATTATTTATACAATACAATTAAAATATGAATCACCACATTAAAAATATATAAAAAAAATCATTATTATTTTTTAATAATGATATTATTCCAAAATAAACCACTTCAATAACCATAATCATCTATTAATTATGGAATGTTTATATTTGATTCGGTCTAACCACCTACTTGAACAATGATATAAAACCCTATCAGGGATGATTATGCGAAATTAAATAATAATATTATTATAATTTGGTAATAAAATAAATATTTTATATAGTTGTATAAATATTATATTATTTATTTAACTTATTATTAAAATATCACCCTCAATTGCTAAAATTTCCAAAATAACCCGACACCAATTCAATTTTCATGCAAAATAACAAACATAAGTGAAAACTATATTATAAGTAAATAACATATGATAATAAATGGTAATTATTAAATAAATTATATATGAATAAGGTTACTTATAAGGTATCTTAACAACATAATTTTATTATTCATGAAGTTATGCACATGTGCATAAAGAATCAAGACCACAATAAGGGTTTCTTGTCTCACATTTTCAACTTTTGAGAAATATTTATTATTATACACCATGATTTAATTATAGTGATACATATACTAATCCTTTAATATTTTTTTATAAAAATAATTTCATTTTTCATGATATTTAATGTTTCATTTGAAATCATTTCCTTTAAGGTGTTTTGATTTGAAATTTTTTAATATCGTAATGGGGTTCTTAGTCTCAATTTAATTTCCCAAGACACATTTCTTATTTTGAAACATGAAATATTTGATATGGTGTTATTACTTAATAAATAATTTATTTTACCCTATTAATGCAATTAATAGGGTTTTAATAACCATATAATATTCTTTCTTTAAATGGATTTTGATTTAAAGGATACCATGGTTAGAAGTTTGTTTGTTAACTCAACCCCATTCATTGAGTTATAATGATTATTCTTGTATTTATTTCTTCCAAGTTTGGTTAATTTAACCCTAATATTTAATTTTACAATAATTTCTATTCTATTTATGGTAAATGAAACTTTTTATTCAAATATTCCTCCTTTATGAATTTATTCCCTATAAAAAGTGTATCATTATTGAGAATAATTCTTATCCTCTTTAATTATAGTTTCCCCCACTTGTCCATATTTTACATTCCCACCAATTTTCTCCTTATATATGAAAAAAAATTATGTGTTATCACCAAAATGTTTTCTAATTTCCTTTTTATCTATTCAAAATTATGTTTTGTCACTCTTTTTATAATGTGAGTTTTCAAAAAGGGTATTTAAAAATATTTACAAAGGGTTTAATATATTTTCAAAATCAAATGTTTTATCTTCCAACCCATATTTATTTTTGATAACCTTAATTTATTTTCAATGATAAATTAAAAATGTTACCTTTTAAAATTAAATATTTTTCAAAAGTTATCAATTCACCCTTTTTTAACCTTTAAATCTTTTCAAGGATAATTTATATAAGATTATTTTTAAAAAGTAAATGTTTTCAATTTTTTTTCAATATTTCTTTTTCAAACCTTTTATTATTTTCAAAGATTCATTATTGAGATTTATTTTCAAATATTTATTTTTAAAATGTCTTAATTCTAATTTATCAATGCTTAACTTTCCAAAAATAACTTTTCTAAGGGACCATTATTAATCTTTTACTCTAAATATAAAATAATTATCTAAAAAATATTATGAATTCACTACAATTTTCTATTTATATATAAAGCATTTATTTATTTGGATGTTTTTTTATGAATCACCCTCTATATTTTCTTATAAAAACTATTTTGGAGTGATTGAGTTATGGGTATCAACCATTCACATTCTTGAGGTCAATTTTGGTGATACCATATAGAAATGATTTAAAACCCATTTTTATTTCTATGAGATCTTTATGATGTGAATAAACCCCATTTTCCCATGGATTTTTATAATATATAGAATGAATGATATCTTATGAAATACATGTGTATGGGTTTTAATGAAGTGAAATTTGGGCCCAATATATCCCTCCAATGCATTGAGTAAATATATATATATTTATATCATGAGATAATGAGAAATTAGTTGTGATGATAGATCCACTAAGGGAAATAGGTGGGAGAAGCTTATTCACTAAGGGAAACAAGTGAGTAAAGCCTAATTCACCAAGGAAAAAATGTGGGTGGATCCTAATCCAAAAAGGCAAGCGGTTTGTGATTCCTGATCCACTATGTTATGATTCTTATTCTTATGTATATGTCATATTATTATTTTTTTAAACATACCTATTATATGATTAATCATGTATTATAATCTATTTTTTTTTCTGGGCATGTTTTACTAACTCTATGTTCATGGATCCTGATTATGATCTCATACCCATATACTTGTCTTTTGTTCACTTCTAATCATCATTGGTTATCTCTTATGATTACCTTATATAACACCAATGCTTACCCCATTATTATGTTTTATTTCCCTAGGATATAAATATGTATATTAAATATCATGAACCAACTTGGATAAACCACCTAAATGGAACTTGATTTGATCCTAACATGACCTGAAGGGAATTACCAACCCCCATGTGTCAGCGACAAGCACCATGACATCAATAAATGTAAAGAAAGAATAATTTCTCTATAAGAGTTAACATTTAGAAAAAAGTAGCAGATAAAGGAATAATAAAATAATTAGTATATAAAGAAACCCAGAGGAGGAAAAGGGTCTACAAAACCCTGAAACATATCTTAAAGATGGAAAGACAACCTAGAAAAACTGGTGGTTCATAAACTCCATCATGTGTTGGAAACTTCAAAAGGTCCTTAAATTTAGGTACACCCACCACCTCCAATGGATGACTTCCTTTTACCATGACTTGATATAAGAAAATATATAAACACCTAAAAGAAAAGGAATAGCGTGAGATATAATTTTAGTAGAATTCCACTAATTATTTCATAAAAAATATATGTTAGATAAACCATTTATGGTAAATGTAAATAAAATATAGAATGAAAACATTTTCATGGTTCATATCAAAATTCTATAAAAGAAAATTTACAATTAATTATATAAAAAATGTAAAATAGATCAAGTAGGAATAATCAAACATGTTTTTAAAATGAGCATGATTTAACCATTTATCTAAAGATATTGTAAATAATCATTTCCATCAAAACTGACACGAGTAAAAAATTTATATCACATGTATTGAAAAATATTTTACAATCATAGAACCACTGTTAAGAGACCCTGTGTCAAGATAAATAAGGATTGACACACATCTCAGTGAAGTAAGACTTCCAAAGTGCACAAGGAACATCCCTAAGGATTGAAATGAGAATACCCCTAAAGAAATAATCTCCCTGAACTCAAGTAGTTTAGTTTAATTTTCCTTTTTAATTTATTTCCTAGTAGAGATAATACATTACTAGAATGTTTTATTCCCACTAAACTAACTAGTATCCCATTTGCTTCAATGTAAATCAAAAAATTTCCAAGGGGCTATCATTCATTCCAAAATCATTTCAATCATCATTTAATTCATCCCTAATTCATTCTTCAAAATATGACTTTATTTCAAAAAAATACTCAATGGTTTTTTATCATAAAAACATTTCATTTATTAGAAAAAACAACATCAAATGATTTTTATCAAAATTCATCAAATCAACACATTTAAAATTTTAAAATATCCCACACCTTTCATTTTCATCAAAATACTATCAATATTCATAATTTAAATTAAATAACATTCTTCATAAAAACAAACAATAAAATTCCATCAATAATTTTTCATCACACACAATTCTATTTAAAAGTACATTTATCAAAAACCCAAATCAAGATTTGGAAATTGATTGGAAAACTAATTTATGTATAAGAATAAAAGGTTTCAAATTATAGGAATATCTTTTGAAACCACATATCTTGATAATAATATCACAAGACCCTAATGATGGATACATAAAAGATGAATAGTTGAATCCTTTGGAAATCTAGGAGGCTCCATAGTTTAGGAAAGTAATTTCATCATGGTGATGTATATGAGTTAACCACCAGGATATAGGTTAGAACACCAAGGTTCAGTGGTGCTTTGGAAGAGTCCAATATGGTGCAGGATCAATGGATGCACATGGAAAGCACCTGAACATGACTCCTACACCACAAAGAGGGAGACTATGGCATAGAATCTCACTAAAACTTGAAATGTTGTAGTGTAGGATAAGAATTGTAGTATGGAGTCATCTTTACAACACAGTCCTTAGGAAATTTGGAACCAAACCAAGAAAAGAAGGATATCCATGTTTATAGAAGTTTGATGCGTGTTGAATACCATACATAAATTATTAAAAGAACTCAATGAACAAAAAATAAAAATGGATCCCCACATCAAAACTAAATTTTATCGTTAAAGTTTATAACTCTTAAAGATTAAATGAATATAAGTGTCTAAAACTGATGTGAAGAATGACTCTAAGGTATTTTCTAAGAAATCATGGTGTATCATTTCCCTAATATCCCTCCACATCAAAGGCTATGGGGAAATATCCATGATTAGGGTCACTACGATGCAACCATTCACTTTTTAGCATGGCCTCAACCTTGAAATCACCACTTTGATGTAGCCACTACTTCCACTGCATAGACAACTCCTATTAATGGTCATGAGTGATGCAATGTGGTACCACCTATTTTGGAATAAAGTTTCTAAAAACATAAATTTAATCTTCCAAAAGATTTTTGAATCCCAAATCCTTTATGAAAAGATGGATTGAATAAAAAATAAGGTGGATAAGAAGGGAATATATCAAGAAATAGAAGGTTAAGATATTACAATTCTCCCCACCATAAAATATATCTACCCTTAGAAAGCATGTTAAAAAGACTCCATATCAAATAGATGAGTCCACTACTCTCTCATTAATGCCTCACAATCCTAAGTCTCATTTGATTTAAAACCATGATTCCACAATTCCCGAATCTAGGGTATAGATTATCGATTCAAAACCTTTATCTAAGAATCAACAATCCAAACCGATTGCTTGGTGTTGGAAAAATAAAGTTCAACATCTAGATTCATGTAACATAAGACTTGAGATGGATAATATAGATACTTTCTATGATTTTATACAAGAAATACATTGTGAATAAGTAACATCTATGGTAAGAAATACAAATGATATGAAACCTTGAAAATCTTGTTGACAACCTCAAAGTGCCCCAAATATATTCATGACAACATTCCCTATATATTGATCTCTTGATAACCTAACTATGGTAAAACTCTCAAAAACACTAGTTAACCAACACTAAATTCAAAAGTGTGTCAATGATGATCAACATAGGAGTTGTAATGGATTTTTCCATTATCATTCTCTGATAGACCAAATGAATCTTATCCATTATCTCTTGGATCAAACTAGGTCCTATTAGGGAATATTTACCAACCTCAGACTAACAAAGTGGAGATTTTCATGGTTATCCATACAAATACTTAAAGGGTTCCATCTTGATGGATCAATATTAGCTATTATTATATAAAAAATCAACCAGCCCCAAATGGATATCCTAATCTCCTTCAAATTTAGGGACACATTCCCATTGAATATCCTAAAGAATATGAATTTCCCATTCTATGTGGACATATGTTTGAGTCTGGTATGACATTTTCAACTTCTTAGGACTCCATTGTTTCTTGGAGGCCCCTCTAATAGTGATAAGTGAAATGGAGATCTGTATCAGAAATTATTATAGACATAACTCCATGCAGTCTCATGATTTTATGGGTATAAAATATTCCAAAGTCCTTAATGATGGTGGTATTATTAATCAGAATAAAGTGATCCCATTTGTCTAATCTCTCAATCATCACAAATATTTCATTATTAATTTGAGTTGTATATAGAAATCCAACCAAAAATTTCATATATTTCTCATCCCACTTACAAGTTGGCATTGGAAGGGGCTAAAGAAAACCAGAAGGCTTCTGATTCTCAGCCGTAACCCGTTGAAAGTTATAATCATGGGGAAAGAAATCAGAAATGTCCCATTTCATACCTGGTAACTAGAGACATTGCCTCATATCATAAAACATATTTATGGTTCTAGGGTGTACCACCCACTGGGAGTTATGGAAATCTCCTGTCACATCCTTCCTCGAAGTCATTATTATGATTAACTAGTTACAGAAGCATAAGATACCCTATGAATATAAAGACCACTCAACGATGGTCTCCCCACAATATATAGAATCTCCAATTCCCCAGAACTCATCATCAAGTTACTTTTCCTAGGGAATCATCTCGAGTAATGTGTTAGTCAAATAAACACTCACCAAAGTAATCCTGATCTCATCCTCATAGACTCTTGGATGAATATGAATAAATAGAACCATAAACTTCTACTCCTCATATGATTCTTTCATGGTTTGGGATGAACGTTTCGAACTCAAATAATCAGTAATGAAATTCCTTTTCACAAGGTTGTAGGAAATATTGAAACCAAAATTTTTTAGGTGCTCCACCCACCATCTTTTCCAAAGGTTCAAATATTTTTGACAAAAGATATCGCTGAAAATTTTATGATAGGAGTATACGATAATAGTTTCATTGAGAAGGTAATTACACTAAAACTTAAGAGCATTCATCATGTATAGAGGTCAAGATCATGTGTGGGATATTTATTTTCATGAGTCTAAAACTGAATAGAAGCATATGATACCACATGATCGCTCTATATTAGAACACAACCAAATCCTAAACTTGATGCATCATAAAAGACCACATAGCCTTGAACACATTCTTGAAGAGTTATAACAGAAGTTTAAGTCAACTAGAACTTTAAATCATCAAATTAAACCTAACATTTTGAATCTTAAATGAAGTTTAATCCCTTCCAAGTGATATTGGTCATCAGAGAATCCAAATTAAATAAATCTTTCCCAAAAAGGTGATAATATCCTTCCATTCCCAAGAAAATATAAATTTAAAATATATTCCATGGTTCCTTATAGGTCATAATAGAATTCACATTATAAGGATCAGTTGAGACCCTATGTTTAAAAACCATGTGTCATAAGAATTTTAATTCCCTCATTTAGAAGTTTCATTTAAAAATATTGGCATTATGTTTTTGGTTTCTCAAGATATTCCATAATTCTATCATATAATGTATGTGGTCCTCCTTAGTCTTATAGTAAACCAAGTTGTCATCCATGAAGTCTACAATAAAAGAATCAAGGAAATTATAGAAAATATATCTCATTAATTCCATGAACATTGTAGGAGTATTGGTTAGACCAAAAGGTATAACAAGTTACTCATAATGAATATACCAACTTATAAAGGAAGTATTTGGAATATCACACTCCTTTATCCTAAGATGGTGATAACCATGATAATGACCAATCCTTGATAAGAACTTCACCCCTTTAAATTGAAAAAATGAATCATTAATTCAATTCAACAAATACTTATTATTAATTATGACTCTATTGAGCTTTCAATAGTCATAAAAGTTAAAGGGTCCCATATTCTTTCTTATAAATAAGAACATGTACTTCCCAATGTGAAACACTGGGTCAAATAAATCCTTTATATAAAAAATCATCCAATTGAGTTTCTAACTCCTTTTATTCTGATGGTGCCATATGGTATGAGGGAATATAGATATTATGGGTACTTGGTACAAATTCGATAGAGAATTATACCCCTATCACATGAAAGAAAACCAAAAAATTCAGATGGAAAAAATTGGGAAACTCAATGACTACAAAAGGAAGTAAACCATTTCAAGGTTTATGCATTAGTTCAAAGGAAAACATAAATGGAACCTTAACCAACATTGGAAGTGGAGGTCTATCCCGAATTGACCTTAGGTCCAATTCTCCTAGGAATACATGACTTACCACATCAATTTTAGTAATAAAAACTCATTGATGATAAAAGTTTATACACAATTTATGGGAGATCAACCAATCCATCATAGGGATGACATCCATAGGTTTCATATCCAAGACCAAAAAGTACCAAGAAAGCTAAAATTTCTAAAAAGTAAAAGTAAAGGAAGGTCAGCAGAGACCATATTCTTTCTTTTTCTTAAGTGGTATAAAAATACCTATAATACTAGTCATGATATCTATAGGAATATTTAATAATTCCATAATACAGGTAGATATGAAGGAATTATAGATACTGGTTTTTGTAACAGTGGGTTCCCTAGATCAAAATGAATAGTACTTTTCGATTAACATTTCATGTATACAGTGAGATATACATGATTTTTACTTACCATTATAGTGTAGATATTTCTGGGTATACTATTTAATAGAAATTTCTATAGATTATTTTTCATATAAAAAGTTTATAGAATATCCCATCTATAATGAGAACCTCACGATACTATGACATTAATAAGAAATATATATCATATGGTATTGATACATCATACCGACTAGGCAAAGTAGATGCCTAACTATCAGGTGTTGGGGGCTCATAAGCATTGATACTTATTCTCATGAAGTTTTCACTTTGTAATCTGTAGTAGTTTATATTATGAGGATAGACCCACAAATATGAACACCACATTTTTCAAGTGTCATTAGATGTTCATATTTAAGGACATATATATTGGTCTCTTAACTTGAGATCATTAACAATGTGTGCCATTCGATTGCATACTTTGATGCAAGAAAAAAACCATGATAATGAAATCATGGTGAGGTAGCTTGTGTTGGTTGCATCATTGGTGATATGAAATTTGTTGAATGATTATGATAAAATTCATAACTTCTAAGTTGAGGAAGAAATATATTTCAAGCCTAGTTGATCAGGATGGTAGTACCTTCATAAGTCCTTGTCCAAGGAAGTTGAGGGTAAATCCATCCAGTTAGATCAACAGAAAATAAATCAAGAAAGGATTACGACATAAGGGTGCATCCTTATTTATGATATATCTAAAGAAAAAGAGATTATATTACATGGTACATGTTCATATGTCAGTTGTTGTTTCCATGACTATTCCCTATATCTTTAGGGGATTTGATTGGTTTCTAGAATACTCTCTTAGTCTATGAATATTATCTAATGCTATCACAATAAGGATCTAGAGGGTCACATAAAATAGCATATTCAATAATCCTCCCTATTCCGGTGAATAAGTATATAGGACATGGTGGGCCCCACCACGGGGTCTGATAGTTGTCGAAGTTTTATCAATCACTGATAAATAAATAAATTCATTATTATTCATCTAAAGAATAATTAGGTTGAATTTATTCATTAAAAGTATTTAGAAGTGTAAATGCATGGAATTATATTTTTTAAATGAATATTATTTTAATATATTATATTCTAGTTTCGTTTAATATTAGCGGGAATTATGATTTGTGTTAAATGACTCGATTTTATCATGAAATATATTTAATATATATTATAGATATATGATAAAATATTAATAATATTTATAATATAGTTATGATAATCATAATTATTTATATATTACTTATTTAGTGGGTGTTTTATTTTCATGGGACATGGAACCATTTTTGGGTATTTTCTCTACCCAATATATAAGTAGAATAGGAGAAGCTCTTTGGGGTGATATTTATTCTTACATAATGGGATCTTATCTCACCTTAGGCATTCTAGAGAGATAAAGTCTCTATCTAAGCGCTGATCCAATAATTCTTTTGACGGATCAAAGGAATAAGATCATGGTGGTCATCACGATGTCGAATAGATTATCAGAGCTCTGTGATAGCACCCAAAATTCAAAAAATGATATCTCAATAGTTTCTTGGAGCATTCTTGGATGATATAAAAGGGTAAAATTTGGATCCTTTGAGAAATGGTCACTAGTGATGAGCTTTTGTCGAGCACACTTCGATTTAGAATGATGTACATGTTTTGATTTATTTTTCCATGCTCTATTAATTCATGTGAGATCCTAAAGACCGTACCAGGGATAAGATTGATAGAGATGAAAAGTTCCATAATCCCAGTGATGAAAATTTTTAAATCCATAGCCCATCTGCTTTTGATTCATTCCTCTGTAACTTCAATTGGTATTAGAATGAGTGCGTGAATTTTCTGAGCCAAGAAAATTAAATTAGATTTAAATTTAATTATAGGGTTTGAAATCGATCCCAATGGATCAAACTACAATTAGATATGAGGTCATATGACTATGTTATGACCATCCAAAAAAAATTTATGGATCCAAATTGGTCATTTTATGGGTGTCAAAATTGAGAAAAATCAATATAAGTTCATGTTTTTATGTCGATGACTCTGATGAACCCTGAAAATCCAGACAAGATCTGTCCAATTTACGATCACCGTAAATAATACCGATTGATATAATTATAAAATAAAATAATAAAATAATTTTAATTATTATAATCTTAGTCAACCTGCCTATATTTTGGATTGAAAAATTTTGTATAAAAAAATTTCATATAAGGGGTTCTTTGGGCGACTGGTCAAATACATCTTAACTCTATTAATCTAACAAAAGATGGCTTGAATAAATGGGTGGGGGCAGTAAATACTTTTAAAGGGGGGAGGCAGAAAGGGGCCACCCTTGACTTCCCAAGTAAGTTTAGTGGCCTCTTGTACCCCTTCCGTGCCTTCCCTTGTTTGGTGAACATCCATCACCATGGAAGTCGCCTCCCCCTGAGTGCGACCCTCCTCCCATGAGTGTTGGCCATTGCATACGATGACCTCCTCAGCCATTTTTACCCCCTGGATGAGCCACAACTGTCACCACCGCACACTCGTCTAAGGCTGATCCTGCCTCTCAAACCTAGGGGCTAGATCCAGTAGCCCCTAACCTGCCACTAACACTGAAATCCATATCTGGTAGTGGTTCCCTTCTCTGGCCTCATATCCATAGTTCTTCGGTTCCGCCTCATATGGCCTCACCGCTTGCACCATGTTGGCCACATCCTTTTGTTACCCCAATCTCAACGCCTCCTGAATACCGTCTGTACTTTGTGACTGTTGAGGAATAATTGTCCAAGTTGGATCTATCCACCATGACCCATGAGCAGATCTAGGCCACATCAGTGTTGTTCTCCCTTTTCACAGTCACCAGCGACCACCGTGGGGTCCTTAGCCAGCACCCCCTTTCTACTCCAGCTAGACTCAAATGACCATATACCATCCATCCCCACTAGTGATTCATACCCCAATCAGATAGGCTTCATGTATCTAACACTGGTTCCCACTCCTCTACACATGCCTCCCGATCTTCACCGAATAGCTGCAAGTGGCGTGTGGTTATACCTACATCACGATTCCATTATTACACGGACCTGATTGACCCAATCATCCCTACAATAGGCTTAGGTAGATCTTCCCTTCTCATAATGGTTCAGGGTGGGTTTTCCTGGCTTAAAACACCCCTACATGGGGTCTGTATGACCTGGAATAGGCTTGCATGGGTTTGGCTTGACCCGCATAGGTCATGCATGTGGTATTAGGGTCCTAGAATATTTTTATGTAATAAAAAATAATTATGTTAATTAATATAATTTATATATTAAATTAAATTAACTAATATTAATTTTATTTTAAAATATAAATTTTAATTCTTGGGAAAAATTAATGTAATTTTGGTATTAAATTAAATTAAATAATTAATTTAATTTTTTAAATTAAAATAAAATTAAGTACATGAATGAATAGAATTAAATTATTTTAATTAAATTATTTAATTTAATTCAATTAAATACCCCCATACTTTTTTATTTTAATATATGTTTTTATTGCATATTTATTTTATCCACTAACCGGTCTTGAACATCGACCAAGTATGTGTATTTAAAGATTATTTATTTTAATTAATTATTTAATAGCATGTTGTGATTTTAATTAAATGTGATTCTCTGCACATCATATTCATTTCAGTCAATAAGTATAAGGGCTTACATGTCCAAATTTACCTGTTGTATTTTGAACTCCTAGTCCCCATCGCCTACATGCAAGTACATTTTTATTTTGATGAAGATGATGTATGACATGGAACTTTCTATGATGAAAAATTTTTAATATGTAGACAACGCCAAGTTGAGGTGAAATCTAGATAAGAAGTAGACACACTGGATGGGGGAGAGCTGCATCATGAGTCAAGTCATGAATTTGGTATGATACCTATAGGTCGTGGTTGATCCATTGAGTTTAAATAGATCAAACAGTTCTAGATGATCATGAAAAATCAGGTAGTATATTCTATTTATACATTTTATTATTATTTTATGAATTTTCATGATAGTGGAAAAACACATAAAATAATAAACAGTAAACTGCACAAATAAGAAATGGATGTTTTTCTATTAATGTTCAGTTGTGAGCGCGACAACATAGAATGAACAAGATTAATAGAAATGGATTACATTCATAAAAAAATAAAACCACATAGAAATATTAAGTTTTTAAATCTATTCCACCATTTTAATTTGAAAAAAACTGAGTGTTTGAGGTTCTCATTATAGAAATTTGAGGGAACCTATTACTACCAGAGAGTACCTATGAGAGTGATGGGTTGAAGTAACTAAAGTTGGTAGTAACGAACTAGCCAGAGCTTTCTTGCTGAAACTTTAAAGGCAAGTGTTGATTAAATAAAGTTTATGATTTTATAATTTGGGACTTTAGTCAAAATATCAAGGAACCGTGGGTTAATGAGGTTGGCTAGTCAAACACCAACCTTGAACTCTTTGAGTAGTGGAATAACCAAATCTTGTAGACTATAAGGATAAATTCAAGGATAATTTCCACTAAAATAATCATGTGATAGATTATTATGATTCTAATATATATAGTTATTATAATTTGATAAAATAGTGGGATACAATTAATTATTAAACTAATCAGTAATGTATAATTCAAAAATAAAGATAAAAGTAAAATTTGCTAGATTTTATTTTTATAGAAAATAGAAATTAATACCACAAAGACACACTGTGATAACTATTGAAAAAATTCAATTTCCTATCTAGAATTAATTTTCAAAAGTAGTATAGGTGCTTTCACAAAGTACTACTACATTAGAAATTCAAAGTGTTATATCCCCAATACCAGTTAAGACACCTCAGGAAGTGAGGGTGTAAAAATACTTATAGGAGACTCATGTTTGAATAATATGATGGTAATTTCATAATAATATCATAAACGTTCAATGTGATTTGTGGATACAACATTGAGGTATGGATGGTTTCACATGTATTCTCATCTCAGAGAAGATTACATAGAGAAAGTGAAGTGAGATATGAATTTGTGATAATTACACTGGCTAGGTGTAATAGAAATTTGCATCATGAGTCATGTATATTTAATTTTCACCCATATACTCAAATTTCATTTAATATTAAAAAATTAATAGTATGGAGAAAATTCTTCATTACCTTCTAGGTAAAGTTTCCCAAGCAATAAAAAATAAAGAAAGACAATCGTTAATTATTATGGCAAAAAAGTTAAGAGAAACGGAGAAAAGTCCAATGGAAAGAGCGATGCCAAAGGAAAATTTTTAATTTTCTTCAAAGAATAAATATTGGTTATT
Source organism: Viscum album (assembly GCA_963277665.1). Lineage (NCBI taxonomy): Eukaryota > Viridiplantae > Streptophyta > Magnoliopsida > Santalales > Viscaceae > Viscum > Viscum album. Next base: position 2,093,287,937 of record OY728152.1, read on the forward strand.
AAATAGGAGGTTATATACTTTGAATATCATGAAATAATTTCTATGAAAGATAACTGCAATGAACTGAATTGAATAATCAAGAACTAGATTCTTCTTCAGTGTAAATTCATCAATTATAAGTATTTTTTCTGACATACTTCTTGATGATATCCCTGATGACATCAACTCATCCATTTGTAATGTGCTTAATTCTCACATTGATAATCTTCCTGAAAACATTTTTCAAATTATTGATTCTTACCACTTTTCTGCCTCGTGTGACTTCTTGATTTGGGAACCTTCTCATAATGGGATTATTAACTCCAAAAAGTTTTATAATAATTCCTTACACAACGCTGATAATGATTTGAACTGGATAAATTTTTTTGACAAGCCCTGGATTAAACCTTCCAGACTCACTCTCATTTGGCGTCTTGCCTATAATAGAGTCCCCACTGATGCTTGTCTTCAAAGTTTTGGTATTCAACTTTGTTCAAAATGTCGTTTTTTCAATCAGCATAGAGAAGATACTAACCACCTATTTCCATCTTGTGCTACTGCCACAGCTCTTTGGAAATATATTTTTGACACTTTTGATTGTAGATGGCCGGTTTATAACTCTATTGATGAACAAATTAAACGTTGCGTTGCTATGGACTCCTCTCACCAAATTAGAAATTTGATCCTAGCTGGGGTTGCTGAGCTGATTCATGTGATTTGGTATGATAGAAACTCTATTCTTCATAATAATTGCTCACACAACACTAATGCAGGTAAAATGAGAATTCTCATCACTATTCGGGAAGCCGCTTTGATCCAGAATGGTCCCTGCAACAATTCGGTGGCGGACTTTATGATCCTTCGCCGTCTTCAAGTTGAGGCCATTTTCTTGAAACCGTTGCGCACCCTTGAGATTTTCTAGAGACCTCCATTTCCAGGTTGGATTAAAATCAATGTGGATGGTGCCTCTAAGGGAAATCCAGGTCCTGTGGGATGTGGAGCTGTCTTCATAAATCATCATGGTTACATCGTGGGATGCTTTTTTGGAGGCTGTGGTACTGCATCCTCACTAGAAGCTGAGATGCTAAGTGTTATTCATGCCACTGATTTTTCTCTTCGTCATGGGTGGAACAATTTATGGATTGAGAGCGACTCTACTACTATTGTTCAAGCCATTTGGAAGGGATATTTTCATCTTGCTTGGCCGATTACTACACGCTGGATGAACTGCCTCCAATCTCTCCATGACGTCAATTACATTGCAACTCATACTTATCGTGAAGCGAATATGGTTGCGGATGCTCTCTCTAACAAAGGCATTAATCAGACAATAACTTGGATGGAGGAGCTCCCAGAAAACCTGATTCTGTTTCAAGTCAAAGATTGTAATTTGATCCCGTCTTTTAGACTCTTGTAATCTTTCTTTTTTGCTAATAAATTTGCTTTGGTCTTTTGACCAAAGCGCCACCTTCTCAAAAAAAAAAATACAATATGACTATCATATATGTGTATCAAAATACCATAACCATGTAATTATAGAAACATCATAATAAGTGAGGTGTGTTCTCTAAGCATCTATGAAATGGTGGTTCTTATGTTAGCGACGAGAAGTACACAACTTATAATTTCCAAGTAAACGAATATAGTATAAATTTTATTTAGTATTACTAAAACATTAACCACATGTTTCTAATAGAAACAAGGATACATTATTATAGTATTATAAAAGATTTTTTTTGCGGTGTAGAATACTCAAGTAATAGTTCAGTGATACATGAATCATAGGAAATACTTAATGAATAAAAAATGTAACACCTATATATCAAGTTGTGGAAAAATAATTCCTTGTCAAGTAAAACAAAAAATGGATTTAAAGGATATACCTAGTATGATATTTATACTCAATGGAACTAAACACCTTAGGTATTATTGGCATATATACTTATTTATTTTGGATAAATAAACCTTTAGAAATAAAGGTATGCCGCAAAGATTTTGGAACCAGTTCAGCTAGAGAGAATAAAATATTCTAAGAAGAAGTTAGAGGTATATTCATATAATTCATATGATTACTTTAAGAGTATTAAGGAATATAAAAGTGAAGTATGTTATATGTGTGGTAAGAAGATGTAAGTTGCTTTTGATTGGTTTTCTTAAGAACATATTGATGAAGCATTCATCGATCATTATAATATAGCGTGGAGTAATTACTAAATAAACATTACCTTATCTACATTAGGGATACGATGATGTATGTAGTATCAATAATGAGTCTTAAATGTTATCATTGAACAATTAAATGTATCCTGGAGTAATTACTAAATTTACATTTCCTTATACACATTTGAGACATGATGTAACTATAAGGAGTATCAATGTTGAGATATATATGCATTGAAGAAACATATAACTATCATGACTAATGGATATCATATGATTCATAGTATGATATAAATTCATTATGTCATAAGAAAATGTGTTTCTATGCAATGTTTTTTTAAATGATATAAAAAAACTTGCATCAAGAAAAAACACAATAATCATCTAAAGTAATTACATTAAAAGTTTCTTAGTGTTAGGTACTAGGATGTGTAGCAGAAGTTGATGGGATGAGAAGTTAAAATATTTGTGTCATCTAGGAGACAAAACATCCTCAACTCTAGTGATATTATCCTAGTACATTCCAAGGACCATGCATGGTTTAAACAGAGTACAAAATAAACCGAACATGTACCTCATTCATATATGATGTGTCCAAGCCTGACGCAATATACCGATGACTGTTGCTCAAAGACTCTGATGTTGAATCCCTCTATATTTTCCACACACAACTACTAAATCTTCCCATGTTCTGTTCATTGGAATCCAAGTGCTAGCGTGGTGCACATATGAACACTTCGACACAATGATGATCGCCACAAGCCAGCGTCTTCGATCCGAGGAGACGAATCTTAAAGAAATTGCTTGTTTAAGAGAGTCTCTCTCTAGGATTCAATAGGATAGAGAAGATCTAAATTCCAATGAATGAATAGTCTACATAGATGGAGTCTCTCTCCACTTATATAATAAATATCTATAATACCCATTATGGGTTACCGACCCCCCATGTAATAAACATCCACTATATAAGTATTAAAAATAATTTTTTATGATAAAATAATTATGAAATAAATAATATTTATAATTCATCACTTAACTATAATATATATTGAATATATTACGTGATAAACTTGAGTCTTTATCTCGACTCACGTCTCATGATAATATTAAATGAACCCGAGATATTTAATTAATATTCATTCAAAAAATATTAATCCTTGTATTTACTAAATGAATTGTAAGTACGTGTCATAAATAATTTAAAAAAATTATTCCAAACTTGAATAATTAAAGAATTTTGTTATTCATTGGTGATATATATAACTCAAATAATACCTGGACCTATGGTGGGTCCCACCAAGTTCTAAATTCCTATTTAACAGAATATGGAAGATTCTTATGGTGCTATTGTGTGTGAACCTCTAGGCCCTTATCTCAATAGCTGTGAATAATATTTATAGACCAAGAGCTAGGTCTAACAACCCATTGAGGCCCCTATAGAGATAAAGAGAAGTCAAAGCAATGACTACCTTCCAAATACATAGTACGTGTAATATAATATCTTGGTCATCGATATCTCAATAAAGCAGGATACACACTTGTGACATCAACCTTTTCCTTTATTTATTATTTTTTTATATTTTAGAAGGGATTTACCTTAGACTAATATGGCCATGGATTTAATGAAGGTACTATCATCCTAATCAACCAGGCCCAAGATATATCATCCTCAACTTAGAAGAGAAAAATCCTATCTTGATCATTCAATCAATGTCATGTCACCAATGACATACCGAACACAAACTACCTCACCATGACTTCATCGCCATGGTTTTCATCTTGCATCAAAGTATGAAATCAAATGAAATACATTAGTAATGATCCCAATACATGAGACCATTACACATGTCTATAGATAAAAACAACCAATGACACATGAAACATGTGGTGTTACTATTAGCGGGTCTGTCCTCATAATTTCAACTACTAGAGATCACCAAGCAAGAACTTCATGAGAAAAAGTCTCAATGTTTACAATCCCACATCACCTGATTATCACACATCATCTGTGTCCTATGAGAATGATATAACTGGACTATAAGATATTACTTTAAGATTACTATCATAGTATCTCTAGGTTATCATTATATCCTTGGATTTTCTATAAGCCTTCGATAAGAAATGTAATCTAAGGAAATTACCATAAACAAGTAGATGCAGAATTATTCACACTATTATTAAAAGATGAACACACGTACAAAAAACTGCATACATGTAGTGGTAATAAAAGTACAACACAAGTTGGTTCAGGGAACCCACTTTCAATACTCCCACTTTCACTAGAGACAACTTCTAATAAGTCTCAATCTACTGGCTCTCACAAAATAATCATTCTTCTACTATGAAATGAATTTAGACAAGTGGTTTTCTACTTTGTCCTATATAGCTACTCTTCTAAATATGACTTCACATATCTAAGTAAAATCCCTAAAGAGATGAAATTTCCAAAATATATGATTCATACTCTAGTGAGACATAGTGTCACGACCCGTCCTCGGGGCCCGTGCCGTGACTACCCCAAGCCCGCCTTCCATAGGCCAGGGGCTGGCGACTAGCACCAAGGCGTAAAATCCCAGTAAACAGGGAAGGCATTGCCTTTATAAGTAACAACCACACAGAGTCAGCAAGCGGAAAGTAAAGTGCAGAAAAGTAAAGGGGCCGGAAATACAAGCCCAACTGTAAAGTACAACTGAAAAGAAAAAGAACAGCAACTGAAGAAAAGACGGCGGCCTCGTGTCGTCCACTGGCAATCCCACCTGAAGGGTGGGTACAGATAGCCTCCAGGCTCCTCGGGTCCCACGTCCGCTCCGAGCACGTCCCGCCCAGTGGTCCACCTCCAGGTACCGTCCTGCTCCACGCCCCAACCGCGATCAGCGCTGTCCGTCGTCTGCAACCAACACCACGAAGTGCGGGCATAGCCCGTGCAGGGGTGAGTACAACTACTCAGTAAGGACCCCGAGACCCCCGAAGGTCTCTCGAAATCCACAAAGGATATAGCACAAAAGAAAGATGCAATCACGAAGTAACATCTGACTCGACTTAGGTATATGCCCATACATATACCTAAGCCCCCAATTCTAGCCCTGCTCACGAGCTCAAGAACAACTCAATCCACAAAGGAAAGCAAGACTCAAATCCACAAGGAGAGTAAACAGTAAATCCACATAGGATAGTTCAACACAGTCCACAAAGGAGAGTAACATAAGATTCAGCTCAACCAGGATTTTCATTATCGAAACCGTAAGTGTTGAAGAGCCCCATCTCTGAAGTGTACAGTGGACCTGTCACGACTCCGAGGTACTGCTCACTAACCTAAGACTGCTGAAGTACTCCTCCTGTCGAGTACCGCGGGTCTGCTGCCAACTACCGGGCGCTCCGTCCGCTGAGGGTCTGCTGCCAAATACCGGGCGCTCACCCAGATAGCCTACTGAGGTACTCCTCCTGTCGAGTACCGCGGGTCTGCCGCCAACTACCAGGCGCTCCGTCCGCCATGGGTCTGCTGCCAACTACTGGGCGCTCCGTCCACTGGGCTAGTCGACTCACTCCAAGTCGAGTCGGTCAAGCAGTCGTCAGGTCTCAGTCATCTACACGGTCACCGTACTCCGCACGCACGTCTCCACCGTCGCGGGTCTGTCGCTACAACCAAGCGCACACACTCCGTAGAGTATCGCGGGTCCGCCGCTACAACCAAGCGCTCCACCGCCAAGGGTCTGCTGCTGCATCCAAGCGCACCACCACTGTCAAGTACCACGGGTCCGCCGTTACACCCAAGCGCTCCACCGCTCAAGGTAAAAAGAAGATTCAGCTCACACAGGTTCGGTAGCACTCTTCCACGTAGGATCGCTGAGTGCAGTAGTCGACGCAGTCCACTGAGGATCTCTGCACAGTCGTCGCCGCAGTCCACGAAGGATCTCTGCTCTTCCGTCGTCGCAGTCCACGGAGGATCTCTGCTCTGTCATCGTCGCAGTCCACGGAGGATCTCTGCTCTGTCATCGTCGCAGTCCACGGAGGATCTCTGCTCTGTCGTCGAAGCCACAGCCAGCACTAGGGTTCCCGCACGTAGCGAGCTCGTTTAGGAGGGTCCGCTCCACGAGCCGAGGGGCTGATACATCAACTGACACGTAGTCCGAAGTTGATGTATCCAAAAGTTCCGTATCGACAACAGGATCTCAACGCGACAGACGGCGCGTCAATCGGACGCCCGGTCTGAGAGTTATTGGCATTTTCGTCCCAGGGGCCCGGTTGGTTTTTAGGGCAAAACCAACCCGACCGTACTCCGCCTGTATCCGATCCTCGGGCGGAGTATGCCAAAAGTTCCGTCTCACTTAGAGGAAACTACCACAGCTGACGGTACGTCGTTCGGACGTCCGTAGCTCAAGTTATGAGCGTTTCCGCTCCGAGGGCCCGGTTGGCTTCGTGTACGAACCAACCCGGCCGAACCCAAAGTCTTCCGAAACCTTGAGTATAATATACCGAAACGACCGTCTCGATCCAAGGATCGCGTAGCCGCTGACGGTTCGTCAATCGGAGGTCCCAGGCCCAAGATATGGGCGAAAGACCGTAGAGGGCCCGAAACGGGGGTACTGGGCCCGGGGCGACCCGGCCCGAACCCCCCCTGGGGTCGGCCGAACCGGGTCGGCCCGAACCGGGTCGGCCCGACCCGGCCCGAACCGGCTCGGCCGGGTCCGGTCCGGCCTGGGCGCGGCCCGGCCGACCGGACCGGCTCGGCTTCGGCCGAGCGGCCGAATGCGCTGCCGCCGCGGGTCAAACCCGCGGCTTTGGAGAAAACCGCGGCCCGCGCGGGCCGCGTGCTGGAAGGCCGGACCGCGGACGCGGTCCGGCGGCTCGCCGCCGCCGCGGCTCGGCCGCGGCGGACTCCTCCGGCGGCGCGCCGGGCGCCGCCGTCCCCGGTCGCCGGCGCCGCCGCGCCGGCGACCCGCGCCGCCGCCTCCTTCCGCGGGCCGCCGGAGATGCTCCGGTGGCCCGATTTGCCTCCCGTCTGCGCCGTTGTTCCTCCCGGGATGCGTCCTCCACTGCGGAATCAACATATGGCCCTTGCGTCGCGCTTTTGCCGTCGCTCGCCAAATCCGCACACAAAGGAAGATCGACGGAGGGTTGCCGGGTCTTGTTCGTTAGACCCGCACCCTCCGCGTTAGTCATAATCAACGGGAGAAACAAGAAAGAAACCAATCAACAATTTTAAATAAATTAAAATTGTTTCATGATCGGGTTCTATATTTCAAAAGAATAAACACGGGATTTTTAAAAGAATTCCAACATCCCTTACCTCGCAGCTGTCGTTGCCGAACGAGGGATCGTCGCGGAATCGCTCGTCGCGGAGGAAGGAGATCGCCGCGTCGTCGCGGAATCGCTCGTCGCGGAGGAAGGAGATCGCCGCGTCGTCGCGGAATCGCTCGTCGCGTCGCCAATCTCCGGATCAAGATCAACGGATTTAATTAGTTTAAATCCGTTGATATTGAAATTAAAAAGGGAGAAGAAAAGATCCGATTCTCACCTTTGTTGCCGAACGAGGATCGGCCGCGGAAGAAAGACGTCGCCGAAGAACGTCGCGGGTAGATCTCGTCGACGTCGCAGATCTTGGTGTGCGTCGTCGAATTCCGGTCGCCGGCGTTCTTCGCGTTCTTCGCGTTCTTCGCGTTCTTCGTGTTCTTCGCGTTCTTCGCGGAGAGGGTGGAGGAACGAAGATTCTCTCAAATCCTTTCCAAGGATTTTTATGTTGGTCTTATTTTATAAACATGCCAACACGAAACCGGTTAAGAAACGATCCATCAATTCGTTGAATTAATTCAACGAAAGAAACGACCCATTTAATTCACGAAGAAACAGTCCATTTAATTCACGAAATAAACCGCCCAATTAAATGGTCTGTTAAGAATTAAAGAAAACGCGTCGGTTGACTTTTCAGTTACTTTGACGGGTTTTCGCGGGTGCGTTACCTAGCGAAAGAAACGGCGGGGCTCGTGCGGGTCCCACCGCACAAATATCCTACCAAGGGGTAGGATATTTCTGGATAGCATCCTATCCAGTTCAACTCAGTTCAAGCCGTCTTTAAGTGACTTCAAGTGGCTTCCAAGCAGCTTAAGTGAAATAAAATAAAGTTGTCGCACAAACTTTATTTTATTTCTGACTTAAAGCCGTAAAATTTAAAAAACCACGTCTGAGCAAACGCAACTCCGGAAGAGGCGTTTCTAAGCAAACACCGGCGCTGCGATTTCATCGGTGCCCTCAGAATTCGATTCCGGGCACCGGTTCAAAAGATAGAAAAACCCGCTCGCCCGTTCACTGAACGTACCCGAGCCAAACTTCGGAAATTGATTCCGGGCACACCGGGCCTCGGAATCAGGTGCCGTCTGAAGCTGCGCTCTTGTAAAATTCCAAAGAAAATTAAGAAAAAAATTTCCTTGAAATTTACGGGTCTTTACATTACTCCCACCTCAGGGCTTTACGTCCCCGTAAAGATACATCAAAAACTAGGGGAACAAATGGGGGTACTGAGCACGCACCTGAGCCTCCCGCTCCCAAGTGCTCTCCTGGAGGTTCCCGTGCTGCCATCTGATGCGCACAAGAGGAATCGACCGCCCACGTAGGACCCGCTCCTGTCGATCCTCGATCTCTACTGGAACCTCCGCAAAAGTCACCCCATCGTCCACGTCCAGCTCCCCAAAGTCGATGATGTGCGTCGGGTCGTGCACGTATCTCCTCAGCTGAGACACGTGGAAGACGTCGTGCACCCGATGCAACTGAGGTGGTAGAGCCAGGCGATAAGCCACCTCTCCTATCCTGCTGAGGACCTGGAAAGGCCCGATGAAGCGTGGAGACAACTTGCCGCCTCGGCCAAATCTCCGTAAACCACGTCGAGGTGAGACACGCAAAAAGACGTGGTCGCCATCCTCGAACTCCAGTGGCCTCCGCCTCTTGTCAGCATATGACTTCTGCCGGCTCTGAGCTGTCCTCATCCTCTCCTGGATGATCTGGACCTTCTTGTCGTGGCCTGGACCATCACAGGTCCCACAAGAGCTGCAAGATTTCTTCTTTGCCGAAAAGAGAAATCTGGTCTCATCCCCTGGATGAACCACATTCTTTGCCTAAAACAGTCAATCCTAACATGGATGATACTAATCCATACCAAGGATGACGTCGTAAGGCCTCGACGCTACTACTAAGAGATTCAACTGTTACTCTCGCCTCCAAGGGTTGAGTCACACTGTCGGCATCAGTGTGTGGTAACTGGGTCTCCTCCAGTAGATGTCTCACAAGTGAGGGTCAAGTCAACAGCCAAAACTGGAATCTCCTAGTAACATCATGAAAGAGGACAGGAACGAAAATATCACAAAGGTATGCATCTTTTATTATTGCAGCTCATATTACAAGACGCTACACAAAAGCAACAAGGAACCAGAAGTACAAAGGATGTATCCACTAGTTCTGCTCCTGTCCATCAGCTCCCAGGGCTCCATGATCGAAGGCCTCGACTGCCTGAAGCTGAGCTCTCCCCTGCGGTCGGGGTGGACCTCCTGGTGGTGGTGGTGGTAGAGCCTCAAAGCGTCGTCCACCACCTGCTGCTCGGCCAGCTCCTCTACCTCGTCCGTCTCCTCCCTGCAGACCGCCACGGTCGAACCTCTGCCTCTGCCTAGGTGGTTCCTCAACCGTTTGCTGCTCCCCCGCATGGCGGGTCGGGCAGTCACGAGCCATGTGGCCAATTCCGCCACAGGAGTAGCACTGCCCACTCTCGGCACGCCTGGCTCTGACTCCACCCCGGCTTCCCCGAACAACTGAGCCTGAGTCGTGCAGTCGGCCACTGGTAGGTCTGGTCTGCCTGGAACCCTGAGTCATCTGTCGGCTACCTGCCACCGAAGACTCCGCTACGTGCCGCCCTGCGGTGGGTCTCTGTGCTGGTGTAGACTCAGCAAGGAAGCTCTCGATCAGAAGGGCCCGCTCTAGTACTCCTGTCTGAGTCGGTATGCTGAGGGAGATCAGCGATGCCCTGATCTCGTGTCTCAAACCCTGCTCGAAGGTCCGGGCCCGGAAGAAGGGGTCCCGTACCATGTCTGTCGAGTACCGAGAAAGGTCGGTGAACCTCGCCGCGTACTGAGCGACCGTCATGCTGCCCTGCCGCAGCTGTAGAAGCTCCTGGATGCGCACCGCTCGGAGGGTGGCCGGGACGAACTCAGAGCGGAAGAGGCTCTCGAAGTCCGTCCAGAGCAGGGATGCCTCATCGTGAACCTGGAGCATCAGGCTCCACCATCGTCCTGCCGCCGCCTGCAGGAGGCTCGCTGCGAGGATCACCATGAGATCCGCTGGTGTCCTCACTAGCCTGAAGATCCGTACCACCGCCTCTAGCCAGTCCTCGGCGGCCTGGGGGTCCGCCTCACCGCGAAACCTGGGCGGTCGCTGGCTCTGAAACTCGTGCAGTGCCCTGAGGCGACGTGCATCGTCGGCGTCTGGTACTGGAAGCATCGGTGGCTCGGCGGGTAAGGCTACCGCCGGTGCCACTGCTGGCAAAGGGCCCTGCACCGAGGCCTCGTCGCTCGGTGGGCTGCCGTCGCGCCCTACACTCGGAACCCTAGCTGGCAGTCGTCGCGGGGCCATCCTGAAAAGGAGAACAAGAGCACCACAGTCAGAACAGTATACCTGGTGAGCTGGCACAAGTAATCACAAGGAAAACTTGAGACTTTCATAAAGCAGATCAGTATACCCGGTGAGCTGACATAAGTAATCACAAAGAAAACTTGAAACACACACGCAATCAATGTTTTCATGCATTAAGTCGGAAATCAGGAGTCAGGGTCCTGGTGTACGGATACGTCGGCCGCCGCACCAACACTGGGCTCCCTGAACTGATAACCACACTCAATACACTAAACACTATTGCTTCACATAGAAAGAAAGGACGATCAGAGTCTGCGGTAGAACCGACCGCCTCTGATACCAATTTGTCACGACCCGTCCTCGGGGCCCGTGCCGTGACTACCCCAAGCCCGCCTTCCATAGGCCAGGGGCTGGCGACTAGCACCAAGGCGTAAAATCCCAGTAAACAGGGAAGGCATTGCCTTTATAAGTAACAACCACACAGAGTCAGCAAGCGGAAAGTAAAGTGCAGAAAAGTAAAGGGGCCGGAAATACAAGCCCAACTGTAAAGTACAACTGAAAAGAAAAAGAACAGCAACTGAAGAAAAGACGGCGGCCTCGTGTCGTCCACTGGCAATCCCACCTGAAGGGTGGGTACAGATAGCCTCCAGGCTCCTCGGGTCCCACGTCCGCTCCGAGCACGTCCCGCCCAGTGGTCCACCTCCAGGTACCGTCCTGCTCCACGCCCCAACCGCGATCAGCGCTGTCCGTCGTCTGCAACCAACACCACGAAGTGCGGGCATAGCCCGTGCAGGGGTGAGTACAACTACTCAGTAAGGACCCCGAGACCCCCGAAGGTCTCTCGAAATCCACAAAGGATATAGCACAAAAGAAAGATGCAATCACGAAGTAACATCTGACTCGACTTAGGTATATGCCCATACATATACCTAAGCCCCCAATTCTAGCCCTGCTCACGAGCTCAAGAACAACTCAATCCACAAAGGAAAGCAAGACTCAAATCCACAAGGAGAGTAAACAGTAAATCCACATAGGATAGTTCAACACAGTCCACAAAGGAGAGTAACATAAGATTCAGCTCAACCAGGATTTTCATTATCGAAACCGTAAGTGTTGAAGAGCCCCATCTCTGAAGTGTACAGTGGACCTGTCACGACTCCGAGGTACTGCTCACTAACCTAAGACTGCTGAAGTACTCCTCCTGTCGAGTACCGCGGGTCTGCTGCCAACTACCGGGCGCTCCGTCCGCTGAGGGTCTGCTGCCAAATACCGGGCGCTCACCCAGATAGCCTACTGAGGTACTCCTCCTGTCGAGTACCGCGGGTCTGCCGCCAACTACCAGGCGCTCCGTCCGCCATGGGTCTGCTGCCAACTACTGGGCGCTCCGTCCACTGGGCTAGTCGACTCACTCCAAGTCGAGTCGGTCAAGCAGTCGTCAGGTCTCAGTCATCTACACGGTCACCGTACTCCGCACGCACGTCTCCACCGTCGCGGGTCTGTCGCTACAACCAAGCGCACACACTCCGTAGAGTATCGCGGGTCCGCCGCTACAACCAAGCGCTCCACCGCCAAGGGTCTGCTGCTGCATCCAAGCGCACCACCACTGTCAAGTACCACGGGTCCGCCGCTACACCCAAGCGCTCCACCGCTCAAGGTAAAAAGAAGATTCAGCTCACACAGGTTCGGTAGCACTCTTCCACGTAGGATCGCTGAGTGCAGTAGTCGACGCAGTCCACTGAGGATCTCTGCACAGTCGTCGCCGCAGTCCACGAAGGATCTCTGCTCTTCCGTCGTCGCAGTCCACGGAGGATCTCTGCTCTGTCATCGTCGCAGTCCACGGAGGATCTCTGCTCTGTCATCGTCGCAGTCCACGGAGGATCTCTGCTCTGTCGTCGAAGCCACAGCCAGCACTAGGGTTCCCGCACGTAGCGAGCTCGTTTAGGAGGGTCCGCTCCACGAGCCGAGGGGCTGATACATCAACTGACACGTAGTCCGAAGTTGATGTATCCAAAAGTTCCGTATCGACAACAGGATCTCAACGCGACAGACGGCGCGTCAATCGGACGCCCGGTCTGAGAGTTATTGGCATTTTCGTCCCAGGGGCCCGGTTGGTTTTTAGGGCAAAACCAACCCGACCGTACTCCGCCTGTATCCGATCCTCGGGCGGAGTATGCCAAAAGTTCCGTCTCACTTAGAGGAAACTACCACAGCTGACGGTACGTCGTTCGGACGTCCGTAGCTCAAGTTATGAGCGTTTCCGCTCCGAGGGCCCGGTTGGCTTCGTGTACGAACCAACCCGGCCGAACCCAAAGTCTTCCGAAACCTTGAGTATAATATACCGAAACGACCGTCTCGATCCAAGGATCGCGTAGCCGCTGACGGTTCGTCAATCGGAGGTCCCAGGCCCAAGATATGGGCGAAAGACCGTAGAGGGCCCGAAACGGGGGTACTGGGCCCGGGGCGACCCGGCCCGAACCCCCCCTGGGGTCGGCCGAACCGGGTCGGCCCGAACCGGGTCGGCCCGACCCGGCCCGAACCGGCTCGGCCGGGTCCGGTCCGGCCTGGGCGCGGCCCGGCCGACCGGACCGGCTCGGCTTCGGCCGAGCGGCCGAATGCGCTGCCGCCGCGGGTCAAACCCGCGGCTTTGGAGAAAACCGCGGCCCGCGCGGGCCGCGTGCTGGAAGGCCGGACCGCGGACGCGGTCCGGCGGCTCGCCGCCGCCGCGGCTCGGCCGCGGCGGACTCCTCCGGCGGCGCGCCGGGCGCCGCCGTCCCCGGTCGCCGGCGCCGCCGCGCCGGCGACCCGCGCCGCCGCCTCCTTCCGCGGGCCGCCGGAGATGCTCCGGTGGCCCGATTTGCCTCCCGTCTGCGCCGTTGTTCCTCCCGGGATGCGTCCTCCACTGCGGAATCAACATATGGCCCTTGCGTCGCGCTTTTGCCGTCGCTCGCCAAATCCGCACACAAAGGAAGATCGACGGAGGGTTGCCGGGTCTTGTTCGTTAGACCCGCACCCTCCGCGTTAGTCATAATCAACGGGAGAAACAAGAAAGAAACCAATCAACAATTTTAAATAAATTAAAATTGTTTCATGATCGGGTTCTATATTTCAAAAGAATAAACACGGGATTTTTAAAAGAATTCCAACATCCCTTACCTCGCAGCTGTCGTTGCCGAACGAGGGATCGTCGCGGAATCGCTCGTCGCGGAGGAAGGAGATCGCCGCGTCGTCGCGGAATCGCTCGTCGCGGAGGAAGGAGATCGCCGCGTCGTCGCGGAATCGCTCGTCGCGTCGCCAATCTCCGGATCAAGATCAACGGATTTAATTAGTTTAAATCCGTTGATATTGAAATTAAAAAGGGAGAAGAAAAGATCCGATTCTCACCTTTGTTGCCGAACGAGGATCGGCCGCGGAAGAAAGACGTCGCCGAAGAACGTCGCGGGTAGATCTCGTCGACGTCGCAGATCTTGGTGTGCGTCGTCGAATTCCGGTCGCCGGCGTTCTTCGCGTTCTTCGCGTTCTTCGCGTTCTTCGTGTTCTTCGCGTTCTTCGCGGAGAGGGTGGAGGAACGAAGATTCTCTCAAATCCTTTCCAAGGATTTTTATGTTGGTCTTATTTTATAAACATGCCAACACGAAACCGGTTAAGAAACGATCCATCAATTCGTTGAATTAATTCAACGAAAGAAACGACCCATTTAATTCACGAAGAAACAGTCCATTTAATTCACGAAATAAACCGCCCAATTAAATGGTCTGTTAAGAATTAAAGAAAACGCGTCGGTTGACTTTTCAGTTACTTTGACGGGTTTTCGCGGGTGCGTTACCTAGCGAAAGAAACGGCGGGGCTCGTGCGGGTCCCACCGCACAAATATCCTACCAAGGGGTAGGATATTTCTGGATAGCATCCTATCCAGTTCAACTCAGTTCAAGCCGTCTTTAAGTGACTTCAAGTGGCTTCCAAGCAGCTTAAGTGAAATAAAATAAAGTTGTCGCACAAACTTTATTTTATTTCTGACTTAAAGCCGTAAAATTTAAAAAACCACGTCTGAGCAAACGCAACTCCGGAAGAGGCGTTTCTAAGCAAACACCGGCGCTGCGATTTCATCGGTGCCCTCAGAATTCGATTCCGGGCACCGGTTCAAAAGATAGAAAAACCCGCTCGCCCGTTCACTGAACGTACCCGAGCCAAACTTCGGAAATTGATTCCGGGCACACCGGGCCTCGGAATCAGGTGCCGTCTGAAGCTGCGCTCTTGTAAAATTCCAAAGAAAATTAAGAAAAAAATTTCCTTGAAATTTACGGGTCTTTACACATAGGCTCCTTAGAGAGCACCACTGTAGCAGTATTATCACAATAAACTAGAACAAGGTCTGAACTGCTAGGAACAACACCAATGTATGAGACAAATCTGAATATTCATACTACTTCTTTTGCTACATCAAAAGCTGCTATATACTCGGATTCTCCTTTAGAATCAACGACCATAGATTGCTTCGAGATTCTCCAACTCACTACACTACCATTTAAGAAAGATATATAGCCTAACTATGATTTTAGATCATCATGATTTGTTTGGAAACTAGCATTAGTGTATTCTCTCACTATTAGTTCCTTATCTACTCCATATACTAGGAACATATCCTTTGTATGGCTCAAGTACTTTAGGATAGTTTTAACATCTGTCCAGTGCAACTCTCATAGATTAACATGATATATACCCACCATGATTAATGGAAAGGCAACATCAAACCTAGTACATATCATGGCATACATGATAGAACCCACTTATGAGGCATAATGGATTCTATTCATTCTTTCAATCTCCTCCTGTGTTTGTGGGAAGATTTTATAGGAGAGATTAATAACATGTGACATAGGCAACAACCATCTCTTGGATTGTTCCATATTGTAACTTTTGAGTACCTTGTTAATATATGTACTTTGACTCAGCCCAATTAGCCTTTGAGACCTATCTAGATAGATCTTGATCCCTAGAATGTAGGCTGCTTCTCCAAAGTCTTTCATGGAGAAGTATTTATTTAACCAAGTCTTAACTGACTGTAAGACTTCCAATTCATTTCCCATAATTAATATGTCATCAATATATAATATGATGGCATTCACATAAACCTTATTATATATAAAAGACTCAATTTCCTTTTTGAAAAAACCAAATTCTCTTATGGATTCATAAAAACAAACATTCCACAACTGAGATTCCTGATTAAATCCATAAATGGATCTATGTAGCTTTCAAACCTTATTGTAATTATTTGACTTGATGAACCATTTGGGTTGATTCATATAGGCATATTAAACCAACTTACCATTTAGGAAATTATTTTTAACATCCATTTTTAAAATTTTATAACCATGAAAGGTTTCTATAGCAAGAAATATTCTAATGGATTTCAGCATTGCTACTGGTGAGAAGGTTTCATCATATTTGATGCCTTGACGTTGCATGAAACACTTTTTAACTAGTCTTTCTTTATAGTTATTAACCTTTACATTCATGTCCAACTTTTTCTTGAATACCCATCTGCACCCAATGGGTTTTACATCAACTGGAGGGTCTACCAAAATCAAAACTTGATTTTGGTACATGGAATCCATCTCAGAATGCATGACATCTTTCCATTTAGAATCTTATTTTCCTTATAACACTTCTTTGTAGGTTATAGGTTCATCACCCTCAAAGAATAATGTGTTACCTGACTCGGTGACAAGAAAACCATAACTCTCTGGTTCTCTAAAATATCGAGTAGACCTAAGCAGTATTTGTGTCTTAGGAACAATTTCTTCTTCCACTTGCTCTTCTAGAGATTGTTCTCATACCAACTCTTGTTCATCTAGAGAATTAACTTCATTTAAGTCAATATTTATCCCACCATTTCCATTTTAAATGTATTCTCTTTATTGAAATATGGTGTATCTTTCTACAAAAACTTTTCTATCTAAAGGGTTGTATAGGAAATATCCTTTGGTTTCCTTAGGATAACCTATAAAGATGCACTTCGTGCTTCTGGATGCTAACTTTCCACTTGGTAAAGTTTTTACAGATGCTTCTCATACCCATACACATAAATGTGATATATTGGGTTTATTTCCACACCATAACTCATATATAATCCCATCTTCATATTTAATTTTTACTCAGTTAAGGGTATATGCCATTGTCTATAAAGCGTATCCCTAAAAGGATGATGAAAGAGTTTTATGACTCATCATTAATATGAACATGTCTATCAAGGTCCTATTCCTCCTTTCACTAACACTATTCCATTTTGGAGTATAAGAAAGAGTGAATTGGGATACTATCCCACACTCCTTCAAGTGATCAATGAATTCTTGGTTAAAATACTATCTACCTCTCTCTGAGCTGAGTGTCTTAATATTCTTACCAAGATAGTTTTCTACTTCATTTTGGAATTCCTTAAATATCCGAAAGGAATCTGACTTATACCACATTATGTATATATAATCATACCTACTATGGTCATCAGTAAAAGTAATTAAGTATGAAAAAACACCCCTTACCTCTACTGGAAATAGACCACATAAATCAGTATGAATTAATTACAATAATACATTGGCTCTTTCTCCCTTCTCTGATAAAGGTTCTTTGGTCATTTTTCCTTGTAAAAAAGATTGAAATATATCCAAGGGCTTTAACTATACCAAGTATAAATACCCTTAATAATGTAATTTTTTAATTGCTTCTTGTTTACATGACGTAGCCTAAAGTGACCTAGGCATGTGGGATATGAGTCTTGCTCACTCGGTTTGTCATTGATTTCCATTACATGATTTTCTAGTTCAAGTATATAAAAACCACTGTTAAGATGCACCATACCATAACACATGTTATCCTTATAGATAAGACAACATTTATTTTGAAACTTGAAATAAAATCCCATAGTGTCCAAACATGACATAGATATTATGTTTTTGGTTACAGAAGGTACATAATAACAATTATTTAAAAGTAGAACCAAACCACTAGGCAAAGTCAAGTGATAGTCTTCCACTACCAAGGCTACCAGACTTTCACCATTTGCAGCTCAGAGATCTACTTCACCTCTTGAAATCTTCTTGAATCTACTTGGTTCCTGTATATGAATAAATATGTGTGATCCACATGCCGTATCCAATACCCAACTTATAGATAAATAAATATTGGATTCAATGAAGAAAATACCTAAAGTAGAAGCATCAACTTGCTTCTTTTTCCCATATTTTCAATTTTTCTTCTAGTGGACTTTCTTGCCACATACAAAGTAGAAAACTTCTTTCTCATTGCTCTAATTATGAATCTCTAGATTCTTTGAAGGATGGTGCATTGGAGTCTTTGGCCTTGTCTTGACCTTGTATCCCATTTCCTTTCCTTTCTTTCTCTTTTCACCATAAGGACAGATGAATTAATATTTTTCAAATCCTTATCAGCTTGTCAAACTAAAGAAAATAGATATAGGAGTGACTTTATCATATCATTCATGTTATAATTGACAATAAAAGTAAAAAATATTAGTGGTAAAGAGGCTATAATGAGACCCAATACTAGCTCTTGGATCAATTTGAACCAAAGGGATTCAAGCCTCTCAATGTACACGATCATCTTGAGTACATGAGGTCTGACTTGGTTCCCTTCTTCTAGACTATACCTATATAGGGAACTTGCGATCTCATACCTTTCCTACATAGAACTCTCCTGATCTAATTCTTGGAGATGTGAAAGAATCTTATAGGAATCCTCATCCTTATGCATTTTCTACAATTTAATGGACATGGATGACAACATGATGCACTAAACATAAAGTGAATCCTCCACATTATTTTTCCATTTATATTTTTCCACCTTACTTGATCCATTAGGAGGCTCAATATAAACTGATGATTCCAACACATAAAGATTTTTTTTCTTGACATAGTACCATGCACAAGTTCCTGGACCACTCTTGGATGTTATTATCGGTCAAAATATTTTCTTTATCCAGAATAGATCGCAGTCATAATGTACTTGTGGTGTTGGTGATTTTCATTTTAAATATACAAAATTTAAACATTAGTAGTCAATAATTTATATTGATTACTATTTTATATTTATTATTAATTAATTATTATATCATTTTAATGTCTCCCACTATTTTAGCGAACTCTAATAGCCCTCACTATTGAATTCGAAATAATCTATCGCTTGAGTATTCTAGTGGAAAGGATCCTTGAAACTACTCCTTATAGTCTACAAGATTTGGCCACATCACTACTTAGAGAGTTTCTAGGTAGACTCTAGTCTGGACAACTGCATTAACTCCCGGTTCCTTGTACTGTTGAGTAATGTCCTGGCTTTTTGAATATGAACCTAATTCCCACAACTTCTTACCTATAAAGTGATAGCACGCTAGATTTAACTACTTATTTTCTACCAGCTTTAGTCAAGTCAGCCCATCATTTTTATAGGAACTCCTTGGTAGTAAGGAGGGATCTAAACTTTTGCTAATGAGCACTCTGAACAACCGATTTTACTCAAATTATAAAAATTATAGGCGTTAAGACTTGATATCTATTTGATGGATTTTATTTATTGATGAATATAATCCAATTCTATTTTATTAGTTGAAAATAACTTGTTGTGATCACAACTAAAAAAACAATAGAAATACATTCATAACGTCATTATTCATTTTATATTGGTTATTATTTTACGTGATCAAGCATAAATCATGCATTTATATAAAATAATAAACCATGTATAAAGGAAAAACATGAAATCTGACTAGTCTTGATCATTTCATTATGATTGATCTATAACGGATCAATCATAACCTAGGGGGTTCTATACCCGAGTCGATAGCTGATTCGTGTCACGGATCTCCCCGAGTACAAAGTTCCCAACGTCTGTCTTGATTTATGCCTCGACTTGGACATGTTTGCATCTTGGAAAATCATTGACTTTTAACAAATATACTCACACGTAGAAGAGAGGGTCTAGGGGTAAAAAGTATGTAACGACCTGAATCCAGAGTCACTCAACTGGTTCCCCGTACCCGGTTCGCCACATGAACTCAAGCGCATTTCCCCAAACTCCAGAGGCTGCCGACTAGCAGCTAGGGTATTGGTAAGTCATTGGGGAAACTATGCCCCCATTTGGTAAGGTATACAAGGGAAAGAAAATAACAGTCAATAGCGGAAGCAGTGAACAACATAAAATAACTGAAACTAAACAACGGAAGCAATGAATATATAGTAATTATGATAGTGATGCAGCAGGTACAAGTATATAAGGAAAGTATCAAACACAACAACGTGATGAAATACAACTAAGAAACAAGGTACGAAAAGTAAACAGTAACTCCATCAGCATCGCAAGACTAAGCTCGGTCATATGCTCTCCAGCTCCAACCAAAAATCATGTACCTGAAGTAGAAGGGCCACAATCCATATCCACACCTGCAACCATATAACCTGTTTGGGCCAAAAAGCAGGACCCAAACAGGGTGTGAGACTAATCCCTGTAGGCAAACACCACAAGATCTTTGCCCTACTGTCAGTGAGTAATATAGCAGAAGTAATGAAATTAAATGTAGTAATGAACTTGGAGTACACAAGTAAACAATACTACCAATTACCATTAACATTAATTTAACAATTAATTCATTTATTTAATCAAACAACCAAGGAATATAGAAAGTCTCTCTATTCCAAGGTAAAAGAAGGTAACATAGCAGGCATAAAAAGACTACCTAAACAAACAACCGGGCTAATAGCTCCAAGATTGTGCTTTGTCTTGGTATACTCATCTAAACCAACCAAACAATCCACAATCACACTGACTCTCTGGGTGGCTCAAACTAGCAGACCCCTATAGTCAAGTAAATATACAAAGGCACAGACACTCTAGGAAGCACTCACATCGATTCCCTTGTGGTCTTGCAACGATAGCTACAGACTCTTTGAGGAAGCTCTTACGTCTAATTCATCCTATGGTCTTGATAAGTGTGTAAACTGATAACACTCTTAGAAATCAAAAAGTCAAATTCTTGTAGGTCCTACATATGAAACAAATTCCAATAGACCCCCTAGGGAAGCACTTATCGTCTATTCCCTCTTTGGTCTCCTGCACCAGGTTCTCACAGCCCTGAGCAGTACATTCACACGTAATTGACTGTCATAAGCCCTAAAAAAGTTTAGAAAATACTTGGATAAAATCTATA
This sequence comes from Viscum album, assembly GCA_963277665.1. NCBI lineage: Eukaryota > Viridiplantae > Streptophyta > Magnoliopsida > Santalales > Viscaceae > Viscum > Viscum album. The sequence goes on from OY728152.1 coordinate 2,093,308,899, forward strand.
ATGCATAAAAATAATTAAAACAGTAGGCAACACATGCAATCAGTTATAACAAGCAAACTAGCAATTGGAATAGGGTTTGCCTTGCAGGCAAACTGTGCCAAATGGCGATAAACAGCCAGAGAGGGATAACACCCATGGGGTGATACTCAAAAATGCAAACAAGAATATATTTTTATCAATTAACCTTAAGATAACAAGAAATCTAAGGCAATTAAACAATAGAACCAAAATCCCTAACTTGGGATACCTAAAACATGGGAATCCGGTACTTTTGCACAAAAACTCAAAGAAATTCAACGTAAGGCAACAAACCACCTACCTAGATCCTATGTGATCGATATACTTAATCCTAGACCATTAAATTGTCCTATAAGGGAGTAGATCTGAAAAAACATCTAAAACTTTTAACCTACTATAACTCTCATGAGAGAAAGAATCAGGAAACGTGGCCAAAGAAGAACCAAGAACTCATCACTATGATTCTATTGCAACTGACGGTGTTCGATTTGAATAACCGATGACGGATCGGTGACTCAGAGAATATTCAGCCTCCTCAGATACTCTCAACGGAATTAGGCGAAGAATAAGATGGAAATAAGGATTAGACGTGACCCCGGTCCATTTAACAGAAAAAAAAAGAAATTACACGGCGTGTACTTCTGGAGTACACGACATGTACTTGCCTTTTTCATAATCCTCTTTAGGCAGCCTCTAAGTCACCCTTACATGGCCGTGTGTGTGGCCATGACACGACAAACACATGGATTTCAGTGGCATCGAAGTACACGGCGTGTACTCATAAAGTACATGGCGAGTACTCCGAAAATTTCCAAATTTCCCTCTTTTCTCAAAAACTACCAGAAAAAGAAAAACATACCTGAAAAGAAGATCCGAGTTTTTAAAAACTTCCCCCTTAAAGAAATTCATCCCCGAATTTCCCTAACAAGGTGGAGAAGAAGAAACCTTGAAAAAATTTAGCCATTGTGATCACATATCGGCCTCCCTCTCCCATGTCTCATCCTGTACATGGTCGTGCTGCCATAGCACCCATACTGGAGGAACATACCAGCCACAAAGTACCTTTTCACTATGATCAATAATCCTGATAGGATGCTCCTCGAAATATTCATCCTTCTCTGGCACAACCTTCTCAGTTTTAAAAACATGAGACATGTCGAAGAAATAGCGTTGAAGCTGATAAACATGAAAGACGTCATGCATAGCCTGGTACATCTGAGGTAAATAAAACCTATAAGCAACCATCCTGACTCTATCTAGAACCTCAAATGGCCCAACGTATCTCGATGAAAGATTACCCTGTCTCTTGATCCTCTTGTGTCCCAACCTCGGGGTAACACGTAGGAAAACCTGATCTCCGACCTTGAACTCCATTGGTTGTCTCCGCTGATCAGTATAAGATTTCTGCCAAGACTGTGTAGTAGGCATCCTTTTCCAAATCAACTCCACCTATTCTGTGGTATCCTAAACAAGACAAGGTCCCAGTATAGCTGCCTCTCCTGCCTCCATCCAACACAATGGTGATCGGCATGGCCTACCGTACAAAGCCTTGTAAGGTTCCATCTGAATAGTTGCTTGAAAACTATTATTGTAGGAAAACTCCACTAGAGGTATATGTACCTCCTAAGAACCTCCAATATCAAGGATGCATGCTCGTAGCATATACTCTAGCACCCGAATCATGCGCTCTGACTGGCCATCTTTCTAAGTATGGTAAGTTGTACTCAGAAGTACCTGTGTACCCAAAGCCCTCTATATCCCTTTCCAGAAATGCGACATAAAGCGAGCATCCCTATCTGAAATGATAGTACTTGGAACCCCATGCAAGCGCACAATCTCATGAATGTACAACCATCCAAGCTCATCAACACTGAAGGTCTCCTTAATCAGCAAGAAGTGAGCAACCTTCACGAGCCTGTCAATGACAACCCATACTGCGTCATTCCCTCGAGGTGATCTTGGTAACCCTGTCACAAATTCCATCACAACATCATTCCACTTCCACTCAGGAATGGGTAGCTACTGTAAAAGCCCTACTAGTCGCTGGTACTCCACCTTCACCTGCTGACAGGTAGAACACCTCATGACAAAACCAGCAACATCTCTCTTCATACCTATCCACCAATACTGGTGGTGTAGATCATGATACATCTTGGTGATGCCAGGATGAATTGAACAATCCGAGGAATGAAAGTCTCGCATCAGCTCCTCACATATATCTACTGGCACCCATACGCGTCCCTAGAAACTCAAGATCTCACCCTCGCCTACAGTCCATCTGGGAAGAGGGTCCTCTCCTGGCACACTTTCTTGTAAGACTAGGCCTTTAGAATCTGACAGCTGCCTCATTCGAACATGGTCAAGAAGGGTAGAGGAAAAAACTAAAGAAGAAAGAAAAGTTTGACCCTGTCTGTCGTGCACCTCCAAAAGCATTTCAGAGAACAGATCCATAAGCTACCACTCGCTGCTGGTCTCCTGAACTACCTATATCTACGTCCTCCTGCTCAGTGTATCTGCCACAACATTGCATTTCCCAGACATATAAGCAAGCTCGAAATCGAAAGACTATAGGTACTAAACCCACCTCCATTATCTCAGATTCAAGTAATGATGCATGAAGATATACTTGAGGCTCTTATGGTCAGTATGTACCACAAAATGCTCTCCAAAAAGATAACATATCCAACAACGCAAAGCATGAACAACTGCAGCCAACTCCAGGTCGTGCGTAGGATAGTTCCTCTCATGTGGCCTCAACTACCGAGATCCATTTGCAACAACATGATACTCCTGCATAAGAAATTCTCCAAGCCTTATGCCAGATGCATCACAGAAAACTATATAACTCTTTCCCAACTCCGGAAAAACTTGAATCGGTGCTGAAGTAAATCTCCCCTTCAACTTCTGAAAGGCTAAATCACAGGTTTCTGACCAAACATACTTCACCCCTTCTTAGTCATGACCATCAACGGCGCTGCTAAGCATGAGAAAACCTGTATAAACTACCTGTAGTAACCAGACATCCCTAAGAAACTTTGTACCTCTATGACATTCTTCAGCTACTCCTAGGTAACTACTACTCTGACCTTCTCTGGGTCTACTGATACTCTTGTCTCTGAGATGACATGACCCAGGAACCGAATCTCTTCCATCCAAAAGTGGCACTTTTAGAGCTTAGCATATAACTGATGCTCCCTCAGTGTACTCAAAATGATCTCAAGATGGGTAGCATGGTCATGTTGAGTGTGAGAGTACACCAAGATATCATCCATGAAAACCACCATGAAAGAATCCAAGTAAGGATGTAAAACTCCTTTCATCAGTGCCATGAAAACTACTGGGGTGTTCGTGAGACCGAACAACAAAACCAAATACTCATACAAACCATACCTTCTATGGAAGGCTGTAAGAGGTATATCAGATGGTCTGACACACAACTAATGATAGTCAGATCTCAAGTCAATCTGCGAGAACACTTTGTCTCCTCAAAGCTGATCAAAGATATCATCTATCCGTGGCAATGGATATCAGTTCTTGACAATCAACTAGTTTAACTTCTGATAATTCACACAAATCCGTAAAGTACCATCCGCCTTCTTTGAGAACAGAATGAGAGAACCCCAAGGAGAAGTACTGGGTCGGATAAAACCCTTTACCTGCAACTCCTCCAACTACTTTTTGAGCTCCTATAACTCAGGTGTATCCATCATATAAGGAGTTATGGATACCAGTGATGCTCCTAGAACAAGCTCAATAGAGAAGTCTACCTCTCGCTCTAGAGGAAAACCTGAAAAGTCTTCTAGAAAAACATCTGGAAAGTGATCAACCACTGGAGGAAAATATATCTGAGAAGTACCCTGGTCATCCAGATATAAGCTTGAAATCTAGGCCATAACACCACCCAACCCATGATGCTTTGGTCCATCTCTGCTCATCTGGACATCCCATTCTCCCTTATGAAGAAAAGATCTGCCCTCCGGTGATGTGAAACTCACCCTACGAAGATAGCAATCGACAAAGGCCTGGAAGGGAACTAACCAGTCCATCCCAAGAACGACATCATAACCTATCATCTCCAAAACATAGAGATTTCATGAAAAACGACACCCACCAACCTCAAGGGGGCAGTCTAAGCACTAAAACATGCTAGCAGTTCTAATTCCCTAGGTTTCTAGCGTCATCATAACCTCATAAGTATAAATAGTAAGTACAAGGATTTCCATAGTATGCACAGAAATAAATCTATTAGAATCTCCGGTATCGAAAAGTTCAGAGGATAAAATTGAGGATACTAAAATCGTACCTCAAACTGTAGAAGGTCCAGGATCCTGATCCTGATGAATCCACTCTACCGCAAAAGTCTTCCCTACACCGTGGCCCTGTGTAGCAGCCTGAGATCCCTGAGATAACCCTCCCTAAGATAGACCACTACGTCCATAGCCTCTACCCTAGCCTGAACCACCTGAAGAACTCCAACACCTAGTCTACTGCGGAATTGGTAATCTTGATCCTGTACGTGGAGTCGAAACTAATCCTCCTTCACTAGCCGTTGGAAGGAAAACATTGTAGAAGCATTGCAGATGACCCATCTTGCCGCAAGATCAGAACTCCATTGGGTCTCTCGGGAACTGAGGCTTCTTATGCCCACTTTGTCCACACTGATAGCACACCACTTGGTTTCCAGAAGGAAGATCCCATCTACCAGATGGAATACCTCGCTTCCTCGAGTCACCTCATGTAGACTCTCGGTGGCGCTTCCTGTTGTCTATCTGAAATGAAACAACCCTGGATGCTAAACCACCCTGGTCCACAACTCCAGTATCCCTCACATTTCTCTCCATGATAAGATCCTGGTTAACTATCAGAGTAATAGAAGTCAACTAAAAGACGTTCACCTGTGATCTGATGTTCGGTCTGAGGCCTTCCTCAAACTTCCTTTCTAAAAACAGCTCATCATTCCCCAGAATGGGAGTGAAACATTGTAACTCTATGAAGTGAGAGTAATACTCCATAACTCTGAGAGTACCCTACTGAAGGTTCATGAATTCACTGGCTCTGTCAGCCCTCAGCGTCACCGAGTATAAGTAGTCGTAGAATGTACGCTGAAACTCATCCCAAGCCATATCATGTTGGCACCGTGCCCGCAAAACCACATCCCACCTTCTTTTGGTGGAATATCATAGCATATAAGTCGCGAGCTTCACTCTCCTATCTGGAGGCATCTTCAGGTGCTCGAAGATGGATAGAATGGCTTCTAGCCATGACTCCGCAGCCTGAGGTCCTACATCCCCTGTGAACGTGGGAGGATATAGCTGCTGAAAAACCCAAGTGAACTCTAACATAGACGGGGAAGGATGCTGAGCTCCCTGGAAGGTCTGCATGAATCTCATGAAACCCTCTTTGAACTGATAATCAACACCAGTGTCTGGAATTACTGCAAGTGCCATGTCCGGAATGATAGGCTGAACTACTAGTAGTCCCTGATTTGTCGTATCAGGTGTATGGTCACTGCCTGGTTCTTGACGTGCAACAGGAGGATGTCTCAGTGCCATGACTCTGCAAGGTAAAAATCACACTATAGATCACATTACCAGGAACTGAATACTAGGAGCGTAAGAAGGGAACAGGGGAAAGAAGCATTAAAAATTTTCAAACAAGGACTACACGGCGTGTTCCCTTACATTGGTGTGTAACTTTTCCAAAACTAGTCGTGTAACACCCCAAAAATGTGGCGTGTTATCCCCACACATGGCGTGTACCCAAATCCTCTTTCCCTTCCCAAGTCCTTCTACACGGTTAAGCCACACGGCTCTCCTAAGACAAAACTACATGGCGTATTCAAGGTACACACGATGTGTATTCAACAAGCTTTACCTGGCCCATATTATTAGTGACATGACCTGTGTACCCAGGTCACAGTACACGACATGTTCTATAAGGACACGATGTGTACTAAGAAGGCATAATAGACTGTGTGGTTAGCTACACGTCCAGCTACACAGCTAACACTACACGTCGTGTTTCAGGAGGACCCGACGTGTATGAGAAGTGATAGCACTGACCCATGTTGTTCATGACATGGCCAGGTACCTATATCAAACTACACGGTGTGTAAAATTAAAACATGACATGTATGTGAAAAGATAACACGACCCGTGTTGTTCATGACATGGTTGGGTACCTATTTCATACTAAAAAACGTGTTAAACTAGTACACGGTGTGTTCCTATAAGATTTTTCACAACCCCGTGTCCTTTCTTGTATGGTCAATGACACAACTATAGACTACACGACATGTATTCATAAAGTACACGCCATGTATTCTAGGTTTTTCCGGACAGTAGCCTTAAAACTGCACCAGAGTTTGGAAAACACAGAAAATCAAGCATTAAGGTGCCAAATCCCGATCCGTGAAGGCCCATACTCCCCACGAATCAAAGTTTGGAATCTTTAACAATGCATATAACAAGTAAAGAGTATAAAAAACTCATGATCCAACAAATTACAATCCTTGTAGGCCCATAACCCACATGTCAGAGGATCGAAACCTGCCTCTGATACCACATTGTAAAGACCCGAATCTAGAGCCACTCAACTGGTGCCCCGTACTCGGTTTGACACATGACCTCAAGAGCATTTCCCCAAATTCCAGAGGCTGTTGACTAGTAGTGAGGGCCTTGGTAAGTCATTGGGGGAAACAATTCCCTCATTTGGTAAGTTATACAAGGGAAAAGAAATAACAGTCAATAGCGGAAGCAGTAAACAACATACAATAACTGAAACTAAATAGCGGAAACAATGAATATATAGTAATGATGATAATTATGTGGCAGATACAAGTATCTAAGGAAATAAGCAAACATAACAACGTGATGAAATACAACTGAGAAACAAGGTAAGAAAAGTAAATAGTAACTCCAGTAGCATCGCAAGCCTAAGCTCGGTCCTATGCTCTCTAGCTCCAACCAACAATCATGTACCCGAAGTAAAAGGGCCACAATCCCTATCCACACTTGCAACCATATAACCTGTTTGGGATGAAAATCAGGACCCAAACAGGGTGTGAGACTAATCCCAATAGGCAACCACCATAAGATTTGTGCCCTACTGTTAGTGAGTAATATAGTAGAAGTAATGAAAGTAAATGTAGTAATGAACTAGGAGTACACAAGTAAACAATCCTACCAAGTAACATTCACATTCATTTAACAATTAATTCATTCATTTAATCAAACAACCAAGGAATCTAGCAAGGTTCTCTATTCCAAGGTAAAAGAAGGTAACACAGCAGGCATCAAAAGACTACCTAAAAAAACAAGCAGGCCAATAGATCCAAGCTTGTGCTTTGTCTTGGTAGACTCATCTAAAACAAAAAAATAATCCACAATCACACTGACTCTTTGGGTGGCTCAAACTAGCAGACCACTATAGTCAAGTAAACATACAAAGGTACATACACTCTGGGAAGCACTCATGTCGGTTCCCCTGTGGTCTTGCAACGATAGATACAGACTCTCTGAGGAAGATCTTATGTCTAATTACTCCTATGGTCTCTATATGTGTGTAAAACAAGGACACTCTTAGGAAGCAAAAAGTCCAATTCTTGTAGGTCCTGCATACGAAACTAATTCCAACAGACCCCCTAGGGAAGCACTTATCGTTTATTCCCTCTTTAGTCTCCCGCACCAGGTTCTCACAGCCCTCAGTAGTCTAGTCGTGCATAATCGACTGTTAGTATCCCTATGTAAGTTTATAAACTACTTGGATAAAAGATACAATGAATCAAAAGCATTAAAATAGTAGGCAACACGTGAAATCAGTTATAACAAGCAAACTAGCAATTGCAATAGGGTTTGCCTTGCTGGTAAACTGTGCCAAACGGTGATAAAAAACCAAACAGGGATAAAACCCATAGGGTGATCCTAAAACATGAAAAAAACATATATTATTATCAATTAACCTTAAGCTAACAAGAAATCTAAGGCAATTAAACAATAGGACCAAAATCCATAACCCGGGATACCTGAAACATGGGAATTCAGTACTTTTGCACAAAAACTCAAAGACATTCAACGTAAGGCAACAAAACACCTACCTCAATCCTAGGAGATTGATATACTTGAACCTCATCCTGTGAATCATCCTATAACAGACAAGATCTACAAAAACGTATAAAATGTTCAACCTACTATAACTCTCATGAGAGAAAGAATCAGGAAACGTGGCCAAAGAAGAACCAAGAAATGACTTCTGTGATTTTATTGCAACCGATGGTGTTCGATTCGGATAACTAGTGACGGATCTACAACTCAGATAAGATTCAACCTCCTCGGACGCTCTGGATGGAATTAGGAGAAGAAGAAGATGAAAATAAGAATTAGACGTGACCCCCGTCTGTTTAATAAAAAAATGAAAGTACACGGCTTGTACTTCTGGATTACACGGTGTGTACTTGCCTGTTCCATACTCTGCTTTAGGTGGCCTCCAAGTCACCCTTACATGGCCGTGTGTGCGGCCATGCCATGTCCAGCACACGGCTTCTAGTGGCATCGAAGTACACAGCCTGTACTCATAAAGTACACGACGTGTACTCCAAAAATTTCTAGATTTCCCTCTTTGCTCAAAAACTACCAGAAAAGGAAAAACATACTGAAAATAAGATCTGAGTTCTTACGAAGTACAATAGGTTAATAGGTTACACATGAACTTATACATATTTTAATAAAATAGATGACTCACAAACCTTTATTTATCTAATTAATTATTAAAATCATCGCACACAATGAATAAATAATTAAATAAACAAAATACAGACATGTATAGGTCGGTCTCTAGCTCAAGACTAGTATGTATAAAATAATGTGCAATAAAAATTAATATGAAATAAATTTAATCAGTATGATAGATTTTTAATAAATTAAATGAATTTTAATAAATTCAAATAATTTATTTATTGGTTCCAATATTTAATTTAATTTTTTTAATAAAAATTAAATTAAAGAATTAATTTAATTAAAATATAAAATCAAATTAAAACTTCATATTATCTTATTTTTAAACCCCAAAATTAATTCTAATAAATTTAATTTAAAAAATAAAATAAATTAATTAAATTAATTTAAATGGTTTACCTCTGGTCGGGGAAGGAGTCCAGCTGGATTGAAGATTGTAGTGAAGTTGTTTCACAAGAGTTGGGCTGAACTGTGGTAGGATTGTGGTTTGACTGTGGTGTGACTATGGCATGACTATGGCATGACCACTACATGATAGTGGTGTGATTAGCCGGTCCGACGATAGCCAGTGGCGGTGCTTGCGGGAAAAGGGAGGTGTGGCACCGTCAGCAATCGGTTAGCGTTCTGGGAGGCCAGATCTGGGTGCCGAGATAGAGGATGGTGCCGGGTTCATTACGATCCACAAGGAATTGAGGCGGCATGGGAAAGGCGAGAAAGGACTGGTGGCAAGCTCCTTTCAGAGTGACGAAGATGGATCTAGGAGACATGACACCAAATAGGGACGGTATGGTCGACAATGGCCTGGTTGAGGGTGACAAAAACATCAGGTCGGAAAAATAGAGACAATCCTGGGATAGCGATGGAATGAAATCTAGGTGCCTAAGTGTGGCTCCAGGATGGAACGACCTCGTCGGGATAGAGGGTGGTGCAACGAGGTAGGCCAGCTACTGTCCAGGTCGGTGAAGCTAGGAGGTGGGGTTGCATCGCTACACTCGTTCGATTGTGACCAAGGGGGAGGGAGATTGAGGGTGGAGGGTTTCCATGCGGCTTGTTCAAGTGGCCTCCAAAATTCATTTTCTTTTAATTTTCAATCCCAATTTATAAAAAAATCCAAAAGTTTAAAGAATACTTTGGATTCTCCCTTTAAACTTATTTCCAAAAGTTTGAATAAAACTTTTACAAACATTAACTTCAATTTTTTTTATTGAGAATAATAAAAATAATAAAATATTATACCATATTTTATTAATCTCAAAATAATTGAGCTCCACCAGATTAACTTTGATGACCATAGTTTGACCTAAAATTGTCCAGATTTAGGTTTATTGAAGAACACAAAAACAAATTGAAACCACATTCTGAAAAAAATTAAAATTTAAGAACCTAAAATAAAAAACCGTTCAACACAACATTGATCAATTTAAAAATTTTAAAATGGTAATTACATGGCCATTTAAAAATGGATTGATGCATGGTCATATCTATTAAAACCATTGTTACACCCTTGACTCAAATTTAAGGTAATTTAATTATTTAGTTGACTCAGAAAAACCACAAGTCCCTCTGATATCACTGTTAGGTACTAGGATGGGAAATGAAAGCAGATGGGATGAGAAATTTTTTTTCATCACTAGAGCAACGAAATATCCTTGACTCTGATGATCTTATCTCAGTACGATCTAAGAACCACACATGGTTTAAATAGAGTACAAAATAAACTGAACGTGTACCTCATTCGGATCTAACATGTGAAATCATGTATCAAGATGACAAAGACCATTTCTTAAAGACTCTGATGTTTAATACCTCTAGATTTCCCACACACACCTCTTGAATCTGCTCTTGCACCGTTCATCAGAATCTGGATGCTAGCGCAGTGCACCAACAACCACTTCGACGTAATGATGATCACCACAAGCCAACTTCTTTGATCCAAGGAGATGGATATTGAAGAAATTACTTGTTGGAGAGAGTCTCTATCTAGGATTTAGGAGGATTTAGAGGCTCTCAATTCCAATTATTGAATAGTATATATGGATTGAACCTTTCTCCACTTATATAGTAAATATCTATAATACTCAGTATGGTTCCCAGCCCCCGTGTAATAAACATTCACTATATAAGTATTATAAATAATTATTTATGAAAAAATAATTATTCGATAAATAATATTTATAATTTATCGCTTAACTGTAATATATATTAAATATATTACATGATAAACTTGATTGTTTAACTCAACACACACCACCTGATAATATTAAACGAACCTGAGATATTTAATTAATATATGTTTGAATAATATTAATCCTCGTATTTACTAAATGGATTGTAAATACATGTCATAAATAAATTTAATGAATTATTCCAAGCATTAATAATTAATGAATTTATTTATTCCTTGGTGATCCATAGAACATGGATAATACCTAGTCTCGTTGTGGGGCCAACCAAGTCCTAAATTCCTATTCAACAGAATATGGAAGATTCTCAAGACACTATTGTGTGTGACCCTCTAGGCCCTTATCTCATTAGTAGTGAATAATATTCACAGAACAAGAGTGGGGTCTAGAAGCCACTCGATCCCCCTATAGAGATAAATAAAAGTCAAATAAATGAATACCTTCCTACAAACACAGTCTATGTAATATAATCTCTTGGTCATCGTTATCTCAATAAAGCAGGATACACACTTGAGTCATCATCCTTTTCCTTGATTTATTATTTTTGATATGTCTGGACGGACTTATGTTTGACTACCATGGCCATGGATTTAATAAAGGTACTACCATCCTAATCAACTAGGCTCGAGATATCTCTTCCTCAACTCAGAAGTGACAAATAATATCTTGATCATTCAATCAATGTCATTTCACCAATAAAATACCCAACATAAACTACCCCACCATGACTTCATCACCATGTTTTTTGTTTTTCATCAAAGTATGCAATCAAATTACATAAATTGATGATTATCTCAAGGTAGGAGGCCAATAAACATGTCTATATATAGAAACAACCAATGACACATGAAACATGTGGTGTTCATATTAGCTGGTCTGTCCACATAATATAAACTACTAGAGATAACCAAGTGTGGACTTCATGAGAATAGGTCTAAATGATTATGATCCCCCAACACCTGATAGCCACACATCATCTATGTCATATTAGAATGATATAATTGCACTATAGGACATTACTTTAAGATTACTGTCATAGTACCTCTAGGTTCTCATTATAGCCTAGGATCTTCTATAACCCTTCGATAAGACATGTAATCAATGGAAATTACAATAAACAAAGCATATTTAGAATTATTCAAACTATTATGGAAAGATGAACACATGTATAACAAACTGCATACATGTAGTGGTGATCAAAGTACAACACATGTTGGGTATACAGAACCCATTTTCAACACTTAAGATATTACTGATATTCCTATGATAGAAAGGTTATAACCAAGTGATAGACTATATTTTTATAAAAAGGTTCACATATATATATATTAAATATTTGGATAAAAATTGACTTAGGTTTAGTCAATTCCAGATACACACAAATATTTAGAATAAGAATAAGTTCCTTAAGACCTAGTGGAAAAAGAAAGTTCTAGAGACACATACTATATAGGAAGGTTAAAACCATAGTGATGCTTTTATATTCACCATGGCTAGTGAAACATTATTCATTGAGAATAATAATTCACACAAGTAAGTAGTATATGTAAATTAGCTATGATTTTCAAGATCATTTAAAATTAAATAATGGATTCCATGTATCAAAGAATAGGGGGATTATTATTGTGAATACTATGGTAGGAACTCAAGTGAGACTATACATGTATGGTACAAGGGAAGTTCCAATAAGGATTGATTGGAAACAAAAAGTCTTTATTCCTAAATAAGTTAGAATTATACTTATCATAGCTAATTTATATGATCATTTTTTAAGCATATGAATCCAAGAACACCCTTCATGGAAGGTGTATATATGAAACAACTAGAAAGGGATGGTGACATCATAAAATTACAATAAGGGTGACAGTTACTCAACTTTAGTTTAGGATTAATGTAATAAATTATATAATATAACATTCATTTGGAATGAATAGACTCCATGTGATTATAAGTGGTTTTTGGGAGAGATATGAGGTTTTAAGTGAAATATGTTTGATAACATATAGAAAATAGCCATTGGTCTTTCAGTTAGTTAATAACAGAATAAAATAATTTCCTCATAGATCAAATTAAAGTATATAGCTAAGTAATATGAGATATTATCTACTAAGTTTGACCTAGTGTCTTCTTATAAATAATCAATCACATATATGTTGAAAATTTATAGAGAAATAAAAGATGGAACAATTCAAGAGAGGATTGTTATCAATGTTACATGGAATAAATGTCTCCTAGAAGACATGAATGGGAATAATAGGAGACTTATGTAGTGAGTTTAATTCCATATGATTTTGCTATAGATCAATCACATATTCCATGATATGTACAAAAAATGGTATTGCTGGAATTTAAATTATAATAGGAAAATATCAGTTATATCCAAGAGATATGCATGGGAAGGATTCAGAACTATACAATTGCACTTGGAGAAGTAAAAATTATATATACCTAGTATATGGAGAAGAAGGGATACAATTTTTTAGGGTATATAGACTATTATTCCTTACAAAAATGTGATCTAATATCGTATCTAGGCTAAGGGAATGAGCGATACAATCTCATACAATCCAGTGGTAGCCATACCTATAAATACCGAGTAAGTTCTAACTTCCGAGGAAGATAATAAGTAGTTATTAAATGCAACGATTTGTTCCAGTTCTTTCAATCACTCATAGTAAGTAAAGTTTTACCATGATGATAAATATTTTACTAGTACTAGCCAAGAAGTCAAGTTATGATAGTAAAAAAAGGATATATTTCTAGATAACATCTCTTGAGAATTTTTACTCCAAGAGGTGAGGTTACACATAGAAAAATATCCATGCAATGGAAATGTGTAAAACCCAGTAACTAAAGACGTGACATAGAAGAAACATGATCTTAATCATGTGAGAGCTAACAAGTATGGTTAGAAAGTTAGATCTATTTCAAGTGGGAGTGTTGCAATAGTGGGTTCCCTAGACCCAACAAAATATAACTTTTCAATTACCATTTCATATATACAATGAGATATGCATGATGTTTACTTACCATTATAGTGTAAATATTTTTTCATCCACTATTTAATTGTAATGTACATAGATTATTTTTCATATAAAAATATTATAGTAGATCCTATGCTATAATGAGAACTTCCAGATACTGTGAAATTAATCTTAAATATACATTCTATGGTATAAATACATCATACTGACTGGGAATTGTATATTTATGACTATCAGGTAATGGAGGATCATTATAATTGATACTTATCCACATGAAGTTCACACATGGCGATATCTAGTAGTAGAGATCATGAGGACATACCTGCCAATAGGAACACGATATGTTTTAAGTATCATTGGATGTTCCTATCTATAAACATGTGTATTGGTCTCCGGACTTGATATCATTATCAGTGTGTGCTATTCGATTGCGTACTTTGATGTACGAAAAAAACCATGATAATAAAATCTTGGAGAGGTATCTTGTGTTGGGTGTATCATTGGTTCTATGACATTGGTTGAATGATCAAGATATAATTTGTTTCTTTTGAGTTGAGGAAGTAATATGTATCAGGCTTGGTTGATCAAGACAGTAATAAATTCATACTTTTCTAGATAAAGAAGTTGAGGGTAAATTTTTCCAGTTATATCAACAAAGAATAAAGAAATAAATGATGATGAAAAAAGTGTGCATATTTTTTTACCAGATATTGAAAGACAAAGAGATTATATTACACAATACATGTTCGTAGGTTAGTTAATATTGTTATAAATATTTATTACATCTTTAAGGGCCTTGATGGGTTTTTAGACTCCAATATTGCTCTATGAATATTACTCCCTTCTATCAAGATAAGGGCCTAGAGGGACACAAAAAATAGCATATTCAAGAGTCCTCTCTACTCTAGTTAATAGGTATATAGAACATGGTTGTAAGGACCTAGCCTTAAACATTGCATTGTCTTGAGTTTTAGTCAAGAATTTACTATCTTTCACATTGAGGATATTTTCGGTTTATATTTTTAGAGAATTAGGTCATAATTCATACCTAGCATCCCATATTATTTCAAATAGGATTATTTTTAAATAGTATCCATTTCTTTCATAATTTAAATATTTTAAAACAAAACAAGGATTATTTTTTAAAAAATATCCTCATAACACCCAAATTGAATTATTTATTTCTCCTATCCATCCTTATACCCTATTAAAAAAATTTAAATATTGGGATGAACATAAAAATCTCATTAAGGGAAATAAAGGAAGGAAACAAACCGTTAGTCAATGATTATTTTAAACTCATGATTTTTTTTCACAAAATCATACTTTTTAACCATAAAACATAAACTCTTTAGCTTACCTCATGAAATAATAAGATCACTATAAAAATCTTTAGTAATCATAAATAATAAAGGTAACTTGTGTCATCCATATAATTCTTAAATTTTAGATTTCATGACTACATAGGTAGTAACCATCATGGTTACATTTGGAATACCCATCACAGTATATTCCCTAAATCTATTAGGATAAAACCTATAATTTAACTCTATTTCATTACCCAATGAATTAGTGAGATATCATAGTCTCACACACCCTTGGTTTATAATGTAACCACCCATAATCATAAACTATTCTCAATATCCATAACATAATCATAACAAATAAAATAATCATAAAGGGAAAATAACATTTCCACTTTGAAATTACATTTCATTTTTACAAAGCAAAACACTCATAAATGGAAACACATTATTTGAAAATAAAATGGTAAAACTATAATGGAATAATCAAAAAACTAAATATAAATAAAATAGGTAAAATAAATTCATTCCATATAAGTTAAAAAAACATTACATTTGGATTTTGTAAAAATAGTTGAAAAGGGTAACTTTTAAAGAGGTTTTTAAAAATAAAGTTCCTTACCACTTCAGAAATACTTGAATTAAAGAATAACATTAAATAAAAATTTAAATATCACTATAATATAGTAAATCATGATATAAAATGTCAAAATGGTTTAATATACACCTTATAGGATAATAAAGTTAGATAACATCAAGATATACCTCAATGAAATGAGATTGAGATGGAGTCCCTTACCTTGAGTCCGACTCATCTCGTACATTATTCATCTTCCTGAATAATAAACTTTGGTTAATTTTTACTTTCATAAGAACCTTTTTATGTTTACTATTATCTTTATATCACTTATTACAATGTTATAACAATTAATTAATTATTTAAACTCACATCGGACGTTTTTTCAATATTCAATACTTGAGTTCAAGATAACTCTAGTATGATTTCAATAGTCAAAGTAGTCATGATTAAATCCTATAAAAAATAATATTCATGGAACAATAATAAAATTTATACATAAATAATGATTTTAAATCAAACAATTTATGTATGGTTATGAAAAATGAACAAGATTATAATCATGGAGACGGTAAGCCGTACGTACGGATGACAAACATTTCCATTTTTTCAATGATAATTATGGAAAGAAGTTAAGAATTTTTTTTATCTTGATAGAATTATCATAATATAATTAATATAATTTAAATATACTTATATATTATTCAAGTGAATTGGTGACTAAAAATATCACATCGCTTCATGGAGGTGATAATCCACACATACGCACGAACGATGTTATCATTTTTATGTGCAAGGAAAGTAAGAACATAATTGATATACTATTCTCTCATAATGATAAATATGTCATTAATATTAAATATTAACATTAATTACATCATTATAAATATCTATGAAATATGGTTATGAAAAACAAATTATATCAGTTCATGGAGGTGATAATTCACACATAGGCATGAACAATGAATTATTTTCCCATTTTATAGAAGTGGATATGGTTTTAGATGATGATATTAAAATAATAACATATAAATATATTGAATATACTAGAGTTATTATTTTATCATGTATGAATATGATTTTTAGGAAGTTGAAGAATAAGTAAAATAAAATCACCTAAATAAAAACGTTACCTTTCCTTTGAAATATCACCTTTGATTAACACCTTTACACCTATAAAGAGAGTGTTTTCACTAAAATAAGGCCTCTAGAAAGTGGGTAGGTATTCTAGGAAGGGGTTTGGGAATATATTGGATGAAAAAATGGTTTTTAAGTGTTAGGAATAGAGACGAACCGGTGCCCGTTTATAGGATAGGGGAGGGGAACTCATGGAATTATTAAAAGTATTAAATTTATATAAATTCATTTTCTATTCCAAATGGATCGAAACTAAATTATTTAAATGGTATGATTATTTTGGGTTGAAATAAATTCATCCAATTAAAATTATAAAAGTTTTGATAATTTCATAATGTTATATTTTTGTTTTAACCCTTATTAATTCTTATCATGACATTATGTAATTTTCAATTTGAGATTAAATATAATTACTATAAAATTACAAACGACCAAAAATGAGTCATTAATGAAATTTTTAGACTTAACCCAATCATTAGGATTATTTTTTTAAATTTTATCTCATTTAATAAAATATTATTTATTTTAAAATATCATAAATGTCTATTTTGACACTATTTAGTAATTAACCTTTAAATAATACCATAAAAACTTGATTCCTTTAAAAACATTACTTTAACTAATACATAAAATTTCAAAGGTATACAAAAAATTCTTTAATGACATAAAATATTTCAAATAATATTTATTTTAATATTATTAATATCATTTATTTGATTCTTCATTTAATAAGTTAATTACTACATCATCATTGTGTTACTATTAAATTTAATTATTTAATGTATAAAAATTATAAATAAATTATCATGATGTATATAGACATTTTATCTTTAAAATTACTATTTATAGTTGAATTTATCTTCTATATAAACCTATATTAAAAATGATTTAGTTTTTAAAAATACGAGTTTTACATTTTTAACTAATCTTTAAATAAAATATAATAAATGTCATATTCTTACCCAATTGGGTTAAAAGATTATAATTTAAGCCTAAGGTTGATTTTTATAAACACCCACTCATCCAATTAAATTAGGAAAAGTGTTAGGGTAATTTTATGACATTATAATATTATTTTACTTGTAATTACCTGAGTTACCCTTAATTGTGGTAAATAAAATACTAAAGTTAATATTCACAAAAAAAGATGTTGATCCTATTAGACTAAAATTTTCATACTGATTAAAAACATGTAAGTAAATTTTTAAAAATTCAATTCACAAAAGTGGCTAAATTTAGTTTTAATGCTAATCATGCAGATGTGGGGAAAAATTGGGTAAAAGTGACGTTCAAAATTTCAATAAGGTCTTATATCTAATTTCAATATAAAAATTATTCCAATTACCTAAATTGTATTAATAAAGGTATTATTGATATATTTTGACTTTAAAAATCTGTTTAAATCCTAATAATTATTAAAAAAAATAGTTTTTGACAACAATACAATATTGTTCACTAGTCATCAAAAAATGAAACATTTCAAAAAAATACCAAAAATTCAACCAATTTTTTTTTGATAATAATATTCTAAAAGAGAATTTTATTTTTTCAAATAGGATTTATAAAAGTGACAAAACCTATTTTTAAAGTGGGTTCTCTATTAAAAGACGGTAAAACCTCATTTTTAGAAAAATACTCATTTTATCTTTAAAATTTATTTTTTTCTTATATAATGTCTCGAAAACACATAAGATGAATTTTAGACATTATATTTGATATACACATATATATATATATATATTTATTAAATTTAATTTAACAAGAGAGTTTTAATAATTTATTGGTATAAAACACACTTGTGCACATTTAAATAGTTGTTCAGAAAAAAAAATCCTTTTATTTTAAAAAGGGTTTTACATTAATTTATAATTAATTGTACACCAAAAAATTAATTATATATACAATTTTAAACCATATTTTCATAATTAAGTTACTAATGTTCATTTCCATCATTCTAACTGTTAGGTTTTAATGGTAATATTTAAATATTATTTAGTTCGCTTAAGCTCAATATCACGCATCATGTATGCTATTGAGCACAATGTTTCATTTTAAAAATTGGAGATGTTACATTCTACCCCATTTATAAATTGAGTCATCACAATTTGAACTCGGGATAAAAAACTATGGTTTAAATTTTCAAAATACCCTTATTGAAATCCCATATCCGAAGAAGGGTCAATAAAACTTACACTTAAAAAGAAATAAAGGAAAGTATGATGGTCACATGATATAACACATACTAGGTTTCCATGTAGGAAAACATATACATGGAAGATAAAACTAACCATCATGTTTTGATGAAAAGTGATAGAAAACATGGTTATGAGAAAGTTAAAAATCACAAAACCATAGATCTGTGACTGGTTAAAAGGTCATTAATCCATTAGTAAGAAAATTAAGCAGATAACGTTTTTAGGATACATTTCATTGAGTTAGGGAATTAATTTACTTCATATAATAAGAACATAAATAAACATGCTTACTTGAAAAGTAGAGTTTTATACTTTTTCAATTTCCACCATAAACTCATATTTCTATCTAAATGATGAGTTTTCAAGATGATTTTTTTCATGCCGGAAGCACTAGAATCAACTTATAGATAATCATATAATCCCCAAATGATTAACTATATATTTATACTCTATTTATACATTATCAAAAACCCAAATGGTGTGGTTAATATAAGATAATTTCAAAAAAATAATAAATAATTATATGATGGAAAACTAATTTAATCTCAAAAATTCAATAGTGTTACCCATAGTTCAAAATAAACCATTCAATAAATAACTATATTTAAAATTAAAGAGAAATATTATAACTAATATTAATAACCAAGAATCACAAGGATTTAATCGCATAATCTTTCAAGATAAAATTAAAATATTTATCTCTAATGACATCAATTACTCTTAAAGTCTCATACAAAAAATAAAATATCCTAATCACATATTCTCCAAGATAGGTTAATCATTTACATAAATAACTTGAATCACCTTACGTGAATAATATTATCATAGATTTTTCCATAATATAACTCAAAAATTATTACTCAAATAAAATACCATGGTATTTTATTTTCCATGATTATATATAGTTCCCAAAATAATGAACATCTTTCAAAACAATATTAATCAGTTAATCATCAAATCATTTCCTAATACCAAGGTTATCTATTTGATAAAACATATGTTACCAAAATAAAATTATTATACATTTATAAAATCATTTAACTAAAAATAAAAATTCAAACTAATCCGAACTGCACATAGGCCAGTGGTAGGCGATGCACTCTTGTCGCCCTTCGGTTGTGGGTTTAATTCCCACGGCCTTTCCAGATGTGATGGGTTATCACTCATATTATAGTTCCCCCTTTTTCTAAAACTATACATTTACCAAAATTTAATAAATACCTGAAAAATAACCATAACATGTTTTAACCTCAATGTTTATCTTATACCTTTCCTTTTTCATGTCAAAAAGTAATAAACCATAACTACCTCAAAGGTTAAAGTCTCAAAAAATATCGTTAATAACCTTAAAATTTCATAACATAAAGCCTAAAAAGGGATTGTAAGACATTAAAGTTATAATCAACCTTAAAATTATAAACTCATGGTGATATTCGTAACTCTTTATAAAACATCCTAAGTTTTAAAGTTTTCTAAACCATCCTTTGATTCCAACTCTAAGGACCCGACCTTAAACATTACAAGATGATGAGTTTTAGTGGAGAATTTATTTTATTTCACATTGTGGATATATTCATTTTATAGTTTTAGATAATTAGGTTATAATTCATTCATAACATCACACTTTATTACAAATAGGATTCTTTTAAAACAATATCCATTTCTTTCATAATATAAACCTTTTAAAATAAAACATTTTTTTTTCATAATAGATCTTCATAACATCCAACTTGACTTCTATAATGACCCAATGTTTTATAAATGGAAATTCATATTTTATAAATATTTCATATTATCATATGAAATCACAACATAATGAACTACTAAGTTCTATGTAACCTTTAAACATAAGTTTGTCACTTTTTGTGTTTGGAATTTCAAAAACTCGACATACAATGTTGTGATCAGTAAGTTATTTAGAGACCAGTTAGAAAAACTTAATTTTTGGTGAATAGTAACCTACCCTTATGAATATTAACATACCCTTATGAATTGTTATATAACCTAATGAATAGTAGCATTACCTAGTATAGTATAAAAATAATAGTCAAGGTAAAGTATGATGTACCTATATTTTAGAATAAGTAAATGAATGTTTTAAAACTATTTTTCTAATAATAAATTATGATTTTAATTAAATATTAAATTAGTCATATTTAGAATTTTTTTGAAAAATAGATTTCATTTTTGGATTCTACACGTCAAAAAATGGTTAGGGTGAATTTTTGATATTTTTCTAAAATACTTGAATTTTTTATGAATAGTAAAATATGAGACTTTGCTATTAATTATAAATAATTAATTTATTGAGTCATTGATGATGATTTACTGATGTAAGCCCTATTGATTCTAAATCACATGCATTTATTACTATTATTGGTCATGGAATACTTACTATTTCTTATCTTGTGATGAAATAATAAATTAATGATTATAATATTATGAAAACCCTCCTCCGATTGACTGAATGATATTAAGTTATAAATCAAAACATGTTATTTGTAATCAAACCCATTGATTAACCAAAACTGTTATCACTAAGGTTTTATATAATAACCCATTTTCATTCCAAATAACCAAATGATTTTTATAACTATTTAATCTCTTGGATGTTCACTAATAACATACAACTTCAATTCTAGACAACCACTTTCATCTTACATGTTTACCCAAACATGAATATAAGTGAACCTATCTTTTAAAACCAAGCAAGAAACTGGACCTGAACAATGAAATTGAACCTTATAACCAATTAAAATGATCTTAAATTAACTTAAAAAATGTTATTCTAAATATTTTACATATATAAGAGGTTCTAGACTTGTTAATTAATAAACTTAATTTGTTTATTCAGGTCACTAATAACAAGTGGAGAACACCACCAAATTTAAGGAAAGGGATCCTTTCCATTTCTCTCTTAATCATGATTGTCCTCTATGATATGCCTTTTTATGGGTAATTATAAATTATGGGGTATATTTTTTCACCTCCCCCATACTACCCTCATGTTTTATAAGTGATGATAAACCCCTTATCTCTCTCATCAATCCCTCTTAGGTAAAGCTGACACCATGCTGATAAACAATAACGAATTCTACCCGAACCTCCTTTGTTCTTTCAGGTTGTCTTATCTTTCTTTATATAAAAATGGTTTTATATTATATATTAATGTGTATCTTCTATGTTTTGTTTAGTTAAAAAAAATTCATTTATCAAGACTCTTTCATCACTTTATTTCAGGGATATACATGTTATTAAAAGATTCCCTCCTTAGAACTTTCTAAGAAGTAAGCCTATTTTAAGGGAACTTCCTGAATTTTTACCCAATTTCAAGTGCACTATATATTCTATTTTAAGCCACTATTCTCTTTATAAAATAATTATTTTTATTATGAAAACCTTATTGGTTCAATTTTGGTTTTATATAAAATATTATCCTTTTTTAGATTTTAATGGATCTATCATATTTTCCTCAAACTGCACATTTTTTAAATGGTAATGTTTCTCAAATACATTTCTTATATATTGTCACTTATGTTTGACATCACTTACCATGTTATATGCCTATTTTACCTTATTAACTTACATTTATTTTATAATACCCTTTTTCATGGGCACTTTAATGATACACCCATTGGCTATGCTTTATGTCATGATTGTGGTACCCAATTCTTTCTATGGGTACCCTTATGTTTATGTATGGTTGATTATGTATGATTATTTATGTGGAAAGAATATTCATGAAAATGTTGATATGAGTGTTACCAGATAGCACTCCAATGCATTGTGTAAAGTTAAGTCTCATGATATGTGATGTGAAACGGGATTGGCGGTTATCCTTAACTCGTACTATAATAGGAATCAGGATTGGCGGTTATCCTTGACCAGTACTAAAATGGGAAACGAGATTGTCTGTTAGCCTTAACCTGTACTAAAGACATGTTTTATGATTATTCCATAGTTATATGATTCCATGTTTACATAATCCAATTCTTATATGATATTATTTCATATGTTACATGATTTGGATATCATTATGTCATTCCTTCTAACTCATGTGCTTAAGATGTATCCTTATATTCATTCCCTTACTAGGCTTTTTAGCTCATCCATTTGTTCATGTGTTCCCTAGGGTACCCTGTGCAGATGTAAGGGATCAAAGGAAGTTATGAGATCTTTATAGAGATTAAATAAATAAGTGTTTTTAACCTCATGTTTTATGTTTTATGTACCTAGTCTTCCATGACACTAGACTTAATGATCCTTGGCTTGTACTTTGATGTATTATTATGCTTAAAATCATGTATTGTTATGTGAAAAAGGATAGGGTGGCTATAACTTTTTTATTTCTTCTACCCATCCTTATAATTTGTGAAAAACATTTTAAAACTCAGGATGAGCACAAAAATATCATTAGCGGCATTAAGAGAAGAAAATAAACTGTTAGTCCATGAACATTTCAAACTCATGAAAACATTTTCAAAAAATCATACTTTTCACCCATAAAACATAGACTCTTTAGCTTGCCTCATGAAATCATAATATTCCTGTAAAGATACATAGTAATCATAAATCATAAAGGTAACTTGTGGAATTCATATCATTCTCACATTGTATATTTCATGAATACATATGAAGTAACCATTATGGTTATATTTAGAATACCCATCACAGTATATTCCCTAAATATCTTAAGAGAAACCCTAATTTTTAAATCTGTATCCTTACCTAGTGAATTAGAGATCTATAATAGGATCACCCACCATTGTTTTATCATGAAACCACCAATACTCATAAACTATTCCCAAGAATCATAACATAATCATAACACATAACACAATCATAAGGGGAAAATGACATTTCCACTTTGAAATTACATTTCATTTTTACAAAGTCACACACTCATAAATAAAAACACATTATTTGAAAATAAATTGGTAAAATTATAAAGGAAGAATAAAAAAATTAAAGAGACATAAAATTGTTACAATCCATTCATTCCATGTAAGTTAAAAAAACTTTCATTTTGTCTTTTGTAAAAATAGTTGAAAAGGGTAACTTTTAAAGAGTTTTTTTTAAAAAATCCCCTTACCACTTGAGATACACTTGAATTAATTATAAAATTAAAAAAACATTAAATATCATTTTAATATAGTAAATCATTATATAACATTTTATAAGGGTTTTATATTCACCTTATAGGATAATAAAGGTGTATAATATCAAGATATGCCCAAATGAAAGGAGATTGAGAAGAAGTCTCTTACATTGAGTTTGAATCATCTCATACATTGTTTATATTCCTAAATAATAAAAATAGGTTAATTTATACTTTATTTAGAACATTTTTCATGTTTTTTTATTCTCTTTATATCACTTGTTACAATGTTATAACAATTACTTAATTATTTAAACTCACATCAAACGTTTTGTCAATATTCGTTACTTGAGTTCGTGATGACTTTGGTATGATGTCAATAGTCAAAGTTTTCATGGTTCCATAATTTAAAAAATAATATTAATAAAATAATAATCAATTTTATATGTCAATTATAATTCTAAATCAAACCTTTTATGCATGGTTATGAAAAAAGAACAACATTATAATCATGGAGATGGTAGGTTGTACGTACGCATGACTAACATTTCCATTTTTCAATTATCATTATGGAAAGAAGTTAATAATTTTTTTATCTTTCAATAATTTTCATAATATAATTAATATAATTTAAATATACTTATATATTATTTAATTTATTTTTTTATTAAAAATAAATCACATCACTTCGTGGAGGTGACAGTTTACACATACGCAGAAACAACATTATCATTTTTATGTGCATAGAATTTAAAAATAATAATTGATGTATTATTCTATTATAATGGTAAAAATATCATTAATATCACATATTAACTTTCATTCCATCATTATAACCTATATTGAGATATGGTTATGGAAAATAAATTATATCAGTTCGTGGAGGTGATAATTCACACGTACACATGAATGATTAATTATTTTCTTATTTGATAGAAGTGGAGATGAATTTAGGTGATGATATTAAAATAATCACATCTAAGCATATCAAGGATACTAGAATTATTATTTCATCATGTATGAAGAAGATTTTATGCAAGTGTATCAAGAAATAAAATAGAAACACTTAAATAAAAACACTACCTTTCCTTCAGATGATCTCCTTTAATTAACACCTTTATTCCTCTAAGGAGGGTGTTATGACTAAAATAAGGCCTCTATAAAGTGGGGAGTAATTATTTGAAGATTTTTGGGTATATATTTGCCGAAAAAATGGGGTTTTGAGTGTAAGGGATAGATATGAATGGGTGACCTTTTATAGGATAAGGGAGGGGAACTCATGGAATTATTAAAAGTATTAAATTAATATAAATTAATTTTATATTCAAAATGGATAAAAACTAAATTATTTAGAATATAGGTTGGTTTTGGGTTGAAATAAATTCATCCTATTAAAATTATATAAGTTTTGATAAATTTTTAATCTTATATTTTTGTTTTAACACTGTTTAATTCTTACCGCGACCTTATGTAATTTACAATTTTAGAGTAGATATAATTACTATAAAATGAAAAATGAAAAAATTGAATCATTAATAAAATTTATATACTTATCCCAATAATTTTTCCTATGTTTTTTTGTATTTTATCTCATTTAATAAAATATTATTTATTTGAAAATCACAAAAATGTCAATTTTGACAATATTCAATAATTGACTTTTTAAAAATATCATGACAACTTGATTCTTTAGAAAAAAAACTTTAAAACATCCCTAAAATGTCAAATTCATTCATAAAATTCGTGGATGGCATAAAATATTTAAAATTATATTTATTTTATTATGATTAATATCATTTATTTGATTCTTCCTTTAATAAATCAATTACTACGTCATTATTATGTCACAATTAAATTTAATTATTCAAAGTCTAAAAATTATTAATAAATTATCATGATGTATATATACATTTTGTATTTCAAATGACTACTTATAGTCTAATTTTTCTTCTATATAACCCTATATTAAAAATTATTTAATTTTAAAAAAATATGAGTATGACAATTTTAACTTATCTTTAAATAAAATATAATAAATTTTGTATTCTTACCCAAGTGGCTTAAAAAGATTATAATTTCAGAAAAATTTTTATTTTGGTCGAAACCCACTCATCTAATGAAATGAGTACAAGTTTTAGGGTAATTTTATAATATTATAATATTATTTCTACCCTTAATTACCTGATTTACCATTAAACATGGTAAATAAAATACTAAAGATACTATTAACCCAAAATTAAGTTGATCAAATTAGAAAAACAAATCAATATTTATTATAAACATGTATGTATTCTTTTTGAAATTGAATTAATAGAAGTGGCTAAATTAATTTTTACTCTAATCCTGAAGATGTGGTCAGAAGACGGGTAAAAGAGACGTTCATAATTTCAACAAGTTTTTATATATAATTTCAATATAAAAAATATCACAATGACCTAAATTAGATTAATAATTGTATTATTGATATATTTTTACTTCAAAAATAAGTTTATAGTTTAATAATTATTTAAATGAAAAATCAGTTTTCACTGTAATGTAGTATTTTTCACTATTCATCAAGAAATGAAATTTTTCAAAAAAATACCAAAAAGTCAACCAAAGTAAATTTTGATAATTCAATTCTAAATAAGAAGTTATTTTTTTTCAAATATAATTTATATAATTGACAAAAACTAGTATTAAAATTGGTTCTCTATTAAAAGAATTTAAAATTACATTTTTAGAAAAAATACTCTTTTTATCCACAAAATTGAATTTGTTCATATATAATGTATAGAAAAAACATAAGATGAATTTTAAGTATTATATTGAATATTATATATATATATATAATTAATATAATCTATAAGAAAGATTTATTAATTTATTTGTATACAATATACTTTTTCACATTATATAGTTTTTCAGAAAAACATTTCCTTTTATTTTAAAAGGGTTTTACATTCATTTATAATTAATTGTACACCAATTAATTAATTATATATGCATGTGTAAACCATATTTTCATAATTTAGTTAATACTATTCATTCCCATCATTCTAATAGTTAGGTTTTAATGACAACATTTAAATGTTATTTAGTTGTTCACCTAAGCTCGATGTTGTGTATCATGTACGCTATTAAGCATAGTGTTTCCTTTTAAAAACATGGGATGTTATAATGGTGCCCCCAAACATGGAGTCTAAGAGTTATCCAAGTTTTATTGATCAATGATAAAAAAATGAATTCATTATTATTCATGTAATGAATGATTTGGTTTATTTTATTTATTAAATGTATTTACAAGTGTTTAAGTAAATATAAAGAATAATAATATTTGAATGAATATTATTTTAATATTTGAGGTTAATTTAACATTAGATGGAATTAATAATTGAGTTAAATGAATCCGTTCTATCACATAATATAATTAATATATGTATTATAGATATGTGATAAAATATAAATAATATTTATGATGCAGTTAGTTCATCATAATTTTTTATATATTGCTTATTTAGTGGGAATTTTATTTTTGGTGGTCAATAAAACCTTTCCAGGTATTTTCTCAACCCACTATATAATAAGGAGATGATAATCTCATTACATCACTACTCATTCCAATGAAACGAGAGCTACTATATCCCCCCACATTCTAGAGATAGAAATTCTATGTCTGAGTGTTGAACCAAGAATGCCTTCGATGGAATGAAGGAATGGGATTGTGGTGATCATTACAACATTGAAGAGATCATTGGAGCTCTGTGATGGAACCCCAAATCCAACAAATGACATGTGTTCTATTTCAAAGAGTGTGTATAGATGGTCTAGAGGTGTTTTAATTCTGATCCTTCAAGCAACAGTCACTTGTGATGAGCTGCTATTGAGCATGCTCTGATTTGGAAAGAGGTACACATTTCAATTTATTTTTCTCTGCACTATTAATTCATTTAAGATATTAAGTACCATTCTAGGGATCAAATAACAAAAAACGAAATGTTCTATCATCTCAGTGATGAAATTTTTTAAATCCCTATCCCACCATCTTCTTCTTTACGCCACAGTACCATCACCAATATCCAATAAAGAAGACACTAAGGATGAAAAAATGAAAATAAAACCTCTAACTATCATAGGGTCCACATTGTATTCCATTGAATATTCATCCACTATGTGAAATTTTTTTTTTCTTATTGTCTATGACTAGAACCCCTTTATTCTTGAAGAATCTGATTTCACCACATATCCCCTCAATACCGACGAACCCATATCACTACAAAGAGTAGTAAAAACATGAAAATACCTCTATAAATTTCCCAAGAATCCATAATATCTAAATTTATTTGGTTCCTCTGAGAAAGTACGCTTTTGTTCCCAATATTACCATAATAAAAATTGGTAAATGGACCTTTAATAAATATTTCATACGAATTAGAATAGGTCTACTACTAAGATCCATTACCATGGTTTCTACCATGAGACCAACCCTACATTATATTCCCTTTATAGGGACCCTTAAAACCACCAATAGGAGTAGAAAAGACTCCCACCAACCCTAAATTTCCAACCAAGTAATTACCCAACATAAAATATATATCTAGAACATCAGTAAATGCGGTGCTTTTCAACAGAAAAACCTTGTATTGAATATCAAGTTGAAGACCCATCCCATATATTTAATCATTTTGTTTCTCATTCGATACCATATTAGGTTAAAAGTGAACAAACTCAGCAAAGCAATTGACATAATGAGTTATAATTCATTTACATTTCTTGAGTTTAAGGAACTACACTGATTTATCCCACACCATTGAGTCCATATAGAAATTATCCTTGAAAATATCCCAGTAGTGGTTTCACTACAAGACCATAATCTTCCCTACCTAAACTATCAAGTCCCAAAACCATCTAATATGACATTAAATCTTGAAAGTAATATAGTTCACCTTAATATAATTAGGCATATCCATGAACTCAAAGAGCTTCTCAAAATTATTCATGCAAACCTACACATCCCAAAGATCATTGGTACCCTAGAAAGATGGTGATTTGAGATGAATAAACCCTCATGTATGATATTTTATATCATTCCTCTAGGGTAAAATATCTTTTTAATGAGTTGTAATAGGTTACATTACCTAGAATAGAGCTTAGACAACATACACCACAATCTCTATAAGGTTATGATAAATTGAAGGGTCTACTTTCTATGGTTCACTAGTAGATCCCTCCTTGGGTTTATTGAAATTTCTTCTTGGGGGAATGGCACTAAAAAAAATCAAGGAAAACATTAGTTTTGAGACATGAGATTATCAAATCTATCAAGAGGAATTCAACATGGTTATTCAAAACTAAAATAAAATCCCAAGAAAAGTCTTGAATCAAAATTCAATTTTCCTCAAAGACACTATTATCAATAACCCCATGGTAAATTAAACCTCATTTCAAAGATTTATTTCCATTAAATCACTCATAATATACCCCTTAATTCCCAATAATGTTGTACTAGACTACATACTAACATCAAAGAGGAGATAGAACCTCATTTGATACAAATTTATTATGAACCAACCAATATAACCCATATAAATGGTACCTGAGTTGATATTGACATAAATTGAAGGGAATTACTGATCCCTATAGGATGGAAAGAAGACCATGACATCGATAAAAGAAAATAGGGAATCATTTTCCAAAAGAGTTACAAATAATATAAAAGCCACAAATAAATGAACAATAACATAGTTGGTATGATAAGAACTACATAGGAGAAAAAAGGTCCACAAAACCCTGATAAAAATTTTAAAGATGGAAAGGAAACTCGAAATAACTAGTGGATTACAAACTTCATATTTTTCTACAAGATTCTAAATATCCCACGAGCTAAGTACACCCTCCACCTTCAATTGGTTCTTTCCCTTTATCGATACCAAACATAAGGAAATCTAAAAATTACCAAAGGAAAAGGGATGGTGTGAGCTATAATTTTAGTAGGATTCCACCAATAATTTTAGAATATATCCATATTAGATAAACCATTTATGATAAATGTAAATAAAACATAGAATAGAAACATTTTCACGGTTTATATCAAAATTAACTTAAAGAAAAATTTCCATTTACTTATAGAAAATAGGTAAAATAGTTCAAGTGGGCATTATCAAGTATCATTTTGAAATAGAAATAAATTAAATACTTATCAAAAGATTTCATGAATAAAAATTTAGATCAAAACTGACATGAGTAAAACATTCATTTCACAAGGCATGAAAAAACAGTTCCAATCAAAGCACCATGAACTCTAGGAAAATGAGGATATAATAATGGATCTAAACCATTGGTATAGGTTAGAGAACCGTTGGTATATCCTATACTAACAGTTCTCCAAAATATTGGCTATAATATCATGGGTATTAACCTATACCAATGAATTTAAGTAAACTATTGGTATAGGACACCTGGGTTTACATTTTACCAAATGTCTTATAAAACCATTGGTATATACCTATACCATTGTATTTGTAAACCATTGGAATATCCTTTCCTATTTTCACACTATAGCAATGATTCTGTAAACCATTAGTATAAACCTATACCAATGGTTTGAATAACTGTTGGTATAGAATTACCTTACCTTGATATCCAATATCATCCCCACCTTTGTAAAATAACTAAAAACATTAGCAAGCCCCTAAATCCCCCACCTTGGCACAAAAACTTCAAACATCATCAAAATACCACACCTGAAAACTCAAATACCCAAACCAATTTCATCCAATATATAAAATTCCTCAAACTAATTAATTCATTAAACTAGTTATAACACACATTTAAAACGTCACATATATTTATTCACATCCATTCATTAAAACATCACGTGTCATAAATATTAGTAAAAAATATAAAGGATCAATCTATATTTCATCACAACCAATATAGACACAATAATCATCACCAACACCACCACCACCACCACCATCTTCACCCTCATTCTCACCATCATCCTTAGTGTCACTGTTACCATCACCATCTCCATCACTAAGAACATCATCATCCAAACTACCAATAGAACCATTGGTTAATGAATTATATAATGAACCCATTATCAAAATGTATGTATCACAAACCACATCATTATCTAGTGTATGTAACAGACATAAGGCTGCCATAAATTTCATAAATTCTTATTTGGCCTTTTGATTCTATTCACGCTCCTTCAAGACCATTTTTTGGCCTATACTGCCTCTATATGAGCCTGTGATGCCTCTTCATGAGTTGTTTTCAACTCGATGCTACCAGAACTAACATCTGAAGTGGTCCAATATCTAGTGGGGATAATACTATTCTCTGACCATTAATGTAATATCCCATGGTGCTCATATCTTAATACTTGATGAAATTGATTTTTTGTCCCAAAGTTATCAGCTTCCTACTCATCAAGGGCCTCCAAATCACACTATTAAAAATATAAATGAACTATTTAGTTAAAAAATATATATTAAAATTTTAAATTAACAAATTAAAACTTACAATTTATTGTCGTGCTTGTTCATTTACCACACTTCCATCTTTTTTCTTTATTTTTGAGATTTTTTTTGCACGAGGCACATGTCCTTCAATATTAAATACCTCCCTATAAAATGTAATTGAATATATAAAACCATTATTAATACAATATTTTTTAACAAAATTAAGTCATTATAACCAATATTTAATTGAAAATTAAAAACCAAAACCAACTAAATTAATTTTAAAAAAAATGTGTTGTATTATCCCCAACCATGTGAAACTATATTCAATAAAATCAAAATGAATAGGGAGTAGACATATGAATCTATACCATAAAAAAAATCTATGTGAAAGGGGTAGATAATTAAATGAAATATATAGAAAAGAAAAAAATTTCATTTTATTTACAAAGGATAAATGAGTAGAATTAACTATAAATCAATACATTAATTTTAATAAATTAGTGTTAAAAGGGGGCATGTTAATTATTATAGTATTATAAGAAAAATAAGAAAGGGTATAATATTGTAAAAAAGTAGTTTATGTGTTGGATTTTATGACACAATAGTTATATTTATTGGCAAGGTTATGTATAATGATATTAAAAGACACGGTGAATCAGAAGGTGAAGAGGATGGTTACCAGACACATGGGACCCATATTTAGATTATTCAAGATGTTTAAAAATGTGTTATTTGTGTTTTTATAGATGTTAATAGGTTTTATAAGGACTATTAGTCAAATTCAAGATGTTGATTATGTGGACATTCAAATGTTGATTCCATTGGTGGAAGTGGATGTTGTTTATGAAGTTATATATTTTAGAATATTTCTTAGAATAGGAGATAATATTTTTATGGAATTAAATTTAATATCCATAAATTATTGAATGACCAGTCATTTGTGTGAGATGAGATTATTTATATTATATTTTTCCTATTCAATAGTATAGATGGGTTAGGTTTTATTGAAAATAAACATCCTCCTATTATGTGGTGTGAATATTTTGTGAAGGATAACTATCAAGACATTGAATATGCTCTAGTGAAGATTTCAACCAGAAGGTTTATTATTATTCATGAGATATTAAATCCAAGTTATGAAATTTTTAATTAATTATGGTGGGATTATAACTATGATATTCATTATGAATTGTGTGATAATATAATTGATAGATTAATTATAGGATAAAGAGATCCTAGTTGAGAGATTAATTATTGGTTTAATGATATTCTATGTGATGGATTTATTTTTGTTTAGAAGAGATTTAAAGTATTTAATTATTCCTTATTGAATAGGCTAGGAAAGGTTTCATCCTATATTTATATGATTTTGTATTAGTTAAAAATTATTCCATCAAAGATAATTTACTGGGACATGATCATATAGCTGGATGAGTTTCAAACCCAATAACTTTGTGATGCATTAAAAATGTAAAAAATAACTAATTTGATACCATTTAAAGCTATTGGAAGTAAATAGGGTTGGAATAAAGAAAAATATTTATACTTGAAGTGAAAATTCCTGAAGATATATTCAATAAATATATAAATGATCTAGAAGCACTAATCATTCAAGAAAAATAAATCTAGTTGAATATATATATTATAAATATTACTTGACTAAATAAATTAATAATAATATGAAAAAAGTATATATTTTCATAATTTACACCTAATTAAATTCAACTATTGAAGAAAAATACCTATTTCTTCTCAAGTTCCAGCATCGTAATCCCCCCAAAAGTGCAGAAGTATTTCGTAGCATTATTGTTTTTTTAATTCTTTTTAAAAATTAATAAAAATAATTTTCAAGAATAAAAAATGGAGAATTAATGTAATTCATCATATTTTCATTTAAATAAATCAAATTATATTAATACCTTAAACTCAGTACTCTTCTTACAAGAATTTATTTCATGAAAATGTGTTAATAGATTCTCATTCATTATAGGTATGACCTCTAAGTCCATTACAACTCTAGATACATTACCATTATATGACTCATGCTTATATACTTTACACATATCTCCTAATTCCATGAGCCATATAGTCTTCTCATCCTCACCATCTAGAAAATTATAATAAAGCTACAACAAAAATAATAATTCATATAAATACAATAATAATAAAAAATTAAATAAAACTATTTTCCATACACATATTGGTGCCTAAGAATTATCATTTACTTCATTTTAAAGGTGTATATAGGAGATTGTACTGATGGGATAGAGGTTAGAGTAGTTGGTAATATTCTCCATAAAACTCCTTTATTCCCACCCTATTTTACTAATAATTTGGTTTTCCTCATTATACTCAACCATCGACTGTGTGTGGCAGTTTCACACTTTATAAATGTGTGTACGCCCATCCTAGCTAGTGGTAGATATAGTCATTAAAGAAAAAATGAAAAATGATTTATCAATATATCTTATAATTCAAGTAAATTATGGGTAATTGTTTTACTAGGTTTCTATACATATACCTAAGACAACATGATTAGTGGGTACTACAAGATCCCTAGGTTCTAAAGGAGCATCAAACTATAAAGTATTAGCGGGGTTTAATTTCTTCTCAGGAGGCTCAGAATGTGTCAGAGTAGAAGATGATGGAGTATGGAAATAAAACTCCTAAGAGAATTAAGTAGATAGAAAATAAGCTGCAATGACATTTTTGGAAGAGTATAATATGGATGGGGAGTGGGAGACATCACCAGATAAAGAAAAAGAAATACGAAGAGGATCAAATGTAAATGGGGTGATAGTATAGGCAGTATAAATATCTTAGTTTTATCTAATGAAACCATTAGATTAAAAAGTGTTCTATATGATATATATGATGAAGGGACAAAGTTTGATCGGGTATGATGAGTGGTGTGAGTAGCTCTAGTACCGCCCCACTCACATCATCTAGTTGAGAACCACTACCACCAGGTCGTCTAGAGAATAATTGTCTCCAAGGTGGTGGATCCTGATAATTTTTTTAAAAAAATTAATTACATGGAATTATATAATTTGATATATATATTTGAAATAGAAAACTCACAACATTCACTATAGGTGGAATTCCCATCTCTCTCATATAGTGATTATTATAATACTTCCTATTCCTTTATACCTATTTAATGTTTGTCATTTTCTAAATTTGAAGAAAATATGAATTTAATTAGAAATTCATAAATAACATGTAATAAAAATGAGAAGAAATATGATTGAAAATTTGATAAAGGTGATAAAATAAATGAAAATTAAAAAACTATAGAAAAAATAATTAAAAGATGTGTGTGGTGAAAAGTATGGGAAACAATGGGAAAGTTTAAAAAATTTATATATGATATAAAATATTGAGAAATAGAAAGTATTAATGAAATTCTGATTAAAATCAATGAAATTATTCTCATGAGGATATATTTGGTTTGGGTTTCTTGAAATGTTTTTTTGGGAAATAAGTTTTTATCATAGGATAACTGAAACTCTTCTAAAGTGTTAGGGATATCCCTCAAGTGTCACTAACCAATTGATAACTAGCCAAGAACTTTTCAGAAAAAAAAGAAGACCAAATAGGAATAATTGAATTGATTTGAAAAGGACAACATAATTTTATATTATTATAATAAATTAATGTAGTTAGAATCACTAGTGCATTGTTTGTCAACTTTTCAATTTATTAAACAATAAGATTTTTTTGATTATTTGAAATATTGATTTTCTCATACTACACATTTTTGTGAAAATATAAAAATAAAAGATGATGATTAAAAAATACTACCCAAGAGAGTAAAATTAGGTTCCATATATAAAAGACATAAGGATAGTAATTAAAGTGAGAATCCCATCACTAAATAAGTCCCTTAGAGTAATTTATTTAAAATAATAATCAACTAAAACACTGAAATTAAATAGAAAGAAGTTTTCAATATAGAAAACCAAAGAAATAAAGAGATTAAACAACCTTAAAATAAAGAAATTCTACTTCAATATAAGTATGTACAACCCTTGTTTAAAAAGTACACAAGAATATTTAGATATATCAAATAAATTTAAATAAAAAAATAAAAAAAATAAATATTAGTGGTTTAGACCTAGGAAAAAATGAAAAATGGTTGATATAAGAGATGAATTATTTTGAAGTCATCAATTTAATGTTAAAAACTAATGGAATTAACACATGGATTGATGAGATATTACTATGGGTGGAGAAGAATATTGAATTATGAGAACTACTAGTGTTGAAATTGTATTATAATGAGATGGGAGGAAGGGATCTTGTTCACTGGGTAAATGAGGGAAGGCTATTTTAAAAAAATATTCATATAACATTTATATAAAGAAGTTATAGTAATGGTTATGGAGAATCGTTGGTATAGTGGGAAATAAAACAATTTTTTTCAAAAGAAATTATTGTAGGTCCATTGGTATAGAACAATTTTCCATTAGGGGTAGTTAATATACCCAGAGGTTGAATTAATAATGATTCTCACACATCTTGGTGAAGTAAGACTTCCAAAGTGCACAAGGAAAAACCCTACAGATAGAAAGGATAAGATCCATAAGGACTAATATGTAGTGACCAAAAATATCTCATAAATATATATTATATCTCATTAGATCAATATTAATTATATAAAAAGATAATCCATTATAGAATTACATGATTCTAGTACCTTTGGAAACATATATAATAGACATATGGTTCATAAGTGAACTAAATCATCTCCCATTATGTTCTTCATAAATAGAATCCTTCTTAGAAATATCATACATAATAAATTTATTCATAAGTTGGGGAATGGGAACATAAGAAAGGGTGATCTAAGATTCTCTATAAGGGTAAACAAGGGTGATATCAATGATCACATAAGAAAAACATTATAATAAGTTTATATGAACATAGTAATAACATTTGAAAACAATACCCTACACATTATATATAATAAACATGATTAATGACATAAATATGTGTAGTTAAAAAGACTTGAATAATAAATTAATCAAAGAACACAAGCCATGAAAACATAACATACACATAGACATGGATTTTTGGCATACACGTAAGAATAGAAAATCATTTACTTAATAATCAAGGATTATTTCCTAGGATATCATGGTGGGACAAGTTCACTCCCCAGAACATCATAATATTAAAGGTTCACTCTTAAGACTATCATAGTGGATAAAGTCCCTTATATAACTATGTTAACTCCCCATTTCAGTCCCATTTATCTCATGAGATTTAAATATTTACCTAATTAATTGGAGGGAGATATAGGTCCCACCGATCACACAATGAAACTCATATAGATTTGTTCCACAAAATCAAAAATCTTTCATCATATCATAACCCATATAAATTAAATGGATTTAATAAACATTTAATCATATAATAACCAAAAAAAAGAAATGGGTTTCATAAACATTTCATCATTTCATCATTACATAACCCATGGAAAAGGAATGAGTTTAATAAAAATATTATCATCATAAAAATAAACATTCCTGAGAAATAATATGGATCATACAACTAGATAATATCCCTAGTAAAGATACAGTAAAATTAAAGGATCTCAACTTTTTTTGTAATGATTTTTAAAGATCACATGGAATGTTTATTGAGGAAAATATCATTTACACATTGAAATCACTTATATAAAATCTAAAAATATACAAATTATTAAAGATTTTTTTTTATTTAAAATAAACTTGAAAATTGTAAATGAATCTTCAAATAATTGAGTGTTCATGATAGTGTAATATACTGTTAATTCTATGTATGTTAAAACAAATATTCCTTTCATATTTTTAGTAAAAAGTCAAAATTTCCTCATTTGGAAAAAACAAGAAGATCCCTTTTAATTTTTTTTTTGTAAAAAATTAATACATGGGTAAAAATGAATTGAATTTTTTTTAGAATAGTAATAAATTTCTTGAAAAACTTTTTATAAAACATTTATATGGAAGAAAAAGTATTTTTGAACAAAGAGATAAATAATACTGGTTTTCCTTAAAAACTTTATTTTAGATTCTTGAGTATAGAAATAGAAAAAAATTAAAAGAAAAAAATTATTTTCAGGAAATAAATATAGTAAAATAAGATTTATTATTTTATTTTAATGTATATCATAATATATCATCATTTTAAATTTAATCATATACAATCTCATTAAATAATGAGATTGTAACATAAATTTTTTACCACCTTGGTAACTTTGGAATCATAAGAACCATGGAAGAAATAAACTAATATTGATATGTAAATCACATAATTTTCATAAGAATAATCCTAAAATACATTCAAGAGAAGTATATACACAACACAAAAGAAACTAGTGGTAAATATGGCATATGTATCCCAGAAATAAAAAAATACTATAAATCACTTATGTCAAGTCTCAAATATATTCATACACATTCATACCTACTATATAATAAATATAGGTTTATTATAAAATTATTATAGAACTATAATAATATATATCACACCATATATTATTTAATTATGAACTTTTATTACCTATTTTTTAATAATTCGTTGTTAAAATTATGTTTGGGGTAATAACTACTTCATTTTTTATGTATGTTTTGGTTTGGTATTTTTGGTCCTTTTACTTTGATCAAGGTTCCATAATAGACATAATTTTAAGCATTATATATATATGTTAATTATATATTTATTTATATTAATACATAAATTTTATAGATAGAAAATTAATTACACCATTCATGGAGATGGTAGATCGTATGTACGAATAAACACTATATCCATTTTCTTGACAGATAGAACAAAATAAAGGTAATATAAAACACCAAGTTTTAATGAATTATTATTTTCTGAATTAATTATATTTATTCTATGTATTTTTACATCAAACATCAAGTTGATATTTTGTTATACACAACATCAAGTTAAGCTTGCGTTACAAGAAACACTATCATAGCTTGCGTTACATGCAACAACGGGTTTTAACAAAACTGCAATATATTATTAATATAGATATTAAAAAATGAATGTTAAACATAGTGATATTGATATAAATAAATAATTTATATTCATTATAATTGTTCTATATAAATAAAACATATTTATAATAAAATATATAATTTTATACAAAGTCTTTATATGTTTAAAAAATACTATTTTCTAAAAAAATGATTTTATGTATAATTGTGTACAATAATAAAATAATTTTTTAACACTTTTTGAAAATTAATCTTATAAAAAAAACCTCATTTTTAACTCATAAATTTAAAATTATCTTTGGGTAAATTTTTAGGATTTTTCTAAAATGTTTCATTGTTTTTGATGAATAGTAAAAAATACTGAATTTTAATTGAGAACCACCATATAATTTAATTTATTTATAAAGATAAATTATATTTTAAATTTGTTTTAAATTATAATTAGTTAATTTATAAATCTATAAATTTAATTAAGGTCATTTTAATCAATTTTATATTGAATTTTGATACAAAAACATTGAAAACTTTTATACCTTTTCGCTTTAAAAACCCGTTTTCTCATCATGTCTATGAGATTAATTTTAATTTAATTTTTGTCCCTCTTATTATTTTAATTTTGAAAAATTGATTTCATATTTTCAATAACAATAATTTATATTATCTAATATGTTCAAATAAATTTTTTACCGAACTGAATAGTGAATGCAGTAAAAATTAATTATAGTAGTTAAGGTAAAAATGGGTATACCGGAGTGTTATAATAAAATGATATGGGTAAAAATAACCTATAAAATTGTATAAAAACTATTGGATGGAAATATTTAAACCATTAAACCTATAAGGTTCTAAAATGGACCATTTTGGACCATTTTAAAAAATAAAAAACATGGAATCACTCAATTCATTCAAAAAATACCTAGTGTGTCCTCTCCCCAACATATAAATGGCCACCCCATCCCCTACCTTCTTAACACCTTCAAACATATATTTTTTAGAAAAATACCTACCCAAATAACTTTAAACATTACCTCACTTCATACTATTATCCTTTTTTTATCATAAATCCATCCTAGGAATAATTTTAGTGAAAACCTAAAGAGAATACCTGAAGAAGAGGTAGCATTCATTAATGAGTGTTTTTGTTTTATTTATTCCTCCAAACCATTAAATTATTTTCATATCATTATTATAGAACAAAATTAATATATTAAATATAATTATATATTTTAATGTAATTTACATGACCTAAAACCATCTGTTCTTCCATCAAATGGGTTATGAAATCATCGTTCTTGTGTTTGGTGGAATACAACTTCGCGAACCAATATCGATCATTTTTCCATCACCACCTCTCAAATATGGAAATAATAATGGATATATTTTATATATTATATATATATTATGATATTATTATTATGTAATTATTATATGACACATACCTTTATATTTTCCATTTTTTGGGAATACGATAACATTGCTTGTGTGTACGATGGACCACCACCACACAAAGTGATGTGATTCATTCACACTTTACATGGAACGTATAAATGATGAGTTTAATGAAAATATGTGATATATATGACATAAAAATTATTCTACAATGATAATAGATATCACTTACTTTTCTTTCTTTCAATATAATAAGAAAATGGAAATAATGTTCATGCGTATGTACAACCTACAATCTCCATGAATGATGTATTTCATTCTATATCATTGACTTATATGGATTATATAAAAATATATATAATGAATATATATGATATTTATATCATTGTTATCCTTCTATAGATTATGGAACTATTATCAAAGTAGTAGGAAAAAAAAATAAAAAAAATCAAACTATATACGGAAAACAAAGGGGTTATTACCCGAGACAAAAATTTTACATGAAATCATTAATAAAAAGGTAATAAAAGTTCATAAGAAAAATAATATATAGTATTATATATATGAATATAGTTATTTAATTGGTGTATAATAAAATTATATTTATTATAAATGATGTTTTAATGAGTATGATGGAAGTCAATACTTGAGGTAAGAGATTTTTGTCTCAATTTTCCTTCTTTGAGATATATGTTATGTTGTGCACCTATATTATATCATGATGTGTATATACAACCCATTTTAAATGTAATATCACAAATTTATTCATCCTCATTATATTTTAATTTTCATTTTATGTTATTACTTCTTGGTTCTTATGAATCAATGTTACCAAAGTGGTAAATATTTTA
This sequence comes from Viscum album, assembly GCA_963277665.1. Taxonomy (NCBI): domain Eukaryota; kingdom Viridiplantae; phylum Streptophyta; class Magnoliopsida; order Santalales; family Viscaceae; genus Viscum; species Viscum album. Next base: position 2,093,349,810 of record OY728152.1, read on the forward strand.
TGTTAAAATCCCACCATTTACCAGGATTATTTATGATTAAGTCTCAAATGTTGAAATATCATGATCTATATCAAAATAATTATCATTGATTTTATTATAATTTATTTATTCAGGATATCTACAAGTAACAATACCATTTTCCAACTCTTTGGTACTTAAAATTATTAATAAAAAGATTTTAAGAAAATATAAATTTATTTCTCTCATCGGTTTGAAATATGTTTCCTTCCAAAACCAAGTTTTCTAAAAATGTTTTCCAAATTTATTTAAAAACATCTTATGATTTTTAAAAGATGTTTTTACCCATGTTTTAATTTTTATAAAATATTTTATAGTAATCTTCATGTTGTTTTTAAAAATATTCTTATTTGTATTTTATTAAAAATATGAAAGGAATCTTAGTTTTAATGTGTACTGCATGAATAAACTTTTCTAGCATCATGAACAATAAAAATTTTGAAGATTACTTTATTATATTTCAAGGTTATTTTCAAATATTTTTTTTAAAAAATGTCTCATTAAAAAAAAACCATTTTTCAAAGTGGAAATCATATTTTCCTCAAGAAATGTTTTAAATGATCTTTTAAAATTATTTTACATTTAAGATAACATATGTTGGTTTTTCCTATGCCTTAATGGTGATATGATCAAAGTATATAATTTATATCCTTTCTATGTATGGTTAATGTTTTTATGGAATGATGTTTATGGAACCCATTTCTCTTCCATGAGTCATGTCATGAGAAAATGCTTATGAAACCCACTTCTTTTTATAGGTTATTATATGATTAATATTTATGATCTTGTGGAAAACATAAATATGGTTTTCATTATTTGATGGTTGGGACCTATATCTATATCAAATTAATTGGTTAATAATTTATATCTCATTAGATAGAAAGAGTTGTAATGGGAGTGAACTTGATTTGATAAGACATGGTTGGAATAGAGAGTAAAAAAAATTCAATAAGACATGGATGGAATGGGGAGTGAACCCAGTTCAATAAAGGACTTTTCCACTATTATGGTCTTAGTAGTGAGTCTTGAATAATATAGAAATGATTTTATATTCTTATTTTTATACCACAATTTCCATGTATTATGACAATGTTAGGTTCTTGTGGATCATATTCTTTGATTACATTGTGATTATTGTCTTATAAACTACCAATATTTATTCCATGACTCAGGATTATATACATTGTTATATAGGGCATGGTTTTAAAATATCATACTCATTTTCTAATAACCTTGTGTTCATGTTATGCTTACATATCTCCCTTGTTTACCCATACTGAGAATCTAAGATAACCCTTTATTATGTTTCCTTTGACCAGGTTATGAACATATGTATTATGTATGCTATGTATAAGAAGGGTTCTCGTTATGAAGAACATAGTGGTAGATGATTTAGAAAACCTAGGTATTTTTTTTGTGTTTCCTTGTTTTCAATGTCACTAAAATATTACAGTCATTAGCTGTGTGTTTGTGTAATATAAAGAATATTCATATAAAATGATGTAATATATATCTATTAAAATCCAGGGTATCTATATTTGGTATTAGAGGATAGGTTTAGTTAACCTTTGGAATCTAGTATGATAAAAACTTAGTGAGTTCCATAAGTACATGTCTAAGGATAAGTATAAGGATGAGTAAAAGCATATAAAAATGTCCTAGAATTTTGGTAAAGGATAGAGCAAGTGGTTTCATATAAATACATGTATATCTAGATAATAAAAGTGGATGTGGCTCTATAATATATTCCCATAGGTTTAACCACCAAAATAACCCCATATAAAGCTAAAATCGATCAAGAATTAGTGCATGATAATGATCCTTACTACACACCCGGTTTGAAATTCCCAGGGGATATGATTTAGAGATTCACAAACACTTTATAAACCATAATGAAAAATTTAAATATAATATGACTATTAATGACCTAGGATAAACCTGAGGGGTTATAGGTTAAAAATAATGTTTCATGATTTGGAAATTCTATAAGTGGGTTTCACAATTATGTGCTCCCCCATTATTATTATTATTTATTACTCTATGATTTTTTGTTTTAGTCAATGGATTGAACCTAAAAGAACCACATTAATGCTGAGTGTGATTGATAATAAAATTATTTTTCTCTTGAGAATCCAAATGTTATGGTATATGGAATAAAAAATCTCATTACTATGATCATAAAACTTTATCAAGCTATGAATCTTTTTGGACTTCCAAATGAATAAATGAGGGAACAATATTACATTGAGTCCTTTATAATTAATTGTTCACCTTTCTTCAGTGGACCCACTGATCCCCTAGTTTCTAAAAAATGGATTAGTATCATTGAAAATATATTTTTTATTATCTAGTGTTCATAACATGAAAAAATAATTTTGGCTATCTACCATTTAGAAAGTGAAAAAAATCAACAGTGAAATATTATTAAAAATGCGAGGAAACATGATGAAATTGATTCTAGGGATTGAGATGAGTTAAATAACTTATTTTTTCAATATTTAATTTTATTTTATTATTCATATAAATATAGATAAGTATTTCCTTGATATAAATAAAAGGATGATGAATCTTTTTCTACCTATGAGGAAACTTTTTCAAGACGTGAGAGGTATGTTTAGGTATTATCATCCAACATAAATATAATGTTGATCGATTCTTCAGTGGATTAAAACTAAGTATCAAAAGGGTGTTATCTATAATATAATTTAGTAGTTATAGAGAGTTCTCCAGATGTTATATCAAGGTGGAAACATATGTTAGTTTTACATATCAATCTCCAAGTTTTGATATGAAAAGAAAGATAAAGTTAAAAGAAAAATATAAAAACTCTAGAGAGAAGAAGATGAGATTTCCTTTTTGTTCAAAGTGTATGAAGAATCATGGATGAAATATTCTTAGCAGGACTAGTAAATATTTTAAGTGTATAAGGTAATGTCATTGGGAAATTGATTTGTGAAGTGATGGGAAGAAGTTAACTGATGATGTGAAAAGAAAGAAAGATATAAAGAATTTACCACCCAAAAATCAACGATTCAAATGTAAGGAGAATGGGAATTATACTAACCAGTTCCCAAAACCAATGGTTAATTATGATTATTGACATTTAAAACTTATTATGCTGAGGGAAAATGGTAAATATCATGTGATCACTATTTTTGATGAGGGATGTGATAATTAAATGAAAAAATTTACACTTACCATCCACTCTAGAACTAATGATATATTATTTGATTATGGATCTAACCATTATTTCACATATGAAAAATTCTCTAGGGGTATCAATATTCCACACAAAGTATTAGATATAAAATTATAAGTGAAAACATTTAATGGTATGATGATCACATTGTAAGTCTATGATTCCTTTCCGGTGGATGTTAGTAGGAATGTTCTTCTTGTAAATATTTTCATTCTTCGTATGGTTGAATTTTATGGCATATTATGCATGGATAGACTTTCATTTCATAAATCCCACATCAATTGTCAAGTAATTAATGTCACGTTTGATATTATAAACCGTCCTACGATCATCCATCTAAGTGATGATAACACAACTGGAAAGCTGAGATATAGGCACACCTATATAGCCATGGGTTAAAAAAACCATGGCTACAACCTCACTTATTTCCATGTATCCATCGCTGTATCCAAACCCTCCTTTCATTATTCCCTTTTGATCGATCTATCCTACACTAAATAGCCCTGACACCCTCCCCAATGCCTCCTCGCCGTGACCCTCCTCCTCCAGCAAAGTTGCTCTAAGCGGCCTCCCCACCTCCTCTCTTCCTTCCTGACAGGTTTCCCCAAAACAAACCCCTGATTACAAGGTCAAAACCCCTAAAACCCTCCCTGATGCCTCCTCCCCAACAACCCTAAACACCCTCGATGCCTCCTTATCGCAACCCTCCTCCCCGCGATCCTCCTCCTCTAGTGAAGCTGCTCTGAGCAGCCTCCCCACCTCCTCCCTTCCTTCCTGAAGGTTCTCTCCCACAACCCTAAACACCCCCAAATCCAAGGTAAACACACCTAAAAACCTCCCAGATTCCTCCCCCAATGATTCCCCACCAACAGTATCTCCTATTTGGGATTTTTATAAATTTTAGAATGAACTGTTCAGGTATCTTTTGGAATTTCTTTAGTAGTTCATTTGTCCCCCAACCTTATATACTATAATGTCTGAATTTATTAAAAAATACTAAGTCCATGTTGTGAAAAAAACCTCATCATACCCTTGATTCAATACCATTATTTTAAAAATAGATTTTATATCATATTGAAAAATTATGTGGATGTCATTTCACAACATACAGATCTTCGACTATAAAAACTCCTTGATGAAGAATCTATTTTCCCACTCATCCCAAGTTATATTATAACCATCATATTAACTTTTTTAGTAGTATTTTTATCAATCATGAAATAAAAATGGAATTATCCAAAATTTTATAGAATTAAAGAAATTTTTTTATTCTTGAACATACCTTATATTTCTATGAATTTAGAAAAATAGCCATGCGGGTCTTCATTTTACATGACACTAAATTGTACCTTGTTTTTGTTATCTGAATAAGGCTTGATTTTATCAAATAATTTCATTCCTAGATTTGGGTATGAACAATGATTTGGTAATCCCATTCACTTGAATGTAAATCACAATAAACAATTATTTTAGTATGGATAACTTATTGTTCTTCGTGCTTTTTATCATTGAAAAATATGTAATTATGTGTATAGGGTTCATAGAGATGAATTTTATATTATAGGTGGGTTTTTTATTAGAAAAGTGTAACCTATTTTTATCAAGATAGTATTCCATTAGATATCATGAATCTATAATCCATGATTCAACATCCTTCTCTTGCACTGAACATCCTATATTGAAAAAATAGAAAAAATATTCTTACATAAATATAATAAAAGTAAAATTATAAATATGTTAAGACTAGATGGGGTCAATCAATAAATTTTGATTATCTATTATGTTCACCTTTTTCTCTAAAAAAACAACAAACATTGACTATTGACTAAGAATTGTTAATTTATATTGGTAAACATGTTCAGAATTAGAAAATTTATTGATCATTTAATATAATATTATAGAATAAAATATCACAATCCCAAGTTAGATCAGTAGGGGGAAATATGTCATTACTAATTTATTTTAGGTTATTAATTTTTATCCCACAAATTTCCAAGATAAAATATATAAAAAAATAAATAAATACATATTTAAATGAAACAGAAACTAATTAATTAAAAAAGAGTAATGTGATTAATTTTGATGGATGGTTTCCACAAAATATATTTATCTTCTTCATTGATGAATTAGTTAGTTCAATTGTATTTGGGATTATACAAATGATATATATTTCATATGGTGAATTCTTTTGATTCTACCCAAACTAATCTAAATTTCATGATTGATTTGTGAATATAACTATATTAGTTAAGCTTAATCATTATGAAAAAATACAAGTTATTTTGTATAAATTAATTCACCGAACCTCTATTGACATCCTCTATTAATAAGTATTTTTCCCTAATTTTTATCATGTAATAAGATGAAAATTTTAATATCAAAGTGTATGCTAATTGAAATGAATACTAATGTATGATATTTATTGTGAATATAAACACACATCCTTTTACTCTTTATCCCTCACTCCTTTAGAGAGTATCCACTCATGTTTGAATGAAGTGATACCATGCATGACTTGATAATGTTAATAAGTTAGTTAGAAAAAGAAATGAATATTAATGTAATTAATGGATTTGTTTAAAAAAACTATACAAATGAACTAATAATTTTATCAATCAAAAACAATTTGAATAAAAATGTTCAGAAAATTAATTAAGTAAACTAATTTTGAACAATAACATTGATTTATCCAAAATTTAATATAACACATAATATTTATATACCTAATCAAAAAATTAAATAAAATTATTCTTTACAACATGAATAAATATACTTATTGTATAAACTCATTTTTTTTCTCTCTAGTTTTTTTAATCATGATACAATGGTTGGTGATTTTATATGAGTAACATATCACCCATATTCAAAATTTTATACTCTTGGGAATGCAGGTTTAAAAATCCATCTAATTTTTCAACAAACTCATCTAATTTTATATAAATTAAAATCATTATGCTATGAATGATGAAGTTACCATGCAAGGATTGTATTTATTATTAATAGGGAAGGGTTACTTAAAGATTAGATTATGTTAATAAGTGTATGATTACACATGAAGATTGTTGTAATGATCTTTAAAAGTAATGAATTATATTGATGAATGATAAGTGGTAGAGTACAATTTATTTTATAATGAGTTTTTAAGATGCTAAACAATTGTATAATTAAGAATTAAAATAATATAAATAAAAGTTATAATAAATTAAGAAGAAACTATACAAAAGTTCTTGGGGACAAATTATTTTAAAATAAGCTACAATGTTATTTGGATAATGATTCAAAGAGATTGATAATTAATTTGGATCATTTGGAGATGTTTTTTGACTACTTGAAAATGTATAGAACTATAAAGGATGATATAGTGCACATAAAATGGATATTTTTGAGTTTACATAAAGATAAGTCCATGTAGAGAACTAAAATAATTAAAAAATGTATTTAGGATTTGTAAGCTCGAATTCTCATATACCTATGGAAAAAATTTAAATACCATAAAAATGATATTAATATTGTATGGATTATCTTATAAAGAATCATCCTCTAAGTTGGTAAGGATTATTTTTTATATTTCTTAAGGGATAGTTTTTTCTTAAGATCTGTGGATCTATGCGTGATTAATAAATCAAATATGATGATTAGTTCATTATATGATAGTTGAGTTTTATATGATGTAAGTTATTTTAATATAGTAGTCCCATGTAAGATAATTATTATTACTTTATAATAGATAATTCCCATGTAATATGCCTATGATTACATCAAATGGTAGAATGGAAATGTAATATAGCATATTTTTATAAGATAAGTCATTTTATAAGATAAGAAAACAATAATAATAATTTATTCATATGAAATAAATATGGAATATCAAATGGTTTATTTTATAAGTAATTATAAAATTTAAAAGTTAAATTATATAGGAATTATTGAAGAATTAATTATTACGGAAAAGAGAAAAAAATCAGATGATGCATTGAATTTGTTCTTCATTGATCAAATATCATGATCATATATGTGTATAATTATTTATGATATTATGAAAAGATGATTTCCTTACCACTAGGAGTATATAAACATAAAAATTATTCATTCTTCCATGAATATGTAGATTACATTCAAAATTAGTAAAAAATAAAGATTATATGTATAATTAAAGGTGAAAAGTATTAGGTATTAATGAGACTTATTCAAGGATACTAACTGATATTTTATGTATGTTTTAATGATTAAATAAAATCTATAATTATATTTATAGATTTAAAAATATATAAAGATTTCAGTTTTAGGAATTTCTAATGATTTTTCACATTCACTTATAGGAATAATATTCAAAAATAATATTATAAATATGAATAAATAAACTGATTTAGGAGAAGTGTTCATGAATTGATAATCATAGAATTGATAATTATCTTTGTTGAAGATATTTTATATTGAAGTGGGATAAGAATTGAGAGACTAAAGAACATATTTTTTAGAGAGGAAGGAGAAGACCTTGAAATTCCATATTTTCTTATATGAAGAAGAATTCAATGCTACTACTATTATGAGGAAGAATGTGAACAATGTGTGAGGTAGTAATATCCTACCATATGATATTCTAATATTATGGATGAGTCTACTAATGTAGTTTAGGAAGATAAATAAAGGATGTCATGCTTATACATCTTAAAAAAGGATACGTTGACATCTAAATATATTATTTTAATGAAGAACCATTCAAGGAATTTAAAAAGAATTTAATAAAGTGGGAAACTGTATGTTCTAACGTGACTCTGAAATAAAAATATAATGCTAAACTACACTAATAGGATTAGGATGATCCATGGTGTAAGGCATTTATTTAATATTTTATAATCATTTATTGAGGATAATAACTAATCATATAAAGGTGTAGGATTTTCATGTAAAACATTGAATATATTGGGTTTCTTGCGTTCTATATTTTCTTTCTATATTTTAGAGAGTATAAGTAATTAAATATAGATTTTATTGAGACTTTATCATGTTTTGGAAGTATAATTGAATGTTTTAAATTCATAATAGTGTACAATTGATTCAGAACTCTCTGAATGGTTCCCAACTAAACTAGGCTCTATAAGTGGTTTCATAACTAATATTGGGTTTCTATAAAGAATTCAAGAAGTTCCTAAGTATGTATAATTTAATTTTTATAAAAAACAATGATTTCACTACTTTTTATATCAGCAAAAATCATTTTCATTAAAAAAATATATTATGTAGTGTGGATATAGTATTGTGTCATGGATTATAATTCTAAAATCCCATATTTATCTTTAATTTGGGTGAGGGCTGTTTTACTACCTTGTACATAAGATCAAATCACCATAAAATTCCTTTGGTCCCAACAAGTCATGGTAGGTCACCGTGCCACCCCACATAGATATATTATCCATGGTTACAACCTATTATATGAAAATTACTATTCTATTGATTTGATTGATTATGTTAACTTCTTTTTCTATCTTTCTTGGAACTATGGTTGAGCTTGGTTAATCCTCGTGGTGGTGCCTTTCTCCTACACTTCTACAATTTTGGATCATTTTTTTTAAATTTCAAACACTACTATGGCATGTCTTGTGGGACTGTGATAAATATTTCCTAACCCTTACATGTGAGGGTAGACCATGCATGTGGTAAATAGTGAGTTTGTAGTTAAATAAAATGAATTGTTATTTGATTATGTGCCTTCCTTAGGCAATTAATTATGATATTTTAGTTGTGGAAATGTGATTAGTATATATTCCTGGTTTTATTATTATATTATGAGAATGATGAGATACCCATTATTTGGTATGCTTTTCAATTATGAGGTGTTATTCCATTTCACTATGTTAATCATATGGCCTAAGATGATATGAAAATTTGTTTTAATGATAAAAATGTCATGTTTTGACCTTGATAATGTGTTTACTCTCTACATGGAATGGGGAATATATTCCATTTTTATCATGAATGTTGAGATGGAATATTTTTCCCAAATATTTTTCATCACCCACTTATCATGTGATGTAATTCTAACCAAACTATGGAACATAATTCTCATGTGGACTTGGTGATGATGGTAGTGGCCCCTAATTTGTATTTATTTGTTATTTCATTTAGAAGTTGGCCCTATTTCTAAATTTCACCATGATGTTGTGTTATACTCCATGATTAAAAATCAAAAATGGAATGGTGTCCTTCAATACACTATGGTATATTGGAGACCTTATATACACTACGGTATATGATATGGTTTAAAATTTTAAAATTTCTCTAAATTTCAATAAATCATTGTAGAATTAATATAAAACATCACAACTCATTTTGAATCCATCCAAACACTTTTTGGAATTGGTCACAATCCCACCAGGGGGTGTCCAAGAGGGGGGGATTTCTAGGGGGTGTCCAGGAGAGTGGGGGGTGGGGTGGGGGGTGTCTAGGGTCCAAGAAGGGAGGGGGTGTCCATGAGGGGGGTTTCCCAGAGGGGGGTATCCAGGGGGTGTCTGTGAGGGAGGGGGTTTTAGGAGGGAGGGGGTGTCCATGAGGGGGGGTGTCGTGGAAAGATGTGTTTGTTTGGGTCCATTTTAGTTGATTCAAGATAGATTGGTATGTGTTTGTTTGGGTCAATTTAGGTTTTGTCGAGCCATTTCTATTTAATTTGGATCAAATCTATCTTGTTCAATTATATTTGGTTCCCTTATAATTTGTTAAGTTTATTTCTCTTTAGTTATATTTTTTTAGTTTGGTATGGTTAAATTTTATTCTATTGTATTTGCTTCATTGTGGTTTGATTTTTCTAGGTTCAGTCATTTCTACAATACCTATTTCCCTACCCTATATTTTATAAAAATTTACACTACATATAGGTTTAATGAATCATATTTAATTATATTAATTCATATTCTTAATTTTCAGAATTAGATTCATTGACAACCTAATTTTAGATCCCTTTAATAATATCCTTTTTATTATTAGCCAAACATTAGTTATTACCTTTCAAAAAAGTTTCTCATTGCCGTCATTAAACTCCATACTACATTTCTCTTTAAATTTCACATTATATTAAACTTTGCGCATTCTTATGATGACATGTTATACTTAAGCCTTTTATTTATAGTTGGTCAGGATTATTTTACATTTTTTTTATTAATATTGTGATACATTTGATGAATTTATTTCAAAAGTATATTTGTTCTTAATATATGGCAGTTTTATTATTTTTCACATTTGGAATATGTTTTTGGGTGTTTTTTTATATAAATGTTTTTAGTTCTTTAAATTAACCTTGATATGATTTAGAGACTTTTAGGATCGAGTTTGATTAGTCTTTTAATCATCTAGTACTAAATTCCAATGTTTCTTGAAACAAGAGGTATGCATTTATGTTTTCTAGTCACAATGCATATTATTCATGTTAGGGGAATGTGTATCTTTTTAATTTTGATTATGTTATGTTTCTTATTATATTTTAATTTTTTTTTCAAAATCTGTTCAGATTATGCTGCATGAAATGTTATTTTAAGGGTAGTTTGATACCCTCCTTGCTTTGGAAGAAGCACTTGGTTACAGGTGTATTACTTTTCAATATAGTTTCTTTATTCATTCAGTTAGAAATGTAATTTAATGCCTTCTAACATGGAAATATTAAAATTCATTATCACTATAACATAAAGGGTATATAATCAATTTATATTGTAATTAGTTTCTCTTTATATTTATTTTTTCCACATGTGGAATAATATTCATTGCTATTAATTAACTAATGTAGAAATTGAAATTTTATACACATTATTGTGTACTGGTTCCATAAAATTATTTTAAGAATGGATGTACTCAATGATATATTTTTTTGAATGAACCACATTTTGAAAAACTGGAGGGGGGGGGGAATGGAAGGGGGAACTAGTAGGGGTGGGGGAGGGGGAGACTGGCAGGTGGGATTTGCAGTGGGGGGGGGGGGGACTGGTAGGGGGTTTAACTACTAGGGAGGATGGAAAACTGGAAAAAGGGGGGGGTGTAGGTGGGGTGAAGGGGGGGGGGGGGAGTGGGTGAAAGGGGGCAGTGGGGGGGGGGGGGAACTGGCGGGGGGGGGGGGGGGGGGTGGGGGGTGGGGGTGGGGGGTCTACAAGGGATTCTATAGAGCAGGGGTGCAGGTGGGGTATAATGAGGGAGGGGGTGTAGTGGGGAGGAGGTGTAAGGGAGAAGTGGTTGGGTGGGATAAATGGAAGGGGGGAGGGTGTAGGGGGGGGTGGCGGGAGGGGGGGGGGGTCTGTAGGGAAAGTGGGATGGTGAAGGTGGGGTGAAAGTGGGAGGGGGTGGGCAGGGGGTGTGTAGGGGGTAGTGGGGGAGGAAAACATGGCTGGTGGGGGGGGGGTGAAGGGGGTGAGGGGAGGGGGGAAGGGTGGGGGTCTATAGGGTAGGGGGAGGGGTCAGGTGGTGTGAAAGGGGGGAGGGAATTGCAAGGTGTGGGGAAGGGGGTGGATGGGGTAGTGGGGTTAGGGAAAAATGGCAGGGGGAGGGTGCAAGGGGGTAAGAGAAGGGGGGTCTTCAGGGCTGGGGGGAGGGGGAGGATGTAGGTAGGGTGCAAGGGGGGAGGGGGTGGGGTAGGGGGTGCAAGGGGGTGGGTAGCGGGGCAAGGGTTGCAAGGGGGTAGTGGGGGGAGGTCTGCAGGAGGTTTACAGGGGAAGGGGAGGGAGAGGGTGTAGGTAGGGTGGAAGAGGGAGGGGGTGTAAGGGGGTGTTGATGTGGGGCATGGGTTTCAAGGGGGCAGTGTGGGGAGGGATAACTAGTAGGGGGTCTATAGGGTAGGGGGAGGGTGCAGGTGGGGTGCAAGGGGGGATGGGGTGCAAGTGGGGTGAGGTAGGGGGTGCAAGGGGGTAGTGGGTGGAGGTATTTAGGGAATGGGGGAGGGTAAAAGTTGGGTTCAAGGGGGTGGGGTAGTGGGGTAGGTGGTGAAAGGGGGAAGTGGTGGGGAGGGAAAACTGGCGAGGGGGGGGGGTATTTTTTATGAAATAGGAAGGCCTATAACCACTGTTTCAAACCATGTCTATAAAGAAAGTATGGCTTCAGCTTCTTCCATAGTTGGAAAACGTGGCTATAGAACTATAACCCAATTTTAAACCATGGCTATAAGACTTTATCCATGGTTCAAACCATAGATATAGGGATTTATCCACAGTTTAAAATTATGTCTATATGCCTTTCCCTATAGCCACACCAATACTATCCATGGTTCATTAAACCGTGGTAATAACCTATAGCCAATTTTTTTGGACTTGTAGCCCCAGTTCCAAACCATGGATATAAAACAAAATTCTTGTAGTGTAAGTACAAACCTCTGATGGAGATTACATCCATTGTATGGTCTTAATTCCCATTAAGAAGGGGTGTTTATCTCATATGGTTGGGGAAAAAATTAACATAGATAATATACCTATTGTGTGGGAATTTATGGATTTATTTTTAGATAAATTTCATAGTATTCTACCAAAACATGAAGTTTAGTTCTTGATAGAACTCATACCTTGTGAAACACCAATTTCAATGTCTCTCTATAGAATGGCCTAGATTCAGTTGCAAGAATTGAAGAAGAAACAGTAGGAAAACCATAACAAGGATCCATTCAGCCAAATGTGTCACCTTAAGGCACACTAGTTCTTTTTTTAAAATAAATATGGATCAATGAGACTCATTATTGATTATTGGGAGTTTAGAAATATCAAAATTTAGAATTAGTATCCTCTCACCCATATTGATTACTTTTTTGATCAACTATGTAGAGCTCAATACTTTTCCAAGATTGACCTTCAACATGGATATTATAAATTAAGGGCTAAAAATAAGGATATACCCAAGAAGAAATTATATACAAGGTATAGATACTATGAATATATTGAGATTCCATTCGATCTTGCTAACCCCCATTCTATATTCATGGATTTAATGAATAAAGTTTTTATAAATTACCTTGATTAATTTGTGGTTGTTTTTATAGATGATATTGTTATCTACTCAAATAGAAAGGAACAACATGAAGATCACTATAGAATTTTACTAAATAACCTATGAAGTGAGAAACTATATGAAAAATTTACAAAGTGTGAACTTTGGTAGAAAAAGGTTTTATTTTTGGGTCATATAATCTCAAGAGAGGGTACATTAGTATATTCTTCAAAGATGAAGGATATTGAATGTTGGCATGGACCAACCACAATGACTGAGATTCATAATTTTCTTGGTTTATCCAGATGACATCGATTATTTTTAGAGAATTTATCATGGATGTCTAATCCTTTAACCAAGTTAACATAGAATGGATCCATGTTCCTCTAGATAGATGAATGTGAGGAAAATTAGAAGAAAATAGAGGGAATATTAGTCAGTGCACTTATTCTTACATTACCCTATAGTGGATAAGGGAATGTAATATATATTTATGTATCAAATAATGTATTGGGAGGCATTATTATGAAGAATGAAATGGTTATAGTTTTTGATTCATGATAATTGAAGGTTAATGATAAAAATTACCCAACTCTTGATTTGGCGATAACTATGTTATTCTTTTCATTAAAGATATAGAGGCATTATATTTACAGAGAAAAAAGTGTTAGATATAATAATCAAAAATGTTTAAAGTATATATCCAACTAAAAGGATATAAATATACACCAAATAATATGGTTACAACTAATTAAATATTATGAATGCTTAATACATTACCACCCTGGGAAAGAAAACAAGGTGTTTGATGCTTTGAGTCAAAAGGATCATGCTAGCTTATCTATGAAGAGGATAAAAAAAGATCCAATATATATGGATTTGAAAAGGATGAATCTAGAAATCTTGAAGGGGGAAAATATTATATTTCTCATTTAAATGTTCAACCATATATTCAAGTGAATATTAAATAGGCGCAAAAGGAATATGTAGAGATATAAAAGAAGTTTTGAAATTTTCTTGACTTTATCATTGATCATGATGGAATGATAAGGTTCAGAAACCTTGTATGTGTTCCATATATACTATATTTGAAGATGGTGTTGTTATAGGAATCACATAGTTATTCATTCTCCATTCATCTAGGAAGTATTAAGATGTATAGATATTTTCAAGAATACTTATGGTGGGATGGAATGAGGAGAGATATCATATAGTTTGTATCTCGATGCTTGGTATATCATCAAGTCATGGTTGAAAGAAAAAAGTATAAAGGGATATTGCATACATTACCCATACTAGAATGAAAATTGGAGAAAATAACCATGGATTGTTTTATTGGAATACCCAAAACATCTAAATGGAATAATTCTATATGGATTGTAGTTGATCACCTTACTAAGTAAACACACTTCATTTCTGTCAGAAAATAGTTCTATCAAGATAATATTAATAGGATATATATTAAGAAATTGGTAAGGTTTCATGGAGTACCACATTCCATTATGTCTGATCAGGATATGAGGTTTACCTAAAATTTCTAGCAAATTATTCAACAAGATCTTGATACAGAATTGAGTTTCATCACTACTTATCATCCTCAAACATATGGTCAGTCTGAAAGAATAATTCAAACCCCAGAGGATATGTTGAGATATTTTTATTTGGATTTAAAATGTGGTTGGTATCAAATCCTTCCTCTAGTTGAGTATTCTTACAACAACATATTTCACTCAAACATTCAGATGTATCCTTATTAATCCCTCAATGGAATGAAATGTAGAGATCCAACATTATGAAATGAAGTTGAAGAAAGAAATCTATTGAAACCTCAGATGGATGAAGAAATGGAAGATAACATTAAATCCATTTAGAAACACATCAAGTAAACTCTTATTTTGTAAAAACTTTATGCTATGATTCACCATAATTTTCTAGAATTGTAATTTAGTGAGAAGGTATTTCTAATAATTTTTCCATAGAAGAAGGTTATGAGATTCAGGAAGAAAGGGAAACTAATCCCTAGGTATATTGGTCCCTTGGAAATTCTTGATCATATCAGGATGAAATATTATCACCTAGAACTTCCAAAAAACCAATATTAATTATACAATGTATTCTATGTATCTATCCTAAGTAAGTACATACCTAACCCTTCACATGTACTAAACTCATAGGTCATACCACTAGAGAAAGATATTTTTATGAGGAACAACCAGAGGAGATTATGGATCATACAGAGAAATTTATATGAAACAAGACCACTAACCTAGTCAATGTTTTGTAAAAAAACCACCAGTTTGAGGAATATATATGAGAACTTTAGGATATTATGAGGCATAAGTATACTCATTTTTTTGTATCAAAGTGATGAATTTTGTGGGAGAAATTTATTTTTAAGGTGGGTAGAATTAAACACCGTGAGTTTTTATGAATTATTATTATTTGAATAAATTAAAATTCTTTTATTCGTTATGTTGCAAAAAAACCATGTTATGATTGAATTATATACAACAGCAAGTTAAGCTTTCACTACACACAACAATGTCTTACCTTGCATTACATACAATACTGAGTTTTAACAAAACTGTGATATATTATTAATATAGATACTCAAACATAACTGTTAAAAATATTAATATGAATATTAATAACTAATTTTTATTAATTATAATGGTTTTATATAAATAAAACATATTTATAATAAAATATTTAATTTTTAGTAAAGTATTTATGTACTTAAAAAATACTATTTTCTCAGAAAATGTTTTTTATGTATTTTTATTTGTAAAAAATATGAAAATTAATTTTTGAAACATTAAGAAAATATATTTGATCAAATAAAATTCATTTTTAAATTCAGAATCTCAATATTATCTTAGGGATAATTGTTTGGATTTTTCTAAAAAGTTTCATTTTTGATGAATAGTGAAAAATATTGAATTTTATTTGAAAACTACCTTTTATTTTAATTTATATATAGAGTTAATTTTTATTTTAAACTAGTTTTAAAGTATAATTAGTTTAATTATACATCTATTAATGAAATTTAGGTCATTGGAATCAATTTAATTTCAAATTTGGATATAAAAACCTTGTAAACTTTTGAACTTTTTTCTTTAAAAACCGCTTTCTCATCACATTTGTGGGATTAATTTTAAATTATTTTTCTCAATTTTTGTGATTTGAATTTTAAACAATGGATTAAATATTTTTAATAATAATAATTTATATTTATATAAATTTAAACTTACATTTTGACAAAAATGGATATTGAATTGAGTAAGAATTAATTACAACGGTTAAAGTAAAAAATGGGTTCTCCAAGGGGTTAAACTAAAAAGATAAAGGAAAAAATAACCTATAAACTCATCTAGAAACTATTTTATAGAAAAAATTCATCCAATGAACCTATAAGGATATAGAATTTCCTATTTTGGACCCTTGTGACATATGAAAAATGAAGGATCACTCAATTCTTTTCAAAAATACCAAGTGTGTCATCTCCCCAACTTATAAAAGGTTGCTCCCTCTTCTCACTTATTCACACATTAAAACACATTTTTTGTCCAATACCTACCAAAATCACTTCCTAAATTTCATAAACTCATCCTAGAATCATTATTTTAGGCATAAATCTATCCTTGGAAGGCTTTTAGTGTAAACCTAAAGAGGATACCTGAACAAGAGGTAACATTCATCAACAAGATTTTTTGTTTTATTTATTCCTAGAAACCTTAAATTATTATTATATAATGATTATATAATAAAATTAGCATATTAAATATAATTATATATTGTTATGTAATGTTAATTACCTACAACCATCTCCAATTCCATCAAATGGGTTATGAAATCATCATTTGTATGTACAGAGGACTATTACCTCACAAACCAATATCGTTTATTTTTCCATTTCCACCTCTAGAGGTTAGAAATAAGGATGTATATATTATTTCTATATATGATATAATTTATTTTTATGATTTTATAATTAATTTGGAATTATTATATCACATATACCTTTATGCTATCTATTTTTTGGGAATATGATAATGTCGTTCGTTTATATGGTGGACTACTGCCTTGTGAAGTGATGAGATTTGTTCAAGATTTACATGGAAGGTATTAAGGCTGGGTTTAATGAAAATATGTGATATATATGACATAAAAATTATTATTTAATGATAATATATATCAATTAATTTTATTTTGTTCAATCTAATAAGAAAACAGAAATAACGTTAATGCGTATGTACGACCTACCCTTTCCATAAACGATTTAATTTATTCTCTATCACTAAATTACATGGATTACTATAAATAAATATATAATAATTATATATGATATTTATATTATTTTTATAATTATGAATATTATGGAAAAATGATCAAATTAATAGGACCATAAATATAACAAATCAATACATATATGAAAAACAAAGCGGTTATTACCTGAGACGTAACTTTAACATGAAATCGTTAATAAAAGTTTAATAAAAGGTCACAAGAATATAATATATGGTATGCTATATATGAATATGGTTTTTAAAATGAGTATAATAAACTTATATTTATTATAAATGAGGGTTTAATGTGTACAAATAAAGTCAAGACTTAAGGTAAGAGATTTTTGTCTCAATTTACCTTCTTTGAGATATACATTATGTTGTGCTCTTATATTATTTCACAAAAAGTATATACATCCAAATTTACTTTTAATATCATAAATTTATTAATACTCATTATATTTTAATTTTCATTATATGTTATTTCTTCATGGGGATTATGAATCAATTTCACCAAAGTGGTAAATATTTTATGTTACAATCTCATCATTTATCGGGATTTTTTATGATTAAGTCTCAAATATTAAAATAACATGATATAAATATCAATAATTTTCATGAATTTTATTTTCCTATGGTTATTAATGATATATTAAAGTATGAGTACCATTCTCACACTCTTCAGTACTTAAAATTATTAAGAAATATTTTTTAAAAAATATAACTTTATTTCTCTCTTCGATCAGATATCTATTTCCTTCCAAAACCATGTTTTATAAAAATGTTTTAAAAAAAGTTTTATTACTCTCTTATTAATTTTGAAATATAATTTAACCCATGTTTGAATTTTTACTTTTTTTGAAATAAATCTTCATGTCATTTTCCAAGAAATTCCCATTTTGATTTTACTGAAAATATGGAATTAATATTCATTGTTACATGTATGACATTATTTTTCTCTAAAATATTAAAAAATTATTGATTCAAATATTGTTTTATATTTTCTAAAGTTTAGTTTCAAATAAAAAGGTTTTAAAAAAACTTTATGTTTTAAAAATCACTTTTCAAATTAGAAAAAATATTTTCCTCAAGAAATGTTTTAAACGATCATTAAAAATTATTTTCCATCAAATATGACATCCATTTATGTTACCTATGCCTTATTAGGTATATGATCCATCGATACCATTCATATCATTTGTTTTAATGGTGAATGTTTTGATATAATGTTTTTTATGAAAACCTCTTATCTTCCATTGGTTATTCTGTGAGTAAACTCTTATGAAACCTAGTTATTTTGACAAGTTATTTACGAAGAAATAATTATGAAACCCCACTCTTTTACCTAGGTTATGATATAATTAAATGTTTATGATACACATTTCATTTCATAGGTTATGATCTGATGAATGTTTATGATCTTGTGAAACACATAAAAATGGTTTTAATTTTGTGATGGGTGGGACCTATATATACCTTCAATAAATTGGATAAAGATTTATATATTATGATATAGATAAGGCTAGAACAAGAGTGAACCATGTTTAGTAAAAAATGGCTGGAACAGGGAGTGAACCTTGTTCAGTTTGATAGGGATGGAATGGGAAATGAACTTGGTTTAGTAAAGGAATTTTTCCACTCTTATGGTCTTGGTAGAGAGTCTTTAATAATATGGAAATGATTTTCTATGATTATGTGTATTCCAAAAATTCCATGTCTTATGCCAATTTTATTCTCTCATGGATCATGTTATTTGATTCCCTTATGATTAATGATTGAAAATTAATTTTTTATTATCAAGACACTTTAAGGAAAAAGTGAGAACTACAAATTCCAACATAAAATAAAGGATAAAAAATAAAACATCCAAACAAAGACTAGACCCACCTCACCACAACATCAACCTCATGATAACAAACCTCACTAATGCATGACCACACGGCTAGTTGTCCCACACAAAGGTGGGCCTAGTAATGATGGAATAGCCACACCCTTTCAACTTCCAAGTCCACAAGGCATGCATCAATAAAGGATTGGTGCTCTGAACCCCATCTGAAGCAGATCTGAGAAATTCTGGATGTGTCACCCAAAACAAATAAAAGCACACAAAGAACAAAACCATAAGGTGATGGAACAAAAGCAATCCTAACCCAAGAAATAACTTTATCAACTTTAACTAGAGTAATTGAAAAGTAATTTGTTATTACTAGAATCCTTTTCCTTAACCAATTTCCATACAATAGAAGTTACCCGGGTGTCTAGAGCCTTCATCACCAAATTTTAAAATTCCGAGGCAAGCTGGTCCCATGACTGTATATACTCCTCGATGATAATCTTCCCTTTGTTGAAACCCCCAACAAGAATGAGGTCCTGTTTCTCCACCCAAGCATATTTATACTCATTAAGGGCCACCCTTAAAGACCTCCCCATAATTTTAGCAGCCTCCTCCTTAGAAGCATCAAGAAGTAGAACTTGCTCTACCAATTTATCCTCCAAGGTTAATATTAAATTAGTGGTTTGATTGACCTGGACTGTATGACCCTAATGGTTCACGTCCTCATTATGGACATTTTTGAAGCAATCCATCCTTGCTGATCATGTAACACCCTGAGATTTTATGAGATATATTCTTTTTAATTTCTTTGATATCTTCTATTGTATGCTACACCAAGATTATCTTGCAGTATATGCAACAATATACTTGACTTGTGTTACACGCAAGAGCGATCTTCCTCGATAGCTTGTGTGGTACACAATACCGAGTTTCACTAAACAATGATATATTATAATATTATTATGAACTAGACGTTATGAATAATATTAATCAAATGTTAAATTTTATAACATTATAATTCATCTTACACATTTTCTAGAATATGGTATGAGAACAAAATCAATTTTTCGTATAAAGGAAGTATTTTTTTAAAAATGCAGTTTTGCTGCCTTTTAATGACACACCCATTTGAAATATAATTTTTGACAAGTTGATAAGTTCAATTTGACAAAATAGACTAATTAATTTTGAATCATGATATAAAAATTTACTTTGGATAAATTTTTCATATTTTTATGATAACTTTCATATTTTGATGAATAATAAAAATATGCTAAATTTTACTTAAAAGAAACTTTATTCATCGAGATAATTTATATGGTTAAATTATAATATTTAATGGTTTTAAAGTATTAATAGAATATATTTTTACCATTTAATATAATTTATGTCATTATCATTAATTTTACATTGAATTCATAGGTAAAAACATTTTAATCTTTTGCAATGTTTTAAATAAAAATAGTTTTTTTCGACAACAAGATTAATTTTAAATTAATTAATGCATCTTCTATGTTTTTAATTTGAAAAAATGTATTCTATATTTGGAATCATTAGGTCCAAATTCTATTAATATGCTACTTTTATTTTTGGCCATTATGAATAGTAATTGTGGTAAATTTTATTTACCATAGTTAAAGGTAAATCAGGTAATTAATGGTAAACATAATATTATAAAATTACCCTAACACTTTTCTTAATATAAATTGATGATTAAATTTCGTTCAAAAATATACTTGGGTTGAAATTTTATCTATTTAAAACCACTTGGATGAGATTAATACCTTTAATTTATTTTATTTAAAGGAAAGTGAAATATGTCTCACTCAAAGTTTAATAATTAAATTATTTTTAATATTAGAATAAATGGAATATAAATTCGATTTTAAGTACTCATTTGAAATCTAAAATGTTTTTACTTATCATGGTAATTTATTTTTAATTTTTAAGAAATATATAATTACCTTAATAGCTTATACATTAATGATGTAGAAATTATTTATTTAGTGAAAAATCAATAATATAGTTTTTATTAAAATAATAATACCCATAAAAATATCCAAACACTTGACCAAAACTTATTGGTCGAGTATATATACACCATAATAATCCAAGTGTCTATTTGTGGGCAATTTTTAGCCTTATAAAACAGATTATGACATTTATATTATTTTATTTTAAATGATGTCAAAGTTTTCACCATCATAATTTAATAAACATAACATTTTAAAGGTTGGGTGTTTAAGAAGATAAATTCGACTAAAAGAATTATTGTGAAATATATTAGATTTATCTTCATAATAGTATGTTATTTTTAATTTTTATGCAACAAATAATTATATTAAATAACTATAAAAAATGTTGTAGTAATTATTTTATTAGGAGAAATATCAAATAAATGGTTTTAAAAATATTAAAATAAATATTATATTAACTAATAAATGTGCTCAATGAATTTTATAGATTCATATGACATGTTAGGAATCTAATAAATATTTTTTTTACTCTATCATCTTTTTTGGATTTTATTTAAATTCAAATAAATGAATAGTGTCAAAATTGACACTATTGATATTTTATAAAAAATAACATATTATTAAATTGTTTAAAAATCACAAAAAATTTTAAAAAATTTAAAATTGAAATTTATATGGACTAAAATATCATAAAGTATCCAATTAAGGCCAATTTAAAACACATAATTAAGTATTTATAACCATTTAAAATTTAGAATGTTATTACCACAAATAAAATTAAATAGATTAAATAAGGATAAATCAAAATGATAATGTTTAAAATAAAATCAAAACATGTCTAAATTTTATTTTTTGATGATATTAAAACCTTATCTTATTTCATATTCTAATTTGAGTCACTTTTGAAGTTTTTATGTTGGTTTTGAGTTTATTATAAATTAATACTTTGGAGGTATCCAAAAGTGCCCCTCTACTCTCTTATAAAAGGGAACATCCTCCCTCTTCTCTTAACTCCATTTTTTGTATTCAAGAACAAAACAAAACCTGCCAATTCCTCTTCTCAACCTCTATATTTACATTATAGAGATGCTGGTCTTCTCAAAAGACCAACTCTAGTGCCCTAAGAGCAATTTCAAAGGAGGCACTTCGAGGAATATGTAATATCTTCTACCGATTCTTTCAAATTTATTTCTTCTTCTACTTACTCTTATTTAGTTGTTTCATTATAAAGTAATAAAATAAGTATCACTCATATATTTATATTTTATTATAAATATGAAACAACCCTACTTCACCTTTTACCCATCCTACGAAAAATAAAATCACCGCGCGTGCGTACGTATGGAATACCGTCTCCACGTCGTGGTGTAATATTTTTTTTCATCACCAACATACTTGGATGGTTATAATGATGGAAGAAATTAATATATATATATTTTAAAGTTATATTTATTCTTAAATATTATACACCATACACTTCAATACAATTCCACAATCATGGGAATGATATCATCACTCATGCATACGTACGACCTACCGTCTCCATGATGTGATGAGATTCGTTCTACATGATCTTAGTTTAAGAATGATTATATAAATGAATTAAATGAATTAATATTATATATATTATACTAATACAATTCTGTAAATTATATTCCTATAACCTAAAAAAGAGGAATAATAATTTATTCAAAAAAAACATACATAATAACATTAAATAGTTAACACCCGAATAACGAGTAACAATGAAATGTTACAAATAAACCGATAAGAATATGACCATATATGATATAATAAAAATAAATATTATTCTGTAATAAGTCAATGACATTATTTAAATCATTATACAGGAGGTGTGGATACGTACAAAGCAATCGGACCTAAGGTAAGGGATAATTATTCCAATGTCGTTCTTATCCAAGATTGTTTATTCATAAGTATTTACTGGGGTTATATTTATAATCTATGTCCATGTTTTATAAAAAATGTTTTCATAAATTTTTTACTATTATTACATGTATGTTTAAAGTCATGTTTACCCCCTTTTGACTTTTACTATGTAGTATAGAAGGAATCTTTATTTTTTTACCATACGAGGTACTTTTTGACTTTTCTGGAAAAAGTACAAGGATAATGTTTTTTAACTTATACGACATGGACATATTTTTACATTTTCATAACACCTTATTTCCATGAATTTTCCTCTACAATATTTCATAATTATTTTTTCAACAAAATTATTTTCTGTTAAAATTGCATGACATTTTGAGAAAAGAAAATGATTTTGAAGAAGAAAAGATATTTTCCTCAAGAATTCATTTCAAGTGTTTTATCAAAAATATTTTCCATCTAAGATGAAAATCTTTAATATGGATATGTTTTATGTATAATGTACCTATTATATACACGGTTTTATTTTTTTATGTTGAAATTATATCCATTTTTTTATATGAATTATGTTATGATGAGATGATGTATATGAAACCCATTTTATTCATTGGGTTGTGATGAATGATTTATTTTGTGGCACAAAAAAGAATGATTTCATTATGAGATGGGTGGGACCTATATCTCCCTCCAATGCATTGGGTAAATATTTATATCTCATGAGATAAACATGGATGGAATGACAAGTAAATCCAGTTCAGTAATACAAGGCTGGAATGCCATGTAAACCCGGTTCAGTAATGGACTTTGTCAACTGTGATGGTTATGGCAGAAATGCCTTTGCTACTATGGAAATCATAATATGTGATTATTAGATTTCCATAATTGCATGTTTTATTCGAATTATATTATTTTATGATAAATGTTTATTTATGATCCATACCTTATGTACTGCCATGTTTTATGTCATTGCTCATGATTTTGATGATTAAATTTTATGTTCATGTTTTTACGTTCAAATGTTTATAGAATGTTTTATATTCTCCATATTTACCCTTACTGAGCATTTGAGCTCACCCTTTCTATGTTTTCTTTTCTCCATGACATAAAGAATGGTTTTTGGTAAAAAAAAAAGGGTAAGATATTTATGGGAGATGTTGAAGATCTTTCACCATGATTAGAAGATTATGTTCCAAGTTTCCAAAGAAACTAAACTATTACGATCCTTGGGTGTCTATTTTTGTTATACATTAAGTATTCCACAAAAGTAATGTAATGTCCATGTATGTCAATCTTGGGTCTCTACAATTGGTATCAGAGGGAAGGTTTTGTTAACCTTTGGAAACTAGGATGAAAAAACATTAGTGAGATCCATAGAGATATATCTAAGTTATGTCTAGGGATTTTTGTAAGGTTAAATATAAAGTATAGGTTACAATCCAAGAATTATGATAACAATCATGAATAACCTAGGATTAAACCTAATATATTAGAGATTGAACGTACTCCCCCTTGATTATGTTGTTTTTCAAGTATGATTTTTTCCTCTCACACTATTCTTTTTGGTTTTTAGAAAATAGATGGAAATAGGAATATTCATGTTAATGGAGAATATGATGGACAATGGAATGATATTCTTCATGAGCAACCAAATGAAACAGGATTTGGAATTCGAAACATCGTTATTATGCCTAATCAGAAATCTCATAATATGATCAATAATCTCAACTTTGGTAAGTTTCCTGACTCATATAATAAGAGAAAGATGGAGTTTCATGATGATCATAGAGGAAATAAAGTTCAATTTCCTTCATGTAAATTATGTGGGAAGAGGCATCAGGGGGAATGTTTCAAAGGAACTGAAAGATGCTTTGGGTGTGGGAAATAAGGACACATATCCAATAATTTCAAAGGAAAAAGGTTCAGTTAACACCATGGATAAGGATAATGGTATTTCTAAGACATCAACAACGGTTAAATGTTTTAAATTTGGAATGTACGAGCATTATGAAAACCAATTCCCTAAGGGAAAATCTCATGAAGAGAATCAGCATGGTTGTATGGGTATTATTTATGTTGATGTTGATGAAGAGACTACAAATGATATATGAGATAAAAGAAGTGTTGAGGAATAAAATGATAAAGCTCAGTCAATAGTTGAAGAAGGTAGTGGAATGATTGTATGTTTATCAAGAGTAATGTTTTATAGGTAATTTAATGGTACTATGGAATAAAGAAAAATCTAAGGATTGTTACACTATTGTTTTTTACTAAAGTATTTTAAAGTATATGTTGAATGGTGCCAGTAACCATGAAAGGTTCTTCAGATATTTTTGAAAAGTAGATGATATTCTTATAATGAAGGGATAAGAATATAATGAGATGTTCGATAGTATTAATGATCTCATGACTAGTATAAGGACAAATTGATATCATGGTTTGAGTATATAGATTTTTTTAGGATTTTGGTATGTGGAAAGAGTTAACTTTTGATAGAATTCTTGTTTTCACTAACGTTCTATGGTAACTCATGTTTCAAGAGAATACATAATTAAGGTATTCACATGTTTGGAATGTGACCAAAAAAATATATCTTATGATATATGGGGGTAAATGATGGTATTAACATGCTCAGTAGATGACCTTTCTAGTAATCGTTTTCTTTATACTATGAGATTGGATAGGAGTATTTTTGATAAACCTAAAGGTTGGAATGGATTAAGTTGGAAATCAGATAGTATTGTTTAACGATAAATTTTTTTTCTAGAATGTTATAATAGTAAAGTTTTAGAAAAAGGACAACCTGTAGGATGGGAGACAACCCATCATGCCGGACAAGGTTGCGGGAATCGAACCCACAACCGAAGTGTGACAGGCCTTTATCACCTACAACTGGAATACAAGAAGTACCCGGTTAGTAGAAATTAGTTTTATTTTATTAAGAGGTATGATATATGAAGTATAAGTCCATTTTTGGAATCATATACGGTTAATCTCACCATAGATGGACTTATGTATATTTAATAATTTGTGCTAACCTTTTTGTGATAAAGACAGATGGAATGACCTATCATTCTATCACATGATCTTCTAACACTTCAAGAATGAAAAATTCAACTTCATTTCTTTATATTATATATAAAGTGGAAATTATTCATGGAATTACCAACGATGATACTACACTGAAATCAAGTAAGTATTTATCCTTATACAAAAATTCATCAGCTTTAGGGAAATGATCTTGAAAACCAAAAACATTGTCCTAGTACCCTCATATCTGATTAATTATATGGTACCTTATATTATCACAAATTTATGGCTTTTTTATTGTTGGATTTTTCATAGCCATGTTATCTACCACTCTCCATCAGAACTTGATGGTTAGATTTCTCTTCCATATCCATGTTTTTACCTATGTTATCCTATGTGGAAACCCATTGGTGAGTTAATTTGGGTAACCGTTATGTTTCATACTTTAGTTTTTAAAATTAAGTTTTAGTATTCCTTTTTATGATGTGGGTTTCTATGAAAGAAACTTTCAAGTAGTAAACCATTTATAACCCTAACAAATTTCGAGGGTGGGATTCATTTTAAGGGGGGTAGAATGTAACACCCATAGATTTTATGAGATATATCCTTTTTAATTTCTTTGATATCTTCTATTGTACGCTACACTAAGATTAGATTGTAGTATATGCAACAATATACTTGGCTTGTGTTACACGCAAGAGCGACCTTCCTCGATAGCTTGCGTGGTACGCAATACCGAGTTTCACTAAACAATGATATATTATAATATTGTTATGAACTAGAAATTATGAATAGTATTATCTGCATTATAAATTTGATAACATTATAATTCATCTTACACATTTTCTAGAACATTATATGAGAACAAAATCAATTTTTTGTATAAAGGAGAGTATTTTTCAAAAAAAATGCAGTTTTCTACCTTTTGATGGCACACCCATTTTAAATCTTTTTTTTGACAATTTTATATGTTAAATTTGAAAAAATAAAATAATTATTTTTAAATCAGGATATAAAAAATTACTTTGGATAAAATTTTCATTTTTTAATGATAACTTTCATATTTTGATGAATAGTAAAAATATGCTAAATTTTACTTAAAAGAAACTTTTTTCATCGAGATAATTTATATGGTTAAATTATAATATTGAATATTTTTAAAGTATAAATAGAATATATTTTTACCATTTAATATAATTTATGTCATTATCATTATTTTTACACTGAATTCATAGATAAAAATATTTCAATCTTTAGCAATGTTTTAAATAAAAACCCGTTTTTCCGACAACGGGATTAATTTTAAATTAATTACTGCAACTTATGTGTTTTGAATTTGTAAAAATGGATTCCATATTTGGAATCAGTAGGTCCAAATGATGTTAATATGATACTTTTACTTTTGGGCATTATGAATAGTAACTATGGTAAATTTTATTTACCATAGTTAAAGGTAAATCGGGTAATTAAGGAAAAAATTAATATTATAAAATTACCCTAACACTTGTAATAATATAATTGGGTGATTATATTTCATCATAAAATATACTTGGATTGAAATGTTATCTATTGGAACCCACTTGGATGAGTTTAAGACTTCTAATTTATTTTATTTAAAGGAAAGTGAAATATGTCTCACTCAAACTTTAATAATTAAATTATTTTTAATATAAGGATAAACGAAATATAAATTCTATTTTAAATATTAATTTGAAAGCTAAAATGTTTTTATTTATCATGGTAATTTATTTTTAATTTTTACGAAATATATAATTACCTTAATATCTTATACCTTAATGATACAAAAATTATTTATTTAGTTAAAAATCAATAATATAGTTTTTATTAAAATAATAATACCCATGAAAAGACCCAAAAACTTGACCAAAACTTATTGATCGAGTATATATACACCATAATCATCCTAGTTTCTACTTTTGGACCATTTGGAGCCTTATAAAATAGATTATGACATTTATACTATTTTATTTAAATGATGTCAATGTTGTCACCTTCATAATTTAATAAACATAACATTTTAAAATTTGAGTGTTTTAGAAGATAAATTTGACTAAAATTATTATTATAAAATATATTAGATTTATAATCATAATATTATTTTATTTTTAATTTTTATACAACAAATAAGTATATTAAATAATTATACAAAAAATGTTTTAGTAATTATTTTATTAAGAGAAATATCAAATAAATGGTTTTAAAAATATTAAAATAAATATTATATGAACTAATAAATGTGATCCACTAATTTTATAGATGTATATGACATGTTAGGAATCTATTAAATATTTTTTTTCGACTCTAACATCTGTTTGGATTTTATTTAAATTCAAATATATGAATAGTGTCAGAATTGAAACTATTGATATTTTATAAAAAAATAAGATATTATTAAATTGTTTAAAATTAACAAAAAAAATTAAAAATTAAAAATTTAAATTTATATGGACTAAAATTTCATAAAGTATCTAATTATGCACAATTCAAAAAACATAAGTAATTATTTATAACCATTTAAAACTTAGAATATTATTACCAAAAATAAAATTAAATAGATTAAATAAGGATAAATCAAAATGATAAGGTTTAAAATAAAATAAAAACATGTATAAATTTGATTGTTTGATTATATTACAACCCTATATTATCTAATAATCTAATTTTAGTCACTTTGGAAGTTTTTAAGTGGGGTTTGAGTTTATTATAAATTAATATTTTTAAGAATTCCAAAAGTGCCACTCTACTCTCTTATAAAATGGAACCTCCTCCCTCTTATCTTCACTCCATTTTTATCCTTCAAGATCAGAAAAACCCTACCAATTACTCTTATAAACCTCTATAGTTATATTATAGAGGTGCTGGTATTATCAAAATACCAACTCCAGTGCCATAAGAGGAAGTTTAAAGGAGGCACTTTGAGGAAGAGGTAATATCTTCTACCGATTTTTTCCAATTTATTTCTTATTCTAATTACTCTTATTTAGTTGTTTCATTATAAATTAATAACATAAGTATCACTCATATAATTATATGTTATTATAAATATTAAATAACACTATTTCACATTCTACCCATCCTATGAAAAATGAAATCACCCTGCGTGTGTACGTACGGAATACCATCTCCACACCGTGGTGTAATATTTATTTTTTCATCACCAACATACTTGGATGGGTATAATTATATAATAAATTACTATATATATTTTAAACTTATATTTATTCTAAAATATTATACACCATACACTTCAATATAATTCCACAATCATGGGAATGTTATCATCGCTCGTGCGTACGTACGACCTACCATCTCCATGATGTGATGCGATTAATTCTACATGATCTTCATTGAAGAATGATTATACTAATGCATTTAATGAATTAATATGATATATATTATACTAATACAATTATTTAAATGTCACAACTATAACCTACAAATAGGAATCATAATTTATTCGACAAAACCTGCATAATAACATAAAATAGTTAACACCCGAATAATGAGTAACAATGAAATGTTACTAATAAACTGATAAGAATATGACCATATATGATATAATAAAAATAAATATGATTCTGGAATAAGTCATTGAAATTATTTAAATCATTATACAGGAGGCTCAGATATGTACAACACAATCAGACCTAAGGTAAGGGATAATTATTCAAATCTCGTTCTTATCCAAGATTATTTATTCGTAAGTATTTACTGGGGATATATTTATCATCTATGTCCATGTTTTATAAAAAATGTTTTAATAAAGTTTTTACTATTATTCCATGTATGTTTAAAGTTTTGTTTACCTCTTTTTGAATTTTACTATTTAGTATAGAAGGAAACTTTCTTTTTTTACCATACAAGGTACTTTTTGACTTTTTTCAGAAAAAGTACAAGGAGAATGGTTTTTTAACTTATACGCCAGGAACAGATTTTTAAAATTTCATGACTCATTATTTACATGAAGTTTCCTCTACAAGATTTCATGATTACTTGAAACAAAATTCTTTTCTTTTAAAATTGCATGGCATTTTGAGAAAAGAAAATGATTTTGAAGAATAAAGGATGTTTTTCTCATGAATTCATTTCAAGTGTTTTATCAAAACTATTTTCCATCTAAGATGACATTCTTTAATATAGATATGTTTCATGTATAATGTCTGTAACACCCCAAGCTTCCACGGTACGTTTCCCTTTGAATAATGCAATGGCGTGCATTGTACGCAACTTCGAGATTCTAATACACCACAACCAATCAAACTAGCCGTTATGAATAGTAATACCTAATTTTTGAAATTTTATAAATTCTATCTCTCAAAATGAAATTCATTTTTGGATTCATAATATCGAAATTATCCTCGGGTGAAATTTTGGTACTTTTCGGATAACTTTCATATTTTGATGAATAGTGAAAATTGCTAAATTTTAATTAAAAACAACTTTTTTAATTGAAATAATTAATATTGATAAATTATGAATTTGAGTGGTTTTAAAGTATATTTAGAATATATTTTTACCATTTAATTCAATTTTTGTCATTGGACATAATTTCACAATTAGACCAAACATAAACAAGTGCCAATCTTTTGATAGTTATTATCTCTTAAAAACACGCTTTTTGTTTTAACAATGGGAATTAAATTTAAATTAATTTCTGAAACTTCTGTGTTTCTAATTTGGAAAAATGGATTCCATATTTTGAATTAGGATGTTCAAATTGTGTAAATAGGTAACTTTTATTTTTAGACATTTTGAATAATTACTTCGGTAAATATTTTATTTACCATGGTTAAAGGGTAAATTCGGTAAATAAGGGTTAAAAAATAATATTATAATAATACTAAATTACCCTAAAACATGTATTAACCCTATTTTTTGATACATGGCCGACCATGGGCATCTTTGGGTCGATTTTGGGACCCCATGGATCCACTTGTAAGTGATAGGTACACTTTATTTTAATTAAGTTAAAATGAATACAAAAATGACATAAGCATATATCTTTTAGAAATATTTTTTTACATAGGGTTATATATTTTGGATTTTCAACTATAAATATTAAATAGAAAGATAAAAATATTTCCTACATAATTAAATTTTATTTATAATTTTTAAACATTAAATAATTTAATTTTTTAATGACACAATGATGATGCAGTAATTACCTAATTAAGGAAACATTAGAATAATTGATATTATAAATACCCAAATAAATATAATTTGATACTTTTTATGAATTAAACTAATTTTATAGGTTAATATTACATGTTAGGATTTCTTTAATTAACTTTTTTCGAAGTAATCATTCTGTTATGATTTTTACAAAAATAAATTATTGAATAGTGTCAAAATTGACATAAAAGAGTTTTTAAAACAGATATTATATTATTAATTGATATTAAATTCTAAAAATCTAAAGTTTGGCCAAGAGACTTATATAATGATAGGTGTATCATTAATGGACCACTTGCGGATCTCTTAGATGTATATGTTAAGTTTATTAACCATATAATATAAAAATACAAAGAGACACTGTAAAAGTGAAACTAATTAACTAAGAATTAACACTTAAAGATAAGTTTAATATAATGACTCAAACCTATCTAAATTCTATTTGTTGAGTAGTTTTCGACCCATCCCCACCTTAAACTTTAAATAATAAACTTTTGTGCCATTAGAAACTGAATATGAATTTATTATAAATTAATATTTCTAGCTTTTCCAAAGGTGCCCCTCACCCCTCTTATAAAAGAGCACTCCCCATTCTCATTACTTAACACCTTAAAAGCCTTTTGGTTCGGCCAACCCCTGCCCAAATACTCTTTCAACTTCCCTCAATACAACCTATATTCCTTAGTATGATCAGAAAGCCAACCTAAGGATCCCTTTTGATCAAATCAAAAAGAAGAACCCGAAGAAGAGGTAATGATTTCACCACCCTTTTTTCAAGTTCCTTACTTCTTCCACTTCTTCCTCCTTTGTTGTTACCATTATAAAATAATAACTCCAGTATCATATATATACTGTGATGTTATTATAAATATGGTACAACCATATTCACTATTCTATCCATCCTTTGAATAACATGTCACCATACGTGCGTACGTACGGCTTACCGTCTCCACGTCGTGGTGTAATTGTTATTCAATAAATTATTATTTGTATGGGTATAATAATGATGTGTAATTCATGTAAATAATAAATATAACATGATAATTATTCTGTATATATGATATACCATCCAATTATATATTATTTTAATATCAAAAGAATGATATTGCCGCTTGTGCGTACGTACGGACTACCGTCTCCACGAACGCGATGAAATTCATTCTCTATCATATCCATTCAAGTATAATTATCATTTCATGATTTAAAAATAATTTTTAAGGACTTGATATAATTCTGGATATGAATAAGATACAACCTATCCATGACAACCACGGCTTACGTAACAAAACATATAAAAGAAAACGAGTAAGTTAACACCCGAAACGACGATAATTCTAAGATATTATTAACAAAGCAATGTAAAAGATCATATAGGATATCATATTAATGTATATGATTATTGAGTAATTTAATAACAATTATTTCACCATTATACAGGAGGTTAACCTACCGTCGACCAAGGAAAAATTTCAAAGTAAGGGGTTTCTTATCTCACTTTTAATTCCGTGAGAATTCCATTGTTCACCACTTATTTATTGCATGTGGTGTGTGTACTGCCCATGATTGTATTCATTGTTTAATATACTTTAATTTATGGATATTTACATCATCATGGTATGATCCTTATTTCATGGGTGTATGTTTCATAAGTTACCAAATCGATAAGGGAATTTGAAATTTCAATTTCCACTCATTTGGCTTTATGCATATTTCATTGATTATATTACTCCAAGATTATGTGTGGAATCACTATTCATTTGATTATGTCATAATTTCCACTCCCCTTCCTGTGGATATACTTTTGATACAAATAATCACCCCATTTATAATTTCTCAAGTCATCGATATGAATTTGATAAGAGTAATTTTAACTCATTCTCCATTTGTTGAGTTAAACATCCAATTCATTGGTGTTGTTTTTACAAGATTATGTGTGAATGTCCTTTGATTGTTTTACACTAAATATCCAATCATATTTAGTGTATTTATATTTCTCACACATAACTATGTCGTTAATTTATCCTTAACCTAAGGATACGACCTTTATGAGAGATTTCATCTCAATTTACATTCCATTGAGACTTCTTTGTTGTTATACACCAAATCACTTTTATGTGGTGTATATAATGTACTTTGACATAGTATATCATGAATTCCTTTATTATCATGATATTAAATTTTTTTGATTACCTCAATTATTTGTATTCAAGTGTCTCTCTTTTGGTTAGAAACACTAACTAAAATACCATTTTTAAATGTTTTAAAGACTTATTCTTCTAAATATTTCTCATTAATGTCCATGTTTTAAAAAAATGGTTTTAAGCATTTATTTATATAGACATTAAAGTTTTGAAATTAAAACTCCTTTTATAAGTTTCAAAGTGGTATGGGAAACTTTGATTCAAAAATCTATTTTTAAATGGCTTCTTGACAAATAGTGTGACTTTTAAATGATTTCAAGAAAAGGGGGATATTTCTCTCAAATAGTTTTGATGATTATTTTCATCTATGTCAATATCCTTCATTATTCTCGATTGAGGTTAATATGTTACAATACAATATTCCATATTGTATCGAATAAGTTATGTTTGATAGTGGATGTGCTATTTTTATACCATTCATGGTTTTTGGAAAAAGTATTGATATTTTGTATGCTAGTTTTAATACGAATGTTTATGTTATGTTTAAAACTTTTCATATAAGGAATGAATTGGACTTTGTAAGTGATGAGTGGAGCCCGCTATAGCTCCTCGATGCATCAGTAGGTCTCATGAGACAAACTAGTGTCTTGGCACAAGGCCTTGACAGAATCTTATTTGTAGTCTTGGCACGAGGGTTTGGCTATGTGGTTATGATAGTCTGGCATTATGCATTCCATCATTATGAAAGTGGTTATTGATATTTCATGTGATTATTAGACTAGTAGAATATCCATGTAATTATGTTAATGTCATAATTTCATTTTATATTTTCCATTTTATGTTGAAGTTCAAGTTTAAATGGCTTTTGTTTTAGTTATAAATTGCCTTAAGTGTTTATGCTTATCTATGAAAGCTTCTGCTATATTATTATCCTTACTCTGGATCTGAGCTCACCCCTTTCAATGTTTTATTTTTCCCAGGATTGTGAAGAAGTAAATTATAAATGACCTGTAAGGATAGTATGAGTGTGGACTATAGAGACTATGTTATTGTTGTTTTCAGTTTATGATGTAATGTAAACTTTATTAATGTATCTAGTTATTCCAAGGATACTAAACTAATTGGTCTTTCGAGACTTTATCTTTCTTGTGATCATGCCAATGTTATGTAATAATGCACCGACTCTGGGTAACTGGGGTCGGGGCATTACAGTTGGTATTAGAGAAAGTTTAGTACAAACCTGAGGAGATAGATTTAGATAAACTCTGATTAGATCACGTAGACCTAAGATGAACTTTGTTAGAAAAACCTCCTAGAATTTTGGTATTGTAGAGATTTCGTGAGTTTTCCAAGCAATACATCCCTGTCTAGATACGATCAGGTAGAGGTGGCTCTGGCACAGATGTACCTAGGGGTAAAACCTGAAAACATCGCTTTGGGATAGACTCGAACGGGAACTGGTGCACGACAACGAGCCTTGTTGTACTCTTGGTTACGACACTCTCGGGGGATATGCTTAGGATAATTTACATTTTCTTTACTAACTGATTTGAAATATTAAATATATAAGATGAGAGTAAATGACCTTGGTTAATCCTAATGTGTTCCAAATTGAGAATATAATGACATGTTAATCTCTAAATGATTTTATGACTACTATTACTCACACAATGCTTTCTGGTTTTAGTCAATGGCTGGATTCCAAGGAAGTCATAGTGACTTTGGGAATGATGTACAAGGTGAGAACGGTGGTGGAAATGAGCATGAAAATGGAATGTTGATAGGCATAAAAGATATCATTTTATTCCAAATCAAATTTCCAAAAATATGATCAACAATATATATTAACCAATTACCGGACTCAAAAAAGAAGAGAAAGGTGATGAATGATAAGAGCTCCAGCAGTGGAGACCATGGAGAAAGGAATCCTCAATTTCCATCATGCAGGAAATGTGGAAGGAGACACCCAGGAAAGTGTCTCAATGGGACAAAGAAATGCTTTACATGTGGGAAGGAAGGGTATAAAGTTAAGAATTGCAGAAGAAAAATGAACAGTACTATGGAAGAAGATAAAAATGGTCCCAAGAGTCCATTTACAGTCATTTGCCGTAAATGTAGGGGACCTGGCCATTACCCGAGTGAATGTCCTATTCTATAGGATATTTTCTTGGTCAAATAAGAAGCTAGGTGGAAATAAATGGTTGGAGAAATGTTTAAAAATAATTAGCGCTCCTTGTTAATGGGTTTACTTTGGAATAATTTTCTCTTGTATTTGTAACCCCGCAGTTGGCCATGTGAGAATGATATTTGAGGAAGAATTATCTCTTCTATTGTGGATATAGGTATAAATAACCATTTGGTTTTATATGATCATTGGGGTTTGATAGAATTATAAGTTATTATAATTTGGGATGAAAATGAAAGGTATGATATAACATTTGTGGTTAAATTATGTTATGGTATTTTGAGGAATTTATCTCATTTTAGTAATATTAAAAAATATAGTTTTTGAAAAAGGACAACACGTAGACCGTGTGACAACCTGTCACGTCGGACAAAGCTGTGGGAATCAAACCCACAACCAAATGCGATTGGGATTTATCGCCTACCACTGGACTACGTGAAGTCCCTGGATAGTGTGACTAATTATTTTCAGTTAAATTATTTTATTGATCAATAATAAGTTTATTTGGGTTCTTATGTCTTATTAAATGAATACCCTTGGTATAGGAAACTGATTTGGTGATTAAGTGATAGATGTTATTTTGGAAGTTGTTCGCTTTGTTGTGAACACTATATGCCCAAGGAAAATAGAATAGTATGGGATTTCATTTGAGGAGTAATGGTGGATTTTTATCTATGTTTTTATTATGGATTTATAGTGATTTGGGTTGTTTATGAAAATGATTAGGTTAATTACTTTTAAGAATGTGAATTTAAGAGTAATTAATGTCATTTGGAGATAAAATTTAATGTGGAAGACTACATTCTTATAAGTTTTGAGTTTCAATATTAGTTTGGATTATATTGAAGGATTTTAAGGACAATTTATTATTGAATGGTATTTATTTAACTTTGGGGTATCGATGGTTTAATTTTAGAAATTAAGATTAGTTTTTTTTCTCTATTGGAATATCCATTTGGGGGGGGTCATAAGATATTATACCAACCATTTTGGTTTTTATTAATCTTTAAATACAAGTTAAATATATAGTTTATCCTACATGGATCATGTTTTTCTATAGAAGTTTATTCTAGCTCTTTCATTATGACCAAGTCTTCTTGAATACTCATTGTTCAAAAAACGAGTTAGTGGTAAAAAGTTATTAAATAATGAAACTCTACTTAAAAAGTAAGTATATCTCTTTATGTTCTTAGTCAATATCATAAATTAATTCCTCTTCCTTATGTAATGTAACTTATAACAAAAAAAATATTGTCCGTTCACTTTTCCTACTGGGAGACTAAGGGCCGTTTGTCCCAACACAAGTTTATGATTTTCTTATTGTTAACTTTCTCCTGATCATGTTTTCTATCCCTCTCCATCATAACTGAACACTTAGTTTATCGTCCATATCCATGTTTTCCTACATGGAATCCTAGTATGGGTTATCTTGGGTGACCTTTATACCTCTCTTCCTTTCTTTTAAAATGATAGTTTTATTGACTCTTTTTCCGATGTGGGACTTTCCATTATATTCTCAAGCCCAATTTTAAAAAAAATAGCGAGGACGCAATTTATTTAAGGAGGGGAGAATGTAACACCACAAGTTTCCACGGTAAGTTTCCCTTTGAATAATGCAATGACGTGCATTGTACGCAACTTCGAGATTCTAACACACCACAACCAATCAAACTAGCCGTTATGAATAGTAATACCTAATTTTTGAAATTTTATAAATTATATCTTTCAAAATGGACTTCATTTTTGGATTCATAATATCGAAATTATCCTAGGGTGAAATTTTGGTACTTTTTGGATAACTTTCATATTTTGATGAATAGTGAAAATTACTAAATTTTAATTAAAAACAACTTTTTTAATCGAAATAAATAATATTGATAAATTATGAATTTGAGTGGTTTTAAAGTATATTTAGAATATATTTTTATCATTTAATTCAATGTCTGTCATTGGACATAATTTC
The DNA here is from genome assembly GCA_963277665.1 of Viscum album. Lineage (NCBI taxonomy): Eukaryota > Viridiplantae > Streptophyta > Magnoliopsida > Santalales > Viscaceae > Viscum > Viscum album. Next base: position 2,093,387,470 of record OY728152.1, read on the forward strand.
ACAATTAAACCAGACATAAACAAGTGCCAATCTTTTGATAGTTATTATCTCTTAAAAACACGCTTTTTGTTTTAACAATGGGAATTAATTTTAAATTAATTTATGCCACTTCTGTGTTTTGAATTTGGAAAAATGGATTCCATATTTGGAATCAGGATGCTCAAATTGTGTAAATAGTTAACTTTTATTTTTAGACATTTTGAAGAATTACTTCGGTAAATATTTTATTTACCATGGTTAAAGGGTAAATCCAGTAAATAAGGGCTAAGAAATAATATTATAATAACACTAAATTACCCTAAAACGTGTCTTAAACCTATTGGTTGATACATGGCCGACCATGGGAATCTTTGGGTCGATTTTGGGACCCCATGGATCCACTTGTAAGTGATAGGGACACTTTATTTTAATTAAGTTAAAATGAATAAAAAAATGACATAAGCATATATCTTTTAGAAAAACAATTTTTTACATAGGGTTATATATGTTGGATGTTCGACTATAAATATTCATTAGAAATATAAAAAGATTTCCTACATAATGATATTTTATTTATAATTTATAGACATTAAATAATGTAATTTATTTATGACACAATGATGATGCAGTAATTACCCAATTAATGAAAAATTAGAATAATTGATATTATAAATACCCAAATAAATATAATTTGATACTTTTTATGAATTATACTAATTTTCTAGGTTACTATTACATGTTAGTATTTCTTTAATTAACTTTTTTCGAAGTAATCATTCTGTTATGATTTTTACAAAAATCATTTATTGAATAGTGTCAAAATTGACATAAAAGAGTTTTTAAAACAAATATTATATTATTAATTGATATTAAATTCTAAAAATCTAAAGTTCGGACAAGAGACTTATATCATTATATGTGTATCATTAATGGACCACTTGGGGGTATCCTGGATGTATATGGTAAGTTTATTAACCATATAATATAAAAATACAAAGAGACGTTGTAAAAGTGAATCTAATTAACTAAGAGTTAATACTTAAAGATAAACTTAATATAATGACTCAAACCTATCTAAATTCTATTGGTTGAGTAGTTTTAGACCCATACCCACCTTAACCTTTAAATAATCAACTTTGGATCCATTATAAACCGAATATGAATTTATTATAAATTAATATTTCTAGCTTTTCCAAAGGTGCCCCTCACCCCTCTTATAAAAGGGCACTCCCCCTTATAATTACTTCACACCTTCAAAACCTTTTGGTTCGGCCAAAACCTGCCCAAATACTCTCTAAACTTACATCACTACAACCTAGAGGCCTTAGTTTGATCAGAAAGCCAACCTAAGGATCCCTTTTGATCAAATCAATAGGAAGAACCCGAAGAAGAGGTAATGATTTCACCACCCTTTTTTCAAGTTCCTTACTTCTTCCACTTCTTCTTCCTTTGTTGTTACCATTCTAAAATAATAACTCCAGTATCATATATATACTGTGATTTTATTATAAATATGGTACAACCATATTCACTATTCTATCCATCCTTTGAATAACATGTCACCATACGTGCGTACGTACGGCTTACCGTCTCCACGTCGTGGTGTAATTGTTATTCAATAAATTATTATTTGGATGGGTATAATAATGATGTTTAATTCATATAAATAATAAAAATAACATTATAATTATTCTTTATAAATGATATAACCTCCAATTATATATTATTTTAATATCAAAAGAATGATATTGTCGCTCGTGCGTATGTACGGACTACCGTCTCCACGAACGCGATGAGATTCATTCTATATCATATCCATTCAAGTATAATTATCATTTGATGATTTAAAAATAATTTCTAAGAACTTGATATCATTCTGGATATGAATAAGATACAACCTATCCATGACAACCACGAATTACGTAACAAAACATATAAAATAAAACGAGTAAGTTAACACCCGAAACGACGATAATTCTAAGATATTATCAACAAAGAAATGTTAAAAGATCATATATGATATCATATTAATGTATATGATTATTGACTAATTTAATAACAATTATTTCACCATTATACAGGATGTTAACCAACCTTCGACCAAGGAAAAAGTACAAAGTAAGGGGTTTCTTATCTCACTTTTAATTCCGTGAGAATTCCATTGTTCACCACTTATTTATTGCATGTGGTGTGTGTACTTCCCATGATTATATTCATTGTGTAATATACTTTAATTTATGGATATTTACATCATCATGGTATGATCCTTCTTTAATGGGTGTATGTTTCATAAGTTACCAAATCGATAAGGGAATTTGAAATTTCAATTTCCACTCATTTGGCTTTATGCATATTTCATTGATTATATTACTCCAAGATTATGTGTGGAATCACTATTCATTTGATTATGTCATAATTTACACTCCCCTTCCTATGGATATAATTTTTATACACATAATCACTCCATTTATAATTTCTCAATTCATCGATATGAATTTGATAAGAGTAATTTTAACTCATTCTCCATTTGTTGAGTTAAACATCCAATTCATTGGTGTTGTTTTTATAAGATTATGTGTGAATGTATTTTGATTGTTTTACACTAAATATCCAATTATAATTAGTGTATTTATATTTTTCACACATAACTATGTCGTTTATTTATCCTTAACCTAAGCATACGACCTTTGTGAGAGATTTCATCTCAATTTACATTACATTGAGACTTCTTTGTTGTTATACACCAAATCACTTTTATGTGGTGTATATAATGTACTTTGACATAGTATATCATGAATTCCTTTATTCTCATGATATTAAAATGTTTTGATTACCTCAATTATTTGTATTCAAGTGTCTCTCTTTTGGTTAGAAACACTAACTAAAATACCATTTTTAAATGTTTTAAAGACTTATTCTTCTAAATCTTTCTCATTAATGTCCATGTTTTAAAAAATGGTTTTAAGGATTTATTTATATGGACATTAAAGTTTTGAAATTAAAACTCCTTTTATAAGTTTCAAAGTGTTATGGGACACTTTGATTCAAAAATCTATTTTTAAACGGCTTCTTGACAAATAGTGTGACTTTTAAATGATTTCAAGAAAAGGGGGATATTTCTCTCAAATAGTTTTGATGATTATTTTCATCTATGTAAATATCCTTCATTATTCTAGATTGAGGTTAATATGTTACAATACAGTCTTCCATATTGTATCTAATGAGTTATGTTTGACTGTGGATGTGCTATTTTTATACCATTCATGGTTTTTGGATAAAGTATTGACATTTTGTATGCTAGTTTTAATACGAATATTTATGTTATGTTTAAAACTTTTCATATGAGGAATGCATTGGACTTAGTAAGTGATGGGTGGAGCCCGCTATAGCTCCTCGATGCATCAGTAGGTCTCATGAGACAAACTAGTGTCTTGGCAGAAGGCCTTGACAGAATCTTATTTGTAGTCTTGGCACGAGGCCTTGTCTATTTGGTTATGATAGTCTGGAATTATGCATTCCATCATTATGAAAGTGGTTATTGATATTGCATGCGATTATTCGACTAGTAGAATATCCATGTAATTAAGTAAATGGAATAATTTCATTTTATCTTTTCCATTTTATGTTGAAGTTCAAGTTTAAAAGGCTTTTGTTTTAGTTACAAATTGCCTTAAGTGTTTATGCTTATCTATGAAAGATTCTGCTATATTATTGTCCTTACTGAGCATCTGAGCTCACCCCTTTCAATGTTTTATTTTCCCCAGGATTTTGAAGATGTAAATTATGAATGACCTGCAGGGATAGTATGAGTGTGGACTATGGAGACTATGTTGTTGTTGTTTTCAGTTTATGATGTAATGTAAACTTTATTAATGTATCTAGTTATTCCAAGGCTACTAAACTAATTTGTCTTTAGAGACTTGATCTTTCTTGTGATCATGCCAATGTTATGTAATAATGCACCGACTCTGGGTAACTGGGGTCGGGGTGTTACAATGTCCCTATTATTTACATGGTTTTATTTTTTTAATGATGAAATTATATTCATTGTTTTATATGGATTATGCTATGATGGGATGATGTATATAAAACCCATTTTATTCATTGGGTTATGATGAATGATTTATTTTGTGGCACATGAAAGAATAATTTCATTATGAGATAGGTGGGAACTATATCTCCCTCCAATTCATTGAGTAAATATTTTTATCTCATGATATAAACATGGATGGAATGGAAAGTAAATTCAGTTCAGTAATACAGGGCTGGAAGGACATGTAAACGTGGTTCAGTAATGGACTTCATCCACTATGATGGTCATGGAAGAAATGCCTTGGCTACTATGGAAATCATAATATGTGCTTATTAGTTTTCCAAAATTACATGTTTTATTCCAATTATATTATTTTATGGGTAATGTTCCTTTATGATCCATGCCTTATGTACTACCATGTTTTATGTCATTGCTCAAGATTTTCCTGTTTAAATTTTATGTTCTCGTTTTTACGTTCAAATGTTTATGGATTGTTTTATGTTCTCCATGTTTACCCTTACTGAGCATTCGAGCTCACCCTTTCTAAGTTTTCCTTTCCCTAGGACATAAAGAAAGGTTTTAGGTAAGAAAACAAAAGGGGAAGATCTTTATGGGAGATGTTGAATATCTTTCACCATGATTAGAAGATTATGTTTCGATATTCCAAAGACACTAAACTATTACGGTCCTTGAGTGTTTGGTTTTGTTATTTGTTAAGTATTCTTCAAAAGTAATGTAATTTCCATGTACATAAATCTTGGGTCCCTACAAATCAGGTCTCAAGCAGAGGTGGAAAGGAAGAGTAATCCCTCTTGACCTTCCTCCTCTTATTACCCTAGTTTTTCTTTGGGCTTGTTGTTTTCCCTATATAATGGTTGTGCACATCCCCATTTCTTTCATTCACACATCCCCAATCAATCTTTGAAAGATTATCAAGGCTAGAACTCAATCCGGTCACTAAAAATACTTCAAATTTGTTACTCAACTGGATTGAAGTCCGGTGCCCTGAAACCAAACCCTTAGCCTTCCCACCACTGTTTTTTTCAGCCACCTCCATAATATATCTCTGAGTCCCCTTCCACAACACACCCCTACCCAACCCAGTAAACTCATCATCACCATTATCCTCTCTATTGTCCACCTACGCCACCACAATATTTGACCTAACCTCTTAAAGGGTATGTTTTTAAAATATTATCCTCATGTTCTCATACACTTATTTTCATGTTATGCTTACACATATCTATTGTTTACCCTTGGAAAACATCTAAGATCATCCTTTATTATGTTTCCTTCATCAGGGTTATGAAGATATTTATTTTGTATGATATGTATAATAAGGGTTCTAGTTGTGAAGAATATACTTGGAGATGATGAATATCACCTATGTACTAGTTTTTTGTATTTTCATGTTTCTAAAGACACTAAACTAGTATGGTCCTTAGGTAGGTGTTTGTGTAATGTAATGAATATTCATAAAAAATGATTTAATATCTATATATTAAAATCCACAGTCACTATAGATAAATATTAATTCAAAATATTTGATTCATTTTTTTATATTTTATGTCATATAATTTCATTAAATATACCGTTACTAAAATCCATTTCAAAATAAAATGAAAAACACATCACATTGCTTCATGGAGGTGGTAGTCCACACCAACGCATAAGCAACATTATCATTTTCCAACAGATTGGAAGGTAAGAAGGTGTATGCGATTTTTTAATTCTACAAGTATAATTATATCATAAATATAATTTAAATATGTTAAATCTATCATTATATATATATAGATATTATATATAGTTATTGAAAATGGATTACAACGGTTTGTGAGGCAGTAATCCTCCATACACACGATCAACAGTTTCAATTCCCATTTGATTGACAAAGAGATGGATATAGATTATTCCATTAACATAATAACATATAAGTATATCATATATTATTGTGTTATTATATTTTAATTATTTATACAATAATTAATGTGGTAAGATAAGGCATAAAAGGAAAGATCTTAGTGATTACAATTACCTTCTCTTAAAATAACCCCATTTAGATCTCTTATTATGGATCTTAGTGTTGGAATTTTAGGAATTAAAAAATCTCTATAACATGTAAAAGGAATTGAGGGAGATATATTTTTTGGGTTTTGTTGAGAAAAAGTGATTAATATGTGTGAATAAGTGAGGAAAAGATATACCCTTTTATAATTGTGGAGGAGTGACATTATTTCAAATACCTAAAAACTATTCAATAATGAGAAGTCCAAATCAATCTATGTGGATAAAAAATTGTTGAATAAAGGAGTGTATAGAATATATGGCTGATAAAAACCACCAAAAACTAAATCAAATACATGTTTTAAACATATTACTCCCTTATCCTTTAAGTTTACTCACTTTTATCATTATGGTTTTCACCACCGTAACTAGTCTCTTTTTATTTACCTAGTTAATTTATATTTTAATAATAAAAAAATGAGTCTAATTATATATTTTTTAATCAATTAATATAAATATTAAATCCAATTTATTAAATAAAAATTATATGAGTGTGGAAAATTAGTTTTAACACAAGCGTATATAATGCGCAAAATTCCATTTTAACCTTAACCGTGGGAATTAAGTTTTAATTTTTTACAATTTATTATGAATAAAAATTAAATTGACCATATTAACCATTATTAATTATTAAGATTCCAAATATTTAATCCATTTTACCAAATTAAATTCATATAGGTGGAAAATTCTAATATAAAACTAAACCTGTAGATGTAACGAAAAAGCGGTTTTCCAAAGAAAAGTTTTTATAAGTATAGAAAGTTATTAAATAAATGTTAAACATAAAATTTATTAAAATAACTGAAATTGAAATAATTATAATATAAATAAATTAATTTTACATTTAAATAAATTTAAAATAAATTAGGACATTGTAATTTTAAAAAATAAAAATGATAGTTTAGATAAAAATTTGTATTTTTCACTAGTCAATGAAAAATTTATCTTTTCAAAAAAATTCTCAAAAATTCACTCCAAGATAATTTTTATTTTTTTATTTTAAATTTAAAATTTAAAATTTTCAAATAAATTTCTAAAAGTGGAAAAAATATTTTAAAATAAGTTCATAAAACGCTATGAAACCATTTTTTTTGAAAAAATATAGTTTTTAAGCCTAAAAATTAATTTATTCTTATCTCTTTACTAGAAAAATATCAGATGAATGATAATAAATTTAATTGAATATATGAAATAGAAATTTAATAAAAATCATTCTCTAATAGATATTAATTTACTTTATTAAGAAAAAAATATTTTCCCTCATAAAAATATATTTTTAGAAAAAAATATGTTTAGAAAAAAATATTTTACTTTCAAATGATTTTTATTTTTATCTATAATATTGTCATGAACCAACCCCTGGGGCCCATTCTGTGACTTTCCTAAGACCGCATTCCATAGGCTAGGGGCTGGTGACTAGCAGTAGAAAGGCATATCCCAAAAAGGTAATGCATTACCTTTAAACCTATACACACACAGACATGGCATACCACACAAAGAAAACCACAAAGGAAAGAAAGTAGTACAACCACCACAAAGTATCACTACTAAGAGTAGAGTGTGTAAATTGAAAGTAAATGGGCCAAAATATAAGCCCAACTAAAAGTAAAGTACAACAAAAGAAGTACAAGCTCTAGAGGTCATCCTCCAAGGACCCTACCTGAAGGGAATATACAGATCTTTGTCAGATGTCACTATACACACCACATTTATTGATCACCTTCTTGCACCATCTAGTCCTAGATCCCCAAAGTCCCAGTCAAAGATGTCCATCGTCTGTACAAGACACAATAGGTGTAGGTGAATCCCGTGAATGGGTGAGTATAACAATACTCAATAGGGACCCCTAGACCCCCGAAGGTATTTCAGTAATCCATGAAGTAAAACACCAAAAAGGAAAATACCATAGAGGTAATACCACCAAGAAATATCTCAAACACATAGTACAAAGTAAACAATGCAGATCACACCAGGTATAACTTATGTACAAAAGTAAAGGTGATTATTCATAAAGATAGATCATCTTATTCTATTGATAGGCTCTACTGCTTATCCATATAGGGTGTCTAGGTATTGACCCACATAAGATCGCTTGGTGCTAACCCACATAGGATCACTATTCATTATTCATGTCACAGCCAGCCACTGGATTCCTGCACTTAACACACTTGATTTTGATAGGATCGACTCCTCAATACATCAATAATACCACAAAAATAATGAATTTCTACATATAATAACCCCAAACTACTGTCTCGTTGTAAGGTTACCAACGTAAAAGATAGTGCGTCAAACGGATGCTTGGTAGGTAAGATATGGTCATTTTTGTAAAAAAAATCCCGATTGGATTTGAGTTTGATCTAACCCATCCATATTACAACTTCATACATAACTTACATAGATTATCTCGAAATTACATCCTCATCTCAAGGGTCTCAATGCCACTGACGGTGCATCCATCAGACACCCGATTTGATATATTCGAGCATTTTAGTGAAACGGGGGCCAGTTGCATCTGGACCCAGTCTGACCCGGTCCGACCAACCTGACCAACCTGGCTTGGGGGTCCCACATACCCCGGTTTAAATCAACCAACTCAACCTGACCCAGTTCGAGTCAGGGTCAGTCCGGTCTGGCCCGACCAGTGGGCCAGGCTCAATGGGCCTCATTGAACCCAACCCAAAAGAAAAGTCACCCTCCCACAGAAACACATGATTCTCAGATCAACCTATTCATGGGTTGGTCAATATTCACCATTTATAGAATAATAATGGGGAAGAAGTTGAACAAATTAAACCCCCAACTCTTTGACATTTGTTTCCATAGTGTTACATCCTTGAGGTTTCAAGACATCGACATACTTTGTCGCTTATGACTCCATTCTTTGAGGTGCATCAAAGATGTTTTACATTCGTCAGTGTTTGATGTTCTTTGTTGGAGAGAAAGTTCGTCAAAGGTTCGTTAAATAATTCTCACAGTTTAATTTCTCCTTTCACCAATGCGTTAATTTAATAAAAGAAACATGTCATAGTGTTTTTATTACGCTGGGACGTTGCGTCATTATGCTTTAAAAATGGTCCATTAAGGGCTTCCTTAATTGTGCCTCGTCATCACCTCGTCACTGTGCCACAATGTCGCCATCTTCCACTCAATGGTGTGAAAGAAAAATATAGCAACCTTTTAAAGTTATTTTATTATTTTTCTAAAAATTACTAAAAATTTAACTTTTACATTCGACCTTTTCTGGTCGATGTTAAGTCCTTTCTAGGTTAATCCTAGCATTCTGAGTTTAACAATGCCCTCAGAGTTTAGATCGAAGCACCAGTTTAGAAGTTAGAAAATCTCACCCATACGTTTACTGAATGTACCTTAAAAAATGTTCAAAAATACATTTTGGGATCACCGGGCCATGGAATCACATTCCGTCAAAGCATGTAGTCTCTAAATAATTCCATATAATTAAAAAAATTATACTTAAATTATGGGACATTACTTTCTCCCCACCATAGGTCTTTATATACCAAAAATACAAAAAAAGGGCTAAACAAACAAGTGGGGATATTGAGAATGAATCTGAGACTCTTGCTCCCATTTTCTCTCCTAAAGGTTCCTATGCTACCACCGAATGTGCACAAGAGGAATTGAACATCCATGAAGGACCTGCTCATGTCGATCCTCTATCTCCATCAAAAACTCCGCAAATTTTGGCCCATCATCAATTTACAGCTCTCCCTAGCCGATGATGTGTGATGGATCATTCACGTACCTCCTAAACTGCGACACATGAAAAACATCATGTACCCAGTGCATCTGTGGGGGAGAGCAATGTAGTACGCCACCTCACCTACTCTGCTCAGGATCTTAAAGGGTCTGATGAACCTTGTATATAGATTACCACCCTGACCAAATCTCTATAATCCTCATCGTGGTGAGACCCAAAGGAATACATGATTGCCCTCCTAAAACTCCAAGGGTCTTTGTCTCCTATAAACATAAGATTTTTTCCAGCTATGTGCAGTCTTCATCTGCTCCTGGATGATCTGCACCTTCTCAATGGTAGCTCGTACGAACTCTAAACCCATGAGTTCTGACTCCCCTGGGTCTATCCAGCATAAGGGTGATCTACAAGGCCACCCGTACAAGGACTCAAACGGTGCCATGTCAATGGTGGAGTGGTAACTGTTGTTGTATGAAAACTCCACCATTGGTAGGTGGTCCTCCCAACTATGACCAAAATATAGGACACAAGCACGAAGCATGTCCTCTAAGGTCTGTATAGACTGCTCTGTCTAACCATCCATCTAGGGGTGAAAAGCTGTGCTCAAGTGCAGCTAAATCCCAAACACTTCCTGCAACCCCTTCCAAAACTAGGATGTAATGTGTGCATCACAGTTCGAGACGATCATCGAATTAACCCCATGAATCCCCACTATCTCCTAGAAGTATAGGCGTCCCAAGACCTCTATGATCCCTAGTTCCAGATGGGTAGGAAGTGAGCCAACTTGGTGAGTCGGTCAATGATCACCCAGATAGAATTGTGGCCCCTGGATGTGCGTGGTAACCCCATCATGAAGTCCAGGGATATACCATCCCACATCCACTCTAGTTACTCAAGTGGCTATTTCAAGACTGCTGAGGCCTGATGCTCGGCCTTCACTTGCTATTAAGTGAGGCATCAAGAAACGAACTCTACCACCGCTTTCTTCATCCTTGGCCAGCAGTACTAACGTCAGAGGTCCTGTTACATCTTTGCCACACCAGGATGTACCGCCAAAGGGGAAGTATGAAACTCCCTCAACACCTCCTCCCATAAAATCTCTGGTACTAAGGTGCATCCTTTGAAAATGATGATTTTCTCACCACCTATCAAAAATCCATCAGGATCATGTCCTAAGGATATCTGAACACACCAGGCCTCACAATTAACATTCACAAGTTGTTCCTCCCTAAATCACTATAAGAGTGGGGGAGTGATAGTAATATACTGGAGGTAAGCTGTTCCATCACTATCCATGAAATATATATGCATCGCGGCTAGCTGCTTCGTCACCTCAATCAGGAGCTGCAAACTAGACCTCCTTCTGAGTGCTTCTACCACCATGCTCCCCTTCCTAAGATTATAGACTATCTCAAAGTCATTGTCCTGGAGTAACTCCATCTATCTCCACTATCTCAATTTATGTTCCTTCTATTAGAATATATAATTGAGAGTCTTATGGTCAGAGTAGAAGGTAAACTATTCACCAATCAAGTAGTGCATCCACATCTTCAAGGAAAAGACCACTACTGCTAATTCCAATTCATGGGTTATTAGTTCTGCTCATGCTACCTCAATTGTCATGAGTTTTAGGAGATCACGACTTGATCTTTCATTAGTACACAAACCAATCTGGTTCCTGATGCATCACAATAAACTACATACCCAAAAACCTCTTCTGGTAGTCTCAAGATAAGGGCACTCACCAGTCTCCACCCAACTCCTAAAAACTCTTCTAGAACCTCTTCATCCACATGAAGGGTTGTAACTTCTTTGTCAAAGATGAAAAGGGTTATGTTACTTTGGAAAAGTTGGGTAAAAACCTCCAGTAGTACCCAAACAACCCTAGGAAACTCCACACCTTGGTCACACTTCTGGGAGGATCCTAAGAAAGAACTGCCTCTATCTTCACCGGATCCACTACAACTCCATCCTCCAAGATGACGTATCCCAAAAAGTGGACCTCCTGAATCCAGAACTAGCACTTTGAGATCTTAACATAAATATGGTTCGCTTAGAGTGCGTCTAGGACTATCCACAGGTGTGTAACATGGTCCTCTTTTAATTTTGAGTACACGAAGATGTAATCAATGAATACAACCATGAAACGATTGAAGTAAGGTTGGAAGATCTTTTTCATGAGTCCCATGAACACTGTTAGGGAATTGGTCACACTAAAGGGAATCACTAAAAACTCAAAGTGTCCATACCGACATCTAAAGGTTGTCTTCAGTACGTCTTCATCCTGCACCCGAAGCTGATGATAGCCTGATCTAAGTTTGATCTTTGAGAACCACCTCACTCCCTTTAGCTGATTGAATAGTTCACCAATCTTTGACAGTGGATACTTGTTCTTCACGGTCACCTGGTTCAGGCGCTGAAATTCCACGCATATACTGAAGCTCTTGTCTTCATTATTGGTAAACAACACTTGGGCTTCCCCTGGAGAAACATTGGGCCTCACAAACCCCTTCCTCTACAACTTCACTAGTTATAACCTAAACTCATGAAGATCCATGGAAGCCATCCGATATGCAAGTGTAGATATCGGTGTCATCCCTGGGTACGATTCAATGTACATGTCTACCTCTCTATTATGAGGTAGTCATGAGATATCTTTTGGAAAGACATCCTCATACTTTTCCACCACCATAGGAAATATCAGACTCCCCTCATCCATTATACTAAGGGTAAGGCTAGAAAACTGGTGAGTGATCAGCTACACCCTCCTTCGAGAAAGTCCATCCTCTGCTGCAAAAGTTCCCTTCTATCCATTGATGGAAAACCTGGTTCCATACTCATAGACACACCATAAATTGCACAAAAAACAATCAATATCAGTAGGGATTGTGGATAACCAGTACATACCTAAGATGATGTTGTAAAGCCTCAATGCTACTACTATGAGATCCCAACAGAAGATATTGCCTCCTAGAGTAAGCTCACACTACCAGCACCATTGTGTAATCGTCGAATCCCCTCCCATAGGAGTCTCTAATTGTAAATATTGAGCCAATGACTCCACTAGAATCTTCGAGCCTCAAACGAGGTATGTGGAAAGGAAAGAGTGACCAGCACACGTGTCTATAGGAACTGCAACTAAGGTGGAGTAGACACAAATCGTACCTCTAATCATCTATGGAGAGTGGTGGTCATAGGACTCCATTGCCTGAAGCTAGATCCACCCATATCCACCTACTCTCGAAGCTCGTGGTGGACCTCCTGGGGGTGGTGAGGGTTGTACCTCGAACCTTCATCCACCTCCTACCACTTGACATGCTCCCCTGCCACGTCTACCACCCTGCGGACCTCCTCGCTCAAACCTCTATCGTAGTCTTGGAGGTCCCTCGACCACCTGTTGTTCATCCATGTAGGGATTTGGATAGTCACAAGCAATGTTTCCATATTCTCCACAAGAGTAACAAACTCTAGTACTTAGATGACCTCCTCTACCTCATGAGGTCCACACCTCTGACCTTGCATCCCGGTTAATCCTCCAAATGGCCAGGCCCATTTAGGCCTCTGCATCAACTGCCTACTGCCTACTGCAGATGACTCAGCCACCTATCATCTGGTGGTGGCTCTCACCGTCAGTGCCTTCTTATCTAGGAAGCTCTACACCCATAGTGCTCTCTTTAGTACTCCAGCCTATGTTAGGATGCTGAAAAAAATCACCAACTCCATAATCTTATTTCATATTCCCTACTCAAATGTCTGGGTTCTAAAGAAAGGGTCCAATACCATGTCCATGGAGTAGTAGGAGAGGTCGGTAAACCATTCCGAGTACTAGGCCACAGTCAGGCTGCCCTGCTGTAGGTGCAGTAAATCCTAAATACGCACTAAGCATAGTGTCGTTGGTACAAAATCCACCCTGAAGAGGCTCTCAAAGTCCAACCAGACATGGGTCGCCTCCTCATGTGTCTAGAGTATCAAGATCCACCAACTCCCTACCATTCCCTAAAAAAGGCTAGCGGCTAAGAAAACCATCTGGTTTGTAGGTGTCTTCACTAGACAAAAAACCAAAGTAACTGCCTCCAAAAAATCCTCAGTTGCCTAAGGATATATTTCACCTTGAATCCTCATAGGCCTCTTGTTTATTCAGGAAAATGGGGATGACCTTGTTTGTTTAAGTTTCAAAATTTCCAATCAGTTTATAATGGGTTTGTTTTTATAACCATAAACATCCAATGATTCTATATCAATTTGGACCTACTTTCCAAAGTTAGTTTCTCATTAGTCGTGGAACGACGAGGCTTAATAATTTTCATTCGTCGAGAGGATGAGAGGTTAGACTCATCACACCTTTTTAGGTGGAATTATTACCTACTCCGAGACTCTCTTATAGATTTAAGTTATGTTCATGAATCCTTATTAATTCACCAAGTATAAACATGAGTTTTCCTTTAGATTTAGCAATCAATGGTTGATATGTATGAGATTTAGATAATATTTTATATGCATTTGAGGTTATTAATCTATGGACAATCATCCGTATGTGTTAGAGATTCTTAGTCAATGGCATCCTTCAATACATTATATAGAAATATCTTGGTCATTTTGATGACCATACTGGGTTTAAATACACTCAGTGGGGCACTTTATGTTTATTGTCCTTCAGAAAGATAGAGATTATTTCAGAGTTGGGATCGTACCCACAGATGGGATACCTACATATCCTTGTTAAAAATGAATCAGAACCCACATAGTTTGATAAAATAAATATGGGGTTTATGCATGGTTAATGGCCCAGAAAGAAATGTCGTGATTACTTTCACACTCTAAGCTCACGCGAGTCATGCTCGGTTTGAGAAACAAGAGGTATCCGTAAATTTGACAATGGTGCCAAAAAAGATGCGGTTTTGAGAAATCATGTGGGGTATACGTATGTATGACTGCCCAGGTAAATGAAGACTAGGACATAGGAAAGAATCCCAAGAAGAAGGGTCCATAAAGGTATTTGTATTTTATGGAGATTTGGAATTTTATCCTGAGACTTACTCTTGAAAAGGAAGCCTAAATTAAGAGGGAATTATGATTGAGTTTTATTCCTAAGATGGAAACCCAAATCAAAAGAATTAATATTAGGGATTACTCTTGAGGAGGATGCCCAATTAAGGAAACTATGACTGGAGCTTACTCTTGAGAAGAAGGCCCAGGTCAAAAGAGACTGTGACTGGGGCTTACTCTTGAGAAGGAGGCCCAGGTTAAGAGGATTTGTAACTTGGGGCTTACTCTTGAGAAGGAGGCCCATGTTAAAAGAGACTATGACTGGGTATTACTCCTGAGAAGGAGGCCCAAGTTAAAGGGATTTGTAACTTGGGGCTTACACTTGAGAAGAAGTCCCATGTTAAGGATCTTCTCATCTTAAAGGATGAGGTTATATAGGAAACCTCTAACCATGGTGACATAAAACATGTAAGTAACAAGGCTTTAGGAGATGTTCTCATAGAATTCATTTCAGATAAGGAAGAAAAAAAAGGAACCATGCCATAAATGGCTTTGAAGAGGGTTTTGAAGGCTATGTCTTGAATTAGAGAGGTGGATTTGAGGAAAGGAGGTGACTAGAAAAGAGGCGCGCAAGTATTGTTCTGGCATGCAAGTCCTGGTCGCGCAAGTAGAATTGTGCGACATGAGTCACCTTGGGCGAAGAATAATCTATAGGGTAATACTTGGGAGACTTTGAACTCAAGCCCTTAGTATCATCCCTAGAGGCTCCTGGAAGTGTGGTGTGCAAGTTCCCTTGAGAGGGAAAGGCGGCGCGCAAGTGTCTTCATTTCCCTTAAGGGGTGGACACTTAGGCGCACAATTATTAATGAGTTCTAATACTTAGGCCTTATTCTTCCTCTTTAGAGCTTCTATTCTAGGTAAAGAATTACCTTAGAAGTGTTCGAAAGACATCAGAAAAAGACTTGGGTGACCAGATCTTGAATGTGAGTTTTGGAAAATTCATCCTCTAAATGGGGGGCCCACAGGGGGTATTTATAGGCCACTGGGCACCTTGGGTGAAAAAAGGAATAGGGCGCGCAAGTGACTTGCGCGGCCCATATGTGGCATGCAAGTGACTTGTGTGATTATAAGGATGCTTGTGTGATGCCCTCCAAATGAGTTCTTGGTTCATCTCTCAATCAATTTTTTTGATGTTCATCAAAGGGTGACCCTCATTGAGCTTAAGGTATTTCTATTTTCCATTCGTTGGACTCTATGAAGGAAAAGAGTGTAAAATAAAGTCCCCCTTCAGAGTTAGATTAGAAAAAAAAGAAAGAGTATTTGACTATGAGGAAAATGAGAAACAAGGGTTTGGCGGTGCACAAGTGTTGGCGTGCTGGTTCCAGCATGCAGATTCCAGTGCGCAGGGTTGCGGGATCGCCTATATATATGGGTTTCACTTTGTGAAAACCATACTACCTTCAAAGCTTTTGAGCTATCATCACGCAAGTGTCTTCATCTCCTCAGTCGATCGCTCTTTTTTTGTGTCATGCTTCTCCAGTAAGGATTTTGACTTGCACGATATTACTTGCATGATAATACTTGCACGGCCAAACTTGCATGACCAAAATTGTGCGCCTTAATGCCTTGGACATTTTTTTATTTTCTTCACAAGTATTTCATAAAAAAATACTTACTTAAAAAGTTAACTATTAGATCTTTGTGCAGATTAAATTACTCCCAAAATAATTGGATCGGCTGATGAGTTGGTCAGAAAGAGAATAAATGATATTATGAACATTGTTGGCCATGACTATTATGATATATGAGATAGAACTCTCCCAGATTTGGATAAGTACTTAAAGAAATATTATGTCAACTTCCCACAGAGCATTTACTTGCCTTTATATGGCCATGGTCATCTACAAAGAGTCAAGGTTCTAGAGGCAAAGAATTATATTACTCATTCCTGGTTTCAAAGTTACACCGATTCCTCTTCCGTAAATGTCTCAGTTGTAGGATCATTTGTCAATGCTGGGACAGTGTAGAAGGAATTCATAATGCATCATAGACCATGTTATTCATATTTGAAGCCTCACAAGCCTGATCTATAGCCGCATTACTATCCCTCTATTTTCTAAAATTCTCAGATGAATCAATCCAAGGGATGGAAGAAAAGTTGGGATTTCCGTCCTGAAGGAGGTGTGAAGCTGACTTGAATATGGGCATATTGAGTACGAAAAACCTATGCAGAGTTTGTCAAGGATTTTAAGGGAGCTTCAATATATGAAGCCATCTGGGTTGGGCAGACATATGTCTACAGGAATGATAATTTTGTGTCGGAGCTAATCAGCCGATGGAGCCCAAAAACCAATTCTTTCCATCTAACTCATAGAGAAGTAGGCTTCAGCTTTTGGGATGTCTACAAGATCTCGGGGGATCCAATTTTGGGAGATATGTATGATGAATTCATCCCCCCCCCCAAGGTGACCTGGAATGATTCTGAGAAGACTCCAGCTTTTTCTTGAGAGTTATTGAAAATTTTCCACAAGCTAAAGAATTCAAAGTCCACAAAAACTCATTCTAGAAAGTATATTCATCCAGAGGAGTGGATGGATATTTTTATCATCAAGAATAAGGAGAAGGGGTCCACTTGTACTTGTCCTACCAACAACCCTAGAACAGAAAAGAGGGTTTCTATTGGCACATTCTAGCCAACTCTAGAAGCGGGAGATTTTTAAAAGTGGGGGTATGAAGTGGATCAAATAATCCCATAGATGAACTGTCTGTCGGGATTTTGACCTTTGTGTATTAGTGTTCATCTTCTTCCAGTTAGGGATTCGAAGGGAGGTATTAAGCCACGGACCTTCGTTGTTGTAGCCAAGTTGGCTGAGAGAAAAATGGTTGGGTTGGCCACCCCGATTTTGGAAAAGATTCACAGGAGCTTACTCTATGTCTATATGGTTAAGTCTCCTTTGAGAATAGTGGGACCATTCCATGTTTTATGGGGATGGATCCCCACTCACTTCAGGACATACGCTGTACATAGTGGAGTATAGGTTCCTGGAAGTTCTTTTAGGCCATCAGTGTAGAAATTTTCTAGAATTTCTCTGTTGTCCCCCAATTCCTATGATTTGAAGGTGAGGCTGAGCATGTTCAAGTAATTTCATTTTTTTTCCTTATGTAAATCTGCCAACTGGGTGGTTTGTTGATGATGGAACAACAATATTGGAAGTGAGGTCATATATGCTGGCTAGCAAAGATGGTGTATTGGCCTCTAGAATTGAAAAAGAGATTATATATGGGGCCTATGCTCCATATAGATTTGCATGCCAATTCACGTGTCAGCATCAGATTGTTGTATCTCCTCCCATACATGTTAGGTCAGACCAACATCCAATGGTTTCCTAAAAACTATGGTTGTAGACAGCTATGGATAAAATCGGGGCAGTGTTTTATCTATCAGTTGCTGGAGTGGCGAGTCAATTGACTACATGGTATGCCGAGAACTGGGTTGCATCATACCTTGAAGGGGTACTAAATAATTAGGTCCCTAAGGTGGGGAAAAAACAGAGAACCATCAGGAAATAAACCCTCCATCTGGAAGGTGATTCTTCCTCACTCGGAGTTTATTCACCAGGTTCCTCACCCAATGTTGATTCACCAGATTCCTAGGATGGGGATGATGAGGCACGACATGTGTCAAAGCGGCCTCGTGCCATATATAATCCTCCTACTAGAGTCAAGAGACCTACTCCATCGACTCCTGGTGAGTTATATCAATGAGGCAATTTAGTCTCCATTCTTTTATAGATCAACAAGTTTCATTTTCTTATCCTTTATTTGTGATTTCAGGAGCTGGGAAGAAGTTGAAGTCCTAGATTGTAGGACCCTCCTTACGGCCTTCTGGTGCACATGCTAATATTTACGACTAGAGGATGTCTAGACATGGTGGAGTTTATATTGTGATGCTGAAACTGCCTGGATGGACTTATGCGAAGGGCTACATATCCTTGGAGTGAAGAATCTCCAGGATTTTGCTGATATCCTCTTCGTGGATAACCCCGATGATTTGTGGTCTTGCATCAGAGAACTGGAAATGCTCATATATGCCACTGATGATTCCATTCCTATTACCGAGAGGGTGAAGGAAATGATGAATCGTCGCACCACTGAGAGTATTGGTGCTTCAGTAGATGAGGAGTGGCATGATTATGTGGCTCCTGAAGATGTAAATTTCTTTCCTTATTTGCTTTTCAATTTAATTTCAGTCAAATCTTTGTTACTCAAGGAAATTACTTTCTTCATCTGGTAGATTTTTAAGAAAGGAAATGCTGAGCTCCCTTCACCGTAGTATAGCTCTGGTGGCACCGTTCTTGGATTCGCTGAATCTCCTCGTGAGACGGGCAAGGTATCTCCAGGCTGGAAAACCATGGACGAGGAGTTAGAAAGGGATTTTCACTCTCCAATACCTGTATTTGGAGGAGACGATGTCAGCACACCCAAAAATTCAAATAAGAAAAGGCATTGAAGGAAGAAGTCCATAGCTAGATGCTTCATCAGTAGTGGTAAGTCCTTCAGATAGCCATGAATCCTAATTGATGAAAAGATTACTCATACTTCTTGAGATTTCAGAGGATTCTTAGATTTCCCCTTTGAGGGAGAGGACTGACCCTCCTTTGAGGATGATGGAGGGTGCTGGTGAATAGTCACAAATTCATGCTGACCTGGCTGATCCTGAAGAAATGAGGAGAGAAGAAGAGCCAGCTCCTGTTCCTAATACTACTCATGTTGCTACTGCAAGGAGAAAAGAGCCTGCTTCTGGTAAATTAACAATACTTCATAGAATGTTGAATGAAGACATCAAATGACTTTTATTATGTGATGCTTTAGGTTCAACGCCTGTACTAGAACATTTGGCGACCACTGTAACTGACTCCACAATCTTCTCTGAGGAAGCTGTTCAGGGTCGGATGTCGCAAGAGGAGGGTCACCAAGAGGACATGTCAAATGCTCCCACTAGTGAGACTAACTAGGAATCTGAGATATCACTGGATGAAATGATGAAACTTGGAATATATTTTGAAGAAATTTTAGATCATGTTAAATTACCATGTGATTTAGAAGATTTTGGATGTGAGTGTTTTCCTTCATCTTGTTAAAAAAATTATTACATATCTGACCATGATTGGTTGAAATGTGCAGTTCCATCTGAGCATTAAGCTACTGATCTACTGATGCCTGTAGGAGGTAGAGACAACCCTATCATTGTAGAGACTCTAGCTCAAGTGGAGCTTAACCCGACAGAGCTTCCTAAAACCCATCCCAAAAATCCTTTTGAAGCTAGGAAAGACGAGGAGGAGCCTTCTCATGCTACTGATCTACTGTTGGGTAAAAGATGATAATATTTGTAACTGTACTTAATTTTCAAGATAGCTAATCAACATTTATTATCCTTTGAAACTAACCAAAGATTTAAATTGACTATGTAGGGCTATAAACTTTAGTGTCTAGATCCGAAGGTGAATCCTCAGCCTCAGCCCAAACGGGAGTAGAAAGTGAAGTACCAAGGGTCAGGGAGGAAGGAGTAGAACAGAGCACTTCCTTAAGTGAATTAACCCAGGACTATATTCCCCCCTATGATAGCGATGCTGAATCAGACCTAGAGGTGAAAAAGGTGATCAAATTATCACGTCGCAAGGCATGGCAACATATATGGAAGATCATATCCGAGGTACCTCTTGAAGAGCTGTCTTCAAAGATCCCACGACTATCATCCTTGTTCGTCATGCTGGGACTTGGTGGTTTTGGATATCAAGAGATCCATACCACGGTGAAACAAGTCATCTTAAGGAGGGAGCATGAGAAAAAGTGCCATCAAGATCTGATCAGAGCAAGGCTGCTGACCAATATCGGTGAATTTGAGGCTTCGGTGTCCCGAACTGAGGCTGATCATGCTGCAAAGATTAAGGAGCTGAAGCATAAAATCATGGAGAATTTTTTCCAGCAGATGCACCTTCAACAATTGTTAGATGTCGTTACTGGGGAACTTGATCAGATTAACAATTCATTGGAAGGAGTCCAAATGAATGGTATGAAATCTAGTCCAGATGCCAAGAAGGCACTTCATCAAGCTGAAAAGAGTGAAGCTAGTCGAGTGCATAAACTTCAAGTGGTTTATGATGAAACTCGGGATGCCGTAAATCAAATGAAAAGTTATGTTAGAAGCCTCTTGTAATTCTTGAAAAATATAAGATACTCCAATCTGTGGATGTTCTTATAATATTGTGCATCAATGAAAAAGAAAATTCATCTTCAATCATTTGTACCTGCATTCTCTTGCTAATTACATATATTTTTTTACCTAATCCAATGGGCATAATAAGCATAGTTTGACTTTTTTCTAGGATTATACAAAAAACCCCTCAAACATTGCATATTTTTTTTCTCAATATTTCCTAAATCATAAAATATATACGTTTAGCGAGCTGGGACTCAACTTTTGTTCATAGTTCCTTTTACAAGTTCCCAATTTAATGAGTACCCTGTCTTTTATTGGCATTTTAAAGTCATGCATGTTGGACATAAAAAGGATCATGTTTAAGGTCAAATAGCTTTGACCGAATGGATTAGAATTGACTCAATTCCTTGATAATTTGATTGAAAACATATTACCATATTCAAGTATGGGGGAAAACATGTAAACTATGACTTAAGAAATTTTGAATCCGAGGAATGATATGAAAAAAGGGCTAAAAGGAATTAGAGGAAGTATTTACTATGAGTGAAGTTACACTATTTTAAAAACCTGTTAGGGGGTTGAATTATGCAGGTCCACTTAAGTGAATTGGATGCATAATCAAATAATATCATCTTTTGGCTGATAGGTCTGTTATGTAGACTACTTACTCAAGGCCACCTAGGGGCACGTGCTGCATAGTTAGGAAAAAGAAATCTCAGAAATTTTACTCTTCTATTACTAAAAGCCAGAAGATGTTTATGGAGATTCAAATTTTCCAAAGCATAGAGTCTGCTGCATGGAAAGAGGAACTTGAATATGGAGAGGATATTCTCAATCAAGATTGTAAAAGAATTGGATGAATGTCACTCCTGTGAAGGTCTGACCCAAATGTAGGTAAGGGAAATATAAACCATAGACTTGAATACTTTCAGATCATGAAAAAGAGTATGGGACAAATATGTTAAGGATGGATATTTTTTTGTGGATCTCTAAATATCGTCATTAAGACTAATAAGGAAAAAAGTGGGTTTTCCTCCAAGAATGAAGTTAGCATTATTTGAAAAACCCGTTAGGGGGTTTGAATTATGCAGGGACACTTAAGGTAATTGGCTGTATAGCCAAATAATAGCATCTTTTGGTTGACAGGTCTGTTATGAATACTACTTATGCAAGGCTGCCTAAGGGAACGTGCTACATGGTCAGACAAAAGAATTTCCAAGTATCAGACATTTTGTGACCAGAAGTCAAGAAAAGGGTCATGGAGATCTGGAAGTATTTAAGGTTAGGAGTATGACACGTGAAAATGGGTATTGTTCAATGCATCGAAGAGATACATAGACCAATGCTGACCATAGTCATGTTGTGGATGGGTCCTGAATTGAGATGCTGGACTTCACTACATATCTCATTAGGATGATAATCAAGCCATACATAGTTCTTGAAATATAGTTTAACATCATGTGAGATGAGAGCATATGCGATCTTAGTTTAGGGTTATAGATCTCGGACCATAATGAGGGAGAAAAATTGTGTGTTTGTTATAAACCAGATGTGAATAAAGACTAGGGTTTTCATACCACATTAATTTGTTCACAAGGGGATTTTTAGCCAAGGGACTGAAATTGGAGTTTGGGGTTAGGCCCAAAGACTTACGGCTGGGTTTGAGGGATGCTCAAATGTTCTTACATATCCCATAAGGATTGGAATCAAGCCATACATAGTTCTTGAAATACCCTTAGAACATATTTGGTCCGTACATGTGAAGGGTGAAAGGGGAATTTAGTGCAATGATGGTTGGATCCAAGATTAAAGGTTTAGGCATTTTCATGTATGCACGTAGTCCTTGGAATATAACATGATTGGATATCAATGTCAATAATGATTCCCTCTCATGTGAGGGTGTCATAGGTTGTTGTAGTTTATTGTTGTACATGAAAAAAGTGCGAATAATTTAAGTTCATATACATAGACCAGTGCTGCATAGTTTAGCATCATGTAGCTAGGACATATTTCTATGCAGTTTAATGTCTTGCAGTGAGGACAATGGGGGACTGTATAGTTTAACGTCATATAGAAAGGATGATGATGAACCAATATGAATATATTGGTTTTGGAGGGGGGGGGGGTCTTCACAAATCAACATCATATGAGATGGAGGTGAACCGATGTGAAAATATTGGTTTTGGGATTGAACCTCGGGAGGTTGCCTACATACCCAGCCTAGAAGGCAAGGATCAAAGTCCACGTAATTTGATTGAGAATGAATTGGTGATCGATTTGTACTTGAGTACAACTTGAAGATGGTGTTGGGACTTACACGTGGTTAGTGGCCCAGAGAGGGTGTTATTGTTGAAGCTTACTCTAAGCTCATGTGAGTCATGATCGGTGTGAGAAAAAAGAGGTAAAAACAACCCTAACGATGCATAGTTTAACATCATGTAGGACGTATAAGGGACTGTTTCATAGTTTAAATTTCATGTGTCATAGACATGGGGTGCTTGGAAATTTAACGTCTTGTAGCTCGGATGAACATTTTAACATCATGTTGGACGACAAAGTGGGAACAATTTAACGTCATATTGGGCAATAGAGGGGCTATGTAGTTTAATGTCCTGCAGCAAGGAAAAAAGGGACCATGCAATTTAAATTCTTACAGTGAAGACTATAGGGACTGTGCAGATTAATGTCTTACAATGAGGACTATAGGGACCATGTAGTTTAAAGTCCTGCAGTGAGGACTAAAGGGACCGTGTAGTTTAAAGTCTTACAGTGAGGACTAAAGGGACCGTGCAGTTTAAAGTCTTGTAATGAGGACTAAAGGGACCGTGTAGTTTAAAGTCTTACAATGAGAACTATAGGGGTGTATTCTTGTTACACAAAATACTTATTCAAGAATCTTACATTGGTTGGAGTTGTAATGAGTTCTCCATCCATTGAGATTAAATAATAAGCTCCATTGGATTATACCTTATGTATTGAGTAAGGTCATTCCCACTTTGGCTCAATCTTTAGAGGCTTCTTTCCTGGTATCATTGGAGTTATGAGGACCAACACCAATTCTCCTTGAATGAATTAACAAAGATGAACTTTTTTATTGAAATATCATGCTATTCGATTCTGATAGACTTCCAAGTGGTGTAGGGTGCACAATATTTTTTCATCTAATTGTTCCAATTCATAAAATCACTTCTGAGATTCTTCATTTGTGGATGAATGATCACAAATGGATACTCTAAGCAAAGGTAATTGAACCTAAATGGGAAAGACTTCTTCCGTTCCATATACCAATGAATATGGAGTTGATCATGTAGCAGTGCGGGTGGTTGTCTGATAAGACCATAAATCATGAAAAATTTATCAGGTCATGATTTCTTATCTTTATCCATCATCTTTTGAAGTATGTTTGAAAGAGTCTTATTGAAGGCCTCTATTTGGCCATTGGACGCTGCATGATACTGAGATTAATGATTGGATTTGATGTTGTATTCTTACAACTTTCTCACTTCAGATGAACATAAGTTGGTTCCATTTTCTATCAATATAGTATGAGGGATACCAAATCTGGTAATGATTTTAGAATTGATGAAGCTAACAATGCTTTTAGAACTAACTTCTTTAAGAGGTATTTCATCTGCCCATTTGGAAAAGAAGTCAGTAGCAGTAAGAATATACTTAAACTGCTTGGATATAGCCGGAGGATAAGGTCCTACTACATCCATTCCCCATGTGGAAAATGGCCATGAGTATTTAGTTGTTTGAAGAAACTCTGGGGGTTGATGAATGAAGTTGTCACATACTTGGAAAGAACGAAACTTCTTAGTGAAATCAACAGAATCTTGCATTATTGAAGGCTAGAAGTATCCAAGCCTTCGGATTTGTCCAGAAAGTCTATGTCCAGACTGGTGTGCACCACAAACTTCTATATATACTTCATTCATGACAACCATTTTCTCTTCACCATCAATACATCTGAAGAGAATTCCATCAAAAACTCACTTGTAGAGAATTGTTTGGTGATCTGGGCTATCATAAAGAATAAAATTGACCACACGTTGTCGGACTTGTTCTTTCCCGGCTCTTTTAGGTGGGAGTGTTCCATTTTGAAGGTATTCCATGATAGGTGTCATCCATCCTGTAGTATGACCATATGGTTCAGAAATGGGACTGATTTCATTGATTTCTTCTATTCTGATTTGAACGAAAGGTGAAACTACATGACGGTGGGAAATACTGATGATTGTTTCGTCCCGATTTGGATCTGCCAGGGCTGTGGATACATTAGCCAGTGCATCAGCTTGGGCATTTTGTAATCATGGGACATAAGAAAATATTGGTTCTAAGGGGAATCCCACCATTTAATCTTTGACGTAATCACAAAAAGGGATTAAATCTTCTTTTCTGATGGCATAATACCCATTTATTTGTTTGATTACCAAATCTGAATCACCTTTTACCCTCAAGTGATTCACCTCTGCCTGAAGCACCAATTCCAAGCCTGCTATGAGAGCTTGGTATTATGCTTCATTATTTTTACTTCCTTCCAACAATAAGAAGGAATAGGGTAGAACTGCATTTTCTAGGGAAATAAGCACGATTCCTAACCCATATTTTTTGAATTTAGGATCTTCTATTTTCTTCCCTGTTGGACTTCTAGAGGCACCATCAAAGTACATTTCCCATGTTTGAGGATTATCTTGAATAGAGAAGACTTACTCATTAGGAAGTTCAATATTTAAAGACGTATCTTCTACATATGGGTGTTCATCAAGGAAATAGGCCAGATCTTGGCCCTTTATTTCCTTTTGAGACACATACTGGATATCAAACTGCTGCAAAATAACTTCCCACCTTTCTAGACGTCCTGTAAGCATTGGATGACTAAGGATAAATTTGAGCGGATTATTGAGAGATACCAATTAGACCTCATGATGTTGCAGGTAGTGTCTCAATTTTTGAACTACAAAGATTAATTCTAGGTATCACTTTTCATTACTTGAATATCGAGTTTCTGCCTCAAGCATAGTTCGACTAAGATAATAAAAGTTGTTTCCATTCCCAACATCATTCTTTTGGGCAAGGAAGGCACCCAATGATCGCTCTAAATCTATCACATAGAGAATAAGTGGTCTTACTTCAATGGGTGGAATTAATAACAGTGGAATCAAGAGATATCTCTTGAGAATATCAAATAATTCTTGACATTCTTCAGTCCACTAGTAGGCGACTCCCTTCTTCATTAATTTGGTGAAGGGTAAACACTTTCCTGCCAAATTGGAAATGAAACGTCAAATATAGGCCAAGTTTCCTTAAAGTCCTCTTAATTATTTCAAATTTAGAGGAGGTAACATACCAAGGATTGATTTTGTCTTCTCGGGATCAACTTAGATACCATGATGGCATACAACAAAGTCGATAAATTTTCCTGAGGTTACCCCGAAAGCACATTTCAAGGGGTTCATCTTCAAATTGTGTGTCAAAGTTTATTGAATATGATTTCCATATTGACCAAGTGATCAGAACGTTTTCTAGATTTAACCACCAAATCATCCACATAACATTCAACAAATTTCTCTAAAAAGGGTTTGAAGATAAGGTGCATGGAATGTTGATACGTTGCACCTGTATTTTTTAGGCCAAAGGGAATTACCCGATATCAAAACACACCTTGAGGAGCTTTGAAATCTGTAAACTCTTCATCCTCTGGGGACATTCGTATTTTATTGTACCCAAAATAACCATCCATGAAGGAAAGATCTTCTTAGCCAGCTGCTGCATCAATTAAGAGTTCTATGATTAGAATTGGAAAATCATCCTTGGTACAATGCCAATTAAGATCTCTAAAGCTAATGAAAACTCTAATTTGTCCATTATTCTTTTTCATAGGGAAAATATTAGTCATCCATTTGGGATACTGAACTTCTCTGGCGAAGTTATCTTTGATAAGCTTATCAACTTTAGCTTTAATTTTGGAGGCATAAGTTGGGTGTGTTCTTCTTGCAGCTTGCTTGAATCCTCGATGTTCTTCTGGAAAACCCAAATGATGAGTGGAAACATCGGGATCAAGACCTGGAATTTCTGTATAATTACAAGAAAATACATCTTTATGTTTCTTTAAAAATGAAGTATACATTTTTTCTCTTCAAGAGTCATGGATGCACTAATTAAAGTGGGGCATGGATCTTCTTTTGTACCCAGCATTATTTCTTTGAGTTCATCCACAGTGGTAGATATACCCTCTTAAAATAATAGAGGAGCATCTCTAAGATCATCCTCTTCTTCTTCATTATGCGTTACTTCCTATGTTTCTACTTGCATAGTGGATAATGAAGCATAACTTCAATGGTCAGGGGAGAAGTTAAAACTTGAACATCTCGAAGAAGAGGCTTCCATTTCTGACCCTATTGATGATGAGGTTTCTTTTTGAGGTGATAGAGAGGAGATGATGGATTGAGAATCAATATCATTATTTTCCTCTGGTATTGCTATAACTTATTTTGATATGGTTGATGAAGTATAGAATTGCTGGATTTCAACAGATGAAATGAAGACATCACCATTTAAGCTTTCATCATTTCTTGGAAAATCAACAATTTCTCCCATGCTATCTGGCTCGATTGCCATAACTAACATTATGGAAGTTTCCATAAGAGTGTTTGGATTTAGGTCTATCCTATCAATTTGACTGATAGGAAACACATAATCTGTACTCGCATGTATGAATGGGTTTACTAGAATCTTTTCCAAACCATACAGAGCAATAATTTTGGTAACCTTCTTTGCCATGGATTTTTCCTTTCCATCCATGTGATAAAATTCTGCCTCAATGTATTGAGATTAACATGTTTTTAATGGGGTTTTGTCACCATAAAATGTCCCAATTTGACCATTGAAATAATATTTGAGACACTGATGGTACGACGATGGTACAACCGCATGTTGATGTAGCCAAGGTCTTCCAAGAAAAATGTTGAAAGCTATGTCTTAATGAACAACCATAAAATCTGAATTAGACACAAGGTCTCCAAATTGAATTCTGAGAGTAATCTCACCTAGAGGTTCTTCTTCCTTCTTATCATATCCTTGAAACATCAAAGTAGAAGGGGATAAAACAGATTCGGTGGGGCCCAATAGATGAAGTGTACTAATTGGAATGAGATTGACTCCTGAGCCATTATCAATGAGAGCTCGTCTGATGTCTATATCATTGACTTTTCCAGATAAATACAAAGGTCTGATGTGCCCATGTACAACATCATCTTCATCTTCATCTGTAAAAGATATCACTGCATGGAATTCTACAGAATCATTTTCTATATGGTAGACCTCAGCTGCAACAGTTTTAGTTTCAAATTCTTGAGGACTTGACAAATCCTCAATAAGTGTCTCCAGAAGATCTTTTGATAGATTCATGGAATCTAGAATTGATAACTTGGATGATAATTGGGCCAAATGTTTCAAGACATCATACTTTTGGTCCAAAGGTCTACGTTTCCCATCGTGAAAATGTGGTTTTTCTAGTGCCTTGGAAGTTGATGCTTTGGTAGTAGATGCATCTCGTATCAGGGAAAGAATTAATAACACTCCTAGCTTTTTTAGATTATATTGACTAGGTCTATCTATTTGCTGAGAGGAATAAGGTGTAACCTCTAACCGGTCCTCCAAAATAACTGTGTGAGGACTGAATCTACCAAGTGTGGAAGAACTTTCTTATTCCTGTGGAGCCCGCTGAAGGGCTTTTCCACGAGTTTCTGCCGCATATACAGTTCTAGAAGGGGTAGTATTATAATAGTGGCTTTTGGAATATCCACGTCTTCCCATATATCCTAGAACTCCATCTTTTCCTTTAATTCCTCTATTAGATACAGGGAATTCAGGATCATCATAATCGAAATTGTTATTGGCATAGGGATCTGTTAAATGAATCATGTTAACATAACAGAAAATCAACTCTTCATCTAATGAAGATTCTACTTGATTAACTAGTTTCAGCTGTTCCGTTTGGTGGGGTGGTGCCCTTACTTTTGAAGCAGATGGAATAAAATATGCCAGAGTCAAAGGCAATTTAGGCTTTGACACGAACTCATCTTCTTCTAACTACTCTTATTTCTTCAAATTATGCTACTTCTTTGAAGATTTTCCTTCTGATGAAAGAGGTTTTGCTGTGGCATTCATGGAAAAGGACAAAATTGGTTTATTCAATTGTGTTCGTAAAATGGAATTAGTTTGGTTGATCTTTTTCCTAACCACCCAATCATCATATTTCTACGCATTTTTACTTTTGAATTCATGCCACTCGCCTTCTTCCTCTGGATCAGTAGTAGTAACACATGCTACCTGGGCTAATGTACCTTTCAGTTTTAACTGTCCAGAGTCCACCATCTTTTGAAAGAGGTCTTTGAAGACAAAACACTCCTGAATGGGATGCCCCAACATATGATGAAATGGGAAATAGTTGGAGAGTTCTTCATCTCCTTCCTTGTTCGACCTTTTTGGTCTTGGCAACTGAACCAGATTGTTTTCTAGAGCCGAGATGAAGTAACCTAGTACTTGTTCATTCTGGAAAGAATAAACGTTGTTCTTCAAATATTCAAACTGTTTCTGCCTTTGATCACTTTGATCATTTTGATGAGGTGGCCATTGTTGTTGATGCTCAGGAGGTGGATCCCTATGATAAGATAAAGGTTTTGAAGTGGAAGCAGGTACAGATGCTTGTTAAAGTGTAACTTTAGCAGTCTCTTCTTTCCCTATTCTTCTTCCTGGAACTAATGTAATTACATGAGTTTTGGACTTAGTCTTTGTTAGAGAATCTTCTATCTGCTGAGTGATTGAAGTAAGGTCTTGAAACCCTCATATGTATTTCACAGGGATCAATGGTGTGCGTAATTAATCACGCAGATTTTCCACACAGATTGACAGTAACTCTTCTTGAGGGAGTGCTAAACTTAAGGAATATGTTAATCCCTTCCAGCAAGCAATGAAATCTGAAACTATTTCATTATCCCTTTGCTTAGAATTGATAAGATCAAAAACTTCCATCTTTGGAAATGTTGAGCTAAATTGAAGAAGGAATTTTTTGAAGGAGATCCTCCCACCAAGTAATTGACCGAGATTGCAAGCTTGTATACTAGAAAAAAGTAGGTCCTTATAATGACTACACAAAACACCCAAGCTTAACTACTTCTTGTTGTTGAGGAGTTCCCATCATAGGATCACAATGAGAAACAAAATGTGTTAAGTGTTGTTCTGGATCTCCCGAACCATTAAAAATTGGGAATGTGGTTCTCACAAAATTTGATGGGGGAAGAATTGCATCCACCCATTCAGGGTAAGCTCTCTTCTCCAGTTGAACTGGTGCACACTTTCTTTCTATATCTTCCAACTGAGTTATTAATAACTCAATGGTAGTCATTATTTTTTGAGAAATATCTGGTTGGGCTTGGACCTGTGCAGGTGGAAGAATTGGAGTTTGGATGGGTGTGGCGATCAGTACTGTCACTGATGGTAGTATTACCGATTGCTGTCGTGTAAGACCCATAGGATTAGACCTATGAGAGTGTACTTGTAAAAGGAGATATTCTTGATCCATCCCAGTAGCTACAACAAATTACCTTGAGTGATTAACTCCATCATGCTTAGGAGGAAGACTACCTTGAAATAGTTCTGCATTTAACCTCATTAACTCCTTCATTTATACCTCTTATTGTGCGAACCTTTCCTCTAATGAGAGTGATTGACCTTCTCCAGAGGTATGGTGGAATGTAACCTAACGTTTTTCCTTTCCCCTTATTGGATACCTTTTGGAGAGGGGGGAGTTTGTTATTTGAAGGAATACTTCAATTCTGGGTAAGCCTTTGATTTCGGGTATGCACACCTTCTTCATTTGACTCTATGTACACAGCCTCTTGAATAGGAAATTCTTCATCTGATTCCCCTGAGTGAGCCTCATGTTTTGGGGGATTAGTGACAATGACATTGATGACATTTATCGATGCATAACGCATTGAAACCCTTCTTTCAGTGCTTATGCGATGCTGTATTCTTCCATGTCTTTTATGAGACATTTCTTTTTGTTTAGTTAATTCCTCAGGAACTTCTTGATGAACCATAATTTGGAGGGAGTATCCTGATAATATGGCTCTACATTCCTCATTTTTCTTCTTCCCTAATCGAGAGAAGACTGAATTTTGCTGAGGAAGTGATTGATAATTTGAAAAAGTCCCCAGTCCGGTGGACTGGGGTTGTTCCTATTTTTTCTCAACTCCTTGAATCATGTCCATTGTTCTCAAGGGTTATATTAAAAGAGTCCTCATCCTGGAAAGATGAGGTGGATCATGAGCTGCTATATCTGAAACTTTCTTAAAATCTATCCTGATTTTGCAGATTTTAGTTCAGAAATTGGCCGGATGCATCATCTGACATCCACTAAAATCACCTGGCTCAGATGACCATTG
This sequence comes from Viscum album, assembly GCA_963277665.1. Lineage (NCBI taxonomy): Eukaryota > Viridiplantae > Streptophyta > Magnoliopsida > Santalales > Viscaceae > Viscum > Viscum album. Next base: position 2,093,418,924 of record OY728152.1, read on the forward strand.
GATTATTTCTGACACCTCTTTCACATGATGATGCACATGATCTAAATGAGAATACTGTTCTATATTCTAGTTTTTTTGATGCAAGAGTAATTCAAAAACTTGTTCTTTATATGCCTGAATTTGGGAAGAACTAGTTGAGGCCTATTCTGGAGCAAGGATTTGATTACACACAAAACCAGTTAGATGTGGCCAGCAATTGGTAATAACATTGCATGAGACCACTTTTGGTAGGCTTTGTTGGCTGGAGAGCACAGTAAAAAGAAATGCTCCATGAACACCCCATCCCCTAATATGAATATCAGATGGGGCATTGGTAATTAACTAGAACAATCTTTTTAATGCACCAAGGCATGAACACTAAACGGTTCTCTACTTCTTTTCATCCTTTGGATTTCAAGAAACTGAGAGAGATGCCAAGTCAATTTGGAATTGCAACCCTTCTATTATCTTGACATTCATTTGATATTCATTATAAGATAATATTTTCTCTTTTAAGTGAAAAAGATTTTTCCATATGTTGATATGAATATCATGATTACAATCTTCTATCAATGTTTCTGGATTATCATACTGAGAGTCAGCCAAAGGCCAAAACATGATTGGTATTTAACCTTTCTCCAGTTGTTTTCTCATATTCAACACTTCCTCTTTGTCATTTGATGAAGATTATTCTACCTGATTGGGCCAAAGCTTGTTCTTCTTTGTTGCTTCATCAGATTCAACAATATTGGTAGAGAATTCATCTGTCAAATTAGAATATGAATGACCCATGGGTGGTTCAGAGAATATCCTACACCCCGGGCTATCTTCTGGTTAATAAATTATTTCACCTGCTAATGGTAAGGCATCAGACATGACTGTCCTCGCATTTGAAAGTGCCCCAAGATAAGAGGGATTTCTCATTACTGCATTTTCCATTGAATAATTTTCTAGGCAATGCGAATTTCTACTGTGGAGAGGACTCTCATAGCTAAATTCATCATCATGGGGAGGATCACCATGGTGGGTTACAACAAAAGAAAAAGCTTCTTTCTCCTCGGTATTTTGGCCACACAGAGGGTTATCGTGGCTATCATATGAAGATGATACTTCGAGATTGACCGAATTATAATGAAGCAGGCCTTCATGAGGAAGTTTCTGATGAAGAACTTTGGAATTATTGTTGTTACTTCCAGAATTTGGAAATGAGAGAGTACAATATTGAGCTGTAATAGATAATTTTCTGAGGGATTCAAGAATTCCAGCATTGAGCAAGGCCTTATTGCAGATTGGCTCTTGATTATTCAAATGTGATGGATGGGTATATTTAATAGATGCCTTCTTAATCACTTTGGAAACCACTTGTTGATGAAAGTGGTTATTATGGGTAGGTTTATGTGCCTGCTCAGGATAAATGGTCAGGTTAGGCTGATTATATCCATTTAAATCGGGTGTATGTGCCTGACTTGATTGTCCATATAACATGGATGAGTATGCCCCATGACCCTCTTGGACTGGAACATAGGTGTGTATCTACTCTGAAGTGAAATGTTGATGATTAACTCCACTAATAGGGATAGATTTATGTTTCTTTCCATGTAATGTTGCTGAAGTTGTTATAATATTATGACAGGTATCTAAAATATGGGCAGGGATTTGCTTATGCTCTTTCACCATTTTCAGAATGTTCTTGGCGACTTCAGCTGCCGGAATAGGAATATACATCCATTCTGTATCTGGAGTAGGTGTATGTGCCTACTCCTGTCCCCCTTTTCTTTTCAACGGATATTGACAGTACTTATGCATAGGGGCAGAGAGTTGAGTCTGCTCCAAATTTGTCGTCGGAGCTTTCTGACTGACTTCTTCAGGTACTACCAAATGAGACTTTTGGCAGACTTGATAAACATTGTCAGGTGTATGTGCCTGTTGGATATTCCCCTTCAAGTATGGTTAACGAGCTTCCTTCAATACTGGCAGATGAGACTGCTGATAGAATTGGTGATTGTAAGAATGTGTATGTTCCTGTTTACAGGTGATCACCATATTTGGTTGGCGAGATTCTTTGTATGCATTCAGATGAGCCTGCTGACTAGCTAATGAATTATAAATAGGTGTATGTTCCTGCCTATAGTACTCCATCAGAATTTCCTGGTGGGATTGGTGGGTTGCTTCTAGACGAGTCTGCTGGATAGCGGGATTATAACAGACAGTTGTGTGTGCTCGCTCATTGATTTCCATCAAGTTAAGTTGATGGACTTCTCCAGAGGGGGAAGAGGTAAGAACCTACTCCCTATTGGCTGAATTTTGCCTTTGAAAATTCGTCTTGCGTTCTCGGGTCTAAGGAACTTGAGCCAAATTCCTAGAGGTGATACCCTCATCATGTTGAGGGTGCACTACCGCAAGAGTCTGGCGGTGATTGTTGATGGGAGTCCTCAGGAAGGACTCCTGTCTTCTTGAACTGAGGCCTTGAGTGACCACTTTATTCACCTCCCTGTAATATGGGATGGAATGGTTATTGCGTTCCGGGGATAATGACCCGAAATGGTTGGAGATGGTGGTTAGCACCGCCTGCTTCTTGATCACTAGTCGTCGCTATCCAGACAACCAGGGTGAGTTGTTAATTGGAGGTCTTGTTGAGCGGCCTCCAGAGTTGGGATGGTACCGTGTTAATGGTATTACCTCACCAATGCATTTGAGACCCAGCGTTGAAGACCCTGAGTAGGTGATGTTGTCCTTAGAGCGGATGAGGATCTAGCAGGAGTAGTGGCCTAAGTATTCACAGGTGTGAACTTTAAAGAATCCATTCTGTGTTGTAGAGGGATCTTGGAAAAGAGTGCCTGTTTGATATAACAGACATAATCAAGATAAGTCTGGACAGACTACATCTTTTGGATGAGTTCTTATGTTATTGACTTCTTTGTTGGCCCTCATATTGAGTTTAATAGGGGCCTAACAAATAAGTAAAACATCATTTTAACGTGGTTAAGGTTTCACGCCGGTTTCACCATTTTTGTTTCTTCTAGAAAATGGGGATGACCTGGTTTTTTAAGGTTCAAACTTTCTAATCGATTTCTAACAGGTTTATTCATAGAACTGGAAACATCCAATGACTCAATATCCGTTTGGACCTACTTTCCAAAGTTAGTTGCTCATTAGTTTTGGGTCAATGAGGCTTAAGAATTTTCATTGGTCGAGAGGATTGGAGGTTAGGCTCATCACACCTTTTTGGGGGGAGTTATTTCCTACTCCCGGACTCTCTTATAGATTTAAGTTATGTTCATGAATCATTATTAATTCACCACGTATAAAAATGAGTTTTCTTTTAGATTTAGCAATCAATGGTTGATATGTATGAGATTTAGAGAATCTTTTATAATTATTTTAGGTTCTTCATCGATGGAGAATCATCTGTATGTATTAGATATTCTTAGTCAATGGTATCCTTCAATACATTATATAGAAATATCTTCGTCATTATGATGACCATACAGGTTTTAAATCCACTGAGTGGGGAACTTGAAGTTTATTTCCCTTCAGAAAGACAAGGATTATTTCAGAGTTGGGATCGTACCCACATATGGGTTACCTATGTATCCTTGTTAAAAAGGAATCAGAGCCCATGTAGTTTGATAAAAGAAATATGGGGTTTATGCATGGTTAATGGACCAAAAATAAATGTCATAATTACTTTCACACTCTATACTCAAGTGAGTCATGCTCGGTGTGAGAAACAAGAGGTATCAATAAATTTGACGATGGTGCCAAAAAAGATGAAGTTATGAGAAATGATGTGGGGCTTACGTATGTATGACTGCCCTAGTAAATGAAGGCTAGGACTTAGGGAAAAATCCCAAGAAGTAGGGTCCATAAAGGTATTTTTATTTTATGGAGATTTTTAATTTTAACCTGGGACTTACTCTTGAAAAGTAAGCCTAAATTAAGAGGGACTTATGATTGAGTTTTATTCCTGAGAAGGAAACCCAAATGAAAAGAATTAAGATTAGGTTTTACTCCTGAGGAGGATGCCCAATGTTCAAGGAAACTATGATTGGGGCTTACTCCTAAGAAGGAGGCCCAGGTTAAAAGAGACTATGACTGGGGATTACTCTTGAGAAGGAGGCCCAAGTTAAGGGGATTTGTAACTTGGGGCTTACTCCTGAGAAGGAGGCCCAGGTTAAAAGAGAATATGACTGGGGATTACTCCTAAGAAGGAGGGCCAGGTTAAAGGGATTTGTAACTTGGGGCTTACTCCTGAGAAGGAGGCCCATGTTAAGGATCTTCTCATCTTAAAGGATGAGGTTATATAGGAAACCTCTAACCATAGTGACATAAAACTTGTAAGTCATAAGGTTTTAGTAGAGGTTCTCATAGAATTCCTTTCAGATAAGGAATCCAACAAAGGAACCATGCCATAAATAGATTTGAAGAGGGTTTTTAAGGATATGTCTTGAATATAAGAGGTGTATTTGGGGAAAGGAGGTGACTAGGAAGGAGGCGCGCAATTATTGTTCTGGCATGAAACTCCTGGTCGCGCAAGTATACTTGCACGACATGAGTCACCTTGGGAGACGAATAATCTATAGGGTAATACTTGGGAGACTTTGAACTCAAGACCTTTGTATCATCCCTAGAGGATTCCAGAAGTGTGGCGTGCAAGTTCCCTTGAGAGGGCAAAGCGGTGCACTAGTGTCTTCACTTACCTTAAGGGGTGGACACTTAGGCATTCAAGTATTAATGAGTTCTAATAATTAGGCCTTATTATTCCTCTTTATAGATTCCATTCTAGGTAAAGAATTACCTTAGAAGTGTTTGGAAGAAGTCAGAAAAAGACTTGGGTGATTGGAGCTTGAATTCGAGTTTTGGAAAATTCATCCACCAAATGGGGGTCCCATAGGGGGTATTTATAGGCCACTGGGTATATTGGGAGAAAAAATGGAATAAGTCATGCAAGTGACTTGTGCGACCCATATGGGGCACGCAAGTGACTTGTGCAGTGCTCATGATACTTGCACGATACCATCCAAATGAGTTCCTAGTTCATCCCTTTGTCGTTTTTTTGGATGTTCTTCAAAGGGTGACCCTCATTGAGCTTAAGGTATTCCCCTTTTCCATTAGTTGGACTCTGTGATGGAAAGGAGCGTCAACACCTCTGTATCTGGAACTCATGCAACACACTCAGTCAGCGTTCACTCTCTACAGGTGGGGCTGGTAGAAACTGGTGCTCTTTGGGTGGTGGTTCTGCTGGTAATATGGGGTCTTTACCTTGGAAATGTATTGGTTTTATTCTTGGGGGTTCCCTTTGTCTTCATCAATTTAGACCACCTTTAGTGTTTTTATTCATGGAAGGGTTTTCTTCCACCGGTCGAATAATAAAATAAAAAACCATTTATCGATCGTAAGTGGTCCCTACACTAATGCCTCATCGCTTGATGGACCATCATCGTGATCTCTCACTGGAATCCTAGCTGACAATCTTCACAGAGGCATCCTGTAGAGAAACAGATGCACCATGGTCAATAAGTTATACTCTGTGAGCTAACTCAAAATAGATCATGAGAAAAATATTTCCAAAACACATTCAACTAGTTTTTAAGTGTACCAAATCAAAAAACAGAATTCAGGGTCCTGGTGTATGGATACATTTTTCACCGCAAAAACACTGGACTCCCAAGACTGAAAGGTGAAATCAAGACACTTGTCACTATTTACCCCATTGAAAATTATAGACTATTAGTTCTTATGGTAAAACTGACTGCCCTCTGGTATAACATTGTCATGACCCATCTCCCAAGGCCCATCCCGTGACTTCCCCAAGCCCACCTTCCCTAGGCCAGGGGCTGGTGACTAGCACCAGAAACGCATATCCCAAAAAGGGAAGACACTGCCTTTAAACCTGTATACACATAGACAACACATACCGCACAAAGAAAACCACAAAGAAAAGAAAGTAGTACAACCACCACAAAGTATCACCAATTAGAGTAAAGTGTGTAAATTGAAATTAAAGGGGCTAGAATACAAGCCCAACTGGAAGGAAAGTACAACAAAAGAAGTTTAATCTCTATAGGTCATTCACCAAGGATCCTACCTTAAGGGTAGGTACTACTCTCTATCGGATGTCACTACAACACACCAAATATATTAATCACCTCCAAGCACCGCCTAGTCCTAGCTCTCCAATGTCCTAGTCAATTTTTTCCGTCATCTGGAAAAGACACCATAGGTTCAAGTGAATCCTATGAAGGGGTGAGTATAAAAATATTCAGTAAGGACCCTGAGACCCCTGAAGGTCTCTTATTAATTAATGAAGCAGAACAAAAAAATGTAAAATAGTACTGAGGTAATACCACCAAGCAAGATCTCAAACACATATCACAAAATAAAAGATGCATCTCACACTAGGTATAACTTAAGTAGAGAAGTAAAGTTGATTAGTCATAAATCTATATCATATTATTCTATCGAGAGGCTCTAATGCTGATCCACACAGGGCCACTAGGTGTTGACCCACAGAGGGTTTCTAGGTGCTAACCCACACAGGATCTCTAGGTGCTAGACCACAAAAGATCTTTAGGTAATTACCCACATAGGATCACTAGGTGTTGACCCACACAAGATTGTTATTCATTCGTCATGTCACAACCATCCATTGGATTCCTACACTTAGCATGCTTAATTCCAAGAGGATATGCTACTAAATCCATCATTCATACCAAAAATTCCAAGAAGTCCCACATAGAGTAACCCCAAAGGACCATCTAGTCATAAGTGTCCCAATGCAATAGACGACACATTGAAAGGACGCCCGGTCTGTAAGATATGGACATGTTTTTAAAAAGAGCCCAGTTGGATTCGAGTCCGATCCAACCTAGTAATACGCTAACTTCTGCTAAAAATCATGTTGAGTATCTCAAAAGGACCTCCCCATTGAAAGAGTCCCAATGACACTGACAATGCATCCATCAGACAACTAATTTCATAGATATGAGCGTTTTAGTGAAACTGGGGCCGGTTGTATCTAGGCCTGGTTTGAGCTGGTCGGACCGACCCGACCAACCTAGCTCGGGGGTCCCACATATGCTGATTTAACTCAACCGACTCGACCTGACCTGGTTTAGGTCTGGGTCTGTTCGGTCCAGCTCGGCCAGTGGGCCAGACCCATTGGGCCTCGCTGGACCGAACCCGGTTTGGCCGAGGGTCTAGTCTGTCGGGTTGCCCGATGATCCTGTCTAGTATGGCCCCGCCTGAAGGGAGCGGGTCTAGCCTGGAAACATGAGTCAGGCTTGCTGGGTGCAGCTCCAGCCAGTCGGTGTAGGTCTGGCTTGCTAGCGTGGTTCCGACCAACTGGCTGGGGGCGCATCCCGCCAGCCCGAAGGACAGCCCGTGCGGTGAGGGCCGATTGTGCTCCTTTGAGCTGAGATGCAGTTGGATGCCACTTCCGGTCTCCGTAGTCCCCACGGACGCATGAGGACCTCATGTCGTGGTTGTGAATGTGGCTCACTTAGCCCCTCAGACATCCTGGATGTGGGCCATCTATCCACACAATGCCAGGTGGGCTCCATATCTCCTTACTGGTGCCACGGCGTGCTGACGTGCACGCTGCTCCACCCAGCTGTTGGAATTTCTGGTGGCCTATTTTCCCTCGGTCCATCACACGGCCAGCGCCGACACCACTGCTGGAAGATTTTTCGACAGACCATCGGATGTGCTCTAGTGGTCCATTCTTTGTGCTGCCTGCATATATGACCTTCAGGGAGCATCCTCTTCACCACTAAGGTCTTAAACCCACCTTATCATTAATTTAGACAAATTGTTCACAAGGAGCGCACATGCGGAGGGTCTTGAGCCTTGTTCGTGTCAGCCCACGCCCTCTACGTTAGAATTTATAATCATGGGAGGCTCAAGGATTGTGTCTTAATCAAACTAGATATAAAATCAACTCAGATAATAACTCCCAAAAGAAAATTCACCCTCCTGTATAAACGAACGATTCGAAGATCAACCTCTTCATGGGTTGGTCTGCGTTCGTCATTTATAAAATAAGAATGAGGAAGAACTTTCACAAAATAATCCCCTACCTCTTTGAAATTCATTGCTGCAGTGTTATGTCCTCGAGGTTTCAAGATGTTTACATTGTTCATCGCTTTTTACTCCATACATTGATGTGCGTCGAAGATGTTTGACATTAGTTAGCGTTTGTCATTCTTCGATGGAGAGAAAGTTCGTCGGAGGTTCTTCAGAGAATCCTTGTAGTTTAATTCCTCCTTCAACAAATGTGTTCATTTAATAAAAGAAACACGACACATCATTTCTATTACACTGCGATGCGATGTCGTTTTGATTTTTCATTTATGTAACAATGTAGCGATTATGCTTTCACAATGATCTATTAAGAGCTTATTTAACTGTTCCTCATCATCGCCTCACTGCCACACCACATCGTCGCCATCCACCACTCAATGGTGCGAAGGAAAAATAAAATAACTTTTTAAACTTATTTTATTATTTTTATAAAGATTCCCAAAAATTAACTTTTCCGTTCGACCCTTGTCAGTAAAAGTTAAGTCCTTTCTTGGTAAATCCCAACGTTTCGAGTTCAATGGTTCCCTCAAATTTTTGATCTAAGAACCAGTTCAACAATTAGAAAATCCTACTCGCAAGTTTACTGAACATACCTTAAAAAACGTTCAAAAATATGTTCTAGGATCATCGGGCCTCAGAATCACATTCCTTCAAAGCATGCAGTCTCAAAATAATTCCATATAATTTTAAAAAAATACACTGAAATTTCATTACATTAAAAAAATATTAATAGTTAATGAGTTTGTTTTATAAATTTTTACAATATATAATTTTTACAATTTATTTAGTCCTATTAAAACATTCTTATCCAACGTCTAGGAGACAAAAATGATATTAAATAATAATTTTTAGTAGTATATCACAGTTTGTTTGAACTCAGTGTTTCATGTAACAAAATCTATCAAAAATTAAATTAATTTTGAAAAGAATATTTTATATAATATTAGGGTGTTATATAATATCCATACCCTCAAGTATTTTAGTTGTGTTTCCATTATTAATTAGTTTCCAAGTAGAGTTAATACATGCCTAGCACACTTTATTCCCACTCAACTATTCAATCTCCCATATGCTTCAAGTGAAATAAAAAATTTTACAAGGCGCTATCATTCATTCAAATTTAATTTCAATCATCATTTCATTAATCCCTAATTCAAATTTCAAAAAAGTCTTTTCATTTTAAAAAAACCACCTTAATGGGTTTTTATCATAAAATCATATCATTATTTCCAAAAACCAATATCAAATGGGTTTTATCAAAATTCATTGAATCATCACATTTCAAATAATAAAAAATATCATGCCTTAAAATTTCATCAAAATAATATCAATAGTCGTAATTTTAATTCTAGAACATTTTCTATAAAATCAATAATAAAATTCTATCAAGAATGTTTCATCACACACCACGTCATTTCAAAGTCTATTTATCAAAAACCTAACTCAAGCTTTTGAGAATGATTGGGAAACCAATTTATGTATAAGAATAAAAGGTTTAAAACAATAGTAATTTACTTTAAAATTACCTACCTTAATAATAATATCAGAATACCCTAATGAGGGATTCACAAGGAGGAATAGGTGAAGACTCTAGAAATATACAAGGATCCATGGCGCAATGAAGGCGTTGCATTATGGTGATGTACCTGAATCAATCACCACAATATAAGGTGGAACGCCATGGTAAAATGGCTATATAGAAGAGACCACCACAATGCATGATCGACATACACAACATAGAAATCATCAAAAAAGGACCTCTATGAAACAAAGAGGGAGACTATAACATAAAACCGCACTAACACTCAAACCACTAGAGTATAGGACACACACTATGGTGTGGATTCATCTCTACAAAAAAGTCCTTAGAAACTTTAGAACCAAGCCAAGAGAATAGGGAGATTGGTATTTATAGGGGTTTATGTGTTATAAATACCCACCATTAATTCTGAAATTAAATTCATTAATTAGAACTTAAAACGAGACATGAAATAAAAACCAAAATGAATCTTTAATGTCCGTATCTCCCAAAGGTCGAATGGCTGTAGCTGCCCGAAAATGATGTAGAGCATATATATGTGGTGTAATCTAAGACACCATAGTGTATCCCTTCCCAAATATCCCTCCAAGATGAAGGATATAAGTCAATCATCATGGTTGGGGTTATTATCATACAACCAATCCCTCTACAGATAGTCTTAACACCTGCAACATCACTATGGTATAGCCATTACTTTCAGGATGCAACCAAGTCCTCTATGGTGTGGTCATAAGTTCCATATCGTGGAACCACCTATATTGGTAGAAAGATGAAAAAAATATACATTTAATATTCCATAAGCTTTTAAAAGCCCCAAGAATTTACACTAACATTGAACAACTCAAAAATAAGATGGAAAAGAAGGGAAAACACCAATAATTAAAGAACATTCCTGAAATCAAAGGTCAAGAAATTACATTACATGTTAGATGTTTTGAATATTTTTTATAATTGACCTATTATGAAGAAATGTTTATGAGTGTTATAAAATAATTTATTTATGTAGTTAATCTTCTAAGACAAAAAACCTTTAATTCTTCAGTTCATGTGACTATTAATGAGATGGAATAAATATTCATGTAAAATAATGAAATAAATGTGCTTATTTATCTTGGGTATCCCTAGCTAGATTTTCTATAATCTTGTATAGATTACATCATAATAAGGATGATCCTACATAAGATTAAAAAATAAAAATGGATAATTCATAAATAAAATAAAACATTATGTTTCATTGTTTATATTAATGTAATAAACACTACAATTATTTGATGAAGTAAATCATAATAAAATATGAGATTTACGATATGAAGTTTGTTTCATGGAGAGTAATTACACACTAAAAAGGTGCGAGGAATATGAGGTTTTTATAGAAAAATATATATAGCCATGTAACGATGAAGTAGACATGTCATAATGTGTGATGAATAAAGATTTACAATATGGTGAGGCACCGTAGTGATAAGACATAAAAATTGAGTACATCAATAAATTGTTAAAGGGAATTTTTTTCACCATAGAAGAAGGTATAATGTTGTAAATGAAATATCCATGCATTTGAAGAGTATGACCTTATGTTGTGAAATGGTGATCACACTATAAAACTATTATCACATGTAAAAATTGAATTCTAGTGTGAAAAATAAAATATTTGAGTTTTTTGGAAGATAATGAAAAAATGATATTTAATTAATATTTTAATGAGAATAATTTTTAAAGAATTATTGAGAAAACTGGAGAGATAATACAAAGGAGATAATTTTAAAGATTAATTATATTATAATTATGGTGATATTTAACTAACCATTGAATAATAACATCTCATCTATTTTGAATGATATTTACATATTAAAATATTTGAATATAGATAAAATATCTACATGATAATTATGAGTTTATAAAGAGAATATATGTTGTGATCATAGGAGTTGAATATGATCTAATACCACACATTAATAGACTTAGTGTTGATTTTTTTTGGAGGAGGTGGAGGATAAGGATAGAGTATCCAATTCTATTATAATAAAATACATTATGTGTTAAATAATAAAGATAAGATAAGATATTGAGAGACCAACACTACTATTGTTGATTATTCGATGTGTTGAAGAACTTAATAAAGAGTAATAGATGAATCCCTTTGATGATTACTACAACCATATAGAATAAGTGAGATAACTAGTTCGATTGATATACAGATCACTTAGCCCTTTTGATTGTTGTATATTTAATCAATGAGATCATATCCATTTTTATAGAAAAATAATGAACCTAAATTATCGATCACAATTCAAAAGATTTATCAAAATTGGGTATTTGAGGGAGGAATGATCATTACTATATCCTAGTAAGAGCACAAGTTGGATCTTTCATATAACCTGGTTAGTTATTAGATAAAAGGTTTTCTGTCCATTCCTTTCTCTTGGTTGATTATTTATAATGAAATATCATCTATGTATGTGTGGGATAAAAACAACCTCTCACCAAAAATAATTCATACATTCTTTTTGAAAATCATAAATCCCTATGTAAATTTTTGTGTATTTTATTACTATTTATGCTTGTAAATGATGTGAGGAAAGAAGTCAGTGAGATCTATTCACCCTACCTAGTGCATATGTATAAAGAAAAAAAATTAAATTGGTAAAAAGTCTCCACACTGATTCAATCCCCATTAGTAAAATTTCATTGGTCTTGGTTGAACAAAAATTTGGTATTCTAGCTATATTTTGGCCATTTTTAAGATTAATTTTTTTTAATTTTTTTAATGTTTTTAGTTTCTCTTCTTAAAGTATCATTAAGTGTAGACTTAGAGAAGGTGCATATATTATTGATAAAAAATATATCCCTTATAATACCTTGAAGATTAAAAGGAATAAAGGGATGGAAGAGATGAAGAAGGTGTCACACTTATGAAAATAGGGAGAGAAATTAGTTTCCACATGCAGTAATCTAATAAAAGACATATCTATCCTGGAAGAAGAGGAAATGGTTGTTAATTCTACTATTGAGAAGATGGAAAATTATTCTACCACTGGAAATTCAAAATTATTACATGAAGAAGAAATAACCAAGGATTCATGCCCAAAATATCCTTTTAATGAATCAATTATAAGTGGGTAAGATCAAAAGTCTAAAAAATAATATCATAAATCACATGACGATTCATTTAATTATTTTATGAAGTCCGTGCATAATTTTACTAAATATTTCATTATTTTTATTTGTAACACTATTAAAAACATATAGGATAATATTGAATGCCTTGTGGAAGAATATGAGATCATGGAGGAATTAAAAATTCAAAAAATATTGGGATATATAAATATAACAACCCAAGATTATTTGGTATGCATCATCTTAAATAAATTAAATTTATTTGATACCTTATGTTGCACACAACACTGAGCTTAAATGAACCATGATATACTATTAAATATTAACCTGACTATTGAAATAGTAATGTGACCATTAGGAATAGTAATGTGTAATTTAGAATAATAAACTCACATATGAAAGTATAAAAAAATCCAGGTATCTCATAAATGAAATTATGATATATTTATCTTATGGAATAAGTAAATAAATGTTTTAAAAATGATAAATTAAGTGTTTGTATTTTTTGAGAAACATAAATGTTTATTTACAATTTTATAATTAATATAATGATTTAAAATAAAATTTATTTTCATAAAATATATTCATGAACTAATATTTTGTTGAATTATAATTATATGATAATTTTATGAGACCATAATTAACATTTCAAAGTGTCGTAAAATCAATAATAATATTAAATTTTATATTTTTTGAATAAATGATTATTTTAATTAGAAATTAAATTTCTTATATTTAGAAAAAAATATTTTCATAAATTAGAGTCATTTTTTAAATCTACACATTAAAAAATGGTTAGGGTGAATTTTTAGGATTTTTCTAAAATAGTTGAATTTTTGGTGAATAGTGAAATACACTAATTTACGATATTTAAAAAATACATGAATTATTTAGTCATGGATGGTTTATGGATAATTTAAGAACCATTATCTAAAAATAAAGATCTCTAGTTCCAGTAATTAGTCATAATAATCATCACTATTGATATTCTTGATCCCAAATACTAAACTAATGAATAAAATAATAAAAAACACCCCTCTCCTCTACATATAAATACCACCCCTCACCTCCCCTTATCATCACACCTTCTAAGCCTTGAATATTTTATAAATTCTACCTAAATTTATTCCCAAGCCTCTTCCTAACATCCAAGACCCACTTGACTTATCTAAATACCATATCCAAATGTCTTAAGAAGGTTCCCAAGGAGATGATTTTCAAGAGGTAAAATCCTCCTTTTTTCTCTTTTATTTTATTTTCTTTTCATATTCCACCCTAAATTACCCTTATTCAAAGTGGCATGATAAATATAGTATCATATATATATATATATAAATTAATTTTATTTCTATAATGGAATATCCATCATTAAATCCTCTTCTTTTCTCTATTTTTTCTAAAAATGAATACATCATCTGTGATGTATCGATTCACCGCCTTTATGGACGACGAGTTCCCATTTTTTATTACCACCTTCAAGGATGGTAATAAAACAATATTTATTGTTAAAATAGAATTTAATAAGTGTATTTAAACTTATTTAATGTTATGGAACCAGTATATAAACATAATATTAAATAAAATGATACAAATTCAGGATGGTCGTAAAAACCGCCAAAATAAACAAATCATTTTTAATTAACATTTTATCTAATGAATCATACTAATATAAAAAATAAATTAATATATGGAACCATTTATATTTATGAAATTTCATTAATACAATATAATTTCAGTTTTTTTGAATTTTTTCAATTTTACAAGAACTTCCATAATTATACACAAGTGAACTGATCATGAAACCATGAAGCAAAGGCTCTTGAAAAAATGAAATTAAAAATAATAACTCATCAAAAAGTTCATAAATGAAATTAATAAAATTATAATAAATGAATTATATTTTTAGGATGTTATTAATTGAGTAATTAAAGAATCTAATTTGATTATCTAGGACATTATGTATAAGTGTAGAATGATTTTAGACATAAGGTAAGGGGTTTCTAATCTCAGTTTTATTTTTCTGGGATATGGATTATTCACCAATTATTTCTTGTGTGTGGTGTATGTTTACAGAAAATTGGTATATCATATCAATAATCACATTATCTTCATGATATTCAATGTTTCATTTAATAATCATAACTTTTATGGGGCATATGATTAACTAATTACAAAGTGGTAAGGGTTTTTTTGTGTCAATTTAATTTTTATGGGGCATATACCATATTCATCACTTATTTACGTTTTTTACTTAATAATTTATTTATGATCATAAATCATTGAAAATATCATTAAATATCCATATTTCTTTTATCATGGATATGATTATTGTCTATGATGTATACCATTTTTACACATGCTGTTTACTTTGAATATTATTTTAATTGGGGAAATATGGAAAAATACATATTATTTACTCAATATAGATATTTTGATACAGAATATTGTTCATCAATTAAATCTATGTGTTATGAATTATTTGTCCTTGTAGTAATGGGTGGTTCCCGAAATTATATATCCCCTCGATGCATCGACAGGTCTCATCAGAAAAAAAACATTGGCAACAAACCCTTCATGTTTATTTCCAAGAAGAATCAGAAGGGTTTCTACCCACATATATAAACTATGGTGTGACAGGTCTTGACAATAGTGTTTCATGTGCTAGATACCTGAAATCCAAGAATTAATCATTTCCTTCATTCAATATTTATTTATTACTATCCATTATATTTCCACTATGAAAAAATATATGGATGCATTATAATTATCAGTTTATTGATTTAATGGAATATGTTTTATAATTATTTACCTTGAAATATTTATTATGTCTTATTGATTATGTTTCACTTATTATTGATTCATGTTTCTATTTTATGTAACCCTTACAAATAATTTGATCTCACCCTTGTATTTTCTTTCGTTCCCCAGGTTATGAAGATGAAATCTTTGAAAAAGTGTCAAGTAAGCAGTTTATTTTCCTTTTTCATGTTCTATGTTTAATTACCAATGCAATAAGGGGACCATGTGTATATATATATATATATATATTTCTTCAAGACTACTAAACTGATTGATCCTTAGTGATGTGATTTATTATATCTATTCTATTATAATAAAATAACCACAAACTTTGGGCTACTGGGGTCGAGGTTGTTGTAGTTGGTATTAGAGAAGGTTTAGTAGAAACCTTGGGAACTAGATGTTAAATAAACATGATAATTATAATAATTTATTATATGGAATTTTAGACTCAATACTCATGATGATTATGATCTAACTTAGTGTGTGCCATTATTTAGTGATGGATCCTAATGGAATAAAGTGAATTAATACCTGTAGACAATATTGGGATTTACCCATTGAGTAAGTCAACACATTTGGTGTTGAAGCTTAGAAAATAATGAAAACATTAGGATAATTTACTCATGTTATGAATAATAACAAAAAAACAACTACATTGGATCATTTCATATAGCCGAAGCATCCATATTTTTGTGGGACTACTAATCCAGTGGTAGCTGAGAAATGGATGAAGTCCCTTGAAAGGATGTTTTTGACATTTTAGATGTAATGAAAGGGAAAAGGTAGTACTAGCAGTATATTTTCTCTAAGGAGATGTTGATCAATGGTTCTCAATAACTCAGAATACTAGAGAATAATATGAAATTGAATATATGTAATGTAGTAATTTTAAAGAAAAATTCTTTGAAAAATATTTCCCTTGTGAGAAAAATACTGAAATGAAGAGAAAATTCTTTAACTTAAATAAAAAATAAGATTAGAGTATTGTAGAGTAGGATGATACCTTCACAAGACTATCCAAGTATGATAAAGATTGCATACATGATTTGGAAAACAAGATTAATTATTTCATTGAAGGTCTTAAGACAATTCTCTAAAGGTAACTATCTTCTCAAACATTTTCATCATATGATAAAATAGTATTAATTTTAGTAGAAATAGAGAAGTGGTTTTCTAGATCCTATATGTCCAAGGGAAATAAAGAGAATAATAGTTCTTCTGATAAACATGAAAAAGGTAAATCATCAAAGAGGAATAGGGGAACAAAGAAATTCCCATTATGAAGAAATTGTGGAAAGAATCATCTTGTGAAATGATTGAAAGGTATGGGAGTTTGTTATAAGTATGGAGAAATGATTCATCAAGCTAATGAATTCAAGGGGAAGAAACAAATCAATGATGCTCAATGCTTAAATAGTAATTAATTGGGGAATTATTCAAACCAATGGTCCAAGCATTAGGGGAATCTATGTTAGAAGAGGCCAAGGGGAGATACACAAGATTATGAAATCATTATAGCTGAAGTAGAAGTACCCAATATTGTGGTGGTAGGAACATTAATCATATCTTCAAATTTATCCAATTCTTTATTTGATTCTATATTATCACACTCATTTATATCTACCATGTTTTCAAGAAAATTAGACATTTACCTTTTGATTTAATAAGGGAGTTCTCTTCCAAAACTCTTAAGGGAAGTATTATTAAAAAATTGTGTGAGGAAGTCCCCATTTTGACACATAAATGTGCTTTATTTGCTGAAATTATCATCGTAAGTATGGTTTAATTTGATATAATATTCATCATGGATTGTATTACAAGATATAATGAAAAAAATAATTATAATAAGAAGAAAATTATGATTTGTGAGGAATATGTGTAATTTCTTATCTTTAGAGAATACACTTCATTATCTGATTCTTATCTAGATCCAACCCATTAGCTATACTGAATATAATTCTTGGAGTGGAAGATAAAAAACAACTAGTGATGTGTAAAGTAATATTCAAATTAAGGATAAACCAATTTTATCGGAAAAAATTTAGGTATTTGCTGAGGAATTACATGGACACCCCTAGAGCATGAATTTGAGTTTACCATTAATTTAATACTTGAAGTAAGACTAGTATAAAATAATCCTTATATGATGTCCACTATGGGATTGGTGGATCTGAATAAATAACTAGAGGAGTTGAGTAACAAGGGATCTATTCTCCTTAGTGTTTCTCCTTTGGGAGCTCTTATTCTCTCTATTAAGAAGAAATATGGATCCATGATGTTGTATGTTGACTATAGAGAAATAAATGATATTATAATAAAGAAAAAATGTTCTATACCTTACATTGATGATTTATTTGATCAAATTCACAAAGTTAAATAACTTTTGAAGATTTAACATCATTATAGGTATCATAAATTGTGAGTAATGAAGAAATATATTCTAGAGACAACTTTTTGGATAAAGTATGGATATTAGAAATTTATAGTAATGATTTTTTGATCGACTAATGAACCCTCAATTATCATGGATCTAATTAACATAGTATTCAAGTAATATCTTGATGAATTTTTTATAATATTAATTGATGATATTATGGTGTATTATAAAATAAATTAATACCATGAGAATGAATTGTGGATCATTTTTGAGGTTCTTATAAGGAATGATTTATATGGTAAAATTTTCAAGTGTGAATTCAGTATTCTGAAATTTTTTTATTGTTATATATATTGTCTTTAAAGATGGAATCTCTGTTGATCCTATAAGGGCAAATACAATACAATAATGACATATTCCGATGAACATAACTGAGGTACATAGTTTTATTGGTTTAGCAGGTTACTATTGGTGTTTTTTTAGAATTTTTCCCAATTTGCTAACACTTTAACCAAGATACCTTGTAAAAGGGTTAAGTTTATATAGAAAAAATAATACAAAAAATGTTTTGAATAATTTAAGAGAAGATTATTCAATGCTTTAGTTTTGACTCTACCATCAGGAATGATGGGTTTGTGATATACAGTGATGAATTGATGAAAGACTGGGTTGTGTCCTTATGAAAAATTATAAATTTATTGGATATGAATAATGGAAGATGAAGATACATGAAAAAATTATCCAACTCATGATCTTGAGTTAGCAGCCATAAACTTTGCTATAAATATTTGGATATATTATCTCTATGGGGAATCATCTGATATATATATGTATCACAAGAGTTTAAAATATATCTTTATATAGAAAGAACTGAACATGAGTCAAATATGATGGATCTTTACTCAAATATTATGATTTATCAAAACAATAATGTCCAGTAAATGAAAATAAGGCAGAAGATGCATTAAACATGAGAGATCATGGAATTATAACTCAAATTAGGATTGAGAAAGATCCTATGTTCATGGATTTAGTAAATATAGATATGGTAATTATTAAGGAAGGAAACACATCACTCCTTTTCTCAAATGATTGAAAAACCATCTTTATTGGATAAGATAAAAATATCTCAATCTGATGATGAGAATTTTTAACAGAAAATTAAATCCATTAAAGATGGAAGATTGGAAGACTTGGTGTATGAAGTTGGAATTATGAAATTTGGAAGGATGTTATGTGTTCCATCAATACCAGATCTCAAAAGGGAACTAATGGATGATTCTCATAGATCTATAAATCCTTTTGGTACCAAGATGTATAGAGATATGAAGAGACATTTTTTTGTGGGACAATATGAAACTAGAAATTGCTGACTATATTTCAAGATGTATATTTTGTCAAAAAGTGAATCCTAAGAGAAAAAATCTTAGAGAATTCATGAAAAATATACCTATTCATATGTGGAAGTGGGATGACATTGATATAGACTTCATCACTAGATTACCAAAGACCCCTAGAAATAATGATACAATATTGGTTATTATTGATCAACTTACAAAATAAACACATTTATTTTCTATAATAGAATATTTACCCCTTGAGTGCCTAGAAAGACTCTATATTAATGACGTTTTAAGACTTCATGGTGCCCCTATATCGATTTTTTGTGATCGAGACCCCCGTTTTACATAAAAATTCTAGAAGAGTCATTAGAAGTATTTGTATACTGAGCACCATTTGAGTACTTCTTATCACCCTTAAACTGATAGACAATTTTAAAGGACTATTCAAACATTGGAATAAATGTTGAGATCACGCTCACTTGACTGTCAAGGTATATTAGATTTGTATTTACCTTTGGTAGAGTTTTCCTACAATAATAGTTTCCATTATAGTATTCAAATGGTTTCATATGAAGCATTATATAGAAATAGATGTCATACTCCAACTTTTTGGGATGAAGTTGGTGAGAGGAGACTTATAGGCCTAGAACTTATTGATGAGACAAAGACAAAAATATTCTTTAGGATCATATTAAAACAGATTAAAGTATAAAAAAGAGTTATACTGACAACTAGATAAGGGATTTAGAATTTCAAGTGAGAGATCATGTTTCTTTGAAAGTATATCCATGGAAGGGTGTCATATGGTTTAATAATAAAGGGAAATTGAGACCTAAGTACAACTGACCATTTGAAATTCTGGAAATAATTGGAACTATAGATTACCAATTAGCAATTCCACTATGTATGATCTTGACCTTTTCCAGATTTGTCTTGAGCACATTTATAGGTACTCTTTTTCCTTATTTTGATTATATATTGTTTGGGTTTTTCCTTGGGGAGTTTTTGGGTGGAATTGGGGAATTTTTGAAGGAATAGGGTGAAATGCATGGCTGGCGAACGGTTTGTCCAAACTGTACACCCAGCCCAGAAAACCATGTGAACCCAAACAGAGGTGAGTCACATGGCTAGTGCATTATTTATAAAACTTTGTTCCATATTATAAGTAATTGTGAAAAACCACTAGGAGATGAACATAGTTAGAGAGAACTTGTATGGAAAACTATGTACGTCACACATGAAACTATGTGCACAAATTTATAATCTCCTAAAAATTGTTAAAAAATTCTCAAACCCCCATATCATATCCCTAAACTCCTTAGCTCAACACTAAAACGTTTTCTATCTTTTTTAGAGATCCCTAAAGAGATTGAAATTCATTATGACCACCATTCTTAGAGAATTGAAACTCGGATTGAAGATCTTCACCTCTCCTGGTAAGAGATTCACATCCCGTATGGTTTCCTCCTTCTCTCCCATATTTCACTAATCCTTTGAATGGATTTTTCCTCTATTGATGATGGATATAGATCTTGGTTTATTGGATCTTTATTTCTTTGATCTTTGTTTTAGGTTTTGGAACTGGATATCGTTATTCATCATGATCTTGGTTATTCTACTTCAATTGGAGATTTTCATTGGTGATCATTTGTCATCAATTTAGAAGTAGGGTTTTTAATTAAAATCCCATAGTATTGAATTCTAGTTGTGCATATGTGTTTTGAAATTTCAATTGGGATGATTGGAAATTGAAAATTTAATTGAGTAAATTAATTTATTAATTAATTTATGGAATTATGGAATCTATTTAATGTAAATTCCATGTGACTATGAATTGGGTTAAATTTGGGACAATTTGAATTGGGTGAATTGGATTAATTAATTGGTGAATTAATTAATAGAATTTTTTGTGACTATGAAATTGGTTGAGAAGGCATACCGTTAGATGCACGGTTGGGTGAAACCATGTGCCCCGTATAGAAAAATGCACACATAGATTTTTTCCAATAAAAATTATTGAAAAAATTATTGAACCCCCATATTATATCCATAAACCCTTTATCTTGACAATAAAATGATTTATATCATTTTCGAGGTTACAGGATGGATTCGAAGGCCTTCTGAACTCCTTTATTGATGATTTTATGCCCATATTAATGATCTACACCTATCTCAGTAATAGGTTCTCATCCAATTTAGTTTACTCCTACTATATAGTATTTATATCATCCTTTGATGGTATGTTTTACTCTATTTTTTATGTATCTATATATAGGTTTATTGGATCTTGATTTCTTTGATCTTGGATCTAGGTATTGGATCTTGATATCATTCTTCGTCGGGATATTGGTTGTTCTGCTTCAAATTTGGATTTCCATTGGCAAGAATTGATCATCAATCATAAGATAGGTGGTATGAATTCAAATAACATAGTCTTGAATTATAATTGTGTGCATGTTTTTTTAAATTTCAATTGGAACAATTGAAATTTTAATCTTTAATTGAATAAATTAATAGATTAATTAATCTATGGAATAATGGAATTTATTAATGGGATAGTGGGATGGTGGAATTAGATATTTAATTAGTGAATTAATTAATGGGATAGTGGGATATTGGAATTGGATTAATTAATTAGTGAATTATTTAATGGGATATTGGGATTGTGAAATTGGATTAATTCATTGGAAAATTAATTAATGGGATATTGGGATTGTGGAATTGGATTAATTAATTGGTTAATTAATTAATGGAACATTGTGATTATGGAATATATGGGAAATTGAAATTGTCTAATTGTTCAATTAATGTGAGTATGAATTAAATGAAAATGAGAATTCTGAGATGTTTGACATAACCATAAATGGTTAATAGGTTTATGATTTAAATAATTTAATTATTTTAATGTTGAATTTTTTATATTATTCCATGTGATTAAATTGAATAGCCTTGTTGTTGTGATAAATTTTAATGGTATATCATGATGTGAAATGTGATAAGAGGGTTGATGATATATATGTGATATATGAGATATATGTGTTATTGATTGATAAACATGTGTGAGACATAGACTGATACTTCAAAAACCCATAGTGATAAACTGATATAAATATGTGGGACATGGACTACTGCTTCAACATCCCATAGTGATAAATGAGTGTGGAACAGATACTGCTAGTTAAAAATCCCACATGTATGATACATGTGATAAAGAGTGTGGGACACAGACCTCTACTTCAAATCCCACTTGTGTGATTGTTTCCGACGCTTTCATCGGGGAGCGCGCATCCATCCGTCCGTGGAGGAGGACACGCTGCGCTGTTGCCCCGCATTCCCGCTTTCCAAAGGTGGGTAGCATTCGCTCCTTATTTAGGGACGTCTACTCCTTGATCAAAATGGGATGATGGGATGTCTGTTCTTCCTTCCGTGGAATCCTCCTCAGAACTCATCACCTAGTCCGGGTCTCCCTCATAGATTTAATACGTTGTTCGTGAAACTCTTCCCAGTGCCATGTTTCCATGGACACTGGTTAATTACACTGCTTCTGTCGGGACATTCCAAAGGGTCCGGTCAGGGCAGCAACCTTCAGTCGGGGGAGTAGTCACGTTGAGGCATCAGTAGCGTGTCTGGATACTGGGGACCTGGCATGTCTGTCTATTATCCCTGGTCACAGGGCTTCTAGAGGGCGTGGAAACCCGAGGAATCCCATATCGAGCGCAGGGAATTATATGTCATAGACATATGTTTGAGGTTTTCCTCAGCTTCCTATGTTTAACACAGGGTATGCCGCGAGTTTAACGTCCAGCGGAGATGGATCAACCCGATCAGAGCCTTAGCTAGAATGGGTCGGATTGAGGGATTTCCCTTGAAGGGGTGAGGGGAATGGAAAGGGACCATCACAAGGGCGATGGTGAAGTTGGGCTTGAGCCTCAAAGAGACCTCCTACGTATCCCCGTGGCAGGGAATCAAATTGCACGTAGTTTAGAATGGTGCCGGTGAGCCAACATGAAGGTGGACCTTGGTTCGATGGATGTCGTCAGTGAACCAACGTAAAGGTGGAATTTGGTCTGATGGGCATCGTCAGCGAACCAACGTGAAAGTGGAACTTGGTTTGATGAGAGAAGGGATTGAACCTCGGGAAGGCTTCCTACGTACCATGACTTGACATGGATCAAAGAACTTGTAGTTCAGAGGGGTTTCGTCGGCGAACCGACGTGAAGGTGAACCCGGGGGTCCACTTGTGGTGGGCTTGAACCTCGTGAAGGCTTCCTACATACCATTCCTTGAAATGGATCAAAGTCCTAATAGTTAGGGAGAAAATGGGTGCTTGGCACAACGATAAGGAGACGGTTTGGGCCAATGATTGTTGGGCTTGAACCTCAGGGAGGCTTCCTATGTACCATACCTTGACATGGATCAATGTCCTCGTAGTTCAGGAGGTGACAACGGCTTGCCGTCGAACTGGGATGTAGTTTAACGTCATGATGTACGAGAGTAGAACTCGACGTGAATTGGATGACTGGTGGGCTTGAACCTCATGGAGGCTTCCTACGTACCATGCCTTGACATGGATCAAAGACCTCGTAGTTCAAACGGGTGTGCAGTTTAATGTCATGCGGGATGGGGGCATACATTTTAACGTCATGCTGGACGAGGGCATGCAGTTTAACGTCATGCTGGACGAGGGCAGAACTCGATGTGAACAAACGACCGAGTGGTGGGCTTGATCCTCATGGAGGCTTCCTACGTACCATGGCTTGACATGGATCAAAGTCCCCATAGTTCAGGATGGTGGTGGTCAGGGTCGGTGCTCACTCTATGCCCACGTGAGTCATGCTCGGTGTGAGAAACAAGAGGTTGCAGGGACCTGACGATCACGTCGCGAAGGATGCGTCCGTGAGAAGAGAAGAGGGGCTTACGCGTTAGGTGGCCCATGGTGCTGGGACTTACTCCAGGATGGAGGTCCGAAGTGCGATAGAGCGCAGAGAAAGAGGGATTTGGGACCAATGTTGGACGGTGCCTCATTCCCTATCATGCCCTCCACTGACCTTGGTAGTGGGGAAGTACGGAGATGCAGGGGTGCAACCATCCATTGGGGAACTAGGGTATCCCTTCTCCTGAGAACATACGCCACTCCAGTAAGGAGGATATCATCCCTTGTGGATGGGTGATTCCACTCCCGTGGAGATGAGTGGCATAAATAATGTTCGAGCTGGGGGGACCCTTCGTGCGAGGCATGAGGTCGGGTCACAGTTTAACGTCATGTGTTGAGGACGTGATGCTTGACAATTTAACGTCCTGCAGCTCGGACGAGGTGGGTTCACTCCACACCCCTAGGACTTACATAACTGGTACCCTCTGGTCCTTGGGGGAGGGAAGGTATTGTCAAGGCCATGGTCAAGAGGGGTTGTGGAGCGAACCATCGAGGGGTCCACGTTAGCATGGCTATGCGAAGAAGAAATAGCTGTTAGCGTGCCTATGCGAAGAAGCATTAGGCGAAGCAACGCTACGAGTGGTATTGTCCGTGGGACTTTGAAATCACATCGTGCATACCTGGAGGGACGCACGGGAAGCGGAATTGCCAAGCAAAGGAGTGTGCTTCACGAAGTGGAGTGCCTTAGCCTTAGCATAGGGCATATGTGTGAGTGGAGGGTGCTTCGCGAAGTAGAACAGTATTCGCGGAGCACTGCCTCACGAAGAACAGGTTCCTCGCGAAGCAGGGTGCTGCAAAGCAGTGTGCTTCGCGATGTGTAACGATACTACCTTAGCATAGGGATCACTAGTACAGGTTGGGTGTTTCACAAAGCATAAACGCTCCGCGGCTGCCAGGGTTCCCTTGGGAATCCCCTTCCTTCGTGAATTCCCTTGATCTTTGCGAAGGGAATCCCTCTCGGAAGAGGGGCTCAGAACGAGACAAAGCAAAGGCGTCACGCGAAGTAGAATTATCTCGCGGAGCTCATGATTCCTGGGGGCAAAGGGTGCTTCGCGATTCGGGAGAGGAGAAGCCGAAAGGTCGGATTATCCGTCCTTGGGACTCAGGGGGAGCCCAGTATTTACAGGCAAGGGGTGCCGTGAGGCAGAACTCGCCCACCGCCAAAGGTGCTTCACGGCGCGCTCGCGAACGTCAAACTCGGTCACGGAGAGTTACTGCCTCTCGAGCTTCGCGGCGCGCTCACTAACTTCAAACTTGGTCGTGGAGAGTTACCGCCTCCCGAGCTTCACGGTGCGCTCGCGAACGTCAAACTCGATCATGGAGAGTTACCGCCTCCCAAGCTTCACAGTGGGCTCGCAAATGTCAAACTCGTTCACGGAGAGTTACTGCCTTCCGAGCTTCGCAGTGGGCTCGCGAACGTCAAACTCGTTCATGGAGAGTTACCACCTCCGGAGCTTCGCGAGACTGCGATGCTCGGGGTGCTTCGCGTTGGTTCTTCGCGAGGCAGCGTGCCGGCCTTCTTTTTCGTCCCTTCCTTTCATGAAATATCTTGGCGCCAACAAATGCCCCCCCTGAGACTTGGAGCCACGGAGGGTGAAGGGTCGAAGTCTGAGGGAAAATCGCCAAAATTATCAGCGGTTTGTGATGCTGACTTCACGAAGAGGGCCCGTAGTGCTGACCGGGGCCATGGATCCGGATGCGCCGCAATGCTCCGCACGGGTGAGGTGCGCCGCGATGCTCTGGGGTCACCGCCTATAAATAGGGGGGGTCGACGTCTTTTGTCCTTATGCGATTTACTTGTCTTTTTGTGCTCTCGATTTCACGGATCTCCGCGTACTCCGCGACTGCTCTCCGCGAATCGAGTTTTGCGGCGAACCGCGGGTCTCGGACTCTGTGACTGCGCCAAGCGAACTCCTGTTTGCCGGCCTAATCCAGACTTCATGGCATGGACTTGCGACCGACCTTCATGATCCAGATTTGCGATCCGTTCTGAAAAAATTCTTTTCTAAGTGCCGGAATTGAAATGGCCCATCAAGATGCTGTATTGGGGGTGCTTGTAGATGCCGCCCGTCGGGATGAGATGGCCAACTGTCCAGGCCTTGGGGAGACGGTCCAAAGCCATTCAGACCAAGATTCTTTGACAGACCTGCTATCGGAGGGTCAGAAGAATTATCCGCAGTGTAAGAAGCTACCATTGTATGGCTTTGGGTTGAGGGATGACGTCTTCATCCCTGAGGCGAGTAGGGACGAACCAGCTTGCTGGTTCAGGAGCACACAATGTCAGCACCAATGGTTTTGGGCAGCCGATGGTCATGCGCATGAGGACTTCACACCCATCACCGCTGACTGTCTCTAAAACCATGTGAACGATATTGACAGGAAGCCACTGCAACTGGAGACGTCTCCTACTCTCTACCGTACCATGTTGAAGGTGGCTTTGCAGGATTTGAAGAAGGGATGGTCCGATGAGTGGGACCTGCGCCAGGGCGGCAACATTACTGATGACTGAGCTTGGGCCTACTGGGTAGGCGCCTCATGCGAGGATTTTGGGGCCGAGATGAGGAGAGTGGGGTTATATGAGGTGGCATGGGCCTCCCAATTCCACATTTACCAACCGAAACAACTGATGCTGGAATTGATGAGCAGATGGTCGTCTAGGACCAATACCTTTCACCTGCATCATGAGGAGGTGGGCATCAGCATGTGAGATATCCACCAGATTTCTGGGGTTTCGATCTTGGGGGCCATGTATATTGAGTTCCTCCCCATCATGAGCGTGTGGGAGGATACAGAGAAAATTTCGCGACTGGCGTTAGCGCTGATGGCACTCGTCCATGGAGAGGACAAAGAGGCAGTGAGGGATGTCCACTTTAGGAGATGGTTCAAGTGCTTCCTGAATTTTCTAGAGAATTGAGAGTTCCCTCCGAGGCCTCGAACTTGTCCGAGGGAGGCCCAACAGGGTAAGGGGCACTTGTATTGGCGGGTCTTGGAGGACAGCCAATGGAAGACTTTGGGTTTCAGTGTCAGCACTGAACAACAGCCGATAGTTAGGCTGGTGGCGTTCATCGCGGCTCTCATCTATGGTTTGATTCTACCGGTGAGGGATACAAGCATGGGGGTGTGGTCCAGCTCGTTTATCATGGAGTCCATGTTGGCCATGGGGCAGCGGGTCAATCTGGGGATTCCAATGCTCGCCAAACTGTACAGAATGCTACGGCACATTAGCGAGGTCAAGAATCCGCCAAGGATATGCGGGCCCTTCCACCTCCTATATGGGTGGATTACGGCACACATCAGGGGGATCTATGAGTATACAAACCCTATTTCGCCGCCGGGGTCAAACTTCCGCCCCTCCATCCTGAATGCGGTCGGGAGCTTCCCATTCAAACTAATTGTGCCGATGGTGCTGAATCGGATGTGGAAGGCAGATGAGTTTAATTTCCACCCCTTCCCATTGCTGACGGGGATACTTACTGATGACGGGCGGGGAACGGAAGAACATCGGGCTTACCTCCTGGCCTTTCGAGGTGGAGTTTTTGTGGCACGAGTAGATTGTGAGCCACTCTGCGAACCGTACACCCTTCATCGGTTTGCAAGGCAGTTCCGGTGCCTCCAGCGGCTGACCCCGTAGGTCTACTGGGAGGTGCGTCATGAGGATCACCCGTGTGTGATGAGGTAGTTGTGGCTCATGTTCACACGAGAAGATGGGAAGATGCGAATTGAATTGCCTCCATCCACCGCCGCTTTCGGATTGGTGAAGGAGTATGCCATTAGTTGGGAAGCTTCTTACCCAGGGGAGATGCTGAAGTAGCCAACTATTGGGGTCGGTGACGGTGGGCCTCCTCTATCTCGAGGTCGGGGTCGGAGGGCAGCTAGGGCCTCTCGCAGTGGTGGGGCCGTCATGGCGGAGAGACCCACACCAGCCAAGGGTGCGACAACAGCGGTGGACCCAATGATTACGGAAGAGCAGGGCCATCCGAAGGGGCAGCCACTGAGGGGATTTCGTAGGATATCCACTCAGGCCCCGAGGAAGCGGCTGCGTCATATCAACATGGCAGAGGATGCTGTCTTCCCGGAAGCCTGGGACATTTGGGATGTCAACCGGAAATTCCTCATCCCACCCGAGATATGGGCCCACCTAAATCACCTCGGGATGGAATTACCAGAAATAGGCCCAGTCCGGGCCGGCTTCATGGCGTCTCCGGCGGAGGAAGAGCAATACCTGGACGAGCTGGAGGATTACGTTCACTCTAGTGGTGTCCCTCGCCCAATGACAGAATGGGTGAGGGTATTGCTGAATCGAATGGTCCCCCCCACAGTTATCGGCTGCCGATATGAGGGAGCGCTTCCCCCTACCGGAAAAATCAGAGGACTCCCCTCGGGAGGATGAGGCTGGAGGAGGGAGCCCATTGGAGGAGGGCGAGGTTGGAGATCAAGGCTTAGATTCCGATGATTTCGCAGAGGCTCTCGAGGTAGCATTCCGAACTTCTTTCCTTACGGTCCGTTCTTGGTCCACTATGGACTTCTCACTGATGTTTGAGCCACACAGGAGGATCTTGTTCGCCGGCCTCGTTCTCACCCCTCAGCGGGGGATGATGCGGGCCCTTCAGAACCTGCGCCTATGGTTATGTCCAGTTCCGCGTCTGGTGGGACCAAAGCAACCGAGGTGGATCCCCCGGAATCTCCAGACCTTCCAATAGTATACGGAGGGCCTCGCCTCGGGGTCCTGTCGGTACCGGCTCGAGAGCAGCACCAGGAGGTTGATCTTCGTAAGCTTCCTCTATCAGTTTCCTTGTCGTCATGTGTAGACTATGCCAACTAACGTTTGTATCCCCCTTTGTCGTACAGTTCTCCGACTGGCGTGGGCTACTGCAGCAAGTCTAGTCGGGTTGTCTGGTGGCATCCCCCCTAGGGGCATGCCGGTGATGGTGCCGATAGTCCCCCCATCTCCTCAAGCTGTAACACACATCATCACTGGCGGGACCACCAGTAGGGTTGTGCCTGAGGTCATCGAGGTGGACTCTGATGAAGAGGATCGGCCGGCCGGTCCTAGTCCTGTCGCGCCTGTTTCGGCGCCAGATGTGGCGCCGGATTCAACGCCAGATGTAGATCCCGCCGAGGACTTCCTACAGGCGTATCCTGCGTACGATCCTTCCAATCGCGCAGATTGGGACGAAACGGCCTCCGATGAGGAAGACAGCAGCATAGTCCGCCGCCGGTCGTGGAAGCTAATCACAAGCTTCATCAAGGACACCCCCAAGCGCTATGGCTGGCCGAAATGGACAGACTTCGCTCGCGGTTGTGCGAACTGTGCACTGGGGGAGTGGACGCCCAATGTCCTCATGCGCTCATCCGAGATCTTATGGATGAGAAGATCCGGGAGCATGATCGTGGGCTCAACGTGGGCTGGCAGCGGAGGAAAGCGAAAAACATCAAGAAGCTACATGAGGCCGAAACCAAGGTCCAACAGCTGCAGACCCAGGTGGATGAGCACTCAGCCTCTCTGAATGCGCAATCTGAGCTGATCTCCCAGTTGAAGGCCCATCTGGTGGATGTAGAGGAGCTTATGAGGCAGGCCTCTGGAAAGATGGCTGCCGTTCAGGCTGAGGTAGAAAGGGCCAGATCCAAGGCAGACGAACTGCGCCCCGTCGCTGCTGAGGAGGAGAGAGAGCTGAGTCCGCGGAAGTAAGCCTTGGACGCCGCAAGCCAACGGGTGGCGGAGCTGTAACACTCTTTTGACGGGGTCAACCCATCCATGGGGGGAGTCAACCCTCGAGTATTGTAACATACCAAAAAACCTTTTATTGGTACTTTCGTGCTTCAATTTCTTCCTTCTTTATTTTGAATTTCGTAGCGCGCACGATTTCCACTGTTTAAATCACCTCATTACATCCCTACAATGTCTGTGGAACGTTCGGCGATAATTCCCCAAGCCCACGTGGGTCGAGCCCGATGTGAGAAACAGGAGATAGTTTCCTTCTCATCCCACCTAACATAGGAGTGGAGACCATGCTCCGGGCATCCGGGATTCGGATTACCAGTCCGGATTTTCGAAGGATGGGGGAGGGTTGACCGGAGAAGGAACATTTTCAGAACAGCCGAATTACCGTTTCTTCAGCATGCCCTCATGTACGAACGGTGCAACACCAGGGGCACTAGAATCAGTCTGAACAGACGGAAACGGGAAGCGTGAATTACGATGCCCAAGATTCGGAGTGCTGTAGGGATGGCGTGACAATAAGGGACAACCGTTAACCATGGAGGAGAAGAGGTATCCTTACTACATTAGCCTGTAATGGGGAAAAAATGAGGGTCAACCGTTGACCATGTTCAAAACACGGGACCATGTCACAAATATTGTCGGTCATTCTTTCAGGACGTTGACCTAGGATAGTTGGCGGACCATAGGTCAAACATCCATACTGTTAGGCGGTCCTTCCAAACATGACCAGTCTTCCGGAATGTTGGCCCAGGACGGTAGGTGAGCCGATGCGGCATGAGACCAGGCCATTAGGGGGTCCCTTGAGACATGAAAGGGGATGAGGGTCCGAATAAGGGGCACACAAAGCGTGGAATATGGAGTGATGGTTTGTCCGAACAAAATCCAACACTTAGGTAGTTACACCACCGTAGTGGGAGTACATGATATGAGCGCATTGGTTTGATCATGGATCATTCCTTCTATCAGACAGGGCCTCTCTGGCGAGGGGATTTACCATTTCCCAATGTAATCTTGGGGAATTCTGAACTTGTTCAGTGCAGAGTCATAGTTACACGGTCCCCTATGAGGGGTCCGACCAGGGTTCGTAACAGGATTTTACGATTCCTGGGGCTGGACCCTAGGTGAAATGCCTGGGTGTCCCTAAATATCCCATGAGGATGAGAATCAAGCCATACGTAGTTCTGGAAGCACAGTGCAGTCAAAGACCAACACTGGCAGGTGAAATCCTCTCTGATAGAGGCTCTGGTGCATCCCATGGTTAACATGGGGCATCCTGAAATTGTTCAGGGTAGAACCGCAGTTTAGTGTCATGCGTTGAGGACACATGGAATCCTGTAGTTTAACGTCATACGATAGGACGTGGAATAAAAGGATAGATCCCAGGGAGCATATGGTGCGGTAGATATGAAACCGATGTGAATGAGGACTTAGAGTCCAAATCACACCACGTACCCCCAGAGGAAACTCTTCAGGTCGGGGGACCAAGAGTGAGGATTAGGCTGGGCCCGAATGAGAGTGGTCGGGCATTCCTACGTACCCCATGAGAATGGGAATCAATCCATACATAGTTCTGGAAGCACAGTTTAAAATCATGCAGGATGATGAGAAGCCCGTCTGTGTTGGTGCAAATCCTTCCAAAACTACTAAGCCCACGTGAGTCGTGCTCAGTGTGGGAAACAAGAAGTAGTGGTGGGAATTTCCCGACACATAAAGGGGCAGGTTAGGGAAAAGGGATGCTCAGTAAATACCAACCCGATGACACTAACACGATCATTTACCGCACCTAGATGCGCGAAGAGAAAGAGCCAAGTTTGATAGAATTCCACTTGAACATAAGGAAGTGGAAATGTGTGAATCATGGTGCTCGAGATTCAGATCACGATGATGGTGGCGTGACGATGGAGGATAACTGTTTACTGTGGCGGAAACCCAACATCCATATCGCGTTAGCCTAGAATGTGGACAAACAAATGAGGGTTGACCGTTGACCATGTTCGAAACACGGGACCATGTCACACATGTTGTCAGATATCCTTAGGGATGTTGGCCCAAAACGATTAGAGGTCCCTTAGGTCCAGCATTCCTGGAGAGACCTTAAGCCTTGTATCCATGTCGTCCGAGGGTCCTTTTGGATGTAGAAGAGGATGAGGATCCAAATAGCGAGCTCACGAAGCATGGTCATGGGATGAGGAGGATGTCCCTATGAAAATCCCACACTTCGGGCTCTTTGTCAAAACACATCTGAATACGACAACGAGACGTATTAGATAGAGGGAGCAGATTCCTTTCCCATAGGGAGATCTTAGTTTAGGTTCGTAGAATTCGGACCATGGATGGGAGGAAACATAAGAGGCACATGGTGGAGTAACTCAACCACCTGGTGTGAATGGGGATAGGGGGTGTGTACGGTGCAGTGAACATCCCGACGTGAATGAGGACACAATCCCATATCACACCGCATGACCTCCTTAGGATAGGTTTTTGGTCAAGGGACTGAAAGAGAAAGTTAGGTTGGGCCCACAGGGAAGTGCTCGGGCGCTCCTACGTATCTCATGAGGATGAGAATCAAGCCGTACGTAGTTCTTGAAAGTGTCTTAGTTTAAGGTCTTAGATCTTGGACCATGAGTGGGTAGGGGAGAAAGGGACACATGGCAAGGTGGTTACAAAACCTGACGTGAATGAGGACCTAATCCCTACTTACCATGTGTTCTTTGGGGAAATTCTCGAGTCGAGGGACCAAACACAAAGGTTAGGCTGGGCCTGCGGGGAAGTGCTCGGGCGCTCCTACGTATCTCATGAGGATGAGAATCAAGCCACACGTAGTTCTGAAAGGTGACATGGTAAGATACCAGTGCCAGGGGAAAAGGGGATTGCGGGCATGGCCCTTGCACTAAAAGAAGCGGAATTTGATAAATCTTGTTTTTCCTTTAAGGTGAGTGGTTTTTTTGAAGTAATAGGCCTAGAGTAGTAGGTCGTGGTGTCTCCAAAAGGATTAAGTCGTGATGAGCATTGACAAATGGCATGGCACGTGAACAATACCCAACGTGATTTCCTCTACAACGAGGTCATCACAATGCAGTGCCGTTTTTCGTCGTGCGGCCAGGACGATAATGTCACAGTTTAGGGTCGTATGATAGGACCAAGCATGCATTTTATCATCATGCAGTGCAGACGTAGCAGAGACGATGCTAGGCGGGGAACATGCATAGTGTTATAAAACACAATTGATGGAGACATGATCCCACATCACATTGTACGCCACTCGGAGAGGGATACCCTAGGCCGAGGGGCCTATATAGAGGTAAGAGGTGAAACAGGGGGGAGAGACTGGCTCCCTAAATGGGCTGTACCTGAAGACAGGGCGTTCGGGCAGTCTAACGTATCCCATGAGGATGGGAATCAAGCTGAACGTAGTTCTAGATGGATCTTAGTTTATGGTCTTAGAGCTCGGACCATGAATGGTAACAACTTCCCAAGCTAGCGCAGGAGTCAACCCGATCCCTAATCCCACGTGAGTTAAACTCAGTGTGGGAAACAAGGGGGCATCCTTATCACAATACCCGGGGCGCCCATCAGAGGGGAGTTGGTAGAGAGCCCTGAAGGACACCTTTGACGCGGCTTGTTTCCCCAACGTGCAGACGTGCACGAAGGAAAAGTACCAAGAGTTCCGAGACTCTACTTGGACACGATGAAGTAATGAAGGGTGTGAATTGTGTACCCGACATTTTGGGCTTAATGGGTTGGCGTGGCAATAGAGGAAAACTGTTAACCATAGTGGAAACAAAGCGTCCATATTGCGTTAGCCTGAGGTGAGAACAACAAACGAGCATCGACCACTGACCATATTCGCAACGCAGGATTTTATCGATTTGTTGTCTGAAACGCTCGGGGGCGTTGGCCCATAACTGTAGGAGATCCCTTGGGCGTAGTATCCAGGCCATTCTTGGGGGTCCCTCTGGGTGTGAAAGATGATGGAAGCCCTGATGCAGGGATACACAAAGCCTGGAAAGCGGGTGCAGACGTGTCCGAGTAAAGCTTGGCATTCCAGGTAATAAACCAGAGTACTCTTAGGCACATTGGTGAACCGCCAAAAAGGGATCGACGAAACAACTCAGGAGGGAGAGGTACATGGCATGGTCATTATGAGACCGATGTAGATGAGGACATAATCCCACACCAAACCATATAATCCTCTTATAGAGGAAGGGTAGGCCAAGGGGCCAATATGGGATGAAGATTCCCAACATATGGTGCTGGACCCGAATCCTAGACATTCAGGTGGTCCTACGTATCCCATGATGATGGGAATCAAGCCACACGTAGTTCTCTAGATGTAGTTTAAGTTCATACAGGACGAGGGGGGAAGTAATATACCCCCAAACAAGGGAGGTGTACTGTACGGAGAATAAACTGACGTGAATGGGAAAATAACCTCACGCCACACCATACACTCCTATAAGAGAGGACCTGGGCCGGGGCCCGAAAAGTCCAAGGGGCCTGATGGTTAGGCATTGGTCAGGGAGGCCTGAACTGCTTTCAGTTTAACGTCTTGTAGTGAGGACGAGGGTCGGGGACCCGAGGAGGCCAAGGGACCTGAGGTTGGGCCTCGTTAGGGAAGGCGTACGACATGGTACATGATCCCTACGTAAATGAGGACATAGTACCACACCACACCGTACACCCTAGGTAAGAGGTTGGGTGGAGGGGCCCGAGAAGGCCAAGGGGCCTAAGGCCAGGCATCAGTCAGGAAGGCCTGACTGGTCTGTAGTTTAATGTCTTCCATGAGGACGGGGGCCGGGGACCCGAGGAGGCCAAGGGGCCTGAGGCTGGGCCTCGTAAGGGAAGGCGTACAACATGGTACATGATCCCGACGTGAATGAGGACATAGTCCCACACCACACTGTACACCCCTTATAGGGGAATCAGGGTCGTGGGACCGACTGCTAGCACCACCTGAGGGGAAGTTTTTCACTTCGAGATGGGGTAGAACGAATCACTGCACTCGATGTTTGGGACATCTCAGGGCGGACCCGAAGATCCAGGACACTGTTGACCATGTTCGAAACATAGCGTTCCTATGGTGTCCTAATATGGGAGAAACAAATGAGCATCGACCATTGACCATATACGCAACGTGGGACTTGTATCGGCTTGTTGCTTGAAAACCCTCGGGGGAGTTGGCCTGTATCTGTAGGAGAGCCCTTGGGCATAGTATCCAGGCCATTCTTGGGGGTCCCTCCAGGTGTGCAAGAATGATGGAATCCCAGTCAAGTAGTGGGTGAAGCATAGTTGTATCCATCCATGAAAGAGGCAAACATCTCCAGGGGGGATGTGTAGCCGGGTCGAGGCTTGCTTGACGTGAGTTGGGGAAAAAGTGTGCACCCTGCCATATGTCTTGACCCGAGGGGAAGATTTTGGATTTCGGGTTGGGCCAATGGACAAAATGCCCGGGCATTCCTACGTATCCCATTAGGATAGGAATCAAGACATACGTAGTTCTTGAAGGCCATGCAGTTTAGCATCATGCGGTGAGGACGTGGAAGGATAGAAGAACAGGAGTGGGAACATGGTGCAACCCTTACAATCCTTGTATGAGCGGAGTTGTATGAGCAGGGATAAGAAATCCTACTCCTCGCTACACAAAGATCCTCCAAGGAAACTATTCCCAGGGGGTATAGTAGAAGAGAAAATCTTGGGGATGGGCTCAAGACGAGGTGTCCGAGCGTTCCTACGTATCCCAATAAGATGAGAATCAAGCCACACATAGTTCTTGAGATGCAGTTTAATGTCATGCGGGATGAGGATGCATCTCATTTGGGGATATGTAAGGTATGACAAGTAATCCGACGTGAATGAGGATGTAATCCTACACCATACCGTACAATCCCTCAATAGGGTAAGTCATGGAGAACCAAGGGGACTGAGGCCGGGCCGCGGTCAGGGAGACCTGTCCAGCTTGCGGTTTAACATCTCGCAGTGAAGACGGGGGCCGTGGGCCAGAGGAGGCCAAGGGGCCTGAGGCTGAGTCTCGGTCAGGAAGGCCTGACTGACTTGCAGTTTAATGTCTTGCAGTAAGGACGGGGGGAGATCTTAGTTTAAGGTTATAGAGCTCAGACCATTTTGCAGTTTATCATCTTGCAGGACAAAGATGCAGTTTAAGGTCATGCAGGACCTTACAGTTTAAGGTCTTGTTGGACCATAACGTGCAGTTTAAGGTCATGCGGGACCCTGCCATGCAATTTAAGGTCATGCGGGACCCTGCCCTGCAGTTTAAGGTCTTGCGGTACCCTGCCATGCAGTTTAAGGTCATGCGAGACCCTGCCATGCAGTTTAAGGTAATGTGAGACCCTACAAGATCAGGCAAAGTACCGCTTGAGGAACCTGGCATTGGTGGGAGGGGTTATGCGCTCTCTATCCGTGGTCACCAAGGATTACGACCCATTGGGGTAAACCTTATGGATGATATAAGGACCTTCCCATTTGGGTTCTAACTTAGGCGGTTTCCTACCGGGAATTATTGGTGCTCGAAGGGACATTACTAGGTCGCCCTATAGAAAAGAGCGCAGACAAACCTTCTTTTTGAAAGCCTTTGCTATCTTATCCTGATGCCTTTCCAGATTGTGCTGGGCATGAAGCCGGTTCTCGTCCAGTGCTTCTAATTTAGCTAGACAGATTTCGGCTACCTCATCTGATGTCTGGTGATCATAGACTGCAGTGCGTAACGATGGCAGCTGGATCTCAATGGGTAGGACAGCTGCAGCTCCATACACCAAGGAATATGGGGTCACCTGGGTAGGGTTACGAGTCGTCGTCCGATAAGCCCAGAGGGCGTTGGGGAGCTTGTCCGGCCAACTTTTCTTGTTCTGACCAACCATCTTCTGCAGAATGTTAGAGATGGTTTTGTTGAACACCTCGATCTGTCCGTTTGCCTACGCGTGGTAGCGGGAGGTATGGTTCGAATGGATGTCATACTTGGCATAAAATTTCTTCAGTTCATCCGCTCACAAGTTGGTTCCATTATCGGTGAGGACTGCGTGAGGGACCCCAAACCGGTGGATAATATTGGAGCTCACAAAGTCAACGATGGAACGGGCCTTGACCTCTTTGAGTGGAACAACCTCTGCCCACTTGGAGAAGAAATCTATAGCAGTCAGGATGAACCTAAACTGGCGAGCTGTTGCCGATGGATATGGTCCCACTACAACAAGTCTCCATACCGCAAATGGCCAAGAGTACTTGGTGGGGTGGAGGGGCTCCGGCGGCCGATGCAGGAAGTTGGCATGAACTTGGCATGCGTGGCATCTCTTGGCATACCCAATACAATCGTGGATCATAGAGGGCCAGAAGTACCCCAACCTCCGGATTTGATGTGACAGATTCGGCCCAGCTTGGTGGGTGCCACAGGAACCGGCGTGAACCTCTTGCATAACTTGAGGAATCTCTACTCCTTGAATGAAATGGAGGAGGATTCCATCGAAGCTCCACTTATAAAGGATCTGTTCAAGACTGGGGCCGCTCTGGAGGGTAAATTGCAGCGCGCGATGTCGGACTCGCTCGCGCTTGGCCCGGTCGTCCGGGAGGCGACCATTTTTGAGATACTACACAAAAGGTGCCCTCCAGCCGGGAGTGGCTTCAACCACTATGTCTGATGAACCCAGTACCCCTGACATAGAGGGTCCGGCGGTGAGATGAATTACTCACAGGACATCATTGTCCTCTTGGGTGACGAGGCCAATGACTCTCTGGTGTGCCACATGTACGATCAAATCATCTTGCTCGGGTTCTGCGAGCGACGCGGCTAAGCCAGCCAAGGCGTCTACTTAACCGTTCTGTGACCGTGGGACATGGGTAATCTCTGGTTGAGAAGAGAACTGGTCCATTAGGCGGAGGGTGTACTCCAGCAACGGTACAAGCTCTGGCTTCCTGATGACGTAGTCGCCATTAACCTGTTTGATTACCAGCTCAGAATCTCCTTTCACATGTAGATGGGACACATCGATCTCAAGGGCCAACTCGAGACCGGTGATGAGAGCCGAGTACTCTGCCTCGTTGTTCGTATAGCCTTCTAACAATAGGAACGAGTATGGCAGGACGGCTTGCGTCAAGGTAATGAAGACAATACCAAGGCCCACTCTGTTGAGCTTAGGATCGTTGAGCCTCCTACCGGTGGGGCTCTGGGAGGCACCATCGAAATGAATTTTCCAACATGGGACGACATGATCGACTGAGAGAATCGTCTCATCAGGAAAATCCAGGTCCAGGGATTGATCCACAGAGGTTGGATGGGCAGCTAAAAAGTCTGCCAATGTCTGTCCCTTAATGGCCGTCTGAAGTACGAACCTGATATTAAACTGCAGCAGAATCACCGCCCACCGTGCTAGTCGGCCAGTCAGCATGGGGCGGTTCAGGATGTACTTCAGTGGGTATACCATGGAGACCAATTGCACCTCATGGTGCTTCAGGTAATGTCTCAACTTCTGCACGACGAAGACGAGCGCAAGGCAGCTCTTTTCGATAGGGGAGTATCTGACCTCCGTATTGAGAAGCATGTGGCGGAGATAGTAGAGACTGTTCTCGGTACCCTCATTATTCTTTTGGGCGAGCAGTGCACTGAGGGATCATTCCAGGGCGGTCACGTAAAGGACCAGTGGATTTACGGATACGGGTGGTATCAAAACCGGTGGTTGGAGTAGATACTGCTTGATTTCCTCAAAGGCGGTCCGACACTCCTCATCCTATTCTTAGGCGGCGTACTTCTTCATGATCCGGGAAAATGGATTACACTTTCCGGCCAGATTCGCGATGAATCGGCGTATATAGGCTAAGTGGCCATGGAGGCCTCGAAGTTCCCGAATGTTGGTCAGGGGAGGCATTTGTCTGATGGCCTTGATCTTCTCTGGGTTGATCTCAATACCTCGGTATCTAACAACAAAGCCCAAAAACTTCCCAGAGGTGACCCCGAAGGCACAGTTCAACGGGTTCATCATCAGGTGACGAGAACAGAGGAAACTGAACACCTTCTCGAGGTCTTTGAGATGGTCCTGGCGCTGACATGATTTGACCACTAGGTCATCTACATAGCATTCCACCAGCGTCCTGAGAATCGGCTTGAATATGCGATGCATGGCCCTCTGATAAGTGGCACCTACATTTTTCAAGCCGAATGGCATAACCTGGTAGCAAAAGGTACCTTGGGGATCCCTGAAGGCAGTGGACTCCTCATCCTCGGGGGCCATCCGGATCTGGTTGTACCGACGTCAATTAATAACTCCGTCACCGGGAGTGGGAAGTCATCCTTTTGGGCAGTGGCGATTAAGATCGCAGAAGTCGATACAGACTCTGATCTGCCCATTCTTCTTCCTGACTGGCACAATGTTGGCAAGACACTTGGGGTACTGGACTTCCGTAATGAAGTTGGATTTGATAATCTTGTCAAATTTGGCCTCAACCATAGCACCATGAGAAGGGTTCATCTTCCTGGGAGGCTGCTTAAACCCACGATGGTTATCCAGGAGGCCCATACGGTGAACGACTACCTGGGGATCTAGTCCTGGCATCTTGTTGTAACTCCAGGAAAACACGCCACGATGTTGTTTGAGGAAGTCTACGTACTGCTGCCGCTCCTCAGGGGACATGGCTGCACGGATCAATGTGGGTTTCAGATCTACCTCGCTACCAAGGTTCACCTGTACCAGTTCATCAACCGTGGTAGAGACTCCTTCCTCAAAGGCGGGGGGAGCATCCTCCAGGTCCTCCTCTCCACCCGTGGGGGGATTTCCTGCGACGGGAGACACTTTTCGGCTATCAAAGTCAGAGGGGAAGCTGGTGTCGGCTTGGGTAGAAGTGGTCATCCTATCAGGAGACTCACTCTACATTGAGACCATAGCAATGAAGGCAGTCGACCCTATCCCATCTGGCCTTCAGCCCAAGGGACCACTTTTGATGATATCAAAGCAGTGGTGACGTGTCGGTCTGAGTCGGTTGATTCCATCCCGACGGAAGAGACACGTATGGTGCACCACCGTTGTCATAATCTTGACATTCCGGTACCGTACAGGGGTAGGAGGTTCCGAGATCACCTGAGCCTGGTTTATGTAGGAGTACGAGGTGATTTTCCGCCGTCGATTGGACACGGGAACATGACTTCCTTGTGTACCCGAAACAACAAAACATTTCCCCATGTCGGGGGTTGTGGCCTCCAATCGGTGGATCGGGAGGATATAGGCGTCATCCATGCTTTCCCAGGGATCACTTGTGACCGGGGCGGGTTCATCCTCACTTAATAGGATTTTCTTATCCTTACTTTTGTAATAACCAGCATCCAGATAGCGGGCCTTACAAGAGGCGAAGGGAGACACATCTCCTTAGAGCACGCCTACTTGACCATTGAGTGAGTATTTGAGGTACTGGTGATACGAAGAAGGTAACACTACATGAATATGGAGCCATGGCCTACCCATCAACGCGTTGTAGGAGGTGTCCTGAGAGACGACCATGAACTCAGTGCTGGCAATTAAGCCACCGAACTGAGTCTTCAGGTGGATCTTGCAAACTGGGGTTTGCTCGGTCCGGTCGTACCCCTGGATTCTGAGGTCAGAGGGAGTTAAATCACCTTCAGAAAGACCCAGCTTTCGCAACATCCAAGTCAGAATTAGGTTGATTTTGGAACCCGTGTCAACGAGGTAGCGGTGGACTTCCACACCATTGAAGTAGCCAGTGATGTACGACGGGCGAATATGCCCCTGTATAGGAGGGTCCTCATCTTCACCAGAGAACGAGATAACCGCCTGACATTCGGCATTCTCAATCATCTCGGTATGGAAGGCTTCTGCAGCTGCTACCTCCTTCACAAACTGGAGGGGGATCCTTAGGGCCTCGGCAAGTGCCTCGCGCATTTCAGATGATAGGCAAAGGGCCTCGAGGATAGAAATCTTTTCCAGAATGCCGGACAGGTGCTTTAGGACATCATAATTTCGTGCCAGACGTGAACCTCTGCCTATAGGAGGTCGTTCGGCAGTTGGAGACATAGCGGGTCCTGCCGGTTGAACCAGCGATCGGCTAGTACTAGGTAAATCCCGCTGCCTACTAGTTGAAGCCTGAAGAGTAGTCTCCAGACTAGGATCAGATAGCGGAGGATGTCCTATAGCCGGGAAAGACTGACTGTGACACGAACGAGGCAGCTCTCCCTGATCTAGTAGCACAAATGATGGTGGAGGTAAAGATGAGGGCGTTAGATGGGGTTGTGCGTGCTGAGCTCTGTGCTGAGCCTACTGTATGGTCTCAGTAGCATGCATGGATTGGCTGAAAGTGCCTACTGACGTACCTCGATGACCGGCGCAGTTGCAATTCCGTTGATGTTGACGTCGGATGGAAACGTTGGGGAGGTTCGCCTGGCGTTCCCCCTCATCGGGAGTCATATAGGGCTTTACCAGATCCACGGTGTTAACCGAAGCGTACCCCTGACTGTCACTCGAGGAGTCATCCACCACCGGGCAGATTCTAGGAGGAATCCCCATTTCAGGGGGCATAAAGTTGCTGAGAGTGCGGGATGATGATGGCACCGGCGGAGCGCGTTGCTTATTCTTTTGTCGTCGCTGCTTGCCCTTTTGGGAAGTGGTCGGCTGTGAAGACAATGCAGAGGTACCAGCTACTTCTTCTGAAGGTTCTGGCTGCTTCAGGCGCGCCCGGATGATACCATGGGCACGAACGACGGTTTTTCGAGTCATCCAGTCGTCTTATTTCTGGGATTCACGGCTGGGAACCTGTTTCCACTCGCCTTCGCTGTCGTTGCCGATCTCTGACCCTGCAAAGACACCTGCCACTTGTGCTGGTGCCGGGCTCAACCTGACTATGTTGTTTTTGACCTGGTCTTGAAGCTAGTCTTTAAACACATAGCATTTCTTGAGGGTGTGCCCCAGAATCTGATGATAAGGATAGTAGTTGGGGTGATCGGTGAGATGCGCCTCTGCCGGCCTTCTGCACTCGGGCAGGTGCACAATCCCTTACTCCAGAGCACTTCGGAAGTAGCCAGGGACCTGATTTTCGTTGAACGAATAAGTCGGGTGCCTTATTTCTAGATAGGGGGCCCTGGGGGCCTGGCCCTAACGAGGGGCCGGAGGGGCCTGCCGAGGAGGCGGCGCCTGATTGTCTCGCCTAGGTGGAGGTGGCGCATTGTGCGGGGGAACCTGTCGATTCTGAGGTGGTCGCTGCTGGGCGGGAGCCTGCGCTTGAGGTGGAGGACCTCTGCGGGGTTGCGGGGATGGTGCCGCTGGTAGTAATTCCAGCTACCTAGGGGCTTCTATTTGGGCCACCATGGTGGGTTCGGCTCTGGCGGTCCTCCTAGCTGGGATCATAGGGGGCAACGAACGTGCCTGACTAGCCTGTTGCAGAGCCTCCTCAAGGCGCTGAGCCTTATCTGAGAAATCTTTGAACCCTCTAGGGTAGTTCTGGGTAATTAGGGAGGGTACCAGCTCTGTTTTGACGTTCCCCACACACATCGTCAGTAATTTCTCCTGATTTAGTGGCATATCGAGGGAATACGTAAGTCCCTTCCATCGGGCAATGAAATCTGCGAATCGCTCATCAGGCCTTTGCTTGAACTTTAAGAGGTCTGCAATGCTGGTCATCCACGTGGTGGAGATAAACTTGTATAGTAACTGCCAGCGGAGATCCTCCCAACCGGTCACCGATCCGATAGGGAGATGGCTGTACCAGAAGAATGCGGGACCTTTCTATGTCTGTACGAAATATCGGAGCTTGGCGGCTTTTTGCTGGGCCGGGGTCCCCATCATGGGGCCGCACTTGGAAGAAAAATGAGCCAAGTGCTGCGGAGGGCCCCCTATCCCATTGAAGGGCGAGAAAGTGGGGTTCCCAAAACCCGGGGGCACGGGAATATCATCCACCCACGCGGGATACGGCTTGTCATCCGGTGGGACCGCCACCTGCCGCGTTTCCAACGCTTCAAGGCGGCCTGTGAGTGCTGCTATCAGATCATCCGGGTGGGGGTCCCTATCTTGACGGGGATCCCTGATCACAAGTGCATTTCTAGGTTCTTTAACACGGTAGATGGCTTTGGCAGCTCGTGGATCAACTGGCGGAACAACCTGTGGGGCGACTGGGGGAACCCGAACTGGATTCTCCAGATTTCCCCATCATTCGGGGGGGGGGGGGGGTTGGCGAGACGTATCACGCCCTCTTTACATAAGTTTCGGCTTTTGCCCTGTCTACGGAAGTAGCATGATCAGGGTTGCCTGGAGGCATCTCACCGGGGGGAAATTGTTCCTGCCCCTGCTGCCCCGGCCTGGGATTACCATAGTCGGGTCGCCGCTCTACGGCGCGCTCAGCCAAGAGTTCATCAACCTGCCTCTTCTTCTCAGTAATCTGCTGGCGTAACGTGGCCTTATCGGGATCTTCGTCCGTTTTCTGCACAGAGGCAGACGGGTCGGAGTGCTTGACAGTTCCGACGTGCTCCTTACCCTTGCCGGTATTTCTACCGAGTACCAGCGACTCAGTGGGTACAGGGAGGCCTAACAGGTTCCTCTGCTGATGGGTAACCCTCCCTGATGGGTCCAGCAGTGGCGGTATGCCCTCGAGGGGTAAGTATCCATCAAGGAATTCAAGCTCATCTTCCTTGTCCACTACATCATCCATGTGTACCGCGACCCCTCTCGAGGGCATGTCCTCAATGTCGCATAGTGAATCGGGCTGTCTTCGGATAGGGTCGAAGAGGAGAGCGGCATAGTGTCTCCAACCACTGACTTTCACATGGGGGGTAACCTCCTTGATGACTCTGTAGAGGACTTTGAAACTCTGAGCACATTTCCGTTGAAGGGCGCTCTGACGGCCTGACGACTCAGGGTGCTGGGCCACAAGGAGTGCGGCCAAATCGATCAGGCGGCATTGCTCGCCGATTTCTTAGAAGTGCTCTCGACTTCTGGGGTACACCACCTGCTCGTAACGAAGGAGAAAGTGTGTCTCCCATAGGGTTTGACAAAAGCACCCTACTTCTTTAGGGGTAAGGGACTCTGGTGCGTGAAAGTTCAGTGCCGCCATCGGCCAGAACTTCTCCGGG
Organism: Viscum album; assembly: GCA_963277665.1. Lineage (NCBI taxonomy): Eukaryota > Viridiplantae > Streptophyta > Magnoliopsida > Santalales > Viscaceae > Viscum > Viscum album. Next base: position 2,093,462,890 of record OY728152.1, read on the forward strand.
AAGTAATCTGCTGCGAGAATGCTCCAGAAGCTCCTGGGTTCGGACTCGGGGTCTGGCCCTGTATTTCCCCACTCGTCAACTGGGGGCGGCTGAGGGACCAGTAGCGGTACCAAGCCGAACCTCTGGGATAGTAAACTTGGCGGTGGAGAATACAACGAACGAGCTGACTGGCCGCCGAATTCCAGGCCATCCTCTGAAAAGTGAGGTGACCTGGCGACGATGTCACGATACGATTGTCTGATAGCCACAACTTCCGGCACAGGAGTCGCGGCTGCCGGCGATGGGTCATTTCATCGCTCTACCACCGTTGGCCCCCAAAATAGCTCTCTGTGATCTCTGGTAGAGGTAGAGGGCACTTCTGGTGACAATGGTGGTGATTGCATGGTCGAGACCTGCAGAATTTCCATGATTTATTCCTCTTGGATGTACCTACGGAGGGAGATGGGAATCTGGTGGACCTCATATTCTGGGAGAATGAGGCTAACGCGCCAGGTTCCTGCCCCAGTCCTTGATACAGAGGAGAAGGGAGAAGGTTCCATCACTGAGTCGCATTCTTCTTCAGAGTCTGAGAAGTGGCAGGTTTGATCTCCACCTGGGCCTTCCCAGGATTCTTCTTGTGGCGGAGAAGACCCGCTCTCCTGCCCCGGGGTGGCTCTTCAGGACAGGGTTGATCCCTAATAGGTACCCTCAGGGTGGCGTTGGCACCGTGTCGGAGAGTTCCCCCGCTCGAGATAGCCGAGGTGCGAGGGGCACTGGGGAAAATGTTGAAGGGTACATGGGGAGGACCTCCACGGACAGCACCCATGTGGGTGGAGCCTTTGTTGGAATTAGAAAGAGCATGGGGAGGACCTCCATGGTTGATGCGGGTGGAGCGAGGCTGACCTTCACTCCCCAAGTTACTAGGGTGAGGAGGACCTTTGCCCGTTGCAGAGAGGACGTAGGGAGGGCCCCCACGTTGAAGAAGGAACAAATGGATAGTGCCTTCAGATCGGTGGTCGGGGGTAGGAGGATGGACTCCATACCCTGTATAGTGGGCGCGGGAAAAGTTTCCGTGCCGAGCGTCACTGCCGCGGGGCAGGTCTTCCTTTGGGATGGGGGTAGCACGAGGCATACCTCCATGACGAGCTTCGGAGCGGGTAAGGCCCACGCTCTGTGGAGTTGTGGTACGGGGAGGGCCTCCGTACAAGGGGACGTCACCGCGGGTTAGTTCACGGTGATCACCACTCGGTCCTACAACCTGGAGAGTCAACCCAGCCTGCCCGTGGGGCGGTTGGGGTCTCAATCCTAGTTGGGTGAAAGACTGCCCCTACTTAGTGTATGCAGGGACTCCATGATGCATGTCGGTGGTGGATCGGGCCACTGTAGCTGTTGACGTCGACACATCTGTGCGAGCGTACTCAACCCAGGCCCGACGCTGACGTCGGGTCAGACGAGCTGGCACAGGTGGTGCAGGGGCATGGCCTCCCTGCTCTTCCTACGGAGTCGGATGGCGGCACTGACGCGGCCAGACGGGAGCCCTCGCCTGGAGCCCTTGGGTCAGGACCCTGAGCGGGCCGAGCCAGACGGCGCCCGCCTCATCAGCGTAAGGCGAGGAGCGTTGGGGTGGGGAGCTGGGGCTCCCTGCGTGGCCTGTTAGGGTGGCGTTGACGGTGGGGCCTGGATGCCTCCAGGTCCAGGCGGGCCATATCCCGAGTTGGGATGACCCCTTCCTCCTCGTACCTGCGTACAAGGTTGTTGATCACCCTTTGCTGGATGACCTCTGATGGGGAAAGGGGACGTGGGTGCCCGGTATTCTGCGATGTGGCGGTCGTCATGGCGGTAGCGGCGCCATGCGGGGTGGCTGTAGCGGTGGTTCCCCTGCCCCTGTGTAGGTGAGTGGGCAGTGATCGTGTCTCTGTAACATCAACCTGGTTCCTGAGAAATGAAGGGATCAAATCATCAGCACTGCAAGTAAAAGGATTGACAACCAGTGCCCCAACGTCCTTCCATTATCCACGTCTGTAAGCAGGATCCACGCCAACACGCTGCAGAATGGGGTGACCCACGTTATACTGCCCCGACTGCCAGTGAGTTTCACAACATGCCCGCTATTTGCTTGGCGGGACCAAGCATCGAATATCTGGATCCGGTGACATGTCAATCTACTGGTGTCTTGAACCCTACTAATCTCCACATTGAGGAGAAGAATTTCACATCAGGTTCACCATTTCTGTTTCTGACGCTTTCGTCGGGGCACACGCATCCGTCCATCCGCGGAGGAGGACGCGCTGTGCTGTTGCCCCGCATTCCCGCTTTCCAAAGGCATGTGGCATTCGATCCTTATTCAGGGACGTCTGCTCCTTGATTGAAATGGGATGATGGGATGTCGGTTCTTCCTTCCGTGGATTCCTCCTCAGAACTGATCACCTAGTCCAGGTCTCCTTCATAGATTTAATACGTTGTTCGTGAAACTCTTCCCAGTGCCATGTTTCCATAGACACCGATTAATTACACTACTTCTTTCGGGACATTCCAAAGGGTCCGGTCAGGGCAACAACCTTCAGTCAGGGGAGTAGTCACGTTAAGGCATCAGTAGCGTGTCTGGATACTGGGGACCTGGCATGTCTGTCTATTATCCCTGGTCACAGGGCTTCTCGAGGGTGTGGAAACCCAAGGAATCCCACATCGAGCATGGGGAATTATATGTCATAGACATATGTCTGAGGTTTTCCTAAGCTTCCTATGTTTAACACAGGGTATGTCGTGAGTTTAACGTCCAGCGGAGACAGATCAGCCTGATCAGAGCCTTAACTAGAATGGATCGGATTGAGGGATTTCCCTTGAAGGGGTGAGGGAATCAAAGTCCACTTAGTTTATAATGGTGCTGGAAAGACGACATGAAGGTGGAAATTGGCCCGATGGATGTCGTCAGTGAACCAACGTAAAGGTGGACTTTGGTCCGATGGGCATCGTCAGCGAACCGACATGAAAGTGGACCTTAGTCTGATGAGAGACGGGATTGAACCTCTGGAAGGCTTCCTACGTACCATGCCTTGACATGGATCAAAGACCTCATAGTTCATAGGGGCTTCGTCAGCGAACCGACGTGAAGGTGAACCCGGGGGTCCACTTTTGGTGGGATTGAACCTCGTGAAGGCTTCCTACGTACCATGCCTTGACATGGATCAAAGTACTCGTAGTTCGGGAGAAAATGGGGGCTTGTCACACTGACAAGGAGATGGTTTGGGCCAATTATTGTTGGGCTTGAACCTCAGGGAGGCTTCCTACGTACCATGCCTTGACATGGATCAAAGTCCTCGTAGTTCGGGAGGTGACAACGGCTTGCCGTCGAACTGGGATGCAGTTTAACATCATGCTGGACAAGAGTAGAACTCGCCGTGAATTGGATGACTGGTGGGCTTGAACCGCGTGGAGGCTTCCTACGTACCATGCCTTGACATGGATCAAAGACCCCTTAGTTCAAACAGGTGTGTAGTTTAATGTCATGCGTGATGAGGGGCATACAATTTAACATCATGCGGGACGAGGGCATACAGTTTAACATCATGCTGAATGAGGGCATGAAGTTTAACATCATGCTGGACGAGGGAATGCAGTTTAACGTCATGCTGGATGAGGGCATGTAGTTTAACGTCATGCTGGACGAGGGCATGCAGTTTAACATCATGCTGGATGAGGGCATGCAGTTTAACGTTATGTTGGATGAGGGCAGAACTTGATGTGAATAAACGACCGAGTGGTGGGCTTGATCCTCGTGGAGGCTTCCTACGTACCATGCCTTGACATGGATCAAAGTCCCCGTATTTCGGGATGGCGGTGGTCAGGGTCGGTGCTCACTCTATGCCCACGTGAGTCATTCTCGGTGTGAGAAACAAGAGGTTGTAGGGACTTGATGATCACGTCGTGAAGGATGCGTCCGTGAGAAGCGAAGAGGGGCTTACGCGTTAGGAAACCCATGGTGCTGGGACTTACTCCAGGATGGAGGCCCGAAGTGCGACAGAGCGTAGCGAAAGAGGGATTTGGGACCAATGTTGGAAGGTGCTTCGTTCCATATCATGCCCTCCACTGACCTTGGTAGTGGGGAAGTACGGAGATGGAGGGGTGCAGCCATCAGTTGGGGAACTCGGGTCGACCTTCTTTTGAGAACATACGCCACTCCAGTAACTAGGATATCATCCCTTGTGGATGGGTGATTCCACTCCCATGGAGATGAGTGGCGTAAAGAATGTTCGAGATGGGGGGACCCTTCGTGCGAGGCACAAGGTCGGGTCACAGTTTAATGTCATGTGTTGAGGACGTGATGCTTGGCAGTTTAACGTCCTGCAGCTCGGACGAGGTGGGTTCACTCCACACCCCTAGGACTTACATAACCGGTACCCTCTGGTCCTTGGGGGAGGGAAGGTACTGGCAAGGCCATGGTCAAGGGGGGTTGTGGAGCGAACCATCGAGGGGTCCACGTTAGCGCGGCTCTGCGAAGAAGCAATAGCCGTTAGCGTGCCTATGCGAAGAAGCATTAGGCGAACCAATGCTATGAGTGGTATTGTCCATGGGACTTTGAAATCACATCGTGCATACCTGGAGGGATGGACAGGAAGTGGAATTTCCAAGCAAAGGAGTGTGCTTCGTGAAGTGGAGTGCCTTAGCCTTAGCATAGGGAATAGGTGCGAGTGGAGGGTGCTTCGCGAAGTAGAACAGTATTTGCGGAGCACTGCCTCACGAAGAAGAGGTTCCTCGCGAAGCAGGGTGCTACGAAGCAGTGTGCTTCGCGATGTGTAACGATCCTGACTTAGCATAGGGATCACTAGTATAGTTTGGGTGTTTCGCGATGCATAAATTCTCCATGGCTACTCGGGTTCCCTTGGGAATCCCCTTCCTTCGCAAATGCCCTTGAGATTCGCAAAGGGCATCCCTCTCGGAAGAGGGTCTCAAAAAGAGACAAAGAAAAGCCGTCACACGAAGTAGAAGTACCTCGTGGAGCTCATGATTATTGAGGGCAAAGGGTTCTTCGCGATTTGGGAGAGGAGAAGGCGAAAGGTCGGATTGTCCATCCTTGGGACTCAGGGGGAGCCCAGTATTTATAGGCAAGGGGCGCCACGAAGCAGAACTCGCGTGCTGCCAAAGGTGCTTCACAGCGCACTCGCGAATGTCCAACTCGGTCGCGGAGAGTTACCGCCTCCCGAGCTTCGCGGCGCGCTCGCGAACGTCAAACTCGATCGCGGAGAGTTACCGCCTCCCGAGCTTCGCGGCGCGCTCGCGAACGTCAAACTCGGTTGCGGAGAGTTACCGCCTATCGAGCTTCGCGGCGGGCTCGCGAACGTCAAGCTCGTTCGCAGAGAGTTACCGCCTCCCATGCTTCGCGGCGGGCGCGTGAACGTCAAACTCGTTCGCGGAGAGTTACCGCCTCCGGAGCTTCGCGAGACCGCAATGCTCGGAGTGATTTGCGTCGGTGCTTCACGAGGCAGCGTGCCGGCCTTCTTTTCCGTCCCTTCCTTTCATGCAATATTTTGGCGCCAATGGTGATACATGTGATAATTAGTATGAGACATAGACTGTTTCTTCAAAAAACCGACAGGGTTATAGCCATCACATTCTAGGGCCAAAATATTGGCATTGTACTATAGTTCTAATTGTGTATAATATGAATTGAAATTAAATTATTATTGATAACCTTTTTATTGTGATATGTGATATCCTTTTGGGATAGTTTATACTTTTTCATTGGCCAAAGAAGGTATTGTGGTTCAGGTGTCCTTGGGAACTTGGGTGTTTATGTGGTTAAATAAAGAATAATTGTATATGTGTAAATTATTTACTTTATTAATTTTATTTTATTATTTATTTGATGAAATACACTATTATTTACTTGATATTATTTTCAAAACCATTACTGGTGGCCTAATGAGTTGTACTCACACCCAACTCGAGCTTCTGAATTGGTACCCAAATAGACTTCATGATTGCAGAACAAGATAAGGGAAAGATTCCTATGTTAGATGGATTATTTGGGATAGAGAATGGATTAGGTATATAGAAATGATCTGGGACCCTATTGAGAGTTTTTAGTGCATTTATTTATTTAAGGTTTTCACATTTTGACACTTGACCCGTATTTGGTATGACATATCTACTGTTAGTTTTAGATATTTTATTTTCTGTTCTGGTCAACATGTGTTATCAGTTTAGGTTTATTATTGGTTATATCGATGGTTTATTCTTATTTATTATTCTATTTTTATACATTGATAAAAATGGTATAGTATCCCCTTAATCAATATTATACCCTCGCTTCTAGTCGGAAGCCTCTAGTAGAGGTCATGTGACTGATTGGCTCGGGGAACCAGTGTGTGGAACCCGAGTTAGGATGTTACAAAGTGGTATTAGAGCTGGTTTTATTTTGTTTTATTTTTTATTAATATGAAGTAAATATATATAAAAGAATATGATGATTCAGGCCTTTGTTAAAAGATCATAAATGGGAGTACCTGACCCATGTATGGGGGTAAAATCTAAGTACCCAGGGTGGGATTATTGTTATTGATGTGTGTTGTTATAGTTGAATTCAATTTCACCTCTAGTGATGAACCTGTTGTGTGATGTGATTATTGTTTCTAAGATTTTATAATATTTGACTAATCAACCAGAATGGAATGAGAGTTAAGTATGTATGCATCATTCTAGGCACTTAGGGTTATTTTGTGTTTATATCAATTTAGGCTTTCACATAAAATTAGGTTTTTGGGTAAACAAAAGAACGTAGTAATTTACTAAGGAGATAAGTTATTAAAATTGAACTATTTTTTCTTGTGTAATTGAACTAAAAATTGTTCCTAATTTGAGTTGAAAATTTTAAGATGATGAAATATGTGCATAAATGGGCATCTAATGATAAAATTGATTAATGATAATGAGTTTATCTCTTGTTAACAATGACCTAGATGTAGGATGGTTAAGGGTAGTGACAAAACTTCAATTCCAATCATGTGGCGAGGAAAAGAGGGGTGAATTGTTATAGATTTATGTGAATACATGTAATTTTTTAAATGTTTTGTTATGTTTACTAATATGTGTCATTTTAATTGTAGAGATATTCTTCCAAGATGAAGTTTTTTGAGAGGACGATAGGAGGATATGGTTGGAAATGATTGTCTAAAAGTGGAACATGAGGCAACATTAGTGTCGGTTGAGGAAGTTTGAGAGAAGTTATGAGAAAACTTTTCTCACTTCAGGTAGTTTATGGAAAGAGAACCTGGGTGGGTTGTGAAGAGTATGTATAATTTTGAAATGAGAGTTCCAGTTGCAACACCTTTCGATGTTTTCTGAAGAGGGTGGACCAAAGGAAACTATGTTCGGGATAAAGTCCATCCAGACTGTACTTGACCACTTAAATAATCCTACTAAGAAGGAAATAAAATTGGATACCTATATGTTATGTGTTTAGTTGAATAATTGGCGGGACATCAAGACTCGGGATGGAGAAATGAAAAATTTAGAGAGGAAGGACCTTCATGAGAAGTTATTGGAGCACTTTTACCTTGAGATATTCAGGAAAGAGAGAGCATCTGAGTTTATAAGGTTGAATCAGGGGAGTGTATCCATTATTGACTATTATAGTCACATTATAGATTTAAAACACTTTTTCTAGCATTGGAAGGATATGAGGAGAATGTGGAAAATATGTTTTAGGATGGGATTAAATGTGAAATTATGTCCCAGGTGAATATCTTCAGGTTGAAGAAGTTCTCATAAGTGGTGAATCGGGCTCTTATTTATGAAGGGGACCTGAAGAAGGATTATAGTGGGGGTGGGGGGGGGGGGGTAGGTGTATTTTTCTAGACGATCAAGAGGTACATATTATGAAATTATTAATTTTCACTATGAGAATTCTTGCTAGTGTGGTATCAAGAAGAGTGGCTAGGGAGAAGGTCCGGTTATAGGAGATCTTACTCTGGTGACCTATCACCGGTGTGGAAGGTTGGTTCACTTTCATAGATATTGTCCCAGAACATCAATAGAGTTCCAAGACTGTAGAAGGATGTGACATCTATAGAGGTTCCATAGGAACTCACAAAAAACGAGTAGTGATGGAAAAGCTAGTAAAAAACAGAGTGTGGGAAGGGGAAATTCTACCCTGTATCAATACAGCAGTTGGAGTTATACTAGATTTGGAACTCTAGGTAGTGGATGAGGTGCTTCTGGTTGTGAGAACCCATATCAGTAGAGTGGTGTATCTCAGTGGACTCATACTTCATCATAGGGAAGAGGGGTATGATATTTTGATTTCATTCAGCCTACACTGGTGGATCGTGAGGCTAGACCATCGACAATTAGAGGTACTTTTATTATAACTTGTACCCTTTTTACTTCTTTATTTGATACTAGTTCCTTGAATTATTTTATATTTGCACAAATTCTGAATTATTTGAGCCTGGTGGTGGAGTTTATGAGCAGGGTTATGACAATTGATACACCATTGGGAGTACATTCGAGGGACATCTGTTTATGTAAGGGGTGTTCTCTCGAGGTGGGGAGTATCATTTCTTATGGGATATTTACATTATGTATATGTCATGCATTGAACTAATTATGGGTATGTATTGGTTAGTATCATACCAATCCCACATTGGTTGTTACTTAAGGAGAGTGATGTTTACATATCTAAAGGGTGGAATTTATATTCACTTTGGAGAGTTGGATATCTAGGAGGGATGTGTAGGGTTAGTTCATCAACAGTTGGGATATCTCACCACATAAATTTATAGTAAATTTCTATATAAAAGAGGTGTAATGAAGGATGTCTTTAAACCCATAGTTTATAGGTTATAGGACATGTTTCTTAAGTACTTATCTAGGCTTCCACCTGAGAGAGATGTGGAACATATAATTGAGATCATGCTAGGGGATCATCCATTTTATATTACACTATATATAATGTCACCAACAAGGATTCAAGAGTATAAGAATCAATTAAAATAGATGATGGATAAAGGGTTTATCCATCTGAGTATTTTTCCTTGGGGTTCTCTTGTTTTGTTTACTTAGAAGGTTGATGAGACTCTACACTTGTGTATTGATTACTAGAAGTTCAACCAAATGATTGTGAAGAAATGGTATCCTCTTATGCATGTCAATTATGTTTTTCCCATTTTAGGGGAGTTTGTGTTTTCTCCATGATTTAATTTAGATCAGGGTATCCTCTATTGATATTTTGACCTTCTAATATACCTCAAACTTTTTTCAAAAGCAGGCATGGAATTTATGAGTTTTTCATAATGCTGTTTGGGTTGGGGGATGCTCTAGAAGTGTTTAGGATCTTGATGAGTAGAATATTCAACAAGTAACTAGATTGGTTTTTGGTAGTGTATGTGGATGAAATCTTGGTGTACTCCAAGACTCATGAAAATCATGCCCAACATCTTGACATCATCCCAAGTACACTGAGAGGGCATCGAATATACTCTAAGCTATCTATGTATCATTTTTGGATTGATTTGGTACACTTATTTAGGTCACATCATATTAGAAAAATGTTTGTTAATGAACCTATATAATGTTCATGGAGTGGTTTCTTGGGATCATCCTAAGAATGTTTTTGATATCCATATCTTTTTGGGGTTCGTAGGTTATTATCGGAGATTCATATAGACTTTTCTTGATCATAAGAACCTATTTTGGGCTTGAACAATTAGGGGATAAAGTTTTAATGGTTGGAATATTATGATAATATGTTATAAGAGTTAAATAAGTTCTTGAAATCAACACCAATATTGATACTACTCGAGCCAAGTGAGGAGTATATGGTGTTTTGTGATGCTTCTGGAATCATACTTGGAGTAGTGTTGTTACAAGGAGATTGATTTGTGGTGTATGGGTCACCAAAATTGAGGCCACCTGAACAAAAATACCCTACGGATGAACTTGAGTTAGCTATAGTTGTATATTACTTGAAGTGTAGGAGACATTATCTATTGGTAGAAAATTTAATCGAGTATACTGATCATAAGATATTAATGTAAATATTTTCCCAACATGATTTGAATCTACTATAGTGAAGGTGGGTTGAGTATATGCAGTCATTCAACTTTGACCTAACATATATGATAGGGAATGGAAATAATTTTTCTAATGATTAAAGTATCAAAAATTAGACTCAGGCAATTTATAAGTATAGTGATGAGTAGAAGATTATGAATTTACTCAAGGAGATGCATGTTGTGGTTCAGGAGAGTCAAAAGTATATTAATATTCTATTAGTTTTAGTAGATTATACACTTTGGAGATAGATTAGAGATTGAAAATATGAGGATCTGGATTGTTTTTCCTTGAGATAAAGCCTTGATGGTGGGGAGTCACATTCCATTTTGACTATAGATAAGTATGATGTCATCTATGTTAGAAATATGGTTGTTGTTCCTACAATAATGTGTAAGATTATGATGAATGAATTTCATTCCATAAAGTGGAAAATTCATCCAGGAATGACAAAAATGTACTGTGACCTACAAAGACATTTTTGTTGTCTAGTCCTAAGAAAGGAGATAGTAGGGCTCATGAAACAATGCTAGAAGTGTCAACAGGTGAAGGTTGAGAATCAAAGATCTGGGGAATTGAAAATCCATTTTCAATTTTAGAATGGAAGTGGGATGATGTTACCATGGACTTTGTAGAGGTTCTCCCAAGGACTCATCAGAATAATAATTTGATTTAGGTAATTCTGGATAGGTTGAATATGGTAGAACTTTTCTTACCTCTACGGGATACTTTCTCCATGGATCATTTGGGAGGCTTTTATGTTTAGGAAATAGTAATTCTCCATGGAGTTACAAAAAGTATTGTTTCAGACCTTGAATCACACTTTACTTCTCACTTCTAGTAGGGTTTGCCGAAGGTTCTTTTTATACTGGTTTTACTAAGTATGAAATTCCACCCATATACATATGGGAATTCAAAACTAACTATACAAGTGCTTGAGGATATGCTTCGGGCATGTGTCTTAGACTTCAGTGGGCCTGTTTCTGATTCTTTCTTCAAGTAACACACATCCATCTATTTGAGGAGGAATAGGATGCACTGATTGTTGCCCTGCATTCCTGCTTTCCAAAGATGGGCGACATCATTTTCCTATTCAAGGAAATTTTCTCCTTGATCGAAATGAGATGATGGGATGTCAGTTCTTCCTTTAGTGGATTCCCCCTTAGAACTCATTACCTAGCTTGGGTCTCCCTTATGAATTAAGATCTTTTTCGTGAAACTCTTCCCAGTGCCATATCTTCATGGATGATGGTTAATTACACTGCTTCTATTGGGACATTCCAAGGGGTCCGACCATGGAATCAACCTTTAGTCGGGGGAGTAGTCACGTTGGACATCACTGTCATGTTTGGATGCTAGAACACTAGTGCGTCTGGGTTTCTTTCCCTTATGATTGGGATTCTTGAGGGTGTGTAATCCTAAGGAATCCCACATCGAATATGGGGAATTCTATTCCATAGGAATTTTTTCTGAGGTTTTCCTCAGCTTCCCATGTTTAACACAGGGTATACCATAGGTTTAACATCCAGTGAAGATGGATCAGACTGATCGTAACACTGAATAGAGTGGATAAGATGGGTGCAACCCATGGAGGGAACACTGATGATAGGAGTTGAATTAGCATGATCTCACAGGGATGTGGTGGCCCGAGTAATAATCAAGATGGATAATGGATGATTATATGAAGTGTGTGGAGAATGATATGGATCCAACTTGATGGCGATGGTGATGTTGGGCTTGATCCATAAAGATACCTCCTATGTATCCCTGTGGTAGGGAATAAATGTCCACGTAGTTTAGGATGGGGTATAGGATCGGGGTGTGCACATAGGGTAGTGACCCGATGATATACTAGGGCTTATGCATGGTTAACAACCCAAGTTGGTCTAACGCCATTGGGGAGGACCAGAGATATGGGTCTCAACAAAGGGTACTACAACAGCTTATCATTGATTGGGGAGCACGATGACTTACCACTTATTGGGGTTGAAAACATCTTACTAATGTTTGTGGTTTAAAACAGTTTACCACTTATTGGGGCTGACAACAAATTACCGCTGATTGGGGTTGAAAACAACTTACTGCTGATTGGGGTTGACAATGACTTACCACTAATTGGGGTTGAAAATGGATTACCACTAATTGGGGTTGACAACGACTTACTGCTAATTGGGGGACAATTTAGTGTAATGTGGGACAAAAGGGGAACACAATTTAATGTCATGTAGGATGGGGGTGGACCGACGTGGAGTGGTCGGGACCAATGGTTGTTGGGCTTGAACCTCAGGGAGGGTTCCTAAATACCTTGCCTTGGAAAGGATCAAAGTCCATGTAGTTCGGGGTGGTGTTGGAGAACTGGCATGAAGGGAGTCAAAACCAGTAGGTGTTGGGATTTAACCTTAGGGAATCTTCCTACGCACCTTGCCTTGGCAAGGATCAAAGTCCATGTAGTTTAGAATGTTGTGGGTATTACACTCTGAGGTGGCTCGTAGAGGATTCCATGGTCGATGCTTACTCTAAGCCCACATAAGTCATGCTTGGTGTGAGAAATGAGAGGCAGTAAAGACATGACGATCACATTGCAAAAAGTGCATCCGTGGGAAGTGGAGTGGGACTGACACATAGTTAGTGGCCCAAAATGGAAACAGGGGCTTACACGTGGTCTGTATCCCAAAGAGGAAACAAGGGCTTACACGTGGTTAGCAGCCCAGGGAGATGGAGATTGGGACTTACTCCAGGATGGAGGCCCGATGGCGACAAAGCACAAAGGAAGATGGATTTGTTATGGAAGAGAGGAGGGATCCTGTGCCCATCCCCCCTCTATGGTCTTTTTCTAGGAAGAAGATAAGAGGAGAAGGGATGATTCCTCCCACAAGAAAGGATATAGGATTACACCAAGGTGGTTTCCCTTCCCCTGTGGACAAACGCTACTATAGAAAAGAGGATCCCATCCCATATGAGGAAGATCTCACTCTTGTGGAGACAAGAAGGCATAGATAATGTTCGAGACGGGGAACCCCGTGTATGATGCACGGGGCGGGGTCATAGTTTAACGTCATGTACTGAGAACGATGGTGCTTGGCAGTTTTATGTCCTGTAGCTCAGATGGGGTGGGTTCTGTCTGCAGCCCTAGGACTTACATAACCGGCACGCTTTAACCCTTGGTGAAGGGAAGGCACCGACAATACCACGGTTAGGGGGTGTCATGAAGTGATCTAATAAAGGGTCCACGTTACTGTGGATATACCAAGAAGTAATATCCATTAGCATGCCTATACAAAGAATCATGAGGCAAATCAACGCAACAAGAAGCACTACCCAAGGTACTTTCAAATTACTCCGTGGAAACCTAGAGGGTCACACGAGAAAAGGGTGTGCGACACAGGTGTGTTGTGCGCAATAGGGGCTTAGACATGGTTCCTTACAGAAAAGATGGCACATGGAGCACACAAGGAGGGCTGCACACATGATGACATTATTGAGCGCAAAAAGGAATGGTTGTGCACAAACCGGAAGGATGCGCACTAGAAATGAGAGGCTGCACATAGGTCGGAACAGCTGCGCGCAAAAGAGGTTAGATGCATGGAGAATCTTGTGAAATCAGGGATATTTTATGCAAAAAGGACTTGGGGTAAAAGTAAATGGATGAGGATCACACCCAAGAGGGCCCACCCGAAGGAGGACCCTTAGGGGACCTGTCATGCAAGATCCAATACCTTGAAGCCATATTGTTTTTCACGCGGTCGTGGAAGAGGTTTCTTTTTCAGAACAGAGAATCACTTCTTCTTCTATCACTATCCCTAAAGTGTGGGGGTACACTTCATTTTATTGCTGATGTCCTCAGAGGTTGTGCGTAAGGGGAATTGCACGCAAATCCCTCACTTGACGTTGCATTGGGCGCACAAGCATTTGCGCGCCAGAGAAAAGTTGGTGCGCCTTCTGGACTTTTGTGCGCCAGCCCCTTTGGTGGTTTCTAGGGGCTCTCCATGGAAGCATTACTTTGACGTCATATTGGGCATGCAATATTTTGCGCACCGATGGGGCCCTTCACAATCGATCTTGAATGGATTCTCAAAGGTGTCAGCGTGCAAGGGCCCTTTTGACATCGCATTGGGAGCGCACGCCTTTGCGCACTGGGAGGAGTGTTGTGCACGACCCTATGTACATGTGTGCCATTGTCTTTGGTGGTTTTAGAGGGGTTACCATGGAAGCCTGCCCATGATGGTGTATTGGGCGTTCAATATTTTGCGCGCCGAAAGACATTTTCTGCACATCCCTTTAATATTGCACGCACCTACCTCCAAGGTCGCAGAATCTTCTCTTACTATTCCAAATACATTTGGTGATCTTTATTATCCCAATTCTAGCCCTATATGAAATTCAGCATCTACAAATGTACCCCATTAGAATTGGAGTGGAAGGGGGACCTAAAGATCAAATTCTGAGGGTCATGCCTAAAAGCAGGGAAGTTCTCGTTTGATGCATGAAAAAATGTGATTTGGGTGTACAAACATCTTTCATGTGTGAAGAATATGCATTCAAACCTATAAATAGTATGAGGGCCCCCACATAGGCCCTACATTGACTTTTACTACATGACATGCACTTCTCTACCGTGCGCGGAAAGTGTCTTTATCGTTGCGTAAGTTTCTGCGACCGACTATGGGTTTGCACACTGTCTGAACTTTTTCGTGTAGATCGAAACTCTTGTGTGCCACCACATTTCTTGCACATCTATGTATATTTTGCGAGCAGAATATTGCTTCTTTCTCACCCATCCCTTGGAATTTCATAAATGGCCGCCCAACAGACTGATGCCGAGAGGGAGGCCGCAACAACTGCAAGAAGGAATCAGATGATCAAGAACCCTCAAATTTTTCATGCGAGGAGGGTTGTGTCTACACAACCAGATTAATTTTGGCATTTTACACAATCCCAAAAAGATTATGACTTGAGAGATAAATTTCCGTTATGGAACTTTGGCCTTTTTGAGGAGGTGTTGATGCCTGGTTTCGAGACAGATACACCGCGGTCATAGGTGACGCATGAGGATAGTTTCCCACAGTTCCATATTACAAACAATGACCATCCTTTTAGGGGAAACATAGAAAACAACCATCTATGTCCTAAATACAAATACCAGGACGATTGTGGGAAGTGATCTAGTTCCTGAGGAATCTCACGCACTTTATGAAAGTACTTTCAGGAGCAGTATCACTAATGAGACGAAGGGTTGGCCTAAATGAGATTTCAGATCTGGGGGAAACCTCACCAATGAATGGGCATGGGAGTACTCAGTATGCTAGACATGCGAGGAATTTTTTTCGGAGCTATGGTCTATCTGCCTTTTTGAAGCCATTTGGACATCTCAATTCCACTTCTACCAACAACAGGATCTGGTAGTGGAGTTATTCAGTCGCTGGTCCCCTGATACCAACACCTTCCACCTCCACCATAGGGAGGTTGGCATTAGTTTGTGGGACGTCGAATGCATCGGGGGAATCCCCTTGGAGGGGTACCGGTATGACGAGTTCCTCCTGATGAAGAATGTATGGGGGGATATAACACGCCCCCCAATCCTGTCATAACACTTGTTGGAGATGGATAAAGAGGAGTTGAAAATAAAATATATCCTAAATGAAATATCCTATTTAGGTTGGTTTAGTCTTTTACTGATGCAGGACATGGCTATAAAAATGTCTGGCCGAGGGAAGCAATGATCGAACACGTCTCAAAGGGGAAAGGTATGATCATACTGGAGGATCCTGGAGGCAGGAGAGTAACGATCATGGGGCTTTGGCATAAATGAAAGTCAGGACAGAAATGTAAGATATACTGGGTTTCTTATTGCATTCTAGAGCAGATGGCTGCTGCCAGTGAGGGACACAAGGATTGGGGTCTGCCCAGGGATGCTAGTGATGGCTGAGATTATGGCGGTGAAGAATTAGGTCAACCTAGGGGTATCCGTGTTGGTGATGCTATACAGTATCCAAAGGCGTATTTCGAGGGGAAGTACGTCCATGACTATATGTGGGCCATTCCATATTCTTTATGATTTGGTCGTAGCCCACTATGGTGGGTATGACTTACCAAATGCCATTCCCCCTGGTAACAGTATGCGGCCATCCCTCTTGAACATTTCCAGAATCCACCCATTGACATTGAGAGAAGAGGGGATCAAGATAAATATTGGAAGCCATAATCACTTTGAATTCCACCAATTACGAACCCCAGTCTGCAAATGGTAGATGATGGGCGGGGGCCATTAGAGCAGAGGGAGTACCTGCAATGCATTCAGGGTGGCGTACTAATATCCCAGATTGATGGTAAAAAATTTCGTGAACCGTACTTACCATCCATGTTTTCCAGAATGTTCGGGTGCATGCAACGGATGCCGAAGAAAGTATACAAAGAGGTTCACGAAGAACGGTATCCTTGTATTCTCCGCTAACCGTGGCTCATGTTCTTGAAGACGGGATTAGGAAAAATCATCACCCTTCCCCCACTGACGTCAGTATAGGACGGTAAACATATTATTTCAAACACTGTAAAAAAACATATCCTAAGGAAATTATTTGGAAATATATTATGAAAATCAAGGTGGCTAGTGCAGAGCCCAAAGAGGAGGGTGGTAGACGAGGTGCCACATGAGATGTGAGGCAAAGAATGGGTCGAGCGACTAACATGGCACATGGTGGTACTTCATCGGTAGGAGCATCGTAAGCTAAGAACGTGCCTACACCTTTTGGGGGAGGGTGGTCCCACGTGCGGCCTCATGGGTTAGCTAGGGAAATTCTGGGAAAGCAACTCAGGTACATCATAAAGCCAACTACCGATGCCATCTTACCTTATCTGTGGTATGCTTAGAGAACACTGCGGTAGTCTATGTCTACTAAAAAATTGTGGTGGATGTTGGTATGCACTGGGTTTGATTTTCTAGACATAAGACACATCCAGATGAAGGATAGGGTAAACTTTCATTGCTGGCACACAAACCTGACGGCTATGGACATGTACGCAAGCCAGTAGGGGTTGTATAAAGAACCTCATCTCCTGGTGAAAGTGATGCTTGGCTAGGAACATGACCCAGAAAAGCTTCCATCTGAGGATGAAAGAATAGAGAAAAAATAAGAGGAAGATGAAGAAGAGGAAGAATAGGAAGAAGGTGACAAAGGTAAAAAAGGTGAAGATGAAGAAGAAGAGGAGGACCAAATTGAAGGTCTTGGTGGTGAGGGGCCTTCAGAAGCTCCTGCTCACCAAAGAAGTTCTTAGGAGAATGGAGGAATCGTAGGATGCGATGCAGAACTGGCAGAGCAGCTTGAGGTAATCTTAAATCTTTACTCCACTGGCCTTTATCTTTTCACAATCCCAATCTTTCAATTTAAGTTGGTCCTGTTTAGGAACACATGGGCGAGGGTGCCTAGGAAGCCTTCCCCATAGGGGGAGAAGATGTTCCTATAGAGGCTGGGGAGCATTATTAGAAGCCTGTCCTCAGGAAGGAGCATGTTGGGGTGCTGATTATGGTAGGATTAGATGACAAAAAGATAGAAGAAAGAGATGAGATGATAACCTCTGAGTTCCCCACCATTCCCACTGTTCAAGAGGAGACGGTGCTGGTGATTGAGTTGAAAAGTTCTGAAGGCTCTCCTGTGATTGCATCTCACACCATGACACGAGCATTGGAAACTACAATGCTTGGATCCCATAAGTCTATTTTCATTGTATATCACCTTTTCTAGGGAATTCAGCTAACCAAGATACTGATTCCTGATGTAGTGATTGCAAGGCTGGAGGCTTGATAGACCATCAGGTCTGGAACATCGACAAGAGCCCTGCTGGTGACCACATCAGCTCATGTAGAAGAAATTGTTATATGTGGCCCTACCCCAGTACTTGATGAGATGGATGTTGTGATAATAGGTGGAAAAACTATTAGGGTGGGGTTCTAGCCTAATGAGGGTGAATTCACTGATGAAGAAGGAGTTCCTGAGGAAGACCCTGCCACTGAACTCTTTGATTATTTCCCGGAATACAGGCCTGAAAACCCTGATGAAATAGAAGATTCTTACTCAGACGCTACTGAGGAGAGCCATATGACATGATGCAAGGCATGGAAGTGCATAAAATGTTTTCTCATCCATCCACAAGCAGAATGGCTAAGTCGGATGGGGTTTCTCTACACCTGGATACACTTTCTCTGTGCTGGAGGGTTAAATGATTTCCATCCTCACATAATGATCTATGATTACATGGAAGAGAAGATATAGGGGGATAGCTGATGTTCAAATGCTTCTCGATGCTATCAATAGTCAAGGAATACTTAGGAATTCCTGAAGGCGGAGTAGGAGGTGTGACGCCTTGAAGAACAAGTGGAATAAAGGGTGGTATTCATTACCAACCAATCAGAGCTCATTGAGAGGTTGAGGGCCTAGTTGGTGGATGCTTAGGAGCAGATAGTACAAGAGAATCACCAGATGATTGAGCTCCAATCTGAAAAATCATGGGCACAAGATGTAGTTAAGAAGTTACTCCCTACTTCTACTGTCGAAGAGAAGGATATCAGGTGACGGGAAGTGATGCTAGAGGACATAATTCAGAAGGTGGAAGCATTGGAATAGTCAATCCAAAACGTCGATCCTTAAGGGCCCTGTTTTGGATGAACCCCTTAAACTTATTTTTCATTACCGTTTCTTATCCCGAATTTCATGTATGGATATATTATTCGCTTGTTTGTTCATTTTAATGCATTCAAACTGCAATTGTGATGTTATTAGAAACCCATCCCTAAGATCATGCGATTCGTGCCTGATGTGAGAAATAAAGGATGGTTGAGTCGTCACCTCATTTGAATGGGGAAATTCCAACCAATTTTCTGGAATTAGGGGTATAAACGACCCATTCGGTCTTTCAAGAAGAAATGGGGAGGCCTGACTAGAGAATGAAGCTCTTAGAACAGTCAAATTATAACCTTCCCAATGTACTCTTATGCACAAGTGGGGTAACTCCAGGGGCATTGGGATTAATCTGGACAAAAGGGAGTGGAAAGTGTGAATCACAATACCCAATATTGGAATCATTATAGGGGTGGCGTGAAAATGGAGGATAAATGTTGACCATGTTCAAAACACATGATCCATATTGCGTTAGCCTGAAATGGGGATAACAAATGTGGGTCGACCGCTGACCATGTTCAAAACACGGGGCCTGACTCAAAATGCGACCCATTAGTCTTCCAGAACATTGACCCAGGATAGTAGGCAATCCATAGGCCAAGCATCCATTCAGTTAGGGGGTTATTTTAGACATGAAAGATTAAGAGGGTCTGAATAAAGGGAACACAAATCATAGAGTGTGGAGTGATGGGTCATTCGAATGGATTCCAACACTATTGAAATCATGACACCATGGTGGAAAAACATTAAGTGGGTGTTTCCATCTTATCAGGGATCAAACATACTACCGAATAGGACCTCTCTAAAAAGGACCTGGAATTCTCTGTAGTTTTTCATCATACTAATAAGAAGGATAGGTGTGTAGTTTAAACGTCATACGGTGAGGATAATACACATAGTTTAATGGTCATACTGGCTGGACCAGGATCAGGATCGAGGGGATATAAGGGTTAATTACCCTAGGGATGGGCCCAAGGAAAAATGTCTGGGCATCACTATGTATCCCATAAGGATGAAAATAATTCCAAATGTAGTTCTTCAAGCACAACATGGTTAGAAACCAATGCTAGTAGGGGGAATCCTTTTTAGCGAGAAATCTGACGCATCCCATTATTAACATGGGGAATATTTAGCTTGTTCAGGGTAGAACCATAGTTTATTGTCATGTGTTGAGGACAGATGGACTTGTTTAGTTTAACATCATTTTATAGGATGAGTAGTGAAAGGGAAGATCCCAAGAAGGGATCATGTGATGCGGTATTCGTAAACCCGATGTGAATGAAGATGTAAGAGGTACGTGCCACACTCCATGCTCCTGAAAGAGTTCGGGACAAGGGGATAAAGATAGGGGAAGAAGTTTATATTCCTAGGGATGGAACCAAAGACAAGATTCACGGGCGTTTCTACGTATCCCATGAGGATGGGAATTAATCTGTACATAGTTCTGTAAGATTTCGTTCAGTTTAACATCTTGTAGAAAGGACACATAGTGGTCTTAGTTATGATCATAGAGCTTGGAGCATAGATGTAGTTGAGGAGGGAGACATGTGGGGAATTAATTACTAAACCCGATGTGAATGAGGATAGTGGGAGTCCGTATCACCATAACGTGCTCCCCAAAAAACTTCTAAGTCGAGGGACCAAAAGTGAAAGTTAGGTTGGGCCTAAGGAAAAGTGCTTAGGCATTCCTACGTAACACATGAGAATGGGAATCAAGCCATACGTAGTTCTGAAGGTGTCTTGGTAAGAGACCAGTTCTATGGATAATAACATCATGCAGGTCTAGCCCTGACACCAAAATAAGTGGCATTTGATAGATCTTGTTTGTCCTTTAGGATGAATGTGTGGTTGCTTTTTTGTGAAGTAATGGACCTAGGATATAAAGTCCAAGAATCACCACCAGAATCAAGCTGTATATAGGAATTGACAAATGGTATGGTGGGTGATCAATACCAAACATGATGTCCCTTCGAGTGAGGACGTCAAAATGTAGTGTTGTTTTTTTCGTGCGGCTAGGACGATAATGTCATGATTTAGGGTCATGTGATGGGACCAAAAATGCATTTTTAATGTCGTACAGTAAAGACACAATAGTTTAAAGTCATGTGGGACTAGGCAGCATAGTTTAAAGTCATAAGGCTCAGACATAGGAGAAATGAGGTTCAAGAGGGGATGTGCACGATGTGATAAATCATACCCGACGTGAATAAGGATGTGGTCCACATCACACCGCACACAATTCCAGGAAATAAACCTTGGGCCGAGGGTCCAAAAAATGTTAGAGAATATGGGGAAAGAGATACTAGCTCTCAGAAGGTAAGTACGCGGTGCAGCTCTTGAAAACCTTATGCAAATGAAGACATAAGTCCAGACACGCCACACCATGAAATTCTATATGGGTTGGGGCTTAAAAGGTTGAACAAAAGTGATAATTAGTGAAATTTAAGTTGGACCCAAATACGATATGTTTGAACATTCCTACGTATCCCATGATCATGGGAATCAAGCTAGACGTAGTTCTAGAAGATGACGTATAATGAGATCTTAGTTTTAAGGTCTTAGAGCTCGGACCATGACAAGGGAAAACTCTTCCATGTGAGCACATACCTAAATCCGGTCCCTAAGCCCACATGAGTCAAACTTGGTGGGGGAAAAAGGGTGGAAGAGTCCATTGCATCACATGGGATACATGTAAAGGGGAAATTGGTGCAGACCCCCGAATGATGCCTTACTGCAGATTTGTCCTCCTAATGTGCAAATGCGCACTGAGGGATAGTACCCAGAGTGTCAAAATTCCACTTGGACATGATGGTGTGGGAAATTATGTGAATCATGTACCCAACATATAAGTATTGATGGGGTTTTCATAACTATAGAGGATAACTGTTGACCATGTTTGAAACACAACATCCATATTGTGTGACCTAAAATGGGAACAACAAATGAGCGTCAACTGCTGACCATATTCACAATTTGGGACATGTATCAATTTTTTGTTTAAAATCTTCAAGGACATTGGCCCGTAATGGT
Source organism: Viscum album (assembly GCA_963277665.1). Lineage (NCBI taxonomy): Eukaryota > Viridiplantae > Streptophyta > Magnoliopsida > Santalales > Viscaceae > Viscum > Viscum album. The sequence goes on from OY728152.1 coordinate 2,093,484,621, forward strand.
AGGAGAGCCCTTGGACCAAGTATCCATGCCATTTGGGGTCCCTTCAGATGTGGAAGATAATGAAGGCCCAAATTAAGGGGAACACGAAGCCTGAAAAAATGGGTGAAAGCATGTCTAGGTAGAATCCGACACTCCAGGATCTGAACCAGAGTACTTCTAGGCACATTTGAGAATAACAGAAGAGGGTTGAGGGACCCAAATTAAGAGAATCCAACTTGAAAAGATGAGTGTAGGGAAAGGGAGCGAAGGACGTTCATGAGAGAGAGGTATGTGGCATGGTTCTTATAATACTGACGTGAATAGGGACATAAGCCCATACCTCACCATATATCCCTCTTCTAGAAGAACATAGGCCAAGGGGAGAAGATGATTGGGGGGTCTCTAAGAGATGGGGCTGGACCCGAAGACTAGATGTTCAAGCGGTTCTACATATCTCATAAGTATGAGAATCAAACCACATGTATTTATAGAGAAGTATGATGTGCAATTTATCATCATGCAGCAAGGACGGTGGTACTCTTAGTTTAAGGTTGTAGGGATTAGTCCGTAGATGCCTAGTTTAATGTCATATATATAAGAAAACTAAGTAAAGAGGGAGAATCACTGTGCTTGTGGAAAACCACAAAATGGAGACAATGATAAAGGATAATTTTTGACCATGTTCGCAAAATAGTATCAGTATTTATGTGATTGGAGGTTGGGGGGAAACAATTGAGCATCAACCATTTACCACATTTGCAACATGGGAATTATATAATTATTTTGCCTAAAATCCTTGAGGAAGTTGGTCTGAAATGGTAGGAGATCCCTTGGGATAAACATCTACACTATTCGGGGGTCCTTTCAGATATAAAAGATGATGGAAACCCAAGTGATGAGGATTACGAAGCATGGATGGGCCTATTATTGTAGAAAGGACAATAAGTGAAAGAGGGATATCTCAAGGGGATATATGTGTCATGAAAAAATATCCCTCCATGAATGAGGATGTGAGTCCATATCACACCACACAATCCTAAATGAGAACGTGGGACAAGGGGCTGAAAGGGTTGAGGGACCTATGGCTTGGCGTCCCGACCAACTGTAGCCACATGACTTTTCATGCGTGCATTGCCTTATCATAGCTCCCAAGCCCACATGAGCAATGCTCAATGTGGGAAATTAGGAGTAGGACTAGGCTCTCCCAATCATATAAGGGTCCGACAGTTGGAATCACACTCCTTCTTGAGGCAGACCGAATATTGAAGAGATAGCGGGGAAGAATGATCCACTACACTCAATGTTTGGTACATATGGGGGTGGTGACAATGATAAACGATAACTGTCGACCAGATTCGAAAAAAAATCCTTATCATGTAACCTAAAATGGGAACAACAAATGAGCATCAACCACTGACCATATTCACAACGTGGTACTTGCATCAATTTGTTGTTCAAAACACTCAAGGACATTGGCCATTAATGGTAGGAGAGCCCTTGGGCTGAGCATCCATGCAATTTGAGGGCCCCTTCAAATGGAAAAGATAATGGAGTCCCAAGTACAGGGAGTGTGTGAAGAATAAATGTTATCATGTAATTTCAAGTCAATCTGGACAACAGAAGAGGTGAATATCTTTAGGGAGGAGGGATACACTGTACGATCATGATGAACTCGATGTGAATGAGGGAAAAAGACTGCACCACATCATGTGTTTCAACCCAATGGGAGGACCTAAAGTTTTTGAATGGGCCTATGAATGAAATGTTTTGGCATTCCTATGTATCACATGAGGATGGTAATCAAGCCATACGTAGTTCTAAAGGCCATGAAATTTAGCATTGTGCAGTGAGGAAATGGGAGAAATAGAAGAACGAGGGAATATGGTTCAATCATCGTGATCCTGACATGAGTGGGGCCAAATAAGACTACACAACACCATGTGGTATCCTCCAAGAGAACTATACCCAGGGGGATAGTCAAAGAGGAAACTTGGGGATGGATTCAAGATGAAGCGTCTGAGCATTCCTACGTATCCCATAAAGATGGGAGTCAATCCATACACAGTTCTTGTGGTTTAACATATTGTAGGATGAAGCACAGTTTAATGTTTTGTAGGACGACACACAGTTTAATGTCTTGCAGGATGACATATAGTTTAATGTCATGTGGGAAAACATACAATTTAATGTCATGTGTGACATTTTATAGTTTAAGGTCATGTAGGACCCTAATGAAGTTTAGGGTCAAGTGGGACCATATAGTTTAAGGTCATGTGGGACTAGGAGACTCAAGTAAAGTATTTCTTGAGGAACATGGCATTGGTGGGAGGAGTTATATGCTCACCATCCATGGTAACCAGAGAGTATACACCATTGGAGTAAACCTTGTGAACAATGTAAGGTCCTTCTCATTTAGGCTCCAACTTGGGTGGTTTCCTTCCAGGTATCATTGGTGTTATTAGGGCCAACACCATGTCGCCTTGTAAGAAGGAGTAGCGGAAAAATTTCTTGTTGAAAGCTCTAACTATCTTGTTATGATGCCTTTCCATATTGTGCAGTGCATAGAGATTGTTCTCGTCCAGTGCTTCCAACTCATCCAGATGGATTTTAGCTACTTTATCTAGCACTTTCTAATCATATATAGCTGTGAAAAATGAGGAAAATTGAATCTTTATGGGCAGGAAGACCTCCGTTCTACACCCTAGGAAATATGGGGTCACATGGGTGAGATTACAAGTTGTTATTTGATAAGCCTAGAGGGCGTTGGGGATCTTTTCTAGACAACTCTTTTTGTTCTGACCAACCATTTTATGCAAAATGTTAGAGAGGGTTTTGTTAAATTCCTCGATATTTCCATTTTATTGTGCATGATAATGGGAGGTATAGTTAGAACAGATGATGTACTTAGCATACAATTTCTTCATCTCAGCTGCCTATAAATTCATGCCGTTATCGATGAGGATGACATGAGGGACTTCAAATTGGTAGATGATGTTGGATCTCAAAAATTCAATGATGGAACGTGCCTTGACCTCCTTGATCGGAACTGCCTCTTCCCACTTGGAGAAGAAATCTGTAGCAGTTAGGATGGACCTGTACTAGCGAGCTGTCACTGGTGGATATAGACCCATGACATTGAGTCCCCATATCATAAATGGAAAAGAGTACATGGTAGTATTAAGAGGCTCTAGCGGCCGATGCATAAAATTAACATGAATTTGGAATGCATGACACCTTTTGGTGAACTCGATATAGTCATGGATCATGGGGGGCCAAAAATACCCCAGTCTCTGGATGTAGTGAGATAATTTCTTCCTAGTCTGATGAGCCCCGCAGGAACCGGCATGAACCTCCTATATGACTTGGGAAATCTCAACTCCTTGAATGATATAGAAGAGAACGCCATAAAATCCTCACTTGTAGAAGACCTGCTCACAACCAGGACCGTTTAGAAGGGTAAAATGTACAATGCGACATCGAATTCACTCGATCTCAGACCGATCTGCTGGGAGATTACCATTTTGGAGGTACTTGACAAAGGAGGTTCTCCAGTTAGGATTCACTTAAATCAATGCATCCGGGGGACCTGGGGGTCCTAACATGGAGGTGCCAATGGTAAGATGGCTTACCTGTGGGATGTGATCATCATTTGGAGTGACAGGAGCATTGAATCTCAGGTGTGCCACATGGATAAACAGATCATCCTATTCGGGCTCTACAAGTGATACAGCTATGCTGGCAAGGGTGTCAGCTTGACGGTTCTGAGATCAAGGGATACAAGTAACTTCTGGTCAATGTTAGAATTGTTCCATTAGCTAGAGAGTGCATTCCAACAATGGTACAATCTATGGCTCTCTGAAGACAAAGTCACCATTGATCTGCTTTATTACTAGTTCAGAGTCCCCTTTCACATGCAAATATGGAACGCCAATCTCGAGGGCCAGCTTGAGGAGAGTAATGAGAGCCTGATACTCTGCCTCATTGGTGGTGAAGCCTTTTGACAATAGGAATGAATACGGAAGAATGGATTGTGATGGGGTAATGGAGTCAATACCCAAAACTGCTATATTGAGATTGGGGTCATTGAGCCTCCTACTAGTGGGGCTCCAAGAAGCACCATCAAAGTGCATTTTCCAGCACGACATGTATTGGTCCACTGAGAGGATCGATTCATCGGGGAAATTGATATCTTGGGACTGGTCCACATGAGCTTTATGGGAAGAAAGGAAGTCTTCCAACACTTTCCCCTTAATAGCCTTATGAGGAACAAAACTGATGTCAAACTGCTGAAGGATTACCGCCCACCGAGCTAGACGTCCTGTCAACATGGGGCAATTCAAGATGTACTTCAGTGGATCTACCCAGGACACCAGTTGTACCTAATGATGCTGGAGGTAATGCCACAATTTCTATACTGTGAATACCAGCACAAGGCAGCTCTTCTCGATAGTGGAGTATTTGGTCTCTGTATCAAGGAGCATGAGACTAAGATAGTAGAGACAGTTCTCCATCCCCTCATTGTTCTTCTGGGCGAGAAGGGAACTGAGAGACCATTCCAGGGTAGTCAAGTAAAGGACCAGTGGCTTTACAGAGTCAAATGGAATTAATATCAGAGGTTGAAATAGGTACTAATTGATTTCCTCAAAGGCAGTCTGACATTATTCGTCCCACTCGTAGACAGTACCTTTCTTCATGAACCATTAAAAGGGCTTACACTTTCCAACCAGATTTGAAATGAATTTAAATATGTAGGCTAAGTGTCCTTGGACACCTCGAAGATCCTAGAGTTTGATTGGGGGAGGCATTTGAATGATGTCCTTGATCTTCTTTGGTTCGATCTTGATGCCCATGTATCTAACAATGAAGTTGATAAACTTTCTAGAGGTGACCCCAAAGGTGAACTTTAATGGATTCATATTCAAGCGGCGGGAACAGAGGAATATAAACAATTTCTCAAGGTCTTTGATATGGTCCTAATGCTGGTGATATTTTACCACTATATCATCCATGTAACATTCCACCAATGTTCCGAGAATCGGCTTAAACATATGATGCATAGCCCACTGATATGTGGCACCTGCATTCTTTAAACCAAAGGGCATGACTTAGTAATAGAAAGTACTTTTTAGTACCCTAAATGTTATAGAATCTTCATCTTTGGTGTCCTTTCAGATCTGGTTATACCTAGAGTACCCATCCATGAAGGAGAGGGCTGGGAACCCAGCTGTAGCATCGATCAACAATTCCGTCAAAGGAAGGGGAAAATCATCCTTCAAACATTGACGGTTGAGATCCCATAAGTTGATGCAACCTCTAATATATCTGTTATTCTCCCTAACTAGCACAATTTTGGCTAGCCATTTGGGGTACTAGACCTACTTAATGAAATTGGATCTGATGAGCTTATCAACTTCTGCCTTAACCATGGCACAATGAGAAGTGTGCATCTTTTTGGGAGGCTGCTTGAACCCGCGATGGTTTTCTAGGAGACTGAGAAAGTGGACGACTACCTGAGGATCTAGTCCTAGAATCTCATCATAACTCTAGGATAATACATAATGGTGTTGTTTAAGGAAGTCTATGTACTTCCGTTTCACCTTGAGGGGCATGGAGGCACTGATCAAAGTGGGTTTCGGGTCTAACTCGCTACCGAGGTTCACCAACACCAATTCATCGACTGTGGAAGAGACACCCTATTCAAAGGTGGGGGGGCATCCTTTAAATCATCTTCTTCACTTATATATGAGGGATTCTCACTGGGATGAGTGTCATTTAAGTCAACAAATACTGATGGGAGGCTAGTACCAACCTGAGTGGTAGTGGAAACTGAATCGGGGAACTCCTATGCTGCTGAAACCATAGCGATGAAGGCTGTTGATCCGATCCCATCTATTCTTTGGCCTAAGGGTCCACTCTTGATGATATCAAATAAATAGTGGTGTATCTTCTTGATCCAATTTATCCCAGCCTTATGGAACAAGAAATTATAACGTATTGTCGTTGCCATGGGGTGGACATCCCAATACCTTATGGGAGTAGGATGCTCCGGGATCACTTGAGCCTGATTTTTGTAGGAGTATGAGGTGACCTTACAAAATCTCTTAGACTTGGGAATGTGCTCACCATTGTTAAAGAAAAAATGAAGCATTGTCCCATGTCTGGGGTTATAGCCTCCAATTTTTTGATTGGAAAGATATAGGCATCATCTAGATATGTCCATGGGTCGGTCGCAGCCGTAGCATGCTCAACCTCGTTAGCCTGGATCTGCTTGTCTTTGATCTTGTAATAGTAGTCATCTAGATAGAGGGCTTCACAAGAGGCAAATAGATACACATCACCTTGAAGTACTCTCACTCAAAAATTAAGGGAGTACATGAGGCTCTGGTTATACGATGAAGGAACCACCTTATGTAGGTGGAGCCATAGCATGCCCATCAATGCATTGAAGGAGGTTTCCTGGGAGACAACCATAAATCGGTGCTGGCAACTAGACCACTGAATAGGGTATTCAAATGGATCATCCCAACTGATGTCTATTCCATCCTATCATAACCTTGGATTTTTAGGTCAGAGGGACTCAGATCATCTTTAGACAACCACAGTTTTCACAGTGTCTGAGTCAGGATTAGGTTGATCCCAGAGCCTGTGTCGATGATACAGTGGCAAAACTCCATGCCATTAAACTAGAGGATGATGTACAGTTGGTGAATGCGACCTTGTATGAGAGATCCTTCATCTTCTATAGAGAACGAGATGATGTCTTGGCATTCATCATGCTCGACCGCCTCATCATGGATGGATTTTGCGGCTATTACATCAGTCTCAAATTGGAGGGGGCTTCTTAATTCCTCACCAAGGGTCTCACTCATATCCGATGATAGGTGAAGGGACTCAAGGATAAAGAGTGTCATGACCTAAACCTACCTGTACCAAGCCACAACTACCTCAAGCTCACCTCCATAGGCCAGAGGCTGTCGACCATCACTGAAGGCGTAACATTCTCAGGGAGGCCTTCACCTAAGTACCTGTACACATGCACACATGACCAACTCGGTGCAGAAGTGCAGAGTAAAAAGAAAACCATAGGAAAAATAGCAATAACCCAACCACAGTAATGCATCAACCACTAAATAGAGAAAGTAATGTACTGAAAGTACTGACAAGTAAACCGAACAATAAAAAGGAAAAAACACGCGCCCAAACACAAAGGTTCCACAACCCAAAAACATGTAACAAAAAGGAAACAACTGAATAGATCCCCACCTGAAAACTCTGGCACAACCATGACACACTGTCCGAGCTCCCATGACCTCTACACTCTTCTGTAGTCATGATCTACCTATCTGTCTTCTGTAAGGGAACACCAGGTGCAGGTAAAGACCAAGCATGGGTGAGTATAAAGATAATCAGTAGGATTCCCTGAAATCTCGAGGGAGCAACAAAAAAGGCACTAAAGAGGTGAGCAGTAGAGAGAAACAGAATAGTAAAAGAGTACAGTAAAGAGAGTGTAGCTCAACCCAACAAGACGAAGGAAGTAAACTCGTCCAAACGCAAGGAGCTAGGAACGCTGAGAATATGAACTTCTCATCGAGTATTCACTACCTATAGTAGGAGAGTGGACTCATCCAACCAAGAGGAGATAAACACGGAAATCACATGGCATAATCCATGCATCTTCGCCCCCCTAGAAGGAGAGTAACTGAACCCAAGGAGTGGGAACCAAAGTCAGGTGTATATATATAAATTCTCAAAAAGGAACCCGAACGAGTGTGTAAGGGGACCCCCATCTCCAATCTCAGTCCAGGAAGAGTCGCCAACAATTCTAGAGATATATAACACTGAACCCAAACGTCTTGCACGTCAACCGAAGAGGTACAAGTCAAAATGGGATCAATCACCGCAGCTCGATACTATCCGCTTTTTGCGGCACTGACTCACCCACACGAATTTTAGGTCGTGACGCAAGGACGCATCTCGGTGGGAAAAGCGCACATCATCCTCGTATGTCATAAGGTCATGTCAAATCTGTCACATTGCCGATCCGTATAACCAAGGATCCTACTCTAGTAGTCACAGAGAAAAATTCACTGACTAGCCTCTTCAAAAGGTCTGAGTCTAAAAGAATTTGTCGGGTAACCTACTACCCAACCCAACTGGAGGGTAAACCCCTAGAGGTCTTTGGGTAACCCACTTCCCAGCCTGGCTGGAGGGTAAACCCTGATAGTTCGACGGGTAACCCACTTCCCAGCTGCGCTGGAGGCTAAAACCTAAAATTAATGAGTAACCCACTACCCAGCCCCACTGGAGGGTAAACCCTAAGGTCAACAGGTAACCCAATTAATGTTTTTAATATTTTAATGTCTTATTATATACTCCCTTTATTGAATTTATAATGAAATGTGCATAATTTGTGTGAAATATTAATGTTTTAATATTAAGTATAATTTTTGAGCATTTTTAGAAGTAGTCCAATTGAGTCAGTTTACCATTTTATTTATAAATCTCACTCTACTGATCCAAATTGTGTGGTTATTTTTTTTAGGATTCTCCTTTAAATATAAAACATTTCATTAGTAGGTACCATGAGCCAATTCTGCCATTTGAAGGGTTATATGGTCCTCACAAATAAGACCAAAGAATCTGGGAAGAAACTAGACTATTCATGAATATTGATTTACTGGGCTACATGCAGAAGTCTAAATTCTATTATTCTCCACCATAGTTTTGGGGACAATTCAAGGAGTCTTTTATAAATATGTTAGGGCCCAAATCTAAGAACAAGGGTCCAAAATGATGCTTTAAAATCCAGCCCACCATTCTGGTCGAGAATTAAAATCAGTATAGTATGAAAGACATATCTCATGATTTAAGAATCCAATCGAGCTGACATTTTTCAGTGTGAAATAGGAGATATAGGTGGCCGACTGGGTTGAAGAAACCATTCGTATTTGAAGGAATCTTCATATTCAAAAACCCTTTCACATTCTGGACTTCCAAAAGACTGGATTGAAATGGACAGTTTTACTTTGTTTAATCAACCAGACATAACGTTTGATCCTTAAATCCAAATGACTCCAAATTTTGAGAGTAGTCGGCCAACTGTATTATATAAAACTTTTAAGAAGGAGATTTCTCGAGAGTCGGCTATCTTGATGTCTATATCTGCGATCCAAGTGGAGGGGTATTTATGGATTGTAAACAGTCCACCACATTGGGCTATAAATACATCCCCTCCTATCCTTTCAAAAGGGTTGGAATTTCAGAATATAGGAGAACATATTGGCATGAACAAAGCCTTGAAAAAGTCTTGGGAGGACCTTCCATACTCAAGTTTTCACTTGAGAGACCTTTCCTACTCTCTTTTTTTTCACTTACTTTCGTGTTCTTTGTTTTTGTAATCTTGTAAGTCGCTTTCTTTGTAATTTTGTTTTAATGCAGGTTTTTTCTTAAATATATCTTATTCTAATCCACCTTCTATAGTTTAATATTTATGTTCTTAAAATAGTTTAAATAAAGTTTAATCCCCTTCCCCTCTTTTGCTTCCTCATTCAATCAAAAATCCGTTTTTAATTATCATCATCGTTCGTGTGTGTGTGTGTTCGATGTAAAAATCTTTTCTTATCCCTTTCTTTATCTTATATTCTTAATTTATCATTAAAATAATTATAAACAGATTAGTAATCATTTTAATTTCAAGTTAAATCTTTAATTGGGGTGATTTATAATTTAGGTATGTTAAGTGATTGAGAGCTTTTTGCTCAACGAATGTTCTTTAAATTAATATTGTGTATGTTGAACTTTATATGTCATGGATTAATGACATGTTTTGTTTAATATGTGGATTCCATGGATTATTGGAACCACTAATACACTACCATTAACAAGTAATGGTAATTATTATAAACCTAAGTTAAGTTACGGCTTGGATTAAATCTTTAACACTTGGGAATTCCGATCAAAATCATCTTGTGACATGGGTGTTAATTTAATGCAATATAAAGCAATGCTCAAGGATATCACAAGCTTAAATACCTAATGATGAACTAACCCCAATCTTTATCAAATTGTTAAATCAAACATCATCCATAAATTATTTCATAATCTCTATAAACAAAACCCCCAATCAGAATACAATCAACTAAAAACAAACGACTATTTCAAAGTATCATCGCCGAGAAAAGACTACTTTCACATGCTCCTTTGGAACATATGCATATAGAAGAATGACTTTTGGACTTTGCAATGCTCCTGCAACATTCCATATGTGTATTATGAGTATCTTTTTGGAATTAATTGAACACTACATGGATGTCTTCATGGATGACTTCACCATTTATGGTGAGTAATTTGAATTTCGTTTGAATTCACTCTCTCTTTTCCTCCAAAAGTGTGTCAAGTGCAACCTTGTGTTAAATTTTGAAAAATGTCACTTCATGGTTGAAAATGGGATTGTTATAGGGAACATAGTTTCAAAAGATGGTATTGAAGTAGATCCTGCCAAAATTGAAGTGATCCAATCACTTCCTGAACCCAACTCTGTTCGAGACATCCGTTCATTCCTCGGTCATGCTGGCTTCTATAGGATATTCATCTATAACTTCAGTAAAATTTCTCTCCCACTCACTCATTTGCTCCAAAATGATGTCACTTTCCATTTTGATGAGGTTTTCAAGAGATCCTTCATTGAACTCAAAACTGCTTTTACATCTGCCCCGATAACCTCTGCCCCCCAGATTGGTCATTACCCTTTGAGTTGATGTGTGATGCTTCTGATAGAGTTGTTGGGGATGTTCTTGGTCAAAGAAGAAAAAGAATTCCTCATGTCATCTATTATGCCTCAAAAACATTGGATAAAACTCAATCTCACTACACTGTCACTAAAAAAGAACTTTTAGTAGTGGTTTTTTCCTTAGACAAATTTCGGTCCTATCTCTTAGGTGCCAAAATCATCATCTTCACAGACCATTCTGCTATAAAGTTCTTACTCAAGAAAAGAGATTCCAAACCGAGGCTAATAAGATGGATCCTAATGCTCCAAGAGTTTGACCTTGAAATCAAAGATAGACCAAGAAAAGAAAACCTTGTGGATGATAACTTGAGTAGAATTTATAATTCTTCTCATTATGAAATCATCGATCCTGAATTCCCCATTGAGAACCTTTCATCTCTAAATCCAATGTTCCCATGGTATTCCCCAATTGTACATTACTTGGATAATGGTGTTTTTCCTGAAAAGTTTTCAAAAGAACAATAAATGAAGTTGAAAAGTGATTCAAAATACTATGTTTGGGAAGAAAATAAACATTGGAAAACTGGGACTGACATAGTAATTAGGAGATGTGTTGTTAAAGATGAACATTCTTCCATATTAGAATTCTGTCACTCACTTCCAGGAGGTGTCCACTTTGGACCACAAAGGACCTCCCGAAAGGTCCTAGACTCTGGATTCTTCTAGCCTTCACTCTTCAAGGACTCACATGAGTTCTGTCAATCATGTCCCACTAGCCAAAAGTTTGGTATAATCTCCAAAAGAAATGAAATTCCCCAAAAGCCCTTAATCTTTTGTGAAATCTTTGATGTTTGGGGCATCGATTTCATCTGACCATTTCTCCCTTCCAATGGATTCTCATACATTCTTCTTGCAGTCGATTATGTTTCAAGGTTGGTCGAGGCCAAACCCACTAGAAAGGATGATTCCCATACTGTTAGTGAGTTCCTAAAGACACATATCTTCCATAGATTTGGCACACCTCGTGCCTTGATCAGTGACTTAGGAACCCATTTTTGTAATAAAACCATGGAATCTCTTTTGAAAAAGAATGGGGTTGTACATAAAACTTCAACTGCATATCACCATCAAACAAATGGCCTAGCTGACCTTTCTAATAGGGAAGTGAAAAGAGTACTTGAGAGAATTGTAAAACCCACCAGAAAACACTGGCCTGAAAGACTTGGTGAAGCACTTTGGGCTTATCGAACTGCCTATAAAACACCCATTGGGATGTCTCCTTTTAGGATAGTTTTTGGTAAAGAGTGTCACTTACCAGTTGAAATCCAACATAAGTCTTTTTGGGCTGTGAAAACCTGTAATTTTTATTGTGAAAAATCTGGTGAAGAAAGATTGTTACAATTGGATGAACTAGAGGATCTTTGACTTGAATCCTATGAGAATTCCAATCTGAACAAAGAAAAGGCTAAGGTACTCCATGAAAAAAACATGCTGAGAAAGGTATTTCATGAAGGTGAAAAGGTAATTCTATTCAATTCTCTATTTCGGATTCACCCAGGTAAGATTAATTCTCATTGGTAAGGTCCTTTTGATATTACTAATGTGTAATCATTTGGTGCAGTGCAAGTCCAAGACCCCTCTTCCAAAAGGACATTCACAGTTAATGGACATCGGTTAAAGAATCACTATGAGAGGACACACAATCATGTATCATCATCTACTTCCATTGGATACCCAACTTCTCCAGTCAACCCACCACCCGATGGAGACGACAACCCACCAAATCTAAACTAGGGGGCACCTCTTTCCCTTTAACTTTCTCTCTATCTCTTCCACACTCTACCTCTTTCTTATTCTTCCTCTCTCTTTCAGTTTTTTACCACTTTCTTTATCAAAACCTTTCTTTTCACTTTTTCTTTTGTGTGTGTGTATCTTTATAAAAACACAAAAATAAAAAAAAAACTTAAAAAAAAACAAACAAAAAAAACAACCACTTAAAACAAATAAAAAAACTCAAGAGTCATGATTACTCACCTTCTAAATTTGAAATTTTGTCCAACCATTTTGGGGAGTTACCAGACATGTTTTCATCTCAAAATTTTTTTCTTTTCATCCTGACTTTGGATAAAGAATTTTGTGTCAAAATTAACAAATTTTGAATGCTCAATTTTTGATTTATAAAATGATTTTACGAAACCGTGAGAAACAACATTTTCATTCATGACAAGGCCACCTATGGCTATCTTTTCAAAATGTGTGTTTTCACCTCCATTTGTTAGTCTTGAGTTTGTGGACCTTTGAGCTGAATTTCCTACCTTAGTGTGTATTAATATGATAAGTGCGTTTTTCTTAACCATATGAGAATTATAATAGCCAAATAGCCTCCCATTAACGATACAATAATCCTTCTTTTGAAAGCCCCTTCTAGCCAATGAAATTTTTTTCTTTGATAACCACATTACGAGCCCAATACCTTTTCCCACCCAATATCAACATGGATTTTCATTGCATAATTTTTCTAAATTTAAATGTTGGGGGATGGCTTTCATTTTGGTTACCCTTTGTTGATTTCACCATGTTATCATATGCTTGAGGGCAAGCATCCATTTTAGTGTGGGGGAGAGGTTATCATTCAGTTTTTTTTGGGTAATGTAATTTACTCCCATTTATTTAATTTTGTAAATGTTATGGACAAGTGTTCAAAAAAAATAATAAAAAATGATGAAAAAAAATCAAAAAAAAATGAAAAAATGGGTTGTGTCTTGGGTAGGTCAAAAAATCACTATTTCTCAGCCTTTGATCCTGTTATAACTATTACAATTAGTGTCATGAAGAGATCAAACATGGGTTGGGATATGAGTGTGAGATATTTTTCACAGTCAAATTTCGAAAAAACAAAGAGAAAAAAAAGAAAAAAAAAGAAAACACTTGCATTATATTATTATTGGGAGACGTTTTGTTGTTTGTAAATATTTCATATTCTCATCACCTTCAAATTCTCATCCTCTATTGTGTCTTTATTCACACAATCATTCCCTTGTAAATACGTGTTTTCATTCCCTTTCACATTTTATTTCAAAAAAAATGTGCATTGTTGTTCTATGTTGGCGTTTTACCCCTCTTATTCTCTCTTGGACATTATTTTCCTACAATCCCCTAGCCACAGAAAAACCCCTTAAAAAGACCTCTTGATTATTTTTCACTTTGGATATGGATTGGAAGATGAGATCTCTTACAAACTCTAAGATTTCTACTTTTGGTTGGTGAAAGAGTGAACCTCCACAAATGAATTTTATCATCTTGAGAGGTGTGAGTTTTGAGTGTCCAAATTTTCCATTTCTAAATTTGAGCATGGAAAAAATGAATTAGTTTTGAAATATTATTTCTGTAACAACTAGTGGTGGAATTCAAAATGAATGAGTGAAATAGTCTAAACCTCCCCTGATTGGATAAAACAAAATTTTAATATTTGTTGGTGAGTAAAAATGATTTTGTTATGTTTTTAAATTTTTTGAACATGAGGACATGAACAATACTAAGTGTGGGGTAGTTAATGTTGTTAATATTTTTATGCCTCATTATATACTCCCTTTACTGAATTTATAATGAAATGTGCATAATTTGTGTTAAATATTAATGTTTTAATATTAAGTATAATTTTTGAGATTTTTTTGAAGTAGTCCAATTGAGTCAGTTTACCATTTTATTTATAAATCTCACTATACTGATCCAAATTGTGTGGTTTTTATTTTTTAGGATTCTCCTTTAAATATAAAACATTTCATTATTAGGTACCATGAGTCAATTCTTCCATTTGAGGGGTCATATGGTCCTCACAAATAAGACCAAAGAATCTGTGAAGAAACTAGACTATTCATTAATATTGATTTACTGGGATATATTAAGAAGTCCAAATTCTAGTTTTCTCCACCATAGCTCGTGGGACAATTCAAGGAGTCTTGTATAAAAATTTTAGGGCCCAAATCTAAGAACAAGGGGCCAAAATGATGCTTTAAAATCCAGCCCACCATTCTGGCCGAGAATAAAAATCTGTATAGTATGAAAAACATATCTCATGATTTAAGAATCCAATCGAGCTGAGATTTTTCGGTGTGAAATAGGAGATATAGGTGGCCGACTTTTCTAAAGAAACCATTCATATTTGAAGGAATATTCATATTCAAAAACCCTTTCACATTATGATCTTCCAAAAGACTTGATTGAAATGGACAGTTTTACTTTGTTTAATCATCCGGACATAACTTTTAATCCTTAAATCCAAATGACTCCAAATTTTGATATTAGTCGGAAAGATTTATTATCTACAACCTTTAAGAAGGATATTTCTCAATATTCGGCTGTCTTGATGCCCATATCTGCGATCCAAGTGGAGGGGTATTTTTGGATTGTAAACAGTCCACCACCTTGGTCTATAAATACATCCCCTACTCTTCTTTCAAAAGGGTTGGAATTTCAGAAGATAGGAGAACATATTAGCATGACCAAATCCTTGAAAAAGACTTGGGAGGACCTACCATACTCAAGTTCTCACTTGAGATACCTTTCCTCCTCTCTTTGTTTTCACTTACTTTCGTGTTCTTTGTTTTCGTAATCTTGTAAGTCTTTTTATTTGTAATTATGTTTTAATGAAAGTTTCTTATTCAATATCTCTTATTCTCATCCAACTTATATAGTTTAATATTTATTCTATTAAAATAGTTTAAATTCAGTTGAATCCCCTTCCCTTCTTTTGCTTCCTCATTCAATTGAAAATCTATTTTAAATTATCATCATCGTTCGTGTGTGTGTGTGTTCGACGCAAAAATCTTTCCTTATCCCTTTATTTATATTATCTTATTAATTTATCATAATAATCATTATAAATAGATTAGTAATAATTTTAATGGCTGGGTAAATCTTCAATTGGGGTGATTTATAATTTAGGTATGTTAAGTGATTGAGAGGTTTTTTCTCAACGAATGTTCTTTAAATTAATATTGTGTATGTTGAACTTTATATGTCATGGATTAATGAAATGTTTTGTTTAATATGTGGATTACATGGATTATTGGAACCAAAAATACACTACCATAAACAAGTAATGGGAAATATTATAAACCTAAGGTAAGTTATGGCTTGGATTAAATCTTTAACACTTGGAAATTCTGATCAAAATCATCTTTGACATTGGTGTTAATTTAATTCAATATAAAGAAAAGATCAAGGATATCACAAGCTTAACAACATAATGATGAACTCACCCCAATATTTATCAATTTTTTAAATAAAAAATCATCCATAAATTATTTCATAAGATCTGGAAACAAACCCCCCAATCAGAATACAATCAACTAAAAACAAACGACTATTTCAAAGTATCATCACCGAGAAAAGACTACTTTCACATGCACCTTTGGAACATATGCATATAGAAGAATGCCTTTTGGACTTTGCAATGCTATTGAAACATTCCATAGGTGTATGATGAGTATATTTTCTGAATTCATTGAACACTGCATGGAAGTCTTCATGGATGACTTCACCATTTATGGTGAGTCATTTGAATCTTGTTTGAATTCACTCTCTCTTGTCCTCCAAAAGTGTGTCAAGTGAAACCTTGTGTTAAATTTTGAAAAATGTCACTTCATGGTTGAAAATGGGATTGTTCTAGGGCACATAGTTTTAAAAGATAGTATTGAAGTCGATCCTGCCAAAATTGAAGTGATCCAATCACTTCCTGAACCCAACTCTGTTCGAGACATCCGTTAATTCCTCGGTCATGCAGGATTCAATAGGGAATTCATCCATTACTTCAGTAAAATTTTCCTCCCACTCACTCGTTTCCTCCAAAATTATGTCACTTTCCATTTTTATGAGGTTTTCAAGAGAGCCTTCATTGAACTCAAAACTGCTCTTACATCTGCCCCGATAACCTCTCCCCCAGATTGGTCATTACCCTTTGAGTTGATGTATGATGCTTCTGATAGAGCTGTTGGGGCTGTTATTTGATCAAAGAAGAGAATTAATTCCTCATGTCATCTATTATTCCTCAAAAACATTGGCTGAAACTCAATCTCACTACACTGTCACTAAAAAAGAACTTTTAGCAGTGGTTTTTTCCTTAGATAAATTCTGGTCCTATCTCCTAGGTGCCAAAATCATCATCTTCACACACGATTCTGCTATAAAGTTCTTACTCAAGAAAAGTGATTCCAAACCGAGGCTAATAAGATGGATCCTAATGCTCCAATAGTTTGACCTTGAAATAAAAGATAGACCAGGAAATGAAACCCTGTGGCTGACCACTTGAGTATAATTTCTAATTCTTCTCATTCTGAAATCATTGATCCAGAATTCCCCATTGAGAACCTTTCGTCTCTCACTCCAAAGTTACCATGGTATGCCCCAATTGTATATTACATTGTTTCTAGAGTTTTTCCTGAAATGTTTTCAAAAGAACAAAAATGAAGTTGAAAAGTGATTCAAAATACTATTTTTGGGAAGAAAATAAACTTTGGAAAACTGGGGCTGTCATGGTAATTAGGAGATGTGATGATAAAGATGAACATTCTTCCATATTAGAAGTATGTCACTCACTTCCAGGAGGTGGCCACTTTGGACCACAAAGGACCTCCCAAAATGTCCTAGACTCTGGATTCTTCTATCCTTCACACTTCAAGGACTCACATGTGTTCTTTCAATCATGTCCCACTTACCAAAAGTTTATCACAATCTCCAAAAGAAATGAAATTCCCCAAAATACCTTAATCTTTTGTAAAATCTTCGATGTTTGGGGCATCGATTTCATGGGACCATTTCACCCTTCCAATGGATTCTCATACATTCTTCTTGCAGTTGATTATGTTTCAGGGTGGGTCGAGGCCAAACCCACTAGAAAGGATGATTCCCATACTGTTAGTGAGTTCTGAAAGACACACATCTTCCATAGATTTGGCACACCTCGTGCCTTGATCAGTGACTTAGGAACCCTTTTTTGTAAGAAAACCATGGAATCTCTTTTGAAAAAGAATGGGGTTATACATAAAACTTCAACTGCATATTGTTGTACCCCACACTCTTTGATTTTCATGATCACAATCACTTTCATATGTGTTTAACTTTGTTTTTAAGTGTTGTGGATGATAGGAAAAAGATTGCCAAAGGATTGGCCCAAGAATGGACAAGAAGTGGACTGAAATTCAGTCCATCGGCCAACCGGTGTGATAGCACCGGCCAGCCGGTGGAACTGGCAGAGGCATTGCCCACTGCCAGGTTCCACCGGTCGACCGGTGGCTCTGTCACCGGTCGACCTGTGGCATCCAGCCCAAATAGTGTTTGCTACTGTCTTGACACCGGCCAGCCGGTGGCTCCTCCACCGGTCGACCGGTGGAGCCTGGATCAAGACTCTTCTTCTCTACCAAGGCACCGGCCAGCCGGTGGAGCTGTATCGGCCAGCCGGTAGCCCAGTCAAACTAGTCGTTGGCTTTGACCAGTCAACCTTCTTTTGGCCTCCAACGGCTCTTTTAGCCTCTCCAACGGCTCCGAAGCCTCCCCATGGGTTCCATGCCTATAAATAAAGGCCAAGGAAGCCCCGGAACCTAACCGGAACTATACGGAAGCCCACGGACATATTTTGCATCAATTGGCCAACCTCCGGTGACTTCCTCCAAGGGAACCCCAATAGCTCCAACAACTTCCACATCCAAGGAGCTCCTCCAAAGAAGCTTGGAAGCGGCCTTCAACATCTCCATCCAATCAAAGGTGCCCAAGGTTTCTCAAAATACGGTTTTTATTGTATATTTATTTTGAGCTTTAAATTTGGGTTTGTGCCTACAAACCCCAACACCTTTTCTCATCCTCCTTTCTTTGGGTTCTCACACCACCATTAAGGTGTGAAGAGGTTTCTTGAAGCCTTTCCTTTTAAAAGGCTTGTGTTTCGGTGAGCTAGCCTTCACCCGTTAAAAAGGCTAGTGGGTTCTTGCTAAACCATCAAAAGCAAGTGGGTTCTTGCTTAACCACTTAAAAGCAAGCTGTAATAGGTCCTAGTGCTACCTCAAAGCCTAGTGGGTTTCTTGCTAAAACCATTGAAAAGCAAGCGGTAGGAATCTCTCAACGGTTGAGTTGGGAGCGGAGACGTAGGCCGGGTTTTGGCCGAACTCCGTTATCAATTTTGTGTGTCTTGCCTCTTTATTTCCGCTGCACTTTCAACTTTGATTTTAATTTGTTAATCATTTTTAAAAGGCAATTCACCCCCCCTCTTGCCATCTTTTCCCCGTCTTTGTTCCGACCCAACAATTGGTATCAGAGGCAAAATTTGAATAATTCCCTAACCGGTTTCAAATTAAAGATCCTATTTTTTTTGATGGCTTCTACCACTTCTTCCTCTCAATCCCCCGAAGGTTTTTCTTTGGATCGTGCTCCATTCTTTGATGGAGCTGATTATTCTTTTTGGAAAACCCGCATGACCACATTTCTTAAAAGCATTGGTTATCCTATTTTTAAAATTGTCATGTATGGTTTCACCCTTTCTTCTCCCGATGAATCTCAATGGACCCCCGCTGACATTGCAAATTTCGAGCTTGATGGCAAAGCCATGAATGCTCTACATTGTGGTCTTGACCGAAATGTTTTTGATCATATTTCTTCTTGCACATCTTCTTACGATCTTTGGAAATTTTTAGAACTAACCTATGAAGGTACTATCAAGGCTCCAAAGCAAGAACCCGCTCAAAAGCTAGAACCCGCTCAAAAGCAAGAACCCGATGCAAAATCCGTACCCGCTTGCCCACCTCACAAGAAAAGGGCCAAGAAAAAGGAGAAGAAGAAGGCTTCAAAGGAAACATGGAGTGATAGCTCCACCTCTTCATTCTCCTCCTTCTCCTCGAGCGACCAAGGTAAAAAATGCCTAATGGAAAAACATGAGGTATCTTCCTCCTCTTCCTCCTCTTCCTCCTCTAGTTCTTCTAATTCATTGAATCATTTATCCTATGAAGAACTCTCGCACGCAAGAGATCAATTGGAAAAAGGTTTTCATGCTTTATCTTCAAAATTTGTTTCTTTGAAAAAGTCTTTCAAAAAACTCTCCTCCGAAAAAGAACAACTTCTCAAAGAGAAGGAGGAGATGTCCCTCAAAATCCAAAATTTCCCAAATGTTGATTCCATGGAATCAACCATCAAAGACCTAAGGGAGACCCTAGCCAAGTTCACCCAAGGTGAACAAAATTTGAACAATCTCCTAGGTTCCCAACGAATATCTAGAACCACCAATGGACTTGGCTATACCAACCAAGCCTCCTCCTCCCATGCACCCACTGTTTTTGTAAGGGGGAGCTCTTGTTATAAATTTTGTAATTATTGTAAAAAACCCGGGTACCTCATTTATGAATGTAATTGTAAAAACGCCCGGTATGGTCAACCCAAGAGTATTTTCTTTTCGGACGAATTTTATAGGAGAAGACCCGCTATGAGACAAGTTTGGATTGAAAAATCCCTTCTAGCGAGTCTCTCCGGGCCTAAAATCATCTCTTTTCAAAATCCCTCTCTCCGGTGACTTTTTGTTTTTATTTAGGGGGAGTTAGGATCTTTTAAGCTTTTTTGTGTATTCAAAATTTTTCCTTTCAATTTCAACACTTGGTTTCAAAACTCTCAATTTCAAAAATTTTCATTTGGTTTCAAATTTCAAAATTCAATTGGTTTTTGATTCAAAACTTTCAATTCAAACTGTTATTCAATTTTTGATTCAAAAATTTCAATTCAAACTGTTATTCAAATTCTCATTTCATTTCAAAAAATTTCAATTGATTTAAAATCTCTTTTTGTTTTTCAAAGTTTTCCCTCAATCAAATTTTTATGCCCCACGCTATTTTGATAATCACAAAGGGGGAGAATTTCTTGATTGATTGGGGGAGAATCTTTTCTCTCATGCTTAGTATTTATTTTCAATTTATCATTTAGGCATGCCTTTCATTTAAGTTTTTACATTGCTTTGATAAGTGATTGTGATCATCAAAATAGGGGGAGATTGTTGTACCCCACACTCTTTGATTTTCATGATCACAATCACTTTCATATGTGTTTAACTTTGTTTTTAAGTGTTGTGGATGATAGGAAAAAGATTGCCAAAGGATTGGCCCAAGAATGGACAAGAAGTGGACTGAAATTCAGTCCATCGGCCAACCGGTGTGATAGCACCGGCCAGCCGGTGGAACTGGCAGAGGCATTGCCCACTGCCAGGTTCCACCGGTCGACCGGTGGCTCTGTCACCGGTCGACCTGTGGCATCCAGCCCAAATAGTGTTTGCTACTGTCTTGACACCGGCCAGCCGGTGGGTCCTCCACCGGTCGACCGGTGGAGCCTGGATCAAGACTCTTCTTCTCTACCAAGGCACCGTCCAGCCGGTGGAGCTGTACCGGCCAGCCGGTAGCCCAGTCAAACTAGTCGTTGGCTTTGACCAGTCAACCTTATTTTGGCCTCCAACGGCTCTTTTAGCCTCTCCAACGGCTCCGAAGCCTCCCCATGGGTTCCATGCCTATAAATAAAGGCCAAGGAAGCCCCGGAACCTAACCGGAACTATACGGAAGCCCACGGACATATTTTGCATCAATTGGCCAACCTCCGGCGACTTCCTCCAAGGGAACCCCAATAGCTCCAACAACTTCCACATCCAAGGAGCTCCTCCAAAGAAGCTTGGAAGCAGCCTTCAACATCTCCATCCAATCAAAGGCGCCCAAGGTTTCTCAAAATACGGTTTTTATTGTATATTTATTTTGAGCTTTAAATTTGGGTTTGTGCCTACAAACCCCAACACCTTTTCTCATCCTCCTTTCTTTGGGTTCTCACACCACCATTAAGGTGTGAAGAGGTTTCTTGAAGCCTTTCCTTTTAAAAGGCTTGTGTTTCGGTGAGCTAGCCTTCACCCGTTAAAAAGGCTAGTGGGTTCTTGCTAAACCATCAAAAGCAAGTGGGTTCTTGCTTAACCACTTAAAAGCAAGCTGTAATAGGTCCTAGTGCTACCTCAAAGCCTAGTGGGTTTCTTGCTAAAACCATTGAAAAGCAAGCGGTAGGAATCTCTCAACGGTTGAGTTGGGAGCGGAGACGTAAGCCGGGTTTTGGCCGAACTCCGTTATCAATTTTGTGTGTCTTGCCTCTTTATTTCCGCTGCACTTTCAACTTTGATTTTAATTTGTTAATCATTTTTAAAAGGCAATTCACCCCCCCTCTTGCCATCTTTTCCCCGTCTTTGTTCCGACCCAACACATATCACCCTCAAACAAATGGCATGGCTGAAATTTCTAATAGGGAAGTGAAAAGAGTGCTTGAGAGAATTGTAAAACCCCCCAGAAAAGACTGGCCTGAAAGACTTGGTGAAGCACTTTGGGCTTATCAAACTGCCTATAAAAAACCCATTGGGATGTCTCATTTTAGGCTAGTTTTTGGTAAAGCGTGTCACTTACCAGTTGAAATACAATATAAGTCTTTTTGGGCTGTGAAAACCTATAATTTTGATTGTGAAAAATCTGGTGAAGAAATATTGTAGCAATTGGCTAAACTGGAGGAGCTTCGACTTGTATCCTATGAGAATTCCAATCTGTACAAAGAGAAGGCTAAGGTACTCCATGATATACACATCCTGAGAAAGGTATTTTATAAAGGTGAAAAGGTAATTCTCTTCAATTCTAGATTTCAGCTTCACCCAGGTAAGCTTAATTCTCGTTGGGAAGGTCCTTTTGATATTACTAATGTTTACCCATTTGGTGCAGTGCAAGTCCAAGACCCCTCTTCCAAAAGTACATTCACGGTTAATGGACATTAGTTAAATCATCACTATGAGAGGACACACAATCCTGGATCATCATCTACTTCCATTGGATACCCAACTTCTCCAGTCAACCCACCACCGGATGGAGACGACGACCCACCAAATCTAAACCAGGGGGAACCTCTTTCCCTTTAACTCTCTCTCTATCTCTTACCCACTCTACCTCATTCTTATTCTTCATCTCTATTTCAGTTTTTTTACCACTTTCTTTATCAAAAGCTTTCTTTTCAATTTTTATTTTGTCTGGGTGTATCTTTATAAAAACACAAAAACAAAAAAAAACTTAAAAAAAACAATCACTTAAAACAAATAAAAAAACTCAAGAGTCATGATTACTCACCTTCTAAATTTGAAATTTTGTCCAACCATTTTGGGGAGTTAACAGACATGTTTTCATCTAAAAAATTTTGTCTTTTCATCCTGACTTTGGATAAATAATTTTGTGTCAAAATTAAAAAATTTTGAATGCTCAATTTTTTATTTGGAAAATGCTTTTCCCGAACCATGAGGAACAACGTTTTCTTTCATGCCAAGGCCACCTATGGCTATCTTTTCACAATGTGTGTTTTCACCCCCATTTGTGAGTCTTGATTTTTTGGACCTTCAAGCTGAATTTCATACCTTAGTGTGTATTAATATGATAGGGGAATTTTTCTTAACCACATGAGAATTATAATAGCCAAATAGCCTCCCATTAACCATACATTAATCCTTCTTTTGAAAGCCCCTTCGAGCCTATGAAAACCTTTTCTTTGATATCCACATTATGAGCCCAATACCTTTTCCCGCCCAATATCAACATGGATTTTCAGTGCATAATTTTTCAAAATCTAAGTGTGGGGGGGATGGCTTTCATTTTGAGTACCCTTTTTTGATTTCACCATGTTATCATATGCTTGAGGGAAAGCATCCATTTCAGCGTGGGGGAGAGTTTATCATTCAGTTTGTTTTGGGTAATGTAATTTACTCCCATTTATGTAATTTTGTAAATTTTATTGACAAGTGTTCAAAAATAATAATAAAAAATGATGAAAAAAATCAAAAAAAAAATGAAAAAATGGGTTGTGTCTTGGGTAGGTCAAAAATCACTATTTCTCAGCCTTTGATCTTGTTATAAATATTACAATTAGTGTCATGAGGAGATCAAACATGGGTTGGGATATGAGTGTGAGATATTTTTCATGGTCATCTTTCGAAAAAACAAAGAGAAAAAAAAGAAAAAAAAGAAAAAACTTGCATTATATTATTATTGGGAGATGTTTTGTGGTTTGTAAATATTTCATCTTCTCATCCCCTTAAAATTATCATCCTGTATTGTGTATTTATTCACACAATCATTCCCTTTTAAATAGGTGTTTTCATTCCCTTCAACATTTTATTTCAAAAAAATGTGCATTGTTTTTCTATGTTGGCGTTTTACCCTTCTTATTCTCTCTTAGACATTATATTACTACCATCCCCTAGCCATAGAAAAACCCCTTAAAAATACCTCTTGATTATTTTTCACTTTGGATAGGGATTGGAAGCTGAGAGCTCTTAAAAACCCTAAGATTTTTACTTTTGGTTGGTGAAAGAGTGAACCTCCAAAAATGAATTTTATCATCTTGAGAGGTGTGAGTTTTGAGTGTCCACATTTTCCATTTCTAAATTTGAGCATGGAAAAAATGAATTAGTTTTGAAACATTATTTCTGTAACAACTATTGGTGGAATTCAAAATGGATGAGTGAAATAGTCTAAACCTCCCCTGATTGGATAAAACAAAATTTTAATATTTGTTGGTGAGTAAAAATGATTTTGTTATGTTTTTAAATTTGTTGAACATGAGGACATGTACAATACTAAGTGTGGGGGAGTTGATTTTGTTAATATTTTCACGTCTCATTATATACTCCCTTTACTGAATTTATAATGAAATGTGCATAATTTGTGTGAAATATTAATGTTTTAATATTACGTATAATTTTTGAGCATTTTTTGAAGTAGTCCAATTGAGTTAGTTTACCATTTTATTTATCAATCTCACTATACTGATCCAAATTGTGTGGTTATTATTTTTTAATATTCTCCTTTAAATATAAAACATTTCATTAGTAGGTACCATGAGCCAATTCTGCCATTTGAAGGGTCATATGGTCCTCACAAACAAGATCAAAGAATCTGTGAAGAAACTAGACTATTCATGAATATTGATTTACTGGGCTACATGGAGAAGTCCAAATTCTATTTTTCTCCACCATAGTTTGGGGGAAAATTCAAGGAGTCTTGTATAAATATTTTAGGGCCCAAATCTAAGAACAAGGGGCCAAAATGATGCTTTAAAATCTAGCCCACCATTCTGGAAGAGAATTAAAATCAGTATAGTATGCAAAACATATCTCATGATTTAAGAATCCAATAGAGCTGATATTTTTCGGTGTTAAAGAGGATATATAGGTGGCCGACTTTGTTGATTAAACCATTCATATTTGAATGCATATTCATATTCAAAAACCCTTTCACATTATGGACTTCCAAAAGACTCGATTGAAATGGACAGTTTTACTTTGTTTAATCATCCGGACATAACTTTTAATACTTAAGTCCAAATGACTCCAAATTTTGATATTAGTTGGAATGATTTATTATATAAAACTTTTAAGAAGGATATTTTCCAATATTCAGCTATCTTGATGCCCATATCTACGATCCAAGTGGAGGGGTATTTCTGGATTGTAAACAGGCCACCACCTTGGGCTATAAATACATCCCCTACTCTTATTTCAAAAGGGTTGGAATTTCAGAATATAGGAGAACATATTAGAACGAACAAAGCCTTTAAAAAGGCTTAGTAGGACCTACCATACTCATGTTTTCACTTGAGATACCTTTCCTCCTCTCTTTGTTTTCACTTACTTTCGTGTTCTTTGTTTTTGTAATCTTGTAAGTCTTTTTATTTGTAATTATGTTTTAAAGCAAGTTTATTCTTAAATATCTCTTATTCTCATCCAACTTCTATAGTTTAATATTTATGCTCTAAAAATAGTTTAAATTCAGTTGAATCCCCTTCCCTTCTTTTTCTTCCTCATTCAATAGAAAATCTGTTTTTAATTATCATCACCGTTCATGTGTGTGTGTGTTCAACGCAAAAATATTTTCTTATCCCTTTATTTATATTATCTCATTAATTTATAATAATAATCATTATAAACAGATTAGTAATCATTTTAATGGCTGGGTAAATCTTTAATTGGGGTGAGTTATAATTTAGGTATGTTAAGTGATTGAGAGGTTTTTTCTCAACGAATGTTCTTTAAATTAATATTGTGTATGTTGAACTTTATATGTCATGGATTAATGACATGTTTTGTTTAATATGTGGATTCCATGGATTATTGGAACCACAAATACAATACCATAAACAAGTAATGGGAATGATTATAAACCTATGTTAAGTTACGTCTTGGATTAAATCTTTAACACTTGGGAATTCTGATCAAAATCATCTTGTGACATTGGTTTTAATTTAATGCAATATAAAGCAAAGATAAAGGATATCACAAGCTTAACTACATAATGATGAACTCACCCCAATCTTTATCAATTTGTTAAATAAAAAATCATCCATAAATTATTTCATAAGCTCTGCAAACAAACCCCTCAATCAGAATACAATCAACTAAAAACAAACGACTATTTCAAAGTATCATCGCCGAGAAAAGACTACTTTCACATGCACCTTTGGAAAATATGCATATAGAAGAATGCCTTTTGGAATTTTCAATGCTCCTGAAACATTCCAGAGGTGTATGATGAGTATCGTTTCTGAATTCATTGACCACTTCATGGAAGCCTTCATGGATGACTTCACCATTTATGGAGAGTCATTTGAATCTTGTTTGAATTCACTCTCTCTTGTCCTCCAAAAGTGTGTCAAGTGCAACCTTGTGTTAAATTTTGAAAAATGTCACTTCATGGTTGAAAATGGGATTGTTCTAGGGAACATAGTTTCAAAATATGGTATTGAAGTCGATCCTACCAAAATTGAAGTGATCCAATCACTTCCTGAACCCAACTCTGTTCGAGACATCCGTTCATTCCTCGGTCATGCTGGATTCAATAGGGAATTCATCCATAACTTCAGTAAAATTTCCCTCACACTCACACATTTTCTCCAAAATGATGTCACTTTCCATTTTGATGAGGTTTTCAAGAGAGCCTTCATTGAACTCAAAACTGCTCTTACATCTGCCCCGATAACCTCTCCCCCCCAGATTGGTCATTACCCTTTGAGTTGATGTGTGATGCTTCTGATAGAGCTGTTGGGGCTGTTCTTGGTCAAAGAGGAGAAAGAATTCCTCATGTCTTCTATTATGCCTCAAAAACATTGGCTGAAACTCAATCTCACTACACTGTCACTAAAAAAGAACTTTTAGCATTGGTTTTCCCTCAGATAAATTCCGGTCCTTTCTCCTAGGTGCCAAAATCATCATCTTCACAGACCTTTCTACTATAATGTTCTTAATCAAGAAAAGTGATTCCAAACCGAGGATAATAATATGGATCCTAATGCTCCAAGAGTTTGACCTTGAAATCAAAGATAGACTAGGAAAAGAAAACCCTGCAGCTGATCACTTGAGTAGAATTTCTAATTCTTCTCATTCTGAAATCATTGATCCAGAATTCCCCATTGAGAATCTTTCGTCTCTCACTCCAAAGTTACCATGGTATGCCCCAATTGTAAATTACTTGGTTTCTGGTGTTTTTCCTGAAAAGTTTTCAAAAGAACAAAAATGAAGTTGAAAAGTGATTCAAAATACTATTTTTGGGAAGAAAATAAACTTTGTAAAACTGGGGCTGTCATGGTAATTAGGATATGTGTTGATAAAGATGAACATTCTTCCATATTAGAATTCTGTCACTCCTTCCAGGAGGTGGCCACTTTGGGCCACAAAGGACCTCCCGAAAGGTCCTAGACTCTGGATTCTTTTATCCTTTACTCTTCAAGGACTCACATGAATTCTTTCAATCATGTCCCACTTACCAAAATTTTAGCAAAATCTCCAGAAGAAATGAAATTCCCACAAATCCCTTAATCTTTTTTAAAATCTTCGATGTTTGGGGCATCGATTTCATGGGACCATTTCCCCCTTCCAATGGATTCTCATACATTCTTCTTGCAGTCGATTATGTTTCAAGGTGGGTTGAGGACAAACCCACTAGAAAGGATTATTCCCATACTGTTAGTGAGTTCCTAAAGACACAAATCTTCCATAGATTTGGCACATCTCGTGCCTTGATCGGTGACTTAGGAACCCATTTTTTGTAACAAAACCATGGAATCTCTTTTGAAAAATAATGGGGTTGTACATAAAACTTCAACTGCATATCACCCTCAAACAAATGGCATGGCTGAACTTTTTAATAGGGAAGTGAAAAGAGTGCTTGAGAGAATTGTAAAACCCACCAGAAAAGACTGGCCTAAAAGACTTGGTGAAGCACTTTGGGCTTATCAAACTGCCTATAAAACACCCATTGGGATGTATCCTTTTAGTCTAGTTTTTGGTAAAGCGTGTCACTTACCAGTTGAAATCGAATATAAGTCTTTTTGGGCTATGAAAACCTATAATTTTGATTGTGAAAAATCTGGTGAAGAAATATTGTTGCAATTGGCTAAACTGGAGGAGCTTCGACTTGTATCCTATGAGAATTCTAATCTGTACAAAGAGAAGGCTAAGGTACTCCATGACAGACACATCCTAATAAAGGTATTTCATAAAGGTGAAAAGGTAATTCTCTTCAATTCTTGATTTTGGCTTCACCCAGGTAAGCTTAATTCTCATTGGGAAGGTCCTTTTGTTATTACTAATGTTTACCCATTTGGTGCAGTGCAAGTCCAAGACCCCTCTTCCAAAAGGACATTCATGGTTAATGGACATAGGTTAAAGGATCACTATGAGAGGACACACAATCTTGGATCATCATCTACTTCCATTGGACACCCAACTTCTCCAGTCAACCCACCACCGGATGGAGACGACGACCCCCCAAATCTAAACTAGGGGCACCTCTTTCCCTTTAACTCTCTCTCTATCTCTTCCTCTCTCTACCTATTTCTTCTTATTCCTCTCTATTTCAATTTTTTTACCACTTTCTTTATCAAAAACTTTCATTTCAGTTTTTCTTTTGTGTGGGTGTATCTTTATAAAAACACAAAAAAAAAACTTTAAAAAAAATCACTTAAAACAAATAAATAAAACTCAAGAGTCATGATTACTCACCTTCTAATTTGGAAATTTTGTCAAACCATTTTGTGGAGTTAACAGACATTTTTTCATCTCAAAAATATTGTCTTTTCATCCTAACTTTGCATAAAGAATTTTGTGTCAAAATTAACAAATTTTGAATGCTCAATTTTTCATTTGGAAAATGGTTTTCCCGAACCGTGAGGAACAACATTTGCTTTCATCCCAGGGCCACCTATGGCCATCTTTTCAAAATGTGTGTTTTCACCCCCATTTGTGAGTCTTGAGTTTGTGGACCTTTGATCTTAATTTCCTACCTTTGTGTGTGTTAATATGATAGGGGAATTTTTCTGAACCACATGAGAATTATAATAGCCAAATAGCCTCCCATTAACTATACATTAATCCTCCTTTTGAAAGCCCCTTAGAGCCTATTAAAACCTTTTCTTTGATAGCCACATTACGAGCCCAATACCTTTTCCCACCCAATATCAACATGGATTTTCATTGCATAATTTTTTGAAATTTAAGTGTGGGGGGGATGGCTTTCATTTTGGGTACCCTTTGTTGATTTCACCATGTTATCATATGCTTGAGGGAAAGAATCCATTTCATTATGGGGGAGAGGTTATCATTCAGTTTGTTTTGGGGAATGTAATGTACTCCCATTTATGTAATTTTTTAAATATTATTGACAAGTGTTCAAAAAATGATAAAAAAAATAAATAAAAAATGAAAAAATGGGTTGTTCCTTGGGTAGGTCAAAAATCACTATTTCTCATCCTTTGATCTTGTTATAACTATTACAATTAGTGTTGCGAGGAGATCAAACATGGGTTGGGATATGAGTTTGAGATTTGTTTCAAGGTCAACTTTCGAAAAAACAAAGAGAAAAAAAGAAAAAAAAGAAAACACTTCCATTATATTCTTATTGGGAGAAGTTTTGTGTTTTGTAAATATTTCATCTTCTCATCCCCTTAAAATTCTCATCCTCTATTGTGTCTTTATTCACACAATCATTCCCTTGTAAATATGTGTTTTCATTCCCTTCCACATTTTATTTCAATAAAAATGTGCATTGTTTTTCTATATTGGTGTTTTACCGCTCTTCTTCTCTCTTGGACATTATATTACTACCATCCCATAGCCACATAAAAACCCCTTAAGAAGGCCTCTTGATTCATTTGCACTTTGGATTGAGATTGGAAGCTGAGAGCTCTTACAAACTCTAAGATTTTTACTTTTGGTTGATGAAAGAGCGAACCTCCACAAATGAATTTTATCATCTTGAGAGGTGTGTGTTTTGAGTGTCCACATTTTCCATTTTTAAATTTGAGCATGGAAAAAATGAATTAGTTTTGAAACACTGTTTCTGTAACAACTAGTGGTGGAATTCAAAATGGATGAGTGAAATGGTTTAAACCTCCCCTGATTGGATAAACCAAAATTTTAATATTTCTTGGTGAGTAAAAATGATTTTGTTATGTTTTTTATATTTGTTGAACATGAGGACATGCACAATACTAAGTGTGGAGGAGTTCATGTTTTTAATATTTTCATGTTAGATTATATACTCTATTTACTGAATTTATAATGAAATGTGCATAATTTGTGTGAAATATTAATGTTTTAATATTAAGTATAATTTTTGAGCATTTTTAGAAGTAGTCCAATTGAGTCAGTTTACCATTTTATTTATAAATCTCACTCTACTAATCCAAATTGTGGGGTTATTGTTTTTTATTATTCTCCATTAAATATAAAACATTTCATTAGTAGGTACCATGATCCAATTCTGCCATTTGAAGGGTCATATGGTCCTCACAAACAAGGCCAAAGAATCTGTGAAGAAACTGGACTATTCATGAAGATTGATTTACTGGGCTACATGCAGAAGTCCAAATTCTATTATTCTCCACCATAGTTCGGGGGACAATTCAAGGAGTCTTTTATAAAAATTTTAGGGCCCAAATCTAAGAAAAATGGGCCTAAATGATGCTTTTAAATCCAGCCCACCATTCTGGACGAGAATTAAAATCATTATAGTATGCAAGCCATATCTCATGATTTAAGAATCCAATAGAGCTGATATTTTTCAGTGTGAAAGAGGAGGTATAGGTGGCCTACTTTGTTTAATAAACACTTCGGATTTGAAGGCATATTCATATTCAAAAACCCTTTCACATCCTAAAATTCCAAAAGACTGGATTGAAATGGACAGTTTTACTTTCTTTAACCAACAGGACATAACATTTTATACTCCAATCCAAATGACTCCAAATTTTGAGATTACTCTTAAAACTTTATTATCTACAACTTTTAAGAAGGATATTGCTCGATATTCGTCTGTCTTGGTGTCCATATCGGCGATCCAAGTGGAGGGGTATTTCTGGATTGTAAACAGTCCACCACCTTGGGATATAAATACATCCCCTCCTCTCCTTTAAAAAGGGTTGACATTTAAGAAGAGAGGAGAACATATTGGCATGACCAAAGCCTTTCCAAAGGCTTGGGATGACCTTTCATACTCATGTTTTCACTTGAGAGACCTTTCCTCCTCTCTTTGTTTTCACTTACTTTGGTGTTCTTTGTTTTTGTAATCTTGTAAGTCTCTTTCTTTGTAATTCTGTTTTAATGCAAGTTTCTTCTTAAATATATCTTATTCTAATCCAACTTCTATAGTTTAATATTTATGTTCTTAAAATATTTTAAATTCAGTTGAATCCCCATCCCTTCTTTTGCTTCCTCATTCAATCGAAAATCCTTTTTTAATTATCATCATCGTTCGTGTGTGTGTGTGTTCGACACAAAAATCTTTTCTTATCCCTTTCTTTATCTTATCTTATTAATTTATCATAATAATCATTATAACCAGATTAGTAATCATTTTAATGTATGGGTAAATTTTAATTGGGGTGAGTTATAATTTAGGTATGTTAAGTGATTGAGAGGTTTTTGCTCAACGAATGTTCCTTAAATTAATATTGTGTATGTTGAACTTTATATGTCATGGATTAATGACATGTTTTGTTTAATATGTGGATTTCATTGATTATTGGAACCAAAAATACAATACCATAAAAAAGTAATGGTAATTATTATAAACCTAAGTTAATTTACGGCATGGATTAAAGCTTTAACACTTAGGAATTCTGATCAAAATCATCTTGTGACATGAGTGTTAATTTAATGAAATATAAAGAAAATATCAAGGATATCACAAGATTAACTAACTAATGATTAACTCACCCCAATATTTATCAATTTGTAAAATCAAACATCATCCATAAATTATTTCATAAGCTCTGCAAACAAACCCCCCAATCAGAATACAATCAACTAAAAACAAACAACTATTTCAAAGTATCATCGCCGAGGATTCGACCCGAGTGCTTCTATACACATTAGCAGAGCACCAGAACTTTGACCGGTCGATATGAGACAATCGGTCATGGGTTTCACCACTACCCATCCCCACTGGAGGGTAAACTAGGAACTGGTCCGAAAAATCTGCGCTGCCCGCGCCATCACTGGGTGTCGCTAACATCGTGACCATTCGTTGGGTCAGAGTGCATCAAAGAGACCTCCAACCAACGACCTTTAATATTTCCACATTTAATAAGATCTCTAATGAGTCTATTCACACCCGAAACGATCACACCACTACAATCCTTGTGGAAAACCACGCGAGATAGACTACTCATTCCCCTGGAACGGATCCCTGATGGAAAAGTTGTTCACCACCACTTTAGGACCGCACAGTGACTCGTGGAGCCCACTATCAGTTTTGAAAGAGGTTGGGTGGACTGAACCATTGAGATGGCCTCGAAAAAACACGTCAAAATGACTATTCATCCACCCTAAGAAGACACTAGATGAAAACGTCACAAAACACTACACGTCGCTTAAATGGCAGCCCGTAGGGCTCACATCTCAACTCCGACTTCAATGCCCAAGACCATACTAGAAATCTCTTCCTAGACTCTAGGGTCTCGAAGCCACTGACGACACTCAAATTGGACATCAGATGTGTCCGCGCCATCCAAAACAAGAACCTTGGAAAAACGCCAATCCACTTAATGGGAGTTTCGCACCACCGACGCCCCCGTCTTGGGAATTAAAACCCCCAAAACCATCTCAAAGGATTCGTCTTGAGTCGAGGATTACACTTCCATAGAATACACACAAAACAGACACCATTAGAGAAAATTACGGGTGTCCAAAGTCAGAGGGGGCGAACCCCTTGGGCTGGCCCAGTCTAGGACGACCCAGCTCGCAGCGCCAGCCCGCAGCTCAGCTGCGCGGCCCGGCTGTGAACCCCGGGTCCACGTAGCACCGACCGGCCCTCTTGGAATGTTTCATTATTCTATGGATACCTGCCAAAGGCGGGTCTTGGTCCCTGCTTGGGGTCGCGCACCGCGACCCCGGTCCGCCTCATCGTCGACCTCGCCTGCCGCCTGGAGCCACCTGGAGCCGCTGCCACGCCGCGCGAAGCCACCACCAAAGAGGATCCCGTCACCACGCCGCCATCCTGGAAAGCCTCCGCTACCACTGGAACCACGCCGCCACCACCGCCACTCACCGGACCTCGCTGGAACTGCCGGAAAAAGGAAAAAACGGCCGGGAAACTTCTCGGGGCCACCTCGGATGCCCTGAGACTCAAAAAAATTTGATCTGAAAGGATAGTTGGGAAGATAAAATCAATCCCTATGCAACCAGGTTCTTTGATCAACGACCAAACAACAATTTGACATAGGAAATTAAATTTAATGACAAATCAGAAACCAAAATGAAGAACGAAACCTCCTACCTCATTGGGCGTAGCCCATAGCTTCACAATTGGTCCACCGGAGACACCACACCTTACCAGAGTGGTGGAGGAGAGGGAGGAGCTCTTTGGGAGGAAATTACAAGGAGGTGAGAAAGTGGGAGAAGAGGGTGGGGGTTGTGTTTAAATAGAAAAATACTTAAACCCCCCGCCCGTAGACCCCGTACCCGAACATTCAGTAGGGTCAGGGTTAAGCCGCCCCTAGGGTAAAAACCACATTCTGAGCACAACGGTGGTCTCAGAATTTTAATTCAAGCCTCCGTTCAAAAGTTGTAATTTCCACGCTTGATGCCACTAAATTACGAAAATGCCTCTGGTGGCGTTTTTCACAGAAGGGCCGCACCCGCGAAAGTTATACCCCTACTAGGGTAAACGACATGTTCTGAACTCAATGGTGCCCTCCGTTTACCATACGAGAAACCGTTTAGGAGTTAATCTATTTATTTATCCCGTCCAATGTGAATGTGCATAAATTTTAATTCCAGCCACACTAGGGCACAGAATCACACGCTGTCTGAATGTCCTGCTTTGGAAAAACATCAAGAAATACGCAAAAGACTTATAGGTTCAAACTCGGGGTTCTTAAAGAGAGATTGGATGGAATGATAACAAGACACTTGAGAACATCATATGTCCGTGACAGGCATCAAATTCTTCTTATATGAGGTCGATCTATGATAGGAGGTATGGTGGTCCTTGCCTACTAAACCGGTGACTGACTGGTGCAAGGAATATCTCGTTGCTCACTAGTCAAGGCCTACAGAGTGACGACTGAATGAGGGCCTGATGACTAAGACCAGTTTGTAGCAAAGTGTGGCTAGTTACTATGCAGTCAAGGTGGCTCCTCTTGATCCAATAACACAAAAAGTTGCGAAGGAAGACCTGATGACATTGAATGAGAAGGCTCCACATGCTGAGCATTGCGCTAGGAATGCTTCCTGGTTTCAGTAGCATGTATAGACTGGCTGGAAATACTGATCAAGGCACTTCGACGACCCATATTTTCATGGCTCTTTCGATGCTGGAAATGACTGGGGACATTGGGAGGATCCACCTAGCACTCCTCATCGTTATAAATCATGTATGGGTTTACTAGATCTAGAGTATTAACTGAGGTGTACCCTTGACTATCTCTTGA
The DNA here is from genome assembly GCA_963277665.1 of Viscum album. Lineage (NCBI taxonomy): Eukaryota > Viridiplantae > Streptophyta > Magnoliopsida > Santalales > Viscaceae > Viscum > Viscum album. The sequence goes on from OY728152.1 coordinate 2,093,519,335, forward strand.
AGAGTCATACACTACTGGACATATTCTGGGAGGAATTTCCATCTATGGGGGAATTAAATCACTGAGAGTATAGAATGATGATGGAATTGGTAGGGGACTTTGTTTTCCCTTGCACCCTCAGTGTTTGCTCTTATAAGAAGGGGAAGACTGAGACGACGATGAAGAAGTGGTAGCTGCGGCTTTTGAAGGTTTTGACCGATTCAGGAATGCTCGAATAACACAATGGGAATGAGAGACTATTTTACGAGCCATCCAGTCATCATACTTTGGGGACCCATGGTTAGAATCCTTATGATGCTCGCCTTCACTGTCACTGCTGCTGTTTTGCTTCACGAAGACACATTTTACCCATGATGAAGCTGGGCCAAACCAGACTATTTTTTTATCCACCTTGTCTTGAATCAAGACTTTAAACACATAACACTATTTGAGGGTGTGCCCCAATATCCAGTGATAGGGGCAGAAATTAGGGCGATCAGTGAGGTTATCCACTTCTTGCCTCCTACACTTAGGAAAATTTACAATCCCCTATTCTAAGGCACTACATAAGTAACTGGGTACATGAGCATAATTGAATGAGTAGGTTTAGTTTTTCCTATCCGAGAAGGGGTCCCTCAGAGCTTGACCCTGACGAGGGGCTAGAGGATCCTATCAAGGAGGTGGATCCTGGTTATCTTACCTAGGTAGTGGCAGCGCATTGCACGGGGGCACCTGCCGATTATGAGGTGGGAACTGCTGGGTCGGAGGCTGTGGAGGCATCTCCACTAGTAAAAAATATAGTTTCCTGGGGGCCTCTATTTGAGCCACTATGGCAGTCTCGGCCCTGGAGGTCCTTCTCACGGGGATCGCAGGAGGCAATGGACATGCTTGGATGGCATGTTACAAGTATTCTTCAAGGTGTAGGGCCTTATTAGAGAAGATTAAGAATCCCCTGGGGTAGTTCTGGGTGATCAAAGGGGGGAATAGTTCTATCTTGACATTCCCTATGCACATCTTCAGTAGTTTCTCATGAGTCTATGGCATGTCAAGAGAGTATGTGAGCCTTTTCCACTAATCGATAAAGTATGCAATGCTCTCAACAGGCCTCTTATTTTACTTAAATAGGTCCATGGTACTAGTCTTTCGAGTGGTGGAACTGAACTGGTAGAGAAATTTCATATGGAGGTCTTCCCTGCTAGCTATTGATCCGATGGAGAGATGGTTGTACCAGAAGAACATTGGCCCCTCTAATGTCTGTATGAAACATTGGATTTTGGCGACTTCCTGATGCACTGGGGCTCCCAACATGGGTCCACATATTGAGATAAAGTGGTCCATGTGCTACAGCGGGTCCCCTGTTTCATTGAAGGGGGGAAAATGGGATTTATGAAACCCAGGTGTGCTGGAATATCATACACCCATGCCGGACATGGATTTCCATCAGGTGGGATTTCCAACTGTTGAGTCTCTAATGCCACAAGATGGGAAATGAGTGCTACCATTAGATCATTTGGGTAGGGGTTCCTGTCTTGATGGGGATCCCTAACCACCGGTGCATTGGTAGGTTCTTCAACATAATAACTAGGACCAATGACTCATGGAGTAGCTGGAAGAATAACCTGTGGAGCAGTTGGGGGAACCAGTGTTGAAATAGTGGGTGCCCTAGACCCAACTATTATGTGCTTTTGATTACCATATCGTGTATAGAGTTAACTATGCATGATGTCATCTTACCATTATAGTGTAGACTTTTCTGCGTCCACTATTGAAATGGTAATGTCCAAAGATTAATTATCGTATCGAAAGGTTATAGCAGTTCCCAGGCTATAATGAGAACCTCTAGATACTATGACATTAATCTTAAATATATGTTCTATGGTCTAGATACATCTTACTAATTGTACATAGTAGATGTCTGACCATCAGGTGCTGGGGGGCTCATAAGCATTGAGACTTCTTCTCATGAAGTTCGCACTTGGTGATCTCTAGTAGTGAGATCATGAGGACTGACCTGCCAATAGGAACACCACATGTTTCAGGTGTCATTGGATGTTCCTATCTACGATCATGTGTAATGGTCTTCTGACTTGAGATCATTACCAATGTATGTCATTTGATCGCGTACTTTGATGCAAGACGAAAACCATGGCAATAAAGTCGTGGCGAGGTAGTTTGTGTCGGGTGCGTCATTAGTGGCATGTCATTGGTTGAATGGTCAAGAAAGGATTTGTCGCTTCCGGGTTATGGAAGTAATATATCTCTGGCCATGTTGATATGGATGGCAGTACTTTTATAAGACCATGGCCATGGCAGTCGAGGGTAAATCCGTCCAGTTACATCAACAAACAATAAAGCAAGAAAAGGGCGATGACACAAGAGTGCGTCTTGCTTTATGAGATATTATAGACAAAGAGATTATATTACACAGTGAGTGTTCGTAGGTTGGTTGTCGCTGCTGTGACAATCCTTATTTCTTCAGTGGCCATGATGGGTTGCTAGATCCCGCTCTTGGTCTGTGAATACTATTCACGGCTGTCGAAATAAGGGCCTAGAGGGTCACACACAATAGCGTATTCAAGAATTTGCCCTATTCAGTTGAATAGGAGTATTGGACATAGTGGGCCCCGCCCTAGGGGTCCGGGAATTGTCCAAAGTTAAACGATCACCAATGCGATAAATATATTCATATTATTCGAGTTTAGAATAATGAGTATTGAATTTATTTATTAAATGTATTTACGAGTTTTAAGTAAATACATGAAAAAAATGTTAATTGACGAATATTAAATTATTCAAGGTTCAATTAATATTTATGGGAGTGACGAGTCGGGTTAATGACTTAATTATTATCATGTAATATATTTTAATATATTACAAGTAAATGATAATAATATTTATGGCTCAGTTTAGTAGTCATAAAATGTCGTTAATAGTGCGTTAAGTATTCGGGGCTGGCAAGGCGATACCGGATATTTTAATTGAGCACTATAAATATAAGAGGAGGGGACATTGCCAAATACTATTCATGGAGTTTATCTCTCCTCTCCTCTCTCTCACATTCTAGAGAAAGATGCTCTGGATCCAAGGAGCTCGGATGGAGCTCTCTCTCGGGCATCGCTAGCGAAGCGATACGGTGGTCGTTGGAGCATCGAAGGCATCGTCGCAGATCCGCGCTAGCACCCGGATTACGACGAACGGCGCTCCCGCAGATTCCTTGAAGCGCGTGTGGACGATCTAGAGGAATTCGGCTTCGGATTCTTCGAGCAGCGATCGACAACGACGATCAGACGTCGTGCGCAGCTTTGGATTCAAACCAGGTATTTTACAGTTTAATTTTGTGCTTAAAATCCTCCACGCGTGGTCCTCGGCTTTGACCGGGCTGCCCTTCACCGACGTCAGCAAGTTTACGGCGAACGGCGGTGGAAAAATTTTAAAAACCCACCTATTTGGGGCTTCCGCTGCACGCCCGGTTCCAACAAGTGGTATCAGAGGGAGAGCGTGTCTATTTTAAGCCAAGAAAAATTTAAATTTGCATTAAAATGTTAAGAGGGTGTCGAAACGGTCCCAACGCCGCAGACGGAACCCGAATTGGATATCGGATGGTCAGTTTGCAGCCATCCGAAGTTTCGAATTCGGATTCGAGATTGATTTTCGGTACAAAATAATCACCGGAAAATAAATTTGGTTTTGATATTAAAATTAAATTATATTATTATTATAATAATAAAATTATTTGGTTTTATTATTATAATAATATTAATATTGTTATAATAATAATATTATTATAATATTATTATTATTTTTCCAAAGCTTAATATAGGCTTTAGAAAAATATTTAAAGAATGGAAGACTTCAATGTAAGTCTTTATGTTTTAAAAAAAGGGGAATAAGACCTTCTTTTAGGTCTTGTAAAAATAAAAAAATAAATTGGGAAAGACTGCAAAGCAGGTCTAAGCAAAAAAAAAACGGGGGGGGGGGGGGGGGAGGACCTGCTTTTGCAGGTCATTAAAAATTATAAAAAAAAACTAAAAAAAAACGGGGAACACTGTGGGTCGACGGCCTGCATGTGCAGGCCGTGGGAATTTTTTTTTTTGGGATCCCTCCCTTCCAGGCGCATTGTAGCACGCCGAGCCGCCCCGACTCCCTTTGTGCGCAGTGAGGCACCGCACCAGGCCTGCTCCCTCATCCCGGCGACTCCTCCTCTCCGCTCCAGCAGCCTCTCGCTCGGACCGGCGATGGAGCGCATGGCGCGGCCGTGAGGGCCGCATCCTCCCTCATGCCGCCTGGTCTTCTCCCCGTCGCGGTGCAGTGCTCCTATGCCGGAACCCCCCTGCACCAAATGCCCCACAGGATGGTAGCACTCGGACTACCTGCTGGAGGCCGCCTTCTCCCATCACGCTCCAGGCACTGAACTCAGTGGGCCGACCCGGCGCACCATCCTCGCCGCCTCCATGGCCAGCCCCTCTCCCCGGCAACAGCTGCACCCCGCACCTCCCCTTCACCGTGCTGCAGAAGCAGCACACTACCTAGGCACAACCGCGGCCCTAGATAGCACCCGGTGACTCTACCCAACAAGAAACGAGTATGGGCGGACCTACGCGGTTTAGAACAACCCCGCACGGGGTCGGCGGTGCCCAGGCTGGGCCTGTGCAAGTTCGCCCCGACCCGCACAAGCCCTGCCCGGGGTTTATGAGGCTCGGGTAGTTTTATTTGAATCAGAAGTTAATTAAATTAATTAATTTAATTTCGGTTCATAATTAAATTAATTAACTATTAACTTTGGTTTATAATTAAAGCGGCGTAATTAATTTATTTTCTAATTAATTAAATTAATTAATTAATTTAATTTTAGTTTTAAAATTAAATTAATTAAATGGGACCGAACGACGTAAATATTAGATTAAAAATTAGAGTGAGATTTTTAATTCAATTAAAACGCCCTCAAGTTTAATTTTAATGCAAGTTTAATTTTTATTCTGCACTTATTTAATATACGCAAGTTTAATGCGTATATAACTGATCATGAGCTGAGACCGACCAATGCATGTCTAGTGTATGTTTATTTATTTAATTATTTATTACATGTGGTTTTGTAATAATTATTATTTTAAATAAAAAGGCGATCTGCGTGTCGTCTCAGAGTCGTTATATGTATAAGGGCCTGCGTGCCCATTCTCAGAGTTGTATATTTATACCCCGAGACCCCCTCGCCTACGTGCGAGTACAATTGTATAATGACAAGACGACCGGTGACGCATTTAGTGCCAAGTGACGGCGACACACCGGACATGAGTTGGATGCATTGGATGAGCATACATTGTTATTCAAGTTGCAAGCCACGCGACTAAAGGTATTTACCCCTAGGGTTTCAGTTGGTCCGTTATTCACTCAACGGATCAACCAATAGTACCGGCACATGATCAGGTGTTTGTTTTATTTCTGCATGGTTTATTATTTTGTGCATGTGTAATTTATTGTGCGATCACATTATATAATAATAAACAAGCATGCAAGATAAAATGAACATGTGACGTGATGAGATTTCTATTTCTTGCACGGCCAGTTGTGAGTGCGATCACATAGTTCGTGCTTATAAAATTAGAAAAATGATTTCTTTCGTCACACTAAAAATAATAAAACCCTCAATGATATATTAAGTCTAAACAGCCTTCCGTCTTTCAAATTTGGACAAAACCAGCTGTTTGAGGTGCCGGTTCATGCCTTAGCTGAGGGTGCCTCTTACTACTGGGGAGTCCTTATAAGAATGATGGGTCGACTTAACTAAAGTGCTAGTAAGGATTAGCCCTAGCTAACTTGCTATCATTTTAGAGGCAAGCGTTGAGTAAATCAAATTTTGATTTTAAGAAGCTGGGACTTCACTCAACAGATCAAGGAACCGCAAGTTAAAGCGGTCGGTCAGCCAAAAGCCTACCTAGAACCCTCCAAGTAGTGGCGTAGCCTTAGCTTGTAGACTATGAGGGGTGGTTCCGGGATCCTTGCCACTAGAATACTCAAGCGACAGAGTATTCTGATTCTAGCACAGAGGGTTCCTAGAATCCGATAAAATAGTGGGAGACATAAAATGATCAAAATGTCTAAACCGGTAATCCAGATAAAAGGCACTTATCTGCTAAAATTTATTTTTGTTGAAAAATGGCAAGTTATACCACAAGATTAAAACTGCAATATTATAATGGACAAAGTAAATGTCCACAGTGACACGAGTATCCATGAATAGTACAGGCGCGTGCGCATAGTACTATGATATAGGAAACTCAAGGTGTTAGTGTCCCCAACACTATTAAACTACCTCAAGAAGCGAGGGTGAAAATTGCTTACAGGAGACTAATATACAAAGCATATGATAGTTATATCATTATGCTTTCATCAACGTCCAGTGTCAGTTGCGGTCGCTACACCAGGACATAGATGATATAACATAAATCTCATATCCGAGATGTTTGTAAGGAGAAAGTGAAGCAATGATATGAATAAGGTGAAGTTTACAACGACATGTGTAAATTTAAAGATTGATCATGATCTTTAAATATCATTTTTACCACATTACTCAAGTCTCGTTTTAAGATACAAAACGAACAAGTATTGAGTAAACGCTTCATTACCTGTCTAGGTAAGGTACTCCAAGTGAATAAGAATGAAAGACAATTAAGCTTTAATTCATATGGAGGATAAATTGAAAGACAATGTGAAAAGGTCAAAGGCATTTCATACCAATGACATATTCGCGATGTCCTTCAATTAATGAGGTATTGATAGAGGTTATTTTCAATGCATATTATAAAATAATACTATGGAAGTTTAAAAGCAATAAACTGATTTAAAGAAGCATGATTCCGCTTCTACATCAGGTATATTCATCATTATAATGTTTCTCTTTTACTACTTGGGTATTAAATACAATATGTTGGCAACATATGTGTATTTTAATACGATAAACAAGTTAGTATAGAAAACTTACTAGAAGTCAGGTGTATTCTCCAAGTGGCTGTGAAAGGGTGATACCTAGGCCAGTGGTGAGAAGTACACAACTTCTTTAATTGCCAAGTGAAAGATTCGTGTTGAACTATTGTTGAGTATAACCACAGACATTAATCTCATGTGTCCTTGGATGCAAGGAGACGTTCTTTTAGTTTCTGAAATGAATGTGGTTTTTGGTAAACTCAATCACTAGTTCAGTGATACATGGATCATACGCAATTAGTGATAAATATAAATGTAAGACTTATACCCAGTTGTGACAGGATAATTCTTTGTCAATTAATACTAAAAATGGACTTCATGAATATATCAAGTATGGTATTTAGGCTCGGCACAGCTAAATACTTTTGGTATTATCGATGTCTTTAGTTTAGACAAAGGAGCCTTTAGAAATAAAGGTACATCACAAAGCTTTTGGAAATAGTTCAACATGATAGTATGAACTATTCCAAGTATAAGCTAGAGGTATATATACTTCATAAGATTCTTTTATGTAATTAAGGAATATCAAAGTGAAGTATTTTCATGGTCAGGAGATATGAGTTACTTCGGGTTGGGATACCGAAGAATATCTCAACCAAGCATTCATCAATCATGATAATGTAGCGTGGAGCAATTCCTAAACGCACATTACCTTATCAACATCACGACATTGATGTTAATGGGGAGGATTGATGATGAAGTCTTACATATCAACATTGATCAACAAAATGTAGCGTGGAGTAATTCCTAAACGCACATTTTATACATCAAAGTATTGATGTAAGTAATATCAATGTTGGAACTAGCAGAAACTTCCACTATATTTCATGAAATGCTTTGCAAATAACAGCAATTTTCCACCACCATATGCCAACTATAATGACAAATGGATATCATACGAGTCATAGTATGATGTAAACCCATTATGTCATAAGAACATGTGTTTAGATGCAAAGAGTTTGTTAGGACATAAACAAACTAGCGTCAAGACAAACACATTGTGCATTTAGTGTAATAATCCTAACAGTTGTTTAGGATGTTACAAGATAGAAGAATAGCAAGTCAAGTAATAGACTACACTTCTATATAAGGGTGCACATCTCTATTAGAGATAGTGGGAGCTATATTGACTTGTGTTTAGTCAATGCTCAAGATGCACAAAATAGCTGGCATAGGAACTAGTTCCACAAGTACATGTGGAACAAAGTATTTTCCAGAGACACATACTGCGTAGGAAGGATAAAACCATGGTGATGATTTTATATTCACTACGGCCGTGATCTATTACTCAAAGTGAATAATATTTCCTACAAGTGAGCAGTATATGGAAATTAGCTAAAATTGATAAGATCAACTAAAATTCAATTAATGGATTCCATGTATCAAAGTATGAAAGGGGCTATTATTTTGAATACTGCGGTGGGTATTCAAGTGAGTTGATACATGGATGGTACGAGCTTAGTACCAATAAGGCTCAATTGGTTTCACCAAGTTGTTATGCCTAAATCCGTTAGAATTTTATTTATCATAGCTAATATCTATGATCAATTTATTTGTCATTAGATGTCATGACCACCAATCTTGGATGGTATCTATATGACACAACCAGAAAGGGATGGTCACATCACAAAATGCTGATAAAGGTTTCAAGTTACTAAAATCCGGTTTAGGATTAAAGTAAGAAACATGATCGTAGTATATACATTTAAAACAAATGTTTTCCATGTGTCTACTAGAGGTTAGTGGGAGCGCAAAGGTTTTCCAATAAGAAATGTGTTCGGTAACATATGGAAAACAAACATTGGTCTGACAGTTAGTTAAGACCAATATACTCTCCAATGATTGACTTAGAGTAGCTACCTAAGTTCTAGGGAACATGATCTACTAAGGTAGATCTATAGGTTGCTTGGTTCTAGTCAATCGTACATATAGTGACATTATACAGAAAAATACATGTTGGAACAATTCAAGAGATGAATTGTTGCCTATGTCACAGGGCATAATCTCTCCATGTTGACCTGTCTGTGACATGAGAAGAGATAAATGTGGTGAGTTTAAATCCATACGTCGGAGCGATGGATCAATCACGTATGCCATTATATGTACAAGAACCGATATTGCCAAGGTATATTTTACAATAGGCAAATATCAGTTATATCCAGGAGCACTACAAGGGATGCAGTCAGAACAATCTAATTGTACTTTGACAAGTACAAAAGATATGTACCTAGTAAGTAGAGAATAAAGGATACTAGTTTTTTGGGGATAAAAACTAGTCTTCCAAAGATCAAGAGATCTAGTATTGCAGTTAGGCTAAAGGCGATGAGCGAGTCAAGCTCATATCATCCTGTGGTAGCCATATCTATAAGACCGAGTACATTGCAGCTTCTAAGATATCTAAGAAGCAGTTAAATGCAATGATTTGTTCCAGTTCTTGGAATCGCACCTGGTGAGAAAAGTATTATCATAATGTAGATTATGATATTCTTACTAGCCAAGATGTCAAGTTATGACAGTGGACAAAAAGGTTATATACTCGGGATACCATCTCTTGAGAAGTTTTAATCAAAGAGATGAGGTTGTTATAGCAGAATAGCCATGCGGTGGAACCGTGGTGGACCCAGTATCAAAGGCCTTTACTCAGCAGAAACATGATGCTTATCATGTGAGTAGCTAACAAGTTTGGTTACCAAGTTGGCTCTAGTGCAAGTGGGAGTGTTGAAATAGTGGGTGCCCTAGACCCAACTATTATGTGCTTTTGATTACCATATCGTGTATAGAGTTAACTATGCATGATGTCATCTTACCATTATAGTGTAGACTTTTCTGCGTCCACTATTGAAATGGTAATGTCCAAAGATTAATTATCGTATCGAAAGGTTATAGCAGTTCCCAGGCTATAATGAGAACCTCTAGATACTATGACATTAATCTTAAATATATGTTCTATGGTCTAGATACATCTTACTAATTGTACATAGTAGATGTCTGACCATCAGGTGCTGGGGGGCTCATAAGCATTGAGACTTCTTCTCATGAAGTTCGCACTTGGTGATCTCTAGTAGTGAGATCATGAGGACTGACCTGCCAATAGGAACACCACATGTTTCAGGTGTCATTGGATGTTCCTATCTACGATCATGTGTAATGGTCTTATGACTTGAGATCATTACCAATGTATGTCATTTGATCGCGTACTTTGATGCAAGACAAAAACCATGGCAATAAAGTCGTGGCGAGGTAGTTTGTGTCGGGTGCGTCATTAGTGGCATGTCATTGGTTGAATGGTCAAGAAAGGATTTGTCGCTTCCGGGTTATGGAAGTAATATATCTCTGGCCATGTTGATATGGATGGCAGTACTTTTATAAGACCATGGCCATGGCAGTCGAGGGTAAATCCGTCCAATTACATCAACAAACAATAAAGCAAGAAAAGGGCGATGACACAAGAGTGCATCCTGCTTTATGAGATATTATAGACAAAGAGATTATATTACACAGTGAGTGTTCGTAGGTTGGTTGTCGCTGCTGTGACAATCCTTATTTCTTCAGGGGCCATGATGGGTTGCTAGATCCCGCTCTTGGTCTGTGAATACTATTCACGGCTGTCGAAATAAGGGCCTAGAGGGTCACACACAATAGTGTATTCAAGAATTTGCCCTATTCAGTTGAATAGGAGTATTGGACATAGTGGGCCCCGCCCTAGGGGTCCGGGAATTTTCCAAAGTTAAATGATCACCAATGCGATAAATATATTCATATTATTCGAGTTTAGAATAATGAGTATTGAATTTATTTATTAAATGTATTTACGAGTTTTAAGTAAATACATGAAAAAAATGTTAATTGATGAATATTAAATTATTCAAGGTTCAATTAATATTTATGGGAGCGACGAGTCGGGTTAATGACTTAATTATTATCATGTAATATATTTTAATATATTACAAGTAAATGATAATAATATTTATGGCTCAGTTTAGTAGTCATAAAATGTCGTTAATAGTGCGTTAAGTATTCGGGGCTGTCAAGGCGATACCGGATATTTTAATTGAGCACTATAAATATAAGAGGAGGGGACATTGTCAAATACTATTCATGGAGTTTATCTCTCCTCTCCTCTCTCTCACATTCTAGAGAGAGATGCTCTGGATCCAAGGAGCTCGGATGGAGCTCTCTCTCAGGCATCGCTAGCGAAGCGATGCGGTGGTCGTTAGAGCATCGAAGGCATCGTCACAGATCCGCGCTAGCACCCGGATTATGACGAACGGCGCTCCCGCAGATTCCTTGAAGCGCGTGTGGACGATCTAGAGGAATTCGGCTTCGGATTCTTCGAGCAGCGATCGACAACGACGAGCAGACGTCGTGCGCAGCTTTGGATTCAAACCAGGTATTTTACAGTTTAATTTTGTGCTTAAAATCCTCAACGCGTGGTCCTCGGCTTTGACCGAGCTGCCCTTCACCGACGTCAGCAAGTTTACGGCGAACGGCGGTGGAAAAATTTTAAAAACCCACCTATTTGGGGCTTCCGCTGCACGCCCGTTTCCAACAACCAGAACTGGGTCCTAAGGATTGTCACACCGTTTCAGAGGATTTTGTGACACATACCACACCCTCTTGCTGTAAGTTCCAGCCTCAACCCTATCTGCGTGGGTAGGATGGTCAGGCTCACCTAGAGGCAATTCTCTGAGGGGAATTTTTACATGCCCCTACTACCCTGGTTGAGGATCACCGTAGTCTTGTCGTTGCTATGTAGTGCGTTCAAAAAAGAGTCCATCGACCATATTATTTTTTTGGCGAGTTGCTGACACAATGTGGATTTTATGGGATATTCTTCATCCTTCTGCACTGACCCAGATGGGTCCGAGGGTTTGACAGCTCTGAGGTTCTCCTACCCTTGTTGGGATTTCAGTTGAGGGCTAACCCCTCACTGGGCATAGGAAGACCCAATAGATTCCTCTGTTGATGATTAATCCTTACCAATGGATCCAAGAGGTGTGAAACTCCCTCAGGGGGGGGGGGGTAGGTCCTCGCCATGAATCTTTAGAACATTATCACCCCTGGAAGGTCAATCACGTTAACTGTGACCCTGCTAAGAGACATATCCTCTATATGGACCAAAAAATCGGGATTTCGCCGAATAGAACTTAAATGGAGGGCTGCGTACTGCCCCCAACCACATATTTTCATATAGGGAGAAGCCTCCTTGATTATCCTACAGAGCACATTAAATCTATAGATGCATCATTGTTGGAGGGTCCTATGGCGACTTGGTGACTCACGATGTGGATCCATAGGGAATGCGACCAAATCAACCAATTGACATTGTTGGCCGATGTCTTCGAAGTGCACCTAACTCTTGGTGCAGGCCACTCATCGATGATGAAGATGAAAATGAGTCACCCAAAGGGTCTGTAAAAAACACTTGACCTCTTCCTGGGTGAGAAATTCTGGAAACCTCAAATTTGGTGCTGCAATTGGCCAAAACATCTCAGGGAAATGGTCCGCTGCAAGAATGGCCCACAAGCTCCTCGATCCAGACTCAGGATCTGGCCCTTCATTGCCCCACTCATCAACCAGAGGCGGATGGGGAGTCGGTAGAGGTACTGAAGTAGACTGCTGATATGTCAAGTTGGTCAGTGGAGAATATGACGAGCGAGATGACAAACCTTCGCATCTCATGGTATCCTATGAAGAGTGTAGTGACTTAGCCACCACATCATGGTAAGACAAGCTGACGATCAAAATTTCCAGTGCAGGGACTACGTATACTGGAAATAGACCACGTTGCTTCTCATATGCCATTGGTCCCTAGAATAGATCTCCATCATCTCTAGTTGAGGTAGATAGTGCTTCTAGTGATGATGGTTGTGATTGCACGACCGAAACCTATAGATTCGCCAAATTTTCATCCTCCGTGATGTACCTGTGGTGGGAGGCGGGAATCCAATGGACCTCACATTCTGGAAGTATGAGGATGATGTTCCTTTTTCCGGACCCATCCCTTGACACCAAGGATCTAGGAGAGGATTCCATCACTAATTCATATTCCACCTCAGAATCTGAGAAGAGGACTGGTTTGATCTTGGTGTGAATCTTCTCGGTATTCTTTTTATGGTGGCGATAACCCACCCTCCTGCCCCGGGATGGTTCTTCTGGACATGGTAGATTTCCATCATGAGGAGGAACTTTGACCATACTGGTGCTGGGTCAGAGAATATTTTCGACTGATTGATCTGGGGTGAGAGGAGGACCTAGACTTATGTCAAAGGGAATATGGGGAATACCTATGTGTCTACTAACGAATGTGAAGAGGGAATCTCTATGGAAAGTGCTGTTGAAGCTAAGCTAACCTTATATCCTCTGATTTCAGAGGTGAGGAGGACCTTCTTCAACTATTGTAAGGACATGGGTAGGAACCCCACACTAAATATTCACTGGATGTGTAACATCCCCATATAGGCGTCCTGCGGTAAGAGAAACAAATCCATACCCGATGTAATTAGTATGGTAGATGCTTCCAAACTGAGTGTCACTTCCATGGGGAGGACCCTCATTAGGATTTAAGGCAGCATGTGGAATACCTCCATGATGAGCTTGGAAGCAGGGAGGACCTGTGTTCTTAGTGGTAGTGGTACAGGGAGGACCTTCGTACTGGGTGTCGTTGCTGCGGGTTAGTCTGTAGCGGCCAATACCCATGGCGATGACCAAGAGAGTCAACCAAAACTACCTGTGGGGTGGTTGGGGCCTCGATCTGGGTCGGGTATCTAAGTACACTTGAAAAGAATACATAGAAGGTGGATGATATACGTCAACGGTGACACGAGCGACAATAGTTGTTGGTGTTGATTCCCCTTGGCATGCATCCTCCTCGGCTTGTGTTCGACGCTGGTGTCGGGTTAGTCGGAATGGGTCCAGGAGTGCAGGCACATGTCTTACCTTCTCAACTCATGGGACCAGGGGGTGAAATTTGTGCGGCCTTGTGGGAGCCCTCCTTGGGATCCCTTGAAATGGGATCCTAGTTGGGCTGGCCCAGACATCCCAAACCTCATCGGCATAGGGGAGGGAGTCATCAAAAATTTCCAGGGAGAGGCTCCTGATGCAGTTGTACATCAGAGTGGGGAGTAGTGGCTCCTTGTGTGGCCCTTAGGGGTAGCGGTGGTAATGAGGCACAGAAGAATTTAAATCCTGACGGGCCATATCCTGAGTTGGGATAATCCCCTCCTCCACGTATTGGCGGATGAGGTCATTTATCACCATTCATTGAATGCTTTCAAAAGGGGAGATGGGGAGTGGGGGCCCAACAATTGTGGTTGTGAAGATTGTCGCGGGAGTGGTAGAGCCATAGGGGGTTGTCGTGTTGGCTCTACCCCTGCCCCTGCGTTGATGGGTGGGTGGTGATCGGTTTCTTGTTGCATCAACTTGGCTCCTAGAAAGCAGGGAGATTAAACCATAAGTGCTGAAACAAAGAAATCTATTTCCAATGACCCATCACCATTCTATCTTCCATGGCTGGTAAGAAGGATCCACATTGACAACGTTGCAGACCAGGATGTCCAACATTTTACCTGCCCTGAATTCTGGTGAGTTTCACGCCGGGCCCACTATTTTCTTGGCAGGACCCGACACCGGATAACTAGATCTGGTGGCATGATAATCCACTAATGTCTCAAATTCTACTAATATCTATATTGAGGAGAATAAATTCATGTCAGGTTCACCATTTCTATTTATTAAACTTTTTCTAGGGCGCGTGCATTTGTCTGTTTGAGGAGGACAAGGACATGCTGACTGTTTCCCTACATTCCCGCTTTCCTAAGGCGGGTGACATCTGTCGCCTATTTAGGTATTTTTTCTCCTTGATTGAAATAGGATGATTAGATTTTGGTTATTCCTTCCATGGATTCCTCCTCAGAACTCGTTACCTAGTCCGGGTCTCCCTTATTGATTAATACGTTGTTCATGAAACTCTTCCCAGTTCCATATCTTCATGGATGCCGGTTAATTACACTGATTCTGTCAGGATATTCCAAGGGGTCTGTCTAGGGCCACAACCTTCAATCGGGGGAGTAGTCATGTTGGACATCACTGGCGTGTCTGGATACTGGAACACTAGCGCATATGGGTTTCTTTCCCTTATTATAGGGATTATTGAGGGCACAGAAGCCCAAGGAATCCCATGTTGAATGTGGGAAACTATATTCCATAGGCATTTCTCTGAGGTTTTCCTCAACTTTCCATGTTTAACATAGGGTATGCCATAGGTTTAACATCCAGCAGAGACATATCAGACTGATCGGAACACTGACTAGAGTAGATCAGATGGGTGAAACCCTTAGAGGGAACACTAATTCTAGGAGGTGAAATGGCATGATCTCACCATGATGTGGTGTCCCGAGTAAGAATCATGATAGATAAAGGATGATTAATTGAATTGAATGGAGAATGAGTTGGTTTTGACTTGATGGTGTCAGTGATGTTTTGATTGAGCCTCGAAGAGACCTCCTACATATCCCCCTGGTAGGGAATCAAAGTCCATATAGTTCAGGATGGGGTATAGGATCGGGGTGTGCATAGAGGATAGCGACCTGATGATATACTAGGGCTTATGCATGGTTAGTATCTTGAGTTGGTTTGACACCATTGGGGAGGACCCGAGATGCAGGCCCCAACGAAGGGGACTACAATGGCTTACCATTGATTGGGGAGCATGATGACCTACCGATGATTGGGGTTGACAATGGATTACCACTGATTGGGGCTGAAAATTGATTACCACTGATTGGGGTTGACAATGGATTACCACTGATTGGGGTTGAAAACAGATTACTATTGATTGGGGTTGACAACAAATTACCGCTGATTGGGGTTGGTAATAGCTTACCACTGGTTGGGGTTGAAAATGACTTACCACCGATTGGGGGACAATTTAGTGTCATTTGGGACAAAAGGGGAGCACAGTTTAACGCTATGCAGGATGGGGTTTGACCGACGTGGAGTTTTCAGGACCAATGGGTGTTGGGCTTGAACCTCAGGGAGGCTTTCTATGTACCTTTCCTTGGTAAGGATCAAAGTCCATGTATTTCGGTATGGTGTTGGAGAACTGACGTGAAGGGGATCAGAACCAATAGGTGTTGGGATTGAACCTCAGGGAGGCTTCCTACGTACCTTGCCTTGTCAAGGATCAAAGTCCACATAGTTCAGGATATTTTGGGTCTTACACTCTAAGGCAGACCATAGAGGATTCTATGGTTGATTCTTACTCTAAACCCATGTGAGTCATGATCGGTGTGATAAATAATAGGTAGCAAATACCTAGCGATCACCTCTCAAAAGGTGCGTCCGTGGGAAGTGGAGTGGAGCTGATACGTAGTTAGCAGGCCAAAATAGAAATAGGGGATTACGCGTGGTCTACAGCCCAAAGAGGAAACAAGGTTTTATGTGTGGTTATCAACCAAGGGATATGGAGATTGGGACTTACTACCAGATAGAGGCCAGATGGAAACAAATCCCAAAGAGAGAAGGATTTGGTATGGAAGAAAGAAGGGCTCCGGTGCCCATTCCCCCTCTCTAGTATTTCTCTAGAAAGAATATAGGAGGAACATGGATGATGCCTCCTGCAAGAAAGGATATGGACTTACACGAAGGTGGTTTCTCTTCCCCCATAGATAGACGCCACTCCAGTAAAGAGGATCTCATTTAATGTGATGAAGATATCACTCTCATGGAGATGAGAAGATGTAGAGAATTTCAGAGATGGGGAACCCCACGTAGGATGCATGGGGTGGGGTCATAGTTTAACTTCATGTGATGAGGACGATGGTGCTTAGTAGTTTAATGTTCTGCAGCTTGGATGAGGCGGGTTCTCTCTACACCCTAGGATTTACATAACTGGCATGCTTTAACCCATGGTGAAGGGAAGGCACCAAAAATGTCGTGGTGAGGGGGTGTCATGGAGTGATCTAATAAGGGGTCCACATTAGCATGGATATGTGAATAATCAATAGCCATTAGTGTGCCTATGAAAAGAAGCATGATGCGAAGAAACACAACGGGAAGCACTACCCAAGGAACTTTGAAATTACTTCCTGAAAACATGGAGGGTCACACAAGAAAAGGGTGCATGACATGGGTGTGTTTCACGTAAAAGGGGATCAGAAATGGTGCCTTATGATAAGGATGGAACATAGAGCACACAAGTAGGTCCACATGAAATATGAGTGGTTTGCGCGCAAAAAAGAACAGCTACACACAAACTGAAAGGATGTGCACAAGAAATGAGAGGTTATGCGATTGTTGGAACAGCTGCGTGCAAAAGAGGTCCAATTTAAAGAGAATCTTGCATGCAAGAGATATATTTTTCATGAAAAGGACTTGGGGTAAAAGGAAATGGATGAAGATCACTCCCAAGAGGGCCCACCCAAAGGAGGACCCTTAGGGGACCTGTAATGCAAGATCCAATACCTTGAAGCCATAGTGTTTTTCACACGATCGTACAAGAGGTGTCTTTTGCATAGCAGAGTGTCGCTTCATCTTCTGTAAACATCCCCAAAGGGTAGGGGTATGCTTCATTTTATAGCTGAAGTCCTCAGAGGCTGTGTGCAAGGGGAGATGCGTGAAAATCCCTCTCTTGATGCAGTATTGGGTGCACAAGCATTTATGTGCTGGAAGAATGTTGGCGTGCCTTCTAGACTTTTGCATGCCAGTCCCTTTGGAAATTTCTAGGGGTCACCACAAAATCATTCATTTGACATCATATTGGGCACGCAAGATTTTGCACGGCAGTGGGTGCCTTCGTGCTCAGGCTTGAATGGAGTCTCACAGGAACCAATGCATAAGGTCCCCTTTGACGTCGCATTGAGTGCCCAAGATTTTGCGCACCACCTGGGCCTTTGCACTCAGGCCTCAACCAATTCTCAAGGGTGCCAGCGTGCAAGGGCCCCTTTGACGTCACATTGCACACTCAGGATTTTGTGCACCACTGGGGGCCTTCATGCTCGGGACTCAACTGATTCTTGAGGGAACCAGTGCACAAGGGCCCCTTTGATGTCACATTGGGCGTGCATGCCTTTGTGCACTAGGAGGAGTGTTGCACGCAACCACGCATCATTGCGTGCCATTGCCTTTGGTGGTTTTGGAGGGGTTTCCGCGAAAGCCTGCCCGTGACGGTGTATTGGGCATGCAAGATTTTGCGCGCTGGAGGACCTTTTGCATGAATCCCTTGAATCTTGTGTGCACCTGCCTCTAGGGTCGCAGAATCTTATCCTCCTCTTCCAAATACATTTTCTGTTCTTTATTATCCTAATTCTGACCCTATCTAAAATTCGGAATGAACAGGGTCTTTGGAGAATCACTTAGCATTAGTGGAGTTCATCTGTAACAACATTTATTGATAGATGATTCATATGGAACCATATGAGTCTCTTTATGGTATGCTATGAAGATCAAATATATGTTTGATAGAGGTAGGTGAGTCAGAGTTGTTGGGACCAAGTCACATATAGGAGACATCATAATATATTCAGTTGATTCCGAAATGTCTGGCTATGGATCGTAGTAGAAAAAACTCATAACATTATTGATGTTGATGTACCTTATAGTTTACAGAGGGTGATCATGTGTTCCTTCAGGTGTTTCCTAGATTGGTTCACTACAGAATATAAAGATAGGGTAAGTTGGAGACTAGGTTTTTTGGATTGTTTGAGGTTGTGGAGAGAATCAGGAAGGTGGAATACTAATTGGATCTTCCATAGAGGTACAATGACATGCATGATGTTTTTCATCTATCATAGCTTCTTCATTATCTCCTTGAACCTTCTTATGTGATCAATGTGAATGATGTTGAGCTTTAGACCAATGAATCCTTTTAGGAGCATCCGATAAGTGTATTGGATCGCAGTGAGAAAGTGTTGTAGGGAAATACCATACTAATAGTTCATGTATTTTGAAAAAATAACCATGTTTACGAGGAAACATGGTAGATATAAGTGTATATACAATCTTAGTGAATTGATCTATTTGACTCAGAAGCTTAGAGATGCTTGGGAGTATAACATGAAGATGAACAGTTTTAATGTGGGGATATTGTAAGATCCCGACCTTTTCTGGATATGAATAAAGAATGTTTATAGATACTATTTTTCATTCTTTTGATTATATCTTGTTTGGGTTTTCCTTGGAGAGTTTTTGGGTGGGATTAGATAATTTTAGAAGGAAGTGTACCGGTGCATAGTTGGCACACTATTTTTCCAAAATGTGTGCCCAACCCATAAAATTGTGGGAACACAAAAAGAGGGGATTAGTAGGATGACATATGGATTTTCAAATGGTGTTCCCTCTTAGTAGTAACCATACTACCCCTAGGAGGAGGCAAATAGTTAGGTGCACCATTTGGGGAAATAGTGTGCCCCGTACTAGAAATAGTGTGCACAAATTTTTAATCCCCCAAAAAATTTTAAAAATATTTATAAACCCCCATTTTATATCCCTAATCCCCTTATATCAATCCTAAAAGGATTTATATCATTTTTTAGGTTCCTAGATGGATTAAAAGGCCTTCCAATCTATGTTCTTGATGATTCAAAGACCATATTGAAGATCCAGACCTCTTCTGGTAAAAAATTCTCATCCCATATGGTTTCCTACCACTCTATATTTTTTCTATTATACTTTAATGGAATTTTTTCCTCCATTGACAATGGATATATATATATAGGTTTATTGGAACTTTATTTTTTGATTTTGGATCTAGGTTTTAAATCTATATCTTGTTCTTCACTGTGATCTCAGTTGTTCTTCTTTAATTTGGAATTTCTATTGGTGAGAATTCATCGTCAATCTTGTGGTAGGTGGTCTCAATTCAAATACCATTTTCTTGAATACCAATTGCATATTTGTGTTTTAAAATTTCAATGACAATGATTTACATTTTAATCTTAAAGTTAATAAATTAATAGATTAATTAATTTATGGAATCATGTAAATGATTAATGGGATATTGGGATAGTTGAATTGGATTAATTAATTAATGGGATATTGGGATAGGGGAATTAGATTAATTAATTGGTGAATAAGTAATGGGATATTGGGATTGTGTAATTGGGTTGATTTATTGGTGAATTAATTAATAGGATATTGGGATTGTGGAATTGGATTAATTAATTAGTTAATTAATTAATGGAATGTTTTGATTATGAAATTGATGTGAAATTGAAATTAAGAAATTGGTTTATTAATGTGAGTATGAAATATTTGTGGGAAATGGATGACTGCTTCAAAATTCTATAGTGACAAACTAATATACATTTGTGGGACATGGAATATTACTTCAAAAGAACACAGTGATAAATGAGTGTGGGATATGGATAGCTGCTTAAAAATACCACTTGTGTGATACATGTTATAATGAGTGTGGGACACTGACTGCTACATGAAAATCCCACTTGTGAGATACTTGTGATATTGACCATGGGACACAAGTTGCTGCTTCAAAATCCCATGGGGTACTATCCATTGCATTCTTGGCCCAAAAGTTTGGCATTGGACTATGGTTACAATTGAGAGTAAATGAATTGAAATGAAATTATAATTGATAAACTTTTTATTTTGATATGTGATATCCTTTGGGGATAGTTCAGTCTTCGATATCTACTGAAGTAGGTATTGTGGTTTAGGTTTCCTAGGGAAGCTGGGGGTTTATGTGTTTAAATAAAAGATAATTTAATATGTGTAAACTATTTACTTTATTTCATTTATTTTATTCTTTATACAACTGTATAATCTATTATTGAATGGATATTGTTTTAGATTTCATTAGTGGTGGCCTACTAAGTTGAAATCACACCGTACTCAGGCTTCCTGATCGGTACCTGAATAGAATTCATATTTTTAGGATAAGGATAAGAGTCCATGTTAGATGTATGATTTGGGATGGAGCATGGATGAGGGAACCATAGATGATTCAAGACCCACTTGGGAGTTGTTAGTGTCTTTATTTATTTTGTGTTTTTTCATATTAACACTTGACATGTATTTAGCATGACATATATATTGTTAGTTTGGGATATTTATTTCCTGTTTTGGTCATCATGTGTTACTAGTTTGGTTTGGTTATTTGTTATATTATTTGGTTATTCTTATTTATTCCTCTTTTGTGATACTTTGATAAGGAGTTCATAGTCTCCTCATGATCGATATTATACCCTCACTTCTTGTTGGAAGCCTTTGGCATATAGGGAGTCACGCCTAAGGTTATACAATTGATCGACATGGGGTACCAGTGTGTGGCCCCCAGGTCAGAACATTAAAAAGTGGTATCATAGATAGTTTTATTTTATATTCTTTTGTATTACTATTTGAGAAAGGTACCTAGGATAATAGGATGAGTCGAGTTTTGGTTAAAATCTCATGAATGGGAGTAGATAACCCATGTATGATGGTGAAATCCAAGTACCCGGGGTGGGATTATGGTTATTGACATGTGTTGTAACAATTGAATGTTATTTCACCTCGAGTGACGGACTTTTTGTGTGATGTGATTATTGTTTCAAAGTTTTTCTAAGATTATAATCATGACTAGAAATGGAATGAGTTTTGAGTATGCATGTATCATTCTAGGAACTCAGGGTTATTTTGTTGCATGTATCATTTTAGGCAAGCATAGAAAATCTGTTTTTGGGTAAGTTGTTGAAATTTAAATGTTTTTTCCTTGCTTGTGTAATTGAACTAAAAAATGGTACCTAATATGATTTAAATTTTTTAAAATGATTAAATATTTGTATAAATGGTTGTATAATGAGAAAATTTATTAATGATAATTATTTCACCCCCTTATAATAGTGAACTTTATGTAGGATGGTTAAGGGGTAATTATAACACCATAGTTTTGACAGTGTGGTGGGGAAAGGGGGGGGGGGTGACTTATTATGGATTTATGTAAATCCCTGTAATTGTGTAAATTTTTTATTATATGTACTAAGATTCATGTTTTAAATTTTAGAGATATTACTCCCTGAATATGTTTATTGAGAGGATGAAAGGAGGATATGATAGTGAGTGTGGGACACAAATTGCTTCTTCAAAATCCCACTTATGTGATACCTGTGATAATGAGTGTGGGAAAAAAACTACTAGTTCAAAACCCCATGAGGTCCTAGAACTGGAATTCTAGGACCAAAATGATGGTATTTGAATATTCTTCAAATTATCCATAATATTAATTGAAATTAAATGATAATTGATATCCTTTGTATTGTGATATGTGATATCCTTTAGGGATATTTCAGACTCTGGTATGGGCCGAAGCAGGTATTTTAGTTCAGGTGTCCTCATGAACCTAGGGGTTTATGTGGTTAAATAAAGAATAATTTAATATATTTAAACTATTTTCCTTATTGATAGTATTTTATTCATTATACAACTACATACACTTTTATTTAATTGATATTGTTTTATACACCATTGGTGGTGGCCTACTGAGATGTACTCACACCTTACTCGGGATGTCTGAATCAATTCCCAAATAAGAATCATGTTTGTAGGATAGGAAAAGTGATAGTGACCTATGTTAGATGGTTGATTTGGGATGAATCATGGATGAGGGAACCAGATGTGATTCGAGACCAAAGTGAGAGTTTTTAGTGTATTTATTTATTTTGGGTTTTTCATATTGACACCTGACATGTATTTCAGCATGAAATATATACTATTTAGTTTTTGATATTACATTTCATATTTTGGTCGTCACGTGATACTAGTTTTTCTGGATATTAGTTATATTATTTGGTTATTCTTATTTATTTTTGCTATTGTGCTACATTTATAAAGAGGGAATAGTCTCCCTATGATTGATATTAGACCCTCGATGCTAGTTGGAATCCACTAGAATATGGGGAGACAAGCCTAAGGTCATTTTACTGATTTACTTGGGGAATCGGTGTGTGGAACCCAGGTCAAGATGTTACAAAGTGGTATCAAAGGTGGTTTTCTTTTCCTTTTCTATTATTTTACTATTTTGGAAAGGTAGACAAAAGAATAGGATGAGTCAAGGCTTGGTTAAGAGATCATGAATAGCAGTAGATAACCCATTTATGGGGGTAAATTCTATGTATCCGAGGTTGTATTTTTGTTTCTAATGTGTGCTGTTGCCGTTGGAAGTTACTTCCCCTTGAGTGATGCACTTGTTGTGTGATGTGATTATTGTTTCTGGGATTTTTTAGATATAAATCATGGCTCAAAATAGCAACATAGTTGGGTATACATGCATCATCTTAGACACTCATGTTTATTTTCTAATATGGATCATTTTAGATATTCACAGTAAAATGGGTTTTTGGTAAGTTGTTGAAATTGAAATGTTTCTCTTACTCGTGAATTTGAAATGAAAATGGTTCCTAATACAAAACTGAAAAGTATAAATAATTAAAAATGTTACTAAATTGGATTATAATGAGAAAATTGAATAATGAGAATGAGTTTAACCTTTTTTAACCATGAATGAGATTAAGGATGGTTAAGGGGTAGTGTTAGCACCTCATTTTGACCATGTGGTGGGTTTTGGGGGAAATAACTTGTTGCAGATTATTGTGAATCCCTATTATATAAATGTGTAAATGTTGTGTTATGTATCCTAAGACATGGGTTTGTCATTTTAGAGATGTGCCTCCATAATTATTCTTTTTGAATGGATGATATGAGGTCTTGGATAGAAATGATCCCCCATTGGTGGAATAAGAGACTCTGTTGGTTCTAGGTATTAGAGGTGAAGAGCAGTTCCATAAGAACATGCTCATTTTATAAAGATGATAGAACCATGAGGCGTCACTAATGAGTATCCCTTTTTTTGTTATTTGTACCTTTATATGGGTTGTTTATGTGGTGAGAATTCCCTAGTTTGAGAACTTGGTTTTAGGTTTTGAGGCCTTAATGATTTGAGATATTGTATGAAAATGTGAATATGGTAACCCTTGTTGGTTATGATATTGAGATTTTTTTAGAACCTAGAGTGTGCATTGGGATCATAGGGCCAATATGTGTGGGAAAGTACCCCTGGTTTGGGACTTATATTATATGATATCTTAGTGTGTTGGACTCAGAGTGTTTAGAATGGTTAAGGATTTCTACCATGAGTAGTGAGATGTTTAGGTTTTATGTGTATGTATTAGAGGGAAAGCTAGTGGATCTGGTTAGATGCAACTCCAATTTAGGGACTTGGTGTATTTTTATAGATGAGGGAGACTTGTAAGTGGGTTATTTTAGATTGAGAGTTCATTTAGATGTGTGTGGAATATATGGATATTTGGGATTCAAAAACAGCCCACAAAGAGTTTATAATCGTGTGGGTTTGGCCTAAAGGGATAAGTGAAAAGGTTAATGGTTTTGTATATGCAACTTGAATTGTGTCTATGAGTTGATATCCTTAGATAATATATGGTATCCTCAAGGGATGTCATCCCAACATTGCAGGTGTATTGGAATGTGAAGCATGAAAGATTATTGTAGAGGTAAAATCAATGCATAGTTGGTGCCAAATTTTTTATAAAAATTCATAGTAATTCCTTAGTTTATTTCTAACACAATCACACGAGTGCTTATGGTTGGTCTTAAGGGTAGTTTTGGAAGGTAAGAATATTCAAAAAAAATATGGCATTATTGTTTTGATGGTGTTTGAGGTAGGAATAAATATTAATTTTGGATGGAGAAGACAAGGGTGATCAGATAGTAGATTTATTATTTTGATGCGGAAGTGACACCTGGGGTGAGGGGAAATCATGGGGTTAAGTTTGTTTGTACAAATGGTTAGGTTTTCAGAGATAAACGTTGAAAATAACCTAAGTATAAAGAGGCTAGTAGACTAGGAGGCATGGTTTGTTGTGTGTGTAGAAATTTGGGCCTAAAATTTGGGTTGTTTGTTTCATGGAATCTTGAGTTGAGTTTAATGAATGGTCATAGGAGGATGCATGACCTAGAGGGTTCTGAATAGGACAGGGTGTTGGGAATGTGCTAGAGGTGCATGATTTGTGGTTGTGTGAGGGACTGTTGGGTTTAGTTCAATATGGTGAGATGTTATGTTTTTATGGTGAGTATCCATAGTCTCATTGGAAGATCTTGAGAGGTGGGTGGTGATAGTGCCAGATGAAGCATTGTCTCATGACTTCTTTTTAGTGAGTTGTGAATTGGTGGTTAGTTTAGTTGGAAACCCCACTTGAGATGAGGTGGCTAGATGTTGATGTGATGTTGGAAGGTGGGAAGGAATGATACATTCGATAGGTCAAGGTGTTTTTATTTTGGGAGGTAACACTTGTGATGGATAAATTTTGGTGGTGTAAATTGGAGACTTATTTGTGTACTTTTAGCTAGTGACGATCATGCACCGTACCTTTAAATTGTATTAAGTACAATGAGAGAGATCTATATTTAAGCCTAGCTACCTAAATGTGTTTTTGTTGGGTGTGGGGGCTCTTGAATGTGTAACTTATGAAGCATTATATGTGGAGCTAGATAGTGGTAGGTACATCATTGATAGCTTACAGATTAATTTATAGGGATGGACCAGAGGTTGAAACATGTTGTGGATACCATTCTGTAAATCTGGGAAATGGTAGAATTGATGTTTGTTTTGTGGTCCATTGAAAATCTAGAAAACCATGTCCAAGTTTTAGGGTTTTAATTTTTATTGAATAATGAGACATGGTGGTTGGAATTAGTTAATAAAGTGGTTATAACAACACTCATAATTTGTGGAGTGATGTGTTAGTCGTGGGAGTAGGACCCACGTCATGGTTGGTTTGTAGGTGTGTGGAGATGACTATGATTTGGATTTTGTGGCATAGATATGAAAATAAGTAATTGATAAGTATATATTGGGCTTCCATGGGACAAGTCAAGTGTTTATTTTATGTGGTTATTGTTTAATCTGAGATTAATTTTTTTCTTATGGGTGGTTCTAAAAGGAATTCAAGTGGTTGTTTGAAATGTATTAGTGAGGGAAGAATCCCAATGGTGGATTGGGGAGAATTATATGCTTGACAGTGGAATTTCACCAGAATATAGTGATATACACCAGTATGTGTGCTCATATGAGGCTGTTGTACATAAATGATAAGTCATGGTGGTTTGGTGATGGATTAGTATGCCGATAGTGGAACTTGGGTGTTTCTAGAATGGGTTGGATGGGGATGTCTTGACATGATGGGGTAAAAAGGAATGGATTTAGTGAGTTATAAGCCACATTTGGATGGTGCTTAAGTGATAAGTGCATTCCTGGGTTGGAAGTGAGCTATGGAAAAAAGTCAAGTGGTCCTTGGTTTGTGAATGAACGGAAGATGTGTTTCCATTCATGGTGGTTCTGATGGAAAGTCTAGATGCCCATGTTATATGGTTTTCTCAAGGATGTTTGGGCGCAATGATTTGGGAAACACAATGGGGTTGTTGTGGATGTTTGAGTTGAGGTTCTAGTATTATTCTATGATGATGGAGGTGAAAATATATGATATTTAGTGGTTCTGAACTCATGATTTTATTGGAGAGGATCTTGGTGTTCTAGCTGTGAAAAAGGGAGCTATTTGGTTTTTGTTTTATATAGGACCCTTAATTAAAGGTTGTTCCCTGGTTGTGTCTCAGATGTTTTAGTTGGAATGAGGTCATTGAGCCTAAGGTTATGAATTAGAGTAGTTTTAGCTAATTCAAAAGTATATGGATACGTCTTAGAGTAGACATATGTCATATATTGAAATTCATCTATGAATCATAGAGTTTGTAGTAGGTGATCATGTGTTCCTTCGGTTCTCCCCAAGAATGGGTCACCGCATGATACAAAGATAGGGAAAGTTGGTGCACAAGTTTATTAGACTGTTTGAGGTTGTAGAGAGAAATAGGCTTGTGGAATATTGATTGGATCTTACAAATTGGAATATCTCCATGAAATATGTTTTTGATGCATCACAACTTCATAGGTATAACCATGACCCTTCTAATGTGATCGATGTGGATGATGTTCATCTTGTGACCGATGTTTACTTTTAGGAACACTTGATACATGTATTAGATCATAATGAGAAAGTGTTTTAGGGAAAGACTGTGATGATAGTTTCTGTATTATGGCAACATGTCTATGCTCAGGAGGAAACATGGGAGAGATATGCAGATATGAGGGCTCAGTGCCCCTATCTCTTTGACACTAAATCTTAGAGATTCTTGGGAGTACAACTCGAGGATGAGATGTTATAAGGTGGGGAGATTGTAAGATCCCAAATTTTTTCAGATATGTCTTGATCATATTTAGAGGTACTATTTTTCCTTGTTTTGATTATATCATGTTTGGGTTTTTCCTTGATAAGTTTTTTGTTTGAATTGGAGAATTTTGGAAGGAAGAGGGATAGTGCACAATTGGCACACAATTTTTACAAACTATGAACCCAACCCAGAAAACCAAGTAAACCCAAATAGAGTAGAGTCAGATGGCTAGTTCATGGTTTTCAAACCGTTCACACTTTTAGAAGTAACCATGCAACACCCCTAGGAGATTTGAATGGATGGGGTGCACTGTTAGGGTAAACTGTGCGCCCCATACAAGAAACCAGATGTGCAGATTTTTAATCCCCTGAAAATTATTAAAAAAAATCCCAAACCCCCATCTTATAACTTGAACCCCCCTAGATCGAGCCTAAAATATTTTGTCTCATTTTTTAGAGGTTCCCAAATGAATTCCAAGGTGTTAAGACCACCATTTATAATGAATTAAATCTCATATTGAAGAAATGAACCTCTCCCGATAAGATATTCTAATCCTATATGGTTTCCTCCTTCTCTCCCATATTTCTCTCATATTTTTAAGGGTTGTTTTCATATTTTGATAACATACATAGATATAGGTTTATTATATCTTGATTCATTTGATCCTGGATCTAGGTTTTGTATCTAGATCTCATTCTTCGTTGTGATCTAGGTTGTTCCGCTTCAATTGACGATTTCCATTGGCGATCGTCTATCATCAATTTTGAGGTAGGTGGTCTAAATTCAAATCCCATATTCTTGAATTCATGTTGTGAATATGTGTTATGAAATTTAAATTTGCATGATTATAAATTGAAACTTCAATTTATTAAATTAATTGATTAATTAATTTATGAAATCATGTAATCGATTTAATGTAATTTCCATGTTATTATGAATTGGGTTAAATTCAAGACAATTGGAATTGGTTGAATTGGATTAATTAATTGGAAAATTAATTAATAGAAATTGTTGTGATTATGAAATTTGATAAATTTTATTAATTAAAGTAAATTTTTGTGATTATTCAACTGTTGGAATTTGATTAATTAATTGACCAATAAATTAATGGAATATTATGATTGGGAAATTGATGGTAAATTGGGATTGTGTAATTGGTAAATTAATGTGATATGAATTAATTTACAATTGGGGATTTATGATATGGTTGACTTGACCATAATGGGTTATATGAATTAGATATTATGAATTGGTTTAATGGTTAATTGCAAATATTATTTCATGTGATTAAAGTATGGAGCTATAATTTTTTGTGATAAATTGTAATGGTATACCATGTGTGAAATGTTGGTGAATGGGTTAATGATGATTAACTGGGATAAATGTGTTATATGTGTTATATGTGTGTTTTTTTATATTTGAGTGTGGGAAATATACTGTTGCTTCAAAATCCCAATTGTATGATAAACATTTATGGGACATGGAATACTGATTCAAAATACCATAGTGATACATTAATAAAAGTGTGTGGGAAATGAAATACTAATTCAAAATCCCATAGTCAAAAATTATTGTGGGATACATACTCCAATTCAAAAGTTCACTTGTGTGATATATGTGATAATGAGTGTGGGAGTGTAACACCCCAAGCTTCCACGGTGCGCTTCTCTTTGAATAATAGAATAGCGTGTGTTGTACGCAACACTAAGTTCAAATGCACCACGAGTCACCAAACTAGCCGTTCGAAAGAAGTTATGAATAGTATTAACTGAATTTTAAATTTTATGTTGTCCTTATAATTTTAGAATCCATATTATGATTTTCTAAGACATAATTTAAGAACAAATTCATTTTTTCAGATAAAAGAAGTAATTTTCAAAAAATGAAATTTTACTACCTTTTAATGGTGAAGCCTTTTTAAATCCAATATTTGAAACTTTTATATATTCAATTTGACAAAATTAACTTCTTATTTATAATCGAGACATAAGAATTTAGTTTCATTAAAGTTTTGGTTTTTTTCTGATAACTTTCAAATTTTGGGGAATAGTGAAAAATACTATATTTTAACTGAAAATAACTTTTTTAACCAAAATAATTTATATTTTTAAATTATAAATTTTAACAGTTTGAAAGTATAAATAGATTAAATTTTTACCATTTAATCCAATGATGGTTATTGTAAGTAATTTTAATTTGAAATTGATATAAACAAGTGTCAAACTTTTGATAGTTATTATTTCTTAAAAATAAGCCTTTTGGTTTTGACAGCGGAAATTAATTTAATAAATGAAACTTTTATGTTTTGAATTTGATAAAATAGACTTCATTTTTGGATTCAGAATATCAAAATTAGCTTAAGGTGAAGTTTTGGTACTTTTCTGATACCTTTCATATTTTGATGAATAGTGAAAATTACTAAATTTTAATTAAAAACAACTTTTTTAATCGAAATAATTAATAGTGATAAATTATGAATTTGAGTGATTTAAAAGTATAATTAGATTATAATTTTACCATTTAATCCAATGTTGGTCATTGGACATAATTTCACAATTAAACCGGACATAAACAAGTGCCAATCTTTTGATAGTTATTTTCTCTTAAAACACGCTTTTTTGTTTTCACAAGGGGAATTAATTTTAAATTAATTTCTGCCACTTCTGTGTTTTGAATTTTGAAAAATAGATTCCATATTTGGAATCAGGATTTCCAAATTGTGTAAATAGGTAACGTTTATTTTTAGACATTTTGAATAATTACTTCGGTAAATATTTTATTTACCTTGGTTAAAGGGTAAATCCGGTAAATAAGGATAAAAAAATAATATTATAATAATAATAAATTAACCTAAAACGTGTCCTAACCTTATTGGTTGATACATGTCCGACCATGGACATATTTTGGTCGATTTTGGGACCCCATGGATCCACTTGTAAGTGATAATGACACTTTATATTAATTAAGTAAAAATAAATACAAAAATAACATAAGCATATATCTTTTAGAAAAACAATTTTTACATAGGGTTATATATGTTTTATTTTCGACTATAAATATTAATTAGAAATATAAAAAGATTTCATACAAAATGGGATTTTATTTATAATTTTTAGACATTTAATAATTAATATTATTTATGACACAATAATGATGCAGTATTTTCCTTATTAATGAAAGAATCAAATAATTGGTATTATAAATGTTAAAATTAATATAATTTGAAATTTTTTATGACATCCATGAATTTTATTGCTTAATATTAAATTATAGTATTTCTTAAATGAATTTGGTTCGAATTAATAAAGTTGTTAAGACTTTAACAAAAATAAATTATTGAATAGTGTCAAAATTCACATAAAAGAGTTTAAAAAAAAAATATTTTATTATTAATTGATATTAAATTCCTAAAAATATAAGGTTCGTCCAGGAGACTTATATCATTATAAGTGTATCATTAATGGACCACTTGGGGGTCTCTTTTATGTATATAGTATGTTTATTAACTATATAATATAAAAATACAAAGTGACATGGTAAATGTTAAACTAATTAACTAAGAGTTAAAACCAAAAGATAAGGTTAATATAGTGACCCAAACCTATCTAAAACCTATTTTTTGGGTGGTTTTGGACCTATAACCACCTTAAACTTTAAATAATCTACTTTAGATCCATTAGAAACTGAATATGAATTTATTATAAAATAATATTTCTAGCTTTTCCAAAGGTGCCCCTCACCCCTCTTATAAAAGGGTACTCCACCTTCTCACTAATTCACACATTCAAAGACTTTTGTCTCATACAACCCCTGCCAAAATACTCTATAATCTTCCCTAAATTCAACCTAGAGGCATTAGTTTGATCAGAAATCCATCCTAAGGAGCCCTTTTGATCAAATCAAAAGGAAGAACCCGAAGAAGAGGTAATGTAATCACCACCCTCTTTCAAGTTTCTTTCTTGTTCAAATTCTTCTTTATTTGTTCCCATTCTAAAATAATAAATCCAGTATCTTATATATACTGTGATGTTATTATAAATATGTTACAAACATATTCAGTATTCTATCCATCCTTTGAATGACATGTCACCATACGTGCGTACGTACGGCTTACCGTCTCCATGTCGTGGTGTAATTGTTATTCAATAAATTATTATTTGGATGGGTATAATAATGGTGTGTAATTAATTTAAATAATAAATATAACATGATAATTATTCTGTATATATTATATACCATCCAATTATATATTATTTTAATATAAATGTCGCTCGTGTGTACGTACGGACTACCTTCTCCACGAATGTGATGAGATTCATTCTCCATCGTGTCCATTCAAGTATAATTATCATTCAATGGTTAAAAATAATGTTTAAGGACTTGATATAATTCGGGATATGAATAAGATACAAACTATCCATAACAATCACGGCATATGTAACAAAACATATACGAGTAAGTTAACACCCGAAACGACGATAATACTAAGATATTATTAACAAAGAAATGTTAAAAGATCATATATGATATCATATTAATTTATATGATTCTTGTATAATTTAATAACAATTATTTCACCATTAAAAAGGAGGTTAACCTACCCTCAACCAAGGAAAAGTACAAGGTAAGGGTTATTTCACAATCTCTTCATTATCCGAGGTTGTTTATATGTAATTATCTACTGAGACCTCTTTATCATCCACATCCATGTTTCTTAAAAATGTATTTCAAAAAATTATTTCTATTTTATAGAATATGGGTTAAAGTCATTTATACCATTTTGTTTGACTCTTTATAGGAGGTTTGTAAAGTAATCTTTCCATTATTTTCCAAACAAGGTCCTTTTTATCCTTTTCGACAAATTTAAGCTAAGAATATCTTTTATAACTTATACGACAGGTGCGGTTATTTTTGCCCATTATAAAATCGTCGAAGCCTCCCTTACAAGCTTATAAGAATATTTTCAAAGTAAATGTTTTATGTTATAATTATGTGACATTTAAATGATTTCAAAATAAATATTTTAATAATTCGTGAAAGGTACTCATTATCAGGATCAGAATTATAAATGTTTTAATGATTTATCTTTCTAACTATTTTTAATTAAAGTCCATGTTTTCAAAATGATTTTAAGGATTTATTTATATGGACATGAATGTTTTGAAATGATATTTATTTTAGAAAGTTTAAAAGTGGTATGGGACACTTTGATTCAAAAATCACTTTTAAATTACTTCCTTTATAAATGTGTGACTTTTAAATGATTAAAAAAAAGATATATTTCTCTCAAATAGTTTTGATTTCATTTATGTCAACAACCTTTGATGTATTTTAAGCTTATTTGAAGTTGATTTATTATGATTCAAAACTTCCATATTGTATTGAAGGTTTTGTGATATATTTGACTGTGGATGTGTTATTTTTATACAATTCATGGTTTATGGTGAAAGTATTGAAATTTTGTATGCTTTTTTTAATATTAATGTTTATGTTATGTTAAAACCTGATCATATGAGAAATGTGTCGGAATTAAGAAGTGACGGGTGGAGCTCGCTATATCTCCTCAATGCATCGGTAGGTCTCGTGAGACAAACTAGTGGCTTGGAAAGAGGCCTTGAAAAAATCTTATTTTTAGTCTTGGAACGAGGCCTTGGCTGCATGGTTATGATAGTCTGCCATTATGCATTCAATCATTATGAAAGTGGTTATTGATATTGCATGTGATTATTTGACAAGTAGAATATCCATGTGAATAAGTAAATAGCATTATTTAATTTTATCTTTGACATATTATGCTAAAGTTAAAGTTTAAAAGTATTTTGTTTTAGTTATACATTTCCTTAAATATTTATGCTTATTTATGAATGTTTCTGCTATATTGTTATCCTTTCTGAGCATCTGAGCTCACCCCTTTCAATGTTTTATTTTTCGTAGGATGTGAAGAAGTAATTTATGAATGACCTGCATGGATAATATGAGGGGATATGAAGACAAGATGTTGTTGTAGTAGTTTTCACTTTATGATGTAATGTAAACTTTATGAATGTATCTAGTTATTCCAAGGCAACTAAACTAAACGGTCTTTCGAGAATTGATCTTTCTTGTGATCATGCAAATGTTATTTAATAATGCACCGACTCTAGGAAACTGTGGTCGGGGTGTTACATTTGGTATTCGAGGAAGTTTAGTACAAAACTTGGAAGCTAGATTTAGATAAACTCTGATTAGATCACAAAGACCTAAGATGGACTTTGAGGATTAGTATAGAAGAACTTCCTAGAATTTTGGTATTGTAGAGATTTTGTGAGTTTTCCGAGAAATACATCCCTGTCTAGATATGAGCAGGTAGAGGAGGCTCTAGCACAAATGTACATAGGGGTAAAACCCAAAAACACCGCTTTGAGCTAGACTCGAACGAGAACTGGTGCACGACAATGGGGCTTGCTGCACTCTTGGTTACGACACTCCCAGGGGATATGCTTAGGTTAATTCTCAATTTATTTACAAACCATTATGAAGGGTTTATGAGTATATACTTCCTCAAAGAATTTTTTTTATGATTATGGATTATATCCATAAATAGTTCAATTTATATTAAGTGTTTTACAAGTATGTAATTATGTATTTTGATTCATAAACTGAGCTAGTTTATGACATTGTTTAGAAATGGCACCCAATAGAAGGAATGAGAACTCCAACAATACGCATGATCCAAAAAGTATGAAGGATCATATATTTCATGGTCTTAAGCCAGAATTTAGAAGAAAAATAGTCTCCCACATATTATCATCATATTAAGAAATAATATCATATGTTGATAAGATAAGTAAATAATTCTCAAAGTCCTATGGCTTTGAAGGGAAGCCAGAGAAGGAAAGGATAGTAGAGAGAAGGACAGATAAAAGGAAGAAGGTAAAGAAGGATTTTCCCATATGTGATAACTGTAGAAAGAATCACCTTGGAAAATTCTTGAAGGAAATTGGAGTATGTTATAAATGTGAAGAAAAAGGACAC
Organism: Viscum album; assembly: GCA_963277665.1. NCBI lineage: Eukaryota > Viridiplantae > Streptophyta > Magnoliopsida > Santalales > Viscaceae > Viscum > Viscum album. Next base: position 2,093,553,541 of record OY728152.1, read on the forward strand.
CAAGTACGTGACTGTAAGGGTAAGATAAATGTTTCAAATGTACAATGCTTCATCTGCAAGGAGTTTGTACACTATGCGAACCAATGTCCCAGTCATCAGACTATGCCGAAAATGATGCTATTGGATAATAATAAAGTTATGATACTACCATATATGAAGAGTAATGAATAGTGTTCTTAGGTTGTTATTTTGGAAGTATTTCATTGAAGTATTTTATCAACGATGTACTGGGAATGAATAAGGATTTTACTGAAGTACTATTTCATTGAGGATTTGAGATTTTATGTTACTAAGAAAAGTGACTCTACAGCAAGTTAAACTTTCTGGAAACTACATGGTTTAAGGAAAGATAAACCTTAATGTTGTCTTAATATTGAGGTACTTATTTTGGAATAAGATATGGTTGATTTGGTAAATTATATTAGATATTATTTTCTGCCTTGAAACTGATTAAAGATTTGTATATTCCATCATTGTTGGAGTTTACAACATTTTTGTATGGATGAAGTATATCCAATTTTCTATAAGGAATGATGGAGCATGAATGTAATCAATAAGGTTTTATGGTAATTCAGGATGTTTCAGTGTTTTAAAAGAATACAAGATGAAGGTATTCACATGCTATTATGGGGTAAAAAGGATCTTTATTGTGTTTATCTTCCTTATAAATTTTGAACCGTGAGTTTGGACAGAGGTATTTTGGATAATTATAGTTTAAGATTATTTTTGGATTGCCATAAAGGGACAACCCGGAGGTCGGGCGACAACCCGTCGTGTCCGGCAAGGCCGCAAGAATTTAACCCGCAACCGAAGGGTGACAAGGGTGTATCACCTACCACTGGCCCACGTGATGTCCTGTATTGAATAATGTAGTCTTTTTAAAAAAAAATCTGGTATATGAATTATAAATTCATTTTTTTGAACCCTATACGTATAAGATAAATAGAATATTATTTTTAAGTGCTATTATCTTTTATAGTGAAAGATGAGTTTGTGCTCGAAATTAGTTAAAGGATGGGACTCTACTTGTCAAGTATATATTTTTCTTCTTCTCTTATTCAATGAAGAAATTAATTCTTATTCTTTAGTGAAAGGATCTTAAAACAAAAAAATGTGTTATCCTAATACCATATGTTTTATTGAACTGATGGTATTTTAAATCATCATAGATTGATGAATTTAAGGCCCTAAATTTTACACTTGTTTGTGATTGATTACCTCAATCACTACCCATAAATATTTATGTTTTTCCTCTAATTATATATCTCTAATTTCCACCAATGTTCTCCTAATAGAGATCATTATTTGCTGGTGACCCTTTAATTTCCCTTTCCTCTCATTAAGACTAAATTTTATTAACCCAATTTCCGATGTGGGTTTTCCCACACAGATATTTTCTATTTTCAACCTTTTATTTTCGAAAAATAATTTCAAATTGTGAGGACACAATTTATTGAATGAGGGGAGAATGTAACACCCCAAGCTTCCACGGTATGCTTCTCTTTGAATAATACAATAGCGTGTGTTGTACGCAACAATGAGTTCAAATGCACCACGACTCACCAAACTAGCCGTTCAAAAGCTGTTATGAATAATATTAACTGAATTTTAAATTTTATATTATCCTTATAATTTTATAATCCATATTATGAGTTTATAAGATATATTTTAAGAACAAATTCATTTTTTTCAGATAAAAGAAGTATTTTTAAAAAAATGCAATTTTACCGCCTTTTAATGGAGAAGCCTTTTTAAATCCAATATTTGAAACTTTTATATATTCAATTTGAAAAAATGAACTTCTTCTTTAGAATTTGGACACAAGAATTTAGTTTTAATAAAGTTTTGGTGTTTTTCTGATAACTTTCAAATTTGGGTGAATAGTGAAAAATACTATATTTTAACTGAAAAAAACTTTTTTAATCAAAATAATTTATATTGTTAAATTATAAATTTTAATGGTTTGAAAGTATAAATAGATTAAATGTTGACCATTTAATCCAATGATGGTTATTGTAATTAATTTCACTTTGAAATTGACATAAACAAGTGTCAAACTTTTGATAGTTATTATTTCTTAAAAATACGCCTTTTGGTTTTGATAGTGGAAATTAATTTAATAAATGAAAATTTTATGTTTTTAATTTGGTAAAATAGAATTATTTTTTGGATTTTTAATATTTAAATTATCTTAAGGTGAAATTTTGGTACTTTTCTGATAACTTTCATATTTTGATGAATAGTGAAAATTACTAAATTTTAATTAAAAACAAATTTTTTAATCAAAATAATTAATAGTGATAAATTATGAATTTGAGTGATTTTAAAGTATAATTAGATTATAATTTTACCATTTAATCTAATTTTGGTCATTGTACATAATTTCACAATTAAACCGGACATAACCAAGTGTCAATCTTTTGATAGTTATTATCTCTTAAAAACACGCCTTTTGTTTTAACAACGGGAATTAATTTTGAATTAATTTCTCCCACTTTTTTGTTTTGAATTTTGAAAAATGGATTCCATATTTGGAATCTGTATTTCAAAATTGTGTAAATAGGTTACTTTTATTTTTAGACATTTTGAATAATTACTTCGATAAATATTTTATTTACCTTGGTTAAAGGGTAAATCCGGTAAATAAGGATAAAAAATAATATTATAATAATAATAAATTACCCTAAAACGTGTCCTAAACTTATGGGTTGATACATGTCCGACCATGGGCATATTTGGGTCAATTTTGGGACCCCAGGGATCCACTTGTAAGTGATAATGTCACTTTATATTAATTAAGTTAAAATAAATACAAAAATAACATAAGCATATATCTTTTAGAAAAACAATTTTTACAAAGGGTTATATATGTTTTATTTTCAACTATAAATATTAATTAGAGATATAAAAATATTTCCCACATAATGGTTTTTTATTCATAATTTTTAGATGTTTAATAATTAATATTATTTATGACACAATAATGATGCAATATTTTCCTTATTAATGAAAGAATCAAATAATTAGTATTATAAATGTTAAAATTAATATAGTTTGAAAGTTCTGATGGCATCCATGAACTTTATTGCTTAATATGACATCATATTATTTCTTAAATTAATTTGTTTCTAATTAATAAAGTTGTTAAGACTTTAACAAAAATCAATTATTGAATAGTGTCAAAATTCACATAAAAGAGTTTTTAAAACAAATATTATATTATTAATTGATATTAAATTCCTATAAATCTAAGGTTCATCCAAGAGACTTATATAATAATAGGTGTATCATTAATGGACCACTTTGGGGTCCCTTGGATGTATATTGTATGTTTATTAACTATATAATATAAAAATACAAAGTGACATTGTAAATGTTAAACTAATTAAATAAGAGTTAAAACAAAAAGATAAGGTTAATATAGTGACCCAAACCTATCTAAAACCTATTGGTTGAGTGGTGTTCCACCTATCCCCACCTTAAACTTTAAATAATCCACTTTTGAGCCATTAGAAACTGAATATTAATTTAATATAAAATAATATTTCTAGCTTTTCCAAAGGTGCCCCTCACCCCTCTTATAAAAGGGGACTCCCCCTTCTCATTAATTCACACATTCAATGCCTTTTTTCCTCAGCCAACCCCATCCCAAATACTCTCTAAAATTCCCTAAATTCAACCTATAGGCCTTAGTTTTATCAGAAATCCATCTTAAGTAGCCCTTTTGATCAAATCAAAAAGAAGAACCCGAAGAAGAGGTAATGTTTTCACCACCGTCTTTCAAGTTCTTTTCTTCTTTAACTTATTATTTCTTTGTTCCTGTTATAAAATAATAAACCCAGTATCTTATATATACTATTATGTTATTATAAATATGGTAAAACCATATTCAGTATTCTATCCAACCTTTGAATGACATTTCACCATACGTGCGTACGTACGGCTTACCGTCTCAATGTTGTGGTGTAATTGTTATTCAATAGATTATTATTTGGATGGGTATAATAATGATGTGTAATTCAGGTAAATAATAAATATAACATGATAATTATTCTGTATATATGATATACCATCAAATTATATATTATTTTATTATCAAAATAATGATATTGTCGCTCGTGCGTACGTACGGACTACCGTCTCCACGAAGGTGATGAGATTCATTCTCCATCGTGTCCATTCAAGTATAATTAGAATTCGATGGTTAAAAATAATGTTTAAGGACTTGATATAATTCTTTATATGAATAAGATACAACCTATTGATAACAAACACAACTTATGTAACAAAACATAAACGACTAAGTTAACACCCGAAACGACGATAATACTAAGATATTATTAACAAAGTAATGTTAAAAGATCAAATATGACATCATATTAATGTATATGATTATTGTACAATTTAATAAAAATTATTTCACCATTATACAGGAGGTTAACCTACCCCCAACCAAGGAATATTACAAGGTAAGAGTTATTTCACAATCTCTTCATTATCCGAGGTTGTTTATACGTAATTATCTACTGGGACCTCTTTATCATCCACATCCATGTTTCTTAAAAATGTATTTCAAAAAATTCTTGCTATTTTACAGAATATGGGTTAAAGTAATTTATACCCTTGTTTGACTTTTTATAAGAGGTTTATAAAGGAATTATTTTGTCATTTTCCAAACAAGGTCCTTTTTAACCTTTTTGACAAATTTAAGGTAAGAATGTCTTGTTTAACTTATAAGACGGGTGCCGTTATTTTCCACTTTTATAAAATTGATGAATCTTCCCTTAAAATCTTATAAGTATATTTTCAAAGTAAATATTTTATTTTATAATTATGTGAATTTTAAATGATTTCAAAATCAATATTTTAAGAATTCGTGAAAGGTACTCTTTATCAAGATCAGAAATGTAATTGTTTTAAAGAATTATCTTTCTAATTTTTTTTAATTAATGTCCATGTTTTCAAAATGAATTTAAGGATTTATTTATATGGACATTAATGTTTGGAAATGATATTTATTTGCAAAAGTTTCAAAGTGGTATGGGACACTTTGATTCAAAAATCTCTCTTAAATTACTTCCTTTATTAATGTGTGACTTTTCAATGATTTAAAAAAAAGAGATATTTCTCTCAAATAGTTTTGATTTCATCTATGTCAATATCCTTTGATGTATTTTAATCTTATTTGAAGTTGATTTATTATGATTCAAAACTTCCATATTGTATTGAAGGTTTTGTGATATGTTTGACTGTGGATGTGTTATTTTTATACCATTCATGGTTTATGGTGAAAGTATTGATATTTCGTATGCTTTTTTTAATACGAATGTTTATGTTATGTTGAAACATGTTCATATATGGAATGCATTTTACTTAATAAGTGACGGGTGGAGCCCGCTATATCTCCTCGATGCATTGGTAGGTCTAATGAGACAAACTAGTGTCTTGGCACGAGGCCTTGACAAAATCTTATTTGTAGTCTTGGAACGAGGCCTTGGCTATGTGGTTATGATAGTCTGACATTATGCATTCCATCATTATGAAAGTGGTTATTGATATTGCATGTGATTATTCGACTAGTAGAATATCCATGTGAATAAGTAAATGGCATTATTTAATTTTATCTTTTCCATATTAAGCTGAAGTTCAAGTTTAAAAGTCTTTTGTTTTAGTTATACATTTCCTTAAATGTTTATGCTTATGTATGAATGTTTCTGCTATATTGTTATCTTTACAGAGCATTTGAACTCACCCCTTTCAATGTTTTCTTTTTCCTAGGATGTGAAGATGTAATTTATGAATGACCTATAGGGATAATATGAGGGGATATGAAGACAATATGTTATTGTAGTAGTTTTCACTTTATGATGTAATGTAAACTTTATGAATGTATCTAGTTATTCCAAGGATACTAAACTAAATGGTCTTTCGAGACTTGATCTTTCTTGTGATCATGCCAATGTTATGTAATAATGCACCGAATCTGGGCAACTGGGGTTGGGTCATTACAGGGACACAGACTGTTGCTTAAAAATCCAATGGGGTCCTAGCCATGACATTCTAGGCCCAAAATGTTGGAATTGGACTATGGTTCCAATTCACCAAAATATGAATTGAAATGAAATTATAATTTATAACCTTTTTATTGTGATATTTGATATCCTTTGGGGATATTCCAAATTCTAACATGGGATGAATGTTGTATTATGTCTTGGGTGTCCTCAAGAACATGGGGTTTATGTGTTCAAATAAAGAATAATTGAATATATGTGAACTGTTTACTTTATTGATAGTATCTTATTCTTTATAAAAATGTATTCACTTATATTCATTGCATATTGTTTTAGACACCATTGGTGGTGGCCTAAAAAGTTGTAATCACACCCTACCCAGGTTTCCTGATTGGTACCTGAATAGAATTCATGTTTGAAGGACAGGATAAGGGAAAACACTCTTTTTAGATGGCTGATTTGGGATGGGACATAGATGAAGGAACCAGACGTGATTCAAGACCCACATGGTAGTTTTAAATTTATTTATTTATTTTGGGTTTTTTATATTAAAACATGACATGTATTTTGTCATAACATATCTACTAATTATTTTTGGATATTGTATTTATTGTTTTGGTCATCATGTGATACTAGTTGGCTGGTTATTGGTTATATAATTTGGTTACTCTCATTTATTTCTGTTGTTTTGTTACTTTGATAAAGAAGGTATAGTCTCCCTAATATTGATATTAGACCCTCGTTTCTAGTTGGTAGCCTCCTGCATATAGGGAGGTGCACCTATGGTCATGTGACCGAATGGATCAGGGAACCGGTGTGTGGAATCCATGTTATAAAATTACACACTGATTCTCTCCAAATTTCTTGATGTGTTCCACATATCATTTTTAAATAAGTACATGAAAGACCCAACACATGTACTCACCTATGAAGAATTATAATTGGATCCTGATTTGTCTTACTGTGAAGAGCCTATTGAGATTCGTGACACTAGAGGGTAAGTATTAAGAAATCAGATGACTCGACTAGTAAATGTTCTTTGTAGAAACCATAAAATGGAAGAAGGAATGTGGGAACCTAGAGATGTTATGAAGAAGAACCATCCTCATCTGTTTAGAAGGAAATATTCATGAAAAAATTTAAGGATAAATTTTTCAAAGGATGGAAGAATTTTACACCCCATATTTTTTTTTTCAGTATATATCTTCTTAAAAGAATTAAATTTATTTGATAGCTTATGTTTCATGAAACACTAATATTAAACGAACCGTGATATACTATTAAATATAAATATGACTATTAGAATAGTAATGTGAACTTTCAGATAATAATGTGGCCTTTAGAAAAATAACCTCGGCTATGAAAGTGTAAATAAAATTTTAGTATCTCATGAATGAATGTATGATATATTTATATTATAGAATAGGTAAATTAATTCTTTAAAAATAATAAATTAAGTGTTGGTATTTTTTGTGAAATGTAAATTTTTATTTAAAATTTTACAATTTATACAATTATTTAAAATAAAATTTACTTACATAAAATATATTCCTGAATTAAATTTTTTTTTATTATAAATATAAGATAATTTTATGAGACAATAATTAATTTTTCAAAGTGTCATAAAACCAGTTATAATATTAAAATCATTATTTTTCGAATAAAAGATGATTTTAATTAGAAATTTAATTTCTCATATTGATAATTTTTTTTTAAAAAAATGTAGTGCATTCTTTAAATCTACATATCAAAAAGTGGTTAGGGTTAATTTTTGGACTTTTTCTAAAATAATTGATTTTTTTATGAATAGTGAATTATGGTAATTTATGGTATCTAACAAATATATGAATTATTGAGTCATGGATGGTGTTTGGATGATGTAACCACCATTATTTCAAAATCACATGCTCTAGTTACTATAAATCGTCACAATAATCATCACCATTTGTTGGTCAGAGTGGACACTCAAGAGGGGGGTGAATTGAGTTCCAATTAAAATTTCTGTTTAAAAACTTTGTCTTAAAATCCCCCAAATAAAACACAGAATTAAACTATAGTGAATTTATATCAACATAATGGTTCTGTTAGATTCTCAAAGGATTGATTATTTCCCGGTTAATCAAACCAGAAGAATTGATTAACTTTTGAAACTAACTTACTGATTTACAACTAATATAAACACTTGCGAGATTAATTATCAAAGTGACTTTAAAACAATTTTGGTTTTAAAGAAGTTTGCTGTGGAATAAAAATAACTTTGAAAATAAATAAGCACATCAGATTTTACCAAGAGGTTCAGTCTCAAGCTGAGACTTAGTCCTCTCAAAACATTATATAAAAGTGATCCACACCCTGGATCGGGGATTACAACAGTATACAACTGTCCAGGTACAAGACCTCTACCAATGTTATCCGTGGGAACCAAAACAACAACACTAACTGTCCAGGTCACACACGACCTCTACCACTATTATCCGTGGGAACAAAAACAACAGCACCGGCTGTCCAGGTCACACACAACCTCTACCACTATCCTAGTGGGGAATAAAAGATGTAAGAGTTTGAGTGAGGATTTACAGATCCTCCAATTAAAGTACAAGAGACAGTGTGTGTGTAAAATACAGCAGATAACACACACTGCTTGAAATGTAAAAAGGTAAATCACAGAGGCAAAGATTTAGAGATTAGAAATGGCTCTAGTGATTGCAATGCATCTCTGGACTCCTTTGGATTGATCAGAATTGGTTCTGAGTCCTCTTCTAGTTTTTGTTTGGAAAATAGAGTGCCGTCTGCTTCCTTGACTTCCAGGTGTAGAGGCAGAGGAGAAAGTAGTCGATGAAGTTCTTGTGTGGATGTTCCCGTTCTCAGCTCTTCACTGGTATGAAATAATGAATGAGTTCTTCGTGTAAGTTCAGTCGTCTCTTTTCATTCACACTCAGTTGTTCTTCCAGCACACCTCATGGTATATATGTCTCTGTGTATTCGTCTATTCATTCCCTGTTTTTAGCAGCACATCCTTCTTTCATTTAAAGCACGAGCTCTGGAAAAAGAAATGATTTCTTTTTGCAGGTACGAGGTACAGTTTCCTGACAACCAAAAAACACCCATTAAATAAATGTTAGTGCATTAAAATATACCTAATATGACCGTTGGTTAGATTAAACAATGATAAAGAAATTAAATCAGTGTCGGGTTCTGTCTCTGGAACGGTAGCTTTGATATTAGTAGGTAGATGTCACGGTAGGTCTGAGTATTGGTGACTTCTTGTTTAATGGTAGACTTGAGTAACGGTAGCCTTTCTATCGGTAACCTTCACGTATCGGTAGGCTTGTCTTAAGGTAACCTTCTTATATCGGTAGGCTTAGTATATCGGTAACCTTTGAGTATCAGTAGGATTTTATGTAACGGTAACCTTCTTATATCGGTAGCGGTAGCTCTGTCTTGTATCAGTAAATCTATATCTGTAGCGGTAGACTTGTATTATATCAGTAGATCTATATCGGTAGCGGTAGACTTGTCTTATATTGGTATCTCTGTTTTGTATCGGTAGCGGTAGACTTTGATGTATCGGTAGACTTCCTTTGATAACGGTAGCTTCAACATATCAGTGGACTTGTGTGTAATGGTAGCTAGTCTGTATCAGTAGCTCTATGTTGTAATGGTAGCTAGTTCTGTTTAACCATTCTATTGGTAGAACAGGTTAAGTCAGAGTGTACAAACATCTAGTAACCGAAAGACTAATATTTAAACATAAAATAATAGAACAATACTTAAACCAACCAGATTCCCAAATAAGTATTTAACCATTGATCAAATAGGGATTATCAAAATACAAATAATCATAATTAGGATTATCAAAATATAATAAAGCAACTAGATTCCCAGAGGGTTCAACAATACCCCCCTTTTTGTTAATCACAACTTATGCAAAAAAATGAAATAGTATCAGAGGAAAAAGGAAAATAAATTAGCATCAGAGGAAAAGGATTCTTTTGTTTAGAAAAAAACTTCCATATTCCTCCCCCTTTCAATTGTACTACAAGATTCTCTCATAAGTCTCATTTTCTCAACTCTCAGTTTCCCATTCCCCCTTTGTGTGTTTCTCCCCCTTTGTTAACTCTTAGGTCTCATTTCTTATTTTCTCTCATTGGATCATTTTCTCATTTCTCCCCCTTTGTGATTAAAAAAAATAAGGGAAGCAGAGAAAAGACAAAGTAGAGAATATGTGTCAAGGAAACATGAACAAAGTAAAGTAGAGAATACAAGAGAATTTTCATTAAGGTACAATAGATACACTGAGAAAATTAAAAGTTCATAAATACAAGTGAATCCTATCAAACAAGAACTAGAATCACTCAATCGTCCTCTGGAACATGTGTCTTTCCCTTAGGATCAACAGAGGTTTCAGGTGTAGGGTCAGCAGAGGGTTTCGGAAAAGCTGAAGGCACAACTGGTGGTTCAGCTACAGAAACTATACCGGATCTGAAATCTGTGCTCCTATGAGTGATCATTGGTGTCAAGATCCTGATGGATTGAACTGGAGTCAATTGAGGGGTGCTCCTAGAGGCAGAAGCAGGAAGGATAGGAGGTAAAATCACTAGCCTAGCATCCATATGCAGGAATGGCAGCAACATGTTCCTGAAATCCATTATAATTCTTCCTCCTCTCTCCATTGCAGACACAAAATCATCTTGATTTTCAATGAATTTGTCCAAGGCAACAATAATCTCCCTGAGCTTACTGACCTGTTCTCTGAAGGCCTGAGTTACTGGATATAACTTCATATTCTCAATCAAAATCTTGAAATGGTTTGTTATTTGTTGCTTGGTATAAACCTTCTCAAAATAAGCATCTACCTTATTCTTGATTGCCTCTTGAGAAGCAGTAGTTGCCCGCAGGTGATCACGAACAAAACTACTAACTTCCCTAGTGGTATCAAGAATCTGAGTATCTGATGCACCACTGGGACTGGCCTTAGACAATTCTTTCTGAATAATAGTGCGGATCTAGTCAAGGTTCACACTCGAGCTAGATGAGGGAAGAGGTTTCATTGAGAAGGCCACTGTCTCCTTGAAGGATTGAGTCAGACTACTAACTACCTTCTGAACAAGTTCATCCTGACTGTTCAGATGTTCTTTTACTGCCTTCTTAAAGGCCTCAAAAACTTTCAAAAATTGCTTGACCAATTCTTTGATATATCGAATGTCAGAGTTTACTTGAGTTTGAGAGCTATGCATGGTAGTCAGAGAAGCAATCGATTGTCTCAAGGAAACTACAACTCCTGTCCAACTCTCAATCTGAGTGTGGAACACTTTAATTTTATCCATCATTTCTTTCACAGGACTGGATACACCATATCCAATGGATAACTCAAGGGATTTCTCCACGATTTTCATCTCTTCAACCATACTTTTCTTCATATCTACCACTGATTCCCTTATTTCTTATTTCAATTCAACTTTTAAGGACTCAAGGTCCTCCTTCGTTGCCACATTGTCAGCCACAGTGGGTAGGGTAACTGATTACTTTTGGGGCTGGTCTTCCTCATCAGAATCTCCACAAGAAAGTCCAAGAATAATATATCCTGGATCTGATGTCCAACCTTCAATGTCATATAGCACTGATACTGATCCAAGATTCTCCCCCTCACTTGGAACATTCTCCTGAGGTATCTCCTCCAACTGTTCTGCTTGATGTAATTCGACAACTTCCTCTACAACTGCAGCAGATTCAATAGCCATTTGTTCTGAGTCATTAATGACTCTCTCATCAACAGGTGTTGCTGCTGCTTCTCGTTGATCAGGCACTATCCTGACTGTACTATCTATCAAAGGGCTCAAACTCATCTCTTCTTCTTCATTTTCCTCATCCTCTACTTCACCAGCAGCCTCCTTTTCTCCATTAACATCATGATCAGATTCGGTTGCCTCATCCTCCTCAGAGGTGTCCTTGACAACATACTGGAATGCTTCTTCTCCTTCTTCTGTAGTCCCTGTATCACTATCCTTCAAGACAGTTTCTCTCTTTGGTAGTTCTTTTGGAGGGCTAGCTGCTCCATAAGAAATAACTTGATGCACAAGACTAGGGGGTAAGTATGGGTCTCCTCCTTCCACTAATGATGTCTCTTCCTCTTCATCTTCAGCTTCATCATCACTGTAGACCGGTTCTGACTCATCTGGTCCAAGACCAGGATCCCTCACATCCTTTGGTCTAGAAGGTTGATCCACAGGAGTGAACTTATCATATATTCTTCCTTCATCATTCACCCATGATTTTCTCTAAGGATTCCAGCTGACTTTCATATATTTACATATATTCCTGGTGATGCAGATGTTATACTTAACTACTATCATTTCATCTTGAGGTCCGGCCACTTCCTTTGCTTTCATCATGACAGAAATCAACTTTGAGAAGAACAGTGCATTTGACTTAGACTTCGGTCTAGTCATATCCTCAATCTGAATCATAATCAATCTACACAGATTTACCTTAACTCCATGCTCAACAGATGTAAGAAATAAATGTCCTGGAATCTCAATGTAGCAAAGTCTCCTCTCCTTGGACTAATTACATGTTGAATAAACTTGAAATGAATTTTATCTTCTCCTTCCATCTCTGCAGCTATTACTTTTCTAGGGGTCCCATTCCCTGTTAGCTCTAATAAATCATCTTCATACTTAAACACATCACTGGTTGAGGGAACGAATTTTGAATAGAAAGCACAATATCCTTCATGCGGAACTCTTAAGTTCCCAGCCCATTCCACTGAAGTAAAAGAAACTTTCTGTTCATTCACATAACAAATCATTCTGCTTTCTTCCTCAGAATTTTCAAAACGAACGAATTCGTAGAACTGTTTTACCAGCCCTGGGTAATAAGGTCCATTTTTGTTCGCGAAGCACTCAGTCCAACCTTGTTCTTATAATACTTTAAGAACAAAGGACTTGCTCTCCATGAGCCATTCTGCACACACCTCTTTCTCAACAACAATATCTCACCGTGAGAGATGCGGGTTTACTGGATTCCTTCGAGCTACACTTCCACTTCCACTTCCACTGGTACTAGCATTCGTTACTTTCTGTCTTTTGGCTTGAGACTCATCACTCCCATCTGTAACCTGAGGTCTCTTGATGCGGGCCATTACATATTCGAGGTTTAGGGTTTTGCAGCTTGAGAGGGTTAGGTTGGAGGGATTCGAACAAAAGAGTTTGCGGTGAGATTGAGTGAAATCTAGTATGGGTTTTAATATCATTTAGGATCCACAAATAAAATAAATCTTATATATAATTTTTTTTTCGATGTCTTAGCCTTAAATACAGAAGTTTAAAACAGTGTGAGATGCACCAACGGTGAGGTATCCTAATGGTGAGGTCTTCCGACGGCGAGGACACTCTAATGGTGAGGTCTTTTAACGGTGAGGATTCCTAACGGTGAGGTCTTCTAACGGTGAGGATTCTCTAACGGCGAGGTCTCCTAACGGTGAGTATTTTCTATCGGTGAGGTCTCCTAACAGTTTAAGAATAATTTATCATTCTTAATTCGTGTCTAATGAAACTTAATCTTTCTGAACATAAAGGTTTAGTGAAAATATAGGCTAATTGAAGTTCAGTGCCTATAAATTCAAGTGTTATATCACCTCTTTGATAATGATCTCTTAGAAAGTGGTGTCTAACATCAATGTGTTTCGTTCTAGAGTGAGACACAATATTCTTTGAGATGTTGATCATAGTAGTGTTATAACAATTGATTGAAATTTTTTTAAAATCAAATCCATAGTCCAATAAAGTGTGTTTCATCCACAGAATCTATGCACAACAACTACCAGCAGCTATATACTCTGCTTCAGCAGTAGATAATGCAACTAAAATCTGTTTCTTAATAAACCATGATACTAGGGACTTTCCAAGTAAATGACATGTTCCAGAAGTGCTTTTTCTATCTAACTTGCATCCATCAAAGTCAGTATCTGAATAACTTATTAAGTCAAATGATTTTCCTTTTGGGTAAAACAATCCCAAATTAGCAGTACTTTTAAGATATTTGAAAAATCCTTTTAACATCAAGTAAGTGCGACTCTTTAGGGTTAGCTTGAAATCTAGCACACATACATACACTAAACATAATATCAGGTCGACTAGCAGTAAGATAAAGTAAACTCCCAATCATACCTCTATAATTAGTTTGATCTACTGGTTTACCAGTTTTATCAATATCCAATTTACAGGTGGTACTCATAGGTGTATCACTTCCCTTAATACTATCCAAACCAAAAAATTTTAATAAATCCTTAGTATATTTACTTTTATTTAAAATAATTCCATCTTTAGTTTGAAAAATTTGAAAACCAAGAAAATACTTAAGCTCTCCCATTAAGCTCATTTCAAACTCATTTTGCATAACCTTTGAAAAATCAGTACATAAAGAATTTTTTGAAGATCCAAAAATAATATCATCAACATAGATTTGTATTATTAAAACATCTTTTGAAATTCTTTTTATACAAAGAGTGGGATCCGCAATTCCTTTTGAAAATCCTTTTGAAATAAGAAAATTTGTAAGTCTTTCATACGAAGCTCTTGGAGCTTGTTTTAAACCATATAAAGCTTTTGAAAGTTTAAAAACATGATTTTGAAAGTGAGGATTTGAAAAACCTGGTGGTTGTTCTACAAAAACATCTTCAACAATTAAACCATTTAGAAAAGCACTTTTCACATCCATTTGATATAACTTGAAATTCAGATGTGATGCATAGGCAAGTAAGATCCTAATAGCCTCTAATCTAGCTATAGGAGCAAAGGTTTCCTCATAGTCAATTCCTTCTTCTTGATTGTAACCTTGGGCAACTCGCCTAGCTTTGTTTCTAATGATGTTTCCAGATTCATCAACTTTGTCTCTAAACACCCATTTTGTGCCTATGGTTAAAGTGTCCTTAGGTCATTCTACAAATTTCCAGACATTGTTTCTTTCAAATTGATTTAGTTCTTCTTGCATAGCTATTACCCAAAATTCATCATTGATAGCATCATTGATATTTTTAGGTTCTAACTATGAAAGAAAAGCTTGATGTTCATCCTGATTTCTTAGAGAAGCTCTAGTCTATGTTCCTCTATCTAAATTACCTACAATATCATCTAAAGGATGGTTATTTAGAGTCCTAGATGGTCTTGAAAAGGTAGGGCTAGAGATTTCAGGTTCATCAACAGGTTGGGAGTCAACAGAAGTAGGTTCTGGAAAATTTTCAGAACCGGATGTTTTAACTATGGGTCCACTGTCTTTATCATTAAGGTTCAAAACAGAGAGATCATATTCAATATTTTCAAGAGAGGTCTTAGGTTCATGTGGATCAGTTTCATCAAATTTGATGTGAACAGATTCCTCCACACTTTTGGTTCTTTTATTGAAAACTCTATAGGATTTACTGGTAATAGAGTAACCTAGGAAAATTCCTTCATCACTCTTAGATGAAAACTTGTCAAGATTATCTTTAGTATTATGAATAAAGACTTTGCAACCAAAAACTCTGAAGTAGTTAACCTTAGGTTTCCTATGGTTCCATAACTCATAAGGGGTTTGCTTAAGAACAGGTCTGATCAAGACTCTGTTTATAATATAACAAGCTATATTGACAGCTTCAGCCCAAAAATAAATAGGCAGGTCATACTCATTAAGCATAGTTCTGGAAATTTCTTGAAGGGTTCTATTCCTCCTTTCTACTACACCATTTTGCTGAGGTGTCCTAGGGGTAGAGAAATTGTGACTATAGCCATTGTGTGAGCAGTAGGATTCAAACTCATGATTCTCAACTAAGCATTCTATTCAATTTCAATATCAAGATCAGATTTATGTTTAAAAGTTAAAGCATACTGTTTCTTTAAACCTTTGTATTTGTCTTTCAGCTCATTACAGGTTTCTTCTAACATATCAAAATATTGAAACAGTTCAGATTTTGACATGTTTTCTGAGTCAAAATCATCTCCAGAATAATATGAATTTAAAGCAGGAGTTTTAGATGTTACCTCAGATGTGTTTTTCATGAAACACATATTTGCCTTATTTTTTAGTTCAGTTTTAGAAATTTCAGACTCACTGGAGCTATCCTTAGAAGCACTCCAGGTATCCTTCGTGGATTTCTTATACTTATTGTCCTTGTATTCATACTTTTTCTTGTACTTCAGCTTTGGATAGTCCGTTTTTATATGTTCTTTTCTTTTTCACTCATAGCAGACAACTTCATCTGTTTTGTCAGATTTCTTCCAATCCTTTTTCCAATGACCCTTGCTGTCATACTTACCTTTGTAATTTTATTTTCTGAAAAACTTCTTCTTCCTAAAAAACTTCTTAAACCTTCTGGAAATGTGATCCATCTCAACATCACTATCAGAAGCAGTTTCACTATCTTCATAGCTTGAACTCTCATTTATAGCTTGAAGTTTCTCCTTATCCTTGTTCTTTGAAGTTGAATATTTGAAAGCAACAGACTTTCTTCTAGTTTCATATACTTCTTCTTTGTTCACCTTAAGTTCTTATTCATACATCATCAACTTTCCAATTAGTTCCTTGACTAGCAGTTCACCTATATCACACGATTCTCTAATTGAGACATAAGTTCCTCTCCATATTTCAGGTAGACATCTCATGAATTCTCATAATTTGTTCCTTTGATAGAACATCCTTTCCCAGAGAGATCATTGCGTTGAAAATTTTGTTGAACCTGAGATACATGTTAGAAATGGATTCATCAGGCTTCATCTTAATATTATCATACTTAATAGTATAAGTGTTCTGTCTCATTTCCTTAACATTAGTTGTTCCTTCATGAGAAACAGCTAAGGTATCCCAAATTTCATAAGAAGTTTTACAAGCAAATATTCTATTAAATTCCTTATCTCCCAAAGCACAGTACAGATCATTCATGGCTTTACAATTATTATTGTAGGCTGTCTTAGTAGCTTCATTCCAAGTAGATCTAATAGTAGTATGAATTTTATATTCGGATTCTATAGCAGTCCAAATATCAAAACCCATGCTCTCTAAACGAATTATCATCTTGAATTTACACTGAGCATAGTTAGTGCCATTGAAAAAGGGTGGTATATTGGTAGCAACACCTTCAAGTCTATTATCCACGATAACTTACTTAAAGCACAGATTTTAAAGAGATAAAAATTTAGAAATAACATAAATTTTAGAAACTTTAAAATACAACTAAAATCACAGTTGAAAAATAGAGTACTTCAGAAAGTATTTTAACTCCTTTGATACCAAATGTTGGTCGGAGTGGACACTCAAGAGGGGGGGTGAATTGAGTCCCAATTAAATTTTCTGTTTAAAAACATTGTCTTAAAATCCCCCAAATAAAACACAGAATTAAACTGTAGTGAATTTATATCAACATAAAGGTTCTGTTAGATTCTCAAAGGATTGATTATTTCCCAGTTAATCAAATCAGAAGAATTGATTAACTTTTGAAAATAACTTACTGATTTACAACTAATATAAACACTTGCGAGTTTAATTATCAAAGTGACTTTAAAACAGTTTTGGTTTTAAAGTAGTTTGCAGCGGAATAAAAATAACTTTGAAAATAAATAAGCACAACAGATTTAACCAAGAGGTTCAGTCTCAAGCTGAGACTTAGTCCTCTCAAAACATTATATAAAAGTGATACACACCCTAGATTGAGGATTACAACAATATACAACTTTCCAGGTCCAAGACCTCTACTACAGTTATCCGTGGGAACAAAAACAACAGCACCAGCTGTTCAGGTCACACATGACCTCTAACACTATTATCCATTGGAACAAAAACAACAACACCAGCTATCCAGGTCACACACGACCTCTACCACTATCCTAGTGGGGAATAAAATATGTAAGAGTTTGAGTGAGGATTTACAGATCCCCCAGTTAAAGTATATGAGACAGTGTGTGTGTAAAATACAGTAGATAACACACACTGCTCGAAATGTAAAAAGGTAAATCACAGAGGCAAAGATTTAGAGTTTAGAAATGGTTCTTGTGATTGCAGTGAAGCTCTGGACTCCATTGGATTGATCAAAATTGGTTCTGAGTCCTCTTCTGGTTTTTTTCTGGAAAATAGAGTGTCGTCTGCTTCCTTGACTTCCAGGTGTAGAGACAGAGGAGAAAGTAGTCGATGAAGTTCTTTTGTGGATGTTCTCATTCTCAGCTCTTCCCTGGTATGAAGTAGTGAATGAGTTCTTCATGTAAGTCCAGTCATCTCTTTTCATTCACACTTGGTTGTTCTTCCAGCACAGCTCGTGGTATGTATGTCTCTGTGTATTCATCTATTCATTCCCTATTTTTAGCAGCACATCCTTCTTTCATTTAAAGTACGAGCTCCAGAAAAAGAAATGATTTCTTTTTGAAGGTATGAGGTACGATTTCTTGACAACCAACAAACACCCATTAAATAAATGTCAGTGCATTAAAATATACCTAATATGACCGTTGGTTAGATCAAACAATGATAAAGAAACTAAAGAATTGTCGGGTTTTGTCTCTGGAATGGTAGCTTTGATATCGGTAGTTAGATGTCACGGTAGGTATGAGTATCAGTGACTTCTTGTGTAACGGTAGACTTGAGTAACAGTAGCCTTTCTATCGGTAACCTTCACGTATCGGTAGGATTCTCTTACGGTAACCTTCTTATATCGGTAGGCTTAGTATATTGGTAACCTTCGAGTATCGGTAGGCTTTGATGTAACGGTAACCTTCTTATATCGGTAGTGGTAGCTCTGTCTTGTATCGGTAGATCTATATCGGTAGCGGTAGACTTGTCTTATATCGGTAGATCTATATCGGTAGCGATAGGCTTGTCTTATATCGGTAGCTCTTTTCTGTATCGGTAGCGGTAGACTTTGATGTATCGGTAGACTTCCTTTGATAACGGTAGCTTCAACATATTAGTGGACTTGTGTGTAACAGTAGCTAGTCTGTATCAGTAGCTCTAAGCTGTAACGGTAGCTAGTTATGTTTAACCATTATATTGGCAGAATAGGTTAAGTCAGAGTGTACAAACATCCAGTAACCAAAAGACTAATATTTAAACATAAAATAATAGAACAATACTTAAAGCAACTAGATTCCCAAATAAGTATTTAACCATTGATCAAATAGGGATTATAAAAATACAAATAATCATAATTGAGATTATCAAAATATAATAAAGCAGCTAGATTCCCAGAGGGTTCAACAACATTGATATTTTTGAGCCAAAATAATAAACTAATGAATAAAATAATAAAAAACGCCTCTCTACTCTCCCTATAAATACCACCACTCACAACACCATATCCTCACACATTATAAGCATTTTATCTTGAATAAATTTTGCCCAATTATCTTCAAAACCAGCTTCCACATATCCAATACCAACTATTATTACCCAAATACCAAATCTGAGTTTCTTAATGAGGTTCCCAATGAGACAATATTCAAGAGGTAAAATCCTCCTTCTTTATCTTTTATTTTATTTTATTTTCTTATTCTATCAACAACAACACCTCTTATAAAAAGTCACATGATAACTATAATATCATATATGTAATGTAATTTCATTTTGATAATGGAATATCTATCATATAATTTTTTTCTCTTATCCATTTATTCTAAAAATGAAAGCATTTTTCGTAACGTGTCGATTCACCACCTTCATGGATGTTGAGTTTTTGTTTTTCATTACTACCTTCAAGGATTTTAATAAAAACATTTTAATGGTAAAAAAATTTATAATAAATATATTAAAACTTATTTAATTCTCTTTAAGTAGAATATGAACACAATATTAAATAAAATGATACTTGTTCATGATGGTCATAAAAAATGATAAAATAAACTAATCATTTGTCATTAATTATTTATCTAATGAATCATATTCATGTTAAAAAAATTATATATGGGACCATTTAAGTTTATTTAATTGAATTAATACCATATAATTTCACTTCTATATAACTATTCCTATTTTATAGTAACTTCCATAATTATACACAAGAGAACCAATCATGAAACCATGAAACAAATGCTCCCAGAACAACAAAATTAAACCGCATAACTCATCAAAATAGACATAAATAAACATAAAAATTTATAAAAAAATGTTAAATAGGTTCTTAATTTATTAATTAATTAATCTAATTTTATTATATAGGAAATAAAGTACAAGTGCAGAATGCTTTTGGACATATGGTAAGGGGTTTCTCATCTCACTTTTATTTCTCTAAGATATGCCTTATTCAACACTTATTTTTTGTGTGTGGTGTATGTACACTACCCTGTGGTATATTATATCATGAATATAATTTTCTTCTTGGTATTTAATGTTTCATTTTATAATTATAAATTTTATATGGCATACAGTTTGACTGATTACAATGAGGTATGGGTTTTTTATCTCACTTTAATTTCTATAGGATAAATGCCATATTCAAGAATTATTTTCTTTTTTGTACTACAAATTTTATTTATGGTCATAAATAATTTTATATTTTATTTAATATACATGTTTCTTGTATTATTTATATGATTATTGTCTAAGTAGTATACCATTTTTTACATATGGTGTTTACTTTAAATTTTAGTTTAAATGGGGTAATATTGATAAATTTTTCTCCTCTAATCAATATAGATATTTTGATAAGGAATATTTTTCATGAATTAAATGCATTTTTGAATAATGATTTGTACTTGTTGTGATGGGTGGGGCTTGACATTATATAGTCCCTCGATGCATCGACAAGTCTCACGAGACAAAACAATTGGTGATAAACCCTTAACATTTGTTTCTAAGAAGAATCCGAAAGGCTTCTACCCACAGACTAAAACCATCTTGTGAAAGGTCTTTACAGTAGTGGTTCATGTTCTCTATTTAGGATGTCTAATAATTAATCATTTCCTTTATTAAGTATTATGTTATTACTATCCATGATATTTTTACTATGAAAAAATCTATGGATTCATTTTCATTAATAGTTTATTGATAAAATGGAATATCTTTTAGTTATTTACCCATCCATATTTATTGTGCATTATTTATTATGTTTCAATTATTATAAATTAATGTTTATATTGTATGTAACCCTTACTAATCATTTGAGCTCAACCTTCTATTTTTTCCTTCCCCAGGTTATGAAGATAAAAGCTTTGCATAAGTGTCTAAGAAGAAGTTCATTTTACTTTGTTATGTTCTATGTTCAGTTAAAAATGTAATAATGGAGCCATGTATGTATCTTGTTCTTAAATACTATTAAAATGATTGATTCTTCATGAAGTGATCTCTAGTATAAGTGAAATTGTAATAAAATAATCACCGACTATGGGATACTAGGGCCAGAGTTGTTACAATAAATCCTAAAATGAATTCCTCTTATATTTGTGCTCCAAAACTATGAAGGAATTTAATAAATCAATATATAAAAAGGAAGAAAAAATAAAATGTCTTGAGAAGAAGTTCTATTCACTAGAAGAAAAAAATATGATATTATTAATGTCAAGAATGATCAACTAGAGATCAAATCAGAAAAGACAAAGGAACATTATAATTTATCAAAATAAAAGGAACAATTCATAAATATCATTAAAATTATGTTTAGAATATAAATAAGGTGTGAGAAGGTATAATTAATTCATTATAGGATGAGAAAAACATCCTCAATATAAAATTTCTTGAGATTGAAGTTAAATTGGAAAATATGAAAGTGGTTCAAGTTGAGTCTTCATAAGAAGCTAAGAGAAGAGTTTCTACCATTAATAATCTTAATGAGGGTATTTTTTAAAATACCTATATTCAATATAAATAAGAAATTAATATAACCTAATGATAAAACTATTGAAAAATCAAAGTTTAAGGTCACATTTATTCCAAAAAATATCACATTTACTAATTTTTTAAACATGTAAAGTGTATGTTTTTATTCAAAATATAAAAAAATATGGATGAAGTAAAATGATAAGAAACTACCAACTATACCTATATTGATTGTAATACTAAGTAAGAGATGATTTTTTCAAAATAATCCCAAATGGAGGATGAAATATCCCAAAAATATCATGGAATAAAATCTATCGAGAATATGTTTCAATGATGAAAAACAATGTTACTTGGATATTATTGATTATGTGGAAGGTTTTGGGACAAGTAATGTATTAGTTAGAATAAATTTTCAGTCCCTGGAAGTCCAATAAATCATACATCATTGGGTGGAAATTCTGAGAAAAAGAAAAGTACGTAGAAGATGGATAAAAAGCTATCTATCCATAATAGATTTAGAAAGATAAATAAACTCTATATAAATTTCAATAAATGTTATAACAATAAAGAAATATTCTAGTAAAAATCAACAAAGTAAGTACCAAAATTGATTTAATAAATAAGACCAAAATATATAAATAAAACTAGCGATGAAATATGGTGAGTTTTCTGTTATTAATAAGAAAAATAAAAGTGTCAAGAACAATACACAAGGTAAAATACCCAAAGAGGGGGGGGGGTGTGAATTAGGGTTTGGTATATTAATAGTTATACCACTTAAAATCTAGTTTCATTGTTAAAAAAATCACCATTCTCTCTCTTTCCTATAGCAATGTATGAAAAAAATTAAAATCATGCATGATTCCCAGCAATTTTACTTTGTTCACCCTTATTGGGATATGTCTAAGAAGCATATAATGACAATTTGATGATTCTAACATATGCACTAAGAGTCACTACCAATAATGGTGGTTCAGGATAGATCTCATCTATACCCAGGCTCACTACTTTTGCAAGATTTTGGTTATGATCACTACATTCCCAAGGTCACTCCCTATGGATATTTCTCTAGATCACTTCTAGTGGAAAGGATCACTGTCTTCCTCTTCCTTTACTCACTACTATTAAAAGGGATTCACCAATAGTTTATGAAATTGTTGGTCATTTAATTATCTCCAATGAATAAATCCTCAGTTGTATATGTATTCTCTATTGAAGTTACACATTAATTCAATAGATGAATACCACTTTTCCATGTATTTAATGGGAAATACCTTCTGAACAATTTTCACAGTGCTCACTACCTTCATGAACCTAAAATTGCAATTCATAAAGCTCCTAAATTTTTCAAATCTCACTTATCCTTCTATAAGAACACCTATTTCATGAATCTCAACTATCCTTCATGAAGATACATTCTTTTCCAAAGTTTACTTAGCCTTCGCAAAATAATTTACTTTCATCATGCCCAGAACATTCAGTTGGCTATAATAGCCTTCACAAACTTCTTGACATGAAAATACTTCAAGAACCACCTTTGTGAACCCAGAGACTTATTGTCTTTGTTAAGTATCTATTTTTCTCTGAAGGGGTAGATGCCTATTTATTGGAATTTCCACCGATTCCAGAACCTTCTGGCCACACATCACAATTTCATGATGCTACCTATTTTCTACAAAGATGATCCCTTTTTTAGGATTCTCCATGTAAGTTCTCCAATTCATGATACTTATCGTAATCATGGAGCTTCTGTCAAAACCATTACACCACTATGATTATCCACTTGCAATGCTCTTCATCCTCATCGTTCATTATGCTCATCTATGTCACATAGATCACCATCAGTTCTCTTTGATCTTTGACGAAACACCCTTCACACATCCCATATTCGAAAAAATCATAAATTTTCTTTATTTTGATAAGTCCTTCAAGGAAATATAATTTTCACAATGCTATCCAAACTCTATATTTAGGACCCTAAAAAAATGGTAAACACTGGGAAATGAAGTCACATTGTGTAAAAAAATTTCTATCCCACTTTCATGGAATCCATGCCTTTGTCTTGGATCTTTGTAAAAATATCTAGTCAACAAACTCACTGGAATCCACAAATGTCATTGAAACCCTCTTTTTCAACAAACACAGTCAACCAAAAAATATTTCAATGTTGACTTGAGGAATTTTTACCAACAATCTCCCTCTTTGGGTTTGTTGACAAATCTTTACATTTTGATACTTTATTGAAGCTTCTTCTATATCCTATCAGTATTCACTTCATGAGATTCAGATAGTGATCAAAGATTTAATAAAAGCATAATATAGTCACACATGAGTCATTATTGGCATTAGAAACAAGAGTATTATGAAATGTTCATCATTTAATCACTTCATTACAAAACCACTCAACTTATTTCATCACAAACTCCATCTATCGTGATATATTTTCTTTGATTGATCATCTCTATCATCATCATATTTAAAACTCCACCTATCTCATTTTTCCACTTTATAGCTTCTACCTTGTCTTAATTGATACATTTTATCCATTTTAATATCCAAAATGTCTCCCCCCTTTCAACAAACCCAAATGTTTCATTGTTGCATGAAACAGGGTAAAGAACACAGATAATAATATTAGGAAAAAATACATCATACCTCGGGGAGAGGGGGTCCCACATCCACACTTTTCAAGTGTAGGGAGTCGAATGGACTCCCAGAGCCAATTTATTCCTTTAAAATACTTCTTTGGGAAAGTCCTTTATCATAATGTCCACAAACTATAATTCTATAGGCATATAATCCAACTTTATAAGCCCTTACTTTACCTTCCCCTTAATAAAATGATACTTTATTTCAATGTGATTTGTCCTTGAGTGATGGACTAGTTTTCTTTTAAGATTTTTATCACTTGAATTATATCAATGGATTCTGATCGAATACTTCACTTCAACTCCCATATCCTTAATCTATTACTTCATCCACAATAGCTACATATAAGCTTGAGTAACTGCAATATATTCAGCTTCCATGGTTCTCAATTAAATGAAACTATTTTTATTACTTAGCAATGAAATACACAATCCACCAAGATAAAAATTACATCTTGACATTGATTTCCTATCATCTTCTCGTCCGGACCAATCTACATCTATATATCCCAATAACTCTTGCTGAGATTTTTCATTATATATAAAACCTAAATTTATCACACCCTTGATATACAAAAGTATTATTTTTTTAATTCAAGTATGAAACTTTATTTGGAAATTTATTGATACCGCACTGCTTAATATGTGGAAAAAATAATATCTGGCCATGTCACTCTAAAGTACAATAGTCTTCCAATGATCTGCCTGTATTCAGTGACATTAACCATTTTTCCTCCATCATCCTTTTACATTTTCATCCGAGTAGACACCAGATTCTTTATCCAATCCAAATATTCTAAAAACATCATTGGAATATTTGTATTGAGAAATTAATGTGAAATTATTTCCTTGTGTTACCTATAAACCAATTAAAAACATCGGTTCACCAATCATTAACATTTTGAAATCACTTTTCATGAATTCAGAAAACTATCTGCATTGTGTTTCATCTGATCCACTGAATATTATGTCATCAACATACCCCAACACCATAATACTTTGATTATTTTCATTGTTGACATAAAAATAGTAATCAACTCCACCACATTGAAAACCAAGATTCTTCAAAAATTAATCTAGTCTCAAATACCATGCTCATAGTGCCTAGTTCAAACCATATAAATACTTCTTCAGCCGACATACTCTGTTCTCATCTTCATGAATGAAAAAACCCTATGGATGATCAATATAAAATTATTCTTCCAGAACCCCATTCAGATATGATGACTTGACCTACATATGGAAAACATTGAACTTTATTTTCACTTATATGGCCATGAATAATTGGATTGTCTCTAGACTTGGAATAGGTGAAAATGTTTCTTTAAAATAGATACCCTCTATTTGGGAGTAACCTTTGCACACTAGTTATGATTTGTTTTCAATTACCATACCATATTTATTCATTTTGTTACAAAATACCCATTTATTCTCAATGGCATTATTATATGTTATCGTTGAAACAATCTCCCATGTCTGATTCTTATCAAAGTCATGATCTTCATTCATAGAATGAATCCAACTATCATCTCTGAATGCTTCATCAAAACATTTATGCTCTACTCATGATAAGTAAGATTATTTCTATGGAGTCTTCATCCACCTTGTATACAATGGAACTATATAATCACTAATTAATTTTTTTTCTATCAATTTCATCTCTTATCTTCTATCTTTGTGTAGGTACTGAATTATTCTCATTCTTTTTATTATCTGAATATTTTTATGAATAATCCTATGGCATAGGAACATCCCCTGATCTACTTATATATTCATCACTATCCTCCTGAGGCTGATCATGTATTTTCTGAATATTCTATTCATTTTCCACTATAGTTACACCATGGATTTCATCTACCTTTCTCAGACACTTATTGAATCATTTATATTATTTTCTTTTCTTTTAGTAGCTAAGAAATATCTATTTATCTCTATGAGACTCAAACATCATATGTTTATCATTATTGGGAACAGAGCACTTACTTATGAATACTCAAACTTACTTCAATGATGGATTCTATCCATACCATAGATCATATATATCATTATATTCTACGAACATAGTAACTCTCTATTTTATGTGTGGACTGATGTCATCACTGCTTCTTTCCAAAATTTCTCTAGAATGTATTTCTCAATGAGCATTGTTCTATCCATGTTATTGAAAATCCAATTTATTCTCTCAACTACTCTATTCTACCATGGATTAATTACTATTGAAACATGGTTCCTAATCCCATGTTTATTTATATAATAATCCACTTGGAAATTTTTGACCTCAATCCCATTATTTTTTATGATCTTCTAGATTTTCTAACCAAGCATGTTTTCAACTTCCTATCGATATCTTGTAAAGAAACTGAGCAACTCAAACATGTGGGAGATGATTGATACCCATGCTATTCTACTAAAATAATCAATGAATAGAATATATTATACCCCCATCAATATCTATTGGTGAAATTGGTCCACACACATCAAAATGCACCAAATCAAGTAATTTTTTCAACCTTTTCTCTTTTTTCCTTATATGTATTTTGAATGATATTCTCTTCTTGACCTGAATCGCACATATGAGTATGATCAAATAATAATCTAGGAGGTATTTAGAAACATCATATTTCACTAGATCTTACAAGGATGTTTGGATAAAATGGACGATACATTTATTTCATAGCTTTTTTTCTTCTTCCTTGGACAAAAAAAAACATATACTTTTATCCAATCATATAGTAGAGATTCCCTTTCATATATTTTACCAAAAAAACAATTGCACCATATTTTTCCTTAATGAAACAAAATTTCTATGAAAATATTGTGGCATGTCCTGATTCACATAGTTTACTGACACTAAACAATTCGTGACTGAGACATTCAATAACTAAGATATCTGCATGTCTCATATATTTCCCCAAAACTTTTATTTTCCAAAGCTAATAATTTTCAAGCCTTCATCATTTCCAAATCTTATGATAACTTATTTATCATAACTAATTCTGATCACTAGATCCTTATTTTATATCATATTCAAGGTGCATCCACTATCAATGAACTATATTCCTGTGCGATCTGATGATTTAAAAGAAATCTCTATAACCACTGCCTTCTCATCTATTTTCTTCTTTATTATTTCTTTTGAATTCATACTCAGTATGGATTAATGATATTTTTTCCTAATATTCTACTGAGAGGTAATAGTTTTTTATAATCCTTCACAGTTCATTTCAGGCTGAAGAAATCCTCTTCAAGTTCTTTGATATGCTTGATTTGATCTTTTCCAGTGATAATCAAACTATCAATTTTCATTTTCTGTTATTTAATCTTGAGCTTTTACTCAACAACTATTTCCGAGTTATTTAGCATTAATGAATTCAGTTTTTGAATTTATTTATTCAATTAAGACATCTCTTTTTTCTAATTCTTTATATAAAGTTTGGCATCATGAACCACATTGTTTGCTTTCTTCATTTTGTCTATCCAAACATCCATCTCTTCAAGAGAAGCATCAAATTCTACCTGAGGGTTGAATATTTCTTCAACTTCATAATCTTCATTTTCAATATATTCATTTATTTGGGAATTTCAGACAACTACCACCATATAATCTGCATTATGATCCATGCAATCCTCTAGCTCTTCTGCCTTATATTCTTCAAAACTCTCATCTTCTCTTGAAATCAGATTCTTATTTTTGAATAAATTTCTCTTAAATATTTTCATTCCTTTCATGTAGGCTAAAAAATTATTCATGATAATTTCAACTTCGTCTTCTTTATCTTCTTGAAACTTATTAGGTAACCTTGCTGTAATATGTATAACCTTTCCACATCAAAATCATGAAAGTAGGAGTTTCCCTTTGAACTTTCCTTTTCATCATTGATGTTTTGATGAAAAGAATCACATCACCTCATCAATATCTTAAACTTCCTTTCCATATTCAACGGTGAGATTCTTCATTGTCTTTAATTTCACTTTTTTGGACATACCATTTTCAACAAAATCATTATCATTATTTTTAATTTCACATTCTACAAGAGTACTGTGTAAGATATCCAATACTATCTCCTTTGGATATTTATCTTCCAATTACAAAACATTCAGATTAAACCGAGGTGGAAGTTTCCTCAATATTTTCTTAACAATAATTATATTTTCAATAATTTCTCAAAGACCATGCATGTCTTCCACAAAAACATTCACCCAATCAAAGAATGTATCAATATATTCACTGTGGTTCATTAGAGGATCCTCATATTTTTTCCATAGAACCTACATATTTTCCTCTCTGACTATTGAGTCACCCTCATAAATGTTCAAAAACATCTCCCACATATAATGTGATAGATTAGATGACATCACTTTTATATAAATTTCATTTGATAGGGATCCCCCTTAAATCATTGATTCCCTTACCACCATCAGCCAATTATCTTTAACCAACTTCTGAAAAAGCACCACTATTGATATTATCTAATATTCCATGCATAGTTTCTGTAAATACATCCATTTATAATGATCAGAAGTAGTGATTGATCCGATTATTCTATAATTAAAAATTATTCCCATTGAAGATCAGAATCCCTTTGTGATTGGAAACCTCTATTTCTTCTACTGAGAGAGAACCACTGGAATTCATCCTTTTCCTCTGATACCAATTTTTAGCCCCAATTAGGTTAAATACCCTAAGTTGGGGGGGGGGGTGAATTAGGGTATAGAAGATTAAACATTCCACCACTTCAGATATTGTTTAATTATTAAACAAAAATCACTTTTCTCCCTTTCTCGTAGCGATGTATGAAAAGAATTGAAATCATGCATGACATGAGTCAATTTTACTTGGTTCACCATCACTGGGATATGTCTAAGGAAAATAAAATGACAATATTCTGATTATACCAAATCCACTAAGGCTCAAGACCAAGAATGATGGTTTGGGATAGATCTCATCTATACCCATGATCACTATCTTTATAAAATTTTGGGTCTTCTCACTACATTCCCATGGGCCACTCCCTATGTCTCTTTCTCTGGCTCACTACCGATGGAAAGGATCACCAGATTCCTCTTCCTTCCCTCCCTACTCTTAAAAGGGATTTACCCATAGTTTATGAAATTGTAGGTCCGTTCCTTATCCCTAATAAATACATCCTTAGTTGTATATGGATGATCTGTTGAAGTTCTACTTTAATTCAATAGATGAAAAACACTTTACCATAGATGTACTAGGAAATGCCTTATGAACAATTTCCATGATGCTCATTTCCTTGGAGAAGCTCTTATTTCATGAAGCTCAAATATCCTTTCATGAATCTCCTAACTTTTGGGAATATCTCTTCACCTTCGTGAAGTACACCTCTTTTGTGAAGCTCAAAGATCCTTCACAAGGATCCTTCCTTTCATGAAGATTACTTATCCTCCATGAATTCATTTACTTTCAAGATGCTCAAAAATTTTAATTTTCTATAATATCATTTAAAAACTTATTCACATGAAACTCCTTCAAAAACCACCATCACAAACCACCTTTGTGTACTCAGAGCCTTAATATCACTGTTAAGTATCTCTTGTTTTCTGAAAGGGGGTAAAGGCCTATTTATAGGTGTTTCCACCAATTCTAGAACCTTTAATCCACATCACCACCCTTTAAAAATACTCCATATTTTCCACCATAATTATCGCTTTTTTGAAAAGTTCCAGGGAAATTATACCATTTTATATTATTTTCATAATCACAGAGCTTCCATCAAAATCTTTGCGCTACCACGATGCTCCACTCACGATGCACCAAACCTTGACCATTCATGATGCTCATCGATGTCGTGTACATCACAATCAGCTTTAATTGATTCTTTGAGAAACACCCTTCACAAATCCCAAATTCACAGAACCCTTTCCCTTGAAATATTTTAATAAGGAATTCAGGGAAATCCACTTTTCTCAATGTTATCCAAACTCCAAATTTTGGACCCCCTAAAAATTTTCAAACTCTAGGAATTGCCGCCGATTTGTGTTTGCAATTTTCTATACTTCTTGTAGGGAATTCATTCCTCTGTCTTGTATAATTTTCAAAATTCATAGTAAAAAAACTCTATGGAATCCACAAATTTCCTTGGAACCCATTTTTTCAACAAACACAATCAACCCAAAAATACATTAATGATACCTTGAAGATTTTTTCCCCAACAAAGGATTCTTTACCAAAAAAGAAGATGCTTATTCTATCATGGAAGCGTGGCGACACCATATACCATTGAAAATAGGCCATGTAAATTAGTGTTAAAGGAGGAAATTTAAAGGTATATAGAAGAAACTTTTTACATAAAATAAGTAGAATTATTGGTTTAGTAGAAGACATTCATGAAGAACAATTTGATGTTCATGGGAAGTTATTAATAGAAAGTGACTCAAAGTACCTTGTGAAACCATATGAAAGATACAATAAATTTTATCTTGTTCCTAAATAATGTATAATCAAATGTAAATCCTAATTAGATATTGTAAAAAAGATATAAAAACACAAAATAATCAATTTTCTATTGGGAAATAATAAATTCTACATGAAGAAGAACTTTAATTTCCTTAGTGCATGTCTACAGATGAGAATCTATGAGTTCTTAAAGAATTCTGTGGAAGGTGTAAGCAAGATAGATACAATTTCAAAGATTTTTTAGTTATGTTTCCAACTTAATTAATGATTCTGAATAAGATCCAATCATAACTAGTAAATTCATGTGATTTAATGGAAAAATGAAAAAGGGAATCACACATAAAGAAGTTGTTGAGAAGGAAAATAAGACCATGCAACCCATGGAGTCTAATAATTTGTAACAAAATGGGTAAATCATAAATATTTCCCTAAAAAATAGAGTTAAAAGGAAAAGAGTATCTTGGTTTAGTAGAAACGCTCTACATTGTTTGTTTGTCTAAGGATAAATGGATATACCATCTTATCCCAAAACATATTATGTTTTGTATTTATTTATTAGTAATTAAATTTTATGAATTTTTTTATGGGATAACTGAGGAAATAAGTATTTTTTCAAATCCTGATAGTATATTAGAAGTAAAAATCTTGGGATTTATCTCACATTTTGTACATTGAAACTTATTTAATAAAGATATCAACCATTATGAGGTAAACCTAGAGTGTTTCCCTTGAGGGGGATAAGTATGAGAATGCTTCTAAAAATTAATATTTCATAAAAAAATTTAGTTTTCAATATGTTTTTGGAAATTTTCATTGAATAGGTATGTTTTCATATTCTCTCATGAATTTCTTGAAAAAAATTATTTTCTTGTTAAGGGGGAGAAGTTGTTTTTGATAAATGGAATGAAAGTAAGAAGAAATTGAGAGACACATGGCTATGAATTACAAGTGTTGGTTCATTATTTAGTAAATTTATTTTCACCAATCATGGTTCATATAGACCTAGAGTTGATTAATTAACGACTTAAAAATTTGGTATCAATCTTTCTATTTATTATCAGTAAGTGGTAAAGGATGAAAATGGTAGAAAATATATTGACATAAATTTTGTATATGTGTATTAAAAAAATAAAAAGGGTTATATTATTAAAACTATTTATGATATATTTTATTTTTTTACAATTAGAATGATGTCAATATGTGTTGTGTTGAGAATAATACAATATTGAGTGAAATACCCACTACTATAAATGAACAATTTCCCAACGGTTCTGAACTATTGGCAAAGCCTACAGAACCGTTGGTATATATTATACCAACGGTTCTACAAACCATTGGTAAGTAAGCTATTGGGAAAGATTTTTCCAATGGTTTACATAGAACCATTGAGATTGGTTAGAAAAATGAACATATCCCAACGGTTTGGCACAACCGTTGGGATAGTTTTTCCCAAAGGTTTGGCTTGAACCGTTGGGGCAACCAACCAGATGACTTCTTTCCCATTGGTTTCTAAACAGTTGGGAAAGGATTTTTACCAATGGTTCATAGGGAACCATTTGTAAAAAAAAATACTGAGATCCTATGCCAACGGTTTGAAACCGTTGGCATAGCCTATGCTGTGGAAATTGCACAGCAACCTGCAATTTGCACAGCAGGCACAGAGCAGGGTGTCCATTCCCTCTCCATTCCAATTCCCCCTTATTTCTAATTATCGTACCTGTAATAATAAACTAACACATACATATACAATTACTGTACCTACAATAACCAAATAACACATACATATACAGAACAAATTCATACACATTTAACATATAATGCATCCTGGAACTATACACATTCAGAATTAAATCAGAATTCATAGCATAATTATAAACATACATAATTCATTCAGAATTAAATATAAAATATAGGTGACAATTATATGTGGAATTTGTAATTCAATTCATAATTTGATCAGTTTTTTGTATACCGAATGTTTTTTACTAAAATGATGTCCATTTTAAACAAAATACATACACCTAGAGTGATACCGGCCACACTGTGCCTCGTATTGAGGGAAGGTTAACTCGTACACGTCACAAATGATTCATGGATCATTGTCCAAAAGTATTAACATTTTTTGAAAGAGTTGGGTTGGTTTTCCATATGTCAGTTGTTGTTTTCACTTAAAATGAAGTGATTTTTAAATAAAAGAGAGAAAATTTGAGTGATGTTGGCCACACCGCACCTCGGATTGAGGTGGGGTTGACTCGTACACGTCACAAATGACCCATGGATCGTTGTGCTAAAGTATCAACACAATCAGAATCTGTTTGGTTAGTTTTCTGTATGTAATTAAAATGTTTTCCATTTTAATCATAAGAGAGACACTTTGGGTGGTTCCGGCCACACAGTGACTCAGATTGAGGCGTGGTTGACTCATACACATCACATATGACCCATGGATCATTTTCCTAAAGTTTCAACAGATTCTGAATGCGTTTGGTCAGTTTTTCCTATGCCAGTTGTTCTTTTCACTTATAATCCTGTCCACTTTAAACAAAAGAGACACAATTAGAGTGGTACCAGCCACACCACACCTCTAATTTAGACGGGGTTGACTCTTACACGTCTCAAATGACCCATGGGATCATTTTCCTAAAGTATCAACACAATACGAATGTGTTTGGTCGGGTTTCCATATGCCAGTTGATGTTTTCACTTAAAATGATGTCCTTTTGAATCAAAAGAGAGACACTTTGAGTGGTTTTAGCCACACCGAACCTCAGATTGAGGTGGGGTTGATATGTACACCTCACATATGACCCATGTATTGTTGTGCTAAAGTATCAACACAATCAGAATATGTTTGGTCAGTTTTCTATATGTACTTAAAATGTTGTCCATTTTAAACAAAAGAGAGACACTTAGAGTGATACCGGACACACCGTGCCTCAGATTAAGGTGGGGTTGAATTGTACATGTCACATATGACCCATGGATCGTTTTCCTAAAGCATCAAGACATTCTGAATTCTTTTGGTCAGTTTTTTGTATGTCAGTTGTTGTTTTCACTTAAAATGATGTCCATTTTAAACAAAAGAGAGACACTATGAATGGTTTTGGCCACACCATGCCTTGGATTGAGGTGGGGTTGACTCGTACATGTCACATATGACCCATTGATATTTTTACTAAGGTGTCAACACAATCAGAATTCGTTTGATTGGTTTTCTGTATGCTAGTTGTTGTTTTCACTTAAAATGAAGTCCATTTTAAATAATGGAGAGACACTTTGAGTGGTGTCAACCACACCACACCTCATATTGAGGTGAGGATGAATCGTACATGTCACATATGACCCATGTATTGTTCTTCTAAAGTTTCAATAGAAACTGAATGCGTTTAGTCTGTTTTCCGTATGTACTTATAATGTTGTCCATTTTAAACAGAAGAGAGACACTTAGAGTGATCCCGGCCACACTGCGACTCGGATTTAGCCTGGGATGGCTCTTAAATGTCACATATTACCAATGGGTCGTTTTCCTAATGTATCAATAGAATCCAAATGCGTTTGGTCAATTTTCGGTATGCCAGTTGTTCTTTTCACTTATAATCCTGTCCATTTTAAACAAAATAGACATAGTTAGAGTGGTACTGGCCACACCGCGCCTCGGATTTAGACGAGGTTGACTTGTACATGTCTCAAATGACCCATGGATCATTATCCTAAAGTATCAACACAATCCGAATGTGTTTGGTTGGTTTTCTGCATGCCAATTGATGTTTTCACTTAAAATGTTGTCCTTTTGAAACAAAAGAGAGACACTTTGAGTGCTGCCGGCCACACTGCGCCTCAGATTGATGCGGGGTTGACTCATACACATCACATATAACCCATGGATCTTTGTTCTAAAGTATCAACATAATAAGAATCCATTTGGTCAGTTTTCCATATGTACTTAAATTTTTTTCCATTTTAAACAAAAGAGAGACACTTAGAGTGATCCCGGCCACACTGCGACTTGGAGTGAGGCAAGGTTTACTCGTACACGTCACATATGGCCCATGGATCATTTTCCTAAATCATAAACACATTCCAAATGCGTTTGATCAGTTTTTCATAAGTCAGTTGTTGTTTTCACTTAAAATGATGTCCATTTTAAACAATAGAGAGACACTATGAATGGTGCTGGAAACACTGTACCTCATATTGTGGAGGGGTTGACTCATACATGTCACATATGACCCATGGATCTTTGTGCTAAAGTATCAACACAATCAGAATCCGTCTGGTCAGTTTTCTGTATGCTAGTTGTTGTTTTCACATAAAATGAAGTCCATTTTAAACAAAAGTGAGACACTTTGAGTGGTGTCAGCCACATCGTTCTTCAGATTGAGGCGATGTTGACTCGTATAAGTTACATAAGACCCATGGATCTTTCTCCTAAATTTTAAATGGAAACCGAATGCGTTTGGTTGTTTTTTTATATGTACTTAAAATGTTGTCCATTTTAAACAAAAGAGAGACACTTAGAGTGATCCTGGCGACACCGCGACTCGGATTGAGCTCAAAATGAATTTTACACATCACATATGACCCATGGATTGTTTTGATAATGTATCAATAGAATCCAAATGCGTTTGGTTGGTTTTCTATATGCCAGTTGTTCTTTTCACTTATAATCCTGTTCATTTTAAACAAAAGAGACACAGTTAGAGTGGTTCCGGCCACACCGCGTCTCAGATTTAGATGGGGTTGCCTCATAAACATCTCAAATGACCCATGGATCATTGTCTTAATGTATCAACATAATCCTAAAGTGTTTGGTCAGTTTTCTATATGCCAGTTTATGTTTTCACATAAAATTATGTCCTTTTGAAACAAAAGATAGACACATTGAGTGGTGTCGGCCACACCACACCTCAGATTGAGGTGGGGTTGACTCATACACATCACATATGACCCATGGATCGTTGTGCTAATGTATCAAAAAAATCATAATCTGTTTGGTTAGTTTTCCGTATGTACTTAAAATGTTGTCCATTTTAAATAAAAGAGATACACTTAGAGTGATCCCAACCACACTGCGACTCAGATTGAGCCGGGGTTGACTCGTACACATCACATATGACCAATGTATCGTTTTCCTAAAGAATCAACACATTCAGAATGCGTTTGGTCAGTTTTTCGTAAGTCATTTGTTGTTTTCACTTAAAATGATGTCATTTTAAACAAAAGAGAGACACTATGAATGGTTCCGGCCACACCATGCCTCCAATTGAGGCAGGGTTCACTCATACACATCACATATGATCCATGGATCGTTTTGCTAAATTATAAACACAATAAGAATCCGTTTGGTCAGTTTTTCTTATGCTAGTTGTTGTTTTCACTTAAAATGAAGTCCATTTTAAACAAAAGAGAGACACATTGAGTGGTGTCGGCCACACCGTGCCTCAGATTGAGGCGAGGTTGAATCTTACACATCACATATGACCCATGGATCGTTATCCTAATGTTTTAATGGAAGCTGAATGCGTTTGGTTGGTTTTACATATGTACTTAAAATGTTTCCCATTTTAAATAAAAGAGGGACACTTAGAGTGATCCCGGCCACACCGCGACTCAGATTGAGCCCAGGTTGGATCGTACACATCATATATGACACATGGATCATTGTGATAAATTATCAATAGAATCCTAATGCGTTTAGTCAGTTTTCCGTATACCAGTTGTTCTTTTCACTTATAATCCTATCCGTTTTAAACAATAGAGACATAGTTAAAGTGTTACCAGCCACATCGCGCCTCGGATTTAGATGGGTTTGACTCGTACACGTCTCAAATGAACCATGGATCATTGTCCCAAATTATCAACACAATTTGAATGCTTTTGGTCAGTTTTCCATATTCCAGTTTATGTTTTCACTTAAAATGATGTCCTTTTGAAACAAAAGAGAGACACATTGAGTGGTGCCGGCCACACCATGCCTCGGATTGAGACAGTGTTGACTCGTACATGTCACATATGACCCATGTATTGTTGTGCTAATGTATCAACACAATCATAATCCGTTTGGTCATTTTTCCGCATGTACCTAAAATATTGTCCATTTTAAACAAAAGAGAGAAACTTAGAGTGATCCTGACCACACCGTGACTCAGATTGAGCCAGGGTTGACTTGTACATGTCACATATGACCCATGGATCTTTTTGATAAAGTATTAAGAAAATATGAATGCGTTTGGTCGGTTTTCCATATTCCAGTTGATGTTTTCACATAAAATGATGTCCTTTTGAAACAAAAGAGATACACTTTGAGTGGTTCCGGCCACACCACACCTCAGATTGAGGCAGGGTTAACTCGTACACCTCACATATGACCCATGGATCATTGTGCTAAAGTATCAACACAATCATAATCCGTTTGGTCAGTTTTCCATAGGGTGCCCATTTTAATCAAAAGAGAGACACTTAGAGTGATCCCGACCACACCACAACACGGATTGAGCTGGGTTTGACTCGTACATGTTACATATGACTCATGGATCTTTTTGATAAAGTATCAACAGAATCTGAATGCATTTGGTCAGTTTTCTGTATGCCAGTTTTTCTTTTTCACTTAAAATCCAGGCCACACCGCGCCTCAGATTTAGACGGGGTTTACTCGTACACGTCACTTTGAGTGGTGTTGGCCGCACCGTGCCTCAGATTTAGGTGGCCTTTCATTCCAAGTATCTCACATAGGGGACCAGGTATCACCTAAGTCATGGTATTACCATCTTGCAAAATATACATGTCCTCGTTTTATCTTTAAGGAACCAATATCACTCATGAGTAATAGAAACCATCCTAGTAGCCCTCACCTAGAAGCCAAAGCATTCATCCTGGAATTTCAAGTCTAAATTCCCTGAGCATGATGAGTCCGTCCATGAGTCCTTAACATGTAACCCATGTCTTATCCTAACAATTAACAAGTTACCCAAATCAAACAAGGCATAATTCACATAACATGGAGAATGTACAACAAGGATTTGTATTCAATTTAAAGCATATCATCACATGCATTTGATGAGCATGAGCTAATAATCTTACCAATATATTCATATAATTAAAGACATACAAAATTGAAATAATCTTAAGTAACAATGCATGATCAGAGAAATAAAAAAAGGCATGTGAATTCAAGGAGGAGGGTGGGGGGGCTATTTGGGGGTCCAGGGAGGAGGGTGGGGAGGCTGTCCGGGGTCTAGGGAGGAGGGTGAGGGGGATGTCCGGGGACCAAGGAAGAAGGTGTGTGTGTGTGTGGGGGGGGGGGGGGGTGGGTTGTTCGGGGGGGTGTCCAGGGGCTGTCCAGGGTCCAAGGAGATGGGTGGGGGTCTGTCTAGGGAGCTGTCTGGGGGCTATCCGGGGAGTTCCCAAACACAAAAATCTCTACAAACATGCACAAGATACACCACAACCACTAAAAGACATCAACATCCATGAAAACAGACAATATATAAAAATAACTCAACTCCAATACTATACTATGGGTCTAGATAAAACCAACAACTAGAATAGATTAAACATCAAATCTCAGTAATATTAATCAAAATGTAACAGATCAATTTGTCCCACATCACCATCACTATCATCACCATAATCATCAACCTCATCCTCATGGTCATCATTTTACTCATCATTGTCCCTACCCTCCTAAATGCCCTCCTCCTCGCCCTCACCCTCCGCCTCGCCCTCCTCCTCCGCCTCGCCATCCTCCTCTCCCTCCTCTTCCGCATCAAAATGCTCACCATTATCATCGTCAGTCTGGACATCATCTTGATAACCACTATAACTACCACCTGGTGCACCCTATATAGAACGTATCGATGACATATATTCATCAAAAGTTGGGATGAACTCTGGTGGAAGTGTTGGACGTAAAACTTCAATAAATTTCATAAATGCACTGGTTTCCCAAGCAGACTATTCTGCCATCTCTATGGCCCTTTTGTCAGCCTATTCTACCTGTTCCCTAACTTGCTGCAGCTCGATGGCACTACAAATCCTACTTTAGGAGGGCCAATACTTCGTTGGGGATATCCTAGGTCGGAAATGTACTCTACAAGAATTCTCCTCTCCCAACACCTGATGTAAGTGATCAGTTGGCCCAAAATTGTCTGGTTCTTGGGAATCGAGGGCCTCTAAAGTAGCCTATTACAAATATAAATGTAATATTATGTTACACAATAGATATTAAAATATAAAATCAACAGATTAAAACTTACAATCTGCTGCTGAGTCGGTTCGTTGATGGCACTTCCATTCTTTTTCCATCTACTCGAGCAAAACAGTTTTGTTCGAGGAACACATCCTTCAATTTTCAATTTTTGCCTCTAAAATGACATTTAAAACTAATGTTTATGAAAAATTTAGTAAACTATTAAATAATTAAGGAAACATAAGAAACTACAAGTCATAAAGAAAACTTATAAACAATTGTCATACCAGCTTCCTCTCATGATCTGGCATCGTTGTACATCTCAGTGTGTGGATGTATTTTTTTGCATTAATGTTTTTTTATTTTTTCCAGATGATTCCTAAATAAAATTTGACAATGAAAAGGATAATATTAATAAAAAACATGAAAGTTATTATTTAAATACCTCAAATTTAATTAATACCTTAAACTGAGTAGTCATCCAATGAGTAATCATCTGCTGATAATACTCTATAGGAAAATCATCCGTGACTAGTACTACCTCTAACTCGATGCCAACTCTAGCACGCTAGCCAATATACAAATCATGCTTATAGACTCTCCAAAGCTCACCTAAATCCTTTAGACATGTCGGTCGTGCACCCTCACGATTGGAAAAATTAAATCGAAGCTGACACCAAAATATTAATTCATATAAATACAAAAATAATTCATGGAATTAAATACAATAGATTTTTTACCCATATCTATGCCCAATCTCTATCCTTGACCTCATGTGGAAACTTTATCCATGATAGCGTGATGTCAGAA
Source organism: Viscum album (assembly GCA_963277665.1). Lineage (NCBI taxonomy): Eukaryota > Viridiplantae > Streptophyta > Magnoliopsida > Santalales > Viscaceae > Viscum > Viscum album. The sequence continues at coordinate 2,093,593,396 of OY728152.1, forward strand.
ATGATGTCGGAGTATTTGGCAAGCGACGCCAAAAAACTCTGACATTGATGCCCTATTTTCTCAACCATTTGGTTGTCTTCATTGTAATCCCCCATTACCTGTGTGTGGTGGTTCCACACTGCACACATGCGTGTACACCCCCACCCTCGCCTCCTATCAGTAGATGTATCTATCCTGAAATAAAAACAAATATTTTATCAAAACATGTTATAATGAAAATAAATATTAGTATAATAATTTGTTAGGGTTCTATAAATATACACGTGCCAGTCTGATTGCTAAGCATCGCTAGATCCACAGAAATTGATGGAACACCCTGTGGTGGAACAGGAGTCGAAGACGATGGAATATAGAAGCTCAGAGAGACAAAAGTAGAAGGAAAAGAATATGGGACAACTGTATGACCCGATTCTGGCTGGGGAGTGGGAATCATCATGAGATATGAAAAAGATGGGTCAGAAGATGAAAAAGGTGGAGAAAACGTAGGAGGCATAAATATCCCGTGTGTCCCTAATGACACACTAAGATCAGAATGTGGGAAGGATGACATGTCAGTGGGAGGGGCGGGGTCTTGTCAGGTATGCGGAGCTACTCGTCTATCTCTGGTACGAACCCCCCTCATACCACTGACCTGAGTACTAGGACCAGTACTAGGCTCTTTGTCGAATAACTATCGATATATATGTGGATCCTACAAAAATGTTTAAAACAAAATTAATCACATGACAATATATATTATTTAAATATATATATTTGAAATAAAGTACTCACTATAGGCACTAATGGTGGAACTCCCATCTCCGCCATTCAACGATTGTTCTCCATCATTTTTTCCCTTCGTCTCTCTTTAATTGGATGCATTTCCTGCTTTTGAAAACAAATATGTAATTAATTAGAAAAAAGAAACTAAAGTGTAACCCAAAAAACTAAATATTTGAGGGAATTGGAGGATTCGTTGGTAATTTATCTGTCAATTGTTTTAGAAGATCATGAATGGATTAAATAAATCATTAAAGTTTTAATGTTCACCAAGTTAGAAATATTGTTTGACTAGGTTTGAATACAGTTCAATTCCAAATTAGAAAATGAAATTCAAATAAAACTACAACCAATAAACATTGAAAATTCACATGACGGTCAAGTCAGCTAAAAAAATTTGTGATAAATACTAAATCAATTTGAATAGTAGCAACCATAACAACCCAACTCAAGGTAAACCAGAAGAATTGAGAATATGGATGAATGATTCTATATATTTTCAACCACAACATTAGGTTCACAATCAACTATGACAATTGAGCTATTGGAGTCATCAAAAAAATAAATGGATTGGTTCCAATGGTAGTAGGGAAAGTGTCAATTCCATCGTCACCATCATCAAAAATATGTCATGGAATTACTTAAACTATGACACCAAATTCATGTCAAAGTTGGTCTTTGACATAAAAAAATTGTTTAGCCATTGATTCCAACACATATGGTTCTTCGGTAGCAAGAGTGTGAGTCATATTAATTACTCAAAATCCACAATCATCAATAAATGTGAACTGTCTCATCATCAAATCAATCCAATGGAATTTCATCATTGTGACTCATCCATGAGAGTAATAATCCAATATTATTATTTTCTCAACAAATCTATAATAACCCACATTTTCATATCACGGTCTACTATCTGATGCACTATCATAACAATTTGTTGTGGCAGTAACCATAACACCATCATGTTGTGTTCTCATGTTCTTTGCTAGTTCAGTGATAATAAATTTGTACCCATTGATAAAAATTGATTTACAGTCACGAACCACGGTATTAGGACCAAAATCCAAACCTATTATTTCCTCAGAGATAGAGTCAGCAGACAAACTCAATACCTGAAATATAAATGATTATTAAACTTAATTAAATATTGATTTATTTTTTTAAACAATACTATTTTTACCTTTAATTTTAACCAAGTAGAAAACTCTTTGCTATGCAAAGCCTCCCTCTTTCTCAAAGATGAAGAACAATGATTTCTATTTATTATTATTTTATGTTCCCTGAAGATAATAAATATGAATAGTTTAACAGATATATATATATATAAGATGTATATATTCAATTTAGTTACCTGATATAGTCATTGAACAAATCACAGTTGAACAAAACTGTGCGATGTGCCATCTTCCAATCTTCATGGCTTAATGTCTTCAATGTATATCATCCAGGAATTCCTCCTGTTTCAGGAAGTGATGGAAAACTGGGTTCAATTTTCTCATACAATTTTTCTTCATTTCTCATTGGTCTATTCAATCTTGTAGTAAGATCAGAAAAATACATTGAGCAGAAATCCATACATTCTTGACCCAAGTAACCATTCACAATAGAACCTTCAGGATGATTCTTATTTTTGACATAAGACTTTAATGTGTACATATTTCTTTCAATTGGATACATCCAATGAAAAGAAACAGGTCCTCCGAGAAATATTTTAGTGGGAATATGGACAGTCAGATGCAGCATGCATGTGAAAAATGATGGAGGAAATATTTTCTCTAACTCACACAAAATTAATGGGGCATCTGTCAAATTTTTTTGCAAGAAATACTTAGACAACTTCTTAGAAAAAAGATCTCTAAACAAATGGCACAATCAAATAACAGTCAACCTTACATTATTGGAAAAAAAGATGATGGATTGCTATTGGATGCAACTCATGCAGAAGAATGTGATAATCATGAGTCTTCATAGATTTTAGCTTCAACTCTCTTCTGTTTACCCATTTAGATATGTTTCTTGAATAGACATTAGGAACTCTAATAGTCTCTAATACTTCCAGAAATATTTTTTTTAGTAGGTGTCATCACATAAGAAGCACATGGATGTTTCCATTTATTTTCACTAATACGCACAGGATGCAATTCTGGTCTGATGCCCCAATCCACCAAGTCACGCCGAGATCATAAATCATATTTTGTTTTCCCCTTGACATTAAGACAAATCAAAAACAACATTTGGAATATATTCTTTTCAATATGAATTACTTCTAAGCAATGACGTAACAAATTTGTTGACCAATAAGGAAAATCAAAAAAGATACTCCTCTTCCTCCAATTGTAATAGGTTTCAGTGGAAACATTCTTTCTCTTTCCATATTTCATTTGATACTTCCCAAATGAAAAACTAAAATCTTTCAATTCATTAAGCACATCAGCTCCTAACATACGCTGAGGTGGATCATCAGTCTCTATAGTATTATCAATTCTTTGACGATTATTTTTATATGGATGGTCTATTGGAAAGAATCGTCGATGTCCCATAAAACTAAAACTACAGTGATGTTTCAGTCTTATCAATATTGTATTCTTTATAAAAATAGGAAATGACAGTTTTCTCTCCATGCTCCATCCAGACATCATTGCATATGTCGGAAAATCATTGATCATCCACATAAGTGTATCACGCATCTGAAATATGTATTTCGAACATGCATCGTATGTGCGCACACCCACATCCAAAAGAAGTTTCAACTCTTTTATTAAAGGTTTCATGTATACATCAATATCAATGTCGGGATCAGAAGGGCTAGAAATGAGTATACTCATGAAAGTGAAAGGGTTTTTCATACACAACCATGGGGGAAGATTATAAATGTGTATAAAAACTAGCCATGTGCTGTGTGAAGTAAGAATCTGCCAAAACGGATTAAAAACGTCGCATGAAAGACCCATCCTCACATTACGCATGTCAACTACAAAATTAGGATGTCAAGCATCAAATCTCTACCATGAAAATCCATCTGTAGGATGAACCAACTCATCATTAGTCTTATTTCTCTCAGTATCATTCCATATCATTTTTATTGATATGTCATCAGACATAAAACGATTATGGGGTCTAGAGATCAGTGGAAAGTGCCACATTACTTTCTGTGGAATGCGGGATGGTGTTCCATCAGATTTTGACCTCCAACGGGATGTGCCACATTTTATACAATCATTTCATTCAGCGGTTTCCTCCTAGAATAAACTGCAATCTTTTGGGAAAGCATGAATTTTGTTACTTGAAAATCTATGTCCCTCAACTAACATCCATGCCAAATAGTGATTTAATGGAATATCTGCATCATACAGAAGTAAATCCTTCAAGAGGGTAAGAATGTAATTGATTGTTGTATTAGAAATCCCATACATAGTTTTCCCATGAAACAATTGAATTAAAAATTCCAGCTTTTTCATTTTATCGCATTGTTGATATACTGGAGTCGTGGCAGCATCATTCAATTTTTTCACCCTATCAATATCATTATTTTCATTAGATGAATCATCTGTCCTCATATTGAAGTCTTCTTGAGTCAAAATCCTTTATTTTTCATGATGGAGAATAAATGGAAACCGATCATCTAACAAATTCTCCATTCCAATACTTCCATTTCGATCATCACCAATTTGAGATTTAATTTTCTACCCATTTTGATACCACAGAAAATAGTTTGCTTAAAAACCATATTTGGTTATGTGGTAGATGACTTCTTCACAGCTCAACCAAGGTCTACCAACACAATTGGAACATGGGCAGTGTATGCGACCACTATTTGAATCATTGTGAAATGAAAAATCTATAAAGCTCTCCAAATTATTTTGAAAATCACTTGATATCTGATCGGTTTCATACATCCAAATTCTGTCCATTCTGTAAAAAGAATTCATATAATTCATTTTTTGAACTTTAATAGAAAACACATTTAAGTAAACGATAATGGAAGAAGTTTCTAGTCGATGTAGTGAACTATTAAAACAATGTAAAGAACAAGTACTCAAAAATTAATTTCAAATTTATTTATATTAATTTTCATTAGGTTTATATGAGTCACATGCCTCAGGTCCCATTTTGTGTTTTAGGCATCCCAAATCATTCACTCATTTTCAATAACTCATTATTGGCACCTCTATGGTCATACCTTTCATTACCCAATTACTTCCTCAAGTCAAGCGCACCCCATGGGTGAATAAATTTTTGGCTTATACACTAATAGGTGTTCATGGATTGTAAAAAGATTTAATTTCATTAGGTATATAAAAAAAAATTTATTTTTAAATTTGAGATTAATAATAAAGTATGTCAATGAAAACAACCTTACTGAATTAAACTTGTTACTTATCTAACATTTTTATGGATGTCTACACATGCTATCATGGCTAGTGAAAAGCACCCCACCCTCATAAAAGTCAGTATTGGCCAAGAAGGACACCTAATATACAACGTACAATGAGAACCATATTTAATTGAGCCTAAAGTAATATTATTGCAATCATCTTGGGGGAAATGGAATATATGATCCTGGTTAAATGATGAATTCAAAAGCTCATATTTCATATGTTGGACACTATCTAAGGTAAGAAATCATGTGAGGATGGGTATACATCATTCAATTTCATACATGCTAGGGAGAATGAAGTCTTGAATTAATGAATTGAGTTCACTGATTAAATGAGGGTAGAGGTTTCATAGGCTGTGTAAACAGAATGATTAAATAAGGGTAGAGGTTTCATATACTATGCATGGTGGGGGAGTCTCAACCGATTTAGAAACTAAAATAAATTCTCATTATAGGTATCAATAAGAAACATCAGCATCAAAAGAAACTCCAAATAAAAAAAGGACTAAAAAAATCAAAAATTTAAAGAATTTACTACTATTCATGGTTTATCCACATGTTTAGCAGTAATTATATGTCTTAATCATGAACCACCTCTACAGCTCCCAATTTTCCCCAATAAACATAAGGTAAATATCTCAAAATATCTTTAAAACAACTCATTAATAGGCTCAAAACGTAAATATAATCTTGAACCAACCATGGAATCTCTTTCACAACACATTCTCACACACCAATTATCTTATGTGTTACTAAATACCAAACATAGTCACATAACAAGTGTACTATAACAAATTACATTACACAAGCCTTATCAAAAAAATTCTCATTTTAATAAAACACTTTCCTCAAGATTAAATCATTTCTAAAATATCTTTCTAAATCCATTGTAAATAATAAAATCCCTTTGATCATTTTTAACAAATATTTGGAGTATTCTCAAGGCACCCCCATTTGGAAAAGTCACATTAAATGCCCAATTTTCACGTCAAACCATTGAAAACAACTAACATGGGACAATCATAAACCACAAATAACTCAACTGGAAATTAGAAAAACATAAACCAAATGTGATATAGAATTTAATGTTATGTCTGGGAAAATGAGATTAAATAGAGACAAAAACATCCTAAATGGTTCCAACATCATAAATTTTGATTAAAACCACCCATAATAGGAAGGGGAATGCCTCATACACCTAATCCCTAATAAAACAAACCAAAACCCCAATTAAAAACGATAAGTTTGTTACACCAAATTTAGGGTTTCCAACTTTAAAAATGGATAAATATGCATGATAAGTGAAAAATGAGCAAGAATACATGAAGATTTGGACTTCTAAACTGGTTGGGGAGCAAGTGATTTGATGGAGTAGGGCACACACAGGGATTCTGCAAATTGGGGGAGAGGGGATTCTGAAATCCGGGGAGAACTGCCGAATATAGGCAGTACTGCCCGATTTGGTCTAAATCTGGGTATCTTTTCCCAACAGTTTTTAAAAACTGTTGGGAAAACATTAGCTTTACCAATGGTTTGTCTAAAACATTGGTAAAGGGATACATTTCCCAACCTTTTCCAATAGTTTGTGTAAAACCGTTGGTAAAGGGAATTATTTCCCAACGGTTTTCATAAAACTGTTGGGAAATCATCGCATATGTCTTCCTTTACCAATGATTTTATGAAACCGTTGGTAAATGCCACCTATATCAATGGTTTTGATGAACTGTTGGTATAAGAGCATTGGGAAAACCCAAGTTTCTAGTAGTGGCCCATGAAATGTGTCAATATATGTTGATATGTGAATGTTGGAAATAGATTAAGGAACACCTCAAAGAATGATGTTTGAAGTGACATAATGCAATAATTTATTTATGTTGGAAAGGGATATGTATGAGATGATTCTATTAGATATAGTAGTGGAGATATATTCAAAAATTGGTAAATATTATTGTTTTGTAATTATTTCCATTCAGTATTAATATTGTTGGATTATCATATATCTATGAAGATTTATGGAATCTGGTTGATGGGTTATTGTAGAACATGATTTAAAGAACCATTCTTGTAATTATCAATCTTGAAGATGATATTTTGTATGGATATATCTCTTGGATGATGATGATAGTTTAAAACTTAGATGAGGTAAGTGGTGTATTTATTATAATTAATTAATGAAAAAACATAGAGAATAATTATTTTGAATACTTGATATAGTGGAAGATCTATTAAAATACTATAATTATTATTCACATTATTCATAATCATTTTGAATAGTTTTTTATATGATTATAGATGTTTTAGATTTTTCATAAAGTGATGTGAAGTGTTTTGGGATGTTTTGGATTGTGATTAAAAACCAGAGTCGATTGAGATTCATATGTATGAGGAATTTTGGAGTTTTACATAAAATGTATGAATAAATATGAATTTCTTGTTCTACATAAGATTAAAATACATGATAACCTACCTATAAAAGATCAAATATATTGAATAGTAATTGTAGAAGATTAAATTTGAGAAAACTATGATTAAATTCACAAAAACTCGATCTATGTCATAATATAAGTGGGAAATGATAATCTATGTGATAATAACTATCGTGATTCGTGATATTAAACATGAAAGTTTCACAAGCTACAAAATAATAATTCCAGAAGTAGTAGGTAATTATAGATAAGGATTTTGAAATAAATAATTTAGAATAATCATTATTTATGGAATATTAAACTATAATATAATTATGTTGTGGGATATTGAGTCTAAAAAGTTCATAACCATGAAATAATTACTAGTTCTAAATATGGAGCTATGTCAAATAAACAAGAATCTAATAATGGTTTTGTTAGAATAAGTATGATCCAACATAATATTTATAGGAATTTCAAAAGATATTTCCTAAAGGATAATTATAATTTAAAAAATAATATAATGATTCTTTAATAATATTAATAAAAAAAATTTAAAAATCTTTGAAGAAGTAAATTATGATAAAAGTTGAGTATTGAGATATGAAGTTTGTGTTATAGAGAAGAATTCCATTTTTAAAAGGTGTCAGTGGTTCTATACAAATAGAGAAAACCATGTCAAAATGATGTTACCATGATTCAGTGTGTGATGAATACATCTTTATAGTATAGTTCTTCACCTAGTGATAATCCATAAGAACTTAGTGCATCCCTGGAATGAGTAAGAGAATTGGTTTATACCATAAAATAAGATATCCTGACTCAAATAAATTATCCATGTATTCTAAGAACATGGGATTGTGTTGTGAAATAGAGATCACAATGAAAAACTATCATCACATGTAAAACTTGTATTCTAATCTTGAAAATAAAGGCAATATATTTTATGGAAGAGAAAGAAAAAAAATTGGGGAAAATTTATATGAGAATAATTCATCGAGAATAAATTCAAATATTTAAATGGGAATAAAAAGAAGATAATTTTGGAGATTTATTTTGAAATAATCATGTTGACTTGGCTATTAATTGAGGAATAAATTCATGATTGTTTTGAATGGTATTTCCTTATTTTAATATTTTAATATCGAAATAATATTAGTATAATAATTATAATATTACAATGAGAATAAATGAGGTGAATCAGAGAGTTGAAGCCAACTTTTATCCAAAATTTAATAAACATAGTGTCAATGAAGAATATAAAGAATATTATATAGGTAGAGAGTATCCAATGATTATATACAAATATACATTATGCATTGAATAATAAAGAGAAGAGAATAGATTGAGAGACCAACATTGCTACTCTTAATTATTCCATGTGTTGAATAACATGAAAAAGAATAATAGAGGAATCCCTTTTATTATTCTTGAAATAATAGAGAATAAGTGTGAAAATTTGTTTGATTTATATAGATAATAATAACCCCTTTTTATTGATACAAATTTGATGAAGGAGATCAGATTCATTTTTTCTAGAAGTGACACAAGCCAACAGTGCTGATGAATTTTAAATTAGCCTGTCAAATCTAGATTTTGAGGTAGGACTGTTTGGTATGATATCCCAAGAAGAGAAAAAAATGGGTTCTTTCATGCAACCTAATGGGTTCCATGACAAATGGGTTCAAGGTTATCCCCTTTACCTCAGTTAATTCTTGATAATAAATGATCAACAATGTGTACATGGGATAACAACCACCATACATTGAGGACTAGATCACATATTGTGAGTAAACATAAAAAATACTTATATTCCTAATTGTGTGATTTTTTCACTTTTTATAGAATTGAAACCAATATTGGAAAAAAGAGAGTGAGATCCATTAACCCAAACTAGTCAAAAAAATAAAAATGAATATATTTAAATTTGTAAATGTATCTACCCTAACCCACATTTAGTGTGGTTGTGATAAACTTGGTGGAACAAAACATTGATAACATAAGGTATGATATCAATTATTCTATAGTAAGAAATACAAAATAGTTGGGAATATCATTTCCTATATTGTTATATCATAGCCACTTCCATGGCCAATAATATTGTGTGACTTTGGAACATTGTGGTACACAAGATTATATATTATTATACACAAAGAACTATATTATTGAGAATAGAATTTGAATGTTAAGAGTTAATGTTTAAAAAAATTTCCTTGCTGGTTATTATCAATAGTGGTATTTCATATGATGAAACATTGAGGGGAGTAGAATTGGACTTAAATTACAAATAGTTGTAACTACATGAATTAATTGAACATTATATATCATTTGAGTAAATCCATAGGATAATTGAAGAGTATAAATGAGGAATCTATAAAGTGGTAGTAGCAATTCTGATGGTGATATAGACCATTTCATAATATTTTGTTTCTTAATTGTACCATATCTATATCTTCCTTCTCCTTCTTTATTTACTAAGAGATACTAGTATATCACAATTTTTAGGAGAATCCCAGCCAAGCATTGGGTGATTCATTAAGTCTGTGGATACACTTTAGAGGGGAGATTCCTTTGGCCATTCCATAGTAATCACCATCATAAAAAAATATTAAAGGAGGTTTGACCATCATCTGTAAAAGTTATATATTATTAATTTACAATATGAATGGTTTTATTTTTAAATAGTATAGTGTTCTTGGATTTGAAGTTTCTAATGTCTTCCAATATATTGGATAAGTGTTATTCTATCCTTAGAAACCCCTTTGCAGAATCAGAGATTTATTATGCTTCTTGATTCATGAAATCATGTTTGAAATGATGAAAAGTATATGTCTCATTGTATATCATAATTCACATAATAACAAATGATTGATTTTTTTCTACAAATGTCTTAATGATATATGATATTGTATATTATGATATCACCGATCCATATGATTTTAAATATCATAGTATATGGAACAGTTTAAATCCTTCAATTTTCAATATATCATAGTGTATGATATAAGGTATTTTCTTAAATGAAAACACTATTTTCTATGGAAAAATTAAGACATCATATCACACAAGGGATATTGGTGCATGTCATAGAATACAACCCCCAACCAATGAAGGATATGTCACTATTGAATATTATCTATCATCTTATATGGTAGTTAATAAAGAAAGATACACATTATGATTTATCCTATAATGTTAAATATGGTACACAATTTATTTATTTTATTTTTCTAAATTTCCATTTTGAATTGAATTATATAATTTATAAATTGTTTACAAATTTTAGGAAAAGTTATTTTGTGATATTTATTTATTTTTAAAGGTTTTTATAAATTAATTTATTATAAAGCGATTATATTTTATTTTTAAGTGTTAATGAAATATTTAATAAATAAATAATCCAAAATATTAATTTTTAATATAAAATTAATTTTTGATTTATATTTCATGACTTATAATTTTTATATAAAATATTTTTATTGAAATTTTATGCTTCATTTATAATTTTTTTAAATTAAAAAATAGGGGGAAATATAAATGAGTATATTTTTAAAATTATAAATCATTCATAATTATTAATTTCAATTTCTCAAATTAAAAAACCTCATTTAAAATATTATTAAAACCAGATCAAAAGGGGTTTTTATAATTTATATGATCAAGGTTTAAATAATATTAAATATGTGATATTCTAATTATACAAATTATATACATAATATAATTGGAATATGCAATATTTTTATTTTAAATAACATATCTTTAAGTAAAAATAACCTCATAAAAGGATAATATGAATGAGTTCATATTTTAAATAAATATTAAGTATTTATATTTATTTTATTATGTAATGTTTATAATGCATGACTACATTATAAACATTTTTTAAATATATGAATTGTTTATAAATTGTTAAATACATGATTTTTCTATTTATTTAGTATTACTCCATGATAAATTTATGAATATAAGAATTATATTATGTTTGGTTTTATACTTTAGTTTAAAGAATTAAAATATTTATATAAATTTCCATACATGCGTTTAAGGAGTTAAATGCTTTGAATGATAATTGATTTAATTTTATTCTACCTTGATAGCAGCTTATGCAAGGTTATGAGATTGGATAAAGAAGTTTATTATCATTGAAAGATGGTAGGTGTTATAATTTTATTGGAATTGAGATATATCTCGTTTAAATGACCATGTATAGAGGTATTTTGTAATAGAAAACTCATTGCCCTAGAGGATTATACCTTGACTAGAAAAGTATGAGTTGACTATCTGTCACTCCATGCTTACTCTTATTATTATTTTTTATTTCATATGAATCTAATCCTTTTCATGAAAGGGTTTCATGTATCTTATTCACATGATACATTTGGATATGTTTTAATAAAATTAGATTTCAATATATATTTGTAACATAATCTACATGTTTTGTAAATAGTTACACATTAACATGGTTTGAACATATTGAATTGGTGGAAGGAATAAAGAATCCAAAATAAATCATTAAAATTATGAATACATGTTTAAGAAATACATGTGATTAGATGGTTAGATTAAAATCACCTTAAAATAACACTTAGTATTGTATTATTTCTAAATTAATTTTTTTTAAAAACCACTATTACCCAATAGGGGAGTTTCATGCTAAAGTTGGGTGCCCCTAAATTTTCTTATGAAAGGTAAGAAAGTAATGAGGTCACCAGAATAGTTAGGAAATCATTTTTGGTGTATTATTTAGTTTATACATAGATATTAAACCCTTAGTAAGGATACCCAAGGAATAATGTTAATTTTATAAATATAATGGATTGGGATCATCCAAAAGTATTATATGATATGATCGACATGATGCCCTACCTAAAGAGATAAGTCATGGGATTAACACTGTTGTGGACTCACTTCCTAGTGAAATATAGATCCTAACACACTAATAGATATTACTAAATTTAAAGGGGTTTATTATTTTAATGGAATAAATTTAAAAAAAAATCCTTATTAAGTTAATGTAAAACAGGATACTCATTGGATAAAATATTCTATCATAGACAAATTAAATCATCATCATCTAGTATGATTTTGAGATAAATATTTTAAAAGGATAATCTTAATGGAAGAAACTTTTTAGACTGTTATAATAATTTGAGAATAGTTCTCAAGAGGGAAAAAATTTTCTATGATATAGAGAAACTAATTTATATGGAAGAACTTTAGGAAGAAGCTAGTAAATAAAGTACCTAAAGGGTGAAAAGAAACCCAATGTGGAGTCCACATCAAATATGATGTTATTGTAATCAATTATTATATTTTGAAAGGGTATAAGATACTAAATGTATTTTTTAAAAGTGTTTTAAATATATATGAGTTTAAAAATAAATAAGGGTCTATGAATGGAGAGTAAATTATGAATTTTTATGAAATATCAAGGTGTTTCTACATCAACAAGTATGATACGGTATATCACTTTAAAGATAGAATAGAACAAAATAAATATCACGTTATTTTTATATTGTTATCCTCTTATTTTTTAATAGGTGTTATTATAAATGAATTATTATCATTAATAAATGATATGTTTGTTTTGATACACATTTTTATGGTGTAGAGGAGGCCCAATGCTGAGAAAACCCTCCACCACCCTTGAGATTATCATGAAACATCCTCTTCTTCCCTTGAATGCCACCGAAACTACCACTAGGTGGAATATAAGAGATAAAGAATCTAATATTTACCTCCATATCTATTTCCACCATCATCAAACTATCTACAATGTCTGTATAGGTGGTAAGATACAGGGTGTATACCTGCTATCAGATACCTGGTTTAAACCCTGTAGGTATTTCTGAGATTTTAGATGATCATTCATTACCACATACCCCAAACATAGATCACACAACAAACACAATAGGATCCACACACACCTGAGTAAAACGAATGCATAATAATTAACTAAGACCCTATCATCAATTCTCAAATCCTAAAACTGAATTACATAAGTAAAAGGGTTGTGAAAGTGGTTATATCAACACATACATCAAGAAACTCACAAAATATACCACAATTAACACAAAACCTGAACATCAAAAGATGGTAAAACATTATATATAGAAATTATTGAAGAATAATCATCATCACATGATCACACTTTTCATAAATACAACCCAAAAATCATTTATAACTCCTATATGAATCAAGAAGAAGGGAATATAAAAAACACACATAATAAAATAATAGCAAACAACCAAATTAGATACAAATGTGAAAAAATAAGTTTCTCAAAAGAGCATAATCCACATTCCATCATCTAGAGAAAACGTAGGTTTCAAGGGAGTTGGTGCATGATAAATAAGAGGAGGACTCGGGCGTAAAGTGTACAGAAACCCACTGGGTAGAAATTATTTATGTTATTAATCATTGATTAATGATGTAAATACTTAGTTTTGAGTGTATAATAAAAAAAGTGTCACCTAAGTTTAAAAATACAAAGTTACCCATTCATGATGTGAACATAATTCATGGTTTTAATTATTTTAATGCTTTAAACCGAACTACAATATTTATCCAAAAGTTAATTCACATCGTGAATATAATATTTATGGTGTGAACCTATCATGTAGATAATTTACAGCCCCAATTCCATAAGAAAAAATATCTGTTCAGATCCAATACCCTTCAAACCCAATAAATAGGCCTCTTAAACACTAAAAGAGAGAGTACCTTTAACCAGGTTGTCACTCATATATATGCAATGATATTAACAAAACCCCACAAGTTCAATGAATATAAGGCCTATTATATGGGATATAATATAACAAGAGATTATTTATGGGTTTGTTAATATTCATAAAAGAGTTTATGAATATAAAAAGTGTAGCATGTTATTTAAAATGTAGACTCCATTTTATCATTCTTTTAAGTTGGTTACATATATTACATGAAGTTAAATAATAATTATCCTCTCAAAGTTAGACATTGAGTTATCCCTAATAAAATTTTATCATAGATTATTATAGATTATGATAAAATGTAAATTTTATTATGATTAGTATTTTATATAATGATATAAAATATAATAATTAGAAAAAATGTGTTTTATGTATTGGATAACCAATTAAGTATACCACACTTAGTATTATAAATTTATTAATTTTTATATTATGGATGCATGCTTCATGTTGTAATATCACTGTACCTAAGGATGAAAAGATACCTAACATGAAAACCATTATACTTTTATACCTTTCTTACACAATACATGATTTTTAGATAATTTAAGAGTGGTTGGGTATATTGTTGATCATGACATTGGTTGGGGCTTAAACAAGATGGAATTTCCCCCTCATATGAATAATATGAAATCTGGTCCCTCAATTGAGATAGAATGGTAGAGTGTATGACCGTATCTATATAATACGTGTGATATTCTTATCTATTATACGTTCAGAATGTGATGCACTCATCTTTAATGATGAATTCATTTTATGTATTCATCAAACTGATTAGTCTATACTCTGATAATCAAGAAAACATAAGAATCTATATGAGGTTGAAATACTCCATGCATTGTGGTTACTTGATGTACTGGAAAAGGGATCACATGATAATGAATGTTTATACATGATACAACTAGTGTATATAGGCATATAGATATATGTTTTTGATATAGATCACACAAAATACATTTATATATTGAGAATAACTAATTATTTTATAGAGGCTTCTCTTTTCTATCATTTATAAATTTGATAATTCATATTTGTCTACAATTCTATAAAGGCCCACTAGATCATAATTTTTGGTTGATTGAATAAAGATTTTGTTTTATAAAATGTTGAGATATTCTCTAAAATATATTTTAGAGTTTACCCAAAAGGAGTTTTGGATGGACATTCACATGGTATTATATATAATGTGATATAAAATTAATTTAATGAAAAAATTAAAAATTATTTTGGAGTATATCCAAAATTAGATTTGGATATGGCTTCACAAGTTATTGTATATTTTACAATATTATGTGAAATGGAACAATTTCTATAAGACTTTAATGAATGTGGGGGATTGATAGAGATATTACCTTAAGTATAATTCTTATATGATACATGTTACCATATGACATATTGTACTATATATGGATATAATAAGGTATGATATTCATTATTACAAGTTAGAAAATTTATCATGGATGGACATATCATTTATTATGATATAGTGTAATTATATATAATTCTATGGATTCTCATATTTTATGATAGAGGAATATTATAGTGTACGGAATCGTATCATATAAAATGCAAAACACTGTATGTATGAGAATTGAATTCTAATATTATGAGTTAATATTTAGAAATATTAAATATTGGTTATCATTAATAGAAATTTTTCATATGATGAAACATTAGGGAGAGTTGAATAATCCATGGTTCAATGACTTTTAATGTTTGAATAAATATATGTGATACTTATGGAGAATCTGTGAGGGATTGATAAAGATGTAGTAGATAATGTGATAATGAGATAGAACCTTTTACAACACTTGAAAATATTTACTCAAAATAATGTGCCTCTAATCCATTTTATTTACATATCACATTATATATTCATATTCATAACCTAGGTATTAGAAACATAAGAAATGGTTGAGATCAAATCCTCAAGATATGATAAAAATATCATCAGGTAATATACGAGTAATATTAAGGAAAATAATATAGAGAGTTTAAATATCTTATTAAAATATCATAAGACTATATATTATAATTATAAAACATGTTAAAGCAACATAATATCATAAAATATCATCAAGTAATCATAAAATACATTAAATGACTCAAAATACATCTCAATAATCATAAAATATGTTATCATGAAGTAAAAGTGTGGAATACTTTAAAAATAATGCATAACCATAAAAACATGACATTTTATTGAAATTAAATTCATATAAAAATTTCAGAATAATAAAAAAAAATATTGAAAATGTGTTAAAATCATAATTATAGTATTTTTTAGAAAAACCATTATGCCCAAGTTAATGATAAGAAACTTATTATATCTATGCATAAAAATGCGAGGAAACAAATTATTCCCTTAAATTCATGAGCAAACTGAATATATCCATGATTGACTATATTAGTAGATACGAAAATAAAATAATTAATTTTAATGGTTATATAGGACCCCACTCATCATCATACAAGCATATGTGTTCCACTTGAAATAAATCATAAACATATCTTAATTAACAAATGTAAAAAAGAATATGTTTCTTAAACTTATCACATGAAATGAAATTAAGAAATCATATGATATTAAAATATCATTTTAAAAAAATAATAAACACAGAATAATATATATTTGATGATAAAAACATAACTTCATGATAGGTATTAATTAGGGGAAAAATATAAGTGAAAATAAAAAAAATTCACAAAAACTTTTAAACATTATTATAAAAGATAAATTTTAAATTACTTTCAAAAAACACTTTTTTGAGAAGGGAAAGGGTATAAATTTTTAAAATATTATTATAAATTTTTATAAATAAAATATCCACAAAAATATATAAATTTAATAAAAAAACATGGAGTGTAATATATGAAATTTTATTTTTGAAATGATGGAAAACCATTCTTTAATCTTTTGAAATACCATTTATTAAAGACTAAAATTTTCAAAAATGGTATTAAATTTTCCTTTTGAAATGGGGAAAATAAAATTATTATAATCATATAAAATAATCTTTATTATCTTTCCCAAGAAAATAAGAGTTCATTTGTGGGAATGAAAACATGGATATGGAAGGAAGGATTCATTAGCAGGAATGATAGTTATTTCTAGACATGTTTCACTTTTAATTTAGAAGATATTTTATCAAATAACTAGTTATTGATGATGATAAGTAATTTAACCATAGAATAAAATTAAACACCATATTATATTGTGTAATACTAAGATAAAATTAATTTTGAAATATTTTATTCATGTTAGAAAGTCTATGATCCAATGAATCTAAAATTGAGTTGATAAAACCCTTAACTTGATTTTTTGATTTTATGATCGCACTCTAAGATCCTCAATAAAAAATATATGTTTATTATTTAAATATTTCAGAAAATTTATCATATCCATAACCTTTTAAAAAAATTATTTATATGGATACCCTTGAATGATATTATAGTTGGGTATTCTCAACATGAAGACAAAAATTCAATGAATAATTTTAACAGCATGATGGGTATACAAAAGGGATATGGAATGGGTTTAATGAGTGAGAAAGGTAGTTTTTAATTAATTGGAAATATTATGTATTTTAATTAATCTTTTATGAAAATATGAAACCATAATCACATGGAAATCAAAAGTCTTATAACAAAATAAATTCTTCAATTGAAAAGAGGAGGGAGAGAATCCATGAGTGATTTCAACAACATAATGACTATAAAAAAGGGATTATGAAATTTTTTTAATGAGAGATAAAATTAATATATCATCATTAGGTAATCATTTGGAAAATAAATTATTGATTATGGACATGTGAAATCATAATCACATGTAAATCAAAAGGTCTTATCACAAAATAAGTACCTGAATTAAAAGGAAGATGAGAAGAACCCTTACCTTTATATGTATATTCTCAATGCTTGGGAGGAATATTTGGAACCTTTATAACTCATTATTAGGTATTTAGAGAGTGACAGGGAAGTTATCTTCTTGATAAATTCCTTTAATCATGATAGGCATGAGATAATGGGTGGGAGTGAGGTTCTTTTATAGGTGAAAGAGAACAACTTTATCTTGGAAACTAAGGTTAGGTGATGTATTAGAGTGATGTCACATGGTTTTTATGTAGATTAATTGAATTATGTGAATTAGGTGAATAAATGGTAGGATAGATATGTGTTTATGATTTTATTACCTAAAATGGATTTCTATAAGGGATAAGTAACCATTTTAATTACTAAAAACTGATGATACTTTATTTACCCGCTTTTACCCATATTAATATTGATTAAAAAGGTCAACCATTGTAATTATTTTTTTTTACTAAAAGTATAAGATGGACATTTTTATGAAATATAAATGTTATGAATTCAATTTTTATATCTATTTAACTGAATTAAATTTATATGTATGAGAAAATTAACATTTTAATTAAAAAATATAAATTTTGGAAAAATGATTTTATAGAAAAGTGACTTTTTAATTATTCAATGTTATTAATATTATTTAACATTGATTAAAAATTAATTGAGTGCTAATTAAATTTTATAAATTTATCAACATTATATTATCATCTCAATTTAAAATAGATTCATTTATTTTAAAAAATAAATAATATTTTGAAAGGAATTAATCGTTGAAAAATAAATATTTTACAATGGTAACTAATATTTACATTTTAAATTGAATTTTATGCCTAAAAAGAAATTGTAATTTTTACATAATTTGTTCATTTTTATTAAAAATAGAAAAATAATTTTTTTTATTCAATTTAGAAAATTGCTAATTTTTTTAAATATAACCTCACATTACTGACAAAAAAAGAATTAAAGAAACATATATCTTCTTAGAATAAAATGAAAATTTTCATTATTATACCCTTTTATATAGATTT
The DNA here is from genome assembly GCA_963277665.1 of Viscum album. Taxonomy (NCBI): domain Eukaryota; kingdom Viridiplantae; phylum Streptophyta; class Magnoliopsida; order Santalales; family Viscaceae; genus Viscum; species Viscum album. The sequence continues at coordinate 2,093,612,564 of OY728152.1, forward strand.
TATAAGCTGGTTACTTCTAGAGATACCCACAAATTTAATGGATATAATTTAATGGTAATATTTAATAATTTCACTAAGGCAACACATTTTTTCATTTTAGTTTAATGCTTCATAAAAGACAAGCTACTCACACAATATTTAATTAAGAAAATTTAATTACTAAAAGCATGATTCATTACATTATACCCCCATAAAAATAATTTTATCCTCATAATTTCATTATAAGGAGAAAAAAGTGAGGGTACTTTTATCTCATCACATTCTCAGGCTTCTATATAGCCTCCTAAAATTTATGATTCGACCATAGAACATTGAAAATATGGGTGACATTTTTTCTTAAAACCTTGTCTCTTTAATCCACAATTTCCACAGGTTTTTCATTATATGAAAGTTCTTCTTATAGTTGTAATTTTTTTTATCTTAGTACATGTGATAGTTTTGGTTTTTACTTCCTCAAAAGTGATTTGTGGAACAAATTTTTCACTTCGGATAGGTGAGGAGGGAGTTCTACGTGATCAGGTATAACCACAACATGAAAAATTTTCTCAAACAGACCAATGTATCTAGGGATCAAATTCCATTTTTTCTGAAAAATCACAACCTACTTATATGGAGATATTTTAAGGAGTATCTTATCAATAAATTAAAACTCGAGATATTATCTATTATTATCTTAATAACTCTTCTATCAACATTTTTCTACATTCATAACCCATTTAATATTATGAACCTTATCCATAATTTCTTAGACAAGGCCAAGACCTATCAATTTTCCCTCTCCAGCTTCATCCCAACATATTTGAGTCCTACATATCTTCCTATATAGAGCCTAATGTGGTTTAATATTAGTTCTAGAATGGAAAATATTTTTATATGAATACTCTACTCATGGGAGGTATTGATTCCAAAGATACTTGGAAATATATTGAAATAGATATTATTATATGATCTAGAGTTTGAATTGTCCTCTTAGACTAGCCATCTGTCTCAGGATGACATGTTATGTTAAAACATTTCATTTTCTCTAATAAATTTTGAAGAATTATTTGAATCCTTTTGTTAAATCTTATATTACAACCATATAAAATGGATATTGGTACTTTATATATCCTTACCACTCCCCTTATGTATATCATGTTGAGTTAGTCAAGGGAGAAATCTTATTTGATGTAAATAAAATGTGCTTAATTTATAAGTAGATTGACAATAACCCAAATAACATTATAACATTTAGATTTTATGTAGAGTCCTATAAATAATTCCATGGTTATGTTTTTCTATTTATATAATGGTATAAGTAATGGTTGAAACATACCCTAATACCTTTCCCATTTATTCTTCACTTTTTTTTATACTAAGATTCGAGATTCGTATTCTATGATTTATCTCTCCATGCTATACCACGAGATGTTTTTCTTTAAATCTCTATACATGTTCATACTTCTTCTATGTATAGATAAATAATAGTTATGTAAATCATTCAAAATTAACTTCCTCATTTTTTTCTTTGACGGAACACATATCTTGGTTTCAAACATTTTAACTCCATATTTATCAATATGGAACTCCAAAATATTTATTAACATTTTTGTAGCTCTAAATAATAGTTCTAAGATTGTTTGACCCTTACATGAATGTATGGTTGATAATTAATTTGGGTAATATAATATTTATCTCCTTTCATCATGGCTTCAAAATTTTTCCTCAAAAAATCTATAAGTATTGAGACTTTTTCAATCTTCATCATAGAGAGTGTAGCATAGTCTTTCCATATCATAGCGTCATCCACATTATTTTCCTTCCCCAGGTGGTAATTTATTGAGTATTCATAATATTCTATAAATTAAAACGATGTCATTTTCATCATATTAAATTCCTTCAATGTAAATATATTTTTCAATCTCTTATGATAAATATATATATACCACACTTTTATCTATAGAGAAAATGTATCAAACTATTTAATTAAATAACCATTTAAATCAGTTCTAAATAATGATTTGGTACTTTTTACCTTGAGTATTTAATTAGAAGGATGGATAAGAAATTATCTTATCATTCAGTATGAGGATTCAGTCTAAACTGTTTTTAAAAGAATCAATATATATTATAAACCCCTCCCTACTATTGGAAAATATAAGCACAAAAGTAGTGGATAACCTCTTAATCAGTTCCTTGAAACATTATTTAAATTAATTTGTCTAAATGAACTTAAATCCCTTCCATTTTAACATGGTTAGTAGATTTCATAGCCATAAATGTTTTTTCACGAAGTATTGGTAATATCCTTCTAACATAAGAAAACTATGTATCTCATTCATATTGGTCAATCTATGATATTTCGCAATAAATCCCATATTTTATGGATCTAATAATCCTACATTTCTTGTGATTATATGAAATAATATTGATACTCTCTTCAACTAAAATTCACACTTTTAATATTTTTCTTAAAGTTTATCCTTTCTCAAGGTATTTACTACAATCTAAAAATGATCTTCAAGCTCTTACATGATCTTTGAATATATAATAATATCATCTATAAATACAACCAAAAATTGATCAAGTTAGTCTCTAAAGACTCTATTAATTAGATCCATTAAGATAATTGAGGAATTTGTAAGTCTAATAGGAATCACTATATATTCATAGTGTCCATACCTTGTACAAAAAACTATCTTTGAAATATCTTCCCTTTTACCCTTAATTGATGATATCAAAATTAAAGATTAGTATCTAAGAGGTATCCAACTCCTATGAGTTGACTGAATAAATCCTTGATATGGGGTAGATGATACTTTTTATTGATCATGTTTTTTTAAAATCATGATAATAAATGAAAAGTTACATCAATCAATCGTTCTTTTTTGACAAAGAGGACTGGTGAAATGCACAGTGAAGCACTGGAGCCAATAACACCATTGTTAAAATTATTTTTTCAGTTTCTTCTTAAACTTATATAATTCTTGGAATCCATTCAATATAGACTCTATAAGATATGTATGGATCTAGGTATGAGTTAGATTAAAACCTCTTCCTTATGCTTAAATGGAAGACCAAACAATTTGTAATGCCCTGACCCAAACCAATGATTCCAAGATGAGATGCCGCATGACCTAATGTGCACCTCCCCATACATAAGAGGTTACCTAATAGTGGTGAGGACCAAAGGAAAAATTTGGGGAGTCTATGACCTCAGTAAAAGGTAAACCTAATTATATATATAAGCAAGTGGTCATAATAAATAAATTAATAAATATACACCATAGTAGCATTATAAAAAAAAGTATCAACCCATGAAGTATTGATATGTAATTTCACACATATAAACTGAAACCATTAAAAAATGACCCCCTAGGTAGTGGATAAAAGTATGAGTTAAGTAACTAAATAGAATCATATATAAATATCTAGCTTGAGGTCAATCCTGAAACACCCACACCTCCTACGAAACCTACTCAACCATCCACCATAGGGATATTTCCTTTTGCTAGATCCCTGACCATGAAACCTGTAAGTGTACTAAAATTCCTGAGTAGGGTATGAGTACAAGACTCAATAAGACACCACCAATAAACCTTAACAAAAGTTCTTTTGATATATTGGTGCATTCCATGAAAGTAAACTGTGTAAAAATAATATAAATTATATCATGTAAGCATAATATATATACATTATCCTCAGATATAGGCTATATCTAATTTAGATCTATACTACAAGGGAAATCAAACATTCTACTAAAACCCCCCTCAATGGGATAGTCTAAAACACTTTTGAAACATCCAAATAGTTGGAATAGACTAAGCAAATATTGACCAATGTCTGATACAACCCTGTAAAAAAGATATTCCAATAGGAATAACCTGAATTCTCAATTATAGATGATGGGAGAACAATACACATAATACAAGATACCAATGATAGATCAAAATCATGTTGTGTTAGACAATAATCATAACTATCACAATCCACATGCAATAAATGCAAGAACAGGTCTCACATGCTATACATGCACACCTTATGTGATAAAACATAAAAATTGGTTCTCATAAGGGTTCAAACACATGCCACTAATTATTCCAAGGGCCCCGTATAAAATATAAACTCAAATAAAGGGAATCATACCTTAGGTAGAATGGTGATTGATGGTAAGAGTAACCATCCAAGCCCAAAAAAATAACCAAATTATGAACTATTCCTAAATCAACCAGATTTAGAATCCTTTAATTATTTTTGATTATAAAAGACAATATAAAGATATGTAAAGAAAAAAATTATTAGAGAAGATCCACTGACGACAATGATCTATGTCCAATTTGTAAAGACCCGCAAATTTCAAGGAAATTTTTTTCTTAATTTTCTTTGGAATTTTAAAAGAGCGCAGCTTCAGACGGCACCTGATTCCGAGGCCCGGTGTGCCCGAGATCAATTTCCGAAGTTTGGCTCGGGTACGTTCAGTGAACGGACGAGCGGGTTTTTCTATCTTTTGAACCGGTGCCCGGAATCAAATTCTGAGGGCACCGATGAAATCGCAGCGCCGGTATTTGCTTAGAAATGCCTCTTCCGGAGTTGCGTTTGCTCAGACGTGGTTTTTAATTTTTGCGGCTTTAAGTCAGAAATAAAATAAAGTTTGTGCGACAACTTTATTCTATTTCACTTAAGCTGCTTGGAAGCCACTTGAAGCCACCTAAATACGGCTTGAACTGAGTTGAACTGGATAGGATGCTATCCGGAAATATCCTACCCCCTTGGTAGGATATTTGTGAGGTGGGGCCCGCACGAGCCCCGCCGTTTCTTTCGCTAAGTAACGCACCCGCAAAAACCCGTCAAAGTAACTGAAAAGTCAACCGACGCGTTTTCTTTAATTTCTTAACAGACCATTTAATTGGGCGGTTTATTTCGTGAATTAAATGGGCTGTTTTATTCGTTGAATTAATTCAACGAATTAAATGGGTCGTTACTTACGCGTTTTGCGTTTGTTGGCAAAATAATAAAATAGACAACTTGTCTATTTTGGAGGATTGCTATCGTTGTGCAATTCCTCTGAACCTCCACCCTCCCCGCGAAGAACACGAAGAACGCGAAGAACGCGAAGAACGCGAAGAACGCGAAGAACGACGGCGACCAGATTTCGACGACGCACACCGAGATCTGCGACGTCGACGAGCTTTACCCGCGACGTTCTTCGGCGACGCCTCTTATTCCGCGGCCGATCCTCGTTCGGCAACTAAGGTGAGAATTGGATCTTTTCTTCTCCCTTTTTAATTCCAATATCAACGGATTTAAACTAATTAAATCCGTTTGATCTTGATCCGGAGATTGGCGACGCGACGCCGGAGACCGCGACGACGCGACGATCCCCCTTTTTCCGCGACGACCTCTCGTCCGACGACGACGACAAGGTAAGGGATGGTGGATTATTTTATCTTTTCCCCCGTGTTTATTATTTTAAAGTGAAGAACATGATCTCCGGCAATTTTAATTTATTTGAAATTGTTGTTGATTATTCCTCCCGTGGATTATGACTAACGCGGAGGGTGCGGGTCTAACGAACAAGACCCGGCAACCCTCCACCGATCTCTTTTGTTGTGCGGATACGGCGGACGACGACGAACCGCGCGGCAGGGGCGATCTGTTGATTCCGCAGTGAAGGTCGGCCCCCGGGAGGAGCAACGGCGCAGACGGGAAAGGAATCGGGCCACCAGAGCATCTCCGGCGGCCCGCGGAAGGCGGCGGCGGCGCGGGTCGCCGGCGCGGCGGCGCCGGCGACCGGAGGCGGCGGCGCCCGGCGCGCCGCCGTGGAGGAAGTCCGCCGCAGCTGAAGCCGCGGCGGCGGCGGCGGCCGGTTCCGCGGCCGCGCGGAACCGGGAACGGACGCGGCGGCCCGGCCGCGTCCGCGTGACAGGCGGCCCCCCCCCGCGGGGCCGCGTTTTGCTTGAGCCGCGGGTCAAGCCCGCGGCGCCCTCCTTCGGCCGCCCGACCGAAGCCGAGCCGGCCGGTCTGGTCGGCCGGGCCGCGCCCAGGCCGGACCGGACCCGGCCTAGCCGGGTCGGGCCGGGTCGGGCCGACCCGGTGCGGCCGACCCCAGGGGGGGTTCGGGCCGGGTCGCCCCGGGCCCAGAACCCCTGTTTCGGGCCTTCTTCGGTCTTTCGCCCATATCTTGGGCCAGGGACCTCCGATTGACGAACTGTCAGCAGCTACGCGATCCTTGGATCGAGACGGTCGTTTCGGTATGTTATACTCAATGTTTCGGAAGACTTTCGGTTCGGCCGGGTTGGTTCGTACACGAAACCAACCGGGCCCTCGGAGCGGAAACGCTCATAACTTGAGCTACGGACGTCCGAACGACGTACCGTCAGCTGTGGTAGTTTCCTCTAAGTGAGACGAAACTTTTGGCATACTCCGCCCGAGGATCGGGTACAGGCGGAGTACGGTCGGGTTGGTTTTTCCCTAAAAACCAACCGGGCCCCTGGGACGAAAATGCCAATAACTCTCAGACCAGGCGTCCGATTGACGCGCCGTCTGTCGCGTTGAGATCCTGTTGTCGATACGGAACTTTTGGATACATCAACTTCGGACTACGTGTCAGTTGATGTATCAGCCTCTCGGCTCGTGGAGCGGACCCTCCTGAACGAGCTCGCTTTGTGCGGGAACCCTAGCACTGGCTGTGACTTCGACGACAGAGCAGAGATCCTCCGTGGACTGCGATGACGGCAGAGCAGAGATCCTCCGTGGACTGTGACTTCGACGACAGAGCAGAGATCCTCAGTGGACTGCGACGACGGCAGAGCAGAGATCCTCCGTGGACTGCGGCGACGGCAGAGCAGAGATCCTTCGTGGACTGCGGCGACGACTGTGCAGAGATCCTCAGTGGACTGCGTCGACTACTGCACTCAGCGATCCTACGTGGATCAGTGCTCCCGGTTCTGTGTGAGCCTCTGCCTACAGGTTCTGTGTGAGCCCGATCCTGTGTGGGTCCTTACTACCGGTTCTGTGTGAGCCACTGCCTACAGGTTCTGTGTGAGCCCGATCCTGTGTGGGTCTTTTGCGGGGGTTAGTACCTATCGATCCTTCGTGGGTCCGACGACTTATATGGATCAGTGATCATCTTTGACGTCATCTGAAAAAGTATACCTGGTTGAGCTGAATCTTATGTTACTCTCCTTTGTGGATTGTGTTGAACTATCCTTTGTGGATTTACTGTTTACTCTCCTTGTGGATTTGAGTCTTGCTTTCCTTTGTGGATTGAGTTGTTCTTGAGCTCGTGAGCAGAGCTAGAATTGGGGACTTAGGTATATGTATGGGCATATACCTAAGTCGAGTCAGATGTTACTTCATGATTGCATCTTTCTTTTGTGCTATATCCTTTGTGGATTTCGGGAGACCTTCGGGGGTCTCGGGGTCCTTACTGAGTAGTTGTACTCACCCCTGCACGGGCTTTGCCCGCACCTTGTTGTGTTGGTTGCAGACGACGGACAGCGCTGATCACGGCTGGGGCGTGGAGCAGGACGGTACCTGGAGGTGGACCACTGGGCGGGACGTGCTCGGAGCGGACGTGGGACCCGAAGAGCCTGGAGGCTATCTGTACCCACCCTTCAGGTGGGATTGCCAGGGGACGACACGAGGCCGCCGTCTTTTCTTCAGTTGCTGTACTTTACTTTTCAGTTGTACTTTACAGTTGGGCTTGTATTTCCGGCCCCCTTTACTTTTCTGCACTTTACTTTCCGCTTGCTGACTCTGTGTGGTTGTTACTTATAAAGGCAATGCCTTCCCTGTTTACTGGGATTTTACGCCTTGGTGCTAGTCGCCAGCCCCTGGCCTATGGAAGGCGGGCTTGGGGTAGTCACGACACGGGCCCCGAGGACGGGTCGTGACAAATTGGTATCAGAGGTGGTCGGTTCTACCGCAGACTCTGATCGTCTTTTCTTCCTATATGAAGCAATAGTGTTTAGTGTATTGAGTGTGGTTATCAGTTCGGGGAGCCCAGTGTTGGTGCGGCGGCCGACGTATCCGTACACCAGGACCCTGACTCCTGATTTCCGACTTAATGCATGAAAACATTGATTGCGTGTGTGTTTTAAGTTTTCTTTGTGATTACTTGTGTCAGCTCACCGGGTATACTGATCTGCTTTATGAAAGTCTCAAGTTTTCCTTGTGATTACTTGTGCCAGCTCACCAGGTATACTGTTCTGACTGTGGTGCTCTTGTTCTCCTTTCAGGATGGCCCCGCGACGATAGCCAGCTAGGGTTCCGAGTGTAGGGCGCGACGGCAGCCCACCGAGCGACGAGGCCTCGGTGCAGGGCCCTTTGCCAGCAGTGGCACCGGCGGTAGCTTTACCCGCCGAGCCACCGATGCTGCCAGTACCAGACGCCGACGATGCACGTCGCCTCAGGGCACTGCATGAGTTTCAGAGCCAGCGACCGCCCAGGTTTCGCGGTGAGGCGGACCCCCAGGCCGCCGAGGACTGGCTAGAGGCGGTGGTACGGATCTTTAGGCTAGTGAGGACACCAGCGGATCTCATGGTGATTCTCGCAGCGAGCCTCCTGCAGGCGGCGGCAGGACGATGGTGGAGCCTGATGCTCCAGGTTCACGATGAGGCATCCTTGCTCTGGACGGACTTCGAGAGCCTCTTCCGCTCTGAGTTCGTCCCGGCCACCCTCCGAGCGGTGCGCATCCAGGAGCTTCTCCAGCTGCGCCAGGGCAGCATGACGGTCGCTCAGTACGCGGCGAGGTTCACTGACCTATCTCGCTACTCGACCGACATGGTACGGGACCCCTTCTTCCGGGCCCGGACCTTCGAGCAGGGCTTGCGACAGGAGATTCGGGCGTCGCTGATCTCCCTCAGCATTCCGACCCAGGCGGGAGTGCTGGAGCGAGCCCTCCTGATCGAGAGCTTCCTGGCAGAGACTTCTTCAGTGGCGAGACCTAGCGCAGGGCGGCAGGTAGCTGAGTCTTCGGCAGCAGGTAGCCGACGGATGACCCAGGGTTCCAGGCGGACCAGACCTTCCGGCAGGCGACCCCGGGACACTGGCTCAACAGTGCAGGGCACACAGCGGAGTGCCAGCCTTCCGAGAGGCAGGCTGTGCTACACCTGCGGCGGGCAGGGTCACATGGCTCGTGACTGCCCGACTCGCCGACCAGAGGAGCAGCAGACGGTGGAGGTGCCACCCAGGCAGAGGCAGAGGGTCGACTGTGGCGGTCCGCAGGGAGGAGGCGGACGAGGCAGAGGAGCTGGCCGAGCAGCGGGTGGTGGGCGACGCTTCCAGGCTCTACCCCCACCACCACCAGGAGGGCCACCTCGACCACATGGAGCTGGCGGGCAGGGACAGGCCCAGCTCCAGGCAGTGGAGGCCTACGACCCCGACTTGCCAGAGATGATTCGAGGTACGATCTGTGTCTATTCCACCCTTGCTGCAGTACTTATAGACACAGGAGCGAGTCACTCTTTCATAGCCTCTGCCCTTGTTCGGAGCTCGGAGATTCCGACCGAGCCGTTGGCTCGATCCTTACGGCTAGAGACTCCTACGGGAGCAGACTCGACGATTACGCACTGGTGCCGGCAGTGTGAGCTTACTCTAGGAGGCGAGAGCTTCGGCTGGGATCTCCTTGTAGCGGCGTCGAGGCCTTACGACGTCATCTTGGGCATGGATTGGCTATCCACGGTTCATGCCCAGATCGACTGTTTTAGGCGCAAGGTGCGATGTGTTCGCACCGACGGGAGCAGGTTTACCTTCACCGGCGAGAAGGGAACCTTTGTAGCACAGGATGGACTTCCGCGGAGGAGAGTGCAGCCCATCTCTCATCAGTTGGCTAGCCTCATCCTAGGAGCAGTGGACGTGCGGAGTCCGGCTTTTCCTGCAGTGGTGGACCAGTACGTGGACGTCTTTCCCGACGACGTTCCAGGGCTACCTCCTCGTAGAGAGGTAGACTTTTACATCGACTTGTACCCCGGGACAGCCCCGATATCTACTCCAGCATATCGGATGGCCCCCGCCGAGCTTCGGGAGCTGCGGGTACAGTTGGAGGACTTGCAGAGCAAGGGGTTTATCCGACCCAGTGTTTCACCCTGGGCTTCCCCGATTTTGTTCGCCAAGAAGGCGGACGGGAGCTTGCGACTGTGTGTCGACTATCGTCGCCTGAACCAGGTGACAGTGAGGAACAAGTATCCGCTGCCACAGATTGATGACCTCTTAGATCAGCTCAAGGGGGCGCGGTGGTTCTCGAAGATAGACCTCCGGTCAGGCTATCATCAGCTCAGAGTTCGAGACGAGGACGTGCAGAAGACGGCCTTCAGGTGTCGGTATGGCCATTATGAGTTATTGGTTATGCAGTTCGGCGTAACCAATGCTCCAACAGTGTTCATGAGCCTCATGAACAGGATCTTCCAGCCATACCTCGACCGATTTGTCGTGGTCTTCATTGACGACATTTTGGTATACTCGACGACTGAGGAGGAGCATGCCTACCACCTGCGAGTTGTGCTAGACACACTCCGAGAGCACCATCTTTATGGCAAGCTCTCAAAATGCCAGTTCTAGTTACGAGAGGTCCATTTCTTGGGGCACGTCATTTCTGAGGTGGGAGTTGCAGTGGATCCCGCGAAGATCGAGGCAGTGCTAGCTTGGGAGCCACCCAGGAGCGTGACAGAGGTGCGGAGCTTCTTGGGCTTAGCCGGATACTATCGAAGATTTGTGCCGGACTTCTCCAGAGTTGCGGCCCCACTCTCAGCGTTGACGAAGAAGGGGAAACCCTTCGTGTGGTCAGACAGATGTCAGCAGAGCTTCCAGGAGCTGAGACAGAGATTGACCAGCGCACCTATCTTGAGGTTGCCTGAGGAGGGAGTTGGGTACGTAGTTTACTGCGATGCATCAGGGACTGGACTCGGGTGCGTCCTGATGCAGGAGCGGGCCGTGATCGCCTACGGATCACGTCAGTTGAGGCCGCATGAGCAGAACTACGCCACTCATGACCTGGAGTTAGCAGCAGTGGTCTTCGCTCTGAAGACTTGGCGGCACTATCTGATGGGCGAGCGCTTCACAGTCTTTTCTGACCACCAGAGTCTCAGGTATATCTTCTCTCAGAAGGACCTGAACCTGAGACAGCGAAGATGGCTTGAGTTCCTCCAGGACTATGACTTTGAGATAGTCTATACTCCTGGGAAGGGGAACGTGGTAGCCGATGCCCTCAGCAGGAGGACGGGCATTCAGCTGCTTGAGGAGGCGACGGAGCAGCTAGCCTCCTTACAGATATCCTTCGTGGATAGAGACGGAGCAGCCTTTCTTCAGTCTCTCACAATCTCTCCTCCACTTCTACATCGGGTCAGAGAGGCTCAGCGTGAGGACGCTGACTGTGAGACCCGGCGTGCACTGATATCCTCAGGTCAGGCGCCTGATGGCTTCTCCCTTGGAGCAGAGCACGACATCATTTTCAGAGGACGTACCTTCGTACCAGTCGCTTTACGAGAGGAGGTGCTGAGAGAGTTTCACACTTCTCCCTTGGCGGTGCATCCCGGAGTGGCGAAGATGTATCAAGATCTCAGGCGACAGCACTGGTGGCCGGGCATAAAGAAAGCTGTGGCTGAGTTCGTTTCACGATGCCTCACCTGCCAGCAGGTGAAGGCAGAGCATCAGGTACCAGCAGGCTTGGTACAGCCCTTGGAGGTCCCGGAGTGGAAGTGGGATGGCATATCTATGGACTTCGTGACTGGACTTCCACGCACTTCCAGAGGTCACGACTCCATTTGGGTGATTGTCGACCGACTCACCAAGCCGGCACACTTCTTACCCATCAGAGAGCAGGGCTCAGTGGAGAGATTGAGACGTCTTTACGTCCAGGAGATCGTACAGCTTCACGGTGTTCCATCGTCTATCGTCTCCGATCGAGATGCTCGTTTCACTTCCCGGCTTTGGAAGGGGTTGCAGGAGGCGTTCGGGACGCGGCTCCATCTGAGCACAGCCTTCCACCCTCAGACGAATGGTCAGACGGAGAGGACCATACAGACACTCGAGGACATGCTCCGTGCATGTGTTCTTGACCTTGGTCGCAGCTGGGAGGACCACCTACCCTTGGTGGAGTTCGCGTACAACAACAGCTACCACTCCACCATCGGGATGGCACCATACGAGGCGTTGTACGGCAGACCCTGCAGATCACCGTTGTGCTGGACAGACCCTGGGGAGTCAGCACTCGTGGGACCAGAGATGGTCCGAGCCACGATAGAGAAGGTCCAGATCATCCGGGAGAGGATGAGGACAGCTCAGATCCGGAAGAAGTCATATGCTGACAGGAGGCGGAGTCCACTAGAGTTCGAGGATGGCGACCACGTCTTTTTGCGTGTCTCACCTCGACGTGGTTTACAGAGATTTGGCCGAGGCGGCAAGTTGTCTCCACGCTTCATCGGGCCTTTCCAGGTCCTCAGCAGGATAGGAGAGGTGGCTTATCGCCTGGCTCTACCACCTCAGTTGCACCGGGTGCACGACGTCTTCCACGTGTCTCAGATGAGGAGATACGTGCACGACCCGATGCACATCATCGACTTTGGGGAGCTGGACGTGGACGATGGGGCGACTTTTGAGGAGGTCCCAGTGGAGATCGAGGATCTACAGGAGCGGGTCCTACGTGGGCGGTCGATTCCTCTTGTGCGCGTCAGATGGCAGCACGGGAACCTCCAGGAGAGCACTTGGGAGCGGGAGGCTCAGATGCGTGCTCAGTACCCCCATTTGTTCCCCTAGTTTTTGATGTATCTTTACGGGGACGTAAAGCCCTGAGGTGGGAGTAATGTAAAGACCCGCAAATTTCAAGGAAATTTTTTTCTTAATTTTCTTTGGAATTTTACAAGAGCGCAGCTTCAGACGGCACCTGATTCCGAGGCCCGGTGTGCCCGGGATCAATTTCCGAAGTTTGGCTCGGGTACGTTCAGTGAACGGACGAGCGGGTTTTTCTATCTTTTGAACCGGTGCCCGGAATCAAATTCTGAGGGCACCGATGAAATCGCAGCGCCGGTATTTGCTTAGAAACGCCTCTTCCGGAGTTGCGTTTGCTCAGACGTGGTTTTTAATTTTTGCGGCTTTAAGTCAGAAATAAAATAAAGTTTGTGCGACAACTTTATTCTATTTCACTTAAGCTGCCTGGAAGCCACTTGAAGCCACTTAAAGACGGCTTGAACTGAGTTGAACTGGATAGGATGCTATCCGGAAATATCCTACCCCCTTGGTAGGATATTTGTGAGGTGGGGCCCGCACGAGCCCCGCCGTTTCTTTCGCTAAGTAACGCACCCGCAAAAACCCGTCAAAGTAACTGAAAAGTCAACCGACGCGTTTTCTTTAATTTCTTAACAGACCATTTAATTGGGCGGTTTATTTCGTGAATTAAATGGGCTGTTTTATTCGTTGAATTAATTCAACGAATTAAATGGGTCGTTACTTACGCGTTTTGCGTTTGTTGGCAAAATAATAAAATAGACAACTTGTCTATTTTGGAGGATTGCTATCGTTGTGCAATTCCTCTGAACCTCCACCCTCCCCACGAAGAACGCGAAGAACGCGAAGAACGCGAAGAACGCGAAGAACGCGAAGAACGCCGGCGACCGGATTTCGACGACGCACACCGAGATCTGCGACGTCGACGAGCTTTACCCGCGACGTTCTTCGGGGACGCCTCTTATTCCACGGCCGATCCTCGTTCGGCAACTAAGGTGAGAATTGGATCTTTTCTTCTCCCTTTTTAATTCCAATATCAACGGATTTAAACTAATTAAATCCGTTTGATCTTGATCCGGAGATTGGCGACGCGACGCCGGAGACCGCGACGACGCGACGATCCCCCTTTTTCCGCGACGACCTCTCGTCCGACGACGACGACAAGGTAAGGGATGGTGGATTATTTTATCTTTTCCCCCGTGTTTATTCTTTTAAAGTGAAGAACATGATCTCCGGCAATTTTAATTTATTTGAAATTGTTGTTGATTATTCCTCCCGTGGATTATGACTAACGCGGAGGGTGCGGGTCTAACGAACAAGACCCGGCAACCCTCCGCCGATCTCTTTTGTTGTGCGGATACGGCGGACGACGACGAACCGCGCGGCAGGGGCGATCTGTTGATTCCGCAGTGAAGGTCGGCCCCCGGGAGGAGCAACGGCGCAGACGGGAAAGGAATCGGGCCACCGGAGGCGGCGGCGCCCGGCGCGCCGCCGTGGAGGAAGTCCGCCGCGGCTGAAGCCGCGGCGACGGCGGCGGCCGGTTCCGCGGCCGCGCGGAACCGGGAACGGACGCGGCGGCCCGGCCGCGTCCGCGTGACAGGCGGCCCCCCCCCGCGGGGCCGCGTTTTGCTTGAGCCGCAGGTCAAGCCCGCGGCGCCCTCCTTCGGCCGCTCGGCCGAAGCCGAGCCGGCCGGTCCGGTCGGCCGGGCCGGGTCGGGCCGACCCGGTTCGGCCGACCCCAGGGGGGGTTCGGGCCGGGTCGCCCCGGGCCCAGAACCCCTGTTTCGGGCCTTCTTCGGTCTTTCGCCCATATCTTGGGCCAGTGACCTCCGATTGACGAACCGTCAGCGGCTACGCGATCCTTGGATCGAGACGGTCGTTTCGGTATGTTATACTCAAGGTTTCGGAAGACTTTGGGTTCGGGCGGGTTGGTTCGTACACGAAACCAACCGGGCCCTCGGAGCGGAAACGCTCATAACTTGAGCTACGGACGTCCGAACGACGTACCGTCAGCTGTGGTAGTTTCCTCTAAGTGAGACGGAACTTTTGGCATACTCCGCCCGAGGATCGGGTACAGGCGGAGTATGGTCGGGTTGGTTTTGCCCTAAAAACCAACTGGGCCCCTGGGACGAAAATGCCAATAACTCTCAGACCGGGCGTCCGATTGACGCGCCGTCTGTCGCGTTGAGATCCTGTTGTCGATACGGAACTTTTGGATACATCAACTTCGGACTACGTGTCAGTTGATGTATCAGCCTCTCGGCTCGTGGAGCGGACCCTCCTGAACGAGCTCGCTTTGTGCGGGAACCCTAGCACTGGCTGTGACTTCGACGACAGAGCAGAGATCCTCCGTGGACTGCGACGACGGCAGAGCAGAGATCCTCCGTGGACTGTGACTTCGACGACAGAGCAGAGATCCTCCGTGGACTGCGACGACGGCAGAGTAGAGATCCTCCGTGGACTGCGGCGACGGAAGAGCAGAGATCCTTCGTGGACTGCGGCGACGACTGTGCAGAGATCCTCAGTGGACTGCGTCGACTACTGCACTCAGCGATCCTACGTGGATCAGTGCTCCCGGTTCTGTGTGAGCCTCTGCCTACAGGTTCTGTGTGAGCCCGATCCTGTGTGGGTCCTTACTACCGGTTCTGTGTGAGCCATTGCCTACAGGTTCTGTGTGAGCCCGATCCTGTGTGGGTCTTTTGCGGGGGTTAGTACCTATCGATCCTTCGTGGGTCCAACGACTTAGATGGATCAGTGATCATCTTTGACGTCATCTGAAAAAGTATACCTGGTTGAGATGAATCTTATGTTACTCTCCTTTGTGGATTGTGTTGAACTATCCTTTGTGGATTTACTGTTTACTCTCCTTGTGGATTTGAGTCTTGCTTTCCTTTGTGGATTGAGTTGTTCTTGAGCTCGTGAGCAGAGCTAGAATTGGGGACTTAGGTATATGTATGGGCATATACCTAAGTCGAGTCAGATGTTACTTCGTGATTGCATCTTTCTTTTGTGCTATATCCTTTGTGGATTTCGGGAGACCTTCGGGGGTCTCGGGGTCCTTACTGAGTAGTTGTACTCACCCCTGCACGGGCTTTTCCCGCACCTTGTTGTGTTGGTTGCAGACGACGGACAGCGCTGATCACGGCTGGGGCGTGGAGCAGGACGGTACCTGGAGGTGGACCACTGGGCGGGACGTGCTCGGAGCGGACGTGGGACCCGAAGAGCCTGGAGGCTATCTGTACCCACCCTTCAGGTGGGATTGCCAGGGGACGACACGAGGCCGCCGTCTTTTCTTCAGTTGCTGTACTTTACTTTTCAGTTGTACTTTACAGTTGGGCTTGTATTTCCGGCCCCCTTTACTTTTCTGCACTTTACTTTCCGCTTGCTGACTCTGTGTGGTTGTTACTTATAAAGGCAATGCCTTCCCTGTTTACTGGGATTTTACGCCTTGGTGCTAGTCGCCAGCCCCTGGCCTATGGAAGGCGGGCTTGGGGTAGTCACGGCACGGGCCCCGAGGACGGGTCGTGACACAATTAATGCACATGATCATAATCCATAAATCATGGTGTTGTTTTTATCATATATCCAAAATCACTTATTTGATAAATTAAAACACCCTAGATATGATCAATAAATCGAACATATAATTTCTTTTGACCATGGATAAGAAATTAAGATCAATATAGAATAAATATGAACTCACTAGATTAAGAATACATAATTAAATCATTATCCAAGTGTTGAATAAATGAGATAGAAGGGGTGGAGGGCACTATAAAATTGTTGGAGAGGGACCCAAGGTTGTTAGGAATCAAATAGATCAGGATAGATCATGGGAAAAAGGAAAAAAAATCATGATTTTAAAAAATTACACATAAATAGGCAGACCTTATTCGACTTTAAAAAATGCAACCAGCTGGCCGATGGTCACCAGGAAGATTCAATTATTCCTAGGATCCCCACAAAATGGATGGTGATTTACATGAAGAATTTACTCTACCTAAAGGCCTCATTGGATTGTTGATGAGACTAATATATCTTTTTAAACTATAGAATGTTCACTAGCCTCACCGTTTTCTATTTTCGACATATTGAACACGCATATCAGACCTCAATTTACTTTAAAACATGTTAAAAAATCTATATAGAAGACAAAAATATGCAAACCTGAAATTATAGGTATCACAATTTACCAAATTTTATGAGTTTTTGTCCTCACAAAATATACATAGGGGTTTTCTTGAACAACTCAGGGAACAACAATCGAATGTCTATTTCTCACTCCCAAATATATTTCTAAATATTATTGTGCTTCCACTTAACCTGAACAAGTGGAATAATTTTCCTCACAATAACTTCTCTCTTTGGTCCACTATCTAAATAGGTCACTCAACAAAATATGTTTCTATCTCTTACTTAATATCATCATAGTAAAGAACATGTGTATGATCATGCTCATACTTCTAAAGTTGAGACATGTGGAACACATTGTTCATACATTAATATCATGGAGGATGTTTTTACGAATATTCCACCACCCTGATGTGTTAAATGATCTCAAACTACCTAACATATCATGGGTCAAACATTCCTTTCATTAAAAAACACTTATTCCCCATACGAGGGGACACCCACAATAAAACATTATCACCTACAACGAACTCTAGTTATTATCTCCTTCATTCAATATAAGAATTATACCTATTATCAGATATGAACAACCATTTTAAATCAACTAATCCCTTTTATCATACTTTTCCTAACAACTAATTATTTACTTTACTCATGCAAGAATATTGGTAAATGAGATTGATTCCCATATAGAGCCTCAAACAGATCTATTTGAATCGAGGACTATAAGATACTATTGTAGGTAAACCCTACTAGGGATAAGTGATTCTACCAAGATCCTATGAAATCTATAACACATTCTTTAAGTATATCCTCTAATTTATGGATTATTCTCTATACATTCCCATTATTCTAGGGATAAATGGTCTAAATCATATTAAATTGATTCTACTAAACCTTCTATAAGCCTTACTAAAACTAATATGTGAAACACAATTCTTTTTTAGATACTATTCTTGAAGGAAAACCATGAATCTATATAATCACACAAATAAAAATATTTCCTTGTTCAACCAATGAGTTAGTATCCTAGTTATGTATGAAGTGATCAACCTTGGCCAATAGATCAACTTATTCCCACACAGTATCATAATTTATTAAGTTCCTATTAATCCCTATCCTGAATTCTATCATCACCTCATCCCACTTCCACATAGGAACTAGAAGTGGATGGAATAACCCTATAGGTCTTTGATTCATAACCTAGATTCATTATTAAGTTATAAAATGATAAAAAAATGTAATTACTCTCTTCATCCTGGGAAACTAAAACTACAATTTGAAATTGTGATAAATATTGGTTGATCCTAGGTGTACATACCTATGCAATAATTAAAGGATCTTACTAGACCCTCTATCATAGATTATGAAACCATCACCCTTCCATGAACCAAAAGTATACCACAAAATTAAAAATCCCAATCTTAAATAGGAAAATTTTATGATAACCACTTACGCATCCTGATAGGCTATAGCGCAATATTTTGATCAGCCTTCACTCATTCCACCAATCAGGATGTGATCAATAAGCGTATAATTACCTAACCTTTTAAAAACCTTAAAATTACTTATTTAAACAACAATTTTTATTCTTTAATTTTGTAATATCTTTTAGGATTAGAATTTTGGATAATTAAGTTATCACCCATACATAAATAAATATTACACCGCAAAGTGGACATCTCTACTTTGTATATTTTTTTACCACAATACAATTTTTTTTATATAACTTGTTATATTTTCATGAAACGTCTTAAAAATTTTCATCTTGACCTCATCCTTATCACTAATAATACTTAAAACCCTTTTAAAAATAATTTACAACATGGTATGAGTGAAAAATATAAGAAAGGAACATACACAAAAAATAAATAATCCCATTAGTTTATGAATACTCATAATTTTTTTCCTTTTTTTCAAACAAGCTTTGAGCTCAAAATAACTATTTTCTTACCCAAGAAATCAACGTCACTGCTAAAATAATTTCACAGAAAATTTTATAGGAAATATTGAAGGAAAAATAAAACTCACAAAAGATTCTCCTTTATCATAGAAAAATCATAAAATCTTTTTCACAAAGTTATAAATTCCACCCTTAAGAAGTAGCATAAACATACCTTTAATCTTAAGATATTTATATTGACTTGTGAAATCATAATATATCAGTGAAAACCCATAATAAGAATAGATAAATAGTATAGTTAACATGTGGTATCATTTACTTATTAATTTTAAAATCAATATTTTAAATTTAATAACCTAACTTATAAATTCTAATAATATCTTAGGCTAAACATAACTGGTTAACTCTATCCCTTTATTTAATTCATTTTAGAGCTATATTGGTCTCACATGTCATCAAAATCTATACCAGGATCACACATCATCATGAGATATATCAATATCACCCATCATAATGACCTATATAAAGCTCAACCATCATCATAAATAATTACCAAGAACCATAATAAAGGGAAGGGGGTTTTTATTCAAATGAAAAAAGAAATATTTTAAATTAATCCAATCATAAAATAATTTTTACAATGGTAGTAAACCCCATTGATGCTATATATTTTAAAATAGATCATTCTTTTTTTCCTTTTTTAATTTTTTTAATAAAATTTATAAAAGGACTCCTTTTGGAAAACTGTGAAATAAATTAAGAAGTGACATAAAATTTCATTTATAATTAATTTATTTCCATAAAAATAAAACCATAAAATAATTTTAAGAATATGGACATGATATAAAAATATTTAGAAAATAAATATTGAAAATTTTTAAAACAAGGGTTTTAAGGTATAATATCTCTTACCTTGAGTCATACTCCTCACACAAATTATTTATATTCCAAAATAATAAAATTATGTTAATTATTTAATTTATTAATAACCCATTTAAAGTTTATTATAATTATTGTTTTTTTATTATCATGTTATAAACAATTTCTTATTCCATTCTATTCATGTCAGATGTTTTGACAATATTCAGCTCATATTCCCAAAATGACTTTGAAAAGTTGAATATGGTCAAAGAGGTCATTATTAAATAATATATACTATAATAATAATGAAATAATTTTCATTTTTATACATAAATTATAATTTTAATACAAACCATACAATATTTTTATGAAAAAATTAATTACAACACAATCAAGGAGAAGGTTGGTTGTATGTGTGCATGAGCAACATTTCCATTTTTCAAAAAAAAAACATAATGGAGAGAAGTTATGTATTATTATATAATTATAGAGTGATTATTATATAATACATATCATATTACTTCTTTAAATACACTTATATATATCATCCATGGGATGTGGTCATAAAAAATGAATCACACCACTTAGTGGAGGCGACAATCCACACGTACGCATGAATAACACTATCATTTTTTAATGGATAGAATGGTTAGAAAAAAATATGATATATTATATTTAAATAATGATAAATCTTTCATTAGTATCATATATATACATTAAATCCATGATTATAACCATAAATTATATGTGGTGATGGAAAATGATTTATATCGGTTCATGAGGTGGTAGTCTTCCGCACACATGAATAATGGTTTCATTTATCATTTGATGGAAGAAAGAGATAGATAAAGGTTATTACATTAAAATAAAAAATATCAGTATATTTAAAATACTTATATTATTTTTTCATCATGTTTGAATAATATTTTGATTAGGTATAAGAAGAAATAAAACAAAAATACTTGATTAAAATTTATACAACTTCTTCAAACAACCTCTTTAGGTTTAAAACTAAAGCCTTCCTAGGATGGTTTTATGACAAAAAATCCTATATAACATAGAGAGGGAATTAGGGAAGAAATTTTGGTTGGTATTTAATTAAACAAAATGGTATTTATGTGTTGTGAGAAGAGGAGTGGGGGTGCCCTTATATAAGTGGGGGAGAAGACACACATTTAGTCTTTAAAAAGATTAAAATATATTATTATATTACTCAATAGAAATGGACAAAAAATGGAACAATTATGAATATGAGCTGATATAGGTTCAAAATATGTCTAAAAATATGATATATATAATTTTAGTTCATTTTAATCCTTATTTATTTCATTTATCCCCCGATAAATTTGTTTTAACCTTAACCATGATAATCAATTTTTACTATTTTTACTATTCATTACAAAAAAATTTAAGTTGAACTTATAAAATAATATTAATTATTTTCATTTAAAATAGGAAATACATTTTATCAAATTTAATTAAGATAATATTTAGAATATAATTATAAATTAAACCCATAAAATGTGACGAGAAATAGTTTTTTTTTAAAATGCCTTCAATTAATAATAATGTTTTTATACAAAATTAAAGTATATTGTTGATTAAAATAAATTAATTGAATTTTATTGAATAAAAATGAACAAATTAATTTTTAAAAATAATTCAAAATAGAATGTTATTTTATAAATACATGAAAATAAAAGACAATTTTCAATAAAAATCGGCATTTATACTATTTATTAAAAAATAATGATTTTCATAAAATTATCAAAATATTAACATAGTATAATGTTTTCATGAATAATTCAAAAAATATTTTTTTTTTCAAATTTAAATTATATAATTTTTAAATAAAGATTTTAAATAAAACCATATAATGCATGAATACCCAATTTGGTTAGAAATAAATATTTTTTCCTTTTGACTGAAAAATTAACAAATATTCTTATAATTAATATAACTATATAAAATATTATTAATGAATAATAATATGATATATTTTTTTCTATTTTAACATTATGTGGGTTGTTACAGAGGATGCACAAGCCACTTCCCCTCGATCCATAGTTACACCCACCTTCTAGTATGTCAACAATGACATGGTATTCCATTCAACATATGATATATCCTCCCTAACCTCATGAATCTTTCAGTTTAGGGAATATAAAGAAAAATTTCCTTTACTAGGTTTACAATCCATCTCAAATTCAAATTTTTATGAGTAATATACCCAACATATTTGATAAAGGTTTAGGTCATGCTGAGAGAAGATATACTGTAGACTATTGGGGTCCATATAAAAAAAATTATCACAAAAGAGGAAATATCACAAGAATTTAAATTTATAATCAAAAAATAAAAAATCTAAGTCATAATTAGGGTAGTTCCACTAATGGGTCACATATGAAGAACACATTAGAAACTACATTATCTCCCTATATCAGAACATCTCCCAAGATAATGCCAGATGCATCAAAAAACACTATATACCTAACTAAAAGATCAAGAAGAACCTTGATTGAAGATAATATTAATATCTTATTCATCTCTAAGAATACTTCTTCACACAATGTTTCCCTTAAAAATTTTCCCCCCTTCTTGTTTAGTGCATTCAAGGGTGCTTCCTTGCAATAAAATTCATGAATGAACCTCTTGTAGATTCCCACCAACCTGAGGAAACTCCTAATATCAAAAAAAAGTCCGCATAAATGACCAAGGAATGACTGTATCAAACTTTTCAGGATCAGATGATATTATTTATTGAGAAATTTTATTCCCATTAAAGTGCATCTCTTGTATACAAAAGTGACACTTTGAGTACTTGGAATACAGATGAAATGCTCGAAGAATACTCAATATAATATCATGGTGTCTAGAATTCAATTATGGTATTTTGGAATATATTTGGATATCATCGATGAATAAAATTACAATGTAGTCCAAGTATGGGTGAAATAACTTGTTCATGAGGTCCATTAACACTTCCAAAGAATTTTTAATCCAAAGGTAATAATGAAATACACATACAAACTATACCTGATCCTAAATGATATCTTAAATATGTATTCCTCTCTGACCCAAACATGATTGTAGCCAAAATGTATATCAATATTTAATAACTATTAGGATCCCATGAATTGATAAAAAAGTAATCAATTATTATAAATAGGTACCTATTTATTTAATGTGATCTAATTTAACTTCAGGTAGTCTATACAAAGACCAAGACTACCATATTACTTCCTAGAGAACAAAACTAGATCACCCTAATGTGAAGTTCCCAGTCTGATGAAGCCTTTATCCACAATATCATCTAGATACACCTTGATATTTTTAAACATAGTTGGGTCCATTTAGTACAGTGGAATAAATATGGGTTGTGAATCAGACACACGCTCAATATCAAACTCAACTCCCATATATGAAGGTGACCCTAAAAAATACTTTAGAAAGTAAAATCGGTATAGGTTTACCATCAGAGAAAAATTAGAGGGAGTCACCGCTTGAACAACTACAAGGGTCATACTAGCCACATATACTGAAAAGACTTATCTCTAATGAGGATCCAGTCCCACTCTAGATGACTTGACATCCCATTCACTACTAAACAAGATATCTTACCATTTACGTGGTGTAAAGATTATTCATATTTGATAAAAATAGATCTATGCACTGTATATAGTCCACTAGTCAATGCCAAGGGCCACATTGAATCCTATGATCTTCAAAATAGTTAACCTCTAAACATGACCGAAGATATCATCCTCTATAGGATAGTATGGATTGATATGAAGACAATATACTTTTTTTCCTAGGGGTTTATCGATAGATAATAAATTAGAATATAATTTAATTAGTAATTATAACCCAACTCCATTTGAGAAGATATTGATGAATGAGATGAACCTATAAAAAAAACAATATATAGTGTAGAAGAAATCATGATAGTATCTAAAACAATGGAAGGTCCCTTTCCACCATTCTCTAAATATTGATAAACTACACAATCCATTATAGTAGCAACTACAGGATTCCCCATAGGCTCATGAGTCACCTTATTCACCATCCCTTATGGGCCCTACATCATCTATTGAGGTATTATACCCAAAACATAGTTTGTCCTTACTATATGCATCCTCAAAGCCCTATTATAGAATCCATTCATATACCCTCTATTACCATACCCGTGAAATGTATGGATAGAATAAGCACTATCATTTTGAAGTTATCCTTTCCTCCCATAGTTGTGTCACCTATAAGAGTCATCCCCCACATAGGGATTTAAGGAACCTCTACTCTGCTTGGACTAACAACTTACACCCTTGCATCCATCCTATGGAATCCTCTTATTATTCCCTAAATTTGAAATTAAAAATACATTTGAGAAAGTACCATACTTGTATCTATTTATTCCTCAAAAACCTTATCTATAATCATCACATTGAAAATTATTAGGATATATGTTTTTATATTGATGTTACTAAATTGTCCCTTCATCTCTAGATGATGCTCGGTCTCAAACCTTCTAGTTTTATGTGCCTCATTCCCGACCAGAAGATAAGAAAAATAAATCATCACAGTAAAGCATGTTGAGTAGGTAGACACTATCATAGCCCCTTGATTAAGCTCTATGAATCCTTAATCCTGATCTATCTTCAGTGCATCAGAAAATAATTCCTAAAATAAAAGGTCTTTCAAGGGCTCCCATGTTATCCCTTCAAATATACTAGCCTACAACATGACATCCCACTATCATCTAGTTGTGAGGTTAATAATAATGGTATCAAGATTAACCTTTATATCCTCTGGGGTATCTACCATGTTTAAAATACTCTCAATGGACCATATCCAGTTATCCATATCTTGATGGACTCCGATTCCCTAGAAGGATGGGGGTACCAGAGTTGTAAGTCATGAGCATACTCAACCACCATCATCTTACCACTATGGGCTCCTCCACCCAATTGATTCACTAGTATAAAGATTCCAAGATATATTATTTCTATTTCTTGATGCACTAAAGCATCAAATTGATTGTGATCATTTGATTCCTTTTGTACAATAGGTGATGTAACTGGCTACAACAGATGTCTACGAGGCATAATTTTCTAAAATTCTTGGAAAAACCTTAGAGAAAGCCAATAGATTAAATAAGGATAATACTTAAAAAACACAAGCACAAAAAATAGTTCATAGTAAGGTTAAATATAAATGGCTACCCAAAAGAACAAAGAGTACCCCTTAATAACTACCAATATCCCAAGATAATCCTTCAACACTTTCACGTTAAGCACACACACACACACAAGAATAAATTTCACGGGCTTAATTAAACAGATGGAAGAAATAATTCAATAAAAGAAAATATCACAATTTCATTTGAAATTTTATTATTTTGGATATATCTAATGCAAAAATATGTATATAGAATG
Organism: Viscum album; assembly: GCA_963277665.1. Taxonomy (NCBI): domain Eukaryota; kingdom Viridiplantae; phylum Streptophyta; class Magnoliopsida; order Santalales; family Viscaceae; genus Viscum; species Viscum album. The sequence continues at coordinate 2,093,637,590 of OY728152.1, forward strand.
TGGTCCAATATGACTAACATGATGCATGGATGCACACCAAATCTAATAAATCAGTATAAAAACATAATGTGCATAACCCATGGTGAATTTTAAACCAATGTTACACTAAAAAACTAGAAAAAATTACCACTTTTTTCCAACTCATAGGTCCACTATATAGTGTTATCAAAACACTAACATAGTTCCCATACCTAATTCCCCACAATCTTATCTCCTGTAAACCTTGTCCCAAATCAAGGTAAAGAGAAGAAACAAGTTAGTGAACCTAGTTCTTTGATACCATTTTGTAATTCCCAAACCCAAACCACTAGGTCTGAATAAGGATGACACATGACCCTGTGTACACCACAATATACACAAGAGGCTGCTAACTTGTGGTGAGTGCCAAAGGAGAACTGTAAAGAGACAATGTCCTTTGTACTACGTAAAGATAAAAGTACAAAAAATTAAGTGATCATAAAAAATCAATGAATAAATAAAAATAAGAGCATCGACATAAGAAAATGTACTAACACATACAATATTAGTATGAAATATAAGACATATAAACCAAAAACTAATAAAAAATATTTTCACAGGCAGTGGATCAAAGTACAAGGTAAGTAGCTAAACAGAAACAACATTAACTATCCAGCCTGGGGTTAATCCAACAATTCCCACATCCTATTACAAAACCAAACCAACCATCCACTATAGGGACCTTTTTCCTTCATGAGATCCATAACCGTAAAATTTACAAGTTAGTCGAAATGATTGAGTAGGGTGTAAGTATAAGACTTAGTAGTTTTGGAGTATATCCATGAACCTATTTTATTATTTTTATAATTATAAATATTATATTATTATTTTATTGAAAAGTTGATTTATTTAATTTTTTAGTTATTCAGATTTTATATTTATTATTCTTATTATTATATATAATATTTTTAATTCTTTCTTCTAAAAAAATAATTTTCTAAAGTTATTTTTAATATTTACGTAATTTTTTATGTTTTATTTACCCTTATGTGAGTTTTATCTTACCATTAAATAATCCTCGTAATCTCTTCTTTACCCTTTCATAAATCATAGTTACCCTTATGAAAGATTTATTAATTATATTTTACCTTTACACAATTTTGAATATACCCCTACAGAATGATTGATTTTATTTTCATACCTTTGCAGAACATTGATTATACCATTTTTTAGCATTATTTATACCCTTACGAAACCCATGTTATATTATAATTAACATTATTAAAACCAGGGATTACCCTTATTCATGATTTATAATTTTTTTTACCTTTATGCTTCTCATATCTTACCCTTATGCAATGACTTTATATTCTGACTTATATTTACTATGCGATAACTACCCTTACACATGATATATAGTTTAATTCTTACCTTTACACAAGATCTCTACCCTTACACAGTTCATTTAAAATATATGTTACCTTGAAAAATTATTTGAAACTTCTATTATACCCTTACAAAGTGTGTTATTTTACCCTTATGTAAACCTATAGTCTCTAGCTTTCTATATTTCATGATTTTCTTAATATCTAGGTGTGATGTATGTTTATAATAAAATTTTAAATTATTTTGATGACTATATAAATTCATATTAATTATATAGAACCCATGTGAAGGGTTTCTATAATGTTTTAACACTTTTATATGAATTTTAATATTTTTCTACATTTACAAAATAACTTAAAAAAATGTTTTAAATATTTGGTATTTATTATTTTGTGTTATTTTCTTTGATTTTATTATTTTTAAAATCATGTTTAAGCTAAATGAAGTTATTAAAACTTATTTTATAATTTTTTTGTGTAGTATCTTTAATGTTTGATATTATCAATTATTTAAATATGAAAGGTTATTTGGAATCATTTTTTTTTAATTTTATAGAATAAATAAATGCTATATTTATATGTTATATTTAACATATTATTTAGAAATTGTTTTAAACATTATAATCAGTTATCTAAATTAATTTGATTTGTTAAAATGGTTTTAAAATTTAAAATGATAAGAATTATCGATATTATTTTTCCTTATCTCTCCTCAATAATTATGGTATATTATTATTTTATTGAATTTAAAGGCCTACCAATTTCCATGGCCTTGTTGAGTTAATTATTTTTATCAGGACAGATAAGGATTAAACAAATTATGGTAAAAATACATTAAACTTGGAAATATTTAGATTAAAGACTACTTATGAATTCTATAACTTTACTAAAGGATGAGAAGCCTATAAATAATGACATTTGGAGGCCTTGTAAATCTACATTGAAATTCTTTAATAGTCATTCTATAATTTCCAACAAGCTCAATTTCTCTAAAAGTTATTTCATTTACAAGTATTCTTTCTCTGCCTAGAGTGTGAACAAAATTATAATATCCAAATTACTCTCTTATTTTATTCTCATTCAGTCATTGTTTTTATCATATTCTTTAGGAGAAGTGATAAAAATATAAAAAGACCCACTTCATTCCCTTTATCATATTTTTTTCTTCTACCATTAAAGTAAGGGATCAAGGTTTTATTTTATTTTATTTTCTTTTAAAAGTCATTAGAATATTCTATTAGTTTCTCTAGTGTCACTAGTAGAAATATAGTGTATATTGTATATAGTTTCTTATTATAACCTAAAAATAAAGGGATTTTTTTGGAATATTTAATACCATTAAAGCCAAGGGACTAGTATATTAATTCCTAAAGGGAATTATGTGGGACTTGTAGGGGTACCCTCATAAGCTATTACCAAAATTCCATACCACATATCTTGTCCAAATTAATTTCCACATTTTTATCTATTTAAAACTTTTTTATTCATTTAATAATTTGTTTAACCCATAAAACAAGCTTAATTGATTTATTCTCAAGTCAACCTTAGTTTATTTCCTATAATTTTAATTTTATTGTTGTGATTTTAATACTTTGATTCTTTTATTTTGTTTAAAATGTATTAATTTCTTTAATATTTTTAAAATAAGTTTGTATGATTGGATTATTTTCCTTTATTTTTTTAAAGGTAAATTCACCCTCCCAATTTAAATTTTAACTATATAGGAATTATAAATAGGATACCACAAATGAACCTTAGCATAGATGCATAAGATATAATGGTGTATTCTATAAAATTAAATAGATTTTATATAAAAAAAAGTATATAAAAAATCACAAAATATTTGTTGGGTACTCAAAGATGATCTCTACCTATATCTACTCTTTGATGCAAGGAACATTAACCAATCACCTACCACACCCCCATCGATGGGATAAAACAAAACCATGTTTGACACATCCTATCAGTTTGGATATCCCAAGTACATGCTAGCCAATGTATGACATGTCCCTCTTAACAGAGACTCTAATATGATTAAACTATACAATAAAATATAGATTCCACAAGAATGGAACATATGATAAAAGATACCAATGATTGATCAAAAGCATGTTATATCAGACAGAAGTCATAACCATCACAATCAACATGAAAGAAATACATTTACATGTCTCATAAGCTACAAACACACACATTATTTGATCAAAGATAAAATATAGGTCTCATTGGGCTACAAACACACACCAAAAACCTTTCCAATCACACATATAAATAACACACTCATGTCAAGGGCTTCCCAACACAGGTATAATAATGATTGACGGTAAGGGTAATCATTTGAGTCAAAAATCACTACTAAATACAAGAATAGTTCCTTAATCGATACTATTTAGAATCATAGGATTAAGGTTGAAAAGAGAACATACCCTAAAGGTTGGTAAAGGTGAAACATATCTGAGAAGATCTGTTATTGATAATCATCTAGGTCCTAGTGATGTATAGATTCCAAATCCCTAAATCTGGGTTCTGACTCTATCAATATTATAAATTACCTTGTTATATCAATTCTAAACCCAAATATCCAATAAATACATCAAATATAAAATATGTTTTGATAAAGGATAAGATAATTAGATCAATATATAATGAATAAGAACACAAAATATCAAGAACATAGGATTTATCCATTATCTGGGCATTTAATAGAGGATATTTAAGGGGATTGGAGCACTTTAAAATTATAGTATAGGGATACAAGGTCACTGGGAATCAAATAGATAAAGATATAATGAGATAAAATGGAGTAGAGGTCAGTTTTTTAATAAATGTCACATAAGGTAGAGAGTATTACTGGGCCCCAAATGACCCAACCAAAATACCAATGTCCACTAGGGAGATTCAATTATAACAATGAGTCTCATTGGCTACCTAGTGGTCACTAAGAAAAATTTCCTCTACCTAGAATCCTTAACGACTGATTGGTGGGACTTCTATATCTCTAAAAGCTATATAAATTCCGCCATCCTCACATTATTCCATTTTGACCTCCCTAACACCCATACCTCACTGAAATTTTCTTTAAAACATTCTAAATAATCTATATAGAAGTTAAAAAGTGGTTCACCTAAAAATAGAGGTGTCAAATTGTTCATCTAGAAATACAATAATATATTATCTTGCAATAAAAAATGATATCAATGCCAACTTCCTACCCAATCATTTTCAAGATTTCCTTATTTCTGGGTATCATGACCCATATTATATAATTTTATTTACTAGGGATGTCATAATCATCCTTTAATTTATGAAAGATAACAAGATGATTTCAAATATAAATTGAGTGGCCTTTATCCTAAAAAATGATATGAAGTCTATTTAGTGATATCCAATCCATACCCAAAATTATTTAAAATTCAACCAAAAAAAGAATAATTATATCTTTAAGAAGTATCCGCCCACAAATCTCATTCATAGCAGATTTATAAACATTATATGTGATAATAGTTCCACCAAAGTTTTTCATCAATATTTCAATATCCCTTTTTTTGGGTGGGGATTCCACATTCTTAAAAAACATAAATGATATAAAATAATGTGAGAAAAAATAATCATATAAGGTATTGTAAGATTTAGAAAATAGATAATGTGTGCCTCACATCACTTCATTCCCATGATCAACCTAAGCGGTAGTGATTGCAGATGGCCTTCCATGTTCCCTTATTTTTGAAGGTTTCTGGGGACAATTTTATTATTTCACCAAAGGTTTATAACATTGATTTTCATAATGTACAAAATCATATAACTTGAATCATTATAGTGTGGGTAGATCATTAGCTGAGAACTTCATCTCTTCTTTGAGTTAATCATACTCTTATACTTAGTTCTACAGTTGTGAGCTTGGTGTCAAGATTTACCACAAGTAAAACACTTTCTTAAACCCTTGAAATTATTAACTTGGTGCTTTATCCCACATTTATTTCATTTAAGAAACTGGTCATTCTTCTCACCTTGTTTACTATCATTGGTGCTTACATGATACTTCACTTTCCATTCATTTTCCCTATAATATTGATTAATTCCTATGTTCATATCTATCTTAAAAAAATAAAAAAAGTTCATATATACAAAAGTATTTTAAGAATAATTCTATTTGATGATGAATATATACTATAGTAAAGTGGTGATAAATTTTTCTCTTAGTATTAGAGATAAAACATGAGGTATACCAAGCGAGTCTTGTGAATATTTCTTGATATGATCCAATAGATTCATCCATTTTTTTCACTTCCAATAAATACTACTCTATTTTAGTGTGAAGATTTCGAATAAAATACTAAATGAAAAATATATTCATAGTTTCTTACCATTCCATAGAGTCTACTTCCTCTATTTTCATAGTATTCTAAATGATATTCCACCATTGGTAAGCCTCACCTTAAAAATATTTAACATCCAAAAAACCTTATCATGTTCATAGAAATAGTGAATGAAAAATATATTTTCCTTCAAGTTGATCCATTACTCTATGATAAGTGGATTTGAAGATCCATCCAAATAGGTTGGATGTTACCACAAGAAAGAATCAGTAGCAAACTGCTCCCTCATTGGTGTGTTTAAGAGCTCAACATGATTCATGTTTTTATTCATAACTTAAGAAAATTGAGCGAGAATTTTTATAAGGTTATGTACTATATCTCCCATTATGTTAGGTTTTTCATTAGGACAACCGTCAGTTTGTACTATTCCCATTGTTTACCTAGTTACCTCTAGTTCTATCCATTGATAAAACAAAAAAGGAGTTACTATGAGTGGCTAATAATTAAAATCATAAAGGAAAAATAGAATGAAAGGAATTAAAACTTAAAACAATATATTATTTGACACTATAATTTTAGTTCAACCTATATCATTTAGGTTGGGTTTTATCATACTTATTAACCTAATCCCTTAAAGTAACTATGAAATCAATCCTTGAAAATGGTTAATAAAGAGTATGATATCAACCAAGGAATATCACATAGGAGTGTCTATCCAGGTGTGCAGTTAAGTATCTTTATCATGCACCAGGTCACGATTGAGTTAATACCCAAAACACAATCTTTAGTGTTATTAACCATAGGTATAAGTATGCAAGAGTCTATATCCACTTTCCTATATCCATATAGGGATTTATTTTCTAGTAAAAACATATAATCAATAATTTACCAATATTTCAAGTTATCTTCCTATACTTAGACTCATTTATAAGGTCTTCATAGAGGTTCTTGAACCCTAAAACCAAAGGTATATAAAATAATCTATAATAAAACTAAAACCTAATCTGATACAAAATATAGTGATACAATCTAAAAATTATTTAAATAGTATAACAATTCCATCACTTAGATAATACATCATAGAAATAGTTTCACAAAACAAGAACAAAAAGGTTTAGTGTATCAAATAGTAGATACATAGAAATATTATTTTACAAAACGTAATTTTTTTCTCAAATCACACACCTATATATTCTTTTCTAGATATAACAATTGATATAATCATCTTTATAACCTATAAATTAGAAACATAAGAAAAGAGTGAGCTCAATCACTTTGTAAGGTCAAAACATATCATAAGTTATTAGATCATAAAGATGAATGAGAACATGAGTAATACCATAAATATCTTATTAATAGATCACAAGACCATAAATAATAATAATAAAACATGTTAAACTAACATATGATCATAAAATATTGTTTTTTATGTGAAATATAGTACATGACTCAAAATAAATCTCAATAATCCTAAAGTAAATTAACATGACATAAAAGCATGGAATATTTTAAAGATAAGGAATAATAATGAAAACATAGAATTTTATGGAAATGGAATGAAAATTCAAATTTTATCAAAACATGATAAATAATATTAGAAATGTGGAACAACAATAATAATAGTAAAAAATTTGTGATAAAACCCATTATACCCATGCTTATGTGAAAAAACTCATTATGTCCATACCTGAAAATATGAGCAAACCAATTACACCTAAGCCCATGTGAAAACAACTCATTATGTATATGTTATAATATCTCATGATATTTAAAAATAAACCAATGAATTAGAGGGTGATATAGGGATTATCCATCATCATACATCCATATGAATTCCACTTAAAATTAGTCATAAACATATCTTAATAAACCCATGGAAAAATAAACTTTTTCTTAAATTTGTTAAATAACATTAACTTATAAAATCCCAGGATATAAACACCAAATTTTCTAAAATGAATCATAACACAGTAACATATATAGGATGATCAAAACATCACTTCATGAGAGATAAACCTTGTATTAAAATATAACTGAGAACACAAAAGTTTTTAAAAAACCTTTTATATGTTGTTTTAAAAGATGAATTATAAATTACTTTAAAAAATCAAAATTTTGAGTAGGGAAATAGAATAATTTTTTAAAAAATTATTATAAAGAGTTCCATATAAAATATCCTTTATAAGACATAAATTTTATCAAAAAAATTGAGTATAGGATAAATCATTTTTTTGAAAGGATGGAAACCATTTTTTATCTTTTGAAATAACTTTGTATTAAAACCCACATCATTTAAAAGAATATTATTTTTTGAAAAGGGTCAAATTTAATTATGATAATCATATAAAATAATCCATTTTATATTTCCCAAGAATGTAGGAGAACATTAGTGGGAATAAAAACATGGACATGGAAGTAAGGATTCATTGGTAAAAATGAGAGTTAATCCTATCGATGTTACACTTTCAATTCAAAAGTAATTTTATCAATGAATTACTTATTAATGATGAGAATTAGTTTACCTAGAAAAGAAAACAAATAACTATATAAGTTATATTAATATTGGGATTAAGGTAATCTTGAAAAATTATATTCAAGTAAGAAATTCTATAACCAAATGAATTTGAAATTGAGTCGATGAAACCCATAACATGAATTCTTTCTTAGTTGGTAACACTTTAACCTCATGTATAAAAATAATAAATATATTATTGACATATTTAATAAAATTATTCATAACCTAACCATTTATAAATTTCATTTATTTGGATACAATTGAATGATATTAGAGTTAGGTATTCACACCAAGAATACATTAAATCAACGAATGATCATTACAACATGATGAGTATAAAAAAGGGATATAGAATGAGATTAATGAGCGATAAAGGTATTATATCAATAATAAGAAATAATTTTGATACTAATTTATTGATTATGAACATGTGAAATCATAATCACATATAAATAAAAAGTCCTATAATAAAGAAATCACTTTAATTGAAAAGTGGAAGGAGAGAATTAAGGAGTAATTTCAGAAACAGGGTGACTATATAATAGAGATTAAGAAATTGGTTTAAAGATGAAGAATGATAATATATCATAATTATGGAATATTTTTTATATTAAATTATTTATAATTGAAATTTTAATTCATAATCACATTGAAATAAAAATGGATTATCACAAAATAAGTAATTGAATCAAAAGGAGGAGGAGAAGAACTTGTACCTTGATAAGTAGCTTCTTAAATATTTGTAGGACTCATTAGAATATTATAAACTACTTTTGAGTGATTTATAGATTTAAATTTAAGGTAAATTAATGATAAATTTATTTGGGGAGGAGATGGATGAGATAATGGGTGGTAGTGAGCTTCTTTTATAAGTTAAAAGTGGGGTTTTTTCATAGAAACAAAAGTTAAGTGAGAGTTAAGAATCGTTTCACATGGGTGTTAGGTGGTTTAGTTGAATTTGGTGATTAAATGGAAGGTTTTAAATGTGGATATGAATTTAATACCTAAAAAGGAATGATATAATGTTAAAGTTACTTTTTAATTATTAAAAATGTGTTATAATTTATTAAGCTACTTTAACCCTTTTTAATATCGATTAGAAAATTTACAATGGTAATTATTTTATTAATAAATATATAAGAAAACCCTTATTTCAAAATTTTAACATGAGGAATATTATTTTGGGCTCTATTTAACCTAATTAAATTAATAATTATGAGGAAATTAACTTTTAAATTGAAACATATAATATGTAGAAAAACCATTTTTTTTGTAGAAAAATCACATTTTAATTATTAAGTGTTATTAATATTATTTAACATTGATTAAAAATTAAATGAGTGATAATTATTTTTTATGTAATGTCTCAAATTTTCCATATATTATTTTTAAATATTATATGGAATTATTTCGAGACCATACCTTTCGACGACGTGTGGTTTCGAGGCCCAGAATATCTGAAATAAATGTTTGAAAATAAAATAAACTTTTAAATAGCGCACATGAGTAGTTTTTATGAAGAAGTGGAATAACTTTTAAACTGGGGCCTAGATCAAAACTATGTGGGAACCATTTCATTTAAAGAAGTAACTTTTTCATAGGCATGTCCTAACATCAATCGGCGTGGGTCAGTTGCAAGAGTTATTTTCTTGATGTTTTAATGAATGTAAAATGAATTAATAATTTATTTTATTTAAAATGTTTCTTTTTTTATAGAGACCTAATCCTCCCATATAAGTACATGCTTATGGAATGTTCACAGTTTTATTGACATAACCCAACAAATTGAGGATTTTCCATTGATGTTTTGGAGGATAACCTGTTGGCGGACGATGACAACGCGATCGATCGATGCATCCCAGATTCGATGAAACTCACCAATGAGCACATTCCAGTGATCATTCTTCAACTGAATAGAGGTAGGGGTTTTTTATTTTGATTTAGTTCTTCCTCATTCTTCTATTAAACTATTAATTCGGATTAACTCAAAAACATGTTGATCCGCGGATCGTGCATTCTTGTAGGAGGTTTTTTTTGGATGATTTTGGTGATTAATCCACGATTTTAAAAATCCATGTTTTGATTACTTCTATTTAAAACCTTCTAACGGGTTCATATTAATTCCATGATGAACAACGGTGAGGTTCATTCATCTTTTATTATTGGATTTTCATCCTCACCCTCCCCCACGTTCTTCATGTTCTTCATGGGGTGATGAACAACGGATCATTGCACGCCCGTTTCACATCGCAACGACCCCAAATTAAGGATTAGACATCACAATGACCTAGAATAGGTGCAACGACGATGGAGGTAGATGAATCGACCTGTGTTGGGAGAAAATGTTCTTTGATCATTCTTCGCGCGGATGATCGAAACGAGTTTTTGGGGGCTAATAGAATGCTTGAAACCTCCCGAAATATCGATGGAATGGAGGGACGACCTTGGATCTTGAGTATCACGATGATTAGAAGGCTGGATAGAGGATTGGATAAGCCCTGATGCATGGCAATGAAGAATGATGGTTCTTGAAATTTCTGAAGAACACGATGTGTAGCCTGAAGAACACGCCGTGTGGGATTGGCTTAGCAGCAACTGGGGTTTCACAACACACAAAGAGACGACACAACATATTCCCCAAATAACACGGTGTGTGGGTCCTTACACAGGACTCACCATGTATCTCTAATGATACACAGAAACGGGGTGGAGTACACAACCGTGTACTCCACCACAGAGCCACACTAGGCTGGCTACATGGGTTTCCCTGTTCACCAGTTACATGGGTTGTAACACACAGGATGAAGCCGTGTAAGGGCATATAGATAGTGTACATGGTGTTCTCCCTGGATAGAAGAACATGGTGTGTCACTCCCTTACACACCATTTATATATTCTTCTGCATGACAAGCCTTGCGACCTGGGCCGTTGTACACAGGTAGTACTCAGGGTCAGAGGACATGGCGTGTGACATTTCTACACGCCATGAACTTTTTAGTGGATGGATTTATATTATTGTCCACCATATCTTGGACATGTTTCATTCGAGTTAGTGCCCCTTTTTTTCATTCCCCTAGAGGTCAGGTATTGTTTTCTTTTTCTGGAGTATGGTCCCTTCAACAGCACTTTATGAGATAAAGATTGGTATCCCTCCAAGAGGCCCGAACTGAGATCCTCTATCCATTCTTGACCCTAGTTAGGGTCATGTATTGATGTGACTATTCCCATAGAGTGCTGATCCTCTACCTAGAAGGTGAATTTGGATGAGTCTTAGTATCTTCCAAGGCCCTGGTAGTGATCCTCATCTATGTATCGTGATCTTTCCTAACTCAAGAGTGTGTTCTCCCGGAATGAGTGTATCTATCTATCATGAATTTTCCCGATGGACAGTACTTCTTGAATGAACATCATCAGAGATATCAGACTTGTGGAGTGATTTCCCTTGGACGAGTGCTTCATGGAATCTTCAAACTGAATTCCCAATTGGGGTATGCAGATGTGTAACTTGCCTCTAGACTGTGGGTGTGGTGTTTGAGTATATCTGGATTTTTGTTACTCTTGCTACATATATTGTGTAGTGATGACTGTACCTTTACTTTGTGTATTTCTTTTTGGTTTTTTAGGTCATCTATTGATTATTGTTATACTCACCCCTACACAGGCTTTTCCTGTATGCGTCATGTCTTGCGCAGACGAGCAGCCTTTTGACGGAGTCCAGGGCAGACCAGGACATAACTAATATTTTTGAGTTATTTATAGGCTGATGTGTTCCTATGGCTACGAGCAGTAGTCCTAGTACCTATTTATGTTTACAGGTTGTACATTCTAGTTTTCAGACTCTTGTATTTGGATGGATTGTATTCTAGCCCAATTTACATTCAGTAGTCTACTTTACATCGTACTATATTGGTTGAGATTATTTGTATTCATGCATTTTATTACTTAGTGTTTTTTTACATTTCATCGTTTTTGGGATTAGAGATTTGTGGTTGTGTACAGGTATATAGTAAATGCATTCCATGTTAGTAATATGCCTACTCAGTTCTAGTCACCAGTCCCAGGCCTGTTGGAGGCGGGCTTGGGGAGTCATGAAATGGACCCCACATGGACGGGTCATGATTGATTGGTATCAGTGTTATGGTAAGTTCTACCTTAGAACAAAGAATCTATGAGATTGGTTTGGGGAAATAGTGTTAAGTGTTTCGAGCTCAGATTTTACGCTAGAGACTTCAATATTAGTGTGGGCGGCTGACGTATCCATACAACGGGACTTTGATAACTTGATTTTCTACTCCGTACATGAAAAAAATAGTTTTGGGGAAATAAGAGATTGATACACTCATCATATAGGAATGGGTTTTGTATTCTATGTCCTTTGTGTCAGCTATTCAGATATACTCTTTGACCACGATACATCTTGTTCCTTACAGGACGCCTCAGTGATGCATACCCTCTAAGATTCAGCAATGTGATCATGAGGATGACCCCCTCAGTGAAGAGGCTTCGATATAGGGAATAGTACCCTAGGTATTGCCTCTAAGTGGTGAACCTGTTATACCACCACTAGTGGAGAAGCCCACGGTACCTGCATTACTAATCGATGAGGGGCACATGCTGAGCATGCTCTATGAGTTCTTGAGACAAAGACCCCTCAGGTTCTGTGGTGATCCCGACCCTCAGGTGGATGAAGACTGGTGTGAGGCGGTGACTAGAGTTTTCCGTCTCCGGAGAACACTGGCAGACCAGATAGTAATCCTAGGAGATATCCTTCTTCAGGGTTCGGAAGGATGATGGTGGAGTCCGACCACAAAGACACAAAACAAGTATAATATTTAATGGATGGAGTTTGAGTGACTCTTTAGGGATGAGTTCTCACTAATTATGATTAGAGCAGTGCATATCAAGGAGCTTCTTCAGCTCCAGTAGGTCAGTTTGACGATGGCTGACTATTCATCGAGGTTCGCCAAACTCGCCAAGTACTCGATGGATATGGTCAGGGATCAATACTTCAGATCTTGAACCTTTGACTAGGGTCTACGATGGGACATTTGAGCTAGTGTCATGCCACTTTGAATTCCAACTTATGTTGGAGTGCTCGAGTGGGCCTTGGTAATCGAGAGATTCTTGGAAGAGCAGAGACAGCGGATGGCAGTCAGTAGTAGGAAGAAAAGTTTAGAGACCTCAGAAGCAGGGAGCCGACATCATACACATGGATCAGGACATGGGGGATGTCATAGGAGGACCTAGGACATGGGTTTGGTAGTGCAGGGCTCTCAAGATGGATCCAGTTATCCTAGGGAGGGGTAATTATACTCGTGCAACGGTAGGGTACATCTCGCAAGAGACTGTCCGACCCATCGAGATACTAACAGGGAGGTGGTGGATGGACCACCGAGGCCGAGGCAGAGAGCAGATCTAGACAAACACGCCATGCGGCAGATGTGGAAGAGGAGCAGAGAGAGCTGTGGGTGGTGGCAGACACTTCGATCTACTTTCACCACCACCCCCAAGAGGTCTGCACCAGGCTCAAGGAGCTAGGGGAAAGGGGTGGAGATAGCTACATTTAGTCAATGTGTATGACCCATAGACTCACGGGATGATACAAGGTACGATATGTGTCTTATATACCTTAGCTTCCATACTTATAGACACATGTTCTAGTCATTCCTCCCCCTACACATGTCTTGTACGAAACCTTGGGATTCTGGTAGAGTTGTTAACTCAATCTTTACACTTGGAGACACCTACGTGAGGATAATTTATGATCACGCACCTTTGCAGATAGTGTGATCTTACCCTTAGAGGTGAGAGTTTCAGTTGGAACCTCTTGGTAGAAGCGTTGAGGTCTTATGACGTCATTCTCAATATGGATTGGTAATCCTTGGTCCTTTCCCAAATTGACTGCTTTAGGAAAAGAGTGTGGTGTTTCCACAACTATGGGACAAGGATTCCCTTTGTCGGTGAAAGGGAGACTCAGGTAGCACAGAATGGGATCATGTGTAGAAGGGTACAAAAAATCACTCATGAGTTGGATAGCCTTACCCTCAGAGCAGTAGATTTTGTGAGCTTCTAGTTCCCAGCAGTAGTGGCGGAGTATGTGGACGTCTTTCTTGAAGATGTTCCACGACTACCTCCTCAACAAAAAATTGTCTTTTGCATCGAATTACACCTAGGGACAACACCGATTTCCTCATCCGCATATCGGATGGATCCCGTAGAGCTTCGTGAACTGAGGGTGTAGTTGGAGGATTTGAAAAGAAAGGTTTTCGTAAGACCTATTGTTTAACCCTGGGTGACCCCATTATTGTTTTCCATTAAGGAAGATGGGTGTTTGAGGTTTTGCATGGATTACCGGTGCCTGAACTAGGTAATGGTGAAGGAAAATTATAAACTATCGAGGATAGATGACCTCTTCGACCAGTTGAGAGGGGAACAGTGGTTCTCGAAGGTTGACCTTCGGTCAGGTTACCACCAGTTATAATTAATGGACGAGGATATACCAAAGACGACTTTCAGATTCCGCTACAGTCACTATGTGTACTTGGTGATTCATTTTGCAATGACCAATTCCCCCGATGTGTTCATGGGACTAATGAACCAGATCTTCCAGTGGTACATAGACCAGTTCATAGTGGTCTTCATCGACGACATCCTTGTGTACTCGGCATCAAAGGAGGAGCATGCAAGATACCTGCGGATGGTTCTGGATGTACTCTGAGAGCACCAAATTTATGGGAAGATCTTGAAGTGCCAGTTCTGGATTTTGGAGGTCCACTTTTTGGGACATGTCATTTCAGTAGATAGAGTAGCTGTGGACCCAACCAAGGTGGAGGAAGTGTTAGCATTGGAGCCTCCTTGGAGCGTGAAAGAGGTGTGAGCTTCTATGGGTTGACAGGATATTACTGGAGATTCATTTCTGATTTCTCCCAAATATCAACACTGATGACAACCATGACCAGGAAGGGGAAACCCTTCATGTGGATAGAAAAGTGTCAGCAGGCTTTTGAGCAGTTGAGGCAAAGTTTGACGAGCGCCCCGATATTAAGATTACCAGAGGAGGATGTCAAGTAAGTAGTTTTTTCGATGCACCGGAGACTAGGATTGGATTTGTCTTTATGCAGAGATAGTAAATGATTGCTTATGGTTTGTGCCAGCTTAGTCCACATGAGAATATCATAATCATGTAAATTTTTATACATGAAGACAAAAGACAAAGAATAAGGGCAGACCAAAAACCAAGATAGAGGTCCCAGGTGGCCAAAAGTAATGGAGGACAATGGAATTCCCTCTAATCAGGTTAACCCCCTCTCTCTTCATGGAAATCACAGTATGAAAGCAAATGGGATCCAGACTGGGAACATCAATAGAAGCTAGATGGTCCGTGACTTTGTTCACCTCGCGCCAAGTATGGTGGACACTCATGTTGCTTCTAATCATGCCTCTGCACTACCTGATGATGTAAAGGATAGACCAAGGGATAGAGCCGCTACTTTGCATGGTGTTGTAAAGAATTTGGGAATCTATTTCAACCATAGTTAGGATGATCCCTTTTTGACTGCATAAGAGGAGGCTGAAAAACATCTCCTTGGCCTCCTCTTGGAGTGAAGATCCTTGCCCCATATGAGCAGATAACGCCATGATGACCGACCCCAAGGAGTTTCGAACCACCCCTCTTCCATGAATTAGCCCCATGTTGCATGACCCATCTATATTAATTTTAAGCCCGATGTTTGGCAGTGACCAGCAAACCCAATTACATCTATTCATCCTGCTGCCCGAAGAAGTGGAATTACTATAGGCATGATGCTTTTGAAGGGTGGGTGCCTCCTTCTATCTCCCATAAGATTCTACCATATCTAGGAGTAGGAAAATAGTTTGATAGATGACGCCCTGGCCAGATATAGTAATACCTTCATGCCTGGACTTATTCCTCGCCGGCCAAATCGACTAGCCCCCTGCGTGAAGAACCACAGATCGTCCCATTTTCTCTAGACCCCTCTCCCCCCACTCCATGGAACCATTGATCATGAAAGTGCAGGCCTACCATGAAACTATCCTGAATGCGTGTGAACTCCCCAAAATACTGCCACACCTCTTTGGACCAGTCTCCTTTAAGGAAAAGGTGTCATGCGCTCTCCTCCTGGTGGACCGTGTGACAATGGAACCATGAAGCCAATGGAATACCACACCTCTTGATGTTCTCATCGGTGGAGATGGCCTTGTGACGCAGCCTCCAGGTGTGAAAGTTAATTTGGATAGGGATACCTTTGGACCATAGAATGTCATCCCACGAGTTTCTCTGTTCCTGGGTGACCAGCGTACGCCAGAAATCTCTTGAAGAAAAAGACCCTGATGGAGACAGTGTGAAAGAGAATCTGTCTAGTTTGGAGTTAATCTCTATGAGGTTGAAGATGTCTAGCTGGTCCTTGTCCAAGATTGCGTTGATAAACGTCGAATGGAGATTGGCCTCTTTGAAGGTGATCGAAAAGGTCGGACACCCAAGGAATCCGAGGACAGTAATGACCCAATTATGATGCCAGAATGAAATTTCCCCCCTCCCTACTAGCCACCTGGAGTGGGGTATCATGGTAATGATGAGAGGGGAGATGAAAGACCAGAGTGGAGAACCCTAGCTAGTGGATGAAGCCTTGATCCTAAGGTGGGAGCTGTCTATGGTGGTCCCCCAAAGCATCCATTGATCCAAAACTTCCCATGCATGCTTTGAATGCATGTATAGGAGGGTTTCATCGAGCCGATGCATGTTGATTCTTCCCTCCCTGACTGGTCTTTCCACCCTAAGCCAAGAAGCCCAACACCACCTTCCATCTGAACGTGGGTCCCAAATAAATCCTGCCAAAATCTTATCAATCTTGTTAATAATACTAAATGGGAATTTGATAGACGAGAGAGAATGGACAGGAGTGGTGAGGAGAACGCTGTTTACCAGCATTATCTGACCACCAAACAAAAGATAGACATTATTCCAGTTAAGAATATGGTCGGTAACCTTGTTGATAATAGTGTCGAAGTCACCCACCCATATCCTGCTCGGGGAAATGGGGTCACCCAGGTACTCCAACGGGACGATCCCCCTATGCATGTACATGATTATCTGAATAGAAGGTATCCAAGTGGCTAAGACTCTATTGGAAATATAGAAATTGATTTAGGCCTTGTTGATAACTTGCCCGCTCCAAAGGCAGTACTCTTGCAAAACCCTGTTGAGGCCTCTGATGGACCGTATGCTGCCATTCGTGAAGATGAAGGTGTCATCCGCAAACACCAACTGTGAAACAGATGGGACCCTCATTCTTTTTCAATATTCGAGAACCTCACTTCTATTGGTGCCCTTGTGCAGTAGTCGACTGAGAATGTCCTGCGATAGAATGAAGAGGCTCGGGGAGAGAGGGTCCTCCTACCTCAGGCCTCAGCTGGCCTTGAAAAACCCATAAGCTTTCCCCATAAACTTGACCGTCAACCAAGAGTAACTGAAGCACCTGAAGATGATGTTGATATTCCACAAAGAGAAACCCATTCTGGATAACACCATATTGATAAAACCCCACTCCATCCGTTCATAAGCTTTGTTCATATCAAGGTTGATGGCCAAGTTGGATCCTCGAGACTTGACATTGATGTCCCTAATCATCTTCTGGGCCAGGGCAATGTCCCCCTGCATCAAAAAAGACTTCATGAACCCTTTCTGTTTCAAGGACACCCACCTAGGGATGTGGGAAGACATCCTCACATTGATAAATCTAGCTAAGATCTTGTACGGAAAGTTACATAAACTCACCGGCCTGCAATGGAATAAGGAGGAAGGATTCTTGACCTTAGGGAGGAAGATGATGGTTTTGGTGAAGGAAAACCTGGGAAGATGACCCCCTTGGAAGAAATTCTGAATAGCAGCAGTGATATCCATTTTCACAACGTCCCACGAGGATCTGTAAAACGATCCCGGGTAACCATCAGGACCAGGAGCGCTTTCATGGTTGAGGCTCAGCATTGACTCCTGAATTTCCTTATCCTCAGGAATGGAGCTCAGCTCGACATTGTCTTGGATCTAATTCCTATTGGGAATCACATCAAAGAAATCCCTGTCCTCCCCTGGGTATCCGTTGGGCAGGCGAGAATTGGGGCCGATGAGGAGTTCATGCAACGAAGACATGGCCATAGCCCCCACCACATCTCTGTTATCAATGAATGTAACGTCATCCATCAAAATATTTGGATTCACCCTCCTCTTCCATTTCTTGATACATGCATGAAAGAAGGTAGTGTTTTTGTCCCCCACCCTGAGCCACTTGATCCTTGACCTTTCCCTCACCAAATGTTATTGTTCGTGGATCATGTCCGCAAAGACACATTTCTTGTTAGAAATATATTCAAATTCCATGTCATCTTAGGAATATTCTATGAATTTCTCTAGGCAATCCATATCATACATAGTTCCCGCTATATCACCCTAATAGGTAGTGGTGTCTTTTGCCCACACTTGGAGCTTTACCTTGAGTCTGCGCAGCTTGTTGTGAACCTTCATCCATGGATGTCCCTGAGTAGGCTCATTCCAGGAGGTCGAAACCAAGTCATGGAAACCCGGGAGACTATCATAGTGGTGGCGATAATGGAAGCTTGAAAACTGATACTTCCCTGAGGACAGGGAAATGGGAATGGGGGAATGGTCGGATAGAACTCGGGCAAGGTGCCTTACATTTGTGTCGGAGAACGTGGGGATGTCTTGCATGTTACGAGCAATTCCTCCCTCTCTGGTTAATACACCACATGAACCGGTCTCTCGAGAAGCCGAGATCAGAGAGACCTTTCCCTACCATAAAACGAATTAATTATATGCTCGTATTCCATAAAAACAGACCTCATCCTTTCCTCTTCTCCAGGGAATCAACCACATTGAAATCCCCCTCGACTATCCAAGGGAGGTTCCCCAGGTCAAAAAAGTTCAAGTAACTCTCTAAAGATAGCCTTTGATGAGAATCACAGCTACCATAGACGAAGGATATGAATAAAGACATGTCTCCATACCCCACCCTTGTGGCGATGAACTGATTACTGGCCTGAAAAAGGTCCACTGAGAGGTTCTTGTTCCAAAAAAACCATATATGGTTGTTGGTGGGATTAGTATGTAGGAACCCATGCATGTTGATCTTTCTAGAGAAATCATTGATGTTAGCAGAGCTCTGTTTGTGATCAAGAACAATGACGATGGAGGCTTTATGACTTCTAATTTTGTTGGTGAGGAAATCTGCCTTCACCCGGGATCCAATGCCCCAGGCATTCCAGATTATCACTTGGATTATTTATCAAACAAAATTCTAGCACTGGACCCAGAATTCATGGCCCGGTCAAAGTGAGAGGTAGGGAAATCCTATTGGTTCCTTGATTGGGAACAGGTACATACTCCAACACCCTTGTTTTACAGAGTGACAGCGTGGAAAGAAGCCTCCCATAGAGTGGCTAGAGGGGTGCCCCTTGCACTAGACAGGGACTGAGACAACTGCCCCTTCACCTTGGGGATAAGGACGGAAGGGCATTCCTTCAGATGCAGTGGGGAGGCAACAGAAGGCGGGTCAGATGACCCCCAAGAGGGGATACCCTGAGGGGCATGAGTATCCAAGGCAGTCCACCTTCAGGACTATGATTTTGAGATCATCTATAATCCTGGGAAGGGGAACAATGTGGCAGATGCTCTTAGAAGATAGTCGAGCTCGCAGCTGTTGAAAGAGGCGATAGAGAAGTTAGCCATATTGTAGTTATCCTTCATGGATAGAGAGGAAGCTGCTTACCTTCAGTCGATGGTTGTCACCCCTCCACTCTTACAACGTGTTTGGGAGGCACAACTTGGGGATGTCGACTGTGAGGCTTTACATGCTCAGTTATCTAGAAGACATTCCCCTGATGGATATTTACAAGGTGGGAGCACATAGTTCTTTCAAAAGGACACACTGTTCTACTAGTGGTGTCGCGGGAGGAGGTCTTGAGGGAGTTTCATACATCCCCCTTATTGGTATATCCTGGAGTGGCAAAGATGTACTAGGATATTCGACGATAGTTCTAGTGGTTAGGTATGAAGAAGGCAGTAGCATAGTTCGTTTCTTGATGCCCTACATGCTAGAAGGTGAAGGCTAAGCACCAGGTTCCAGTGGGATTAGCTCACCCCTGGAAGTTCCAGAGTGGAAGTTGGATGGAATATTGATGGAATTCGTGATAGGCTTAAAACGAATGTCCAAGGGTCACGATTCTATCTGGGAGATCATTAACCAACTCACCAACTTAGACCACTTCCTAGCTATCAGAAAGAAGAGTTCCATAGAGAGATTAGGATGCCTCTATGTGCAGGAGATAATTTGCTTTCATGACGTCCCTTCAACGATAGTCTCAGATTGCGATTCCCACTTCACATCTCAGTTTTAGAAGGGATTGCAGGAGGATTTTGGGACTTAGCTACTCTTGATCACGACATTCCATCCTCAGAATGATTGTTAGATGGAGAGGACCATTTAAGTTTTGGAGGATATGTTGTGGGCCTGTATCTTGGACTTTGTTCATAGTTGGGAGGACCACCAACCACTGGTGTAGTTTGTGTAAAATAACATATACCACTCCACCATTGGTATGAAATCATTCAAGGTTTTATATGGGAGACCCTTTCGGTCACATCTTTGCTAGACCGACCCCGAAGAGTCAGCACTCATGGGTCCAAATTTGGAGTGAGATACCACCGATAAGGTGCAAATCATCTGGGAGCGAATGAATACTGCATAGATCCAGAAGAAGTCTTAAGATGACAGATGGTAGAGACCTCTGGAGTTCGAGGAAGTGGACAATGTATTCTATAGGTTCTCATCTCGGCGAGGGTTGCGTAGATTTGGTCGGGGTGGAAATATGTCTTCGAGGTTCATTGGCCCTTTTAAAATACGTCATAGATTTGGCGAGGTGGTGTATCGCCTAGCTCTACTGCCCCAATTGCACCAGGTACATGATGTCTTCTAGGTGTCACAACTGAGGAGGTACGTGAATGACCCATCACCCGTCATCTACTAGGGAGAGCTAGACATCGAGGATGGAGCGACCATTGTTGAGTACCCAACGAAGATTGAGGATCGACATGAGAGGATCCTTAATGGGAGATCTATTCTCTTGGTTTTCACTTAGTGGCAGCACAAAAATCTTCAGGAGAGCATGTGGGTGTGGGAGGCTTAGATATGTGCCTAGTACCCACATCTTTTTGAGTATCCTTTTTTGGATTTTCAGGGATGCAAAGGCCCTAGGTGGGGAGAATGTAATGTATTGAATTTTCTGTTTATTATTTATAAATATTATATGGAATTATTTCGAAACCATAAATTTCAACGACATGCGGTTCTGAGGACCGGAGTGCCCGAAATAAATGTTTTAAAATAAATTAATCTTTTAAATAGTGCACGCGAGCGATTTTCATGAATAGGTGGAATAACTTTTAAATAGGTTCCCAGATCAAAATTCCAAGGGCGTAGTTGCATTCAGAGTAGCGAATTTTCCTTAGGCAGGGCCTAACATCGACCGTCACGGGTCAGCTGCATTAGTTAGTTTTTGGACATTTTAATGAAAATAAAATAAATTAATAATTTATTTTATTTAAAATGTTTCCTTTTCTATGCAGAGAAATAATCCTCCCATATAATTACATGCTTATGGAAAGTTTTCAGGGTTATCTACATAAATTTACAAATTGAGGATTTTCCATTGATATTTTGGAGGAGAACCCGTTGGCGGACAATGACGACACGATCGATAGACGCTTCCTGGATTTGATGAACCATGCCATCAAATGGAACCCGATGATCATTCTTCAACTAGATCGAGGTGGGGTTTTTTTATTTGGATTTAGTTCTTCCCTGTTCTTTTATTAAATAATGAACGAGGATCAACACATGAACAGGTTGATCTGCGAATCATGCGTTCTTGGGGAAGAGTTTTTATTTGGATGATTTTGGGGTTTAATTCATGATGTTAAAAAGCCATGTTTAGATTCCTTATATTTAAAACATTCTAAAAGGATCAGATTAACTTCATGAAGAATGATGACAAGGTTCATTCCTCTTTTGTTATTGGATTTTCTTCCTCTCTCTCCCCTGTATTCTTCGTGTTCTTCGTGGGGTGACAAACAACAGATCATTGCGCGTCTGTTTCACATCGCAACAATCCCAAATTAAAGATTCAAAATTGTAATGGCCTATCATATGTGCAACGAAGATGGTGGTAGATGAATCAACTTGGTTTGGGAGAAATCATTCTTTGACCATTCTTTCAATGGATGATCGAAATGAATTTTCGAGGCCGATCGAAGGCCAGAAACCTCCTGAAACATCGATGACAAGGGGGGAGACCTTGGATATTGAGTATCATGATGATCAAATGACTGGATCGAGGATCGAAAGAGCCGTAAGGCATGGCGATGAAGAATGATGTTTCTGGAAATTTTCGAAGAACATGACGTGTATCCCAAGAACACGCCGTGTTGGACCGGCTCATCGGTGGCTAGGGTTTTGCAACACACAAAGCGATGACACAACGTACTCTCCAATGAAAAAAACATGTGGGTCCTTACATAGGACTCACCATGTTTATCAGTTGATACACAGACACGGGGTGGAGTACACAGTCATGTACTCCACCACATGACCAAACCATGTCGGCTGCTTGGGTTACGCAGTGCACCAGTTACACAGGTTGTAACACACAGATTAAAGCCGTGTACGGGCACATGGCCAGCATACCTGGATTCCGCCATAGATAGAGGAACATGGTGTGTCACTCCATTACATGTCATGTATATCTTCTTCTTCATGACAAGCTTTATGACCCGGTCTGTTGTAAACAGGAAGTACCCAGTGTTAGAGGACATATCATGTGACCTTTCTACACACCATGTACTTTTTAGTACAAGGATTGATTTTCTTGTCCACCATATATTGGACATGTTTTGTTTGGGTTAGTTCCCATTTTTTCTTGTTCCCCTGGAGGTTTGGTATTGTTTCCTTTTTCAGGAGTATGATCCCTTCAGCAAGACTTTCTAATATAGATTTAGGTATACCTCTGAGAGGCTCAGAGCGAGATCCTCTATCCATTCTTAACCCTAGTTAGAGTCAGGTATCGACATGAATATTCCTATAGGGTGCTGATACTTTACCTAGAAGGTGAATCCGGATGAGTATCAGTATCCTCCAAGGCCCTAGTAGTGATCCCCATCTGTGTATCGTGATCCTTCCCCTACTCAAGAGTGTATTTTCCAAGAATGAGTGTATCTATCTCTCGTGACTTTTCCTAAAATACAATAATTCTCAGACAGATGTCATCAGATCTATTAGACTTGTGGAGTGATTTCTCCTAGATGAGTGCTTCGTGGAATATTCGAACTGAATTCCTAGTAGGGATATGCGGTTGTATAACTTGTCTCTAGACTGCGTGTCTGGGGTTTGAGTATATCTGGATTATTTTTACTCTTGCTATATGTTTAGTAGACATATATTGTGTAGATCTAACTGTACTTTTACTTTGTGTATTTATTTGTGGTTTTTGGGGTCCTCTAATGTGTATTGTTATACTCACCGCCTCACAGGCTTTGCCCTCACGCGTCGGGTCATGTGCAGGCAAGAAACCTTTTTACGGAGTCCAGGGCGGAGTAGTACATGACCGAGATTTCTAAGTTCCCTATAGGCCGAGGTGTTCCTATGACTATGAGCAGTAGTACCAGTACCTCTTTGTGTTTACAGGTTGGAATTTTTAGTTTTCAGACTCTTGTTTTTGGTGGGCTTGTATTCTAACCCCATTTACTTTCAGTACTCTACTTTCCGTCATACTCTGTTGGTAGGGATTAGTTTTATGCATGCATTTTTTCCTTAGTGTTTTTTTTACATTTCAACATTTGTGGGCTTGGAGATGTGTGCATGTGTACAAGTACTTAGGAAATGTCTCCCATGTTAGTAATATGCCTACTCAGTGCTAGTCACTAGCCCCTGTCCTATTAGAGGTGGGCTTGGGGAGTCGCGACACGGGCCCCACTGGGATGGGTAGTGACATTTTATATATTATTAAACATTATATTATAGTTTTAATTTTCAATATATTCAATAAATTTAAAAACACATAATATTTAGAAAGGTAATATTCTTTGAAAAATAAACATTTTATCATGGTAAATAGTATTTACCTTGGAAACTAAATTTTATACCTAAAAAGAAATTGACCACATTAATTAATTTAAGAATGATCATAAAGAATATTCAAATATTTATATATGATTAAATTTATAAAAGTGTAAAAATTTAATTTTAATATAAGAGAGAATAACGCCTCCTTTTTTTAAGAAACATATATCTTCTAAGCATAATGTAACATTTGTTTTATTATAACCTTTTAGATCATTTTTATAAATTGGTTAATTCTATTAAAAACTTATAATTTATCATATATAATATAATTTTATTATTTAATAATTTCATTAAGGAAAAAAAGGATTTTTATTTTTTTTCAGTGTTTCATGAAATACCTGCTAATCACATGGTATTTAATTAAGGAAAAGAAATTACAAAAATCCCTGGTGATTATAGTGGTAGGTATAGAAATAACATGGCCCAAAAATGATCTCATTTTGTGTAAATGATCATTGCTTAAATAGAATATGATTCCATAATAAAACCATGGCATAACTAAGGCCACCACACCATATTCTATCTGAAATGGATTCATAAAACAGTCATGCCAAACTGACATGAAAAAAGTAAAAAATAGTCACGGTCTTTATCATAGAAGGTGTTGTCACAAATGGAAGACTGTGCCTTGGTTATTCCCAAAATGAACTTGGTGAGCATAATTTTAAATATTTTTTTGTTAAAATTATTCAAATACTTCATTGAAACGTTTTAACTTTACAAAAAATGTTTTGGTTCATGTATTCTAGATTTAAAGTAGATTTACACGGTTAATAATTTATAATTCATTTATAAATTATATAATGATGTGAAATATAAAAGTTCTTTTATTTATTTATGAATTTATCATAAATTAAAATATATTTTTTTTATATTGAATGTACTTATTTATAAAATCATTAAAACTACACCTAAAGAAGTTTTTGTTAATTTTATTAAAGGATAAAGTAAAATAATATTCGATATTTAAATTATGAAAAATGATTAGATATTATATATAATATATATATTTTTTTATAAAATATTTCATAAAATATATTATATATTGGAATATAAAGGAGGTGATATTAAATTACATGAAAATTTACAATATAAAAGAGTTCATATTATATTAAATATTAAATATTTTTATTTATATATTTTATACAATATCGATAACATCATGCATAAATTATATATTTTTTTTAATTTTCTTTATTGATGAATTGTTCATAAATATTTATCCCATGCATAAATTTAAGGGGTTTTCATTTATTTATTTTATCTTGTTATTTATTAATAGATTTTAATTTTCATTATTATAAATTGATATATGATTTAATTTAAGTGTTTAAAAATATTATTTAAATCATCATACATACATTTAATGAGTTACATCATAGGCGTGATAATTGATTTACTTTTCTTATGACTTGAGTTATAGTTGAATTATTTTAAAATATTGAATTAAGAATGTAATTATAATTTATACATATTATTTACTATAATTATTATGTAATTGAAGTATCACTTGATTAAAGAATCGAGGGTAGAGGGACTTTGGGATCGACTGCTTACTGGTCTAGAATCATAGGCCTTTCTAGAAAAGTGGTGGTTTATTACCTATCACCCTATGGTTACTCTTGTAGAGATTATTGATCTAATATGATTCTAAACCTTTATATGAAATATTTTTATATACCTTATTCATGTGATTAATTTTGTTATGTTTAAATTGGAACATCATGATATTCCTGTATATATATTTTCCTTTAAATAATACCGAGTTTGATTTCCTTCTTCACACACACTAAGATAAAGGTTGTGATACATTATTAAATAAGAATAAAAATAATTAAAATATAATTATTAGAAAAATTAATATATCTATATGTAATATAAAATATTAAAATTCTTTAAATTATAAAATTAGTTTGAAATAATATTTGAAACACTTAATGTTTAAAGAGGTCATTATTTTAAAATAAAAATAATTTAAATTTATAGCTTATATTATTTATTAAAAGTTAAAATTATAATATTTATAAATATAATAATATGAAATTAAATTATTTTTTTAATTTATAATTCCAAATTTATGTAATTATTAATTTTCCGATTTCTTTGAAATATTAAATTGTTAGGT
The DNA here is from genome assembly GCA_963277665.1 of Viscum album. Lineage (NCBI taxonomy): Eukaryota > Viridiplantae > Streptophyta > Magnoliopsida > Santalales > Viscaceae > Viscum > Viscum album. The sequence continues at coordinate 2,093,664,097 of OY728152.1, forward strand.
TAGTAGTGAAAAATATTGGTATTTGTTAATTTTATCACTAATTACGACACTATCAGAACATAAGAATGAAATATATATTTATGATAACCATTTTATATAAAATAATATATATATATTTAATATATTTAATATATCTTGTTCACAAACCCATGATTAACATTTTTTAACATAATTTGTATTTTATTATGAAAGGTTTTTTTCAATATAATATATGTATTAATATAAAAGTAAATTTTTTAGTATATAGAAATTTAATTAGAATAAATGGAGGAAAGTTTTTGATATAACACATTTATTTTTTTTGTGAAAATTCCTATTTTTTTAGTAATAAATTATTTATCATGATTAATATTTAATTAGAACTAATTAGTGTTTAAAAGAGTAATCTAATATGGAATGGATTTTCCTATGTTTACATGACCTATATACCTTCTATATGAATTTTTTTTAGGTTTTAAATTATTACCAATATGTATTACCAACATTATATCACCAACCTCACCTGAATTTATTTCTATTCTATTCTTACTCCTTACATAGCATTATTTTCCCTTGAAGGTTCCCTTTTCTTCACTTATAAAAAATACTACTCACACCCATTATTTACACACCAATGAATTATAATTTTATGGTGAAACTATTATATTTGGTTTAACCTATATCTATTTAACACTCAACATATACTTTATCCACTATTAGTTAAATTAAGCACTTAATTTCAAATGATAATTCTAAGGAAAATCAATGTTTTTGACGTGATTATTATTCTCTTATTACTCTTTATTTTTAATTTTACACTTACTAATATTGCATAATTTTTTTAATATAATTAATTAATTTTTATATATATAATTATATTTTATTATATTAATGTAACATAAGTTATTCACTCATTCTTTAGAATTTTCTAAGGAAGAACAAACCCATCAATCGTGCATATGTGCAGACTACCACCATCATGACATGATGCAATTAATTTTTCATCACCAACTCTTAGGTATGGTATAAATCATGTGATTGATGATTAATTATGTTTTTATATTTCTGGTAAAATTATTAAATGATTACCTGTTACATTTACCTTAATTTAATCCATTCCTTAAGGAATAAGATTGTTAATCATGTGTATCTACGGACTACTTACTCCATGAACGATGCATATTATCTATCTTAACCACTTAAAGTGGATTGAAATAAAACATAATTTAAAAAACCAATATTATTTTTTATAAAATTATTATAATTCTTAAATGATAAATTGTCATATATTATCACTCTATCCATTCACTGAGAAATGGGTTCGTTAATCATGTGTTTATGCAGGCTTCCACCTCCACGAATGATAAAGTCCATTTTTCATTAGAAAAAATAATTAATGGTTCTAAGAATGAATTTTATGGATATATATGATATATATTAAATTTACAAACTTATTTAAATATTATATTAACATTATTTAATTGTATTTTCTTACTCATTCCATTATTACGACATGTTTTTGTTTTAGTCAGTTAACTACATACTTGAGAGATATTGTAATGTTTATATTTAGAATGATTAAAAAATATTATATAATATTAGTTAGTTATTAAAAATTATTTAATGTTTTTGGAGTTATAATATTAATATATAATCATGATAACAATATATCATCTCTATTCATTAAAAACTGTCGAAAAAACTTTGTATACAGATTCATCTTCAAATGTTGTAATTAAAACTATCATGGGATAAAAGTAGAAATTTATAAATATAATTGGATATATAATAAATTAAAATAATTAATCTTGAAATTATTAAATTATAATCAAATATAAGGGATAATAATTAAAATTAAAAATCATTTGTAATATAATTAAAAGTGTTGACACCCAATTTATAAAATAAGCTATAATGAACCACTATATTCAAAGTAACTAAATATAAATTATGTGTATAAAATTGATATATAATTGAATAATGTATTTAAATTTATTTTTAAGATAGTTAGGGTTGTTTTATAGGAATTTATAGTGTTATCAACTAAGTAGGAAATAAGGTATGGTATTTTTGTCTCAAACTCACTTCATTGAGACACATTTTAATTTATGTAATAAAGTTATTTATAAGTATACTTTTTCATACCATTTAATTTTAAATATGATTAATTTCCTTTATCTTGGAGTAAATGAACACTCTTAATTAAAATATTTTGGGGGGTGAGCACATTCTCTTTTAAAATTCATCATTGAAAGGAATGATTCTCAGCCTAAGAACAGAACTATTTTTCTTCCATGTCCATGTTTTTCCTATCCAAAGTATTTTCAATGATTCTTCAAGTGACCTTGATACTTATGTTCACATCTTATCAATGAATTTTCAATAGTTTTTTATGATTTGGGTTTTAATTTTTTTTAATGTAATTTAAACCATTTCCACAAGATTATATTTTAATTTTTTTCCTCTAATGTAATGTTTTAAAGTGTTTCAAAATTCCTTATTTTCAAATTGTTATAAAAAGTGAATTTTCATTTGACTTTAATTTATTAATTTTTTTTTGAAAAGAAATATTTTAAATGTATCCATATGGGTCATTTTCAACCAAAGAGAATATCTTTTACATGTTTCGGTGTGAACCAATATTTTTTATACCTTTGTTATTTTCTAAAAGAATTAATCAATTTTGTTAAACTTAAAAAAAAGAAAATTATTATTCTCATGGTTTAATAAAACATTAATTTTTAAATGTTTTAAATGGAAAGGGATAAAATTATTTTCTAATAAATTTCTCAAATCATCTATGTATGTTCTTATTTTATGTTATATACTTGATCATATGTATTCTTCAAATGATAACATCCAACTTATTTATCTAGATAGCTTATAAAATTCTATTTTCACCTATCGTATGATCCATAATTTCTTTTTTATTTCCTAATAACCCACCTATATAGGAATGATTTAATTCTAAATCTATTCCTTTTTGTATTCCATATATTCCATTACTTGATTGAAGGGTGTTAACCGAAATTCCAAATACAACGATTGATTGGGGAATTTTTTTTTCTAAACTGGATATCCATTTCATATATAGTGTCAATAATATATATATATATATATATATAATTATATTAGTTGATTGGAATTTAAATAGAATAATTATTAAATTCATCAGATAATATTTTATTTTCCATGGGTTTAACATGTCATGGTTATTGATGAAATCATGAATACATCCTTATGGAACCACATGAAAAGAATATAAAAAACTTTTTCTTTGAGATTTTTTTTGATATTTTGACTGAATATATTTGGAACACATATGTATGATTTTAATTATATGGAGGGTGGGATCAAAATTATATATCCCTCCAATGCATTGGATACTATTTCTATCTCATGAGATATCATGGTAGGTGGGTAGTGAGCCCAACCAACTATGGTGCATGGGCAGTTGGCCTATCCAACCATGTTATGTTAACCAGGAAGAGATCCTTGAATTATAATTATGATGGCATGTTTATGTTTTCACCAAATTCCCATGATGATATGCTCCTACGTTATCTTCGTTCTTTTATCCACATTCCTATGATATAATCACATTATTTTATGATTCCATGCTTATAATAATCCTCATTATGATATCTTGTTATTTATAATGACTCTCATGTTATGGCTTAATATATTGTTTATCTTTACTGAGCATTTTCTTTGTCACACCTTCTTATGTTTCCCTTTCTATAGGTTATGATGTAATGTAATACACATGGTGTGTCTAAAAGAGTAGCTTATGTGGAGACTTTATGAGGCTTATTGAAGGCATGTTATAGAATTATTAGCTTCTTATATTTTGGAGAAAAATTACCATTTGAAAAAAATACTCAATATTTATTATTTAGTGATTTTTTATATTTATATAAAACCATAAACTAAAAGTTCCTTGGAATGTAAATGTGTTAAATATATTGTAATCACAGATGTGTGTCAAAGCCAGTGTTGTAAGTTCTGTGTTTTTTACATCAGATCAGGGTGTATAGGTCTAGTGGTTCTATAATTGGGATCAGATTAGTGTTTAAATATCTATAAATTTTAGGATGTTATTATTTGAGGATAATTTAAGATCTATAAATGACATAAATAGTTGAAATGTTAAGTATTATCTTTATTTCAAATAAATAAATACACCATTAGGTTTATAATATTAGATATTTTATGTTGTTTGGAGATTATAATAAAAGATAATTTGTGGAAACCATAGGTATAAGTCTATCTATAGTATAACCACTAAAAATATTTTTGAAGTACATATTTTGGGGTTTTCCAAGAAATTACATCCTTGAATCGATACTATAAAGTTAGAAGGGTTTTGATACAAATGCCACAGGGATTAAGAACCCCAAAAATATTTGACTGAGTATATATCAGTAATTATTCTGGTGAGAAGTGAATGATCCCTTATAGTGTACATGGATGAAAAAACCCATGGGATATACTCGGGTTAATTTACATTCTCCTTACCAACCATTATGAAGAATTTGAACATTTTATTTTATGGAAGTTTACTAGATTATATAACATAATAGTAAAATTACCATGGATATCATAGATTGGAGATAATGACTCATAAGTTAGAGTATAGAAATCATTTATAAATTATTTCTTGTAATATAATAGTTTTTCATTTTTACATTGAATAATTTATGTATTCACATCCCTAATATTTCTTTTAAAGTAATAGGTGGAGCAAAAAGGAAGTGATCTTGAAGTGGATGCAGTGGACAATGTAGTGATTTTCCTGACCTAAAAACTATTGGAAAAATAAATGGGGTAAGAAATATTTTTATTATTCCAAATCAACTATCATTAAATATGACTAACAATGAAATCATATTTGAACTAAAAAACACACCAAAGAAAAGAAGGGTGGACTCTCATGAAAGATCAAGTGATGAATATGAAGAAGGAAAAAATGTTAATTTTCCAATATGTAAAAATGTGGGGAGAAACTTACTGGGGAATGTATCAAAGGTTATAAAAAAATTTTATGTGTGAAAAATGTGTACATAAATCATTTAGCTATAAATGGAAAATGAATCATTTAGTTAACTCCATAAAGGAAGAAGATTTTCTTCTAGTTTTACTTAAGATATTAATTTATACATTTAATTTAAAATTTTATCTTAAAACATATTTATCTTTATTAACATCCATAATTAATGTTTTTATAAAATATTTTCAATATATAATTTATTAAAGGATGTGAGACTATAACATCTTGATATATATATATATATATATTCCTTCAAATATTTTGAAGTATGATATCTTTCTTCAAGTGTACCAAAACAAAGGTTGTGATACATTATTAATTTAATAAAATTATCTTTAAATGATAATTAGATAACATATAATATATCTATATGTGATATAAAATATTAAAATTATTTAAATTATAAAATTGGTATGAAATAATATTAGAACTTATTAATGTTTAAGAAATTCATTTTTCAAATTAAAACCAATTTATCTTAATATTTTTATTTTTTATTAAAAGATAAATATATAATTTTTTAGAAATAGAATTAGATAAAATTATTATTTTTTGAATTTAGAATACCTAAATCATCTTAGTTTTTTTATTTTTATAAAATATTTAATTTTTAGGTGAATAGTAAAAATACCGGTCTTAAATAATTTTATTTCTAATTACGATGCTATAATAACATAAGAATGAATTAAATAATCATGATACCAATTTTATCTATAATTATATATAATTATTTAATATATTTAAAATATAATGTTTACAAAACCAGGATTAAATTTTCTGAACATAAGTCATATTTTTTTATTAAAGCTATATATATTATATGTTTTAATTTAAAAGTAAATTTTATATTTTTTATAATTTTAATTAAACTAAATTGAGAATAATTTTGGAACCATCATGTTAAATTTTGGGTGGAAGGGACCTCTTATGTTTTTAGTAATAAATTAATTACCTTAATTAATATTTAATTTAGTCTAATTAGTTTATAAGAGAGTAATCTAATGTGGCGTGAATTTTCATAAGTTTAAATGAATTATAGGCCTTATAGAAGTCATTTTTTAGGTTTAATGTATTACCTAAATTTCTTATAAACTTACCTCACCCACCTCACCTAACTTTTATGTCATTCCATATATACCTCTTGCTTAAGATTCTTTTCCATGGAAAGAGCACTTTTCTTCACTTATAAAAGGGACCACCTACACCCCTTCATTACACACCCATCCATTATAAATCCTTGGTGATTATATTACCAATTTTTATTATATTTCCATATCCCATTAATCATATCATTTTACCAACTACAATAATATTAATCCCTTCATTTCCAAGAATAATCCTAAAGAAAATCAATCTTCAAAATGGGAGTATTACTTTCCTCTTTTTTTTTAATTTTTTTAATTTTAATCTTCCTAATATTTATTAACATTGTTAATATAATTAATGAATTACCATATATATACTCAAATACCATTATATTAATTTAACATTAAATACTCATTCATTATGTAGTATCTGATAAGAGAACAAAAATGTATCAATTGTGTGTAAGTTCAACCTATACCCTTCACGTCATGATGTGGTTCATTTTTCATCACTAAATATTAGGGAAGGTATCAAGGATAATTTTTATGAATAATTAAGTTTTCTTATTCCAATAATAAAATTATTAGGTATTAACAATTTATAATTATTTTTATTCATCCATTTTTTAAGGAATGAGACCATTAGTCATTCATATGTGCAGACTACCATATCCATGAATGATGTGTATTATTTGTCTAAAACACATGACATAGATGGACCCAAATGTGTAATTAATGAACTAATATGATTTTTATAACATTATTATAAGTATTAAATGACAAATTTTAAAATATCTTCTCTCTATCCATTCATTGATAAATGAGTTCGTTAATCATGCAAATGTGTGGACTACCACCTCAATGAATGATGGAGTTCATTTTTCATCACCACCCACAATTTATTATTATAATAATGGATCTAATAGAGATATATGATATATATTAAATTTATAATCTTTTGTACATATTATATTAACATTATTTAATAGCACATTTTTACTCATTTGATCATCATGAAACATTTTTATTTTGGTTGGTTTATTGCCTGGTTGAGCGATGCTATAATTTTAATATAGTGAATGATTAATATATTATATATACTATTAATTAAATCTAGTATTAATTTATTAAATATGTTATAGAGATTTTTTAGTTTAAATATTAATATCTAAACATGTTAATAATATACCATCTTCGTTCATTAAAAACAATCGAAACAAGTTTGTCTCCAGATTCATCTTCAATAGTTTTAATTATAACTCTCATGGGATGATATTGAAATATTAAAAATAATCATGGGATAAATATTATATAACCATAGATAATCTAGTAATGGTGAAATTGGTATCAAAGACCAGTTATCAACATTAATCTAGTTACATTTGTTTTGTAGTATGTTATAGTGTGATCAACTAAGTGAGAAACACGGTAAGGTATTTTTGTCTCAAACTCCCTTCATTGAGACAAATTTTTCTATATGAACCAATTTACGTTTATAGGTTTATATTCTCCCCAATTTACATGTTTTCATGAAATATATTGTATTCATGGTATTCAAGGTTCATTTTCAAGATATTTCTCCTTAAATGGGTTTGGTTAAAAATTTACTTAGGTATCGATTCATGTTTATTCTCCATGATTCATGAATTTTATTCTTGACATTAATATTAAAAGTATACTTTATACTACCATTTAATTTTAAATATTTTATTATTTCATTTATATTTCATGAAATTAAACCCTTAAATAAAAAATTTTCTCTTTTGGTGATCAAGTTTTATTTCAAAATGCATCACTGAAAGGAATGATTCCCTACATAAGCACACAACAATTTTTCTTCCCTATATTTTTTACACATAGAAATTATTTTATATAATGTTTAAAGTGAAATTTATAATAATATTAATTTCATATAAATTATAGGTTTTAAAATCCCTTTTTATGATGTGGGTTTCACTAAAATGTTTTAATAGAATCAAAATTTTTTCCACAAGATTAGTATTTAAAAATTTATTCTTATAAAGTAATGTTTTAAAATATTACAAAATGAATTCTTTAAAAATTTCTTTGAAAGAGGAATTTTAAACTAAAAGTAATTTTCTAAATTTTATTTAAATGTAAATCTTTTAATTTTTTTGTATGGGTCATTTTTGACTAAAAGAAACAATGTTTACATGTTTTTGTGTGAATGTTAATTTCCACCACATTTTTAATTTTTTAAGAGACTTACTATCTTGGATTTCATGTTTTCAGAAAAAAGGTAATTATTATTCTCATTGAATAATAATATCTTACTATTTAAATTTTGTTGAAGGAAAATAGAAATTATTATTTTCAATTTTTTTCTTAATGATTCTATGTGTGTTATTTATCTATGTTGAATGCTTGATCAAGATTATTCTTCAAATGATACCATTCACCATATTTTTATAGATGACATATGAAATTTTATTTTACACATATGGTATAATATGTCACTTATCTTTTTATTTTCTAATCACGCACTTTTACACTCACGATTTACTTTCAATTACTTTCCTATAATAATTCCATTTGCTTAATTACTTTATTGAAGTGTGTTCACCTAGAAACCCAATACATCAATTGATTGTGGAAGTTACTATCTAAAATGTATATCTATTTTCTATATAACGTAAATACCATATTCTAAATCATCTATGTTTAGTTTTATTTACCTAGAATTATGACTAAATTCATTAGATACCAATTTATTTTCTAGGGGTTTAACATGTCATGTTTATTGATTAAATCATGAATGCTTCATTAGGGAACCAATTGAAAATAATATAAAATCAATTTTATTTCCTTGGGTTTTTATGATATGATTATTGAAACCATGTGGAACCACATTTGCAATATTTTAATTATGTGATGTGTGAGACTAGAATAATATATCTCTCCAATTCATTTGGTAATGTTTCTATTTCATGAGATATCATAGTGTGTGAGAAGTGAGGACAGCCAACTATGTTGAATGGGTAATTAGCCTAGCCAAATATGTTATGTTAACAAGTAATGGAGCCTTGAGTTATTATTATGATGTATTGTTTATGTTTTTTTCCACATTCCCATGCTTCCATACACTTATGTTATGATCATTGTTTAATCCATCTTCATATGATATCATAAGTTTATTCCAAGCTTCATTTCTTATATTCATCTTCATTATGATATCATGTTATGACTCATGTGTCCAATGTTATGCTTTATTATTATATTTACCCATATTGAGCATTTTATATCAACCCTTATTGTGTTTACCTTTCTCTAGGTTATGAAGGAAAGTGACATGCAGGCTGTGTCTAGAGGAGTAGCTTATACAGAGACTTTAGTAGGCTTATAGAATACCTATTTGGATTTACTAACTTTTTTTGTTTCAAAAAGTTCCTATTTGATGAAAATAATTTAGATTTATTAGTTAGTTATTTTCACTAATTTTATAAAAAATAGGACTAAAATTCCATTGGAATGTAATGGTGAGAAATATATTGTAATAATATAATTGTATCAAAGAAAGTGTTGTAAGTTATGTGTTTTTTAAACCAAATCTAGTACCTTGGGTCTAGGGTGCTTTAGAAATATAGTTGACTTTTATTTATGGTCAATAACACAAGATATGGGTTGTGTATGGAGTCACACATGAACATGATCTGAATATTTTGATTTTTTTGGAAGTAATAAGGATTAAAAAAAAATCATTTGATGCATGCATACATGTAAATAGAATACATGAGATAATATGATGATATATATTAGAAACCCTTAAAATACCAAGTACTCGATTACTTCTAATTAAAACACATGACAATGCCTCAACCATTGTGTATGAGTGACCCTAATGGTTACACCCTCATGGATTATATTATTTATGTAATGTTTTAAATAACTAACCTAAAAAAATTATGTAACCAAACCCCATTGTAAAATTTGGTTTATACATAGAAGAAAATCCATAAAGGTTAGGATACCAGTGGAATAGAGTAAAGGATATCCATATTTTTTACATGGAAAAGACTTTTTCACTCAACTGTCTAAGATTCATATGTGAGATGATTAACATGATTTTCAACCTAAATACATATGTAATGGTAGAAATGATGAAGTTAATCCAAATTATAGTCAAATATGGATCTTGGACCACTAATGTATATGATATAAAATTTAAAAGGGGTCATCATTTTTATGGGATTATATTTATTAGAAATACTTATTAAATTAATGTAAAACATGATACTCATCAGATAAAAGATTTTTTTATGATAAAATGGAATATTAATCATTTAACATAGCTTTAAGATCAATATTTAATAAATGGAATCTTAATAGAATCATATTTTTAGACTAGTACCGGAACTTCAGAGTTTTTTAGCAAACAGAGACGATTTTATATGTTAGAGAAACTCCCTCCTAAATAGTTGACCGTTGAATCCATTTAATAAATGGATATTGATTCATATGATAAGTTTATAAAGGATTTACTTGATGTATCCACTATCATACTTGTATCTATCTATACTATGTTTAAAAAAAACATGATAACTTGGGCATGTTATAGATGATAGAAATTTTGAAAAGGATATGATAATAAAAAGAAAGACATGATAGATATGGGGTTTCAAGGGCATTGTTTATATACAAGATGAACAAAGTAACTTTATTCACCTCTTATGTAATCAATATGATTGGGTATATAAATGGATTGGAGAGGCTAGAGTCTCTTTTAAGGGTTGATATAGCTATAACATTCATTCTAAAATAACTTCTAAAATGTTTTTTATAGTTTATTGTTAACATTAACATGAATGAATTAAAAAAAAATTACTCGATATCCTCAATATGTTGAATTTTTTTTAGTAGTACATGGGAGATCTAGACTCATATTCTATGTTGATATCACAAAAGGGTAAAGGGATAAATTAGAACAATAATATTGTAGGGCCTACTTATATTTACCCAATCCTCTTACACATATCATTAAATGAGTTCTAACTTAAAAAACCACAAACCCAACCATGATGATCTGAATGTCTAGTGTCTCTCAGAGACTATGTCCATATTACATTGAAATTGAACTAAAATAAAGAAAATTTATTTTAATCTATACATTGATATCCTGAATTAAATTAATATTCTAAAACCACACAAGATAACATGGGGAATAGATAAAAAGGAGGATATATAAATCTCAGTAAAGAAATGTGTATGATAATGGGTCATAACATATGAGTCGACTATATCATAAAAGGAAAGGCTCATGGATAATCATATAGAAGTATTACAAAGAATATGGAATAATTAGATCATGGAATTATAGGAATGTTAAAACAATATAATACATGAAAACATTCACATAATTCAAGGATTACTTTGAACACATCATAACATCAGGGGAAAAGTCTCGTAAGGGATTAGGTTTTATCCCAATTACCATACAAACCATCTCATAGAATATAAATATTACCCAATGAATTAGAGAGATATCTATGTGCACCAATAATTGGGTGTATATGTATATGTGTTCCACATAATAAAATTAAACAGAAGTAATAAAAATTTAAAATACCCATGGAAATAAATGGTTTACATAATCAGTCCTCGAATAATAATAAAATAATATCTCAAAATGATTCAAAAGAAAAGAATTAATTAAATCATTTATGTTTTAATATTTAAATAAATAATAACAGTAATTTAATAAATAGTATATTTGAAGGAATTTTTATGTGGAATGGTGGAGAAGTAATTATTTAATTGAAAACATTTTAAGGGGTTTTAGGAAAATGGTATGAAATCTTTAATGATGGTAGAATATCATTTTATTTATAAAATGGGTGTGGGTTTGAATGAGATGGCAGAAGCAAAGAACACGCCTCACACGCCGACCTCTCTTAGAATTATCCCAACCGTTGGGGTCAGTCTCTCCTAGGCTCTGCTGCTCCCTGCAGTCCCGAAGGCTCTCGATCCGGGTTCTTTGGGATTTCCCACAAGGTTCCCTCTACCTGTTCCATCTCCGGAATGAGTGGGGTGTTGGAATTGTCTAGCTGCATGGTAGGTGGTTGGTGCACCTACCTCACTAAACAAAGACTTTAAACAAGGTTGCTGCACATGTAGTCCCTGTTTTTGGCAGCCATGGGAGAAGTCCATGGTAGGTGGAGGATTTGTAGGAGTTGTGTCAAACTTGACACCTCCCACCATGGATATTTAAGGAGAGCCAAGGGAGATTCCTTCTTCATCACCAATTCGAGACAAGAGAGCTACATTGTGTCCAAAGAGAGCTGAGAGAGCTCCATGTGTGTGAGAGAGAAGTGTAGAGAGGGAGTTTTGTAAATTCTTTGTTCTTGGTGAAATAAAGGCTGGTATGAAAGGGAGGTTCTAGTGAAATGGAGGCGGGCGATGGAAATTTTTCCAATGATCGGAAAATTCAAGTTGCCTAATATCATTTTTTGAAGGTATAGTTTGAAATCCTGTGGCTATATGATTCCAACGGCGCAAACAACATCGAAAACGGAGTTAAAACGAGCTTCCTAGGGCCGGTCAAAGTTTGGTCAATCTTCGGGTGCTATAGTACCCCTTACCGGAGAAGAAGGTACTATTCCGACACCGACGACTTTTCTGGTGGGTTTTCGGCAACTGCTCCAGCGATCCACGTCATCGAAACGTCATCTCCTTGTCATCAGATGATATTCACTGTTGATATTCTTTTGATCATAACTTGACCAATCGGTATCCGATTTCAACGATCTAGGAGTTGATTCCACCATTTTCAACTGTTTCAGATGAAACAGTGAGATCCATTTTTCTAGATTCTGCACCATGTTTTAGCTAAATTGAAATCCAATGGATGGATCATCTACGGGAGGGATGATCATGTTGACTTCTTCGAACTACTCTATTTGGAAGTCTCGAATAAAATATCTTCTCAAGGATAAGGATCTTTTTGACCCCATTGAGAATGAGGGAGTCAACCCTGATGCCACAAAGGAAGCTAAGTGGAAGAAGCTGAACAAGAAGATGATTGACTAAATCTGCCAATGGATCTATCACAGCGTTTACCACCATGTTTCTCAAGATACTGGTGCGTATGAACATTGCAGAAAGTTGGAAAATATGTACCAGTCAAAGACCGCTCAAAAAAAGATCCTCATGTTGAAGTAGTTGATGAATCTTCGACTAAAAAGTGGAAACTTTATATCCAAAGACACCAGAAAGTTCCAAAGCCTGGTGAACAAGTTGGTTTCTACTGGTAAGAATATAAATGATGAAGATCACATTAACCAATTACTCTGCACACTTCCTGATAGTTGGGATATGCTTTTTTTCTCACTCAGAAACTCGGCGCCTAGAGGCAAACTTACCATGGAAATGGTAAAGGATGAACTGTTCAACGAGGAAGCCCGAAGGAAGGATGCGAGTTTCAACTAGACACAAGCACTCGTTCTGGAGAAGCGAGGGAGATATCAAGGAGGAGGTCGTGGGGTAGGAACCAGAGGTTGAAGAAACAATGGAGTAAGGTCCATAGATGGCAGGAGGCCAACATACAAATGCTACCATTGTGGCAGGGAGGGACACATGAAGAAGAACTAACAAAAGTTGTTACAAGAAAAGGGTCAAAGTAGCAACCAGCAAATAATAAATGAAGACACGCATGTGAGCATCACCGGAGAAGTTATTCTTTTCTCCAAAGACGAAGAAGAGGCATTCTTTCATACATCAAGCCAAGACACAAAATGGGTGGTCGATATAGAATCATCGTACCATGTCACGCCACATTGTGAGTATTTCTTGACTTATCAAATTGGTGACTTTGGTACAGTCAAGATGGGGAATACCAATTCGGAGGAGATTGTTGGCATGGGTGATATCCAAGTCAAGACAAATGTTGGATACACAATCACCCTAAAGGATGTTCGACATGTTCCAAGCCATCATCTCAACCTGTTATCAGGTATAGTCTTTGATCGACAAGGCTATGAAAACATCTTTTGCAACGGAGTATGGAAGATGACCAAAGGATCCATCATCATCACTCGAGGACACATATGTGGTACGTTTTACAAAACTCATGTGAAAATATGTGCAGATAGCCTCAACATGGTGGAAAGAGAGACGTCATCCAATATGTGGAATAGAAGGCTCAACCACATGAGTGAAAAAGGGTTATCTACCCTAAATAAGAAGAAGTAAATCATTATAAAAAAGGATGAATCAATTGATCCTTGTAAATACTGCTTGTATGGGAAGAAACATAGAGTCTCATTCAATACTGCTTCATCACGGAGATCAGAGTTGCTGGATCTGGTGCACTCTGATGTATGCAGACCCATGGAGGTGGATACAATTGGAGGTAACAAATATTTTCTATCATTTATTGATGATGCATCTTGAAGTGTGTGGGTGTTCTTCTTACGAACAAAGGACCAAGTACTGGAATACTTCAAGATGTTCCACGCCCATGGTGGAGCGTGAAACTGGAAGGAAGCTGAAGTGCCTTCATTCACACAATGGAGGAGAGTACACATCAATGGATTTTGTTGCCTATTGTAGGAGTTAGGGCATCTGACATGAGAGGATGGTCCCTCGCACCCCACAACACAACAGAGTTGCAGAATGGATGAACGGAACCATCAGGGAGAAGGTCAGAAGCATGATGAGTTTGGGAAATCTCCCTAAGCCATTCTGGGGAGAAGCTGTTCAGGTTACCTGCTACCTCGTCAACTGATCACTATCAGTCCTGCTGAATTTTGAGATTCCATAGAAGAGATGGTCTAGTAAACATCCCTATTACTCTGATTTATGAGTATTTGGATGTATGGAATTTTCACATGTATCCAATGAGCTCAGGCAGAAGCTAGACGAGAGATCTACTCCATGAATCTTTACCGGCTATGGAGATGAGGAGTTTGGATACAAGATTTGGGACCCGAAGGAGAAGAAGATGATCAGAAGCAGAGATGTCGTGTTCCATGAGAACCATATGATCATGGACATTCATAATCCTAGAATGACTCGAAGGGAAAGTGTCAAGGACTCAATTCATGATCCAACACCTATACCATCACCACCTATCATTGAAGAGGAATAGGTGCAAGAAGACTCATCGGTAGCGGACCAGGAGGCTATGGAGGAGGATATTGAGCAGGGGGAGACTCAATCCTCTCTAAAATAAGTTGCAGAAACATCACAGGAGCTTGGTGATGTTATTCCCCCCGAACCTAACATTTCAGAGGTTCGAAGATCTTCACGAGGAATGATTCCATCAAAAAAATATTCGGAGTCAGATTAACTACTGCTGACTGATGAGGGGGAGCCAGAAGGATACCAGGAAGTAGTGTCTCATCCTCAAAAACTCACGTGGCTACATGCAATGGAGGATGAGATGGAGTCTTTGATGAAGAACCAAACATACGATTTGGTGGAATTACCCAAAGGTAAGAAGGCACTAATGAACAAATGGGTGTTCAGGCTGAAGAGGGATAGAAGAAAAAGGGAGGTCAAGCACAAAGCTCTGTTAGTTGTCAAGGGATTACATTAGAAGAAAGGAGTCGACTTTGATGATATTTTTCACCCGTGGTGAAGATGGCTTCAATCTGAGTCATTTTTCAATTTGTGGCTAGCTTGGACTTGGAGATTGAACAGATGGACGTGAAGACAACTTTTCTTCATGGTGACCTCTCCGAGGAGATCTACATGAAGCATCCTAAAGGATTTGAGGTTTCTAGACAAGAAAACCTCGTCTACAAATTGAAGAAGAGATTTTATGGACTGAAAGAGGCTCCCAAGCAGTGGTACACGAAGTTTGACTCATTCATGGTGGGTTATGGCTACAAGAGGACATAGGTAGACTAGTGTGTCTACATCCATAGATTTCAGGATAGTAACTTTGTTTCCTTTTTACTTTATGTTTATGACATGTTGATCATTGGGAAGGATGCAGCGAAGATTATCCAGTTGAAGAATGAGTTATCCAAGTCTCTTGATATGAAAGACTTGGGAGCAGCTCAACAATTTTTGGGGATGCAGGTCCTTCATGATAGAAAGAGAAAACTATTATGGCTATCTCAAGAGAAGTATGTTGAACGTGTTCTGAAATGTTTCAACATGGACAAATCCAAACCAGTGAGCATTCCTCTTCCCTGTCATCTGAAGTTGAGCAAGTGTCCATGCCCATCGTTGAAGGAAGAAGTTGAGGTGATGAAGATAATTCCGTATTCATTAGCAGTTGGAAGCTTGACGTACGCTATGGTGAGTACGAGACCTGACATTTCCCATGCAGTGACAATTGTGAGCCAATTTCTCTCGAATCCTGGGATGCATCACTTGGATGTAGTCAAGTGGATTCTGAGGTATCTTAAAGGTAATTCAAAGTTATGTTTGTGCTATGGGGGAGCTGAACCTATCTTGGAGGACTATACAGATGCAGATATGGCTGGAGATCCTGATAGCAGGAAGTATACATAAGGATACATCTATACTTTTGCAGGAGGAGCTATATCATGGCAGACAAGGTTGCAGAAGTGTGTCACATTATCCACGACGGAAGAAGAGTACATTGCTGCTTCAGAAGCTAGCAAGGAGATATTGTGGCTAAAGCGTTTTATTTAGGATCTCAGATTCATCCAGAAGGATTATAAGGTTCATTACGATAGTCAAAGTGCTTTGGACTTGAGCAAGAACTCCATGTACCATTCCTGGATGAAGCACATCAACATTCGCTATCATTGGATACGTGAAGTGATGGATCAACAGCTGCTGCGACCTGTGAAGATCCACACGAAGGAGAACCCAGCAGATATATTGACAAAGGTTGTTGCTTGGGAGAATATAGACCTTTGTAGATGCTCCAGTTGATTGCAGCTAGAGGGGGAGAATTTTTGGAATTGTCCAGCTGCATGGTAGGTGGCATGCAAGGATCCTTTTATCCATAGGGGACTTACCCTTCCTCAGTTCAATCCTGCTTGTTTAGTACTGTGCACCTCCATGTTTTCCTCTGGTGCAGGTAGTCTCATGGCATTGTAGTACTAGTAAAATCATGTTTCGGTCCTATCGACCATGGATCCACTTGATCCGCCCTTCTCAAAAAGAGTCTCGTAGGGTAGTGAATGGGCCATCATCGAGGCTCCCCAAGCTACGAAGGTAGACTCAGGCGATTGTTCCTCTACTCCTCCTTTGTCCTCCTCCCCTCAGACTATAGATAACCCTCTACCCTATGTTACGGGGCCTCATAAGAGTGAAAATAAATCCTCGCCAAGCATCTGGGGGAGGCAAAGCAGTGGTTCTTTAGGCTCCCCTTCAACACCAGCTAGGCTACTATCTGGTGGGTAGAGGATGTGCACTAGGTCCAAAACTAAGGAACATAAAGGCATGGCTTCTTCTTACTTTGAGTAGGCTAATGTCTATAGATCTAGTCCCAGGTAATTATTTTTTAAATGAATCCTTTGATCATATGGGACACCCGAGGTATAGAAACTCAGATCAATTCAGACTATCTAGCCTCAGAGATTTCCAAACACAAAGCTGCATGTGTGGGTGTCCTTGAACACAAGCATCATCCTTCCAAAACTGGGGAGTTCTCTAGAAAGCTCAAGAATGTAGGGCGCATGCAGGCAGATCCTGTTAATAAGAATATCTATATTTTTTTGGAAAAGGAGTTGCATTGTGGCCCTGATCCATTCTGCGGATCAATTTATCAATGTTAAGGTGACTCAAGGTCTTTCTTAGTATTTTGTGACATTTGTTTATGGGAGCTGTGATCATTACCTAAGATATTTATCATGGGAGGTGCTTCGCAAGTTCAACCCTAGCCCCAAACCATTGTTTGTTGGGGGTGACTTCAATAGAATGACAGAGCTGATGGAAAGGAAGGGTAGTGGTCCATTTCTGAGGATATCTAGCCTCACTTTTGTACATTTTATGGCAGACACGAGGCTCTTTGACCTTGGCTTTGCGGGAAACAAGTTCACTTGGTGAAATTACCTAAGGGAGAGGGATGGGGTGTTGAAAATTCCCAAATCTTGTACCCTGATATGAAGGTAGAGGAGGTTGAGGGTATTTCACTTCCCTCACTTCACATTACCCAAGAATGGGTATAGGGTATGAAGACTAAGGAGGGAAGGAAAAAGGAGATAGGGGAGAGGTCTCAAGTTCCCATCTGCTATATGACCTAGTGGCTAGGAGGTAGAGAGGAGAAAGAGTGGAAACTATTACAAGAAAGGATAGGGGACTAATCTAGGATGGAAGCTATAAAATTGGTTCTATAGTAGGGGAGGAGGATTTTATTCCATGTCCAAAGAAAAAACATGGGTAATAATTTCCCTCCCTTCTTTGAATTGGAGGCTCTGGATCACAGATAAGAGAAGGGGGGACATGGTATTTACCATAGTATCTAAGACCGGGAACTCCCTGACACTATCTTTGGAGTAAGGGTTCTCATGACCATTGGGATACACACTCACATGAACCCTGAGGAACCTGACTGGCCAACCAGACAAGTGTGGGAAATCTATGTCCATAATAATACACAACCAAATGGGGGACACTCTAGTGTGCCACATTCTAGGTTTATGTAACTCAGAAGGAATTGGTGGGGGTTTCAATTTTGTCCTTCTCAGATAAGGTTGAAAAAAGAAAATAGGCATTTTCATGAATGGATTTGAATAATTCATGAAGGGGTATTCGCACAGGTCATGGGTGTAGGCGTGTCGCGCAGGGCTCATGTAGAGTTTAAAATGCTTCCCGTAGGGGGTCATAGAACTATACAATCTAGATATTGCTTAGAAAATGGACCAAAGGGGAAACAAAACATGTGTGAGGCTTTATCTAGGGTGCCCCGGGTCTGCTCTAGTGTCTCTAAAAGGGTCTTTCACAGGTCCCTTTTTTGGGAGAGCGTCCTCATGTAGGTGGTTTTTCTTTAGGTAAGAACTATCCTCATACATATGTATTATTTTTTAGACCTTTAAGGGACATTAGTTTTCACCTATGCAATTTAATTTTCTTTTTTCTTAGGTATTGGAGAGTGACCTAAGATGTTTTAGGAGACTTGGGTGAAGGTGGTGCACAATCAGAGCTCCAGGGTTTCTTTAAAATTTTTAGTTCTTCAAATGAGAAGCCCATGGGTACTATTTATAAGAAAATTTGGTTCCCTTTCCGAAGAAGGTTTTCCAAGAAGGTCCATGATGTAGGTTCACAATGAAAGTGTATAAAATTGGGGTGTCCTGTCCCATTGTTCCGTACATGGGTGCTACATGGCCTTTGTACCACGCAGGGTTATGTGTGCATATTATGAATTGGAAAGTTTCCTTGGTTCTACTTTAAGGATCTTTAACACTATAACATACCAAGGTTCTCTTCATAATCATTTCATCTTCCATTGATAAAACAGAGTGTCTACAAAATCTCCCCTGCTCAGGATTGGGTCCAAATGAAAGTGGAAGGTATATTATTTAGGTAAAAAATGGGGAAAAGATTATAAAAGGGGGAAATGGTGGACCAAATTAGTTCTCCATGTAGGGTATTTGGAGGAGGGACAATGTGAAGGTGCTGGAATTAGGGCTTTAGTGTAGGTACACAACATCGACCGGAAATTTCTATAAATAAGACTTCCCCCCTTTTTCGTTTTCATCACATTCCAAGTTTCGGATTTTTTCTCTCACAGCATAGGTCATCTGTCCCACCACACCACACATTTATTTCTAAAAGTTCTCTTGAACGTTCTCTCCAGGTACATATACCTGAGTGATCGGGCTACACGCAATCACCTTGGTGAGGAGCCTAGTCAAGGTATCTCATCGAGAGACATGCGTGAAGGACATTGTCAAAATATATACACAGGGAGCCTGGTGAAGGGACCTAGATGATTTATTTCCTTTTACAATTTTTTGGATTCCTATATGTTAAAATTTGATCCTTATGAAGTCAATATTTCAATTTATTGAGAGATATCGGTTCCTTATTACAAGTTTTCAATATCTTCTTCAATGATTGAAACTGAGTAAGTTGTTGTGCATTATTCTGAAACAATCAAAGCTATAAGGCCTGATTATTATGACATCATTGAATATACTCTTCAATATAAGGAAACATATATGATACCATATCAACATGAGTACCCATGAAGTGACTACCAACCTATATATGAGCACAAACTTCTGATGGATTCCCATATTCATGCATTTTAAGAAATACTTTCTTGCATCCTGATTTGTGAAGCACATCAACTTCCCTTATGCTAACATCTCCTCGAAGGGTGTTTTTAACAAATAAATAAAATTACCTATTGGTTTTATTATGAATCTTAGTATCTGAACTACAGATATGAAGATACATATCAAAGATTCTATGCCTCATTGTTATGATTCAACCTTCCATACTTCACTGACAGATCAAATGGAGGGCTAGAAGGAGGACTGGGAATTTCACTCTAAATCGGGATTCAGAACTGACACCATTATACTAAGAGAACTTTATGATGGAGAAGAAATTTAAGAGACAATATGGTCCCCACCCTAGGGATGACATCCATATGGGGAAATGGATGAATATCTTCTTACAATCAGTAGGAGATGGTCCTACTTATAGGAACCCTACTATTTTCCCCACTACAGAGAATTAGGGCACTTTTAGCACATTATGGATTATATTGGAGAAGGGTGAGTAACAATGTAGGGGTTATAAGTTCAATCCCATGATCGATGTGAAGATTCACCTATTCGGTTTCCCCGATATGTGGCAGAGAATTTAATTGCTCCTGGTCCGTCAGTCCAATGGCGGTGTGAGGTCAGGGACATTCCTTATCGCAGCCAAATTAGAAAATAAAAAGTACATAGGGTTGGGTACCCCTATTATGGAAAATATTTATTGGTTTTTATACATAAGTTAAATGGAAAGGACACATTTATAATTTCAGGTCCGTTTAAGGTGTTTGGGGGTAGATTGCAACACATTTTATCTCATATGCAGTGTTAAGTTCAGTTAGAATCCCCGATAGATGATTTTACCATTTGTTTAGAAAGTCTTTGAGATGAAGCCTCTGAACATGAATAATGATGATGTTATATGGGATCTGAATGTATCTGGAGACTTTAATTTCTTCCCATATGGTAACCCACTATCCTAGATATTTAAGGATGATGGTAGGAAGAATAATTACAAGTTGATGTCATACATGATAGCATTCATGGATTGCGTATTGGTAACCCATATTGACAGTGAAATCATCTGTGAGGATTATGCTCTTTATTGTTTTTTCTATCCAATTTAAATGTTTTCAATTGTCAAGAACCTTTCCCCCTATTCATTTTAGGAATGAGAAGCATCTGATGGTATCTCGAATGTTATGGATGATGATGTCTCTAGAGGTATCCAATATGTCAATCAAACTACCTCCATCATTAGAATAAATTTGGATGGAGACTGGATATGAGAAGGATTGTATTTCTTCATACCCTCAAGGTCATTTATAGAATGAATTTGTCAAGTGGGGTCCATAAAACTACTTTTCATCGTATGCATGGTAAAAAGGATCGAGACAAAGATGATTCAGAGACCCTATAGCCTTCCAAACAATCTCAGATAAATGCCACCAAGTAGGCTAGGGTTGGGAAGAAAACACCTCTAAGGCCAAGGTGGTTTAATCATCATCCTCAGGAGGAGGTTATTATCTCATTCCATCATTATTCTAAAAGATAATGGAGGCCTAAATAGGCTTTTTAATCCAAGGGTGTCGAGTCTTCTTCACGACTAGCTGGATCAGAGCGAAACTATATGTGTCCCTTAGTGATCTAATTTTGGTAGAACATGATTCGTGATGTTGAGGATGCGTGGGAGTTTCTAAAATATAGTTTTTGAATCCTAGAGTTTGGTGATATCAAATAACCTTATGATTTCCACAATGATAAAAAATTGGATGAGGTAACAAAGTATTTCTATGAGCTAGAGGCTTTCATATAGAAACTAGTGATCATGTCCCGACCTCAAAGCGAGTAGTTATCATGCTGGACCAAGGAATACTTGAAGGGATAACTACTCATACTAGGGAGGAATGGGAAATTTAAATTAACCGTGATGGAATATTATATTTTCTTCTTTCCCTTTCCTACTCTTTCATCCACTATCATTATTCTTGAAGGGATTTTATTTTGCAGCTGGAAATAGGAGAAGGAGGAGAAGGAGCAGTAGTAGAGGTGTCTGGGTCACCAAAGTATAGGTCCACATGAACCCCTATTGAGGTAGTGGATGTGGCCCTTAGGTCCCCAAAACAATCCCCTGGTCAAAGGAATATGGCGGAGGTTATGGTAGGGGGAACTCTTCAGCCATCACCTCGAGTTTCTATTGCCAATAAGAGTGGTACTTTCTCTTCTATATCTCATTAGAGGAAGTGGAAGAGGTAATTATAATGGGTCTGAAAAATGCATCACAGTATGTGTTTGTGTTTTCATATGATATTAAAAATTTATTGACATACCTTTCTATCTTTTATTATCTTTTTCAGAATCTACATCTCTTTCCTCTATTAAGGGATCTTGTATCGGTCCTTTAATGATTAAGGAGGATGCTCAGGGGGAGGTGTATATTCATGTTGATGAATCCATTATTTTGATAGAAAAAACATCAATAAGTGAGTCTGAGTCTTCCCCCACTTTCACAGAGGGGGAATAGGGTCTATGTAATGTAAAATTCACTCTTTGAAGTGTTGTGTATAGCTTCTAACTTTCCTACACTCATGATATTTCAGAATGCACAAATGAACCAGAGGGGAAATCTATAGTCAATGTTGGACCTACTGCTTCTATAGAAGTGGATGATAGGGATTTTAGGTGATCAATGAAGGTTTTTACACTGACCCTAACTCTACAGAAGATGATGATATTGTTATTGCAGTGTAGTCAGTAGTGGGGATCATCAGTGGACCAATTCGAGTTATGAGCAACCCGCCTCAGTTACGCATACTGGGGAGAATACTTCAAGGCTAGACGATATTTATCCTAACATTATGGGTTTACTTTATATATGAATTGATATTCTAGGTTCTATTATGGTGTCTTATTAATTGTACAAGGAATTGGAAGGATTTGAATTTTATCATCCGTGCATTTTTCAAAAGTAATTGATTTTATTTCACCTATTGTTTCACATCAATACCCAAATTGTGTAGATTTTTATGTAAATAATATCACCTAATCCATTTTGGAACCATGTATCCAAGTCCACCATACTCCATTTACTGAAGGAATAGTGGTTTAGAATCTCTAAGAGGGGAATTCTAGAGAGCATTTGATTTCATATACTGAGATGAATCAAGAGTATGATCTTCATTAGGAGATCCTGACCCATAGTGTTAAGGTTGGGGGTGATAGAGAGGTAACAGTTCTAGTAGTTGAACCAAAAATAAGTGATATTTATCATCTATTTAAAATTATTTTTTTCACTTGATACTTATTTATCCTCCTATTTTAACATGAAGTGTCATTTTCATTTTAGTGTCATCGAATTCAACAACCGGGATTGAGATGGGGGATTATATGATAGTTCCACCAACATTGGAGGGAGAAGTTGAGATTATTTTAGAGGAAGTGGAACAAAGTGACTCAATGATTGCTCTGGTCCCAGATTATGTCTCTCCTACTGAAAAAGGTTCTAAGTCTAATTTGGAGATGTAATAATTTTTTCGGCCAACACGCCTCCTCATTTGGCGAGACATATGAAAGATAGTTAGGGAGTCACCCCTTTATCAAATTACATTACAAATTCACCCATCCCATAATGAAGCCATTCTTATGTGTTCCCCAAAAATATAAAAACATCCACCATAGCATAACCCATAAAATAAAATTGGATTATTAAACATCATTCCATCACAATTGATATAAAAAAAATGGATTTTGTAAAAAACATTCCATCATAATAAAATCAAATCATAGTAATAACAGATATAAAAATATAACCCTATTTAAAGACTATCATCTTATATGGAAAATAATTTTTATAAAACCATTGAAACTAATTCATGAGAAAAATATCCTTTCTTCTTCAAAAACATTTTCCTTCCTCAAAATGCCACTCAATTTTCAAAGAAATAATTTTATGTGAAAATAACTTTGTAAGATAATATGGGAAGATCCAAGGAAATATGGGATTGTGAAATCATAAACATCCATTCATTCCATACATGTTAAAAAAATTCTTCTCATACTTTTATTTGGAAAAGTAAAAAAGTACCTCGTAACAAAAACAAAAAATAATCCCATTCATACCGTTTAGTTAAAATTTACCAATGGGTAGAATTTAATTTAAAAAATTATGGAATAATATAAAGAATTTTTTGAAATACATATTTAGGAAACATGGACATAGATGATAAATATACCCCAGTAATTACTTTCAAATAAACAATCTCGGATAAAAATGAGTTTTGTAGAGTTTTACCTTACTTTAGGGATGATATCCTTCATATGTATCCAAAACATCTCTATAATGATTTAAATAATTTTATTGATTTATTCCAAAATCACAATCAATATTATTATAACATTTATGATCATATTTTCATCCATTTGTTAGTAACATTTCCTTGTTACTTGTTATTCGGGTATTAACTGCTTTATGTTCTTATGCATTTTTTGTCAGATGAGTTCTTATTAATATTGTTAATTTATAGTTATATCATTTATAGACTGATATTAGTATAATATATATCATATTTATTCATTCAATTCATGTATATAATCATGGTTCAATTAATATCATGTATAATGAATCACATCACATCATGGAGTAGGTCGACTGTACGTATGAACGATTGATGACATCATTCCCAAAATTATTGAATGGTATTGAAGTGGAAATTTTATGATATTTAACAATCATGTTATAAAAATAATATATATTTATTATTTCCATCATTATACCCATCCATGTAAGGTGGTGGTGAAAAACAGATTACACCACGACATGGAGACTGTAAGCCATATGTACGCATGTGCGGAGATTTCATTTTTTGTAGGATGGATAGAAGGTGGAATATGGTTGATTAATATTTATAATAACATATACGTATATGAGTGATACCAATTTTATTAATTTATAATTAAACAACTAATGAAGATGAAGTAGAAGAAGAAAGACATTTGAAAGAATTAGTAGAAGAGATTACCTCTTCCTTAACATGCTTCCTCTAAATCATTACTTATAGCACTAGAGTTGGTCTTTGAAGAGAAACATAACCTATAGAATGAAAATAGGGAAGATGAGAAGGAAAAAGGTTAGGGTTTTTCTGATCATGAAGGCTCAAAATGGAGTGAATAACTGAGAGAGGAGGTGCCCTTTTATAATTGAGGTGACAATCACTTTTGGAAAATTCATAAATAATAATTTATAATAAAATAAAAACATTCTCAAAAACCACCAAAATGACCCAATTTCGAAGAGGTTGATGTATTACACTTCCCTCAATTCACATTACCCTAGAATGGGTATAGGTTATAGAGACTAAGGTGGGAAAGAAAAAGGAGAGATGGGAGAGGGCTTAGGTGCCAATCCCCTACATGACCTAGTGTCTAGGAGGTAGAGAGGAGAAAGAGTGGAAACTCTTACAAGAAAGGATAAGGGACTAATATAAGAGGGATTCCATAAAATTGGTTCTATAGTAGGGAAGTAGGATTTCATTCCATGTCAAAAGAAAACACATGCGTAATCATTTCCCTCCCTTGTAATTGGAGGCTCTGGATCTCAGATAAGAGAAGGGGAGGACGTGGTCTTTACCATAGTATCTAAGACTGGGAACTCCCTGACACTATCCTTGGGGTAAGGGTACTCATGACCATTGGGATACACACTCACATGAAACCTAAGGAACCTGACTGGCCAACCAGACTAGTGCGGGAAATCTATGACCATAAGAATACAAAAGTGTGCCACTTTCCATGTTTATGTAAGTTAGAAGGCATTGGTGGGTGTTTCAATTTGTTCCTTCTTAGACAAGGAAGAAAAAATAAAATAGGAATTTTCATGAATGGATTTGAGTAATTCGTGAAGGGCTATTCGCGCAGGTCCTGGGTGCAGGCATGTCGCGTAGTGCTCAGGTAGAATTTAAAACGCTTCCCGTAGGGGGTCATAGAACTCCACAAGCTAGATATTTCTTAGAAAATGGACCAAAGGGGAAACAAAACTTGGGTGAGGCTTTATCCTGGGTTCCCCGGGTCTTCTCAAGTGTCTCTAAAAGGGTCTTGCATAGGTCCCTTTTTTGGGAGAGGGTCCTCACATAGGTGGTTTTTCTTTAGGGAAGAATTATCCTCATCCATATGTATTATTTTTTAGACCTTTAAGGGAATTTAGTTTTCACCTATCCTATTTAATTTTATTTTCTTTTAGGTATTGGAGAGTTACCAGAGATATTTTCGGAGACCTGGGTGAAGGTGGTGTACAATCAGAGCTCCAGGGTTTCTTTCAATTTTTTAGTTCGTCAAATGAGAAGCCTACGGGTACTATTTATAAGAAAATATGGTTCCCTAGACAAAGAAGGTTTTCCAAGTAGGTCCACGATGTAGGTTCACAGAGAATGTGTCTATAATAGGGGTGTCCTTCCCCTTTGTTCCGCACAGAGGTGCTAAACGGCCTTTGTACCATGCAGGGTTAGGTGTGTGTATGATGAATTGGGAAGTTCCCTTGGTTCTAGTTTAAGGATATTTAACACTTTAACATGCCAAGGTGCTCTTCATAATCGTTTCATCTTCCATTGATAAAACAAAGTGTCTACAAAATCCCCCCCTACTCAGGATTGGATCCAAATGAAAGAGGAGGGTATAGTGTTTAGGTAAAAAATGGAGAAAAGATTATAAATGGGGGAAATGGTGGATCAAATTAGTTTTCCATGTAGGTTATGTGGAGGAGGGACAATGTGAAGGTGTTGGAATTAGGTCTACAGTGTAGTTACACAACATAGACTGGAAATGTCTATAAATACCACTCCCCCCTTTGTCATTTTCATCACATTCCAAGTTTCAGATTTTTGCTCTCACAACATAGGTCATCTGTCCCACCACATCATGCATTTATTTCTAAAAGTTATCTTGAAGGTTCTATCAAGGTACATATACCTGAGTGATCAGGCCACACACAATCACCTTGCTGAGGAGCCTAGTTAAGGTATCTCATCAAGGGTCATGCATGAAGGACATAGTCAAAATATCTATACGGGGAGCCCTTGTCGAGGGTCCTAGATGAGTTATTTCCTTTTAAATTTTTTGGGATTCTTATATGATAAAATTTGAACCTTATTAAGTAAATATGTCAATTTATTGAGAGAAATCAGTACCTTATTACAAATTTTCAATGTCTTCTTCAATGATTGTAAATGAGTAAGTTGTTGTGCATTATTCTGAAATGATCAAAGCTATAAGGCCTTATTATTATGAAATCATTTAATATACTCTTCAATATATGGAAACATATATGATACCATATACACATGAGTACCCATGAAGTGACTTCCCACCTATATATGAGCACAAAATTCTGATGGATGCCCATATTCCTGCATTTTATGAAATACTTTATGACATCCTAGTTTGTGAAGCACATGAACTTCCCTTATGCTAACATCTCCTTGAAGGGTGTTTTTAACAGAGAAATAACATTCCCTATTGGTTGTATTATGAATAATAGTATCTGTATTATAGATATGAATCTACATATCAAAGATTTTATGCCTCATTGTTATGATTCAACCTTTCGTACTTCACTAACAGATCAAACAAAGGGCTAGAAGGAGGACTGGGACTTTCACTCTAAATGGGGATTCAGACCTGCCACCATTTTACTAAGAGAACTTTATGATGGAGGATAAATTTAAGAGACAATATAATCCCCACCCTAGGGATTACATCCATATGGGTAAGTGGATGAATATCTACATAAAATCAGTAGGAGATGGTCCTACTTACAGGAACCCTACTATTTTCCCCACTACAAAGAATTAGGTCACTTTTATCATATTATGGCCCATATTGGAGAAGGGTGAGTATCAATGTAGGGGTTATAAGTTCAAACCCATTATCGATGTGAAGATTCACCTAGTCGGCTTCCTCGCTATGTGGCTAAGAATTTAATTTCTCTCGATCCGTGAGTCCAATGGTGGTGTGAGGCCAGGGACTTTCGTTATCACAGCCAAATTAGAAAATCAAAAGTACATAGTGTTGGGTACCCCTATTATGGAAAAATATTTATTGTTGTTTCTACATAAATAAAATATAAAGGACCCATTTATAATTTCAGGTCCATTTAAGGTGTTTGGGGGGTAGATTGCAACAAATTTTATCTCATATACAGTGTTTAGATCAGTTAGAATCCCCGATAGATTGTTCAGAAAGTCTTTGAGATGAAGCCTCTGAACTTGAATAATGATGAAGTTATATGGGCTTTGAATGTATCTGGAGACTTTAATTTCTTCCCATATGGTAACCCACTATCTTGGATGTTTATTGATGATTGTAGGAAGAATAATTATAAGTTGATGTCATACATGATAGCATTCATGGATTGAGTATTGGTAGCCCATATTGACAGTGAAATCATCTGTGAGGCTTATGCTCTTTATTTTTATGATATCCAATTTAAATGTTTTCCATTGTCAAGAACCATTCCCCCTATTCATTTTAGGATTAAGAAATACCTGATGGTATCTCGAATGTTATGGATCATGATGTCTCTGGAGGTATCCAAAATTTCAATCAAACTACCTCCATCATTGGAATAAATTTTGATGGAGACTAGATATGAGAAGGAATGTATTTCTTCATACCATCAGGGGCATTGAAAGAATGAATTTATCAGGTGGGATCTATAAATCTGATTTTCATGGTATGAGTGGTAAAAAGGATCGAGACAAATATGATTCGGAGGCTTCATAGCCATCAAAACATTCTTAGATAAATTACACCAAGTAGGCTAGGGTTGGGAAGAAGACACCTCTAGTTCCAAGGAGGTTTAATCATCATCGTTAGGAAGAGGTTCCTATATTATCCCATCATTATTCTGAAAGATAAAGGAGGCCTAAAGAGGCTTCCCAATCCAAGGGTGTCGAGTCTTCTTCACGACTAGCTATATCAGAGCGAAACTATATGTGGCCCTTAGTGATTGAATTTTGGGAGAACATGATTCGCAATGTTGGGGATGCATGGGAGTTTCAAAAATATAATTTTTTAATCCTAGAGTTGGGTGATATCAAGTAAACTTCTGATTTACACCTTGATAAATAATTGGATGAGGTAACGAAGTATTTCCTTGAGCTAGAGGCTTTTATATAGCAACTGGTGATCATGTCCGGACCTCAAAGTGAGTTGTTAACATGCTGGACCAAGGAATACTTGAAGGTATAACTATTCATTCCAGGGAGCAATGGGACATTTACATTAACCATGATGGAATATTATATTTTCTTCTTTCCCTTTCCCACTCTTTCACCCACTATCATTACTCATGAGGGGATTTTATTTTGCAGCTTGAAATAGGAGGAGGAGGAGAAGGAGCTGTAGTAGAGGTGTCTGGGTCACCAAAGAATAGGTCGAAATGAACCCCTATTAAGGTAGTGGATGTGGACCTTAGGTCCCCAAAACAATCCCCTGGTCAAAGGAATATCGTGGAGGTTATGGTAGGGGGAACTCTCCAGCCATCACCTCAAGTTTCTATTGCCAATAAGAGTAGTACTTGCTCTTCTATATCTCATTAGAGGAAGTGGAATAGGTCATTATAGTTGGTATGAAAAATGAATCACAATATGTTTTTGTGCTATCATATGATATTAAAAATTGATTGACATACCTTTCTAACCTTTATTATATTTTTCAGAATCTACATCGATTTTTTCCATTAAGGGATCTGGTATCGGTCCTTCAAGGATTGAGGAAGAAACTCAGGGGGAGGTATATATTTATGTTGATGAATCCATTATTTTGATAGAAAAAACATCAAGAAGTGAGGCTGAGTCTTCCCCCACTTTCACATAGGGGGAATAAGGTCGCTGTAATGTAAAATTCACTCTTTGATGTGTTACGTATAACTTATAATTTTCATACACTCATGATATTTCAGAACCCTCACATACACCATAGGGGAAATCTATATTCAATGTTGGCCCTACTGCAGCTATGGAAGGGGATGATATAGATTTTAGGTGATCAATAAAGGTGTTGACACTGACCCTAACTCTACAGGGGATGATGATATTGGGATTTCTGTGTAGTCAGTAGTGGGGATCCTCGGTGGGCCAATTCGAGTTCTGAGCAACCTACCTCGGTTACCCATACTAGTGAGAATACTACAAGGCTTGACGATATTTATCCTAACATTATGGATTTACTTTATATATGAACTGATATTCCATGTCATATTATGGTGTTTTATTACTTCCACAAGGAATTAGAAGGATGTGAGTTTTATCATCCTTGCATTTTTCAAACATAATTGATTTTATTTCACCTATTGTTTCACATCAATACCCAAATTGTGTAGATTTTTATGTAGAGAATATCATCTAATCCCTTCCAAAACCAGGTATCCAAGTCCACCAAACTCCTTTTACTGAAGTGACAATGGTTGAGAATCCCAATGTGTGGAATTCTAGGGAGCATTTGATTTTATCTATTGAGAAGAATCAAGAGTATGATTTTCATTAGGGGATCGTAACCCCTAGAGTTAAGGTTGAGAGTGCTAGAGAGGTACCAGTTCTAGTAGTTAAACCAAAAATAAGTGAGATTCATCATTTATTTCAAATTATTTTTTCCCTTGATACTTATTTATCCCCTTATTTTAACATCAAGTGCCATTTTCATTTCAGTGTCATCGAATTCAACAACCGGGATTGAGATGGGCGATTATAAGATAGTTCCACCAACATTGGAGGGAGAAGTTGAGATTATTTTCGAGGAAGTGGAATAAAGTGACTCAGTAAGTGCACTGGTCCCGAATTATGTCTCTTCTACTGAAAGAGGTTCTGAGTCTAATTTGGAGACGTAATGATTTTTTCGGCTAACACACCTCCTCATCTAGTGGGACATCTGAAAGATAGTCAAGGAGTCACCCCTTTATGAAATTACATCACAAATTCACCAAACTCTATTCATGATTTCCATGATGGGATTTGGAATATTTAATTACTGCAAGATCCATAATATGTTGAAGTTAATGAACTGACAAAGGGAAGAGGAACAAAGAGAGTAGAAGGCTGAGGTGGCTGGCTAGTTTGAGGAACTGTGTGTTTCTACAATCCAGGTTGAGGATATCCATTCCAAGGATATGGAGGAGTATTAGAATTTCCTCAATGAGAATTTTGCCCCAATAATGCACCTCAAATAAGAATTAAATGCATTATGAGAATAGGTAGACCAAATCCATTAATCTTTAGAAGGTGCTTTAGCATGAAGGAGAGTTGTTGTTAGCACTGAACAAGAGTGGCTCCGTAAAGCTGAGGAGGGAGATACTAAACAAATGGATGAGCTTCAAAAAGATTCAATTGTTTCCCTGGGTACACTTAAACTTCTCAAGGCCCATATTGAGGATAAACTATAAAATTTGGTTGTGAGGATTCGACAAGTCTAAGTTCTTCTTCATTTTAGAACAAATTAATAGATTTTATTTTGTTCCAAATCACTTGTGTCTTCATACCTATTCTCTTTTTGGGAGTATAATATAAACTGAAACTGATTTTCATAAAAAATATCTTTTTTCCATACACTTTCAATCATGAAAACATGGGTGGGGAGAA
This sequence comes from Viscum album, assembly GCA_963277665.1. Classification (NCBI taxonomy): domain Eukaryota; kingdom Viridiplantae; phylum Streptophyta; class Magnoliopsida; order Santalales; family Viscaceae; genus Viscum; species Viscum album. The sequence continues at coordinate 2,093,695,985 of OY728152.1, forward strand.
TGCTCTATTTGTTTCCAAGCCTTGTGGTCTAGTGAGTGTAGCTTGAATTTTTCTAGGTTTATATGGAAAACCCTACAAAATTTGTGTCTCTTATTTCATTACCCTATTTTTAATAAGATAAATATGAAGGAGAATTAGCGAGAGAGATTTTTATTTTTCTCAGACCTCCCATTTTGGGTGTTTAGTTAAATGAGTTTTTCACCTTTTATCTTTTATCACTCAATATTTTGTCTAAACCATGTAGAGCACATGTTTAATGAGCTCAGAATTAATTTTTTTTTATAGATTTCCCTTTTTGGAATTTCAACCTTGTGAGTACTATATCACTTTTTTTTGGGTATTTTAAACTCATGAATTTCATACTAATGAGGCTAGTTTTTAAGGTAGAATATATTTGACCATAGATTTTGAAATAATGACCCAAACATGGCTTGTGGGCCAAGAATGTTCCTAAATTATTCAGATCTTAGATAGGGAATATTCAGTGATGATTTGGTGGTTCCCAAATAAAAAACATGATATTCACAAATAGAGGAAGTATCTTCAGAGGACAATGTTACCACTGGTTGAAAAACACATTTTTGTGCAGTTTTATGAAAATCCAACTGGGGTGCATATTGCATAGTCAATAGCACCATACTTTGGATGACATGCCCCAAAATTTTTGAGCAACTTATGAAATGTCAACTTTGGAGTGTTATAACATAGTAATGTCAAAAAGTTCTCAGGAATTCTGACATTCCAGTACTGATGGTTGGGGTTTAGTATTTGGATTTCTTAAGACCATGATGGTTGGTTTCACCAATGGAAGGGGTCTGAGAATGAAGTGAATATTTGTATTGGCAGTGGCCATTAATGTGAAACCACTCCTATATGAATTTAACTCATGTGAATGAGGGTAAATTTAATTAGACTGTCAATTCCAAGGGGAAGTCCCCTTTTTGAAAACAGAAAAGGTATCATGAATTTTATTTTCATGAGATCAGGACATTGGCCATATTGTTTAAATTCATAAAACAAGCACATTATGCTATGTAGTTTAAATTCATATAATGAGGAAATTATATTATTTAGTTTAAATACCTACTACAGGGGAATTATGTTCTGTAGTTTAAAGTCATACTATAAGGACATTATGCTATGTAGTTTAAAGTCAAACCATAAGGATATTATATTATTTAGTTTAATGTCATACCACAAGGACATTGTGATATGTATTTTAAAGTCACTTTGCAAGGAAGTTATAATATGTAGATTAAAGTCATACCATAAAGACATCATGCTTTATAGTTTAAAGTCATACAATAAGGACATTAGGGGGATATAATTTTAGGTATTTAGCTTTAATAGAAGGATTGGAAATTCTCCCATTCTTAGTAATTTTTCTGTAAATGTACAACCATCACATGAAATAAGAGGAGAACGTTGTAAGTTGTGATTTGAGGATTACAGGATCCAAATAGCGGTATGGGAAAAATGGCTTATGGAGTTAGAGGAGGTATCTCCCAAGGATGAATTTGCCACCATTTAACAAACCTATTTTTTGGTCTGCTTTATGCAAGGACAACTAGGGAACATACTATATAAGAAATAGTGGTATCCTTTGGTGGACAAACTCTGAAATTTTTGAGCGAATTAGGCAAAACCAACTGGGTCATATTACAACATATTCAGGAAAATATTTCCTCAATAATTATAAAATTCTATCTTTAAAGGCCAATGATATATTATTCATATTCGGATCTCCCCAAGCATAGAGATTGGTTTATGAAGGAAAGTATATAACATCCTATACTTTACATGTAGATATTACTTCAATATTGAAGAATATTTATTACATAACATAACTAAAACCACACCAATACCGAATAGGTTTAGTGTATTTAGAAATGGGGAAACATAAACAACAAGTTCATAAAATATCAACATTGTCACCTTCTTATTTCTTCAAAACTAGACTCCTTTTTGACATATCTTAATTAATACCCTTTTTCATGACTTGGGAAAAAGAAAATTATTAAGGGGTGAGATCAAATGCTCATTAAGGGTAAACAAGGGAAATATTAATCATATCATAATCAAAAGAAATAATATTTGGAAATCTTATCCTACATATAAAAGATCAGAATATCAGGTTAGGGGATAAATCATAAAAGTGGAATGTAATACCAATATTGATAACATAAGACATGAAATTTTTTGGCATACACACATAAGCATAGAATATCATTTAATTTTAGTCAAGGATCATTTACAAGACCATTATAGTGAAAAAATAACATTACTGAACCAAGTACACTCCTCATTCCATCCCTGTATTACTAAACCAGATTTACATGACATTCCTGTCATGTCTATCTCATGAGATATAAATTTTTACCCAATTATTTGGAGGGAGATATAGGTCCCACACATCCCATAATGAAACATTCTTATGTGTTCCCCAAAATCATAAAAACATCCCCCATAGCATAACCTATGGAATAAAATGGGTTTCTTAAACATCATTCCATCATAATTGATATAAAAAAATGGATTTTCTAAATAACATTCCATCATAATAAAATAAAATCATGGTAATAACAGGGATAAAAATATAACCCTATTTAAAGAGTGTCATCTTATATGGAAAATAATTTTTATAAAACCCTTAAGGTTAATTCATGAGGAAAATATCCTTTCTTCTTCAAAAATATTTTTCTTCCTCAAAATGCCAAACAATTTTCCTAGAAATAATTTTATGTGAAAATAATCATATAATATAGTATGGGAAGCTCCAAGTAAATATTGTATTATAAAATCATAAACATACATTCATGCCATAAAAGGTAAAAAACATTCTTCTCATACTTTTTTTAGAAATGTCAAAAAGTACCTCGTACCGAAAACGAAAAAATATTCCATTCGAACCATTTAGTAAAAATTTACCAATGGGTACAATTTAATTTAAAAAATTATGGAAGATTATAAATAATATTTTGAAATGCATATTTAGGAAACATGGGCATGGATGATAAATATACCCCAATAATTACTTACGAATAAACAATCTCAGATAAAAATGAGATTTGAAAAGTTATACCTTACCTTAGGGTTGATATCCTTTGTATGTATCCAAAACATATCTATAATGATTTAAATAATTTTTCTCATTTATTCCAAAATCATAATCAATTTTATTTTAACATTTATGATCATATTTTCATCTGTTTGTTAGTAACATTTCATTGTTACTTGTTATTCAGGTATTAACTTCTTTATGTTCTTATACATTTTTTGTCAGATAAGTTCTTATTCATCTTTTTATGTAATAGTTATTCATTTACAGATTGATATTAGTATAATATATATCATATTTATTTATTCAATTCATTTATATAATCATGGTTTAATGAAGATCATGTATAATAAATCTCATCACATCGTGGAGAAGGTCGGTTGTACGTATGCACGAGTGATGAAATCATTCCCAAAATTATTGAATGGTATTGAAGTGAAAAGTTTATTATATTTAAAAATAATGTTATAAAAATAATATATATTTATTATTTCCATCATTATACCCATCCATGTAAGGTGGTGTTGAAAAACAAATTACACCATGGTGTGGAGACAATAAGCCGTACGTACGCACATGCGGTGATTTCATTTTTTGTAGGATAGATAGAAGGTGGAATATGATTGATTAATTTTTATAATAACATATCTGTATATGAGTGATACCAATTATATTACATTATAATTAAACAACTAATGAAGAGGAAGTAGAAGAAGAAAGATAATTGAAAGAATTGGTAGAATAGATTACCTCTTCCTTAACATGCTTCCTCAAAATCTCTTCTTATAGAACTAGAGTTGGTCTTTGAAGATGAAAAGAACCTATAGAATGAAATTTGGAAATTTGATAAGGAAAAAAGGTTAGGGTTTTTATGATCTTTAATGCTCAAAATTGAGTGAATAGGTGAGAGAGGAGGTTTACTTTTATAATTGAGGTGAGGGGCACTTTTGGAAACTTCATAAATAATAATTTATAATATAATAAAACCCTTCTCAAAAACTACCAAAATGTCCCAATTTCAAAGATGAAATGAGAGAGGGTTTTAATATCATCAACCAATAATTTTTTTACAAGTTATTTTATCAATGTAAACCATATATTTGTAATTGACACTTAGTTATTCTGTTTAATTTTAATTGGGGTAATAATATTTTAAATATTTAATGGTTATAAATATTTTCTTATATGGTGTTAATTGAACATAAATGGATATTTAATGAAATTTTAGATCTTATAATTATCACTTGGTAATTGTTAATTATTTTTTATTATTTTTAAATAATTTAATAAAATTTTAATTTTATAAAATACCAATAGTTTCAATTTCGACAGTATTCATTAATTTGACATTAAATAGAATACAGAAAGAAGACAAATTCGAAAAAAAATATTTAATACTCTCCTAATAATTCATATTCACCTATAAAATTCTTATATAAAATTAATTAGTTCATATGATATTTATTTTAATATTATTAAATTTTGTTTTGATATTTCTGTTAATAAAATAATTTTTTAATCACTATTGTGTCATCATTAATGGTGAATTTTTAATCCCTAAAAATTATAAATAACTTAAAATTATGTAGATAATTATTTTATATTTCTATAGGCCATATATAGTCAATATTATATCCTACTTATCCATATATTAAAATTAATATACTTATATAAAATGTGATTGTGACATTTTGTTACATTCATTAGCTGTTATTACATTCATTTCATATTCATAGGTAAGTGGACATAAAGTGATTAAATTTTAAAAAATAGATAATAAGGATAAAATTTAGTCATATAATAGGATTGTTATAGGTGTTATGTTAATTTTAAAATATTATTTTTACATTTAATTACCTGATTTACCTTTAACCATGGTAATAAAAAAATTACCAAAGTCATTATTTGTAAATTCCCAAAATAAAATTAGCCTATTAAAATAATCTATACCTACTAATTAAAAATATGGAATCCATTTTTAATATTTCAAAAAACAAAATTTGTAGTAATTAATTTAAAATTAATCCTGTTTTTGAAATGAGAAAACAAATTTTAAAAGTTAAATTATTGTAATTGATTGAAATGTTTTTACATATGAATTTAATGTAAAATTAATTCCAATGACCTAAATTATATTAAATGGTAAAAAAATATTCTATTAATACTTTTAATCCATTCAATAATATAATTTAACCATATATATTATTTCAATGAAAGAAGTTATTTTCAACTAAAATTTAGCGTATTTTTACTATTCATCAAAACCTGAAAGTTATCAGAAAAATATTTGAAATTCATCCAAAGTAAATTTTTATATCCTAATTAAATATAAGATGCTTATTTTTTTTAAATAAAAATTATTAATATGTCAAAATATTAATTTAAAATGGGTTCTCTATTCTAAGGCGTAAAATTAAACTTTAAAAAAATGGGTTTTTATACGTCAAATAGGGTTTTATTCATTCCATTTGAATAAAATATCCATTGGATGAATATAAAAAATATATTTTTTAAGTATATGACACATACATAACACATTAATTTCATTGGAAAAGGTAATTCACTAAAAAATACAAATAACTAATTGATTTATATTTTTAATAAATAATTGATGGCCAATAAATTCACAATGCATTTTCATAAGATAGTTATAATTATTCTTGCTAACCTAACTGCTAGGATATAATGATAATTTTATAATATTGTAATCTTGTGGTTTATTTAAACTCACGATTGTGTTCAAATAAATTTACTGAAGAATAAAAGTTATTTAAATAAAATATTTCATAAAAACATCTGGGTGTTACATTCTACCCCCTGTAAAACTAAATTTCACCCTCAAAATTCAACACTAGGAAACCAACAGATGAGGATACCTCTCCCTAATTATATTCTCAAGTTACCATGTATCTTCTTTAAATTGGTGGTTCCTCCATAAAACTTCAACCAAGAGAGTGGTCATGTTTCATTGAACTTTTTTGCTATGATCCAGAATCTCTATCAGTTGTTCTTCATAAGAAAAATATTTCTCCAGCGGTATAACTTCTGAGCTTAGTACATGTGAAGGACCGGGTATGTACTTTCTCAAGAGAGACACATGGAACACATCATGATCTTTAGAGAGATTCTGTGGAATCTCTAATCGGTATGCTACCTTCCCAACACGATCCATAATTTCAAAAGCACTGATATACCTAGGTATAAGCTTGCCCTTCTTTCCAAATCTCATTACTCTCTTCTAGGGAGATATTTGTAAGAAAACCTTATCACTCACTTCAAACTATAGGTATTTTATATTGTTGTCAGAAAAACATTTTTTTCGACACTAAGCTGCTCTTATGTGTTTTTGAATAGATCTGACCTTTTATGCCATTTCATCAATAAGATTAGGTCTTAATAACTTTATTTCCCCAATTTCATCCCATAATGTTTATGTTCTACACTTATTTCCATAGAGGGATTCATAACGAGCCATCTTAATACTGGAGTGAAAGCTATTATTGTAAGAAAATTACACCATTAGTAAGTGTTTATCCCAACCAACTTAGAAATCCATAGATCAGGCTCTCAATATGTTTTCCATATTTTGAATTTTTCTCTTAGACAGACCATCCATTTGAGGATGATAAGCAGTGATGAAACTTAATTTTATATCCAAATCATGTTGAATACTTCACCAAAACATTGAGGTAATCCTCATATCCTGATCAGATATAATGGAAAGTGGAACTCCATGAATTCTTACCAATTCCATTACATGTATCATGCTAAGCTGATTAAGAGAGAAATCCTCTCTAATAGCAATAAAGTGAGCTGACTTCGTAAGGAAATCAACTATAAAAAAGATTGAATTATTACCTTTGGATGTTTTGGGATGTATGATGACAAATAACATTGTGATGTTTTTCCATTTTATTCCGGTATGGGTAATGGTTGTAACATTCCCTTAGATTTTTATCTCTCAACCATAACTTGCTGACAAACAAAGCAACAAGAGACATATTCAGCAACATATCTTCATGCCATCCCACCAGAAGTACTCTTTTAGGTCTCTGTACATATTTTTTATTCTAGGGTGAATAGATAATGAAGAACTATGAGCCTTATCCAATATCTCCTTCTTTAATTTTTAAGGGAGGAATAAAAACCTAGTTCCCAAACCTTATTATTTCATCACAATCAAGGTTGAATTCAGGAATATTCCTCAAATTCTTTTGTAAATCTACATATTCTTTCTATGAATCCTTAATCTTCACTTGTACTGGTGGTTGAACATTCATTTTAGAAAGATAATATTTCTCCCCTTCCATTAAAATTTCCATATCCATCCTTTGAAAATCCATAAATATTGGATCATTCGAGATCCTTATCACGAATAAGCTAGCATGGTCTTTTCGACTCAAAGAATCTTCCACCTTATTCACTTTTCTAGGATGTTAATGTATTGAGTAGTTGAAATATTTAATCAACTCCAACCATGTTATTTGGCACATATTCAGCTCTTTTTTGTGTGAAAATATACTTTAAAATTTTATGATCAGTATAAATATCACACCTTTCACCATAAATATAATGCCTCTATATTTTTAATGAAAATATTACCACAGATAACTCCAAATTACGAGTTGGGTAATTTTTCACATGGATTTCAACTACCGTGAGGAATAATCTATCACCATTTACTTTTTCATGAGAACACAACCAACCCCTTCTTGGATACATCACTATAGATCAGAAATCATTCTCCACTACATGGTATTGTGAGAACAGGTGTAATGGCTAACCTTATTTTTAGCTCTTTGAAATTCTATTCTCATTCCCCCATCCAAACGAACTTAACTCCTTTCAGAGTCAACTTAGTGAGTGGATTAGATAATCATGAAAAATCATTCACAAAACGTCGATAATATCCATCCAAGCCCGAAAAACTTCAGATCTCAATTATCATTGTTGGTCTCGACCATCTTTCAATAACCTCTATTTTTGATGGATCCATAAATATCCCCTCCCTTGAAATTATGTGGCCCAAGAATGACAATTTTTGAATCCAAAATTCACACTTGGTAAATTTTTCAAAAAACCTATCTTTTCTCATGGTCTTAAGTATAATTTTAAAGTGATCTTCTTGTTCTTCATTTCTCTTTGAATAGATAAGAATATCAACCATAATTTCTACCATAAACTGGTCAATATAATCTCCAAAGAATCTATTCATTAGATCCAAGAATAAAGTAGGGGAATTAGTAATACCAAAATGAATCACTATAAATTCATAGTTTCCATATCTTGTACGGAATCCCATATTTGGTATATCCTCCCTTTTAACCCTTAATTGATGATATCCTGAATGAAGATCAATCTTGGAAATGAATTGAGGTCCACATAGTTGGCCAAATAATCCATCAATGTAGGGAAGAAGATATTTTTTCTTGATAGTGTTCTTGTTAAGTTCTTGATAATCAATGTAGAGTCTCATTGATCAATCTTTCTTCTCAACAAACAGAACATGTGCACCACAAGGTGACGCAATAGGGCATATGAATCCCTTATGAAGATTATCTTGGAGTTTCTTCTTCAATTACTCTAACTCAATTTGGGTCATTTTATATGGTGTCTTTAAAATAGGTATAACATATGGTATAAGTTCTATTGAAAAAAAATTTCACGATTTGGTGGAAGACCTGCTACTTTTTTGATAAATACATCATAAAACTTCTGTAGAATGGGAATATTCTTAATCATGAAATTCTCCCTAACCATTTTAGATAAATAACCTTTATTTATATGAATAAAGACACATAATATGGAAGAAATTTCTACTGGAAGGTTTTATACATATTTACATTGATTGATGATCATAGATTGATCTTGAATAAGAAATGTGACACTCCTTCCTTGGAAATTGATATGAGATCCATATAAAGAATACAAACCCTTTCCAAGAATCACATCAAACTACACTATAGGATGGATCAAAAGATTTATAGGAATCACTTTCCCACAAACTTCAACTGGAGAAGAATTATAAACATTTGATGTGGCCATTTTTTCATTAGGAGTTGTCACAGCTAACTCAACATCTAATTGTTGAGGTACAACGGTGATACCCTTATAATTGTTTTTAGAAATAAAATAGTGGGTGGATCCAGAATCAAATAAAACATTTTCTAATTTAGAGTGGATGGTAAGTTCACTTTTCACCACTTCATTCTCCTACCCGACATCACCGATAGTGATTGCATGTGACCTTCCATTATCATTTGTCTTAAGAGTTTGTTGACGTCCATCATCATGAATAACCCTTAGATTAGGGCATTGATTGGAATAATTCCCCATTTACTTGAAATTTTATCATTAAAGTGTAAAAGGTGTATTCTGTGTAGCCCATTCCTTTTTTCATCATTCGACATCTTTTTACCATCACTTTAGCATTCAACTGCTCAATGACCTTCTTTTCCACACACAAAAAATTTTCTAGTCCCTTTTAGATAATTCCCTTCACGATTCTTTCCATAATATGAATTCCAATCACCATCTCAACCTTGAGATCACATCAAACAATTTCCTCATAAATATTGAAGTCCCTTATGGGAAATTCCCTTTAGAGACTTGGTTTTAAGACACTAAAGAATCAATCAATTTTATAATCATGTTGGATAATAATTCCAGAATCATACCTTGCAAGTCTCATACAATTTGCCTCGTAGGTACCAAAAAATTCCTCATCCTTTTTCTCAAGTTCCAGGAAATACTTCTCCATATTTATTAAATAATACAAGGAATATATATATTTAAAAAAAGTTCTTGAACTCATCCCATTCCATGGACTCAATTTATTCTCTTTACCTTGTAATATTGATAAGATTCCACTATTGATCTGCTTCACCTTCCAAACGATAGTCTGCTAAGATGAATTTATCATGTTCAGAACATTGTAGAATTTAATATATATTTTTAGTGGTACTTATCTATTGTTCATCCACTAATGGATCAGAAGACCCACTGAATGAAGGTGGACGCTGCCTTATTATGTATTCAATAGAATGTTTCTCCCTACGTTGCTCATTTATATGTCTGGAATGATTCATAGATTGAGAAAGTTGTGTGAGCATGGATATAAGATTTTTTATTCCATCTCCCTTAACAGTTGGTTTCTCAGGGGGAAAATTATTGCATTTCCCGTCACATTCAGCATTAACATGGTTCCTTCAGGTTCTGGACATTGACTAAAACCAAGAAGCATAGTGTGAGAAACACTAATAATAATGGGAAAAACACATAATTAAAGAGTAAAATATCAATTTAGAAAAATTTATGTTTTATCCTAGATTATTCATGAACATATCTAAAACACTAGGATAGGATTATAACTTATACTTAAACATATCCTTAGTGTTCTTACTAAGGATTTCTCATTCTAGTTTACAATGGTTAACTATACATTTTCTTTGACACCATATATAACGGACCATACTTTACATGTAGATATAACATCAACATTATATTATATTTATTACATAACATAACAAAAACCAAGCCATGACTGAATAGGTATAGTGTCTTTAGAAACAGGGAGACATAAAAAATTGGTTCATAAAACATCTACATTGTCTCCTGCTTACTTCTTCAAAACTAGACTCCTTTTTGACATATCTTATATAATAACCTTGTTCATGACCAGGGGAAAAGAAACATATTAAAGGGTGATCTAAAACGCTCAGTAAGGGTAAACAAGGTAAATATCAATCATATCATAATCATAATAACCTAACATTTAGAAATCTTATCCTACATATAAATGATTAGAATATCATGTCATGGGATAAATAATAAAAGTGCAATGTAAACCCAATATTCATATCATAATACATGAAATTTCATAGAATACACACATAAGCATATATAATCACTTCATTTTAGTCAAGTCTCATTTCCAAGACCATCATAGCGGACAAATTCCATTACTTAACTAAGTTTACACATCCTTCCAACCCTGTATTACAGAATGAAATTTACTTACTATTTCAGTCATGTCTATCTCACGAGATATAAATATTTACCCAATGATTTGGAGGGAGATATAGGTCCCAACCATCTCATAATGATACCATTCTTACGTGTTCCACAAAAACATAGAAAAATCCCCATAGCATAACCCATGAAATAAAATGTGATTCTTAAACATCATTCCATCATAATTGATATAAAACAAATGGATTTAATAAATAAAATTCCATCATAAAAAATCAAATAATAGTAATAATAAGGATATAAATATAACCCTATTTAAAGATTGTCATCTTAGATGTAAAATAATTTTTAGAAAACACTTGAATTTAATTCCGGAGGAAAATATCATTTCTTCTTCAAAAAAGTTTTCATCCCTCAAAATGCCACACAATTTTAAAAGATATAATTTTATGTGAAAATAAAATTTTAATATTTTAGGGGAAGCTTCAAAGAAATATGGTATTATGAAATCATAAAAATCCATTCATGTCATACAAGTTAAAGAAAACATTCTTCCCATACTTTTGCCGAAAAAGTAAAAAAGTACCTCATACCTAAAATGAAAAAGGATTCCATTCATACCATTTAGTAAAAATTTACCAATAGGTAGAATTGACTTTAAACAATTATGGAAGAATATAATGAATATTTTTAAATACATATTTAGGAAACATGGATGTGGATTATAAATATACCCTAGTAAATACTTACAAATAAACAATCTTAGATAAAAATGATATTTAGAAGTTATCCCTTAACTTAGGTCCGATATCCTTCACATGTATCCAAACCTACTGTATAATGATTTAAATAATTATAATGATTTATTACAGAATCATAATCATTTTTATGATTACATATATGATTATATTTTCATCCATTTGTTAGTAAAATTTCATTGTTGCTCGTTATTCGGGTATTAGCTACTTCATGTTTTTATGCATGTTTTGTAAGATAAGTTCTTATTAATATGTTTATGTAACAGTTATATTATTCATATAATGATATTAGTATAATATATATCATATTTATTCATTCAATTCATGTATATAATCAGGGATTAATGGAGATCATGTAGAATAAATCGCATCGCATCGTGGAGACGGTAGGTCGTACGTACGCACGAGCAATGATATCATTCCCAAAATTATTGAGTGGTAATGAAGTGTACGATGTATGATATTTTAGATTAATGTTATAATAATAATATATAGTTATTATTTCCATAATTATACCCATAAAATTAAGGTGGTGCTAAAAAATATATTACACCATAGCGTGGGGACGGTAAGTTGTACGTTCTCATGTCTGGAGATTTCATTTTTTGTAGGATGGATAGAAGGTGAAATATGATTGTTTTATTTTTATAATAACATATGATTATATTATTTATACTATTTTTTACTTTATAATGAAACAAATAATGAATATGATGTAGAAGAAGAAATAAGTTTGAAAGAATCAGTAGAATTGATTGCCTCTTCGTTGACGTACTTCCTCTAAATCACTTATTAGAGCACTAGAGTTGGTCTTGGAGATGACCAGAACCTCTAGAATGAAAATAGGGAAGTTGAGAAGGAAAAAGGGAAGGGTTTGGTCGAGCTTTAAGGCTCAAAATGGAGTGAATAAGTGAGGGAGGAGGTTCCCCTTTATAATTTAGGTGAGGGGCACATTTGGAAACTCAATAAATAATAATTTATAATAAAATAAAACCCTTCCCCAAAACCTCCAAAATATCCCAATTTTGAAGATGAGATGATATAGGGATGTAATATTATCAACCAATAAATTTTGGAAAAGTTAGTTTTTCAATTTAAACTGTATACTTTTAATTGGCACATAGTTATTCTATTTAATTTTAATTATAGTAATAACATTATAAATATTTATTGGTTATAACTATTTACTTATATAGTGTTAATTGACCATAAATAGATATTTTTTTGACATATTTGATCTTATAATTATCACTTTTTAATTTTTAAATAATTTTTTATGATTTTAAATAATTTAATAAACAGTTATCTTTATAAAATATCAATAGTGTCAATTTTTATACTATTCATTTATTTGGATTTAAATAAAATCCAAACAAAAGATAATTTAGAAATAAAATATTTAATACACTCTTATCATGTGATAGTCACCTAGAAAATTCACGAATCACATTAATTAGTTCATATGATATTTCTTTTAATATTTTTAAAACCATTTTTTTGATATTTTTTTAATAAAATAATTTTTTCATCACTATAGTATCATCATTAATGATACTTTTTTAATCTCTAAATATTATAAATAAATATCTATGATGTATTTAATTATTTTAACTTTATATAGACTATATATAGTTGATATTATCTTCTATTATCCATATATTAAAATTAATATACTTTTATAAAATGAGATTCTGACATTTTGTCAAATTCATTAGTTTTTAATACATTCATTTCATATTCATAGGTATGTGGCCATTAAGGTAATTGTATAGTATTATTTTTACTTTTAATTAACTAATTTACCTCTAACCATTGTAATAAAAATAATTATCAAAGTCACTATTTATAAATCCCAAATATAAAAGTAGCCTATTAACATAATTTGGACCTAATAATTTCAAATAATGAATGTATTTTTCAAAATTCAAAACAAGGAATTTGCAGTAATTAATTTAAAATTAACCCCATTGTTGAAATGATAAAACATCTTTTAAAAGTTAAAATATTACAAAAGATTTAAATGTTTTTACATCTGAATTTATAGTAAAATTAATTCTAATTACCTACATTATATTAAATGGTAAAAATATATTATTTTTATAATTTGAAACCGTTGAATAATATAAATTATCCTTATAAATTATTTTAATGAAAAAAGTTATTTTCAATTAAAAATTAGTGTATTTTTACTGTTCATCAAAATATGAAAGTTATCAGAAAAATATTAGAAATTCATCCAAAGTAAATTTGTATATCACACATAAAAATAACATGTTTATTTTGTCATATAAAAATTATTAATGTGTCAGAATCTTAATATTAAAGGGGTTCTCTATTCATAGGTGTAAAATCAAACTAAAAAAATGGGTTTTCATAAATCAAATAGGGTTTTATTCATACCATATGACTAAAATATCCATTATATGAATATAGAAAATATTTTATTAAGTATATAACACATATATAACACATTAATTTCATTAACAAAGGTTATTCACTCAAAAATACAAATATCTAATTGATATACATTTTTCATAAATAATTGATAGCCAATGAATTTGCAATGTATTTTCATAAGTTAGTTAGAATTATTCCTGGAAAACTAACAGCTAGGTTATAATGGTAATTTTATAATAAGGGCATCTCTCGGTTCGTTTAAACTCATAATTCTTGTGAAGAGAAAGCTACCAATGAATAAAAATTATTTAAAGAAAATATTTCATACAAAATTTGGGTGTTATATTCTACCCCCTTAAACTGAATTCTGCCCTTGAAATTCATCACAGAGAAACAAAAATATTAGGATACCTCTCCCGCATCATATTCTCATGTTTCCATGTAGCTTATTTATATTGGTGGTTTCTCTATGAAACTTTAACCAAGCGAGTCGTCTTGTTTCATAGGACTTTTTTGCTACGATCCAGAATCTCTATTGGTTGTTCTTCATAAGAAAGATCTTTCTCCAATGATATGAATTTTCAGTTTAGTACATGTGAAGTATCGGGTATGTATTTTCTCAGGAGAGATACATTGAACACATCATGAATATGAGAGAGATTTTGTGGAAGCACCAATCGGTAAACTACATTCCCAACACGATCCATAATTTCAAAAAGAACGATATATATCAGGATTAGCATGTCCTTATTTCCAAATCTAATTACTCTCTTCTAGGGAGATATTCAGAAGAACACTTTATCAACTACTTAAAAATATAAGTCTTTTCTTTAGTTTTCAGTATACCTTTTTTGTCAACTTTGAGCTTCTCTTATGTATTTTTGAATAGGTCAATTTTTTTTACCATTTCATCAACAAGAGTAGGTCCTAATAGCTTATTGTCCAACATCATCCCAAAATGTTTGAGTTCTTCACTTCATTCCATAGAGGGCTTCATAAAGATCCATATGAATTTTGGAGTGAATGATATTATTGTAATAAAATTCCACCAATGGTAGGATTTGATTCCAAAAACCTTTGAAATTCATAGGGAAAGCTCTTAACATGTATTCTAGAATTTGAATTTTCCTCTCAAAATGACCATCTATTTGAGGATGATAAGAAGTTATTAAACTTAACTATGTATCCAGAGCATGCTGAATACTTTTCCAGAACATCGAGGTAAATGATCATACCACGATTCACTGTGTAATTTTCACCTTTACTCCACTGTGCTAAACTTTTTTATATTGAAAATTATAAAAATATTAACAAGTTTAATTCCATTTTTGAATAATTTATTTTTTATCACTTTTAAAAAGGTTAATGTTACTTGTTTTGATGATTCCATTGCAGGAGGAGGTGATTTGGAGGGCCCATGATGATGTCCAAAAAAAATGGGCCAAACTGCGCAAGATCTATGCACACTAGTGGACTCATACATGAAATGCTCCTAAACCGTGCATCCAAATGGTATAAAATTTTGTGGGATAGTCCAAAATTCATTGGGATAAATTTAATATGAAAAAACTAATACTCGTTCGGCCATCAGGTTACCCAACCAACCAGATCTATCTAGCACACCGCATCTCCACGAATTCAAAAGTGGTGCGCTATGATCTGTCCATATCTCAGACTATAAGTGTCTAAATTATGCCAAAATTTCAGTAGAGACAGCCAAGAGATGTGTCTATAGATTTTTTATTTTTTCCAAATCGTGATAAGGATATATAGAGGTCAAGACACATGTGACAAGTGGTTTTAGAAAATATGTGTTCTCAAAACCACCTTTCCATTTTCCTATAAAATGGCACTTTGGTCTCCCCATTTTCAAGTTCATTCAGGAGGAAAAGCTCTGGTATTTTGGAGACCCAAATAATTCCTCTCATCATATAAGGAGTTCTAGAGGCCCCTATCATCATAGGGGAATCAAGGATGAGGAGGGAGTTCCACCCGAGTCTCTTCCTCCACTCGATGGCGAGCTAAACAGTGGACGATCATTTCAAGGGAGCTACACAAACTTGGGAGGGAGTTCCAACACATGTTACTCTACTAGTTTTGTATAATTTGGGTATTAAATATTTAACTTATTTTTTTCTTGACATTATTCCACCTGATTACATTTCATTTGATATAATTAAGTGGAACACTTTTTATTTCAATACCGATTGGGTTGAGATTTCAAGTGGGAATCTTGGGTTGTTCCGATTGGACAACACAATAGTCCTATCTTTCACACACATAAATAAGATTTAAGTATACTTTGTTAGACCTATTATTATTTTTTGATAACCAAATCTTGGAAACATGATTTTTGTGCCAAGGGGTGGTTCTTTAAGCATCATTTGAAGAGGAAAGAGGGGAGTCAAGATCTTGAAAACCTTCAACCAAAGAATTAAACAAAACCATGTTAAATTTCTAGAACAATGAACTATCCAAGATGTTTAGTGAACTTGAAATGATATTATTCTCTCATAATTATTAATTCACTACCTTTATTTATCCACTATTTAACTATTTAAGTAATTAATTTACTTAAATTTGTTTTCAAAACCTCCCCCCTCTTTTAGTAATTCTTATTAAAAATACATACTCAAAACCTATCAAAACTCCTAGAGAGACGACCTAGGGTATTCCATAGACTCTAAATAAATCTTAAAATCATAATCAATTTGACGTGTCATGATAGCATGGTCAAATTTTGGCACTGTTTTCAGGGAGAGCTTTGGTTTTAGTGCATGTTTTTGATAATTTTCTTTGTAAATTTTGTGAATGATTGTTTGTTTTATCTTCTACCTTTACATTAATTTTTGTGTTATAATTTATTTCTTTTGTTGGTTCTGTGTATGAAACATTCTACTTTAGGATACTTACAACCATTCGAACTCGAACCGGAGAGGACCCAACATCGGTGACCCCAAGATACAAAAAAGGAACCTTTGAAGGAGGGCGCACAAAACATCAACACTCATATCGATCCTTATTCGTCTTCTCTGGAAACCCACATTAAAAATGAAATTAACATGAATAACATGTCTGAAAACAATCAAACACTAAAATAACTAACCTCGCCTGTTGTGGATATCCAACCCACCTATATTCAATTACAATGTGAGGCACCCAATTTTGAACTAAAATCTGGTTTAATTCAACTATTACCAAGATTCTGTGGACTTCCTGGAGATGATCCACACAAGCGTTTAAAAGAATTTCACAATGTGTGTTCTACATTAAAACCTGAAAATGTGGATGAAGAACAAGTAAAGTTAAGGGAATTCCCTTTTTCATTAGAATATACAATAAAAGATTGGTTATATTATATTAATTCCCTAATAAGAGGTTGGGAAGACATGAAATGCCTTTTTCTTGAAAAATATTTCCCAGCCTCTCGAACTAAAACAATAAGGAAAGAAATTTGGGGGATAAGACAATATCAAGGGGAAACATTACATGAACATTGGAAATTCTTTAAAAGGTCATGTTCAAGATTCCCACACCACCAAATAAGTGATCAACTTTTAATTCAATATTTTTATGAAGGATTAATCCCTATTGATAGAAATATGATTGATGGTACTGTAGGTGGTGCACTAGTTGATAAGACCCCAATTGATATAAGAACCCTGATTGATTACATGGTGCAAAAAACACAACAATTTGGTTCAAGGTCCAATGTACTGATTCGAGGTTTCCATGAGGTGAAAGGTACTAAATTCAAGAAGAAGGTGGACATGAAGTTTGAAAAGATAAGTACCCTTCTTCGAAAATTTTCTCTTTCCCAAGGGAAATCCCAATCTACTCCTGCCATCCATTGTGGTATATGTTCTTTTGACACCCACTACTCTGACCAATGTCCTCAATTGAGGGAAACATTCGATATTTGTGAGGCAATATTTCCAAGCTGCCCCAATATCCAACCCTTTAGGCATGAAACTTACTATCCATCTAACCCTGGGTGGAAGGATAACTAATCCTATAGGAAAGGGGGTATTCAAACCAACCTCAACAATAATGGAACCATCAGGGGTAGAGTAGTCATCCACCACCACCACCCAGAAATCCTCAACCACCCCAAAGGCCTTTCCAAAAAACCCCTAAAAAACCCAATCCTAGCCTAGATGATATGATGAAAAAAATAGATGCCAACAATATTCAATTCCAAAAAACCAATCAGGCTGCTAAACAAGACCTCAAAACCAAATTAGGCCAACTAGCTGGCTCAGCAGGTGAAATTCAATGTCTCAGATCAGGTAAACGTCCCTCTCAACCAATAGTTAACCCTAGGGATAAATGAAATGTTAGTTCCATCACCCTTAGGAGTGGAAAACAACTAGAAGGAAAAATGAATCCTCCATTAGAGTTGACCCCTCCTGAGGAAACCTCCATCCCAACCATTAAAAATGTTACAAATGTTGAAGAACCATGTCCTGAGAGAATACTTTCCAATGGAAAGAGTGTGTACATTGATGAGTCACCTAGCCCAACCATTCCTCTTCCACTTTCACAAAGGGACACCCTACCAATAAAACAAAAGGAAACTGTTGGGAAAAAATCCCTCAAGGTATCATTGAATCATTTTTGAGGTGATTGTGTTTATTGACAAAGTGGACATATGTGCTATGATTATTGACAAAGAAAACCAAGACATACAAATTTGTTGAAAAATGGGTTTTCAGAGTGGAATTTCAAGTTCAAGAGCTGTGGTTAAATGAAAAATGTTTTAATCAAGAACATTGACAAAGGAATGGATGATCTAGAGGTGGTACAAAAAGAACAGATACAAGGTTGCGGTGCCGCACAGGTGACTTGCACGCCATGAAGAGACTTGCACGCTGATGCCTTGGAAGCTTGATAACTTGTGCGCCTATGATTTTTCAAGATCAGAAGATCAACATATGGAAAAGGAAAGAGGTTAGTGCAAGTTTGGAAGTGGGTCGTGCAAGTGACTTGCAGGGGAAGAGACCTGTGCGCCAAGACTTGCACATCGAGGGTTGTCTTGCACGCCGTCGTACAAGATGGTCAAATTGCTTATAAATACTGGACCAACCCTCCTACTGCTTCACTAGATTTCAACACGTTGAAGATTAAGAGCTCTCGTCGCGCAGGTGTGGTGGTCGCTCAAGTGGTGGTGTGTCACGCAAGTGGGACTTGCACGATAGAGAAGGAAGTTGCGCGCCAAGTGTTAGTTGCACGCCTGAGGTGGTTTAGGCAAGGAAGGAAGTGAGTCTCACAGGTTTAGAGTTGCAGAATCTTGTGTCGCGCAAGTGGTTTAGGAATACTTGCATGCCAATTGTGATTGCGCATCAATACTTGCGCGCCGATATAGACTTGCGCGCTATGTAAGGTAGTTTTTCTGGTAGTGTTTTCGGGCTATGTGGAAGCTGGAAGTTTGCCCGATACCTTCGGTGCAAAGAGATATTCATCTACGGGTGAAAGTTGTACTTAAACAGAGCATCTACATAAAGAGGAAGATGCATTATTTCATGCAAATGAAGAGACCTACAGGTCTATAAACTGTGAGTGGATCCTTTCCAGATTAGTGAGCGAAAGAAGAGGAAGAAGGTGATCCTCTCCACCGGTAGTGAGCCAGAGAGAGAGAAACAGGGAGGGACCCTTGGGAAAGCAGTGAGTTGACCCTAAATCTTGTAAAGGCAGTGAGGATGGGACAGAGTGACTGTACCCGAACCTTGTATCCACAGCTAGTGAAGTTTAGTGAAATTTGGTACGACTGGAAACTTGTCGGCGTATGCTCCTTGGACATAGCCTAGTGAGGGTGAACCATGTAAAAATCGATGTGTCATGTTCATGCTTTATTTTCTGTTTACATTGTGCAATAGGAAAGAGATAGAAGAGTGTTTTTCTTAACAGCGAATCAAGATCAGAATGGGTGTTAATTTTAAAATTATTCATAACTTGATTCACCCCCCTCTTAGGGTATTCATCCTTGTGGACCTACCAATTGGTATCAGAGGGAAAGATTGATATTAGTTCTTCTCTCAATAGAGGTCACCAATCATAAAGGGATTCCGATCTTCGACGGGAACAACTTTTAGATATGGAAGAATCAGATGAAACACCAATTTCTATCTTTGGGAATGGATGTATTCACAACAACAATGCATGGAATAACAACTGATATTAATAGTGGCGCATTATCAAAATCTGAACATAGAGAGTTGGATGCAGATGCCAAAGCAATTAATGACTTAGGGGGAGCCCTATCCAATACTATCTATACAAAGATGATTTCAGGAAAAATTTCACGTGCCATGTGGGAAAATCTATTGAATATATATTAAGGAGATACAAAGGTCAGAGAGGCAAAGCTGCAAGTGTTGTGGAATAAGTATGAAGATCTGAAGATGAACCCGAATGAGTCTGTTGATGCATTATTTGACACGGTAAATATTGTTTTGGAAGATATGCAAGGTATTGGTGAATTCATTAAATAAATAAAGATCATAAAGCTCATCTTGAAGAAGCGTCCACCTTGGTTCAATCCGAAAGTTTCTGTTCTAGAAGATAAAGATCCCAAAGAGCTGACACTGGACAACTTGCACAGTACCTTGGTTGCATATGAGATGAGTAATGATGACAACGAGGCTGTGGAAAATGGAAAATCCAAATAGATGGTATTTAAGGCCATGAGAAAGCTCACCATTTAAGATTCTTAGGAAGAAGAAGAGATAGACGAGGTTATGTCATTCCTTTCCTCAAATATTCAAAGAGGAGAAAGAAAGTTCAAAGGGAAACTTCCACTCTCTTGCTTTAGATGTGGAAAAGTTTTTCATCTTGCTACAAGATACCCCAAAAAGTTTCAAGAATAAAATGATGGAGATGAAGTCAAAATTCCCAAGAACAAGTCTTCATCATTTGTGAACGAGAAGAAACAATTCAAGAAAAATTTCTTCAAGAAGAAGAGTCTTATTTCAAAAGAATTTGAAAGTTTAGATGAGTCTGAGGATGAAGAGGTTGAGGAGATAGAAAATTGCAGAGATCATGGGGTAAATGCCTTGGGGGCGACTGTTGGTAGTTCCTAGAAAAATGAAGAAGCTGATGCTGAAGAAGAAGAAGAAATTGAAGGGAGAGTTGATATGGAAGCCGAATTGGAAGCATCTCTTAAGGAGATATACGTTTAGAGAGCCAAAATGAATAAAGCCAATAATGTGGTTCATGATGCCAAACTCTATATGCAACAACATGATGATGAAAAGTATGAGATGTTAGAAGAAATTGAAAAACTAAAATACTCAACACCGGAGAGCTCAGAAAATAGTATTGAGAATAAGCTTAAAATTGAGGAAAAAAAGAAGGAAATTGATTGTTTGACTAACACAGGAAAGGAGCAGGTCAGACATATGAAAGAGCTTGAAGAAGAAGTGGTTAGTCTGCGACAAAAAATGAAGGATCAAGAAAAACTATTTACCCCCAATGTGATATAATAAAAACAGGCCATTCAAAAGTCAGAAAAGATGAAAGAGGAGGATCGTAGTTTAGCAGGAGTGAAGTAGCAAGAAAGCTCAAATGCTAAGGTTGATTCAGGGAATAATAAGAAACAAAAATCTATGGTATTTGATGTCAGACCGTAAGCACCCGTACCAAAATTGATGGTTGATTTGGGAACAAAACAGAATCAGAATATTCCGAGATACCAAAGGGAAAATCATAGTGCTTAAGTAACATGAAGGAATGCACCCTATATCAGGTGTTATTGTTGTGGTAATATGGGACATTCACATTATGTTTGTTCCATATCCAATAGATATGGAATGGAAAAATAACAGAGGTGGCAGCCAAACAGAGAATAGTTTTCCAGAACATATTTCGAAGGACACTTTTTTTGGTGTGGAGGATTTAGACACATGGCTAGGTACTGTAATTCAACGATACAGAGAAATGAGCCAAATTAGAATCAAAACATTCGTAAGAAAAAGATCAATAAACCCACAGGTGAGTTAAAAATGAAGAATAGATTTGCAGATTTTCAAGATAAAGCTGGTCCATTATACTCTGAGAATGAACAAAAGTCTCAATCTATGCTGAGTGGGAAGGCAAAATTTTGGACCAAGAAGAAGAAAGAAGAAAAGGCAGTAGTTACAGAAATTGAACTTAATGCTTCAGATAATTCAGGAATATGGATCCTTGATAGTGGTTGCACATCCCATATGACTGGAAAAAGGATCTAATTACAGACATAAAATATGAAAAAGAAGGAGTTTTCAAGTTTGGGAATGATGAAGGGATGAATATTGTTGGTTCTAGAAAGGCCAAATTTGGTAGAAAAGAAATAAAATTTACTGATGTCTTGGTAGTAGAGGGGATTAGTCATAACTTACTCAGTGTCAATCAATTATGTGACTCTGGGCACTCTATTTTATTTACCAAGAAGGTGTGTGTTGTGAAAGCAAAAGATGGAGCAGTTGTTCTACAAAGAAAAAGGACAAAGGGAAATCTTTACCTTGTAAGTGGGGAATAAGATTTGTGCCTTTTATCTAGAGAGGATGAAAACCAGCTATGGCATAGGCTACTTGGTCACCTATGTCAACCATCCATGGAAGATCTGGTGAAATGTGATGCTACTAGAGACCTTCCCAAACTATCACGTGATCGTACTCATACATGTGATGCTTTTCAACAAGGGAAGATCATCAGAAAGACATATAGTCCAAAGGAATAGAAATCAACCAGAGTGCTTGAATTGGTGGGTGCTAATGTATGTGGACTTATCTCACCACAAGCCACAAATGGGAAAAGGTACTATGTTCTTTTCATTGATGATTATAGAAGAATGGCTTGGGTATTTGTCATTACCCATAAGACGGAGGTGTTCAGTTTTATCAAGCAGTATATGAGGGAATCAGAAAGGACGATTGGGTAGAAAATTCTGATGTTTCGTACTGATAACAGTACGGAATTCACAAATAGTCAAGTCGAAGAATATCTCAAGAAACATGGAATAAGGAATCAAGTTTCATTAGTGAGAACTCCCCAACAGAACGGAGTGGTTGAAAGGAGAAATCAGATCATCAACAACATGGACAGAACGATGCTTATTGATAAAGAAATACCAGAGAAATTTTGGAAGGAAGCAGTTTTGACATCGTTCTATGTTCCAAGCAGGTCTCTGTTGTGTCCGAAGCAAGGGAAGACTCCGTATGAACTATGGTACGGAAAGAATCCAACATTGAAATAATTTCGAATCTGTGGAAGTAAGTGTTTAATTCTCAACAAAGAAAATCATAGGAAGTTTGAGGCATGAGGAGATGGGGGGATATTCCTTGGCTACTCAGGGAAAAGTAAAGCATATAAATGCTTCAAAAAAAGGCAACGAAAAATTTATGAGAGCAATGATGTCACTATAGTCGAAAATGAACAGAATTCTCAACGACCTAGTGAACAGTTTTTGGATGAAAGTGATGATGAGGTAAGCGACACAGGGGGAGTAGAAGTGGCAGAGGCTAACTGAAAAGAAGATACTGATGATAAACAAGAAAGTGTCAGGTCTGTGTCTGCAAGGAATCCAAAGAGTCGAGCTGAAATTGATAGGTAGAATATCATTGGTGACCAGACAGGTCTAGTTCAGACTCGAAGAATGAATTCATTAAAGAAAACATCGTTTTTAACTCAAGTGGAGCCGAAATGTTATTCCGATGCAGCTGAAGATGAAAACTGGGTTCAGGCTATGAATGAAGAACTTGATCAAATCGAGAATAACAAGACATGGGAGATTGTTTCGAGGCCAGCAAACAAGAATGTCATTGGGACTAAATGGGTCTATCGCAACAAGATGAATGAATATGGAACTATGATTCGAAAAAAAGCATGGCTAGTGTGCAAGGGATACTCCCAGATTAAGGGAATAGATGTAGATGATACATTTTCACTAGTTGCGAGGCTAGAGACAATCATATTATTTCTGGCCATAGTAGTGAACAGAAAGTTCAATGTGTTCCAGATGGATGTCAAATCCACATTCTTGAACGGGGTTCTAGAAGAAAAGGTGTACATTGAGCAGCCAGATGGTTTTCTCATCCATGAGGACAATAACAATGTTTTCAGGCTGAAGAAGGCATTGTATGGGCTGAAACAAGCACCAAGAGCATGGTACTCAAGGCTTGATCAGTACTTGAAGAAGCTTGGTTTCCAGCGTGGGGGAGTTGATTGCAATATTTATTTCAACAATGACAGTAATTAAAGGATGATGGTGTTTGTTTATGTTGATGACATAATATTTGGATGATCAGATGAAACTCAGTGGAGACAGTTCTCCGAATTCAGGAAAAATGAGTTTGAAATGTCAATGATTTGAGAGCTAATATTTTTTCTTGGTATACTGGTGACACAAGGAAGTAATGACACTTTCATTAATCAATCCAAATATTCCAAGGAGGTTCTAAGAAGGTTTGGAATGGATAATTCCAAGGAGATGAAGACTCCTATTTCTACCCAGATGAAATTATCAAAAGGTGCAGATGGAAAGGTAGTTAATATCACAGAATACAGGCAAATTATTGGAAGTTTACTATACTTGACCACAATAAGGCATGACATTGTTTTCGCCACATGCCAATCAGCGAGATATCAGAGTGATCCCAAGGAAAGCCACATGCTTGCAGTAAAAAGAATACTTATATATATCAAGGGCATAGTGGACTTCAACTTGACATATACTGAAAAATCTCAAACCGAGTTATTGGGATATACTGATGCAGACTGGGCCAGTTCAGCGGATGAAAGAAAATCAACATCAGGTGGTGCATTCTATCTTGGTGGATTGTGTATTTCTTGGCTTAGCAAGAAGCAAGATTTCATTTCATTGAGCACTTTAGAAGCTGAGTATATTGCGGCCACTCAAGCATGCACACAGTTATTGTGGATGAAACAGTAACTTGAAGATATTGGATTTGAAGTGAAGTCTTTGATCGGAATCCAGTGTGATAACTCAAGTGCTATAAATCTAAGAAAAAATCCCATTCATCACTCAAGGACAAATCACGTAGAGATAAAGTATCATTTTATCAAGGAGAAGGTTGAGCAGAGAATCGTGAAGTTAGAGTATGTGCCTACAGAGCTACAGGTTGTAGACATTCTAATAAAGGCCTTACCCAAGGAAGATTTTGAGAGGCATCGACTGGATCTAGGAGTTCAGTCAACTCCCCGCACTTGAAATAGTGTGTATGTGGAATCTCCCCCCCTCTCCCCGAGGTATGATGTGTTTTCCCTAATATAATGATATGTGTTCTCTACTCTTTTGAAGACGGAAAAGGAGTGAAATTTGGTTTCGTTGACAAAGGGGAAAAATAGTGATTGTTCAAGGGGGAGACAACGTGGATATTTGATAAATCATGGATGATATGGGGAGAAGCTGACAGGTGGAGTATCCAGATAGGGGGAGCTGAAGCTAGTTGAACGTGCTTATCCAGTGATTAGCTTGGACAACATAGGAAAGAGGGCTGGAGAGGTTTTGAAGATGACAAGATTTGAAGCTATGAGAAGAAAGGGGGAGGGTATTAAAATCTGACGATGCTATAAGTGATCGATCAAATAATAGATATCACGACAACTGAGGATCATGATACACGCAGAAGAGTGGTGTTGGAAAGTGGTAAGGATATTTCCAATAAATTGGTATCAGTTTGGAAACAATTGGTATCAGTTAGGTGTCAAAAAAGGGTTTTAGAGTTGAAGTAATTCATTGATGAACTTTTCATTTACTCATGTTTCTCACACCGAGCATTGCTCATGTGGGCATAGAGTATGTGTTGAGTAAATCCTTGATTGCTATCAGAATCTCAATGAGGCGAATGGTGGATGAATAATCAATGATTTATCCTTTTATGGAAGAGTTTTAAACAAACCCAAAGGGGGAGATTGTTGGGAAAAATCCTCAAGGTATCATTGAAACGTTTTTGAGGTGATTGTGTTTGTTGGGAAAGTGGACATCTGTGCTGTGATTGTTGACAAAGCAAACCAAGACATACAAATTTGTTGAAAAAGGGGTTTTCGTGGTGTAATGTCAAGTTCAAGAGCTGTGGTTAAATGATCATTGTTTGATTCAAGAACTTCGACAAAGGAATGGATGATCTGGAGGTGGTACAAAAAGAACAGATACAAGGTTGCACCGTTTTCCAGTGTTTGCCAAGTTTTTGGGCCTAAAAATTGACAAATTAAGAAAAGTGGTTTTTGGTAAAGGGGAGTGTGCTCTGTGTACATGAAGGCTTGGAAACATGTACACCATATGTTTTTCAAGATTAGATTATCAAAATATGGAAAAGGGATAAGTGTCGCGCAAGTATTGGTGGTGTCGCGCATGTGACTTGCGCGCCGTGAAGAGACTTGCATGCCGATGCCTTGGAAGATTGATAACTTGTGGGACTATGGTTTTTCAAGATCAGAAGATTAACATATTTCCAAGGAAAGAGGTTCGCGCAAGTTTGGAAGTGGGTCATGCAAGTGACTTGCAGGGGAAGAGACCTGCGTGCTGAGACTTCCACGCCAAGGGTTGACTTGAGCACCATCGTGTAGGATGGTCAAATTGCCTATAAATACTAGACCAAAACTCCTCATTATTCACTGGATTTCAACACTTTGAAGATTCAGAGCTCCCGTCACGCAGGTGTGGTGGTCGTGCAAGTGGTGGTGTGTCGTGCAAGTGGGACTTGCGCGCTAGAGAAGGAAGTTGCACGCCAAGTGTTAGTTGCGCGCCTGAGGTGGTTTAGGCGAGGAAGGAAGTGAGTCGCGTAGGTTTGGAGTTGCAGAAGCTTGTGTTGCGCAAGTGGTTGAGGAAGACTTGTGTGCCAATTGAGATTGCGCGTCCAAAATTGCGTGCCGAGATAGACTTGCGCACCATGTAAGGTTGTTTTTCCGGAAGTGTTTTCGGGCTGCGTGGAAGCTGGAAGTTTGCCCGATACCTTCGGTCCAAAGAGATATTCATCTATGGGTGAATGTTGTACTTCAACAGAGCATCTACATAAATAGGAATATGTCTTCCTTCATGGAAATGAAGAGACCTACAAGTCTATAAACTGTGAGTGGATCCTTTCCAGAGCAGTGAGTGAAGGAAGAGGAAGAAGGTGATCCTCTCCATCGGCAGTGAGCCAGAGAGAGAGAAACAGGGAGTTACCCTTGGGAAAGCAATGAGCTGACCCTAAATCTTGTAAAGGAAGTGAGCATGGGATAGAGTGACTGTACCTGAACATTGTATCCACTGCTAGTGAAGTTTAGTGGAATTTGGTATGACCGACAACTTTTCGGCGTATGCTCCTTGGACGTAATGTAGCGAGGGTGAAACAAGTAAAAATCACTGTGTCCTGTGCATGCTTTACTTTCTGTTTACGTTGTGCAACAGGAAAGAGAGAGAAGAGTGTTTTTCTTAATAGCAAAACAAGATCAGAACAGGTGTTCATTTTAAAATTAGTCATACCCTGATTCACCCCCCTCTCATGGTATTCAGCCTTGTGGACCTAACAGAAACTGAACTTGATAAGGAAATATTTTAAATTTTCAAGAAAGTGCAGGCTAACATCCCATTGATTGATGCTGTGAAGTAAATTCTACAGCACACCATGTTTCTAAAGAAGATGTGTACACACCTAAGGTGACTTCAAGGTGATGAGAAAGTGATCTTAGGGAGGAATGTTTCATCATTGATAGATCCATCACTTCCCACCAAGGGCAATGATACTGGAACATTCTCAATTCAGTGCACCATAGGAAAGTATTCTTTTTCTAATATATGCTTGATTTAGGAGCATCTATAAATGTGATGCCTCACTCTATTTAATCTATATTATAGGTCGATGAACTGAAGCCCACTGGAATTATTGTTCAACTGGCTAACTAGAGTACTGCACACCCCTCTGGTGTGTTAGAGGATGTTCTTGTGAGGGGTCAAAATTTTATTTTTCCTTCCTACTATTCTGTGCTTAAAATGGAGGATTATAGGATAAATGGACATGCCCAGATTATATTAGGGAGACCCTTCTTGAAAACATAAAAAACCATAATTAATGTCCAAAAAGGTATATTATCTATGGAATTTGGTGGTGACATAGTCTATTTCAACATCCTTGATTCCATGAAACACCCCTCAGAAGAACATTCCTCTCTCCCTGTTAATACAATTGATGTACTCCCTACACCTAAAAAACTATTCTTCTTTCCCCCAATCCCCTTTATGAGTTATCTTCATTGATATAAATTCTAGGTAATGAATTTTGCATTGATTGTTTTAGTGGTCTAGAAAAGTGTCATGCATGTTTATTAA
The DNA here is from genome assembly GCA_963277665.1 of Viscum album. Classification (NCBI taxonomy): domain Eukaryota; kingdom Viridiplantae; phylum Streptophyta; class Magnoliopsida; order Santalales; family Viscaceae; genus Viscum; species Viscum album. The sequence continues at coordinate 2,093,724,474 of OY728152.1, forward strand.
TTGAAAATTTCTTAACTACCAAGGATCCAATGACCATTGTTGATACTGATAAGATTGTAAAAGCTCATTCCTCATATGAGGATGATGCCATTGAGTAGTTAGATGAGATAAATGACCCCTCAATTTCACACACACTCCCATCAATCCAAAATCCACCTGAATTGGAACAGAAAAAACTGCCTCAATATTTAAAATATCCATATCATGATAATAGAAACAAATTACCTATCATCATTGCTAGTTCACACTCTCCTGAGGATGAATTACGGCTGCTTTATCTTTTGAGGGATTATAAACAAGATTGAGGATGGACACTTTCTGACATTCTAGGTATTATCCCATCAATTTGTACACATCATATTTTATTAAATGATGAGGCTAAACCAGTGAGGTAGCCACAACATGCATTGAACCCAAACCTCCAGGAAGTTTTGAAAAACGAGATAACAAAATTATTGGCTACTGGAATCATTTACCCCATCTTTAACAGCAAATGGGTTAGTCCTATTCAAGTTGTTCCTAAAAATATTGGCCTTACAGTAATCAAAAATGAAAACAAATAATTGGTTCCAACTCGTGTGCAGAATAGTTGGCGTGTCTGTATATACTATCACCGACTAAACCAACATGCTAGGAAGGACCATTTCCCTTTTACATTCATTGAAAAAATTATAAATAGGCTAGTGGGTAAGTCCCACTACTGTTTCCTTGATGGTTATTCTGGATAAGTTTAGATCTATATTTCCCCCAAGGATCAGGAAAAGACAACCTTTACTTGCCATTTTGGCACATTTGACTATAGAAGGATTCCATTTGGTCTGTCCAATGCTCCAGGTACTTTCCAATGTTGCATGATTAGTATTTTTTCAGATTACTTAAAGAATTTCATGGAAGTATTCATGGATGATTTCAATATTTATGGCTCTGATTTTGATGAATTCTTAAGTTGTCTTGGTTCAGAACTACGTCACTGTATTGAAAATAATCTTGTATTAAATTATGAGAAATTACATTTCATGGTGTGACAAGGTATATTTTTTGGGCGTGTCAATTCTGGGGATGGTATTCAAGTGGATAAATCAAAAGTGGATGCCATTTCATCCTTACCATTCCCAAAAAATGTACAAGATGTGCGGTCTTTCCTAGGTCATGCTGGATTTTACTATCATTTCATTCATGAATTTAGTAAAATTGTACTCCCCCACTCCCGGTTACTCAAAAAAGAAAGAGAATTTATTTTTGATAAAGAATGTGAAGAATATTTTAATAATTTCAAATAGAGTCTCACGTCACCCCCAGTAATACAACCACCTCAGTGGGATTTACCATTTGAGCTCATGTGTGACGCCTCTAACTATCCATTTGGTGTAGTCTTGTCATAAAGGGTTGATCGATCTCCACATGACATTGCTTATTCCTCACATACTTTGGAACCTACCCCATAAATCTACACCACAATTGAAAAATAATTCCTTGCCATTGGGTTTGACTTGGAAAAATTCAGGTCATACCTTTTTGGATCCAAATTCATTATGTTCTCAGACCATGCATCCCTTCGCTATCTCCTTAAGAAACCGGAAGAAAAACCACATCCCATTCGCTGGATGCTTCTACTTCAAGAATTTAATCTATAAATTATAGATAAAAAATAATCATAGAATGTGGTGGCTGATCATATCAGTAGGATTCCCCCATCCTTGTACGTTGACTCATCCCCCTATATTCATATAAATGATATGTTTCCGGATGAGAAATTGTACTGAGTGAAAGATGTTATTCCTTGGTATGCTGAAATTGTAAATTATTTAGTAGCATCTTGAATTCCTACTGATTTCAATAAAAACCAAGCCAGTCATCTGAAACATGAGTCTTATTGGTACATTTGGGATGACCCCTGCCTCTAGCGCACATGTAGTGATCAATTCCTTAGGCTTTGTATTCCTGATAATGAGTTTCAGTCAATCCTTATATTATAACACACTCTTTCTTGTGGGGGCCTCTTTGGTCCCTAGTGGACTGCTCACAAGGTCCTTGCTTCTGGTCGCTTTTGGCCAACACTTTTTCGGGATGCCCATGATTTTTTCAAATCTTGTCCTCATGGACAAAGAATTGGGAATGTCTCTAAAGGAAATGAAATGCCACAACAACCGTTTCTCTTTCATGATATTTCGGATGTTTGGGGAATTGACTTTATGGGTTCCTTTCCCAATTACTTTGGGAACTTTTACATTCTTCTGGTGGTCGATTATGTGTCAAAATGGGTAGAGGATCAAGCCACAAGGACAGATGATTCCAAAATAGTTGTGGGATTTTTGAGAACTCAGATCTTTTGTAGGTTTAGATTTCCTAGGTTCATCATTAGGGACCAGGGTTCTCATTTTTACAACCGAACAATGCAATAACTTTTGTGTCGGTATGGGGTCAGTCATAGAGTGTCTACAGCATATCACCCATAGAAAAATGGTCTACCCGAGGTGTCAAATAGAGAGGTAAAATAGATTCCTGAAAAAAAATTTCAACCCAATAGAAAAGATTGGAGTCTTTGACTTGATGATTCATTATCGGCCTACTGTATTGCTTTCAAAACTCCCTTTTGGAATTTCACCCTATCGTCTTGTGTTTGGAAAGAGTTGTCGCCTTCCTATTGACATTGAGCATCGGGCCTACTGGGCCATCAAACAATGCAATTCTAATAATTCTGGTGCAGGTTCTCAAAAGATGTTGCAGATTCAGGATCTAGAAGAAATGAGAAGGGATGAATATGAGAACTCCATGATTTATAAGGAGCATACCAATGCTGCCCATGAAAGTCTCATCCTTCATCATCAATTTCACTTTGGGAAGAAGGTCCTCCTTTATAATGAAATGCTTAACTTGCATCAAGGTAAGCTTTGTTCCCACTATTTTGTCCCATACACTATTATTAATGTATCTCCATTTGGTGTTGTTCTAGTTCAAAATGATTAAAACAAGAAAACTTTCACTGTCAATGGGTAGCAGCTGAAGCACTTCCACATAGCCCTTACAGAGTTCCAGATGGAGGAAATCCATGTTCAAGAAGCAACATACCACTGAAACACACCAGGTTTTATCCTTCATTCTCACATTATCAATTATTATAGTGAGGACACTGCACATTCTAGGTGTGGGGGGATGGGTACATTCCGGGGTTAGTTAGGAATTTTCATCTTTTTTTTTCTCTCTCTCTCTTTCTTCTCCTTTTCACATTCTTTATTGTATTTTCATTTTTCCCCATGAAAATTTTCAAAGTTCCATGATTCGGTGACAATAATGGTGGGAAAGTAAAAATACCATAATGAAGGTGAAAAAGAATTTCTGTATGAATTTAATATGTGGGAGTGATTTTTAGTGAATTGGTTTTCTTTCAATGATATAAATGGTTGTATCGTTGTGAAAAAATTGAGATGATTGATTCCCCTTATGTGAGTAGTTTTTGGGAAAACTGTTTCACTAATATCTCCACACATTTGTTCACCAAGCCATAAAGTGTGAATATTTCTTACTTAATATAAGGTAAATATATGTTAGGTTAATAATTTTTATCTTTAAATGATATTTCCATATGTTCGTTCCTTATCCAATCTGTTTCATTACTGTACCAGACTGACCTATGTGTGTGTACCTAATGTCCAACGGTTGTACACCCTCAAAAAAATTGATTGGGTTGTGTCTTGGGTAGGTCAAAAACCACTCCTCCTAAACATTTGATCTTGCTATAACTATTTCAATTAGTGTCGTGAGGAGATCAAACAAGGATTGAGAGATGAGTGTGAGATTTATTCCAAATGAAACTTCTAGAAAAATAATAATAAAAAAATGAGGGGTGTGATGAAATGTGAAACATATGGGGATATCTAGGTTGAGAGTTTATGGTTTGAATTCTAGGAATGCTTATGTAACTGGGTCTTGAAATATTATTACAAAGGATTTAGGACAATTTCGGAGAAAAAAAATCATTTAAAGATGAATAATGTTAAAATAACATATATTTCTTGGATAGAAAGAGGAAAGAATAGCATGGAATGTTTTTCAAACACACACATGGAGAGTTATTGGAATGGTTGACTTTTTAATTCCATTATCATGTTGGTATGATGAATATCTTTGAATTTTATTATGATATGATTTATGAGACGTCTTTTTCCATTTTCACTAGGGAAAACTCCTTGGTGTGGTTCGTGCATTGATCACATTACTTTAATGAATTAAAATTTCCTCAAATGTTAAATCTTCATGATGTTGGGAATATATATATGGATCATTTTATTTGGATAAGAGACTTTTCCCAGGAGTGAGAATGTTTAGGTGTGGGGGTGTGATCGTATCACAATTCACTGTGTAATTTTCACCTTTACACCACTGTGATAAACTTGTTTTATATTGAAAATTATAAAAATAATGACAAGTTTCATTCCATGTTTGAATCATTTATTTTGTTTTTATCACTATTAAAAAGGTAAATGTTACTTGTTTTGATGATTTCATTGTAGGAGGAGGTGATTTGGAGTGCCCATGACAATGTCCAAGAAAAATGGGTCAAACTGCGCAAGATCCATGCACACCAATGGACTCATACATGCACTAATTCTGAACCGTGAATCCAAATTAGTAGAAATTTTGGGGGATGGTCCATAATTCATTGGGATACATTTCATATGAATAAATGGAAGACTCATTTTGCAATATGGTTTCCCAACCGACTGGATTTTTCTAGCACACCACATCTGCACAAAGACTAAAGTGATGTGCTGTGATCTGTCCATATCTTGGGCTATTGGTGCCCAAATTGTGCCAAACATTCAGTGAAGACATAAAAGAGGTGTGTATACAACTTATTGTTTTTAAATCTAGATAAGTCTGTATGGATTTCTAATCTCATGTGACAAGTGGTTTTAAAAAATTGGTGTGCTCGAAACCACCTTCCCATTTTCTTATAGAATGGAACCTTGTGATCCCCATTTTTAAGTTCGGCCCGGAGGCAAAGATTTGGTATTTTGGAGAACCAAAGAAGTACTCTCATCATCAAAAGAGTTTTGGATGCCCTTATCCTCATGGGGGAATCAAGGATGAAGAGGGAGTTCCAACCGAGTCTCATCCTCTTGATGGTGAGCTAAATGATGGACGATCATTTTGAGGGAGCTACACAAACTTGGGTGGGAGTTCCAACACATGTTATTCTACTGGTTTTGTATAATTTTTGTGTTAAATATTTCAATTATTTTATTTCTTGACATTATTCCCCTGATTATATTTCATTTGATATAATTAAGTGGAATTCTTTTTATTTCAACACCAATTGGGTTGATATTTCAAATGGGAATCTTGGGTTGTCCCGATTAGACAACACAATAATCCTATTTATCTCACACATACATAAGATTTAAACATGCTTTGGTAGACCTCTTATTCTATGTTTGATAAAAAAATATTGGAAACACAATTGTTGTTCCAAGGGGTGGTTCTTTAAGCATCATTTGAAGAGGCAAGAGGGGAGTCAAGATCTTGACAACCTTCAACCAAAGAATTAAACAAAACCCTGTTAAATTTTCAGAACAGTGAACTATCAAAGATGTGTAGTGAGCTTGAAATTATATTCTTCTCTCATAATTATTAATACACTACCTTTATTTATAAACTATTTAACTCATTAATTAAGTAATTTACTTAAACATGTTTTCAAAACCTCCCCCCTCTTTTAGTAATTCTTATTAAAAATACATACTCAAAACCTATCAACACTCCTCGAGAGACGACCTAGGGTCTTCCGTAGACTATAAATCAATATTAAAATCATAATCAATTTGATGTTTCATGATAGCATGGTTAGTAAACCTTGGATCCCAATAAGATATAATGGAAAGTGGTACTCCCTTAAATCTTACAAATTCCTTTACATATATCCTGGAATGATGATCAAGAGAGAAATCCTCTCTAATATAAATAAAGTGTTCCGATTTTGTTTGGAGATTGAATATAACCCAGGTAGCATTATATACTTTGGATGTTTTGGGAAGTATGATGACAAAGTCTATAGTTGTGTTTTCCCAGTTCTATTTCGGTATGGGTAATGGTTGTAACATCCCATTAGATTTCTATCTCTCAGCCTTAACTTGCCGAGAAACCAAGCATTGAGAGACATATTCAATGACATCACTTTTCATGCCATCCCACTAGAAGTACTATTTCAGGTCCCTGTACATCTTTGTGCTTCTAGGGTGAATAGAGAATGAAGAACAACGAGACTCATCAAGTAGCTCCTTTAATCCTGGTATGGGAGGAATACAAACCCAGTTCTTGAACCTTATTATTTCATCACTATCAAGGTTGAATTTTGGAAAACAATTCACCTTCTTTTGTAACTCTATATCTTCCTTCTACACCTCCTTAATATTCACATGTATAGATGGTTGAAAATTAATTTGAGAAAGTTAATATTTATCCCATTCCATTAAAAATTCTAGATCTATCCTTTACAAATCCATAAATATTGGATCTTTCATGATCCTTATCATGGATAAGACAACATGACCTTTTCGACTCAAAACATCTGCCACCTTGTACTCTTTCCCAGGGTGGTAATTTATTGAGTAGTCATAATCTTTAATCAACTCCAACCATCTTCTTTGGGGGTATATTCATCTCTTTTTGTGTGAAAATACACTTTAAACTTTTATAATCAGTATAAATATCACACCTTTCACCATAAAGATAACGCCTCAATATTTTTAATGTAAAGATTACTAGAGCAAACTTCATATCATGAGTTGGATAATTTTTATCATGTATTTTTAACTTCCACTAGGCATAAGATATCACCATATCATTTTTCATGAGAATAGATCCCAACCCTATATTGGATGCATCACTATAGATCACAAACCTCTCTCTGTTACATAGAAGTGTGAGAACAAGTGTATTGGCTAACCTTCTTTTTTAGATCATTAAAATTCTCTTCAAATTCCTCCATCCAAACTAACTTAAGTCCTTTCCGAGTCAACTTCATGAGTGTATTAGATAATCATGAAAAATATTTCACAAAACATCAATAAAATTCAGCAAAACCAAGAAAAATTTAGATCATAGTTATCATTGTTGGTCTCAACCATCTTTCAATAACCTATTTTTCTGCTAGATCCATAGATATCCCCTCTCTTGAGATTATGTGACCCAAGAATGAAACTTTTTGAAGCCAAAATTCACACATGGTAAATTTGGGATAAATATTCTCCTTTTCAGGGTCTTCAGTACAATTCTAAAGTGAACTTCATGTTCTTCCTTTCCCTTTGAATAGAAAACATTATCATCTATAAAAACTACCACAAGATGATCAAGATAGTCTCTAAAGAATATATTCATTATATCCATGAAGATAAAAGGATAATTAGTAAGAACAAAAGGAATCACTATAAATTCATAGTGTCCATACCTTGTACGAAATGACTTCTTTGGGATATTATTCTTTTGAACCCAACAAAGATCGATCTTGTAAAAGTATTTATCTCCATGTAGTTTTTCAAATATGCCATTAATATGGGGAAGATGATATTTTTTCTTGATACTGATATTGTTATGTTCTCGATAATCAATGCAGAGTCTCATTGATCCATCTTTCTTCCTAAAAAATAGAACAAGTTCTCCCCAAGGTGACACACTAAGGAATATGAATCCCTTATAAAGATTCTTTTGTAGTTGATTCTTTAATTCCTCCAACTCAATTGGGGCTATTCTATATGGTGTCTTTGAAATAGGCATATCACCTGGTATGAGTTATATCGAAAACAAAACATATTGATTTGTAAGAATACCTGTAAATTCCTCTAGAAAGACATCATCAAACTTCCATACAATGGGAATATTATTAATTGTGATCTTCTACTCAATCATTTGAGATAAATAAACTTCATTTATATGAATAGTGATCCATAATATGAAAGAAATGTCTACTAGAAGGTTATATTCATCCTTGCATTGATAGATGATCATATATTGATCGGGAATATGAAATGTGGCCTCCCTTCCTTGGAAATTGACAAGAGATCCATATAGTGAAAGCCAATCCATTCCATGAATCACATAAAATTCCACCATAGGAAGGATCACAATATTTAAAGGAAGCACTTTCCCACAAACATCAACCAGAGATGAATTATAAACTTTTGATGCGATTGTTGTGCCAATAGAAGTTGTCACAACCAACTCAACATCTAATTGTGGATGTACAATGAGGATACCATTAGAAAATGTTTCATAAATAAAAGAGTGGATGGATCCATAATCAAATAAAACATTTTCTACTTAAGAGTGGATGGTAAGTGTACCTTTAACCACTTCATTATCATACTCCACATTACTGAAAGTGATTTCATGTGGCTTTACTTTTACTTTTTTACTTTATAGTTTATTGATGTCAATTGTCATTAAATACCCTTTGATTAGGGCAATGATTGGCATAATTCCCCATTTACTTTCACTTGTAACATTGAAGTGTAGGAGGTGGATTTTGTATAACTATTTCTTTATTTCCATTATTAGCCATTTTATCCCATTACTCTGGAATTGAACTACCCTATAAACATATTTTACACACTTGAAACATTTAATAGTCTCTTTAAGGAAATTACCTCCATGTTTCTTTCCACACTTTTAGCATAAGGGAAAACTAATCATATTTTTAGTGTGATTTTTATATTTTCCTTTGAATTATATTTTATCTTCTTATCAAACCCATAAGAATGATGGGTTACTCTAATATCTATCTCAACCTTGAGATCACATTGAACAATTTCCTCATGTCCATTGAAGCCCGTTATGTCTAATTACCTTCAGAGAATTGGTTTTAAGATAATAAATAATCTATCAATTTTACTCTCAAGTTAGATAATAATTCTAGAAGCGTACCTTGTAGGTCTTGTAAAATTTTCTTTGTAGGTACCAATAGATTCATCATTATTTTTCTTAAGTTTAAGGAACTCATTCTCTATATTTGTTTGAATAATATGAGAAAATTACTTATTGAAAAATTTGTTCCTAAACTCGTCTAATTCCATGGACTCAATTTCATCTCTATGCCTTGTATTCTTGATAAGATTCCACCATTGATATGATTCGACTTCCAAACGATAGAATGATAAGATGAATTTATCATGATTAGAACATTTTAGAACTGAAAATATCTTTTTAGATGTATTGATCCATTGTTCAGCCACTAATGGATCAGAAGACCCGCTGAATAAAGGTGGATGCTGCCTCATGAAGGATTCAATAGAATGTTACTCCCTCATTTGTTCATTTAAAAGTTTGGTATGATTGATAGGTTGAGAAAGTTGTGTTAGAATTGATACAAGATTTTTCATTCTATCTCCCATAACATTTGGTTGCTTAGGGGGACAATCATTTCACTGCCTATGGAATTCGGCATTAAAGAAGATCCTTTGGGTTTCTATCCATTAACTAAAACCATGAATCATAGTGTGAGAAACACTAATCATAATGGGAAAAGCACAAAATTTAAGAATAAATTTTCAATTTATGAAACTTTACGTTTTATCATAGTGTATTCATGAACATCTATAAAACACTAGGATAGGATTGTAATATATACTTAGACATATCCTTAGGGTTCATATTAAGGCTTTCTCATCCTAGTTTCCAAAGGTTAACTATACGTTTGCTCTAACACCAAATATATAAACCCATAATATACATATAGATATTACATAAACATTGAATAATATTTATTACATAACATAATAAAAACCACACCAGGACTGAGTTGATTTGGTGTCTTTAGAAACTAGGAAACATAAACAAATGGCTCATAAAACATCTACATCATCTTCCGCTTATTTCTTAAAAACTAGACTCTTTTTTTAAATATCTTACATAATAAACATCTTCATGACCAGGGGAAGAGAAAAATATTAAATGGTGTTCTCAAATGATCAGTAAGGGTAAACGAGGGAAATATCAATCATATCATAATTATAAGAACATAACATTTGGAAATATTATCCTGCATATAAAAGATCAGAATATCATGTCATGGGATAAATCAAAAAAGTGAAGTGTAATCCTAATATTCATAACATACAGAAATAAATTTAATTCATTACACAAATAACCATAGAAAAACATTTCATTTTATTCAAGGCTCATTGCTAAGACCATCATAGCGGACAATGTCCATTTCTGAATTGAGTTCACTCCTCATTCCAGCCTTGTATTACTGAACCCGATTTACTTTCCATTACAGTCACGTATATGTCATGAGATATAAATATTTACCCAATGAATTTTAGGGAGATATAGGTCCCACATATTTCATAATGAAACCATTCTTACGTGTTCCAGAAAAACATAAAATCATTCACCATAGCGTATGCTGCGAAATAAAATGGGATTCTTAAACATCATTCCTTCATAATTGATATAAAATAAATAGATTTCCTAAATAAAATTACATCATATATAAATAAAATCATATTAATAACAGGGATATAAATATAAACCAATTTATATAGTCTCATATTATATGGAAAATGATTTTGAGAAAACACTTGAAAATAATTCTTGAGGTAAATATCCATTCTTCTTCAAAAATGATTTCTATCCTCACAATGCCACAAAATTTTAGAAAAAATAATTTTATGGGAAATTAACCTTGTAATATTGTATGAAAAGCTTCATGGAAATAAGGTTTTATGAAAGTTTAAAATTCCATTCATTCCATACAAGTTAAAAAAGCATTCTTCTCTTACTTTTTCTAGAAAAGTAAAAAAGTACCTCGTACCGAAAATGAAAAAAGATTCCATTCATAAATTTTAATAAAAATTTACCAATATGTAGAATTGAATTTAAACAATTATTTAATAATATATATAATATTTTTAAATACATATTTAGGAAACATGTACATGGATGATAAATATACCCCAATAAATACTTATGAATACACAATCTCAGATAAAAATGAGATTTACAATGTTATCCCTTACCTTAGGTTTGATATCCTTCATATGTATCCAAAATTCATGTATAATGATTTAAATAATGTTACTAATTTATTCCATAATCATAATAATTTTTATGGTAACATTTATGATTATATTTTCATCCGTTTGTTTGTAACATTTTATTATTAATCATTATTAGGGAATTAACTACTTTATGTTTTTATGCATGTTTTGTATGATAAGTTCTTGTTACTATTTTTAGGATATATTTATATAATTTAAATAATTATATTAGTATAATATAAATCATATTTATTCATTCAATTCATGTATATAATCATGGTTTAATGATGATAATATAGAATGAATCGTATCACATCGTGGAGATAGTATGTCATATGTACGCACGAGCAATGATATAGTTCCCAAAATTATTGAATGTAATTAAAGTTTATGATTTATGATATTTAAGAATAATGTTTTAATAATGATATATAGTTATTATTTACATCAATATACCAATCCAAGTAAGGTGGTCTTGCAAAACAGATTACACCACGATGTGGAGGCAGTGAGCCGTATGTACACACGTACATTGATTTTGTTTTTAACAGGATAGATAAAAGGTGAAATATGGTTGTTAAATATTAATAATATCATATAATAATATTATTTTTATTGATTTTATTTATTTACAATGAAAAAACTAATTAAGATGAAGTATAAGGGGAAACAAGTTTGAAAGAATCAGTAGAAGATATGACCTCTTCCTTGACGTGCTACCTCTAAATCTATTATTATAGCACTAGTGTTGGTATTTGAAGATGAAAATAACCTCTATAATAAAAAAAGGGAAGTTTAAAAGGAAAAATGGCATGGTTTGGATGATATTAAAGGCTAAAAATGGAGTGAAAGGGTGAGAGAGGATGTTCCCTTTTATAATTGAGGTGTGAGGCACTTTTGTAAGCTCCATAAATAATAATTTATAATAAAATGAAAAACTTCCCATAAACCTAATAAATTTCCCAATTTATTATATGAGATGATATATGGTTTTAACAAATCGAAAAATAAATTTTTGACAAGTTATGTTTTCAAGTTGAACCATATCTTTTTAATTGAAACTTATTTATTTTATTTAATTTTAATTATGGTAATAACATTATAAATATTTAATGGTTATAAATATTTACTTATATAAAATATTTTGACCATAAATGGAAATTTTATGAAATTTTAGATCTTATAATTATCACCTTGTAATTTTTAAATATTTATTGTATTTTTTAAATAATTTGATAAAATGTTATTTTTATAAAATAACAAGTGTCAATTTTAAAACTTTTCATTTATTTGACTTTAAATAAAATACACACATAAAATGAATTTGGGAAAAAATATTTAATACAATCCTAATATGTCATAGGAACCTATATAATTCGTGGAGAACATTTATTTGTTCATATGATATTTCTTTTAATATTTTTGAATCCATTTGTTTGATATTTCTATAAATAAAATAATTTTTACATCACTATTGTGTCATCATTAATGGTAATTGTTTAATCTCTAAAAATTATAAATAAATTTCTATGATTTAGGTAATTATTTTATATTTCTAGATACTATATATTTCTGTTATTATCTCCAATGTATCCATATATTAAAATTAATATAATTATATAAAATGTGATTGTGACATTTTGTCACATTCATTAGTTCTTATTACATTCATTTCATATTCATAGGTAAGTGGCCATCAAGTGATTCCATTTAAAAATATATATGATAAGGGTCCAATTTATTCATTCAATAGGATATTTACATGTGTTAAGGTAATTTTATAATATTTTTTTACCTTTAATTACCTGATTTACCTTTAACCATGGTAATAAAAATAATTACCAAAGTCACTATTCATAAAACCCAAAAATAAAAGTAGCATATTAACATAATTTGGACCAATTAATTCCAATTATTGAATCCATTTTTCAAAATTAAAAAATATATAAGTTTCAGTAATTAATTTAAAATTAATCCTATTTTTGAAATGAGAAAACATGTTTTAAAAGTCAAAATATTGCAAAAGATTGATAAATTTTTACATATGAATTTAATGTAAAATTAATTCAAATGACCTAAATTATATTAAATGGTTAAAATATATTCTATTTATACTTTGAAACCATTCAATAATTTAATTTATCAATATAAATTATTTCAATGAAAGACATTATTTTCAATTAAAATTTAACTTATTTTTAATATTCCTCAAAACATAAAAGTTACCAGAAAAATATCGGAAATTCATCGAAAGTAAATTTTTATATCCCGATTCAGAATAAAATGTTTTTGTTTTAATATAAATATTATTAATGTGTCAAAAACTTAATTTAAAAGGGTTTCTCCATTCAAATGTATAAAATTAAACATAAAAATGGGTTTTTTATACATCAAATAGGGTTTTATAAATACCGTATGCCAAAAATATCCATTAGATGAATAAAAATATATTTTATTAAGTATATAACACATATATAACACATTAATTTCATTTAAAAGGTAATTAAATCAAAAATAAAAACATCTAATTAATTTTATATTTTTTCATAAATAATTTATAACCAATGAATTCACAATGGATTTTCATAAGTTAGTTATACCTATTACCGCTAACCTAATGGCTAGGCTATAACAGTAATTTTATAATAAGGGTGTCTCATGGTTCTTTTAGAATCATGATTTCTGTTAAATCAATCTACTAAAGAATAGAAATTATTTAAAGAAAATATTTCATAAAAACATCAGAGTTTTACAAAGTAACTGAATATGGAAGAGGTATTTCAAGTCATAATTTCCAAATAATTGGGAAAATATTCTCTCTATGGCGGTTTCAACCAAGATTTGAAAGTATGGTGACTATAATTTTAGGTCATATGACTAAGAGTATAATATTATGGCAACGACAAATGACATGTGACATATCTATCCAAGGTCATCTCTAAATACTTTGGACATGGAAGAGGAAGTTATAAAAAATATTATTGGAGGTTCTCAAATAAAGATAGAGGATGAGAGTCAAATATGTGAGGGATGGATGCTAAATTTTAATCAAGGATTCCAATATACTTTCATCAAATATTATAGGGATAGAAGAGAATTATCCAATGGGTGAAGCTACTACTAGATGAAAAACCCATTTGGTGGGATGTTTTATATAAGTACAACTAGGGTGCATACTAAATTGTCAAAAAGTTGTATACATTTGATGATTGACCTATTTTTTGGGTCGTTTTATATAAAGTAAACTAGAGAATATTATATCATAATCAAGAAAAAGAGATCTCATGTAACATACATTCTAGCACCAGAAGCTGAGAAAAGATTACAAAGATATGAAAATATTCAATATTAAGAGTATGATGTGTGGAAGGTAAATGTTTTAATACAAAGAAAGAGTTTCGACCAACATTGTAAAAAATTTTGGACTCCCTTTCTTAGATCTAACTCATATGTATAATTGGGACATCACTATTTCCTTGGTGGGTCCCCTTTTATGAGGGGACTTGAATTAAAATATCCTACACTGATCTTTGTTTGTATGTAGAATAGAAGGTATTTCTTCATAAAATTGTGGCTGGAAATAGGATACGTGGCCTATAAATCACTACATATCTCATTAGAATGATATTAAAGCCACACATAGTTATTTAAGAATCATGATGTCTATTTCCATGCATCAAGGACATGGGTGATTCAGATGTGAAAATGAATATTATAGATGGATGAGGGTATTAGACCCATGCATCACTACGTATCTTTCTAGGGTAAGAATCATGACACACATATTTCTTAGAGAGATCATACAGTTTATCATAATGACATGAGGATGTATGGTGTGCCTTAGAGGGTCTTGTAACCAGGACTATGATAACCCTAATGTGAATTGATATTCAGTACTTATGCATGGAAGATTCTTAACCATATTTCTTAAGCTCATGTGTGCTATTCTCGGTGTGATAAAAAAGGAGTCAAAAATGTTTTTTCCACAACACAAAGGAAAAAGAAGTAAAGGATATCAGAATTTTTATTCTGTGGTAGATGGTATAAGAGATATAATCCATGTGTTACTACATATCTCATTTGAATGAGAATCAAGCCATACATAGTTCTTGAATTCCCCTGTAGTTTAACATCCTGCAGTAATGCTGAATATGAACCGACATGAAAAGGGGGAAAGTTGTGGCTAATACAAGGTATAAGACATGGGAATTACTCAATATCTTCCTAAATAAATAATCAAGCTACACATAGTTCTAAATAGGGATTCCCTGTACAATTTTGAAATCTTACAAAAAAGTGTAAAGTGAGATTTTTGTGGTTTAATTATGGTTGAACCCAATATTAGAGATCTAGAAATCATTATGTTTCTAAAAAATATGAGAATCAAGCCACATGTAGATCATGATTATGTTTCTTGGGTAGATTTGGTCCATACACAAGGAGCATGTGATTTTTTTATTAAGGCTTCGACTGAACCCCATATTAGTGATCTAGGCATCACTATGTATCCTGCTAGAGAAATAATCAAGAAACACATATTTCTTAAAGATGGTTCCCCACACCAATCTAGTTTTGATGCGAGGTCTTAGTGTCATTGCATATTACATCGTAATAATAATTGAGCCATATTTTACAAAAAGGTTCCTTGTGTCGATCTAGTTTGAACATAGGGAAACGTAAATATTTATTTATGGTCACAGCTGGGCATGATATTGGAGATCTAGCTGTCACTACATTTATCACTAGAATGAGAATAAATCTAGATGTAGGTCTTGGAAATATTTTTTAGTTTAATATTATATGATGAGAATGTAATTTATCATCTTGCGGTAAGGATGTGAAAATGTTGGGGATTATACCTAAAAAATGGGGCCTAAATTCCATTATGGATTTGAAATGATGTAAGTAGGGATTATATATGTTGGATGACCAAATTTTCTTCCGTATGTCTAGCAATGTGGGAATATCAACCAATAGAGTATTTAGAGTGATATGATTGGGACCTATATGTGGATATGGAGGGCTATTTTTAAGTGGCCATGATGGAAATCCCAACTCATGGTACTTTGGGAGTTTCTTAACATCAAATTAAAATGATGTTAACTAGGATTTTTAAGTTTATTAGGTAAGGAAAATGTTTTTATTTTAGTTTTTAGTTATAAAACTAGGACCTTATGCCTTGCAGTTTATTATTATGGTACATAGAAAATGATGCCACATAGTTTAATGTCATGTGGCACAAACATTATTTCAGACATTTTAAGTTCATATGAAAAAGACCCACTATGTAGTTTAATATCTTGCAGCTTAGACGTATATGGTTCTGTGTAGTTTAATGAATTGTAGCTTGGACGTAGGGCATGATAATACAAAAAAATATTTCTTCAAGAATCTTTTATTAGTTGGGTTCATAATGATCTCTCCATCCATTGAGATCAAGGAAGAAGCTCTATTAGAGTGGACCTTGTGTATAGAGTACGCCCCCCACTTTGGATCAAGCTTTGGAGACTTATTTCCTAGGAGTCTGAAGGTCCAGTACCAATTATTTGTGGAGGAATAAGTGGAGGTAGAACTTCTTGTTGAAGGATCACACTATCTAATTCTTGTATACCTCAATGTGAGGCATGGTATGAAATATTTTTTCAACCATTTACTCCAATTCAACCAATCATTTTTAAGATTGTTCAGATTTGGACATATGATCATAGATGGAAATAATATGTAATGAAAAATAAACCATAATGGGCTGGACTGCTTCTATTCTATATAGCAATGAGTACAGGGTTTCCCATGTTGAAGTCTGAGTCATAGTCTGGTAATTCCCCAAGTCATTCAAGAGATTTCCAGGACAATAATTCTTATATTTATCCCCTATATTCTGGAGTATGTTTGACATGGTCTTTTTGATATCCTCTATCTGTCCATTAGACACTACATGATTGTGGGATGAATGGTTCGATTTGATATTTTATTCCTAATATAGATTCTATACCACAAGAGAAGAGAAATTAATGCCATTTTCTATCAGTATTCCATGAGGGCCATGAATCTAGTAATGATTTTGTCTTTTACAAAGATGAAAATTCTTTAGTCCCACACTTCTTGCAGAGGTATTTCTTCAACCCATTTGGAAAAGAAATCAGTAGCAGTAAGGATTTACATAAACTGTGTGGCCATATTTGGAGGATATGATCCCACTACATCCATTCCAAATGTGAAAAAATGGCCAACAATATTTGGTTGAATGTAGAAACTATAGAGGTTGATGGATGAAGTTGTCATGTACCTGGAAGGAATGAAAGTTCTGGTTAATTATGTACATGCCGGGGTACTTAATGGAAAGAAGTATTGAATCCTCCAAATTTGATCAAAAGCCTATATCTTGACTATTGTGCACTATAGGCTCTTGTATTTACTTCATCCATGATATTTTTTGTCTATTCTCCATCGCTACATCAAATAAGTACTCCATCAAAGCCTCTCTTGTATTTGACCTTTTAGTGATTTGGGCCATCATAAAGAGTAAAATTGACCACTCATTGTTGAAATTCTAGCAGAAGTCCTCCATCTTAGAGGTATTCCATAATGTGCGACATCCATCCCATGGTGGGACCATATGGATTTGGTATGAGAATGACTTTGTTAATCTCCTTTGTTCTGATTTGAAAAAAAATGTGAGACCATATGGCGATGGGCAATGATGATGAATGATTCATCCTGATTTTGATTCTTTAAGGTTGTGGATGCATTTTCAATACGCAGCATGGGTGTTCTTTGATCATGGGGAGTGAGTAAATATTGCATCTTAGGGGAATTCTTCTAT
Organism: Viscum album; assembly: GCA_963277665.1. NCBI lineage: Eukaryota > Viridiplantae > Streptophyta > Magnoliopsida > Santalales > Viscaceae > Viscum > Viscum album. The sequence continues at coordinate 2,093,742,333 of OY728152.1, forward strand.
TAACCATTGGATCATGTCACATAGGGGAATTATCTCTTTTATTGATAGCGTATTATCCATTGATCTATTTCATTAACAACTCTGAATCACATTTCACCTCCAAGTGGTTCACCTATACTTAGAGTTCTAATTCTAGGCTAGTAATGAGGGAATGATATTCCTCCTCATTATTGGTACAACCTTGTGATAATAGGAAGAAGAAATAAAATGATTCCTTCTCTAGGTAGATAAGCACAATCCCTATCCCCACTTTTTTGAACTTAGGTTCTTCTATTCTCTTCCCTATTGGGCTCTTGGATGAACCATAAAAATATATTTCCCACCTTTGGGGATCATTATGAATAGAGAATATTCACCCAACTGAAAATTCAGTATTTAATTACATATCTTCTGTAGAAGGGTGTTCTAGAAGGATGTCCACCAAGGCCTTAACTTTCACTACATTCTGAGGCACAAAATGTATATTGAAATGATTCAGAATAACTACCCACTTTTCTAGAAATACTATCAGCACAGGGAAACTAAGTATAAATATGAGTGGGTTATTGTGAGAAACCAAGTGGATCTCATGGTGCTGTAGGTAGTACCTTAATTTATAAAATGAAAAGATTAATTCCAAGTAGCTCTTCTCAATATTTGAATAAAAAGTATCATCATCAAGAATGGTTTGATTACTATAATGAAAGTTTTTTTTTCATTCCCAAAATCATTATTTTTTGCATGGAATTAATCTAGTGATCATTTGAAGGCCATCACATAAAGGATGAGTGGTTTTACTTGTACATGTGACATTAATACCAGAAGGCTCAAGAGGTACTTCTTGAGGGTGCCAAATGTTTTCTAACATTCACTGGTCTATTGATATGTAACCCCCATTCACTATTAGTATGGTGATGGGAAATCACTTTCCTGCAAGGTTGTATATGAATAGATGGATGTCAGCCAAGTTTACTTGAATTCCATTCAACTTTTTCAAGTTTGATAGAGGGAAAATTCCAAAGATGGCTTTAGTTTTCTCATGATCAACTTTGATGTCACGATGACTTACCACGAAGCATAGAGAATTTCCTGAGTTTACCCCAAAAGCACATTTTAGGGGTTCATCTCCATGACAAGCTATTGAAGCCTATTTAAGATGGTTTTTATGTTATCAAGGTGGTCAAAACATTATTGAGACTTGACCACTAGATCTTCAATATAGCATTTGACAAACTTTCCCAAGAAAGGATAGAAGATTTGATGCATGGAATGTTGGAATGTGGAGATGAAATTGTTTAATACAAATTAGATTAATTGATAGTAGAATAATCATTAGAGAGATTTGAAGGATGTGACCTCTTCACCTTCTAGGGCCATCCAAATTTGGTTATACCCTGAATAGACATCCATGAAGGAGAAGTTTTGATAACCATCGATCACATAAATCAATAGCTTTATGATTAGAACTGGGAATTCATATTTGGGAAAATGCTAATTGATATATATAAAGTCAAAAAATATATTGATTTACCCATTTTCTTCTTAACAAGGACAACTTTAACTAAAATTTTTGGATATTTTACCTCTCAGATAAAGTTTGACTTGACGAGCTTATCCACTTCAGCCTAAATTTTGGATGCGTGAGTCTGTGTGTCCTTCTAAGTGCCTATTTGTATCCCCGATGATCTTATGGAAATCCCAAATGATGGGTGGACACATCATGATCGAGACCTAAAATCTATGTGTAGTTACAAGAAAACATATCCCAATGTTGCTTCATAAAGGAAGAATATACCTCCAGTTCTTCAAAAGTCATGGACACACTAATAAGAGTGGCTTGTGGATATTATTTTTTAACTATATTTCTCTCTCTGAGTTCATTAAAAGTGGTACATAAACCATAATCAAATTCTGGAGGGGCTTTCTTGAGGTCTCCTATTTTTCTTTTTCCTCATTCTTTACTACTTTTTCCTCCTCCTGAGAGGTAGGTGATGAAGAAAGAATCTCTGAGTTGGAGAGGAATCATCATTTAGACATCCAGAAGTTGAAGAAATAATCTCTACAACAATCAATAGTGGAAGGTAATTCTGGATCTCCAAAGGGATGAAGAGGGATTGGGAATGAGAATCTCTATCCTCTCCAATTGACGTGACAACTTCTTCCAACCTAGATAATGGAACAATAATTTTCCAAAGCTCAGTGGGTGGAATGAAGAATTTTTCATCAAGTCTTTCATCGCTACGTGGAGGGCTGAAGACTTCTCCTATATTGTCGGGTTCATTTTTCTTGACTGACTTTACAGAATCTTCTAAACGAGTGTTTGAATTCGGGGTCACCCCTTCAATTTGATTGATGGGTAGAATATATTGTACACTAAGCTACTTGAAAGGATTAGCTGGGATCATATTTTATCCATTTGGGGCATTAATCCAAGTGGCATCATAATCTATTGACTGTTTCCATCCTCTTTGGTAGAAACAGGAATCAATGTATTATGACTCACATGATTTTAATGGGGCCTTATAACCACGAAATTTATAAAATTGACCATTGATATAATATTTGTGGCATTGATGGTGTGATGAAGTAATGTACACATGATGATGAAGCCAAGGTCTTCCTAGAATGTAATTGAATGTTTTATCCTGCCAAAAAAACTTGAACTCTGAGTCAGACAAGAGATCCCTTAACTGAGTTTTGAGTGTGATCTCAAAAAGAGGTTATTGATTATTATTTTCATAACCCTGTAACATCAAAGTGGAGAGAGACATATGAGATTCATTGAGACCAAACTTGTGATCTGTCTAGACCAGTATGAGGTTGAATCCTGAGCCATTGTCAATAAATACTCATCAGATATCAAAGTCATTTATCCTAATAGATATATACAAGGGACAAACATGTACTTTTATGACAACATCCTCATCCTAGTCCAGGAAAGAGATGGTTATATGATATTTTTTAGGATAATTCTGAACACAATACACTTTAGCAGTGGAATCATTGAATTTAAACTCTTGAGGGCTTGAAAAGGCCTCAATGAGTTCTTCTCATTGAATTTTCAATATACTCAGGGCATCCATGATTGATAACATAGATAGTACATGGTCCATTTTATTCAAAACAACATACTTATAGTCTAACAGTCTGCATTTCCTGACATGGGCAGGTTATTTTGCATGTGATTTGGGAGCTGATGTTCCTAATGCAGATAGACCATCCCTTGGAGTATGATTCGAATGTATTTCATCCCCTGGTGGATTGGTTCGACTGGGTCTACCTATATTCTGAGGTTAGTGAAATGATGAAACATCCTACAACCCATATTTTCGGATGATTGTTTCAGGGTGGATCTTGAAATGCATGTAAAAATTTCCATGTACCGGTTGATCTTACTGGAGAAATCTTCATGGGGTTTTGGATGCGTAGATGGCTTGATCTGGGTCATGGTTAATGTAGTGACTTTTGGAATGACTGTATCCTTCCGTGTAACTTTGGTTTTGTTGTCCTCTTACCCCATTTACCTAATTAAGTGTGGGGAATTAGAGTTCATAATCATGATTATCTTTTAAGAAGGGATCCATTAAGTGAATAACATTAACGGAATGACTTATAAAATCCTAATCTGATGAATATTTCTTCTGACATGTTGAATCTCGTTGTGACATTTGGTGGGGTGGTGGCAATAATTTTGGGACAATTAGCATGGTGTGTAATAAATTTAACAAAAAATTTGTCTTTGGTGCAAGTTTATACTCTCGTGTCTTCTTTTTAATCCTCAGTCCATGTCACTTCTTAGAGGATTGGACTTCAGAGGAATGAGCTTCTGTTGAAGTTAATGATATTATAATGGATGTGGATGGAGGAAAAATTGGATATTTCAACTATTTTTGGATAATAGAATTAGTCCGTTTGATCTATTTCCTAACCATCTTATCACTTATCTTTAGTTCACTCTTGATCTTAACCTCTTTCCATTCACTTTCTTTCTTTGTATTGATGGCAGAAACATATGCCACCTGAGAAAGAGAATTTTTTATCTTCACTTTCCCCGAGTCCACCATCTTTTATAGGAGGTATTTGAATAAAAAATATCCTAGATATGGTGTCACAACATTTTATAGAAGGGTAAATATTTTAGGAAAACAACATCACCTTCTTTGTTGGGATTCCTGGGCTTTGGCTACTTGACTGAGTTATTTTCCCATGATGAGATAATGTTGGTGGAAACTTGGTATTTTCATAAAGAATAGAACTTTTTTTTCATCTCCTAAAACTGTTTCTGTCTTTGATCTCTCTAATCATCTTGATGTGGTGGGAATTTTTCTAACATTCATGAGGTTAGACTGTATGATACGGTTCATGATTTGATGTAGGAGAGGGTACATGGGCCTATATAAGTGTAACTATAGTTTCCTATGATCTTCCCTTTCTTATTCTTTGAGTTTATATAATTACTCAGGACATGGATTTGGTCTCTGTGATGGAGTTATACATCAGTTGAGAAATTTATGAATGGTTCTAAAACCATCATGTTTATTTCACAAGGATCAACGATATACACAAATTATCACAAAGATTCTCTGTATAGATGGGAAACAACTATTCATGATGGAGTGTTAGGTTTACGAATTATGTCAATACTTTCCACTGAGCAATGAAATATAATACCCTTTCATTCTCGAATTATTTTAAGTATTTATGATTGAATACTGTTTTCTTATATAGTGTTGAGAATAATTGTAATAAAAACTTTTGACTGTGGTCTTCCCACCATGTAATTAACTAAGACTATAAACTTGTGTACCACATAAAGGCTAATCCTTATAACAATGTCACAAAGAACATGATTTTTCAACTCCTCCTATTTTTTAGGGGTACCCATCATGTGATCACAATGAGATAAGAAACCCGTCAAGTGTTAATCTGGGTCTCCTAAACCATTGTAGATTGGAGATATGGGATTTCAAATGTTTCATGGGGGAATATTCAAATCTAGATATCCAGGATAAGGCTTATTTTTTGGATGTATTAGATAACTTCATTTCTCCATGGATTCTAATCATGCTGTTAGTAACTCAACAATGTTCATAACAATTATAGTAAGGTTTGGCTGAGTCGAGGCCTAAATAAGTGCAATAGTTGGAGCCTGAATAGGTACAACCACTATTAGGACCATTAGTGGTGGTATTGCTGGTATCTTCTATGGGTAACCAATAAGGGCATTCCTATAAGGATGTTACTAACTCTTCTCTAGTTGCACATTCAATGGATGGAATTCATGATTTGCTACTATGGGATCCAAATATATTGGGGCTTGGTATCCTGAAATAAGAAGATGTTCCAAGACTACATCAGTTATTATGACAAACTCTCTTTGATGTGGTTCCCCAACTGGGGGTACAAGCTAAGGATATTCTTATAAATGTTTGTTAATAGTAAGGGTAACTCAGAGTAATTATACAGCCAATATACTCAATAATTTCCTTTAATCCTCTTACTGAGATAATCTTTCCTCCAATGAAAGTGGATTAGCCTCTCAAAAAAGGATGTTATACATGATTTGATCATTAACATTTTCAATCCTTTGAGTAGGTAAAGGTGGATTTTTTGAAGGATTTCCCAAATTCAATGAAAGCCTCTAGTTTTAAGTATGCACAAATCCTTACATTGTTCAGTGTAGACCACATTGTGAACCATAACATACTATTCTAAATCCTCTGAACCAGCCTCATGTTCTACAAAATCATTGAGGGAGGAATTGATGACATCAATTTATAAGAAACATATTGAAGGAATTATATCAGTTTTTTGTGAGCCTTCCTTCTTTTGTTCCCTTAACAAGGGCTTTTCATCTCCTTTTCTAATACTATGAGAGTAGCTTGGTGGAAATTAACCTGAAGATAATCTATAGATAATTCATTCGTGTATGTTCTAAGTAAAATTACTAGATCACAAGATTGGAAAAATTGGGAGTATTCATTTTGTGGTATCTTCTATAATTGGAAGAAAATTAATTCCCATAGAGGAGGTGGTTTTTGAGGTGAAAAATCCCACATCCCTAATTGATGGGGATATTCCCATTTTTCTTTTACAAACCTTCGGGTATGGTTTTCTGGTCTCAATGTGTAATGTTAAAAAAATACTCAAGCCTTTTAGGTTGGAGTTTATCTTGAACTACCATATCTAAAATTGACATAGCGACTCTTTTAATTTTATAATGTTTTTTTTCAAAAATGGGTTGTGTGCATGATTCAGAACACACTTACATCATATGTTTCTAAATATTGGTGACCTATTTCCATCCTTTGCGCTATCTGATTGCTAAAATCCCTTAAGTCTGAGGCTTACTCAATATTCTCATATGCTCGATAGAAAAGTCTTTTAATAACCTACTCTCCTATTGCCTAATGTCGATGAGAGTTGTCCAAGGAATGATTTTATTGACCATATCTTTAGTCATAAACGTATTCAATTTGTTTAAGTTATTCTAAAGCTGTATCATTGTATGTTACAACCTTCGATAGGATTCTCTTGTTGGGTAGTGTTTTGAAATGAAATTATATATATGCACTCCATCCTTTGATATGAACACTAAATGGGGTATCTATGATCAGTTACCACATCCTCATTATTGTGTAGAGGCATGTGTGTTTAAGTGTCCTTTCTATTTCTCAATTTTTTGATGTCCTGAAGCCAAGAGAGATTCCAAGTCAATTTGGTGTTGCAACCCTTATATTAACATGAAGTGACTTTGATACTCATTGTATGGTAATAATTTTTCATTAGAGTGATGAATATTTTTTCATATTTTTAGGCCAATTTAATTCACAAAATCTTCTGAAAATTGCTCTAGTATGCTTTATTGAGTAGTGGAAAATGGCTAGAACATGACTGGTATGTAATCTTTATCCATCTATTTTCTCATATTTAGAACATCTTCTTTGAATTTTTCTATGGGCTCCTCTATCTGGTCTGACCTGAGTGGACATTTATCGACTATATTATCACAGGATGTGAGATTAATAGGGATTTATCCTACTATGTTGTAAGATAGGTGATCTAAAGGAGGTTTAGAGTATGACCACTGCCTTGGGAGATCTTCTGGTTGAGAAAGGATCTCACATACCAATGAAAAGGCATCAGACATGAATGAACTTTTTTTCTCAAGTTCCTCATAATAGGAGGGACTTATCATCATTATATTTCCAATCATGGGATTCTCTTGAAAATGTGAAAAACTAATGCGGAGATAACATTAATAGTCAATTACATGATTGGGAGGAACACCATGGTGGATTTTAGTAAGGGAATGACCCTATTGCTACATGATATTATAAACACATGGTGGGATTCCATTACTCCCATTTAGATATAGTATCTCCAGATCAATCAGATTGTGGACATTAATAAATTCTTCATGGTGAAGTGTTTGATTAGGACCTTAAAAATTACTGATACTACTCTCCAAATTTGATAATAGTATAGTAGTATCTTGAGTTTCAACACATTATCATCTAAGGGCTTCATGAACTCCAGTATTAAGTAGAGAAGGATCGTAAATTGGATCTTGATTCTTCAATAGAATTGGATGAGTATTCTTATTGGATTCCTTTTTTATGAAAGATTGGGAAAACTTGATGACATAAGTGGGGTTCAAGGGTAGGTGTTTATGCCTACCTTGGAGTGGACATTGGTATGTGCTGATTATCTCTAATTGGAGCCGATGTATGTTCCTGATCCGGTTGTCTGAATAATATAGAGGGGTTTTACCCATGACCCTCCTAAACCAAATAAAAGGTGTGTGTCTTCTTTGGGGTGATATATTGATGAGCCACCCCACTTGTGGGGACAATTTTATGTGTATTTCCCTTATGCACTACTATAATTTCTGTTATGATTTCTTGGAATGTCTGTAGGATATGGGAAAGGATTTGTGTCTAACCTTTCACCATTTCTAGAAAATTCTTTGGAACTTAACCAACTAGAATTGGGACATATTTATCCATTATATATCTGAAGTAGGTGTGTAAGCCTTATCTTCTACTCTGTTTCCTTCCAGTGGATACCTATAGTATTCATGCGTGGGGGAAGAGAGTTTGGCCGAACCCCTGCTCATCGTCGGGACATTTTGATTTAATTATCTATGTGATTCTAGAAGAGGCTAATAAAAGGCTTGATAAATGTAGGTAGGTGTGTGCGTGCCTACTTGTAGCTTACCAGTAAACTTGTTGGAGGGATTCATTGAGTGCTACTAGATGGATCTACTGGTAGTCCTGGTGGGTGTAGGTAGGTGTATGTTTCTACTCACGGTGTGGCACCATACTGGGTTGGTGGGTTTCTTAAATGCTGATAGGCAAGTTGGTTGGATGGGTGAATGAAGTCGAACTTTTGTATGTTCCCAACCACAATTTTCCACCAAATTGGGTTTGTGAGATTCTTCGATGGGGGAGAAAGTGTGACCCTTCTCCCTATTGACGAGTTTTAATCCCTGATGGACCATCTTGTGTGTCTAGGTTTGATGTTCTAGGGCCGAATAGATGATGAAAACACCCTCATCATGTTGTGGGGTTGTTACTACACATCATTAGTTGTAGTGATTACTGGTAGGAGCCCGTTGAAATCACCCTGATGTCTCTAAGACAAGGCCATATGTGGACACTTATTCCACCTACCTGAGATATGGGAAGGACTAGTATTCACATTCGAGGATTAAACTTTGGAAACCATTGAACATGGAGGTAGGCTCCATTTGTATCAGGACCACCAATCATTATTGGTCGGTTGAATGGGGGGAGGGGGGCTTTGAAATCTAGAGGTCTTTCTGGGAAGACTCCAAGGTTGGGATCATATTGTTTTAGTGGTATTCACAGAACAGAAAGTTTGATACATATCATTGAAGATGCTGGGTTGGTGATGGATTCCTTTTCAGAGATAAAGACCTGGCTATAGTGGCTACTAAGGAATTCATTGATGAAATTTGGAACTAAACCTTTGGATTGAGGGGAGTTATAAAGATAAGGGCCTGAATATATGACAAAAAAACAAAAGCCCCTTCAATGAATCATCTAATTTGAATGAACACATGTATGATTTTTTTATTATCTGGACCTCTTTTATCAATGAAAGGGGCATGATATGTGGGTAATACTATCATCTTGGTTAAAAATTCACATTAGGTTCACAATTTTTTGTTTCCCTTGGAGTCATGTTCATGTTAGGAATCACTATTTTTGAATAGTTTCCAATGGTTTGTTCATGGAACTGAAAACACCCAATGGTTATGTATCCATGGAGATCTTATTTCCAAAGGAAGGTTCTCATTGGGAGGATTGGATTATGATTATTATGAACTCATTTTGGTCAAGAGGATGGGAGGTTCGGCTCATCACACCCTTTTGGGGGGAATTATTTCTTACTATGGGACTCTCTTAAATATTTAAGACATCTTCATGAATCATTTATTAATTACCGTGTATATTGTGTATCACCCTTGAATTAATAATCAATTATTAGAATGTATTCAATTTAGAATCATCAGTATGTATCTAAGGTTCTTCAACAATAGAGATATCAGTATGTATCCAAGGTTCTCCATCAGTGGTATCCTCTTATGCACTACTTAGATATTCATTTGGTCATTATTATGACAATACTGGTTTCCTAGCTCCTAAGTGGGGTGCTTTAGAGTATATCATCATCTAGGGAGACCGAATTTGTTTTAATGTTATGATTGAACCCAAAAATAGGATTCCAACATATCCTTATGAAAGGAATCAGAACCCACATTGTTTAGTTCCACTTAATGGGACATGTCATACCTTTTATGGTCATGTGATAAGGACCCAACCATACATTTTAACTTCATGTGTGAAATACATATAGGTGAAATATTCCTAGTCAATGTTTCATGTAGGGATTATGAAGAAGTGGCCCAAGGAAACTAGAAGGGGTATGAATTTATAGGTTGAATTATTCCTAGTTGGGGATATGGATCAGAGAGAACAAGGTTGATTTGAGGGGTTGGTTTTGGACCTCAGGTCGAATTCTTACATATCCCATATGGATGGGAATCAAATCCCCCAAAGTTCTATTATGAGGTACCTCATATATGGAGGCTTTCAGCTAGTTTTTCTCTCAAGGTATTATATACCTTTGAGAGGATAATGTTTGGTCTTATTCCTGAAAAGGATGCTTGGACTATTTGATGACATGATTGGGGCTTAATCCTAAAAAATATTATAGGATAAAAGGACCATGTGGGTTGTTTAACTCATTGTGATTTAGAGGGTTGTTTTTGGGGATTACTCATTAGTAGGATTCTTGGATTAAGGGGGATTATGATTGGGAATTTCTCTTTAAAAGGATTCCCATTTAGATCAGGTCCTACGTTGGAATCCTATGTATCCTGATGGTAATGGGAATCAATGTTCTTATAGTTTAATGGATGACATGGATCACGAAAATTTTATGATAACCATTAACCTCTAAGCCCATATGAGTCATACTCGACATGAGAAATAAGAGGAAGAGTATGATCCAATTAACCACACACTCTGCTTTTGTCAATCGGTGGACATGTAAATAAATCTCAAAGGGAGAGGGATGGGGTGTTAAGCATGCCCATCCCCTCTACCCTATGATGAAGGTGGAAGAGGATGGGGGTACAACACTTCCCTCTATTCACTTTACACTGGAATGGGTTTAGTGTATGGAGACTTAAGAGGGATGGAATTAGGAGAGAGGGGAGAGGGATCGGGTTCCCATTTCCTCTCTGACCTAGTGGACAAAAGGAAGAGAAGAGTAAGAGTGAAACCAACTAAATGAAATTATAGGGGATTAATCTATGATAGATTCCCTAAAATCAATTCTTCTTTAGGGAAGGAAGATGTAATTCCATGTCAAAAGGAAATTCATGCATCATCCTTTTCCTACTTTCTTGGAACTAGAGGATATAGATCTTATAGATGAGAAAGGAAGGAAATGGTTCTAACCCTAGTATCCAAGACTGGGAATTCTCAGACACATTCTCTGGGGTAAGGGTCCTTGTGACCATAGGGATACACACTCACATGCACCTTGAGGACCCCGATAGGATAACCAGACATGTGCGGGAAACATCTTACCGTAGGAATACACACCAAAATGGGGACATGCTGGTGTGTCACTTTCCATGGTTTTTTTTAAATTTAGAAGTCTTTGGTGGTTGTTTCAATTTGGTCCTTATCAGACATGTTATCCAAATAAAAATAGGCTTTTCCATGAATGTATTTAAATATGTATTGAAGGGTTTTTCATAGAGTTCCTTGGTGTAGGTTCTTGGGATAGGTGTGTCGTGAATGTTTTCCATGTAGTTATGCTGAGTAGGGCCTGGGAGGAACTAAAAATTCCTCACGCATGGGGGAATCTACCTGTGTGAGCTGGATATGCCTTAGGAAATGGACCACTAGGGTAAAAATACTTGAGTGGGGCTTTATCTTGGGCACACTTTGTCTCCTCATGGGTCTCTGTAAGGGTATCATGTAGGTCCCTAATTAGGGAGAGGGGTCATGTATATGTGGTTTCTCTTTATAGAAGAACAATCCTCATAATGGTGTCTTATGTTTTAAACATTGAATGGACATTGATATTCATATAACACTTTAAATTCTCTTTTCTCTCAGGTTTTGGAGAGCTACCTGAAAAGTTTTGGGGGAATTTTGTGAAGGTGATACACAATCATAGCTCCATGAATTATTCCTAATTTTTAAGTCCTACAAATGAGGAGCCCAAGGGTCCTATTTTAAAGAATATATGGTGATTTGTTCGAAGGAGGTTTTTCCACGCATGTCCAAGAAATAGGTTCACAATGTAGGTGTAAAATTTAGGGGTTTCTGACCCCATTTTTTTGCATAGGGGATTTGCACGTCCTTTGTACCATGTAGTGGTATGTGTGTGTAGGTCGACCTGGGCAGGTCCCTTGGTTCTCCCTTATGGATATTTAGCACTTTAACCTTCCAAAGGTTCTATTAAGAAAATTTTAATCTTTTTTTTGATAAAATAGAGTCTCTAAAGACCATATGATTAGTTATTTAAAGATATAACAATAATATAAATGGAATTTTACCCTATAGTTTAGAATATAAATCTATCTAACTGAGCCTTATGACTATGTTTCCTTATCATGGATCATCCTGGATAAGGCTTTAGGGGATCCAACTAAGTTGGGAGTCTTGAGGGAGTAGTCTCATAGGAAGATTCTTGACGAGATTAATTTTCCACATAGGCTTTTTTACATGATATAAAATTTTATATATTCATTGGACCTTATAGTGGGAATCATAACATATGTTTTATTTTTCATTAAAATGGGAAAATGAGGTTTCCTATGGGTTCTAACTTTGTGAGATATGGTTTAGGAAATATGTGCAACAAATAAATAATGAGATGCAACTTAGTTTTTAAGGAGAATGATATTTTCTGATAACCAAGAGAAACCTATGAGAGGCGTTCCCAAAGATTGTAGGTTCCTTTGAGGAAGAAATCAAATTATTCTTCTAGATTTGGAGATCCATGCATGGGAGGTGTAATTGAGTTTATGGAAAAAGAATGATTTTGACTTGGGTTGTGAAGCACTTAGAGTGCCATGATATTGAGGTTGGTTTAGAGTGGAGGAAAATTTTAGTGCCCAAACCAGCTATTATGGAGACATTTTAGTATGCAGTGAGAGCATGAGTGGATGCTCATGACATAGAATGACATCGGGGGGAGGATAATAATGTAGTTGGATTCAACATGGGTGAAACACTAATATTTTAGATTAGATACCCTAGGATATTTTTTTATTAATGATTTTACATTCCATGAAGCATGGTTATCCTTGTTTGGTGAGGAAAATCATAGAATCATGAGTTAGGTATTCATTATTTGTATGATACTGGAGTGTTCACCCATTTTTTCCATGAGAGACAGAGGTAGTGAAAATCCTGGTTACATGTGGAATTGTTCAAATTTTAATCGTCAATGGACTTATGCATGTTGAGGGCCTATGGGTTATGATGGTATGTATTATCATTATTTTAAGGGAGTGGCACACATTTAATTTCAGAACCTATTAAGGTGATACCCAATGAGAAGTATAAGGTAATCTATATGGTGGGTATTTAACTATTATCCATTTGAGGTCATGATAATTATTATGATGGGAATTTTGGTGGTTTCAAAAGTAAAATTCCACATGTGGTAGGAATGAGTAAAAGTTGGTCTTTTGTTTTGGTACATAGGTATGAGTTAGATAGTTATGTCCATCCATTACATAATGTAGTGTATAGAGTGAAAGCCTTGATATAATGAACCCAATATGGTAGATGTCATTGGATGGTTGATAAGGGTAAGTGAATCTAATTTTATCTGGTTTCTAGATAAATAGTAGATTTGATGTTTGACTGGGATGATGGTTTGAGTTGGTACATTAGCATTAGGATAATGGAGATCATGGTGTGAGAAAAGGTGATTCATTGGGTGATCCATGATTCATGACATTTTTTAGTGGGTGAATCCATATTTTGTGACATAGTTTAAAATGTGAACCCATTTTGTAACTTATTTCATGGGTTAAAACCCATTTTCATCACATGATTTTGGGGTTGAATCCTGTAATGAAAAGTAATAAAGGATCTATTTTGGGATGAATATTTTTAGGAATTATGGGAGTTGGAGGTATTTTTTGGGGAATAACAGAGACACTATGTGTGAGGATCATTAATGGAAAATGTCAAAATTAAGGAAATATTTTCTTTTGATGATACATAGATAGGTACAAATTTTCAGTTTGTAGGAGGTTGGACAAATGAGGTTTTATGGGTGCTTGTGTTTGATTTTAGACATGGTGAGGGGGAGGCCATATTGGAATTCTCTTGTGGGGTGTGGTTAGTGAGATAGTGGATCACTGAGGAGGTTTTTCCAGTAGGCTATTTCTATGATGGGGTTAAATGTTATTTGGAATTGGCCTTGGAATGTGGAGTATTATAGTGGGGAGAAAAATAATACAGTTGTTGAAATGGATGAGAGAACCATTGAGGTATCATGAGAGGTGAGTGAAGTGATATCTATCTCATTCTTAGAATCAATTATCTAATGGATGGATCAACTTGTAGTGAATGGTGTGTTCGGTGATCAGAGTTTCACAACAGAATGGATTTAGGAATTCTAAGATAGAGTGTTGTAGTTTGATCATTAGTTCTCTATTAATAGAGGTCGAGTTCATTCGTTGAATGTTTGATGAGACTTCTGGGGGATGATATGTGTTATGATGGTTAGTTTTTAATGTCCCGTGTCTATACTAGTTGGAAAATTCATAATGGAATTTTACTTTTTGGTTTAATGAATGGTTAGTTTTAGGGAATATAAATTGAAATAGGATTTTGAGGGTTTGAAGAAGCCAAAATGGTGTTATCAAATAGGGTTCAAGGATTGGGTGATGACCAAGGGCATTAGGGGACCACTGGAGGTGGGGTGAGAGGGAAGAGTGTAGCATGGGAGCTACTATAGGGATTTCCCACTATGAATCATAGATTTATGACATGAATAATTAATACATGGGAAATTTTCCCAAACCTAAATAATCATTCCCTATACCTGGGTTTCACACCATGAAAGTTTATTTTGGTATTTTTAATGGGCATGAACCCCCTTTTTTCTTTGCATGTCAGGAACGAATGGGGAGGCCAATATGGATTGACCTCACCCACTTCTTCTCCATAATGTTTTTTTCATTTTGGATGTGATTCCATGGCGAATGAAAGAAAAATATTCCATAAACTCCCTCTATCATCCATTACCTCTTTTTCACTGATTTTAGTATTGTTAAAATTTTGGGATTTTATGGAAATTTCACTAGGGTATTGTGAAATACGTTGTTTTTGATAGGGCTTTCATGTATCCAAGCTAGAGAATGTCTTAAAACAACTTCTTCCAAACTTTGAACATTATTTCTTAAATTGTAAGATGTTCCACAGATTTATTTATGAATTTTAACTAAATTTAATTTAATTTAGTAAATGTTTCACCATCAAAGGTTATGTCTCTATCCCAATGTTGGGCCGTTGTTCATTGAGGACCTACTAATAGATGTTGGACTTGGTTATAGAGAGGCACAATGACGTGGTGAGTTTTCAATATTCATGCTGATATTTTCTATATTTTAAAAGAATTAATATAATTTACTAATAATTATATATTTTTAAAAATAAATTAATCATGAAATATTTTCTTAAGGTATGGGTTTATATGGATTTATGGGCTTAGTAGATACCTGGATGATATTGGGTGATGGGATTCCAGGATGAGGATTAAATAGAAAAGTTTCACTATGAGGTAGGCAGTTCTTGGTAAAAGCCCCATGTATTATTTTATTTTATTTATAATTCATATAACATGTGGTAATTCCATTGAGGGTGCTGGTATGTTTAGTTAATATAATTGTTTAATTTAAATTAATATATTAAATAAAATGTCTTGAATTGGATATATTTACAAGGACCCCATTGAAACCTCTTGCACTGGCTGGTTTGGCTTGACCACCGATGGTCAAGGGCTCACTATTGGATGTATACAAGTGGAACTAGTGTACTAGCCCTAATATGGATTTGGGTATAAGGGAGAGATATACTTTAATCATTTGAAATATTGGGATATATCTTGAATGTGTGATTCTATAGTACCTTGGTCCAAGAAAAATGAACATGGGGCGAGCACTACTCTCCCATTATGACATGACTACTGGGAGAGTAGACACCATAGAGAATTGGTGGTTAGGTTGGGTGTGAGGAATGAACAAGTGGTGATGGGAAATGTGATATGGGATTAATATCTATCACACTAGTGATACTATAACATCTAAACCCTTGAGGAATATGATGCTGGATATTGACTTGGAGGATGTTGAGGGATGAGATATCCTCCCATAATTGAGCATAGTCCTAATAAACTATTTGTCATTGGGGATCCATAGTGGGATTTCTCTTATGTGGAGATGAACTAGGTGACCCTCAATGGTTCACCATCAAGAGACGATCATGAGTGGGTGTATGTGGTTACGAGTAGAGATGGTTGAGGTTTTCACCTAGAACACATACTAAATCTGTAATCCCAATGGGAATGAGATGTTAATAATGATTTTATGCATTCATATAGACATTTATTTGATTTGATTTTATTGTTTTATATGTTTTATGATTTCCCAATAATCCTGGGAGTAAGAAGATGGGCCTGGAACTGATGTGGTTTCCCATGATTCCTGAGAATCACACGTTGAGATAGATGAGACCTTTGGATGGTTGAGATGTCTAGGATTTAGTCTTATAGGGTTTTAGGGGTAGATAACTATCTTATATAGGATCCAAATATTAAGATGATTTAGAATTGTATTCTGAACGGTGTTATATAGGATCTTGCATCATATGGTGCATAATCACATATATATGAATTCTTAGGATAGTAGGGACTCATTTGATATTGTGATACCATTGTAAATTCTTGAGTTCTTGGATTAGAGTAGAGATAATAGTAGAACATTATGTTTTTTTTCATGAATTCTAATACTCTAATAGAGGTATGAGGTTTTGGGTGGGAATAGATCCCCAAGAATGAGATGTTAGATCTTGTAAGGGAGACTGTTGGATCCCTTCATTTTATACCAAATGCTCCCTTCTAAGAACAAGTTCACTCACCATTTATGATTCAGTTGAGGATTTATGAGCTTTTAAATTCCCAAAAATAGACCACAAGATCCATGGATGGTATTCCCTTTATGTTACTAGGCCTCCCATGAATTAGTTTCAATTGGATATATAGGATTTTCTAGAACCCCCCTCATAGTAATTAAATGTTGTCTTAATAGTGATGAAAAAACTTGTACTACCATGGGGTTTAACCTAAGGGATTGATGGATGAGGTATTCCTAGTGAATCCCTAGAATCTACTACTCATTGTGATGGAGGTGTGAACATGGGTTCCTCAGTTAATGGAAAATTTCCCCCCCTGAGGTGATGCTTATGCACATAAACACACAAGCTATAATGACCCAAAAAATGTACTTCTCTTATTTATGGATCTCTTTCCTCATAATAACTTTTTATTATGTTTTACAATTTAAGAATATTGAATAGATTTTTATTTCATGAGAATAATATACCTCATGCATAAATTTGGATTAGTAAAATTATAAACAATAATGGGATATACAAATTTAATAATTGTTTTTCATAATAAAATATATGTTTAACTGAGAAAAATTTGATAAATGGACTTTTTGACCTAAATAGTACTTTTTAAAAATGGCATAATTATTATAATAAAATAATTTATTATGAATAATGATTGTTTTAATGAAATTTTATGATTAAAATACCCCTTTTTAAATGTAAATGATAAAATAATTTTTTTCAATTTTCAGATATTTCACTATGAAATTTCACTATACAATTTCACTATACATTTCCGTATGCTATTATTTTTAATAACTAAGGATTATATATAGGATATAAATTTATCAAAATTATTGAATTGTTATGGTAGTATAAGTATCCTTTTTGAGTTTCCAATTTCAAAATTAATCGAGGCAAATTTTTTTGATGTTTTCTAAGAAGTTACATTTTTTAGTATATGATGAATAATATTTGATGAATAGTGTTTTTGATGAATAATATTAAGTGAATAGTGTCTTTTATGAATAATAAAAACATATTTTATTATTAAATATTTTTTCTATGAAAGGATTTTCAAAAATAAGACATACATAGTAGTAATCAAGTTGAAAAATGTGGTTCAATAAGATCAAAATAATTTTTTAGGGAATAGTAACTTTACCCTTTGGAATAGTAATTTTCCCCCTGTGAATGGTAATTTAACCAATAGAATAAGAACCTCACCTAAGGAAGTATAAATATGTTTTAGTCAACTTAATTGGTAATGCGATATAATTATATCAGAGTAAAAGTAAATAAATGATATAGGAATTATTAGTTAAGTATTAGTATTTACTTTATTTAATTTAATTTAAAATGAAAATAATTTTTATAAAATGGAGTTCACTTTTGAATTCACACATCAAAAAATGATAGGTTAAGTTATTTTGGATTTTTCTGAAATGATTGATTTTTAGTGAATAGTAAAAATATAGTTTTGGGTTTTTAGTATATATAATAAACTAATAGATATGTAATAATTATCTAATCATGATTTAATAATTATTGTAAACTATTAAGGATTATAATATGATATTAGGTGTCCCAAGTGAAAAATACCATTGGAAAATAGCATGAGAAAGCCCATGGTTTGGCAAATACCACTAATGGGGTGTCCTTTGAAATTAATAAAATATTCCCTCACTTTTTTAAAAATGCCTACCCATTACTTCGTTTCCATTAATTAAAATATTATTCTCCATGACATTATTCTAGTTTTACCTCAAAATGATTCCTCCCAAGGTGTCCTCAAGCCCCCAAGGTCTCGATATTAGTGTTTTATAAGTTACTCTTGAATGTAAGGGAATTCTGCACTTTTCTTTTCCTTTCAAGTTCTGTTTTATGTGGTATGTGTTTCAAAATTCCATAACATGATCTTATTTCCATTTTATTTTGTCGTTATATTGTATTATGAGTAATTTATATATGGTAGACCGTTGTACCTCTATTTTTAATGTTCTCTAAAACCATTTTTTATAGCTGTTATACTGACAACATTTTGTCTCAAAATCTCTCTCTAATTATCAAGAAATTATTTTATTTTATTTATATGAATAAACAAAATTATTTCATTTCTAGGGTTATTAATCAATAAATAAAAATTATTTATTTTATTATGGAATCTATATACATAAAAACCTCATTTTCGTTTCATGTGTTATCAATGACATAATGATCATGTTTTAAGCACTTTCTAAAAATCTAGGATTTTGATACGAAACCCATTTCTTTTATACTCGAAGAGTTATTTTTGAAATGTTTGATTATGATATATGTGGTTCACATGAAAATAAAGAAACATTAATAGTGTGAACATATATAGTTCTAATGTATTTGGTAAGGAAAGTAATCTCTAGAGAAGAAAAATTTTCTGATACCTTTGTGATCAACCTTGGTAATTTTTAAGACACCTTGGGGATATACCTTAGTGATATGCTTATGAATGTTTAAATTAAATTTTGTAGCCATATTTTCAAGTTAGGATTCATTTTCTCTTTATTATGATATGATTCTTTTTCTATTTCCCTTGTATTTAGGTATTTCATCATGTTCTTATTGATACCACAATTAAAGTGTTTCCCTTTTTTAACCTTACTAGGACTTCTAATTTCCTTCAATGTATGTCCCCATGTTATGAGATACAGTAATTGTACTTAGGATGAACATTGAATAAGTCATTAAAGTGGAATAGAATAATGTTTTAAATTTTTATGTATTATATACCTAATTTCTAAGACACTAAACTTTTATAGATCCTCTATTTGTAAAATGATATCTAAAGTTTTGTAATAAAAACATGGGATGATCTAAAAGCATTAGAAGAGGAAGGTATGTTCGATTGAGGACATGGACCTGAGGGTCAATGAAGGATATTAGACATATTAGAGGTTGTATATGCATTCCTTTAGGGTATTTTGTTTATTGGATGGAATGATCACCATCCCATTCTTATATATATTTTGGAATCAAGATAAAGAAGGTAGTGTTGGTGATTTAATTAATTTATTTACGTAATTTGTTTATTTTGTTTAGAGAATGTAAAATGATTATATAAATAAATTTACATTATGTATGGTACCATTTTAGTAGTTCTTTACTAAGTTATATACTCATATCATGATCATTATCCCATTTCACTATAGTATCTAAGTAGACTCTCATTTTATTACAGACATAAATTGGTTTGAGGCCCAATTGATCAATGAGGATGGTTCAGATGAGTACATAGATATTAGGATGAGGTATTTATTATATATTTTGAGAATAAAAAATATTTATTCTCTTTTATTTTGGTATGTATATATAACTAGACCAGTGGGAAATAAATGTATGTTTTTATGGCTGTTCGGGCCTCTTCTGCATTTCATTTATTACCAGTTCTATTTTTATTTATCTAATTCTGTTATTAGTTTCTTTTTTATGTGTTTTTATTAGTTATTTATACTATTATATCACACTCTTGTATATGGGGTATAGTCTCATTACTATATCTCCATAGACCCATTCTACTAGCTAACATCTTCTGGCATACAGAGAGGCACACCTAAAGTCATTTGGCGAACCAAGATAGGGAACTAGTTGTGCAGCCTTATGAAAGTGACTTTGGTATCTTGGAAAATTATCTTCATCACATGTGTTATGTTGTTTCATAAAAACTATAACTTAGTAAATCAATTAGATAGTCCTTTATAGTTAAATCGCTCCTCCTAAACATTAAATACAAGGAACATTACCCAATTTGTTGGAGAGCCATATCGGGCTCACTTATCATATATTATATATTAGGGCCACCCTTCATCAAGATTAATATCATACCCACACATCAACATAAATAATTTAGAAGTACCATATGTTAATATAAAACATGTAATATTTCATTTTCATCATTAAAATTTTAAAAAGAACTTGCATTAATTTATTAATTGATTTACCTATGGAAAAGAAATCTTCATTAGGATAATAGTTTTAAAAAAATCATTGTAATAAATATATAGAAATAAAATGGATGGTATCGTAATATCATATTCCCAATGATGTATAGGAATCATTAAAGGAAATTTAAATAGATTAAAATACCTTTAAAATAATATTGTAAATATTTATATGAAAATAAGGGAGAATAAAATTTTCTTTTGAAAACATTAAAAACTAAAAATTCATTAAATATTGAGAAACATATTTTATTTTAAGATAACCATGATATTATTTAAATGAATAATAAAATCAAAGAATATTTATGATGGTATGAAACTGTAGTCAAGCCATATATGTTAAAATAAATTCCTTTCACACATTAGTAAAGAATGTCAAAATATTCCATACAGTAAATGTATAAAATATTTTATTAAAATCATTTTATAATAATTAATATTAAGTTAAAAATTATTTATAAACAATCATTGGTTTATATTGAAAAAACATTTTTGAAACATGGATATGGAAGAGAAAATATTTCCAACCAAAAAGTGAAATAGGGTTGTTTTTTCATAAAGTAAATTCTTTTGATATTATTAGGTACCAATGAAGGGAAAATGAATGAAAATTAAGTAATATTAATTAATAATCATTGGAGAAGAAAATATATATCAATCATGATAAAAATATCATCTAATTTTATCTAAAGAAACTTTGCTTATAAACTATCATAGAATAAAATGAGATTGTAACATAAAGCCATTACCACTTTGATAAATTTATAATAAAAAACCTTGGAAGAAATGATGTTATATATACCTATAAATACCATGAATTTCATGAAGTAATATGTAATCATTTATTAATCACGAAGTAAGTACACCAGGAAAATAAATCATGATGGATTACATGAAACTTGTCTCATAAAAATGGGTTTAAACAAAGGAAACCCTTTCTATGATCATAAAATTTCAAGAAAAAATTAATACTTGATGTGATTTTATGAACATATTTAATTTCAAAAAATTGTAAATAAAATATAAATGAATTTAGAGATAAATTTATAGAAAATTATGTGATAATAAATTTAATTAAGAAGTGTGATAACCCAATTAAAAGAAATTAAGTTAAGAAAACCCATACCTCATGTCTTGACTCGCAACGTACATTCTTTAACCCCTCTTTAATAAAATTATAGTAAATTTTTATTGGTTTATAAATATTTTCCAGGTTTATTAATTTTTAATTAAAACATTTATTTCAACGGAATATTAAATTACTTAATCTGTTAAGTCCCCATCAGGTGTTTTAATTACATTCAGTTCAAAAATGTAAACTGACTTTAGTAGGTATAATGTGGTCAAAGGGATCACTATTCCATAATATAAAAAATTTTATTTATTACATAAATATAAATTTTATATATCAAATAATATTTTATATTTATCCATGAAATTTTATCATGAAAAATGAAATACATCAACTTGTAAGTTGGTAGTCCGCACTTAAACACAAGCGATGTTTTTTACTTTTTACTAGATGGAAAACATTGAAATAAAATTAAATATTATCTATCCATGATAATTATATTTTTATTAAAATAAAATAAATTTATTAAATCTATCCCTATTACTATCCTTTAGATTCGGTATTGAAAAACGAAGTACATCACTACTTGGAGAGGGTAGTCCATACATACTCACGTGAAATGATTATATTTTTAATGATTATAATAGTTTTAAGATAGATGGCATATTATATTTATAAAATCACAATTATTACATTAATATCATATATATACATTATATCAATCATAATAACCATATTTTAAATGTGGTGATGAGAAATAAAATACATTTGTTTATAAGTCGGGTGTCTATATATACACATGAAAAATAGTTTTGTTTCCCATTTCAAAGAAACTAAGATGGATAATGGTTATGAAGTAAACATAACAACATCTATTTATATGGGAGATACTAATGTTATAATATCAGAAATTTTAGAACATAATTTTAGGAGGTAGAAGAAGAAATAAAATGAAAGAACTTGATTTAGACTTATACCACCTATTTATAAGAACACCTTTGACTTAAACCTTAAGACTTATATGTTAAAATTTTTTAGGGACCAGTACCAGTAGGATATTTGTAGGTATGTCAGCAATTTTTTAGCAGATATTGGTTGGTATAAATGGTTTATTATGTGTGAGGAAAATAAGAGGTGTGGTTTCCTTATATAAAAGAGGAGAGGGACACCTTTGGGATTACATAAAATTTTAAATGAATATAATTTATTTTTAATGTTATAACAGTAGAAAATTGATATATTTAGAATATATGATGTATATAAGTTAAAATAATCTCATAAAATAAAATTTAGAGAATTTAAGATTATGCATTATCCTTTAACTCATAGTTTTAACCTCTTATTAACCCTTTTAATGAAAACCATGATAACAATGTTTTCTACTATTTAGGGGTCAATAATTCTTGTATAAAAGGAAAAGTGACCCATAAATGGAAAATGAATGATATTCTAGAACATATAACAATAAATTGGACACACATATATATATTATGGATTTTGAATCATTTAATGATATATTATTTTACATAATATACCGTTAAATTCATTTTTTGTACTATTCACATAATTTTGAATTTAGTAAAATATAAATAAATAAATATATTTTAATATAAACTTCTAACACACCAATATTAAATTATATGTTTCTAAAAATTCACGTAACACCAATACTCGCTGAAAAAATATAACTTTTTAAGTTTGTAGATCATTTACTTGATTTTTCTATAGCTTGAACAAGCGTTATGTTGATGTTGAGTAAATATTTAAGGCAATTATTCCATCACAAAAACATTTAAAATAAATTAACATAATAAAAAAATTATTCATATTTCAAAGAACAATTTAAAACAAAAAATAACCATCTTTTATCCCCATAAAATAATATTAGAGATATTAAAATAAAGATAGGGACATATTTTATTTATTGTTTTTTTAAAATAATATTATAGTCATTATATAAGGAATATGGAAATAAATTTACACAAATTTTATATTTGGATGATTATGGTTGATAGCCACTCAACCAATGAAATATTTAAATGTGTTTGGGTGATTTTAATGTCTTATCCCATAATTTTATTCTTGTTTTACCCCCACTATGGGGATTTTTTTACTAAGATTAATATTCATAATGAATAAATAGAAATGGGAACTATTTCACAAATTTTTAAAAAATAATTCTAGATATACAATCAATTTTCTCAAATTCAACTCCTATAATAGGAATAAATTTCTTTTAAAATAAACTTGTGAAATGTGATGAAAAATAGTTGTCTATAAAAGTGCATTACTATGTATAAAAAATTTTAAATATAAAAATTAATCATAATGTCATCTACAGTGAAATTAATTGTATTATTTTTTTTAAAAAGAAAATGTTTAAATTTTAAAACCAATTACAAATAAATAATTTTTAAATAATAAAAAAGAAAAGATACTTTTCTATAAAATAGTTATTTTCACTATACATTAAAACAAAATTAATTCATAAAAAAATAAAAAAATTTAACCCTAATATAAATTTGATATATTTATTTGAAAAAATATATCCTTTTTATAAAATAAAACTTCTAAAATTTAGATGAATTTATCTATTAAATAAAAACCATTATTAAAGAAAATGTAATTTTGATGCCCAAAATGAATTTACTAAAAATTGATTACTTATTTAATAAGAATTAATCAATAAATTTTTATTTACTAGGACCATTATTAATTTATTTAACAATAAAAAAAATCCCACTCATACAAAAAAATCCAATGACTAAGTTATAATGGTCATAATTAAAATTATATTATTTTATAGTTTGTTTAAGCTCAATAATGCATATCTTATACACTATCAAAGATAACATTCTTTTAAAATATATAGTCTTTACATTACCTAGAATGTGACATAATCAAGTTCCCAACAAGACTAAGGTATTAATAAGATAATAAATTACTATGAAATGAAGGTAGTGTGATAAAAATTTTATTTCAATATCCTTTTTCCAAGAGGTAATGTTTTCCATTACCAAATAGACTGTAAACATAAGGGAATATACTTAATTTTCTTTAAATACATAAGACAATTATCCTTTTGTTTTATGTTTCAATATATTTCTAACATTATATGTTCTTTTACATCAAAGGATGAATTTTTAGTTTTAATTC
Organism: Viscum album; assembly: GCA_963277665.1. Lineage (NCBI taxonomy): Eukaryota > Viridiplantae > Streptophyta > Magnoliopsida > Santalales > Viscaceae > Viscum > Viscum album. The sequence continues at coordinate 2,093,767,196 of OY728152.1, forward strand.
CTGAATCACTATAATCAATGTCTGTTTGACAATGTGGTATATAATATGATGAAAATACATTCTTCCATTCTCGATTAAAATCAAAATGGATAACACATGATAAGATAATACCAAAATAAACCTTTATATGCATATTTAAAACATTAAATCCAATACATCAATAATAACACCTAAGATTTAACTTAGTTTATTCTATAAATATCTAAACCATAAAACTCTTAAAAATATATTTTTACCAAAATAACTTGTATCTATAAAGAATCATATAATGCAGTGAACTTCACCAAAATATGAAGAATCAAAACTATATACTAACATGAAAGGTTATCCCCAGCTTGATTATAAATATATCAAAAAATATTACACTATAAAAAATTACATTTTAACCATCATGTTTAACCCAATATTCAAAAGGCCATAATTATCTAAATGAAACATCCTTACTAAAATATAAAAAAAGGTCAAATCACTTTAAGGTATAATTAGTTATGACATTAAAAAAAAGATTTTTTCTATTGAATATATTATTAAACATATAATTATATACCCATGATAGTATCCATAACTCTAAATTTAACCTTATATGAGAAAATTTTATAATATAAAGTTATATTAACCCTCCTTTGCTACTAATTATAATATCCCTGAACCTGTATTCCTTGATCCAATGTAAAAAAACTAATATTTATATTTTTGACATTGATACTAAAAATCATGACCCAATTTTAGTCATACAAAAAATATAACATCAACAGGAAACATTATATCACTTACATAGAATGGGACCTTTTAGTTTTAGAGTCTTTGATAATTAATATAAACTTTTAAATAACATTAACCAAGTTTTTAAGTGATAATTTTGCCCATGATATCCAAATTATTTATTCTACATTATGTCACTATAATATCCCATATGAAACCCTTTTAGAAATATACAACCTAACATATTTGATTTTAAATTGGGGAAATAATAAGAATGGGGTGATCTCAATAACTCAATAAGGGTTAGAATAAGTATTAACAATGGAATATAATTAGTGAGAATAAAATAATAATATGTGTATGAATACAATGAGAATAAAATATGATAATTAATACCAATTAAAATCTCAATAATAAATGTTTTTATATAGAATAAATATTTAGCAGAGGGAGTAATCATAAGTTTCATTTGTCATGGGCCATGTGAAATTAATATTGATAAAAGGAATCATTATAAACTCAAGAATAGAGAAAACATGTTGGTATATTTGAATATTATCTTCATCACCTATGTTCACTCATGTTAGAAATAACTGGATCCTAGTTAAATCAATTGGAGAAACCTTCCCAGATAAATCCTTCATTCTTTATATTAAGGACAAGGAATAATACCCAATTCATTGAAGAGCTATATCACCCTCACCCATTGTATAAGATATATCTGGATCACCAATCATCATTATCTATATTAGTCCCACCAACAATATTTCATAATTTATAAGTACCACACAGAAATATAACACATAAAATCATTTAGTTTCATTGTCATTCTTTTAAAAATAAACATGCATTCTTTTATGGATTGATTAAGTAGTGGAAATGAAACAAGTTTTTGGATAATATAATTATGAAAAAAATAAAAAGAAATAAAAAGAATAAAATAAATGGTTTTATAATATCATATTCTTAATGAAGTAGATGAATCAATAAAAGATGTCAACATAGATGAAAATGCCTTTAAAATAAAATTTAAAACAATTATTTGAAAATATGGGAAACTGCCATTTTTTGATACCATTAGAATCTCAATGTTTTAAAATACAAATTAAATGATCGAATTTTATAATAACCATGGAAAATTATAAAATAATCTTAAAATTAAAGAATAGTTATGATTGTGGGAAAAGTTATTCAATATTGTTATGTTAAAAAAAACTTTCACACTTTGGTAAAGAAAGTCAAGATGTTCCATAAGGGAAGTGTTAAAATTATTATTTTTAAAATATTTTATAAAAAGTAATATGAAGTTAAAAATCGGTTTTAATAATTTAATAGAGTTTATTAAATAATACATGATTTTTTTAAAACATGGATGTGGAAGAGAAAATATTCGGGACTAAAAGGGGAAATAAGGTCATTTTTTATTTAAAAAATTATTTTGTTATTATTAAGTACCAAATAGATGAAAATGACAAGAAATAATTTAGAATTTAGTTATAATAATAGTATAATAGAATAGATATGGTTTATGAAAACAATATCAAACATTTTTATCCAAAGGAACTTTGAATATAAACAATATCGAAATAAAATGATATTGTAACATAAAACATTTCCCACTTTAGTAACATTCCAATAAAGATACAGTAAATGTAATAATAGGATATATATATATATAAATCCAATTAAATTTATTAATTAATATTTCAAATTTCCTTCATGGGTTGTTAATTACACCAGATAATGAAATCATGGGGTACAAAATCAAACATGTCTCAAAAAAATGATATTGAGACAACGAAAACCCTTCCAAAGATCATAAAATTTAAAGTGATCATTAATCCCTGAAATAATTATGTGAACATATTTATATCAATATAAGTGAATTATAAATGAAATAAAAAAAATTATAAATCAATTCACACATAATAATTTCATAATAAAGTCAATTAAGAATTGTTATAAACCAAACAAAGGAAATCTAGTTATTAAATCTCTTACCTTGAGTCCTAAATTACTTTGTATATTCTTTGAATCCAATAAAATAATCATATATTAATTATTTAATTATTTAATAACATTGTATAGGTCTCTAAATATTTTATAAATCCATTTATTTCATTTATTTAAATGGCCTATTTAATTACCCAATTGGTTAATTCCATGTCGGGTGTTTTGAGGATGTTCGGTTCACAATGGAAAAATAACTTTGGTAGGTTGACCATGGTGAAAGAGGTAATTGTTACATAATCCCAATAATATTATTCCTTAAATAAATTTAATTTTTATACTCATGTAAAATTTTACTATCATTGATGGAATATGATCAGGAAAAAAAACACATCGGCTCGTGAGGCGGTAGTCCACACCTACACATGAGTGTTGTTTTGACTTTTTTGTTCGAGGGAAAATAAATAAAGAAAATAAAATATTATATTTGAATAATAATAATCATGAAATAAAAATAAAATAAATTCATTAAATACATCTGTTTGACCATCCATGAGAGGTTTTATTGACAAACGAAGTATATGGCTATGTGGTGACAGTAATCCGTAGGTATGAGCAACCGATTAGTCCACTTTAAATGATTAGAATGGAATTAATATATATGGTAAATTATATTTTAAATATAAAAGATATTTCAAGAATATTTTATAGTTACATTAAAGACATCATAATATCTTTCAATTAATGGCATGGATGAGAAATGAAATACATCTATTCATAAGGTGATAGTCTGCACTAACACAAGAATGATGGTTTGAATTCCTATTTTATGGAAAAGGATATTGATAAAGGTTATTACATCAAAATAATAACATATAAGTATAATATAGATTATAAATATATTATATTGGATTGGTTAAGACCTAATTTAAGGAGGTATAAGAACCAATAAAATGAAAGTACTTGATTTAGAGTTATACCTCTTCTTTAGAAGACCACCTTCATCTTAAATGTTATGACTTATAGAATGGTGTTTTTATAGTAACATTAAATATAATATTTGGGGAAGTATTTTTATATGTGTTTTTGGTATATATTGGTTTAGATAAATGGTTCAATACATATGAGGAAGAGAGAAGGTGTGGTAACCTAATATAAGAGAGGTGATGGGGACAATCAGAATTACCCAAATTATTAAATTAATATAAATTAATTTTCATATTAAATTTGAAAGAAATTGATATTTTTAGAATATATGATCTATATGAGTTGAAATTATCTCATAAAATAAAATTTTTACTAGTTTATATGATATTTCACTCTTATCCCTTAGTTTAAACCTCATATTAACACTTTTAACGATTACAATGATAACATTTTTTATAATATTTATGGGTCAAGAAAGTTAATATAAAAGGAAAATTGACCCATAAATTTAAAATGGTTGATATTATAAACCATATAACATAAATATTTCTAATATTTTTTTACTAAATTTTAAATCCATTAAGAAGATATTATTTATCATAAAATAAAAATTCATTTTCAAGACTATATATATAATTTAACTTTAATAAATATCATGAAAATAATTTATTTTGAATATAAAATTTTATCAAATCAATAAGAAAGTATATTTTTGTCTAAAATCATTGTATCACCATTAATCACCCAAAAAATATTACTTTTTAAGTTTTTTAAAATCATTTACTTGATTTATCAACAGCTTGAATAAGCATTATATCAATGCTATGAAAGCGTTTAAGGTAATTATTCCGTAAATAAAAATTAAAAATCCATTTCCATGATAAAAAAATATTAATATTTGAAATATTTATTCAAAAAACATCCATTCTTCCATATAAAAATATAATATAAATTAAAATAAAGAGAGTGACATTTTTTTATTCTTTACTTAAAGTAACATTAAGGAAATTATAAAATGAAATTGGAAATAAATTTACAATTTTTTTTTTATTTTGGATGATTAATGTTGGAAAAATATCACCCAATTATGTAAAGAAATGTTTTTCGGTGATTTTAAATTGTTATCAAAAATTTTTAATCATGTTATACCCATTTTACCCTTACTATAATGACAACATTTTTACAAAGGTTATAATTTATAATAACAAAAAAAAATAGATATATTTGAAAATTTTGAACCACATGATTCCCAAAATAGAATACATTTTATCCAATTCAATTCTTATAATTGAAAGAATCATATTTTAAAATAAATTCATGAAATCTGATGGAAAATAGTTTTCAATAAGAACAAATTGTTAAGTATAAAAATGTTTTTATATAAAATTAAGCATAATGTATATTATAATGAAAAAATTTATTTTTTATTATAAATTAACTAAAAGATTATAAAACTAATTAAAAATGTGGTAGTATGTAAATAATTAAAAGCAAGCTATGTTTTCTATAAAATCGGTATTTCTACTATTTAGTGAGAAAATTCAATCTTTTTAGAAAAATATCAAAACATCCCCCTAAGATTTTTTATATGATGATTTAAAAAAAATTTACCTTTTTTTAAAATACAAATTCTTAACGTGTCATAAATTATTTTATGTGATAAAAGACATCTTTGAAAAGAATGTATTTTTGAAGTCTAAAATGAATTTACTAAAAAGTGAGTGCATATTCCCTAAGAATTAATAAATACAATTTTATTTATTAGGACCATTATAAATATATTTTATAAATAATTTAATCCTTTTAAAAATAATGAATTCAAATACAGGGTTATACGGGTCGTATTAAAAATAAGATTATTTCATGGTTCCTTTAAGCTCGGTGTTGCATGACTTTTCTGTTATCAAACATAGGCTTCTTTTAAAATTTCAGGGTATTACATTCAACCCCCTAAAATAAATTGTGACTTAAAAAATTTAGCTACACCTTATTACTTAAAGTGTTTAATATTTAAAAATATCTCTATTGAAAATCCACATCGTAAAAAGAGTTAATAAAACTTTCTTTGAAAAGGGTATGTGTGGAACATAAAGGATGGATGAAAGACCACATAACTGGGTTCCTAGATAAGAAGAATAGTATTGAAAAGTAAAAACATGGATATGGAGGATAAAGAATAACCTTTAATGAATAATAGATAGGGATAAATAAAATTATCATGAGAAAGTTAATGAAAAAAAACCATAAATCAATCAGGGAATACGAAGACCATCAATTTCTTAGAAATGAAGGTAGAAAGATAAATATTTTATTTCAATATGCTTTTCCTAGAGTTTTAACAGTTCATTTACCATGTAGAGTAATAATATACAATAATATAAATACTATAGTTTTATCATATTCATAAATGAAATTTTATTTTTTGGTTATATGTTTCATTCATTTTCAACATTTATCTCATCTTTTAGACCAAAATATGTGTATTATTATTTAATGCCTAAAGCAATAAAATGAACATATGATTGAAAATGAGGTATATAAAAGGATGTAAAACTATTATTCCTATCATTAGTAAAACCTAAATGGTTAGCACATGATAAAATAATACCCAAACAAAAATTTATATGAATATATAAAAAATTAATTTCTAATACTTCAATAATAACATCTAAGGTTTAGCATAGATCATTCAATAAAGATCTAAACAATAAAACTCTTCAAAAGATATTTGTCCCAATGTAACATAAATCACAATAAAACCATTTAATATAAATAATATCATAAAAACAACAAGATTATTAAATAGAAAACTAACATGAAATGTTATCCTAAGCTTGATCATAAATATCTCCAAAAATACTACGTTGTAACAAAATTGCTTTTCAACCATAAATGTTAACCAAATATAAAAAAGGCAATATATACCTTAATGTATTATTCATTATAAAACATAGTAAAAGGTTCAAATAACCTCAAGTTATAATCACTTATGACCTTAGAAAGATAATTTTACCAAATTAACATATGATCAACCCTTAAACATATAAAACCATTTTATTATCCATTAATCTTAATTTAACCTCAAATGGAAACATCATAATATCATAAGTTATCTAAACTTTCCTCTGATACAAACTATAAAAAATCGAACCCAAAATATCTTGTCTTGTTCTAAAAAAATAACCTTTACATTTCTAGATTTGACACAAATAATCATGATTCAATTTTAGTCATCAAAAACATATATTATTTGGATCACTTATATACCCAAGTACCTTTTTATGTTTAAAGTTTTTTAGAATTAGAGAAAATTCTTACAAAAAAATTACTATGTCTTTAAGTGACAATTTTTAAACTATACCTATGTTTTCTTAATCAAAATTATGTTTTCATATTCTCCCACATGAAATAATTCTAGAAATATCTTACTTAAAATATTTTTTTACAACCTAGGGAAAATGAAACAAACGAGTGGGGTGATCTCAAATGCAGAGTATGAGTGATCATAGTCATTAATAATTGAATATCTTTAGAGAGCATGATATGATCATATTAGTATAAAGATAGTGAGAATAACATAAGATATTTCATATTCATCAAAATATCCATCAAAAATATATTACATGGCATAATGTTTTAGAAAATACAAGATTCATAAGAGTAACTAATCATGAGCCATGTGAAAACATTATTGATAAAAGGAATCATTATAAACATAATCAGAGAGAAAACATGTTAGTGTCTTGGAGAATTATATTCATCACCCATGTTTACTCGTGCTAGAAATAATTAGAGCACTGTTAAATTCATTGGATAAAATATCTTTCTTAACTCCCTCCATCTTGACTTTAAAGATAAGAAACATTACTCAATGCATTGGAGAGACATATCAGGATTACCCATTGTATAGGATATAACAGTATTACTACTTATCATGATTTATATCAGGCTCACCCATCATCATAAAAAATTTATAAGTATCATAAATGAATATAAAACATATAAGTTTACACTTTCATCATTGAAATTTTAAAAACAACTTGAATTCTTCTATATATTGAATTATCAAGGGAAAATAAATGAATTTCATGATAATGAATTTTCAAAAAATAATTGAAATAAATATAGAGAAAGAATACAGATTGCATCAATAGATCATCTTTCCAGTGAATATGAGGAATCATTATGGTATTTTTACATAAATAAAAACATCTTTAAAAGAACATTTAAGACATTCATTTTAAAAAATGGGAAAACACCATTTTTATTCAATACCCTTAAAGACTAAAAATTAAAAAAAATTGGTAAAATTATTTATTTTAAAATAACTATGTAATATTTTAAATTAAGATTCAAAGAATATAATATTTCTGATGGTGGGAAAATGAGATTAATATGTTGATGTTAAAAACAATCCATTCACACTTTGGTAAAGAAAGTAAAAATGTGCAGTGAGGGAATTTTTGAAAAGATTATCTTTTTAAACCATTTATAAGAATTAATATTTAGTCAAAAATGATTTTTTAAAAATAATTTGTTTATAGTAAAAACATTATTGAAAACATTTTTTAAAACAAGGACATATAAGATAAAAAATTCCCGAAAAAAATGTGAAATAAAGACAGTTTATCTTTATAACATTATTTTGATCATCTTGAGTACTAAAGGGAGGAAAATTAAAGTAAATGATGTAAACCATAGAAATAATAATACTAGAATTAAATAATCATGGTTTAATAAAATTGGATCATATAATTTCTTCTAAAAGAACATTGAACATAAACAATCCTAGAATAAAATGATATTATAACATAGAAACTTTACCACTTTTTTAACGTTTTAATCAAAATAAATTAGAATAAATAATGCTATATGTCACTATAAATTCAATTAATATCATAAATTAATATGTCAAAATTAATTCTTGTGGTAGTACTTACATCATATGAAGAAATCATGGAGTACGACATTAAACATCTCTGAAGAAATTGAGATTATGATAAATAAAACCCTTGAAAAGATCACAAAATTTTATGTGACAATTAATACATTAAGATATTATGGGAACATATTTCAATCTACATAAAAAAGTGTATATAAAGTATAATTTTTTTAAAATAAATCACTCATAATCTTGGAATAACAAAGTCAATGAAAAAGCGTTATAACCAAATGATAGAAAATTTAGTTAAGAAACACCTTACCTTGTATCATGAATCACTATATAAGTTCTTTAAAACTTTTATAATAAAATTATATTAATTATTTATTTTTTAAGATAATTTTATTGGTTTAATAATTTTACATTAAACCATTTATTTCATTTATTTCAATGACATATTTAATTATATAATCGGTTAAGTCCACAGAGGATGTTGGGTTTATAATTTGAAAACGACCTTGGTAGGTTTATTTTGATCAAAATGGTCACCGTTCACTAATATATAGAGTAATATTCATTGAATAATTATAATTTTATACATAAAATACAATTTTAGTGTGATTAATTAAAAGGGACCCTGAAAAACAAAATACATTATATGGCGATGCGGTACTCCACACGTGCACATGAGTGATGTTTTTTTACTTTACATTGTATGGAAAATAAATAAATAAATTAAAATATTATATTTTATAATCATTATTATTTTATATGAATCAAATAAATTCATAAAATCCATCACCATCACTATCTATGATATCTTATATTGATAAAATTAGTACATCGCTACGTGGGAATTATGGTCTGTACGTACACATGTTTGATGATTACATATTTTAATGGTGGGAATGGTATGGATATAGATGATATTTTATATTTAAAAAACCAAAATTTTGTCAATAATATCATATAAATATATTTAATCCTTAATAATAACTATCCATAAAAATCAGTGATGAGGAATGAAATACATCGACTCGTGAGGAAATAATTCACTTATACACACGAACAATGGGTTTATTTCCTGATTAATTTAAATATAGGTGGGTAAAGGTTATTAAATAAACATATAAAATATCTTAGTATTTTTGGGATACTGATGTTATTACATTGTAATGGTTAGTATATAAGTGAATGATGTAAACTAAGAATTAAAATGAAATAAATTGATCAAGAGTTATACTTCCTCTTTAGAAGACCATCATATTATCACACCTTTAGAAATATAGGTTGGTATTTTGGTTGAAAAAATAAATCTAGAATGTGGGATGGAATGATGGAAAACGTTTTTGGTATCTATTTTGAAGATAATTTTCTAAGAGGCAAGAGGAAGAGAGGAGAGGTGGTGACCTAATATAATATTGGAGAGGGTCACTCTTAGAATTGCATAAAGTATTATATTAATATTATTTAATTTTCATATTAAAGTGAAAATTGATATATTTAGAATATATTATTGATTTAATTATAAATAATCTCATAAAATAAAACTTATACAATTTTAGATGATTTTTAACCATTATATAATAAATTTAACCTCCCATTTACCCTTTTAATGATTACCGTGATAACAATGTTTTTTACTCTTTAGGGGTCAATAAGGTTTCTATAAAAGGAAAATTAACCCATAAATTGGGAGTGTTTGGTATTATAGAACATATACCATTTAATTGGATAATGATAATATTTTTACGAATTTTAAATCATTTAGTAAAATATTATTTGATATAAAATACTATTAATGTCATTTTTTGGTATCTTCACATAATTATACTTTAAAAAATATAATAATAACAAATTAGTTTGAATATAAAATTTTAAAAAACAAAAAACAAAAAACATGAGTCTCAATTTGTTTGGAACACCACAACTCACCTAAACAATATTACTTGCCAAGTTTTGAGAATCATTTACCTGATTTTTCTACTACTTGAACAAGTACTGTGTTAGTGTTGCATAAGTATTTAAGGTAATTATTCAATCACTGAAAATTAAAAATAAATTTAAATGATAAATAATTTATTAAAAGTTTACATAAAAATTTAATATTGAATATATATTATTTTTATCCCTATGAAAAATATTATAGACATTAAAACATATAGAGATAAATTTCATGTTTATTCATTACATTAAGTAATATTAAGGTAATTATCAAATTAAAGTGGAAGTAAATAAAAAAAAATTATAATATTTGTGGATTATATTAAAAAAAACTCATAAAATGAATTAAACTAATATTTTTTTGGTGATTTTAAAGCCTTATCACATAGTTTTAATTCTGTTTTACCAACTTTACCTTTACTATGATGAAAAAAAATTCTATTATTAATTATGAAAAACTAAAAGTGTCTTATTTACAAAATTTGAAAATCATGATTGAAAATATGTAATAAATTATATTAAATTCAATTGTTATATGTAGAAAAATTAATTTTAATATAAATCCCTGAAAATTGACGAAAAATAGTTTTAACTAGAAATGCCTTTTTAAGTATAAAAATATTTTAATATCATTTTTTTAATAATATCAAGAAAAAAGAACTTAATAGGATTATTTTTATTAAAAATTTAATTATTAAAATTTTAATATAATTCAAAATAAAATCGCATTTTTAAACACTTAAAAAGAAATGATAGTTTTATATAAAATCAGTATTTCCAAAATTCATTGAAAAAATCAACCTTTCTAAAAAAATCCAAAATTAAAATTTAAGATAATTTTGATATTTTAATTTAAAAAATTATATCATTTTTATCAAATAATAATTATAAAATTAGAATATATTAATTTATGCAATGAAAACCATTTTTGAGGAAAGTGTATTTTTATTGCTTAAAATCATGTTACTAATGATTTGGTTCTAATTTTCTAAGAATTAATAAATGAATTTATATTGAGATAGAACATTAAATATTTATTTCATAATTACATTACTCATATTAATACCCTATAATTAATTTAATAGGTTATAATGGACATATTTAAAATAAAATTATTTCATGGTTTATTTAAGATGGATGTTCTTTTCTTTTAAAATATTAGGGTATTAAAAATATGTTCTTTGATTTGATTGTTTTAACCGTCCAATGGATTATTAGAAAACCTTGATAAAATTGTTATCTCTAAATAGTGTATTAAAACCTCCTTTAAAGAAAATAGATAATCAATAGTTATATATATATATATATATCTATGCATTGTTATAGGTTCATAGAAACCTAGTTAAAATCAATGAAATTATATAACTACCATTATATGACTCAATCATTAAATACATATTACCATTAGAATCCTCCATCATTTCATACATTATAAAAAAACTAAACTCTTTTTCTACTCTTCATTGATGAATTTGAATATTAAAACCATTTTAATGTTTGTTTTATATCTACACATCAACTCATGATGTGTATCAGTACAAAGACTAATGATTATTAGTGTGAGAGATTTGATTGGATAATAACTCATATTATCCTTCGATGCACAGGCAATGACAAAGAGAACATGACAATGTCATAGTCTTCTCTATAATACAAATACATGGACCATGACATAGTGAATTTAACTTTTTCATGGTTGGTGTTTTAGTGAACTATTTTGAACAATATATTAGGAAACATCTTAACCTGACTTAATCTGAATAGTAACCATACTAGTGGTTCCATGTGACCTAATGCACACCTCTCCATATGATAGAGGTTTTAACTAGAATTGAGGTTCTATGGTTATATTACGGGAAACTATACCCTATATATCAGAATAAAAATCATAAAATAAATAACTAAGTATCATACATAGTCTATTACCATTAGAATACATAGATAAATAAGACATATTAATAATAATAAAATGAAATATGGAAGTATACATACTACCATAGAGACCTGATCATCTAACAGACTAATCACATATATATAATAAACAAAATAAACAAAATAAAAAAGATCTAATAAAACTCTAATACACACCTGATCAGGATCTCTAGATTTCATGCTATCCTACTCAATAATGAAAACCCAGGCCCAAACCCAATCTATACCTACAACCATGTGAGATTATTCTTGAGTACCTAAGTGAAATGGAATCCCAAACTGTGTGTGAGTACAAAATGTAGTAGGGAACCACCAATACATACCCAAAAAATTATTACTATAGTGATAATTGAATGTTATATGATTTGAATAAATTATAAAATACTGAAAAATAAAAAAAATGAACCACCATTGATCCTTAGATCTGTGACCCCGATCGACCATACCTGCTTTAGCTAGTTATAGAGTACCTATGATCACATTATGATGACCATGAATAATATAGTATCACAAAACATCCCAAAAGGTGTTTTATATAGTATCCCAAATCTCTATACAATTGGAACTTTTTTAGTTCCATGGACCTCCCTATAATGGTAGTTTCTTTAGTACCACATGCCTCACTATAAGAAGATTTTACTTTAGTATCACCAACCACCCTACATGGAGAGTTTTCATAAGAATCATGGATCTCCTTATAAGGTTTTTTTTCCATTTTAACAATATAAATACTACCTGATGATGTTTTAAATTTTAAACATCTTAAGAAACATGAATAAACAAACAAATATGAGTACTTAACACAAGTCCACCCCCAGTCTACAAAATGAATCAATGAGCACCTAGAATAATTCACTATCCTTAATACCACCTATCAATTTTACTTCAACCTCTACTAATTATTCAAATTTATATTTTAAAAAAATTTCACCTTATTATAAACATAGTATGACCTTACAGGTTTTAAAAGATTTGTATAGGTTCTAAGGTGACACCCGACACAATCTCTACCCAAAATCCATCACACACCCTCACTAGGGGTATCCTTGCACCATGAAACCTAAAAGGATCCCCAAATATAAAATGGTTATGAAATGACCTTATTTACATTATTTATCAATCATTATAAGAATTAATCCCATGATTTGGATCATGAACCAACTTAATACCCATGGACACCTATTCAGTTCACTCCCCAACACATCTTAATAAGCATATCAACTAGAAGGGTATCCCAATGTCATTATATGGCTTACTCAAATCATGAATCTGGCGTCATACTACACCATTACATGGAGAATTACATGGTCCCCTTACTTAGGACACTATGTTAAAACTATCACATTTATTTTTAAAGCACACCTCTCAAAGGGATTCATCTATTGAGGAATAAATTACAATCATGACCTTGAAAATCAGTGACCTAGGAAAACATGCTAGTGAACTAGAGTCAATTATGTCCCTTGAAACTTTATACATTCCATGTAATTTCATTTAAAAAATTTAGTAACTCAATTAATTATTTCACTAGGTGACTCATTTGGCCATATATCATAATTTATCTTAATCCCCTCAATTTTTTAAAATGGGTCAAAACCTTCTGTGGTGAGACTGTGCACCACACACACTATAAATGAATGGAATAACAAACATAGTTATTTTATGAAAGAAAACCAACCTCATTCAAGAACCTTTCACTTTTAACTCAACACCTAACATATTCTATCTAAACTCATCCAAGACAAGTCTCGTCTAAACCGACCATCATCCAACTACCTGAGGCCCTAATGCACATTGATAATTACAAAAAAAACCAATTAAATTATTTATAAAAAATATAATTAATTAAATCACTTAATTTAAAATATTAATATTCACTTTTAAACTTACGGATCCATCCTATTGTGATAATAATGACAACCAACTACTCATGGGAGGTTCCCAACGGACTAACAACACTAACTAGAGCAGAGCCCAAACACATGGAAATGATAATATAATTAATTTTATTTAAATTTTGGGATTTTTTTAATAGTTTAGGGGTAACATGTACCCTTAATGAATTTATGTATAGTGGAAATCATAAATTATTATGTAATTTCCGTTACAAGAGATAAATAAAATACCCTTGCAAACATGTTTATCCCACCAAGACCCAGTGTGATATTCTAAAATATCTAGACTATAGAGAATGAAATTAAAAAGAGAGGGAGGAAGAAATATATAATGACAACCAAAATATTATTAATACCTTTCATCACTGATAATATCCACATAGAACATCCCTCTTAAAGAATATTTAAGTGGAGAGGAAGGGGGAGGGAATCCCCTAAAAATATGAAAATAAAGGGAGAGAGATTAAGGATTAAACCTCTAAAAATTAAATGGGGAAAATGATATTTTACACTTTATAAACCCCACCAACTAGTTGGTGGCCACATTTTTCATGAAGGAGGATTTGGAGCACCACCGACTGAATGATGGATGTAAGAAATATCCCCAGCCATATGGCATTCATCTACTCTTCTCATGGTGATCTTGAACAACTATAAAACCTTATTCCAAGTCTTTAAAATAATGTTTGAGGTGTTAAAACTCCTATAATTATTTCCCAAACCCCAATTCAAAATTAAACTCTTGAACCAACAAATAATTTAAAATTTCACTAAAATTCATGACCTGCATAGACACTGGATCATAAAACCTCCCTATTTTAACACTTATTATATGAAATAAGTCTCATTGGATATAAAAACATATCATTAAAACTATGTAAGTCATAAATTAAAAGACAATATACTTCTTCCATCCTTTATTACTAAAACATGTTTCTAAATAACAATTTCCAAAATATGCCACCAAACCACCAAACTCGATCCAACACTCATCATCAACATCAAAACCTCAATAAAACACTCACTATAACTATCTATCCTAATGACCCCTTGACATATTATTCTAATTAATTATCCATATAATGGTTATCCCTATAATAAGTAATCAATTATAAAATCCAATTTAGAACCATGGTTCCTCCCAATGATGAGAAAAGTCTATCAAACTCTACTCCCATGCCTCCACAACACAATTAGACTATTTTCTAATGAGTTCACATTATGAATACATTTTTTTACCTTTATGTAACTAAAGTGTGAATTTAAATGATTAATGTTTACCCTTATTAATTTAATTATCTTAATTTTTGTGTAATTAAATTTGAAAAAAAATATTCTAAAAGGAATAAAAATAATATTGAAATTGTATTATTCTTGATGAATAATTCTTAATTGTTTTTATTGATGTTATGGACTGAAATTGAAAAATTAAAAAGAATAGATTTAGCCAAAAAACTTATCCATAATGGGATAACCCTCAACACATGGTAGAAATCCACATAGTTTATCGATGTGCCCTGACCGTCTCCTCTGTTGGCTAGTAATGGGTTAAAAATATCTCTGATGGATTCGGGTGGCTTCTTGGTGAGTCTGGAAGCAAGCACCGGTGTCTCAGGGAATGCTGTTGAGGATGAAGTCATGCTCGCTGAGGGAGTAATTCATGGAATTGCTGAAGGTGTTCACGGGTCTGGTGAAGATATTAGGAAGAAAACTGAGATAGATAGGACAATTGCGATGGATGTCTAGCCATGAAATGTGAAAAATTCTTGCAGGGATCTGGGATGGGATGACACAACTGGCTTAAAGGTTGATGAGAATGCTGGTGGATCTGCTCTAACAGATGAGGATCCTGTGAATGTTTCTAAGGCTGCAGGTTCGGATGAGCCTGCTATGGGTGGGGTACGGGTGGAAGATGCTGCAAAGGAGGATGCTGTTGCTCAGGAAACCAGGTCTGGAGATGACTGGATTTCATGCTCAGCTGAGGAAAAGACCATACTGGATGGGGATGTAGACTGGCGTGATGCCCCGCTGGTCCTGCATGGGTATCCTGGCGTTGGGGGACCTGGCATGGGGCCTGGGTTATCATCCCCCTCTGACGGCAGTGCTGAGGACCTTCCTAGTGACCAACTCCGATATGCTGGTGATTCTGGTGGTCCTTCCATGGACCTACAGAGGGCTATGATCCTTCATGATGTTCCCTCTGCTGAAGACTTTTGTGTGCAGCTCCATGAGATGGTATGGGTTGAAAGGGAAAGGTTCCCTCTTGAAGGTGAGGCAAGGAGGCTTGGGGAGAGGCTTGCTGAGGCTGATCGACAGATAAATGCTGCTATGGTCACATCAAGGGAGAAAAAAATCAGCGGAGGTGCTGAAACTCCTGAGGCAGAAAGCAAGAAGGGCAAGGCACCATTAGCCGCTAGTGATGGTGGAAATGGAACAAAGATGTCTGCTGCGGGAACCTCCTCTGCCCCACCAAGACGAAGAAGGAGGAGGGATTACTCTACCCTCCCACGCCCAATGGCAACTAGGGCCTCCTCACGAGATGTCAAACTGAATCTAAAGGTGAATAAGTGAGAGAGGCCTTATTTTTCTGCTGAGCAGGTAAAAGCTATGGAGAAGCTGCGGTCTAGACTTGGCATGAAAGAAGATTTTGACTCTGGATGGGACTCAATGGACCAGGGTGATGAATCATATTTTAGCATTACTGATGATGGCGACGGCTTTGGTGTTGGCATGGGGTTTCGTGATGTGGAGCTGGAGGATTTTGGCGGCGATGTTGACTGACCTTCTCTGTGTGTGATTTTCTTTTGGTCACTGTGTCCTTTTTGTTCTTGCGCTTTGTTTCTTTTTTTCTTTCCTTTTGTGGCCCTCGGGCTGAGGTCGTAAGGGGTTTTGGGTGTGGATTGATTGATCCCTCGTCTCCCTTGTCTGCAGTGTCTGTATCCTTTGTTTATAAATTTTGGGGGGTTCCGGGAATAGCCTAGACCTGTACCTTCTTTGCCCATTGAGATCATTAGTGTGGGACAATGCTGAATATCCAAGTACCAAGCACTTTCTGAAATGGTGTCATCTCAGCTTTTCCCATGTGGCATAATTCTTATAAAATCAATTCCACCTCACCACTATCATCATTATACTATAGTCCTCCATGGTTTATGAAGAGAAATAAAAACTTCCACTAGAGATCCTATCATAGTTATTCTACATCCATGGCTATGCAGCATAGTGAACAGTGGAACTCAAGATGACGAAGGAGGCACTATATCATGGTTCTTACAGGGAGATATATACACAATAGATATATGGAAGTAGAAATTAATCTACACCATAACGTGTCTTTTTTTCCATGTATGGTGTTATATAAGATGGATTCTATGAATTGAAGGATTAGTATACACCATGAATAGTTGTGAATAAATAATGAAAGGAAGCCTCTAAAGAGTAAGGTTTTCAATATGTCTTAGAGAGTCCAAATATGGAAGTGCTAAGGTATTTAGATTAATGATGATGTTATTCCATATAATGTGGATAAATATTTGATGGGCTCTAAACTGAAGAGCCATAGAATTGAGGAAATAAGGCTACAAGTATGGGTGTATGACTAAATCATAGGCATGCATGTGTAATGGTAAACCACGAGCTTCATAAGGATAAATATACATCATCTTATGCAATAACTATGATCCATGTAGGGGTCAACATAAACTACAATTTAAAAACATGATATCGTTGGGCAATCCACATGCTATAACTGGGTATTAGGGGGAAAATTGAAGAAGGACAATTGAAAGAGATATCACCAATACCAAGGAAGTTTGAAACTCTCCAAAAAAATATAAAATTCTAAGAGATATTAAAATATTCACAAAAATATATTTTTGAATAGGTTACACATAATATAAGGATTGGAAAACATCTCATAAAAATATAATGATATATATTTAATAGAGAATGAAAATGGAGAGCAGTTACCAATTACAATGGAAATAAAATTGGGGGGATAAGAAAAAATTCAAAACCGAAAATTGTTATGAGAAAACTACCTCTATAAATATAAGGATGCTGCTATTATGAAAATGGAATGACCCATATCCTAGAATTTTAAAAATACCATGGAGGGGATTCTACTATTATTTTAGGATAGTAATATAGGAGGAAGAAAGGAAAAGGCATATCGAATATCAAATTCAAGAGTAGATGAGGAGGGTTGTCTTCATACATGATGCTACATAACTAGGAATTATTTTTTTTCTTTTTGTCATGTTTTTATGTAATTATAAATTAATATATTTATTGTGAATGTAATATGCATATTTTTTCATATTTTGGTGACATTGTTTTATCTAAATTTCCATTCCAACTTCCATAGATTCCAATTAATTCATGTTTGTGAGAGTGGGTATGACTATCAAGGAGCTGTAGGAGGGGGTGTGTTTTATAAAGGTTATGGGTATATAACTAAACATATTTTTACATTTTGGGTGTCACAAACCAATCCATAATTTATATGAGAGTTATTACTTAATTCCATTACACAGGAGACTATCATGAGTGAAGCACCTAGGGGAAGAAATCTATTGTAATTAAGGGGAGTGGGGGAGAATGATCCGTCCATAAATTCCATTCCACTTAAAATATGAATATTAATGTACATAGTGGGGGTGGGGGTATTCATGGTTGAAATGGTGGATGGGGAGAATCTAAAACCTATAGAAAAATAATAAACTCTAACACCAATTGTAGAGAATCCCCAAGAAGATGTAGAAAAAGACATGGTGGCTACTGAATTGGAAAAATCCATTAAATAATTTGAAGAAGATATTACAACAAAGGATAAAAAATGTGGAGGGATACATATTTTTGAAAACCCATGAACATATAATCAAATAATTGGTGTCTTCTACCATTGATAACCCTCCACCAAGTAAAATGATGAGATTTAAGAGGTGGAATGGTAGAAAAGCTACACTATAAACCTTTAAAAGGTAGAATTGATTAAATATGATATGGTAAAATATATACTATACTTATTAGTGTCATTCAATGGGGTAAGGTTGATATTAATAACCTAAATAAAATAACTTTTTGGGAGGAAACACTAGTTTTCATTTTCATTAATAGGAATGAATTTTTTAGGATATAGAGAAGCCACACCCTATCATCATTATTGAACTTTAATTGCATGGAACTTGTGTTTTCACTGTTTTTATTTACTTTAAGGACTATAAAGCATAAATTTAGTAAGGAAATAATGAAAAATATCTTCTGTGTAAATGGGGAGTAAGATCATAAATTTCAATAGTAATTTATACTCCCGTATTTTCCAATCGGTTTTGTTTTTCATTGAAAAAAATAAATATAGACACTTTGATTAGTGATAATATTTGATCCATGATTCTTAGATTGTTTTAGAAACCACTTAATGAGTAGTTTTAATTTTATGGTTGATATAATTGATTACGTAAGATGGTGAAAATTAATTATTTTTATAAATTAGAGTAATTTGAAATCAATGAATCATGATTTTTCTTTATAGTCACATGTTGGTGAGATTTTCAATCTATTTTTCTTAATTTTAATTTTTGAATTTCATGAAAATTAATTTATACATTTTTACACATTCAATGAGTGATTGTATTCAATATCATATGCTCCCATTCTGGATATTTTTTCTAGACCAAATTCTTCTAATCATTCTTAGTAGATTTCATAAGAGAGATTGTGATATATTACTTAATAGGAAATGGATTTTATATTTCAAAAATTATGATTTTCCAAGATTACCTTATAATATTATTGATTTATTTTATTAATATCTCCATTATCATTGAGACCAATCCTTTTAATTCATCCAAATTAAGAATTTAAAGACAATGAAAGGTGTTTTATAAGAATGCACCATATTAAAATCCAAAATTTTCATTTCAAGCCTCGGTCTAATATTTTTCATTCTTTTCAATGATTATGTATTGGGGAGTTGAATTTAATGGTAAAAAGGAAAAAAATTATTTATAAAAAATATTTTGTTGATTCATTGGGATTTTGAAAAGGCTCATATCATTATTAAATACATTTATCACTTACCCCTATATGAAAAAAATAAAAAGAAAGAAAAAAATTTGGTTGAATTACTGAGCGTTAAGAATGACCATCACTTGACCGATGGTTTTTAACATTTAGAGTTGGGTGGTGGGTGTGATAATTTTCCTAGCTCAATTTTTGAAAAATTGAAAAAAAGTAAAGAAGACCAAATCCAAGAGGGAGATTTTATTTATTATATTCAATGTTAATTGAGTTACTTTGAGGGTGGGTAAGTGGGTGTTGCCACTTACTCTATCTCATATGATCCAAATTTGAAAGTCCTCATGATTTTAGTGATATTTTTATATTATGTGGCGAATATAGGTATTATTCATTTTTATAAGTTTGGAATACTTAATCAAATTATAATGAAAAATCCATTTATATTTTATCTTGAGTGATGGGAGAAGAAAAATAAAAATGAGGTAGATCACAACATAGCATGTTAATAATAGATAATTAATAATCTTGAATTAAAATAATTTAAAAGATCCATCATTTTTCATAGAAGAAATATATTTTGCTAAGTGATAAAATGATCTCATTTTGTGTTTTTTGATAGTTAAAAAATTTCTCCCCCCAATAAAAAATTTCATTAGTTTAGTTAATATTGGACTTTAAATAATAATAGAATAGGTGGGTCCTTTTAATTCATTTTAGAGATAAATCTTGAGGATAATCATTATCTAATAGTTGCATATTTGATTCATTCACAATATACAACCATTTTTTGAACTTAATTTCATTAATATATGAATTTTAATGATTTAAATTTTCCATTATTAATGAAATAATTTTATTTTATTGTAATTAAATTTGAAAATAAATTTCAAAAAAAAAAATTAAATCAAGTATGATTGAATGTGTATTATTTTTGATGATGAATACTTAATGGTTTTTTTGATGCATAGGATGTAAATTAAAATGGAAAATGAAGTGAATTATCAAAAAATATCCATCATTGGATGGGAGGAATAAAAATAATATTCCAATAAGGATAAACTAACCAAGTAACCCATAGTTATGGTTGGTGCATGCATAAAAGGGGATATAAATGTTTTCCATAGTGCACATAGGAGTGGAGCACACCGACGCATAGGGTTCGAGTGTATATGGCTGTAAGAGGATGGATTCATCGGTGTGAGGTAGCACTAGTCGCATGGATGGTCTTCCATTCCACATCAAAATTAATTAATTATTGAGGAATTTGCTTATATGTATATTAGAGCTATCCCATTGATATCATTGATGCATGATGTGGCTTAATTTCCAACTAATATGTACTCATTGAAATGGTGTTATCCTAGATTTTCCCACAAATATTTTTTCTTAGACACACCTTTCCACACCACCACCTTCATTTCTATGTCATAGTCCTCCATGGATGATTAAGGTAATGATATAATCACATTTTATATTCAAGAATAGCTGTGCCATAGATATGTCTATGCAGCATAGTTAATAGAGGAACTCAAGATGATGAAGGATGCACTGCACCATGGTCCAACCACTGTTCTATAGCCATTATAGCTTATAGGAAAGAGAAATTATGAAACACCATAGTGATAGAAATTTTATATGGATAGGTTTTATTATGAGTGGGTCTGTGACATGAAGCATTGGTCTACACCATGAATTGTTGAAAGAAAGAATGACGAAAGCCTCTACAATTTAGAGGTTGAACTACATAATAAAGAGGCCAGATATGGTAGTGATGAGTTATTTTGATTAATTAATAAGATTTATCATAGGATGTGGATATGTTATGGAAGGTACCAAAATGATATACACATGGAAATGAGAGAAGAGGGATGCAACCATGGGTGTACGGCTACAATGTAGCCATGTATGGGTAAGGGTAATCTGGGAGATGCATAAGGCTAAATCTCAAAACCCTTATGAAACAAATATGATCCATGTATGGTTTGATATCCATTAAATTTCAAAAATATGATATCTTTAGGATATCCATGTGCTACAATTGAGCCTCAAGGGAAAATATGAATTGGAAAGAGTGCATGATAGAATCCCTACACTTTGGGTGTTTGAATCACTAAAAAATATTAATAGGTTGAGAGAGATTTATAGCTTCACAAGATGATTTTTAAACCATTTAAATATGATAGAAAAATCATCCGACCTATAATTAATAAAGAATTAGATATTTTTAATAGATAATAAAAATGGGGTTAGTGATTGATTCAAAATTGGAGAAAAATTGAGGGAGAAGAATAAAATTCAAAACTAAGAATTAAAATGAGAGAAATCTATAAATAAATAGAATGATACCACTATTTTGAAAAGGGATAGACCTAGATCCTATAATTTATTATACCCATAGGAGGGGATTTATTTTTTAGTTTCAGATACAAATGTAGGTCAAAAAATTGAAGAGGTTTATCCAAGATCCGAAGTTACAGTGGTGTAAGAGGGTCCTATTTGAACAGGATGTGTCATAGTTAGGAATTCCTTTTTATTAATTTTTATCTTTTTATAGATACTAATTACAATGTTGATTTTAAAAGTAATATGAATATTTATTCATTATTTAATGGAATATTTATATGGATCTAACTTTTTCTTCACCCTTCTTTATTTTCTAATTAATTCATGTTCATTGGAGTAGGTATGGCTATCTAGGCGTAATTAGAGGTATTAGGTTTAATAAAGAGGATTAATAGATAATTAAACTCTATATTAATTTTAGGGTCTCAAAATTCAATCCCGTATTATGATGTGATTTATTACTTATTCCCATTCTATTGAAGTCTGGAGAGAATGAAGCTCCTAGGTTAAGAAAAAAATTGTCATTAAGGTAGTGGGGGGAGGGAGATCCAACCATACATCATTTTTTACTTCAAAGACAAATAATAACAAAATAATGGGGGATATAGGCATACCTTGAGAGAGGGGGTTGAACGTCCTAGGTATATATAGTTAATAATGATAGGATAGGCTAGACAGTATAAGAAATATTATGTCTAATTGATGTGATTAATTTTAAACATGAATACCGAGTTACATTTTATGAACAACCATCCCTGAATTCACTCTTACCATCTTCATCCATATTTTAAATTTTTGAGTTAGTCTATCAGACCAATAAAATAGAATAGTTAATTTTTGTCTTATTTTATAATGAAATATGTTGAAGATTTTCAATATTATAACCTTTTACTCATGGGATTGATACCACACTTAATAATACTCTATTCATTATAGTTAGTCTCATTTGAGTTGATATAATCTTTTAATTTTATTTTTTTGGAGGATTCCTGGACATCTTATAGGAATATAGTTTCTAATTATGACACCCCATTGAGCATGAGAACCACAATCAACAACTAGTACAAGTCTCACTTCTAAATTCCAAACTAATATGGATGAGTAATAACTATCTATACTGAAAATATTATTAGGTTATCTTTTCCTAAAAATCTATTCTGACACCATAAACATATGATAGGCGCTGTCGTGGGCGCTTTCAAATGATATTGTTTCTTTACTAAGTGCAACACAGTGGCTGACCTAGGTAGTTCTCTTGAGGAGGAATTAGTTTAACAACCCTTAGAAGGCTTGAAGAAATAAAAAAAAGAAAAACATGATAAAATATGGGGGTGGTTTGATTGAAAGACTTTTAGAACATGAAACAAAACAATCAAGGCTATCAAGGAGTAAAAGACAATCACGGACACTGTTTCTTTAAAAGCACTACTATGAGAAGTCATGCCAATCAAATCTACCCCCTCACCATTATTTAATCATTATCCCATATGATTATAATTCATTAAAATGTGACCCCCTAACCTTGTCAACCCCCGAACCCTACGGAATTTGACACAACCACATGTATTTGAAGAAATGAGCACTAGGTTGTCTTTGAGACTTCCAATTGAAGTACCCTACTTTGATTGTGGTCCAAATCCAACTTATGATCAATGGTCAATTAGGTAAGAACCTAATCTCTAGAGTGGATAATTAATTAAGTTTAGGGATGAGAGTTGAACCCTACAATTCTATTCCAAGTTGATTAGATTTTACAATTGTAGTTTGTCTCTCTCGATTCACACAGGACCAACCTCGCGGTCAGATGCAAGTCGAGTGAGTTCCTTACAACTTAAATCTCAATTAATTGATCACAAATTATTAATTATAGTGTGTTCATGGATTCAAAATGAATAAATGAATGGGGTAGGGATTAGATCGACTGTGAATGAAACTACTCTTCCATGGTTGGAATTTTCATTGTGGAGATGTTTTGCATAAGCAACGGATTGAAAGGGAAATACCCAATCTTGTCTCCACTCTAAGATTCCAGAACCAAGAAGTAAAAAAAGAAGATATTAAAAGAATAACAAAGAAGATTTATTGAAGAAAAGGACAAGTTACAAGCATGAAAACAATGAAACACAAGTGGAGGTGGGAGAGGAGAGCCTTCTTGGAAGAGATCCTTGCACAAAGCCTCAATTCTTACAAGGGGTTAGAGGAGTTCCTAGGAAACCAACTCTCGGATACACCTTTACCAATCTCCGAACCAGCCTCCCAAAGAGTGAAAATGTCCTTTAAATAGAGTTGGGGAGGGCTAGGGTTACAAATGGTTTCAAGTGTGAATGTGGAAATTCGGGAAAATATTTTAGTCCAAGTTGCACTGCCTGTTTGACCTCCAAAACGCACGATCCAGATGCTTTTCCAGAAGAATTATTTGCGCGGATTTTCGTCTTCTAGATTCTCTCCAAATATGGGCCACATAAAATCACGTATAAGAATGTTATGGCCCAAATACAGAAGCACTATCCAGCCCAGCGAGTCCAGTCAAGCTTTGTCTTCATGGACCATTTACTCCAAGTAAACCCACGCTCTAGCTCCAATGGCCTGAATGAAAGTTGTAGAAACATTAGTGAGGAATTCGGTCACAAAATATTAAGTTCCAATTCGGGCAATAAAAATATTTATTCATAATATAACACAGTACACTTTAAAAGGGTAAAACTGGAATTTTCATCAAATTTTAAATTGAGTGATCTAATCCCAAATATTCCATAATTGATCATATATAACACAATGTGAGGAAAGTATATCATTTATTAGAAATAAAATATTCAATAAAATAGTGTTTTATCAACTCCCCCACACTTACCCTTTTGCACTCCTGGGCAAAACATCATGTTATGTAAACATCAATATCAAATCAAAACCAATTTTAAAACACATATCCTTGAGATCAATCAATTTCCCACCAAGAATCAAAAGATATAATGCCTCATAAAAAAATTATTTCAAGTTCTCCATTTATATCATTCAATATATTTCCACTTCATTTATCCTCCCATGCACAAAACACTTACCTCGCTTGAATTTTCTCTCATCACTCAAATATCAATTTTTTTTTGCAATGTCTTTCTCATCCAAACTCATACAAGGGTCAGCATAGGATTGATAGATTTCTACATCGCTACTCGATGTGAGTCAAGGACATATGTTTATCATGAGGACTTTTCAGGGTTGTTCTTTGGCTTTCGGTTGGTAGGATTAAGATGTGAAAAACTCTAAGGCTGAATGAGGAGGGCTTGACTCTTTTGAAGCAAAGTTGCATTAATCTAATTTTCACTTAAATATGGTATTCTCCTCAATCCCCATAGTATCAATTCAGCTCCATCATCATGAAAAGTCATGAAAGGTTTACACCATTCATCATTTCAGCATAAAAAATGTCAATCTTCTCAAACATGATTTTCTTGAAAGCCCCAGATGGGCACAACCTTCCACCTCAATTAGAAGCTCCAGAAAAGGCACAGCTTCACTTGTCATGAAAGCTCCAGAAAAGGCACAACTTCCAATATAATGACTTTCTTCAGCAGCAAACAAATCTCTTCAGAATTTAATTTTCCACCCAAAGTATCATAGAATGTGGGGGCAAAACACATGACAACTTCCCCCACACATAAGCTCAACTAGATTATGCAATTTTACTTCAAGAGTTGGTTGGATAGGGAAAATTGGATTATAATGTGGCTAACCTAACAGGTTGTGCATGGATTCTAAGGGATAAAAGGATTAAATATTCAAGGTAGGCCATTATAAAAAAGTATTCTTTGAAATAGGGGCTTTAATACCAAACAAATGCCTCAATAATTTAAACATAAGTACCTCAAACCCTCAAGTTTTGATGGGAATAGATCAAATTATGGTTAAATCAAGTATGGTTTGGTTCTCTCAAGAGGTGAGGTGAATGTAAAGAATATGAAAATAATGGTTTAGAAGCCTCATAGGAAAGTGATTTCAAATATAAAGACAGTGAGATTTGGCATAGGATTCATAATTCAGCGTACTTTTCATGAAATTACTAAATATTTGAACTTTAAACAAAGTCATTTTAGCATTATTTTAATCTTAGTTTCAAGGGGTAAATTGTTTCAATTATTGATATGGATTTAAAAATGGTGATGAGAATCATTTCAGCTCAAAAGTTTCAAAAACACACAGAAAATTGTAAAATAAACACACAAAATTTGAAAAACACACAATTTTATTTGGTTTTTTTAAACAGGAAAGAAATTGAAATTACTAAACTAAAAGGATCCCTCCCCCACACATAAAATATTGGATTGTTCTCAATGTGAACCTATGAGATGATATATGCACATGAAATGCAGAATTTTTAAATTGGACAAATAATATAAAAGTGAAAGGGTTAAGAACAGCCTGATGTGCTCAAGTGATGATGGGGTCATGAAGTGTGATAAAATCCACTACATCAGTAGGAAGTCCCTCAATGTATCTCTTAAAACGTTGCCCATTGACTGTAAAGTTCCTTCCAGTGTCCTCTTGTGTAATCTCCACTGCAGAAAATTTGAGCCTTGACAAAATCCAATACAACATGAGAATCGTCAGTCCTGGTGGCCTTGGCCTCCACCCATTTACTCACATAATCAACAACAACCAATATATACAAAAATCCAAATGAACTAGGAAAAGGACCAATAAAATCAATGAACCATACATAAAAAATCTCACAGAATAGTATGGGTTGTTGGGGCATCTCATGTCTCTTAGAAATGTTCCCAGTGTGTTGGCAATGAGAGCATGACTTACAAAACACATGGGCATCATGGAATAATCTAGGCCAATATAATCCAGAGTCCAAAATCTTCCTAGCTGTCCGTTGGGGTCCAAAGTGTCCACCACAAGAAAGTGTGTGACAGAAATGCAAAACAGACTCAAACTCATGATCGAGAACACAGATCCTAATGACTTGGTCACTACACATGCGCCAGAGGTAAGGATCATCCCACACATAAAACCTAGACTCCCTTTTTAATTTTTGGACTTGATGTCTCTTTAAATTTTCATGGATTTCAAAGGCAAAAATGTACTTCAATAAATTAGCATACCAAGGATGCGTACCTGAGATGGAATAAAGATGCTCATCAGGAAAAGTGTCCCGAAGTTGTACCTGGTCCAAGGTGTCATCCTCTAGTGTGTGAGTAATCCTACTAATGTGGTCGGCCACCAAATTCTCTGACCCCTTCTTGTCCTTTATCTCAAGGTCATACTCTTGAAGAAGGAGCATCCAACGGATAAGTCGTGGATTTGCATCTGGCTTCTTCAGGAGGTACCTCAAAGCTGGATGGTCAGAAAAAATAACTACTTTAGAGCCCAATAAATTTGAACGAAATTTATCTAAAGCAAATATGACAGCAAGAAAATCTTTTTCCGTGGTTGTGTAGTTTGATTGGGCTGAATCTAATGTTCTTGATGCATAGGAAATCACATATGAACGTCCTTCCACCCTCTGAGATAAGACAGCTCCAACCGCAAAGTTGGAGGCGTCACACATAAGCTCAAATGGAAGGTCCCACCGTGGGGGCTGTATGATAGGTGGAGTGGTCAGACACTTCTTTAGCTCATCAAAGGAAGTCCTACAAGAATCATCAAACACAAAATCAGAAACTTTTTGAAGTAATCGTGACATAGGAAGAGCGATCTTACTAAAATCTCTGATGAAGCGTCGATAAAATCCAACATGTCCAAGGAATGATCGAACATCACACACACATGTAGGATATGGAAGGGATGAAATAATTTGTACCTTAGATTTATCAACTTCAATGCCATGTTGTGAGACTATATGACCTAAGAAAATTCCCTTTTCGACCATGAAATGACATTTTTCAAAGTCCAGGATCAGATTATTCTCAATACAACGATTCAACACCCTTCCCAAACTACTTAGACATTTCTCAAATGAAGACCCATACACTGTAAAATCATCCATAAATACCTCCATTAAGGTCTCAATAAAATCAGAAAAAATACTCACCATACATCTCTGGAAGGTACATGGGGCGTTGCAAAGTCCAAATGGCATCCTCCGGTAGGCAAATGTGCCAAAGGGACAGGTGAATGTAGTTTTCTCTTGATCCTCTGGAGCTATAGGAACCTGAAAATTTCCAGAAAATCCATCAAAGAAACAATAGTGTGTTTTCCCAGCTAGTCTCTTGAGCATTTGATCAATAAATGGGAGGGGGAAATGGTCCTTACGAGTGGTTTGATTTAGTTTACTATAATCAATACACACTCTCCAACTGTTTTGTACTCTCACAGGAACTAACTCATCATTTTCATTTTTTATAACAGTGAAACCGGTTTTCTTTGGTACAACTTGGACTGGGCTAACCCACTATGAATCAGAAATGGGGTAAATGATACCCGCCTCAAGTAATTTTTCAACTTCATTCTTAACAACCTCTAAAAGTGTTGGATTAAGTCTCCTTTGTGGCTACCTAATCGGTTTATCCCCATCCTCCAGGAGAATCCAATGCATACAAATGGAGGGGCTAATACCTGATATGTCAGCCAATGTCCACCCGATTGCCCTAATGTTCTCCTTTAAAAGATTAAAAAGTTTTTCTTCATGTTCAAAAGGGAGATTATTAGCAATAATAACAGGTAATCTCTCACCACTCATCAAATATGCATATTTAAGATTTGGGGGTAATGACTTGAGTTCCAATGTAGGGGGGTGATGTATGGATGGAGAAATTGATGCAAAAGATATATCTGCACAATGAACATCAGTATTAGAATACGCATCATCAAAATCAGAGAATATTGCATCAAATCCATCATCATACTCAATAGACATGTCATAATCAGAGTTCACATGATCAAAATCATAATATTCATCCACATCAAAATCAAATCCAAGAGATATTTTTCCATCAAAAACAGGTGTGGAAGTTCTCTTAGACATCAAATGAGAACTGATACTCATAATCTTTCAGAGAATATGACAATAAAATTCCATTAGGGTTTTATTTGGTGGCTCAAAATGGGAGATGACAAAAGAAGAATGGTCCTCTAAGAGATACTTCATGGTTTCCATAACATTGAAGACTACAAATTCATCCCCAAACTGCATGGAATGTGTACCCTCATGTACATTTATGATATTTTTTGCAGTTTTGAGGAAGGGCCTTCCTAAGATGATGGGAGCACAAAAACTTACTTGATCATCCTCCATTCTGAGCACATAGAAGTCTACTGGAAAGATCATGTCTCTTACCCAGACAAGCACATCCTCAAGGACTCCCACCGGATATGTTGTATCTCTATTCGCCAATTGCACCACTACTCTTGTCGGCTTCAATTCACCAACCTGTAAATAAGAGAATACGGAGTGGTGCATCACATTTATTGAAGCTCCTAAATCACAGAAAGCATCAAAAAAGTTTAACTCCCCTATGGTGCATGGTATGGTGAATGTCGCAGGATCCTTGCACTTCGTTGGCATCAACATGGTTGGTGTGATGAGTGCAGATACGTTCCTTCCAAGGTTGATCCGCTCATTTACCTTTAGCCCTCTTCTATCTGTACACAGTTCTTTTAATAATTTCGCATACCTCGCTATTTTCTTGATGGCTTCAAGTAGAGGGATGTTGATCGCGACATGCTTGAATGTATCCAAAACCTCTTTTTTCATTGACTCTTCAACAATATTCTTAGTTTGTACAACTCTATTTGAGAATGTAAGGGGTTTAGAAGGAAGATCATCAACCTTTTTCTTACCTTTATCTTTCTCCTTGGGTTTCTCATCATTTGGTATGGGATGGGGCTTCTCCGGAGTTGAGGTGAATCCCGGTGGTATTGTAGGTGCAGATGTATCAACTGTTTTCTTCCCACTTCTCAATGTGATGGAACTGGCATTCCCCTTGGGATTGGGAGTAGGCCGGGAAGGAAGGGTTCCAGAGTTCTTACTTACCAGTTCGTGGAGGGCGGTGGCAATATGGCTCATTTGTGCCTTCAACTCCCTCAACTCAGAACCTTGACTCTTCAGCTCATTCTGTTGATTAAGAACAATTTGTTTCAAAAGATCATCACTATTAGAATCTACCTTTGATTGAGAACTCCCATGTTGCTGACTTGTTGATGCTTGGGCATCAAATCTCCTTTGGGGTTGTTGGAAACCTTGTTGGTAAGGTGGAGGCTACTGGAAGTTTTGTTGAAAGGGGGGCCTTTGTTGATGTCGAGAGCCAAACCTCATATCTGATTGATCTCTCCATCCTTGGTTAAATTTTGGTGCAAAGGAATCATACTTCTTTGTTGGTTGTTGTTGCTGCTGATATGGTCTCCCAGAAAATATGGGAGCACAATCCTCTGACTTTTGTAATTGGGGGCAACAATCAGTTGGGTGGCTTGTCTCGGTGCAAATGCCACATGGCCTTGAAGAAGTGGGTTGGGATGTCTTTTGAGCCAATGCAATCTGCCTCACTATAGTGGTCAATTCTTCTAACTTGGTATCAATTAAATGATTTTCAAGAGAAAAAGGACTTAACTGATGTACTCCTCTGACATGTGGTGTACCTATATCTCCAAATTGTTGGGAGTTTTGGGCCATCATGCCAATCAATGAACGTGTGGCTGCTGGTGTTTTGTCCACCAATGCTCCTCCAGCTGCGGCATCCACCATGCTCCTCTCCATAGGTGTGAGGCCTTTGTAGAAGTACTGGATAAGTAGTTGCTCACTGATTTGGTGATGTGGGAAGCTTGCACATAACATCTTGAAGTGATCTTAGTACTCATACATTGACTCCCCTTGGGCCTACTTGATCCCTGATATCTCCTTTCGAATGGATGTAGTCCTTGATGCTGGAAAGAACCTCTACAAGAAAAGAAGTTTCAAATCGTTCCAAAATGTTACATCTTTACGTTGTAAATAGTACATCAAATCCTTTGCAGCTCTGTCAAGTGAGAATGGGAATGCTCTTAATTTAATTTGATCTTCAGAGATATTTCTTGGTTTAAGAGTCGAGCAGACTACATTAAATTCCTTTAAATGTTTGTTTGGGTCCTCACCAGATAATCCATGAAACTTTGGAAGAAGGTGAATTAGTCCAGATTTAAGTTCAAAGTCTGATTCAAGAGTTGGGTATGAACTGCAATTTGGTTGATAATTAATATCTGGTGCGACCAATTCTCGAATGGTTCTATTAAGTTCATTTCCATTATTCTCAGCCATTGGTTCTTGTTTTAGTTTGGATTTAGATGTGTTTCCAATTTCAGTGTTTCCAAAATGGAGGAGTTCTCCTGTTGGGTAAATGTCGACACTTCCTGTAGATCGAGATTGCCTGATTCGAGCCCTAAGGCTACGTTCAATCTCGGGCTATAGATCAAAGAGATCCTCAGGTTGGGACCATGTCATAAATCATTTAAAAATAGAGAAATGAAGAAGAAGAATAGACCACAATATCATGAGAATGGAGTTCAATTTACGGTCTAAAAATAAAATTAAGAAGAAGAATAAGAGAAAAATGAACCAACATTGAGAAAGGTGAAAGAAGAAATTGAGAGGAGGAAGAAGAGAATGAAATAAAAAAAACACCTCTAATTGATTGAGAAAA
Source organism: Viscum album (assembly GCA_963277665.1). Classification (NCBI taxonomy): domain Eukaryota; kingdom Viridiplantae; phylum Streptophyta; class Magnoliopsida; order Santalales; family Viscaceae; genus Viscum; species Viscum album. The sequence continues at coordinate 2,093,799,406 of OY728152.1, forward strand.
CTATTTCTTCCCTGGCAATGGCGCCAAATTTGATAGGCGCTGTCGTGGGCGCTTTTAAATGATAATGTTTCTTTACTAAGTGCAGCACAGTGGCTGACCTAGGTCGTTCTCCTGAGGAGGAATTAGTTTAACAACCGTTAGAAGGCTTGAAGAAAAAAAAAAAAGAAACAAAATGATAAAATATGGGGGTGGTTTGATTGAACGACTTTTAGAACACGAAACAAAACAATCAAGGAAATCAAGGAGTAAAAGACAATCACAGACACTGTTTCATTAAAAGCACTACTATGAAAAGTCATAGCCAATCTAATATACCCCTTCAACATTCTTTAATCATTATCCCATATGATTATAATTCATTAAAATGTGACCCCCTAACGTTGTCAACCCCCGAACCCTACAGAATTGGACACAACCACATGTATTTGAAGAAATGAGCACTAGGTTGTCTTTGAGACGTCCAATCGCAGTACCCTACTTTGATTGAGGTCCAAATCCAACTTATTATCAATGATCAATTAGGGAAGAACCTCCTCTCTAGAGTTGGGAATTAATTAAGTTTAGGGATGAGAGTTGAACCCTACAATTCTATCCCAAGTTGATTAGATTTTACAATTGAAGTTTGTCTCTCTCGATTCACATAGGACCGAACTCGTGGTCAGATGTAAGTCGAGTGTGTTCCTTACAACTTAAATCTCAATTAATTGATCAAAAATTATGAATTACAGTGTGTTCATGGATTCAAAATGAATAAATGAAGGGGGTAGGGATTAGATCGACTATGAACGAAACTACTCTTCCATGGTTGGAATTTTCATTGTAGAGACGTTTTGCATAAGCAACGGATTGAAAGGGAAATACCCAATCTTGTCTCCACTCTAAGATTCCAGAACCAAGAAGCAAAAAAAATAAGATAGTAAAAGAATAACAAAGAATATTTATTGAAGAAAAGGACAAGTTACAAGCATGAAAACAATGAAACACAAGTGGAGGTGGGAGATGAGAGCCTTCATGGAAGAGATCCTTGCACAAAGCTTCACTTCTTCCGAGGGGTTAGAGGAGTTCCTAGGAAACCAACTCTCGGCTACAACTTACCCAAGCTCCGAACCAGCCTCCCAAAGAGTGAAAATTTCCTTTAAATAGGGTTGGGGAGGGCTAGGGTTACAAATGGTTTTAAGTGTGAATGTGGAAATTCGGGAAACTATTTTAATCCAAGTTGCACCGCCTGTTTGACCTCCAAAACGCGCGATACAGCTGCTCTTCCACAAGAAGTATTTGCGCGGATTGTGGTCTTCTAGATGCTCTCCAAGGTTGGGCCACATCCAAGCACGGATAAGAAAGTTATGTCCCAAATACAGAAGCACTATCCAGCAGAGCGAGTCCAGTCCATCTTTGTCTTCATGGACCATTTACTCCACATAAACCGACGATCTAGCTCCAATGTCCTGAATGGAAGTTGTATAAACTTTAGTGAGGAATTCGGTCACAAAATATTAAGTTCCAATTCGGGCAATAAAAATATTTATTCATAATATACCACAGTGCACTTTAAAAGGGTAAAAATGTAATTTTCATCAAAATTTCAATTGAGTGATCTAATCCCAAATATTCCATAATTGATCATATATAATACAATGTGAGGAAAGTTTGTCATTTATTAGAAATAAAATATTCAATAAAATAGTGTTTTATCAACAAACCTATAATGTCTAAAAATATGTACCCAACATGGTTCTTAGATCACTGAATCCAGTTCAACTAGATAACACAAGTTTAACCTCCTCAAGCTGACCAACCTAAAAAACACTCAAATTACCCTATCTATGTGTCATCAGATCATGATTTATTTGTATTTAGAGGCATCCCTATGATTCTATAAACATCCATACAAATTCTCAAATTTTATTACAATTTTGATTTCATGATTAAATTGTTAATCACCCTAAATCCATTGTCATGATCTTATGTACCATGAGCATCGATGCATCCATAGTATGATGATGTTTGGACTATTTTAAATCATATTAATCATGTTTTCAATGCTCAATATACATCCAATATCATATATAAATTAGAATTGTTATTCACTGAGAAATATGGATGAATTAAGATCCATTTACTCATCAACATTCAAATGAAAAACCTTCCATCCAAAATCTAATTTCATGATATCATAACTCAATCATGTGAGGGTCATATCACTAGGTATAATATCCCAGTACCCACCATAGGATTTTATTTATCATCATATCACAATATCAAATTCTAGTTTACCATTTTCCACACCCCATCGATTGTCAAACTTAATGATCATATGCGATCAAACCTACTCATAACCGAGTGATAACACCAAATGTAAATTTACTTCTAGTTCATAGCTCATGGGAGAACCAAAAGCCAAAATGAGAAAAAATACCGTAAATAATGAGGTTATATCCTTAGAAAACTATCTAGATCAACCTCATCAGTTTGATCATAAGTAAACACATTTCACTCATCTTGAGCCACACTCAAAAAATATTTGGCCACTAGGCCCATAAGTTACTCACATAACATCATCATTCCTACACCAAACCATGATCAACCTTTATATAAAATTAATTATAATCCTTACATGAAATAATTCATCACCTTAATCCATTCCTAAGGAAAATGGTGTGCACTCTTGTACCACTTATTCCTTTAGTCCGACTAAAAGTTACGTGAGTCTTACATCACCAGAACATGGATCAAGCACCTAGACATTGACCACACTCATAAATCATGCTAATATCATCATGTATGGAGAACCCATTTCCCCCTATTCAAAATCTATAAATTCATTTATTCCAAATTTATCACATTCCAATCCTCCATCTGATGCCATATTAGAAAAAAGATTTCTACAAATGCTTTCATAATGCTTCTAAAATGCATCCAAATTTCAATTGAGCCAAGTACTCTACTGGACCTAGCCTTAAAAAATAGTTTTGCTAAAAAAATAATATGAAATCAAGGTTATTTCATAATAATAATTCCAAAGTGTTCAACATACCTTTTTACCACAACCCTCTAATTGTTTTCACATTCATAGGCTACCCCTATCATAGATTTACATCATAAAACATTATGAACCAACTCACAAAAAATACTGATCCATGCCTCATGGGTCACTAGGATCTCTCACGTAGATTATAAACCAAACCGCACAACAATCTCTACCCAAACAAAATGCTCCCAACACCCACTATAAGGTTTCACATACTCACAATTCCATAAAATTCCAACCACCAACCTATAATGGCATTGATCCCCACCAAGCTTCCACCAATGACACTTCTCCCTCAAGGATCAAAGAATATTCCATCATAATATATATATATATAAACATTTCCCTATGATGAATCATATATAATGAATCATAATCTTATAGTTTCATTTAGTATAATTTCATTCCAAGCTATATGAAAAAATACCATATATATTTTTACTGAAACTTTAAATAACCACACCCACCATTAAGATCAGATACATTTTCAGGGCACCTAGAACCTATTATAGCCTATTAAAGGTCACAAAACCTCTATCACCATCAAAAAGCATTTCACTGTAGATCCACATTAACATCCTTAAAAATATATATATATATATATATATATATATGGTAGTCTAAAAAAGTAGAATTACACCAAGAAAATATATGGGAAAAATGCCATATGGAATATTGTTGAAACTTTAAATTGCTTTAATTATGACTTCATTGATTATAATCACAATTTTAGGTCTAAAGATATCATTTGGATCCTATTTTCCTAATAATGATGCATCATATGCCTATTTACTATATGGAAAAGATCCCAAATAAATAAAAATCATAAATAAAAACATCATGTGCTTCAAATATTGTGAAATTAGTCAAAAATAACATAAAAAATACACAACATCAATCCTGACCCACTGGTAACCTAGAATCTGAATTTATAAGGGTATTTATAATGCACTCATTGGATATCTCTCACAAGATATAAAAAATTCCTACATCTCAGAGATACCATCCCCAGATAGTAGTATATATAAAATTGTAATGATACCTATTATTAACACCCCAACCCAACTCACTATGAATAGTAATTATATTGGAGGCTTCATATGACCTTAATAATTACTCCCCATATGCCAGAGGCTACCAACTAGTAACAGGGGACTAAATGTGTTGTGTGGGGAGGCTATACCCCCTATATGAGAGTGAACAGTCATAAAAACTAATCATTTATCATACATAGTTCATAAACATATAAGTATCTAGATAAATAAGACTTATGACCCATAATAATATGAAATGAAGAACCATTAATATAGTATTGTAAATTTTATCACCCACTAGGCTGATCACATATAAAAAAAATAAAAAAAAAATAAAATACTAAGGGTCTACTATAAATCTAACCCATACCTCATCTCGATATCCAGACATCAAACTATCCTTCTCAATGATCAAAACCTAGTTCCTTTTCCAACCTATAAATGTAACCAAGTAATATTATTCTCATGCACCAAAGTGAAATGGTCTCTAGAGCTAGCTTTGAGTATATAAATCAATGGGGAATCCCCAATTTGGTCCCATACATACTGGAAATGTGGTGATATATGCAAGTGACATGCTCTCAATAAATAAATAATAGAGGAATAATAAAAAAATGAACCTCATTCAATCCTCATGTCTATGAACTAGATTTAAAATACCAACATAATCTAGTATTAGAGTAACATTATTAACATCATAATGACTACACTAACCACAGTATTATAGACCTCCCTGAAGTCAGTTTTATTTAGTACCATAAACCTCCGTATATGGGGATTTTCCTTTAGTATCACAAACCTCCCTACAAGGCGAGTATTATTTACTATCATGGACCTGAATACAAGTGTATTTTTCTTTAGTATAAAAAATCATTACAAGGGGTGTTTTATTTAGTGTTACAGACCTCCCTACATGGGTAGTTTTCATTAGTATCACAGATCTCCCTACACGAAGTGTTTTGTTTAGTGTCATAAAATTCCCTAAAAGGGGATTTTTATTTTTTATTGAAGACCTCCATATATGGGGTGTTTTCATTCATATCATATACCTCCCTATAAGGGGATTTTTCTATTTATATAATATAAATACAAACTTGAGATAATTTACCATTTGAAACAACTCAATCAATATAAATAAATAAATAAACACGAGTACCCAGGACAAGTCCATCCTCGGTCTAGAAAATTATTCACCAAGTACCTAGGGGAATCCACCATCCCTAGGTCCTCCTATATCTTTTTATTTTACCTATTAAAAATATTAAAATGTTCAATTTAATTATTTTTCACTTCATTAAAAGCATAAGTTGTAAGTGGGTTCCCTAGAACCAACTCATTTATATACTATTTTATTACCATTACATATATACAATATGATATATAAATGTTTTTACCTTAAAATAATATCGTATACACTCATACATCCACTATATTTATGGTAATGTTATTAGATTATATATTGTATCATAAGGTTATAGTAGTTCCCAAATGATATTGAAAAACTAGAGATACCATGATGGTAATCTAAAAGTCATGTCCTTTGGTCCATATACATTATGATGATCAGAAATAGATGATTCTTGACTATCAAGTGTTGGGGACTCATAAGTATTGAGACTTTTTATCTTGATGTTCACACATGGTGATATTGAGTAGATGAGATCATGAGGACTGACCCACTAATCGGAACACCAAATGTTTCATGTTTAATTGGTTGTTACTATTTTTGAACACTTTCAATGGTCTCTTGAATTGAGATTATTAGTAGTGAATACTATTGGATTATGTTCATTGATGCAAGATTAAATCTATATCATTGATTTCATAGGGTTTTATGTTTAATTGGGTGCATCATTGGTGGTATAACATTGATTGAATAATCAAGATAGAATTTTTCACTTCCAAAAGGAAGTAATATCTTGGTCCTAGTTGATCAGTTTTGTATTAACTTTACTAAATCAATGGCCATAGAAGAAAAATGTAATTCCCTCCAGTTAGGCGAATGAATAATAAAACAAGAAAGGATGATAACACGAAGCATGATTTCTTCTTTATGAGATATCACATGACAGATAGACTATATTACATGGAGTGTGTTCACAAGAAAGGTTTTCATTATGTTGAATTTTCCTCATCTCCTTAGGGACATTGATGGGTTTCTATAATTCACTCTTAGATTATGAATATTATTCACTGTTATCGAGATAAGTTCTTACAAGGCCACTCATAATATCATATTTAAAATTCTTCTCTATTCTGATGAAATGAAGTATAAGATATGGTGGGACCCACTACAGTGTCCAAGAAATGTCTAATTATAAATGATTCCGAATGAATTAATAAATTATTTATTATTTTAATATAGAATAATTGGAGTTAAATTTATATATTAAAAGTATTTATAAGGTATTAAGTGAATACGTGGAAAAATACTATTTGATGGAATATTATTTTAATATTCAATGTCAATTTAATATTTCTAGGAATTATGAGTTGAATCATGCAGTAATGATCTAGAGGGATTCAACTTCATATCCTTCATTCAATGGTATCTTCTAATGAGATGCTTTCAAATTCATAATAAATCTAAAAAAGGTGTTAATTCAAGTTTATTTTTGTGCATAAAAACATTCATGAGATATACTTTATCCTTTATCGGGGCTTATATCACTAGAGAAAATAGTTTTTTTTTGATTCAGTGATGAAAATTTTAAATCCTCAACCTACCAGATTCATCAGCATGCCATGATACCAATAATTGTTATTAGATAGATTTTGAAAATTTTATGATCCAAGAAAATATAATTTTAATTAAATATAAAAAGAGGGTTTTATTTTGGTCCTTATAGAATAGATCTAAAATTAATATAATATTACACAACCATGTTATGTTGGTTTTACCATGAGGTGATGGTGGGTGCAATTAAGGTGACCTTTAACTTTTCGGCTAGGATCTAGATGGATATCGATTTCCTAAATAGTATCATCCGGTTGGGGTAATTCAACATGATTGTATAATTATATATATATATATAAATTATAATGATGTCTAGATTTAGAAACAAAAAAATAATAATAAAAAGGGGGTGGCGGCATAACTTGCTGTGTTAAAAAAAGAAGAAGAAAATTCTTTCAATAGGATATATATATATATATATATATATTATGAGCTAATTTTATAAAAAGTTTGAAAGATTCATATGGATGTAATAAAAAAAATACAAAACTAAGGGTGAGAATTCTAATGGAAGCTACCCACACTAGATGTCAGCTTTATCGGCCCTCGCCGTGCCGCTACTGCCCACAACCCCTAGCCGTTCCATCTCCTAGCATGTTTCCACCCTCTCTTTTCTTAGAATCCCAAAACATCGACCACCACTTTTACAATAATCCCAACCACCATCACCCCCCACATGTTTCAATGATAGAACACCCACTTTGCACCACCTCCGTCCATTGTGGTCCTTCAGCCTATGGCTTCTGGCCACAACTATCAGTCTCCATCTTCCTTACGTGGTCTCAAACTCCTTCATGCTTGATAACGAGTATGTGCGTGCGACCCCCCATACATCAGGTGCAACCCCCTTGCCCTGATCAGCTTTTAGGTGTGGTCCCCTACCCTGATTGGGCTCTCCTCTAGCCTCTAACCTAGATGGGTTCTAGGGCGCCTTTAATATTTTCAAATATTGAAAAATAAATTTATTTTTTAGAATCTAAAAAATAATTATTAATTTAATAATTAATAATTAATTTAATATGGGAGTAAAGTTAAATTAATTACAAGACCAAAAAAATTATTTGAATTAAAATAATTTATTTAGTTCATTTAAACTCCCTTAAATTGAATTTATTGCATTTTAATTTTTATCATGAATTTAATTTATCTAATGAATAGTCTTGAGAATTGGCCATCCACTATTTTATGGTTTCATTTTCATTTAATTAATTGTTATAACTACATGTGATGATTGTAATAATTTATTTATTTTTGATGGTCTGTACATTTTTTTTCTTTTTGTAATATGTACATGGGCCTTCACATCAATTATTATATTTTTTTAGTATTTTGTGCTTCCGAAGACCCCCAATCCTATGCATGAGTATATTTTTTTCATGATGATGATGTTTTAATATATATACTACACCACGTCAAGGTAGTATCCTAGAAGATCTATGAGAAAATTGTACTGAGGTGTAAGTTATAATGCGATTCAAGAATGAATCATATACTATACCACTAGGGAAACCATTGATCCATTGAGTATAAATTGATAAAAAAATTCTCAAAATCAGTTTTCTTGTTTATTTAATTTATTAATATTTTTATTATTTGATGAATATACATGTTTATGAGAACACATAAAATAATAATCAAATAATACATAATAACATGATGAATGATTTCCATTGAAGTATTGTTCAGTTGTGAGCATAATCACATCGTTTCTACATATTTAATAGAAAAAAATTTCATTTTTCTAGAAATATTTAATTTATCAAAATAATATAAAGTTATTACACTTTATATCACATAAATTTGAATAAAACCAATTGTTTGAGGTGATCATCATCTCTAGTTGAGGATTCCTACCACTACTCAGGAGCTATTATGCTAGTGATTGGTAGAACTAGATAAAAATGGTGGCAAAGAAGGGTCTATATCTAGTTTTTTGCCACATTATATGTAGTTCATTAAGGGAATCAAGGTTATGATTATGAGAATTTTGGACATCACTAAATTGTTTAAGGAACCCCGAGTGAATGATGTTGCACAAACCAGTGCCTACCTTGTAACTATCTGAGTACTGTGATAATCATAGCTTGGACTATTAGGAGTGGTATATAGGATATTTTTTACTAGAATACTCATGAGATAGAGTATTATGAATCTAGTAGTAATAGATACTAGAGTTTGATAAAACATAGAGATACTTCTAATAATTCAATTAATTAATCTATAATGACTAAAATGTAATAAATATAAAGTATTAACTACTAAATTTATTTTTTGAATATAAAATTATAATCACCACTTTTAGTATATTATCACTATGATCAATTTTGAATAAATAAAATATCCAATATAGCTCTAACTTCCATGAGTGGTACAAACACTTTCACCAATAGTACCCCAAGAGTAAAGAGTTTATGTGTTAGATTTATCACTTCCAACTGAGCCCCCTCTTGTACTATATAAAGATAATGACAAGTATACGAACCATATAGATGAGGCATTATAAGTACAATGTATCATGTTGTCATAAATGTCAATTACACTATAGAAAATTAAAGGGAACAACATTCCAACAATATACTAACCCATATCCAAGAGTTATATTAAGAGAGAGCAAGGAAATAAAGGAATATGAGATACCCAGTGAACTATATCAGTGAAAGATAAAGGAAAGGAATCTAGTATTCCCACATGTACTCAATCTAATCAGGTACATTGAGAGACATGAACTCAAAAATCCTACAATGGGAATCAATTTAAAAACTATGAAAATGTATCATATAACAATTGCCTATGGGACTTCAGGATAGGTCATGTAATTGAGAATCATTTATATAAATTACATCAAGAATGGTTTTCAGAATAAATTTAGTTTTAATCCCTGGATGTATGTCACACTTGTTTACAATGGAAAATGACCAAAACACCCATATATAGGAAAGGATTAAGATCCACTAAATTACTGGAATTGATTCACAGTGACATATGTGGTCCATTTCTAGTAGATGCAATGGGTGAGTATTTTTACATAATCAATTTTACCAATTACTATAATAAGTATTATTATATCTACTTAATGAGGTATAAGTAACATTCCTTTATATGTTTATGGAATATCAACATGGAGTAGAAAACTAGCATGGTAAGAAGATTAATCCACTCTTCTGAAAATGAGGAATAGACTATCTCAATAAAGAATTCATTGACCACTTAATAGAGTGTGGGGTAATATCCCAACTCAGTCCTACTTATAAACCTTAGTGGAATGGTGTTAGTGAAAATAGAAATCATACATTTCTTAATATGGTTAAAATAATGACGAGTCAGGCAACAATTAAATTATCCCATATACATGTTGAAGAAAATGAAATATACCCTTAACTGACTAATAACTAATGTAACATAGGGGATTCCATATGAGTTTTGGTATAGAAAGAAACCTAGTCTATCACACTAACATGTTTCAGGGATACATGGATTTTTTCAAGACTATACTTAGTGAAAAATTAGCATCCTAAAGTATGAAGTGTGCATTTATAGTCTATCCTAAATAAACTAAAGGATATTACATGTATCACACTTCAAATAGATAAGTGATTGTATAAGTACATGCCATTTTACTAGAAATGGAAGACATTTACAATGAAAATACTGGGATAAAGATTGAATTTCATGAAGTTTATGCTTCAGAAGCTCAACAGTAGTACACGAACAATATTTATAAGTGACAATGGAAGATAAATATGTTCCCAATATATGATTACTGCATAGGTAACCTCAAGAGTTTAGATAACTTGAGTGTTATGGTTTTCTTATCACTGAGTTAGTTGAAACATTACACCTAGATAACAATGAACCATTAACATACAATGAAGCTGTATAATCAAACGACTACATTAAATTGAAAAATTCCATGCATTCTGAGATAGATTTGATGTACCAAAATCACGTTTAGATTTTGGTAGACCCTTCAGTTGATGTAAAATACATTTGGTGAAAATGGGTATTCAAGAAATTGATGGGTAAGGAAGGTAATATCAATACCTATAAGGCATGACTGGCAGTGAAGGGCTTCAGTTAACATCAATGAATAGACTATGATGAAAACTTCTCTTTAGTAGTGAAGCTAAATTCCATCAGGACATTACATGTAATAAGAACATTCCAAGAATAGAAGATATTTAAAATGGATGTGAAAACTACTTTTATGAATGTGGATTTATTTAATGATTTTTGTATAAATCATCCTAAAGGGAACATTTAGTCAATTAATTCCAATAATGTATGGAATCTATATAGATACATTTATGAGTTGAGGTATACATCCCAAGCATGTAGTTTTTTTGATAAGGTGATACGATTATTTATTTTCATCATGAATGAAAGTGATTCATGTGACTGTTAAAAGGATAGTAGAAATTATATCATTTCCTTATATTATATGTTGATGAAACACTAATTATGGGAAACATAGTGCATGAATTACTATACGTTAAGACATGGTTAAATGAATTATTCTCCATGAAAGACAAAGGTGAAGAAGGAAATATCAATGGGATCATGATCTACCAAGATAAATCTCAGAGTCTACATAGTCTAAGTCAATTTACATATATTCATAGGAAATAAAATGGTAAAATATGGAACATTCCAATAGAGGGTTGTTTACAATGTCACATGTTATAAATCTCTCTAATAAAATGTGCCAAAAAACATAGAAGGAGATTGAAAGAATAAGTAGAATATCTAATACTTCAGTAGTAGGACCTATCACGCATTCCATGCTATGTACAAGGTTTGATGTTTCCTTTGCTTTAATAACAGGGGGAATATATCAAGCTAATATCTAAGAGATACATTGGGTAGTGGCCAAGATTATCCTAAAGTACTTGCGACATACAAAAGACATGTTCTTGGTTTATAAAGGAGATAATAAACTAGTATTGAGGGGATACACTAATTTTCAATTCTAAATAGATCATAATGATATGAAATCATATTCAGGATATGAATTTTTTCTGAATGGTGGTGTAGTGAGATGGAGAAGCTTGAAGAGACCTATTCCACCGATTTTATAACATCATTTGAGTATATCATATCTTCCATTATAGATATGTAGGTAGTTTAAATAAGCTATTTTGTCTCATATATTTGGTGTTATACCTATCCATTAATACCCTATTCCAATTTATTGTGATAAAATAAATGCAATGGTGCTTTCCAAGGAGTGAAGGTCACACTCGAGGATAAATAATATATAATCTAAGTTTCACATCTTGAGGGATTTTACAAAAATTAGTGACAAAATAGTTTTTAGAGTATCCCTATAGGATAATGTGGAAGACACTTTTAATAAATTCATTATCTCATTAGGCAAATGATTCTCATGTGGTAGATAGTGGGTTCAGACATGTTAGTAGTTAAATCTAGTGAAGTGGAAGTGTTTTAATTGAGTTCCCTTGATCCAACTCATGTATATACTATTTGATTACCAACACATGTATATATTTTGATATATACACATGTTTACCATACCATAATAGTGATAATACTTCCTCATACACTATATTTATTATAATGTTATTATATTATAAGTTGTTCCAAAAGGTTATAACAATTCATAGGTGGTAATGAGAACTTTACAATACCATGACAATAATCACAATGTTATGTACTATGGTCTAGATACATCATGCTAGTTGAAAAAAATAATGTTTGACTATTATGTGTTGGGGGATCATAAGAATTGATAATTATTCTCATTAAGTTCATACTTAGTGATTTTAAGTATATGAGATCATGAGGATTGACCCTCAAATAGCAACAGAATACGTTTAAGGTGTCATTGGTTTTTTCCTATCTATAAACATGAAAAATGGTCTTATCAATTGATATTATTATTAGTGAATACTATTTAATTAGGTAATTTTATTCAAGATGAAAACTATGTCATTGATTTTATAGTGAGGTAACATTCATTGGGTGCACCATTGGTGGTATGACACTGATTGAATAATGAAGAAATAATTTTTCCCATCAGAAAGAAAGGGATATCTCAGGCCTAGATTATCTTGATGTTTGTTCCTTTAATAAATCCATGTCCACTGTAGAAGAGAGTGAGGCCTTCTAGTTAGGTCAATGAATAATAACAAAAGAAAGGCTGATGAATTGATGTGTGTTTCCTAATTTATGATATATCTTATAAAAAATAGATTATATTATATAGATTTTTGTAGTAGGAATGGTTGTCATTGCTATGACATTTCCTTTTCTTCTTAGGGGCCTTGATGGGTTTTAGGACTCATCTCTTTATCTATAAATAGTATTCACTACTATTGAGATTAGTGTCTAGAGGTTCACACCCAATAGTGCATTCAAAATCATCCCTATTAGGATGAATAAGAGTACATGACATGCTAGGACCCACCATGTGTACAATATATTTCCAAGAATAAATGAATTGCAATGAATATATTAATTCATTATTATTTAAGTATAAAATAATTGGAGATGAACTTATATTATAACAGTATTCATAAGTTATTATGTGAATAAATGGAAAAATATCATATGAATGAATATTATTTTAATATTCAAGGTTTAATTAATAATTTTGGGAATTAGAAGTTTAGATTATGAATCTATTTTTTCAAGTAACACATCTATTATATACTATAAGTAGGTGAAAAATATAAATGACATTTATGACATAGTTAGTTTACCATAACATGTTATTTATTGATTATTTAGTGAAAATTATATATATAGGGGCTAGAGGACCCTTTATGTGTGTTCAATTACCATTATGTAAGAAAGACGGATATCATTTTCAGGGACTATTTAATCCCATGATTTTGAGAGCTCCTCTCTACTCTATCATGTATCCATAAGAAATAAATCCCTATTCCATGCATTTGATCTTGAATATCCTTAATGGATAAAAAGAATAAGATTATGGTGATTATAGAGATGTATATTGCATTATAGGACCTCTTCTCTAGCACTATTTTTATGAATATTGAAATTATAGTAGACTCTTAAAGCATGCGAGGATGATCTAGATGGGTTTGAACTTAGATCCTTTAATCAGTATTCACTAATGATGAGCTTATATAGAACAAACAATCAATCCAAATGTGTTAATAATTCAAATTTCTTTTCTGTACATAAATAAATTCACAAAGTATCCTTGGGCCATTACTATGGCTTGGACCACTTGAGATAACAAAGTTACATCGATTTAGTAATGAAATTTTTAAATCTTCATCCCTTCAGCTTCCACTAACACCCTGATGCCTAAAACATAACACAAACTCATGAGTATTACAAGTTTATTTCTAGTTCAATTTTGATGTCCAACATCATATCTTTAAAAAACCCATCATACATCCTTTCTATTGTCATCCTCACATCATGGAACCTAAGAGGGTCCTCAAGTCCCAACATGGTCATGTCATGGTCTAGTTGGTGATATAGATCAAGAATTACTAAAATTGGAGCAAAGAGTTATCTCATGACCCATCTCAATACCCCTTCTCACTTAGTCGGTCCATTCCATAACCCATATCAATGAACCTATTGGTTAGAAGTTATCCCAATGTCCCTACATGGCCTACTCAGGTCATACTTCTTGAGTCACATAACACCCTCACATAGAGGTGGACAAGGGCCTAGAGTCGGTTCACTAAGTTATAACTCTCACATTTCTTTTTTAAAACACACCCATTTAAAGGATTCATTCATCGGGTAATATATTAAAATCATGACCTCAGATATATGAAAATGTGGTAAACAAGCCAATGAACATGAGTCAAACATAGCCCCTAACATTTTATATAGTCCATTGTATTGCATTTAACATATTGATGAGCTCAATTAATTGATTCAATAGGTGATTCATTTAACATTATATCATACTTTATCATAATAACCTCAATTAGTAATAAAATTTCAACACCTTTAGTGGTGAGAGTGCCACCCACATTCAGTATAGAAAAATAACATAACTACCAAAGGGATTATATGTAATAATATCAATCTTATAAATAAATATTTAACTATTAAATTAATTCCCAACATCCTCTAACTAAGCCATCCCACGAATCATCTTGGATTAACCAGCCATCACCCAACCACTAATGGACCTAACTCTTATTAAGAATCACCATGAAAACCAGTTAAATTAATTAATAGAATTTAAATTAAATATACCAATAAATTTAAAATAGTAATAATCACTGCTCGACTCATGATCCATCCCTCCATGTTGTAGCCATGAACAACTTCTTGGAGGAGGTTCACAATATACTCCTGACAACTACCTGAACCAATAACCATCACACAGTAATAATAAAATAGTTTTTTAATATAAATTTTTAGAAAAACATTAAATAATTTGTTGGTGCAACATACCACTAGAAAATCAATGAAAAACAAAAGGAATATATTTTAACAGATTTTCCTTTATATTGGTTGAGCAAGAGACCCATGCTAATAAGATGATCCCATCAAGTACTAGTCAAATAATATCAAATCCCCATACAAGTGAAGAAGAAATAGAAGGATAAGTACGGATAAATTAAGAGATAAAATTAAAAAATAATATATTCTAATAATCTATGAAATAATCAACATATAATTACCCTTTTGATGAATCTTGAAGATAAGAAGAAGGGGTAGGTAACCCTTATATAAAACATGGAACAAGGTAGGGAGAATAGGGATTACCCCATTAAAAATTAATGTGGGTGGTGGGATATAAATTTTACCCTTAGAAAACTAACCTTCTAACTATAATTGGTTCATCAGCTTTCCGGTTGACACCTACAACATGCGGGTAGCTCTGGATCGCCACTATCTAGCTGATGGACCAAACATATTGCATTGTTATGGGTCTAGCCACCAATGAGTTAGTTTCCTACCGAATATTTTTTGGTGGATTCAGGCTATAAAACTAGCCACATGACCTTCCTCTAGTTCAGTGTCACTACCCGTACCCACCTTTTGACACATATTACAAGTTAAAAAATTCTTTTATGTGGTATTCAATCTAATTGAATTCTATTCTGAACCATGGATCAAAATATGACTTGGAAACAAAAAAATTAAAAATTTTATAGACATTCATGACTTGTATAGAAATATTATCTTAAATATCACTCATGCTAAATCCTTATACACTTCATAAAAAACATCCCAAATTTTTGTGAGTCTATCCAAAAACATTTTTACCTGATTATCATAATATTTCTCAAATTTTAAACAAAAAATTTACAATACAATTAATTATAATTCTAGGACCTTATGTGTGACTCTATTGGCCATTAGAATATGGAAGAAAATATGAATTATCTAATACATAAGATTATACAAAGAACAACCTCTATTATAACATTAGTATTACTTAATCTATAATGGGGTTTTGAAAAAATATTGATCAAACACACTCATATGTATATATGAACATTTACACTATAATATATATGTCTATAGATTATATAAATTTTTATATAGTCAATTTTTAAATTCATAAAATGAAAACACAACATAAGACATCAATTTAGTATATAAAAACTCATATATTTAGGATTCACTAAAATAAATTTACCAGTATGAATGATAGAATCAAATTCCATTCATCTAAGAAGTTGAGCACATCAAATATCTCTTAAAAAATAATGACCATATACTTCCTTATATTAGTTCAATCGTGGCCTCAAATTTTATATTTTTCATATAAGAGGGAAAAACCCATCCTGGTTAAACTTAATTGAGGACATGCTCAGTAACATACCCAACCACCCCCAGATTAGCTCAACCTGAGGGATGGAATAATAAAGGAATCAAAGTATGAAGGTTCATATTCTAAGGATAATATCAAAATTAGGTAATACAGATTCACATTAAGCATATAACCATAAGTATATCAATGAATATATGACATTTTGTGTGATATACATTCATGGAATAATCTATATAATAAGTCTTTAATTATTCCATCACGAGTCTAATCTGTAATTAATATGAGATTCTACCCATTTTATATCATCACAACCTATAATAATTTGTGATGATCATTTATTAGGAATATCTCAAACTCATACATTTATGGGATTTTATCATTCTAGGATTCATGTAATAAATGTAGTACATATGAATAAAAGATAAATGGAAATTGAGTTTATTATAAAGCACCCATAAAATTTTTTAACATTGTATTCAATATCTTATGTATATAATACTAAGATATTAAAAATTCCTCTAATGTTTTGGATGCATTAATGGTTTTTCAAAGGACCAAATACATTTTTATTTATATCTGCCCAATATATATTTACATCAACCAACTCAATGATCTCTCAAATGAGATATTAATTGAAAAAGATGTGTTTGGTCCTTTGGTGAGACATAAGTTCATTTTCTTGAGAAATTAATCCATTTTTATCACAATTAATATTAATTGAACTCTAAATTATAGGACCCACCCAACATTTAGTGACGGGATTCTTGATCAAAATAGCTTTATTCATAGAATTTGATGCAACGAGGTACCCTACCTCTAATGTTGAGCCTTCCATGGTGTATTTTTTAGAATTATTTAAACTAACAACTCCAACATAGAGTAAAAACATAAAAAAATATTGAGATATCATATCATTCTTTTAAATTTTTAGTAAAGAATAAGTGTATCCCCTTATAATAAGATTATCCTCACCTCTAAATACCAACAAAATTCTATAAATCTTCTTAAATATTTATGGTTATTCTTTATAGTATTATATTGAATATGATAGGGATTGGATTTATATATACTTGTTATGATTAAATAATAAGATACATAGAGTTGAGTAAATAACATGAAATACATGATATATCATAAGGAAGATTAATAAGGAATCCAATCAATCCATAGAAACTCTAAAGAAGGAAATGTAATAATTTTAATATTTTCCATGAAACACTGTTAAAAGACTCATCTTAGATTTCAACATGCTAAAACACATTAGAACATTATGATAATAAATTTATGGACTCAATCCAATAATAAATTTTTACCAGTATCTAAATATATTTAAACCCAGTATGTAGGTTGTTTCACCCATTCCATGGATTGAGAATAAATTTCCAAACCACAAATTTATAGGATGTAAAGTAAGGATATGATTTTAGATAAGTATTAATGAATAAAAATATAATATCATAAATACCAAAAAAATAATAATAACACACTAGTATACACATGAATGATCCACATTCATGATAAATCCATTTTTTCATTTCATTATCAGACCAGATTTTCCAATTCCAAGAATCTTTCATTACTAAAACAGGGCTATTAGAGGGTGTTAAAACAACTCTAAATCGTTTAAAAAAAAATTATCTATAATTTCCATTAAAGTTCCACACAATGTAGTTTGAGGCAGTTTTTAGAATGTACTAGAAATGTATAGTGGGATTTAGCGGAAGTTAAATGAGAGGGGGTTTAAACCCCCTCTAAATTTTCCATAATTTTTCTCTACATGCTTGTTTAGAGGGGCTTTAAACCCCCTCTAATTAATTTATTAATTTTAGGGGTGTTTTTAACAACACCTAATTGTTGTTGGGACCCAAATTTAGGGGAGATTATGGAAAACCACCCCTAAATTTTGAATTTTTTTAATTAGTTGTACTTATTTTTTAATACCCCTCGTAGGTCCTTCCAGTACCTCACTCTCTATGGTACCCTCTCTCCCTCACCCCCTAGCACCCCAAGTCTCCCATTCCCTCTCTCCTACATTCACCAGTACCATACTCTCCCTATCACTCTTTTATACATTGATCCTATAGTACCAACATTGACCATACACTCTTGTGCCCACACCAACCGGAAGGCTTTGACAACCGACTCCCGAACACCTGTACCTTTGATTGCCCCCAAATACTAGCTCGTCAGAAAAATTCTAATGAAATGGGGATTTAATCCCATATGAGATACATGTGCAATGACCGTGATCTCTTTACTACTACGATAATTCTGTTTTAATTTTGAATATACACATCAGTATATTTATACAAATTGAATTGTTTATTCGACAAAATTTTATTTTCCTAATATATTTAAAAACATTTAAATAATAATATATATAAATATTATTGACAATATATATATGTATATATAATTATATTACATATTTTTATATATATTTATAAAATTATTTATATGCATGTACAATTATATATTATATATATATTATATATATATATTATTTACTATATTTTTATGTTTATACAGTTATATATATTATATGTTTTATATTTATATATTACGAAAATATTTTATATTTATACGTACATAGTTAAAATGAATATATATATATATATATATTTATATGCATACAGATATATATTATATATTTTACGAATACATTTATATGTATATATATATACATATTATTTATATATATAAACAATTTCAATATTTATATTATATTATATTTTTATTATGTTATAATTAATATACATGTAGTTAATATAATATATGATTAATTTAAGCATTATATATATTCATATAATATAATATTTCTATATAGATGATATTTTATGTTCATTTATATATAAATAGATTTATAAATATATTTATATTTATATTTTTATACATAATATAATATAAATGTATTTATACATAAATATACATAAATTTTATTTAATATAATATATGTGTAATATAAATCTTAATATTAATGTATTTAATAAATCTATAGTACTTATAAACCACATAAAAATTTAAATATTTGAATAAATATATTTATATTATGTATACCAATATTTATATATATATACATTTTGTTTATATATATATGTAATTATTTAAAGTATTATATAATGTGTAAATATGTTTATAATGTATTTGAATACATTTATATAATGTTTATATTTAATATATATATATATATACATAAACATGTAGAAAAACACATATATAAATAAAATTTGAGTTTATATGGGATTAAGTTTAAAAAAAATAAAGGGGGATAGAATCCCCATAAATCTATGATATTAGTTGTGGTTCCTGAACCACCTATAATATTTTTTAAATTAGAGGGGCTTTAAAACCCTCTCTAATGTCATAAATTAGAGGGGGTTCAAAACCCCTTTTAATATTGGGATTAGTGGCTATTTATGAACCTCCACTAATTTATTAAATTATAGGGGGTTCAAAACCCCCTATAATTTCATAAATTAGAGGGGTTTCAAAACCCTATCAAATTTAAGAGATTATAGGGGGTTGTGAAACCCCTCTATTTCCTTAAAAAACAACTTCTATTATATTTTTAGCCTCTAAGATCCAAATGAATATATATATATGTACTACCACATGATCAAACAAACATATATATTATAAAATTTTAATTTATATCGGATTTATGTTTAAAAAAAATAAATTATAGGGGGTAAAAAACTCTTCTAAATAAGGGATTAATGGGGTTTCATAAACCCCCATAATTTCTTAAATTATATGGGGTTCAAAAACACCTATAATTTAAGATATTATATGGGGTTTTAAACCCCCAATATTTCATGAAAATATATCATTATATATATAGCCTCTAAAATAAAAATTAATATTATATATATTGCACCTATAAAATCCAAACTAATATATAATTCCACTAATTATTAAAGTAATAGTTGTTTTGACGCAACCACCTATAAAATCCAACAAAATATTCAAAAAATATATAAATTTTTTTGGGGGTGTTTGTGAGCCCCCTCCAAAATCAATGTTTAGTGGGTGTTGTGCATAACCCCCTATAATTTATAAAAAATTTACTTTATATGAGGTTGTGCATAAACCCCTCTAAAAATAGTCACTACTCTAGTACATTTTGTGTAGTGTTTATTTAATCTATAAATGGGCCATTGCAACTTGAAAACCATATAATTATCATTTGGTACATCAAAAACATCATGTTGTATCATATACATTTCCTCATGTAAATACCTATTAAGGAAGATATTTTGGATATCAATTTTATATATCATAATGATTTATTGTGGAAAGTAATATCTAAAAGGAATTTTTCATCACAACTAGAGAAAATGATTCTTTATAGTACATAACATTATTTTTTTTGTAACCTTTAGCTACTAAAAATTCTTGATAGGTAGACACCCACAAAAAATGTTACTTTTCTTATAGAAAATACACTTTTATCCACACATGACTTACCCCTTAAGGTGCATCCACCGAGTTCCAAACATGGTTAGTGTACATGGAGTCTATCTTATATTTCATGGATTCTAGACATTTTTTAGAATCATAACTCCCAATGTCCTCTCAATAGATTGTAGGTTCATCATATATTACAACGTAATTATTTTCTATAAGAAACTCATATATCTTAGGATCTTATGAAAACCTATTATAAATTACAGTTTCTTATTTAACCAGAGTTAGTTCTCACACCATTTTTTTTAAATTGTAATAGCTTATATCATATAAACATTCTATCTTTTTTAGTCATAAACTTCTCCATGTAAAAAATTCCTCCCACTATCTCTTTGAATTATATATTTATTCTCACAGAATTTTTTATTTCAGACCACAAACACATAGATCTCTATAAGAATATAGATATAATATCCATTTTTCTTTGGGATATCGAATAAATAATAATTTATCTGACATATTATTATGTTATTTAGAATTTAAACACCAAATTCACACTTCAAAACTCTCAATGTTCATAAAATATTTGAGATTCCTATTAGTACATATCTCAAATAGTGTCTTTATGGATTATTTATATGCAATTTGATTAATTAGGAATATAATAGTTTTAGATCATGTCCAAAGAATGTTATAGAAAGGTCACACTAACTCATAATCAATTGAACTATATCCACCAGGGTATGATTCCTCCTATTAGACAAAATAATTCACTATATAATTCTAGGAGGAGTGAGTTGTGATACAATACTAAAATTCATTACATGAATAGGGAATTCCTAAATCAAGTATTCGACAATCTGATCAAAGCATAGAATCTTAATACTTTTGAAATTTTTATTTTATATTTAACTTTAAAAAATTTAAACATTTCAAAGGTTTTAATTTTTTATATCTTTAGAGACACCAAACCATACTAACAAATTCATCAATGAAGGTTATGAAGTAACCATAACCACCAATCTATTGAGTACTCATTATTCTACATACATCACTATATAGAAGATCCAATAGTCTCTCAACCAATCCACATTTACAATGAAAGGTAATTTGGTAATTTTTCTTAATCAATAAGATTATCTTTTATTAAATGATCAGAATTGAATGATTATAATAATACGTCTCTATAGACTCTTTCATGAATTTATCATTTATAATCCCATGAAAACAATTATAATGGTATGTGGTGTTACAACCAACTTTGAAATTGTTATATCAAATGTTATAGAGATTATTTACCATATAAAAAATGTTTAAACTATTTATAAAATTCCCATTTTGAAAAAACATTTTACTTATATATTAAAAAATTATTGTTCTTAATAATGAATTAAAAACATTTATTATAAGGGTTGTTAGTCCTAAAAATGGTTTTGGTTCACTGATGAGGCCCTAGATTTCTCTGAACTCTTATTTGGCTTCTTGATCCACTGGTCCTTCTATATTATGTTTGGTGTAGTGGTTATTATAGAGGTTTTGTAATGTGATATTTGGGAGGTTGAAGATATATTGGGTGGCATGGAATTCAACGAGTTCCTTTGGATTTCTGATGGAACTTCCTTCATAATGTTTTTATTGGTTCAACATTTTAGGTGAAAGGTAATTTATCATCAACGATGATGGTGGATCCAATTCCAATATTCATTTTGGTTTCTATTATACATAAATTTATCCACTGATGTTTGGAAAGGTCTGATGTTTTTTCCGGAGGGTGCTTCATCCTTGATTTCATCGGTTGCTGGTTCCATATTTGTATACCTGATCAGGGTATCTATTTCTATCTTGGTGTTTGTGGATGTTATTTTAGGTTCTCCAGGTTTACTCGATTAGAGTTGTTCATCAGGTGTTTATACTGTTATTGGATGTTTACAATGGCTCGAGGTTGTGGTTCTAATGGTATTGGGGATAATGACGTAGATGGTGGATTTCATCCTATGACCATGACAACATGTCATTATTTCATTCAAGTGATATGACCTTGGTTGTTGTGTAACATGATAGAACATGTAAAGACCTCATGGAATCGCTGCAGGTAGCTGTTTGAATTTCAAATTTTCAAGGTGAGATTTTGATTTTTCAACATGTGACTCTTATTTGGGGGAATTGATATTTATTTCAGTATGTTGGGTTCTCACGTTACCATAAATTAACTGTTAAAAAATATAAATATATGGATTTGTAGTCATAATAGTATTCATAGAGTGATAGGTATCTAACCCCCTTGTCTAGACATAGATTAAGCCTCTAGGAAAGTGAGAATTCTAATCCAAAGTTCTACTACCCATAGTTCTTAACTAAATAGAGAAATCAATTCCATCATATCACTAACACAAAATATCTATAAATAACACTAAACTTTTAAATTAATTATTATAATTTCAAAGCATTTCAAAGTCAATTTTGATGAAAAACAAATCCTATATTATCATCCCTAGAATGTAATGAATAGTGTGAATATTTTATAAGTAGCCATTTAAATAATTTAAAATAAGTCATGCAATATTCAAATCATATAAAAATTTCATGTAAATGAATAGTTAAATATTAATAAACTAAATAAATGAACAATTAAATTACTTAACATGAGAAAAAAATATTTAAATAATCAAATTTATCAGAACCACTTTTGAAATAGTTTAAATTCACATTGATTATATGTTGTCCCTTTGAGGTTGTGATTTTAAAGGTTTTACATAATTTTTTCCAAAATTATTTTTATAGAAAAAATTGTTAGCTATGCTATTATATAATATTCCAAGTAGTTTTGGACCTTTGGACCCTCTAGATTCCTCACCATAGTAAAAAGACCGAAGTTGTTTCAGTCCTACTAAGGACTACAACATATTGTAAACCATTTTGGATGTTGATTCTATACAATGATCTATTATAGTTCTACATTCCATTTTGGTGATCTTTTCATTTTATTTTATTGGTATTACTATAAACCAATACATGGGATATAACATTTCAGATAGTTTTTAGGTTTCGTAATATCATCAAATACTAAGACATATAATTGATCATCAGTTGTTTTTCTTATTCAGTTCAACTAAAAATTAAAATTTCTTATTGAAAAACATTATTCCATAGTTATAAATTGTGGTGGAATAGACCATAACATAACTACATGTTATCCACAACATATATGTTTTGAATATAAATATTTTTTTCTCAGTTAGAATGAAATCAAATATTTTGAATTAGGAAAAACTATTTCCCCTAGAAAAACACATAGACCACAATATAGTTGAGAGGATACACTATTGTTTCAAGGAATATTCCATTTTAGACATTCACAATGGATCTTAATCATATCATTTTTTCACTAGTAGTTTCTATGATACCATGGATGGGATTGTTGGGAAATCTTAGTGCCCTTTTGTATCAGAATAAATAATAAATTCATAGCTTGGATAATACCAAGATAGAATGGCTAAAATAAAATGATTAAAAAATAATTCATATATACCTCACTCTCAATGCATGTCTAATTCCAATACTGAGCTTGATAGTGTTATATTGGAAACAAAAAATAGGTTGTTTCCTCTAATGGTATCCACCAACCACTGGAATAACTAAATGCTTTGACAGGACCTCTTTATATAAAATAGTGTTATATCACTTCCTCTAAGGAAAATAGAGAATTGAGTGTTTAAGATATATTCATCTAGGTTTATAATCTCTTTATTAATCTATATAAAGTTGTATAACTCCCTTTTGTAGGACACATACAAAAAATGAATATTCCCATTAGAAGATCGTAACATTTCATATGTTACGAAGTAGATTAAGTCTTTGGATCCTCTTCATTGATGAATCATGACATTTAAACTCTTTGATAATTTAATTTATGTCTATAAATTATCTAATGATGTTTTTCAATCTAAATATGAATTATAATCAGCATGGAAGAGTTTATTGGATAATTAATCATGTCATCTTTTGATGCCTATCACACAACATAGTGTCCTTAACTATACCATGGTCTATGCTATAATTTATAACCAATGACCATGATATAATTACTTTTCAAGAAGATTCATATATTTTATTATGTTTAATTATAGTTAACCTCTCAATGTGTGAATTTTATTTATCCGTAACAGATGTTCATCATGAAATATTATAGTTTATGAAAATATATTATGGTTTGTATGATATCGAAATTTTAGGGAGACACTGGAGCTCATTTTTAGGTACTATTTTACCCCTGTTTTGGTATATCATGGAAGGTTTTTACATTATAGATTATTCAGGTGAATTTGGATAAGTTTGGGAATTTTAGAAAGGAAGAGGGGAAGTACAAGATTGGAACATAGTTTTCCTAAACCTTGCACCCACCCAAGAAAGTAGTGCAATCCAAAACAGAGGAGATTTTCATGGATGCTGAATGGTTTTACAAACTATGTGCCACTTAGGAGAAAACATGTGCCCCCTAGAATGTTGATCCAGTTAAGAAACATGGTTTGTAAAATCAAGTGCCTTGACCCCAGAAACCATGTGTGCATGATTTAATTTTCTGAAAAATTATTTTAAAAATATCAAATACTTCAGTATTAACCTCTATTCACCCTAGACCTACCCTACAATTTTCCTTCATTTTTGGGATCTCCTAAATGGATTCTAAGGCACGTTGAACTCCGTTCTTAATGAATCTATGATTTAGTTTATATATATGAACCGAATTCTAGTATATAATCGCTGCCCACTAGGACTCCTCTCTCCCCTGTCTCTATTTCCTAATGAATTGGAATGTATTATTAACCATTTTGAGGGTTTAGATCTATGTATTGATAGATCTTAATCATTTGGATCTTGATATTAGGTGTTGATTCTGGATCTCATTATTGGTTATGATCTTGATCTTTACACTTCAATTGGGGATTCATATATGGGAATTTATATCAATGATCTTGAGATAGGTTATCTAAAGTTCAATTACTATAGTCTTTATTTACCTACATGTATGTAATTAATAAAT
Organism: Viscum album; assembly: GCA_963277665.1. Taxonomy (NCBI): domain Eukaryota; kingdom Viridiplantae; phylum Streptophyta; class Magnoliopsida; order Santalales; family Viscaceae; genus Viscum; species Viscum album. Next base: position 2,093,825,392 of record OY728152.1, read on the forward strand.
TGAAATTTTCAAGATGTAAAAATGCATCCATAAAATTAATAGATTAATTTAAATTTCCATGTGATAATTAATTGTATTGAACATGGGAAAATTTAATTTGGTTGAATTGGGATTTTGAAATTGGTCAACTAATGGGATAATGAAATTGGAAAATTAACGTGATTATAAATGGGTTGATAATGGGAATTAAGAGATGTTGTATTTATCCTTGATGGGTTAATGGGGTTTGAGTTCAAATGTTGATAAATGGTTTAATGGTGAGTTTTTTATATTATTCCATGTGAAATAAAGTGACTAACCTTGATTGTTTGATAATTTAAATGGGACACTTTGATGAAAACGTTTGATAAGAAGGTTAATAATTATTAAAAATAATGTATGTTATATATGTGATATTTTAAAATATGTGATAATGAGTGTGGGATGAAAAATGATGCTTCAAAATACCATCTATGATAATGAGTGCTGGACACAGACTAAAGTTTGAAATGGCCATATGTGATAATAATTAGGTGTGGGATAGGGATTGATTCTTCAAAATCCCATGGGGTTCTAGACATTTCATTCTAGGACCAAATGATTGGAAGTGGACTATCATTGCAAGTAGTCATGTTTTTAAATTGAAATGAACTCATAAATGGAAACCCATGAGATTGTGACATGTTTTTGAGAATCTAGTAGGGTTTGAATTAGTTATTGATGGTTTGGGTGTCATTTTGAACCGAGATATTTATGTGGTTAAATAAATAATAATTTAATTTGTTAAACTATATACTTTATTGTTGGAATTTATTCTTCATACAACTACATTCATTGTTATTGACTAAATATCATTTTTAACACCATTGGTGGTTTCCTACTGAGTTATACTTAGACCCTAATCATGCTACCTAATAATTACCTTAATATAATTAATTTTTGTAGGATAGGAAAAGGGAATGAGCCCCCATGTTATATGGCTATGTTGGGATGGAGCATGGATTAAGGAACCAAAATTGGTGTTGGGACCCACTTGTGAGGGTCAATTTGTCTTTACTTTGAATATTCATCAGACATTTGATACTTATTATGAAATTAAATATCTACTAATTTTGTTTTGGATAGTGTTTCCTACTTTTGTTTATTATGTGATATTGGTCTATATTTCTTATTGTCTATATCATCTAGTTGTTTTATATTTAATTACACTATTGTGCATCTTTGATAAATGGGGTATAGTCTCCCTATGTTATATATTATACCCTCATTTCATGTCAAAATCCTTTGGAATATGGGGATCCATTCATGAGGTTACATGTACAACCTGCTCGGGGCACCAACATGTGGCACTAGGGTTGGAATGTCACAAAGTTGTATCAGACGGGTTTTCATTTCTTCTATTCTCTACTAAAATTTGGGGAAGGGAGACAAGAGATTAAGAAGAGTCAGGACTTCGTTAACATCTTGTGCATGTGAGTAGCTAACCCATGTGCCGCGGTAAAATCCATGTACCCCAGGCGGGATTGTTTTTATTGATGAGTGTAGTTGCATTTGAATGGTAATTCACCCCAAGTGATGAACATTTTGTGTGATATTATTGTGTTATGAGTTTTATGATATTTTAAATGTGGATCAGTATAGAATGATGGGTTTATAATAATATATCATGCAAGGAACTCAGGATTTATTATGACATGCATCATTTTATTCCTGCATGGAAAATCAGGTTTTGGGGTTAGTTGTTAAAATGAAATGATTTTATTTTTTTGTTTAATTTGGAATAAAAGGGTTCTTAATAATATATTTTTAAATGATGCTAAATATGGTAAAATGAATTGGATAAATGTGTTTCAAATGAGAAATTTTAATAACAATAATGGGTTTACCCTTGTTATCCAAGACCTAGACAAAGGGTGGTTAATGGTAATGCTAGTGCCTCAGTTCTGAATGTTTGTAAGGGTTAGGGGGAATGTCTTGTTATGGATTATTGTAAATTCCTCTTATGTAAATTATGAAATATTGTGTAATGTTTTCTAATATGTGTGTTTGATAATGTAGAGATATGAATCCATGATGAAACTTGTTGTTAGGATGATGGGAGGACATTTCCTGAAATATTCCTACAGTAGTGGACCCTCATGCTCCAATAATGCCATGTTAGGAAGATGGGGTGATGTTTCATTATAAATTTTATTGATTTATACAGTTTATATAAAGTTATCTAGGGTGGGTTTTGAAGAGTATGTTTGATCTAATATAGGATTTCTAGTTGTATCACCCATCAAATTTCAGTGGAGAGGGTGGACCTTAGGCAACATAGTTTTGGATTGATCCTATCCACAAGATCCTTTAACACCAAGAGAATAATACTGAACATAGAGTAAAACTGGTGGTTTATCTTTTACGTGGTTAGAAAAAGCGTTGGTGGAACATCATGACTCGGGAGAAAGATTTGGACAATTTGGAGTTGAAGTACTTTCATGATAAGTTATTTGAGAAATTTTATTATGATAATCTCATATTGGAGAGGGAAATAGTGCTCATGAGGCTTACCTAGGGAAATATATCCATGAGGTACTATGCATGATGGTTTACTGATTCTGAGCACTTTGTTCCAACATTGGAAGGGGATTATGATACTGCAGTAAAGTGGTTTTAGGATGGGATTAATTGTAAAATTATGTACAAGGTTAATAACTTTAGACTGAATATTATTTCAAAAGTAGTGAATCAAGTTCTCATATCCAGGGGAACCTGAAGGAGGATTCCGGTGGACGAAAGGTGGCTTATACTAGAGGACTGGGGGTATTTCTTCTTTGATTAAGAATCATTTCTTTGAGAATGTCATCCTAATAGGTAGAAAGAAGAGTGACCAAGGGGTAATGTTTTGTTACTCATGACCATAATCTAGTTATTTTCCACCATTACAAAAGGCCAGGCCACTTATGCAGAAAGTGTCCCCATCCATTGGTAGAGTGACAAGCTTAATATTGGACGAGGCATCTACAACCATTTTTTATGAACCCATGACATATGGTTAATGATGTTGGGGATAGGAAGAACTAGAGTACGAGAAGGGGGGGTATCATATCCTATATTAGGATGGTAGATGGAGTGCTACTATCTTTGCCCATCAAGGCAGTGGATAAGGTACTGTTTAGAAAGATCACCCATACCAGCTGAGTGGGGCAATTTATGAGACTCTGACTATAGCACAAGGAAGTGGGTAAGGATAGTTGCATGAACATTATCCTAAAATTGTGGACAAAAAATCTTGACCATCAATAGTAATAGGTACTATTCTTATTGCTTATATACTTTCTAGTTCCTAGTTTGATATAGGATCTTATCATTATTTTATATCTACACAACTTATTTATTGTTTGAGTCTTGTAGTGGAGTCTGTGAGTGGGGTTATGTTTATCATTACACCTTTGCGGGTACAATCAAGAGACTTCTATTTGTGAAATGGGTGATCTCTTGGTGTTGGTGAGTATCATTTAATATGGGATGTCTACATGCTTGAAAATTCATACATTGAAATGATTTTGGGTATGAATTGGTAAGTTACATACCAATCCCACATTGATTATTACCATAGAAGAGTGAACTTTATGTCTCATGAGGGTGAAAATTTTGTTCATCATGTAGAGTGGGATATCTAGGTAGGCCATATAGGGACATTTCATCAAAAAATAATGGATCCAATCGCCAAGGTTTCTAGTCTTTTTCTGGCTGATTGGGGTGTGAAATAAGATGTATTTCCTCTCATAGTGGATTGGTTACAGGATGTGTTTCTCAATGAATTATTAGTGTTTCCCCATGAGATATTTGTTTAATTTAATATTCAGATCATGCCTGGAGCCAATCCGGTTTCTATTCCTCCATACAAAATAGCACAAAAATAGATTCAAGATTTTAGTACTCAACTAGAAGAGTTGATGTATAATAGATTTTTCTATTTGAGTACAATGCCTTATACTACACCAATTTTTTTTTCAAAGATGGATTATAAACATTGTATTTGTGTGTTGATTACTAGAAGTTGAACTAGATGATGAATAAGATGTAGTATCTTCTTTCATATATCTATGATCACTTTGAAAAGATGATAAGAGCTTGTGTCATCTAAAATATTGACTTCAGACCGTGGTATCATAAGTTGAGAGTTTGAACTTTTGATATACCATAAACTACTTTCCAAAGTAGGTATGGACTTTATGAGTTTTTTTATTCTTCTCAGGCTAACAAATACAACAAAAGTGTGTACGTACTTGATGAACTGCATCTTCCACCAATACCTAGATCTATTTGTGGATTGATTTTTTGGATGAAATTTTGGTGTACTCTAAGACTCGTGACTATCATGCCCAACATCTTGAAATCCTCATGAGTACACTTAGAGAGAACTAAAAATATTCAAAGAAATATAAATTTCAATTCTATATTGACATGGTACATTTTTTGGGTCACATTATCTTGGAAGAAGGCGGGTCAGTGGACCCAAAGAATGTGTAGGTATTTGTTTATTAGGATAATCCCAATAACGTCTTCAATATTCATAGTTTTTTGGGATTAATAATATATTATCTAGGGTTCATCCATGTTTTTCCCTCTTGGAAGGACCTTTTTTTAATCTTGGTCAATAAGAGGGTATGTTTTGAATGCTCTCAGGTATGTGGGAATTGTTTTCAAAAGTTGAAAAGTGGTTGACATCGACACTAGTCATAATCTTACCCAAGTCTGGGAACTTTATATATTGTTTTGTGATGCATCTGAGATATGGATTGGAGTGGTGTTAATGTAGGGGGATCGAGTTGTGGTGTATGGACCACAATAGTTGTATCCATATGAATGGAACTACACTACGCATGACCTTGAGTTACCTATAGTTGTTTATTCATCGATGTGTTGGTGGCATTATCTGTTGGGTGAAAAGTTTATTATGTATAATGAACAAAAGAACTTAAAGTATATCTTTTTCAATAAGATTTGAATCTCTAGTAGTGGAGATGGTTTGAATACATGAAGTCATATTATTTTGAACTAAAATATATGTCTAGGAAGGGAAATATTTTTTTTTGATTATTTGAGAATAAAAACACAAACATAGGCAGTTCGAGAGTTTAGTTTTAAGAGGAAAATGATTAATTTTCTATCTGATATTTATGGTGTGGTTCAGGCGGGCTAGAATTATATGACCCTCATGTCAGTATTAGTGGAGTCCACACATTTGTGCTAGATTAGAGAGAATCTATATGAGGATCCAGAGTGTTTTTCCTCAAGGGAATTCAATGAATATGTGGAGAAACAGTTAGATTAGACTATAGACAAAGATGATATCATCTATTTTTGGGGCTGAGTAGTTATGCCTATGTGTATGTTTGAGGACGTTATGAGTGAGATTCATGCCTCTATGGGGTGGTTCATATGGTTTGGACCAAAAAGTACCATGACCAATGTCAACAGTAATTGTTTCCCAGTGTGAAAAATGAGGTAATAGGGTTTGCGACATGATGTTACACCTACAAATAGGTGAAGTCCAAGCATTAACGACCTAGTGGTTAACTACATCCACTTCCCATTATATAATGGAAATTGTATGGTGTTACCTTGGAATTAATGGTAGTTCTCCCTAACACTTCTTATAATAATTATTTTATTTGGGTGGTTGTTGACTTAATGATGAATGTATGACATTTCTTTTCGATTAGGGAGACTTTCTCAGTGGGTCAGTTGGGAGACTTGTATGTTGGGGAAATAAACAATCATCATGGGGTGCCACAGGGTATATTTTTAGAACGTGAATCACATTTTACTCAATACTCTTGGATGATCTTATAGAATTTGTTGGGTACATAGGTATTTCTGAGTATGAATTTACACCCAGAGACATATGGGTAGTCAGAATGTACTATTTTGGTTCATAAGGATATACTAAGGGAATGTGTTCCTGAATTTTGTGGTTCTTGGGAGAAGTACTTAACTCTCAATGGGTTCATCTATAACAACATTTATCAGGTGAATATTAAGATGGAACTATATTATGTGATTTATGCTAGGCCATGTAGATCATCTCCATGATAGATGGAGGCTATTGAGTTAGAGTCATTGGGAATGAGTCTCATAGAGAAGATGTCAGAGTAGGTTCATCTTATTCAAAACCATATGTCTATGGATTAGAGTTGGAATAAGTCATATGCATATAGATGTAGATGAAACCTTGGGTTTATATTGGGTTATAATTTATTACTTAGGGTGTCTCCATGATTGGGGTTCCATATGATTTAGAGTCTAGGAATGTTGACACCCATTTTGCTGGAACTCTTGAGGTTCTGGAAAGAACCAGGATGGTGGAATAATTATTATATCTTCCATTGAGGTACATTAATGTACACAATTTTTTTCACATGTCAAAAATTCAATGGTATCACCCAAAAACTTCTCATGTGGTTGATGTTGGTTTTGTTGATCTTGAGACTAATGCATCCTTTGAGGAGAATATGATAAGTGTTGTGGATTGCAGTGAGAAATTGTTGAATGAAAAGATAATGTCAATAGTTTGAGTATTGTAGCAACATGGGTATTTTTTTGGGGAAAATGGGAGAGTGAAGAAGATATATGGGCTCAGTGGGACTATATTTTTACATTGGAATCTTAGAGTTTCTGGGGGAGTAAAACTAGGGGATAAGCTACTATAAGGGTGGGGGAGATTATAAGATCTCAAAACATTTCAGAGATAGTCAAGCTCCTTTTTAGGTAATGTATTACCCTTTTTTGGTTTATCTTGGTATGGTTTTACTTTGGGGATGTTTTAGGTGAATTTGGATAAGTTTTGATTTATTTTTGAAGGAAGAGGAGCAGTGCATGGTTTTCCCAAACCATATACTGACCCCATCAAACTATGAAAATCCAATCAGAGGGGATTTGAATAGTTGGTGCATGGTTTTTTCAAATTTCATTTCACTTAAGAGAAACCATTTATGCCATGGAATGAGGTGTATATTCTTCAAAACCCTATTCCCCAGCCTAGGATACTATGTGCGCGAGATTTAATTTTATAAAATAGTATTTTAAAAATCCCAAACCCCTCGGTATTAACCATGAATCGCCATGAATCAGACCTAATGTTTTAGTTCATTTTTAGGTGATCTTGGATGGATTTCAAGGCCCCTCAGACGTCGTTGTTGATGAATTAGTTTTCATGTTGACAGATCTTCACCTCTTATGGTATGTAATCCATACCTATTTATATCTCTCTATCTCTCGCATCTCACATTCTCATAAAGAAGAATGTATTATTTCCCATTGGAGAGGGTTTATATCTAGGTTTTTATGGATATTAATCCTTCAGATCTTGATCTTATGTGCTAATTATGGATATCATTCTTCATTTTTATCTTGATCTTTCCACTTCAATTGGGGATTTCCCCCATTTGATTCCCATCAATGATATTTAGGTAGGTTGTTTAAATTTAAATTCCAAAAGACTTTATTAAATTAATTGTATGTAATAGTTAAATTCAAATTTCCATGATTGGGAAATTTCACCAGAAAATTGAATTAACTAACTTTAAATTTCCATGTGATAATGAAATGGATTGAACTGGTGGGAATTGAAATTGGATTAATTGGGATTATGAAATAGGTCAATTAGTGGGATTATGAAATTGTCCAATTAACATGATAATGAATTAGTTTATAATGGGAATTTAGGGATGTTTGGTTTAATCATGAAGGATTAACAAGTTATGTATTCAAATATTGATAAATTTTTTAATGATGAATTGTACATATTATTCCATGTGAAATAAAGTGATGAACCATGAATGTTTGATAATTAAAATGGTAAAATTGTTTGAGAACGTTTGATAATAAAGTTAATGGTAATTAACATTAATGTATCTGATATATGTGATAATATGATATAAGTGATAATGAGTGTGGGACACAAATTGAGGCTTCAAAATACCATATTTGATAATGAGTGTGTGACATGAAATGATGCTTCCAAAGTCCATATATGATAATAATGAGTTACGGGAAAATGAATGGTTCTTAAAAATCCCAAGGGGTGTTAGACATGAAATCCTAGGGCCAAATGAATGGAATTAGACTATGGTTCTAAGTAGACGTGTTTTGAAATTGAAATGAATTGATAATTAAAAACCCATGATATTGTGATATATGATGGAGACTCTTGCACATGATGAAGTAGGTATTGATGGTTGGAGTGTCGTCATGAACCTGAAAATTTATGTGGTCAAATTAAGAATTATTGAATTTGTGAAACTATTTACTTTATTTTTTTAATTTATTATTTATAAAAATATATAAAAAATTATTGAATTGATATTTTTTAGACACCGCTGGTGGTGTCCTGCTGAGTTGTACTCACACCCTACTCAGGATTCCTGATCAATAACCAAATAGACTTCATGTTTCAGGATAAGAAAAGAGAAAGAACCCCATCTTAGATGTCTTATTTGGGATGGAGAATTGATGAGGGAACTAGACATGGTGTTGGGAACAACGTGGGAGTGTCAGTTTGTAATAGTTTTTGATTTTCATTAGACACTTCATATATATTATGGAATGAAATATATACTAATTTAGTTATGCATATTGTTTCCTTCTTTGGTTCATCATGTGATACTAGTATGTATAGGTTGTTTTTTATAGCATCTGTTTATTGTGTATTAACTTCCACTATTGTGCTTCTTTGAAAAAGAGTGTATATCCTCCCCATGTAATTTATTAGACCCTCACTATTAGTTGGTATCATCTTTCATATACAGAGGCATGCTTGAGTTCATGTGTCCAACCAACATGGGGAACCAACATGTGGCTCCCAGTTTGTGATGTCACATGGTAAGTATGGGTAGGATTTCATATAGATATATGGAATATGATCATTAAAAACTAAATGAGTTTCTATGTTCTAGATTACCCTCTATGTAAACCACAGATATCTCCATACTCAATACCATTGATATTCAAGGGGTACCTGTTTCATATTGAATCCTTGTACCTTTAGGTTGTCAAGATACCGGGGATGAGAACCTTCACACTCTGACATATTTCTTATGTAAACCTTGAGGATAATATAATCATGGGGTGGTTGGGTATGTCTACAATAATTACATTACTTGACACATATAAAAGTTGATATTTTTCATCTTGTGTGATGAATCTAAAATTTTTGTCCTCTATTGAGATAAACTGAGTAGGTGTATAACCACATGAAGATAATATTTATATGATGTCCTTATCAATTTGGATGAGGGAATGTGATATGCTCATCCACATGGGTGATTGACTTGTGATGTGTTCATATTTCTAATTAGTATATACTCAAGGAATCCAGAAAATACAATTTTGATATATGGAATTTACATACTTTCTTTCTCATGGTTACTTAATGTCTTTTAAAATAGGGTTATATGATTATGAAAAAATTATATATGATACAAATGGTGGAAAATGTGCATAGAGATACATGTTGTAGGCATAAAAAATTATATTCCATGTACTTTTCCAAAGAATCAATGATATGATTCTTATATAGGAAAAACAATTTATATTTTAAAGAAAGGTTTATCTATTCCCGAAGAAGAAGAAAATTTTATCTCTATGGGATGCGTGATTTTTCACAGATCAAGGGATATATATTTCTCAAAAAAATATCCCAATAAAGTAACCTGATATTGAAAACATACCTTCAAGAGTAGGCCCTGAATTTCAAACATTTATAATAAAAAGGGTGTCGAAGGCTTAAAACCCATTTAGAAGGTCTTATAAGAACATTTTATTCATGGAAAATATATAATAATGGTTATAACTGGTATCCAATGGAACATATTTCCTCACATGATTCAATTTAACTTCTTGTTGAACCAAAAATGTCTTGAGAATCAAAATTTATGGTTGTTCTTAGTTATCATCCATTTCAGCATGAATGGAATCTGGAAAATAAAAACTTCTCACAAATCACTTCGCTCTACTAAAAAATCAAATAAAGGTCTATGCATAAAAAGTTAATTACATCATAATGAAATTCAAATTCTTTGAAAAGAACTTCACTCCATCAATGATGAACATTTAATAGTTCATGAAGGACTCCTCCCAAATTGAAAATTCATTTTCGGTTAGAATGTGTCTTTTTGGGCCCCCATATATGAATTTCATTTAAAAAATTTAGAAAATAATATAATTTCACAAAACACATTAATTTCTTCATTAAGTGATTCATGTACTCCATGGACTACCCTTAATTACACGAATAAATGTAATTTTTCGTTTGAGGCATTATTTTTTCTTCTCCTAGTTAGTGAAGAGATCTCTTGAAGTTAATTTACAAAGTGGACATGAACATCCCATCATGAATTGATATGTAAACATCGGTATATAGATAATTTTACATAAATGTCCCCTTCATGATGCACTATGTGGATGTCGATTTTGAAAGCTAGTTAACCAGTACTGCCTATAAATATCAATACAAACTTTAAAGGAAGTAAAAATGAGATTTAGGTGGACTTTTAGTGATGTTGACTGTAGGGGACCCTTAGGGAAATATTGAGTAGAAATTATAGTGAGGAGGATCTTTGAAAAATAATATTGTGAAGGACCCTGGTAAAGTAAATCCCTTTGGAAATAATTTAATGTGGAAATTGCTATACAACCAGTTCTATGGGGAAAATTACATGCATCAAGTTCTACACTATTACCACTATGTGGAAAATTCTATGTGAGGATCCTACGTGGGAATCTTCTCCTTTAGAAACTCATATTATTGAAAACAACACATTGGACCTTACCATGAATTATCTTCCCACTGTACCCCCAGTTGGGATCAATGAAGGTCTATGGTTCACTATGTCAGTTAGATCACTTCACTTCTATCATTGTCCCCCTTAAAAAATCATGGGTCACAATGTGAACTTTTTGGGTTGGGTTTGGTCTCTATTGGGTTGAAATACTAGTAACCCCAATAGTGATCCAAATAGAATTCATTCGGCCAAGATAGTCCTCATGGATGCTAAAAAACCCATTTATTTTGGATTCTCTTCTTGATATCTTTAAACACCTTGAGTTATGATTCTTATATTGTTTTCCCTATATGTGGTACTCCACATATGTTTAAGCCCCAAAATCATCACTTGAATAACCTAATTGGTTAGATATATAATGGAAGAATACATGTATAATCCCTAAAAAATCACCATGAGTCGAGATACTCTTCTTGGTTATCTTATATGGGACTTTTATCAGGTGTAATACCCAACCCTACTTCAAAGGGAATCACTAATTCATAAGAAACACTCTGTTCCCTATTATGTTATTTAATGAAATAAAAAAGATATTATATGTCTTGTTTCTCACATTGATCATTACCCACATATTCTTGGAAGTTTAGTTTATCATCACTTTAGCATAATTAAGATACATTATAGGAATAGTCTTCATGTCCTAGCTGTATAGATCCAAACTCTAAAATATACATCCTTTCTGCATGAAATTAAACTTAATGGAATTATCTTTTCATATGAACATAAAATATATCACTCGAAATTCATGGGATTTGATTTATATTCTCATAGAATACATAGGAAACCTCTTTGAGGTTTTATCCCAACACCCTCAAACACACCTTTGTTCTTATGTGATAAGTATAAGATGACACAATATATCATGAGTTTTTATAATCCTATTAGGTTTCTTTATAAAAAATTATTAAATATTCTCTTATTAGTTCCCTAATACATTTTGAGTTGAGATTCTCTTTTTGGCACCCCTATATGAGCCTCCTATTTAGTGTAAGAACCAACCCGAGATAGCTAAAACCTATGTGATGAGAACATGAACCCATTAATCTTAACTGTGTAAGGAGAAGAATACTTCTCTAGTCAAAAAATAGGGATGATTATAGTGATGAGTTAGAGGTGATCCATAAATTCTTTTATTTACTTACCAATAAACATAATGAACTAGAAGGCATTGCTCATGCATAAGTCTTACACCAACCATTACTAAGAAACTTTCACTTATTATTCATTACTCTATAAAATTTAATTTCATGTGTTGATCCTTGTCACATGATCTTAAAAGGTATGAAATTACCTCTTATCTAGGACCGAACTATGCAGGTTCTAATTGCCTTCATAGGGATAAATAGGAATACCTCTCATGGTCTTGATCCCAAATGAACCATAATTACCACCTCACTATATGAAGATAAATTATAGAGTTACCAACTATGGGAATTTAAACCAATTCATCATGAACTAATAAGAGAATGAAAAAGAAACTATAATTTTCATACAGGTTCACATATCTATATTTATTTGATTACGTTATTTTCATAGGGGTAACTAGTGCATCTCTAGGATTTAAGAAGGATTCATGAAAATATATTAAATCTACAATAGAGTCCAATAGTAGGAGAAAATCCCCTAAAAAAGGAGTGATGATCCCAAACTCCCATAATCATGAAAAAAATATATTCTAAGGATTCACTATAAATGTAATATTAAAAACCTAATTTTGGGATGAAATGATGCCTGACTAAAAACGAGCATAATTTGATCACACAAGGGAGTTTTTATAGGAGATAAATTGTGATACTAATTTGAATCCTTGAATTATTCCAATATGTTTACACATGAAAATGAATAATTTTATATTTCATTATTGGCCATTTTTGTTTCTCATGTTTCACAAAAAATGGGAAACCAGATGTGAGGCCATTAATTATTAAAGTGATTGATTAAACAAGATATTTTATGTGTGATGATACATTGTATAGTTTCTTGTTTCTATTCCCTTTTCAAGGACTTCAGGACTCTTTAAAATGAAAATGGAATCAATAAATGCACTAATGAATTACAGGATAATTTTTAATGTATATAATACATACAAGTGACCTCCAACCATTGCACACAACTAGATAACACGCCAATAATATACATTAACTTCTATATAGACCATAGAATCATGGAATAGATAAAAACTATCGATAAACCATGTCATCTAGAATTAATTAGTGAACATATTTAATGGGAATATATTTTAATAATCCTCACATAGAATTGTTTGAAAACTCATGTGAACCTCTAGGTGATGGATCCCCTATGTATATCTTATAAAAAATAGTCTGTAGAGAAGAAAGTACCTCCAATTTCCACATCCAAAAGATTTATGTGCCTATCCTTGGGGCACACCAACATATAACTTTTCTGTATCGTGGAGGTAGATTAGGACACTGACTATGTCAAAAAACCACATAGAGTCTTCCTAGGGGTATCATATCCACTATGGCCATTATTTCAAACGTGTGACACTTGTTTTACAAGACGTTTTACAGGAATCTAATCCATGCCTACTCATCCAGACTAGGGAACCTAAAAAGAGGTCCTACATAGTGTATCTATCCAAAAAAACTTCAAATAAGGACCATTTACTTACTAAATCCCAGACCCCCAATGCCCGTTGTCATATCTTGATAGTGTCCCATAACCAACCCCAGATCACCACTATCCAAAATCTTTAATTGTCATCACAAATATCATTGGTTACAACATAATACTAGTAAAAAACCCAACCCATATGGATAGAGGAATTTTTAAAATTTTTGACCTTGGATTAATCACCAATATCACCAGGTGAGAAGGAACACATAATGATTTCAGATAATTCTCTTTAAAAATAGTTTGTAGTTCCTTCAATATGTTTTTGATCAGTGAATGAAATCAAAATTTTCCCATATAATACCAAAAACCATGTTTCCGTTTAAGTAAAAATAGGTGTAATGACATTAAAAACCCACCAACCAACTGATAATGATAACTTCCTATTATCTATCGAGAATATTACATAGTTTAAATCTAAAATAGTATAACATGAGAATATAAATATAGTGTTTATCTAGGGAATTATAACCACTGAGTATGGTCATCAGGTTGAAGTAAAAATGAATCCTTCCATTGACTCTCTACAATAGATGTATATTTCTCAACCGACATAATAAAAATTGATCCTCCCTATGTACTTGAGATCATGTGAAAATGCTAACATGATTGGAACACTGATAAATTATTAATATTTTACAGCATTGGGAAACATCAAAATCCAGTTCTAGAAATCCTTTTGAGGCTGACTTAGGTAGTTGTATCCTCGTAATTACTGGATGAAATCACTACTTAAATGGACTCTTTTAATGCTAATGTGAATAGTTAAAACTATATAGGAAGCTATATTTCAAGTGGTTGAATTAAAATCCCCATCTTCCAAAATTAAGAATCCCAATTTCTCAGATTTAGTTTATATGGGAGATCCCAAGAATCACCTCACCCATTTTTCTTCATAGTGTAGCCCAATGTTGGGAACCTTAGAACAAAATGAGGCTTTTAATCTTAGATGATTTGTGTAGACCCTAGAACATCCTTTATTTTCATGGTATAAAAAACCATATATCTAGGTATTTTCAAGTTTTTATGATCTATATTACTAATTCATTTTCCAATTCATATCCATGATTAGGGAAGAAACAATAACCAACCTATTTAATTGTAAGTATTATGAGAATGAGAGAGTCATGGATTCCATTGATAGATGTAAGAGTTTGAGATAATTTTTTATATGGATCAAAATAATTACTGGAGACCTATATGGAGAGTGTATATGATTATTTCTCAACTATCCCCACCCTACGAATGAATCCCAGTGGATTTTGAGAGTTTATGATAATAGAAAAATTCCTAGAGTATGACATTAACCAAACTAAGGAAATATATGATCAAGAAACACCATCATAAATGATGAACCTTGTAAAATAAGAAGAAACTAACATCTCCTTAAAACAAAAAAATTTTGAGGTGACATGAACTTACAAAAAGGAAGAAAAAATTTTATTCCTTCACTTATTATCTAGTTCTAGGGTAGTTCATCTTATCCTTAGAGAATAACCTAATCATATTGCAAGAATTCATGAAGTCAGTTGAATAAGGGATGGATGATCACCTAAAATTACTTCCCTTTGAAACTCATTCTAGATAATGTTATTTATGATTTCTTTATCCTCAAAGATATATTGAAAAAAATGGGTGATAATGGTCAAGTCCCATCAGGCATTCTTGAGGTTCATGTGGAATATGTATCATCCAATCTCCCTAACAAAGAAGAAGAATGGGTGAGTTACCCATATAGAGATGCATAAGATTTTGATGAAGTGATAATCTATGAATCGATTGATCATGCTCAAAATCTTACTAGGTAATGACTATGTCAATTAGTTATAACCCCAATTACCTTTCCATCTAACACTGTAACAATTTCTACTATTTTTCTTCTGAAGATTAGTTATAATCATTGCAAGAGATACAAAGAGAAGTTGGGAACCCAAAATATCATGGAGCTAGGCTAAACTCATATGGATTAAATTCCACTATCCTAGGGTACTTAGGTGATATCTCACCAAATAGTCTAACATGCAGCATCTAAACAAATGGTATTATGGGAACTATCCAACCATATAGGATACTCAAATGATGAGAAACAACAGTTCTACTATATTTCCAACAACATGATATCAATCAAGTCTAACGTATTTTCACTTTGCCCTAATGAGCACAATCTTTATTGATATTATCATACACTTCTACAATCAACCATGACTTAATAGGTTGTCCAATCCTTTACTCTCAACAGTTGTGAAGAAGTGACCAACGATACACCATCAATATCTAAATAAGTTATTATTAACCTTGTTGGTATGTGAGAATGAAGTGATGATAGAGAAAATTACCAATGTAAAAAATAGATTCATTCACGAGGATCCATAATAATAATTCCATAATCATCAAACCATCTCCAAAATATTTAAGAAAGGGGTGTCAAAAATCACTCTACATGTCAACCCTTTGAGGATGTAAAGACTGTATTTATTATACAATATATTTCTCATCACCAGTAATAAAATGAAAATATTTAATGAATAATATCTAAACTTATTTAATAATGTTTTCCCTCTAGTGATATTCCAACATCTTGTTGTAGAGGCCCTATCTATAGTGAATAACACCAGCCCATATGGTTGTGGAATTTTTTGTATTTTCACTAACTCATCATGTTTATTCTAGAAATATCACCAAATCATACTAGCCAATAGGTATTAGAGTATTTTTTTATTTTAGAACCCCTCATCATATGAATCTCATACATTGTTCATTATTTGTGACCACTACAAAGTTATCAAGACATTTGGTTTTCTTAAATAAAGAGGAGACATCATTAAATTATGAGTTATTTGTAGTTTTGGTATATTCTCTAAAGTTTATTGAGATTGAGGAACATCATCACGAAGATCATATCCAACCACATGCCCATGTCAATCATGAAATATTCAGTATATATGAGAAGTGACATTGTTGTCCATATCACAATTAATGGTGAAGGAAGGTATATTCCTACCAATTTGTGAAAGTTCCTATGTATTTTAGATTTAACATGTTGTGTAAATTAGCCGAGATATAGAGGATCAGTAAAATGATATAAAAAAAGGATGATCTAAGAGCCCATTCGAATTACTACCCCTCTCATTTTTATGGTGTATATAATCATGATTTTTGTTTCAAATATTGGTTTTAGAAGAAGATAGATGGGGGGATATTAGTTCTAGTGACACCAAATTTTCATGTCTAGACAGATGGCCTCCTAAAAATAATGAATAATTTATGAATACAAATAATGTTATCACATCTCCTGGTGATATACATAACAATATATATTAATTTAAACATGATCATGTGGTTTCATACTTCACATGGTTTTTTGAGTGAGAAAATGTGGTGCTAATTGATTTGAACATTGTTTGGAAAGAAATAAGACATTAAAAAGATGAGAATTTATAATAAATGAAAATGTAATTCAGGTGATGCTATATAACGGCCCATACTTTACATACATTGTTTTTACTTCAGAATTGAAGCAGACTTATTACAACATATAACAAAACTATGAAAGGACCGTATAGGTATAGTGTCTTTAGAAACTGGGAAACATAAAACACTAGTTCATAAATCATCTACACTGGCTCCCGTTTATTTCATCATATCTAGATTCCATTTTGGAATATCCTACTTAATACCTTTTTCATGACCTGGGGAAAAGAAAACATACAAATGGGTGAGCTCAAATACTCTGTAAGGGTAGATTAAGGAGATATCAATCATATCATATTCATAAGAACATAACATTTAGAAAATCTTATCCTGCAAAAGAGATCATAATATCATGACATGGGATAAATCATTATAGTGAAATTTAATCCCAATAATCATAACATAAAACATTCAACTTTGTGGAATACATATATAATCATAAAAAATCATTTCTTATTAGTTAATACTCACTACCAAGACTATCATAGTGGACAAAGTCCAATTCTGAACTGAGTTCACTCCTCATTTTAGTCCTCTATCACTGAACCGGACTAACAAACTATTCCAGACATGTCTATCTCATGAGATATAAATTATTACCCAATGCATTGGAGGGAGATATAGGTCCCACCCATCTCATACTGAAACCATTATTATGTGTGCACAAAATCATATCATAACCCATGTAATAAAAATGGGATTCTTAAGCATCATACCATTACAACATAATCCATAAAAGATAAAAGGACATCATAAAAATAATTCCATCATAACATAATCAAATCAATGAAAAAATAGGGATAGAAATAGAACCTTGTATTATCTTAGATGGAAAATAATTTTGATAAAACACCTGAACTCCATTATTGAGGAAAATATCATTTCAACTTTAAAAACATTTTTCCTTTCTTAACATGTCATAGAATTGTAAGCTAAAAGAAGTTGATTAAAAATAAACTTGAAAACCTATAAATTAAGATTCATGGAAATAATGTTCTATTAAATCATAAAAATCCATTTAGGCCGTATAGTTAAAAAAACATTATTCTCGTATTTTGGCTGGAAAAGTCAAAAATTACCTCGTACTAAAAACGATAAAAGATTCCTTTCATGTATTTTACTAAAAAAACTCACCAATAGGTAAAATTGGATTTAAAAAAATTTAGGAGGATATAAAAAATATTACATATTTAGGAAACATAGATGTGGATGACAAATATTCCCTAGTAAATTCTGAAGTATAAACAATCTTGGATAAAAATGAGATTGCGAGATTTTCCATTACCTTAGGTCCGATTTGCTTCGTACATATCCGAAACTACTTTATAATGATTTAAATAATTTCATTGAATTATTACATAATTATATTCATTGTAATTATATCATATATGATCATATTATTATCTTCTTATTAGTAATATTTCATTGCTACTTGTTATTAAGGTGTTCATTGCTTTATGTTCTTATGCGTATTTTGTCGAATAAATTATTATTATTCTTTATAGGAAATAGGTACCACTTTTACAGAATGTTTTTAGTGTAATATATATCATATTAATTCATTCAATTCATTTATATAATCATTATTCAATTAATATCTTGTAGTACGAGTCGCATCACATCATGGAGACGGTAGGCCGTACGTGTGCATGAGCAATGAAATGATTCCCATGATCGTTGAATTGTATTGAAGTGTATGAATAATATTTCAGAATCAATATCACTTTACAATAATCATATATAATTATTCTTTACACAATTATACCCATACAAGTAAGGTGGTGGTGGAAAAAAAATTACACCATGGCATGGAGACGGTATTCCGTACGTACCAACGCGCGGTGATTTCGTTTTTTGTAGGATGGATAGAAGGTGAAATATGGTTGTATCATATATATAATAAAATATCATTATATGAGTGATACTGATGTTATTACTTCATAATAAAACAACTAAGGAAGAATAAGTATAAAATGAAATGAATTTGAAAGAATCGGTAATGGATATTACCTCTTCTTCGACACACCTCTTTGAAAGCTCCTCTTAGGGCACTAAAATTTGTCTTTGAAGAAGACCGGGACCTCTACTATGTTTCTAGGGAATTTTAGAAGGGAAATGGGTAGGGTTTTACTTATCCTGATGGCTCAAAGTTGTGTAAAGATGAGAGGGAGGAGGTTCCCTTTTATAAGGGACGAGAGTGGCACCTTTGGAAACCTCAAAAATATTAATTTATAATAAATAAAAACCCAATTAAAAACCTCCAAAAAAACTAATATTAGAATATTAGATGATATACGATTGTAATCTCATCAACCAATACTATTTAGACATTTTTGAAATTTATTTTAGACATTATCAGCTTGATTTATCCTTATTTAATCTATTTAATTTTATTTGTGGTAATAAGATTCTAAACATTAAATTGTTTTAAACAATAACTTATGTGTTGTGAATTGTCCATAATTGTATAATTTATGATATTTTAGACCATATACATTTTAATTTATAATTTTTAAATATTTTTGTGATTTTTAAAACAATTTTATATTATGTTATTTTTATAAAATAAAAATAGTGTCAATTTTGACACTATTCATTTATTTGAATTTAAATAAAATATAAATAGAGGATATATTAGAAATACAATATTTAATAGATTCATAAAATTTCATATTTATCTAGAAAATTAGTGTATCACATAAAATAGTTCATATAATATTTGTATTTTTAAAACCATTTATTTGATATTTCAATCAATAAAATAATTTCAACATCACTATTGTGTCACCTTTAATGATAACTATTTAAACCCTAAAAATTCTAAATAAATTCACATGATGTATATAATTTTATTAGATTTCTAGAGACTATTAATGTTCAATGTTTCATGAAGTTTATCACTAAATTAAAATTATTATACTTATAAGTTTAAGAGAGTGACATGTTGTCACTTTCTTTAGTTTTAATAATAATTACATCATTTTCATGGTCAAATGTCCATGAAATGAATCTATTCCGACCCTTAGGTGATATGGGTCGACTTTTAGTCATCCAATAGAATTTTTGAAAGTGTTATGGTAATTTTACAATCTTATTTTTACCGTTAATTACTCGATTTACCTTTAACTAGAGTAAATAAAAATTACCGTAGTTACTATTCATAATATATAAAAAGTAAGAGTAACCTATTCACATAATTTGGACCCAATGAATTCAAATATGGAATCCATTTTTCAAAATTCAAAACATAGAAGATGCAGTAATTAATTTTAAATTAATTCTGTTGTTAAGAAAACAGGTTTTAAAAGTTAAAACACTGCCAAAGATTGAAATGTTTTTACCTATGAATTCAATGTATAATTAACGGTAATGACATAAATTATATTAAATGGTAAAAATATATTCTATTTATACTTTAAAACCATTCAATATTATAATTTAACCATATAAATTATTGCGATGAAAAAAGTTGTTTTTAATTAAAATAAAGCGTGTTTTTACTATTCATCAAAATATGAAAGTTATCAGAATAATATGAAAATTTTATCCAAAGTAAATTTTTATATCCTGATTACAAAGAAAATTTTATTTTGTCAAATTGAACTTATAAACATGTTAAAAACTAGATTTAATGTGGGTGCGCCATCAAAAGGTGGCAAAACTACATTTTTAGAAAAATACTTATTTTACCGAAAAAATTTATTTTGTTCTCATAACATGTTCTAGAAAATGTGTAAGATGAATAATAATGTTATAAAATTCAATATTTAGTTAATACTATTCAAAATGGCTAGTCCATAAAAATATTATGTCAATATATCGTTATTTAGTGAAACTCGGTATTGCGTACTACACATGCTATCGAGGAAGGTCGTAATTGAGTGTAACGCAAGAAAAGACAGTGTTGTGTGTAGTGGAAGATTCCTTTGGTGTTGCATATAATATAATAAATAAAAACAAAATATTTCTCATCAAATCTCAGGGTGTAACATTCTACCCCCCTTAAAATGAATTTTGCCCTCAAAATTCGTCACTTCGTAACAAACAGATTAGGATACCTCTCCCTCATCATATCCTGAAGTTCCCATGTAGCTTCTTCTAATTGGTGGTTCCTCCATAAAACTTTCACCAAGCGAGTGGTCTTGTTTCATAGGAATTTTTTGCAACCATCTAGAATCTCTATCGGCTGTTCATCATATGAAAGATCTTGATCCAGCAGTACAACTTCTGAGCTTAGTAAATGAGAAGGATCGGGTATGTACATTCTCAGGAGAGACACATGGAACACATCATGAACTTGAGAGAGATTCGGTGGAAGAACCAATCGATATTCTACCTTCCCAACAAGATCCAATATTTCCAAAGGACCGATATACCTAGGGCTCAACTTTCCCTTCTTCCCAAATCTCATCACTCTCTTCCAGGGAGATATTCGTAAGAACACTTTATCACCCACTTCAAACTCTAGGTCTTTTCTTCAGTTGTTGGAATAACTTTTTTGTCAACTCTGAGCTGTTCTTATGTGTTGTTGAATAGATCTGACCTTTTCTACCATTTCATCAACAAATCAAGTCCTATTAGATTTTTTTCCCCAACGTCATCCCAACAAGTTGGAGTTCGGCATTTCTTTCCATAGAGAGCTTCATAAGGATCCATCTGAATACTGGAGTGAAAGATATTATTATAAGAAAATTCAAAAAAGGTAGGTGTTGATCCCAACCACCATTGAAATCGATAGAGAAAGATCTCGACATATCTTCTAGAGTTTGAATTGTCCTCTCAGACTGACCATCTGTCTGAGGATGATAAGCAGTGCAGAAACTCATCTCTGTATCCAGAGTATGCTGAAGACTTCACCAAAACTTTGAGGTAAAACTCAGATCCTGATCAGATATAATGGAAAGTGGTACTCTATGAAATCTTACCACTTCCATTACATATATTCGGGAAAGCTGATCAAGAGAGAAATTGTCTCTATAAGAAATGAAGTGTGCCGACTTCGTAATACGATCAACTATAACCCAGATAACATTATTGCCTTTGGATGTTTTGTGAAGTCCAGTGAAAAAGTCCATAGTGATGTTTTCCCATTTACATTATGGTATGGGTAATGGTTGTAACATCCCCTGAGACTTATGTCTCTCAGATTTAACTTGCTGACAAACCAATCATCGAGAGACATATTGAGCAACATATCTTTTAATTCCATCCCATTAGAAGTACTCTTTTAGACCCCTATACATCTTCGTGCTTCCAGGGTGAATAAAAAATGAAGAACTATGAGCTTCATCCAATATTTCCTTCTTTAATTCTAGGATGGTAGGAATAAAAACTAAATTATTGAACCTTATTATTTCATCATAATCAATATGGAATTCAGGAACATTTCTCACCTAATTTTGTAACACTACATCTTATTTCTGTGCCTCTTTAATCTTCACATGCATAGATGGTTGAAAATTAATTTGGGAATGATATGATTTGTCCCCTTCTACTATAATTCAAAGATCCAAACTTTGTAAATCCATAAATATTGGATCTTTTGTGATCCTCATCATGGATAAGCTAGCATGGTCTTGTCGAATTAATGCATCTGCCACCTTGTTCACTTTCCTAGGGTGGTAATGAATTGAGAAGTTTTCATCCTTAATCAGCTCCAACCATCTTCTTTGGCGCATATTCAGCTCCTTTTGTGTGAAAATATTCTTTAAACATTTATTATCTTTATAAATATCACACCTTTTACCATAAAGATAATTCCTCCAAATCTTTAATGCAAATATTACTGCAGCTAACTCCAAATCATGAGTTGAGTATTTTTTCTCATGGATTTTCAACTGTCGTGAGGCATAAGCTATCACCATATCATTTTTCATGAGAACACACCCCAACTCCTTCTTGGATGCATCATTGTAGATTAAAAACGTTTCTCCACTCCAAGGAAGTGTGAGAACAGGTGCACTGGATAACCTTCTTTTTAACTCCTTGAAATTCTCGTCACAGTCTTCTATCCAAATGAACTTAACTCCTTTTCGAGTCAACCTGGTGATTGGATTAGATAATTGTGAAAAATCATTGAAAAAACTTCGATAATATCCTGAAAAACCAAGAAAACATCAGATCATAGTTATTGTTGTAGGTCTTGACCATTTTTCGATAACCTCTATTTTTGCTGGATCCACAGATATCCCCCCTTTTGAGATTATGTGACCCAAAAGGCAACTTTTTGAAGCCAAAATTCACACATGGTAAGTCTGTCATAAAGCTTATCCTTTCTCATGGTCTTCAATACAATTCTCAAGTGATCTTCATGTTCTTCATTTAACTTTGAATAGACAAGATTATCATCTATAAAGAATACAAAAAACTGATCAAGATAGTCTCTAAAGACTCTATTCATTAGATCCATGAAGATATAAGGGCAATTAGTAAGACCAAATGGCATAACTATAAATTCATAGTGTCCATACCTTGTATGGACAGTCGTCTTTGGTATATCCTCCCTTTTGACCTTTAATTGATGATACCCTGAACAAATATCAATCTTGGAAAAGTATTGAGCTCCGCGTAGTTGGTTAAATAACTCATCAATGCATGGGAGAGGATATTTGTTCTTGATAGTGATCTTGTTAAGTTCTTGATAATCAATTTAGAGTTTCATTGATCCATCTTTCTTCTTAACAAAAAAACAAATGCTCTCCAAGGTGATGCAATAAGGCATATGAATCCCTTATCAAGATTCTCTTGGAGTTTCTTATTCAATTCCTGCAACTCAATTGGGGCCATTCTATAAGGTGTCTTTGAAATAGGTAAAGCACCCGGTATGAGTTCTATTGAAAAATAAACTTCACGATTTGGTGGAAAACCAGAAAATTTCTCCATAAAGACATCATTAAAATATCGTACAATGGGTATATTCTTAATCATGAGTTTCTCTCCAACCATTTGAGATAAATAACCTTCATTTAGTGGAATCAAGACCCATAAGATGGAAGAAATTTCCACTGGAAGGTTATATTCATCCTTGCATCGATAGACGATCATAGATTGATCTGGAATATGAAATGTGGCTTCCCTTATTTGGAAATTGATATGAGATCCATATAAAGAAAGCCAATTCATGCCAAAAATCACATCAAATTCCATTATACGAAAGATCACAAGATTTATAGGAATAACTTTCCCACAAACTTCAATCGGAGAAGAATTGTAAACTTTTTAAGCAACCGTTGTGCCATTAGGGGTTGTCACAGCTAACTCAACCTCTAATTGTTGAGGTAATACGACGATACCCTTAGAAAATTATTTAAAAATAAAAAAGTGGGTGGATCAAGAATAAAAAAAACATTTTCTACTTTAGAGTGGATGGTAAGTGTACCTTTCACCACTTCATTATTGTAATCCACATCACCGATAGAAAATGTGAATTTCTTTTATGTTTGGCTTTAAGAGTTTGTTGACGTTGATCATCATAAAAAACCCTTGGATTAGGGCATTGATTGGCATAATTCCCCATTTCCATGCACTTGAAACATTGAAGTACAGGAGGTGCATTCTGTGCATCCCTTTCTTTGTTCACATCATTAGATAGCTTCTTCCGAATATTTTGACATTCAACTGCCCGATGACCTTCTTTTCCACATTTGAAACATTTACTTGTCATGTTAAGAAAATTACCTCCATGTTTCTTCCCAAACTTTTAGCATAAGGTAAAACTCATCTTCTTTTCAGTGTGGTCTTTAGATTTCCCTTTGAGTTCCATTTTCCTCTTCTTATCAAACCCATATGACTAATGGATTACTCCAATTTCCATCTCAACCTCGAGAGCACAACGAACAATTTCTTCATAGCTGTTGAAGTCCCTTATGGATAATGCCCTTCGGAGACTTGGTTTTAAGTCGCTAAATAATCGATCGATCTTACTCTCTGGTTGGATAATAATACTAGAAGCGTACCTTGAAATACTTTTAAAATGTTCTTTGTAGGTAACAACGGATTCATCATCCTTTTGATTTAGTTCAAGAAACTCCTTTTCCATCTTTTTTCAAAGAATATGAGGGAAGTACTTATTGAAAAATAAGTTCTTGAACTCATCCCATTATATGGACTCAATTTCAACCCATTGCCTCATATTCTTAATAAGATTCCACCATTGATCAGCTTCACCTTCCAAACGATATACTACTAAGATGACTTTATCATGTTCAGAACATTGTAGAACATAAAATATCTTTTCAGTGGTACTGATCAATTTTTCAGCCACTAATGGACTAGAAGTCCCACTGAATGAAGGTAGACGATGCCTCATGAAGGATTCAATAGAATGTTTCTCATTCCTTTTCTCGTTTGGAAGTCCTGTATGATTCATATCTTGATAAAGTTGTGTGATCATGGCTACAAGATTTTGCATTCCATCTCCCATAACGTTTGGTTGCTCAGGGGGACAATCATTTCATTTCTCATCGCATTCAGCATTAACACGGTTCCTTCGAGTTCCAGCCATTGACTAAAACCAAGAAGCATAGTGTGAGAAATACTAATCATAATAGGAAAACCAAATAATCAAGAATAAAATTTTACACTTTAGGTCTTGTCATAGGTTGTTCATGGCCATTTCTAAAACACTAATTTTGTGCTTTATGCTTAGACATATCCTTAGAGTTCTTACAAAGGCTTTCACGTCCTAGTTTCCAAAGGTTGACTATATCTTTCCTCTGATACCAACTATAACGACCCATAATTTACATAAATTGTTATTACTTCAGAATTGAAGCACACTTATAACAAAATATAACAAAACTATGAAAGGACCGTATAGGTATAGTGTCTTTAGAAACTAGGAAACATAAACAACCGGTTCATAAATCATCAAAATTGTCTCCAGTTTATTTCATCATATCTAGAGTCCCTTTTTTGCATATCCTACTTAATACCCTTCTTCTTGACTTGGGGAAAATAAAACATACAAAAGGGTGAGCTCAAATGCTTATTATGGTAAACGAAGGAGATATCAATTATATCATATTCATAAGAACATAACATTTTTAAAATCTTATCCTGCAAAAGAGATCATAATATCTTGACATGGGATATATCATAGTAGTGAAATTTAATCCCAATAATCATAACTTAAAACATGAAACTTTTTGGAACACACACATAATCATAGAAAATCATTTCTTATTAGTCAAGACTCATTTCCAGGACTATCATAGTGGAAAAGTCCATTTCTAAACCGAGTTCACTCCTCGTTTCAGTCCAGTATCACTGAACCGGACTAACCCACCATTCTAGCCATGTCTATATCATGAGATATAAATCTTTACCCAATGAATTTGAGGGAGATATAGGTCCCACCCATCTCATAATAAAACCATTCTTATATGTGTCACAAAATCATAGCATAACCCATGTAATAAAAATGGGATTCTTAAACATCATTCCATCACAACATAATCCATATAAGATAAAAGGAATTTATAAAAATAATTCCATAATAACATAATCAAATCAATTAAAAAATAGGGATACAAACAGAAACCTATATTATCATAGATGGAAAATAATTTTGATAAAACACTTGAACTCCATTCTTGAGGAAAATATCCTTTCTACTTCAAAAACATTTTTCCTTTCTTAACATGTCATACAATTGAAAACTAATAGAAGTTGATGAAAAATAAACTTGAAAACCTGTAAAATAAGATTTATAGAAATAATTTTCTATGAAATCATAAAAATCCAATCATTTCGTATAAGTTAAAGAAACATTCTTCTCGTATTTTGGCCAGAAAAGTCAAAATGTACCGCGTACTGAAAACGACAAAAGATTAATTTCATACCTTTTACTAAAAAAAACTCACCAATAGGTAAAATTGGTTTTAAACAATTTTAGGATGATAGAAATAATATTTCATATTTCAGAAACATGGATATTGATGATAAATATTCCCCAGTAAATTCTGATGTATAAACAATATCGGATAAAAATGAGATTGTGAGATTTTCTCATACCTTAGGTCCGATTTGCTTCATACGTATCCGAACATCTTGTATAATGATTTAAATAATGTCATTGAATTATTATAGAATCATATTCATTGTTATTATATCATATATGGTCATATTGTTATCTTCTAATTAGAAATATTTCATTGCTACTTGTTATTCGTGTGTTCATTGCTTTATGTTCTTATGCATGTTTTTTCGAATAAATTATTATTCTTATTTATAGGTTATAGATACCTCATTTACATAATGTTATTAGTGTAATATATATCATATTTATTCATTCAATTAATTTATATAATCATTATTCAATTAAGATCATGTAGAACAAGTCACATCACATCGTGGAGACGGTAGGCCGTACGTATGCACAAGAGATGATATCGTTCCCATGATCATGAATTGTATTGAAGTGTATGTATACTATTTTAGAATCAATATCAATTTAAAATAATCATATATAGTTATTATTTACACCATTATACCCATCCATGTAAGGTGGTGGTGGAAAACAGATTATACAACGGCGTGGAGACGGTATTCTGTACTTATGCACACGCCTTGATTTTATTTTTCGTAGGATGGATATAAAGTGAAATAGGGTTGTTTCATATTTATAATAAATATCAGTATATGAGTGATATTGATGTTATTACATCATAATGAAACAACTAAATTTGAGGAAGTAGAAGAAGAACTAAATTTGAAATAATCAGTAACAGATATTACCTCTTCTTTGACACGCCTCTTAGAAACCTCCTCTTAGGGCACTAAAATTGGTCTCTAAAGAAAACCAGGGCCTCTAATATGTTTCTAGGGAAGTTTATAATGGAAATTGGAATGGGTTGGATGAGATTTAAGGCTCAAAGTTGTGTAAAGTGGAGAGGGAGGAGGTTCCCTTTTATAAGGGTGGAGAGGGGCACCTTTGGAAACCTCAAAAAATTAATTTATAATAAATCAAAACCCACTTAAAAACCACCAAAAATGACTCATATTCAAATATTATATGATATAGGGTTTTAATCTCATCATCCAATAAAATTTAGACATTTTGGAAATTTATTTTAAACATTATCAACTTGATTTATCCTCATATAATCCATTTCATTTTATTTGTGGTAATAAGATTCCAAATTTTAAATTGTTATAAATAATTTCTTATGTGTTGTGTATTATCCATTATTGGATAATTTATGACATTTTAGACCTTATAAATTTTAATTTATAAATTTTAAATATTTTTGTGATTTTTAAAACAATTTTATATTATGTTATTTTTATAAAATAATAATAGTGTCAATTTTGTAACTATTCATTTATTTGAGTTTTAATAAAATCTACATAGAGGATATATTAAAATTAAAATATTTAATAGATTCATAACATTTAAAATTTATCTAGAAAATTAGTGGAGAACATTAAATATTTTATATAATATTTATATTTTTAAAACCATTTATTTGATATTTCAATCAATAAAATAATTTCAACATCATTATTGTGTCACCTTTAATGATAACTATTTAATCCCTATAAATTATAAATAAATTCACATTATGTAGATAATTTTATTATATTTTTGGAGACTATTAATGTTATAAGTTTCATGAAGTTTATCACTAAATTAAAATTATTATACTTATATGATTTAAGAGAGTGACATGTTGTCACTTTCTTTAGTTTTAATAATAATTACACCTTTTCCATGGACAAAGGTCCATTAAATGAATCTATTCCAACCCTTAGGTGATATTGTTCTACTTTTATTCATATAATATAATTTTGGAAAGTGTCAGGGTAATTTTACAATCTTATTTTTACCCTTAATTATCCGATTTACCTTTAACTGCAGTAAATAAAAATTCCATAGTTACTATTCAAAATATATAAAAATATAATATTAACCTATTAAAATAATTTGGAACCACTTAATTCAAATATGGAATCAATTTTTCAAAATTCAAAACATAGATGATCCAGTAATTAATTTAAAATTAATCCCGTTGTAAAGAAAATGGGTTTTAAAAGTTAAAACCCTGCCAAAGATTGAAATGTTTTTACTTATGAATTCAATGTAAAATTAATGGTAATGACAGAAATTATATTAAATGGTAAAAATATATTCTATTTATAATTTAAAATCATTCAATATTATAATTTAACCATATAATTTATTGTGATGAAAAAAGTTGTTTTTAATTAATATAAAGCGTGTTTTTACTATTTATAAAAATATGAAAGTTATCAGAATAACAAGAAAAATTTATCCAAAGTAAATTTTTTATATCCTGATTCCAATTAAGAATTTTATATTTTTAAATTGAAATTATAAACATGTTAAAATCTATATTTAAGTTGGGTGCACCATCAAAAGGCGACAACACTATATTTTTGGGAAAATACTAATTTTACCCGAAAAATTTATTTTGTTCTCATAAAATGTTCTAGAAAATGTGTAAGATGAATAATAATGTTATAAAATTCAAAATTTAGTTAATAATATTCACAACGGCTAGTCCATGATAATATTATAATAATATATCATTGTTTAGTGGAACTCGGTATTGCGTACTACAAACGCTATTGAGGAAGGTTGTGATTGCGTGTAACATAAGCCAAAACAGTGTTGTGTGTAGTGAAATATTACTTTGGTGTTGTGTACAACATAAAAAAAATTTCTCATAAAATCCCAGGGTGTTACATTCTATGTCGATACTAATGTTCTAAAATTGATGAATGTCTTATGAAATAATTAGAATTTTTTAACAGTAGAAGTGATGGAGAGTTTTGAATTTGAGGAAGTTGAACTTTTTTATAAAGCATTGACCATCCAAGCCATTATATTGTCCAATCCATTAAATTGTCTAATTCATCGGATGAACAATTCATAAGGATAATTCATCATTTGGGATGTATAGAATAAATATGCCATTTCTAACATCAGTACATATTATGAGGCATTCCATTGATCAATTAGAGGCATGAAAGTTTGTGAACGTAGATAAGTAATTGGAGTTTGTTGTGGCTGATTCATATAAAGAAGTTATTGGCTGATTATATAGATGAAGATAAACCAGTCCATAAACCATTTTCATTAGGTTGTATTGTATTTAAATTGGGACATGTGTAAAATATTTCATATATTGTTCTCTTTTAATTGGGTTAAGAGAAAAATAATAAATCTATTGATTATTTCTAACGAAGTGGTGCCGAATCATTGGACTAACACCCAAAATGATCCTTCAAAGCGAGGAAGAGAAAGTTCCATCAAACTTGGCTGGACACCAATAAATTCATCAGAAATAGGACTATTAGTCTGAATAAAATAAGAAAAGAGAATTGTAGAAATTTTTGTAAAGAGGTTTAGAAGCCGATATAGAAGTATTGTTGTGGGATGATAACATATTTAGATGTTATGAATATATTTATGAAAAATTAAGGAAACTAAAATATAACTAAGTATCAATGATGTTTTTTATAGAAAGGTTTAAAAATTTTATTTATAATAGTTGGTACAAAGCATCGAAAGGAGTAGATTATTTTGACTTGGTTCAGAGCATAATAATGAAAAGGTATTTACTTTTTAGATGATCAATTGGCATGAAACAAAACAATGAAGAATCCACTCTAGTACATATGTCATTATCATAATGAATATATTGGAATGACATAAGTATCAAACTGAAAAATTGTCAAAATGTTTGAAACCGAGTGAATTTTTTGACAATTTGATATGTTTCAAAAAGAATAAATAATTGATGATAAGAGTTGAAGAAGTTAAATATGGAGATGAAATGAAGTATAACATCAGGTTTCATGAAATTTGGTTAAGCGGGAAAAGTTTTTAGATTCCATTCTAAACAAAATTTGGCGCACCTATAAATGGAATAGAGTATATTTTACTTTATGATGGATCAGAACATTTTTTACATACGGACCAATAGAGATAAGTTATAATGTTTTAGTGTGAATAATTTTTCACACATAGTTTTCCTTTGGAAGTTTTATAGAGAAAAGATGAAGATGGAAGATAATATTTATTAGTTTCCATATCATTTCGAGCTATCAAACATAGTTTTCAGGATAGATTTTGAAGGGGGTCCAACATTGTTTCTGAAGTATTCTATCAGACTTATATTTCTAGACTGAGCAATTTGATTGAGGAATTATACTAGGATATCAGAATGAGTATCATTAAAAATTCCAGAGAAGTTGTTACCTTCTATAGGATAGGAATGTGAATATTTTTTTGAAAGTTATCAAAAGTGAAAGTTGATAAGGTAGAATAATAACATGTTTGGAACTCACTAGTGAATGTTTCATTACTTGTTACAAAAACTTGAATTATGTCATTCATGCAACTTGAACCACATTAGCTTTTGTATTGAACATAGTGGTACCCATGATTAAGGGTATATATTAATTATTTTATCCATACCAAGGATTTTTTTCTAGTGGATTTTGTGGTAATGTATTGTTTCCAAACCGTACCAAGGATGTAGAAACTCTTTTTGAGTACTGAACCATGTAAATAGTTGTGTTCTTATGGATGTGTGAATATTTTGTTTTCTGTAAAGTGGAAATTATGTAATAGGAGGGAAATGTTGTTTCAAAATAAAGGAATATTAAAAGAAAATACTATCACTCATTCACCCCATATTAGTGATATATTGATCATGGGTGGGAATTATCAATTGGTATAAGAGAGTTGGTTCCTTTTTTTCTCTTTATTGAAGTATTTTAATTATAAGTTGTTATGGAAAATATGAATCATATGAACGATAAAGGGATTTTGATCTTCAATTATAGGAGTTATCATGTCTAAAAGGATATAACACTTCCATATCTTTTATCTCTTGGTTATGATGTTGTAAAGCTTCTACAGATGGTGCCCCCCTGTATTGAGAATTATCCTCTTACAACTGGTGATATGGAAAACCTTCGGAATGATGGAAGAGAAAAAAAGGATTTACACTCATCACTACCTAAAAGTGAGTGGCATATAGTGAAGGGAGTTTCAAATTCCAAAGGTATATTAGATAAGTTTAAGAACATTTATGATGGAAATATAAAATGTAATTTGGAAAAGATACAAATCTAGAGGATGGAGAATGAACATCTTTAGATTTGTGAGGGCGAATTTGTGGGTAAATTCCATACAAGGTTGAGTGTTGTTATTGGAACCATAATATTTCATGGTGAGAAACAAAAGAATAAATTATTGTTCAAAAGATATTTAGAATTGTTACGAACATGTTTTATTCCAATATTTCTTATTTAGAGGACATAGATCTTGAAACACTATCTCTATAAGACCATTATAGTACTATTATTACTTATAAAATAATAAGGGAGAATGTTATGAAAGGAAAAAAAATCAATAAATAAATTTCATTTATTTATGATAAGAAATAAAATTCTAAGATGATTCTTGAAGGAGATGAGGTAGGTGATTCTGAATTTAAAAATGATGTCAGTAACAATCTTGATAAACTTTATCCTTGTTTTCTAAGATTGTTAAAAGAGGTAAATTAAGGTATAAATGGAAACATAAATTAATTTTTTTATATGCAGATCAATTGGGAGAATTATTTCCAATTTTACTCAATAATGGGATTAAGAAGAAAGTTATAGACAATAAATAAGTCCAAGAAGATATTGGAGAAAACATGTTAAAAAATCATACTCCAAAGGAATGTATAAGAAGTTCTATATTCCCAAAAAGAGAATATTTATATCTAAAAATTATTATTGCAAAGTAGAAAATGATATATTCATTAACTTTTATTAAGAAATCACATTTATTAAACTAATTAGTAATTAATTACTTTCTAGTGATGAAATTAGGTTTTTTCAAGAAGAATAAACTATGTTAGAGTTTCACTTGAAAGGGGAATTGAAATAATGCATGGGAAATATTTAAAGGATTGAAACAAAAATCAAGAAATTGAAGAAACTATTTTTGAAAATGAATATTCAAGAATTTTCCCTTGAATATAAATTTATATTACTTGAAGAGGCTGATTTTTTAAATAACTATATTTATAAGGAAAATAATCCTAATGATAATATTGAAGTAATTTTGAAGTGAAAGGAACAAGAGGTGAAACTCATCCCAAAAAAACTTTCTAAAGCTTATAATAGAGTTAAAATATCTATATTCTATGTTAGTGAATGTTCTAGAAAGGGAAAGACCAATATAGATCAATATTTTCCTTCAAAGGTTGAGAATAAACTTGGAGATGTTACTAAAAATAATAAAGATGAGAATGTGATGTATACGGCCAAGGTCAACAAAGTAGGATGTTCATAATTTTTTAAAAATTTGGGGTCTGAAAATAAAGATCATAATACTTATAATTATGATAAGGTTGGAAAATATTTAAATTAAAGAAGAAAATTCCAACTGATTATATAATATTTTTGGTTTCAATAACATTCTAAAGAGAAAGATAATAAGGTTGCTAAGAAAAAGGTTCACAATTTTAGAGTGTATGAAAGCTACATAGGGAAGTATTACTTCTATGGGTAATGAAAGTATTGTGGTGGATTTATTAATATGAAAAATATAAATTTGTTTAATAAACATCATTACAACTTTTCCAAGTGTTATATAAGGGAAATAATTAGGGGTTTCAATTATCTTAATGGAAGAATTCCGAGAAGGGTTTTTTAAAGTATAGAATAAATACACAAGATGAGTTTGTAATGAAAGAGTGCTTATTTATCTGAAAAAAATAAGTTGACATGGAAATAATTTTATAAGAACCATACAAATTAGTATAAGAAATAAAGATGAAAAATATTTTTGAATATGTGAGAAAATTAGATAAAAATATATCAACAAATTATGGTTTAAATATTTAGAGAAGATGGGTGGGATTTGAGAAAGAATGTAATGATACTAAAACTTGTGTCAATATTTTTCCAAAACCAAAGTAAATAATGGAATTTTTTTTCAAAATCAATGTAATTTTTTTTACTAATATTTAAAAGAAGTTGACATCCAAATTATAAGAATCTATAGATTTAAATAATCTTGTTGCAAAATTTGAGAATTATGAACATAAAGAAGAAAAATCATCCAATGAAAAATCCAAGAAGAAGAATAAAAATACAAAATTGATAAAGGTCACTGAGTACTAATTTTGATTCTAGGAAACTATTTTGGTTCTTCCTTATTTCCAAAATAATTATGCATTTTTACTATCTTTTATGGAATTGAATGAGATTAAATAAGGAAGATATTTTTTGAGTACCATACTATTCTTTAAAAAAATTAATGAGGTTAAGAAAAATGGGTTTTTGAATGTTATGTTTGCACATATGAACTTTCTTATTTTTTTGTTGATATGAGTGAAGGTTACTTTTATCTTAACCAAATATTATCATGTTTTAACTAGATTTGAGAATGTAGAAAGAGACATGAAAATGATTCACATGAAAAATCTGTTATGGACAACATTGATAAACTTGATTACACACTCTGATTTTTTATACTGATTTCACCAATATAGAATTATATATTTTTTAATTAAAGGATATTTGTTAATAAACTCATGTTATACTTATATTATTCTGAATAATAGGTTCATGATTTTTAGATTAATAATATTTTTTTGTTAGTGGTCCCTTTTAATTTTATTATCAATACGTGGGGTAGATAAAGAATAAGAGGAAAAAAAATAATTGGAAGAAGAGATGAAGGAGGATTTTGAGTTTATAATACATGGATAATACATATAGGTTAGAATAAAAGTATGTGAGAAAAGAAAACAACATGTGGTATTGTTGTGATATAATGATCTGGGTATTGAAAACATACACAAAGTGGGGAGATTGTGAGGAACAAGTAGTGTTTTGGTTGTATTTTTTGTCATTATATCAATATGTTTATTATGTTTACGAATGTATGTATGTTTATAAGGTATTATAAATACAGATAAAATAAGGCCGTGTGTGAGAATTTTTTAATCGGATCTAGAACATCGACATGGAAATCAGACCCAGACAATTAGAATGATGCATTAGAACCAGTTCATCAGCATTGGTTCAACAGATCATAACATTTAAAATGATAATAAGAAGATAAAAAGTAATAGAACATCCAAACTATATCTTATAATGATTTTATGATAATGAAGATGTCATAAATCAAAATTTTTCTTTGAAACATGTGATACGTCCTTATAAAAGAAAGGGGTAGAACATGTGATTCCAATTAATTTAAGGTTTGAATAGAAAGAAAGAAGACACTAGAAGTATGATAAGTTATAATAATTTCCAATGTAAGTTGGAAGATTATAGATGGATAAACATATTTTATAAGTCATGAATATTTTATGACATAAGAAGATGTTTATAAAGGGAGAAAGGTGAAAGCATTTTGAATTTATTGAAGCTGATATTTTACTGAATCACTGAATAAATAGTCCATAATAATATATGATTGAGCAAATGAAAAATTTATAAGGATCCATCTTCTGTTAGGAATTTGGAATAAATATTTTATCATCAACACTAGTCTATCAGATGTAGTATAACACTAATCAATCATAGGTAAGAATGTCTATGAACACAGATACTAATGTTTTGTTTTTTTGGGTATAATGTGTTTAATGAAGTTAGAGACGGATAAACCATACGAATATCAACAATTTAGTCAACCATTTTCATCATCTTGAACTTCATTTCAATTGAGAAAATAGGAAAAGAATTCATACTTTGTTCTCTTTAAATTGTGTCAATAAAAAATTAAAAAACTGTTAATTATTTATTAAGAAGTGGTACCAAATCATCAGACTATAACTAAAAATGATCCATCAGAGTTAGTAAGAGATCAATCCATTAGATGTGGTATAACACTGATAAAGTAATCAGAAGAAGGATCATTGATCTAAAGAAGAGAAGAAAATTATTCTTATGGAATTTTTTGTCAAGAGGTTTTGAAGCCGGTGTTGAAGTGTTGTTGATGGGTTCTAAAATCATTATAAACGGAGATTATCATAATTGAAAAATAGTGGAAAATGAAGTCTAAAAAACTATAAACAATGTTTATTTAAGAATAGTTTAAATTTTTTAGGTCTAATATGTAGTATGGTGCATCATAATGATAAATTTATTTTCAGTTGGTTTGGAGCATCGTAATTAGAAGTTAATTAATTTTCATATGATAAAATGGTATGGAGAAATGTAATAATGAATATGGTGTAGTACATATTTATTCATTGTAATTAAGAAATAATAATTACATATGTATCATACTAAATAATGGTTAGAGTGATTGAATTCAGCTAAAGTTATGAGAATATTTGGGAAATTTTGAGAATAATCAAGAAGTTTTGTTAAGAGTTGATGAAGAAAAATATGAAGTTGAAATGAAGAATAAATTCCTATTTTGAGAATTTTTTTTTAATGTGAAAACTTTTAAGATTCCATATAAAACAACATTTTAAGCACCTATAAATTGAAGCGAGTAAATTTCACTTTCTAATGGATTGAAACACTATTCACATGTAGATGAAGATATTGAGCATTAAAATTTTAGTGAGAATAAGATTACAGATAATGTTTTCCTAAGGTTGTTTTCTAGACAAAAGAATAAGGAAGATAATATTGAGTGGATTGCAAATCATATTGAGCTATCAAACACAATTATCTAGATAGAGTTTGAAGGTGGTTCAGAATTGTTTCCATGTTATTCTGGAAGACTAATATTTGCATACCAAGAAATTGAACTGAGGAATTAGACTAGGATATCAAACTAAGTATCATTAAAAAGTATATATAAGTTCATACCTATTTATCAGTAAAAAAGTGAAGATTGTTTCAGGTTTATCAAATGTGAAAGTTTACTAGGAAGCATAATAATTTGTCTGGAACTGACTATGGAAAGTTTCATGACTTGTTACACATGCTTGTATTACACTGTTCGTTCTACGTAAACAACCTTCATTATTTTATTGAACATAGTGATACACATGTTTAATGATATATCTTACTTTTTTTATCCACAAAAATGATTGTTTTCAGCTGGATTGTGAGGTATTGGATTTTTTCCAAACCTTACCAAGGACATAGATACTCTTGTTGAGTAGCGAACCTTATAAATACTTGGGTTCCTTTATATGTGTGAATGTTTTGTTTTTAGACAGGTGATAATTTATTAACTTGAAGAAAAGGTTGTTTCTAAAGAAATTAAACTTAAAAGAAAAATGAATCACTATTTCTCACCCTATCAGTGATACATTTATCCTGACCTAGAACTATTAGGGGCTAAAATTTGATTAATGCTTTGATTTTAATTACTAGATTCAGAATAAAATAGATTGGTTGTTGATATAGTTAGAGGAAAATGAGACTCATAATACTTATATATGATTCATTATAAATTTAATATAAAAGGCCCCATCATGATGGTTTATGTTAGATATATTCATCCATGTCACATGATGTTAAACTGTATGACACCAATGTCCTTGATGCATGACTCAAAATCAAAAAGTATATCATCATAGTAGCCAAACATTAAACTACCTATCCCAATTACACTCTATATTAAACTAAACATATTATATTTATTCCTTATATTATAATTTTAAAATTAAATAGATATATCCAATTTGTATGTCTAAACCTGCCATTTACATATAATACAAATCTTTCTAGAAGGTTTACAATGAATGAGTTTACCAACACACGATGAGTTATATTAAAAAAACCCTACATTTGGATAGGGTTATCTCACCTTATCAAGTAATTGGAACAACATCTACATTAGGGTTCCTCCCTTATCAATCTAGGACACCAATCCCTTTTGTTATTAACTCAATACACATGATTTAGATCTATACATAAAATTAAATCACCCATCCTCATGTAAGAGTATGATATATATAGGGATCATATTATAAGATATAAATAGGGATTGATTCCAAAACTTTTGGGATACATAGTGATGTTAGGAGTATGTATGCTAGACCCATCTAAAAATTCAGTTTCGTCCCACGGTTCTAGGTCAATTTAGAATCATGGTTCACTCTATATATTTTGAACCATTATTAAAATAAGAAAAATTCACTTCCCAACATATGACATAGATCCATGTGATAAAATTTCCACCAATAACTACATGTGTATTTATTTCTATACGTATAGGATATGTTGTGACAGATTGAAGTACTAAACTGGGTCTAGTCAAAAAATTGAAATCACCCACCTTGTATTGGTAACTAATCCCCACTCTTTCATGTTGTGTATTTTCATTCCTCAAATTTAACATGTGTTTTATACATTTTTGTTGGTAATAAAATCCATGAAAATATAATCTCAATCCTATACAACATAACTTTAATCTTCATTACATAATGTACTCATCACATAATGTATACCTATATAACATCATCCTAGTTTCATGGAACAAAACTGTATGAATACATCCACACCATTAATGATAAATCTTACAATGTGTGTTGAAAATTCATCAGTCAAGTGATATTTTTTTGTATAAGTAATCATCAATTTCTTATTATTTCTCACATCAAGCATGTGCCATGTGAGCTTAGAGGTCTTGGTGTATCACTCCCATGAGAACGCCTAAGAGAACCATGACTAAAGGGAGTGTATGGTCCATCCCATAATAGCTTATAATTCTTAGGGTGGCCTATTATTAATGGATTAATTTCCCAAAAAATAAGAGAAAAATATTTTTCCGAATCCTTCACACAAAATCTTATTATTCTTCAGGATAATAATACCACATTTACATATATTTGAACTTGATCGATGTAGGAAATTTATCTTATAAAACTATGTGTTTATTGATTCTCATATCATGGTATAAGTAGTGATACCCAATATTATAATTCCAAGATTAACCAAAAATACATTATAATTTACCAATGGTGCACAAGCTCTTATCAATTCACATGGGGTCAAAAAAGTCAATTTTGATAAATTTAATCTTCTCTGTTCTTATCCTCCTATTAACACTTAAAATTTCATGACGTAGTCATATTTATCTCATAATGTTAAAATAAATGATACATGTCATTGTATCATGACATTAAACTGAACAACATGAATCGTAACTGAAGTTCATT
This sequence comes from Viscum album, assembly GCA_963277665.1. Lineage (NCBI taxonomy): Eukaryota > Viridiplantae > Streptophyta > Magnoliopsida > Santalales > Viscaceae > Viscum > Viscum album. The sequence goes on from OY728152.1 coordinate 2,093,864,420, forward strand.
AAACCACATGAAATGGGTCCCAATTTCATGATAACAAATTGCATAACCCCTCAGTCCACCCTTCACACCCTTAAAACTTCTTAGTGTATCCCATATTTTTGATCCTAATCATCATCTTACCAAAAGGCCATACCAATATAAGAACTATCAATACACGATCTTTTCAACATGTTCTATCGTAATTAAAAATAAAATATTCCCCCTTCTTCTTTGTATTTGAGCCATATCCAGACATGGATTATCTTATAAGAGTTACATGTGACATTATTCACATATTATTGATATATATACAGTACTGAAAAATAATGTTATACTAATAGAAACATACAATCATTTTGGAATGAACCATTGTTATAGGTATCATAGAGAGACCCTGTAATAATGTTTTGATCGAAACCTTTGGTATATGTAAGTAAATGAGACCCTATACCAACAGATTTTGAAAAACCATTCATACATGTACCATAGAGTCATCCTATACCAACTGTTTTGAGAACCATTGGTATAAGTAATCTAATTTTATAAATTAGTTTTTTCATATAACATTAAATTCTTAAAAATTTAAATTAATTTTTAATATATATATAAATAAAAAATTACATTTAGAAAAGTCATTTTAATTTAATGGATAGGTTGTTGAAATATGATTGGGTGGTGCTGGGTCTGTAACATAGAATAAATTTTTTTACATTACATATGCCAATAGTTTTTGGAAACCAGTGGTACAGGTTTTTCATATGATATATACCAACAGTTATGGAACCCTTGGTATAAGTTACCTATACTGATGGATAATAACACAACCGACCTCTAAACTGCTTGTATAGGATTTATTTCAAGCAGTGATAGTAATTCCCAGTTCCTTCATCCTATGTATACTCTTATTTTATACATTCATATTTTGTTCTAATTACATGACTTTAAACTGCATTGAATATAAGTCATTGTTTCATGAAGCTAAACCACAGGACATTAGGTCATAAATGCATGACCTCAAATTTTAATATAGTCTGTACCACATGAAATTAAACTATGAATTACATGATCTAACCCATAATAACATGAACTACTCATAGAGTCTATGAATAGATAATATTAATCAATGGATATGATTCCCCCAATATATCCCAAGTCCCACATCTATTCCTTATGTGGTCAAATTTAACATCACTTTCAATAAGGGTTCATTCCTCAAACCTGAATATTCTATAAAACATAAGACGGTGTATCCATGACCTATCCCAAATCCTTTTATACACAACCTCATACACTTAACCTACTTTATATTTTTTCATTTCTAAATCTCCCAAAGCCTTAGGAAGAGATAGCCCCCTTGGAAACCCAAAACAATGCATAAATCATACTGGTTTCCCATTTTCATAGAAATATTGGTAATACTAATTAGTTAATCTAAAAGGACCCTAACATGAATTGATCATGAAAAACATAGTTTCCTTTTATCTACAATGTATCCCATAGAGAATGTTTTTTTCATGGAAGAAAATTACACCTTAACCCCATAAGCTATTTTCTTGTAGTGAGACCTTGGTTTTCACCACTACTAGTGGTTAACCAACATCCACAAGTTATCATCCAATCATCCTTGACTTAGACATATAGATATGTGATATACTTTATAAATTTTACCATGTTCAAAGGGACCAAATACATTTATATGTTTTATGCCTTAATACTTTATAGATTCTATTGTGTAAAGTCCAATTAGTATGATCATAAACTGTGATATTATTAGTGTACCCTATATGACTCTAAAATACATAGAGTGGTCCATTACATGAGACTCACATTCCTTAACTATGAGTAAGATATATGTTAGAGGCCCCAAAATATGGTTATTTTTCTATAAGCTTATTCAATAATGAAAATTTCTGCTGTGTTCTAACATCTCGCACCAATGAAGGGTTCCTAAAAATATTCTTTTCATAATATTAATGTTTATTCACAACAACCATTTCACATGATGTTAAACTACATAACATAATATCTCCATCACTACAGAACATCATAGTCATTTTCATGCAACTTTAAAAATAATGACATATTGTCTATCCTATAAGACTGTAACGTACTTATTGTGCCTCATATTTCTGATCCTAATATTTATCTATCTTAAAGTCAAATATATTGTAAGAAATATTAGCGCATGGCATTCCACATATTAAACTATAATAAACATTGAAAATTTCCCCACCCTATATGTGAGCTAGATCTATACAGGGACCATATATTAGAATTTTTTTTGGCTGGATTTTATTTATCACAAGATATATACTAAAAACGAATATCTTATCCTCAAACCATTCAAAAATTATATCTAAAGAAAATACATCTTTTAACCTTTTTTGGGGCCACCCCATATTGACCGAGTTTCCCCAATTGCCCAATATTAAGAATAAACTCAATTTTCATCCCATAAATTTGAGTTTAATTTTTACAGAATAGGATCTATAAGATACATAAGTAGAATTAATTATACTACCTTGGGATATGTAGTGATTCATGGATCTCCTATCCTAGGTCTATCTATGATCTTACATCCCATTCTTCGATCCAAGAACCATGGCCTAAATATATTTTTATTTTTTACTTAACCCTATCAATATTAGTAATGGGGTTTCATTCTCATTTGGCTTACCTTATCCCAATTAATAGGTAGAATACCTTATATTCTGATGAAAGTTGTTTTTCCTTTAACCCAGTGGTACTTATCCAAAGCTTTACGAACATAAAATATAAAACTTAATGGTATTAATTAATATACATTAAATTGAAAATAAAAAGAGATACGAAGTCATGTGAGGTTAAAAACCCATAAGGATCATATTGAGAAAAAATTGATGCCTCTACTTTCTAATCCATTACTTATCTTGGGCTACAAAAATTTTAGGGTATGATATGAATAATTTACAAATATCGTGGGTCTCACTATATGTCTCTTTCAAAAGTTGAATTACACTCATTATCCCACTTGTTCTCTACAAAATTTGAGTGGATATTCCTTGACCCAGTAATGTAGTATTAAGATGATATATTGGTAAATTGTTTTTCATGAAAATAACAACTTTTCACAACAATTAGATCACCCCTTTAATTGATTATATGATAAAATATTTCATGTTATATATCTTATCACTAATAATGTAACCAATTAATGTTTGTGTAACCATTATAGTTCTAAAACCGCTCTTGGGTATCCTTTTATCCATGAACCAAATTTATTTCTTTGATATGTAAGTAAATACCATCTAGTTTTTTGAGTCAAAATACTCATCATGGAATACGAAAACCTTGATATGATTAATGATTTTGGATCCCTCTTTCATCACAATATTGGTAATAGAGAGACTGGATGATCTAGACAGACCCTTCTAGGATTTTAGGGTGAAAAAAAGTTTCCATTGAGCCAATGTATAACCCATATGGGATGTTTTAGTCCTAATAAAAAGGCCCCCCTCAACCCCATACAATATCTATGGATTTTATATGACACTATTTTCCACCATTATTAATAGTCAAACTACTCCCACTAGTATCTATTTACCATTTACTCAAGAATTCTTAGATTATTATTTACACTTTCCATAAACCAACATTCAAGTAGATTTAGATACCCTTTCAGTTACTCATTTAAGCATCACAATCAATTTTAAAGAAATATTACGACATCCAAATCTTGTGTCTCTTCATGTTTATTCAAGAATATATTGTTTGGGAAAAATTTTATTGAGTTAAGATACTCTATTTGTTATTTATTAAGGCCTTGAGTCCAGATTCTCTTATTTTCACATTTCTATTGGGCACACAGTCTTAGTTTCATGATCTGAAACTCTATGAAATAATTGTTAAAACATTATTACTATAAATAGAATAATCCCATTTTTAGGGTCATCTATGATAACAGTAGGCCCTCATTCATTTTGGAATTTTCCTTTCACTTTCTATGAAAATACCCTAATTATTTGGTTAAATATATTTGACCTTATACCCCAAAAACCTTTGGTTTTGAGCACGATAACTGTAAACTGCGTACACTATTTGTTTTGGCCATTTAATTTAGTGTCATTGAGAACTCAATTAATTTTATGTTTATTTCACCCTTACTTTTTGGTATACTAACTCACCTTTTGGTCAAAGATATCCATACTTAAACATCAACTACATTTGTCTTACTTGAATTTACCTTAATCAACCAATTGGAAGAAATGAAATACTCACTAGATTGAATACCCATGAAAGGATATATTGGAAAAAAGTAAAATATATCCCCACTAGGATTACACAATATATTTCCCAAAATATATTAATATTTTTTAAAAAAAGATGAAAACATACATTGTTAAAAATTTATAAAGTGTGTCCTCAAAAAATCTAATTTCATTCCCACTAAGACTCTACATTAGTGGATTTTGAAAACATTAGGATAAAAATAAACTGATATAAATCTCATGGGTCACACCACTAGGCCATATAAAAAAAATTCAATCTATAATCACTAGGTTTAGATATATAGGAAACAGTTATAAAACCTTTTTGTGCCTCTCATATAGTTGTTTAGTTATCCTATCTAAGTGTACATAATACTTATCACAAAATTGGAAAATAAAAGAAATATATCATACTATATGACCCTAAATCTTTTTAGAGTGGTTTGTGACATGAATCTTAATATACATACATGAGATCCAGATCCATGTATGTGATCAAAAACATTTTTTTGTATACATGGCTCTAAATTGGTATGAAAAGTTACCATATTTTTTATGTGTGTTCCTAGTATATGCTAGATTTCTTCCAATATTCCAATCCAAATATGAAGATATCACCTTTCATGTATGAGACAAATCAGTAGGAAAACCACTATAATTATTACATGTGGATTAATTCTTATTCTCATAGTATATTTACTGACATCCAGATCTATAATCTTGGATCTATACATAAATTCAACTTCCATTACACCACCTACATCCATGAATTTTTAACTCTACACCATTATTATATCAATGACATAATTCAAGATAATCCTAAAGAAATCATCCAAACTCTTTGATTCAATAAACTTCTCATCGAAAATCTTCTCTCTAGTTAGTCTTCTCCCGAAGCCCAATATATGTGTAAGTGACACAGAAAAGATCTATACCTTTAACAAAGATTCAAATTATTTTCATTACAAATTAATTCAATTTTAGAGGTGGGGTAAATTTTTGGATCCAAAAATTATGTTCCATAATTTTTTCCATAAAATTCATGACACAATCTTTAATTATATAACACAATTAAATGTTTGATAAAAAATTATATCCATGATTTAGGAAGAAGAAAAAAGTATATTCATGGTCCATATGATTGATCACACACCGAGGGATAGATATTTCTACAAATTATCACCAAATCTAGTGATGGTATGATATAAATATCTCCTTTTAATTTATTCTTGGATTTCATAAATTAATAATAAAAACGGAATATAAACCCTAAAATATGCTTTAAGGTTCTTTGGAAATCCTTCCATCCTTATAAAATACATTATAAGGGTTATTCCCCATAGTCAAAGCTATATATCTCCTCTCAAGATTCTATTTTACTACTATTAGATATAAAAAAACATACACATAAATATTTATCGACATTCCAAGTCAATATTTATTTCATCATGAATGGAATGTTTCAAAAGAAAATTTATTTTGAAGAACATCACTCTATTTGTGAAGAAAATATCATTCTCTAAAAAATAATTGAATTGATTCACATTGAAATTTAGGAACATAAAAAATAACCCACTCTATCTGTAATGCACTTCACACAGTTCACAATGCACTCATCCTGCATAAAAAATCTATTTGCGGTCATAAGGAATCCTTTTGGTCCCTCCCATATATGATTATAATTTTCCAATAATTATTAATGGATGTTAATTCAAAAATTGTGTTAATTACTTTGAAAATAAATTTAGGTTCTATATAAAGCATACTTATTATTGAAAATAAAATTCTTTCATAGTCTAAGGCATCATTTTTATCCTCCTTCATAGAGATGAAATCCAATGAAGGTCTTTCATGAAGCATATAGAGAAATATATTCATGAAGTCCTTCGATAAAAAAGATATGAGGAAAATGATACATGTCATACCCTTTCACAAAGTGATACATGGACCCAAATTTAAGATGTTGGTTACCCACCACTATCTAGAAATATATGTACACACTTCAATGTAAGGATATATGAAATATTCTAGACACAGAGGGACTTCGAGTGACCTAGAATTTGAGAGACATTTTAGTTAATCCACAGTAAGAATTGGAAGAAAAGAGGGTCTTGATAAAGAAATATTACAAAGTAAAATAATGAATCAAATCCCTTTCCTGAAGAATGATTTTCATCTAGTTCTATGAAACTAGTCCTATTAATGAAATAATATATTTTAATTGATACATTTTTTGTGCTACATGGACAGCACTATACGTGGGTATTATGCATGCATTTTCTCATTTGAAAACTCTTATTTTCTAACTCAAACCATTGGTCCATATTAATGGAGCTCCACCCACAAAACAATTAGATGGTATTAGTGACCTACTTTGATTATAGGCCTTCATCCCAATCCATTCACTTGTATCTCTTACCCCCATGAAAAATAGTAGTTCTCCCTAAAAACACTTAAGGTCAGGTTGGGAATTTGGGTCGCAATACCTATGGCCCAAACAAAGATCATGGAATAATTCATTGAGTTGATATAATCCTAATGTATTTTTAAAAACTAATTGAGTTGATATTTCCCTCTTGGTTTCTTCAAACACCTCGATTCGACATTCTCCTCTTGGTTTCTCTATACACGAGCCTCCTATTAGGGTTAATTCCCAAAATATTATATTAACTTGACACATATAGATTGTTAGGTATCTAATTAAAAAATAAATATATAAGCCCAACATAATATCCTTAAGTTGAGATACTCCTCCTAGTTTTTATATGTGGGCCTTTCATTAGGTGTAATCCACGACCCTACTTCAAATGGAGGGAATAATTAATTATCCCCACTTAGTTCCATGTTATTCTCTCTAACGAAATATGACTGATCTTCTCTATCTTTTTATTCACAGATGGTCTAGTTTATTATGTCATTATCAAAATTGAGATTCATTATAAGAATAATATTTATTTCCTACCACCATGAACCTAAAATACAAAAAAACATTATTACTATGTGATATTAAACTGCATGAACTAATCCTCACCTATAACTTTAATCTATGTAACTTGAACTAAAATGGATTTTATTATTATCATCACAAGATTCATAGGATTAATCTTTGTACTTTAAATTAAATACCTTATAATACCCCTCTTATCATATGTCGTGATCATAAGATTTCCCATTATACCTAAGGTTGATATACTCCTCATTATTTATTTATACTCTTTGAGTAGAGATTCTTCTCTTGGATCCTTAATACTTCTTGACTCAATATTATCATTTTTGTCCCAATATATGGGAATATTATTTGGGGTAATCCCAAACCAAAGCTAGATACCTTTGATGTGATGAGCATAGGTCCTTATAATGTTAATGAGTATAAATAGAATTATAATTTTTTTGTGGTGATCTTGGGATTCCTCTAGTGATGTTCTAGAGATGATCCACAACTCATCCTGTTTAGTTTAAAAAAAAACATAACCAAAATGGTCTACATGAGGTGACTCAACCATTAGTCACATAAATATTTTTTCATTTTAGAAGAACAGTTGATTCATGTTATAATTATACATTCATCATAACCGTAAATATTTAGTGTATTTGGAGACTAGATACATAATCAACTTATTTATGAACAATATTAAAAATCTCCCAATAAAATTATTAATATTTAGTACCCATCTAGAAATACTATACTTAGTTAATTACATCAAGACTGAAGGAAGGATAACATAAGAAAGGGTAAAATCATAAGCTCATTAAAGGTAAACATTTAAGATATCAATCATAGGCGAGTTTAATACGATTATAAGGGTATGTAAACATAACCAAGTGAATATTCTCAATGTAAAATATTTAAACCCAGAAAATCCTAGATCATAGTTTCAAAATATTGTCATATCTAGAATAATAATTAGTAATGTTTGTAATGTATATGTCATCATTATTGAGTCATAAAATATGCATATGGCATCATAATAATAGAAAATCATAATCTTATAAATATAGTTATTCAAAATCAGGTCCACAAGTAATCTTTTGAAAATAGATAGAAGTAATCATACACAGATATCTAAATAGAAACAAAGCTATTCAGAATCATGTTCGCACATAGTATTATGATAATAGCTAGAAGAAATTATACTCACACTTTCAAAATATGAAAAAATCTATTTTTAATAATATAAATTCCTTTTATCATCATCTCATTAGATATATATATATATATCACATATCCTAATTAATTATAGGCATATAAAGGGCCAAACCATCACATAATAATAATTCATTCATATGTATATATTAAGATTATGAAAAAATATATCATTTATTAATATTTTAACCCATGGAAAAGAAGAAAAATTTCATCAATATTTGATCATCATAATCAATAAATATAAAAATAATAATAAGGATGATATCACTAGATTAAAACCCTAGTGAAGCATAAGTAACATGAAAGGAAATTTTTACATATGAAAATTCATTTAAAAGATCACTTGAACATATTTTGAGTAAAATATCCATTTCATTCAGAAATCACTTATTTAAAATCTAAAAAACACCAAAATCTTAAGAAAAAAATTTCTTGGATATTAACCACATAATCCGTTAAAGTAATATTTGAAGGAAATATTTGTCTTGATTGAGGTAAAATTATTTCATGCGGTAAACATTAAAACAATTATTTATTTCACATTTTTAGTAAAAAGGAAAAATTAACTCATAAAAAATGGTAAAGAGATGAATTTTAATTTTTTATATGATGTAAATAATAGGTAAAAAATAAAGTAAAATGATTATTTTAGAGTTTTAAAAACATTCTCAAAAGAATTTCATAATACATTGATATTAACGAGAAAATACTCATTACGTAGGTAGAAATAATTTCATTTTTACGTTAATTATATTTCTCAACATTTTGTGTACTTAGAGATATAAAAATTAATTGAAAACATGTAACTTCACAAAATAAAAATATTATAATAAAATATGTGATTTTTAATAGATAAGAATAATGTAATTTCCCTTAATTAAAATTAAATATTAAATAATCCGAATTAAAATGATATTGAAACATAAATATATTACCCCTTTGGTAACATTTGAATCATAAAACCCTTGAAATAAAAAACATAAAATGAAATATTAAATAACATGAATACAAATATATTCATTATATAACATATTTAAGGCGTAATATAGACACCACATTAAATACATAGGTTGTGAACATTGCATATATGTCACATAAAAAGTGTGATGAGAAACCATTGAAAAGATCATAATATTTGAAGTGAGAACTAAAACATGATGATATTATGTGAAAAAATATAAATCCCCTTAAAAAAGTCTAAATACCAAATAAAAAAATCATATATTATTACAAAGATAATCGTTTATTGACATAATCAATAAATATGTGACATAACCCAATGAATGTAAATTGAGATAAGATACACTATAACTCATGTATGAATAGCTTAATAAGTGATTTCAACCTTTTATAAAAAACATTGAACTTATTATACTTATTTTATAGAAGCATATTCATAATTATAATATCATATATAGTCCACTAATAATATCTCATCACCCACTTATTAATAATTCATTACTAAAATAAATATTTTGGATGAGAATTGTTTGGTTTCTCATGCATGTTTCAGCTTGGAAGTTGTAATAGTTTCACATTTATCATTGTTCCATATTCAAAATAATTTAAATAATTTAATTTATATCATAATATTACATAATATCAAGAGTATTAAATTTTTCTTAATCATCCATGTAACATATATTATAAGATCACTTATGTAGGTGGTAAAACTAACCTAAACAAAAGCGTGTTATAAACACCGAAAGAGTATGAAAATTTTAATGAATAATATTAATGAAAAATTTATATAATTTTATCAATAGAATAGGTGTTATATATATTCAAAATATACAATGTTAACGAAATACATAAAATAAGGACACTGAAAATAAAATATATTGATCATGAAGATGGTAGTCTATACATACGTATGAACTATATTTACTTTTTATTATGAAAAAAGAAAAGAATTTGGATAAAATATTATAACTATGAAATAATTATTATATAATAAATATAATATATATTCAATGAATACATCACTATTAACATCCATTAGATATAGTGATGTAAAATTAATCACATCGCAATGTAGAGGAAGTAGTCTGCACATATGCATGATCAATACTTTCATTTCCCATTTGGTGGACAGGTGATAGAAAATGGCTATATAATAATAATAAAATATCAGTATATTAATGATATTTGTCTCATTATTTTACTATTAATACAATATATTTATAGTAATTATAATATGAAATAATCTTTTAATGATTCAGGTATGGGGATTACATCTTCATTGAGAGATCTCATTTGGATTCCAGCTTAAGCCTTATTAGGATAGTATTATGAGAATAAATGAATCTCTCATAGATTTAAAAAAAAATATAAGAATATATTTTGGTTTTTATTGGTTAATATATGTATCTCAAGAGGTGTGAATAAGAGAGTAGAATTGGCTCCCTATTATAAGTGTGGGGAGTGGCACACTTGTAATTACTCAATGTTTTAAATTAATATATGTTTTTATCGAAGGTCCAGTGGAACTAAGTTACCTCAAATTCATATATAATATTTGATAGTGTATAAATAAACTCAAACAACCACATTTATTCATTTTTAGGAGGCATTTTTAGCCTTACCACCATGTTAATCCCCTTTAAATCTAAATGAACCTTAAACACAATAACATATATTTTTTACTATGATAATATAATAATGAAAAAAATAAATAGAGACTTATAAATAATTTTTAAATACTATTTCAAATTTTTAATGAATTCTTTAAAATTCAAAATATATTTATTTCAGAAATTACATCTAAATTATTATGAAAAGGGCTTGAGAAATTAATTTTAGAAAAATACCAGATTTAAGGGTAAAAAATGTACCATGAAAACATGTAATAAGTTCATTGAAGTAATTTAAATTGTAAAATAATAAAAAGGATAGTTTATATACATTTAGATCAAAATAAAAATAAATTTCACCTTCCAAACATATTATTAAATGAAAATACCTAAAATTAGATTTTAATTTAAATAAAATGTAATTTATGTTCATAAATGTCAAGAATGGGTTAAAATATTCAAGATAATTATAGAAACATACATTATTTAACTCAAAAAATATATATTTTCTAGAAAAAAACTTCATATAATAAGATAGAGTTATGTTTTGAAGACATTTTGAACAATTACTACATAGTTTTAACATTTTATACAAATTTTTATTATATCGAGGTAACAAATATTGTCCATATTTAATATTCATTATGAAAAACATAAACAAGAATTATTTAAAGACATTTAACCTAGTAATTTTAATTATGGGTTTTTTCAATATCAAATTTCTAGAAGTGGTTGAAATCAATATTAATATAAATTCATAAAAAACAATAAAAAATTGTTTTTATGAAAATATTTTTTGTTGCCCAAAATGATATTATAAAAAAATCAAGTATTATTAAAATTATTTTTTAATTATTTATATTATTTATAATTAATATATAAATATGTTAATATATAATAAAATTTAAAATATAATTGGACTTTTAGAATAAATGATTTAATGAAAATAGAAATCAATTTTAAAAAAATGGAAATTTTCACTATTAACTTAAAATTAAATCTTTTTTAGAAAAATAAGAAAAATTAACCCCATGATAAAATTGACATAATAATTTATAACTGATACTAATTTACATAAATAATATTTCAAAAAAGTGTATATATTGACTATAAGGGTCAAGTAGAAAATACAACAAATCCTTTTTTTAAAGAAAATACAATTTTGATTCATAAAATGACTATACCAAAAATTGAGTAGATATTTATTTTGAATTAGTCAATAAATTAGAGCTTTATGAAACTTTTATAGATATTTTTCAAATGTTGTAATTTTAATTTTTACTGCCCATGTTACAGCTCAGTTATAACAATAACATTTGAATAATAATATTTCTATAGTATATCAAAATTATTTTAAAGATCAATGTTACATGTTAATAAAAATATCAAGAAAAACATTATTTTAATATATATATTTTTAGTATAATACTATCCAACCCTTAAATAAATTATATCCTCCCATTTTTTTATCTCATCAATCAAAGGATTAATATTTGAAAATACCCTTTTTCAAAACTCATATCCTATAAGATAATTATAAAACATCATTTGAAAAGAGTATGTGAGAAATATAATGGTTTCCTAAAATAACAGATAATAAAGTTACCTGTTAAGGATAACATTTTCAAAAATTAAGAGATATGGACATTGAGGAGAAAAGGAATGTATAGAGATTAATGGAGAGTAATAAAGTGCATGACCATGATAATGTTAATGAATACAAATCCATAAGTCTTTGAGGGGTGAAAACAACCATCAGGTCTTCAGAAATGACTATAAAAAGGAAAAAAGTTCATTATAATGGTATTTCTTACCAAATTTTTGAGAATTATTTTAACATTTAATGTGATAAAATATGATAACATTATTTCTTAAAATTCATAAGCATAATTTCATCCTTTGGCTGTGTGTTTCAATTAGTTTACACCACTTTTTATCTCATATTACAATGATTAATGAATAAATTTAATTTTTCATTCCTAAAGAACTAAAATAATCTCTTAATAGAAAATGATATCTATAAAAGTATGAAAACATATTCCTCTTATCTATAGAAATTAATCCAAAATTGGTTATCAGAATATAAGACTATATTTATTAAGAATAAAACTTCATTCACCAATATCCAAATTCTTCATAATAAAACCAAAAGTTCAACATAAATCATTCTATAAATAACTATCCTTAAAACTATTCAAAATATAATAGACTAATAATAAAATAAAATATTCATAAAAAAAACTATTATTAACTTATTATAGAAATTTATATAGAATATATGTAGAGATAGATAATCGATGTTAAAAATCACATCAAATTCCACGAAAGGATGAACAATAAGATTTTCATCAAGAATAATAATTGAAACATCAAGAAGTAATCACCTAATCTTGATTAGAGGATATTTATTCCATATATACCATGATTCATTTTAGTAATATATATAACATAGGCCCTTCCATGGTCTAGGATATACCTTTACATTATGTAATTAACATGGAAAATTACCTAGTTCCCTATATATAATACATTGATATATAACTTCTAACTTAGGCTGTACTTAATTTACCTCCATTGATCACTTCATTTTTCATTAGTAATTAGTTGCTTTTTCCCTTCCTCTCCACCAACAAAACACCACCCCATTCCTTTGAGATATTTCATTGGGTGCTTCTTCCTATAGTATTAACATTTAGAAAGATGAATATTCTTCCCTCAATGATCTTAATAAAATTAACTTTATTAAATACCCATTTTTATGTTATGAAACTCACCTAGGTTCAGGTAGTTAAAAATATACTGATATGTCTACTTAGCCATGAAAATAATATTTTTCACTATATCTCTTATCTCATTTGGTTGATACTTATAAAAATCACCATATTTTCCATCACACCAATTTTTAACATGTTCTTTCTACTTTTACCCATTCACATAAACCAAAATAAAAATATATCATAAGTATCAAGATACACTAATTAGAGTGATTGATCATATAATCATGACAATCATTATGAAATTATATTAAATTATTAGTCTCTATTATCAAACTATGAAACTTTTAGGTTAACCATCTATCACATTCAACTCCTAATAGGTCGTCTGATATTATATCATCTTAATTTATCAAAATGGTTCATGAAGGGAATGTGAATTAACCAAAAAATATCCCATAGGATTACCTATAAAGCAGTATAGTATTAGGCCCACTAATCATAACAAATGTGAGGATCAAGTAGATAATCAACTAGAATTTTTAGGATGTTTACCCCTTGGTGAATTTTTACCAAAACCACATCCACTTTACGACATCTAGAGAATTATTTCACTACTATGAAACCACATTATACTTTCTTCATCAAAATTGTTGGGTGTTATCCTATGCATAACATTATCTATAGGGTTTTCAAAAACATTTTCTAACAAAAATAAAAAAAAACTAAACTCTACTTAGATGCCAACTAATGTGACCCAAGAAATACATACATAAATATTAATATATTTTATAAGAATATTCAATACATATTATAAAAATACATACCTTATAATTGTAAAGGTTTAGTTTCTTGCAACAACACCGAACCCATACTCCTAGATCCTGTTCTGAAAACATAATCTTTGTATTTCTAGATTTGATACAATTACACTTGAACCAATTTTAACCATATAAAACATAAAACATATATATTAAATATAGTATCACTTACATAAACAATGGCCTTTTTAGTTTATAGTTTTAGAGAATTAGCAAAAAAATATTACATGAAATATTTTATTTATAAATGATTGGTTTATAATCCACATAATCTCCAACTAAATTATTCAAATCTAGTAACCCTATTAGGAATAACATAATTAATACCTTTATCCTCAACTTATGGAAAATTAAATATGATAAAGGTAATCATAAATTTCTAGTAAGGGTAAAAATAATTATTAAGAATTTAATTTCATAAATGAGTATAAGATAATAATTGGTGTATGATAATACAATCAAAGTGAATGAGCATAACATAAGAGAACTTATACCCATCAATACCTAAATAATTAATCATGAAATATGTAATAAAGAATTATCCAAATATAAGAGTTATAAGAATCAATAATCATGTGTCATGTAATGTAAATCTTGATTAAATGAAACATTTATAACCCATACAAAGAAAAAAATGTGTTTGTATATTGGAACAATATAGTAATATAACCCCCACAAGAAACCATACAAATTGGAATAACCATACGGAAAACTTTTTACAAAATTATCCCTAGAAAATAATCATTACCCAATACATTATATATATATAACGAGGATCACTCATCATATAAGCTATATCGGTATCACCCATAATCATAAGCTATAACAGGTCTCAACCTCTATTATAAGATGAATAGTTTTATCCCATATCTCATATATAATGTAAATCTTCAATTCATGAATAAATAATTTAGAATCTTTAACTTTTCAAAATAACCCATCATGTAGCTTGATTTAACTATAGAAAAGGAATAAAATTCTTGGAAATATCTTTAAAACAATCATCATAAGTCATCCAGTGAAGGAATATAAATAATATCATAAGATCATAATCCCAGGGAAGTAGATAAATCCTTAAATTAGGACAACATAGAAGAAAATACATTAAAATAAATTTAAAACATTTCATTGAAAACAAGGTTAATACCCTTTTATTTGGGTAATATTTTATAAAACATTATATTTTTTTGGAAAAATATTTTCCCCGAAAATTAAAATGGAAATATATAAAGAAATAATAAAATCAAATAACGTTCTTGATATTGGGAAAACCATTCATGTTATATGCATTAATATATAGCATTCCTTTCACACTTTTCTAAAAAGTGAAAATAATATTATTTAGAAAACATTTAAAACATTTATTTTTTGAAATTTTTTTATTGTATGGTTAAATATTAAATAAAATAACTTTTAAAAAATAATTTATATTTAGAAAATAAGATATTTAATTTTTTTTAGAAAACATGAATATAGATGAGAAATATTCCTTATTTAAAATAAAAAACTCAAATAATGTCACTTATAAACAAATTTCAGGATGATTCTTTAAACAATGTTAGATGAAATAGATATTAAACATGGAAAACAGATTAATAATTAATGTATAATAAAAGGAATGTGGTTTATGAATATAAGAGTATATAATTCCTCCCAAATGATCCGTGAATATAATAATTCTAAAAAAGAAATGAGATTACATCATAAGGCATTTACATGTTTTGTAATATTGAATAAATATTCACTAAAATAAAGCGTAGGATATTTCCCTATAAATACCTTAAATTTAATTGTTTAATATCTCAAAATTCATTCATGAGGTAAAAAGTACAAAACTCAAGTAAATTGCGGTGTACGACGTGAATCATGTCTCAGGAAAATGATATTGAGACAATAACAACCCTTGTAACAGTAAAAAAATTTGAATAAATATTTCATAAAAGATATAAAAAAAATGAAATAGTAAAAATTATAATCAAAGAGTCATTATTGATATAAAATATAAATTTTAAACACATACACCTTCTAAAAAGAAATAGGTTCATAACAAAAATGTATATCCCAATGAAAGAGATCTTGAGATGAATAACCCTTACAATGAGATTATCATTGAATTGAGAAATAATAAATGGATTTATTATTTATAAAAAAATATATCCACTGAAAAAAAGTGGAAATACAACATAAATAAGACAAATATCATTTCACACATAAACTTGGCATAATATAATCTATGAAGAAGTGATATAACCCAAAAAAAAGGAAATCTAATTAAGAGATTCCTTATGAATTGGTAACATTCAATTAAAGTCCCTTTGGTTCATATAATTTGAATCAATGAAAAAAATACCATGAAGTATTAAGGATTAATGATTCAACATTTAAAAGTATTGTATATACATCAAGTAAATTAAATTACGTGTAAATCTTAAAATATGAATTAAGGAAAGGAGATTGAGACATAATCTATTACATTGAGTTTAGCTCATCAAGAAAATTATTTATATTCTTGAATTCTAAAATTATGTTAATTATTTACTTTTTTAATAAATATTTTCATTTTTATTATTAATTCTACCATGTTATCTCTAATTACATGATGAATTAGGTTCATGATGAACGTTTTGATGATAATCGGTCCATATGTCCAAAATGACATTGGTAGGTTGACTATGGTCAAAGAGGTCATTAATAAATCATATATAGAATATTAATCATGCAATAATTATAAATTGTTTAATCAATTATAATATTTAAAGCAGTATTAAAATATGGTTAAAAAAATAACTACATTATAAACATTGAGATAATATAATATACGTACGCATCAGTAACATTTTCATTTTTCAATAATAATTATAAAGAGAAGGTATATATTATTTAATGATCCTGGAATCATAATTATATCATAAATATCATATTATTTCATTAAAAATAATCATATATACCATCCATGTTATTTTTTGATGAAACATTAGCCACGTTAGTTCATGGAAGTGGTAATTTTTATGTACATTGAAACTATGTAATAATTAATGAATGGATACAATGGTAAGAAATTATAAGATATATTTTATTTTAGGAATTATAAACATTTCATGAATAACATATATATACATTAAATTCATCATTATAAAAATTCTTGGTAGATGGTGTTGGAAAATGAATTAAATCGGTTCGTGAGGCGGTAGTCCTCCATACAAGCGAACTACATATTCATTTCCCATTTGATTGAAGTGTAGATGGATGTAGGTTATTACATTAACCTAATAAAATCTACCTATTTTTAATATAATTTTTTTATTTCATTGTGTTCTAATTATATTTTATTGATATATTAGAATAAATAATATGAAAATTGTTTCTTAAAAACCATACCTCTTTTATGTAAAATATATTTTATTATACACCATAATCCATATATGGTTTGTACCCTTTCTAAAAAAGAAAAATATAACATGTTTAGGGATTATATTAAATTGTTTTAGTATGTTTTGGTTAAATCAAGAGGTTTTTATGTGTGATGAAAAGAGGAGAGGAGGTTCACCTTTATAAGTTGGTAGAGGTGTACTCTTGGAATTACAAAATGTAATAAATAAATATAAATAAAATTTATTTTGAAAATTAATATGAACTGATTTATTTTGATATAGTGTAATATTCATTTAAATAATCTCATATAATAAAATTTCGACATTTTTAGGTGAATGTTTTACCCTCATCAATTTTTTTAACCCCTCATTAACCCATTTGAAAATTACAACGATAAAAATATTTTTTTTACTCTTATAGGATAAATATAGTAAATATATAAGGGTTAAATTTACACAAATTAAACATGGTTGATATTATCAACCATATACCATTAAATTAGAAAATGATAGGAATTTAACGACTTTTAAATCATTTAATAGAAAATTATTTATTATAAAATATCATTAATGTTAATATTATAATTATTCATTTAATTTGGAAATGAAAAAAATAATAAAAAATTAATTTCAATATAGTAATTAAACACACAAAGAATATGTTATAATTATCTAAAAATTCATGATATATTATTACATAGTCAAATAATATGGTTTTTATATTTCTTAAAATTATTTTTTGATTTCACTATATCTTGCACATTTAGTGTATCAATGTTGTATAATCATTTCATGAAATTATTTCTTCACTAAAAATTAGAAAAAAATAAACATGTTGGAAAAAAATTATTTAAAATGAATTTTTAAAACTAAATTCATCATATTTTTAACCCTATATCAGAAATTTAGAGATAATAAATAAAGAGAATGACATTTTTTCTTCTCATTAAATATATAATATAATGTTCTTAATCAAAAAAATTATAATGAGGCTATATATTTTTCTTTTTTATTTCAATGTATGATATGAAATCATCCAATAATATTAAGGCAAGTGTTAGTGTCATTTTGAGTCCTTATCATGTTATTTTTAACCAAAATTACATGATTTACCCTTAATAAGTTGACAAAAATTACAAAGTTTACTATTCATAATTTAAAAATAAAATGGAACAATTAAAAAATTTTGTCCACCTAATTCAAAATATATAATCCATTTTTAATATTCAATAAAAATAATTTGTAGAATATAAATTTAAATTATACAGATAAAATGTGATGATAAACTATTTTTTAGAAAACATTTTCTTAAATAGAATTTTTTTAATACCAAATTCAAGTTTAAAATTCATTAAAAAGTCCATAATTGTAATATGTTTAATAAGAAGGAACTAATTAATTATTAAAACTAAACCAAATATAATTATACTTTTTAATACTTTAAAAAAAATATCATCATTTTCCACTATTAACTAAAAGTTAAACTTTTCAAAAAAATCACATAATTTCACCTTAACCTAATTTTGGAATGATGATTTCAGAAAAAAAATTTCTTATTACCATATAAAATTTCTAAAGGTTCTAGAAACTAATTATTATAATTTATTTTTAAAAAATACCATTTATGAAGAAAACATATTCTTAAAGTAGAAAATATCTCTAGTAAAAAATAAGTGCTTATTTATGGAGAATTAATCACTAAATTAATATTGAGTTAGACCTTTATATATATTTTATAAATTATTTGATCCAATTTATACCTTCTTTTTTAATTCCAAGGTTATAATAGCCATATAATAAATATCCATGGTTTACTTTTGTATGGTGTTTCATATCATGTACACTATTAAGCATAGTCTTTATTTTAAAATTCCTTGATTTTAAATTGCCCCATTTATTAAATTGCATCCCATAAATTTGAAATTGTTCTTAATAATTCAGGGCTTGACATTTAGTAATTCATTTATGGAATCCCACATCATAAAAATGGTTAATAAAAATTCTTCTTAAAAAGAGGGGATAAAAAATATAAAGCTCATTTGAAATAACAAAATACTAGGTTTTTAAATATAAGAAAATTAGTGAGACTTGAATATATAGACATGAATTAAAACTATTACTCCAATGTACAAGTAGATAGTGATAAATAACATTCCTAGGAGAAAGATAATGATAAAAAATCAAAAATATATGATTGTTGAAGAGACCGTTGACTCATAAACAATGAAGATAATATTATATTTTTTAAGAACCTTTTCTATAGAGTTTAGGAATTATTTTACCATATAGACTAAAAAAATAAGGAAATATACTTACTTGACAAGTGAAATTTTATTCTTCAATATATTTTTACCATAATCTCATATTTTTCTCCAAATGAGGAGTACTTAAGATGAATTTTTCTTGACCAAAATAATAAAATTAACTTATAATAGATCACATAACATATAAAAGGAAAACTAGTTATTCATCATTTAGTTATACAATAAGAAAATCAAAAATGTTTAGAAAAAGATAAGATAATTCACAAAAAGAATAAACCTTCATATGAAGGTATATAAAATTAATATCTAAATCCTTAATAATAATACCCAAGGTTTGACATAGATCATTTGATTAATAACTAATCTTAAAGTGAATCAAAATATTCCAAAATAAGATTTAAAATGAAATATTATATTGATTTGTTTAAATTTATCCCTAAATAACATCAACCAATCATAAAGTCTCATACCAAAAATGAGTATGTCCTAATTATATAATCTCAATGATATGGTAGTAATTTCAATAAATGACCCCATAAAGGAATATAAAAATAATATATTCTTCCCAAATGAAAATTCAACATTTATTCATAAAATACAATAATAATCTATTTTAACATAATCATTAATTTCACCCAAAATTTATAGTGATAACATCAACAACATAATCACCAAATTACATTTAAATCGCATGTTTATCTATATTATTAGACATATGTTTCCAAAATAGGCTTAATATTTATATATAAAATTGTTTAATTAATGAAAATAATGGAATACTAACCAAGACACCACATAGAATAGTGATATGTGCTACACCCTTATCGCCCTTTGATTGTGAGTTCAATATCTAGGACTTTTCTAAATGTGGTGGGTTGTCACATGGACTACAAGTTATCCTTTTATTAAAAATATAATTCCTATAATGTTTACAAAAATGTCATGGGAAACCTAAAAAATAATAATAATAATATAGACATTTATGAATGTTTTACCCATCAATGTTATCCTGTACATATTATTATTTATCCATAAAATATAATAGAATTATTCTAATGAAGAACACTTCCTCCGCCAATGAAGAACGATCTCCAACCTGAACAAGGGAGGAAGCGCCGTCCTTGAAGAACATCGACAACGTCATCCTAGACTTCATCATCTTCTTTTCTGATGTCAACGAATCAACATCCACCTTTCTCAGAAATTGTCAATGAACAACGAATCTGAGCTAGGGGTTTATGGTTTGTTAAATTGTTGCGTGTTCTTCAATTTTCATCATGGTTTAGAATTCGAAGACGCTTGATATCACCCTAACACGGAGGGCACAGGCCGGAAAAACAAGACATGACCCCTCTGCCTTTCTTATGGATTTTAACACCCAACACGACATGAGTCCAGGTTGAGTGTTTCTTGTCAACATTGATTGCAGATCGAAGGCGATGTCCTGAGGAGAGTACGACTTCTTCTGGAATGAGAAATGGGCCACCAGAACTCGTTCGGTTACCCGCAAAAGATTTGCTAGTGGTCAGAACTAGTGATGAAGAGAAGGGCGGTCGACGCTCCAGCTAGCCTCATGGAAAGTTGCGGTGCCACCTTGCCACCGGAGGAGAAGTCTGTGGCCGACGGGCTACAGTGGTGTAGCAACAGCCAGCGCAAGGCCGGTGTCCCGATCCACCAGGTCACCAGAGAAGGCGATGTGCAACCACGCCATGCGGTGGGTCGAAGGGGGCCCGCAGAGATGCAGCGGCGTTCGGTGCTACGCCGGCCGTGATGAAGACCGGCGGCCCAAGCTGCCGGGTCGCCGGAGGTGGTGCAGCACAATGACATCGCGTGGGAGGCGGCTGGCCGCTCGGCTAGCCGGGAGGAGAGGGAACCAGCGGGTCCCGCGTGATGCGGACCGATGCCACGTGGTGAAGGCTTGTCCTTTACCTGAATGAATTAGTCATTCTGGATCTAGGGGCACAAATTCCCCCTGGACGCGGATAGGGTGGACCCCATGGGCCACCAGCCAGCCGCGCGGGCTGCCAGCCGGGTCAGGCCACCAGCCGCGCGAGCTGAATCCAGTGCGGGCTGGAGCCAGCAAGGGCCGGGCCACCCCCATGGACCAAGTTGGATAGGTGGATTGGGTTGGACCCGCAGAGCAGTTCAGATCCGCGGACCGAGTCAGACGCACAGACTGGGTCGGACCCGCGGACCAGGTCGGACCCCAATCCTGACCCATTTTGGCCTTTTACACTCTTTTTCTCGTAATATGAGCTACGAGCGTCCGATCTATGAACCATTAATATCTACGTAAACCTTGGAGGAAGGTGGTTTTTTTGGTATACACCACTCAAGGGTTGGACATAGTTGGAGTTTGGATGGGTTGGATCGAACATAAATCCAATCGGGCCCTCAGAACGGAAATACCAATAACTCTCAGAACGGGCATCCGATTAATGCATCATCTGTCATATTGAGTTTCTAATGGAAAGAAGGATCCTTTGGATACATAAAATTTTGAATTCGGGGTGGTTGATCTATTGACACTTGGATTGAGGAGTGGACCATCTTGGAATCAAGAATGCTTCATGCGGAACCCTATGGATGGTTGTGAACTAACGACTGTTCCTGGATCCTATGTGGGTTCGACATCACTGACGAATATTCCTGGATTTTTTTTGGGTTCGACAACATTTAAGACTGTTCCTGGATCCCTTATGGGTTCGACAGCTATGACTACTTTTCCTCAATCCTGTGTAGGTTTGACAGTTCTGACTTCTGTTCCTGGATCCCGTGTGGGTTCGACAAGATAGCTGTTCCTGGATCCTATGTGAGTTCGACAGTTATGATTTCTGTTCATGGATCCTATGTGGGTTAGGTAGAACAGATGATTTAGTGGATACATCTGATCATCTTTATCTCTCTAAAAAATTTGTATACCTATGGGATCTGAGTTAGTAACTTTGTGTTTTCTTCATGATTGAGATGGATTACTTGTTAACTTAGGTATATGTTTGGGAATATACCTAGGTGGGATTAACTGTTGAATTTTATACTTTGTGGTTTAAACTTTTTGGATTTTGTGAGACCATGAGGGTCTTAGGGTCCTTAATGAGTATTGTTATACTCACCCCTACACGGGCTATGCCTGCACCTCATTGTGTTGGATGCAGCCGACGGACAACACTGACCGAGGCTGAGTGTAGGAGGACTGGACGATACCCAGAGGTGGACCTCACAACGAATCGGTACCCAGATGATACTGAAGGATGTGTAGTGCTGATGAGGCTATCTATACCTACCCTTCAGGTAGGATCTATGGTGGACGATCCATGAGCTGCTTTTCATCTTTCACCTATTTTTGTTCTTTTCAGTTGTACTTATACTATCAGTTGGGCTTGTATTTCCAGACTCTTTAATTTTCAGCACCCTCTTGTTATATAGTTTTACATAGTGTTTTCTATATAGATGTGTACTCAACTGTGGGTGTTTTTAGTTATAAAGTCAATGCCTTCCTAGTTTTGGGATTTACACCTTTGGTGTTAGATGTTATACCCTGGCCTATGGAAGGTGGGCATGGGGTAGTCACGACACGGGCCTTGGGGGATGTGTCGTGACAAATTAGTATAAGAGGATTCAGTTCTACCACATAACTTAGGAATTTGATCATTTCTATGAAGCAATAATGTTGATTGTAGTGAGTTTGGATTTCAGTTCAGGGAGTCCAGTGTTGGTGTGGCGGCCGAAATTTCCATACACCGGGACCCTGACATCTGATTTCTGATTCAGTGCACGAAAACACTTATTGCGTGTGTGTTCCAAGAGTTTTCTTAGTGATATCTTTGAGTGATATCATCAGGTATAACTTATTGACCATGGGACACCTCTTACTTTTCAGGATGGCCCCACGCAGACAGCCAGCCAGGGTTCCAAGATTTGTATAGGATTATAGGAAACCGAGCGACAAGGCCTTAGTGCAGGGCCCCATCACAATGGAGGCACCAGTGGAACCACTACCCGTTGGGCCACCGATTCCTACAGCCCCAGCAAAAGAGAGTGCACGCCAACTGAGCGCATTGAACGAGTTCCAGCACCAAAGGCCTCCCAGGTACTAGGGCGGGAAGGACCTGCATTCAGCCAAGGGTTGGATGGAGGCTATGGTGAGAGTCTTCGGACTAGTTGGGACACCATCAAAACTTATTGTGATCCTTGTTGCGAGTCTCCTCCAGGAAGAAGCAAGTAGATGGTGGAGCCTGATGCTCCAGGTTCCTGATGAGGCGACACTACTCTAGGAAGACATTGAGGGCCTGTTTTGGGTGGAGTTTGTCTTAGCCACCCTATGTGTGGTGTAGATACAAGAGCTACTGCATCTACAGAAGGGTTTCATGATGGTGGAAAAATACTCCGTGAGGTTCAATAGCCTCTCACACCACTCCACGGATATAGTGTGGGACCCATTTTTCAGGTCCCAGACCTTTGAGCAGGGGCTTAGGCGAGAGATCAGGGATTTGATGATCTTCCTCAACATTCCGACGTAGGTGGGGGTGTTGGAGTGAGCCCTCATAGTGGAGAGTTTCCTTGCTGATCAGTCACCAGCAGTGAGACCCACCACCGGGCGCCACGAAGTGGAGTCTTCTGCAGTGGGCAACAGACAGATGTCACATAGGTCCAAGCGAACCAAACCATCCGATGGATGACCTCAGGACTCGGGTTTGGTTTTGTGAGGCACACAAGATAGATCCAGTCATTTAAGGTACATTCAATGTTTCACATGCGGTGGGTAGGGTCACATGGATCATGACTGTCCGACCCGCCGTATGGATGATCAACAGATAGTTGAGGGACCTCCCAGTCAAAGGCAGAGGTTCGACCAAGGCGATCCGCGGGGCGCAGGTGGATGTGGAAGAGGATTTGGTCATGCAGCTGGCAGTGGATGACGTTATGAGGTATTACCACCACCACCACCACCAGGAGGTCCACCATGACTACAGGGAGCAAGTGGACAAGGGAGAGCTCAACTCCTAATAGCTAAGGCTTATGATCACGACATTCTGGAGATGATTCATGGTACGATCTATGTCTACTCCACCTTGGTTGTAGTTCTTATAGACACAGGTTCCAGTCACTATTTCTTTTCCAGTGCCTTTCTTCGGAGCTTAGAGATTCTAATGGAGCCGTTGGCTCGAACCTTATGGCTAGAGACTCCCACGGGAGTAGACTCGATGATCACGCACTTGGTCCAGCAGTGTGAGCTTACTCTAGGAGGTGAGAGCTTTGGCTGGGATCTTCTCATAGTGGCGTTGAGGCCTTACGACGTCACTTGGGTATGGACTGGTTATCTATAGTCCATGCTTAGATCGACTGTATTAGGCACAAAGTGTGGTGTGTCCGCACAGATTGGACCAGTTTCACTTTCCCCGGTGAGAGGGGAGCCTTTGCAGCATAGGATGGACTTACTTGGAGGAGGGTGGAGCCGATCACTCATCAGTTGGCCTACCTTACCTTCGGAGTGGTAGATGTAGAGAGTCCGAGCTATCTTGTAGTGGTGGACCAATACATGGATGTTTTCCTTGATGATATTCCAGGACTACCTCCTCATAGAGAGGTGGAGTTCTACATTTACATGTACCCTGAGATTCTGCTGATATCTACCCCAGTATATCGGATGGCTCCCGTTGAGTTTCATGAGCTGCGGGTACAGTTGGAGGACCTACAGGGGAAGGGATTCATCTGGCCCAGTGTTTCTTTCTAGGCACCTCCAATTCTGTTCACCAAGAAGGGGGATGGAAGCTTGAGGCTTTTTCTCGACTACTGTCGCTTGAACCAGGTGACCGTGAAGAACAAGTACCCACTCCTGAGTATTGATGACCATTTTGATTAGCTGAAGGGAGCATGGTGGTTCTCGAAGATAGACCTTAGATTAGGACATCACCAGCTCAGAGTTTGAGATGATGATGTGTAGAAGATGGCCTTCAGATGTCGGTATGACCGCTACGAGTTCTTGGTTATGCCTTTCGGTGTAACCAATGCTCTAGTAATGTTCATGGGACTCATGAACAGGATCTTCCATCCATACCTCTATTTCTTTGTCGTAGTCTTCATCGACGACATTCTGATCTACTCGACAACTCATGAGGAGCATGCCTACCATTTGTAGGTAGTACTGGACACACTCGGAGAGAACTAGCTTTATGGTAAGATCTAGAAGTGCCAGTTTTGGATTTGAGAGCTTCAATTATTGGGACATGTCATCTTAGAGTCTAGAGTTGCAGTAGATCCAGCGATGTTTGAGGTGGTAATTTCATGGGAGCCACCCAGGATTGTGACAGAGGTACGACGTTTCCTAGGTTTGGATGGATATTATTAGAGGTTCATCTCGGAATTCTCCAGAGTTAAAACACCACTATCAGCCTTTATGAAAGGGGGAAACCATTCGTGTGGTTGGAGAGATGCCAGCAGAGCTTTTAGAAGGTTAGAAGAGGCTTACTAGTACCCTCATCATGAGGCATGTAGAGGAAGGCGTAGGGTACATAGTTTATTGCGACACATTTGGGACCAGAATCAGGTGCGTCCTGATGCAGGAGAGAGCAATGATCACATATGGTTCTTGGAAGCTAAGACAGCATGAGCGGAACTACACTACCCATGGCCTGGAGTTAGTAGTAGTGGTCTTCACCTTGAAGATGTGGAGACACTATCTGATGGGAGAGCATTTTACAGTCTACTCTAACCACCAGAGTCTCTGGTATATCTTCTCTCAGAAGGAACTAAACTTGAGACAATGAAATTGGATTGAGTTCCTCTATGACTATGACTTTGAGATAGTCTATAATCCTTTGAAGGGGAACATTATAAAAGATGCACTCTATAATAGATTTGGTATGATGCTGCTAGGAGAGGTGACAGAGCAGCTAGATGGTTTTTATATATCCTTTATGGACTGAGTTGAAGCATCCTTCCTTCAGTCTCTTACAGTCACTCCTCTACTTCTTCAATGATTCAGGGAGGCACAACTTGGAGACGCTGACTGCGAGACACAACATGCTCAAATATGCACAGGGCAGGAACCTGATGGATTTTCTAAAGGTGGGGAGCACATCATCCTCTTCAGAGGACGTACTATGGTGCTAGTGTCACTTCAAGAGGAAGTGTTTTGGGAGTTCCACACATCCCCTCTAGTAGTACATCCAGGAGTGGTGAAGATGTACCAGGACATTCAAAGACAGCACTGGTGGCCAGGTATGAAGAATGTAGTAGTGTATTTTGTCTTTAGATGCCTCAGTTGTTAGCAAGTAAGGGTAGAGCATCTGGTACTAAGAGGCTTGGTTAATCCTTTAGAGATCCTAGAGTGTAAGTGGGATTTGATATCCATGGACTTCGTGATGATTATTCCATGTACGTCCAGTGGACATGACACTATTTGGGTGATCGTCGACCGACTCACCAAGTCAGCCCACTTCATAACGATCAGAGAGAAAGGTTCAGTAGAGAGCTTGGGATGCCTCTATGTGCAAGAGATTTTGAAGCTATATGGAGTACATTATTCAATTGTCTCTGATCGTGATGTACGATTTACTTCTTGGCTATGTAAGGGGTTGTAGGAGGCTTTCGAGACGCAACTTCGTCTGAGCACCACCTTCCATCCTTAGACAAATGGTCATAATGAGCGGTCCATTCAGACCCTTGAGAACATGCTGAATGTTTGTGTCCTCGACTTATGTCATAGTTGGGAGGATCATTTGACTTTGGTGGAGTTTGCATACAACAACAGCTATCACTCCACCATCGGGATGGCACCTTTTGGGGCCGTGTATGGACGACCTTGTAGATCACCACTATGCTGGACAGACCCTGGGGATTCATCACTAGTAGGACCAGAGAAGGCACGAGATACCACAGAGATGGGGAAGATCATCTAGGAGAAGATGATGATGGCACAGAGCATGTAGAATTCATATTCTGTTAGGAGATGAAGACATCTAGAGTTCAGGGATGGAGACTGTGTCTTTCTACGGGTCTCACCTCGATGAGGTTTACAGAGATTTGGCTGAGGCGGCAAGTTATCTCTGAGAATCATATAACCATTCTAGGTTCTCTGTAGAGTTGGAGAGGTGGCTTACCACTTAGCTCTTCCACCTCAGTTGCACCAGGTGCATGAATTTTTCCACGTATCCCAGCTGAGGAGATACGTTCATGACCCTTCTCACATCATCGACCATAGGGAGCTGGACGTCGACGATGGGGAGACTTTGATGGAGGTTCCAGTGGAGGTTGGGGATCGATAGGAGTGGGTCCTTCGTGGATGGTTGATACCTCTGGTTCATGTATACTGGTAGCATGAGAATATCCAGGAGAGAACCTGGGAGTGGGAGGCTCAGATGTGTGCTCAGAACCGTCACTTGTTCCCATAGTTCGAGTTATATCTTACTTGGAAATAAATCCCTGAGGTGGGGAGAATGTAAGGACCTGGAAATTTGGTGGATTTGTTTTCCTTAAATAAATGAGAATTTTAAGAGTCCAAAAAAATTGACAGCGCTTGATTCCGAGGCCCGGTGTGCCCAGAATCAATTTCTGATGTTTTTTCAGGCAGGTTCAGCAAACATACGAGTAGGTTTTTATAACTTTTGAACAGGTTCTCGGAATTGAAATATGAAGGAACCGTTGATCTCACAGCGCTAGTATTAACATAAAAAGACATTCACCTTGATGAAATATGGTCGGGAATAAAAGATAGATTTTGGGTTTTACATGGAATAATAAAATAAAATAAGTGCACGTCTTATTTAATTTTATTTGTTATAACCACCATGTAGAGGTTGGAGGTGGGGACCGCCACACCTTAACCTCCCATGATAGGTTATGGTGGTGGGGCACACCCAAACTCAACATCCCATTAGAGGATTAATTTGGTGGGGACCACCCAAGTTGGAAGCCTCTTGAACTTTCTATTAAGTGGGGAGAGCCTCTTGAGCTCCCAACTTTATGGTGCCGATCCACTCAAATTAATTAATGGAGCATTAATTAATTAATTTGAATCTTTTGGAATATTTTGAAAAACAATTAAATAATGTATTAACTTAATCCATTATTTTTGGTTGAAATTTTTCATCTGGTGGAGCTTAGGGAAAATGAGAGCTTGGGAGAAAATATTTCTCCAACAAAAAACACTTCTTCCGCCAATGAAGAACGATCCTCACCCAAAACAATGGAGGAAGCATCATCCTTGAAGAACACCAATGATGTCGTCCTCGAATTATTCATCATCTTTCCCGATGTCAACGAATTGACATCCTCCTTTTCATGACATTGCCAATGAACAACGAATCTGAGGTAGGGGTTCAAGATTTGTTAAATTGTTGCGTGTTCTTTGTTTTTCTTGTGGTCTAGAATTCAAAGCAGCTTGATATCACCCTAACACGGAGGGCCCGGGCTGGACAAACACAGCCTGACCCCTCCACCTTTCTTTTGGATTTTGACACCCAATGGGGCATGAGTCTAGGTTGTGCATTTCTCACCAACATCGGTACCGGATCAGAGGTGATGTCCCGAAGAGAGTGAGACTTCTTCTAGAATGAGAAATGGGCCACCAGAACATGTCCAGTGACCCGCAAAAGATTCGCCTGTTGTTGGAACCAGCGATGATGAGAAGGGCGGTCGACGCTCTAGCCAGCTGCATGGACAGTGGCGATGCCACCGCACTGAAGGAGGAGAAGGCTGTGGCCGACAGGCCGTGGCAGTGCAGCGGCGGCCCGAGCCGCTGGGTCACCGGAGAAGGCACGACGCAGCCGCGCAGTGCGGTGGGTCCAAGGGGGGCCATGTCCCTAGGCCCCGACGACGCAACGAGGACTGGCGCTAGGCTATCCGCGATGAAGACCGACAGCCTGAGTCACCGGGTCACCAGAGGGGGCACGACGCAATGATACCGCGCGGGAGGCAGGTGGCCGCTTGGCTAGCCAGGAGGAGCGGGAGCCAGCGGGTTCTGCATGACGCAGACCAGCACCACGTGGTGCCTTTTTTGTTCTCAACATGAATGGATTAGCCATTCAGGATCCAGGGGGCATGGCTTCCCCCTCGACATGGCTAAGGCGAACCCCACATGCCACCAGCCAGCCGCGGGGGCCGCTAGCCGGGCTGGGCCGCCAGCCGCGCGAGCCGAACCCAACGCAGGCCGGACCTAGCTTGGGCCCGGCCACCATCGCGGGCCGAGACACCATCATGGGTTGGGTCACCCCCACATATTGGGTAAGACCAGCAGACTGGGTTGGACCCTAGTCCAGACCCATTTTGGCCTGCTTCCACTCTTTTTCCCGTTACATGAGCTACAAGCGTCCAATCGACGAACTATTTATAGCTACAGAAACCATAGAGGAAGATAGTTATTTTGGTATAGCCCACTTGAGGTTTGGAAATAGTTGGGGTATGGAAGGGTTGGATTGAACCTAAATCCAACCGAGACGTCGGAAAGGAAATGCCAATAACTCTCAGACCGGGCGTCCGATTGACACACCATCTGTCCCGTTGAGTTTATAATGGAATGATGGATCTTTTGGATACATCAAATTTGGAATTCGTGGCATTTGATGTATAGACATGTGGCTTGAGGAGTGTACCCTTCCGGATCAAGCATGATTCGTGCGGAACCCTGTGGCTGGCTATACACTAACGACTGTTTCTGGATCCTGTGTGGGTTCGACAGCACTGATGACTGTTCCGGGATCCTGTGTGTGTTTGACAGCACTGACAAATATTCTTGGATCCTGTAGGGGTTCGACAGCTCTGACTACTATTCCTGGATCTTGTGTGGGTTCAACAGTTCTGACTTCAGTTCCTGGATCCTATGTGGGTTCGGCAGAATAACTGTTTGTAGATCCTGTGTGGGTTTGACAGTTTTGATTTCTGTTCTTTGATCCAGTGTGGGTTCAATAGAATAGATGATTTAGTGGATATATCTGATCATATCTATCTCTCTAAAAAATTTGTATACATGTGTGAGCTGAGTCAGTAACTTTGTGTTTTCCTCATGATTGAGATGGATTACTTGATAACATTGGTATATGTATGATCATATAAGTAGGTGGGATTATCTGTTGAATTTAATAATTTTTGGTTTATCCTTGTAGAATTTTGTGAGACCATGAGGGTCTTGGGGTACCTACTGAGTATCGTTATACTCACCCCTACATGGGCTATGCCCGCACCTTGTTGTGTTGGATGCGGATGACAGAAAACATTGAACGAGGCTGAGTGTATGAGGACTGGAGAATACCCAGAGGTGGAATACATGATGAGTCAGTACCTGAAGGAGACTGATGGATGTGGAATTCTGAGGAGGATATATGTACCTACCCTTCAGGTAGGATCCGTGGTGGACAATCCATGAGCTACTTTTTATCTTTCAACTTTTTTTCCATTTCAGTTTTACTTGTTCTTTTAGTTGGGCTTGTATTTCTGGCCCCTTTAATTTTCAGCACTCTCTTGTTATACTATTTTACTTAGTGTTTTCTATCCAGCTGTGTGCTCTGTTTTCTATGTGTTCTGTTTATAATGGAAATGCCTTCCCAGTTTAGGGATTTACACCATTGGTTCTAGATGCCTTCCCCTGGCCTATAGATGGTAGGCTTGGGGTAGTCACGACATGGGCCCCAGGGGACGAGTCGTAACAAAATTATTCCAAACTTGTACTATTAGAAATAAAATACTTAAAACATTCTTTCTCAACATAGGGAAAAGGAAACAAAAGAAGGGTGATCTCAAATGACCAGTAAGGGTAAAAATATGCATTAACAGTTGAATGTCATCAATGATAACAAGATAAGCATAAGAGTATGATGATATAATAAAATTTCATTTGGATAACATAAGAGAACTCGTACCCATCATTACCTGGACCATTACTCATAAAACATGGAATATATCAGGAACATAAGATAAGAGAGAAAGGACAAAATAATCATGATCCATGTTATGTTGATCTTTATTAAAGGAAACATTTATAACCCATATAATTACTAATTCAAACATATTCGTATCATGGAAAATTATCTTCATAGAACCCTTACATGAACCCTTATAAATTTTAATAGCCATACGATCAACTTCCAATAGAATTATTTGGTGAACACAATAATTACACAATTCATCAGAGATATATAATAGGGCTCAAACATCATATAATCTATAGAAAAAACCCCATAATAACGAGATATAATGGGGCTCAACCAATTATATAAGATGTTACAGGATCACCCATTTATGCTATATAATTTATAAGAACCATTTAGGAATATATTGTTAGAACATTTCACTTATCAACATAACACATTGTATAGCTTGGTCACCCATGAAAAAAGCATGATTTTCAAGAAAATATCTTAAAAATAATCATTATAAGCCATCAAGAGAATGAATATGGAAGATATCATAATATAATAACCCTAATATAGTTGATAAATAATTAAAGGACTGTAAAATAGAGGAATATACCTTTAAAATAACATTAAAATCATTTCTTTGAAAATAAGGGAAAATACTCTTTTCATTGGGTAACATATAATATAAAAATAAAATATATTAGGAATTTTTTTTTCTGAAAATAACCACAAAATATTATAAGTGTATATTAAAATTAAATAATAGTTAGGATAGTTCAAAGATCCATTCATTCTATATAGGTTAAACTAAAGAACTACTTTCACACTTCTCTAAAATTTCAATAATTAGTTTTTTAGAAAATATTTAAAAGAGTCATTTTTAAAAAATTTAAAATTAGGTAAAATATCATGTAAAATCAATTTAAAAAATAATTTCAATTTAAAAATAAAAAACATGAAATCATTTTAGAAAACATGGATATTGAAGAGAAATATTCTCTATTTAAATGAAAATACAAGTTAAGTATAACTTTCAAACAAATTTCTTGGAGATTATTTAATGAATATGAGAGGAAATGAAAATTTAACATTTAAACCACATTCATAATATGATTTGAATAAAATATTTGTGGTTCAAGAAAATAAGATCATATAATTCACACAAAAAGAACCATGAGCATAAACATTCACAAAAAAGTTGATTGTATCATAAGACCATTATCGATTTGGTAACTTTTTAATCAAGAGTCCCTAAAATAAAGAGTATGATATTAATTTATAAAGCTCAGTAATTTCAGGATGTAATATATAAAAATTAATTTATATTACATCATGTACACCATTCTTGTAAATAGTGTTGTATATCATGACTAATATCTTAGGAAAATTATATTGAAACAATGATAACCCTTTTAATATTTATAAGATTTTAATAAATATCTCATGAAACATAGAATAGAAAAGAAACATTAAAAATCAAGATAAAAGATGACTTTCATGATGTAAAATCTATATTGGAAGTATATACACATTGTTAAAGGAAATAGGACCATAACATAAATATATTTCATAAAGAAAGATCATTTGAGAAGAATAAAACCTACAAATATCATATCATATAATTGATAAATAATAAATGGAGTGATTATTTGTAACAAATTTAAATACCATAAAAATAATCTTAAATGAAACCAAAATAAAAAATATCATTTCACATGTAATATAGGAATAAATAAATTAATTAAGAAGTGATAAAACCAAATGAATGGAATGTATGTTAATAAATTCTTTACAACTTGGTAATATTCAAGGCATGTAACACCCCGAGTTAAAGAAAAGAAAACTATGTTGGATATCACATGTGATCTGAAAAGACGATCCAAAAAAACATAATTATTTAAACAAGATCATCATAATATGTCCTTTATATTCTTGGGTATGAATATAAATAACTACTTTATAAAGTATATATAAGTCCTAAATAAATTAATAAATTCATATTAAATAATCAATCAATTTCTAGTAATGTCCTTTTGTCCATAAAAAATATGCTTTCTTAAAAAAATAATTTTTATTTATTTTCATAAATCTTATATTTTTTTAGAAAATTTAGAAAATTTATTCATTAAAAGTAACACTGTTTTACCACTATATCAAATTTAACTTAGGTTGAATGTTTAGGAATTTTTTAGAAAATAAATATTTTTAGTAAATAGTGAAAATAACGTTTTTATGTAAAATTATAATTTATTTTGATAAAATAATTAATTTTAAAGTACAATTATTAATTTTATTTTATTTAAAGGTATCATAAGTATTATTTATATATATTTAATTCAATTAATCATACTTATACAGTGTTATAATACTAGTTTATTTTTAAGATTAAATAACACATCTTTCTAGGAACTCTTTTAAATTGAATAATGTCTCTATACTATAATTAATTAAAATAACCCCTAATAAGAAATTATTTAAATGAAATGTTTATATTAGATATTTATTTTTATGAATTTAAATTCTTATAATGAATATTAGTAGTTATATATTTACATTAAAATAAATTTTCTCATAAAAATAATGTTTCTGGAAGACTGTTATCCATCAGGTTTAACGATTTTATATTAAATCAAAATATTCCACCTCTATGAGTTTAATTTTATAAAATTTTTACATATTTTTAATCATCATAATTAATTTTTTTATTAATCGGAGATTTAATTTTATACAATATGAACAATTAAAATAAAATGTGTTAATTAAGGGTAAAAATAATTTAACAAGGACTAGAAATAATGTAACCCTCATAGTACGAATATTTATTTTCCATTTAAAATTAATTTAGTATTATATTTATTCATTACTGTTTTTAATTTATGAATAATTATGTAATTAGTTTGATAATTATTATATTTTGATAAGATAAAATAGCAATTGTATTTTTATATAATATGAAATTTCAATTAAGAAATTACTTTTGATGAATTAAATTATTTTTTAAATGAAATAATATATTTTAAAAATATTATTATTAAATATTTATTATTAAATATAAATGATCATATTAGTATTTATGATGTCAATTTTAGTTTTAATAGGTGTTCGAAAAATCTTATTATAAAAAACCTAACATCTTAAATAAATATCAGTTATTATTTCATAAGTAAAATCTGATATACATAAAAAACTGTTTAGATAAAATGTATATATTATTTGTAATCTAAACATAAAGTGATATTTTATAAAAAACATGATTGGTGGATTAATATCCATTAATAGGTGATTGATTTATGGGGAAACCTACAGATTCTTGGGATCATATATATATTGATAATCTTATGTTAAAAATCATTGATACAACTTTTGAAGATTTATATGATGTACGTTTAGTATTATATTTTTTTAGAAACATATCATTGGATCAAATATTATTGATTTTCAGTTGATTAATGTTAAACTTGGAGACATATTATTTGGTTAGGTTATATATATACAAACTAGGAATATCCGATATGAATGATTTGATGATTTTGAAGGAATAAAATAATGGTTATGAGAAAACCTTTGGTGTTAAAATACTCATTACGTTTGAGGATATTAGTGTTATATATGGGTATTTATTTAAGTAATGATCTATATTAAACCTTTAGGAATATTTGATCAATTTTGGATATTAATATATTATGGTATAGTCATACATTATGATAACCATTTGGGATTTAGTAATATATGGGAAGACTAGATTTTTTTTATTTGTCATATTATGTGAACAATTATATGTTTATAGAGCATTAAGCATAACAAAAAATCATATTGATTTCTCATCATTTTGAGATAAATTTGATTGTATTGGAAATTAATTATTCTTTTAAAAATTATATTACCTTATATTCCTAGTATATATGATAAATGAATTCCCAAACTCAAGGAAAATAATATTGAATAAAAATATTAATGGTTATTTCTGATGAATTGATGGCCATTTTATACATTTGAATTTATGGTATTGTTTTCATTTACCTTCTTTTGACCATGTTATCTACCACACATATCTAGTTATTTGGTGATAATTTTCTCTTCCATATCCATGTATTCACTTCCCATTAAAGTTATCATGTTTTGAAACCTTATTATGTGATGACCTTCATACATCCCTTTCTCACTTTTCATGTGGATATTTTATTAATCATTTTATGATATGCGGTTTCAAAAAAGAAATTTTATAGTTTTAAAAAATTTATAACCAAGTCAAAGTTTAAATTTTAAAGATTCTATTTATTAAAGAAAAATAATTTAATGCCTTATGTTTTCTAATAGAAAACTATCTTCGATAGCATATGTGATTCACAATAATGAACACAAAATACCAAAAGTTTGTAAAAAATAATATTATAACCTAGAAATTATATTCTTGGGTATGAATATAACTAAATAAATTATGAAGTATATATATGTGATCAATATATTGATAATTTCTTATTAAATAATTAATAAAATTTTAGAAATGTCATTTTATCCATAAAAAAGTACGCTTTCTTCAAAAATAATTTTACTTATTTTTATAAATATTATAATTAGTTTGTAAAAAATTTGGTAGATTTATTTGATAAAATGAGCTCTATTTTTTATCATCTTATCAAATTTAACATAGGGTAAAAATTTATATTTTTTATACAAATAGATTTCTTATTGATTAGTAAAAAATAACATTTTCATACAAAATTACCATTTCTTTTGATTAATGATTTTATTTAAAGGTAAAATTAATATTTTAATCATATTTAAATGTTAAAAAATTATTATTTGGATATATTTAATTAATGTAATCATATTTATATAGGTCTACAATACAAGTTTATTTTTAGGATTAAACAACACATTTTATTGAGAACTGTTTTCAAAAATATATTCTCTCTTCACTATAATTAATTAAAATAAACACTAATAAGAAATTATTTAAATAGAATTTTTATATTAATTATTTATTTTTATGATTTTAAATTCATATAAAAAATACTTCTAGTTATATAGTTAATGTAAAATAATCATTCCATTGAAAATGAATTTTATAACAACTAGTTTCTCTAATTGTTTATGAGTTTTATATTAAATTAAAATTTTCCACCTACGTGAATTTATTTGTATTAAATTGATTACTTATTTTTAATCCCTATAATTAATATTTGGAAATAATTTGAACTTAATTTTTTAGAATATGAATAGTAAATGTCGAAAATATTAATTACCACGGTAAAATAAATATAAATTAATTAAAGGTAAAAATAATTTAACAAAGGCTAGAAACAATGTAACACTATTATTATAAATATTTATTTTATATTTTTAATAAAATTAATATTATATTTATTCTTTATTTTTCTTTTTACATAATTGATTAAGTAATCCGTTTGATAAAAATTATTTTTTGATAAGATAAAATGCAAATTGTATTTTTATGTAATATTAAATTTCAATTAAGACATTTCTTTTGAGGAATTAATTCATTTTTTAAATTAGATAATATTTTAATAAAATTATATTATTAAATAATTTTTATTAAATATAAATGATCATACAATTTTTTATGTAGTCAAATTTAATTTTAATAAGGTGTCGAAAAATGTTATAGTAAAAAACCATAGTGTTTTTAATAAATATAAGTTATTATTTTAAAAATAAAAATTTAAAAATTTATAAAATTATATAGATAAAATTAATATTATTTTTTATAATCAGAATGTAAAAAATTATCCAATGGTGAATTTTACATAATTTTCTCAGGTAGTCCAATTTTGGGGTAAAAATTAAATACCATATAAATATACTTTTTATATTATGACATTATAATGAACCAAAATTAGTGTAATAAATACTATAAATGGGATCCAATACCAAATATATGTTTTTATTTTAACATAATTTGATTTTAATATTTTTAGATTTATTTTATAAGGCCATTATGAATCCTCCAAAACCAATAATATTTTTTATGGTTTTAAAATCATTTCTTTAAGAGTGTGACTCAAATTCACATAAGAAATGGAATAGTTTTATTAAGATCGGTCCTTGGACTTATAATATAATGGTAATCACTCCAATTTGGTAGAAACCATGGGCAAGAACGATGGGAGGGTTTTTGATTTTGGATATTTTATATGTAGTGTCTAAAACCTAAATAATAAATAAATATCCATATTTTCCTATATAGGCCCTCCCATAATACTATTTCTCTTTAATCAAAATACTTTCATAATTACCATATTATACCCTCATCTCTCTATATTCATCCCAAGGAACCACCATCTATTAAGAGGCCCCTCCAAATAATTTTGAGTCACACACTCACGTAAGGGACCCTCACCTTCCTCTCCACCTTTCAATTCAAGCACATTCTCTGGATTTTGTCTGATTAATTTAAATTTTTTACATTTTAGTTCATTTATAATCATTATCTTTCTGTTTAATTTATGTTATATTAATGTTATATCATTTTTCCTCTCTCATTTTGACCCTTACCAAATTCGTTACTATGCTGAAATTTCGTAAGCGATTTCTATCTTCTCATTTCATTCAAGAACATAATTTATGTTATGAATCTTTAATTAAAATTTATTATGTTGTAATATGTTTTTATAAATTCCCCTTACTGTCCATTTGATGTATAAATGATGATATCCCCTTTCCCCTCAATAAGTCTCCCACGATCTTTTATGTACACCCGTTACCTTGCCTAAATTTCGTAAGGATGCTTTTCCCTATTCTTGTATCTTGATGGCCTTATGCATTATATTTCCAAATTTATAATGTTGTAATATTATTTTAAATGTCCCTATTAGTTATCATTTTATTTGAATGTTATGGGAGACCCATTTCGCTCTCATCAACCCATTTTTATGAATCTTCCAACGACACCGTTATGCTACCGAAATTTCACCGCGATCTTCCTCTCCAAAAAAATGTCTAGAGAATACCATAACCATTTTATATCAATGTTGTTAAATTTTATGCATATATAATTTTGATTAGGTACACACACATATGTATTCCATACTCCTTAATCAGGGAATAAATTATTATGATGAATGAATCCATGTTTTATGATCAATATGGAACACTTAAGCATTGGAATGAATGAATATAACAGGTGCACCTAGATATCACTCGAATGATTTGGGAAATGTTTTGTATCATGATACATCATGTTGGTACAAAGAGTGAACCTGATTACTTTATGGGAATTTGTCCACCATGATTTCTTAAATGGTTTATCCTTGAACCATGTTTGTGATTCAGTGTTTTATGTAGTTTCCTCATTTCCCATGTTATGATTATCATGCTATATAATTACTTATTATTCATGTAATCTTATTCCCCAATAATATACATATTTTCTAACATGTATCAATTATTCCATTTTATTCCATTACTAGGCTTTATATCTCACCCCTTTCTTATAAATATCCCCAGGTTAACCCATGATGTTTTTAGTTTCAAGGAGTATTTTTAGTATGCTAAGAAATTTTTCTATAAATATGTTGTATTCCTTGTTTTATATTCTTACATTATGTACCTAATTTACAAATACACTATACTTCTCAATTATCCAAGTTTTATTATGTGCAGTATTATGTAATAAATCAAGTATTAT
Organism: Viscum album; assembly: GCA_963277665.1. Classification (NCBI taxonomy): domain Eukaryota; kingdom Viridiplantae; phylum Streptophyta; class Magnoliopsida; order Santalales; family Viscaceae; genus Viscum; species Viscum album. The sequence goes on from OY728152.1 coordinate 2,093,904,036, forward strand.
TGTGAAATAAAGAGAAAGGTTGTTATTAGTCAAACTCACTTTTTTAAAATAGTTTGAATTGAAACATAAAATACTATTAATTGTTAAGGTTTCATGATAAATCATGTAAAATGGACTTATATACACCAAATAAACGAAATTAGGTGTATAATATTAAAATATTCCTTAATGAATGGAGATTGAGATAAAGTCACTTACCTTGAGTCTGAATTATAATGTACATTATTTATCATCATTAATAATAAAATTATTTTAATTATTTACTTTATTAAGATCCAATTTAATATTTATTATTCCTTTTAACATGTTATAACTTATTACTTAATTAATTAAGTTCATTTCAGATGTTTTTCACGATATTTGGTATATATGTCCAAAATGACTAGTAGGTTGACTTTGGTCAAAGAGATAATTAAGAAATCATATCCATAATAGTAATCATGAAATAATTATAATTTTTAATACATTAATTATAATTTTAAAACCATTCATAAAATAAGGTTATGAATAATGTACTATGTTGCAGAAATGGAGATGGTAGGTCGTACATATGCATGAGTATCATTTTCATTTTTCAATGATCGTTATGAAAAGAAGGTAAGTAGTATTTCGTAATTATATAATTATAATTATAATAAAAATAAAATATTATTTAATTAAAAAAAATTATATATACAATCTATTTTATGTAGTGATGAAAATTGAATCACATCACTTCGTGGAGGTGTTAATCGGTACGTATGCACGAACGATGTTGTTATTCTTCATTGGATGGAATGGTAATAAACTGTATCATATATTACGTTTTCATAATTATAAATAGGTAATTAATATTATATTTATATTAACTGCATCAATATAACTAGACTTTAGAGAAAAAATTGAAATACATTACACTGATCCACATGGTGGTAGTCCACCGTACACATGAAAGATATCCTCATTTCCCATTTAGTACAAGTGGAGATTGATATGTGTTATTAAATTAATAGATTAATATATAAATATATTTAATATACTGGAGTAATTATTCCATAATTTTTAAGTAATCCTATATTGAGGTAGAAGAATAAAAAAATGCCTGGTTAAGAACTAAACCTCGTCTTTGGACAATATCTTTTTTACACCTTTATCACTCTAAGGGTGGTATTATGTGTAAAAAATGACTCAATAAGATTGGTAGGGATGATAAGAAGAATGTTTTGTAGAGATTTTATGAACCAAATGGAATTTTACGTGAGATTAATAGAAGAGAGGAGGATCACGTTGATAAGTGTGGGGAGGGGCCCCATGGGAATTACTTCAATCATTAAATTTATATAAATTAATTATTTTAAAAAATGATAAAAAATTATTTATTTAGAATTTAGGATGATTATGGTTATAAATAATCTCAGAAAAGGATATTTTTAGATTTTTAGGTGATAGTTTCACCCTTATGTTTTTGTCTTAACTCCTCATTAACCATTTTGATGATTCTAACAAGAAAAATGTTTTTTACTAATTAGAGATCAATATAGTTACTATAAAAGAATAAAATAACAATAAATAAACCAGGTTTGATGTAGAAACCTGAATATTATTTTCAGGTATGAATCTTGTTTTTTAGTGTTTTTAAGAAAAATAGGTGTGTTTGGAAATTTTCGGAGTACACGCCGTGTACTTATAAGTACACACCATGTACTCATCTGCTGCGGGTGACCATGTACTGGCAGTGTAACGGCCAATTACATTGCCGTGTGGGGTAACCTAGAGAATTCCAAAAGCGAAGGCTCCATAAGGCAAGTACACACCATTTACTTTTAAATAACACGCCATGAACTTTCGTTTTATTTCATTAAATAAACTTGGGTTGTGTCTAATTGGAAGAATACACCACTTCTCGGCCTATCTCATCTAGGAGTGACTGAAACCACAAAATATTCTCCAAGCCCCCAACCGATCATCCGTCCTCCGATTTGACCGCCATCGATTCCACTGGAATCACCACGGTAAGCTCTTCCTTCTTCTAGAGCCTCGTTTCTTGAATTCTTATCTTTCACGTGATATCATCAGTTGAATGTTTTAATCATTTTTGTTGATCTATGACATTCTATAGAGATTCAAGGCCTGAGGTTCACGTATAGCATCTGTACAATGCTAAGGTAGGGGGTTTTTCCTTTTTTGTAGTTAGTCTTTGAGTTATATATGAAAAAGTGACCAATACCCTTATTCGAGGTATTGCGTGTTTATGGATTTCAGCCCTATTATTTACTTCTATGCCTGGTGTACTTGAGTATAGGATTGATGATTGAAAATATGGTTATTTTCCCTTGTTATAGATGTGTGGTCCATGTTTTCTTGATTCTGACAGATTTTTCTAGCATTACTTATTAGGTTGACTTGTTTTACATGCCTAGTATTGTTAGGATGGAGTAATTTTATATAACATGTTGTTACATACTATATAATTTTTAGAGAAGTAGTTCTTGAGGTTTACATTGGCTTCCGTATATCATTTGTGCATGATGGTTTACACAGGGTTGTGGGAACCTGGTGTTGTAGACTACTGGGAGAATGGATGTTGAGGGTTTCTACAGAGTGTCTGTTTAATTTTATGTTTTGAGACTATATGGGGATTGATGTAAGAGCTCCCTTAGAGTGTTTATAGTTTCCTCATTTGGAGACCATAGGTAGAATTGGATATTGAGTGATTCCCTGAGTGTCTATAGTTTCTGATATGATACCATAGGGGGAATTAACAGGGTGTGCTTCCTCAGTGTGTCTTTTCTAAAGGTAAACTAGATGTGTTAGACTGTGAGTACTTTCTAGAGGTTTTATTGTATTTTATTTGGTTGAACCAGAGGGGTTAGGTTTTCAGTACTTCCCATAGGGTTACCTGTTTGTGATTAGTTTCTTACATGATATGTGAAATTTAATTCCATTGAACTGTAGGATTGTTTACTTTTGAGTACTTCCTTTTTTAATGTTTCTTTTTATCTTATTGCCTTACACTTATATTCACGGACTGTTAGGCACAAGACTTTGGGTGGTTACCTACTGAGATTCATCTCACACCCTGTTTGGGTCATTATTTTGGGCCAACATAGATTATATTTCTGGAGGTATAGATATGGGCTAGCACCCTTCTACTTGATATACTTGATTGCTGTGGAGCTGGAGAGCATGGGACCATGCTGAGGCTTGCGATGCTACTGGATTTTATTTGTTTTCTTTTTTACTTTTGTTTAGTACTATATTCCTGCATTGTGACTTGTTTGGATGCTTTCCTAGACATAGGTATCATGCATCATTTATATATGTGTGCTCCATTTGTTCATTACTTCTACTATTTACTTATTTCATGTTATTACTCCTTCCGCTATTGTTATATGTTTATATCTGCTACATTACTATGCCAATGAGGGAATAGTTTCTTCACTATCACACCCAATGCCCTCACTACTAGATGGTAGCCTCTGGCCATTGGGGAAATGTGCTTGAGTCCATGTGACCAACCGTGTATGGGGAACCTCTGGGCAACTTTCAAAATTGGGATGTTACAAGGTGGTATCAAAGGTGTTTATTTTCTTCTTGACTTACTATATAAGGCCTTTATCTAGGGATATGAAGGATTAGGTACTTGGTATTAATTTGTTCCCTAGAGTAGCTAACCCGTGTATAGGGAGAATCCAATTTAACTCATATGTTATGATTTTTTGGTTTTTCAATTTTCAGTGGATTTGATTTAACCATTTGGCGATTCACATGTTTTGTGCTATTATTGTTGATATTAGAGAGGTTCTATTTCTATGAAAACCCAATAAGATGACTATATTCCATCTCATGCATCATACAATACCTTTCTAGATATCACATGTCATTCATTCATTTCATGCCATTTGGGGTACATTACTGATTGCATGTTGTTGTGATAGATGTTGTTCTAGATATGCATGCTGTTGTGATAGATTTCTTGATTAGATACCAACTAGTTGATAGATTATTAAATTGTGAAAGTTTTAGTTTTAATGAATTCTAAACATTGGTTCTTGTGGTATTATAAGCCCTCATGGATTGTAATTTGGTGGATCGTTACTTTTTAACACTTTTATATGACATATATAATATGACAATGTTTGATTCGCAGGGAGTATGTGCCCTCAAAGATCAGAATTTGGCACTTTAATGTTAATTTCAGTTTTTTCTGGGTTCTGGAGTATTTTCTAAGGCTTACTTTCTAAAAAAACATAGAATACACAACGTGTATTTATGAATACACGCCAAGTATCCTTTTGTTCGAGGAGGAACTGTTTTTCTTAAGTACACACCATGTACTGTATGTACATGTCATCTAGTATCTAACCATTTCACTAGATTTGTGGACAAAGACATGATGTTGGGAAATATTTGGTATCACATGTACCACCCCAAGATTCCATGGTACGTTTCCCTTTGAATAATGCAATGGCGTTCATTGTACGCAACTTCGAGATTCTAACACACCACAACCAATCAAACTAGCCGTTATGAATAGTAATACCTACTTTTTGAAATTTTATAAATTCTATATCTCAAAATGGACTTCATTTTTGGATTCATAATATCAAAATTAGCCTAGGGTGAAATTTTGGTACTTTTTGGATAACTTTCATATTTTGATGAATGGTGAAAATTACTAAATTTTAATTAAAAACAACTTTTTTAATAAAAATAATTAATATTGATAAATTATTAATTTGAGTTGTTTTAAAGTATATTTAGAATATATTTTTACCATTTAATTCATTGTTTTTCATTGGACATAATTTCACAATTAAACCAGACATAAACAAGTGCCAATCTTTTGATAGTTATTATCTCTTAAAAACACGCTTTTTGTTTTAACAACGAGAATTAATTTTAAATTAATTTCTGCCACTTCTGTGTTTTGAATTTTTAAAAATGGATTCCATATTAGGAATTAGGATTTTCAAATTGTGTAAATAGGTAACTTTTATTTTTAGACATTTTGAATAATTACTTCGGTAAATATTTTATTTACCATGGTTAAAGGGTAAATCCGGTAAATAAGGGTTAAAAAATAATATAATAATAATACTAAATTACCCTAAAAAGTGTCTTAGCCATATTGGTTGATACACAGCCGACCATGGCCATCTTTGGGTAGATTTTGGGACCCCATGGATCCACTTGTAAGTGATAGGGACACTTTATTTTAATTAAGTTAAAATGAATACAAAAATGACATAAGCATATATATTTTAGAATTTTTTTTACATAGGGTTATATATGTTGGATGTTTGACTATAAATATTCATTATAAATCTAAAAATATTTCATACATAATTATATTTTATTTATAATTTCTAGACATTAAATAATTTAATTTATTTCTGACACAATGATGATGTAGTAATTACCAAATTAATAAAAAATTAGAATAATTGATATTATAAATACACAAATAAATATAATCTGAGATTTTTTATGAATTAAACTAATTTTCTAGGTTACTATTACATGTTATTATGGCTTTAATAAACATTTTTATAAGTAATAATTCTTTTATGATTTTTACAAAAATCAATTTTTGAATAGTGTCAAAATTGACATAAAAGAGTTTTCAAAACAAATATTATATTATTAATTGCTATTAAATTCTAAAAATCTAAAGTTAGGACAATAGACCTGTATCGTGATAGGTGTATCATTAATGGGCCACTTGGGGGTCTATTGGATGTATATGGTAAGTTTATTAACCATATAATATAAAAATACAAAGAGACATTGTAAAAGTGAAACTAATTAACTAAGAGTTAATACTTAAAGATAAGGTTAATATAATGACTCAAACCTATCTAAATTCTATTGGTTGAGTGGTTTTTGACCCATACCCACCTTAAAATTTAAATAATAAACTTTGGAGCAATTAGAAATCGAATATGAATTTATTATAAATTAATATTTCTAGCTCTTCCAAAGGTGCCCCTCACCCCTCTTATAAAAGGGCACTCCCCCTTCTCATTACTTCACACCTTAAAAGCCTTTTGATTCGGAAAAACCCTCCCCAAATACTCTCTAAACATACCTCACTACAACCTAGAGGCATTAGTTTGATCTTAAAGCTAACCTAATGAGCCCTTTTGATCAAATCAAAAGGAAGAACCCGAAGAAGAGATAATGATTTCACCACCCTTTTTTCAAGTTTCTTACTTCTTCCACTTCTTCTTACTTTGTTGTTACCATTCTAAAATAATTACTCCAGTATCATATATATACTGTAATTTTATTATAAATATGGTACAACCATATTCACTATTCTATCCATCCTTTGAATAATATGTCACCATACGTGCGTACGTACGACTTACCGTCTCCACGTCGTGGTGTAATTGTTATTCAATAAATTATTATTTGGATGGGTATAATAATGATGTTTAATTCATGTAAAAAATAAATATAACATGATAATTTTTCTTTATATATGATATACCATCCAATTATATATTATTTTAATATCAAAATAATGATATTGTCGCTCGTGCGTACGTACGGACTACCGTCTCCACAAACGTGATGAGATTCATTCTCTATCGTATCCATTCAAGTATAATTATCATTTGATGATTTAAAAATAATGTTTAAGGACTTGATATAATTCTGGATATGAATAAGATACAACCTATCCATGAAAACCATGACTTACGTAACAAAACAAATAAAAGAAAAAGAGTAAGTTAACACCCGAAACGACGATAATTCTAAGATATTATTAACAAAGAAATGTTAAAAGATCATATATGATATCATATTAATGTATATGATTATTGAATAATTTAATAACAATTATTTCACCATTATATAGGAGGTTAACCTACCGTCGACCAAGGAAAAAGTAAAAAGTAAGGGGTTTCTTATCTCACTTTTAATTCCGTGAGAATTCCATTGTTCACCGCTTATTTATTGCATGTGGTGTGTGTACTGCCCATGATTGTATTAATTATGTAATATACTTTAATTTATGGATATTTACATCTTCATGGTATGATCCTTCTTTCATGGGTGTTTGTTTCATAAGTTAGCAAATCGATAAGGGAATTTGAAATTTCAATTTCAACTCATTTGGCTTTATGCATATTTCATTGATTATATTACTCCAAGATTATGTGTGGAATAACTATTCATTTGATTATGTCATAATTTACACTCCCCTTCCTGTGGATATACTTTTGATACACATAATCACTCCATTGATAATTTCTCAAGTCATCGATATGAATTTGATAAGAGTAATTTTAACTCATTCTCCATTTGCTGAGTTAAACATCCAATTAATTGGTGTTGTTTTTACAAGATTATGTGTGAATGTCCTTTGATTTTTTTACACTAAATATCCAATAATATTTACTGTATTTATATTTTTCACACATAACTATGTCGTTGATTTATCCTTAACCTAAGGATATGGCCTTTATGAGAGATTTCATCTCAATTTACATTCCATTGAGACTTCTTTGTTGTTATACACCAAATCACTTTTATGTGGTGTATATAATGTACTTTGACATAGTATATCATGAATTATTTTATTCTCATGATATTAAATTTTTTTGATTACCTCAATTATTTGTATTCAAGTGTCTCTCTTTTGGTTAGAAACACTAACTAAAATACCATTTTTAAATGTTTTAAAGACATATTCTTCTAAATATTTCTCATTAATGTCCATGTTTTAAAAAAATGGGTTTAAGGATTTATTTATATAGATATTAATGTTTTGAAATTAAAACTCATTTTATAAGTTTCAAAGTGGTATGTGACACTTTTATTAAAAAATCTATTTTTAATTGGCTTCTTGACAAATAGTGTGACTTTTAAATAATTTCCAGAAAAGGGGGATATTTCTCTCAAATAGTTTTGATGATTATTTTCATCTATGTCAATATCTTTCATTATTCTCGATTGAGGTTAATATGTTACAATAAAATCTTCCATATTGTATCTAATTAGTTATGTTTGATTGTGGATGTGCTATTTTTATACCATTCATGGTTTGTGGATAAATTATTGACATTTCGTATGCTAGTTTTAATACGAATGTTTATGTTATGTTTAAAACTTTTCATATGAGGAATGCATTGGACTTAGTAAGTGACGGGTGGAGCCAGCTATAGATCCTCGATGCATCAGTAGGTCTCATGATACAAACTAGTGTCTTGGCACAAGGCCTTGACAGAATCTTATTTGTAGTCTTGGCATGAGGCCTTGGATATGTGGTTATGATAGTCTGGCATTATGCATTCCATCATTATGAAAGTGGTTATTGATATTGAATGTGATTATTCAACTAGTTGAATATCCATGTAATTAAGTAAATGGAATAATTTCATTTTATCTTTGCCATTTTATATTGAAGTTCAAGTTTAAAAGGCTTTTGTTTTAGTTATAAATTTCCTTAAGTGTTTATGATTATCTATGAACGTTTCTGCTATATTATTATCCTTACTGAGCATCTGAGCTCACCCCGTTCAATGTTTTATTTTTCCCAGGATTGTGAAAAAGTAAATTATGAATGACCTGCAGGGATAGTATTAGTGTGGACTATGGGTAACTGGGGTCGGGGTGTTACAGTTGGTATCAGGGGAAGATTTGTACAAACCTTCGGAGCTAGATTTAGATAAACTCTGATTAGAGCACGTAGAACTAATATGAACTTTGATAGAAGAACTTCCTAGAATTTTGGTATTGTAGAGATTTTGTGAGTTTTCCAAGAAATACATCCCTGTCTAGATACGAGCAGGTAGAGGTGGCTCTAGAACAAATGTACCTAGGGGTAAAATCCGAAAGCACCGCTTTGAGCTAGACTTGAACGGGAACTAGTGCATGACAATGGGCCTTGCTGCACTCTTGGTTACGACACTCCCAAGGGATATGCTTAGGATAATTTACATTTTCTTTACTAACCGATTTGAAATATTATATATATAAGATGAGAGTAAATGACCTTGGTTAATCCTAATGTGTTTAAAATTGAGAATATGATGACATGTAAATCTTTAAATGATTTTATGACTACTGTTACTCAGACAATGCTTTCTGGTCTTATTCAATGGATGGATTCCAAAGAAGTCATAGTGACTTTGGGAATGATGTACAAGGTGGGAACGGTGGTGGAAATGAGCATCAAAATGGACTTTTGATAGGCGTAAAAGATATCATCTTTATGCCAAATCAATTTTCCAAAAAATATTATCAACAATATATATATTAACCAATTCCTGGACTCAAAAAAGAAGAGAAATGTGATGAATGATAAGAGCTCCAGTAGTGGAGACCATGGAAAAAGGAATCCTCAATTTCTATCATGCAAGAAATGTGGAAGGAGACACCCAGGAAAGTGTCTCAATGGGACAAAGACATGCTTTACATGCGGGAAGGTAGGGAATAAAGTGAATAATTGACAAAGAAAAATGAAGAGTACTATGGAAGAAGATAAAAATGGTCCCAAGAGTCCATTTACTATCATTTTTCGTAAATGTAGGGGACCTGGCCATTACCCTAGTGAATGCCCTATTCTATAGGGCATTTTCTTGGTCAAAAAAGAATCTATGAGGAAATAAATGGTTGGAGAAATGTTTAAAAAGTATTAGTGCTCCTTTTTGATGGGTTTACTTTGGAATAATTTTCTCTTGTATTTGTAACCCCGTAGTTGGCCATGTGAGAATGATATTTGAGGAAGAATTGTCTCTTCTCTTGTGGATATAGGTATAAATAACCATTTGGTTTTATATTATCATTGGGGTTTGAGAGAATTATAAGTTATTATAATTTGGGATGAAAATGAAAGGTATGATATAACATTTGTGGTTAAATTATGTTATGTTATTTTGAGGAATTTATATCATTTTGGTAATATTATAAAATATAGTTTTTGAAAAAGGGAAACAAGTAGACCATGTGACAACCCGTCGCGTCGGACAAAGATGTGGGAATCGAACACACAACTAAAGTGTGATTGGGATTTATCACCTACCACTGGACTACGTGAAGTCCCTGGATAATGTGACTAATTATTTTTAGTTAAATGATTTTATTTATCAATAATAAGTTGATTTTGGTTCTTATGTCTGATTAAATGAATACCCTTGGTATAGGAAAATGATTTGGTGATTAAGTGATAGATGTTATTTTGGTAGTTGTTCGCTTTTTTGTGAACACTATATGCCCAAGGAAACTAGAATAAAATGGGATTTCATTTGAGGAGTAATGGTGGATTTTTATCTATGTTTTTATTATGGATTTATAGTGATTTGGGTTGTTTATGGAAATGATTAGGTTAATTGCTTTTAAGTATGTGACTTTAAGAGTAATTAATGTCATTTGGAGATAAAATTTAACGTAGAAGACTACATTCTTATATGTTTTGAGTTTCAATATTAGTTTGGATTATATTGAAGGATTTTAAGGACAATTGATTATTGAATGGTATTTATTTAACTTTGGGGTATCGATGGTTTAATTTTAGAAATTAAGATTAGTTTTTTTCTCTAATGAAATATCCATTTGGGGGGGGGGGGGTCATAAGAAATTATACTAACCATTTTGGTTTTGATTAATATTTAAAGACAAGTTAAATATATATTTTATACAACATGGATCATGTTTTTTTATAGATGTTTATTCTAGATCTTTCATTGTGACCAAGTCTTCTTGAATACTCATTGTTCAAAAAATGAGTTAGTGGTAAAAAGTTCTTAAATAATGAAACTCTACTTAAAAAGTAAGTATATGTCTTTATGTTATTAGTCAATATCATAAATTAATTCCTCTTCCTTATGTTATGTAACTTAAAACAAAAAAAAATGTTGTCCGTTTACTTTTCCTACTTGGAGACTAAGGACCGTTTTTCCCAACACAAGTTTGTGATTTTCTTATTATTAACATTCTCCTGATCATGTCTTCTTTTCCTCTCCATCAGAACTGAACACTTAGTTTATCATCCATATCCATGTTTTCCTACATTGAATACTAGTATGGGTTATCTTGGGTGACCTTTATACCTCTCTTCCTTTGTTTTAAAGTGATAGTTTTATTGACTCTTTTTCCGATGTGGGACTTTCCATTATATTCTCAAGCCCAATTTTAAAAAAAATTGCGAGGACACAATTTATTGAAGTAGGGGAGAATGTTACACCCTAAGCTTCCATGGTACGTTTCCCTTCGAATAATGCAATGGCGTGAATTGTACGCAACTTCGAGATTCTAACACACCACAACCAATCAAACTAGCCGTTATGAATAGTAATACAAAATTTTTGAAAATTTATAAATTCTATATCTCAAAATGGACTTCATTTTTGGATTCATAATATCTAAATTATCCTAGGGTGAAATTTTGGTACTTTTCGGATAACTTTCATATTTTCATGAATAGTTAATATTTCTAAATTTTAATTAAAAACAAATTTTCTAATTGAAATAATTAATATTGATAAATTATGAATTTGAGTGGTTTAAAGTATATTTAGAATATATTTTTACCATTTAATTCAATGTTTGTAATTGGACATAATTTCACAATTAATCCAGACATAAACAAGTGCCAATATTTTGATAGTTATTATCTCTTAAAAACACGCTTTTGGTTTTAACAACGGGAATTAATTTTATATTAATTTTTGACACTTCTGTGTTTTGAATTTGGAAAAATGGATTCCATATTTGGAATCAGTATGTTCAAATTGTGTAAATAGGTAACTTTTTTTTTAGACATTTTGAATAATTATTTCGGTAAATATTTTATTTACCATGGTTAAAGGGTAAATCCGTTAAATAAGGGTTAAAAAATAATATTATAATAATACTAAATTACCCTAAAACGTGTCTTAACCATATTTGTTGATACATGGCCGACCATGGGCATCTTTGGATTGATTTGGGGACCCCATGGATCCACTTGTAAGTGATAGGGACACTTTATTATAATTAAGTTAAAATTAATACAAAAATGACATAAGCATATATCTTTTGGAAAAACAATTTTTTTACATAGGGATATATATGTTGGATGTTCGACTATAAATATTCATTAGAAATATAAAATTATTTCCTAAATAATGATATTTTATTTATAATTTTTAGAAATTAAATAATTTAATTTATTTATGACACAATGATTATCAGTAATTACCTAATTAATGCAAAATTAGAATAATTGATACTATAAATACCCAAATAAATATAATTTGAGACTTTTTATGAATTAAAATAATTTTCTAGGTTAATATTATATGTTAGGATTTATTTAATTAACTTTTTTCTAAGTAATCATTCTGTTATGATTTTTACAAAAAATCAATTATAGAATAGTGTCAAAATTGACATAAAAGAGTTTTTAAAACAAATATTATATTATTAATTGATATTGAATTCTAAAAATATAAAGTTAGGCCAAGAGACTTATATCATGATAGGTGTATCATTAATGGACCACTTGGGGGTCTCTTGGATGTATATGGTAAGTTTATTAACCATATAATATAAAAATACAAAGAGACATTGTAAAAGTGAAACTAATTAACTAAGAGTTAATACTTAAATATAAGTTTAGTATAATGACTCAAACATGACTAAATTCTATTGGTTGAGTGGTTTTCGACCCATCCCCACCTTAAACTTTAAATAATCAACTTTTGAGCTATTAGAAACTGAATATGAATTTATAATAAATTAATATTTCTAGCTTTTCCAAAGGTGCCCCTCACCCCTCTTATAAAAGGGCACTGCCCCTTCTCATTACGTCACACCTTCAAAGCCTTTTGGTTCGGCCAACCCCTGACCAAATACTCTCTCAAATACTCTCAATAAAACCTAGAGGCCTTAGTTGGATCAGAAATCCATCCTAAGGAGTCCTTTTGATCAAATCAAAAGGAAGAACCCGAAGAAGAAGTAATGATTTCACCACCCTTTTTTCAAGTTCCTTACTTCTTCCACTTCTTCTTCCTTTCTTTTTACCATTCTAAAATAATAATTCCAGTATCATATATATAATGTGATGTTATTATAAATATGGTACAACCATATTCACTATTCTATCCATCCTTTGAATAACATGTCACCATACGTGCGTACGTACGGCTTACCGTCTCCACGTCGTGGTGTAATTGTTATTCAATAAATTATTATTTGGATGGGTATAATAATGATGTTTAATTCATTTAAATAATGAATATAACATGATAATTATTCTGTATATATGATATACCATCCTATTATATATTATTTTAATATCAAAAGAATGATATTGTCGCTCGTGCGCACGTACGGACTACTGTCTCCACGAAAGCGATGGGATTCATTCTCTATCGTATCCATTCTAGTATAATTATCATTTTATGATTTAAAAATAATGTTTAAGGACTTGATATCATTCTGGATATGAATAAGATACAACCTATCCATGACAACCATGGATTATGTAACAGAACATATAAAAGAAAATGAGTAAGTTAACACCTGAAACGATGATAATTCTAAGATATTATTAGCAAAGAAATGTTAGAAGATCATATATGATATCATATTAATGTATATGATAATTGAATAATTTAATAAGAATTATTTCACCATTATACAAGAGGTTAAACTACCGTCGACCAAGGAAAAAGTACAAAGTAAGGGGTTTCTTATCTCACTTTTAATTCCGTGAGAATTCCATTGTTCACCACTTATTTATTGCATGTGGTGTTTGTACTGCCCATGATTGTATTCATTGTGTAATATAATTTAATTTATGGATATTTACATCATCAAGGTATGATCCTTCTTTCATGGGTGTATTTTTCATAAGTTACCAAATCGATAACGGAATTTGAAATTTCAATTTCCACTCATTTGGCTTTATGCATATTTCATTGATTATATTACTACAAGATTATGTGTGGAATAACTATTCATTTGATTATGTCATAATTTCCACTCCCCTTCCTGTTGATATAATTTTGATACACATAATCACTCCATTGATAATTTCTCAAGTCATCGATATGAATTTGATAAGAGTAATTTTAACTCATTCTCCATTTGTTGAGTTAAACATCCAATTCATCGGTGTTGTTTTTACAAGATTATGTGTGAATGTCCTTTGATTTTTTTACACTAAATATCCAATAATATTTAGTGTATTTATATTTTTCACACATAACTATGTCATTTATTTATCCTTAAACTAAGTATACAGCCTTTATGAGAGATTTCATCTCAATTTTCATTCCATTGAGACTTCTTTGTTGTTATACAGAAAATCAATTTTTTGTGGTTTAGATAATGTACTTTGACATAGTATATCATGAATTTCTTTATTCTCATGATATTAAAATGTTTTGATTACCTCAATTATTTGAAATCAAGTGTCTCTCTTTTGGTTAGAAACACTAACTAAAATATCATTTTTAAATGTTTTAAAGACTTATTCTTCTAAATATTTTTCATTAATTTCCATGTTTTAAAAAAATGGTTTTAATGATTTATTTATATGGACATTAATGTTTTGAAATTAATACTCCTTTTTTAAGATTCAATGTGCTATGGGACACTTTTATTAAAAAATCTATTTTTAAACGGCTTCTTGACAAATAGTGTGACTTTTAAATGATTTCAAGAAAAGGGGGATATTTATCTCAAATAGTTTTGATGATTATTTTCATCTATGTCAATATCCTTCATTATTCTATATTGAGGTTAATATGTTACAATAAAATCTTCCATATTTTATCTAATGAGTTATGTTTGACTGTAGATGTGCTATTTTTATACCATTCATGGTTTGTGGATAAAGTATTGACATTTCGTATGCTAGTTTTAATATGAATGTTTATGTTATGTTTAAAACTTTTCATATGAGAAATGCACTGGACTTAGTAGGTGATAGGTGGAGCCCGATATAGCTCCTCGATGCATCAATAGGTCTCATGAGACAAACTAGTGTCTTGGCACAAGGCCTTGACATAATCTAATTTGTAGTCTTGGCACGGGGCCTTGTCTATGTTGTTATGATAGTCTGACATTATGCATTCCATCATTATGAATGTGGTTATTGATAATGCATGTGATTATTAGACTAGTAGAATATCCATGTAATTAAGTAAATGGCATAATTTCATTTTATCTTTGCCATTTTATGTGGAAGTTCAAGTTTAAAAGTCTTTTGTTTTAGTTATAAATTTCTTAAAGTGTTTGTACTTATCTATGAAGGCTTCTGCTATATTATTATCCTTACTAAGCATCTGAGCTCACCCCTTTCAATGTTTTATTTTTCCCCGGATTGTGAAGAAGTAAATTATGAATGACCTGTAGGGATAGTATGAGTGTGAACTATAGAGACTATGTTGTTGTTGTTTTTAGTTTATGATGTAATGTATACTTTATTAATGTATCTAGTTATTCCAAGGCTACTAAACTATCAGTCTTTAGAGACTTTATCTTTCTTGTGATCATGCCAATGTTTTGTAATAACGCACCGGCTCTGGGTAACTGGGGTCAGGGCGTTACATCACACGACAAGTACTAGACATACACACCGTGTTGTGTAGACCATGTGTCTACCCGCGTGACTAATGACACAGATGGATAAAACATAGGTTATACACACCGTGTTAATATTGAACACACTGTGTAGTATAACCCATGTATCTTTACATGTAACAAACCACACAGGGTGGTGGAAGTCCTTCTAGTACATGTCTTTTCTGGAATAAACACACCGTGTAGAGTCAGCCGTGTGTCCAACCGTGTGACTAAAAACATGGGTAGTTGAAACCTAAGTGGTACACACCGTGTTTGGCACAAACACGACGTGTATTTTTGTACTAAGAGAATTTTGTGGGTTAGTCATGTAGAAGTACTCGGGCAGGGGAACACAATTCAAGTACATGCCATGTCTTGGAGGAACATGCCATGTGTATAGGGTGTTACATGAACAGAGTTTACAAGAGTACATGCCCATGTAAAGTCATAAAGGAACATGTCATGTATGGGTTATACATGCCATGTCTCCATGTTTTAAAAAATTTTAATGATTTCCTTTTCCTTTTCCTTTCTTTTACTTCTATGTTTAAATTCTTGATAATATTTATCCTAAGGTGTGCACTTGACCTTGCAGAGTCATGCCACCAAGACATCCTACGGTTGTACGCCAAATACAAGGAAGTGATCAAACAAGGGACATGGTTGATCAAGGAATAATAGCAGATCCTCTTATAGTGACAGTCTTGGAACCAACCATCATTTCAGACACAGGGGATGACACACAGTTCTGAGAAGGATTTATGTGGTTCATGAAAACCTTCCAGGGAGCACCACATCCTTCTCCATCAATGGAAGAATTTAATCTAGTTTTCCAATAGTAGAATCCTCCCACCTTTATAGAGGAAGGATAACGTCAGGCTACAGAGTAATGATTAGAAGACTTGATTTATATATTTGAGCAAAAAGAGATGCCTCTATAGAGGAGGGTGAAGCTCGATACTTATATTATTCAGGACTCCACCAAGAGATGTTAGGATGTGATTTCATAGGAGGGACGCCAGCATTTTATGGCGTGGGATGAGTTCCAACATGCCATTTATGACTACTTCTATCCATAGACCTTGAGGGCCAATTGAGCCCAAGATTTCATGTGTCTACAGAAGAGTACTCTCTCAGTCATGGATTACTCTTCTTGTTTCACAGAGCTGGATCACTACACAAGCATCCCAAGAGGTTATGAGTTATTCATGGTAAGGAAATTTGAGGATGGAATCGAGCACGTCATTTGATCTTAGGTGAATATCTTCAGGTTGACTTTCTTCACTTGTATATTCAACCAAGCACTGATGACATAGAAAAATCTGAGGGATTCTAGAGTTATGAGATAAGGTGGCATGACATCTGGAGTTGGTTCCCCTTAGAATGACAGCAATAAGTTCCACAAGGAGTCTACACGTGGAGATAGTAGTAGGTGGGATAATTATTCTGGTGGCCTAGTGGGGTGCTACCAGTGTGGGAAGAGCGATCATAAGAGGACACATTGCCCAAGAGACCAATTAGAGTGCCGATATTGTGGCAAGATGGGACATATTTAGTGTTTTTGTCAGTTCTTCTAACCAACAGCTGGTGATACGAGTTTTTCTATGACTCCTCATTTAGGAGTATCACCACTAGTTTCTAAAAAATATGGGAACATGAGTTCATCCATCCATTAAGGTCAAGGTGGAGGTCATGACCGAGGTAATAAATCAGCAAGATTTTAGCAAAAAAATGGTGGATCGGCTTAGGGTGGTCGGGTAGAGTCACAGGGCCGCGGTATAGGCCATGATTTTGTAGTGGAGCAGACTTAGTAGAACCAGGATCCCAGAACATCTACAGTTCGAGGTACGATTCTAGTTTCCTCAGTTTTAGCTTTTACACCTTTCCATATAGGGGTATCCCATAGTTTCATATCTATTTCTGTTGTGGAGATCCTTGGTCTCTATATCATTACCTATACTGATATCTTGATGTTAGACACTCTGTTAGGGACTATAATGACTAGTGTATGTTAGTGAAAGGAGTACCCTCTTGAGTTTGGTGGGTGTAACTTCTTATGGGACCTTTATGTTTTAGAGATGAAAGGCTATGGTGTCATTCTAGGAATGGACTGGTTAGTTCCTTTCAAGGAAGTCTTCGACTATTTTCCCCATAGGGTGAGTTTCACATCACTATAGGGCATATCATTTCTTCATAAGGGAAAATGGGATGTCCAGGTGATCAGAGTAGGACCCGAGCACCCTGGATTGGGAGGAGTTACAACACAGATTGCTAGTATATATCTGGATGACCATGGGACATAATAGTTGGACATTCCTCTAGTGTTCTATCATTTTAGGGATGTCTTTACAGAAGAATTTTTAGGTTTTCTTCCAGATCGATAGGTAGAATTTTCTATTGATCTTTTGCCCGGAGTGGCACTGGTGTCCATTCCTCCTTTAGGATGGATACACCAGAGTTACAAGATCTTAAGAAGTATTTGGAAAAGTTTTAGGAAAATGGTTTTATCTGACCCAGTGCTTTCCCTTTTGGTTTTCCTATCTAGTTTGCGAAGAAGTTGGATGATAACCTCATACTTTGTGTGGATTATTGGAAGTTGAGACAGTTGATGGTAAAGAACCGATATCCTTTACTGAGGATTGATGATCTCTTTGATCAGCTTCAAGGAGCCCGAGTGTTCTCAGAGAATGACTTGAGATCCAGTTATCATCAGTTTTGTGTTAGGCCATTAGATATCCCTCTTATAGACTTTTAGAATATGTATGGTCTATATGACTATGTGGTTATGCCATTCAGTCTCATAAATGCACCTATAGGTTTCATGGCTCTGAGGAACCAAATGTTCCATCCGTACATGGATTATTTCATTGTGGTCTTCATTGACAATATCTCGGTGTACTCTCACACTTGACATGACCCTGCCACACATCTTTAGATTGTTTTGAGTACACTGAGAGAGCATAAGTTATATGCCATGATCTCAAAATTCTTCTTTTGGATGGACCAGATTCAATTTTGGGGTCATGTTATATCAGATTCAAAAGTATCATTTGACTCAGAGAATGCGAGAGCAGTAGATTCCTAGGAGCATACAAACAATATCTTTGAGGTGCATAGATTTATAGGGCTGGAAAGTTACTACAGAAGTTTCATATAGGACTTCTCATGCTTAGCAGTGGCACTAACAAGCCTGGCTAAGAATGGTGCCAAGTACTTGTTGTCAGATTCTTGCGAGTCAGCCATTCGGGAGCTGAAGGGGTGGTTGAATTTTACACCCATTATTGTATTTCCAGGTCTAGGAAAGATCTATACCGTGTGCTGTGATGCATCAGGTATCAGGTTGGGAGTAGTGCTTATGTATGTGTAATGAGTCGTTGTGTATGAGTCTCGATAGTTGAGGCCACATGAGAGGAACTACCTGATGCACGATCTCATGTTGGTTTTATTTGTTCATATATTAGGTTGTTGGAGACATTACCTCTTGGGAGATCATTTTGTGGTTTTCACCAACTAGAAATGTATAATGTATATCTTCACTAAGCATGAACTGAATTTAAGACAAAAAAGTTGGGTTGAATACCATCAGTCCTTTGACATTGAGCTTTTCTATATGCCTGGGAAATGCAACATAGTGGCTGATGCATTGAGTCGGGGGACTCAAATACCGGTAGTGTAAGAGGGAATGATTGAGTGGAAAATTATGGCTATGTTTTCTAAGATACATTTGGAGGTGCATGATAGACAAGGGGAGACTTTCCTTTCTTCAATAGCTGTTACCTATACTCTACTTGATTGAGTGAAAATGAGGTAGCTATAAAATGATGAAGGCCTTGTCCTATGAGAATGTGTGTCAAGAGATGACCCTATTTATGGATGGACCATAGGCAAGGATGAGATCTTTCACTTTCATGGATACATATGTGTGTCAACAAACATATACAAGGAGCTGATGCAGAACTTTCATGTCTCAGTTTGGGAAGTTCATCCTAGTGTCACCAAGATGTATCGAGATCTAAACCATCAATATTGGTGGTTAGGTATGAAGACAGATGTTTCTGGTTTTGTCATGAGGTGTTCCACCAGTCAACAGGTGAAGCCTGAGCATCAACGACCAACAAGGCTTTTGTAGTAGTTACCCATTCCCAAGTGGAAGGGGAATGATGTCGCGATAGACATCGTGATAGGTTTACCGAGGTTGCATCAAGTTAATGATGTAGTTTAGGTTTTCATTGATAGACTCAAAAAGGTTTCTCACTTCTTGCTGATCAAGGAGACCATCAGTGTGGATGTGAGGAGAAGGCTGTGCATCAAAGAGACTGTACATCTAAATTGGGTCCACACTCCATTTTTTCAGAAAGAGATGCACATTTTACTTATCTTGTCTGGCAGGGACTACAAAAGGGTTTGGGTACACATGTACTTATGTGTATGAATTACCATCCTTAGACAGATGGCCAGTTCGAGCATACGATATAGCTGGTTGAGGACATTCTTTGAACTTGCATCCTAGATTTTGGAGGTTCTTGGGAAAATCACATACCGCTTGTATATTTTTCCTACAATAATATTTTTCTAGAAACTATTTAGATGGAAACTTATGAGGATTTGTATGATAGGCCATTCCGATCAGCCCTATGTTGGATGGAGGTAGGAGATGAAGCTATGATGGGACCTCATATTGTCTAAGAGACCATAGAGCAGATAGAGTTGATTCGGGAGAGGATGGGTAGTACACAGTCACGATAGAAGTCTTTTGCTGATTGATAGATACAACCTCTAGAGTTCGAGGTTAGGGATCAGGTTTTTCTATGTATCTTACCAAAGATGGGACATAGGAGGATTATGTGACAGGGTAAGCTTTCGCCAAGGTATGTCAGACTGTTCAAGGTTTTGGAAAGGGTTAGGACAATTTCCTATCAGTTGCAGTTACCTCAAATGTACTAGGATATGCACGATTTCATTCATGTTTATCAACTAAGATGTTACTTCTCAGACCCGTCTCATGTATTTTAACACATAGAGGTTGAGCTAGAGGTGGCCATATTGTTTTTGGAGAATCCTATCTGAATTTTTTATCGCAGTGAGAAGGTTCTCCGTGGATATTCTGTTCCTCTGGTACGAGTGCTATGGAATCCTAGACGAGTACAGGACAAGACTTAGGAGAGGAAGGTCGATGTACGACTATAGTGGTCGAAGCTGTTTGAGGATTCCTCTTCTACACCTTCTAGCTAGAAATGTATGGGTATGAATTTATTTATGGGGGAAGTTTGTTAGTACATAGATATTATTTTCAGGTAAAAATATTGTTTTCTGGTGTTTTCTAGGAAAAGGGGAGTTTCTCAAAATTTCATAAGTACATGTTTTGTACTTATAAGTACACGTCGTGTACCCAGTTGTCATGGGTGATCGTGTATTATCCATGTAACAGCTGAGTACATAGCCGTGTGGGGTGACCTCGAGACCGCCTAAAGTGGAGGTCGAATATGGAAATTATACACAATGTACATTTAAATAACATGCCATGTACTTTCTTTTTGTTTCATTAAATAGACCATGGTCACGTCTAATTGGTAGAAAACACTTCTTCTTGGCCTATCTGATCCAGGGGAAATTAGAATTTCCAAATCATCTATGAGCCCCTGACCGGTCATCCGTTCTCCTATTCGACTGCCGTCTATTGTGGTAGAATCTTCATGATAATCTCTTTCTTCTTCTAGAGCCTTGTTTCATGATTTCTTCTCTTTCATGAGATATCCTTGGTTGAACGTTTTAAGTGTTTTTGTAGATCCACATCGTTATTTGGAGATTTATGTCCCGAGGTTCATGTATATCATTTGTACAATGCCGAAGTAGGTGGTTTGTGCCATTCCGTAGTTAGTCTTTGAGTTATATGAGAAAACATTCCCAATACCCTTGTTCATGGTATTGTGTGTTTATGTTTTTTAGCCATATTATTGCCTAATATTTCTTGTGTGCTTGAGTAGAGGATTTATGATTGTAGATAGAGTTATTTTACCTTACAATGGATGTGTTTCCCATGTTTACTTGATTTTGACCGTTTGGCCTAGCATTTCATTTTAGGATGCCTTATTTTCCATGACTAGTATTGTTAGGATGGTTTGATTTTATCTAAAATGTTTTTAGATACTATATACTATTTAGAAAGCGGTTCTTGAGGTTTACATTGGCTGCTGCATATTGTTTCTGCATGATTGTTTGCACCGGGCTGTGTGAACCTGGTGTAGTAAACCATATGGAGAATTTATGTTGAGGTCATTTCCAGAGTGCATATTTACTTTTATGTTACGAGACCATAGAGGGGATGGACATAAGGGATCCCTCAGAGTGTCTGTAGTTTGTTATTTACGAGACCACATGGGGAATTGGACATTGAGTGATTCCCTAGAGTGTCTATAGTTACCGATATGAGACCACTAGGGGAATTGATGGTGAGTTTTTCCTTATAGTGTCTTTTCTAAAGCTAAACCAGAGGGGTTAGACTGTGAGTACTTCCTAGAGGGTTTCTTATGTTTGTTTTGGTTGAACTAGAGGGGTTAGGATGTGATTACTCCCTAGAGGGTTACCTGTTTGTGATTAGTTTCTTAATTGAAATCTGAAATTTAATGTTATTGAACTATAGGATTGTTAACTTTTAAGTACATCATTGTTCACTGCTTATTTTTTCTTATTGCCTTCCATATATATTCACTGATTGTTAGGAAAATATCATTCGGTGGTTTCCTACTAGGATTCATATCATAACCTATTTGGGTCAGGATTTTGGGCCTAATCATATTATATTACTACAGGTATAGATAAGGTCAAGCACCCTTCTACTTTAGGTACTTGATTTTTGTGGAGCTACAGAGGATGGGACCAAGATGAGGCCTGCGATGATGCTAGAGTTTATTTATTTTCTTTCTACTTTGGTGTAATACCATATTCCAACATTGCGACTTGTTTGTCTTCTTTCCTAGACATATGAATCATGCATCATTTATATATGTGTGCCCTAGTTGTTCATTACTTCCACTGTTTACTTATTGCATGTCATTACTGCTTCCACTATTATTATCTATTTATATCTATTGTGTTACTATGCCAATGAGGGAATAGTTTCCCCACTATCACACCCAAGGCTCTTGCTACTAGTTGGAAGCTGCTAGCATTTAGGGAAATGCGCTTGAGGCTATGTGACCAACTAGGTACGGGGCACCTTTGGGTGGCTTCTGAAACCAAGATGTTACAATTGATATTATAAAAATATTCAATTCCCTTTCCTAAAAAAATATTTTTATTAGTTTTAATTCATTTAATAAAATATTATTTAAAATTACATACAATTAATGTAAATTTTGGAAAAATTAATTTTTTGTACATTAAAACAAACTTTTTAGAAATTGATTTAAAATATATTCCTTGAAACAACTAAAATATGATATAACTATCTAAAAAATTCATGGTACACTCTAAATCACTAAAATAATATCAATTTTTGAGTTTTTAAAATCATATACATTCATTTTACTACCGATTACACAAGCAAAGTATTAGTGTTTTAATAAGAATTTATGAAAATTATTTCATTTTTAAAAATTTGAACAAAATTAATGTAACAAAAAAAAATAATTTTCTTTATAAATTAACATTTATAACTAAATATATCCTCTATTTTTCAATATATAAAAATTTTATAGAAAATAATACATAGAGAATGACATTTATGAATTTTCATTAAATAAAATAATATTAAAATAAAAATAATTTCTAAATTGAAACAAATACAATATATTAAAATTTTATTGGATTAAGGTATATATATAATCAGAAAATTTAAAATATTCAACTTGTAGGGTCATTTGTAGTCCTTATCAATTTTAGCCATATTACTCAATTTACTATTACTGAGGTGACATAAATTTACTATGGTTACTATTTCTGATATGGAAAAATAAACGTGACATATTTAAAAAAATATTACGTCATAAGTTTAAATATTATTCCATTTTAAATATTCAAAACTTTTACTTGTATTAATTTAATTTACAATTATTTCAAAAAAATGCGACTAAGAATGCGTTTTCAGAAAAATTTCATTTTATATAAAAAAATTTATTTATAAAATATCAGTGTATAAAATTAATTTAGATGACCATAATTGAATAATTTTTATTAAAAATTAACTTATGAGGTTTTCAGACTAATATAAATTATACATTTTCTTGGTAAATACTTTAAAATAAAATTTAAATTGTTATTATTCACCAATCCCTAAAAATAATACTTTTTAGAAAATTCTAAAAATTACACCTTAAGGTAATTTTGATATAATGACATCAAAAATTAATTTAATTTGATAAAATGCATTTCTTTATTGTTTCTAAATTGAATAATAGTATTTTTCTCTCAAATTGTAATAAAAATATTTTTTGAAGAAAATGTATTTTTGAAGCATAAAACGAATTTAAAAAAATTGAGTTATTATTTACTAATAATTAATGACAAAATTTATATTGAGAATGAAATTTATATGCACTTTACAAATTTGTTAATACTATTCATACCATCTAATTTAATGAAAAGATATAATAATATTTTGTTGTTTGTTTAAGCATGAAATTGTGTATCTTGTATGCTATTGAACATAGTATATCTTTAAAAAACCCTTATTATTATATTATATTCAGATCTAGATACATAATAATATTATTTAAAAACAATATTCAACATATCCCAAAAAAGTATTCATCTTTAGTACCATTCTAGTCATATCATACTTAGTACCTTCCATTAAAACATGGGGACATGAAATACAAGAAAGGATGAGATCAGATTCCCATTAAGGGAAAACATGGATGATATCCATCATATGTAATCATAAGATAATTTTAAGGGTATGTTAACATACTAAAGTGCATGTTTTTAATATAGATGATTTATACCTTGAAAATATTAAATCATAACTCAAAAATAATATCATATACATAAGCATGGTTAATAAGAGTGTCAAAGTATAAATAATAATTTATGACTCCTAACATAGGCATGTGTAATCATAAGAATATGAAATAATAATATGGTGAACAAAAATACTCATAATCAAGTCCAAACATAATCATGTAAGAATATCTGGAAGCATTCATACTAACACATCAAAATGTAAAATTTTTATTCATAAACATTTCTATTTATAATATTATGAGCGTAGCTAAAAGAAATAATACTCACACATTAAAATTTGAACATATCTACTCATAAAAATTTCTTGGATTATCATAATCATATCATGATATATATATATATATCATATTAATCTATGCATTAGAGGGCTATAACAGACCTAGTGTTCATATAATCATTATTCATTAATATGTATTCCATTAGATCTTGAAATTATGTATAATTTCATTATAGATAAACCCATGAAAAATAAAACATGTTTAATTAATATTTCATCATCCCTATCAATAACTATACAGATAAATAATAAGTATAGTATCATTAGATCAAATCCATAATGAAACATAAGTTATATCAAATAATTTTTTCATATATGAAAAGACAAGTAAAAGAAAATTGGATCAATTTTTAAGGAAAATACTATTTTTATTATGAAATCACTTGTTTAAAATATAAAAATTTCTAGAATATAAGAAAAATCATACTTTGAAAAGGACCACATAAACACTAAAAGTAATATTTAAAGATAATAGTGTTAATGCTGGTCAAAAAATTCATTTCTTTGCTAAATATTAAAACAAAGAATCATTTCACATTTTGTTGTAAAAAGTAAAAATTACATGATTTTGAAAATGATATAGATATTCTATTTAATCATTTTTATAAAAAGTACAAAATGGGTAAAAATGGATTTCAAAAATAACTGGGAAATAGAAAAAACACAATTATCAAACATGAATATGGGAGATAAAATATTTTGGACCAAAGATTGAAATTAAGTCATTTATCTATAAAAACATTATTTTGGACTTTGGAGTACATATAAAGAAAAGAATTAATGGAAAATAAGTAATGTATATAAATAAAAAAAGGAGAATAAATGATCTGAGGTTTAATATATAAATATCATATAACATTCCCCAATATAAATTCAAGAAAAACTATACCAATTAAAATGATATTGAAATAGAAATACCTTATTACATTTGTAACCTTTGAATCATAAACCCCTTGAAATAAATAAATTCATATGAAAAATTGTATCCCATTTCTATAAATATATTCATGATATAAGATATATAAGAGGAAGTATATACTCCACAATAAATAAATAAATGGTGAATATGGTATATGTCTCACATAAAAAAACTGAGATGATAAAATATTACAATGAACATAGCATTTAAGGTGGGAATCAATCCATGAAGTTATTATTTATAAAAATGTAAGTCCACATTAAAAAGTGGAAATATAATATTAGAAAATCATAGGTAATTACAAAATAAACTTTTAATGACATTGTAAAAATAATTAGTATAACCCAATGAATGAAAATTGAGATACAAAACCCTTTACCCCAAGTCCATATTTCTTTATAAGTTTTATTATCCTCAAATATAATAAACTAATATTTATTATAATTATATTATATAACCATTATTATAGTTATAATATAATATATGACCCACTTCTAACATGTAATCACAATTTTATTATTAATTTTTTTAATTATCACTTTTCTAGGTGATAACTATTTCCTTTTTCATGGATGTTTTAGTTTGGATGTTTTGATACATTCACATTATCATGGATCCATCATCTCTATAATTTTTATAATTTAATTTATATCATATTATTACATATCATCACTAGTATTCAATATTCCTTAATCATTCACATCCTACACTTTATAACATCACTCATGTGGGTGGTAAAACTAACCAAAACAAGAGCTTGATTAAAATAAACGATGAGTAAGAACATGTTAAGGTATAATAAAAATAAAAAATTAACATAATTCTACTCACCTCATAAATATTATATATATTCACTATATATAAATTATTAACTATCAATAAAAGTAAGATTTTAAAAATGAAATATATCGATGATGGACACGATAGTCCATATATATTCATGAACTATACATCCATTTTATAATGAGGTAAATAAAAAGAAAGTAGATAATATATTACCATTACTAAAATATTATTATGTCATGAATATCAAATATTTTATATAAATATATTAATATAACCTATAATGAGTGGCATTGATGGAAAACTAATCACATCACTAGGTGTAGGTGGTTGTCCCCACATACATACGAGTGATACATTCATTTCTTAGTTAATTTAAATGAAATGGAAAATAATTATAAAATATTAATAATAGCATCTCAGTATATCTAGAAAAATATATTTATTATTTTTGGTTGGTTAAAAAAATTTATAATATGTATAATAAGAAATATAGTTTGAATGATTCAAGTAAAATAATTACCTCTTCTTTTAGAGACATCTGTGGATTACTCCTTAAGACTTATTTGTATAGTCTTAGGGGAATAAAATAATTTATAGGACATGGGTAATGAATATATTACGATATTTGGGTAAGTATTGGTTGATATAGGTGGATCAAGGTTTACCGGTCCAACCCACTAGTTTTTTCCGACCAGTAGAAGAATTGAATGAAACAGCCCGAAGCCTACCTCTATAAGCTAGAGCATATGAAAAGAACTGAGAAGACCTAAATATAATAAGAGGCCTTTGCCTATGGTACCTGTATGCATGCACCCAACCATCTCCATGCATAAGTGTAGTGAAAAAATAAAAAAATAAAAAAACATCTATAGTAAAAACAATGTAAGTAATAACCTCTAGGGAATAAATAAGAGTTCGATAGAGTAATTCTGAATTTAAAGGTCAAAATACACAACCACCTAGAAAATATATCCTAATAGGTCAATAATTGAAATAGAGAATAGCTGAGATATTATGGATCTCGGTCTCAAATCCCTAAGCACCAAACACAGTATATGCACTAGATTATGCCTATGAACCTTTGAAATTAACATTGATCTATATGTTGTCTAAATATAACCCAACACATGTGGGAAAATCCCATGTAGAGGTGACTATATACATACCTAGGTCAACACCCAAAAAATTGAATATGGAGAAATAGAAGACATGATAGAAGTAGTCAGCTCAACCCAAAATAATAGGGAAATGAAACCCAATAGTATATATATATATATATTCACATATAAGAAACCTAGATGGGAGAGAAATGGTATCTCTATCTAACATCCCACCCTTGGACATTGAGTCTTCTAACAACTCCAAAGTTCCTTCATCAATGCCATATATCTCACATGTCTGTCTAGAGAATTCATGAGTAGGACCTACACCTCTCTACCACTCCACACTGAAGGGAGTGAAGTCTCTATGAAATTGAGGACCCAAAGAATGGTATAATAGTGGGATACCACTCATTAAATATAGGTCCTAAACCCTTATAATGATTACCATATCTATATCTCTATATAGAATATGGGGGACCCATTCCATGGTGTGATAGGGGAGGACCATCCCCCTAGATAGTTGCCCCATTCACATATAGTGTAGTGAAATTTCTATGTCATTAGTAATGATTATGGGGAACCCATTATCTGCAATTATTGGGGAGTAGAATCTCTATTTGATCAATGAGTACGAAGGACACACGCACTAGTGTGATAGGAAAGTACCATCTTTATAGATAGAGGATCCATTCCCCAGTGTGATAGGGGAGTACCGTCTCTATCTAAACAATGAGTTTAGATGAACTATTCCCTAGTGTGATAGAGGAGTACCTTTTACATAGATTTATGACCCACTACTTAGGGTTATAGGGTAGTACTGTCTTTATCTAAACAATCTGATGATCCTAAATGATCACTTCCTCTGTCAATCATTCCCAAAGGAAGAATACCACTCTAAAAATATTACATTGTATCTCATTTTTCTAAATAAAGGATACCATCATATTCTAATTGTAAAAAAATAGAATCGTCTACTAATGGTCCAAAACCCGAGTTAAAACGAAGGTGATACAAGAGATGGAAGTTCCTCTAAAGGGGTTACATGACATGTATGAGGTCGACATGAAATTTATTCACACTCTTCTACCTGGTTTTTTTCTCCTCTAGACATGAATAAATGTGTATATTACTATTCATGGTTCTTACACGGCCTATATAGTGTTTCTACTCGACCTGAGGCCCACACTTGTGCTCCTAGTCATGCCCATGTCAGCCAGGCTATGTCGTGTACCTGACCATATTCTCAGCCATTTCTAGGTATTAGCACATGTCTGTTAACTCTGAGAGAACAAGGTCTTCCATCACACATGTGGTACTTGGTGTTTGTAGCTATAACATGATAAGGATACCCAAGGAGGGTCACATTTCATGTGGACCACCCACATGGTGTGTGATCTTTATTTTTTTCTTGAAACCTTAGTTTTTGTATCTGAGTGACTACATGAAATGTGTTCATCCCAATACACACATTCTAGTCAATATTTTTTTTTATAAATTCTAAAAGTTATTTCACCTTCCATATCTGTGGTTTCTTATGTGATACCCATTGATTGAACAACTAAAATCAGTAGGGTTTTCCAACAACCATTGACTTTGACCATCTGGTGGTTGTAAAATTGATCTCGATCATCCATAGTGGTAAATCACACATCTCGCACACCTCCTACCACCCTTAGGTTATACAAGATACTAGATATACCGAAATAATAACCCCATACTACAATTATTCTTGAACCGTTATCAAAATCCCACCAAGTTCAATGTTCTCCAATCCATTGTGAATTTGGGGATTTGATCATGCTTGAACTTTCCTCAGGAAATTCAAACTGTGACCACGTAAAGAATAGGATAATAATTTAAAGAACGAGGGGGGGGGGTGGAGAATTACTATATCAATAATTTATAAACATCATTTTCTAGGAATTCATATCCAATGATTTCATGTTGAGAAACCATGATGATAACCGGGTATAAGAAATAATAAATTTAATTAAAAATATTATCTAAAAATGGGTTCATGAGAATAGTGGGATCACATGGAATCATAAAAAGAAAATAAAATATCATTTCTCAAATATCTTATAAATGTTAGAAACCAAAATTAATGATCCTTAATTTAATTGTGGATTTCTAGTTTGTGAAGAAATTTTTTTTAGTTATGTGGATGATCCAATCCATCTGCTGTATATAAATCCACATCGATCCAATCACCATTTTTTATTTGATGTCAATTTGAAAATGAACAATGATATCGTCTTACTATTAGACCAAGAAAGGATTAAGAAACTAAACATTTTAAAATATTCATAAGAGGGTATTTATAGATGATTTATTTAGAGATTTCTGTAAAACAAAAAAAATAAATAATTCATTTATTTTTAGTAAATGCACCTACCAATGGATTCCTCAATGGGATGTCCAAGTAAGAAAAAACATTGTTCTGTAATTGGGTAATTCCCACCCTCTAGATTTATTCATGGTATCATAATTTTGATTTGAGACTCTATTTAGGAGATACTCCAATATTTACTAAAAACTGTACTTTCATGATATAAATATATTTATGTTTTCTAGACAATAAATTCTGGGGTCACCAGGGCATCATAAAAATATTACCTAATATATATCAAAGTATTAAATGAAAACTAGTGTCTATAAATTATTCCCTATATAAAAAACATTCATACATGAAAATAAAAAAATAAAAAAGGTGGGGATACTTAGCCTACATCTTGATCTCCTACTCTCTGGAGTTCTCTTGCATTCTCCCATGCTACCATAACACATAGACCAAAGGAATGGTATATCCTTAGAGGATCCTTCCTCAAAATCCCTAATAACCACTGAGTACTCTAAAAAGGTGGATCCTTCCTCGAGGTCAAGATCATACAAATCAATAACTTTTGTAGGACCATGAATGCATCTAATTTTCTAGGAAACGTGGTAGATGTTATGCACACAATTCAACTGTGGGGGTAATTCTAAGTTGGAAAGCATCCTCACCGACCATCTACATGATTTAAAATGGTTTGATAAAACTCAAGGATATCTTCCATCCCCATACAAATCTCTATAATATTCAGCATGGTGAGAATCATAGGAAAGCATTATCTGCCTCATCTGACAATAGGGGCCTATGATGTTGATCTGAATAAGATCATTATTGGATCTATGCTATCCTCATCCACTCACAGATCCCATGGAACTTACCAATCATCACATGAAACACCTATGCCGTAATTAAATATGTCTCTCCAATATCAGTACAACATAAGGGTGACAAGCAGGGTTTCCCATATAGGACTATAAAGGAATACATGTTATTAATATAGTTATATATATATATATTATAATAAAAATATACCAAAGGTAAGCTATCCTATTAGCTCCATATGATGTATAATATGAAATCCCCTAATAGATCCCCCAATAGATGTATAGTTCACTTGATATCCCCATCTGTTTGGGGGTGAAAAGATATACTCAAACTCATCTGGGTCGAGAATTACTCATACATTCCTCTCCTCAACCATGATCTGAAACATGTATCCTAGTCGAAGATAATCACTGATGGAACCCCTTGATGGTGTAGGATCTACCGTACATAAAACTCCATCAAACTCTAAACCTAACTCTTCTCCATATTAGGAAGTAAGAGCACTAACTTGGTAAGTCAGTAAACTATCTGCAAAATGGAATAATGGCCTCTAAATATCCATGGAATCCCAATAATAATGTTCATGGATATGCTCTACCATTTCTTATAAAATATCTCATGAGGCAACTAATAACCTTCTAGAACATGGTGCTCAACCTTCACCTAATAGAATGTGAGAAACCGAGAGATGAAATCCACCACACTCCACCTCAGTCTAGACCATCAAAACTACCACTGGATATATCTATACATCATCCCTATACATGGATATACAACCAAAGGAGAAGTGTAAAACTCCCTCATCACCTCATCTCACAACGTGACTATAACCACCACCAGTCCTTGGAAAAGTATGGTATGATTCAATCATTCAGAGAATCTATCTGGTGAATCTTATAAGAATATCAAGTTATGTAGTAACTTATAGTAAATATATCCTAATTCACCCTCACTCACACAATAGAGAAGTGGAAGAGTAAACCCCATCAAATGAAAATATGATTCACCACTCTCCTCTATCGGGGTCAGCTTTAATTAATCCTACTACTGAGACACCTCCTCCACCAAGTGAGAACAAGAAACCTTACTAATTGAATTTCCACCGCCTTTTCCTTAGAAGAAGTATATAACATCTGTAAGTCATAGTTTTTCAGGAACTAAAACCTATAACTATGTCACATTTTCATCTCTCTCAATGTGAAGACATACCTAAGACTTTGCAGGTCCGAGTAAACAACAAAGTTCCCTCCTTAAAGATAAATCCACCACATCCTTAAGATTAAGACTAATATTTCGAAATCCAGGTTGTGAGTTTCATAGCTCTACTCTTGGGGTCTCAACTACCACCACCAATATTCAATCAATTCAGACATTTTCATTAACACACAATTGATCCCTGCTCCATAGGCATCTCAATACACTACATTCTCCATGACCTCCTATGGTATTCTCAAAACAAGAACACACATCACTCATAGCCTCCACTCATAGAAGGATATCATAAACTACTCAATCTTAGTAAATAACTACCCTTTCAATGTCACAGTGGTAAAAATGGATTTTAATCCCAGATAAGTATTCTAAAAACCACAAATAGTACCCTACCAAGATAGGAATAATCTACACCTGAAATATTTTCTTATGTGGATCCCGAACAAGAATTTAAAAAATATTCACTAGGTCCATAGATAATCTATGATCAAGAATTAAATTCCCCAAAATGTGAGTCTTTTTGACATCGAACTGGAACATTGAGAGCCTACCATAAACCTAGCACTACCGAAGAAAGGTTAGGACCATCCTCAAGTGATTTACATGCCCCTCCTCTAACATACTATAGAAGAGTATATCATTAATGAAGAAAACAAAATAGACCATGTATGGATGGATGATCAGATTCATTAGATCCATAACCAAAGTAATGGAATTTATCAATCCAAAAGGAATAAATAAGAAATCTTAATGTCTGTAGTGAAATCAAAATTCCAGCTTCTGAATATTTGTAATGTGAACCCTCAACTAGTGGTATTCGAAACTGAGATCCATCTTTAAGAATCACCTTGAACTTCATAAATGATTAATGTGGTCATAAATCATCAACAAGGGTGACTTTTTATTTATTGTTTCTTGGATCAGGTTGTGATAATCAATGTAAATTGAAAGCTATCATATGAATTTTTCATGAACAAAATCATAGCTACCAAGGGGACACACTGGTTCTATTGAAATCCTTCTCTTGAAGGTCCTCCATCAACACCCTATACTCCAAGAGCTTGTTATGAAACATATAATATTTATAGGAAGATATCATAGTGGTCCTAGTATGTAATTAAAATAAAAATTTTGTACCCATCCTTTGAAGTAGTCCCATAACATCCATATGGAAGATGACCTAATTATCATATATGACTGAAGGAATCAAGATTTTTGAAGATCTGACTATGCCAATAGCTAAAATAAGAAAATTTTTGGGATGGGTTGTATCTAACTTCTAAAAAAACCCACTCGCACTTCTTATACATCTCTCTCACTCACAAATGAGAATCTCATCCCATTTATTTGAAGGCCTCAGACTCATATATGGTGACAATCAATCTGGTCTCAGTCCATTATCAACCATTTCATACAAAACAATGATGACATAAAGTCTCATTGTATTGAACAATAGTCTTCATGGTAAACACTACCCACCATGATATAGATTGAACTACCGATGTATATGCGATATTAAAGAAATGTTACCTATAGGAACATCTAGCCAATGTTAAAGGGATAATGTCTAAACTAAGAGATCTATATATAGAAATAGGATCAAGGAGATGAATTAACGACTCAAAATTGTGTCTACTATTAATAAATAATGAGTATTATAAACACATATTGTGCATATGATAGTCTCTTGATTTCCCAGGTCTTAATATTCTATGGCCTGCATCACAACCCCAACCGCTAGCTCCCTAAACCTAGAATGGGTCGGCTGGTGGTGGTGGTGGAAGTATCTCATAACTTCATCCACCACCACCAAATACTCTATATGGAGTGGAGTCTTATCCTCTTACATTATTAACTCCATATGAAAAAACCTAGCACTTCTTAGGAAATATACCTTTATGACCCTACCTCAACCGTGGCGGTCTATCCATTGCTTGCCTACCCTCATCACCATGTTAGTTCTAGAAATCACATTCCATCATACCTCACCTATGACATGCATAACTTCAACCCTCCCTAGGCTTACCAGGACCTCTGTGTTGTCCCTGAGCCACATGAACATGTGATTGTGTCTCTACAATAGTACACCTCCTATTCCCTAAAAACTATTGCCTACTAGCCTATGTAGATGACTCAACCTTGAGATTAGTATTAATGGTATCAAAAACATGGAATCCTTTAGAATGTAATCTATATATACCTAGTGCCCCTTATAGAGCTCCAAAATATGTGGTAATCTACATGGGTACCACACTAGCATGGATGCCCATGTGGAGACCCAACAATATCATTCACAGCTAGAAGTAACCACCTTCAATCATGTTTAGTGAGTATGACATAAGGTTAGTGAAACTTGAAGTATATTTCGAAACTGTCATCCCTCTATGACACAACTCTAAAAGAGCCAAAATATGAACGGAGGGAAAGTACACAAGGTAGTTCTCACCACGAAATACATGATAAAATTAAGACCATGGAAATATCTACCAATCACGTGTCGTCATGAATTAACTCCACAAAGTCCTTCTGGTTCCTGGAAAAGACTTACTACCAATGCAACAATCTGATCAGTTAGGGTCTATACAGTTTTGAGAACATGGATCACTAACTCATGACAATACTCTTCTACCTGGGGATTAGGATCCCCATATAGCCTCAAAATAATCTATATCTAGAACACATGGAGTGAAATAATACTACACGCATCCTCATCCTACTCTATTGGTATAATATATTACTCGACATGTGGGGGTGTTGCTACCTGTATGACTATAGGAATGATATCATGATATGAACCCTAAACTAAGGCCTCATAACTTATTGGGATGTCACTAGGGTCATGAATATGTATCTTAGATATATGTATTTATAGAGGCATCTAGATAGTAATCATGTAATACCCTATTCATATGAAAATATATATAAGGAGCTGAATCAATAAGGATAGTCAAAGCACTCAATCCTCTAAGAAGAATGTACCAATGTACCCTATAACCAATATCATGATATGTTGAGTTAAAAAGTAGGTATTCAGATTCATAAGGTATATATACGTCTATAGTAACCCTAATATGATGTTCCTTTTCCTGAATGCTTCACTCAAGGTACTTTGACAATGTATCCCAATATTCCAAAACAAAACCTCATAAGGGGGGAAGGTAAACAAATCGTGAGGTCAAACCAAATATGATAAAAGTTGTAACATACTAACCCACTGGGGTTCACATAGATGGTGATAGACCAGAAATCCATAAGCCCAACCCTGGGTCCATAAGCCAGAGTCTGGTAACATGTGCTGAGAAAGAATAAATAAAATTAGAGTATTTTTACTAAACTACCTATTTGCAGAAACCCAACCATATCCATGTAGAAGTGCAGAGTAATGATAATAAAAGATAGAACCATCTAGAGTAAAAATTATAAATTTAATGACCTATAGGAACCATAAATGGTGTGATAGAGTTTTGTGAATGTAAAGGAAAAAATGAACACCCACCCAAAAAATATGTCCTAACCGTACAACAATTGGAATAAAGATTAGATGGGAGAGCCTAAATTTTAATCTCAAATATGTGACCTATGAATGTGGTCTATACAATAAAGTGTTCCTATGATCCTCTGAAATGAACACTGATCTATCCATCATCTACATAAGATATCATATGTGTGGGAAAATACCATTAGAAAGTGACTATATACATACCCAATTGGATACCCAAAAAACTGAAGTGGGAAAAATATAAGACATGATAGAAGTAGTCAGATCAACCCAAATCTAAAAGAAGAATCGCAAAATCATATATATATAATCATATAAGAAACCCAAATGAGAGAGAATGAGAATTTCCATATCATATCCCATCTTAGGACAGTGATTATTCCCTATAGCTCCCACAGTCTATCGTCATTTCTTAGCATATTGCCTGGCTATCTAATGAAGTCATGGGGATTACTCACACCGTGGCACTACTCAACAACCTGAGGGAGTATAATATATATAAGATATAGGACCCATTCTCTGGTACAACAGGGTTATTACACTTATTAGATAGATGACACACACTCATTTAATAGAGTACCATCTTTATTTCTTTTTACAGAAAACGGGGACCCATGATTGGGTGTGATAGGGTAGTACCATCCTCATAGATAATGGTATCTTTTTGGTGTAGGTAACTATTATATATATATCTAGAATAATGAGTATTAGGGTCCCATGACCTAGTGCGTCAGGGGTGTACCATCTCTATATACAGAGGACATGTTCTCTAATGTGATATGGGAGTACCATCTTTATCTGAATAACGAGTACTGAAGACCCACACCTTGGTGCAACAGGTGTGTATCATCTTCATAGATAGAGGGAATTTTCTCTAGTATGACCATTATTTAAATATCGTATCTAAATAATCTGCATAGAGAACCCATTCCTTGGTGTGACAGTAGATCACCTTCTTTATGGATATTCAACCTACATCCTAGTTCAAGAGGGGTGTACCATCTCTATCTAAACCCTATGATGATACTTCCTAATCACCACCATCACCATGAATCGTCTAAGAATGTTTAACACTCTATACATATTACATTGTATCTAATTATAGAGAATGTAGGATACCATCATGTTCTATATAGAAAAATACTCTGGGTGGGATACTGAAAAACCCAAATCTGAGTCAAAACAAATGAGATACAAAAAGTATATGTTCCTAAAAAAGGGGGTGAATTTGATGTATATGGTTCACACAATGCATGGTTTCACTTCACTGCATGGAAATGTCCTCCTATAGAAATTTATTTGGGTCCATGTCACAATACATGGTGTGTTTTGGGCTCCCACAACATGTCCCAACCACCCGGGGCATGCTTGTATTCTTCTGGATATACTTATGTCTTCCCGGACATGTTGTGTACCGAATCATTCTTGGGTACCATCACATGCCCATGTACTCCCATATTACATGGAATGTACTCCCACATAGGGTAGTGGGAATGTGATGTTGTAATATGGACTGACTACTCGAGGAGGGTTAATTAGTGTGTGATATAGAAACATGGTGTGTAATCCTTATATTTTACCTGAAACCCTAGCTATCATAGCATGGTGACTAGATAGTTTTTTGTTCATCCCAGTACATTCCTTGTATTTTTTTATTTTAAAAAAAAAATAACATCTTTAACATTTTTTCAAGATCTGTATCAATTTTCATGATTTCTGCTATTTTACCACCCAAAACCAGTGGGGACTTCATTTAGCCATAAAATCTGGATCTTCAATGGCCCTAAATTGTATCCCGACCCCCCATGGTGGACCCTCGTGCATTTCATACACCTCTCTTTACACATAGGTCATCCAATATCCCAAATCTATGGAAATAATCAAACAACATCCTGAAAATATCAATTCAACCACAAAATACCATCCCAATCATTATTCTCCAAACTGTCACAAATCCGGTGGTCAATCTCACTCAAACCCATCCGAAGAAAGTCAAACTGTGACCCAATAGAAAAAAATATGAATAATGAATTGAAATATTTTTCAAAAGAGCCATAAAAAGGTGATAAAAATTTGTATCCAAGCATCGTTGGCTGACTATTGTAAGCAGAGAAACTAGGGTGAGATCAGGGAATTTGAAATAATAAACTGAATAAACAATTTAATCCCAAAATTGGATCATGCGAAGGGTGGGAATACAAAAAATAATAAGCATAAAATCAAATATCCATTATAAATATTTTAATTAAGGAATGAAACTATGATTGATGAGCCTTAAATTGATTATGGATTGATCTTTATTGAAGAATTAATTTTCAAGTGATAAGAATGATCTATTGCATCTGCTGTCTCTCAATCCACCTTGATCCAAACATCATTTATCATTCTATGTTAATATCCAATAAATATGTAATTTCATGAAATTTATATATATTTATTTTAATTATATGGAATTATCTCAGGACCGCGAAATCCGATGGTCCACGATTCTGAGGCCTTGATTGCCCGGAATGATCTGTCAAAGTTTAGTTAATCTTTAATTATCATGCGTAAGTAGTTTTTCTCAAAAAGTTGAATAACTATTAAACAGTTTCCCATATCAGAAATATGAGGCCACCATTACGTTCATGATGGTGAGTTTACCCTAGGCGTGACTTAAGGCTTGTCAGTACAGGCCTCTGGTGATAAAACCCCAAAATAATATAACCATAAATAAAATAATAAAATAATGTTTTTTTTTTCAACTGCTTATAACTCACAAATGGTAACGCAGATTAAAAATCTGATACCACCACTGAACTCATTTAGGTATGTCCTCTTTAGGTAGATATAAACATTAGCTGGCATGTGCTACCAGTGAATGTTGGGTTTTCTCCATAAATAAAAAATTAAGTGCAATTATTTTATTGTAAAATAAATTACTTTTAAAAAGTAACTCAGATTGGATATCTGAGAGTACCATTGGGTTCTTTGAGGCGTTTTTCACTTAGTAAGAGCTTAACCTCGACTGACACTGGTCGAGGGTGACTTTTAATAATTTCTTGATATTTTTTTCGGTTACATTCAGTAAATGCGCCAATGGCGTTTGCTACCATTGAACCTGTGCTCAGATTAAAAAACTGATGGCACCATTGAATCTGTAGCACCAAGATTCGCTTAAGTGAGGATTTACTTTGACCTCAGTAGGTCCGAAGAAAAAGTTAAGTTCTAAGAATTTTTAAAAGGAATGAAATAAAATAATTTTGTTATTTTATTTCATATCCACCAACATACAAGTAAAGAGGGTGGGGCCAGCGATGTGTCAAGAAAATAAATGGCTTGACCTACCAACCCTAAGTAACAACGTCATTGCAGAAATATGAAGTTTCTTAATTAATGATCCCCATTAAATTCCAACGTCTTTACTTACCCTCCCCCACTCCCATATATATAGAGCTCGGGGGGAGGTACCGACACTACTTCAGCAAGCATCAAAGTGCTGAAGGAGCACTATGACGCCAGACCCTTAGAAGATAGAGCTGATCCTAGTGGGAGGTGACGAACGACACTGAACCATGAACCAAAGGGTGATATATTATTGGTGTTGTTGGGAACTGGTTACGGGAATGGAGAACATGATCCACCTTCAAGTGAGGATGTTTCTCTGAAGATTTGAGGTAGGGGTTCTTTTGTTTGTCCCTTTTTTGTTCCCTATTCACCATTCTTAAAATTACACGAAGAAAGCGGGTCAGCCAACTAATGGGTTTTCCCATGAATAATTTGTCTTTGTGGGAGGTTATTGTGGGGAATCATGTGGGGTTTATCTTGATGCTCAATTCAATTGTTATTAAACCCTTAACCCCCTTGTGTTACGAGCTAAGTCAGAGGGCGTGTGCCTAACGAACCCAACCCGAACCCTACGCTATATTTTTTACGTCCTTGTGCCTCCATGGAATACCAAAAGTGTGATGACACCAACTGGCTATGTGGTGGATAGCACATGGACGCACGCCACAAGAGGAGGCCGCAACACAAAGTCGCGGCGGTTGTTGGAGCAGCAGGCACCAGCCAGCCACGGAGGAGGCGTAGTGCGTTTTCGTGCACTATCGATGAAAAAAGAGGGTCATGAATCATCAGCCCTAGAGACCGGAGGAGGGGTGGGATGTCACGTTCATCGGTCGTGATAGAACCGGAGAAACGGAGGTGGGCGCACCCCAGGTGGCGCACCCATATGGCTGTAGGGCCTCCGCTTGCGACGGCCGCGACAGGAGAAGGGGGAAACTAGATTGACCGATGGCCTGGGGATGGGATGTGCACCAGGGGAACACCCGACAGAAGAGCCGCATCCCGTCAGCTATGGTACGCCCCAGCGGCACGCCCGACGATAGAGCCGTGGCCTGTTGGCCACGGCATGGAGGACTCGCACTCCCATGTGGCACCGTGTTAAGGTCAACCCCTGTGGGTTGACCTGCCGACGCGGCTGCACACCCCGTCAGCCCTACCTGGACACACCATGTCTAGGTATCCCTAGCGGCCTGTGTGGCTAGGTGGGTGGCACCGCAGGGTTGGTCCAGAGGACCGGCCCGCCGCAGAGTAGGCTGACCCGTGGCCTAGCAGCCAGACCTGAAGCCCAGCTGGGTCGGGCCAGGCCCAGCGGGCTGGGTTGACCCAGGATGGGTCAGACCCAAGATGGGACGAGGTGTCCCAGATTGACCCGGGATGGCCCCTGCCGTACTGGGTCGGGTCGGTCTGACCAAGACGCAGCAGACCCGGACCCAATACCGCCCAGAAACACTAAAAGGACGTTATCTTGATAACCAGATGTTTTCTTGATGAACAGTCTGCAGTGATGGGATCCTCGGAGCAAGAGTTTCCTTTTTACATACTCCATGATAGTTTTGTAGAAACTTGGTGTACTATTGGGTTCAATCGTACCCGAATCCAACCGGGCCCTCAGTACTGAAATGCCAATAACGCACAGACCAGGCTTCTAATTGATATTCCATCGAATGCGTTGGAACACTTATGATATGGCAGATCATCGGGTTACTTCATTATGAGATATAGTGTTGGTTGAAGTACAAATAATGGCCTGGGGAGCAGTTCTCCCAAACGCACTACGTATGGAACCCTGCGACTGGCTGAGACCTGATGACTGCTGACTTTTCAACTTAAAGTGACTCAACGACCATGGTATGTGATGGGGAGGAGTACCTCAGCAGTCCATGGTGGGAAGAAGCCACTATACGTGATGGGTAGGATTACCTCAGTCGGTCACGGTGGGGGAGGGAGGCTCAGTCTGACCCAGCAGACCTATGGTATGTGATAGGGAGGAGTACCTCAACAATTCACGGTTAGTGGGAAGCAACTGAGTGTGACATGGAAGTCCCACTATACCCGATAGAAGAGGAGTTTTCCATCAGCCGAGGTGTTCGACATTGTGATTGGGGATGTTATTTATTATTATCCCTGGAGAATCCGGTGGCTGGCTATCAACATTATCATCTATCCTATGTGGGTCCACATCATAATCTTGTTTCTACGAGTTGTATACCTGTTTTGAGATGAGACTCTAAATGTTCTGTGGCAGTAGACTTGTTCTTTGAGATTGAGATCATGCATTTTGGTTTTCCTTTGTGGAGTTCTAGGAGACATATAAGGTCTCGGGGTCCACACTGAGTATCATTATACTCACCTCTGCATGGGATTCACCCACACATTGTTGTGTCTTGTGCAGAAGATTTACAACATTGATCACGGCTGAGGGAGCTAGGATAGCATGGTGCACGGAGAAGTACCATTTAGCATGATGTGACGTAGAGGAGACAGACAGACAATGAGTACTATGGAGGCGGTCTGTACCTACCCCTCATGTAGGATCCATGGAAGATGATCCAAGAGTTTCTTTTTACCTTTTAGATATTTGGTACATTTCAGTTGCACTTGTATTTTTCTAGTTGATCTTGATTTCTGGCCCCTTTACTTTTAGTACACTTTTACTATAGAAGTTTACTTCACATTTGCTTCTCGTTGTGTTCTCAGACTATGTTTTTGCACAGGTTTAAATGAAATTCCTTCCCATTTTAGAGAATACACCTTTCGATGCTTGTCCCTAGCCCCTGGCCTATTGAAGGCGGGCATGGGTTAGTCAGGGAACTGGCCTTGGGGGGCAGGTCATGAAAAAGTGGTATCAAAGGAGTTCGGTTCTACCAAAGATCAAGGACTCTGTTATTTTCTGTGTGGAAATAGTTTCAAGTGTTATGAGTGTGTTTTTTAGTTTGGGGAATCCAGTGTTGGTGCGGTGGCTAACGTATCCATACACCAGGACCCTAAATTCTAATTTTCGAATCAATTCACGAAAACAATGATTGCGTGTGTTTTTGAAAAGTTTTTCTTCTGATTTATTTGGAGTCAGCTCACCAGGTATAACTTAATGAAAGTGGTGCACCTTTTACTTATCAGGATGCTGCCGCTTAGATAGCCATATAGGATTCCCAAGAGAGTATGCGACGACAGTCCACCAAGTTATGAGGTTTCGGTGCATGGCCCTATTACGACATTATCACCTTCAGGTGGTTTACCAATAGCACCACTACCCATTGGGTAGCCATTTCCACCATCCCACCAGTAGAAGGTTCACGATGACTGAGTGTGTTTCACGAGTTTCAGCGGTTGATGCCTCCGAGGTTCTGAGGTATGATGGACCCGCAGGTGGTTGAGGACTAGATGAAGGATATAGCTAGAGTTTTCCACCTAGTTGAGACACCAGTAGAGAAGATGGTTATCTTAGCTTCTAGTATTTTCTAGTGAGTGACAATGAGGATGGTTCGTATAGTGATGAGACTTCGGTACATGGAATTTTGCCCGAGATAGTACCTTTGGGTAGTGTGTTAGCCTTATCACTGATCGTTGGTCAGCAGTTTCAACTGAAAATACCGGTAGAGGACACATGAAGGCTTAGTGCCTTACACATGTTTCAGATTAGATACCCCTCACGTTTTGAGGCAAGCCCGACTCATAGGTGGCTATGGACTGGAATGAGGAGGTGGCTGGGATTCCATCTAGTCAGGGCACCATTTGATCAAATGGTGGTCCTTATAGAGAGCCTTCAAAATGGTTCAGTAGGATTATGAAAAGGTTTAGATCACCTTGATCTTATAAATAGGTCACTTTTTATATGGATAATCATGAGAAACTTCCTTAGAGAAGGAGGAATCTTTCCATAAAGTGCTAAGTAATGAGAGTTCCCTAGAGCTTCTACAGCTTCGGTAGGATGACATGTCATTATATGAGTATTCATAGAGGCATACTGACCATCCTAGGTACTCACTGAAAATAGTACGATCAGTTCTTCAGGGCTCAGACCTCTGAGCGAGGTGTGTCTCAGGACATCCAAGCCAACAATATTCGTCTATGAATTCCTACTAATGTTAGTGTTCTAGAAATAACCTTTGTGGTTGAAATTTTTTTGGCTCGTAAAATACAGCCAGTGAATGTTAGTATTATGAAAGCAAGAAACTGACTTTAGTCTCGGAGACTTGGGGCTTTAAAATGTTTATCAAAGATAAATTGATAGGAATAGATGAATCTACAGGGTATAAGGCTTGGATGTGAATCTAGGAGAGAAAAATGAGGTGGTATACATTTCGACATGTTACAACCACCACCCTAATGTGGTCCCCACCAGGCTCAGGGGGTTGGGGGACAGGGGAAGGGAGTTGTTGCATGCAGT
Organism: Viscum album; assembly: GCA_963277665.1. NCBI lineage: Eukaryota > Viridiplantae > Streptophyta > Magnoliopsida > Santalales > Viscaceae > Viscum > Viscum album. The sequence goes on from OY728152.1 coordinate 2,093,947,207, forward strand.
CAAGGAGTGACACCCAAGGGCTATAGGAATGATTTGAGGTACTGTTTGTGTCTTCTACTAGCTGCCGTATTAATAGACATATGTACCAATCATTACATCCTTCCACGAATATTGCCCAAGACCAAGAGTTTCCAGTTAAACTGTTGATATGAACCTCACGTATGGAGATACCTTTGGGAGGATACTCAATAATAACACTTATGCTGATGGTGTGATCTGACCCTTGTGGTGAGAATTTTGGTTGGAAATTCTTGGTGGAAGCATCGAGGCCTTACGACGTTATTTTGGGTATGGACTGGACATCCACAGTTCATACTCAAATTGAATGTATTAGGAAAAAAGGTTTTGGTTTACATACAAAGTTGGAATGGGATTTTCCTTCATTGGGGAAAATAAAGGAAACCCAGGCAGCACATGATAAAATCATGCAAAGGAGGGTGCAACCAATCACTCTTGAGTTGGCCAGCCTAACCCTTATGGCTATGGGAGTTTTGAGTTTTGAGTTCCCAAAAGAAGTGGTATAGTGTGGAGACATCCTTTGAAAATATGTTTCTAGGTTTACCTCCCCAATGGGAGAGGTAATTATTCTTTGGATGTGTACTACAAGAGTTTTGGACCAGACTTTTCGAGATTTGAGGCACCCTTGTCAGCATTGATGAAGAAGGGGAAGCCCTTCGTTTAGATGGAGAGATGCCCGCAGAGTTTCCAAGAGCTGAGGTGGAGGTAGATGAGTGCCCCCATCTAAGGGACACTAGAAGAGGTTATTGGGTATGTAGTCTATTGTGACACATTAGGGATCAGACATGGGTGTGTTATAATGCAGGAAAGAGTAGTGATCGCTTATGGCTCACGATAGCAAAGACCAGATGAGCAGAACTACGCTACCCATGACCTAGAGTTAGCAGTAGTGGTCTTTGTACTGAAGATGTGGCAACATTATGTGATGGGTGAACATTTTACAGTCTACTATGATCACAAGTGTCTCAGGTATATCTTCTATCAGAAGGACCTGGACCTGAGACAACAACGATGGCTAGATTTACCCTAGGAATACGACTTTGAAATAGTCTATACTCTTAGGAAGGGGAACGTAGTAGAAAATGCACTCAGTGGGAGATCTGGTCGGCATTTTCGGAGTGAGTCGACTGAGTAGCTAGCTACGTTGCAGATATCGTTCATGAATAGAGATGGAGCAGCATACCTACAGTGTATAATAGTCACTCCCCGACTCTTACATTGAGTCAGGGAGGTGGAGCTTGGGGACAATAACTTCAAGACTCGATGTGCTTAGATATCCTTAAGACATGCACCTGATAGATTTTCTGAAGGTGGGGAGCACATCATTCTCTTCCTAGGACATACCATTGTACCAGTGGAAATATGGGAGGAGGTGTTAAGGGAGTTCTATACATCCCCTATGGCGGTACAACCTGGTGCGGCAAAGATGTACCAGGACCTTCGGTGTCAGCACTAGTGTCTAGGGATGAAGAAGTCTATAGAAGAGGTTTTTTCATTATTCCTCACATGTCATCAAGTGAATGGTGAGCACCAGGTTCCAGCAGGCTTAGAAAAACCACTAGAGGATCTAGAGTGGAAGTGGGATGTTATCACTATGGTATTTATGATAGGGCATCCATGTACGTCCAGGGGACATGATTCCATTTTGGTGATCATTGAATGACTCACCAAGTTGGCCCACTTCATACCTATCTATGAGCAGGGATCAATAGAGGGCTTGGGACGCTTCTATGTGCAAGTGATTCGTGATCAGTACCCCCATTTGATTCCTTAGTCTATGATTGGGATTTTGAGGACGTAAATCCCAAATGTGGGGAAAATTCAAGGTCCTAGAATTTTTGTATATTTTTTTAATTATATAGAATTATTTCAAGACCAAAAAATCTAACGGTGTGTGAATCCATGGCCTGGAGTGTTCAGAATGATCTTTCAAAGTTTTGTTATGCTTTAATTAGCACAAGTAGTTTTCTAGAAAAAGTGGAATAACTATTAAACAGTTGACCAGATCATAAATTCAAGGGCACCGTTACGTTTAAGATTGCTGTTTTACCCTAGGCACAACTTATGTTTAGTCGGCACATGTCTCTAGTGAGAAATCCCAAAATTGGCATAACCATAAATAAAATAATTAAATAAAGTTTTTTTATTTTTCAAATGATTATAACTCACAAACGGTAACTCTAATTAAAAATCTGAGACCAACGTTGAAATTGCGAGGGTATTCCCTCTTTAGGAAAATAATAACATTGGTCGGCCTGGGCCACCAGTGAATGTTAGTTTTTGGCCGTAAATAAAATAATTAAGTTATAATTTTTTTATTGTAAAATATATAACTTTTAAATGGTAACTCAGATAGAAAATATGAGAGTACCGTTGGGTTCGTTGGAAAGTGTTTCACTTAGCCAGAGCTGAAACTCAATAGGCACAGGTCGAGGGTGACTTTTAATAATGTCCTGAAATTTTTTTCGGGTACGTTCAGTAAACCTGCGAGTGACATTTTATAACTTTTGAACCAGTGCTCGAATTAAAAATTTGGGGGCACCATTGAATCCATGACACTATGATTTTCTTAATTGAGGCTTTACTTTGACCACAGTAGGTATAGAGAAAATGTTATGTTTGGAGAATTTTGAAAAGAAATGAAATAAAATACTTTTTTCATATTATTACATATCCACCAATGGACATGTAAAGGTAGTGGGGGCCAGTGATGTGTCAACCCAAGAAATGGATTTAACTGCCAACCATAAGTAACAACATCATTGGGGAAATAGGAGGCTTCCAATTTAATGAGCCCCTTTAAATTACAATGTCTTTAATTACCCTCCCCTTCCCATATATATATGGAGCTTGGGGGGAGGTACCGGCACAGATTCTCCAAGCAACGAATTACTGAAGGAGCACAACGATGTCAGACCCTTAGAAGATAGAGATGATACCAATGGGCGGTGATGAACACCACCAAACCATGAGATGAAGGGTGACATACGAGTGGCGATGTTGGGAACCGGTTATGGGAATGAAGGAAAAGATACAAATTTAAGCGTGGACGTTTCTCCAATGGTTAGAGGTAGCGGGTTATTTTATTTGTGAATTTTTCATTCCCTCTTCTCCGTTCCTAATATTACCTGAAGAATTTGGGTTAGCTAACTAACGAGTTGACCCGCGATTAATTTGTCATTACGGGAGGTTATTTTAGGGAATATTGTAGGGTTTATATTTGTTGTTAAATTAAATTATTATTGATCCCTTAACCCCCTTGTGTTACGAGCTAATGTGGAGGGAATGAGCTTTAACGAACCCAGCCCAAACCCTCTTTTATATTTGTTACATACATATGCCTCCATGGAAGACTGACAATGCGATGACACCAACCAGCTACATGGTGGATAACGCATTGAAACACACTGCAAGAGGAGGACACAAGACAGTGATGCAATGATCGTCGGAGCAGCCGGAACCAACTGGCCGTGGAGGTGGTGTGGCACACCATTGTGCGCTACTGATGAACAAAAAGGGTTGTGTCTTGTTAACTACGGCGATAGGAGGAGGGGTCGGCTGGCACACTGACTAGCCATGACAGAGCTTGCAGAGCAAAGGTGGGGCACACCCCTAGTGGCGTGCCCACACGACAGCAGGACTGCGGCCTACGACAGCCGTGACAGAAGCAGGGGGCCACCAGTTTGACTGGGGGCTGGTGGTTGGGGGGCGCGCAAGCAGCGCACCCAGTGGAAGAACTGTGGCCTATCATCTACAGCATGAAGGACCCGTGATGCCACATGATAATACATTGGGGTCAACCCCTGTAGGTTGACCCACTGATGTGGCTCCACGCCCTGTCAGCCCAACCCAAACATGCTGCATTCAGTTATCCCTGTTAGCCCATACCGCCTAGTGGGTGGCACCGCCGGGTTGGCCCAGTGGACCGGCCCACATACCAATCAGGTCAGGATAGACTCAACATGAGTTTGGTCAACCCAGATCGACCCGGGTCGTCCCTTACTGAACCGGGTCAGGCCAGTCCGACTGAGGTAGATCGGACATGAACCCAGTACCACCAAAGAACACTAAAAGGGCCTTATCTTGGTAACTGGACATCCGTTTGATTAACCATCTATGATGTTAGGATATTTTGAGAAAGTTGTTCCTTTTGACATAATCCATGATAGTTTTTGAGACTTTTAGAGTACGTTTGGGTTGGATCGTACCCAAATCCAACCGGGCCTTCAACACTGAAATGCCAATAACGCACAGATCGGGCATTCGATTGATGCGCCATCTATTGCATTAGAACCCTTATGAAATAGAGGATCACCGAGTTACATCATTGTGAGACTTAGTGCAGGTTAAAATATGGATAATGGCTTGGGGAGAGGTTCTCCCATGCATACTACGTACGAAACCCTCTAACTGGCTGAGACATGACGACTGTTAACTTTTCTACTTAGAGTGACTCGACGACCATGATATGCTATGGGGAGGAGTACCTCAGTAGGACACGGTGGGGAGTAGCCATGGTACACGATTTCAATAGTACCTCAGCAAGCCACGGTGGGGGAGGGATGCTCTGTGTGACCCTACAGACCCACGATACCTGATGGGGAGGAGTACCTTAGTAATTCAAGATTATTGGGAAGCGGCTCTATGTGACCTAGACGACCCATTGTACTCAATAGAAGAGGGTTTTTCTGGAAACTGAGGTGATCGACGTTGTGATTGTGGATTTTACTTGTTACTATCCCTATAAAATCTCATGGATAGATATCAGCATTAATAGCAATCCTGTGTGGGTCAATATCATAATCCTGTTTCTCAGAGTTGTATACCTGGTTTGATCTGAGACTCAATTTGAGATGTGTCTTTTGCGTTGTTCTTTGAGATTGAGATCATTCTTTGTGGTGTTCCTGGATACCTATGGGGTCTTGGGGTACCTACTGAGTATCATTACAATCACCCCTGCACAGGCTTCACCCTCACCTTGTTGTGTATTGTGCAAACGACGTACAACATTGATTGAGGCTGAGGGAACCATGACTACTCAATGCTTAGAGGTGGACCATTCGGCATGACGGGGTGCAGAGGAGACAGGCGGATGAGGAGTACTATGGAGGCGATCTATACCTATCCTTCAGGTTGGATCCCTGATGGACGATCCAGGTGATACTTTTCACCATTCAACTATTTTTTACTTTTCAGTTGTACTTTTACTTTTCCAGTTGGGCTTGTATTTTGACCCCTTAACTTTTAGTACACTTTTAATACCACTGTTTACTTCATAGTTGCTTCTTGTGGTGTTATCGTGGCATGTTTTTATACAGGTTTAAAGTCAATGCCTTCTTGTTTTAGGTAATATGCCTTTCGGTTCTTGTCACCAGCCCCTGGCCTCTGGAAGGTGGGCGAGGGGTAGTCACAGCATGGGCCCCGGGGGATGGGTTGTGATAGAAAAATTATCTACTCCTCCTCTCATATATATGTAGGTTTATGTGGAAAATACTTATAAAACAATCATAATAATGTATTTATATTGGATTTAATTATACTATTTAATTAAAAATAGTTAATAAATTTATTGATTTTAATTAAAAGAACCAGCCAACCGCTGCCTCAACTGAACATCCGATGCCATTCGATATTAGGTTGTGCCTAGGGTAAAACACATACTTCAAATTCATCAACGGTCTTAGTTTTTACAATAGAGTCTCCTTCTAGGATATATTTTTTTATTTCTAAAAAAGAACACATGCATGATAAAATAATATTTAATATTTTTAAAAAATTATTTTTGGGATCACCAAGCCCCATAATCTCACACTATCTTAGTGCCTAGCCTCAAAATTATTCATTAATATATTCCACATTAATACTATTAAAAAATAGATTCTCTACACTAGATTTTGGGATTAGTGAAGAGGAGTGGTTCCCTTTTATAAGTGAATGGATTTGTATTTTTAAAATTATTCAATGTTATAAATTAATATAAGATCATATTCATTATAAAGTATCCCCAAGGTAGACCAAATTCCTAATTATGATGTAATAGGGTCTCAATATACATAAAAAATAACATATAGAAATTTTTTGAGACATTTTAAGCCTTATATCTATGATTAACCCCCTTTAAATTTTATTTAACTTTAACTGGGATAACTATAATTTCTACCACAATAACTTAAATATTTTCACAAAGATGAAAAGGGAATTACAACCAAATTTGAAAATTATGAATCTAAATTTGGAATCAATTTCTTGATATTTTAAATATATATGTGGAAGAAACTACATTTGATATAAATTTAAAAAAAACATAAGAATGATTATTAAGAAAATACCCAATTTAAGGGTAAAAGTTTTTTCTCTTTGAAGTGAATTTATATGTCGATTCAAATGATTTTTCTGTTTAAAAATTTAAAAGGAATTTTTTATAATTTTCTATAAATAAAAAAACAAATTAATCTTTATAACCATACCATTAAATGAAAATACCCAATAAATTTTTGTAATTTGAATAAAATAAAACTTATGATCATAAATGCAAATCATTGGTTCCTAAATTTAAAATCATTTTTTAAAATAAATTATTTATCTCCAGAAACATTAATTTGATTGAAAAAAATCATAAAATAGGATAAATTCATGTTTTATAGATTTTTTAATTCCATACCAAATAGTTTTAATCTAGTTTTACTAGTTTTACCCAGAAAGAGGGGAACAATCATTACTATAGTTAGTATTTATAATGAAAAAAAATTAAGGGTACTATTTAATAAATACAAACCACATTATTAAATTTTTTTATTCCTTTATTAATTAATTTTTCTTATAATTGATATAAATTAGTTTTAATATAAAATCGTTAAGTGAAATGGAAATAGGGTTTAAAATGATTCATTTTAGGCCCAAAATGAAATCATATTGGGAATTTTTATTAACTTAAGTTAATTATTAATAAAGTATTATATTAAATTAATATTTAATAAAAAATATAACATGACCTTAAATTTAATCTACCTGATGAAAATAAATAAATGTTTTATAAAAATTTGATATTTTTCACTATTCACTTAAAAATAACTTTTGTTAGACAAGACAAAAAAATCACAGTAAGATAATATTGAAATGATTATTTGAAAAATTATATTAATTTCATCAAATAAAATTTATAGAAATTGGTCTAAATTAAATATAATTTTCTTACCTAAGATGTTATAAAACCATTTTTGAAGAAAATATATGTTTGGATCAAAAAATACTTTATAAAAAATTGAGTAGTTTATTATTATATAATAATAAAAAAATATAAATTATATTAAAATATTATTAATATTTTACATAAAGCTTTTTTATTATTAACACCTCTAATTTTATTGATATGTTATAATGGTCACATTTAAATAATAATAATTTCATGCTATATCATAGTTTTCATAAATCTTGGTGTTGTGTGTTGAGCAATCTCTCAAGATTATTATTATTTTAAAATATCATTTTATCATGTTACACCACCCAATTTGTAAGTCCCAAAAAATAATTTCTAGACACCTTTCACCTAGTAGTCCTTACCACATGTCCTTAAGATGCATGGGTTTTTCATTGTCACATGACTATAAAAGGTTCAGTGTGCTCTGTTAAATGGTACCAAAATATATGGGTTATTATTCCCTTCAAATGGATGCATAAGAATCACTATCATTGGACTAAACCCAACTACACCGTAACTACTATTTCTTTATATAGATATATATTATAGAGTTCCCACTATGTTTATTTAATCCAACATATCAAATCATACAAGAGAAGGGAAATAGATCTTTTGATACACATTGATGTTGAAATAACTACATGGATTCTCTCAGATCATTATAATAAGGATAACCAGTCTCATCTAAGGACTTGAGATTGATTCCAAAAAAAAACATCTTAAATCAATTAGAGAGTCCAAAAATAAGTAAGAATCCTAAAAAACGTGTGATGATCCTGACCTCCAACCCTCTCAACTAAAAAACATTATAATGTACAACCATTAAAGTCACATTGACCACCATCCTTTGGGAATCACGGCCACCAAACTCAAAAATGATTACGATGTGCTCACATGTGGGATTTTCCAAGTGAAACAAATTTGATCAATAGAGATCATGATCAATACGTTTATTTCTTGATTATAATTGACACTTTTCTAGAGATTCCTCTTTGGTCACAATTATGGATTATGAAATTTATAATTTTGATAAATCTATTAATGGTTTGTGGGGCCACATTTTGTTGTTATATTAATGAGGATTATATTTTTTATAGAGGACTTTTATAAAAAATTAATAGTTTTAACAAGTTATTTTTTGAGGATATATAAAATATGTTTTAGTTATATTTTAAAATTTTATTACATATAATATTACCTCTGTTGAAAATTATTGATAGATTTCTTGTAGATTTTATCTAGAATATATCTAAAAAGAGTATTGGATATAGTTTCATAAGTTGTTACATATTATATAACATAAGATGAATTTTCAGGAATAATATGATTCATTAGTGAATCTGGTAGATTTATGGAAATGGGAACTAAATTAATAACTAAAACATCGAAGTTTATGAATTTATATGGTCTATGCTAGTGTGAACCATAGAAATGTGAGGCTCACTATGTTGTGGTGTTGTGGAAAATAGTTTTACATGACATGAAATATATCATGGTTAAAACTCTATCTTACACAATACATATAATAAATTGGTATGATTATCATATAAAAATAATATATATGGGTTTACATGTTCAATGTTTTTGTTTAAACATAAAACAATAAAAAAAAGAAATCCAAGCGTTATAAACAGTTTAAACCATTAATGTTCTATGAAATGTTTCATTATATATAGTTTAATATTTTAGACTACAAGTATATTATTATATTTATAAATATATATATGATAATTGTATTGGGATATGTGGGGAAATATAAAGAATCCTAATGTTGTAACTATCTTCAAATGAAAATATATGTAGCTATTTATCTATATTACTCATTAACATATGGTTCTAGAAAACCATGAGGAGGAGAAGATATTTTTGAAAGGTTAAAATATTATAACATCATGTGGTTACCCTGTGAAGAATGATTCAATTATATATTTTTCTATGATATATACCAATATTGTATCAAGGATCATGTATAGATTCTTATCAAAAGGTAAACAAAGTTACACCACTATTATGTTTTTATACAAATAAATATGATAAAAAGATCATGTAACTATATAGAATAAGTGTTATGCCTTCATATAAGTTTGGATAAGATTTGTCCCTTTTAAAACCCATTAAATTTCATCTATATTGATGATATGAATAAAAAAGTAATGATTTAGGCATGAGAGGTCACCAGAGAGGGCCACCAGCAATCACGTTTAGTTGATAAAGTGAGGCAATAATAATTGAATGAGAGGCTGAGGTTAACTGGATTACATCCCAGTATTTTAATTATGTATTAAAATGTATTTATTTATTATGCGTGTATATATATAATTAAATTTAAATAATGGTTAATAAAACAACGGAAAATGTGAAAATACTTTATCATGTAGTTCTGTTTATAAAAAATGTGGGGAGTTCTTTGTGGTGGGGTCAAACCTCTGTGGGTGAAAGTGGAATGTGTATATGTAGGTTTGGTTTGTGATTTGTATATAGGGGAAAACTTTTAGGCACCTTGAGGTCTAGGTAAGAAAGTTAGTGAATGGGGGGGGGATAACAGGGTTGCAACTAGGTGATCACATTTTGCAGAGGACAACTGGATACTAATAGTGTCTGAGTTGTGGGATTCTGAGATTGGTGAAAGGTTGAGTCATTATAGACTGATCCATATAACATACAATATATATATATTCTTCTTCATCTAAGTGACCCCTTTTTTCATACTATATGACATGTATAATGTGTTCCACAACACATTAAAATCCCAATGATATATTCTAGTATATATTTTTTGAACTATTGGGTTTTTATATATTATTAGTAGTCTATTTTACTCATGTTTTCAAGTAGATCATAATATATGTGTTTTTATTATAATTATATATAATTTAATGGGAATTTTTTTCATTTTAAATATTTTTACATATATTTTGGTGATGAATTTTCTTATGTAAATTCTTCGAGTACATTTGTGTTAGATTTATATAGAAGAAAAAACAATATCATCTATTGGGTAATTGTTAATGGTTATAGGTGCAGTGAAATGAACATGACTTGATGTTCACTTAAAATATATCCATCTATTTTTTTGAAGTATGACCAAATCCTTTAATAAGACAATATTACTTAGTTTTTTGCATAGGGAGACTCAAATCCACTACTTAGCCAGGTAATTTGGTGTGCACTTTGTCTTAGTCAGGTCCCCCATTGGGAGTCGGTGTTAGAAACCCACATTTTTTCCTAAGGGCTGTTAGTAGAGTGGTACCTGCTGGTAGTACACATCTCTCTTCATGGGAACTGGGGTAGGCTCGAGTCTTGTCAGACTCCGGCACTATGCATATTATACAAAAATATATTCTAATCTATTTCGTAGCTTGGGAATTTGGATAGCACTTGGGCTTGGTCGCCCCCCCTGCTAGGAGTCAGTGTTAGAAACCCACATCTTTTCCATGGGGCGTTAACCGAGTGGTACCTACTGGGTTTACCCCTCACCCTCCATGGGAACTAGCATTGGCTCGAGTCCCTCCAGACTCAAACACTATATGTATTATGAATAGGGTGATTCAATGACGTATCTTAGGTGGGGTATGTGGCATGAACTTGGTCTTTGTCAGGGCCCCCATTGGGAGTCACTGTTAGCAACCCATGTTTCTAAACATGAGCTTTAACCTGTTTGGTGAGGACTCGACAAGTGTATCAAAGAGACTTGAGATCATATCCAAGTGGATATATTTTTCTAGGTTACTATAGCCATACTATATTAGGTACTATGGTAGGTACTGTTCAGTACTATAGTAGCTAGAAATTTTCATCCATCTAGGCCTTTGGGCCACCAGTTTGGTCCTTGTTCCTACAAGGCTTTTTTACCACTCAAGGCCATCAAGCTAGTTGTCTCTCAAGGTCTTTGGGCCACCTCAAGGCCTTCAGGCTACCCCAAGGCCATCATGACACATTAATGCAGATGTATTAGTCAAAATATAGGGGAAAAGGATCCATGTAAGGATTAATAGTAGGAAAATTCAATGGAGAATATCTAACCAAATTTGGAAGAACCAGAGGGTATGAAATTTCCAACGGTACTAGGCCTATGTAGCTCTGCACAAGATAGCTAGCTGACCAGTCCTGCGAAGGTGGGGTACTGATATCATGACATGTGCTGGGTTGGAGATGTTCCATGTTTTCTTGTCTTGGTGATTGCCTCTATGACCGACAAGTCATGCAATTATCTCCAAGACTTTGAGATTTCTAAGGGTTCCACCTCACCCCTTGAATGGTGGATTATCAAAAATAAAAAAAATGAAGACCTTCGGGCTATTCAAAAAGTAACTTTGATTTTTTGAGATTTTATTTCTGCTAATTTTCTGCAAAACTGACCCAATAACTGATCACCTTGACATTTCTACTTCTTCTAGAATCCAAAGTAGAATCCCTCTAGAAATATCCACACATGTTCAATAAAGATCAAAATATTGTTCCTGATTTCTCATGTAATATTTTGAGGGAATCAAGTGCTTGTCTCCATTCAATATTGATCATATGAAAATATATCATATTTTATCTCTCTTGGAACTTGATAGAAGAGGGAGTATTTCATATAATTATCACTCTATAAAATCATTGAGAAAATTAGAAATTTTTTTATTGAAAAATCATTCACACATTTTTGTTTTTGTAAATTCAGTTAACATTAAAAAATAATATTAAATAATATTATGTTTATTTAATCATAATAAATACCCCATATTCAATTTCACTTAAATAATAATAAAATTAACTTTTTAATTGACATTACATATTATAATAAAAACACTTGTCACCGATATCTTAAATTATAATAAAAATTATAATTATATTAAAGATACATGTAATATTTTAGTATCATTTTAATCAAATAAATTATATATAAATGATATAAAAAATATTAAGTTATCATATCATTGACTTGATCTAAAGAATACCATAAAATTTTCAAAACTTGAATAATAAAATTATGACCATTTGATAAAACAAATATTTTATTTACATAACTTGTGAATAAATCTTTAATTTTATCACTTAATTTATAACTAAATTAACATTATACTCTCAAATCTTAGTAATAAATAAATAATATATTTATTTTTCTTATAAATAAATATGATATAAAATAAAATATCTTATTGTTTCCTTTAACAATATTGTGATTGAATTTATTAAAAATATAAATTGTTTAAATATTTTTTTCAAAACAAGTAATTAATTTATTCTTAAACATTAGATTCAAGTGAATATAATGAGCTTCTAGATATACATAGTGTGTAAAAATATAGATTTTTTCTTTATAAACATAGTTATAACAATATAATTTGGATGGTATCTAGAAACACATTAATACCATTATAAAGAAAAGATGATTCGTTAAAAATAAATCCCTTGAAAATGTTATTATGTAATGTAATCCTTATATAAATTGATATCTCAACAAACATAATACATTGACATGAAATTGTTCTTTAAGTATTACATATCCTTCATTAAAAATTTAAAATGATTTATTTGAGATCATTAGGTAAATGATAGTTATTTATAACCTTTAATTCTATCAAAGGTACAAATATATCTTCTTCCATTTACTCATAAGAGATAAATTCTATCTTAACCATTCAATTAATGCAACACTAGTTATGATTCACATGACACAAACTACTTTTCCATGGGTAAATAAATTATTGTTTTCATTATACATTAATGTAATTGAATTCTAAAATATATTATCAATTATCTCAAGTTAATGGTCTAAGACACACACTTGTAGATAATAATTCCAATGACCCATGTATACATGATGTTACTATTAGAGGGTCTATCATGAAAAGATCCCTTTATTGAGATCATTAAAAAAAACATGATGAGAATAATTTTCAATCCTTATTATCCCACCAAGAAATATCCCTGAATCATCCATGCCCTATTAGTGTGATGTAACTAAACTAAAGGAAATATTTTAAAATGTTATTAGCATGGAATATACAAGTTCTCATTACAGTGGGAAATTTCTATAAACAATTAATGTGATAAATAGTCAAAAAATATCAAATTAATGATAATTATAATATTAAACCCCATTTGTTAAGGATAATACATTTATAAATAGATAATCTAGAAATCAGATATGAAAAATCAATTGGTTCAAGATCACCAACTCCTATAAAATAAAAATTTCACTAGAGAAAACTAACTGAAAAATAAAGTTTTGTTAAGAAGATACAACATAATACTAGAATACATTAGAGACCAATACTGACCTTTATCAACCAATTATCCCCTAAGTGATATTAATACTTTTTGATGAGGTACAAATTTATTCATAAAGAATTCCACATTTATCTTTATGTCCATATTGCTATCTATAACTTTATCTACTTTTGGAAAACATACCAAGTGATGATATTTCTAAAATATATTCATACGAATTTTTTATATACATAGAAATCTATGATATATATACATATATATATATATATATTTTAGAATAAAAAAAACGATTTAAGATGATATTCTCCTGCTAATTGCAATATCTTTATCTCAACAGTGATATCAGATAAAAATGATCATTGAAAAATTTAGATATGTGTCCACTAATAATGTGTTTATTTTCATTTCTATATACTAGGAACATACCCTACTTACTAATCTAGTACATTAATATCATTTTAAAGACTTTTTAATAGAATTATATTTGACATACTAGTATGTATCATGGATGAAATGATAGATTTAATTATCGAAAAGATAATTATTCCACTTATTTTTCATGTTTTGTGGAATGGTCATGAAGTGAAGTGATAATAAAATAAATAGTTTTTACATCAATTAACTTAATTATAAATTACTTATCGAAATTAAAACACAATCACAAAACCCAAAGGCTTTGTGTCTTTGATGATTATCAACATAATGTTATTACTTCACAGTACTGATTCAACATATCCCATAGAGTTCTCCATATAATATTCCTTATAAAAAATATTTATTTATATAAGTTAGTAGAATATGATATGGAAATCATAATCACAAAACCTTGAGATTTTGTGAAATATATTTTTAAAATAAATTTATTTTTCTAATATTTTGAGTTACATTAAACAAAAACTTTATCTTGAATTACATGAAACACTATGTTTATCACACATTATAAAAAATATTGAGTTTATCTTGTGTTACATGCAACATCGAGTTTGAAAAAACTGTGAAATACTATTAAAATATTACTATTTAATATGATTATTGTCACCTAAATATTGTAATAGGGTGTATGAATAGGATAAACTAAATTATGAAAATATTTGGTGTAAAAAATCTAAAAAATTTAATTTTTTTGTAAAAAATTAATTTAAAATGAATATAAAATCTATTTTAAAATAATCAAAATATTTTTCTGAACAACTAATTTTATGCAAACAAATTCATTAAACAATAATAAATTAAACAAAAAAATTTGATAAATTATTTTCATGAATTTATATATTATATATTCGATAAAAGTTTTAATATTTATCTTATGTGTTTTATAGATAACAGATAAGAATAAATCAAATTTTATGCCTAAATATTGGATTTTTCTAAAATGTTTATTTGTTTCCCTTTGCAGAGTTATTTTAAAAAAAATTTATGAGAAATATATAAAATTTATTTCAAAATATAATTTTTATTTTTTATATATTCATGTAAAAATTATCATTTGGTAAATGTTTGATAATTCTCTGAGTAGATAATCTGTTTGATGAATTATTTAAAATACTTTTTATTAAGAATGATCATTTCTTTTAAAGATTTTCATAACATAAAAATTTATTTAAGGTGGTTTTAAAATTAAAATTATTAAAATTATATATATATCTAAATCAAATTTGAGTTTTTGGAAGCTTTTTCATATTTAATTTTGATATAAAAATGTTTTAAACTTTTGAAAATTTTCTCATTGAAAACCCACATTCTCGTCACCTCTACATGATTGATTTTATTTTACAATTTTCCAATTTTGTGAATGAAATTTGAAAATATGGATTCCATATTTATAAGAAGAAGAATTTATATTTTTTAATAAATGGAAAATAATTTTTGATCATACTGATAGTAACAAGAGTAAATTTTTTTACCGTGGTTATGGTAAGAAAAGATTTTGAAGGGGTTAAACTATAAGGATAAACATAAGAAATGACCCAAAACTTCTCAAAAAAAAATTTTATGAAAATATTTAGACCTTATATGTTTTAGGTTCGATAATGTTTCATTTTATATCCATGTTCTATGGGAACAATGTGGTTATAAATTTTTATTTTTAAAAATTACAACTGTGCAACACATCTCACTTATAAAAGAAAACCCTCTCATCTTACCACGTAAATATTTAAAAACCCATTAGTTCAGATAATAAATACCCAAATAGAATATTAAATCCACTTTTATAATCTCAGAATAATTATTTTTATCATAAATACATCCTATTAATTTTTTTAGTGAAATCATAGGGAGGTTACTCGAAGAAGAGTTAACATTTTTTAGCAATTGTTTTATTTTTATTTCTTCCTCCACCTCATTAAACTATTATTAATGAACAATTATATGGTATACTCAGTAAATTAAATTTACTTATGTGTTTTTTTTCTTAAAGTAATTACTTCCAACCATTTAAAATTTCATCAAATGGGTTATGAATTCATTATATATGTGTACGCAAGAATACCCCCTCACAAATCGATGTCTTTCATGTTTCCATTACCACCAACCATGATTGGATATAATGAGGGTTAAAATATTTATATATAAAAGTAATTTTATTATTAATATTTTGTAAATATTATATTACATCTACCTTCATACTTTCTATTCCATGAAAATACAATTAGATCACTCCTGTGTAAAGCGGACTACTGCCACCTAAACCGATGTGATTTATTCACACATTACATGGAAGGTAATAAGGATGGATTTAATGAAAATATGTAATATATATGACATAAAAATTATTCTGAAATAGTAATATATTACTTATCTTTCTTTCATAAAATATTTCATGAAAATGGAATCAATGTTCATGCGTATGTACAACCTACCTTATACATGAATATTATAATATATTTTCTATCGATAAAATTTATGGATTAATATAAAATCATATAGATTTAAAATATTTGATATTTATATCAATTTTAACCTTATATATATTATGGAACCATGATAAATTCAAAAGGAATAAAAAAAATAAATCAAATCATACATGAAAAACAAAACAGTTATTGCAAGAAACATGACTTCAACATGGAATTCTTAATAAATGGATAATAAATGTTAATAATGAATTAATATAATGAATTATATTTATAAATATTGTTATTTAATATGTCAAAAATATTTTTATATTTATTATATATGATTTTCTAATATGTGTGAAGAAAGTCAAGACATAGGGTAATGGATTTCCGTCTCACATTTTACTTCGATCAGAGACATGCCATCTTCACCACTTATTTATTTTTGGTGGTGAATATAATGAACATGATTTTATTTTATAATGATTATAATAAATGTTATTTATATTTACATATCCATATTATTATATATCTTTTATGGGTTTTAGGATTCAAAAGTAACCATAACAGTAAGGGATTTTTTTACCAATTTTCCTTATCTGATACATATGTTATGTTATGAACCTATATTATTTTATAAGGTCTATATACAGCCCATTAGACACAAAATATAATGAATTTAGTTAGTCTCATTGTAATTTTATTTTCATTTAATGTTAATTTTTAATGGGGCTTACGATTTGAAGTTTCTAATGTGGTATGAGTATTATGTTACAGTCTCATAGTTTATCAAAAATATTTATGATTATTTTTTCGATATTGAAATATTATGATACACCTTAAAATAAAATAATTAATTTTATTATAATATTATTATTTACATAGAATACTTTTTTCTATTCATTTTCCTATTTTTTGATACATATGATTTCAAAATAATGTTTTTAAGAAATATTATATTCATTTCTCTCTTTGACGTATACTATTTTATTAAAACCATGTTGTCTAAAAATATTTCAAAAAATGTTTCAAACATTATTAAAATAATTTATAAAATAAATTGTTAACCATGATTTAATTTTTAAAAATTTATTTAAAAGGAACCTCCATGATCTTTCCCAAAAAATATATGGTTGGATTTTATTGAAAATTTGAAAGGAATCATTGTTTTAATGTTTATAGCATGAATAAAATTTATATCCATTATGACCATTATTTTACTTGAATATTACACTATAATTATTCAATATTACATACTAAGAAAAGTATTTTAAATGTGTTTTATGTTTTAATTTTTTATAATCTGGAAAAGATATTTTCTCCATGAATTTTTTTAAATAAGTTCAAAGATTCATTTTATTGTTTCCAATGATATTTTAACTATTTTTTTGAAAATAGTTTATGTTTTAAAATGTGTTTTTAAAATTTTAAAGGCTATATTAACAAATAAATGTTCCAAGTGATATTTAAAAACCATTATCTATCAAATATGCCATCTATCGATGTTACATATGATTTACTAGGGATTAGATGGAATGATACCACACCTAGTATTTCTATGGATGGATAATGTTTATGTCAATGATATTTTTATTAGACCCATTTATTTTTCATGGGTAATTCTTTGGTGAATTTATGAAATGTTTTCGAAACCCATTTTATCTACTTGGGTTGTGATGTGATGGTATGATCAATGTTTTATGATATTGTGGAACACATATGTATGGTATTAATTATTAGATAGGTGTTACCTATATATCCCTCTAATGAATTTGTTAATGATTTATGTTATATGAGCTTAAAGGGTACACAAGATGTTATACAAATATAGAAAAAGGGTACAGGTGAGGTTAACCCAAGACCAAAAAGAGTATATGTGAGGATATACCAATCCCAGAAGAGTGTACATAGGTGGTTATCCCAATCCTCAAAGTGGGTAAATGGGAGGTTATCCCAATACTGAATAAGGTAAATGGGTGGTTATCCCATTCTTGACATTTTATGGATGTAATTGATGATATCCTTGACATAAGAATCTCTATGAGTTTTTATATGACACAATTATATTTCTTATTTTGTTGTTATTATCTCATGAATCAAATTCTTTCATATCCTTATAATTAATGTATTTTTAATTTTCAATAATTATACTATGACTCAAGATTATGATCTTTGACATGGATGGTTTGGTTTTCAATTGTTATAATCATGTTCTTATATCCTTATACTCATGTTATGATTATGTATATCCCTTGTTCACCCTTAATGAGTATCTCAGATCACCATTTCTTATATTTAATTTCACCAGATTATGAAGAATGGTTTTATGTATGGTATGTCTAAGAGGAGTACTATGATGGATGATATTTATGATTTATATTGAATATATTTCAAAAAAAGAATATTGTTTACCTAGTATTCAATGACACTGAACTATTAGGGTCTTCAGCCTTGTGCTTCTGTAATATATTGAATATACTTATAAAAATATGCAATATCCATGTATGAGAATCCTAGACCACTATAGTTGGAAACATAGGATAAGTTTAGTTAGCATTTGGAAACTAGGACGAGATATCTTTAGTGATATCACAAATAAAACGTGTAAGGATAAATATAATGAAAAGTACAAGTATATGTCAATGTTTGAGTCAAAGTGTAGTAAAATATCCAGGAATTTTTGTCATGTATAGAGATAGTGTATCTCAAATAATTACATCCATATGTAGATACAACATGTGGACGTATCTCTATAACAATGGTACCTATGGTAATAAATTTGAAAAGGGTGCATCAATCCAAAGTTAATTCTCACATGGTGCATGAAAACATTCTTTTTTACACACCTAGGTTGACACTATTGGGGGATACACTTCAAAAATTCACAAACACATTACGAACCATCATGAAGGATTTAAATAGATGATTTATATGAATGATTTAGGATAAAATAAATGTGTCATTGATTAAAAAGAATGTGTTATGATTTAGAAATATTATAAGTGATTTTTATTGATTATGTGGTTCCCCACTATGATTTATATTTGTTACACTATAGATTTTAGTTTTAGTCAATGGATAGAACCCAATGAAACCATGTTAGTGGTGAGTGTGATGGGAAATGCATTTATTTTACTTTGGATAAACCAAAAAATTGGGGACCTCTAAAAAAACTATTATTTTTATGATCACACAACATTCCCAAGACATGAATTAGAATGAGATTCCAAATGAGAAAATGAGGGATCAATGTTTTGTTGACGCCTTAATGAGTTAACTCTCACCTAACTTCAGTGGATCCACTAATCTTCTTGTTGATGAGAAATGGATAATTACCATGGAAAATATATTTTTCATTCTACAATGGTCAGAATATGGAAATGTAATTTTGTCAATATATAATTTGGAAGGAAAATCAGATCAATGGTCGACTCTCATTAAAAATACAATAAAACATGATGAAAGTGAATCCATATATTAGGATGACTTCAAGAAATCATTTTGAAATAATTACATTCCTTGTAATATTCATATAAATATGGGGTGACAGATCCTTAAACAAATTAAAATGATGATAATATTTTTCTATAATTGTATGTAAATTGTTAAAAGACATTCAAGGTATTCTTTTGTTATTATCATTCAACTAGAAGGTAAAGATGATTTATTCTTTAGT
Organism: Viscum album; assembly: GCA_963277665.1. Lineage (NCBI taxonomy): Eukaryota > Viridiplantae > Streptophyta > Magnoliopsida > Santalales > Viscaceae > Viscum > Viscum album. Next base: position 2,093,967,155 of record OY728152.1, read on the forward strand.
AGATTTAAACAATGTATATGAAGGGAATTATCCATAAGAGACATTAATAATTATGAAGATATTTTTTGATGTGCTATCACATTATAAATATAGGATACAGTTATGTATCAATCTTATCATTTTGATAAGAATAGAAAAATGTAATGTAATAAAATATATAAAAACTATGTAGAGAAGAGGATAATATTTTCTATATTCCCAATGAGTGGGAAGAAACATAGAGGACATAATCATAAGGGAGCTAGTAAATGTTTTAAGTGTAGAAGATAATTTCATCAGGGAATTTAATGCCAAAGTGATGTGGGAAGTTATATAATTATAAAAATAATTAGAAAGCTACACATAATACACCACATACACTCTAGTGTTTCAAATGCACAAAGTATGATAATTTTGAAATCAAATGCCAAAATTTAAGGTCTAATGTGGATTATAAGGCACAATACCTTGGAAGAAAATGGATAAAGGGAAATATTTTGTAATCACAATGGTATAAGTGAATCATGATAATCATGGATAACTTATCCTTCAACACCTAGTAGGGAATTTTATATTTAATTTGGTAGGAATGATCCCTATAACAATATTATTGTTTATCCTTTAATAAATCTTCATGAGATATTTAGTATTGATTATATTCATCTACATGGATTATTGAATAAAGAAAATAATGTTTGATATTTTATTAGTACAAGGTTGTACCCAAGAATCCAATGGAATTGTTTTCTTATAAGATAAGATCTCATTTGAGGAATAAAGTTTGAATTATATTTTGATAGCATATATGTATCCCTAAAAGATTAAATCAAGAGTTATGAATACCATTATGGTTTTATGAGTTTAATTTTGATCATATGTTCAAATTCATTAACACCACTTTTGAGGTTTTATGTGATGGGTGTTTATCAAGGGTTAGTATATTTTAAGAGGAATTTACTGAAATACTTCCCATTGGTTTTGTATTTATTTCCATTAAATAGTTATTTGAAGAGGAGTTATTTTAAGCCTTTTGAACATATGATTAATGGTACTAGTTACCTTTATGATTTATTTTATCTTTGAGGTTGAGGTAATTGTGGGTTTTAGTTGATCACCTTATGATGTCAACACAATTCATTTCCATCAGAGAAGATTTATCTCTAGACCCACTCTCCAGAATATACATTAATGAATTTATAATAATTAATGGTGTCCCACATTAAATTGTATCTAATATGGATCTAAAGATATCCTTGTTGTTTTGGTAAAGCCTTTAGTATGATCTTTATACAATGTTGAGTTGCATCACTACATATCATCCTTAGACAAATGGTTAATTCGAGAGAATAATTAAAGCCTTATAGGATATACTAAGATATTAATCTATGGATTTCATAGGTTTTTTGGGGTAAAAAACATCATATAGATTGGTTTTCATACAATAATATATTTTACTTGAGCATTCTGATGAATTATTATGAATCCATTTATGGAAATAAATATAGAACTACGATGTATTTGAATGATGTTGTAGAAAGAAAGATTATACGACACGAGCTAGTTGAAAAAAGAAATCTAAGGCTAGAGACATTTAGAAACATGTACGTGATGTTTTAAAACTATTATGATGATAATAATCTATGAAATCAATAATTTGGATTTGGTGTGAAGGTCTTTGTAAAAATTTATATGTTGAAGAAAGAAGAGAAAACTACACCTTATGTATATAGGTCCCTTTGAAATACATTATTTGATCCGGATAATAGTTTATTGTATAGAGATTCCAGAAAATCGATCTCTAGTTCAGGATGTGTTCCATGTATCTCTCTTGAGGAAGTACTTACCTAATCCATCACATGTATTGAACACAATGGTCATATGGTTGGAACATGATCATTCATATGATGAGAAACTGGTGGAGATTTTATATTTAAAAGAGAAAGTGAAATAAAAAATCCACTTACACGGTCAATGTTTTGGAGTAAAACCACCATCTTCAAAAGATATATGAAACCAAAGTATGTAATGAGGCATAATTATCCTTATTTATTGGTCACAACATGATAAATTTCAAAGGATAATTTCATTTTAAGGGAGGTTGAATGTAACACCAGAATATTTTGTGAAATATATTTTTACATATAAATATAATCTTTTAGATAATGTTTATTATATGACACATCATGTTTAACATAAATTATACACTACATTGAGTTTAGAATGCATTATAAACAACATTGAGATAAGCTTATGTTACACGCAACACGATGTTTAAAGAAAATAACAAATACTATTAAAATATTATAATTTAATATCATAATTATCACCTAGAAATTATAATGGAATATATGAATATTATTAACTATATTAGGAAAATATATGTGTTACACATGTATAAAAAATAATTCTGTAGTGATTGATTAATTTGAAATGAATAGAAAACTATTTGGAAATAAATGACGTCTTTTTTGGGAAAAATAATATTATGTGAAAAATGAATTATACTATAATAAATTAATTTTTTTAGAATTATATTAAAGAAATCTGTATATAATATATTCAGTCAAATGTTTAACAATCAACTTTTTCATTTTATAGAAAAGAGATAAGAATAAATCCATTTTTACCTTTAAAAACTAAGTTTTTCTAAATATATTTTTTATCACCTATTACAAACATATTTTCACTATTTTTAAATTTATGAAAACAAATTTCAAAAAAATTAAGTTCATTTTTTAAATAATATTTTCGGAATTATCTTTTTTTATTATTGTGAGAATTTTCTGAAAAGAGAAATTTTTCATCGAGTAGTGAAAATTACTTATTTTTATTATGAATTGTTATTTTTTTTATATTGCAAGAAAAGAAAAACCATTTTAATACGATATTGAAATAAAAATTATTTCAATTAGAAATTTATTAATCCAATTTAGTATAGTTTCATCTTTTTAATTTTTAATGATGATATAAACACATTTTAAACTTTTGAACATTTTCTCATTGAAAACCAAATTTATCATTCTGTTTATGGTGTTAATTCTAATTTTTTTTTCAATTATTTGAATATAATTTGTCAAAATGTATTAAATATTTTAAATCAATATAATTAATATTATATAATAGTTTCAAAATAAATTTTTTACCATGATGAATAGTAAAAACAGAAAAAATTTATTAATTATATTTAAGGTATAAATGAGTTTACTGAGGGGGGGGGGGTAATATAAAAAGATAAGGTTTAAAAAAAATCCAAAAAAGTTTTAAGAAATCATTTTATATATCTATTCTAGGTTATATAAGAGACACTTGTTTAATTTTGTGTCATGTAAAAATTGTGGCTACACCTTTTTCTTTCGAAAAATTAGAAGTTTTCCACTTACCTAACTTATAAAAGGACACTACTATCCTCTCCTACTACCACATTAAGGACCTATTGGTTTGGACAAGACCATCCAAAATAAATTATATGACTACATTATCTCATACTATAATTCATATTTTGGTTAAAAATCTATCCAAGGAAGACTTTTGGTGCCAACCGAAGCAGGTTACTCGAAGAAGAGGTTGCATTATTCAACGAGAATTTTTTTATTTATTCATCCACTTAATTGAATTAGTTTTAAATAATTATGATATAATAATGTCATAATATTATAAATAATTATTTAAGGTAATAACTGAAAACCACCACTTCTCCCACCAAATGGGATACAAAATCATCATTCGTGTTTAGGGTGAACTGTCACCTTACTAAATAATTTCATTTAGTTTTTCCTTTACCCCTATCACAATGGGATATAATTACAAAATAAATGTTTATATATGATATTTCTTATAATATTATACTTTGGAAACTATTATATCACATATACCTTCTTACCTTCCAATCGGTGGGAATTAGATAACACTACTCGTGTGTGTGGTGGACTACTGTCTCATTAAGCGATGTGATTTTTTCATGTTTTACAAGGAAGGTAATATGGATGAGATTGAAGAAAATATGTAATATATAAGAAATAAATATTATTCTATAATGGTAATATATAATTTACCTTTATTTATTTTAATCAATTGAGAACATGGATACATCAATCTTGCATACGTACGACCTACCATCTACATGAATGATGTGTTTCATTTTTATCTATAAATTGTATGAATTACTATAATAAAATATATAATTAATATATATGATATATATATATCATTGTAAAAATTATAGATATTATGGAACTATGATCAAATTAATTGGAGAAAAAAACAAAAAGTCAAAACATACATGAAAAAAAAGCGGTTATTTCCCGAAACACGAATTTAACATGGAATTGTGAATAAACAGGTAATAAATGGTCACCAGTAAATTATATATGAAATTATATATATGAGAATGGTTATTTAATATATTTAAATATATATATTATATATATTATATTGGTGTTTCCAATTTGTATGATGGAATTCCAGACAAAATGTAATTGATTTTGTGTCACTTTTTTATTTCTATGAGACACAAGCTATATTCAACATATATTTATTTAACGTTGTGTGTATAATTCCTATGAAATTAATTCATTATTGTTCCCTTGAATATTATTTGGATTTACATATCCATTTGAGAACATATCTTTCATGGGGTTTATACTTTAAAAGTTATAGAAGTGTTAAATAATGTTTATCTCAATTTGTTTTCGTTAAGACCTATGTTATGTTATGCACCAATATTATATTATGAGGTATATATAGATACTCTTTTACATGTAATATAATGAATTAATTTATTCTCATGATATTATGTGTTCCATTTAACATTAATCTTTCATATATCTTATGATTCAAAATCACCACATTGGTATGAGTTTTGTGTTGCAATCTCATCGTTTATTGAGATTGTTTATGATTATGCTTTAGATGATAAAATATTACAAAAAATATATAAAAAAACTCATAAATTTTCCTAAACTATTATTATGTGATTAGAATATATATATTCCCTTCATTTCAGCTCTCTATTAACCCAGATTTTCGAAATAATGTTTACAAGAATCATTATTATTTCCCCCTTTGGTTGATTTTTTTTTCAAAAACCATTTTTTTATAAATAAATTCAATAATGTTTTTAAAATTTAAAAAATTATTTATTAAGGAATTTACTACCGATTATTTACATTTTAATTTTTTTGAAAGGAACATTCATTTGATTTTCCAAATAAATCATGATTGTCTTTTACTAAAAATGAGAAAATATTTTTTTGAATGTGTATGACATGAAAATTTTTTCCCATAATCATGGAAATTATTTTCATTAAAGATTCATTTTTATGTTTTCTACGTTATTTTCAAAGGAATGTATTTAATGAATGTTTAATGTTTTAAAATGATTTTTTGAAAGTGAAAATTATATTTTTCAAAAGAATTGTTTTAAATGATTTTTAATTCTTCTTTTCTATGTTTACAATGTTATTTTTAATTAAAATGATTTTGGAAATGTTTTAGGTTTTTAAAAGTGTTTTTCAATGCGCAAAGGCTATATTCCTCAAGATATTTTCAAATTGATCTTTCAAAATCATTTTCCATCTAATATGACATCATTTTGTTTTACATATGATTTAATGAGGATAATATTTAATGATAACATCCTAATAAATTATTTATGTGTTTAATTTTTATGTTGAGGAAATTATTATGAAACTCATTTATATCTAATGGGTTATGACTTGGTGGACTGATTAATTTTTTGTGAAACACATTTTATTTAAATGAGTTATGATGTGACAATATGAGAAATTCCTTATGATATTTTGGAAAAAATTAATATGGTTTTTATTAAGATATTTATGGGATTTGTATATACATAAAATTCATTGCATGATGATTAATGTTATAGGAGCTCAATGGGTATATAGTAGGATACACCAAGCCCAAAAAAAGGTAGTCGAGAGGTAATCCCAATCCAAAAATTGGATCCATGAGAGGATATCCCTAGCCTGAAAGCAGGTACATCGGTGGTTATCCCAAGACCAAACAAGGATATGTGAGAGGTTATCCCATTCCCAAAGATAGTAAAAAAGTTTATCCAAGCCTAACTTTCTATGAATATTTTGGTGGGTTTCCATGAAATAGGGTTTCGATGATTATGTATATTTCGATAATCTATATCTTATGCCAATGTTATACTATGATTTCTCATGTTCTATGTTTTCCTTATGATTCATGTATTATTAACTAATAATATTTATGAAATGACTGGATATTATGATATTTGATGTGTAGGGGATGGTTTTAAAATTCTAATCTCTTGTTCTGATACTCTTATTCTAAAGTTATTCTTATGTATGTCCATTTTTTACCTTTAATAAGCATATGTGGTAACTGTTTCCCATGATTCCTTTCCATAGGTTTGGAATAAAGGTTTTAAGTAGGATATATCTATGAATACTACTATGTGGGAAGATATTTATGGTATATTTTTAATATCCTTCACCAAATTACATGATTGTATACCCAAAATCCAAAGACAATAAAATATTATTATCCTTATTTGTGTGTTTTTGTAATTTATTGATTATTAGTCTAAAAATATGTAATATCTATGTATTAAAATTACGTGTCTTTATAATAATAAGAAACCATAAATTATTATAATCCTGTCATTGATCATATCACATGAATATTGAACCATAAAATGGTTATCTTGAGAGAATAAATTTTTCCATTACACAAGAGAATGTAATCATATGACAATAGTCATAAGATAGGGAAACACAATATAGGAATGTGAAACAATAATAAATATATTAAATCATAACATTTTTAGTATAGCTAACCACTTCATGTCAATAAATAAATATTTTAACAGAGCCACCCTAATCATGTCCATGGATAACATAAAAATATCACGAGATATAATGCTTTAACTAATGAATTTAAGGGATATATATAATTAAAAAACACTAATTATATGATGATATATCATACACATGTGATCTATATTAAATAAATTATATATAAATTCTTGATTAACTCATAAAAATAAAATGGGTTACAATATATTTTGATACGGTATCACATAAATAGTTATCATGAGATATGTGGAGTGATACCCAAAATTAAATAAAAAAATTATACTAATATTATAGGTTCATACATGAATAATAGTTCTATATTTTTATGATCTTTTATATATAGAGTGTAAATTATGATAGAAATCATGAAAATAGTTTTCTTTTTTATTTTGGTGTCATTATCTTAAAACAGAAGAACGATGTAAATTTCAGAATCATTTTCAAAAGGGGAATTTAACAAAAAATTAAAATTATATAAACTTAATAAAAAATATTGGTAATGTTGTTTAAATGTTTATTGAAACAAGAAAGTTGTCATTGAAGTGTTAATAAGTACATTTTAATAATTTTTAATAGTTTTAAAATAACCACACCTCGATAAAAGAGATACCAAATTAACATTTAAATGGAATTAAAAAAATGTAAGAGGTATAAAAAAATTGTATATATAACATTAAAAGTAATAAAAGAAAAAAATTTGGTATAAAATAATATGGAAATGGATGATAAATTATTTAAATAGGTATTGGAATGCATCATTTAAAATATTGTATTTTTATGAATTAATAATATATAAAAAGTGTATTTTGATAAGAAAGTGTAACATCCCAAGAATGAAAGAGAAAATAATTATGATGTATTTAAATGGTAGAAAATATTAATCATAGAAAAAAATATTCAAAGATGAAAATGTATAACCTAATTAAATGAGAATGAGTTAATAGAAACCCTTACCTTCGATTCGCACATTCCTAGATACACTCTAACTAGAACATCTTAACTGATGTTATGTCCCTTTTGTGAGATTTTATTTCAATATTTATATCTTAATGGTGTTTTGGAATGGTTTTGTGTCTAAGAGTATCTGGTTTTTCTTATATTAATGGAAAATAGGTTGATAAATGACATGGTACAAGATGATTCACCCCTATGTGTCTCTTGTGTGATACATGCAGTGCCACCACAGCCAGAGTAGAGTGTGGTCTAGGGATGGCCTACTGGTGATATTCTATAGACAACATGAATAACCATGGGTGTTTTAGAGGTTTTGACTTGGCGAAAACTCCCGTGGTTCTAGTACTGTGGTGTAGTGATATGGGTTTCCTATGTATCATATAAAGGAGGAACGAAGGCTGCCACAATATTTTTTGATTACCACCATGTTGTTGCGGCATCTACTTTGGGAATTTGAACCTCCAAATTGGAACCAAATTTTTTATAAGAATTATTATCATTTTAGGATACTCATAAGACATTTAAGAGTCAGTTTTAATGCATTTTGACTAATTCTTATATCTAAAACCCTTATAATTCTGATACCTGATTAGATATTCATATTTTTACAATTTATTGTGTATTCTAGGATGGCCCCTAAAAACACCTTGTATATTACATCAGAAACCATTTTTTCTCTCTTTCTTAGATCTTTGATTTTGTTTTGTGTATTTTGATAAGTCTATAAAAGTTCCATGCAGGTGATCTTACTATAAGTTAGTGGTTCTTAATGTACTTTCCTTTTAGGATTTTTTTGGGGATTTTCTTGTTGTGTATGGTTTCTTCGTTCCATATTTATCAATGTATTTTTGGTTGTAGTTTCATGATGTGAATTACATGGATTTATATCATCTTATAATACTATTGATAACTTTTATTATTTCTTGTGGATCCCAATATTATTTCTATGTGATACAGGTTTGAGTTAGGTGGATTCACCTATAACCTATATTTGAGTATTATTTGATTATCTTTGTTTTCTAAATTGGTTTCTAAATGATAAATATCATGTTCCTTTACTTTTTTTATATACATAAATTTATTAGTTTTTGATAAAAGTCGGTTTTCCCATTATATTGTTAAATGAATGGTTTTCTTCAATGCATTACAAAATAGTTCATGAAATTTGTCTTTAAAAGATTATTTTGGGTAAAAAATGTTGTTTTGAATTGTATTGTGAAATGGGATGACACATTTTTAAATTATTTGACCTATGTTATACATGAGATGATTGGGTAGGTTGGTGGAGGGATTAGATTAGGGCCTGATCGATTAAAAACATAGGGGGTTCACTTTAAAGGGTGTTACTATTTTACTTGATCATAGATCCATTGAATCTAGTGACATGACCATTACACCATAGGGGGTTTACGTAGTTGGTGTTCCCTTGTTCTGTATCCCATGTTGTTCTAAGAAACATGAATAGTGTTACCTCTCCATGATTATTATTAGTATATTAGTGACCTAACAATCATGACCTATAATATCAAATGGAATATTTCAATTCTTCTTGGATTTTTACAAATTTGGATTTGGTATGATATATTACACATACATTAAAAAACCTAAAGTGGTTTATTTTAAATATTTTTTTAAAATTTATTATTCAGATTTGTTTTATAACTATAAATGTGGAATTTATTAACCATTTTTTCATTATAAATGTGAAAACTATTTATCTTTCTACAATGTATTTTAAATTATGAATGAAGATATTATCTGATAGAGACTGGTTATAAAATAACAGCATGGGATCTTACTGAGCCTATTAAGCTCACACCCTTCAAACTACCTAAGGGGTGTGTTGACAATGTCTTTCTCTAATATAAGAAAGGTAATGTAAATATAGTAAGGTGTTGAGGATTATTTCCACTAGGTATGGGTAGTCTGGGGTGGGACAATGATACATTTCCAATATATCACTTAAAGTAGCTATTAAAAATTTTGCTCATCTTTTTTAGAAGATTCTGAACAAAAACATTGTTTTTTTCTTACAAATTTTGTTGTATTTCTACAACTCATTAATTCATTTGGTTTAAGAAATATTTCTTTTGTTTTTCTATATTTTTTAATATTCTATGTATCCTATTTTAGTTTGTGAAAATCCTTCCCATTGGTTATTATTGGATTCTCAAGTGCTAGTTTCCAACTCATTAGGATCAAGAAGGATTTTTTAGGTCTTACTATAGTATGATTAAGACCCTAGTTAAATGGTTTATATAGGTCGATTTATAGAAATTTGGTATTAGAGCCAGATTATACATAGTATTGGGAAGTTTATAGATATAAGATAGTATTATCAGGGCTTAAGAAGGTAGGTTGTGGTGAGTGCCTTTCCAAATCCTTCCATGATGAGCCTATAGTCACATTGGTATATTGGGTTGTGTATCCCCTATATTGGGTTTTATTTTAAATATAATTTTCTACTCATGTTATCCTAATATTAATCTGAGGTTGTTTCATTATCTGATCATTTCCTTCAATCTTTCATATATAGAAACATGTATTCTTTTCTTCCAATGGTTTATTTAGAGGATTCAATGAATATTTACCAAAAGGTAATCCACCTCTTGATTAGAATTAAATTGATTCTATAATGAATCTTGTTTTATCCATGGTCCATAACATATTACCAATATATAACCTAATTTTTGAGACATAAAAAAGATCTAGAGGAGAAAAGGATTGGGATCATCAATTCCAATGTCATAATTCCCTATCTTTTAGGGGTAATAAGGAACCTCTAAATTAAGAGGACTATATGGAATAAATCAATTATGAATTTGTTTTTTGGAGACACCAGAATCTATTATGGTGAAGTTCTTCATATTAAATATTAATAGTCTGAGAAAAATGTGATTGTATTCTATGGTTCTTGTAGACCAGGATGTGGTATTGAAGAGGAAGGGTTTCAAGAAACTATTCTTTTATAAACTCTTGTTAGAATCATTGATGATGAAAATGTAATTGTATTTTATCTTTATACATCTAAGAAAGTGTTATCTGAATGATTATTCAATCATTTTCATAGAATTGGTTTTTTTTAAGAGAGTGGTGATGAATGATTAACTAAATGGTCAAAAGTACTCATAATTATTGTATCAAACCAACTAATCATAGGTATATATACTATATATAACCACATATTATATGATGGTATGTAGAGAATTGATGGTAGAAATTGATATGGTATGAGAGACTGCTTTTTTTTTTTGATCTTATATTCCACTAAGTGGTTGCTTTAGTAGTGCACATGGGATAAAGGGAAAATGGCATGATAATCGCTAGAGTGGTTAGGGTGGTTCTAAGTATTGTGTATTTTCTTCTCCTTTTGTAGTAGCTGGTAGTGTCCCATTGACTTTACACCATTTTTGTAAGGTGTAACACCCTAGAAAATATTTCCCCACACCATAGATGAAATGAAGTGCTTATATAACCCATATTAATATACATATATTATTCCAGGTTCTGTCTACACCTCGATATGGTTAGATATCATTGGATCCAAAGGACACAATAGTGGATTCAAAATTTTTAAAGGAAGCAGGGCACCAAAAACATACTTTAGGAGTAATGAATCTTCCTAAATTAGATGAGTATCTATCAAAAGTTTATATGGGACTAATTATAGTGATAGGGACTATTATTTTTACATCTTCAATATAAAATTTTCTACTCGATAGAGGTTCCTCACACTCTTTTCTATCCATCCATTTCGATGATTTATTGAAGCCTCTAATTGAGATCATATCATTTTTATGGACTTGGAAACACCTCTTAGTAGGAGGAAATAGTAGTGATTTTAAAGTCATTAATACTCTATTTTGATTGTTTAAGAAGAGTTATTCTGGGAATTCTGGTTTTTAATTTGGATCATTTCACCACCACCATTGGGTTTAATATTATGGTTTCTCACCAAGATGATTTAAATTATTATCATAGATGTGTTTCATTCTATGATACTGATTGGGGCTATTCAGTGTTCTTGGGGGAGTGTGACATGAGGTATAATTGTGCAGGATCATTTCACCTAGATATCAAGAGAATGTTTTTATCCATTACGAGTGAGTTTAATGATGTTTCCTCTAATGATAACCTTCCGTTGGTTGTTTGGGACTTTCCATAGGTCTTCCCATATTACTTATCTAGTCCTCCTATAAAGAGGGATGTAGAGTTCTCCAATTATGTGTTTCATTGTAATAAGAATATCTCAATACTCTCTTATCATATGACACTATTGGAGTTGAAAGTGATTAAAGTATAGTTGGATGACCTATTAAGGAAGGTATTTTTTTCTTCTTACTTTCTGAAAATTGGAGGAACTTGTTCCCATTTCCATGAATGATTATGTCTCTCTTATTTAATGTGTATACTTTTAGAAGATGAATTGGGTAATATTGAAGAACAAGTATCCTTTACCCTATAGTGATGAATTTTATAATCAGTTATAGGAGGAAATATACTTTCAAAAATTTATCATTAGCTGAGTTATCATCTACTCACAAAGTTAAATAATCAGATACCCCAAAGAAAAATTTATGGATTAAGTATGGCCACTATAAATATCTTATTATTTATTTTGGCTTAACTATCACTCTTATAGTGTTCATGGCTTTGATGAGCCAAATAGTTCCCCAATATCTTGATAGATTTGTTGTGGTATTAATGGATGATATAATAGTTTATTAAATATATGAACATGAGATTGAGAACCATATTAAGGGTTTTTGTATTAATTGAGGATTCATTACCTTTATTTGAAGATATAAAAATGTAATTTCAAGATACAAGTGATGATGTTCATAAGGATTTTCACATAGTCTCATTTAGACCAGAAGGAGGATGATTTCGTTATGGCTTTGACAAGGGTTCAAATTTCATCATCACTTATTGTGTTTATTCACTATAAATATTAGAAATATGATGAGTTTAGAGGATTTAGAGATCCATATTTTTCGGGATATAATTCATGGTTTTCCACCTACCTCTGACAGAATTCACCCTTTTTGTAGTCAGTTTGTTTCCCTTTATCATTTAGGAATTCTATATTCCATGATATCAATAGATATACATATTCTTTTAAAAAAATGTGATGATTTAGTATGATATTACACTGTATTTCAAGTGGAATGGTATAAATAATGAAATTTTTTATTATGTTTCATACTTTGACACTCACAAGTAAATTAAGGAAAAGAACCTAATGATTTCTTTTCTACTACAGTCACTTTTGGGGATAGAAAGGAAATCAGATGAGTTATTGATATAATTCATTATTGGATTACCATTCAATCTCCAAGGAAACAATTCCATCTAGGTTCTCATCTAATAGTTGATAAAGTCAACTAATTTCATTTTGATTGGGTTCATCACCATAGTTGATGATATCTATAAGCTATTTGTGAAAAATATTGTTAGGTTTCATGGCGTTCTTTCTTCTATTTTACTTGATAAGGATCCCACGTTTATATCCATGTTTTAGAAAAGTCTACAACTATTGATGGGGACTTACTTCATATTGAGTACAAATTACTATCCACAGATACATGGCTAGAAAGATAAAGCTATTAATATATTTTTAGGGTATTAACTTTGCACATATATTGGATTTTGGGGAATATTTTGATTGAAATATATGACTATTCAAGTGTTTCGATAACAATAATTTCCTACTGTCTATCTGATTGGTTCCATTCAAGTCAATTTAAGGTCACCTATGGAGGTCACCTCATTGTTGGTCAGAGGTGGTTGAGGCTTCTCTTGTTGGAAAATGTCTTGTACAAGAGATTCCATTGAATATCGAGGATATACATTGGTGATTGGTTTAGACTCATTGTCTAGAGAAACTATTTTCATATCATCAACACGGTACTTTTGATTTTTCTGTTTTTTTCCGAGTATTCTTGAATCTTTCTCCTTGGTTGGGTTTCCATCATCTTGGGAAAAAGGAGAATTTGAATCTAAGATATGCTATAAAATTTGAGATCACTGAGTTGATTATTCAGTGTGATTATTGGTTTTAATTACTAACTCAGTTAGAAGGTATTCAAGATATTTTCCACATATATCATCTTAATAAGTATTATCATGTTCCTTCCCATGATTCCATTTGGGGAGAGAATGATTAGGAGCCATTCATTTAAATTATGGTATAACCATGGGAGGTTATTGACTCTCAAATGAAATGATAGTAGGGGAAGACTATTCCAATATTCAATTTGTTATAGTGAAACATATTAGATTCTCACAAAACTTGGGAGCATCAGTAAATTATGATAGATTGATTTCCTCATATCTTCATGGGCCTTACTTGTTATACATGAACTTCTATTGAATTAATATGCTATGGTGGGTGTGTTGTAACATCCTGACATAGGGTAATTTACCTTTTGATCTTTCAGACAGATCATTATGGGTTTGAGGTGTTTTGTAATGTATTATTGGGTTAAAGTTGGTGTTTTTTATCAATGGTGAAAATTGGAGGAACTATGGGGTAGTCCAAGACATTTCTCCCCTCGGTGTTTCCTATCCACTATAGGTGGGGCCACCCTTTCCAAAGAAGGAAATTATTTAGGAATGACCTGATACTATTCTCCCTATTCACATGGTCAACATGCCTAACCATGTGTGTGGTGGAGGCTCTATCCATCCTAAAATTTTTTGGGGTCAAGATCTTGGGCCTGGTATGTTGTGTGAGTTTGGGTCCTTGGTAAGGTCCCCAAAAGGCCACTATGGTAATGATGAAAACTACCATGTCATGATAGAATCTATTTTTGGAATTTGAATGGACAAATCAACCACTATTATTTGTGCAGAAAATTATTATAATTAAATGAACCCCAAAAATCTTTCAAGTGTTGGTTTTTACATCTTTTGACATGTATTTAATTATATGATTGCTTTATATTCTAATATTTGATCAGATATTCATATTTAATTTATTTATAACAAACTATTGTATGACCATTAACTTTTGCACAAACCTACCATATGAAATCATTTTGTTTTATCAATTTTCAGTCTTGGAGATGTTTCCCTAGATTTTTATCAGCCTAATTGAGGTCTACTATTATGATCAAACCAAAGGTTAATGGGTATTCATGTACATTTATTATAGGTATTGTTTCTTTTTTTTTGAGGGGTGTGGTTTCTTAAATCTTCATTGATCTAAGTATTTTTTTTTGGTTTCATGATTTATATTACCTGGGTTATGAAACTACCTTACTACTATTGGGAGCCCATTTTCATCATGGTTGTATATCCCATTTTTGTTTTCATGAAAACCCAATTTTGAGGTAGTTGGTTTCATATCCAGAATTTTTTCATGAACCAATAATATTAATAATTTTCTAAATGGTTTTAAAAATGTGAATTTCCCTGATCCTTGAATGTTTTGATATACATCTTTAAATGGGATTTTGAAGAAATATGGGTTTTTTATTTTTTAGTAAGATGAATGTTATTTTTAAAAATATATATAATGGTTTGTTAAATTTGTTCTCAAAGAATTTTTTTTGGTAAACAATGGTTTCTATAATTTTATTGTGAAATGTTATGCACCCTTTGAAATGATTTTACACATTCAACACATGGTAGCCTTTGGTACCCATGTGGAGGCTTTAGTTTTTGGCTTTTTACTTTGACGTTGTAGGGGTTCACTTTATAAGGGTTTACATTGTTCATAGATTATAAAACAAATATCTCATGAAACATTAAATTACCATCATAGGTTATTCATTCATGTGGTGTTACCCTTTTCCCTAGTCCCTATTGTTCAAGGGAACAAGAATTGTGTAAACTAGTCATGATTATTATTTGTGTATAAGTGGTCTAGATAACATGTTCAATGATATCCAAGGAGTTATTTCCACTATTATTGGATTTGTATGGATTT
This sequence comes from Viscum album, assembly GCA_963277665.1. Classification (NCBI taxonomy): domain Eukaryota; kingdom Viridiplantae; phylum Streptophyta; class Magnoliopsida; order Santalales; family Viscaceae; genus Viscum; species Viscum album. Next base: position 2,093,982,863 of record OY728152.1, read on the forward strand.
GGATTTGATATGATATATGATAAACGTTTAAAAAAATGTTATTTAGTTTTTTTGATGCATGACTTGAAACATTATCATTGGGATTTGTTTTAAAATGATGAAAAAGGGTAATTGATTTACCATGATTTCTTTAGAAATGTGAAAACTTTTTATCAATGAATTTTTTATTTTAAATTGAGAATATTGGGACTTTTTTGATAGTGTCTTATTATAGAGATCCTTGGGGGAATATTTTTGAGATAGTTTTTCTTACACCCTACTCACTCCATTGGTAGTGTGTAGACCTTGTCTTTTTGAAGCATGAAAGGGAAAGGCACTATAATGAGGTAGAATTGTGCTTTATTTCTATGTATGGGTATCTAGGGCATAGATGGTGGGGTTATTCCCATGTATCAGATGTAGTAGTTGTTGATAGATTTTGTAATTCATTTTTGATGTTTCTGGACATGTACTTTGGGTTTGTCTTACTACATTTGGTTGTATCATTACCATTTTTATTGCATTTGGTTTATAATTTTTTTTATCACTATGTGTATATTCCACGTATCTTTTTTCAGGATGGAATAATTGATCCTTATGTTTTTTTGGGATTCCTAAGTGATATTCACAAGCCTATGGGGATTGGGAACTCCCTTTGGGTCTTGCCACGGTCCAGTTCATAGCCTAGTCAGATGGTTTGTTTGGGTAAATTCATAAAAGTAACTTCCTATAAGATAAATTGATGTTTAATAATCATATATATCATAACCTCATTTTTATTTATTTTAATTAACACCATTCATTTATATTTTCTTTTGTTGTATTTATTATTCATTATTAAAGGAAATTAATCATTGGGTGTCAGTTGTTCAATTTGTTCTATAATTGCATTAGTAAGACAGTTTCATCCCTTACTATGTGATCATGTGTTCATAACTATATAATGATCACAAAGATAATATATATATATATATATTTGTGTGTTTGTGTGTGTGTGATATATTCTGTGGGTCCCAAAATTATTTAATATACGTTGTAGTGAATGTTTATAAAGAATGGTTACAAATTTCATTTTTTTCAAATATTGACACAATAAAAATAAATGATTTTGGAAATAAAAATTATTATATATATTACCATTATATAATTATAAAAAAATTTTAATTCATCATTATTTCTACATATTACCTATATGTTTGTTTGGTTAATAATTTATGATGGAAATGTTATCTCATCATATATATAGGTGGTAAAACCAAGAAAAATAAGAAAATGTTCTAACAAATGTATGAATAATAATTTGTTGTCATAAAATTGAAATATAATTTTCATAGAAAAATACTGATGAAAATAGTTTCTAATTAAAGTGTTAAAAATGATTTCTTAAAATGTGTATAAGGAATATAAAAGGAAAATAAACACACAACATTGTAATTTACTATATAGAAACTTAATCATTTTTGAAAACCTTCATTAGTTTCGAAGGTGTTGTGTATTTTTATAGGTACTAGGTATATAAAAACATTGGGGAGAATTTTTAATTAAGTAATTTATTCAAAAATAAATTTCCATTTAATAGATGAAATGGAATAACAATGGGGGTGAATTAGAGTTGCAAAGAAGACATAAAATTCATCATCGCTATCAAAATAAAAGTTCATGATAACATATAAGTTCCAATAAAGTCAAAATATTAATATAAAGTAACATACCTATATAGAAAATTAACAATGTAATTAATGTTATTGAAAAGTGAAATCCATATAATAAATAAAGTAGAATGAATATAGAAACATAAATTAAAAAAAAAGGTCATAGTTATAAATGAAAATCATGAAACACCTAAAGGAAATAATTATCAATAGGAATCCAAATAAACCATTCAATTTTACCCAAAGAGGTTGGAGGATCCATAGAATTGATTATAGGTACCTAGTTCTAATCCAAAAACTCCCTTAACTATACACCTTTTTAAGTTCTCAAGTTCTAAACATGGAACTTCCTGACACCCATAGCTGGAAAGATGATGTTCTCACCTGAGCTCAGTTTTGATCTCATGATTTGTTGGAATTTCAAATCTCAGATTCATTCAACACAAGGGTTTGTAAAATACCAATTATAGTCACAAAATCACATTGATTTTGAAGGATGAAACATTTTATGTTAAAATGAAATAAGATCTTTTATCATAAGGATTGAACAATGAAAATATAAAAATAAAAAATATAAGAGGTTTACAATAAAAATAACCCTATAATACATCCCTTATCAAAACTCACATAAAAAATTAAAAATTCTAGTTCCTTAAGAATTTAAATGATGAAAAAATAAAAATAAAAATATATCATACTTTCCTAGTTCAACACTGTTAATTCCTTAAATCCATCAAGTTTATTTATTAATGATAATGTAACAAGATTAAAAGGTTTTCTTTTGATAACTTCAGATATGGTTAATACTTCATTACACATAATTCTCTATATTTTAATGTATGTATCTTTTATCTCTCTCATGTGATGATCATATATTCACATGACCATAATATCTCTTGGATATATCTTAGTGCATCATCTTAATATCTTAAAACATATGTAGATCTAATAGGATCATTAAAAAATATGATATCAAACATTAAACCATAACAAGAAAATATTAATCAATAAAATTCAAGTTAAATAAATATCATTATAAAGTGTATTATTATTTTTGATAAAAAGGATATGAATGTTCTCATTAACATAAAATTCTCCCCCATTTTGATAACACAAAACATTAAAGTGACTGTGATTTTGACTAAAATAAGAAGTAAATAATTATTATAACTTTCATTAAAATTTACCATTGGTATAAAATCTAAAAAAAGTAAATTTTAACAATATTAAACTTATTTAACCCTTAGACATGAAAAAATCTCCCTTATATAATTTTTCTCACATTAAATACATCATTAGTAGATAGGGAAGAAAAAAAATACATTAGAACCCCCCCAAATTGATTTTAAAAATGAAAATCACAGAAGGAAAATAAAAATTTCAATCATATGTTATAAAGAAAGATAATATTGAATTGAAAAACTTTATTTATCCTCTTAAATTAACTCCATGGGATATATCTATATTCATTAAATTTTTTGTAATATAGGTTATCATAAATAATTTATGTAATTTTTGTATTCTCTAATTCCCCCAGGTTCTCCTCATATTCTAATCATTCGTGTATAAATCTAAATAATTCCACTATACATCATTTAAACACATAGAATATCATCTATTAAATGATAATTAATAAAATAAACATAAATATCTATATTGAAATATAACAAAAAGTTTTTTAAAAATATTTAATTATAGAAAAAATCATTCATAAATTTGTATTTAAATCATTAATGAAAGATTTATCCAAAATAGATTTCATAAAATTATCATAAGATAATAAAATTTGAAAATATAAATACCTATAATTTTATTAAATCAATATTACAATAAATATGTAATTATTATTCTTAATAATATTTTTAGTGGTTGATCTACCCCTTTAATGAATATATTTCACTGATATTCATTTTAATGTTTCAAATATCAAGTAATTTATTATGTTTTTTTATAAATACAATCTTTGTACAAGATATTAGGGAAAATAATATAATTTAATTTTTAAGGAGTTAGTCTAACAATTCCACTATATCCTCAAATATTTTTAAACAAAAGGTTACAGACAATATAAAAAACTTAAATATATTACCACAATTTATATAATAAGTTAAAAATTATTTCCTTTAGAATTAAAAGTAAAATATCTATATTAAATTATCTTAGTGAATAAATTATTGTAGATACTAATAAAATAAATGATATAGAAACATTCTATCATGGGTCCATAAATTCTAGTAAATAAAACCGTAGGTTACCAAAATTTGTAGTGTAAAAAAATAGCAGGCATTTATTGAAATTTATAAGTCTAATTATTAATAACATAATGATAATAAAATAAAATAAATATTATTTAATAAAAAATTTAATAAAAAATAAAATAAAAATTTTGCCTTCAAATAAAGTAAATTTTGAATATATAAGAATGATACTTTATATTTTACTAAATTATTAAAAGAAAATAAACTACTAGTTATAAAATATTTTTCAAAATGTAAATAAAAATTATTGAACCTTTTAGATGTTATGTTCCATCATGATGTCATGATTTTATTATTTATTATATTATTCTACAATATATTCTTATAATTGATTAATATCATAAATTGAACAAATAATTAATAAATATAAAACTCGGATTGAATGTTATCCAAAAAACATACCCCAGTTGACAATAGAGATAAATTTCAAAGAAAAAATTTCATAGTAAAAAAAATTATTGTTTAAAAATAAAAATATTTACAGGTTACTAGATATAAAAATCATGTTTCAGTACCTAATGAATTCACTTAATCAGTAACTAGGTAAGACAAATATAGACCAACTTTAGTCCACAAGTATGAGTAAAGTGTACTTTAGGTTTGAAAATCATTCAACCTCTTTTATGTCCATTCAAAAAAATACATTTTTAAATATTTTCATGGTGTTTTCCAAAATATTGAACTATTTTTATAAATCACCTATTATTGATGTTTTTACCTCTTTCACACTTCCAAAAAAATATTGAACTATTTGGAATAAAGCAATTATTATGATAATCAAACCTTTTGGTAAAATTTTTACCTAGGAAAAAATATGTCTTATTAGGTCTGAATTTTATATACATATTTAAAAAATAATTCCTTCCATTAGTAAATTTAGTCCGAATATTTTATTAAAACATCCACTTATAATGTCAGTTTAATCATCTCATTATTATATTTCAATAATGATAAAAAATATCCCTTATTATCAATGTTTGTATTCATAAATTTAATTTTGTATGTTCTCTAATTTTTATGTGAGCTCAAAATTTTCATTTATTATATTATAAAACATATTCTCATACTTATTAAGACATAATTCTTCTCAGGAAATTCACTCTTATGTGTCAAATTCCTCGTGTTAATTTTTTGATTCATTTATTCTCACTCAATGAGAAAAAATTTCATTTCATAAGATGATTAAGGAAACCAGTCATTATCTCCTAACTCCGATTATTTATCTAATAAAAAATAAGCCTCCCCTAAAGGGTAAACCAGATAGATCATCTACTAATTTTTTCCAATAAATCACATTTTAATTATATAGTAATAAATATTTATCAATAAATATTGTCTTTATTTCTATTTTCACTATCTAAATCTCTAATATCATAAGATGATTGATATTTTCTAGCACTCTAATTTTCTTTTTGTAGGTATGAATATATTCCATTACTTTTGGTTTGAATATTTTCGTTATTAAAAGTTTTCTAATTAATATAATTATTTCTGAAATGTTATATTTTGTTATATTTATAGAAGATTATCAATAATGGTTATTTTTTTCATACTTATCCTGTATATATTTGTCATCCTTCTTGTGATATATTCATTTTTTATGATTCATAAATATCATTAGATATATTTTCAAGATCACAACCTATAGTTCTAAATTGTAATTTTCTGACTGCTTCTTTATTGTTATTCTCAATGTACACATCTATTGAGCTAAATATTATAAATATATCGATGTTAAAGCAATGGGAAATTTATTTTTATTCTTATGTTTTTCATATTCTATTTATAGTCCCCTATTATTTTTTATGACTGTTCTGATTTAATCATCATGACATAGCTTCATAATTTGTTTTTTGTCATCGATTTTTGTTCGATTTGACTCGAATTATTTAGGAAAGATATCAATATTTTTCTCAATGATTTTATCATCCTAAAAATAAATCACATGATGTGGATGAATGATTTTAGCTATAATAATTAATATGATTTTTGTTTGAGTGATTGATTCTCCTAGAAGGAATTAAAATGGATGATAATAAACAAAAGACATAATTATTTTGGTTATATGAAATTTGGATTCCATGAAGTGAGTGACTTATAAAATTTTATAGATTCCACAAGCTATCAAAAAAGATAAATGTTGACTTTATATGTTTAATTAAATCATAACAAAAAATATTTTTACCTAGAAATGATGCTTGATTTCATCTTCGATCTCCCAAGTAAAAGTTATGATTTATTTATCTGAAATAATACATGTTTTAGTAGTAATGATAAAATTAGAAACCCTAAAATTTATCATAATGGATCTATTCTAGTCTCTCCATTATTTATAGTCTCCAACATGATAGATTGGTTATCTATTTAGATTCTGATTATCAACCGGCTAAAATAGGATACCTAACATAAAAAATACAATCCCTCCAAAAATAGATAACATATGGATAATGAAATCAGGTATAAAATCAAATGATCAGAACTATGATCCAAAAAATACTCAATGCTTTGAGAAAACGAATATAAAGAAATTATACAAAATATTATCTTACTAAAGGAAAAAATGTAATTTTAATAGGGGTGGGGGTGGGATGGGTTGAATTGTATATGCAATGAGAACATATAATTTTTCAACACAGTTAAAACAAAATTTGATAGAAACTTAATACTTATGATCAAATCAAAATAATCAGAGTATATATTAAACTAATACAGTATAATCACAATGAAATTGAAACTATTAGAAAGTAAAAACCCTTTGATAAAAATAATCATCATAGAAAAAATAAAAACCAAAATGTAAATATAATGTGTGTAGTTTCAAATGATATTAGAAAACCACTAAATTATATTATTACCAATTTGATTCTAATCAATGAAATCCTTCTCTTTTAGCTAAAGTGGAGAGAGGATCTATAGACTTGATCCTATCTATATTAGTTCTCACCTGAAACTTCCAGGACTGTATAATTTTCAAAAGGTTTCAAGATCCACAAATAAAACTTATTTAACACCATAATCAGTATATATAATATCTGTCCTATAACTCTTATTTTATCTTAAGACTCATAGAAAATCAATACTATATTATCATTGAGAACATGTGTTTGAAAATAAATATTCTGTCCCTAGAATATCAATTTTATAAAAGGATAAAATTGTCTATCTTCCAAGCCTAGATGTTCCTTGATCACAAGGATTTGAAAATGAATATTTTTAATTGAATAAGTTCAGATTTTTATAATTGAAACCTCACAATATGACAAATCTGAACCAGAATAAATAAAAAATTACAATTAGACACACATAATAAATGAGATAAAGAATAAATCAAAATGACTATATATATTCATAACATAGGTCAAAACCATTCATTCATTGAAAACCATAGGTGAATTTACATGATATTTTATAATAATCGTTAATATTCATTACTGAGATCTTTAGGTATAGTTACATGATCTTCAAATGCCATTCTATATACTCTAATGGAATTAGATTCTATCTATATCATTCGGCGAACACACCATCACATCCCTCTAATTTATATTTAATGTATCTCCATGAAAAATATTCATTTTAGAACATTTTTTGATTTGATATGTTAAAAGGACATTTATTTATCTGACAATTAATCTACATAATGAAAAAGTAACAAAAAAACTAATATTTAAATAAAACTCATTATAAATTATATAGTAATTTTTAAAACAATGGATATGAAATAATATTTTTAACCAAAATATATTGGAAATAAAATTTAATAAAAGTTGTGGTTAAAATAGGGTATAATAAATGTTCTTTAATTGGTGAATTTGAGTGACATATTGTCAGATACATGTTCATTAATGTGAAAGAAATGAAACTTTAAAAGTAAAACCCCCCCAAAATTAAATAATAATTGAAATGGATATATCAATAAAACATCTATACAATTTGAATATTATTCATCGGGATATTTCTTGACTTTACTTCTCATTCAAGCCCTTTTACCTCATTTTACACTAAACCATGATAATTCACTTTTTTTACTTTCACAAATAATTTTTATTTCCCAAAAAAGAAGTTAAAAGTTTTACCTAATTTGGAAATATTGAGTATAAATATTAAATCTATTTTATTGAACTCAAATTTTAAAACTAATTGAAATTAATTTTAATATAAAAATGTATGACACATAAAAATGGTTTTTTTGGTGAAAAATGTAAACATTATATAGATTTAGTATTATTTATTACAAAATAATAACAATTAGAAAAGTATTAATTTGTGTTGTCACTATATAAATGAAAAAATTTCATTAAAATAAATCATAAATTTTGATGAATTTAGTTTATTATGATTAAAATACAAAAAATTTAAAAAACATAACTTTGAAAACATTAATTTTTTTATTAAATAACATCATTAATATTTTTTAATTATTTAACAATAAATTAAATTTTTTTAAATCAACTTGTATAAAATTAATTATTTGAATTTTACAGATATAATTAATTAAATTCATTATTTTAACTCCCACAGTTTTTGTGATTTTTTTCTAAATAAAATAATTTTCATTGATGTCTTGAATTACACAAAGTCAAACATTCTTTTCATATGATATAAACTTAGACTTATCTACATACAAGACCAACTTGGCATATGTTATACACATCACCATGTTTAAACAAAACATCATTTTATTATTATAATTATTTAAATATGACGTTAATAGACTATCCATAAAAACATGTAATATGAATATTAATAAATACGTATAAAATATTAATTATAATGATATTATATAAATAAATTATATATATAATGAAGAACATAATTTTTAGGTAAAGTCTTTATATGTTTGAAAATTCAATTTTCTTAAATGAACTCATTTCCATGTCATTCGATGATCAATAAGAAAAATTAGTTTTAGACACTTATAGAAATTTAATTTGATAAAATAAATGTCATTTTTGATTTCATAATGTCAAAATTATCTTAGGGAGACTTTTTGGGATATTTTTGAGAAGTTTTATTTTTTGATGAATAATGAAAAATAATGTAGTGTAATTAAAAACTGCATTTTCATATAAATAATAATTATATTTTAAAAAAATTAAAAATAAAATAAAAAATATAAAAAATATTTAAATAAAATTTATTTCATTGGATTAATTTTTTTATATTTATGTTAGATATAAAAACTTATTGAAATTTGAATGTTCTTTTTACCCGCATTATCGCCACATCTGTAGGATTAACGTTAAACTTAATTTTGTTGCTTATATGAATTGAATTTTGAAATACAGACATACACATTTTTAATCATTACGATATTTAAATTCTAATATGGTCAATTTAAATTTTTTATATTATGAATGGTAACTTTAATAATTTTTTATTTACCACAGTTAAGGGTAAATTAGGCAATTAAAGGTAAAAATAATATTATAATGTTATAAAATTACCCCAAAACTTATCATAATTTTATTGAACAAGTGTGGTTAGACAAAAATCAACCTTAAGGGGAAATTATAAACTTTTTAATCCACTCTAGTTTGAATATACCATTTATTATATTTTATTTAAAGATTATTTGAAAATGATATACTCATACTTTCAATAATTAAATAATTTTCAATATAGGGGTACACATTAAATAAATTTGACTATAAATATTAATTTTAAATATAATAAATTTATCTTTACCATGAAATTTTTTAATTTTTTAACGGATAAATAATTTGGTTGAATGCTTTCATAATGAAGATGGAGTAATTTTCCAATTAAGGAAAATATCTGATAAATTATATTAAAAATATTAAAATAAATATAATATAACATAATTGATGACATAAAATAATTTTATAGATAACATTGATATGTTATTTAAATACTAAAATTGTTTTTTCTATGCTATCATATTGTTAAGATATTTTAAAAAATACAAACATTGAATTGTATCAAAATATACATAAATGAAAATTTAAATAAATAATATTTTATTAAATGAAATACAAGTTATAAAAATCTATAATTTGGAAAAATAACTATAATAAGGTTAAATATTTCCTAAATGATACATTTTTGGTTCTTTTTTTTAATTTTATTGTAACTATATTAACAATAAATATTAAAAAAACTAAGTTGTCATGGTAAAAGTTAAAAGGTATAACTAAGGGTGAAAGCCAACATATATGGTTAATTTTGTTACCTAAACATGTCTAAAAAACATATTTTGGGTGAATTTAGACCCATAATCATCTTATATTGTAAATATATCAATTTGGAGATATTTTTAATAAAACATAATATTATATTAATTTAATACTTTGAGTGTTTCCAAGAGTGCCCCTCCCCTAATTTTTAAAAGGTACATAATCCCTCACTTCATAAAACCATATTATGCCTTATATCTTAGAAACATCCTAATAATTTACCTTATAAACTTTTCTAGTAACATTCTAGAGATTTTTATTTTCTAAAAATACCAACTATACTACACCAAATAAGAGATCTAGAGGGATATAATTGAAGAAGTGATAATATCCTTATTGACTCTTTTAAAATAGTTTCTTCTTATACATCCCGTTAATATGATTTTCAGTTATAATTTAATAAATACAATATAAAATATATTCTAATATGTTATTATGATTATTTACATCCATAGTTCACCATTTTTTCATCATATGAAAAATGAAATCACTACACATGCATACATATGACCTACCATTTACACACTATGGTGTAATATGTTTTTCACCAAACCTTTATTTGGATGGGTATAATGATGGAAATGAAAAATATATTTTATATTTATAACATGATATCCATTTTATAATAGAACATATACTATCCACTCCCATACCATTTCAAAATTACTTGAATGATAACGTCGCACATGCTTACGTATGACCTGTTGTCTCCACAACGCAATAAAACTAATTTTCAGGATTAACAATAAATAATGATTATGTAAATGTATAAAATGAATAAATAATTTATCTATTATATTATATTATTATTTAATTTAACTATCCCATCTTCAAAAATGTGGACTTATAAGACAAAACATGCATAAGAAAAGGAACCAGTTAACACTCGAAAGAAGAGTAATATTGAAATATTATTAACAAATGAGAGATAATATGTTAATATATGAAATAATATTAATATAGTTTTGAAATGAGTTAATAAAATTATTTAATACAGTATACAAGAGTTTCATATATATATTAAAGAAATCATATGTTAGTTAAGGGTTCATTTCACAATCTTATTATTAATTTAATTTTTTTACATATAAGTATATGTTTAGGAATATTTATCACCTATGTATATGTTTCATAAAAACTATTTAAAAAATATTTTTACCACTATTCTAAAATTATTTAAAATCATTTTTATCTTTGTGTCAAAATATATATATTTTTATTTTCCTAATGAGTTAATTTTTGACTTTTTCAGAAAAAGTATGTGAATAATGTTTCTATTAACTTTTAGAGAATGAATAGATTTTTCTTCTTTCAGGACATCTTAAAACCTTGAGGCTTACCTTATAATATTTAAATGTTATTTTTATTGAAAATTTTATATTTTAATACCACATTGAATTTTTTATAAAAGAAAATATTTTAAAATAAGAAAGAATATTTTCCTCAAGAAATGTTTTTAAAATATATTTCCAAAATTATTTTCCCAATCAGATGAAATCCATTTGTGTTACTCTTCCTTTATGTGAAATGATCCATAGGACCTATTCATATTTTTTATCTTAATGGTTTTCATTTTAAGACATGTTGTTTACAAAAAAAATTTCTCTTTCATGGGTTATATGATTATGAAACCGACTAATTTTCAGAGGTTATGCATTGAAGAAATTATTATGAAACCTATATATTTTGAAAAGATTAAGATATGATTACACGTTTATGATACCCATTTCATTTAATGCCTTAAGATATGATTGTTTTTGATATTGTGTCACATATATGTATGATTTAATTCTGAGATGGTTGTGACTTATATCTACTCGAGGCAAGTGTCGTACCCACGATCCCCTGAAGTCCAAAACCCATGATCGTAGCTTATCCTCCAATGTCTGGATGGTTTGATCTATCTTCCAATCTATATGGGTGTGGAAAGTAGTGATAAGGCGTATCTAGGTTCCAAAAGCATGTTGCAATCCCCTCCAAACTCATGATGTAAACTGATCAAACCTATCCAAGACTATGGACCTCAGAACTTCATGAAACCACACCACCTCATCCACATATCTCTGTGCTAAGGAATCCACCACACTTAACTCCCTGATCGATAGGATGTGAGCTAATTTTGTCTACCGATCTACCACTACCCAGATAGCTTCGTATCCTCCTTGGGCTATTGTTAGTACTATGGAAAAATCCATCGAGATGTCATACCACTTCTACTTAGGGACATCTAAAGTCGGTAAAAAACCTCCTGGGATACAGTGTTCAGCCTTCACATGCTGACACACCAAACACCTTTCCACAAACCTTGTCACTGCCCACATCACCCCGTGCCACCAAAACTAACCCCTCAACCCACGATATATCATGGAAACATTTGGGTGTACCTCCAGGTGTGAGTTGTGGTAATCACCAATAATTCCCCAACGCATTGCCACCAGGAAAAACATATTTCCATGAAACAACATATGATTTTGTATGTCTTCTGACTATCCTTCTAGAGCATTGCCCTAGATAACATGATCACACATTACTTCAGCCTCTATGGCTCCCCACTAAGACTCCTCCACCTACTATAATAGGGAGGATTGAACTATTATCTGAAATAGATAGACTCTACCATTCTACACACTTACATCCAGGTTTGGGGTATCCAACTCCTCCATTTATTTCCATGCATATTTCTATTATTGGACCACACCCTTCTTCGAATTTATACACATGGCATCGACCACCATGTTCCCCTTTTCGGAGGTGTAGGAAATCTCAATGTCATAGTCCTGAAGAAACTCCATCCACCTCTGTTTCCGTAAGTTCATGTCTCACTGAGAGAAGATATACCTCAATCTATTATTATCCATGAAGACCATAAAGCACTCCTTGATAAAATAGTGATTCCAAAACATTAGTTCAAACACAAACGATGCAAGCTCTAGGTATTGGGTGGCATAGTTACATTTATGGGGACATAACTACCTAGACCCATCAGAGATGGCTCCCTGCTATGGCATCATCACACACCACAGGCCAAGTCTAGAAGCATCCCAAAAAACTTCAAACAATAACACTTCCTCTATAAACCTATGCATTGGAGAACTGAAAACCCTTTCTTTCAAGTAGTTGAAATCCGCCTGACATTACTCACTCCACACGAAGGCCTGGTCCTTTCTAGTCAAAAATGTCAAAAGAGCTACAACATGAGAGAAGTCAAGCACAAGCCTCCAATAATTTCCTGCTACACCCATGACACTACGAACCTCCATCACATTCTTCGATGATTCCCAAGAAACAACCACTTCAACCTTTGATCGATCAACCACTATCCCTTATTGAGACACCACATGTCCAAGAAAATGTACTCCTCGTTTCAAGAACATGCGCATGGGAAACTTCTCATAGATATGGTGATGTAGAAGGATCTCCAAGACCATCTTGAGGTGATTAGTATGTTCCTACTCCAATCCTTAGTAGATCAAAATTTCATCGATGAAAACAATGAAAAAATGGTTTAGAAACATGTGGAAAACATCGTTTATGAGACCCATAAACATAGTAGGTGCGTTTGTAACACCAAATGACATGACTATGAACTCAAATTTCCCATACCAGCACCTAAAAGTAGTCTTCAGGATATCACTATCTTTCACACTTAACTGGTGATACCTAGACAACAGATAGAACATAGAGAACCAACATACTCCCCTCAGCATGTCAAAGAGATCATCTATATTCAGGAGAGGGTAATGGTTCTTGATCATTACCTTATTCAGTTTCTGGTAGTCTATGCACAAACCAAGACCACCATCTTCATTCTTCATGAACCAGACCGGAGCAACCCATGGTGACCCACTGGGTCAGAAAAAACCCTTCTTCATTAGATCGTTAATCTTAATCCGCAACTCCCACAACTCAAAAGGTGCCATCTGATAAGGAGACATCGAAATCGGATGGGCACCATGTTTTAAGTCTATCCCGAACTCAACATCATGTCGAAGGGTAGATTCACATCCTCCTTGGAGAAAAACATCATAGAACACTCTGAAAAGTCTTGGAACGTCTATCATCTCAACATCCACCAATTATACTAAAATCTTGGCCAACTTAGAAAGAAGTGGATCCACACACAATCTCCCCACCTAACAACTCTGTTTGCCAACATAAGACCCATGCTGGCCATTCTAATTGGAGGACATGAATATTGTCCAGAATCAGTCAATAATAGTGTGCATAGGAAATATCCATTCGTTGTGTAGGATGACATCAAATGGAATCATTTACAGTAGAAGGATATCCCCATTAGATTGATGTGGCCCCAACATTAGTCTGAATCCTTGACAAACCTCAAACAGGCTGGTATGACCCCCAAATACCATACTCAGAACCAGGGCAAGGGGAGTCTCTCTACGTCTAGGCCAAAGGAATCGGATAGATCGGGTGTAACAAAGGAGTGCGAAGCTACTGAATCAAACAAGGCACATGTAAGAGTGCTAAACAAGATGATCGTATCTCGAATGACTTCTGGTCCTACTAGAACTGCTACCTTCATAACGTGAAACTTCCTATGATGTTCTCATATTACCCTCAGCTATCGGCCGCCTCACCAATCATGCACTAGTTGATGTACCGAAGGATTTCCATGAGGTTGACCTCCCCTTGAAACGTCTGCTCTTGGAGGAGCGGGACCTAGCTGTCCCTAATGCTGCTGCTGAAAGGGCTTGGATGAAAATTGATGCTGCTACGGTTGGTGCTAAACTTTCCCTCCTCCACTAATTGCACTCAGTCCAGGAATTGATTTTGAAGGTTCCCATGGCTGCCAATAATGAAGGACGCCGGTCTTGGGCCTGCAAAAAAATGGCGAGGACTGAGAGATCACAACTAGAACTGCTGAGGCCTACTCCCCACTAACCGAAACCTATGAGGCCCTGACACTATAGGATTTCTTCCGAAAACCTTCCCATTGGATGAGCCCAACTAGCTCCCCTTTTGTGGAACACCTCCCAGCATTTTAATCCTCTCCACCCCTTCATACTTCTTCTAGGTCACCATGTATGTTGGTAGGGTAAAGGCAGTAACAACATACTAAAGAGAAGGTCGATGTGCTATCTATAAATGTCTCTCCCAAGACTCCTCGTCCTAAAAATGGTCTGAAGAAAAATGAAGGAGATCATTGAACATGATACCTAGATCCCTCACTAACAAACTCCCCTACATAAGGGAGATTATCTCTTACCTCTTCTCATCCTTCATCGTAGAAGAAAAGAATTCCCGATGGAACTCTTTCTCGATGGCAGCCCACAAAATCTCACTCTCTATTCTCTCTTTGAGGTAGAGAATCCACCACTAACATGTTGCCCCCCTCATCCAACTGACTACCAATGGAACCCAGTACTCAGCCGGAGTATAGATCAAGCTGAAAGCTATCACCAACTCCTCGACCTAGCTTTCAGTCTCCATGTCGAAGATTCTTCCCTCGTAATTCACGAGGGTCTACCACTGAAAGTCATTAAGTATCCTCTAAAACTAGTCATCCTCCTCTTATCAATCAGTCCTATGATGATCAGCTAGATCATCTTCCTGGGCCACGATCGTCCTCACTACATGTGGTCTTCATCTGGGTGCCCTAGATGTAAGGTAAATAAGGAGTTCCTAAGCTTGAGTAGTTTAGAACATTTATTTTAAATTTTTCTTAAACTTGTTATTTATTTAAATTCCCAAAACACAAATAACACACAAGAACACAAGTCATTATGATTCATGTTCCTTTACTAGGGTCTCTACCCTACAATCAGTATAGCCTCACTTGGTTGTTTGGTAGGTCCTGAGTCCTTTAATCAGATCATGTGGGCCCTAAAATCCCACATCCAAGCAGGTGTTCCCTGACCTATTCCATGTACAAAGATTTCAAAACACTTTTTCCCTATAACCCCATGAAATCCATACAGTGCCTAACCCCAAGCTCCATACTATCTCTTAACCATCTCCTCTGATACCATTCTGTCAGGACCGTCCCTCACTGAGATGAGGGAAGGTACACCAAACTGCCAGACCCTTCCTTCCTCAAGTTGAAGTAGAGATAATGACCCCTGAGTCCCATCTTTAATAGGCCCCAGAGTGGTGACTATAACCAAGGTTATACAATAACTTATAATATGGAATGAATTTCCATTTTCATTTAGTAGGATAGGGAGATATGATGGTAAAAACCCAAAAAACTCCAAAAATGATGGTATAAGTAAAGTAAAATGAAAAATCCATTCCCACAGGCATGTTCCAAATAAATTGCTAAAAGGGACTAGAAAAATCAAAAGGGATGCTCCAAAAGAAAAGAATATAAGAAATGTCGAGGTCCTAATGTCCAAGCTAATAGGGTCCAGCATGGTCCCCGAAGTCTTCCTGGAAACCTAAATGCAGTTTTTATATACATAGAGTGAGTATACATATATACTTAGTAAGGAAAACCAAAATATCTCATGCAAAATTGGGGAGGAATTATAATTCCCTGTGAGAAAAAGAGGAAACCAAAGAACATAACAAGGGAACTTCCCACCCAAACCTCACCAAGGCACACTCCCCAAATAACACTAGTCAAGTAATGTAATAGTAAAAACACATCTATGTTCAGATACCCCGCACCACTTTCCCACTGGTTATTCAAGACATCCTACTCATTAGACCTCCCCCACCATTCTCATCGTAGTCCCACTATCACCCCAACAAAAAGCTTTTGGGAAACCACAACCACAGCTACACCTGAAAACACCTAGGCCACCACAAGCACACGTAACCACACCGACATACACCTAGTCTAGAACAACTACCACCATGGCTGAAGAAACCTGGGCCAGAAAAACTACTCCCATGCTTGAAGACACCTGGGCCTCATCCTAAAGACAACTAGGAAACAACCAACCCTCACACACCTGGGCCAACTACCACAACATACCTTGTCCGAAGAATCCTGGGCTATAATGGGCCTCATGCCATCACATAATGCCCGAAGAGTCTTGGACTATTCAGAAAGGAATCATAAAAAGAGATAATAACCAGCCACTCATAGGAGTGATGGGAAAACTCCCTCCAAAATTAAATTGGGGTGTTCAACAAAAACTTCTCAACTTGGGTGAGGCGCGAATAAGAAACATAAGTACAAAATTATACATATAGTTAAACAGGAACTCATCCCAATCTAGGGGTTCCCAAACCAGACCATAAAAAAACCCTCGTTATTATTCATATATTAATATCACAATATCCACAACCAAGTCACAACTCATTGCCGAAGAAAAATTCACCATTTAAACAATTATTTCTATCACATTCATGTGGTTCCATTTAGATAATTCTTTTCTACAAGGAAACTAAAAATTAGAGCCACAATACAAGGAAGGAAAAAAACCAAGCAACAATTTAAGAATTCACACCCGGTTCTCTTGTAATGTCACAAATTCAAAAGGGATCTGTGAGATCCCTTGATGAACTGGAACCAAACCAAGCCCCAACATATGGCCCCACACATCCCCAAATATAAAAACTAACAATTGCACAATAAGGGATACCATCCCCATCCATGTCACCTCACAATCATCAAGAGGAACAACAATACACATCACCATAAAAGAGCAAGGGAATTTTCAGATTAAAAAACACCATTCCTTTAGTTATATCTTTCCGTTTGGTTAACCAGGGTGACAAAACACGTATTCTTATTCATTGGGTATCCATTTAATCAAATGAGTTTACATGATTAACTAGTTTCCAAGTTATAACCATTAAATCAAAAGACTAACCAGAAAAATGGATAATTAGTGCACAAGGAAGGACCACCAAAAACCACAATTTTCAGTGGACATAAGCCCATACAATTCCCAATATATAAACAGATGTAAAAGAGTATAATAGAATCATCAAACACACCACTTAATTATTTTAAAGCCATTTATTATATTTGTTATGGTTTCATTTCATCCATCCCTATAGAAACAATATCATACCCACCCATCATGATAAACAATAAAAAAAGATGAGGGAAAAACCATACTTGGATGATCAACGATCAAAGTTTTTCTCTATCCACCAAGAATTGGGGATGTGCGACTTACAGGGAGGAACTCCAAGGGCTCCAAGATTGAGTAGGAAGGCTCCAACAGAGGTGCACCACTAGACTCCAGAAGGGGGACTCCAAACGCACCACAAAAATGAATATATACCATCTAATAAGAAGAAACAATCCCCACGCGATGAAAGGCAAGATCCAAGAGTTACCGAATATGAAATATTCAACAAATTTAAAGGTGGATCGTAGTTTCACCACATATGTGGACAATTACACATGATTAAATTAATTGTTATATAATAATTCTCATCAAAGAGATGGACATAAAAGATATGAGTTAAAACATTTCATTTAAACAGCGGAAAACACGTAACAACGAGACATGGTTTGGGTCAGTCGAGGTTCGCCCAACTCATTGGTTTGTAAATCATCATTTATGATCTTTAATAACGACCTCAAACCACTTTAAAGAGGCATTAGACCTTAAATAAATTATTATGAGAAACTGGGGAAAGAATCCCCTGAAAACCCTGTGGCACTGATCAGTGTTACCCGGCCACCGACACAGCCACCCACACGACTCACGGATGGGTCCAGGGCGCCCAACACCAGAAATTGAAAAAGTAATGGAAAAAGAGGGTCTGATCCATTACACAAATAATCCAATATAAAAGTTAGGATGATCAATTACTAAGAAATAAATATGGATAATGATATTATTATTAATGACTAATTTATAAGTATTGGTGGGATTTTGAAAAAAACCATGTGTTTTGGTGAGAATAAAAAAGTTACCATAATTATTAAAAAATGCATAATTATTTTTCTAGGATTTCATGATTTAGAATTATCACCCATGGATGGAATAATGTATTTAAAATTATATTAGGTACATAATATACTCATATCTTATGTGTTTAAAAAATATCTAGCCCTTATAAAGAGAGAAAAATTTGAGATGAACATTAAAGTAATTTGAAAAGAAAAAATTAAAGAAGAAGAGGTTATTGGAAATAGAAATTTATATACTGAGGGTTATTGGCGGATTAATGTGATTATTCCTCTTATATTAAGATGTTTCAAAATGGAAATGTTTAATGGAGAAGGAAAACAGTTAGTAAAAAGATTTTATTATGAAGGTAGTTGAAACATTGAATGTGATTGTCTAAAGAAAATGGGTTATGAATATGAATATAATAAGGAATGTGGGAAACAGAAAAAATATAAAAAATTAAGAATAAGAATATTACATAAGCCATAAATAGAATATGAAAAAATAATATGAGAAACTCGATTCAACATTAAATTTATATTTAGATAATGAGTTTAATTTCATTACTAATGTTGAAAAGGGATTGATTTAACAAGTAGTGATAATGATGTATAAGAAATTATGGAGTTGGAATTAAAAATAAAATATGAGTTATAAAAACATATTTAAGAGATTACAATGATGAGGAAATATTTTTTTAACTAATTCAGAAAAATATAACCATTGAGGAAAAATAAGAGATACTCAATAATGCTGTATCTTATATTGATCAGATCAAGACACATAAATTAAATATATGTGAATAAGAATATATAAAAAATTATCTAAAATAAAATTTAAATCAAAATAAATAATATCGATTCAAGGATGTGTCATATTTTTGTATGAGTAAAAAAGTCTAGGTATGACTTTAATAAAGATATAGAGGTTAGTTATGAATTTTCCCAGGTTGTTTAGTTGAATTGTTATGAAAATTATGAAAAATTTTGTGCTTATAAATTTTGATAAAAATATATTATAAATAATAATTAAAGTATAAAAAATAAACTTGTAAAATATGTACCATGTAGGATGTTTATAGACATTATTTTCCACCATAGAAAAAAAGGAAGCCAAGAAAACAAAAAATAATTTGGAAAAATAATGTTCAAACTAAGGAAGGAAACCCATATAAAATTATAGAAATATGTTTTCAACGAGAGATATCTTAATTTAGAGGGTATTGTTAGTGTTTTGTAAGGTATAAACATTAATAATTTTATTTTTGATATAATATGTCTTTGCTCAGAATAAATCAAGAACCAAGGGAGTGATTTGATAGATAAATGATATCTAATTCAAAATAGAAATAATATATGATTGAGACCTCATAAATATATCCCCTCAAAAAATGTTTGAGGTTATAGAAGAAATATATTGATTATGTGGTCAATATTTTCAAAACACGTAATTTTTTATGATTATGCTTCCATAAGAAGTTTTTTATGCTATGAAGATGAATAAATCTTTGAATGAAATAGGATGAGAGTCATTTCCTATGGAGGATATAAATAAGTTAGGTGAAAATTTTGAGGAGGTTGAGAATGTTAAGAATAGGTGCCAAGTAGATTGATTATATAATTGAAATTAGACAAAAAATTAATGTAAGTTAAAATCCTTTATTTGGAAAAAGAAAATGATGATGTTTAGGAATATGAGATCATTGTACATGAGGGGTTCTCCACAAGTTATGGATTTAACTCTATAAAAAGTGTTAAATGTATGAGAAATATATGTATTGTTCTAAAGATTCTATGAGAATTTTACAAGTTAAAGAGGATTTTTAGAATAAGGAAATCTAGTTATCAAACAAAGAAGTTTCCTTGAAATATATGGTTATGTAAAATTTTTTCCTTGGATGAGAGTAACTCTCACCATGAGTGTCATTTGTGAGGAATAAAATAGAGCCCTCATAATTTTCTATTATTATAATTTATTTATTCAAATATATATGTAATTTATGGATATTTTTAAGGATAAAACTGTTAGGACAACACAAAAAATGAATTCTAATTGAGTTTCTCAAACTACCGTAAGAAGAAGTTGAGTGTATTCCTTTAATGGGTGAAAACAATAAGGAGAATTTTTCATCCTGTTACATCTAGTAAATGCATAATTTCTATAAAACCTCATAAAAATATAAATTTATGTTTGTAAATAAAACATACCGCCCATGTTTAGGATTGTGTTGAACACAGTTTATAAGTTATAGTTGTTAGGCCTAGTGGTGTATTTGTTTTCAATACTTTGTCAATATGTTTCTTTACGAATATGTGCTTTCTAATATGATGATGTGAAGTTTTTATTCTTTTAGAATTGATATAGATTCATTTTATGGAATTGGATGTCACTCTTGGAAAATTCTTCATGATTAAATTAAACTATTTTGATATGATCATCATGTAAAATACATACATCAAAGTGATACTATGTTTAAAACAAATAAAAAAGAGTTTTAGAAGATTTTTTTTGAACAAGAGGAGCCATGATTCTTTAATTTGGATTATATTCCATACATGGTATATAAAATTGTATTTTTATGTGATTATGCGAAAAATACGTCTAATAACCTAGAAGACAAGGCCACCCTCAACAAAGGGAACATTCTGGACCTGTGGGTTCAACTGGACCCTAGGGGGGATAAACCTAGAAAAACCAAAAGGAATTAGGTCCATGAGTAATCCCATGGCATGCCTGTGTATAGGGAAATGAAAATGCACAGTTGAAGAAATGGAAGAATTGGGCTTATAGACTTCAGGATAACTAGTACCACTGTGCAGGTTAGTATGACAGCATATGGAGGGTAATTTCTAGCCACTTCAGGAATAAGTTTATTGTTATTAAATATACCTAACATATTCCAAAATAGATATGGGAAACATAGGCATGTGTTACTATTACACTGCTTAAAAATCATGGACAATATCGTTATTGTTCGATTTGAACATTTGAGTCATTCAATATTTACTATGTGATCGTATTTATACCCCCATCCCTTGATGGAGAACCAATATTGAAAACACATGTCAAAACTAATAAAAAATGTATTAAGATCAAAATATTTCCACCCGGGTTGTTCTATGATCCAGATTATGAGTTGATAAGGCTTTGAATCATTATTAATGGATGTTGATTCTTTCATGAAAGATACAAATCAAAGAGAAAGGAAATTTTCAATATTTTAAATGAAGTTGTAGGAAATTAATATAATATAATATGTTCTTCATGAAGCACATAAAAATGGAATTAAAATGAGGATGACACCAAAAGGAACATCATGGGATCATGAAGAAAAGTACCACAATTTTAGTGTATGTTTGTAAACAAATACATATGACTTTGGTGTTTGAATAATATATGAGACATGAATATTTTTTTGTGTTTATGAATGAGTCATTGGAAAATAATAATAAAAGGATCTTAGGAAGTTATACTCACTTAAAGAAGGATGATCCCTTTCCAAGGGGCATGTTGCTTAGAATTTTTCAGAGACTCTTATTTCCAAAGAAACATAGAATCGTGAAACCCACTGGATCAAAGATTTGTATCTTTCCTCACTAAAATATTTACATGATAGATAAGAGGATCATGCGAGAGTTTAAAAACCATAAAAAACCATTGAATTTCTTTGAAAAGGATATTATTCTGTGAATCCACTCAGGAAAGTTCTATAACACGTCTCTAAGTCTTTCTCAAATATCTATGATCTGTGATGCCATCATAGTTCTTAAAATATTATTGGGACATCTGCATGATAGTGTCACATAAATTATGTTTCTAGGAGTAGTCTAATGTTTCATTAATGTGTTCTATAGTTTCATAGTCTATATACATGCGTATAACACACATGACTTGAAACTAAACTAAACAATCATAAAAAATGTGTGTGTTCACTAGGTGTGAGTGAAGAATAAATCTGAATAGTTTGTGCACTAAGAATTTGATAAGATTGTAGATTAAATATTCCATTCATTCATATAAATTTATGAAAAAGGTGGGTAATGTATATATGAATAAATGGTGTGTGTGAATTTTGTGAGAAGTAGAAAAACTAGGTAGTGTGTTTCTCTCACACTTACATGAAGAATTTACATGGGACATGAAATATATATATGGTGTGGGAAGGTTGGGAGATAAAAGTGAACATGGTGCATGTTTCATTACATTCACACTTGAAAACATTGAGAACTACCCAAAACATAATTTATAATCACATAAAATATAGAACATTAATGAATGTGCAGGAGTTTTTAATTCCATGAAAAAAAGTTTGCGGTACAGATTAATTGAGATTATAATTCCAGAAGAATTTGTTTAAAATTGTAAAGATAATATTCATGAATAATATTATAGGGAATACTATGTGTGTAACATGAACACATATCAATGAGGTTGGGATTTTAGCATAAGGAAGAATTGGCCCAAGCATTGTTTCACTGAGGACAATAATCAGTTATAGGCAGTCATATAAATTGATCAAGACAAGAAAACCCTACTAGTGGTTTAGAGGGTACTTGAACAATCACACAAGCCTATCGGATCATAAAATCATAGAGAGGAATATTATAGAATCAACCTATAGTTTATCAATCCTTGAAGAGCAGTTAATTCTTCTGGTTAGTTCAAGGAGCAGGTGATGCCTTTTGGTATGAGTAAGGAGAAAACATAGTTTCTTAGTTATAGATGAAGTAAGAATTCTCTTTGTTGGACCCAAAAGAAAATATAGTTACTTTATTAGATATATATCCATTGTAATCACTTCTAGAGATAGTTATAATATACTAAAGACTCCATGTTATGGGGACTAACCAAAATGTAAATGAGTATGTCTTTATGCTTAACATTTTAAATACTATGTTACACAATTTATAATGTTATTATTGCAGAATAGGTGAATTTGAGAGATAATATTGAGTATATCGAGAACCATTACATGATCCAGAGGTAAAATTTAAATGAAAACAAATCAATAAAAATAAACCATTGATTCAAAAATCCCCACTCATAGATCAATCTTACCCAGGGATATTAAACTAATATTAGAGCATGTGTCACCTATAAAGATCAAAGAGAGTCTTTATGAGGTGGTGATTTTAGGAAATGAGTGGGAAACCTTAGATGTATATTTTTTCCCAGACTCCGAAAAATAGGAAGAAAAGACAGACATGGAATATGAAGAATAATATTAGTGTAAATGTAGATACATCTCAAATAGGTGGTAATCTAAAAGAATCAACATGAAATAGTTATTTCAATTATTATTCTTTTCAAAAATACTTGTCATTTTGTGATTCTGATTTATAACATTGATATCATCATTCAAAAATTAAATAGAATCTTAAGAAACACCCCAATGATTTTTTAAATTGTATATTTAGAGGTTTTTAGTCTATTCAGAATGTTAATTATAGAATGATAAAGAATATAATGCCATGTAAGATGAATTATCTAAAAGGTTTGGAATATCTGACACTCTCACAAAACTTTTGAAAGTGAAGGAAGAAACAATTTCTCTTTTCCATGAAATATATGCTAATTGTTTTGAATAATTTCATTGAAGTGTTTATGAGAAATAATTCATTGATATTGTGATTGTATAAACATTAAATTTATTTAAAAAATTACAAAAACTTCTATGGTTGTCTAAAATTATCAACATAAAGACAAATCAAATAGTAAAAAATGACTTTTGAATTTATTTTCATGAATATTGAAATATGCATGATAAAAAATATAAAGAAGCTAAAAGGGGAATGAGAAGTCAATCTAAGATGAATTAAGGATGTGTAGAAATCAATCAACATAAAGGGATGAGATCTAAGGTTGATATTAAAGAATTATGAATCAATATAATATTAAACTTCACATATTAATCTATAAAGTGATATTTACACACAAGTGTGATTAAAGGATCATGACTCCAAGAAGAACATGAGGCCATTCTCTAATAAAAAAGGAAAAATCTTTAAGAAGAAGTTATCCTATAACCCAGATTCTATTTTATGTACTAATTATGTTCCATGTGTTGGTTCAGGTTTAAAATAAAACTCTAGTTTAGTATGGATGGTGAAAACTATTGTTAAATATACCACATCAAGGGTGGATGTGAAATGAATCATAATGTGATTTTCTCTATGAAGTGTTCCAATGAGTGATTGTTCCACTCAAAAGAAGAAAGGTTTAAAATTTGTGAAACCATTAAAGACTACAATAAAAATTCAGAGAATAAGGATCATATGCTATTGTTGGTGTTTCTAAAAATTTGGTCATAAATCATTGGATTGCAAGAACAATATGTCAAATCATGAGAATCATTGATGGTCTGTATTTCTGGGATAAAAGCTAAAGAAAATAATATAACATTACCAAATAAGAGAAATTGATAAAATAAAAAAGGTAACAATACATCCTTTGGTTATGAATACAATAAGAATATCGTTACACCAACATTCACCAAGATGAAAATGAGATATTCTTTACTGTATCAAAGGGAGAAATAAATGTAATGAAATGTAGAAAAACCCCAAAAAACTATCCAAATTCCCAAATATATTCTTGTGACTTTTCCAACCAATTTGTAGAAATAAATAATATAATAATAAGTAAATGAAAAAGTGAGGATAAAGGAAATGTGATTATTCAATGTGAAGAAGATTACTTTTATGAGTTGTTTTAACAATTGAAAATTTATTTATTTAAGATGTTCTATGTGAGAGATGAAATAAAGATAGGCACAACACAAGAGGATGTTTAACCAAATTAATATCATAAAAAAACACTTCAAATTAATGAATCAAATATCTAGAGACGCATATGATTTTATGGATAAAGAAAGAACTATATCAAATAATTACGTGGTAGGAGTGATAAGATCCATCTTACCAAAGGAAAAATGAAATTTTAAAATCAGATGTGGAAGCAAAAAATTAGAGGTATTATAGAAAATTGGTTGATAAAATTATCTCAACCATACTGTTCATATTGAAGAAAAAGTAAGGTCTCTATTTATTCCATTATATATGAATTCTTTTAATCTAACTAGTATGGAATTGAAGGATATTGATGCAACCCTTGAGGTGGATAATGGATGTGATGATGCAGCTAATTGTTTACTATCTAGTGAATGTGGAATTTTTGACAAACATTAAAATTATAATAACACATTAATTCATTATTTAATATGGAATAAAATATATCAATTAAGGGGGGAGTTCTTGGTTGGTGACAAGATAAGAAAAACGTGAATTATATTTTTTATGAACAATATTTGATATGTTAGTTCAAGTATGGACAAGATTTATCATTTCATTGAAAAATATTATTATTTATAGTCTCATAAATGAGAATTTCGATATTTTAAGCATGTTTTCACATCAATGGTTTTGATGGAAATCATTGAAAAACAAGTTCATTACTCTCCTATTTTCTAAACCTGGTATTCTCAAGAATAAACAATGTTCATTAACTAATGGATTTTTTCTTAGAGTTCCATGTGATATCATCCCCCCCTCAAAGGTATTCATGACAAAATATTCAAAGGAGAACATTATGTTGAGAAAATACCCATATTTCCTTTTCATTTTATTTTCAATAGGGGAGAAAACATTGTGCACACATATTGACTCCTAGAACAAGTGGTAATGAGGTATTGTAAAAATATAGAAATGTAGATATTATTGGGAATAGTGTTGCATTTTTATCAATGCTTTGTCAATATGTGTTTGGTAGGATGATGATGATAAGTGGTGATGGTTGGATAATTTTTATGGATTCATTTTATGGAATTGGATGTCAGAATTGAACAATTTTTCATGTTTAAATATGATTGTCGGTGAACTAATATTCATTTCAAATATACGATTCAAAGGTGATAGAGCCCTTACAATAAAGAATAAAGTGGTTTGAAGAATAATATTAGAGAATGAGTTTTATTATTTTTGAATTTGTATTCTATTACCTAGATAGTTTTTCATTAATTATTTTTATTAGATTATGTTAAAAATATGGCCAACCTTTTGGCAGCCAAGGCCACCCGCAATAGATGGCACCTGAAAGAGCCATGGGTTCTTCCTTAGACATGGGAAGAAAGCCCAATCCAACCAAAATAAGGCAGGTCTGAGTGTAAGACAAAGGGAGGCCCGCGTATACGGATAAAAAACACATTCCAAAAGTAATGCTAGGATTGGACCAATATCCCATATGAGAAGTGGAACCATTCTGTGGGGAATAATGACTATATGAGGAGGGTGAATAATAGCTGTTTTAGGTACCAATTGATTGTTATACCACATCCTCAACTTATTTTGAAACCAATGTGGGAAACATAGGTACATTTTATTGTTCCTAGGCTTAAAAACATGGATAGGATTGTGACCATTCAAAGGGACTATCTGAGTTGTTTGATAACTACTGAGTGATCGTCTTTATACTCCCATCCATCGATGGTGATCCAATTAACATGAGCTAATGAATGAACTAAGGTTGAACATATAAATATCAAACTAGTGCCACCAAGGATTTTTCATATATTGAGATGACGAGTGGATAATTATTAAAAAACTCATACATCCACGCAACACATTGCAGGTATGAGAAATCTAGAAGAAAGAAGAAACTATTGAGATTGCGAATGAAGTTGCAGGTCATTAGAATAAAAAAAGAGTTCATCATGAAGCACATGATAAAAAAATAAAAATGAGGATGATACCGAAAAGTAACATCACATTCTCATGAATAAAATGTCCATGAGTTTTGGAGTACAGTTGAATAAAAAATTGGATCTGGTGTTTTAATAATAGTTGAAAAATATCTGTATTCATGATGTTATGAATGAATCATCAACAACAACTAATAAAAAGATTCTATTTGGTGATACCAACTTATAAAATGATAATCCTTCAACTATGGGTGTGTTATTGATAATTTCTTAGAGGCTCTCATTTTCAATGAAACAAAGCACTGTGAAAACCATGGGTTCATGTAGAATAATCTCTCCTTGTTTTAAGCATTACATAAGAGAGAAGAAAATCCAACGATCAATAAAAAATTGAATAGAACTCATGAATTTTGTTGTGAAGCATATTTTTTATGAAAACCACTTGGGATAGTTCAATAAAACATATCCCAGGCTTCTATGATGTTATAAGATCCACAAATCCTTCCATGTTTTCCTGATTTTCTTGAGACATCTATAACGTAGTGTCACACACACCGTGTTTCATGAACAGAATTCCCATATCAAAAAAAGGCATTCTAAAATTTCACACTCTATATACACATGCAATACACACATATATTGAACTAAAACTAGTCAAACATAAATAGTGTGTTTGTGCACAAGGTGTGCATGAAGAATAAAAGTACTGTGTGTGTGTGAGAGAGAGATAGAGATCTCTTTGATAAGACAATAGAAACATGATTCCATGCATAAAAATGAATCCAGACACAAGTTGGTATGTGTGTGTATGAATACAAGGTGTGTGAAACGTTTTTGAGAAGAATAAAAAGTGGGTAGTCTATTTCTCACACCCTTTCAAAAATAATTTACATTATACATGAAATATAAGTAAGGTGAGTGATAGTTGGTTGAAGAAAGTGAACCTGGTGCCTGAATTCTTACATGAAAACATGAAAACATTAATAAATACATGAAAGATAAATTAAAATCACAAAAAAAAAATAAAGAACATATGTGAATGTTCTAGAGATATTAATTATACAAAATACAGGCATGGATTATAGATTAACTGATTTTAGAATTAAAAAAAATAATTTTGATATTGTGAAACTCTTCTTTATGATTAAAATAATTTTTATGATTGTGTGAAAAACATTCACAAAAATTATTGAGGTCATGAATTCAGTTGAAGGAATAATCATCAAAATCATTGTTTTACTGAGGAAACTAATCATTTATATGTGATAAGATCAATTCATAGAGATAAAAAACTCTACCAATGGTTTTTGAAGGTACTTGAACAAGGTCACGTGCAAGTGAGAGCCTACATTATCATGGGGGATGATCATAGAATCATTATACAGTGTATTAATCCTTGAAATGAGGTAAATACTTCAAATTAGTGTTAGTATAAGGTGAAGTACCCTATAAAGATCCAAATCAAATAGAGTCTCTTAGTTGTAGATGGAGAAAGAATTATTTTTGGTTGCAGCCAAAATAAAATAGAGTCTATCATTTGGTGTTGAGCCCTTATAATAACGTGTGGAGATTGTGAAATTACAATACATGTTTGTGGAATAACCATAATGGAATGGAGTAAGTATTTATGATGAACCTTTTAAATAAAGTGTGTTTCTCTTTCAACTATTATTATTACACACAAGGTGACTTTGAGGGAAAATATTAATTGGATCAAGAACCTTAACATGTTCATGAAGTTGAATTGGAATTAAAAGGACTAATTAAAAGAAACAAGTGAATCCCCTCTCCTCTCTTAAAAGGGAATATGAACAGTTGTTCTACAAGTGGTATCAATGCATAGGTCACCTAAAAATATCCAAGAGTTTCTTTATGATGAGTAGATTTTTGGAAATGATTCAGAAACATTAGATGTAAATTTGTAAAAATACTCAAAAAACAAGAAAGAAAGACAAGAACATAAGATAAAGACGAATATAAATTTGAATGAAGAGACATCTAAAATAGGAGGTAATTAAGAATATAAAACATGAAATAATTCATTAAATTATATCTTGATGAAGAAGATGATTCCATGGAAGATCCATTAGATAAAAGGGTTGGAATATCCAACACCCTCACAAAACTTGTGAAAGAAAAGGTAGAAACAATTTCTCTTTTTAATGAATGAAATTCTGTAACTATTGAATAATTTAATTGATGTTTTTGGGATAAAATTATTTGAGTTTATTTTTATAAAATCAATCCATGAATTGGAATAATTTCCCAAATATTATATGGTTTTCAAAGCATCTAAACTGAAAGAGAAGGATAATAGTATAAATGTGATTGACCTTTAATTGTCGTAATAAAGAAATATATCTAAATAAAAAATAAAAAATCGAATGTGGAATGTTGTGTAAATCTAATTTCAGTTACGGATTAGAATAAATATATCCACATAAAAGATCATAGAAC
The DNA here is from genome assembly GCA_963277665.1 of Viscum album. NCBI lineage: Eukaryota > Viridiplantae > Streptophyta > Magnoliopsida > Santalales > Viscaceae > Viscum > Viscum album. The sequence goes on from OY728152.1 coordinate 2,094,012,923, forward strand.
TCTAAAAGTGAATAATCAACCAAGAATCAACAAAAGTTGAAACTTACCAAATTACTATGGAAAGAGATGTTTCAGCACAAGTGTGCTCATAGGATCCCAACTCTAATAATAAAATGACATCACTCTCTAATTAATATTCAACATACTTCAAAAACGGTATCCCATAACCCAAAAACTATTTTATTTACTAATGATGTCTCTTTTTATCATATAGGTTTAAAACCAAACATTGGGAAATTATGTTTGGTGACAAATATTGTTAAATCCACTATATCATGGGTGGATGTGAAATTAAGCATAAATAGTCTCTTCATAGTAAGGGTTCAAATGGGTGTGGGTTCTACTAAAATGAAGAAATTTTCAAAATCTGTAACCCCTAGATATTCTATATCTTAATAGAAGAGAAGAAGGCTCATAGGATATTGTTGGAGTTTTTTGAAATTTATACACAAATAATTGGATTGAAGACACAACATGCCAAATCACTAGAATAATATAAGGACTAAATTTTTGGGGGAAAGTAGAAGAAAATAAAATACATTCACTAGAGAAGAGAAATAAAAAAAATAAATAAGGTGATAAGTCATCCATTACATGTGAAAAAGAAATAAGACTGTTAATAATATAGTCACAATGAAGAATAATGAGATATCCTCTCCTATATTAATGTGAGTAAGAGATGTAAATCTATGTGGAAACTCTAGAGAAGCTTCCAACATTCTGAAAAGTATTTTTTTGATTTTTCTATCGATTTGGAGAAAGATAGAAAGATAAAGTAAGGAAAAGAAAAATATAGTGCTAAATGAAAAATAAATATTCCACATGAAGAAGACTAATTTCATGAGAGAATTTCAACAAATGAATACTCGTGTATTGAGTATGTTATGTGTGGGAGAATAAATAAATTTGAACACATTGAAAGATAATGTATAACCACATTTGGATAAATCTAGATAGATAAAATCCCCACATTTCCTTATAATTTTATATCCAATAATGTGGAGAAATTTTTTTGGACACATATTGAAACCTAAATTTTTTTCCAAATACATATGGACAGAAAAATAAAAAGGGAATGATTGTTGGGCCTAATGTTTTATTTATTGTAAATTCTTCTTAAATATGTGTTTGGTATGCTAATGATGAGAAGTGGTGATTCCTAGAGAAATTTTATGGATTCATTTTACAGAATTTGATGTCATGATTGGATAATTATTTGTATTTAAATATAATGATTTGTGAAATTATCTTCATTTCAAATAATGTTTTCAAAGGTGGTATAGTGTTTATAATAAATAAAAAAGTGTCTTGGAAGAAAAATATTTAAGAATAGGTTCTATGTTTTTTAATTTTGATTCTATTCCATACACAGTTTTTAAATATTTATTTTTATTGGATTATGTTAAAAAAATAAGCATTCCCCTAGAATCCAAGGACACCCTCAATAAAGGGAACATGCATGAACCATGGGGTCAATTTTTCCCAAGTGAGGATAGCCCTATCTGACCAGAATGTGGAAGATCCATGTGTATGTCTAAGGTAGGCGCATGTATAGGGATTATTACAATAGGCTAAAAGGGAAGAGGTTCAAGCATATGATGTGGAATAATGGCAAGGTGTGGGGGATTTCTAGCCACTTGGGGTAGCATTTTATTATTATGATGCATCCCTATGTTTTGAAAAAAATGATGTGGTACACTTAATAATTGGGTAATTTTCCTAACTTTAAAAACATGAAAAAAACATGACCATGGAATGAGATCATATGGTCTGTCTGATTTCCACTGCATGACCATATTCATCATCCCAACCAATTCACCCTATTATGTGTTGGAACTGAGTTTGAATACCCAAATATCAAACCAGTGCCAAAAATGCTGTTTTGTGACTCAGATGATTAGTTGATAAGGATTTGAATCATCTTTCATGCACCTTATACTTTTCATGAATGTGAAATATTTACAAAAGAAGAAAATACCGAGAATAAAAATGAAATTATAGAACATTATAATAATATAATGAGTTCATCATGAATCACTTGATAGCGGTGTAAAAATTAGGTTGAAACCACAAAGTGACACCATGAACTCACAAAGAAAAGTACCAAGATTCTCAATGTATGTTTGAATAAAACCCAAATGACTCTATTGTTTAAAGATTAACTGATATACAAATGTATTATCATGGTTATGAATGATTCATTGAATTGAATTAATAAGTGAATATTAGTCGGGGATACTCACCTGTAAAAGTAGGATCCCTTAACTAAGGGTGTGTTGTAGAGAATTTGTTAGAAACTCTTGTTTCTATAGAAATGGAGAACTGTAAACCCCTTGGGTTAAAAAAACAAAAGCTATAAATGTGATAAGCTTTAAATGAGAGAGAATAAGTTATACTTAGTGTTAAAAAAGTGAAATTCAATTTCGAAATTCTTTTTAAAGAGCATTGTTCCAAAAATCTAATCAAAATAGCACTATGACATATCTATTAAGATTTTTTGAAGATATGGGATCCAATAAGCCTTGTTGGTTTGAAATTTTTTATTGAGACATCTATAATTATATTTCAAACACACATTGTTTTAGGAAGGACTATTCCTATGTTTTATATATGTGATCTGGAATTGGACCTTCAATAGAAATATACAAAAAACACATACTTTGAACCCAAAATCGAAAAACATAATTGATATGCTTAATCTCAAGGTGTGTGAAGAATGTAAGTAGAAAATGTGTGAGAGAATGATTTTAGATGATAGTAGAAGAATGATTTCATACATACACATGCATTAAGACACATGGTGGATTGTGTGTGTATGCATACAGGTTTTTTGCAAGGATTTTGGGAATAAGAAGAAGTTCCCAATGCGTTTCTCACATCCTTGCCTGAAGAATTTACTTTTTATATGAAATATAAGTATGATGTGTGATGGTTGGAAAACGAAAGTGACTATGGTGCATTCATGATAACATGAACACATGAAAACATTGATAACTAAAAAAATCATTATTGAGAAGAAAAGAAAATAAATAAACTGAGTGAATATACTAGGGTTTTGAATACCATGTAATACAATCACAGAGTGTGGATGAATTCAGTTTATAATTCAAAATAATAAGTTTGAGAATGTGAAATTATTGTTCATGTATAAAATATATATAATATTGATTGCACAACCTGCAAATATATCAATGAGGATGGGGCATTAAAAAAAGGAAGAATCAGACCAAGCATTGTTTCACTAAGGTTACTAGTTAGTTATAGGTGATCAGATCAATTGATCATGACCAAAAAACCCTACCCGTGGTTGCTGAATGCACCTGAACAAGTACATGAAATAGTTAGATTCTATATGATAATAAAATAAGATTGGAAAATAATCACATAGTGGATAAAGCCTTGATCTAATTTTTGGACGTCTGGATGGTGTTGGGAGTAGGTGAAGCCTTCTGGTATGATCGAGGAAAAAACGAAGTCCCTTTGTTCGAGTAGAAGCAATAATTCTTTTAGTTAGATCCAAAAAAATATATAATATCATTTAGTGTTGGAACCATTGTAATCAATTAGGGAATGTGAAATTGTAATTTACAATCCAAGTTAGGGGGAACAACCAATATGTAAAGGACAATGTCATTATGTGGAACCTTGTAAACACTGTGTGTTTCTCCATCTATGGTTATTATTTCATATGAGGTGATTTTGAGATATAATATTGATTACATTGATAAACATAACATATTCAAGAGGGTGAATTGAAAATAAGAAGAATTATTTGAAATGAACCAATGATTCACCCATTCCCTCTTAGTGGTCAATCCGATCTGGGGATCTATAGGAGTGCTACTTGATAAAAAGGCGAGAATGAGGAGTATTTCTGTGTCTTGCACTCAATAATTTTAATGTATTTTATTTAAGTGTGTAGTATTGTTTTTAAAAAAAAAGACATTGTTTAATGAAAACCAATGTTTCATCCTGATATCACATGCGTGGTATTTTATGGATAACACATAGAACCATTGCTGGATAAATCTTATTTCTTAAATTTGGATTTCCCACATAGAAAAAGAATAGAAAAATTAAAATATATTTATAATAAAAACATGTGATATAATCATTCTTTATGATAAAAAATGGCGACTATAACATGAGTTCCTAGATAGGTTGAAGAAATAATGAAAAGTACCTTGAAATGATTTTTTTTCATTTATTGTCCGTAAGGGGGAGTTGAATGAATCCATTTGAGAAGAACTATTTTTATTAAGAATTTATGGTATTTCAAAAAAATGAAAGGGGAGATTAAACAACCCAAGTAATAATTCTACATTTTTTAAATATATTTATATGTGGTTAGATAAGACATGATGTGATGATAATTATATTATTGTTATGGATTCATGATTTTAATTGAATTTCTTGCTTGATAAGATAATCCACTCATTATTTATGATAATTTGAGTACAATTGTTTTCAAGTAAAGGACATTTTATAGAGTGAAAAATATTTAAAACATGAAGATATATTGATGAGGAAATGGTATTCCATTCAAAAATTATTTTTTCATGAAGAAATATGGGAAGAGATTTGATCAAATTGAAGACAAAAAGATGATTATTATTATCCAATGAGGATGATGACTATTTTTTTTACAGAGTAATTGAATTTATACCTAGTATCTTACTAAAAATTAAGAGTTAGGTTAACCAAAAAAAATATCCCAACCCTAATACAACCAATGAACTAGCTCAAATGCACATCTGGGAATAGATTCAACCATGTATGAGCCAGTTATAACTAGATAGCGCATGAGATTACTGTAACAACCCAGGTAAATAAAGAATATGACATTTTCCCAATTATCCATATTTGTAAATAAAATATTAATATAACATTAAATGGGATTCTATGCTCGATGGCGTACCCAATACGCAACAACGAGTTTCTTGGGAATCTTATGTTGCACTCTAATAATAAAATAATATTATTTTAAATGGTAGTTAAGGCCTAGCTGTTGTAATGGCGGGAATGAACAGAACTAACTAAAAAATGATTATATATGTTTGTCAAATATTTTTACTCTTTACAATAAATATTAGAGGATTAAAAATGCGAATGAATCCAATTTTAATTGTAGACATTCTAATATTCATTAAAAGGTCGATTAACCGCCTTTTGAAGGAGAACCTCTTTTAAATCCACTTTTTGAAAATTTTAGGTGTTATATTTGAAAAACTAAAATTCTTATTTAGAATTGGGACATCAAAATTTACTTTGTGTAAATTTTTGGTATCTTTCCGATAAAGTTCATTTTTTAATGAATAGTGAAAAATGTTGTATTTTAAATCAAAACCTCTTTTTAATCTAATTAATTTATATTATTAGATTACCTTTTGAATTGTTTTTAAAGTAAAATTAGAATATATTTTTACCATTTAATCCAATAGTGGTCGTTGGAATTAATTTCACCTTGAAATTGGACTTAAACTAGTGTCAATCTTTTGATAGTTATTATTTCACAAAAACACGCTATTTACTCTGACAACAAGAATTAATTATTAAATTAATTAATGCAACATATATGTTTTGAATTTTTTAAAATAGACATAATTTTTGAATTCGGAATATCAAATATAGCTTAAGGTGAAGTTTTGGTTTTTTTTCTGGAAAACATAAATTTTTGATGAATAGTGAAACCACTAAGTGGTACTTAAGAAACTGATTTTTTGTTTAAATGAAATTTTACCACCTCTGTGTTTTGAATTTCAAAAAATCCTACAAACATGGTTGTCATTAAGAAGTAAAATTTGGTTCAATGGGATTAAAATAATTTTTTGGTGAATAGTAACTATTATGTTTTTAATCGCGATTAGAGGGAATTAGTGTAGTTTAAGGTAAAAATAATGTTTTAATAATATGAGATGAGATTGACACATGTCCTACCCTCATTTAATGTGTCATGGACGACTAAGAAAATCCATGGGTCAACTTGGGGACCCCATGGAGCCACTTTGGTTGGGAAATGACATAAATAACTTTTTATTTAATGTTAAAGTAAAAATGACACAAACATGAGATGTTTTAGTAAGATAATTTTTACATGGTGTTATACAAGTCATATATTTGACTATAAATATTCATTATAAATATAAAAAATTTACTAAATCATGATATTTTTTTATAATTTTTAGACATTAAATATATTAAATTATTTATGACATCATGATGATGCAGCGATTACCTCATTAATAAAGGATTTAAATAAAATGAAAAGATAATGTAAAATCTATGACCTAAACATGTACAAAAACTATTGGATGGGTATAGTTCAAGCCCTTTTCACCATATCCTAGAATTATATCAATGCAGGACCTTTTAAATCCGACACTCATTTTAAAATAAAGGAACATTTCTTTACTTTCCAAGGGTGCCCTTCCTCTCCTCTTATAAAAGGCCCCTAACTCTACCACATTAACAACACTTAAATAGCCTTTGTCTCGGCCAAAAACTACCCATTTTGTATCTCCACATCCATATGTTACTCCTTGAAGCCTCACTTTTTGAATAAGTATTGTCAAGGAAGCCTTTGAGCTCAAACCAAAGGGAGTTACCCGATTTTAAGGTAATGTCTTCACTTGATTCCTTTTGTTTTATTTTTCTTCTCCAACCCCCTAAACTATTTTTATTCATTTATTTTGTAAAAACTCCAGTATCTTTAATATACTAGGATGTTGTTATAAGAAGGATTCGAGCTACACTTACACACACCTTCGTCTAATGGTTAAAGAACATACTGTTTCTGTGGTTGGTGGTTTTCTGCCTCACGAAACGATGATTGTTCAATATTATTTTAACACCTTTAAAGGTGGCCATTATGATTTCACTGTATTTTATATATGATATATATGGTATTTATTTTTACTCTATGCTTCTTTATTTAATATTTAAAACATACCTTTATTCTTTTCATGTTGTGTAAATGCGATAATTTCATATGAGGAAGTGTGGACTACTGCCCCCTCAAGTGATGTGACTTGTACATGCAATACATGGAATGTATAAAGAATGAAATAAATGAACATATGTGACCTATATAACATATATATTATACTGTAATTATAATATATATATATCATTTATTCTTAATTCCATTAATATGAAAAAAAATGAAAGTAGCGTTCATGCGTACGTACGGCCTACCGTCTCCATGAACGGTGCTTTTCGTTTTTTATATCCAAATGATATGGAATAGTATAAAATGAATATTTAATGGATATATACAATATTTTAATCCTTAATACTATTCTGGAAATTATTTACTTATAACTACATGGGCAATCATTTTTCAAACCAGTTCATTTTGGACTCATGTACCAAACATCGGCAAAAACATCTGATATGAATTAACATTATTAAACAATTATTATAACATTATAATATGTGATATGAACTGAATAATAATCTTTAAAGGAGGTCCTTAGGCAATTATAAATTGACCAAAGTTTATTATTCAGGAATATAAAGAAACGAACAAGACAAGTCAGACTTGAGGTAAGGGATCCTACTCCTCTCTTTCTTTTTAAGTACACTCTTTTATGTCATTCCTTTTAAAGATCATTTTCTTGTTGTTAGGATGTTATTTTATATTAATCTTACTGTAATTTTTATGTTCATATGATTAGAGACCCTATTCTCTCTCATCAATCCATTTTGGATGTTTTGAGTGGCGCCGTTAGGCTGCCGAATTTTCGTAAGAGATCTAACCACTCTCTTTCTTTTTAAGTACTCTCCTTTATGTCACTTCTTTTAAGATCCAATTTGTTATTTTGGGGGATGTTATTTTATATTCTTATTTATGTAAACATTATGTTAATATGATGAGATACCCTATTTTATCTCATCAATCCATTTTTGTATGTTTTATGTGGCGCCGTTAGGCTGCCGAGTTTTCATAAGGGATTTTTCATCTCACTTTTATTCCTGTGAGATTTATGCTACATTTGCCACAATTTATTTGAGTGGTGTATGTAATACCCATTATTTTACTCATTGTGTAATATAAATTCATTTATGAGTATTTATATCAATGTTGTATTGTCCTTCTTTCACGGGGTGTATGTTTTGAAAGACACCCATGTCGGTAAGGGAACCTTTCACCCTCCTCTTTTTAAAAGACTTATTTTGTTTTGTCTTTTCATTCACATACTATTATGTTGGGATATGTTCTTCTATATCCTTATTGATTTAAATTTTATATCCATGTGATGAGATACCCTTTTTATCTCTCATCAACTCATTTTCTAAATTTTGTAGTGACGCCGTTAGGCTGTCAAATTTTTGCAAGGGAACTTCTTAACCCAAATTTGATTCTTTGGGATAAACATGTAATCCTTGAATATTTCGTTCTATGAATATGTGTGAATAAGCTATTATTGTCTTAAACATAATATCCACTTATACTTGGTGTATTAGTTTGTCACACCTAATTATGTAATTGATTTATCCATAAACATAAGATACCGTCTTTGTATGGGACTTCGTCTCAATCTCCTTTCATTGAGGAATATTTTATTTTATACACAACCTTCTTTTATACGGTGTATAAACCCCTTTAACTTTTACGTTTATCCAAAAGGAATCTTTTTTATACGAAGCATTTTAAAAAATGACAAAAGAGAGTGTTTTTGTCATACATATGCGGCGACAATGAATTCTCCGTCGCCGTGACCATTATTTGAGTTTCGGCTTCCTCTAGAAGCCATACCTTCTTTTTAAAAGAAAATTAAATACCATGTTTTACTTTTCTTTTATTTTGGTGTTGAAAATGGTTTTCATAATGTTTATATATCAATGTGTTGTATTGATATCTTGTGATTGAAAAGTGGAAATGTTATGTTTCCTTTATGCATGTTTTATGTGATACGATTATGTTATGGTTCTTGGGAATTATTATGAATATGGGTGGTTCTGTGATAAACTAAGGGCGGGTGAGCCCGATATAGCTCTCCAATGCATTGGGTAACGTGAAGGAGTGAAAATTTAAAGTTTCTCCAAAGATATTTACAGAATATACTGTGGTGGGTATTCCAAACGTAACCAAGAGGGTTACTCCCTACGTAAGAATGTTATGAATGCCTCAAGTTACCTTTATGTCTTATGACTTCTATGATTTATTCATGATTTTTTGAGATATGTTAAAGTGCTTATACTTTATGGGTAATGTATGATTTCATTCTTATGTATATATATACTCATGTTTCCTTTCCATACTTTTTATAACCCCTACTGAGATTTTTATGTTCATCCCATGTTTTTTTTGAAATGTTTTTTATAGGTCAAGGGAAAGGTACATGATATGATGACATTTTCAAGGAAGTGTCAAGAAAGAATCCATGTTTTATTTTAAATATGTTTCCATTGATGGGAAAAAATGAATACTATCTCTATGTAACCACTTTGTTTAAATGTGGAATGTAATGAAAGTTTTATGATCTAATTCTCTAAAACTCTAAACCTGAAAGGATCCTCAATTTGTAATCTTTTATTAACTCAAGATTAAGTAAGGTTTAAGGCTGGGGCCTTATAGTTTGTATCAGAGGACGGTTTAGACAACTTTAGGGATTATGAGTTTTTCTTAGACACATGATTAGTCCCAATATCTATTATTTCAGTCAAATCCTTTTTTTATAACTTTTTTTAGGTCAAGTAAAGTCAGTTACGAATGGATGGAGAAGGATTTCAAATGTCATTCTTATATCTTACTGATGACATGATTGCAATAATTATTTCAAAGTCATATTCAGATTATTGTGAAACTTTTTCTAGCATACAACTCACTTGCAAGAAGTTGTTTGAGATATCAAACACCTCCACTATACCTCGTTATCATCGTGGATCATGGGTTGTTTTTAGACAAATACTATTTTCACAATATTCCCATATTTTCAAGAAAGGTAAATATTATCAAGGTATTTGCAAATATTTTACCTTATCACAAGAATTTGAATCATATTATGATTTTAAAAATGGTGCTGAGGAAGGTGGCCCTTGAACAACCTATTTATATTTGATTTTAAAATATAGTCTCTCAGCACAAAGTTATGGTAGTTTAAAAGGACCAATAATAGGAAGTTTCAACTCAAATTCTATCCGACTATTTTATATAAATCATGTCTTATCAGATGTTTTGAAATTATATGTCATACATGATTATTTTCCAAAACTATTTTTCTGTGAACAACCATATGACCCATGTTGTACAAGGTGTATTTGGATGGAGGAATCAAATGATTTTGAAAGATCTCTAAATCATTAGTGTAATGCATGAGACTTCTACTTATGTGAGAAAGATGACGATGAAACCGAGCGGACGCCCTGATCAAGGTATGATGTTATTCATTTTGGGAATCGTTTTATTTTATCTTATGGTGGTGAAATAAGACTTCAAGAATTAAGATGTTTATATTATAATGAATTTGGATGAAAATGAGAGGTATAATAAAACTATTGAGGTTAAAACATGTTAGGGTTATTTTTGGAATTTTATAAAAAGGACAACACGCAAACCGTGTGACAACCCGTCATGTCGGACAAAGCTGCGGGAATCGAACCCACTACCAAAGTGTGACTGGTATTTATCGCCTACCACTAGACTACGTGAAGTCCCTGGTTAGTTTGACTGATTCTTTTTAGTTAGATGATTTTATAAATTAAGAGTAAGTTGATTTTGGGTTATCTATGGAAATTTATTAACCTATTATGAAGGATATGTGATTAGGTTAATTACTTTTCAATATGAGACATTAAGAGAAACTGATGTTGTTTGGAGATAAATGTTACGATTTAACTTGGAAGACTATGTGACTAAATCCTTCAAATATTTCTGTTTCAATCTTAGTTTGGTTTACATTGAATAATTTTATGGACAAATTGTTTATCAAATGGTCCTCGTTGAACTTTGGGTTTTGTTGGAAAAATTTTGAGATTAAGAATAGATTTTATTTTTATAAAGGGTTATCTTTTTCTGGATTATCTGATCTTGTACTAACCTTTTTGGTTTTGGTTTTGGATAAAGTCTAAAGACTTGAGAAGTATATAGTTCTCTTTTGTGGATTAGGTGATTCTCTAGAAGTTGATTATAGTACTCTTAATGTGAATAAGTCTTCCTAAATACTCATCTTTTGGAGAAAATATGAGTTTGTGTAAGGAATCTAATAAAAGTTGAAAGTCAACATGATAAGTGATTATGTTTCCTTATGAATAATTTCCTCAATAAAAATTAACTTAAAACAAAAATGTTTTCTATTAACTTTTCCTACTCGGGAATCGAATACCTTTTAACCCATCACAACTTTGTGATTTTCTTGTGGTTAACTTTCTCCTAAACATGTTTTCTATCACTATCCATCAGAAAATGACCCTATGTTTTCTCCTCCATGTCCATGTTTTCCAACATGGAATCCTAGTATGGGTTAACTCGGGTGACCTCTGTACTTATCTTTCTTCATTTTAAAGTGATTTTTTTACCGACTCTCATTCCAATGTGGGACTTTCAAGGATGTTTCCAAGCCCAAATTTAAAATTACGAGGACGTAATTCCCAAAAGGGGGGAAGGGTGTAACACCCCAGGTAAATAAAGAATACGAAATTTTCACATTTATCCATATTTGTGAATAAAATATTAATATAACTTTAAAGGGGATGCTATGCTTGATGGCGTACACAATACACAACAACGAGTTTCTTGGGAATCTTATGTAGCACTCTAATAATAAAATAATATTATTTTAAATGGTAGTTAACGCCTAGCCATTGTAATGGGAGGAATGAACAGAACTAACTACCAAATTATTATATATGTTTGTAAAATATTTTTACTCTTTACAATAAATGTTAGAGGATTAAAAATGCGAATGAATCCAATTTTAAGCGTAGACATTCTAATATTCTTTAAAAAGTCGATTAACTGCATTTTGAAGGAGAACCTCCTTTAAACCCACTTTTTGACAATTTTATGTGTTATATTTGACAAAATAAAATTCTTATTTAGAATTGGGACATCAAAATTTACTTTGTGTAAAATTTTGGTATCTTTCCTATAAAATTCATTTTTTTAATGAATAGTGAAAAATGTTGTATTTTAATTCAAAACCTCTTTTTAATATAATTCATCTATATGATTAGATTATCTTTTGAATTGTTTTTAAAGTAAAATTAGAATATATTTTTACTATTTAATCCAATAGTGGTCGTTGGAATTAATTTCACATTGAAATTGGACTTAAACTAGTGTCAATATTTTGATACTTATTGTTTCATAAAACACGTTATTTGCTCTGACAGCGGGAATTAATTATTAAATTAATTAATGAAACTTTTATGTTTTTAATTGTTTAAAATAGGCTTCATTTTTGAATTTGGTATATCAAATATAGCTTATGGTGAAGTTTTGGTTTTTTTCAGGAAAACTTCAATTTTTGATGAATAGTGAAACCACTATGTGGTACTTAAGAAACTGATTTTTTGTTTAAATGAAATTTTACCACCTCTTTGTTTTGAATTTCAAAAAATCTGACATACATGGTTGTCATTAAGAAGTAAAATGTGGTTCAATGGGATTAAAATAATTTTTTGGTGAATAGTAACTTTTATGTTTTTAATCACGATTTGGGGTAATTAGTGTAGTTTAAGGTAAAAATAATGTTTTATTAATATGAGATAAGATTGAAACATTTCCTACCATAATTATATGTGTCATGGAAGACTAAGACAATCCATGGGTCAACTTGGGGACCCCATGGAGCCACATTGGGTGGGAAATGACATAAATAACTTTTTATTTAATGTTAAATAAAAATGACACAAACATGAGATGTTTTACTAAAACAATTTTTACATGGGGGTATACAAGTCATATTTTTGACTATAAATATTCATTAGAAGTCTAAAAATAATACCTAAATCATGATTGTTTTTTAAAATTTATATACATTAAATATATTAAATTATTTATGACATCTTGATGATGCAGCGATTACCTCATTAATAAAGGATTTAAATAAAATGAAAAGATAATGTAAAATATATGACCTACCCATGTCCAAAAACTATTGGATGGGTATATTTCAAACCCTTATCACCTTATCCTGAAATTATATCAATGTGGGACCTTTTAAATCCGACACTCATTTTAAAATAAAGGAACATTTCTTTACATTCCAAGGGTGCCCCTCCTCTCCTCTTATAAAAGGCCCCCACCTCTACCTCATTACCCACACATCCAAATCCTTTGGATCAGCCCAAAACCTGCCCATTTTGTATCTCCACATCCCTATATAACTCCTTGAAGCCTCAAATTGGGCATAAGTCTTCCCAAGGAAGCCTTTGAACTCAAACCAAAGGGAGTTACCCAATTTTATGGTAATGTCTTCACTTGAGTCCTTTTGTTTTATTTTGCTTCTCCAACCCCCTAAAATATTTTTATTAATTTATTTTGTGACAACTACAGTATCTTAAATATAATAAGATGTTGTATAAGAAAGATTCATGCCACACTTACACACACCTTCGTCTAATGGTAAAAAAACATACTGTTTTTTGTGGTTGGCGATTTTCCGCCTCACGAAACGATGATTGTTCAATATTCTTTTAACACCTTTAAAGGTGGCCATTATTATGTCACTGTATTTTATATATTATATATATGGTATTTATTTTTACTATATTCTTATGTATTTTATATTTTAAACATACCTTTATTCTTTTCATGTTGTGTAAATACGATAATTTCATATGAGGAAGTGTGGACTACCACCCCCTCAAGTGATGTGACTCGTACATGCAATACATGGAATGTAAAAAGAATGAAATTAATGAACATATGTGACATATATAAAATATATATTATAATGGAATTATAATATATATATATATCATTTATTTTTAATTCCATAAATATGACAAAAAAATGAAAGTAGCGTTCATGCGTACGTACGACCTACCGTCTCCATGAATGGTGATTTTCGTTTTTTATCTCCAAATGATAAGGAATATTATAAAATTAATATGTACTGGATATATATGATATTTTAATCATTAATAATATTATGGAAATTATTTACTTATAATTACATGGGCAATCATTTTTTAAACAAGTTCATTTTTGACTCATGTACTAAACATCGTAAAAAACGTCTGATATGAACTAACATTATTGAATAATTATTATAACATTATAATATGTGATATGAACTGAATAATAATCTATAAAGGAGGTCCTTAGGCTATTATAAATTGACCAATTTTTATTATTCAGGAATATAAAGAAACGAACAAGACAAGTCAGACTTGAGGTAAGGGATCCTACTCCTCCCTTTCTTTTTAAATACACTCTTTTATGTCATTACTTTTAAAGATCATCTGTCTTATTATTAGGATATTCTTTTATATTACTCTTACTGTAATTTTTATTTTAATATGATGAGAGACCCTATTCTCTCTCATCAATCCATTTTGGATGTTTTGAGTGGCGTCGTTAGGCTGCCGAATTTTCGTAAGAGATCTAACCCCTCTCTTTCATTTTAAGTACTCTTCTTTATGTCACTTCTTTTAAGCTTCTATTTGTTATGTTGGGGGATATTATTTTATATTCCTCTTTCTGTAAACTTTATGTTAATATGATGAGATAACCTATTTGATATCATCAATCCATTTTTGTAAGTTTTAAGTGGCGTCGTTAGGCTGCCGAGTTTTCATAAGGGATTTTTCATCTCACTTTTATTCCTATGAGATTTATGCTACATTTTCCACAATTTCTTTGAGTGGTGTATGTACTTCCCATTATTTTACTCATTTTGTAATATACTTTCATTTATGAGTATTTACATCAATGTTGTTTTGTCCTTCTTTCACGGTGTGTATGTTTCGAAAGATACCCATGTCTGTAAGGGAACCTTTCACCCTTCTCTTTTTAAAAGACTTATTTTGTTATGTATTTTATTTCACATACTATTATGTTGGGATATGTTCTTATATATCTTTATCGATTTAAATTTTATGTCCATTTGATGAGATACCCTTTTTATCTCTCATCAACTCATTTTATGAATTTTGTAGTGACACCGTTTGGCTGTCAAATTTTTGCAAGGGAACTTCCTAACCCAAATTTGATTCTCTGGGATAAACTTTTACTCCTTGAATATGTCGTTCTATGAATATGTTTGAATAACCTCTGATTGTTTTACACTTAATATCCACTTACACATGGTGTATTCATTTTTCACACATAATTATGTAATTGATTTATCCTTAAACCAAGGATACCGTCTTTATATGGGACTTCATCTCAATCTCCTTTCATTGAGGAATATTTTATTTTATACACAACCATATTTTATATGGTTTATAAACCCCTTTGACTTTTACATTTGTCCAAAAGGAATATTTTTTATACGACACATTTTACAAAATGACAAAAGGGAATGTTTTTGTCATACGTATGCGGCGACAACAACTTCTCTGCCGCCGTGTCCATTATTTGAGTTTCGACTTCCTCTACAAGCCATACCTTCTTTTTAAAAGAAAAATAAATTCATGTTTTACTTTTCTTTTATTTTGGTGTTGAAAATGGTTTTCATAATTTTTTTATATCAATGTGTTGTATTGATATCTTGTGATTGAAAAGTGGAAATGTTATGTTTCCTTTATGCATGTTTTATGTGATATGATTATGTTATGGTTTTTGGGCATTATTATTGAGACGGGTGGTTCCATGTTAAACTAAGGGCGGGTGAGCCCGATATAGTTCTCCAATGCATTGGGTAACACGAAGGAGTGAAACATTAAGGTTTCTACGAAGAGATTTAGGGAGTATACTTTGGTGGGTATTCCAAACGTAACCAAGGGGGTTACTCCCTACGTAAGAATGTTATGAATTCCTCAAGTTACCTTTATGACTTATGATTTCTTCGATTTATTCATGATTTTATGAAATATGTTAAAGTGATGATACTTTATGGGTAAAGTGTGATTTCATTCTTATGTATATATGTACTCATGTTTCCTTTACATACTTTTTATAACCCTTACTGAGATTTTTATGGTCATCCCATGTTTTTTTGAAATGTTATTCACAGGTAAAGGGAAAGGTACATGATATGATGATAGTGTCAAGGAAGTGTCAAGAATGAATCCATGTTTTATTTTAAATATGTTTCTGTTGATGGAAAAAATGAATAGTATCTTTATGTAACCACTTTGTTTAAATGTGGAATGTAATGCAAGTTTTATGATTTAATTCTCTAAAACTCTAAACTTGAAAATATCCACAATGTGTAATCCTGTATTAACTCAAGATTAAGTAAGGACTAGGGCTGGGGCCTTATAATTACATGGGTGAGATAGAGGTTTTCTTGATCATAGGTAAGAATGGGTGCACACAAGGCATTCATGCTAGTAGGTAGAAATCCATAAAGAAGTTGGTTATACACTCTTGTGTGAGGAGTCTCATGAGGCTGTATAGAGTCCACTACCACCCCTTATGCCTTTTCTGTCCTCAGGAAGATTAAATTTTTTTTATTAAGAATAATGTTGTAGAAAGAAGGTTCAATATGGGATTTTCGAGTGGAAAATATTGTTTCTCTATAATACATTATTTGCATATAACACAAACCATACAGAATCCCACAATTTATTACATAAATTTTCATTACATTGTAAAAATAGAGGATTTTTAAAGGTTTTGATTATTGAAAATAAGGTATAAATTACATAAAACAAAATCAAATCTTATAAATTCACTTGAATACATTTTCATGGGTTGACCCAAAGTTACTATAACAATATCTTATATCCTAGGTATATATATCCAAGGAAATGGGTCAGCATGAATCCTATAAAGGGAATAAGAAAGGGAGGAAAAAGGCTTCTTATCAAGGGATATATCAATAAGAACATGAGGAATTACAATAATTAATGAAAAGTGGAATATCATAATAACAAGAACGTGAATCATAACATGGAAATTTTGTTACAAAATTTAAATGAGACATTCATAAGAATATCACCACAATTTATCACTATAGTGTCATAAATAAAAATTATAATGATTATTCGCTGAGGTATCACAAAACATGTTTCATCTAGAGATTAAATTCTTTATGAAATGCATTGGAGTGAAAAAATAGAACACAATTCATGAGTCTTAATTTCATTTGAGCTAGATATAGCATACTAAATCATTTCATTAATAACCCATGGATAATAATGAATGAGTTTCTTATCAAAATCCTGGCATATACAATTTCTTAATGATATGATCATTTTTTCATATTTAACCAACAAAATAAAATGTGGGTTTCATATATGTAAATAACCAAATAAAAAGGTCTTAATTAATTCTATTCAAACTCCCATTTAATGTATAAGAGGTTTGGATATTAAAATAAAATGGAAATGATAATTTCTTATGTGAAAGGGAGAAATTTGAGAAGTAAATTTAGCAACAAAATGATTATAAATAATGGTTTTATAAAAGGGTAAAACGAGATGGGGCATGGGTCAGAAATTGATAAAATACTATTCTTATTGTAAAGGGATTATAAAATGTGGAAAAAATGATTTCTTGGGTGTTTATAATACATACCAAAGAAAGTGAAATTGAAAGGAAAAGAGAAGTGGAGATTTCCCATACCATGAAGAGTTGTTCTTAAAACATGATGATAAAATTGTGGTGGTTTAAGGGAACATTAGGGGGAATCCATGTGAGTTTAAATAAAAATAAAATCATGAAGGATTTATATTTAGTGAAGTTAAATGGTTAAATGGGTAGGTATTTATAGAGAAATTGGAGGATTTGTTTAATAATTTCCAAAAATAGGCCAACAAAATCGAGGTTGTGGAAAATGTAAAACAATATACTAACCTGTATTTTATCTCATGGTTTTTGAAATTGGGGTATAATTTTATGATATTAAAATCCACCAAAACCAAAAACCATTTTTAATACTTCATTTGGCATGGAAATGAAAATATTCCTCCATGTAATGTTTTAAAAAATATTTTTTTTGACATGAGAAAGTCACATATTGTTTTAAAAATTGATTATGATGTATTAAAATAATTAATATTAGTAAAATAAATTATTTATATCTTGGGTTGTTTTTAATTAATTATTACATAATTAAAACAGAAATATGAAGTGATAAAATATTCCATAAACCCAAAATATTATGTTTTTCATTAAAAAAATGTATTATTGATAATTATCATAAATTCACCCTATCCTAATTAATATGTTCATATTTCAAATATTTTTTTTAATGAATATTTCACTAAATATGATTATTTTATCATTTAAATATTATAATCCTTATTTATTTTAAAATAGATCTTTTTAAGGAGGTGTTCAATTTCTGACACTTAAACTATTTACTAGGCCAGTGTAAAATTATTTTATAATTTATATTTTTGTTAGAGTTTTTAAAATAAAATTTTATTAAAAGAGATATTATTTAGAGTACAAGAGTTTAAAATAAAATTTTATATATTTTCTAGTAAAACAGAAAAATGTTTCATTTGCATTACAAAATCAATGGGGAATTTATGGAATGAACATTTTATTTACACAAAGGAAATTTCAATTTATGAGACTAAGGAAAATACATGAAATCCCTTTTCACTCCCATGTTCTCCCTAAGGGAGAGGTGTTCAATGGTCATAGTTTTATGGGGGGGGGGGGGGTTTCCTTACATCGATCAACTAGTAATATCCACTAACTTGAACATATCCCACAAGCTATTTTTTTGAAGATTCACTTATTGAAGCTCAGCTTGGGCTTGTTCAGGGGTAGACTCCAGTGACAATACCAACCTCCCATGTTCTAAAAAGTGGATTCAAAATGAAATGAATCTACTATTTGTGGCCATCTATTATTCTTTCTATATCTATTAACAATTGTCATTACTACTTATATACACTATTTATAATGAAAAAATTATCAAACAATTGTATAGTTTCAGATGATCATATTGACCAACAATCATATTGACCAATTATCATATAACGGTCGAGTCCCAATGGTCTCATTTACCTTTATACCTTATAAGTAAAAATTACTTATTTTAGAAAATCACTAAAATTTATACAATTTTACATTTTCATTACATAATAAGTTAATAAATTTACTAATATTTTTTTTCATTCTTATAGAATTTTTTTGGGGGATATGATTCAAGAAAAATTGTGTGATACATATATTACCTTTTTAGGTATTCAATTTTTTTTCTGTTACAATGTTTGGAATTTTAATTGGTTTCATAGAAGAATATGGTCATAATCATTGTTAATGATATTTTTTATATCTATTTATTTTTTATTCTTATAAAATTATATGATATTTGATAGTAATTTATTATAAAAACAAATATAATTTAAAAAGTCCGTGTCATTACATTATTTCCCTTTTAATAAATTTTATACCGAAAATTTCAACTTATTCTCTTGGTTGAGAAAAGATGTGGGTAATTATTTCTCATTGTATACTCTGGTTCCAATGCTGCTTATTCATATTTATAGTTCATACACAACACATTTATAGGGTGGGTTGTATTATTGTATAGAACCCGGTATCTATAGTCCAAGATTTCCAGTGGATGATCCTCATAAGAGAGGTTATGTTTCATTTGTACCACCTCCAGATTTTGTAAATGCAAGGGATCAGAAATGTAGTTACTCAAAACAGATTTGTGGAACACATCAAAACATGAGAATGTTTTGGTGGAAGTCCTAGCTAATTGGAAAAAATTATTATGCGATGAAGGATTTGAAAGGGGCCAATAAACCTTGGGATAATATTTCATTTCTTTCCAAATCACATGACTATCTTCCATCGTGATATTCAAAGGAATATTTTGTCTCCAATATCAAACTCTATTTCCCTTTGATGGTTGTCAACGTATCTCTTCTTCCATATATGAGAAGCCTTTATATGTTTCTGGATAGTGTGATCCTTTTATATCATCTATAATGAAATATCGATCCCTATTATATTTACCTCACTAAATTCATCCCAGAATGTAGAAGTTTTACATCACTTCACATATTCAATATCATATGGTAACAGTTGAATACTTGAGTGGAAGTGGGTTTTGTATTGAAAATGAACCACGGGGATATATTGATCCCATCCAGCATTAAACTACATTGAGAATCTTATCATAATTTATTTAAGTTCCTAAATAGTTCTTTCAGAGTGGATATCCATTTTTGGGTGATTGGTCGTACTGAAATTCAATTCGAAATTTAGAGGATGTTGAATATTTCTCCATAATTTAGAAGTAAACATTGGATCATGATCAGAAACTATAGAATTTGGACCCAATTAAACCTCACCACTTCCATTATGTATATATCAATATGTTTTTCAGGAGATAAATCTTCCCCAATAGAAAATAAATGGGTAGTATTGGTGATATTATCCACTATAACTCAAAACACATTGTTTCCTTTTGATGTATTTTGGAGACTAGTGATGATGTCTATTTTGAAATTGTCTCACTTACATATTCGTATGGGTAGTTGTTGCAATACACCTTTAGAAATTTGTTTCTATCCCTTCAATTTCTAACATACCATGCACCTTGATGTTTAGTTGGAAACCTCCATTTGATAACAACTATGGAATCATGCATTTTTATTACAAAACTTTTCAATACATGGTGCAAACATATGATCTTTTAATGTTTAGTTTCTCAGAAATATGGTATATTATACATGAAAACATAAAACATTCTTCAAAATCCACATGAATACATATTCTTGGGTTCAAAATTATTTACCTCAAATGAATCTCATATCCTAAAAAAATACATCAAAGTAAAGGGGGGAACATCAATCCCATTAAGGGAATTAGAAAAGGAGAAAAAAGCATGCGACCTAGAGATATATCAAAAAAAAACATGAGTCGTAAAAATAAGGAATGGACAAGAAGCATATCATAATAAAAAGAACTTGAATCATAAAATATATATGTGGCTACGATATTTAAATGAGATATTTATAAGAACATCACCATGGTTTATCACCAATGTGTTATAAATGAAAATTAGCAAGGTTATTCACCGAGGTACTATAAAACATGTCATCTCAAGAGATTAAATTCTTTACCCAATGAATTGAAGGACTTTAAAGGGGAAAAATTCATATTCATTAATTTCATATTTGAAAAATCGATCATAAAAACCCATTTCATTAATAGCCCATGGAGAATAATTAATGCTCTTCTTATCCAAATCATTCCATACAAAAGGGCACTCCACCTTCTCTCCAATTCACACATTCCAAGCAATTTTTCTCGTCCAAAACCTGCCCAAATACCCTCTAAACTATCCTAACTTCATCCTTGAGGACTTATTTTAGTCATAAAGCCAACCTAATGAGCCCTTTTGATCAAATCAAAAGGAATAACCCGAAGAAGAGGTTAATATCTCACCATATCTTTCAAGTTCCATTCTTATTCCACTTCCTTTTTCTTTTTTGTTTCCATTATAAAATAATAACTACTATATCTTCTATATACTATGATGTAGTTATAAATATGGTAAAACCAAATTCATTATTCTATTTATCCTTTTAATGAAATGTCACCATACGTGCGTACGTACGGCTTATCGTCTCCACATCATCATGTAATTTTTATTCAATACATTATTATTTTTATGGGTATAATGATGATTTTTAATTGATGTACAAAATAAATATAACCTGAAAATGATTTTTTATATATGATATACCATCCAATTATATATTATTTTGATATCAAAATAATTATATTGTTGCTCGTGCGTATGTACAGATTACAATCTCCACAAACGCGATGAGATTCATTCCCTGTCGTATCCATTCAAGACTATCATTAATTAGATGATTTAAAATAATGTTTAAATACTTGATATAATGCTGGATATGAATAAGATACATCCCATCAATAACAAATATGACTCTCATAACAATGAATATAAATGAAAACGAACCCGTTAACACCCGAAACAACGATAATACAAAGATATAATTAAAAAAGCATTATTAAAAGATCATATATGATATAATATTAATGTATATGATTATTTTATAATTTAATAAAAATTATTTAAACACTATAAAGGAGGTTAACCTACCTTAAACCAAGAAAAATTACATGGTAAGGGTTAATTTCACAATCTCTTTATTAGCCAAGGTTGTTTTTAAGTAAGTATCTACCAGGACCTCTTTATCATCCACATCCATGTTTCATAAAAATGCATATGAAAACATTTTTAATTATTAATAGACAATGGGTTAAAGTAATTTATACCCTAATTTGAACTTATATGTTTTTGAATGTAATCTTTCAGTCATTTTCCAAACAAGGTACTTTTTGACCTTTTTTATAAATTTATGTTAAGAATGTTTTTTTAAATTATACGGCGAGTGCGGCTATTTTCTGCCGTTATAACATCATTGAAGCTTCCCTTACAAGATTATAATAATATTTTCAAAATATATGTTTTCTTTATAATAATGTGTCTCTTAAATGAATTGTAAACAGAAAGAGATATTTCTCTAAAAAGGTTTTGATTTCATCTATGTCAACATATTTTGATGGATTTTAAGCTTATTTGATGTTGATTCATCATGATACAAATCCTTTATTTGGTATTGATGGTTTTGTGATATGTTTTACTATGTATGTGTTATTTTTATAAAATTCATGGTTTATAGATAAAGTATTTAAATTTCAAATTCTAGTTTTAATATGAATGTTTATGTTATGTTTAAACCATTTCATATGAGGAATCCATTGGACATAGTAAGTTAAAGGTGGAGCCCGCTATAGCTCCTCGATGCATCAGTAGGACTCACGAGACAAACTTGTGTCTTATCACAAAGCCCTGACAAAATATTATTTAATGTCTTGGCACAAGGCCTTGACTTTGTGGTTATGAAAGTCTGGCATTATGCATTCCATCATTATGAAAGTGCCTATTGATATAGCATGTGATTATATGACTAGTAGAATATTCATGTGAGTTAGTAAATGGAATTATTCTGATTTTATCTTTGCCATATTATGATGAAGTTCAATTATAAAAGGGTTTTGTTTTAGTTTTATACATTACTGTAAGTGTTTATACTTATTTATGAAAGTTTCCACTATATTGTTATACTTACTGAGCATCTGAGCTCACCCTTTCTATGTTTTATTTTTCCTTGGATGCGAAGAAGTATATTAGGACTGACATGCATGGATAGTATATAGGATCTTAGTGTTGTTTATGGAAAAAAATTTGTTGTAGTTTTCCATTTATGATGTAATGTTAACATTATGAATGTATCAAGTATTTCCAAGGCTACTAAGCTAATCGGTCTTTAGAGACATGATCTTTTGTGATCATGCCAATTTTATGTAATAATGCACAGATTCTGGGTAACTGGGGTTGGGGAATTATAGTTGGTGTTAGAGAAAGTTTAGTACAAACCATAGAATCTAGATTTAGATAAACTCTGATTATAGCACATTACCATAAGATAGAATTTGAGAATTTGTATAAAAGAACTTCCCAGAATTTTGGTATTGTAGAGATTTTTTGAGTTTTACAAGCAATACATCCCTGTCTGGATACAAGTAGGTAGAGGCGACTCTAGAATAGATGTACCTAGGGGTAAAACCTGAAAACACCGCTTTGAGCAAGACTCGAATAGGAACTGGTGCAAGACAACAGGCCTTGCTGCACTCTTTGTTACGACACTCTTGAGGGATATGCTTAGGATAATTCACATTTCTTTACAAACCATTATGAAGGGTTTATGAGTATATACTACCTCAATGAAAACAATTTTACGATTATGGATTATATCCATAAACTATTCAATTTATATTAACTGTTTTACAAGTTTGGAATTATGTATTTCGATTCATAAACTAATATAGATTATGCCATTATATAGAAATGAAACCTAGTGGAAGGAATGGAAACCGTATCAACGCACACACTCTACGTAGGGATTTCCCTCCTTCTCAAGATAATTAAAGTGGAGCTAGTGATGCAACTAGGGATGAGTAGCTAATCACCATACTGGGACAACTCACTCAGGTTATGAATAATAACCTTACCCTTATAGAGCACCCTGATCCATAACATGGAGGATCAATGTTAAATCACTTCATGAGGAAACAACCACCAACATTCAATGGGGGTACAAATCCATTAGTATCAGAGCAATGGAAAAATTAATTAGAGAAAATATTCCATTCCTTTGGGTGTAGTGAAAGGGAAAACGTAGTCATGATAGTTTACCACCTCACTGGAGATGCTGATCAATTTCGGTCATTAATTCAAAACACAGAAGAAGAAGATGAAGTGCCAAATATGGAATGTAGGGAGTTTAAAGAAATTTTTGTAGAAAAATAAATTTTTCATGACCGTCGATCAGATATGGAAAGATAATTTCTGAGTTTGAGGAAAAAGGAGGATGAGAATGTCGCAAAGTATGAAGCGAACATTACAAGGTTAACGAGGCATGCTGTAGATTATATACGTAACCCAAGAAGTAAGATTGATCGAATATTTGATGGGTTAAAACCATTTCTGCATCGACCATTAGTCTCACAATCCTTCTCGTCATACAAAGATATTGTCTAATGTGCTATCAAGATAGAAAAATAATTCTCTAAGTCTTACGACATTAAAGAAAAGAAAGAGAAGAAGAGATATGTTGAACACTATAGAAATGGAAATAAGAGGAATAAGGGAAAAGTATAATATCCATCCTGCAGTAAATGTTGGAAGAAACACCCTGGTACTTTCCTGAAGGGAATGGGAGTCTATTACAAGTGCGATGAAAAAGGCCACCAAGATCGGGATTGCAAGGGGAAGAAAGAGGAAATCGATGTTGAATGCTGCAATTATAGAGAATGGGGGCATTATGTGAATAAATGTCCTAAGAGTTAGGGAATATTACCTTAAAAAAGGCCAAGCTTAAGCTATCACTACTACTGAGGTTGAAGCTCCGAAAGACACAGTGGTAGGTAATTTAATGGTTTTCTCATGTTTAGAAAATGATTTATTTGATTTTGGATCATCGAATTGTTTTATAACTTCCCAGTTTTCAAAGAAAATTAGATATTTTAAATTTGACTTAATAAGGGAGTTGTTAGTCAAAACTCTTAAGGGAAGTATCATCACAACGATGTTTTTTGAATCTGTCCCCATTAGGGCATATAAATGTTTATCTGCTGATCTCATCATCATACCCATGATTGAATTTGATATAATCCTAAGTATGGACTGGATTTCAGACCATGATACAAAAATTTATTCTAAGAAGAAGGAGGTTACTATTTTTGATGATGATGATAAAGAACATCTTATATTTAGAGCAAAATCGTCACCACCTATTTCTTATCTAGATCCACCCCTAGTAGCTCAACTAAATTCAATTATTTTGGAGGAAGAGAATGAAATAACTGTGGGTGAGGAAAGGAATGTTCAAATATAGGATATACCTATTGTGAAAGAATATGTTGATGTGTTTCCATAGGATTGACTTGGATATCCTCCAGAATGAGAAATTGAGTTTTCCATTGATTTAATTCCTCGTTCAAGGACCATATCGAAAACCCCTTATAGAATAGCTACTGTAGAATTAGTGGAACTAAAGAAACAACTAGAGGAATTGAGTAATAAAGGATTTATTTTCCCTAGTTTTTCTCTATGGGTAGCCCTTGTCCTTTTTGTTAAGAACAAAGATGGATCTACGAGGTTTTGCATTGACTACAAGGAGATCAATGTTGTAAAAATAAAGAAAAAATATCCCTTACCTAACATTGAAGATTTATTTGAACAACTTCATGGACCTCAATACTTTTCAAAGAGTGACTTTCGATCTGGATATCATTAATTGAGTGTGAATAAGGATGACATTCTGAAAACAGTATTTGAAACCAGGTATGAGCATTACGAGTTTACAGTAATGCCTTTTGAATGGACTAATTCACCCTTTTTCTTCATGGATCTAATGAATATATTTTTCATGGAATATCTTGATGAATTCTTAGTTTTATTTATTGATGATTTATTGGTATACTCCAAAATCTACAAAGATCATAAAAGTCACTTGCAAATTATCCTAAAGACTCTAAGAAGGAATGAAATATATGGGAAGTTTAGCAAGTGTGAATTCTTGCTTTACAAGTTATCTTTTCTTGGCCACATTATCTCTAAGGATGGAATCTCTGTTGACCCTTCAAAGACCATGGAAATACAAGAATTGATAGCACCGACGAGTATAACTGAGGTACGCAATTTTATTGGTTTATCGGGTTATTATCGACGTTTTTTCCAAAATTTTGCCCAGTTTTCTAACCCATTAACAAAGCTCACATGAAAAGGGGTTAAATTTGTTTGGAAAAAAGAGTGTGAATAATGTTTTGCAAAACTGAAGAGAAGATTAGTCAATGATCCTATATTGAATATACCATCATGGAATGATGGGTTTGTTGTTTACAGTAATGCTTTAAAGAAAGGACATGGTTGTGTCCTTATACAGAATGATAGGGTTATTTCTTATGCATCACGACTGCTAAAAATTCAAGAGAAAAAATATCCTACTCATGATGTTGAGTTAGCAGCTATAATATTTGTTTTTAAGATATGGAGACACTATCTATATGGTAAAAAATGTGAGATTTATAATGATCACAAGTGTTTGAAGTATATTTTCTCACAAAAAGTACTCAACATGAGAGAAAGGAGATATCTTGAACTACTCAAGGATTATGATTTCACTATACAAAACCACCCGAGGAAGGAAAATAAGGTTGCAGATTCTTTGAGTAGAAAGGATCGTGGAGTTTTGACCAATATGAGAGTTGAAAAGGATCCTATATACCTGGATCTAGTAAATATGGATATGGGAATATCCTTAGAAGGAGAAACATCAATACTTTTTCAAATGGTTGCCAAACCATCATTACTAGAATGGATAAAGAGTTCTCAAACAGGTGACGAAGAGTTTCAAAAGAAGATTAAAGCTATGAATGATCAGATATTGAATCACTTTGTGTTTGAAGATGGAATTTTGAAATTTGGGAAGAGACTTTGTGTTCCCGATATACCTGATCTAAAAAGGGAATTGTTGGACGATGCTCTATAACGACCCATACTTTACATACATTGTTAATACTTCAAAATTGAAGCACACTTATTACAACATATGACAAAACCACAAAGGACCGTATAGGTATAGTGTCTTTAGAAACTGGGAAACATAAACAACTAGTTCATAAATCTTCTACAGTGTCTCCCATTTATTTCATCATATCTAGGGTCCCTTTTAGCATATTCTACTTAATATCCATCTTCCTGACCTGGGGAAAAGAAAACATAAAAGGGTGAGCTCAAATGCTCAGCAAGGGCAAATAAAGGAAATAAAAATCATATCATATCTTTATGAAAATCAAAACCTGCAAAAGAGATCATAATATCTTAACATGGAATAAATCATAGAAGTGAAAATGAGATCCCCATAATCATAACATAAAACTTGAAACTTTGTGGCATGCACACATAATCATGGAAAATCATTTCTTGTTAGTCATGACTCATTGCCAAGACTATCTTAGTGGACAAAGTCCCTTTCTGAACCGAGTTCACTCCTCGTTTCAGTCCTGTATCACTGAACCGAAATAACCTTCCGTTCCAGCCATGTCTATCTCATGAGATATAAAATCATTACCCAATGCATTGGAGGGAGATATAGGTCCCACCCATCTTATAATGAATCCTTTCTTATGTGTGCCACATAATCATAAATCATAATTTATCGCATAACCCATGTAATAAAAATGGGATTCTTAAACAACATGACATCATAAAACAATTCATATAAGATAAAGGAATTCATAAAAATATTTCCATCACAACATAATCAAATCCATGTAATAATAGGGATAAAAACAGAACCCTTTATTATCTTAGATGGAAAATAATTTTGATAAAACACTTGAACTTCATTCTTGAGGAAAATATCCTTTCTTCTTCAAAAACATTTTTCCTTTCATAACATGTCATACAACTTTAAAATAAAAGAAGTTGATTAAAAATAATCTTGAAAACTTGTAAAGGAATCTTCTTGGAAATAATGTTTTAAAAATCCATTCAAGCCGTATAAGTTAAAAAAAACATTCTTCGTACTTTTGTCGGAAAAGTCAAAAAGTACCTCGTATGAAAAACGACAAAAGATTCCTTTAATATCTTTTACAAAAAAACTTACCGAAGGGTAAAATTGGATATAAACTATTGTAGAAGGATGGAAATAATATTACATGTTTAGGGAACATGGATGTGGATGATAAAATACACCCCAGTAATTACCAAAGTAAATACAATCTCGGATAAAAGTGAGATTGTGATATTTCCCTTACCTTAGGTCCGATTTGCTTTATACGTGTCTGAAGCTCCTGTATAATGGTTTAAATAATGTTATTGACTTATTCCAGAATCATACATATTGATTATGATATCATATATGGTCATATTATTAGCTTCTTGTTAGTAATATTTCATTGTTACTTGTTACTCGGGTCTTTATAACTTTTTGTTCTTATGCGTGTTTTGTCGAATAAATTCTTATTCTTATCTTTAGGTTATAGATAATTCATTTCCAGAATGGTATTAGTGTATTATATACCATATTCATTCATTCAATTCATTTATATAATCATTATGAAATGAAGATCATGTAGAACGAGTCACATCACATCGTGGAGACGGTATTCCGTACGTACGCACGAGTGATGATATCGTTCCTATGATCGTGGAATTGTATTGGAGTATATATATATATATTATTTCAGTATCAATATTACTTAATAATAATCATATATAGTTACTCATTACACCATTATACCCATCCTTGTAAGGTGATGGTGGAAAATAGATTACACCACGGCGTGGAGACGGTATTCCGTACGTACGCACGCGCGGTGATTTCATTTTTCCGTAGGATGGATAGAAGGTGAATTAGGGTTGTTTCATATTTATAATAACATATCAGTATGTAAGTAATACTGATGTTATTACTTTATCATGAAACAACTAAAGAAGAAGAAGTTTAAGAAGAAAGAAATTGAAAAGATCGGTAATGGATATTACCTCTTCTTTGGAACGCCTCTTTGAATCCTCCACTTAAGGAACTAAGATTGGTCTTTGGAGAAGACCAGGACCTCTAGGATTATTCTAGGGAAGTGGAGAGGAGAAAATGGCAGGGGTTGGCCGAGCTTGAGTGCTCAAATTGGTGTGAGGAGGAGGGGGAGGAGGTGCCCTTTTATAAGGGAGGAGAGGGGCACCTTAGGAATATCTCAAAATATTATTTTATATTAAAGTCAAAATCGGTTTATAATGGTTCCAAAGGGTCTTATTTCGAAGCTAAAGTGGGGATGGGTAGAAATCCTATCAACCAATAGGATTTAGACAAGTTTAGGGTATTATTTTAACCTTATCAATTAGATTTAATTCTAAGTTAATTAATTTAACTTTTACCGTGTCTTTTTGTTTTCTTTCACTATATGGTTAATACACTTACTATAACATGCCAAACGAACCCCAAATTGTTTATTATTAATATATATATCCTAATCTAAGTCATTTGGCCGAACCTTAGATTTTTAGGAATAAAATAACAATTAATAATATAATATTTTATTTAAAAACTATTTTGTGTCAATTTTGACACTATTTGATATATGATTTTTGTGAAAGTCATAACAGAATTATATGTTCAAACCAAGTTGATTAAATCAACAATAATATTTCATAGAAACCTAGAAAATTAGTGGAATTCATAAAAAGTCTAAAATTACATTTATTTTGGTGTTTATAACATCAATTATGTCAATATTTCATTAATAAGATAATTACTGCATCATCATTGTGTCATAAATAAATTAAATTATTTAATGTCTAAAAATTACAAATAAAATACCCTTATGTAGGAAATCTTTTTAGCTTTATAATGAATATTTATAGTCGAATTTATCTTATGTATAACCCCATATTAAAAATGATTTACTTATTAAACATTGATTTTAACTATTTTAACCCTTCTTTAAATAAATTAATAATAAATGTCCTAATCTAATCCAAGTGGGCCTAAATGGTCATATTTTATTCCTAAGTTTGTTTTTGGTCGAATTACACTTGTCCAATAGAATTAGGACATGTGTTAGGGTAATATTAATATCATATTTACCCTTAGTTACCCTATTTACTATTAACCGCGGTAAAAATAGTAAAAAGTTACTATTCACCAAAAAATTATTTTCATGTCATTGAACCACATTTTAGTCCTTGATATTAACCGTGTCTCTCGGATTTTTGAAATTCCATTCACAGAAGCGGTAAAATTAAGTTTTATGCAAAATTCAGTTTTTAACCTACCACTTAGTGGTTTCACTATTCATCAAAAATTGAAAGTTTTCAGAAAAATACCAAAATTTCACCCTAGGCTAATTTCGATATTCTGAGTCCAAAAATGAAGTCCATTTTGAAAAATAAAATTTATAAATTTTCAAAAAGTGGTTATTACTATTCATAACGACAAGTTTTAATAGCATATTGTTGTTTAGTGAAACTCGGTATTGCGTACGACGCAAGCTATCGAGGAAGGTTGCGATTGCGTGTAAAGCAAGCCAAGCAAGTGTTGTGTAGAAAAATATTCCTTTGATGATTTATATAACATAAAAGTCTCGGGTGTTACATTCTACCCCCCTTAAAAAGAATTTCGCCCTCAAAATTCGTCACTTTGTAACAAACAAATGAGGATACTTCTCCCTCATCATATCCTCAAGCTCCCATGTAGCTTCTTCAAGTTGGTGGTTCCTCCATAAAACTTTCACCAAGAGAGT
Organism: Viscum album; assembly: GCA_963277665.1. Taxonomy (NCBI): domain Eukaryota; kingdom Viridiplantae; phylum Streptophyta; class Magnoliopsida; order Santalales; family Viscaceae; genus Viscum; species Viscum album. Next base: position 2,094,043,857 of record OY728152.1, read on the forward strand.
GGTCTTGTTTCGTAGGACTTTTTCGCTACGATCCAGAATCTCTATCGGCTGTTCTTCATAAGAAAGATCTTGCTCCAGCGGTACAACTTCTGAGCTGAGTACATGTGAAGGATCTTGTATGTACTTTCTTAGGAGAGATACGTGGAACACATCGTGAACTTGAGAGAGATTCGGTGGAAGCGCCAATCGGTAAGCTACCTTCCCAACACGATCCAGTATTTCAAAAAGACCGATATATCTAGGGCTCAACTTCCCCTTCTTTCCAAATCTCATAACCCTCTTCCAGGGAGATATTCGTAAGAACACTTTATCGCCCACTTCAAACTCTAGGTCTTTTCTTCGGTTGTCGGCATAACTTTTCTGTCGACTCTGAGCTGCTCTTATGTGTTGTTGAATAGATCTAACCTTTTCTGCCATTTCATCAACGAGATCAGGTCCTAATAGCTTTCTTTCCCCAACTTCATCCCAGCAAGTTGGAGTCCTGCATTTCTTTCCATAGAGAGCTTCATAAGGAGCCATCTGAATACTGGAGTGAAAGCTATTATTATAAGAAAATTCCACCAAAGGTAGGTGTTGATCCCAACCTCCTTTGAAATCCATAGAGCAAGATCTCAACATATCTTCTAGGGTTTGAATTGTTCTCTCAGACTGACCGTCTGTCTGGGGATGATAAGCAGTGCTGAAACTCAACTCTGTATCCAGAGTATGCTGAAGACTTCTCCAGAACTTCGAGGTAAATCTCGGATCTCGATCAGATATAATAGAAAGTGGTACTCCATGAAATCTTAACACTTCCTTTATATATATCCTGGCAAGCTGATCTAGAGAGGAATCCTCTCTAATAGCAATGAAGTGTGCAGACTTTGTAAGACGATCAACTATGACCCAGATAGCATTATTGCCTTTGGATGTTTTAGGAAGTCCTGTGACAAAGTCCATAGTGATGTTTTCCCATTTCCATTCGGGTATGGGTAATGGTTGTAACATCCCCTTAGACTTCTGTCTCTCAACTTTAACTTGTTGACAAACCAAGCATCGAGAGACATATTCAGCAACATCTCTTTTCATGCCATCCCACCAGAAGTACTCTTTCAGGTCCCTATACATCTTCGTGCTTCCAGGATGAATAGAGAATGAAGAACTATGAGCCTCATCCAGCAGCTCTTTCTTTAATTCGGGGATGGGAGGAACGAAAACCCGATTCCTGAACTTTATTATCCCATCACAATCAAGGTTGAATTCAGGAACATTTCTCACCTTCTTTTGTAACTCGGCATCTTCTTTCTGTGCCTCTTTAATCTTCACATGTATAGATGGTTGAACATTCATTTGAGAAAGATAAGATTTTTCCCCTTCCATTATAATTCCAAGATCCATCCTTTGTAAATCCATAAATATTGGATCTTTTGTGATCCTCATCATGGATAAACTAGCATGGTCTTGTCGACTTAATGCATCTGCCACCTTGTTTGCTTTCCCAGGGTGGTAATGGATTGACCAGTCATAATCCTTAATCAGCTCCAACCATCTTCTTTGACGCATATTCAACTCCTTTTGTGTGAAAATATACTTTAAACTTTTATGATCAGTATAAATATCACACCTTTCACCATAAAGGTAATGCCTCCAAATCTTTAATGCAAAGATTACCACAGCCAACTCCAAATCATGTGTTGGGTAATTTTGCTCATGGATTTTCAACTGTCGTGAGGCATAAGCTATCACCATATCATTTTGCATAAGAACACACCCCAATCCCTTCTTGGATGCATCACTGTAGATCACAAACCTTTCTCCACTACAAGGCAGTGTGAGCACAGGTGCACTGGATAACCTTCTTTTCAACTCCTTGAAATTCTCTTCACATTCCTCTGTCCAGACAAACTTAACTCCTTTCCGAGTCAACTTGGTGAGTGGATTAGATAATCGTGAAAAATCTTTTACGAAACGTCGATAATATCCAGCCAAACCAAGAAAACTTCGGATCTCAGTTACTGTTGTTGGTCTTGACCATCTTTCGATAACCTCTGTTTTTGCTGGATCCACAGATATCCCCTCTTTTGAGATTATATGACCCAAAAATGCAACTTTTTGAAGCCAAAATTCACACTTGGTAAATTTGGCATAAAGCTTCTCTTTTCTCAGGGTCTTCAATATAATTCTCAAGTGATCTTCATGCTCTTCCTTGCTCTTTGAATAGACAATAATATCGTCTATAAAGACTACCACAAATTGATCAAGATAGTCTCTAAAGACTCTATTCATTAGATCCATGAAGATAGCAGGGGCATTAGTAAGACCAAATGGCATCACTATAAATTCATAGTGTCCATACCTTGTACGGAAAGCCGTCTTTGGTATATCCTCCCTTTTGAACCTTAATTGATGATACCCTGAACGAAGATCAATCTTGGAAAAGTATTGAGCTCCACGTAGTTGGTCAAATAAGTCATCAATGCGTGGGAGATGATATTTGTTCTTGATAGTGATCTTGTTAAGTTCTCGATAATCAATGCAGAGTCTCATTGATCCATCTTTCTTCTTAACAAATAGAACAGGTGCTCCCCAAGGTGACGCACTAGGGCGTATGAATCCCTTATCAAGATTCTCTTGGAGTTGCTTCTTCAATTCCTGCAACTCAATTGGGGCCATTCTATAAGGTGTCTTTGAAATAGGCAAAGCACCCGGTACGAGTTCTATTGAAAACTCAACTTCACGATTTGGTGGAAGACCCGGTAATTCCTCCGGAAAGACATCATCAAACTCCCGTACAATGGGCATATTCTTAATCGTGAGTTTCTCACCAACTATTTGAGATAAATAACCTTCATTTAGTGGAATCAATACCCATAAGATGGAAGAAATTTCCACTGGAAGGTTATGTTCATCCTTGCATTGATAGACGATCGTAGGTTGATCTGGAATATGAAATGTGACTTCCCTTCTTTGGCAATTGATATGAGCTCCATGTAGAGAAAGCCAATCCATGCCAAGAATCACATCAAATTCCACTAAAGGAAGGATCACAAGGTTTGCAGGAAGCACTTTCCCACAAACTTCAATCGGAGAAGAATTATAAACTTCTGATGCGACTGTTGTGCCATTAGGTGTTGTCACAGCTAACTCAACATCTAATTGTTGAGGTAATACGGTGATACCCTTAGAAAATTCTTTAGAAATAAAAGAGTGGGTGGATCCAGAATCAAATAAAACATTTGCTACTTTAGAGTGGATGGTAAGTGTACCTTTCACCACATCGTTATCGTACTCCACATCGCTGATAGAAATTGCATGTGACTTTCCTTTGTCTTTAGCCTTAAGAGTTTGTTGACGTCGACCATCATCATCAACCATTGGATTTGGGAATTGATTGGCATAATGCCCCATCTCCTTGCACTTGAAACATTGAAGTGTAGTAGGTTCATTCTGTGTATCCCTTCCTTTGTTTGCATCATTAGACATCTTCTTCCCATTATCACGGCATTCAAATGCCCGATGACCTTCCTTTCCACATTTAAAACATTTACTTGTCCCTTTAAGACAACTCCCTCCATGTTTCTTTCCACACTTTGAGCATAAGGAAAAGCTCATCTTCTTTTCCGTGTGCTCTTTAGATTTTTCTTTGAATTCCATCTTCCTCTTCTTATCAAACCCATGTGACTGATGGGTTACTCCAATCTCTATCTCGACTTTGAGAGCACATCGAACGATTTCCTCGTAGCTATTGAAGTCCCTTATGGCTAACGCCCTTCGAAGACTTTGTTTTAAGCCACTAAAGAATCGATCGATCTTACTCTCAGGTTGGATAATAATACCATAAGCGTACCTTGCAAGTCTGGTAAAATTTGCTTCATAGGTACCAATAGATTCATCATCCCTTTGCTTCAGTTCAAGAAACTCTTTCTCCATCTTTGTTCGGAGAATACGAGGGAAGTACTTATTGAAAAATAAGTTCTTGAACTCGTCCCATTCCATAGACTCAATTTCATCCCTTTGCCTCGTATTCTTAAGAAGATTCCACCATTGATCCGCATCTCCTTCCAAACGATACACTGCTAGGATGACTTTATCATGCTCAGAACATTGAAGAACTGAAAATATCTTTTCAGTAGTACTAATCCATTGTTCAGCAACTAATGGATCAGTAGACCCGCTGAAAGAAGGTGGACGCTACCTCATGAAGGATTCAACAGAATGTTGCTCCCTCCTTTGCTCGTTTGGAAATCCTGCATGATTCATAGCTTGAGAAAGTTGTGTGAGCATGGCTACAAGATTTTGCATTCCAGCTCCCATATCGTTTGTTTGCTCAGGGGGACAATCATTGCATTGACCATCGCATTTCGCATTAACACGGTTCCTTCGGGTTCCAGCCATTGACTAAAACCAAGAAGAATAGTGTGAGCAACACTAATTATAATAGGAAACCACATAATTCAAGAATAAAATTTTCATGCTTAAGGTCTTATCCTAGGTTATTCAAGGCCATTTCTAAAACACTAAGATTGTGTTCTATGCTTAGACTTATCCTTAGGGTTCTTACTAAGGTTTTCACATCCTAGTTTCCAAAGGTTGACTATACCTTTCCTCTGATACCAACTATAACGACCCATACTTTACATACATTGTTAGTACTTCAAAATTGAAGCACACTTATTACAACATATTACAAAACCACAAAGGACCGTATAGGTATATTGTCTTTAGAAACTGGGAAACATAAACAACTGGTTCATAAATCTTCTACAGTGTCTCCCATTTATTTCATCATATCTAGGGTCCCTTTTAGCATATTCTACTTAATATCCATCTTCTTGACCTGGGGAAAAGAAAACATAAAAGGGTGAGCTCAAATGCTCAGCAAGGGCAAATAAAGGAAATAAAAATCATATCATATCTTTATGAAAATCAAAACCTGCAAAAGAGATCATAATATCTTAACATGGAATAAATCATATAAGTGAAAATGAGATCCCCATAATCATAACATAAAACTTGAAACTTTGTGGCATGCACACATAATCATGGAAAATCATTTCTTGTTAGTCATGACTCATTGCCAAGACTATCTTAGTGGACAAAGTCCCTTTCTGAACCGAGTTCACTCCTCGTTTCAGTCCTGTATCACTGAACCGAAATAACCTTCCGTTCCAGCCATGTCTATCTCATGAGATATAAAATCATTACCCAATGCATTGGAGGGAGATATAGGTCCCACCCATCTTATAATGAATCCTTTCTTATGTGTGCCACATAATCATAAATCATAATTTATCGCATAACCCATGTAATAAAAATGGGATTCTTAAACAACATGACATCATAAAACAATTCATATAAGATAAAGGAATTCATAAAAATATTTCCATCACAACATAATCAAATCCATGTAATAATAGGGATAAAAACAGAACCCTTTATTATCTTAGATGGAAAATAATTTTGATAAAACACTTGAACTTCATTCTTGAGGAAAATATCCTTTCTTCTTCAAAAACATTTTTCCTTTCATAACATGTCATACAACTTTAAAATAAAAGAAGTTGATTAAAAATAATCTTGAAAACTTGTAAAGGAAGCTTCTTGGAAATAATGTTTTAAAAATCCATTCAAGCCGTATAAGTTAAAAAAAACATTCTTCGAACTTTTGTCGGAAAAGTCAAAAAGTACCTCGTATGAAAAACGACAAAAGATTCCTTTCATATCTTTTACAAAAAAACTTACCGAAGGGTAAAATTGGATATAAACTATTGTAGAAGGATGGAAATAATATTACATGTTGAGGGAACATGGATGTGGATGATAAAATACACCCCAGTAATTACCAAAGTAAATACAATCTCGGATAAAAGTGAGATTGTGATATTTCCCTTACCTTAGGTCCGATTTGCTTTATACGTGTCCGAAGCTCCTGTATAATGGTTTAAATAATGTTATTGACTTATTCCAGAATCATACATATTGATTATGATATCATATATGGTCATATTATTAGCTTCTTGTTAGTAATATTTCATTGTTACTTGTTACTTGGGTCTTTATAACTTTTTGTTCTTATGCGTGTTTTGTCGAATAAATTCTTATTCTTATCTTTAGGTTATAGATAATTCATTTCCAGAATGGTATTAGTGTAGTATATACCATATTCATTCATTCAATTCATTTATATAATCATTATGAAATGAAGATCATGTAGAACGAGTCGCATCACATCGTGGAGACGGTATTCCGTACGTACGCACGAGTGATGATATCGTTCCTATGATCGTGGAATTGTATTGGAGTATATATATATATTATTTCAGTATCAATATTACTTAATAATAATCATATATAGTTACTCATTACACCATTATACCCATCCTTGTAAGGTGATGGTGGAAAATAGATTACACCACGGCGTGGAGACGGTATTCCGTACGTACGCACGCGCGGTGATTTCATTTTTCCGTAGGATGGATAGAAGGTGAATTAGGGTTGTTTCATATTTATAATAACATATCAGTATGTAAGTAATACTGATGTTATTACTTTATCATGAAACAACTAAAGAAGAAGAAGTTGAAGAAGAAAGAAATTGAAAAGATCGGTAATGGATATTACCTCTTCTTTGGAACGCCTCTTTGAATCCTCCACTTAAGGAACTAAGATTGGTCTTTGGAGAAGCCCAGGACCTCTAGGATTATTATAGGGAAGTGGAGAGGAGAAAATGGCAGGGGTTGGCCGAGCATGAGGGCTCAAATTGGTGTGAGGAGGAGGGGGAGGAGGTGCCCTTTTATAAGGGAGGAGAGGGGCACCTTAGGAATATCTCAAAATATTATTTTATATTAAAGTCAAAATCGGTTTATAATGGTTCCAAAGGGTCTTATTTCGAAGCTAAAGTGGGGATGGGTCGAAATCCTATCAACCAATAGGATTTAGACAAGTTTAGGGTATTATTTTAACCTTATCAATTAGATTTAATTCTAAGTTAATTAATTTAACTTTTACCGTGTCTTTTTGTTTTCTTTCACTATATGGTTAATACACTTACTATAACATGCCAAACGAACCCCATATTGTTTATTATTAATATATATATCCTTATCTAAGTAATTTGGCCTAACCTTAGATTTTTAGGAATAAAATAACAATTAATAATATAATATTTTATTTAAAAACTATTTTGTGTTAATTTTGACACTATTTGATATATGATTTTTGTGAAAGTCATAACAGAATTATATGTTCGAACCAAGTTGATTAAATAAACAATAATATATCATAGAAACCTATAAAATTAGTTGAATTCATAAAAAGTCTAAAATTACATTTATTTTGGTGTTTATAACATCAATTATGTCAATATTTCATTAATAAGATAATTACTGCATCATCATTGTGTCATAAATAAATTAAATTATTTAATGTCTAAAAATTACAAATAAAATACCCTTATGTAGGAAATCTTTTTATCTTTCTAATGAATATTTATAGTCGAATTTATCTTATGTATAACCCCATATTAAAAATGATTTACTTATTAAACTTTGATTTTAACTATTTTAACCCTTCTTTAAATAAATTAATAATAAATGTCCTAATCTAATCCAAGTGGGCCTAAATGGTCATATTTTATTTTTAAGTTTGTTTTTGGTCGAATTACACTTGTCCAATAGAATTAGGACATGTGTTAGGGTAATATTAATATCATATTTACCCTTAGTTACCCTATTTACTATTAACCGCGGTAAAAATAGTAAAAAGTTACTATTCACCAAAAAATTATTTTCATGTCATTGAACCACATTTTAGTCCTTGATATTAACCGTGTCTCTCGGATTTTTGAAATTCCATTCACAGAAGCGGTAAAATTAAGTTTTATGCAAAATTCAGTTTTTAACCTACCACTTAGTGGTTTCACTATTCATCAAAAATTGAAAGTTTTCAGAAAAATACCAAAATTTCACCCTAGGCTAATTTCGATATTCTGAGTCCAAAAATGAAGTCCATTTTGAAAAATAAAATTTATAAATTTTCAAAAAGTGGTTATTACTATTCATAACGGCAAGTTTTAATAGCATATTGTTGTTTAGTGAAACTCGGTATTGCGTACGACGCAAGCTATCGAGGAAGGTTGCGATTGCGTGTAAAGCAAGCCAAGCAAGTGTTGTGTAGAAAAATATTCCTTTGATGATTTATATAACATAAAAGTCTCGGGTGTTACATGCTCATAGTTCCAATTTCTCTATACACCCTGGTAGTGCTAATATGTATAGATATTTGAAGGAATATTTTGGGTGGGACAACATGACGAGAGAGATTACTGATTTCGTGTCAAGATGTATGGTTTGTCAACAAGTGAAAGCTGGAAGGAAACAACCTAGAGGAGTCATGCAACCTCTTCCAATACCTAAGTGGAAATGGGATAATATTATGATAAACTATGTCATGGGACTACCAAAGACTCTTAGAAGGAACGATGCAATATAGATCATTATTGATCGTCTTACCAAGTGAGCACATTTTCTTTCTATAAGAGATGATTTACCACTTGAACGTTTATAAATACTATATATTAATGATGTTGTAAGACTTCATGGAGTACCACTATCAATTGTTTGTGATCGTGATCCCCATTTTACATCAATATTCTAGAAAAGTCTTCAGAATGCCCTGGATACTGAACATTGTTTGAGCACTGCCTACCACCCCCAAACTGAGGGACAATCAGAATAGACTATTCAAACATTAGAAGACATGTTGAGATCTTTGTCACATGACTTTCATGGTATGTGGGATCAATATTTACCTCTGGTAGAATTTTCCTATAACAATAACTTCCATTCAAGTATTCAGATGGCACCATAAGAAGGGTTATACAGAAAGAGATGTCACAAATAAACCTATTGGGATGATATTGGTGAACGAAAACACATAGGCCTAGAACATGTGGAGGAATCAATGGAAAAGGTGATGGTAATCCAAAATCCATATCAATGTAGCTCAAAGTAGGCAGAAGACCTATGCCAATAACCGAAGGAAGGATTTGTAATTTCAGGTAGGAGATCATGTTTTCTTGAAAGTATCTCCATGGAAGGGTGTTATAAGTTTTGGTAAGAAGGGTAAATTGAGTCCTCGGTACACGATACCTTTCGAAATTCTATAACAAATTGGGGCTATAGATTACAGTTTGGAAATGACACAAAGTCTCTCCAAAGTCCACGACGTTTTCCACGTATCACTTTTAAGAAAATACATGCCTGACCCAACGCATGTACTTACCTTTGAGGAATTAGAATTGGAACCCAATATGTCTTATTTTGTAGGGCCTGTCAAGGTCCTTGATTCAAGATAACAAGTGTTGAGAAACCAGATGACTCGTCTGTTAAAAGATCTATGGAGAAACCATAAGATGGAAGAGGCAACGTGGGAACCTGAGGAACTTATGTTGAAGAACCACCCGAGTCTTTTTATGCAGTAATATTATAGAAAATTTTGAGGATGAAATTATTTAATGGAGGAGAGAAAATAACACCCCAAGCTTCCACGATACACTTCCCTTTGAATAATACAATAGCGTGTGTTGTACACAACGTTGAGTTCTAACACACCACAACCAATCAAACTAGAAGTTTTGAATATTAATAACCACTTTTTGAAATATTATAAAATTTTTCTTTAAAAATTGACTTCATTTTTGGAATCGGAATATCAAAATCAGCTTAGGGTGAATTTTTGGTATTTTTCTAAAAACTTTCAATTTTTGATGAATAGTGAAAAACACTCAGTTATAGTTTAAAACTGAATTTTAATTTAAATAATTTTTTATTTTATTTAAATATATTTTATGTCAAAATAGATACATAATACCTATATATGTTCAACATTATTCATTCGTGTTAGTTTATAACAATTTTAGATATAAAAAAGTTTTATTGAACTTTTTACCGTCTTTTACCCACCTACTAGAAAAAATTACAAATTCACATAAAACATAATTTTACCACTTATGAGAGTGGAATATCAAAAATCTGAGAGACATGGTTGATATCAGTAAGTAAAATCTGGTTCAATAAGATAAAAATAATTTTTGGTGAATAGTAACGTTTTACTTTTATTTACCACGGTTAAAAGTAAATAGGGTAATTAAAGGGAAAAATGATATTATTATTACCCTAAAAAATTTCCTAATTCTATTGGATAAGTATAATTCAACAAAAAAAACCTTAATAATAAAATATGAACCTCTTTGGTCCACTTTCATTAGATTATGGTATATATTATTATTTAATTCCAAGAAGAGTTAAAAGAGTTAAAATCAATGTTTAATAACTAATACATTTTAATATTGGGTTACACATAAGATAAATTCGACTATAAATATTCATTAGAAATAATAAAATATTTAATACATAATTTATTTTTATTTATATTTTTTAGACTTTAAATAATTTAATTTATTTACGACACAATTATGATGTAGTAATTACCTAATTAATGAAATATTAAATTAATTGATATTATAAATATCCAAATAAATCTAATTTGAGACTTTTTAGGATATACACTACTTTTATAGGTTAATATGACATGTAAGGGATTTTTATATGAATTTTTTTGAAGTAATAATGCTCTTATAAATTTAGCAAAAACAAAATACCTTATAGTGTCAAAATTGACATAAAAGAGTTTTTAATACAAATATTAAAGTATTAATTGATATTCTATTCCTAAAAATTTAAGGTTCGGCCAGAGGACTTATATAATGATAGTTGAATAATTATTAAACCACATGGGGTTATCTTGGATGTATATAGTAATTTTATTAACCATATAATATAAAAATACAAAGAGACATGGTAAATGTGAAACTATTTAACTAAGAGTTAAATCTAAATGGTAATGTTAATATATTGATACAAACCTATATAAAACCTATTGGTTGAGTATGTTTTGACCCATAACCACCTTATCTTTATTTAATCCACTTTGGAGCCATTAGAAACATAAAATGATTTTATTATAAAATAATATTTCTAGCTTTTCCTAAGGTGCCCCTCACCCCTCTTATAAAAGGGAACTCCCCATTATCTCTAAATCACATCTTAAAATCCATTTTGTCTCGGCCAAACCATACCCAAATACTCTATAAACTATCCTAACTTCATCCTAGAGGCCTTATTTTAGTCATAAAGCCAACCTGAGGAACCATTTTGATCAAATCAAAAAGAAGAACCCAAAAAGAGGTAAATATCTCACAATCTCTTTCAACTTCCTTTATTCCACTTCAATTTTATTTGTTGTTTACATTATAAAATAATAACTCCAGTATATTATATATAATTTTATGTTATTATTAATATGGTACAACCAAATTCATTATTCTATCCATCCTTTGAATGACATGTCACCATACGTGCGTATGTGCGGTTTACCGTCCCCACATCGTGGTGTTATTGTTATTCAATACATTTTTATTTGGATGGTTATAATAATGATGTGTAATTGATGTAAATAATAAATATAACATTATAATTATTATTTATATATGATATACCATCCAATTATATATTATTTTAATATCAACAAAATAATATTATCGCTGGTGCGTGCATACAGATTACCATCTCCACGAACGAGATGTGATTCATTCCCCGTCGTAACAATTCAAGACTAACTTTCATTAGATTATTAAATATAATGTTTTAAGACTTGATATAATTATGGATATGAATAATACACATCCCATCCATAACAAATATGACTCACATAACAAATAATATAAAGGAAAAAGAATCTGTTAACACCCATAACAACGTTAATACTAAGATATTATTAACAATGAATGTTAAAAGATCATATATGATATAATATTAATGTATATGATTATTGAATAATGTAATAACAATTATTTAACCATTATACAGGAGGTTAACCTACCCTCTACCATGTAAAAGTACAAGGTAAGGTTTAATTTCACAATCTCATTATTCTCCGAGGTTGTTTTTACGTAAGTATCTACTGGGACCTCTTTATCGTCCACATCCATGTTTCTTAAAAATGTTTTTCAAAACATTTTTACTATTCAATAGAAAATGGTTTAAATTCATTTATACCATTTTTTGACCTTATATGTTTTTGAAAGGAATCCTTCCCTCGTTTTCCAAACAAGGTACTTTTTGACCTTTTCATCAAATTTAAGGTAAGAATGTTTTTTTAACTTATATGGCTAGTGTGGCTATTTTCTGCCGTTATAACATCATCGAAGATTCCCATAAAAGCTTATATTAATTTTTTCAAAATAAATTTTTTCTTTATAATTATGTGACTCTTAAATGATTTCAAAATATATATAGATATTTCTCTAAAAAAAGGTTTTGTTTTCATCTATGTCAACATATTTTGATGGATTTTAAGATTATTTTTAGTTGATTCATTATGATACAAAACTTCCATATTGTATTGAAGGTTTTGTGATATTTTTGATTGTGGATGTGTTATTTTTATACCATTAATGGTTTATGGATAAATTATTGACATTTAATGTGCTAGTTTTAATACGAATGTTTATGTTATGATTCAAACTTTTCAAATGAGAAATGAATTGGACTTAGTAAGTGATTGGTGGAGCCCGCTATAGCTCCTCAATGCATCGGTAGGTCTCATGAGACAAAATAGTTTCTTGGAACAGGGTCTTGAAAAAATATTATTTGTAGTCTTGGCACAACGCTTAAACTACGTGGTTATGGACTTCTGGAATTATGCATTACATCATTATGAAAGTGGCTATTGATATTTCATGTTATTATTTGACTAGTAGAATATCCATGTGAGTATGTAAATGGAATTATTCCGATTTTATCTTTTCCATATTATGTTGAAGTTCAAGTTTCAAAGGCTTTTGATTTAGTTTTATACATTGAATTAAATGTTTATGCTTATTTAAGAGATTTTTCGCTATATTGTTATCCTTGTTATGCATCCGAGCTCACCCATATCTATGATTTATTTTACCCAGGATGCGAAGAAGTATATTATGACTGGCCTGTTGGGATACTATATGGGATCTTAGTGTTGTCTAAGGAAACAATGTTGTTGTAGTTTTCTATTTATGATGTATTGTAAACATTTATGAATGTATCTAGTATTTCCATGGCTTCTAAACTAATCGGTATTTTGAGACTTGTTCTTTTATGATCATGCCAATGTTATGTAATAATGCACTAACTCTGGGTAACTGGGGTCTGGGCGTTACAAGAATGGTTAAATGAATGGGTATTTATTGAAAAAGTGGATAAATTGTAAAACAATTTTAAAATATAGGTCTTTTAAATCTAAGATGTGGAAAACAAAAAAACATTTTCTTACCAATGGTTTTTTATCAGTGTTTTGGAAATTTATGTCACATTTTTATAACCTTCTAATCCACCAAAACTGAACAACATTTTGTAATAGTTCATTTGGCATAAAAAATCAATGAATGTAAAAAATAATGTCTTTAAAAATAATATCATCCTTTTTTTTAATTTGGAATGCCAATTATATTTTTAGAAGTTGATTAAAATCTATTAAAATTAATTATATTGAAAAAATAAAATTTTTTAGTTAATAGTTTTGTAATTAATTATTACATATTTAATAAAGAAATATGAAGTCATAAAATATACAAAAAACCCAAAAGTGTAATTCTTTTACTATTTATGAAAAATCCCCTTTTACAAAATTATCCTAAATTCACTATAACCTAATTTAAACCTAACGATTTCAAATATATTTTTCATATTTTTACAATAAATTTCTAAATATGATAATTTTAAAATTTAAATATAAAAATCCTTATTTATTTAAAAAATAGAAATTTTTAAGATAGGGTTAGATTTTTGAAACCTATTAAAAAATTCCCATGGTCATTATAAAATTATCTTATCAATTATATTGTGATGAGATTTTTTTAAAAGAATATTTTATTAAAACAAATATTATATATAATAATTTCTTTTATTATAAAAATGAATTTATAATTTTTAAAAAAATACAATTATGTTTCATTTTAGTCTAAAAATAAATGTATCACATTCACCTCAAGTAGAAATATATTTTATTAATCAAAGCTATTCTAAAACTAGTATTGATGGAATATCCATTATATTTTTACAATATTAATTAAACTTTAGGAAATTAACATCTAGACACATAATGGGTTAATACTCCCACATATGACCAAATAGCAAGGTGTCCAATAGTCATAGCTTTATTAGGTGGTTCAGATAACATCAAACATCTGTTAATCTCCATAAACAAGAAATTCTTCCATATATGATTTTATTCATGATTCAATTATTTTTGATCAACTTGGTATTGAACACAGTTTAATACCAGCGATGCTACATCCCTCCCATGTTTTAAAAAATGAGCTTCAAACATTACAAATAATCTAGTTGAGGAAATCTATTATCCTCTCTACATCAGTAATCCATTGCCATTACTACCTATGAAAACTAATTAGAGTGGTAAAATTTTCAAAAAATGGTGTAGTTTCCAATGGTCATTTTGACGAATGGTCATATTTTACTAATGGTAATATAACTGTCTAGTCCCAAAGGTCACATTTCCATTTTTAACCAATAAATACAACATTTTTAAAACACAATCACTCTAAATTTTGTATTTTTGTATTTTAATATCCTAAGATATTGACTAGTTTACTAATATTTTATTTCAGTTGTATAACATTTTTCTTGGGGGTGATGATTCTTGAAGACTGGGGAGATCCATACCATCACATTCTTGTTAATTTATTATATATATTTTTTCTAGTTCTAATTTTTGGAATTTTAGTTGTATTCATATATTACTAATGTAATGATTATTATTAATGGTATATTTTTTTGATATTTATTTATTTATATGTGTATAATAATATATAACATATAACAAACATTTATTCAGGGAAAAAATATCAAATAAAAATCATAGGTCGTTATAAGCCACTTGATCCTCTAAATATTAACCATTTGATCAAACCACATGTCATATTATTATTTTGAAAACTCTAACTAGAAATTGAATCGACTATAGAAAATACTTGGTTAGATGATTAACAATGATCTTTTATTCTTCTAAAATCAGTTGACATCCAAATTAGCTTAAATTCCCCGGGGGGGGGGGGTTAATTAGGGTATGAATAATTAAAACTTATATCAGTTCAAACGTTGTTTCTTTATAAAATAAAATAAACTTCTCTCTCTTTCTCATAGAAATGTATAAATAATATTAAAATTGTAACATCTCAGATCTAGATGCCACTGAACTGGTGCCCTGTACCTGGTTAGCTATATGGCCTCACACACATTTCCCTAAATGTCAGAGGCTAGAAACTAGAAGCAAGGTCCTAAGGTGTGATAGCATTGAAACTATGCCCACATTGGAAGAGTGTAACACATCAAAATAAATAAAATCCAAATAGAGGAATTAGTAATACCATATTGTAAAAGTGACCATTAGAATACTGATAATATAAATAACTAGATGTCATTCCATATAAAAGATAATATAGCATGTTAAATGTTCTAGGAATGCAGGAAAATAGGATACATTGTAGTCAAATACAAGATACAATACAAAGGTTTAAAAATATAAAATAAAACTAAGAAGCATCATAGACCTCAGCTTAGTCCAATGGTCTCCTACTCCTATACAAAAAATAAAGTACTTGTAGAAGATAGATTATTCTTACC
The DNA here is from genome assembly GCA_963277665.1 of Viscum album. NCBI lineage: Eukaryota > Viridiplantae > Streptophyta > Magnoliopsida > Santalales > Viscaceae > Viscum > Viscum album. The sequence goes on from OY728152.1 coordinate 2,094,059,573, forward strand.
AACACCTATAACAATATAATCTGTTTGGTACCAAAATCATGACCCAAACAAGGTGTGAGAAATAAATCCCAGTAGGTAACCAGCCAATATTTGAGCCTATCTTTCAGCGAGTATATAAAACAGGTAGTGGACAAAAAAGAAAAACAGTTATCTATAAAGTACTTAAAATTAAACAATCTTACAATTCATGTTTTACTTTTTCATTAATTATGTTCATTTAAACCATTCGACCACATTGAACTTTATAAATATCGAGATCCATCCTAGGCCCATCAATCCCCCAAATAAAGGATGCTCAATAGATACCACAGAAGGCTATCTAAACAAGATAAGTAAAGATTAAATCCAAGATTGTGCTTTGGCTTGGAAGACGTGTCATGAGTCATTCCATTTCAATATTTAATTCAATACCTCTCGCATAGGAATTGAAAAAACCATGTGTCAGGATAACACAACCCTGACTGCATCAATAACCAATCCTCATCTATAGACATAACAAATCCTCTCCTACTGGCATAAAAAATCCTTGACCACATGCATAGTAGTCAAAAAGGGTCGGGCCTGGTATATTAGCATTTCATCATAATAGAAAAAACATTTAAATTATACTATTACATGGTTAACATAAGAAAAACTAAAATGAGCATCATACATAACAAAAAACATGTTAATTAAACAATAAAAAGTCTTAAACAATAGGCATGACATAGAAAAGAAGAAAAAATTATTCCCAAGTCATTAACCCATCTAATTTCAATTTAACCCAATTACAATCCCATAATAATTCTATTAATTTTTGAAAACTCAATAAGGTGAAACCATTCTTACTTCATAGAAAACCTAGTCCAAATGGCTATAAATGAAAATTCATGGGAAAGACACCTATGGGGTGGCCCTAATTCAAGGCAACCAACATTACACATGAATAATAACACATATTTAATTACCTAAACATCATTAAAAGATAACATAGGTCAAAAATAAATAAAAGTGACACCCAAAAAATTAGATCAAGGAAATTCGACACATATATTTATCTCAAAAAATAATGAGAGGAATGAGACCACCTACCTCATCGTAGTATGTGTCTCCTCATCCGACCTCAACCTCCAATTCAAGAAATAATAAAATAGATATAAAAAATGAAAATAAAATATCAACCATAAATAAATTCATCTAGATCATAAATCATGAATAATGAATCAAGAAATTGAGAACATACTTATTTGCTTCAAACGCATCCAACTGCGATCGAAATAGATTTTGAAAGGACAATCGGGAGCCAAAATGAGCTACGAAGATGCTGCCCGTGATACCCATTGAGCTCTTTATCCAAATGACAGAAAAGTGATCCTAATGCGAATTTTAGACCAAAATAAAAGAAAATACATAGCATATAAATGAAACTAAAAGTTTCATTCGTTTTAAAACCATCCGCCTTTACTGACCCCCCTAACACAACATTTTCAACCGTACATGTTCAAGTTACATGGAATTGAATAATAAGAACAGAACATGTAACCACCAAATATGGCCGTGTAAGGAATGAAGCTAGAATTTAACCCCTTTAACTCTCTTTCCTATTATATGAACCAAAATGAAAAGGGTCATACCTCAAAATAAGAACTGGGTTCTTATAAACTTCCACCCTTAACGCAATTTGTTCCTGAATTTCCCTTCCAAGGGCAGTAAAGAAAAATTTGAGAATAACTCCTTCCAATGAATACATACATCAGAATCCCACTCCCCGGTCTCATCCTTCACAATTATATGGTTCCATATCACCTGAATAAGAGGAACTGACTAGCCTCAGAGAACCTGTAACACCCCAAGCTTCCACGGTACATTTCTCTTTGAATAATGCAATGGCATGTATTGTACGCAACTTCGAGATTCTAACACACCACAACCAATCAAACTAGCCATTATGAATAGTAATACATACTTTTTGAAATTTTATAAATTCAATCTCTTAAAATGGAGTTCATTTTTGGATTCATAATATCGAAATTTTCCTAGGGTGAAATTTTGGTTCTTTTCGGATAACATTCATATTTTGATGAATAGTAAAAATTACTAAATTTCAATTTAAAAAAACTTTTTAAATCGAAATAATTAATATTGATAAATTATGAATTTGAGTGGTTTTAAAGTATATTTAAAATATATTTTTACCATTTAATTCAATGTTTGTCATTGGACATAATTTCACCATTAAACCAGACATAAACAAGTGCCAATCTTTTGACGGTTATTATCTCTTAAAAACCCGCTTTTTGTTTTAACAATGGGAATTAATTTTAAATTAATTTCTGCCAGTAATGTGTTTTGAATTTGGAAAAATGGATTCCTTATTTGGAATTAGGATGTTAAAATTGTGTAAATCGGTAACTTTTATTTTTAGACATTTTGAATAATTACTTCGGTAAATATTTTATTTACCATGGTTAAAAGTTAAATCCAGTAAATAAGGGTTAAAAAATAATATCATAATAATAATAAATTACCCTAAAACGTGTCTTCACTCTATTGGTTGATTCATGGCTGACCATGGGCATCTTTGGGTCGATTTGGGGACCCCATGGATCCACTTGTAAGTGATTGGGACACTTTATTATAATTATGTTAAAATGAATACAAAAATGACAGAAGCATATATCTTTTAGAAACACAATTTTTTACATTGGGTTATATATGTTGGAAGTTCGACTATAAATATTACATATAAATATAAAAATATTTCCTACATAATGATATTTTATTTATAATTTTTAGACATTAAATAATTTAATTTATTTATGACACAATGATGATGCAGTAATTACCTAGTTAATGAAAAATTAGAATAATTGATATTATAAATAACCAAATAAATATAATATGAGACTTTTTATAAATAACACTACTTTTCTAGGTTAATAATACATGTTAGGATTTCTTTAATTAACGTTTTTCGAAGTAATCATTCAGTTATGATTTTTACAAAAATCAATTATTGAAAAGTGTCAAAATTGACATAAAAGAGTTTTTAAATCAAATATTATATTATTAATTGATATTAAATTATAAAAATATAAATATCGGCCAAGAGACTTATATCATGATAGGTGTATCATTAATGGACCACTTGGTGGTCTCTTGGATGTATATGGTATGTTTATTAACCAAATAATATAAAAATACAAAGAGACATTGTAAAAGTGAAACTAATTAACTAAGAGTTAATACTTAAAGATAAGGTTAATATAATGCCTCAAACCTGTATAAATTCTATTGGTTGAGTGGTTTTCGACCCATACCCACCTTAAACATAAAATAATCAACTTTGGAGCCATTAGAAACTGAATATGAATTTATTATAAATTAATATTTCTAGCTTTTCCAAAGGTTCCCCTCACCCCTCTTATAAAAGGGCACTCCACCTTCTCATTACTTCAAACCTTCAAAGCCTCTTGGTTCAGAAAAACCCTGTCCAAATACTCTCTAAACTTCTCTCACTACAACCTAGAGACCTTATTCTGATCAGAAAGCCAACCTAAGGAGCCCTTTTGATCAAATCAAAAGAAAGAACCCGAAGAAGAGGTAATGATTTAACCACCCTTTTTTCAAGTTCCATACTTCTTCCACTTCTTCTTCCTTTGTTGTTAGCATTCTAAAATAATAAATCCAGTATCATATATATAATGTGATTTTATTATAAATATGGTACAGCCATATTCACTATTCTATCAATCCTTTGAATAACATGTCACCATACGTGCGTACGTACGACTTACCGTCTCCACGTCATGGTGTAATTGTTATTCAATAAATTATTATTTGGATGGGTATAATAATGATGTGTAATTCATGTAAATAATAAATATAACATGATAATTATTCTGTATATATGATATACCATCCAATTATATATTATTTTAATATCAAAAGAATGATATTGTTGCTCGTGCGTACGTACAGACTACCGGCTCCATGAACTCGATGAGATTCATTCTCTATCGTATCTATTCCAGTATAATTATCATTTTAGGATTTAGAAATAATTTTTAAGTACTTGATATCATTATGGTTATGAATAATATACAACCTATCCATGACAACCACGACTTACGTAACAAAACATATAAAAGAAAACGAGTAAGTTAACACCCGAAACGACGATAATTCTAAGATATTGTTAACAAAGCAATGTTAAAAGATCATATATGATATCATATTAATGTATATGATTATTGAATAATTTAATAAAAATTATTTCACCATTATACAGGAGGTTAACCGACCGTCGACCAAGGAAAAAGTACAAAGTAAGGGGTTTATTATCTCACTTTTAATTCCGTGAGAATTCCATTGTTCACCACTTATTTATTACATGTGGTGTGTGTACTTCCCATGATGGTATTCATTGTGTAATATACTTTAATTTATGGATATTTTTATCATCATGGTATGATCCTTATTTCATGGGTGTATGATTCATAAGTTACCAAATCGATAAGGGAATTTCAATTTTCAATTTCCAATCATTTGGCTTTATGCATATTTCATTTATTATATTACTCCAAGATTAAGTGTGGAATCACTATTCATCTTATTATGTCATAACTTCCACTCCCCTTCCTATGGATATACTTTGGATACACATAATCACTCCATTGATAATATCTCAAGTCATCAATATGAATTTGATAATAGTACTTTTAACTCATTCTCCATTTATTGAGTTAAACATCCAATTCATTGGTGTTGTTTTTACAAGATTATCGGTGAATGTCCTTTGATTGTTTTAGACTAAATATCCAATAATATATAGTGTATTTATATTTTTCAAAACTAACTATGTCGTTGATTTATCCTTAACCTAAGGATATGGCCTTTATGAGATATTTCATCTCAATTTACATTCTATTGAGACTTATTTGTTGTTATACACCAAATCACTTTTATGTGGTGTATGTAATGTACTTTGAAAAAGTATATCATGAATTCCTTTATTATCATGATATTAAATAGTTTTGATTACCTCAATTATTTATATTCAACTGTCTCTCTTTTGGTTAGAAACACTAACTAAAATACCATTTTTAAATGTTTTAAAGACTTATTCTTCTAAATCTTTCTCATTAATGTCCATGTTTTAAAAAAATGGTTTTAAGGATTTATTTATATGGACATTAATGTTTTGAAATTAAAAAACCTTTTATAAGTTTAAAAGTTGTGTGGGACACATTGATTCAAAAATCTATTTTTAAACGGCTTCTTGACAAATAGTGTGACTTTTAAATGATTTCAAGAAAAGGGGGATATTTCTCTCAAATAGTTTTGATGATTATTTTCATCTATGTCAATATCCTTCATTATTCTCGATTGAGGTTAATATGTTACAATAAAATCTTCCATATTGTATTGAATGAGTTATGTTTGACTTTGGATGTGCTATTTTTATACCATTCATGGTTTTTGGATAAAGTATTGAAATTTCATATGCTATTTTTAATATTAATGTTTATGTTATGTTTAAAACTTTTCATATGAGGAATGAATTGGACTTAGTAAGTGACGGGTGGAGCCCACTATAGCTCCTCGATGCATCAGTAGGTCTCATGATAAAAAATAGTGTCTTGGAACAAGGCCTTGACTGAATCTTATTTGTAGTATTGGCACGAGGCCTTGGCTATGTGGTTATGATAGTCTGGCATTATGCATTCCGTCATTATGAAAGTGTTTATTGATATTGCATGTGATTATTCGACCAGTAGAATATCCATGTAATTATGTAAATGGAATAATTTCATTTTATCTTTTCCATTTTATGTTGAAATTTAAGTTTAAAAGTCTTTTGTTTTAGTTATAAATTGCCTTAAGTTTTTCTGCTTATCTATGAAAGATTCTGCTATATCATTATCCTTACTGGGCATCTGAGCTCACCCCTTTCAATGTTTTATTTTTCCAAGGACTGTGAAGAAGTAAATTATGAATGACCTGCAGGGATAGTATGAGTGTGGACTATGGAGACTATGTTGTTGTTGTTTTCAGTTTATGATGTAATGTAAACTTTATTAATGTATCTAGTTATTCCAAGGCTATTAAACTAATCGGTCTTTCGAGACTTGTTCTTTCTTGTGATCATGCCAATGTTTTGTAATAATGAACAGACTCTGGGTAACTGGGGTCGGGGCGTTACAGTTGGTATCAGAGGAAGTTTAGTACAAACCTTGGGAGCTAGATTTAGATAAACTTTGATTAGAGCATGTACACCTAAGATGAACTTTGAAAGAAGAAATTCCTAGAATTTTTGTCTTGTAGATATTCTGTGAGTTTTTCAAGAAAAACATCCCTGTCTGGATATGAGCAGGAAGAGGCGGCTCTGGCACAGATGCACATAGGGGTAAAACCCAAAAACACCGCTTTTAGCTAGACTCAAACGGGAACTGGTGCACGACAACGGGCCTTGCTGCACTCTTGGTTACGACACTCCCGAGGGATATTCTTAGGATAATTTACATTTTCTTTACTAACCAAATTGAAATATTAAATATATAAGCTGAGGGTAAATGACCTTGGTTAATCCTAATATGTTTCAAATTGAGAATATGATGACATTTTAATCTCTAAATGATTTTATGACTACTGTTACTCACACAATGCTTTCTAGTTTTAGTCAATGGCTGGATTCCAAGGAGGTCATAGTGACTTTGGTAATGATGTACAAGGTGGGAACGGTGGTGGAAATGAGCATCCGAAATAGAATGTTGATAGGCGTAAAAGATATCATCTTTATGCAAAATCAATTTTCCAAAAATATGATCAACAATATATATTTTAACAAATTCCCGGACTCAAAAAAGTAGAGAAAGGTGATGAATGATAAGAGCTCCGGTAGTGGAGACCATGGAGAAAGGAATCTTCAATTTCCATCATGCAGGAAATGTGGAAGGAGACACCCAGGAAAGTGTCTCAATGGGACAATGAAATGCTTTACATGCTGGAAGGAAGGGCATAAATTGAGGAATTGCCGACGAAAAATGAAGAGTACTATGGAAGAAGATAAAAATGGTTCCAAGAGTCCATTTACAGTCATTTTCCGTAAATGTAGGGGACCTGGCCATTACTCGAGTGAATGCCCTATTCTATAGGATATTTTCTTGGTAAAAAAAGAAGCTATGTGGAAATAAATGGTTGGAGAAATGTTTAAAAAGTATTAGCGCTCATTGTTGATGGGTTTACTTTGGAATAATTTTCTCTTGTATTTTTAACCCCACAGTTGGCCATGTGAGAATGATATTTGAGGAAGAATTATCTCTTCTATTGTGGATATAGGTATAAATAACCATTTGGTTTTATATGATCATTGGGGTTTGAGAGAATTATAAGTTATTATAATTTGGGATTAAAATGAAAGGTATGATATAACATTTGTGGTTAAATTATGTTATGGTATTTTGAGGAATTTATCTCATTTTGGTAATATTATAAAATATAGTTTTTGAAAAAGGACAACATGTAGACTATGTGACAACCCATCGCGTCGGACAAAGCTGTGGGAATCGAACCCACAACCAAAGTGCGATTGGGATTTATCGCCTACCACTGGACTACGTGAAGTCCCTGGATAGTGTGACTAATAATTTTTAGTTAAATGATTTTATTGATCAATAATAAGTTGATTTGGGTTCTTATGTCTTATTAAATGAATACCCTTGGTATAGGAAAATGATTTGGTGATTAAGTGATAGATGTTATTTTGGAAGTTGTTCGCTTTGTTGTGAACACTATATTCCCATGGAAAATAGAATAGTATGAGATTTCATTTGAGGAGTAACGGTGGATTTTTATCAATGTTTTTGTTATGGATTTATAGTGATTTGGGTTTTTTATGGAAATGATTTGGTTAATTACTTTTAAGTATGTGACTTTAAGAGTAATTAATGTCATTTGAAGATACAATTTAACGTGGAAGACAACATTCTTATAAGTTTTGAGTTTCAATATTAGTTTGGATTATATTGAAGGATTTTAAGGACAATTATTATTGAATGGTATTTATTTAACTTTGGGGTATCGATGGTTTAATTTTAGAAATTAAGATCAGTTTTTTTCTCTAATGGAATATTCGTTGGGGGGGGGGGGTCATAAGATATTATACTTAAAGTTTTGGTTTTGATTAATCTTTAAAGAAAAGTTAAATATATAGTTTATCCTACATGGATCATGTTTTTCTATAGAAGTTTATTCTAGCTCTTTCATTGTGACCAAGTGTTCTTGAATACCCATTGTTCAAAAAATGAGTTAGTGGTAAAAAGTAATTAAATATTGGAACTCTAATTAAAAATTAAGTATATATATTTATGTTCATAGTAAATATCATAAATTAATTCCTCTTCCTTATGTAATGTAACTTAAAACAAAAAAAATGTTGTCTATTTAATTTTCCTACTGGGAGACTAAGGACCGTTTGTCCCAACACAAGTTTGTGATTTTCTTATTGTTAAATTTCTCCTGATCATGTTTTCTATCTCTCTCCATCAGAACTGAACACTTAGTTTATCGTCCATATCCATGTTTTCCTACATGTAATCCTAGTATGGGTTATCTTGGGTGAACTTTATACCTCTCTTCCTTTCTTTTAAAGTGATAGTTTTATTGACTCTATTTCCGATGTGGGACTTTCCATTTTATTCTCAATCCCAATTTTTAAAAAAACTTTCGAGGACACAATTTATTAAAGTAGGGGATATTGTAACACCCCAAGCTTCCACGGTACGTTTCCCTTTGAATAATGCAATGGCGTGCATTATACGCAACTTCGAGAATCTAACACACCACAACCAATCAAACTAGCCGGTATAAATAGTAATACCTAATTTTTGAAATTTTATAAATTATATATCTCAAAATGAACTTCATTTTTGGATTCTTAATATTGAAATTAGCCTAGGGGGAAATTTTGGTACTTTTCGGATAACTTTCATATTTTGATAAATAGTGAAAATTACTAAATTTTATTTAAAAACAACTTTTTTAATCGAAATAATTAATATTAATAAATTATGAATTTGAGTGGTTTTAAAGTATATTTAGAATATATTTTTACCATTTAATTCAATGTTTGTCATTGGAAGTAATTTCACAATTAAACCAGACATAAACAAGTGCCAATCTTTTGATAGTTATTATCCCTTAAAAACACGCTTTTTGTTTTAACAACGAGAATTAATTTTAAATTAATTTCTCCCACTTCTGTGTTTTGAATTTGGAAAAATGGATTCCATATTTGGAATCAGGATGTTCAAATTGTGTAAATATGTATCTTTTATTTTTTGACATTTTGTATAATTACTTCGGTAAAAATTTTATTTACTATGTTTAAAGGGTAAATCCGGTATATAAGGGATAAAAATAATGTTATAATAATACTAAATTACCCTAAAACGTGTCATAACCCTATTTATTGATACATGGCTGACCATGGTCATCTTTGGGTCGATTTTGGGACCCCATGGATCCACTTTTAAGTGATAGGGACACTTTATTTTAATTAAGTTAAAATGAATACAAACATGACATAAGCATATATCTTTTAGAAAAAGAATTTTTTACATAGGGTTATATATGTTGGATGTTCCACTATAAATATTCACTATAAATCTAACAATATTTAATACATAATGATATTTTATTTACAATTTTTATACATTAAATAATTTAATTTATTTATGACACAATGATGATGCACTAATTACCTAATTAATGAAAAATTAGAATAATTGATATTATAAATACCCAAATAAATATAATTTGAGACTTTTTATTAATTACACTAATTTTAAAGGATAATATTACATGTTAGGATTTATTTAATTAACTTTTTTGATCTAATCATTCTGTTATGATTTTTACAAAAATCAATTATTGAATAGTGTCAAAATTGACATAGAAGAGTTTTTAAAACAAATATTTTATTATTAATTTATATTTAATTATAAAAATCTAAAGATCGGCCAAGAGACTTATATCATGATCGGTGCATCATTAATACATCACTTGGTTGTCTCTTGGATGTATATGGTATGTTTATTAACCATATAATATAAAAATACAAAGAGACATTGTAAAAGTGAAACTAATTAACTAAGAGTTAATACTTAAAGGTAAGGTTAATATAATGAATCAAACCTGTCTAAATTCTATTGGTTAAGTGGGTTTCAACCCATCCCCACCTTAAACTTTAAATAATCAACTTTTGAGCCATTAGATACCGAATATGAATTTATTATGAATTAATATTTCTAGATTTTCAAAGGTGCCCCTCACCCCTCTTATAAAAGGGAACCCCCCTTCTCATTACTTCAAACCTTGAAAGCCTTTTGGTTTGGCCAAACCCTGCCCACATACTCTCTCAACTTCCCTCACTACAACCTAGAAGCCTTAGTTTGATCAGAAAGCCAACCTAATGATCTCTTTTGATCAAATCAAAAGGAAGAACCCGAAGAAAAGTTAATGATTTCACCACCCTTTTTTCAAGTTCCTTACATCTTCCACTTCTTATTCATTTGTTGTTACCATTCTAAAATAATAAATCCAGTATCATATATATACTGTGATGTTATTATAAATATGGTACAACCATATTAACTATTCTATCCATCCTTTGAATAACATGTCACCATACGTGCGTACGTACGGCTTATCATCTCCACGTCGTGGTGTAATTGTTATTCAATAAATTATTATTTGGATTGGTATAATAATGATATGTAATTCATGTAAATAATAAATATAACATGATAATTATTCTATATATATGATATACCATCCAATTATATATTAATTTAATATCAAAAGAATGATATCGTCGCTCGTGCGTACGTATGGACTACCGTCTCCACGAATGCGATGAGATTCATTCTCTATCATATCCATTCAAGTATAATTATAATTTTATGATTTAAAAATAATGTTAAATGACATGATATTATTCTGGAAATGAATAATATACAACCTATCCGTGACAACCATGACTTACATAACAAAAAATATAAAAGAAAACCAGTAAGTTAACACCCGAAACGACGATAATTCTAAGATATTATTAACAAATAAATGTTAAAATATCATATATGATATCATATTCAAGTATATGATTATTGAATAATTTAATAACAATTATTTCACCATTATACAGGAGGTTAACCTACCGTCTACCAATGAAAAAGTACAAAGTAAGGGGTTTCTTATCTCACTTTTAATTCCGTGAGAATTCCATTGTTCACCACTTATTTATTGCATGTGGTGTGTGTACTTACCATGTTTGTATTTATTGTGTAATATACTTTAATTTATGTATATTTACATCATCATGGTATGATCCTTCTTTCATGGGTGTATGTTTCATAAGTTTTCAAATCGATAAGGGAATTTGAAATTTCAATTTCCACTCATTTGGATTTATGCATATTTCATTGATTATATTACTCCAAGATTATGTGTGGAATCACTATTCATTTGATTATGTCATATTTTCCACTCCCCTTCCTGTGTATATACTTTTTATACACATAATCACTCCATTGATAATTTCTCAAGTCATTGATATGAATTTGATAAGAGTAATTTTAACTAATTCTCCATTTGTTGAGTTAAACATCCAATTCATTGGTGTTGTTTTTACAAGATTATGTGTGAATGTCATTTGATTGTTTTACACAAAAAATCCAATCATATTTAGTGTATTTATATTTTTCACACATAACTATGTCATTGATTTATCCTTAACCTAAGGATACGGCCTTTATGAGAGATTTCATCTCAATTTATATTCCATTGAGACTTCTTTGTTGTTATACACCAAATCACTTTTATGTGGTGTATATAATTTACTTTGACATATTATATCATGAATTCCTTTATTCTCATGATATTAAAATGTTTTGATTACCTCAATTATTTGTATTCAAGTGTCTCTCTTTTGGTTAGAAACACTAACTAAAATACCATTTTTAAATGTTTTAAAGACTTATTCTTCTAAATCTTTCTCATTAATGTCCATGTTTTAAAAAAATGGTTTTAAGGATTTAATTATATGAACATTAAAGTTTTGAAATTAAAACTCCTTTTATAAGTTTCAAAGTGGTATGAGACACTTTGATTCAAAAATCTATTTTTAAATGACTTCTTGACAAATAGTGTGACTTTTAAATGATTTCAAGAAAAAGGGGGATATTTATCTCAAATAGTTTTGATGATTATTTTCATCTATGTCAATATCCTTCATTATTCTAGATTGAGGTTAATATGTTACAATACAATCTTCCATATTGTATCGAATGAGTTATGTTTGACTGTGGATGTGCTATTTTTATACCATTCATGGTTTGTGGATAAAATATTGACATTTCGTATGCTAGTTTTAATACAAATGTTTATGTTATGTTTAAAATTTTTCATATGAGGAATGCATTGGACTTAGTAAGTTATGGGTGGAGCCCGATATAGCTCCTTGATGCATCAGTAGGTCTCATGGGAAAAACTAGTGTCTTGGCACAAGGCCTTGACAGAATCTTATTTGAAGTCTTGGCACGAGGCCTTGGCTATGTGGTTATGATAGTCTAGAATTATGCATTCCATCATTATGAAAGTGGTTATTGATGTTGCACGTGATTATTCTACTAGTATAATATCCATGTAATTAAGTAAATGGCATAATTTCATTTTATCTTTGCCATTTTATGTTGAAGTTCAAGTTTAAAAGGATTTTGTTTTAGTTATAAATTGCCTTAACTGTTAATGCTTATCTATGAAAGATTCTACTATATTATTATCCTTACTGAGCATCTGAGCTCACCCCTTTCAATGTTTTATTTTTTCCAGGATTTTAAAGAAGTAAATTATGAATGAAATGTAGGGATAGTATGAGTGTGGACTATGGAGACTATGTTGTTTTTGTTTTCATTTTATAATTTAATGTAAACATTATTAATGTATCTAGTTATTCCAAGGCTACTAAATTAATCGGTCTTTTGAGACATGATCTTTCTTGTGATGATGCCAATGTTATGTAATAATGCACCGACTCTAGGTAACTGGGGTCGGGGTGTTACAGAACCTCTGTGATATGATCCATAATACGAATCAGATGCACCTTATAGGATATATCAACCTAAAGCTCAACCTCCTCGGGTTTAAAAGGGTGAGATGAGTCTGAAAAGTAAATTCATAACTGAGAAAAATGGAATTCATTATGCATATCCTAATTACTAGGAGTTAATTGCAACCTATAGGTAACTACACTGACCCTTTATAGAATCTCAAATAGCTCAACGAATCTTAGTGAAAGATTACCCTCTCTCATGATCCTCTTGTTTCCCAACCATGGTGGAACACATATGATAACTCAATCACCAACATCAATGTCTATATGTCATCTAGGTTGATCAACATAATATTTATGTAGATACCGTGTAGTAGCCATTAGATTCAAAATCAAATTGACCTACTCATAAGTCTCCTACATGAGACGTGGTCCCAATAAAGCTGCCTCACCAAACCACCAACAAGAACATGGTTGATCGGCATGACCTACCGTACAAAGCCTCATAATGTTCAATCACTATATTTTCGTGTAAATTGTTATTATAGTAAAATTAGAACATGGGAATATGCTTCTCCCATGATCCCCCATATTCTAGGATGCATGTTCTAAGCATTTCCTCATACGCCTGTATAGTATGTTCTGACTGTCCATTATTTAGAGCATGGAATGTTGTGCTTAGAAGAATCTGTGTACCCAACATCCTCTATAATCTATACCATAAATGAGATGTAAATTAGGAATCCCTACCCAAAATGATAGAATGAGGGACCCCATGAAGTCATACCACCTCATGAATATATATCTTCCCAAGATCATCAACACCGAAGGTCTCCTTGATCGACAAGAAGTGTGCGACCTTCATATGTCTGTAAACACTACCCATACAACATCATTACCTTTAAGTGACCTCAGTATCCCAGTCACGAAATCCATCATGACATCATCCCATTTCATATCTGAAATAGTTAATTGATATAAACTCTCTGATGGCCACTGATGTTCTGCCGTCACCTGCTAAAAGGTGAAACACCTCATAAAAAAACGAGCCACCTCTTTCTTTATACCCGACCACCAGTACTGATGACACAAGTCATGGTACATCTTGGTAACTCAAGAATTCCTTTCCCAAGATAAAGCATGAAAATCCTGTATGAACTCATTACATATATCCATTAGAACCCAGAAACATCTATGGATACATAAGATTTCATCATCACATACCGTATAACTAGGAGGTGGATCCTCACCTGCTACACATTCCCGCAAAATTAGGCCCTCAAAATTTGATAGATTCCTCATCCTCAAACTATCCATGATGGTAGAATTCACAAATAAAGAAGAAAATAAATTCTATCCTTGACTATCATGGACCTACAAATTCACCCTAAAGAATATGGACATAAGCATCCACTCACCACTTCCCTCCTACACCCTGTATCTATGTACACCTACTCAAAGCATTATCCACTTCATTGAAATTTATAGGTGTCTAAGAATGATCATAATAGAAGGACAAAAGGTTTTCCACCCACCTTTGTTGTCTCAAATTTAGGTCACGTTGAGTAAAGACATATTTAAGGATTTTTTGGTCTTTGTACTCTATAAAACACTCTCCAAGTAAATATTTTCTCCAACAGAGAAACACATGTACAACAACAGCTAAATCCAAATCCTATATAGGGTAATTCCTCATGTGAGGCCTCAACTACTGAGACTTATACGCCATTACTAGATCTTCCTACATCAAAAAATAACCAAGACCAATACCTGAGGTGTCACAATAGACTAGATAACTCTTTCCCGGATTTGGAAGTATCCAGACTGGTGTTGATGTCAGTCTCCCATTCAGCTCCTGAATGGCTGTATCGCAAGAATCCAACCACACAAACATCACAACCTTCTTATCCAATCCTGTCAAATGGAGCTACTAAGCATGAGAAGTCCTATATACAATATTTGTAGTACCTAGATGGCCCAAATAAGTATGGTATGTCAAACAATTTCTAGGTCTGTTCCAGAGAAACTATTGTCCACACCTTCTCTAGGGCCATTGACACTCATGTCTCATAGATAATGTGACTCATGAAGTTAATCATGTCCATACAAAAGTGTAACATTGTGACCATAGAATATAAATGATTCTCTCTTATTGTATTCAAAAAAATATCAAGAAAGTTATTATGGTCTTGTTGATTGTGAGAGTACACCAAGATATCATCCATGAAAACCACCAAAAAATAATCCATGTAAGGTTAAAACACTTGGTTCATCAGTACCATGAAAACCAGTGGCACGTTCGCGAGATTGAACAGTATAACTAGATACTCATATAGAGAATACCTTCTACAAATGTGGTATGTGGTATGTCTGTAGGTCAAAAACATACTTGGTGATAATCATATCTCAAATCAATCTTAGAGAAAACTCGTGATCCTAGGAGATGATCGAATAAATCATTTATTCACAGAAGAGGATACCAGTTATTAATCATCAACTGGTTTAATTTCTAAAAATCAATTCACAGCCTTAGGGAACCAACTGCCTTTTTTCTAAAAGGTCTAGAGAACCCCATGGAGATGTACTTGGTCGGATAAACCCCTTCGCCTCCAAATCATCTAGATTCCTCTTGATCTCTTCAAACTATTCTTAGAAATTAAATAATGAGGAATTAATACCAATGAGGCTCCTAGTACTATCTCGATAGAGAACTCTATCTCTCTCACTGGAGGTAGGCCTAAAAAGTCAACTAGAAAGACATCACTGAAATGATCCACCACTATAGGAAAACCTATCTGACATGTCCCATGGTCATCAAGATATAGACTTCCAATCTAGGATATCACACCACCCAAACCACGATGATGAGGATCAGCTCTGCCTATCTGGACATCCCATTCAACTTTGTGTAGAAACGATCCACCCTGTGGTGATATAAAACTCACCCTTCAGTGATAGTAATCAACAAAAGCTCGGAATGGAACCAACTAGTACATTATGATAATTAAATCAAAGCCTATCATCAGTAAAAAATATAGATCCCAGAATAAGTGACACCCACCAACATCAATGGGGAACTCCTTACACTGATGCACACCTATCGTTCTTATCCTTTATAGAGTGTCTAGCGTCATTGCATCATCAAGAGAGAGAAAATAGAGAGCCAAGTATCACAAAAACAAGAAGTTACGTAAAACAATGAGAATAACCTGTATCAAAGAGTGAAAAAGATAAAATAGAGGCGACAAGAATAATACCTATGACAATAGAAGGTCCAATATCTTGCTTCTTCTTTGTTTGTCTCACTGCATAAGTCTGATAGGTACCATGTCCCTACGACATTTCCTGGCTGCCCTGAGATGATCCACCCTCCTTTCACTACAACCATGGGGTCTAGCTACCACAAACATGACCAACACCTTCGCCTGAACACCCTGATGCACCCCAAATACAATTATGATGAGAAGACACTAACCCAAATCGTAAACGTGGAGTCGATGCAGAACCTATATCACTATATTACAGGGGAAACACCCTGATGTAGTGCTGTAGATGGACCATCATTACACATGCGCGACACTCGACTGGGTCCATCAGAAATTGTGGGCTAATATTCCCAGATCTGACACACTAGTAGCACCTATCCTAGCTATGAGAAGAAAAATTCTTACTACTCGCATCACCATGAGAAAGATCCATATGACTCTTCTTGGTCCTGGTCAAGATAATACCAGATCTTAAGGATGAACCACCATATATTTCACCTCTATCTTCCCACAGATTATGCTTTATAATCAGTACCTAATTAATGATGGCTTATATAGAAGGCTACCTAAAAACAATAACCTGTGATCATATTCCATACCAGAGACTATCCCCAAATCTTCTAGACCTTGATGTCTTATCACAAATCATAATAGGTGTGAATCACTAAAGATCCATGAAAAAAAATGAGTATTCCATAACCGATATAGTGCCCTGCTCGAGATGGGAGAACACTTACTCTCTATTGGCCCACTACTTCTCAGTAAGATACTAGTCATAGAAGATCATATGAAAATCCCCCATTTCTATGCCTCGATGCAGCTATGTCTGAGTGATAATATCCCAATACCTCTTGGAATAATCATGCAGTATATAATTCCAGAGATTGAACCTCCTATCAAGAGGCATCTACTATTGATCACGATCATAATCGTGGACTCTAGACATGAATCTATAGTCTATAGTCCACCATCCCTTGATATCATAGGTGGGTGCTGATGTTGGAACACTCGTGTTAGTTCAACCATGGATGTGGCAGGCGAAGTTACTCCCTAGAAGGTCTACATAAACCTCATAAATCATTCACTGAACTGTGCATCAACACCTGAATTTGGAATAATAACTGGTGCCATGACTGACACATTTGGTGGATCCACTAGTAGCCCATGGCCAACCCCCTCCGGGGTAAGTTCATCCAAACTTTCTTTGAGTAGAACTCAAGGTCAATGTGGTGTCATGACTCTATATGGTCAAGCACAAACCTTAGTTTGAGTTGTGATAAAGGTTTAAAAAGCAAGGATGCAATAACTAAACTAGAGTAGGAGACCCTCTAATGTAAAGAAAAGTTGATCCCACAACATTTAGAGAAAATACAAGACATTTACTCTAAATCTTTTACATAGTTGTTTATTTCCACCAGCCTGGGCGTGTAAACACCCCGGGTATATGGTGTGTTAGTCTGGTACATGGAGTGTACACATGTCTTCCCCCTCCAATCCATCTACATGTACATGACCAGATTGACATGGGGTCTGTCTGTGTAACCCCACATAGTGTGTACTGAAATGACACGAAAATGTAATTGTGAAACCCACCATCCCATATTCCTTCTCAAATGTCCGGACATATGGTCACTTAATACACATCGTGTACTCCAAGTACATGGAATGTACATTGAAATGTTATATCTTCCTGAATAGAAAAACACATGGTGTTTTTTCATAGCATCACATGCTGTGTTTTCTAGGTTTATGGATTTTAAGCCCCATAAACATCCCCAGAACCCCTATTTTTGAAATCAAAAGCAACAATGATACAAATTCAATTCCATGGGGGCTTATAATTCTCTCAAGTAAATGTCCGACATCTAAATATAGAACATAAGAACATAATCTATATCCCACGGATGAAACATGATCTACCAAATTCTGATCCAATAGTGCCCATACTCCTCAGGGACCAAGGTTTGTATCTTTCCAATTCAGCCATAACAGATACTAATACACCTATCATATCAATGGGAATATATATCATGACACCTATCAAAACGAAATTAATTTCTAGAATACATCTATCATAACATCATGAAATCAGTACTTCTCTCTAAACGGCATGGAAAGAATGCATGGAAAGTGATTTATAATAATTTCCTATATGATGCATGATATAGAATAACCTCATCGCATAGTGTTTTAAAAATATAGAACCAAAAAATATCAATAATAAAAGCACAAAACAAGGGTATCACCCAATGGTGAAATCAAATCAACTATAACAACACCGAATCCAAAAAGCACAAGTCATTTAAAGGTAATTTTGATTTTCCCTGTAGGCGAGGTAGCTACTCCTGAAAATAACTCATCACCAAATCCTAGTTCATTCATATCCCTATTTATTATCACCAAACATTAAGGAAAACTTGAAAAGAAACTCCTATGACACCACTTAGTAATGCCCTTGATTTGAATGCCAATGAACTAGTTCCTCGTACTCAGTTGACCACTTGTCCTCATGCGCATTTCCCCAAACACCAGAGGCTGCAAACTATAAGGGAGGGCCTATGATGTGATTGTGGGGAAACTGTTCCCTCAATGATAGAGTGTAACAAAACAGAATAAATAATTATACAACAACTAAAGAATTAATACCATACAACATAATTAAATAGTGGAGGATTGATAATATAAATAACCTGATGTCATTCCATAAAAAGGATAATGAAACATGTCACATGTTCTAGGAAAGTAGCTAAAATCAGATACCATATAATCAAATAGAAGATAACATACCAAGGTATATACACAAAACAGAAAACTAAGATGCATTGCAAGCCTCAGCTTGGTCCCATGCTCTCTTTATCCTAAATTGAAAATCAAGTAAATGTTGAAGGGAAAATGCCCCTATCAACCCTTGAAACAATATAATATCTTTAGGCCCAAAAGCATGAACCAAACAGAATGTGAAAAATAAATCTCAGAAGGAAACCACACAAGATCTATTCCTATCTGTCAGAGTGTATACAAAAAATGTAGTGTACAAAAAATAAAAATAGTAAACTAGGAGTACATTAAAGTAAACAATCTTATAAGGCCTGTTGTCAATATTAATTCATTAAAATAATTTCAACCATTCAATCACATTTAATTCTATATCTCTTGATATTCGACCTAGGTATGTCAATCCCCTTATAATGGTGATCAACAGATACCTCCAAATGCTATCTAAATAAGTAATGTGAAGACCGAATCCAAGCTTTTTAGGGCATAAATGATGAATCATGATTCATTACATTTAATATTAAATTCAATACCTTGTCCAAAGGAATTGAAAAACCTACCCACATGCATAACACAACCCCACGCGTAGGTATAACCAATCCTTGCCCACATGTATAAAAAATCCTCACCTGCAGGCATAAAAAATCCTTGCTCACAGGACTAACTGTCAAATAGGGTCGAGCCCCGTATATCATGTTTTCAACATCATATAAAACACTATAAAAGTTTTAATATTACATGGTAAACATAATAAAAACTCATGTGGTCATCATACATAATAGTAAATTAGTGAATTAAACTATCACAATGCTTTTACAATAATAAGCATGACATGACCAAGGGGAAAAACACTAATACCAAACCCTTAACCCATCCAATTTCAATTTAATCCAATTTCAATCCAATTATAATTTAATTCATTTTTAACAACCCAAATACAGATAAAAAAGGCTTACATCATAGGAAACCTAGTCTAAGCATTCATAAATGACAATTAAAGGGAAACACACCCATTGGGTGTCCCTAATTCATGGTAATCAACATTACACATGAATGATAACACACATTCAATTACCTAAACATCATTAGAAAATAACAAAAGTCTAAAATAACTAAAAGTTACACCCAAAAAATGGGTGTATGACACTCCAACACATATATCCATCTCGAAAAAAATAAGATGCATAAGAACTCCTACCTCATCATAGTATGACTCTCCTTGTCCATCCTCAACCTCCAATTCAGATATAATGATGTAGATATTAAAAATGTTAATAAAAACTCAACCTTAAATAATTTATTTGAAATAATAAATCACAAAAAATGGATCCAGAGGAATCATGAGCTTAACGATTGGGTTCAAACACATCCTATGTTGATTTATTTGGAGTTTAGAGGGATAATCAGAAGGCAAAATGAACTATAGAAGTGCAGCTCGTGATACCCAATGAGACCTCTTTACAAATGAAAGAAAAACGATGCTAATACTCATTTAAACAAGAAAGAAAAATAAGGAATGTACATAAAACTACACACTATTTCCTTAATAAAACCAACCCCTCTAAAGACTCCCCTAACATGCCTTTTCAACCATACACAGTTAAGTTACATGAAATATACTAATAAGTACATGGTGTGTAACCACCAAGTTGGGCCATGTAATGCTTGAATCTAGAATTTAACCCCTTTGATTCTTTTCATCATATATGCACTGAATAGAAAATATCCATACCTCAAAATATGAACCAAGTACTTATAGAAATCATGCAAGTGACACAACAATTTTACTTGGTTCCCCATCACTGGGAAATGTCAAATGAGCATACAACAACAATTTTTACATTATACCATATCCTTTATGGATCACTAAGAAGAATAGTGGTTCATACTTGATGTCATCTATACCTAGGATCACTACCATTACAAGTTTTAGTGTCAGCTCACTACTTTCCCAAGAGTCACTCCCTATGTCTCTTTATCTGGATAATGATTAGTGAAAGGGATCACCGTAATTCTCTTCCTTTACTCGCAGATATTGGAATGGATCAACTCATAGTTTATGAAAATTTAGGTCCCTTCGTTATCATTATTGAATATATCCTCCTTTATAAATATATGATCTATTGAGGTTACACCTTCATCAAACTAATTAATACCACATGACCAAAGATTTATAGGGTAATTATTTCTGAACAACTTTCATGATCCCCACTACCTTCACAAGGCTCCTCATTATTAAAGATCAAATAGACTTTGTGAAGCTCCTTCCATTCACATATATCCCTTTAGCCTTCATGAAGCACACCTATTTCATGAATCTCAACTAGCCTTTATAAATCTCCTCCCTTTCGCAAAGCTCACCTGGCCTTCATGATGCTCACATAGACTTCATGAATTACCTTACTATAATGATTCTCAAAAATTCAGTTGGATTTCATAGTTTTCACAAAATTCCATGGTTTTGAGATGCACAGAACATTATGTTGGATTTTATATACTTTAAAAATTTCTCTGCATGAACTACCGTTATGAACCAACTTTAATGGACCATATTTGTGAATCTAGATCCTTATAATATTCATTAAGTCTCATTTCTTTTTTAATGAGGGTAGAGGCCTATTTATATGTGTCTCCACTGATTTTAAAGCCTTTTAGCCATGTCATCACTATTTCAAGATGCTCCATGTTTTCCACTATGATGATTATTTTTTGTGTGGCTACAAGACAATTCCCTATTCATGATTCCCATCATTGTCACCAAGATCACTGCCAAATACTTCACATCACCGCGATGCTGCACTCATGAGGCTCCTCACCTTCTTCATTCATGATACTCATAATTGTCACATTGAGGACCATAAATTTTATTTCACCCTTCACCAAATAGCTTTCGTGAAGCCAATGATCATGAAACCCATGCCTTTTACATATTTCATAAGGCCATCCATGGAATTCTATTTTTCATGATACTACCCAAACTCTATATTTTGGAAGACAAAAATTCAATAAACACTGAGAAATGATGTTACCTTGTGTATGTAGTTTGCTTTACCACTTCTTGGGCATCAATTCCATCATCTTGGATATTTTTCAATATACTGTGTTAGAAATATCTCTAGAGTTCCACAACATACCTTGGAAACATGCTTTGTCAACAAACACAATAGACTAAAAAATGCTGTAATGTTTCCTTGAGGGATATTTTTCCAACATAAGTCATAATCTACCATTAGTTGACTGATTGTATGTAATGTGGTTTAATAAAACCCTAGAATTTATCAACAACATATTATTTAAGTGAACGTTTAAACTAATTCATGACAAACCAAATGATGAATAAATAAGTGATGATTCATAGTGATTGTAATATATCTACCATACATACAATGTGGACTGATTGCATCGAGAAGTGTGAGTCTGTGGTCAGCAGGGTGGCCACATGAAGATGTATGTGAAACACTACATCAACCATATGAATCGAGGCTATCAATATTCAGTTTTTTATAGTTATATTATCGAATAAAATTATATCCAATCATGGTATATAGAATCACATAATGAAAAATATTTGATCTATTAGGAGCTATATAAAATTATACTGACTTTAATTTGGTATTTGACTTCATGATATGAAATGTGGGGGTTTGATAATGTGAGATAATTGTGATATTATATAAGATAACAAAAGATGCTGCAAATGCGTGAGATAGATTTATACATGATTATTCAATTTCATGACAAAAAATCAGGCCATAAAAAGGTTTTTTATGAAATTATTAGATTATTGATCTCAAACTATTCAAAGAGATACATTTAATATGAGATCATGACATGTGAATCATTCATGCATTTTGTCATGAATGTTTAAAATGACCAAACCAAATTCAGGTTCATACTGAGCTCAAAAAACATGTCTTATCATTCAGGAATTTCATGTTCATAAGTAATATTGAAATAAAATATAACAAACTATTCTTTTATAATTTATCTTTTTAATATAAAATTATATTTTATATCATATTGTATACACAACACCAATATTAAATGAACTATGGTGTAATATAAAAATATTAATTTTTATATATGACCATTACAAACTATCCATTAGATTGGAATGTATGAATAAGATTAATAGTATTATAAAATATATTAATAAATATTTTCCTTAATAAAATGAATAATGAATCATTAATTATAATTAGTTTCTGATAAATGAAGAAAAAATATTTTATTGGTAAAAGATAAATTTTTCATATAACTATTTTTCATTGGAAAATGTAATTTTATCTTAATAGATAAAATTAATTTATATTGATAAATGAAACTAATGAAATGAGTATATTAAATATAAAATCCAATGAATTAATATTTATTTAATTATGTTCATTTTACATGTAATGGGAATAATGTAACTTTATTCTTCAAAAATACATTGTTTTCATAAATGGGGTTTGTATAGAAATTTATGTGATGATATTATAACTAATTTTTTCCACTTTTGTAAATTATTATTTTAAAATTATATTATAAATTAATTATTCAAAAATAATATAGTTAATAAATATTTTTTATAATTTTCTAAAAGGAATGATATTTGATTTAATTATGAAAATGCAAATTTTTCAAATACTATCACTTTTATGACATTTTTATGATCTATGCATGAATTAATAGATTTTAAAATATTATACTCTAATAAATATATATTTGAGTTAAATAAATTATTTTAAAACATTTTTTTTAATTAATGAACCCATGCTTTACTACTTTGAATTCATGGTATATTTTAGCCAAATTTAGAATTATTTTTTAGACTTTGACTTTATTAGTATGGTTTAAGGTTTCCATTTGGGTTTTTATTAGTAAAAATTTATAAAAATCTATTTTTTTATTAAATAAAAATATTAATTTAAATTAACATTTACTTGATTTCAATTTCTATTGATTTTCATACTTAAACTCGGTATTTTCCTAAAAATGGTTTTATGCATTTTGTGGTCTTATAGTAAAATTAATATATTAAAACTAAATAATAATATGAGAAAATGGATTATATATTATTAAAAACCATTTAAATATTATATTATAAGTCCCCTATTATTTTTGGTTATATTAACATGTTATATGTTTAAAAGTGTTGTCATTATGATTAAGATTAAATATTGTTCAAAGGGTTTTTACTATGAGATAAGGCATAAAAATTATCCAAAACTTGTATAAATGTGATTTGTTGACTTATTTTACCCTTATTTTCTTATTATCTAATTTCCAATATCTTTTATCCACTTGAAATTGATTGTGACCATTATAGAATTCTGTTTCAAGGAAAATTATAAAATGTCACTCTCTATCTTTTAATATATCTAATATGTTATAATGGGGATAAAAAGAATATATGAATGAGTATAAATTCATATTTTTAAGAAAATAACTTATTTTAATTATATATATTTTTAATATTTATATGGGGTATAATTTTCTTGAAAAGTTATGCAATGCCGTCACAATATTTGTTAGTGTAGAAGAAAAATTAAATATATTATTTTATAAAAATTAAAGCTAATAAATTTTTGATGGATTATGGTGTCCCAAAAATTTACTGGTTTTTTATAATTTAAAATTAAATTTGAAAGATTTTATATTATTATTAAATTGTTTTTTTATTCCATTAATGTCAAGATATATTAATGATCTTGAAAATAAACATTAATGATATCTCATTTTTTTCAATATTTTTAAAATTATAAAAAACCAATTTTGAAAATATTTTTTGTTGAATTTTTAGATCATATGATTAATGGTTTATTTATTCAACTTCTTTAATTATTAAAATCACTTTCAAGACCTGTAAAAGGGTGAAAATCTCTAATAATGGTTAAGGTTAAATAGGGTTACCTTTGAATTAAACAAAATGATAAGGTTTAAAATGACACTAAATCCTATTTAAAATTTATTTTGTAACCATATTTACACCATATACTTTTTATATTATAATTTATGTTAGTTTATATCAATTGTACATGAGTTATACACATATTTTATATTAATATTTCATGAATTTTAATGTTCTACACCCATCTCACTTAGAAAATGTCATCACTAATCCTATAATACTCACACATATTGAGTCAATTATCATAAGAAATAACTATATTATACATTTGAAAAATTATTCTCCATGACCTAGAGGCTTAATCATCATCGAATGACTGACCTATATATTTCTTAATGTGTAAGATAATAATAGCTTCTAAAGAAGATGTATAACTCTTAACCGAGTGTTTTCATCTTATTTATTCTTATACCTCCTCAAATATTCTATAACCATAGTCATATAATTATTATAGTTTCATAAATTTATTTAAATTTTATTACTATGTATTTATACTTCTTACTCATATCCTTATTCATCCTTTGGTTAGTGAAAATGTTGTTCTTGTGTACATGTGTACAACCACCTTCACAAAGCATTATGATTCATCTCTGAACGCCACCTCACATGGCTGTTTATTTTGATGGATTTAAAAAATATAAATTATATTCTTTCAATAATTATAATTATGAAAAAATAATTTATAACATAGCTTTTTCCCCTTCCACCTCTTAAAAATGATAACATTGCTCATGCATACATGTGAAGCACTACCTCTACGAGGCAATACATTTCATTTTTCATATATTCATTAAAGAAAGATTAAAAAAAATATTTAAATATATAAAATGTATAAATTATTAATTCTTAATTTTCAATAGATTATGGTTTCATGTCCCATTTTACTTTGGTCGACCTACCAAAGTTGTTTTGGGGATTATAAATTAAACGTCCTCAAAACTTCCGACATGAACATAATCAATTTAGTAACTATATAATACATGGAAAATAAATTAAATAATAGATATTTTTATAATTTAATAATCTTGAAAATGAATATTAATCAATTAAACTATTATATAATTTTATTATATAGGATTTAAATAAAATACATGTCAATTTGGGAGATGTGGTAAGGGATTTCTCACTTTATTTCCTTTCAAAGAGACTTATTCAATTTTCATCACATGGTTTATTTAATGGAGTGTATGAAATAAATTTCATATGTATTATGTCATTCATTTATTTAAAACAATGTTTTTTATAAATCCATTTAAAATTTTATTTTTCAACCGCCTTTTGTTTCAAAATTTATTAAAGTCACATGAAATTTTTATGTTAAACCTTATTTTAAATTAATCATTCTAAATATTATTACTCTATATAAATGTAATTTAAAATTTTTATAGAATAATATTATTTATTATTCATATGTTGATAAATTTTACATTCAAATACTTTTTACATTCATTAAAAATATTTAATAATGAATGTTTTTAACATTTTTCACAATGGACAAATTTGAATATTATTTCCAAAGATAAAAAATAATATTTCGTGAACTTATAATAAATGAGCAGATTTTCCTACAATAATTTCATTTTTTATAAATATTACTCTTCATAATTCCATTTTTTTATATTGTTTATTTATTAAACATTTTTGGGGTAATTATTTTTCATGAACTTAAAAATGAGTATTTATTCATATTCTTATGTGAAAATAGAAATAACATTTCATATGGGTTACAATGATTTTTTAAAGGTTTTTATGATTTAAAATTGATTTATTAAAAATTTATTTATCATCATATGGTACCTTAGATTTATATATGGTGATGAGTGATCTTGATATAGCTCATGAGGATGTGTGTGGCTGATATAACTCTATAATGGACAATGTAATAAATTGTCCACAAAGGCGAAATATGAGGTAGATAACCAAGTTGGTTACACCAATAGAATAACTTAGGAATCAGTTATTCTGACATATGTTAAACACAAGCAAACACAGGTTATTAATATTATTCTCCAAGACAACTAATATATGATTTATAATTGTTTTTATGGAAATTATTTTTTTTGATAAGGCAATGAATGTTTGTGAATTTTTAAATGGGAAAGGTTCGTTTGTCAAATAAATTTTTTCTTGATCATTTATGGATTTTATAGGATTTATAATGGATTTTATTTGTATTCTTAGTGAATATTTTTTATTTTCTCATGTGGATATTTTTTTATATGTTCCTGCTATTTAATTGTGAAAAGGGTAAACATTATCATGTGTTTTCATGTTTTTACTAAACTGACCAGATTCCATTATTGTTATATATCTTATTGAGATTTTTTTCACATCCCATAAATTGAAATATGTATTTCACAGGAATTAAGGATAATTGGAAATTTTAATAATGTTAGAGTTCCATATAATAGACTTAGAATTAACAGAGAAATTATTTCTTAAAATCAATTTTTCTATCTAGAAAAAATGGACACTACGTGAAAATGAACACATGTTATATAATGTTTTAGTAAATTCTATAAATATCTAACATAAAATAACTGATAAATTTAATAAATTGAGACCATTTTATAAATAATGTAATTAAGGGTTGTTTAAGTTACTGGTTGTTATAAAAACAACCTCATGGAATTGTCTTGAATGATTTGAGGAGCTAGATATGTGTACAAAATTGTTGCATGAAATATTATACATGTGTCATGATGTTTATGTGGAATATAGCTGGATAATACATTTAAAATAATGGTTAGTATATTTTGTATGAAGAAAAATATAATGAATACTGTTATTTTTAACAACAAGAACAAGTGAGGAGACCAAATACCATATGGTATTTAAAATGAGACTAAATGAAATGTTATAATTTATTATCCGTTGAATAAATTAAAAAATAACTATTTACATTTATATCAACTTATATTGAAGTGATCATGGTAGGCTTGATCCAATTATACAAGGATTTAAATTCATGTATTTATAATACTTGACACAAAATCTTTATTGAGGAGAGAGAATGGAAAATGAGAACCCATGTTACTAAAGATTAGGTGAAGAGTTTTGAGAATAAGTGTTTTGTTGATGTATTTAATAATTTTATCTAAGAATAACTATTGACTGAGCCTAATTTTGGGGGATGATAAATTCACAATTATTGAAAATAAAATCTTGACAATATTTTTGTATTTTTATTATCAGGTCAAAATTATAGTATGTAATGGGGGGGGGGTATAATTAATTTCTAGCTGATTTTAGTTAGGGGGTTTAACAACAACTAATATTTTGGAATTATAGTGTAAAACTAGTTCAATTCAATTGCACTTGGAGACTTAGTATATAATCAAGGTTCGTGTGTGTGTCCAATATGACATAGAGTAGGATTTTATGAAGAATCTGGTAAATAACATATGTTGTGTTTGACTTTACTAAATTTTAATATGAAATGAGATAAATAGATAATATTTATTATATTAGTAACTCTAATTTGGTCAAGGGGTTGAATACACACAGAATTGAATTTAGAATAGAAGACCGCTGATTCTCTACCACTCTCAGTGGTCAAGATGTAATGGGGAATTACAAGTTTCCTTCAATGCTTCATTAAAATTATGATTCCCCTTATTAATTTTACTATGTGACTGTTCATGATTCAATGTTAATTATATTTAAGATCTACGATCTCTATCAAATTTTCATCATAAGAGAGATCATGTTCTATTTATATAACATTTGAGTTTAGTAAATGTTATTGATTTGGATTTCACTTCCTTAAAAGTGGTATATTTTATATATTGTGCACTTGTGAAATGTTTGGTGGAAGAGCTGGACGATAAAAAACTATCACTTCACAATAAAGAATATCATTGGGGCTAATGTTAATTAGGATTAAAAATCCTTTCTTTCCATGTCTTATTAATTTTTTTCCATTGTGACATTTTGTGGAATACTTTTCACCAAAAATTATCTATAGTTATCATCTATGATTATCAATATATATTATTTATTGACTATGAACTACATTAATATACCATTGAATGGTTAGAACCCTATTTATTGTTTCTTGATAAAGACAAAATCTTATTAAGTTTCTCCCTACAACTTCATCACATCATATTATATTTATAAATCTATTCTGATATGGGTCGCCATATGGTTACATTTGGATAATCTAGTTGAAACTGTTGTTATATTAGAACTCAAATAGAGGAAGATAAAAATACCAACCTATATTTAAATCCATCATGATATATATTAACATATATTGAAATATATTACTATCCATTTCATATTTAATATTTTCTTGAGTATGATAAGATAAGAGAATGTTCATTTCTATATCGAATGCTTCGTAAATAATTATATAAAACTTTTTTGTGAAACTTGAATCTCAATATGATACAATTAACAGTGTCAATACAGGTAACATTACAACACTATTTATTTATTTAGTAACTAGTTGATTGAGAGAGAAAATTTTCTAAAATGGAAGTGAAGTGTGGCGTCAATATAATAATATCCACTACAACACAAATTAAATTGATACCTTTTGATGCCTTAGGATGACCTATGATGAAATTTATGGCGTTGTTCTCCTATTTCCATATAAAAATGGGTAATAGTTTAATTATCCATTTAAAAATTATAATTATATCTTTAAAACAAGGGTTGGACAAGAATTAAGATGTATATTACAAAATATTCTAATTTATGGTGTCCTACAAGAATTTATGACTATGATCTCTATTTTTATTTTTTCTTTTCAGCTTAATAGAGACCTTTGAGATACATGAATCATCCCAATGTTACTTCTTCTTCTCTATCAAGTATGGGATGCATATTTAAGGTCTAAATATTATAATTATATCTTCTCCATGTTTGAAATTGGGGATATCTCTCACCTTATTTTGTAGGTTGAAAAAATCATTTCATGTTTCTATGATCATCAAATAGAAGGATGGTTAAAAATCCTTGTGGACAATATGCTTTTACACCATCCTTTATGATTTATACATGAGCTATAGACTTGCACTATTAGATCTGAGGTTAAAAAAATAATGTATATTTTTTGGTTTATTAATTTAAATTGAAAATTATACATTTTTTATAGAACTTAGGATGTTTTCAATTTATTATTAGTAGAATTAGGAATAATCTCACAACATTTCAGAGTTTTACATAAGATTTATAAACAAACTATCCCGATTCAATTGATCTACCTACTTAAATGAAAGGAAAAACCATAATAACTTCTATTAATTATATTAAAATCCATTTAATGCATTTGGTGAGCATAAAATTTAATATTAATGGGTTTAAAATAATGTAGTAATTACAATTTAATAAAAATAAATAAAACACATTGAAAATATTTATTTTTATATCAAATAAAAAAGATTTCAAAAATTAAATAAAATTTCCCAAATTTGAATGTTGGGATTTCAATAAAAATTCAAATATAATTATTTAATAAAAATTTAAAATATATATTACATTGAAAAAAATATTTATTTCTAAATATAATAACTTTTGAAATCAACATTCATTTCTCTTTGAAAATTTGAAAAAATTACTTTAAAAATAATAACATTCTTATGGAAAATAATGATTTTTGAAAAACCATAAGAAATATATGAGTTTGTTGGAAATATAATTTTTTTAATGATGTCCCCTTGAGGATATAGGTTCTATCCCGATTTTTATTTCTCACATTAGATAACCAAGCACCAAATTTAATATAAATCATTTTTGAATTTTTTTCTTTACTCAATTAGAAATCCAAAAAAAAATAACTCCACTTATCTAATTTTGTTTAAAAAAAATTACTACATAACTAATATGATTTATTAGAAGTAATTTCAAAGTAAAATACTAACTTTCACATGAATTTTAGTTATTATAAGAATTCACTGAGAACAACTTTAAATAATTCATATAAATTTTAAAAAAATTATTATCCTGACATATATAGAATTAATTTCATAAATTTAGAGTATTTCCATATCTATAATCATGATTAAAATATATTTATTAAAAATAAAATTTCATACAAAAAATGTTAATTTCAACATTTTAAAATCAACATTAAAATTTAGTCATTTAAAATTATTTAAATAAATTTAAATAAATTATTTTAAATTATAATAGAACATATTCCCCTTTGTTATGTTTTTGTAAAAATAAATTGGAAAAATGATTAATGAAAAGATATAAATTGGTTTTCCCATTTAAGGTTTTTTTCTTATAATAAGGGTTTTGAAAATTAAAAATTACGATATTAAAATGAATTTTTCTTGATAAGGGTTTTAATAAATATGGAAATAGTGTATATATGTAAAACTTATCTTACATTGTAATTCATAGTAAAGGAAAAACTATTTTTCCAAAATGGTTACCACCAGAATTATAGGACCTTTAAATTTCATATTGTAATTTTTATAGAGAATATGAATTCATTCCAATGCATGATTAATATATATAAGAGTAAAAATTATATTGGATGATTTGAATAAAGTGGAAGAATAAATAATATAAAAAATCTTGGTTAAGAACAATGCCCCTTATTTAGAAAACATCTTTTTGTAAAAAAAAATATCTATTAAGATGGAATTATAATGAAAAAAGTCCTTAAGGATGTGGATAGGTTAATAAAGAAGGGATTTGGGTAAGAATTGGTTAATTTAAAAGTCTCTTAAAGTGAAAAGAAGAGAGGATATGATGATTCCATTTATAATAGAGGGGTGAGGAACACTTAACATTTATTAAAGTATTAAATTAATGTAATTTCATTTTTTAAATATTGGATTGATCAAATCATTTATTTTTGAGAAATATACCTTGAATGTCTAATACAATAACCATAAAAACATGGTAGGAGACATAGTTCCTCTGAAAAAACTAATTACAAGAAAACATCATAGAGAATAATAATAGGTTGTTTACAACATCTATACTCACATTTTCATATAGAGAGAAAGGTTTTGTGATATAAAATGATGATATTGGAATGTATCCCTATAAAAAAATTAAAATGGTATATATTATGCTTTTAAAAAATTAAAAAATCATGAGATAAACTACGAGATACATTATTTACAGTCAACAAAGATAATTTTATCATTAAATATTAAATTGAATTATATATACGAAGATATGTGGGATATATATACTGGTCATAAGAGATGAATGTATATATTTCCATAAAATAAGTTCAAAAGATAGTAAATGACATTCTTATAGTTCATCATGGATTATTATTTCATAACAAATTATTATCCATGGATTTTAGACAAGGTGGTAGATACTCTAGGACCAAAATATCATTCAACACTATCCAAGATGCGGATCAAAAGGGACCCAATATTCATTGATATGTAAAGGGTAGGCATATAAATTTTAACAACCAAGGTAATGATAAATTAATTCACATTAAATATCATTAGTAGTTATGAATTATATATTTATAACCATTATAATAACATTAATTAATTTTCAAACCATAAATGAAATATATTATTTAAAATATTTTCTTATAAGGATTTATAAAAAATTTAAAATTTAAAATTATTAAATTTAAAATCGAAAAAAATAATTTTTTATATGAATTAATCATGTTAGAAATATATTAAGATCATTTTTTTTGAGAAATTATGGAAAAGATTGATTTTCAATGAATAGTGAAAATACAGATTTTCATTGAAAATTTAATTTTATTTTCAAGTATTTACAATGATAAATTATATTTTTGAAAAGTTTTATAATTTAATTAGTTATCATTGACTTAAAATAATTATGTTTTGTTTTTAAAAGTGTTTTATAGTTTTATTTAGTATAAATAAATTTTATATATAAAAAGACATTTTTATAAAAATATATTTTTTAAAATGTTTTATAAGATTAATTTTAAATTTGATTACACAACATCTATGTTTTGAATTTTTAAACTTATTCCATATTTGTAATTTTGTGGTATTTTTTTATTTATGTTCATTTTATTTTTGGTCACTATTAATAATAACAATAGTAAATATTTGTTACGATAGTAAAGGTAAAATGGGTTAATTAAAGGTAAAAATTATATGGTATGCATTAAAAAATTGAAGGATTAGGCTAAGAGAAAAACTATTAATGTTTCACATAGATTATTTAACTATTTGAACATGGTGATAAACCTGAATGTGAAATTATGTAACAAGTATAATTCTGTATGATAAATGAGGATATTAAAGAAATGAAAATAATCACTATGAAAAAAACATAAAAAATTAATAAAAAC
Organism: Viscum album; assembly: GCA_963277665.1. Lineage (NCBI taxonomy): Eukaryota > Viridiplantae > Streptophyta > Magnoliopsida > Santalales > Viscaceae > Viscum > Viscum album. Next base: position 2,094,092,866 of record OY728152.1, read on the forward strand.
GAATTACATTAGTTTTTGATCGTTTATAAGCTTACCTATAGTAAACACACAACAACCAAAAAATACGACACATAATTCAGAAAACCCAATCTTATGGGTAGTGTCAACCTAATAAGGTGGATTGAGGTGAGGTACCAAGAAAGTAGGGTCAATTTTAGAGGTATCTGGATTCTTTATTAGGGAAGGAATCATATTCTTCCCTACCACTGTATTATCACTACAGGTTGAACTGATAGTAAACCTGAATTGAGGATGCTAATTACTCTAGCATTGAACATTTCTTAGAGTAACTTTAGCTATATCAATTCTATAAGACTCAAAAAGAAACAAAGTTACTTTCTTCAAATGATTAGAGGATTAGGATACATCTATATAATTCTTAGAATATAAGGAAAATTTTACATTATATTTTTTTGATTGGCTAGGGTGGTATTATTAACATTATCCATATTCTATTGAGTACCAATGGAATTATCTGAAGAAACATGAAAAAAAATTTCATCTTCCTCTTAGATGACACTGGGCATCTATACACATTTATATTCTTCAAATAACATATAACTTAATGAAATAAAAAATTATTATATTCACTTTTATGTGAATTAATTCAATATTGTAAAGGCCAATTAATAGGATCTATTAGAAAGAATAAATCTAGCCAAATGATTAACTTGATAGTTCCCTATGATAGGGGTAATGTCAATAGAAGATGGACCAGGGGAAGTTCTTCCAATAGATTCAATAGAATATGTTGAAGTTAAATTTTCATTAAAATCATTATTCTTTTTACTAATTAAATATTTATATCAATACATTTGACTTATCTATTAATTTTTTAACTTCATCCTGAACAATATCTAGTTAAGGATTAGTAATTAGAGAAATTACATCAGTAAGACTAGGAGTAATGTGAACACGCACAACATGGATAGGTATTATAGGTATGTACGAAACAAACTCTTCAACTATAAGATAAAATGGCATAACTAACCCTTCCTATGATTCTTAGCATGATTCATGTTCTAAAGATTCAAAATATGGTCATTTAATTTCCACATAAACAATGTTTTGAGTGGTTAAAATATTTTGACCATTTCTAGATACTAGAAAAGGAGAGTTAACAAATATTCACTCAATATATTTTGGAACTCTAAAGTTATAATTTAATTTACAATCATAATCCTTATAGTATCCCACCATTATATTCAAGGACATATGTATCCCTATATAAAGAATTATAAAAGAATCAATAGTATGTTGGAACACATAAAAAATATATTTATTTAACTCATGAATAAGAACCTGTGTGAACATGTCACACTACCTAGATTGAATATGCGAAGGGAAAAAATTCATTTCTTAGAGAATCTGTTATGAAAAATTTAGAAAATCAAGATCTAGTGATGGTACATAGGTGGAAGATACAAAGGGTATAAAAATCATGACAGACTCAAACTGATTTATCACAACACTTTTCAATGTGTTCCAGAATTCATTAATTTTATTCCTAAATTAATTGACCTCATTAACAACATATTAGGACATATGAGACAACATTTTTGGAATATTTTGGACCATATCTCTTTGAGAATAAACCAATACTCCATGTTTGTTAAATTATGAATTGGTAGGAAATACATGATTTAAATCTCTAACTATAACATTAATCTCTTCAAGATCCATGAAACCTACTTCATAAATTTCTTGTTGAATATGATAGGCTATTTGAATACACATGATAAGATCAGTTTGGGTTACAATAATCCCATCTAATTGATCAACATCAACTTTTGAAGCATTGTAATACATGAGTTTTCTGATTCTAATATTTAGATTAATTTATCTCCTTTTTCAAATCATTATAATCTCTTATGATATTATCAGACCTAGTCAAAAGAGAAGAGGAAAAATATTTCATTTTTATAAATTCTAAGCACTTACTAACTGAGGGTGATTCCTATTTCACTGAAGGCGTTGATGGCATAAGTAGGGTACACTAATGGTCAAATCTCACTATAACCACATAAAAAATCTATCTCCACTACAAAGTGAACATAAATAAGTCAGATTCACTATTTGATGATCCATTTTAGCTTCAGCTCTACCTTCATCATGAAAAACACAAGGTATAATCTCAACTTAAATCCCCTTGTGGACAAAGAAAGTTGTTTCAATAACTAGGACCTCATGTTGAAACCTTTTGGTAGAATCATTAGTTTAATAAAAATTTAAAATAGATTCGTTAACTCTAGAAGTATCGAATACATAACTCTGAATAGAATCATCCACTAGAAAACTAACATATGGAAATTTTGGTATAGTTCTTGATGCAACTTCTGACTCTTGTACCACTATAGTGGACACCATGTAAGCTGGTGCTACATCTATAGGTGGTGAGGTTTGGGATGGAAACCCTCAAAAAATACCTCTATGGCCAACTAGCCTTAATGAGTTTGAAATAGAGTTCCGAAAATAGCTAAATGTCTTTAATAGTACTCTATATAGGGAATTACCTTTGTTCCACTTCACTACATCTACCTCATTCAAAATAACTGCCTTTTTCTTTAAGAATAGTGAAATCGAGGTACCATATGGATAATAATTCATCAATCCCTTCCTTTTTTATAAAATATGTATAAAAAATAAAATTTATCTATTAAGGTTGAGATTTAATATTATTAATAAGAATATATAGAAAATAAATATCCAAAAACAATACTTTCTCAATATTTCCTGGTATCTAGGTGCTCTCAATATTAAAAAACATTTATATGACCTTTCACTTATCTTGTAAATATTTTACTAGATTTTTCATAATGTAGAGGCTCCAAAAAAAATATAAAAACCTCTGTTGGCCCTAATGAACTAGTATTAAACTAAATTTTATAGAAGTTAAACCACCCATCATGGGGACAATAGAAGATCTCTTCTAACTCAACAGATGAAAAAAGTTCAACATTACCATTTACTTTCGAAGAGATAATATACTCTATTATAATGAATTAGAACCAACAATTTCTCAAAAAAACATGTTTACCTCTTATAAAAACCTGAAACCATATTTATTCTCATAAAAAAGTCACCCATACTTGAAATTGAAGAACCTTATTTAGTAGAATCATTGTCAACTTCAGCCATTCCATATTGATGACCTTTCCAAAAATAACAGAACATAGAACACTAATAAATTTTGATTTCTTTTGGATGAACCAAAACATACCTCATCTCTATGTTTTGATTCACCCACAAAGTTTAGGTAAGTTATAGGTCAGGTGATGATCAATAGTTTGGGGTTGATGTTTTGGATTCTTATGTAACAAGCGTACATGAATGGAATGAAGGTCGAGGTTGGAATATGCTTTCAGTCAAAGAATTGAATTATAATGGGATCTCTGTACCTGAATAGTCTTAGGTCGATCCTCACTAAAATAAATAAATAATATTATTATTAAAAATTAAAATAAATGATCTTTTATTATTTATTTTGTTCTAAAAATAAAAATAATTAAAAAAGTGAAACAGAATACACAAAATTAATTTTCATAAATCAATAATTGGAAATCAATATAGAATAAATCATAAATTAAAATTTAACAAAAATAAAATGAGCTAAATTTATTTAAAATGTAAGATAATTAGATTGTATTTTAATAAAATCTAAATGACCACACTGATGGGGTTTAATAAAAAGATTTTGTAATTGATTTTTAATAGAGGTAATCTCCAGGGTAATATCACATTTTTGAGTATGTTATATGAATAAATGATGTTTTATGTCAATATTTTTTATTCTATAATTATTTATCAGATTCGTTGAAATGTTTATTTCTCTAGTATTATCACATTTGATTGATACCTGATTATAATTGAATCCAAAATCGATTATGCTGTGTTTCATCCAAAATACTTGTTCAAAAAAACTTCCAAAAAAAATATATTCTACTAATTCAGTAGAGAGTTCTACATGGGGTTGGTTTTTACGAGACTAGGATACTAGATATCTACCTAGAAAATGGATGGTTCTTGATGTAATATTTCTATATAGTCTATAACAAAAAATGATGACATATGAATATGAATTAAATTACAATTAGAATCTTTTTGGAAAAATTATGGAAAAGGAAATTGTTACTTTTATATACATTAAATTTATTTTTTAATATTTTAAATGAGATTTCATTGAATTTATTTTATAATCAAGAAAAAATACATAAATAATCATAACAGTTTATAACAGTATTCAAATACAACAAAATCTTAATTAGTCCTCTATATATCTTATTGTAAACTTGTTTCCTACCTTCATATATGTCATAATTTTCATTAAAACACATAGGTGTTGTATGTACATTAACATATTAAAATCAAAACCTTATAAATAATTTATGTAGTATTTCAATTGATTAATAACTTCACAAAATGCATTTTAAAAAATTTAAAAACCCAGAAAAAATTTAAATCACGCAATATGGTAATATAAATTTATTTTTTCATGAGTTTTGAAAAATAATTTCAAAATTTGTTATTTGTATAAGCAAAAAACATATCATGAAGATAAAATTATAATTTTTTTTGAATACGATGATTTCATAAAAATTGGGATATTTTTTTCCCACTAAAAATAAATGACCTTAAACACTCATTCTAATCTCTGGGGGCTTGTTTAAGGTAGTATAGAGTTTTTTTGAGTTTAAAAATTGAATTCAGAAAATGGGGATTATTAAAATATGGATATGGTTTAAAATAAACATCCTACATAAAAACCCATTTAAGGAAGAAATTGTTACATACATATGATATAATTTAAAATTCATACGTACTTAATAGGCCATACAAACCCTAATGGATTCTAATATAGTTATAGGTACAAATTATTGTTAATGAAATGCACCTTCATCTTGACTATAACTTTTATCAACTATTATATTTCAAATCATAGTGATCACACCAAGATAATCCTGTAGAATTCTAAAAATCAATTTTGTTCCTGTAAAAGGATAATCATAGGGGCTAAAGACTAATTAAAAAACAATATTACTCTTGAATTGGTTTAATTATTCATTCAATGTTAAGAACCCACTCAAATATACTAACGATTATTCTATAGCCTTATACTCTAGTTGAGATAGAATAGTAAAAAATTTCACATAATTTCGTATAGTTCTTATAGTACTAATACCTTAATAAATGTTTCATATAACTGTTTCTAATGGATAATTCTTAACAGTTCTAGGATATCTAGACATCAAAATTTTAGGTTCACTAGTATCCATCCTTCTTGGATTTGGTTCTAGAAAATTAGGTTTTAAATCATTATCCCCTTTTTACTATAAAATAGTTGTTAAGAACTCATGATTTAAAAAGAGAGTTAGTTTATACTTTTATGAAATATTTTGATAAAAAGGATCAGTTCAATAAAATTTCAAATGGGTTGATTATGAAAAAAAATTATATTTTTTTAGAAATCTATATGCCTTAGAAGTAGTATAATAACAATAGAATATTCCTTCATCAACCTTGGGATAAAATTTTCAATTATTATCCATGGTGTTTAAAATATAAACTTGACATCCAATTATTTTAATGTATACCACTATTAGAATTATATTATTTTATATCTTATATGGAATTTTCATCATAATATGTCTTATTTAAATTTTTTTACGATATTACACTAATGTATTTACAAATTCATCCCAAAAAATGATAAGGAAATTTGAATTCACCTACAATTGTTATTTTTTTAATTTACTATTTCTCCATTCAAAAAAACTATTTTCTAGTGGGTTCTTAGAGGTTTAAAAGGTTTGTTTCATAGCATGTTTGGAAAAATATTAATTAAACTAATTATTCCCAAATTCTCTTCCAAGGTCATTTCTTAAATAAATAATTTTTTTAATATTTTTCATTTTTAAAAAAATTAAAAATGTTTTTTTTAAAAAACAACAGGTTTCTCTTTTTACAATCAAAATGTAAACCCATGTAAATCTAGAAAAATCATCATCTAATAAATAAAGTGTACCCTACATGTATTAAAATTCTAGATGGCCCAAAAAATACACATGAATTAGTTTTTGGGGTCTAGATGTAGAAATCTATTTTATTTGTTTAACATATGACTTATGTTTATCACCCATTTGGAATGGATCTTATAATTTATTTTTATTCAATTTATGTTGTGGTAAATATAAAACTAGATTCCGTTTCGAGAATTTAATAAAAGAATAGAAATTAAAATTTCAAGGGCATCAAATCCAAATCCTATATTAATTTGTTTGAACATTCAAAAAATTCACTTTAATTCCACTAAAAGAATTAATATCTAGTTTATAGAAATTACCTTTTCAAGGTTCCTTAATTTTAATAATATTATACCCAAACAATGATTATTTATTGAATGAAAAATATATATAATAAAATTCATCAAAAGGTTAAAAAATATATATAATATTTTTATTTAAACATTCCACATAGTGAAATTAATTGAAGGGGAATGATATTATATTTAAAACTGATCCAAATCCTAAAAAGTGTGCCTTTTGCATTATGAAAAAAAGGTACATCCTTAATCAATAACGGGTAAAGAGTATAAATTTGAGAAATATCCAGTCACATTCCTTGAGAAAACACTGTAAATATATATTTTTTCATTTATAATCTTGTAAAATTTTCCCATAATGACAAATAAAAAAATAAATTGATTTGGTAGTCATATTCTCTCGAGGTACGACAAGGTTAACATCAAAACATTTGTGAACAAAAACTTGTTTATGCCATACCTAACATTCAACAGAAATTTTTGAATATTTTTTTTCACATAAACCCATGATTTTCTCAATTGAATTGTGGTGTTTTCAAAGGTGCAATAATTTCTATTGTAAATACCCAGAAATTACATGAATTGTTTTTAAATTCATGGGATTTTTATGAGTCTGTAAATTTTTACAGTGCTTGATTCTGAGTCCCGGTGTCCCCGAAATGAATTTATGAAGTTTTGTTTGGGTATGCTCAGTAAACATATGAGAAGGTTTTTATAACTTTTGAACCGGTTCTCTAATTTGAAATCTAAGGGCACCGTTGAACTCGCAGTGCTGGTATTTTCTTAAGAATACTTTCACCTAGACGACAGTTGGTCGATAATAAAAGTTAGTTTTTGGATTTTTATAAAAAAATATATAAAATAAAGTGAGCTAACAATTTATTTTACTTTATCCGCCATGTGGAGATAGGGTTGTTAAATTCTTAAAGTGGAGTTTGGAGGTGGGGCCACCACAACTTAACCTCCCATGAGAGGTTATGGTGGTGGGTCCTAACCAAACATAACCTCCGTTGGGAGGATAATTGTTGTGGGGACCACCCGAGGATAAAACCCCTTGAAACACCAATGAAATTGGGAGGATTCTCTTCAACTCCCTAATAATGTGGGGGGAGTCTCTTCAACAACTCCACATAACGTTATACCAACCCCAGTAATTTAATTATGCCACCCACCTAAATCAATAGGCTTTTCAAATTTATGCCAACCTCTCATGGATTAATTAGAGGAGAATATGTAATTAATTCACCTTTTTGAAATTTTTGACAACTATAAAAATAATAGACAAACTATTATTATGGTCACATCATTTTGGTGGATCTTGGGAGAAAAGTGAATTCTCTACAATGAAAAATTCTCTCCAACGAAGAACACCCTCAACAAAATGCACTCTTCTGGAAAATAAAGCTCTCCCAATGAAGAACACCGATGAAGTATGCCTTCTAATAAAAAAAAGAACCCCTCTGACCTTCTATCTTAAACTCCTTCGGCGTGGGATGTGTTCTTCTACCACGGATAAACGACCATCTTTGCATAATTTCAATGAATGAAGACCGAAGAATCAATAGTTGATCTTATTGCAAGTTGTTACTTTCCTTTTCTTTTCTCCTCTTCATTGAAAAGTATCGATGTGAAGTATTAAATGATTGAAGTTCAACTTCTTTTCTATTTGTTGAACAATTGTTATCACCCCTAAATGCGGAGGGTGTGGGCCAACTAACATAGCTCGACTCCCTCTACTGATACTATTTGTGACGTTATTTCGGCTTGGTGATGTAACTACAACAAGGAGATGAAGGCAGTGATGACAAAGGACACTCTACCCGCGACCTCTGCGAACCCCGCGGCCTCCAAAAACCCCGTTGAGCACCAAAGACACCGGCTGGACATCATCGGCCTGGGTGGCAACCAGTCAGCCTGGCCCCGCCGGCACCCTTCCTGGCACCCCCGTGCGCTGCCTGTGCCCCCGCGTGCTGCCCGTGCACCCCACCCTCCCCCAGGAGCTAGCCCAGCCCCTGCCATGGCCGGCCCGGTTCCCTCGCCGCCTGGACATGCCCTGTCAGGAGCCCTACCAATCCCTGCCCGGCACCCCTGGCACCCTGACGTGCCATGCCTGGTGCCCCCGGCACTGTGCCCCGTCCTTCCCGGTGCCCATGGCGCCCTGTTGTGGCCTGCCCGGCGCCTCAGGTGCCCTGCTGTGCCATGTCTGGCGCCCCCGCAGCATCCCAGATCCCTCACGACCACCCAAAGGAGCTGGTGTCTCGGCCCCCCATACGGTGCCCTGGCCAAACCGGCATAACTACGCCCTCGGGGCCGAGCTGTGCCGGGCCGCACCCTCACAATGCCTCGGGCCGGACTGGCCACGACCTACGGGTTGAGTCGCCTAAGTAGCAACCTCCAGGCCGAACATAATGGGATGACCCAACCGACACGCTTAGTCAGACCCAACGGGTCTGACGAGGTTGACCAAGTCCGGGTCAGTCCAGACATGGTGGGGCTGAGTCGGTCCGACCGGGTCAGACCGGACCTGAGCCCATCACTGACCCATTAGTTTCTTAGGCCATATCTTTTGCACCGAAAGTCCATTTGATGAACTGTCAACGACGCCAGTATTCTTGGAATGAATCCATCCATTTGAGAATACCCCACGAGAGTTTGGGGTATATTTTTGAGTTAGTTTTAGGTTTGATCATACAAGAATCCAACCGGGAACCCAGGACTAAAAGGCTAATAACTAACAGACTGTGCGTCTGATTGACAAGATGTCTGTCACGTTGAAACCATTATGACATAGTGGACCATTGAGATACTTCTTCATGGAACTTTGCGACAGTTGGAGTATTTCCCAGTACCTTGTGGAGTGGATCCTTCCAGTGATGAGCAGACAGAGTGTGAAGACCTAGTAGCGGGAAAACCTGATGACTGCTTGACCGATTCAACTCGGAGTGTTTCGACTAGCCCAGTAGGGAGCACCTGGTAGTTGGTGGCAGAAACATGGTGGAGGAGTGCCTAGTAGTTGGTGGAAGACCTGTGGTACTCGATAGGAGGAGTAACTCTACAGGCTATTAGGAGGAGCACCTAGTAGTTGGCGGCATACCCGCAGTGGAGGAGTGCCTGGTAGTTAGCAGAAAACCCACCGTACTTGACAGGAGGAGTACCTCAATGGTCCAAGGATAGTGAGAAGCACCACGATGTCGCGATTGGACCACTTTACTTGACAGAGGAGGAGTTATCCAGCTGTCATGGTTTTGATAATGAAAATCCTGGTTTGAGCAGAGCCAATAACTTTTGTGTTTTCCAAATGATTGAGATGGGTTTCTAGATAACATAGGTATATGTATGGTTATATAACTAATCAATTTTTATCCATAGATTTAAATTTTTTTGTTTTATCCTTGTTGGAGTTTTTGAGACATTAACGGTCTCAGGGTCCCTACAGAGTATCGTTATACTCACCCATTCATGGGCTATGCCCACACCTCGTTGTGTTGATTTCAGATGACAGACAATGCTATTTGAGGCATAGAGTTGTAGGACTGGATGGTACCCGGAGGTGGACCACTCGGTGTAACGGTAAGAAGAGGAGACGGACGGATGTGAGTGATGAGGAAGACATCTGTACCAACCCTTTAGGTAGAAACCCTGGAGAATGACCCAGTAACTGCTTTACTTTTTTTCAGTTGTACTTGATTTAATTTGTACTTATACTTTCCTACTGGTCTTGTATTTATGGCCCCCTTTTACTTTCCAGCACTTCTTTCGAATACAGTTTTACTTAGTGTTTTGCTTCTAACTGTGTACTCTGATGTGTTTGTTTTCAGTTATAAAGGTAATGCCTTCCCAATTTAGGTATTTGTTCCTTTGGTGCTAGTCGCCAGCCCCTGGCCTATGGAAGGCGGTCTTGGAGTAGTCACGATAAGGGCCCTTGGGGATGGGTCGTGACAAATTGGTATCAGAGGAGTCGGTTTTACTGCAAAACTTAGAACATTGTTCTTTCTTTTCTATGATGCAATAGTTTCAAGGGCACTAAGTGTGTTTTTCAGTTCCCGGAGTCCAGTGTTGGTGTGGGAAGCCGACGTATCCACACACCAGGACCCTGACTTTTGATTTCCGACTCAGTGAATGAAAACACTGATTGCATGTGTTTTTCCAAAATTTTTTCTTTATCTCAGCTCAACCAGGTCATCTCACAAGGTATAATCTTTTGACCATGTCGCATTTGTATCTTTTAGAACTCATCCTCGTAGATGAACAATTAGAGCCCCGAGAGTCGTACGTACTGATAGCCCACCGAGCGACGAGGCCTCGGTGAGGGCCCTTTACCAGCGGAGGCACCAGCGGTACTACTTTTCATTGGGCCACCGATGACACCATCCCTACCAGCAGACGACACACACCACTGGAGTGCATTGCACATGTTCCAGCTCTAGAGGTCAACAAGGTTCAGGGAGAGATGGACCCACATGGGGCTGAGGATTGGCTGGAGGCTGTGGTGAGAGTCTTCAGGATAGTAGGGACACTAGCCGACTTTATGGTGATCCTTGATACCAGTCTCCTTCAGGAAGTAGTAGGCAGATGGTGGAGCCTGATGCTCTAGGTGCATGATGAGGTGACACTACTTTGGATAGACTTCGACAGCCTGTTCCTATTGGAGCTTGTCCCAGCCACCCTTCAAGCGGTGCGAATACAGGAGATATTGCATCTACAGTAGGTTAGCATGACAGTAGCACAGTAATTAGTGAGGTTCAATGACCTCCCACGCTACTCCACGGATATGGTACGGAACCCATTCTTCCGGGGTTGTACCTTCGAGCAGGGACTCAAGAAAGAGATCGAAGCTCTGATGATCACACTTAGCATCCCGATGCATACGGGGGTTCTATAGAGAGCCCTCCTAGTAGAGAGTTCCCTTGTTGAGCAGTCACCAGCAGTGAGACCCACTACAAGCCGAGAAATAATGTAGTTTTCTTCAGTTGGAAGTAGATAGATGTCACAGAGGTTCAAGAGGACCATACGTACAGGTGGATGACCGCACAAATCACGATTATTTGTGAGGGGCACCCAGAGTAGAGACAGAGCCAGACATGCTAGGATCAGACAATGTTATTTATGCGAGGGGTTTGGTCACAAGGCTCGTGACTATCCAAAATATCATTATGAGGATCAGATGACAGTTGAGGGACCTCATAGGAAGAGGCAGAGGTTCGATCGAGGAGATCCGTAGGGAGGAGTTGGACGTGGCAGAGGATATGGACGTGCATCTGGCGGTGGACAACACTTCGAGGTGTTGCCATCACCACCAACAGGAGGTCCACCTCGACTGCAACCAGCAGGTGGAAAGGGGATATTTCAGCTTCAGGCAGATAAGTCTTATGATCACGATGCTCCAGAGATGATTTGAGGTATGATCGGTGTCTACTACAGCATAGCTGCAACACTTATTGACATAGGATCCAATCACTGTTTCATTGCAACATCCCTCATTCAGAGATTAGAGATTCTGATGAAGGTGTTGGCTCGATCCTTATGGATAGAGATTCCTATTGGAGTAGACTTGATGATTATGAAAAGGTGAAGGTAGTGTGAGATTAATATAGGAAGCGAGGGCTTCAATTGGGATCTCCACGTAGTGGTGTCGAGGCCTTACGACGTAACCTTGGGTTTGGACTGGTTATCTACTATCCATGCACAGATAGACCGTATTAGGTGAAAAGTGCTATGTGTCCACAGGGATGGGACCAGGTTTACCTTCACCAGCGAGAAGGGAACCTTTGCATCATAGGATAGACTTACTCGGAGGAGGGTGCAACCAATCACTCACTAGTTTTATTGACTTACCCTCAGAGCAGTTGATTCAGAGAGTTAGATATCTTGTAGTGGTGGACCAGTACAAGGATGTTTTCTCTGAAGATGATCCATGACTACCTTCTCGCAGAGAGGTGGACTTCTACATTGACTTATACCCTGGGATGACACAGATATCTACTCCAGCATATCGAATGGCTCCCACTGAGCTTCGTGAGCTGTGGGTATAGCTGGAGGACTTGCAGGGGAAGGGATTAATTTGACCCAGTGTTTCTCCGTAGGTAGCCCTGATTATATTCACCATGAATGAATATGGGATCTTGAGACATTGGGTCTACTACCATCACCTAACCCAGGGGATCGTAATGAACAAGTACCCACTCATGAGGATTGATGACCTCTTTGAGTAGCTGAAGGGAGCTTGGTGGATCTCGAAGATAGACCTCAGATCAGGCTATCACCAGCTCAGAGTTCCAGACAAGGATATGTAGAAGATGGCCTTCAGGTGTCGGTACAGCCACTATGAGTTCTTTGTTATGCCGTTCGGCATGGCCAGTGCTCCAGAAGTGTTCACGAATCTCATTAATAAGATCTTCCATCTTTACCTCGATAGCTTTGTCATAGTCTTCATCAATGACATTCTGATCTACTCAACTACTGAGGAGGATCATTCCTACCATTTCCAGATATTTCTAGACACACTCTGAGAGCACCAGATTTTTGGTAATATCTCAAAGTTCCACTTCCGGATTCGAGAGGTTCACTTCTTGGGACACAACATCTTGGAGGATGGATTTGCAGTAGATCCAGCAATGATTGAAGCGATACATTCTTGGGAGCCACCCAGGAGTGTGACGAAGGTACAAAGTTTTCTAGGTTTCGCTAGATACTATCAGTGGTTGGTTCCAGACTTATCCATAGTTTCACCCCTACTATCGGCCTTGAAAAAGAAGGGGAAACCATTCGTATGGTCAGAGAGATGCCAGCAGAGCTTTAAGGAGTTGTGGTAGAGGCTGACTAGTGCCCCCATTTTGAGGCTTCCAGAGGATGGTGTATGGTACACAGTTTACTACGACCCATCAGGGAATATACATGGGTGTGTCCTAATCCAAGAGAGAGCAGTGATCAAATATGGTTCTCGATAGATGAGACAAAATGAGCAGAACTTTTCTACCAATGACCTGGAGTTAGCTGCGGTGGTCTTCACATTGATGATGTGGTAGTACTATCTGATGGGCGAATGTTTTACTGTGTATTCTGATCATAGGAGTCTCAGGTATATCTTCTCTCAGAAGGACCTAAACCTAAGATAACAATATTGAATTGAGTTACTCAAGGACTCTGACTTCGAGATAGTCTATACACATGATAAGGGGAATGTGGTAGGAGATTATCTCAGCAGGAGATCTGGTATACAGCTTCTAGGAGAGGCTATAGAGCAGCTGGCTACCTTACAGATAACCTTTTTTGATATAGATTGAGTAGCCTATCTATAATATCTTATAGTCACTCCCCCATATTCTTCAGTGAGTCAGGGAAGCACAACATGGGGATGCTGACTGTGAGACACGACATGCTCAAATATCTACAGGGCAAGCACCAAATGGATTTTGTGAAGGTGGGGAGAATGTAATCCTTTTCAGAGGATGTACCATGGTACCATTTGCACTTCAAGAGGAATTTTTGAGGATGTTCGATAAATCCCCTCTAGAGTTACATCCAAGAGTAGACAAGATGTACAATGACCTTCGATGACAGCACTGGTGGCCAGATATGAAGAAGGCGGTAGCAGAGTTTGCCTCACGCTGCCTCATTTTCCACCAAGTGATGGAAGATCACCAGGTACCACCAGGCTTGGTTTGTCCTTTAGATGTCCCAGAATAGAAGTGGGATGGGATATCCATGGACTTAATGATGAGAATACCATTTACGTACAGGGGACATGACTCTATCTGGGTGATCGTCGACTAACTCACCAAGTCGGCCCACTTCCTACCGATCAGAGACTGGGGTTTAGTAGAGAGCTTGGTATGCCTCTATATACATGAGATTGTGCATCTACATAGATTACCTTCCTCTATTGTCTTCGACCGTGACACACAGTTTACTTCCCGACTATGAAAGGGGTTGTAGGAGTCTTTCAGGACACAACTTCGATCGAGCACCACCTTCCATCCTCAGACTGATGGTCAGACTGAGCGGACCATTCAAACCCTCAAGGACATGCTACGTGCATGTTTCCTCGACTTCGGTCACAGCTGGGGGGATCACTTTCCTTTGGTGTGGTTTTCTTACAACAACAACAATCACTCCACCATAGCAATGGAACTTTTCCAGGTGTTGTACGGGTGACCTTGTAGATCACCATTGTGCTGGACAGACCCTGGGGAGTCAACACTAGTGGGACCAGAATGATTTGTACTACCATAGAGAAGGTGCAGATCATCTAGGAGTAGTTGAAGACTACAAAAAGTAGATATAAGTCCTATGCTGACAAAATAAAGAGACCTCTGGAGTTTAAGGATGGCGACCACGTCTTTCTATGGGTCTCACCTCGATGTGGTCTACGGAGATTTGGCCAAGGTGGCAAGTTATCCCCGTGATTTATCGAACCTTTCCAGGTCCTTAGTAGAGTTAGCGAGGTGGCTTACTGCCTAGATCTTCCACCGCAGTTGCACCAGGTGCACAATGTCTTCCACATATCCCAGTTGAGGAGATACGTGCACGAACCTTCCCACATCATTGACCATGGAGAGCTAGATGTTGAAGATGGGGTGACTTTTATGGAGGTTCTAGTTAAGATTGAGGATCAATAGGAGCGGGACTTATGTGGACATTTGATACCTCTGTTGCGTGATAGCTGGCAGCATGGGAACCTCCGGGAGAAAACGTGGGAGATGGAGGCTCAAATGTGTGCTTAGAACCCCCATTTCCCCCATAGTTCAAGTTGTAGATCACGGGGACGTAAAGCCCTAAAGTGGAGAGAATGTAAAGACTCGGAAATTCTGTGGAATTTTTTTTCTTAAAATCTTGGTATTTTTACGAGTCTGCGAATTTTTACGGCACTTAATTCCGAGGCCCGGTGTGTCCAGAATAAATTTCTGATGTTTTGTTCGGGTACGTTCATTCAACATACGAGTAGGTTATTATAACTTTTGAACCGTTGCTCGGAAATGAAATCCGAGGGAACCGTTGAACTCGCAGCACCGATATTCACTTAAGAAGACTTTCACCTCGACAGAAGTTGGTCGAGAATAAATGTTAGTTTTTGGCTTTTTATAAAAAATTTATAAAATAAAGTGAGCTAAAACATTATTTTATTTTATCCTCCATGTGGAGATTGGGTGGTTACATTCTCCAAGTGGAGGTTAGAGGTGGGGCCACCACACCTTTACCTCCCATGAGAGTTTGTGGTGGCGGGGCGCACCCGAACATAACCGCCCTTGTAAGGATAATTGTGGTGGGGACCACCTGAGGATGAAACCCCTTGAAACCCCCATTAAATTTGGAGGATCCTCTTCAACACCCAAATAATGTTGGGGGAGCCTCTTCAACTCCTCCACATTATGTTATGCAACCCCCCACAATTTAATTGTGCCACCCACCAAAATCAATAGGCTTTTCAAATTTATGCCAACCTATCATAGATTAATTGTAAGAGCGTACGTAATTTCATCACCTTTTTGAAATTTGTTCGAATGATTAAAATAATAGACAACTATTATTTTGGGAACTTTCTTTTGGTGGATCTTGGGAGAAAAGAGAATTCTTTCCAATGAAGAATACTCTCAAATGAAGAACACTCTCCAAAGAAGAACGCTCTTCCAATGATGAATGCTCTCCTGAAAAAGAATGCCAAGGAGGGGCGCCTTCCACTATGAAGAACGACCCCCTCGTACCTTCTTCATCAGTCTTCTTCGACATGGGACATGTTCATCTACCATGGATCGACGATCATATTTCCCCGACGTCAACGAACGATGACTGACGAATCAAAGGTAGGGGGTTATTGCAAGTTGGAACATTCATTTTCTTTTCTCCTCTTTGTTGAAAAGAATCGTTGTGAAGTGTTAAATGATTGAAGTTCAACTTCCTTCCTCTTTGTTGAACAAATGTTATGACCCCTAAACACAAAGGGTGTGGGCCAACTAACATGTCCTGACTCCCTCCACACATCATTTTTGTGACATTCCATTGGAATGTCAACGTAACTACAATGAGGCGACGAAGGCAGCGACGACAAAGGCTATGCTACCCGTAGCCTCCATGAACCCTGCAGACTCCGTGAACCCCGCATTACAACGAATTTCCCAGCCGGACATCGCCGACCCAAGTGGCACCCAACCTGCCCAATGACCCGCGCATTGCCCGCGCCCCCGTGGGCTGCCCGCACCCCCACACGCCCTCAGCGGCCTACCCGGCCCCTACCGCGGCCTTCCCGGTCCCATACCATGCCCTTCCCGGAACCCATAGCACCCTACCACGGCCTGTCCGGAGCCTCCGACGCCTTGTTGCGGCCTACCCGACACCTCTCGGGCCCTGCCGCGCCCTGCCTGGCGCCCCCATGGTGTCCCGACTCCCTCGCACCCACCCGGCTGAGCCGGTGTCCTGGCCCCCTCACAGTGCCTTGTCTGAACAGGCCTAGCAATGCCCTCTGGGCCGAGCAGTGCCGGGCCACGCCCTCTCAATGCTCCAGGCCGAACTCGCCCCAACCTTTCTGGCCGAGTCGCCTATGTGGCGACCTCCGGGCCGAACCGCCCACAGAGTCCATTGGGTCGGGCCCATCGGACCAGGCTGAACTTAACAGGCAGACTGGGTCGAACCAGACTGAGTCAGGCCAGACTGGGTTGGGCCGAGTCGGTCCAACCGGGTCGGATTGGACCCGGGCCAATTACTGACCCATTACTTTCTTGGGCCCTGTCTTTGGCACCGGACGTCCGTTTAACGAACCGTCAGTGGAAACAGTTTTCATGGAATGAAGCAATCCTTTTGAGAATACCCAACTAGAGTTCAATGAATATTTTTGAGTTACGGTCAGGTTGGATCATACAGGAATCCAACCGGACCCCCGAGACTAAAAGGCTAATAACTAAAAGATTAGGTGTCTGATTAACGCGTCGTCTGTTGCGTTGAGAACCCTATGACATGGAGGACCATTGAGATACTTCTTCATGGAACTTCACGACAGTTTGAGTATTGACCAATAACTTGTGGAGTGGATCCTTTTATTGACGAGAAGACAGAGTGCAAAGACCTAGTAGCTGGCAGACCTGACGAATGATTGACCAATTCGACTCTGAGTGTTTCAACTAGCCAAGTGGGGATCACCTAGTAGTTGGCAGCAGAACCACAAAAGATGAGCACTTGGTAATTGGTTTTAGACCCGAAGTACTTGATAGGAGAAGTACCTATGCAGGCTATTAGGGGGAGCAGCTAGTAGTTGGAGGCAGACCCACAACAGAGGAGTTCCTAGTAGTTGGCAGCAGACCCGCGGTACTCGACAGGAGGAGTACCACACTAGTCCAATGTTTGTGAGAAGCGCCTCGGTGTTGCGATAAGACCACTATACTTGACCAAAGAGGAGTTCTCCAGCAGCCATAGTTTCTATAATGAAAATCCTTGTTTGAACTGAGTCAATGACTTTTGTGTTTTCGTCATGATTGAGATGGGTTACTTGATAACATTGGAATATGTATGTGAATATAACTAAGTAATGGTTATCCATTGATTTCTTACATTGTGGTCAGTCCTTGTAAGATTTTTTGAGACCTTGAGGGTCTTGAGGTCCCTACTAAATATCGTTACACTCACCCCTGAACGGGCTATGCCCGCACCTCGTTGTGTTAGTTGCAGACGACGGACAATGCTGAATGAGGTAGAGAGTAGCACGACTGGAAGGTACCCAGAGGTGGACCACTTGGTGTGAAGGTACATGGGGGAGAAAGACGGATGAGAGTGCTGAGGAGGACATCTGTACCTACCCTTTAGGAAGGAACCCCATGGGATGACCTAGTATTTACTTTATTTTTCTTTAGTTGTACTTTCTTTCAGTTGTACATGTACTTTCATGTTGGGACTGTATTTCCGAACCCCATTTACTTTCAGGCACATATTTTGTATAAAGTTTTTCTTTGTGTTTTGCTTCCAGTTGGGTACTCTGATGTGTTTTTTTAGTTATAAATGCAATTCCTTCTGAGTTTAGAGATTTTTGCCTTTTATGCTACTCGCCATCCCCTGGCCTATGGAAGGCAGGCTTGGGGTAGCCACGATAAGGGCCCCAGTGGATGAGTCGTGACATCTATATTTTACAAACCCTCCTCAATGATAACATGTAATTTTATAGAGGTTGTTGTTATCATAAGTAGGAAAAAATAGGTTTTATAAAACAATATATTTTAACCTTGACTTCATATTATAAATTCATTATTACGATTCTTATTATTTATAAGAATTTTATTTAGTATTTTCACCTTTTTCTAAAAAAAATAAAACATCTTTAAAATCAATGACCAATTTTTCATCTTTTAATTCTTATTAATATGTTCTATAGAAGACACATCCAAATTTCACATCTTGGTTATTAAATATGAAATTATAATATTTAATTCCCCTTTATAATTAAAATAGATATTGTATGAATTCTTTATATTGTACTTTTAATTTCTTAAATATTGGAAATCAGTTTCCAGAATAGATCATTATTTGTTTAATACAATTTAAGATAAATTTTCATTTTTAGATTCAGACTCATGCATATAAGAATAATACGATTTTACCTCATTAGAGTGTTCCATAAAGCACAAGTTTCCCTTCTGAATAATTTTTTAGATTATAATACTAAAGATGTAATATCAATGTAATACTTTTAAAAATCCAATTGGATTTAATGGACTTATTATATTTCTTATCGTGACTATAATTATTTATTTACATTTTCTCTAAACTTTTATCATCTTGTAGTTACGAAAAATCATATTTGATATGTCTACGATTTTGTAATTCATTGAATATTAACTCTTTATAATTTATATAAATATTATATTTATTATTTAAGGGGATCTTAAAAGCTCTTATCATTTTAGAAAAACCCGTTAAATTTATAGAAAATTGAGACAAATCACTATCTAAAGTTGAAATACTTGATTTATCTTTATCAAATGGCTCAACAATTTTAATTTCATTGCTCTTTATTTCAACTTTTGTAGTTAAAATTTTAAATAATCACTATACATATAAAATAATATATTTTTATCAATATTAATCTTCCATATATAACAAATAATTTATAAGAGTTCTAATTAGATCACTTTTTTTTAACTTCTAGAACTCTATAGATTGTTTGACTATAGTAGAAATTCCACTCACGCTTGGTAGTAATGTAACACAATGAGATTTAAAAAGATTAAAATCATGTTAGAGATAGTATATGAAATGAAAAAATGTGATTATATGAGATTATAAAACCCTTAATATTTAATATATATTTTCTTTTAAATAAATTTGATTTCTTTGATATATTTCATAATATGCAACCCCGAGTCTAAATGAACTGCTATTTTGTGTACCGTTACAAGACAAATAATAAACTGTAAGGTATGAATAAAAGTAACTAAATTTTAGAAATTATAGGGTTTAAAAATTTATATATATAAATTCACTAGCTATCTATTGAATATATTTCAAATAATAATAATTTGAATGAAACAGAAATTTCTTCTGAAAAGACTTTATTTTTCTAAAAGATGAGTTATTTTAAATTTACCATCATAATTTATAATAAATTTGACCAATTTTATAAAACTAATTTTATAATAAAAAATAATTTTTGATATAATCATATCAAAATTATACTATAGTGATTATTTGGGATTTGTCTGAAAATTTTCATGTTTCAATGGATTGTGAAAAAATAGTGATTTTTATTGAAAGCTACATTTTCATTTAAATTTTTTCCAAAAGATAAATTATATTTTAAATTGGTGTTATAGTAAATTTAGTTCAAATATATCAAAATTCAACTAATTTATTTCATTATAATCAATTTTATGTTATATTTATATATTAAATCAATTTAAACATATGAGTAATTTCTATTTGGAAACCCGCTTTTTCATCCAGTATGTGGGTATAATTATAAATTAGATTTTCCACATATCTGAATTTAATTTTGAAAAATTTCTTCCATATTTTGAATTAAAAAATTTATATTATCTAATAATTTCATCTTAATTTTTTTTACTATTATGAATACTAAAAGTAGAAAAAATTAGTTACCGCAGTTGAGTTAAAAACTGATTTATCAGTTGTTAAAATAAAAAGATAATGGTAAAAATGAATACTTTTTTTCTAAAAAACCATTTCAGGGATAAATTTATACCTTATAAACTTTTAGTGTCTTTAATGAACCATATTGAAGGATTTTTACAATATAAAACTGTGGGTATAATTGACTAATTAAAAAATCCATGTGTGTCCTCTCCCTCACTTATAAAATGCCACCCACTATCCTCTCATTGTGATACATTAGAATCCACTTGGTTATGACAATCCCTAACCAAATAACTTCATTAATTTCATTAAAAACATCCTAGATCCCTTTTTGTTCATAGATCTTTCCTTGAAAGTATTTTTATGAAAACATAAATAGGTCATCTGAAGTAGAGGTAATGTTATTAAATGACAATTTTGATATGATTTATTTTTCCACAAGCTTAAAATATTTTTAAATAATAATATTATAATAAATAAAGTATCTAAATTTTAATGATAAGTCATTATATTAATTTCTCAAATTTTTCCCATATCCTCCATCAAATGGGTAACTAAATCTTTAATCGTTTGTCTGACAATCTACCACCTTGTGAACCAATACAACTCATTTTACATCAATGCATTTCATGGTTTTATGTAATTATATATTTCATATATATATATATATATATTATTTAAGGTATTATTAAATTTATTTAATTATAATATAACATATACCTTCTTACTTTTCATGTTTTTCTATTATAATAATGTCACTGGTGTGTATGATAGGCTACTGCCCCATGAAGCGGTTTGTTGTGTTTTTCATTCACACTTTATATTGAATGTAATAATGAAATATTGAATTAATATATGTAATATATATGACATGATATCAATTATTGATAATTATTGTGAAACCTTCTTAATTACCCTTTTACACGTTAAGGAGTCTACAATGTTGCTCATGCATATGAACGACATCCCGTCTCAACAATGAAATGTGATCCATTCTCCATATTAAAAATTCAAGGATTATTAAAAAATAGAATATAATGTAAAAAATTTTATTTATAACAATAATTTCATTCAATATATAATTTAACTATAAAATATTTTAATTAATTGGAACTTTCATGTTAAAACGTTCATGAGAAAAGTGGTCATTTATCACTCAATAAATAGTAATAATAAAATATTATTAATGAATTAGTGATACGATGTTATAAAATAATTATATAATACATTATTAATATTAATATTGTACTTAAATAATTTAATAACATTATTAAAAAACCAAACAATAGTTCAAATAATGTTAACCCAAAATGAATCATTTGATAAGTGACTTTGTCTCAATTTCCCTTCATTGAGGCATATTGTAACTCTATATACATAATTTATTTGATAAGGTATATATTCTTGCCTTTTGATATGTAATATCATGATTCCATAATAATTCATGGTATTTTAATTTTCAAATTTAATTATATCATTCAAGTGATTTTTCATTAAATTTAACAGTGGTAAATAATTTCATGACATAATTTCTCTTTATTGGATTATATTAATTATTCTTTGTATTAGAAATTATAAGATTTTTTGTGTAATAAATATTGAATAAATTATGATTTATATAATTTTTTTATGTGGATTTACATTTTATGCACACGATAGTGTAATTGATTAATTCTAAATTTAATGTTATGATCCTTATAAGGAATCATTTCACAATATCATTTTAATCACTATTATCTATGCATGAATTTCCATTAATGTAAATATTTTTATTATTTTATAATAAAACCATTTAATTTTTTCTCTTATGTTATTTAGTGAAATTAATAATAAATATTATAATTCTCATCCCTTTGGTGATTAAAATTATTGAGAAAATGTTTCCAAGATAATATATCATTATTTCAATCTTTGATCGAAAATAATTTTTATTCCAAAAAATGTTTTCTAAATATGTCTTAAAAATATTATAAGCATTTTATTAATTATTTATTAAATAATTTTTATATATGTTTTAATTTTTATGATTTTTTGAAAGGAATCTTCATATTGTCTTCCAAACAATTCCCATTTTTATTTTATAGAAAAAGTGAACAGAATCATAATTTTAATTTGTACAGCAAGAAAGAAACTTCTATCTATCATAACCAAAACGTTTATTTAAATATTACACTATATGTTTCAAATTTTATGGCCAAATAAAAATATTTTCATAATATTTTTTAAACATTTATTTTGAAAAATATTTTGAAAGTGAAAAGGTATATTCCCTCAAGAATTTTTTGATGATATTTTTAGGGTATTTATATTCATAAAAAACATCATCCTATTAGTGTACCTATGTTCCACTGGGATATGTTTCATTGATTCATTTTTTTTGATTTTGATTTATGGTTTATGATATATTTGACTAGGGAATGTAATAAGATTCTCTTTCATGAATAATTTTTCTAAAAATCAACTTTCCCTTAATGTATTTAATTCTATGTTATCATTGGAAATTAAATTCCCACAAAATATACTTATTTTAATAAGGGATATTTTTATTACTTATACCATATATCATATCTAGATATGGTATTATACATTGAAATTTATATGATTGACTGGGCAAATTATTGTTAATTTTTATTCCTTACATGATTCAGAATATTTTTGATAAGGAATATTATTCAAAAATTAAATGAAACATTATATATAAGTGGAATGTGTTAGAAATACATAAATAGGTGGAGTCTGATGATAGAAATCCCCTCTATGCAACAATATTATCAAGATGTGAATATTTGGGATAAACCTAGTTAAATAGGATTGTGTTGTTTAACAAACCATTAGTTTTAAATTGTCTTATAAAAGATCTTGATAGTAGAGGTTTCATGATGCCTGAGATAATGACATCCAATAATTAGATATTTCCATAATTAATAATTTAGATATTAATATTTATGATATTTTTTCAATGATATTATATTTGGATTCATTTTAATTCTAATTTTATCAATTAAATTACATGTTTCTTAATTTATTTACCTTATTATATAGATTTTTCCTTACCATTTGTGATATTTACGTTATTTAAATAGAATATGTATTCTGATTTTAATCCTTCCATACTGATTATTTCATATCTATTCATGAGAGTCAAGTTATTTAAATAGAATATATGTTTAGTTTTTTACATTTCCATATTGATTTTTTATATTCATGATATTCAAGTAATATAAATAGAATGCATGTCAGTTATTTATTCTTCCATGTTCATTATATCATATCTATTCAGTATAGATAAGTTATTGATTAAATGGATTGCATGTTAAATTATTTACCTTAACATATATATTATTCTTATTGAATCATTATATCATTTATTGTACTTAACCATTATTAATAATTTTAGCTCACCCCAATTTTTTTCATTTCATAGGAATCTATCAAGGGTACTATAAATGATATGAAATGATATGATAGAGGGAACAATTATTTTATTGAAAAAAACCATGCCATTAATTTTATATGAAATTTTATTTAGATATATTATATGTATCTAGTTTACCAAAACTAATGAACTATTCAGACCTTTGGGATGTGACTCTTGTATCTTATACCAATGAAATAAAGTAGACACCATCTTTTGGTTACTGGGGCAGGGGTTTCTAGAGTTGGTATCATATGGATATTAGTAGAAACACTAGAAACATTATTTAAGAAAACATTATTTAGGGAGCACAAACCTATTATAGGCTTCGAGGATAAGCATAAAAAATCATAATGTTTTCATAAGGTAGATATTATGTGGTTTTTCCTAGAAATAAATCCCTATCCAAATATTATAAGTGGATGTGATACTAGAATAAATGTATACATGGGTAATAAATCTAAAAAATCATAATAATTCTTTAGTTGATAATTACTTGATACACAACAACTGGCCTAACTATGCACTTGGTTTGAAACTTTTATGGGTTATTCGTGGATACATCACATTTTTATTACAAACCATTATGAAGGGTTTGATTAGATAATTTCATTGAATGACCTAAGTTAAATATAATGTGTCTTAGATTAAAATTAAGGAAAAATTATTTATACATTCAATAAAATATTCTTCCAGATTATGTGTTTCCCAATATTATTATTATTCTTCACACTTTTAATTTTTGTATAGTCAAAGGCTAGAAACTTAAAGAATCATTTTATCATTGAACATGAAGTAAAATGTGGTGATTATGAGAAACCAAATGGAATGATTATAAGATTGAAATATTTCACGATTATTCCTAATAAATTATCCCAAGATTTTATTAACAACCTATTCCTTAACCAACTCCCAAACTCACTAAAGAAGAGAAGGATGATGTCCACTAGAGGTTTTGTGATGGTAACTATGGAAGAAAGAAGGCTTGATTTCCTTTTTGTCATAAATTTGTAAAGATAAACCACAACATGTGTCTCAAAATAATAAGATAAATTTTGATGTGTGAAAAAGAGAGTAATATTGAAATTAATTAATGATAAAAAATGAAGAGTATAATAGATGAAAATAAAAAACATCTAAGGATCCATTTATAGTTATATTTATTTTATAAGGTGAACTTGAGAATTATCTGAGTCAATTACCTAATTTAAAGGTTAAACACTAAACTATGGAAGGATATAAATACCCTAAATTTAAATATATATACATTACATAACTTTTGTGTAGTAATTAAAACATTACACAAATAGACACCTAGAAAGAGAATTAGTTTAGTGCCTTTATAAACATGGAAACACAAAAACTGGAACATATGTGTGATATCATATCTCCCTCTAGGTTTTCCATGACTGTAACCCTTCATAGACACATCACATATAATACATATCTTCATAACATGGGGAAGGAAACCTAAAAATGGGTGAGCTTAGATGCTCAGTAAAGGTAAACAAAGGAGACATGTAAGCATAAAATTGAGCATAAGGGTATAAGAATGTGATCAAAACATTACGGGATCATACCCTGCATATCAATGATCATAAACATGAATCATTGAATAAATCCTGAAATTTCATGAGACATGAATCAAAAGGAAACAAAGAACATAATACAGGGAATAATAAAATTTGAAAAACATGGAAATATGGAAAATAAAAAACCATATAATATTAATTCCATTGTAGGAAAGGACTTTCTTCAAAGACCATGTTAGTAGTATGTGTTCACTCCCCATACCATCTTGGAAGTCTAAGTTTAGTCCCCTATAAATATAAGTATCTTGAGTTCACTCCCTATACCATCTTGGTGGTCATGGTTCTCTCCCAGGGCCGACTTTTTAGTCAATGTGGATTCCCAAGACCATCTTAATCTATCTCATGTGATATAAATCTTTACCCAATGGATTAGAGGAAGACATAGGTCCCAACTATATCATAATTTAATCATACAAAATAGTTCAAAAAGATCAGTAAAAATAATATCATAACATATGAAATGAAATGGGTCTTATAAATGTGTAATCATATCATAACCTAGGTAAAAAGATACATTTGTCCAAATAATTTCATCAAAATAATAACCTAGGTAATGAAGTGGTGTTCAAAGGAATACCACTCATATAAGATAAATAAGTTTTATAAAGCACATTACATCATAAAATAACCCACTTAGAGAAGGAATATGAATGGTAAAAATGAATAATTTTCCCATAAAGGCTTGAGTAACACCAATAGAGGTCATCTTAGATGGAAAATAAATTTGAAATATATTTAAAAAAAATTATTGAGTAAAATATCATCTTGATAATGAAAGCTCTTTTTATAAAAAAAGAAAATTTTAATATATTTTTATTATCAAATAGCTTTGATTAATTTTAAAAGAAGATTTTAAAACCATAAAATAATTTTTAATATTTGTTTTCATTGGAAAACATTTTTTGAAATAAATTTTGAGATCATGTTTTTTGAAAAAAAATATATTTTTGACCGAAGTGAGAAATAAGGTCATATAATTCTTAAATACATTATATTAATCATATTAAGTACAAAAGGTAGGAAAATTGGTACTAATAAATGGATATTTTTTGAATAAACATATGATATGTAATTTCATGTAATTTATTAAGTGATATATGATAATATTTTCTTAAAGGAAGCATAAAAATAAATAATCTCATAAATTAAAGAGATTATGTCAATAAAATCATATCACATGGTCACTTGGGATCATAATCTCTAGGTAATAAAATAAAGTTACATGAATCATAAAATATCATGAAAATAATCATATTTGGGATGTAAAATTTCAAATGGAAGTATATAAACCTCAAAAAAATTAGGTGAATAACAAAACATGTGTCTCAAAGAAGAAAAATTGAGACATAAGTGTCCTACTGATTTAGTAGCTTATGAATCATTAACTCCATGAAGTAAATATCATAGAATAAATGTCTAAATATTAATAAATTTATTTATTATAATCATATAATATATTCATATGATTTATACACACTGCACAAAAGGAATGGGTTATGAATAAAGCATTTATCTCACATAAACAAAAAAAAGAGATGATAATCTCATACCATGTGTCTTGACTCTTTTCATACTAGAT
Organism: Viscum album; assembly: GCA_963277665.1. NCBI lineage: Eukaryota > Viridiplantae > Streptophyta > Magnoliopsida > Santalales > Viscaceae > Viscum > Viscum album. Next base: position 2,094,119,841 of record OY728152.1, read on the forward strand.
CATGATTCCTTTATATTAAATGTAAGGTTACTATACAAATTTTAAAGAATCATATTAATATATCTTATACCATATATGGTTTTATTATGACATTATATTACCCACTTTTTAATAATATTATATTAAGTTATCACATTGGGTAATATACAATTTGTTCTTTGTATTTGTCTTAATTCGTTATATCTTTACTCCATATACTTATATCATGATTTATATAATGTTAAAGATTATGTGAATAAAATTTATATTCGTTATATATTTATTATAATAATCTATAGGATATATAATTATTAAATGGAATACACCATTCATGGAGATGCAAGGTCGTATGTGCGCATGTACCCTATTTCATTTTATTATTATATTGTAAGAAATAGAGTAAATAAAATATAAGAATATATATATATATATGTATATATATAATTTTTTCATTAGTATTATCATATCATATATATATTATAATTTTACCAAAAACATCTATAATACATTCCTTGAAGTGTGTGAACTAATCACATCACATTGGGGGGGTGGTAGTCCACACTTCCTCAAACAAAATTATCATATTTAAACAAGATGGAAAGTATAAAGATATGTGTTGTATAAGGATTAAAGAATATTAAATAAATAAAAAATATAATATATAACATATATTAACATAGTTTTCATCATAATTTCCACCAAGAGAGGTATTAATGGAGAAATAAACAATCATCATTTCATGGGGTGGTAATTCTTTATACTCACAAATAGTATATTTCTTACCCATTAGATGGAAGTGTGTAAAAATTTAGGTACAAAAATTAGAATAAAAAAATCTTATTATATTTATCATACTATGTTTTTATATAATGATGGAATAATAAGAGTTTATGGGGTGTAGAATAGAAATAACATAAAAGAACTTGAGAAAGAATATTACCTCTTATTCAGGTAACTCCTTTTGGTTTACATGAAAGGGATTACATGTATTTCATATTCATAAATAGATGATTGAAGGACTAATTTATGGATTTTCATGATCTATTTGGGTAGATCTTGGTCAAGAAATATTTTTTTTGAGAGGTTTGATTATGTGAGAGGAGAGGAGGTATTTTGTAGTGGAGGAGGAGTGACACTCTTGTAAATTTTTGGAAAAAAATTCCACCCATATGTTTTCCATGTCCTGCGGATTAAATAGTGGCAATAAGTTAATAAAAAGATGGTTAGGGTTGAAATATTTCCATAAAGTGGATCTTGGACAAGTGTCTAAGTCATTTGGGCCATTATGATTAATTTTTAGTCCATTATTATGCATAATGTTACCATAATAGTTGTAATAAACTTCACTAATAGTTTGGTAAAAAATAAGTAGAACTTATTAAAAATTATAAATTATTGTTATTAAAAATATGTAATACATTTTTTCATATTCCAATCACATTAGTAGTTGGATGTAATTTAAATTTAATCCCGCTAACGAGATGAAACTATGAATTTTTAATGTAAAAACATCCAAAAGTTTGTTTAGTATTTATATCCAATTTCAAATTGAAATTCATTCTAATAATATAAGGCCCCGACCTTAAACCTTACTTAATATTGAATTAAATGAATAATTCACATTGAGGATCTTTTCAGGTTTAGAGTTTTAGAGGATTAGGACATAACTATTACGTCTCAAAAGATTACAAAGTAGAAACTTCCACTAAGATTCCATAAAATAAAAACTCTTAAAAAGAAACATGTCTAGTTCCAAGTTTTAGGTAGCATGACTTTCCCTTGATCCCATCCTTGACTCTATTCCACGTTATGTCCTGTGAAAAACATTTCAAAAACTTGGGATGAGCATAAAAAGCTCAGTAAGGGATATACAAAGAATGAAAACTGTCAGTTTTTCAAAACAACAAGTAAACCATGTATACTTTATCAAAGTAATACTTTTCACATTTTCGAATTAGTAAAAACTCTTCACTGAATTAAGGTTCATTACTTACCCTTCTGTAACCAAAATATTTCCATAAAACCCATATAAGGATCACATAACATATAAAGGTAACTTGGGACATAAACATTCTTAAGTGGAATAACCATAAGGTCGACTTCCACACATATCACTTAATGGAATAGCCATTCGGCCAACTTCCATACATACTTAATGGAATATCCATACAGCCGACTTCCATACCCAATGCATTGGAGGTTATATCGTAACCACCTGTCCTAGTATTCACGGCACCACCTGTCATATGGTTTATCATGTAACCACCCATAAAATGTCCAAGTACCATTATAAAATTATAACACATAAAAACAACATAAAGGAATGAAAACATTTCCACATTTCAATCACAATATATCATTTAAATATATTGACATAATAGAATCCTTTATCAAAACCATTTTCAACACCAAAATACAAAAAACGTTATATGGTATTTATTTTATTTTAAAAACATTATGGCTTGTTGAGGAAGCCAAATATCAAATAATACTAACGGCGACAGAAAAGGTCGTTGTCACCGCGTACGTAAAAAGAAACATTCCTTTTTTCGTTTAGTAAAATACTTCGTAGATAAAAGATTACTTTTGAATAAACGTAAAAGTCAAAAGGGTTTATAAACCGTATAAAAGAAGGTTGTGTATAAAACAAAATATGCCTCAATGAATGGAGATTGAGACGAAGTCCCTTATAAAGACGGTATCCTCGGTTTGAGGATAAAAAAATTACATAATTATGTGTGAAAAATGAATACACCCAATATAAGTGGATATTATGTGTAAAACAATCAGAGGTTATTCAAACATATTTATAGAATGACATATTCAAGGAGTAAAAGATTTTCCCATAGAATAAAATTTGGGTTAAGAAGTTCCCTTGCAAAAATATGACAGCCTAACGACGTCACTACAAAATTCATAAAATGAGTTGATGAGAGATAAAAAGGGGATCTCATTACTTGGACATAAAATTTACATCAATAAGGATATATGAGAACATATCCCAACATAACAATATGTAAATTAAAAGACCCAACAAAAGAAGTATTTTAAAAGAGGTGGGTGAAAGGTTCCCTTACCGACATGGGTATCTTTCGAGACATGCACCCCGTGAAAGAAGGACAACACAAAATTGATGTAAGTACTCATAAATGAAAGTATTATACCCAATGAGTAAAATATTGGGCAGTACATACACCACTCAAAGGAAATTGTGGCAAATGTAGCATAAATCTCAGGAGAATAAGAGTGAGATGAAAAATCCCTTACGAAAACTCGCAAGCCTAACGACGCCACTTAAAACTTCCAAAATGGATTGATGAGAGAAAATAGGGTCTCTCATCATATTAACATAAAGTTTATAGAAATGGGAATATAAAAGAACACCCCCAACATAACAAAGGGGATCTTAAAATATGTGACAAAAAGGAGAGTACATAAAAAGAAAGAGAGAGGTTAGATCTCTTATGAAAATTCTGCAGCCTAACGGCGCCACTCAAAACATCCAAAATGAATTTATGAGAGAGAATAGGGTCTCTCATCATATGAACATAAAAATTAAAGTAAGGTTAATATAAAAGAACATCCAAAGAACAATAAAGATGAGCTTTCAAAGGAATGACATAAAAGAGCGTACTTAAAAAGAAAGAGAGGAGTAGGATCCCTTACCTCGGGTCCGACTTGACTCGATCGTTCTTTAATATTTTGAATAATAAACTTGAGTTAATTTCTAATTGAATAATATCCTTTTTCAAGCTTATTATTCCTTTTATATCACTTATTTCCATGTTATAAACATTATGTAATCATTAAGTTAATAATGTTTGTTTTGTCGATATTTGGTTCTTAAGTCGAAAGTGGACTTCTTACAATTACATGTTGTTCATGTGGTCAAAGGTTCTTTATATCTAGAATGAAATTACTGATTTGGATATCATATATATCATATATATCCAGCATATACATGTATTCAAAATATCACATAATCATTTAGAAGAAGGAAATGAAATGCACCGTTCATGGAGACGGTAAGCCGTACATACGCATAAACGCTACTTTCATTTCTATGCCATATTAATTGAATTAAAACTATATAAGAGGTATGTATATTTTAATTAAAGAATTATATTAATCATTTAGATGTGACATACATAATATATATATCCATTTTATATATTTACTCATAATAATACATTACATTTGGGGATAAGAAATGAAATGCACCGTTCATGGAGACGGTAAGCCGTACGTATGCTTGAATGCTACTTTCATTTCTATCTCATACTTTAATGGAAAGAAAATAATAATGATATAAAGGTATATTATAATTCCAGTATAAAATCATATAGAATAACTTTAAATCCATCCTTTATACTTCCCACATTTGGCATTAACGAATCACATCACTTTGAGGGGGTGGTAGTCCCAACTTCCTTAAATGAAGATATCACGTTTACCCATAATGGAAACCATAAAGGTATGCCATAAATGAAAAATACAGAAGCTTAAGTAAAACATAAACATATTATATATCATATATAAGTATAGTGGCATCTTAATGGACACCTTTGAAGGTGTTAAATGAATGTTGAACAATCATCGTTTCGGGAGGCAGAAATTCGCCATCCACAGAAACAGTATGTTATTTAACCATTAGATGTAGGTTTGTGTAAGTGTATCTCGAATAAATCTTATAACAACATCCTAGAATATTTAATATACTGTATTTGTTACAAAAGAAATGAATAAAATTAGTTTAGGGGGTTGGAGAAGCAAAATAATACAAAAGGACTCAAGTGAATACATTACCTTAAAATCGGGTAACTCTCTTAGATTTGAGCTCAAAGGCTTCCTTGGGAATCCTTCTGCCCAAAGTGAGATTTCAAGGTGTAATAGGGGGATGTGGAGAGACAAAATGAGCCGGTTTTGGCCGAGCCAAAGGCTTTTATAGTGTGGGTAAGGAGGTAGAGGTGGGGGCCTTTTATAAGAGGAGAGAAGGGGCACTTTTGGAACGGTATAAAATGTAACTTTATTTGAAAATGAGTTTCGGATTTTAGTGGTCCGACATTGATCTGTTTCGAGGATAAGGTGATAAGGGTTCTAAATCCACCCATACAATAGGTTTTGGACATGTGTAGGTTATAGATTTTACATTATCTTTCCATTTTATTTAAATCGTTAAATAATGAGGTCATCGCTTTGTCATCATGATGTCATAAATAATTTAATTTATTTAATGTATAAAGATTATAAAAAAATACTATGTTGTCGGAAATCTTTTTATCTTTCAAATTAATATTTATAGTAAAAAAGATAATTTATTTAGACAAAATTAAAAATATTTTACTTAGGTGATACATTCTTTGTTACATTTAACATTCTTTAAAAATAAAAAGATAAAAAGTCACTTTCTCACAAAAGTGATTCCATGGGGCCCCCAAGTTTGGAACAAGGCTTCCCATGGTCGGCCATGATACAACCAGTATCCTTAGGACACATTTTGTGGTCATTTTTTATTATTATGATATTATCTTATTATCTTTAACAACCCGATTACTCATTAATGAAGATAATTAAAGATAATTACCGTCGTTACTATTCATAATGTCCAAAAACAAAAGAGTCTTAATTACATAATTTGGACCTTCTGATTACAAATATGTAATTCATTTTAACAAATTCCAAAAACATAAATTTCAATAATTAATTTTAAAAAAACTTCCCTTTGTCAAAACAAATAGAGGGTTTTTTTTAGAAACAATATTTATGAAAAGTTTAGAACTTGTTTATGTCTAATTCCAAATTGAAATTAATCCCAATGACCATAATTTAATTACATGGTAAAAATATATTCTAATTACACTTTAAATAAAATTAAAAATATAAGACAACCATATAAATAAATTATATGAAAAAGAAGTTTTGATGTAAAATGCAGTATTTTTCACTATTCATTGAAAAATGAACATTGTCAGAAAAATACCAAAAATTAACCCAAGGTAAATTTCAATGTCCTAATAATAAATAATATGTTTATTTTGAAAAAATAGAGCTTATAAAATTTTCAAAAAGTGGATTTAAATGGGGTTCTCCATCAAAAGGCTGTTAATCGACCTTTTAAAGAATATTAGAATGTTTACGCTTAAAAACAAGATTCATTTGCATTTTTAATCCTCTAACATTTATTGTAAAGAGTAAAAATATTTGACAAACACATATAATAATTTTGTAGTTAGTTCTGTTCATTCCCGCCATTACAACGGCTAGGCGTTAACTACCATTTAAAATAATATTATTTTATTATTAGAGTGCAACGTAAGATTCTCAAGAAACTCGTTGTTGTGTATTGGGTTCGCCATAGAGCATAGCATCCCCTTTAAAGTAATATTAATATTTTATTCACAAATATGGATAAATATAATGATGTCATATTTTTATTTACCTGGGGTGTTACATCCTTCCCCCCTTTTGGGAATTGCGTCTTTGCAATTTTAAAATTGGGCTTGGAAACATCTTTGAAAGTCCCACATCGGAACAAGAGTCAGTAAAACCATCACTTTAAAATAAAGAAATATAAGTACAAAGGTCACCCGAGTTAACCCATACTAGTATTCCAAGTATGAAAATATGAACATGGAGGAAAACCCAAAGGGTCATGTTCTGATAGAGAGTGATAGAAATCTTGTTTAAGAGAAAGTTAACCACAAGAAAATCACAAACTTGTGATGGGTTAAACGGTATTCGATTCCCCAGTAGGAAAAGTTAATAGGCAACATTTTTGTCTTAAGTTACTTTTTATTGAGGAATTTATTCATAAGGAAACATAATCACTTATCTTGTTGACTTTCAACTTTTATTAGATTCCTTACACAAAATCATATTTTCTCCAAAATACGAGTATTTTAGAAGACTTGTTCACATTAAGAGTACTATAATCAACTTCTAGAGAATCACCTAATCCAAAAAAGAGAACTATATACTTCCCATGTCTTTAGACTTTAACCAAAACCAAAACCAAAAAGGTTAGTACAAGATCAGATAATCCAGAAAAGGATAACCCTTTATAAAAATGAAAATCTATTCTTAATCTCCAAAATTTTTCCAACAAAACCCAAAGTTCTATGAGGACCATTCAATAATCAATTTGTCCATAAAATTCTTCAAAGTAAACCAAACTAAGATTGAAACCCAAATATTTGAAGGATTTAGTCACATAGTCTTCCAAGTGAAATCATAACATTTATCTCCAAACAACATTAGTTTCCCTTAATGTCTCGTATTGAAAATTAATTAACCTAATCACATATCCTCCATGATAGGTTGATAAATATCCATAGATAACCCAAAATCAACTTACTCCTAATTCATAAATTAATCTAACTAAAAAGAATCAGTCAAACTAACTAGGGACTTCACGTAGTCCAGTGGTAGGCAATAAATACCAATTGCACATTGGTTGTGGGTTCAATTCCCGTAGCTTTGTCCGGAGCGACGGGTTGTCACACGGTCTGCGTGTTGTCCTTTTTCCAAAACGATATAATTCTCAAATCATTCCCCAAAAAGAGATAAAATCATCAAAAATAACCATAACATAATTTAACCTCAATTTTATCTCAAGCCTTTCACTTCCATGATAACATATAGTAACCCATAATTACCTCAAAAGTAAGGATCATATAAACCCAAATGGTTTTTTATAACTATGTCCACAAAAGAATAGATAACTATTCCTTGAATAAAATTTTCATATATTAAACATCAGGGTTACACATACTATAAAAAGTCTTCTAATGTAACCCCATCATCAAAAGAGACTTAATACTCTTAATAATTTCACCATAACTCTTGAAGCCCTTATATGTTGACATCTTACTCATTCAACATTCTTCATGATCCATTAAACATTCCTTTCCAACTTATTCTGAAATAATTCTTTCATACAAACAAAGTCATGAATCATATACTAAGATTCCAAAATAGGAAAACAATAGTTATTAAATTATTCATACCTTTGATTGGTCATTTTCAGTTTCTTCATCCTCAATCGGAATGGCATTAGGTATTGGTAAACGAATATTTGTACGATCTTGGTGATCCCATTCACGAAACATCTTTGTATTACATGTGTTTGTATAATGACCATGTACACCACATTTAACACATTCAATTGATCCCTTAGAAAGAACTTCTTTCCCTTTCATCTAGTGAACTGGATGCTTCCTTTTTTCCATGGCAGTTTCTTGCTTTAGGACCTTCATTTCCACATCTATAGCATATTTCTGTCCCTTTGAAACATTTTCCTAGGTGTTTCTTTCCACATTTTTGACACTAAGGTTTTTGAACACACTTACCTTTAGGATTATTATCTATAGTTCCATAGGGATTTGTCTCTCGCAAATATGATTCCTTAGAGAAATAACCAAGGTTTAGGTGGTCAATAATGACTCCAGATAGTTGGTTGAGGATAATCACAAGAGTTCTCATTGCAGCTCCCATATCATTCAGTTTCTTGCTCAAAAAACTATCACAGTTTCCCTCACATCCACTGTTACATTGGTGCCTGCTAGATCCAGCCATTTACTAAAACCAAAAAGGTCAGTGTGAGTATATCAACAAAACCATCATGTACTAATGAGGAATATAAACACTAAGATATACTTACTCATTCAATTTATCTAAAACTAGGACTCTTTCTGAAATCCTAATCATTATGGCAATTTCACTTATTCTTAAAGAATACCCTAACCACTAAAGTTATCTAAACTGACCATTGATACCAACTATAAGGCCTCGACCTTAAACCTTACTTAATATTTAATTAAATGAATAATTCACATTGAGGATCTTTTCAGTTTTATAGTTTTAGAGAATTAGGACATAACTATTACATCTCAAAAGATTACAAAGTAGAAAATTCTACTAAGTTTCCATAAAATAAAAACTGTTAAAAAGAAACATGTCTAGTTACATGTTTTAGGTAGCATGACTTTCCCTTAATCCCATCCTTGACTCTATTCCACGTTAAGTCCTGTGAAAAACATTTCAAAAACATGGGATGAGCATAAAAAGCTCAGTAAGGGATACACAAAGAATGAAAACTGTCAGTTTTTCAAAACAACAAGTAAACCATGTATACATTATCAAAGTTATACTTTTCACCTTTTCGAAGTAGTAAAAAATATTCTCTGAATAAATGTTCATTACTTACCCTTCTGTAACCAAAATATTACTATAAAATCCATATAAAAATCACATAACATATAAAGGTAACATGGGACATAAACATACCTAAGTGGAATAACCGTAAGGTCGACTTCCACACATATCACTTAATGGAATATCCATAGAGCTGACTTCCATAACCATTGCATTGGAGGTTATAATGTAACCACCCATCCTGGTATTCACGGCACCACCCGTCATATGGTTTATCACGTAACCATCCGTAAAATGATCAAGTACCATTATAAAATTATAACACATACAACCAACATAAAGGAATGATAACATTTCCACATTTCAATCACAATATATCATTTAAATATATTGACATAATAGAATCCTTTATCAAAACCATTTTCAATACCAAAATACAAAAAAGGTATATGATATTTATTTTATTTTAAAAGCATTACGGCTTGTTGAGGAAGCCAAATATCAAATAATACTCGCGGTGACGGAAAAGGTCCTTGTCACCGCGTACGTAAAAAAGAAACATTCCTTTTTTTCGTTTATTAAAATGCTTCGTAGATAAAAGATTCCTTTTTAATAAACGTAAAAGTAAAAGGGTTTTATACACCATATAAAAGAAGGTTGTGTATAAGACAAAATATGCCTTAATGAATGGAGATTGAGACGAAGTCCCTTACAATGATTGGATCCTTGGTTTAATGATAAATCAATTAAATAATTATGTGTGACAAACGAATAAACCCAATATAAGTGAATATTAAGTGTAAAACAATCAGAGGTTATTCACACATATTCATAGAATGACATATTCAAATATTACATGATTATTACAAAGAATCAAATTTGGGTTAAGAAGTTCCCTTGCAAAAATATGACAGCCTAACAGCGTCACTACAAAATTCAGAAAATGAGTTGATGAGAGATAAAAAGGGGATCTCATAACTTGGACATAAAATTTAAATCAATAAGGATATATGAGAACATATCCCAACATAACAATATGTAAATTAAAATACCCAACAAAAGAAGTCTTTTAAAAGAGGAGGGTGAAAGGTTCCATTACCGACATGGGTATCTTTCGAGACATGCACACCGTGAAAGAAGGACAATACAACATTGATGTAAATACTCATAAATGAAAGTATTATACCCAATGAGTAATATAATGGGAACTACATACACCAATCAAAGGAAATTGTGGCAAATGTAGCATAAATCTCACGGGAATAAGAGTGAGATGAAAAATCCCTTATGAAAACTCAGCAGCCTAACGGTGCCACTTAAAACATCCAAAATGGATTGATGAGAGAAAATAGGTTCTCTCATCATATTAACATAAAGATTACATAAAAAGGAATATAAAATAACATCCCCCAACATAACAAAGGGGATCTTAAAAGAAGTTACAAAAAAGAGAGTACTTGAAAAGAAAGAGAGAGGTTAGATCTCTTATGAAAATTCAGCAGCCAAACGGCGCCACTCAAAACATCCAAAATGGATTGATGAGAGAGAATAGGGTCTCTCATCATATGAACATAAAAATTATAGTAAGATTAATATAAAATAACATCCCAAGAACAAGAAATATGAGCTTTAAAATTAATGACATAAAAGAGCATACTTAAAAAGAAAGAGAGGAGTATGATCCCTTACCTCGGGTCCGACTTGACTCGATCGTTCTTTAATCTCCTGAATAATAAACTTGAGTTAATTTCTACTTGATTAAGAACCTTTTTAAATCTTATTATTACTTTTATATCACTTATTTCCATGTTATAAAAATTATGTAATCATTATGTTAATAATGTTTGTTTTGTAGATATTTGGTTCTTAAGTCGAAAGTTGACTTCTTACAATTACATGTTGTTCGTGTGGTCAAAGGTTCTTTATATAAAAAATGACATTACTGATTTGGATATCATATATATCATATATATCCAGCATATACATGTATTTATAATATCACATAATCATTTAGAGGAAAGAAATGAAATTCACCGTTCATGGAGACGGTAAGCCGTACGTACGCATGAACGCTACTTTCATTTCTATGTCATATTAATGGAATTAAGTCTATATGAGAGGAATGTATATTTTAAATCCAGAATTATATTAATCATTTAGATGTAACATACATCATATATATCCATTATATATATGTACTCATAATAATACATTACATTTGGGGATAATAAATGAAATGCACCGTTCATGGGGACGGTAAGCCGTACGTACGCATGAACGCTACTTTCATTTCTATATCATACTTTAATGGAAGGAAAATAATAATGATATAAAGGTATATTATAATTCCAGTGTAATATCATATATAATAACTTTAAATCCATCTTTTATACATCCCACATATGGCATTAACGAATCACATCACTTTTAGGGGGCGGTAGTCCGCACTTCCTTAAATGAAGATATCGCGTTTACCTATAATGGAAACCATAAAGGTATGCCATAAATGAAAAATACATAAGCTTAATTAAGACATACACATATTATATATCATCTATAATTATATTTTCATCTTAATGTCCATTTTTTATGGTGTTAATAGAATTTTGAACAATCATCATTTCGGGAGGCAAAAATTTGCCATCCACGTAAACATATGTTCTTTAACCATTAGATGTAGGTTTGTGTAAGTGTAGCTCGAATAATTCTTATAACAAAATCCTTGTATATTTAATATTCTGGAGTTGTTACAAAAAAATTAATAAAAAGATTTTAGGGGGTTGGAGAAGCAAAATAACACAAAAGGACTCAAGTGAAGACATTACCTTAAAATCAGGTAACTCTCTTAGATTTGAGCTCAAAGGCTTCCTTGGGAAGACTTATTGTAACAGCCCAAGATTTTATAAAAAAATATTCTTTTTAATTTTATTAATGTCTTGTGTTGTACGCTACACCAAAAGGAGCTTGCACAACACACATCCTTGACTTGACTTGCATTACACGCAATCGCGACCTTCCTCGATAGCATGTGTAGTACGCAATACCGAGTTTCACTAAACAACGATATGCTATAAAAATATTATTAAAACTAGCCGTTATGAATAGTAATAACCACTTTTTGAAATCCAGTAAATCTTATTTTTCAAAATGAACTTTATTTTTGGATTCGGAGTATCGAATTTAGCCAAAGGTGAAATTTTGGTACTTTTCGGATAACTTTCATATTCTGATGAATAGTGAAAATTACTAAATTATAATTAAAAACAACTTTTTTAATCGAAATAATTAATAGTGATAAATCATTAATTTGAGTGGTTTTAAAGTATATTTAGAATATATTTTTACAATTTAATACAATGTTGGTCATTGGATGTAATTTCACATTTAAACTAGACATAACTAAGTGTCAATCTTTTGATAGATATTGTTTCTTAAAAACACGCTATTTGTTTTAACAGCGGGATTTAATTATAAAATTAATTAATGCAACTTTTATGTTATGAATTTGGTAAAATAGACTTCATTTTTGAATTCGGAATATGAAATATAGCTTGGGATGAAATTTGGGCATTGTTCTGAAAAACATCAATTTTTGATGAATAATGAAACTACTAAGTGGTAGGTTAAAAACTGAATTTTCCATAAAACTTAATTTTACCGCTTCTGTGAATGGAATTTCGAAAATCCGAGAGACACGGTTAATATCAAGGACTAAAATGTGGTTCAATGAGATGAAAATAATTTTTTGGTGAATAGTAACTTTTTACTTTTTTTTACCACGGTTAATAGTAAATAGGGTAACTAAGGGTAAATATGATATTAATATTACCCTAACACATGTCCTAATTCTATTGGACAAGTGTAATTCGACAAAAAACAAACTTAGGAATAAAATATGACCATTTAGGCCCACTTGGATTAGATTAGGACATTTATTATTAATTTATTTAAAGAAGGGTTAAAATAGTTAAAATCAAAGTTTAATAAGTAAATCATTTTTAATATGGGGTTATACATAAGATAAATTCGACTATAAATATTCATTAGAAAGCTAAAAAGATTTCCTACATAATGGGATTTTATTTGTAAATTTTAGACATCAAATAATTTAATTAATTTATGACACAAAGATGATGCAGTAATTATCTTATTTATTAAAAATTGACATAATTGATGTTATAAACACCAAAATAAATGTAATTTGACAATTTTTATGAATTCCACTAATTTTATAGGTTACTATGAAATATTAATGTTTATTTAATCAACTTGGTTCGAACATTTAATTCTGTTATGACTTTCAGAAAAATCATATATCAAATAGTGTCAAAATTGACACAAAATAGTTTTTAAATCAAATATTATATTATTAATTGTTATTTTGTTCCTAAAAATCTAAGGTTCGGCCAAATGACTTAGATAAGGATATATGTATTAATAATATACAATTTGGGGTTCGTTTGGAATGTTATAGTAAGTTTATTAACCATATAGTGAAAGAAAACAAAAAGACACGGTAAAAGTTAAATTATTTAACTTAGAGTTAAATCTAATTGATAAGGTTAAAATAATACCCTAAACTTGTCTAAATCCTATTGGTTGATAGAATTTCGACCCACCCCCACTTTAGCTTCGAAATAAGACCCTTTGGAACCATTATAAACCGATTTTGACTTTAATATAAAATAATATTTTGAGATATTCCTAAGGTGCCCCTCTCCTCCCCTATAAAAGGACACCTCCTCCCCCTCCTCCTCACACCAATTTGAGCACTCAAGCTCCGCCAACCCCTGCCAATTTCTCCTCTCCACTTTCCTAGAAACATCTTAGAGGTTTTGGTCTTCCTCAAAGACCAATTTTAGTGCCCTAAGAGGAGGTCTCAAAGAGGCACTTCAAAGAAGAGGTAATTACCGTTACCAATTCTTTCATCTTTATCTCTTCTTCCACTTCTTCTTCTTAGGTTGTTTCATTATGAAGTAATAACATCAGTATCACTCATATACTGATATGTTATTATAAGTATGAAACAAACCTATTTCACCATCTATCCATCCTACGGAAAAAGAAATCACCGCGCGTGCGTACGTACGGAATACCGTCTCCACGCCGTGGTGTAATCTATTTTCCACCACCACCTTACATGGATGGGTATAATGGTGTAAAGAATAACTATAAATAGTTATTACAACATCATATTGATTCTGATATATTTTATAATCCACTCCAATTCAATTCAATATTTATAGAAATGATATCATCGCTCGTGCGTACGTACGGAATACCGTCTCCACGACGCGATGAGATTCATTCTACATGTTAACCATTTAAGAATGATTATAATGTATATATAAGAAATAATAATGAAATATATGACATTATAAAGCTACTGGATTTATGTATATATATACATATGTATGCCATCTACTTACTTCCATTTCAAGACAATAAGGAAAGGAAAACAGTGTTCATGCGTACGTACGGACTACCGTCTCCATGAACGGTGTTTTTCATTTTATTTATCTACATATTATATATATATATACTGAATATATATGATATATATATATCATATTTTATATTCTGGAAGTATGTAAATCATGATATAAGTAATAATGATGTCAAGAACAACAAGTCAAAACACCTACGATAAATGAAACGATTTTACCCAAAACGCTTCTTTAACATGGAATTTACAAAAGAACTGGTAATATAATGTCATAAGTGAACCATATATGATATCATAACAATGAATATGATTCTGTAATAAGTCAATAACATGATTTAAATCATTATACAGGAGGTTCGGACACTTACAAAGCAAGTCGGACCTAAGGTAAGGGAAATATCACAATCTCATTTTTATCCGAGATTGTTTTTTCGTATGTATTTACTGGGGTGTATTTTATCATCCACATCCATGTTCCCTCAATATGTAATATTATTTCCATCCACCTACAATTGTTTAAATCCAATTTTACCCTTCTATGAGTTTTTAGTAAAGGATATGAAAGGAATCTTTTTTCGTTTTTCGTACGAGGTACTTTTTGACTTTTCCGAAAAAAAGTACGAAGAATGTTTTTTTTAACTTATACGGCACGAACGGATTTATACTGTTTTATAAAGCCTTATTTTCATGAAGATTCCTGTAAAATATTTCATGACTATTTTCAATAAAATCTCTTTCTTTTAAAATTGCATGATGTTTTGTGAAAAGAAATTGATTTTGAAGAAGAAAGGATATTTTCCTCAAGAATTCAATTCAAGTGTTTTATCAAAATTATTTTCCATATAAGATAATAAAGGGTTCTGTTTCTATCCATATTTTTACATTGATTTGACTATGTTGTGATGGAATTATGTTTATGAATTCCTTTATCTTATATGAATGGTTTTATGATGTCATGTTGTTTAAGAATCCCATTTTTATTACATGGGTTATGCAATGATGTATGATTTATGATTTTGTGGCACACATAAGAAAGGATTCATTAAGAGATGGGTGGGACCTATATCTCCCTCCAATGCATTGGGTAAAGATTTCATATCACATGAGATAGACATGGCTGGAATGGTAGGTTATACCGGTTCAGTGAAACAGGACTGAAACGAGGATTACTCGATTCAGAAAGGGACTTTGTCCACTAAGATAGTCTTGGCAATGAGTCTTGACTAACAAGAAATGATTCTCTATGATTATGTGTGTATGCCACAATGAGTAATGTTTTAAGTAAGGGTTTCATTTTCACTACTATGATTTATCCCATGTTATGAAATTATGCTCTCTTTTGCAGGTTATGATTTCCAAAAATGTTATGTTCTTATGAAAATTATGTGATTGATATTTCTTTTGTTTACCCTTACTGAGCATTTGAGCTCACCGTTTTATGTTTTCTTTTCCCCAGGATATAAAGAAAGGTTTTAGGTAAAAAAAAGGAAGATCTTTGTGGGAGATTTTGAAGATCTTTCACCAGGATTAGAAGATTACGTTCTGAGTTTCCAAAGACACTAAACTATTACGATCCTTGTGTGTGTATTTTTGTTATGTATTAAGTATTCCGCAAAAGTAATGTAATGTCCATGTACGTCAGGATACGGGTCTCTACACTTATGCCCAAAGTGAGGCTTCAAGGAGTAAGAGAGGGCTTTGGAGAGACAAAATGGGTAGGGTTTGGCCGAGCCAAAGGCTTTTGAAGTGTGGGTAAGGAGGTAGAGGTGGGGGCCTCTTATAAGAGGAGAGGAGGGGCACTCTTGGAAAGGTATAAAATGTATCGTTATTTGCAAATGAGTTTCGGATTTTAGTGGTCCCACATTGATGTGTTTCAAGTATAAGGTGATAAGGGTTCGAAAATAACCCATCCAATAGGTTTTTTACTTGTGCAGGTCTTATATTTTACATTATCTTTCCATTTTATTTATATCGTTAAATAATGAGGTCATCGCTGCATCATCATGATGTCATAAATAATTTAATTTATTTAATGTCTAAATATTATAAAAAAATACTATGATGTATGAAATCTTTTTAAATTTCCAATGAATATTTATAGTCTAAAAGATATGTTATGTAGACAAAATTAAAAATATTTTACTTAGGTGATACATTCTTTGTTACATTTAACATTCTTTAAAAATAAAAAGATAAAAAGTCACTTTCTCACAAAAGTGATTCCATGGGGCCCCCAAGTTTGGCACAAGGCATCCCTTGGTCTTCCATGAGACAACCAGTAGCCTTAGTACATATTTTGTGGTTATTTTATTATTATTATGATATTATCTTATTATCATTAACATCCCGATTACTCATTAATCAAGATAATTAATGATAATTACCGTCGTTACTATTCGTAATGTCCAAAAACAAAAGAGTCTTAATTACATAATTTGGACCTTCTGATTCCAAATATTTAATTCATTTTTACCAAATTCCAAACACATAAATTGCAATAATTAATTTTAAAAAAACTTCCCGTTGTCAAAACAAATAGCGGTTTTTTTAGAAACAATATTTATGAAAAGTTTGGCACTTGTTTATGCCTAATTCCAAAGTGAAATTAATCCCAATGACCATCATTTAATTAAATGGAAAAAATATATTCTATTTAATCTTTAAAACAAATTAAAAAGATAAGATAACCATATAATTAAATTATATGAAAAAGCAGTTTTGATGTAAAATGCAGTATTTTTCACTATTCATTGAAAAATGAACATTGTCAGAAAAATACGAAAAATTAACCCAAGGTAAATTTCAATGTCCCAATCATAAATAATATGTCTATTTTGAAAAAATAGAGCTTATAAAATTGACAAAATGTGGATTTAAAAGGGGTTCGCCATCAAAAGACGGTTAATCGACCTTTTAAAGAATATTAGATTGTTTACGCTTAAAAACTGGATTCATTTGAATTTTTAATCCTCTAACATTTATTGTAAAGAGTAAAAATATTTTAAAAACATATATAATCATTTTTTAGTTAGTTCTGTTCATTCCCGCCATTACAACGACTAGGCGTTAACTAACATTTAAAAAAATATTATTTTATTATTAGAGTGTAACGTAAGATTTCCAAGAAACTCGTTGTTGTGTATTGGGTACGCCATCGAGCTTAGCATCCCCTTTAAAGTAATATTTATATTTTATTCACAAATATGTATAAATATAAAGATTTCATATTCTTTATTTACATGGGGTGTTACAAATAAACTAAGGTGTATTAGTTGATAAATATATGATTTAATAAAATATATTATTTAATTAAAAAATAATTTAATCTTATAAATAAAATAGATGAAAAACATGGTTTGAGTTAAAATTCAATATTTTCACTATTCATTAAAAAAATGATTCTTCAAAGAAAAATACAAAAAATTTACCAAAAACTAGTTTTTATGATTCTAATTAAAATTTGATGTTTATTTTGAAGTATTACGTTTTTAAAAGTTAAAAAATTTAGATTAAAATTTTGATCACCACTAAAAGGCGGTAAAACTGATTCTATAAAATATTTTTTTTATTTGTAATATTGGGTTTCTTCCTATCTTATGCATATAAAAAAATATATGAATATAATTTTTTTTTTTGGAATATATAACATATAAATTTTATTAATATCTTTCACTAGTATTAATTACTATAACATAGAAAGATATTTTGTTATTTTAACATGATAATAGTATTTTATAAAATCATTTCCTTTATAATATTTTAGATTCTAAATTTTATTTAATAATAATTTTATAACCCATGAATTCATTTTATATTTTTGTAAATAATATATTTTCATAATTCAGTTAACTCTTTTCATAACTACTAATTTAACATGTAGTTTATATAATATATCGTTATTCGAAAAAAATCGATATTTCTTATTACACAGGGTATTAAGGGATGACATTTTTCTATGTAACACAAGATATCCTCTGTGTTCCATGTAGTGAAAACTGAATTTTATTTTTCATGTATTGAATTATTAACGTGGTTTTTGGGTATAATGAATGTTAAACATTGTTCTTTAATATAATTTTAAACTAGTTTTAATGCTGTGTGAAATGAAAAATTTAAAGAATATTTAATTAATAGTAAAAAAATAATTCTAAAAATCTCAGTGTGTTACATTCTACCCACATAAAATTAATTTCACCATTGAAATTTTTCTTGGTTAAAAAAAGTTTCTGTACTTGAATGTTCCTTTCGTAGAAACCCACATCATAAAGATAAACACTAAAACATCCTTAAAAAATTGGGATGTTAGAAACATAAAGTCAAGAAAATGTATCACATGATTAGGTTTCCTCATAGGAGAAAAAATGTGGGTAGTGAAAACATAGTCTCAGAGGAAAAAATTTTATAATCATAGGGAGTCATTGAGGCCATTAATCATAAAAAAGTGAATGATAAATTAAATAGTGAGTGCCTCGAAGTCATAAATCTAAGATGATTTAAAATAAAATTGATCAAAAAACATAGTAGGATAGCATTTTATTTCAATATTATTTTCATAAAGCTGATGAAATTTCATAGAATGATGTACTTTCCAGAAGACAAGACAACTTCACCCTTTTTTGTTCCTTGATCCACTTCACCTCATTCCCCAAAAAGTATGGTGAAATTTTCATTATTTAATTACTAACAGATAAAGATATCTATGATATTCCATCCAATTTTTCATCACATATAATTATAAAGATGTTGTTATATTAGGTTATCCAATATCCATAATTCCTTATGTGGTGAGATAACACATTAATCATACCATCTTTATCTGAATATTTACATAAAAATTCCATAAATGGTTAACCTTTAAACCCTTATAAAAGATAAAAAAAAATATTTATAAAGAATGAAATGAAATAAAATTAACATTGATCACCCATATGTCAAAAATTTTCTCTTGGTTTTCACCTTCCAAGCATGTTAATATCCTCATCGTATATTCTATTGAAACATGGTAATGTCCTAAATTATCTTAAATAATTATTGAAAAAATGATTGTTTCTTTAGTCAAAGGTGTATTTAATCTATTCCTTAAATCAGAAAAATTATGTACACCTGATCACTAATAGTATAACCCACTATCAAACCATCCTTATTAGTTCCAAGTTAATCAATACCATCTAATTTACTTATTTATATTTCAAATATCATTATCAAAAAAAATATCTCAGCATAACAAACATATTATGGGTATATTTACTTAATAAAAATATAACATGACATTAAATTTCTTTACTATTCCATCATAAACATTCAATATAAACATGTAAATACCATGAGGAAAACATAAGAAAAATAGTCCTTGTAAATTTCATCATTCATATAATATAATTTTTGAATCCAAATACATTAAAAATATATTATTTAAATTCATCCATAATCCAAATGATGTATAAATCATCCTTCTATTTAATAAAACTTCTCTTTTACATTACATCTGTAGTCTCATCAATACTAGAAATATATCCATTACTTATACCTCCTTCTTGATTCTCATCTTGAAATTTCTCTTTATGAAATTGATTTCCATAATGACCATTTATTCCACATGTAAAGAATTTTACCATCATTAATGTATTAGGGAGGCCTATATTCCCATATATTTCATTAACCAACCCCTTTATTTTTCATTTTCAGTTACTTACTCTATGTCCTTATTTTCCATAGTAAAAACAAATTATTATTCCATTAAGAGATACACTTTGGTGACTCTTTACACATACTTGACATGAGAGAAAATAATATCCTTTCTTCCATGGACTCCAACACCCAAAATCTCACTAAACTCTTTCCTTGTCTTCCTTGGTTAGTATAAGGGTTGGTTAAGGTCCACATTGTTGATTATATTCATTGATAAGTGATTAGGAATGATTAAAACATCCTTAACTATTGTGATCATCCCATTTGAGTTATCATCAGTAGATTTTCCATCATAATCAATGTTAATCCAGTTCCTTATAGTTTTTAATTGACTAAAACTAAGAATAATTGAGTATGAAATTACTATCATAGTGAGGAATCACATTATCATGAAAACCACTTATAAGATGTCTATATTATGAAACCTTCCTTAATATATGACCCCTTATATTTTACCTTGGTTGTTGATATCCAAATTATATTTAAATCCTTCTTGTTGGTTCGTTATGTGTATGTGAATTTCCAAATCATATCCCCCTAGAGTGTCAAATTAGGTGTCCAACAAGGCCAGTTATTGTGTAATAGAATACATCGAGTCATGCCCAACACATCTCTATATATTTGATACCATTTGGTACATTGGTATAAGATCCACATCCACTTATAGTCTCCAGACATGGATTTATTTCTAGGAAACCAATAACATTATCCTTTCCCAAAATTCCAATACATTTTCTATAATTTCCTTCTCTTAGTATTATGCTTAAATATGTCCTTAGTGTTCTCACTAATGTTTTATTATAATAGTTTATAATGTTTAACTAAATATTTTTTTCTCATAAAAAGTATAAAAACCCTCCCTTTACATATATTGGTTTTATAACACACTTGAATAATACTTAAAACACAACACAAATAGATTACCAATGACTATATTAGTTTAGTTCCTTTGGAAACATTGAAATATAATAACTAGAATATAAGAGAGTTACATTATATCCCAATAGGTTCATCATGACTAGAAACATTCTTAGACACATCATACATAATACATATCTTCATAACATGAGGAAGAAATCATAAAAATGGGTGAGCTCATATGCTCAGTAAGGGTAAAAAAGGGTGACATGTAAGTATAAACATGATCATGTGGGAATGAGAATGTGATCAAAAAATTATAATATCATACCCTGCATATTAGAGATCATAAAAATGAATCACAAAATAAATATTTTTAGTTCATGAGACCCAATTAATAATGAAATAATGAACATAATACATGAAATCATAATAAGGGATCCAAACACAAAATCATGGATTTTCACATAATAATATAATATTATTTCCGTAGTAGCCAAGGAATCACTTACAAGACCATCTTAGTGGCATAGGATCACTCCCCATACCATCTTGGTAGTCATGGTTCACTCCCATTGTTATTTTAGTCAAACAAGGTCACTAATCCTTAAATATTAGTTGTCATGGTTCAATCCTAGGGTAATCTTAGTAGTCAAGGTTCACATTGAAAAACATATTCATCTACCTCAGGAGATATAACTATTTACCCTATGCATTGGGGGGTGATATAAGTCCCGAAAATCTCATAATGAAATCACACATACATGTTCTACAAGAACATTAAAAATCATATCATATCCCATGAAGTTAAATGGGTCTCATAAACATGTTATAATATCATAACATATAGAAGAAGAAAAATGTTTCATAATCATTTCCTTAAAATAATAACCCATGAAAAGTAGAAAGTTTCAAAAAGAATATTACTTGTAAATGATAAATGTGTTTCATAAACATTATTCCATCAAAACATAATCCATTCAAAGAAATATTATTAACTACAACATTAAATAAATTCCCAAGAAAGGCATGAGTAACACCAATAGTTTCCATCATATATGTGAGATAATTTGGAAATATTTTTGAAATCATTTTTTAGGAATATATCCTTTCTACATTATAAAATAAATTTTTAAAAAATAATCTTTTGAATATATTTTTCTTCAAAAAATAAGTGGAAAACATTTAAAATAATCTTTTAAAACCATAAAACATTTTTATAATCCCTTTAACTTGAAAATGTATTTTGAAAATATAGTTTTTAAAATAAAATATATTTCTTGACCTAAGAGAGAAATATAATAGATTTTCATAAAAATAACTTCTTATTCATATAAACTACCAAAAAGAGGAAATATTGTACCAATACATGAATATATATTTAATAAATATATGATAATAAAAATCATGTGATTTATTAAGTGATGGATCATAATATTTCTTAAAAGGAATCATAAATGTAAACAATCTCGAAAAGTGAAGAGATTTCTTCAATAAGCTCTTATCACTTGGTATCTTGGGATCAAAAACTACAACTAAGAAAATTAAATTACAAGAATCTTATAATTTCATTAAAATAAAGATATTAGTGATATAAAATTTTAAATGGATGTATATATACATTGAAAAATAATTTAGGTGCATAAAAAACATGTGTCTCAAAGAAAGAAAATTGAGAAAAAAATTGTGTTACCGATTTGGTAGCTTTTGAAACATTAACCACAAAAAGTAAAGCTCATGGAATGGATATTAAAATAAACTAAATTTAATTATATAATCATATAATATATCCATATGATGTATACACATGACACAAAATTAATGGGTGGTGAATAAAGCAAGTATCGTACAAAAATAAAAAGTGAGATAAACTTCCCTTACCTTTTGTCTTGACTCTCTTCATACTAGTATGATAGTACTGTATAATAAAAATAATATTATTATACATATTTTAAATAATCATATTAATATATCTGATACCATATAAGGTTTTATTATGACCTTATATTACCCTCTTGTTAACAATTCTATGTAAAGGTTTCACTTTGCGTATTGTATAATTTCTTCTTCGCATGTGTCTTAATTTGTTATATGTTTGGTAGTTATACTTATATCATGATCTGATGAATGTAAAACATGATAAAAATGTCATGTATATTCATTATATATGTATATTAATAATATATAGGATATTTAATTATGAAATGGAATACACCGTTCACGGAGACAGTAAGTCCTACGTACAAATGAACACTTTTTCGATTTCATCATCATGTTAGAAGAAATAATAAGTGAAATATATGTATATATATATATAAATTTATATATAAAATAATTCATTATTTTATCATATATACCATATATGTTCACTAAACCCATAATTAATAAAATTCCATGTAGTATGTGAATGAATCTCATCAATTTGATGGGGTAGTAGTCCGTACATCCTCAAAAGAAATTATTATATTTACACATGATGTAAAGTATAATAACATGTGTTATAAAAGGATTAAAAAAAATAAAATACATAATAAATATAATATTTAACATATTTAAATATATCTTCCATAATAATTTCCGTACACGTAAACAATTTGTTTTTTACCCATTAGAAAAAAGTGTGAATTTTTAGGTCAAATATTTAAAATAAAAAAATAAAAATATATTTAGGAAAGTTTTTTTTGTTTACAATAATTGAATAAGAATATTTTATGGGGCATAAAATGAAACTAACCTAAAAGAACATGCGAAAAAATGTTACCCCTTATCTGGGTAACTCCTTTTGGTTTTCTCCAAAGGTCATCCTTGGATTTCATTATTACAAATAGAAAAATTGAAGGATTAAGGGAGGGATTATTAAGATCTATTTGGTTAGAGATTTTCTTATCCAAATTTGCTTGATAGGCGTGAGGAAGTGGGGGGAGAGGAGGTGTTTTTATAGTGGAGAAGAAGTGGCACTCATGTAATGTTTTGGAAAAACAATTCCACCGATGTTTTACCATGTCAGTTTGGTTTCAATAATGGTAAAAATTTAATTCAAGATTATATAGGGTAAACATATTTCCAATAAATGGTACTTGGAAAAGATTGTCGGTTAATTGGGCCTTTAGTATTAATGTTATGTCCTTTATTAAGATTAATTTTACTTTAATCGTTGTAATAAATTTTTATAAATTTCAAAGATATTTTTTGTCAGAAACTATGTAAAACATATTAGGAATTATAATTTTATTTATTCCAAATATGGAATCCATTTCTCCATATTTCAATCATATAAGTAGAATATTGTAAATTAAATTTAATCCTGCTGATAGGAAGACACTGTAGGTTTTTAAAGTAAACCATCTAAAAATATTCTATGCTTTTATAGCCTCTCTCAAATTGAAATTGACTATAGTGACCTAAAATTTATTAATTGATAAAAATATTATCTAATTAAAATTATAAATTAATTTAAAATAAAATTTAACCACATAAATAAATTATTTGAAAAAAAAATTTTGAATTTTTTTTATATTTTTCACTATTCATTATAAAAATAAAACATCATAAAAACATACCAAAAATTTAACCATACTTAATTTTTATTATAATATTTCATATATGATATTTATTTTTTAAAATTTATATTTATAAAAGTTTAAAAATATATATTTAAAGTATGTTATCCATTAAAAGTAGGTAAAATTGCATTTATAAAAATATAGGTTTTTATAAGTACTATTCGGTCCGTTCTCATCTTATGATTTTTAAAATAAAATGTATCATTATAAAAGATATTTTTTTGTGAATATAAAACATATAAATTTAATTAATATCATTCACTATTAGTAATTAATTTATCTTATTATGATGAATCATATAATTCACAAGAAAATATTATTTCTTAAAATCATTCCCTTTATATTCAGTGGGTTTCTATATTATTATCTAATTAATTTGTAACAAATGAATTAACAATTTATTTTTGTAAATAATATGTTTTAATAATTTGTATATCAATTCTCATAACTACTAATTTAAAGGCATGGTTATATAATATATTGTTATTAAGTAAAATTTGATGCTGTGTGTAACAGAAGCCATCAAGGAAACACATTGTTGCGTGTAAAGAAAGATGAACTCGGTGTTCTATGTATAAAAAGATAAAATATATGTTTAATTTATTGAAAAAATATTTATTTTTCATATAACACAATCCAAACTTAGTACTTTAATATAAAATAATCTATTTTTACTATAGTGTGAAATAAAAAATACAAAAAATATGAAAATATCGGGGTGTTATAATGAAAATATGTCGAAATAAAATGGATAAATTATATATAAATTTGGTTTCAAGAATTAAATTTTAGTAATATTTATTACAATCATAAAATTTATTATAAGAATCCTAAAACATATAAGGATTGTGTAAAATTTCATTAAAATATATGTCTTCATCAACGTAAGTGTTATGGATAATATCATGGTTTTATGAATTTAAGGTTGATCATAATTTAAATTGTTAAACACCCATATTGAAATTTTTGTGTAAAGAATATTACATGATTAAGGATATTTTTGAAAATATTTATTTTAATACAACCCATTGGGTTAGTATATGAAGAAGTTATTCGAGGGATAATTTATTTTCAATTTTCTATACATAAGATTAAATTCATTGGTAAACATTAGGGTAAATATTATATTTTATATTGTAGTAATTATGGGTCATAATTATTTTGGAAAACAATATAAATTATATTAATGTTGATTTAGAAAAATAAAACCCACATGATGGTTAAAAACCCAAACCCATTGCATATGGAAAATGTTGTGGGTCTTGACCTGACAACAGAAGGATGATAGCGGTTCAATACCTACCACTAGACTACATGAGTTTGTTGTTGATATGTCACTATTTTGACATAAAATATTTATTGAATAAATATTAATGATGAACAAATGGTAATAATATTGAGGTTTAGACATTAATAACTTGGGCAAAACAGATTGGTTTTATAAAATATTTTGAAATAAGCTGAAATACTTGTCACTCTTTTTTGATATTTATGATCCATTAAAATCTAATTCTAGTTATTCAAGAATAAAAAATTAATTTTTGTATATTTATATCTTAGTGTGTGAGTTGAAGATTAAATTTATCGAAGAACTACTAAATGATGAATTTTTTCTTAAAAAATATAAATATATAAAGAAAAAATATTTCCTTATATTTTTAGATAGTTAATGAATTTTTCAACTTTATGAAAAATAACATGGACCAAAAATGTTATCCTAATACCTTCATATTCAATAAATAAATTTTATTTTAACTCATCAAAGGTTTATGATTTTTTGGTTGTTTAATTCCTCTTGATCATTCACATTATTGTGATCAATGAACTCTATCACCCTCTATAATTATTTAATATTATACTTTTCTTCAGTATTTATATCTTCACTTATCTCCTATATTATCCTACCAGAGAACCTTGTTATTTTTTATTCTAGATGAAAATTATTATTTATCTTCCCCTATTTTAAGAGGTTGTTTTTCAAACCATTTTATGATTTTTGGTTTTCAAAAATAATTTTTGAAATACAAATCCCATGACTTCTGAGTGTAAGTTCAAATTGTGAGGACAAAATTTATTGAATGTGGGGAGAATTTAAACCCAAATATTTTAAAAGATAGATATAATGTTTGATAGTGTATATGACCTGAAACAATGTTCTTATATTGAAATTCAACAACATTATAATTTATGATATTTTATTTCTAAAACAATTCGATATATTCGATAGCTTGTAGAATATGCAACCCAATGTCTAAATGAAATGTAATATATTATAACATTATAACATATCCATTAAATTGGTGTGTATGAATAGTGATTAAATTTTATGAAATTTTATGGTTTATAAATTTAGAAACAAATTCATTGGTAATATAATGATTAGGAATAAAATAAAACCATTTGAAAGAAAAAGAATATTTTTCTGAAACAATTGTTGTTTTTCTAAATTGTGGTTTATTCTTTTTTATGATCATAATTTAAAATAATTTTTTACTAATTATAGAAGATTTATTTGATAAATTTAAATTAATATCATAAATCATAATATAAAAATTATATTGGGTTTTGTTTTTGGGATTTTTCAAAAAAGATTAATTTGTTAAGAAATAGTGAAAAATAATGATTTGTATTGAAACATTCCATTTTGTTAAAATTATTTTCATGGTTAAATTATATTGAAATTTTTTTAAGTAAAATTAGTTAAAATATAATAATATTTAACTAATTTACATCATTTTAATAAATTTTATTTTTAATTTAGATACTAAAATAATATATACTTATGATAATTTTCTCTTTGGAAAACTGCTTTTTCCTCATGTCTACACGTATAATTTTATATTTGATTTAGAAAATCATTTTAATTGTATTTTTAAATAAGTTTCTATATTTTGAGTAATAATAATTTTTATTATCTAATAAGTTCAATTTTGTTTTTCAATTATGAAAAGTAAAAGTAGTGATAATTAATTACCACAGTTAATGTAAAAACTGATTTGTTGGGGGGAGGGGATGAAATCAAATTATAATGTTTAAAATGACCTAAAACTTTGAAAAAAAATAACTGGATAGAAATATACCAACATTATAACTTTTAGCGGTCAATAATGAACTATTTTTGAGGTTTTTGGAATGATAAAAACATGTGTGTAATTGATTCTTTTAAAAAATTACATGTGTGTCCTCTCGCCCACTTATAAAAGGACACCCTAATTCCACCACAATTAACACTTCAAAATTGATTGTGTTTATATAATACTTATACAAATCACTTCAGTAATACCAACAAAACATTCTATATCCATAGGTATAAACATAAACTCCTCATATGTATGATTCTGGTGAAATCCTAAAGAATTCATCCAAATATGAGGCAATGTTCTTAAACAATAATTTTTAATGTATTTCATCCTCTACCACCATAAAATATTATTCAAGCCTATTATAATAATAAAAAATTTACTACCATATAATAATATTATTATGTTGATTCTATAAAATTTAACCTCTCATCCTCTATCAAATGGGAATCAAATTCGTCGATTGTGTGTACACTGAACAAGTACCTTGTGAACCGATTGAAATAGTTTTCCATCAACACATATAATTATAATATATAATGATTAATTTAATGCATATATGTAATATTTGTTATATTATTATAATTTCTCAATTATAATATAAATTATAACTTCTTACTTTATATTTTTTAATTTACGATAACATCGCTGGTGTATACATCAGACTATCGGCTCACGAAGCAATGTGATTTATTTTTCAAATACTATTTGCCAAGAATATAATAAGGATAAATGTAATTAATATATATGTTATATATGACATGATATTTTTTTAATAATATCAATATATCACATACTTCCATATCCTTCACCTGTTAAGGAAATGATAATATCACTCGTGCATATGTTTGTCTTACCACCTCGATGAAGAGATGCGATCCATTCTCAATGTTAAAATTTCAATAATTTGTCTAAAATTTTATCTAATAAAGATATTATATTTATAAAATTAATATAATTCTTAATATTATGGGACTATTAAGTATTCTTAGGAACTAGAACATTCATGTTAATATATTCCTGGGAAAACATGGTAGTTATCAATTGAAACAATTGTAATAAATAAATATCATTAATGAATAGGTGATAAGATGTTATTAAAGGATTATATGTGATGTTATAATAATTAATATGGTCTTGGAATGAATTTATTACATTATTAAAACCATTATACAAGAGTTTAAGGCATGTTCAACCAGAAGGAAGCCCGATGTATGGGACTTCCTTTCAATTCCCCTTCTTGGGGCATGTTGTAATGTTATGCAACTAATATAATTTATATGTTATATATAATAAACCCTTAAAATGTAATATCATGATTACTTAATATTTCATCGTATTTTATGTTACAATTATTATCATTCCCACCAATGAAATTTGACATGAATGATACCAAGTGGTATAGAATTACATAACTCAATTTCATTTCATTGGGTTATATTACTTCTTCATTATATTTGAAAGTCTAATATTATGTGTTTAAATTATATTTAATATATTATTTGGTATTTAAATTATTTTTATGTTTATTTTCATTTAAAAATAACAATTTTTTTCATCTATTGACTCTCACATTGACGTTAGGATCTTTGTAAGGGTTTATTTCACAATATAATTTTAATCAAGATTATTTATATGTGAATTTACATTAAGGTAAATACATTGATTTTTATGTAAAAAAATTAATTTTCTTATAATAATATTATCAATATATATTTAAGACACATTACAATGTTTTTATCATTTCTACTTAAAACTAATGAGAAAAGCATTTTATGAAAATCCAACTTTAATTATATCTTCATTCAAAAATACTTTTTCTTAAAAAACATGTTTTGTAAAATTGTTTTCAAATTTTAAAATTATAAAAATGTGTTATTAAATAAATTTTAAACCATTTTTTTTCTTTATGAAGTTATTTTTATAGGAATATCCATGTCATTTTCCAAACATGGATTATTTGGATTTTTCCAAAAAATTAAAAGGAGTCTTTGTTTTAACCCATAGGAAAATATTTTATTTTTTATATTTAATCACCAATAAAAGTTTAAAAGAATAAATTATATGTTTAAAATGTTATTTTGAAGGAATATTATTTTCAAAATATTTTGTTAACTTTCTTTTAAAAAATATTTTCAAAGTGAAATGTTTTTTTCTGAAGAATTCATTTAATGATATTTTTATTGTATTTCTATTAATAAATGAAACCAACCCATTATTGTAATTTTTATCCAAAAGTTAAATGTTTTATTGATACAATACATATTACTTACCTAGATGGTTTATGGTCATTTTTTTCCTATGATTGTATCTACATTATCTTTTTGATTAATTCTTACAATTATTAACTCTTCCTTGAATCATTTACTTTCATTTTATCATTTGAAATTACATTTCCACAATATGACTATATTATTTATCATAGATATACATATTAATTATATATTATATCATTTGAAAATATGGTATATTATCTAGAAATATATATGACTGCCTATAGAAATTATAATTAAATAACAATCCTTACTCAAGATGGTATTATTTTTATAAGGCATATTGTTCATGAATAAAACCAATCATTAAATATATGAATAATGCATTGGACTTTAAGATACATGTGTGGAAAATTTATATATATACAATTAATACCTCAATAGTCTCATTAGATGAATTAGTTGGCTAGCCTTTGTTAAGTGAGTTTATTATGTATATCTACCCCTCAGTTTTAAACTATCTTACAAATGATTTTGAAAATAGAGGTATCATGATGCCTAAGATCATGAAGTTCAATAATTAAGAATTTACTTCATGAAGAATTTAGTTATTATTATCCATTCTAATTTCATATTGATGTTGTTTTTGGATTCATTTTCATAGTCAGTTTATCTTTTAAATGGCATGTGTTTTTGGTTATATACCTTTCTAAATTTATTTTACCCATCTATTAATGATAGTAATGTTATGTAAATAGCATGTGGGATCAGTTATTAACATTATAATACTGATTATTCCTTATTTATTTATGAAATTCATGTTATTTAAATATCATATGTGTTGAATTATTTGCTTTTGAAAATTGACTTTTCCTTATATAATCATGATTATTATGTTATTTAAATGGATTATTTTTTCAATTAGTTACCTTTTCATATTTATTATGTTTTATATATTCAAAATATTAATGTTATTGATTATATTTATTTTTTATTTAGTTATCTACATTAAAATTTTGATTATTCTTATTTAATTGTGATAGATTCCACTATACCTAACCCTTACAAAGCATTTGTGCTCACCCTTATTTTTTCCCTTTCATCAGAATATTTGAAGTGTACTATGAATCATATAAAAGGATACTCTATAGAGAGTAATGATATTCTAAAAAATAAAAATATGTTTCAATTTGTGAATTCAAATATAACATGAGAATCATTTATGTATTTAGTTTACCATGACTACTAATGTATTCAATCCTTTGGGATGCGACCTTTGTATCTTATAACAATGTAATAATGTGGACAAAAATATTAGGTTATTGGAATTATGTTAAATATTTATAAAATTATGATAATTGTTACAGTTTTATGATGTTAAAAAATAAGCACCTCTAAAATAGAAATTTTTTATACAACCTCTGTAATTCTTCCATTTAACTGATTGATTCTTTCACCTTCCATTATTATCAAAGTATCTAACTTTATTTTAGAAGTATTATACATAAGAGATAACATGCTATTTATACCATTATAAATTAATTTTATAGTATTACACATTTCATTGGATGTTTGGCATTGAAAAAATCAGTTAGACTTATCTGAACATAGTCTATATATTATATAATTAATTTCTATGTAATTTAAACCATCGTCATTTTATGTGTCTGGATCCCATATTTCTAGTTCTGTCACTAGAATTTCATAAGGATTCAATAAATTGTGATAAACATTCAAATCAAGTTTATTTTATATAAACGATCATTTGTTTCTTCTAAAAACCATAATTCTCACCAATAAAGTAAGGAGCTCTTAAAATTGATTGATTTTATTTATTATCTATAATTGTAGGAATTTTCAAGATTATTTTTAGACTTCAATATTTTATATCTGGTAATTAAATAGGTAGAACTAGGATTCTAATTAATTTAAATGATATAATTCTCTAAGACTCAAATGGGGGGGGGGGTAATTGAGTTTATAAAAAATTTCTTCACACAGAAATGACCATCTTTTAAATATGACTAACTACTGGCCTTATATTTAATATATGTAATATAATAAAAAAAATCACAAAAGAAATATATAAAAAACAGGAATTTATAGTATTTTGGTGAACAAAAATACCTTATCCCACTCCACTTTCACTCTTATCCATGATTTTGGGGTTTTTTACTAGACTACTCATTTTATAATGTATCACAAGTCATTTTTTCTATAGACTGCATGATTGAGTGAAAATAGTTGATACTTGTTACAAAAATACACGATATTTCAACTAGGATCCAAAAAGGAATTACAAATTAAAAAATCATTCATGGGTTATTCACTATGAAACATTACCATGAAAGAGACAAATAAAAATATTTTTTACAGTTATAGTTTACAGTAGTAAATATAAACCAATAGAAAGATGATATCTCTAGCTGAGAAAATGAGAATACAAAATGTATCAAGGAGAGTCTATTTATATATCATAAATGATTAATGATATATAAAAACTAAAAAACCTAAAGGGAGATTATATATATATATATATATATTTATATTTATAGAGTTTCGTGATTATTTCATAGATATAATAGTGATAGTTTGTAAGGAATGGTTAGAAATATCGTTTTTAATGAGGATATTACATTCTAAAAAACATGATATTATTAATTAATATATTTTTACTTATGTCAATTAAATTATTTTATAAACACATTAAATTAATAATTATTCACACAAATTAATTGAATTTAATTTTTATTAATCTTTCTTGATGGAAATGTTATAATATCGATCACACATGTTGTAAAAATGAACCAAACATGAACATTTATTATAAAAAATGAATGTGTATTAATAATTTAATATATAGTTCCAATATAACATTTAAAAATGGATAATTAATTTATTTAAAAGTAATTAAATATTAAAATATTGGTTAATAAGATGTTTATAAGGAATACATATGGAAAATTGGGAAAACAACATAGAAACTTGACCTTTTTTTGTTTTGAATCATATTGGAATCCTTCATGAAACCAAGGACTTCCAAAAATGGTATAAATTATTTTATTAGTGTATTTAGGTAGATATTAGATATGAAATCAAAAGAAATATGTGGCTCAATTTGGGTATATTATTTGTCTTTTTTATAGTTCAATTTGAGTAGAATACATGTAAACACGAATTTTATAATGCCCAAGGAATGAAATTTTACCTAGAAAGTGGCTCCAAAATTGGAAAATAATGTAAATGGGTAATTTTATACCTCATAAAAAATTATAGAGATAATTTTAGGTGATATCTATTAATTTACACCTCATTTAAAACATTTTACATCATTTTACCCTTTTCCATGGTAAATCTATTTTTACCTCGGTAACTTATTTATTGCGCAGAAAACGAAACTGATTTTGTTTCATAATTTTGAAATTATGTGTCTAAATATATTTTTTTAACTAATATACTTTTATAAAATTTATAAAAATTAAATTTAATATAAATATTTTTAACACAAAACAAAAAAAATTTGATAAATATTTTTTTAACATTATATAAATAAAATATCATTTCATATCAAGTAATATCAATTATATGACCATTAAATTATTTATTTTTATATATAGTTGATTAATTACATTAAATTCATTAATTAATTTAGATCAATATTATTAATTAAGAAAAAAATATACAACACATAGAAAAAAATGAATCTCTAAAACACTAATCTTTACGATTAAATGGTTTTATTTAAATTTTATAATTATTTAACAATTCACTAAATTTTAATATTTTTTTATTAAAATTAGTTATTTAATAATATAAATTTATTTAATTACAATATTTATTTAAAAATAATAAATGTAATAGAAATGAAAAAAATAGAATAGGGAATATAAGTTTAATAATAATAAAAATATATTTTTTTTAAAATATAAATTAGCTTAAAAATATTAAAATATTGATATAAAAAAAACCTAATTTAAAAAACACTCAAGACATTCTAATATGCCATAAGGGTGAGATTGGAAATGGGGGAAGTCATAGACTAGGATTAAACTATCATGGATATCATAGTTATTTATATGAGTTTGAACATATACCATAAATGATTTAACTCAAGCCATACTTGTTGAAGGTCATCTAATTATAGGTCGAGGAAAAATACTATAAATTTACATGATTTTTAAACCTAGAAAAATAAATCTAATATGAAAGATTAATACTAGTTGTTTTCATAACTTCTCACTTTCTATATAAAATTCACAATGGGGTTACATCATTTAAATCCCACAATATCAAAAACTATATTTAAATAGTATCATCTCATTATTTTTCTAATTGGGTATCAATTATTATTTTCACTAATAATATAATTTACCTCATGAATCACACTTATATATAATAACTATACATTCCCAACAAATAATGCACTAGGTTTTTAGATAGAATATTCTATCTTAAATCAAAATATTAATAATTATAAATATTATATCTATATCTATTAAATGATTAGAAATAAAATAATAAATAAATCATTTATGTTAGTAATTAAACCAAACACATTTTATTCTTTCATAATTTGATATTAAAATATAACAGAATAAAAATATGTATTATACTACATGGATTTTAATCACAAAAGATTAGTAGATCCATTAAAAGTGTTCAAATTAAAATGCGATAAAAAAAAATAATAAAATATACAATAGTATGAGATATCTTGGATCATCGACAGCTTTGAGGATAACTTATAACCAATGATAACCTACAATGATGAATAAAATCATTAATGGAGAAAACATATTGTCATATCTAAAAGTACAATTAGGGAGATGAGAAGTGAATGGAACAGGCTTAGTGAGACTACATATTGTAATGAAACAATTCCCCTTGATAACATTTGTGTTAAAAATATGGTACTTTTGAATATAGTCATTGTGAATATGGTATTTTTAGAAATGATTGTTGGATACAAATTCAATAGGTAAAGTAAATTCAAGTATTGTTAAAAAATGTAACTTAGAATGTAATAAAAATAATACAAATATTTATATATGTATATTATCACATTAAAAATAATAATTATTATATTTTATTGAAATATTATATGATGTATATAAAATATTATTATAAATATTTAAATATCAGTGGAGTAGTGAATTTAAATTTGAGAATATAAATAGCTAAATAATTGTAATTATTAAAGCATATTGAGTATAAAAGAATTTTTTGGAAGAAATTTTTTATTAAATATTACATATTTCTTATTATTAAATTAAATTGATATATTTAATATAATAATATATAGGAACTAATATATTAACTTATGATGAACATAAAAATGAGATAAAATATTATTAAACACATATAATGTTTTAAAACACTATTTTTTAAATAAAATAAATTTATTTATAATTTAAATTGTCTATTTAAATAGTAATTATATAAATTTTAGAAGAATAATTTTATAAATTTAAATTAATTTATGAATTAATTAATTTAATATTAACTTAGTTTGATTGTTGGGATTTTTTGAAATAATGCTTTTTGGATAAATTGTAAAAAACCGATTGTGATAAAAACTATTAGTTTTCTAAAATACGAATGTCTTAAAAGTTCATGAAAAAATTTGGAGATAAGATATATATATTTAGTATGAAATATAAATAAATTAAGATCACCATTTTTTATTTTATAAAACACATTTTTTACATTTTTGAAACTCATGAAATGTTTCGCACAAAAAACTGTATTTACATTCTTATATTAAAATATTAGCTTTATAAATTTAATAAATTATTTAAATATATAAGTGTATTTATTATGTATGTTAAATGTATATATATTAATTAAAAATATTAAATTAATTTTTAGGAATGAATATATTATTAGTAATAATAATGTTTATTAACATGATAATGCTATTTTTTTACCAATGAACTATTTAGTTAATGTTATTTAATTTTTATTTAATCAACAAAAATTATATAATTTAAATTATTAATATAATATTTTATTTAAACTAATATATAATTATATTAACACTCATTAAATTGGACATCAATACTAAATAATATCAAAAACATATAATGTTTAAAATTTATTTTTCTAAAAAAACTGTTTTTCATTTGTTATATATCATAATTTAATGTTTTTTTTTAATTTTTTTGAAATTATATTTTTCTAAATAGTGATTATTTTATAGTTAAAATAATTTATATATGGTAATATGGTTCCCCTAATTTTATTAAATAAAATTTAAATTTCTTAGGTAAAAAATAGTTACTAATGTAAAAAGAATAGAAATGTTAAAATATAAAAACATATTGTACAACTTCCAAAATATTTTTAACCCATGTGTAGAATGTCTCAGTTAAGGATTTAATGATCTAATCTCACACTAAAACCCTTTCCTATGATCCTTTTGAGTGATTGATCAAGTAATAGTATAAGGCCCCAACCTTAAACCTTACTTAATCTTGAGTTATTACAAGATTACACATTGAGGATCTTTTCGGGTTTAGAGTTTTAGAGAATTAGATCATAAAACTTGCTTTACATTCCACATATAAACCAAAGTGGTTACATAAAGATAGTATTCTTCGATCCCATCAATGGAAATACATTTAAAATAAAACATGGATTATTTCTTGACACATCCTTGACTCTATCATCTTATCATGTACCTTTCCCTTGACCTGTGAAAAAAATTTCAAAAAAAAACTTGGGATGAGCATAAAAAGCTCAGTATAGGTTATAAAAACATGGAAAAGAAACATGAGTTCATATATACATAATAATGAAATCATACTTTACCCATAAAACATAGGCACTTTAACATACCTCATAAAATCTTGAATAAATCATAGAAATCATAAGACATAAAGGTAACTTGAGGCATTCATAACATTCTTACGTAGGGAGTAACCCTCTTGGTTACGTTTGGAATACCCATCACAGTATATTCCCTAAAATATCTTCGGAAAAAACCTTAACATTTCACTCCTTCGCGTTACCCAATGCATTGGAGAGCTATAACAGGCTCACCCGCCCTTAGTTTATCACGAAACCACCCGTCTTCATAATAATGCCCAAGAACCATAACATAATAATATCACATAAAACATGCATAAAGGAAACATAAAATTTCCACATTTCAATCACGAGATATCAATACAAAACATTGATATAAAAACATTATGAAAACCATTTTCAATACCAAGACAAAAGAAATGTAAAACATGGTATTTATTTTTCTTTTAAAAAGAAGGTATGGCTTGTAGAGGAAGCCGAAACCCAAATCACGGTCACGACGGCGGAGAAGTCGTTGTCGCCGCATACGTACGACAAAAAACATTCCCTTTTGTCGTTTAGTAAACGCTTCATATAAAAAAGATTCCTTTTGAATAAACGTAAAAGTCAAAGGGGTTTATACACCGTATAAAAGAAAGTAGTGTATAAAATAAAATATGCCTCAACGAAAGAAGATTGAGACGAAGTCCCATACCTCGTATCCGACTTGACCCGACCGTCCTTTAATCTCCTGAATAATAAACTTGAGTTAATATCTACTTGCTTATGAACCTTTTTCAAGTTCATTATTCCTTTTATACCATGTTATGAACATCATGTAATCAGTTAAGTTAATAATGTTCATTTTGTCGGTATTTGGTTCTTAAGACAAAAATAGACTTCTTACACTTACATGTTGTTAATTTGGTCAAAGTTCATTATATCAAGAATGTTATTCATCATGTAGATATCATATATGTCATATATATCCAGTACATACATGCATTTATAATATTACATAATCATTTAGAGGAAAGAAATGAAATGCACCGTTCATGGAGACGGTAAGCCGTACGTACGCATGAACGCTACTTTCATTTCTATTTCCTATTTTATAGAATGGAATCATAATTATATAAAGGTATATTAAAATTCCAGTATAATAATATATATAATATCATTAACTTTATCCTTTACACATCCCACATATGGTATTAACGAATCAAATCACTTTTAGGGGACAGTAGTCCGCACTTCCTAAAATGAAGATATCGTGTTTACCCATAATGGAAACCATAAAGTTATGCCCAAAATGAAAAAAACAGAAGCTTAAGGAAAACATAAACATATTATATATCATATATAAAAATAGTGACATCATAATGGCCACCTTTGAAGGTGTAAAATGAGTATTGAACAATCATCGTTTCGGGAGGCAGAATTTCGCCATCCACGGAAACCGTATGTTCTTTAACCATTTGATGTATTTGTGTGAGAGTGTAGCTCAAATAAATATTCTAAAAACATCCTAGTATATTTAAGATACTTGTGTTGTTACAAAAGAAGTAAATAAAAAGAGTTTAGGGGGTTGGAGAAGCAAAATAAAACAAATGAACATGAGAGAATGAATTACCTTTAAAAGTGTAACTCCTTTTGATTTGAGCCTAAAGGCTTCATTTGAAAGGATTATGCCCAAAGGGAATCCTCTAGAATGAGGAGAGGGGTGTGGAGAGAGTAAATGGGCAGGGGTTTGCTGAGACAAAGTCTTGAGAAGTGTGTTAAATGAGGTAGAGGTGGGGGCCTTTTATAAGAGGAGAGGAGGGGCACTTTTGGAAAGTAAAGAAATATTACATTATTTGAAAATGTGTTTCGGTTTTAAAAGGTCCCACATTGATATATGTCGTGGATAAGGTGATAAGGGTTAGAAATAAACCCATCCAATAAGTTTTTGACATGTGTAGTTCATAGATATTACATTATAGTTCCATTTTATTTTAATCGTTAAATAATGATGTCATCACTGCATCATTATGATTTCATAAATAATTTAATTTCTTTAAGGTCTAAAAATTATTAAAAAATTACTATGATGTAGGAAATCGTTTTATCTTTCCAATGACTATTTATAATCAAAATTTGGACCTTTATAACCCCACTTAAAAATTGTTTGCGTAAAACATATTATGTTTGTGTCATTTTCACTTTAACATTAAATAAAAAGTAATTTATGTCATTTCCCAACAAAAGTGGATCCATGGGGTCCCCAAGTTGACCCATGGCTTGTCTTGGTCGGCCATGACTCACCCAATAGGTGTAGGACATGTGTCATTGTGTTTTCACATTCTTATAATATCATTTTTACCTTAAACTACACTAATTACCACTAATCGCGATTAAAAACTTAATAAGTTACTATTCACCAAAAAATTATTTTTATCCCATTGAAGCACATTTTACTTCTTAATGACAACCATGTATGTCGGATTTTCAAAATTCAATACACATTAGTGGTAAACTTTCATTTAACTAAAAAATCAGTTTGCTTGATTACCACTTAGTGGTTTCACTATTCATCAAAAATTGAAGTTTTTCAGAAAATTACCAAAAATTCACCCTAATCTATATTTGATATTCCGAATTCAAAAATGAAGTCTATTTTACAATATTCAAATCCTATAAGTCACATTAATTAATTTAATAATTAATTCCCGCTTCCAGAGCAAATAGCGTGTTTTTACAAAATAATAAGTATCAAAAGATTGACACCAGTTTAAGTCTAATTTCAAAGTGAAATTGATTCCAATGACCACCATTGGATAAAATGGTAAAAATATATTCTAATTTCACTTCAAAACCAATTCAAAACATAATCTAATCATATAAATAAATTAGATTAAAAAGCAATTTTGATGTAAAATGCAGTATTTTTCACTATTCATTAAAAAATGAACATTGTCAGAAAAATACCAAAAATTCACACAAGGTAAATTTTGATGTCCCATTCATAAAGGATAAGTTTTTTTTGACAAACATAGTTTATAAAATTGTCAAAATATAGATTCAAAAATGGTTTTCCATCAAAAGGCAGTAAAACAATCTTTTAAGAATATTAGTGTATTCTATGCATAAGATTGTATTTATTTTCATTTTAAGCCTCTATAACACTATCTTAATCATTAATAGACATAGATAAAAATATCTATTATTCATTACTTACTTGGGATGTTACATCCTTCCCCCCTTTAGAAAATTGCGTCCCCACAATTTATTTACTTATCGAATAAATGGGGGTACTTATCCCTCATTGCATTTTCAGATTCCCATGTTGCCTCTTCAATCATGTGGTTTTTCCACAAAACCTTTACCTGAAGAATCACCTTATTCCGTAACACATGCTCCCTGTGGTCAAGAATCTGGACCGGTTGTTCCTCATAAGATAGGTTCTCTTCCAGCTGAACTACCTCTGGACTCAAAACATAAGATGGATCTGGCATATACTTTCTCAACATCGAAACGTGAAAAACATTGTGTACCTGAGATAAAATCGGAGGTGAAGCCACTCGGTATGAAACTGATCCAACTCTTTCCAGAATTTCGTATGGTCCAACAAACCTTGGACTCAACTTTCCTTTCTTACCAAATATCATCACGCTTTTCTAAGGAGAAACCTTGAGAAAAACATGATCACCTATCTCGAAAGATAGATCCTTCATCAGGTTATCCGCATAACTCTTCTGCCTGCTCTGAGCTGTTCACATGTGTTTCTGAATCAGCTGAACTTTTTCTGCCAACTCTTCTACCAATTCTCATCCCATCAACTTCCTTTCACCAACTTCATCCCAGAAAGCTGGAGTTCGACACCGCTTCCCATATAATGCCTAAATTGGTGCCATCTGTATACTGGAATGAAAACTGTTATTATAAGAAAACTCAACCAAAGAATGATGGTGGTCCCATATTCCCTGATAATCCATAGAACACGCTCGTAGCATATCCTCCAATGTCTGAATTGTTCGTTCTGACTGCCCATCTGATTGAGGATGAAAAGTTGTACTAAAATTTAATTCAGTACCCAACGACTTCTGAAGGCCTTTCCAAAAGTTAGAAGTAAACCTAGGATCACGATCCGATACAATGGAGAGAGGAACTCCATGTAACCTGACTATTTCTTTAAGATACAAACGGGAAAGTTGATCAAGAGAGAAAGTATCTTGTATAGCAAGGAAATGAGCAGATTTGGTCAAGCGATCAACAATAACCCAGATTGCATTATTACCTCGAGATGTCTTTGGTAATACAACAACAAAGTCCATGGATATATTCTCCCATTTCCACTCTGGCACTGGTAAAGGCTGAAGCATCCCTGCCGCTCTGCTTTAACCTGTTTACATGTCAAACACTTCACAGTAAAATCAGCAATGTCTCTTTTCATTCCATCCCACCTGTAATACTCCCGCAGATCTCTATACATCATAGTACTGCCCGGATGAACTGAAAATGGAGAACTATGAGCTTCACATAACAACTCATTCTTCAACTGTGAATCACAAGGCACACATAACCTCTTCACAAACCTCAAAACACAAACACAAACTTATCCAAGAACTCATGGAAAATTTTATTCATAAGGTCCATGAATACAGCAGGTGCATTGGTTAACCCAAAAGGCATAACTACAAATTCATAATGGACATATCTAGTATGAAACACAGTCTTCGGAACTTCTGCTTCTTTTACTTTCAACTGATGGTACCCCGACCTCAAGTCAATCTTCGAAAAATACAGAGCTCCCTTGAGCTGATACCACTTCATTCGATGGCCCAACATCTGCTGAAGTTGTTGAAAATGATTTTACCACCCCTTTCTGCTTGTAGTCTGGCTGCATTCCCCCAGTTGAGTTCTTCGTTGGACAATCGTTTGCATAATGACCCATTTCATTACACTTAAAACATCTTACCGTTGGCTTTTCATTTCCTGCTTGATCATCTTCCTTACAGTTACGAGCAATATGACCAGACTTACCACACCGAAAGCACTTACCAGACTTGGATAAACATTCTCCAGGATGCATTTTACCACACTTCTCACAGGATGGATATTTGGTTTTCTTACCTCCTTGCTTCTTTGATGAATTCTTTCCCTTTGCCTGCCAACTAGACCTCTTATTCTGTTGTTTGTCATAGAACACCTGATCATCGGCAAACTCCATTTCCACCTTCTCCGCACATCGAACAAGTTTTTCATAACTTTTGAACTCACAAGAAGCTAAATCCCTTCGATACTTTGGCTTTAACCCTGAGTAAAAACGGTTTATTTTACTATCAAGATCTCGAATGAAGTTTGGAGCATACCTTGCCAATCGAGTGAACTTTTCTTCATAAGCAGCGACTGAATCATCTTCCTGCCTCAATTCTAGGAACTGTTTTTCCATCCTAAGACGAACCACCTTAGGAAAATATTTCTCAAGAAACATACCTTTGAATTCGTCCCAGTGAAGATCCTCAATCTCATCACTATCCCTTATATTTTTCACCATCGACCACCACTGATCAGCTTCACCTTCAAAACGGTAAACAACAAGACTAACCTTTTGATGTTCTGAACACCCCATGACGTCAAAAATCTTCTCCAGTGCTTTAATCCACCCTTCAGCTTGCACAGGGTCAGATGATCCTCTGAATGATGGGGGATGTTGCCTCATGAAATGTTCCACCACTGACATGTTCCTCTGCGGTTGATCTGGCTGATCTCGTGCATGGATACCACCACCATTTATAGCCT
Source organism: Viscum album (assembly GCA_963277665.1). Lineage (NCBI taxonomy): Eukaryota > Viridiplantae > Streptophyta > Magnoliopsida > Santalales > Viscaceae > Viscum > Viscum album. The sequence goes on from OY728152.1 coordinate 2,094,162,388, forward strand.
GATTCAACTGTGCCATCACTGCAACAAACTGTTCAGTTCCGATTCTGACCATCTTAGGTTGCTGATTTGGAAGGTTATCTTCCTCCTGATGTCGTCCCAACATTGCTGCTTTGTTTCCTCTGCGGAAAACCATTCTGAACACAGAAATATCTTAGGCGAAGCAATATGGTAATCCGTAAATGCTATATAATTTCAATCATATTATAATTTAACACTTCTCTACCTCCTAAAGTTGTCTAAACCGTCCTTTGATACCAACTATAAGGCCCCAGCCTTAAACCTTACTTAATCTTGAGTTATTACAATATTACACATTGTGGATCTTTTCGGGTTTAGAGTTTTAGAGAATTAGATCATAAAACTTGCTTTACATTCCACATATAAACCAAAGTGGTTACATAAAGATAGTATTCTTCATTCACATCAATGGAAACACATTTAAAATAAAACATGGATTATTTCTTGACACATCCTTGACTCTATCATCTTATCATGTACCTTTCCCTTGACCTGTGAAAAACATTTCAAAAAAAAACTTGGGATGAGCATAAAAAGCTCAGTATGGGTTATAAAAACATAGAAAGGAAACATGAGTTCATATATACATAAGAATGAAATCATACTTTACCCATAAAACATTGGCACTTTAACATACCTCATAAAATCATGAATAAATCATAGAAATCATAAGACATAAAGGTAACTTGAGGCATTCATAACATTCTTACGTAGGGAGTAACCCTGTTGGTTACGTTTGGAATACCCATCACAGTATATTCCCTAAAATCTCTTCAGAGAAACCTTAACGTTTCACTCCTTCACATTACCCAATGCATTGGAGAGCTATAACGGGCTCACCCGCCCTTAGTTTATCACGGAACCACCCGTCTTCATAATAATTCCCAAGAACCATAACATAATCATATCACATAAAACATGCATAAAAGAAAAAATAAAATTTCCACATTTCAATCACGAGATATCAATACAACACATTGATATAAAAACATTATGAAAACCATTTTCAATAACAAAACAAAAGAAATGTAAAACATGGTATTTATTTTTCTTTTAAAAAGAAGGTATGGCTTGTAGAGGAAGCCGAAACTCAAATAACGGTCACGACGGCGGAGAAGTCATTGTCGCCGCATACGTACGACAAAAAACATTCCCTTTTGTCGTTTAGTAAACGCTTAGTATAAAAAAGATTCCTTTTGAATAAACGTAAAAGTCAAAGGGGTTTATACACCGTATAAAAGAAAGTTGTGTATAAAATAAAATATGCCTCAACGAAAGGAGATTGAGACGAAGTCCCATACCTCGTATCCGACTTGACCAGACCATTCTTTAATCTCCTGAATAATAAACTTGAGTTAATATCTACTTTCTTATGAACCTTTTTCAAGTTCATTATTCCTTTTATACCATGTTATGAACATCATGTAATCAGTTAAGTTAATAATGTTCATTTTGTCCGTATTTGGTTCTTAAGTCAAAAATAGACTTCTTACACTTACATGTTGTTAATTTGGTCAAAGTTCATTATATCCAGAATGGTATTCATGATGTAGATATCATATATGTCATATATATCCAGTACATACATGCATTTATAATATTACATAATCATTTAGAGGTAAGAAATGAAATGCACCGTTCATGGAGACGGTAAGCCGTACATACGCATGAACGCTACTTTCATTTCTATTTAATATTTTATAGAATGGAATCATAATTATATAAAGGTATATAATAATTCCAGTATAATAACATATATAATATCATTAACTTTATCCTTTACACATCCCACATATGGTATTAACGAATCAAATCACTTTTAGGGGGCGGTAGTCCGCACTTCCTAAAATGAAGATATCGTGTTTACCCATAATGGAAACCATAAAGGTATGCCCAAAATGAAAAAAACATAAGCTTAAGGAAAACATAAACATATTATATATCATATATAAAAATAGTGACATCATAATGGCCACCTTTGAAGGTGTTAAATGAGTATTGAACAATCATCGTTTCGGGAGGCAGAATTTCGCCATCCACGGAAACCGTATCTTCTTTAACCATTTGATGTAGTTGTGTGAGAGTGTAGCTCAAATAATTTTATAACAACATCCTAGTATATTTAAGATACTGTTGTTGTTACAAAAGAAGTAAATAAAAAGAGTTTAGGGGGTTGGAGAAGCAAAATAAAACAAATGAACATGAGAGAATGAATTACCTTTAAAAGTGTAACTCTTTTTGATTTGAGCCTAAAGGCTTACTTTGAAAGGATTCTGCCCAAAGGGAATCCTCTAGGATGAGGAGAGGGATGTGGAGAGAGTAAATGGGCAGGGGTTGGCCGAGGAAAAGGATTGAGAAGTATGTGAAATGAGGTAGAGGTGGGGGCCTTTTATAAGAGGAGAGGAGGGGCACTTTTGGAAAGTAAAGAAATATTACATTATTTGAAAATGTGTTTCGGTTTTAAAAGGTCCCAAATTGATATATGTCGTTGATAAGGTGATAAAGGTTCTCAATCCACCCTTCCAATAAGTTTTTGACATGTTTAGTTCATAGATATTACATTATAGTTCCATTTTATTTTAATCGTTAAATAATGATGTCATCACTGCATCATTATGATGTCATATATAATTTAATTTTTTTAATGTCTAAAAATTATAAAAAAATTACTATGATGTAGGAAATCGTTTTATCTTTCCAATTAATATTTATAATCAAATTGTGGACCTGTATAACCCCACATAAAAATTGTTTTCATAAAACATATTATGTTTGTGTCATTTTCACTTTAACATTAAATAAAAAGTAATTTATGTCATTTCCCAACAAAGGTGGATCCATGGGGTCCCCAATTTGACCCATGGCTTGTCTTGGTCGGCCATGACTCACCCAATAGGTGTAGGTCAAGTGTCATGGTGTTTTCACATTCTTATAATATCTTTTTTACCTTAAACTACACTAATTACCACTAATCGCGATTAAAATCTTAATAAGTTACTATTCACCAAAAAATTATTTTTATCCCATTGAACCACATTTTACTTCTTAATGACAACCATGTATGTCGGATTTTCAAAATTCAATACACATTAGTGGTAAACTTTCATTTAACTGAAAAATCAGTTTGCTTGATTACCACTTAGTGGTTTCACTATTCATCAAAAATTGAAGTTTTTCAGAAAATTACCAAAAATTCACCCTAAGCTATATTTGATATTCCGAATTCAAAAATGAAGTCTATTTTACAAAATTCAAATCATATAAGTCACATTAATTAATTTAATAATTAATTCCCACTGCCAGAGCAAATAGCCTGTTTTTACAAAACAATAAGTATCAAAAGATTGACACCAGTTTAAGTCTAATTTCAAAGTGAAATTGATTCCAATGACCACCATTGGATAAAATGGTAAAAATATATTCTAATTTCACTTCAAAACCAATTCATAACATAATCTAATCATATAAATAAGTTAGATTAAAAAGCAATTTTGATGTAAAATGCAGTATTTTTCACTATTCATTAAAAAATGAACATTGTCAGAAAAATACCAAAAATTCACACAAGGTAAATTTTGATGTCCCATTCATAAAGGATAAGTTTATTTTGACAAACATAGTTTATAAAATTGTCAAAATATAGATTCAAAAATGGTTTTCCATCAAAAGGCAGTAAAACAATCTTTTAAGAATATTAGTGTATTCCATGCATAAGATTGTATTTATTTTCATTTTAAGACTCTATAACACTATCTTAATCATTAATAGACATAGATAAAAATATCTATTATTCATTACTTACTTGGGATGTTACAAATAGTGTAATTTTCAAGACCTTTTTACCTTGTAAAATTATTTAAGTCCAAAATAATTTAATTCCTTATCCTCTTTGAAATACTTATGATTTAGCCTTCAGTTTGGCCTTGAATCATAATTATGAAACTGACGTCTTTATCAGGGGTTTGGTCATGAATATGGTTTAGGTATGATTTATTTTACACCTGGGGCATGCATAATTATGTTTTTTATTATGTTATATGTTAAACCCAAATTATATATCCATCCAATATATTGGGTAAGGATTTATATCTCATTATTTGTTTTTTATAGGATTTGGGTGTGAACCAAATTCAAAATGGAACATTTTCCAAATTTTATTCTGAATGAGTGGGTAGATTAAAAAAACTATGTTATGTTACTGTTGTACCTAGAATTATATACCCACCTAATAAATTGTGTTAATATTTATATATACTGAGACTCCATGTAAAGTATTATGGAATGAAACTAATCCACCATGTTGCATTGTCCAAAATATTTTTGGGAATGTGGATTTATCCCAATCCACCATGAGACATTTTCCACTTTATGATGTTGAAGGGGTACCCTTGACTTATTTATAGTATTTCATGTTTTTTGTTATATATATATATATGATTCTATGTCCTTTTTACTTCTTTTAATTTTAACAAATTTAAATTATTTTATCATAACATCATATTATGGTTCATGTTGGTTTTATTGAGATTATATTTTCATTATTCATTATTTATGTGAAAAAAATATTTTTCAAAGTTCATTTATTAATAATTTTTTCATTGATCTTATTTTCTCATATTGTTATGATTGAACCCATGATGAAATGATGATAATATTTATCTTACAAAATATTTTTTTCATATATTTCTTATATATCCCTTCATGAAGTTATAAATATAAATATAAAATATTTAAATTTTGGAATTTTATATAGAATGGATCAGTCATAGGGAAATTTATACATTTTTTTAAAATAATTACCTATTTAACTGGTCCTAAAATAAACTAAATGAAAAATTTATCTAAGATATGTGAGTTTATTATGATATGTAATGTTTAACTTATGAAAATGATGTAAAATAAATATATTCATAGATTAGGAGAACCGTATTTTTTAACTCATGTGTTTTTAGTTGTTTCTTATTATTACTCTAGTCATCTGCAGGGTTTGGAATTAGATAAAATTAGTTAAAAAATAAGGAAAAATCCAAATTATTGAATGAAATCATTAAATTTTGATTTTTTTGTGTATGTAATTTTCCTATAAAATAAATCATTGAATAGATAATGTAAAGTGAATGTGGATATGGAAAAAATGTACTTATGGGAAATTACCCCTAAAAATGTTGGTTGAGAATTAAATAGATCAAAACTCTAATGCATGATGAGTGGGCATAAGACTAAACACCATGCTAGAAACTCTTATATGGATTTTATTTGGTTGTTTGAATATTATTTATGAAACAATATAACTGATATACATTATAGTTACAATTAGTGAATATGTTGATTAATATAAGATAACTGAACATAAAGTAACATATGTTAAAATAGTATTTATATATTTTCAACAAATAAAATTTTGGAAAATCATGGTGATGTTGAAGTGTATAATTTTTTATGGTTGAATAATTTTTATTTTATATATTATTAAAATAATAATAATATTATTATTATTAATCACACATGTTATCCATTTTAGTTTTAGTGATGTTTTGAGCAAGTCGAAATAGAGTTAAATTAGGATGTAAGGGAAAGTGTGAGGAATATCTCAATGACCATACTATTATATTGGGTGATGGATTGATAAGTCTCATTCTTATTCTTTGATAACTATAAAAAAATGATTAACAATGTGACTATATTTTTTATCCATAGTAAAAATAAGAATATAAGGATGAAGTATCAAGAAATATTATATGAAGAAGACGATAAATTATAAAGACTCAATTTCTTTTATGAAAAAATGTGCTAAAAAGTACCAAGTTAATTTCATCAAGGGGTTGGGAGGATTATTAATTTTTTTAAGTGGTTTCATAAATAATTTAAATGTTGTAGAGAAATAAATAGACTAGTTAGCATTATTGGAGTGAAAATAGTTTATAAAAAACAACACATAAAATTATAATTCCATATGTTTTGAATAATTAGGAGTTATATTAGTTAATTAACCAATATAAAGGCTATTACAGATGATATTAATCAACAACTTACAATGGAAAGGGATCAAGATAATTACTATGAAATTAAAACTATATATATGAGTTCAATAAATGATGGAGAGTAAGGATCCCTAATCATCTACTTAAGAACAATGGGTATTCTATATCTTTCTTTTTCAAACCACTCCTCTCTACCTAGAATGTATTCTACGAATATAAAATAATCACCTAATTCACAATATATTTAATTTTTGATAACATATTTTAGTTTTATGACTATTTTATCATAAGTTTATGTTTATGGGAATGTTTCTTATAAAAAAATGACAATCATTCCAAGATAAATTTATTATGATTTTTGGAAATGTATATTCTCTATATAATTATATGAAATGTTATTTTGGATATGGTTATCACATGAAATATCATAAATGTCTTTATTTTCATGATATTTTAAGCTTCATGTAATTTCATTTTCTTAAATGGACAGTATGACCCCATGTTACCATGCGGTTATATTTTACTCAAACAATCCCATCATTTATCAGTATTGTTTATTATTATGTTTCAATTGATTAAATATTAAGCTCTATATCTTAATATTGTTAATAATAATTATTATCATCAATTTATTCAAGTTATATTCATGTATGTGTTCCATTTTAAAAATGTTTGTTATTTAAAATTACTGAGATTTTTTTACGAAAGAATAACTTTACCCCTCTTTTTGGCCAAAAATCATTATTCTTTCAAAACCATGGTTTCTAAAAGGTTTAAAAAAATATAATAACATTCTCCTATGACAAAAAAATTAAATTTTTACCCATGTTTTAACTTAAAAAAAGGGTTTTTAAAAAGTAATATTCATGGTTTTTTGTTGATGCACATTTCTAAAAACATTACAGTGCATAAAGAATGTTTGGCATGTAATGGTTTACCCACCATCCTGACCATCATTACATTTAAGCATCCTTTACATGATTATAATTTTATTTATAAAGTATATGTTATCCTATTATTCTGTAAATTCTTTTTTTAAGTGTTATTTGAGAAAAAATGTGTTAATTTTTTTTGAGATTATTTTATAATTTCTCAAGGGAAGGGGGGGGGGTGGGTGTTGAGATATTTTTAAATCTTCATCAATAAGTTTTCAAGGAAATATGTTTTCCAAAATGTTTCAAGCTTATTTAATAAATTTTCAAGTTAAAAGGTTTTCAAAAAAAATTTCAAAATTTATTTATAAAGTTTCAAATTATTTTCAATGAAATGGGTTTCATTATTATATATGTGGTCATGAAAAATAGTTTTCAAAATAAATTTAACATATATTTTTATGTTTTCAATGAAAAGAATTTACAAAAGGCTTTCAAATATTTTCTTATAAATTTTCATATTCATTTTTATGAAAATAGATTTCAAACTGTTTTATTTTTTTAATAACAATTTTTAAATAAGAATGGATATTTCCTTAGAAAATATTTTTAAGAGATATTTACAAATTATTCTCCATATAATATGAAGTATTTTTATGTTACTCAGGCCCTTATGGGATGTTATTTAATGCTTCCATTTATATTTTTTATCTTAATGGTTTATGTATTGATGGAATGGTTTTTATGAAACCGATTACTCTTCCATGTGTTTTATTCTTGTGAAACCTATTTATTTTTATGTGTAAGTCATTGATGATATCATTATTAAACCTATTTTTCCCACACATTATGATATCATTCAATTTTTATAAAACCCATTTCATTTCATGGGATTATGGTAGGAAATTTATAAAACCAATATCTTTTTATGGGTTATGATATAATGAATGTTTTCTATTTTATGGAACATGTATGAATGATTTTTTATGAGACAGGCGGGACCTATATATAATAAAATGAAATGGGTAATTATTTATATTTTAATAAGATAATTATGTGAATGAATTTGATGAGATTGATCCACTATGGGAAGATGTGGAAAACCAATCCCTTAAAAGGTAAGGGAGGAGACCAGGAATGGTGGTGTGTCCCACCCATTTGGTGCAGACACAATGAAGTTGGAATATGGGGAAACCCAATCCATTATGGGAAGATTGGGAAACACAATCCCTTATAAAAAATGAACTGATACTTGGGATGGTAGCATGTCTTTCCTAGTAGGTGTAGATCTGTTGATGTTCTTTTATAAGTTCTAGCAATGATTCTTGACTTATAGGGAATGGTATGACATATCTATGTATGCTTGAATTCCATGTCTTATTCCATTGGTATACATCCTCGGATTATGTTATTTATATACCTATTATTCATGACTTATGAACATCTATGATTTGTTCTATTATTCATTTTTATGATCTTTGGTTTACAAGATATGATATTATAATGTTATCATCAGATATTCATACACCTATTCTCATATTTATGATTACATGTCTCCCGTGTTTACCATTACTGAGCGTCTAGGATCACCCATTTTTATGTTTCCTTCTGTAGGTTATGAAGATTTGTATTATGTATGATGTGTCTTAGAAGGGTGTTATTAATGAAGTACCTAGTGGGAGATAATGTATCTCACTAATGTATAAGTTTTTATGTTTCCATATTTCTAAAGGAAGTAGAGTAGTACAATATTTGTGTTTCTGTTTGTTTAATGTTTTAAGTATTCCGAAAAATTGATGTAATGACAATGTTGAATAGAGTGGGTCACTATAGTTGATATCATATCAATGATTAGTTAACCTTTGTAATCAAGGATGAGAAAAAATTAGTGAGATCCCTAGTTATATTTATAAGGATATTTCAAGGTATGTCTCTAAGGATAAGTATAAGGAAGAGTTAATGTATAGGAAATTCTCCAATAATATTGGTAAAGGATTTTGTGAGTGGTTTCATATAAATACATCAATGCATGAATAATAAATGTGGTTGTAGATCTGTAATAGATGTACCTAGGGGTAACAACTCTGACAAGGTGAATCAATCCTCACTCAGTGTAACATGGTACATGAAAACAAGCCTTGGTGCAAACCCGATTGACACTCCTGTGGGATATTATTTGGAAATTCACAAACTCTTTAAAAACTATCATAAATGATGTTAATAAAGTAAGAATATGAATAACCTAGGATAAACCTGTGGTTATGTAAATTAAATAAGTATGTGTCATAATTTAGATATCCTATATGTAATAATGTTTCATGATTATGTGGTTTTACACTATGATAAGTTATTGTCACACTGCAATTTCTAGTTTTAGGAAATGATGGGAATCCGAAGAAGCTAGTTTAATGTTGAAAGTGAATGAATTTTTTCTAATAGGCAATCAAATGAGATGATCATAAGAGAAAATAATGTTATGATCATGAATAATCAATTTTTATGGAACATGATTAACAATGTGTACCTTAACCAATAATCAGACTCACCAAAGTAGAGAACGAAGTATTTTATTGTTATTTCAGGTGATAGATACTATGGAGGAAAGAATATTGTATTGAATTGTTTCAATAATGTGGTAAGGATTTCCTAAGTGAATTTATTAATAGAAGAATAAGGTGTTTTGAGTGTGGAAATGAAAGACACAAACCACATGATTGAAAGGGAAATAAGGAGTTTAGTTAATAAAATTGATGACAATATTGGCCTCCCTATGAAATCATCAAAAGTTATGTGTTTCAAGTGTGTAAATTATGGTCATTATGAAACTAAATGTATCAAGAGGAATGATCCTAAAGATAATCAAAAAGGTGGTTTGTGTAATGGTTACATTCCTAGTGATGATGAGACTATAGATGAAAAATGAAAGGAATGTGGTATTATCTAAAAGGATGAGGTAACCATGTGAAAGGATTTAGGATTAAGTGGAATAATTAATGTTTTTATTTATTTGGGTTCAAGAATTATGTTATATGAACTGTGAAATACATAAAGATTATTTAGTTTAATTTTTTTCTATATATTTACAAGAACACATTGAATATTTCTAATGGAATAAACAAGTTATTCAATGGCAAGGTGACGACCATGAAAAACAAATATTAAAGGGAATGATAACCCTTAATTTGTTCCTTATATAAATATAATATATTTTTGGATAATTATATGTGGGATATAAATAAATAAATTGGAAGATAATTATTACCCTTGAACTAATTAAGGACTTGTTTATAGGTTGTTTATTCTCTCATTGAAGAAGTTGTAAACATTTGTGTATTTAGTAAACAAATCCAATATACATTTAAATAAGGAAGCATGCATGTTTTCAGAACAGATTTTTGATAATCAATGTTATCAGACTTTTTCAAGAAAATAATTTATTAATGTATTCACATGTTTCGAATGTGACAACCAATAATTGATTTCTGATATTTTGGGAATAGATGTTATGTTGATATCTTGAATATCTTTCTAATGTTTTGAATTTTCATATTTTATAAGGGTTATATGGTTAACAATTAATGAAAATTTTATGTTAAACAATAAAGAATGTATTTATGTATTGTGATTGTATTAAAATACTTAGTTAAAAGTCTATTTAGTGATTAAAGTTATTTCAAGGATTTCCATCATATTTATTTGGAATATTTTATTAGGGAAGTTTAAAAAAACATCATGCTTGTCTAGTGAAAACCAAACATGTATGGAAACGAAGTGGGTCTTGAACCCTTGGTAAAAAGACATTAAGGGTTTTAAGCCTACCACTGGCATATGTGATGACCTTGTTAATGAGTTATAATTTTTATGAATAAATATTTATAATGAAACAGAGGTGATACTATTTATTTTTAGAGATAAATTTATTAACCATATTGATATTTAAAGATATTTTGAAAAAAATATTTATCCTTTTCATTCTTTTACAGAACTAAAGGTTGGATAAAAGTGTATTTTAGTGCTTCAAGCATTAATGTTAATTTCTAAACATCCATTTCATAAAGTAATAGAGGAATTATAAATAGATAAAATCACAACCAAAGAATGAAATTTTTATTATACAAATACATCATGTACAATTCATTATATTTATAGTCCATAATGTAATTACTCAATGATAGAATAATGATATTTTTTTCCTAATACATTAATTTTGGTTGAACCAATGACATTATAAATCATCACATATTTATGACTAGATTCCCGGAACATTTATTTGATAATTCAATTTTTTGTATTTGAGGACCTTAGTCACTCAGAATAAATATTTACACTTTAACTCAATGTCTAATGTTAACTCTAAATATATGTTCTCTTATGTGAAAAAATAGTTATATATTACTTTGGTTACTATTATGGTACCAAATTTTCATTTTTATGGGATGTATTAGTTTCAATTTTAAGATGTGGGTATCTATGAATGAAACTTTCTCGTATTAACCCTTCGATAAACCAGATAAATTTTATTAGAGAAATTCTTTTTAATGGGTGAAGAATGTAAATGCCCAAGACTTTGTGAATTTTTTCCATCTAATTTAATTTTTTTTGATATTTTTCATTTAACTCAATAATTAAAATTTTTTATTTTATATTAAAGTACAATTTTTGGATTGTGTTACATGAAAAACAAAGTCTATCTTGTAGTAAATGCTACATAAATCTTATCTTCCTCTACATGGAACAACGAGGTTATCTTTTGTTATATAAAAATGTCTTTCGTTGATGTCTTGTGTAACATACAAGACTGAATAACGATAATGATATATTATTAAAAATAATTTTTTATGCCCACAAATATGTTTTAACTAATATATGAAATTAATTAAAATTTGTGAGAAATATTAATGTGATATATATATATATATTATATTGAATGAAAAAGTTTTGATACATATACTATATATTTTATAGGCTTAAGAAAAAAAACCCCATGTTATGCATAAATATTATATTTTTATTAAGGCATTTTATTACCATTTAGTGGATAACATATTTTAAATCAAAATTTTAGCACTTTTATGGATTATATCTGATAAAATAATCTTATTATTTGAAATATAACATAAAAATCAGGTTAGGGTAATTTTTGTATATTTTTATGTGAAGTTTAATTTTTTAAAGAATATTAAAAAATACTGAAATTTAATTCAAAACTATTTTTTCATATAATTTATTTATATATTTAAATTATATTTTAATTTGGGATTAATGTTTAATTAGATATTCATTTTATAAATTAATACAATTTATGTCATTGGACTCAATATAGAACTAATATAACAATAAATAAAATAACAAAGATTTGGAGGATTTTACTTTAGAACCCCTCTCTATCATCCCATCTACAGGATTAAATTAAAATAAATTTCTACCAGTTATTTTGACATCCCAGTTCTGGAAGCCACTAAGAGGTTCCCCGTACTTGGTTGGTCACATGACCTCATGAGCATTTCCCCAAATGCCAGAGGCTGCTGACTAGCAACGAGGGCCTTGGGTGTGATAGTGGGGAAACTATGCCCTCATTGGAAGAGTAACACAGCATAAGAGAAAAAAATACACAAAAGATGAAGTAGTAAATGTACAATAATGGTAAATATCCAAAGGCAGAAATAATAAACAACTTGAACACACACACACACACACAGATATATATATAATGTTTCATGGTAAATATGTCTTGAAAAATAACCAAACAAGTCACAATGCTGAATACAAACATTAATAAAACCAAGTACAACAGAAAAAGATAACAACACCTCAGCAACTCAAGAATAAGCTTGGTCCCATGCTCTCTAGCTCCACAACACATCATGTACCTGATGTAGAAGAGTGGTTGACCTTGTCTATACCGACAGCTGTATAATCCATTTGGGCCCAAAAGCATGGCCCAAACAGGGTGTGAGACAAAATCCCAGTAGGAAACCACCATGGGATTCGTGCCTAATAGTAAGTGAATATAAGGCAGGTAAAAGTACAGAAATCAATAAAAAGGAAAGTACTCATTAGTAAACAATACATAGTTTCAATATCCAGCAACAACTATCCAACCAGATAAACACAAACAGGCAACCCTCTTGAAAGTACCCACAACCTATCCCCTCTGGTCATACCTAGCAACACAAGCACACAACTAACAAATAGGTAACCCTCTAGGAAGTGCTCGTATCCTATCCCCTCTGGTCCTACATATCAAGTACATGACACCCTCTTGGCTGTACACATAGTCTAACCCCTCTGGTGTAGCTTAAGAATAGAATCTCTGAGGAAGTACTCACCGTCAATTCCACCTATAGTCTCGTATTGTAACTAAAGGTGCTCTAGGGAAGCACTTATGTCACATTCCCTATGTGGCTCATGTCAAGGAACTACAAACTCTATGGGGATGCACTCAATTCCAATCCCCCCTATGGTCTCATATTGTAAATTATAAGACACTCTGGAGAAACCCTTACATCCATTCTCTCTATAGTCTACTACACCAGGTTCTCACAGCCCCGTGTAAGTCAGACAAGTATAGAAACACATATCAGCCAAAGTAAACCTCAAGAACTACTTGGATAGTAGTCTACAACATATCAGCATGTCAGATAAACAAGATCCCTCCACCCTATAATACTAGGCATGGGAAAAAACAAATAAGCCTAACAAGCTAAGCAGAACCAAATAGTCATAAACAGAACATGCATTGGAAACACCTCCAAAGCATAAAAATCAACCCAATTCCCATAAAAATGACCTCTACTCGCACACACAAGCAAATTAGGCAATCAAAATGTTTCAAAATGGTAAATTCACGATACTCCATTCATGGGTATTGGTGATTTTTCACATATAATTCAATGTCCTTAATCCGAAAGGCACAAAAAACCTACCTTTAGGGTTCCCACGATGTTGATCCCCAAGCTACCACACCTCCTCAAATCTGGTGAATTCACCACTGAAATTTCTCTATATCCCCCTTACCTAATATCCACAAGTCTTAAAATCAACACCTAAGTAAAAAAACCCTAGATCTACACACAATGAGTTTAGATCTTGAAAACTGAGAAAGAGAGAGAGAGATGTTGATCTAGAGGAAAAAACAAAGAAACCAAGAGGAGAGACTTATATGGGAGAAACCACCATCTAACCACCATGAAACCCCTTTTATTTTCTTCTAAAAATAGTGGGAGAGTCCTTCCAACCCCTGAGAATCAAAAATCCTGAGAGAGATTCGAGTGGGAGGAAGAATGATCGAGGAATGGGAAATACCGAGTGGCCCAAGACTTAAAAACCCTAACTTTAAGTGAACGCATGGTTACCCCATACGGTTTGGAAAACTATACACAAACTATGTGGTTTCAACTGTCTCATCCAAGGACTTTGCACAGCTTTCCCACATGGTATGAAAAACCATACGTGGCCCGTGCGGAGCCCACAGTCAAGGGATCATGGTTTCCTGGGCTGGCTGCACGATTTGTTCAGACCGTGCGTCAACCATGCACCCCTACACAACCTCCCAAAAAACCGTTTTTCAAAAAATGACCAGAAAAGGAAAACATACCTAAAAAGAAGGTCTGAGTTCATACAAACATCCCTCGTTAAAGAAATTCATCCCCAAATATCCCTAGCATGGCGCAGAAGAAGAAACCCTGAATAGCTCTGACCAATGAGCTCATACATCAGCCTCCCTCTACCAAGTCTTGTCCGGTACTCGCTCATGCTGCCATTGCACTGATACCAGAGGAACAGACTGGCCACAAAGAACCTTTGTACTGCAATCAATAATCCGGATAGGATGCTCCTTGAATGAACCATCCACTTTGATCTCAAACTCCTCAGGTTGAAAGACATGAGACGGGTCTGAAAAGTAATGTCGAAGCTGTGAAACATGGAAGAAGTCATGCATAGCCTGGTACCTCGGAGGTAAATGCTACCGATAGGAAACCGGCCCAACTCTCTCCAACACCTCAAACGGACCAACATACCTTGGCAAAATCTTATCCTATCTTCAGATCCTTCTGTTCCCCAACCTTAGTGTGACATTTAGAAAAAACATGACCCCCAAGATCAAACTCCATAGGTCGTCTCGACTGATCAACATAACATTTCTGTCGAGGCTGTGCAGTATCCATCCTCTTCCAAATCTACTCTATCTGTTATGTGGTTTCCTGAACTAGACAAGGTCCCAGTAAAGCTGCCTCTCTTGCCTCCATCAAACATAAGGGTGATCGACATGGCCTACCATACAAGGCCTCATAAAGTACCATCTGTATAGTTTCTTGAAAACTATTATTGTAGGACAACTCTACATGAGGTATATGCGTCCCCCAAGAACCTCTAAATTATATAATGCTTGGTCGGAGCATATCATCTTGAATCTGATTCATACGCTTGGACTGGCCATCTGTCCGGGGGTGGTATGTTATACTCAAAAGTACCTATGTACCCAACACCTTTTGAAGCCCTTCCAGACCTGAGAAGTAAAACACACATCCCTGTCGGAAACAATGGAGTGTGGAACTCCATTAAGAGGTATAATCTCTCAGATGTAAAACCGTCCCAGCTTATCAACACTGAAGGTATCTTTGATCGACAAGAAGTGAGAAACCTTCATATGTCTATCAATGAAATCCCATACTACATCATTCCCTTTGGGTGACCTCGGAAAACCGGTCACGAAATCCATCGCGAAGTTGTTCCACTCCCACTCAAGAATGGGTAACTTCTGCAAAAGCCCTGCTGATCGTTGGTGCTCCGCCTTCACCTACTGATAGGTGGAACACCTCATGAAAAAACTAGCAACGTCACTCTTCATAACTGGCCACCAATACTGATGGTGTAGATCACGATACATCCTTGTGATACCATGATAAACTACCCAAATAGAAGAATAGAAGTCCCACATCAGCTCCTCGCATAAGTCTGCAGGAACCCATACACACCCCAAGATATTAAAGATATCATCCTCATCTATGGTATATACAAGAATAGTGTTCTCTCCAAACACACTCTCACTTAGGAGAAAGCCTTCATAATTTGATAGCTACCTTATTCGCAATCGATCAAGAAGAGTAGATGTAACAACTACAGAAAAATGAAAAGTCATTCCCTGTCTGTCATGAACCTCCAAATGCATCTCAGAGAAAAGACCGATAAGCTTCCAATCACTAATGGCCACCTAAAATACATGTATCAGAGTCCTCCTTCTCAATGCATCAGCCACTGTGTTGCCTTTCCCAAGCGTGGAGGCAAGCTCAATGTGAAAAGACTAAAGGTACTCAACCCACCTTTACTATCTCAAATTCAAATCATGCTGGGTTAAGATTTACTTGATACATTTGTGGTCGGTGAAAACCACAAAATGCTCTCCCAAAAGATAATGTCTCCGATAGAGTGGGTCATAGAAAATAGATGCCAACTCCAGAATGTGCGTCAGGTAATTCCTCTCATGTGTCCTCAACCACCGAGACATGTACGCAACAACTCCATCTTCCTGCAAAAGCACAACTCCTAACCCGATACCTGAAGCATCATAGTAAATAGTTTATATCATTCTTGGCTCTGGAAAGACTAGTATCAGTGCTTATGTCAATCTCCATTTTAGCTCATGAAAGGATGACTCACAAAAATCTAACCATAAGAAATTCACACCCTTCTTAGTTAGAAATGTCAGCAGTGCTATTAAGCATGAGAAGTCATGTATGAAATGCCTATAGTATCCATCTATCCCTAGAAAAATCTACTCCTCAAAGACATTCTTCAAATTCTCCTAGGAAACTACTACCATCACTTTCTCTTTGTCTATTGACACACCTGGATCTGAGATAACATGACCCAGAAAGTGAATTTGATTCATCCAAAAGTGGAATTTTGATAGCTTAGCAACTAACTGATGCACTCTCAGTGTACTTAAAACGATCTCAAGATATATAGCATGGTCCTATCAAATGTGAGAGTACACCAAGATATCATCCTCAAAAACAACCATGATGAAATCCAAGTATAGATGGAACAATCAGTTCATCAGTTCCATGAAAACTGCAGGCGCATTCGTGAGATCGGACAACATAACCATATACTCATATAGACCATACATACTATGGAAGGCTATAAGAGGTATATCAGATGGTCTAACATGCAACTAATGATAGCCAGATCTCAAGTCAATTTTTGATAACACTCGAGCTCCTAGAATCTAATCAAAGAGATCCTCAATCCTAGGAAAGGGATATCAGTTCTTGACCATAAAGTAGTTCAACTTCGAATAATCGAAACAATGTTTAAGGGTACCATTTGCCTTCATTGCAAATAGGACATGAAAAACACAGGGAGAAGTACTGGGTTGGATGAAACCCTTTGCTTGAAACTTCCCTAACTTCTTCTTGAGCTCCTGTAACTCTAGTGTATCCATTATATAAGTAGGAATGGACACCGGTGCTGATCAAGGAACAAGATCAATAAGAATGTCTACCTCACGCTGCAGAGGTAAACCTAGAAAGTTCTCTGGAAATAAATCTCTGAAACGATCCACCACTAGAGGAAAGTATAACTGTGAAGTCCCTTATCTATCCAGATATAGACTCGCAATCTGGGCTGTAACTCATCCTAACCAATGTTGTTCTGGACCTGCTCTGATCGCCTGGACATCCCATTCACCCATATGGAGAAATGATCCACCCTCTAGTGATATGAAACTCACCCTACAACAATAGAAATCGACGACTGCCTAGAAGGGAACTAACCAGTCCATTCCAAGAATGACATCATAGCCTGTCATCTCTAGGACGTAGAGGTCCCATATGACGTGACACTAGCCAAATTTTAGAGGGAACTCCTTACATTGACACACACTAAATGTTCTCATCCCAATAGAGTGTCTAGCATCAAGATATTGGAAAATGAAAAGATGTATAGCCCAAGGCTTTCCAGAACAGAAATAAAGATAAAGATATGGGAAACACCTGTGTTGAAAAGAGCTAAAGATAAAACCGAGGCTACTAGGATCGTACCTCGAACTGTAGAGGGTCCAGGATCCTTCTTCTGTTGGGTCTTCTCTACTATATTAGTCTGGCCTATGCAATGGCCCTGTGACCATGCCTGACCACACAGAGCTGATCCACCCTGCTGTCACTAGTAGCCTGGTGATTGACCACAGTGGCTCATACCTCCACCTTAGCCTGAGGGGCTAGAAAGACTCAAGTTACCAGACTTGTGAGAAACTGGTGGAGCTTCTAATGTATGAGGAGTCATAGATGAACCCCTGTTACCAGCTATTGGTGAAAAGATCTGACAAAAACGCTGAAGGTGACTCATCTTGCTGTATTATCAGCACTCCACTGGGTCTTTCAGGAAATGTGGCCTCGTATTCCCACTCTTACCACACTGATATCTTACTACCTGGCTACCCAAAGGTGTGTCTCGCCTCCTTGGATCACCGCATGACGACTCCCTGCATTGCTTTCTACTGTCATTATAAGGAATGCTAACTCCAGATGTCGAGGTGCCCTGGATCACAACTCTGGAATCCTACAGATTTCCCTCCGTGATCAGTTCCTGATTGATGATAGAAGTTATGGAAGTGAATATGAATATTTTCACCTGTGATCAGATGTCGTGCCTCAGACCATCCTCAAACTTCCTTACCAAGAATAACTAATCACCTCCTGGAATATGCGTGAAGTGACATATCTCAATAAAGAGAGATGAATACTCCATAATGGAAAGAGTACCCTTCTCCAGACTCATAAACTATCGGGCTCTATTGTCCCTCAAGGCCTCTCCATAGAAGAAGTCAAACAAGATGCACTGAAACCCATCCCACACCACAACCCGCGGGCGTCCTGCTTGTGAGATCACATCCCATCACCTCTTGGATAAGTCTCGAAGTATATAGGTAGTGAGCTTGACCATACTCACTGGAGGAGTCTCTAGATGCTCAAAGATTGTCATCATGGCTTCTAGCCAAGACTCTATAGCTTGGGGTCCCCCATCCCCTTATAAAGTGGGAGCATGCTATTGCGGAAAGACCCGCGTGAAATATACCATCGATAAGGAAAGAGGTGGTTCCCCCTAAAAGGTCATTATCATCCTCATAAAGCCTTCCCTGAACTATGAATTAGAACCTGGGTCAGGTATAACTGCTGGTGCCAAGATTGGCACACAAGGAGGATCTTCAGGAAGTCTTCGATCAGCCATATCCAGTGTCTTGTCACCGCCTAGTGGCTGGCATACAACCGGAGGACGTCTCAGTGGAAAGACTCTACAAGGTCAAATACACACCTTAGATCAACAATAATTGGGACTAAAACATAGGAGTACATGACGTGTACATAGAGTACATGGAATGTACTTAAGAATGACTATTTCTTTCTAAATAGAGAACACAAGTCATGTAGTCAAAACTACACGGTGTGCATTCTGTTTTTTTCTGGATAGTAAACCTCATGAACTACTCAAGAACCCATAGAAACACTGAAATGAACATTTAAAGTGCCAAATTACTATTCATGAGGTATAATAATATCCACTAATCAAATCTTGGTATCTTACACATGTTAGAAACAAGAAATGACAAGGAAATGATCCACCATGTTCCGGTCCATGAGGGCCCATAACACCTGAGGAACCAAAATATGGCATTCATTCAAATAAAACCTTCCTAAACAATACCCTATCAAATAGTAGGCATTTTTATCAAGGCATCTATTAGAAAAACATGCATATTCTACACAACATCTATCACAACAACATGCAATTGCGAATGCATCCTAGATGGCATAGCAAGAATGTATGACATGTGAATTCTAGAAAGTTCTAATATGATACATGAGATGGCATACCATTATCTCACCGGGTTGTGCACAAAAATAGAACCTAAATAATATCCATGATAATAGCATAATATATACGAGTCACCTAATTGTGAAAATAAAATCAACTGTAAAATCACAAACCAAAAAATTGCAACAAACAAGGTAGATTGGATTTTCCCTGTACACGAGTTAACTACTCCTGGGAACAGCTTATTTCCAGGTACCTATTCCATCATATACCTACCTATAGGATCCAAATAATAATTCAAGAGAAAATAATTCCTCTGATACCACTTTTTAGCATCCTGGTTCCGGATTCCACCTAGAGGTGCCTCGTACCCGGTTAGTCACATCACCACAACCGCATATCCCTGAACGCTAGAGGCTGCTAACTAGTAGTAAGGGCCTTGGGTTTGATAGTGGGGAAACTATGCCATCATTAGAAGAGTAACACATTAGAATATGACCAAATATAAAATAGAAGAATTAGTAAATATCAAACAACATAAATAGCAAAAGACTGAAATAATAAACAACTGGAGCACACACACACACACAGATATATATAATGATGCATGATACATATGTCTCAGAAAACAGTCAAACAAGTCCCAATGCTGAATAAAAACTTTACTAAACCAAATTACAAAAGAAAGAGATAATATATCATCTGCATGTCAAGCCTATGCTTGGTCCCATGCTCTCCAACTCCACAACACGTCATGTACTAGAAGTAGAAGGGAATTTTCACTAGTGTATACCTGTATAAATATAATATGTTGGGCCCAAAAGCATGGACCAAATAAGGTGTGAGACTAAATCCCTGTAGGTAACCATCACGAGATCTGTGCCTAACAGTCATTGAATATATGATAGGTAAAAGTACAGAAAGCAGTAAAAAGGCATCTACTCAATAGTAAACAATCCACATTTTCATTATCAAGCAACAACTATCCAAGTAGATAAACACAAACATGTAACCCTCTAGGAAGTACCCACACCCTATCCCATATGGTCATACCTTGAAACACATGTAAGCAGCTGACAAGTTGGTCACCCTATGGGAAGTGCCTGTAGCCTATCCCCTCTGGTCCTACCTATCAAGTACAAGCAACCCTTTGGGCAGTACATTTGGTCTAATCCCTCTGGTTTTGCTTAAGAATATACTCTATGAGGAAGCACTTTATATCAATTCCCCCTATAGTCCCGTATCATATAAAAAGGTGATTTAGGGAAGAACTTACATTACATTCCCACTTTGGCCCACATCGAGGAACTAAAGACTCTCTAGGGAAGCACTCAATGTCAATTCCACCTTTGGTCTCGCATTGTAAATCATAAGACACTCTAGATAAGCCCTTATGTCCATTCTATCTATGGTCTAATACACTAGGTTCTCATAGCCCTGTGTATGTAAAACAAGTATAACA
Source organism: Viscum album (assembly GCA_963277665.1). NCBI lineage: Eukaryota > Viridiplantae > Streptophyta > Magnoliopsida > Santalales > Viscaceae > Viscum > Viscum album. The sequence goes on from OY728152.1 coordinate 2,094,183,537, forward strand.
ACGCGTATCAGCCAAAGTAAACCTCATGAACTACTTCGATAGCAGTCTAAAACATATCAGCAAGTCATATAAACAAGATCACTCCATCCTACAATACTGGACATGGGAAACAAATAAATAATCACAACAGGATAAGAAGAACCAAACAATAATAAATAGAACATGCATGGGAAACACCTCCAAAGCATAACAATCAAACCTATTCATATACAAATAACCTATACTCACACACAATATCAAAGCAGGCAATTAACAAAGTTTAAAATTGTAAATGCACAATACCCCTTCATTGGAGTTGGTGATTTTGCACATAAAATTCAAATATCGTAAACCAAAAGGCACAAAGCACCTACATTTAGGGTTTAGACGAATTCAATCCACAAGCTAGCACACCTCCTCAATTCTGGCCATCGCACCACCGAAATCGCTCTATATTCCCTTCCCTAACATCCACAAGTCTTGAAATCAACACTAAGGCAACCGAAACACATGATCTACACACAACAAGCGTAGATCTAGAAAACAAAGGGAGATAGTGATGTATATCTAGAGGAAAACCCAAATAAACTAAGAGGAGAGACTTACTTGGGAGAAACCACCTTCAAAACACCTTGAAACCCCTTTGATTTGCTTCCCAAAAGAGTGGGAGAGTTCCTCCTACCCTTGAGAACTGAAAATCATGAAAGAGATTCAAGTGAGAGGAATAATGGTGGAGTAATGAGAAATATCAAATGGTTTGGCATATACAAACCTTAACTTTAAGTGGCCGAATAGTTACCTCGTGCAGTTTGGAAAACCGTGCGCCAACCGTGCAGTTGCCACTATCTCATCCAGGGACTTCACATGACTTTCTCGCATGGTTTGAAAAACCATGCACAGCCTGTGTAGAGCCCATTATCAAGGGTTCATGATTTCTATGGCTGGCCACACTGTTTTTTCAGACTGTGTGCCAACTGTGCAACCCTGCACAACCTCCTGAAAAACCATTTTTTCTCAAAAACGACTAGAGAAGAAAATATACGTGAAAAGAATGTCTGGGTTCTTACAATTATATGAATGGAATATGGAAACATGGATTCAGTATTTGGAATCTAAATGATTTATAATTTATAAATATGTCGAATTTGGTTTTTTAACAATAATATTTTCGAATGTAATTAAATTTAATTATACTAATTAATGAAACATCAAGCTTAACATGGGAGTAAACATTAAACATAAGGCCATAAATTTACTATAAAAATATTGAAAACCAATTTTATATAAATATTTAGTCTACTATACATACATTATTGAGTTATGTTTGGTCTTTAATGACTTTTTAGGTAAAAAAGTGGGAACCCCTAACATGTTTTGAAAAATACCATGTGCATCCCCTCTATTCCGTATAAAAGGCCAACACCACTACCTTTTCATCAAACCTATAAAAACTCTCATATTCCACAAATTTATTTAATATAAACTTCCAAAAATACCACAGTCCTCTTATAATACTCCCTTTTTGAAGTAAGAAATCCTAGTAAGCCCTTTGGTGAAAATAAAAAGGAATTATCCAAAAGAGAAGTAACATCCCTCCTCAAGTTCCTTTCTTTTATTTTCCATCATCCAGTCCCAAGAATGTTATTATTCCATGATTTTATAACAAAAAAAGTATACTAAATATAATAGTATTTTTTATTCTATGGATTATACAATAACTTACACAGACTTTTATCTACAAGGTAACGAACATACTATTTACACGTGCATCGAAGAACTGCCTCAATGAATAGTGGATGTTCAATTTTCCATTACTACCTAAATGGTGGAAATTATGACAAAAAATATATTTTTTTTGACATATATTATATTCATAATTTATTTATTCATCATTAATTTTTATTTAGAAAATACACTTATGCTTTCCATCTTGTGTAAATATGATTATTTCGTTTAAGGAAGTGTCGACTACCGCCCCCTCAAAGTGTTGTTATTCATTCATGCACAACATAGAATTTATTAAAGATGTGTTCTAGGAGAATATATGATATATATTACATAATTACTATAATTTAATGATATTATATATATATATATATACAAATATATCATTTTGATTCTTTCTTCCAGTACGATAATAAAATAAAAACAACGTTTAGGCATATATACGACCTACCGTCTCCATGAATGGTGCATTAAATTTCATACTTTTATATTATATATATTATTAAAATACACATAAAATGAATAAAAATTATATTTATATCATGTTTTAAATTCTATAAACAATGAGATATATATAACGGTAAAAGATATAAAAAACTAATACACAAGTAAAAAACAAAGAGAATATTAACCGAAGATTAACATTAACATGAAAATGTAAAACATAGGTTAATATAAATTAATAATAAAACCATATATTATATTTTATGTAATAACATGATTATATAAAACATTTATAATAATCTTTCATTTATTATACAGAAGTTTTGAATGAGTTTGACAAGAGCCATGATACAAGGTAAGGGGATTTCATCTCACTTTTAATTTGCGTGAGATACATGCCTTATTCCCCACTCAGTTATTTAGTGTGTTGTATATACTGACCATTAATGCTTTATTCTAATATTATAATTAAATTTATTGGTATTTACAAATCCATTTTATGATCTGTATCTCATGAGGTTTATGTTTAAAAGTTACATAATAGGTAAGATAGTTTTGTCTCAATTTTCCTTTATTAAGACATATGTTTTATTGTACACGCATATTATTATTTTTAGGTTTATTTTACATTTAATATAACTAATATAATTATGTTAATTATATATTAAGCTTCATGTAATTTAATTTTTATACATGGATAATATGATCCCATGTTACTATGCAGTAAGAGTTTATTGAAACAATCCCATTGTTTATCAAGATTGCTTATGATTATGTTTCCATTGATGAAATATAATGATCCATATATCAATAAAATTTATGATATATAATATCATATATTTATTAAATATATGTTAATGTATTATAATAATTTTTTTCTCATTGTTATTTAAGACAATTAAGAAAATGTTTTTTTTGAATGTTCGACATTACCTCTCCCTTTGGTCGGAAATCCATCTTCCTTAAATACCATGATTTTGAAATGGTAACCTTAAATATTCTAGTATTCTCCCAGGATATTTAATCTAAATTATTACCATTTTTTACATTTTAAATAAAAGGGTTTTTAAAAAGGAATCTTCTTGTCATTTTTCGGTCGAGGAACTTTTTTAAACTTGTTTATGGTGAAAAAGGAATGTTAGGAATATATATATTTACATGCTATCATGAACATAATTATATTTAAGATTCCTTTACATGATCACAATGTTATTTTGTTAATGATATTTTCTCTCATTATTGTTGAAATTCTTTGTTTTAAAGGGTTTTTATGAAAGTTTTTTCCCAAAATGGTTTAAAGATTATTTTAAATGTTTTCAAAGGAAAAATGATGATTAAAATGTTTTCACGCTTCTTTTATATATTTTGAAGAATAATTTTTTTTAAAAAAATTTCAATCATCTTTTATAAGTATTCACATAAGAAGGTTTTCAATTTATTTATATAATTTATTTATATGTTTCCAAATTATTTTAAAAGAAATTATTTTCAAAATGTTTCCATTCTACGTTTATATGTTAGCATGGAAAATATTTTTTAAAATATTTTCATGATCTCTTTGTATGTATTCAAAGGAAATGTTTTCCAATTTTTTTTAAAAGTATTATTTATAAGTTTTAAAGTCCATTTTCAAGAAAATGTTTTTGAAAAGGTATTATGTTTTAAATATTATTAATCCAATAAGAAAGGGTATTTTCCTCATGAAATGTTTATAAAACATATTTAAAAATTATTTTCATCTAAGATGAGATCTATTAATGTTTCACATTACCTTATGGGACATGATTCAAAGGATACATTCATATTATTTCTATAAATGGTTTATGTTTTTATGTTAGGATGTTTATGAAACCTATTCCTTTTCTACAGGTTTTATGCTTATGAGACATGCTTGTTTTCATTACATAGGATTTGATGAAATGATTATGAAAAATATAATTTTCTATTGGTTTATAAATAATTATATGTTTTTCACACCCATCACACTTCATGGGATTATAATTGGATTTTTATAAAACCCATCTCTTTTTATCGGTCATGATAGGATGATTGTTTTATTATCTTGAGGAACATTTATGAATTGTCTTACTCTATGATGGGTAGGACTTATATCCACCTACATTTCGTTGGGTAAAGAATTATATATCATGAAATAATGATGTGAATGAAGTCTATAGGATTGATCCACTAAAGAAATATGGGTAAACATGATCCATTAAAAGGAAAGGAATATAACTAAATATGGTGGTGTGTCCTGCCCATTAGGTGTAGTCAACATGATGTTCGAAGATAGAGAAACTTGATCCACTATAGGAAGATGAGGAAACTAGAACCATTAAAAATAATGTACTGTGATTGGGGGTGGTGGTGTATCCCTCCTTGTAGGTTTAGTTCTCATGAAGTGCCTTGATAAATTCTATAAATGACTCATGTCTTTTAGGGAATGATATAACATGTTTATGTATTCCACAATTCCATGACTTATTTCAATGGTTTGATTGGATGGATTATGTTGTTTATTTTCAAATGAATCATGAATTATGAACCTCCAATAATTGTTTCATTACTCATGATTATGATCTTTTATATGAAGGGTATGGTATTATAATGTAATGATCATGTTCCCATACCCCATTTCTAATGTTTATACTTATATGTCTCCCTTATTTACCAATACTGAAAATTTTATCTCACACCTTTTTTCCTTTTATAGGTTATGAATATGTGTATTATGTATTGTTTATCTAATAAGGGAACTATTCATGAGTAACCCAGTGGTTGATAATTTATCTCTCTTGTATGTATGTGTTTGTTATTTTATGTTTCTAAAGGCACTAGAATAATACGGTCTTTTGGATCCTATTGGTTTATTTTATTAATTGTTGCAAAAAAGTGATGTAATGTTAACACGTTAAAAGATAGGGTTACTCAATGTAATACACCTCATGATTATTCGATTTTTAGATAATAGATATTATAGATTTATATAATGGAGGGATCATAGTTTCTAAGCACTCCATGAGGTTCAAAAACCATATGTTGTACACCCTTTATATAATCCAATATGGATACACATGGGAATGGATGTTGATAACGGTATACATAGAGACATTCTTACCATTTTGGATCCCTTATTCCTTAAAAAATATACCATAGTTCTTGAGCATTTGTTTTTGATGGAGATATTTCTATCGGATGGATTCCTAGAATCTGGAGTTGGTAGTGGGAGTTATAAGGATGAGTTGCCTACAACATCAAATAGGCGCCAATCGACATGATCTTGGCACCTAAAATATTCATAGATAAGACTAAAAAATGTGTTTATGTAGAAAATGGACAAAATTTGTGACCATGTAATCCTAGAAAGGGGCTTTGTTATCCATGTGATCGATGAGGACACGTGGAACATGATTTCCTGAACTAACATTTTGAATGGGATGAAAACCAGTGGATATACCACCACATCATAGAATATTTTATTATCATAGATATCCTAGGAAAGGGTATGGTGGACCCAAATGAGGGATTGATATTATAGGAGATGGTTTAGTTCTAAGATGAGGAGCTTTGGATGGTGGGTGACATTATGAGTTTCTTCCACCACCACCACTAAGTGGCCCATTCCAGGCTCATAATATGGTGGTTGGGGCCATGGGTAACTATAAGATATGAAGGATTATGAGATGGTGAATCACAAGATTATTAGAGGTATGCTATTGTTTTTATAGAATTGAATTAGTATTAGTACCAATAGGTGTTATTCATTACATCATCTCTCTACTCTTGGTGTGAGAGATGGATCTCCTAGTTGAGATAATAGCACAATATATTTTCTTTTAGGTTCCTATAGTCAATTATTATTAGATATCATTTATATGTTGGTATTGAGAGATATATCTTGTAAGATATAGTATATCATGGGACCTTTTTTTCACAATAATACCTTATGATTTCATATTAGGTATATATTATTGTACTATAGTTTGAGCCTTGATGGACTATCAGCATAGACGAGTTAGATGCCTTCACTCTGATGGGACAATATTCTCCATAATGGGTGAGATATATCTCATGGTTAGATAAGATAATTTTGTATGAATGAGTATTCAACCCATCAACCATATGTTAGAGTGTTTATACCTTAGTACAACAGGCTCTCAAGGCTTCTTGATTCCTTCAACTATGGAGGATTTTGTGGATAAATTTACCAAGGATGTTTTGGGACAACCAATGAGGATGGAGACAGAGTTTTTTAGAGAATTAAACCTCAATATTTTTTTTGATATTTTCCAAAACATATCATATGGCCCATACTGAGCTTTGGGATCTAAGGTTGTAGTTGGAGGACCTTTGAGAGAAGGGTTTTAGAAGACCATGTGTATACCCCTGGGTTTCTCCAATGCTGTTCATGAAAACTTAGATGATAGATTGTAGATTTGTGTAGATTATCGTCACCAAAATCATTCGATGATAAATAAAAAGTATTTCTTGATGAGGATTTATGACCTCTATGATTAGTTTAGTGGTGTGTGATGGTTATTTAAGATTGATCTCAAGTTCGACTAACAGTAGTAGACAGTTCTCAATGCTGATATTCTGTATCTAGAAATATGATGCCACTATAGACACTTCGAGTTTCTAATGATTCCTTTTATGATGATGAATTCTCTATTGTGATTATTATTTTTTTGAACTAGATATTCTAAATGTAATTGGTCTGGTTTATGTTTTTATTTATTCAAGACATTATTGTATACCCTACATCATAGGAGGAGCATGTAAAATACATGGGGATAATATAATATTTTCTTAGAGAGCACTAGTTTTTGGTAACAACTCAAATTTCTAGTTCTGGATCCATGACGTTCACTTATTATGTCATTTTATTTCAAATCATAGATTAACTATATAATATATAAAGAACATCAATTTTCTTTCTTGGCATCCACCAAAGAGTGCTTCAGAGGTTCAGATTTTCCTTGTCCTAGTGGGGTTTTATAAGAGGTTTGTTTCATAATTATCTAGGATTAAAACTACTTTGAATGCCATAATGCATATAAGGTAGTTGTTTAACTAGATTAAGAACTAATAGAGGGCCTTAGATGAGTTGCGTCTGAGGAAGACAAGTGATCCAATTTTGAGACTACAAGATGTGGGAATATAGTACATAGTATATTGAGATACATTAGATGTTGGGATCGAATGTGTGTTGATGCAGCGGTAGGTAGTGATTGTATATGGGTTGAGGCAGGTGAGACCCCATGATTGGAAATACATAACTTATTAGCTAGAGTTGTTAGCAGAAATCTTCTATCAACATATGTGCATGAACTATTGTCTCATAAGGTACTTTTTTGTTTTCTCAGACCATTAGAGTCTCTGGTATTTCATCAAAAATTGAGACTTGAACCAGGGAATAAATTGATAGTTGGTGTTACTCTAGGAATATAAATTTCAGATAGTCAATACATTGGTTTCATGAAAAATGGTGGTAGATTCCCTTAGTATGAATTCACAGGCTTGTTTGGTGGATGAGGCACCTGAGAAGTTCTCTTCCTTACAGCTAGACCTGGTTGAGGTGGAGGGTGAAATGATTTACAATGACCCAATTTATTATCAATGAATTTCCCTTATTATAATTATTACTTATAGTATAATCATATACAATTACATATATAATATAATAACAACCATCTAAATGAAGAATGAGTAAAGTAAATGGTATCTCTAGAAGTTAAATAACACATACCAATGAAATAGTAATTTGAGATTTGGAATGGAAATGTAACTCCTATGAACAGTAAACTGGCCAATTGAATTGTAACCTCACTAATGAAATTATAAATAAAATTTATCCATATTTTATGAGAAATTGTGATATAATTATATCACAGTATAAGTAAGTAAATTTTTAAAAATTTATTAATTAAGTCATATATATTTAATTACAATTCTATAAATAATTTAATAAATTAAAATAAAATTTATTTTCTAAAAAAGAATTAATATATTATTATTCTTAATTATTATTATTATTATATAATTTTATGATATCTTAATTATTTTTTCAATTTTTTAGAAAAGTAGTTTTAATTTTATAATTTTTATATTTTGTAAATTATTAATTTAATTAAAAATTTAATTTTAAATATTTATAAATTGTTTTCATAAAATGGAGTTTATTTTTGAATTATACACATCAATATATGGTTAGGGTGAATTTTTGGGCTTTTTAGAAATACATGAATTTTTAAAGGATGGTAAAATACAATAATTTACGATAAATGATAAAACCTGATTTTTTGTGTCATGATTGAGTCATGGATGATGTAAATGGCCATTTGTTTGATATAACATTCTATATTTACTATTTTGGGTCACATAAATCAATATTATTCAATTTATTAAGAAAAACTATTAAACTAATGATGAAAATAATGGGAACCCCCTTCTCTCTTCTATTATAAATACCACCCCTCTTTAACTCTTCTCTTCACTTCTCTCAAGCCTTGTGCCTAGTGAAATTTCTATTAGACTGTATCCCTAATACCATCCCCCATATCTATATTCCCTTGGTAACTTTAAAATAACAAATCATATCCCTTAAAGAGGCTCTCAAAGAAGATATATTCAAGAGGTAAATTTCTCTTTTCATTTCATTTATTTTATTTCACATTGCTCCCTTTTTTTCTTTCCTCACATCCTTTCTTACAAATTTTATGCTAACTATAGTACCTCACATTTAATTTATATTTATATGATAATTTATTAATTCATCATCATCTCTCCCTTCACCCCCTTTTATAGTAGAAATTAAAACACCACCCAAGATGTGATAATTTATCTCATTCAAGGAAGACAAGTTTTCAATTTCTATTACCGTCTTTAATCCTAGTCATGAAACCATGTTTATATTTTAAACACAATATAAGATATATATAAAGACTAATTTAAGGTTTTGGAATACTTTTTTACACATGATATTAAATTTTAATGAAAAACGTGTTTGATGATATCAAAAACCACAAATTAACCAAAGTAATTATCATCAAAGTTTTATATAATGAATCTTCTTCACTCCATATAACTAAATAAATTTTATAACTATGTAATATTTTTTATTTTCACTAATAAAATAATACTCTAATTCTAGACAACCATTCTAATATTAAATGTTCATCCTTAAATGTATATAAGTAAACCAATCATGAAAACACAGGAATCAAACGCTCCCAAAAAATGAAATTGCACCTATTAACCCAAAAAATGACATGAATGAACTTAATATGGATATGTTAAATAAATAAAATGAATAATAGGATATGGAGATATTAATTGATGAAATTAATTTGGTTATACATGAAATTTAGATCAAGTGAAGGACACCATCAGACATAAGGCAAGAGATTCTCCCCAAACCTCCATTATTCCTTCAGGTTGCTCTATGTTTTATTTTATCCAAGTGAAATTACATGTTCATTTTATTTAAACATTATAAATTATATATACATTCTCCAAAATCATGTATCAAGTTCCGTTTATCATTATCTTTTGGGGATACACAATTTTTAAGAGGTTCCCTCTTAGATACATCCCAAAAAGAAAACCCATTTAAGGGAATTCTCAGATTCATTCCAAATTTAGGGTGAACTCTATCATAAATTTTAATACACCAATGTTTTCATGAAATTGGGGTTATTATTATTAAAACCTTCTTGTTTCACTTCTAGTTTTATATAAAAGATTATTCCCTATTCTATTTGAAATGTTTTTAGTATTTTTCCTTAAAATCGAACTAAAATGTATTAAGGATAAAATTTATTAAATACACTTCATAAAAGATGAAATTTCTTTTTGAAATAACTTAATATGATATATGCCTATTTTTTTTTATAAATTTCATAGTATTTTTTAATTCCTTTCTTTCATGGAAACTTTTATGATACACCCATTTTTTATGCTTTATGACATGAATATGATACCAATTTCTTTTTATGAGTAAACCTTATTTTTATGTATGATTTATTATGTTTGATTGTATATGTTCGAAGAACATTCATGAACATGTTATGATCGGTGTACCCAGAGAGCACTGTAATGCATTGGGTAATTTTTAGTCTCATGAGACGTTATGTGAAACCATCTTGGCTATTTGACTTGACTCATGCTACTGTGTGCAGCGGTCATGGTGGTTAACCTTGACTTGTGTTAATCTATGTGAAACGAACCATGACCCATGATAAAGTCATGTTTTATGTTTCTTCCACATTTCTCTGAATCCATGTCTATATGATCCCATTTTTATATGTTGTTATTCCATATGTTCTGTTCCATTTTATATCATTATGTCATTCCTTCCAACCCATGTGGTAAAGATTTCTTTATATTTTTATTCTCTTATTGGGATTTTTAGCTCATCTCATTGTTCATGTTATCCCCAAGTTTTCCTATGAATATGTATGATCACAATTTAAGTTATTATCTCATTATGATGATTAAATAAATAAATATTATATTTATTCCCATGATTTTAGTTTTATGTTCCTAGTTTTCCGAGGTATAATAATTTACGATCCTTGGCTTAAAATATGATTTTTTATTATGCCTAAAATCATGTAATGAAAGGAGTAAAGGGAAAGGTTCAATATAATTTTCTAAATTCAATAGTTTTTACACCTCCACCTCTCCATCTTGTGAGAGAGTCCTTGTTGGGGGGAAATTGACTGTGAGGACTTACCTGACTAGATATCCTCAGGAGAATCACCATTTGTATTTTCTAAAGGAGGGAATCATGTGATCCATTTATGTTGAAAAACAGTGGTCCCGATTATGATACAAGAGGAGGTAAGGTGTGAGATTCACACATCTCCTTTGTCTATACATCCTGGTGTAGTGAATATTTATAGAGACCTCTAGAAGCTATTTTGGTGAGCTAGCATGAGGCAGAGAATGGATGAGTTAGTCTCTTGGTGAATAACTTTCTAGATGGTGATGGCTAAGAAAGAGGTACTAAGAGCTTTATTACAACCTCTTGATATATTATAATGGATATGGGAGGAAATATATATGGACTTTTTGATAGGTTTTCCATGGACTGTGAGAGTCCCTATTTCCATCTGTGTGATAGTTTACCAACCCATGAATCTGGAACACTTCTTTGCTATCGGGGAGTAGAGTGCGGTGGAGAGTATAAGGTAGTTTAATGTGTGTGATATAGTCAAACATCACGGGGTTCACTCTATTATTGTCTTCGTAGATAATTCATAGTTCATGTCATGGTTAGGGAGAGTTCTATAGGAGAAATCTAGGACACATATGATGTTGACTATATCCTTTCACCCCATACAAATTGGTAGAATAAGAACAATATCTAGGTGTTGGATGATATACTATGGGCATGAATTTTAGACACTTAATGGAGAATGAAAGATAAACTTCCAATAGTATATTTTGTGTATAATAATTGGTACCATTATACTATCGTCATTAAAATTTTAAAGGTACTATATGGAAGACTTTATTGGTCACCTTTATGGTAGATTAAGATTAGTGAGGTATCTTCTAGTGGACCTAATATGGTGTAGACATCAATGAATAAGGTCCTGAGAATTCAGATGAATATGGGGAATACCTATAGAATCCATAAATCTTATGAATATTAGTGTGTTATGACCTTGGATTTTGGGATGGGAAACCATGTTTTCTTAAGAGTATCCCTAGGATGATTATTGGGGAGATTCGATTAGGGAGACAAGATATCCTTGATGTTCATCAGGCAATTTAAAATCATGTATAAGGTTTGAAAGTTTTCCTACCCCCTTGACATACCCTTACAATTATAGTGTATTCACAATGTAGTCCATATGTTGTAACTAAGTTTATTCATTCCTGAACCAACATGCATTATTGAGTTAGAGGAGCTGAACACTGTGGATGGAGACACATTTTTTGTATAACCAAATAATGATAGATGATTGGTAGGACACGATCTTTCAGGGGAAGACTATCCTCTTGGTTCATGTGTCATAGTAGCATGGGAGCATGCATGAGGGCTCTTGGGACTAGGGGAGTCAGATACGGTCTCAATATCCTGACAATTTTATATAGTTTTTTTATTTTCAATGATGAGATGATTAAATTAAGGAATACTTTAAAGGACACATTGTTTCATTTGAATACTTTTAAATATATCTGGAAATATTTTTGTAGCTAGGAACCAAGAAAAACTGTGATTACATAGCTTGATGTGCTTAGAATTAATTTTATAAAAATAATATATATATTTTATATTTCACACACACATTTTTTCAAAATATATGGGATAAATCGTAAAAGGAAACTCAGATCCAAAATATAAATCCATTGTTGAATTCAAAAAGTGATTTTTACCCTTTATGTGACCTATGTTTGGTAAATATGAGGTGTTTGGAAAAAAGCGTCCTTTGATGGGTGCATTTAATTAAAATAATTAAATAATTTTAATTATTTTAAATTAAATGACCTAGATAGAATCCCCCATAAATGAACTATTTTAGAAGATAATTTGGGATATGTGTATAAACATGGTACTATATAGAAGAGAATCCAGAATTCTTCATTGGAGGATCACGATCGGTAAATGATCAACTACTGAATCACAGAGAATTGAGGTGTAGTGAATGAAACATACCTTCCTCCTTTATTATATGAAACATTAATTATTAATGAATGATTTTTACCATGGTTTGACTCATAATATTTTATTTTCCTCCCTTATGATTAAAGGAATAAGCAAGATCATTCTAATTTCATTGAACTGGGTCACATATGAGCCTTTTCATGTGTACACATATCATATTTAATATTTCTATTCAATTAATCAATATTGGTCCTTGTTTCTCACCATTTATTTCACATTATTGTTTTTTTCCAAGAGTGCATATACAATGATTGTTTCACCCTTGTCTATGTGTGTTCCCCAACTTATCTTTTTTTTATTCATTTTTGGACCATGGGATTAATATTTGACTATTTATGGGAAGGAATAAGTGCAATAAAACCCTCAAATACATAGAAGATTCAGGGGAATTGAAAAATTCAATGAATTGGGGATGATTCAAGATGTATTCTAGGAGTTGGATAATTATTTTCATGTATCTTGGATCTAGGACTAACTAGTGACAACAAGAGGTGAAAATAGAATACAATGAAGCACTGTGAGTCAACAAACTCTATTTTCTAGCCACCAGAGGGAAGAATTCAATTATTAGAGCACCTTTATTTTGATTTCACATTTCCTAGATGCATGAATCAATGCATTGGATTATGATATGGATCTAAAATCATGTAAAAACATAACTATAAGTTGTGAGGTCTGAAAAACAGATGGAGTGTAGGCTCATGGAAATGATTCCTATGGTTTATGAGTGAGTTAAATATCACAAACCATATGGTACCCTTAAATGATGAGTGACCTGATGTTATCAATCCAACATTTACTCTGAGAGTACTTGGACACATGCATGACTAGATTACATGGCCAGTCTACACAGACATGGCCAAGTGACATAGACATGAAAAGGATCACGGGAAGGATCTTGGGTGGTAGAGGCATCTCATGTATCTCATTACATGCCATGGGGTTCAACATGGGTAGTGATCTATGTATTGGCATAGGAATTATCCTGGAGGTTGGGTGGGACCACATTCAATGTGGGTCCCCTAACACAATGTGTACCCTCATTTTTGAGGAAACTTCTACCTATCACATGTCTTTTATTTGGACTTTAATTATAGAATTTAAGTAGCCTATAATATGTTTTTTTTCATGTAGAATTATATGGTGACAGTCATGGTGACATTTTATATATTATTCAAGATATTACAAAAGTTATTTTTCATTAAGAGATGCTTGATGATGACAATGACCATGTAGGATCATATAAGACATTTTTATGGAACACTCATATGGGGACATGTTATGGGTCATATATCTACCAAAATAGTGGAAACCACCTACTAGGATGATTCATCGATCCACTATATACAACTAAAGTGGAACCCTTATAATGGGATAGGGCATGGGTCATCTATCTACCACTCGACTGGCACCCTCCTCTTTGGACTGGGCATGGGTCCTCTATCTACCACTAGAGTGGTACCCTAATATGGATTATGGGTATGGGTCCCTGGAAACTATATTGTAACTCTCCTCATGGGATTAGAAATGGTTCCTTTATCGATTATCAAAGTGGAACCCCGGTATGGAGTTAGGTAATTGGTCCTCAACCATCAGAGTGGAACCCTCTTTTTAACCCAGGGCATGAGTCCTATATCTATATTTTGGAACCCTATTGTTGTACACGAGAATGGGTATTATACCTAGATATTATGTCTACTATAATTTGAAACAAAATAGTGAGTTTTGTCTTGGAATAAATGTTTACACTAGAAAAACACACAAGATGTTAGGAATCATTGATGGACCAATTGGAACACTTTCCGACTCTTTTCTTCAGATAGGCTTTGAGATTGAGATCCCATTTCTCTCTCATTTGGGATTATTTTGTTGATCAAATACTTATTTATATCCCTGTTATTGTATTTTTTTACCCTCTTTTAGTAGTTTAGTTTTCTATTCTTGTCATATCTCTTACTTTTCCCCTTTCAATGGTTGGGGCATCCCATTGGGTATATATATACTCACCCCTACATGGGATTTTCCTACATGTGTCATCTCTTACATGGGAAATATAATGTTCATTAGTGACCACATAGGCGCATAGGGATACCCTAGTGTATTTCACCATGTATATTGGTTACGGCTATGGGAACTCGAGCATGGCTCTCTAATCATTTACATATCCAGTTTTTTTATGTTGGGACATCTCTCTAGTTGTGCATGAATTTTTTCCGTTTTTTTCTTATATTATTTTCATACTCTAATAATCTCTATAGGTTTAACATGAATAATTTTTTATTGATTTTAATTATTTTATATTATTACTATAAACATATGCAAGGAGATGGCGGGGTGTGTTCATATAGTTACACTAATAAAATAACTCCCATATTATTTATTCCATCTGGAACTTGTTGCCAGCCACTGGCATATAGAGGTGAGTGTGGGATAGTTATGGATAATTTGCAATTGTTTTTGGTAATTATAATGACATTATACCTTCTTTATGGTAGGACTTAATCCACCTAGGTTGTATGGTTTACACTCGAGGACACTTTGAAATGAGATAAATAATGTATGATTGATCTCGAATGCTATTTGAGAACCTAAGGGCTAGAAATAATTATGTTTTAAGCTTCCAAATTTAATTTATTATTATTAGGATAAAATAAAAATTTCATAGACTATGTTATGAGTTATGTCAGGGACAATATTAATGGAAATATACTGAGTTCTTCTCACACCCTGAACGGACAGCCCTAACGTTTTTTTACCTAAGATGACATCATGAACATAGGTTTAGGTATGGTAGATTCCAGATGATATATGATAATGATATATAGATTGGATATATATTAAATGTTTAGATAAAGGATAGTAGTTTAGGATACTTTTAATTTATTTATATTGTTTATTTTGTTTGTGTGATTGGATTGATTGGTGATCTATTAGGATGGATGACTGTATGATTTTTCTGTACATATTTTATAGCATGATCCTTGTTAATTTGTTTTTTTTGTAATTTTATTATTAAAACCAATTATTCTTTTCTATTTTTGCTATTTTTTAATTTTTTATTCTCACCTAGTCTCCCCACAGAAATACCTTAGGCCCTCACTTCATAGAGATAACCACTAGTGTATTAGGAGGCACGCCCGAGGACTTAAGACACTAACATCATTAAAATTGGTCACTATTCATAGGAATGTGGATGCCAAAAAGTGGTATTGAAGAATCCTTTTTATATTAATATTTAAGGAATTGTATAATATAAATATGGACATTTTATATTTTTTGATTAACCACTGAATTGTGAATCAAAATATATTTATCAATGGCATTTTATGGCTATAAGGGATATTGGATTGTTTTTTTTGAATTTTCAACTATAATTATTCATTGATTTGAGATGACTATGATGTGTTGGATATATTGATTTTTGGTTTTGTGATTCTAGAACATGATCAAGATTCTATAAAATAATTATCAATTTTTTCATTCAGGATTCAAATAACATTCATAAGCTTCTCTATGAAGTATATTACTAATGAAAACGTGTTGAACTATTTATCATGTTAGGAAAAAATCATGTGGAGTTTAAAAACATTATGATTTGGTTTTATTATACTCAAATTAACCTTTATACTTCTCCATATTACATGCATGTGGATATTTAGTGATATATATTCTATTGATGTATATACAATACCTTCATTCGTGGGATATATAATGAATTTTAATTGGCTGGTACATGAATTTGATACCTTGATGATAAACCCATGATGGGAATTATGATGCTTGTTTGCATACTTATTATGTCAAAAAAACCTATATGGGATTTTACTATATAAATTATTACGAACATTTTAATGAATTAAATCATATGGCTATGGATTTATTCACAAAAAAATAATTATAGGGTTATTCCATTATATGGACATGGTTGTGACCCTTTCCTTAAGGGGTAATCTTGTATATGGATGCTCGGTGAGGTTGGATACCTAAGGTAGGGTCATTTATTCAACATGTGATTCTTCATATGTGTATGAGAGGACCGTAAAGTGGGTGTTCTAGCATGAGTGTTTTCTTGACAATGTGGATACCCTTATGAGGGCACAATAGAGTCATGAAGAGTGCGTTGGGATTTCATGATGTAATGAACTTAGAGTTTTTTTGGTACTAAGGAAAGATTAATAGTGATGGGTTGGTTATATTCCATTCCCTATTTATTTTGGGTGTTGCTCTCGATGAGATATTACATTGTGATATTTGCTGGTAAGGTTTATGTTGGGTAGAGTGAGGGTGAACACATCATGTTTTTAAATGACACCCACGTGGTAGGTTATCAAGTGGTAGGAAATAAAATGAGCAAGATTCATCAGTATTGTTAAATGATACTGAAATTTTAGGGGTACAAGGTCTTTTCATTAGGTTCCTGAGCCTTGGTTTGATGAGACATGACTCCTGAGGTCATGATACATGTTTTATGATTATGTGGTTTTAGAGTATACACCCCTTGGGTTTGGATAAGACCAGGTTGGATAGTGGGTATAGAACTATGAGAGGGTTTTTAGAAGGATTAATCTTATTCATATGGAGGAAAGTGAGTGTTAATGTGTTTTTTAGAAAAAATTATCAATGTGTGAGGGAAATCATGTATTGGATAATAATGCTTCCCATTTGGTTTTAGATTAGTGAATGACCTTGCACGGGTTGAGGGCCAATGGTTTTGATGAGACCGTTATGGGTATGGTGTCTTGATATTTTTATTAGAATGTGAAATAAAAATACTTAGTGTGAAGAGATATATTGAGAATGTATTTTTTGAGGTTGGGAAGGATATTATTGAGATAATGTATCTTATTATTATTTTTTTGGGAAATCAAAATATAAAATTAATTAAGATTCATTGAAATATAAAAGTTATTTTTATAGTTTCTTTTAATGAGAAATATGAATGCATAAAATAATTAATTCTTAATAGAATTAACTTTTTTGATGTAAAAACACTATAGAGGTTCCTGATAAAATTCATTTTAAGATTGAAGGTACACCCAGTTCAATAAAGGATAATGATATTACATTTGATGATGTTAAAATTGACCTAGAAGATAGAAGAATCTAACCACTATAGGTGTTTTTATTAATTTTATTTCTTATTTGATGATCAAAACAAATAATAATCATAATTATGAATGTTTTTGATCATCTTCAAATTTTGAAACTAATTTTTATTCTCATAACATATAATTAGTAAAATCATATTATTTCAATGTGTATTTATAATATCTATATTTTATTAGGTTTTCATTGTAAATATATTTAAATTTAAATTTTTATTAATTTTATTTGTTATTATTATGATCATTGTATTTCAGTGATAAACATATATATCTTGTTGTTTAACACATTTTGTGATCTAGGGTTTCCAAGGATATGAAGAAATTGTTTTCTTCTAACCATTCTGATCGAGGGATATTGAGGTTAAAAAGATAGTGTACCTTATAATGGTTTTATGTTTAGGGTATATAGGTATTGGAAGATATGTAACATGGATTAGGATGAAATATTGTGCATACAATATGGGAAAAAAATTTGACTTTATAATATCCTTTAAATGTGTATATATATTGTAATCGAGTACTCCTTTTTTTATTTTTCTGAGGAACATAAATTTCATAATTTTAAAATTTTAAATCATATTTGAATATTTTAAAATATAAATCACCATTTAAAAAACTAAATAAATTTAATTTTTGTTTATTTACTCTCATTAACTATTATTTGATCGAAAGATCACACATCTGGTCAAATTTCAACTTCTGATGGATGAAAATTTTATGTTGTGATTTAGAATATAAATCATACTATCGTAGAGTTTATCTAGCATATTTATTTAGTAAAATACTTGAATCAATGAATTATTCTATTGTTGAGACAGAACATGAGATTTCTTAATTTATTATCATAATTTCATATCTCATTTTTGTTTTAGTAAATGGTAGATAAGTGTATTTATTTGTGATGTATAGAATCATAGTTGGATAAATAGACAATATGAATTCTAATCAACCATAGATCCTTTATGAAACATATTACATGTACTGGGGTGATCATTTCAATACATTTTTATTAAAATAATAGTGGATAATTATCTAATGATGATAAAATATTAGAAAATTTTATAGAAGTACCATTCTGTATTTTCTAGAGAAGAGAGGCTTGAGTTTTAGACAATGTATAATGTTTGTGACACTTTTATATGATCAATACTGAGAATATGATATAGTAAAATATGTTTTTAAACTACTAATTTAGTTTGTAATATGTTGGAGCTTTCTCATTTTTGAGAATCAATATTTAATGAAACTAGAAGAGTTATCTTGTGTGTAGATTATCAAGACATTTATTTTCATCTTAGTGGGTATATTTCTTAGTTGCAATGATGGTTTACAACTATTATAAATAGTATATAATATCATTGTGAGATAGACCTATTTGATAAGTAGATGGTGGAAGAAGTGATAGATATACTTCAAAAGGAGTGTGAATATTTATATATTATTATTGACAATACAATGAATTTGAAAAAGTTTTGTTTGGGTAATTTTTTTTGAAAGTGTTGTGAAATATGAATGCATGTTAAAATGAGATATTGAGAAAGAAAAGGGGATGAATGAGGTTGTTTTTATATACACTTTTGGTAATTTTACATTTTGATTTTTAAATTATATTGATAATATTAATAAGAATAAATCCAAATGTTTTTATATGTTATAAATGAGGAATTTAGTGGTGTTGGACCTACTGAGTTAGTGAGAGTGAATTATAAGATTATCGGAAATAAGATCATCTATTAAAATAATCAGAATGATATAAGGAAAAAATTAGAAGAAATAATCTTCCGATTTCATACAATATGAATGTAACAATAATGGTAATAAAAAAGCAAATTTCACATTTTTTGGAAGAAAATTATGAAATCCAAGAAGTATATCTAGAAGAATAGGAAATAAAAGTAAAAAATCCATTGATAGTTAGAGTTATAATGGTGAAGAAAAAACTATAAAATTCTATTAGATGAAGGTTAATGTTACTATTTGATGTTTT
Source organism: Viscum album (assembly GCA_963277665.1). Taxonomy (NCBI): domain Eukaryota; kingdom Viridiplantae; phylum Streptophyta; class Magnoliopsida; order Santalales; family Viscaceae; genus Viscum; species Viscum album. Next base: position 2,094,203,455 of record OY728152.1, read on the forward strand.
TTGGATTTAATGAAATCATATCTAAATATGAAAAATGTGTTATTCTAAATGTTTCAATATAATTTACAACCAATTTATCTTTGGATTCTATGTTTTCTTAGATATATGAATATGATTATTCAACTTCATCAGGAGATAAAAAAATTTATTAGATGATGCTGAATATTTTCTTACATATGAGGAAATGGAGAGATATGTTTTTATCATTAGTGATGATGTTTTTAGGATAGTTATTTACTATTTTTAGAGGTGAATCTCTTCTTAGTGGTATGAATTCTCAGTTTCTCTCTGTTATATTGAAGGAGGAGAATGCTAATTAAATTCATCTCTTCAAGCCGGTTGCTCTAGTTAACACAGTTTATTAAATGATTTCAAAAATCCTTTCCAATAGGCTTTCCTTAATTGCCTGAAAAATTGTTTCTCCAAATCAGTTGGGCTTCATTAAAGGACTATCAATCTAGGATTGTCATATCACTTCCTCTGAGTGTTTTAATCTTCTTAAAACCCCATCAGAGGTGGCAATATTGCTCTCAAATTGGACGCTGAGAAAGAATTCAATATAATGTATTGGGTTTTTATCTGCAAGATCTGTGTCATGTATGGGTTTAATGATGTTTTTGTTACTTGGTCCAAAACCATATTATGTTCTGCTCATATTTCAGTCCTTATTAATGGATATTCTGAAGGATATTTTGATTGTTCGAGGGGTTTTAGGAAGGTTAATCCCTTATCAACCATCCCTTTTTCTATTGTCGAGGATTATCTCATCAGGATTCTTTCTATCTTGACTAGAAATGGAAAACTGAAGTATATTCATGATGGAAGGGGGGTTGTTGCTCCCACTTATCTTTTATATGCTAATGATATCATTATTTTCACAGAAGGGGATACGGGAAATACCAATAATATAAAGTGATCCCTTTTTCACTATGAATTGGTTTCTGGACAAGTGATTAGTTAGAGAAAGTCCTTTGTTTACTTTGGAAGTGGCTACTCATTGATCAAGAAAAATGATATCATTTTAGAATTGGGAATTCGTGAGGGACATCTCTCCTTCAACTATTTGGGAGTACCCATGTTCTAGGGGAGACCAATGGTTTGTCATTTCTCTAGCAATGTTAGCGTGATTAAAAGAAAACTTTGCACATGGAAGGGAAAATCATTATCAATGGCTGGTTGGGTTTTCCTGGTGAAATCAACCATCATCTACAAATTTGAGTACTCTTTTATGGTGTATAAATGGCATATTTCTTTAATCAAGAGCATCAATACTTTTATTAAGAAATTTTTTTGGAGTAGTAGTATTTTGGAAATGAGGTTGGAAACGGTTCCTTGGAATGATGTTTGCAAGTCACATGATGAGGGTAGTTTGGGCATCAATAATCTATTGGGTTTTAATGAATCTTTGTAGGCTAGGCTTATATGGTTCTTATGAACATGAAATTTTTGGCTACTGGTTTTCTTTGGGACCTGTTTATTCATAGTCTTAAGATAGGTAATTTTAATTATGTAAACTCTTCAGTGTGGCCTGCCATCAAGAATATTTTTTCAAAAATTTATATGGACTCTCGGTGGCTCGAATCTAAGAATTACTCTCTTAATTTTTGAAAATCCATTCATACTATGAATTATATGATTTACTTGGTCTTGGAGGGGGATCAAAACCCGTATTTTGATTTTTCAATCAAGGATTAGCTCGGTAACATAGATAATCTTCCAGATTATATCACTTCGATTGTGGATGAATATTATTGTTCCCCTAGGGGTAATTCTTGGGATTGGGAGCCTACTATAATGGAATTATCACCTCCAAAGGATTCTATAATTACTCTATTGGTGCCTTAATTGACTTGAAAAGGATCGGTAACCTGAAGAGAATGTTTTCAAGGCCATCCAAGTCTATTCTTTCATGGAGGATGGATCAAAAAAAATTCCAACTGATTAATTTTTGCAGGTATGCGGTATTTATCTTTGCTCTGTTTGTGCTCTATGATTTAAACATAGGGGGGATATGGACCTCCTTTTCCTCAGTTTTTCTCTGGCTTCCGCAATGTGGATGGTGATTCATGATATATTTGAAGTTCCAATGACATTTTTCAATTCAATTGGCGATCTCATAAAGAGTTGGAGGTCTGTTCACCTGTCACAGCAGCTCCATAATATTTTTTATGTTGCTGAAGGGGAGGCTATTTATCTAATATATACAACAAGAAATAAGATCAAACATGACTTATTGATTTTCCGATTTGGTTCTTCTCTTACATGGATTCTTGTAGCTATCTGAGAGATGGAAATATTGAAATGTGTGTTTTGTTCAAATTAAATTCATGATTCTTCTATGCTTAATCGGGTTTGGGTGAAAGGAAACTTTTGTCCTCTTCTTGGTACAATGGAAGTCATTTCGCATTCTCCTTTTCTTGGGTGGATTAAAGTCAACTCTAATGGGTCTTCAAGTGGAAATCTGGGTCCCGCTATCTTTGGGGTAGTCTATAGAGACTATAAGGGAAATGTTCTTGGGTGCATCTATGGATCATGTACTACTGCTTCTGCTTTGGAAGATGAAATTTTTGGTGTTATAATTGCGGTTGATTAAGCTGGATGGAAGAGTTGGAACAAATACTGGATTGAATGTGACTCCACTATTGAAGTCTCTGCTATTCAAACTGGGGTTTTTCATCTTTAATGGAAGCTCACTAATCATTGAACTAGATGTTTAGAATCTCTCTACTCAATAGAACTCTTTGTGACTCATTCTTATAGATAAGTAAATGCGTTGGCAGATGGGATTTACAACAAAGGTGTTAATGGTAATGATTTTCATTGGGTTGATAATGTGCCAGATGATCGCCTTACTTTTTTCATAAATGATTTTTGTAAATCTTCTTCTTTCAAAAGTGTGTATGTTTTTTTTCTACTAATAAAGTGATCTTGATTTTCTGGGGAATGTATCTGTTTGACATAAAAAAATATCATCATCAGGTGATATGAATTTTCTTGTCAGTATTAAATATGAGATTATAATATTTAGTTTTTTAAAAAATTAATTATTATAATGAAAATTTCTAAAACATGTATAAAAATCTAAATATATATTTTAAAATATATGTTAATGCTTATAATAAATCTCAGTTTTAGTCAAATTATTTTATACAATGAGGTATACCATTTTATACAAAATTATAATGGGGAGATCATTAGAAATGTTTCTTCATCAATATTTGTTCATTATTTTGACCTTCAAAATTTATTTTTCCAATGAACTGATAAATATTTCAAATAAAAGGGTTATATATACGTGGGTTCATAAAATATTATTTGTTTAACAATTGTTGACCCAAGGAATATTGGGTACTAATAAACTAGTATTTATATTTTTAGGAAAAGTATTATTGTCTCAACAGCTAGAAGAATTGGTACGTGGGCAAGACTTGTTCTCCATACATGACTAGAGACAAATCTAAATTCTATAACTATAAAATGTAAAATAGTGTATGAGTCACTTTTAATGGAAACTCACACGGTGAAATCAATGGAATCAATGATAGGTATTTTTTAGAAAATATTTTATTTTTAATGTTCTATTTGATTGAGGACATAATCACAACCATATTAGGATAAAGAAATATTGAGATAACATTTATCTGGTGAACTTGAAGCATGAAAAATTAAACATTCATAGTTTTGAAGGTATATTTATTCTATCAGTTGATAGGTCTAATAATGTTTATAAACATAACATATATGATCATTGGAGTATAAATTTTCATTGTTTCAGTGTAGATACTAATTTTTATTTTCAAGAGAATAGAAGGTAATTTCACTGTAACTTTCATAATTTACCTTAACATTATTGGAATGATCTTTTGATGGACCTACATGAAATTATGTTTAAATTAAATAGAGTCTACAATACTTTACATTTTGAAAAGAAAAAGAAGTTTAGTATTACAACATTTTCTGATTTAGCAACTTCCATAGATTTAATTTAATTTCAAATTGATTTTTTGGTCTTAAAAAATGAGAAGCATTGGGGAGAAATCAACATATGTATGTTCTTTTATATTATTAAAATAGATTTACCTGGATCTTTTTTCACAGTGTAACGATTTCATAAATTTAAAAATATTCATAATTAGATTCAAAATTAGAAAAAATAACCTTTAAATGCTAATAAAAGTGGTGGTAGTGGTGAGTTTTGAAAAACATATTTTTAATGTGATTATAGTAATAAAGGAATAACTCCAAAATTTTTAGCACTAAAAACACCTCAACAAAATCGTTTATTTAAATAGATAACCCAAATTCATCAGGAAATGTCTAAATTTTTTGAAAGAACATTATATTGCAAAAAATTTTGTGTTGAGGAAGTATTTATTTATTTCTATACTATAATTAAATTATTACATAATCAATTTCATAATAAAACTTCTTATATGTTTTCAACCATAAAAACTAAAACATTCATACTTCAGAGTATTTGGGTGTATGATATTAATTTTGAATAATATTGATTAACTTTATAAATTTGATCATAGTACAAATGAAAATGTTTTTATTGGTTACTATATATTTTTAATTCATATTTTGTTTTTTTTAATGAACTAGAATTGTGGAGTAGAGAGTTGATGTAAAATTTATTAAACATATCCTTTTGTTTTGGGAAAAATGATTTAAGTCCACCAAATGATGTTTATAAAACATGATCTATTTATTCCCCATAATTTGATCTTAAACCATCCTTATCGAACCCTATTTATGTTATTACAATTGATTTTAAATATTTTAAAACTACACCATCAAAATATATACAATATATTGTTGAGAAAGAACATACCTTTTAACCTAAGAATCTATCTAGCTTATGGTATCATAACCATGAGAATAACATTAGAGATGTGATTCAATAATTTTGAACTCAAAAATATTTAATAAATGAATTTGTGGATCATGAATTACTATATCAATTCAAACCTTAAAAAAATTATTCTTTTGGAGATGAATTTTATATAATTGATATTAAAGAATATCTTAATCAATTCAAACCAAACTAAGTCTGAACTTTTATAAAAAAAACCTAATAAATAACCAATAATAGGGATTAAATGGGGTTTTATTAATAAATGGGATTAAAATAGAATAATTGTATGGAATAAATAAATACATGATTATATGTGTGACTATCAAGATTAATTAATATATTATTGTGATACTCTTTCAATTACATATAGGCTCATGTCCATTTCAATTATATTATCCTTTTTTACATATCAAAAATTAATATGTTTTTTCAAATAGATGTGAATATTTATTTTCATAATAGTTATGATCAATAGGAAATTTATGTTGAATAACCCATAGTTTGGATAATATATACAATTTTTAACATGTATTTAAACTTACCAATGATTTTTACAACCTTGAAAAAGAACTATGAGCCTAATCTAAGAGATTTACTGATTTATTTACTTCAAAATAGTCATATAAAAGGAAAAAATAATAGATTATTTTTCTATAAATAATGTTTTTAAATACAAAATCATTTTTCATATATAATTTAATGCAGTTATTTTTTATTAACATGAAAATATATTTATATAGGTATTTCATAACTTATGAAGAGTTAGTTTGAAAAGACCATGATGGGTAAATTAAAATTGTCCATTGGTTCTTAAACATATAAATTTTAAAATTAACAATTTTATATCTATATAATTATATTAATGATTTAATAAAATATGTTGGTTTTGAAAATGACACATGTTTTAGATGTCTACATGGTTATTCAATCAAAAATCATCTTAATGAATTTGATAACTCAATTAATTAAAATCATTGTAATGTTATAGTTAGATGTTTATTATTTGTAACATATAGTTGATAAAAATTTGGGTTTTATGTATTTTGTTTTTATATTTCAGGTAATTATAAAATAATCTCATTTAAAATAGATAATTCATACTTTTAATTACATGAATGCTTCATCATAACATGAATAATTTTATTATCCCAGAATAGATTTTACAATATTAAATTATTCCAATACATACATTTGAGTATGGAGGTTGGATAAAAAGTGTACATCAAGATCATGAAATTTTAAAGGGGATGTTTTATATTAATAGTCTATAATGGATAAACACTCGGTTTCCCTCTCCCACAATAAGGATGATTATGTCGTATCTAATATTTTTTGTTCTAAAGTGCGGGTGGTACAATACACACTCAAAAATTTTGGTTTTAAATTTAACAAAAATCTAATACTTTGGGATAAAACTAGTGTGAATTATATTTATAAAAACCCAAAAAACCACTCAAAATATATTCAAATTGAAGTAGGACACCATATTTTTTGGTATGAAACATAGAAAAGGGATATATTCCTTGATATTATATAAACAGAATAGAATTGTGGTGATATTTTTACTAAATGTATAAATTATAATAGATTTGAAATTTTATAACTGAAGTTGAGAATTATTTTTTAATGTTTTATTCAATTCCATAATTTTTAACCTTACTTTTTTACATTAAAAACTTTTTAAAAATATGATGTCATGGTTTTTTTATAAATTTATTCACTATTTTTTAAAATTTCCTCATAGTGTTTTTAAATTTTAAATTTATATTCATTGGAAAAACATATAATAGATTTAATTTATTTTTCCTAAATTAATATTGTAAAATATAATATTTAAAATGTTTTCATAAAGTAGTTTAATAACTTTTCTAAACAAAAATAATTTATTCTCTAGTATTAAGCAGAAAGTCTAACTTTAAATTCGTGAATGAACATATTATTTTACTTTTCACTAAAAATATATTTGGATGACATTGATAATTAATAGGTATAAATAGATAACATCCATAAGGATATTCAATTTTTAGTATTTTATTATATTTTCAATAATTTATTACTATTACTAATTTAAAAAAGGAGTGATATGGTTTTCTTGATTATGGTCTCTTATTAATAAGAGAACGAATTTTCTAATAGAGGGATTCCTTTTAGTTCAAATGTCATTACATTTAGAAAAAATTATAATTTTAGAGATTTACATTTAATAAGAAGTTTTACAATTTTTTATTTTACGTCTCTTTTCAATGAGTAAAATATTTTAAAATGTTCTTTTTTGTTTCATCTATAATATTGATATTTTATATTTTCTTCTTTGTCTATAATTCTAGTTAAAACATGAAAATTTATTTAGTAAATCACAATGGGGGAGATATTTAGGGAATTATAAATATTTCAAAACATGAAATATCTGGGAGATAATTATTTTCATATTTTATGTTTAAAACATTTTAATGAATTATACTAGAATATTTGGATGAAGTTACTAATGTGTTTCCTTAATGTCCTAAAAGAAAATTAATATATTAAAGATTTTAAATAAGGTTTATTCATTTATATTTTAGTCGAAATTATAAACTTCTAGTTGTATCATGTTTTTCTTAAAAGGCATATATTTAATAGAAAATTGAAAACATATATATATATATATATTGGTTTGGAAATTATCAAATAATTTTTTATAATTTTTTTTTAACTTTATGTCTTTTAGCTCCTTATAGAATTGAAGATAAATGTATGTTAAATTAAATTTATATTCGGTTTAATATTTATGGAAATACAATAATTATAGTGGTGCATCATTATATTATTTGGAAGATGTAATTTTATACTCACTTCATAAGAAGATGATGATTCTTCTTTTTTTGATGTTATATTTGACCTTGAAGAATGTGTAATCTTTCCATCGGAGTTATGAGTATAAATTTTTGTAAAAACATTCTCGATGGTGTTTAATGGGTTTTTATTTTATTATTTTTTTTTGAAAAATATGATTAAAAATTTTCTAGAAATGTATTTTGATAATGGTTGTTTTTTTAAATGGAATATTTTCATAGTGACAAAATTTTGGGCATGATATTTTGGAGTTTTTAAGGGCATGTGTAAGATTACCACATAGTAAAACTCCTAGACCATATGGAATCTATAAAAAGTACAAAGGGATTTTGTTTCAAATTAATAAAATTTATAACAACTATAAGTTAAATGTTTTGTTATCTCAAAGAAAACATAGAATGTTTTTGGGAAAATGATTTCGAACACTTAACAAGATCAAAAAATTGTTTCTGAGCCACATAGAAATTTAGAAAATGTTGTTCATCATTTTCTATATAAAGGATATAATTTTGAGGTCCCCATAAAGGGTGATATTAAATTATAAAATGCAATGATTCAAAGGAATCAATAACAAAAATTTTATGCTATAAGAACCATATAGTGGGTTTAATATGTTATGAAGTTTAATGTATAAATGGCATCAGTGTAATTGTGACTAATGGGTTTCTTAGAATATATTTACTATTTAATGGAACTATAATAACTTAATTTGTAAGATATTAAATTTATACAGGCAAATAAATCATTTGATATATTCCTTTAAGAATAAAAGTGGTTTATAGAGTAGTATAATTCATGAAGGGAGTGGAGTGTGTAAATGAATATGATTTTATGAGTGAGATTCAGTTTTTGGTGTATTATATATCAAAATAGTGAGGTAGTTTATAGAATAATGAATAAAAAAATCAAATTCTGTTAATTAAGAACACATTCTATATTTGGAAAATGTGGATCACAAACTAATTATTTATATTCATTAATGAAGAATAATCACTTGTGAAAGGTTTTTCTAAAAATTATACAAAGTGAGGTAAATTTTGTTGCATCTATATAGTAAAAATAAAAATTAATGCCTCCCTAGAATAGGTGTTAAATAATTATGTTTTTATTTAGATCAATACAATAATTTTATGGAGGACCAATGAGTTCACATTATTTGAGACAATTGTGAGCTTCTAAAGTGTGAATAGTTGTAAACTCGAAAGGATAAAGAGTAAACTCTAAAAAAAATTTATCTATAGTGTTCTATATTTGATTTGGAAAATTGGTCAAATAAATTAATATGAACCCTAGAATAGAAAATTCAATGATGTACCATGTAAAATTTAATTGTCTCATGCATGTTTTTTTGTTTATATATCACTATTAGATGGAGGGAGATTGGTGTTTTGTTTAACGATCAAAGAAGATCAGAAAAGGGGAGCGTTTGAATATTTCCTACATTGAATCACCCCATATCATGGTATTTTACAATGTGAATAAAAAAAGTTATCATAGAAAATGTTAATGTTATAATTTCTATCATAGTGGAAGTAATTACGTTTATAAATTAAAAAAGTATTCTGATCATTGATGAGAACCAATTTAACCATTGAGTAATCAGATAATGAAATAATCATAGTAATTTGTTGTGGATGTAATTATAGACAAGATTAATTTTATTTTGTATAGAATAGATTGTGGATATGTATTATATTTAATCTAAAGATAATTGGATTCTGAAGTCATAAGAATAAATGATTTAAAGGGAACCTTATCCAAAAAAATCTACAGAAATACGATATTGTATAATTCATCACCTTCTATGTTAGAAAACCATTAAATATATATTAATAAGATTTAAAATTCTGAGAAACCAACATTTAAAATTATGGAGAAACTATGAGGACATGAGGATTCACCCAAATGAGTGAGATGATGCACTTTTTGATATCATGAATGTTTTTGTGGATGAAATGTGTGGTCTTAGAGAAATCCTCAATGATTTAAATATCTTTATGTGCATATTGATAATAATTCCACCTAAATTCAATAAAAAAAGTATCTAAAATATATAAAAAATTCCGAATATATCATACCTTGGATGTTTTCTCATAGTAATCATATCACATAATATATGTGAAATGATGATTTTGAGGATGTGAAAAAGGGGAAATCTAAGGTTCTGGAACTTAATGCCCTAAAAAATATCATTAAAGAGGATGTTAAGAAACAATAATAGTTGGATGAATTATTCTAATTCCTTTAATTAAATAAATTATTGGGAAATTACGTTTACATGTAAAAATACACGAAAAATATTTCAATTTAGAAATATTGAGAACCTTTCAAAAATTGTCCCAAGATGTTTTAATATAATGGAAATGGTGATGATTAAATTCACATAAAAAGGTATTCATTCTATGTTAAAGGTAGGAAAAAAATAAGAGAATTTTCATAAATAATAATAACCTTGTTTAATGTGAAAAAAATAGAACAAAATAAAATTTGGTAGAAAAATTTGTATACTATAAAGTCATTAGAGAAAATTCAATGGTGGTAGATATGGTAAATTATCAAAAAAGGGAAGAGAGAAACACTGAAAAGGAAAATAGAAAGGATGAGTTTATTTCAATGTAGTTCATTGGGATTATGTCAATGATATATGGGTTTAGAGAGACAAAATGAATTAATAAAATAGTGTGGTTCATGATACTAAACACTATACGCAGTAGTAGGAAGAAGAAAAGTTAGAGATGAATGCATAAATTGAATAGATAAAATTTAAAAATATAAAAAATAAATATAGTTTTATGGTGTAAATTAATAAATTTTAAGAACATATCAAGGTTATTAATGATTTGACTAAGAAAGTGAATGATATTTTCAAATGTACCAATTATATTTTAGAGGAATTCTTTCACCTGTAATTAAAAGTTTAAAATTATGAGATACTTTTATTATCCATAAGATATATGGAATCAAGATAATTTTGATAAAATAAATAGTGAATGTGCACCATGTAGGGATATTATTACATAAAAAAAACATATATTATTGATAAGTATAGTACAGATCATGATCATAAATATAAAGTAGTTATGATTAATTCAATACCAAAAAAACACTATGAAATTAATGATGAAATTTTTTATGAATCGAAATATTCCAAGAACCCAAGGGAAGGCCAATAAAACAACAATTAAAAATAGTGTTGTGCCTCAAATTCGGTGTTTTATTGGGAAAAAGGGACACTATCAAGAATTTATATTCCCTTCACAAGGGGTTAAATGAGAACAAGATAAAAAATACATCCTAATGTAGTTCAATAATCTAAGAATTATATAATTCCCCGAATTATAGTCAACCCATAATTACACAATCTATGACATGGTTTTATCATTCTTACGTCCACATGATATTTTGAGTTCATATAATTTTATATTTATGGAAAACCATTAGATTAAATTGTGATGACTGACCTTTATTGTGCATTTTTCCACCAAAATTGTATTCTTAAGATTACACAACCGTTTCATTCATGACTCAAATGATTCATTCAAGAAAGAATTCCTTTATTGATAGAAGGATTTTATAACATCTCCTCATCATCTATATTACCTATTAGAAACCATTTAAATCATGGGATGAGTGAAAAAATATTATAAATTTATATTAAAAAAAGTAAACTTTTTAACCCATTTTAAATTTCTGAAAACACAAAATAGAGTTTTCATTTTTATTTAATAAAATTTTAAGATGAAAATTATTGTTTAACTACTCATGAAATAAACTTCAAAGCTATATATTTCAATGGAACATTTTTTATGAAAACATAAAAAAGTATTATGATAAATGAAATATTTAACATAAAAATAAACCATTCATATTTGGAAGACCACAAACAATCTTTAAAATAAAAAACTCAATGTTTACAGTTAAAAAAATCCCTTAAAACCTATTTAAAACCTGAAAGAGAACATATTTGAAACATTGAGAATCATACATTCTTTATTGAATCACATGACATTATAATTCCAAAATTATCTTATGAGTAACTTACTTTAGTTATCTATTTTACCTAATATGTGTAATTTACTCCGTCCACATTTTCTTAGGAATGACTTCCAATATCTAACTTCATCACTTTTCCCAATAATTAGGAGGTCTTTAATAGACCCATCCGTAACATAATAGACATAGTCCCATAAGTGTCTGGTTTCCCTCTCTATTTATACGTTAATAAATAACACTCAAGTGAAATGTTTTAAAATAATAAAATTTAATGGATTCAACATTTAATCATATCTTGAAATAATTATTGTAGAGACTCGAAGCTTAATGTACATAGACATTACATTACTTTTGCAGAATACTTAGTACATAACAAAAACACACACACAAGGACTGTAATAGTTTAGTGTCTTTGGAAACTTGGAATATAATCTTCTAATCGTAGTGAAAGATCTTCAACATCTCCCATAAAGATCTTATTTTTTAAAACCTAAATCCTTTCTTTATATCCTGGGGAAAATAAAACATAAAATGGTGAGCTCAAATGATCAATAAGGGTAATCAAAAGAAATATCAATCACGTCATATTCATAAGAACATATCTTTTGGAAATCATAACCTTCAAAAGAGATCATGATTTCATTACATGGGATAACTCATAGTAGTGAAATGTAATCCCAATACTCATAACTTAAAATATGAAACATTGTGTAATACACACATAACCATAGAGAATCATTTCTTATTAGTCAAGACTCATTGCCAAGACTATCTTAGTGGACAAAGTCCCTTTCTGAACCGAGTTCACTCCTCGTTTCAGTCCAATTTCACTGAACCTATATAACCTACCATTCCAGCCATGTCTATCTCATGAGATATAAAATCTTTACACAATGCATTGGAGGGAGATATAGGTCCCATCCATCTCTTAATGATACCATTCTTATGTGTGTCACAAAATCATAAACCATACATCATAGCATAACCCATGTAATAAAAATGGGAATCTTAAACATCGTGACATCATAAAACAATTCATATAAGATAATGTAATTAATAAATATAATTCCATCACAACATAATAAAATCAATTTAATAATAGGGATACAAACAGAACCCTTTATTATCTTAGATGGAAAATAATTTTGATAAAACACTTGAACTCCATTCTTGGGGAAAATATCCTTTCTGCTTCAAAAACACATTTCCTTTCTTAACATGACATAAAATTCTAAACTAAAAGAAGTTGATTAAAAATAAACATGAAAACATATAAAGGAAGATTCTTGGAAATAATGTTTTAAAAATCCATTCATGTCGTATAAGTTAAAAAAAACATTCTTCGTACTTTTGTCGGAAAAGTCAAAAAGTACCTCGTATAAGAAACGAAAAAAATATTCCTTTCATATCTTTTACTAAAAACTCAAAGAAGGGTAAAATTGGATATAAACTATTGTAGAAGGATATAAATATTACATATTGAGGAAACATGGATGTGGATGATAAAATACACCGCAGTAAATACCCAAGTATAAAAAATATCAGATAAAAATGAGATTGTGACATTTCCCTTACCTTAGGTCCGATTTGCATTGTAAGTGTCAAAAACTCCTGTATAATGATTTAAATAATGTTGTTGACTTATTCCAGAATCATAATTATTGTTATGATATCATATATGGTAATATTATTAGCTTATTATTAGTAATATTTCATTACTACTTGTTATTCGGGTGTTTATTACTTTTTTGTTCTTATGCATGTTTGTTGAATAAATTCTTATTCTTCTCTTTGGGTTATAGATACCTTATTTACAGAATGGTATTATTGTAATTTATATCATATTAATTCATTCAATTCATTTATATAATCATTATTCAATGAAGATCATGTAGAAAGAATCACATCACATCATGGAGACGGTATTTTGTACGTACGCACGAGCGATGATATCGTTCCCATGATCGTGGAATTGTATTGGAGTGTATGTATACTATTTCAGAATTAATATTAATTTTTAATAGTCATATATAGTAATTATTTACACCATTATACCCATCCATGTAAGGTGGTGGTGGAAAAAATATTACACTATGGCGTGGAGACGGTATTCCGTACGTACGCACGCACGGTGATTTCTTTTTCCGTAGGATGGATAGATGGTGAAATAGGGTTTTTTCATACTTATAATAACATATCAGTATATGAGTGATACTTATGTTATTACTTAATATTGAAACAACTAAAGAAGAAGAAGTGGAAGTAGAAATAAAGATGAAAGAATCGTTAACAGAAATTACCTCTTCTTTGAAGCGCCTCTTTGAGACCTCCTCTTAGGGCACTAAAATTGGTCTTTGAGGAAGACCAGAACCTCTAGGATGTTTCTAGGGAAGTGGAAAAGATAATATAACAGGGTTTGGCCGAGATTGAAGGCTCAAAGTGGTGTCAGGAAGAGAGGGAGGCAGTGCCCTTTTATAAGGGAAGAGAGGGGCACCTTTGGAATAACTAAAACTATTATTTTATTATAAAGCCAAATTCAGTTTTATATAGCTCCAAATAGATTTATTTGTAATATAAGTTGGGTATGGGTCGAAATCCTCTCATCCAATATAATTTAGACATGTTTAGGTTCCTGTTTTAACCTTATCATTTATATTTAACTTGAAGTTAGATAATTTTACTTTTATCGTGTCTTCTTGTGTTCTTATACAATAAAGTTAATAATCATACTATAAGAATCCAAACGAACCCCGAGTTGTTTATTATTAATATATATAACCGTATCTAAGTCATTTGGCCGATCCTTAGATTTTTAGGAATAAAATAACAATTAATAATATAATATTTGTTTTAAAAAATATTTTATGTCAATTTTGACACTATTTAGTAATTGATTTTTTTAAAAATCATAACAGAATGATTAGTTCGAAAAAATTTAATTAAATCAATACTGACATGTCATATTAACCTATAAAATTGGTTTAATTCATAAAAAGCCTTAAATTACATTTATTTGGGTATTTATAACATCAATTATGTCAATATTTCATTAATAAGACAATTACTGCATCATCTTTCTATCATAATAAATGATAATTATTTAATACCTAAAAATTCTAAATAAATTCCTATGATGTAGATAATTGTATTAGCTTTCTTGAGACTATTCATGTTCGAAGTTCCATGAAGTGTATCACTAATGTAAAATTATTATACTTATAAGATTTTAGAAACTGACATGTTGTCACATTCTTTGGTTTTAATAATAATTAAATTATTTTCATGGAACAAATTCCATTAAATGAATCTAATACAACCCTTAGGTGATATGGGTCGACTTTGAGTCATCCAATAGGATTTTGACATGTGTTAGGGTAATTTTAAATATTATATTTACCCTTAATTACCCGATTTACCTTTAATTATTGTAAATTAAATTTACCGTAGATACTATTCATAATTCCCATAAATAAAAAGTAGCTTATTAACATAATTTGGATCAACTGATTCCAAATATTGAATCCATTTTTCCAAATTTAATACACCGAAGTTGCAGAAATTAAATTAATATTAATCCCGTTGTCGAAAGATAACGGGGTTTTCTTTAAAACATTGCAAAAGATTGAACTGATTTATCCTACGAATTCAAGGTAGAATCAATGCTAATGACATAAATTATATTAAATGGTAAAAATATATTAAATTTATACTTTAAAACAATTCAATATTATAATTTTACCATATAAATTATTTCGATGAAAAAGTTGTTTTTAATTAAAATATAGCGTGTTTTTACTATTCATCAAAATATGAAAGTTACCAGAATGATATGAAAATTTATCCGAAGTAAATTTTTATTTCATGATTCAAAATAAGAGTTTTATTTTTGTTAAATTGAACTTATAAACATGTAAAAAACTAGATTTAATGTGGGTGCGCCATCAAAAGGCGGCAAAACTGCATTTTTTGAAAAATATTTATTTTACCCGAAAAATTTATTTTGTTATTATACCATGTTTTAGAAAATGTGTAAGACGAATAATAATGTTATAATATTCAAAATTTAGTTAATACTATTCATAATGGCTAGTTCATAAAAATATTATAATAATATTTCGTTGTTTAGTAAAACCTGGTATTGTGTATAACCCATGCTATCGAGGAAGGTCGCGATTGCATGTAATTCAAGCCAAGTCAGGGTTGTGTGCAGTGCAAAATTCTTCGTTGTTTCGTATAACAGAATCCAACCATATTTCATTTATACATTGAATATATATATATATACACTCAATGTTGCGTAGAATAACTATTATCAAAAATGTGTGTAACACGATCCACGAATAGTGTTGCGTATACTACAAGCTAATACGGTGTTGCGTATAGCGCAAGGTAACCATGGTGTAGCATACAAGACAATACATTAAAGAAATTAAAAGAATATTTTTCATAAAATCTTGGGGTGTTAAATTCTACCCCCCTTAAAATGAATTTCTCCCTCGAAATTCGTCGGTGTTATAAATGGTTTACTATTCGAATGTTTCATTAATAGAAACCCACATCAGAAAAAGGAATAACAAAACCAATCTTTAAAAACAAAAGTATGAAATGTAATGGTTACCCGAATAAAATAATCACTGTGTTTCCACATATGTGAAAATATGGATATGGAAGAGAAATCTAACCATCATGTTCTGATGGAGAGTGGTAGATAAATGGCTATGGAAAACCCAGCAATCACAAAGCCATAAATTTGTGATGATCTAAGGTACCATCTGATTCATCATATATAAGAGCACTAGAACAAAGTTTTTGGTTTTCATGATTATTTCCCTACTGTTGATGAAATTGGAATTAGAAAAAATACTTTTTTGATTTTGGTATAGTCTCACCATTTTTCGTTATTTGGAAAATTTCCACTTCATCTCTTAATGAAATTAAGTTGAATTTGTCATTTGTGATGTGTTAGCAGATCATGTGATAGAATGATGGGTCATTCCATCTGTCTCAAACAAAAGGTTAGAAAAGTTATCAAAAAATACAAAAGTCCATCTATTGTGAGATTAATAATATATGGTTCCTAAAATGAACTTATACTTCATATATCATACCGCTTAATAAAATAAAACTAGTTTCTACTAACTAGGGACTTCCTGTAGGCCAGTGGTAGGCGATAAAGGCCAGTCGCACTTCGGTTGTTGGTTCGATTCCTACGACCTTGTCCGACGCGATGGGCTGTCACCCGTCCTGCAGGTTGTCCTTTTTCTAAAACTATATTACTACAACATCCCATCAATAATATTGAAGAAACTTCTATCCATAAACAATACTAACTTATGTCCAACATAATCCATTCCAATCTTTAGGCTTATCCATAATACTGCAGTCCATTCTCATAATATAGTGAAAACGATTACCAGAGATTTAATACCATCTTCGATCCCCATATATCATAAGATATGTCTTGTTGGTCACATTCCAAACGTTCAAAGGCCTTAATCATGTATTCTCTTGAATACCCATTGAACCTTAGGGAAAACATGAATCTAGTTAAAAGTTAACACTTTACACATACCAAAATCCTCAAAATTCTATATACTCAAACCATGATATCACTTAGTACTTATATCAATCATGAGCTCATGAATACTATCAAACATATTAGATTCTATTTATCCCTTCATTATGTGCATATCATCTGCTTTCCAAAAATATTTCAAACACTTTTCATGGTTACCGATGCCATAGAATTATTGAAAACCACAATAGACTAAAACATAAATATTCCAATATTCCACGATACTATATACATCATTATTTTGGAATCCCATTACATAAACACTTAATCATTCCACCACATCGTTGTCATATTAAACATCTCCAATGGTGATCACATGTGACTTCCCTTTGTCCTTTTCCTTAAGTGGTTGCTCATGTCGAACATCACTAACACTTGGATTAGGGCATTTATTAGCATAATTCCCCATTTCCTTGCACATGAAGCATTGAAGTGCATTAGGTTCATTCTGTCTATCCCTTCCTTTGTTTGCATCATTAGGAATCTTCTTCCCATCATTGCGGCATTCAAATGCCTGATGACCTTCCTTTCCACATCTGAAACATTTACCTGTCCCTTTAAGACAATCTCCACCATGATTCTTTCCACACTTTGAGCATAAGGAAACATTCATCTTCTTTTCACCATTATTCTGAGATTTCTCCTTGAACTCCATCTTTTGTTTCTTGTCAAAACTATGAGATGGATAAGTAACACCAACTTCCATTTCTACCTTGATATCACAACACACAATTTCTTCATAGCTACTGAAGTCTCTTACAGCTAATGCCTTTCGAAGATTTGGTTTTAAGCCACTAAAGAATCGATCAACTTTACTTTCAGGTTGGATGATAAATCCAGATTCATACCTTGAAAGCCTTGTAAAATTCGCTTCGTATATACCAACAGATTCATCATCCTTTTGCTTTAGTTCAAGAAACATTTTCTCCAACTTTGTTCGAAGAATACGAGGGAAGTACTTATTGAAAAATAATTTCTTGAACTCGTCCCATTCCATGGACTCAATTTCATCTCTTTGCCTCGTATTCTTGATAATATTCCACCACTGATCCACTTCACCTTCCAAACGATATACTGATAAAATTACTTTATCATGTTCAGAACATTGAAGAACTAAAAATATCTTTTCAGTGGTACTGATCCATTATTCAGCAACAAGTGGATCAGATGACCCACTGAAAGAAGGTGGGTGTTGCCTCATGAAGGACAAAATAGAATGTTGTTCCCTTCTCTGCTCATTTGGAAGTCTATAATGATTCATATCTTGTGTAAGTATAGCAATAAGATTTTTCACTCCATCTCCCATAACATTTGTTTGTTCAGGAGGACAATCATTGCATTTTCCATTAAATTGATCAACATGGTTCCTTCGGGTTCCAGCCATCGTCTAAAACCAAAAAAGAATATTGTGAGAGGAAAAAATAATGCTAGGGAAAACAACATAATAAAAGGGGAGTACCTTTAATATCTAACATCTTAGGTTTAATTCTATGATCGTTAGCATAATTCTAGTACTATAACCTATACATATACGTAACCTTAGGGACATCCCTAGACATACCTTACAAATATCTCTAGGGATCTCACTAAAGTTCTCGCATCTTAGTTTCCAAAGGTTAACTAAACCTTTCCTCTGATACCAACTGTAGAGACCCGAAGCATAACGTACATAGACATTACATTACTTTTGCAGAATACATAGTACATAACAGAAACACACACATAAGGACCGTAATAGTTTAGTGTCTTTGGAAACTCGGAATATAATCTTCTAATCGTGGTGAAAGATCTTCAACATCTCCCATAAAGATCTTATTTTTTTAAACCTAAATCCTTTATTTATATCCTGGGGAAAAGAAAACATAAAAGGGTGAGCTAAAATTCTCATTAAGGGTAAACAAAAGAAATATCAATCACGTCATATTCATAAGAACATATCTTTTGGAAATATTAACCTGCAAAAGAGATCATGATTTCATAACATGGGATAAATCATAGAAGTGAAATTTAATCCCAATAATCATAAATTAAACATGAAACTTTTTGGAATACACACATAATCACAGAGAATCATTTCTTATTAGTCAATACTCATTGCCAAGACTATCTTAGTGGACAAAGTCCCTTTCTGAACCGAGTTCACTCCTCGTTTCAGTCCTGTTTCACTGAACCACTATAACCTACCGTTCCAGCCATGTCTATCTCATGAGGTATAAAATCTTTACCCAATTAATTGGAGGGATATATAGGTCCCACCCATCTCATAATGATACCATTCTTATGTGTGCCACAAAGTCATAAACCATACAACATAGCATAACCCGTGCAATAAAAATGGGAATCTTAAACATCGTGACATCATAAAACAATTCATATACGATAAAGGAATTAATAAATATAATTCCATCACAACATAATCAAATCAATTTAATAATAGGGATAGAAACAGAGCCCTTTATTATCTTATCTGGAAAATAATTTTGATAAAACACTTGAACTCCATTCTTGAAGAAAATATCCTTTCTGCTTCAAAAATTCTTTTCCTTTCTTAACATGTCATACAATTATAAACTAAATGAAGTTGATTAAAAATAAACATGAAAACTTGTAAAGGAAGATTCTTGGAAATAATGTTTTAAAGATCCATTCATGTCGTATAAGTTAAAAAAAACATTCTTCGTACTTTTATTGGAAAAGTCAAAAAGTACCTCGTATGAGAAACAACAAAAAGATTCCTTTCATATCTTTTACTAAAAACTCAAAGAAGGGTAAAATTGGATATAAAATATTTTAGAAGGATATAAATATTACATATTGAGTAAACATGGATGTGGATGATAAAATACACCCCAGTAAATACCAAAGTATAAACAATCTCGGATAAAAATGAGATTGTGACATTTCCCTTACCTTAGGTCCGATTTGCTTTGTAAGTGTCCAAAAATTCTGTATAATGATTTAAATAATGTTATTGACTTATTCCAGAATCATACTTATTGTTATGATATCATATTTGGTCATATTCTTAGCTTATTATTAGTAATATTTCATTACTACTTGTTATTCGGGTGTTTATAACTTTTTTGTTCTTATGCGTGTTTGTCGAATAAATTCATATTCTTCTATTTAGGTTATAGATACCTCATTTACAGAATGGTATTATTGTAATATATATCATATTAAGTCATTAAATTCATTTATATAATCATTATTCAATGAAGATCATGTAGAAAGAATCGCATCACATCGTGGAGACGGTATTCCGTACGTACGCACGCGCGATGATATCGTTCCCATGATCGTGGAATTGTATTGGAGTGTATGTATACTATTTCAGAATCAAAATAAATTTTTAATAGTCATATATAGTCATTATTTACACCATTATACCCAGCCAAGTAAGGTGGTGGTGGAAAATAGATTACACCATGGCGTGGAGACGGTATTCCGTACGTACGCACGTGCGGTGATTTCTTTTTCCGTAGGATGGATAGATGGTGAAATAGGGTTGTTTCATACTTATAATAACATATCCGTATATGAGTGATACTGATGTTATTACTTCATAATGAAACAACTAAATAAGAAGTGGAAGTAGAAATAAAGATGAAAGAATCGGTAATGGAAATTACCTCTTCTTTGAAGCGCCTCTTTGAGACCTCCTCTTAGGGCACTAAAATTGCTCTTTGAGGAAAACCAGAACCTCTAGGATGTTTCTAGGGAAGTGGAGAAGATAATTTTTCAGGGTTTAGCCGTTCTTGAAGGCTCAAAGTGGTGTGAGGAAGAGAGGGAGGGGGTGCCCTTTTATAAGGGAGGAGATGGGCATCTTTGGAATAACTAAAACTATTATTTTATTATAAAGCCAAATTCGGGTTTAAATAGCTCCAAATTGATTTATTTTTAAGATAAGGTGGGGATGAGTCAAAATCCTCTCATCCAATAGAAGTTAGACAAGTTTAGGTTCCTATTTTAACCTTATAATTTATATTTAACTTTAAGTTAGATAATTTTACTTTTACCGTGTCTTCTTGTGTTCTTATACAATAAAGTTAATAAACTCACTATAAGAAGCCAAATGAACCCCAAGTTGTTTTTTATTAATTTATATAACTTTATCTAATTCATTTGGCCGATCCTTAGATTTTTAGGAATAAAATAACAATTAATAATATAATATTTTTTTAAAAACTATTTTATGTCAATTTTGACACTATTTAGTAAATGATTTTCACAAAAATCATAACAAAATTATTTGTTCGAAAAAAGTAAATTAAATCAATACTAACGTGTAATATTAACCTATAAAATTGGTTTAATTCATAAAAAGTCTTAAATTTCATTTATTTGGGTATTTATAACATCAATTATGTTAATATTTCATTAATAAGACAATTACTGCATCATCTTTGTGTCATAATAAATGATAATTATTTAATCCCTAAAAATTCTAAATAAATTCCTATGATGTAGATAATGGTATTATTTTTCTAGAGACCATTAATGTTCGAAGTTTCATGAAGTGTATCACTAAATTAAAATTATTATACTTATAATATTTAAGAAAGTGACATGTTGTCACATTCTTTGGTTTTAATAATAATTAGATTATTTTCATGGAAAAAAGTCCATTAAATGAATCTAATCCGACCCTTAAGTGATATGGGTCGGCTTTTAGTCATCTAATAGGATTTTGACTTGTGTTAGGGTAATTTTATAATATTATATTTACCCTTAATTACCCGATTTACCTTTAACTATGGTAAATAAAATTTACCGTAGTAACTATTCATAATTCCAAAAAATAAAAAGTAGCGTATTAACATAATTTGGATCCACTGATTCCAAATATGGAATCCAATTTTCCAAATTAAATACACAAAAGTTGCAGAAATTAAATTAAAACTAATCCCATTGTCGAAAGAAAACATGTTTTTCTTTAAAACATTACAAAAGATTGAATTGATTTATCCTACGAATTTAAGGTAGAATCAATGGTAATGACATACATTATATTAAATGGTAAAAATATATTTTATTTATAATTTAAAACCATTATATATTATAATTTAACAATATAAATTATTGCGATGAAAAAAGTTGTTTTTAATTAAAATATAGCGTGTTTTTACTATTTATCAAAATATGTAAGTTACCAGAATGATATGAAAATTTATCCAAAGTAATTTTTTATTTCATGATTCCAAAGAATAACTATATTTTGGTCAAAATGAACTTATAAACATGTCAAAAACTAGATTTAAAGTGGGTGCGCCATCAAAAGGCGGCAGAACTACATTTTTGGAAAAATATTTATTTTACCCGAAACAATTATTTTGTTCTTATACCATGTTTTAGAAAATGTGTAAGAAAAATAATAATGTTATAAGATTCAAAACTTAGTTAATACTATTCATAATGGCTAGTTCATAATAATATTATAATAATATATTGTTGTTTAGTAAAACCCGGTTTTGGGTATAACACACGCTATCGAGGAAGGTCATGATTGAGTGTAATTCAAGCCAAGTCAGGGTTGCGTGCTGTGCAAAAATCCTTTGTTGTTTCGTATAACAGAATCCAACCATATTTATTTTATACATTGGATATATATATATATACTCAATGTTGCGTAGAATAACTATTATCAAAATTGTGTGTAACACGATCCAAGAATAGTGTTGCGTATACTGCAAGCTAATACGGTGTTTCGTATAGCGCAAGGTAATCTTGGTATAGCATACTACACAAGACATTAATGAAATTACCATATTATTTTTCATAAAATCTCAGGGTGTTACAATTATTTTATAACATTTAATTTTCATTAAAAAAATAACAAAATTTTTATTCTATCCAATAAAAAAATCCACATTCAGTTATCTCATTGAAATGGGAAAAAATATACGTATCATTTGAAAACATTTAAAAACATGAAATTCACATAACTATGGGAGAAGAATAATTTTTTATAAAACCATATTAACATTTAGAGATATCTCTATAATAAAAAAGGACATGATTATAGAAAAATAAATTTCTGCCTTTTGCAATAAAAACATTTTTTTGCACATAGGTAAATATAGTCTTAAGTGACATACAAAAATGTTAAAAAGAATAATTTTGAAAATTATATTAATGATTCAAGGGTAGTTAAAAATTCAATTTGAAATTAATTTAAGAACATTTTTGAAACATTTCCATGAAAATATTTTTTTATGAGAATGATTTTGATAGTAGAATTTTTAAACAAGGTTTTTAAAAAAACATTACAATTTTGTAAACTTTTAAATAAAAATCACATTGAAGAAGATAAATTTAAAATTATTTGAATAAAAAAATGAATTTCAGTAAATAAATTTTAAAATAAATCCATATTTAACTATATATAACACATAAAATTAAACATGATTCAAAACACCCCTAAGTCACAAAGAAAGGAAATTGAGATGAGAACTCGTTGTACACTGATTCTATCTCCCCACATAAATTAATTAATTACATTATAGTAAAGAAATATTTAATATTTAATTTATAAATAACCTTATTTATATTAATTCTATGATTTATATTTTTTACAAGTTTCAATTTTGTTACTAAAATGTTTAGATAGAAGATTGATGTTTTGAGGGAGTATGTTTTAGAAGTCAAAAATGTCATTTATAGGATGACTAAGGTTAACGGGGTAATTATTATATCATGTTTAACATATTAATTATGAATTAATTTTCATGTCTATCAGTTAAATATCATTTAGAACCATTTATGAATTGAATATATAACTAATGAATCACATCTCTATTTTGAGGTTGCAGTCCACACACACACATTAGAGACGTTATCATTTTCCCAAAAATGAAAGTGTATGAAATTATGTAATTTTTTCTCTTTAAAGAATCATAATTAAGTCATGAGTATAATATATATTAATTAAAACCATCCTTATAACCATTATTTTTATATAATTAATAAAAAACATCTCATAAAAGATGTGGTATTCCCCATATATGCATGAGTGATATTCTATTTTTACATTAGGAATTAAAAGGGGATGAAAATGAGTTACACCATAAAAATAGTAACATTAAAATATATTTGTGATACTTATGTCTTTATAGTACTGTGTTTACATGATAATCAATAGAGGTATAATAAGAAATAAACATAAAAATACTTTGTTAAGAGTTACACGTCTTTTTTAAGAAACAAGCTTTATTTTACATATTAAGATTTCATGGTTGAAATTTCTAGAAATCCAAATTCTTCTAGGACATGGGTATGAAGGTTGAGAATGATGTTTTGTAGATATTTTTTGAGATAAATGTCTAAATATTTATTAGAAGGTAAGAAAAATGCATTCCTTATTATTAGAGAGGTGGTTGTCAATCTTGTATGTATATGAAAAAATAATATATAAAATGTGTATATGTCATGTGAAATTGATTCAAAGTTCAATATATTATATTATAAGTAGGAAATGTTATAAATATAATAACCAAAAAAATTTAGATATTTTTTGATTTAATTTTAGACTTTATACTTTGTTTTCACTCCCTTATTATCTCTTTTTAACCTCAACTGAAGCAATAAATTTTACCATAATTAATGTCCGTGGTTGTAAATTAAAAAAAATGGAAAATGTATGAAACATGTATGATAATATTGAAAGTTTCACATCCATAGAGTTAATACATGACTTTCAAAATTTTAAAATGATATAAAAATAATTTAATAACATTAAATAAGTAGATAATAATGTTTTACTTTTAGAGAAAAGAATTTTCTAGATTATTACAATAAATATTTTTATCTAAAGAAGGTGTTATATGGGTTGATGAAATAAAAACACCATGTTTTTGATGAGTTGATCAGTTTTGGATGAAGCTTAGGTTCCAAAATGGTGGAGTTAATTACGATCTATTTGTCAAGAAATAGTGTAATCAAAGGATAATGATTCTATCGTGTGTCAATAATATAATATGGGAAGTATCAAATGAATAACACTTTAAATATTTATATAATTCATCAAATGTGAGTTCTAAATGGAAATTTTTGGATAGATAATTTTTGTATTAGATACATGTTATATAAGGATGGAATGGTTCATTCAGTTCTGAAACTAAATATGCTAATGAGGTTTAGTGAATGTGTGGATTGGAAAATTAAAAGGAGAAGAAAAATATAGTTGATAACTAGATGATATTTTCAATGGAATAATAGGTAAATTAAATTAATGTCATATAATATTTTCAGATCATTGGAAGCTTGTTTTATTTAACATTGACATCACTAGATATTGTGTTTTCCACATGATAGTTGATACTGTATCGAAGTAACTCCAATAAAATCCAAAAACATAGAGTGAAATAAAAATTTAGTATATCAAAGGCATAATGAATTTTAGGATTTATTATAATGAAAAATATCATAAAGAGTTATTGGGTATTATAAATGTATATTGCATAAGTTCGTCAGATGAAATAAAAATTGCATCTGGTGTTGTATTCAATTTAGTTAGATTTTGTATTTCATTGACGAGAAGTAAATAAGATTTTATATTCTTTATCAATAAAAATATGAATAAAATTTTTATACTAAATATTTAATTCAATTATTATGGATGAATAAAAATATTGAATATATGAGATTTGAAGTTAAATAAATAAATAGAATACATTTTTATAATACAAGAGATCTAAATCATAGAAAATGTCATATTATTTACTCTTGGGTGAAGCACATTGAAATAAAATATAACTATTACAAAGATAAAGTGGAACATGGGGTTACGAAGATAGAGTATGTGCATATTGAAATTATTGTTCTAGAAATTATAGAAATTTCTTTACATAAGGATGAATTTAAAAGACATCGATTGACTCTTGGAGTCCAACTAACTCCCCAAACATGAATAGTGAGGATGTGGGACCTCATATCTCTGAGTAATGGTTTGTTTTTCCAAATTTTAAGATATATATTCTTCTCCATGTTTCACATAAAAATTGGTTGAAATTTAGGTTCCATTAAAAAAGGGGAAATGTCTATGATATTGAATGAGGGACAAGATGACAAGGAACAGGGAAACTCGAGGAGTTTTTCAAATCATATGATATAGAAGAAGTCAATTTCCTTAAGATTATTCACCAAAGGATTTGTTGATTCAAATTAATAACAATGTTTTGTGAAATAATGTGGTATTATATTATTCCATAAGCTGTTTAATAGTTGGATTAATTACCAATAAAATTTATAAATTTGGATTTGTTATAAAAAATATTTGAAAGAAAGAAATCCTCATAATGTGCTATATATAATAAATTAGTCCACTGATGAAAATTTTATGATACTATAATTTTTAATTCTGATCATGGATCATGTTGGATTAGATTACTTATTATGTAAATCATTGATAAATTTTTGCGTTGCATAGTGATAATGGTGGCTCTGGATGTAGGTATTTTTATGTATGTCAATAAACATTTTTATGAACTTTTGAAGTGTTTTAAACAAACCAAATGGTGGATATTATTCGAAAATATCCATATCATAACTATTTTAAGGTGTCTTGGATGATTTATCTTATCAAAAATTATAAAAGTTCTTTTATATTATTTTTTATAAATTTAGTGTTTTAAGGTGGATAAATTTTCCAGTTTTTTACAAAATTTTGGGCATAAAATTTTAATGTTGGCTTTGTGGATATGATATGATTCCAAAAAAAATTCCTATACTGCATAAAAAAATTGTACTAACCTAACATGAGCTATTGAATTGGGAATGAAACAGAATTTCATGTTATGATAAGAAGATTTTAATTTTCAGATGAATGGTGGTGATTTTGAGGCCACCGTAAAGAGTGATCATCATCCATGAAAGGCATATATTCAGAGAATACAATAAGGGAATTCATTCTCTATGTTAATCGAATATCAGGTAATATATATGGTATAGGAAGATACAGAAAGGTATCATATGTAATTATGATTTGATGGTTTTTTGGGGTTTATTACCTATTTAAAGGAGGCCTAATCACTTCATTTAGAAAATATTGAATTTCCTTGGAGAGAATAATCACTAGATTATTTTATATAAGTCTAGAAGTGATGTTTCTTTAAGAAATGTAGTTTTTTAAGGGATTGATGATCAAGAATTAATTTGAATTCATGAATGAGTGTTAGTTTGTGGTTCTTTATAGTTTAAAAAAGAGATTTTGTTTTTAGAGGAATCCAAAAATGAATCCAAGGATGTTTTTGATGCACTCATGTTAGGTGCATGATGCTAAAATTCGAAACCAAGTACAAACCACCTGATGTTAAATTTCACAGTTGATATCCCAGTTTCATGAAGCAAAACTACATGAACACATATTTAATACATGAACATTAACTACACAACTAATGTCCCAGTCTCATGATGGTAAAAATTATGACCAAATCATACTCACAATACATTAAACTAATCAAAAATATACTTAATATGTGATGTTAATATGGATGAAACATTTCCTAGTCACATTATGGTAAAACTATGCAGTATCTCTATATCATGGAGACATTTTCATCATCAGGTGGGAATTATAGTTTATATAATTACCACTGATACAACAAAATCTCGATCAAAACTATATAAAAAAATCACCAATACCCCTAAAATGATTGCTGAGGGAGTAATAAAACATTTTTTTCACACCGAGACACATGGATCGTGGTTTCAAGGATAATTTTTTGAATGCCAAACACTGTAGAACATATGAATAATGTTCATATCCTTACTAGCTCAAACAAATTTTCTATCATTTCCATGCAGTAAGTGTGGGGAATGTATAGATCCAAATACACATTCATAAAGTCCATTGACATATTATGAAAGAACAAAGATGACATGAGTGGGAATATACCCCCATTTTAGTCAGACATAGACCAATATATGGTGGAATTTGAGACATAAATCCATATAACCCATTTGAAACCGAGTCGAAGTGCTAGTGCTTTGTGATAGAAATAGAGGAGATTTTCCAACATATTGTAGTGAATATTTAGGGATAAAAATTTATTCCTATCCTCATATCCAATGTAATAAACCAATTTGATATGTATGAACAAGTGTTTACTTTAGAGAAAGAACATTTTTTTTCTCCCAAATAGGTGGATTATCAACATATTTAGGTAAAGGTGGAAGTATAGGACTATGCTCATATCCCAATTCTGGCTAGGACACATCAAGTGAGAGTGGAACATTCCATGAGACATGTAACACCCGATAATGATAAAGGGTTAAATAAAGAAATGATATGACAGATGTCAATAAGGTACACCTTCCTTTAGAGATCCTACTAGATAATAACTCCATTGTTAAACGTGTTTGTCCTGGAGTAGTGATCTGGATGGGTGAATTTCTTGGATGTTTCCTAGGGTGTGTGTGAGTGAGGAAAATGCACACTTTAAAGGATATGTTCTGGTCTCTTGTGGATGTCATTAGTCAGATGACCTCTTCGGGCACATTGGTGGGTCCCTTGAGGGGGGAGTGTTTGTGAGGTAACATGTGGTACCTGGTGGGCTAGGACCCGAAAACCATGTTAAGGTGGGGTGTCTATGTTATCTATGGGGCCCAGTTGTTACATTTGGTATCAAAGGTGGTAACAAACCTTAAGTGTGGTAAACATCATGGGTTGGGATGTAGAGCCCCCAATGAGGATGTTGTGCTCTAACGGATGGGTGAATGCAACACCCCATAATGTTAAAAGGTTAAATGAAAAAATTATATGACTTATTTCAACAAGGTGAACCTTCATTTTTTATGGGCCTACTAGATTCGAACACTATAGTTAAGCAAAATTTTCTTGGATTACTGATCAGGATGGGTGAACATCTGGGAAGATTCCTAGGGTGTGTGTGAGTAAATAAAAAACACCATGGAAAGGTCTTGTGTTGTCTTGTGGGGACTTTCATTAGTCATATGACCTGTTCAGGCACATGGGTGGTCCCCATGGTGGGGACCAAGTGTCTACAGGGAAACTGGTGATACCTGGAGGGCCAAGACCTGATGACTATGTTAATAATGGGTGTCTTTAATACCTGTGGGGTCGATTTTTTGTAAGACATGCTCATATTACTATAAAAAATGATCAGTGGAAGACTCCAAAGGCTCACAAATTGGATCCTACCCAATTTCTAAACATGGATCACCAAGTGAGAGCAGAACATGCCATAGGATAACATCATATTTCTATCAACAAATACTAGTGGTAGAATCTAAATCCTTAGGATCATGTTCATATCCCTATTCTAATCAT
This sequence comes from Viscum album, assembly GCA_963277665.1. Lineage (NCBI taxonomy): Eukaryota > Viridiplantae > Streptophyta > Magnoliopsida > Santalales > Viscaceae > Viscum > Viscum album. The sequence continues at coordinate 2,094,233,002 of OY728152.1, forward strand.
GTCCCACCAAGTGAGAGAGAAACATGCCCCAGTACAGGCTCATGTTACTACCAATGAATCTACTCAAAATATTCCAATAGCATACAATAGAATGATCATACCCCATATCCCATTCTGTAGATCTGTTTCCATATTCTAATGGGGAATTCATACATGAACTAGGTTCATATCCCCATTTTATCCAGGATTGATATGTATATTATGATAATAACCTATAGGCATGCTCATATCCTTGCAAAAAATACAAAATATTATCCAAATACTCTACCAGCTTCTCAGTAGTGGGCTCATATCCCTTCATCACTAAGTGGTTATCAATATATTTTGATACCTTTCATGAAGCATGAATTTAACCAATATCAATCCCAAAAGGATGGTCAAAATATTTTTGTTACAATGCAATATTTGGTTCATATACCTTATCTTCTCAATTCAAGTGTCCTTGATGTTGTTCAAGACACATTCTCAACACCCTAAGGGTCCTTTGACTCTTAAAATGAAGTAGACGGTGGTCATTATGGTGATATTACACCTCATGGTAGTGTGGAGAATGAAAATAGGTACCCTACTCCTAACATCAGCCGTTGAAAATCTCAACTTATTGATATCTATAATGGACAACGAAATCTACTCCTTTCATAAAAACCTTCATATATAGAGGTCATAAAAAACCATCCATATTAATATAATTAGGTGATTAAAAGACCATTTTGAACCATATATAGTTCCCAATCAACCGTCAAAATCACTTCAGTCTGGTTAGTAGGTGAACTAGAGAGGCATCCTTTATGGCTTGACCAGGTAATGACATACAGCCTTGATGAAGAAGAGGCTCACATAGAGATATGGAGTGTGTTAGCCTAAAAAGCCTCTAAAACAAGTTCAAACTTGTTGAAACTTCTAGTTATGATATCCCAAATATATTAAAATGATATTTATTACATTGCATATTCATTAATATTTTAGATAATTATTAGATATTGAAGGATAGACACCAACCTTATTAGTTATATGAGGGTCAAATCCATTTAAAAATACACTCTATTGTTATTATTACATGAAATCGTCGTATGTAGCTCGATACCTAAGTTCATCAGAGAATACAAAAAATTATGTCGTGTTTTCTCAGAAACATTTCAACTATTTTAATGATTGGAAATGTCATATTAGGCTATTTTATTCAATGATAAGGAAATTATGAATTTATTCTGAGATGTTTATTCATCGTGGTGATAAGGATGTGATTATTAAATTCATAAATCAACATAGATATGTGTTCCCTTGAAATTGCACTTAAATTCCATGTTTGAACCTCAATGTAGTTATGCATCACTATATATTACTCGATGACCATCAAGGCTTCTAGAAATAATCTTGGAGAATGAACCCATCCCATGATAAAACATCCTAGTTGCATGACATTAAACTAAAAAAATACATCCTAATGACACAATGTTAATAATTATGGAACATATCATGACTGCATGATATTAAAATGTATAGGAGACAACCTCCCCATATGATAATAAAATATATGGATAGAATCATCTTACTGATGATTCATTATAAATTATTAAGATTTATTGAAATGTGGAATGAAGTTCCCTTATCCCTGTGGTTGAATCAAATCCATATAGCGAATCTCCAATATAAGAACTATATGTGGCTTGATTCATATTATCATATGATTTATAGTGACACTTAGATCTAAATTCCTAGGCCCAACCAAAGTATACTTTACAAATTCATAAAAAATTAGACTATGTGATAGTGGATAAGCCTTATTTTCTATATAGGGTGTAAATTATCTATATTTCAAGACATTAAACTACAATACTTATGTCCTCACCACAAGATTCTAAACTAAATTGTCTCTCTGGACAATGTGTGGCTAGATTCATTCTATCTTAGGATACATGGTTACATACAAACATCCATTCTTGGGCACATCCATAATATTCATCTACTTTCATGTCATATCTCTTTTTTCCTTACGGCATGATGATAGACTATACAAATGATTTCCTATATGTATGACACTAAGATACATGGTTTTCTAGAATTATGCTTGGGTTGATACTAATTATAATGAGATACATATGGACACCGAGATCATATATATCGGTATATCAACCACATGATAATAATTCCACTATTCCATCTCTAATTTCCTCCATGTCATGAATGGGACCTTCACCATTCCTTGTTTGTCAAAATCATCATGTCTCATATGGTGTTAGGAAGTTTGCTAATGGTTTACCTACATGAATGAGACATATTAGTTAATGATTGTGTTGTTATTGTCTGTGATGGAGGAACTAAAAACTTACACCACAAGTCATTTCCTTATGACATTAAACATCACGATTGATGTCTATTGCCTGACCTAAAAATATGCATTAATATATACCACAATCGAGAGTACCACTACCCTTGGTGTTAGACTCTCAAAAAACCTCCATTAAAGAGATAGATGTGGCTTGATTTCTATCATAACATAATATATATTGATTTCTGGATCTCTAATATTGTTCCCATCTACAACAATCAACAGGAACAATGAACCCTCTATGTATAGTTTAGACCCATGGGTAGAGTTTCAAATTCAATAACTATGTTTTTCTTAATTCTTGTCTTCACATGTTTTGATTTAATGCAAAAGATCTCCAATATCAGGATCAATTTAATAAAAAAAGATAAAAATGCCCCACTCTATATATGTATCATTCATACATAGAGAGATTTTTACTCATGAACTACATGTGTCTTGATTATTGTCATAATAAGATACATAGTGATGAAAGGATATCTAATCGCGGGTCTAGCTAAAATAATCTACTTGATCAATGCCACCCTCTATATACGGGTCAGAGATATGAAGAGTATTTACCATTAAATAACTATGTATGGCCTGATTCCCAATATGACATGATACATAGAGACACTGAGGCCCCCAATACAAGGTTCAACCACAGCATATAAAATATTAAAAATGAACCCTAACTACATAGTTCTAGACCTAATAAGTGAATGTTCATACCACATGATGTAATTCTTACATGAGAAGACAATATTACTTACCCCAAGATGATAAACTATAAGGGAAATATTCTGATTCATGAAATAAAAAATCCATGAAAAACACATCCCCCTTACATGATATTACAATGTGGAGTCCATCACCCATCATCATTCCTTATCGAATAAGCACAAAATCCTGACCCTAGGAAACCATATTATTATCTTCTTTTGTAATCTTATAAGAACCTTAATTCATAAATCACAATTTATTTTCAGAGCACCTCAGGTTTCTATAAAAAAGTCACAACACCTGAGAAGGAAAAGTGTTCTCACTGTTTGACAATGGTTTTGATTCATAAGGGATTTCACCTATAATTAGAGTCATATTGTCTTTATAGAATGTGATTTTCGATTCTTTTGATCATGAAATCACTTTGGCAGGACTTAGAACCAAGTGAGTTCTTGTACATCCCTAGCATTATTGTCCCATATGATTAATCAAGAGCTATTATTATCAATCCATGATTAAAAAAAATTCATCCCTCACTCATAAGGATGTTGGAGTACTCTTGAATTTCGCTATCCTCAATAGGATATTGTGTAACATTCCCATCATAAAAGGTCCACATGAATCCAAAACATAAACTAGATGAACTTTTGTGAAGGCTTTATGACCCTAATCATTATCCCCTGATGGTCCAAATAACAAGACCCCAAAATACTATAGAATGAGTCATAAAACATGTAATGTTAAAAACCCAAGAAGGGTTTCTCGGAAAATAATATGTCAGTACTCTCTATATTCTTTATCTATAGAGTTTAGTAATAATTTATAGCATAAATAAATAAGTATTAGAGATCATGGGTTATAATATAATGTCTTAGTAAAATCTGATCCATGCTCAATAGAACCCTTGGCCTAGGAAGCAGTAATAGTAATGTTTTTTCACATCTTCTAACCATACTAACATGTTAAAAAGGAAGTGATACAACATTTATAGTTCTCCATAACAACTTAAATATTATGTTTTACCTAAATAATACTTTGTGGTTTGAGAACTTTGGGTCACCAAAAACATTTTATGGACCTTGAAAGGAATAGATATATCTAAGTTTGACCATTATATTGAAGAGAATGGGATTGGACCTAACAAACAAAGTCATATTGGCCCTTTATGAATGTATTTACAATCCATAGGATCTTAACCTCACTATAGTGGAACTGAAAACCTAATGGTGTTCTAGGCCATACCCGATATGATTGTCCCATATCATCCTCATATCCCAAAAATTTTGGTCCTTGGATTAAAATCTTCATAACAAAACTATTCAATTAAATTTTTTTCCCTCAATGTTACATCACCGTGTATTATACCCTTGGTCAATAATGGAATGAAAAAATCCATTGCTAATCCTTTTGATGGACCACACAATGTGACTAAAAACCACATGATATGGGGGATGAGCCTCCCATACCAAAATCTAGACTTCCTTTGTATGCAATAACCCTTCCCATACAGTTCTCTTCTCTATACCTTAAATCATAGTACATGTGTTTTAGTCTTAAAAAATTACTCATGGACACCAGAAAAATGTGGGGATAAACTTTACCTAACCATTTAATTATGCCCAATTGGATCATGCATAAGGGATTTAACCTACTAGTTAGAGGATTCTCCTCTTTCTTGGAATGGATCTCTAATACTTATGATCCCCTATTACACTATTGTGGAACAAATCACCTTAAGTTGTTATGGTTCATCCCCAGTATGCTTTCCCCTTTCCACTATTCATCAACCCAATATCTTATTCCTATGGTTTACACAACCCATATTCCAATTATCCAGGTGGATTCAGCTTCCCTATTAATTTTACAAACTATGAATACCTCTTACAAAATCATTCATTAACTATGGGAAAGAGTGGGAAAACCTAATTTTTACAATGATAGAAATGTATAAGGGCTTTGACATACCAACTAGAGGCATCATATCAATAAAATTGGAGAACTTAAATCCTTGTGATCCCTTGAAACACCACAAATGAACAAAAAAACATAGGGTTTTTTGGGTCATCCATGAAATGTATTCCCTATATTACATATTTATCCATCAAGTCTAGTAAGAAATATGTTAAAATAGATGGAATATTATGGTCTTATATAGAAGACTCTAAACTTCCAGTAATAGAAATCCTACACCATAAGACACTAAACTACCAACAAGAAAACATCTGGGATAAAAGACACTAAAACACCATTAATAAATGGACTGAGCCAAAATACCATAAACAAAAAATATTGTCCATGAACGAGGATCGAAAATTAAAATAATTGAAGATCCAAGATATAAGACACTGAAAAAAATAATATTGGGTCTGATACAAAATACCATAAAATAAAAAAATATAATATCTGAGTGATAAGACCATATTGTAAAAAATATGTTCTTAGCTAAAAGGACCTAAACAATAACAAAAATCTTCCATTCACGATAACCATGAGCTACAGAACATCAATGTTATAGTTTTAATAACTAAAAGAGACAAATTTCTACCCAAGTTGAAAACTAGATAATGGAACACTGGGAAATTGTTGAATCTATGCTCGCTAGACATGCACATTATATTATCTATCCAATACTGAGCACCCATATAATGGAGAAAGAAGAAATCCTTTCGAATATAAACCCTATAAGAGGGAAGTCTTAGAAAAATCTATGTCCACCCCAACTAAGCCTTCCCATACACGGATATTATAAAAAAATAATGCAATATAAGTGAATACATACAAGTATTTTGGGTCCCACCATATGGACTTAGAAAAAATCAAGCTATGCCCACTATGTCCCCTATCATAGGTATAATTTAGACTATTACAAATTTAGTTGGGACACTATACCCAAATTACTCTCATAAATTATTTGATATCAAGACAACTGAAACATTTTTATCAATGATTCATCTCATGGGGTGAGCATTCATAAACATTTATCAGGAGGAATATGTTGTATGTTAAGAACTCAAATATAGTAATTTGGGTCTAATTAATATTACTCAAAATTTGGAAATGATGGATGATCTATGTAACATATCAACCAAAAAATGGGTCCCTTCACATGATGTTGTAAAAAATTAGTGGCATTCCCCTTTCCACAAACAAGCTTGATCTATGTATGTAAATTAATCAAAGAGTTCTTTATCAGTGAACATATGTCCCATGTGCCTGATTTTGATATAAACCATAGTATATTATAGAACTATGAATAGATTGATTCTCATTGACATGGGATATAAAAAAATGTCCAACTACCTTAGTTTATATCCATCCTCATGTTTCTATTCACTCAATCCCTTTTCCATCCTAGAATTTATAAATGTTATGGTTTTAGGTACCCATTCCCCAAGACAAATATACATCCCATCATGGATATATCTAATAAATCAAGGTAAAAATAATCCTTTTGATATATCTTGATATCTATTTGTTGAAAAATTTAAAATAAATCCTCTCATAGGGATCAATATCAAATCCCATAACATGTTTATATATATAGAAAACTGAGCTGTGTTTACCTTATAATCATATATTTTTTTATTCTAGTTCTGTCTAATTTGAAGGGGGAATTATTTTCACACCCATAATTTTATGATATGATTTTTTCCATCAAATATTATTGTGTAGAAAAGAATATGATAAAATATTGATACACTTCACATAGTGGACATGAAGGTTGCATTCTTGATGAATATGAGTTTAGGATTTTCTTTAAAAGGGAATAATTTTTTTTTTCATTTTCTGTATATAATTTACATATAAGATTATTCTTTTTATTTTCAACTTTATTCGATATATCCCTTTTAGTCAAAAAAATGGTCTATATTAGGAAACTGATTACCCATATCAACTATAGAACTTTCAAAAGTCTGTTCAATAGTGCTGATGGAGCCAACTAGCTATCCAATGAAGTAGTGTGGACGTGGGTGAGAAGTGATCATGTAGTGAATGATCGGGGTGAGTGAAGGTGTTCCTAGGTGGTATTCACAATATAATTAGATGGATATTGACGGTGTTTGAGAAGGTGTTATGAGTGACGACCATGTTTCCAGCTCAAGGTGATGCTACCACATGATTTTATTTTAAGCATGCTCTGAAAAAATGAAAAAATGAATGTGGGATGGGAATAACATGAGAATATTTCATTCATAAAAAACTTACTCATAGAATGTGGGACACACAATGCAGATAATCATGTACACCATATCATACTGCGACTATTGTATTCTTCCTTAATCCTTTGCTGATTTTTATGTGATCACATGAGAGCCAACATCCGGAACCCAACTATATTAGTGAAAGACATGGACATCCATATTCATTGATTGACCCTAAGAAATTTGAACCCTTCTATATGTAAAAAATCATGAATTTGGGTTTGCTTCACATGCACGGTCATTTCATGCATGATGAATATGAAAAGTACACTGTGAGGCCTCCATAAGAAGCCCCAAGAGTCACATGATGATCCAAAAAAACTGTGTGGAAATAATGAGATTCACAATGAAAAGAAAGTAACTCCCATCATTAGAACCTACTGTCATCTACAAGACCATATGTATCAAGATGATAGATCATGAGAATCCATTGAAGGTAATGAAAAGCCCTATGAGGGTGTCTGGGAGACCATCAAGTGAATAGAATGTGATATTATGATGCCCTTGGATATTTCATTTGAATCTTCTATGGACATCAAGAATGCCATCATGCAAGGACACTTCATAACCACATGATGTGGACCATGTAGCACTTCCACCACCTCATATAACAGACAAGACATCCTCCCTAAGGAAATAGACCTTGACTGTGGACACCCCACCTATATAATCCATTAATGTCACAAAAAATGAGAGAGAGAGGGAATGGAGATATAGATAAGGATAGTGGAGAATAGAGGTAAATGATCACCTCTTTCATAGTAATTCCCTAGGTAATTTTGAGATTCACCGTGAGTTCCGTCACGATATATCCTCACATGATTGAGAAAAGATCATGTGTGTTCTTGATTATTTTTACATCACGCAAGATCCATTCTATCTGAAGTGCTCTTATGGACAACCATTGACATATACCAGGGGATAACCTGAATCCCCCCATGCAGCCTTGATGAGGTGATCAAGCATGCCCCTAGTCTTTTGATGCCACAATATCTCAATCGTACGATGTGGGTATACAGACATGGATATTCCTACCTTGAAATGTAGTCAGTATTTTTAAACCCCATTTTTAGAAGATTGATTCATTCACCCCTAATAATGAGTTATTATATCCATGCACAAGATCATGTGGATCCCTCAGGTTTGAATGAACATGTTCTATGCCTCCCATGCATGAAATGAAGTACGCCCCTCATCCAATCACCAATATCCATGATACGACTCACTTTTTCATCCCCTCTATATATACCAGTAGAAACCATCACAAGAAATCAAGGAGGCCTTGTAAATCACATGAATAATTGGGAATCATGTGGTTTCATTAAGAAGGAACCCAAAAAAATACATATAGCTTTGAAATGAATATAAACCAATATACACCCTCATTAATACACCAGTTGAAATGTGATGTAGTGGAACCTTTGTCTTGTGATGCTCACACATAGTCCAAGAAGTCATTATCTCAATAATAATCATCCTCACAAATACCTATATTTGAAAGAACAACACCAAGGATAGGTTCCCCAATATCCCATTCACCCCCTCATAATGAAGTGTTTACCTTAATCTATTCACATGATGGCTTTGATACATAGCCCCCCACAAATGGTCACATAAATCATTATAAGACCCCACAAAGGCCATACTATCGGATAAATAATGAATCATCATGTGAATCCTTCTAGTGGCTATTCCTTGTATAGTACAAGGCTTGGACATACAAGAGTAACCAAATATATTCCTATTCATCACCATGACAAACTTTGATGATGAGAATATGAATGGATCCTTCAAAAATGAACATTCTATATGAAAATTATTATAGTTGAATCCTCGATGCATGATCCCTTTGGAGAAGAATAATCCATATTTAGACATTCACAAGATCATAAATATGGTCACAAGACCCTGCCCTATGATTAAACTAAGATAACCTGATTGTAAGATTCATCATTGGTCTCATGATGTCTTTATGTGACATTGTATATGTCATATTGATCTAGAAAGACCTCAGATATGGAATGTTTTTCAAATGAAAGGCATTGGGAAAATCAAGATGATCATATAAAAACATATCAAAATTTTAGTATTTTTATATTGATGTCCCTTGAAATGTTACTATTTTCATGCGACACCCATAGGAGAAGTCAATTGTATAAAGGGAATATATCACAAACAATTCATTTATATCATGTGAATATATATAGGATAGACTAGTTTATCATGTGATAAATCTTAGTCATGTTAAATTTTATCATGAAATGATATATCTGGAAATTAATTTCGATCATTTGAAGACATATGTTACATGAAGGCTGATAATTAATAAGACCCCAAACATGTTATCTTTGATTGGGAAAAGTATCTTGGATGTGTCTGATTTCAACACGAAATGTCAACAAAAAAAATTCATATGATCATGAAAAATACCTATACATATACACTTTGGTCATGAAAATTATATTCTCTTCGTAAACATCAATCATACAATGAATCTTGGACATGTTAAGAAGTCACTTCTGGAAGTGACTTCAATATCAGAATGGAACCCAAACATGTTTGGTGTGCAATCAATATGTGTCCAAAAAACCATCAATACACGTGGAGAATATACCCTAGTATATTTTCACTCCATTCAACTAATACACATGGAACCCTAAACCATAACCTTTGAAATATACCCCTCTTATAAGGTAAGTGTCCTTGATTGGTCATAGTTACAAACTCTTAGGTTTGACATTCATGTCATACCAATCATATTCAATAGACATTTTCTGGTACTCATATCTCCTTATTTATTAAAAGATAGGGAATTATTTTGAAAAATAGAATCTATCTGGGTATAAGCCCCTGGTATTCCTAAATCCTCAGGGATAAAAAAATTTATCTATGTTCCATAAGTCACCCCAACCAATCAGTGGGATAGGTGGTCATTGAAGAAAAATAACTCTGACTCACGACCAAACATGATTTGTAGGATTGCCTCTTATGTCCAAATTAACAATAGGCATCCAGCATGGTTCATATCCCTTCATGTCCAAAATATTTTTGACTTATGAGACTGAATACTCACATAGGTATACCATCCACCCTTATCCCCCAATAGATGATAATTGGGATCATACATGAACATCATTTTTTGTATAATCCATATCCAATCCCTCAAGTACCCTAGATCTATAAATTTGTTGGGGAAGAACCATACTATGATGAGTTTAATTATTGTTATAAAAAAGATACATTGGAATACTTCTAAAGGCACGAGCTCCACATAATACCCTCCATGAGCCTTTTGTTCACACATTTTAAAGGGAATGTTTGATGTGTAATCCCCATAAAAATATTCTATCAGGTGATCTGTCTAGCCTCTCGATATATGTTGTTTGTCACACCAATCATAGATTATATTTGAATTGATATTAGTGAAAATTATACTAATAAAAAGTTGAATATCCCTCCTGTGTGGGCCTTCCATTGGGATGAAAGTCTGATTATTTATTTTCCTGACTGAAAGAGACATATTACCGATGATGAAATTTAGAGCATTCGTATATGTATAAGTACAACTTAAGCCTATGTATTCACATATTTTATGAAACAAATACTAACTATGAATACTCTAATTCCTATCATAATAGGATATTTAGCAGACAACATTAGGGTCTGAGCCCTACATTTATATCCTTAGCACACAATGTTAAACTTCATGGATTTTGCCAATCACATGACCTAAAAATATGTCAAACAAACTACACAAGTTTTCATTCATGTTATTATAGAACATTTATAAACCCTTATAGTGGTCCTATCCAATATCTATGACATCAATCACCTCTTGAGATGATAATAAACATCAAAGTTCCTAAAAACAACTATAAACTAAATCATCATAAATAATGAAGGAAATGATAGAAAATCTATGGACAATATAGATTTTACTATCAAAACAATGACTTAATCATGTTATTTAAATATGGGCATGTAGTCTCATATTGGGGTGCTTGGAGGATTTCATGAACATATATTAAATCTATAAGAGAGTCCCAAAGTAGAAAATAATTCCCCCCAAAAAGGGTGTGATGAGACTAAATTCAAATAAACAGGACCAAGGTGAGTTCATAAGATTCACTGTGTATAAAAACGTAATAGATGACATGATTTTTGTAATAAGTTCCATACTCATTTAGGGATGTGGCAACTGTCAAGATTTTCTGTTAGAGGAAAACATGATAAACCTAATGCATATGATTGTGCAACCACATTCAACCTACCAAAGCTGAGTGTCAGGTTGAGAACATTATGGATTTTTTGGGAAATATTATTGAATTTAAAAATGTCTGTATATATTGATTATAAAGTATGGCTGGTTCATAAAATAACATACCCCTCAAAGAGGTCAAATCACGACAAAAATCCCTTATCACATTGGTAACTTTTGAACTGCAAAACCAATGAAAAATTGAACTTCAATTGGATATGTACATACTAATAATTTTCAAGATAATAATCATAAAATACAGTCCTGTGAAGTATATTTAAAATAAAAAATAAATGATTGGTGAGTATGGAATGTCTCTCGCAGATGTAAAAAGGGAAACAAAATTCTTTAAATTATGTATCGTATTCTTTAATACACATTCAATACTCTTATATAATAAATATAAATTTATTTTAAATCAAATAAAAAACAAATATTATATATAAAACACCACATATAGTTTACTTATGATCATTTATTACTCTTTTATTAACAATATCTTGTAAATTGCACGTCTCTTCAATAACTACTATGCTTTTCATCTACATTTTGATATTTTTATTTTGGTAATATTAAATTGATCATGGTTCCATCATATCAATAATTTTAAAAATGATATAAATATAATATATATTCTTTATATATGTTTTTTTGAGTAATCCATACAAGTTAGATATTGAAAATGAAATATTCCATTCATGGAAACGGTAGGTCGTATTTGTGCATCAACGTTGTTTCCATTTTCTCAAAAGATTAATGAAAATAAAGAAAAATAATATATTAACATTGAATAAATTTTTCTCACATATATATATATATATATCCTATTTTAATAAAAATCATCCTTACTATTATCCATGTAAAGTGAAAATGAAACACATTGATTTGAGAGGTGATAATCCTCCGTACACACAAGCACTGTTATTATATTCTTATAGAATGGAAAGTAAGAAGGTATATGTGATCTAATAAACAAATAGTATAATAATTTCATAAAGGTGGTTTATAATCATTGAATCCATCTGTGATATGTGGAAATGCAAAAAATTATTGACCTCATTTTTCGAGGTGATAATCCACCGTATGTTGGAATAATGGTTTCGTAGCCCATATAATAGATGATGTGATTTTTAAAGATCATTATCTTAACATAGAAAAAATAAAAATATTTAAGATAATGAGGTTACTATATCAGAATGTTTTAATAATATCAAATGGTGGTGGAGGAAGAAATAAGATTAAATTTTTTTTGAAGAACATTATATCTTCTTCAAGTAACCTTCTTACCATTTCACAAAAATCCATCCTATGATGGATTTATGACCAAAATATGAATTTTTGGATTATATGAGTGAATTATGGAAGTGGTTTGGGATGGTTTTTTATGACTTAAATGGCTTTGAATTTGTAAATAGATGATGAGAGGGTTGGCCTTTTATAAGAACCGTGAGTGACATACATGTAATATTTGAAAAGAAAAATTTGTAACCATGTTTTTCAAATTATGTAAGGCTCAGAAATGGATAATTATCAAAAATAGAAGAGTTATGGTAAATAATTTCAATTAAATGGTTATTTTAAATGATTTGGGTCTTCTGTAATTCTTATCAATTTAGTTTAACACTTGGAAAACCCACTTCTACCATAACTACAATGGATAATTTAGACTATTTTAATATTTAATTAAGGTAAATAATTAATTATACCTTATTTGTTAATACAATGTATGATGATACTAAAAATTAAATCCATTTTTTTGAATACCATTAAAAAATAGGAAAAATTTAATATAAATTAATCCTGCACATGTAATGAGAAAGTGGGGATACAAAGAGAAAATGATTACAAGTTTAAAAAGTTTATATATCCAAATTAGAGATAAAAATGATAAAATTGGATATCTATATATAATTAATCAATTTTTTTTAATACCATATTAAAAAAATTAAATGTTTTCAAAATCCTTAAAAGAAATTTCAATTCTTAAAAATAACTACTATTTTTTACCTATTAAACAAAAAATTCATCTTCTAATAAAACTAATAAAAATTCATACTAAGATAGATTAGAAATAATGATTTAAAAAATGTAATATTTATTCAAATAAATTTTTAAAAATTTCAAAAATTATTTGTAAAATAATTTCCCAAAAGGTGAAAAATATGTTTTTTGAATAATATTATTTTAAGTGAAAAACTGGATTTATTCTTATAATTTCACTAAAAAATAATTAAGATTAATGTAGAAAATTAGATTAAATATATAATACATATATTTTGTTAACATTATTCACCAAAATTTGTTTTTTTTAATTTATTAATCTAGAACATGTTTTTTATATAAAATTTGTGTTTTAAGAAACATTTCTTTTATTTTCAAATAAAATTTAATTTAATTTCTAATTAATATTATTTTTCATTTTCGAACCCTATATATTCATAATTTAGTTAATATTATTCATAAACATGATTCCAGTGTCTAGGTGTAACTATCATATTAAATTATAATATTTTATTATTATATCATGTTTCATTTAAACTCGGTAATGAGTGTAAGGAAAGGTAAACTCATTGTTATGCATAGCATAGATGGAATTTGTTGTTTCATGAAGAAAAATATAAACAAGGAATTTTGTATAAAACGAATAATAAAAAAAATACTCGAAAAATATATTTCAGAAAAGTCACATTGTGTTTCATTCTACCACCCAAAAATGAATTTATCCCATGAAATTCATCACTTCGGTACCCAAGACCGAGGATACTTCTTCCTTATTATATTATTAGGTACTAAGTACCATCCTTAAGGTGTTGGTTTCACCCCAAAACATTGACCATGTGAGTATCCATTTTTCATAGAACATTATTTATTCAATCCAAAATCTCCACCAATTTTTCCTTATAAGAATGATCATGTTCAAGCGGTATAACCACTACGTTTAGTTCATGTCATAGATAAGGTATGTAATTACTTAGAAAAAATATAAGCAACATGTCACGAAATAAATAATTTTTTAGTGCAATTTACAAATGATATGATACTATCCCAATATGATTAATTATTTTAAATGGATCAATATATATAGGGATTAGTTTTCCTTAATTTATTTCACATTGAAATTCATATAAGGAAATTACAACAAAAATCAAACTCTTGATCACATCATTGATTATCATTATAATATTTTTGTTAGCTTTTCCCATAATTTTTGTTGAATGGATCTAATACTCCCCTGAATTTCATTAGATAAATAGTGTCATACTTTCATTCATCCTATAACATCATTCTAGTATATTATTGTTTTATATATCATTCTATAAAGTGATTGATATAGAGCTGTATGAATACTCAATTGAATTCTGTTGTTGTAGTAAATCAAAACTAGAGTAATTTTTTGTATTTAAGAAAATTTTATATCCATTTAATTGGATATTAGTATAAATTATAGGCTTATAATATTTCTCTTATACTTATTGTCTTTATATATATGATGCAAAATTTTAAAAACAAACACTATATCATGATCTTACTAAATAATTCACCACAAGTTCAAGGAAAATGTCATATCCTGATTAGATAAAATTACATGTGGTACTCAAAAAAAGTAAAACATTCTAATTGAATATACTGGTGAGAAGATCAAGAGAGAGAGTTTCTCTAATACAAATATAGTTTGATGAAATTGCAAGGTGATTAACTAAACCCTTAATTACCTCAAAATTAAAGATAAGATAAACCATAAATATTAAATTTAACATTAATTATATATAAACAATGTTTTCAACTATTTATATTAAAAATAACTTTAAGACTAGAAAATATATGAAACCAATGTGTTATATTGCATTAAATGTATCCTAAAATATATGTAATCATGATAAAA
The DNA here is from genome assembly GCA_963277665.1 of Viscum album. Classification (NCBI taxonomy): domain Eukaryota; kingdom Viridiplantae; phylum Streptophyta; class Magnoliopsida; order Santalales; family Viscaceae; genus Viscum; species Viscum album. Next base: position 2,094,248,376 of record OY728152.1, read on the forward strand.
TCTTGACTCATATAACCTAAAAGGGGTGTCAATGACTTTAATTTAGTGATTATATATTAACTCATCAACCCATAATGGTAAACATACAACTTTTTTCAATCTTTCATGGGTACATATATTCTTCCAAAATATAATTAAACCTTTATTTCCTAATTAAGCTCTTATCTTATATGAAAACATTCCATTAGAAGTATGGGTTCAATAATGTACCCATTGAATATAAATTGTACTTTCATTATTCAAAATCCCATGTATAGGGAGATAATCAATGATCAAATGACATGAAATTTAACTAATGTATGAAAAATAAAATTTTAATGGGGTTTATTCATTCAAAATAAAACATGAAATTCCCAACCAGGGAGTGTAGTATAACTCTACCTTAATTACCAGGATTCACTTCAACCACTATGATTAAATTATATTTTCCATTTTTTTATCTTTAGAAGCTATTTTGTTTTATCATCCTCATTATGCATAATATTGGGGCTTTTATTTACCTAATTCATATACTCCTTGAATTTGAATCACTATAGTGTGGGTGGTGCATTCTATGACTCTATCTCTCTATTTACATCATTAACTAACTCTTTACCAACACTTCGGCAGTCAATTTCCTAATAACCTCACCTTTTACACTTATAATATTTTCTAGTTCCCATAATACAATTTCCTTCTTGTTTTCCAAACAATTTTATCATAAAGGGAATATCATATTCTTATTTCCATGGTTTTGATATTTTCATTGGAATAAAATTTCTCTCTTTTTATAAAAACCATGATATTGATAGGTCACTAAAACCACTATTTCCATCTTAATAACCCATAAAATATTATATATATAGCTATTGAAGTCTCTTATAGATATTTCTCTTCATATATTTGGTTTTATGCAACTAACGATCAATGAAATATACTTCTAGGTTTAATGATAGTACTAGAAGCATACCTTGAACATCTCGTAAATGTTACATCGATGGTTCATATTGACTTATCATCCCCTTTATTATGGTCAAATAACTCCATATCCATCATTTGACATATAATATGAGGAAAATAATTATGGAAAAATATGTTTTTTCACTCATCCCAATCCATATATTCAATTTTGTCATATCACTTTGTATTCTTGATAAGATTCCATAGTTGATCCGCATCACCTTCGAAATGATAGATAACCAAAATAATTTTTTTATAAAAACAAGAAAATAGAAAATATATTTTGACTGGTAGTGATCCATTACTCAGCAACTAGACAATTAGATGATCCATTGATGGTGGGTATAAATTTTCTCATGGTGGAGTCAAAAGATGATTATTCCCTCATTTTCCCATTTGGAAGTTCATCACTATTCATGTATTGAGAAATTTATGTAAGAATAGAAATTATATTTTTCATTATTAATCTCGTTACATTGGTCTTATTAGTATAATATGTTTTTAATTTTCTATCATACTCAGCTTCAACATGTTTCGTTATGGTTTTAGTGCCTGAATTAAAATAAAAGGTATACTATTAGAGAAAATAATCATATCATGGAACCACGTTGTTATGAAAAATCACTTATAGCATCCCATATACCATTATTCAATATTGGGATAACCACCCATGTACAATTTTTTTGTCTTGGGATATCCTCACCTATACCCTTTGAGCTAATATAACATTAATTATTACCTAATGGATTGGAGGGAGATATAGGACCCACCGATATCATAATTGAAACTATACTTATTTGTGCCAAAATCTCATTAAACATATATCATATCATCCCATCATAATTCATGTAATGAAATGAGTTTCAAAAAATTTCATCAATCCAAAAAAACACTACTGATGAAAAATAAACGAGATTCATTAAAATTTCAACAACATAACATTTCTCTATATAGAGAAATAATAAATTCGGTTTTATTAAATCTTATCCTCATTAAAAAATAATTAATATATAAGGATTTCATATAAGGTTAAAATGATTTTTAATGAATAATTGGAAAATTTCATGTCGAATACAGGTTTCCACATTGAAAAAAACACTGTAAAAAATATTACATTTTCAAAATAATTTTAAAAAAACATTTTTAATTTAAAAAAAATACTTTAAAAATCATTTAAAACATCTCTTTAGGAATATATAATTTTTGCATTGAAAAGTCATTTTTGAAAACATAAAACATTTTGAAAATAGTTTTATTTTAATATCTGGAAGAAAAATTATAATTTAATATTCAATGAATATATTTTTATGAGGGATGGAAATTCCATTAATTCCATAAAAATTAATGTAAATATTTCTTTCGCATTTTTAGTATAATCCAAAATGGTATTTTTTGGAAAATGACATGAATTATCCTCTGAAAGAATTTTTCAAAAATACAATCATGGGAAAAAATTCCCTAGACCAATCATTTTAATAATGTTAGTTTTTTTGTTTGTATAAAAATGTTGTTAGAAATAATTGTTTAAGAGAATAGGGTTTTCATCCAAATAGAGGAATACAAGCATTCTTATAAAAATAAATATTTTAATCACTTTAGTAGACAAAGAGATGAAAATAAAGGGAAAATGTTTTATCATAACATAAAATGTGGATATAAAAAGTCATGAGTTTTTAGTGAAGCCTCATTTAACCTAAAGGTAAAATCAGGTCTTGGGGTATTTTCGGGGTCAAATCCATAGGGACTGAAGACATAACATTTAGACACACAGTTTTGTTATTTGGAATGGCTATGGAGTGGCCAACATTGCAGTTGATTATAACTGGGAAATTTGAATACTAATGTACTGAATAGAATTGATTTAATTGTAGAATAAAATACATAAATATTTTAATAGAAACAGTAATGAATATGATTTGATCGTATGTTTTCTCTTGTGTTAGATAGGATGTATTGTTTCTTGGAGAACATCTGATAACAAATTCAATATGTTTCCAGAAAACAATATAATTACCATAAAATAATTCACCAATTTAATCCATACACAATTCAAGGATAATCACAAATTCACATAAAGAATCACATTAAAAATAAATCTAATGAATTTAAATTACTATAACTCAAAATTCACTATTGTTAAAGTTGACAAAGAATAATAAAATAATTACTCATTGAATGGAACTCCTGAAATTGAGATCTAAATTAAAAACAAAAACAAATTAAATAAAATTCATTTAATCCACATTAAAATCTCTAGGATCATCATATAAATGGTTATCCATCTATTAATGTAGTGCATTCAATTGAATATGGGAGTTGACTGAATGTAGTTGGATTGAAGAAGTGAAGAAAATAAATATTAATCACTCCATCATTGTGTGATGAATTTCACAATTTTTGTGTGTGAATAATTTCAATACATGATTGAATTTCATCAACATGTTTAGTAAAATGATAAAATAATTTAAGAATAACATGACTAATAAATTTTATTAAGAAACTAATGTCATCCAAAATACATACATGATAAAAAATGAAGATTCAATTAAAAAATGAAAGTGTAAAATTCCAATTGAAATAATCAATTAGACACAAAATATTCATCCACCATGAAACCATAAAAAGTAATTTTTGGGTCCTAGGATCTATATCCAATCATTTAATTTCATCCAAATTAATTTGGAGAGTAAAATTTGGGTGGGAACAAAAATTAAAAGATACTATTCAATACTCACCATAAAAATAGGACCAGATTCATCCCTCTTTTTAAATTAAAAATATGAATGTGAATATGGGTGAATAATGGATGTATGTTGAAATAAATATATTCATACAATTTTCCTCAAAGTGATTTATAGATTTCTGAATAATTTGATATTCCATTTGGATGTTATGTTGAAATTGGTTATTTGACTACATGGGCCTTCAAATCTAAAAAATAATTTAATCCTCAAAATGGGATACTTGTATATCATTGAAAATTTAAAAATTATATCGATAAGAAGTTGACTCCAAAATTTCTCATAAATTTATTTATCTCTAGATAAAATTTAACCTTCATTGGGCTTGATTTATGGGATCCACATTTATTTTATGGGACCGAGGCCCATTATGATTTGATCAGAAATTTAGGTATCTTTGGATTAAAATGTTCATTTTCCATAATAATCCATCCATTCATCCAAGAAAAAATGTTCCATAAAAGGTGATAAATAATATACCAATAGATCAAATTCAAATAATAAAAATAATGAATTAAACAATCTTATTATTAGTTGATCCAAAATTGATTCACAATAAACATGAATTCCAAAATGATGTGAAATAATGATTAATTTATAAACTTTAGTAAAATTTGAATATATGTAATTTTAAATATATTAATCTTAAAATATAATCAATTAATATTATCTTTTTTTTTGTGGATAATCACACCCCAACTTGAGTTTTTCTTTTCCCATACAAAATGTTTCTCAAAATTATGAAATTAAATTCCCTTTTTCAAAAACATTTACACATATAATGCACACCAAAATAAATCATTTGAAAAAAACATAAAACCAATCAAAATAATTTAACACATGATAGTTTAAGAAGAATATCCAAAGACAATTCCTATTCCTTTTCTTAAATTCTTCACCATGTTTTATCAAATTTCAATTAAGAATGATGATCTTTAGTGCCTCAAAAATTACATGGGATGATTTTTATATTCCAGGGGAAAATGGAAGCTCTAGGTGTGAATCACATTATACCATAATATGTGTATAAAATTTATTTTTTTTAATTTTTTTAATTGTTTTTATTTTTTTCTATTGTGTGTTAGATATTTTAACAATAATAGAGGTTGAAAGACAAACAATGGGATAGAAAAATATGGAGTCAAAATCGCCAATTGCTGAACACCACACATTTTTTCCATGATAAAATAAAAAATAGAGATATAATGTCTAACTACTGGCATAGTAACTATAGAGTCATAATACCCAAGTTGTAGATTCCATACATTTAGAGAAAATAATGGTTTATGATATTTTTTAATGTTTTGGGTCACTCTTGTTAAACTAAAATATGTCATAAACTCTATAATATGATAGAAGAGACCGAAAAACCCAAACATACTCCCAAAATCCTAATGTAACATCCCAAACCAACTCACAATATGGGAATTTCGGTGGAACATTAAATGGATTTAATTAAATCCTTTAGGTGTTAAAGGATGGAAATAAATTCCAAGGGATTCAATGAAATTAGGGGACTATTCCCCATTTGGAAATTAAATAATCCAAATAAAACATATAATAAGAAAAATCACTTCATGAGGCATGGGAAAAGTGTAATAAAACTCAATGTAGTACCATTAATATAAAATCAAAAATAAAATTTTGTACCACAAAAAATACTACTAACATAAAAATACTAAGTGGAAGAAAAATCTCACCAAACTCAATGACTCTATAACATCCTGATTCCATGTGCCTCCCAAAGGTTTCCCGAACCCAGTTGGTCACATAATCTCAATCATATTTCCCCATACACTAGAGGATGTTGACTAGTAGAGTGGGCCAAGGTAAGGAATTGGGGAAACTATTCCCTCATTAGTAGAGTATACACCGTGGAATAACAAATGATAACCAATAGAAGAAACAGTAATACCATATAACAAAAGTAAACATTGGAAGACATATAGTTAATAAACCACTTAAAACATATATAAATGATTCATGTCACATATGTCTATGAATTTATCCAAACAAGTCAAAATTATGGTAATACAATACTGAAACCATTGTATACAACGCAGTAAAATCTAAGAGAACTGAATCATAAGCCACATCATGGTCTTGTGTTCTCCAACACAAACAAATAATCAAGTACATGATATAGAAGGTAAATTTACCTTATATATACCTACAACCATATAATCTATTTGGGGCTAAAATCATTACATAAACAATGTGAGAGACGAATCCCAGTTGGCAATATCCAAAATATCTAAGCCTAACTGTCAGTGAATATTTATATAGAAATTAATATGATGAAATGAAGAAATAAACTAGGAAGTAATCAAAATTAAACAATCATATAGATTTAAATTACATTCATATTTATTTATAAACTATTAAAACCATTGAGAAATGTAACCACATGATTTATCCTAAGATCCATATCCCCCTGTATAATAATAATAAACAGACGTCTCCAAATACCATCTAAATAATCAAGTAAGACTGAGTCTAAGCTGTGATTTGGCTTAGAAGACTCATCCCAATCATTCAAAATAAACCCTTTGGGAATGTTATCATAGTCTAACCCCTATGGTTCAATAGATCATCAAGTTAACAAATAATGACCCTCCAGAAAAGCTCAAATAGTCTAACCCATTTGGTCTCACATAACACTAATCATTTATAAATGACCTCCGGGGTAGCTCTCAAGGTCAATACCCCTTTGGACTGTATAGAATAAATACAATATAATGACCCCTAGAAGCTCACACAATGAATTCCCCATGGTACAACATTCATTTAATAATAACCCTTGGGGTAGCTCTTAGGGTCTAACCCCTCTAGTATATGACCACACGACGACTCTCACAGTCAATAACTCTATGTCAACATAATAACAATTCATAAAAAAACCCTAACTTAGGAAGATCTCACATCAATTCCCCTTGGTCATACATCCACTATGAAAGAGACATGCATCACAAATAAACTATAACTCCATCCTAGCAACACTAGGAATGAAAAAAAACAATCCTAACATTCCTCATAGGCCCAACAACCATAAAAAATAAAAAATAGAAAACACACCAATAATCAAGGTATTACACCTTACAAATAATCAATATCCCTTTTTAATCAAAAAAACCATAACTGGTCATAAACAGGGTTAAATTCCATAACACACAACACCATAAACATGGTCATTGACACATTTAGTATATATCGTCTAATTAAAATCAATGAATGGAACAAACCACCTACATTGATGTTTTACGTTGAAAAATCATGAAAGTCGGAACATGAATTTTCCTAGAATTTCATATATCTATAAGAAAGTCAAAATAGTTCAACCTTAATTAACTCATGAGAGAAGAGAAATAAGGAGGAGAGTCTCTAGGGAAAGAGAGAACTGTCCAGTGGGAATCCAATTCACCTGGCAGTGTCTGAATCAGAGCTCAGATCGAGGAATGGGAGGTGCTCAAGGATCATTGGTCTTACATCACACTCCTATATGAAGCATAGGGAGAATAATGTGTTTCATTACTTGATATGTGATCCCGCACCGATATAAAAAAGAAAAAGAAAAATACATGACAAGTTCAATTAATGTACACGTTGTGAATATCCTCAATAGGCCAACACATTAGGTGGCCTTCCAAGTCACCCACATGGCCATGTAATCGCCGATTACATGTCCAGTACATGGATACATGCATAAACCGGTACATTGGGTATACTCAAAAGTGCATGACATGCATATATAAAATTTCCCCTCCCTTTATTTTCCACAAAACAACCGGAAATAAAGATCCATATCGGAAATGAAGATCCCGGTTCTTCCAAACATCCCCCTTAAATCAATTCATCCTCAAATTTTCTTCGAAGGGTGGAGAAGAAGAAACTTCAAACAACTCTATTCACTATGATCGTAAGTCGACATCCCTCTCCCATGTCCTATCCTATACTCACTCGTGCTGCCATAAGACACGTACTAGAGAAAAATGCTGGCCATTGATAACCATTATGAATCGATACAAAATCCAAATAGGGTTCTCCTAAAAGGATTCATCCACCTCCAACTCAATCGAATTGGGTTGAAAAAAGTGAGAAAAGTCTGAAAAGTAATGCCATAGATGAGAAACACAAAATATGTCATGCATATCCAGATACCTCTAAGGAAACTAAAACCAATAGGCAACTGAACCGAATCTCTCCAAAACCAAAAACGGAACAACGTATCTCAATTAAAGATTCCCCTATCTTGTAATCATCTTGTGTCCCATACTCTGTGTGACACGTAAGAAAACCCGATATCCGACCTTGAAGTCCAGTGATAATCTTCATCGATTAGTATAAGATTTTTGGTGAGATTGTGCATTATCCACTATCTTCTGAATCAACTCCAAATGGTAAGTGGTACCCAAGAAAAGATAAGGTCCCAACATAGCTATCTCTCCTACCTCTAGCAAACATAGGGGTGATCGACATGGAATACCGTACAAATACTTATAAGGTTCCATCTGAATCACCAGCGGAAAAATATTATTTTAGGAAAACTCCACTAGGTGTAGGTGTCTCTATCAAGAACCCCCGAAATCCAAGATGTATGATCAGAGAGTGTCCTCCAAAACATGAATCGTACTCTCAGACTTTCCATCTATCTAGGGATGGTAAGCGGTACTCAAAGGTAACTATGTGCCCAAACCTCTTTGTAGTCCCTACAGAAATGATAAGAAAAATGGGAACACCTATTTAAAAATATAGAATATGGAACCCCATGAAAATGTACAATATCTCAGATATAAAACATTCCAAGGTAATCAAAACTGAAATATTCTTTGATCAACAAGAAATGTGAAACCATCGTGACTTTTTCACCAAAAACACAAACCACATAATTTCCTCGAGCTGACCTTGGTAAATCCATCAGTAAATCCATCACGATATCATTCCACTTCCACTAAAGAATGGTTAACTCTTATAAAAGCCATGCCAGTCGCCAATTCTTTGCCTTCATTTGTAGACAGGTGGAAAATATATGAAAAACCAACTACATTCCTATTCATATATGAACACCAATACTGATTGTGAAGATCTCGATTCATCTCGGTGACCCCCGGATGAATTGCCCAAACTATGAATGAAAGTCTCACATCAACTCCTCATGTATGTATTCTAAAACCCATACAAGTTCTTGAAAACAAATGATCTGATCATCGCATATGGTCCACCCAGGAGTAGGGTTTTATCCTGTCACACTCTGTCATAGGACTAGGTCTTAGGAACCTGATAGTTGCTTCCTTTTCACTCGATCCAGTAGCATAAGGGTAACATCTATAGATGAATGAAACATCTTCTATGTTTGTAATGCACATCCGAATACATCTTAGAGAATATATCCATAAGCTTCTAATCACTACTGGCCTCATGTACTACATATATATAATTTCTCCTACTCAACGCATCAACCAATGAATTATCCTTCCAAGGAATGTAGGCATAATAAAAGTCAAACGAATGATGGTATTCACACACCTTTGTTGTCTCAAATTTAGATTATGTTGGGTAAATATATACTTGAGACTTTTGTTGTCAACGAACACGACAAAATTCTATCAAAAAATGAAATACCCTGACCCCAGAATCATAGAGCTGGTGTAATATTTTAATACATTAGCATGATAATAAGTAATCTACTCTTGATGGACCAATCAATTTTTTAGTCTTTAAAATATATTAGATACATGAATGTAAAATTACACATAAAAACCTAAAATACTACCTAATTAATCCTTTGATAACACCATTATTCCTCTAACTTAACCCTGCCTATCAATCAAAAATAAACTTTTTTGGATATCTTGGGAAAAAAATCATAAGAAAGGGTTGAGCTCACATGCTCAGTAAGGGTTAATAATTTTTCTTATGCTATAAACATTTAAAGAAAATGTGTAATAAAAAATAGAATTTTAAGCATAAACATGAAAAAATTATAGCAAAAATAAATAATAAATTACCATATAAACATGCACATGGATATTCTACTAGTAGAATAATCCCATGTTATAACAAATATCATAATGAGAGAATGAATAATGCAGGACATCATAACCACATAGTAACGACCTTGTGCCAATAATAAAAATAATATTTTTTACTAAGGCCTTGTACAAGGACACAAATTTTTCTCATGAGACCCATCGATGCATTACGGGGTTATAGCAAGACCCACCCATCTCTTACTATGTCCAAAGTGTTCCTCATATGAAAAGGGTGAAAAATAACATAAACATTCATATAAAAACTAGAATAAAAAATATGAATACTTAATCCGTAAACCATGAATGGTATAAAAATAGTTCATCCACTGTAAAAATATCATAACTCATTCAATAAAATAGGAAATATTTTATTATAATAGGTCAACCTCAATGAAGAACAGTATCCAATAAATAGTGTTTTCATAGTTAAAAATAATCAGTAAAACTCTTTGAGCGAAATATTCCTTTTCATGAAATCATTTAAAAATCACACAATTTATAAATGAATAAATTGTAAATATCTTTATGAATCAATGTTTCGTATAAAAATTTGAAAATTTTGAAATTAATTAGAAATTTAAAAAAATCATTTCCATATAAATAAATCCTTAAAATCATTTTCAAAACATGGACACTAATTAAAAGATTTGGAAACATAAATCTTTCAGAAATTTAAAATGATGATCTAGTTAAAGTGTCCATTCCATAAAACCATATAATATTCATTTTGAAAGAATTTTTATGAAACATGGACATGGATGATAAATATGCCCCAGAAAATACTTACATATAAACAATCTTGGATAATAATGAGATTGACGAATTAACCATTACCTTATACTTTCCTTTCGTCAAGGGTACGTTTAGCCTCCACCATAATAACCATAGTATGTTATTAAATTATAATAGAACCATATTACTATTTATGATTTCATAAATGATTAATTTATTACATTATTATACTTATTTAATAATATATTTTATGTTAAAATTACATTTCAAGAAATAATCACTTTCTTTATCGTATGTGTTTTACCATGTTATTCTTAATCGTATCAGTTATATCATGATTTAATTTCATCTAGAATATAAAAAATTATTTATGTACCAAATATATTGAGAATATAAATAGATATAATAGATATATATATGAAATATAAAACACCATTTATGGAGATGGTAGGTCTTACTTATGCTTAAAATCTTTTACCATTTTTATATCGTACTGAAAAAAATTAAGTGAATGAGATATATTTTAATATATATAAATACACACACACACACACACAGATATATATATATATATAGTAGAATTATTATGTCATATATTACATAATTATTAATAATATATATTTATATAATCATCGTTGAATGGTAAACGTGGAAATGAACCTCATCGCATCATGGAGATGGTAAGTTGTACTTACGCACGAGAAATGATATCATTATATTGATCGTGAAATAGTATGTAATTGGATGGTATGATATATATAATTAATAATCATCATTTATTATTTATTATTTAAATAAATTATACTCATTATTATACCCATCCAAATAATGAATCTTTGAATAACAAACAACACTACGACGTGGAGACGGTAAGTCGTACGTACGCACATATGGTGACTTTTTCATTCATAGGATGGATAGAAAAATTAATATGGTCATAAAATATATATATATATAATGACAGCTTAATATGTATAAGGTATTGTTGTCATTATTTTGGTATTGAAACAACCATGAATGAGGAAATGGAAGAGGAAAAGAACATTGGAAGAGGTGATAAGTAATTATCTCTTCTTCAGTTTCTTCCTTTTGATTTGAATAAAAGGGCTCCATGGGTTGGATTTATGACTGAATTAAGTCCTCTAAGTTGAAGTGAGAGTAGTTTTTAATAGATTTTATCTGGGTTTGGCTGATCCTAATGGCTTTGGGGGTTTGAATTTAAGAGAATGGGATGTACCCTTTTATAAAAGAGGTGAGGGGCACATTAGGAAAAGTTTCAATTATTAGTTTATTATAAAGCAATTTTTTATTTATAATAGATCCAAATAGACTTTTTTAGAGGATAAAGTGGGAATGGGGTGGAAAAATCTCATCCAATATGTTTTAGACAATTTTAGGTCACCATATTAACCTTATCTTTTAGATTTAACTCTTAGTTAAATAGTATAACTTTTACCATGTGTTCTTGTATTGTTACACAATATGGTTCATAAACTTACCATAAACTTCTAATATAACCATTTTTGGTTCTTCAATGATATATCTCACATTATTTAAGTCTTTTGGATGAATTATATATTTTTTGTAATAATATATCTTTTAATAATATATATTTTAATTTAAAAAATAATTTATGTCAAATTAGACACTATTTAGTATCTGGTTTTTGTGAAAGTCATAACAACTTGATTACATAAAAAATTACATTAAAACATCCCAAAAATTTCATATTCACCTAGAAAATTAGTGGGTGGAATAAAAATCTTCAATTTAAATTTATCATAATATTTATAATGTCATTTATTTGATTCATTCATTAATAAAGAAAATACTACAACATTATTGTTTCATAAATACATTTATTTATTTAATGTCTAGAAATTATAAAAAAATATGATGATATAGGAAATATTTGTAGCTTTATAATTAATATTTATAGTGGAAGAGATCAATTACATCTCCTCATATAAAAATTGTTTTAGTAAAAGATATATGTTTCTGTAACATTTTCCGTACCTTTAAATTAATTTTTATAAAGAGTAATTTTCACTTACAAGTGGCTTCATGGGGTCCCAAAATTGTCCCAAGGAATCCCATGGTTAGAAAGTTATCATAAAATAGTGTTAGGACATGTGTTATGATAATTTAATGTTATTTTAATATTATTTTTTACCCTTCTTTACAAGATTTACCCTTTAACCATGGTAAATAAAATATTTGCTGGAGTTACTTTTCACATTGTCTGAAAATAAAAGTAACCTATTTATACACTATAGAACACATGATTACAACTATGGAATCAATTTTTGAATATTAAAAACACTAAAGATTCAGAAATTAATTTAAAATCAATTCTCGCTGTCCAAACCAAAATATGGGTTTTGAAGAAGTAAAAACTATCAAAAGAATGACATGTGTTTATTTATAATTAAAAAGTGAAATTACTTCCAATGACCAAAATTGGATTAAAAGGTAATAATATTATCAAATTATACATTAAAACCATTCAAATCTAAAATTTAACAATAAAAATTAATTTTAATAAAAAAGTTTTTTTCAATTAAAATTTATCATTTTTTTCACTATTCAACAAAAAATGAAAGTTATCATAGAAGTACCATGAATTTATCCAAACAAAACAAATATATACCGATTCTGAATAAATATTTAATTTCATCAAATTAAATTTATAAATGTTTAAAATGTTTGATATAAAAAGGGTTCTCCATTGAAAGGATGAAAATTACATTTTTTAAAAAATAATTCTTTTCTATGAAAAATTGAATTTTTTTCAATAATATTTCTAAATAACACATAATATGGATGTAAAAATTATATAGTGTATATAAAATTCTAAATTCAGTTAATACTATTCATAACATCATTTTGAATGTCTAGTTTGGTTTTTCATAGTACGCTCGAACTCGATGTTATGTGTGGCGCAAGCTATAGAATTACATTAAAGAGATAACAAACTATGAAATATCGGGGTGTTACATTCTCCCCTCCTTCAATAAATTTTTTCAGCGTAATTTGAAATTGTTCTTCAAAAATAAAAGGTTGAAAATAGACATTAACTTTGTGGAAAAACCTCATAGGAAATAGGGTTACTGAGATTTAGTCTTAATAAGAGGGAACATGAAATGAAAAAGCACCACCAAATTTGGGTTTTGAAAAGGATAACATTAGTGGAAATTATAGACACATAATTGGAGGAATAACTTAAAAATTTATATTGGGATTGAGTTAATCAATCACAAACAAGTGAATAATAAATATAAAATTGAGGTCCTCAAAGGCATCAATCTAGGACGATTTAATGTATTATCGATTCAAGAAAACATAAGGAATTGGTATACCAAATTCTTTTAGATAATTTATTTGAAGAGGATATATTAATTTACTATCTAGATAAGAACTCAAGAAAACATACTTGATTTCATTACTTGTCATAATAGTAATCTCATCATTTGGTTGTGATTTGATCTATTTTCACTCCATCCCTTACACTAGGAATTGAATGTTTAGAAATTCTTTTTTTATGCCTAAAGCGCAATTGATAAATCATAAGGTCCATAAGTATTTCGTTAATCTTTTATATGTTTATTGTAATCTAAAAGGGTAGTCCAGAGTATCCAATAAATTATACTTTATCCTTATAAAATATATCAAGTTCTCAACTTACTCCATTCCGACATTTAGACTAATCCAAAATACTTTTGTCCAAGCCCCCTTAGTGTAAATATTTATATGGGAGGTAGGAAGAATGATGATTTCTTTTTTCTCATAATAACTTATGAATACCTTCATCATGTATTTTTTTAAAACATTGTAACTCCTTAAATTACAATAAAATTGTATCGAGTATGTTCATGCTCCCTTATTTTTTATAGAATACCAAATATACTCCTAATATCCAAAATTATTGTAAACTCTAACAAAGATGTAATAAACAAAAAATTAATTAGTTCCAAGGTAGTCAAGAATATTCAATATAATTTATCCAAATCAAACATCAATTATTTCAAAATTACTACCTCAGTATTATGACCATATTAAGGTTTATATTTTCCTAAACAATGTAATTTCTCAAATGTTTAACTTTCCATTGAGTCACTTTTCATAATAAAATACAATCTAAAATCCTCAATAAAATATTTTTTTGTACAATCTTAATTCATTTGAATAATTCATATTACCAGCACATCATTGATACAATACTAAAATGAAATAATTATTCAATCCCAATATAAGGACATTAATCATTCCTCTCAATCTGTGGTAAAAGCATAATATTGATTATGATTCAATATATGATATTGGGGAATATTACATTTATGAATGAGAAATTGATTCACATAGTGGCCCGTATCCTTATATTTGACGCATTGTACATTCGTAACCTTTTTCTTACCCACAAATCTATTTTCTTGTCCATTATAACTATTCAACATATTCTAAAAAATCCTTAGTGAAAAAATACTGAATACTCCTTATATAATTCACTTACTCATAATTCTTGGATCCAAATACATAAATATTCAATCCTTCAAATTTAATTGTTGGCATAGAATATATCCTTCAACAGATTAGAGGTTGATTATTATGTCTAAGAATTGAGTTGGGTAAGGCCCATTATTTCCATAGATGATACATTGAACTCCATTAAAATTAGTCACTGAATGATCCTTTTCCCTATAGAGATAACATATTTCCCTCCACATTAGATATTCATCAAGTTTCTTTTTTTCCTTTCTCTTGACAAGTAGGAATATAAATCTTCTTTTCCTTTATGCATCTTAAAATTTGAACATTTATAAACAATCATATTCTTATTATGTAATGTGTTATAAATGTTGTCAAGGATGACATTGTTAATCATATATCTTGATAACTAATTTAGAAGAATCACAATATCATTATCTCCAATCGTTAACCAATTTTATTTCTCAAAATAACTAGATTTTGTTTTAAAAAAACTCAAGTTAATAAAATTAATTCTGGTTTCCTCCATTAGCTAAGACCAGAAAGAACAGGGTGAGAAACACATCTCATTTTAGAAAACGACATAATCAAGGATAGTTTCTTTCAATCTATAACATCTCAGGTTTAATACTAGGTTACCCATGGTCATTACCAATATTCTAAAGGGTTCTACAATACTTATCCTCAAATCTAACTTACTGTAATAATCCAAAATCTATGTTTTCTTTATCTACTTACAAGGCTATTTCAAAACATCCTCTGATACCAACTATAATTCCCTTACCCCAAAATCCCAGAGCCAATGCATTATTTTAAAACATTGACGTTTTTACAAGGAATCATGTCCTGAAGGACTGATCAGTTTAGCTGTCTTGGAAAATAGATTACATACATGAACATTACATGACACATAAAAACATAAAACAAAACCTAAATAATCCTTTGAGAACTCCATTATTCCGCTATATTATCCCTACATATCAATCATTATATACTTCTTGGAAATAATATGAAAAAATAACATAATAAAGGGGTGGTCTTAGATGCTAAGTAAGTGTAAATAATTTAGGGAATGATATAAACTGTCACGACCCGACCTCGAGGCCCATGCCGTGACTACCCCAAGTCCGCCTTCCATAGGCCAGGGGTTGGCGACTAGCACCAAGGCGTAAATTCCGGTAAAAAGGGAAGGCATTGCCTTTGTAAAGTAAAGAAGCACCACAGAGTAAGCAAGCAGAAAAAGTAAACACTAAGTAAAAGTTGGTACAACAGTAAGTATAGAATGTAAAGGGGGCCGAAATACAAGCCCAACTATAAAGTACAACTGAAGGGGAAACGCAGCAACTGAAATGTAAAGCCGCAATGTCGAGCCGTCCTCTGGAAGTCCCGCCTGAAGGGTGAGTACAGATAGCCTCCATAGATCCTCAGTCCAGCCGTCCGCTCCGAGTACACTCCGCCCAGTGGTCCTCCTCCAGGTACCGTCCTGCTCTGCAATCCTCCACCGCAATCAGCACTGTCCGTCGTCTGCAACCAACACAACGTAGTGCGGGCATAGCTCGTGCAGGGGTGAGTATAAGCTACTCAGTAGGGACCCCGAGACCCCCGAAGGACTCCCAGAATCCACAAAAGATAAACCACAAAGGAAAGATACAATCACGAAGTAACGTCCGACATGGCTTAGGTATATGCCCATACATATACCTAAGTCATCAATTCTCGCTCGGCTACAACATCCGAGCTCGAGTACAACCCAGTACACATAGGAAAGAAAAACGTAAATCCACACAGGATAGAACAACACAAT
Organism: Viscum album; assembly: GCA_963277665.1. Lineage (NCBI taxonomy): Eukaryota > Viridiplantae > Streptophyta > Magnoliopsida > Santalales > Viscaceae > Viscum > Viscum album. The sequence goes on from OY728152.1 coordinate 2,094,265,106, forward strand.
CCACAAAGGAAAGAAAAACGTAATACACATAGGATAGCACAACACAATCCACAAAGGAAAGAAAAACGTAATCCACATAGGATAGAAAACAAGATTCAGCTCACATAGGATATACTTCTTCATAAGACGATAGATATGATCAGATGTAGCCACTGATTCATCTAGCCATTGAACCCACAAAGGATCGGTAGGTACTAACCACCGCAATGACCCACATAGGATCGATCATGAAGTTGAAACCATTGCTATAGAGAAACTCTTTCTCCATCAAGTACAGTTGTTATGCCGCTACAACCAAGCGCTTCCTTCTAACCTTGGACTGCTGTAGTACTCCACCTATCGAGTATTGTGGGCCTGCTGCTACAACCAAGTGCTTCCCACCATGGGTCTGCTGCTACAACCAAGCGCTCCCCCTCATAGCCTCTAGAGGTACTCCTTCTATTGAGTACCACGGGTTAGCCGCTACAACCAAGCACTCCTCCGTCGTGCGTCTGCGGCTACAACCAAGCGCTCCCCCATGCTGCTACAACCAAGCGCTCCTATGTCGTGGGTCTACAGCTACAACCAAGCGCTCCCCCATGCTGCTACAACCAAGCGCTCCTCTGTCGTGGGTCTGCCTCTATGACCAAGCGCTCCCCCTCATTGCCTCCATAGGTACTACTTATATTGAGTACTGCGGGTCTGCCGCTACAACCAAGCGCTCCTCTGCCGTGGGTCTGCTGCTACAACCAAGCGCTTGCCACTGGGCTATCCGTAACCCACCGAGTCGTTCGATCAGCAGTCGTCAAGTCTCAACCGGCTCTAGGGTTTCCGTACACAGCATGATCGTTCCGGGAGGGTCCACTCCACGATCCAAGAGGCCGTTGCATCAATTGACATGTAGTCCGGAGTTGATGTATCCCAAGATGTACCGTAGTGGTCACAGCCGAATCCACGGAAGATTCTCGTACTGTTTCCATCATCGTCGCAGTCGTAGCCAGCTCTAGGGTTCCCGCACACAGCAAGCTCATTCCGGAGGGTCCGCTCCACAAGCTAAGAGGCTGAAACATCAACTGACACAAGTCCGGAGATGATGTATCCAAAAGTTCCATATCGTCAACAAGAACTCAACACAACAGACGACGTGTCAATCAGACGCTCGGTCTGAGAGTTATTGGCTTTTTCGTCCCAGGGGCCCGGTTGGTTTTTAAGACAAAACCAACCCGACCGTACTCCACCTACATCCAGACCTCGGTCGGAGTAAGCCAAAAGATCGGTCTCACGTAGAGAAAATCAACAAAGTCGATGGCAGGTCAATCAGACGTCTAGAGCTCATGATATGAGCGTTTCCGCTCCGAAGGCCCGGTTGGTTTCATGTACGAACCAACCCAGCCGAACCCAAAGTATTCAGAAACCTTTAGTGAAATATACCGAAACGACCGTCTTGATCCAAGGATCACATCTCCGCTGACGGCGCGTCGTTCGGAGGCCTGTATCTCAGGTTATGAGAAAAAGACCAAAAACGTCCGGAGACGGGGGGTCTGGGCCCAGACCGACCCGACCCAACCCCCCCTGGGTCGGCCCGAACCGGGGTGACCCGACCCAGGTCCGGGTCCGACCTGGTTTTGTGCGACCCGGCCCGGCGGGTCGGCCTGGCTCGGCTCGGCCGAGCCGGCCGAGCGGAGGAAGCCGCGGGGTGGGCGCTACCCCCGTGGGATGTAACGCCGCGGCCCCGGGTGGGACTGCCTCGCCAGCGGACGCAGCGGCCGGGCCGCATCCCTCTTCTCGGTTCCGCGCGGCTGCGGAATTGGCTCGCCGCTGTTTGTGGGTTTTGCCGGCCGCCGCCACCGGCGCCGCCACCTCCGGCGCCGCCACGCCGGCGGGAGCTTCCGCGGGCCACCGGACGCGCTCTGATGGTCCGTTTTGCATGAGGTCTTCTCCAAAGGTCCTCCCGAGACTCAATATTCACCACCAGGCCCTTGAATCACCCTTGCGGCCCCGTTTGTCATCGTCCTCCATTTTGCACACCAAGAACGAAAAGGTGCGGTGGGTTCGGACTTGTTCGTTAGTCCGCACCCACCGCGTTAGCAGTCTTAAAGATATTCACCCAACAATATTTAAAAAATCGGGGATTTAAACACAAATATTTCAAGAATCAAACCCCTACCTCGTCAATTCGTCGCACGCGCGTTCATCGCGGAATTGATTGCCATGGAAGGAGGTGATCGTCACGTCACTGAAGGGTATCGCGTCGTCGCGGAACATGGTGTCGCGTCGACGAACTCCGAGGATAAAAAACATACATATTTAATTAATAATAATTAAATCCATGTTGTTGTTGTAATCCTCAAAGAATTTAAAAAAAGATCGCAACCCCCTACCTTGTCGTTGTCGATCGAAGGTTGTCACGGGGTTGGATCATAGCGGAAGAAGCGTCGCGAAGGGAGATTCGTCATCGTCGCGGTACAAGGCTTCGCGTCATCGATCTTCGTGGGTTCGGCATTCTTCGTCGCCTGTCATCAAAGGTCGGCGTTCTTCCTGTTCTTCGCGTTCTTCGCGAAGAAGGAGGAATAATTTGAGGTTTCTGTCAAATCCTCTCAACGAACAAAACTTAAGAAGAAAAGCATTGGTTTTATTTTATTAACATGCCAACAAATGAAAAAGAGATAAGATAAGTAACGACCCATTAATTCGTAGAATTAATTCAACGAATAAAACTGCCCAATTAAATGGTGCATTAAGAATTTAAGAAAACGCGTCAGTTGACTATCATAATGACGGGTTTTCGCGGGTTCGTTACTTAGTGGAAAAGAAACGGCGGGGCTTGTGTAGGCCCCACCTCAAAAATATCCTATCAAGAGGGTAGGATATTTTGAATTCCACCCTATACGCTTCAACTCAGCTTAAGAAGATTAAGGTGCTTGTTAAGTTTCTTTAAGTGAAATAAAATAATGTTTGTCTTACCAATTATTTTATTTCATAACTTTTTGCCCAAAAATTAATAACCACACCCGAGAAAACACCACTCTAGAAGAGGAGTTTCTATGAAAACACCGGAGTGGCGATTCTATCGGTGCCCTCGGAATTCGATTCCGAGCACCAGTTCAAAAGTTAGAAAAACCCGCTCGTCCATTCACTGAACGTACCCGAGCCAATCTTCGGAAATTGATTCCGGGCACACCGGGCCTCAGAATCAGGTTCCGTCTGAAACTGCATTTTTGTAAAATTCCAATGAAAATTAAGAAAAAAAATATCCTTGAAATTTAAGGGTCTTTAAATTACTCCCACCACGGGGCTTTACGTCCCCGTAAAGCTTCACCACAAACTTAGGGATACAAAGGTGGTACTGAGTACACATCTGAGCCTCCCGCTCCCAAGGGCTCTCCTGGAGGTTCTTGTGCTACTATCTGATGCACACAAGAGGAATCAGTCATCCATGCAGGACCCACTCCTGTCGATCCTTGATCTCCACCGGGACCTCTGCAATGGTCGCCCCATCATCAAAATCTAGCTCCCCATGGTCAATGATGTGTGTTGGGTCATGCATGTATCTCCTAAGCTGAGATACATGGAAGAAGTCGTGCACCCGGTGCAACTGAGGTGGTAGAGCCAGGCGATAAGCCACCTCGCCAATCCTGTTGAGGACCTGTAATGGTCCGATGAAGCGTGTAGACGACTACCGCCTCAGCCAAATCTCTGTAATCCACGTCGTGGTGAGACACACAAGAAGACGTGGTCGCCATCCTCGACCTCTAGTGGCCTCTGCCTCCTATCATCATAAGACTTCTGCCGGTTCTGAGCTATCCTCATCCGCTCCTGGATGACCTGGACCTTCTCTGGTCCTACAAGAGCTGCTGAGATTTCTTTTTTTCCGATAAGAGAAATCCGGTCTCATCCCATGGATGAACCACTTTCTTTGCCTAATACAGTCAATCCCGACATGGATGATACTAACCCATACCAAGGATGACGTCGTAAGTACTTCACGCTACTACTAAGAGATCCAACTGTTACTCTCGTCTCCAAGGGTTGAGTCACACTGTCGCCATCAGTGTGTGGTAACTGGGTCTCCTCCAGTAGGTATCTCTCAAGTGAGGGTCAAGTCAATAGTATAAATAAGAACATCTTAGTAACAACACAAGAGAGGACAGGAAAGTAAATGACACCAGAAAAGGTTTCTTTTATTACTGCATCTCAAGTACAAAGACACAAAGCATCTACAAACATACATCAAAAAAACTATAAGCAACATGAACAAAAGTATCTAGGTCTGGAGCTAGTCCCGTTGCTATCCATCTGCTCCCAGAGCTCCATGATCGTAGGCCATAGCTGCCTGAAGCTGAGCTCTCCCATGTCCTCCAACTCCTTGTGGTCGGGGTGGACCTCCTGGTGGTGGTGGTGGCAACACCTCGAAGCGTCGTCCACCTCCCGCTGCATGGCCAGCTCCCCTGGCACGGTCTCCTTCTCCATGCGATCCGCCTCGATCTAACCTCTGCCTCTGCCTGGGAGGTTCTTCGTTCATCTGTTGGTCATCCGTATGGCGGGTCGGACAGTCACGAGCTATGTGACCAACCCCGATGCAGGAGTATCACTGTCCACTCATGGTTAGTCGTTGTCAACCCCGGGTGCCTCGCATAATCGATCCTGTGTCACGCGGTCGACCACCGGTAGGGTTAGTCCTCTTGGACCCCTGCGTCATCTGTCTACTGCCCACTGTAGAAGACACTGCCGCATGCCGACTAGTGGTGGGTCCTGCTGCTGGAGACTGCTTAGCAAGGAAACTCTCCACTAAGAGGGCTCACTCCAACACTCCTGTCTGTGTCAGAATGATGTGAGAAACAACTGAAGCTCTGATCTCTCACCTGATCCCCTACTCGAAATTTCGGGTCATGAAGAATGGGTCCCGTACCATGTCCGTGGAATAGCGTGAGAGATCGGTAAACCACTTCGTGTACTGGGCTACTGTCATGCTGCCCTGCCGCAGCTGTAGTATCTCCTGGATGCGCACTGCTCGGAGGGTGGCTGGGATGAACTCTGAGCGAAAAAGGCTCTCAAAGTCCGTCCAATGGAGTGATGCCTCATCATGCACTTGGAGCATCAAGCTCCACCATCTGTCTGCTGCCGCATGCAGTAGGATCATTGCAAGGACCACCATAAGGTCTGCTGGTGTCCTCAGTAACCGGAAAACTCGTACAACCACCTCCATCCAGTCCTCGGATTCCTGGGGGTCCGTCTCCCCGCGGAACCTTGGCGGTCGCAGGCGCTGGAACTCATGCAGTGCACTAAGGTGACGTTCATTGTCAGTGGCCGGGGCTGGAAGCATCGGTGCCTCGGCGAGTAGTGGTACCGCCGGTGCCTCTCCTGTCAAGGGGCCTGTACCGAGGCCCCGTTGCTCGGCGGGCAGTTGTCATGGTCAACTCTCAGAACCCTAGCTGGCTACCGTCGTGGGGCCATCCTGAAAAGAAACAGGTGTGCCATGGTCATGAAAGCATACCTGGTGAGATGATACAAAGTAATCACAAAGAAAACTTGAAACACACATGCAATCAAGGTCTTCGTGCATTAAGTCGGAAATCATAAGTCAGGGTCCTGGTGTACGGATACGTCAGCCGCCGCACCAACACTGGGATCCCAAGACTGATAACCACACTCAATACACTTAACACTATTGTTTCACATATAAAAGATCAGAGTATGTGTTAGAACCGAACTCCTCTGATACCAATTTGTCACGACCCGACCACGGGGCTTGTGCCGTGACTACCCCAAGCCCACCTTCCATAGGTCAGGGGCTGGCGACTAGCACCAAGGCATAAATACCGGTAAAAAGGGAAGATATTTAATTTGTAAAGTAAACAAGCACCATAGAGTAAGAAAGTGAAAAAAGTAAACCCTAAGTAAAATTTGGTACAACAGTAAGTGCAGAAAGTATAGGGGGCCGAAAATACAAGCCCAACTGTAAAGTACAACTGAAGGGGAAAAATAGCAACTGAAAAGTAAAGCCGCAACGTCGAGCCGTCCTCTGGAAGTCCCACCTGAAGGGTGAGTACAGATAGCCTCCAATGCTCCTCGGTCTAGCTATCCGCTCCGAGTACACTCCGCCCAGTGGTCCACCTCCAGGTACCGTCCTGCTCCGCAATCCTCCCCCGCGATCAGCGCTGTCCGTCATTTGCAACCAAGACAACGTAGTGCGGGCATAGCCCGTGCAGGGTTGAGTATAAGCTACTCAGTAGGGACCCCGAGACCCCTAAAGGTCTCCCAGAATCCAAAAAGGATAAACCACAAAGGAAAGATACAATCACAAAGTAACGTCCAACTAGGCTTAGGTATATGCCCATACATATACCTAAGTCATCAATTCTTGCTCGGCTCCAACATCCACGCTCGAGTACAACCCAGTCCACACAGGAAAGAAAAATGTAAATCCACACAGGATAGCACAACACAATGCACAAAGGAAAGAAAAACATAATCCACATAGGATAGCACCACACAATCCACAACGGAAAGCAAAACATAATCCACATAGGATAGAAAACATGATTAAGCTCACACAGGATATACTTATTCGTAAGACAATAGAGATGATCAGATGTAGCCACTGATTCATCTAGTCATCGGACCCACAAAGGAACGGTAGGTACTAACCCCCGTAATGACCCACATAGGATCGATCATGAAGTTGAAACCATAGAAATAGGGAAACTCCTTCTCCATCAAGTACAATGGTTATGCCACTACAACCAAGCACTTCCTTCTAACCTTGGACTGTTGTAGTACTCCACCTATCGAGTACTGTGGGCCTGCTACTACAACCAAGCGCTCCCCCTCATAGCCTCTAGAGATACTCCTTCTGTTGAGTACCACAGGTTAGCCGCTACAACCAAGCGCTCCTCCGTCGTGGGTCTGCCGCTACAACCAAGCGCTCCCCCATGCTGCTACAACCAAGCGCTCCTCTGTCTTGGGTCTGCCGCTACAACCATGCGCTCCCCCTTGCTGCTACAACCAAGCGCTCCACCGTCGTGGGTCTGCCGGTACAACAAAGCGCTCCTCCACCGTGGTTCTGTTGCAACAACCAAGCGCTTCCCACTAGGCTATTCGTAACACACCGAGTCGTTCGATCAGCAGTCGTCAAGTCTCAACCATCTCTAGGGTTTCCACACACAGCATGCTCGTTCCGGGAGGGTACACTCCACTAGACAAGAGGTCGATGCACCAACTGACATATAGTACGGAGTTGATGTATCCCAAGATGTACAGTAGTGGTCACTACTGAATACACGGAAGATTCTCGTACTGTTTGCATGATCGTCGCAGTTTTAGCCAGCTCTAGGGTTCCCGCACACAGCATGCTCGTTCGGGAGGTTCCGCTCCACAAGCTAAGAGGCTGATACATCAACTAACACAAGTTCAGAGTTGATGTATCCAAAAGTTCCATATCGTCAACAGGAACTCAACACAACAGACGACGCGTCAATTGGACGCTCGGTCTGAGAGTTATTGGGTTTTTCGTCCCAGGGGCCCGATTGGTTTTTAAGGCCAAACCAACCCGACCGTACTCCACCTGCATCCAAACCTCGGGCGAAGTAAGCCAAAAGATCCTTCTCACATAGTGGAAATCATCAATGTCGACGAAACATCAATCAGACGTCCGGAGCTCATGATATGAGCGTTTCCGCTCCAAAGGACCAGTTGGTTCCGTGTACGAACCAACCCGGCTGAACCCAAAGTATTTCGAAAACTTGAGTGAAATATACCGAAACGACCGTCTCGATCCAAGGATCGAATCACCACTAACGACGCGTCGTTCGAAGGCACGTAGCTCAGGTTATGAGCAAAAGACCGAAAACGTCCGGAGACGTGGGGTCTGGGCGCGGACCGACCCGGCCCAACCCCCATGGGTCGGCCCGAATCGGGTCGAACCGACATGGTCCAGGTCCGAACTGGTTTGGCGCGATGTAGCCCGGCCTGGGCGTGACCCGGCCCGGCAGGTCAGCCCTTCTCGGCTCGGCTGATCCGGCCGAGCCGAAGAAGCCGCGGGGTGGGCGCTGCCCCCGCAGGATGTAACGCCACGGCCCCGGGTGGGGCCGCCTCACCAGAGGACGTTGTGGCTGGGCCGAGTCCCTCTTCCCAATTCTGCGTGGCTGCGGAACTGGCTCACTGCCACGGCTGAAGCCGCGACGGGTTTTGCCGACGACGCGCCGGGCGAAGCCGCCGCGACGGCGGGGCGCGCCGGCGAGAGCTTCCGCGGGCCACCGAACACGCTCCGTTGTTCTGTTTTGCGTGCGGTCTTCTCCAGTGGTCCTCCCGGGACTCAATCTTCACCTCCAGACCCTCGAATCGCCCTTTCGGCCCCGTTTGTCATTGTCTGACATTTCACGCACCATGAACGAAAAGGTGCGGTGGGTTCGGACTTGTTCGTTAGTCCGCACCCACCGCGTTAGCGGTCTTAAAGATATTCATCCAACAATATTTAAACGATCGGGGATTTAATCACAATGATTTAATGAATCAAACCCCTGCCTCATCAAGTCGTCGTACGTGCGTTCTTCGCGGAATTGATCGCCGTGGAAAGAGGTGATCGTCGCGTCGCAGAAGTGCGTCGCGTCGTCGCGGAAGAGCGTCACGTCGTCGCGGAACTTGGCGTCGCGTCGATGACCTCTGAGGATAAAAAACATACAGATTTAATTAATAATAATTAGATCCATGTTGTTGTTATAATCCACAAAGAATTTAAAAAAATTGTGCAACCCCCTACCTTGTCATTGTCGATCGAAAGTCGTCGCGGGGTTGGATTGTCGCAGAAGAAGCATCGCGAAGGGAGATTCGTCGGTGTCGTGGTACAAGGCTTCGCGTCGTCGATCTCCACGGGTACGGCATTCTTCATGACCCCTCGTCGAAGGCCGGCGTTCTTCACGTTCTTCGCGTTCTTCGCATTCTTCACGTTCTTCGCGTTCTTCGCGAAGAAGGAGGAAGAACTTGTGGATTCTGTCTAATCCTCTCAACGAACAACACTTAAGAAGAAAAGCGTTGGTCTTATTTTATTAACATGCCAACAAACGAAAAAGAGATAAGATAAGTAACGACCCATTAATTCATATAATTAATTCAACGAATAAAACCGCCCAATTAATTGGTGCGTTAAGAATTTAAGAAAACGCGTCAGTTGACTTTCATAATGATGGGTTTTCGCGGGTGCGTTACTTAGTGTAAAATAAACGGTGGGGCTTGTGTGGGCCCCACCTCACAAATATCCTATCAAGAGGGTAGGATATTTTGAATTCCACCCTATCCGCTTCAACTCAGCTTAAGCAGCTTAAGGTGGGATTTAAGTGCCTTTAAGTGGAATAAAATAAAGTTTTTTTTACCAAATATTTTATTTCTTAACTTTAAGCACAAAAATTAAGAACCACACCCGAGAAAACGCAACTTCGGAAGAGATGTTTCTAAGAAAAAACCGGCACTGCGATTCCATCAGTGCCCTCGGAATTCGATTCCGAGCACCAGTTCAAAAGTTATAAAAACCCGCTCGTCCGTTTACTGAACGTACCCGAGCCAAACTTCAGAAATTGATTCCGGGCACACCGGGCCTCGAAATCAGGTGCCATCTGAATCTCCGTTCTTGTAAAATTCCAATGAAAATTAAGAAAAAAATTTCCTTGAAATTTAAGAGTCTTTACTTAAACTTTTATGGAATGATGTGTAATAAAAATAACAACCTTTTAGACATACACTTGAACACAATATGGAAAAAATAAAACAAACATTACCATATACACATGAACATTGTTATTCTACATGTTGAAAATCCCATTTAATAACTAATTTCACGAGGGAATGAATAATACCAGGCATCGTAACCATATAGTCAAGGCCCCATGCCGTGACTGAAAACAATGTTTTTCAAGGCCTTGTTCAAATAAACTAATTTTTCCCATGAGACATACCAATGCATCAAGGGGATTTAGCAGGCCCCACTATTCACTTACTAAGTCATGTTCATTCCTCATATGAAAAGGGTGAAACATAACAAAATCATTTGTATTAAAACTAGCATAGATAATTTTAATACCATAATGTTGAACCATGAATTGTATAAAAATAGCACATACATAGTCAAATATATCATAACTCATTCAATACAACATGGAATATTTTATTATATTAAATCTACCTCAATCAAGAAAAATATCCAATAAAGCACATTGACATAGTTGAAAATAATCAGTAAAACTCTTTGAGAGAAATATCCTTTTTCATGAATTCATTTTAATGTCTCCCAATTTATAAAGTAATTCATATAAATTAAATTTTTGAATCAATGTGTCCCATACCACATTGAATAATTCGAATGTAATTACCATTTTAAAACAATCATGTAAATATAAATAAGTCCTTAAAATAATTTTGAAAACATTGACACTAACTAAATTATTTAAAAAAATAGAATTTTAAAACATTTTAAATGATGATCTAGTTAAATATTCCCTTCCATAGAACCTTAAATGATTAATTTTGAAAACATTTTTATGTAACATGGACATGGATGATAAATATGTTCCAGTAAATACTTACACATAAATAATCTCCGATAATAACGAGATTGGGGAATTAACCCTTACCAGGTACTTTCCACTGATTGAGGCTGTATTTAACATTCTAAATAATGAACATAGTATTTTATTAAATTATAACAGATGCATATTCCTATTTATTACTCGTACAAGATTAATTTATTACATCATACTACTTTTCTAATAATAATTTCCATGTTAAAATAACATTTTGTGTAATAATTTCTATCTTTATCGTACATGTATTAACTTGTTATTATTGATCATATCAATTATATAATGATTTAATTTCATAAAGAATATAAAACATTTTTTATTTATCACATATATTCAGAATATAAATATGTATAATAGAGAGATATATTAAATGGAAAACACCGTTTATGGAGACAGTAGGCCATACGTACGCATAAACGATGTTTTTGTTTGCATATCGTACTGAACGGTTGAAAGTGAAGGATATATATATATATATATATATATATATATTTCTAGTATAATTATTATTTCATATATTACATACTTATTAATAATATATATTTTTACAATCATTGTTGAATGGTGAAGGTGTAAATGAATCTCATCGCATCATGGAGATGGTAAGTCGTACATACGCATGAGCGACAATATCATTATATTGATGGTAAAAACATATATAATTGGATGGTATATTATATATAAATAATAATTAACATGTTATATTTATTATTTAAATGAATTATACTCTTTATTATACCCATCCAAATAATGAAGCATTGAATAACAAAATACACCACGACGTGGAGACGGTAAGCCGTACATACGCACGTATGGTGACTTTTTCATTCATAGGATTGATAAAATAATGAAAATGGTTGTACCATATTTATAATAAAAACTCAGTATGTATAAGGTACTGGATTAATTATTTTTTTATGGTAATAACCATGAAATAGGAAGTTTAAGAGGAAAGAAACTTTGAAAGTGTTGATGAAGTAATTAACTCTTTTTCAGGTTCTTCCTTTTGATTTAAAAAAGGGATCATTGAGATGTATTTATGATCAAATTATGGCCTCTATGTTGAATTGAGGTAATTTGGGAGGATATTTTATTAGGGTTTTGCTGAGCCAAATGGAGTTGGAGGTGTGAATATAAGTGAAGTGGAAGTACCCTTTTCTAAGGTAGGTGAGGGGCACTTTAGGAAATGTTCGAAATATTAATTTAGTATAAAATAATTTTGTGTCTAATATCTCCAATAATATTTCTTTATAGGTTGTGGTGGGGATTGGTTGAAATAATTTCAACCAATAGTTTTAAAAAAATATTATGTCACCATATTGACCATGTCTTTTAGATTTAACACTTAGTTAAATAGTTTAGGTTTTACAATGTCTTCTTATATTCTCTCAATATATAGTTAATAAAATTACTATAAACTGCAAAACGATCCTCATGTGGATCATTAATGATATATCTATAATCATTTAATTACATTAAACTAACCTTAGATATTTTATAATATTATACCATTTAATAATATATATATATTTTAAAAAAACTCATTTATGTCAATTTTGACGCTATTTAGTATTTTGTTTTTGTGAATGTCATAACAACTTGATTACATTAATAAAACTTTGAATCATACATAACATGTAATATTCAGCTAAATATTTTGAGGATGGAATCAAAATTTTGAACTTAAATTTACTTTAATATTTACAATATCATTTATTGGATTCTTTTATTAATAATGAAAAATACTCCATCATTATTGTGTAAAAATAAATTTAATTATATAATTTTTAATAATTATAAATAAAATACCATGATTTATTAAATAATTTTAGATTTTTAGTTAATATTTTTAGTATAATATATCTATTATATAAGCTCATATAAATATTGTTTTACTAATTGATATATATTAATGTAACATTTTTCTTATCATTAAATTAATTTTTATAAAGTCCAATTTTCAGTTACAAGTGGCTCCATGGGGTACCAAGATCAGACCAAAGATACCCATGGTCGAACAAGTATCATCCAATAGCGTTGGGACAAATTTTAGGATAATTTAATATAACTATAATATTAATTTTTACAATTATTAGTGATATTTAACTTTTAATCATGGTAAATAAAGTTTTTATTAGAGTAACTATTCATAATATCTTAAAATAAAAGTTACCTATTAACACAATATGGACCTCCTGAATTCCAATTTGGAATCCATTTTTAAAAATACAAAACACAGAAGTTGCAGAAATTAATTTAAAATTAATTCCTTTTTTCAAAACCAAAAAACCGGTTTTTATGAAGTAAAAACCACCAAAAGATTGGCATGTTTTTATGTTTAATTAAAAAGAAAAATTACTTCCAATGAAAAAAATTGGATTAAATGGTAAAAATATAATCTAATTATAATTTTTAACTACTCAAATTTATAATTTAGCATTATAAATAATTATGAATAAAAAAGATGTCTTCAATTAAAATGTTGAATTTTTTTCATTATTCATTAAAATATGAATGTTATCATAATAGTGCCAAAATTTATCCAAACTAATTTATTTTGACACGATTCTAAAGAGAAATTTAATTTTATCAAATTAAATATATAAAAATTTCAAATATTTTCTTTAAAAAAGGGTTCTCTATTAAATGGTGGAAGACTTCATTTTTTCAAAAAATATTTATTTTATCTAAAAAACTAAAATTGTAACTATAATATGTCTAATAAAAACATAATATTGTTGTTTAAGTTATATGTAGCATATAAAATTACATATTAATTTATTAATATTCATAAATTCTTCTTAAACGGCTAGTTTGGTAAGCCATGATGCACTCGACCTCAGTGTTACATGTGGAGCAAGCTATTGAATTACATTAAAGAGATAACATACTAGGAAGTACTTGGGTGTTACATTCTTCTTTCCTTCAACAAATTGTGTCCTTGAAATTTGAAATTGTTCATCAAAAATAAAAGGTTGAAAATAAAAATTACATTTGTGGAAAACCCACATCGGAAATAGGGTTACTTAAATTTATTCCACATAATAGGGAAAGGGAAATGAAAAAGTCACCACAAAATTAGGGTTTAAAATAGAAGAACATTGGTGGAAATTATAGACACATAATTTGAGGAAAACATAAATATTTATTGTGGTGTTTGAGTTCATCAATCACAAACAAGTGAAAAATAAATGTAAAACTGGGGCATCAAATCCATCAATCTAGGAAAATTTAATTTATCATTGGTTAAACAAAATTAAGGTAATAGGATAACACATTTTTTAGTTAAACTTTGTTTGAAGAGGATGTATTAATTTACTATACAGATAAGAACTCAAGAAATCATACTTGATTTCATTCACTGTTATAATCATAATCTCATCATTTGGTTGTGCTTTGATCTATTTTCTCTTCATCCCTTTCACATGGAAATGAATGTTAAAAAATTATTTTATTAAACCTAAAGAGAAATTGATAAATTCCAAGGTCCAAAAGTATTTACATAATCCTCTATATGTTTACTAAAATCCAAAAGGTTATGTTCGATAATCCAATAAATTATACATTAACTTTATACCAAATATTAAGTGCTATACATATTCCATTCCAACATTTATACTTCTCCAAAATACTTGTGTCCAAACTCACAGTTTAAAATTTATATGGGAGGTAAACATAATGATGATCTATTATTCTACATAATAACATGTGAATACCTTCATCACGTATTTCTATTAACATGGTAACTCATTGAATTACCATTAAACGTTATTGAATATGTTCATGCTCCCTTATTCCATATAGAATACTTGATATACCCCTTAAATCCAAAAATATTCTAAACTATAATAATGATGGATTAAAAAACGATTAATTATTTCCAAGGTAGTCATTAATATTCAATATAATTTATCCAAATAAATCATCTATTATTCCAAAATAATTACTTCAGTATTTGGTTTATATTAAGGTTTATGTTTTCCTCAACTATGTATTTTCCAAAATATTTAACCTGTAGTACAATCCTTATTTATTTCCATAATTCTTACTTCCAGTACATCATTGATACAATAATCAAATGAAATAATTATTCAATCCCAACATAAGAACATTTGTCATTTATACACATCTATGGTAGAAACATAATCTTGATTGGGATCTAATAGTGGATTTTTGGGTATATTCCTTTTATGATCGAGACATTGATTCACATAGTGTCCCATATCATTATAGCTGAAGAACTATACATTGAAATTTTTTTTCTTAACCATAAATCAATTTTATTATCCATTATAACTATTCAAAATATTTTGGAAAATCATTTTTCAAAAACATAAACTGAATACTCCTTATATAATTCACTAATTCATAATTATTAGATCTAAATAAATAAATACTTTAATCCTTCAAATTTAATGGTTGGAATAGAATAAGATATTCATTGGTGTAGAGGTAGATTATTATGTGTGGGAATTGAGTTATTTAATTCCCATGATTTCCATAGACGAGACATTAAACTACATAACAATTGGTCAGTATATGACTTTTTTCCCGTATAGATAACATCTTCCCCTCCATTTGAGTTATTCCTCATGGTTTTTCTTTCCTTCCTCTAGACATGGAGGAAGCTGAATCATATTTTATCTATGCTTCGTAAAATTTTAACAATTATAAACGTTCATCTTATTCATACACAATGTTTTGGGAATGTCATCAAAGACCTAATTGTAAATCATATATCTTGATAACTGATTTGAAATAATCACAATATCATTCTTTCCACTCATTATCAAATTTTGTTGCTCAAAATCACTAGACTTTCCAACAAACTCTATGTTAACACAATACCTTTTGGTTTCCTCCATTAACTAATACCAGAATGCATAGGGTGAGAAAAAAATCTCATTAAATAAAACAATATAATCAAGGCAAGTTTCTTTCTATCTATAACATATTTGGATTAATCCAAGGTTATCCATGATCATTAAAAGAATTCTTTGGGGGTACTTCTATACATATCCTCAATGTATATCTTAGGGTTATATCCCCTTATATATGTTTTATATATCTATTTCCAAGGTTGTTTCTAAAATTTATCTCATACCAACTACAACATCCCAACCCCAGAAGTTTAGAGCCTATGCGTTATTTTAATACATTGGATTGATTACAAGGAATCATGTCATGAAGGACCGATCAGTTTAGTAGTTTGGAAAATAGATTACATACATGAATGTTACATTACACATACAAGAATAAAACACAATATAAATAACCATTTGAGAAAACCATTATTCCCTATAGCTTAACCCTGCATATTAATCCTAATACACTTCTTGGAAATCTTGGGAAAATAAAAGATAAGAAATGGGTGAGATCAGATGCCCAGTAAGGGTAAATAATTTAGTGGAAGCTATAAACTTTTAAGGAATGAAGTGTAATAATAACAACAACCTTTTAAACATAAACATTAACACAATATGGAAAAAATACATCCGACATTACCATATAAACATTCACATAGATTTTATATTAGTCGAATAATCACATGTAATAACTAATTTCAAAATGAGGGAATTCATAATGTCGGACATCATAACCACATAGTCATGACCTCATGCCAAGACTTCAAAAAAAAATTCATGGCCTCGTGCCAAGAAACTAATTTGTCTCATGAAACCTATAAATGCATCGAGGGGATATATTGGCTCCAAACCATCACTTACTATGTTCAATGCATTCCATATATGAAAAGGGTGAAACATAACACAAAAAATCTCATTAAATATAGAATAAAAATGATAAATACTTTTACCATAAACCATGAATGGTATAAAAATAGCACATATAGAGTCAAAAAAATTATAACTCATTCAATAAAATATAAAATATTGTTTATAATAAATTAACCTCCATCAATAACAATATCCTATAAATCACGTTGACATAGGTGAAAATAAATAGTAAAACTCTTTGAGAGAAATATCCCATTTCATGAAATCTTTTAAAAGTCACACAGTGTATAAAGGAATTCATTTAAAATATATTTTTGAATCAAAGGGTCCCATACCACTTTCAAAATTTTGATAGTAATTATAATTTTAAAACAATCATGTCTATATAAATAAATCATTAAAATCATTTTGAAAACACATACACAAATTAAAACATTTATAAAAATAAAACATTAAAAAGTTTAAAATTATGATATAAGAGTCCCTTCAATAATACCTTGATATATTCCTTTTGAATTTTTTTATAAAACATGTACATGGATGATAAATATTTCTCAGTAAGTACTTCCACATAAACAATCTCATATAATAATGAGATTGAGGAATTAACCCTTACCTTGTACATTCCTTTGGTCGATGATACATTTAACCTTCTGTATAATGATCATAGTATGTTATTAAATTATAACAGAACAATATTCATATTTATGATATCATTATAGATTAATTTATTACTTTATACTATTTATTTAATAAATGTCTATGTTAAAATAACATTTCGGGTAATAATCACTTTCTTATCGTTCATGTTTAAACTTGTTATTCTTGATCGTATATCTTATATAATGATTTAATTTCAACCATAATATAAAACATTATTTATGTATCATATATTTTTAGAATATAATTATGTATTATATATAGATTTATGAAATGGAAAACACCAATTGTAGAGATAGTAGGTCATACGTATGCAGAAACATTGTTTCCAATTTCATATCATATTGAATAGAAGTAAGTGAATGAGGTACATATAAATACACACCCAGACACACACACATACAAATATATATATATATATATATATATTTCTAGTAGTATTATTATTTCATATATTACATATTAAATAATAATATATATTTTTAAAACTATCGTTGAATGGTGAACATGGAAATGAATCTCTTCGCGTCGTCGAGACGGTAAGCTGTACGTACTCATGAGGGAAAATATCATTCTACTGATGGAGATATCATATGTAATTGGATGGTATATTATATATAAATAATAATTAACATGTTATATTTATTATTTAAATCAATTAAACTCATTATTAAACCCATCTAAATAATGAATCATTGAATAACAAACTACACCATGACGTGGAGATGGTAAGCCATACGTGCGCACGTATGGTGACTTTTTCATTCATAGGATGGATAGAATAATGAATATTATTGTACCATATTTATAATAAAATCATTTTATATAGAAGGTGATGGATTTATTATTTTGGTATAGTAACAATAAAGAAAGAGGAAGTGGAAGAGGAAAAGAACTTTGAAAGTGGTGATGAAGTAATTACCTCTTTTTTGGGTTCTTCCTTTTGATTTGAACAAAATGGATACTTGGGTTTGATTTATGATCAAATTAATAACTCTAAGATTAATTTCGGGTTTTTCGGAGGATATTTGATCAGGTGATTGCTGAGCCAAATGGATTTGTAGGTGTAAATTTAAGAGAAGGGCATGTACCCAGTTATAAGGGAGGTGAGGGGAACTTTAGGAATATTTGAAAATATTAATTTGTTATAAAATAATTTTTTGTTTCTAATAGTTCCAAATAGATTTATTTTTAGAATATGGTGGTGATGGGTCGAAAAACTATCAACCAATAGGATTTAGACAAGTTTAGGTCATCATATTTACTGTATCTTTTAAATTTATCTTTTAGTTAAATAGTTTAAATTTTACCATGTCTTCTTGTATTCGTACAATATATTGTTAATAAACATACTATAAACTGAAAAGAGAACCTCAAATGGTTCATTAATTACATATCTACCATTATTTATACCCTTTGTATGTGCCTTATATTATTTGTAATATTATATCATTTAATTATATATATATACATTTTAAAAAACTCATTTATGTTAATTTTGAAACTATTTAGTACATGGATTTTTTAAATGTAATCAAAACTTGATTACATTGAAAATAAATAAATTAAATCATCCCAGACATTTCATATATACCTAGAAAATATGTTTATGGAATTAAAACATTTAATTTAAATTTTATTTGACACTTATTATATCATTTATTTGATTCTTCCATTAGTAAGGAAAATACAACATCATTATTGTGTCATCAATAAACATAATTATATAGTGTCTAAAAATTATATATAAAATACCATGATGTATGAAATATTTTTAGCTTTTAATTCATATTTTTATTCAAAGATATCAATTATATAACCTCAAATTAATGTTTTTTACTAAAAGATATATGTTTATGTAACATTCTTCTTTATCTTTAAATTAATTTTTATAAATTGTCAAATTCACTTATAAGGGGCTCCATGGTGTCCCAAAATCGACTGAAGGATTCCCATGGTTGGTCATGTATCTACAAAAATGGTTAGGACATGTGTTAAGGTAATTTAATATTATAATAATTTTATTTTTTACTCTTATTTACATGACATTACAGTTGAGCCATGGTAAATAAAATTTTTACTGGAGTTTATACTCATAATGTATAAAAATGAAATATACCAATTTACAATATATAGACCACATGATTCTAAATATCGAATCTATTTTTCATAATTAAAAACATTGAAGTTACAAAAATTAATTTAAAATTAATTCCCATTTTCGAAACCAAAAAATAGGTTTTTGTGATGTAAAAATTAAAAAAAGGTTCACATGTGTTGATGTCTAATTGAAAAGTGAAATTACTTACAATGAAAAACATTGGATTAAATGGTAATAATATGATCTAATTACACATTTAAACCACTCAAATGTTTAATTTAACAAAATAAATATTTAGACTAAAATAATTGTTTTCAATTAAAATTTACTATTTTTTACTATTCATCAAAATTTGAAAGTAATCCGGATAGTTCCAATAAAATATCAAAACTAAATGTTTATGTTCCAATTATAAAGAGGAATTTAATTAAATCAAATTAAATTTATAAAAGTGTCAAATATTGGATTTAAGAATGGTTTTCCATTAAAAGACAGAAAACATCAATTTTTTTAAAAAATACTTCTTTTATTTGAAAACATTAATTTGTCACTACAATATGTCTAAAAACCACATAATATGGATGTTAAAATTATATGGCGTATATAAAATTCAAAATGCAGTTAATACTATTCATAAATATTTTTTAGCAACTAGTTTGGAAAGTCGTGGTGTGCTCGAACTCGATGTTGCGTGTGGCACAAGATATTGAATTATTTAAAAGAGATAATGTTCTTTAAAAATATAGGGTGTTGAAAAAAAATATTCTCTTTAATAGTGAAAATCATGAACAACCACAACTAACACAAGATCATGCATCTAGTAATTCCTCTCATGTTTCCTCAACTATCGAGTCCCATATGCAATGAATTCTTCTCCCTAAATAAGCACTACTCTCAACCTGATACCTGATGAATCACAGTAAATAGTGTAAATCATTCCTAGCTATAGAAAAATCGGTATTCATGTAGAAAAAAACATACCTTTCAGCTCATGAATGGTTGAATCATAAGAATATGTCCACTAGTATTTCACACCCTTCTTAGTCAGGCATGTTAGTGGAACTGCTAAGGATGAAAAGTCCTGAATAATGCATATGTAGTAACTAGACATCCCCAAAAAACATCGTACGTCAAAGAATTTCTTCAGCTACTCTAAGGAAACTAACACTCATATTCTCGAGGTCTATTAACACTCCAATCTCTGAGATAACATGACCCAAGAAGTGTATTTGGTCCATCCAATAGTGGCATTTTGAGAAATTGGCATATAATTGATGCTCTCTCAGTGTACTCAATATTATCTCATGATGGATAGCATAGTTGTGTTAAAATTGAGAGTACATGAAGATATCATCCATGAAGACTACCTCAAAATAATCCATGTAAGGATAGAATAATAATTACATTAGTGCCATGAAAACTACTGGCACGCTCGTGAGACCGAACAATATAACCAAATACTCATATAGACCATACCTACTCCAAAAGGGTATAAGAGGTATATCTAATGGTCTAACGCACCACATACAATAAAAATATCTAATATCAATCTTCGAGAACACCCAACCTCCTTTAAGATGATCAATGAGATCATCAATCGCCGATAAGGGATATTGGTTCTTGACCTTCAACTAGTTCAACTTCTGATAACCCATTAAAAATCTGAGAGTACCATATTCGTTCTTCACAAAAGGATAAGAATACCCCAAGGAGAAGTACTAGGTCAGATGAAACCAATTTTTTACAACACCTCTAACTGCTTCTTGAGTTCCTGAAACATTGGTGTAGTCATCCAATAATGAGGAGTGGATACCAGTGCCACTCCATGAACAAGCTCAAAAGAGAAATATACCTCTCTCTTTGAAGGTAAACTAGAAAATTTTTCTGGAAAGACAACTCTAAAGAGATCTACCACTGGATGAATGTCTATCTATGAAGTCCCCAGGTAATCTAGATATAAACTAGAAATCTGGGTCCTAATTCCATCCACCCCTTGATGCTGGCATCTAACTCTGGTCTCCTGGACATCCCATTCACCTTTTTGTGTAAATGACTCGCCCTATTAAGATGTGAAACTCACCCTAAAACGATAACAGTGAAAAAAGGCATTGAAATATACTAACGAGTCCATTATGAGAATGGCATCGATGCCTGTCGTCTATAAGATATAGAGGTCCCATAAGAAGGGACACCCACCAACCTAAAGAGGACACTTCTTGCACTGACGTAAACTAGCCTTCCTATGCCCCAACATAATGTATAACATTATAAAAGCCCCATAATTAAATATATAGATCCCAAGGCTCTCCACGACATCAAGCAATATAATACTATGGGAATCCTCAGTATCAAAATGATGAGATGCTAAAACAGAGGAAACTCGACTCATACCTCTAACCATAGAGGGTCTAGGATCCAACTCTAGTTGGGACTGTTCCATTGTAAAATTCTGGCCTACACCGTGACCCTGCGACCCAACCCGACTAGCATGATCTGATCCACCATGCTATTTTTTAGGACCTGTACTTTGGAAACATCGACCATGACCACCTCCTCATCCTAAATGGCCTAACAAACTCTAGTTCCCTGACTGATGAGAAACTGGTGGTCCTTCTCCTAAACATGGAGTCATTAGAGAACCTTTGCTCTCATTTTTGGTGAGAACACCCAACAAAAATGTGGAAGGAGACATATATTACCACAAGATCAATACTCAACTTGCTCTCTCGGGCAATGAGGTCTCGTGTGGCCGCTCTTCCCACACTAGTAGCATACCACCAGGATAACTCAAGAAACATCGTGTGAAAGGTCCCTAGGGAGTTTCCTTCTCTGTGTTGAAGGAGTACTAGCCCTGGATACTGAATTGGCCGGGCTCATAGCTTCGAAATCCCTCATATTGTGATCGATAATCAGTGCCAAGTTTATTATAGCTATCACTGAAGTCATCCTGAAAACATTCACCTATGATCATATGTCATACCAGAGACCATCCTCAAATTGCCTAACCAAAGGTAAATAATCACCTCCCAGGATAGGTGAGAAGAACATAAGATCTGTAAAACAAGAAGAGTAATCCATCAATAAAAGAGATCTACATTTTAAAGGCATGAACTCTCGAGAATTATCCAACCTCAATTTATTAGGAGAGAAGCAATCAAAAAAGGTCATCAGAAACTCTTCCCAATCTATATCTCAATGAAATCCTACCTCTGAGATAACATCCCAAAATATCTTAGCAGAATCATGTAATATGTATATCATGAGCATCACCCACCTCTCTAAAGGTGTCTCTAGATGATAAAAGATAGTAAGCATGGAATCTTACCATGTCTCTATAACCAGTGCTTCTCTATATAATGAAAATGTGGGAGGATGCTACTATTGGAACACCCGCATTATCTCTTCAATGGTCTAGTCAGGATTTGGTTCCCACTAAAAATTCTGTAACATCCTTATAATTCCTGCATGGAACTGTGCATCATCACCTTGGTTCGTTATAACAACGAGTTCCAAGATGGGAAGGATGGGGGGATCTACTAGTAGTCCTTGATCTTCCATTTTTGGTGTCTGATCTTTTCCCAGTATCTGGCATACAACTAGATGAAATTTCTTTGGCATGACTTTTCAAGGTCAATTGTGCACCTTAGTTCATGATTATCAAGGAAATATGATTATATGTTCAAGAATGGATCATGATAAGGAAAATATCCATGTTTTACAAAATAGGGTTACACAATGTGTATAACACCTATACGTTATGTTCCCTTATTCTTTTAACATAGAGTGTACATTTTCCATACATGGTCATGTATCACCCATACACATGGAATGTTCCTCTCGAGACATGGTGTGTACTTGAATCTTCCCTCCTTCCCAAGTACATATACATGGCTAGAACTACACGGTTCTCTCTCGGGTAACACTACACAACATATTCATCCTAGAAACAGTGCGTACTTATTATGTTATAACCGCCCATGTCATTACTCACATGGTCAGATACAATATTGATAACTACATGGTGTGAAAAAACAAGACACGGAATGTACCACCTATGTTTCATCCACCCATGCCATTGGTCACACGACCGAATACACATTTCTTACAACACGACGTGTACAACCCATACACATCGTGTTCTACAAGAGTTCCCCAACCCAGTGTCTCTACTCACACAGTTTGTCACAAGGTTAATTACTACATGGATTTTACTACCTTTACAAATAATTTAGTTAATAAAAGTTTTTTATTCAAAAACATAAGATCACAGGGCATGTATTCATAACATCACACACCATATTGTCTGGGTTTCTGGGCACTAACACTCTAAAACTTCTCTAGATCCTTTAAAAATATTATATTTTTCCCAAGTCATGAAAAATTACATCTTGTGAAATCCCACACTCCCACAAATCAATGTTTGTAATTCTTATTCATATCATAACATGATAAAATTCAATTAATGTTCAAACATGATCCAGAAATAAATTTCTATACCCCCAAAATATAATAACACTCTCGGTAGTGTTTAAATAGAAGGGAAATGAATTTAACATATGGGAATGATGGAGGAAAATCTTATTTGAAATGAAATAATGGATGAAAATCACCGTATTTGATGTTGAAGACACATTAATAATACATTTTTCACTTTGGATTTTGTCACAGGTAGACACTTCATGGATGATTGATGCCTCAGTTTGAACTTTGGAAGGGCTATGTTTCATTTGAATGTTATGAACTAATTGAAATTTTATGTTTCATTAACTAAAATTGTTATACCAAATTAGAAACTAAAAGGGGTTCCCTTAATATAAAAACAAACAAAATAATATGAACAAAAACAATATATAATTCATCCTGGAAAGTTGTAAATTTAATTTTCATAGCTCTACATGGACCCCCCATATATACCAAACACCAACATCAATCAATTTATCGATTAAACTATTTAATAATATAAATAGATCATATTGTGTCTCCAATGGGTTTTGTAAAAATGGATTGAAATTTATTTATGAAAAATTATATGGGTCCCAATGAATTGGATAATCCGATGAATATATAAAATAGTCTATACAATTTTTTTCCAAATAATTCTTAGTACATCATGTAAAATTATACCATTATAAGAATAAAGAGATTAAAAAATTATGATCAAATCTTTATTTATTATCAACTATTAAGGAATACTTACAAGGGTATGTATAAACTGTGAATTTGAGCTCAAGTTGGATAACAATTTTAGATAGATTGGGACTTTAAATCTAACAGAGATTCATTTTAAAAATCTATCAACATAATTGGTTCATTTTGAAAATAATATTGAAAAACGAAAGTGGATATATTAGAATCAATAATCATTATGGAAACATTGTTTTTGATTTCTACTAATGGTTTTGTGATCGGTGTTTCTAAAAAATCATCAATGGAGCCTTATTCATGTAACTCAATTCCTGATGTCATATTCTCTAATTTTGATACTTCGAATCAATATACTCTAGATTTAAACAATCATTAATAGTATCCTCATGTTCTTCGGGTATATCTTATATATTCTCTAACCAAATTCACATAATTACCAGGCTCTAATTTTTTATATTCCGCATTGTTTGTTTCTATATTTTCCAATAATTTTTAATTCTTTGGTGGTTTTGGAATCTCTTATTATGGGGTTTATTTATTTTACACACTCATAGAAATATTCACATCTTCATGACATTCATAATAATACTATGTGTACTAAGTTTCATCTATCAATAATTAGAAGGAGACAACCAGAGTGGTAATGAGTTTTATAACTATTACAGTAATTTCAAATTCAACCCTCATTGATGAAACCTTAGAATTCAATCTCTCAACTTTTTGACATAGTTTATTAATTAATGTTTTTGTATTAATATTTATAATGGGATGATCCAAATATTATATGTATGTAGTATAATAATATATTTGGAATTACATTAGAGGATATTCAGATTAGATTTTTTGTGATTGAAACTCATTATAAGATGGGATGTTTTGTTGAGAATAGATGTTTAATATTTTTTTATTGAATTATATATTGACTTTCAATCCAATATAAACTAGGGTGGTCATTTTAAATTCCACTTTGAGTGGGGTGTTCAAATAAGGGAGGCTATTCCCATGTTTTGATTTGTTGAAAATTCCCTTCCATAGAAGTAAAATCAGTTGTGAGAACAGAGAATTAGGGTTGATAATAGAGAATTCAATATGAGTAAAGGAATCTATTTTATATGATAATTTGATTATCTCCCCCGAAATGGGGCCAAAATTTTTTGATTCCCAAATTTATCTTATATCTATAAGTGTCTATTGATGTACAAGTAGGGAACTTGTCTATAAGGATTCAATTGGTAACATTGTGACCCTCAAATTTGTTGATAGGATTGGCTATGAAGTGATTAAATTTGGGGTTGACTGTAATTTGAGAATCGAATACTAATGTACTTAATAATATTGATTCAATTGAATAACTAAACTACTAAATATTTTAATGTAAACAATTAAATATGTTGAGTGTATCCTATGTTTTTCGTATTGTTAGATTGAGTGTAATTGTTTTCGTAGAAAATATAATATCACTAATTCAAGATAAAACCACAAAACTAGATAATTTCCCACATCATTCAAATATTTAATCCTTAAAAAAATCCAAGTCTAATTAAAAAATCACATATAGTATTTAATTAATGATAAATCCAATTAATTGGATCATAATATCACACAAAACTTATCATCATTAAATCCAATTAAGCCAAAGAAGAGACTAACTCATATAATGAAAATCAGAAAATAATAAACAAATCAAAAAATAAAAACACATTAAATAACATTAAATCCATATATATGAAACATTATATGAATAACACATAAAACATTTATGGTTCCAATTGTGTAAATATTTCAATTTACAATGTCAATCAACTTAATGAAACGAGATTGAATAAGTGAAAACAATGAAATAACTAATAGTCCACTATTGTGTAACAAATTTCACATTTTTTGGTGTGAATAAATTAGCAACATGATTAAATGGAATTAAACTATTGAGGAAAATTATATAATAAAAAAATAATAAGAATAATAATAAATTTTATCATAAAAATGTGGTGATCCAAAAATCATACACGAGAAAAATATAATGGTACGATTAAAAAAATAAAGCATAAAATTACAATTGAAAGAATAAATTATCTACCCCAATTACATAAAACCCAAAATTTAAATAGTATTTTTATGTCATAAGGTCATGAAACCATAATTAAATTCCTCCAAATAAATTAAGAGACAAAAACGTTGGTGGGAAAAAAGGAAAGATGACTTTTTAACTTTGACCACTAAAATACGACCAAATTCATAAAGTTTTTTAACAAGAAAATATAACATTTAATAATGTATAGTTATTTATGGTATTAAATTGTTAATATATTGTTCAATATTAAATATATTGTTTGTATAAATTTCATAAGAATTAAAAATTCCATTAGGATGTTATGAGAAAATTTGTGGGCTGAATTTATGGGGCTTCAAAATTGACCTGTCATTTAATCCTTATCATGGGCTCCCTCGGTCTCTAAGAAAACATAAAATTTATATATGGAAATGGATTAAAAAAATTATTCACATAATTTTATCTATCTCTATTTAAAATTATAATTTCATTGGGACTAAATTATAGGATACCCTTTTATTTTATGGGACAACATCCCCTAATGATTTGATTGGAATGATATGTATTTGTGGATTAAAATGTCCAGATTATATTTTAAATCATATGTTCATCATAAAAGATTTTTTATTTTATAAAATTATTAATAATATCATAAAATATAAAACACATATAATCAACATAATTAATTCCACATCCTGATGATTAATTTGGCCTAAATTGATACTATTTAATCACTAATTGTATGATGATGAGAAATGATGATAAATTTAAAAAATACACTAAAATTGGTGTTTATGGAAATTTAAACACATGATTACTAAAATATTATCAATTTAAATTATACTATTTCCATGTATAATCATTTTCATGATATATTGCATCTGTAGAAACATAATCACAAACAGTCCGGATAAATGATGATTTTTTAACATAAACTCTCACCACTTTGGTAATTTTGAATCAAAATTACCATGAAAGAGTCTTGTTAAATTAAGAATATGATATCATGACAATAAAAATTTATGATATTACATATCAAAGGTTCCATATATTCATGTCATAAAATAAGATAGGTGCATAATTAAACAGATGCCTCCAATAAGGTAAATTGAGACAACAATCTCTTACAACTTTGACAACATTGAATGATATAACCAATAATATATATATATATATAATCAAATGGATATGTAAATAAAAATGACATTAATTATAGTATTCATAAAATAATTTCATTGGCTGTATATATACCACATAAATGTAATAAGTGGTTAATATGACATGAGTTTCACATAAGTAAAAAGCTAGACATAAATCACTTACCTTAAGTATCGACTTCCTTCATAAAAATTTGAACATATTTTATAATAAATATATGTGTATTATATATCAATTAAAGATCCATTAATATATATATAAGACCATATATGATTTATATATGACCATTTATTACCTGTTTGTTAACAATTTCATGTAAAAGTCATGTTTTAGGGAACAACCGCTTTGTTTTCATTTATATTTTGATTTGTTATTTTTATCATCATTAATTGTTCATGGTTATATAACACAAATCATTTTAATAATGATATAAATATTATATATAAATATTATATATTTTTTATATTAATCCATAAAATTCAGAAATAGAAATTGAAATATACCATTTATGGAGACAGTAGGTCATACACATGAATGAACACTATTTCCAATTTCATGATGGATTGAAATAATGAAATGTATATAATATATTAAAATTATGGAATAATTTTTATGTCATATATATCACATATTTCCATTAAAATTATCTTTATTAGCTTCCATGTAAAGTGTGAATGAATCACATCACTTCGCGAAGTTGTAGTCTGCGGTACAGCCGAGCGATATTATCGTATTCCCCCAATATAGAATGTAAAAAAGTTATATATAATATTATAATTAAATTTTTAAAATAATATCAAAAATATAATATATTAAAATTTATCCATCAGTTTATCCATCCATGAGAGGTGGAAATCAAAAACATAATGACACTGGTTCACAACGCACTAGTCTTCCATACACATGAATGATGATTTTGTAACCCATTTGATAGAAGAGGAGATAGTTGTTGGCCAATAACTTTACATAAAAATATCTATGTATATGGAAGATAAATATGTTATTATATAATCATTTTTAATAAAAATTTAATGATGTGGTGGAAGAAATAAAAAAACATGCTCATTGAAGAACGTTACACCTTATTCATGTAACTTCCTCAGGTTTGCCACAAAAGAATTACAAGGGGGTATTTATGAAAAAAAAATAATTTAGGATTAATGGATGGATTTTATTAACCAATATGGCATGGTATTAGATGATACAATGGGGTTTTATTATGATAATATTGGATAATATGGGGTGTGATTTTATAAGTGAGATGATTGACAAACATGTAATTTGTGAAAAGAAATGGTGTACCCACATTTTTCAAGAATTAAAAGGATAAAACATTGGCCATTAATGAACCTATAATTGATAATATTTACATATTTACAGCAAATTGGTTCTGGAATATTTTGGATACATTTTGAACCCTTAACATTTCATTTTAACCCTCACTAAACCTATTATTAACATTACCATGATAAATAATTTATAAATTTTTTACAATTCACTATGGTCAAAAATTAATTTGACCTTATTAGATAATATATATTTTTTATTAAATATATGAAATCCAATTCCATAATTTCCATTATCATAGCTGGAAAAATTTAATTATAAAATAACCCCGTAGACAGGATGAGAATGTTGGTTTTCAAAGAGAAACTTTTCAAATGTTTAAAAAGTTATTATATCATAATTCAATGTGAAAAATATTAAAAATACATAACATTGATTAATATATATATAATTTATCTATTTTTTTATTTTGAAACCATGATAAAAAAATTCTGTGTTATTTAAAATCATTAAAATAAATGACGTTTTAATAAAAACTAGTATTTTTAACTATTCATTGAAAAATTTACCTATGCAGAAAAATTTCAAAAATTCAACCAAAGATATTTTTGATATGATGTTCTAAAAAATTATTACTTTAAAATAGATTTTCTAAAATTTTAATTTTTTTTTAAAATCATTTTACCAAAGGAGAAAATATATTTTTAGAACAATATTATTTTAAGCATAGATATAGATTCATTTTTATCTCTTGTATATAAAACAAATTTGATTAATGTTAAAAATATTATTGATAATATAATATATTAATTTAATTAAAATAATTTAACAAAATTGTATTGTATAATTTTTTATAGTTTGATGCATTTTTTTCTTAAATACAATTTTTCATAAAAAGACATCATTTATTTTCAAATAGTTTTTATTTTCATTTTTATGTAATTGGTCACCAAAGAATTTATTTTATATAAATTTTTAGACCATATATTTTAGGATTGTTATAATACTTATTCATAGCTATTATTCAAATGTCTAGGTAAGAAATTTTCTATAAAATAATAATATTTTAGTAGTATGATGTGTTTCATCTACATTTGATTTTACATGTATCAGAAACTAAAATTAGTTTTTCATATAATGGAAACTAATATTCAGGTTTCATGTATGAAATGATAATAATTTTGTTTCATGTAACACAGATTATCAAAAACCTTAAATTTATTTGATTTTTCGCCAAAATCAAGTGGTGTTATAATTGAGCTTATTTATTTATTGAAAAAAACTCAAAAATGCTCCCACTCAATGTATCATGATATCCAATTCTTCCACTTGATGAATAGATAATTTAATAATGGTATGTGAATTTGTAACTTATTAACTATGAACATGATTACCATTCTAAAATAAAATATTCCTCAATATTTTATCTTCCTCTACTATATTTCCATGCCTCCTCTTAATTTTTTCATATAAAATATCTTTTTGTTATTAATTTTATATTTCATTATCGGTTGAAAATAAATTAAAATATAATATGGTCAAATAAAAAAAACAATATTTGTAATAAAATTAATAAGGATATGGGATTTTATAAGCCCCTTAAGTCAATGTATGTCATAGAACATTGAAATTAAACATAATATTCCAAAATTCCGATGTATCACGATATATTGTTGTGATATTCACCACAATATAATTATTTTTAATCTAAATCACTCTCATCCATTAAATCATATTATTTCATACTTTATACAAATATATACAATACAGAATATTTTTGACATAAATTATGATTTTTTTCACTTTCATGTGATTGTATTCCGTCAAATTACTCTATAACTATGTTTACAATAATGATACATTCAATTAATATTGTTTTTTAATGTTTGAGTAATGAAAAATTCTTATCTTTCTTCTAATTATTTTTAGATCAACTAATATAATATCCTTTAATTTTACATGTTTGGTTTAAATAATAATTAGAGTTGATATAGAAAAACATAAATATTTTATAAATTATTATATAGTTTATTAGAAAATATTATATGAGGACAAATTTATAATAAACTGGTTGATTTACATGAAAATAATTAATCTATGAAATATCTCTAAAAAGTAATTTCTCCAAATCTATCTCATCATGTTTACAAACTAATCAAATGTTTATATTTTAATTTCAGGGAATTTGATATACAAGATATACAAAATCACCATGAATTACTCATTATTAATGATCCTCACATAAATATTGTGGTTTGTATGATATCCCTTTATTTGATCTTCCCAGTGAATGTATCCAATTATGTATGAAAAGAATATGGTATATTATTCAACAAATATAAATGATTATTTAGATGATATACCTAATCATCATGTTGATATTTTTATTGTTAGTGAATGTAAATTTATTTGTTTAAAACTCAACTAATGTGTTCCATAATCACATCAATTGGGTAGATATTAAATATCTCTTTGATTTATGTTGTAAAAATTGAATGAAATGATTAACTCCTCACTCCCAAGTTATTCAATGTTAAATACTATTCTCTTGAAATATCATTATTATAAAATCATTAACCTTATAGAAATCATAAATCCTTGATTTTCAGGTTTAGTCATAAAAACCCAAATAGTTCTCCGAACATTGTTATCATTTATCCTCTTAACAAAATACCTTATCTCATCTACTATATTTTTATAAGATATTAATTTATGTAAATATACATTGATTCAAGATGTATTTCTACTTCAATATTTTTAAACTCCTTTTGAGTCGATTAAATTTTATTTTAAATGTTTTACATCTTTTAAGTTTATATAACTCCTATTTTTTCTCCAAATATATTATATTTATCAATATCACACCTTTTTATTAATTTAAATTATTAGTTGGTGAGTGATTCACCTAAAATCGATCTTGATATTTGGAATATTTTTTATAATCCTCAAAATGGGAGATACAAGGAGGTTATTTAAAAAACATTCATGATCATCCAAATATTTATGGTTGTATTCTAGGTGACAACTCTTGTTATGTGTTTATATTTATTTTCAAAAACCAGCCCCTCATTACTTTCAATGATTTTGTTGATACCATTTATTAAGAACCTATAGGACATATCATGGTAGAATAACCAATAAATATAACTGCAATTATTATATTTTCCTATTTTCATTGAATTAAATATTTATTTCACAAAGAAAATAATAGAATTCGAATTTGATTTTTTATTTTAATAATAACATAATAGAAAATTATAAAATCACATAGATGGTATAAAATAATTATTACCAAGGGCATCTCCATAGAATATCCTTACAATCCAGTGAAAAAAACATATGTATGTGGTTATCTCCTCCACTTGTTTTCCTTTGAAATCTAAACAATCAACCACATAATTAACCTATTACTGTGTATGCATGATATACACTCTTTTTTAAGAGATAATTCTAGAGAACATATATTTTTAAGTTATTCTATAGTCAATGGGAATATTATTATTTAATGAAATTAATAACTATAATGAATCCAATCCAATTTTTAAAGGGGATATATTTTTTTGTTAAGTAATAAGATAATAAATCCATATTCATGAAAACAAAAAAGAAAAAATCTCCATCAATATTCAAGAAAACAAATATAAACGGACATTAGTGATACATAATAATAATTCCACCACACATGAATCGTTGGATATATGATATATCCATGCTGAGTTTGAGTCAATATCATAGGGTTTTACTGTTTATATGGTGACAATGGTTCTACTCACATAAATCCACAATAATATGTATATAATTTGATAATAGATTACTGAAACAATGAGTTACCTATAGGTTTTATCATATTAGGTAGAGGGAGAACATGGAAACCAATAATTGAGCATTGATATGAGCTATAATAGTCTCACAACCATGTCAATACTCTTATTCCGCACCTCCCATATCACCCTAAAACATAATATGTGTAAAATACATTAATCCATATGTTATTAAGACCATCCTAAATTAATCTACATACATTTATCAAGTACGTGGTCAAAAAATATTTCCTTGTTTATTCTTCCTTGAATATACTCTATGATCGAAACATATATATCTCATAGAATCTTCATAAGTAAATTTATTGAGGATGGAATCTATTCTAGAATTCACAATATATAGAAATTTAGATATGATGGTAATTATAATCTATTACACTAAAATATCTATGAGAAGAACCTGGTTCTTTACATGGCAAAAAATAAAGATAAAATTTATTGGGAGACATTTACAACAAATTACATTGGTCATATCCACGATATTATGATGAATGTGTGTCTTTTTATGTTATTTTGATGAGGAAATTATTATTAACAGAAAATAAGTAGGAAAAAAATACTTGGATCCTCAACCAGTTACATGTAGAAATGAAGGTACTTCCACTCATCATTCAAAAATTCATTAATGAAATTTGGGTGGTCACAATTCTTCTTATTAATAATATTAGAGACTTCAAACATACGGAGAAAGAGAATTTTGTTAGACCATTTATGTCTCCCAGATGGGATATCTCCCCTACTGATAATCCAACAAGAATGGTCAGGGATATTTTGGTTGAGATCCTAGAGGTCACACAAAAAACAATAATCTATACCCCTTGAATTCAACCAACTTGAATTCATGTTACCATAATATATATTATTGAACTTGGCATAAATATATTTTATTTATTCAATAACCCATGATAGTATGGAATGTAGTAATCAAATGCTATCTTTGAATATTCATTGGTTGGTACCTACTTCTTTAACGTGACTGGATAATCTAGACAAGTGATTCTTTTAGTTTTTACTATTTTATTGAGAGTAAAATTTAAAACTATTTGGTAGTACTTTTATTTCATCCAATGTCAATTTTAGGCTCCCAGATGACAGATTTAACAATAATAGGAATTGTCACCAACATAGTATTATTGAGGGAGATCATGCAACTAACTTATAAAAGATATAATTTCTAATTTCTGACCCAACACGTAAATCTATTTATAATAGAATCAATGTTAGGACCATATATTATATTATTCAATAGAGGGTCAACATTAATGTGCATAGAGAGGTTCTATCTCAAATTTTAGAGGAGATCTTCGATTATCATACCCTGAATTGTAGATAATTTTACAGAAATATAGTCATTACTTTTATAAAAATTTAAACTTTGTAATGACTTGTTGATATACTCTTTAAATATCTCTTTAAACATCATAATCAATATTTTTTTTCCATTTAGGAAAAAAATGTCATTTGAAAATAACGCATGATATGACTTTAAATCCATTCTTACCATTTAACATATATAAAAAACTTCTATAAATAGTATACTTTATGTTCCTAATAAGAACTTCTGGATCTAATACAATTAATCTCATAAAAAATGGGTCACCTGGTAGATGTCCCCTAATGGATTTAAATAGTCTAAATCCTTTTTTTTTCAATTATAAGATATTGAAAACCATTGTGTGATTTAACACCAAAATTAAGGGTGACAATCCCATATAGAGAAACCACATGTCGCAACAATGTATTGAATGATTCCCCATTCCATATAATAATATGTATTTTCTAATTAATCATGCCTCAAAATATTGAACTAATTATTCTTTTATTTGAATTTGTAATAATTGAGCCATGCCAGATTGACCCTCTATAATTATTTGATGCATGAATCCATACTAATCATCCAAGTTAAGGTGTTAAAGGAAAGTAGATATCCTCTTATTAATATTTATAGTAATAAAATTATAGGAGATGTTACATAACCATATGGGTCATAATAGGGAAAATAAATTATGTAAGATAATATTTCAGAAAAGGATAAAATAGAGTCATTTAGGTGACACTAAAAATCATTCCTCCAATAATGTAATCATAAACCACCAAAATCATTTATCTCTTGATATAATCCCATATAGAAATATAAGAGGAATAATGAAAACTATCAGGTCCCGGAGAACTATTTGGATCAAGGATTATTACTACTTAATTATTGCAGACTCATCTAAAATGTATTAAATTCTATCATTATACCTCCGCTTATATCTAAATTGGACAATATAAATTAAGATATCATCAAATAATTCCATTAAGATTTCCCTCTTGATCTTATCCAAGGACCTAAATGAAATTCAATGACTTATAAAACCATATAATGGTTGGTTATATCATTATCATTGATAAATAAACCATATTCAATATATAAGTTGAGCTATTTAATAAATTAAATCTCAGTAATACATTTATGGATGTATGTAGTAGTAATGTCCCCTTTTGAAACTTTATTGTATATTATTCTATTAACATTCTCTCTTATTTATGAAACTCCTCTTCCCAAAGGGTTTTATTACTAGTCAATAACATAAATATATTATTATACCATTATTTCTAAAAGTAGCTATCTTGGAAATTTATGATGGATTCATACTATTACATAGAGGTACTCCAATTTTACTCCTTATTTATTCAGTAAAAAATTATTCCTTATAATTTATTGAGTTTTTATGTATAGATACCCATACATTTCCTTGTATATGTGATTTTTATGAGGAGCTAACCATGACCTTAAAATCATAATTATCTATCAAGTATTTTTAAAATATAAAGATATGGTAAACAAACAATTAGACTTGAATCCAAATACATAGATGGGAGTGGTCGGATATAGACCAATCCAAAATTTTAATGGTAAAACTCAAGAATATGGATATAACATATGTATTGGATGGATACCTATTTTACTTGTTCCATATTTTACATTTCACACTCTTATTAATGCACTATTTAAAGTATTCTCTTTAGAATCTCTTTTCTATGAGATTTTTATTATAATAAATAATTTAAATATCCCCCATTTTTCTACCCAAATAGATACGAAATCATTTTTTTACTGATACATGATGGTGTTACAATTACATAAAAAAATCTAAAATTAAAGCCTCAGTTGATAAATGATAGACAATTCCAAAGCTATTTTCTCTCTCTCTCTCTCTCTTTCAAAAAACACCTTTAACATATTTAATTGAATTTAATAATGAAATGGAATCCTTATTTACCCTGATTTGAATATCCCATAAATATACATTAGTAAGATCAATTTTAATATAATTCACACAAAAAATCAAAATTTGTTAGTTCATTGGATTCACATCTATGTGTTTGGAGAAAAAAAATTTATAGGAAAAACATTGGATGTATGCCTCTCTATATTTGAGTCACAGAATTAATAGTAAATTAGTTTTAATTCCTAAATGGAACATGGGATAAAACACACACATGGATGAAGATCAAAGGACACTATATTTTGAAATTAATAGAGAAACATTGGGATGTGTAGAAGACCCTTTTTCTTGGATAAACTTGGATTCCTTTTACATGTAAACCAAATTTTCAATTCGATATTGAGTTGGTTAATATACTCCTCAGGGTGAAGGATTTATTTTTTATTTTTCTACTATATAATTAAAAATATGGTGTTTATTTTAAACAATTTTTAAATTATTTAACTCAAAAAGAATTAAATATGAGAAAGGGTTTTCCAAGATTCAAGATTCTATCACTAATTCAGGTGCGATAAGAGAAGGTGGAGAAATTAAAATGCAATAAATTACAACTTGAATTGATTTATAATAAATCTAAACCATAAGAGTAATATTAAGGGTTATATGATGGACCATATATATAATATGACCCTATAAAATAGAATGATTCATACCACCAATTAGAGTTTAGGAAACATCATGAGAGGGAGAACATCTATAAGGGAACCATTAGAATCACCTATGTGGAAATATGACACTATAAGATATTATCTTGAGGTCCCAAAAAGATGATTCAAGGGGATATATTATGAATATAGAGGATTATTATCTATTATAAGATCATATCGTATGACTACCATTTCCTCTGGTGCCATTATAAGTGGAATATTCTCATTAATCATGACATATGTAAGAGATAAAAAACCTAACGGAAGTGTCTCCCCCATCTCAGATTACCCCTCTTTGAATCTAACCTCATAACATGGTAGATGATAAACCTATCATTTATATAGAAGAATTCCTTTTGGTGCATTGTTAGAATCCTTCACCGAGGTATCATATTTAGAGTTCTTCTCCCCCAACATCGAATAATTTTATTTACTTATACTCAAATATATCGAGTTTGAGTGATCTTGTAGATGGAATTGGGATAAAAATAATATCATATTAGAGAAGAATATTACTTTTTCCAATAGGATATATTATATCCATCTTGAAGAAGAAAATTACGCAGTAATGCTTGTAACTAGTTTAATTAATATATAAAATCATATAACCATTCTATTTTTCACCCTTAACATGGATTCTTTTATATTGAACAATCTACCAAAGGAGTCACTATTTCACTTCAGGATAATCAAGTTATAGAAGAAGGTGGAAATTCCTAATAGAAGGATTCAAATAATAATTATAGACAAGTCCAAACCAAAGTGACTTCTATGGACCAATTAAAAATGAGGAATATTCTTATTTAGAAGGAGTGGGGCACTTTATCATAATCCATAGGAAAATATATTTTGGGGAATAAATGGATGAAAAAAGACCATTAATTAAAGTTATAGACTATAGTTGAACTATATAGATTCTAGAATTTTAAAAAACATTCAAATAATATAATAGAGGGATGATTAGGATTAGAAAATTGTAACTGAGTACCATTTTTTATATTCATCAATAGATTCAATTTCACTAGAGGGAATATATATCACATTACTACCGTAAAAAAAATATTGTTTCATACAAGCTAATGAATCTGGTTGAATTAATAGATTATAGACCCCTGAAGAAGGATTTTCTATATATATTAGCACTAACCTAAAAGATCCTCTATAGAGTACGATTTAATTAGGTTGACTTGCAAAGGGATCCTAAGAACCTTGAACCACATTAGGGGGATCCAAGAAAATTTCATACAAAATAGGTTACCTTGATAATGATACATCTAGATGAGACTAGATTGACTATATTACCAAAAATCTAGGAACCTTGTTTTTATTGGGCATAACATCATTAGTAACCAAAAATGATGTCTAAGGTTAATATTACGATACCTCAGATGACTCCAGAATACCACTAAATGACATAGAATTCAAAATAATGGGAGGTTCTTGGAGAATATTCAAAAACCTTTATTGTTGACAAAATACATACTTCCAAATGTCTATGTTATCTTATAGTATTATTTCTTCCAAACAACATTTTTATGTCATTATCCTTTCTTCCAAATAAGGAATAGAACTTTTTTGAACATACAAATCCAATTCCACCAATTTGTTTAAAAATTTATTTGAAAAAATATTGTAAATGTGAAATGTATATTTCAGTATGTTCATAATGTAACTGAGATTTTGAAAACATTTTTTGGTGTTCTCATTAATGAATCTTCATGTTGGATTATACATTTCTCTATTTAATTCACAACACTGATAAAGTTAAAAACCATTACAATATTTGATCATAATGCATTGAATATCATACCCCATTGATTTTTTGAAATCCTATTATTAAAATTGATAAAATCATACAAAACCATATTCACCTGTTTAACACAGATGTATTCCATCCTATTATAATAATTAATAACACAATATTATACAATTCACATTTAGTACTTTTCCATTT
Source organism: Viscum album (assembly GCA_963277665.1). Taxonomy (NCBI): domain Eukaryota; kingdom Viridiplantae; phylum Streptophyta; class Magnoliopsida; order Santalales; family Viscaceae; genus Viscum; species Viscum album. The sequence goes on from OY728152.1 coordinate 2,094,303,486, forward strand.
CATGGGACTATAAATATTAATTCACACCAAACAAGGTGAGTGTGAATATATCATGTTTTATGACTTCTAGGAATTATTAACCATATTATCTTTTATATACAACTCGCATATCTTCCATCATTGCATATTCAAGATAGTTGTTCTAATTTCCGTGACAATATATTAGATATCTTCTATAATCTTTCATTCAATTTTCCATGAAATCAATGTAATAAACCATTTCATCCCCAATAATATAAGAAATATTTATTTCCTTTAAATAAACATGATAAATATTTCAATTATATAATCATTCCAAGGATCAATGAAAACTATTCTTACATTATATCGACCATCACATCATCTTAAATGAATCTTCAGTCCAAAATTTAAAAAATAGACTCATATATATGAAGTTATGATTAATCATATCCCAAAATTATATAATTTTTAGATTCAATTCTACTATGATTTTCCATATAATTACACTTTACTAGAACAGTAATTATCTACCATTTTCATATTAAAACATACCATCTATTAAATTCTGTATGTTTTTATCTATAATAAAATTTTCATTGTGTGAGATAGATAAGTTATATAAAAAATAAATAACTTTATTTAAATGTTTTGAATGTGATTAAAAATAAGTAATCCTTTTCGTAAATATTATATTTCATCCATGAAATTCCAAGATTGTTTGAGATATGTTTGGGAGTTACCTCATTTCTCACTACATGTTTAGTGAAATCAGTTTTTTTCTTTATAATAATATAAATGTTTTACCTTATTAGAATAAAAGTGATTGAATATACATTGACGATTATTGAATATTTTTATTTTTTATTTCATCACACATTATGTTTCAATGAAATTAAATTGGACTTGGTGAAAATAAGGTAAATGATACCCATTGAAATAATTTCACCTTAATTTTTTAAAGTGATATTACTTTTTTATATTTTCTGATTTATATCACTTTATCCCTTATTTGAATCCACCATTCATTGAAAAATATTATTAAATGACTCTATTTTCTCCGAAAATGAATTTTTTTAAGGGGAAGTCTTATTAATCATATTCTTAATTTCATGCCCAAAATATTTATTTTTTCGGATATTATTATTTATTATTTTTTAGAGACTCATCTAATATTTTTTTCTATTCCACATCAAACATGATGAAATAAATTTAACTATTTGAGATATATATTAATCTATTTGATTTAAATATTTGAACTTGTCCTTAAAAAGGTATTTTAATTCTTATGTATTATTTTTGATTTATTGGGGCATCTAAACATTTTCCATTTTCAAATCAACTCTCTTGATCATAAATTTCAACTTATTTTCAAGATTTATATATTTTTATTAGATTGAAAAATTTTATTCTGAATTTAAACATGTTACCTAAGAGTGTTATCCTATTTTATTACTCTTTTATATAGTAATTATGTTTATTAACCACCTTATATTTACCTAAATTTGTTAATTTTAATTAATATTGTTTTTTTAAATTTTATTAGGTGGAAAAATGTTCCCAAACTACTTGTTCATGTTTTTTGATTTTTGATAAAATTCAATAATGATATTTCATGAAATACATTTAAAACACATATATTAATAATTTTTAAAATTGTATTTAATTATTCATTATAGAACTTTCATAGTACACTTTACATTCAAAAATATATTTTCTCATTATAACTAATTCAATATTTTCCCACATTAACTGTGATAATCAAAATGTAATTTGAGTGAAATTTTCATTCATATTACTTTTCCAAAATAAATTATTCACCATTATATTCCCATTTATGACATTTATTATTAATTTTAGTGTTTTTCATGGAGTCATTCTCAATGAATGATTTATTATTCTTTCTATGAGAAATTTTTTTATCTTATTTTTGAGAAATCAGTTGCTCATACTTATTATTCATTTACTATTGGATACACTATAGTGATGTGATATAAATTTTCATATTTAAATTACCCAAATGGCAGTTACATTTGAATAATTTATTATAATTTAAATTTCCATACCACTATGAAAATAATTCCTGAATGAAATTCAATTTCATTTTCATGGTTCAAATCTATATTCCCTATATCCACAAATTCTATCTATTTAGATGGATAATTTACCATTTTTTTCTAGTTTTAATCTCTTATTGAAAAAAACCTTTAAAATGGTCATAGAGTGATATAAATGTTCAATATTATTTACCAAGAGATGAAAAATATGTGTTATATAAATGTGGAAGTCTCATTATGACCTTATTCTTGATATTAAAATAAATAATATTTTGGTCAGGTCCTTTAAATAGTATAACTATATCAATGATTCAACTAATGAATCCATTCATTCCTAAATTCAATTATATTATCAAGTGTTTGAACATAATTGTTATGAATTTTAGTTTATCCTCCTTTTACATTCTATGTGTAATAAATAATAGCTAAAGAATGAAAGACATCACTAGAATGGGTAATGTTATTGAATAGCAGCAGTGACACACCCTATATAATGGAATTAGTCTATTCGAAAGGGAAGAATATATAAAATGGGGAACTGATAACCTCCATATCATTACCATTAAATAATAATTAGCAAATAAGAATTTATAAAACAAATATAGATTTATATAGAATTAATTTGGAATATCTCGATAAATATCATATCACTCTACATAATAAAATTAACCCGCGTCATATCATACATCATCAAATAAAAATAATAATAACCAAATGGGTAGATCAAATAAATGGAAAAAATAGATAATGTATATTTTTATATAAATGTATATGGAATTTAATTGGTACTATCTCCACCTTACTATAAAGAAATTAATTCTTATATAGCTATTAATGGTCCATTTCCCTTACCCACATGTAGAAAAATAATTCCTATAAATATACGAAATGTTTTCATGAATGATATAAGTGAAATATTTAGTAAGATACAATAAATGGTTTCCTAGAACAATATTTCATATGTGTAAGTGAATGTATGATCTCATAAACATGTAGAAACAGTCATCATTGAAAATGTTTCACTAAATTTTCTATGATTTATTTTAGGTATAAAAATTAGATAATTAAATTACTTTTATATTTATTCTTGAATATATCATAAACAAATGTCAATGTTAATGATTTTTTTTTCTAAGATTCCAATACACATCAACAGAAAAACATAGTAGACATATTGTTGTTTTTCAAGGATCGCAACTCAATATGAATAGGAATATATAGGTAAATAATCCAAATATCCTATGATTATAAGATTAAATATTCTCATTATGGTTTTATATTGATCTGGTTTTATCCTATAAATCATGATAAAAATGTGCCTCTCACTATTTTCAAAGTGATCATGTATAAAGAATGATATAAAATAAAAAATATAAAAATAATTGAATCTTCTAACAAAGTAAACATCAATTAAATTTTCTGTTTGATTTATCCTTCTCCTCATCCTATACTTACCCTTCAACTTATTGTCACTACTATATTTAAAAATTACAACATACACACTTTTATTCCCAATCCACTTACTCCTATTATATTTTTTGTACTATTATAAATATATTTATAAATTTTTTTATTTTTAATTATAAATTTAATTCTAATTAAAAATTGCACATAAATTTATCCCTCTTACATTCCACCAATACTATTAATCCTATATTTATAGTCACCACTAGATAATATTAGGCTACTTTATTATATTTGTTAGAGAAACAATTATATTACTAATTATGAAATATATGAAACATTATCAAATTTTGGATTTTAGTTAAATCATGACGTGGAAATGTTTATTGTAGGGTGATTATAATAATCAGGATGTACCCAAATAATTCATAATAATATCATAAATTTATACTTAAATCTTTTAAAAATAAATATGTTCATTATAATTTTATATTCATAAATGTGGTGTGAACCATGACTGATCATTCAATATAGACCATAAATAATTTTCATGCCCCAAGAATTTTGTTTTTATTTGTTACTTCATTGTGAAATAATCTCACATAATGGAAGAAACATCAATAGGTCATTAAAATTAATTTTATTCACCTAGACGACATGAGGTGTGCCTTGATAAATCATATTATTAAAACCAATTCTCTCAAGATTGTGTAAACAAGAGAAATATTGGCCTCTAGATCATAATGTTCTTCTCATATCATGATGGACAAATTTAAAAATATTTATTTCAAAAATTTAATAATGGTATGACCAAATAAGGTGTGACATGGTATAATCGTAATTTATTTATTTTTTGAATCCTAAAAATTGTGCATTGTGACATGAACTCTAACATTTTAGTGTGATATTATCTACAATACCATAATTTCTCCAAAAACCAGTATTCTTAGAACCAAAAACCTTCCATCGTCTTCTACGATTCAAAATTTTTATTTTAATCATTTTAAAAAAAATTTATCAGTTGACATTTAATAAGATTCATATTATAAAAAATTCACCAGTACCCAATTCCAACACCAATGTTTTTATGTCATATCAACTTCAATATCCCTTCACTTTGAGAAATATTTCCTTTGAAAGATAAACACTATTATAGGTTCTTTCATCATTACACTAATATAGTGTATCAAAATTCAACCTCAAAATTATATTCTAAAAAATAACCACCTTTTAATTTATTCAATAACTTCATATTCCATTAAAATTTGAATTTTTTCAGTCATCAGTCATAATCAATTGACTATTATCTAACCTGGAATAATGATCACCCTTTCAACTAAGAAATAAATAATCATTAAATCATTCTATTCTTGTGAATATCTAGGTAATATTAATAATAATTTTTTAATTAATATTCACAAATTAGATTATATATATTTATAGTAAGTATATGACTATTATGTGATTTTCCAAACAAAAAACAAATAGTGTAATTCCTACTAAATTTGTTTTTCATAAAAAATATTACATTATTTAAAATTTATAATTTAAAAAATAAATAATTTCATTTTTACAAAATAAAATTTATTTCTAAATTAATCATTCCATAATAAACTTATAGTTAATATTATTTAATTTTTTTGAAATTTTTTATTTTCATGTGAATATTAGAAAATACCTATATTTAATAATGGTGCCTTTTATTTTCTTGCATTTTTTATCTCACATTCAATTTTTGATATGTTATAAAATAATCCATTATTTTTTTTGTTATTAATTAAAATACAAATAATTTATTGGATTTAATATTATTCATGTATTTACAATAAAAAATATTATAACTAAAAGATATTTTTATGTAAACGAATTTCATTAAGCTATGTGTTCAACATTTAAAATTAAATTGTATAATATTTAATGATTTAATATTGTAAATGGATTCTATATATTTAATCCGGATTAAAAAATGTATTAAAAATATATACCTCATTTTTTCCTATTGTGAATTGTAATTTTATTAAAAAAAATCATATTTCCACGATAAGAGTTAAAACAGGTTAAAAGGAATAAAACATAAATGATAAATAATATAATGAACTAAAAAATTTATAAATAATATTTTAATGTTATACCTTTATCCTATAGTATATACTATTTGATTATGAGTAATTTTGGAGCGATTTCTTGAGTGACTCAATAATATATTTTAATCTTGTAAAAATCCCATGTGTGTTGTTATCTTCACTTATAATTTGACACCTCAATTATTTTAGTATACATAATTTAGGATCATCATATGTTGGAAATACATGACCAAATAATTTGATAAAATCCATTCGTACATACTACATGTCCTATTTTGATAAGAATACCATCCTATAAACACATTATAAATATGAATAAGGCGGTTTTCCAAATAATATATATAGTTTATAACCATGTTTTTTCATTTTATTTCTTCTTTACCATCACTTATGAATATATTAAACAATTTCATTTAATAACATATTTTTTCCAATATACTATTATGTTATTATGATTATGTTATAACCCTTTTTCATCTACTTATCCATTTAATGAAAAAAATACACCACTTGTCCACATGCGTAAACTACCACCTCGTGAGACTATGTATTATACTTATTCTCATTGAATATTATGGTTGGAAATATTGATATATCCAAATGTAAAAATAAAATATATATGATATAAATATCACGTATAATGGTAAATAAATATTGTACTATTGTTTTTTACCATAAAACTAAAAATTAAATTATCACTCATGCGTACATGTAGAATACCACCTTAAAAACAAATAAATTTTATTTGTTATCAATAACTTACATGGATGATATATATTTCGCTGAATTTAAATAACTAATATTATATTTATTATTTACATATAAATCAATAATTTTAAAATAACACTACTATTAATTTTCCCCCCTTTGTCAAAAATTGGAAAGGTTACTCATGCGTAGGTATGGAATATCATCTCGATAATTGAAACATAATTGTTTTCAATAAAAACATATACATGATTGTTTGTAAAAGTATATTTAGTGTATAAAAATAATAATTATAACATGATTAAATAATTTTAAATTTTATTATCATGACTAATATAACCCCAATCACCCTATAAAATCCATTTCTGACCTTTAAGAGGAATTTTCTCAAAACATCCTCTATGAACATAATCAATTAAGAAATTAATTAGAATATTGGTGTAAGTTAAATATAAAAATAATAAACCATAACAATGTTATTAATATTGTAAATAATTATGATATTTTTATTATTTATGACGATGAAGAACATGTTGGACATGTGTGGCTCGAGGTATTTGTTTTCTTGTCAGAATTCTCATTCATTGTGACTTAAGATATTTTCATAACTTGTTTTATTTTTCATGTAGTATAAAATACATTATGGATTTATTTTATAATTATTATCCGAAAAATATTTTTTTAAAATCTAAATTCAATCTTCCTTCATTTAAATAATCATTTGTTTCGAATGTATCATGTAATAAGGGATATTATATCATTAAACATAATTTTATATTGTTTTGAAGTTTTATTTATTATATTTTACCCCATGTAATTTTTTGGATGGATTATTAAATATTTAAATAATTTTTTAAGAATTTCATTTTAACACTCCTTTTATTTGTTTAAATTTTATTCAAAATTAGTCTTTTCCCCAATTTTATATTGATTATTTGACATTATTTATAATGTAAAAAATAATTTTATATATATACTACATTAAGGAAAATTATCACTACCAAAATAATTATTTTATATTAGGATTCCTTTGAATGTAACACCCCAGGTAAATAAATATTATGACATTTCATATTTATCCATATTTGTGAATAAAATATTGAAATGACTTTAAAGGGGACGCTATGCTTGATGGCGTACCCAACACGCAACAACGAGTTTCTTGGGAATTTTACATTGCACTCTAATAATAAAATAATATTATTTTAAATGGTAGTTAACATGTCGCCGTTGTATTGGCAGGAATGGATAGAAATAACTAAAATATGATTATATATGTTTTTAAATGTTTTTACATTTATCCAATAAAAGCTAAAATACGGAAAGAATTCAATTTTAGGCGTATATGCCCTAGTTTTCACTAAAGGTTCACTTATCGCCTTTTAATGGAGAACTGTCACTAAATATAGTTTTGATCACTCTTATACATTCTTTTGGACCAAATAAAACTCTTATTAAGAATCAGGACATCAAATTTTAATTTGTGTAATTTTTTGGTATTTTCTCGATAAAGTTCATTTTTTAATGAATAGTGTAAAATGTTGTGTTTTAATTCCAAAAATATTTTTAATATAATTTATTTATATGATTAGATAATATCTTGAAGTGGTTTTAAAGTGAAATTAGAAAATATTTTTACCATTAAATCCAATAGGGGTCGTTGGAATTAATTTCACTTTGAAATCAGACTTAAACTAGTGTCAATCTTTTGATACTTATTGTTTTATAAAAACACGATATTTGCTATGACAGCGGGAATTAATTAATAAATTAATTAATGTGACTAATATGTTTTTAATTTTTTAAAACGGACTTCATTTTTAAATTCGGAATATCATATATAGCTTAGGGTGACGTTTTGTTATTTTTCTGAAAAACTCCAATTTTTGATGAATAGTGAAACCACTAAGTGCTAATCAAGCAAACTGATTTTTCAGTTAAATGAATGTTTACCACTATTTTGTATTGAATTTTGAAAATCCGACATACATGGTTGTCATTAGTATGTAAAATGTGGTTCAATGGGATGAAGATAATTTTTTGGTGAATTGTAACTTTTTTTCATTAATCGCGATTACAGGTAATTAGTGTAATTTAAGGTAAAAATGATATTATAAGAATGTGAAAACACCATGAAACTTGTCCTACACCTATTGGGTGAGTCATGGCTGACCAAGACAAGCCATGGGCCAACTTGGTGACCCCATGGAGCCACTTTAGTTGGAAAATGACAATAATATATTTTTATTTAATGTTAAAATTAAATTGACACAAACATGAGTTGTTTTACTAAAATAGTTTTTAAGTGGGGTTACACAAGTCCAAATTTTGATTATAAATAGTCATTGGAAAGATAAGAATATTTTCTAAATCATATTATTTTTATTATAATTTTTCGACATTAAATAAATTAAATTATTTATGACATAATAATGATGCAGCGATGACATCATTATTTGACGATTTAAATAAAATGGAAGGATAATGTAAAATCTATGAACTACACATGTCCAAAACTTATTGTATGGGTGGATTTCGAACCCTTATCACCTTATCCACGAATTATATCAATGTGGGACCTTTTAAAACCGAAAAACATTTTCAAATAAAGTAATATTTCTTTACATTCCAAAAGTGCCCCTCCTCTCCTCTTATAAAAGGCCCCCACCTCTACCTCATTTGACACACTCCTCAAGCTATTTTCTGGGAAAAACCCTGCCCATTTACTCTCTGCGCATCTCTTTCCTCATCCTAGAGGATTCCCTTTGGGAATAATCCTTTCAAAGGAAGCCTTTAGGCTCAAATCAAAAGGAGTTACACTTTTAAAGGTAATTCATTCTCTAATGTTCATTTGTTTTATTTTGCTTCTCCAACCCCCTAAAATCTTTTTATTTACTTCTTTTGTAACAACACCAGTATCTCCAATATACTATTATGTTGTTATAAGATTTATTTGTGCTACACTCTCACACAACTACATCAAATGGTTAAAGAACATACAGTTTCCGTGGATGGCAAAATTATGCCTCCCGAAACGATGATTGTTCAATACTCATTTAACTCCTTCAAAGGTGGCCATTATGATGTCACTATTTTTATATATGATATATAATATGTTTATGTTTTACTTATGCTTCTGTATTTTTCATTTGTGTCTTACCTTTATGGCTTCCATTATGGGTATATGTGATATCTTCATTTTAGGAAGTGCGGACTACCGCCCCCTCAAAGTGATGTGATTCGTTAATGCCATACGTGGGACGTATAAAGGATGGATTTAATGTTATTATATATTATGTTATACTATAATTATTATATACCTCTATATCATTATTATTTCTTTCCATTAAAGTATGAGATAGAAATGAAAGTAGCGTTCATGCGTACGTACGGCTTACCGTCTCCATGAACGATGCATTTCATTTCTTATCCCCAAATGTAATGTACTATTATAAGTACATGTATATAATGGATATATATGATGAATGATACATATAAATAATGAATATAATTCTGTAATTAAAATATACATACCTCTCATTTAGTTTTAATTCCATTAATATGACAAAGAAATGAAAGTAGCGTTCATGCGTACGTACGGCTTACCGTCTCCATGAACGGTGCATTTCATTTCTTACCTCTAAATGATTATGTGATATTATAAATACATGTATATTCTAGATATATATGATATATATGATATCCAAATCAGTAATGTAATTATGGATATAAAGAACCTTTGACCACACGAACAACATATAATTGTAAAAAGTCCACTTTCGACTTAAGAACCAAATATCGACAAAACAAATATTATTAACTTAAATGATTACATAATGTTTATGACATTGTAATAAGTGATATAAAAGGAATAATGAACATGAAAAAGGTTCTTAAGGAATTATATATTAACTCCAGTTTATTATTTAGGAGATTAAAGAACGATCGAGTCAGGTCGGACCCGAGGTAAGGGATCCTACTCCTCTCTTTCTTTTTAAGTACACACTTTTATGTCATTCCTTTTAAAGCTCATATTTCTTGTTATTGGGATGATATTTTATATTACACTTACTGTAATTTATATGTTCATGTGATGAGAGACCCTATTCTCTCTCATCAATCCATTTTGGGAGTTTTGAGTGGTGCCGTTAGGCTGCCGAACTTTCGTAAGAGATCTAACCTCTCTCTTTCTTTTTATGTACTCTCCTTTATGTCACTTTTTTTAAGCTCCTCTTTGTAATGTTGGGGTATGTTCTTTTATATTACTCTTGCTGTACATTTTATTTTAATGTGATGAGATACCCTATTTTATCTCATCAATCCATATTCGGAAGTTTTATGTGGCGTCGTTAGGCTGCCGAGTTTTCGTAAGGGACTTTTCATCTCACTTTTATTCCCGTGAGATTTATGCTACATTTGCCACAAATTCCATTGAGTGGTGTATTTAATGCCCATTATTCTACTCTTTGTGTAATATACTTTCGTTTATGAGTATTTACATCAATTATCTATTGTCCTTCTTTCATGGGGTGTATGTTTTGAAAGATACCCAAGTTGGTAAGGGAACCTTTCACCCTCCTCTTTTTTAAAAGACTTCTCTTGTTGGGTCTTTTAATTTACATATTGTTATGTTGGGATATGTTCTCATATATCCTTATTGATGTAAATTTTATGTCCAAGTGATGAGATACACTTTTTATCTCTCATCAACTCAATTTGATGTGATGCCGTTAGGCTTTCAAGGGAACTTTTTAACGCAATTTCGATTTCATTGGGTTCAACATGTAGTCATTGAATATGTCATCCATTGAATATGTGTGAATGACCTTTTATTGTTTTACACTTAATATCCACTTATATTGGGTGTATTTATATTTTTCACACATATTTTTGAGATTGGTTTGTCCTTAATTTAAGGATACCTTCTTTATAAGGGATTTCATCACATTTGACATTTCTATTGAGGGTTCATTGTTGTTATGCACCAATTCACTCTTATATGGTGTATATACTGTCTTTTGGAGTATTATATCATGAATCCATTTATTCTCATGATATTATAAAGTTCTAACTAAATGTTATTCCCCAATTATTGTATTCAAGTGTCTCTAATTTTGGTAAAACCCATTTAACCAAAATATCGTTTTAAATGTTTTAATTATTTGTTCTTATTAATATCCATGTTTTCAAAATGGTTTTAAGGATTTATTTATATGGATATTAATGTATTAAAATGTAAAATCATCAAGGTGGTATGGTACACTTTGATTCAAAAATCTCTTTATTAAATGTTTTAAATGGTTTTGGAAATGGTTTCTTTTTGAACGGATTCATTATTTCAATATACTAAAATGTTATATTGTGATTGAAATGTGGAAATGTTATGTTTCCTTTATGCATGTTTTATGTGATATGTTTATGTTATGGTTCTTGGGAATTATTATGAAAACCGGTGGTTCCGTGATAAACTAAGGGCGGGTGAGCCCGATATAGCTCTCCAATGCATTGGGTAACGCGAAGGAGTGAAACGTTAAGGTTTCTCCGAAGAGATTTAGGGAATATACTGTGATGGGTATTCCAAACGTAACCAAGAGGGTTACTCCCTACGTAAGAATGTTATGAATGCCTCAAGTTACCTTTATGTCTTATGATTTCTATGATTTATTCATGGTTTGATGAGGTATATTAAAGTTCATTTGTTTTATGGTTAAAGTATGATTTCATTCTTATGTATATATGAACTCATGTTTCCTTTAAATATTTTTTATATCCCTTACTGAGCTTTTTATGCTCATCCCAAGTTTTTGAAATGTTTTCACAGGTCAAGGGAAGGGTACATGATGTGATGATAGTGTCAAGGATGTGTCAAGAAAGAATCCATGTTTTATTTTAAATATGATTCCGTTGATGGGAAGAATGAATACTGTCTTTTATGTAACCACTTTGTTTAAATGTGGAATGTAATGCACGTTTCATGATCTAATTCTCTAAAACTCTAAACCTGAAAAGATCCTCAATGTTTAATCTTGTAATAACTCAAGATTATGTAAGGTTTAAGGCTGGGGCCTTATAGTTGGTATCAAAGGCCGGTTTAGATAACTTTAGAGGTTAGGGTATTCTTTAAGCATAAGTGACATTACCATATTGGTTAGGATTTCAGAAAGAGTCCTAGTTTTAGATAAAGTGAATGAGTAAGTATATCTTAGTGTTTAACTTCCTCGTTAGTACATGATGGTTTTGTTGATATACTCACAATGACCTTTTTGGTTTTAGTAAATGGATGGATCTAGCAGGCATCAAAGTGAAAATGGGTTTGAAGGAAACTGTGGTGGTTCTCTGATTAAGATACTGGATGAGATGGGGGATTCAATGAGGAATCTCATGGTTTTTCTAAACCAACTATCAAGGAGTCATGATCAACCACTTGAACCTTTGTGAGTTCTCTAATTCATCATTTACGATATGGACAACTCGATGTGGAAATTCAGGTAACAATTATTAAGGTAACCATTAGGGTTTATATAATCCTTACTATTGAGGTAATTATGGGTTATTATATGATATGATGGAAAATGATGGGCATGAGATAAACTTGAGGTTAAAATATGTTATGATTATTCTTGAAGATTTTATCTCATTTTGGGGAATGTTTTAAGAATTATATAGTTTTGGAAAAAGGACAACACGCAGACCGTGTGACATCCCGTTGCGTCGGACAAAGCTGCGGGAATCGAACCCACAACCAAAGTGCAACTGGTATTTATCCCCTACCACTGGACTACGTGAGGTCCCTGGTTAGTTTGACTGATTCTTTTTAGTTATATGATTTTATGAATTAAGAGTAAGTTGATTTTGGGTTATTTATGAAAATGATTAACCTATCACGGAGGATATGTGATTAGGTTAATTACTTTTCAAAACAAGATTTTAGGAGCAACTGATATTGTTTGGAGATAAATGTTACAATTTATCTTGGAAAACTATGCAACTAAATCTTACAAATATTTAGGTTTCAATCTTAGTTTGGTTTACTTTGAAGAATTTTATGGACAAAATGATTATTGAACGGTCCTCGTTGAACTTTGGGTTTTGTTGGACAAATTTTGGAGGATAAGAATAGATTTTCTTTTTATAATGGGTTATCCTTTTCTGGATTATCTGACCTTGTAATAACCTTTTTGGTTTTGGTTTTGGTTAAAGCTTAAAGACATGGGATGTATATAGTTCTCTTTTGTGTATTAGGTGATTCACTAGAAGTTGATTATAGTACTCTTAATGTGAACAAGTCTTCCTAAATAGTCGCCTTTTGGAGAAAATATGAGTTTGTGTAAGGAATCTAATAAAAGTTGAGAGTCAACATGATAAGTGATTATGTTTCCTTATGAATAAATTCCTCAATAAAAAGTAACTTAAAACAAAAATGTTGTATATTAACTTTTCCTACTGGGGAATCTAATACCGTTTAACCCATCACAAGTTTGTGATTTTCTCATCGTTAACTTTCTCCTAAACATGTTTTATATCACTCTCCATCAGAACATGACCCAATGTTTTCTCCTCCATTTCCATGTTCTCATACTTGGAATCCTAGTATGGGTTAACTCGGGTGACCTTTGTACTTATCATTCTTTATTTTAAAGTGATTTTTTTTACCGACTCTTCTCCGATGTGGGACTTTCAAGGATGTTTCCAAGTGCAATTTTAAAATTGCGAGGACGCAATTCCCAAAAGGGGGGAAGGATGTAACACCCCAGGTAAATAAAGAATACGACATTTCATATTTATTTATATTTGTGAAAAAAATATTGAAATGACTTTAAAGGGGATTCTATGCTTGATGGCGTACCCAACACGCAACAACGAGTTTCTTGGGAATCTTACATTGCACTCTAATAATAAAATAATATTATTTTAAATGGTAGTTAACACGTAGCCGTTGTATTGGCGGGAATGGATAGAAATAACTAAAATATGACTATATATGTTTTTGAATGTTTTTACATTTATCCAATAAAAGATAAAATACGGAAAGAATTTAATTTTAGGCGTATATGCCCTAGTTTCCACTAAAGTTCACTTATCGCCTTTTAATGGAGAACTATCATTAAATATAGTTTTGATCACTCTTATACATTCTTTTGGACCATATAAAACTCTTATTAAGAATCGGGACATCAAATTTTACTTTGTGTAATTTTTTGGTATTTTTCCGATAAAGTTGATTTTTTTAATGAATAGTGTAAAATGTTGTCTTTTAATTCCAAACCTCTTTTTAATATAATTTATTTATATGATTAGATAATATTTTGAATTGGTTTTAAAGTGAAATTAGAAAATATTTTTACCATTAAATCCAACAGTGGTCGTTGTAATTAATTTTACTTTGAAATCAGACTTAAACTTGTGTCAATCTTTTGATACTTATTGTTTTATAAAAACATGATATTTGCTCTGACAGCGGGAATTAATTATTAAATTAATTAATGTGACTAATATGTTTTGAATTTTGTAAAACGGACTTCATTTTTAAATTCGGAATATCAAATATAGCTTAGGGTGAAGTTTTGGTTTATTTCTGAAAAACTCCAATTTTTGATGAATAGTGAAACCACTAAGTGGTAATCAAGCAAACTGATTTTTCAGTTAAATGAAAGTTTACCACTAATGTGTATTGAATTTTGAAAATCCGACACACATGGTTGTCATTAGTATGTAAAATTTGGTTCAATGGGATGAAAATAATTTTTTTGGTGAATAGTAACTTTTTTTCATTAATCGCGATTAGAGGTAATTAGTGTAGTTTAAGGTAAAAATGATATTATAAGAATGTGAAAACACCATGACACTTGTCCTACACCTATTGGGTGAGTCATGGCCGACCAAGACAAGCCATGGGCCAACTTGGGGTGTAACACCCCAGGTAAATAAAGAATATGACATTTTCATATTTATCCATATTGGTGAATAAAATATTGATATGACTTTAAAGGGGACGCTATGCTCGATGGCGTACCCAACACGCAACAACGAGTTTCTTGGGAATCTTACGTTGCACTCTAATAATAAAATAATATTATTTTAAATGGTAGTTAACATGTAGCCATTGTAATGGCGGGAATGGATAGAAATAACCAAAATATGATTATATATGTTTTTAAATGTTTTTACATTTATCCAATAAAGGATAGAGGCTTAAAATACGGAAAGAATTCAATTTTAGGCATATATGCCCAAGTTTTCACTAAAGGTTCACTTATCGCCTTTTGATGGAGAACCATCATTAAATATAGTTTTGTTCACTCTTATACATTCTATTGGACCAAATAAAACTCTTCTTATGAATCAGGACATCAAAATTTACTTTCTGTAAATTTTTGGTATCTTTCCGATAATGTTCATTATTTTAATGAATAGTGTAAAATGTTGTATTTTAATTCAAAACCTATTTTTAATCTAATTTATTTATATGATTAGATTATATTTTTAATTGGTTTTAAAGTGAAATTAGAAAATATTTTTACCATTAAATCCAATAGTGGTCGTTGGAATTAATTTCACTTTGAAATCAGACTTAAACTAGTGTCAATCTTTTGATACTTATTGTTTTATAAAAACACGCTATTTGCTATGACAGTGGGAATTAATTATTAAATTAATTAATGTGACTAATATGTTTTGAATTTTGTAAAACGGACTACATTTTTGAATTCGGAATATCAAATATAGCTTAGGGTGAAGTTTTGGTATTTTTCTGAAAAACTCCAATTTTTGATGAATAGTGAAACCACTAAGTGGTAATCAAGCAAACTGATTTTTCAGTTAAATGAAAGTTTACCACTAATGTGTATTGAATTTTGAAAATCCGACATACATTGTTGTCATTAAGAAGTAAAATATGGTTCAATGAGATTATAATAATTTTTTGGTGAATAGTAACTTATTAAGTTATTAATCGCGATTAGTGGTAATTAGTGTAGTTTAAGGTAAAAATAATGATTTAATAATATGAAATGACCTAGACACATGTCCCAACCATATTGATTGTATCATGGCCGACCAAGACAAGCCATGGGTCAACTTGGGGACCCCATGGAGACACTTTGGTTGGGAAATGACATAAATAACTTTTTATTTAATGTAAAAGTAAAAATGACACAAACATAATATGTTTTACAAAAACAATTTTTACATTGGGCTATAATTATCATAATTTTTATTATAAACAGTAATTGGAAATCTAAAAAGATTTCCTACATCATAGTATTTTTTTTATAATTTTTAGACATTAAATAAATTAAATTATTTATGACATAATAATGATGCAGCGATGACATCATTATTTGATGATTTAAATAAAATGAAAAGATAATGTAACATCTATGAACTACACATGTCCAAAACTTATTGGATGGGTGGATTTCGAACCCTTATCACCTTATCCACGAATTATATCAATTTGGGACCTTTTAAAACCGAAACACATTTTCAAATAAAGTAATATTTATTACATTCCAAAAGTGCCACTCCTCTCCTCTTATAAAAGGCCCCCACCTCTACCTCATTTCACACACTCCTCAAGCCTTTGGCTCGGCCAACCCCTGCCAATTTACTCTCTCCACATACCTCTCTTCGTCCTAGAGGATTCCCTTTGGGCATAATTCTTTCAAAGGAAGCCTTTAGGCTCAAATCAAAAGGAGTTACTCTTTTAAAGGTAATTCATTCTCTCATGTTCATTTGGTTTATTTTGATTCTCCAACCCCCTAAACTCTTTTTATTTATTTCTTTTGTAACAACAATAGTATCTTCAATATACTAGGATGTTGTTATAAGACTTATTTGAGATACACTCTCACACAACTACATCAAATGGTTAAAGAAAATACGGTTTCCGTGGATGGCGAAATTGTGCCTCCTGAAACGATGATTGTTCAATACTCATTTAACACCTTCAAAGGTGGCCATTATGATGTCACTATTTTTATATATGATATATAATATGTTTATTTTTTACTTATGATTCTTTATTTTTCATTTTTGTCTTACCTTTATGGCTTCCATTATGGGTATACGGGATATCTTCATTTTAGGAAGTGCGGACTACCGCCCCCTCAAAGTGATGCGATTCGTTAATGCCATACGCGGGACGTATAAAGGATGGATTTAATGTTATTATATATTATGTTATACTGGAATTATTATTTACCTCTATATCATTATTATTTCTTTCCATTAATCTATGAGATAGAAATGAAAGTAGCGTTCATGCGTACGTACGGCTTACCGTCTCTATGAACGGTGCATTTCATTTCTTATCCCCAAATGTAATGTACTATTATAAGTACATATATATAATGGATATATATGATGTATGATAAATCTAAATGATTAATATAATTCTGGAATTAAAATATACATTCCTCTCATATAGTTTTAATTCCATTAATACGACATAGAAATGAAAGTAGCGTTCATGCGTACGTACGGCTTACCGTCTCCATGAACGGTGCATTTCATTTCTTTCCTCTAAATGATTATGTGATTTTATAAATACATATATATGCTGGATATATATGATATATATGATATCCAAATCAGGAATGTCATTTTTGGATATGAAGAACCTTTGACCACACGAACAACATGTAATTGTAAGAAGTCCACTTTCAACTTAAGAACCAAATATCGACAAAATAAACATGATTAACTTAAATGATTAAATAATGTTTATAACATGGTAATAAGTGATATAAAAGGAATAATGAACTTGAAAAAGGTTCTTAAGGAAGTATAAATTAACTCAAGTTTATTATTCAGGAGATTAAAGAACGATCGAGTCAAGTCGGACCCGAGGTAAGGGATCCTACTCCTCTCTTTCTTTTTAAGTACACTCTTTTATGTAATTCCTTTTAAGCTCATATTTCTTATGATTGGGATGTTCTTTTATATTACTCCCACTGCACTTATTATCTTCATATGATGAGAGACCCTATTTCCTCTCATCAATCCATTATGGAATTTTTGAGTGGCGCCGTTAGGCTGCTGAATTTTCGTAATGTAATTTTCATCTCACTTTTATTCCTGTGAGATTTATGCTACATTTGCCACAAATTCCATTGAGTGGTGTATGTACTGCCCATTATTCTACTCTTTGTGTAATATAATTTTGTTTATGAGTATTTACATCAATGATCTATTGTCTTTCTTTCATGGGGTGTATGTTTTGAAAGATACCCAAGTCGGTAAGGGAACCTTTCACCCTCCTCTTTTTTAAAAGACTTCTTTTATTGGGTCTTTTAATTTACATATTGTTATGTTGGGATATGTTCTCATATATCCTTATTGATTTAAATTTTATTTCCAAGTGATGAGATACACTTATTATCTCTCATCAACTTATTTTGATGTGATGCCGTTAGGCTGTTAAGGGAACTTTTTAACCCAATTTCGATTTCTTTGGGTTCAACATGTAGTCATTGAATATGTCATCAATTGAATATGTGTGAATAACCTTTGATTGTTTTACACTTAATATCCACTTATATTGGGTGTATTTATATTTGTCACACATAATTATGAGATTGATCTATCCTTAATTTAAGGATACCTTATTTATAATGGATTTCATCTCATTTTACATTTCTTTTGAGACTTCATTGTTGTTATGCACCAATTCACTCTTATATGGTTTGTATACTGTCCTTTGACATATTATATCATGAATCCTTTTATTCTCATGATATTTTAAAGTTCGGATTAAATGTTATTCTGCTATTATTTGTATTCAAGAGTCTCTCATTTTGTTAAAAACTCTTTAACAAAAATATCATTTTAAATATTTTAAAGATTTATTATTCTAAATCTTTATCTTTACTGTCCATGTTTTCAAAATGGTTTTCAGTATTTTTTTATATGGACAATATTGTTTTAAAATTATAATTCCATTAAAATCTTCAAAGTGGTATGGGACACTTTGATTCAAAAATCCCTTTTAAATGGTTTTTGAAAATAGATTCATTAATTCAATATCTGGGAATTATATATTGTTATTTAAATGTTTATATTTTCCATATTTTATGTGTAATAATGGAACTTGGACATTATTACGGGTGGTGCCGTGAATACCAGGACAGGTGGTTACGTTATAACCTCCAATGCATTGGGTATGGAAGTCGGCCGTATGTCTATTCCATTAAGTATGTATGGAAATTGGTCGTATGGATATTCCATTAAGTGATATGTGTGGAAGTCGACCATATGGTTATTCCACATAAGTATGTTTATGTCCCAAGTTACCTTTATATATGCTATGTGTTCTTTATATGGGTTTTATGGTAATCCTTTGGTTACAAAAAGGTAAGTAATGATACTTTTTTTCAGTGAAAAGTTTTTACTACTTTATGAAGGTGAAAAGTATTACATTGATAAAGTATTCATGGTTTACTTGTTGTATTGAAAAACTTACAGTTTTCATTCTTTGTGTATCCCTTATTGAGCTTCTTATGCTCATCCCAAGTTTTTGAAATGTTTTTCACAGGACATAGCGTGGAACAGGGTCAAGGATGGGATCAAGGGAAAGTCATGCTACCTAAAACATGGAACTATACATGTTTCTTTTAAAGAGTTTTTATTTTATGGAAATTTAGTAGAAGTGACTACTTTGTAATCTTTTGAGATGTAATAGTTATGTCCTGATTCTCTAAAACTCTAAACCTGAAAAGATCCTCAATGTGAATTACTCATTTAATTCAATATTAAGTAAGGTTTAAGGCTGGGGCCTTATAGTTTGTATCAAAGGTCGGTTTATATAACTTTAGAGGTTAGGGTATTCTTTAAGCATAAGTGACATTACCATAATGGTTAGGATTTCAAAAAGAGTCCTAGTTTTAGATAAAGTGAATGAGTAAGTGTATCTTAGTGTTTACCTTCCTCATTAGTACATGATGGTTTTGTTGATATACTTACACTGACATTTCTATTTTTAGTGAATGGATGGATCTAGCAGGCACCAAAGAGACAACAGGTTTGAAGGAAACTGTGGTGGTTCTCTGATTAAGATACTAGATAAAATGGAGGATTCAATGAGGAAACTCGTGGTTGTTCTAAACCAAATATCAAGGAGTCATGATCAACCACTTCCACCCTGGTGAGTTCTCTAATGCATCATGTACGAGATGGCCAACTTGATGTGGAAATTCAGGTAATAATTATTAAGGTAACCATTAGGGTTTATATGATACTTAATTTTTAGGTAATTATGGGTTACTCTATGATATGATGGAAAATTAAAGGAATGAGATAAACTTGAGGTTAAAATATGTTATGATTATTCTTGAAGATTTTATCTCATTTTGGGGAATGTTTTAGGAATTATATTGTTTTGGAAAAAGGACAACACGTAGACCGTGTGACATCCCGTTGCATCGGACAAAGCAGCAGGAATCGATCCCATAACCAATGTGCGACTGGTATTTATCACCTACCGCTGGACTACGTGAAGTCCCTGGTTAGTTTGACTGATTATTTTTAGTTATATGATTTTATGAATTATGAGTAAGTTGATTTTGGGTTATTTATGAAAATGATTAACCTATCATGGAGGATATGTGATTAGGATAATTACTTTTCAATGCGAGACTTTAAGAGCAACTGATTTTGTTTGGAGATAAATGTTACAATTTAACTTGGAAGACTATGTGACTAAATCCTTCAAATATTTAGGTTTCAATATTATATTGGTTTAAT
Organism: Viscum album; assembly: GCA_963277665.1. Lineage (NCBI taxonomy): Eukaryota > Viridiplantae > Streptophyta > Magnoliopsida > Santalales > Viscaceae > Viscum > Viscum album. The sequence goes on from OY728152.1 coordinate 2,094,324,439, forward strand.
TTGAAGAATTTTATGGACAAATTTATTATATAATGGTCCTCGTTGAACTTTGGGTTTTGTTGGACAAATTTTGGAGATTAAGAATAGATTTTCTTTTTATAAAGGGTTATCCTTTTCTGGATTATCTGATCTTGTACTAGCCTTTTTGGTTTTGGTTTTGGTTAAAGTATAAAGACATGGGAAGTATATAGTTCTATTTTGTGGATTAGGTGATTCTCTAGAAGTTGATTATTGTACTCTTAATGTGAACAAGTCTTCCTAAATACTCGTCTTTTAGAGAAAATATGAGTTTGTGTAAGGAATCTAATAAAAGTTGAAAGTCAATATGATAAGTGATTATGTTTCCTTATGAATAAATTCCTCAATAAAAAGTAACGTAAAACAAAAATTTTGTCTATTAACTTTTCCTACTGGGGAATCGAATACTGTTTAACCGATCCCAAGTTTGTGATTTTCTCGTGGTTAAATTTCTCCTAAACATGTTTTCTATCACTCTCCATCAGAACATGACCCTTTGTTTTTTCCTCCATGTCCATATTTTCATACTTGGAATCCTAGTATGGGTTAACTCGGGTGACCTTTGTACTTATCTTTCTTTATTTTAAAGTTTTTGTTTTTCCGACTTTTGTTCCGATGTGGGACTTTCAAGGATGTTTCCAGGCGCAATTTTAAAATTGCGAGGACGCAATTCCCAAAATGGGGGAAGGATGTAACACCCCAGGTAAATAAAGAATATGAAATTTTCATATTTATCCATATTTGTGAATAAAATATTGATATGACTTTAAAAGGGACGCTATGCTCGATGGCGTACCCAACACGCAACAACGAGTTTCTTGGGAATCTTACGTTGCACTCTAATAATAAAATAATATTATTTTAAATGGTAGTTAATATGTAGCCGTTGTAAGGGATGGAATGGATATAAATAACGAAAATATGATTATATATGTTTTTAAATGTTTTTACATGTATCCAATAAAGGATAGAGGCATAAAATACGGAAAGAATTCAATTTTAGGCATATATGCCCTAGTTTTCACTAAAGGTTCACTTATCGCCTTTTGATGGAGAACAATCATTAAATATAGTTTTGTTCACTCTTATAAATTATATTGGACCAAATAAAACTTTTCTTAAGAATCGGGACATCAAAATTTACTTTGTGTAAATTTTTGGTATCTTTCTGAAAATGTTCATTTTTTTAATGAATAGTGTAAATGTTGTATTTTAATTCAAAACCTCTTTTTAATCTAATTTATTTATATGATTAGATTATATTTTGAATTTGTTTTAAAGTGAAATTAGAAAATATTTTTACCATTAAATCCAATAGTGGTCGTTGGAATTAATTTCACTTTGAAATCAGACTAAAACTAGTGTCAATCTTTTGATACTTATTGTTTTATAAAAACACGCTATTTGCTATGACAGCGGAAATTAATTATTAAATTAATTAATGTGACTAATATGTTTTGAATTTTGTAAAACGGACTTCATTTTTGAATTATGAATATCAAATATAGCTTAGGGTGAAGTTTTGGTAGTTTTTCTGAAAAACTCTAAATTTTGATGAATAGTGAAACCACTAAGTGGTAATCAAGCAAACTGATTTTTCAGTTAAATGAATGTTTACCACTAATGTGTATTGAATTTTGAAAATCAGACATACATGGTTTTCATTAAGAAGTAAAATATGGTTCAATGAGATTATAATAATTTTTTGGTGAATAGTAACTTATTAAGTTCTTAATCGTGATTAGTGGTAATTAGTGTAGTTTAAGGTAAAAATAATGATTTAATAATTTGAAATGACCTAGACACACGTCCCAACCTTATTGGTTGTATCATGGCCGACCAAGACAAGACATGGGTCAACTTGGGGACCCCATGGAGACACTTTGGTTGGGAAATGACATAAATAACTTTTTATTTAATGTAAAAGTAAAAATGACACAAACATAATATGTTTTACAAAAACAATTTTTACATGGGGCTATAATTATCAGAATTTTGATTATAAATAGTAATTGGAAAAATAAAAAGATTTCCTACATCAGAGTATTTGTTTTATAATTTTTAGACATTAAAGAAATTAAATTATTTATGACATAATAATGATGCAGCGATGACATCATTATTTGATGATTTAAATAAAATGGAAAGATAATGTAATATCTATGAACTAAATATGTCCAAAACTTATTGGATGGGTGGATTTCGAACCCTTATCACCTTATCCACGAATTATATCAATGTGGGACCTTTTAAAACCGAAACACATTTTCAAATAAAGTAATATTTCTTACTTTCCAAAAGTGCCCCTCCTCTCCTCTTATAAAAGGCCCCCACCTCTACCTCATTTCACACACTCCTCAAGCCTTTGGATCGGCCAAACCCTGCCCATTTATTCTCTCCACATCCCTATCCTCATCCTAGAGGATTCCCTTTGGGCAGAATACTTTCAAATAAAGCCTTTAGGCTCAAATCAAAAGGAGTTACTCTTTTAAAGGTAATTCATTCTCTCATGTTCGTTTGTTTTATTTTGCTTCTCCAACCCCCTAAACTATTTTTATTTATTTCTTTTGTAACAACACCAGTATCTTCAATTTACTAGGATGTTGTTATAAGATTTATTCGAGCTACACTCTCACAAAACTACATCAAATGGTTAAAGAACATACGGTTTCCGTGGATGGAGAAATTGTGCCTCCCGAAACGATGATTGTTCAATACTCATTTAACACCTTCAAAGGTGGCCATTATGATGTCACTATTTTTATATATGATATATAATATGTTTATGTTTTACTTATGATTCTTTATTTTTCATTTGTGTCTTACCTTTATGGCTTCCATTATGGGTATACGCGATATCTTCATTTTAGGAAGTGCGGACTACCGCCCCCTCAAAGTGATGTGATTCGTTAATGCCATATTCGGGATGTATAAAGGATGGATTAAATGTTATTATTAATGATGTTATACTGGAATTATTATTTACCTCTATATCATTATTATTTATTTCCATTAAAGTATGAGATAGAAATGAAAGTAGCGTTCTTGCGTACGTACGGCTTACCGTCTCCATGAACGGTGCATTTCATTTGTTATCCCCAAATGTAATGTACTATTATAAGTACATATATATAATGGATATATATGTTGTATGATAAATCTAAATGATTAATATAATTCTGGAATTAAAATATACATACCTCTCATATAGTTTTAATTCCATTAATACGACATAGAAATGAAAGTAGCATTCATGCGTACGTACGGCTTACCGTCTCCATGAACGGTGCATTTCATTTCTTTCCTCTAAATGATTATGTGATTTTATAAATACATATATATGCTGGATATATATGATATATATGATATCCAAATCAGGAATGTCATTTTTGGATATGAAGAATCTTTGACCACACAAACAACATGTAATTGTAAGAAGTCCACTTTCAACTTAAGAACCAAATATCGACAAAACAAACATGATTAACTTAAATGATTAAATAATGTTTATAACATGGTAATAAGTGATATAAAAGGAATAATGAACTTGAAAAAGGTTATTAAGGAAGTATAAATTAACTCAAGTTTATTATTCAGGAGATTAAAGAACGATCGAGTCATGTCGGACCCGAGGTAAGGGATCCTACTCCTCTCTTTCTTTTTAAGTACACTCTTTTATGTCATTCCTTTTAAGATCATATTTATTATGATTGGGATGTTCTTTTATATTAATCCTACTGTAATTATTATCTTCATATGATGAGAGACCCTATTTCCTCTCATCAATCCATTTTGGAAGTTTTGAGTGGCGCCGTTAGGCTGCCGAATTTTCGTAATGGATTTTTCATCTCACTTTTATTCCTGTGAGATTTATGCTACATTTGCCACAAATTCCATTGAGTGGTGTATGTAATGCCCATTATTCTACTCTTTGTGTAATATAATTTCGTTTATGAGTATTTACATCAATGATCTATTGTCTTTCTTTCATGGGGTGTATGTTTTGAAAGATACCCAAGTCGGTAAGGGAACCTTTCACCCTCCTCTTTTTTAAAAGACTTCTTTTATTCGGTCTTTTAATTTACATATTGTTATGTTGGGATATGTTCTCATATATCCTTATTGATGTAAATTTTATGTCCAAGTGATTAGATACACTTTTTATCTCTCATCAACTTATTTTGATGTGATGCCGTTAGGCTGTCAAGGGAACTTTTTAACCCAATTTCGATTTCTTTGGGTTCAACATGTAGTCATTGAATATGTCATCCATTGAATATGTGTGAATAACCTTTGATTGTTTTACAATTAATATCCACTTATATTGGGTGTATTTATATTTATCACACATAATTATGAGATTGATCTTTCCTTAATTTGAGGATACCTTATTTATAATGGATTTCATCTCATTTTACATTTCTTTTGAGACTTCATTGTTGTTATGCACCAATTCACTCTTATATGGTGTGTATACTGTCCTTTGACATATTATATCATGAATCCTTTTATTCCCATGATATGCTAAAGTTCAGATTAAATGTTATTCCGCTATTATTTGTATTCAAGAGTCTCTCATTTTGTTAAAAACTCTTTAACAAAAATATCATTTTAAATATTTTAAAGATTTATTATTCTAAATCTTTATCTTTAATGTCCATGTTTTCAAAATGGGTTTCAGTATTTATTTATATGGAAATTAATGTTTTAGAATTATAATTCCATTAAAATCTTCAAAGTGGTATGGGACACTTTGATTCAAAAATCTCTTTTAAATGGTTTTTGAAAATGGATTGATTAATTCAATATCTGGGAATTATATATTGTTATTGAAATGTTTATATTTTCCATATTTTATGTGTAATAATGGTACTTGGACATTATGACGGGTGGTGCCGTGAATACCAGGACGGGTGGTTACGTTATAACCTCCAATGCATTGGGTATGGAAGTCGGCCGTATGTCTATTCCATTAAGTATGTATGGAAATTGGCCGTATGGCTATTCCATTAAGTGATATGTGTGTAAGTCGACCATATGGTTATTCCACTTAAGTATGTTTATGTCCCAAGTTACCTTTATATATGCTCTGTGTTCTTTATATTGGTTTTATGTTAATCATTTGGTTACAAAAAGGTAAGTAATGATACTTTTTTTCAGTGAAAAGTTTTTACTACTTCATGAAGGTGAAAAGTATTACATTGATAAAGTATTCATGGTTTACTTGTTGTTTTGAAAAACTAATAGTTTTTATTCTTTGTGTATACCTTACTGAGCTTCTTATGCTCATCCCACGTTTTTGAAATGTTTTTCACAGGACATAGCATGGAATAGGGTCAAGGATGGGATCAAGGGAAAGTCATTCTACCTAAAACATGGAACTATACATGTTTCTTTTAAAGAGTTTTTATTTTATGGAAATTTAGTAGAAGCGACTACTTTGTAATCTTTTGAGATGTAATAGTTATGTCCTAATTCTCTAAAACTCTAAACCTGAAAAGATACTCAATGTGAATTACTCATTTAATTCAATATTAAGTAAGGTTTAAGGCTGGGGCCTTATATGGGGACCCCATGGAGCCACTTTAGTTGGAAAATGACAATAATATATTTTTATTTAATGTTAAAATTAAATTGACACAAACATGAGTTGTTTTACTAAAACAGTTTTTTAGTGGGGTTACACAAGTCCAAATTTTGATTATAAATAATAATTGGAAAGATAAAAATATTTACTACATCATAGTATTTTTATTATAATTTTTCGAAATTAAATAAATTAAATTATTTATGACATAATAAGGATGCAGCGATGACATCATTATTTGACGATTTAAATAAAATTGAAAGATAATGTAAAATCTATGAACTACACATGTCCAAAACTTATTGTATGGGTGGATTTCGAACCCTTATCACCTTATCCACGAATTATATCAATGTGTGACCTTTTAAAACCGAAACAAATTTTCAAATAAAGTAATATTTCATTACTTTCCAAAAGTGCACCTCCTCTCCTCTTATAAAAGGCCCCCACCTCTACCTCATTTCACACACTCTTCAAGCCTTTGGCTGGGCCAAACCCTGCCCATTTACTCTCTACACATCCCTTTCCTCATCCTAGAGGATTCCCTTTGGTCATAATCCTTTCAAAGGAAGCCTTTAGGCTCAAATCAAAAGGAGTTACACTTTTAAAGGTAATTCATTCTCTCATGTTCATTTGTTTTATTTTGCTTATCCAACCCCCTAAACTCTTTTTATTTACTTCTTTTGTAACATCACCAGTATCTCCAATATACTAGGATGTTGTTATAAGATTTATTCGAGCTACACTCTCACACAACTACATCAAATGGTTAAAGAACATACTGTTTCCGTGGATGGCGAAATTATTCCTCCCGAAACGATGATTGTTCAATACTCATTTAACACCTTCAAAGGTGTCCATTATGATGTCACTATTTTTATATATGATATATAATATGTTTATGTTTTACTTATGATTCTGTATTTTTCATTTGTGTCTTACCTTTATGGCTTCCATTATGGGTATATGCGATATCTTAATTTTAGGAAGTGCGGACTACTGCCCCCTCAAAGTGATTGATTCGTTAATGCCATACTTGGGACGTATAAAGGATGGATTTAATGTTATTATATATTATGTTATACTGGAATTATTATATACCTCTATATCATTATTATTTCTTTCCATTAAATTATGAGATAGAAATGAAAGTAGCGTTCATGCGTACGTACGGCTTACCGTCTCCATGGACGGTGCATTTCATTTCTTATCCCCAAATGTAATGTACTATTATAAGTACATGTATATAATGGATATATATGATGAATGAAACATATAAATGATGAATATAATTCTGTAATTAAAATATACATACCTCTCATTTAGTTTTAATTCCATTAATATGACAAATAAATGAAAGTAGCGTTCATGCGTACGTACGGCTTACCGTCTCCATGAACGGTGCATTTCATTTCTTACCTATAAATGATTATGTGATATTATAAATACATGTATATTCTAGATATATATGATATATATGATATCCAAATCAGGAATGTCATTCTGGATATAAAGAACCTTTGACCACACGAACAACATGTAATTGTAAGAAGTCCACTTTCGAATTAAGAACCAAATATCGACAAAACAAATATTATTAACTTAAATGATTTAATAATGTTTATGACATTGTAATAAGTGATATAAAAGGAATAATGAACTTGAAAAAGGTTTTTAAGGAAGTAGAAATTAACTCAAGTTTATTATTCAGGAGATTAAAGAACGATCGAGTCAAGTCGGACCCGAGGTAAGGGATCCTACTCCTCTCTTTCTTTTTAAGTACACACTTTTATGTCATTCCTTTTAAAGCTCATATTTCTTGTTATTGGGATGATATTTTATATTACACTTACTGTAATTTTTATGTTCATGTGATGATATAACCTATTCTATCTCATCAATCCATTTTGGGAGTTTTGAGTGGCGCCGTTAGGCTGCCGAACTTTCGTAAGAGATCTAACCTCTCTCTTTCTTTTGATGTACTCTCCTTTATGTCACTTTTTTTAAGCTCCAATTTGTAATGTTGGGGGATGTTCTTTTATATTCCTCTTGCTTTACATTTTATTGTAATGTGATGAGATACCATATTTTATCTCATCAATCCATATTTGGAAGTTTTATGTGGCGCAGTTAGGCTGCCGAGTTTTCATAAGGGACTTTTCATCTCACTTTTATTCCCGTGAGATTTATGCTAAATTTGCCACAAATTCCATTGAGTGGTGTATGTAATTCCCATTATTCTACTCTTTGTGTAATATACTTTCTTTTATGAGTATTTACATCAATTATCTATTGTCCTTCTTTCATGGGGTGTATGTTTTGAAAGATACCCAAGTCGGTAAGGGAACCTTTCACCCTCCTCTGTTTTAAAAGACTTATTTTGTTGGGTCTTTTAATTTACATATTTTTATGTTGGGATATGTTCTCATATATCCTTATTGATGTAAATTTTATGTCCAAGTGATGAGATACACTTTTTATCTCTCGTTAAGTCATTTTGATGTGATGTCGTTAGGCTGTAAAGGGAACTTTTTAACCCAATTTCGATTTCTTTGGGTTCAACATGTAGTCATTGAATATGTCATCCATTGAATATGTGTGAATGAAATTTTATTGTTTTAAAATTAATATCCACTTATATTGGGTGTATTTATATTTGTCACACATATTTTTGAGATTGATTTGTCCTTAATTTAAGGATACCTTCTTTATAAGGGATTTCATCACATTTGACATTTCTATTGAGGGTTCATTGTTGTTATGCACCAATTCACTCTTATATGGTGTATATACTGTCTTTTGGAGTATTATATCGTGAATCCATTTATTCTCATGATATTATAACGTTCTAACTATATGTTATTCCTCAATTATTGTATTCAAGTGTCTCTAATTTTGGTAAAACCCCTTTAACCAAAATATCGTTTTAAATGTTTTAATTATTTGTTATTATTAATATCCATATTTTCAAAATGGTTTTAAGGATTTATTTATATGGATATTAATGGTTTAAAATGTAAAATCTTCAAGGTGGTATGGTACACTTTGATTCAAAAATCTCCTTATTAAATGTTTTAAATGGTTTTGGAAATGGTTTCTTTTTGAACGGATTCATTATTTCAATATACTAAAATGTTATATTGTGATTGAAATGTGGAAATGTTATGTTTCCTTTATGAATGTTTTATGTGATAAGTTTTTGTTATGGTTCTTGGGAATTGTTATGAAAACAGGTGGTTCTGTGATAATCTAAGGGCGGGTGAGCCCGATATAGCTCTCCAATGCATTGGGTAACGCGAAAGAGTGAAACGTTAAGGTTTCTCCGAAGAGATTTAGGGAATATACTGTGATGGGTATTCCAAACGTAACCAAGAGGGTTACTCCCTACGTAAGAATGTTATGAATGCCTCGAGTTACCTTTATGTCTTATTATTTCTATGATTTATTCATGGTTTGATGAGGTATGTTAAAGTTCCTTTGTTTTATGGGTAAAGTATGATTTCATTCTTATGTATATATGAACTCATGTTTCCTTTCCATATTTTTTATATCCCTTACTGAACTTTTTATGCTCATCCCAAGTTTTTGAAATGTTTTTCATAGGTCAATGGAAGGGTACATGATTTGATGATAGTGTAAAGGATGTGTCAAGAAAGAATCCATGTTTTATTTTAAATATGTTTCCGTTGATGGGAAGAATGAATACTGTCTTTTATGTAACCAATTTGTTTAAATGTGGAATGTAATGCACGTTTCATGATCTAATTCACTAAAACTCTAAACCTGAAAAGATCCTCAATGTGTAATCTTGTAATAACTCAAGATTATGTAAGGTTTAAGGCTGGGGCCTTATATTGAATGATTCATTTTTAATCTCAATAAAAATCCTTAATAATTTTTTGTGGGTATTTTAGTTTTGAAAATTGGGTTTTCAAGGAATGGGATATGTAAATGTAATTGATTTTGTAAATTACGTGATCAAAAGTATATTTTTAGGATTTTGTGGTTGGAAATTAAATGTGTTATGTGTTTTATGTATGTTATATATGTTATGGTTAATGGAAATTTTTAATGATGGGGGTGAATCTAATATATTTATCCAATGTATTGGATGATGATTATGTTCTCTGTATAATTATATTATAATTAACCAAGTATGCTATTCCTACATTAAGGTTTATTGTAGTAATTCTATGATGTTGATGTACCATGGCACATACAAGAACATAATATTCTATAAAATGAATTTTCAAAAGAATTTTTTATACCCCAAGGTAAGTTAATGATATATTTTTAATGGAATGATTAAACAATTTTGGGTAAAAGGTATATTATAAAGAAATATTTTATATGAGTTATCATGTTTTCTAAGAAAACCCCATGATTATTAATATTCCATTTGGTTTAACTATGTTGTAATTCATAAGAAAATTTATGCTATAAATTCTAATTCATGTGTTTGTAAACTATTATTTATGAAAATTGTTTTCATATATTAAAGTAAAACTCACTTATATTAACTCATGGATTTGAAATTGACTATAGATTTTTAGTATTTATTGGTATATGTCATAGAAAAATACCTTTCTAATCGTCATATGTTTTTAAAATCAGTTCATAAGGTTTTAATGATGAGTAAGAAAAAAATGTATTAATTTACAATATCTTGTTTTATTTTCATTAAAATAAAATGTGTTTGATTTAAAAGTATTCTATTGTGGAAAAAATTTATAATGAGTGGAAGATTAGAATTTTAATATAGGTGTTTATTATGTAAATGTTATGATATAATTTTGTAAAACTCTATTCAAAATAATGTCTATTTTAATGAAGTAAAAAATATTCTTGATTTAAAACTCAATATTATATAACTCTTTAACAATAAATACAAAATATAATTTGAAAATTTTTTAGAGATAAAATATTACATTACATATGTATCTAATATATGTATATTCAGGATTGTTTTCCATTAAGGAAATTTGGAAGCTGATGTAGGAATGAACCAAGAAAAAAAATATCATTCCAAATAAATAACATGGAATGTTTTTAATTGGAACATAATAGTTTGTTACAGTGGTGAATCAGTTGATTAATTCTATAGATGGTTGTATTATCCATTTGAGAGAGTTACTACATTCAATGTAGAGGAACTGATCTATATCATAGATTTTGTGGAATATACACCCTACCATATTTAGTGGATAATATTACTCTGTGATAGATGAATGATGATTTAAATCCTTGGAAAAAATATTAAAATGTAGGGGTTGTTTGTAAAATGAAACAGTGCATATTTTAAATTAATCTATTAATGATAATGTTGTTTAATGGATGTAAATTGTTTTGGATATTATAGAATGAGTAGATATTGATGAATTGGAATGGGATGAATTTAAGAATATTTTACATGATAAGTATTTACATAATATTTCTCAACATAAAATTGAAAAAATATCATGCAATTAAAGAAGAAGTAGGAATTCAATGTTGTTGGATGTGAAGAAAACTTCACCTGATTGGGATGGTATGTTCCATGTTTTTTTATAGAGTAAAATAAATTTTTTTACCTAGGATTGAATTCAATATATTGAAGACCATTGTATTTTCATAAATTTAAATTTTATGAGAATCTTTTTTGATGTAGTGATAATGAGAAAATAATGTTATTTATTGACATTTTATTAAAAAAAATTAGAATTAAAAGGGTTCTATATGGTGGTTAATCAGTAAACCTCCATCAAATAAATATGATTTCAAGAAAATAACATTTCTATTCTATGATAGGTGTGTTAAAATATCTTGTGGAGTTTATTTTTTTCAACTTGAAAGTTTATTTAATGTATAATTTTTAGACATATGGCTCATTAATTAAAATAAAATGATCCTAAAAATGTTGAAAACATGATAGTAATTTTTTTTAATTTAAATGACATGGGTCCTTATGTGAGTTCTTGTTAAATGATTGAAATAAAGGAATAAAGTCCTAACGATCAAAAGTATAAAGGTGTATCTAAATAACATGAGACTAATTAGATAAATGACGGAAATTCTAGTGATGTGGTATCTGGAACAATACATATTCTTAGAGGTGAAAAAGTTTTCTTATTTGATTTGAGGTATAAAACTTATTTAATTTTTGTTAAATTTTATAATAAATTTTAAATATAACAACATAAATTGAAACCATAAAATTTGGTAATAATATTTAGGGTTAATGTTATAGAAAAAAAATTATATAAATCATTCTTCTATTTTCTAGGAAAGGGTTTTACCATAAAAATTATTGTATTCTACCTTGTAGAGTTCGATACTATTCTAGGTATTGATTGGATTCCAATTTATCGTGATAAGATATATTTTTGGTCAAAATTACTTGTTTTTATAAATTATTTTATATTTCATACAATAATTAATTAATACCATTGTTAACATATCAAATATATGTCAAATTGATTAATAATATAAATTAATGATATATTTCACATATTATTGTGATAAAGAAAACTATTTTAAATTGGCAATATTCTTATTGTAAATGAAAATATGGATGTATTTACTGATGAATTTATATGTAATATACCTGATAGGAAAATAGAATTTTCTATTTACTTAATTCCTGATGCTCAACAAATTTTAAAACCTCCTAACCAAATGGTTTAAGAAGAAATATTTAAATTAAAAAAGAATATATAATGGTTTCTTCATAAAGGTTTTATTTTTACTATCACTTCACAATTGGTTTATCATATATTCTAAAATAAAAAAAATTGTGGTTCCATAAGGCACTTCATTTAATATTGTGAATTAAAAACATTATTGTTAATAATAAATATCTATTTCTTTATATATATGACTAACTTGATCACCACTAGGGAGCTCCAAATTTTTCAATGGATGATATCTGGTCTTGGTAACATCAACTAAATGTAAAGTCCGATGAATCATTAAATATGGTGTTTCATTCTATCAAGGTGATTTATGAGTGTTTCGTTAGGGAATTTAGGTTGAAATATGATCCAATATGTATTTATGGACCTTATGAATATATTTTTACACATGTTTTGGATGAATTATTTTGTGTTCAGAGGTTATATTATGGTTTATTTTAAATGTTATAAGGATTATAAAAAATACAAGATTATTTTTATTTAAATATTTAAATTAAATAAGTTATATCTAAAATTTCATAAATGTAAATTTTGGTTGCAACATGTTTATTTACATGGAAATATTATAAATTAATATGGAATTACTATTGATCTACTTATAGCTAAAGTGGTTGATGATTGGATAAGATCATATAATGTTATATAGATTAAATTTTTTTATATATTATCAGGTAACTATTGATTATTTTTTGATGTTTTTTCTTGGTTATCAATCAAACTAAATATGTTATCTCACAATGGATTTAAAGTCATCTGGTTGAAAAAGAATCATGAATGTTTCAAGAAATTGAAAATAAAATTGGTGAATGATCGTATTTTAACCTTTCCCATTAAAAGTAGTGATTGTTTTGTCTACAAAGATGCGTATTCAAAGGGTCTTGGGTGGGTTATGATTTATAATGATTTGGTAATTATGTATGATTCACATCAATTGAATCCTCATGATCTAATATATCAGCACTATGATATATAACTTGATACCATGCTTTTTGAATTATAAATGTTGGTAGATCATTTATATTGAGTAAAGTGTGGAATTTATATTTATAAATAATTATTATAGTATATATTCTCTCTAAAAGTGTCAAACATGAGCAAGAGAAAATAATGGGAACTACTTAAGGATTATGTATACACAATTCATTTCATTCTTGGAAAATAAAATAGTGTAACTAATGTTTTTATCCAAAAATATAATTAATCATTATCAACGATATGTTTTTAAAAAAATACTTTAGTAAATTATTTGATGATCTTTTGCCTAAAAATTATTCATAGAAGAGACTACCCTATTTTTTGATGTATAAGTATAGTTAACAATTATAAAAATAGTTTGTAAAGGTGAAAAGTAGGATCATGTTTTGTAGGAAAATGATGAATTTTCTAATAATGTTATGTTTTTTGAATTTAAAATTTAAACATGAAGTGTTTTTTGATTTAAAACAAATTGTCTATGCCTTATGATATCGAGTTTGAGAGTGAATTACTATGAAAATCTTATTATTATCTATTTTATATTCATTGATATTTCAGTATGATATATAGGCTCATTTAAGAGAATTTATATTGGAAATGATTAAATAAAAGAATAATTATTTTTACTATAATGTATTGGCATGTCTGTGGGTTGAATCCTAATAAAAAACTATATAAAACAATGATATAATCATTTCATGTTCCAAAATGGAAAAAGTATATCACATCAATTTTTTTGGTAGTATTACCAAATACATCTTGAGCTAATAATTTAATTTTGGAAAAAATTTATTGATTTACTAAATAGATAGAATTATTTATCAATTCTAGACAATCTATTTTTGGAACTTATTTTCAGGATTCAGGTTAAAAATATAATCTAAAAATATGGGTTCCCACATTGTAATATATGTGTTCATTATCCGAGATTTATATAAAATTATTGGAATATACATTAAAATTAATTAGGTTTGTCATTATGTTTTTGTACAAATTTTTATTCCCAATTTGATGGTAATTGAGATAGAATGATTCAAAAATTTGGAGACATTCATTAATATTATAATATAGATTACTTGGGATGATGGGATTAATTTCATCCATTAATCGAATTTTCATGTAAAAAGTACATTCATTCTAGTAACCAAACAACACCATTTGAGGAATTATATAGAATGTGGTGTTGAAGATTGGATTTTTGTAATGAAATAGGGGAATCAACGTTTTTGGGACATAAATTGTTATAATAAATTTTTTAAAAGATGAATATTATTAATAATATATGAGTATGGATTAAAATAAGAAAGTTTGTTATGAATGTATCCAAATGAAATATATTTCATTTGAGGTAGATGATCATTTTTTCATTATTAATATCTATAGAAAAGTGTTATTTATTTTGGTGAAATGTTAAACTTTTGTATGAGGTAAATTGGACCATATGAAATATTTGAGACTGTTGGATTTTTTTTTAATTTTCCTTGACTCCAAATTTATCCTTGTTATATTATTTGTTTTATTTTTCATTGTTACAGAAAAATGTGAAGAATGTATTGCATCTCTTAAGACCCAATTTAGTTCTATTTGAGGAGAATATTTTGTATGATGAATTAATGGTTCAAATTCAATAACACCAATAACAAGTGTTTCTAAATAATTTAATTCATCATGTTTAGTTTTTTTTAAAAACCATTTTGTTGAAGATGAAATATGTGAATCTAGAAATTAAATAATGGAAACATTTCCCCACTTGTTAAAAAGTTAATATAAATTGAGAGGATGTAATTTACAAAAGTGTGTAAGAATGTAACAAATAAATTATTATTATTAAAAAAAATATTGGCGTATTAGTATTTAAGAATTATACTTTATTGGGTTATTCTCCATATATTAATTATTTTTTGAATGAAAACATTAATATTTTATACATAATAAATTCTATTATATGTAAAATATGGTTTTAATTAAAAAATTTAATTCTAAATGTTAGAATATTAATATTGTGATATAAAAATCTATTTTGAAATCATCAAGAAAAAATTATCATAGGGTAAATATTTGGGAATTTTTAAAAAAATATATTTTGGGTGAATAAAATATAATATCTATTTTTATGAAATTAATCTTTTATTTTCATGTTTTTATAACTGACCATTATAATTTGGATTTTTTATAAAATTTAGTTATATCTATTTATTCAAATATAACTAATGAGATTATATATTAAAAATCATTTCACATTTTTTTGGAATAAAAAAACATATATACATAAAGTATAATTTTAATGGAAACCTATTTTTTATCATTTTAGATGTTCTGATTTTAAAAGTGATTTATACAAAATTAAAATATTTAATCTTGAAAAATGGATTTCATATTTGGAATTTGTAAAACATGAAGATTTGAAGAATTATTATTATTTTTAATAAATTAAATTAATTCCATTGATTGATTTTAAGGATACACTAGGATAATATTGAATCAAACACAACAGCAATGTAATCTTCTGCTATAAAAAAATTAGTTTAACATGCATTACATACAATAGTGAGTATTAACAAATAAGTTATATATTTATTTAAATTATTTCATTATAACCAATATATTAAAATTATTGATATGAATAATAATAAATAATTTATAAATAATATTTATAAGGTTTTTATATAAAAAAACAAATTTATAAGAAATAATTAATTTTTAGTATAGTCATTAAATATTCCTAAAACACTATTTTCACAAAAAGAAATGTTTTAATATATTTTTATTAAAAATAATTAAATTATCATTGGACACATATATAAAATTAATTTTATAAAATAAACGTAACTTTTTAATTTTGAGTTTAAGAATTAGCATAGGGTGTATTTTCAAGATTTTATCAATAATGTTTCATTATTTTGATAAATAGTGAAAATACTGAATTTTAATTGAAAAATACATTCTTGTTTATTTTTTTTCAAAGTAAAATTATATTTTATTTTCAAATGAATATATAATAAAATATTAAATCTATTAATCCTATATAGGTCATTGGAATGAATTTTATATAGATATTGGATATAATAAAATTATAATCTTTTGATCATTCTTTCATAAAAACACCACTTTCTCATCACATCTGTGGGGTTGTATTAATTTAATTATTTTGAAAATATATGAATAAGATTTTAAAAAATGGACAGAATATATTTCAAATGACAATAATTTATAATTCAAAAAACAAATCTTCTTAAATGTTCACCAAACAAATAGTGATTGTATTGAAAATCATTAACTATGGGTATATTAAAATGGGTTTACATGGGGTTAAACTACAGACATTAGGGTAAACATCACTTATAAAATTGTATAAAATTAATTGGATATCAATATTTAGACCATAAAAATTCTAATGTTTGAGAATGGTTTAATATTTATGCTTTTGACTTATGAAAGAATGTAGTGGAATTATCTCTTTAAAACATTACAAGTTTTCCACCTACCTAACTTATAAAAGGAAATAGCCTATAATATGTTATTTACAACTTCAAAACAGTTTTGTTAAGCAATACATATCCAAATAACTTCCCAAATTCCATAAACTAATCCAATGTCCTAATTTTTGGATATAAATCTAATAAATGAAGGCTTTTAGTGGAGACCTATGGGGGACACCTGATGAAAGGTAACCCTCATCATCATGAATTTTTATTTTATATATTCCTCCATATCCTTATATTCTTTTTAAGAAATTATGATATATTAACCTCAATATCTTAAATACACTAAGATATTTTTATGTGTTTTTGAATTATAACCACACACACATCAATAACATGTTTTACAAAATCATCATTCTTGTCTACATTTAACTACCACCTCATGAACCAATGGAATTAATTTTTTCCATTACGACTTCTCTAGGTTAGGAATAATGACCAATATATATTTTATATAAAAATATATATTATATTTTTTATTATATAATTATTATTTAAATATTACCTCTCACATTCCTTGAAGATTTAAATTTTGATGGAATACACTATTTTTGTTTATGTCTATGAGAGACCACAACCTCACAAAGAGTTGTTATTCATTAATTATTTAAATGGAATGAATTGAGTATGGGTTTTATAAATATGTGTTATATATATTACATAATCATGATTCTGAAATGTTAATACATAAAATTTTATATTTTTCATTCAACCCAATAAGAAAAAATAAACAATATTCATGCATACATATGATGTACCATCTCCATGAAAGGATTATTTAATTTTATATCACTAACATTTATTGGGTAAAATAAATTCATATATGCTGAATATATATTATATTTACATCATGTTTTATATTATTTATATTATTAAATCATGATCAACTTAATAAGAACATAAATGGCATATAAAGAAATACACAAAGAAGTGGTTATTAAATGAAACATGAATTTAACCAGAAATTGTTAATAAACTTGTAAAAGGTCAAAATAAAATCGTATATGGGATGGTATATATGAATATGGTTCTTTAATACTTTTATAATAAACTTATATATATTACACCTGATGTAGAAGATGTATGACAGATGTCAAGACAAAAGTTAAGGGATTTTTGTATCAATTTTACTTCTTTGAGATGTAAATTATGTTATCTACAAATAATTTTTTACGAGGTGTATATACACGACATTTTAAATGTAATGTAAAAATTTACTCATTATAATTATATTCTATTTTTAAATTTTTTTCGATTCCTTCATGGGTATTATGTTTCAATGTTACTATACTTTTAATGATATTATCTTACAATCTAATTATTTATCATAATTGTTTAGGATTAAGTATTCAATACTGAAATATTATGACCCAACTATGAAAAATCATAGTTTAATTATTTATCCTGTTGTTATTCACGTCATCTTAAAGTAATAGATCCATATTTTTACTATTTGGAACTTATAATTACTAAGAAATATATTTTAAAAAATATGTCTTTGTTTCTCCCATTGATCAAATTTTTTATTCCAAAAATATGTTTTATAATGTTTTTTAATTTTTTATTAACTTATAATGGGATTCAAAAGACATTTTTACCCATGATATACTTTTTTCAAAAAATATCAAAAAGGAATCAACCTATCATTTTTCAGAAAAATGCTAGTTTGGATTTCATCGAAAATATTGATGAATTTTTTTTTAAAATGTAAGAAATGTAGTAAATATTCCATTTTAATGACTTAAAATAGCTATTTATATGATTATAAGTATATTTATAATGAAAAAGGTTCCCAAATTGTTTTATATTTTAACAAGAATTTTTCAAAGTGGAATGGATATTTTCTTCATGAAATGTTTTGAATGATCTATAAAAATTATATTCTATCAAAGATAAAAATAATTGTAGTTATCTATGACATAATAGTTATATAGTCCAAGGATATTATTAATATTAATTATATTAATGGTTTATGTTTTTATTGGATGATTCTTCGTAAACCCTTTTATTTTGATGTGTTATTCTATGATGATATGATTGTGAAACTTGTCCCTTTCACATAGGTTATGAGATGATTAAATGTTTGTGAATATCATATAATTTCATGGGTTATGATATTATTAGTGATTATTAACTTTTAAAAATACATATATATAATTCATTATGTTATTGGTGGAACCTATATCTCCCACCACTGAATTTTGTACTGATTTATATCTCATTGGATAGATATGGATCGAATGAGGTGTGAAAATGGTTCAATAACAGACTTTGTTAACAATAATGGTATTGGGAGTGAAATAGTTTTACTATGATTTTTGGTAGAGACACCATTCTAATATTATAGCCTTCTTAGTGATCCTTTTCTTATATTGAAAATATTTTTGATGAATATTTGTATTCCAAAAATCAATGTCACATTCCATTATTAATGTTTCAAAGCTCATGTTCATTTATTATCTTATGATTAATATATTATGAAATACCAATATTTATTCAATGACACATGTATATTATCACGGATATGTATACCCATGGAATCATTGATTAAAAAAGATTTTTTCATAATTTATCGTTCCTATAAGTTGTTTCTGAGGATTATGTGGTTCCAATTTATGATTATTGTTTCTTAATCTTTCTATTTTGGGTTTTAGTTAATAGATCTAACTGAATTTAACAATGTTAATGTTTAGTATTATATAAAATGAATTTTTTTCCTCCTTATGATACTGTTGTTATGGGAGATAAAATGAAAAATATCATGAATTGATGAAAAATATTCCTCAAACTTGGATCTTTCTAGATATACCATTGAGAAAATGAAGGAATAAAATTATGTTGAGACCATTATGAGAAAACATCCACCTTATATTAATGGTTATTCATATCCACTAGTTGATTAATAATTTATTTCTTCCATATAAAATATATTTTCCGTTCTCCACTTTTTGGGACATTAAAAATTCATTTTGTTTTACTAGTGTTTAGATAGTGAGGTGGATCAATTATGGAATATTATCAAGAATAAAAGGTAACAAGATAATATTGAAGCCATGTATTTGTTATAGTTAAGAAAATTATTTTTCAATAATTAATTTTCTCATGTTTTTTGGATGAGTATACGGAATGAGACCCATTTTTAAAAATAAAATAATGATAAATCTGTTGGTATATATAAGGAAAATTTTATTAGACATGCGCGCTATGATTCTAGTATTATAATCAAAAATAAATTTATGTTTTATAGATTTATTAGTGGCTTAAAAAAGACTTTGAAGTGAATTTTCCATAATATAAATTAATTTATATGAATATAATTTATATATTTATATCAATGCAAAAATGGTGGTTATTGTTACGTACAAATATCATGATTTTGAAAAAAAGAATGATTCAGTTCAAAGAAAAATGTAAGAACCATGGGGAGGGAAATATGAGATTTCCTTTAGGATTAATGTGTACGAATAATCTTGTAAGAAATTGTCTTAAGTGGAATAATAAATTTTTTATGTCTCGTAGTGAATGTCATCGGGTAATGGATTTTCAACGTGGTGATAATAATTTATCTAATGACGCAAAAAGTGATAAATCTACACAAAATTCACCACTAATACTATAGTTTTTAATGTGAACAGAGTATGAACATTATGATAAACAATGTGAAAATAAAAAGGATAATTATAATTATCTATTATAGTAACCAATTATCCCAAGAGCTAAAGTTAAATATCATATAATCTCAATTTTTAGCAAGGGGCGTGATGCCGACATATTGAAATGCACGCATAACATCAACTAGATAACATATAATATCCTATTTAAATCATATTTTTAACATTATTTATTATATAAATTATTTTATAAGGGAATAAGGATTACTAAAAAATTATTAGATGTATAATTGCCTGTTAAACCTCCTAATGATATGACGATCACACCACTTGTCTAGGATTCCTCTTTAGTTGACTTTGGATAGAATGTGCTTCCTGAAAATCATGTCAGTTTTACTTTGGTTGAATTTGATATTATATTGGGAATATATTGGGTTTATATATATAAATCCAATTTAGTTATTGTGTATGATAATCCATGATTGATACTCGAAACAAACCAATGATCACATATCAATGTGATGATAAGTATGAGCTTCCTTAGAAGATCAGATCTTTTTTATGGGTATTAATTTCAATTAAAAATTAGGGTTTATATCAAATGGTTTGGGATATAATAATATTATTATAATATAATTTTTATTTCTTTTCAAAATAGTTTTCTATTCTGCCACTAAAATGTGAGTATGAGTTCTCCATAGGACTAATACTTCACGTCACACAAATTTGAAATACCCCCTATGAATAAAACCATTTTTCATTGAAGTAATTGAATAAAAAAATTCATGAAAACAATTAAATGGTATTCATTATTACAAGTTTGTCACCTTGGGGTGAACCTATTATATTTTTTCCAAAATATATATAAATCAATGTGACTCTATATTGATTATCGGGATTTAAACAAGATCATGATCAAGAACATGTATCCTATTCCCAATATTGATGAATTGTTTTTTCAACTACACGGTGCTCATTAATTTTATTTTATTGAACTCCATTCTAGATATCATCAATTGAAGGTTATGAAGGAGGATATACAAATATGGGATTCCGTACAAGGCATGAAAACTATGAATATATTGTGATGCCATTATTCTTACTAATTCCCATGTTATCTTCAAAGATTTAATTAATAGAGGCTTTAAGGACTAACATGATCACATTTTTGTAGGATTTATGGATGATTATATTTTATATTAATGTAGAAAAAAACCTTTAAGATCACAAGCTAATTATTCCAAATACCTGGAGGAAGGAGAAACAATATGTATAATTTAGAAAGTGTTTATTTTGGATGTAAAAGGTTTCATTTTTAGGCCATATAATCTAATAGCAGGGTTTATCAGTTGATCCATCAAATATGTAGACTATTTAATTTTAACATATACAAACCATGGTGAATGATACACATAGTTTCCATTTTTAGTTTGATATTATAAATGGTTTGTGGATAAGTTTTAATGACTATATAATCCTTGGAACATGTTAACTCAAAAAATAGCAAAGTTCCTCTAGATAGATGTGTGTGGGAAAATTTTCATCGAAATGAAGAGATGGTTTCTATGTGAACCTCTAAATACATTACTATGTTGTGAATAATTGTTTGTAAACATTATTGATGCATATTGGATGAGATTTGGATGTTTTCTTCTGTTGAATGTCATGAATATAGATCATGCATCATGAAAACTAATTATTCCTATTCAAAACTACACAACCCCTGATTTTTAGTTAGATAATTTTTTTTCATTAATGATATTAAGGCATTATCTCTATGGAGAATCTTTGATATATATATAAATGAAAATGATAAATGTTTAGAGAATATATTTACAAATATTGAGTTGAATATTAAACAATTATCTTGGTTAGATATTATTAAAGATAATGATTACTCAAACCCTTTCCACAATAGGAATGCGAATTTTTTTATGGTTTCATTTGAATGAATAATGATAGAGAATTTATGATGACTGTAGAAAAAGTGAAAATATTTTCGTATTTCAGAAGGATGGATATATAAATCCTAAAGGATGGAGAAAAATATAATATTTCTCAATTGAATGTTCAACCATCTATCCATGATAAAATTTAAGAGGTGTAGAAGGGAGACATACAGTTGCAAATGAATATCAGATATGTTCATGATTTTGACATTTATCATGATGAAATGATATACTTTAGGAACCACGTATGTGTTGCATCCATACTAGATGAAAAAAATGAATTATTATATAACACACCATCTTTATTTATGAAATATATGAAATATATGAAATATATTATATTATTATTATTCTTTAATTATTATATCACACACCATATTTATTTCATTTCTGTGGGAATATGATTACGACATTCATGTGTGTTGAGGACTACCGCCTTGCGAAGAGATGTGATTCATTCATATTTTACATGGAATATATTAAACATGAGTTTAATAAATATATGTGATATATGTGAATAAAAAATGATTAAATCATGTACAAACAGGTCATTTACTTTTATTTATTTGATTCTAATATGGAAATGTAATCAACATTAATGTGTACATACAACCTACCTTATAAATGAATAGTTTATTTAATTTTCTATCGCTAAATTTTATGGGATACTGTAAATAATTATATAATGAAGCTATATGATATTAAAATCATGTTTTATATCATTTTTATGATAAACATATTATCTTTAAAAAATAACCACAAAAATATTGTCAACATATATATGAAAAACACAGAGATTATTACCTAAAACACTACTTTAACATTAAATTATCAAAAAATAGATAATAAAATTTCATAATAAATTCATATATGGGATGAAATATGTGAATATGGTTCATTAATAGATGTAAAAAAATATTATATTTTCTCTAATGGAAGTTGAATATGTGATATATAACCTATGATATAAGGTAATGAATTTTTTTCTCAATCTGACATCATTGAGAGGTACACTATGTTGCACACAAATATTATTTCATGAGGTTTATATAAATAAACTTTTGAATTTAATACCCTGATTTATTAATTATTATGATATTTTATGTTTCAGTTTATGTGCTTCTTTTGTTGGGATTAGGATTAAATATTTCCAAAGTGGTTATGATTTTATGTTACAAACTTTTCATTTGTAGGGAATATTTATGATTAAGTCTCCAATGATTACATTTTATGATAAATCTCTCAACATACCACTCTATTTTTCTTCTCATATAGGGTTTCATGATATATTAATGTAATAGAACCATTATTTACAATTTTGTATATCTAATTATTAATAAGGTTTTAAAAAATGTTTGACATTATTTCTATCATTGTTGTGAATATGTTTTAATTGAAATCCATTTTTTCAAAAATGATTTATTAAACTCTTTGGATTTATTAAAAGATATTTTTTTGAATTATTGACATTTTAAAAAAAAATCATAAATCTTCACATAATTTTCCAAAACAATTCCCATTTATCTGTCACTAAAAATGTGAATAGAATCATCATTTTAACACGCATGATATGAAAGGAATATTCTAAATTAATTTCATTGAATCTTAATATATATATTCTTTCAGGGATGTTTTAAAAAAATGGTATTGAAAAGGTTTAATGTTTTAAAAATAATTTC
This sequence comes from Viscum album, assembly GCA_963277665.1. NCBI lineage: Eukaryota > Viridiplantae > Streptophyta > Magnoliopsida > Santalales > Viscaceae > Viscum > Viscum album. Next base: position 2,094,348,411 of record OY728152.1, read on the forward strand.
TCAATGAGGAAGGATATTTTCTTCATGTAAAGTTAAAAATGGGATTTTGAAATTATTTTCCATCTCAAAATAAATTCATTGGTGTTGACTATAATGAAATATAGATATGATTCAATGATAAAATTTATATTTTTTCTATGAATAGTTTAGGTTATGATTGAATGATCTTCATTTAACCCAATTCTTTTCATGGATAAATCAATTAGTAAATGATTATGAAACATTCTTATTTTTCTTTTGTTATGATATAGTGGAATGATTATGATACCTATTTCATTTCAACTGTTATGATATAATTAATTTTTTTTGACAATTCATAACATATAAATATGGTTTTCATTATGTGATGGGGGACTAATATTCTCCACCAAAGAATTGGGTAATGATTTATATGTCATTAGATATATTGGACTAGAATGAGAAGTGAACTCAGTTTAGTTAGTGGTTTTTACACGACGATGATCTTGTGAGTGAACCAAGACTATTATGATGGTTTAGGGAGTGAAACCATTCCAATATGATAACCTTGGATGTGATTGTTGGATGATATGAAATTGATTTATTATGCTTATCTTTGTGCTAGTAATATAAGTCTTATACAAATGTTATTTCTTTATAGATCATGTTCAATGATTATCTTATCATTCATGTCTTATAAAGATCCAATCAGGATTCCATGACTCATTTATATGATATTTGATATATAAAACAGGGGTTTCAAATGTTATTCTAAGGTTTATATATGCTTATATTTATGTTATAATTACGTATCTCCCTTGTTTAGGCATATTGAGAGTTTGAAATCACCCTTTTATTTGTTTTATTCCCCTATGTTATTAATATACATATAATATATTAAATGTGTAACAATGGCTCTAGTTGTGAAGAATTTAGTTGGAGAAGACTTATCTCACATAGGGAAACATGTTTATGTTTCCCTGTTTCCAAAGGAAATAAACTATTACGGTCTGTAGGTGGGTACTTTTGAAATGTAATGAATATTCATTAAAATTATTTAATTCATATGCCCATTAATCATGGGTTTCTATTTTCTAATTATTTTAATTTCTTTAAATAGGTGTACCCCCTTTTGGTTCTTTAGTAAAAGTAACTTTGGAAAAACTGCTTTTTTTCTGGATAGGAGTTAAAAATGTTTTAAATTGTTAATAATAAAAAAAATACGTGTAAAAATGGCCTAAAAACATATCTAAAAACTATTTTTTCATATTATGACACTATATCAAATTATCATTGACTATGAGTCATTTGTGTAATATTTTTCTTGAGTAATATGTTAATATATATTTTTCTTTTGAAGCCTTCCAAGTGTTTTGTCTCCCTCACAAATAAAATAGAACCAACTTTGCTCTCGTATCTATAATCAAAGAACCTCTTATCTCTAACTATCCCTTATCAAATAAAATCCTAAAATACCTCCTTATATATAATTGTTCATGTTTGTATTATAATTCCATCTTAGGATTTCCTTATGTATAAATGTTTAGAGGTTGTTCGAAGAAGAGATATAATTTGCAACCAAGTGTTTTAATTTTATTTCATCTTTTACCAGATTCAAAACTATAATAACCATTTTCAAATAATAATATATGTATCTAATTTATACTAAAATATAATTATGTTTATGGTATAACGAATTTTCTTATACTTATCAATCAAATACAAAATTAAAACATCTATTATGTGTATGTGCGGACTACCACCTCACGAGATGATGTATTTTATATTTCATCCCCAAAAATTATGTATGTTGATAAGGAATGATAAAAATGTAATAATATGATATATATATGGAATAATTTTCAATCAGTAATTGTATTTAATGAAATAATATGATATTTTTTATATAATTATCATTTTGTAAAATTATAATAATACTTATCTTTATTCCCTAATAATTTTAAAATTTTAAATGTTACACATGCACACATAAAAATGACCATATCCATAATTGTACCAATTTTGTTTTTCATATCCACCATACATAGATTATTATAAATGTATAAATAATGTTTTCAAAATGATAATTATAAAATTATATAGATTCTATAAATTATATAATCATGATCTATGTCACCATAGTAATACTACCAATTAGTTTTTAACTTATTGAATGAATCTTCTCAAAATTTTCAATGTGATGTTAATAAATTAATTAAATTGGAATAAAAATTATTAAATTTAAATAAAATTAATAGTAAAAATGAAAAAAAAAATTAATAAAAAATTAAAAAATAAAACTATTTTGATATTTATAATGAAATAAAACTTATGTTTTACAGAAGTATATTTAAATATCATTCCTTCAACTATTCATTAGTCTCAATGTTATACTGTCACAAGAGATATTCTATCCTGAAACAAATTTTCGGATTTTATTTGGATTAATTTCCAATCATTTTAATCATTACATATGATTTGACTCATTATAATTTTTAAAAAAAATTAATAAGAAGGTCATTTTACCCTCATTTATCTATTATTTTATATTTTTATTCCATTAAAATACTCAATGTTTTTTCAATGAAAAACAATTCTTCCATTTGAAGTTGAAATTTGATTTTTTTTAATGTATTTTGAAGATTTTATGCCTTTTTTGATTGTGTTTTATTATATTATATGGTCCTCACTAATCCTTAATGTTATTTATGTATAAAATGGAAAAATTATTTGAATGTATTTTTTTATAATGTAATGGAATGATTTTATGTTATTTATGTATGTTGTAGTTCTTGGTCATTATTTATGAGGACCAGAGAGCCTAATATAGCTCTCCAATTCATCAAGTAATGATAATGTTATTCGAGGAATTATATTGGAATTAAAAAATTTGGTTATTAAATTAGTAAGGCTTATTCTATGGGTTAAATTAACTTGATGTACCCCATCCCCTAAAAGAATTTCGTCTGCATTAAAATTAATTTTCATGGGAATATTTGGAAATTATAATCTATTTTATCGACATTTTGTTTAAAAACCTTATTATGTAGATTAATGGTAAGAGTATGTTTTTAACAAAATTTTCTACATGGATTCTTGTGTTTAATAATAAACCCTCAGGATTATTATTTTTAACATTATGTCTTCATATAAATTACTTTATGAAAATTTGTGGGTATTAAACAACATTCCATGCATAAGTAAATGATTATTCGATATTAAACTGGTTTTTAATAAAGTTTAACTATCTTTTATGATCTTTTGGTTTTTAAATTGGATAAAAAGTTTATTTCATCCTTTATATATTTAATTTTCTGGAATTTTTATTTTGTTCCCATTTTTTAAAATGTTTTAAAAGGGTTTGACAGATGAGTAGGAAAAACTATGAATTCATGTTGATAATGATGATTTTTTCCCATGAAAATAAAATGTATTTAATTTTTGTTATATTTTTAAAATAATTTAAATGGAGGGAAAGTGTACAATTTTAATATATTAGGTTATTATATAATATTTATATAGTAATTCATTAAAACTATATACATTAAATGGTATTCATCACTATAATAAAATTAATTCCTAATATAAAACACTTGTTTATGTAATGTTGTAATGTCATATCCTTAAAATGAATTTTTGAGAATAAATGTTTTATAAAACATGACCTATAAATAAAAATAGCAATGATTTTCATTATGGAATCTTTAATTCACATAAAAATCTCTTCCCATAACATTCAATTATAATTCTTCTAAACTCATCAAAACTACTCTTGCATATTCCAAACACATGACCCCTTTACTGATTCTTAACAAAAATTATTAGAGTTGATTATATTATTCAATAATAAAAATGATAAATTATAAGATTTATCCTTTTATAATTCTCCCTAAATATATTATCCTTTTAATGAATAATTTTTTTTTAAAAATTTATATTTTCATACTCCCCATTTGGAAATAATCATCAATGATACTAAGTGAGGGGATGAAATCACCATACCTTCAATTTTAAAAGATAGTTCTTAAAGTCTTATCCTCATCCTCATTTTATGAATTAATCATTTAAAAATGGTTTAGTGAACACATATTATATTTTATCATTGATTGTGAAAAAATAAAAAATTATAACTCTTTGCTCTATTAAATCCCTGATAAAATGTTTCCTAATATCATTGTTTTTATTGAGTGTTCTCAAGATGATTTCTCAATAAATTGATGGAAATTTGATAATCAATTCATAACCATATAAGAAACTTATTTTTCACCTAGTATTATTCCAATAGATTTTTCATCCACATAGATTGGCTTTTTATTATAAATAAAATACAACACCCCATGTAATTAGGATTCATTAAGTTATATGTCACACTACATTCTCGAAAAAAGAAAAAATACCGCATTTAAGGATCTTATGTCATCAACATTCATTTCCCACTCCATATATTTATAACCACTAAGATTGAGTCTTCAATTTTTATTATATCTCAAACGATAATTTTTTATTCCTTTGATATATCTATGGGTCCTATTTTTATCCATAAATATTATTATTTTTGAAAACCTGTAAATTTATCAAAAAATTAGATAACATTCTCAAAATCCATTCACAAAGTTTTTAGGTTGATAAGAAACTCAATAAGTTTGGTAAACACTATTTAACAAATTCTTTTCCATGTTAACATATTAGTATATTAGTTCCCACTAAAATTGTTATATAAATAAACTTATAATCATTCAATCCAAAATTCTCTAGAATTTCTTGGGCATAGTTCTCCTAATAAGGTAAAATAGGATTATTCTATTGGGAACATTACGAACCCAATAAATACATCATATAAAGGAAATATAATATCAAAAAATGTCATCACTTATAAATAAATCCCCACAAAAAATATTCTATATTTTTAGAAACAATTATTTCATCGACATAGAAAATAACAATTAAAGAATCCTCTTTATATATATTTTATATATATATAAGCTTCTTCATACATCTTTTTCATGAATTTCTGCGACATAAAGAATGTTTATAACTCTTAATCCCATTATAGAGAGGATTTTAAATACATATAGAGACTTATATAACATGAAAACATGTTAATCATCTTATCCTAGAAAACTTCCACTGGATAGCTATATTTAAACTTCTTATTTAAATTTTCAATTGAGGAATCTTGTCATAATATATTTTTAAAAAATACCATTTTATTATTTTATGTGTATTAAAAGAAAAATTATACTGGTTTTATGCCTAAAAAATTATAAAAGTATAATAAAATTAAATTAATTACACATGTGAGTAGCCTTACCAGATATTATTTTTTGTGAGGTGGGAAATTTTTCAGTGGCCTAATTAACATTATTCCTTCAAACTTAGGTATCATGAATTATCAAAATACTATCTCGAAACATGGTACTCTTTCATCACTATACTCTATTAAATAAACATCTATATTTCATGTTGTTCTATCATGATTCATTTTTTTATAAAAAACATTCTTTCCTTCATCATATGGTTATGAAACAATCTTTCAGATGTGTATAAAAACATATAAAAAAATTATGTTCGTTGACATCATAATATAATATCAAATTAATCTAAAAAAACTCCTCTTCTGCTAAGAGACCCAATATTGGAAAATGTCATAAATCCTTCTTTTTTATTTATCCACATCCATTAAGTGATTTTATTATCCCTTTGTATAAAAATAAAATCCCCTATAAAAAATATATGGATATTCTATTTGTGATGATTTGAGTTCGAGTTTAATAAAAAATTCCCCCCTCTTTCTTTTTCCCCTTTATAATATTATAATTTTGATTGTTGCACATTCTTCAAAGTAAGAATTTTGGAATAATTAAATATTATATAAAAGAGAGTCATAGTAGATCACATATTCCATAAACATCCACCAATGATTGAAACTTGATATCAATATTTACTCAAGAACATTTATATTAATTTCTGAATAAATATTCATTGAGTGGGGTGAATACCTCTAAAAAATATCATATCACCATATCAAATTTAATTTTTATTTTTATAATTGAAATAAAATATCCCTTTCCATGTTTCTAAAGCCTCTATAATACCAGCAGTATCTATATAATGATGATTTTTACATTATCCATAACATGGAATCTTGACACCAATTCATGTTATTCGCATAATGTTTTCATTCATCCTTGGAAATTTTAAAAAACACAACATACTATATACTAAAAAAAATTTATTAATATTGATAATACTATTTATATTTTTAGATAATGTTATTGAGTTTTTGAATCTATGTTAGTATTACCTGATTTTCATGTTTTCTATGAATTTTTCATCCTTTGAAAAAATATTTTTTCAAATTCTTGTTATTTTGAATTAGATGATTTAACCCCTTTAAGAAATTATACTCCATTTTAGTGTATTCATTATTGATCTTAAAAACTATCACATTTCCCTAAAACCGTGTTCTTCTAAATATTTTTTATCATCTTTTTTCTTACTTCTCAAAAAAAATTATTTATATTTTTTTTAATTTTTTCAATTATTTCCCCACATCTATAAATGTGAATAAAATTTTTAAAGAAAATTATCATTTTCACTATAATTATCATCCTTATTGATAAATATTTTCTTATTTTATTGAGATTATCCATCAATATGTCAAACTAATTTATCAACATTGACACAATTTTATCATCCTATATTTTATTTTTTCAAGATGATTAAAATAATATCATAAAATTATTGTTTTCTTTTCAAATTTTCAAATCATTAAAAGGAATTATATATGTTCTTACTTAAACATGAACTCAATTTGTTTTTCTTTCCAACTTCTATCATTAAAATTATTATCACTAGTGAATTATTTCCAATTTAATTAAAAATCTCATGAAAATATGATTGAAATTTATCTTCTTGGATTCTAATAATTGAATAAATTTCCCAACAGATGAAAACACTAATTTTTAGAAATTTTAAGCTTTATTCTATAAGAAACTCATTTTCATCACATCCGCCAAATTATAATATTATTATTCTTTTAACATTATAAAATTTTCAAAAAAATTAAAATTTTTATTTAGTTTATGTAATTGTGTAAAATATTTATAAAATTATTTTGTTTTTTAATTCTCACATTTTATTATTTGAGTGAAATTATTTTTTTAAAATTAATTTGGATATCTAATTATTTATAAGAATTAAATTATTCATAAAATAAATACTTCCAAATCTTACATTTTATCTTATATTTATATGAAATATTATTATAATATTTATTATTATTAATAATAACTCTTATTTTCCTCATTTAATAGGAATCCATAATCCTTTGAAAATCATCTATGTGATGTTTTTGAGATCCCGATTTTTAACCCCTAAAAAATTTAACCAAATATACCTTGTATGATATGTTGTGTCATTTCAAAAAATGCAGAAAATTTATACCTATCCCAAGAACCTCAAATGGTGTCCATAACATTATAGAATATAATAATGAAATCTTCAACAGTTTCATCTTAATTTATCTTGAGATACTAATATCACAATTTCCAAACCTATAACATGGTCTTCTATAAAATAAAATTATATTAATTAGTGGTTACACATTTAACTAAAATTAATTTCTCTATAAAAAACTTTTACAATTTGATAAATTTATATTTGAAATGGTTGAATGTTTAGCATTTTTATCATGAATATTATTCTAAAGATTCTTTTTGTTAAATTATTTTGTTGCAGAAGCTTTATTATGGGGTATAAATCCTTCCGTAGTAGCCTCAACCAACAAGAAAACTAATGGAAAACACATATATAAAGACCCATTCAACATATATATATATATATCACTTTATAATAACTAATATAATCTTATCCACACAACACACATGAATTTGAATTTATCTCAAACTAAAAAAGTAAGGAAGTTATTTTTTCAAAACTATGTATATTAATTAATTATTTCAAAGGGAACATTACATTCTATGATATGACTTAAAAATTTTATGGATTATTAGTCAGAATTCATTAAGAGTGAATCATGGTGAATTATTTAATTCAATTACATTTACATTCATTAACAAAATAATATTGAATTCTTATTAATGTATAACAACCCAAAGTTTCATTAATGGGAAATCCCTCTCGATATTATTAAATGTATCTTAATATAAATTTTTTTATAAAATATCAACTTAATTGGTTTTATGATAAGAATTGTGACTGTTACTTTTATAACCGTTTAACAGTGATCACTGGATTAGTAAAATTATAGGGCTTTAACACATCCAATTTACTCAGGCGAAGGAAGTGATGGACTCATTTGGTAGAATTTCCCAATACTAAGCCCATTTGTCAGAGCTTGGAAAGGAGGTGGCATCCTTGGGCTTCACTCTTGACCAACCCCAAGCAGAGCTTCATCATGTCAAGCTCAAATGTGACCATCTATGGGAAAAGTGGAAGTTGATAGAGATTACCACTCGAGCGATGTTATCCGAGCCACCTCAAGAGTATTTCACAATCGCAAAACTTACCCTATGGTCTTATACCGCTGCTTTAAGGGGTTATGTAACAAATAAGTAGTACTATGTTCAAGTACATTATTTGTTTTCTATATAATAATGAATATAATTTCTAGTCATTTTTGATACACTGTAAATAGTTTTTAAAGTACAAATGGTGTTTTTAGTTAATATTTAATTGAGAAATATATTTTATTAAATTAAGGGATTTTTAAATTAAATAATTTTTTAATAAAATAATAATAATATTATTAAATTAATTTTTATTAAATATAAATGATCTTATAATTTTATGAATGCAATTAAAAGTTTTATTAAGGTTTGAAATCCATTTTTGTCAAAACCAGTGAATTTTTGATAAATGTTGGTTTTTATTTTAAAAGTTAAAATTTAAATAATTAGAAAATTATTTAGATAAAATAAATGTTATTTTTGGAATCAGGACGTCGAAATTATCCAACAGTGAAATTTTCATAATTTTCTGATACAGTCAAATTTTGAGGTAAAAATTAATTACCGTTTAAATATATAATGTGTTTTATGACATCATAATGACCTAATAGTGATGTAATAAAATACAATAATCCTTATGTTTGGCCAATATATGTTTTAAAATTAATATAATGTGATTTTGGGTATTTTTGACTTACTTTTCAAAGCATTAATGGACCCTTGAAAACTTATTCAACACTTTTCCTTTTTAAATTAATTTCCATGGGAGTGTGACTCACCTCCACATAAGCAACCTTATTATTTTAATAATTTAGGACTTTGGCCTTATAAAATATTGTTTTCCACTTCCCTCTAACAAAAACCATTGGCAAAAACCATGGGTTGGTTTGTGGTTTGGATTAATTTAATATAAGGGGTCCCAAACCTAAATAATAAAGAATTCCCTCACCTTTCCTATATAAACCCACCCAAGCTCCCACTTCCTCCTCACTCAAAGCCCTTGGAGTTCGTCAAACCTCTGTCCTACTCTCTCTAGAATCCTCCCAAGGTGCCCCAACCTCCATATAATCCTCTCAGAAGCCTCTCTCTAGCCTTTGGAAGCACATTTCCAAGTAAGGTTTTTTTTCTTCCACTCTCATTATTGTCCAATTTTATTTAAGTTGTTTTTTCCATTAAATTTAAATTATAAATGTTGGGGTATGGTTTCACACCTCCCTAATACTACCCTATTTATGCTTGAATTATGGGAGACCCTTTTTCTCTCATTAAATGCCTCCCATGTACCCCCGTTACTATGCTGAAATTCCGAAATGAACATCTCTCTCCTCTTTTACATTCAAGCAATACATTTGTATCATGATTCTAAATTCATTACAATCGTTGGGACATGTATCTATATGACCTTATTAATTTCCATTACATGTAAATATGATGAAGAACCCCTTTCTCTCCCATCAACCATTTTTATGAATTCTTATGTCACGCTGTTACACTGCCGAAATCGCATTGATTTTCTAAGCCAATGTCATTGTGTAGTGAATACCATGCCCATTTCTCCATCAAGGGTATTAACCTTTATCCATATTTACATATTGATTATAAATTTTCATGTATTAATTACACATTCTTTTGTCGTGGAATAAATGATTATGTTTTATGAATCCATGTTTTATGATCCAGTGGCACACTTATGCATGAAATGAATTGTTTAAGAAGGGTGCGCCCTTATAGCGCTCTAATGCATTGTGTAAAGTATAGTATCATGATATGTAATGTGCAATGAGTGTTGAGTCATGCTAATTCAAGTACAATGAGGGTTTAATCGTGCTTTATGTGCAATGAGGATTTACTCAAGCTCCATGTGCAATGAGCCTTGGCTCATGCTAATTCCATGTTAAGTGTTGTTGCCACATTTCCATGTTATGATTATCATGTTTTATCATGCCTTTATGTTCATTTTTTTATGCTCTATTTATATGCCTATTGTCTAACATGTATTGTACCTCTCATGTTATTCGACGTGTACTCCCTCACTGGGCATTATAGCTAACCCTTTTCTTCTGCATGTTCTCAGGTTATCCCATGCAATGCTACGTACGAGGGAATGTAGTGGTCATGTAAAGGAAGTTTTCAATAAAGATGTTTTATTTCATGTTTTAAGTTTGTATGTAATGATCCTAAGCACCAAAGACACTAAAACTATTGATCTTCTTTATTTTATCAAGTGATGTTTTATGTAATAAATCATGTTTAAGTTGTAATAAAAAGCAGGGTTGTTATAGTTGGTATCAGAGGATAGGTTTAGTTTTTTTGAGATTAGGAAACCCTAGTAAAGCCTTAGATACAATAATAATTATATTAAAAACATACCTAAGTTTTGGTAAGTACTGAGTAATTAGTTTATCAAAAAAATACATCCCTATCTGGATACGAGCAGGTAGAGGCGGCTCTGGGACAGATGTATCCTAGGGGTAAAAACTGAAAACACCGCTTTGAGCTAGAATCGAATTGGAAATGGAGCACAACAATGGGCCTTGATACAATCTTTGTTACGACACTCCCGATGGATATGTTTTGATAAATTCAAAAGCCTAGTATGGCCCCTTATTAAGGGAATTAAAAAATTCCACTAAGAATATATGTTAGAAAGTAGATCATGAAAAGCCTAGATTGAAACATATAGACTCATGAGTTAAGGAAATGATATTTTATTTATAAGTCATCAACTTTTGTCTTTGGATTACCCTTTATTTGTTACCCCTATCTTTCCTTTTATTCCAGCCAATGGATGGTAATAGGCGGACTTGGGCTGACAACCATTGTGACGATCAGTGTGATGACTGTACTAATGAGATGCCAAATCCAATGGGAGCAGGAATCGCAAACTTCATCATGCTTCTCTCTAAGATAACTCATGTTTTGAATAGAAACACGGGTCAAGAGGAATGTTCAACCCCCCTAAGAAAGAACAAGTCGCTATCGAGAGCTTCATGAGACAAAGGCATCCTACTTTTAGTGGATCATTCGATCCCATGATTTCGGAACAATGGATCAACTCCATTGAAAAGATATTATCCATACTCCAATTTTCTGAACAAGAGAAGGTTCTATTAGAGGCTTATCATATGGAGGGTGAAGTTAATAAATGGTGAACATTGATCAAAAATACGAAGCTTGAGGAGGAGATTGAGGTGTTGGAATGGAAGGATTTCCGGAAGATTTTATTGATAAATATTTTTCGTGCACCCTCCGGCTTAAGATGGAAAGGAATTCCTCTCCCTCAAGTAAAATGATGAAGAATCTGTTGGAGCATATGAGGAAAACATCACAAGGCTTGTAAGATACGCTATCGGATTTGTCGTTACCCCTGAATACAAGGTTGACCTCTTCTTTGGTGGGCTGAAGCCTAGCATGGGGAAATCATTAGCAATCAGTGACTTCGACAGCTATGTGGAAATTGTCCGATTTTCCCCCAAGGTTGAAATGGAGATTGGGGAATCACATGGGTATCATGGGGACAAGAAGCGTAAGGTGGAATTTAATTCTGGTGGTCCGATGGATAATTCCAATGGTGTTAAGAAGATCTAGCACCCCACTTTCGAAAAGTGCGGAAGAAGCACCCTGGAGATTGACTTAAGGGGATGATAAAATGCATCAGGTGTAGAAGAGAAGGGCACCTAGCTATTAACTATCGGCAAGAAGGACCCGCGGCTACGACAGAAGAGAGGAAAGCTCCGTTCGAACCTCTACCCATTGTTCAATGCTAAAAATGCAAATAACTAGGTCATTTTGCAAATCGGTGCCCTAATCCAAGGGTCTTCGAAGGCAACCAACAACCTCCAAGACAGCAAGGAAGAGCTTTTTCCATCACTTTTGCCGAGGTGAAACCTGAAAATGAAGTGGTGATAGTTAAGCTAGTTATTCATTCAAGAATATCGAACGTACTATTTGATTCAGGTTCTACGCATTCTTTTATTTCTAAAAAGTTTAGTAGAACAATTACAGCACCACCACAAATCTTGGAAGTAAACATGTCGGTGAGTACGGAAAATGGGGCAATCATTGCATCCCATGAATATAAGTCCTCCCATGTTATAGTATGTGGATTTAATTTCCCGGAGAACCTCTTCATACTCCCTCTGGTGGAATTTGATGCAATTCTTGGCATGTATTGGCTTTCCTTATATAGAGCCAACATAAATTATCGGGAGAGGGAAATCACACTCCATATGGAGAATCAACCCCCGATTCAATACAAGTGTCAGGAAGAAGATGAATCTCCTCTAGCTCCATCATCTCTAGAATGGATATTACTTCCCCCTGAGCACCCGTATCTAGCTCAGATGATTGAGTCCAAAGAATAAACCATCCTTGAAGAAATTCCTATTGGTAAGGAATTCACGGAAGTGTTTCCCGATGAACTACCTGGTCTTCCTCCTAGAAGAGATGTTGAGTTCTCAACTGAACTTATACATGGGGTGCTACCAATATCCATGAGTCCTTATTGAATGGTTGTTTTAGAGCTTGAAGAGATGAAGAAAAAATTACAGGAGAATCTAGATAAATGGTTTATACGCCCAAGTGCATCACCATGGGGTGCACTAGTCCTCTTCGTCAAGAAGAAGGATAGGTCAATGCGGCTTTTCATCGAATATCGTGAACCTAACAAAATCATGATAATGAACAGGTATCCTCTCCCAAGAATCGATGACTTGTTTTATCAGCTGTGTGGAGCACAATACTTCACCAAGGTGGATTTGCGGTCAGGATATTATCAATTAAGGGTAAAGAAGGAATATGTCCCCAAGACTGCTTTTCGTATAAGGTACGGGAACTATGAATTCATAGTAATTCCCTTCGGACTCACCAATGCTCCAGAAATATTCATGGACTTGATGAATAGAGTCTTTAGAGATTACCCTGACAAATTTGTGGTAGTCTTTATAGATGATATTCTAATATACTCCATAACCAATAAGGATCATGAGGAGCATTTAAAAACTGTACTAGAGACTTTGCGCAAGGAGAAGATCTATGAAAAGTACAGAAAGTGTGAGTTCAGTTTGAATACGGTCTCATTCGTGGGCCATATCATCACAAGCAATGAGATATCTATGGACCCCTCCAAAACAAATGCAATTGAGGGATGGCCGAGGCCATCATCGGTAACGGATATCCGTAGCTTCTTAGGGTTAGCAGGATATTATCAACGATTTGTGAGAAATTTCTCATGATTTTCCAACCCTCTTTCCAAGCCAACTCGAAAGGGAGTAAAGTTTGCTTGGAGTGATGAATGAGAAGAAAGCTTTAAGGAGTTGAAAAGGAGGATTATCATTGCACCCGTACTCACATTATCCACAAGTGGGAAACTTTTTGTGGTATTCAGTGATGCTTCAAAGAAGGGCTCTGGTTGTGTGCTGATGCAGAATGATAAAATGATATCCTATGCCTCAAGTAAGTTGAAAATCCCTGAGAGAAGCTATCCAACGCATGATCTGGAGCTGGTAGCGGTGATCGTTTCCTTGAAAATCTGGCAACATTATCTCTATGTATATAAATGTGATATATATACTGACCACAAGAGTCTTAAATATATTTTCACACAGAAAGAGCTTAATATGCGCTAGAGAAGATGGATAGATTTCATCAAGGATTATGACTGTTCAATCAATTACCACCCTGGGAAAGAGAACAAGGTGGAAGATGCCCTATGTAGAAAGGACCCATCAATTCTATCAATGATGAGAATTGAGAAGGATCCAATCTTCTTAGACTTGATGAAGATAGACGTGGGAATCATAATGAAGGTAACATCATCAATCCTTTCACAAATGATTGCTTAACCATCTCTTTTGGAAAGGTTAAAGGATGATCAAAAGGATGATGTGTAAATTCAAGAAAAAGTGGAAGATATCAAAAAGGGGAAATACTCATAGTTTGATGTTAATGAAGAAGGAATTGTGCAGTTTGGGAAAAGACTATGTGTTCCATCAAGTTCGGAGCTGAAGAAGGAACTTTTAGATGATTCACATAGTTCAAATTTCTCTATTCAATCAGGGAGCACAAAGATGTATCGAGATCTCCGAGAAAACATTTGGTGGGATAATATGAAGAAGGAGATCGATGAATATACATCAATGTTCCTGGTGTGTCAGCAAGTGAAGGAAGAGAGGCAGAAGTCTAAGGGGATGATGTAACCATTTCCCATACCAAAATGGAAATGGCAGAACATCACCATGGACTTTTTCACCAGACTTACAAGGACATCCAAAGGCAACAATGCAATATGGGTTGTTGTGGATCATCTTACAAAGACTGCACACTTCATTTCTATTCGGGAGGATTTCTCTTTGGATCAACTGGCACAGATATATATCAGGGATGTGGTACGGTTTCATGGAGTACCACTATCTATTGTGTCTGACTGAGATCCAAGATTCACCTCTATTTTCTGGAAGATTCTTCAACATGCTCTGAATACTGAACTGAAATTCCGTACGGCCTATCATCCTCAAACTAATGGCCAATCCAAGCGGACTATCCAAACACTTGAGGATATGTTGAGAGCGTGCTCAATGGACTTTAAAGGAGGATGGGATCAACATCTTCTTCTGGTTGAGTTCTCTTATAATAACAGTTTCCACTCGAGCATCCAAATGGAACCATATGAAGGCCTGTATGGGAAAAGGTTTAAAACACCGGCATGTTGGGATGAGGTCAGTGAACGTAAGCTGCTTAGACTAGAAATGGTCGAAGAAATAGTGGAGAAGGTGAAAACCATTAAGCATCATATCAAGGCAGCCCAGAGTCGACAGAAGAGTTATGCAGATAATCATCGATGAGACCTTGATTTTAAAGTTGGAGACATGGTGATTCTAAGCATATCTCTGTGGAAAAAGGTCATGAGGTTTGGAAAGAAATGGAAGTTAAGTCCAAGTTACATCGGACCCTTCGAGATTCATGATTGTGTTGATGCTGTGGCCTATCGACTAGCACTTCCACCTACTATGGCCAATGTACATGATGTCTTTCATGTATCCCTCTTAAGAAAGTACATACCTAACCCTTCACATGTACTCTCTTCTGAGTTGGTATAATTGGAAGATGATCTTTCTTATGAGGAGAAACTAGTGAAGATCTTAGATCGTAGAGAAAAAGTTCTACGAAATAAGACAATGCCCCTTGTCAAGGTGTTGTGGAGAAACCAAAAGTATGAAGAAGAAACTTGGGCATTGGAAGATATGATGAAGCTGAGTTACCCATATTTGTTTTAGTGTGGGAAAAGGAAAATTTCAAGGGCGGAATTTCTTAAGGGGGGAATATTGTAATGACCAAAAGATTCATTAATGGAAAATACATCTTGATCTTATTAAATGTCTCTTTATATAAAATGTTTTTATTAAATATCAACTTCATTGGTTTTATGATAAGAATTGTGACCGTTACTTTTATAACCGTTGAACAGTGATCACATGATTAGTATAAATATAGGTCTTTAACACATCCAATTTACTCATACAAAGGAAGCAATGGACTCATCTAGTAGAATTGCCCCATACGAAGCACATTTGTCGGAGCTCGAAAAAGAGGTGGAATCCATGGGCTTCCCTCTTGACCAAGCCCAAACTGAGCTTCATCATGTCATGCTCAAACGTGACTATCTACAGGAAAAGTTGAAGTTGATGGAGATTACCACTCAAGCGATGTTATCTGAGCCACCCCAAGAGTCTGTCATCATCGCACACCTTACCCTTAGGTCTTATGTGGCTGTTTTAAGAGGTTATGTAACAAATAATTAGTACTATGTTCATGTAAAATATTTTATTTATATAATAATGAATATAATTTCTTGTCATTTTTGATACTTTGTAAATAGTTTTTAAAGTACAAATGGTGTTTTTAGTTATTATTTAATTAAGAAATCTACTTTCTTAAATTAAGGGGGTTTTTAATTAAATAATATGGTAAAATAATAATAATAATATTATTAAATTAATTTTTATTAAATATAAATGATAATATAATTTTATGAATGAAATTACAATTTTTATTAAGGTTTGAAATCCATTTCTATCAAAACCCGTGAATTTTCGATAAATGTCAGTTTTTATTTTAAAAGTGAAAATTCACATATTGAGAAAATTATTTTGATAAAATAAATGTATTTTTGGAATCAGGAAATCAATATTAACCAATGGTGAATTTTTCATAATTTTCTGAGACACTCAAATTTTTGGGTAAAAATTAAATACCGTTTAAATATATAATGCGTTTTATGACATCATAATGACCCAATAGTGATCTAATAAAATACTATAATCTTTATTTTCAGAAAATATATGTTTTAAAAGTAAAATAATCTGATTTTGGGTTTGTTTGAATTTCTATTCAAAGCATTAATGGACTCCTTAAGACTTATTCAACAGTTTGTCTTTTTAAATTAATTTCAATGGGAGTGTAACTCACCTCCACATAAGAAAACATATTATTTTAAGAAGTTCGGACTATGGAATTATAAATTTTTTTTCCTCTTCCCTTTTCATAAAACCATGGGGAAATACATGGGATGGTTTTTGGTTTGGATTAATTTAATATAAGGGGTCCCAAACCTAAATAATAAAGAATTCCCTCGCCTTTCATATATAAACCCACCCAAGCTCCCACTTCCTCCACACTCAAAGCCCATGTAGTTCGTCCAACCTCTAACCTACTATCTCTAGAATCCTCCCATGGTGTCCCAGGCTCTCAATAAGCCTCTCAAAAGCCTCTCTCTAGCCTTTGGAATCACACTTCCAAGTAATTGTTTTTTCTTCCTTCCTCATTTTTGTCCAATTTTCTTTAAGTTGTTTTTCACTTTTAATTTCAATTATAAATGATGGGGTATGGTTTCTCACATCCTTCATACTGACCTCTTTATGTTTTAATGATGGAAGACCCTTTCTCTCTCATTAAATTCCTCCCATGTACACCCGTTACTATGCCGAAATTCCGAAAGGAACTTCTCTCTCCTCTTTTACATTAAAGCAATACTTTTTTATCATGAATCTAAATTCCATTACAATTGTTGGGACATGTATCTATATGATTTGCTTACCATCCATTACATGTAAATATGATGAGGAACCCCTTTCTCTCTCATAAACTATTTTTATGAATTCTTATGTCACGTCGTTACGCTGCCGAAATCGCATTGATTTTCTAAGCCAATGTCATTGTGTAGTGAATATCATGCCCATTTCTCCATCAAGGTTATTCACCATTATGCACATTTACTTATTGATTATAATGTTTCCTGTATGAATTCCACATTATTTTATTGTGGAATAAATGATTAGGTTTTATGAATCCATGTTTTATGATCCATGTGGCACACTTATGCATGAAATGAAATATTTAAGAAGGGTGCACCCTTATAGCACTCCAATGCATTATGTAAAGTATAGTATCCTAATACGTCATGTGCAATGAGTGTTGACTCAGGATAATTCATGTGCAGTGAGGGTTTATTCATGCATTATGTGCAATGAGGATTTACTCATGCTCCATGTGCAATAAGCCTTGGCTCGTGCTAATTCCATGTTAAGTGTTGTTGCCACATTTCTATGTTATGATTATCATGCTTTATCATGCCTTTATGTTCATGTTTCTTTTATGCTCTATTGATATTCCTATTGTCTAACATGTATTGTACTCCTCATGTTATTCCATGTGTACTCCCTTAATGGGGTTTATAGCTCACCCTTTTCTTATGCATGTCCTCAGGTTATCCCACGCAATGCTATGTACGAGGGAATGTAGTTGTCATGTAAAGGAAGTTTTCAACAATGATGTTGTATTTCATGTCTTATGTTTTTAGGTAATTATTTTAAGCCCCAAAGACACTAATCCTCTCGATCATCATTGTTGTATCAAGTAATGTTTTATGTAATAAATCATGTTTACGTTGTGATAAATAACATGGTTGTCATATAAAGATATTATGAATATATATTTCCAGGATCCGCAATATTGTTGATACAAAAAAATCATCTTAAATAATATATTTTTACAAGGTTTACAACTCAAAAAAATGTATATATCCATGGAATGATTCAGAATCACCTAGGATCATTTGATAAAATATTTACAACATGTTGGATACAATAGTTGTGGATTATCCTTAAAATCGTGATAAAAAATTTGTCCCTAGATTTTTTTACTTTAATTTAAAAAAACAATTATATATAATGATAAATGAATAAACAATTGAATCTTAAACCAAAGTAAACAATCATCAAGTTATTATAGTTCATATTCATCATATTCATCATATTCATCATTATTTTACAATTCTTATCACATATCTATATGAAAATGCATATACAAAAAAACATCCTCACAATGTAAATCATTCTCTAATATTATACAAATTCAACTGAATAAGATGTATTATTTTTATTCTAAAATTCAAATGAAAATTTAATCCACCAATTCCATATAACTCAATTTGTTTCCTACTATGTAATCAATATAGATTTTATTATTACCCATAGAGATAGCAGGGGACTTGAAAAATTTTGTTATATTATCAGTGAAATCACTAATTAGTATAAAATAGAGAAACACCCAAATTATTTATTTTTTAAAAATTAATATTGGGCCATGATTATTATTGTATGATTACTAAAATTATGATGTATCCAAATTCTCAACTACATGATAATCTAGTTCTCAATCAACCATTTCAAAATAATTCTCCCCTTATAGAGTGAAATTAATTATAATGTATTGAAATGAGAATGAAAATCCATCTATAGAAGTAATATATTTTTATATCCTATGGATTGAGATTTGGCTGGATAATTTACCAAACAAATTGAAGTTCCCATGTTAGTATTTAATTTATTATTAATGGTTCAATATGTGTTTAGTGATTTGGAAATGATGTTTGGAAGATTCTTATGGATTTATTATAAGGTATTGGATTTCAATATTGATATAACATCCATGTTACTCCATAAGATGATTGAGGCACTACCTTGATATTTGTAAAATCAATCATATGGATGATAATATCATTAGAATGAGTAGATAAGTTAATGACACAAGGGAATTAAATTCTAGGATGATTATTGCAATGATCTATAATATAATCAAAGATAAATGTTCACAGATAAATGATCACCACCTAACACTTTCTTGTGAACAATTAATACGATTGGGGATGAATAAGAGTTTCAAGAATCAATTTTGGGTTATATTATGTAATGATTGGAATTTTATAGATTTATGTATGTGAGTTTCACCATGTATGTATATTCATGTAGCTGACTCTACAACATAGATGAATTTTTAGTGTATTTGATTTTGTGATTTATCTAAAATCATATCATATATGGAGTTTTAGAATGTCATATTATATAATTTATCTGAATTAATGATTAACATAGGTTTCTTGACTAATGTTTGTAAATTTCATGTCTTACTTGAAGTGAACCACATAAGGGAATTCAATCCACAATTATAATTTACATAAGTATATAAGAATAACATAAGGGGAATATCCTTATAGATTAAGATTTTTTTTAATATGAGATCAATGAATATGAATAGACTACATGGAATTGAAATATGAGGACATTAACATTTATATCTCATATGATTTTTTTGAATTTATATTTTTAGATAGAAGACAAGGCAAATAAAATTATTCATGTAGAACAAAGTATAAGATCCTTATTTCCATTAGTGTCTAAAAATATGTGATTTTAGAAGTTGTTGAGGACATATATATTTATACATCAGATAAAATAATGAAATATGTTTATATAGAAGGTTTTAAAGAATATTTAAAAGAGAATTAATATGAGTAATAAATAATGATTTTTTATAGAAATAAATGTAAGAATATAATCCCTATCAGTAATTACTAAAATTAAAATATGAATGGAAACTAAATATTCATTTATTATTTTTATTTGATACAAACATATTCTGGTTTTGAATGAAATAAACAGTTTTGAGAACAAGAGAGAACTCACATACACTATGTGAGAGATTTTTGATTATCCAATAATGAATATTATAAAATAAATAGAATATTCAGAAGTTGGGAGACTATTTAATAGAGAAGAAATGAATTTTCAATATAATTAAGAATATTGACATAGATCAAACATGATCTGTGTGACTTCTGAGACCTTCTATATTAATTGTTCTTATATTCTATTAATGGTCTTGACGTCTATTCACGAGTAAATATCCCAACATAAATTTTATTTGAGGAGGTAAATCATTAAGAAGTTTATATTCTAACTTTTTGAATCATCATTGATCTAGTGATGGAATTTCCAGTGGTATCTAGAATCCATCGATATATAGTGGACTATTTTTTCTACAGACAATTTCTCAAGGGACTACGATGTACTCTATATTTATATGACTACACTATCATTGGTTGTAAAAATTTGTTTAATATTGAAGTGAATATCTATAAGAGGTAATAACTATATTGGAAATGAGTGGGATTTTAGGATGGAACATTTAAATATAAAGTTCATCTAACTTTTCTACTACTATAATAGAAAATGTTAATAATATAAGATAATATTGATTGGATTGAAAATTTTAATATATTTAAGAGAATGTGTTAAAAATGAATAACTCACAAAAGAAAAGTTGAAATAAACTTGACCCATCCCCCTCTCATTAATCTAAATAGATCCATGTTTAGTTTTTTTTATTAGAGAGTAGTTACTTCTAAAGATGCCAAAAAAAATTCCTAGACACCGAGAAACATAACCCAACCTACAACTGAGTTGTTCCAATAATTTATTTCAAGAATTATATTAGATGGAGGAATATGATATTAATTATCTTATATCACTCGACCTATAGGTTATTTTTTCAATAGTGGGGTTTCCACCCATTTCTAAAAGAGTTTTTATGACATAAATAATAAGAGATATTTTGAGTTTGATTTGAAGGATATAAAATCAATCTTAATATATATATATATATATATATAAAGGTCATGGGTATTATAACTCCAAAATAAATCATGGTAATATTAAAAATTGGGTTATAATGTAATTTCAAAGTTAAAGGATCTAAGATACATGTGTAAAGGAGCCAGTTTATGTATATACTATCAGATGATGATGATACTATCAATGAATAATTTACAAGCGTAAATGAGATTGTCAGAAACATCCCAGATTTTTGTGGGAAGATATAATATTACACAATTTGTAAAAAACCAATAAATAATTATCCTGATAATATTGATTAAAAAAATACCATCATTATAAAAATGTAATTAATTAAAAATAAACGAGTTTAATAGTACACTTCTTATCTATGAAATGAGGAATGATCCGTCCTTTAAAAATAATTTAAATGATTAAATGGCCTATATATAAAGAAGAAAAGTAAATTTAAAATATAATAAATGGGTATAATCATGAAAGTTAGATGACGATAAAAATTATAATGATCCTTGAAAATAACACCTCCTTTTTAAATAGATTAATGAATGAAAAATGGAGATAGAAATGTAAATACATTTTTTGTGATGTTATATATTTCTTGATATTTCTTATGTTGAAGAAATTTTCCAAAAGGAGAAGGATGAAGACACTGATTCAAATAAAATTTTTGATAAATATAAAATACTAAAAAATTTTATAAATAAGAATATCAATATGAAAAAAAGTATATTTATAACCAAAATAGAGAAAGATTAATCATCTAGAACTTCATGTGGTGATGTAAATTCCATTACCCTTATTAAAATGGGATTTGATTTATCATGAACCAATGATTATGTTGAGGAACTGAATGATAAAAAGTTAGATCTAAAGTAAATGTTGATGTCATCTCTTTAGTAGATACAACACCTCTTGAAAGACAATGGAAATTTTGATAAATATAATAAGAGTCAAACAATTAAAAAGTGTTATTCTAAGAAATATAATGTGTTGAAAGAGAAAAAGGAGTTGGATATATATATGGTAAAATATATTTTTAATATCAAGATTCTAAATTTAAAGTTATTAGAATAATGATAAACTTCTTTTGATGTTATAGAAACATAGGATGAAAATGAAGAAGAACAATTTAACATATAGACTATTTGTAACACTATTCAGAAAGAGTTGAATATTTCTCAAGAAGGATTCATTAAATTATATGAGTTCAAGGGAAAGTCTAATATTAATTTATTGAAAAAGTATTCAAAATAATATTGAAAATCATCACCTACTCTTATTGAAAATTGGTGTTTATGCCCTAACAATTCCTATGATAGAATCAGAACTCGGGTGTATAGATAA
The DNA here is from genome assembly GCA_963277665.1 of Viscum album. Lineage (NCBI taxonomy): Eukaryota > Viridiplantae > Streptophyta > Magnoliopsida > Santalales > Viscaceae > Viscum > Viscum album. Next base: position 2,094,371,152 of record OY728152.1, read on the forward strand.
AAAATGGGTTCATATATCCTACAAAAAATGGAAAAATATACAATTGAAGAGGTTGAAAAACCCCCTTAAATATACAGGGATAATTTTTCATTATGTAAAAAGAAAAAAAAATTAGATAGATATAGAACCAATTTTTTAGATCAATGTTTCAATAGTTTTTTTGGTGTTGTAGTAATAATGGAGTGAAATATTTTTATTAGTTAAATACATATTTTTTCAGAACGAGGCAAGAACTATGGGTGATTTTATATGATAATTTGTGAATAAAATACCCGGTGCTCAACCTATTACTAGATATGAACCAAAAATTTCTGAAAAAGTTGAATTCATATTTTAGATGTGTCACATAATGATGAAAATTCAAAAAATAGATGGATGATGTGTTTATGAAATTGATGGAAGGAGATGTTCCATATATTTTGAGTTGAAAGGAAATGAGGTGGGGATTAAAGAAGTAATTAATGTTTGTTAAAATTTTCCACTAAATTAGGAGTAAAAGTAAAAAAAATTGTGGTTGTGGAATACAAGGTGTAATATGTTTAAAAGTAATCCATATGTAATCAAATAAAAATCCAAGGAAGTAATAGTGAGATATTTTAGAAATATGGAGATGGTAAAAAGGACTATATAGTTATCAACCTATCCCAAGAATAAATTATGAGGATAAAAAACATGAACAAGAGAATGTAGTTTCCTTAACATCTAAGTTGAAAAAACCTATTGTACATATGTAGGAAGATAAATATATATATCTATATAGGAAATCAATTTAGGAGATAAATATGATGAAAAGTAACGATCATAGAAATAGGAGTACAACGTTGAAAGATAATATTGACCTTAAATGTTTTTTATAAATTGACAAAGATATCCTTCATTATTCCTTATTATTTTATTTTTTTGGATTATAAATGATGGAAATCAATGGAAAATATTTATGTTGTCACTAAAAATGAATAAAAAAATATTTCGCATGTAGTTTCTCAATTATGAAGTAGAGAAGATAAGTTGATCACGTTATGGAGATAAAATCATTGATGTCGGATATCATTACATTGTATCCAGTATATTTATAATTTTTATAGACGTTCTAAAACATAATGTTTGATTTATAAAAAATTGCACTTATATCCCACGATCATGATTTAATTAAATGATGTTATCATAAGGGGTGTCTTTGATGATAAAGTCATGTGAAAAATGGGGACTTATTTGGCATTTACATGAAATATTTGGTTATCTTGTTGTGATTTTTATAGGTTACATGTGATGTTACTAGTATATCATTTAGGTACAATAAGAGGGCAGAGGATTAGTGTACCCATTTTTTGAACCAATTTTGTTTTAGTTTCTATTAACCTTTTTCAATTTTCAATATATACATTTGTTAGAGTGAATAGATATTCCCTATTTACAAAAAAAAATACCATAAGAAAGATGTAAAGTAATTAAAGCATAACACATAGTATTTTTATAAGGATATCCCCTTATGTGGGTGACTATGTCCTTTCTATATTGTGGATGATCTGAGATAGAAATTATATACTATGAATGAATCACAAATTATATGTGGGTTGGCCATGTATCACTCAGAAACCATGTTGGGAAGGTATGAACCATTTCCCAAATTATATTTTCATCCCACCTATTTTCTATATACTAGAATTCAATTAGTGTTATTATTACTAGAGTACCTCTCATTTTTTACAAAAAGAACACTAAAAAAGTGAGAATATCAAAGGAATATCATGCTAAAACTAAAACACAAAAATGATAATCCACTTTCTCACATAAACTGAAACTCTTCAACTACCACAAAATATTATCAACAAAATTTCATGCTAGTTGGTTCAGTATTATCGCATAAATGGTAGAATTCAACACATAAAATTCGACTCACTATAGTAATATAATGAACAAGTGGAGATATATAAATAAATTCTATGTTAGATTATTATTTGCATCCTTGAAAAATATTCATGCTGCTCAACTGAAATATTACATACATCCACATTATTCAAACTTCATGCATTTAGTTCTCATCATAACATGAAAATATTCAAGGCATGTAATTCTTATCATCTAATAAAAACCACATATACACTATAACATTCTTTTATGCATCCTCTGTACCCCTTAAACAAATACAAATTAGAATAAGTGAAACTTTAAATGAATTCTTACAATACAAGCACACATTCAAACACTTCGAGATGTTCTTGCACACATGACCTTGTCTGTGCATGCATATCTATATCTGAATCAGGAATTATTGAATAAGCATGAATAAATATTATATTCCTAAACTCAATTTATGAAATTTCATAAGTATATCATTTTTCAAGGAAATAACAGTACCTGAATCCTCTGATTACTATATGAAAATTAATTAGGCAATACAACATGTTTGTTCATTCATAGTAAACATGTGATGCCACTGTACTTCTGAAAAGTATGTATCTAAGTCCATGATAATGTAATGATGTTACGAAACATCTTCTCAGGAAAAAACACATGAATCATAGTTTTTCTCTCATTGATTCATATGATTAACTATTGCATAAACCATGAACCATCTATAATATTTTACAATAACAAATATTTTTCAGAAACTCATTACCCTTCAAAAAATATAGGAATGACCCTTGTGATGGTATTCAATTGCTTCACAGAAACTAGTTTCATTATTCACAAACAACAAGAGTATAATAAAATTATCGAAGGTCTATAAAAGAATATTCTTCTTCACAAAATAGGTTAGCGAGTTATAATTTTATATGCACAAAAATAAAAACTACATATACTTCGCATTAATGTTTTATGAAAATTATAGGACAACACAGGATATGAATCACCCCTCAAAAACCCTCAGGTGTTTGAAAAGTTATAATAGAAACAAATCAAACGCATGGAATATTCTTTTTATATTCATAGAATTGATCTGTTTCCCCCTACAAAACTCTCTTGAATGTGAGATAAAACATACACATGTAAATGGGCCATACCTAGGGTATTTATAGGAAATATATATAATATCAGAACATTTGAGAATCAGGGAGACACATTTTATTTTTTCTTTTGGGAATGTTATGATTGCAAACCATCACTTTCACTAATAAAAATTATTTCTTCAACTCACTTTATATCGATGCTTTGATCATTATTTTTTCATTTAATCATAGTTTCGTGATATTTCAATTATTTTAGGATCTTCAAAACACTTTGATGATGTTCATAGATCAGGTCTTGGGCTACTGTAGACGTAGCATAGAAATACCATCAGACTGAATTCTTAGGTGTGAGAAAATGTTGAATACAATGTTCCATGTTGATTGAATGACTTGGAACTTTCCTTAAAAAGAAATCACATATTCAAAGCATTTTTATGATGACCAGACTACAATGATACACATAGAATAGGGAAAAAAATTTTGATTCATCTTTCTAAATCTCACAATGAAACAAGATCAATCTCGATGATCCATAATAATAGATCCCACGTTGATAGCAGAAATGAAATCAGTTACTCTACTCTCCCACTACATCTTATAACCACAATGTGTAAGGTTATCTTCACCGCCGCTATGCTGCCCTTCATGGTGTATCCATCCTTAACCACCATTCACATTATAGGTACACTCATGGAAAGAACTCTCCTCGATCCAGCCAAGCATTCTATCATATGATCAATTATAGTGCACACCTATGATGTGGGACACATGAATTCCTTATCCAGTCGGTTGGCTCATGTTTTTGATAATTATGTATTCCATTAAAATCATCCATAACATGTTTATAAGGACAAAAAATATTAAACATGTGTACCAAAGACACATATTTGATATTTCATATCCAAATTCATTTCTTTATTTATTTTGAAACCCTACCATTAATTCAAAATGTTTTCACTTATTTTAATTTTGAAAAACATATTTCAAACTTAAATAATCAATAAAATAAGTTATTCAGGAATAAAAACTTATTTTTTAATAAACTTAATTAAAATAATGCTTCAATTGAAGTAACTAAACCATTTAATTTTTTTTCCCAATTTTACGAATTAAACCATCTTTTCCAAATTATGATATCTTCTTAAGAACAATTCAATTGTAGAACACCAACATTCAATTATTGTCATATTGATTTTTAATCAAATTCATTGACAATAATTACAACACAATTTGTTAATCTCATTCAAATTAGGATATTCAATATACCACGTTGGATTTTTTGTTAATACCGATTTCATTTCTAATGTAAATATATTCTTATTCCCCCTATATAAAAATAATACAAATGATATAAGTATGAAAAATAATTCAAATTATCTCTTTCTATAAAAACTAAACTTATTATCTACTATCTTTTAATATCCTCATTTAATAAATGATGTCATTATGGAAATATAAATTTTATCTTCTTGAGAAAAGGATAAAATATCATTTATTAAATAAATTGGTTATTAATTAATCAACATCATATATAAATGTGTGAACCCAGTGTATAAACAGAAGTGATCAATCTAGAAATCAAAGTTTCAATAAATTTTACAGAATAATGGAAACCCCGAAAACACACATTCAGGAGTTTTTCAAAATCAATTCCACCAATATCAAGCATTCATATTGAAAAATAGAGTTAAAATATTCAACTACAAGAATGCACATTCCCTTTATTTGACCATTTTACTTTTGTCCTCAAATTATTAGTTTCTCCTCTTCTGATTCAGAATTATTAATCATAAAATGATATAAGAGCATCCATTTTTAATGGAAAGATTCAATAAAATAATTTTAATTCATTAGGTAAATCCATTAATAGAATTTCAATTATCCATTTGATATTATTTAACTTATTCAGATATGGTAATTTTTCACCTTTTCTCCCTTATAAGATTGAGCTTCATCCATGTTCATTATCATGACAGATTATATTCAAGAATGATCTTCAAGATCAATTTTAATAACAATTGATATAATGAAATCAATGATGGATTTCCTCATGAATACTCTATAATATACTCACAATACTCATAACCTCAGGGCTCCCTCTGAATATGTTTCTCACCTTCAATTACTTACATAAAAGAAACAAACAAAAAATATACCTGGGAATAAGTTGGGTTTTTAATTTTTTTAGTCAGAGTAGTAGGGACGAGAATTGTTTATCGGTTTATAAAATATGTTCATTTCTTCTATAGATTCATAAAAACTCATCACGATCACTCCATCTTTGAATTCCAAATTTTATTAATTAATGGTAGTATAGACCTCTTGATTTCTTTAGCTTTCATATTTCATGGAATAAGATTTCATATGTTAGAAAGTATTTAACTTTTATTACCTTGTTCCTAATACAAATTTTTATCTAATTCCAATGGCTCTATCCAATGATTATTTATTCTTTTGGTACGTTCTAATACTTATTTCTGTGTGTAGACCCCCTTACAGTCTAATTTTTTTCATTAACAAGCCACTGATTATTTTTCTTTGTTTTTAACTAGATATATTTTTCCAAAAACTCAATCCATAAAAATGTTAGCAATATGACATGTTATTGTTTACCTTCCACACAAATATATATAAGTCATAGTATTTCCTCTTTTAAATAACCACTTATAAAATTATATATTTTCAACTTTATTTTCATTCACCATAAATACTATTATTTTTTATCAGTTTATTTACTTCTTCTTCTTCTATATTATTCCAGTAGAATTTGGGTTTATTACCTCTTTACAATGGTCTATTATATTACATATTCATCAATAGTTGGGACATTTTTTCCGTAGTGTAAAACTAATTTCATCATTATACATGGTTATAGCTTGTTTCATAGATTTCGTAACCCTATTATATTTTTTATACCACATGGAATAAATTTCCACATTTTTGGTTTACCAATATATTTATTGTAGTATTTACATCATATTAATATTTTCATAATGTATAGTTGGTAGATACAACACTCATTATAATTGTCACCACATCTGTTTCTATTATCAAAAAAGTACTCAAGACAACTAAATATATTCTCAAAAGATAGATTACTCTTCATCTTTGAATTATTATCCATGTTGTTTGGATTTATCATCCTAATGGATATAGTCCCCTTTAATGTTGGATTTATGTAATTGTATCCTTGTGAATTTTATAAAAACAATAAATAGATGGATGCCCAAATATTCAAAAACATCAACAATAGAAAACAAATCGTAATTTATTCTTATGTTCCACCCCATAGATAGACATGAAATCTTGTTTTTTTGAATTTTTTGAATAGTAATTTGAGATTTTTTAGGGAATAAGAGTACATTAACTTATTCATTTCCACATATGATGAAATTTAGGACTGTTCATTAGTTTTATCCATAAAATTTTTAGAAGAAATTTCTTTAGAACCATTACTTATAGATGAAATAATATTTGTATAAACTAAAACTTATGGATAATGAGTTACCCATTTTTTGAGCATTTAATAGATTTTCCATTAGATAGTAACAAAATTTCCTTGGTAGTAAAATGGGTCTTCTCATAAGTAATAATACTTTTAGAATTACTCTTGGTAGGCTTTATGATCTCAGTTTTTTCTGAAGATTTAGCATGGTAGTTCTCCATCATTCTATGATTGACGTCAAACTCATTAGGTTTATGATTCTGATAGTTATTCTGGTCTTTAAGTTATTTATCCATATCTTTAAATTTTTTTGGATGTCTTTAATTGTGTTTCCTTAAGATTTTTCTAATTAAATTCCAATTGAAGACACTTGTTATTGATAATTTTTTTCTCATCCTCACAAACATTCAATTTTCCTCCCATTGACTCTTTATTTTTTAAATTCATCATACTGTATATGACATAACTATATTAAATAATTATTAAAGTATCTAATTCTATTTACATTCACCACTAGATATGATTATTTAACCTTCATAGATGTTGTGTATAGTTTTCTTGATTCACATATGACTTAAGTATAAAATTTCCTTGTCACAAATTTATCACAAATATTCCTCTATAATTCATATTCAATCAAAGAGGATCTTTCATTGAAACCCAAGAAAGACTTTTATTTCTATTCTAAATGAGAGTCCCTTATATTCATGATATATTGATGAGACTCTTCACACGTATGAATGTTATCATTAAGGTTCATTTCAGTTAATTATTTATTACACAAATTTCATTGCAATTGTTCTTCAACAAATGAAAAATGTTAGTTCAAATTTTATAAAATTTATTCTCTAGCATCAATAATTTTCTAGAGAAGTTTTCATTTTTCAAACATCATTTCCATGGCTTTCTCAATATCCTCATCTTACTTTTTAATATACAACTGTTCATCATATAGTCCCATGATGAATGAAAATATGTAATGGAAAACATCAGTAGGAACATTCTTCAAAAAAAATTTGGTTTATAAATACAAATCACTGAGTGATTTAATAAAGTATTCTTCATTACCACTTAAACAATACTCATCCAAATGATCTTTATCAACATTTTTAAAATAAACTACTAATAGAATAAAAATATAACTATATTAAAATTGTGATGTATCCTATTTCTTATTTGAATTATTTCTCATATTTTTTTACCTATTTATTATCTTATTTATCAGTGTTTTTAATGAAACCTCACATTTTTCACTAGTAGAGGTCGAAACTGAAAATTTCATTTGATAAATCTATATTACTTTTTCATATTCAAATATAAACATCATATAAGTCTGATAAAAACAACTAATATAGTAAGATAGACCTAATTAGAGGTTTAACCAATGCTCTAATACTAATTGAAGCCCCAATAGATCACATAAGTACATTGGGAGAGGGTCATGAATCACTATACCAATTTTTAACCAATTTTTTCTTTTCTATTAATAATTTATTAATTAGAAAATGTTCCATTGATAGTGTGAATATAACTTCCGTATTTACAAACCCAATTTCAGCACATAGGTGAAAAAATTTAAATGAATAAAAAAACACAATATTTTTTCAAGGTTCACCTTGATGTGGGTAACTACATCCTTATTATGTTTCGTATGATTGAAGAAATATGTTTTTAACTATTAATTAATCTCTAATTAAAACTTGGTTGCTCAGGTGCCACCCTGAAACCATGGTTAGTAGGTATGAAAGTTTTGAGTAATTATAATGGCATCCCACCAGTGTTCATTATATTAGAATGCCACTAGTTTTCTTCATACAAGAATACCAAGAGTGTTTCAAAAAAACAACACTAACACAATTTCTAAGATCACAAGAACATCAATCATACACTACAACAGAAAAATGATATGACTTTTAAAGCCTCTAAGAATAAACTGATTCTCCACTTTCTCATTTAAACAGTAACACGTCAACATCCACTGAAAATAATAAACAATATTTCATACAAATAGGCAGAGTAAAGTCTATTAAATTATAGAGGATAATACTTCAATTCAACTCAATGTATAAATATACATAATAACTAATGATATATCAATAAACTCTTGGTTTTATTCTTCTCACCTTTACTAAAAAAGTTCATCAACTCAACTCAAATATTATATACATCAATATCGTGTAAAATTTATGCATTTTGTTCTCATATTCACATGAAAATAGTTAATGAATGTAATTATTATCATCTCATGCAGACCAAATATATTTTATACTTTTCTTTGTAGGATTAATGGGTCTACCTTGCACAAATCGAAATTATTATAAGTGAATGTTTAACGCAAGACTCACAATGGAATTACACATACAAACACTGCCATACTTTTCTTTACATGATAATGGATCCATGAATTAATATCGATATTTAAATCATGTATGATAGAAAAATAATTCATAAATATTATATTTCATACACTAAATTCATGTCATGTCATTAGTATATCCTTTTTTCATGAAAAACGGTGCATGCATCCTATGATTTATATAAGAAAATTAATTTCACCTAACCACTTTGTTGTTTCTTCATGGTATACATGTGACTCCACATTACTATTGAAATGAATTTACCTACAACCATTCTAGACTAATTTTATTTCTATATCTACTTAACATTAAAAAAACACGTGAATCACATTTTGGTTCTAGTTAATTTCCATGATTCACTATTGCATGAACCAGACATGGTCCATAATTTTCTTTGCATAAAATTAAGTTTTTGAAAACATGCTACACTTATCTAAATACAATATTTACATATGTGATACTATAAAATTTCTTTTCAGAAACTATTTTCATCATGAAGCAACATTAAGAGTAACGAATACTTTTCAAAGGCTCTCATGAACCTCTTCTTCTATGAAAAACAGGTTCACGAGTTATACCATCATATTAGCCAAGCAACATGCTACCTCTACTTAAAATAAAATTTTTACACAGATCATAAAACTTCTCAATATTCAATAAAAATCATAGAAAAAAACATGAGCTCAAAAAATTATAATAGAAATTACTCGAGTACATTGAACATTCCATGCTGATTCCGAGTGATGATCTTCTTCTCTCAAAAAAACTCTCTATGATGTGATATAAAACCTATAAGAAAATGAGTTGTACCTTTGGTATTTGTAAGAAATGTATATAGTATCATAACCTTTGAGAATCATTGATACTCATTCGGTTTTTTCATATCCCATATTGTGATCATAAGCCATCAACATCATTGAATTTTTTTATAACTCAGTATATATCGATGTTTGGATCTTAATTTATTATTATAAACATTGATTCATGTTATATTGATTAGTTTTTGATATCTAAAAAACTCATATGATTTTTATAGATTAGGTCTCAATCTACCATCAATGTAGCTTGTAAATCCTAACGGACTGAACTCTTGGGCATGAGGTGATGGTGAAGACAAAGTTTAACATTGATTGAATGGCTTATGATGTTCATCAAAAAAATATCACTGTTAAAAATATTTGGTTGATATTATTAAACATCTAGTATATTTACCAAATAGAACTAATTTTTTTGATTCATCATGATTAATTCCAAAAATGAAACGAGCTCACTCTTATCAATACCATATAAAAGTTATTTCACTGAGAGTTGAAAAAAAATCAGTTACTACACTCTCCTAATTCTGGCTAACACCACCCCATGATGGGTTCTCTCCTTTACCACCATGCCACATTGCATGGTAGATTCTCCCTCTACCTCCATATGCCTTTCTGGTATTATCGTGGTAGAAAATCCCCTCTATGCTATTGAGCTCTCCAGCTTAAGGTTAATTATAGTGCACACTTATATAGTACCACACATGAATCCCTTAGTTGGTCAGTTGGATGATGTTTTTGATAAAAAAAATATCCCATTATAAAATTTGATTTCATTTTTAAATGGCCAAAAAAATATTAGAAATGTCATGGAAATCCACATATTAAAAATCACATATCCACCTTTCAATTTTAATTTTCTTTTGAAATAAAACCATTAATTCCAAAAAAATGAAATTATTTTAATGTTGTAAATTATTTTAAGAACTCAAATATCCCTAGAAAAAAGTTATAATTAATAATAAAATAGCTTGAAAATCATTATAATTTATGTTTTTACTATGTTATTAAAACTATGGCAATTAAACTGTATTTTCCCGTTTAACTAATTAAACTATCCTTTCCAAATTAAGAGTACTTATTAATTAAAATTCAATGTATTAAAAATAACATTAAATTATTTTGACATTTAATTCTTATCAAATATATTGAAAAAATTTACAACAATAGAAAATACATTTAGTGAAATTGTGTTTATCGACATATATTCATTAAATGAATCTATTTTATATATCCCCTAAAATGTGATTTTTGGAGTTTCATGATCATGGCATAACATTAATGGAAATTAATGGGAATCATGGAGAACCATGGTATAATATAACTTATTTTCAATATTATTATATCCAACATAAACATTGGGATGATTTATAAAAGGATATATACTATGAAAACCATTATATATCATTATTTTCTTAATTGAAAATGAGGAGTAGAGAATGTGTTCCATGAATGGATGAAAAATAGATTAGTATATCTCTAAATTATTCCTTTTTATTAAATTTTTAATCAAGAGGAAAAACATTATTTCATCCAAGAACACATGTTGAAATTTATGATTTATTCAATTAATAAGAAATTCAAAGGTTGAGATTAATGTTCCCAAGTAAGAATTTGATTTTTTCAATGGTTCAATATGTATTTAGTGACATGTAAATTAGTATTAGAGGATTTATATAGATTCATTAGAAGGAATTAAATGTAATTGTTGATATATAATTCTTGTAAATCCATTATATTGTAAAGTTAATCCCATGATCTACGAAAAAAACATGATGCTACAACATGAAGAATTTAAGTGGAAAATATCAAGACACCGTGCCATTAAATATTGTGTTGATTTGTGGGATGATCTTCAAAATAATCAAAAAATTATTGATGGATGAAGGTGAATGGTCTAATTTTTTTGAGAAGTTTTAAGGTTAATGAAAATTCCTGAAATTATTTTTAATGGGAGTTATATTTATATGAGTAAATTCTATAATTCTATAAATTTAGATAAAGTAATTCGAGCATACATGAAGATGCACATACCTGATTCTGTAACATTGTGGAATTTTCTATGTTGTCAATTATATGACATTACAAGAATTAAATCTCATATATAAATCTATATATCTTAATGATGTTAGATATTCAAAGTAAATATTTATATAGTAATTTGTCCTAATATAATATAATGTTGTGTAATTCCATAATTCAACTACATAGTATAATTTATGACATGAATGGAATTCACATGGGATTTTGAGATTGATACTATGGATTATATATCTATATATTTGGATATATTTTTAGAATCATTTATTTTAGAAATAATAAGGTCTACATTATAGTGATGCATGAGGCCTTACACTTGGAGACCTCAGATCATTTTTAATGAGATTATAATAGTGGTAGAAATAATAAATCAAATATTAATTGGAGAATATATTTTTATCATAGTAGTCTTTTGGTGTTTAAAAATATTGACATTATGGAGTTTAAAAAGAAAAATATATTTATACATCACATGAAATAACTATGGTAAATTAGTTTGTAGATTTAATGGAATAGTCCATCAAATTCAAATTAGGAATAAAAAAATATATTGAATTATTTAAAAAGGAATAAGGTCATATGTACCAAATATTGATTAATTAAAAAATATTAATAAAAACTAAAACTTTATGTAATCATTTTATGTGATTTTAAATATGTTATTATTGTGAAAAAATTATATTGTGATGAGATATATAGATAAATATCGTACAATATGATAGAAATTTATGGGAGTCCCGTAATATCCATTATAAAAGAAATTTAAGAGTATGATTTTGGGATCATATTAGCTTTATAATATGAATTATTTCCTAATAATTTTGTAGTAGGATTAAATTTTCCAATACATAACATAGTTTTGTGATGAGAATTTCTAATAAATATTGGCTACTACTGGTATTATTAATGAAAGTATACATGTAGTCATTCTAATCTATCTACTCTTGGTGGATGAATATAATCAATATGGAGAGGTTATTTCTTACCAGGTAATTTTTGAAGATGTTATGTCACCTCTAGTTGATTCTAAAAGTCATAGAAGTAAATCATACTCAATTTTTGGAGAAATTATTGGTTGAACACAATGGGAACTATGTTGATAGAATTTTACATTACTTGGTTGTAAAAAATTGTTGAATATATTGGAGAACACATGATGTGGGGTATAAAAAACATGGAATGGAGTTTGATTTTAGAATGAACCTTATTAATATCATGTTATACTATCTTTCTTGCTACAACTATGAATTAACTTAATGTTAAACCATAATCTTTACTATATCAATAACTTTAACAATTTCAACAATTTTTTTTAAAAAGTAATAACTCATAAATGAAATGTGATCACTGATTAACCCTTATATATTTTAGTTAACAAATGAAATCTATCCCCACCCAAATCACCATCCACAAAAATGGGAACATAACATGATTGATAATATTTATTTAATTCAATTAGATTCCTTTTCAAATGAGTTGATGCATTATGACACATCCATCTCTTCTCACATGATAATGTAAACATGTAAAATAATGGAATTTGGATGCAAGGTGATATACATGTTGTAAGTAGAAATATTCCAACGCCAGAATATATAGACATAAATCATGACCTAAAAAATATGTTTCAACATGATTTAATGTCACATTAGTCGTTTTTAATTTTACACATCACGAATTATATCATGTTCTCATGTATTTTGTATTGAATTTATATATTATTATATAATTATTATATTATTTTTTTCTCTTTATATAAAAACATTTTTCATGATCCACCATGTTTCGTAACCAAATCCACCACATATGAAAAATCAGGAATCATCTGAGATATATTATTATTAATACTATAGAAAATAAGATAAAAAATATATAACACCAAATTCATTATATATTTTTCCCAATAATTTAAATTTTCTTCTATAAAATTTTCCTTTGGAAAACACCTATTATTAAGTGTTCTATCATAATCATCTCAGATCCATGTATCAATAATATTCCCATATATTCTAGGATTATCCATCAAACCTGAAACAAAATAAAATTATTGTGTTATTTTAGGAAAACTATTATGTTTTACCCTACCTATTTCATCTAATTTCATTGAAACATACATAACATCATAATATCATTCTCAAGGGGTATCTAGACACGGTTATTGAACCCATATTTACAGTTATGTGAACAAAAATAATGGGATGTGACTTAATACAAAAAATCCATAAATAATATTTAAATTCATGTATTAACATAGTGATCCTCTTAGTAGTGTATCCATGTTATGGGTAGAAGAATAATATAGACATTCTCATTAGATGAGTTTATGCTTTAACATAATGAATCTAAAAATTTAGTTATTAAAAAAAATTTAGAGAAGAGTTATAATAAAATCAATATATTTTTAAAACAAATTTCATAACTAATATCATAGATAAATTTAACAAATAACATCAAACATTGTACAAGCCGTCTCTTGTATCCCATGACCACTATCACTTACTATGAATCACATACCTCATTATACCCAATAATATTGACAAACACCAATGTCTTGAATTATTACTCACATCAAACATCATTTTAATGAACCAAAGGTTCTAAATATGACAATCACTTAATGTACACTAAGATTATATAGGGTTTCTCAAAAACCATCTCACTAATTTTAATGAATTTGAATATCTCATATCAATAATCTATAAGATTTCTCCAATCAATAATTCCATGAACAAACAGTCATCATAATGTACTCCCTCAATGTTATCATATGAAAAATATAATTAGTCAATAAGAGACTCTATTATCAATGAAATTTGTTTGAATCAGCCACAAACATCAAAATATGTTTCAACTATTTTATCACACCCATTAAAACCTTATAGGTTCCTATTCAAGTAAGTCACCCCTTCTTTACAATTTATTCATATCAGAAAATAAACAAAACATATAAAAAATAAAAAATAATGACGGTGTCTACCCACAATTATACACCATTATATTAATCATTCATGATCATATTCCAATTCATGATTAATTAAAAAATAAAAAAAAACATATAGAAGTTCCATATATGGTAATTGGATATATACTCCACCATTCAGTGGATTGATATAGTGACATGATGAACGATTGACGTTGTCCTTACGACAATAAGTCTAACACAATTGACATTTTTTGACATAATTTTAGATGAGATGTTAGGATGTCTAAAAGTGGATGAACTGAAAAGAAGATATGTCTTGTTTTCATGTGATCTAATATGGAAAATGTGGCTTGTAATTTATAATTAATTTATAATAAATTAAAAATATAAAAATTGAAATAATCTTATTCAAACTAAAATGCCCCCATTTTCCATCCAATAGATCATTCTACCCTACTAGAAGGCTCACTATGTACTCAATGCCTTCTTCTCGATACGTAGTGGTGTGTGCTTCATAGTAACTCCATAAATACCAAAGAATTCATTAAAAACAATATATTTACACTCAAAATTATTCAAACATACATAAAACTATATTTAATTTAGATTCATTCCAATATTAAATCCAAACCAAACCTTAAAATTTGGTTTCATTACAAACATCCCACCACAAGGATTCCTATCACATGTAATGGTCATTAACATTCATTATAACTGCTAGAATATCATGTTTTTATCCAATAACACATCATCTCTTGGATGAACTCATGCTACCACTACCCCATACTAGAGTATATATATCCCCTAAACGGTCTTCATACTCAAATATAAAATACACACTAGTAGTTCATTTAATCATGGATTGATATATAACATGGTGGCGTCCATTGTGTATCTAATTATCATATTTTCTGTCATTCCTCCCAACTGGATAGATCAATAATTAAATGGTTCCTTATACCAAGTCCTCAATGGTGTTAATTACATTACAACACATCCACTACCCTGTAATACATTCATAACAT
Source organism: Viscum album (assembly GCA_963277665.1). Classification (NCBI taxonomy): domain Eukaryota; kingdom Viridiplantae; phylum Streptophyta; class Magnoliopsida; order Santalales; family Viscaceae; genus Viscum; species Viscum album. Next base: position 2,094,386,708 of record OY728152.1, read on the forward strand.
TATTATTTTCATTTTTTTCAAAATTAGGAAATACTATCAATAATTTTAATTCCCAATCAAAAAAATCAAATATAAATCACAAAAAAAAATATGGGATTTCCAAATAATCTATTCAATATATTTTACAATTTCACTCATAATACTTTAAGATATGCACAACTCAATACATTTTTAGAGATCCAATTGGAGAGTGATCTAAATAGTTTATTTCAATATTTTTAATCAAAGTTCATCATATTATTATCAATTTACATAAATTATATTACCATTTCATTACTAATTTTTAATATATGTATTTTATGTTGATGTTAGGGATTCTAAATTTTATTTTTTATGGGGATTCCTAAAAAAATTTCTCATAACAAATTGGCACTCCATTAACATTCACAAATTTCATATTCTTAAAACATATATCTCAATAGTTGATATGTTCATGAATAATTAACCATTTAGATTAGAAACAAAAATTTGAAACACATATTTTAATATAACCGATTGAGGGAATGATTAATAAGGGTTCCAATTATATGAATAATAATTCTTCAATTTGGATATAGTTCCCTTGTTTGATGGATCCGAAAATACATTAATTAAATAAAATAATAATAAAAACCATAGTCTAATGAATAAAAAACTTAAACATGATAATTTTACATGGTTTTACCAATACTGTTATTATATAAAGCGTCCATGCATCATCATAATAGTTTATAAATAAATCACGTATTGATTATTGAGTGATTATATAGATTTTTAGGGATTTGTAAAGATTCAATAGGGATAATCCTTATCTATCCAAGATCAATTTTTAGAAAAGTCTAACAAAATAATTATCACATATTCAATTATAATTAATTACTAATCATAATAAAGAAACCAAACTATTAGTGGTTTTTTCTATTCATCTTCAAGTAATCATGAAAATTGTTTTTGTTAATTCATGTTCCCTATAACTTCTATTTATTAGGGATTAACTCAATTATACCACTTTGATATTCCTATGAATTATTTCTATGTATTTGTCAACTCTTATTCATTTTATCGAAAAGATAAATATTTTATCATCAATCCGATACTAAATTTCCAATATAGGACAATAATTTATATTTTCTTTCATAATTTATTTCCCAATAAATGAGAGTAAAAAATAAAATATAGTAATGATATATCATCCAACATTATCTATATATTTTTTAAAATGAAACAAGATAAAAATCTATATTTTTCTCATTATCTCTAAAACCCTGATGAGAATTTTTTCCAATGACGTATTGAATCTAGTTATCAGTGTATTGACTACTCAACCAATTAAATAGATATAACATCCTCCTAATTTTATACTTGTTTACATTTCATATGATTTTAAAACAAATTCTCACCCAGAGTGATTTAGATCCTCATGATATTGTTCTATTATCACAATTTTTTTTGTCTAAATCACTTAGTGAATTTATATTTGTACATTACATATATAATAATTTTAATCTAAAATTATCACATTAATTGAAATGGTTTTCTAGTAATCCATATAATATCAAATAAATTTGTAATGTATTTTCAGAAAAATTCCATGAAGCATGATGTGGTTATCTCCTGAAGTAAAATTTCTATAGTTAATGTTATATCACATATTTTTAAAAGAGAATTAATATATTGTATATAATTTAGTTCCACCTATTTGAGGCAATATCTCTTTATTATTATCTCTAAATGTGAGAAACTACTAGAGCATGATGTTTATAATGATTATATTTGAGGTATTAAGCTATCTATTTTTATCATTAAAAAAACAAAGGATACATATAAGTATAAAACAACTCACCTAAAATATAACTATTATATTGTGATAAAATATATTCTATTTGCCTCCCCATATTCCCAAGGTTTCTGACTAGTGAATATGTTTTGATAATTCCACACTGGGAGACAAAATCACAAGTTGAATAATAGTAAATAATAGCTAAATAGTGAAATTACCATTAATAATATAAACATCAGAGTAATATGTAGTTATAATGGAATACATTCTAAGGAAAGTATATTCTAACATGATTTAACAAAGACAACTCAAGTAGGTAATTAAGTCATACATCAACATGATGTTACTCGTTGGACCAATAATAGACAATACATGAGAAAAATGAAAGTAAATAGTAACGAGATGCACTAAACTATCCTTATTGAAGACATATAGATTTTTTTACAAACCCCTACTAAGTATTTATATCCCACAACATTATATTTGGATCCATTACATTACTATATTTCCAAATTTATGGTATATTTATACACGATTGTTCATATATTGGGTGTGAGTATAATACTTAGTATTCCACCACCATTGGTGTCCCTAGTTCTAACCAATAAATTTATAAATTAATGTGTAAAATGAATTATAAATCCTAAAATAATACAATTATTAACATTTTTCAAACCATAATGTGATCAAGAATCTTTTTTATGATCGATTTATACCTTGTTTGACCAGTGCTGGTTTTTAGTGTGAACATGTCACCCATGAATATGAAGATTCATTATATGATGTAATGATACTCCTACAATTTAAAAACCAGTGAATCTATTGTAATAAATATTCCCTACATACCACAACAAAATAATTAATCACTTATTTGAATTTATATCATATTATCAAATAATTATATTCATCCTTAATCATGGTGGGTATTATACCCAACATATTCACTATTAATAATATTTTTAGCATAATATTTAACTCATTCTAATGTAATACCACAATTAGGATAAAATCCAACTCATATTTATTAATGTCTTGGTGGGAATAACATATAAACCATAAAATATAATAGGATTTTTCTCATATAATACCACTTGAATTGTAGAATTGTCTTGGATGTTATAATTACTGACCAAAATAAAAAAAATAGTTAACATAACATTTAACTTGTACTCTAAACTAGACCCTAATTGAATAACTCACATTTCTGACTGAGAGACTATGTAATACCCTCACCACTAATCAAACACAATCTAACCATTTATAGGACAAAACAATTATAAACTACCATAAAAATACACTAGTATAAACAATTTTATTATTTCCTATCTCGTAAGACACCTCTAAATTTTTTAAATAGAAACATGGATAACTACTAACATAACCTATATACTAACCCAATGGATTAATGATATGTGCTAGTCAATTTTCTACCCCACCATTCATGTGACCCATTATATACTATTAAAGACCATTAATACATCCATATAACCCAACAAAAAAATATTTGATTATACCAATTGGATAACTCATTTTCCACTAATATTCCAAAAAACCCATTAATATGAATCACCTATTGACTATTATGATAAATAGTTCACCAAATCACCTTATTCGATAAATAACATGGATTTTAAACTCATTAACCAAGAAAAAAATCCATGAATGTTCCCAAATTTCAATTACCTCGACACTATACCCAATCATGGACACATAACGATGAGAAATACAAGGGAATATGTGTGAGATACCAACATGATCCCACTATGTATAAACTATTCTCCCATTACCACATTATACTCTTTTAACTCTTACTCAAGCTAATCACCCCAAATTATCCAAACGTCAAATCAAAATAATTGATGAAATTTCATACAAAAATGTAAAATTAAATACCAACCATCAAATATCAGAGTTGTCCTCTATCTATTTAGTAATATTAAAAAATTTATTCTATCTCAACAACTTTTTAAATATCATACTTACCATCATCCATACTCTCACACCCTAAATTAATCATGGTTCCAAAATAATTATAAAAAATTTAAAATCAATTAACATAATTAATTTTTCCTCATTGTATTTAAACATTAACTGGTAAAACTCTCCTAGTGAACTACTAGGGTTGAATAATTGTAATACAAAGTTTTAACTACCTCTTATTGGAAATTGATCTAAAAAATGAAAATTCAAAATTTCACTTCTTGTGAATCCAATCAATTTTGATCCAATTTGATAAAAAAATATATGAAATCCAAACAACAGCTTACCTCCATCATAGTAATTCACAAGAACATGAGTTAGTATATTATTTTCATCTAATATCTATCCCATATAAAGTACTATTCATTATAATGAAATTAATCTATGATTTTATGTAAAATCATTTTATAATTCCTAAAAAAGTCTTCTAAAATTAGAGGGATGTAGTTAACTTATAGGAATATGATAAAAGGGAAATAAAATCACCAAATAAAGTCACCAAAATTTTTAGAACCATCATGCCTAAACCATGTATAATATAGGTGGATGGTTAGATAAATAAATTATGAAACCCCCTAATTTGTATTGTTGTAAAAGGAAATTAAGTAGATATATTTTATAAATTAACCACTAATCTAATAAATGTTTTCCACATATTAAGGGGATTTGATAGACAAATATTAGATTGTGGGTTGAGAAAATGATGCATCATCACCTTCCATCCCATAAAAACACCAATGGAATACTATCATGATTATATTAGAATACTTATACTAACAATAGAATCCTCCCATTAACTCACAATCTATTTTCAATTATTTTAACCAACTATGGATTCAAATCTATTAGATCCTAAAATTTATCTATCCCACTAAATAATTTATTACGTTAATTATTTTTGAATCCCTATTATAATACATCTCATTCTCTAGAAGCTTCCTTGTATATATCCTATAATCAAATCTAGTCACTGAGACTCTATGGGTGCCTCGAATATTATAAATACTATATTATATGGTGTTCACCAAGAAAAAAATATCAATTACCTATTATTTAACAATCTCTTGATTGAATTGTTCATTTCTCGTAATTAATGCCACAAATAATGTTAATTATACATTTGCTTTTTCACTAGAATCAATCACATGTGATATCCAGATGATGCTACCCATCTTCACTAACTACCTTAAAAGTACAATGTCTTCTAGACTACATCATTGAATAAACTCACCATTACAATTTCAATATACCAATTCAAGTTGAATTTTTTAATTTCCATGTCACTTATAGAGTTTTCCAATAGATTAAATCTTTTTTCTCAAATTATTGAATTCATGGTTCTATACTTATAAACCATCAGATCACTCCCATTTGAAATTTTTGTTACCCTCTAAATACTCAATCCTATGTGAAATCATCATTCTTTTATACATGTTGTGGTACACTCTCACCAAAAATATCATTTTACAAACTTTTCTATAAATTTCATCCATTTTCCGGAAATCATTATCAGTTTTATTTTTGAGCACTCTGACCACACTTGATTATTAAAAATTAATTCATCCACGAGGGTACTTGAAAATAATTAAAAAATTTCTGGGACACATTCATGCAATTAAAAACTGAACACCAACAAATTTTTCATTTCAAAACACTATATCTCTAATTTTAATTATAAATTTTAAATAATGTGTTACATCCACTAAAAATAGCATTGGTGTTTTCCCCACCAAAAGAATTCCCACACTGATAACCAATATGGACTCACTTACCATTATTTAATCATTATAAAAAATTAATAGTCACTATCCTCACTTATTATATACCAATAAACTCATTCAATGACAATCACTCTCATTTCTATGTCATCATAAATATATAAGCTATGACATCCAAATTCATCAACTATTTGACACCAAGATGCTGAAATCCAAAAAAGAATCATTGAAAGGATAAAGACCCTCATTATTCCATGCGGTCCTCTTGGTTTTTACTCACTAGAGAATCCATATCATTATACAATATATTCACAATCACACAAATTTACAACCCATTATAGTTGAGGAAATACCCATTTTTATTATTGGGCACAATATATAACTCAATACATCTCTAATTTATAGAATCCAATAACAATATCATTTTATTCCAATATCCATTTATGGTAAAAATTTGTGATCTAATTGAGATAACTATTTTGGTTTATTTTCAATCCACATGACCACCTAGTCATTTAATTCCACACATAAAAGACCTCATCTTCAACACATGTTTTACCATGGTTCTCTAGTTTATCTTTATAAATCCTTCCAAACAATTTACTGATTTATTTATTTTTTTCCAACATATCCCATCATATCAAATTTCATCAAAAATACCATCTACATTTCATTTAGTTATTTTTATATTGTTTATGGATCCATATTTTTATAGTTCATTTATTTATAAGGAGTCATAATTTGAGAAAAAATTATCCCTATGTGAAAATTACTTCTGTTCACATTTTATCTAAGTGGAAAGGCCTTACCATTAAGTTTTGAAGACAACAATTAATGGTTTATGAAGTTATAACATTGATTGGTGTACGATATAAATGTTGGTCTAATTTTTTTTCATATTTCATGATCTATTATTTCCACATGAATAATTACATTATGTATCAAAATATGAAAATTTATTAAACTCTAAAATTATGATAAATATAAGACTTGTGGATATATTAAATACTTTTGATTAATTATTACAGTAAATCCTTTTGTTCATAATTATAATTTACTATCATAAGAATCCCTAACAATCAAAAAATGAGAAATGTTAAGAATGTAGGAAATAAAAGAATTATTATTAGACTCTAATGTCATATAAACATGTAAATTCTTATGTTCTTATGTCTTACAAAAATAAATACTAATGTTGATAGATACCTTTATGTAAATATATGATATTTTATTAAAATTTCATTATTTCTATTGCCCATAAATTATATAAATATAATTCGAATTCAGCATTATGTTTTATCAAATTTAATTATTTATAAATAAAAAAATGATTGAGAAATTAAATTTTCTATTTTGATAAAGGGAAGAGATTATTAGAAGGCAGAATATTCATTAACAACATACCGTATTTTTTATTTTCCTAGATGGATTAACATATAAAGGTTAAGGGGAAAACATTATTTATAATATATTACTATTTAATAACTATTTTAATCCTATAAATAAGTCTTAATTGAGAAATAACAATGTGTTATGCATAATAAGACATTTTTAGGTGATCATAATTGATATAGAAAAACATTCATATATTATATTTTCAAAATATATTTTCTATGCATATATGAATTATTTTTTTGTTGTTTTATATTATAGACACCACAATATAAAATAAAAAACTTTTATAGATACCAAATTTCCTTAATTTTTTTGTTTGAGTGAGTTTTTTTCTCATCAATATATTGGTCCTTTCAACTGGGTGATAAACTGAGAATCTATTTATTTATCATTCATAGTAATATTTTTCTGTCATTATTATGAGTGTGAAATGTTCACAATTTTTTGTTCCAATTTTACTAGATGTATTTTTAGATATATATTGATGTTTTTTTAAGATAATTGTCTTTTGTTGTCCAAGGAATGAAACCACCTAAACAGTGTATTTTTTTGTTACTGGACTAACCATTGTTTTTATTATTTCAGACTCACAATGCTTAAAAATGTCCATGGGATTGGTAAGATGTTTTAAGATAGAAAAAGTTCATCCAAATCACTCTAGTTCTGGAATGAGGTAATGATTGTAACAAGTAAAAGAATCAAATTCTGTATATATCTGATATAAATATACAGATTTTATGCAGTTCAATAATTCAAAAAGAAAAATGTGTTATAAAAAAACCTTATGATGAATCTCTTATAAAGTAAAGGGGGAGTTCCTCGAATCATATTGAGGGATGAAAAAAAGATATATACTAAAAATTATGGGAAGTTTCAAAAAATTACATTAAATGTTAGATGATGTTGCAACTGATATTCAATGTATTCAAATTTAGGGGGAATTTATAATATAAGAAGATGTTTTTGGAAGAATAAATTTCTTATAGAAAATTATTTTAAGTGTCATTCCATTGGTATGAGACACCAAACATAGAAATTTTTATTGACAGATAAGGTTGATTGATACATGAAGATATGAAAATGCCCATTTTGTATCAGATCAATAAGACATAATATATAAATCATGGGAGAAAAAATTTGTGTATTTGAAGTTTATACGTATCCTAATAAGATAAGGATATTTATTTTTTAATAATTCTTGTCACTAACAACATTGGTCTATCAGATTTAGTGTGCCACTGATCCATCATAATTGGTTATGAAATTAATTCATATTATTGATATGTTTTTTATATCAGATGTATATTTTTATGGGAGGAAGAAATTTTTTTTGGGGATTGTTTGGGTCTAATTCGAAACAAAATAATTTGGCAGTTATTGGTAATAATGAATGTATAGATGAATAATCTAATCAAGTGGCCAACATGAAGAAAAAAGTACAAATAAATCAATAATATAGTTAACAATTTTCATCAAGAAAAATTGTTTATTTGTTTACATAACAATTCGGTAAAGAGTAAATAATAAATCTAATATGTTTTCCTTTTGGGTGATAAGGTAATTTATCTTTTAATATGTAATTTCAAATAGAACAAGTACCATAAGACTCATGATGACATTGTTTTTTTGTGTGATGATGATAGTGATCCATCATACATAGGCTGGAACATATAACATCATATAGACCATCAGCCTACGAAAATTTTAAAGGTCAATTTCGTTATTTTTGTCAATGTTTTATCAAGGGGATCATAGAGATGATTTTATAGGATGAAGAATGGTGTTATTATAATTATTTTGGTGTAGAGAAACATAATGAAGAATAATCCATGTCTATAATTAGGATGAAATTAGAATGAGTACATAGTTCTAAGGATAAAATGAGAAGACATTTTTTTTTCTAATGTTAGGTTTTTATCAATTGGTGTGGATCTGTTGGTGTGATGTAAGGAAATGAAGTATGTTCTATCATCATCATAATGATGAAATCATAATGGTGATTTGAATCAGGCTAAGGATATTTCAGAATGAATTATTTTACTTGAAGTTGTAAGAATATCATAGATGTTTTGGGATGAGTTGAAAATCATTGAATAAGTCAATGGAAATCCAAAATTCAAGTATAATTTATACTTTGTGAAAATATTGTTCAGAGAGATATGTTTTCATAATCTCACCCAATATATTTTTGTTCACCTATAAATGATGAATGTATATTATACATTCTAACATAAAAGTAATTAATACCAAAGATGGAGTGTGGGAAAATTCTAGATGGTATATATTTCCAAATCACTATTAAATAATTATGCCTTTTATAAAATAATAATAAATAAAAAAAGACAAGATCATAATCAATATTTCTAGAATTAGACCCAACAATCAGACAAGGGTTTTCAGGCTGAGAAAGAAGAAGTTTAAATTTGTTTTAGCCAAATTTTGATAGAGTATTATTATCATATAGAGAAATTGGACAGGGGAGATTAGATAGGGAAATTGGAATGAGGATTATTACAAAGTCCAAGATGATCTTTCTTTCTATTGTTTAAGAATGAGATGGATTTTTTTGAAGAAAATATTTTTGAATATAGATTAGAAAGAATAGTAAAATGGATCTTAACATGTGAAATTTTTTAATTACATTATTTTTTCAAGAAGGATCACTTGTACTATTGTATTGAACATAGTTCTACAAGAGTTGAAGTTCATATTCTAATCATTTATTCAACACAAAATTAATTATTTCTGGTGCATTTTGGGGTATTAAATTGTTTCCCTACTATAATATGTTCATAAATATTCTTGATTTGTAGTTAAACATTTCAATTATTGTGTTATCATTTATGTGTGTTTTTTATGTATTAACAATGGTTACAAATCTTTAGTATGATTTCAAGGTAGTTTTAGAAAGAAGTAAATATAAAATAAAATTATATAACTGGTTCACCACCCCTATCAATGATATATTCGTCCTATGAATAATTCTTGATTAGTTTCATATGTTGATTCCCTTCGTTTACTTGTTTGTAAGGATCTAAACAAGAATATGTGATGGGGAATCTAAATTTTGTGAACATTAATGGGATTTTGGACTTTTATGGAATTAAATATGATATATAGAAGGATGAAATGATATATCATCATTTTTTTATTGGGAATGATGTTCATGAAGATGTAACATATGAATTTACTGACATATATGATAATATTCCTCAAACATATATCGAAAAGAATAATCTTTGAAATGATGTAAGGGAAAAGAATGTATTAATCTCATCACTTCTTGAAAATGATTATTTAAGAGAGAATAGTGTTTCTGATACAAAATTTATACTAGATAAATTAATAAATATATATGATAGAAATAGAAAAGTGAAGAATGAAATGTTACAAAGCATTAGGTTAGAGTATAAAGAGAACAAGATTGTTGAATATGAATCATTCGGTGGATTCTTTACCCGGGTGATTGGCATTTTCAGCACTATCTTAAGTATTGGTGAAATGTTAAAAGATTATAATATTTTTTGAAATATCTTTAGAATTAATCGTGAATGGTTTGATGGTAATGTTTATGAATTGGATGATAGAGATCAAGAAATATTATCATTGGATGATTTTCATAGCACTATCACATCTTATGAAATGATAAGGAAAACAAATATGAACGATAAAACAAAATATGATATAGAAATTTATATTAATGCTACAAAGAATAAAAAGTCAAATATGATTCTTATTGAATAAATAATATGGTTAATTATATTCTAAAAGTGAGGTATGTAAAAAATCATAATTATATTTTTTCTATATTTTCTAAAATTGTGAAAAAAATGTATATGTAAATGAAAATGGGAAATTCTTGGGAAATGAATTGAATGTAGATATGTTGGGAAACATATGGCTAGTTTTCATCAAAGTAATGATGAAGAATATAGTGGGGATGATAGTAGAAGTCATAAATAATCATGGAATAAATAGAGTGATAAGGATAAATATTATTTAAATGGAATTGATAGAAAACTATCAAATTCAAAAAAGAGAAGTTTCTCATTTAAATATGAAGAATAGAAATATAGTGAAGATGAATCTGAAAATTCTATAAATAAATGTTTCAATAGTTAAAAATTATTATTTTAGGAGTAATGGTTTATAAAAAGAATAAACTCAGTTATAATTCCATTCAAAAAATGAATTAGAAGCATGTATGTGAAATATTGGGAGGCTTGAAAAAGAAATTAGGATGATTAAAATTGAATAACCTTAAATACAAAAATGAGTAATTTTTTCTTGAATATAATGTTACAATTCTTCGAAAAATAAATGATTTTACAAAATCTATTAAGAATGAAAATAATTTTAATAAACATATGGTAGTAATGATGAATGTAAAAATAAAAGAGTTGGAACTTATTTGAAAAAATATATTATAACGATAGAAATAGGGTTATAATTTCAATAATTCAATCACTGATGTTTGTGAATGATATAGAAAGGGTAAACCTCAATATTATAAAAAATATCTTCAATGGATGAGAAGAAAGTTGAAATTGTTTCTGAAAAGATGAAAGTGGTAAAAGTTATGTATGTGGTAAAGACCAAAAAAACATGGGAAGTTAGATGTTTCTAATATTCCTAAATATAAAAATGATTATATTAATTCCATTTTTGATAAGTATTAAATGAAAAAAAAGATTAAGAAGAATATTTTAGTTGATAATAGAAGTGTTGGAAATACAGAAATTTATGATAGAAAGATACCTCATAAAGAGGCGCAAAAATTCAGTAAAAATGGATGTTTTAAGATATTTCAGCTATTGAGGTGGATTCAAAAAAAAATGTGTCGGATCGACTGGAAGCATTACCACTATTCTATAAAATACATATGGAATGGTTTGAGGAGGAGTGAATCCACTTAATGGAAAAAGTCTGAGAATGATGTTCTGAATAAATCAAAAAAGGTTGGTGTAAAAATTGATACCAGATCCCTAATTTTGGAATCATTTTTTTGGAGATGTGAAAAACCTAGAAATCAGGAAAAATGATGTATTTTCTTACTATAATAATAAAAAAGGTTTTTAACAATTATCAGAATCCATATGTTATAAAATATAATAGGAAAGAAAAAGTTCTTTTTATCGAAATTGATCTCAAATCTATAAAATGATATTTACCATGGATATTGGATAACATGTGTTATTCCCATATGATAGGAGATAGAAAATTTCTTAATAATGTGAAACACTTCAATGGAAAAATAGGTATTTCAATAAAAAATGTTTTTTTGTGAAATGTGAAAAAGGTGGAATGATTGATACAAGATGCCAACATTGAAAATGTGACTTATTTAGAGTTGGTGAAAAAGAAAAATAATGTTACATAAGAATGGTGAAAGAAACTTTTTCAGAATAAATGGTTGTGATACATGTGTCAATGAAACATGTGAATGATTTCAATGGGATACAATGTTTGAAGAATTTTTTAAAAGACAAGAAGATGGGTGTTGTCCACCAAAATTTTTATGAAAGATATATTATAAATTTTGTGCATAAAGAAGTGGACATTTTTTTAAAATAACCCCAATAAATTATTCTTTATAATATCTGTGGAAAAATGAAAAACCCAGAAATCCATATAGATAAGTACATAATCAGATTCATTTATGACTTTAATCACATTATTTATGTCATGTATCTGAAACATAATTCATATACTAATGAAATGTTTAAATTTATTAGGAGGAAACCATATAATGAATGAGAGTATTCTGCAAAGATGTTGAGAATTGAAAATGGTGGTGAATAAATAATATATAATTTGAACGTCATCTTGAGAAGAATGGAATTTTGCATGATTTTGGTACGCTATTCACTCATTTAAAAAGGTTTTTTTATTTTAATAATAGAAGTTTGGTGGAATTTTTTCAAACTATATTACTTGAACTTATAATTTCTCAGTACTTTTAGTGGTATTCCATGAGAAATACTGTGTATAATGATAAAAAATGTTTCTATATTCCCTGATCATATATAACTCAATAAGAAATATTTTACAGGAAAACATTTAGTTTTAATCATTTAGAAGTTTTTGGGAGTCCATCCATTATAAGAAAGAAAAGTGGTAACCTCTGAGAGTTTTAGTTGAGTAGTAATGATTGATTTTTTCATGAATATAATCTTGTTATAAGAGGATATACATGTTTTAGTAGTAGGCTAGGATGATTATTTTACCACGTTTATGTTAATGTCTTTGAAAATGATGAGGAAGATAAACAAACTCATGTTCATATGGTAGATAAATAAGAAGAAATAATGTATGGTAAAAATATGGATAAGGATAGCAACAATGGTAATTCTACATAAGAAGAACAATCGGACAGAGCTATTTCTAGTGATAAATAGTAATCTCCAAAAAGTAATCCGAGGTTGTGGATGAAATTGGAAGATCAAAACATTACTCATTAACAACATCAGAAGGTTCAAAAGATGAGACAAAATATGAAAATGGATCTTTTTAGAATCTATAATGGATTTAGGATATGCATGAATAGATTGATCAAATTTAAATTAATTATACATGGGAACACTGACCTATTATATATAAATTTTTTTTTTTTACAAAATGGGGTTTTCAGAACAAGATGAATAAATATGATGAAGTGATAATAAAAAAATCAAGTGTAGTTTTGAAGGGTTACTCACAAATTGATGGAATTTAATTTGATGAAACTTTTTCTTAGGTGTCAAATTTAGAAACATATTAAATATTTAATTGTATTGAGACAGAATGAAGCTATAAACTATTTCTTGTGGTTATGAAATAATAATTTTTTAAAGGTGATCTTAATGAGGATGTTTACATTTAGCAATCGTGTCACTTTTCCTATTGTGAGAGATTAATATTATTTGTTCATGTTAATGAAATCCATGAAGAGGGATAAAACATGGTCTGAGGGGATGGTAATCCAAAATGGATACTTTCTTATTAGAGATGAGTTTTTATGAAAATAATAGTTGATAAAAATCTATATGTCAATGAATGTAATAATTTTTACTTCATCATAATTTTTTATATTGATGACATTATCCTTCCTGTTAGTGATGAAATATTTTGATAAATATTTTATGATGTGATGAAAATTTTGTATGATTTTCTATTATGGGAGAAATGAAATAATTTCTTGGGATACTACTTATACTAATAAAGAAACACATTTTCAATTTACAAAAAAATTATGAAATGGACACTCTTAATAAGTTCAGTATTCAAAATTCAAGACCATTATTCACACCAATTTAAATGGGATCTATGTTTACTAAAGAATTAGAAGTTATGGAATTTGATCAGAATGAGAATTGGAAGATGATAAGATGTTTTATGTATTTTAATTTTTCATGACCTATCATTGTTTATGTTGTCACCTTATATATCAGATTTCAGAGTTCTCTAAAAGAATCACATTTGTTGGATAAAAATATAATTCTCAAATACATAAAAGGAACATTAAATTTTGGAATCATGTATGATATCATAGATACTATTTTCCATTTTGGGTATTCATGTGATTATTTGGAAAGATATATAGACCATATAAGATCCACAACTTATGGATTTTTCTTAATGGGGGAAATTTCGTGTCATTTTTAATACAAAAAAACAAAATTATTTATCTCTTATCATAGATGACGATGAGTATGTTTCTTCTACTGCAGAAGCTACACAAATTATGAAAATGAGGACATAATTGGGTTATTTACATGTTAATGTGAATTTACCCTTACTCTTGGGTTGTGATAAGACGCTCGCCAACTTATGTGGGTTAAGACTTAGTTATAATATTTACATTTTGATATGAAGTTAACCTTCCTCTTTGGTTAGGATAATTAGATGACATAATCCTTAAAAAAATTTAAGGAAAAAATATTTCCAAAACATATTGATATAAAATATCATTTCATCATAGAGAATGCAGAGAATAATTAATTGAAGCTGGAGTATGTTCCTACATCAAAACAAATTTCCGAAATTATCACAAAACCTTATCAAAGGAACCTTTTTATAAGATGATTTTGAACATGGTCATCCACGTTATATCTCATAAACCTTGGGATTTCTATTCCTGTAACACCTCTCATATTGTATTTGGATAGTGTTGTCAAAGTGGAAGAATCATTTCACCAATCTGTCTGTTTTTATATGATAATCCTTTTAATGATGCATGTAAAAAGGGAGTAGTGGGTATGCTATGAGTTTAAAATTATACATGTGTTAACTATTATAACTATTTTTTATAGGTTATAGGAAATTTTTTCTATAGCAATGTGTGAGAATAAAAAATAAAATGTAAAGAAAAGATGAGGAGTTATTCGAAGTCAGTACTTTTGGACAACATGCTTTTGCTATCAACAAATTTTGTTTGCTAAAAATAGTTACCTGATGTAGGTTAAGAAATATTTATAAATAATATCTATATTTAAGATAAAATATTTAGAAATTTATGAATCATGGTTTATAACAAAATTCAATTGTATAGATTGTTTGGACAAAGTTGGATGGATATTGTTTTTGGAAACATAATGATTTTTTAAGAGATTTCACATATGTTGTAAAAGAAAATAAATCACTTAAACATTTTATTTTAGGGTTATTGGACATAAAATTGTTTTTAGGATTTCATAATCACAATTCCTAACAAATTCCATTAGATAGGGAAGTCATTATTTGGAAGAAAAGGTTCATAAAACTCCCCTTGGGTCTCAAACGAGGTTCAAATCGTAATATAGAAGGGTATCAGATTCTGTGCAGATCCAATAAAAATATGATGATACTATTCTATTTTATTATTCTTAAAAATTAGGTTTGTTTAAAAAAATATATGGTGAAGTACTTATAAAATAATGGTGGAGTTCTTCTAATCACATTGAGTGTTGTAAATAAGGTGTTTGATGTAAAGGAAGGTAAGATACAAAAGTATCCACCATAAGTCAGATGATACTGAATATGATCTTCAATGTATTCAAAGCCATGAGGAAGTTATAATTCAATAAGAATTTTGTAAAAGAATTAATATTCTAATGTCAAATATTTATTGTCTCAGTCCATCGGTGTGAGAACATCAGGCATAGAAATGTTTATTGGAAAAGATGGTTGATCAGAGTGTGATGACATGAAGTTGATGGTTTTCAATGAAAAAATGTGCCATAAATTAGAGTCAATTATAGAAATAATTTGAGTACTAGATTCTAAGTGGTATCATAATTAGTGAAGGAATGATATTGTTGAAGGAATTAATTCACGACCAACACTGGTCCATCAGACACATTGTGTCATCGATCCATAATATTGGGTTCTAAAAATGATTCATATTATTTATATATTTGTTATATTGGAAGTCAGGTTATGTTGAAGGAATAATTGTTTTGTGGTAAATTTTTGTGGGACCAATGAATGATAAAATAAATTTAATGTTATTGGGACTGATGAATGTAGATAATAATAAAAAAAATTGTGTGAAAAATGTGTAGAAGAAAAGCAGATATTATTCACCAATGTAGTGAAGCATTTTCATCAAGAAAAATTGTTGATTATTTTCCCTAAAAATTGGGTCATGAGAATATATGAATTGGATTATTTTTTCCTTTTGATAATGATATAATGTATCTTTTTATTATATATTCGTTTATTTTAAGATCCATAAAACAAGTGGTGACATAAATTGTTTGGGTGAAAGAGAAACTGATCTATCTGAAATCAGAAGGCCTTGATTACATCATCAAGACCATCATACTGGGAAATGATGAAAATATGATTTTCTTGTAGCATGTCATTGTGTAATCAAGGGGATAATAGTGTTTGTTGAATAAGAATAATGAATGGGTTGCTTATATTTTATTTGGTGTAGAGAAACGCAAAAGAGAATCTTCTATCTCCATCCTAATAGAGAAATCATAATGAGAAATTTTTTTAGGATAATAAAGAGTACAAATTTTTTATAGGTTTTCTTATTTTTTTAATTTGTTTAGATTTTTTAGTGCGGATAAAGATAATGGAAAATCTGTTTTCTTCATCATAATGATTAAAATAGATTAGGGAATCAGAATCAGACTAGAGTTTTCTAAGAAGGTATGAACTAAGATGAAGTGGTGAGAAGATTCTGTTTTATGTGTTAGTCATTAGCACATATCAATTTACATGGATTTATTTTATAATACATATGAATAAAACGTATAGTATTTTTTCTACATTATGAGTTAGAGTAAAAAATGAAATGTATGCAAATATTGTGTATTTATGAAGTGACTGTGATAGAGTTTTATAATCATGAATTCAATTCATTTTTCTCAAAACATGTCAATATACATAAATTATTTACCACAATGACACCATAATAATATTTTGTTTTTAAAAATAATAAAAATTACTAGAATAATTCTATTTGAATATAACATGCATACTCATTTTTTATAAGAATAAAAAAAATAGAAAATTCTATATGAAACATAGATTTATAATATGACCTATGTTTATTAAAACACCATAGAGATATGGAGTATTATAAAACTAATTTTTCGATACTTTAACATTTTTGGATTCACATTTTAAAAATTAAACACCATGAATTATCTTTTTAAGTTCAGTACAAAGGCTAATAATGGAATATACCAATGTTATTTTACTACTTCTAAATCCTAAAGACTTTTTGGAAAAAAATAATGGAATGGTAAAAAAATCTACTGAAGTAAAATTTTAAATATTTTATCAATCTAATAAATAAAAAGTTATCGATGAGTAATGTGAAACAATAGATAAAATGATAATTTAAACATTTTTTTATTATAAAAGGATGATGGAATAGAAAATGATCTTGAACATTCCAGTATAAAGAGAAAAAATATGACAAACATGAATGTATATTACCATGAAAGAATTGAACCCTTAAAATATATTCTAAAGATAAAAATATTTGATGATTTTATGAGGGAGTTATGTTTAATTAATTTGAAGAAAAAGTTTCTAAATTATATTATTTTAGACTACATATAGAACATAAAACAATAGAAATTGTTTTTTCTGATGATAGTTGGGTGGTTGAAATGATAGAATAATAAAACCAATTCTAGAGAAATATGGAATGAGATTTAGTTGAATGAAAATTTTCTTATCTCGTTATAAGAAATAAATGTGTATAGAAAGAAGAAGGATGATCATTTTGTAATCACCAGAAATAAGGCATGACTAGTTTACAAATGACATAAAAAAATATTGAAGAATTATGAGGAATTCCATTCCCCTGTTTATATGAAAGAATCCATTAAAATCCCTCTAACATATGCATCCTAAATTTATTTTAAATTATACAACATGTATGTTAAATCATTATTTCAAAATGGATTATAAATGAAGGATTTTTATGTTGAAAACCCTTGGGATTTTGAAAACCAGAATTTTTCAAATAATATTTTAAATCATACTAATGAATTGTATGGTCGTATATAATAATGTAGATCTTGGTTTGAAAATTTGACTACATTGATTTTGTCTAATTGTATTATTATGGGGTTGGGTGACCAAAAAAAATAAATAATACCTATAATAAGGACATTTTGATAGTTCAAATATATATTGATGGTACAATTTTTGGTTCAAAAAATAAAAAAATAGATAATGATATTCCAAATCATATTTAAATATAAATAATAATTAGCATAATTTGTGGTCTAAATTTAATTTTTGGTTTTCAGATTTACCAAAAATATTTTCATAATTTCTTAAATAAAACAAAATATTTTTATTACTTGATAAAGGTTTTATACCTGAAAAATGATACATATTCAACTCCAATGTGTTCTAGTATATAGCTAGACATGGATACAGATGTCCAACCTTTTAAAAAAATATATAAATAAACAGTTAAGAGAAAATTTTATTTAATTTTATATAGAACATATATTATATTTTTAGTGTTTATATAAGGTATATTTCAATTAAACCCAAAAGTGTCACATTTATATGATTATAAAAGTGTTTAAAATTACTCAGAAGGATCAATTTATCTATCCATTAATTTTTTTAAAAATTAGATTTTTTTAAATTTAATATTTTGATACTAACATTAGAGTATGTAGGTTTTATTAGAAGAGTAAATTTATAAAATTTCAATTTATACGAATATATTTAGTTTTATATATTTATAAGAAGAAATAATATATTGCATTATCAAATGATATGGTTGGGTACATTTCTACTGGTATTGTTCCCACATTTTTTGTAGATGATATACACCGATATGGATTGTGGGTTAAATTTTACTAATGTACCAATAAATGTTTACATAAATTATTATAATAATATTTAAAAAATAAAATAATCCATTTTAGATCAAAATATATTTTTATAAGGAATGTTTTCTAAAGGGATCACTCACAGAATGTGAGTTCCCAATAGAAATTATTTTTAATGATAACTATATTTTAGATGTATTAAAAAAATCCCTTATCAGTAGATATATTGTATATTATTAAAAAAGAGTTACAAATATTTTTATTTTAGGGAACATATCCTTGATTTTCTAATAAATTTTATAAATTATTTATAGGTTTTTCCATTTTTTCATTTATTTGAACAACATAAAACATAATATTTTGTTACTGTTTTATTATTTCTATTTACTAGTCACTTAATGTGATAAAAAATGGTTCTTTTATCTCTAATACATTTTAAGAAAAATCATATCCAGTATTAAAAACTATTCTCACAATATTCTCAAATTTTCTATCGCTCTACCTCTCTCTCACACCATTTTGATGCTTAACATCTTCCATTTCAAAATCTCTAATAAATTATGTGAATGGGGTAGTTTAATAGAAATAATGATTGAGTTAACATGATTTACATGAAAATAGATCCCAATGATAAGAACTAAGGATAATTTTTTAGAAGAGCTATAGATCTTGATAGATGATTATTGTGAATAAATTTATAACAAAATTCCACGTTTTTGAATAATTTAAATGGATTTTTGATAAGTGGAACTCTAAAACCATGTTTAATAACATGGTAATATAATTTTACAAGTATTCTCAACAAAAACACTCTCAACGTGAAGATGATATTCAGTTAGTTGTTAATAGAACTATATATTCTACTTTCTCCAAGGATATGGATAAAGATTTTCATATTCCATATAATCTAAGAAACCCATATGTGCATTGTATGATTATAATAACCTACAATCACAATAAAATTACTACTTCTAACCCAATGTTCAAAACTATAAATAAATCATGCCTCATCATACCCTGTAGGATTCTATCTTACAGTGGGGGTCTAAGGTGGTACTTTGGTGAGACTATACCCTTTTATCAGAGTGAATAACAAATAAAAAATTATAACTAGCAGTAGGGGTCTATTTTGGTGCTATAGTGAGACTATACCCCCATTATTAGAGGTCATAATAAAAATCAACGTCCATCTCAATGAAATTAATGTGGAAAAAATTAATATAAACGATTTTATAATAAATAATGTATAGTCGAAGGCCAGAACAACCATTCTATATATACATATTACTATCCATTGGGTTGGTGACCTATAAAATCTAGAATAAAAAAGAAATAAAAAATAGTGGGTCTATATAATCCTCAAGGCATACCTCCCCCCATATCTTATGTACACATATAAGCTATCCAACATGATCAACCACGGTCCATGACCCAACCCATTCCATCAAACAAGGGAACAATTACTTAGGTACCAGTGTGCACTTATGACCAAAGCATATTGTGTGAATAAAAATTGCTAGTGAACCACCAAAATGATTCCTTACTAACCATAAAATGATGTTATATATTCATGTTACATGTTTATATGAAATATATATACATGTAAATAAAATGTGGAAGTAAATAGCCACTACTATAACACACTGTGATTTGTGAATTATTTGTTTCAAATTATTTTAATCATTTGATATTTTTTATTTCATAAAACTCCAAATTTTTATTTTTTATAGAAAATCACTAATTGTGTTGTGAATTATACCCGATAAAAAGATAATATTTTACTCCATGCAACAATGAATTGGATTTCATTACATGCAACACTAAATTTCAACGAAAGAGAATTTTATAATTATAATTATTTAAGAGAATACTTATAACATATCCATTAAACATAGTAATATAAAAATCTACAAATAATACATAAATATAATTTATAATTATTTTATATAGATTAATCTTATTGATAATAAGAATTAAAATTCATAAAAAAATTATTTATATGTTTGAAAATATTATTTTATTAATTGAACTATTTTTTTTCTTTTGTGAACAATAATAAAATTAATGTTTTAAATTTTTATAAATTTAAATTGATAAAATAATATTTATTATTTAATTTGGAATATCTAAAATATTATTCGGTGAATTTTTTTACATTTATGAGAAATTTTATTTTTTTTAATTGTGAAAATAATGAATTTTAATTTAGAAATGACTGATATTTTAAATTTTATATAGTCAAATAGTATTTTATGTTTTTAAGACATAATTTATAAATTATAAACCTGTTATTCTAATGTTGGTCATTGGATTAATTTTTATATTTAATTTATATATAAAATCATAAGGAACATTTGTACATTCTCAAATTAAAAAACTGTTTTATCACAATGGGTTATTCTATGATGAAATATTTATGAATACTATATATTTACCAAATGTTATGATATGAATAAATTTTTAT
Organism: Viscum album; assembly: GCA_963277665.1. Taxonomy (NCBI): domain Eukaryota; kingdom Viridiplantae; phylum Streptophyta; class Magnoliopsida; order Santalales; family Viscaceae; genus Viscum; species Viscum album. The sequence goes on from OY728152.1 coordinate 2,094,408,302, forward strand.
GACACTCATTTAATCTCATGGGATATTATTTGATGTTTATGAAACCAAACTATTTTTTTCGTTCTTCATATCACGTATGTTTTATTATTTTGTGGCACATGTATGATTGATTTTATTATGTGAAAACTCTAACCTATATCTGACTCCAATTCATTTGTTAATGATAAATTGTATATGAGTTCAAGGGGTACATGGGTTGAATCCCAATACCTAAAATATGGAGGTAAAATATTTTTATCCCATTCTAAAAAATAAAAAGGGGCACTAGTTATAGACCAAGCCTAAAAGAAAGAGGGTACACGGGTTACAACCAAATTATTAAAGAAATAGAGTACCTGAGTTGAATACCCAGAATGAAATAAAGGGTTATAACAACGCTTCCCTTTATTTAATATTTATAAATGATTTATTATACAATAATTCACTTAATTAAACCTATAAGGTCCAGTGGTCCAGTGTCTTTGGGTCATAAGAACAATACATGACAACATATGACATACAATAACACATATTTATTGAAAAGTTCTTTTTATATGAAAACAACATTCCTTCATACAAAGAATTTATTTGGATAACATGAGGATATATATAAGACAAGGGTGAGTGATTAAAAAAATTAAAAAAGTATGTAAGTTATAACATGAAAAAAACAATACAAGTTAGGAAATAGACATATAAATGGATAATAAGAGAAACATAAACATAAAGTCATGATATAGCATGGTCATCATAACATGTAAATGTGTCAAAAACAAAAAAAAAACCAATTATTAACATACAATAATTAGGAAAACCCCCATCCCAAATTGAGGTAAAATTTCATATAAATGAATTATGCAGACCCCTAACCCAACACAATGTATCAAGATACTAAACATTACCCACTGCATATGAGTGCTATATAATTCTGAGTGCATCTTTCACTTTCACATCACTATCACGCTTATGTGTGCTACATAAATCATATAACATGAAATAATTAAACATAATTAATTATTAAATGATAAAGTAATTTTTAATAAATAAATTAATGTCTATAATTAATTATTATAAGTCCATAAAGGTGAAAACCCTTGATAGTGAAATGGGAATGGTATTAACTACACAATGATTTTGGCATGGAAAATCACAGTGCAATTTATGTAGCATAACAATATTAGATTGGGATTCAAAAATTGGGATGATGAGAGAGAAATGGGCCCTCTTCATTTATACATGAATTTTTTAGTATAAGTATTATATAAATATATGTTCTAATATGAGGAATTTGTAAATATAATGTGTAACATAATAAAGAAACTTGAAGAAAGATGAGGAATGAAATAACTCTTATAAAATTTCAGCATAGTAATAGGTGTAAATGGGATGGATTAATGAAAGAGTAAGGGGTATCTTATCATTCAAACATAATATGGGTAGTACAGGGGTGGGTCAAAAACATACCCCATAATTTTTAAATCAAAATAAAAGGGTGTCAAAATAGAAGGAATCTTGGATAAACATGGGAATGGACGAAAACCCTTACTTGTGTGTGTGAATTCAAAATATTAAAGAGGGAATTATTGAGAGATTGCAATGCCTTTGGAGGATTTTATAGAGGGGAGTACAGATTAAGGATGTTATCCTAGTATTTTAAGGGAACATAAATGGGATCTTGGGTTGGATTATATCAGAAATGAGAGGGGAATTTTTTAATAATTCACATACATAGGTTTTGGAATCTATATATTAAAATATTCAAAACCAAAAACCTTCCCATTATTCATCCCATGGTTTTATCCAAATAGAAGTGGAAAAAATTATTTAACAAAACCATGGGTAGAGGATATTAAATAAATATCCTTTCTTATGTAAAGGTGAGTCACATTATTAAAAAAATTAAAATAAAATGATTAAATATGTTATACATTTTGGAATTCTTACTAAGGAATTATAAAATAATTCAACTAAATCTACAATAAATTTATTATAATGTTAAAACATATATTTGGTCTATCTATTATTATCAATAACCATCTTATGAATAATAGTAAAAGCACACTGGTCCCCCATTAACACACTCAACTCCCTAATATCGAAATTCAAATATCATTTCCCATAGATTAATAGACATAAATGATAAACCAAATCTCATACTAGTCAAATCCATCTAGTAAACCCTCATTCCTCTAACTCATACAGAAAAATTCTATCAAAACCACTATAGACCCTCATATATATTATATGTCACTGTACATATACTACCCACACCAAGATCATCATTATACCACACATGTATATAATAATTTTATCTATATCCCATTATTTTATCCTCAAATTATTGTTCATATAGTTTGATCAAGTAGAGTTCTATAAATACTCTATCTGGAAAAATATAAGAAATTAATTTTTATTTATGCTTCTAGTTACAAAAAATCAATTTCCAAAACCACTTTCCAATAATTTATAATAACTCACATTAATGTGAACCTAAATACCAAATATTATTTCAATGTGAATTCCTTTTTCTGCCATTGAAAAACTACAAGAAAATATAATTTTTTTCAAGAATGTCAATGTTTATGAATGACATGTGAAACAAAATAACAATAATGATATAGTTAGTAAATAAATTTTCACATTCTAATTTCATTAAATAAAAAATAAAACATCCCATAAATGTTAAAAATAATCTTATATCTATTGACCATATAAAAATAGTAATAAAACTAAAAAATATATAATACAAGTTTGGAATTTCTATAGCCAAGTTCACATGATCAATAACTGAGCTAAATTATAACATTACCTTAGGAAAACCTCCCTATTTTCTAGTGGAATTAGTCTATCTGTAGGTGTCTGATAATACATGATTGGATAAATTTACATTTAGTACCATAATAAAATAGAATAGTAAAATTATATAAATTTCAATATAGAATTTAGAAATAATATTTTTATATAATTACTATAGAATACACCAAATAGAAAATAAAAAACACTATTATATAAAAAATGGAAATAATATAGGATATATAATAATATTGTAATTTTTGATCTCCTAATGGGATCATTATATACAATAACTGAGAAAAAAATATATAAAGACCTATAATATTACCTTCAAAATCACCTCAAACATATATCTATATCCAAATTGGGAACATCAAGCCTACTAACCTATATACGGGATAATGTTTCTTTCTACATACAAAAAATAAGGTATATACATTAACTAATGTGTATGAATTATATGTGAGAATTAAATTATATAGGGAATCTCCAATATAATATCAATTAATAACCACTGTATGTGTGAATAAAGTTATCAAATGAAATGAAAGATATAGAAAATTAACCCAAATAACAATTTTTAAACCATCATGTCCTTTGGAATCCACCCTAATAAATGACATATAAATGTTTTAAATACTATTTTTTTTTGTTCGAAAAAAAAACCAAGAATATAGTGAGTTGGTATTAAATGTACAAATATTACAATAATAAAACAAACTTAACATAAAATATAGTAAACCATCCCACCATACCTTAACCAATGATATAATCCCTAAGATAAAATTATTTCAATTTATCTAAAAATCATACACATCCATATTTATTGTTGGTATTAGACATAAAGAATTAATAATTTACCATATTTCTATTGGTATAACATCTATCCTTACTGAAAAATACATTGGGATCCCAATAATAAAACTTATAATAAAATTCTTAGTTGGTACAAAATCTAATTAACATATATGAACAATCATAGTATGTACAAAATCCAATTTTCAAATAGTATAAGTTACTATAATATCCATACTGGATACATGAAATGTATCATTTTCTATAACTACTAACACAAATAAAACAATAGTCCTAGATTATATAGTATCCAAACCATACTAATCAACTTCACTATAAAAACATTTAACAGATTTCACATGGAAGAGTCACCATGTAAACCCCTCATTACTATTCTATTTTTAAAACACACATAAACAACCATTTGTTAGGTTACACCAATAAGTTACCATTCTATAATTATGCTATTATATATAATTGAAATCATTTCAATCTCACATTTCACCTCTCATTTGGTGACATATCCTCATATATTTATAATAGCATATCCGAAAAAATGTAACCATGGAGAAAATATCCCTGATAGAAAAATCTCTAAAACACCCTTATCAAAACACCAATTTTTAATCAAATTTAATACCAAGAGTCCATTATTAATAACCAAACTCAAACCCCTTTGGTTATCCCTTTTATATAATTAGCATTATAGTAAACTTCCAAAGGAACATTGAACATGGGTAACCTATAAACCATTAATATTAATAGAACACCATGTCCCCTCATAGAATAAAATCCCATGTTGCTTGATTAAATACCCATGTTTTGACACCCGTCCTTGTTCCTCACTACATATCACCCAAAATATTTAACATAACATGGTCATAGAGAAATGGAAAATATAAGGAAATATTTTTGGGGTCACTACCATAACCCATAATTTTCAAAAACGGTATCATATATATCGATTCCTTTAATATTCCAGTTGTTTTTAAAGAAATACACTTTCCCATATCTATATTATACAGAATATATTAAATTACATATAAATAATTTAATATTTTTCACTACCTACACGTTATTTCAAGTATGCCCTCTATATTCAGTAATTTTTTCCATATTATTCTTGGTTGACCACTCAATAAAGATAATTCTTACCATTATTATTGTTTCCAAGCCACAAAATCAATCAAAGATCTAATAATTATAAATATATAAAACTTATAAATATATTAATTATTTAATCTATAATAATTTTATTTATATGTGAATAAATAAAACACACTCAATGGTCTACCATGGTTAAAAAATCATATTATGGAGTGAAAACTACCTCTAAAATGAATCTTAACCTTAAATGACTAATATTCATAATATCCAAGATAATGAGAACAATTAAATTCATCCTGATTTGATGGAAACCCCAAAATCAATAAGTGTCATAAATCTACCACAATGTCATGTAATTACAACTTTCTACTATTCCCAATATTCCATATCAAATCCAAAATAAATCTATCTTATTATGTTTTGATTCTGTCATTCATTAATGGAATTAAATTTTTGAATACCTAATTCAAGCTATTGTAATTCAAGGGTTGAAGAGTTAGAAAACATAAGGGAGAATAAACTCTCTAAACAAAGGTGCCAAAAACCCCTAAACCCACTTATATGAACCACAATCAAGGGAAGAGGAAGAGGAGACTATTGTGTGGATGAACCCCTAGTTCAGATTATTTATTGGGATATTCCATGAGATATTTTACAAAATAAACCCCCAAAATTCCAAAAATATACCAACTTAAGTAATATGTCATAAAACTAAAAATAAAGGATGTGACATGGATAATGGTGTAACACTCAGTTTAAACTATTAATAGGTTTCCAGTGGCTTCATACTACTACCGAAAAACTAGAACACTTTACCCAATTAATTAATATATAATTCCCCAATTTTCTTTCCAATATCGAACATAAAAATTTATAAAAAATAATTAAAATAGTTGTTCAAAATCTAAAAAACCTAGAATATTTCCAAAAAAATTAAAATGACCAATTTACCAATTCAATTGTAACCCAATGTCTCTATTGCTCACTCGACACATTATGATGCAATTTATTTCAAAAAACACGGTTTCCCAATATATATTAGATAATATCATAAAATTAATTTAGAATTAATCAATGAAATCTAAAAACCATTGTCCTTGAAGCGGTTTACTCAACATTCTCTAATGAAAGTAATTTTGTGTCCAATATCTCCCTCAAATTATTCTTTTAACTTCCAATCAAGTCTATCAATATAAGAGCTTTAAATTAGGTTATAAATTTATGTTCAAAAAACCTAAAAATCCTCATCCTTTATATAATAATATAAATATATCATTCCCACCCATTCTTTTTACGATTGAAATATTTTAACTAATTTTTTAAAAACACTTCAATTTTTTTTCTAAAACATTAATAATAAGAATAATGTCCTTATTTATTGCATGTATTCAAAAAATATTATATTTTCTTGATTTATTTAGTTTCAATATAAGTGTATATCATATAAAATCTATAATATAAATACAATTTAACCTTGTACCTAATATATACTATTTAAAAAATAACTATTGTAAAGTATAAATACCATTATTATAGTAATTTATATAAAATTAAGACCACAAATAAGGATAAGAATACATGTGTGGTATGGATACACATAAATAATTAAATATCTTCAACACTAAATTAGTGATATCCTTACATCACATTTTCTTGACAATAGCTTGAATAAAATTTGTTTTTATCATTATTGAAAGTATATAATTTGGTGCATTTTTTTAAATATATAATCTTGGCATTTATTAATCTTCTATCCCATTAGTGTAATAATTATGTGTAAATTTTTTTTAATTCTAAATTACTAGAAAATAAATTTCAATACACATTTAATGATACAAATGTAACACTAATTAATATACTCATTTATCAATTCACCAACTAGAATTGATGACCCAAAGAATCAATCAAATAATTACAATAGATATTTATATGAAATAGTAGTAAAGCATTATACACATATCATATATCGGGATAAATATCCTTATGAAATAAAAATAGAACCTATAATTTATAACACCAACATATTTTTCCTTCTTCTAAAGGAAATAGAAATTTTTAAACACTCATAATGACGTAAATTATGTGGTTTAAAAGGAAAATAAAAAATGATATTAAATATTTGAAATGCGTAAATCATAATTTAATCTCTTTAAACATTTCAACTATAGTTTAATGAGATTATATAAAAAATTGAAAAATACTAATGAATTATTATTCATAATTAGTTTCACATGATATTTGGAATGATTATTAAAAATGATGGGATGTTATGAAATTTGAAAAAGAACATAATTGAGATAAATAGAAGTACATAATTCATGTTAAATTAATATAACATAATTATTGATATGTATTTGGTTATATTATATAAACAATAGAACCAAAAGATTCTTTCACTTCAATAATGGTTTTTGAATAAAATAAAAACAATAAAAATGAAAATGCATGATATATACATCATCTCATTGCACAATATTTTTTTTAAATAACATAATTTTTTTATAAAGAGACACATTATCCCATTAATGGTGAAATTATATTTTGGTATTTAATTATTCTTATAATAGATAAAATGGATGAAATTCATATTATGGATTTTGTTACATCTTCTTTTATTCTCTTGATAGAAGTATGTATATGATAATTCCAAAGGATTAGAACATCTCAAAAGTACTGAAATAAATTTCCACAGACTAATATTATTTTAAATTGAAAAAAATTAATTTATGGTTAAAATAAATGTTGGCACATTTAACACACTATCTTATGGAAATATTAATTGAATAAAGGATGTTAACATGATATCATATTCCCATGTAATTTCCATAAAAGAAGAATATTTTGACATATATTTTTTCTTTTCAATGAAAATGAATGTAATAGATTTAGGACACTTGAATATATCAATGACCTAATGAGATACCTAATGGGAGAATTCGTAAAGAACGACTTGGGGAGATGCTAAATATAGTATTGGTTTGTAAATTAAAAATATTCCAAGTATCATAAATTTGAATTTGATAATTCAAACATACAATTTTCCAAAACTCTAGAATATCGATAAATTGAATTCTTTCAATAAATGAATGGGAAAAAAATAAATCATAGAAAACTAATTTGTAACAATTAAGAAAAATTAATAGTTGGGTATTCCATTGATATTATACCTTATTATTACATTAATTGTTTTATATAATTCAAATTTTACTCAACCGGATATAGAATTTCTTATTTGTATATTTCGTAGATTTATATAAACCTATTCATGAATTCATAGCAATGGAATTATAAATAATAGTCATTATCTTATTAGAAATATTGTTTTGGTATTATTTTTAATGTCAATTTTATTTAGATCATTTAAAATATAAAAATTTTTCTTTATATCTTTCGACATGTTACACCAAATATTAAAATCTAGAATGCATTAAGAGTACATTATTGATTATTCTATACATAAAACTATCATTGTAATCCCTGAATAATTACTTTCATTAAACGGTAATGAATTAATATAAGTTTATATTGAAAAACCCATTTTTAATAAATGTTTTTTTCTTTATAATATATAATATCTTTTAAAAATATATATTTTAAAATTTTACAAATTAAATTTGATAAATTTAAATTCCTTTCTTAATTTTTGGAAACTATGTAATCTTAAAATTTTTTGAAAATAATTAATTTTTATGTGAATAGTGAAAACACCAATTTTATTAATCTCATCAATTTTATAAATCAATTGAATTATATAAACAAATTTAATGTTATATAAATATTTTCCATATTAAATGATATATTATAAATTATGATATATTATATTAAAATATTGTGTAGAATTTATGAGCTTATGTTCATTATTTTGAATGTTTATATAAAAATTCAATGACTACTATTTTAAAAACAAATTGAGTAATTAATTATAACATGACAAAATAAAGTGCTTTATTTATATTATTTTTAAGTAAATAATTTTTTATTAATAATTATAATTTTAAATTAATTGGAATCAATATAATTGATAAATATTTACTAATAAAAAATTTTTGGTTTAAAATAAACTATTATTAACAAATATTTATTTTGCATTATATAAAATTACTCTATGATTAATTTTCCTACACACAAAAAGTTAATTTGATAATGATGTCATCTTATATTATGTAATATTTTTAGTTACTATTTAATATTCTAAATTACTTTTTTATATAAAATATTTAGATTCTAAATATTAATGCTATTTTCCATAATAATTGTGAAACTATTATTTTAAAATTATTAATTCATTAGAATAAAAAATTGTATCAAATAAATTAAAATTAAATTAATTAATTATTAAATTTTATATAATGTATTAATATATATATATATATATATTATAAAGACCATTATTTGGTAATCATTATTAAATATGATTAAAAATTCAAATTAGCCAAAATTCATGTTTACTAAATCCATTTTTCTTCATGTTAGCAATTTAAAAAAAATATGTTTCAAATAAATTGAAATGGAATTAATGAAAATATATGTTAACTTCAGTTAAACCTAAAAAATATCTAGTTATAAGTGTTATGTTATATGTTTAATAAAATATAAAATCACATAGATAAAAACAACTTCCCTAGTTTAAAAGAATAATTATAAAATATGGGTAATTAATCATTAAATCCCTATATAATGATTAAAACATGTGAATAGACACATTTTTCTTCCATTATTGTCCCAAATACACATTACACATAGTAATTTCTATTCTTTGTAGCTGTTTAACTTGGAAATGTAACATGGAATTGTTGAAAAATTACGAGTGTTTCAAAAAGCGATCATTTTCTTTAATTTGAAAATGTTACTATTACAACCATGAAATCATTAAATATATTAATAATAAAACCATTTAACTATTATTTATTTTTTCAAAAGTTATCCTTCTAATATAGAAATATGACCCCATCAACTCATAGATAGCCTAATGCCTTTAAACGCATGAGATCATCCACGGGGAAAATCATGTCTCCATTGTAAGAATTATCTCCTATAAAGATTTTATTATTAATATTACTTATAAGAATATATTTTCACCATAATATGATTAAAACCTATGTATAATTATTAAGATAATAATTTTTTTATTAGTTTTAAATCATATATTTAATAATTTTCATCCAAATAAAAAGAAAAAAATAATATCATAAGTTCATAGGGAGGACTACAACATCCAAAACGTGACATATTTTTTATTATCTATTTTAATGGATGTTAATAATGGTAGAAATAATTTTTAAATATGATATATTTAATTTAATAAATTTAATAATATTTAAAATTAATATCCACTTTCAACACTTATAATGGATTGCGAAATTGGTACACTATTTGTGTGTCTATGCATATTAATGCCTCCATGATGAAACAATTTTAATATTTAAGTTAGGTTTTCGAAAATTGTCCTTAAATATTAAAATTTCTTTCACCATTATAAAAAATAGAATAATTTCATTATAATTATGTTATATGAATGTTATGTAAAAAGGAACACCTCTTTTAAAATATTTTCCAATAATGTTGGTGTATGTTAATGTTTAGGTCGATTTATCATTCTATACAAACAATGATTCAAAATATTACTATAGGTGACAATGGTAACATGAAAAATAATATAATTATAACTTATTATTTGAATATTTATTAGAATACGGTTCTATAAATAATTTTTATCTAATTAGTTTTTTAACAATGTAACATTTGTTTTCCACAAATTACTAAAATAAGAAATTATTAAATATGTTTTTTAACATGGGATATAGTAAAGGAATATGGGATGAAATAAGAAATTTTTAAAACAATATAATTTATAAATTAAATATTCTTAAATTATGTATCAACAGTGAAATTTTAATCATATTATGGTTTATGATATAAAAAGTTTTAAAAAAGAAAAAAAATAGTTAAATTCTTTTACACCCAATAGTCATAATAATCTATATCTAATTAATATTATATACTTGGTTAGTAATATTTTGATTGAGGTAATAAAATAAGTAATTAGGCTATAGTTTTTAATATACTATGTTAGAGTGTTATCAACAAAGCAAGGATGAAATATAAAGGTTTGTTGTCTCATGTTCACATTCATTATGGTCTAATTTATGGTTTTGTATCTATTAATCATTGATGTGGTATATATACTACCCAAATAACCTAATTAATAATTAATAATAGTTTTCATTTAGGAAAATAATATTATTTCCTAATCTAACCTATACATTATTTTAATCCATTCACTTTTCAATTTGTAAAGGTTTCATAGTCACAAATATGAATCCCTTCCGAATGATTATTCTAGACACCATATATCCATTAAAATGGTTTAAGAATAACACTATTATCTTTTTTTATCATGATTGTTCTATATTTAATGTTATTTAATGTTATATATCTCATGTATTTTCAATTCAGATTTCCAAATGTATTATCATGTTTCCATGACTCGAATCTCTTCATAAAATCATAACTACTCTTTTGTGACTATAGTATTTAATGATTAATCTTTTTTAACCTATGGTGATGTTATATATTATTTATATCTTCTATTATGGGGAATTTTATTACCATTAACAATAAATAAATCATTTTTTATATGTCATAAAAAATAAATGTGCAACATTAGTTAAATTAACTCCAATTCTTACATGTGGATATGTTATTCTATGACCAAATTTAATAACCCATATATTTCATAATCTATTACTCTAAAAATAATATTTATTTTTATATTAATTTTATAATTATTTATCCATTTTCAAAACTTATATTAAATAATCTTATAAATATGTGGTTTTTTCAATAAGGGTATTTCAATGTACACAAAATGGGGTTTCCATTAATTAAATTTTTAAAAGGGTTATAATTTTGTCGACATTTCATATTAAAAACCTTTATGTAATTTTTCATTATTAAATATTATTTTAATGTTTAGATTTTTTATATGTATTTTAACTCCAAAAAATTTTAAAAAATTATAATTAGTATTTTTAAAGTAAATATTTTCAATGTATTTTCACTTTACATTTTTAAATCCTTTGTGTATTTCATAGATATTTGATTTGAAATGAATTAAAATATTTTAAAAAAATATTCTTATTTCCCATTATCAATGAATTATTAAATGTATTATGGACATGTTAATTCATTGTAATTTATTTTTGGTGTATTAATTATCAAATGAAGATCATTTTCCAAATATATTTTCACGGAAATAATGTTCTAGTTTTTTACATATGGGGAAAAAGGATTTTAATTAAATTATATTTTTTATAACGTATTTCTTTTATTTTTATTAAAATGGTTACTTTCATATTACAGACTCGTAACAATGAAATTTTCACTACTAAAATGATATATTTCCAAAAATAAATTTTTATGATTTATTTTTGTTATCATAATATGAAATTTTTTTATAGAGATATATTTTTGGTCCCATAAAATGATATGCTTTAATTATATCATTATTTCAGGAGGTCGTGATTTTAGTATCAATAGATTCATTTTATGACACTGTTCATATATTTTGTGATTACTAATAGATTTCAATTAATTTTTTATAAAAAATTATGGATTTCCATTGGTATATTTTATAAATACCATTTTATTTACATGGTTTATTTATTTGTTGATTTGGAAACTTATTGAAACCCAATTCATTTATATTGGTTATTTTATGATTAGATGAATTTCATCATGTGGAACATGAATTTATGAATTATGAAAAGGTTGAGAGATATACCTTTATAAAATTCATTATAGATGGTCTAATATCTCATAAGATTAAACTTTTACATGAATATGATTAAAAAATTAAAGGATCAAAATAGCAGAGAGTGTTGGAATGTATCTCTTCTCAAAATATTATGAGTGAATGTGTTGCAAGGTAGCAAGGTTTATAAATATAAGAAATCCTTTATTTGAGATTTTTCCACTTCAATAATAAAGTCATGTCTTGTGTTATGTGCTTCGTTTTTTATTTCCTCATTCCACATTAAATGTGATATTGTTTTTATATGTTAAACTTATTTGTTTATTATTATTCATTTTTGTTCTCATGTTGAAGATGTTTTTTCTTACATAGTCTTTCAATATTATTTTTCTCTATGCATTGTTTCCATTATCATGTTATTCCTTATTTAAAATCTGAGCCCATCACTCTCCTATGTTTGAATAACTAGGTTATGAAGATGATTGTATCATTTTAGAATTCTATAAAGGTTTTAGAGGATCTCATTATATAAACTTTTTTAGAGTGTAATAATATAATATGATAATGTAACTAGTATCCAATAAAATAATCATTTGGTATTTTGGTTTTCCAATAATTATGAGATGTTTTATAAAAAAAACCCAAGACTATTGTACTATTTATTTCGGGTTTGACTCATGTCACATCAGTTGGCATAATAGTAGGTTTTTTATATTTTTTAAACATTTGTAGATAATTTTGGGGATTAGTTAAGCTAACTTTTATATTAGTCTTATAGAGCCTTAGTAAAAACACTAGAGTTGAGTCTATATTTATGATATTATACTAAATTTTTTTTAAATAATTAGTAAGTGGTTATAAAAAAAATAAATCCCCATCTAGATACTGAAATGTGGATGCGGCTATAACATTGATACACCTAAGGGTAATATATCCAAAAATGGTTTTTTGGGAATTGACACGATCATCAGCCTAATTTAAAATGATTGGAAATAAGACTATGCACCTAGCCATTAATTTTTTTTGGATAAAATTTGGTTTATCATATTCTTCTTATATATAACAACCCATGATTCCACTATACATTTTCCCTTTGAATAATTCAATATCTTGTGTTGTTCGCAACTTGGAGTTTTAACCCCCCACAACCAATCAAAGTTACCGTTATGAATAGTAATAACGTCTTTGTAAAATTTTATAAAATTTAATTTTTAAAATGGACTTCATTTATGAATTTTTAATATCAAAAATAGCTTAGGGTTTTTTTGGTATTTTTTTGAAAACATTCATGTTTTCATGAATAGTGAAAAACACAGTGTTATTATTTAAAACTATGTTTTTATTTTAATAATAAATTATTTTATTTAGATTTATATTAGGTAATAATAGATACATAATACCTATAAATGTTCAATTTAATTCATTGGAGTAATTTTATAATAATATTAGATATATAAATTTTATTGAACATTTTACCATCTTTTACCCACCTTCAAGGAGCATTTGCAAATTTGCATAAAACATAATTTTACCACTTCTTTGAGTTGAATTTCAAAAATCAAAGAGTCACGATTGACATCAATAATTAAAATTTGGTTCAATAAGATGAAAATAATATTTTTGTGAATAGTAACTTATGACTCTTATTTACCACCGTTAAAAGTAAATAGGGTAATTAAAGCCAAAAATGATATTATAATTATTCTAACACATATCCTAATTCTATTGGATAATTTTATTTCTCCCAAAATAAACATTAGTAATAAAATAAGATTCTTTTGGTCTATATGGATTAGATTAAGACATTTATTATTATTTTATTTCAACAATAGTTAAAAGTGTTAAATTCAATGTCTAATAACTAAAACATTTTTAATATAGGGTTTTATAAAAGGTAAATTAATATATATATATTTATTAGAAAGGAAAAAATATTTCCTAAATAATGCTATTTTAATTACAATTTTTAGACATTATAAAATTTTATTTATTTATGATACAATTATGACGCACTAATTACCTTATTAATGAAAGATTAAAATAATTGATATTAAAAATATAACAAATAAATGAAAATTGAGACTTCTATTGAATTCCACTAATTATATAGGTTAATATGAAATGTTAGGTTTGATTAAATGTTTTTTTATGTAATAAAGTTTTTATGACTTTCACAAAAACAAAATACCAAATAGCGTCAAAATTGACCTAAATAAGTTTATAAAACTAATACTATATTATTAATTGAGATAATATTACTAATATTATAAGGTTCTTTTGAAGGAAATATAAATGTTTAGATATATAAATATCGAACCACATGGGTTTATCTTGGATTTTAATTATAATATTATTAATCGTTTATTATAATAATACAAGAATACATGGTAAAAGTTAAACTATTTGTCTAAGAGTTAAATATAAAAGATAAGGATAATAAAATGACCTATACATATATAAAACCTATTGGTTGAGAGGTTTGAGACCCATCCCAAGCATATCCTCGAAATAAAACTTTTTGAATCCATTATAAATATAATATGATCTTATAATAAAATAATATTTAAAGTATTTCCAAAAGTGACACCCACCTCTCTTATAAAAGGGAACTTCCCCTTCTCTCAAAATAAAACCTGCAATTCCATTTTTATGAGCCAAAAAAACTCAAATATCCTCCCAAATACCCTCTATTCAACCTAGAGGCCTTACTTTGATCATAAAACTAACCTAAATACCCCTTTTGATCAACCCAAAATGAAACACCCGAAGAAGAGGTAATAATTTCACCAAATCATTCAAAGATACATTCCTCTTCCACTACCACATTCTTTGTTGTTTCCATAAAAAAATTAAAAATTTGGTACCTTTTACATAATGTGGTGTTATTATAAATATGGTACACCCATATTCATTATTCTTTAATCCTATTAATGACATCCCACCATATGTGCATATGTATGGTTTACCGACTCCACATCGAGGTATAGTTTGTTATTCAAACACTTCATTATCTTGATGGGTATAATAATAAGTATTAATGACGTAAATTTATATTTTATCTTTTTAATTATTCTGAATATATGATATTACATAAAATTACATACGATTTCACAATAAATATAATGATATTGTCGCTCATGTATACGTATGGATTACCATCTCCACAAACGTGATAAGATTCATTCCCCATCATAATCATTGAAGAATAATTTTTATTTTATTATTAAAAATAATGTTTAATAACTAAATATCATTATTTATATGAATCAAATACATCCTATCCATAACAAACATTCCTTACATAACTAAGCATATAAAAGAAAATGAATCAGTTTACTCCCGAAACAATGATACTACCGAAATATTATTAACAAAGTGATATTAAAAGATCATATACGATATCATGTTTTTTATGTGGTTATTATATAATTTAATAACAATTATTTAACTATTATACAGGAGGATAAATTCTCCTCGACCAAGGAAATGTACATTTTAAGAGTTAATTCTACAATCTCTTCATTATCTGTGGTTTTTTATACGCGATTATCTATTGGGACCTCATTATCATTCTCATCCATATTTCATAAAAATTTATTTTGAAACATATTTAATATTTCCTATACTATGGGTTAAATTCATTTTTACCCTTCTATGACTTTTTATAAAATGTTTATAATGGAATATTTCACTCCATTTCCAAACAAAGTCCTTCACGACATTTTCAAAAAAATGAAGGAAATTGTGTATTTTAACTTATATGGAGAGTGTGGATACTTTAGGCTATTATAAAATCTTCAAAGCTTCCTTTTACAAGCCTATAAAAATATATTCAAAATAAATGTTTTCATTTATTATTTTCTGAATTTTATATGATTTCAAAATAAGAAGATATATTACACTCAAATAATTTAATTTCATATATGTCAACAACCTTTGATGGATTTTAAACATGTATGAAGTTGATTAATTATGATAAAATCATCCATATTGAACTAAAGTTTATGTGATATGTTTAACTATTGATCTGTTTTATTTATACAAATCATGGTTCATAGTCAAAGTATTAACATTTGGTATTCTAGTTCTAATATGAATGTTTATGTTATGTTTTAACCTTTTAACATGAGGAATGCATTGGACTTAGTAAGTGATGGGTGGAGCCCACTATAACTCATCTATGTATCAGTAGGTCTCATGAGACAAACTAGTGTCTTAGAAAAAAGCCTTGATAAAATATTATTTGTTGTCTTCAAATGAGGCATTTACTAAGTTGTTTTGATGTATGAAATTATGCATTTGATCAATATGAAATTGGCAATTGATATTGCATGTTATTATTTGACTAGTCGAATATCCTTGTGCATACTTAAATGGAATTATTCAATTTATCTTTAACATATTATGCTAAATATTACATCTGAAAGTCTTGTGTTTTAGTCCAATACATTTCTTTAAAAGTTTATGCTTATTTATGAATGTTTCTACTATATTGTTATCCTTAATGATCACTTGATCTCACCTCTTTCTATGTTTTATTTTTCCCGGGATTCAAAAAGTGTATTATTACTGACCTACAGGGATAGTCTAAGGGAGATGAATGTGTTAAAAGGAGACACAATGTTTCTGTTTTTAATTTCATAATGTAATGTAAAACATATGTTTGTGTCTAGCCCTTTCAAGGCTACTAAACTGATCGGTCATTCAGGATTTGATCCCTTGTGATCATGAAAATGTTTTGTAATAATGCAACAACTTTGGGTAACTAGGGTCGAGGCATTACAGTTGGTATAAAAGGTAGTTATATACAATCCTTGGAAGCTGTATTTAGAAAAATTATTATCATAGAACATTACCTTAAGATAGTCATTGAGGTTTACTATATATGAACTTCCTTGAATTTTGGTAATGTAGTGATTTTGTGGGTTTTCCAAGAAATATATCCCTGTTTGGATACGATTAGGTAGTGTCGGCTTAGGCGCAGATGTTCCTTAGAGTGAAAACTCCGACAAGAGTTTTGGGGTTTGACTTGGGGTATCATTGTTCACGACAACGGGCCTTACTGCACTTTTGTTTACGACACTCCTAAGGGATATTCTTAGGATAATTCACATTTTCATTACAAACCATAATAAAGTATTTATGAGTATATACCTCATTAGAGAATTTTTTTTATGATTATGGATTATATCCATAAATTTTTCAATTTATGTTAAGTGTTTTACATATTTGGAATTATGTATTGTAATTCATAAACTAATATAGTGAATTTAATTTGTTAGAATTGGAAAATAGTGGAAGGAATGGTAACCATATCAATGCATGAAATACATGTAGGGATTTCCCTCCTACTCAAGATAATCATAGTGGAGCTAGGGATGAAAATGGTGCTGATAATCTTATCAACATAGTGGGACAACTCACTCAAGTTATGAATAATAACCTTACCCGTATAGAGCATCCTAATCCACAATGCGAAGGATCAGGGTTAGATCGCATCATAATGCATCAACCAACTATATTTAATGGGACTAAAAATCCATTTTTAGTAGATCAATGTATATATTCTTTAGAAAAAATATTTCAAGCTTCGGGGAGTATCGAAATGGAAAAAGATGTTAGGGAAGTTTATCACCCCACAAGAGTTGCAGATCAATGGTTGTCATAAATTCAAATCACAAAGGAAGATGAAAAAGAATAAAATATATAATGGAGGGAGATTAAAGACATTTTCTTTGAAAAATACATTCCTTGTGACTATCGAGTGGATATGGAAAGAAAATTTCAAAGTATGAGGAATAAGGAGGATGAGAATGTCACAAAGTATGTGGCTAACAATATATGGTTAACATGGAATGCTCTAGATTATATATATATCCCATGGTGTAAGATTTATCAATTCATTGATGGGTTAAAATGATTTCATCAACGAGGATTAGATTCATAATACTTTTCATCATACAAATATATTTTTTAATGTGTTATCCAGAAATAAAATGAATTCTATAAGTCTTAATACATTAAACCAAAGCAAGAGAAGAAGAGATCTACTGAATAATATAAAAATGGAAATAAGGGAAAGAATGGGATAGTTTAAGATCAATCCTGCATTAAATGTGGGAATAGACACCCAGGTACTTTTTTGAAGGGAATGGGAGTCTGTTACAACTGTGGTGAAAAAGGACACCAAGCTCTTAATTTCAAGGGAAAGAAAGAGACTATCAATGTTGAATGAAATAATTATAGAGAAAAGGGGAATTATGCAAATTAATTTCTGATGCTCCAAGAAATATTACCTCAAAAAAGGCCAACAGAGCAATTCCAAGCTTATAAAATCAATACTACTGATGTTGAAGCATCTAAAGACTTAGTGATAGGTGATTTAATATTTTTATCAAGTATAGACAATGATTTATTTTATTCTCGATCATAGAATTGTTTCATATCTTCCTAGTTTTCTACGAAATTTAGATAATTCAAATTTGATTTGACAAGGGTGTTTTCAGTCAAAACACATGAGGGAACTATCAAAGAAACAATTTTTTATGAATCAGTTCCCATTAAGGAATATAAATTTTCTTTATCTACTAATCCCATCACCTTAACCATGATTGAATTAGATATAATCCTCAGAATGGATTGTATTTCAGACTATTATTCTAAAATTTATTGTTAGAATAATGAGTTTACAATTTTCAATAATGATAAAGGGTATCTTATCTTTATAAATGAAACATCACCACCTTCTTCTTAGCTAGATCCACCCCCAGTAGCTCTACTAAATTCAATTAATAGTGAAGAAGATAGTGAAATAACTAGAGGTGCGGAAAAGAATGTTCAAATACAGGATGTACCTATTGTGAAAGAATATATTGATGTGTTCCGAGAGTATTTACATGGAGATCCTCTAGATTGAGAAATTTATTTTTCTAGTGATTTAATTCATTTTTCATGGTCCATATCAATGACCTGTTATAGAATAGCCACTATAAAATTAGTGTAACTAGATAAAAAACTAGAGGAATTGAGTAATAGAGGATTTATTCTCCCTCTTTTTTCTCTATGGGGAGCCCATGTTCTTTTTGTTAAGAATAATAATGGATCTATGAGGTTGTTTATTGACTATAGGGAGAAGATTAATTCTATAACAATAATGAAAAATTATCCCCTACCTCGCAATGATGATTTATTTTTTCAACTTCATGGAGCTCAATATTTTCCAAACAATAACCTTCGATCTGGATATCATCAGTTGTGTGTGAAGATGAAAGACATTCCATATACATCATTTTGTACTAGGTATGGGAATTACAAGTTTATATTAATGCCTTTTGGACAGACCAATGCACTCTATGTTTTCATGGATCTAATGAATAGTGTTTTCATAGAATATCATGATGAATTTTTAGTATTATTTATTGATGATATCTTGGTATACTCAAAAAATTGCAAAGATCATGAAAATCACATTGGCACTATTTTGAAAACCATGAGAAAAAATTATTTATAGTGGATTTTTAGCTAGTGTTAATTATGGCTATAGGAAATTTATTTTCTTGGAAATATTGTCTCAATGGATGGAATATCTATTGATCCTTATATGAAAAGAGCAATACAAGAATGTCCACCACCGATGAGTATAATTAAAGTACACATTTTTATTGGTTTAGGAGGTTATTATCAGTGTTTTGTCCAGAATATTTCCCGACTGGAAAACCCATTAACAATGCTCACATGCAAAGTTGGTAAATTTGTTTTGAAAAAAGAGTGTGAATAATTATTTGAACAATGGAAGAGAATATTATAAAATGCTTCTATCTTGACTCTACCATCAGGGAATGATGGGTTTGTTATTTATATTGAAGCATCAAAGAAAAGTCTTTGTTGTGTCCTTATGCAGAATGATAGAGTTATTTCCTATGCATCACGACATCTAAAAATTCATGATAAAAACTAGGCTACTCATAATCTTGAATTAGAAGCGGTAATAATTGCTTTGTTGATATTGATACACTATCACTATGGTAAAAATTGTGAGATATATACAGATCATAAGAGTATTAAGTATATTTTCTCAGAAAAGGAACTCAATATAAGGGAAAAAAATATGGCTTGAACTATTGAAAGATTACGATTTCACTATACACTGCCATCCGGGAAGAAAAATAAGGTGGAAGATGCTTTGGGTAGAAATGATCATGGAGTTTTTAACATGATGGGAGTAGAAAGGGATCCTATGTTCATGGATCTAGTAAAAATGTAAAAGGGAATAATCATTGAAGGTGAAGCATCAATACTATTTCAAATTTTTTCCAAACCATTTTCACTAGAAAGTATAAAAATTTCTCAGACTGATGAGGTTGTGTTTCAAAGAAAATTAAAGGTTTAAATGATGGGATATTGATTGACATCATATATGAAGATGAAATTTTAAAATTTTGGAAGATACTTTGTGTTCATAACATACCTAATCTAAAATGAGAACTGTTGGATGATGCTCATGTCTCTAATTTCTATATACACCCTAGTATCACTATTATGTATAAAGATTTGAATGAACATTTTTAGTGGGACAACATGAAGAGAGATATTGATGATTATGTGTCATGATGTATGATTTGTCGTCAAGTGAAATATGGAAGAAAACATCTTATCAGAGTCATGCCGCCTCAACCCATACCTATGTTGAAATGGGATGATATTATGATCAACATTGTCATGGCGCTATCAAAGACTCATAGAAGGAATGAAGAAATATGGGTCATTATTTATCATCTTACCAAGTCATCGCATTTATTTTCTATAAGAGATGATTTACCACATGTACGTTTAGATATACTATATATTAATGAAGTTGTAAGACTTCATGGAGTACCCCAATCAATTGTTTCGGATCATGATCCCCATTTTACATCATGATTTTGGGAAAGTCTTCAGAAGGACTTAGATACTAAACTTTGTTTAAGAACTCCCTACCACCCTCAAACAGATGGACAATCAGAATAGACTATTAAAACCATATTGGACATGTTGAGATCTTGTTCACTTGATTTTCAAGGTATGTGGGATCAGTATTTACCTCAGGTAGAATTTTCTTATAACAATAGATTCCATTCAAGTATTCAAATGGTTCCATATGAAGCATTATATGGAAAGAGATGTTTCACACCATCTTTTTGAGATGAT
Organism: Viscum album; assembly: GCA_963277665.1. NCBI lineage: Eukaryota > Viridiplantae > Streptophyta > Magnoliopsida > Santalales > Viscaceae > Viscum > Viscum album. Next base: position 2,094,429,915 of record OY728152.1, read on the forward strand.
GTTGGTGAATGAAAATTTCTAGGCCCAGAACTTGTTGTGGAAATAATAGAAAAGGAGAAGATTATCAAATCCCACATCAAAGTAGATCAAAGTAGGAAAAAGTGCTATGTCAATAACCTAAGGAAGGATTTGTAATTTCATGTTGGATATTATGGTTTATGTAATGTATCTCAATGTAAGGGAGTTATATAATTCAGTTAGAAGGGTAAATTAAGTCCTAGGTACATCGGACATTTTGATATTGTAGAATGAATTCAGGCTGTAGATTACCGTTTGGAAATGCTTTCATGTATCTCCAATGTTCATGATGTGTTCCACCTATCACTATTGACAAAATACATGCCTGACCCAACACCTGTACTCACCAATGATGAAATAGAACTAGAACTCGACCTGTCTTGTTGAGAAGAGCCTATCATAATTCAAAATACTAGAGAACAAGTGTTGAGAAACTGGGCAACTCCTCTTGTAAAAGTTCTAGAGATATATTTTAAGATGAAAGAGGAAATATGGGAATATGAAGAAGTAATGTTGAAGAACCAGTAGAATATTTTTCTGTAATAATATTCTAGAAATTTTGAGGATGAAATTATTTGAAGTAGAGGAGAATGTAACACCCCAAGCTTCCACGGTATGTATCCCATTGAATAATTCAATAGCTTGTGTTGTATGAAACTTAGAGTTTTAACACAGTACTACCAATCAAACATGCCATTATGAATAGTAATACAAACTTTTTGAAATTTTATTTTTCAAAGTGGACTTCATTTTTTGATTTTGAATATCAATATTAAAATTGGATTATTTTTTTGTTTTTTCTGAAAACGTTCAATTTTTGATGAGTAGTGAAAAACAATACATTATTGTTTAAAACCGACTACTTATTTAAATAAATAGTTATTTTTATTAAATTTATATTAGGTAAAAATAGACAAATAATACCTATATATGATCAATATAATTCGTTGGAGTAATTTTATAATAATATTAGACATATGAAATTTTACTGAACTTTTTATCATCTTCCACCCACCTTCTAGGAAGATTTGTAAATTTTCATAAAACTTAATTTTACAATTTATATCATTGGAATTTAAAAAATATTATAGACACAGTTGGCATCATTATGTAAAATGTGGTTAATAAAATGAAAATAATTTTTGGTGAATAGTTACTTTTGTCTTTTATTTACCACGGTAAAAAGTAAATAGGGTAATTAAAGGTAAAAATGATATTATAATTACCCTAACACATGCCTTAATTTTATTGGATAAGTGTATTTCGGACAAAATAATCCTTAGGAATAAAATATCATCCTTTTGGTCCATTTGGATTAGATTAGGACATTTATTATTATTTTATTTCATGAAGAGTTAAAAGTGTTAAATTCAATGTTTAAGAACTTAAAAAAATTTAATATATGGTTATACATAAGATAAATTAGACTATAAATATTTATTAAAAAGATAAAACAATTTCCAAAAAAAATTTATTTATTTATAAGTTTTATATATTAAAAAATTTTATTTAGTTATGATACAATGATGATGTAGTATTTACCTTATTAATGAATAATTAAAAATTTTGATATTATAAATATCCAAAAAATGTAAATTGAGAATTTTGAAGAATTATAATTATTTTATAGGTTAATATTACATGTTATGGTTGATTAAATATTTTTTTTTAGGTGTGATAATCTTTTATGACTTTCAAAAAAACAATATACAAAAATACTATCAAAAGTGACATAAATATGTTTTTAAAACAAATACTATATTATTAATTAATATAATATTTCTAAAAATATATTGTTTATCCAATGGAAATAGATAAGGTTATATATATCAATAATGAACCACATGCGGTTGGCTTGAATGTTAATATTATGATTATTAACTATTCATTATAATAGTACAAGAATACATTGTAAAAGTTAAACTATTTAACTAAGAGTTAAATATAAAAAATGGTTAATATAATGGCCTAATTATATCTAAATCATATTTATTGAGAGGTTTTTGACCCATAACCACCTCAAACTCAAATTAAATCATTTTTGATCTAATATAAATATAATTTGATTGTATAATAGGATAATATTTCAAGCTTTTCCTAAAGTAACCCTCACCCCTCTTATAAAAGGGTACTTCCCCTTCTCTCAAAATCTCACCTCGAAATCCATTTAGCTCGGTCAAGCCCTACTAAAATATCCTCCCAACTACCCTTACATCAACCTATATCCCCTACTTTGATATGAATTCTAACCTATGGATCCCTTTTGATCATCTCAAAATGAAACACCTAAAGAAGAAGTAAAAATTTCACCACCTCTTTCAATGTTATTTTCTTTTTCCACTTCCTATTTCATTGTTGTTTCAATACCAAAATAAGTACACAAGTACCTTATACATACTATGATGTTATTATAAATATGTTACAACCATATTCATTATTCTATACATCCTATAAATGACATGTCACCATACATGCGTACGTATGGCTTACCGTCGCCACGTCGTCGTGTAGTTTTCTATTCAAACACTTCATTATTTTGTATGGGTATAATAATGAGTTTAAATGATTTAAATAATAACAATAACATGTTAATGATTTTTTATATATGATATAACATCAAATTACATATTATTTCACCATAAATATAACGATATTGTTGCTCGTGAGTACGTATCGATTACTGTCTCCATGAACGCGGTGAGATTCATTCCACATCATAATCATTCTAGAATAATTTTTATTTTATTATTAAATATAATGTTTAATAACTTAATATAATTCTATATATTAATCAAATACATCATATCCATTAAAAACATGGCTTACAAAACAAATCATATAATGGGAAATTAAATCAATTAACACCTGCAACAATGATACTACAAAAATATTATTAACAATAAAATATTAGAAGACCATATCATAATTATTTATGTGGTTATTATGTAATTTAATAATTATTATGTATCTATAATACAAGATTTTAACGTTCCCTCATCCAAGAAAATGTTCTAGGTTAGGTTTAATTCTACAATCTCTTCACTATTAGAGGTTGTATATACGTGAGTATCTATTAGAACCTCATTATCATCCACAACTGTGTTTCTTAAAAATGCTTTTCAAAACATTTTTACAATTTCCTAATCTATGGGTTAAATTAATTTTTAACCTTTATTACTTTTTATAGATTGTTTATAATGGAATATTTTTTTTGTTTTCCAAACAATACCATTTACGACATTTTTGACAAAATTAAGGAAAGATTGTTTTTTAACTTATATAGTAGGTGCGACTATTTTCTGCCATTATAACATCTTCAAATAATCCCTTACAATCTTATGAAAATATTTTCAAAATAAAATCTTTTTAGAATTATTATACTTATGAATGATTTCAAAATATAAAAAGATAATTCACTTAAATAGTTTAATTTTATCCAAGTAAAATTACATTGACGGATTTTACACTTATTTAAAGTTGATATATTATGATACAATCTTCTATATTATAGTAAGTGTTTTTTTATTTGTTTCACTGTGGATGTGTTATTTTTATACCAATCATGGTTTATGTTTAATGTATTATCATTTTATATGCTAGTTTTAATACGAATTTTTATGTTATGTTTCAACCTTTTTATATGAGGAATGAATTTGACTTAGTAAGTGATGGGTGGAGCCCGCTATAGCTTCTCGATGCATCGTTAGGTCTCATGTGACAAAATAGTGTCTTGGAACAAAGCCATGAAAAAAAATATTATTTTTAGTTTTGGCACGAGGACCTGACTATGTGGTTATGATCTCGGACATTATGTATTCCATCATTATTAAATTGAAAAATTAGATTACATGTGATTATTAGACTAGTAGAATATCTATGTGAATAAGTAAATGGAATTATTTAATTTACCATTACCATATTTTCCTGAAGTTTATGTTTAAAAGGCGTGTGTTTCAGTCATATACATTCCTTAAATTTTTATGCTTATTTATAAAAGTTTCTGCTATATTGCTATCCTTATTGAGCACTTGAGCTCACCCCCTTCTATGTTTTATTTTTTCCAGGATGTGAAAGTGTATATTATTACTGACAAACAGGGATAGTCTAAGGGAGATGAATGTGTTAAAAGGAGACACAATGTTTTTGTTTTTCATTTCATAATGTAATATAAAACATATGTTTGTCTCTAGTACTTCGAAGGCTACTAAACAGATCAGTCTTTTTGGATTTGATACCATGTGATCATGCTAATGTTATGTAATAATTAACCAACATTGGGTGACTAGGGTTAGGGAAATACATTATGAACCACTAATAATTATTTATTTCCAAATTAATTTGATGAACTAGGTTGATAAGTGTAAGATAATATAACTTATTGTCACATAGATCAATCTAAGATTGATAATGGTATAACTAAAGGAACTATAAGACAATAGTCAAATATAAAATCATAAGATTTATTAATTTTGAATTATATTTAACATTATAATAACCCTTCACATATTATTTATTTTTAAACCAATATAAACCCCTAGCTTTATTATTGATTAGTATTGGAATGAATAATGGGTGAAAATGATACTGTGAAGGTTTCATAAATTCAAACACATGAGAATTAGAGTAGGAATGAGAAATATTATAATTATTATATTATATATATTATATAATATTATTGAAAATATACATAAATTATATGTCCCAAATACACAAAATAACATAAACATTGAGTCTCATGAAATATCAAGTGAAAAATATAATGACGGAAAAACTGTTCGATTTCAAACATGGAAAAAATGTATGAAGAAGCACAATTATAATTTCCATAATGTTACTAGAAGATTAATTTATTATTTATTAGGGTATCATAAAAGATCAATATTTCTTAGAAAAATAAATAATGTAGATAGAATAATGGGATTGAAAATTTGAATCCAAAGAAACCGCTAACTATAGGATTCCTTAAGTGTAAAAAGCATATAAATTAACAATGTTAGTATAATAAATCTAAGAGGGATTATATTTATTGGTGTGATCGGCCAAAAAAACTAACAGAGTAAGGTGGATACCCTTCAATAACATCCATTTTGGTTGATTATGAAAAAAACTCTTCCACTTTTGAATTTTGTATTTGAGATCTTTATTCTGGAAACACTATGATTCCTTATCTATTCACTGTGTTTAAAACCATGATGTTTTTTTATCAAATAAAATATCTATTTACATGTTGGTTTCTTTTCACAGTCTAATATTTTTTGAATATAATTATTTGTATGGGTAAATTTGAAGTATTTGACGTGATTTACTAACAATTCAAACATAAAATTTATATTCTCATATCATAGTATGATTCATAAAAACATCTTCTTTATCAAAAAAATGGATGGGTTGGAGACAAAAACCATAATTCACTTCAGATTGATAATTTTTTTACATCCATGTTAAAAAATAAGAAAATATCATCTTCATCATCATCAAAAAATGCACCACCACTACAAGTAGGACTTGATGTTTCTAGATAAGTTTAAATCACCCTAGAAATGGTGGATATATAATATAACCCACTACTACCATTGGTAGTCCAACATGAAAGAATGGTCATTGGAAAAAGGGGGAGGCAACCTATTGAAATTGAATATGGGATTATGTAACAACACAATTAATGATAGAGTACTTCATTTCATATGTATTAATATATAGTAATTAAAGCATATAATTTGTTCAAAAATATATATGAAAAATGTAGTTTTATGGTTAAAAACATTGTTTTTAAAATAAATAGATTTAAAAAATATTGATGGAAACCCCATTTTAAATTTAATATTGATATTTATATATGCTCTACTTGAAAAAATAATATTAATATTTCGAATAGGGACATAAAAATTTAATTTTGTTGAATTTTTGGAATATTTATTGTAAACAGTCAACAATATTTCTATTTAATTCAAAAAATCCTTTTCATATTATTGATTTATATAATTATATTAACATTTTAATTTTAAATCATGTATAATTATACTATAATACTATATTTTAATCCAATATATGCTATTGTAATATATTTCTCAATGAAATTGGATATAAAAATTGTGATATTTTGATCATTTTTTTCTTTAGAACCATGTTTTATCTTTTAATCAGTAAGATAAATTTTAAATAAATTTATTTCAATAATTTGTTTTTTAATTTGGAAAAAATTTATTCTTCATTTGGGATCACAAGGATAAAAATATTCAAAAAAGTCCCTTTTATTTTTAAAATATTATGAATAAAAACATTAGTAATATTTTTATTTCCAGGTTTAAGGGTTAATGGGAAAATTGAAGGTAAAAATAATATTGTAAATAATATAAAATAATCCAAACACTTATTATAATGTCATTTTACATGGTTTTTTCAATAAAACCTTTGTAGAATATATATCTATTTGATTCCACTTGGTTGTGAATTAGATAATTATAAAATTTTATAGAAAGAGATGAAAGATTTTTTCACACCCTTTTTTTAACAAATAAAGTATTTTTAATATGGGGTAATATACAAAATCCATTATACAAAAAATATTATTTAGCTAGATAAAATTATTATCTTCATAATGGTAAATTATTTTTAATTTTTGTGAAATAATTATTTAAATTAAATCATGACACATTAATGATGTAGAAATTTCTTAAATAATGAAAGAATGAAATAAATGGTTATTAAAATTTTAAAATGAATTTAATTGTAATTTATTTATTCTACCCAATAATTTTATGGATGTTTTTTTACATTTTATATATAAGTTAATTTATTTTTTAAAATATCTATAATTGTTATGATAAATTTAAAAGCCAATAAAAGAATTGTGAAATCATTGACACCAATGGTATTTTAAAAAGTAAAATATTTTATTAAATTAACTTTATAAAATAATAAGATTTAAAAAAACTAGGATAACTCATAAAATAAAATAAATGACTCAGTTTGTTTTCTATTGGCATGTTATAATAATTATATTAACCATCAAAGTGTAAATTACCTGAGAACATAATACATGTTAAAAAGGTAACATACAAAAATATGGATTGAAAAATATATTCAAAACCTATATAAATTTTATTATATGATTGTGTTTAGACCCTTTATAATTATATATTATAAATTAATTAATTTTGGGTAATTTGGAAATGAAAATTTATTTATATTATTTTAATACATTAGAGAATTCCTAGAGTTCCTCTCTTCTATCCTTTATGAGAACACATTCTTCTCTATTCTTCGCACCTCAAAGAATATTTTTTGGCCATGATATTGTTAAATAAATTACTATAGTACCTAGAAACATTCTAGAGATCTTATTTAATGCACAACCTGTACCTTATATGTTTTAAGGAGTTCATCAATGGAGGTTTTCTGATGAAAATGTATAGTTTTTATTGAGGTTTTTTTTTTTATTTTTTCTTCCACTTCCTTAAAATATTATTCATTCATGATGAAATAATAACTCTAGTATACTAATTATAATTATATAATAAAATTTTAGTATCATCACCTATATCCATCTCCACTTTCATCAAATGTTGAAATAATTAATCATTTAAGTGTAGGTGTGAACTATCACCTTCATGACCCGATACAATTCATTTTCCATTCCCGTCTCTCATGACTAGTTATAATGATGGAAATAATCCTTATAAATGTTTTTGTCAAATATTTATAATTATAATAAAATAATATATCATTTACATTCTTACCTTCTACACACATTAAAATGAAAATGTCGTTTGTGCATACGTGTAGACTATCATCTTCATAAAGATATGTGATTCAATTTTATTCACCAAATCAAAAATTATGATATATATATAAGTATATTTTGATAATAATATGATAATTTATATATTATTATAATTATAAGAAGATAAAATAATAATTAAATTCTTTTCATAATGATCAATGAAGAATGGGAATGTTACTCATCTGTACATATGGCCTTCCATCTCCATGATTGTATCATCAATATTATTATGGAGAAGATGATGTAAAGACCAATTTTGGCTAGAGACATCATACTAACCCATTTTGGAATCATGTACCAAATATCATCAAAACATATGATGTGAAATTAAATAATTATTTAGTTTCTATAATATTGTGATAAGTGATATAAATGGAAAATTAAACTAGAAAAAAGTTCTTAAGAAATTAAATAGTTAACTTATGTCTACTATTCAGGATGATAAATAACATAAGTGATGAATTGGAATCGATGTAAGGGACTTTGTCTCAATACAATATCATTGAGGAATATTTTTATTTTATACACCATCATCTGTTATGATGTGTATAAACAACACTTTGACTTTTTAATTCTATTGATTTTTTTAAAAATGAATATTTTTAATTATTATATATGAAGAATTTTAAATTCATTACAATTTTAAAAATGAGTGTTTCTTTACCTTATATTGTACAAAAAACTTCTCTACCGGCGTGACCATTTTTTTATATTTATAAATCTCTATAATATTAAATATTTTTAAAATGAAATGAAACCCTTTTTCCCTAATATGTATATATTGGTATGGAAAATATTTTTTAGAATAGATTGATTATTAATGTATCTTAAAATTATTTATTGTGAATTAAAATAAGATTTTATGTGTGAAATGATGAAAATGAAAACCTTTATATGATGATATTTGGAAATTTTATGGGTGATTACGTGATAAAACAAGTACGAGTGGTTACATGATAAACCAAGGATGGGATGTTATGTTATAACCTACAATGCATTTGGTATGGAGGTAGACCTTATGGTTATTCCATTTATATGAGTTACTTGTATGGATGTTAACCGAATGGGTGATCCCATTAATTATAATTAAGTACCATGTTACCATTATTTGTTATATATTATTCCATGGGCTCAATGTAAATATTATGATTACATGAAAATGGTAAGAAATGAGATTTATTTTAGAGTGTATTTACTAATTATTAAAGATCAAAATTATTACTTTATGATAAAGTATTCATGATTTATATCTTTTCACAAGACTAATAGTTTTACTCATTTTTGTAAATCATATATAGATTTTCATTCTCATTACAGGCATGCAAATGTGTTTAAAGGGTTTATGGGATAATAGAGACTGGGATTTGGTCAATTGAAAATTATTATGATTTCACATATAATGTAACCATATTTCATTTTAAATGTTTTGGTTATTTTAAATAAAGAATAGTGAGTATATTTTTTTACACTATAATATTTTATTTTTTATGGATGAATTATGGATTAATTATCTAAATATCTAAAACTGAAAATATCATCATTGTATAATAATGAAAAATTCATGACTGAAATCATGGTTATGTAATTTTTTATGGATGTGTACTTGTATTTCATATTAGTGGTCTGTTTAGATAAAATTCGATGTTATTGTAATATTAGTAACTTTCCCTTAAGATATTTTACTTTATTTTTATGTAAACATTTTATATTATTTGAATATTACCATAGTGATTCATCTAAGATATGTCTGTTCAAAATGGTTTTCTGTAGAAGAAATATGACAACTATGCTGTGAAGGATGGAATCAAGAAGAACACATCATTCCCAACCCTCATCCTGAGATGGTCAGAATCAGAACTGAGTAGATTTTATGTAGTGATAGATAAATTAATTCATTCAAAAAATGGTGTTGGTGTCCATGAAAGAGTGAAACCTTATCATCAAAAATGAACATGAAAGTAGTATATAATTTTTTGAGACAACATCACCATCATTCATAGGATCATTATTCCATAATCTAGTAGACTGATGTATTTAATCTATAGAAAACATATTTGATGTCATGGGTTGTTTAAATCACCAAAATGAAACTATTTGAATTTATCATTTTTTGGTGAATCCAATCTGTCTAGTAAAATGGTTAAATTTATTAGATAAACTAAAGATATTTATACTAGGGAATGGGATGAATTTCAAAATATATTCATTGAGAAATATTTTCCTAATGCTATTTGACATAGGATATAAAATAAATTCTTGTAACTGAGACAAAAGTAGGAATATTTTGTGGTTGTATATGATGAAAATTTCAACCATTTAATAAGGTATGTCCCAAATTTAATAGTGGGTCTTTATTGTATGATAAATTGTTATTACTCAGGATTGAACAACATATATTGAACAAAAACAGCTTTCTGTCAGTTCAAAAGCTATGATAAAATTTTTTTTATGTGATGAAAATGATGAAAAGCTATTTTCTAATGATAATTTTTCCAATCAGATAAAGAAAAAGAATAGGTCTAGTTTCTAGGAAATGGGAAATAATTCATCAAATATGATTGGAGGTAAGAAAGCTAAATTTTCATTTTTAAAAATGCTTGGTAAAAAAAATATTGGATAATATTAGGAAAAATAAGAAAAGTGCATATTATGGGGTAATATTGGTCATATTTCATGTGATTATAAGGGAGATGATTAGATAAGAAATGAAAATCCATTGGTAAAATATTTTAGTCGCAATGTGTTGGGTAATTATGCCAATGTGTTTCAAAATTTGTTTTACCACAGTGGGAACCAACAAGATCATAAAAAAATGTAATGGTAAAATCTATTTATAATACTTCTTTTGACATTGGAACATTAAATGATGTGGTTATAGGTATGTTATGGTTTTTTTCAAAATACACAAATACTCTGTTTGACTATGGATGCTCCCATTCATTCAGTTCATAGATCTTTGGATGTAAATTCGAAATATTGCGTCATGAATGTGATATAGAAATTATATAAAAAAACTCAGGGTGCATGTATTATGGAATATAATATTTATATGAATTTTCTTATTTCCATTGGTGGTTTGTTATTTCCATCAAATCATATTGATCTTCCCATAGTAGATTTTGAAAGCATTTTGGGTGTGGATTGGATTTCAGTTCCTCATGCAAAAATAGATTGAAAATACATATAATTTTTATTATATAATTATATACAATTTAATACAATAAAAGATGTTGAGATATTGAATAAATATTGTAGTGAATGTTATCTAGCTTATGTTTTTTACAAGAATGAAATATTTTTGAATAGTGAAATTCTAGTAGTGTATGAATTTACAGATGTTTTTCTAGATAAATTTCCTGGTGTTGTTGCTGAACAGGAGGATGAATTTACTATTGATTTAGTTCCTAATTCAATGACTATTTAAAACCATTTTATTATATGGATAATGTGAAATTGGGGGAATTGAAAATCTAGTTGCAATAATTTCTTGATAAATGTTTCATTTGAAATATATTTTCACCATGGGGTGATCTTATATTATTTTTTAAAAATAAGGACGGTTCTATGAGACTTTTTCATGAATGTAGACCCTTTCATAATGTCACCATTAATAAAAAATATCATTTTCCTCATATAAATGATTTTTTTGATGAGATCCATGGAGATGAATATTTTTTAATCGATGATTTGATGTCCAGGTACCATCATCTAAAGGTAAAGGTTGATAAAATTCAAAAGATAGTGTTCCAAACAAGATATAGACATTATGAGTATGTAGTTATAAAATTTTGGTTATCTAACAGACCTTCTGAAATTTGGAATCTCAAGAAAGGATACATTCATCGGGTTTTGGATTAGTTTGTGGTTGTGTTTGTAAATAGTATATTGGTATATTCTAAAATCAAGAAGGGACATTAAAGATATGAAAGGATTGTTTTAAAAATCTTAAAAGAAATTTAAATATGTTATGAATTTAATTAAAATGAGTTATGCTTGCAGAATAATTCATTACTTGTTTACATTGTTTCTAAAGATGAAATATTTATTGAACTTTCTAAAATAAATTATATTAAAGAGTGGAAAAGACCTACCTATGTCTGAGATATTATTATTTATCATGGATTAGTGTTTTATTACTGAAGAATGTTTTAAATCATTCTGCAGTTATCTATATCACTATATAAGTTAACTAGTAAGGAGTTAGTGTTCATTAAGACCCAAGAGTGTGATTATTGTTTTTAGGAACTGGAAATAAGGTTATTAAAAGCTCTATTTTTTCCCTGGATTTTAGAAATGGTGAATTTGTTGTCTATAAATATTTTTCATTGGATGGAATTGTATGTATCCTAATGAAGAATAATAAGGTAATTTAATATGCCTCAATTCATTTGAAACTTCATAAGTTAAATTACCCTACACATGATTTGGAAATAGTTGATGTTGTTTTTTAATGAAAAATTTGGGGTCATAATCTGTATGGAATAAATCTTGAAATATATTTAGATAACAAAATATTTATGTATATATTCCCTCATTAATAATTGTCATTAGAAAAGAATATGGTTTGAACTAATCAAGGATTATGATTGTTTGATTTTTTACCATCATAGAAACGTAAAGAATGTAACAAATGCATTGAGATAGAAAATTAATGCGACATTAACAATGTTATATATACAACATGACCCTTGGGTTAATGAATTGATTATTTTCAGATTTGAAATCTTTGGTCTAGGAAAGTCTTCCATTTTGATTCATGAGTTAGGGAACTAGTCTCTATCAGTCATAATTATGAAAAAGTAGAATGAAGACCATGAGTTTCATAATAATCTAGAATTTGATAAAATAGTATGTTGATAGAATTTATCATTGATAAATATTTTTTCGAGAGTTGAGAAGAGATTATGTGTTCCATAAGATTCAAAATTTTAGAAAGGGTTGTTATGTGTAGCTAATAGTCCTAAATTTTTAGTTCATCATGTCATCACTATGATCTACAAAGACCATTGAGAGTATTATTGGTTGGATGAAATGAAAAGAGATATTGATTAATTTTCCAGGAATTATTTCAGTTGTCAACAAGTTAAGAAGAATAGAAGTTGATGAATGAGATTCATTGGGATTTTGTAGTGATAGATGTAGATTGGAAAATATATCAATGGATTTAATAGTGGGATTTCCAAAGACATCTTAGGATAACCATGTAATTTGGGTTATTGATGATATGCTAACTAAGTATTTTAATTTTAATCCCATTTGAGACACTTTGTATATAGATCAAATCGATCTCTCTTATATTAAAGAGATATCCAGGTTAAATGGCATTCCCCTCCTTATTGTATCTGATTAGGATCACGTGTTCACTTATATCTTATGGATATGCCTTTAGATATTGATGGGTATTGGATTATATTTTGGTATGTATATTCATCCTCAATCAGATGGAAAGTCCTAAATGAAAATTTAGACACTGGGTGATATTTTATGTGAATTTTTAATGGATTATTAGAGTCATTGGGATAAACATCATTCATTGGTTTTGTTTTATTATAATAACAATTATGGTTTGTAGAAAAGAAATACAAATAACCAAATGAAGGTTGTTTTAATCAAGGTAGGTGATCATGTATTTCTCAATGTTTCTCCATGGAAAAGTGAGATAAATTCTAGAAAGAAGGGGAAGCCAAGTCCACAATTCCTTGGAATACGATGAATCCTAGAAAACGGTAAACCATTTTACTACCACGTGTTTTACCTCCTAGTTTATCCTTGGTACACAATTTTTTAATGTTTCATTGTTATAAAATTAAATGATAGATCCTTCTCAGGTTTTGAGACGAGAAGTAGTATAGTTGGAAGATAATCATTATTATGTGGGAAAACCATTCATGTTTCTTGATCATAGAGATCATGTGTTGTAGAATAAGGTTATTAATTAGGTAAAGGATTTGTGAAAAACCCATATGTTTGAATATTCAACAAGGTAATCTGAAAACGACGTGAGGGAATGATGTCTCCACTAATTTAAATTGTAAAACAATTATGAGGAAAAATTTTAAAAAACAGGGGAAGAATGTAAAAATTTAGGTAATGATATATTATGACTTTTCACATATATTAACATATATTTATTAAAAATGATTATATGTTAAACAAATTATATGAATAAGCAAGTGTTATGGTTAAAAATATTGTATTCAAAAAAGATATTTACCAATTTTTGTGGATAAACCATTTTAAATATAGGTCTTTGAACTTTGTTTTTGACAAAATAAGAATATTATTATGAATTAGGAAATCAAAAATTGGGGTGTTTTTTTTATTTTTCTAATAAATTTCATATTTTAATGACTAGTGAAAAATATAAATTTTTAAATCAAAAGTTATTTTTCATCTAATTTATTTATATAATTATATTATCATTTTAATAGTTTTTAATGTATAATTAGTTTCTATTTTTATCTTTTAATATAATATTGGTTATTTTAATCAATTAAAAATTGTTATTGGATATAAAAACCCAGTGAACTTTTAAAATTATTTACTTTGAAAAAACATTTTATAACTCTCTTAACAAGATTAATATTAAATTAATTTATTATAATTATATTCTTGGAATTAAAGAAAATGGATTCCATATTATTAATTTTAACTTCCAAATTATTTTAATAGTTTTATTTTATTTTTTCACATTTTGAATAGTAACTTTAATAATATTTTTATTCCCACAGTTAAGGGTAAATAAGGTAATTAGAGGTTAAAATAATATTATAATTAATATAAAATCACCATAACAGTTTTTATAATTCCATTATTTGAGTTTTTCTCAGTAGAAATCATCCTTGGTTGATGTTATATCTTTTTTACATCACGTGGCTATTAATAAGACATTTATAATATTTTATCCAAAGAGAAGAAAAAAATTGTCACACCTTTTTTAACAACAAAAAAATTTAAATATTTGTTTATACAGGGGATTCATTAAACTAAAGAAATATTATAAAAACTAAATTATTTTTCTACATCATAGTAATTTATTTGTAATTTTTTTCAAATAAATAATTAAATTTAACGTTGAAACGATGATAATGAATAAATTGATATAATAATGAATTAATCAAATAAATGAAATTATAAATATTAAAATAAATATAATTTCACATAATTGATGACATAAATAAATTTTAGGGATGAAATTTAAATTTTAGGTTTCTTTTAGTTTATTTTTATTAATGAAAAACATGTTATGATATTTTGAAAAATTCCATAAATGAATAGTGTAAAGATTGACACTAATGGTATTTCAAAATATAAAATCTTGTATTAAATATAGTTTATAAAAATAAAATATTCTGAAAAATAAGTGGGATAATTCCTAAAATCACATAAATTACTCATTTATTTTACTATTTGAATTTTATAGTAGTTATATTAATCTTGAATGTGTAAATTAATGATAACACAAAAAAAGTAAAAAGTTTAAAATAAGGTTTATAAAAAAAATATAAGGATTATAAAAAATATTAAAAAAAATTATAGTTTGTATTGGTTGATTTAATATTAAAATATAATCATCTTATATTATACATAAATCAATTTTTATTCATTTTTAATTGAAAATGAATTTATATTAATTTTGAAATGTAAGGAATTCCAAGAGTGGGCCACCCATCTCCTATTAAAGGGAACCCATTATTCCTTAATATTCACACCTAAAATCTATTTTCCTTGACCAATATCTATTTAAATCCCTTTCTTGAATCCCTCTTCAAATTTTAGAAATCTTATATTATGCAATACAGTAACCTTATAGGTGGTATTGTGTTAATCAAAAGAGGTTGTTTGAAGAAAATGTATCATTTTTAATTAAGTGGTTTTTGTTTTACTTCTTGTTAAAATCCCTTAAAATAATTTTCATCCATGATGAAATAATAACACTATAATAATCAATATAATGATATTTTATTATTTTAATATCACCTCATAAATCCATATCCCCTTCCATAAAAAGGTACAATAATTAATCTTTCATGTGTATGTGTGAACTATCACCTCCATGAACCGATATAATTTATTTTGCACTTCCCTTTCTAAAAAATTGGTATACTGATGAAATAAATATTTATAAATTATATTCATGACATATATATTTTCATAATAATTTAATATCTCAATTATATTCTTACCTACCATGTACACAATAATGATAACCTCGTTCATGCGTACATGTTAACTATCACCTCCACGAAGCAATGTGATTTATTTTTCTCCCCTACATGTCATGTATGATACATATAAGTAAATTTAAATTATTAATATTATATTTATGATATTATATTCATTTTTAAATATATTATAATAATTACCTTAATTTTACAATGATCGATGAAAAATGGCGTAGTTACTCATTAATTCGTAGAACCAGCCGTCATCAAGATTATAACATTGATAATTTTTCACAACCATATAAAAATGATGTTATTTAAAATTTTAATTAATTTTTACAAGTTATTATTATGAAATGAATATTATTTTGGACATGATAGACAAATAATAATTGTTGGTTATACCTATCATACTATGTCATTTTGGACTCATGTATTGAATATCATGAAAACATATGGTGTGAACATAAATAATTAAGTAATTGTTATAATATGCTGATAAGTGATATAAAATGAATAACAAACGAAAAAAAGTTCTCCAGAAATTATATAATTAAGTTAATTTTAGTTTTCCTAATGATAATGAACATAATTTAAAATAAGGATCAATTTAGGGGACCTCGTCTCAATCCCCTTTCATTGAGGCATATTATGTAATTAAACATATCCTTATTTTATGAGTTTTATAAATAGACCATTTACATTTAAGTTAAATTTAATTTTCATTTAAATAAATATATTAATTCTATATGTATTTTGTTTACTTTTATTATAAATAATAAATGTATTGTTGTTTTTACGTATACTGCGACAACAACTTTTCCACCTCCATGTCCGTTATTTCATATTTTTCTTTCTCTATAAGCCTTCGTGTTTTCAAAAGGAAACGAAACCATTTTCCCAATTTTTGGGTATTTTGGTATTGAAAATAGTTTTGAAAAAGGATTGAATATTTCAATTTATTGAAAATATTTCTTATGACTAAAATAGAAATTTTGATTGTGAGATACTGAAAATTGAATTATTTGTGGGTTATGATAATATAATTATACCTAGACATTTGATGATGAGTTACCTGATAAACAAAGGAAATTTGGTAAATTGATAATCCAAGGGTGGGTGGTTATGTTATAACATCAAATACAATGGGTACGGAAGTATGATGTATTACATTTCTATTTGAAAGAGTGTATTGATGGAAGTCGACCAGAAGGTTATTAAATTTAACAATAATTATGTCCCATGTTACATTTGTGTGTTATATATGATTTTAATGCGTTTTACTGTAATAATATGATTAAAAAAGGGTAATCAATGAGCTTTATTTTGGATTGTATTTAGTAATTCTAATAGATGAAAACTAATACATTGTGAAAATGTATTCATTTATTAAATGTTTTCATAATAATA
This sequence comes from Viscum album, assembly GCA_963277665.1. Lineage (NCBI taxonomy): Eukaryota > Viridiplantae > Streptophyta > Magnoliopsida > Santalales > Viscaceae > Viscum > Viscum album. Next base: position 2,094,447,291 of record OY728152.1, read on the forward strand.
ACTATTTCCTTATTTTTGAATCCCTTACTGATATTTTTTCTCACATAATGATTAATTATTGTTTCAAATAATTTAAGGAGAATAATGATGAAGATGAGATCAAGGGATACATTGGTATTATTGAACATTGAAATAAATCATTTTTCATTTTAAATGTTTTGGTTTTGTGGAATACTGGATAGTTAGTAGATGTGCCTATATTGTAATATTCGAAATGTTATGGATGAATTATGGATTAATTCTCTAAATATCTAAACCTGAAATGGCCCTCTATGTGAAATAATTTGTAATTATTGAAATAACTCAATATTATGTAATTCCATAAGGCTTTGCCCTTATACAATATTTTTAGAATCATGTTTGATGACCTAGAATAAGAAAAACCATATGGTGTCTATGGGAATCAGTATGGGTCTTTGAAGTCCCTATTTGGACACATGTAATCACCACTAGATATTGGAGACATACCAGGAGACCTATACAATCATTTAGATCGAACCTGTCGGTAGAGGTACCATAAATAACCCTATACCATATATTTTTGGAAAACCATTGGTATAATTTCCATATATGCCCTTTTATCAATGGTTTTTCAAAAACCATTGGTACATGTGATAACTATACTAATGGTTTGGATAAAACCATTGGCATTGATTCCATAAAATACCTCATACCAATAGTTTTAGACAAACCATTAGTATATGTAATATCTATACCAATTATTTTTATAAGGCATTGTTATTTAATTAATTAAAAGACCCTATACAAGCGTTTCTTCTAAAATCATTGGTATAGGTCCCAAAAATCGGCATACTTATTCCAATAGTCTGAAAAACATTTTTAATAGTTCGATTCCAATGGTTTTGTAAAATAATGGCATAAGTATTCAAATTTTTTATGAATTATTTTACCAAATAACATTAAATATACCAAAATTTAATTTATTATTAAATATAAATTAACATATTTATCACCTAATATTCACAAAAATAATTGTATCTTAGTGGTCAGAGGATTGGAATATAAATCCAAGGTGATGAGATAAAAACTTTCTATGCCTTTTTTTAAAATTAAATATTCCAATGGATTTAAACACTATTGGTATAAGTATTTAATATTACCTATACCAATAAATTTTTAATAGTTTCTATTTCCCACATATACTGACTATTTCCCAAAACCATTGATAGAGGCCTATACTATCGGACGATAGGCTAACTACCCCAAACCATTGGCATAGAAAATACCATCAGTTTGGTGACCTATACCACCGGTTCCATACCATTGGTATAATTTTTTTTTATTTCTGAATTAGACCTAAATCTAACATGGAATAGTGTCAATCACCCAACAAAATTTTTTGACATTTTTTTTATTGAGTGGGAAGTGATATGACTAGTGAAATTTTTTTTGATGATATAGGATGTTATTTGTTGAAGGTGGAAGCCTATGATATAGATATGATAGGGAGGGTTTAGGTCAATACAATAGTTAAAACCACTCAAGAAAGTGATGGTAGGGATTTGAATGTGGATTTGAATACTTCTTATAAGAAGGATAATTCATCATAAATTTTAACGTTCAACGTCATCCTTTTTCCAGCACCGCCAAGTTGAGAAATTGTATGAGGAAAAAGATAAGTGTGTGAGTTTTAACTATTATAAAATCGGGTGATAAAATATCATTCCTTAATCAAATTTATGATAATTACTTACTATAGTTATGAACTATGAACTCATAGAGAATTAAAATAGGTGTTGACGCCAAATCATGAAAAGCATTAAACTCGAATTTTTACGAAGAAACCGAATATTGGGATTATGCTTGTTATAAGTAAATATAAACCATTTATACCTCACTATAAAGGTTAATATATTTTCATCTTAACAAATACCATTACTTATCATTGAATGTTAGTAACAATAAAATCTAGATGATTTAATTTATTTAAGGGGGTAGAATGTAACGAACCAGGATATTTGGTCCCTTAAATTACAAATTATGTTCTATTACATCTTCCACACACTATAAACAGGGTAAAAAAATTAAAAAATATTACTAATTTAGCTACAATGAACACTAATATATTAAATCATTAATATTTATTTCTTTTAGAAGTTAAAAAATAACATGAGTTAATTTTAGAACATTTAATTTCAATAATGATGGATTCCCTTTTATTATACATTAACTTTTAAAAAATTATAAAAATTATACTATATTTTTATAATGGAATATTCATTTTCAATTCCTCACATCTAATGTATCTTATTATATATTATTTAAGAATTTTTTGGAAATTATTTAATTTTAGATGAATAGTAAAAATTATGATTTAATAATCTCACCACTTTCAAAAAATTATTTAATTACATGAATACATTGACGTTTATTGAAAATATTTTATTATTAAAATATTCATTATAAATTATGATAATTCAATTTAAAATAAATTAATATATTTATCTGACAATGCTCAATATTTTAAATGTTTATATAGAGATCTAATGATTACACTTCCTGAATGTATTTTTAACTAATTATAACAAGTTAAAATGATGTTTTTGATTTATATTATATTTATATAATTATTTTTGAATAATTATAAGTATTTTATATTCATTATATTCAAAAAAATTGTAATTTTACTCTAATCCAATGTCGTTTTTCACAAATATAAGATTGTTAAAAAAATAGGGTTTTGGGTGTTAAATACACTAATATTATGATTAATTTCCTTATACATGGATATTTGATTTGATAATGTTATATTTATATTTTATATAATAATTTTTTTATATATTTTATGTCTAATTATATTTTTATTCATAATTTTGATATTTTAAGATTAATGATAATTACCATGATATTTTTGAAATAATCATTTCAAAACTAAAGTTTTATTAATAAAATGATATTTAAATTTATTAAATATAAATTAAATACTTTAAATAAATAATATTATATGTTTTCTAAAAATATAGCCAAATATATTAACACTCATTTATTTTGTAATAAATGTTAAATGAAATTTATATTCTATAATAGTAAATGTGTATTTTTATAATTAAAATGTTTTTCTACACATTATTTTATTACATTAAATGTTAATATTAAAATATTAATAAATTAAATTAGATTAAGTGGATTTTAAATTTAGTTCCATCAAACAAAAATTTGGTTGCATGGGATATTTTATATATTTGATAAACCTAAAAGAACATATATAAAAATAAGTTAAACAGATTAAAAGGGAAAAATAAAATTGTATTGAATTAATGGTAAAATACCTATAAATTGTTTTGAAAATACACTTAAAAGAATTTTTATAACTCTATAAACCAAAATAAACCCCAAAAAAATTAATTCATTTGATCCATTTAACATGGAATAGTCTCTTGTTATTGTTGAATAATCATGAGTGTTTTTAAATGTTCTAGTTTTTTCCACTTATAAAAGGAAACCCCAATCTCCATCCAAAAATAATACTATATATTAAAATTAATCCATAAAAATATTCCCATTTATTCTACCAATAATTCAATCCAAAAAAAAATAATCACTTGTTCAATCATATTTAGACTAATCCTTTCAATGTTTTGAGAGTTTCCATGTAAAAAATCATGTCCCTAATGTAAGTGGTATCTCCTCCAAACCATTCCTTTATACTATTTATCTTCAAAATTTAATATCACCATAATAATATGATGATTTTATTTCAATTAATAATTTTATATATTTTTATATTGGTGGTATAAACAATATTTATTAAATTTCATCCACATTGAAAAACAAAAGAACATTGTTAGTGCGTTGTTTGGACAACCGCCACTATAATGTGAGGACTTTTGTTTTTTTGTAAATGATTTTAATATATGGTATCAATTCTGTCAATGATAAATAAATTTGATATATATATATATATATCATATGACTATTATATAAAATTTAATTATTATATTCTCCTTCACCCATCTCATTTATTGATAAATGAGAATATAAACTATCTGTACATATAGATTACCGCCTTATGGGTGAATGATTTTTTGTTTTAAATTTTTATTTTCAAAAATCATTTTAAAAAAATATGGTTAATAATAATAATAAATAGAAAATCTCCATTATTATCTTATAGTTATAGTATTTCAAACAAAACTCCTTAACCATACACTCCAATCTCATTAAAGTGGTTCTTCTTTGTAACAATCCAACCACATATATGAAAAAATTATTTAAAATATGACTATGGATGACTTTTAGAACATTAAAACTAAAATTAAAATAATATATTATGTTAATAATGATTATTATATGGTTCATACAATTTTATTATAATTATTTCATTTATTATTAAGGTAGTATTTTCATTTTATAAAATTACCTAAATAGGCCATTATCAATTCTATTTTGATGTAACGTAACCCAAACATATATGGAAAAAATTAAAAAACAATTACATCAAAATAATAAATATATTGAATTATATAAAATTATATATCAATATTGAACATTTTATCAAATTATGATTCATGATATCAAAATTATTAAGTACGCACAAAATTATTAATGTTATTATATTCAATGGTTGTAATACATGATAAATAATTAATTTAACCATGATAATGAATTGTGATAAGGATTATAAATGGGTAATATTTATGTATATGTTTATAAATTGGGTTAAAATGTTATATATGAGAGTCTTAATGTTGTTTATATTGTGATTAACTGATCATGCTTGCATTCTATAGGTTTTTTTCTAAAGTTCACTTTCATAGGGGCATGAAATCCTTATTTCAAGGAATTTCTATTTGATATGGTATTTCTACATCTTAAATGAATTAATATAAAATAAATAAAAATTTAGGATATATAAATGTTTATATCATAATCACTCTTACATTATCTTTCACTCAACCCATTGACCATGTTGCAAGGGTTTCTTTTTATCAAATTTGAATCCTTTTAAGAAACGATTAGGCTAACCAGCATGTATTCCTGAAAATGGTTTAAATAAAGCCACATTACCATCCTTTAGGACTATTCAATTATATTTAATTAATGTTAATAATATATTTAATATTATACCTCTCATGGATTTTATATAAAATGTTTACAAATCAAGTGGTGTCTATGACTCAGAACAATTTATAATGTTATAACCACTCTTCTTGGATGATAATATTTAACAATTAATATATTATAATCTATAGTTAAGTAATGTAGTATTTAAATAATTTTACGGGAGAATTTATTCTCTTTATTAATATAAAATTCTTTCATTTAATGTTTTTTTGAAATAAATGTGTACTATTAGTTTGAATAATTATCCTCCTTGGAAATATATCTTTTATTCTATATCCATATCTTCATTCCTAAAAATTTTATCCTATTTTTTAATAAAAGTTAGATTATTTTTTTATTAATAATGATTTTTAAGGAGCTAAATTTAATACACTTGAAATGATCTAGGTTTTTCATTAAATTTATTTATATTTTATCAAAATATCTTTTCCATTCTTTCAAAATAAAAATTTTGACCATGAAATCCATATTTTATTATGATAACTCTTATATATTTTTTTCTTATATAATTAATTATTTTAATATGATATAATTTTCAAATTATCTTCACTTCACCATTTTTTTAAAATTTATATGGATTAATTTTTAAGTAAATATTTTCTATGTAATTTAACTTTTCTTTTTGAAACATTTATTCTTGTAAAAGTAAAATTAACTAGATCAATATATAACAATGTTTTTCAAATTATTTTGTGTCCCTTCATACATTAATTTTTAATCCTGTATAGGACTTGGAAAACCATACTCATTTCATTGAGTTATGAAAGTTATCATTTAAACTTTTTTCATTGTCATTTCCTTTAAAATGATTTTCACTTTTTTACATATGTGGAAAAGAGAATTCAAACGAATTCTATTTGAAGGAAATGTTTTATTTAAAATTTTCTTGAGAAAAATGATATTTTTTTAAGAAGAACTCATAACTATCACATTTAAAATAATGAGTACTAAATCTTTTGGAAAATATAATTTAATAATTTGTTTCATTATATTCAAATGATTCATATATAATAGAGTTATAGTTTATGTTTAACCCTATGTTATTATTTGGGGTGAACATGTATTTATTATCATGTGATTTAATTCATTATGTTATTTTTAGGTTTTATGAAATCCAATTTATTATTATTGTTTATATATGAAAATTTAATGATTTCCATTTGGATGTTTTATAAATCCCATTTTATTTCAATGCATTAGTTTTATAATGATTTTTAAATTAAATAAATACTATTTTATATAAATTGGTAAGTCTATAATGTTATTAATTTATTCATGTTTAACATAAATGTATTGAATATGTAATGGGTGAGACATATATTTCCATCCAATGTTCTGGAGAAAGTCTTATTTCCCATGAGATAATAGTTTTTATAAATTAGTTTTTAAGTGTCATGATAAACAAAGGGTGAGTTTGATGATGTATAACACAACTGATAATTTTATTATTGAATTGGTTGGAGGTTAGCGAGGTTCAAAAATATAATAAATACCATACTTATGATTTTTTCACATTCTTTCAAATGTTCAAAGCTTTTATTATATGATTAATTCTTTATTTTATCATTCCATCATAGAAGTGATATTTATTTTATGATATCATGTTTATGATTGAATTTATATTCAATATAACCTTATATTGAAAAGAATTTAATAATTAAGGTTTGAGTGATACATATTTAACTTTTCATAAAATAAAATAAAATAAATGTCTTAATCACATACAAGTGGGTTATAATAAATAATATTTATACCCAAGTATATTTTATGAAGAAATATAATCATACAATTATATTAAAACAACTGTTATGGTAATTTTATAATATTATTTTTACCCTTAATTACCAGATTTACCTATAACTAGAGTAAATAACATTTACTGTAGTTTCAATTCATAGTATCCAAAAATAAAAGTAGCCTATTATCATAATTTGGTCTCACTGATTAAAAATATGGAATAAATTTTTCATAATTAAAAACATATAAGTTTTAGTAATTAATTTAAAATTAATCTCATCGTCGAAAAAATGGGTTTTTGTTTAAAACATTGCAAAAGATTGAAATGTTTTTACATATGAATTCAATGTAAAATTATAGCTCATTACATACATTATATTAAATAGTAATAATATATTCTATTTATACTTTAAAACCACTCAATATTATACTTTATCCATATAAATTATCTTGATGAAAAAATTTGTTTTTAATTACAATTTAGCGTATTTTTACTATTCATCAAAATATGATGTTTATCAGAATATTGTCAAAAATTTATCCAACCTAACTTTTTATATCATGATTCAAAAGAAGACGTTTAATTTGTCATATTGAACTTATAAATTTGTCAAAAATTAGATTTAAAATGGGTGTGCCATCAAAAGGTAACAAAACTGCATTTTTTTAAAAATACTTCTTTTATTTAAAAAATTAATTTTCATCTCATAACATGTTCTAGAATATGTGTAATATTAATGATAATTTTATAAAATTAAAGATGTGGTTAATACTATTCATAATGGCTACTTCATAATAATATTATATCAATATAGTGTTGTTTAGTGAAACTCAGTATTGCATACAACACACGCCATTGATGAAGGTCACTCTTGCATGAAACACAAGACAAGAATAGTGTTGTGTATAATACAAGATAATACAATTTTTCTTATAGAACAAGATAATATTGGTGTAGCGTAAAACACAAGACATCAATAAAATTAAAAATAATATTTCTCATAAAATCTCGCGGTGTTACAAGTCTAACTCAGGACCGACCCAGTTCTTAGACGGACCCTCCTAGCTTGACCCAACCCACCATACCCAACTCACATTGGCCTGGCCCACTATACACACCCATCTCTGCCTGTTCCATCTCCTCTTGGCCTACTCTAGTAAGTATATATCCCACATGGCTGGCCACATTGGCCACCTCCATCTTCCCCTCCAACTCCACCTCTATTTATCCCACTCCACCACCACTACATCCTCTGCATCCCCTTCACCTCACTCGGTGACCATCACCTCACACATCCACTATTGTGGTCGTTGTTCATCGCACCAACCATAGGTGGCCCCACTATCATGCGCTACCACTAGCTGCTGGTGTCATTCCATTGGTCCATCCACGAACCACCGAGCCTCCTCTGATTCTAAAAAATCAAATGATATTATATATGATGTATTTGGGTCCCGATCTACATATATCCATCTTTTTTTTGTCCATTACCCTTGAATCCAAGGGTCTTGTCTTGTTAAAAATCACCCAGAAATGTATATCCATAAACCGTGGGGTTCGAACGATGAAGAAAGTTAACAATTGAAGGGGGAATGTAGAAAAACAATGTTTCAGCATCTTTTTCCAGGATTTAAATGTTTTTTATCAAGAATAATGGATTTTGGGTTAGAAAAAATAGATTTAGTAGACAATGATAACCGGAAAACAAAACCATCATTCAAATATGACCGAACTGTAGATCAATTTATTTTTTGATTAGTCCGTGTTTATTGAGGAATTCATGAATATTGTATAAAAATCAATATAACAATCCTAAACTTGATTTTGATCAATCACTGATGAATAGCGGACAATGTGTGGTTACTGTAGTCAAGGTACATCAAATATTAGGTTCTTCGGTCATCGATCCATGATCATTCACTGTCGCCTAGGAGAGAATCCCAAAAATAATCTCTAATAGTTCTCCAAAGATAAAAGGTTATGTAGGTAACACTAAAAATTCTCCATAACAATATTTATAATGATGTTTAGTCAATTCATCAAAAAGAAATTATTAAATTATTCTCTTCCTGTTACATCAAATGAAAATATTTATAAAAAACAAGTGCAAACAAAATATAAGTTGCAGATAGGGTAAATCATCAAATATTATCTCATTGATTCCATCATATTTTTTATCAGGTATCTCATTATATGTTTTTAATCTTATCATATAAAACCATTCACTTGTGCTTTTAAAAACTATAATATTTTTCAAATATTTATTTTGGGGACACCGGGCCTTGGAATCGAATGCCACATCCGCACCTATTCTTCAAATCTTACCATATAATATCCAAATAAATTACACAGAAAATATGAGATGGAACATTCCCCCAAACATGGGGATTTACATCCCAAAAAACCAAAACAAGGACTAATTAATTAGATATTTCTGATGAGAATGAATCTGTGCCACTCACTACCATGTGCTCCACAGGAGATTTATCTTCTTCAACCAAACACACACCAGTGGAATCAAACACCCATGACGGATCCTCTCCTTCTGATCCTCAATCTCCACTAGCTGCTTTGCAAAATAAGATACTTCTTTGATGTCTATAATTCCCCAGTAAATCACATGTGATAGGTCATGCACATACCTCATCAGTTGTGACATGTGGAAGACATCGTGTACCCAATATAACTACGGTGGTTGAGCCAAGAGGTTTTCCACCACTTCAATTGTTCATGGTATCAGTAATGGGATGATAAACTCCTTGGATACATTTCCACCCTATCCAAATATTTGTAACCCCAATCTAGCGTAATCCTAATGGAACACATGGTCTCCTGACTCAAACTAAAAAGTTATCCTCCAACTATAATAATAATACATATGACAAATCTACACAGTCTTAAACCACTTTTTGATGAGCTGCACATTCTCTATAGAATCTCACACCAACTCTAAGGACATGAGTTCTAAGACTCTATGATTAGTCTAACAATGTGGTGACCAGTATGTTCACCCATTCAAAGCCACAAATGGTGTTATACAAATGGTGGAATAATAATTGTATTTTTATGAAAACATCACAAGTGGTAGTTGATCCTCCAGAATATATAAAATTTCTAACATGAATTCCTACATCATGCCTCCCTTGATGCAGAATGGTCCGCTCAGTCCTACTATCCATATTTGGGTGAAATGTTCTACTCAAGCATACCTGGGTCCCAAATTCCTCCTTTAACCACTTCAACAATTGGGATGTAAGTAGAGAATCATGTTATGAAGACATCACTAATATAAAATTTCTATTTACCCAATTTTTTTGTATAACCTTGGTTTTAGGTATTTTATGGAAGCCTATACCCTTGCTTTTTAAAAACTGGGGGTATAACCACCCTATAGCAATGGTTCTAGGAGAACCATTGGTATAGGTTGTTTTTGAAGAACTATACCCACATTTTTGTCTAATACGTGGGTATATGTGTTTTTTTCAGGACCTATACCACTGGTTTTTGTAAAAATATTTGTATAGGGTTGTTTTTTTGAGGACCTATACCCACGGTTTTCCAAAACCATGGGTATATCCTTCCTAAATTACGGAGAGAATTTTATTCGTGGGATATAAAAAAAATTAATGGGAACACCTTTTCTAATAGTTTTCGAACTATATAAATGGTTTATATGAATATATATGTGTAAATATATATTTATATACCAATAAGTGAAGTTGGATAGTGGTTTGGCTCAAAGAGAGTGAACAAACAATTTACGGATCAAATCTCATAGCCGTGTGTTTTCTCAAAGCTATAACCATGGTATTATAATCCATGGGTATAGTATAACAACATGGTGGAGTGGAACCATACTAATAGTTTCCAAAACCAAGGATATAGATCATGGAAATATCCTTACCTCAGTTTCCTATGGTTCCTTGAAACAATGGGTATAGCCTATACCCAGAGTTTCAAGGGATATACCGATGTTTTAACACCATGGGTATATGGTATTTTTTCAATAGTTTATCATTATTGGAACTCCATGGAGTCAAAATCTCACCATAATATAGAGGAATCCTAGGAACACTACTAAACTCTTCTCCCAATTAGTCAGGATGTTGGCCGACCTGGGCACTCGATCAGTGATCAACTAGGTGGAATCATGTCACCTAGACGTACATGGTAAACCCATCACGAATTCCATCAATATATAATCCCATTTCCATTCCAATACCAAAATGGATTTAGTTAAACTAGCTAGAACTTGGTTCGTATCCTTCACCTACAGACAAGTAAGGCATCGAGAGACAAACCATGTAACTCCTTTCTTCTTCCCTGGCCACCAAAACTATTGTCGAATGTCCTATAACAAATTCTCTACACATAGATGTACTACCAAAGGTGATGTATGCAAATTCCTTAAAACATCCTCCTGAAATACCACATTCACTACTATGTGTCTAATAAAAATAATTAAATTCTCCCCACCTATACAATATTTATCCTAAGTATGCAACGTGGAAATTTGTGAACGTACGGTCTCATAGTCAGTATCCCAATGATGTGCCTCTCAGACTCGATGTAAGAGATGAGGGATGAAAACCATCTCTAATAGGTATCTGATCCATATACATCCACAAAGGATTACTGGAATGAGGAAAAATACATTGATGCCTCATTCAACAACATCAAACTAGACCTCCTACTGAGAGCATTTATCCCAACCATCCGCTTCCACGTAGTATAGACAATATCAAATTCATTGTCCTTGAGTAACTCTAAACATCGCATCTATCTCAAGTTCAATGCCTTATAAGATGAGATATACATTGGACTATTGTGATTAGAGTAGATGAAAAACCACTCTCCAATTAAGTAATTTCCCCACATCTTCAATGCCAAAACGATCACTGATGACTGAAGATCATGGTTCACATAATTTTACTCAAGTGGTCTAAAATAGAATGACCCATATGAAATAAACTCTTACCCCTATATTAAGACCCAATGCATCCTGATCCATGATGCATCATAGAATACCACACACATGATGCCTTCCATTGGTAACTTTAGGATGGGAGCTCTAATCCACCTTAGCCTTAACTCATAAATGCACTAATGTCGCATCTTTGTCCACCCAAAAGGTTGTCCCTTTCATGTCATAGATATCAAGGGTGCTGCTACAATGGAGAATTCAGGAAAAAACCTCTGAGAGAACCCTTCAAGTCTAAAGAAACAAATCATGTTGTTAACACACTTGGGTGGATCCCAAGAATAATATACCTCATCCATCAATGCATCCACTACAACTCTAGACTCTATAATGACGTGTCTATGAAAATGGACCTCCTGAATCAAGAACTAACACTTCACGAGCTTCCCATATAGTTGGTTCTCTCAAATTTTGTCCATGGATATCCTCATGTGTCTAGCATCCTCCTCCATAGATTCTGTGTACACTAGGATTTCATCAATGAAGACAACCATGAACTGGTCTATGAATGTCTGAATAATCTAGTTCATTATACCCATGAATACTGCTAGTGAACCCATAATTCCAAACAGGATCAACATGTACTCAAAGTGAACATATTTCCCTCTAATGTACATCTTAAGTATATCCTCATCCCATACTTATATCTAGTTATATCCTTATCTGTTTCAATTTATTGTGAACCATTATGCCCCTTTCAAATGATCAAAGAGGCCATCAATCCCCAGTAGTGGATATATGTTCTTCATCGTAACCTAGTTTTATCACAAATAATCTAGACATAATCTCAATCACCTATCTACCATCTTGGAAAACAAAACGGGGGCTGTTGATGGTGAAAAAATGGTTGTCACGAAGCCCTTTATAGGAAAGTCCTCCAACAATACACTTCTCTCACAAATATCCACATGAGATATCCATTATTAAGGTGTAGATATCGGGTCTATTCCAAAGTTCATCACCCATTGGGAGGTAATTTTGGAACGTCTTATAGTAATACATACTCACACGGCACCACCAATGTAGAAAACCGAAGGAACCATATCATCCATTGCACTGAGGGTGAGGCTAGACGACTAATGAGTAATTAGCTACATCATTCTATGGGTGAGTCCATCCTACAATTCATTCATTTTTTTCACCAAAAAAAGGAGAATCTGATTCAATCACTCTAGAGGCACCACACTCTGTGCCTAAAATAGTCAACCTGATCATGAAATGTGGATAACCAGACCATAACAAGAATGAAATTGTAAGGTCTCACTGCCACTACTAAGAGGTCCCAATAAAAACCCTTTTCCCAAGAGTCGGGTTGTTCTATTAGTTCCAGTGTGTGATCACCGAGTCTCCCCCAGTATGAGTCTCTAATTATAGGGGTCTCGTAAACAATTCAATAAGAATTTGTGAGTCCTGATCAACGTTCATCGAACTAATGGAATGACGAGAACCTGTGTCTATAAAATTTGTAGCTAGGTTATGAAGAAGATAGATAATACCCTATATCGTCATTGTAGGTATGAGGTCATAAGCTTCCATCACATGAAACTAGACTCATCCATATCCACCCACTCACGGATCACGATAGGGGCTACCTGGGGGTTGTGGTTGTAATAGGATGAACCAACAACCACCTCTTACTACCCTGTGTGTCCCTCTACTACATCCACCTCCCTGTAGACCACACTGCTCCTATCTATACATCTTCCTCAGAAGTCCCTCAACTATCTCTCAATTATCTATTGGACATGTCTGGAAATCTTGTTCTATATATCATCAACCGCAGCATGAGTAAAATCACTTGTTCATGGGAAGACTCATGCCACTCTGAGAGCCCTACACTATTGAACTTGAATCCTTAGATCATCCCTTGAGGTGATTGACCTTCTTGGATCTCTATTACTACCATAAATTTCATTCTACTAATGTTTCATCTACCTGGTGCCCACTGCTACAACCCACTACCGGTGTGTGCTCCACTAGAGAACTCTCTACTAGAAGGGATCTCTCAAGTTACCCTATCATATATACAAATTATAAGGGATACAACTGGTACCCTGATGTCCCGGTGTAAGAACAACACATTGGTTTGATTCTTGTAGAACTGGTATTGTACCATGTCCATGGAATAGCATTAAAGATCAATGAACTTTACTAAATACTCCACCACAGTCATACAACCCATATGTAGATACCAGATCTCATGTTTGTATACTAATTGAAAAGTGGTTATATAGAAGACATTTATGAAGTAACACTCAATTTCTATCTAGGAGAGATTTGTCACATCATGGGATAGAGTCACCAAGCTCCACGATCACCTTGTAGAGCCGGGAAGAAGACTCATGGGAATGACTACCATTAGGTCGGTATGCATCCTCATAAGGGGAAAACATGGGTGACTAGATCTGGACAATCCTCACCTATAAAAGGATATAGCTCACATTGAATCATGGGAGGTCACTGCCTCTATAATGTGTTCAAAATAGTAAGCATGTTTTCATCCTCATCTAGTAGTGCTGGTAATGGCTTCTCTTCAATGGTTGGTGGTATGGCTAGTAAACCACCCAGAGGTGGTATCTTTAGTACCTATCCCTATAATAATGCCTCGTTATTAGGTGGATCATCTTCATGATAATGTAGTATAATCCTAGTTCTCTATCTATATAGATGCATCATGAAATAAAACAAGATGCACCATGGTCAATAGTGTATATCTAGAGATATTTCTGATAAAATACACAGAAAACACAACAATTATTATATGATGCATGTACCATTTTTCCCATGAAACTACTGTTTTCATGTACCAAGTCATAAATACTGAAATCAAAGGCTCGGTGTTTTGATACATCTACAGCCGCACAAATAATGGAGTCCCTAGCCTAAAAGCCAAACATGATACACTAAACACTATTGACCCAAAGCAACTTCACGTAATCCCATTATTAAGGTTGAACCGACCACCTTTGATACCAATATTTCATGAAAATTCTTGTGGAGACCATACCATGACTACCCTAAGACTACCTCCAATTGGCCATGTGATGGTCACTAGTAATGAGTAGGCATAACCCATGAATAGGATGAATTAGCCTAAGTACCTGTAAGAATGCAAACATATCCAATCCCGCAAAATTCTAAAATATAAAATAACAAAAAGATAAAAATGCATGAATTGCACTAATATCTCACAAAAAAGAAATATATTAAATGTATTGGAATGTAAATAGGGCCAAATACATGCCCACCACAAAGAGTCTGTAACAAAAGTCTAACCTTGAATTTAAGGTACTCGGACTATTTATGAATTCCATAGAGACACACCAATGCCTGTCTTATCTCAAATAGCACCGTCTGGTCTTGGTCCTCTTAGGACTTCGTCAAAAGGTCAATTTTCTAAACCGGACATGACACTTGTGAGAAAATCTCTTACAAGTGTGAGTATAACAATACTCTGTAGGACACCCTAAAACTTTAATGCAATGTCGTAAAAGAATATAAAATATAAATACAATATTGTAATGTATAGTCATATCTATATAGGTATATGTCTACTATATATATAACAATAATATCTAGAGACACTCATGATAAACAACAATCCACCGGGTGGTCATAACAAACTTTATTCCATAGGATTCTTCTTCAAGAACGCTTATTCAGGGGGAACTGAATCCTCAAGTCATGATATCATTGGAGACACTCAATAAGAGGTCTTACTAATTTGGGCCATACCCAAAGAGGATGTGTGGGCCAACCAAGATTACGATACATAGAGATGAGGTCACACCAAGGACTAAATAGGGGACACCACGTATAATGCCTAGACTCACTGGGGGATACCATGTACCCAATCTGAATCAACTCGTAACATAAGGATCACACCCACACAAACTAGTGAATACCACTGACCATACTAATGTTGGCCTCTAGATGAAGGATCAACACCCTGTTCAAGGAGGTTATGTGATTCCGCAGACTCTACTATGGGTAATAAATGATTTCACCTCTTTCTCTAGGAGGGGTACCAAACTCTATCTGATACTCGACCACTAGAGCGGATTATAATACAGTGATGTAGTCATATACTATATTGAACCTTCAAGTTAAGGAACATGGGAACACTCTCAACCTATAATTGTCCGAA
Source organism: Viscum album (assembly GCA_963277665.1). Taxonomy (NCBI): domain Eukaryota; kingdom Viridiplantae; phylum Streptophyta; class Magnoliopsida; order Santalales; family Viscaceae; genus Viscum; species Viscum album. Next base: position 2,094,463,242 of record OY728152.1, read on the forward strand.
CTAAAAACTCACCTCTTGTCCCAAAATTACTGCCTCAACAACAATGTCTTAACACCATAGATGTCTCATCGTTTTGATTATCCATTGAGGAGATATACACATTTGATAACAACTACCTGAAGGCCTACATGGGTCTCCAAAACTACCGACACAGTTGGTTGACCGACCTCATGGATTGGTCAAGCGGTCACTACGCATGTAGTCGAGCTTCACAGTCGACTATTGTCGCCAATCACATGATAACTACACCATGTGGAGATCAATCTACTATGGGTCACAGTCGATGGTGGCCGCCTCCATATTGGTTACCCCAGGTCTGACTCGGTTCTTGGCCTAACCCAGCCCACATGGCTCAATAGTGTGCCATCAGCCCACTCCGCTCAGCCTAAATCCCACATGGATTACCACCACATCCTCTTCCTCTCGTATCGCCACCACCATTCTCGTGTCACCACCACCTTTATGTCCCCATCTCCACAGCCATCTCAATGGACGTCACAAGCTGCACCCACCACATGTGGCACCACCTTTGGGAGCTACCACTAGTCGTTGGTCACCTGTGCCACGCCATTGGTCCCTTCCGTGGACAATCGAGCCTCCCGAGTTCACCATAAAATGGAACCATAGAATATCTGATATTTATGAGTCCTAATCTACAAAACATCTTCCTTGGTTATCAACTCTCCTCAAATCTAGGGGTCTGATCATTTTTAAAACAACCCAACAACGTCAAGCCCTAAATCATAGGGTTCTAATAGAGAAGAATTTCAATAACTTAGAAAAATGTGGTCATGATAAATTTTTTTATATATTTTTCAAAGAGATGATTTCCAATGATCCTAAAGTATGGATATTGGGTTAGAAATATAGATTTAACAAACCCCGATAACCCCCAAACAAAACATTCTCACAAACACGTCTGAACTGTGGATAAATTGGTTTATTTATTGATATGTGTTTTTCATCGAATTGATGAAATAGTAATGAAAATAATGATAAAAATTATTTCCTTGATTCGGATCTCTCAGTAAATAATAATGGTCATCATGTCATTCCAGCAGGTAGGGTCCTTCAAATATGAGGTTTTTCGGTCGTCGATTAACGAACCTTCACCATCTCTTGTGAGAGTATCCTGAAAATTTATTCCCCTGGTTCTCCAAGGATTCCAATTTTATGTAGAAAACCTTCAAAAATTATCCATCAAAATCTTTGTAATGATTTTCTACCACTAATCCAACAAAATAATGTTTTATTAAATTATTTTATTCTTGTTACATCTTACAAGAACTTCTTCGCAATTAACCGACACCGACTATGGTCAAGTTGTGCCTTGGGAAAAACCACCATTATGAGTTCAATGGAACCATTATATTTTTGATCCAGGAAACCATTATATTATTATTCCACATTTTTCAAGAAAAATACGTGTGTGGGCTATTAAAAATTTTAACTTTTTTCAATCATTTATTCCGGGAAAACCAAGCCTGAAAATCACATTATATCTCAGTGCCTAGTCTCAAAATAATTCTATATAATATCCAAATATTAGTAAAATAAATTTCGAGATGTTCAATTTTATTATATATTCTATTCATAGAAGTGGAAAAAATTAATTTAAAAATAATACCACTGAAGGGATAACACTCTGATTTTAAATATATAAACGTCATAATGTTTCGATGTTTTAATAACCAAATGGATTATGAAATTAATTATAATGAACTACATTTAATAAATTTATAAAATGATTTTATAAATAAAATATAAAATTAATTTTATATATAATTTAACTATATAAATAAATTAAATTAATAAACTGTTTTGAATTAAAATTAAGAATTTTTAACTATTCTTTAAAAAATAAATCATTACAAAAAAATACTAAAACATATCATAACATCATGTTTTTCTTTTTCCTCAAAATGTGATGTTTATTTTGAAATAATAAATATTTAGAAATATCAAAAAATGGATTTAAAATGACATCCCCATTGAAAAGAAGTAAAACAATTATTATAAAAATATTGGGTTTTAAACATAAAATTGGGTTTGTTCTTATCTTATATCTGTCAAAGCAATTGGATTATTATCGAAAATATTTGTTTCAAAATATAACATATAAATTTATTTAATATCTTTCACTATCAGTAATTAATTTAACTTATTAATATAAATCATATATCTCATATACAAATAGAGTTTTATAAAATCATCCCATTTATATTCATTCAGTTTCAATATTCATTTATAATTATTAGGTAACCAGTGAATTAAAATATATATTCATATATTCGTTAATTATATAATATAAAATTTAATGGACATATTATATACTATAAAAATAATAATATTTTAATAAAGAATTATTGTTCATTTACAGTTGGTGTTGGGTGTTACATAAACCATCGGGGAATGTTAGTCTTGCATGTAATGTATGCTAACCTAGGTGTTCCCAATAGAGAAACATAAAATTTATGTTATGTACGTTGAATGATTAACTTTTTTGTGAACAAATGAAACCACATATAGTGGTTTAATATAAAATAAACTATATTCATCATGGTGTGAAATGAAAAATATCAAATAGATTAAATTAATTCAAAAATATATTTCAAAAAATCATGGGGTGTTACATTATACCCCCATTAAAATGAATTTTGACCTCAAAATTCATTTGGGTTATCGATAGTTTAATACATGAATGTTTCATTCATATAATCCCACATTGTAAAAATGAATACTAAAACATCCCTTAAAAAAGGAATGATGGAATCATAATGAGTACCCAATGTAACTCATAATGAGATTCCTACATTAGAAACAAATAGTTTGTAAGGGAAAACATAGACAAAGAAGAGGAAAATTACCATCATGTTATGATGGAGATTGATAGTGAAAATGTTCTAGAGAAAGTTAGAAATCACAAAGACATAAATATGTAATGACCTAAGGGGCCTTCAGAGGCATGAGAATCGAATGTAATAGGAATTTTTTTTAATTTGAAGATACTTTTTCCAAAAGTTGATTAAGTTTCATGAATATATATTCTTTAATTTTATAACAATTATTTTTTATTTTCTTAATTAATTTAAACTTTTTGTTATTTTTCACGTCACATAACACTGAAAATAGTTTAAATTATATTAAATCAATAATTATAGCTTATGTTATATAGAAAACAATGTCAATCTTGAACTAAAAATGTATAATTTTTTTCTTAATCAATATAGAACATCAAGGATGTCTTGCATTATATTCAAAAATGGCGTTCCTCGATGGTTTGCGTTACACAAATGCCAGTGTTTTACCAAACTATATTACATTATTTAATAGAATAAGATATAACCTAGCAATAATAATACAATTTATAAGTAGTATTAACTATTTTGTGAAAATATATTGTTTACACAAATATATGACCAATTAATAGGTCATTAATTAATTATAAATGAATATTAAAACTCATTGAATATAAATGAAAATATTTATATATTTATGGTAAAAATATATTTTACCCTAATAAATTATTTTAAATACAATTATTTAGTGATATTAATGTAAAATATATGTTTTATATCCAATAAAATATTTTTTTATTCATCTAATGTTTTGGCTAGGCATAAGATAATAACAAACATATTTTTAGGTATAAAAACATTAATTTTTTATAAAGGTATTTTTCAATCATTTTAATGATGAACCCATTTAAAATAAAATTTTTTAAACTCTTATAAAATAAATATTTTAAAATAAACATTAAATTTGTAAGAAGAACATAAAAATTAGTTTAGGATAAATATTCGTCTTTTTTAAACGGTTTCATTTATTAATGAATAGTTATTAATACTAGATTTCAAATCAAAACTGCATTGTCCTCTAATTTATTTATAAGGATAAATATGATTTAATATTTATTTAATAGTTTAATTATATAATATTTTTATTAATTAATCCAATATAGTTCATTGGTGTTAATTTACTTTGAAATTTAATATAAAAACGTAACAATCTCTTGAACATTATTACTTGAAAAATCATACATTGTCAACCTGGCTGCTGGAAAAATTTTAAATTAATTTCTACCACTTCGGTGAATAGAATTTAGAAAAATGGATTCCGATTTTGGAATCATACTAATTTATAATTTTTAATAATTTCAACTTTTTTACACAATAAAATGATTAGTTAATGTGATTTAAAATAATTACATTGGTTAAAGTAAAATTAACACTAACTAAGGAATGAACCTTACATTTGAGACCCAAAATGGCCAAAACAAATTGACAATTCTTATTTAATAGATATAAATAGTCCATTAATTATATATTAGTGAGTTTCATTGGTTTTTTAAGACTTTGTATAGGAAAAGACATGGGTACACCTATCTTGTTCTCAATAATGCCATGTGTGTCCTTTCCCTTCCCTATAAAAGGTTGTCGCCTCTCCCTCCCCTTCAAACATCTCAAGCCACATGGTTTTGGACAAAATATGACCAATAAGCCTTCCAAAATCCTCACTTCCTACTGGAATCCTATCATTGGTCAGACAGTATTACATGCAAGCCTTTGGGCACATACCAAAATGAGATAATTGATTAAGAGGTAACAACTACTCTCATGCTCCATTCCATTATTTTAATTTTCCACCCTCCAATACCTTTATACAATGATATTATAACAACAACAGTATACTAAATTTACTATTATGTTTTAATTAAAATGGTTCTACCTAAATTCAAACACACCTCCATCCATTGCGTAAAGAATATACTGTTTATGTGTACAGTGAACATCAACCTCAGAAAACAATGATTGTTCAATTTTAATACTGCCTCTCATGGTGGAAATAATGATAGAAACTATGTTTATAGATATTTTATATTATATTTATTATTCCATAAATGATTATATATTTCTTTTACAACACATGTCTTTTTTTACATTCCATTTGGTGTAAACATGATAATTTCATTTCAGTAAGTGCAGCCTACCACGCCCTCAAAGTGATGGAATTCATTCATGATCCACATGAAATATATTAATAAAGGGTTTAGTGAACATATATGATATATAAATAATTATAATTCAACAATAATGATATTATATAAATATATATAAATGTTTCATTTTATTCTTTATTTCAATACGATAATAAAAACAGAAACAATGTTTATGCGTATGTATGACCTAACATCTCCATGAAGAATGTATTCCATTTCAAAAATCTATGTTATATAGATTGTTATAATAAAATATAATGGATACACATTATATTTATATCATTTTTTAAATTCAAGAATCCTGATATATGTATAAGGACAAACCATATAACAAATTAAGAAACATGAGAACAACAAATGAAACATTATCCGAAGTGAAACCTTAATATAGGATTGTTATCATGCATGAAATATACAGTAATAATAATACAATTATTGGAATATTATATATTAATATTTATTTTTAAAATATTTATAATGAATTTATATTCATTAAATAGGTTGTTTGATTGAGTACAAAGAGATTCAAGACATATAGTAAGGGGATTTCGTGCCACTTTTTATTTTAGAATAATACATACATTATTCACCACCCATTACATTTATGTGATTTCTATAAATCCAATTTATGTAATCAATGATTTGTATAGTTATATTTAGGAGATTTTATATATCCATTAAATGAACTTTAATTATTTGGTTTTAATTTTCCAAAGTTACAAAATCGGTAATATATTTTTGTCTCAGTTGTCCTTTTTTGAATCTAATGTTTTGTTATGTGCCTAAATTCTTTATGAAGTGTATATACTTCCATTTAATATTATATATCAAGAATATAAATATTTTCATGACATTCTATGAATCATTTAATTCCCCACCATTATTTGGACAGTATGATCCCATGTTATCGAGTGATAATAGTTTATTGAAACAACATCATCACTCTTCATGACTCTTTATGTTTATGATTTATGTAATGAAATATTATAACCCATATCTATAGAATAATCATTATATTTATTTTAATCTTGTTATTAATTATTTATTCGTGTATTTTTACCATCTTGATCCCCATTTGTTCCCATGATAGTTAAGAATTTGTTTTTATGAAAGTTCAACATTACCCTGTCTTTGGTCAGAAATCAATGTAACTTCAAAACCATTTATTCTAAAATTGTTTTCTAGGAATATTGATTCATTATACAATAATAGTTAAAATATTTTTGTAATTTTTTTGGTATTTTACCTATTATTTTAAAGGAATATAATTTTCTTTTTTTCGAGCAAGGTGTTTTTCTAACCTTCTTTATTGTAAAAAAGGAATGTTATTTTTACCTCATACAACACGTACAAATTTACCCTTCATTATTTAATTGAATTATCCTTTTCATTTTTAAAAAATATTATTCTTAATATATTTTATTAACAATTATTTTCCATGTGAAATAATTTTCAAACTATTTTCAATATCTTTTATAAGTTTTCATGAAATATTTTTTTCAAAATGTTGTCAGTGATTATTAATATGTTTTAAATGTATTTTAAATTAAATTATTTTCTTCAAAAATTCATGTTTCTTTCATAAGATTTCATTTAAAAAAGATTTTCTAAAAATTTTAAATCTTCATAAATAATTTTTAAACGTTTTTTAAAATAAAAGGTTTTTTAATGTTTTTTGCAGCTTTTTTTATATGATATCAAGGGAAAGGGTTTTCAAAATGATTTCAAGTAATTTATATATATATTCAAGGTATTTTTTATGAAAATGGGTTTTATGTGGTTTTACGTACTAAAAATAATTTTTAAATATTAATGGATATTTTCCTCTTTATTTATTTTTGAATTATTTTAAAAAATTATTTCCCATCTGTGATGAAATATGTTAAAGTTACACATTACCTTATAGAAAATGATCTAATGGCATCATTCATATTATTTCTATGAAGGATTTATTATTTATGTCATTATATTTATAAAACTTATTTCTTATTCACTTATAATATGTTTATGAAATCTATTTGCCGTTCATGGATTCTATTTTTAAGAAATCCATTTATTGTTCACACGTTATTCTACTGATGAAATAATTAGAAAATTGTTTTTACACATGTTATGATATGATTACATGTTTATTATACCCAATTTATTTCATAGTTTATGATATGAATATTTATGATCATGGGGAACATGTATTTATTATTTAATTATTAGATGTGTAACGACACGAACCCTGATCCACATAACTGGTGCCCCGTACCCGGTTCACCACATGACCTCAAGTGAATTTCCCCAAACACTAGAGGTTGACGACTAGCAGCGAGGGCCTAGGTGAGTAAGTGGGGAAACTATGCCCTCAATTGGGAAAGTATGCAGTGGAAGGTAAATAACATAACAATAGTGGAAGCAAGAAACAGGAAATGACAACTAAAATTAAATATCGAAAGGAATGTATAATATAATAATGATGCAACATGACACATGTATCTAGGGAAAACAGTAAGAAAAACAATGTACTGAAATACAATTGAAACCAAAGTACTAAATATATATAGCAACTCCAGCAGCATCGCGACCCAAATCCCGGTCCCATGCTCTCCTTCTCCAACCAGCAATCAAGTACCTGAGGTAGAAGGACCACAATCCCTATCTACACATGCAACCATATAATCTATTTGGGCCGAAAATCAGGACCTAAACAGGGTGTGAGACTAATCCCAATAGGCTACCACCACAAGATTTTTGCCCTACTGTTAGTGAGTAATATATCTAAAATAAAAGTAAATATTTACAGTAATGTAATAATAGTACACCAATAAATAATCCTTCAAATTACCATTTATATTCATTTAATTAAACAACAATGGAAAAACTAGCAAAGCATTCTATTCCAAGGTAAGCATGTAACACATTAGGTATCTCAAAAGACTACTGAAACACAAGCAGTACAAAAACCGAGCTCGTTCTTTGGCTTGGTGGACTTGTCACAACCAACCATCAAAATTCTCACTGACCCTCTGGGTGGCTCAAACTAGCAGACCCCTATAGTCCAAAAATCAAAAAATGCACTGACACTCTGGGAATCTCTCACGTCAATTCCACTATGGTCTTTCAACGATAGCTATAGACTCTCTGAGTAAGCACATACATATAATTCCTCATGTGGTCTCAATGCATGTATAAACTAATAACACTCTTGGGATGCACAATTTCATATTCCCATAGGTCCTTCAAACGAAACTAAAACCAACAGACCCTCTAGAGAAGAACTTAATCATTTATTCCCCCTTTGATCTCCCGTACGAGGTTCTCACAACACTGAGCAGTCCAGTCAAGCGTAATCGACTGTCAACAGCCCTATATAAAATCAGAAACTACTTGGATAATATCTTCCATGCATCAAAAGAATTTAAACTGCAAGAAACCCATGAAAATAGTTATGACAAGTAAAATATCGATTGCAATAGGGGTTGCCTTACAGGCAAACGGTTCCGAACTGTGATAAACATCCAAACAGGGAGAAACACCCATCAGTTATCCTCAAATATTCAACCAAGAATATATTAGAAACAATTAATCATAAGCTAATAGGCAATCTAGGGAAAATAAACAATAGGATTAAAATCCTAAACTTAGGATACCCGATACTTGGGTATTCTGCACTTTTGCAACCAAAACTCAATGAACCTCAACATAGGTAAACAATCCACCTACCTCGATCCTCGAAGATCAATATACTTGAACCTTGGCCTTTGAATCAGCCTAGAATGGAGTAGATCTACAAAAATGTCTAAAATGTTCAACCTCAGATAACCCTTACGAGAGGAAGAATCAGGAAACGAGGTCAAAGAAGAACCAAGAACTCGCTATTGTGATTCTTCGGCAATCGACAGAGTTCGATTCAGACAACTGGTGACAGATCGGTGGTTGAGAGAAGAATCCCCCACCTCGGACACTCTGGATGGAATTAGGTAGAGAAGAAGATGTTTATGACCATTAGGCACGACCCTAGTCTGATTAATGAAATAAAAAAGAATGTACACGGTGTGTACTTGGGTTTTCTGTACTCCGCCTTAAGCGGTCTCCACATCATCACTACACACCGTGTGTGTGGCCTGGACATGGCCAACACACGTCTTTGAGCGGGAGAGGAGTACACGGTGTGTACTCATGAAGTACACGGAGTGTACTCTGAAAATATCTAAATTCCCCATTTTTCCTTAAAAAGCCAATAAAAGATATCTGTACCTAAAACCGAAGCCTCAGGTTCTTACAAACTTCCCCACTTAAAGAAATTTGTCCCTGAATTTCCCTAACAAGGCGTAGAAGAAGAAACCTCAAACAACTCTGGCCACTGTGATCGCATATCAGCCTCCCTCTCCCAAGTCTCGTCCTGTATACAGCCGTGCTGCCATAGCACCCATACAAGAGGAACCGACCGGCCACAGTGTACCTTTGCACTATGATCAAGAATCCTAATAGGATGCTCCTCAAAATATGAATCATGATCCATCTCAACATCCTCGGGTTGAAAAAGATGAGACGGTTCTGGGAAATACTGTCGATGTTGAGAAACTGTAACGCCCCGACCCCAGCTACCCAGAGTCGGTGCATTAATTACATAACATTGGCATGATCACAAGAAAGATCAAAATCTCGAAAGACCGATTGGTTTAGTAGCCTTGGAAACACTAGATATATTCATAAGTTTTACATTACATCATAAAATGAAAAACTACTACAACAACATAATGTTTCCACAGTCCACACTATAATCCCCTCATAATATCCCTGCAGGTCATTCATAACTTACATCTTCACATCCTGGGAAAAATAAAACATAGAAAAGGGGTGAGCTCAAATGCCCAGTAAAAATAACAATATAGCGGAACATTCAAAAATAAGCATAAACATTTAAGGCAATGAATTACTAAAACAAAAGCCTTTTAAACTTGAACTTCAACATAGTAAGGCAAAAGTAAAATGAAATAATGCCATTTACTTATTCACATGGATATTCTACTAATCGAATAATCACATGCAAAATCAATAACCACTTTCATAATGTTGGAATGCATAATGCCAGACTATCATAACCACATAGCCAAGGCCTCGTGCCAAGACTACAAATAAGATTTTGTCAAGGCCTTGTGCCAAGACACTAGTTTGTCTCATGAGACCTACCGATGCATCGAGGAGCTATAGCGGGCTCCACCCGTCACTTATTAAGTCCAATGCATTCCCATATGAAAAGGTTTAAACATAACATAAACATTCGTATTAAAACTAGCATACGAAATGTCAATAATTTCACCATAAACTATGAATGGTATAAAAATAGCACATCCACAGTCAAACATATCACAAAACCTTCAATACAATATAGAAGTTTTGTATCATAATAAATCAACTTCAAATAATCTTAAAATCCATCAAAGGATGTTGACATAGATGAAATCAAAATTCTTTTTAAAGAAGTATCTCCTTTTATTTTGAAATCATTTAAGATGCATATAAAATAAAACATTTTCTTTGAAAATATTCTTATAAGCTTCTATGGAAAGCTTCGACGACTTTATAACGGCGGAAAATAACCGCACCCGCCGTATAAGTTAAAAAAAACATTCTTACCTCAATTCCGTCGAAAAGGTTAAAAAGGACCTTGTTTTGAAAACGACGGAAAGATTCCTTTATAAACCTCTTATAAAAAGTCAAACAAGGGTATAAATGACTTTAACCCATATTCTTGTAAATAGTAAAAATGTTTTGAAATACATTTCGAAGAAACATGGATGTGGATGATAAAGAGATCCCAGTAGATTATTACGTATAAACAACCTCGAATAATGAAGAGATTGTGAAATAACCCTTACCTTGTACTTTTCCTTGGTTGGGGTAGGTCAACCTCCTGTATAATGGTGAAATAATTGTTATTAAATTATACAAGAATCATATATATTAATATGATATCATATATGATCTTTTAACATTTATTTATTAATAATATCTTAGAATTATCATCGTTTCGGGTGTTAACTTACTCATTTTCTTTTATATTTTTTGTTACATAAGCCATGTTTGTTGTATCTTATTCATATCCAGAATGATATCAAGTCCTTAAACATCATTTTTAAATCATAAAATGATAATTATACTTGAATGGATACGATGGAGAATGAATCTCATCGCGTTCGTGGAGACGGTAGTCCGTACGTACGCACGAGCGACAATATCATTCTTTTGATATTAAAATAATATATAAATGAATGGTATATCATATATACAGAATCATTAACATGTTATATTTATTATTTAAATGAGTTACACATCATTATTATACCCATCCAAATAATATTATATTGAATAACAATTACACCACGACGTGGAGACGGTAAGCCGTACGTACGCACGTATGGTGACATGTTATTCAAAGGGTGGATAAAATACTGAATATGGTTGTACCATACTTATAATAACATCGCAGTATATGTGAGATACTGGAGTTATTATTTTAGAATGGTGAGAACAAAGGAAGAAGAAGTGGAAGAAGAAATGAACTTAGAAAAGGGTGGTGAAATCATTACCTCTTCTTCGGGTTCTTCCTTTTGATTAGATCAAAAGGGCTCCTTAGGTTGGCTTTCTGATCAAACTAAAGCCTCTAGGTTGTAGTGAGGGATGTTGGGAGAGTATTTGGGCAGAGTTTGGCCGAACCAAAAGGCTTTGAAGGTGTGAAGAAATGAGAAGGAGGAGTGCCCTTTTTATAAAAGGGGTGAGGGGCACCTTTGGAAAAGCTAGAAATATTAATTTATAATAAATTCATATTCGGTTTCTAATGGCTCCAAAGCTTATTATTCAAAGGTTCAGGTGGGTATAGGTCGAAAACCACTCAACCAATAGAATTTAGACAGGTTTGGGTACTTATATTATCCTTATCTTTAAGTATTAACTCTAAGTTAATTAGTTTCACTTTTACAATGTCTCTTTGTATTTTTATATAATATGGTTAATAAACTTACTATATACATCCAAGCGACCCCCAAGTGGTCCATTAATGATTAACCTATCATAATATAAGTCTCTTGGCCTAAACTTAGATTTTTAGGAATTTAATATCAATTAATAATATAATATTTGTTTTAAGAACTCTTTTATGTCAATTTTGACACTATTCAATAGTTGATTTTTGTGAAACTCATAACAGATTGATTACTTCGAACAAAGTCCATTAAATCAATCCTAATATATCATATTAGCCTAGAAAATTAGTTTAATTCATTAAAAGTTTCATATTATATTTATTTGGTTATTTATAATATCAATTATTTTAATTTTTCACTATTATAGTAATTACTGCATCATCATTGTGTCATAAATAAAATAAATTATTTAATGTCTAAAAATTATAAATAAAATATAATTACGTAGGAAATCTTTTTAGATTTCTAATGAATATTTATAATCTAAAATCCAACATATATAACCCTATGTAAAAATTGTTGTTCTAAAAGATATATGCTTGTGTCATTTTTGTATTCATTTTAACTAAATTAAAATAAAGTGTCATTATCACTTACAAGTGGATCCATGGGGTCCCAAAATTGACACAAAGATGTCCATGGTCGACCATCTATCAACCAATAGGGTTAAGACACGTTTTTAGGGTAATTTAGTATTATTATAATATTATATTTTTAACCCTTATTTACCGGATTTACCCTTAACCATGGTAAATAAAATATTTACCGCAGTAATTATTCAAAATGTCTAAAAATAAAATTTACCTATTTACACAATTTGAACATCCTGATTCCAAATATGGAATCCATTTTCCTAAATTCAAAACACAGAAGTGGCAGAAATTAATTTAAAATTAATTCCCGCTGTCAAAACAAAAAGCGTGTTTTTAAGAGATAATAACTATCAAAAGATTGACACTTGTTTATGTTCGGTTTAATTGTAAAATTATGTCCAATGACCAAGATTATATTAAATGGTAAAAATATATTCTAAATATACTTTAAAACTACTAAAATTCATAATTTATCACTATTAATTATTTTGATTAAAAAAGTTGTTTTTAATTAAAATTTAGTAATTTTCACTATTCATCAAAATATAAAAGTTATCCGAAAAGTACCAAAATTTCACCCGAGGATAATTTCGATATTCCGAATCCAAAAAAGAAGTCCATTTTGAAATATAAAATATATATGATTTCAAAAAGTAGGTATAACTATTCACAACGGCTAGTTTAATTAGTTGTGGTGTGTGTTAGAACTCGAGGTTGCGTACACCACACGCTATCGCATTATTCGAAGGAAAACGTACCGTGGAAGCTTGGGGTGTTACATTCTCCCCTCCTTCAAATAATTGCGTCCTCGCAATTTCTAGGGTATTACTGTATAAAAAGACTTGGGTGGTTCTTCATCATAAGTTCCTCGGGTTCCCACGTTACCTCTTCCATCTTATGATTTCTCCACAAAACTTTTACCAGACGCGTCGTCCGGTTTCTCAGCACTTGTTCTCTCGTATCAAGAATCTTGATGGGCTCTTCGCAATAAGACAGATCGGGTTCCAGTTCTAAATCTTCATAGGTGAGTACATGCTTTGGGTCAGGCATGTATTTCCTCAACAGAGATACGTGGAACACATCGTGAACTTTGGAGAGACTTGGCGGCATTGCCAATCGGTAAGCTACAACCCCAATTCGTTCTAGAATTTCGAAAGGTCCGATGTACCTGGGACTCAATTTACCTTTCTTACCAAAACGTATGACTCCCTTCGACGGAGATACCTTCAGGAAAACATGATCACCGACTTGAAATTCCAAATCCTTCCTTCGATTATCGGCATAGCTCTTCTGCCTACTCTGAGCTGCTTTAATGTGATTTTGGATTACCTTCACCTTTTCCACCGTTTCCTCCACCAGTTCTGGGCCTACAAGTTTTCTTTCACCAACGTCATCCCAACAGGTTGGTGTACGACATCTCTTTCCGTATAACGCTTCATATGGTGCCATCTGAATACTCGAATGGAAGCTATTGTTATAGGAAAATTCTACCAGTGGTAAATATTGATCCCACATACCCTGAAAATCAAGTGAGCAAGATCTCAACATGTCTTCTAAGGTTTGAATAGTCCGTTCTGATTGTCCGTCTGTCTGAGGGTGGTAAGCAGTGCTCAAATAAAGTTCAGTATCCAGGGATTTCTGAAGACTTTTCCAGAATCTTGAAGTAAAACGGGGATCACGATCAGAAACAATTGATAAGGGTACTCCATGAAGTCTCACAACTTCATTAATATATAGTCTTGCTAGACGTTCCAGGGGTAGATCTACTCTTATAGCAAGAAAATGTGCTGACTTGGTAAGACGATCGACAGTAACCCATATTGCATCATTCCTTCTAGGAGTCTTTGGTAGCCCCATGACAAAGTCCATCGTAATATTGTCCCAGTTCCACTCCGGTATGGGAAGAGGTTGCATGACTCCTCCAGGCTGTTGCCTTCCAGCTTTCACTTGTTGACAAACCATACATCTTGACACAAAATCAGCAATCTCCCTCTTCATGTTGTCCCACCAAAAATGTTCCTTCAAATCTCTATACATTTTGGTGCTCCCATGGTGTATAGAGAAATTGGAACTATGAGCATCATTCAGCAATTCCCTTTTTAGATCAGGTATATTGGTAACACAAAGTTTCTTCCCGAATTTCAAAATTCCATCTTCATACACAAAGTCTCTCAATCTCCCATCATTCACAGCTTTAATCCTCTTTTGTAATTCTTCATCATCAGTCTGAGAACTCTTAATCCTTTCTAGTAAAGATGGTTTGGCAACCATTTGAAAAAGCATTGATGTTTCACCTTCCCTGGTTATTCCCATGTCCATCTTCACTAGCTCCATGAAAATTGGATCCCTTTCAATTCTCATATTGTTCAAAACTCCATGGTCTTTTCTACTCAAAGCATCTGCCACCTTGTTTGCCTTCCCTGGGTGGTAGTGTATCGTACAATCATAATCCTTGAGTAATTCAAGCCATCTCCTTTGCCTCATGTTGAGTTCTTTTTGTGAGAAAATATACTTCAAACTCTTGTGATCAGTATAAATCTCACATTTTTCACCATAGAGGTAGTGCCTCCATATTTTCAAAGCAAAGATCACTGCTGCTAACTCGAGATCATGAGTAGGATAGTTTTGTTCATGAATTTTCAACTGTCGTGATGCATAGGCAATAACTCTATCATTCTGCATAAGGACACAGCCAAGTCCTTTCTTTGATGCATCACTATAAATAACGAACCCATCATTCCCCGATGGTAGAGTCAATATAGGAGCATTGACTAATCTTCTCTTCAGTTCTTCGAAACATTCTTCACACTCTTTTGTCCAAACAAATTTAACCACTTTACGTGTGAGCTTCGTTAATGGGTTAGCCAATCGGGCAAAATTCTGGACGAAACGTCGATAATAACCTGCCAAACCAATAAAACTACGTACCTCAGTTATACTCGTAGTTTCTGGCCATTCTTGGATTGCCTTGGTCTTAGAAGGATCAACAGAGATTCCATCTTTAGAGACAATATGGCCAAGAAAAGAAATCTCCTGAAGCCAGAATTCACACTTGCTAAACTTTCCATATAATTCATGCCTCCTCAGAGTCTTCAAGATAATGCGCAAGTGATTTTCATGATCTTTGTAGGTTTTGGAGTATAACAAGATATCATCAATAAATACCACCACAAATTCATCGAGATACTCCTTGAAAACTCTATTCATCAGATCCATGAATACAGAGGGTGCATTAGTCAATCCAAACGGCATTACAGTAAACTCGTAATGCCCGTACCTGGTTTGAAATGCTGTTTTCGGAATGTCTTCCTTCTTTACACACAACTGATGGTATCCAGATCGAAGGTCAATCTTTGAAAAGTATTGAGCTCCATGCAGTTGGTCAAATAAATCATCAATACGAGGTAGGGGATACTTGTTCTTTATCGTTATAGCATTGATCTCCCTGTAATCGATACATAACCTCATAGATCCATCTTTATTTTTAACAAAAAGAACAGGGGCTCCCCATGGAGAAACACTAGGGCGAATAAATCCCTTATTACTCAATTCCTCTAGTTGTTTCTTTAGTTCGACTAGCTCTACAGTGGCCATTCTATAAGGGGTCTTCGATATAGGCCTTGATCCAGGAATCAAATCAATAGAAAACTCAACTTCTTGTTCTGGAGGATGTCCAGGTAAATCTTCCGGAAATACATCTACAAATTCTTTCACAATAGGTACATCCTCTATTTGAACATTCCTTTCCTCACCGACAGTTATTTCATTCTCTTCCTCCCCGATAATTGAATTAAGTTGAGCTACAGGGGGTGGATCGAAATAAGAATTAGGTGGTGACGATTCTGCTCTAAAAATAAGGTGCTCCTTATCATTATCATCAAGAATCGTAACCTCTTTCTTCTTACAATAAATCTTCGCATCATAGTCCGAAAGCCAGTCCATACCGAGGATTATATCAAACTCAATCATAGGTATGACGATGAAATCAGCAGATAAAGAAAATTTATGTGCTCTAATGGGGACTGATTCACAAAACTTTGTTGCAACGATACTTCCCTTAGGAGTTTTAACTGACAACTCCCTTATTAAATCAAATTGGAAATATCTAATTTTCTTAGCAAACTGGGAAGATATGAAACAATGCGATGATCTAGAATCAAATAATGCATTTGCTAAACTTGAGGAAACCATTAAATTACCTGCCACCACGTCTTTCGGAGCTTCTACCTCAGCAGTAGTGATAGCATAAGCCTGGCCTTGATCCCTTGGCCTTTTCTGAGGTAAGTTCTCCTGACGCTTAGGACATGCATTTGCATAATGCCCCATCTCCCTGCAATTGTAGCACTGAACGTTGGTAGCTTCCTTCTTCCCCTTGCAATCATGAGCTTGGTGGCCTTTTTCACCACACTTGTAACAGA
Source organism: Viscum album (assembly GCA_963277665.1). Lineage (NCBI taxonomy): Eukaryota > Viridiplantae > Streptophyta > Magnoliopsida > Santalales > Viscaceae > Viscum > Viscum album. Next base: position 2,094,480,226 of record OY728152.1, read on the forward strand.
CTCCCATTCCCTTCAAGCAAGTACCAGGATGTTTCTTCCCGCATTTACCACAAGATGGATATTCAACCTTTCCCTTCTTCCCCTTATTTCCATTCCCAGATTGATCAGAAGGTCTCTTCTTCTCTTTCTTTGCATTAAAGTCATAAGACTTAGAGAATTCCTTTTCGGTCTTGATAGCACATGAGACAATGTCTTCGTACGATGAAAAGGATTGTGAGACTAATGGTCGACGGAGAAATGGTTTTAACCCATCAAAGAAACGATCAATCTTACTTCTTGGGTTGCGAATATAATCACCAGCGTACCTCGCTAACCTTGTAAAGTTAGCCTCATACTTTGTGACATTCTCATCCTCCTTTTGTCTCAGACTCAGAAATTGTCTTTCCATATCTGCTCGATGGTCGTGAGGAAAGTATTTTTCTAAAAACAGATCTTTGAACTCCCTCCATTCCATGTTTGATACTTCATCATCTTCCTTCATGTTTTGAATCAATGACCACCATTGATCAGCATCTCCAGTGAGGCGGTAAACTGCCATGGTAACTTTTTCCCTTTCACTACTCCCCAAAGCCTGAAATATTTTCTCTAGGGAAAATATCCATTGCTCAGCTACTAAGGGATTTGTACTCCCATTGAACGTTGGTGGTTGTTGTCTCATGAATCGATCTAACATTGATCATCCACGCTGCGGATCAGGGTGCTCCATACGGGTAAGGTTATTATTCATAACCTGAGTAAGTTGTCCCAGTACGGTGATTAGCTGATCAGCACCAGTTGCATCACCAGCCCCACTATAATTATCTTGAGCAGGAGGGCAATCCATACATGGAGTGCGTGCATTGATACGGTTTCCATTTCTTCCACTAGGCGCCATTTCTAAAAAAATGGCATAAACTAGATCAGTTTATGCATCAAAATACATAATCCCATACTTATAAAACACTAAACATAAATTGAACTATCTATGGATATAATCCATAATCATAAATATGTTTTCTTTGAGGAAGTATATACTCATAAACCCTTCATAATGATTAGTAAAGAAAGTGAGAGTTATCCTAAGCATATCCCCCGGGAGTGTCGTAACCAAGAGTGCAGCAAGGCCCGTTGTCGTGCACCAGTTCCCGTTCGAGTCTAGCTCAAAGCGGTGTTTTCGGGTTTTACCCCTAGGTACATCTGTGCCAGAGCCGCCTCTACCTGCTCGTATCCAGACAGGGATGTATTGCTCGGAAAACTCACAAAGTCTCTACAATACCAAAATTCTAGGAAGTTCTTCTATATTAATCCTCAAAGTTCATCTTAGGTCTATGTGCTCTAATCAGAGTTTATCTAAATCTAGCTTCCAAGGTTTGTACTAAACTTCCTCTGATACCAACTGTAACGCCCCGACCCCAGCTACCCAGAGTCGGTGCATTAATTACATAACATTGGCATGATCACAAGAAAGATCAAAATCTCGAAAGACCGATTGGTTTAGTAGCCTTGGAAACACTAGATATATTCATAAGTTTTACATTACATCATAAAATGAAAAACTACTACAACAACATAATGTTTCCACAGTCCACACTATAATCCCCTCATAATATCCCTGCAGGTCATTCATAACTTACATCTTCACATCCTGGGAAAAATAAAACATAGAAAAGGGGTGAGCTCAAATGCCCAGTAAGGATAACAATATAGCGGAACATTCAAAAATAAGCATAAACATTTAAGGCAATGAATTACTAAAACAAAAGCCTTTTAAACTTGAACTTCAACATAGTATGGCAAAAGTAAAATGAAATAATTCCATTTACTTATTCACATGGATATTCTACTAATCGAATAATCACATGCAAAATCAATAACCACTTTCATAATGTTGGAATGCATAATGCCAGACTATCATAACCACATAGCCAAGGCCTCGTGCCAAGACTACAAATAAGATTTTGTCAAGGCCTTGTGCCAAGACACTAGTTTGTCTCATGAGACCTACCGATGCATCGAGGAGCTATAGCGGGCTCCACCCGTCACTTATTAAGTCCAATGCATTCCCATATGAAAAGGTTTAAACATAACATAAACATTCGTATTAAAAATAGCATACGAAATGTCAATAATTTCACCATAAACTATGAATGGTATAAAAATAGCACATCCACAGTCAAACATATCACAAAACCTTCAATACAATATAGAAGTTTTGTATCATAATAAATCAACTTCAAATAATCTTAAAATCCATCAAAGGATGTTGACATTGATGAAATCAAAATTCTTTTTAAAGAAGTATCTACTTTTATTTTGAAATCATTGAAGATGCATATAAAATAAAACATTTTCTTTGAAAATATTCTTATAAGCTTCTATGGAAAGCTTCGACGACTTTATAACGGCGGAAAATAACCGCACCCGCCGTATAAGTTAAAAAAAACATTCTTACCTCAATTCCGTCGAAAAGGTTAAAAAGGACCTTGTTTTGAAAACGACGGAAAGATTCCTTTATAAACCTCTTATAAAAAGTCAAACAAGGGTATAAATGACTTTAACCCATATTCTTGTAAATAGTAAAAATGTTTTGAAATACATTTCGAAGAAACATGGATGTGGATGATAAAGAGATCCCAGTAGATTATTACGTATAAACAACCTCGAATAATGAAGAGATTGTGAAATAACCCTTACCTTGTACTTTTCCTTGGTTGGAGTAGGTTAACCTCCTGTATAATGGTGAAATAATTGTTATTAAATTATACAAGAATCATATATATTAATATGATATCATATATGATCTTTTAACATTGATTTATTAATAATATCTTAGAATTATCATCGTTTCGGGTGTTAACTTACTCATTTTCTTTTATATGTTTTGTTACATAAGCCATGTTTGTTGTATCTTATTCATATCCAGAATGATATCAAGTCCTTAAACATCATTTTTAAATCATAAAATGATAATTATACTTGAATGGATACGATGGAGAATGAATCTCATCGCGTTCGTGGAGACGGTAGTCCGTACGTACGCACGAGCGACAATATCATTCTTTTGATATTAAAATAATATATAAATGAATGGTATATCATATATACAGAATCATTAACATGTTATATTTATTATTTACATGAGTTACACATCATTATTATACCCATCCAAATAATATTATATTGAATAACAATTACACCACGACGTGGAGACGGTAAGCCGTATGTACGCACGTATGGTGACATGGTATTCAAAGGGTGGATAGAATACTGAATATGGTTGTACCATACTTATAATAACATCACAGTATATGTGAGATACTGGAGTTATTATTTTAGAATGGTAAGAACAAAGGAAGAAGAAGTGGAAGAAGAAATGAACTTAGAAAAGGGTGGTGAAATCATTACCTCTTCTTTGGGTTCTTCCTTTTGATTTGATCAAACGGGATATTTAGGTTGGCTTTCTGATCAAACTAAGGCCTCTAGGTTGTAGTGAGGGATGTTGGGAGAGTATTTGGGCATAGTTAGGCCGATCCAAAAGGCTTTGAAGGTGTGAAGAAATGAGAAGGAGGAGTGCCCTTTTTATAAGAGGGGTGAGGGGCACCTTTGGAAAAGCTAGAAATATTAATTTATAATAAATTCATATTCGGTTTCTAATGGCTCCAAAGCTTATTATTCAAAGGTTAAGGTGGGGATAGGTCGAAAACCACTAAACCAATAGAATTTAGACAGGTTTGGGTACTTATATTAACCTTATCTTTAAGTATTAACTCTAAGTTAATTAGTTTCACTTTTACAATGTCTCTTTGTATTTTTATATAATATGGTTAATAAACTTACTATATACATCCAAGAGACCCCCAAGTGGTCCATTAATGATTAACCTATCATAATATAAGTATCTTGGCCGAACCTTAGATTTTTAGGAATTTAATATCAATTAATAATATAATATTTGTTTTAAGAACTCTTTTATGTCAACTTTGACACTATTCAATAGTTGATTTTTGTGAAACTCATAACAGATTGATTACTTCGAACAAAGTCCATTAACGCAATCCTAATATATCATATTAGCCTAGAAAATTAGTTTAATTCATTAAAAGTTTCATATTATATTTATTTGGGTATTTATAATATCAATTATTTTAATTTTTCACTATTATAGTAATTACTGCATCATCATTGTGTCATAAATAAAATAAATTATTTAATGTCTAAAAATTATAAATAAAATATCATTATGTAGTAAATCTTTTTAGCTTTCTAATTAATATTTATAATCTAAAATCCAACATATATAACCCTATGTAAAAATTGTTGTTCTAAAAGATATATGCTTGTGTCATTTTTGTATTCATTTTAACTAAATTAAAATAAAGTGTCATTATCACTTACAAGTGGATCCATGGGGTCCCAAAATTGACACAAAGATGTCCATGGTCGACCATCTATCAACCAATAGGGTTAATACACGTTTTTAGGGTAATTTAGTATTATTATAATATTATTTTTTAACCCTTATTTACCGGATTTACCCTTAACCATGGTAAATAAAATATTTACCGCAGTAATTATTCAAAATGTCTAAAAATAAAAGTTACCTATTTACACAATTTGAACATCCTGATTCCAAATATGGAATCCATTTTCCTAAATTCAAAACACAGAAGTGGCAGAAATTAATTTAAAATTAATTCCCGCTGTCAAAACAAAAAGCATGTTTTTAAGAGATAATAACTATCAAAAGATTGGCACTTGTTTATGTTCAGTTTAATTGTAAAATTATGTCCAATGACCAAGATTATATTAAATGGTAAAAATATATTCTAAATATACTTTAAAACTACTAAAATTCATAATTTATCACTATTAATTATTTTGATTAAAAAAGTTGTTTTTAATTAAAATTTAGTAATTTTCACTATTCATCAAAATATAAAAGTTATCCGAAAAGTACCAAAATTTCACCCTAGGATAATTTCGATATTCCGAATCCAAAAAAGAAGTCCATTTTGAAATATAAAATATATATGATTTCAAAAAGTAGGTATAACTATTCACAACGGCTAGTTTAATTAGTTGTGGTGTGTGTTAGAACTCGAGGTTGCGTACAACACACGCTATCGCATTATTCGAAGGAAAACGTACCGTGGAAGCTTGGGGTGTTACAGAAACATGAATGATGTCATGCATGACCTGGTACCTCTGAGGTAACTACAACCTGTAAGAAACCAGACCTACTTTCTCTAGAATCTCAAATGGCCCGACGTATCTCGGTGAGAGTTTTCCATGTCTCCTAATCCTCTTATGTCCCATCCTCGGGGTAATACGCAGGAAAACCTAGTCTCCAACCTTGAACACTAAAGGACGTCTCCGTTGATCAGCCTAAGCTTTCTAACGAGACTGTGCAGTAGTCATCCTCTTCTGAATCAACTCCACCTCCTCCATGGTCTCCTGAACAATATGAGGTCCCCGCAAGGCAGCCTCTCCTGCCTCTTGCCAGCATAAAGGTAATCAGCATGGGAAACCTTTAAAAGCCTCGTAAGGTGTCATCTGAATAGTTTCCTGAAACCTTTTCTTGTAGGCAAACCCCACCAATGGGATATGCTTCTCCCAAGTACAGAAAAAGTCTAGAATACAAGATCAGAGCATATCATCAAGCACCTAGATTGTACGCTCGGACTGGCCATCAGTCTGAGGATGGTATGTTGTACTCAAAAGTACCTGTGTACCCAAATCCCTCTGTAGCCCCTGGCATAAGTTTGAAGTAAAATGTGCATCCCTGTCTAAAACAATGGAGTGTGGAACTCCATACAGACATACAATCTCTCTGATTTACAACCATCCTAGATCATCAATGCTGAAGGTCTCCTTGGTTGGCAAGAAGTGTGAAACCTACGTGAGCCTATCCACTACAACCCAAACCGCATTATTTCCTCGAGGCGATCTTGGTAAACCTGTCATGAAGTCCATCGTGACAACATTCCATTTCAACATAGGAATGGGTAACTGTTGTAAAAGCGATGTTGGTCGCTGATTCTCTACCTTCACCTACGGACAGGTGGAACACCTCATAACAAAACCATACACATCCTTCTTCATACATGCCCACCAATACTGATGGTGTAAGTCATGGTACATATTGGTGACACCAGGATGAACTTCCCAAGCTGAAGCATGAAACCCTTGCATCATATCCTCACGTATGTCTGCTAAATCCCATACACAGCCATGAAAACATAGCACCTCATCATCGCCCACTGTCCACCCAGGAGTAGGGTCTCCATCTGACACACCCTCCCATATGACTAGGGCTTCTAGGTCTGATAGCTTCCTTATTCGAACTTGATCTAATAGAGTAGAGGTAACAGCTACAGAAGAATGAACTATCTACCCCTGTCTATCACGCACCTCCAAATGCATCTCAAAGAATAGAGCCATAAGCTGCCACTCACTACTGGCCTCTTGAACTGGTTGCAACTGAGTCCTTCTGATCAGTGCATCGGCCACAACATTTCCTTTCCCAGGTATATAAGCAAGCTCAAAGTCGAAAGACTATAGGTACTGGACCCACCTCCGTTGTCTCATATTCAGGTCAAGCTGTGTGAATATATAACTAAGGCTTTTGTGGTTAGTATATACCACAAAATTATCTCCCATGAGATAGTGCCTCCAACAATGCAAAGCATGAACAACTGCAGCCAACTCCAGGTCGTGCGTAGGATAGTTCTTCTCATGGGGCCTCAACTGGAAAGATCCATACGCAGCAACATGATCTTCCTGTATAAGCACTGCTCCAAACCCGATGCCAGATGCATCACAAAAAAATTTATAACTCTTGCCCGACTCTAGAAGAACTAGAATCGGTGCTGAAGTCAATCTCTCCATTAGCTCATGGAAGGCTGAGTCACAAGCTTCTGACCAAACGTACTTCACACCATTCTTAGTCAACCCTATTAACAGTGCTGTTAAGCGTGATACGTCCTGTATAAGCCACCTGTAATAACCAGCTAGTCCCAAGAAACTCTGTACCTCAAAGTCATTCTTCGGATGCACCCAGGTAACTACTTCTTTCACCTTCTCTGTGTCTACTGATACTCCTGTCTCTAAGATGACAAGGCCCAGGAAGTGAATCTCTTCCTTCTAGAAGTGTCACATTGAGAGCTTAGCATATAAATGATGCTCTCTTAGTGTAATCAATACGATCTCATAATGGGTAGCATAGTCATGTCGGGTGTGAGAGTACACCAATATATAGTCCACAAAGACAATGACAAAAGAGTCCATGTAAGGATGGAAAACTCTGTTCATTAGCACCATAAAATTTGTCGGTGTGTTTGTGATACCGAACGACATAACCAGATACTTGTATAGATCATACATGCTTCGGAAAGCTATGAGAGGTATATCAGATGGTCTGACCCGCAACTGATGATAGTCGGATCTCAATTAGATCTCCGAGAATACCCTGGATCCTTGAAGCTGATCAAAAAGATCATCAATAATTGGAAATGGATATTGGTTCTTGACTGTCAACTAGTTCAGCTTCCAATAGTCCACACAATGTCATAATGTACCATCTACCATCATCGCAAACAACATAGGCGAACCCCAAGGGGAAGTACTGGGTCGGATAAAAACCTTCACCTGAAAATCCTCCAACTGCTTCTTGAGCTCTTGCATCTCATTATTAGCCAACCTATATGGAGGTATGGATACCAGTGCTGCTCTTGGAACAAGCTCAATATATAAGTCTACCTCACGCTATGGAGGAAACCTTAAAAATTCTTTTGGAAAGATATATGGAAAATAGTCAACTACTAGAGGGAAGTGCATCTGAGAAGTTCCCTGATCATCCAGATATAAACTTGAAATATGGGATGTAGCACTGCCCAACCCATGATGCTCTCGTCCAACTCTGCTTTCCTGGGCATCCCATTTGCCATTCTGAAGAGAGGACCCACCATCTAGTGACGTGAAACTCACCCTGTGGCGATAACAATCGACAATGGCCTGAAAAAGAACCAGCCAGTACATTCTGAGTATGACATAATAACACGTCATCTCAAGGACATAAATATCCCACAAGAAGTGACACCCACCAACCTCAAGGTGGCACTCCATTCACTGACACACACTAGTAGTTCTATGTCCCAATGGAGTTTCTAGTGCCAACATATCCTCATAAGTAAGGACAGTAAGTATAAGGCTCCCCATAGTGTGCACAGAAATAAAGCTATGAGAACTCCAGTATTGAAAAGTGAAGAAGATAAAACTGAGGCTAATAAGATCATACCTCAAACTATGGAAGGTCCAGGAACCTTCTCTGGATGGATTTTCTCTACCGCAAATTTCTAGCCAGTATCGCACCCCTGTGTGGCAGCCTGATATACCTGAGCTAATCCCCCCTTAGCCTGACCACCGTTTCTGCGACCATTACCCTGGAATGAACGACCTAAAGAACTCCATACCCCAGTATACTTTGGAACTGGAAATCCTGCTCTTGTACGAGGAGTAGAAACTGATCCTCCTTCACTAGCTGCTGGAAGAATAACCCTACAAAAATGCTGTAGATGGCCCATATTTCCACAAGCTTGGGACTCCACTGGATCTCTTGGGAAATTGAGGCTTCATAATCCCTTTCATTCCACAGTGATAGCACACAAACTGGTTTCCAGAAGGAAGATCCCGTCTTCTAGAAGAATTACATTGCTTCCTCGAGTCACCTCGAATAGTCTCTTGGTGGCGTTTCTTGCTGTCAATATGCAATGAATTGGTCTTAGATGTTGAACCACCCTAGTCAACAGCTCCAGTATCCCTCATATTTTGTTCAGTGATCAGCGCCTGGTTGACTATTAGGGTAATAGAAGTGAACTGGAAGATGTTCACCTGCGATCTGATCACTGGTTTGAGGCCTTCCTCAAACGTCCTTTCCAAAAACATGTCAACTTTTCGGATAACAGGAGCGAAACGCTGTAACTCAGTGAAATAGGAGGAATAATCCATAACCTAAAGAGTACCATACTATAGATTCATGATCACTCTGGCTCTGTCAGCCCTCAGAGTCTCCAGATAGAAGTAGTCATAGAATGTACGCTGGAACTCGTCCCAAGCCATAGTATGTTGGCGCCCTGCCTGCGAGACAACATCCCACCACCTCTTTGTAGAATCTCGCAACATGTAAGACGTGAGATTCACCCTTTTTTCTAGGGGTATCTAAAAATTCTCAAATATGGAAAGTATGGTTTCTAGCCATGAATCTATAGCCTGAGGTCCTCCATACCCTGTGAAGGTGGGAGGATGCTTCTGTTGGAAGACTCACGTCATCTCTACCATAGACGGAACATGATGCTGAGCTCCCTGGAAGGTCTGCATAAACCTCATGAAACCCTCTCTGAAATGAGATTTCGCATCAGTGTATAGAATCATTGTAGGTGCCTTGTCCGGAATGATTGGGAGAACTACTGGTATTCCCTGGTCTGTCGTATCAGGCGTACGATCACTGCCTGATTCTTAGCATCCAACGAGAGGACATCTTGGTGCCATAGCTCTGAGAAAACAAAAGCACACTCAGAATTAGGATTAAAAAGTACATAAACACAAGGTTACAAAATGGGAACATGATAGAGAAACACTTAAGTTTGACAAAACATGACAATACTATGTGTATTTAAACTACACGACGTGTTTGTTAAATCCATTCACTTGGGTGTGTACTTCTACCACTACTGGACATGTAACACCCCAGACTACATGGCGTGCTATTCCAACAAATGGTGTGTACTTGAACTCCAATCCCCTTCCCGAGACTCTTTACATAGTTAACCTACAAATTCCTCCTAATTCTAAATTACATGGCATGTTCAGTAAAGACACAATGTGTACTAGACAGGTTTCAGCGACCTGTGTAGCGGTTACACGGCCGGCTACACGGCTGACCCCTACACGGCGTGTTCCGAACAAACACATCATTTATAAGGATAGATAACACTGACCCGGGTTGTTCGTGACATGGCCGGGTACTCAGAAGAAAACTACACAGCGTTTTCTAATTACACACGGTGTGTACTATACGAGTTTCCCCAACCCGTGTTGTTAGTGAGACAGTCGGTTACACGGATGACTACTACACGGTGTGTACTTATGGTACATGACAGGTCCCTGAAGACTCTACACCACCCCGTGTCTCTATTCACACAGTTAGTAACATGGTTTAAAAACTACATGGTGTGTATTAATAAAGTACATATTGTGTATTCTGGATTTTTCCAGGCAGTAGCTCAAAAACTACACCGAATACAAAAAACACTGAAAAACAAACATCTATGTGCCAAATTCTGATCTATGGGGGCCCATTCTCCCCACGAATCCAGGCATGGCATCATAACAATGCATATATCATGTAAAACAGCATAATAAGCATGTATGTCATAGAAACTATCACAACCACATGCATAATTTATCACAATATCTATTACAACAATATGAAATTCTAATGCACCCTAGATGGCATAGTAAAATGCATGACATGTGATTTCATACCCAGTGCCTATAAGATACATGAGACGACACACCCTAATCTCATCGGGTTGCAACAAAATAGAACCACAATCATATAAACTCTAACAACACAAAACATTGGCATCACCCAATGGTGAAATATAATAAACTGTAACACTTGAAAAAACTGAAAAATGCAATTAAGAGGTAATTTTGCTTTTCCCTGTACATGGTTTAATTACTCCCGGTCACAGTTAAGTACTAACTACCCATTTCTTCCTATCGCTATCTATTTTTTCAAAATAGTAAGGAAATAGAAAATATTAAAACTCCTCTAATACCACATTGTAATGACCCAAACGCAGATCCACATAACTGGCACCCTATACACGGTTTGCAACATGACCTCAAGCGTGTTTCCCCAAATGACATAGGCTACCGACTAGCAGCAAGGGCCTAGGTGAGTCAGTGGGGAAACTATGCCCTCATTTGGGAAAGTATGCACCTGAAGGAAAATAACATAACAATAGTGGAAGCAAGAAACAACACACAAAAACATAAATTAAAATGTGGAAGCAATGTATAATACAATAATGATTCAACATGACACATGTATCAATGGAATGTAGTATGCAAAACAATTCGCTGAAATACATCTGAAACCAAAGTACTAAACATAAACAGAAACTCCACCAGCATCGCGAGCCAAAGCCTAGTCTCATGCTCTCCTACTCCAACCGGAAATCAAGTACCTGAGGTAGAAGGACCACAATACCTATCTACACCTACAACCATATAATCAGTTTGGGCTGAAAAGAAGAACCCAAATAGGGTGCGAGACAAATTCCAATTGGAAACCACCACACGATTTGTGCCCTACTGTCAGTGAGTGATATAGAAAAACTAAAGGGAAATAACTACTGTAATGGACTAAGATTACACTAGTAAATAATCCTTCTAATTACCATTAACATTCATTTAATTAAATAACTAGGTAACAACTATAAAATCATTCTATTCCAAGGTAATCAATTAACACAACAGGTATCTTAAAGGACTACCGAAACACAAGCAGTAAAAAACCCAGGCTTGTTCTTTGGCCTGGTAGACTCATCAAGACCAACCATAAAAATTCACACTGACCCTCTAGGTGTCTCAAACTAGCATAACCCTATAGTCTAGAAATCAAACAAGGCACAGACTCTCTGGGAATCCCTCATGTCAATTCCCCTATGGCCTTGCAACGATGCTATAGACTCTCTGAGGAAGCGCTTACGTCTAATTCCTCATGTGGTCTCGATGCGTGTATAAAATAAAAAAACTCTTGGGAAGCACAAATTCCTATTCCCATAGGTCTTGCGTACGAAACTAAAACCAAAAGACCCTTTAGGGATCCACTTAATCATCTATTCCCCCTTTGATCTCCCGCACCAGGTTCTCACAACCCTGAGCAGTCTGGTCATGCGTAATTGACTGTCAGCAGCCCTAAGTAAAATTAGCAACTACTTGGATAATATATAACATGCTTGAAAATCATTTAAATATCAGGCAACACAAGAAAACAATTATAACAAGTAAACTAGCAATTGCAATAGGGGTTGCCTTATAGGAAAACTGTGTCGAACGACAATAAACATCCAAACATGGAGAAACACTCATGGGTGATCCTCAAACATGCAACCAAGCATATATTAGCAACAATTAATCATAAGATAATAGGAAATTTAGGAAAAATAAACAATAGGATCAAAATCCTAATCCTGGGATACCCAATACATGGGTATCCGACACTTTTTCAACCAAAACTCAAAGAACGTCAACAAAGGGCAACAAACCACCTACCTCGATCTTCGAAGATCGATATACTTGAACCTTGGCCCATAAATCGGCTTAGAATGGAGTAAATCTTCAAAAAAATATACAAATTTTCAACCTTAGTTAACCCATATGAGAGGAAGAATCAGTAAACGAGGTCAAAGAAGAACCAAGAACTCACCGTTGCGATTCTTCTACAATCGGCGGAGTTCGATTCGGACAAATGGTGACGGATTGGTGGCTCAGAGAAGAATCGGCCTCCTCAGATGCTCTGGATAGAATTAGGCAGAGAAGAATATTTTTATGAGCATTAGGCGTGTCCCCAGTCCGATTAATGAAATAAAAAAGAAAGTACACGACCTTTACTTTTAGAGTACATGGCGTGTACTTGGGTTTTCCATACTCAACTTTAAGCAGCTACCACATCCTCTCTACACAACGTGTGTGTGGCATGGACACAACAAGCACACGGCTTTGAGTGGCAGAGGAGTACATATCCTGTACTCATTAATAACACGATGTGTACCTTGAAAATTTCTAAATTCACCATTTTTCCTTAAATATCCCATAAACGATATTCGTACCTGAAACCGAAGGCCCGGGTTCTTACAAGATGGGTGGGACCTGTATCTCCCCATAATGCTATGTGTAGAAGTTTATACATCTAGATATAGACTATCATGGTCTTGGGAATTAACCTTGACTGTTAATATGTCTATGGAATTGAACCATGACCACCATGACGGTATAAGGAGTGAAATCATGCTACTATGATGACTAGGGGAGTGCACCATGACTACCAAGATAGAATGTGGTGTAAACCCATAGTATTAAGATTTTCTTGGTAGTGATTCCTTGGTTACTATAGAAATCATCTTATATGATTATGTTTCTGCCATAATTATATGTTTTCTTGGTTTTTCTCATCTTTTAGTTATTCTATTAATTATATTATGATATGAGTATTTTGAATTTCTAATCATTATTATGATCTCAAATATACAAGGTATGTTCTTCAAATTTTATGCTCATGTTCTACACTGATTTTTCATGTTTTGAGTAATATTTCATTTATTTACCCCTAATGGGAATCAAATATCACCCCTTATTAAGTTTCCATCCCCTATTATACGAAGAATGGTTTTATGTAGAAGTACTAAATATGGATATTCAGATAATAAATGTTGATGATATTTTACCACTATAGAAGATTTTGATTCTTGGTTTACAAAGACAATAGAAAATTACAGTCTGTGGGTATGTATTATTATAATGTACTAAATATTCATCTAAATTAGTGTAATATCCATATAAGTTTATCCTGGGTCACTATAGTTTTTATCAAAGGAAGGGTTTTGTCATCATTTTTGAAAATAGGATGTGAAAACATTAGTGAAATTCCTAGGAATATTTTTAAGGATATGTCTCTGTTTTCTCGAAGGATGAGTATAAGGACCAATCAATATTTAAGAATATGTCCTTGAATTATTGTAATGTATTGAGTGAGTGGATTCCTAGAAATAAATCCTTGTTTGGAAACTATGAGTGGATGTGTCTATAAAACATATGTACCTAGTGGTAACAACTCTGAAAATATGTACTGGTCCTAACATGGGGTAATCTTCAACATGACAATGGGCCTTAATGAACACCTAGTTTGACACTCCTAGGGGATATTCTTTTAGATTTAAAAAAAATACCCACAAACCATAATGATGGATTTCAATATAATTTGGATATTAAAACCTTGTATAAACCTAGGGTTTCATTGATTAAGGAAGATGTCATTATTTAGTCATCCTATAAGTAATTATTTTCACAATAATGATCTTTTCTTCTATGATAATCAATTCAAACACTATGCTTCTAGTTTTATTATTTTGCGGGAAATATGAAAAAAAATAGAGGAATGAAGAATGTGATAGACAATTTTTAGATGAGAATTCATGTGGGAAGATTTATTGACTGCATGATATTATGATGAGGACTAATTAGTTTTCATATAACATGATTATAACTGTGTACCTAAACTAACTCTCAAAACCATTAAGGAAGAGATAGAATGAGTTATCTAATAGTTTGGGTAATTAAGAAAAATTTTGAAAAAAGATTCAGTTTTATTTGTCTCATGAAAGTGGAAAGAATCATATAAGTGAATGTCTTTAGGTAACGATAATATGTTTTTATTGTGGTAAAGAAGGACACAAATAATGTGAAAATAGTGAAAACATAAATATTTTTGTAAAAGGAATAGATGAAAATATTGGACTCCCCAAGGAAACATCAAAATTTAAGTGTGTTATGTGTCGAATAAATGGTCATTATTTATTCCAATGTCCCAAGAGGAATGATCCTATATAGGAGCAGTAGTGTGGTATGAGAAATGGTAAAACACAGATGATTAAGAGACATTATATAAAATGTAAAAGGATAAAGGTAATATATAATAGAATGTGGAGACCTTGTTATTTGAATAAAGATGATGTGTAATAATAAAATAATTTAGGTATTTGGATTCAAGTTGTATTTTATATGAAAGGTGAAATATATAAGGATTGTTCAGATTATGTTATTCACTAATATTTAAAAGAACCAATTGAATGGTTTTGATAGTGTAAAGAAGTGATATAATGGAAATGTGATGTCCAAGGAAAATACAATGTTAAGGGAAATATTACCCTTAATATTCTCACAATGTTTTGATAATGTTTTTTGTATAATGATATGTCAGATATGAAAAAGTAAATTGAATGGTACATATTACCTTCGAACAAATTAAGGGATTTCTGACAAGTATTTTATTCTAAAATGGATAATGTTTACAATTGTTTGTATTTATGGAATATATCCAGTTATTTGTTGAATAATGAAAAATTCATTTTTACCAAAAGTATTTATAGTATTTCATGTATTTACCGTGTTCCAAGAGAATTTACTATGAGGGTATTCACATGTATGGAATGTGACATCCAAGAGATACATTGTGATATATTGGGTATCAATATTAATGGGGTTTCAAGACACTCTTTCTATGGTTTTGTATTTTCATCTTTAGGTTGGGTTATAAGGTTAACCATTCACCAAAATCTTACATTAATTATTATAGGAAGTATTTATTCACAGGTTTGGTATTCATATACTTTTTTAAAAGGATATTTAATGATTAACCTTATTCCAATGATGTACATCATATTTTTAAAATTATATTAGAATGGTTTTAGAAAATCAAATAATTAATGTCGAGTGGAAACCAATCCTATTTGTCAAGTCCATGGATCATGAACCCATGACTCAAGGATGATAAGGGCTTCATATCATCCTCTAACCTATGTGATGTCCTATTTAATGTAAAATTATTTTTGAGGAATTATTTTTTATGATGAAATAACATTATTACTTTTTTTGTTTAGATATTAAGGTATCAACCATATTTTTTTACGATTATTTATACAATAATAGTTCTAATTTTCATTCTTTTATCGAACTTGTTTGTCAGAGTGGATACTCAAGAGGGGGGTGAATTGAGTTCCAATTAAAATTTTCTATTAAAATATTTTCTATTAAAATCCCCCATGTTATAAAACAAGTTAAACTATAGTGAATTTATACAGATTGTAAATGTTCACATAGCTTCTCAAAGGTTGATTAGGTCTCAGTTAATTTAACCAAAAGGTTAAACTTACTTTTGAAACTAACCTAATGATTTAAAATAAGTCTAAAAACATTCTTATTTAAAAATCAAAGTAACATTAAAATGGTTTTTTATTTCAAAGTAACAGCAGCGGAATATAAAAGATATATGTAGTATACTTTAAATTTAAACTAAAAATGCACAACAGATATAACAAGAGGTTCATTCTCAAGTCGATACTTATCCTCTCAAATTTATATAAATTTGATCCACCCCCTGGATCGGGGTTAACAACAGTTTACAAAACTGTCCAGGCCACGCAGGGACCTCAACCACAATTATTTGTGGGAAACAAAACAAAGACCAGGCCATACAAGGACCTCTTCCATAGTTTCGTGGGTAAACAAGAGTTAAGAGTTTTGGAGTGGGGATTTTGATATCCTCCAATCCAGTTCCAGAGAGAGTGTGTGTGTAAGATATATAGAGTACACCACAGTAATCGAAAGTAAAGAAACAAATCACTTAGAGAGAATAGATAAGAGTTTAGAAAGCTCCAGTGATTAGAAATACAGCTCGTGAATCGTTGGATTCAGTAGAAATGATTCTGATTCCTTCTCTGGTTTTTCTGTTGAAAAACAAGGAGTCATAGTTCATTTGGTGTTCTAAAGGAGTGAAGATATTCTCTTGACATCAGTTCCACCAGTAGTGTAGGATTTCATGTTTTGGAACTTCTTTGTGGGTCGTTTAATGTCTTCTTCACAGTTGTGCTCAGGATTGTTCTTTGGATCTGTACAGAGCACTTCGTGTGTGTTGTCGAATGTATGTTGAGGAGACTCTCTCTTCTTACTACAGCTGAGACATCTTTTTATTCCATGAGCACCGGAAATATGAATTAAACCCTTTCTATAATTACGAGGTACGGTTTCATGACATGCCAAAAACTATCATTAAATAAGATTAATTACATTAAAAACAACAAATATGACCTTTAGCAATATTTAAATAATATTGAAAAAAAGGTTAAGAAATGGTGTAACAGTTTGTTGTGTAAATTATGTCTCCTTCACGGTATGTAGCTCATGGTATGTCCTTCACTATGTCTGGGTCACGGTGTGTCCTTCACGGTGTCTGGGTCACGGTCAATCCTTCACGGTGTCTGGGTCACAGTGTGTCCTTCAAGGTGTCTGAGTACATAGCCAAATATCTGTATATAGACTTAAACAGTAATACACAGAATATGAATTAATCTTAAACATTATAAATTAAGAGAATATGAAACATAAATACATTGGTTTTATAAGATAAGTGATATTTGTAATCATGCATAAATTTTTTAAATAATAGTGAGATTAATTAACAACAATAGGATTTTCTATCATTAAAACATGATGTCTAATTATGATTGAGATTTGTGATCATTAAAACGTGAGTAATACATGAGGAGTCCAACTATATCCCCATTTTTTATGATCACAAATCATCTATAGGTAAAATATAAATGAAGTGCAATGTTATAGAAAGTAACATATATAATAATAGATTTAAAGAACAATAGATTCTACAGTAACGTCTCTTTAGAATACTAATACATGTACTCTTTCTCCCACTTTTGGGATTATCAAAAAGTGAAACAATGCATTTGTCATTAAAAAATGTCCAAAATACCTGATTCAAAATAAGTAAAAAAGAAAAAAAATCTCCATAAAAAATAAAGTAGTCACTTGACTCTTTAGGGATCGGCCTTTGACATGTCATTATCAATAGCAGGAGATGATGCTGATGTAGAAGAAGGCATATGTGAGGTAGAAAAAGATGGTAAGGGTAGACCTTCAAAAATGGAGGGAGCCAAAGATGGTGCAGTAGAAGATCTAGTCTGTGGTTGGTCAAGAATGACTGGTTGGATCTGAGATAGAGCTTGACTGACTAATGTTGTTATTGAAGCGAAGGCATGTAGTCCAGGTCTGAGGGGTGCAGCAGCTAGAGCAACGATAGCAGTACTCTGCACATGAAGATACGCCTTTAAAAGATTTATGAAATCAGTAATGATTTCTCCACCATATTTCATAGCCTTCTCGAAATCTTCCTTATTGTCCAAGAATTTGTCCAACAATCTTGTGAGCTCTGTTAGATTTTGAACATGAGATTTAAAATCTTGGGTCACTGGAGGGATTTTCAAATTCTCCACAAGATATCTAAAGTGATCTGTCATCTCATTTTTAGAGAAAATTCGGTAGAGATAGACATCAATCATCTTGGTGATATCTTGTTGAGCATCATTGGCAATATTTTAATGATTTCTAACCAAGTCCAACACTTGATAATTTTTCTTAACCACTTCTGACAGAGAAGATAGATCCAAGCCACTGAAGGCATTCTGATGTTCTTCCTTGATTATGGATCTTAGTAGAGAATCATCCAATGGAGGAACAGAAGATTGAACAGATGTAGGAGAAGCTTTTACAGCTATGGATAGAACTTTGAGTTGTTTCAAGACTTTTTGCAGGCATCCAGTGTACTCATCTGTGAGATTATTCATATTTTCCACAATATCTCTCACGCTTTGCATTATCTTTGTGTGTCCTATTCCAATCTTATCATCAAAAGATAGCAGATAAGGATGCACTTGAGACACAACCACTATAGAAAAGGTGGCATCAGTTGGTACAGGAGAAGCAGCAATAGGTGCAGGGGAAGAAAAAGGAGTAGGAACTGGTTCTGATCTCAATGACAACTCATTCTTCAAGTCTACTACCATACATTTCAGGTTTGCAACACTAGAACTCAGTGGCCTATTTTTAACCCTGAAATCTTGAATTTCTCAGGTAATTCATGGTTGAATATGCAGAATAAAATTTTCTAAGTGAATCGATGCATCTTCTTGACTTAGTTGAGTCATTGGAGAAGGTTGAGAGGATATAATCTTCTCAATTACTACTAAAAGAGGATCTCCAAAGACTTTCCGATCATCTTTAGTTACAAAAGATTTTTGATCAGGTTAGGGAGCAAGAAGAGGTACAGGTTCTGGTTGCGATCTTGGTTGAGGTTTAGGATGGGACTCTGGTTCTGGTTCTTGTTCTGGGTGAGCTACTGACATCATTTGAAACATCGAATAGAGATCCATTGTAGTTGTTGTCAATTGATGTGACTCATTCACATCATAAAAGATTTGGAAAACATATTGAGTGTACACAGAGTATGACTCATCCCCAGGTTCAGATTCAGATATAAATTCAGTTGGACTAGTCTCATGATTTTGAGGTTCCTCCCCCTCAAATTGTGCTTTCATTTCAGAGACTGCAGGCTCAGCAACATGATCAAGATCCACAGGATAAGTTTTGATTTCGTCAACCATTTCTTTCCTTTACAACTAGAAGGCAAGTTACATCTCCTCTTCGGCAGAGGGAATTATCTCAGGGACCGACAATTCCACAGGCAGTGCTTCCAGATTGGATTTCATTTCAACATGGAGTTCTTCTAAACTAGTAGATTCTTCCATGGCTTTTTTGCTCTGATTCTGTTACTATAGAATCTCTTACATACTTAGATTGGATATCCAGATTAACAACTTCTCTTGAAGAAGGAACATCTTCCTCACTATGAATAACTGAAGTATCAACAGTCCTTTCTTTTTCAATAGGAGATGCTTCCATTGGAGGTATTTCAGCTTCTTCTCTAAGTGGTACATCAATTGCCACTTCCTCTTCTTATTCAGTATCTAAGTATTCAGCCACTTCATCTAGTTCCAAACCAGGATCAGTAATATTATTTGGCCTTCTTGGATAATCAACACGATTATACTTTTTATACAATTGATCATTATCCTCAACCCATTTCTTCTTCTAGGGGTTCTAGTTAATTTCCATCCTTATGATGACAGGCTTGGATAGGCATAACTCAAAATCCTCTAGCTTTTCTTCATTCAGTCCAACCACTCCCTTGGCAACTAGAACGTCCGAAATCATCATTGAGTAAAACAAGGAGGTGGATTTTGAAGTAACATTAATCAGCTCACATATATGGTTGATGACATACTTTCAAAGATTTATCTTATGGACATTATTCAACGGGTGAATTAGGAACACATCCTGATACTTCATCACAGAAAAATATCCTTTTCATGGACTAATAAAATTAAGAACAAATTTGAATAGTAGTCTAGTTTCTCCATCCATTTCAGATGCTATGGCCCTTCTCTTGGGGCCATTTACATTTAAGGTTTCCAAGGAATTTTCTAGATCGAAGATTTCAGTTGTTGGAGGATGGTATCTTTGGTAATCATCACAAATTCCTTCATGAGGAAACCTTAGGCATGCAGCCCACAACCTTGAAGAGAATGAACACTTTTGTTCATTGATCCCGCTTGTTACCATTATGCTTTCTCCATCATCAAATGAAAACATTACATATTGGTAAAATTGAGATACCAAACTTTGATAAATCAGTCTATCTTGTCTATAGAACCATTCAAACCATCCTTATTCTCATAAGGTTTTCAGGACCAAAGACTAACTAGTCAGTAGCCACTCAGGGAAAATCTCTTTTTCAGGTACAACAGTAAGGTTAACATGGTTCGGATTTAGAGTTCCTTCAGGAGCTATCCTTGGTGATATATTCTTCTTCGTGGAACAATGCTTCTCAAGGTAAGATGAATACATACGCTTCATCCTTGGCATCCACTGATGTTTTGGGCGAGAGAGAAGAAGAGGTTCGCAGGGTAAATAGGGTTCGAGAGAGAGATACGGAGAGAGTTTGGGTGAGAGGTCGAGTGAAAATTTTCAGTTTTATCATTTGGGAATGTCAAACGTCATAAAAACAAAAACGCAGGAAATCAAATAGCGATGAAATAATAATTATAGCGATATGGGTTAAAAATAAATGCATAAATAATCTTCACAGTGAGACCGTGAGTAGGCATTACGGTGAGATGGAAAAAAAGTCATCTTGGTGAGACAGTTGGTGGTCATTACGGTGAGTTAGTAACCATTCTGTATAGTCCGAGTGAGACAGCGAGTGAATTGTTCCTTCATGGTGAGACAGTTAAGTGACAGAATTTGAACACAAGGTTTTAATGGTGAGACCATAAGCATGAAACAGTAACTGTAAAACAGTGACAATGAAACCGTAATGTAAAATACAGTAAAGTATTAAAAATTATGATCAATAAGATATCTATTTGTGATTAATCATACCAAGATCATGTATGATTTAGTCTAATCTATCAGAATTTAATGCTTTAGGGAATATATCAGCAAGTTGATATTCAATACCAATGAATTCTAAAGTGATATCAACTTTTTGGTAATGAACTCTCAAAAAGTGATGTCTAACATAAATATGCTTTGTCCTAGAATGTGAAACAAGATTCTTTCAAATGTTACTAGCACTTGTGTTATCACAATATATAGGGACATGTCTGAATTGATATCCATAGTCTAGTAATGTGTGTTTCATCCAAAATATTTGTGCACAACAGCTGCTAGAAGCTATGTATTCATCTTCTGCAGTAGATAATGCAACAGAATTTTGTTTCATACTACACCATGATACTAGTGACTTGCATAAAAAGTGACATGTTCCAGAGGTGCTTTTTCTATCTAATTTACATCCAGAAAAATTAGCATCAGAATAACTAACTAATTCAAATTATTGTCTTTTGGGACAGAACAGTCCTAAATATGGAGTATGCTTGAGGTATTTGAAAATTCACTTTACAACATTTAAATGTGACTCTTTAGGGTTTTCTGGAAAATGAGCACACATACACACACTAAACATAATATCAGGATGACTACCAGTCAAGTATAGTAGACTTCCAATCATTCATCTATAAGTGGTTTGGTCAACAGATTTACCGTCCTCATCAAGATCCAACTTACATGTGGTACTCATAGGAGTGTCACTACTTTTAGTTCTATCCAATCCAAAACGTTTTAAAAGATCTCTAGTATATTTACTTTGAGTTAAAATAATTCCATCTTAATTTTGAATGATTTTAAATCCAAGAATGAATTTAGGTTCACCCATTAAACTCATTTGAAATTCGTTTTGCATCATTTTAGAAAAATTAGTACATAATGTAGTTTTTGAAGATCCAAAAATAATATCACCTACATAAATTTGTACAACTAAAACATCATTTGAAATTCGTTTTATAAAAAGATTAGGATCAGATAAACCTTTTTTATAACCTTTGGAAATTAGAAAAGTACGTAATCTATCATACCAAGCTCTTGGAGCTTATTTTAAACCATATAAATATTTTGATAATTTGAAAATATGATTTGGAAAATGAGGGTTTGAAAATCCACGTGGTTGTTCAACAAAAACATCCTTAGTAATATATTCATTTAATAATGCACTCTTGACATCCATGTGATATAGTTTGAAATTTAGATTTTCTACATAAGAAAGTAAAATCCTAATGGATTCTAATCATGCTACTAGAGAAAAAGATTCATCATGGTCAATTCCTTCTTCTTGACCATAGCCTTGTGCAACTAATCTAGCCTTGTTTCTAACTATATTTCTAGATTCTTCTACTTTATTTCTAAACACCCATTTATTGCCTATGGTGAAAGTGTCCTTAGGTATTTCAACTATTTTCCAAACATTATTTCATTCAAACTTATTGAGTTCTTCTTGCATAGAAATTACCCAAAATCCATCATTAATAGCATCATCAATGTTTTTAGGTTCATGTTGTGACAAGAAGGCTTGATGTTCAACCTGATTTCTAAGATAAGCTCTAGTCTGTGTCATTCTATCAAGAATACCAACAACCGCATATAAAGGATGATTCTTTAGAATTCTAGTTGATCTAGTAAAGGTATGACTAGAAATTTCAGGTTCATCTATAGGATCGGGTTCAACAGAAGCTGATTCCGAAATATTTCCATAACTGGTTGTCTTTACAGCAGGTTCATTGATTTTATCATTAAGGATCAGAACAGATAAATCTTCTTCAATATTTTCAAGAGAGGTTTTAGGCTCATGTGGATTAGTTTCATCAAACATGATATGAACAGATTCATTCACACATTAGGTTCTTTTATTTAATACTCTACAGGATTTTCTACTTAAATAATAACCAAGAAAAATTCCTTCATCACTCTTAGAAGAAAACTTTTCAGGATTGTCCATTGTATTACGAATATAAACATTGCATCCAAAGACTCTAAATTAACTAGATTTGGGTTTTCTATTGTTCCATAACTCATATGGGGTCTTCTTGAGAACAGGTCTTATCAAGAGTCTATTAATAATATAACAAGCTGTATTCACAGCCTCAGTCCAAAAATAAATAGGCAGGCCATATTCATTAAGCATGGTTCTAGCAATTTCTTGAAGGGTTCTATTTCTTCTTTCTATTACACCATTCCGTTGAGGTGTGCTAGGGGCAGAAAAGTTGTGACTATAGCCATTGTGTGAGCAATAAGATTCAAACTCTTGATTTTCAAACTCACGTCCATGATCACTTCTCAGGGTCTTAATCTTAAGTCCACGAAGCTTTTCTATAGACTTGAAGTATTTAATAAAGTAAGAACAAGCTTCACTTTTGTGAGTGAAGAATTTTACCCAAGTATGTCTAGAAAAGTCATATACTAAGACATAGGCATAGTGCTTCCCATTTAAGCTAAAAACTCTAGAAGGTCCAAACAAGTCCATGTGAACCAACTCGAGAGGTTGAGAAGTTGACACTTCTTTCTTTGGTTTGAAAGAGATTTTGTGTTACTTTCCCTTTTGACAGGGATTACAAACATTGTCATTTGGAAACACAAGTTTGGGAAAATCTCTAACTAAGTTCATCTGGGTTAGTTTTCTAAGTGAGTGTATATTGTTGTGTCCTAATCTCCTATGCGATAACCAAAACACTTAATGAAAATCATTTAAACAATTACTATTTTGTGTAGCTAAAGAATTCAGATCAACAACATAAATATTATCATTTCTCAATTTAGAAAATACTAAAACATTTTTGGAATAAAAAACATTAAAATAATCATTTTAAATCTTAACATTTAAACCATCATCACACAATTGTGAAATACATAACAGGTTATATTTAAGTCCATCAACAAATAAAACTTTAGAAATTAAAACTGTGTTAGTGTTACCAATTTGGCCTAGGCTGATGATTTTTCCCTTAGAATTATCATCAAAGGTGACATACCCTCCATCTACCCTTATCAGAATTTTAAAGAATGAGTAATCTCCAGACATATGTCTTAAACATCCACTGTCCAAATACCATGTATTCTTGTGGGAACACTTCAAACAGGTTTCCTACAATACAAATTTAGATAGGAAATGATTTTGGTAACCATATCTTTTTGGATCCAGACAGTTTAGTAATCAATAAATTTGGTACCCAAATTTGTCTTAGGGGTCTCATATAATTTGAGTCAAATTTTTTTGAAAGATAAAATCTATTTGATCTACAACTATGTGAGTAACTAGTTGAAGCAAATGAATTTCCAGAACATGAACTAGCAAAATTTTGTCTATATTTAAGAATAAATCTATTTTTAGTAAACTATATTTTTCCAGGTTGATGACCTATTCCAGTATCATATTTTGGATCCACATTCTTTCATATCATTTGAGTTACAGTTTCTTTTCCATTTTTGAATTTCTCTAAGTCCTTTATAAGTTTCTCATATGACATTTTCAGTTCAGTGTTTTCCTTTAACAGTTGAGCATTTTTCTCTTTTTCAATATCAAGAGCAGATTTAACATTCGATGTGAGGGCATGTTGTTTCTTTAATGATATGTATTTATCCTTATGTTCATTGAATTTCTCCTACAGTATATTATAATATTCAAATAGTTCTTCACTAAACATTTTTTCAGAATCCGAATCAGATTCAGTTTGAGAATAATTGAAATTTAAATGAGGAGTATCTAAGGTTACCTCAGATGTGTTTTTCATGAAACACATGTTGGTAGGATTCTTTTAAGAATCATAAATTTCAAATTCAGTTGTTCTATATTTAGAAGCACTCCATGTAGCCTTATAGATTTCTTGTAATTACTGTCCTTGCAATCATATTTCTTCATGAATTTTATCTTTGGGAAGTCTTCTTTAATGTTTCCTTTTCTTTTGCATTCATAGCAGACAACTTCATCATTTTTATCAACTTTCTTCTAGTCCTTTTTTCAATGACCTTTACTGTCATACATTCCTTTGTAATTTGTTTTTTTGAAGAATTTTTTCTTCCTATAAAACTTCTTAAATATTCTGGCTATCTGAGCCATCTCATCATTACTATCAACGTCTGAATCTTCACTTGTTGAACATTCAGTTTGTATTTGATCTTTTTCCTTGTCCTTGCTCTTTGAAGCAGTAGACTTGAAAGCCACTGATTTCCGTTTTGGTTCACCATCTTCCTCTTTATTTACTTTGAGTTCTTCCTCATACATCATTAATTTTCCAATAAGTTATTTGATAGGCAGAGCTCCAATTTCACATGATTCTCTGATTGAAACAGATGTTCCTCCCCATCAATCTGGCAACCATCTCAGTATCCTCATAATTTGTTCCTTTGTGGAAATAGCTTTACCACGTGAATTCATTGTATTGACTATCTCATTGAACCTGAGATACATATCAAAAATAGGTTCATCAATATTCATTTTAAAATTTTCATAATTAATAGTATATGTATTCAATCTCATTTCTTTAACATTGGTTTTTCCCTCATGAGAAACACCCAAAGTATCCCATATTTCATAAACATTTTTACAGTCATATATTCTATTAAATTATTAATTTCCTAAAGCACAGTACAGGGAATTAATAGCATTACAATTATAATTGTATTCTACTTTAGTAGTTCCAACCCAAGTTGGTCTTTCAGTCTCTGGAATTTTATATTGAGACTCTATAGTAGTCCAAATATCAAAACCCATGTTTTCTAAATGAATTTTCATTTTATGTTTCCACCGGGTATAGTTTGTACCATTAACGAAAGGTGGATTGTTGGTAGCAGCACCCTCTAGTCTATTGTCCGTAGCAAGATTTTATAAAATGGTTTTAAAGAGATAAAATTTAGATCTAATAGAAATTTATGATCTTTAAAGATGCAACTAAAATCACAGTTGAAAAACAGAGTGTTTTGAAACCTTGTACAAATAAAAACAACCTATGATACCAAATGTTGTTTGGAGTGGATACTCATGAGGGGGGTTAATTGAGTTCCAAGTAAAATTTTCTGTTATGATATTTTCTATTAAAATACCCCATGTTATAAAACAAGTTAAATTGTAGTGAATTTATAGAGATTTTAAATGTTCACTTAGCTTATCAATGGTTTATTAGGTCTTAGTTAATATAACCACAAGGTTAAACTAACTTTTGAAACAATCCTACTGATTTACAATAAGTGTAAACACTTGCTAATTTAACTATCAAAGTAACTTTATAATGGTTTTATATTTCAAAGTAACACCAGTGTAATATAAAATATATATGTAGTATACATTAAACATAAACTAAAAAAGCACAACAGATATAACAAGAGGTTCAATTTCAAGCTGAGACTTAGTCCTCACAAATTTATATAAATTTGATCCACACCCTGGATCAGGGTTAACAATAGTTTACAAAACAGTCCAGGCCACGTAGGGACCTCTACCACAGTTCTTCATGGGAAAAAAACAATGACCAGGCCATACAAGGACCTCTTTCACAGTTGTTATGGGTAAACAAGAGTTAAGAGTTTTGGAGTGAGGATTTTGATATCCTCCAGTTCAGTGAAGGTAACAGCGTGTGTGTAAGATATACAGAGTACACCACACTACTTGAAAGTAAATAAACAAATAACTTAGAGAGGATAGATAAGAGTTTATGAAGCACTAGTGATTAGCAATGCATCTCTAGACTCGTTGGATTCAGCAGAAATGCTTCTGAGTCCTTCTCTGGTTTTTCTGTTGAAAAACATAGATTCATTAGTCAGCTTGTGCTCCAAAGGAGTTAAGATGTTATATTGACATCAGTTCCTTTAGTAGTGTAGGATTTCATGTGACAGAACTTATTTGAGGGTTGTTTAATTTCTTCTTCACATATGTGCTCAGGATGATTCATTGGTTCAGTACAGAGCACTTCACGTGTATTGTAAAATGTATGTCGAGGCGAATCTCTCTTCTTACTGTAGCTAAGACTTTTTTTTATTCGATGAGCACCAGCAATAGGAATGAATACCTTTCCTTATTTACAAGTTAAAATTTCTTGACATGCCAACAACTATCATTAAATAACATTAATTGCATTAAAAACATCAAATATGATCATTAGCAATATTTAAATAATATTGACAACAAAGGTTAAGAAATAGTGTCACCGTTTTTTGTGTAAACGGTGTCTCCTTCAATGTATGTAGCACACGGTATGTGGCTCACGGTATTTCCTTCACGGTGTATGGGTCACGGTGTGTCCTTCACTGTGTCTAGGTCATGGTGTGTCCTTCACGGTGTCTGGGTCATGGTGTGTCCATCATGGTGTCTGGGTCATGGTGTGTCCTTCACGGGGTCTGGGTACTTAGCCAAATATATGTATTTAGACTTAAACAGTAATACACAGATTATGAATTAAGCATAACCATTAGAATGTAAGATAATTTGAAACATAAATACAATGGTTTGATAAGATAAGTGAGATTTGTGATCATGAATAATATTTTTAATTAATAGTGAGATTAATTAACAACAATTGGATTTTCTATCATTAAAACATGATTTGTAATTATTATTGAGATTTGTGATCATTAAAACATGAGTAATACATGAGGAGTCCAACAGAACATACTATATTCAAAATGTGTTTTTAGCACTCCAGATATTTAAATTAATTTCTGGGCATCCATTACATGATGTAATGAATGGATTAGAAATTTTTTAAAAGCACATATAGAGGAGAAAATTTTGTAAATAGAAATATATCAAGTATGTTTATATCCTTATATTTCTTGTCAAAAGAAGAATTAATCAACATTAGGATAATGATAAAAAAATGTGTTTCCCAATAACTTAATTTTGTTGAATCGATGTCCTTTTATATATTCATAGATTTATGACTCTGAGTCCCTCAAAATTTCTTTAATCGTCCACTTGTTTGTGATTGATGAACATAATCACTCACTAAAGAAATTTACACATTTCATTGACGTTGAATATTCACTTCCAATCTATGTTCTCTTATTTGGTATCCTAGTTACATGTGAACATGGGTAACTGTTATGGTTCATACATTCCTTTTTTTAATGGATATTTTAGTATCCATTTTTATGATTTTGGATTTTAGGAAAGAATATTAAAATTAGTATACATTTGATAACCCAGATGAGTTTTAAGGGATAAATTTATTTTAATGGGGATATAATATAACACCCAGATATTTTTTGTGAGTTATTTTTTCCAAATTAATTTAACCTTTTCAATATTTTTCCATTCACATAATAGTAAAAATATTTTATTTTATATTAAATAACTTGGTTTTTCTTGCATTATATGTAATACCAAGTCAATCATGCACTACTGAAAGCATAAATTTGATACTTCTCTACATATATCACCGATTTTATCTTGTGTTACACACAAATATGACTTTCCTCAAAGGATTTCATCACACACATGATCGAGTATTAGAAAAAAAAATATATTATTAAAATATTGCTATTTTATAAAATAAGAAATAAACGTGGAGTTAAATTAATAGCCATGAAAAGTGTTAAATAATTTATGAGAATATATTAATTACACAAATATTATATGAATACATAGATTATAAATTAATGATAAATAAATATGAAAACTGATTGAATTTAAACGAATATATTAATATTATATGGTCACAAAGTTGTTTTAACATAATAAACAAAATTAATTAAAATAAGTGATTGATATTAATGTATTATATATGTAATATATTCAATAAAAAATTTATGTTATTCATACAATACATTGGATAGACATAAGATAAGTACATACTTAATTTTATATATTAAAACATATATTTTTTATAAAGGTAGTTTTAATGCAATTTAATGATAAACCTATATTAAATCCAAATTTTGGAACTTTTATAAATTTAATATGTAATAATAGACATTATATTTTTAATAGATACATAAAAATATGTCTAGGATATTTTTTTGGTATATTTCTATAAGGTTGGTTTTTTTAAAAAAAAATAGTTATAAATAGTGGATTTTAATTCCAAACTACTTTTATATATAATTTATTTAATAGGTAATATTATATATATAACTGTTTTTAAAGATTAATTTGTTGATATTTTTATAAATTAATCATATTTAGGTTATTAGAACCAATTTCACAAGGAAATTTAATATAAAAATATTGAAGTTTTTTGAATGCTTTTATATTAAATAAAATTACATTGTCAACATAACAATGTGATTAGTTTTAAATTAATATTTTCCAATTATGTGATTGGAATTTAAAAAAATGGACTCCAAATTTTGTATAAGAAAAGATTATATTTACTAATAATTCCAACATAGTTTTTTACCAAATTGATTAATGAATGCAATTAAAATTAATTACATCAGTTAAGGTAAAATTAATCTAAACTAAAGACTTTACATTATATTGAAGAACTAAACGACCTAGAAACATTTCCAACAACCATTTTCTTGAAATTAATAATCCAATACCCTACAATTATTTATTTTGGTTTGTTTGGTCTGAATTTTGTTTGTTAAAAACATGGGTGCACCTAACTTGTTCTAAAAAATGCCATGTTTAATGTTTCTCTTCCTTATAAAAGGACAACACCTATCCATCATCTTCAAACCTCTCAAACCAATTACGATCATCCATGATATTCCCAATAAACTTACAAACATTACACCATTCCTAATTTAATCCTTCATTTTGGCATAAAGTTTTCTTAGGAAGCCTTTTGGGACAAACCAAAAGGGGTTACTCAATTAAGAGGTGACACCTTCTATCAGGCTTATTTCTTTTATATTCCTTATCCACACACTAAAAAATCATTATTCCATGATTTTATAATAACTAAAGTATTATATATGTACTAGTATGCTTCTATTCTATGTTTTGACCTATATTTAAACACACATCCATATAATGGGTAGAGAACTTATAGTTTATGTGTACAACGAACTTCGGCCTCAAAAAATGATGATTGATAAATATTCATTACCACCTCTTATGGTGGAAATTATCATGGTAACAATATTTATAAATATTATAAATTATATTTATTTTGTATTTTATGATTATTTATTCCTTTGACAACACATATATTCTTATATTCCATTTGGTGTAAATACGATAATTTCATTTGAGGAGATGTGGACTACTTCCCACTTCATACGTCTATATTTAATACATTATTATAGAAAAAATATTCTTTATATAGTACATATTTATATCATGGTTTAAAATCTATAATGAAGATATATTTATAAGTATCAATGATATTACAAATTAAGACACATGTGAAGAAAATAAGTCAATATTATCTGAAGAAAAACATTAACATAGGATGGTTAACAACAAGTTAATATGAGATCATAATAAAATCATATTTGGTATTATGTATAATAATATGGTTATATAAAAGATTTATAATAAATTTTTATTTTATGTACTTTTGTTTTTTACAATTACGATGAGTGTAAAGAACAAAGGTTAGGGGATTTCATATCACTTTCAATTCTATGAGATAAATGCTTTATTCATCACCAAATATTTTAGTGTTGTGTGTATACTACCCATGGATGTAATCAATGATTATTATATATTATTTTATTGGTATATACATTTAAATTCTAGGACATTTATTTCAGGGGGATTAATTTTAAAATGTTTTCAAATCAATAAAATAGGTTTGCCTCAATTTTCCTTCATTAAGACTCGTGTTTTATTATGCGCCTAAATTTGTTTTCAGGTGTATATAAATCCAATTCATTTGATATAAAACTAATATAAATATTTTCATGATATTTTAATATTCCTTTAATTACATTTCCAAACATGGATATTATGATCCCAAGTTACCAAGTGATAGTGGTTAATGGAAAGAATATCATCGCTTTTCATGATTTTTTATGTTTATGCTTCCTTTAATGAAATATTATAACCAATATATCATGAAAATTCATGAATTTTATTCTCAATTTGTTATTAATGATATATTCAAGTATTGTTACCATTTTTTTACTTATAGATACACAAGATACATTAGAATTTTTTTTTATGAATGCCTCACTTTACCCTCTCTTCGATCATAAATATGTTTTCCTTAAAATCCATGTTTTCTAAATAGGGTTTATAAAAATATTTTAGCATTCTCCTATAGTCATTAAAATGAATTTTTACCCTTTTTGTATTTTATGAATGATTTCAATGGAATATTCTTCTCTCTTTCTGAATGAGTCATTTTTCTAGCATTTTAAATAATCTAAAAGGAATTTTCTTTTTAACTCATACAACACGTATGTATTTACTCACAATCATTTATTTGAAGTTTCATTTGAATATTTAAAATTTTAATTTTTATGAAATTTTTCTAAAATAAATTTTCATGGTAAATTGTTTTCAAAAAGTTTTCAATATTCTTTTATATGTTTTAATTGAAATTTTTTTCAATATGTTTACATCCCTTATTTATATGTTTTCAAATTATTTAATAAAATGGTTTTGAAAATATATTAATTATTATTTCATATGTTTTTATGTTAAAATATTTTCAAAATATTTTCTATATATTGTCGTTATTTTCAATTTGTTTTCAAAAAACAGTTTTTAAAACTTTTTGAAGCTTATTTTATATGTTTTCATGGAAAATAGTTTTCAAAATAATTTCATGTATTCTATATTATCATTCAATGAATTTTATAGGAATTTTTTATTGGTTTTATGTATTAAAAACAACTTTTTAACTATGAAATGATATTTTCCTCATGAAACATTTTCGAAAGATATTTCAAAATTATTTTTTACCCAAGATGAAATTTGTTAATGTTACTCATTCCCTTCTAGGAATTGATCTCATGTTTCCATTCATATTCATTCTATGAATGGGTTATTCATAATGTCATGGCCTTTATGAAACCCATTTATATTTAATGGATTATATGTTTATGAAATCCATTTCAAATATAGGGGGTATATGTTTATGAAATATTTTTCTCGTTCAGGGGTTATGATTCTGAAAAAATGATTCTGAAAAATATTTTCCACACAAGTTATGATATGATTATATTTTTAATAACACATAATTCATTAAGTGGGTTATTATATGATTATTTTTTGTCTTATGGAATATGTACGTTTGTTTTTATTTTTTTATGGGTGAGACCGATATCTCTCTCCAATTCATTGTGTAATGATTTTTGTCTCATGAGATAGACTAATATGGTATGGGGAATGAAACATGAATGCTAAGATATCCATGAGAGTGAACCATGACTACCAATATGGTATGAGGAGTGAACTCATTCTATTAAGATGGCCATGCGAGTGAACCTAGACTACCAAGATAGTATGGTTAGTAAACTCATACTACCAAGATGGTCTTCTCAGTGATTCCTTACCTAATATAGAAATCATATAATATGATTATGTGTCTTCTACAATTCAATATTTTATTTATTTGTTGTTATTTCATGTATTATTATCATAATTCTATTATGATCCATATACTGTTAATTTTAATCATTTTTATGATCTCTAATATGAATGGTATGATATTCAAATTTTATGCTGATGTTCCATACACTTCATTCATGTTATGCTTACAAATTTCCTTTACATACCCTTACTGAGCATATGCTCTCACCCCTTCATATTTTTTTCCTATGGTTATGTAAAAATATTTTAGGTAGGAGTACTAAAGGTGGATATCTTTATTGGAGTTGTTGAATATATTTCACCAGGATAGATGATTCTGTTTTGATGTTTCTAAAGACACTAAACTATTAATGTCATCAGATGTGTGTTATTTTAATATACCTAATATTCATCTAAAATGGTGTAATATCCAAGTGTGTTATGCATGGGTCTATGTATACATGTTTTAAGGACAATGTCACCATTTGTTTCCTAATGATCCCTTTCACCACTTTCTCTAAAAAGGAAGGTTGTTGTTTCATTCCAAATGTACTAATAGGTCATGAAATCCGTGATATTCCATCGAATTTATCATCAATTATCGCGAACAAAAATTACTTAGAACAAGGTTTAAAATATTCATAAATCCTTATATGGGGAGATAACACATTATTATTAATGATCTAAACAGAAGTTTAACTAATACTTTCCAAAATTGGATAACCTTATAATCCTTCTGAATGGAGAAAATAAAATTCTTTAGAATGAATATCATGAAATATTATTATCATTGATTCCTCATATGTCACGAAGTACCACATAGTTTTCTTATTCCAAACATGTAAACACCCTCATCATATATACAATTGAAACATGATAACAAACTTTATTACCATTAAACCTTTTGGAAAACCTACATACTTACTTATTTCAATGATTACTGGATATATTTTATAAATATAATAAGTTGTAAACATAATCATTGATGACATAGAACACTTTTTCAATAATTAGTTTCAAGGTATTCCATACCATCCAATTTACTTATCAATATATTTTATATCATTAACCAAACATCATTTTCTCAACATTAGGCATTAATTAAGGGTTACCTTACCATAATCAATATATCGCATTTCCTAGAAATCTTATATCTATATACTCATCACCAATCATCAGAGCCTTTTAAATAAATAATAAATAATTATATTTAAAATACATATATATTACATGATTCATATAAAATAATATTTTTTTCCAAAACATTAATACTTCATTAATCCAACCTTATTATAAAACTATTACTGAAGCTTCAATAACATATTTTTTAAATGTTATTTCTGAGAATATTCCATATGAATCATTCTTAAATTTATTCAACCTAATTATGATATTTCATCCTATTTTTAATGTAAAATATATAGGAATAACATCACATACCTTTAAATTTTCATTTGTGGTCTCATAATCTTTATAATTATAACCAATAATCATACTACCTTCCCAATTATCATTATGAGTTTTGCACTTCAGAAATTTATTTTCATAATTCGCATAATTCCCACATCTAAAATAATAAATGTTAACTATCTTACTTATAGTAATCTCTATTCACTAAAACTCGAATTCATAATGTGAGAAACATTTATCATATTTGGAAAAAATTTAAACATGTAAAATTACATATAGGGTGACTAGGTCATGGCTCATACTTCATTAATATAAGAAACCATAGTTTTATCCTAGGATATTCAAATTCATCATCAACTTAATTCCGTCCTGATGGTTCACAAAGAATTTTTTAATTCTAAAATCATATCCCCCATTAGTGTCAAACAAGCTATGCATAAAGGCCCATTGTCATGTATCATATTACCCAGAGTTGGGCCCATGACATCATGTTAGAGTTGGTACCCCTAGGTACATCAGTACTATTTCTAAATCACCTTGTAGTATCTAGATACACATTTATTTTTATAAATCCACTCAAAATATACATACCAAAATTATATAACATTTTTCTAGACATTTACACATCCATATACCTATCCTTAGAATAATCCATTATTATATCATTAGAAATATAGCTAGAGATATCACACATGTTTTCTCATTATAGTCTCCAATGTTTTTCTAACCCTTTTCTATGAATCCAACTAGATTAACTTTTTCTTTTCATACATTATCATTACCTAAAAATTGTAAATTGCATAATACATTATAGAAACAAGTTCCCAAATACTATTCTAGTTGACTGCTTTTGGAAACATGGAAACATAAAAAATAGTACATCAATGAGCTACATAATCTCACAATATGTTCTTATTGACTAGAAACATTCTTAGAAAAATAAAACATAATAAATTTATACATAACCTAGGGGATGGAAGCATAAAAAATGGGTGACCTAGGATTCTCAGTAAGGGTAAATAAGGGAGATACATAGGCATAATTATGAGAATAAGGGTATGAGAACACGATCATGAAAAAATAAGACCATACATTGGATATCAAAGATCATAAACACACATCATGTAACAATACATCATAGTTCATAAGAAATGAATCATAAGTAAATATATAACATAATCCATAAAAGTGTAACATAGGAATAAAACATAGAATTTTTGTAGAAACAGAAGCATAGAATATTATTTCCATACTAACCATTGATTGTCTTACAAAACCATATTAGTAGTATTGGTTCACTCCCTATACCATCTTGGTAGTAATGGTTAACTCCCATGGACATCTTAGTATCATAGTTTTACTCTTCACACTATATTGGTAGTCATGGTTTACTCCCATGGCTACATTCATAGCATGAGTTCACTCTTAATTATATGTTGGTTGTCATTTTTCACTCCCATGCCCATACTAGTAGTCAAGGTTTACACCCAATACCATGTTAGTCTCTCTAATGAAATTTAAATCATTACCCAATAAATTGGATGGATATAAATGTCTCACCCATCTCATAATTAAATCATAAATACAGGGGACACAAAATAATAAGCAATCACATATTAACCCATCAAATTAAATGGGTATCATAAACATGTAATCATATAATAACTTGTAAAACTACATAGGTTTCATAAAAATTTGATCAATATAATAAACTGCGAAAGAGAAAAAATATTCAAAAATAATATGACATTAAGAATAAACATTTAGATAATGAATTTGAATGTAATATTTCGATAATTTCTTATAAAGGCATGAATAACAAAAATAGATACCATCTTAGATGGACAATAATTTTGAAATTTATTTTAATAAAAAATTTCATGAGGAAAATATACTTTCTTCTATGATGAATGATTTTTAATGTATAAAATCTTATTAAAATAATTTTATTATAAATTACATTGAAAAAGTTTAAATAGGAATTAAAATCATTTTGAAATTATTTTTCTTTTTAATATTTTAGAATAAGATTCAATAGAATTTGAAAACTATTTTTTTAAAATCATTTAAAAACTCTAAAAAATGCATGAAAATTTTAATAAAAAATTTTTATTTAAAAAAATTTTAAATCATATAAAGAAACATGAAAACATTTTGAAAAAAATATCATTCAATATACTTTGAAAACATATAAGTTAATATTATGAACTTTTTGAAAATCATTTCGTTGATAATAACATTGAAAAAACATAAAGAAATATTGAAAATTTTTTCAAAAAAAAACATTGAAAATAAATTTAAATACATTATTGACGCTCCTTTTCGTCACATTGTATAAAAGAATTGAAAGGGAAATGACTTAGCACAAATTGATTCATCCTTTGAAGAAAACATAAAAAATCGAAAAAGGCATGAACAAGGCTTCAAATGTACAAGGGTCGTGCATGTTCCCTCAATGTCACGTATGTATACTTGCACGCCACCTAATGGTCCCGCAAGTGACTTGCGCGCCCTAAAGGATAACTACCCGGGGTCTTGTCCAGCATATAAATAGACCATGTGGGCCCCCATTTCAGGAGGAATTTTTCAAAAATTCAGATACATAGCTCTGAACGCCCAAGTCTCTTCATCAGGTCTTCCAAAATCTTCTATGATAATTCATTACCTAGAATGGAAGGTCTATACAAGAGGAGTAAGGTCTAAGTGTTATAATTCACTAACAATTGCGCGCCTAAGTGGTTTTACCTTTAAGGGAAATGGAAACACTTGCCTGTCGCCCTACATCATCACCAGAACTTGTGAACCATCTTCTGGAAAGCCTCTATGGATAATACCAAGGGTTTGAGCCATGTCTCGCCTATGTATTACTCTAAGGGCTGGAAATCGTGAATGTAACCATGTGCCGCGTAGGTATACCTATGCGTTGAGGACTTGCGCGCCCAAGCAGTACCTGCTCGCCTATCATGACTTGCATGCCCCTACCTTTTTGGGTGCCTTTACTACTCATATCACCCCTCTTATTCCATTACACCTCTCTTATTCATGATTAGGTCTTCAAGACACTCTTCGAAGCAATTTATGGCATTCTTTCTTGATTTGGATTCCTTATCTGAAAGGAACTCTGTGGAACATCTCTCAAAATCCAGTGATTTATACATATTTATGTGACTAAATATTGAGATTTCATTCATTCAACCTCATCATTTAAGATTCGAGAATCCTTAACCTGGGCCTCCTTTTCAGGAATAACCCGCATTCACAAATCTCAAATATGGGATTCTTTTTCAGGAGTAATCCCCAATCTCAAATATGGGCTTCTTTTTCAGGAGTAAGTCCCACTCTCAAATATGGGCATCCTTTTCAGGAGTAACCGCAGATCCCCTAACCTGGGCCTCCTTTTCAGAAGTAATCCCCAGTCCAAATTCTCATTATTATGGGCATCTTCCTTAGGAGTATACCCCAAATCCTCTTTTAACCTGGGCCTCCATTTCAGGAGTAAGCCCCAGTCTCAAATATTGGCATCCTCCTCACGAGTAAGCCCCAACCATAATTATATTAACCTGGGCCTCCTTTCTAAGAGTAAGCCCCAGTCTCAAATATGGGCATCCTCCTCAGGAGTAAGCCCCAAGTCCCTTAATTTTTCAAGACCCCTAAACTGGGCCTCCTTTTCAGGAGTAATCCCCAGTCTTAATTTCCATTAACCATTTCTAATTTACTTTTTATTTGAGACTTCTTTCTCAAGAGTAAAACCCAACCATAAGTCCTTTCCTAACTTGGGCATCATCCTTAGGAGTAAGTCTCAATATTAGAGTATCCAAATATCCATAAAGTACATATACCTTTATGGACCATGTTCTTGGATTTCATCCCTGATGTAAATATTAATCCTCGTCTATTTTGGGCAGTCATAAACACATATGCCCCACATTATTTCATCATTCATGGAAAAATTGGATGGTTTCACCAATCACTCTTGTTTCTCACGCCGAGCATGACTCACGTGAGCTTAGAGTGTAAAAGTAATCATGAATTCTTTCTTTGAGCCATCAATCATGCAAATGAATCATACACCCATATTCGAACTATGTGGGTTCTGATTCCTTTTCAAAACAAAGGATATGTATGTAGCCCATCAACGGGTACGATCTCAATTCTGAAATAATCCATGTCCTCCTGAATGAAAATAAACATCAAGTGCCCCACTGAGTGGCTTTAAAACCAGTATGGGCATCATAATGACCAGGAGACATTTATGTATTTTAAGGATATCATCAACTAAGAATCTATAACAAATACAGATGATTCTTCATCGATGAAGAACCTCGAATACATATAAACGATTCTCTGAATCTCTTATATATCAATCATTGATTGTCTGACTAAAGGAAAGCTCATTTTATACTTTGCAATGTAATAAGGATTCACGAACAAAACTTAAATCTATAAATAGAGTCCCGAAGTAGACAATAATTCCCCTAAAAAAGGTTTGATGAGTCCAACCTCCCATCCTTTCGACCAATGAAAATTATCAAGCCTCATCAGTTCACAACTAATGAGAACCTACCTTTGGAAAGTAGGTCCAAATGGATATGGAATCATTGGATGTCTCTGGTTCTACGAAAAACCCATTAGAAAACTATTGGAATGTTTGAACCTTCAATAAATGAGGTCATCCCCGATTCCAGAGGGAAACAAAAAATGGTGAACCCGATGTGAATCCTTAACCAAGTTAAAATAATGTTTTGCTTATTTTTTAGGCTCCTATTTAAAACTCAATGAGAGGGCCAACAAAACAATCATTGAAATATGTACTCATCCAAAAGATATAGTGGTTGAATTTATCTTGATTATGTCTGTTACATCAAACATGCACTCTTTTTCAAGATTTTATGCATTCTATGAAATGGTTGCTCTCAATTTCACACCTATGAATACCACTATTGTGAATACTGCTGCTACAAATGCCACTACTACTACTCCTTCTAGATCGTCATCCGCTCTGATGATGATATCACCTACTCAGACTCTTAAACGATCGGTATAAAATGTGCTGCTTAAGGAGTACCATAAACACAGTACCATTACAACTCTAGAGGCTACACGAAAAACCCTCCAAGTGAATAATTCAACCTGGTTGTCCAGAAAAAGACAGCCAGCGATCAAGAAATAGGCGGTGCTAACTACCATCGACAACTGTTTCGGGTCGTTATCCTCGGAACACAATCACCATTTACTCCCATATTCTGGGGTGGTGAATGAGCAGGTCCCTCAAGGCCTTAATTCAAAGAAGCAGAAGTCCTTCCTAAGGGCTCCTATCATTATTCACCGCCAGACTCGTGCAGATGTATGCCCTCAACATGATGAGGGTACCGACTCCAGGCATTCGGCTCAGGTTCTTCAAACCTGAACAGGCAAAACGAACCGCCAGTGGTGGAATCCGGTCAACAATGAGTAGGTTCTCATCTCTGTCATCTCTGTAGAAGTACACCAACCTAACATGGTGGAAAGCAATGAGCGGTCACATACACCTGCCCATTTTAATTCCACTATCCAGTAGACTCATCTGGCAGCATCACATCAATCCCGCCAGGCAATTCTATCAGAGTACTATGGGCAGAACATACACCTGTTTATACATCATTAGCTAGTCAGCAGGATCGTCTGACTACATATGATGGAGCTCGTCAACCACGTTCAGTGAAGTGCAATCAACAGACATATACAGCTGCTAGTATTAATCAATCCTACCAATAGTCTTTCTTGGTAGTACACAGAGAAGTCATTCGGAATGCTCTGACGACAAAAAAGAGGCAGACTCAACTCTCTGCCACCACACTTGAGTACTGTCAGGATTCACTGACAGGAAAAGGAGGATAGGAGCAGGCACATACACCACCTCCAAGAAAGGAATGGACGTATATCCTCGTTCCGACAGATGAAGTCACTAAGCATATTTTATCAATGGTGAAAGAGCAGAAGAAAATCCTTGCTCATATTCTGGATGCTTTCCAGGATATTATAATAGCTTCAGCAACATCTTAGGTAAAGACACATAAATCTATCCCTACCATTAGAGTGACACATCAACAGTTCACTCTGGAATAGACACACACATCTGTTCCAGTCCAAGAGGGTTGTGGGGCATACCCCCATATCATATGGACAACCAAGTCAAGCACATACAACTGATTTGATTGGAGATCGTTAGCCTAACCTGGACATCCCTCCTGATCAGGCACATACACCTACTCAAAGCATCCACATTCGTCATCAAGTGGTTTCCAAGGCGAGTAATAAGGCGTCTAAGAAGAAGACCCACCCAAAACAGTCAGGAGATCAAGGGGCAATCTGTAACAAGGCCTTGCTCGATGCTGGAGTTCTTGAATCCCTCAGACAGTTATCTGTGGGAATTCAAGATTCTACTCCTTCATTTCCCAATAGTGGGAACATTAATTCCGAGGGTCTTCAATAGACACTTCCTCAGGAAGGCTTGCTTCAAGATAATTCGGTCGATCATGATGTTTTATCTTTAGATGAGAGCCATAGGAACCCTCTATGTGGTCATAAGACCAAAGAGCAAGAGATCTCATCTTTTGATGTAACCCACCATGGTGGTCCTCCCCATGATGATGAATTTTGCTGTGAAATTCCTCTCAACGGTAGTGATGCACATTGCCAGGAAAATTCTACAATGGACAATGTAGGGCCGAGAAAGCCCTCTTATCTTGAGGCACATGAAAATGTGAAACCAGTCATGTCTGATGCTTCATCTCTAGCAAGTGAAATACTTTCTCAATCAGAAGATAGCATAGGGTGTAGTTCATTATCCGAACCACCCCTAAGTCATGCATCTTCTAGTTTGATCAGTGATTTCTATACCAATCTTGTTGAATCCGATGAAGCAACATGGAAGCACCAGCTCTGGTAAAATCCAGTATAAGAATCTTCATTGAATGATAAAGTGGAAATACTGAACATTAGAAAACAACTGGCAATGGGTGAAGTGCCAGTCATGTTTTGGCATATAGCTAACTCTCAGTATGACATTCAAGAGATGTTGACGGAAGATGAGATTCAGGATATTCGTCTAATAATATAGAAAACACTTTGTCAGTTGAAAAAGAAATTATTATCTTATGATGAATATGAAAATTGTATTAAGATAATAGAAGGGTTACAACATCAAATTGATTTGGATTCTCTATCAGTCTCTCGATATCCGAAGGATGAAAAGCAGCAGAGAGCCCTTCAGCGTTCATGCCTTGGTGCACTAAGAAGATTGTTCCAGTTAATTTCCAATGCCCCATCTGGTATTCATGTCAGAGGATGGGGTGTTCATGGAGAACTACATTTAATGGTTCTCTCCAGTCAGAAAAGCCCTCCGAAAATGGTCTCATGCAATGTTATTTCCCATGGCCGGCCACAGTCAAAGGGTTTTGTTTGTAATTAGAAGCATTCCTAAGAACATGCCTCAACTAGATCTTCTCAAAATTAAGAATATAGAGAACAAGTTGTTGAATTAATCCTACATCAAGCAAATGAGAATATTGAATAGGCCTATCTAATTTAGAAAGCACATAATCAAGTTACAGAAGTGTCAGAAATCATCCAACGGTCATTCGAGCTGGGTGATAAGAGTGGATACAGGTTGATGCATCTAGCTAATTTCTGGACTATGGTCCGCATGATCAGGAGATATTTTAAGATAGTCTCAGACATAGCATGTCAAGAGCTACCCCATCTTTCCAGACTGGGGACTCATTTAAACCAACCCTCCGAATCAACAAATAATATTCGAGGAGTGGAGCAAAGACAACAGGAACATCCCCAGTGCACCGGATTGGGGACTTTTTCAAATCATCAATCCCATTCTCAGAGAAAGTCGGTCTTTTCTCAATTGGGGAAGAAGCCTCAAGAGGAACGAAGAGCCAAATTATCAGGATATTCTCTCCAAATTAAGGTTTTTCAAGAAGTTCCTGATTGATTGAGTCAACAAAAGGAAATGTCTCATCAAAGACATGGACCAAGACAATATCATAGAAATGCTGATAGAAGGGATGTGATGCGTTATGCATCAATCAATGTCATCAATGTCGTTGTTGATGATACACTAGATGAGGCTCACTCAGGGGACTCAGAGGAAGAGGTTCCTGCTCAGGAAGTTGTATGCACAGACACAAATAAAGAAGGTGTGCGTACACGAAATCAATGGATTACCTAGAATATGGGTGTTTCTTCAAATAACCCACTTCCACCTCTCCAAAAGGGATCAAACAAGGGGAAGGGAAAGAATCAGGTTACATGTCCTTCCTCTGGAGAAGGCCAATCACTCTCACTAGAGAAAAGATTTTTGCAACAGGAGGAAGAAATAAAGGAATTGAGGAGGATGAATGTAGAACTACTTCAGGGTAGTCTTCCTCCTAAGCGTGATGGAGTTAGTAAGCCAAGGGAGTGTGTTTCAGCTACTGAGATGGATCAAGAATATCCTCCATTATCAGTACACCCTCACAGGTCTAATCCTATGGGTCAAGTGCAACAAAAATTGGTAGTGATGCCATTAGCTGTAGTACCAGCTACCACATCTGTCCAAGCTCCGGTCATTGCACATGTTCAAGTGCAAGTTCAACCAGATGTTTCTCAAGAGTTAATAACTACCATTGAGTCATTAACATCTCGATTAGAGTCTATGGAAGGGAAGCGTGTGCATGTTCAACTGGAAAAGAAATCTTACCCTGAATGCGTAGATTCAATCTCTCCTCCATCAAATTTTGGGAACCCTGTATTCCCTATTTTCAATGGATCAAGAGACCCTGGACAGCATTTGATACATTACGAGTCTTGTTAAGATCCTATGATGGGAAATCCAGAGCAGTAAGAAGCAGTGAAACTCAGATGCTTCGTGCGAACCATGTATGTACCAGCCTTTGTTTGGGACACAAGCTTGAAATCCTAGTCAATTACCAGATGGGAAGATCTCGGTCAATGATTTCTTATTCAATTCAGCTCAACTTTTCCAAAGAAAACAGTTTTCGATCTTACAAACTGTAAGCTAAGGGAGAATGAAAGAGTCTCTAATTTTTTTGCTTTCTGGAAGGGATTATCATATTCCCTGAGCTTAGCACTCCCTCAAGAGGATGTGTTTCCAATCTGTGTGGAAAATCTGCGTGTCGAATTACAAACACCATTGATCCCTGTGAAATACACAGGAGGGCTTTCAGACCTTACTTCAATCGCTCAAAAAATTTATGATTCTCTTATAAAGACTAAGGCTAAATCTCGTGTAATTCCATTAGCTCCAGGAAGGAGAATGGGTAAAGCATAAACTGCTTCAGTTGTGCTTAAACAAGTACCTATACCTGCTTCTACCTCAAAAACCTCATCTTTTCACAGGGCTCCACCTCCTGAGCACCAACAACAAAGGTCGTTTCTTCAAGATGATAAAAAATATCAAAGACAAAAACAATTTGAGGATATTAAGAGAAAAACATACTCTTTCCAAAATGAACAAGTTATTGGTTACTTCATTTGGGCCCTAGAGATTAATTTGGTTCAACTGACAAACCCCAAGAGGCCAAACAAGGAAGGAGTTGAAGACTGTCCCAATTACTTCCCCTTTCATCAAATGTTGGGGCATCCCATCCAGGAGTGTTTTGTCTTTGATGACCTTCTGTAAAAGATGGTATACTCTAGACAAGTCAAACTAAAAGGCTCTTTAGCCCATGTAGCATGTGTCACTGCTACAGTTCCAGAGGAGGAAGGCGAGTGGCAAGAAGTCAAAAGAAAAAATTCACAAAAATATGGTGCTTGGATGATCAGAAAGATGATCAACCGAACTCATGATATTTTGTGAATTCAATTGAAGCAACCAATTGTACCTTCTGACATGAATGTCGCAGAAAAACCAACTTCATCAGAGGGAAAATACTCAAAGAAACATCATGATTCAATGAAATAAAACCAATCATAAGAAGATGAGTATGTGTCAAAACCTAAGTTGTCTTTGACTCTGGCAGACATCATGTCATCTACTTAAAATCAACGGGCACCACCCCACCAAAAGTAAGAGCCTAAATTGTCTAGTCAGGCATAATCCTCATCGGATGAAGAGTTTATTTTCAGTTCTGTTAATATGATTCAATTAACAGATCCATACACCAATCGCAGTTTCAGTTTCGATGCGCCTGAATTCCCGGTATCAAACATAGGAATCATAGGAAGTTCCAGAGGCTCATGATACAGGAGAAGACATAGATCTTTCAGAAGCCACTATTCCAATTCTACCTCTGCTAGAACTGTGTACGTAGAAGAAACTCGTGGTAGATCCCTTCAATGAGCTCAGCAAAAACAAGAAAGTTCTTCCACC
This sequence comes from Viscum album, assembly GCA_963277665.1. Classification (NCBI taxonomy): domain Eukaryota; kingdom Viridiplantae; phylum Streptophyta; class Magnoliopsida; order Santalales; family Viscaceae; genus Viscum; species Viscum album. The sequence continues at coordinate 2,094,524,523 of OY728152.1, forward strand.
AATAGAAAATTTTGTCCTGGAACAGTTATTTTGGAAGACCGGTTGAAGGTTCCATCTTCTTCCTCTCAGCACCTAAATAGACCTAATTGGTCTAATATTCTAAAGCCAAGAGTATTTACAACTCCTATCCCGGTACAAGATGCATCAAATTCAAAACCATCAACTTCCAAGGCACATGTTAAACCACAAGTCCCTGTTGGGAAACACAGACCTCTGGATCAAAAGTATGATGTATTGAAACAGTTGTCCCAAATACCATCCATGTTATCAATTTTGGATGCCTTGAATCTATGAAAAGATCTTCGGGATGCACTCATTGAGGCTTTGTCAAGTCCTCAGGAGTTTGAAACTGAAATTCCTGCAGCTGAAGTCTATCACATAGAGAATAATCATCCAGAATTCCATACAATAATATCTTTTACTGATGAGATGAAGATGATGTTGTGCATGGGAATATTAGACCTTAGTACTTATCTTGAAAGTTCAATGGTGTAGACGTCCGAAGAGTTTTCATTGATGATGGTTCAGGAGTCAAGCTCATGCCCATTCATACACATCGTCAATTGGGCCTCACAGAAACTGATTTATCTCCTTCTAACATGATGTTACAAGGGTATGATAAAAATTAACAAGAACCACTAGGCGAAGTTACACTCAGAACTCAGTTTGGGGATCTTGTATCCAATTTAGATTTCGTAGTTGTTGATCCTGACTCAGCCTTCAACATCCTGCTTGGAAGACCCTGGCTAAATCAACTTGCAGCTATCCCTTCATCATACCATCAATGTCTCAAATATTGTTTTGATGGTCAAGTTGGTACATTGTATGTTGATAAGGAACCGTTCAAGACATGTGATTCTCAATACATTGAGGCAGAATTCTATCACATGAAGGGAAGGGATAAATCCACAGCAAAGGAGATTACCAAAATTAATGCTCCATATGGATTGGAAAAGATTCCAGTAAATCCATTTGCGCATGTGAGTACAGATTATGTGTTTCATATCAGTCAAGTTGACAAGATAGACCCAAATGAAAATACTCTTATGGAAAGATCCATAATGTCAATTACGTCAATCAAGCCAGACAACATGGGAGAAATTGGTGATTCTCCAAGAAGTGATGAAAGCCCAAATGGTGACGTCTTCATTTCATCTGTTGAAATCCAAAAAGTCTATAATTTTCCAATTAGTCTAGAAGAAGTTATAGAAACATCAGAGGTGAGAAATGATGTCGATTCTTAATCCATCATCTCATCTTTATTACCCAAAGAAGACCCTTCATCATCAATTGGGTCGGAAATGGAAGCTTCTTCTTCAAGATGTGCAAATTTTGACATCTCTTATGATCTTGAAAATTCTTTTTTATCATATACTATACATGTATAAATGGAAGAAATAACACATAATGAAGAAGAAGAGGAAGATCTCAAAGATGCTCCTCCAGCATTTGAAGAGGGTATCTCTACCACTGTGGATGAACTCAGAGAAATAAATCTGGGTACAAAAGATGATCCACACCCCACTTTAGTCAGTGCAGCCACGACTCTTGAAGAGTAAGAGATGTATATTTCCTTTCTAAATGAAAATAAAGATATATTTCCTTGGAACTATATATAAATTCCTGGGCTTGATCCTGATGTTGCTACTCATCATTTGGGTTTACCAGAAGAACATCGAGGATTTAAGAAAGATGTGAGAAGAACACACCCAACTTATGCTTCCAAAATTGAATCTGAAGTGGATAATCTTATCAAAGATAACTTTATCAGAGAAGATCAATATCCAAAGTGGTTGGCTAATATTGTCCCTGTAATGAAGAAGAACGGACAAATTACAGTTTGCATCGATTTCAGAGATCTTAATTGGCATTTTCCTAAGGATGATTTCACAGTTCCGATTACATAACTTTTAATTGATGAAACAGCTGGCTATGAAGCACTTTCCTTCATGGATGGATATTCTGGATATAATCAAATCTGAATGGCCCCAGAAGATGAGGATTCCAAAGCCTTCAGAGCCACTCAGGGTTTGTTTTGCTACCGGGTAATGCCCTTTGGCTAAAAGAATACAGGCGCCACATATCAGCATGCCATAAATCGTATCTTCAAACCCTTTCTAGGGAAGTTTGTTGAATTATATGTAGATTATTTGGTGGTTAAATCCAATCAACATTCTAATCACTTGGATTATTTGGATGTCATATTCCTCAATCTTCAACATAATAATTTGAAGATGAACCCCCTAAAATGTGCTTTTGGGGTAACCTCGGGAAAATTTCTCGGCTTTGTTCTACACCATCTTGGAATTGAAGTCAATCCTGAGAAGACAAAGTCAATCCTTTGTATGTCACCTCCTCAAAATTTGAAAGAATTAAGGGGACTTCAAGGACACTTAGCCTATATTCGGCGTTTCATCGCCAATTTGGCATGAAATAGTTTACCCTTCACCAAATTGATGAAGAAGGGAGTCACTTATTAGTGGACTGAAGAATGTCAAGAACCATTCGTTGTTATCAAGGAATACCTCTTGATTCCACTGGTACTCAAGCCACTTGTTGAAGGAAGACCACTTATCCTCTACATGACATCTCTAGAGCGATCATTGGGTGCCTTTCTTGCTTAGAAGAATGACGCTGGGAATGAAAACAGCCTCTACTACCTTATTCGGACTATGCTTGAAGGAGAAACCCGGTATTCAAGTATTGAGAAGTGCTTCCTGGCATTAATGTTTGATGTTCAGAAGTTGAGACACTACCTACAATGTCACGAGGACCAATTGTTATCTCGCAATAACCCACTCAAATTCATCCTTAGTCGTCCAATGCTTATAGGACGTCTGGGAAGGTGGGAAGATATTTTACAGCAATTTGATATTTAGTATGTGTCTCAAAAGGAAATAAAGGGCCAAGCTCTGGATGATTTCCTAGATGAACACCCTTTAGTGGAAGACACATCTTCAGACATTGAACACCCTGATGAAGAAATATTCTCTATTCATGAATGTCCTCAGGCATGGGAAATGTATTTTTATGGTGATTCCAGAAGTCCAACAGGGAGGAAAATGGAAAATCCTAAATTCAATAAAGATGGCTTAGAAATTGTGCTCATTTCTCCCGAAAAGGCAGTGTTATCTTATTCCTTGATATTGTGGGAAGGTGGTACCAATAATGAAGCAGAATACCAAGCTATCATTGCAGGCTTGGAATTGTCACTTCAAGCACAAGTGAATCACATAAAGGTGAAAGGTGATTCAGACCTGGTAATCAAACAAGTCAATAGGGATTATGCCATCAAAAAAGAAGAACTAATCCCTTTGTATGATTACTTCATAGAGATATTGGCAGAATTCCCTTCAGAACCGACATTTCCTTATGTCCCGCGATCACAAAATGCTCAAGCTGATGCACTGGCTAATATACCGACAGCTTCGGGAGATCCAAATCAGGATGAGACAACTATCAGTATTGCCCACCATCATGCAATTTCACCTTATGTTCGAATCAGAATAGAAGAAATTAATGAAATTAGTCCCATTATAGAACCATATGGTCATATTACAGGATGGATGTCACTAATCAGGGAATACCTTAAAAATGGAACACTTCCACCTGATAGAGATGATAAAGAACAAATCCGATGACGTGTTGTCAATTTTACTCTTTATGAGAGCCTAGATCACCTAGAGAAAATTCTCTACAAACGTGGTTTTGATGGAGTTCTCTTCAGATGCATTGATGGTGAAGAGACAATGGCTGTCATGAAAGCAGTGCATGTAGAAGTCTGTGGTGCCCAACAGTCTGGACATAGATTGTCTGATCAGATTCGAAGGCTTGGATACTTTTGGCCTTTAATGATACATGATTGTGTTGATTTCACAAAGAAGTTTCATTCTTGAAAAGTACATGCCAACTTCAATCATCAACCTCCAGAGTTGATTTATACAACTAAATACTCGTGGCCATTTGCCACATGGGTAATGGATGTGGTGGGACTTTACCCTTCAGCTACGGCCAAGCTGTTTAAGTATATTCTTACTGCTACTCATTTCTTTTCCAAATTGGAAGAGGCAATACCTCTCAAGGATGTCATTTTTGTGTGCATTGTTTGCTTAATCAAGTCTAACATCATTACCAGATTTGGTGTCCCTCATACCATATTGACAGACAATGTCACCAACTTCTGTTCATCCGAGGTGAAGAAATTGTATCAAGAATACACCATAAAATCCAACCATTCATCTCAGTATCATGTAGTGGCCAATGTCCAGATAGATGCTTCAACAAGACTCTATCAAATATACTACAAAAGATGGTGGATAAAGATAATAAATCATGGCCTGATAAAATCATTCATGCTTTATGGGCTTATTGGACAACCCCCAGCACTGCAGCTTAGTCAACTCCATACTCATTGGTATATGGAATGGAAGCAGTCTTGCCAATTGAAGTTCAACTACCCTCGCTTAGAGTTTCCATTTGGGATCAATCATTTACAGATTAACAATCTCAAAATTTATTGAGTGAATTGGAACGGTTAGATGAGAAAAGATTGTGCAATTTTCACCACATGGAAGTCTATCAGAATCGAATAGCATGAGATTTTAACAAAAAAGTTCATCTTCGTTCATTAAAATAGGGATAATTTGTATTACTTCTCAGAACTCAAATGATACCAAGAATGAAACCTCACATGCTTGAGCCAAAATGGGAAGGACCTTACTCAATACATAGGGTCTACTCCAATAGAGCTTATTTATTAATCTAGATTGACGGAGAACTCATCACTACTCCAACCAATGCTATATTTTTGATGAAGTATTCTATATAAACACAAAATATATCATGTATGGTCCGGTATGACCTTAAACTACACCACCATCCAGCAAGACATTAAACTGCATCATCAACAGTACATGCATATGACACTAAACTATTTTCACATACATCCAACATGACATTAAACTGTGTTCCCTTAATCATCCTTTCTATATAACGTTAAACTATACAGCAACGGTCCACACATATGACCTTAAACTATTTGTATTCCTTTCATCTCACATGACGTTAAAATATGACGTCCTAACTACATGATGCTAAACTGTACTAGAGTCCCTTACATCCAACATGACATTAAACTGCACCATCCACACTCCATGCATATGACCTTAAACTATTCGCACTTTCGTCTAACATGACGCTAAACTGTATTGTCCCTTTTTTGTCCAACATGACGTTAAACTGTGAAAACATCCCTTACGTCCCAGATGACATTAAACGACATCATCAATGGTCCATACATATGAACTTAAACTATTTGTGTTACTTTCGTCCAACATGACATTAAACTTGAAAAAAGTCCCTAATATGTCCAACATGAAGTTAAATGGTGTACACTTTTGTCCTTACTGCATGACATTAAACTGCATAGTCTTCTTTTTTTCCAACATGACGTTAATCTGTGTTGTCCCCATCATCCTAACTACATGACACTAAACTGTACATAAATCCCTTTGATATGTCCTAAATGACATTAAACTATACTTTGTCCCTGCTACATGACACTAAGCTGTGCAGCACCAATAGTCCTAACTGCAAGACTTTAAAATGCATAGTCACTTTATATGTCCTACATTATATTAAACTATGCATCGTTAAGGTTGTTTTTACCTCTTGTTTCTCACACCAAGTATGAATCACATGAGCTTAGAGAAAACCTCAACCATAACACTCTCTCTGGGCTACTAACCATTTGTAAGTCCCAACAACACCATTTTTTAGGTCGTTGTCCCCAAGAACAACATGATCATTAATTCATTCTTTAATTGATCTACGCAGGCTTTGATCCTTGCCTTCCAGGCTGGGTACGTACACAACCTCCCAAGGTTCAAGCCCAAAACCAATCTCTTCACATCGGTTCACCTCCATCTCATACGATGTTGATTCATGAAAAAGCCCCTATAATCAATATCTTTACATTGATTCACTTTCATCCTTGCTATATGACGTTGAACAATACATCACTATTTTGTCCAGTATGACAATAAACTAAAAATATTCTTTGATACACTAACCTGATAGGGAACCATTATTTACATTGATTTTTCAATCATGTTTCATTACAAAGACTACATGCATGCATGGCAATGCCCAAACCTTTTATCTTGGGTTAAACCATCATTGCACTGAAGTCCCTTTTCACACTTCACATGTACGAACCAAATTTGTACAGAGGTTATTTCTAGAACTACGTGGGCTGGATTCCCATCCTTATGGGATAAATAGGAACGTTCGAGTGTCCCTCGAATCCATCCCCAAGTCTTTTGGGCCTAACCCCAAATTCCACTTTCAGTCCCTTGGCTAAAAAGTCCCCATAAAAACAGACACTGTGTTTTTCTTATAATGGTCCAAGCTATATGACCCTAAACTAAGATCTATAATCCTTTTGTCCCACACGACGTTAAACTGTAGTTTACGAAATACATATTGATTAATTCCCAACCTTATGAGATACGTTGTGAAGTCTAACATTTCAATGCAGGACCCAGCCACAACATGATTATGGTTAGCATTTATCTGTGTATCTCTGTATACATTGGACAACACCCATCTTTATGTGTCATAATCCTAACCTTAAATATTTTCAGATCTTCATAACCATTTTCTTGACTTTTATTCACAAAAATGTCAAATTTCTGAGAGTTATTTTACCTGACTACGCAGTACATTCCCTTAGGCATCCTTTCATAAACAATCTCCATAACAGATTTTTTAGCCAAAAGATACTATTATCTTACAATTCAGCCAATTCCCTTAGATGGCCCTGCATAATTCCACCCCCTAACAGGTTTGTTGGATACTGGTAACTTCATTCTTAGAAAGAAAGCCTATTTTTTCCTTATTGGTCTTAAATGATAGTATGTAGGGATCCGAAAAAAATATCCATCCTTAACATATTTGTCCCATATCCTTTTTCAGGATCTGAAAGTATTCAAGTCTATGGTTTATATTCTCTTTCCCTGCATTTGGGCCAAACCTTTGTAGGAGTGATATCCATCCAGTTCTTTGGTAATCTTGTTTGGAAATATCATCTCCATATTCAAGTACCTCTTTCCATACAGAAAACCCTATAATTCGGAAAATTTGAATCTCCATAAACATTCATTGGATTTTTAGAACTAGGAATGTAAAATTCCGAGAGTTCTTTTGCCTGACAATGCAGCAAGTACCCTTAGGCGGCCTTGCATAAACAATCTACATAACAAACTTGTTATCCAAAAGATGCTATTTATTTGACTGTGCAGCCAATGCCCTTAGGTGGACCTATATAATTCAACCCCCTAACGGGTTTGTTAAATAATACAAACTTCATTCTTGGAAACTAATTCTTCTGATGCCTTTTAGCTCTTTTTCATATCAATCCTCAGATTCAAATATTCTTAAGCCATAGTTTACATATTTTCCCTCATACATGAGTATGGTAATATGTTATTAGATAAATTATCAAAGAATTGAGTCAATCTTAATTCATTTGGTCAAAGCTATCTTCGACCTTAAACATTAGCATATGTATGTCTGATGTGCATGACTTTAAACTGCCCATAAATGACAAAGGAACACTGAATAAAATTCAAGTTCCATCTCACTAAACATACATTTTGTATGATTTAGGTAATGTTGATCAATTACAAGATTCAAATATTGTAGGGTTATTTACATTAATCCTAGTAAAAATCAAACTATGCATACTAGGCCCATTGGATTTGGTAAAATTTAAAGTAGGTAGCAGGAATATAGGTGCACAAATGATTAAAGGTGAACAAGTTCTTCATTTGATGCACTAGAATTAGAAGGACATCCAATGATTGGAGTCTCTTCTCTTTTCCAGTAAATTACAAATGGATGTCGACATAAGTCTTCAATTGATGAATCGCATCCCGAGCTTCATCAGTAGCTGCTTGTAGCTCATGCACTCGACCAGCATCACTTTTTTCAGCCTGATGGAGTGATTTCTTGGCATCCGAAATGGTCTTCATACCATTCATTTGAACTCCCTCCAGTGAATTATTGAGTTGGTCATGTTCCCCAGTAATGGCATCTTACTGTTGCTAAAGGTGAATATTATGGTTGACTTTTTCTTTGATCTTACGCTTCATCTCCTTCATCATGGAAGCATAATCAGCCTTAGCTCGAGATACCGTAACCTCAAATTCACTGATGTTGACTGACAGTTTTACCCTGGTCAGATCTTCGCGACACTTTTTCTCTTGCTCCCTCCTGAAGATGACTTGTTTCACCACGGTATGGATCTCTTGGTATCCAAAACCGCCAAGTCCTAGCATGATAAAATGGGATGACAATCGGGAAATCTATGATGATATCTCTTCTAAAGGAACCTCAGATATGTTTTTCCATATGTTTTTCCAATCCTTGCATCGTAAGAAGCTAAGTGCCTAAAGAACCTCTGGGTATGACTCAACATCATCATCTCTGGGGGGGTATGTAATCTGGGATTAATGCACTTAAGGACGTGCCCTATTCTGCTTCTTCCCCCCTAACCCTAGTTGCTTCACCTTCTACTACTGTCCGGATAGAAGTTGACACCTCACCTCCAGTTCTAACCATTGAACTTGATAGCCCTGTTTGATCAATTAAAAGTATGGTTAGTTTCATAGAATAATGGAAGTTGGTTGTCTATCTTCGAAACTCGGTCCAATCATTACCTAACAGAAGATCAATAGCATGAGAAGACTCATCCCCATCTTTACAGTTTCAACAAGATCTTCAAGATGGGTCTCATGAGGGTTTAATGGGTTTATCTCCATTTGAGCTAATGTTTCTGGAATGGTATGGTTGACATCAATGTCCACACCCTCTTCAGGAATTGGCAGTTCAACAGCTTCTATGGATGGAATTGCATATTATTTTTAGTCATGATTAGAAGTGTAAATTATAAGAAAATTTACTGGGTGAAGGATAACACTCACACCAAAGGTCTTCTAAATAACATGATAATCTAGCATGATCATAAAATTCATCGAAAGACATGCCACGATTCATCATTTCATCAAATGATATTTAAAAATCCCGGTTAGTCTCACCAGTGGGAGAATTTGATGTATCCTCTTGGTGACCCTAATTCTATGGCCCCAGACCCTGAATAGATTTTTCAGGAAGGATGGTAGATTTTTTTGCTGTGGCTACCAATGATTCTGGTGCAGGTTCTTCTCTACTTGTAGCAGCAGAAAAAGCAGTGCTTGGAATAGATGTTGGCTGTTTTTGAAGCCAAGTCAGCCTAAATTTGCATTTTTTCCACAGCACCCTCCATGGTCCTTAAAGGAGGATCAGTCCTTTCCCTCAGAGGGTAAATTGAAGAATCCCCTGAAATCCCCAGAAATATGAGAAAACTTTTCATGGGTATAGACTCATGATTACCCGAAGGACTTACCGCTGCTAAAGAAACCTTTAGTTGTGGAATTCCTCATTCGTTGCCTTTGGTTCTTTGGTTTTTTGGGAGTATCGATAGTCTCCCTTATTGGCCATTGAATTGGTGAATGGAAGGCTATGTCCAACGCCATATTCATGGCCTGCTAGCCTAGAGATATCTCACCTGGTTCGCGAGCAGAATTAGCAGCAGCCCCGATGGCAGTACCACCAGGACTATACTGTGGTGAAGGAACCTTAGTTCCTTTCATTGTAAACTGAATGATGAAGAATATAAATCCCTTAAGTAACAAAGTATCGACTGGAATCTAGTTGCAAGGAAAATAAGGAAAGAAAACTTACATCTTCGGGAGCAACATAATCATGCCACTCCTCATCTCAAGAACCACCGGCCCCCTCAGTGGCGCCATGATCAAACATTTCCTTCACACGCCTGGTGACAGGAACAGACTTATCAGTGGCATATATGAGCATTTAAAGCTCTCTGATTTATGCCCGCACATCATGACGGTTATCCTCTAATTGGATATCTGTAGAAGCCATAAGATTCCCAATTTTAGGAAGTTGTAGGCCCTAAAACAAATCCTGCCAGGCGGTCTCAGTACCACAGTATAAAATCTGCCATAACTGGGTAGCCTCTAGCCTTAGATACGAAGGCTGCGAGGAAGGTCCTATAATATTTGACTTCAATTTCTTCCCAGATCCTACAACTGTAGATAGATAATAAGAAAATAAGACTTATTACTTTATAAAGTAGTAGTGATTAAATTACCGCAATGAAGTAACTCACCGAGAGTTGATGGAGTAGGTCTCTTGATTCTATCCAGAGGATTATATCGGGCACGAGGTCACTTTGCCACTTGTTGTTCCTCATTATCCCCATCATGGGAATCTAGTGAATCAGTCCTAGAGGAGGAGTCTGGTGAATCAGCTTTAGGTGGGGAAGCATCACCTTCATGAGGGAGGGTTTCATTATCTACAGTCCTCTACCTTTTCCCCACCTGATAAACTAGGTAATTAAGTATCCCTTTTGGTTATGATTCTATCCATTGCTCGGCATTATATGTAGTCAGGTTAGGTGCTGCCATTTCAACTAGTAGGTCAAATACCGCCCTAGTCTTCTCCCTTGACATCAGCAGCCACAGTTGCTGAGCAACCATCAGATGTTGCTCTAACCTGACATGTACTGGGGGAGATACAACAATATGTTGCAGACACATGAATTAACGTGAAAATCTATATGGAGCATAGGCCTCACATATAATTTCTCCATCATTCCTGGAAACTAGCACACCATCCCTATAAGCTAGCATGTATGCCCTCATATCCAAAAGGGATGTTCCATCATCTACAAACCGCCTGGTTGGCGGATTTCCATAGGGAATGAAGTTGAATTCCTTAAACATTCTCAGCCTCACTTTCATTTCATAGGAATTAACATCTAATGGAGCAACTCCATAGAATGCTTGCACTGACGGCCTAAAATAACTTCCAGGAATTTGTAATCCATTCTATACATTGTAAGTCTTGAAGTGAGTGGCTATCCATCCCCATAAAACTAGGAATGGACCCACTATTCTTAAAGGAGATTTACCCATGAACACGTGACGTAAACTCCTGAGAATCTTTACTAAAATAGGGTAGCAAACCCAACCATTTTTCCCTCAGCCAACATTTCTGCAATCATGAAGGTCCCTGCCCGGACGCCTCCCTTTGAATCCCTGACTGCCGAGAGATAAATGCTGAGCCACAAAGCCAATAAGCCCACCAGACGAGTCTTCTTTGGGTTCTTTCGATTCACCTCATATACTCATTTATAAAACTCTCCTGCTTCTATAGTTGGCCAGAATGTTCCAGGATCACCCATCTTCTTAGGTTTTGGGTAGGTGGTTGGAAATTTGGGCCTCTTATCCTTGGATTTTTTTCTTGGATCCTTTATCCTTCAGCTCCTTATCCTTTGGATCCTTCTCTTTCTTCTCAATAAGAAATATATTCATCCACTCCTCTGGATGAATATCCTTTCTAGAATGAGTTAACGAGGTCTTTGAACTCTTGAGACTATGGAAGATTTTAAATAATTCTCGAGCTAAAGCATGATTCTTCTCTGAATCATTCCAAGTCACATTGGTAGGAATGAATTCATTATACATATCGCCCAAAATTGGAGCCACTGAGATCTTGTGGACATCCCACAGACTGATACCAACTTCTCCATGAGTCAGATGGAAATAATTAGTTTCTAGGCTCCAATTGCTGAGTATCTCCGGCACAAAGTTATCATGTCTATAAACATATGTTTTCACAACCCAAATAGCTTCGCATATCCCCAATCCTTTCAGATCCTTGACAATATCTACATAGGTTTGTCGCACCTAGTATGACCATATCCAAGTTGGCTTCACACCTCCCCCAGGACGGAAGTCCCAACTTTTCTTCCAGCATTTAGATTGATCCATCTGAGCATTTAGGAAGATTGAAGAATAACAATGTGGTCACAGCTCAGGCGTATGAGGTTTCAGATCTGGCGTACAAGGGCTATGATACATCATGTGGGCCTTCTATAATGTTCCAGCACATATAAATACTCCTCCATATGAGATACTTGCTGAAGAAAAGTTGGTATAATTCTGAATCCACAAAAATGGGAGATAGTTATTTTCTTCTAGAATAGTAACTTCTCACAGATGACCATATCCATACAAAGGAAAATAAATGCTTTGGGGGAAGTCGTGATGATATTTCTTCATATACATATCCAAATCCATAAGACTTCTACTTTTTACGGTATAATAATCATGACCAATGATGTTATTCATATCATAAATCCTCTTGCTAGCCAGTTCATCAGCTCTTCAGGTTCTAAGAGCCATTGATTCTGGAAAAAAGTTGTATAAATGAGCTTTTAAATAAGTTGATTTTTCAAAAAATTTGTGAAGGAATTTCAAAAAAAAATTCAAAGGCATTAAGGCGCGCAAGTCTAAATCATGGCGCGCATGTATGGATGTGCCGCACAAATGTTAATGTGTTGTGCAAGTTTTTGGTGCGCAAGTATCACTGCGAAAGTCCTAATAACTTAACAATAGCGTGGCTACGAAGAAACAGTGGAAAACGAGCGACTTGCACTGTGAACAGAAACTGCGCAGCGAGAGCTCGATAATCTGGAAATTAGATGTGATGCGCCGCAAATGACCGCATATTTATAGGACAAGCGGCCCACCAGCATGCCTACACCCAGCACGTTCCATCCAGCGTATCCAACCCTGCGTGACTTGAACCTGCGCGCCATGTGTTGCGCCCTGAACACTTGCGCACCTCCTTTCTTTTAGTTTTCTTCTTTTCCTCAGAGTCACATCCTCATTTATTTAGGATCCAACTGTGAGGGGGGACTTTTGTTGACGCTCCTTTTCATCACATTGTCTAAATGAATGGAAAGGGAAATGACATAGCACAAATTGATTCATCCTTTGAAGAAAACATTAAAAATTGACAAAGAAATGAACAAGTATTCAAATGCACAAGGGTCGCGCACGTTCTCTCACTATCGCGCAAGTATACTTGCGTGCCACCTAATGGTCAGGAAAGTGACTTGCGCACCCTAAAGGATAATCGCCCGTAGGCTTCTACAGCCTATAAATAGACACTGGGGCCCCCCATTTTGGGAAGAATTTTTCATGAATTCAGATACAGAGCTCTGAACGCCCATGTCTCTTCTTCAGGTCTTCTGAACTCTTGTTAGGTAATTCTTTACCTAGAATGGAAGGTATAAATAAGAGGATTAAGGTCTAACTGTTAGAATTCACTAACACTTGCGCGCCTAAGTGGTTTTAACCTTAAGGGAAATGGACACACTTGCGTGTCACCCTACTTCTTCACTATAACTTGCGCACCATCTTCTGGAAAGCCTCTAGGGATAATACCAAGGGTTTGAGCCAAGTCTCGCCCAAGTATTACTCTAAGGTCTGAAAATTTTGCAAGTACCCATGTTCCGCGCAGGTATAAATGCGTGTCCAAGACTTGAACGCCCACGCAATACCTGTGCACTTTCCATGACTTGCACGCCCTACCTTTTTGGGTTTCGTTCCTTCCCATTTCAACCCTCTTATGACATTCCACCTCTCTTATTCAAGATTCAGTCTTCATGACATTCTTTAAATCCATTTGTGGAATGATTTCTTGATTTGGATTCCTTATCTAAAAGGAACTTTGTGGAACATCTCTCAAAATCTAGTGATTTATACATATTTTTGTCACTAAAGATTATGATTTCATTCATTCAACCTCATCCTTTAAGTTGAGAGAATCCTTAACCTGGGCCTCCTTTTCAAGAATAATCCCCAGTCATAAATCACAAATATGGGCTTTCTTCTCAGGAGTAAGCCCCAATCACAAATATGGGCTTCCTTTTCAGGAGTAAGTCCCAATCTCAAATATGGTTTTCATTTTCAGGAGTAATCCCTAGATCCTCTAACCTGGGCCTCCTTTTCAGGAGTAATACCCAGTCCAAATTCTCATTAATATGGGCATCCTCCATAGGAGTAAGCCCCACGTCCTCTTTTAACCTGGGACTCCTTTTTAGGAGTAATCCCCGGTCTCAAATATGGGCATCCTCTTTAGGAGTATGCCCCAAGTCCCTCAATTTTTCATGTCCCTTAAACTGGGCTTCCTTTTTAGAAGTAAGCCCTAGTCTTAATTTCACTTAACCAGTTCTAATTTACATTTGATTTAGGTATTCATTCTCAGGAGTAAAACCCAATCATAAGTCCCCTCCAAACTTGGGCATCTTCCTTAGGGGTAAGTCTCAAGATTAGAGTATCCAAATCTACATAAAGCACATATACCTTTATGGACCCTATTATTGGATTTCTTCCCGGAATTAAATATTAATCCTCATCTATTTTTCGCAGTCATAAACACATAAGCCCCACATAATTGCATATTTCATGGCACAATTGTCTGGTTTCACCAATACCTCTTGTTTCTCACACCGAGCATGACTCACATGAACTTATATTGGAAAAGTTATCATGACTTATTTCTTTGAGCCATCAATAATGCATAATCATCATACTCCCTTATTCGAACTACGTGGGTTCTGATTCCTTTTCCAAAACAAAGGATACGTAGGTAGCCCATCAACGGGTACGATCCCTATTCTGAAATAATCCATGTCTTCTTAAATGATAATAAACTTAAGGTGCCCCACTATGTGGCTTTAAAACTAGTATAGTCATCATAACGACCAAGAGATTTTATGTATTTTAAGAATACCATCAACTTAGAATCTATAAAAAATATAGATGATTCTTCATCGATTAAGAACCTTTAATACATATAAAATATTATCTGAATTTCTTACATATCAATCATTGATTCTCATACTAAAGGAAATCTCATTTTATACTTGGTAATGTAATAAGGATTCATGAACATAACTTAAATCTATAAAGAGAGTCCCGGAGTAGGAAATAATTCCCCTCAAAAAGGTGTGATGTGTCCGACATCCCATCCTCTCGACCAGTGCAAATTCCTAAGCCTCATCAGTTCACAACTAATGAGCGCCTACCTTTGGAAAGTAGGTCCAAATGGATATGGAATCATTGGATGTTTCTGGTTCTACGAACAAACCCATTAGAAACCAATTAGATTGTTTGAACCTCCATTCAATGAGGTCATCCCTAATTCTAGAGGGAATCATACATATAATGAAATATTGAAAATGTTTTGATTTTTTTTAAAAACCCATGAAATAATTTTAAAGAAACTAGGGAAACTTTTTTCCTTGGAAAAAGATATAAAACAAGTTTCACAACATTTTGAAAACTATTTTCCATGAAATATTATTTGAAAACATACAAATAAAAATTTATTTTTTTAAATGATTCCTCTAAAAATTACATTTAAAACTAAATTCTTAGAAATTATCCTTTTAGAAAAGCAATAGATGCTTCATGGGAATGACCATGGGAGACTATGTATATGTCATATGACATAATAAGACTAATATTTTTTCATGTTAAAAAGGATTTTAAAAAACCTTGTTTAGAATGAGTGAAGTATATTCCATTAAAAACATTGGTAATAGTTCAGAAGGGTAAAAATGTATATTAATTATTATATCGGAATATTTGAATACCCATGGATACCCTTTTTAGATAATATTTTTTTTGAAGGAACATAGATATTTGATAGAGAGATTTTAATTTCATGCTTTCATAAAATCACATTATTAAATAACAAATGTAAGAAATAGTGAATAATTGGTATGAAAACATGATTATATATTGAATAACAGGATAAGAAGAAAAGTCATGAGTGTTCTTGTTATATTGATTATAATATTTCATCAGTGAATGCTTGATCATAAATTATCTCAATAAAAATGTGATCTTTTCAATAAACATCATATCATGTGGTAACATTGAATCAAATCCATGATGTAAGAAAATTAATTTAAATTAAGATTAAAATTTAATGAATGGAATTTTATTCATTATATAACATTTCCGATATACTGTATATTCATTATTTAATAATATAGATCCATAACCTGACATGTCGCAACCCATCCCCCATGCCCCGTTTCGTAACTACCCCAATCCCACCATCCATAGGCCAAGGGTTGGTGACTAGCACCAAAGGCATAAATCCCTATACTGGGGAAGGAATTACCTTTATAAAACATAAAATTACACACCCAGAGATCAAGTGGAAGAAAACACTAAGTAAAGTTGTATAACAAGTGTTCTTAAAATACAAAAAGGGGCTTTAAATACAAGCCAAATACGAAGGTACAACTACAACTGAGAGAAAAGTACAACTGATAAGACAACATCTGAATGGTAAGAAGCTCCTAGATCGTCCTCTAGGTTCCTACCTAATGGGTATGTACAGATGTCCTCCTCATCACTCAGCATCTATCAGTCGGCTCCATGTGTATTCACACTGAGTTTCCACCTCTGAGTACCATCCAGTCCTCGTACACTCTACCTTGGTCAGTGCTATCTATCGTTTTCATCCGACACAAAGAGGTGCAAGCATAGCCCGTGCAGGGTTGAGTATAACGATACTCAGTAGGGACCCCGAGACCCTCATGGTCTCAAAAAATCCAACAAGGATAAGCCACAAATAAATATATCAAAATATAAACATTACTTAGGTATATGCCCATAAAAATACCTAAGTTATCAAGTAACCCATCTCAATCATGAGTAAAACACAATGGTCATTGACTCAGCTCAAACCAGGATTTTTATTCATAATGTCATAAACACATCTACGAGAGAACTCCTCCTCTATCGAGCAGAGAAGACCTATCGCGACTCTGAGGTGCTACTCAATAACCTTAAACTTCTGAGATACTCTTCCTGTCTAGTACGGCGGGTCTCTTGCCCCAACACAGTAGCACTTCCCACCATGGGTCTATCGCCCCAACACTGTAGCAAACCCCATAATAGCCAACAGAGGTACTCCTCCTGTCGTGTACCATGGGTCTGCTGCCCCAACATAGTATCACTCCTCTTCCATGGGTCTGTCTCCCCAAGACATTAGTGCTCCCCACTGGGCTTGTCAAGTCACTCCGAATCGAATCAGACAAGAAGTCATCAGGTCTCAGCCAGCTACAAGGCCTCTGTACTTCGTACGCTCATCTCTGGGAGGATCCGCATCACGAGTTATTGGTTGATACTTCAAAGTGTCACTTAATCTCACATGGAAGTATCTCATGGGACCGCCTCGTCATAGGGGTCTCAACGCAATAGACGGCGCGTCAATCGGCCCGATCTAGTTCGGCGGGTCTGACACTACATGGGGTGTCGGCCTGGACTAAAGAATCATGAACAAGCCCGATGGCAGGTGTGGACCGGCCCGATGGTAGGCATGTCCCGGCCTGGGAGGGATCGACCCAGCACAACGGGGTCAGGTCAGCCGGGGCTCGGCTCGAAGGGGCCGGGCGGTCCATGGCCAGGGGTGCGACCCCCCAGCTACCTGAAACGGAGGCGCCATGCGGCACTACCCTCCCTAACCAGTAGGCCTTTTTGGATAAATCATCCAGCTTCAGCGGGCCATGGTTCTTCTAGCACGGATCCGTCCTGGTGTCGCGGTTCTACTCATCCTTTTCGGCTTCCTGCCAGCTGGTTCACCCGTAGAAGCGGCCCGCAGAATGCGTGCCCCTGTCCTCCTTCGGCGTGGCCGGCTAAGGCCAGCTGGTTCTTCGTTAGTCGAGCATCCCTCAATTATGGGCGGCACATTCATTTAATGCCACCTCTATTCTTCACCACCTTTTTCTGACATGGTCTCAATCGCAAATAAACTAAACTACAGAGGGTCGTCGGCCCATGTGCGTTCGGCCCATACCCTCCGTGTTAGGTGGTAATAGTTGGCCGTATTCATTTTAGAAAATTCAATGAAGAACAAGAACAATTTTAATCAACTAAAATTGTATATAATACCCCAACATTAACAATTTACATCGTACGTTAGGCGTCATAGAAGACGGTGTTGCGGAGAGAGAGGATTCGTAGTCGACGTCGGAGTGTGTCTGAGGAGGAAGCGACGTCTCCACGCTAGTTGAGGATAAGAGAAAGGAAGGCACGTCATCTCTCTTCATAAAATCTGTGTTCTTCATCAAATAGGTTTCTTTATTCGTGGAATTATGGTCTTCTTCAACAAAAGAGGAACTCTCTTCTTCTTTTACACTAGCGATCTCTCAAATATCCTCCCAACACAACGTGTGTCAAAATAAAATAATAGGTATGGCTATTATTTTATTAAAACTTGAAATTAAAAATTCAAATCACTTAATTAATTAATTAAGATGTTGAATTAATTAATTAAGGTGTGTTGGAAAATAATAATAAGATAGAGAGAGGGAGATGAAGAGTTCTCATTCCATAAGGGGAGTTGTCAATGAATTAAATAAAGGGGGTTTAAGGGAGTTTAGGGAAGATGAAAGGTTGGGGCTCATGTGGGCCCCACCTCACAAATTTTCACACATGGGAAGTTAGGTGGTTGTGGGTCCCACCCTTAACTCCTCTTTGTAGGATATAACTACCATAGATATAAATAAAATTGTGTACTACCAATTTTATTTGTTTTAATCAAAGTCCCCAATTATTTACTTTCAACCCGCATAAAACGCAATTGTGGTAATGGTCCCTTTAAGTAATTATCAGTGTAGTGAGTTAATTGGTGCCCTCAGATTTATGTTCTGAGAAATGGTTCAAAAGATAGAAAAACCCCCTCATTCTTTCACTAAACGTACCCAAGCGAATCTTCAGAAAATTATTCTGGGCACACCGGGTCTCGAAATCAGGTGCCGTCAGAAACTGTGAACTCGTAAAATTCCAAAGAATTTATGAAAAAAATCTTAATTGAAATTTTTGGATATTTACATAACCTCATCCTGAGGGATTTATATCCCCATAAAGATACAACATAAACTAGGGGAACAAATGAGAGGACTGAGCATGCATCTAAGACTCCCGCTCCCAAGTGCTCTCTTGGAGGTTTCCGTGCTTCCAGCGAATGTGTACTAGAGGAATCGACTGTCCATGTAGAACCTGCTCCTGTCAATCCTCGTTCTCCACCGGGACCTCTACAAACATCTCCCTTTCATCGATGTCCAGCTCCTTGTGATCGATTATGTGGGTCAGGTCATTCATGTATCTCATCAGCTGAGATACGTGGAAGATGTCATGCACTCGGTGCAACTGAGGTGTAAGGCCCAACCGGTATGCCACCTCTCCTACTCTGCTGATGACCTAGAAAGGTTTGATGAAATGAGGAGATAACATGCCTCCCTAGTAGAATCTCTATAGAACTCATCAAGATGAGACCAATAGGAAAACGTGGTCTCCATCCTTGAACTCATGTGGTCTCTGTCTCTTATCAGCATAGGACTTATGTCTGCTCTCTGTAGTCTTCATCTACTCCTAGATGATCTGCATCTTTTCTGTCATAGCCTGAAGATGGTCACACTAGAAAACCTCTTCCTCATCTCATGAATGCTCTTCTATTATCTCTCTGACCACACTATTTGTTTTCCCCATATTTTCCAATTCTGGAAGTGGTGCAGCGACTCTGGAGAAGTTTGGAACAAATCTAAGTCTGGCTGACTCATGAGTGATCGACTGCACCCACTTATGCATGATTCCATCCTGTGCTACCTGGGGTTTCCTTTTCAACGACCAAGGAAAATACATCCCATCATTGTAGGTAAAACCCAACATTTTTTCCTAATACAGTCAATCTGTGTATGAAATGTGGTTGGCCAGTCCATACCCAAACTAACGTCGTAAGGCCTCAATGCTGCCACCAAGAGGTTACCACCGAAAATCTCGCCTCAAGGGTCATATCACACCATCAGCGTAAGTGTGATTACTGAGTATCCTCCCAAAGGTATCTCCAGATGAGAGGTTCAAGTCAACAGCTTAACTGGAAACTCTAGGACTTGGAAAAGATTCGTGAAAGGAAGGACTGATTCGTATCAATGTTTGTTGTTACGAAAGCTAGTAATAGACATAGAATGTACCTCGATTCATTCCTAGAGCCCTTGGCTCACACTTTTTGACCACATGCAGCTAATCTGTTCCCCTTCCCTCCTAATCCATGTGCCTGGCATGGACTACAAAGGCTGGTGGTTGTAACATGTCGAAATGTACATCACCACATGCTACTCTTCTAGCTCTGCTTCCATGTCGTCTGCTCTGTAGATTCATCTATCCTTAACACTTCCTCTTCTTGAAACATTTTACGTGCCCAAGTCACTAAGACTAGTGTCAGTTCCCTACTTTACCACTGCTAACATTCTCTAGCTGTATCCGTTCATCCAAAGAAAATTCTACCACAAAGGTTTTCTCTAGCACCCTTGCATAAGTAGGAATGCATAGTGGAAAATAAAATTTGGCTCATATATCCTTTAAACTCACCTACTTTTTTATTCTGAGCCCCATATCACTAATTGTAACATAGTCAGCAAATACCAGGAATGATCGGTATGCCTCGATCAATACTCAGCTACCGACATGTCATCCTGCCAAAGCTGTATAATCTCTAGAAAACTCTTAGCCACCTCCTTAAGCCAGTCCTCAGTCGCCTGTGAGTCGAACTCACCTCGGAACCTGATGGGTATCTGATGCTGATACATGTGTAAGGTACTAGGCCAAGATGAGTCATCTACCGGTACCACCGGATTAAACTGCTGACCAACATGTATTGATATAGCTGGCACACTGCCAGAATGTACTATCTCAGGCATCGGTCCACGTATCGAAGCCTCATCACTATGCAAACCAACCTCATGGCCATTCACTAGGAAACACCAGCAGATAAGATCATCATCTTCTATAATAGTGTCTAAACTAGGTGTAGAACTCTATCAATCACCTCCTTCCAGTCCCCTGCTACATGAGAATCTGGCTCGCCTTGTAACCTCGGAGGCCTCTGCTGCTGGAAATCATGCAACACGCTCTGTTGGCATGCACCATCCCCCAGTGCGGCTGGTGGTATCTACTGCCCAACAAGTGGTGGTGCTACTGGTACACCACCCGAAGGTGACAACATTGTAAGAGGGCCCTGCAGCGGAGCCTCGTCACTCGGTGGGCTATTATCGGGTACTCTCTCAGAACTCCAACTCACTGTCTGCATGGAGGCATCCTTAATAGATGCGACACGGTCAAATGATTATAACCTGGTGATCTGACCTGGTTGATCTGACATAATGAAAACTTTTAGAGTAAACATGCAATAAGTGTTTTAGTGCACTGAGTCAGAAATGAGAAGATAGGGTCCTGGTGTATGGATACGTCGTCTGCCGCACCAACACTGGACTCCCTGAACTAAAAACCACACCCATTATGCTTAACACAATTACTTCACAGAAAAGAAAATATCATAGTCCTAAGTTCTGTTGTAGAACCGACTCCTTTGATACTAATTTGTCACAACCCGTCCCCTGGGGCCCGTGTCATAACTACCCCAAGCCCACCTTCCATAGGCCAGGGGTTGGTAACTGGCACCAAAGTTGTAAATCATTATAATTGGGAATGCATTGCCTTTATAAAATGTAAACTCACACACCCAGAGATTAAGCGGAAGAAAACACAATGTAAAGTAGTATAACAAGTGTGCTGAAAATACAAAAAAGGGGCCAGAAATACAATCCCAATAGAAAGGTACAACTACAACTGAATGAAAAGTACAACTGATTAGACAACAACTGAATGGTGAAGAAACTCTTGGATCGTCCACTGGGTTCCAACCGGAAGGGTAGGTACAGATGTCGTCCTCAGCACTCTGCATTTATCGGTCCGCTCGATGTGTCTTCATACAGAGTGTCCACCTCCTATTACCGTCCAGTCCTTATACACTCTACCTCGGTCAGCGATGTCTGTCGTCTTCATCCAACACATAGAGGAGCGGGCATAGCCCATCCAGGGGTGAGTGTAACGATACTCAGTAGGGACCCTGAGACACTCATGGTCTCACAAAATCCAACAAGGATAAACCACAAAGAAATATCTCAACAGATAACCTTTACATAGGTATATGCCCATACAAATACCTAAGTTATCACGTAACTCGTCTCAATCATGAGGAAAACACAATGGTCATAGACTCAGCTCAAAGAAGTATTTTTATTCACGATGTCTTAAACAAGGCTTCTAGAGAACCCCCCCCCCCTCTTTCGAGCACAGCATTCATGTCGCGACTCCAATGTGTTACTCACTAACCTTAGACTGCTGAGGTACTCCTCCTATCGAGTACCGTGGGTCTATCGCCCAAACACAGTAGCACTTCCCACCATGGGTCTGTCGCCCCAACACAGTAGCACACCCCCTAATAGCATACAGAGGTACTCCTCCTATCGTGTATTGCGGGTCTGCTGCCCCAACACAGTAGTGCTCCTCCACCATGGGTCTGTCACCCCACCACAGTAGCACTCCCCACTGGGCTAGTAAATTCACTCCAAATCAAATCGGACAAGCAATCATTAGGTCTCAGCCAGCTACAAGGTCTCTGTCCTCTGTACGCTCGTCTCTGGGTGGATCTGCTCCACGAGATACTGGTCGATACTTCCAAGTGTCACATAATCCCACATGGAAGTATCTCATGGGACGACCTCATCATAGGGGTCTCAACGCAATAGACGGTGCGTCAATCGGATGCCCAGTCTGTGAGTTATTAACAATTCCATTCTAGGGGCCCGATTGGATTTCATGTACAATCCAACCCAGCCATACTCAATCCACTTCCGAATCCTATGTGGAGTATGCCAAAAGGTTCATTTCATCAAGAGAAATCAAAATCTGTCGATGACATGTCTATCGGACATCTGATCCTTATGTTACTAGTGTTTCCGCTCCGAGGGCCCGATTGGTTTCAGTTTCGAACCAACCTAGAAATTTTTTCAAAGTCGTCCAAAACTCACTTATAGTATCTAAAAAGGACCGCATCGTCGCGAGAATACCAGTTCCATAGACGGTGCATTGATCGATGCACGATCATGAAGATATTCGCATTTAAGCATAAGGGCCTGGCCCGTTAGGCCCAGTGGGATGGCGGGTCGGCCCAATCCAGTTCAGCGGGTCTGACCCGACATGGGGTGTCGGCCCGGCCTAAAGAAAGGTGACCCATCTAGGTGGCAGGCACAGCCCGGCCAGCCACGGCTCGGCTCAAAGGGGCTGAGCGGTCCGCGGCGGGGGGCACAAACCCCAGGCTCCCCGAACCGGCGGCGCCAAGCAACACCGACCTCCCTAACCAGCCATCCAAAACAGGCCGAAGTTCTTGGCGCAAGCGGCCCGCTTTAGTGGGCTGCGGTTCATCCAGTGTGGCGCCCTCCTGGCATCGCGATTCTTCTCATCTCGGTTGACTGCATGTGGCCAATTCACCCACCGAAGCGGCATGCGGAATGTGGGCTGCGGTCGTCCGCAACGCGGCGCCCCTTGTGGTGTCGTGGTCCTCCTTCGGCCCGACAGACTTTAGCCAGCCAGTTCTTCATTTGTCGAGCGGCCTGTGGTTGTGGCCCGTGATTCCTCCTCACACAGTCGGCGTATTCATTTTCCACTGCCTCTATTCGTCACCACCTTTTTCCGACATGGTCTCAATCACAAATAAAAGAAACTATAGAGGGTCGTTGGGCCATGTGCATTCGGCCTAAGCCCTCTGTTTTAGGTCGTAACAGTTGGCTATATTTATTTAATAAAATTCAACGAAGAATAAGAACAAATTTAATCAACTAATATTGAATATAATTGCCCGACCACGACTATTGACATCGCACATCGGGCATCACGGAAGACGGAATCATAGAGAGAGGATTCGTAGTCTACATCAGAGTGCGTCTGAGGAGGAAGAAGAATCTCCACACTAGTTGCGGAGAAGAGAAAGGAAGGCACGTCATCGCTCTATGAGGAATCAGCGTTCTTCATCGAAGAGGCATCGTTCTTCGTGGAAGGATGGTGTTCTTCAACAAAATAGGAACTCTCTTCTTCTTTTACACAAGAGCTCTCTCAAATATCCTCCCAACACAACGTGTGTCAAAATAAAATAATAGATATGGCTATTATTTTATTAACACGTGATATTCAAAATTGCATTCACTTAATTAATTAATTAAGTGGTTGAATTAATTAATTAAGGTGTGTTGGAAAATAATAAATATAGAGAGAGAGGGAGAGGACGTGTTCTCAATCAATACAGGGATTTTTCAAAGAATTAAATAAAGGGGTTTAAGGGATTTTAGGTAAGATGAAAGGGTGGGGATCGTGTGGGCCCCACCTCCCAAATATCCATAAATGGGATGTTAGGTGGTTGTGTGTCCCTCCCTTAACTCCCCTTTGTAGGATATAACTACCATAGATTTAAATAAAATTGTGTACTACCAATTTTATTTACTTTAATATAAATCCCCAATTATTAACTATCATCCTGCATAAAACGCAACTGCGGTAAAGGTATCCTTAAACAATTATCAGCGCTGCGAGTTCATCGGTGCCCTCGGATTTCAGTTCCGATCACCAGTTAAAAAGATAAAAAACCCGCTCATTCGTTCACTGAACGTACCCATGCGAAGCTTCAAAAAATTATTCTGGGCACAGCAGGCCTCGGAATCCGGTGCCATCAGAAACTACGCACTTGTAAAATTCCAAATAATTTAAGAAAAAAAATTTCCTTGAAATTTCTGGGTCTTTACATGACATGTGTCTCCATGAAGTAAAATTAAGACAACATTACATTACACGTTTTGTGACTTTTGGAAATTAAATCCCAAGAAATAAAGATCATAGAAGTGATATTTAAATATATATAAATTTATGAATAACAATAATATAGTATATTCAATGGGAATTATATTCACCATGAATGATAAAAGAGTGGTGAACATGGCATGAATCTCACATATATTATTTGGGAGGTGAAATTCCATTAACTAATGTTTGGAATCTCATCATACTCCTTGAAATGTATTTTATATTAAATATTAGTTTATTATAACAATATCTTATAATGATATTATTATATCTAATACCATATCTAGTTTGATTATGACTTTATACTATCTTTTTTTAACAATTCCATGTAAAGGTTATCATTCAGGTAATATTTTCTTTGTTTTTCGCAGGTGTCTTAGTTTGTTTTAAATTTTGTTCTTATAAATAAGTCATGAATTCATTAATGTAAAAAATGATTTACATATCATTTATATTTAGTATATTTGTACTATATTTATCGATATAATATATATTAATGAAATGGAATACACCGTTCATGGAGACGTTAGGTCGTGCATACGTATGACCGATGTTTCTGTTTAATAGTTGAATTGAAAAAACTTAATTAAATGAAATATATCAATATATATTTATATATAAAATTATTATATAATAATTACTATGTCATATATATCATATATGTTCACTAAACTCTTCCTTAATACATTCCATTTCGTGTGTGAACGAATTACATCGCTTTGTGGGGGTGGTAGTCCACAAATTCTCAAATGAAATTATCATATTTAAAAAAATATAAAGTATAAAGATATGTGTTTTAAAATAAAAATAGATACTAAAATACATAATAAATAATATATATATGATATATAAACTGTTGTTCTATCATAGTTTCCAACATGATTTGTGGTATGAAAATATGAAAAATCATCATTTTTGGTGATGATAGTTAGTCGTACACATAAGAAGTATATTTGTTACCCATTAGACGGAAGAGTGTGTATTTTCAATTAGAAACCATGTCATAATGACGTCCTAGAATACTTAATATTCTGGGTTTTTATAAAATCATGTATTAAATATAGTGGATGGGTGAAGAAAGAAAATAAAAGAAATGAGCTTGAGAGAAGAGGTTACCTCTTAGTCAGTTAAATCATTTTGGATTGTACCAAAAGGAATCATTGGGTATATTTATTCCCAATTGGAGGATTATAAGCGGAATATTGACACTTTGGGATGTTTATTTGGAATATATTGTCCAACCCTATAAGGTTTGAATAGTGTGATGAACAGGGATAGTTGGTTGCCTTTAATAAGGAAGGGAAAGGACACAATTGACATTTTCTATAAAAAAATTAGGTATACCATGATTTTTACAATTAAAAATCATTCCAAACCAAAAAAACACATTATTGGAAATTTCATTGCCGAAAAATGTCCATAAAATGTGTTTTGGGATAGTTTTGATGTTGTTTTGGGTCTTAACATTAGCGTTCAGTACTTTGTCAACAAATATTCTTCTTAATCACTCTAAGTAATTTTAATCACTTTCAAAAATTAATTTTTTCAAAAACAAGGAATAACACATTAAATTTTATAAATTATGATCATTAAAAAAATTTAATCCATTTTTTCTATATTATAATCATAGAAGTGGTATAAATTAATTTAAAATTAATTAAAATAATTGGACCACACTACCTGTTTTTAATGTAAAAATATCCAAAAGGATCAGAAATTTTTATTCCAAATATGAAATTAAATTTTTTTCCAATTATCTAAATTATATTAATTTATAAAAATATTATATAATTATTCGTTATAACCCATTTAAAAAATAAGTTATCTTTATAAATGAATTTCATGAAAATGATGTTTTGAATTAAAATTCAGTGTTTAAATCAGTTCATTAGAAATAGAATCTAAAAAAAATACGATCAATTTATCCCAGAATAATGTTTATGTTTCAGCTTAATTTCGTTATTTCACTGTGAAATATTAAATTTAAAAAATATCAAAAAATTGGATTTAATATCGGTTCTCTATTAAAAGGTGTTAAAACTTGTATTATATAAAGATTGGGGTTTAAGCATAAATTGGGTTTGTTCTTATCTTATATGATTCAAATATAATGGAATATTATAAATTTTGTTTTTGAATATATAAAAAATAATACTAATTAATATCTTTAACTATTATTAATGAATTCAACATATTAATATAAATCATCTTATTCACATAAAAATATACTTATAAAATCAGTCACATTATTTTTATTTGGTATCTTTATTTGATACTAATTATTAGGTAAACACTGAATTCAACTATATATATTCATATGTTATTTAATCCTATAGTCATAAATTTAATGAACATGTTTTATACTATTAAATAATAATATAATAATAAGGAATTATTGTTCGGAAACACTTGATCATTAATGTTACTTAATCCATTGAGTAATTTCATTCATGTATGTACCCTAAGCTAACCTCGATGTTCCATGTTGATAAACATAAAATTTATGTAGTGTGTAGTGAATTATTAACATTATATTTAATATAATTAAAGCCATATAAAGTTATTTAATATAAAATATATTATTTTACATGTTGTGTGACATAAAAAATATCAAAGAGATTAAATTATTGAAAAAAAAAACATTTCACAAAATCTTAGGGATGTTACATGATGCGTTGGACTCAGGGTAAGAGACTTCATTCTAAAAATTATCTTTTAATATTTTCCTTAAAACTGTATTTTTCTTTAATAACCATGTTTCATAAAAATATTTTGATGATTTTTTTACTATAAACCTATGATTATATGTAATAATTTTTATATAAGTATGACTTTTTATATTATTGTATGATTTTTATTTTTATATAGTTTCCAAAAATGGTATATTTGAACTTTTATTTTTGTAGCGTGAGAATGTTTTTTTTAAATTATATGAAATGAACAAATTTTCCATCATCATTACTAATATTTGCATTGAATCTTATATTAAATTCTTATAATGTTATTTTTGATGAAAATTTTTACATGTATAATTTTGTTACTTTTTTACGTCAATTAAAAATAAAAAATAATTTTATCAAGAATGTCTTAAAAAACATTATTCATTATTATATTTATAATTGAAAAAATTCTTATTTTAATTTGTGATTTACCATGGATGTGATCCATTTATACCATCCTCATTCTCTCTCTAGGTGTATTATGTTTGATTCCATGTGTTTGTGTTATAACCTATTTCTTTTCGACAAGTAAATCATATCATGTAAGGAAAAATTAGTGTTTTAATGATTTTTATGATGAAATGAATGCTCTATATACATTATTTATGATATTTTTATCTGGTTTTGTTTATGTGGATTTGTGGTCCCATTATATATCGAGGGTGGGTGAGACCATTATAGCTCTCTAATGTGATGGTTAAGAGGGAATAGATAACCAATTAGTTTTCTCCTATGAGATTTTAGGAATATTAAATAATGGTCATTCCATAATATATGATGCTGTAAAGTGAATATATTTCTCTAAATTGATTATGAGAATATATTGTGATGTATATTCAATGTATAATCGTAATGGTCTGTCTGTGTGTAACCACGAAGGGAATTCCATTTCAAAGAGTGATATGTAATTATTCAAAGTTTCCTTGATTATTTTTTTCTTTAATTCTTTCTATGGGTTTCATAAATTACATTTTTATTACTCAACGATGAATATTAATATTAGGTTTATAGGGAATTGACTTATATTTTGATGATGTAAAACACATCTCTGTGAAAAAAAAATTATGATTTACTCATTATTTAAAAGAAATAATTACGAGGTTAATTTTATTCCATTATATTTAATGTGAAAAGATTTATAAAACTAGTTTGGAAGAGTATTTGATTTTATTTTCAAAACATTACTTATAGATATCTTTTTATTTTAAAAAATGAAAATTTTAAAAGTATTCCTAGACTAAAAAATTCATTTGTTTCATTTATGTCCCTTAATAAGAACATTTTTCTCATCCAAGGTTTTTCAATGCTTTGAATAGGATTCAAAGATGTTTAGTGGAAAGAATATTCTGTGTTTAAATTCGTGAATATTTTTTATAAAAATAAATCATGATTTGTCTTAAAAAATTAATATTTTGGTAAAAATTGATACTAAATAGATTTGATGACCATGTAATTTTATGGGTTATTGTACGAATAATTACATAATTAGGTAAAATTATTAACCTACAAAATGTTAGGAATTACATAAAATGAAATCTTGTATAAATAGACATTATTCTGAAATGTTTTTCATTAGTTCCTTAATTTTTCTATCTTATTACTGATTAGATACCTTTATATGTTATGAAATTTTTTAATCTTAAATTACAAGCCTTTATATCCAAAAAATTTAGTATTTTAGATAAAATCATTGTTATTTTAGATAAACATTTGGAGTTTGTGGAAACAATAATAAGGATATCATAGTGTTTATAATCATTATAATATGGAATATTGCATCTTTATTATTTTTTTCACACATACCTTTTTGGTTCTAGTAAATGGATGGTTCCATCATGCACCATAGTAATAATAAATGAGAAGTAAAATATAGTGGTGATCTAAATGATCCACTAAATAAAATGAGGGTTATAGTAAGAACACATGAAATTTTTAATAACCAAATGTTTGTTGAAATGATTAAAAACATGAAAATATGTGGGGGTTTCTAATCATAAAATATAAAATAAAATAATCCACATAGATGTTGAGGTGATAATAATGATAACGTCAAATATATTCAATAAAAAATGTGTCAAAAATGTGGAAGTACAAATTAGTAAATTTATATAAATCAATATTAAGACATTTTATATGTATTAAAGGAGGTTATAGAAAAAAAATACATGCATGGTAAAAGAAATCATTCAGTTATATATATGATGGGGAAATATGTTCTTTTAGAGGAATTAGATGAATTCTTTAATTATAGGGATAATTGTCATTATGTAAATCAATTTCCTATGAGTAATGGTCCTGAATTGGATTACCAAGACTCTATAGATAACTTTTTGGAAATACCTAACTCCATTATAATTAATGATGGGTAAACATCAAATGACTTCTTATATGAATGGTTTATTCTTTTTCAATTGTTTTGACATTATTTAATCTTGGGACATTATTAATAATTTTTTATAAGAAAAATATTTTGAAGAAAAAGATTTAAAATCATGGTTAATGGATTATGAAGAATGAAAAATGAATATGATTTCAATATATATATGATTCAAGAGTGATTATATATTTAAGGATAATCATGATGGTATAGTGGACATCACTAAAAGCATGTGGGATGGGTATGAAAAGGTTTTCCATCATCGGGATGAAATAACCTTTCTTATTCAGTGATCCAAGACCCAGATATGAGTTTGTTAACAACACCAGTTTTTTACTAGTGGCTACTCTTCAATGGAAGAAATGGAAAACACCTATATATCTTCCACACATGTTTCAACAATTTAATGAAACCTGTATATTCAAATCAAAATATCTAGCATAGATTGATAATGACTCATTTGATGACCTTTTGACCACAGAATCAATGTGCTTGTGATACAGGATAACGAAATCTATTTGATTACCTAGATCTAAAGATCATCTCTCTGGGAATTAGGAGTAGAGAGATTGGTTTTGACAAAGTCATAGTGAATCATAATTGTTCCAAAGCCAATATCCCCTATTTAGAGTGGATGATAAAATACCTAGAAATGGTTCCCCGACCCCTGTATGTTTAAAATCTATTAAATTAATAGTTATGATTATCTATACTACATCATAAAAACTAATTATTAAATAACATAACAGTAACATATATTAAAAATATTACGTGAAAAAAAAATAATTATTAACATGAATCATATTTCCCAATTAATATTAAAAAACCTGTAATATTATAACAATACTTGTTTGATTAATATAATTCCTCCTATTTACATAACATGTAAATAATATTAATAAAACATTTCAACCAAATTTTATTTTACACAAATAATAATTATTTAATTTATTATTTAGTGATTGTTAATAAGGAAAACACTCGAAACCTTTAGTGGTGACCACAATGCCATATTTACCATTTCAATAAAAATTTTAGTTTCTTGAATGCTCTATTATGTGTGACCCTCTAGGCCCATATATCAATAGTAGTGAATTGAATCCAAAAACAATGAGTGGCTTATATCATCCATTCAAGGCTCCTAAATAGATAATGAATAGTCATGGTATTGAAAACTGACCTACAGAAATGTATTATGTTCTACGATCTCATTGTTATTAAATATACCATAAAGCTGGATGATCACGTGAGTAGACACACTTTCTTGCTTTATTATTTGTTTATCTAACTCAACAGATTTACCCTCATCTGTGATGGACCTGATCTTATAAAGGTAATACCAGCATGATAATCTTGTCCTGTAATATTACTTTCTCAACATAGAAGTTACAAATCCTATCTTCTTCATTCAACCAATGTCATACCACCAATGACTCACCCAACACAAGATTTATTTAAATGATTCTATTATCATAGTTTTTTGCTTGAATTAAATTATGAGATCGATTGAGACACATTGATAATAATCTCATGTCTGGAGACCAATACACATTTTTTTTTGATAGGAACATCTAATGACACATAAAACATTGGGTGTTCCTTTTGGTGGTTCAGTCCTCATGATCTCAACTTACAAAGACCACCAAATAAGAACATATTGGTATGATGTACCAATTATTATAATACCCTATCACATGATATAAAGACATCAATTATGCCCTATTAGTATGATATATAGATATATAGCACATGGTAGTTATTAAAGGATAATTTCATAGTATCATTGTATTCTAATTATGGCACGATATTTTATTATAAAATTTTGTTATGATAGTTAATATATTCATATTAACCTAAAATAGTGGGCACATAATTTTATAAAATATAATGTTAATTAAACATAATTTATATCTCATAGTATACCTTATATGGTAATCAAAAGTATATATAAAATTTGGAATATATAACCCAATATTTCAACAATCCAAATTTCATTACATCCAACTTTATAAACATCCATGTAATCTCTCACATGATTAAGAACATGTTATTTCAAAGGAATGACTTTTGTTGATGGGTTTTCTATAATTCTACAACATGAAAATTATATAATGTGCCTCCACACATCCTCGAATTAAACTTCTTAAGATAGGGAATCCCCAACTATATGCCTTATTTTCCCTATTAAACCCTGAAATCATTCATTGTGAACTTAAATGATTTGTTATGATAATAAATCATATCTTATTGGGAGAGATTCCATAATTAGAATATATCATTAAATTTAAGGACTGCTTCTTAGCTCCATCAGTAACTGAAAGCTACTTTTTTTTGTAGGTATGGATACCACCAGCTGAATGAGAATATAATGGACCATACATCACATATAGATATTAATTCATCATTGAATAATATTTATTACAAAACAAAACAAAAACCACATGAGGACCAAATTGGTCAAGTGTCTTTAGAAACTGGGAAACATAAACTACTAGTTCATAAAAAATATACATTGTCTCAGACTTATTTTGTCAAAACCAGACTCCATTTTGAAATATCTTACTTAATAACTTTTTTCATGACTAGGGGAAAAGAAACATATTAAAGGGTCTGATCAAATTCGCAGTAAGGGTAAACAAGGGAAATATCAATCATATCAAAATCATAAGAACATAACTTTTGGACATCTATCATGCTTATAAAAGAATGAAATATCATGTAATGGGATACATCATAAAATTGAAATTTAATCCCAACAGTGATAACATACGACATGAAATTTTGTGGCATACACACATAATCATAGAAAATCATTTCATATTAGTCAAGCCTCATTTCCAAGACTATCATAGCAGACAATGTCCATTACTGAATCATGTTCACTCCTCATTCTGGCCCTGTATTACTGAATCAAATTTAATTTTCATTCTAGAAATACCGATCTCTTGAGATATAAATCATTACAAAATTCATTCAAAGGATATATAGGTCCCACCCATCTCATTATGATACCATTCTTACGTGTGCAACAAAAACATAAAAACATTCACCAGAGCATAACCCATGAAATAAAATGGGTTTCTTAAACATCATTCCATCATAATTAATATAAAAGAAAAGTATTTCATAAATAACATTCCATCATAAAAAATAATAAAGTAGTAAAAAATAGGACAAAAATATAACCCTATTTAAATAGTGTCATCTTAAATGGAAAATAATTTTGATAAAACTCCTAAAATTAATTCTTGAGTAAAATTTCCTTTCATTTTCAAATTTTTTTTCCTTCCTTAAAATGCCACTCAATTTTAAAGAAATAATTTCATGTGACAATAACCCTATAATCGTATAGGGTAAGAATCAAAGAAATAAGTAATCATGATAGCGTAAAAATATGTTCATGTCGTACAATTAAAAAAAATTCTTATAATTTTTTCGGAAAAGTAAAAAAGTACCTCGTACAGAAAATGAAAAAAAAATTCCATTCATAACATTTAGTAAAAATTTAACAATGGGTAAAATTTGCTTTTAACAATTATAAAGAAATATATAAAATATTTTAAAATACATATTTTGGAAACATGGATTTGGAAAATAATTATAAGCTAGTTAATATTTATGATTAAACAATCTCGGATAAAATTGAGGTTTGCAAAGTTTCCCCTTTCCGTAGGTCGGATATACTTTGTTTATAACTGAACCTCCTATATAATGATTTAAATAATGTTAATGATTTATTCCTGAATAATAAAAAATTTTATGATAACATTTATGATCATATTTTCATCATTTTTTTAGAAACATATCTTTGTTATTCGTTATTTGTGTATTAACTACTTTATGATTCTATGCATGCTTTATCAGAAATGTTCTTATTTCTCAATTAAGTTTATAGTTAAATAATTAAAAGTATGGTATTATTATAATATATATCAATTTTATTCTTTCAATTCATTTATTTAACCATGCTTTCATGAAGATTATTTATAATGTATCTCATCGCACTATAGAGATGGTAAGCTATACGTACGCATGAGCGATGATATCATTCCTATAATTGTTGAATTTTATTTTAGTTAATAGTGAATAGTAAAATAGAATAAATATAATTTTATATCATTCATATATATATATATTAATTCCATCATTATACCAATCCGTGTAAAGTGGTGGTGAAAAAATGGATTACACAACACCGTGGAGTTGATAAGTCATAAAAACACATGCATTGTGATTTCATTTTTCATAGGATAGGTAAGAGGAGAAATATGGTTGTTCCTAATTTATAAAAACATATATGTATTTTATTGATACTGATGTTATAACTTTATAATGAAACAACTAATGTAGTGGAAGTTGAAGAAGAAATAAGTTAGAAAGAATTAGTTAATGATATTACACATTCTTTAATGTAACTCATCTAAATCTCCTCTTAGAGCAATAATGTTAGTCTTTAAAGATAACCAGAACATCTAGAATAAAATTTTGGTATTTTATAAGTAATTGTTTTTGTATGGAGGAGCTTGAAGGCCCTAAATTGTTTGAATAGGTGAGGGAGGATGTGCGCTTTTATAATTTAGGTGAGGGGCACTTTTGGAAACTCCATAAATAATAATTTATTGTAAAATCTAACCCTAACCGCAACCTCAAATATGTCATAATTTGAATATAAGATGAGATAGGGTTGTAATATCATTGAAAAATAAAATTTTTACAAGTTATTTTTTCAATTGAAGCCATATATTTTTAATTGAAATTTAGTTATTCTATTTTATTTTTATTGTGGTAATAAAACTCTAAATATTTAGTGGTAATAAATATTTAATTATACGGTTTCAATTGACCATAAATGGATATATTATCCATTTTAGAAAATATAATTATCAATTTGTAATTTTTAAATATTTTTATGTTTTTTAAATATTTTAATAAAATTTTATTTTCATAAAATATCTATATAGTCAATTTTTACACTATTCATTTATTTGATAAAACAAAAATCCACACAGGAGATAAATTGAAAAAAAATAATTATTAAATACACTCCAAATATGTCATAGTGAATTAGAAAATTCATGGGGCACATTAATTAGTTTCTATTAATTTTATTTTAATAATTTTAAAACCATTTATTATATATTTCTATTAATAAAATAATTTTACATCTCAATTTTGTCATCATTAATGGTAAATATTTTATTCTCTAAAAATTATAAATTAAATTCTGTGATTTAGTTAATTCTTTAGTCATTACAAAAACTATCGAGAGTAGATATTATCTCCTATATATTATTATATTAAAATAAAAAATATATATAAAATGATATTGTGACATTTTTGCACATTTATTAGTTTTTACAACATTCATGTCATATTTATAGGTATGTTTCCATCAAGTGATTCAATTTTAAACAACATGTTATAAGGTCTGAATTTATCCATCCAATAGAATTTTCAAAGATGTTACTATAATTTTATAATAATATTTTTACCATTGATTAAGTGATTAATCTTTAATATGGTAATTAAAATAATTATCAAAGTTACTATTCATTATGCCCATAAATAAAAGTATCGTATTGTCATAATTTGATGCGAATGATTCCAAATATGGAGTCAATTTTTAAAAATTAAAAACAAATAATTTTCAATAATTAATCTAAAATTAATCCCATTGTCGGAATGAGGGAATAAGTTTTTTAAAAGTCAAAACATTGCAAAAGATTGAAATGTTTCAACATATGAATTTAATGAAAAATTATTTCCAATGACCTAAATTATATAAAATGTTAAAAATATATATTATTTATACTTTAGAATCCTTCAATAATATAATTTATCTATATAAAGTATTTATATGAAAAATGTTATTTTCAATTAAAAGTTAGCATATTTTTACTACTCATAAAAACATGAATGTAATTAGTAAAATATCAAAAATTCATCCAAATAAAGTATTTATATCCAATATAAAAATAACATATTTATGTTGTCAGGTAAAAAGTATTAATGTTTCAAAATATTAATTTAAATGGTGTTCTCCATTCAAAGGATCAAAAATAGGTTTTTATACATCAAATTGGGTTTTATTCACACCCTATGACTACAATATCCATTAGATGAATATAAAAATATTTTATTTAGTATATGAAAAATGTATAACCTATTAAATTCATTATAAAATTTAATTCACTCAAAAATGAAAATATTTAATTTATTTATATTTTTTTATAATTTACTGATAGACGATAAATCAACAATGTATTTTCATAAGTTAGTTATAATTATCCTCGCAAACCTAACATCTATGCTATAACAGTAATTTTATAATAAGGGAATCTCACAGTTCATTTAGACTCAAGATTTCATGAAAAGAAAGATACTGAATAATAACTCTTATTAAAGAAAACATTTCATAAAATGTTTATGGTGTTACATTATACCCTCTTAAAATGAATTTCACGCTTTAAATTCATCACATGGAAACAAACTGACAAGGATAACTCTCCCTCATCATATCTTCATGAACCCATGTATCTTCTTGAAATTGATGGTTCCTCTATAAAACATTTACCATGTAAGTGGTCTTGTTTCACAGATCATTATCACTACAATCCCGAATCACTGTCAGT
This sequence comes from Viscum album, assembly GCA_963277665.1. NCBI lineage: Eukaryota > Viridiplantae > Streptophyta > Magnoliopsida > Santalales > Viscaceae > Viscum > Viscum album. The sequence continues at coordinate 2,094,560,941 of OY728152.1, forward strand.
AGTTCTTCATAAGAATGATCTTGCTCCAGCGGTGCGGCTTCTGAGCTTAGTACATGTGCATGATTATGTAGGTACTTTTTTAGGAGAGATACATAGAACACATCATGAAAATGAGAGAGATTCGGTAGAAGTTCCAATTGGTATGCTACCTTCCCAACACGATCCCATATTTAAAAAGGACCGATATACCAAGGGATATTCTTTATATTCTTTCCAAATATCATTACTCTTTTCCAGTGATATATTTATAAGAACACCTTATCACATACTAAAACCACTAGGTATTTTATTCATTTGCCAGCATAACTTTTTTTTTTTGCAATTATATGTTGCACTTATGTGTTGTGGAAGAGATCTGACCTTTTCTATTATTTCATCAATATGATAACTTCCAAATAGTTTCTTTCCCTAACATCATCCCAAATGATTAGAGTTCTTTACTTATTTCCATAGAGGGATTCATAAAGATCCATCTGAATACTCGAGTGAAAGCCATTATTGTTTGAAAATTCCACCAATGTTCTGTGTTTATCCCAACCCCCTTGAAATCCATAGAGTATGTTCTAAACATATCTTCTTGAGTTTGAATTTTCCTCTCAGATGGACCATCTGTCTTAGCATGATAAGCAGTACTGGAACTCAACTATGTATCCTTGGCATGGTGATGAATTTTGAAAAACATCATAGTATATATTGGATGTTGATCAAGTATAGTGGAAAGTGATACTCTCTGAAATATTACAACTTCTTTTATATATATCCTGGTATAGTGATCAAGAGAGAAATCCTCTATAATAGAAATAAAGTGTTTCAACATTATTAGGTGATCAACTATAACCTTGATAGTATTATTTTCTTTCAATGTTTTGATAAGTCTGATAAAAAATTCCATAATTATGTTTTTCCATTTCAATTATGGTATGGGTAATGGTTGTATCATCCCCTTATATTTCTATCTCTCAACCATAACTTGCTGACAAACCAAGCATCGAGAGACATATTCTGTGTAATATCTTTTCATTCCATCCCACCAAAATTACTATTTCAGGTCCATGTACATATTTGGGCATGAATGGTGAATATAGAATGAATAACTATGAGCCTCACCCAATAGATCATTCTTGAAGTATAGTATTGGTGGAATACAAACTCTGTTCTTGATCTTTATTATTAATCACGACTAACGCTGAATTCGTGGACATTTCTCACACTCTTTTGTAGCTCTACATATTTTTTTTGTGCCTCATAAATCATCACTTGTGTAGATGGTTGAACATTAATTTGAGAATGATAAGATTTATCCCCTTCCATTTAGATATCTAGACCTATCCGTTTCAAATCAATGAATTTAAAGACCTAGAAATTCCATGGATTATTTTTTCTAAAATTCATGGGAATTTAATTTTTCCACAGTTTATGACGGTGCTTGATTCTGAAACCCAGTGTGCCCAGAATCAATTTCTGAACATTAGTTCGGGTACGTTCAATAAATTTATGGGCATGATTACATATCTTTTGAACTGATGCTCAAAATTGAAATCTGAGGACACCGTTGAACTCGTAGCGCCGGTATTCTCTTAAGGATACCTTTACCGCAGTTGTATTTTAGCAAGATTGGATATTTATTTTTGGGGTTTCTAAATAAATTAAAAAAATATGTGTATCATATTTTTTATTGGAGTGGTGGTTTAATCCTCCAAGGGGAGGTTGGAGGTGGGGCCCACCCACGCATGACCTCCCTAGGGAGGATATTATGTAGTGGGTCCCATATGATCTTCTTACCCGACATTAACTCCCCATTTATTAATTTGACACCCCTCTCCGTTAAATGGAACTCTTCACCTCCCCTTATTCTTTTTGAATTTGAACTATTCCACCCATTAATTATTTGAGTTGTTGCATTTAATAAAAATAGTGGAATTCGAATGGTTGTGCCAAAAAATAATAGAAAATTCATATATTATTTTTGGGTTGGTCATTTTTTTGGGAGAGCTATGGAGTTCTTGGATAATGACTTATTTCAATGAATAACGCATCTCATCTCTGAAGAATGTCGAGCATCAAATTCTTCCTCCTTCAATGAGGGCAAGGAAGGTAAGTACCGCTTCCCACAAAGTACACCAACGTCGTCTTCAACTTCGTCACCTTCGAAAGTCGTCTGCCAATGACGAGTACCTCTCTTCCTCTTCCAACGTTGACAGAACGATGTGACCATTTTGTGACTCCATCAAATGAAACCTTCATGAAAGGTAGGGGTTTGTTTTGATAAAATTAAATCTTTGTTCCTTGTCATTTATTATGGTTCGACATTAACCAATTGCTATCACCTAATGCGGACGACGCGCCAAAAAAACACGGCCTGACAACCCTCTGTTGGTTCTTGTTTGGTTGATATTAGAGGCGCATCCAGAAGGGCGTAGTGTAGTCGCACCGCGCTGGAGAAGAACCATGGCCAGCATGGGCCACGACAAAGGGGGGTGGCATTGTCACGCCGCAGCAGGGAGGAACCGCGGCCGGGAGTGTTGTGGCGGACGAAGAACCACGCTTCCATCGTGCTGCACGTAGGAGCCAAAGACCACGACCAGGTCAGTCTGTGGTGGTGGTGGCACGGCACCGGCGCACTGCGCACTACGCCGAGAGTAGTAGGACCGTGGCATCGTTGTACCATGGTGGAGGTGCGGTGGCGGCCGGCTGGGCCGATCACCGTGGAGCCGGTCAAGCAGGACCACCTGGGTCCTACTGCTCCTGAACTGGCGCAATGTGCTAGTTCCGTTAGATAATCAGGGGGTGGGGGTGGGTTGTGGGGGATTGGGGCACATAACCCCCTACCATGCATGGTCAGCTGAGCCACCACGGCCAGACCGCCATTCGGTCGGGCCTTGTCTTCGGGTCGGGCCACCCCTTTGGGAAGGTCCGCTCCATTGGTTCGGTCCGCCCACTCGGGCCGGTCTGACCTCTTGGGTCTAGCCACACCCGCAGACCGGGTCAGGCTGGGTTGGTCTAACTAGGTCGGACCAAACCCGGACCTGCTATGGCTATTTACATCTTGTAGCCCGCGTTTTGGACTATGGGTGTCCGATCGACGAACCATCTATTGTAATGGAATTATTGGAGCGATAAATTTTTTTTGGCATACTCCACTTGAGGTTTCACCATTTTTGTTGCTCTGATGCTTTCGCTGGGGCGCGCGCATCCGTCTGTAGGGAGGACTCAATGTTTTTTACCCCGCATTCCTGCTTTCCAAAGGCGGGTGGCATGCGTTCCTTATTCAGGGACGTCTGCTCCTTGATAGAAACTGGGATGATGGGATGTAAATTCTTCCTTCCATGGATTCCTCCTCGAAGCTCATCACCAAGTCTGGGTCTCCCTCATAGATTTATGATGTGCTCGTGAATCTCATTCCCGGTGCCATATCTACATAGACGCCAGTTAATTACGCTGCTTCCGTCGAGATGCTCTAAGGGGTCTTGTCGGGGCAACAACCTTCAGTGAGGATAATTGTCACGTTGGGGTGTCGTTGGCTTGTCTGTCTTCTGTCCCTCGTCACAGGGCTTCTCGAGGGCGCGGAAGCCTGAGGCATCCCACATCAAACACGGGGATTGTGTAACATCTAAGGTTTTCTTCAGCTTCCCATGTTTAACATGGGGTATGTCACGAGTTTAATGTCTTGTGGAGACGGATGGGGTTGAAGGACCCCTAGGGGGAACACCGATGTTGGGGCCAGCATGTGGGTGGCTTCCCAAATGTCATGGAGTGGGATGGAGTGGCATGATCTCACCGGGATGTGGCGGCCTAGGTAAGAATCTAGATGGATGGTGGAGTGAGAGATGGGGCTTACGTTCTGAGACGACCCAAGAGGGGAAACATAGTTTAACGTCATGCGGGATGAAATACAGTTTAACGTCACGCGGGACGAAGGATTTGGGGCTTACACTCTAAGGCGGCCCATGGTGGGTATGGGGCTTACGCTCTGAGGTGGCCCATGGTGGGTATGGGTCTTCTGCACTGAGGTGGACCATGGTGGTTAGGGAACTGACGTGGAGAGTTTGGGATGACCGGGTGGTGGGATTGAACCTCGTGGAGGCTTCCTACGTATCATGCGTTAGCATGGATCAAAGACCACGTAGTTCGTTGTGATGGGGCTTACGCTCTGAGGCGGCCCATGGAGGATGTCATGGTCGATGCGTGCTCTAAGACCATGTGAGTCATGCTCAGTGTGAGAAACAAGAGGCCGCAGGGACCAGACGATCACGTCGCAAAAGGTGCGTCCGTGAAAAGCAGAATGGGGCTTATGCGTTGAGCATCCCATATGGGAAACAAGGGCATACGCGTGGTTAGCGGCCCTTGGTGTCGGGGCTTACTCCAGGGTGGAGGCCCGTGGTGAGACAAAGAACAGTGTGAAAGGGACTCCAATGGCCTTGGCAGGGGGAACTACGAAGATGCATGGGTGCAGTCATCCGTTGAGAGGCTAGGGGCTTACGCTCGGAGGCGGCACTTCCCCCACGGACAAACGTCACTCCGACAAGTAGGATCTCATTCCATGTGAGGAAGAGTCCATTATCATGGAGACGAGTGGGCATAAAGAATGCTCGAGCTGGGGGGACCCTGCGTGTGAAGCCCGAGGCCGGACCAAAGTTTAACGTCATGTGTTAAGGACGAGGTTCTTAGCAGTTTAACATCCTGCAGCTTGGACGAGGTGGGTTTGCTCCACACCCCTATGGCTTACATGCCCAACTCCCTCTACCCCTTATAGGAGGGAAGTCATCGGAAAGGCCGTCGTGAAGGGGGGCTATAGAGCGAACCACTGGGGGGTCCACATTAGATTGGCTATGCGAAGAAGCAATAGCCGTTAGCATGCCTATATGGAGAAGCATAAGGCAAAGAAACCCAATGGGAAACACGTCCCAAGGGACCTTGAGGTTACTTCGCACGAGCCTGGAAGGCCGTACGGAAAAACAACGCATGGCGCGCATGCCCGGCAGGGAAGACATCAGGTGCCGGTGTAGAGGGGAAGCCAAGGGGCATCAAGGTGAAGGGTCCTGGGCTTTGCGTGCAAAAAAGAAGTTTTGCGTGCAAAACACCGCGATGGTGAGCAATTGGAGCAAGGGAATTGCGCGCGTAGAGGGAATTATGTGCAGGGTTTTGTGTGCACAGAAGTGTATTGTGTGCACGAGACACGGATTGCGCGCAAGGAAGGTACCTGAGGGAGGGGGAAAATCCACTTAAGCTGGTGGAGCTGTGTGCAAAAGCGAACTACGGGGCAAGGCTGCGTGAAATGAGGGATTACCTGGAAGTCATCTTGCACGCGGGGGGAGGTAAATTGCGTGAATTAGAGCCACTTCGAAATCTGCAACCCCCAAACCGTTTGGGGTCACCTTCTATATATAGGTGATGTCCAGCGCGGAATCCAGATGGCGTGCGAAATATTCCACGCCGAGAGCCGCCGGCGCGCAAAAAAACTCCGTGCAGAACCGGGGTGCGCAAAGATTGCATCCCTCATTGGCTCGATTCCGTGAAACCTGGGGATAGTACACGCGCAGAACAATTTTTCGCATGGATCCGCCTTTATTTCACGCACCACATCCTGAGCCTCCGGATCAGGCCTCTAATTCCGAATATGACTTCGCTTCGTCATTTAGAAACTTCCTCCGAGAGTTACGGACTTTTTTCGGGGTCAACAATGTAGTTGGGGTATGGCCGGGTTGGTTTGAGCCTAAAAAAACCAACAGGTCCCCTAGAATAGAAATGCCAAAAACTCACAGACCAGGCGTCAGATTGACACACCGTATTTCACGTTTGGTTCCTTATGATGAGATGGATATATGGGATACATCAACTCAAGACTTCATGGTAGTTGATGCATTGACACTTTTATAAAGGAGCGGACCCTCATGGAGTCGAGCGTTCTGTGTGCGGGAACCATATGGATGGCTGTGAAAGAGATGGTAGGATCTTCCGTGGGTTTGACAGTGACGATATTGTACTAGGATCCTCCGTGGGTTTGGCAGCGATGTCTTCTGTACCGGGATCCTCCGTGGGTTCGACAGTGATGAATTCTCTACCAGGATCCTATGTGGGTTCGACAGCGGTGACTTCTGTACTGAGATCCTCTGTGGGTTCAACAGTGTTGACTTCTGTACCAGGATCCTCTGTGGGTTCTACAGCGCTGATATTGTTCCAAGATCCTACATCGGTTCGACAGAGAAGATGATTTAGAGGATACATCTAATCATCTCTAACCCACTTATTGTGTTGGATACCAGTGTGAGCTAAGTCGTGTCTTTCAGTCATTATAAATGAGATTATTGACATTACTTCCATTGTAGAATGAGTTGTTCTTGGAATCAAGTGTTAGAGCAGGAATGTGATTGGTAACATAGGTATATGTATGGGTATATACCTATGTAAGGATGGTTGATACTTCTTGATTGTATATTGATCATGTGATTTAGCCTTAGTTAATTCTGGGAGACCTTCAGGTGTCTCGGGGTCCCCTACTGAGTATTGTTATACTCACCCCTACACGGGCTTCACCCGCACCTTGTTGTGTTCTGTGCAGACGATGGTTAGCAGTGATCGAGGCTGAGGGAGATGGACGGGAGGCTTCTCGAAGCTGTACTAGATGGGACGTACCTCAGGAAGGAGATTTTCAAGTTTAGTACCTGCCCTTCAACAAGTATTCCCCAGTGGACGATCCAGGAGCTATTTTCCCCTTTTTACTTGTACTTGTACTTGTTGTCCAGTTTGGTTTGTATACTGGCCCACATACATTCAGCACACATTTCTTTTCTATATTAGTACTTGTTACGTCTAATAATTGTGTTCAGACTATGTGAGTTTCAAGTATATAGTCAACGCCTTCCCTTTTTATCTGGGATTCATCTTTGGTGCTAGTCTCCATCCCCTGGCTTAAGGAAGGCGGGCTAGGGGTAGTCACGACACGAGCCCCATGGATGGGTCGTGACAAATTGGTATCATAGGAGTCAGTTCTACTGCAGAACATGGACTCTGATTCTTTTAAGTGGAAATATTGTTAAGTGTTTTGGGTGTGGATATCAGTTTAGGGAAACCGGTGTTGGTGTGGCAGCCGACGTATCCATACACCAAGACTATGACTTCTGATTTCTGACTCAGTGCACGAAAAACACTAATTGCATGTGTGTTTTCGTTGAAATGTTTTCTTCATGAATACTTTGAGTCATCTCACTAGGTATATTGATTTTACCATGGCACACCTTCTTCTTTTCATGATGTCCCCACATAGGAATCCAGCTAGGTTTCAGAGTTTTGTACGAGGTGGAAGCCCACCGAGAAACGAGGCCTTGGAGCAGGGCCCCATCATAATGGAGGTACCAGCGATACCACTACCCACTAGGCCACTGATACCCCCATCTCTAGTAGCAGAGAGTGCACACTGTCTGAGTGCATTGCACGAGTTCCAGTGCTAGAGGCCGCCCAGGTTCAAGAGAGAGACAGACCCATAGGTAGCTGAGGATTGGCTAGAGACTATTGTGAGAGTTTTCAGATTGTTAGGGACACTAGCTGACTTCATGGGGTTCCTTGTCGTGAGTCTCCCACATACAGCAACAGACACATGGGGGAGCTTGATGCTCCAGGTGCATAATGAGGCATCACTACTCTGGATAATCTTTGAGAGTCTCTTTCGGTCATAGTTTGTTCCATCCACCCTTTGTGCGATGTGGATTCAGGAGATTCTTAGTCTGCAGCAGGGCATCATGACAAATAGCTCAGTACTTAGTGAGGTTCACTGACCTTTCGCGCAACTCCATAGATATGGTGTGGGACCCTTTCTTCAGGGCCTGGAACATTGAGCAGGGACTCATGCATGAGATCATGGCTTCGATGATCTCCCTCAACATACCGACACATGCGGGGGTACTGGAGTAATCCCTTCTTGTAAATAGTTTTATAGCAGAGCAGTCACCAGCAGCAAGACCCCCCACAGGGTGACACATAGCGGATTATTCTACATCCGGTAGTAGACAGATATCACAGAGGTCCAAGAGGACCAGGCCATCTGGTGGGAAACCACAGGATACAGGTTTGGTTATGTGGGGAACATGAGACAGAGCCATCCATAAGAGGAGTAGGACGGGCTATGCATGCGGAGGACAGGGTCACATGGCTCAAGACTGCCCTACCCACCTTGTAGATGAGCAGCATACAGTAGAGGGACCTCCCAAATAGAGGAAGAGGTTCGACCATAGTGTTTTTCCTGGAGCAGGCGGACGTGGCAGAGGAGCTGGCCGAGTAGCAGGTGGTGGATGATGTTTCGAAGCCCTACCGCCACCACCACTAGGAGGTCCACCCCTACCTCAAGGAGCAGGCGGACAGAGGCGGGATCAGCTTTAGGCAGTTGAGTCCTACGACCATGTCTCACCTGAGATGATTCAAGTTATTATCTATGTCTACACCACCATTTCTGCAGTACTTATAGACACAGTTGTGAGTCATTCTTTTATTACCGCTGCCCACATTCGGAGCTTATGAGATTCTGAAAGAGTCGTTGGCTCGATCATTACGACTAGAGACTCCTACAGGATAAGAATCGATGATTAAGCACTGGTGCCAGCAGTGTGAGATTACTATTGGAGGTGAGATATTCAGCTGGGATCTACTCATAGCGGCGTCGAGGCCTTACAACATCATCTTGGGTATGGGTGGTTATCCAAAGCTCATGCTCAGATTGACTGTATTAGGCTGAATGTGTGGTATGTCCATGAGGATGAAATGAGGTTTACCATCACCAGTGAGAAGGGAGTGTTTACAGCATAGGATGTACATACCCAGAGGAGGGGGAAGTCGATCACACATCATTTGGCTAGTCTCATCCTCAGAGTGGTTGATGTGAAGTGTCTAAGTTTTCCTGTTGTGGTGGATCAATATGTGAATGTTTTCTCTAATGATGTTCCAAGACTACCTCCTCTAAGAGACGTGGACTTCTACATTGACATGTACCCCAGGACGGTACCGATATCTACTCCAGCATATCGGATGGCTCCCGCCAAGCATAGTGAGTTGCAGGTATAGTTGGAGGACTTGGAAGGGAAGGGATTTATCTAACCCATTGTTTAAACCTGGTCACCCCTAATTTTTTCACCAAGAAGGTGTATGGGAGATTGCGATTGTGTGTTGATTACCGATTATTGAACCAGATGACCATGAAAATCAAGTAAACACTCTCGAGGATTGACGACCTCTCTGATCTGCTAAAGGGAGCATGAGGGTTCTCAACGATTGACCTTAGGTCTGGCTATCACCAGCTCAGAGTTCAGACGAGGATGTGCAAAAGACAGAATTTAGGTGTTAGTATGGCCACTACAAGTTATTTGTTATTCCCTTCAGTGTAACCAGTGCTCCAACAGTGTTCATGGGTCTCATAAACTGGTTCTTCCAGCCTTACCTCGATCGCTTTATCATATTCTTCATCGACGACATATTGATCTACTTGACTACTAAAGAAAATCATGCCTACAATTTTGAAGGAGTAATGGACACGCTCTGAGAGCACCAGCTTTATGGTAAGCTCTCGATGATCCAGTTTTGGATTTGAGATGTTCACTTCTTGGGACACGTCATCTCGGAGGCTGGAGTTGCAGTGGATCTAGTGAATATCGAGGCAATGCTTTCTTGGGTGCCACCCAGAAGTGTGATGTAGTTATGGAGTTTTTTGGGACTGGCTGGGTACTATTAGAGGTTTTTGTCAGACTTATCTAGAGTTACAACACCGCTTCATGCATTGACAAAGAAAGAGAAACCCTTGAAGTGGTCAAATATATGCCAGCAGATCTTTCAAGAGCTGAGGCAGAGGTTGACTAGTGCCCCCATCTTTTGGCTTCTATAGGTGGGCGTTGGGTACGTAGTTTACTGTGATGCATCAGGGATCGGACATGGGTGTGTCCTGATGAAGAAGCACACAGTGATCGCATATAGTTCCCAGTGCTGAGATAGCTCGAGCAGAACTATGCTACCCATGACATAGAGTTAGCAGTAGTGGTCTTCGCCTGGAAGATGTGGTGGCACTATCTGATAGACTAGCATTTTACAGTCTACTCTGACCATTAGAGTCTCAGGTACATCTTCTCATAGAATAACCTGAACCATATACATTGATGATGGCTTGAGTTCCTCTAGGTCTATGACTTCAAGATAGTATATACTCCTTGGAAAAGGAACGTTGTAGCAGATGCTCTCAGTAAGAGATCAGGCATTCAGCTGATAGGAGAGGTGGCATAGCACCTGGCCGCATTGCAGATATCCTTTTTGGATAGAGATGGAGTGGACTTTCTACAGTCACTCCTCCACTACATCAGTGAGTCATGGAGGCACAGAATGGGGTCATTGACTGTGAGATGTGATGTGCTCAGAAATCCATAGGGCAGGCACCTGATATATTTTCTAAAGGTGGGGAGCATGTCATTCTCTTTAGAAGACATACCATGGTAACAGTTGCACTTCAGGAGGAACTATTGATGGATTCTCACACATCTACTTTATTGGTATATCCAGGAGTGAAGAAGATGTATCGGGACCTCCGACGGCAGCACTGGTGGCCAGGTATGAATAAGGCAGTAGTAGAGTTTGTCTCAAGATTCTTCACTTGTCAGCAAGTGAAGGTGGATCACTTGGTTACAGTAGGCTTGCTTCATCCCTTAGAGGTCCTATAGTGTATGTGGGATGAGATATCCATGGATTTCATGATAGGACTTCCACGTACATCCAGAGGACATGACTCTATCTGGGTGGTTGTCAACATACTCACCAAGTCAACCAACTTCCTACCGATAAGAGAACAATGTTCAGTAGAGATCCCAGGATGCCTCTACATACGGGATATTTTACGAATTCATGGTGTGCCATCAATGATTGTTTCTGATCGATATTCTCACTTCAATTCCCGCCTATGGAAGGGGTTGTAGGAGGCTTTCAAGATGCAACTATGCGTTAGCACTGCCTTCTATCCTCAAACGGATGGTCAGACTTGGAGAACCATGCAAACTCTCAATGGAATGATAAGTGCATGCGTCCTTGACTTCAGTCATAGCTGGTAGGATCACATACCCTTTGTTTAGTTTTCATATGACAAGAGCTACCACTCCACCATAAGGATGGAACCTTTCGAGTAACATTACTGCCAACCTTGCAGATCACCTCTATGCTGGATAGACCCTGGGGAGTAAGCACATACGGGACCAGAGATGGTATAGGCTACGACGAAGAAGGTGTAGATCATCCTGGAGGAGAATATGACTGCACATAGCAGGTAAAATTCCTATGATGATAGGAGATGGAGACCACTGGAGTTCGAGTATGGTGACTAAGTCTTTCTACGAGTCTCACCTTGACAATGTCGATGGATATTTTTCCAAGGAAGAAAGTTATCTCTATGATTCATCAGACCTTTCTTGGTCCTCATAATGGTAGGCGAGGTGGATTACCGCTTGGCTCTTCCACCTCAATTGCACAAGGTGCACAGTGTCTTCAACGTATCTCAGCTGAAAAGATACGTGCATGGCCCGTCCCACATCATTGTCCATGGGGATACAGATATCTATGACGGAGTGACTTTCACGGAGGATCCAATGGAGATTGAGGATCGACAGGATTTGGTCCTGCATGGATGGTCAATAACCCAGGTGTGCGTTCGCTGGAATCATAGGAACCTCCGAGAGAGTACATGGGAGTGGGAGGCTCAAATTCGTGCTCAGTACCCCCATTTGTTCCCTTAGTGTGAGTTCTAGATTATGGGGATGTAAATACCTGAGGTGGTGAGAATTTAAAGACTTGGAAATTCTGTGGAAAATATTTTCTTAAATTCAGGGGAATTTCACAAGTCTGTAGTTTCTGACGGCGAATGCTTTCGAGACCCGGTTTGCATGGAATAAATTTTTGAACTTTTTCACATGTACATTTTGTAAACGTAAGATCAGGATTTCATATTTTTTGAAACGATTCTCAAAATTGAAATCTGATGACCTTGTTGAACTCGCAGCACCGATATTCACTTAATGATGCCATTTCTGCAATTTCATTTTATCGAGATTGGAAGTTAATTTTTGGGGTTTATAAATAAATTAAATAAAAATATATGTAGAATATTTTTTATTTGAGTGGTGGTTTAATCATCCAAGGGGTTGTTGGAGTTCAGTCCCACCTCCGCATAGCCTCCAGTGGGAGGATATTATATACTGGGTCCCACACAAGCTTTTTACCCCCATTAACTCCCCATTTAATAATTTGAAAAAACTCTTCATTAATTGGAACTCTTCACCTCCCCCTATTCTTTTTGAATTTGAAATATTCCACCCATTAATTAGTTGAGTTGTTTCATTTAATTAAAATAGTGGAATTCGAATGGCAGTGCCAACATATAATAGAATATTCATCTATTATTTTTGGGTTTGGAATTTTTTTCTTTTGTTAGAGCTTTGGAGTTCTTGTAGAACAACTTATTCCAATGAAGAACACTCCTCATCTCGGAAGAATGTCGAGCATCAACTTCTTCATCTTTCAACCTGGGCAGGGAAGGGAAGCACCACTGCCCAACAAAGTACACCGACATTGTCTTTGATTTCTTCACCTTTGGACGTCATCCTCCAATGACGATTACCTCTCATCCTCTTCCAACATTGACAGAACGACATCGCCTTTCCGTGACTCCTAGAAACGACACTGTCAAGAAAGGTATCGGTTTGTTTTGATTAAATTAAATCTGTGTTCCTTGCCATTTATTGTGGTTCGATGTTGACCAATTGCTATCACCTAGTGCAGAGGGCGTGGTCCGAACAAACACGGCCTGACGTCCCTCTGTTGGTTCTTGTTTGGTTGATGTTAGAGGCGGAGCTGGAAGGGCGTGGTGCTGTCGCACTACGCCAGAGAAGAACTATGGCTACGGCGGGTCGTGGCAAGGGGCGCGGCACCGTCTCACTACACCGGGGGGGAACCGGGGCTGGGAGAGCCACGGAGGATGAAGAAGTGTAGTGCTATTGCGCCGCATGAACAGTAGCATGACCATGGCATCGTCACACCATGGTGGAGGTGCGGTGGCGGCTGGCTGGCCCTGCTGCCATGGAGCCGGTCATACGGGACATCCCTGGTCCCACGGCTCCGGAACCAGTGCTATGCGCCGGTTCTGTTAGAAAAATGGGGGGGGGGGGGCATGACACCCCCCTCCCATGCATGTCTAGTCGGGCCACCATTTGGCCAAGCCACCACTGGCTGGGCCGCCAAGGCCAGGTCACCCTTCGGCCAGGCCCCCACAGGCCGGGCCACCACAGCAAGGCCGCCCTCTGGTCGTGCCGCTCGTTTAGGTCGGGCAGCCCCTTTGGGCATGGCCGCTCCCTAGGTTCAGGCAACCCACTTTGGCCGAAATGGCCACCCGGGTCAAGCTGCACCTTCAGATCGGGTCAGACCCCAGTTTGGATGGGGTCGGGCTGGGTCGGTCCGACTAGGTCAGACCGGACCCGGACCGGCGATGGCCATTTACACCTTTTAGCGCACACCATGGGCTATGGGTGTCCGATCGATGAACTGTCTACTGTGATGGAATTCCTGGAGTTAGGCACTTCTTTTTGCTTCCTCCACTTGAGGTTTGGAAATATTTGGGCTACGTCCGGGTTGGTTTGAGCCTAATGAAACCAACCGGGCCCCTGGAACAGAAATTCCAATAACTCACAGACCCGGAATCTGATTTATGCGTTTTTTGTCACATTGGGTTTCTTATGATGAGACAGAACTATGGGAAAAATCAACTCGAGACTTCGTGGATATTGATGTATTGAAACTAGGCTCAAGCAGCGAACCCCTCTAGAATTGCACATCATGTGTACGGGAACCCTATGGCTGGCTGTGACAGAGATGAAAAGATCCTCTATGGGTTTGACAGCGATGATATTGTAGAGGATCCTATATGGATTCAACAGGGATGACTTGTATACCCAGATCCTCCATGGGTTCTACAGTGATGAATTCTGTACCGGGATCCTCCGTTGGTTCGACAGCGGTGATGTCTATATCGAGATCCTCCGTGGGTTCGACAGTGATGACTTTTGTACCAGGATCCTCCATGGGTTCGACAGCGTTGATATTGTACGAAGATCCTATGTGGCATTGATAGAGAAGATGATTCAGAGGATATATCTAATCATCTCTTCCCCTTTTATTGTGTTGTATACCAGTGTGAGATGATTCTATTCATTCAGTCATTATCAAAGAGATGATTGAATTTACTTCCTTTGTGGAATGAGTTGTGCTTGGGCTCGAGTGTTGGAGTCGGACTGTGATTAGTAACATAGGTATATATATAGGAATATACCTAAGTAGGAATCTTTGATACATCGTGATTGTATTTTACTCTTGTGATTTATCTTTAGTGGATTCTGGGAGACCATTGGGGGTCTCAGGTTCCCCTACTGAGTATTGTTATACTCACCCCGGCACGGGCTTTGCCCGCACCTTGTTGTGTTCTGTGCAGAAGATGGTTAGCAGTTATCGAGGCTGAGAGAGATAAAGGGGAGGCTACTCAGAGCTGTACTAGATGGGACGTACCTCCAGAAGGAGTTGTTCGAGTTCTGTACCTACCCTTCAGGTAGGATTCCCCGGTGGACGATCCATGAGATGTTTTTCCCTTTTTTTGTTGTACTTGTACTTGTTGTTCAGTTGGTTTTGTATAATGGCCTAATTACTTTCAGAAAACCTTTCTTTTCTATATTAGTACTTATTACTTCTACTTCTTGTGTTCAGACTATGTGAGATACATGTATAAAGGAAATTCCTTCCCTTTTTATCAAGTATTTCCCTTTTGTCCTAGTCGCCAGCCCTGGCTCGTGGAAGGCTGGCTTGGGGTAGTCACGAAATGGGACTTGAGGACGGTTCTTGAAAATAAATATTATATCTTTCACGATCATCTTTATGGATAAGATAGCATGATCTTTTTGTCTCAATGGATCTTCCACCTTGTTCTCTTTCCATGAGTGGTATTGTATTGACCAGTCGTAGTCCTTTATCAACTCCAACCATCTCTTTGGTGCATATTCTTCTACTTTTCTGTGAAAATATACTAAAATCATTTATGACCAGTTTAAATATCACACCCTTCGCCATCAAAATAATGCATCCTTATCTTTAAATATACGATTACCACATCTAACTCCAAATCAAGATTTGGGTACGTTTTCCCATGCATTTTTAACTGTCCGGATCCATAAGCTATCACCATATCATTTTTAATGAGAGCACATCCCAACCACTTCTTAGATGCATCATTATTGATCACACACGTTTCTCCACTAAAAGGCACTATAAGAGTAAGTGCACTAGATAACCTTATTTTTAGCTTATTAAAAATATCTTCACCTTCCTAAGACCAAAAGATATTAACACATTTCTAAGTCAAAAAGGTGATCGGATTAGATAATCGTGAAAAATCATTCACAAAATGTTGTTAATATCCAGCCAAACCATGAAAAAATTAGATCTTAGTTACCATTGTTTCTGATGCATTCGTCGGGGCGCGCGCATCCGTCCCCTTGTGCATGATAGGTGCGACTATTTTGTTACCCTGCATTCATACTTTCCAATGGAAGGCAGCATTCATTCCTTATTCAGGGACGTCTCCTCCTTGATTGAAACCAGGATGATGGGATGTTGGTTTTTCCTTCCCTGGATTCCTCCTCGGAACTCGTCACCTAGTCTGGGTCTCCCTCATAGATTTAATACGGTGTTCGTGAAACTCTTCTCAGTGCCATGTTTCCAGGGACGCCGATTGATTACACCGCTTCTGTCAGGACATTACAAGGGGTCCAGTCTGGGTAGCAACCTCCATTTGGGGGAGTAGTCATGTTGAGACATCACTAGCATGTCTTGACGTTGGGGAATTGGTGTGTCTCTCTTTTTTCCCTTATTATAGTGCCTCTCGAGGGCGCGGAAACCCGAGGTTTCCCACATCGAGTGATGGGAATCATATTCCATTGGCATGTATATGAGGTTTTCCTCAGCTTACTTTGTTTAACACAGGGTATGCCGAATGTTTAGCATCTAGCAGAGACGGATCAGACTGATCTGAACACCGATAAAGGTGGATCATATTGATAGACCCCCTTGAGGGATCACCGATATTGGGGCCATCACATGGGCGGCTTCTCGAATACTTTGGGGGTAGGGATTGAGGTGGCATGACCCCACCGGGATGTGGCAGACCAGATAAGAATCATGATGGGTGATGGAAAATTGAATGGAGTGGAGTAATAATGAGATGGTACCATCATGGAGATGGCGGTAGAGATGGGCTTGAGCCTCAAAGAAACCTCCTACGTATCCCCATGGTAGGGAATCAAAGTTCGCGAAGTTTTTTGGGACGAGAAATGACATGAAGGAGGGGGTCGAAGCGACCAATGGGTGTTGGTATTGAACATCAGGGAGGCTTACTATGTACCATGACATGACACAGATAAAATTTCCTGTAGTTTTCTGGATTGGGGCGCTGATCGACCGACATGATGGAGGAATTCGGTCTAGATAAATGGTGGGGTCACAACGGCTTACTACTGGATTGGGATGCAGTTCAACATCATGCGGGACGAGGGTGTGTCGGAGAACAGACGTGAAGGGGGACATTGGTCCATTGGGTGTTGGGCTTGAACCTCAGGGAGGCTTCCTACGTACCATTCCTTGACACTAATCAACGTCCATGTAGTTCCGATGTACAGTTTAACGACATGTAGGACTGGGGCATTTGGGGAGTACGCTCTGAGGCGGCCCTGGTGTTGGTGAACCAACGTGAAGGAGGTCGGAACGACCAGGTGGTGGGATTGAACCTTGTGGAGGTTCCCTACGTACCATACCTTGACATGGATCAAAGACCCTGTAGTTCGGGTGTGCCACAACGGCTTACCGCCGGATTAGGATGCAGTTTAATGTACTGCGGGACGGGGGTGAACCGATGTGAAGGGGGTCGGAATGATCAAGTGGTGGGCTTGAACCTTATGGAGGCTTCCTATGTACCATGCCTTGACATGGATCAAAGTCCACATAGTTCAGTTGTACAGTTTAACGTCATGTAGGATGGGGGCATTGGGGGATTATACTCTGAGGCGGCCCATGTGTTGGTGAACCGAAGTGAAGGTGGTCGGAATGACCTGGTGGTGGGGTTTAACATCATGGAGGATCCCAACATACCATTCCTTGACATGGATCAAAGAACCCATATTTCTGGAAGTGTTTCATCAGTGAACCGATGTGAAGGTGAACCCGAGGGTCCACTGGTGGTGAGGATGAACCTCATGGAGGCTTTCTATGTACTATGCCTTGACTTGGATCAAAGTCCTCATAGTTCAGCTGTGTAGTTTAACGTCATGCGAGATGGGGGTTTTGGGGCTTACACTCTGAGGTGGCCTAGGGGGTGTCATGTTCGGTGCTCACTCTAAGCCCACGGGAGTCTACTCAGTGTGGGAAACAATAGGTTGCAGGGACCTGATGATCACGTCACGAAGGGTGCGTCTGTTGGAAGAAAATAGGGGCTTACACATTGGGTGGCCCATGGTGTTGATAATAACTCTAGGATGGAGGCCCGAGGGTGAAAAGAGAAATGGGAGAGGGATTTGGGAATGAGGAAAGGGGTTCCTCGTCCTCTATCATGCCTTTAGCTGGCCTTGGCTGTGGGGAAGTACGGAGGTGCATGGGTGCAACCTTCCCTAAGATGGACTAGGGGCTTACACCAAGATGGCCGCCATTTCCCACCACGGACAAAAGACACTCCCAAAAGGAGGATCTCATCCCCTGGGGAGACAAGGGGTATGGGGGCGTATAGAATGTCCAAGGTGAGGGAACCACACGTGAGAGGCATGGGGTGATGTCACAGTTTTGCATCACGTGTTGAAGATGAGGATTCTTGGAAGTTTAACATCCTACAGCTCGGACAAGGTGGGATTACTCCACACCCCTAGTACATACAAGACTGGAACCGTCTGCTCATTGTGTGAGGGATGGTACCAACAATGTTGTGCAGAAGGGGGGTCATAGAGCGAACCATCGAGGGGTCCACATTTTCGTGGCTATGCAAAGAAGCAATAGCCGTTAGTGTGCCTATGCGAAGAAGCATTAGGAGAAGCAATTCCTTGGGCGGTATCATCCATGGTACATTGAAATCACATAGTGCAGACCAGGAGGGTCGCACGGGAAAGGGATTTTCCAAGCAGAGGGGCCCATAGGCAGAGGCCTTGTGGAGCTCGGATGATTTGTATGGTGAATGGCACCTGTGAAGGGGTGTGCTTCGTGAAGTGGGGTGCCTTAGCCTTAGAATGGGGAGGAGGTGCAAGTGGGAGGTGCTTCGCGATGTGGGAGGGTGTTCGCTGAGCACTGCCTTGCAGAGCATAGGTGGCTCGTGAAGCAAAGTGCCACGAAGCAGCGTGCATCGCGAAGTACATTAACCCTTCCGTGGCATGTTGATCAAGCACACATAAGGGGTGTTTGGTGAAGTATAAATGCTCTGTGACAACCTGGTTCCTCTTGGAGATCGTTTTCCTTCGTGAAAGCCCTTAGGCTTCACAAAAGGCATCCCTCATGGAATAGTGGATCAAAACAATACAATGTGGAGGCACCCCACGAAACAAAAATACCCTTATTAGCTCATGATTCGTAGAGAAAATAGTTCTTCATGATTTGGGTGCTAGGAAGGTGAAAGGTCGGAGTCTCTGTCCGGTGGGATCTGGGGGAGCCGTGTATTTATAGGCAAGGGGTGCCGCAAAGCAGAGCTCGCATTGCACGAAGAAGGCTTGGGTTGCTTCACGGTGAGTCAAGAACGTCACCTGGGTTCATGGAGGGGTACCGCCTCCTTTTCTTCGGGGCGGGTTCAAGAACATTAGTGGAGTTCACAGGGTATCCATCCTCTCTTGCTTCGTGGCATGTTCACAAATGTCAGGGCCGTTCGCGGGGCTTCCCGCCTCTGCTGATTCGTGGCGGGTTCGCGAACGTCAAGTCCATTCGTGGGTCTTCCTGCCTCTGCTGCTTCGTGGTGGATTCGCAAACGTCAGGGTCATTCGCTGGGATCCACGCCTCTACTGCATCGCGGCATACACATTTCTTTGGAGGGCTTCGTATTGGGTATTCGTGGGGTAGGCTTTGGGGCCTTCTATTCTTTGTTCTTTTCACCCAATTTTTTGGTGCCAAAAAATGCCCCCCTCAGAGTTGGAGCCGCTGAGGGTTCAAGGGTTGAAGTATGAGGTGAATCGCAAAAATTATAGTCAGTTCACGGTGCTGGCTTGTAAAGCCGACACGCGAGGCGGACAGTGGCTGTGCGGTTCGGACGCACCGCGAAGCTCCGTGCGGGCTGGACGCATCACGAAGCTCCAAGGGACAGTGCCTATAAAAAGGGGGGCGGACCTATCTTTTGTAATTTCCCTTCTCCTAGACTTTGTCCTTTTGTGCTCATGATTAATGAAGCTCTGCATACTCTGCATCTTCCCACCACGAATCGATCTTCGGGGCGAACTGCAAGTCTCGGACTCTGTGATTGCACGAAGTGATCATCTTCTTGCAAGCCGAGGCTAGGCTCCGCGTCTTGTCTTTGTGACCAAGCTCCATGAACTCGCTCCGCAGACGAGCTTTTCGACCTAAACAAAAATTTGTCTATGTTCTGAAACCCAATGGCCCATCAAGAAGCTGCACTGGGGGTGCTCACAGACATCGCTCAGAGGGGGTGAGATGGCCAACTGTCTGGGCTTGGGGGAGCTAGTCTGAAGCCACTCGGACCATAACTCTTTGACAGAACTACTATCAGAGAGCCAAAAGAACTATCTACTGTGAAAGAAGCAACCTTTGTATGGATTCGGGCCAAGGGATGAGTCTTCATTCAGGAGGCGAGTAGGTATGAACCAGCTTATTGGTTCAGAAGAATGTCATTCCAGCATCAATGGTTCAGGGCAGCTGATGGTCATTCTCAAGAGGACATCACACCTATCACCGCCATCTTTCTGTACAACCATCTGAACAACATTGACGGGAATCCATTGCAACCAGAGATGTCCCCCCATGAACCACACAATACTGAATGAAGATTTGAGGGATTCGAATAAGGGGTGGTCCAATGAGTGGGACATGCGCCAGGGCGGAAACATCACCAATGAATGGGCATGGGACTATTGGGTAGGTGCCTCATGCGAGGAGTTTGGGGCCGATCTGAGGATATTGGGTTTGTATGAGGCGTCATGGGCCACCCAATACCACATTTATCAACTGAAACAACTGATGGCAGAACTTTTGTGAAAATGGCTATCTAGGACCAATACATTTCACCTACACCATGATGAGGGTGGCATCAGTTTGTGGGATGTCCATCAGATTTCAGGGGTCCCAATCTTGGGGGATATGTATGATGAGTTTTTTCCTGTTATGAACGTGTAGGAGGATCCGGAGCAGATGTCGTGGCTGGCACTGGAACTGATGGGACTGGTCCCCGGAGAGGACAAAGAGAGAGATTACCACTTTAAGATGTGGTCCAAGCAGTTCCTGAACATTTCAAAGGATCGAGAGTGTCCCAAGAGGCCTCAAACATTTCCGAAGGGGGATCAACGGGGCAAGAAGCACACATATTGGTGTCTCTTGGAGGAAAACCAATGGAAGACCTGGGGTTTCAGTGTCAGCACTGAACAACAGTAGATAGCCAGGCTGGCAGAGTTTATCACGACCCTTATCTATGGTTGGATCCTACTAGTGAGGGATACCAACATGGGTGTACGACCCATCTCATTCATCATGGTGTCCATGCTGGCCACAGGAAGGCAGGTCAATCTGGGGATTCTGATGCTCGCAATATTGTACAGCCTGCTACATCATGTTAGCGAGGGTAAGAAGCTACCGAGGATATGATGGACCTTCCACCATCTGTATGGGTGGATCGCGGCACACATCCGGGGGGTTTAAGTGTATCCAAACCCCATATCACCACTGGGGTCAAACTTCCGTCCATCCATCCTTAATGCTTCTGGGATATTCTCAGACAAATTGACCGTCCCCTTAGTGTCGAACCATGTGTGGAAGGCAGATGAGTTTAATTTCCACCCATTTCCCTTATTGACGAGAGTAATCACCAGTGATGTTCAGGGAATAGAAGAGCATCAGGCCTATATTTTGGCCTTTTGAGGTGGAGTTTTGGTGGCACTGGTGGATCGTGAGCCGTACACCCCGCACCGGTTCGCGAGACAATTAGGGTGCCTACAGCGGCTGACGCCACAGGTCTACTAGGAGGTGTGCCATGAGGAGCACCCATGTCTGATGAGGCAATTGTGGCTCATGTTCACATGGGAAGATGGGAAAATGAAAATTGCATTTCCTCCACCTGCTTTCCCCTTTGGACTGATGAAGGAGTATGCCATTAGCTGGGAGGTAGTTGATCCGGGGGAAACTTTGAGGCAGCCGACCGTTTGGGCTGGTGGTGAAGGGGCTACCCTTTCTCGAGGTCGGGGTCAGAGGGTAGCAAGGGCATCTCGTGGTGGCGGGGTAGCCATGGCAGGGAGACCGACACCTGATAAGGGTGAGGCAATAGAGGTGGATCCAACAGTGGCAGTGGACCCGGTGGTCCCGAAAGAGTAGAGCCATCACGATGGGTGGCCACTGAGGTGATTCCATAGGATATCCACTCAAGCTCCGGGGAAGCGACTGCACCATATCGACATGGTAGAGAATGCTGTTTTTTCAGAGTCCTAGGACATTTGGGATGTCAACTGGCAGTTGCTCAGCTATCCTGATATGTGGCCACACCTGAACCATCTCAGGATGGACCTACCGGGTATAGACCATGTCCGGGCTAGTTCTGCATTGTCTCTGGTGGAGGCGGAGCAATATTTGGCCGAGCTGGAGGACTATATACAATCTAGTGGTGCCTCGCATCTGATGACAGACAGAGTAAGGGTACTGCTAAACTGGACGGTTCCACCACAGTTGTTGGCCGTTGAGATGAGAAAGTGTTTCCCCCTACCGGAAGAGTCAGTGGAATCATCTTGAGGGGACGGCACTGGTGGAGGGAGCCCGTTCGAGGAAGGCGTAGTCGGTAATCAAGACTTGGATCATGATGATTTCACGGAGGCTCTCAAGGTAATATTCCAAGTCTCTCTCTTGAGGGTCTTCTCTCAGGTCATTATGGGATTCTCACCAATATTTGAACGGCACATGAGGACCTGCTGCACAGACCCCATTCTCTCCCCTCGGTGGGTGATGATGTAGAACCCTCTGACCCTTAACCTATGGCCAGGTCTAGTTCTGTGTCAGGCGGGGCTATGACATCTGAGGTGGATCCTCTAGAATCTCCAAACCTTCTGAAAATATACGGATGGCCACGTTTCGGGGCCGCGTTAACATCAACATAGCAGCAACATCGGGAGTTCTATATCAGTAAGTCCTCTCAACTGAGCTTTTTACTACATATGTTAATCGTACCAACTGACATCAGTGTCATTCCCTGTTACGAACAGATCTTCGACTGGCATGGGCCGCTGCGATGAGGCTAGTCGGTATTTCTGGCGATGCCCCTCCCAGGGGTATGCCAGTAATTGTGGAGATAGTTACCCATCCCACCCAAGATGTAGTTCTCCATATCATTGGTGGGACCACTAGTGGGGTCATGATCGAGATCATTGAGGTGGGTTCTAACAAAGAGGATCGACTGGTTGACCCGAGCCCTACCACGCCTGATTCGACGCCAAATGCCGCGCCTGATCCGATGCCGAATGTAGATCCCGCTTAATATTTCCTGAGGGTGTATCCTAAATACGAACCTTCCAACCATGCGGACTGGGATGAGACGACCTATTATTAATAGGACAATGATATAGTCCACCACCGATCATGGAATCTGATCGTGCGCTTTATCGAAAAGACCCCCAGGCATTATAGCTGGACGAAATGGATAGGCTTCACTCGCGGCTGCATGATATGTGTGCTAAGCAAGTGGATGCCTAGCGTCCTCATCTACTCGTCTGAGATTTTATGGTGGAGAAGTTCCGAGAGTATGATAGCGGCCTCAGCATGCGATGGCAGCAACAGAAAGAGATGAACACCAAGATGAAGTCCAGCGGCTACAGATCTGGGCGGACGAGCACTCAGCCTATCTCAACGAACAATCGGAGTTGATCTCACGATTGATGGCCCATCTGGTTGAGGAAGAAGAGTGTAGGAGTTGATCCTTACAGGAAATGGTCATCGTTTAGGCTGATATAAAGTGGGCCAAAGCTGAGGCTGTTGAACTGCGCCCCATCGCTCTGGAGGATGAGTGGGAGCTGATCCGGTGGTAGCAACTCTTGGATTCCACAAGTTGGAGGATGGTGGAACTACAACTCTCCTATGATGGGGTCAATCCATCCAAGGGATGGATAAACCCGCGAGTTCTATAAGGATCACAAACTCTCAAACGTAATTTCATGTTTTGATTTTGGAATGCATCAGTTTCACTATAGATATTGTCTTTATACACATCTTTTACATTCATGAAATGTCCAGTGGTCAGTCCCTAATCTCACGTAGGTCGAGCCCAATGTGAGAAACAAGGGGTGACTACCATTATATTCCATATGAACATAATGCGTTAACCAAGCTCCGGGTTTCTGGGGTTAATGTAAGTAATAAAGATCCTTCAAGAAGACATGGGAGGGGTCTGATCGGAGGATTAGGACCTCAAATAAATCGACGAGCCATTTCTCTGATGTGCTCTGGTGCACGAGTGGGGTAATTCCAGGGGCATTGGGATTAGTCAGAACTTAAGGAAGTGGGAGGTGTGAATCACGATACATAGAATTTGGACTGCTATGGGGGTGGCGTGACAATGGAGGATAGCTGTTGACCATGGCGGAAATGCAGAATCCTCATTTCATTATCTGGAAATGGGGACAACAAATGAGGGTCGACCAGTAACCATGTTTGAAACACGGGGCCTAACTCAAGTATCGTCGATCAGTCTTTCGGGACGTTCGCCCAAGACAGTAGGCAGACAATAGGTCGAACATCCATAAAATTAGGGGGTTCCTCCAGACATGAAAGAGGATGAGAGTCCAAATAAGGGGGCCATGAAAAGCATGGAATGTTGAGTGAGGGTTTGTTTTAGCAGAATCCAACACTCTTGAAATTACTCCATCGTGGTGGGAGCACACTGGATGGGCGCATTGGTTTGATCATGGATCATTCATTCTTTCAGAAAGGACCTCTCGGGTGAGGGATTAATTTCTTCCCAACGTCATCTTGGGGAATCCCTACATTTTTCAGGGTAGAGTTAAAATTACATCATTCCCCCTGAAGGGGTAAGGTCGTGGGCCAGAATTGGGGAGGAAAAGGATCATAGGATTCCTGAGGCTAGACCAGAGGTGAAATTCCTGGGTGTCCATATGTATCCCATGAGGAAGGTAATCAAGCCACACCTAGTTCTGAAGCATGGATTATCATCATGCGGGATGATGGGAATCCTGTCCACGTTGGTACACATCTTAAAAAAACTACTAAGCCCACGTGGGTCATGCTCGGTGTGGGAAACAAGAAGTAATGGTGAGACATTCCCGACACAGGATGGGGATTTCCAGGATGGAGGGATGCTTGGTGAATACCGTACAAATAATGCTAACTTTTCCATGAAGTGCACCCAAATGCATGAGGATGCAGAGCCGAGTATGTTAGAATTCCACTTGAACACGAGGAAGTCGAAATGCATGAATTATGATGCTTGAAATTTGGACCACAACGATGGCAGAGTGACGATGGAGGATAACTGTTGACCGTGGTGGAAAAACAATATCCATATCACATTATCCTGGAATGGGGGCAGGCAGATGAGGGTCGATCGTTGACCATGTTCAAAACATTAGACCATGTTGCAAATGTTATCATAAATTCATAGGGAAGTTGGCCTGAAATGATTGGAGAGCCCTTAGGCCCAGCATCCATGGAGATCCCTTAAGCCTAGCATCCATGTTGTCTGAGGGTTCTTTTGGATGTGGATGAGGATGAGGATCCAAATAGAGAGATCACAAAGCCTAGACATGTAATGAGAGAAATGTCTCCATGAATATTCCACACTTAGGTCTCTTTGTCGATACACATATGAATATGACAACGAGACGTATTAGATAGAGGGTTTTGAGTCTTTTCCCATGGGGATATCTTAGTTTAGGGTCGTAGATTTAGAGCATGGGTGGGAGGAAACACGGGAGGAACGTTGTGGGGTAACTCAAATACCTGACATGAATGGGAACTGGGGCTTCGATCGCCATGTGATTCTAGGAGAGTTTTAGGTTGAGGGATCAAAAATGAGAGTTGAGCTGGGCCTAAGGAAAAGTGCACAGGAATTCCTACGTACCCCATGAGAATAGGGATCAAGCGGCGTGTAGTTCTTGATAGGGTCTTAGTTTATGGTCTTATCACTCGGACCATGAATGGTTAAGGAGAGCAAGATACATGTGGTAAGGTGGTTAAAAAACTCGACGTGAATGAGGAAATAAGCCCTACATACCATATGTTCCCTGGGGAAGTGTTCGAGTCGGGGGACAGAACATGAAAGTTAGGCTGGGCCCATTAGGAAGTGCCCGGGCACTCCTATGTATCTCATGGGGATGATTATCAAGACATACATAGCTCTAGAAGGTGGCAAGGTAGGGTAACAAATCCAGGGAAAAAATGGGAGTGTGGGTGTGGTCCTTCCACCAAAAGAAGCAGAATTTGATAAATCTTGTTTTTCCTTTAAGGTGACTGTTTTTTCTCTGAAGCGACAGGCCTAGGGTAGAAAACCCTGGTGTCACCACAAGAATCAAGTCGTAGTAGGCGTTGACAAATGGCATGGAATATTACCAATACCTAGTGTGATGTCCTATATGATGAAGTCATCACAATGCATTGTCGTTTTTCATCGTATGGCCAAGATGATAATGTCACATTTTAGGGTTGTGTGATGGGACCGAGCATGCATTTTAACGTCATGAAGTGCAGATGTAACAGAGACGATTCTAGGCAGGGAATGTGTACAGTGACATAAAACATAACAGACGGGGATGGGGACATGATCCCACACCACACAATAAACAATTCCGTGATAGAAACCTCGGGTAAGGGGCCCATATAGGGGTGAGAGGAAAATGGGCATGAGAATCTAGCTCCCAGCTGAGCTGGACTCGGAAACAAGATGTCTGGGTGACCCATCGCATCCCATGGGGATGAGGATCGAGCCACATATATCCCTCAATGAAGATCATTGTTTATGGTCTTAGATCTCGGACCATGGATGCCCTGAAGGATGCCGTATTGCAGCTTTGTCCCCATGATGTTCAGTGACGCACTGAGGGATAACTCCATGAGTGTCGACATTCCACCTGGACATGGTGGGGTGGAACATATTGTGAATCATGCAACCAACATTCATGGTCTGAAAGGGATGGCATGATGACAGGGGATTACTGCTGGACATGATCGCAACATAGTAATCTAACTCGTTAACCTGAAATAGGGACAATCAAATGAGCATCAACTGCTGAACATTTTCAGAATGCGGGATTTGTATCAATTTGATGTCTCAAACCCTTGAGGGCGTTGGACGGTAATGGTAGGAGAGCCCTTAAGTGTAGTATCTGTGCCGTTCCTAGGGGTCCCTTTGGGTGTGAAAGATGATGGAAGCCTGAATGAAGGGGAACACAAAGCATTGAAAAGTAGAAGGAGAATGCCTAAGTGGAGTTACACACTCTTGGTCCTAGACCAGAGTACTATTAAAACATGGGAGAACCACTACAAGGGGTCGAGGGACTCAACATGATGGTGGTGAAGAGATGGAGGATTCCCAGGAGAAGGGGGTAATTGTGCCAAGAACCTTGTACCACACCTATATATCCCCCTCATGGATAAGGATAGGCCAAGGGGCCTAGGTGACAAGGAGATCAGGAGGTCTCTAAGAGGTGAGGCTAGACCTGATGTCTAAACATTTTGGTGGTCCTATATATCCCATAAGGATGGGAATCAAGCCACACATAGTTTTGGAGGGTGCCTTTTAATGTCGTGTGGGACAGAAACTAAGAGGGATAATGTTTTATAATGGGGTGCGCATGGTACATCCATTGAAAACATGATGTGATTGAGGACATGGTCCCATACCACGCCACGCAGTCCCTTAACCAAGGTCTTGAAGGCGGGACAAATAAGATGAATTAGCAAAACTCAAGCTGGACCCAAAGACAACAGGTGTGGGCGTTTCTACATATCCCATGAGGATGGGAATCAATCCAAGCGTTGTTCTGCGATGATATTAATTTAGGGTCTTAGATCTTTTACCATGAATGGATGGTAGTCGTCCATGTAAGCGCAGACCTTGACCCGATCTCTATGCCCATGTGAGTCAAGCTCGGTGTGAGAAACAAAAGAGGAAGGTCATTATTGCAATACATGGAACGTCCATTAGAGGGAAATCAGGTCAGAGCCCCATTGGATGCCCTTACCCTAGCTTTGTCCTTCTAACGCACAAATGCACACAGAGGAATAACATCAAGAGTGTTGATTATCTACTTGGACATAAGAATGAGGAGAAGGATGTGAATTGTGTAACTGACATTTTGGGATTAATGGGGTTGGTGTGGTGATAGAGGATAACTATTAACTATAGTGGAAAAACATTATCTATATCATGTTAGTCTGAAGTGGGAACAACAAATGAGAATTGACAGCTGACCATATTTTCAACATGGGATTCATATCAATTTTTTGTCCAAAACCCACGGGGGCGTTGGCCTGCAGTGGTAAGAGATCCCTTAAGCATATTATCAATGCTGTTTGGGGCCCGTAATGGTAGGAGATCCCATATGACTGGAATCCATGCCACTCAGGGGTCCTTCGGGTGTGAAAGGTGATGGAATCCCTTATGAAGGGAAACACAATGCCTGAAAAACGGGTTGAAACGTGTCCGAGTAGAGTCCGATGCTCAAGGTAATAAACCATAGTACCCTTAGGAACATTGGTTGATCGCTGAAAAGGGTCGACAAAGTGGCTCGATAGAGGTAGGCCAAGGGGCCAAGGTGGGATTGAGATTTCCAAGAGAAGGGGATGGACCCAAAGCATAGACCTTCGGGTTGACCTACGTATCCCAAAAGGATAGAAATCAAGCCACATGTAGTTCTCAAAGACACCCAGGGGCAGGATACCCTAACGAGGACATGTACAACGTGGTGAGAAACTTGATGTGAATGAGGAAATAATCCCGTACCACATCGCTCAATCCCATAAGAGAGAGTCTGGGATAGGGGCCCGGAAAGGACAAGGGGCCTGATAGCTAGTTTTTGGTCAAGAAGACCTGGTCGACTCACAGTTTAATGTCTTGGGGAGGGGACGAGGGAGGATAAGGTATCTCATCTGGGGATGTGTATGACAAGGAAAAAAACGGATTTGAATTAGGACATAATCTCATACCACACCTCACAATCCCATAAGAGAGAAACTGGGTCGAGGCCCCAAAAATGTGAAGCGTCTTTAGGGTTGTCATCTCCCAGAGGAAGTTCATCGCTTGGAGATACAACAGGGCAGAATGAACCACTATACTCGATGCTTGGGATATCTTGGTATAACGACCCATACTTTACATACATTGTTAATACTTCAAAATTGAAGAACACTTATTACAACATATGACAAAACCACAAAGGATCGTATAGGTATAGTGTCTTTAGAAACTGGGAAACATAAACAACTGGTTCATAAATCTTCTACAGTGTCTCCCATTTATTTCATCATATCTAGGGTCCCTTTTAGCATATTCTACTTAATATCCATCTTCCTGACCTGGGGAAAAGAAAACATAAAAGGGTGAGCTCAAATGCTCAGCAAGGGCAAATAAAGGAAATAAAAATCATATCATATCTTTATGAAAATCAAAACCTGCAAAAGAGATCATAATATCTTAACATGGAATAAATCATAGAAGTGAAAATGAGATCCCCATAATCATAACATAAAACTTGAAACTTTGTGGCATGCACACATAATCATGGAAAATCATTTCTTGTTAGTCATGACTCATTGCCAAGACTATCTTAGTGGACAAAGTCCCTTTTTGAACCGAGTTCACTCCTCGTTTCAGTCCTGTATCACTGAACCGAAATAACCTTCCGTTCCAGCCATGTCTATCTCATGAGATATAAAATCATTACCCAATGCATTGGAGGGAGATATAGGTCCCACCCATCTTATAATGAATCCTTTCTTATGTGTGCCACATAATCATAAATCATAATTTATCGCATAACCCATGTAATAAAAATGGGATTCTTAAACAACATGACATCATAAAACAATTCATATAAGATAAAGGAATTCATAAAAATATTTCCATCACAACATAATCAAATCCATGTAATAATAGGGATAAAAACAGAACCCTTTATTATCTTAGATGGAAAATAATTTTGATAAAACACTTGAACTTCATTCTTGAGGAAAATATCCTTTCTTCTTCAAAAACATTTTTCCTTTCATAACATGTCATACAACTTTAAAATAAAAGAAGTTGATTAAAAATAATCTTGAAAACTTGTAAAGGAAGCTTCTTGGAAATAATTTTTTAAAAATCCATTCAAGCCGTATAATTTAAAAAAAACATTCTTCGTACTTTTGTCGGAAAAGTCAAAAAGTACCTCGTATGAAAAACGACAAAAGATTCATTTCATATCATTTACAAAAAAACTTACCGAAGGGTAAAATTGGATATAAACTATTGTAGAAGGATGGAAATAATATTACATGTTGAGGGAACATGGATGTGGATGATAAAATACACCCCAGTAATTACCAAAGTAAATACAATCTCGGATAAAAGTGAGATTGTGATATTTCCCTTACCTTAGGTCCGATTTGCTTTATACGTGTCCGAAGCTCCTGTATAATGGTTTAAATAATGTTATTGACTTATTCCAGAATCATACATATTGATTATGATATCATATATGGTCATATTATTAGCTTCTTGTTAGTAATATTTCATTGTTACTTGTTACTCGGGTCTTTATAACTTTTTGTTCTTATGCGTGTTTTGTCGAATAAATTCTTATTCTTATCTTTAGGTTATAGATAATTCATTTCCAGAATGGTATTAGTGTAGTATATACCATATTCATTCATTCAATTCATTTATATAATCATTATGAAATGAAGATCATGTAGAACGAGTCGCATCACATCGTGGAGACGGTATTCCGTACGTACGCACGAGTGATGATATCGTTCCTATGATCGTGGAATTGTATTGGAGTATATATATATATTATTTTAGTATCAATATTACTTAATAATAATCATATATAGTTACTAATTACACCATTATACCCATCCTTGTAAGGTGATGGTGGAAAATAGATTACACCACGGCGTGGAGACGGTATTCCGTACGTACGCACGCGCGGTGATTTCATTTTTCCGTAGGATGGATAGAAGGTGAATTAGGGTTGTTTCATATTTATAATAACATATCAGTATGTAAGTAATACTGATGTTATTACTTTATCATGAAACAACTAAAGAAGAAGAATTTGAAGAAGAAAGAAATTGAAAAGATCGGTAATGGATATTACCTCTTCTTTGGAACGCCTCTTTGAATCCTCCACTTAAGGAACTAAGATTGGTCTTTGGAGAAGACCAGGACCTCTAGGATTATTCTAGGGAAGTGGAGAGGAGAAAATGGCAGGGGTTGGCCGAGCTTGAGTGCTTAAATTGGTGTGAGGAGGAGGGGGAGGAGGTGCCCTTTTATAAGGGAGGAGAGGGGCACCTTAGGAATATCTCAAAATATTATTTTATATTAAAGTCAAAATCGGTTTATAATGGTTCCAAAGGGTCTTATTTCGAAGCTAAAGTGGGGATGGGTCGAAATCCTATCAACCAATAGGATTTATACAAGTTTAGGGTATTATTTTAACCTTATCAATTAGATTTAATTCTAAGTTAATTAATTTAACTTTTACCGTGTCTTTTTGTTTTCTTTCACTATATGGTTAATACACTTACTATAACATGCCAAACGAACCCCAAATTGTTTATTATTAATATATATATCCTTTTCTAAGTCATTTGGACGAACCTTAGATTTTTAGGAATAAAATAACAATTAATAATATTTTATTTTATTTAAAAACTATTTTTTGTCAATTTTGACACTATTTGATATATGATTTTTGTGAAAGTCATAACAGAATTATATGTTCGAACCAAGTTGATTAAATAAACAATAATATATCATAGAAACCTATAAAATTAGTGGAATTCATAAAAAGTCTAAAATTACATTTATTTTGGTGTTTATAACATCAATTATGTCAATATTTCATTAATAAGATAATTACTACATCATCATTGTGTCATAAATAAATTAAATTATTTAATGTCTAAAAATTACAAATAAAATACCCTTATGTAGGAAATCGTTTTAGCTTTCTAATGAATATTTATAGTCGAATTTATCTTATGTATAACCCCATATTAAAAATGATTTACTTATTAAACTTTGATTTTAACTATTTTAACCCTTCTTTAAATAAATTAATAATAAATGTCCTAATCTAATCCAAGTGGGCCTAAATGGTCATATTTTATTCCTAAGTTTGTTTTTGGTCGAATTACACTTGTCCAATAGAATTAGGACATGTGTTAGGGTAATATTAATATCATATTTACCCTTAGTTACCCTATTTACTATTAACCGCGGTAAAAATAGTAAAAAGTTACTATTCACCAAAAAATTATTTTCATGTCATTGAACCACATTTTAGTCCTTGATATTAACCGTGTCTCTCGGATTTTTGAAATTCCATTCACAGAAGTGGTAAAATTAAGTTTTATGCAAAATTTAGTTTTTAACCTACCACTTAGTGGTTTCACTATTCATCAAAAATTGAAAGTTTTCAGAAAAATACCAAAATTTCACCCTAGGCTAATTTCGATATTCTGAGTCCAAAAATGAAGTCCATTTTGAAAAATAAAATTTATAAATTTTCAAAAAGTGGTTATTACTATTCATAACGGCAAGTTTTAATAGCATATTTTTGTTTAGTGAAACTCGGTATTGCGTACGACGCAAGCTATCGAGGAAGGTTGCGATTGCGTGTAAAGCAAGCCAAGCAAGTGTTGTGTAGAAAAATATTCCTTTGATGATTTATATAACATAAAAGTCTCGGGTGTTACATTCTACCCCCCTTAAAAAGAATTTCGCCCTCGAAATTCGTCACTTTGTAACAAACAAATGAGGATACTTCTCCCTCATCATATCCTCAAGCTCCCATGTAGCTTCTTCAAGTTGGTGGTTCCTCCATAAAACTTTCACCAAGAGAGTGGTCATGTTTCGTAGGACTTTTTCGCTACGATCCAGAATCTCTATCGGTTGTTCTTCATAAGAAAGATCTTGCTCCAGCGGTACAACTTCTGAGCTGAGTACATGTGAAGGATCTGGTATGTACTTTCTCAGGAGAGATACGTGGAACACATCGTGAACTTGAGAGAGATTCGGTGGAAGCGCCAATCGGTAAGCTACCTTCCCAACACGATCCAGTATTTCAAAAGGACCGATATATCTAGGGCTCAACTTCCCCTTTCTTTCCAAATCTCATAACCCTCTTCCAGGGAGATATTCGTAAGAACACTTTATCGCCCACTTCAAACTCTAGGTCTTTTCTTCGGTTGTCGGCATAACTTTTCTGTCGACTCTGAGCTGCTCTTATGTGTTGTTGAATAGATCTAACCTTTTCTGCCATTTCATCAACGAGATCAGGTCCTAACAGCTTTCTTTCCCCAACTTCATCCCAGCAAGTTGGAGTCCTGCATTTCTTTCCATAGAGAGCTTCATAAGGATCCATCTGAATACTGGAGTGAAAGCTATTATTATAAGAAAATTCCACCAAAGGTAGGTGTTGATCCCAACCTCCTTTGAAATCCATAGAGCAAGCTCTCAACATATCTTCTAGGGTTTGAATTGTTCTCTCAGACTGACCATCTGTCTGGGGATGATAAGCAGTGATGAAACTCAACTCTGTATCCAGAGTATGCTGAAGACTTCGCCAGAACTTCGAGGTAAATCTCGGATCTCGATCAGATATAATAGAAAGTGGTACTCCATGCAATCTTACCACTTCCTTTATATATATCCTGGAAAGCGGATCTAGAGAGAAATCCTCTCTAATAGCAATGAAGTGTGCAGAATTTGTAAGACGATCAACTATGACCCAGATAGCATTATTGCCTTTGGATGTTTTAGGAAGTCCTGTGACAAAGTCCATAGTGATGTTTTCCCATTTCCATTCGGGTATGGGTAATGGTTGTAACATCCCCTTAGACTTCTGTCTCTCAGCTTTAACTTGTTGACAAAACAAGCATCGAGAGACATATTCAGCAACATCTCTTTTCATGCCATCCCACCAGAATTACTCTTTCAGGTCCCTATACATCTTCGTGCTTCCAGGATGAATAGAGAATGATGAACTATGAGCCTCATCCAGGAGCTCCTTCTTTAATTCGGGGATGGGAGGAACACAAACCCGATTCCTGAACTTTATTATCCCATCACAATCAAGGTTGAATTCAGGAACATTTCTCACCTTCTTTTGTAACTCGACATCTTCTTTCTGTGCATCTTTAATCTTCACATGTATAGATGGTTGAACATTCATTTGAGAAAGATAAGATTTTTCCCCTTCCATTATAATTCCAAGATCCATCTTTTGTAAATCCATAAATATTGGATCTTTTGTGATCCTCATCATGGATAAACTAGCATGGTCTTGTCGACTTAATGCATCTGCCACCTTGTTTGCTTTCCCAGGGTGGTAATGGATTGAGCAGTCATAATCCTTAATCAGCTCCAACCATCTTCTTTGACGCATATTCAACTCATTTTGTGTGAAAATATACTTTATACTTTTATGATCAGTATAAATATCACACCTTTCACCATAAAGGTAATGCCTCCAAATCTTTAATGCAAATATTACCGCAGCCAACTCCAAATCATGTGTTGCGTAATTTTGCTCATGGATTTTCAACTGTCGTGAGGCATAATCTATCACCATATCATTTTGCATAAGAACACATCCCAATCCCTTCTTGGATGCATCACTGTAGATCACAAACCTTTCTCCACTACAAGGCAGTGTGAGCATAGGTGCACTGGATAACCTTCTTTTCAACTCCTTGAAATTCTCTTCACATTCCTCTGTCCAGACAAACTTAACTCCTTTCCGAGTCAACTTGGTGAGTGGATTAGATAATCGTGAAAAATCTTTTACAAAACGTCGATAATATCCAGCCAAACCAAGAAAACTTCGGATCTCAGTTACTGTTGTTGGTCTTGACCATCTTTCAATAACCTCTGTTTTTGCTGGATCCACAGATATCCCCTCTTTTGAGATTATATGACCCAAAAATGCAACTTTTTGAAGCCAAAATTCACACTTGGTAAATTTGGCATAAAGCTTCTCTTTTCTCAGGGTCTTCAATATAATTCTCAAGTGATCTTCATGCTCTTCCTTGCTCTTTGAATAGACAAGAATATCGTCTATAAAGACTACCACAAATTGATCAAGATAGTCTCTAAAGACTCTATTCATTAGATCCATGCAGATAGTAGGGGCATTAGTAAGACCAAATGGCATCACTATAAATTCATAGTGTCCATACCTTGTACGGAAAGCCGTCTTTGGTATATCCTCCCTTTTGACCCTTAATTGATGATACCCTGAACGAAGATCAATCTTGGAAAAGTATTGAGCTCCGCGTAGTTGGTCAAATAAGTCATCAATGCGTGGGAGAGGATATTTGTTCTTGATAGTGATCTTGTTAAGTTCTCGATAATCAATGCAGAGTCTCATTGATCCATCTTTCTTCTTAACAAATAGAACAGGTGCTCCCCAAGGTGACGCACTAGGGCGTATGAATCCCTTATCAAGATTCTCTTGGAGTTGCTTCTTCAATTCCTGCAACTCAATTGGGGCCATTCTATAAGGTGTCTTTGAAATAGGCAAAGCACCCGGTACGAGTTCTATTGAAAACTCAACTTCACGATTTGGTGGAAGACCCGGTAATTCCTCTGGAAAGCCATCATCAAACTCCCGTACAATGGGAATATTCTTAATCGTGAGTTTCTCAACAACTATTTGAGATAAATAACCTTCATTTAGTGGAATCAATACCCATAAGATGGAAGAAATTTCCACTGGAAGGTTATGTTCATCCTTGCATTGATAGACGATCATAGGTTGATCTGGAATATGAAATGTGACTTCACTTCTTTGGCAATTGATATGAGCTCCATGTAGAGAAAGCCAATCCATGCCAAGAATCACATCAAATTCCACTAAAGGAAGGATCACAAGATTTGCAGGAAGCACTTTCCCACAAACTTCAATCGGAGAAGAATTATAAACTTCTGATGCGACTGTTGTGCCATTAGGTGTTGTCACAGCTAACTCAACATCTAATTGTTGAGGTAATACGGTGATACCCTTAGAAAATTCTTTAGAAATAAAAGAGTGGGTGGATCCAGAATCAAATAAAACATTTGCTACTTTAGAGTGGATGGTAAGTGTACCTTTCACCACATCGTTATCGTACTCCACATCGCTGATAGAAATTGCATGTGACTTTCCTTTGTCTTTAGCCTTAAGAGTTTGTTGACGTCGACCATCATCATCAACCCTTGGATTTGGGCATTGATTGGCATAATGCCCCATCTCCTTGCACTTGAAACATTGAAGTGTAGTAGGTTCATTCTGTGTATCCCTTCCTTTGTTTGCATCATTAGACATCTTCTTCCCATTATCACGGCATTCAAATGCCCGATGACCTTCCTTTCCACATTTAAAACATTTACTTGTCCCTTTAAGACAACTCCCTCCATGTTTCTTTCCACACTTTGAGCATAAGGAAAAGCTCATCTTCTTTTCCGTGTGCTCTTTAGATTTTTCTTTGAATTCCAACTTCCTTTTCTTATCAAACCCATGTGACTGATGGGTTACTCCAATCTCCATCTCGACTTTGAGAGCACATCGAACGATTTCCTCGTAGCTATTGAAGTCCCTTATGGCTAACGCCCTTCGAAGACTTGGTTTTAAGCCACTAAAGAATCGATCGATCTTACTCTCAGGTTGGATAATAATACCAGAAGCGTACCTTGCAAGTCTGGTAAAATTTGCTTCATAGGTACCAACAGATTCATCATCCCTTTGCTTCAGTTCAAGAAACTCTTTCTCCATCTTTGTTCGGAGAATACGAGGGAAGTACTTATTGAAAAATAAGTTCTTGAACTCGTCCCATTCCATAGACTCAATTTCATCCCTTTGCCTCATATTCTTAACAAGATTCCACCATTGATCCGCATCTCCTTCCAAACGATACACTGCTAGGATGACTTTATCATGCTCAGAACATTGAAGAACTGAAAATATCTTTTCAGTAGTACTAATCCATTGTTCAGCAACTAATGGATCAGTAGACCCGCTGAAAGAAGGTGGACGATGCCTCATGAAGGATTCAACAGAATGTTGCTCCCTCCTTTGCTCGTTTGGAAATCTTGCATGATTCATAGCTTGAGAAAGTTGTGTGAGCATGGCTACAAGATTTTGCATTCCAGCTCCCATATCGTTTGTTTGCTCAGGGGGACAATCATTGCATTGACCATCGCATTCCGCATTAACACGGTTCCTTCGGGTTCCAGCCATTGACTAAAACCAAGAAGAATAGTGTGAGCAACACTAATTATAATAGGAAACCACATAATTCAAGAATAAAATTTTCATGCTTAAGGTCTTATCCTAGGTTATTCAAGGCCATTTCTAAAACACTAAGATTGTGTTCTATGCTTAGACTTATCCTTAGGGTTCTTACTAAGGTTTTCACATCCTAGTTTCCAAAGGTTGACTATACCTTTCCTCTGATACCAACTATAACGACCCATACTTTACATACATTGTTAATACTTCAAAATTGAAGCACACTTATTACAACA
The DNA here is from genome assembly GCA_963277665.1 of Viscum album. Classification (NCBI taxonomy): domain Eukaryota; kingdom Viridiplantae; phylum Streptophyta; class Magnoliopsida; order Santalales; family Viscaceae; genus Viscum; species Viscum album. Next base: position 2,094,597,941 of record OY728152.1, read on the forward strand.
TATGACAAAACCACAAAGGACCGTATAGGTATAGTGTCTTTAGAAACTGGGAAACATAAACAACTGGTTCATAAATCTTCTACAGTGTCTCCCATTTATTTCATCATATCTAGGGTCACTTTTAGCATATTCTACTTAATATCCATCTTCCGGACCTGGGGAAAAGAAAACATAAAAGGGTGAGCTCAAATGCTCAGCAAGGGAAAATAAAGGAAATAAAAATCATATCATATCTTTATGAAAATCAAAACCTGCAAAAGAGATCATAATATCTTAACATGGAATAAATCATAGAAGTGAAAATGAGATCCCTATAATCATAACATAAAACTTGAAACTTTGTGGCATGCACACATAATCATGGAAAATCATTTCTTTTTAGTCATGACTCATTGCCAAGACTATCTTAGTGGACAAAGTCCCTTTCTGAACCGAGTTCACTCCTCGTTTCAGCCCTGTATCACTGAACCGAAATAACCTTCCGTTCCAGCCATGTCTATCTCATTAGATATAAAATCATTACCCAATGCATTGGAGGGAGATATAGGTCCCACCCATCTTATAATGAATCCTTTCTTATGTGTGCCACATAATCATAAATCAAAATTTATCGCAAAACCCATGTAATAAAAATGGGATTCTTAAACAACATGACATCATAAAACAATTCATATAAGATAAAGGAATTCATAAAAATATTTCCATCACAACATAATCAAATCCATGTAATAATAGGGATAAAAACATAACCCTTTATTATCTTAGATGGAAAATAATTTTGATAAAACACTTGAACTTCATTCTTGAGGAAAATATCCTTTCTTCTTCAAAAACATTTTTCCTTTCATAACATGTCATACAACTTTAAAATAAAAGAAGTTGATTAAAAAAAATCTTGAAAACTTGTAAAGGAAGCTTCTTGGAAATAATGTTTTAAAAATCCATTCAAGCCGTATAAGTTAAAAAAAACATTCTTCGTACTTTTGTCGGAAAAGTCAAAAAGTACCTCGTATGAAAAACGACAAAAGATTCCTTTCATATCTTTTACAAAAAAACTTACCGAAGGGTAAAATTGGATATAAACTATTGTATAAGGATGGAAATAATATTACATGTTGAGGGAACATGGATGTGGATGATAAAATACACCCCAGTAATTACCAAAGTAAATACAATCTCGGATAAAAGTGAGATTGTGATATTTCCCTTACCTTAGGTCCGATTTGCTTTATACGTGTCCGAAGCTCCTGTATAATGGTTTAAATAATGTTATTGACTTATTCCAGAATCATACATATTGATTATGATATCATATATGGTCATATTATTAGCTTCTTGTTAGTAATATTTCATTGTTACTTGTTACTCGGGTCTTTATAACTTTTTGTTATTATGCGTGTTTTGTCGAATAAATTCTTATTCTTATCTTTAGGTTATAGATAATTCATTTACAGAATGGTATTAGTGTAGTATATACCATATTAATTCATTCAATTCATTTATATAATCATTATGAAATCAAGATCATGTAGAACGAGTCGCATCACATCGTGGAGACGGTATTCCGTACGTACGCACGAGTGATGATATCGTTCCTATGATCGTGGAATTGTATTGGAGTATATATATATATTATTTTAGTATCAATATTACTTAATAATAATCATATATAGTTACTCATTACACCATTATACCCATCCTTGTAAGGTGATGGTGGAAAATAGATTACACCACGGTGTGGAGACGGTATTCCGTACGTACGCACGCGCGGTGATTTCATTTTTCCGTAGGATGGATAGAAGGTGAATTAGGGTTGTTTCATATTTATAATAACATATCAGTATGTAAGTAATACTGATGTTATTACTTTATCATGAAACAACTAAAGAAGAAGAAGTTGAAGAAGAAAGAAATTGAAAAGATCGGTAATGGATATTACCTCTTCTTTGGAACGCCTCTTTGAATCCTCCACTTAAGGAACTAAGATTGGTCTTTGGAGAAGACCAGGACCTCTAGGATTATTCTAGGGAAGTGTAGAGGATAAAATGGCAGGGGTTGGCCGAGCTTGAGTGCTTAAATTGGTGTGAGGAGGAGGGGGAGGAGGTGCCCTTTTATAAGGGAGGAGAGGGGCACCTTAGGAATATCTCAAAATATTATTTTATATTAAAGTCAAAATCGGTTTATAATGGTTCCAAAGGGTCTTATTTCGAAGCTAAAGTGGGTATGGGTCGAAATCCTATCAACCAATAGGATTTAGACAAGTTTAGGGTATTATTTTAACCTTATCAATTAGATTTAATTCTATGTTAATTAATTTAACTTTTACCATGTCTTTTTGTTTTCTTTCACTATATGGTTAATACACTTACTATAACATGCCAAACGAACCCCAAATTGTTTATTATTAATATATATATCCTTATCTAAGTCATTTGGCCGAACCTTAGATTTTTAGGAATAAAATAACAATTAATAATATAATATTTTATTTAAAAACTATTTTGTGTCAATTTTGACACTATTTGATATATGATTTTTGTGAAAGTCATAACAGAATTATATGTTCTAAACAAGTTGATTAAATCATCAATAATATATCATAGAAACCTAGAAAATTAGTGGAATTCATAAAAAGTCTAAAATTACATTTATTTTGGTGTTTATAACATCAATTATGTCAATATTTCATTAATAAGATAATTACTGCATCATCATTGTGTCATATATAAATTAAATTATTTAATGTCTAAAAATTAAAAATAAAATACCCTTATGTAGGAAATCTTTTTAGCTTTCTAATGAATATTTATAGTCGAATTTATCTTATGTATAACCCCATATTAAAAATGACTTACCTATTAATCTTTGATTTTAACTATTTTAACCCTTCTTTAAATAAATTAATAATAAATGTCCTAATCTAATCCAAGTGGGCCTAAATGGTCATATTTTATTCCTAAGTTTGTTTTTGGTCGAATTACACTTGTCCAATAGAATTAGGACATGTGTTAGGGTAATATTAATATCATATTTACCCTTAGTTACCCTATTTACTATTAACCGCGGTAAAAATAGTAAAAAGTTACTATTCACCAAAAAATTATTTTCATGTCATTGAACCACATTTTAGTCCTTGATATTAACCGTGTCTCTCGGATTTTTGAAATTCCATTCACAGAAGTGGTAAAATTATGTTTTATGCAAAATTCAGTTTTTAACCTACCACTTAGTGGTTTCACTATTCATCAAAAATTGAAAGTTTTCAGAAAAATACCAAAATTTTACCCTAGGCTAATTTCGATATTCTGAGTCCAAAAATGAAGTCCATTTTGAAAAATAAAATTTATAAATTTTCAAAAAGTGGTTATTACTATTCATAACGGCAAGTTTTAATAGCATATTGTTATTTAGTGAAACTCGGTATTGCGTACGACGCAAGCTATCGAGGAAGGTTACGATTGCGTGTAAAGCAAGCCAAGCAAGTGTTGTGTAGAAAAATATTCCTTTGATGATTTATATAACATAAAAGTCTCGGGTGTTACACTTGGGGTGTCCCAAATGATCCAGGACTGCTGTTGACCATATTCAAATCTTAGTGGCCCTATAGTGACCTGAAATGAGAAAAATAAATGAGAGTAAACCACTATACATATTCGAAATGTGGGACTTGTATCGGTTTGTTTCTCAACATCCTCGAGGGCATTGGCTTAAAATGGTAAGAGGGACCTTCTTGACGGGTAAGGTGACAGAGTCCCAATAAAGTACTGGGTGAATCATTGTTGTACCCATCTACAAAAGAGGTGAACATCTCCAGGGATGGGGACATATAGCTGGGTCAAGGTTAGCTCGATGTGAATTGGGGAAACAGTATTCACCCTGCCACATGTCTTGACCCTAGGGAGACATTCTGGATTTTGGGCTGGGCCGATAGAAAAAATTTCCGGGCATTCCTACGTATCTCATGTGGATGACAATCAAGCCATAAGTAGTTCTTAAAGGCCATGTAGTTTAATGTCGTGTGGTGAAGACGAGGGAGGATAGAAGAATGGGAGTGGGAACATGGTACGACCATTATAATCCCTATACGAGCAGGGATATGAAATCCTACTGTACATAATGTGAGGACTCTCTGAGGATGCTATACCCATGGGGGATAGTCATAGAGATGAGTTTGGGGTTGGGCTCAAAACGAAGCATTTGAGTGTTCCTACATATCCCATGAGGATAGGAAGCAAGCATTACATAGTTCTAGAATCATAGTTTAACGTCATGTAGGATGATGAAATGCATCTCATATGGGGATATGTACGGTACAATGAATAACCTGATGTGAATGAGGACATAATCCAATACCACACCATACAATCCCACAAGAGTGCCTGGATTGGAAAGAGGTCATGGGGCCTAAGGATGGGCCTCGGTTAGGAAGTCCTGACCAGGTTGCAGGTTGACGTCTTGTAGTGAGGACGAGAGAGATCTTAGTTTAAGGTCATAGAGCTCAGACCATTTTGAAGTTTACTGTCATGCGGGACAATAATGAGGAGTTTAACGTCATGAAGGATGGGGATGTAGTTTAACATCATGTTGGACGATGTTGGAGTTTAATGTAATGTAAGACTGTCTAGTTTAAGATCACGTAGGATCATATAGTTTAAGGTTGTGTTGGGATAGGGTTCAGTTCAGGGTCATGCGGGACCTCGTCGCTCAGGGAAAGTATAGCTTGAGGAACATGGATTTGGTGGGAGGAGTTATACGCTCCCCATCCATGGTTACCAAGGAGTATGCTCCATTGGGGTAGACCTTATGAATGTTGTAAGGTCCTTCCACATGGGTTCCAGCTTGGGTCATTTCCTGTTGGGGATCCTTGGCACTCGGAGGGCCAATACCTTGTCACCTTGCAAAAATGGGCGAAGGAGAACCTTCTTGTTGAAGGCTCTGGCTATATTGTTCTGATGCCTTTCCAGATTGTGTAGGGCACATAGCCTATTCTCGTCCAGTGCTTCCAATTCAGCCAGTTGGATTTTGGCCACTTTGTCTGGCATCTTCTGGTCATAGACTGCAGTGCATAACAATGGAAGATGGATCACGATGGGCAGGATGGCCTCATCCCCACACACCAGGGAATATGGAGTCACTTGGGTGGAATTCCGATTCGTTGTCTGATATGCCCATAGGGCATTGGGGAGCTTTTCCAGCCAACTCTTCTTGTCTGGACCAACCATTTTATATAGAATGTTAGAAAGGGTTTTGTTGAATGCCTTGATCTGTCCATTTTCCTATGCGTGATAGAGAGAGATATTGTTTGAACGGATACTATAATTGGCCTACAATTTATTTAGCTCGGCTGCTCAGAAGTTGGTTCCGTTATCTGTGAGGAAATCATGAGGGACTCCAAATTGGTGGATGATATTGGAGCTGATGAAGTCAAAGATGTAACAGGCCTTGACCTCTTTGAGTGGAACTTCCTATGCCCAAATGGAGAATAAATATGTAGTGGTAAGAATGAACCTACATTGGCGAGCTATCGCCAGTGTATATGGTCCAACAACATCATGTCCCCACACTGAAAATGGACAAGAGTACTTGGTGGAGTGGAAAAGATCTAGTGGATGATGAAAAAAGGTAGCATTAACATGGCACGTGTGGCATCTCTTGGAAAACTCAATACAATCGTGGATCATAGAGGGACAGATGTACCCCAGTATTCGGATCTAATGGGACAACTTTGGCACAGCTTGGTGGGCACTACAGGAACTGGCGTAAACCTCTTTCATGACCTGGGGAATCTTGACACCTTGAATTCAACGGAGGACAATTCCATCGAAACCACGATTATAGAGGATCTACTCAAGACTAGGGTCTCTCTAGAGGGTAAACTGAAGTGCGCGGTGTTGGATCCACTTGCGCTCAGCCTGATCATCTAGGAGGCAACCATTTTGGAGATACTGGAAAAAAGGTGCCCTCCAGTCGGGAGTAGCCTCCACCACTGCATCTAAATAACCTGGGGCTTCTGATGTGGGGGGTTCGATGGTAAGATGGCTCAATCGTAGGACATCACCATCCTCTATGGTGATGGGGGCGATGACTCTCTGGTGTGCCACATTTATAATCAGATCATCTTGCTCAAGTTCTGCAAGTGACACAGCTAGGCTGGCCAGAGCGTCTGCTTGACCATTCTATGACCGAGGGACATGGGTAACCTCAAGTTGAGAAGGGAACCAAGCCATTAGATGGAGTTTGGACTCCAATAATGGCATAAACATTGTTTTTCTGACCACATAGTCACCATTGACCGGCTTGATGACCAGTTCGGAATCCCCTTTCATGGGAAAATGGGGCACATCGATCTCAAGGGCCAGCTCGAAGCTAGTGATGAGAGACTGATACACTACCTCGTTGTTGGTGAAACCTTTTGACAACAGGAATGAGTATGGAAGAATGACTTGCACCGGGGTTATGAAGACGATACCCAGACCCACTCTGTTGAGACTAGGATCATTGAGCCTCCTACCGGTGGGGCTCCGGGAGGCACTGTAGAAGTGCTTTTGCCAACATGAGATGACATGATCGACTAAGAGGATTTCCTCATCAGAAAAATCCAGGTCTAGTGATTGAGCCACAGTGGTTGGATGGGAATCAAGGGAGTCTTCTAATGCCTACCTCTTGATATCCTTCTGAGGAGTGAACCTGATGTTGAATTGCTAGAGGATCACCACCCACCGCTCTAGCTAGCCATTCAGCATGGGGTTGTTATATATGTACATTAGTGGGTCCACCTGAGAGACCTAGTATACCTCATGGTACTGTAGTTAGTGTCACAATTTTAGTACGGAAAACACGAGTGCAAGGTAGCTTTTTTAGATAGGGTAGTATCTGGTCTCCGTATCGAAGAGCATGCGGATGAGATAATAGAGGATGTTCTCTGTCCCCTCATTGTTCTTCTGGGCGAGCATGGCGCCGAGAGTCCATTCTAGAGGGATCACATAAAGTACCAGCATCTTTCTGGTGAGAGGTGGCATCAGGACTGGAGGCTGGATCAGATAATACTTGATTTCCTCAAAGGAATCCTGACACTCTTCATCCCATTCATAGGAGGAGCCTTTCTTCATGATCCAGGAAATGGGCTTACACTTACCAGCAAGATTTGCAATGAATCGGCGTGTGTAGGCTAAGTGGACTTGAAGACCTAGAAGCTCCCAAATATTACTCAGGTGAGGCATATGTATAATGGATTTGATCTTCAATGGGTCTATCTCGATGCCCCGGTATCTGAGAACAAAGCAAACAAACTTCCTGGAAGTGATCCTAAAGGCACACTTCAATGGGTTCATCTTCAGGTGGCTGGAATAGAGGAAACCGAACACTTTCTCAAGGTCCCGGAGATGTTCCTGAAACTGGTAGGATTTGAACACTAGATCATCCACATATTATTCCACCAATGTTCCCAGAATTGGCTTGAATATGTGGTGAATGGCCTACTGATAAGTGGAAGCTGCATTTTTCTGGTTGAAGGGCATAATCTGGTAACAGAAATTACCATGGGGGCCCTAAAAGTGGTGGAATATTCGCCTTTGGGTGCCATCCAGATATGGTTGTACCCAGAATACCCATCCATGAAGGAGATGGCTTGGAACCCAGTAGTGGAATCAATCAACAACTCTATCACCAGGAGGGGAAAATCATCTTTCAGACAATGGCGGTTGAGATCATGGAAGTCGATACAGTCTCTGATCTGTCCGTTCTTCTTTTTGAATGGCACAATGTTGGCTAGCCACTTGGGGTACTAGAATTCATTGATGATGTTGGATTTGATAAGCTTGTAAATTTTGTCCTCGACCATGGAACCCTGAGAAGGGTGCATCTTTCTGGGAGGCAGCTTGAACCCGTGACGATTTTTCGGGATACCAAGGCGGTGGTCAACTACCTAGGGATCTAGACGTGGCATATCACCGTAACTCTAGGAGAACACATATCGGTGTTGTTTAAGGAAGTTCATGTACCGCTGCTACTCTTCAAAGGACATGGAGGCACTGATCAATGTGGGTCTCGGATCTACCTCGCTGCCATGGTTCACCAGTACCAGTTTATCGGCCGTGGTAGAAACGCCTTCTTCAAAGGAAGTAGGAGAATCTTCTAGATCCTCTTATCAACTTTTGGAGGGATCATTTTTTGGGGGGGGGGGAGTTGGTTCCAGACCACTAGACATTGATGGGAGGCCGCTTCCGGCTTGAGCGGTGGTGGTTAGCACATCAAGAGATTCATGTGTCACAAATACCATAGAAATGGAGGTAGTTGATCCAATCCCATATGGCCTTCAGCCTAGAGGGCTATGCTTGATGATATAAAAGTTGTAGTGGCACGTCGGCTTGAGCTGGTTAATTCTAACCCAACAGAATAGAAATGTATGACGTACTGTCATTGCCATGGGGCAGACATCCCGATACCGTACATGTGTAGGAGGTTCTGGGATCACACGAGCCTGGTTGGTGTAGGAGTACGAGGTGATTTCCTACCATCTCATGGACATGGGAATATTCCATCCTCTCATACCTGAAATAACAAAGCATTTCCCCATTTGAGGGGTCGTGGCCTCCAGCTGATGGATTGGGAAGTCATAGGTATCATACAGACCTGCCCAGGGATCACTCATGACCAGGGTGGGTTCAACCTCACTTTCTAGAATCTGCTTGTCCTAACCCTTGTAATATTCAACATCCAGATAAAGAGCTTCAAAAGAGACAAAAGGAGATGTGTCTCCTTGGGTCATTCCTACTCGACCATTGAGGGAGTATTTGAGGCATTGGTTATATGACGAAGGGACTGATGCATGCAGGTGGAGCCATGGCTTTCCCATCAATGCGTTGTATACAGTGTCCTTGGAGAAAACCATGAATTCGGTACTGGAAATTAGGCCACCGAACTGGGTCTACAGATGAATATTGCCAACCAGGGTCTGCTCGGTCCTGTCATATCCCTGAATTCTTTGGTCAGAGGGAGTTAAATCGTCCTCAAACTACCCCAACATCCGCAGTGTCCGAGTCGGGATTTGATTAATCCCAGAGCATGTGTCAACAAGATAGCGACAAACTCCCACTCCATTAAACCATCCAATGATGTACAATGTATGGATGTTCCCCTATATGGGTGGGTCTTATTCTTCACCAAAGAATGAGATAACTGCCTGACCCTCGGCGTTCACAATAGCCTCAGCGTAGAAGGCTTCTGCGGCTGCTACCTCCGTATCATACTAGAGGGGGATCCTTAGGGCCTCGGCAAAAACCGCACACATTTATAATGATAAGAGAAGAGCCTCAATAATAAAATTCCTCTCCTGAATTCTGAAAAGGTGCTTTAGAACATCATACTTCTGGTCCCGATGTGAGCCTCTTCTTACAGGAGGTCGTTCAGCAATTGGAGGCATAGCGGGCCCTTCCGACTGGACCGGTGGCTGGCTAGTGCTAGGGAGCCCCCACTGATCGCTGTTCAAGGCCTAATGAGTGGCTGCTAGATGTGGGTTGGGAAACTAATATTGGCATGTAGTAGGGTGAGACTGGCCACAGTACAGATGAGGAAATTCTGGCTGATCTCATTGCACAAACGGTGGTGGAGGTAGATCTTAGGACACCATATGAGGAGGTCGTACGTGCTGAGCTCTGCACTGGGCCTACTTCCTAGTCTTTGCAGCATGCGTGGCCTAGTGGAAAGTTCCAGCTGATGTTCCTTGATGACCCATATGGTTGTGGTTCCGCCGATTTTGGCATTGGCCGATGATGTTGGGGAGGTTCTCCCAGCGTTCCCCTTCGTCAGGAGTTATATAGGGGTTTACTAGATCTACGATGCTAAATGAAGCGTACCCTTGACTGTCGTTTGATGAGTTATCCACCACTGGGTGGATTCTAATAGAAATCGTCATCTCAGGAGGCATAAAGTCACTGCGAGTGTGGGATGACGACGGTAGTGGTGGAGCGCGTTGCTTCTTATTGCACCGCTGCAGCTTTCCCTTCTGGGAAGAGACCGGATGAGATGATGTCGAAGAGGTACTAGTCGCATCTTTTGTAGGATCCTACTGATTAAGGCATTCCCAAATGATTCCATGGGTGCGAGAAACCATTTTACGGGCCATCCAGTCATCGTACTTCTGGGACCCATGGCTGGGAACCTGTTGCCACTCTCCTTCGTTGTCGCTACCACTCTCTGATCTTAAAAAGACACCTGCCACTTATGTCGGGGCTGGACCCAACCAGACTATGTTGTAGTCAATCTAGTCTTGGAGCCAGTCATTAAACACATAGAACTGCTTGAGGGTGTGACCCAGAATCTGATTATAGGTGCAGTAGTTGGGGTGATGAGTGAGATTCGCCTATGTCGGCCTTCAGCACTCAGGTAAGCGGACAATCCCCTGCTCTAGGGCACTATGGTAGTAACCGGGGACCTTCTCCTCATGGAATGAGTAAGTCCGGTGTATTTTCTCTAGATAGGGGGATATGAGATCCTGGCCCTTACGAGGGGTTGGAGGGGCCAACCGAGGAGGTGGAGCCTAATTGTCCCGCCTAGGTGGTGGGGGCGCATTGCGTGGGGGAACCTACCGATTATGAGTTATTCGCTGCTGGGCAGGAGGCTGTGCCTAAGGTGGAGCCCCCAGCGAGGTTGCAGAGCTGGTGATACTGGCTGAAATTCTAACTGGCTGGGTGTTTCTATTTGGGCCACCGCATCAAGCTCGGCTCTGGCATGCCTCCTTGCTCGAATAACAGGGGGCATCATACATGCTTGAATAGCCTGTTGCAGAGCTTCCTTAAGGCACTGGGATTTATTTGAGAAGTCTTGGAACCCTCCATGGTAGTTCTGAGTGGTTAGGGAAGGAACCAGTTTTGCCTTGACATTCCCTATGCACATCGTTAGTAATTTCTCTTGAGTCAGCGGCATATCGAGAGAGTATGTGAGCCCCCTCCACCGAGCGATGAAGTCTGCGACTCTCTCATCATGCCTTTGTTTTCACTTGATGAGGTTTGTGATGCTGGTCATTCATGTGGTGGAGATGAACTGATATTGGAATTTCCGGAAAATATTCTCCCAACCAGACACTGATCCGATAGGGAGCTGGATGTACCAGAAGAATGCAGGGCCCTCCAATGTCCGCACAAAACATTGGAGCTTTGCGGCTTCATGCTATGATGGAGTTACCAACATGGGGCAACACATGGAGGAAAAGTGGGCCAGGTACTACGGTGGGTCCCCTGTCCCATTAAAGGGAGAGAAAGTGGGATTTCCAAAACCTGGAGGTGTAGTCATGTCATCCAACCACATGGGATATGGCTTCCCATCTTGTGGGATTGCCACCTACTGCGTTCCCAACACCTCGAGGCGGGAAATTAGTGCCGCTATAGGATCATCTGGGTAGGGGTCCCTATCTTGGTGGGGATAACTAACCATGAGTGCATTTCCGAGCTCTTTGACACGATAACTAGCTTCAATGGCTCATGGATCGACTGGCGGAGCGGCCTGCAGGGCAGCTAGGGAAACCCAAACCAGATTCCTTGAATTGCCACACCGTTCGGGAGGTTTTGGTGAAACATATCGCGCCCTATTACCGTGAGTTCTAGATTCAGCCATATCCATGGGAGTAGCATGATCAGGGTGGCCTGGAGGCATTTCGCTGAGGGGAAATTGTTCCTACCCCTACTGCCCAGGCCTCAGATCACCAAAGTCGTGTAGCCTCTCCATAGCATGCTCATCCATGAGTTCATCGGCCAACCTATTTTTCTCAGCAAGTTGCTGGCGCAACACGGCATTCTTGGGGTCTTCATCCATCTTCTGCACTGAGGAGGATGGGTCAGAGTGCTTGATAGCTCTGACATCCTCTTTACCCTGAACAGAATTCTGACTGAGCACCAACAACATATTCTGTCTAGGGAGACCTAAAAGGCTCCTCTACTGGGGAGTAATCCTCCCTGATGGGTCCATCAATGGTTGAACAACTTCAAGGGTTAAGTCTCCATCAAAGAATTAGAGGTCGTCCTCCTTGTCAACGACGTTGACCACATAGACCGTGGCCCTTCTTGGGGGCATGTACTCAATGTCGCATAACGGGTCTGGCTGCCGCCAGATAAGACTGATGATAAGGGTGGCATACTGTCCCCCTCCACAGACATTCACGTGGGGGTAGCTTCCCTAATGATTTTTCAGAGAACCTTGAAACTCTGAATGCATTTTTGTTGGAGGGTTATCTGGTGACCTAGTGACTCAGGGCGCTGGGCCACAGGAAACGTGGCCAAATCATCCAGACAACATTGCTCGCCGATTTCCTCAAAGTGAACTTGGATCCTGGGGCACACCACCCGATGATAACGAAGACTATAATGCATCGCCCATAGTGTTTGATGGAAGCACTATTCATCCTCTAGGGTGATGGATTTCAGTGCATGAAGGTTAGATGCTGCCATACGCAAAAACTTCTCCAAGAAGTGGTCCACCGCATGAATTTTCCGGAAGCTCATAGGCTCAGATTCAAGGTCTGGCCCAACATTTCCCCATTAGTAAACCGGCGGTGGCTTAGGAACCGGTAGTAGTACTAATGAAAACCACTGGGATTGTAAACTGGGAAGTGAAGAATACGGCGAACGAGCTGACTGGACACCGAATTTCAGGCCATCTTCCGAAGAGTGCGGTGACCTGACCACAATGTCTTGATATGACGGGATAACAGCCACAGCTTATGGTGCATGGATCGCGGTTACCAGCGATGGGTCACATAGTTGTTCAACCACCACCATTCCCCAAAATAGCTCTCTATGATCTCTGGTCGAGGTAGAGGGCGCTTATGGTGAAGACGATGGTGACAACACGGTCAAAACTTGTGGGACTCCCAAAATTTCCTCTTCCTGGATATACCTAAGAATAGAGGTGGGAATCTGATGGAATTCACATTCTGGAAGGATGAGGATAACCTGCCTTGTTCCTACCCCATTCCATGACATAGAGGACCGAGGGGAAGGTTCCCCTATCGAGTCATATTCTGCTTTAGAATCTTATAATAAGGATGGTTTGATCTCTGTCCGGGCCTTCCCATTATTCTTATTGTGGTGGCGGCGACCTGCCTTCTTTCACCTAGGCAGCTCCTCGGGACAAGGCTGATTCCCAACATGCTGTCTTGGGGTCATGCTGGTGTCAGGGCGGTTAGAGATTCCACTTGAGACAGCCGGGGTGTGAGGAGTACCAGGACAAATGTCGAAGGGGACATGGGGAGGACCTCCATGAACAGCTTTTGTGTTGGAGAAACCTCTGTCAGAGCCAGTGGGAACATGGGGAGGACCTCCATGCTTAGTATGAGTGGAGAGAGGCTGACCTTCACCCCTTTGGTTTCCAGGGCGTGGAGGACCTTCGCGAGTTGTGGACAGAATGTAGGGAGGGTCCCCATGTTGGAGATTAACCGGATGGGCGATGCATTCCCATCAACGGTCAGGGGAAAGAGGCATAATTCCAAAACCTGTGTGGTGGGCACATGAGAGGCTTTTGCGCCGAATGTTACAGCCATGTGGCAGGCTTTCATTCGAGTTGGAGGAAGCATGAGGCATACCTCCATGATGAGCTTCGTGGCGGGGAATGACCATGCTTTGTGGAATAATGGTATGGGGAGGACCTCCATATGGGGTGACATCACCACGGGTTGCCTCGTAGTAATCACCACTCTTGCCTGCGACATGGGGAGTTGACCTAGTATGCCCATGGGGTGGTTGGGGCCTTGATATGGGTCAGGCATATAGCTACCCCATCTCAGCGTATGTAGGGTGGTGATGGTTCACATTGTCAGTGGCTCGGGCCACAGTAGCTGCTGACGTTGACGCCCCATGAAGGGAATCTTCCTCAGCCCGCGCCCGATGCTGGCGTCAGGTGAGCGGGGCTGGTACCAGTGGCACAAGTACGTAGCCTACCTGCTCTACAACTCAGGTTGTTGGGTGGCGGCGTTGGCGCGGCCTGGTGGGGGTCCTCCCTGGGAACCCCTGGGACGAAACTTTTTCCAGGTGGGCCCAAACATCCCCTACCTAATCGGCGTAGGGCATGGATTCATCGAGGGGTTCCGGGGATTATCTCATGAAACTATTGAAGGATGGAGTGGGGAGCAGTGGCTCCCTATGTGGCCCTCATGGGTGGCGTTGATGGTGAGGTCTAGACGCCTCCAGGCCCAGGAGGGCCATATCCTGGGTTGGGATTATGCCCTCCTTCTCATAACGATGTACGAGGTCATTAATCACCCTTTGTTGGATGAGTTCTGATGGGGAGAATGGGCATGGGCACCCCTCGTTCATGGATGCAGACGCCGTTGTGGAAGCGGTGGAGCCACACAGAGCAATTGTGATGGTGTTTCCCCTACCCCTGAGTAGGAGGGTCGGCGATGATCGTGTCCCTGTAGCAGCAACCTGATTTCTGGGAAGCAGGGAGATTAACTCATTAGCGCAGCAAGAAAAACAAATCGACAACTAGTGCCCCAACCCCATCCCCTCATCCGTGGTTGGTAAGAGGGATCCACTCTGACAACATTATAGAATGTAATTCCCAACATTCTACTACCCCAACATCTGGTGAGTTTCATGCCAGGACCGATATTTGCTTGGCGGGACCCAACACCAGATAGCTAGATCTGGTGACATGTTAATCTACTGATGTCTCGAGTGCTACTAATCTCCATATTGAGGAGAAGACCTTTACTTCTGGTTCACCATTTCTATTTCTGACGGATTTTCCAAGGCACACGCATCCATCTTCTTGGGCATGACAGGCACAACTGTTTTGTTACCCCGCATTCACACTTTCCAAAGGCGGGTAACATTTGTTCCTTATTTAGGGATGTCTGCTCCTTGATTGAAATTGGAATAATGGGATGTCAGTTCTTCCTTCCGTGGATTCCTCCTCAAAACACGTCACCTAGTCTAGGTCTCCCTTATAGATTTTATACATTGTTCGTAAAACCCTTCCCAGTGCCATGTTTACATGGATGCTGGTTGATTACAACGCTTCTGTTAGGACATTCCAAGGGGTCCAGTTAGGGCAGCAACTTTCAGTTGGGGGAGTAGTCACGTTGATACATCACTGGAGTGTCTGGTTGGTGTGGAATTATCGTGTTTGTCTATTTTCCCATATTATAGGGAATCTTGAGGGCGTGGAAACAAGAGGCATCCCACATAGAGCACGGGGAATCATATGCCATTGGCATGTATCTGAGGTTTTTCTTAGCTTATTGTGTTTATACTAGGATATGCCGGAAGTTTAGCATCTAGAAATGATGGATCAGACAGATCAGAACACCGATAATGGTGGATCATATTGATGGACCCACTTGAGGGATTACTGATATTTAGGAAAACATGTGGGTGGCTTCCCAAATACTATGGGGGGAGGGATTGAGGTGGAACGACCCCACCGGGATGTGGTGGCTCAGATAAGAATCAGGAAGGGTGATGGAAAATTTAAAGGAGTGGAGTAGGAATGAGATGGTACCATCATGGAAATGGTGGTAGAGATTGGCTTGAGCCTCGAGAAAACCTCCTACGTATCCATGTGGCAGGGAATCAAAGTCCACAAAGTTCAGTGGGATGAGAACCGACGTGAAGGAGGGGGTTAGAGAAACTAATGGGTGTTGGGATTGAACCTCAGGGAGGCTTCCTACATACAATGCCTTGACACGGTTCAAAGTCCCCATAGTTCACTGGATTGGGGAGCTGGTGGACCAACATGAAGGAGGACCTCGGTCCAGATGTATGGTGGGGTCACATGGTCTTACCTCTAGATTGGGATGTAGTTTAACGTCATGCGGGACGACGGTGTGTATAAGAACAAACGTGAAGGGGGGCCTTGGTCCATTGGGTGTTGGGATTGAACCTCAGGGAGGCTTCCTACGTACCATTCCTTGACACTAATCAAAGTCCACGTAGTTCCGATGTACAGTTTAACGTCATGTAAGACGGGGGCATTTGGGGCTTACGCTCGGAGGCGGCCTAGGTGTTGGTGAACCGATGTAAAGGAGGTCGGAACGACCGAGTGGTGGGCTTGAACCTCGATGAGGCATCTTATGTACCATGCCTTGACATGGATCAAAGATCCTATAGTTCGGGTGTGCCACAACAGATTATCACTGGATTAGGATGTAGTTTAACGTCATGCGGGACGGGGGTGAACCGACGTGAAGGGGGTCGGAACGACTGGGTGGTGGGCTTGAACCTTGCGGAGGCTTCCTATGTACCATGTCTTGACATGGATCAAAGTCCACGTAGTTCAGATGTATGGTTTAACATCATGTAGGATGGGGGCATTTGGGGTTTATGCTCTGAGGCAGACCAGATGTTGGTGAATCGACGTGAAGGAGGTCAGAATGACCGAGTGGTGGGCTTGAACCTCATGGAGGCTTCTTACGTACCATGCCTTGACATGGATCAAATACCTTCTAGTTCAGGAAGGGTTTCGTCAGTGAACCGATGTGAAGGTGAACCCGGGGGTCCACTGGTGGTGGGCTTGAACCTTGAAGAGGGTTCATACATATCATGCCTTGACATGGATCAATGTCCTCGTAGTTCGGCTGTGCAGTTTAATGTCATGTAGGATGAGGGTTTTGGGTCATACACTCTGAGGCAACACAGGGTGTTTCATGGTCAGTGCTCACTCTAGGACCACAGGAGTAATGCACAGTGTGAGAAACAAAAGGTTGCAGGGACCTGACGATCAAGCTGCGAAGGGCGCGTCCGTGGGAAGTGAAGAGGGGATTACGCGTTGGGCGGCCCAAGGTGATGGGACTTACTCCAGGATGGAGGATCGAGGGTGAAAAGGTGTAATGGGAGAGGGATTTGGAATCGAGGAAAGGTGTGCCTCGTCCTCCATCATGCCCTTCGCTGGCCTTGGTGGTGGGAAATTACGGAGGTGCATGGGTGCTACCTTCTGTAAGATGGACTAGGGGCTTACACCAAGATGGCCTCCCTTCCACACCATGGACTAACGCCACTCCCGGAAGGAGGATATAATCCCCTGGGGATACCTGGGGGAAGGGGGGCGTGCAGAATGTCAAAGGTGAGGGCACCCCGCGTGAGAGGCATGGGGCGATGCCACAATTTAGTGTCATGTGTTGGTAATGAGGAGGCATGGAAGTTTAACGGCCTACAGATCAGACAAGGTGGGCTTACTCCACACCCCTAGGACTTACATAACCGGTATCCTTTGATCCTTGTGGGAGGGAAGGTATTGGAAATGCCGTGCAGAAGGGGGTCACATAGCGAACCGTCGAGGGGTCCACATTAGCGTGGATATGCGATGAAGTGATAGCTGTTAGCGTGCCTATGCGAAGAATCATTAGGCGAAGCAACTCCACGGCCAGTATCGTATAGGGGAATTTGAAATCACATCGTGTAGACCAGGAGGGTCGCATGGGAAAGGGATTTACCAAGCAGAGGGGTCCATAGGCAGAGGCCTTGTGGAGCTCGGATGCTCTGTATGGTGAATGGAACATGTGAAGGGGTGTGCTTCGCGAAGTGGGGTGCCTTAGCCTTATCATGGGGCGGAGGTGCAAGTGGTAGGTTCTTTGCGATGTGGAAGGGTGTTCGCGGAGCACTACCTCGTGGAGAATAGGTGCCTCGTGAAGAAAAGTGCCGCGAAGCAGTGTGCTTCACGAAGTACACTGACCCTTCCATGGCATGTTGATCACATATACAAGAGGGGTGTTTCACAAATAATAAACACTCAGCGACAACCCGGGTCCCCTTGGGGATCCCCTTCCTTCGCAAAATCCCTTAGGATTCATGAAAGGCATCCCTCTCAGAAGAGGAGATCAAAACGAGACAATTCAGAGGTACCTCACAAAGAAAAAATACCTCGCTTAGCTTATGACTCGCAGAGCAAAGGGTGCTTCGCGATTCAGGAGCTAGGAATGTGAAAGGCCGGAGTCTCCATCATGTGTGCTCAGGCGGAGCCGAGTATTTATAGGAAAGGGGCACCACGAAGCAGAGCTCAGGCGGTGCAAAGAGGTCTTGGGTTGCATCACGGTGAGTCGCTAATGTCAACCAAGTTCGCGGAGGAGTATCACATCCTTTTCTTCTTAGCAGGTTTGCGAATGTCAGGGGAATTCACGGGGCGTCCCTCCTCTCTGGAATAAACAGGGTTCGCGAATGTCAGGGATGTTCGCGGGCCTTCCCACCTCTACTGCTTCGCGGCGAGTTCGTGAAAATCGGGGACATTCGTGGGGCTTCCCACCTCTACTTCTTCTCAGAGGGTTCGTGAATATCAATTCTGTTCGCTAGGCTTCCCGCCTCTGCTGCTTCACGACGACCACGTTTCTTTGGAAGGCTCCGCATAGGGGCTTCGCTGGGTAGGCTTTGGGGCCTTCTTTTCTTTGTTCTTTTATTCCAATATTTTTGCTCCAACAACCGTTTTTAGTCACAACTATCTTTCAATAACCGATTTTTTTGATGGGTCTACATATATCTTCTCCCATGAGATTATGTGACCATAAAATGAAAATTTATAAAGCCAATGTTTAGTATTGGTATATTTTTCATAAATATTATCCTTTCATAGGGTCTTTAGTAGAATTTTCAGGTGATCTTCATGTTCATCCCTAATCATTGAATAGACAACAATAATACCTATAAAGAAAACAACAAATTTATCAAAATAGTCTCTAAAGACTTTATTCATTAGATCTATGAAGATAGTGTGCGAATTAGTAAGACCAAAAGGACTAATTATAAATTCATAGTGTCCACGCCTTGTAAAAAATTATTTTTTTGGTGTATCCTTTATTTTTACCCTTAATTTATGATATCATGAATGAAGATCAAACATGGAAAAGTATTGAGCTCTGTGTTTTTGGTAACATAAGACATCAATATGGAGAAGAGGATATTTTTTCTTGATAGTGATCTTGTTATGTTCTTAATAGTCACTACAGGGTCTCATTGATACGTCATTTTCCTAACAAACAGAATAGGTTCTCACTAATGTGATACACAAAAGCATATGAATCCCATATCAATATTCTCTTGGAGTTTCATCTACAATTCCAACAATTAAACTAGGTCCATTCTATATGCTATATTTGAAATAGGCATAGTAGCTGGTATGAGTACTATTGAAAACTAAAAAATAATATTTGTTTTAAGACATGTATATTTCTCTAGAAAGAATTCATAAAACTCCCATTTAATGTTTTTAATCATAATAATGAATTTATAATCAACCATTTGATATAAATAACCTTCGTTTATTTTTATTAAGTCACATAAGATAGAAGAAATTTCCAATGGAAGGATATATTCATCCATTCATCGATATATGATCATAGATTGATCTAGAATATGAAATGTGACATCCCTTCCTTGGAAATTGATATGATTTCCATATAGATAAATCCAATATATGCCATGAATAACATCAAATTACACTATATGAAGTATTAAAAAAATTTAGTAATAACATTCCAACAAAATTCCACCAGTGAAAAATTATAAACCATTGATATGATTTTTGTGCCATTAGGGGTTGTCACAATTAACTCAACATCAAAGTTTTTAGGTACTATGATGATTAACATATATTTTTTTCAGAAATAAATTACTTTTAGGATCCTGAATCAAATAAAACATTTTCTACTTTAGAGTGGATGATAATTGTACCTTACACCACTTCATTATCATAATCAACATCGTTGATAGTGATTGCATGTGACTTTCCTTTTACCATGGCCTTAAGAGTTTGTTGATGTTGATCTTCATTAATAACCCATGTATTGGTCATTTATTGGAATAATTCCCTATTTCATTTCACATATAACATTAATGTGTAGGAGTTTCATTATCTATAGTCTTATATTTGTTCGCATCATCAGAAATATATTTCCCATCACTTCGTCATTCAACTACTCGATGACCATATTTTCCAAAATTAAAAAGCATTTTCAAGTCCCTTTAAGAAAATTTTATCCTTGTTTCATTATATGCATTGAGCGTAAGGGAAAACGCATATCCTTTTCAGTGTGGTCTTTATATTTTCATTTGAATTCCATTTTTCTCTTCTTATCAAACCCATATGATAGATGGGTTACTCCAATATCCTTATCAAACTTGATATAAATTCAAAAAAATTCTTCATAGATATTGAAGTCCCTTATGGATAATGCCTTTCTGAGACATCATTTTATTCCACTATAGAATCGATCCATTTTACTCTGAGGTTGGATAATTATTCCTGAAGTGTACCTTGTATATTTTGTAAAATATGCTTTGTAAGTAGAAATGGATTCATCATCCTTTTGATTAAGTTCAAGGAACTACTTATCTATATATTTTAGAAGAATATGAGGAATGTAAATATTGAAAAATAAGTTCAAGAACTTGTCCCATTCCATGGACTCAATTTCACCTCTTTCCCACGTATTCTTGATAACATTCAACCATTGAGAAACTTCCCTATTCGAAAGATATACTGCTAAGATGACATTATCATGTTAAGAACATTGTAGAACTAAAAATATCTTGTTGGTGGAACTTATCCATTATTTTGACACTAATGGACTCGAAGACCCACTGAATGATGGTGGACACTTCCTCATGAAGGAATCAATAGAATGTTTCTCCCTTCTTTGATAATTTGGATGTCTTGCATGATTCATAGATTAAGTATGATGTGTGAGCATGGATACAAGAATTTTCATTCTAGATCCCATAACATTTGGTTGCTCAGGGGGACAATCATTTCATTTCCCAGCACATTCATCATTAGTACAGTTCCTTCGGGTTCCAGGTAGTGATTAAAATCATGAAGCATAGTGAAATCCATGCTATTAATAAAAGGAAAACAACCTAATCAATAGTAAAATTTCAAATTATGAAACATTAGATTTTATCCTAGGTTATTCATGAACATATCTAAGACACTAATATATGATTGTAACCTATACTTTGACATATCCGTAGGGTTCTTACTAAGGTTCTCTCATCCTAGTTTCCAATGGTTAACTATAACTTTTCCCTGATACCAATTATAACAACCCATATCTTACATATATATAATAATTAAGATTTAATAATATTTATTACATAACATAACAGAAAACCACACCAGGACCGAATAGGTTTAGTTTCCTTAGAAACTGGGAAACATAAACAATTGGTTCATAAAACACCTATATTGTCTCCCTCTCATATATTCAAAACTAGAATACTTTTTAACATATCATACTTAATACCCTGATTCATGACCTCAAGAAAAGAAACGTATTAATGGGTGAGATCAAATTCTTATTAAGTGTAAACAAGGGAAATATCAATCATATCATAATCATAAGATTATAAAATTTTGAAATCATATCCTGCATATAGAAGATCAGAAAATCAAGTCATGGGATAAATCATAAACGTTAAATGTTATCCCAAAGGTATAGCTAGAGACATGAAATTTTCTGGAATACACACATAAGCATTGAAAATCATTTCATATTAGTCAAGGCTCTTTTCTAAGACCATCCAAGTTGACAAATCCCATTATTGAACCGAGTTCACACCTCATTCCAGCCTTGTATTAATGAATTGGATTTACATGTCATTACAGTATAGTCTATATCATGAGATATCATTAATTACCCAATACATGGGAATGATACATAGGTACCACCCATATCATAATGAAACCATTTTCATGTGTTCCACAAAAACATAAAAACATTCAGCATAGCATAAACCATGAAATAGAATGGTTTTCTTTAAAATCTTTCCATCATAATTGATATTAAACAAATGGATTTAAAAAATAACATTCCATCATAACAAATAAAATCATTTTAATAAAAAGGATATAAATATAACCCCATGTAAAAAAATTCATGTTAAATGGATCATAATTTTGAGAAAACACTTGAAATTAATTCCTGAGGAAAATATACATTCTTTTTAAAAAACATTTTTTTATTCAAAATGACACACAATTTAAAAGAAATAATTTTATGTGAAAATAAACCTATAATATTTTAGGGTAGGATTCATGGAAATAATTCATTATAAATATGTAAAAATCCTTTCATGTCATACTAGTTAAAAAAATAGTCTTTTAATAATATTTTTGAAAAAGTAAAAAAGTACCTCGTACTAAAAATGACAAAAGTTTCCATTCATTCTATTTAGTAAAAAATTACTAATGGGTAAAATTAATTTTTAAAATTATAGATGGTTATAGTGAATATTTTTAGATATATAATTTAAAATCATGGACATGGATGTTAATTATACCTCTGTAAATACTAGTGAATAAACAATCTTGCGTAGAAATGATATTTGAAAAGTTCTCCCTTACCTTAGGTCTGTTACGATTCATATATATCCAAACCTCTTATATAATTATTAAAATATTGTTACTGATTTATTTCATAATCATAATCATTTTTATGATAACTGTTATGATTATATTTTCATCTATTTGTTAGTAACATTTAATTGTATGTCGTTATTCAGGTATTAACTGATTTATATTTAATGCATTCTTTTTAAAATAGGTCTTTATTAATCATTTTAGGTTATATTTATATCATTTAAAATATTGTATTAGAATAATATATATCATATATATTTATTAAATTAATTTATATAATCATTCTTTAATTAATATTCTATAGAACAAATCACATCACATTGTAGAGATGGTAAGTCGTACGCACGCACGAGCGATGATATCATTCCCATAATTGTTGAATGGTGTTGAAGTGAATGGTGTATAGTATCTCAGAATCAAAATAATTTTATATCATCCATATATATATTTATTATTTCCACAATTATACTCATCCATGTAATGTGGTGGCAAAAAATGGATTACACTACAACATGGAGATGGTAAGCCGTACGTATGCACGCGTGGTGATTTCATTTTTCATGGGATGTGTAGAATGTGGAATATGGTTGTTTCATGTCTATAATAAAATTTCAGTATATGGGTGATAATGTTGTTATTAGTCTATAATGAAACAACTAATGAAATTAGAAGAAGAAATGAGTTTTTATGAATCGATAAATTGTATTATCTCTAATTCGATGTGCCTCCTCTAAGCCTCCACTTCGATGACTAGAGCTTGTCATGGATGATGTCCATAACCTCTAGAATAAAAAATAGGGAAGTTGAGAAGGAAAAATTTCATTGTATGTCTGAGCATGATGGCTCACAATAGTGTGAATAGGTGAGGGAGGAGGTTCCCTTTTAAAAGTGATGTGAGGGTCACTTTTTAAAATTCCATAAAAAAAATTTATAAATAATTCAAACCCAACAAAAAAACCTCCAAAATTACTCCATTTGAATATTTTATGAAATATTGTTGTAATATAATCAAAACGTAAATTTTGGAAAATACATTTTTTTAATTTGAACCATATCTTTTTAATTGACACTTAGTTATTGTATATAATTTTTGTTGTTGTAATAACATTCTAAAAATTTAATTGTTATAAATATTTACATATATGGTGTTAATTTAAAATAAATGTATATTTTATATCATTATAGATATTATAAGTATCACTTTTAAATATTTAAATATTTATTCATTTTTAAATAATTTAATATAAACATACTTTCATAAAATATCAATAGTTTCAAATTTGACACTATTCATTTATTTGACTTAAACCAAATACACACTAGAGATAAATTCAAAAAAATATTTAATACACTCTTAACATGTAATAGTAACCTTGAAATTCAGGGATTACATTAATTTGTTCACATGATGTTTCTTTTAATATTTTTAAAACAATTTTTTTGATATTTCTATTAATAAAATTATTTTTACATAACTATTAAGTCATCATTAATGGAAAATTTTTTAATATCTAAAATTTATAAATAAATTTCAATAATGTAGGTAATTCCATTATATTTTCAAAGAATATATATAGTCTATATTATGTTTCAGTTATCAATATATTAAAATTAATATACTTATATAAAATGCAATTGTGACATTTTGTCACAATCATTAGTTTTTATTACATTCATGTCATATTCAATCTTATGTGGCCATCATGTGATTAAATTTATAAATTTAGATGGTAAGTAGAAAATTTAGTCAACCAATATGATTTTTACAAGTTTTAAGGTCATTTTAAAATATTATTCTACTTTTAATTTCTTGATATACCTTTTACCATGGTAATAAAAACAATTACCAATGTTACTATTTATAATGCCCCAAAATAAAAGTATCCTATTAAAATAATTTAGACTTACTGATTCCAAATATGGAATCCAATTTTAGAAATTCTGCTAAATGATGTTTCAGTAATTAATTTAAAATCAATTTTGTTGTCTGAATGAGAGAATGAGTATTTTAAAAGTCAAAACATTGCTAAAGATTGAAATGTTTTTACTTGTGAAATTAAAGTAAAATTAATTTCAATAAACTAATTTATATTAAATGGTAATAATATATTATATTTATACTTTGGAACCGTTAAATAATATAATTTAACCATATAATTTACTTCAATGAAAAATGTTATTTTCAGTTAAAATTTAGCATATTTTTATTATTCATCAAAACATGAAAGTTATCTTTAAAATATAAAAAATTCATAGAAAGTAAATTATTATATCCCACTTCAAAATAAAATGATATTGTTGTCATTTAAAAATAATAAATTTTTTGAAATCACAATTTAAAAGGTGTTCTCCATTCAATGGTTAAAAAATAATTTTATATACATCAAATAGAGTTTTATTCATACCATACGACTAAAATATCCATTGTATGAATATAAAAAATATTTTCTTAATTATATGACACACATATATCTGATTAGATTCATTACTAAAATTAATTCACTCAAAAAAATATTTAATTGATTTATATTTTTAAAATTAATTGATATCCAATTAATTCACAATGCATTTTCATTAGTAAGTTATTATTATTTCGGATAACCTTACAGCTAGCCTATAATGGTAATTTTACAATAAGGGAATATCGTTGTCTGTTTAAACTCACAATTGCGTGAAAAGAAAGCTACTGAAGAAAAATAATTATTAAAATAAAATATTTCATAAAAACATCTCGGTGTTACAGAGCATTCCATGATCATTTTATTAGCCTGACTATATTATTAGATTGCATTTATCTAGGAAATACGTGTATATATCCCCTAAAAAGTAGTATTAATTACTCTATATAGACAAGGTAGATATCATTTTTACTTGACCATGATTAATCAAACATTATCTACTATATCACATGAAAGTCTCTTATATATAATAGATATTTTACTAACATTTTTCATATATTAGAACATGATATTTTATAATTAGCGTGGAATATATGATTAATCCATCAGAGAAGAGTATCATATTCATCTCAAAACCTTAATCTCATCATATCCTCATGCATGTATTAATGGAGGAATTAATGAAATGCGACATTAGAAAAAGTTATCTATTGAATTGTTCAAAATTTTATATTACAATACCATATCATTATATGTATGATTTACTAGGTCTAAGAAACCATTAGATCTACCTCATTAGAAAATTTTCCCTCGAACATATGTAGGTAAATTAATTCAGACATTGGATATTTAATTATATTATAGTCTTAACTAAATGAATTTCTAATATATATTTTCCATATGTTACCTGACATATTAAACATTCAAAACAATGGTGCTCCATCTAACCTATGGCAGTCATGCAGTGTTGATTTATTCATGATGAATATTCCATCATCTTATTTCATAGATTAATCCTATACTGAATTTCAGTAACTTGAAACCCTATAAAAATTAAATAATGTCACCATACATTTTAGGATGCATCGAATAGAAGACATCCATGATTGGGGATGGTGACATAAAATGCACAATAATATTATTATAAATATTAGATATGACATGTGAAATTCTAATTGATTTTGCTAGAACAACTTAGGACAATGAATCGAACCATATTGGTACGATGCTTGTACAATCCATGTATAGAAAAAATTTAATATCCACTATAGTCTTCAAAATTATAAGTCCCTTTCACTTTGAAACATGAAATCCATTATTGAATTTTAATTTACCTTGTTAATTTCATATGATTTACAAATACCATGTAATTTTAGGAATTTTTATTCAAAATGAATAATATATCACTAGTCGTAGTGAATATAAAACCATTACTATGGTTACACCCTTACTAAGAGGTATATTTCCTGGGAATATTCCTCTTCCACATGAACTTTTGGAATAAGTTCTTATGATAACTACAAGTTCATCTACGACATTAACTAAATGTAACAACCCAAAAATCTAAAATTGGAACATAATATTCTATACCATGTGAGACACGCAACACCAAGAGTTAAGGAAATATAAGATCTAAATTAATTATAATATATTTAATATTTTAAATAAATTCAATATATTTTATAGATTTAGATTCATGAAACATTTAGTTAGCATATTTCGCATGCAACTACGACTTTGTTTGATTGCATGCATTATATGCAAGTCTGATTTTTACCGAAAAAATATATTAATACAATATTATTATTTAATATTGATAGATATGAAAAATAAGTTATTAATATTATTATGTATGTTATGAAAATATATTTTTTACAAATATATAAAACCAATTCATTGGTAACAAACTAATTATAATTGAATATACGAACCAATGGAATATAAAGGAAGTGTTTCTATAGAATACTATTGTTATGATCACAAATATTTTTTATTATAATAAAATAAATTAATTAAAAATAATGATTTATTTTTATTATAATATATATAAATTAAATAAAATAAAAAAATTATATTGATTTAATATATTTGATGGTCATATGATAAGAACAATCCAAATTTTATGCATAAAATACTATATTTTTATTAAGTCACATTTACCACCTTTAAATGGAGGGACTATTTTAGATACATTTTTTGAAATTTAATAAATATTATATTAAAAAATATTATTAATATTTTAAATATAGATATAAAAATTATGCTACAGTGAATGTTTGGTCTTTTTTGGAAAAATATCATTTTTTAATGGATAGTGAAAATACTAAATTTTAGTTCAAAACTACATGTCAACTAATCTATTTAAAAGGTTAAATCATATTTTGAATTGTATTAAATTTTTAATTTGATAAATTATTTATCAATTAAATCAATTTTGGTAATTGGAATCATTTTCACAATGAAATTTACTATAAAATCAAATCAAACCAATGAACATTTTTTCATTAAAACACATCATTGTCATACATCCCGCAAGATTAAATTTAAAATAATTTTTTGCAATTATGTGATTGGAATATGGAAAAATGGATCCCATATTTATAATTTATATAATATATATTATATAATAAGTTCATATTAGATTTTGAACTAAAATATTAGTCAGTGTAATCAAAATTAATTATAACGATTAAGGTGAAATTATGTTTAATAATAATTAAAACATAATCTTAAAGGAAATATTGACCTATAAAATGTTCCAAGATGAATTTTAATGTCTTATTTATTTCCTATAATCACTTTTATCTAGTTTCATCTATTATCAGAGATGTATTCAATGGAAAAAATAAGTGTGGACTACCCTTTCAAATAATTTACCATAGTGCCACTCCTCCTCCACTATAAAAGGCCTTCTCTTCTCCCCCATTATCACACCTCTAAATCCATTTATCCTTAAACAATATCACCAAAATAAATTCTCAAATTCCTCCCCTAATCATATATGCCTACAATTTTCTATAAACAAAACAAGAAGATCCCTTTGGTGTAAACAAAAAATATTTACCTCATGAGGAGGCAACATCTTTCCTTAATCTCTTTAACTATATTTCCATTATCCACAATGAAAGATATTATAATTTCATTATTATATAAGATAAACTATATCATAAATATAAAATAATTATTTTATTATAATTTTTTACATACACTCACACACACTTTCATATAATGGGTAATGAACATACTGTTTATGTAATTGTTGAACTAGCACCTCACAAAATAATAATTGATCATTCTTCCTTTACAATTTTTCAGGGAGTTTTGTATGAAGAAAACCAAAATATATATGATAAATATGATATTTATAATATATTAATTATTTTTAAGTTATTTTATAGTGTCATCCCCTACACAAATCATTTTTGTAAATATGATAACATCATTTATGGAAGTTTGGACTACCCCATCGTTAAAGCGATATGATTCATTCATGACATACATGAAATATATTAAGGATGATTTTAATAATATTATGTGAAAATAATTAAATATATATGATACTAGGATTATAATATTCATATTTATCTTTTAGTTTTCATTATTTTAATATGATATTGTAATAGAGGTGGCATTTATGTGTACGTACGACCAATAGTCTCCATGAACTGTGTACTTAATCTCTTATCTATGAATATTATGGTTTACTATAAATAAGTATATAATTCATATATATGACAATTAATCCATGGATTAAATTATTTATAACATTAAATAGTTTTCTAATTAACTAAATAAATGAAATTTCAAGACATGCATGAGAATACTAGGAAATTATAACCCGAAACAGGTAAAATAATGATACACTGTTAACAAATGGGTAATAAAATATTATAAAAAGTTAATATATTAAATTATAAGAATGATTATGGATATTTTATAAGATATTTACACATTTTAAACCCTTGTATATGAGGATAAAGACCACAAAACATAGAGTAATGATACTATAAGAGATTTTTATCTCACCATTTTACATCTGTGAGTTAAATTTCCTGTTCATCATTTAATTTTTTTGTCTTGTGTATCTATATCTGAATTTGATAAGTTAAATGATGAATTATATACTGTTAATTGTTTTTAAAACATTAACTTATTTTATTCCCTCTTGAGGATTATTATTTAAAATGTCTTATGGTTGTGTTAGTCATTGTGGGATGTTTAATGATTATTTTCTTCAAGAATAATACTAATGATCTTATAATAGAATTTACATTTGAGGAAATTAAATGACCATTGTTCAATAAACAACTTTATTTTATTCTCCTCTAGTTATTTAGGACCATTTTAATGTATTATTACAAATTTATAATCATTGGTACTGAAAATGATTTAGATTTTTTTAAAGAATACTCTAATTCATTTCTCTCTTTAGCCAGATAACTATTTTCTTATAAAATCCATTATTATTATGAAAAAAATTAAAATATGTTTTTTTTATTGTCAAAATTTTATTAATGGAAAATTTACCCTTTTTCATTTTCCAATGTTTTCAATGAAATGATCTTTTTCCTTACTAAACGATGCATTTTATAACATTTTACCATGTTAAAAGAATCTTCTTTCACCTCAATAAATATGTAAATATTTACCTAAAATAATTTATTTGAATGTTCCATTTTATGTTAGAAAGGTTAAATTTTAATGAAACTTCTTTCTAAAGATATTTTCAAAGAAAATTTTCATGAAATATATTTCTTTAACATATATTTTTCCCATAAATGTATTTAAAAGAACTATTTATTCATCACTAAACAAAACCCTTTATTTCACTTCACATGGGGTATGTTGTATTGATACCACCCTTAATATGTTTATAGATTTTTTAGGATTGAATATATCCTAAGTTTATATTCACATTCAATTCCTTGATTCTTTTTAATCCCTGTGAAATATTCAATTCCTGATGACCATTTGAAATTGAATTTTCCATAATGATCCATTTCAATTTTTAGGCACATAATTATTTCCTAAGCCATATAAATTTTTTAGACTTTCTTTACATTGATAGATGTTTTAGTTTTGGGTTAAATATTTGAAATCTAAATCCTTTTTTGATAAGGATATTATATAAGGAATATTGATTATTCAATATGAATAATTATTTTCCCGGTTAAGACACATGTGGGAGACCATTTAAGGTAAGCCCTATTGGTTGGATACTGGTCAACAAAATCCCCACGATTCATTAGTAAAATCATGGGATGAAATTTTGTTGAAAAAACACTTCTTTTTTGTAACCAGTATGATATAAACTATCATGTGAAAGGTCTTGAAAGTATAGATAAGTTCGGAAAAACCAAACTGGTTTGTAACCTGTTTGGTAAAAACCATCTTATCAATGGTCTTGATGGTACTAGTTACACATACCTAGGAAACATGGAGTCTAATAGTTAATAATTTCATTAATCCATGATATTTTTCTTTGAAATATCTATGGAAAAATTTAATTTTAGTTTCATTAATTAAATGATTTGTGTTTCAGTTTCTTACCCTATCTTATTTATTATGCCTTATCAAGTTATTTGGAAGTCATGTGTTTCTAGTTATTAATGTTACATATTTTTTATGAACATACATACCATTTTTTTGTTACATGCTATTTGTGATAAGTTATTTACCAAGGCATGATTATTATTCTAATTGAGTTATTATTGCTTCCACTATTAATTACCCTAACAGGGTATTCGAGCTCCCGTTTATTTTTTTTACTTTCCCTAGGAATCCAATAGGATTACTATGAATTATATTTAAGGATATAATTGATGGAATAAAGGTATCATTGAATTTTTTTATATATAAAAAAATTATGATTCAATTATTGTATTAATTAGTTACACAAGAATCAGTTATGTATATGGTTTACCAAGAATACCAAACTCTTAGTCCTTTAGGATTTGATTCGTTATAATCACACAAATGTAATGGTAGTAGACACTGTCTCTGTGCTTTCTAGGTTCGGGTCACAAAATTTGTTATCAATGTAAGTTTGGTAGCAAACTCACAAACTATATTTATGGAAAAATATATTAAATTACATAAAATTATGTTATACATTGGGGGTAGGTATAGAAGAACAACATAATTTTATGTAATAGTAGATATTATGTGGGTATTCTTATGATTAAATCCATGTTTGGATTCTAAAAGTACAAGTGGTTCTTTAAAAAATACACCTAAGAGTAAAAACTCCGATAAGGTGAGTCAGGATGACTAGGCATAACATGGTACACAAATGTGGACCTTACTATAAATCTGTTTTGACACTACTGAGGGATATGTTTAACTTAATTTACATATTTATTACAAATCATTATGATGTATTTAGGAAAATAAAAACCAATGTTTTAGCTAAGGTTTCATAGATTGATAATAATATTTCATGATTCTGAAATCCTAAAAATGATTATATTATTATTTTTCCAAATATAATAATTTATTCTCACACTATGGTTTTTGGTTTTAGGAAAATACCCTCCTCTATAAGATATCATCCAAACCAAAGAGTAACCTATGTGTAAATAAATTGATATGTATTTATGTAATGGGTTGGTATTGAAACCCTTACTTAAAAGGATATTGAGTGATAAACATCATTTGATGGATGCACATCATATTAATTTTGGAAATTATAAAATATTTTTTTTAGAGAAGGAAAAACTCTATACTTGGGGAAAACCAATCAGGTTCAAAAAAGGATGTGGGTATTGAACCCCTGATCAATAGATGATAAGGGTTTCATGCTAACCACTTATTAATGAAATTTCTTGGTTAATATGTTATTTTTTTGTTAAAATAATATATGAATAAATATTAATGATGAACGAATAGTATATTTTTTTAATATTGAATGATTAATTTACAAAACATATAATTTTTGGAAATTATTTAGAGGAAAATAGTAATACATTTAACAATTTTATGGTCTTTAAGATCCAATAGATATTTATTTTAGTGCTTTAGGAATGAAATTAATTTTTGGATACCCATTTCATGAAGTAATGGATAAATTGGAATTTTATCAATGAAAATGAAAAATATGGAATTGTTCACATGAAATTAAACCATAACATTTTAGTAAATTTTTTATATTATTAGTTAGTAATGTGTGTGATCAACATAAGGAAAATAATCTAAAAAAAATTACTTAATTCCTTAAATTTTGTTGAACCAATTATCTTCTAAATCATTACATATTTTTTTTTGTATTTTATGCCCATAACTTTATATAGATAAATCACATGATTGCGATTTATTACCTAAATAACTCTCTATAAATATTCACACATTTAGTCCCTATATTTATCTTTACTTTTCATTAATTTTCTCCAAATTATTGACCTATTATATGTTAGTCCATGTGATGTTTGTACTGACCATTATATTTTTATAAAGGATTTATTATGAGCCATTCCCACAATGTGATATTTTAAAAATAGAAAATATCAATCATTATATCACCAAGACAAAATTTAAATTGCGAGGACAAAATTTAATTAAGCTATGGATAAGGTAACACCCCATAAATCTAAAATATAAACATTTTATTTGATAGCATGTATGAAAGAAAACAACATTAACATAAGGTAATATAATATCTAGATTATTTTTAATATTTTTAATATTAAAAAAATCAATATAATTTATAACTTGAAATTCATGTGACACTGAGTTAGCTTATGTGACATGAAACAGAGAGTTTCTTTCATGGATTGCATTATATGAATGTCGACGCTCCTTTCCGTCACACTGTCTAATGACTGAGAAAGGTAAATACCTTTGTCTAAAGTGATTCATCCATTGAAAAAACATAAAAAATCGACAAAGGTAGGAATAAGGATTTCTTCCCACTTAGGTCGCGCAAGTTTCATCATGGTCGTGCATGTATACTTGCGCACCACATAGTGGTCGGGCAGGTGACTTGCGTTCCCTCTTTGATATTCACCCAGGGTCTTCCCTGGCCTATAAATTTCCTTGTGGGCCCCCCATTTGACGATGGAAAAATTCCAAAAACTCAAATTCAGGCTCCTGGTGCCATGGACTCTTCTGGAAGTCTTCCGAACACTTATAAGGTAATTTCTTACCTAGAATGGAAGCTCATAAGAGGGGAAACAAGGCCTACATGTTGAAACTCATCAATACTTGCGTGCCTAAGTGGCCAGCCCTTAAGGAAAATGGTCACACTTGTGCACCACCTTATCCCTTCAATAAAACTTACATGCCACTCTTTTGGAAGCTTTTAGGGATATACTAAGGGCTTGAGCCATGTCTCACCCCAGTATTACCCTAAGGGTTGACCGTTGTGCAAGTACCCATGTGTCGTGCAAGTTTACTTGCGTGACCAGGACTTGCACGCCCATGCAGGACTTTTGTGCCTCTCTATTTTTGGGTTCCCGTCTTGCCTATTCACTTGATTTCTTCAAATACACCTCTACGTTTCAAGATTTAGCCATCAAAACCCTCCTCAAAGTCAATTATGACGTGGTTCCTTTATTGGCTTCCTTATTTGAAAGGAATTTTGTAGAACATCTCTCAAAACATAGTTATATACATATTTTTTTGTCAGTAAGTATAGATATTTCATTTAATCAACCTCATCTTTTAAAGATGAGAAGATCTTTATCCTGGGCCTCATTCTCAGGAGTAAGTCCCAATCTCAAAATCTCAAATATGTGAATCCTCCATAGGATTAATCCCCAAGTCCCTTGACCTATGCCTCCTTTTTAGGAGTATGCCCAAGTCTTCAAGGCCTTTAATTTTGGGCATCCTCATTTGGAATAAGCCCCAAGTTACCAAAATTAAAATTCCCTTAACTTGGGCCTCCTTCTCAGGAGTAATCCCCAGTAATCAAGAACCTTAACCTGGGCCTCCTTTTCAAGAGTAACCCTCATTCATAATTTCTCTATACCAGTCATAATTTACATTTTATTTGGGATTCCTTCTCAGGAGTAAAACCCAATCATAAGTCCTCTTTAATTTGGGAATCCTTCTCAGGATGAAGTCCTAAATCAAGTATCCAAATCTCCATAAGGCACATATACCTTTATGGACCATGTTCTCGGGTTTCTTCCCTGAAGTAAATCCTAATCTTCATCTATCGAGGCAGTCATACATACATAAGCCCCATATAATTTTTAATAATTTCATCTTTCATGTCACAATTGTATGGTTTTTCCAATACCTCTTGTTTCTCACACCGAGCATGACTCTCGTGAGCTTAGTGTGTAAAAGTAATTATGAAATCTTTCTTTGAGACATAAATCATGTATAAACCTCATACTTCTTTACTCAATCTATGTGGGTTCTGATTCATTTTCTAAAATAAAGGATACATAGGTAGCCCATCTTCGGGTACGATCCCAACTCTGAAATAATCTATGTTCTTCTGAATGATAATAAACATCAAGTGCCCTACTGAGTGGATTTGAAACTAGTATGGTTATCATAATGACCAAGAGATTTGTATATAATGTGTCGAAGGATACCATTGAATTAGAATATCTAATAAATACATATGATTATCTATCAATGAAGAACATAGAATACATATAATAGATTCTCTAAATCTCATTCATACTAATTATTGATTGTTAGATCTAAAGGAAAGATCATTTTCATACATGGTCATTTAATAAGGATACAAGAACATTACATAAATCTATAATGAGAGTCCCAGTGTAGAGAATAATTCCCCTCAAAAAGGTTTGATGAGTCCGACCTCCCATCCTCTCGACCAATTCAAATTCTTAATCCTCATTGGTTCACAACTAATGAGCACCTACCTTTGTAATGTAGGTCCAAATGGATATGGAATCATTGGATGTTTCCTGTTCTATGAAAAAAACTGTTAGAAACTGCATGGAATGTTTTACCTTAAATCAATGAGGTCATACCCATTTCCAGAGGAAACAAAAATGGTGAACCCGATTTGAATCCTTAACCATGTTAAAATGATGTTTTAATTACTTGTTAGGCCCTTATTTAAACTCAATGAGAGGCCCAACAGAGCAATCAATACCATATGTATTCATCCAAAAGATTTATTAGCCAAAATAATCTTTATTATTTATGTTATACCAAACATTCACTATTTTCCAAGTTATTATGCGTTACAGAAATGGATTCTTATAAGTTGACACCTGTGAATACCTCTGCTGTGAGTGCTTTTGCTGCTACTCCTGCTCGATCGGCGTCTGGTCTGAGGACTACATCACCTACACAACATCTTCAATGTTGGGTATCAAATGAACTGGTTAAGGAATACCATTAAAATGTTACCATTACAACTCTGGAGGCTACTCGACAAGATCTGAAAGTCAATAATTCACCCTGGTCGTCCAGACAACGATGATAAGCAATTAAGAATCAGGTGGTGCTAACCACTGTCTCCAACCATTTCATGTTTTTATCCCTGGAATGTAATCACCATTACCTCCCATATTCTAAGTAGGTAAATGAGAAGGTCACCCAAGGCCTTAATTCATGGAAACATGAGTCCTTCCCGAGGGCTCCAAACAAAAATCGCCGCCGGACTCATGCGGCAGTGCACCCTCAACATGATGAGGGTGTCATCTTCAGGTGTTCGGCTCAAGTTCCTCAAACCCCAGAAGGAATGACGAAACACCAGAGGCAACGACTGGTCAAAAGTTAGTATGTTGTTATCTCTACCATCTCTGGAGAAGTCCACCAACCACACATGGTGGAAAGCAACGAGCTGACACACACCCGTTCATTTTAATTCCGTTGTCCTGCTGACTCATCTGGCAGCAACACGCCAATCCTGGTAGGAAATTCCAATGGAGTAATATAGATAGAACATACAACTATTTATAAGTCATCATCTAGTCAACAGGCTCGTCTGACAACATACAATGAAGCCCACCAACCCAATGTGTTGACAACTGGTAAAAAGGCACATACTCCTACTTACACTCATCAATCCTACCAGCAGTCTCGTCTTTCAGTATTGAAGGAAGTTCATCAACCACGTTCGGCGGAGTGAAATCAGTAGGCACATACACCTACCAGTATTCATCAAGCCTACCAACAGTCTCGTTTGGTAGCACCCGGAGATGTCAGTCAGATATCTTCGGTGACAAACAGAAGGAATACTCAACTCTCTGCCCCCACACATGAGTACTGTCAGAATTCACTGACAGGAAAATGAGGACAGTAGTAGAAACATACACCTACTCCAAGCACGGAATGGGAATATATTATTGTTCTGGTAGCTGATGTCACCAAGCATATTTTGTCAATGGTGAAAGAGCAGAAGAAAATCCTTGCTCATATTTTGGATGCCTACCAGGATATTATAACTGCTTCAGCAGCATCACAGGGAAAGAAATTCAAATCTATCGCTACTAGTGGAGTGAAACATCAATAGTTCAATCCATAATAGACACACAACGTTGTTCTAGTCCAAGAGGGTTGTGGGGCATACTCCCCCATATCATACGGACAACCATGTCAGGAACATACACCTAAATTGAGTAGAGATAATCAGCCTAACCACATCCTTTCTCCTGAGAAGTGAAATACACCTGCCCATAATAACAATTTTCTTCAGTAAGTGGTTCCCAAAGTGAGTAAGAAGGCATCTAAGAAAAAGACCCATCCAACACAGTCAATAAATCAAGTGTCAATCTGTAATAAAGCCTTGCTCGATGCTGGAGTTCTTGATTTATTTAGACAATTATCTGATACAACTCAAAATTCTACTCTCTCAGTTCCCAATAGTGGGAACATTAATTCTGAAGGACTGAATTATAAAATTACTCATGAAGGCTTGCTTCATGACAGTTCGTTCGATCATGGAGTATCATCTTGATATGAGAGTCATGATAACCCTCTGCATGGCCAGAAGATGAAGGAGCAAAATGTTTAATCTTTTGTTGTAACCCACCGTGGTGGTCCTCCCCATGATGATGAATTTAGATGTGAAAGTCTTCTCCATAGTAGTAATTCTTATTGCTTGGAAATTTCCCCAATGGAAAATGTAGTGATGAGAAAGACCACTTATCTTGAGGAACTTCCAAATGTGATTCCAGAAATGTCTAATGCTTTAACAATATCAGGTAAAATACTTTCTCAATCAGAAGATATCCCAGGGTGTAGGTCATTCTCCAAACCGCCCCGGAGTCTTGCATTTTCTAGTTTGATAAGTGAATTATCTACCGATCTTGTTTAATATGATGAAGCAACAAGAAAGAACCATATTTGGTCTAAACAAGTAGAATAATATTCATCAAATCATAAAAATGATGTACTGAAAATGAGAAAACAACTAGAGAAATGTGATGTTCCAGTTATGTTTTGGCCTTTGGCTGACACTCAGTATGACATTCCAGAGATGTTGACGGATGATTGTATTCAAGATATTTTTCTCAACATGTGGAAAAAACTTTGTCAATTGAAAAAGAAAATATTACCTTATGATGAATATGAAAATCATTTAAAGATAATAGAAGGGTTACAATGCCAAATTTACTTGGCATCTCTCTCTGTTTCTCAATATCTGAAGGCTGAAATGTAGTAGAGGGCCCCTCAAAATTCATGCCATGGCGCACTAAGAAGATTACACCAGTTAATTTCCAATTCCCCATCTGGTATTCATATCAGGGGATGGGGTGTCCATGGAGCACTAAATTTCACTATACTCTCCAGCCAGCAATGCCCACTAAAAATGGTTTCATGCAATGTTATTTCCCATAGTCGGCCACATCCAATTGGATTTGTTTATAATCAAAGGCTTTCTCAAGAACATGCCTCAACTAGTTCTTCCCAGAATCAGGAATACAAAGAACATTTTGTTAAATTAATTTTGCCTCAAGAAAATGAGAACATTGAATAGGCTTCTCGTTTGGAGCATGAACATCATCAAGTGAATGATGTGTCAGAAATCATCCAACGGTCTTTTGAGAAGGGTGATAAGAGTGGATGCAGGTTAATGCATCCATCCAGTTTCCATAACAAAATCCATAAGATCAAGAGATATTTTAATAATGTCTTAGATATAGCAACTCAAGAACCATCCCAGCTTGCCAGACTGGGGACTCTTTTAACCCATCCCTCAGAATCAACAAAAAGGTTTCGAGGAGTTGACCAGGAACATGAGGAACAACCCCAGTCCACTGGACTAGGGACTTTTTCAAATCCTCAATCTCTTCCTCAGAGAAATTCAGTCATCTCTCGATTAAGGAAGAATCCCCATGAGGAATGAAGATAAAAATTATCAAGAGAATCCCTTCAAATTATGTTTCTTTAAGAAGTTTTTGAGATATCAAATCAGTAAAAGGTAGTGTCTCAACAAGGACATGGAAAAGACAGTATCAGAGAAATGCCGATAAAAGAGATGGAATGCATTATTCATCAATTAATGTCATCAGTTCCTTTGTTTCTAATTCCCTTTATGTGGCTCACTCAGATAGATCATATTAAGACATTCCTGCTAAAGAAGTTGTACACACAGACACCAATAAAGAAGGTATGCGTACAAAAATCAAAGGATTACACAGAATCTAGGTATTATATCAAATAACCAACTTCCCCCTCTCCAAAAGGGTCCAAAAAAGGGAAGAATCCAGTTATATACCCTTCCTCTAGAGAAGGCCAATAACTCTCATTAGAGCAAATAATCAAACAACAAGGAGAAGAGATAAAGGAATTAAAGAGGATGAATGCAGAACTACTTCAATGTAGACTTCCTCCTAAGCGTGCTGGAGTCAGTCAGCCAAGGGAATTTGTTGTGTCTACTGAGATGGATCAAGAGTATCCTTATTTACTAGTACATCCTTAGAGGTATAATCCTATTGGTTATATGCAACAACTGGAAATACTACCATCAGTGGCAGTCCTGGTCGCCACACCTATCCATGCTCCAGTTATTGCACCTGCACAGATCCATTCTCAACCGGATGTTTCTCAAATGTTAATGACTACAATTGAGTCATTAAATGATCGGTTGGAATCTATGGAAGGAAAGCGTGCACCAATTCAACCGGAGAATAGAGCTTACCCTGAATGGGTAGACGCATTTCATGCCCCATCAAATTTTGCAAGTACCACATTCCCAATATTTAATGGTTCTGGAGACCTAGATCAACACTTAACACATTATTTTTCTCATTGCAATCCTATGATGGGAACCCCTTAGCAACAAGAAGCAGTTGAGCTCAGGTGTTTCGTACAGTCATTACAAGGGCCTGCTTTTGTCTGGTATACAAGCTTGCAATCACAGTCAATTACTGGGTGGGAGGATCTTCGTCCACAATTCCTTCATCAATTCAGCTCAATGTTGCCAAAGACAACAATTTTTTAACTTACAAACTATAAGAAAAGTAAGAATGAAAGGGTTTCAGATTTCATTTCACACTGGAAGGGATTAACATATTCCCTAAGCTTAGCACTCCCTCAAGAAGAATTATTGCCAATTTGTGTGGAAAATTTGTGTGATGAGTTGGGCACACCATTGATCCCTGTGAAATACACAGGAGGGTTCCAAGACCTTACTTAAATCGCTCAACAGATTGAATACTCTCATATAAAGACTAAGGATAAAGCTCATGTAATTCAATCAGCTCCAGGAAGGAGAATGGGTAAAGCAGAGACTGCTACAGTTATGCTTAAAGAAGCACATGTACCTGCTTCTACTTCAAGGTCTTAATTTTCTCGAAGAGCTCCACCTCTTGAGCATCAAAAAAAGAGGATGTTTCATAAAGATGATCAAAGAGGTCAAAGAACAAAATAATTTTAGGATTTAAAGAGAAAATTATACTCTTTCCGAAATAAACAAGTTCTTGGTTACATCATTTTGGCTCTGGGAAATAATTTGGTTCAATTACCAAGGGCCAAAAGGCCGAACAAGGAAGGTGATGAAGACCATCCCAACAATTTCCCATTTCATCAGATGTTGGGGCATCCCATTCTGGAGTGTTTTGTCTTCAAAGACCTCCTACAAAAATTGGTGGACTTGACACAAGTCAAATTGAATGGTTCTTCAGCTTAGGTAATATGTGTTACTGCTACAAATCCAGAAGAATAAGGTGAGTGGAAAGAGGTCAAGAACAAAAATGCACAAAAATATGATGATCTAATGGTCAGAAAAACAATTAATCGACCTCATGAAATTTTGCAAACACAATTGAAGAAACCAATTGTGTCTTCTGCCATGAATTCCATAGAAAAACCCTCTTCATCAGAGGGAAAATCCTCAAAGAAACGACATAATTCAAAGAAAGTGGAACAATCTGAATAAGAGGAGATCGTGTCAAAGCCCAAGTTGTCTTTGACTCTTGCAGATTTTATGACATCTACTTCAAATCCTAAACGGGCATTCCCCACCAAAAGACACAGCCTAAATGGGCTAATCAGGTAGAATATTTGTCAGATGAAGAGTTTATCTCTTGTTTTGTTAATATGATTCATTTAACATATCCTTATGCCAGTCATAACTTCAATTTTGACGATCCTGAATTCCATGATTGAAACAGAGGAATTAGAGGGAGTTTGAGAGGTCTGTGATATAGTGGAAGACGTGGATATCCCAGAATCCACTATTCCAATTCTAATCCTGCTAGAACTGTTTATGAAATAGAAACTCATGGTATAGCCCTTCAGTGGGCTCAACAAGAACAAACAAGTTCTTCCACCAATAGCAGATTCAGTCCAAACACAGTAATTGTAACAACCAGAGATTTTATGAAAAATATTCTTTTTAATTTCATTAATGTATTGTTTTGTACGCTACACCAAAAGGAGCTTTCACAACACACATCCTTTACTTGCCTGGCATTATGCGCAATCGCGACCTTCCTCGATAGCGTGTGTAGTACGCAATACCGATTTTCACTAAACAATGATATGCTATTAAAATATTGTTAAAACTAGCCGTTATGAATTGTAATAACCACTTTTTGAAATTTTGTAAACATAATTTTTCAAAATGGACTTCATTTTTGGATTCAGAAGATCGAAATTAGCTTAGGGTGAAATTTTGGTACTTTTTGGCTAACTTTCATTTTCTAATGAATAGTGAAAATTACTAAATTTTAAATTAAAAACAAACTTTTTAATCGAAATAATTAATAGTGATAAATTATTAATTTTAGTGGTTTTAAAGTATATTTAGAATATATTTTTACAATTTTATACAATGTTGGTCATTGGATGTAATTTCACATTTAAACCAGACATAAACAAGTGTCAGTCTTTGGATAGTTATTATCTCTTAAGAACACGCTATATGTTTTCATGATGGGAATTAATTTTTTAAATAAATTAATGCAACTGATATGTTTTAAATTTGGTAATATAGACATAATTTTTGAGTTCAAAATATCAAAGATATCTTAGGCCTAATTTTTTGTATTTTTCTGAAAACATTAAATTTTTGATGAATAGTGAAACCACTAAGTGGTAGTTAAAAAAACTGAATTTAAAATAAAACATAATTTTGCCACTTCTGGGAGTGGAATCTGAAAAATCTGAGGGACACGGTTGATGTCAGTATGTAAAATGTGGTTCAATGAGATGAAAATAATTTTTGGTGAATAGTAACTTTTTACTTTTATTTACCACAGTTAAAAGTAAATAGGGTAATTAAGGGTAAAAATGATATTATTATTACCATAACACATGTTCTAATTCTATTGGATAAGTTTGAATCGACCAAAAACAACATTAGGAAGAAAATATGACCATTTAGTCCCACATGGATTAGATTAGGACATTTATTATAATTTTATTTAAAGAAGGGTTAAATTAGTTATAATCAATGTTTAATAAGAAAATAATTTTCAATATAGGGTTATACATAATATAAATTCGACTATAAATATTCATTAGAAAAATAAAAAGATTTCCTACATAATTATATTTAATTTTTAATTTTTATACTTTAAATAAGTTAATTTATTTATGACACAAAGATGATGCAGTAATTATCGTATTAATAAAATATTGACATAATTGATGTTATAAATACCTAAATAATTTTAATTTAATACTTTTTATGAATTCCGATAATTTTCTAGGTTAATATAAAATTTTAGTATTTATTTAATTAACTTTTTTCGAACTAATAATTCTTTTATGATTTTCACAAAAATCAATTACTAAATAGTGTCAAAATTGACATAAAATAGTTTTTAAAACAAATATTATATTATTAATTGTCATTTTATTCCTAAAAATATAAGGTTTGGCCAAAATACTTAGATAAGGTTATATATATTAATTATAAACAACTTTGGGTTCGTTTTGCTTGTTATAGTATTTTTATTAACTATATAGTATAAGAACACAAGAAGACACAGTAAAAGTAAAATTATTTAACTTAATGTTAAATATAAATGATAAGGTTAAAATAGGAACCTAAACTTGTCTAAATTCTATTGGATGAGAGAAGTTCGACCCACCCCACCTTATCTTTGAAATAAATCAATTTGGAGCTATTAAAAACCGAATAGGTCTTTATAATAAAATAATATTTTTAGTTATTCCAAAGGTGCCCCTCTCCTCCCTTATAAAAGGGCATCTCCTCCCTCTCTTCCTCACACCACATTGAGCCTTCAAACTCGTCCAACCCCTGCCAAATTCTCTTATACACTTCCCTAGAAACATCCTAGAGGTCCTGGTCTTCTTCAAAGACCAATTTTAGTGCCCTAAGAAGAGGACTCAAAGAGGCGCTTCAAAGAAGAGGTAATGTCCGTTACCAATTCTTTCAACTTTATTTCTTCTTCCACTTCTTCTCATTAGGTTGTTTCATTAAGAAGTAGTAACATAAGTATCACTAATATACTTATATTT
Source organism: Viscum album (assembly GCA_963277665.1). Taxonomy (NCBI): domain Eukaryota; kingdom Viridiplantae; phylum Streptophyta; class Magnoliopsida; order Santalales; family Viscaceae; genus Viscum; species Viscum album. The sequence goes on from OY728152.1 coordinate 2,094,640,540, forward strand.
TATTATAAGTAATAAACAACACTATTTCACTATCTATCCATCCTACGGAAAACAAAATCACTGTGCGTTCGTATGTATGGAATACCGTCTCCACGTCGTGGTGTAATCTATTTTCCACCGCCACCTTACATGGATGGGTATAATGGTGTACATAATAACTATATATAATTATTTTAAAGTGATATTTATTCTGAAATAGTATACATACACTCCAATATAATTCCACGATCATGAGAATGATATCATCGCTCGTGCGTACGTACGGACTACCGTCTCCACGACGCGATTAGATTCATTCTCCACATTAACCATTCATGAATGATTATAAAGTATATATAATAAGTAATCATGAATTATATGATATAATAATGATACTATATTTATGTGTGTATATATATATGTCATCTACTTAATTCCATTCAACTCAATAAGGAAACGAAAATAGTGTTCATGCGTACGTACAACAGACAGTCTCCATGAACGGTGTATTTCATTCCATTTACTGATCTATTATATATATGTATATTCTGAAAATATATTATATATAAATCATGTTTTATTTTCTGGAATTATGTAATCATGATCTAAGTAATCATATGAATAATTACAAGTCAAAACACGGACGACAAATGAAACGATTTTACCAAAAACGCTCTTTAACATGGAATTTACAAAAGAACGGGTAAAATAAAGTCATAAGTGAACCATATATGATATAATAACAATGAGTATGATTCTGGAATAAGTACATGACATTATTTAAATAAATATACAGGAGTTTTAGACACTTATGATGCAAATCATACCTAAGGTAAGGGATAATTTTTCAAATCTCATTTTTATCCGAGATTTCTTATTCGTAAGTATTTACTGGGGTTATTTCTATCATCCATGTCCATGTTTTGTAAAAGAGGTTTCATGTATTTTTAAAGTCCTTTTTACAAATTTTTTACTTTTACTACATGGTATGTAAGGAACTTTTCTTTTGTTTACGTTACAAGGTACTTTTTTGACTTTTCCAGCAAAAGTATGAGAAGAATGTTTTTTTTACTTATACGGCACGAACGGATTTTTACGGTTTTATAAAGCCTTATTTTCAGGAAGCTTCCTCCAAAATATTTCATTACTATTTTCAACAAAATCCTTTTCTTTTATAATTGCTTGTCGTTTTGAGAAAAGAAATTGATTTTGAAGAAGAAATGATATTTTCCTCAAGAATTCATTTCAAGTGTTTTATGAAAACCATTTTCCATATAAGATGAAATTATTTCATATGTGTATGTTTCAAGTATAATGTATCTATGATTTACATTGTTTGACCATTATTATGATGAAATATCTGTTTATGTGGATTATGTGATGATTGGATGATGTTTATGAATCCCATTTTATTTATTGGGTTATTATGAATGATTTATTTTTATTTTGTGGAACAAGTAAGAATGATTTCATTATGAGATGGGTGGGACCTATATCTCCCTACAATGCATTGGGTAAAGATTTATATCTCATGAGATAGACATGGATGGAATGGAAAGTTAAACCGGTTCAGTAATATATGACTGGATCGAGGAGTGAACTCGATTCAGAAAGGGACTTTGTCCACTAAGATGGTCTTGGCAGCAATGCCTTGGCTAATATGGAAATCATATCATGTGCTTAATGGTTTCCACAATTACATGTTTTATTCCCATGCTATTTTATCATTCTTAATGTTTCTTTATGATCTATGCCTTACGAACTTCCATGTTTTATGTCTTTGCTCAAGATTTTGATGTTTAAACATTATGTTCATGTTTTTAAGTTCAAATGTATATGGTATGTTTTATTTTATCCATGATTACCCTTACTGATCATTTGAGCTCACCCTTTTTATTTTTTCGTTTCCCCAGGATATAAATAAAGGTTTTAGGTGAGAAAAAAAGGGGAAGATCTTTATGGGAGATGTTGAATATCTTTCACCACGATTAGAAGATTACGTTCCAAGTTTCCAAAGACACTAAACTATTACGGTCCTTGTGTGTCTCTTTTTGTTATGTATTAAGTATTCTTCTAAAGTAATGTAATGTCCATGTACGTTAAGCTCCAGGTCTCTACATTTGGTATCAGAGGAAAGGTTTAGTCAGCCTTTGGAAACAAGGATGTGAAAATGTTAGTGAGATCCCTCGAGGTATTTCTAAGGTATGTCTAGGGATGTCCCTAAGGATAAGTACATGTATCGGATATAGTCCTAGAACTACGGTAATGATCTTAGAATTTAACCTAAGATGTTAGATATTGAGGCTAGTCCCCCTTTACTATGTTGTTTTCTCTAGCATGATTTTTCCCTCTCACAGAATTCTTTTTTTGTTTTAGTTAATGGAGGGAACCAGAAGGAATTTGGTTAACATTGAATCCAATGGACAAATTGGGGACTATGAGCAACAAAATTGTGTAATGCCTAGAGAGAAATATATTGTGATTATGCCGAATTAGTCATCGTGATATATGATTAACAAGGTGAAATTTAGTGGTATGCCTAATTCATCAAATAAGAGGAAGATAGACTACTTTGCATGTTCTCATGTTGAGGAGCATAAAGAAAGGAAGATTGAGATTTATAAATAAGGGAAGAAGAACCTTGAGGAATACCTCAAATGGAGGGACCGCTGTTATCTGTGTGGAGGAAAGGGTCATAGAGTGACAGACTGTTATGGAGTTCAATGTATTATTTGTGGAGAACATGGGCATTACCCAACTCAATGCCCGGACCTAAAAAGTTACTTCTAAATCAAGGAAGGACTTATTCTAGGACAATCATTGAAGAGGATGGATTGATGTTTTTATGTTTTGGTATTCAAGAATAATGTTGTTGAGGTAATTTTATGGTGTATTATAATATTTTTGTATTAGTCTATTGTGGTTTTAAATAATTTTATGGTACCGGTTACCATGAAAAGTGATTCAAATATTTTGGAAAGAAGATGATATGCGCATAATGAAGGGATAAGGAAAAATGAAATGTTTGATAGTATTCATGAGCTCTTGATTAATAGAAGGACTAAGTGATATCATGGTTTGAGTATATAGAATTTTGACGATTTTGGTATGTGGAAATAGTTAACTTTTGACAGCACTCATGTTTTCACTAAGATTCAATGGGTATTCATTTTTTTTCAAGAGAATACATGATTAAGGCTTTCGAACGTTTGGAATGTGACCAACATGACATATCTCATGATATATGGGGATCAACAATGGTATTAACATGCTAGTTGTATGAACTCTTTGGTAATCATTTTCACTATAATATGAGATTGGACAGTAGTATTTTGGATAAACCTAAAGATTGGAATGGATTATATTGGACATAAGTTAGTATTGTTTAAGGATAGAAGTTTCTTTGATATTATTTATGGAATGTTATAGTACTTTAGTTTTAGAAAAAGGACAACCTACAGGATGGGAGATAGCCCATCGTGTCCGACAAGGCTGTGGGAATCAAACCCACAACCAACGTACGACTAGCCTGCATCGCCTAACACTGGCCTACAGGAAGTCCTTGGTTAGTAGAAACTAGTTTTTTTATATTATACAGTATGATATATGAAGTATAAGTCCATTATAGGAACCATATATGATTAATCTCACTATAGATGGACTTATGTATTTTTTTGATAACTTTTCTAACCTTTTGTTTGAGACAGATGGAATGACCCATCATTCTATCACATGATCTGCTAACACATCACGAATGACAAATTCAACTTCATTTATTTAATAGATGAAGTTGAAATTTTCCAAAGAACGACCAACGGTGAGACTATACCAAAATCACCAAAGTATTTCTTCTAATTCAAATTTCATCATCTTTTGGAAAATGATCTTGAAAACCAAAACTGGTGTCCTAGTTCTCTTATATCTGATGAATCAGATGGTACCTTAGATCGTCCCAAATTTATGGCTTTGTGATTACTGGCTTTTCCATAGCCATGTTATCTACCACTCTCCATTAGAATATGATGGTTAGATTTCTCTTTCATATACAAATTTTCACCTAGGTTGAAACCCAGCGATTGGTTTATTTCGGTAACTGTTATATTTCATACATTTGTTTTTAAATATTGGTTTTGGTATTTCTTTTTATGATGTGAGTTTCTATTAAAGAAACTTTCTAGTAGTAAACCATTTATAACCCCGACGAATTTTGAGGGAGAAATTCATTTTAAGGGGGGAAGAATGTAACACCCCAAGATTTTATGAAAAATATTCTTTTTAATATTCATTAATGTCTTGTGTTGTACGCTACACCAAAAGGAGCTTTCACAATAGACATCCTTGACTTTCCTTGCATTACGCGCAATCGCAACCTTCCTCGATAACATGTGTAGTACAAAATACCGAGTTTCACTAAACAACGATATGCTATTAAAATATTATTAAAACTAGCCATTATGAATTGAATTAACCACTTTTTGAAATTTTGTAAATTTTATTTTTCAAAATGGACTTTATTTTTGGATTCGGAATATCAAAATTAGCTTAGGGTGAAATTTTGGTACTTTTCGGCTAACTTTCATTTTCTGATTAATAGTGAAAATTACTAAATTTTAAATTAAAAACATCCTTTTTAATCGAAATAATTAATAGTGATAAATTATTTATTTGAGTGGTTTTAAAGTATATTTAGAATATATTTTTACAATTTGATACAATGTTGGTCATTGGATGTAATTTCACATTTAAACCAGACATAAACAAGTGTTAATCTTTTGATAATTATTATCTCTTAAGAACACGCTATATGTTTTGACGACGGGAATTAATTTTTTAAATTAATTAATGCAACTAATATGTTTTAAATTTGGAAATATAGACATAATTTATGTTTTCATAATATCAAATATAGCTTAGGCCTAATTTTTGATATTTTTCTGAAAACTTTCAATTTTTGATGAATAGTGAAACCACTAAGTGGTAGTTAAAAAACTGAATTCTTCATAAAACATTATTTTACCGCTTATGTGAGTGGAATCTCAAAAATCCTAGAGACTCGGTTGATGTCAGTAAGTAAAATTTGGTTCAATGAGATGAAAATAATATTTGGTGAATAGTAACTTTTTACTTTTATTTACCACGGTTAAAAGTAAATAGGGTAATTAAGGGTAAAAATGATATTATTATTACCCTAAAACATGTTCTAATTCTATTGGATAAGTGTAATTAGAGAAAAAACAACCTTAGGAATAAAATATGACAATTTAGGCCCACTTGGGTTAGATTAGGACATTTATTATTAATTTATTTAAAGAAGGGTTAAAATAGGTAAAATCAATGTTTGATAAGAATATCATTTTTAATATAGGGTTATACATACGATAAATTCAACTATAAATATTAATTATAAATATAAATAGATTTAATACATAATGATATTTTATTTGTAATTTTTATAATTTAAATAAGTTAATTTATTTATGACACAATGATGACGTAGTAATTATCTTATTAATGAAATATTGACATAATATATGTTATAAATACCCAAATAAATGTAATTTGATACATTTTATGAATGAAACTAATTTTCTAGATTAATATGATATGTTATTATTGATTTAATTAACTTTTTTCTAATTAATCATTCTGTTATGATTTTCAAAAAAATCAATTACCAAATAGTGTCAAAATTGGCATAAAATAGTTTTTAAAACAAATATTATATTATTAATTGTTATTTTATTTCTAAAAATCTAATGTTAGGACAAATGACTTAACTAAGGTTATATATATTAATAATAAACAACTTGGGGTTCTTTTGGCTTGTTATAGTTGGTTTATTAACCTTATAGTATAAGAACACAAGAAGACACGGTAAAAGTAAAATTATTTAACTTAATGTTAAATCTAAATTAAAATTTTAAAATAGGAACCTAAAATTGTCTAAATTCTATTTTATGAGATCATTTCGACCCATCCCAACCTTAGATTTCAAATAAATCAATTTTTAGATATTAAAAACCGAATATGACTTTATAATAATATAATATTTTTAGTTATTCCTAAGGTGCCCCTCTTCTCCCTTATGAAAGGGCACCTCCTCCCTCTCTTCCTCACACCACATTGAGCCTTCAAGATCGGAAAAACCCTAAAAAATTCTCTTATAAACTTCCTTAGAAACATCCTAGAGGTCCTGCTCTTCTTCAAAGACCAATTTTAGTGCCCTAAGAAGAGGACTCAAAGAGGCGCTTCAAAGAAGAGGTAATGTCCGTTACCGATTCTTTGAACATTATTTCTTCTTCCACTTATTCTTCTTAGGTTGTTTCATTATGATGTAATAACATCAGTATCAATCATATACTGATATGTTATTATAAGTATGAAACAACCCTATTTCACCATCTATCCATCCTACAAAAAATGAAATCACCGCGTGTGCGTACATACGGAATACCGTCTCCACGCCGTGGTGTAATCTATTTTCCACCACCACCTTATTTGGATGGGTGAAATGGTGTACATAATAACTATATATGATTATTGTAAAGTGATACTGATTCTGAAATAGTATACATACACTCCAATATACTTCCACGATCATGAGAACGATATCATCGCTCGTGCGTACGTAGGGACTACCGTCTCCATGACGCGATGACATTCATTCTCCAAGTTAACTATTCATGAATGATTATAAAGTATATATAATAATTAATCATTAAATATATGACATAATAATGATACTGGATTTATGTGTATATATATATTTCATCTACTTAATTCCATTCAACTCAAAAAGGAAACAAAAACAGCGTTCATGCGAATGTACGGCCTACTGTCTCCATGAACAGTGTATTTCTTTCCATTTAATGATCTGTTAAATATATGTATATTTTGAATATATATTATATATAAATCATGTTTTATATTCTGGAATTATTTAATCATGATCTATGTAATCATATTAATAATTACAAGTCAAAACATGGACGACAAATGAAACTATTTTACCCAAAACGCTATTTAACATGGAATTTAAATAAGAACAGGTAAAATAAAGTCACATGTGAACCATATATGATATCATAACAATGAGTATGATTCTGGAATAAGTCAATGACATTATTTAAATCATTATACATGAGGTTCGGACACTTACGAATCAAATTAGACCTAAGGTAAGGGATAATTTTGCAAATCTCATTTTTATCTGAGATTGCTTATTCGTAAGTATTTACTGGGGTTATTTCTATCATCCATGTCCATATTTTGTAAAAGTATTTTAATATATTATTAAAGTCCTTTTTACCCATTTTTGACTTTTACTACAAGGTATGTAAGGAATTTTTCTTTTGTTCACGTTACAAGGTACTTTTTTGACTTTTCTGGCAAAAGTATGAGAAGAATGTTTTTTTTACTTATACGGCACGAACAGAATTTTACGGTTTTATAAAGCCTTATTTTCATGAAGCTTCCTCCAAAATATTCCATTAATATTTTCAACAATATACTTTTCTTTTAAAATTTCATGACGTTTTGTGAAAAAAAATTGATTTTGAAAAAGAAACGATATTTTCCTCAAGAATTCATTTCAAGTGTTTTATCAAAACCATTTTCCATCTAAGATGAAATTATTTCATATGTGTATGTTTCAAGTATAATGTCTCTAGGATTTACATTGTTTAACCTTTCTTATGATGAAATATCTATTTATGTGGATTATGTGAGGATGGGATGATGTTTATGAAACCCATTTTATTTATTTGGTTATTATGAATGATGTATGTTTATTTAGTGGCAAAAGTAAGAATGATTTCATTAGGAGATGGGTGGGACCTATATCTCCCTCCAATGCATTGGGTAAAGATTTATATCTCATGAGATAGACATGGATGGAATGGCAAGTTAAACCTGTTCAGTAATATAGGACTGGAACGAGGAGTGAACTCGATTCAGAAAGGGACTTTGTCCACTAAGATGGTCTTAGAAGGAATCCCTTGGCTAATATGGAAATCATATCATGTGCTTAACGGTTTCCACAATTACATGTTTTATTCCCATGCTATTTTATCATTCTTAATGTTTCTTTATGATCTATTCCTTACAGACTTCCATGGTTTATGTATTTGCTCAAGCTTTTGATGTTTAAACATTATGTTCATGTTTTTAAGTTCAAATGTATATGGTATGTTTTATTTTATCCATGCATGCCCTTACTGAGCATTTGAGCTCACCCTTTTAATGTTTTCTTTTCCCCAGGATATAAAGAAAGGTTTTAGGTATGAAAAAAGGGGAATATCTTTATGGGAGATGTTGAACATCTTTCAGCAGAATTAGAAGATTACGTTCCATGTTTCCAAAGACAATAAACTATTACGGTCCTTGTGTGTATGTTTTCGTTATGTGTTAAGTATTCTGCTAAAGTAATGTAATGTCCATGTACATTAATCTCTGGTTCTCTACAGTTATTCTGTAGGATCTGTTAGAGGTTCCACCTTCTTCCTCTCTGCAAGTAAATAGTCTTATTTGGTCTAATCATCCAAAGCCAAGAGTATTGCCAACTCCTACCCTGATACCAGATGCATCTACTTCCAAAGCATCAACTTATAAGGTACCTGTGAAACCACATGTTCCTGTTGGTAAACGCAATCCTTTGGATCAAAAGTATGATGTATTGAAACACTTGGACCATGTACCGGCCAAGTTATCAATTTTGGGTGCCTTAAATTTATCAAAGGATCTTTGGGAGGCACTCATTGAGGCTTTGTCAAGTCCTCAGGAATTTTAAACTGAAATTGTTGTGGGTGAAGTCTACCATGTAGAGAATAATCATGTAAAATGTCATGCAATGATATCTTTCACAGATGAAGATGATTACGATATTCTGTATGGTCATATTATACCTTTATACTTATCTGGAAAGGTCAATGGTGTAGACGTCCGAAGAGGTTTCATTGATAATGATTGAGGAGTCAACCTCATCCCCATTCGTACACTTCGTCGATTGGGCCTCACAGAATCTGATTTATCTCCTTCTACATTGATGTTAGAAGGATATGATAAAAATCAACAAGAACCACTAGGCGCGATTACACTCAGAACTCAATTTGGAGATCTTGTATCCAATTCAGATTTCCTGGTTGTTGATCATGACACTGCCTTCATCATCTTGCTTAGAAGACCCTGGCTACATCAACATGTGTCTATCCCTTCATCATACCTTCAATCTCTCAAATATTGTTTCGATGGTCAAATTGGGACACTGTATGGTGATAAAGCACCATTATAAACATTTGAATCTCAATAAATTGAGGTGGAATTCTATCTCATGAGGGGTATGGAGAAATCCACATCGTGAGAGGTTACCAAGGTTAATGCTCCATTTGGTTTGGAATAGATACCCATAAATCCATTTACACATGTGAGTGGAAATTATGTATTGCCTATCAGTCAAATTGACATGATAGATCCAAATAAAAATACTCTTATGGAATCCTCCATAATGTTCATTACAGAAATTAAGCCAGACATCATGGGAGAAATTGGTGATTCACCAAGTAATGAAGAATTCTCAAATGGGGATGTCTTCATTTCATCCGCTGAAATCCAGAAAGTCTATACTTCTCCAACCAGGCCATAAGAAGTTATAGCAATGTCAAAGGTGAACGATGATGTTGATTCTCAATCCATCATCCCCTCTTTATTACCCAAGGAAGACACTTCATCATCAATCGGGTCAGAAATGGAATCTTCTTCAAGATGTTCAAATTTTAATATCTTTTCTGATCATGGAAATTCTACTGCACCATATACTATGCAAGTAGAAACAAAAGAAATAACACATGTTGAATAAGTAGAGGAATATCTCATGGATGCTCCTCTAGAATTTGATGTGGGTATCTCTACCACTGTGGATGAACTCAGAGAAATAAATCTGGGTACAAAAGAAGACCCACACCCCACTTTAATTATTGCGTCCATGACTCTTGATGTCCAAAAAATTTATATTTCATTTCTAATGCAAAATTGAGATATATTTTATTGGAACTATACAGAGATTCCAGGGCTTTATCCTGATGTTTCTACTCATCCTTTGGGTTTTATAGAAGAACATCGAGGATTTAAGAAAGCTGCAAGAAGAACACACCCAACCTATGCTTCCAAAATTGATGATGAAGTGGATAATCTTATCATAGCTAACTTGTTCAGAGAAGATAAATATCTGAACTGGTTGGCTAATATTTTCCCTCTGAAAAATAAGAATGGACAAATTAGAATTTTCATTGATTTCATAGATCTTAATCAGCATTGTCCTAAGGATGATTTTCCAACTTCGATTACAGAACTCTTAATTGATGCAATAGCTAGCTATAAAGAACTTTACTTCATGGATGGATATTCCAGGTATAATAAAATCCAAATGTCTCCAGAAGATGAAGAATCTACAGCCTTTAGATCCCCTCAGGGTGTGTTTTGCTATCAGGTAATACACTTTGGCCTAAAGAATGCAGGCGAAACATATCAGTGTTCCATGCATCGTATCTTAGAACCCTTTTTAGGGATGTTTATTGAATGTTATGTGGTTTATTAGGTTGTTAAATTCATAAAATGTTCTAATCACTTGGAAGATTTAGAATTCATATTCCCCAAACTTCGGCAACATAATTTGAAGATGAAACCCTTAAATTATTTTGGGTTAACCTCAGGAATATTTCTCAGCTTTATTGTACGCCATCGTGGTATCGAAGTCGATCCAGAGTAGACAAAGTCAATCCATGGTATTCCACCTCCTCTTAATTTGAAATAATTGAGAGGACATCAAGGAAACTTAGCCTATATTCGGGGTTTCATCACCAATTTGGCAGGAAATAGTTTAAGCTTTACCAAATTGATGAAGAAGGGAGTCACGTACCAGTGGACTGAAGAATTTCCAGTAGCATTCGACATTCTCAAGAAATATCTCTTGAGTCCACCAGTGTTAATGACAGATATTGAAAGAAGACCACTTATCCTCTATGTGACAGATTTAGAGAGATCATTGGGAACATTTCTTTCTTATAATATTGATGCTGGGAATGAAAACAACCTCAATATCTCAGTCGGACTATGCGTGAAGTAGAAACCCGATATTCAAATATTGACAACTGCTTCCTAGCATTAATCATTGCAGTTCAAAAGTTGAGACACTACCTACAACATCATGAGGTCTAACTGATATCTCGTAACAACCCTCTAAAACTCATCCTTAGTCATCCAATGCTTACAGGATGTCTTGCAATGTAGGAAATTATTTTGAAGCAATTTGATATCCAGTACGTGTCTTAAAAGGCAATAAAGGGCCATGATCTGGCTGATTTCAGTGCTGAACATCCTTTAGCAGAAGATACATCTTTAGATATTGATCTTCCTGATAAAGAAGTCTATTCTATTCAAGATAATATTAAAACATGGGAAATGTAATTTAATGGTTCTTTCAGAAGTCCAACAGTGAATAAAATGGAAGATCCTAAATTCAACAATGTTGGGTTAGAAATTGTGCTTATTTCCCTGGAGAAGGCAGTTCTACCTTATTCATTTTCATTGTTAGGAGGCGGTAAAAATAATGAAGTAGAATATCAAGCTTTCATCGCAGGATTAGAGTTGGTGCTTCAAGAACAAGTGTATCACTTAAAGGTGAAATGTGATTCAGACCTAGTAATCAAACAAGTCAATGTGGATTTTGAAATTAGAAAATAAGAGTCAATCTCTTTGTATGATTGTGTTAGAGAATTAATGGCAGAATTTCCTTCGGAACCGACATTTTCTTATGCCCCATGATCACAAAATGCTCAAGCTGATGCACTGGCTAATATACCCACAGCTCTGGAAGATCCAAATCGGGATGAGACATCTATCAGAATTACCCACCATCGTACAAATTCACCTTATGTTCAAACTAGAACATTGTAAATCAATGAAATTAGTCCCATTCCTAAACCATATGGTCATACTACAGGATAGATGACACCTATTAGGGAATACTTTCCAAATGGAACACTTCTACTTGATAGAACTGGGAAAGAACAAATTTGGTGATGTATGGTCAATTTTACTCTTTATGATAGCCTGGATCACCTAGAGAAAATTATATACAAAATATGTTTTGAAGGATTTACCTTTATATGCATTGATGGTGAAGAGACGATGGCTGCCATGATAGAAGTGTATGCAGGAGTCTGTGGTGCCCATCAGTCGGGACACATACTATCTGATCAAATTCGAAGGCTTGGATACTTTTGGCCTTCAATGATACCAGATTGTGTTGATTTAAAAAAAATTTTCATTCTTTCCATGTATATTCCAACAACATTCATCAACCCCCAGAGTTGCTTCATATAGAAAAATACTCGTGGCAATTTTCTAGATGGAGAATTGATGCAGTAGGACCTTCTCCTTTAGCTACATCCAAGTAATTTAAGTACATTCTTACTGCTACTAACTTCGTTTCCAAATGGGCAGAGGAAATACCTCTCAAAGAAGTCAGTTTTAAAAGCATTTTTAGCTTCATTAAGTCTAACATCATTACCAGATTTGGTTTCCATTATACAATATTGATAGACAATTGAACCAACTTCTGTTCATCCAAGGTGAGGAAGTTGTATCCAGAATACAACATCAAATCCGATCATTCATCTCGGTATCATGCCGCAGACAGTGGCTAGATATAAGATTTCAACAAGACTATTTCAAACATACTGCAAACGATGGTGGATAAATATATGAAATTGTGGCCTGATAAACTATTTCATGCATTATGGGCTTATCGGACCACCACCCGCACTGCAATTTGGTCAACTCCATATTCATTTGTATATGGAATAAAAGTAGTCTTGCCCATTGAGGATCAATTACCCTCACTCAGGGTATCCATTTGTGATCAGTCATCTGTGGATGAACAATCTCAAATGCAATTGGATGAATTGGAATGATTATATGATAAAATATTGCGCACCTTGCACCACTAAGAAGTCTATCAGAAGTGAACAACACGATATTTCAACAAAAATGTTTTTCTTCATTCATTCGTTCAGGGAGAATTGGTATTGGTTCTCAGAACTACAATGATACCAGGAAAGAAACCTCCCAAGTTGGAACAAAAAATGGGAAGGACCTTATTCAATACATAAGGTCTACTCTAATCGATCTTATTCTTTAATCTCCATTGACGGAGAACTCATCACTACTCTAACCAATGCTAGATTATTAAAGAAGTATTTTGTAAAATACAAATACATATCGTCCATGCATATGAACATAAACTAGTTTCACCCTTATCATCCAACATGAAAATAAATTGTTATGTCCTAGCTACATAACATGAAACTGTACAGAAGTCCTTTTCATCCAAAATGACGTTAAACTATGAAAAATTCCCTAATACGTCTAACATGATGTTAAATTGTGTCTTCTTAAGTCTTTAATACATGAAATTAAATTGCACAGTCCCCCATTCGCCCAATATGACATTAGACTGTATTTCCCCAATCGTCTTAGATATAAGACTATAAACTGTACAACACCCTTATTATCCAACATGACGCAAAACTATGTTCATGTCCAACATGACGTTAAACCGTGTCCATATATTTTTCCTACATGACGTTAAACTGTACAAAGTCCCTTTATTCCTACATGACGTTAACTGTATTTTGTCCTTGCTACATGACACTAAACTGTGTAGCACCAATAGTCCACACTGTAAGATATTAAACTACATAATCCCTTCATATGTCCTATATGACATTAAACTATGCACCGTTAAGGTTGTTTCTACCTCTTGTTTCTCACACCGAGTATGACTCACATGAGCTTAGAGTAAGTTTCAAACATAACACCCTCTAGGCCACTAACCATGTGTAAATCCCGACACCATTTTTAGGTTGTTGTCCTCAAAAACAACATGATCACAAATTCATTTCTTTAATTGAACTACGTGGACTTTGATCCTTGCCTTATAGGCTAGGTACATAGGCAAACTCCATAGGTTAAAGCCCAAAAACAATCTTTTCACATCGGTTCACCTCCATCTCATATGACTTTGATATGTGAAGCAGCACCAGAACCAATACTTTTTACATTGGTTCACCACAGTCCATGCATATGACCTTAAACTATTCACAATTTTGTCATGTACGACAATAAACTACAACATTCTTTGATACCCTTACCTGAGAGGGAATTATTATTTATATTGATTTCCAATCATGTTATATTCAAAAGACAATGTGAATATATGGCAATACCTGAACCTTTTATCTTAGGTGAAACCAGCATTGCACTAAATTCCCCTTTTCACCCTTCATATGTACGAACCAAATATGGACAAAGGGTATTTCAAGAACTACGTGCGGCTTGATTCCCATCCTTATGGGATATGTAGGAATGTTCAAGAATCCATCGAATCTGGCCCCAAGTCTTGAGGCCTAACCCCAAATTTCACTTTTAGTCCCTTGGCTGAAATGTCCCTGTGAAAACACACACAGTGTATTCATTATTATGGTCTGAGCTCTATGACCCCAAACTAAGATTTTCTATACTCTCAGCCCACACGACGTTAAACTATATTTCATGAACTACCTATTGCATGATTCCTATCCTTATGGGAAACTTAGTGAAGTCCATCATTTCAATTCAGGACCCAGACACAACATAATTATGTATAGCATTGGTCTGTGTATCTCTACATGAATTGAAAAATGCCCATTTTGATGTTTCATACTCCTAATAAAAAATACATACTGTTCTCCATAATCATTTTCTTGACTTCAGGTCACAAAATGTTTGAAACTTGAGACTTATTTTGCCTTACTATATAGTATGTGCCCTTATGAGGCCATGCATAAATATCCTACATAACAGACATGTTAGCCAAAAGATGTTATTATTTGAATATGCAGCCAATGCCCTTAGGTGGCCCTTCATAATTCAACCCCCTAACAGGATTGTTAAATAATGGTAACTTCATTATTGGGAAGATAACCTCTTTTGTTCTTATTTGTCTTAATGATAATGTGTAGGGATCCACAAAAATATCCATCCTTAACAGATTTGTCTCATACTCATTTTCATGATCTAAAATTATTCAAGTCTATGGTTAATATTTCCCTTCCCTACGTTTGGGTCAGACCTTCGAAGGACTGACATTCATCCAGTTCTTAGACAATCTTGTTTGGAAATATTTTCTCCATATTCATGTACCTCTCTCCATACAGAAAACTCTATCCTTTGGAAAATTTAAATCTCCATAAACTTCCACTGGCTTTTTAGTAGTAGAAAAGTAAATTTCTAAGAGTTCTTCTGCCTGACTATGGTGCACGTGCCCTTAGGGGGCATTGCATAAGTAGTCTACATAATGGACCTATCATCCAAAAGATGCTATTATTTGACTATGCAGCCAATGCCCTTAGGTGACCCTTCATAAATCAACTCCCTAACGGTTTTGTTAAATAGTGGTAACTTAATTCTGGCGAAAAACTTCTTCTAATTAATTTTACACATTTTTCATATCATTCCTTTGATTCAAATTTTCTTAAGTCATTGTTTACATATTTTCCCTCATACTTGAACATGGTAATATGTTTTCAGATAACTTATCAAGGAATTGAGTCAATTTTAATCCATTCGGACAAAGCTATTTCAACCTTAAACATTATCATTTTTATGTCTGACGTGCATGACATTAAACTGCCCACTAAAGACAAGGGAACTCCGAACAAAAGTCAAGTCCTGACTCAATGAACATACATTTAGTATGATTTAGGTAATATTGAGCAATTAAAAGATTAAAAGTTTGTAGGGTTATTTTTATAATCCTATTAAAAATAAAACTACGGTTCCTAAGCCCATTGTCTTAAGTGAAAATTTATAGCAGGTAGCGAAAGGGAATTCATGAAAAAATGATTGAAGATGAAAGTTTTTTACATTGATGCATCAATGTTAGAAGGACATCCCTAGACTGGAGTCTTTTCACTTTTTCAGGAATTAGAAAAGGTTGTCAAAAAAAACATCATTTGATTTACGGCATCCCGGGATTCATCAGCAACCACCTGGAATTCATTCATTCAATCAGATACAATAAGAGATGCAGTGATACCATCTCTTATTGGAACAATTGTAAAAGAATGTTCTTGAGTGCGGTTTGGGAAAATTTTCTGCTGATTAAATAGTTATTTAATTTCTATCCAAGACACTTGGAAGATGGATACATGGATTTGAGAATGGAGCATTGGAAGTAAAGAGCCATTTCGAGAGAGTACTCTTTTCAGATATTGTTTCTAATGTCATGATTGTCTTCTCTCCATCAACTGGTAGCGGAAAACATATCAGCCCATGGTTTGCATTTTCATATCCTCAAGGAAATGGCCTAGAGGAAAAATTTGAATGTTCACACCGTTGTTGTTACTCTTAATTCATAGAATAACCGAAATATAAGAGTAGCAGTGTGACTGCATCTAGAGCATATAATTATTTGCATCTGGAATTTTGACTTCTCGCAGATGACCATAGCCATAAAAGGTAGATAAATACTCCGCGGGAAGTCAAGATGATACTTCTTCAGGTATTTGGCCAAATTAGGAAGAGTGCTGTCGTAGATTGTATATTAATCAAGGCCAATGATGCTCATAATTTCATCAATTCGCTTTCTAGCCAGTTCATCAGTCGTGCCGATTCTCCTGGGAGCCATTTAATATGCACAAAGGATGAATAATTAAATTTTATGTAAGTTTATTTTTCATAAATCTGTGATGAAAAGTTAAAAAATGGCTAAGTAATTAAGGCGTGAATGTCCCAAAGTTGGTGCAAAAGTATAAGTGTGTCACTCATGTTTTTGGAGCACAGGTATCACCGCGCAAGTCCAAATACCTCCACAGCAACGTGACACAAAAGGATGCAGTGGAAAACTGAGTAACTTGCACGGGGAAGGAATCTTGCATGGCGAGAGATTGGAAGAATTCAGATTTGGTGATTTGTGTGAGGAATGACCGCCTATATATAGGCAAGGCGCACCCCTGTGTGTTGAAGCCTACACAGCTCACCCTTGCACTCCATAATTTGCACGCTCAACACTTACACGGTGCATGTTCCTTTGTTTTCTTCTTTACATCCGAGTCACATCCTGTTTTCTTTCGGATCCAACTCTGAATGGGGAATTTTTTTGAAGCTCCTTTCCATCACAAATATTAACTACTGAAAAAGGGAAATACCTTAGTCCAAAGGTATTCATCCTATGAAGAAACATCAAAAATCAAAAAAGGCATGAAGAATGATTTCTTCCCAATTGGGTCATGCAAGTTTCATCATGGTCACACAAGTATACCTGTGCGCTGCATAGTGGTCACATAGGTGACTTGCACGCCCTCTTTGATTTTCGCCCAGGGTCTTCTCTGGCCTATAAATACCCCTTGCGGCCCCCCATTTGACGACAGAAAAATTCCAAAAACTCATATTCGAGCTCACGGTGCCCTAGTATCTTCTGGAAGTCTTCCAAAAACTTCTGAGGTAATTTCTTACCTATAATGGAATCTCTAAAAAGTGAAAACAAGGCCTATGTGTTGAAACTCATCAATCCTTGCGTGCCTAAGTGGCCAGCCCTTAAGGTAAATGATCACACTTATACGCCACCTTATCCCTTCAATAAAACATGTGTGCCACTCTTTTGGAAGCCTTTAGGGATATACTAAGGGCTTGAGCCAAGTCTCCCTCAAGTATTACCCTAAGGTTTGTTCGTCGTGCAAGTACCCATGTGTCGTGCATGTATACTTGCTCGAACAGGACTTCTGTTCCCACACAGGACATGAGCGCCTCTCTCTTTTTTGGTGCCCCTCCTACCAATTCACTTGATTTGTTCAAATCCACCTCTCATTTTCAATATTTAGCCTTCATAACCGTCCTTAAAGTCATTTATGACATGGATTATTTTTTTTCTTCTTTATCTGAACGGAATTCTGTGGAACATCTCTCAAAACCTAGTGATTTACATATCTTTATGTCACTAAGGCTAGAGATTTCATTCATTCAACCTCATCCTTTAAAGATGAGAGGATCTTTAACCTGGGCCTCCTTATCAAGAGTAAGTCGCAATCTCAAAATCTCAAATATGGGAATCCTCCTTAGGAGTAAGCCCCAAGTCCCCTAACCTGGGACTCCTTTTCAGGAGTAATCCCCAGTCGTCATGTTCCCTTCATTTTAGGCATCCTCCTTAGTAATAATCCCCAAGTTCCCAAAATTCAAATTCCCTTAAGCTGGGCCTCCTTCTCATGAGTAAGCCCCAGTTCTCAAGTCCCATAACCTGGGCCTCCTTCTCATGAGTAACCCCCAGTCATAATTTCTCTTAACCAGTCTTAATTTAATTTTGATTTGGGATTCCTTCTCCGGAGTAAAACCCAATCATAAGTCCTCTCTAATTTGGGCATCCTTCTCATGATTAAGTCCAAAATTAAGTATCAAAATCTCCATAAAGCACATATTCCTTTATGGAACTTTTTCTCAGTTTTCTTCACTAATGGAAATTCCAATCTTCATATATCTGGGTAGTCATACATACATATGCCGCACATCATTTCTTATAATTTCATCTTTCATGGCACAATTGTCTATTTTTACCAATACCTATTGTTTCTCACACTGACCATAGCTCACAAGAGCTTAGAGTGTAAATGTAATTATGACCTCTTTCATTGAGCCCTCAATCATGCATAAACCTCCTACATCTTTTCTCGAACTATGTGGGTTCTGATTCCTTTCTAAAACAAAGGATACACAGTTAGTCCATCTGTGGGTACAATCCCAACTCTGAAATAATATATGTCATTCTGAATGACAATAATCTTCAAGTACCCTATTGAGTGGCTTTAAAACCAGTGTGGTTATCATAATGACCAATATATTTATATATAATTTGTCAAAGGATACCATTGACTAAGAATCTCTAGCAAATACAGATGATTCTCTATCGATGAAGAACCTCAAATACATATAAAAGATTCTAAAAATCTCATTCATAATAATTATTGATTGTCAGATCTAAGGGAAAGCTCATTTTCATACTTGGTAATTTAATAAGGATTCAGAAACATAACATAAATATATAAAGAGAGTCCTCGAGTAGAAAATAATTCCCCTAAAAAAGGTGTGATGTGTCTGACCTTCCATCCCCTCCACCAATGCAAATTCTTAACTCTCATTATTTCACAACTAATGAGCACCTACCTTTGGAAAGTAGGTCCAAATGGATTTCGAATCATTGGATGTTTCTGGTTCTATGAATGAACCCGTTAGAAACTGCTTGTAATGTTTGAAACTTAAATCAATGAGGTCATCCCCATTTTCAGAGGAAACAATGAACTACTGAGTTTTACAAAAAAAGACATTACTAAAATATAATTATATATTATTAGAAGATATATTCAAGCTGTTATGAATAATAATGATTGAAATATTAAAATATGTGGTTTATAGAAAATATGAATGTAATTTATAAGAAAATAATTAATTTGAAATGAATATAATAACCAATTGAATATAAAGGAAATGTTTTTATAGAGAACTATTTTTTATGCTCACAATGTTCTTTTATCCTAAAATATTAAATTACAATTAGTGAGGGAAATTAATTTAGTTTAAATTTTATATGTTCTATAAAATATTTGTGATATCCACCCAATATATTTGATAAATATAAGATAATAAAAAACCAAATTTAAAATATTAAATACCATATTTTTTAAGGCATTTGTACCACCTTTTAATGGAAACCCAATTTTAAATTTTTAAGGAACTATCATTAATATTATCTGTAAAACTAAAATTAAGTATTTAATTAAAAATATAAAAATTATATTAGGGTGAATTTTTGGAATTTTTTTGTAAAGTTTCATTTTTTAATAAATTGTTTAAAATTATGAATTTTAGTTCAAAACATCATTTACATCTAATTTCTTTATAAGGTTATGAAAAATTTTAAATTGGTTTTTAATGTTTAAATGGATAAAAAAGTTCAAATATTCTAATTTAGTTCATTATAACCAAATTAACTTTGAAATGAATAAAAAAATATAGAAAAATTAAATCCTTTTTATATTAAAATATTCATTTTCATCCAGTTTATGTGATTCAGTTAAAATTAATTTATACAACATCTATGACTGAAATTTGAAAAAATGTATTAAAAATGTGAAATAAGAATAATTGATAATTTATAATAAGTTAAAATAATTTTTTTAACTAAAATTATTATCAAATTTAATTTAAATTAATTACATCAATGAAGGTGAAAATAAGATTAATAATCGACTAAACAATAATTTTAAGGGCCCAAATGACCTACATACTTATCCAAGAGCCATACGATGATAATATTTCAACTGTATACTACATTGGAACAAATTTTATATATTATTGGGTTAAATTTCAATGGGACGAATTTGGGTGGAATTCCCTTTCCCAAAATTTACAAGAGTGCCACCCCTCATCAACTATAAAAAGACGTCATCTCCTCCCACATCGTCAGACATCTAAAGACACTTTGAATAGACCAAAATCTACCCAAATGGATCCTCATTGTAACATCAATAGTAAGTAAATAATTATATATTTTCATATCTATTTATATTTATGAATTAGATAGTGTTTTAGAGACATAAAATGAGAATAAATACAATCTTAAGCATATAATACTCTAATATTTTTTAAACGATTATTTTACTTCCTTTTGATGGAAAAACATTTTTAAATCAATATTTGTTTTGAAATTTTATAAGATTTATTTGTCAAAATAAACTTATTCTTTAGAATTGGGACATTTATATTTACTTTGGATAAATTTTGGGTATTTTTCTAACAATGTTCATTTTATAATGAATACTGAAAAATATTGCATTTTACTTCAAAACTAATTTTTCATCTAATTTAATTATATTGATAGATTATCTTTTTAATTGGTTTCAAATTTTAATTAAATTTTTTTATAATTAAATCCAATTTTGTTCTTTGAAATTAATTTCACTTTGGAATTGGGAATAAACTAGTGTCAATCTTTTGATATATATTGATTCAAAAAAACACGATATTTGTTTTGACAACATGAATTATTTTAAAATTAATTACTGCAATTTCTGTTTTTGGAATTTGGTAAAATGGATTCAATATTTGTAATCATAAGTTCCAAATTATGTAATTAAGACTCTTTGGTTTTTGGACATTATGAATAGTAACGTCGGTAATTATCTTTAATTATCGTGATTAATTAGTAATAGGGTAGTTTAGGGTAAACAAATAATTTCATAATAATATAAAATTACCCCAACATGTTCCTTAAATCTACTGGATGTTTCATGGCTGACCATGGGATGCCTTTTTCCAACTTTGGGTCCCCATGTAATCACTTTTGTGTGATAGTGACATTTTTTCATTTTTATTTTTAAAGAAAAGAAAATATAACAAATGTATGCAACACCTAAGTAAAACAATTTAACTTTTGTATACATAAATGATCTCTCAGACTATAAATAGTCATTGGAATGATAAAAATATATCCTACATCATGTTAGTTTATTTATAATTTTTAGGCATTAAATAAATAAATTTATTTGTGACATCGGGATGATGTAGTGATTACCTCATTAATGAACGATTTAAATAAAATGAAAAGATAATGTAAAATATAAGACATACACTTGTCAAAATCCTATTGGAAGGGTGGATTTCGAAACCTTATCACCTTATCCTCGAAATATATCATTGTAGGACAATTAAAATCCGAAAATCATTTCATAATAAAGTAACATTTCATGACCCTCCAAGAGTGACCCTCCTCCCTCTTATAAAAGGCCCCCACCTCTACCCCCTTACTCACACCTCTCAAGCCATTGTATTGGCCAAAATTGGCTCATTTAATCTCTCCACATCCCTATCTTTATCCAAGAAGCCTTACCTTATGCAGAAATCTCTTAAAGAAACCCTTTTGGTTCAAACCAAGGGGAGTTACCTGATGTAAATATAATGTCTTCTCTTATGTCCTTCAGTTTTATTTTTCCTCTCCAACCACCTAAAATCTTTTTATTCATTTTTTAAAAAAACCAGTATATTTAATATACTATTATGTTTTTATGATATGTATTTGATTTACACTTACACACACCTCTGTCTAATGGTTAAAGAACATTCTGTTTCTGTGAGTGGCGAATTACTGCCTCACGAAATGATGATTGTTCAATCTTCTTTTAACACCTTTCATGGTGGCTATTAAGATGAAAATAAATCTATATATGATATATAATATGTTTATTTTTTCCTTATGATTATTATTTTTTCATTTATGGCATACCTTTATGGTTTCCATTATGGGTAAACGTGATAATTTCATTTTAGGAAATGTGGACTACCGCCCCCTCAAAGTGATTTGAATAGTTAATGCCATATGTGGGATGTATAAAGGATGGAGTTAATGATATTATATATTATATTATAATGGAATTATAATATACCTTTATATCATTACGATTTCATTCCATTACATATGTAATAGAAATGAAAGTAGCGTTCATGCGTGTGTACGACTTACCGTCTCCATGATCGGTGCATTTCATTTCATACCTCTAAATGTTATGCAATATTATAAATTCATGTATATACAGGATATATATGATATATATGATATCTATATAATGAATATAATGGATATTTTACTTCATGAAAAACTTTTAATTATAAGAAGTTTATTATTGGCCCAAGTACCAAAGATCAACAAAACGACTATTATTAATATAAATAATTATATAATGATCATAACATGGTAATAAGTGATATAAAAGGAATAGTTAACTTGAAAAAGGTTCTTAAGTGAGTAAAAATTAACTCTAGTTTATTATTCAGGAGATTCAAGAATGATCGATTCAGGTCAGACATGAGGTAAGGGACTTCGTCTCAATCTCCTTTCAATGAGGCATATTTTGATCAAATACAAGACATATTTTATTCGCTGTATAAACACCTTTTAGTTTTCATTTAATTAAAAGGGAATATTTATATATGTAGCATTTTACTAAATGTCCAAAAGGAATTTTTATTTTAACATACACGGGGACAACATCCTTTTCCGCCGCTGCGAGTACCACTTGATCTTTGGCTTCATTAACAAGCCGTAATGTTTTTAAAAGAAAATAAATACCATATAATATTTTATTATTTTTATATAGAAAATGGTTTTGATAATTTTTTTGATTATATCAATGTGTTGTATTGATATCTTGTGATTGAAATGTGGGAATTTTATGTTTCCTTTATGCATGTTTTATGTGATATGATTATGTTATGGTTCTTGGGTATTGTTTATGAAGATGGGTGGTCACATGATAAACTAAGGGTGGGTGAGCCCGGGATATCTCTACAATTCATTGGGTAATGTGATGTTGTAAAACGCTAAGATTTCTCCAATGATAGTTAGGGAATATACTTTGATGAGTATTCCGAAGGAAACCATGAGGGTTACTCCCTACGTAAGAATGTTATGACTGCCTCAAGTTACCTTTATGTCTTATGATTTATATGGGTTATTCATAATTATTATGATTTCATGAGGTAAGTTAAAGTACTTATGTTTATGATTAAAGTATGATTTCAATGATTCTTATGTATACATGGGCTATGTTTTTCAATCCGTATTTTTATATCCCTTACTGAGCTTTTTTATGTTCATCCGAAGTTTTTGAAATGTTTTTCATAGGTCAAGGGAAAGGTAGATGATGTGATGATCGTGTCGAGGAATTGTCAAGAACGAATCCATGTTTTATATTAAATTTGTTTCCTTTAATGGATAAAATGAATAGTGTATTTTATGTAACCACCTTGTTTAAATGTGGAATACAATTCATGATTTATGATATAATTCTCTAAAACTCTAAACCTGAAAAGATCCTCAATGTGTATTCTTGTAATTACTCATGATTAAGAAATTTTTAAGTTTGGGGCCTTATAGTTGGTATCAGAGGGAGGTTTAGACAACTTTAGGAGTTAGAAAATTATTAAATTCATGTACGTTAATTAAGTTATGGTACGATTAAAATGATATAGAATTTAAATATTATCATGTTGCTTCACCTATGATATTTCTGTGTTGAGAATGGTTTTTTCATAGAGGAGACCTGGAAGTTGTGATGGGAAATCATACAGATGTAAATGACCTTCCAAATCAACATCCTGATATGGTCAGAATCAGAATTGAACAGTTTGTTGCAGTAATGGCTCAGCTGGCTCAGGTTAAAAATGTTGGCTATTTTATTGATGATATTTTGGTATATTACAAAATTAAGGAGGAACATGAAATTCAATTAAGGGTTATCTTGAAAACCTTAAAAGAAAATAAAATGTATGGAAAATTAAGCAAGTGTGAGTTTTGGTTATGACAAATTTCGTTCCATGGTCACATTGTATCAAGAAAAGGCATAACTGTTGATCATGCTAAAACAAAAGATGTTGAAGAATGGCCAAGACCCACAAATATAACTGAGATCTGTAGTTTTCTTGGTTTTGTAGGTTATTACCGGAGGTTTTTTGAAAAATTTTCACGGTTATCTAGTCCTATGACTAAGTTAACATGAAAATGTGATAAGATTAATATGGACAAAATAATTTCATGATTGTTTTCCGGAATGGAAAAGAAGATTTTTGAATGATAAAGTTTTGGCACTTCCTTCCATAATGGTGTGTTTTTTATCTATGGTGATTCTTCATTGAAGGAACATGGTTGTTTCCTTATGCAGAATGATTAGGTAGTTGCTTATGCTTCACGTCAGCTGAAAACTCATTAGTTAAATTACCCAAAAAATGATTTGGAATTAGCTACTGTTGTTTTTTCTCTAAAAATTTGGAGGCATCATTTGTATGGAGTAATGTGTTAGATATATACTGATCTTAAAATATTAGTGTATATATCCACTCATAATGAATTGAACATGAGATAGAAGAGATGGCTGGAATTAATCAATGATTCTGATTTTACAATTCATTACAATCTAGGAAAACTAAATAAACTGGATGATTCTTTGAGTCGAAAAAGTAATGCTTCATTAACCATGCTACATTTGGAATGAGATCCTTTGGCCTTTGATTTGATAAACATTGGAATAGAAGTTATTGGTGTAGGAAGTTCTTCTGTTTTGATTCAGGTGTTAGTGAGATCATCTCTATCAGAACGAATTAAGCAAGCGCAGAAGAAAGACAGTGGGTTGCAGAAAAAGGTAGTGCTTGTTCAGAAGGGTATGTTGCATGAATTTAACATTGATAATGATTTTTTTTGGAGGTTTGGGAAGAGATTGTGTGTTCCTTTTGATTCATAGTGAAAGAGAGATTTGTTATGTGAAGCTCATAGTTCCTCATTTTTAGTTCATCCTGGTAGTACTAAGATGTAAAGAGATCTTCCGGAGTATTACTAGTGAGATGGAATGAAAAGAGATATTTCTAATTTTACTATGAAGTGTTTGACTTGTCAATAGTTTAATGCAGAGCGGTAGTTACCAAAAGGGAGGCTTCAACCTTTACCAGTGCCAGAGTGGAAAAGGGAGAATATATCCATGGACTCCTTTGTGGGATTACCGAAGACACCTCGAGGTAATAATGAAATCTGTGTTATTGTTGATCACTTTACTAAATCTGCTCATTTCATTTCTATACGAGATAATTTTTTCTAAGATTAACATTATCATTTGTATCTTAATGAGATAGTAAAGTTACATAGATTTCTCCACTCCATTGTCTCTGATCGTGATCCTAGGGTTACTTCTAACTTTTGGAAAGGCCTTCAGAAGTCATTGGGTACTAAATTAATTTTTTGTACAAATTTTCATCCTCAATTAGATGGGCAGTTAGAATGAACAATTCATACATTGGAGGATATTCTATGTGCTTGTTCTATGGATTATTAGGGATTTTGGGACTAACATTTTTCTTTGGTTGAGTTTTCTGATAATAACAGTTTTCATTCTAGTATTCAGATGACAAAATTTGAGGCATTATTTGGGAAGCGGTGTCGAACTACTTCTTTTTGTGATGAAGTAGCATAAAGAAAGTTGATGGGACTAGAATTGGCAGAAGAGTTTGCAGAAAAAGTTTATCTAATATATAAACACATGAGAGAATCTCAGATCAGGTAGAAAATTTATGCAGACAACAGAAGCAAGGATCTCTCTTTTGAGGTAGGTTATCATGTCTTCCTCAAAGTTTCACCATGGAAGAGTGTGATGAGATTTTGTTAGAAAGGAAAGGTGAGTCCAAGGTTCATTGAAACATATGAAATTCTGGAGAGAGTTAGATAAATTTCATATTGAGTGTCATTACCTCTGAGTTTATCTTAGGTACATAATGTTTTTCATGTTTCAATGTTAAGGAAGTACATGCCAGATCCATCTCATGTTTTGAGTGTAGAGGTAGTTTAGTTGGAAGAGACTCTATATTATGAGGAACTATCGATAAATATTCTTGACCACAGGGAGCAAGTATTGATGAATAAACTGATTTATCAAGTAAATGTTTTGTGGAAAAACCACATGATTGAAGAGGCAACATGGTAATAAGAAAATACAATGAGGGATAAATACCCCCAATTATTCGATAAGTAAATAAATTACGGGGATGCAATTTTGTAAAGGGGGGAAGGATGTAACATCCGAACTAGTAAAGAATTATGTATTTTCATATCTATGTCTATTTAGGAATTAGATAGTGTTCTAAATGCTTAAAATTAGAATAAATCCAATCTTAAGCATAGAATACTCTAATATTTTTTAAAAGATTGTTTTACTCCATTTTGATAGAAAACCATTTTTAAATCAAAATTTTGACAATTTGATAAGCTTTATTTGTCAAAAAAAACTTATTCATTAAAATTGGGACATTGAAATTTATATTGGATATTTTGTTTGTATTTTTCTGACAATTTTCATTCTTTAATGAATAGTGAAAAATACTGCATTTTACTTCAAAACTACTTTTTCATCTTATTTAATTATATAGTTAGATTATGTTTTTAATTGGTTTTAAAAATTAATTATAATATATTTTTACCATTTAATCAAATGATGGTCTTTGAAATTTATTTCACTTTTGAATTGGGCATAAACAAGTGTCAAACTTTTTATAGATATTATTTCAAAAAAACCCGCAATTTGTTTTGACAACATGAATTATTTTTAAATTAATTACTGCAATTTATGTGACTGGAATTTTATAAAATAGAATCCATATTTTGAATCAGAAGGTCCAAATTATGTAATTAAGACTCTTTTGTTTCTGTACATTATGACTAGTAACGACGATAACTATCTTTAATTATCGTGATTAATTAGTAATCAGGTAGTTAAGGGTAATAAAATAATATCATAATAATATAAAATGACCCCAACATGTGACTTAATGATACTGGTTGTGTCAGGGATGACCATGGGATGCCTTTTTCCAAATTTGGGACCCCATGGAATAACTTTTGTATGATAGTTACATTTTATCATTTTTTTAAGAAAGGAAAATTTTACAAAAGTATGTAACACCTAATTAAAAAAAATTTAATTTTGTCTACATAAATTATATATTAGACTATAAATATTAATTGGAAATATAAAAGTATTTACTACATCATGGTATTTTTTTATAATTTTTAGACATTAAATAAATAAATTTATTTGTGACACAACGATGATGTAGTGATTACCTCATTAATGAACGATTTAAATAAAATGGAAATAAATGTCAAATATAAGACATAAGCTTGTCAAAAACCTATTGGATGGGTGGATTTATAACCCTTATAACCTTATACTCAAAATATATCATTTTGGGCCCTTTAAAATACAAAAATTATTTTATAATAAAGTAACATTTCATGACCTTCCCAGACTGCCCCTCCTCCCTCTTATAAAAGGCCCCCACCTCTACCCGCTTACACACACCTATAAAGACATTATATAGGATATAATATGATCATTTTATCTCTACAAATCCCTCTATTCATACTATAAGCCTTAACATAGGCAGAAATCTCATCAGGGAAAACTTTCTGTTCAAACCAAGGGGAGTTACACGATTTAAAGGTAATGTCTTCTCTTATGTCCTTTTGTTTTATTTTTCTTCTCCAAACCCCTAAACACTTTTTATTACTTTATTTTGCAACAACATAAGTATCTTAAATATACTAGTATGTTTTTATGATAAGTATTTTATTTACAAATATAGACACCTCCGTCTAATGGTTAAAGAACATACTGTTTCTATGAGTGGCGAATTACTGCCTCACGAAATGATGATTGTTCAATCTTCTTTTAACATATTTCATGGTGGCCATTAAGATGTCACTAAATTCATATATGATATATATTAAGTTTATTTTTTCCTTATTAATATTTATTTTTCATTTATGGCATACATTTATGGTTTCCATTATGTGTAAACACGATAATTTCATTTTAGGAAGTGTTGACTACCGCCCCCTCAAAGTGATTTGAATCGTTAATGACATATGTGGGATGTATAAAGGATGGATATAATGATTTTATATATGAAATTATAATGTAATTATAATATACATTTATATAATTATTATTTCATTACATTAAATATGAAATAGAAATGAATGTAGCGTTCATGCGTACGTACAGCTTACCGTCTCCATGAACTGTGCATTTCATTTCTTACCTCTAAATGTTATGTAATATTATAAATGCATGTATATACTGGATATATATGATATATATGATATCTATTTAACTAATATAATGGATATTTCACCAAATGAACAAATTGTAATTATAAGATGTTTTTTTTGCCTCAAGTATCAAAGAGCGACAAAACGACTGTTATTAACTTATATAATTACATAATGTTCTTAACATGGTAAAATGTGATATAAAAGTAATAATGAACTTGAAAAAGGTTCCTAATCAAGTATAAATTAAATCTAGTTTATTATTTAGGAGATTAATGAATGATTGAGTCGTGTCAGACATGAGATAAGGGACTTCGTCTCAATCTCCTTTCATTGAGGCATATTTTGTTCTAATACAAGACATTCTTCTATACACTATATAAACACCTTTGAAATTTAATTTCATTCAAATGGAATCTTTTTATTCAAAGAGTTTTACTAAACGTCAAAAAGGAATGTTTTTTAACATACGCGTTGACAACGTCATTTTCCACCGCCGTGAGTACTACTTGATCTTTGGCTTCCTTAACATGCCTTAATGTTTTTAAAAGAAAATAAATACCATATACTATTTTATGTATTTTGGTATTGAAAATGGTTTTGATAATATTTTGATTATATCAATGTGTTGTATTGATATCTTGTGATTGAAATGTGGAAATGTTATGTTTTCTTTATGCATGTTTTATGTGATACGATTATATTATGGTTCTTGGGCATTGTTTATGAAGAAAGGTGGTTCCGTGATAAACTAAGGGTTTGTGAGCCCATGATAGATCTCCAATACATTGGGTAATGTGAAGTAGTTAAATGCTAAGGATTATCCAATGAGATTTAGGGAATATACTGTGATGGGTATTCCGAACGTAACCATGAGGGTTACTCCCTATATAAGAATGTTATGAATGCCTCAAGTTACCTTTATGTCTTATGATTTATATTGGTTATTCATAATTATTATGATTTCATGTGGTATGTTAAAGTGCTTATGATTATGAGTAAATTATTATTTCAATGATTCTTATGTATACATGGGCTAAGGTTTTCTTTCCGTATTTTTATTTCCCTTACTGATATTTTTATGCTCATCCCATGTTTTTGAAATGTTTTTCACAGGACAAGGGAATAGTACATGATATAATGATAGTGTTGAGGAATTGCCAATAAAGAATCCATTTTTTATTTTAAATAAGTTTCCATAATGGGAGAAAATGAATACTATCTTTTATGTAACCACCTTGTTTAAAAGTGGAATGTATTGCATGATTTATGATATAATTCTCTAAAATCTAAACCTGAAAATATCCTCAATGTGTATTCTTTTAATTACTCAAGATTAAGTAATTTTTAAGGATGGGGCCTTATACTCATTATCTCCCTCCTCATCCTATATTCCTCACCTTTGAATGAAATCCATGAATGAAATCCCTTTGGTTAAATCCAAAAAAGGTTTCCTGATGAAGAGGTAACATCTTTCCTTAAGGTCTTTAGTTTTATTTCCATAATAAACCCTCACGAACTCTTATTATTCCATTATTAATAACAAAATAGTATAATAAATATTCCAAGATATTTTATGATATTTTTTCTACCTACACTCACTCTCACATCAATATAATGGGTAACAAAAATACTATTTTTGTTAACGGTGAAATAATGCCTCATGAAACAATGATTGTTCATTCTTACATTGCTGCCTATCATGGTGGTAATTATGGGAGATACTCTATAAATAAATATATATATATGATATTTATAATTTTGGTGTGATTTTTAACTATTTTATAACACATACCTCTATAAATTACATTTTTTTAAATATGATAACATAGTTTGTGGAAGTGTGGACTACCACCTCCTTAAAGCGACGTGATTTGTTCTATCTATAAATGGAACGTTTTAAAGGATGATTTTAATAAAACTATGTAACATATATGACATATATTTTATAATGGAATAATATCATAAATAAGTATCATTTACTTTTCATTATTTTAAATTGAAAAAGTAATGGAAATAGTGTTAATGTGTACATATGGCCTATGCTCAATATGAAAGGTGCACTTCATTTATTATATCCAAATATAATGGAAATGTACCAAATATATTTGTAAATTTATTTATGTATTAAAATATTTCTTTGAGTAAATCATGATCAAATTAAGATGAATGAAAACTGACAAGTCAAAAAATAATTGACAAAACTAAGCAATTAACACACGAAAATGTTAAAATAACAATTGAGTGTTAAAAAATGGGTTATAAAATAATATACTCAGATACTATATTATATTATAAAAATGATTATGGTTCTTTTATAATATAGAGGGTTATTTTAAAGAACTTCATCTGATGATAAATACAACACAACAAAAAAGGACGGTTAAGGTAAAATATTTTTATCTCACTTTTTTCATTTATGAGATAAAATTCATGTTAAACATTTACTTATTTTTTGTGGTGTATCTACTTCCAATTTTGATATAATATATCATGAATTATTTTATCTTCATGGTACATAGAACATTAATTTAATATTATTCCTTCATCAGGAACATGATTTGATTTTTTAATGTATTTTGGGACAATTTATAATGTTTAATGATTATTTTTTGAAAGAAAAATACTAATCATCTTTCATTTGTATTTACATTAAAGGAAATTATGTGACCGTTGTTTGATAAAAGAATTTATTTTATTCAAATATAGTTATTCATGACCATTTTAATGTTTTAGTACAATTTTCCCACTCTTTGGTAGTCAAAATGATTTAAAAAATGTTTTCTTAGAAAAATGAATTAATTTAATTCTTTACTTGGAAAACTGGTTTACTTCTAAAAACAATTTTTTATTAAAATAATTTCAAAATTGATTTTAAAATTTTAAAATTCATTTGGTAAATATATTTTTTACCCATTTTGTTTGTTACCTATTTTTTTATGTCATAATATTTCCACTTTCTGAACAAGGAATTTTTCTTTCTTTTTAGCATTTATAATGAATGTTTTGTTACCTCATAAAAAATGTACTGATTTACCCAAAATCATTTAATTGAATATTACATTGCATGATTAAGTTTTTAAATATAAAATAATTTTTTTTAAAAGTTAATTTCAATGAAATAGTTTTTAAAAGGTTTATAAATGGAAACATTCCTCAGGATTTTTTTAAAATATCACCTTATCCTTCAATGAAAACAACCCTTTAATTTACTCTATATGGGTTTTGTTGTATTGATACAATCATTAATCATCTTATGGATAGAGTATGGTATATTTTTCCCAAGAAAATATTCAAATTAAATTATTTTATTCATTTTATTACCCTTCAAATATTCAATTTCCATTGAACATATGACACTAACGTTTTCCCAAATATAAATATCATTTTCATGGATTTTATTATTGCCTAATCCACATGCCATTTTACATATTGTGTTAACTTTGAAATTTATTTGATCATTTTGTTAAATATTAATAAAATCATATCCTTTATTTAATAAGGATATATGATAAGGATTATTTTTCACTCCATATGAGAAATTCATTGGATAGCTATGTGATGGGTTGTGTATCATTTAAGGTAAGCCCTATGGGTTGGTGATCAGTTAATGAAAGACACGCGGTGCATCAGTAGTGTCATGGAATGATAGTAGGTTATGAAACCCCATCACATTTGTAACCGGTATGTTATAAAAATTATTTTGAAAGGTTTTGATGGAGGAGACAAGGTTGAACAACCCATATCAGTTTGTACCCAATTTGTTATAAATCGTCTTATAAAAGGTCTTAACAATAATGGTTCCATGTTTCTTGGAAACATGGTTTCCAATAATTAATCATTTCACTCATTTTGATCCATTTATTATTTATCCATGATATTTTTTATCGACATATATGTGGATTCATTTCATTTAAATTTCATTGATTGAATTGAATGTGATTTGTTTTTTACTATAAAAAATTATTTTCCAATATATAGTAATTTGGATTTCATGTGTTTCATATTATTACATTTCCATATTGTTTATTCACTTCATTTTCAGTTAGTTTGTTTCATGGTTTGTGTGTTATGTTTTTGTACCATTCCATGATTATTACTATAATTGATTTATTATAAAATCTATTATACATTACGCTTAATATGTATTCGAGCTCAGACTTATTTTTTCATTTACCTTGAAATCCAAGAAGAGGTCTATAAAATATATGAACGGATGTACTAGATAGAATAAAGTGATCCTTAATTTGATTTATTCAGATTAAATTTTCTTTTAATTAGTGTATTAATTTATAATACAAGACTCATATATGTATCAATTTACCAAGGACTACTATATTCATAGTACTTCATGATTTGATTCCTTGTCATCATGGTATTAAATCAGTAGTGGATACCAGTTCTAGGGTCTCTAGGGTCAGGTCACTACACTAAACCCATGTCAATCAGAAAAAACAATATCTAATAGTGATCAGTGATATTTTATATAAAAATAGACATTCAATTGAATAAAAATATTTCTATATCAGGGATTTCTATTATATATTATGAAACATCAATAATTATATCTTTTTTTCACATCATATTTTCCATGATGGAGTTTTGTTTATATCCAAAAAAAACTATTTTCGTATAAACACATGTCCATATGAAATAATATATTCCTATTATAATATTACTCATATGATATATATTTTTTATTGTAGTGGGAATATCCTTATGGGATATCACTATTATTTTCAAAGAACTATGCGAAATATAATTGATGTTTCTGCAAGATGAAACATTAATAATACACACATCATGAATGATATATAAAATGCATGTTTGGTAATTTCTCTATGAAATATTTTATAGATCATTGTTAAAGAGTAATTATCATCATAAATACTTCTTATCAACATCAATTAAATGTTTTAGGTAATGTCATGTGATTTTGGAATTACCTCATGCTATATTATATCGATCGATAATTGTTTGGCCAAGATATTATTCAGTATGTTATCCTGAAGCATCTTATATCTTCTGAAAATTTTTATTCCATACATCACTATACCATTCCTTAATGACTAAAAGAAATTTCATGAAGTAATATTATAACAACCTCACCCTTGGAAGAGTTTCTTCTCACTATTTGAGCTAATTCTTAATGTTTGGGGTATACCCGTATTTCTAAAGGATTATTTTTCCAAACTATATAAGTATGCATATTGATAATATATATTCTGTTAAGATCTTCTGTGTATAAATACTATACTATTTATATCCATAATTCAAACATTAAATTTTTATTTAAAAATAAATATATATCAAAAACTATGTATATTAGTCTTAAATTTGTTGTAAAACAAGTATTGGTAATAATTTATGTTCCATTAAACTATTTGTTGAGTTTGATTCAACATATAATATTCATTCTTGAAAATGAAATAATGTCTCATTTTTCTAAAGGAAACATGATATAAATGTTTTGGTTATACTCAACAAAAGTTTAACTTTAATCATTATCCTATAAATTAGAAGTTTTGTGTTTGTCACCACTAAGATTGGAGTAAACCATTCTTTGACTCTTAAAGAATAAATGTTATGTCATATAATGATTTTATACATAAGTGGTTACCATATTTAAATAAACATACATGATCAGTGATTTTAATTTAATAGAAAATATTTATTTAATATACATTTCAATTATATTGATGAATATACCTGAATAGAATGTGATTACTTATTTCCTTTGTCCAGTTCATTTCACCTAGACTTTTATGTATTTATTTGGTAATATATGATGAATATATCTCCTATTTGTTACCACTTTTTTTTGAATGATGTTGAGAAGGTTCCTTTCACACCTGTCTTTCCATTGTCCTTATCGCCTTGTATTTCAAATTATTCACCATAATAAGTAATGATTATTCTAAAATTAATAATCTTGTTCTTGGTGAATTTTTCAAAAAAAAATTTATGAAGCATTTACTATGTCCAATTTGTTTTGTAATCTAAAAAGAATCTGAAATATATGGGTGATATGAATAAAATAATTAGATGTAATGAGTGTTTTAGATCAACATTTCAGATTTACTTGTAACCAATGTAATCACTACCCATTTATATATTACATCACATTCTCTTCATAAGATTCCGAAAAATGATACTACATGAAATATCATCCCTGTCATGATGTAGTTTCGGAAACAAAAATTAGACACTGACTACATAATTATATCATAACCATCATATGTGTCATACATGAGTCTCTTGTAATAATATAAATCACCCTTGATTCCTAAGGCATCTTAAGAGGTATTTGTGACACCATCACATAGGTTTTTTAATTTTATAGTATCGTGGTCATGAAACCTATAAAAAACATATAAATTCATTCTCATTTGAAAATTTACATTTTCCATGATTATCATAGTGTATTTTTTTGTATTAATTTTAATTTTCTATAAAAATAAAAACAATTAGATTGTAATTTTATCTTGATTACCAAAATATGAATTAATGATTATATATATTATTAAATGTCTCCCATGATTCCACTGAATTTTAGGTACCCTTTGTACTATAATAAAACTTCTCTATAACATGAGTATTATTGTGGAAAGGAACCTTGATCATCCCCACATAGTCTTCATGTTTTGGATATTCCCTTACATAGAGGGTTCAAGGTAGTTATATGACTATCACACCATATTAACTCATAGTTCTCAGATCAGTTGTGTAAAGTCCAAGATTCTCATATCTTACATTTTATTTTCACAATGACTTCCTATAAAATTATTAAAATATATATTAAGATATTTATTCTATAAAAAAATAGTAATGCCAACCCATAACTTTTATAAAAAATCCTTTATTGTAAGTGGAACCGTCAACATTGGCTGACGAGCACCCCGATCCCCTACTTATTTTCAAATTCTAATGATGGAAGGCATTTAATGACTTAAATTTATTTTCGGGGATTGTGTTTTTCATGTAGCATGTAATATGTTTCTTTTAATCATATTGAATATATATTTCATTTCTCACAACTGAATATTAATAGAAAAGATGACAACTTCTTCATGAATTTTACTATTTATTATTTTATGTATTTTCCCGCTATCATGAAATGAATAAAATAAAAAATAATTTTATATAAGAAATCAAAAATCCAAATAGTCATGAGATTTTATCCTAGATGATTCATTTATACCAATTGATCAACTTGAACCTTAGAGTATCATACTGGATTTCTATCTTTTCTCACGATGTAGATCATCCCCCTTATAGTGTGTCCTCACCTCATTTGGATTTCATCTTATGTTAGTAGGGTCGACCATCTCATTTGGAGTACCACATCAACTTGGAAGAATCGACATCATACATTGATTTCAACAAAATAAAAGTGTACTCACATGCAGGTGATGGAAACTAGGGGTGGAATAAACAATCGATAAATTGGACATGAATTCCCTTATAGATTTTGACCAAAAAATATATAACTGACTAAATGAAAGTTCTTATTTTTGGGTTTTTAAATACCTTCTTTTTAGGTAATCGGTAACAAAAACAACAAAATACCCCAAAAAACTTACACCAAATGTAGGATCTTAATTCAAAGGGTCAAGAATTAAAATTCAAAATTCAAAATAGCCATAGGGCCTGAGGAGACCTCGATCCATGAGAACCCTCAGTAGCCAATCACGTCACCCACCATCATCATGCATTCCAGTGCGCCTCATCGCCTATATAGCCATCCCCATTAAACTGTTCACCATCTTCACCAACACATAACGAAAGAAACATGGACATTGTTGCCACCCTATCATTGCCCAAGCTGAGAACCATAACTATAGGAAAAATATAAACCCCATCATCCATGAATAACAAACTCTGACAAGTTCACCCCTATCAATGGAGCTAGTAACCGAGATGACATTTTTTCTAACTTCTCCATTCATACTATAGAATATTCGCACCACTATTTAAACATGCTTAATGATCCACAATTTTAATTAAATGAAATATTTTAATTCAATTATTTTTATTGTATTCAATATATTGTAAATATAATTATAATTATTAAAATTATATTAACTAAATATAATAATGTAATGCCAAAAATAAATTATTTATATGACATAAAATAATTATTTTATTTGAACCAAAAAATGAATATTTTAATATATTTAATATAATACTGAATTAAATTAATTAAATAAATTATTTTTTTGTTAAACTGGGAACCAATAATCCACCCATATACAAAGAGGGTAGTGATAAACCCACACAACCCCATTTGTTTCCATATAATGCCTTAGCGGGACCATTCTGGGTCAAGCATGTCCGTCAAGACCCGTATCGTGTCAGGTTGACCTACCAAAGACCATTTTAGGGAAGATTTGGTCTATATATAGGGGTACCTCATGAGGTAGTGTCCCATATTGGAGACTATGATTGAACAGAGGCCAACGAGAGGGGTTGTGGTGGTCTGATGGTGGGGGGGAAGACTGGTCCCCAATTGTTGGGACAACTGATGTTCTAGAGGAATGGAGTCTGACCATTAAACTTTCAAAATGGGTGGCAGCTGATTGAAGTCATTGGATGGTGTATGGGTGAGTTGGATAGGGCCTGTTATGAGCAGATCATGTTTCGGGCTAGTGCAATGGCTCGCTGGACCATGCAAAGGCGGTGGGGATGGCTGGATGACAACATCACCCAGATGGTAGGGACATGACGTTAGATGGCCATTAAATGGACATCCGATTGTGGATCATATCATGGTTAATTCCAATGGGACCCTTTTAATAACATTTTATTGATTTTATTCAAATTTAATTCATCTTGGATTATATAATTTACTTGATCGCTCTAATAGGAATTTATTTTACTAGGGCCCATAGAAGAAGCCAGTGGGTTGGGGATTTAATTTTTTTTCAACACCAGGACCTTGTAATTTTACATCATCGATGATTTGAGCCCTATTAAGGTTTCAAGGTTCTCTCTTATATATAAAATTATCATATAAATTGTATTTTAAAACATACATATTTCATTCTGAAGCAGTGCTCGACATCTACTTGTCATCGGTGATCGTTGATCAAATTATCCAAAGTAGAATACATTTAGATCATCCAGAAATGATTCAAAAATAATTTTAATAATAAAATTTCTCATTTCAGGTGTCATAATATATATATGGATATTCCCTCGATGTCATGACAATCACTGAATTGACATACATGAGATGAATAAGGGAGAACTAAATCTGATTACCTAGATCTATAGTTCCATGCACAATGAAGTGGGAGATGAGAGTGAGGCAATGATGAATTTTATGTGAATCATAATCCTTCCAACTCATGTGTCACCTATTTATATTGGATGCTTAAATTTCTAGAAAGGATCCCCAACCCCAGTATATATAACATCCACTAAATTAATAATTTTGCTGAACAAAACTGCATCATAAATATTATTTTATTAATCACGCGATAATAATATATATTAGATATATTACATGATATAACTGAGTCATTAACCTAGATCATAATTCCTTCTTAATATTAAAAGAGACTGAAATATTAAAATTATATTTTTTTTGGTTAAAATTATTGCGCATATTTACATATCTTGTAAAAAAATTTAAAAAATTTAACATAATTAATGTTTCCATGAATAATATTGAATTAATCTATTTTATGGTTATCTATGTTGAGGAAAACCCTTCGAACCTACGGTGGGGACTATCCTATTCTTATAAATATATTATATAGAATGTGGTAGATTCTTGAATATGCTATTCAGTGTGTCCTTCAAGTCCCTCATCTCAATATAATTGAATGGAATCCACATACCAAGATCAGATTCTGAAAACTCTTCAAGGCCTCTAAAGAGATAACAAATTTTCATAACAATGACCACCAAATTATGGACATATCCTATGTACTAAAATATATATTCCTTTAAATTTATTATAAATCCAGACACACACTTGTTTCATTACTATTTATTTATTTATTATTTATTTAACTAACTTTGTGGATTTACCTGTGACTACCATGGCCATGGTATTATGAAGGTACTACCATCATGAAAAACATGGACCAAGATATAAATTTCTGAAACCTATAGTAAAAAATCCAATCTTGATCATTCTACCAATTTTGTAGCACAAATGAGGCAACAAACACAAGCTACCTGGTAATGATTCTGTTTCTCATGGTCTTTCCTTGTATAAAAATATTTGATCAAATGCAACTCCTTGACAAAGATCTCAATTCAGTATACTAATAAAATTTTCTATAGACAGGAACAACCAATTATTAGTAAAATATGTGATTCATCTTTTGGTGGGACATTCTATAACACCCCATGATTTCATAGTTCATCATTTCTTTAAAATAATTCAATAACTAGCACTACACAAAACATTGAGTTCGAGCACATGCCAACTTACCCAACTAGATGTTCAAATGTAGTTATAAATAATATTTTCTTCATTTTTTTTTATATATTCCATATAAATTTTAATATCCATATTATGTTTTTCTTATACATAATACCAGAAAAAAATCATTTTTTTCAGATAGAGGAAATATTTTTTAGAAAATGCAATCTTACAACCTTTTAATGGAGAACCATTTTTAAAACCAATGTTTGACACTTTCATATAATAAATTTGACAAAATAATCATATTCTATAGAATCGGGACATAAAATTTCAGTTTCGATATCTTCTTGGTGTTCTTCTGATAATATTCATATTTGGGTGAACAGTGAAACTACTAAATGTTAAGTGAATTTTTTTTATTCAAAATAATTTATAGGGTTAAATTGTACATTTTAATGGTTTGGAATTATAATTATATTTTATTTTAATCATTTAATACAAATTATTTCATTATAAGATATTTCATATATAAATTATACATTAACACATGTCAATATTTTGATTGCTTTTCCTTTTTAAAAACCCGCTTTTTGGTTTGACAATGATAATTAATTTTAAATAAATAAATTCAACTTCTATGAATTTATTTTGTTAAAATAAACTTAATTTTTGAATTTGGAATATCAAAATTTACTTAGGGTGAAATTTTCATTTTTTTCAAAAAACATTCAATTTTTGATAAATAGTGAAAAACACTTCATTATTATTTAAAACTGATATTTTATTTAAATATTTAATTATTTTATTAAAATATATTTTAAACCAAACTAGATATATAATACCTATATATGTTAAATTTAATTCATTGGAATCATTTTATAATAAAATTAGATGTATAAATTTTTATTGAACTTTTTATCGTCTTTTACCCACCTTCTAGGAGCATTTGCAAATTTGCATAAAACATAATCATACTGCTTATGGGAGTTGAATTTAAAAAAACTCATGAGACATGGCAGACATCAGTATAATAAATGTTGTTCAATAAGATTAAAATAATTTTTTATGAATAGTAACTTTTTACTTTTATTTACCATGTTTATTAGTAAATAGGTTAATAAAGGGTAAAATGATATTATAATTACACTAACATAAGTCTTAATTCCATTGGAAAAGTGTTACTCGACCAAAAAAACATTTTGAATGAAATATGATCCTCTTTGGTTCACATGGATAAGATTATATAATTTATTATTATTTTATTTAATGAAGAGTTAAAAGTGTTAAATTCAATGTTTAATAACTAAACCATTTTTAATATAATGTTATACATAAGATATATTAGACAATAAATATTCATTAGGAAACTAATATTATTTCCTACATCATGGTATTTTATTTATAAATTTCAGACATTAAATATTTAAATGTAATTATGACAGAATGATGATGTAGTCATTACCTTATTAATAAAATATTCAAATAAATGGTATTATAAATATTAAAAAAATTAATTTCAATGTTTTTATGAAATACATGAATTTTTATGGCGAATATAACATATTATGGTTGATTCAATGTATCTTTTTCGAGGTAATCATGTTGTTAGGACTTTCAGAAAAACCAAATAATAAATTGTGTCAAATTTGACATAAATGAGTTTTAAAAAAAAATAGTATATTATTAAATTATATAATATACCTAAAAATATAAGGTTATTACAAAGGGATTGAATAATATTATATATGTTATTAAGGAACCACTTGAGATTATGTTGTATTTTTAGAGTATGTTTACTAAACATATAGTATAAGAATTTAAGAAGACACCGTAAAAGTTGAACTATTTAACTAAGACTTAAATCTAAAAGAGAATGCTAATATGGAAACCTAAAACTATCTAAAACCTATTTTTAGAGGTTTTCGAACCATGCCTACCTTAACCTTGAAATAAATCATTTTGGTACCATTGGAAACAGAAAATTATTTTATTATAAAACAATATTTCATTCTTTTCCTAATGTCACCCTCACCTATCTTTTTAAAGGGTACTTCCCCTTCTCTTAATTTATAAA
The DNA here is from genome assembly GCA_963277665.1 of Viscum album. Lineage (NCBI taxonomy): Eukaryota > Viridiplantae > Streptophyta > Magnoliopsida > Santalales > Viscaceae > Viscum > Viscum album. Next base: position 2,094,681,703 of record OY728152.1, read on the forward strand.
CTTCAAAGAAATTTGGGACGACCAAAACCTACCCAAATACCATCCCAACGTCCCTCAATTAAACCTAGACCCCTTATTTTTTTTAAAAATCCAACCTAAGGATCCGTTTTGATCAACATAAAAGAAAACACCTGGAAAGATGTAATAATTTCACTACCCTCTTTTATGTTATTTTATTCTTCCACTTCCTCTTTCATTGTTGTTTTCATACCAAAATAATAACACCAGTACCTTATAAATATTTTTATTTTATAATAAATATGGTACACCCATATTTTTTATTATATCCATCCTATAAATGACAAATTCACCATACGTGCGTATGCACGTCTTACCATCTCCACATTGTGGTGTACTTTATTATTAAAACGCTTTATTATATAGAAGGATATAATAATGAATATAACTTATGTAAATATAAAATATTAAATTTTAATGATTTTTTATATATGATATACCATCCAATTACATACTATTTCACCATCAATATAATGTTATTGTCACGTGTGGATACGTACGGATTACCGTCTCCACTAATGCAATGAGATTCATTCCTCATTGTAATAATTCAAGAATAATTTTCATTTTATGAGTAAAAATAATGTATATGAACATAATATCATTCTGTATATGAACCAAATACAACCTATTCATAACAATCAATGCTTAGGTAACCAAGCATATAAAGGAAAAAGAACCAGTTAACACCCGAAATGATGATACTATAGAAATATTATTAACAAAGAAATATTAGAAGATAATATATGATATCATATTTAGGTATATAGTTCATATATAATTTAATAACAGTTTTTAACTATTATAAAAGAGGTTAACATACCATCGATTAAACATGAGTACAAGGAAAGGGTAAATTACACAATCTCTTTATTATCCGAGGTTGTTTTTACGTAAGTATCTACTGGGACATATTTATTTTCCATGTCCATGTTTCATTAAAGAGTTTTAAAAGGGGTTATTTTTTAGGGAATATTTTCCTAAAACATCTTATAAAATGTTTTAACAATTTATTCTTATAAACCATTCTCATTAATTTCCATGTTTTCTAAATGTTTTTAATGATTTATTTATATGTACATGAATGATTTAAAATGATAATTCCTTCCAAAAGATTCAAAGAGGTATGAGAATATTTGATTAAAAAATATCTTTTAAATGAATTCCTTTATAAATAATGTGACACTTAAATAATTCCAGAAAAAAGGGATATTTCTCTCAAGTATTTTTACTGATCATTTTCAACAATGTCAACATTATTTATGGGATATTATTATTGACTAAGTTTGATTTATTATAGTACAAATATTCCCTAATTGTATTGATGGATTTTTGATATGTATGAATGTGGATGTGTTATTTTTATACCATTCAGGGTTTATAGATAAAATATTTACATTTCTTATGCAGTTTTTATATGAATGTTTATGATATTTTTAAATCTATTCAGATGAGTAATGCATTGGACATAGTATGTAATTGGTGGATCTGACTATAATTACTTGATGCATCCATAGGTCTCATGAGACAAACTAGTGTCTTTACACAATGCCTTGACAAAATATTATTTTTAGTCTTAGAACAATGCCTTGAATATGTGTTTATGATGACTGGCATTATGCATTCCATGATTTTAAAATTGGCTATTGATATTTCATGTGATTAATTGAATAGTATAATATCCATGTGAATAAATAAATGGCATTATTGGATTTATATTTTACATATTATTCTGAATTTTTCGTTTAAAAGCATTATGTCTTAGTCTTATAAATTTCCATAAATGTTTATTCAGTTTTATGAAAGATTCATCTATATTGTTTTCCTTACTTAGCATATGAGCTCACCCATTTCTTATGTTTTATTTTACCAGGATTCCAAGAAGTGTATTATGATTGACAAGAAGGGTTAATATAGGAGATTAATGGAGTCCTCAACGGATCATTTATGTTGTTTTTTATTTAATAATGTGTAATGTAATGTTCTAGTATTTAATATTTTTTCCAAGACTTCCAAAAGGATTGGTCTTTCGGGACTTGATTCCTTGTAATCATGTAAATATATTAAAATAAAGCACTAAATCTGGGTAACTAGGGTCAGTGTGTTACAATTTTTATCAGAGGATTTTAATCAAAATCCTTGGAAATAGATTTATATAAACTCTAATTAGATAACTTTACCCTCTGATAGACTTTGAGTATTAGTATAGAATATCTTCCTAGAATCGTTGTAATGTAGAGATTTTGAGTATTTTACAAGAAATACATCCATGTCTAGATACGAGCAGGTAAAGGTGGCTCTGGAAGAGATGTAACTAGTAGTAAAAACTCTGATAAGGGGTTTTGAGCTTGACCCAGGGTATCCTGGTACCTGAAAACATTCCTTGTTGAACTCTTGGTTAAGACACTCCCAGGGGATCTTCTTTGGATAATTCACATTTTCATTACAATACATTATGAATAATTTAGGAATAAATACATCCCCAAAGAAAATATTTTATGATTATAGATTATATGCACAATCTTTTCATTTTACATGAGGTATTTTAAAAGTTTGGAATTATTAATTTTGATTTATAAACTAACATAGTGTATGCCATAATTTAGAAATGGCGCCTAGTAAAAGGGATGAGAATTATAACAATACGCATGTTCGAAAGATTAATAAGAATCATATCTTCAATGATAATAAGCAAACATTTAAAAGGTAAATAGTCTCCCATGTATTCTCATTATATAAAAAATAATATCTTGTGTTAATAAGATATGTAATGAATTCTATTTGTCCTACGGGTTTGAAGGGATGCAAGAGAACAAAAAGATGTAAGAGAGAAATATAGATAAAGGGATGAGGGGAACGAAGGATTTTCCCTTCAGTGATAACTGTGGAAAGAATCAACTTTGTAAATGATTGAATGGAATAAGAGTTTGTTAAAAGTGCGGAGAAAAAGGACACCAAATACATGATTTCAAGGGAATGAAAAAGGTTTCAATGGTCCAATGCCTCATCTATAATGAGTTTGGACACTACACGAATCAATGTAGAAATAATAAGAGTATGATCTAAATGATTCTATTAGATAATAATCAAGTTATGAAACATTTGAAGAAGAAAGGGATTGATTAGAGTTGTTATGTTGTTATTGAAGTATTTTGTAATTTGAGTATTGTATTAATGATGTAACTATTATAAGAATTATATAGTATATATGGATTGTATTGAAATACTATTTCTTTAAGGACTTGTGATTATGTGGAACCAAAAAAAGTGACTCAATTACTGGTTAATTTTTTTTGGAAAATATATGGTTGAGAGAAATATAAACAATAATATGGTTCTGATACTGAGGTAGTGATTTTGGAATAAGATATGATTGACATGGATAAAATATATCAGATATTTTTGACTACCTTGAAACTGATTAATGATTTGTATATTCCATAATTTTTGGAGTTTATTTTTTTTTGATAGAAGTAGTATATCCAGTATTCATTAAAGAATAAGGGAGCCTGAATGTAATCAATATTTTTTTATTCAGGGTATTACAGTGTTTTAATAGAATACATGATTATGGTATTCACATGTTATCACGTGGAAAAATGGATCTTCATTGTGTTTACCTTCTTTATAAATTTTGGTGTGTCACTTTGGATAGAAATATTTTGTATGAGACTACAAGTTTTAATTGATTATGTTTTACATTGAATACTATTGTTAAGGTTAAGTCATTTCTTGAGATTATTTTTGTATTTTCATAAAAAGGACAACCTAGAGTTCGGGCGATAACCCATCGTACCTGGAAAGCCCACGAGACTTGAACCCACAACCGATTGGTGACAAGGGTATATCAAATACCACTGGAATACTTGATTTCCATGTTTGTATAATGTAGTTTTTTTAAAAATTCTGACAAATGAATTATAGATTCATTAATTTTGGAACCCTATACGATTAAGATAAATAAAATATTTTTGAATTCTATAATCTTTTGGAGTGAATGATGATTTTTTGGTTTGAATTTGTTGAAGTTTGAAATGATAATTAGAAAGTATATTTTTTTCCTATTATTCTATGAATAGAATAATTCTTAAACTTTAGGGATGGGATCCTAAAACCAAAAATGTGTTATCCTAATACCTTATGTTTTTTTAAACTGATGATATTTTAAATCATCATAAATTGATGGCTTTGTGGAGCTCAATTTTACACTTGTTTGTTATTGATGAACTCAATCACTCCCTATAAATATTTACACTTTTCCTCCAATTATGTGTCTCTAATTTCCACCAATATTCTTCTAATAAAGATCATAATTTGATGGTGAAATTTTCATTTTCCTTTTCTTCTTATTCAGACTAAATTTTACTAACCGGATTTCTGATGTGGGATTTCCACAAAAGTAATTTTTTATTTTTAAACGTTTATTTTTAAAGAAAAAATTCAAATTTCCATGATGCAATTTATTGAAGGAGGGGAGAATGTAACACCCCCAAATATTATAGTATGTTATTTTTCAAAGTAATTCGATAACTTTTTCTACACGCAACACCGAGTTTAAGCGCAGAACGACTTACCAAACTAGTTGTTCAAAAGACATTCTGAATAGTATTATCTCTATTTTGAATTTGATATATTCTATATAAATTTGAACATCAATAGTATGTGTTTCTTAGACATATTATAAGAACAAATTAAATTTTTTCAGATAAAGGATGTATTTTCCATAAAATGCAATTTCACTGCCTTTTAAGCGAGAACACTTTATAAATATAATATTTTAAACTTTTATATAATAATTTTGACAAAATAAAATTCTTCCTTTGAACTGGGACTTAAAATTTAGTTTTGATAAATTTTTGGTGTTTTTATTATAACATTCATATTTGGGTGAGTAGTGAAAAATACAGAATTTTAATTAAAAACAACTTTTTTAATCAAATATTTTTTATAGTGTCCAATTGTACATTTTAATTTTTTGGATGTATAACTAGAGTACAGTTTTATCATTTAATACAATTTAGGTCATTATAAGTAATTTCACATTTAAATTTGACATAAACACATGTCAATCTTTTGATTGTTTTTACATCTTAAAAACCAGATTTTTGGTTTTGACAAAGGGAATTGATTTTAAATTAATAAATGAAACTTCAATGTTTTGAATTTGGTAAAATAGTCTTCATTTTTAAATTCATAATTTCAAAATTAGCTTAGGGTTAAATTTTATTATTCTTCTGAAAATATTCAATTCTTGATTAATATTTAAAAACAAGGTGTTATTATTTAAAACTGAAATTTATTTAAATAATTATTAATTTTATTTAAAATCATTTTAAGCCAAAATACATATATAATACCAATATATGTTCAATTTAATTCATTGGAGTCATTTTATAATAAAATTTGATGTGTAAATGTTTATTGAACTTTTTACCATCTTTTACCCATCATCTAGGAGCATTTGCAAATTTTCATAAAACATAATTTTACTGATTCTATGAGTTGAATTTCAAAAATCTTAGATAAATGGTTGATATTAGTAATATAAATTTTGTTCAATAAGATGAAAATAATTTCTTGTGAATAGTAACTTTTGACTTCTATTTATCACGTTTAAAACTAAATAGGGTAGTTAAGTGTAAAAATTTAATATAATTACCATAAACCAGGACCAAATTATATTGTATAAGTTTAATTCGATCAAAAAAAACCATAGGAATAAAATCTGGTTTTCTCTGTTCATCTTGGATTAGATTAGGGCATTTATTAATATATTATTTAAAGAAGAGTTAAAAGTGTTAAATTCAATGTTTCATAATTAAACCATTTTTAATATCAGATTATACATAAGATATATTTAACTATAAATATTCAATTGAATGCTAAAAATATTTCCAACACCATTTATTTATAATTTTTAGAAATTAAATAATTAAAGTTATTTATAACACAATGTTGAGGTTGTAATTACCATATTAATGAATGAATCAAATAAATGGTATTATAAATATTAAAATAAATATAATTTCAATGTTTTTATGACATCCACGAATTTTCTAGGGGAATATGATAGGTTATGGTTGATTAAATGCATCTTTTTTATGTAATCATGTTATGATGACATTCAAAAAAACCAAATTTTAAATAGTGTCAAAATTGACATAAATGTGTTTTTATAACAATTATTATATTATTAAATTATATATTATTCATAAAAATATATGGTTCATCCCAAGGGCTTAAATAATATTATATATGTCATTAATGAACCTCTTGAGGATCTCCTGGATGTTTAGTGTGTGTTAATTAACAATATAGTGCAAGAATACAAGAAGACACTGTAAAAGTTAAACTATTTAACTAATAGTTAAATTTAAAAGATATGGTTTATATGGTGACCTAAACCTATCTGAAACCTATTGTTTTAGTGGTTTTAAACCCATACCCACCTTATACTATAAATAAATAATTTTTATCAATTTGAAACCGAAAATTATTTTATTAAAAAATAACATATCAAACTTTTCTGAAAGTGACCCTCTCCTCTCTTTGAAATGGTTACTTCCCCTTCTCTTAATTTGACACCTCCAGAGCCATTTGTATCAGCCAAGACTTGCCAAAATACCTTCAAGAATTCCCTCAATCAAATCTATAGTATTTAATTTGATAAAAAAGCCAACCTACGTAGACCTTTTGATCAACTCAAAAGGAAACACCCAAAGAAGAGGAAGTAATTTCACCACCCTCTTTCAAGTTATTTTCTTCTTCCACTTACACTTTATTTGTGGTTTCCATACCTAAATAATAACTTCAGTACCTTTTACATACTATGGGGTTATTATAAATATGTTACAACCATATTCGTTATTCTATCCATCCTATAAATGACAATGTCAACATAAGTGCGTACGTACAGCTTACTATCTCCACGTTGTGGTGTAGTTTGTTATTCAAACAATTCATTATTTGGAAAAGGTATAATAATTAATATAACTGATGAAAATAACAAATATAAGATGTTAATTATTATATTTATATACAATATACTATCATATTACATATAATTTCACCATTAATATAATGATATTGTCGCTCGTGTGTACGTACAGATTACCGTCTCCACAAACGCGATTAAGTTCATTCCCCATCCTAATAATTTGAGAATAATTTCCATTTTATGATTAAAAATAATATTTATGAACATAATATCATTATTTATATGAATAAAATACATTATATACATAAAAAACATGGCTTATGTAACCAAACATATAAAGGTAAACGAATCGGTTAACACCCAAAACCAAGATACTACTGAAATATTATTAACAAAGCAATTTTAAAGGATCATAAATGATATCATATATATTTATATAGTTCTTTTATTATTTAATTAAAATGTTTTAAGTATTATACATGAGGCTAACATTCCATCGATTATAGAAATGTACCTGTTAATGGTTAATTCCGCAATGTCTTTATTATTCGAGGTTGTTTTCATGTAAGTATATATTGGGACATATTTATTATCCATGTCCATGTTTCATAAAAGAGTTTTCAAAGGGGTTCTTTTTTAGGGAATATTTTCCTAAAACATCATTTTCAATGTTTTAAAGATTTACTATTCAAAACCATTTTCATTAATGTCCATGTTTCCAAAATGGTTTTAAGGATTTATTTATATAGACATGTATGTTTTAAAATGTTAATTACTTTCAAATGTTTCAATGTGGTATGGGACACATTGATTAAAAAATATCTTTTAAATGAATTCCTTTATAAAATATGTGACTTTTTTATGATTTCATGAAAAAGGTAATTTCCTCTCAAGGATTTTTACTGATCATTTACAACTATGTCAATATCATTTATGGGATATTATTCTTAATCGAGGTTGATTTATTATGATACAAATCTTCATAATTGTGTTGAGTTTTTTGTGATATGTCTGACTATGGATGTGTTATTATTATAACATTCATGGTTTATGGCCCATATCCTTTATGGTATTATCTTACAGAATATGGGAATATATATATATATATATATATTAAAAGGTTGGGGATGAAGCCTCATTTATTATTAAAGGAATGTAACGACCTATTTTAACTGGGTAGAGGGAGACCCATTACATAGACCAAAGTCCTAGCTGGTATTTGGCCCATTATATGGCCCATAGGACCAATTTTTGGGGCCAAGATCCATTTTGTGAACAGTACAACTACCATACCCACTCTGTTAGAGTACTGTACAGTACTCGGTGCTGCTATAGTACCCTGCCGCCGCCACAATGACATATCAGTGCTATAGTGTCTGTCGTTGCTACAGTACCACCGCTGCAATAGTACGCTACAGTTCTACTATAGTACCAGCGCATAATGTTTTTTAAACCCCCATTTTTCATATAGGATTATTGAGTTCATACCACTAAGCCAAACTCTAATGACTATATGGGAATATAATGTGATGTGTATTCTAATTATACATATAAAGGGTAATCTATGTGTAACTATAATGGTTCTTCCATTTTTAAGAGTTATTTAAAATTGTTCCAATTTTAAACAATATTTTATCAATTATTTAAATGGTTTTATATTGGAATCATTCAATTCATCTAGGTAAGATATCTTTCTTGTGATTAATGTAAATTATATGCTACATTTTTAGGGGGAAAGTGTGTATTTTTGAAAATGTTATTTTGAGTCTTTCATGACTTATAAGAATCATTTATCATTATTATTTTTCATTTAAAATCTCATATGAAATGTTTTATAAAAATATATGTGTAGAGAATTTGATTTATCTGTTATAAAAATATTTATTTTTATCATATTTTCTAAATTAATAATTGAAATTTTTTTTAAGTATTTATGATGTAATAGATTTATTTCTTTCTATTATATCACATACAATTATTCTATTTTAATTCCATGTTTAAATAAATCATACAATTTATGGATGTGTAAGGGAAATATTATTTCAAGATGATTTTTAAAATGATTTTTCATAATTGAAATCATGTTTTATTTTAAATATTTTAAATTTTAGGAAAAATGATGATAAGTAAAAGTGTCCACATTGTAATTTTGTGGCATTATTAGGTAATAATTATGAAAAAAAAATTATAACTCGAAACCAAATATATATTTGGGAGTGAAAATTGAAAAAATATAGTCTAGATATTAGATTATGCAATCTAAAAAGTCGAGTCCTTATATTACAACTATGATAGGTTCCCAACTTACTATTGAGGAAAAATAAGTATTTTATTTTAGTAATTTACAGTATATTTCATATCAACCAAGATGAAAACCATGAATTATTCATGAGGTTTCAAATCACATGTCTTTAAAAAATCCAAACTATACTTATTGAAATCATATTCTTATTATTTTTTCACTTCTACATTATTTTCAGTAGGATCTTGTTCATGTCTATGATATAAAAATCTAGGTGATGCCTTTCAAAATTAAGGTAGAGAAATTCCACTCAGGACCACCACTCGATGGAGTAATCCTTTTTTCCTAATGATTAACATGTATTTTTAGATCCTTGGTTATGTTTGAGAGTTCTGATCTCGATCTATGGGACCATGTATTCATTATTTGAGAGTTATGATTGAAGGAATTTCATTCCCTCCCATTTAGTAGTCATGTTATTCACTCTAATTGATCAACCACATAATAATTGATCATCAACATGACCTTTTTGAGATCTTCTCTTGTACATTGATTCATAGGTCAAAGTTTACATACATATGGGTTTATTGATGAAACTAAATATTAATGGACATTGAATTATATATATTATCCTATAATTGTCCCTTTTAAAAGTTCTTTTTGCTTTTTATATTGTGTGGATTGCATCTAATAATCCAGAGCCTCTATAGCATTGTTAATTATGCTCAAGTATGTGAGGGTGATGAAGAATATAGTTGAGTCTTGAGTGTGATCCATACCTTATGGATCATTCCCCATATCTGAAACTATGGTAACCTATTTTGGAAGCCTATATGTTGAATTCATTCATGTGGTTGAGTCCCTCAAATCTGTGTATCTTGAGAAAACATAAAAAAATACATTGGCATCATGATATATGAAAAAGTTCAATAAATTAGTGAGAATGTATAATATTTAACTATTAGTATTGATAGAATATATATAATCAACTATCTCACCATCAATCAATTGACACATTATCTTATATATTTATGTGTATAAAAGAACACTAGTGTATTAACTAATAATACCTAAGGAAGATTAGAAGTCGCTGCTTGTATGTTTTCTATTAAGGAAGGGAATCCTTCATCCAATAGACCCTCTCTGAAATTAATATCTCTTCAAATAATTTTCACTCCAAAAAAATTATTAGTTGATGAAATTTGTAACTTATTCTATTCATCAACCTATAAGATTAGTAAAATAAGGATAACAAAAAATTAATAAGAAATACAAAAATATTTAACAAATAATTTATTATTCCTTTCTCTAAGAGTTGATGTGACTAGACTCTTTAATAGGTTATGAAAACATGACACCTCAACAAGTCAAAAAATCGATCAATGTTAAGAGATTTTCATTTTAGAAAATGTTTCATACTATCATGATGTAAAATATGAAATTTCATTTCCATCGGTTTATTTTCATAGGTAATGGGAAATGGTATAGAGACATGTCTAAACAGTCTTATAGAGATAACCTCCACATTTTAAAATCCCAATTTTGTTCATGTAGTTCAGTGTTCAAATAAACCCGTTACATTCATTATATAGATAGTGATTCTTTTATAGTGGCATATATTTTTATAAAAACCATATTTTTGAGAGAGAATTATTTAGAATCCTCATATGCCTAAACATAAGAAAACAATAGAGGCTTGTTATGGGGAAATACACTTAGTCATTCTTTCTCCACCTATGACCCTTGTTCCTATTCATTTTCTAATGATGTTAGTCCCTTTACATATAAAAAAATGTTGGCCAACTATGCATCATGGTTTGATCAAATCTTGGATTTGACACAGACATTGAGAATCCATATGGGTTCCTCAAATAGTGATATAATGAGTAGAATCCACATGTCCTCTCACATAATCATCATCCTAATTTAGTGTTCAACTATGATATGGATTATATTCTACACATAAAAAATGGTCACGTAACATATTCAATATTATATAACATTGAATTCAAATTTATATGGTGCATACCACTCACAGATAATCTCTATGTATATCAAGAAAATATATACCCCATATCAAAGAGATATGAGGAATTCTCAGACTTTTTTCTACCAAATATAATGAATATATCAATGTTGGTTGGTGTCGACTGTATAATAGTGAAAAATAGGCTCTTTTAGTCTTGATTGATCTCCATGTCCCACCTACTGATGATTGATGTTTTTACTCCATTAGCACATCAAATATAATGCCACACGTGGAAGGTGTGACTTGTCTTTGTTCATTGATAAATTTTTATCACCCCATATAATCTATTATCGATACCCATAGAAATTATATAGGACAAATGATTATAATTTTTTACATTCCATTTTTAACAAGTTCACAGTGGATATAAATATTTCCTAAATTAGTAATTGTAGGTTAAATAGATTTCTATTCTCTAGTTAGGAAAACTTATGAAAACCCAACCCATATAAATTATTTCTCTATGGGAAGAATACATCATAAAAATAAAAATTCAGTGAACAATACCATGTGGACTTGTAGATCTTTTACATGTATGACCTCATAACCTCACACTACATAATATTCTTTTTCCAATAGTGGACAGTAAGTTTTATAAATCCCCTGAGTCGTATGAGACAATAAGTTCCTTAGTATGCTTAGTAAAATTTATTATCCATTTGACCTATGAAAAACCAAAACCAATTTTCTAAATCAAATATTAAATTTTTATTGGTTCCCTACCCCCATTTGGTTTTATTCTGTTTTTAGAAACTCAAATGATATTTATAGAGCCCATACATTTTTGTCTTAGATATTGTGTCTTGGAAAAAATTCATCAAATATGTAGCCCATGATTGAGTAACTACTAATCAGTATCACATACTAGAGGTTCATTCTAACCTATCCATGTAATAGATCGAATTTCTTTTTATTCATAATCTATCTAGTGTTAAGATATGGGATAATATGGTTTTTTCGTTAGAAAAATGTCTCTAAAACCAAAACATATTTTTATAACCAAAATTATTTTATATCTTTCTCCAATTTTCTAATACTCTATCATAGTAGAAATGGATAGCCCCATTCCATGATATAGGTGAATGATTATTGAATATCCCGTCCTAAAGTACACCATATCCTCTGGTAACCTAAATTGTAACGCCCCGACCCCAGCTACCCAGAGTCGGTGCATTACTTCGTAACATTGGCATGATCACAAGAAAGATCAAATCTCGAAAGACCGATTGGTTTAGTAGCCTTGGAAACACTAGATATATTCATAAGTTTTACATTACATCATTAAACGAAAAACTACTACAACAACATATTGTCTCCATAATCCACACTCATATCCCCACATAATATCCCTACAGGTCATTCATAACTTACTTCTTCACTTCCTGGGAAAAATAAAACATAGAAAAGGGGTGAGCTCAAATGCCCAGTAAGGATAACAATATAGCGGAAACTTTCATAAATAAGAATAAACTTTTAAGGCAATGTATAACTAAAACAAAAGCCTTTAAAACATGAACTTTCAACATGGTATGGCATAAATAAAATGAAATAATTCCATTTACTTACTCACATGGATATTCTACTAATCGAATAATCACATGAAAAAAATCAATAACCACTTTCATAATGTTGGAATGCATAATGCCAGACTATCATAAGCACATAGCCAAGGCCTCGTGCCAAGACTACAAATAAGATTTTGTCAAGGCCTTGTGCCAAGACACTAGTTTGTCTCATGAGACCTACCGATGCATCGAGGAGCTATAGTGGGCTCCACCCGTCACTTATTAAGTCCAATGCATTCCTCATATGAACATGTTTAAACATAACATAAACATTCGTATTAAAACTAGCATACAAAATGTCAATACTTTTACCACAAACCATGAATGGTATAAAAACAGCACATCCACAGTCAAACATAACTCATTCGATACAATATGGAAGATTGTATTGTATCACATTAACCTCAATCAAGAATAATGAAGGATGTTGACATAGATGAAAATAATCATCAAAACTATTTGAGAGAAATATCCCCCTTTTCTTGAAAACATTTAAAAGTCACACTATTTGTCAAGAAGCCATTTAAAAGTAGATTTTTGAATCAAAGTGTCCCATACCACTTTGAAACTTTTTAAAAGGAGTTTTGATTTCTAAACTTTAATGTCCATATAAATAAATCCTTTAAACCATATTTAAAAAATGGACATTAATGAGAAATGTTTAGATGAATAAGTCTTTAAAACATTTAAAAATTGTATTTTAGTTAGAGATTCTAACCAAAAGAGACACTTGAATACAAATAATTGAGGTAATCAAAACTTTGTAATATCATGAGAATAAAGGTAATCATGATATACTATGTCAAAGTACATTATATACACCACATAAGAGTGATTTGGTGTATATCATCAAAGAAGTCTCAATGGAATGTAAATTGAGATGAAATCTCTCATAAAGGTTGTATCCTTAGGTTAAGGATAAATCAATGACATAATTATGTGTGACAAATATAAATACACTAAATATGATTGGATATTCAGTGCAAAACAACCAAAGTACATTCACACATATTCTTGTAAAAACAATACCAACGAATTAGATGTTTAACTCAACAAATGGAGAATGAGTTAAAATTACTCTTATCAAATTCATATCAATGTCTTGAGAATTATCAATGGAGTGATTATGTGTATCAAACTTATATCCACAGGTAGGGGAGTGGAAATTATGACATAATCAAATGAATAGTGATTCCACACATAATCTTGGGGTAATATAATCAATGAAATATGCGTAAAGCCAAATGAGTGGAAATTGAAATTTCAAATTCCCTTATCGATTAGGTAACTTACGAAACATACACCCATGAAAGAAGTATCATACCCTGATGATGTAAATACCCATAAATTAAAGTATAATACACAATGGATGCAATCATGGGCAGTACACATACCCCACATGCAATAATTAAGTGGTGAATAAATGGAAATCTCACGAAATTAAAAGTGAGATAAGAAACCCCTTACCACATTAATCAACTGAGTCGTATGGCCAAAAGTTAATAACCACCAAATTATTTACAGAATAACATGAATATAAAGAGAATCATGATAATATATATCAAATGGCCATACACAATACACCACTTTCAATAATTTAGTGGCGAACAATGGAAATCTCACGGAATTGAAAGTGAGATAAGAGAATCCCTTACCTTGTACTTTTCCTTGGTTGGGGTAGGTTAACCTCCTGTATAATGGTGAAATAATTGTTATTAAATTATACAAGAATCATATATATTAATATGATATCATATATGATCTTTTAATATTGATTTGATAATAATATCTTAGTATTATCGTTGTTTCAGGTGTTAACTTACTTGTTTTCTTTTGTATGTTTTGTTACGTAAGAAATGTTTGTAAAGGATAGGTTGTATATTATTCAAATCCAGAATGGTATCAAGTCCTTAAACATCATTTTTAAATCATCAAATGATAATTATACTTGAATGGATACGATGGAGGATGAATCTCATCGCGTTCGTGGAGACGGTAGTCCGTACGTACGCACGAACGCAACTTCCATTTAATTTTTATTTTAAAAGAATAGAATCCAAATGATACTTAGGTATATTACTATTACATTATAATATAATATTTTATATATGTTACTTACGTTCATTAACACCATCCTTCATACGTTCCATGTGTGGTATGAACGAGTCATATCATTTTAAGGGGGCGGTAGTCCGCACTTCCTCAAATGAAATTATCGTATGTATATACAACATGAAACGAATAATGGTATGAAATAAAATGGAATTACAGTAGCTTATATATAAAATATATATCATTAATATCATATTTAATTACAGTTCCATCATAATGGCCACCATGAGAGGCGGTAAGATGTATTTGAACAATCATCGTTTCGTGAGGCGTTAGTTTTCCATCCACAGAAACATTATGTTCATCATCCATTAGATGGAGTTGTGTGTATGTGTAGTTTGAATACTTCTTATAACAACATCCTAGTATATTGAGGATACTGTTGTTGTTACAAAAGAAAGGAAATAAAAAGAGTTTGGGGGTTGGAGAAGCAAAATAAATGAAAATAATTTAAGAGAAATCGTTACCTTTAATTTAGGTAACTCACATTGGTTGGAACCAAAAGAATTCTTGAAATGCTTTCTGCCTAAGGGGAAGCTTCAAGGAGGAGGAGAGGGATGTGGGGAGCTTAGTTGGGCAGAGTTTGGACGAGCCAAGTGGCTTGAGAGGTGTGAGGAATGAGTAGAAGTGGTCTCCTTTTATAAGGGAGAGGAGGGGCTCTTTAGGAAAGAGTGAAAGTATTACTTTATAATATAATTATATTCGGTTTATAATGGTCCAAAAATCATTGAGGTCGAAGTTAAGATGACTCATATTCTAAATAACATCAACCAATAAGAATTGGACAGGTTTTAGATAATATTGTAATCATTATAATCTTATTTATTTAAATGATTTATTAATGAGGTAAACATTGCATCACTATTCTGTCATTAATAATTTAACTTATATGATGTCTAAAAATTATTAATAAAATATAATTATGTAGGAAATCTTTTTAGCTTTCTAATGAATATTTATAATCGAAAATCCAACATGTATAACCCTATGTAAAAATTGTTATTCTAAAAGATGTAAGCTTATGCCATTTTTATTTTTATTTTAACTTTATTAATATAAAGTGTCCCTACCACATACAAGTGGCTCCAAGAGGTTCCCAAATTGACCCAAGGATGCTAATGGTCGGGTATGTGTCCACCAATAAGGTTAGGACATGTTTTAGGGTAATTTTGTATTATTATAATATTATTTTTTAACCCTTATTTACCGGATTTACCCTTAACCATGGTAAATAAAATATTTACCACAGTAATTATTCAAAATGTCTAAAAATAAAAGTTACCTATTTACACAATTTGGACATCCTGATTCCAAATATGGAATCCATTTTTCTAAATTCAAAACATAGAAGTGGAAGAAATTAATTTAAAATTAATTCCCACTGTCAAAACAAAAAGCGTGTTTTTAAGAGGTAATAACTATCAAAAGATTGACACTTGTTTATGTTCAGTTTAATTGTAAAATTATGTACAATGACCAACATTATATTAAATGGTAAAAATATATTCTAAATATACTTTAAAACCACTCAAATTCACAATTTATCACTATTAATTATTTTGATTAAAAAAGTTGTTTTTAATTAAAATTTAGTAATTTTCACTATTCATCAAAATATGAATGTTATCCGAAAAGTACCAAAATTTCACCTTAGGCTAAATTCGATATTCTGAATCCAAAAATGAAGTCTATTTTAAAATATAAAATATATATAATTTCAAAATTTAGCTATTACTATTCATAACGGCTAGTTTGATCGGTTGTGGTGTGTGTTAAAACTCGAAGTTGCGTACAACACACGCTACTGTTTTATTCAAAGGAAAGCGTACCGTGGAAGCTTGGGATGTTTCATTTTAAATTTTTTGATGTCTCAATTTAGTCAAAAAGTTTAAAATATTGTATTTAAAAAAGGATTCACTATCAAAAGTTGATAAAAGTGCAATACTGAAAATGAATCTGTTCTTGCATTATGACTAAGAAACTCAAAATACGGATTCTAAAATTATATAGATTATATACAGTTTAAAATTTAGTTAATACTATTCATGACCTCTTTTAATGGATTTTTTTTGGTAAGTCATGGTGCAATTGAACTCGGTGTTGCGTGTAGTGCAAGTTATTGAATTATTTTGAAGAAATAACACACTATGAAATCTTGGGGTGTTACATAAATGTTTAATCACAATAGTTGTTTTTGAATATGAGGATCTATCACTCATTATTATCGTTATAGTGATAAAGAAGAATATCCTATGATATATAAATATAGGTTTTCATACTCCAAGATGATACCTCTCACCGTAGTGATTTTGGAATTAGAAATTCATAGTTGTTGTGGATCAATGTGATATAATGGTTCCCAGGGCATAATATAGGAGTTTGAGAATTAGCTAGTATCATAAAACCATAAATGGGTTGCCTCATTGATAGACATTATGATCTATGTACTTCCAACAATGTCATTGAGATATGGTTTTTTTAGGAATAATTTTGAATTGACAAGAATCAAAACTATTGACCATTTATTTTGTATGTGTGAACGTAGCTCAAATAATATTATAGTTATTTTTTGGAGAATAAATGAATTGTTAATATTTTCAAATAATTTCAAAGGTTTTTGATGAAAAATATACATGAAAATAAAAAAATATTACAATTTTCTTATGACCTATTTGAATCAAATTGGCACTACAATGAAAAAATTGTGCAATGACAACTAGAAGAAAGTATGCACTCAATATGGTAGGTCTGAAGGAAGGCAATTTCAAAGAGTGGTCACTTTGTAAAGAATAACGGGTTGCTAAATATATGGATGAAAAAATCATATGAATAATTAGTGACATATAAACTATTTATTAGTATCTCATAATGATTTTGTGAAATATTAAGGGGCCCATGCATGAAATATTTATGGTTATCCTCTCACAGACTTCATTAATGTTCTTTGTCTCATCTTATAACCTCACAATCAACATCACTTCATGATTATCAAACCCAATTCAGAATGGGTATATTTATATGGCCCGTAAATGATCTAAGTACATGAAAACCACTAAATTATATTATAATGATTAGATTTAATGTCACATTTGATGCCAATTGTAAGTGATTCATCACCTGGTTTTTGAATTTTGTTTGTAAAACACCAAAATCATTCGTCATTTCCTCTAATCGTTAACTAATCATTCATTATTTAAAATTCATTAGTGGTGATTCCATTACTACTATATAATTTTTTGACATTGAATTCCCTTGAGACATTAACAATATGATTTCCTCCCCAACATTTACTCTCTATACAACCATTTATATATCATAGTTACGCTATGAAACAACACATTCCCTACATAAACATAGATTTCTGGAAATTTTCACCCAAAACCAACTATAACTACTCAACCCCACTTCATAGTAAACATGAACACATACAGTGGATAAATGGATAAATTCAATAAATAGTGATTGGGCACATTATGAATCTTCAAGGAAAACCAGATGGTCATTTCATAAAGAAATTTATAGGTAGACTAGAGATTGTCATGAAAAAATAATGGAGGGACACAAAAATGAATAAACCTCAAGAATAAGTGGAATGTAATTACCCATCATTATTGAGAGGTCCATGAGGCCCCTTTCTGATTGATATTCAAATAATGATCAACAATGAGAATGCGTGTCCCTTACCCAAACATGGAGACCCATTGTATATGGGAGACCTTTTAGGCTCTTTTTCCTGGAAAATTTTATCAAGACCTATATGTTCCCCATAATCCTCATGTGGATCATTATCCAATGTAAGATTGAGGAAAAATATGGTGTTCATTACCCTCCTATTAGTTTCACTCATATAGAAAAAATCAAAGTCATATTATATATCTTTTTGAATAATCATATATATAGATTTGGAATTAATCAACCAATGTTCATATGTATGGGTCACCTAAATTGATAGAATTAACCCAAAGAAAACTAGTTTCTTCCATCCCCAAGGTTGAATCGAGAAAAGAAAAAATTGTGAAATTATCCAAAGTCAACCGACATTCCTAATTGGTTCATCATAAGAATTATATAGATTTCTTTCAAACATGTATTTTATTTATAAAATTTATCTCTAAATAAATCATTCCTTACAACTAGGTTCGTTTGAGTTTAAAAATAACATATTCCATTGTTAATTTTGATCCAAATCATGGGGATAAGGGTGATACATCTCTTGGGTCTCGCTACTCATATTTCCATATGATGTATCATGTTTGTTGAATTAATTGAAGTAAGGGAGCCATGGTTACATTATTCTGATTTATATCTATAATACCAAACCACGTTCAAATTCATTATTTCATTAGAATGACTCATTGATAATCTAAAATAATATTTAGAAGGTACACCTACCATATGTAATACCAATACCTCCCAACCATCATGAATGTCATCACCCAAGTTAGGCACACATAGGTTATTATGTGTAATCCCCATTCAATTTCTTGAATTAGATATATTCATGGTAATAAGAACCATCTGGGAATCCCATGAATAATTCACACACTCAATCATTTATGTTAACCTATTTAATGACATTGACATTCTAGTCACATATATTAAATGTCCATTATATCATCCTCACCACATGAGGTGAAACTACAAGGTACAATTGAATAAGAAATAAAAAACTATGAAAATTAAATTGTATGAGATATAAATGATGATAAGTAGGTTACAAAGAATTCCACTATGATGATTAAAACCAATATTCGAGACAATAATTTTTTAATTAGGTACTTATTCCCTATAAACACTCCTAATTATTCTATAATCTCCATGAGAACGAAATAATAATTCTAAAAAATATCATCACTAAGTCATATTCTCTATGAAACCCATCCTCCCCAGTCCATATTCCAACTGATACATACAACATATTATTGGTCCATTTATAAAACTATTTTATTTTAGAATATATTTTCCCTGAAAAAAATTCAATCTATTCAATAAATTATGATTCAGACAACACCAAATTGAATTCCAATATTATTTACTAATACACAATATGCATGAAACTACTAGATTGTAATATGAATTTGAAAAAAAAAACTACTCTCTAAAAATTAGTCACATTTATCGAAATACAAATGACACAGAAGATACTAATTGGAAATGTATTGTTAAATTATACTTTTTCTTTAAATTAATTATTTTTGGAATGATATAAAAAAATTATTAGTAATATTCAATTAATAAATAATAAAATAAATCAAGAAAATCCATGAAATAATTAATTAATAATTAATAATACTAGCATAATAATTCATTGTTAAAAAGAAATATTTTGTTTATAATAATTATTCTAATTTATATTATATATTTTTTATATTGATGTTATAATAATAACCTTTATAATTTTATTATGATAATATAAAA
Organism: Viscum album; assembly: GCA_963277665.1. Taxonomy (NCBI): domain Eukaryota; kingdom Viridiplantae; phylum Streptophyta; class Magnoliopsida; order Santalales; family Viscaceae; genus Viscum; species Viscum album. Next base: position 2,094,702,024 of record OY728152.1, read on the forward strand.
TTCTGTTTTCAATTTATCTTATCAAAAATTGGATCGGTTGATATTTTGGGATTTATCTGGAACATTTTTTTATGTGACTAGAAGAAATAAAACATTTAAAAATACTATAAATTTTATGAAATAATGAAGGTATAATAATTTTATAAAAATATATGAATCATTTCTTCAAAAAAAATGTTTTTAAGGATAAATAATGAAAATTAAAACTAATATGTTCATGTTTTAAACCCATGATTTCCATTATGGTATAATTTTTATATTTTATTCTAAAAAACAATTCAAGTCCTTCTACATTAGTTAATAATTTAAAATGAACTATTTGTCATTTTATTTCATGGAAATTTATAAAACTCATTTTTTTCCATAATACAATAAATGTCAGGGATATAAATTTCATACATCATTTCCTTTTTAATTAAGTTTTGTTATTAAAAATTAATTTTATAATTTATTTCCCATTTCACATTTAGTAAATATATTGAACATAATTTCTAAAATTATTATAAATTTAATCTAATTAAATGGATACCATATTTGAAATGATAATAGAAAAAAAATTATATGAATAATTTGGTTTTCTTGTTTATAATAAGATACTTTTAACAAATTTTATGATATCACTGTAAATGTTAATATGTGGTTAGATGGGTTGAAAAATAAGTATGTAATTTAATATCTCACAAAATAATATATTTATTTTATTATTTTATTATAACAATATTACCAACACATTATAATCCATATTGGGATTCTTTGTGCCAAATTCCCATAAATATGACAATATATTACTTTAAAAATAAAGGCATTTACAGGGGTTCCACACCTAATGGTTATAAAAGGGAAATCCCATATTAATATTTATGCATACATTATAACCTTATTTAGTAAAACAATTAATTATAATGATATTTTAGAAATTAAGTTTATTTCCTCGATATCCGGTGCTACACATAACACCGAGTATAGAAAAAACAAAATATACTATTATTATATTATTATTTAATTTGATGATTATTTCCTATAAATTAGATTTGTGGGTCTGAATAAGACAATCTAATAAATTTAAAAGTTATGGTTTACATTTTTATAAAATTAATTCATTGAGTATTAATTATTTTAAAAAAAAATCATTTGAATATAAAAGAGATATGTTTATGAAAAAATGTTTTAATTTGATCAATTTAGTTTAATATTAGTAAATGAAATTAATAAAAATTTGTGACATATTAAAATTAAAATTAAATATTTTATATTAAATAACATATCTTAAAATTCACACATTTTTTGTATGCATGAGATATGAATAATAACAATTTTATGCTAAAAATTCATTTTCATAAAAACTCATGTCCTTCATTTTTCCATAATTATTTTTTAAAATTTATGTATTTTAAATATATATATTTAATTTGATAAAATGGATTTTGTATTTGGAATCGGGATTCACAAATTTTGTAATCATGTCCCTTTCATTTTTGGTCAATATGAGTTGTAACCTTAGAAAAATTTATCACATCGGTAAAGGGTAAATTAGGTTGCACTAGGATAAAACTAAATGTTAGGGACTCTATTTTAAACTTAATTTTTATTATATTAATATAATTAGACACATATCACCTTAATCTTGAGATTTAATCGATTAATGGATGCTTTCTATTTGAAATGACATATATAATATTTGATGTCAAAAAATGCCACTCTCTTAATTTTAAATATCAATTATGTGTCCACATAAGGATAAAAGAATGTTTTGAATGAATATAATTATGTATTTTGAGAATAGTAAATTTATTTTCTTAATGTCAATTAATTTATAATTTATAGTTATTACATAATTATTTTGAATTTATAGAAGACAGTGAAAAAATATTACATTAAATAGTAAAAAATATATAATAAATGATATCAACAATTAAAAAAGTTATTTAATTTTGATTAGTTATAGTTTTACAATACATATTTATGTATATGATATATTACTATTTTGTTTAAGGGTTATATTCTAATACCAAAATTTTTTTATTTACCATTGATTTAAAATAAATTGAATAGTTTCAAAATTGACATTATTAATATTCGAACTATATAATGCTATATCAAATAATTTTAAAAATTAAAATTAATAATAAAATAAATCATGGTGGATATTAAATGATATATAATTTCATACCTTGGAAATTTATGAGTTATTTATAACCTTAAATGTAAAATTATAACCTATTAATATTGTAATTCCATTTAACACGGTTACTATTAAAAAAGGATATCATAGGGGATAAACCAAAATATAAGGTTTAAAATACTACATTAAAAATTAAAATATTATTTATTTATGGGATTTTAATGCCATCATTCCATATGTTTGAATGTATGGAAATATGGAATAATTTTTTTAGATAATGAAATTATTATATTTGAATATTTTATAAAATTACAAGAGTTCCCCTCCCATCACTTATAAAAGAGAACCAATAATTTTATTAATTACATAAATTTAATAATTAAATAATGAATAAAACATAACAATTTCTATAAAAAACTCTGATAGCCACATTCTAGAGGTGGTTTTATTCTAAGAACACAAACCCTAGATCCTTTAAGCAATGATATAAAGGAGTTTCTTCAAAGAAGAGGTAATCGACTTAAACAATCCCATAATTTTCATCTAAATAAGTTCTATTCTTCATAAAATATTATATTCTGTATCCTAAATATAATGATATTTTATTATTCTTATGAATCCACCTTTATTCACTCTTTTCCATCCAAAATTTATGTTGAAGAATCAATCACAGGTTGATATAACTTACAATATCCATATAGAGATAAGATCTATTCTCCATCATGATAATTCGTCGATGGTTATTATATTGGGTTTGGAGTTTATATTTGATATTTATGAAATAAATAAGCTTATTGAATTGTTATATAATTTATTCCATCCTGATTTCCAACCTATTTGAAAATGATAACGACTCTCGGTGGTATGTGTGGAATACCACCACTGCAATGTGATGTAAATCATTTTTCATTTCTGTTTTAGGTGAATGGTAAAAGGGAGGTATTTAATTAATATATAAGATATATACGATATAATAATAATTATATAATGGTGATTTATTATTAACTTTTCCTTAGTTCAATCATTTAAATAGGGAAAACATCGTTCATGCATACGTACAACCTATTGTCTCCTTCAAGAATGTAATTTATTTTAGTATCTCTATTTTTTATAAATGAATAAAAATATGTATATAATAGATATATATGATGATAAAAATTATATATATCATTGAACCATGATCAATTTATAAGGAATATAAATATAGAACCAAAATTCTCCTACAAAACAAAAGAGATATTACACATGAATGGTGATTTTAATGAGGAATTATTAGTAAAATGGTGTTGGAATGTTATGTCACAACCCATCCTCGGGGTCCGTGTCGTGACTACCCCAATCCTGCCTTCCATAGGCCAGGGGCTGGAGACTAGCACCAAAGGCATAAATCCTGATAACTGGGAAGGCATTGCCCTTATAAAAGTAAATAAGACACCATAGAGTACAAGCCGAAGTAATACACTAAGTACAAAAGAAAGTGCTGAAAAGTAAAAAGGGCTAGAATACAAACCCAACTGAAAAGTACAGCTACAACTGAAATGAAGTACAATAGAAAAGACAAACTGCTGGAAGAATAGAAGCAGCTCATAGGTCGTCCACCTCGGATCCTACCTGAAGGGTAGGTACAGATAGCGCAGCTCCTAGATTGTCCACCAAGGATCCTACCTGAAGGGTAGGTACAGATAGCGCAGCTCCTAGATCGTCCACCACGAATCCTAACTGAAGGGTAGGTACAGATATCATCCACAACTCTCTCGACTTTCAACCTCCTCGAAGTATCGTCTTGTCATGAAGTCCACCTCTGGATACTGACTCGTCGTGAGGTCCATCTTTGGGTACAATCCAGTCCTCGAACACTGGGCCTCTGTCAGCGCTGCCCGACGTCTGCAACCAACACAACGAGGTGCGGGCATAGACCGTGCATGGGTGACTATAAGATACTCAGTAGGGACCCCGAGACCCTCAAGGTCTCACTAAATCCAACAAGGATAACCACAAATAAGGATCTCAATAGATAACCCTTAGGTATAAGCCCATACTTATACCTAAGTTATCAAGAACTGATATCAGTCATGAGGGAACAAAATGGTTATGAAATCAACAGATAACCACTACCTAGGTATAAAACCATACATATACCTAAGTTATCAAGTTACCCATCTCAATCCTGAGGTAAACACAAAGGTCATAGACTCAGCTCAAACCAGGATTTTCATTATCGAAACCATAACTGCTGAAGAGCTCCGTCTCTGACGAGTATAGTGAACCTGTCATGACACCGAGATACTGCTCACTAACCTAAGACTGCTGAGGTACTCCTCCTATCGAGTACTGCGAGTCAGCCACCCAAACACAGTAGTGCTTCATACCGGGGTCTGCCACCCAAACACAGTAGTGCACCCCCCCTAATAGCCTGTAGAGGTACTCCTTCTGTCTAGTACCACGGGTCTGCCACCCAAACACAGCAGTGCTCCCCGTCGTGGGTCTACACCCAAAAATAGTAGTGCTCAATCCACAGGGCTAGTTGACTCACTCCAACTCGAGTCGATCAAGCAGTCGTCAGGTCTCAGCTAGCTACAAGGTCTTCGTACTCCGTACGCTCGTCTCCAGGAGGGTCCTCTCCATGAGCTACATGTCAATACTCCAATTATCACAAAGTCCCACTAAGAAGTATCTCAAAGGACCGCCTCATCATTGGGGTCTCAACGCAATAGACAGCATGTCAATCGGACGCCCGGTTTGTGAGTTATTAGCCTTTTCGTCCCAGGGGTCGGTTGGATTCGTGTGCGATCCAACCCAGATGTATCTCAAATGTACCCCAAACTCACATTGGGTATAATCATAGGGACTGTTTCTCAATGTGAACACCAATGCCACTGACGGTTCATCAAACGGATGTCCGGTCTGAAAGCTATTAGCTTTTCCGTTCTAGGGGCCCGGTTGCATTTCGGGTACAATCCAAACCGATCAATATACAGCTACATCCAAACCTCAGATGAAATATGCCAAAAGTTCTATCTCATCAAGAGAAATCCAACAAAGTTGACGGTACGTCAATTGGACGTCCAGAGCTCATGTTATATGCTTTTCCACTCCGAGGGTCCGGTTGGTTTTTTGTTCGAACCAACCCGGCCATACACATAGTCATCCAAAACCTTGAGTGTAATATACCGAAACGACCATCTCAATCCAAGGATCACATCGCAACTGACGGTGCATCGTTCGGAGGTCCGTAGCCCATGTTCTGGGAGTTTGAAGGAAAACTTCCCGAAAATATGGGGTTTGGGCCCGGTCCGACCTGGCCCGAGACCCAGTCTGAGACCCCCCCTAGGTCGGCCCGAACTGGGTCGACCCGACCCGGGTCCGGGTCTGGCCCGGCTGGCGCATGAGCTTCCCGAACGGCCATCTTGGCCGTGCTGTTGCAAAAATGGGGGGGGGGGCTTAAATGATTCTTAGCCCCCACGTGGGGGCCGCTCCCTTTGATAGCTAGGGGTTACGACCCCAGGTCTCCTACTGGTCCTGCGCGGCCGTGGGACTAGCGCCTGCCGCCGTGGCATTAGACGCGGTGGTCCCTCCTGGTGGCACGCCGGCAGGCTCTTTCGCGGACCACCAGATGCGCTCCAGTGGTCCGTTTTTCCTGCGTTCTTCGCCGACGGTCCTCCCGGGACCGGCTCTTCCCTTCGAAGTATTCAAATCACCTCCTCAGCATGTTCCATCATCGCCAGTCGATCTGCAAGACAAAAAAAAACCGCGGCCTCTTCGTGGTTTTCTGGCGCTGTGTGACGGCGTCGCGACTTTGTTCGACCTCCATGGCGCGGCTCGATGGCGTCGTGCTTCTTCACCTATTCTTCTTGTTTCGGCATGGTGTGATGGCACCACGTCAACTTTGTTCGTGCCGCGACAAACACATCATCAAAAGGGGGAGGAGAGTCATCCATGTTCATGCGGTCTAACCTCCTCCTCTTAATCTAATACCAAGCCACTAATGGAAAAGACATTGGATGGAAAAGAATAATCACATACACGAATCCAAACCCCTACGTCGAAATTGACATCGCACGCTACTGAATCATGGAAGTCGAACGTCAGGGTAGTTGGGTGTCGCGGAAGAATGGTATCGATTCCGTCGACGTCGGAAGAAGAAGAAGAATGTTGTTGTTGGTGTCGGTCTCCATGGTCAGTGTCTCCTTCCTTGTCGTGGAAGATAAAGTGGATGGAGAATTCCGGGACCACCAAGTCAATGTTGTAGCATTCTTGAAGGAGGAGAAATTCTCTCCTCTTCCTTCTCACAAGGCTCTCTCTCTCTCTCTCTCTCTCTCTCTCCAAATTCCTCTACACAAAGTGTGTAACCCAAAATAAAATAAAAGGGCTCAACCAATTATTTTATTATCACATGCCATTTGAAATTCAAAACTCAAAACACTTAATTAATTAATTGATTAGGTTCAATTAATCAATTAGTGTATGTTGGCAAGAGTTAAGAGAGGGGTTTTATTTGAGTTACATATTAATTAGTGGGAAAAGTTATGAACGTTAGGGGAAGGTGAGGGGTTGGGCTCGTGTGGGCCCCACCCCACCTTAACCCTCTCAAAGGTAGTTAACTACTAGTGCGTCCGACCGCTAACTCCCTTACTTAGGATATAACCACATAAGAGATGGGAAATGTGTTGTGACACAACACTTAAACAAATTAGAAAGAAATAAAAATAAAATTGTAAAACAATTATATTTTTATTCCTCACTTTTTTTAACAACTCCTCCAGAATAAACGAAACTCCATAAAGGGTCTTCTTAAGCAATTACCGGCATTGCGAGTTCATCGGTGCCCTCAGATTTCAATTCCGAGCACCGGTTCAAAAGTTAGAAAAACGCGCACGTTCGTCCACTGAACGTACCCAAGATAAATTTCATAAATTGATTACGAGCACACCGGCCCTTAGATTCAGGTGCCGTTAGAAACTGTATTCTTGTAAAATCCCAAAAAAATTAAGAAAAAATTTTCCTTGAAATTTTCGGGTCTTTACATTACTCCCACCTCAGGGCTTTAAGTCCCCGTAAAGCTTTAACACAAACTAGGGATACAAAAGCAGTATTGAGCATGAATCTAAGCCTTCCGCTCCCTTGTGCTCACCTGGAGGTTCCCATGCTACCAACAAAAACACACAATAGGAATCGAACAACCTTGTAGGACCCGCTCCTATCGATCCTCAACCTCTTCTGGAAATCCGCAAAAGTCACCGCATCGCCAATGTCCAGCTCCCCATGGTCGATGATATGCATCGGGTCAAGTACGTATCTCCCCTATTGAGATAAGTGGAAGTTGTACAATCATCTATGACCAAATCCCTGAGAGCGATGATTTGTGAAGGATCATGCACGTGTCTCTTCAGCTGAGGTACGTGAATGATATTATGCGCCCAGTGCAACTGAGGTGGAAAGGTCAAGAGGCAAACCACCTCGCCTACCCTACTGAGGACCTTGAATTGCCTATAAACCACATCTAGGTGAGACCCGTATAAGGATGTGATCATCATCCTAGAACTCTATAAGTCTCCATTTCCTGATTAGAACTGAAACTCAAAACTCTTGCTGCAACGTGGGTGAAGTTGGCCGACTCAAGAGTGATCGGCTACACCTTCCTATGCATGATTCCATCATGTGCTGCCTAGGTTTTCCTTTTCACCGACCAAGGAAAACCCTATCCCAACATTGTAGATAAACCACAACCTTTTTTCCTAATACAGAAAATCTGAGCAAGAACTGTTCATCCAATCCATACCGAGACCAACGTCATAAGGCCTCGACACTACCACCAAGAGATTCCAACCGAAACTCTCGCCTCGTGGGTTAGACAACTCTGTCAGCATAAGTGTGATTATCGAGTCTCCTCCCAAGGTATCTCCAGACGTGAGGGTCAAGTCTACGGCTTACCCAAAACTCTAGGTCTAGAACAAGATTCGTGGAAGGAATGATCTGTATCAAAGTCTGCTGTTACGGCTGCTAGTAATGGACACAGATTGTCCCTTGAATCATTCTTAGAGCCATTGGGTCACACTCCTTGAACGCATGCAGCTACTCTCTTCCCCTAACCTCCAGCTCCCTGATCCTGGTGGGGAATACAATGATTGTAACTTGTTGAAATGTACACCACCTCATGCTGCTCTCCTAGCTCTACCTCTACATCTGCTGCTTCGCAGACTCATCTGTCCTTTTTTACTTCCTCTACTTGAAATTTTTTTCCTTGAAATCCACCCGAGCAGCATAACCTCCCACAAGAGGTTATGACATGGGGTCCACACAGGGCTTAACCCCCCATTTAATGGGAGGGGAGGAAATCTCTCAAAACTCCACCATTAATGAGGGAGAGCCAATTGGACTCTAACTCCCCTCTTAATGGAGGAGAATAAAACCTCCTCAAAACACCCCCATTTAATGGGAGGAAACTCCTTGACCCTCTCCTTGTTAATTTGGTGGGGACCACCCAGGCCCCTAAACCCCCCTCGAAACTCCCCAAATTAATTATGTCATCCACTTGGGAAATTAATTTGGCGGAGCCTCTCCACTATTGGAATTTTTAATTCTTCCAACCATCATGAACTTAAATAAGTGGGGCCCACTTAATTAATTTCTGCTGCCAATAATAGTAGATTATATTGTATTATTTTGGCACGTTCTTGCACCTATTGGTTGATATCTTGAGAGAACCTATTTCTCCAGCAAAGAACGCAGGCGACGCTTCTTCCCCGACCTACTTTGACGTTCTTCCTCTGAGCCCCCCTTTTTGACGTGGTGCTTCTTCGACGACCCTCATTCCTCCCTCATCATCATCAACCCACCAATGCACGAACTCGGAAGTGGAAGTGTGTAGTGAATGACATCATCATCTTCCCCCACGATGAATGTGCTCCCCGATGAATGAAAGGTAGGGGTTTGGTTTTATTCGTATTTAATTATTTGCGATCATCGTTTAATTTTCGGGATGCCTATTATCATTTAACGGGAGGAGGTTGGACCGCCCGAACATGACCCATCCTCCTCCCCCAGATTTTTTGTTGTGTTCATTGCGGTATGAACAAAGGCGGTGCGGTGCAACAGCGCCATATGGAAACAAGAGAGAACGCGACGAAGAAGTGCGGCACCGTCGCGCCGCGACGTTGAGTCCGAACGAAACCGCGGCTGTAATCGGGGCCACAGAGTCAATTAGAAGACTCTGCTGGTTGATCGTTGTGCGCGGATTGACAGGCGACGACAAACAGGGCTGCAAAGACAATTTGAAGACTTCGCAGTGAAGATTCGGTACAGGGAGGACCGCTGGAAAAGACCGCTGGAAAAAAGGACCACTGAAGCGCGTCCGGTGGTCCGCGGAAGGGCCCACCGGCGCGCCCCACCGGCATGGCGGCACCGGATGTCGGCCGCATGCAGGCGGCAGCGCCCGAAGAACCGTAGGAAGGGTCCGCCGCGGCAGGCGGCGGTCCCGCAGCCGTGCGGGACCAAGGGGAGATCGAGGGTCGTAACCCCCAATGGTCAAAGGGAGCAGCCCCCACGTGGGGGGGGGGGGAGGCGCAGCTTCAATCCAGGGGGCAGCGCCCCCCCCCCCCCCCCCCTTCTGCCAGAGCTCGGCCAAGCTGAGCTGTCTGGCCACGTGGGCTAGGCCGGGCTGCGTCCACCGGGCCAGGCTGCGCCCTATTGGGCCGGACCCAGACCCGGGTCGAGTCCACCTGGTTCAGGCCGACCCAGGGTGTCTCGGGCCGAGTCGAACCGGGGACGAACCCCTTATTTTCAGGAATTTTTCGTTCAAATGCTCATAACATGGTCTACGGACCTCCTAACAACGCACCGTCAGTTGGGATATGATCCTTGGTTCGAGGCGGTCGTTTCGGTATATTACACTCATGGTTTTGGAGAACTTTGTGTACAATTGGGTTGGTTCGAACACAAAACCAACTGGGCCCTCGGAGCGGAAATGCTTATAACTTGAGCTTCAGACGTCCGATTGACGTACCATCAAATTTGATGAATTCCTATTGATCAGATGAAGCTTTTGTCATACTTCTCCTATGGTTTGGACACAGTTGGATAGTGTCCGGGTTGGATGGTACCCGAAATCCAACTGGGCCCCTGGAACATAAAAGCTAATAGATTTCAGACTGGATGTCTGTTTGAAGAACCGTCAGCGGCGTTAGTGCTCAGACTGAGAAACGGTCCCTATGAGTATAACCTATGTGAGTTTGGGGTACAGTTGAGATATGGCTGGGTTGGTTCGCACACAACACCAACTGGGCCCCTAGGACGAAAAGGCTAATAACTCACAGACCGATCGTCTGATTAACGCGCCATCTGTTGCGTTGAGACCCCTATGACGAGGTGATCCCTTGAGATACATCTTCATGGAACTTTTTGATACATGGAGTATTGACCTATAGCTCATGGAGCGGATCCTCTCGGAGACGAGCGTACGGAGTATGGAGACCGTGTAGCTGGCTGAGACCTAACGACTACTTGACCGACTCGACTTGGAGTGAGTCGACTAGCACAGTGGATGGAGCACTACTATGATTGGGTGCAGACCCACGTCGAGGAGAACTACTGTGTTTGTGTGGCAGACCCGCATTACTCGATAGAACGAGTACCTCTGTAGGCTATTAGGGGGCTGCACTACTATGTTTGGGTGGAAGACCCCGGCGGGAAGCACTACTATTTTTGGGTGGATGACCCGTGGTACTCGACAGGAGGAGTACCTCAGCAGTCCTAGGTTAGTGAGCAGTACCTCATAGTCGTGACAGGTTCACTGTACTCGTTAGAGACGAAACTCTTCAGCAGTTACGGTTTTGATAATGAAAATCATGTTTTGGGCTGAGTCAATGATCTTTTTGATTACCTCATGATTGAGATGGGTCACTTGATAACTTAGGTATATGTATGGGCATATACTTATGTAGTGGTTATCCATTTATTTCATAACCTGTGTGTTTACTCATGATTGAGATTGGTTACTTGATAACTTAGGTATAAGTATGGGCTTATACCTAAGTAAGGGTTATTTGTTGAGATCCTTCATTGTGTTTATCCTTGATGGATTTAGTGAGACCTTGAGGGTCTCGGGGTCCCTACTGAGTTTTGTATACTCACCCCTGCACGGGTTATGCCCGCACCTCGTTGTGTCGGTTGCTGACATTGGGAAGCACTGATAGAGGTTGAGTGTTCGCAGACTGGACGGTACCTGGAGATGTACCTCATGAAGAGTCAGTATCTGGAGGTGGACTTCATGACGAGATGATACTCGGAGGATATTGATGGGAGAGATTGTTGTGGAGGCTATCTATACCTACCCTTCAGGTAGGATCCGTGGTGGACGATCCAATAGCTGCGCAATCTGTTCCTACCCTTCAGGTAGGATCCGTGGTGGACGATATAGGAGCTATGCTATCTGTACCTACCCTTCAGGTAGGATCCGAGGTGGACGACCTAAGAGCTGCTTCTATTCTTCCAGCTATTTGTCTTTTCTATGCTACTTTTATTCAGTTGTAGTGGTACTTTTCAGGTGGGTTTGTATTCTGGCCCTTTTTACTTTTCAGCACTTTCTTTTGTACATAGTGTATTTCTTCCGCTTGAACTCTGTGGTGTCTTATTTACTTTTATAAATTCAATACCTTCCCAGTTATTGGGATTTACGCCTTTGGTTCTAGTCGTCATCCCCTGGCCTATGGAAGGCGAGCATGGGGTAGTCACGGCACGAGCCCCACAGACGGGTCGTGATAGGTTATATGGGGATCATATATTATACTATAAATTTTTACATGATTATTATAGGTTTCTATAATAAATTTAAATTTATTATACACGAGTTTAATTTTCTTTTAGTTTATATAAAACTCTAGGTAATAGTTTATTGTCTCAAATTATCTTCTCTGGTGAAAATGTTATGTCATGAAAAAATATTATTTTATGAGGCTTATAAACATCCCCATGATATGTAATATAATTATTATCTTTATGTTTGTGAAATAGAATTTTTTATTTTATTCAATTATTTTAGAGGGCTTATAATTCATGTATTACCAAATAGGTAAGGTTTTTATGTAATAGATTCATTGTTTAATGGGATTGATCATAATTATGTTTTTGATGAAGAATCCTTATGATCTACCTATAATGAAATTTTTTAAAATTATTAAAATATAATCATTTATAAGGAAAAAATCATTATCTCATTTTCATAGCCATATGTACTCATTAGATCAAATGCACCAATTTAAGTAAAATTGACATTATTTCGCTCTTCAGTTGAATAAAAACTTTTTCATCTATATACATGTTTTCTAAAATGTATTCAAGTAGGATTTTAATATTTAAATTTTCTTATTTATAGTCATTTCAATTAATGATTTCAATTTTAAATAAAAACCAAATAAATTCTTACTTTATTTTCTAAATGATGTATTTTTTATAAATTTATTAATATAATTATATTGTAACTTATTCAACATAAATGGACTTCGACGTAGTCAACAAAAAATTTTTTTGAGGCATAAATTACATGTATTCAATTTCCATTTAGAAGAAATTTATTTCCTTAATATATGAGATATGTTTATATTTTAAATAAATTAATTGAATGTAAAATGGATATATTCATCATGAAATGATCCAAGAGGTGTTTAAAAAATCATTCTAAGATGACATCAGATGATGTTTCCTAATGTTATCTAAGAGTATTTTTCAATGATACAACCATAATTCTTTCTATATATGTTTTATTATAATGATTACATTATTTTTATGAAACATGTTCATTTTTCATGCGTTATACTATGATAAAATTATGATAGGTTTTTGAAACCCATTAACTATCCATGGGTTATTCTGTTATGATATTTTTATGAAACACAATTTCTTTTTATTTGTTTGATATGATGAGTTTTTATGATATTGTGGCACAAATATGTATAATTTTCATTATGTGATGGGTGAGAGAATAATTATGTTGACTTCTTATTCAGTGGGTAATGACTAATATTTAATTAGATAAAATGGATGGAAATAGGGAGTGGACCTAGTTGAGTAAAGGGTGTGGTCCACTATAATAGTCATGAGAGTAAACCAATACTAATACAATAGTCTAGTGAGTGATTCTCATACACTGTGAATGTTTTAGAGGTCATACTTATCATATAACGAAAGTACTTTTTATGTTTATGTGTATACCCCAAAATTATGTCTTCTAAAAATGTTATGATTTTAAGAATTGTGTTCTCTGATTAGGTTGTGATTTGTTTATTATGAACATAAAATCATTGTTCTATTACTCTATATTATAATCTATAATATATGAGGTATGGTTTTCAAATATTAATGTCATGTTATTATACCGTTATGTTAATTTTTTATCATTTTATCATTAGAATGTACATTGTTTACTTTTTCTGATCATATGTCCTCACTCGTAATTATGTTTCCTTTCCACAGGTTATGTTGAAGGATTTTATGTATGATATTTCTATGAAATGTGATAGTTATTATGAACATAGAGGGGGATGATATAGTTAATTTATGAACTATTTTTTCATGTATCCATTTCAATAATGGAAATTGGAATATACAATTATTTGTTAGATTTTTATGTTTTGTAATAAATAATGATCTATTAATAAGTGATATATATATATGAAAATTATGGGTCACTATAGTTTGTTGAAAATAATTATTTTTCTAAACATTGCAAACTAGATTGAGAATCATTTAGTGAAAGGATTTGAATATGTATAAGTATATGATATAATCATAATTTTTTTATTAATGATCATGGATGAAATTGTTTGAACCTAAGGTTTCATTGATTAAAAATAAGGAGACATGATTTAAGCATCCAATAAATTATTTTCCATGATTTTAAACATTCACTCTATCACTATTTTTTCCCAAATTCTGATTTTTGTTTTTTTTTTCAATGGATTCAACCCAAGGAATCACTTTAATACTCAATGCGATGAAATATAAAATGATTTTACTTATGAAAAAAATATACATTATTGGTTTTTGATTGAAAAATATCATTATAATTCTCACACTAATTTATTTAATATTATTCATGTTGAAAACCCAAACATGAAAAGGAGGGAACAAATTTCTTTTGAGTGCATTATGTGGAATGATCCACATTCTTTTAGTGGGCATAATTACCCAACATTTATTGAGTAATAAATCATTACTAATGAAAACATATTTTCATTTCTCTATGTTTGGATCATGAATAATTCATTTTGCATGTATATCATTTGAAAGGTGAAGTGTATCAATGGTTTACTCTAATCAAGAATATGAGGCAACATGATGAAATTGACTCTATTGTATGGGATGGTTTTTTTATCTTATTATTCTATATGTTATTTCATCCTATTCTTTTTATGAATATGGAATTGGAATTACACTAGATATAAAAATATAATGATGAAAACATTTGTACCTATGTGTAAAACATTATGATAATTTTGAGGCATTCTTTTGGTATTATCATCCAACCAAAATGTACGGTTGATGATTAATCTGTGTCTTAATCCAAGCATATGTAGTGGTTATATATATGATACATTAGTATCTATGAATAAAACTTTTGGTTTACTATTTAGGTATAAATGGATAATAAATTTTTCATAACTATCTCATTGTTTTGATATTAATAAAAATTTGGAATTCAAATGAAATTCTAATTACTATGGATAGAAGAACATGATATTTCCTTAATTAATAATGTATGTATGGAAGAAAGGTGCTAATTTTATCAAGGGGCTGCTAAATTTTTTTAAATGTGGAAAGGATTATTATCGAGAGATGTAATACCAATTTTGTTGGAAGAAGTTCTCTGATGATACAAATAGAGATATTGTTCCAAATAATACACTAACCAAAATCTCATGCTTCCATTGCAAAAAGTATGTGAATCATGTTATCTAATTACAATACATTAATTTTAATGATGATTATCATTCTTAGTAACCACTTAATCTTAGATAAAATGGAAATCTCAGTTGATCACTATTAAATATGTCAAGTAAGATAAAGACGTGTGAAAATTAAACATGACATCCACTCTACAATGAATAATTTAGTATTTTATACTAGATATAACAATGATTTTATATCTAAATAATAATTTAACGGTATCACAATATCCCCTCATTGATGATGTTGAATTATCCTTGAAATCTATGAATGGAGTGATGATTTTATCTGAACTTTATGATTCTTCTATGAGTGATGTTTTTAGGAATGTGATACCTATAAAACTAATTATTCACCAACTATTCTATTATATGTTACAATTAGAATGTATTAGATTTATTTACATAAATAACACATCAATTTCAATGGAATTTATGTCAATTTATATATTATATAGCAACATATGACTTTCAATGAATGTGATTTCTTCTTCAGTTTTTAATGTGTGAAATTGATTTCTCTCTTCGAGTTACCATTTTCATTTTCCAAAAACTCCCAATGATTCCCCATATGTAGTTGGGTACAGAAGTACATTCCAATGGTCAGTGGTGATATATATTTTCAGGCCCTGTGACACTTGGGGACTCACATTGGTCGAATGGATTAGAGGCTGATGTCATCATTCCCTTTTTTCATGTAATTTTTTTTCCCGATTTTGGGACTCTCTTATAGTGTTATGATATGTTGGTTTATTTATTCCTAATCCTGATACATTAAAAGTTACCATAACAAAATGACTCATTGGTTAATTCTATCATTATACAACGAGACTCTCATTGATGAACTGAGGGGAGTGCAGTCTCATTAGTCAATTGATCTATATGTATCTTAGCCTCTTCATTCATTTTCCTACTAGTGGATATTGTATTTATGTGCAGAATTTATATGACCAAATTCATCTAAATTCCCTTCCTTGTGAGGATGTAGTTAATATACAGAGGAGGGGATTGATCCGTTAGGAGGAATCATATGTATCCTAGTTATTTCATGAATCAAAACCCATGTAGTGTGTTAATACCAGGAGGTTTACCATCATGAAAAAAGAAAATATGTACGGATACTGAGAGACCAAATTATTTAGATGGGATATTATGGATACATCAGACATATCATGGTTATGTTGGAAATCCAAGTCATCATAGTTCAATCAAGACCCTGGGACTAGACCCAAGGTATATTCCATTATGTGAGCAGTGTTCGTCCCATTCCACTAATTGGGGCTTACATAAAGGGATCTCCCTTGTTAGTGGATATTTGTGATGCCTAATGAGGTGTCCATTGCATCTCTATAAGACCACGTCAGATCTTCTTGGTATGAGAAACAATAGGGAATAAATGATTAGCCTCATGGAATGAAGATATTGGATTTATAAAATTGGACAGTCCATGGAGTTTTATATATAGAACTCATTCCTTGAGAAGGCATATTATGTATACTGAGTAGGGTAGGAATCAAAGTCATTGTTGTTCGGGTATCCATTAACATGATGATTGGCTAAGGTGTATGATCAAAATCATGGGAATTATGAATGTCTTTGAGGTTTCATGAATGCTAGGGGATTACAATGAGATAGATTCCCTCATGATCAGGGACATACTACATAATGTTGTTAGTTGGGACTCATGTACTAAGATTTCTATTCTAACCTTGGGATATATAATATAGATGATGTGATTAGTTAAAATCCCTAATCCCACATAGGCTATGCTAATTTTGAGAAACAAGGGTTAGAATGTGATCAATTTCATTGAATTGGATACTGGGATTAGATATTGGGATTTCCTTGTACGGTAAATATTGAAATAAAACATCAAATAGGTGGCCTACATCTCCTAAATATTGAAAGAATTAGAGTAATCATAGTTTCATTGATCGGGGCCTACGCTCTGAGGCATTCCTAGATGGTCAGTAAGGAACACTATCATCGATGTGGTGTCCTAAGTATCTTGAATATAGAATGAATCAGAGTCATATTCATTACCTTGTTCAGGGAATGTACTCTAATGTTTCCCTATGGCTTCGACATACTTGGTTGGAGGGTGTCGTATGACCCTGTTCACCTCTCTGGGAGAATACCACGATCTATGTAATGCCCCGACCCCAGTTACCTAGAGTCGGTGCATTATTACCTAATATTGGCATGATCAGAAGAAAGATCATATCTCAAATGACCGATTTGTTTAGTATCCTTGGAAACACTAGATATATTCATAATGTTTTACATTACATCATAAAGTGAAAAACTACTACAACAACATATTGTCTCCATAGTCCACACTATTATCCCCTTATAAAATCCCTACAGGTCATTCATAATTTACTTCTTCACATCCCGGAAAAAATAAAACATAGAAAAGGGGTGAGCTCAAATGCCCAGTAAGGATAACAATATAGCAGAAACTTTCATAAATAATAATAAACTTTTAAGACAGTGTATAACTAAAACAAAAGCCTTTTTAAACATGAACATCAACATAGTATGGAAAAAATAAAATGAAATAATTCCATTTACTTATTCACATGGATATTCTACAAATCGAATAATCACATGCAATATCAATAAGAAATTTCATAATGATGGAATGAATAATTCTAGACTATCATAACCACGTAGCCAATGCCTCGTGCCAAGACTACAAATAAGATTTTTCCAAGGCCTTGTTCCAAGACACTAGTTTGTCTCATTAGACCTACCAATGCATCGAGGAGATATAGAGGACTCCATCTGTCACTTACTAAGTCCAATGCAATTCTCATATGAACATGTTTAAACATAACATAAACATTCGTATTAAAACTAGCATACGAAATGTCACTACATTAACCTCAAACCGTGAATGGTATAAAAATAGCACATCCACAGTCAAACATAACTCATTTGATACAATATGGATGATTGTATTGTATCATATTAACCTCAATCGATATTAATGAATGATATTGACATAGATGAAAATAACCATCAAAACTATTTGAGAGAAATATCCCCCTTTTTCTTGAAATAATTTAAAAGTCACAAAATTTTTCAAGAAGAAATTTAAAAATAGATTTCTGAATCAAAGTGTCCCATACCACTTTGAAACATTTAAAAGTAGTTTTAATTTCAAAAATTTAATGTCCATATAAATTAATCCTTAAAACCATTTTTAAAATATGGAGATTAATGATCGAGATCTAGAAGAATAAGTCTTTAAAACATTTAAAAATGGTATTTTAGTTAGAGTTTCTAATTAAAATAGGGACACTTGAATACAAATAATTAAGGTAATAAAAACTTTGTAATATCATGAGAATAAAGGAATTAATGATATACTATGTCAAACTACATTATACACACCATATAAAAGTGATTTGGTGTATAACAACAAGGAAGTCTCAATGGAATGTAAATTGAGATGAAATCTCTCATAAAGGCTGTATCCTTAGGTTAAGGATAAATCAACGACATAGTTATGTGTGACAAATATAAATACACAAAATATGATTGGATATTCAGTGTTAAACAATCAATGGACATTCACACATAATCTGGTAAAAACAACACCAATGAATTGGATGTTTAACTCAACAAATAGAGAATGAGTTAAAATTACTCTTATTAAATTCATATCGATGCCTTGAGAAATTATCAATGGAGTGATTATGTGTATCAAAATTATATCCACAGAAAAGGGGAGTGGAAATTGTGACATAAGAAAATGAATAGTGTTTCGACACATAATCTTGGAGTAAAATAATCAATGATGTTTGCATAAAGCCAAATAAATGGAATTTGAAATTTGAAATTCCCTTATCGATTTTGTAACTTTTGAAACATACACCCATGAAAGAATTATAATACAATGATGATGTAAATATACATAAATTAAAGTATATTACACAATGAATACAATCATGGGCAGTACACACACCACATGAAATAAATAAGTGGTGAACAATGGAATTCTCATGGAATTAAAAGTGAGATAAGAAACCCCTTACATTGTACTTTTTCCTTGGTCGATGGTAGGTTAACCTCCGGTATAATGGTGAAATAGTTGTTATTGAATTATAAAATAATCATTTACATTAATATGATATCATATATGATCTTTTAACATTTATTTGTTAATAATATCTTAGTATTATAGTCATTTTGGGTGTTAACTTACTCGTTTTCCTTTATATTCATTGTTAAATAAGCCGTGTTTATTATGGATTGGTTGTATCTTATTAATATACATAATTATATCATGTACTTAAACATTATTTTTAAATCATCAAATGATAATTATACTTGAATTGATATGATGGAGAGTGAATCTCATCGCTTTCGTGGAGACGGTAGTCTGTACGTACACACGAGCGAAAATATCATTTTTTTGATGTTAAAATAATATATAATTGGATGGTATATCATATAGACAGAATAATTATAATGTTATATTTATTATTTAAATGAATTAAACATCATTATTATACCCATACAAATAATAATTTATTGAATAACAATTACAGCACGACGTGGAGACGGTAAGCCGTACGTACGCACGTATGGTGACATGTCATTCAAAGGATGGATAGAATACTGAATATGGTTGTACCATATTTATAATAATATTGTATTATATAGGAGATACTTGATTCATTATTTTAGAATGGGAATAACAACAAAATAAGAAGTTGAAGAAGAAAAGAATTTGAAAAAGGGTGGTAAAAACATTACCTCCTCTTCGGGTTCTTCCTTTTGATTTGAAAAAAAGGGATACCTAAGTTGGCTTTATGATCAAACTAAGAACTCTAAGTTGTAGTTATGGATGTTGAGAGAGTATTTGGGCCAGGATTGGCCGAACCAAAAGGCTTTTAATGTGTGAAGTATTGAGAAGTGGGAGTGCCCTTTTATAAGAGGGGTGAGGGGTACCTTTAGAAAAGTTAGAAATATTAATTTATAATAAATTCATATTCGGTTTATAATGGCTAAAAAGCTGAAAATTTAATTTTTAAGGTAGGGATAGGTCGAAAGCCACTCAACCAATAGAATTTAGACAGGTTTGGGTCGTTATATTAACCTTATCTTTTAGTTTTAACTCTTTGTTAATTAGTTTGACACTTACCATGTCACTTTATATTTTTATATTATATAGTTAATAAACATAATATATACCATCAAGAGACCCCCAAGTGTTCCATTAATGATTCACCTATCATGATATAAGTCTCTTGGACGATCCTTAGATTGTTAGGAATTTAATATCAATTAATAATATAATATTTGTTTTAAAAACTCTTTTATGTCAATTTTGACACTATTTGAAAAATTGATTTTTGTGAAAATCATAACAGAATTATTAATCTAAAAAAGTCAATTAAATAATTCCTAATATGTCATATTATCGTATAATATTAGTTTAATTCATAAAAAGTCTCAAATTATATTTATTTGGGTATCTACAATATCAATCATTTTAATTTTTCACTATTATGGTAATTACTGCATCACCATTGTGTCATAAATAAATTATATTATTTAATGTATAAAATTTATAAATAAAATCCCATTATTTAGGAAATCATTTTATCTTTCTAATGAATATTTATAGTCTTAAATCCAACCTATATAACCCTATGTAAAAATTGTTTTTCTGAAAGATATATGCTTGTGTCATTTTTGTACTATTTTAACTTAATTAAAATAAAGTGTCTCTATCACATACTAGTGGCTCCATGGGGTCCCAAAATCGACCCAAATATTTCCATGGTCGGAAATGTATCCACCAATAAGGTTAGGACACATTTTAGGGTAATTTAGTATTATTATAATATTATGTTTTAACCCTTATTTACCGGATTTACCCTTAACCATGGTAAATAAAATATTTACTGAAGTAATTATTCATAATGTCTAAAAATAAAATTTACCTATTTACACAATTTGGAAATCCTAATTCCAAATATGGAATCCATTTTTCCAAATTAAAAACACAGAATTGGTAGAAATTAATTTAAAATTAATTCCCGTTGTTAAAACCAAAATCGTGTTTTTAAGAGATAATAACTATCAAAAGATTGGCACTTGTTTATGTCTGATTTAATTGTGAAATTATGTCCAATGACCAAAATTGTATTAAATGGTAAAAATATATTCTAAATATACTTTAAAACCACTAAATTCATAATTTATAAAAATTTATTATTTCGATTAAAAACATTTTTTAATTAAAATTTTATAATTTTCACTATTCATCAAAATATGAAAGTTATCCGAAAAGTACCAAAATTTCACCCTAGGATAATTTCGATATTCCGAATCCAAAAATGAAGTCCATTTTGAGAGATATAATTTATAAAATTTCAAAAAGTGGGTATTAATATTCATAACGGCTACTTTGATTGGTGGAGGTGTGTTAGAACTCGAAGTTGCGTACAACACACACTACTGTATTAATCAAAGAGAAACGTACCATTGAAGCCTAGGCTATTACATTCTCCACTACTTCAATAAATTACGTCCTCGTAATTTTTTTAAAATTGGGCTTGGGAATATAATGGAATGTCCCACATCGGAAAAAGGGTCAATAAATTTATCACTTTAAAAGAAAGGAAGAGAGGTATAAGGGTCACCCAAGATAACCCATACAAGGATTCCATATAGGAAAACATGGATATGGACGATAAACTAAGTTTTCAGTTCTGATGGAGAGGGATAGAAAACATGATCAGGAGAAAGTTAACAATAAGAAAATCACAAACTTGTGTTGGGACAAACGGTCTATAGTCTCCCAGTAGGAAAAGTAAACAAACAACATTTGTTGTTTTAAGTTACATTACATAAGGACAATGAAATCATTTATGATATTGACTAAGAACAAAAAGAGATATAATTACTTTTTAAGTAGAGTTTCATTCTTTAATAAATTCTTACCACTAACTCATTTTTTTTGAACAATGAGTATTCAAGAAGACTTGGTCACAATGGAAGAGCTAGAATAAACATCTATAGAAATACATGAGCCACGTAGGATAAAATATATATTTAACTTGTCTTTAGAGATTAATCAAAACCAAAATGGTTAGTATAATATCTGATGATCCCCAAATGAATATTCCATTAGAGAAAAAAAACACTAATTTTAATTTCTAAAATTAAACCATCAATAACCCAAAGTTAAATAAATATCATTCAATAATAAATTTTCCTTAAAATCCTTCAATATAATTCAAACTAATATTGAAACCCAAAACGTATAAGAATGTAGTATTCCACGTTAAATTGTATCTCCAAATGACATAAATTACTCTTAAAGTCACATTGTTAAAAGTAATTAACCTAATCATTTCCATAAATTACCCAAATCACAATAAATCCACAATAAAAACATAGATAAAAATCCATCATTACTACTCAAATGAAATCCCATAATATTCTATTTTCCTTGGGCATATAGTGTTCACAACAAAGAGAACAACTTCAAAAATAACATTTATCACTTAATAACCAAATCATTTTTCTATACTATGGGTATTCATTTGATAAGGCACAAGATCCAAAATAAAATTATTATTGATAAATAAAATCAGTTAACTAAAAATAATAGTCACACTAACCAGGGACTTCACGTAGTCCAATGGTAGGCGATAAATCCGAATCGCACTTTGGTTGTGGGTTCGATTCCCACAGCTTTGTCCGACGCGACGTGTTGTCACAGGGTTTGCGTGTTGTCCTTTTCAAAAACTATATTTTATAACATTACCAAAATTAGATTAATTCCTCAAAATTACCATAACATAATTTAACCACAAATCTTATGTCATATCTTACATTTTCATCCCAAATTATAATAACTTATAATTTCCTCAAACCCAACGATCATATAAAACCAAATGTTTATTTATAACTATATCCACAAGAGAGAAGATAATTCTTCCTTAAATATCATTCTCACATGGAAAACTACAAGAGAAAATTATTCCAAATTAAACCCATCAACAAGAAGCACTAATACTTTTTAAACATTTCTCGAACCATTTATTTCCACATAGATTCTTCTTTGATTATGAAAATATCCTATAGAACAGGGAATTCACTCGGGTAATGACCAGGTCCCCTACATTTATGGAAAATGACTGTAAATGGACTCTTGGGACCATTTTTATCTTCTTCTATAGTAATATTCATTTTTCTTCGGCAATTATTCACTTTATGTCCTTCCATCTCGCACGTAAAGCATTTCTTTGTCCCATTGAGACACTTTCCTGGGTGTCTCCTTCCACATTTCCTACATGATGGAAATTGAGGATTCCTTTCTCCATGGTATCCACTGCTGGAGCTCTTATCATTCATCACCTTTATCATCTTTTTTGAGTCCGGGAATTGGTTAATATATATATTATTGATCATATTTTTGGAAAATTGATTTGGCATAATGATGATATCTTTTATTCCTGGCAACATTCCATTTTGTTGCTCATTTCCACCACTATTCCAACCTTGTACATCATTCTCAATGTCACTATGACTTCCTTGGAATCCAGCCATTGACTAAAACCAGAAACCATAATGTGAGTAACAGTAGTCATAAAATCATTTATAGATTAACATGTCATCATATTCTCAATTTGAAACACATTTGGATTAACCAAGGTCATTTACTCTCATCTTATATATTTAATATTTCAAATCCGTTAGTAATGAAAATGTAAATTCTCCTAAGCATATCCCCCAGGAGTGTCATAACCAAGAGTGCAGCAAGGCCCATTGTCGTGCACCGGTTCCCATTCGAGTCTAGCTCAAAGCATTGATTTCGGGTTTTACCCCTAGGTACATCTATGTCAGAGCCGCCTCTACCTGCTCGTATCCAGATTGGGATGTATTGCTTGGAAAACTCACAAAATCTCTACAATACCAAAATTCTAGGAAATTCTTCTATCAAAGTTCATATTAGGTATACGTGCTCTAATCAGAGTTTATCTATATCTAGCTCCCAAGGTTTGTACTAAACTTCCTCTGATAACAACTGCAACGCCACAACCCCAGTTACCTAGAGTTGGTGCATTATTACATAATATTGGCATGATCACAAGAAAGATCAAAACTCTAAAGACCGATTGGTTTAGTAGCCTTGGAAACACTGGATATATTCATAATGTTTCACATTACATCATAAAGTAAAAAACTACTAAAACAACATACTGTCTCCATAGTCCACACTATTATCCCCTCATAATATCCCTGTAGGTTATTCATAATTTAATTCTTCACATCCTGGGAAAAATAAAACATAGAAAAGGGGTGAGCTCAAATGCCCAGTAAGGATAACAATATAGCAGAAACATTCATAAATAAGAATAAACATTTAAGGTAGTGTATAACTAAAACAAAAGCCTTTTTAAACTTGAACATCAACATAGTATGACATAAATAAAATGAAATAATGCCATTTACTTATTCACATAGATATTCTACAAATCGAATAATCACATGCAATATCAATAACCACTTTCATAATTATGGAATGCATAATTCCAGACTATCATAACCACATAGCCAATGCCTCGTGCCAAGACTAAAAATATTATTTTGCCAAAGCATTGTTCCAAGACACTAGTTTGTCTCATGAGACCTACCGATGCATCGAGGAGCTATAGTGGGCTCCACCCATCACTTACTAAGTCCAATGCATTCCTCATATGAACATGATTAAACATAACATAATCATTCGTATTAAAACTAGCATACGAAATGACAATACATTAACCTCAAACCATGAATGGTATAAAAATAGCACATCCAAAATCAAACATAACTCATTCGATACAAATGGAAGATTGTATTGTATCATATTAACCTCAATCGATAATAATGAATGATATTGACATAGATGAAAATAACCATCATAACTATTTGAGAGAAATATCCCCCTTTTTCATGAAATCATTTAAAAGTCACACTATTTGTCAAGAAGCCATTTAAAAATAGATTTTTGAATCAAAGTGTCCCATACCACATTGAAAATTTTAAAAGGAGTTTTAATTTTAAAACTTTAATGACCATATAAATAAATCCTTAAAAACATTTTTAAAATATGGCCATTAATGAGCAAGATTTAGAAGAATAGGTCTTTAAAACATTTAAAAATTGTATTTTAGTTAGAGTTTCTAACCAAATAGAGACACTTGAATACAAATAATTGAGGTAATAAAATCTTTGTAATATCATGAGAATAAATTAATTCATGATATATTATGACAAAGTACATTATACACACCACATAAAAGTGATTTGGTGTATAACAACAAGGAAGTCTCAATGGAACGTAAATTGAGATGAAATCTCTCATAAAGGATGTATCCTTAGGTTAAGGATAAATCAACGACATAGTTATGTGTGACAAATATAAATACACTAAATATTATTGGATATTCAGTGTAAAACAATCAAAGGACATTCACACATAATCTTGTAAAAACAACACCAATGAATTAGATGTTTAACTCAACAAATGGAGAATGAGTTAAAATTACTGTTATCAAATTCATATCGATGACTTGAGAAATTATCAATGGAGAGATTATGTGTATCAAAATTAAATCCACAGAAAAGGGGATTGGAAATTATGACATAAGAAAATGAATAGTGATTCCACACACAATCTCAGAGTAAAATAATCAATGAAGTTTGCGTATAGCCGAATAAACGGAAATTGAAATTTCAAATTCCCTTATCGATTTGGTAACTTACGAAACATACAGCCATGAAAGAAGGATAATATAATGATGATGTAAATATACATAAATTAATTTATATTACACGATGAATACAATCATGGGCAGTACACACACCACATGAAATAAATAAGTGGTGAACAATGGAATTCTCACGGAATTAAAAGTGAGATAAGAAACCCCTTACTTTGTACTTTTTACTTGGTCGAAGGTAGGTTAACCTCACGTATAATGGTGAAATAATTTTTATTGAATTATAAAAGAATAATTTACGTTAATATTATATCATATATGATCTTTTAACATTGATTTGTTAATAATATCTTAGTATTATCGTCATTTCGGGTGTTAACTTACTCATTTTCCTTTATATTCTTTGTTACGTAAGCCATGTTTATTATGGATTGGTTGTATATTATTCATCTCCAGAATTATATCATGTAATTAAAAATTATTTTTAAACCATCAAATGATAATTATACTTGAATTGATATGATGGAGAATGAATCTCATCGCTTTCGTGGAGACTGTAGTCCGTACGTACACACGAGCGACAATATCATTCTTTTGACGTTAAAATAATATATAATTGTATGGTATATCATATATAAATAATACTTATCATGTTATATTAATTATTTAAATGAATTAAACATCATTATTATACCCATCCATATAATAATTTATTGAATAACAATTTCTCCACGATGTGGAGACGGTAAGCCGTACGTACGCATGTATGGTGACATGTCATTCAAAGATGGATAAAATACTGAATATGGTTGTACCATATTTATAATAATATTATAGTACATAGGAGATACTGGATTCATTATTTTATAATGGGAATAAAAAATAAATATGAAGTTGAAGAAGAAAATAATTTGAAATAGGGTAGTAAAAACATTACCTCTTTTTCGGGTTCTTCGTTTTGATTTGATCAAAAGGAATCCCTAGGTCAGATTTATGATCAAAATAAGGCCTCTAGGTTGTAGTGAGGGAAGTTTAGAGAGTATTTGGGCAGGTTTTGGTAGAACCAAAATGCTTTGATGGTGTGAAGTAATGAGATGGGGAAGTGCCCATTTATAAGAGGGGTGAGAGGCACCTTTGGAAAAGCTAGAAATATTAATTTATTATAAAATCATATTCGGTTTATAATGGATCCAAAGTTTATTATTTAAATGTTAAGGCAGGGATAGGTCGAAAACCACTCAAATAATAGAATTTATATAGGTTTGGGTCATTATATTAACCTTATCTTTTAGTTTTAACTCTTAGTTAATTAGTTTGACACTTATCATGTCACTTTGTTTTTTTATATTATATAGTTAATAAACTTACTATATAACTCCAAGAGACCCCAAAGTGGTCCATTAATGATACACCTATAATTATATAAGTCTCTTGGCTGATAATTAGATTTTTTGGACTTTAATATCAATTAATAAAATAATATATGTTTTAAAAACTCTTTTATGTCAATTTTGACACTATTTGGAAAATTGATTTTTTTGCAAATCATAACAGAATGATTAGTTCTAAAAAAGTCAATTAAATAAATCATAATATTTCATATTATCATATAAAATTAGTTTAATTCATAAAAAGTCTCAAATTATATTAATTTGGGTATCTACAATATCAATCATTTTAATTTTTCACTATTATGGTAATTACAGCATCGCCATTGTGTCATAAATAAATTATATTATTTAAAGTCTAAAATTTATAAATAAACTACCATTATGTAGGAAATATTTATATATTTATAATGAATATTTATAGTCGAACATCAAACATATATAACCCTATGTAAAAATTGTTTTTCTAAAATATATATGCTTGTGTCATTTTTGTATTCATTTTAACTTAATTAAAATAAAGTGTCCCTATCACTTACAAGTGGCTCCATGGGGTCCCAAAATCGACAAAAATATTCCCATGGTTGGAAATGTTTCCTCCAATAAGGTTAGGACACAATTTAGGGTAATTTAGTTTTATTATAATAATATTTTTTAACCCTTATTTACCGGAATTTACCCTTAACTATGGTAAATAAAATATTTACCGAAGTAATTATTCAAAATGTCTAAAAATAAAAGTTACCTATTTACACATTTTGACATACTGATTCAAAATATGGATTCCATTTTTCCAAATTCAAAACAAAAAAGTGGCATAAATTAATTTAAAATTAATTCCCGTTGTTAAAACAAAAAGTGTGTTTTTAAGAGATAATAACTATCAAAATATTGGCACTGGATTATGTCTGATTTAATTGTGAAATTATGTCCAATGACCAAAATTATAATAAATAGTAAAAATATATTCTAAATATACTTTAATACCACTAAAATTCATAATTTATAAATATTTATTATTTTGATTAAAAAAGTTGTTTTTAATTAAAATTTAGTAATTTTCACTATTCATCAAAATATGAAAGTTATCTGAAAAGTTACAAAATTTCACCGTAGGCTAATTTCAATATTACGAATCCAAAAATGAAGTCCATTTTTAGATATAGAGTTTATAACATTTCAATAAGTGGGTATTACTATTCATACCAGCTACTTTGATTGGTCGAGGTGTGTTAGAACTCAAAGTTGCGTACAACACATGATACTGTATTAATCAAAGAGAAACGTACCATGGATACTTGGGGTGTTACATTATAAACTCCAATAAATTTTTTCCTCAAATTTTTTTAAAAATTGGGCTTCAGAATATAAAGGAAAGGCCCACATTGGAAAAGGAGTCAATAAAACTATCACTTTAAAATAAAGGAAGAGAGGTATAAGGGTCACCCAAGATAACCCATACTAGGATTCCATGTAGGAAAACATGGATATGGACGATAAAATAAGTGTTCAGTTCTGATGGAGGGGGATAGAAAACATGATTAGGAGAAATTTAACAATAATAAAATCACAAACTTGTGTTGGGACAAACGGTCCTTAGTCTCCCAGTAGGAAAAGTAAATGGAAAACATTTTTTATATTATGATACGTTATATAAGGACAAGGAACTCATTTATGATATTGACGAAGAACATAAAGAGATATACTTACTTTTTAAGTATAGTTTCATTCTTTAATAACTTTTTACCACTAACTCATTTTTTTTTAACAATGAGTATTCAAGAAGACTTGGTCACAATTAAAGAGCTAGAATAAAAATATATAGAAATACATGATCCACGTAGGAAAAAATATATATTTACCTTGTCTTTAGAGATTAATCAAAACCAAAATGGTTAGTATAATATCTGATGATCCCCAAAATGAATATTCCATTAGATAAAAAAACACTAATCTTAATTTCTAAAATTAAACCATCAATAATCCAAAGTTAAATAAATTCCATTCAATAATCAATTGTCCTTAAAATCCTTCAATATAATCCAAAATAATATTAAAACCCAAAACTTATAAGAATGTAGTCTTCCACATTAAATTGTATCTCCAAATGACATTAATTACTCTTAAAGTCACATTATTAAAAGTAATTAACCTAATCATTTCCATAAATAACCCAAATCATTATAAATCCACAATAAAAACATAGATAAAAATCCACCATTACTACTCAAATGAAATCCCAGAATATTCTATTTTCCTTGGGCATATTGTGTTCACAACAAAGCGAACAACTTCCAAAATAACATTTATCACTTAATCACCAAATCATTTTCTATACAAAGGGTATTCATTTGATAAGACAGAAGATCCCAAATCAAATTATTATTGATCAATAAAATCATTTAACTAAAAATAATAGTCACACTAACCAGGGACTTCATGTAGTCCAGTGGTAGGCGATAAATCCCAATCGCACTTTGGTTGTGGGCTCGATTCCCACAGCTTTGTCCAACATGACGGGTAGTCACACGGTCTTCGTGTTGTCCTTTTTCAAAAACTATATTTTATAACATTACCAAAATGAGATAAATTCATCAAAATAACCATAACATAATTTAACCAGAAATCTTATCTCATACCTTGAATTTTCATCCCAAATTATAATAACTTATAATTGCCTCAAATCCAACGATCATATAAAACCAAATGATTATTTATAACTATATCCACAAGAGAAAAGATAATTCTTCCTTAAATATCATTATCACATGGAAAACTACAAGAGAAAATTAATCCAAACTAAACCCATGAAAAAGAAGCACTAATACTTTTTAAACATTTCTCCAACCAATTTTTTCCACATAGCTTCTTCTTTGACCAAGAAAATATCCTATAGAATAGGGCATTCACTCGGGTAATGGCCAGGTCCCCTACATTTATGTTAAATGATTGTAAATGGAATCTTGGGACCATTTTTGTCTTCTTATATAGTACACTTCATTTTTCTTTGGCAATTCTTCACTTTATGTCCTTCCTTACCACATGTAAAGCATTTCTTTGTCCCATTGAGACACTTTCCTGGGTGTCTCCTTCCACATTTCCAGCATGATGGAAATTGAGGATTCCTTTCTCCATGGTCTCCACTACTGGAGCTCTTATCATTCATCATCTTTCTCTTCTTTTTTAAGTCCAGGAATTGGTTAATATATATATTGTTGATCTTATTTTTGAAAAATTGATTTGGAATAAAGATGATATCTTTTACGCCTATCAACATTCCATTTTGTTGCTCATTTCCACCACTGTTCCCACCTTGTACATCATTCTCAAAGTCACTATGACTTCCTTGGAATCGATCCATTGACTAAAACCAGAAAGAATTGTGTGAGTAACAGTAGTCATAAAATAATTTAGAGAATAACATGTCATCATATTCTCAATTTGAAACACATTAGGATTAACCAAGGTCATTTACTCCAATCTTATATATTTGATATTTCAAATCGGTTAGTAAAGAAAATGTAAATTATCCTAAGCATATCCCTCGGGAGTGTCGTAACTAAGAGTGCAGCAAGGCCTGTTGTCGTGCACCAGTTCCCATTTGAGTCTAGCTCAAAGCGGTTTTTTCGGGTTTTACCCCTAGGTACATCTGTGCCAGAGCTGCCTCTACCTGCTCGTTTCCAGACAGGGATGTATTGCTTGGAAAACTCACAAAAATTATACAAAACCAAAATTATAGGAAGTTCTTCTATCAAAGTTCATATTAGGTCTATGTGATCTAATTAGTGTTTATCTAAATCTAGCTCCCAAGGGTTGTACTAACCTTCCTCTGATACCAACTATAATGCCACGACACCATTTACCTAGAGTCGGTGCCTTATTACATAATATTGGCATGATCATAAGAAAGATCAAATCTCAAAAGACAGATTGGTTTAGTAGCCTTGGAAACACTAGATATATTCATAATGTTTTACATTACATCATAAAGTGAAAAACTACTAAAACAAAATATTGTCTCCATAGTCTACACTATAATCCCCTCATAATATCTCTACAGGTCATTCATAATTTACTTCTTCACATCCTGGGAAAAATAAAACATAGAAAAGGGGTGAGCTCAAATGCCCAGTTAGGATAACAATATAGCAGAAACATTCATATATAAGATTAAACATTTAAGGCAGTGTATAACTAAAACAAAATCCTTTTTAAACTTGAAAATCAACATAGTATAAAAAAAATAAAATGAAATAATTCCATTAACATATTCACATGGATATTCTACAAATCGAATAATCACATGCTATATCAATAACCACATTTATAATGATGGAATGCCTAATACCAGACTATCATAACCACATAGCCAGGGCCTCGTTCCAAGACTACAAACAAGATTTTGCCAAGGCCTTGTTCCAAGACACTAGTTTGTCTCATGAGACCTACCAATGCATTGAGGAGCTATAGCAGGCTCCACCCGTCAGTTACTAAGTCCAATGCATTCCTCATATGAACATGTTTAAACATAACATAAACATTCGTATTAAAACTAGCATACGAAATGTCAATTCATTAACCTCAAACCATGAATGGTATAAAAATATAACATCCACAGTCAAACATAACTCATTCGATACAATATGGAAGATTGTATTGTATCATTTAACCTCAATCGATAATAATGAATTAAATTGACATAGATGAAAATAACCATCAAAACTATTTGAGAGAAATATCCCCCTTTTTCTTGAAATCATTTAAAAGTCACACAATTTTTCAAGAAGCCATTTAAAAATAGATTTTTGAATAAAAGTGTCCCATACCACTTTGAAACATATAAAAGGAGTTTTATTTTTAAAACTTTAATGTCCATATAAATAAATCCTTAAAACCATTTTTAAAATATGGCCATTAATGAGAATGATTTAGAAGAATAAGTCTTTAAAACATTTAAAAATGCTATTTTAGTTAGAGTTTCTAACCAAAAGAGAGACACTTGAATACAAATAATTGAGGTAATATAAACTTTTTAATATCATGAGAATAAAGGAATTAATGATATACTATGTCAAAGTACATTATACACACCATATAAAAGTGATTTGGTGTATAACAACAGGGAAGTCTCAATTTAACGTAAATTGAGATGAAATCTCTCATAAAGGTTGTATCCGTAGGTTAAGGAAAAATCAACAACATAGTTATGTGTGACAAATATAAATACACTAAATATGATTGGATATTCATTGTAAAACAATCAAACAACATTCACACATAATCTTGTAAAAACAACACCAATGAATTGGATGTTTAACTCAACAAATAGAGAATGAGTTAAAATTACTCTTATGAAATTCATATCGATGCCTTGAGAAATTATCAATGGAGTGATTATGTGTATCAAAATTATATCCACAGAAAAGGGGAGTGGAAATTATGACATAAGAAAATGAATAGTGTTTCGACACATAATCTTGGAGTAAAATAATCAATGATGTTTGCATAAAGCCAAATAAATGGAATTTGAAATTTGAAATTCCCTTATCGATTTGGTAACTTACGTAACATACACCCATGAAAGAAGGATAATATAATGATGATTTGAATATCCATAAATTAATTTACATTACACAATGAATACAATCATGGGTACTACACACACCATATGCAATAAATAATTGGCGAACAATGTAATTCTCACGGAATTAGAAGTGAGATAAGAAACCCCTTACTTTGTAATTTTTCCTTGGTCTAAGGTAAGTTAACCTCATTTATAATGGTGAAATAATTGTTATTGAATTATAAATGTATCATTTACATTAATATTATATCATATATGATCTTTTAACATTGATTTGTTTATAATATCTTAGTATTTTTGTCATTTCGGGTGTTAACTTACTCATTTTCGTTTATATTCTTTGTTACGTATGCCGTGTTTGTTATGGATTGGTTGTATATTATTCATATCGAGAATTATATCATTTCCTTAAACATTATTTTTAACTCATCAAATGATAAGTATACTTGAATTGATACGATGGAGAAGGAATCTCATCACTTTCGTGGAGACGGTAGTCCGTACGTACACACGAGCGACAATATCATTATTTTGATGTTAAAATAATAAATAATTGTATGGTATATCATATATACAGAATAATTATCATGTTATATTTATTAATTACATGAATTACACATCATTATTATACTCATCCAAATAATAATTTATTGAATAACAATTACACCACGACGTGGAGATGGTAAGCCGTACGTATGCACGTATGGTGACATGTCATTCAAAGGATGGATAGAATACCGAATATGGTTGTACCATATTTATAATTATATTATAGTATATTGTATATACTGGATTAATTATTTTAGAATTGTACTAACAAAGAAATAAGAAGTTGATGAAGAAAATAATTTGAAAATGGGTGGTAAAAACATTACCTCTTCTTCAGGTTCTTCCTTTTGATTTGATCAAAAGGGATCCCTAGGTTGGCTTTATGATCCAACTAAGGCCTCTATGATGTAGTAAAGTATGTTTACAGAGTATTTGGGCAGTTTTTGGCCGAACTAAAAGGCTTTTATGGTGTGAAGTAATGAGAAGGGGGAGTGCGCCTTTATAAGAGGGGTCAGGGGCACCTTTGGAAAAGCTAGAAATATTAATCTATTATAAATTAATATTCGGTTTATGGGGCTCCAAAGTTGATTATTTAAAGTTTAAGGTGGGTATAGGTCGAAAACCCCTCAACCAATATAATCTAGATAGGGTTGGGTCATTATATTAACCTTATCTTTTAGTTTTAACTCTTAGTTAATTAGTTTGACACTTACCATGTCACTTTATCTTTTTATATTATATAGTTAATAAACTTACTATATACCCCCAAGAGACCCCCATGTGGTCCATTAATGATAGAAATATCATGATATAAGTCTCTTGGCCGATCCTTATATTTTTATGAATTTAATATCAATTAGTAATATAATATTTGTTTTAAAAATTCTTTTATGTCAATTTTGACACTATTTGGAAAATTGATTTTTGTGAAAATCATAACAGAATGATTAGTTCTAAAAAGGTCAATTAAATCAATCCTAATATGTCATATTATCCTATAAAATTAGTTTAATTCATAAAAGGTCTCAAATTATATTTATTTGGGTTTCTACAATATCAATCATTTTAATTTTTCACTATTATGGTAATTACTGCATCACCATTGTGTCAAAAATAAATTATATTATATAAAGTCTAAAATTTATAAATAAAATACCATTATGTAGGAAATCTTTTTAGATTTGTAAAAAAAATTTATAGTCGAACATCCCACATATATAACCTTATGTAAAAATTGTTTTTCTAAAGGATATATGCTTGTGTCATTTTTGTATTCATTTTAACTTAATTAAAATAAAGTGTCCCTATCACTTACAAGTGGATCCCTGGGGTCCCAAAATCGACCCAAAGATTCCCATTGTTAGAAATGTATCCAACAATAAAGTTAGAACACATTTTAGGGTAATTTATTATTATTATAATATTATTTTTTAACCCTTATTTACCGGATTTACCATTAACCATGGTAAATAGAATATTTACCGAAGTAATTATTCAAAATGTCTAAAAATAAAAGTTACCAATTTACAAAATTGGGACATACTGATTCCAAATATGGAATCCATTTCTATAAATTTAAAACACATAAGTGGCAGAAATTAATTTAAAATTAATTCCGGTTGTTAAAACAAAAAGAGTGTTTTTAAGAGATAATAACTATCAAAAGATTGGCACTTGTTTATGTCTGATTTAATTTTGAAATTATGTCCAATGAGCAACATTGTATTAAATGGTAAAAATATATTCTAAATATAATTTAAAACCACTCAAATTCATAATTTATCAATATTTATTATTTTTATTAAAAAAGTTGTTTTTAATTAAAATTTAGTAATTTTCACTATTCATCAAAATATGAAAGTTATCCGAAAAGTACCATAATTTCACACTAGGATAATTTAGATATTCTGAATGAAAAAATGAAGTCCATTTTGAGAGATAGAATTTATAAAATTTAAAAAATTGGGTATTACTATTCATAACGACTACTTTGATTGGTCGAGGTGTGTTAGAGCTCGAAGTTGTGTACAACACACACTACTGTATTAATCAAAAAGAAACGTACCATGGAAGCCTGGGGTGTTACATTCTCCCCTCCTTCAATAAATTGCATTCTCACAATTTTTTTAAAATTGGGCTTGAGAATATAATGGAAAGTCCCCAATCTGAAAAAGATTCAATAAAACTATCACTTTAAAAGAAAGGATGAGAGGTATAAGGGTCACCCAAGATAACCCATACTAGGATTCCAT
The DNA here is from genome assembly GCA_963277665.1 of Viscum album. Taxonomy (NCBI): domain Eukaryota; kingdom Viridiplantae; phylum Streptophyta; class Magnoliopsida; order Santalales; family Viscaceae; genus Viscum; species Viscum album. The sequence continues at coordinate 2,094,737,593 of OY728152.1, forward strand.
GTAGGAAAACATGGATATGGACAATAAAATAAGTGTTCAGTTCTGATGAAGAGGGATAGAAACCTTGATCATGAGAATGTTAACAATAAGAAAATCACAAACTTCTGTTGGGACAAACGGTCCTTAGTCTCCTAGTAGGAAAAGTAAACGAAAAACATTTTTTGTTTTAAATTACATTACAAAGGAAAAATAATTCATTTATGATGTTGACTAGGATCATAAATAGATATTCTTACTTTTTAAGTAGATTTTCTTTCTTTAATAACTTTTTACCACTAAGTCATTTTTTTAAACAATGAGTATTCAAGAAGACTTGGTCACAATGGAAGAGCTAGAATAAACATCTATAGAAATACATGATCCACGTAGGATAAAATATATATTTACCTTGTATTTAGAGATTAATCAAAACCAAAATGGTTAGTATAATATCTGATGATCCCCCAAATGAATATTACATTAGAGAAAAATACACTAATCTTAATTTCTAAAATTAAACCATCAATAACCCAAAGTTAAATAAATACCATTCAATAATCAATTATCCTTAATATCCTTAAATATAATCCAAACTAATATTGAAACCCAAAACTTATAAGAATGTAGTCTTCCACGTTTAATTGTATCTCCAAATGACATTAATTACACTTAAAGTCACATTCTTAAAATTAATTAACCTAATCATTTCCATAAATAACACAATCAATATAAATCCACAATAAAAACATAGATAAAAATCCACCATTACTACCCAAATGAATCCTATAATATTCTATTTTCCTTGGGCATATAGTGTTCACAACAAAGTGAACAACTTCCAAAATAACATTTATCACTTAATCACCAAATCATTTTTCTATACTAAGGGTACTCATTTGATAAGGCACAAGATCCCAAAACAAATTATTATTGATCAATAAAATAATTTAACTAAAAATAATAGTCACATTAATCAGGGACTTCACGTAGTCCAGTGGTAGGTGATAAATCCCAATCGCACTTTGGTTGTTGGTTCGATTCCCACAGCTTTGTCCGACGCGACGGGTTTTCACACGGTCTGCATGTTGTCCTTTTTTAAAATCTATATTTTATAACATTACCAAAATGAGATAAATTCCACAAAATAACCATAACATAATTTAACCACAAATATTATCTCATACCTTGCATTTTCATCCCAAATTATAATAACTTATAATTGCCTCAAACCCAATGATCATATAAAACCAAATGGTTATTTATAACTATATCCACAAGAGAAAAGATAATTCTTCCTTAAATATCATTCTCACATGGAAAACTACAAGAGAAAATTATTCCAAAGTAAACCCATCAATAATAAGTATTAATACTTTTTAAACATTTCTCCAACCATTTATTTCCACATAGCTTCTTCTTTGAACATGAAAATATCCTATAGAATAGGGCATTCACTCGGGTAATGGCCAAGTCCCCTACATTTACGTCAAATGACTGTAAATGGACTCTTGGGACCATTTTTATTTTCTTCTATAGTACTCTTCATTTTTCTTCGGCAATTCTTCACTTTATGTTGTTCCTTCCCGCATGTAAATCATTTCTTTGTCCCATTGAGACACTTTCCTAGGTGTCTACTTCCACATTTCCTGCATGATGGAAATTCATGATTCCTTTCTCCATGGTCCCCACTGCTGGAGCTCTTATCATTCATCACCTTTCTCTTCTTTTTTGAGTCTAGGAATTGGTTAATATATATATTGTTGATCATATTTTTGGAAAATTGATTTTGCATAAAGACGATTTCTTTTACGCCTATCAACATTCCATTTTGTTGCTCATTTCCACAACTGTTCCCACCCTGTACATCATTCTCAATGTCACTATGACTTCCATGGAATCCAGCCATTGACTAAAACCAGAATGCTATGTGTGAGTAATAGTAGTCATAAAATAATATAGAGATTAACATGTCATCATATTCTCAATTTGAAACACATTAGGATTAACCATGTTCATTTACTCAAATCTTATATATTTAATATTTCAAATCGGTTAGTAATGAAAATTTAAATTATCCTAAGCATATCCCCCGAGAGTGTCATAACCAAGAGTGCAGTAAGGCCCGTTTTCGTGCACCAGTTCCCATTCGAGTCTAGCTCAAAGCAGTGTTTTCGGGTTTTACCCCTATGTACATTTGTGCCAGAGCCGCCTCTACCTACTAGTTTCCAGACAGGGATACATTTCTTGGAAAACTCACAAAATCTCTATAATAACAAAATTCTTGGAAGTTCTTCTATCGAAGTTCATATTAGGTCTACATGCTCTAATCAGAGTTTATCTAAATCTAGCTCCCAAGGTTTGTACTAAACTTCCTCTAATATCAACTGTAACGCCACGACCCCAGTTACCTAGAGTCGATGCATTATTACATAATATTGGAATGATCAATAAAATAATCAAATCTCGAAAGACCGATTGGTTTAGTAGCCTTAGAAACACTAGATATATTTATAATGTTTTACATTACATAATTATGTTAAAAACTACTAAAACAACACATTGTCTCCATAGTCCACACTATTATCCACTCATAATATCCTTCCAGGTCATTCATAATTTACTTCTTCAGATCCTGGGAAAAATAAAACATAGAAAAGGGGTGAGCACAAATGCCCAGTAAGGATAACAATATAGCAGAAACTTTCATAAATAAGATTAAACATTTAAGGAAGTGTATAACTAAAATAAAAGCCTTTTTAAACTTGAACTTCAACATAGTATGGCAAAAATAAAATGAAATAATGTCATTTACTTATTCACATGGATATTATAAAAATCGGATAATCACATGCAATATAAATAACCATTTTTATAATGATGGAATTCATAATGCCATACTATCATAACCACATAGCCAGGGCTTCGTTCCATGACTAAAAATAAGATTTTGCCAAGGCCTTGTGCCAAGACACTAGTTTGTCTCATGAGACCTACCGATGCATCGAGGAGCTATAGTGGGCTCCACCCATCACTTACTAAGTCCAATGCATTCCTCATATGAACATGTTTAAACATAACATAAACATTCATATTAAAACTAGCATACGAAATGTTAATACATTAACCTCAAACCATGAATGGAATAAAAATAGCACATCCACAGTCAAACATAACTCATTCGATACAATATGGAAGATTTTATTGTATCATATTAACCTTAATCGATAATAATGAATGATATTCACATAGAATAAAATAACCATCAAAACTATTTAAGAGAAATACCCCCCCTTTTCTTGAAATCATTTAAAAGTCACACTTTTTGTCAAGAACCCATTTAAAAATAGATTTTTTAATCAAAGTGTCCCATACCACTTTGAAACATTTAAAATGAGTTTTAATTTTAAAACATTAATTTCCATATAAATAAATCCATAAAACCATTTTTAAAATATGGCCACTAATGAGAAAGATTTAGAAGAATAAGTCTTTAAAACATTTAAAAATGGTATTTTAATTAGAGTTTCTAACAAAAAGAGAGACACTTGAATACAAATAATTGAGGTAATCAAAACTTTTTAATATCATGAGAATAAAGGAATTCATGATATACTATGTCAAATACATTATACACACCATATAAAAGTTATTTGGTGTATAACAACAAGGAAGTCTCAATGGAACGTAAATTCAGATGAAATCTGTCATAAAGGTTGTATCATTAGGTTAAAGAAAAAATCAATGACATAGTTATGTGTGACAAATATAAATACACTAAATCCGATTTGATATTCAGTGTAAAACAATCAAAGTACATTCACACATAATCTTGTATAAACAACACCAATGAATTGGATGTTTAACTCAATAAATGGAGAATGAGTTAAAATTACTCTTATCAAATTCATATCGATGACTTGAGAAATTATCAATGGAGTGATTATGTGTATCAAAATTATATCAATAGAAAAGGGTATTGGAAATTATGACATAAGCAAATGAATATTTATTCCACACATAATCTCGGAGTAAAATAATCAATGAAGTTTGCGTAAAGCCGAATAAATGGAAATTCAAAATTCAAATTCCTTTATCGATTTGGTAACTTACGAAACATACACCCATGAAAGAAGGATAATATAATGATGATGTAAATATCCATAAATTAAAGTATATTACATAATTAATACAATCATGAGCTGTACACACACCACATGCAATAAATATGTGGTGAACAATGGAATTATCACAGAATTAAAAGTTAGATAAGAAACCCCTTACTTTGTTCTTTTTACTTGGTAGAAGGTAGTTTAACCTCATGTATAGTGATGAAATAATTTTTATTTAATTATACAAGAATAATTTACATTAATATTATATCATATATGATCTTTTAACATTGATTTGTTAATTATATCTTAGTATTATCGTCATTTCGGTTGTTAACTTACTCGTTTTCCTTTATATTCTTTGTAACGTAAGCCATGTTTGTTATGGATTGGTTGTATCTTATTCATATACAGAATTATATCATTTCCTTAAACATTAATTTTAAATCCTCAAATGATAATTATACTTGAATTGATACGATGGGGAATGAATCTCATCGCTTTCGTGGAGACGGTAGTCCGTACGTACACACGAGCGACAATATATTTCTTTTGATGTTAAAATAATATATAATTGTATGGTATATTATATATAAATAATAATTATCATTTTATATTTATTATTTACATGAATTACACATCATTATTATACCCATACAAATAATAATTTATTGAATAACAATTACACCACGACGTGGAGACGGTAAGCCGTATGTACGCAAGTATGGTGACATGTCATTCAAAGGATAGATAGAATACTGAATATGGATAAACCATATTTATAATTATATTATAGTATATAGGATATACTGGATTCATTATTTTATAATGGGAATAACAAAGATATAAGAAGTTGAAGAAAAAATGAATTTGAAAAAGGGTAGTAAAAACATTACCTCTTCTTCGGGTTCTTTCTTTTGATTTGATCAAACGGGATCCCTAGGTTGGCTTTATGATCCAAATAAGGCTTCTAGGTTGTATTTAGGGATGTTTAGAGAGTATTTGGGCAGGGGTTGGCCTAACCAAAAGGCTTTGATGGTGTGAAGTAATGAGAAGGGGGAGTGCCCTTTTATAAGAGGGGTGAGGGGCACCATTGGAAAAGCAAGAAATATTAATTTATCATCAATTCATATTCAGTTTCTAATGGCTAAAAAGTTTATTATTTAATGTTTAAGGTGGGGATAGGTCGATAACCACTCATCCAATAGAATTTAGACAGGTTTGGGTCATTATATTAACCTTATCTTTTAGTTTTAACTCTTAGTTAATTAGTTTGACATTTACCATATCACTTTGTATTTTTATATTATATAGTTATTAAACTTACTATATACCTCCAAAAGACCCCAAAGTGGTCCATTAATGATACACCTATGATGATATAAGTCTCTTTTCCGAAAAATAGATTTTTAGGAATTAAATATAAATTAATAATATAATATTTGTTTTAAAAACTCTTTTATGTCAATTTTGACACTATTTTGAAAATTTATTTTTGTGAAAATAATAACAGAATGATTAGTTATAAAAAATTAAATTAAATCATAATATGTCATAGTATCCTAGAAAATTAGTTTAATTCATAAAAATTCTCAAATTATTTTTATTTGTGTATCTACAATATCAATCATTTTAATTTATCACTATTATGGTAATTACTGCATCACCATTGTGTCATAAATAAATTATATTATTTAAAGTCTAAAATTTATTAATAAAATACAATTATGTATGAAATCGTTTTATCTTTATAATGAATATTTATAGTCGAACATCAGATATATATAACCCTATGTAAAAATTGTTTTTCTAAAAGATATATGCTTGTGTCATTTTTGTATTCATTTTAACTTAATTAAAATAAAGTGTCCCTATCACTTACAAGTGGCTCCATGGGGTCCGAAAATCAACCCAAATATGCCCATGGTCGGACATGTATCCACCAATAAGGTTAGGACACATTTTAGGGCAATTTAGTATTATTATAATATTATTTTTAAACCCTTATTTACCGGATTTACCCTTAACCATGGTAAATAAAATATTTACCGAAGTAATTATTCAAAATGTCTAAAAATAAAAGTTACCTATTTACACAATTTTGAAATCCTGATTCCAAATATGGAATCCAATTTTCTAAATTCAAAACATAGAAGTGGCAGAAATTAATTAAAAATTAATTCTCATTGTTAAAACAAAAAGCGTGTTTTTAAGAGATAATAACTATCAAAAGATTGGCACTTGTTTATGTATGATTTAATTGCCAAATTATGTCCAATGACCAACATTGTATTAAATGGTAAAAATATATTCTATATATACTTTAAAACCACTCAAATTCATTATTTATTAGTATTTATTATTTCGATTAAAAAAGTTGTTTTTAATTAAAATTTAGTAATTTTCACTATTCATCAAAATATGAACGTTATCCATAAAGTACCAAAATTTCACCCTAGGCTAATTTCAATATTCCGAATCCAAAAATGAAGTCTATTTTGAGAGATAGAATATATAAAATTTCAAAAATTGGGTAATAATATTCATAAAAACTACTTTGATTGGTCGAGGTGTGTTAGAACTCAAAGTTGCGTACAACACACGCTAATGTATTAATCAAAGAGAAACATAACGTGGAAGCCTAGGGTGTTACATTATCCACTACTTCAATAAATTGCATCCTCACATTTTTTTTAAATTGGGCTTGATAATATAATGGGAAGTCCCACATCGGAAAAAGAGTCAATAAAACTATCACTTTAAAAGAATGGAAGAGAGGAATAAGGGTCCCCCAAGATAACCCATACTAGGATTCCATGTAGGAAAACATGGATATGAACGATAAACTAAGTGTTAAGTTCTGATGGAGAGGGATAGAAAACATGTTCAGGATAAAGTTAACAATAATAAAATCACAAACTTGTGTTTGGACAAACGGTCCTTAGTCTCCCAGTAGGAAAAGTAAATGGACAACATTTTTTGTTTTAAGTTACATTACATAAGGAGAAGGAATTAATTTATGAAATTGACTAAGAACATAACGATATATACTTACTTTTTAAGTAGAGTATAATTATTTAATAACTTTTTACCACTAACTCATTTTTTTTCAACAATGAGTATTCAAGAAGACTTGGTCACAATGGAAGAGCTAGAATAAACATCTATAGAAATACATGATCCACGTAGGATAAAATATATAATTAACTTTTCATTAGAGATTAATCAAAACCAAAATGGTTAGTATAATATCTGATGATCCCCCAAATGAATATTCCAATAGAGAAAAAAACTAATCTTATTTTCTAAAATTAAACCATCAATAACCCAAAGTTAAATAAATACCATTCAATAATCAATTGTCCTTAAAATCCTTCAATTTAATCCAAACTAATATTGAAACCAATAACTTATAAGAATGTAGTCTTCCGCATTAAATTTCATCTCCAAATGACATTAATTACGCTTAAATTCCGATTCTTAAAAGTAATTAACCTAATAATTTCCATAAATAACCCAAATCACTATAAATCCACAATAAAAACATAGATAAAAATACACCATTAATAATAAAATGAAATCCCATAATATTCTATTTTACTTGGGAATATAGTGTTCACAACAAAGTGAACAACTTCCAAAATCACATTTATCACTTAATCACCAAATCATTTTTCTATACTAAGGGTATTTATTTGATAAGACACAAGATCCCAAATCAAATTATTATTGATCAATAAAATCATTTAACTAAAAATAATAGTCACACTATCTAGGGACTTCACGTAGTCCAGTGGTAGGCGATAAATCCCAATCGCACTTTGGTTGTGGGTTTGATTCCCACAGCTATGTCTGACGCGACGAGTTGTCACATGGTCTGCGTGTTGTCCTTTTTCAAAAACTATATTTTATAACATTACCAAAACGAGATAAATTCCTCAAAATAACCATAACATAATTTAACCACAAATCATATCTCATACATTGCATTTTCATCCCAAATTATAATAACTTATAATTGCCTCAAACCCAATGATCATATAAAACCAAATGGTTATTTATAACTATATCCACAAGAGAAAAGATAATTCTTCCTTAAATATCATTCTCACATGGAAAACTACAAGAGAAAATTATTCCAAAGTAAACCCATAAAAAAGAAGCACTAATACTTTTTAATCATTTCTCCAACCATTTATTTCCACATAGCTTCTTCTTTGACCAAAATAATATCCTATAGGATAGGGCATTCACTCGGGTAATGGCCTGGTCCCCTACATTTACGGAAAATGACGGTAAATGGACTCCTGGGACCATTTTTATCTTCTTATATAGTACTCTTCATTTTTCTTTGTCAATTATTCACTTTATGTCCTTCCTTCCAGCACGTAATGCATTTATTTGTCCCATTGAGACACTTTCCTTGGTGTCTCCTTCCACAATTCCTGCATGATGGAAATTGAGGATTCCTTTCTCCATGGTCTCCACTTATGGAGCTCTTATCTTTCATCACCTTTCTCTTATTTTTTGAGTTAGGGAATTGGTTAATATATATATTGTTGATCATATTTTTGGAAAATTGATTTGGCATAAAGACTATTTCTTTTACGCCTATCAACATTCCATTTTGTTGCTCATTTCCACCACTGTTCCTACCTTGTACATCATTCTCAAAGACATTATGACTTCCTTGGAATCCATCCATTGACTAAAACCAGAAAGCATTGTGTGAGTAACAGTAGTCAAAAAATAATTTAGAGATTAACATGTCATCATATTATCAATTTGAAACACATTAGGATTCACCAAGGTCATTTACTCTCATTTTATATATTTAATATTTCAAATCGGTTAGTAAAGAAAATGTAAATTATCCTAATCATATCCCCTGGGAGTGTCGTAACCAAGAGTTAAGCAAGGCCAGTGTCGTACACTAGTTCTCATTCGAGTCTATCTCAAAGCGGTGTTTTCGGGGTTTACCCCTAGGTACATCTGTGCCAGAGCCACCTCTACCTGCTTGTATCCAGACATGGATGTATTTCTTGGAAAACACAAAAAATCTCTACAATTCCAAAATTCTAGGATGTTATTATATCAAAGTTCATCTTAGGTCTACATGCTCTAATCAGAGTTTATCTAAATCTAGATCCCAAGTTTTGTACTAAACTTTTTCTGATACCAACTATAACTCTCTGACCCTAGTTATCTAGAGTCGGTTCATTATTACATAATATTGGCATGATCAAAAGAAAGATCAAATCTCGAATGACTGATTGGTTTAGTAGACTTGTAAACACTAGATATATTTATAATGTTTTACATTACATAATAAAGTGAAAAACTACTAAAACAACATATTGTCTCCATAGTCCAGACTATTATCCCCTCCTAATATCCCTGCAGGTCATTCATAATTTACTTTTTCACATCCTGGGAAAAATAAAACATAGAAAAGGGGTGAGCTCAAATGCCCAGTAAGGATAACAATATATCAGAAACTTTCATAAATAAGAATAAATATTTAAGGCAGTGTATAACTAAAACAAAATCCTTTTTAAACATGAACATCAACATAGTATGGCAAAAACAATGTGAAATATTGTCATTTACTTATTCACATGGATATTCTCAAAATCTAATAATCACATGAAATATCAATAACCACTTTCATAATGATGGAATGCATAATGCCAGACTATCATAACCACATAGCCAAGGCCTCGTGCCAAGACTACAAATTAGATTTTGCCAAGTCCTTTTGCCAAGAAACTAGTTTGTCTCATGAGACCTACCGATGCATCGAGGAGTTATAGCGGGCTCCACCCTTCACTTACTAATTCCAATGCATTCCTCATATGAACATGTTTAAACATAACATAAATATTCGTATTAAAACTAGCATACAAAATTTCAATACATTAACCTCAAACCATGAATGGTATAAAAATAGCACATCCACAGTCAAACATAACTCATTAGATACAATATAGCAGATTTCATTGTATCATATTATCCTCAATCGATAATAATGAACGATATTGACATAGATGAAAATAACAATCAAAAATATTTGATAGAAATATCCCCCTTTTTCATGAAATCATTTAAAAGTCACACTATTTGTCAAGAAGCCATTTAAAAATAGATTTTTGAATCAAAGTGTCCCATACCACTTTGAAACATTAAAAAGGAGTTTAAATTTTAAAACATTAATGAACATATAAATAAATCCTTAAAACCATTTTTAAAATATGGCCATTAATGAGCAAGATTTAGAAGAATAAGTCTTTAAAACATTTAAAATTGGTATTTTAGTTAGAGTTTCTAACCAAAAGAGAGACACTTGAATACATATAATTGAGGTAATAAAAACTTTGTAATATCATGAGAATAAAAGAATTCATGATATACTATGTCAAAGTACATTATACACACCATATAAAAGTGATTTGGTGTATAACAACAAGGTAGTCTCAATGGAACGTAAATTGAGATGAAATCTCTCATAAAGGTTGTATCCATAGGTTAAGGATAAATCAACGACATAGTTATGTGTGAAAAATATAAATACACTAAATATGATTGGATATTCAGTGTAAAACAATCAATGTAAATTCACACATAATATTGTAAAAACAACACCAATGAATTGGATGTTTAACTCAACAAATGGAGATTGAGTTAAAATTACTCTTATAAAATTCATATCGTTGACATGAGAAATTACCAATGGAGTGATTATGTGTATCAAAATTATATCCACAGAAAAGGGGACTAGAAATTATGACATAAGCAAATGAATAGCGATTCCCCACATAATCTCGGAGTAAAATAATCAATGAAGTTTGCGTAAAGTCGAATAAATGGAAATTGAAATTTCAAATTCCCTTATCGATTTGGTAACTTACGAAACATTCACCCAAGAAAGAAGAATAATATAATGATAATGTAAATATCCATAAATTACAGTATATTACACAATGAATACAATCATGGGCAGTACACACACCACATGAAATAAATAAGTGGTGAACAATGGAATTCTCACGGAATTAAAAGTGAGATAAGAAACCCCTTACTTTGTTCTTTTTCCTTGGTTGAAGGTAGTTTAACCTCATGTATAATGGTGAAATAATTGTAATTTAATTATAAAAAAGTCATTTACATTAATATTATATCATATATGATCTTTTAACATTGATTTGTTAATAATATCTTAGTATTATCATCATTTCGGTTGTTAACTTACTCGTTTTCCTTTATATTCTTTGTTACGTAAGCCGTGTTTGTTATGGATTGGTTTTATCTTATTCATATACAGAATTATATCATGTCCTTAAACATTAATTTTAAATCATCAAGTGATAATTATACTTGAATTTATACAATGGAAAATGAATCTCATCGCTTTCGTGGAGACGGTAGTCCGTACGTACACACGAGCGACAATATCATTTTTTTGATGTTAAAATAATATATAAATGTATGGTATATCATATATAAACAATAATTATCATGTTATATTTATTATTTACATGAATTACACATCATTATTATACCCATCCAAATAATAATTTATCTAATAACAATTACACCATGACGTGGAGATGATAAGCCGTACGTACGCACGAATGGTGACATGTCATTCAAATGATGGATAGAATACTAAATATGGATGTAACATATTTATAATAATATTATAGTATATAAGATATACTGTATTCATTATTTTAGAATGGTAATAACAAAGAAATAAGAAGTTTAAGAAGAAAAGAATTTGAAAAAGGGCGGTAAAAACATTACCTCTTCTTCATGTTCTTCCTTTTGATTTGATCAAAAGGGATCCATAGGTTGACTTTATGATCAAACTAAGGCCTCTAGGATGTAGTGAGTGATGTTGAGAGAGTATTTTGGCAGGGTTTGGCCGAAATAAAAGGCTTTTAAGATGTGAAGTAATGAGAAGGTGGAGTGCCCTTTTATAAGAGGGGTGAGGGACAACTTTGGAAAAGCTAGAAATATTAATTTATAATAAATTAATATTCGGTTTCTAATGGCTCCAAAGTTGATTATTTAACGTTTATGGGGGGTATAGGTCGAAAACCACTCATCCAATATAATTTATACAGGTTTGGGTCATTATATTAACCTTATCTTTTAATTTTAACTCTTAGTTAATTAGTTTGACACTTACCATGTAACTTTGTATTTTTATATTATATAGTTAATAAACATACTATATACCTACAAGAGACCCCAAGTGGTCCATTAATGATACACCTATCATGATATATGTCTCTTGGCTAAACCTTATATTTTTAGGAATTTAATATCAATTAATAATATAATATTTGTTTTAAAAACTCTTTTATGTCAATTTTGACACTATTTGGAAAATTGATTTTTGTGAAAATTATAACAGATTGATTAGTTCTAAAAAAGTCAGTTAAATCAATTATAATATGTCATATTATCCTATAAAATTAGTTTAGTTGACAAAAATTCTCAAATTATTTTTATTTGGTTATCTACAATATCAATCATTTTAATTTTTCACTATTATGGTAATTACTGCATCACCATTGTGTCATAAATGAATTATGTTATTTAATGTATAAAATTTATAAATAAAATACCACTATGTAGGAAATATTTTTATATTTCTAATGAATATTTATAGTCAAACATCCAACATATATATCCCTATGTGAAAATTGTTTTGCTAAAAGATATGTGCTTGTGTCATTTTTGTATTCATTTTAACTTAATTAAAATAAGGTGTCCCTATCACTTTCAAGTGGCTCCATGGGGTCCGAAAATTGACCCAAAGATGCCCATGGTCGTGAATGTATCCACCAATAAGGTTAGGACACATTTTAGGGTAATTTAGTATTATTATAATATTATTATTTAATTCTTATTTACCGGATTTACCCTTAACCATGGTAAATAAAATATTTACCGAAGTAATTATTCAAAATATATAAAAATAAAAGTTAACTATTTACACAATTTGGAAATCCTGATTCCAAATATGGAATCCATTTTGCCAAATTCAAAACACAGAAGTGGCAGAAAATAATTTAAAATTAATTCCCGTTCTTAAAAAAAAGCGTGTTTTTAAGAGATAATAACTATCAAAAGATTGACACTTGTTTATATCTGATTTAATTGTGAAATTACGTCCAATGAAAAACATTGTATTAAATGGTAAAAATATATTCTAAATATACTTTAAAACAACTCAAATTAATAATTTATCAATATTTATTATTTCGATTTATGAAGTTGTTTTTAATTAAAATTTATTAATTTTCACTATTCATCAAAATATGAATGTTATCCGAAAAGTACCAAAATTTCACCGTAGGCTAATTTCGATATTATAAATCCAAAAATGAAGTCCATTTTGAGAGATAGAATTTATAAAATTTCAAAAAGTGGGTATTACTATTCATAACGGCAACTTTGATTGGTCGAGGTGTACAACACACACTACTATATTAATCAAAGAGAAACATACCATGGAAGCCTGGGCTGTTACAATCTAGATGGTTTCCTATAGAAGCTATCACATATGCATGAAGACATGTCCATAATGTGTCACTTGTGTTGGAAAATATTCATGAAGGTTACTGTTAGTCCATACAAACATTTTCTTTGGGAATTATGAGTCTTCACCAATATGCCCAGAGGATGTTAGTAGATCCCATTGATATGCCCAGATGCTTTTGTGAGATGAGGATGGCATGTCTAGGGGATGTCTCATTTCATGGATGAAATCCCTAGAGGGCATTGTGAGTCTTGGATAATACATCCAAAGGAATCACAATAGCCCATTTTTATGCCCAAATGATTTCTCATGTATTGGAAGACATGGGTTGGCACCATTATATGAGTTAAAATATTCATTTGAAACACGTCACGAGGCTTGGGAACCAATTCAATGGGAAATTCTATGAGTCTATAGGAATACATCTAAGGGGGGACATGAAACATTTCCGTATCATCATTTGAGGGTTTTTTATGGCCCTAGTAGAATGATAAAGGATCATAATAATATCTGAGAGACATTTCATAGTTATATTTTTTGGCATTGGTATGCTCATGTGAAGTACACATGGGTTAGAAAATATGTTTTGATTTATTTTTTCAACAATTTGTATTTAGTTTCGCATTTTACATGCTAATTACATGGTTAATTTATTGTTGGTTTATCTTGAGTCTCAAGCAATCTAGTGGGTATGTGGGATATTCTTTTCATATCCAACCCGAGACCCTTTGTTTTAGGTATAAATGATCAAATGAAGAGTATCATTCCTCGATAATGACTACTCCATCTTCGAGCTAGTATTTTACTGATGAAATATTTTCTGATCACATGATCGATTACTCTAAGAAAATGGCTCCAGCACCAGTGCGAGACACCATGAGTTATTCTGTGAATAGTTACAATGATCTCCCAGAACAAAATTCCAACATCTTTTTGAGGGTGAGGTGGGGAATTTAACAAGCCTTACGTGATCACGTTGGGTTTTCAAGTAATTTTCATCATTCCATCAGGACATGACTGAGGGCCATCAAGAGAGATCTATGCCTTTACTGGAATACATCATGGGGAAATGGTGGCTTATCTAGGATTCCTTATGATAGGGCTTGGTAGAGTTGTCAGGATGTATCTTATGGAAACACTATGGAATTTGTAGGATGTGGAATGTCATTTAGCGACTGTCACAACACATGCCTTCTCATTTTTGTCAGCTTTGTTTTTTATTGTTTACTTAGATAATGTGAGTTTTCAAGAGTTATATCAATGATATTTACTAATTATTTTTATGATGCCTCATGTGACCAATATTTTTCATATCAGGTTGTGAGAGCAGGTTGTGGAAAAATCTATCATTTTGTCATCGAAGGAAAAGTGCATACATTCTTGGACATACTAGAAGATTTCTATATGATGAAACTGAAAATCGAAAGGGATTTTGTGAGAAAAGGGGGACATGTCGCCATGGTCTTGCAGTGTCTTTCTTGTCACCAAGGACCTTTCACGTGTATTTCAGTGAACATGAGTACCTCTCACCTTCACCCACTTATATACATTGTTGTATTATATAATGTTTTGGGGTTATAGAGAGTTTTATTGGATCTTATAAATTAAATATGTTCCTCCTATTGATGATATACTGCATGAGATTTACATCAACTGGAGATATCTCCCTTTTGATATTATGTATCCATATTCTTGTATGATTTATGGATGGTCTGTGAGGCAATTTACAATGACAGTCATGTTTCATGGGGGATCTAATGTGGTTTTCTAGAGATAATTTTCAATAGAATTATAGTTTTTTGAAGGGGAGAACAATGGTATTTTCCATAGATTTTTTATTATGTGTGGAGTATTTTCATGACCATGAAATGGTCATGTGATTGTGATCCCTTTAGAGGGTCATTCGATCTATATGTCTCAGGTCATTTTCTTTTGGGGGAGTTTATAAATGAAATCTAGTATATCATATTTTTTTTTATTTTCCCTATGATTGTTTGGATGGAAGCAAAAATAGACCCCCCATATGAGCAATGTCCGGAAGGATAAGGGCTCAATTATGCGAAAAACTAATGCCCACCTAAAACTTTGGTGGTGTTGTATACCAGTGCCTTAAGTGAGGTTTGGATTAACATGTGACATTTTATATTATTTTAAATGTCTTATATATATGGGGGGTAGAGGAAAATTAATTTCACTAGTCACCACATTCTAGAGTTCTCTCATTTATGCCTCTCTTGAGTAACTTCCATGCAATACCACCCCATGACACCAGATCATGGCCCTCATTCATGAGTATGTGCCACAATTATGTCTCATCAGATCTTTTCTTTAATAATATTTCATTCTTATATACAATTCCAATCCAACCACAAATAATTATGGATGAGGCCACCCTTACCAGGAAGATGATAGAGGCATCAAAGGCATTAGAGTTGTGTTGTCAGCTGATATCAGAATTCTATGCTCACACTGTCATGTGCGCCATAATATCCTGGAGGTATGAGGAAATCATTTAACAATTTATTTCTAATATTACCAGATATTCATCATCATTGGATTATTTTAAAAGTATGGTTTAAATGATGACTACATTGGTCGAGACTCTTCATCATAGAGCGGAAATAGAATAATTGGGGTGATCAGCACTCTAGCATTCTATAGATACTTCTTGTCAGAGTCATACCAACTTTCGTGATGAAAATGATCAACATTGTCATAGTTTAACCCTTTTAATGAAACATTTTTGGTTGATTCTTTATCGATACTCCAAAATGTAGAGATTCCCCCCTCTTCACAAAAAAAACGAGCCTTCGGAAATTTTAATTTTTATAGCCGTTTTTTCTATGTCTATGATATCAATGACATTTTGTTTATATGATACTAAGTGAATTGAAATTTCTACCCATAATTCACCTAAAATCAAGAAAATATGGATGTATGTATTTAGAGATTTTGTTCATGATTTTCTCATGAATTTCCAATAAAAAGGTGCTCCATACTGCTGAATCTATTCAAGTTATCTTACATAGTATATGTCCTGGAGGAATAATTCTCTATTGTTTTCCGATGTTTATAGTCTTGGTGAGCGTATAATTATTTTTAGGGAAATATGGATGCACTTTTATGCTTTGGAAGAATGTATTGTTATTGTGATTCAGTTTGGGGTCTTCCTTCACGGACCTAGTATTGATTTTTGTTTAAGGTATTTTAGCTCAGAAATGATATTTATTCAGTTTAATTTTTTTAGCTCAGAACTGATCTTTATTTCATTTAAGGTATTTTATATCAGACCTGATGTTTATTTTATTTTATGATATTTTAGCTTAGACCTAGTACTTCTTCAGTTTAGGGTCTTTTATCTTCGACCAAATGTTGCTCTTAGTTTCTGATATTTTAGCATAGAAAAGATGATGACTTTAGTTTAAGGTCATTTATCTCAGACCTTAGGTTTCTTTTAGTTTAATTTATTTTAGATCATACCTGATTTTTCTATTAGTTTAATTTCAATTAGATCATACAAGATATTGTTTTATTTTTGGGTTATTTAGTTTAGAAATAATATTGCTTTTAGTTTCAGATCATTGAGATCATACCTGTTATTACATTTGATTAGGGTGTTTTTCTCTTACCTTCCATATCATTAGTTTATGGCCTTTTATTAGAGACCATCTATATTATTAGGGGATATGGTTCATAGATTACAGGAATGACCTAAAACACTCTGAGGTTTTGGGTTCTATTGTAGTGTTGTTACGTCTCTTGAGGATTATAATTCTCTTTTTATAAAGTGATGCCTTTTGTTGGATTCCTCATGTGTTAATCAAGATTTAATGATCACAAATCCTATTACTATTAGCTAATCTTAATCTTCATTGCACATCTTGATAATGATCTTCAATCTCAATAATAACTACACATCATGTTTTAATACTAAAATTCTTATGGATGCTGATTACTCTCTTTATTATTTAGAAGTTTTATGAATGATCACAAATCTCACATATATTATCACACCTTTATATATATGATTCAATATCTTCTACTCTCTAATGATTAAACTTAATACATATTCTACATATTACTGTCTAAGTCCAAATACATATATTTGTCTAAGTATAGAGACACTATGAAGGACTCACCGTGACCAGACACCGTGAAGGACTCACTGTGACCAGACACCATGACTAGACACTGTGAAGGACTCACCGTGACCAGACACCACGAAGGAATCACCATGACATGGACATACCGGGAAGCACATACCGTGAAGCTCATACCGTGAGCCATATACTGTGCATAAGAAACTGTTTCCATAATCACTGTGACACCGTTTCTTACCCTTTTGTCAATATTATTTAACTAATGCTAACAGTCATATTTGATGTTTTTAATGCAATTAATGTTATTTAATGACAGTAGTTGGCATGTCAGGAAACTGTATCTCGTACCTATGAAAAGGTAATCCCTCCTACTGTCAGAAATAGAGGAATATAAGAATGATTGAAATACAGTACACGTGCAACAATAGCAGATGGGGTGTGCAAGCGTGAATATACAACAAGAAAAACATTCATACACCCGAGAGAACTGTACTGAACAAGTAGAAAAATCTTGAACAAGAAGGAGATTTCAAGTCTTTCATAGAACTCTCAAGAATGAAATCCAACACCTTTGAAGAACACACGCCGATTCAAGAGATCATTCTCACTCCGAAATAAGACAAGCTGACTACGACACTCTATTATTCAACAGAAGAACCAAAGAAGGACTCAAAAGATTTCCTGCTGAATCCAATGAGTCCAGAGCTGCATTGATAATCAGTAGATCTTTCTAAACTCTCATCTATCTTCTCTACGTGATTTATTAATTAACCTTCAAGTAGTGTGGTGTACTCTACGTTTCATATACACACACTGTCTCCTGTACTATACTGGAGGATATCAAATCCTCACTCCAAATCTCTTAACTCTTGTTTACCCATGTCAACTGTGGAAGAGGTCCTTGTTTGGCTAGGTCTTTGTTTTGTTTTCCCACAAAGAACAGTTGTAGAGGTCCCTGCATGGCATGGATAGTTTTGTAAACTATTGTTAACCTCGATCCAGGGTGTGGATCAAATTTATATAAATTTGAGAGGGCTAAGTCTCGGCTTGATACTGAACCTCTTGTTATATCTGTTGTGCATCTTTTGTATTAAGAACAAGGTATACTACATATATCTTATTTATTCCACTACTATTAATTTGAAATACAAAACTATTTTAAAGCTAATTTGATAGTTAAATTAGGATGTGTTTACACTTATTATAAATCAGTAGATTAGTTTCAAAAGTTAGTTTGATATTGTGGTTAAACTAACTGAGACCCAATCAATCTTGGAGAAGCTAAGTGAACATTTACAATCTGTATAAAATCACTACAGTTTAACTTATTTTATAAATTGTGGGATTTTAAATAGACAATATTTTAAAAGAAATTTTAATTGGAACTCAATTCCCCCCCCCCCTCTTGAGTGTCCACTCCAACCAACATTTGGTATCATAGGATTAAATGATTTTTGAAATTCTTAGTTTTTTCAACTGTGATTTTAGTTGTATTTTAAAGGTCTTAAATTTTTTTGTTATTTCTAAATTTTTAGATCCTTAAATTATCTTTCTAAAATATAGTTATGTATAATAGACTAGAAGGTGCTACTACTAATAGGCCACCATCCTTCAATGGTACAATCTATGATCAATGGAAGCTGAAAATGAAAACTCATTTAGAAAGCATGGGTTTTGATATTTGGACTGCCATAGAATCAGAATATAAAATTCCCACTACTGTTAGATACACTTGGGATGAACCTACATAGACTGCTTATAATAATAATTTTAAAGCTATGAATGCCCTATACTGTGCTTTTGGAGATGAAGAGTTCAACAAAATTTCTTCTTGTAAAACTGGTTTTGAAATTTGGGATACTTTGGGTGGTTCTCATGAAGGAACATCCAATGTTAATGAAATGAGATTAAATACTTATAATATTAAATATGATAATTTTTAAATGAAGACTGATGAACCTATTTCTGATATGTATCTCAAGTTTAATGAGATGGTCAATACAATGAATTCACTTGGTAAGGTTGTTCCAGCAAAGGAACAAATTATGAAAATCATGAGATGTTTACCAGACCGATGGAGAGGCACATATGTTTCAATCAGTGATTCATGTGACATTGCTACTCTAACTGTCAAAGAACTCATTGGTAAGCTTATGATGTCTGAGGAATAACTCAATGTGAATAAAGAGAAAGATGATGAACCTAAGAGGAATCAGTGGCTTTTAAGACTACTTCTTCATGGACCAAGGACAATGATAAAGCTCAAATACCTACTGACAGTTCAAATAGTGAAAATTCAGACTCTGATAATGATGTTGAAATGGCTCAGATAGCCAGAAGGTTTAACATGTTTTATAGAAAGAATAATTTTTTTTGAAAATATAATTACAATGGAATGTATGAAAATAAGGGACATTGGAAGAAGTATTTGAAAAAACCAGATAAAAGTGATGATGTTGTTTGTTATGAGTGAAAAAATAAAGGGCACATTAAAGCAGACTTCCCAAAGCTAAAATTCAAGAAGAAATATGCCTACAAGGACAGTAAGTACAAAAAAGATATGAAGGCTACCTGGAGTGATTCTGAAGACAGCACAAGTGAATCTGAAATGTCCGATTCTGAAAAAAATAGTTCAAACATGTGTTTCAGGACAAATACATCTGAGGTAACATTAGATACTCCTGTTTTAAAATCTTATTATTCCAGAGATGATCTAGAATCTAACTCTGATTCTGAAAACATGACTAGTTAGGAATTATTTGAATATTATAATATGCTGGAAGAGACATGCAATTAACTTAAGGATAAATACAAATCATTAAAGAAACAACATGCTCTCACTTCTATTATTAAAACCAAACATACTATTGAAAAAGAGAAAAATGCTCAACTGTTAAAGGAGAATACTGAATTGAAAATTTCAATTGAGAATCCTAGAAAAGACTTAGAGAAGTTCACAAATGGAAAGGATACACTAACTCAAATGCTAGGAAAGCAAGATGCACCAATATACACTACTAGAGTAGGCTACAAACCTGGACAGAGACAGATTACTAAGAATAGATTTATTCCTAAATCTGGACAGAATACTGCTAGTTCTAGCTCTAGAAATTCATATGCTCCAACTAGTTAGTCACATAGTTATAAATCAAATAGAGTTTATAATTCACAATATTTTGAATCTATAAATTATATGACACCCATAAGAAAAATTTGGGTACCGGAAGCATTGATTGATAACCTGTCTGGACCCAATATGATCAGTGTACCAAAATCATTTCCTATCTAAATCTGTTTTGTATGAAACCTTCCTGAAGAGTTCCCACAAGAAGACATGGTATTTGGACAGTGGATGTTCAAGACATATGTCTTGGGATTACTCATGCATCAAGAGTTTAATAAAGGTTGATGGAGGTCATGTCACCTTTGGTGATAATTCTAAAGGAAAGATCGTCGGCCTAGGCCAAATTGGAAATGCTAATTCAGTTTTAATTTCTAAAGTTTTATTTGTTGACAGACTTTAATATAATCTGCTATGTATTTCTCAATTATGTGATAATGGATTTAATGTGAAGTTTGAAAATGATTCTTGCAATGTTTTTAATCCTAAAAATGTTTCATTATTTTCTACATTAAGAAATGAAAATGTTTATGCAGTTGATTTAAATTCCTTAGCCAAGAAAAATGTTACCAGTTTAAATGCTTTTCAAAAAGAGTCTTGGATTTGGCACAGAAGATTATGATACTGCAATATACATTAACATAGAAAACGAGCTAGAAAAAACTTAGTTAGAGACCTACCTAAACATGAGTATTCTAATGACAATGTTTGTAATCCCTGTCAAAAGGGAAAGAAACATAAGGTTTATTTTAAATCAAAGAAAGAAGTTTCAACTTTTCAACCTCTCGAGTTAGTTCACATGTATTTGTTTGGACCATCTAGAGTTTCTAGATTAAATGGGAAGCACTATGTCTATGTCCAAGTAGATGAATTTTCTAGATATACTTGGGTATACTTCATAGCTCACAAAAGTTAATCTTGTTCATTCTTTGTTAAATACTCTAAATCTGTGGAAAATCATAGTGGACTTAAGATTAAAACTCTAAGAAGTGATCATGTCCATGAGTATTAAAATCATGAATTTGAATCCTAGTGCTCACACAATGGCTATAGTCATAAATTTTCAGCTCCTAGGACACCTCAATAGAATGGTGTAGTAGAATGAAGAAATAGAACCCTGCAAGAAATTGCTAGAACTATGCTTAATGAATATGACTTTCCTATTTATTTTTGGGATGAAGCTGTCAATACAGCTTGTTATATTATCAATAGAGTCTTGATTAGACCTGTTCTTATGAGGACCCCTTATGAGTTGTGGAACCATAGGAATCCTAAGGTTAACTACTTCAATGTTTTTGGTTGCAAAGTCTTTATTCTTAATACCAATGATTATCTTAACAAGTTTTCATCCAAGAGCGATGAAGGAATTTTCCATGGTTACTCTATTTCTAGTAAAGCCTATAGAGTTTTCAATAAGAGAACCAAATGTGTGGATGAATCTATTTACATCAAGTTTGACGAAACTGATCCACATGAGCCTAAAACCTCTCTTGAAAATCCTGAAGAAGATTTATCTGTTCTAGACCTTAATGATAAAATCAATGAACCTGCTATAAAGACAGCCAGTTCTGAACATATTCCAGAATCTGCCTTATATGAACCCAAACCTAGAGAAGAACCTGAAATTTCTAGTCCTACCATTACTAGATCAACTAGAATTATAAAGAATCATCCTTTAGATGCTGTTGTAGGAAATCTTGATAAAGGGACACAGACTCGAGCTTCTCCTAGAAATCTGGTTGAACATCAAGCCCTCTTGTCACATCTTGATCCTAGAAACATTAATGATGCTATTAATGATGAATTTTGGGTAATTTCTATGCATGAATAACTCAATCAGTTTGAATGAAATAAAATTTGGAATCTTGTTGAAAGACCTAAGGACACGTTCACAATAGGCACTAAATGGGTTTTTTGAAATAAAGTAGAAGAATTTGGAATCATCGTTAGAAATAAAGCTAGGCTAGTTGCATAAGGCTATAGTCAAGAAGAAGGTATTGACTATGAGGATACTTTTTTTCCAGTAGCCAGATTAGAAGCCATTAGTATTTTACTTTCTTATGCTACACATCTAAATTTCAAACAATATCAAATGGATGTCAAGAGTGCATTCTCGAATGGATATATTGCTGAGGATGTTTTTGTTGGACTACAACCTAGTTTTTCAAACCCTCATTTTCCAAATAATATTTTCAAATTATCAAAAGATTTATATGGTTTAAAGCAAGCTCCATGATCTTGGTATGATAGATTAAGTACTTTTTTAATTTCCAAAGGTTTTACAAAAGGAATAGCTGATCCTAATCTATTTATAAAACAAATTTCTAAATATGTTTTAGTTATAAAAATTTATGTAGATGATATTATTTTTGGATCTTAAACAACTACATTATGTACTGATTTTTCTAAAATGATGCAAAATGAATTTGAAATGAGTTTAATGGGTGAAATTAAATTCTTCCTTGGATTTCAAATCTTTCAAAATGATGATGGAATTATTTTAACTCAAAGTAAATATACTAGAGATCTTTTAAAACGTTTGTATTGGATATCACAAAAGGTAGTGACACTCCCATGAGCCCCACCTATAAGATGGATCATGAATAAAATGGTAAATCCGTTGATCAAACCACTTATAGAGGAATGATTGGAAGTATACTCTACCTGACTGCTAGTCATCCTGATATTATGTTTAGTGTGTGTATGTGTGCTCACTCTCAAACAAACCCTAAAGAGTCACATTTAAATGTTATAAAGAGAATTTTCAAATACCTCAAGCATTCTCCCAATTTAGGACCGTTCAATCCCAATGGTCTATCGTTTGAATTAGTTAGTTATTATAATGCTGATTTTTCTGGATGTAAGTTAGATAGAAAAAGCATCTCTGGAACATGTCACCTTTTAGGCAAGTCACTAGTGTCATGGTGTATTAAGAAACAAAATTCGGTTGCATTATCTACTATAGAAGCTTAATACATAGCTGCTTGGAGTTGTTGTGCACAAATTTTGTGGATGAAACACACATTACTAGACTATGGATATTAATTTAGATATGTCCCAATAAATTTTTATAACTCAAGTGCTATTAACATTTCTAATAATCCTATTTCTCATTCTAGAACAAAATATATTGATGTGAGACATCACTTTTTGAGGGATCATTATCAAAAAGGTGATATCACTTTGGAATTCATTGGTACTGAATATCAACTTGCTGATACATTTACTAAACCATTATATTTTGAAAGATTAGACTACATCATTCATGATATTGGTATGATTAATCATAAATGAATATCTTACTAATCTTAATGTTTAATACTTTACTGTACTTTATTTTACGGTTTCATACTCACAGTTTCTATGTTACTATTTTATGCTCACGATCTGTCGACTCACTGTCTCACCGTGACTATACAGAATGCTCACTGTCTCACCGTGATGACTATTTTTCATCTCACCGTAATGCCTACTCATGGTCTCACAGTGAAGATTTATTTATATTCCTATTTTAACCCATATTGCCGTAATTTTTATTTCACTGCTATTTGTTTTCCCACATTTTTGTTTTTATGACGTTTGACATTCCCAAATGATAAAACATAAGGGTTTCATTCGATTCCTTACCCGAACACTCTTATGAACCTTCTCTTCCCTCGCGCTTGAACCTTCGTGAATTCCAAAGATGAATCATCAGTTGTACTCCTCATATGTTAATCATGTTTTAATGATCACAAATCTCATTACTGTTAATTAATCTCAATCTTAATTGCGCATCTTGCTAATGCTCTTCAATCTCAATAATAGCTACACATCATTTTTTTTATTATAACAAATCTTTTGGATGTTAATTAATCTCTTTATTATTTACAAGTCTTATGCATAATCACAAATCTCACATATATTATCAATCCTTTATATTTATGATTATCCTTAATCCATATTTTTCATATCATTGTCTTAGTCCAAATACAGATATTTGTCTAAGTATGGACTCACCGTGACCCAGACACCGTGACCAGACACCGTGAGCCAGACACCGTGACCAGACACCATGAAGGACTCACCGTGAATGACTAACCATGAAGGACTCACCATGACAGACTCACCATGACCCAAACACCATGAAGGACTCACCGTGACACAGACACCGTGAAGGACACACCGTGAAGCTCAAACCGTGAACCACACACAGTGATGAAGACAATGTTTACTTAATCACCATGACACCGTTTCTTAACCTTTTTTCAATATTATTTAAAGAATGCTAACGGTCATATTCGTTGTTTTTAATGCAATTAATGTTATTTAATGATAGTTTTTGGCATGTCAGGAAACCGTAGAAAAGGGAATCATTCCTACTTCCAGAACTCGTGGAATTTAAGAATGACTGAGATGCAGTACACGTGTAACAAGAAACAATGAAACAAGATATACAACACAAAGAACATACATACATCTGTGTGCACTGTGATGAACAAGAAGAACAATCCTGAATAGGAAGGAGATTGCAAGACCTTAAAAGAACTCTCATGAGTGCAATCCAATAATGCTGAAGAACACACGATGAATCAAGAGCTCTTTCTCACTCCTGAAGAAGACAAGCTGAACTACGACACTCTGTTTTTCAATAGAAAAACCAGAGAGGGACTCAGAAGCATTCTTGCTGAATACAAAAAGTCCAGAGCTACATTGATAATCACTAGATCTTTCTAAACTCTCATCTATCTTCTCTACGTGATTTATTTGTTAACATTCGACCAGTGTGGTGTACTCTATATATCTTTACACACACTATCTCTTGCACTGCACTGGATGATATCAAAATCATCACTCAAATTCTCTTAACTCTTATTTACCCACATCTACTGTGTAAGAGGTCCTGGTGTGACCTGGTATTTGTTTTGTTTCCCATGAAGAACAGTTCTAGAGGTCCCTACGTGGCCTGGACAGTTTTGTAAAATTGTTGTTAACCCCGATCCAGGGTGTGGATCAAATTTATATATATTTGAGAGGATTAAGTATCGGCTTGAGACTGAACCTCTTGTTATATCTGCTGTGCATATTTTCATTAAGTTTAAAGTATAATACATATATCTTATTTATTCCGCTACTATTACTTTGAAATAAAAAACTATTTTGAAGATACATTGATAGTTAAATTATCAAGTGTTTACACTTATTTTAAATCAATAGGTTAGCTTCAAAAGTTAGTTTGACCTTGTGGTTAAATTAACTAATACCTAATGAATCTTTGAGAAGCTAAGTGAAAATTTAGAATATGTATAAATCACTACAGTTTAACTTATTTTATAAATCGGGGGATTTTAACTAGACAAAATTTTAATAGAAATTTTAATTGGAACTCAATTCACCCCCCTCTTGAGTATCCACTTTGACAAACATTTGGTATCAGAGGATTAGTTTTTGTTCAAATATTTTTGAAATAATCTGTTTGTCAACTGTGATTTTAGTTGCATCTTTAATGATCTGAAATTTTTGTTAGTTCTAAATTTTTATCTCTTTAAATTATCTTTCTAAAATATAGTTATGGATAATAGACTAGAGGGTGCTGCTACTAACAGGTCACCTTTCTTCAATGGTACAAAATATGCTCAGTGGAAACATAAAATGAATATTCATCTAGAAAGCATAGGTTTTGATATTTGGACTGCCATAGAATCAGAATATAAACATCCCACTACTGCTAGATCCACTTGGGATGAACCTACAAAGACTGCTTATAATAATAATTGTAAAGACATGAATTCCATGTACTGTGATTTAGGAGATGAAGAGTTTAACAGAATTTCTTATTGTGAAACTTCTTTTTAAATTTGGGATACTTTGGGTGTTTCTCATGAAGGAACAACCAATGATAATGAAATGATATTATATACTTATAAAATTAAATATGATAATTTTGAAATGAAATCTGATGAACCTGTTTCTAATATGTATCTCAGGTTTAATGAGATAGTCAATACAATGAATTCACTTGGAAAGGCTGTTCCAGCAGAGGAACAAATTATGAGAATCTAGAGATGTTTACCAGACTGATGGATAGCCACACCTATTTCAATCAGAGAGTCATGTGACATTGTTGCTCTACCTATCAAAGAACTCGTTGGTATGCATATGATGTATGAGGAAGAACTCAAGGTGAATAAAGAGGAATATGATGAACCTAAGAGGAAATCAGTGGCTTTAAAGACTATTGCTTCAAAGAGAAAGGACAAAGATAAAGCTCAACTACCTACTGACAGTTCAACCAGTGAAAATTCTGATTCTGATAGTGATGCTGAAATGCATCAGATAACTTGAATGTTGAAGAAATTTTATAAGAAGAATAAATTCTTCAGAAAATAAAATTACAAAGGAAATTATGACAATAAGGAACATTGGAAAGAGGATGGGCAAAAGTCAGATAAAAGTGATGAAGTTGTCTGTTATGAGTGCAAAAGAAAAGGACATATTAAAGCAGATTTCCCAAAGCTCAAATTCATGAAGAAATATAATTACAAGGACAGTATGTACAAAAAGGCTATGAAGGCTACTTGGAGCACTTTTTAGGATAGCTCCAATGAATCTGAAGCTTCTGAGACTAAAACCATAAATAAGGCAAACATGTGTTTTT
Organism: Viscum album; assembly: GCA_963277665.1. Classification (NCBI taxonomy): domain Eukaryota; kingdom Viridiplantae; phylum Streptophyta; class Magnoliopsida; order Santalales; family Viscaceae; genus Viscum; species Viscum album. Next base: position 2,094,765,089 of record OY728152.1, read on the forward strand.
TGACAGACACATCTGAGGTAACCTTGAATACTCCTGCTTCAAATACTTATTATTCCGAAGATAGTGCAGAATCTGATTCTAATTCTGAAAACATTACTACCGAGGAATTGTTGGAATATAGTATCATGCTGGAAGAGACATGCATTGAACTTAAGGATAAATATAAATCATTAATGAAACAACATTCTCCCACTACTTCTTTTAAAACTGAAATTACTATTGAAAAAGAGAAAAATTCTCAACTGTTAAAGGAGAACACTGAACTGAAAATGTCATATGAGAAACTCAGAAAGGATTTAGAGAAATTTACAAATGGAAAGGATACACTAACTCAAATGCTAGGAAAGAAAGTTGCACCAAAATACACTACAGGAATAGGCTACAAACCTAGACAGAGACAGTTTACTAAGAATAGATTTATTCCTAAATCTGGACAGAATACTACTAGTTCTAGTTCTGTACATTTATATTCTTCAACTAGTTATATTCATAGTTATGGATCTAATAAGGTTTATCTTTCAAAATCTGTTGATTCTACAAATTTTATGATACCCATAAGACAAATTTCGGTACCAAAAGCCTTGATTGCTAACCTGTCTGGACCCAAGATGATCTAGGTACCAAAATCATTTCCTATCTAAATTTGTTTTTAAGGAAACATGCTTAATGAGATCCTGTAGAAAGACTTGGTATTTGGAAAGTGGATGTTCAAGACATATGTCATGAGACTTGTCATGCATTAAAATCTTAGTCAGAATTGATGGAGGCTCTATCGCCTTTGGTGATAATTATAAAGGAAAAATCATCGGCTTAGGCCATATTGGTAACACTGACTCAGTATTGATTTCTAAAGTTTTATTCATTGATAGACATAAATATAATCTGTTAAGTATTTCTCAGTTATATGATAATGGTTTTAATGTTAAATTTGAAAATGATTCTTGCAATGTTTTTAATTCTAAAAATGCTTTAGTATTTTCTACCCTGCGAAATGAAAATGTTTATGCTGTTGATTTAAATTCTTTAGCCATGAAAAATATTACTTGTTTAAATGATTTTCTTAAAGAGTCTTGGATTTGGCACAGAAGAGTAGGACACTGAAATATACACTCACTTAGAAAACATACTTTGAAGAAATTAGTGAGAGATCTACCCAAACATGAGTTTCCAAATGACAAAGTTTGTAATCCCTGTCAAAAGGAAAAGCAAAACAATATTTCATTCAAACCAAAGAAAGATGTTTCAACTTCTCAACCTCTCGAGTTGGTTCACATGGATTTGTTTAGACCATCTAGAGTTTCTAGCTTAAATGTGAAGCACTATGTCTATGTCTTAGTAGATGACTTTTATAGATATACTTAGGTATACTTCATAGATCACAAAAGTGAAGATTTTTCATAATTTGATAAATACTCCAAATCTGTAGAGAACCTTAGTGGACTTAAGATTAAAACTCTAAGAATTGATCATGGCTGTGAGTTTGAGAATCATGATTTTGAATTCTATTGCTCACACAATGGCTATAGTCATAATTTCTCTTCCCCTAGGACACCTAAGCAAAATTGTGTTGTAGAATGGAGGAATAGAATGCAGCAAGAAATTTCCAGAACTATGCTTAATGAATATGACCTGCCAATTTATTTTTGGGCTGAAGTTGTAAATGCAGCTTGTTATATTATCAATAGAGTCTTGATCAGACATGTTCTTAAGAAGACCCCTTATGAGTTGTGGAACAATAGGAAACCTAAGGTTAACTACTTCAGAGTATTTGGATGAAATGTCTTTATTCTTAATAGCAAATATAATCTTGACAAGTTTGCATCCAAGAGTGACGAAGGAATTTCCCTAGGTTATTCTATTTCTAGTAAAGCCTATATAGTATTCAATAAGAGAACCATGTGTGTGGAAGAATCTGTTCACATCACGTTTGATGGAACTGATTTGCATGAGCCTAAATCCTCTCGTGAAAATCTTGAAGAAGATTTATCTGTTCTAGACATTAATGACAAATCAAATGAACCTGCTATAAAGACAACCAGTTCTGGAAATTTTCCAAGACCTGCTTCGGTTGATTCCCAACCTATTGATGAACCTGAAGTTTCTAGTCCTACCTTTACTAGATTAACTAGAATTCTAAAGAATCATCCTTTAGATGCTATTGTAGGAAATCATGATATAGGTACATAGAATAGAGATTCTCTTAGAAATCGGGTTGAACATCAAGCCTTCTTGTCATATCTTGAACCTAAAAACATTGATTATGCAATTAGTGATGAATTTTGGGTAATTTCTATGCAAGAAGAACTCAATCAGTTTAAATGAAATAAAGTTTGGAATCTTGTTGAATGACCTAAGGACACATTCACAATAGGCACAAAATGGGTGTTTATAAATAAAGTAGATGAATCCGGGAACATACTTAGAAATAAAGCTAGACTAGTTTCACAAGGCTATAGTCAAGAAGAAGGTATTGACTATGAAGAGACTATTTCTCTAGTATCCAGATTAAAAGCTATTAGGATTTTACTTGCTTATGTTGCACATCTAAATTTCAAACTATATCAAATGGATGTCAAGAGTTCATTCTTAAATGGATATATTGCTAAGGATGTTTTTGTTGAACAACCACCTAGATTTTCAAACCCTCATTTTCCAAATCATATTTTCAAACTATCAAAAGATTTATATGGTTTAAAGAAAGCTCCAAGAGGTGGGTATGATAGATTAATTACTTTTCTGATTTATAAAGGTTTTACAAAAGTAATAGATGATCCTACTCTGTTTAGAAAACAAATATCTAAAGATGTTTTAGTTGTACAAATTTATGTAGATGATATTATTTTTGGATCTTCAAAAACTACATTATGTACTGATTTTTCTAAAATGATGCAAAATGAATTTGAAATGAGTTTAATTGGTGAACTTAAATTCTTTCTTGGTTTTCAAATCTTTCAAAATGATGATGGAATTATTTTAACTCAATTTAAATATAATAGATATATTTTAAAACGTTTTGGATTGGAGAGAATAAAAAGTAGTAACACTCCCATGAGTACCACCTGTAAGATGGATCATGATGAAAATGGTAAATCTATTGATCAAACCACTTATAGAGGAATGATTGGAAGTCTATTCTACATGACTTCTAGTCATCCTGATATTATCTTTAGTGTGTGTATGTGTGCTTGTTTTCAAGCAAACCCTAAAGAGTCACATTTAAATGCTTTAAAGAGAATTTTCAAATACCTCAAGCATACTACCAATTTAGGACTGTTCTATACCAAAGGACAATCATTTGAATTAGTTAGTTATTCTGATTCGAACTTTGCTGGATGTAATCTAGATAGAAAAAGCACCTCTGGAACATGTAACCTTTTAGGAAAGTCACTAGTATCATTGTGTAATTCGAAACAAAATTCGGTTGCATTATCTACTGCAGAAGCTGAATACATTGCTGCTGGCAGCTGTTGTGTACAAATTTGTGGATGAACCACACATTACTAGACTATGGATATCAATTTAGACATGTCTCAATAAATTGTTATAACACAAGTGCTATTAATATTTCTAAGAATCTTGTTTCTCATTCTAGGAAAAAATATATTGATGTAAGACATCACATTTTGAGGGATCATTTTCAAAAAGGTGATATCACTTTGGAATTCATTGTTACTGAATATCACCATGCTTATATATTCACTAAAACATTAAATTCTGAAAGATTAGACTACATCATACATGATCATGGTATGATTAATCATAAATGAATATCTTACTGATATTAATGTTTAATATTTTACTGTACTTTACTTTACGGTTTCATACTTACTGTTTCTAAGTTACTGTTTTATGCTCACGATCTGACAACTCACTATTTCACCATGACTATATAAAATGATCACTGTCTCACAGTGACAACTACAAACTATCTCACCATGATGACTAGCTTTTTGTCTCACCGTAATGCCTACTCATGGTCTCACCGAGAATGCTTTTTTCTTTTATTTTAACGTGTATCACAGTAATTTTTATTTCAACGCTATTTGATTTCTCGCGTTTTTTTTGTTTTTATGATGTTTGACATTCCCAAATGATAAAACATAATGGTTTTATTCGATTCCTTACCCGAACACTCTCCTGAACATTCTCTTCCTTCTCGCCCGAAGCTTTAGTGAATGCTAAGGATGAAGCGTCCATCTTTACCCTCGTCTGAGAAGCACCGCTCAAATAAACAAAATAGGATACTGAGGATAGCTCCCAAAGGACCTCTAAACCCAAACCTAGTAATCCGTACGGTTGTACCTAAAAAAGAGGTTTTCCCTGAATGGTTGTTGTCCAGTAGATCATTAGTTTTGAATGTGTTAAGAGAACAAGGATGGATTGAATGATTCACTGGACAGAATAGACCAGTTTACCTGAGACTGGTATCTCAATTCTACCAGTATGTGATGTTTTCTTTTGAGTTTGGAGAAAGCTTTATGGTGACCAGCTGGATCGATGTTCAGAAGTGCTCTTTCTCTTCAAGGTTGTGGGCTGCATGCCTAAGAATTCCACATGAAGGAGTTTGTGATGATTACCAGAGAGACCCTCCTCCAATAACCGACATCTTTGACCTAGAGGCTGCTTTGGAAAGTGTAACTAGAAATGGCACCAAACTAAGGGCCATAGCTGCTGAACTAGATGGGGAGACAAGACTTATGTTCAAGTTTTTTCAGAATTTGGTTAGTCCAAAAATGGGATTTTGCTGTGATGATGTATCAGGATGTGATCTTGATTCACCTGTTGAAGAATGGCCATAAGATCAATCTGTGTATGTATGTTATCAACCATGTCTGTGAGCTGATCAAAGTAACTTCCAAATCCACCTCCCTGTTTTATTCAAGGATGATTTCAGTTATGTTAGTTGTAAAAGGGTTGGTTAGACCAAATGAAGAAAATTTATAGGACCTTGATTTCTGCCTATCCATGCCTATCATCAGAAGGATGAAGATAATATGGAATCCCTGTAAAAACTAGTGGGTTGATGATAGTGATCAACTGTATAAAATTTTTAATCTTTTTGACTATCCAAGAAGTCCTAAGAACCTAGATGATCCTGGTTTGGAACCAGATGAAGTGGCTGAGTACTCAGAAGAAGAAGAACAAGAAGAAGTAATAGTTGAAGTACCTCATAAAGAAGAACCTGTAATACCTCCAATGGAAATAGTTCCGGTTGAAGAGGAATGGGATGTTTTCCCTGTTGTTATCCCTGGTGAAATACCTCAATGAGAGGATGTTTTTGTTGAAAAGGAAAGGACTAAGGATCCTTCAGCTGTTCTTCAGGAGGAATAATCTCATCCCAATGCTACAAGGAAATTGGTTTTTCCTATTTCAGAACAGAAAGAAACCTTAGAGGCAGATCTTGTTGAAGAGACTCTTTCTGTTGAGCTAGACAAATGTCTGGAAGCTTATCCAGTGGAACAATCCGTTCCTGAGATTATTCCATCTGTTGAAGAAAGAATGGAAATTTCTTTTCAGCTGGTAAGGCAAGAGTTTGCTGAAGAGATTAGGGATGATCCTGTGGATCTTGTCCATGTTCCTGAACCTCAAGAATCTACAAGGGAAGCAAAAGTTGAGGGGGAGGAACCTAAAATCCTTGATATTGTGGAAGCTAGATCTGTTGAAGCTTTTCATCCTTCTATCACTTTTTCTGTGTACTCTTGGAATGAGTTCCCAAGCATTTATGATGTGAATGAGTCACATCAAGTGACTGAAACTGGAATGGATCTTTCTTCTCTATTTCAACGGAAGTCCTTCGCTCATTCAGAACCAGAACTAGAGCCCCAACCTCAACCAGAATATGATCCTCTACCATTACTTACATACTTACCTGATCTTCACTCCATTGTGACCAAAGATGATATGAATGTTTTTGGAGAGACTTTGTTTTCTAGAGTTGAGAAAATTGTTTCCACTCAACCTCGCCCAGTGACTCAGTTAAGTCAAGAAGATACATCAATTCTCTTGGAAAATATTATCTTACATATTCAACTAAGGATGATCCGAGAAATTCAAGATGTCTGAGTAGAGAATATGCTTCTGAGTGCTAATGTTGCAAATCTGAAAAGTATGGTACCAAGTCTACAGAATGAGTAATCTTTGAGATCAGAGCCTACTCCTGTTTCTGCCCCTGCACCTGTTGTTGTTTCTCCTAAGTCTTTAGATTACCTCCTTGCTATGGAGATTGTGTCTCAAGTTCATCCATACCTACTTTATTTTGATGGCAAGATTGGGAAAAGGCACACCGAGATGCTAGAATGCATGAGAGAGCTTGTGGAAAATCTGAATAAGCTTACAGATGAATACACTGGATGTCTGTGAAAAGTTCTAAAACGGCTCAATGTTCTATCCAAAGCTATCAAGGCTTCACATGTTTCTGTTCAATCCTCCACACCTTCTTTGAATGATTCTATGCTGAGATCCATAATAAAGGAATAATTTCGGAATGCCTTCAGTGGATTGGATCTATCATCTTTGTCAGAAGTGATTAAGAACAGTGATAGAGCATTGGACTTGGATAGGATTCATTCTAAGTTAGCCAATTATGCTCAACTAGAGATCTCCAAGAAAATAGATTTGTATCTTTCCAAGATTTTCTCTAAAAGTGATATGACAGATCACTTTAGATATCTTCTGGAAAATTTGAGAATCCCTCCGGTGACTAATGCTTTAAAAGCTCAAGTTCATAAACTTTCAAAGTTCACTAGATTGTTGGACAGATTTCTGGAGAATGAGGATGATGTTGAAAAGGATATGCAGTATGGTGGTGAAATCATTACTGATTTCATCAATCTTTAAAAGTTTTATCTTCATGTGAAGATTACTGCTATAGTTGCCCCAGCTGTTGCACCCCTTAGACCTGGACTACCTGCCTTAGCATTAACTGCCATGATAGTTAGCCAAGCTATTTCTCAGATCTGGCTAGTCATTAGTGAACAACCACAGCCTAGATCTTCTACTGCTCCTACTTTGGATCCATCTTTTTTTTATGGTCTACCCTTACCATCATTGTATACCACATCTATGCCTTCTTCTACTTCAGCACCAGCTCCTGCTGCTGATAAAGGCAAATACAAGGTGGATCCCCGAAGAGTCCGAGGACTGCTTTTCTTTTTAATGTGATGACTTTTTTTGTTTAATGTTTTATTGTATTTTGAACCCTTTGTTTAATGAAAAATACAGTGTTTCATTTCATTTTCTCTAATTTTTGATAATCCAAAAAGGGGGAGAAAAACTACATGTGTCAATTCTATAATAGTAAAAATGGGGGAGAAAAACTACAAGTATTAGTTCTATAATGTTTTTTCTAAGCTAGTATCTTTAATATTTCATGTCATTTATATTCTGCCTATATATGATTTGTGATCATCAAAAAGGGCGATATTGTTGGACTCCTCATATGTTAATCATGTTTTAATGATCACAAATCTCATTACTATTAATTAATCTTGATCTTCATTGCAAATCTTGCTAATGCTCTTCAATCTCAATAATAGCTACACATCATGTTTTTATAATAACAAATCTTATGGATGTTAATTACTCTCTATTATTTACATGTCTTATGCATAATCACCAATCTCACATATATTATCAAGCCTTTATATTTATGATTCACATTCTCTTACTTTCTAATGATTATCCTTAATCCATATTCTGCATATAGCTATCTTAGTCCAAATACAGATGTTTGTCTAAGTACGGACTCACTGTGACCCAGACACCGTGACCAGACACCGTGAAGGACTCATCGTGAAGGACTAACCGTGAAGGACTCACCGTGAAGGACTCACCGTGACTCAAACACCGTGATGGACTCACTGTGAAGGACTCACCGTGACCCAGACACCGTGAACGACACACCATGAAGCTCAAACCGTGAAACACACACCGTGACGAAGACACTGTTTACATAATCACTGTGACACCATTTCTTAACCTTCTGTCAATATTATTTAAATAATGCCAAATGGGCATATTTTTTGTTTGTAATGCAATTAATGTTATTTAATGATAGATGTTGGCATGTCAGGAAACCGTAGAAAAGGGAATCATTCCTATTTCCAGAACACGTGGAATATAAGAAAGACTGAGATGCAGTAAATGTGTGACAAGCAACAATGAAACAATATATACCACACAAATAACATACATACATCCGTGTGGACTATGCTGAAAAAGAAGAACAATCTTGAACAAGAAGGAGATTTAAAGACCTTAAAAGAACTCTCATGAGTGCAATGCAATACTGCTGAAGAACACACGACGAATCAAGAGATCTTTATCACTCTTGTATAAGACAAGCTGAACTGTGACACTCTGTATTTCAACAGAAAAACCAGATAAGGACTCAGAATCATTCCTGCGGAATCCAATGAGTCCAGAGCTACATTGATAATGACTAGATCTTTCTAAACTCTCATCTATCTTCTCTAGGTGATTTATTTATTAACTTTCGAGTAGTGTGGTGTACTCTGTATATCTTTACACACACTGTCTCCTGCACTGAACTAGAGGATATCAAAATCCTCACTCAAATTCTCTTAGCTCATGTTTACCCATGTCAACTGTGGAAGAGGTGATTGTGTGACCTGGTCTTTGTTTTGTTTTCCACGAAGAACAGTGGTAGAGGTCCCTGCATGGCCGGGGCAGTTTTGTAAAACTGTTGTTAACCCCGATCTAGGGTGTGGATCAAATGTATATATATTTTAGTGGACTAAGTCTCGGCTTGAGACTGAACCTCCTGTTATATCTGTTGTGCATATTTTCTTTAAGATTAATGTATACTACATATATATTATTTATTCTGATTCTATTATTTTTAAATACAAAATTATTTTGAAGCTACTTTGATAGTTAAATTAGTAAGTGTTTACAAATATTGTAAATCAATAGGTTGGCATCAAATGTTATTTTGACCTTGTGGTTAAATTAACTGAGACCTAATCAATCTTTGAGAAGCTAAGTGAACATTTACAATCTGTATAAATTCACTACAGTTTAACATATATTATAAATCAGGGGATTTTAACTAGACAAAATATTAACAGAAATTTTAATTGGAACTCAATTCACCCCCCTCTTGAGTATCCACTCCGAAAAATAGTTTCTATCCTCACCTTCGTCTGAGAAGAACCACTTTAAGGAATAGAAGAGGATACCGAGGATATCTCTTGAAGGACCTCTAAATCCAAACCTGGTAAGTCGTATAGTTATACCTGAAAAGGAGGTTTGCCCATAGTGGTTTCTGTCTAAAAGATCTTTAGTTTTGAACGTTTTAAGAGTACAAAGATAGCTTGAATGGTTCACTAGACAGAATAGACCGATTTACCCGAGACTGGTATCTCAATTTTATCAGTATGTGAAGTTCTCCATTGAGTTTGGAGAAAGCTTTATGGTGACAAGATGGATAAATGGTCAGAAGTGCTCTTTCTCTTCAAGGATGTGGGCTGTATGCCTAAGAATTCTACATGAAGGAGTTTGTGAAGATTACCAGAGAGAACCTCATCCAACAACCGACATCATTGACCTGGAAAATGCTTTGGAGATACTGACTTGAAATGGAACCAAGGGAAGGGCCATAGCTGATGAATTAGATGGGGAGAATATATTTCTGTTCAAGTTTGTTCAGAATTTGATTAGTTTTAGAAAAGGAGACTTTGCTGTGATGAATTATCAGGATGTCTTCCCGATTCACCTGTTGAATAATGGACATAAGATCAATCTTTGTAAGTATGTTATGAACCATATTTGTGAGCTGATCAAAGTCACTTCCAAATCCACATTCTTGTTTTAATCAAAGAGGATCTCAGCTATGTTAGTTGCAAAAGGGATGGATGGATCAAATGAAGAAAAGTCAGAGGACCTTGATTACTGCCTATCCATGCCTATCATCAGAAGGATGAAGATTAGCTAGAACCCCTGGAAGAAGCAGTGGGTTGAGGATAATGATCAATTGTATACAATGTTTAATCCTGTTGACTATCCAAGAAGGCCTAAAAATCTATCTGATCCTGGTTTGGAACCAGATGAAGTGGCTGAGTATTGAGAAGAATAATAAGAAGAGGAAGTAATAGCTGAAGTACCTCCTAGAGAAGATTCTAGAAGACCTCCAATGGAAACAAATCCTGTTGAAAAAGAAAGGACTGTTGTCCTTGCTATTATCCCTACTGAAATACCTCAAGGAGTGGAAGGTGGTTCTAGTTTCAGAGAAGAGGAATCTCCTGCTTGTAGTGCGGATGTAAATCCAGAAGCTCATCCTAATGTTGTAAGGAAGTTGCTTTTTCCTGATTCAAATCAGCAAGCAACTGTAGAGGTAAATCCTATTGAAGAGGATCTTTCTGTTGAGAAAGAAGCAAGTCTGGAAGCTCAACTAGTAGAACAGTCTATTCCAGAGGTTATTCCCTCTACTGAAGAGAGGATGGAAATTGCCTTTTAGATGGAATGACTGCTGAAGAGATTAGGGATGATCATGAGGATCTTGTCCATGTTATCGAGCCTCAGGAATCTGGAAAGGAAGCACAAGTTGAGGGGGAGGAACCTCAAAACCCTGATATTGTGGAAGCTGGATCTGCTAATTCTTTTCAACCCTCTATTACATATTCTGTGTACACTCGGTATGAATTCCCAAGATTTTATGTTGTGAATGAGTCACAATAAGTGACTGCAACTGGAATGGATCTTTCCTCACTATTTTAACTAAAGTCCTTTCCTCATCAAGAACTTGTACCAAAATCAGAGCCCCAACCTCAATCTGAATCAAAATCTGAGTCTGAAGATGACTCTGAACCTCAACAAGAATCTGAACCACCACCTTTACCTGCACACTTACCTGAGCATCACTCCTTTGTGACCAAAGATGATCTGAATGTTTTTGGAGAGACTTTGTTAGCTAGAGTTGAGAAAATTGTCTCCACTCATCCTCGTCCAGTGACTTAGTTATGTCAAGAATATGCATGAATTCTCTTGGAAAATATTATCTTGCATATTCAACCAAGGATGATCCGTGAAATTCAAGATGTCAGAGTAGAGAATAAGCTACTGAGTGCTGATGTTTCAAATCTGAAAATTATGGTAGAAAGTTTACAGAATGAGTTATATTTAAGATCAGATCATGCTCCTATTTCTGCACCTTCTCCTGTTTCTACACCTGCACCTGTTGCTGGTTCACCTGATCCATCTGATTCCCTCTTTTCTAGGGATATTGTGTCTCAAGTTCATCCATTTCTACTCTCTTTTGATGATAATATTGGAAAAAGGCACACCAATATGATGGAACATATGAGAGAGATTTTATAAAATCTGAATAATCATACAGATGAATACAATAGATTCCTGCAAAAAGTTCTGAAATAGCTCAAAGTTCTAACCGAAGCTATCAAAGCTTCACCTGTTTCTGGTCAGCCCTCCAAAACATCTTTGGATGATTATATACTAAGATCCATAATTAAGGAAGAACTTCAGAGTTCCTTCAGTGGCTTGTATCTATCCTCTTTGATAGAAGTCATTCAGAATAGTGATAGAGCATTGGACTTGGTTAAAATTAATTCTAAGATAGTCAATGATTCTCAACAAGAGATCACCAAGAAAATAGATTTGTATCTCTCCCGGATCATCTCTAAAAGTGATATGACATATCACTTTAGATATCTTGTGTAATATTTGAGAATCCCTATGATGACTCACGCTTTTGAAGCTCAAGTTGAGAAACTTACAGAGTTCACTAGATTTTTGGAAAGATTTATAGTGAATAAGGATTATTTTGAAAAGGCTATGCAATATGGTGGTGAAATCATTACTGATTTCATCAATATTTTGAAGTCGTATCTTCATATGCAGTGCACTGCTATAGTTTCTCCAGCTGCTGCACCCCTTAGACCAGGTCTACCTACCTTAGCCTCAACTTCAATGACAGTTATCCAAGGTCTTTCTCTGATCCAGCCAGTCATTCTTGACCTACCACAGCCTAGATCTTCTACTGCTCCCACTTTGAATACATCTATTTTTTATGTTTTACCCTTACCCTCTTTGTCTACCACATCTATGAATTCTTCTATTTCATCACCAGATCCTGCTGCTGATACAGACAAAGACAAGGTGGATCACTGAAGGGTCCAAGGATTGTTTTCTTTTTGATGGGATGTCATTTCTTATTTACTGTTTTTACTTCTCATGTATGTTCTATGTTGTACCCTTTTTAATGACAAGTGCAGTGTTTCATTTCATTTTCTAATATGCTAGTTTCTGTAAAATTACATTTCATTTATATTTTGACTATATATGATTTGTGATCATCAAAAAGGGATAGATTGTTGGAAACCTCATGTGTTAATCATGTTTTAATGATCACAAATCCTATTACTGGTAACTAATCTCAATCTTCATTGCACATCTTGCTAATGCTGTTCAATCTCAATAATAACTACACATCATGTTTTAATACTAACAAATCTTATGGATGCTGATTACTCTCTTTATTATTTTCAAGTCTTATGCATGATCACAAATCTCACATATATTATCACACCTTTATATTTATGATTCATGCTATTCTACTCTCTAATGATTAAACTTAATCCATATTCTGAATATTACTATCTAAGTCCAAATACATATATTTTTCTAAGAATAGAGACACCGTGAAGGACTCACCGTGACCAGACACCGTGACCAGACACCGTGAAGGACTCACCCTGACATGGACATACCATGAAGCACATACCATGAAGCTCATACCGTGAGCCACATACCGTGAATAAGACATTGTTTCTATAATCACTGTGACACTGCTTCTTAAACTTTTGTCAATGTTATTTAAATAATGAAAACGGTCATATTTGATGTTTTTAATTCCATTAATGTTATTTAATGATAGTTGTTGGCATGTCAGGAAACTGTATCTCGTACCTATGAAAAGGGAATCCCTCCTTCTGTCAGAACTAGAGGAATATAAGAAAGATTGAAATGCACTACACGTGCAACAGGAGTAGATGCAGAGTGCAAGTGTGAATATACAACAAGAAGAACTTTCATACACCCGAGAGCACTGTACAGAACAAGTAGAACAATCCTGACCAAGAATAAGATTGCAAGTCATTCATAGAACTCTCATGAATTAAATCCAACACCTCTGAAGAACACACGACGATTCAAGAGATCATTCTTACTCTTGAAGAAGACAAGCTGACTATGAAACTATGTTTTCTAATAGAAAAACTTGAGAAGGACTCAGAAGCATTCTTGCTGAATCCAATTAGTCCAGAGCTGCATTGATAATCACTAGATCTTTCTAAACTCTCATCTATCTTCTCTACATGATTTATTTATTAACTTTTGAGCAGTGTGGTCTTCTCTGCATTTCTTATACACACACTATCTCCTGTACTAAACTAGAGGATATCAAATCCTCACTCCAAATATCTTAACTCTTTTTTACGCACGTCAACTGTGGAAGAGTTCCTTGTGTGGCCAGGTCTTTGTTTTGTTTTCCAATGAAGAACAATGGTAGAAGTCCCATGCGTGGCCTGGACAGTTTTGTAAACTGTTGTTAACCCCGATCCAGGTTGTGGATCAAATTTATATAAATTTGAGAGGACTAAGTATTGGATTGAGACTGAACCTCTTGTTATATATGCTATGAATATTTTTTATTAAGAAGAATATATACTACATATATCTTATTTATTCCGCTGCTATTACATTGAAATACCAAACTATTTTAAAGCTACATTGATAGTTAAATTAGCTACTGTTTACACTTATTGTAAATCAGTATGTTAGTTTCAAAAGTTAGTTTGATCTTGTTGTTAAACTAATTGAGACCTAATCAATCTTGGAGAAGCTATGTGAACATTTAAAATCTGTATAAATTCACTATAGTTTAAATTATTTTATAAATCGGGGGATTTTAAATAGACAATATTTTAATAGAAATTTTAATTGGAACTCAATTCACCCCCCTCTTGTGTGTACACTACGACAAAAACATTTGGTTGATGGCCTTAGGCACATATGTAGGAGCCAGAGGGAATCATGCATATCCAACAAAAGGGTCCATGATGTCAGTTATCTTATTGAGGGTATATAGAAAATTTGTGATGTAAATATGGTTGAGGCTAAAATATTATGGAATCTATGTCCGCTTGGATTGTTTTAGTGTGGATGGTGTAAATTATAAAATTAATGTTTGTGTCTATGAAAATAATATGGCATAGAAATGACAGGTATGTCTCATGTATTTTTGAAATTATTGGTTCTTCTGTAGGTTTTCAAAAGATCACAAGGATTGAGGCTTCTTTTTGGGAAAGATAAAATTTTATTAGTTGTTATGTCAAGGCCCTTATGAGTTTGTATAATTCCATAAGAACAATGATATCCACCTCTATACACAACCTTTGAATGGTTTTTGAAGACACAAAAATCCAGATGATGATGTTGGGGATGGCGAGAAGGATACCAAAGAAGGATTCTATCACCCTAGGGAAATTATCTCTTAAATAATAATGATCGAGACCCATTACCTTTGGTTTCTAATCACAAGTTATGGGCCATCAAAGGACATAGAATGAAGTTTCATAGTTCATCCTTGTGAATGTTTACAAAACAAGGTGGCATAACATAGAAGATATAGAATCTACTTGGATAGTTTTGTGCACGGATTGAAAATAATGTCCCAAAGCACTCGATCTAGGAGAGTTATATGGGACAATCATACATGGAGTAGTTGAAAAACAATGAGATGTTTAGTGGTTCTGTGATGATGTCAGGGCTCATAAGGATTAGAAATTATTTTCTTCAAAGTGTCACATTTGCATGAAAGACATAGGTGCATATATAGGATCCATGGTATTGTATGCATATTTAAGAAAAGGGACCTTGAAGTTGTATATCCTTTACAAGGGTCATGGAAGGTTTTGGTGATCAGTGATACCCCAAATCATGATGTGTGGTCTATGGAAAGTATAAAATACGAAGATGGGTTGAGTACCCTTAAAGATGTTCCACAACCTAATGAAAATATTATTTTATCATGGATATGTGACACACAATTACATTAACTTTTTCCTAGACTAAGGGGTCCAGGGATCATAACATATATTTTACATTGGCTACAATGTAGAATCAATGAAATTAATGATTGATTTATTTATGCCCTAATCTTTTCCTAAACTCTACAGATGAAGTGTTTAGTGAGTGAAGACTTGACTTTTTCTCAGGAATCCCATTGTAGTGTTTCAACCTATGAAGATTTATGTCACATTTTATTATAGTTTAATGTCATACTATATGAATATTATAGACTATATTTTAAGGTTCTGCATCTTTGACCAATGTGTAGGCAGTTTACATCCATTAGTCACATGGACATGATATGGAGGATGAAACACAAGAGCCTAGTTGTGATTCCCATGGGAAAAATTACTCCAATACACTTCTAAAAGGGATAGAAGAATGTTTTAAATCATGGATTGAGGTCCTAAGACATTGAGTAATGACATTGTACAATCACATGGGGAGAGTTATAGATCACACTAAGGTGATGAGTATTGAAACAGTGATTCTAGTTTTTACAAGGATTGGAATGTCCTTTTTACAGAGTGACACATTTGGTTGAAGACCAAAAGAGCATATGTAAAATACATTAGAATGAATACATAGTGAAGAATACATTCCCTTGAAAATGGAAATATTTTTTATGGTACATGGATTTTATTTAGTAACATAGTGTTTTCGTGGAATGATGTGTTATATATGGGTTGAGTTTCTTTAAAAATATGGTAAAACAACAATGTACTTTGGTTAATTAGGGTAAGGCTATTGTAATCCCATAATTGGGGTTGAAAAATGGGTGATGACATACATAGCATAATGTAATGTATTGGGGAAATTAATTCCTCCATGTAGTTCAATGTCATGTGGTAAAGATGATTTCATATTTTGTTTATCATCATGAATTAATATAGTTCATTCATGTAGTCTAACAACATTCTGTAAGGATGTACATTCGTGTACATTATTGTCATAAAGAAATGATGTGCATTCATGCAGTTTAACTTCATATGACAAGGATTTACATCATTTTCTTTAGGCATCATGTTCTAAGTAAATTATTCCATACATTTTAACACCATGTGTTAATGACGTAGTTTCATGAACATTACAATCATTTGATAACAACATACATTCATATTGTATACCATCATGCAGTAAGAAGGTACATATATTCATTATTATTTTATGCTATAAGGACGTACTTCCATGTTGTTTAACTTCATGTGGTAAGGAAATACATTTATCCAGTTTAATGTCTTGTGGTAAGGATTTAATTCCATCCAGTTTAATGTCATGCAGTAAGGATGTGAGAACCATTATGAATGTGTTGAAATGTAACGGTTGGGGAAAAAATGGACACTTGGCATCACTACGTATTCCATGAAGATAAGAATAACTCCACATGTTTTTCTAAATTAATTATCTTATGTAGGTATATCCCATACCCAAGGAGGGGGCATTTTTGTATTTTCTGATTTTAAATAGGCTTGGAGTTGGAAATTCGAGCATCACAATGTATCCTTTGAGAGAATGTATAAACTCATAAGTATTTCTTGAATAGGAAATACACTACCCAGGTCTAACCTATATGTAATGGTAGGTATTATATTCATGGAACATTGTATATAGACTCGGGATTAGATATCAATGATTTACTATGAATCACGTGATGATGGGAATAGGTATACACATAGTTCATGATGTTCCATTCAGTTTATCATCACATTGTGAGGAAGAGGGTGAAATGAAGAGAATAAATTGTATTTTTTTGGTTGGTCCAAATGAAAGATGTCTGGCTTTTAGTACTTATCTAATGAGGTTGGGAATCATACAACAAAGAGTTCTTGAAATCCCATGTACTGTAATACTATGTGGTGAGGAAGAAGGTGATATTTTTTAAATTGATGGGAATATTGTGGTTGGGCCCAGTAGTGGAATTCATGGAATCACAACATATATCATGAGAATGAGAATCAAACCATATATAATTTCGATGAACCATATAGTTTAATGTCATGAAATAGGGACAATGACCAAATAGTTTAACATTACACAATAAGGACTCAAGGTAATCCTTTAAAAGTCTTTTATTCAGGATCATAATAGACCGATTTTATTCATGTATTATTTACATGAGAGGGCATGTAATTTCCATAAATCATAATCCAATGTGATCCATTATCTATGTTAAAAACAAGGAATGTAAAGGTTTTCCATACAATGCATAGATAGTTGGGGTTCAAAAAGGGCAATTTCCATCATTTAGTGGGTGGACCAAGATATTAGATCAAGGAGTTTCTATGTATCTCATTAGAATTGAGTGTCAATACATATGGATTTCTTGAAGAACCAAGAAGTTTAACATCAAATGGATATGACAATGGTCACTCGACATGAAATGATATGGAAATCATGGCTTTGTGCTATTTTATGTCTTATAGTAAGGACATTAGCCATGAAGATTAATGCCTTGTGGTGAGGAATAAAGGTTTCATGTTTTTAATAGTTATTTGTTAGGATGAAATATGTCATGAAAAATATCTTCTTATCACTAGGACAAATTTTAACATTTTAATATCATGTAACTAGTATGTGCGATGGGACATACAATAATGTGGATGCCCTAGTCACTTTTGAGATTGTTCATGTATCATTGGGGATATGAGGTCCAATATGAATGTCTTATTCATATTTGGGGGATTTTTTCCACGTATCATTGGGGATATGAGGTCCAATACTAATTATCCATGGAGGAATGAGTAAAGGAGAACCCTTTAATTAAAGGCTCATTCAATCCGATTCCCATGTACATCAATGTTGTGTAGTCTACGTAACCTATTCTCACTATTCCATTCCAATACATCTAGTCACTTTTGAGATTGTTCATCATTAGAGAGTTTCCTACAGATGTTATTTAGAGAAAGGGAAGTTGTACGTCTATGGGTATCATTGCCTTGTTCTACTACACCAATGAGTATGTAATTTCATTTTTAATTGAACACATGGTAGTAAGGTTGCCCATATAGCATGGAGGAGTCTGACTGGCAACAAATATTATCCTTTTTCACCATCATCTTGAGTATATTTTATAATGTCTTATTCAAGGCCTCTAACTATCGATTTTCTACTTCATGATAGTAATATGAGTTATTTGAGTAGATATAGTACTCCTAGTATAACTTCTTAAACTCCATGGAATAACAACTCGTTTCGTTTTCCATCAATTTTTTGTAAAGGACAACAAACATGTTAATGATATAGGACATTAAAAAGTTGATGATATTCTTTTTCCCAATATAATCAATAGGAATAACCTCAGCCGATTGGGAAAAGAATTTGGTAGTAGTAAGGATTTTCATAAACTGCCTAGTTATGGCTAGGGAATGTTACCTAGGGATATCCATCCACCAAATGGAATAATTATATGAATAGGTAGTTGTATGTTGCAATTATGGAGATCCAAAGATATATTTTTCAGGTTTTTCTCATGCATGACTATTCTTGTTGAATTCCATGAAATCTTGTATCATGGTTTTCTAGTAATATCTTAACATCCTGATATTTGTGGTGAGCCTGGTCTTAAATTTTTTGGTGTTTTAATAGCATTCATGGATGAATTCAATGAGATCAAAAATATCTCTTTCTTTTATGAATTTTTGGAGGATCACATCAGATCTATTCTTATAGGGGATTTTCTCTTAATTTGGGCTATCTCATAGGATAAATTGCCCTTCAGGTTGATGAATATGATCCCTTCTGACTCTATCTTTTAAGAGAGTTAAATTTTATAGATGGAAAATTATGAGCTCCATCTATACCAGAATGATTATTTGTGCATCATCCTATTGGGATGTGTTGACCTTAATGATTTATTCTATATAAGAGATGGTGATTTCCTCGACCATTCTCCAATGTTTAATAATAAAGATTTCTTCTTCTTGATCTGGATAAAAAAATATGGTGGTTTCATTGGAAAATACATTGGGTTGAACATTCTGTGATCAGGGGACATGATGCAATGTTGGCTCAAAATGGAAATATTGCATTATTCCCCTGACGTAGTCTGTGAGAGGGGAGAAATATTTATTTTTTTATGTAATATTTTCCATTTACCTTTTTTATCACTAACATCAAGTCCCCTTTCATGTTCAAGAAGGTTATTTGTTGTTTTATGGACACTTCCAAAAAATTGATGAGGTCTTGGTATTCTACCTCATTATTTATGCATCCAATAGATTTTGGGAAAGAGTACCAAAGAACCGATTTGTCATGATATAGAAACACAATTCACAAACCGATCATGTTGAACCTCATGTTATCTATCTTTGTTCAAATAGGACTTACTAAGATACCATCACAATATATATCATTTTTATGGGGATTGTCATGGGCAGAAAATAACTCCCTATATGGAAGATCGGTGTTTTATGGTGTACTTTTTGGGGAAGGATGTGATTCAAGGAAATCATCAAGGTATTTTACATCCATTAACTTATTTGACACAAAATAAATGTAATATTATTATAGAATAACCAAAAATTAGGCAGTGTGACCAGTCATCATCAGATGACTAAGGATGTACTTTAGACGAAAAATATGAGAGACCAATGGGACATCATGGGGAGGAATTCAATTCCTCGTAATTTTTATCGTGAATATTATCATGATGTAGTTCATCTCAACATCATAGTATCATGTCTGAGTAACTATCATAGTCTCAATGAGGTAATAGAGACTATGTTTACCTATAGCCTCATTCTTCTATGTAAAGAGGGTGATAGATTAGATTTCCATGGTGGACACATATAATATAACTGGCCACCCATCCACTGGAGGCATCGATACATGTGGGTATAGTATGTACAACTTTATACTTTTGATGTATATTTAGAAATCCTCTTCCAATTGGTTGGAAATTCCCTTTTTTATTATGCTATTGAAGAGGGGAGATTTTCATGTGAGGTTGGAAATGAACCAATAAATGTATGTGAGGTTCCGATAGATCCCCCTAAATTCTTTTATATTTATGGGAGATTACATTCATAATATTGAACTAGTCTTATCCAAGTCGACCTAAATGTTGTGGTGGTGTACCAAAAAACCATGCATTTTCATGTAAATTACCCCAAAAGTGTATTTCAGCAGATTCATCTTCATACTATCTTGTTGGAGCTTGTAAAAAATTAGTTCATGCTCTTTGATGTTATCACACTGGTATTGTGATTTTCCACCAGATCATGGACATAACATCATAGTATCATTCCTAAGAATGGATTAAAGAAATGGTGCATGTTGTGTTGATAAGTATATAAAACATTCTTCAAAAAATTGGTATGACTTGATAGGAAAATATCCTATGTGGTTTTCTTAATGTAGTGGATTCTTATCCATTGGGGACATCATTATCTGATTGTACCCCAATTACAAATCCATGACAGAAAGTACTTGGAAACATTCACTTGCATCAATAAAAATTTATGTGATCAGTAATGGTAAATCATCCATTATGCAATGTCTATTGAGGTCTGTGAAATCAATGAAGACCCTAATATCCCCCTTCTTCTTCTTAACATGCACGATGTTGAAACTCCATCTCAGGTGTTTCAATTTTTATAGGAGTTTGTATTTGATCAATATATCAACCAATGATTATATATTGGTTGAATGAGAGGTTTTCACACACTTGGTGGACTTCTTGAACCCTCAATGTAGGGACCCGTATCTTGACGTACATGGACATTACATTACTTTTGCGGAATACTTAGTACATAACAAAAACACACACACAAGGATCGTAATAGTTTAGTGTCTTTGGAAACTCGGAACGTAATCTTCTAAACGTGGTGAAAGATCGTCAATATCTCCCATAAAGATCTTCCCCTTTTTTTACCTAAAACCTTTCTTTATATCCTGGGGAAAGAAAAAAAAAGGGTGAGCTCAAATTCTCAGTAAGGGTAAACAAAAGAAATATCAATCACATCATATACATAAGAACGTAGCTTTTGGAAATCTTGACCTGCAAAAGAGCTCATAATATCATAACATGGGATAAATCATAGAATTGAAAATGAGATCCCCATAAAACTTGAAACTTTGTGGCATGCACACATAATCATGGAAAATCATTTCTTGTTAGTCAAGACTCATTGCCAAGACTATCTTAGTGGACAAAGTCCCTTTCTGAATCGAGTAACCCTCGTTTCAGTCCTGTTTCACTGAACCGGTATAACCTACCATTCCAGCCATGTCTATCTCATGAGATATAAAATCATTACCCAATGCATTGGAGGGAGATATAGGTCCCACCCATCTTATAATGAATCCTTTCTTATGCGTGCCACATAATCATAAAACATACATCATCGCATAACCCATGTAATAAAAATGGGATTCTTAAACAACATGACATCATAAAACAATTCATATAAGATAAAGGAATTCATAAAAATATTTCCATCACAACATAATCAAATCTATGTAATAATAGGGATAAAAACAGAACCCTTTTATTATCTTAGATGGAAAATAATTTTGATAAAATACTTGAACTCCATTCTTGAGTAAAATATCCTTTCTACTTCAAAAACATTTTTCCTTTCATAACATGTCATACGAATTTAAAATAAAAAAAGTTGATTAAAAATAAAATTGATAACATGTAAAGGAAGCTTCTTGGAAATAATGTTTTAAAAATCCATTCTTGCCGTATAAGTTAAAAAAAACATTCTTCGTACTTTTGTCGGAAAAGTCAAAAAGTACCTCATACGAAAAACGACAAAAGATTCCTTTCATACGTATTACTAAAAACTCACCGAAGGGTAAAAATGGATTTAAAAATTTTTAGGTGGATGGAAATAATATTACATATTTATGAAACATGGATGTGGATGATAAAATACACCCCAGTGAATACTTATGAATAAACAATCTCAGATAAAAATGAGATTGTGATATTTCCCTTACCTTAGGTCCGATTTGTTTTGTAAGTGTCTGAACCTCCTGTATAATGATTTAAATCATGTTATTGACTTATTACAGAATCGTATTCATTGTTATGATATCATATATGGTTCACTTATGACATTATATTACCCGTTCTTTTGTAAATTCCATGTTAAAGAAGCGTTTTGGGTAAAATCGTTTCATTTATCGTAGGTGTTTTGACTTGTTGTTCTTGACATCATTATTACTTATATCAGTATTTACTTACTTCCAGAATATAAAATATGATTTATATATCATATATATTCAGTATATATATATATAATAGGTAGATAAATAAAATGAAAAACACCGTTCATGGAGACGGTAGTCCGTACGTACGCATGAACGCTGTTTTCCTTTCCTTATTGTCTTGAAATGGAAGTAAGTAGATGACATACATATGTATATATATACATAAATCCAGTAGATTTATAATGTCATATATTTCATTATTATTTCTTATATACACATTATAATCATTCTTAAATGGTTAACATGGAGAATGAATCTCATCGCGTCGTGGAGACGGTATTCCGTACGTACGCACAAGCGATGATATCATTTCTATAAATATTGAATTGAATTGGAGTAGATTATACAATATATCAGAATCAATATGATGTTGTAATAACTATGTATAGTTATTCTTTACACCATTATACCCATCCATGTAAGGTGGTGGTGGAAAATAGATTACACCACGGCGTGGAGACGGTATTCCGTACGTACGCACGCGCGGTGATTTCTTTTTCCGTAAGATGGATAGATGGTGAAATAGGGTTGTTTCATACTTATAATAACATATCAGTATATTAGTGATACTGATGTTATTACTTCATAATGACACAACCTAAGAAGAAGAAGTGGACGAAAAAATAAAGATGAAAGAATTGGTAACGGTAATTACCTCTTCTTTGAAGTGCCTCTTTGAGACCTCCTCTTAGGGCACTAAAATTGGACTTTGAGGAAGACCAGAACCTCTAGGATGTTGCTAGGGAAGTGTAGAGGAGAAATTGGCAGGGTTTTGCCGAGCTTGTGTGCTCAAATTGGTGTGAGGAGGAGGGGGAGGAGGTGTCCTTTTATAGGGGAGGAGAGGGGCACCTTAGGAATATCTCAAAATATTATTTTATATTAAAGTCAAAATCGGTTTATAATGGTTCCAAAGGGTCTTATTTCGAAGCTAAAGTGGGGATGGGTAGAAATCCTATCAACCAATAGGATTTAGACAAGTTTAGGGTATTATTTTAACCTTATCAATTAGATTTAACTCTAAGTTAAATAATTTAACTTTTACCGTGTCTTTTTGTTTTCTTTCACTATATGGTTAATAAACTTACTATAACATGCCAAACGAACCCCAAATTGTATATTATTAATACATATATCCTTATCTAAGTCATTTGGACGAACCTTAGATTTTTAGGAATAAAATAACTATTAATAATATAATATTTGATTTAAAAACTATTTTGTGTCAATTTTGACACTATTTGATATATGATTTTTGTGAAAGTCATAACAGAATTATATGTTCGAACCAAGTTTATTAAATCAACACTAATATATCATAGTAACCTATAAAATTAGTGGAATTCATAAAAAGTCTTAAATTACATTTATTTTGGTATTTATATTATCAATTATGTCAATATTTCATTAATAAGATAATTACTGCATCATCTTTGTGTCATAAATAAATTATATTATTTGTTGTTTAAAAATTACAAATAAAATACCATCATGTTGGAAATCGTTTTAGCTTTCTAATGAATATTTATAGTCGAATTTATCTTATGTGTAACCCCATATTAAAAATGATTTACTTATTAAACTTTGATTTTAACTATTTTAACCCTTCTTTAAATAAATTAATAATAAATGTCCTAATCTAATCCAAGTGGGCCTAAATGGTCATATTTTATTCCTAAGTTTGTTTTTGGTCGAATTACACTTGTCCAATAGAATTAGGACATGTGTTAGGGTAATATTAATATCATATTTACCCTTAGTTACACTATTTACTATTAACCGTGGTAAAAAAAAGTAAAAAGTTATTATTCACCAAAAAATTATTTTCATCTCATTGAACCACATTTTAGTCCTTGATATTAACCGTGTCTCTCAGATTTTCGAAATTCCATTCACAGAAGCGGTAAAATTAAGTTTTATGCAAAATTCAGTTTTTAACCTACCACTTAGTAGTTTCACTATTCATCAAAAATTGATGTTTTTCAGAACAATGCCAAAATTTAATCCCAAGCTATATTTCATATTCCGAATTCAAAAATGAAGTCTATTTTACCAAATTCATAACATAAAAGTTGCATTAATTAATTTTATAATTAAATCCCGCTGTTAAAACAAATAGCGTGTTTTTAAGAAACAATATCTATCAAAAGATTGACACTTGTTTATGTCTAGTTTAAATGTGAAATTACATCCAATGACCAACATTGTATTAAATTGTAAAAATATATTCTAAATATACTTTAAAACCACTCAAATTAATAATTTATAACTATTAATTATTTCCATTGAAAAAGTTGTTTTTAATTAAAATTTAGTAATTTTCACTATTCATCAGAATATGAAAGTTATCCGAAAAGTACCAAAATTTCACCTTAGGCTAAATTCGATACTCCGAATCCAAAAATGAAGTCCATTTTGAGAGTTAAAATTTCTAAAATTTAAAAAGTGGTTATTACTATTCATAACGGCTAGTTTTAATAATATTTTAATAGCATATCATTGTTTCGTGAAACTCAGGATTAAGTACCACACACGCTATCGAGGAAGGTTGCGATTGCGTGTAATGCAAGGCAAGTCAAGGATGCGTGTTGTGCAAGCTCCTTTTGGTGTAGCGTATAACACAAGACATTAGTAAAATAAAAAAGAATATTTTTCATAAAATCTCGGGCTGTTACATTCTACCCCCCTTAAAATGAATTTCGCCCTCGAAATTCGTCGGGGTTATAAATGGTTTACTATTCGAAAGTTTCTTTAATAGAAACCCACATCGTAAAAGGGAATACCAAAACTTGGCTTTAAAAACTAAAGTATGAAATGTAACGATTACCAAAATAAACTAATCACTGGGTTTCCACATAGGTGAAAATATGGATATGGAAGAGAAATCTAACCATCATGTTCTGATGGAGAGTGGTAGAGAACATGGCTATAGAAAAGCCAGTAATCACAAATCCATAAATTTGTGACGATCTAAGGTACCATCTGATTCATCAGGTATAAGAGAACTAGGACAACATTTTTGGTTTTCAAGATCATTTCCCTAAAGTTTAGAATAAATACTTACTTTATTTTGGTACAATCTCACTGTTGTTCGTGCCTTTAACAATTTCCACTTCATCTCTTAAATAAATGAAGTTGAATTTGTTATTCGTGAAGTGTTAGCAGATCATGTGATAGAATGACGGGTCATTCCATCTGTCTCAAACAAAAGGTTAGCAAAAATTATATACATAAGTCGATCTATAGTGAGATTAATCATATATTGTTCCTAAAATGGACTTATACTTCATATTTCATACTGCTTAATATAATAAAACTAGTTTCTACTAAACAGGGACTTCCTGTAGGTCAGTGGTAGGCGATAATGGCCAGTCGCACTTCGGTTGTGGGTTCGATTCCTACAGCCTTGTCCGAAGCGATGGGTTGTCGCTCGTCCTGCAGGTTGTCCCTTTTTCTAAAACTACGTTACTATAACATCCCATCTTCTATCCTTAAATAATACTAACTTATGTCCAACATAATCAAGTCTAATCTTTAGGCTTATACATAATACTGCAGTCCACTCTCATAATATAGTGACATCGATTACCAGAGATTTAATACTGTCGTTGATCCCCACATATCATAAGATATGACTTGTTGGTCACATTTCAAACATTCAAAGTCCTTAATCGTGTATTCTCTTGAATACCTTAGTGAAAACATGAGTGCAGTTAAAAGTTAACACTTTCCACATACCAAAATCCTCAAAATTCTATATACTCAAACCATGAAATCACTTAGTCCTTATATCAATCATGAGCTCATGAATACTATCAAACATTTAATTTTCTCCTTATCCCTTCATTATGCGCATATCATCTACATTCCAAAAATATCTGAATAACCTTTCATGGATACTGGTAACATTAATCATACACTTTCAAAACACAAGGAAAGACAACAGTGTAACAATCCATAGATGTCTCTTTATTCCAAAATTACACATGATAAACATGTAATCATTCCACTACATTCTCAAACCATTGACCGAGCTTCAAAAATTCTTTCATCTCACAAATCATTTGTAGTCTCTTCATCATCATCCACATAAATACTACCTATATGACCATACTGATTCTCTTCATGAGTCTTTCCCTTAGGGCATTTGTTTTCATAATGCCCATACATTCCACATTTAAAACACTTAACCATTTTTGATGTCGTAGCAATACCATTATCCTCATCCATGGTGTTAACCGACCCTTTTCCTTTGCACTTACTTGCTTTGTGTCCTTCTTTTCCACACCCAAAGCATCTTCCAGTTCCGTTGAAACATTCTCCTTGATGCCTCTTCCCACACGATTTACATAGGGGAAATTGAACTTTCTTTCCTCTATGATCATCATGAAACTCCATCTTTCTCTTATTATCCGAGTCACGAAACTTTCCAAATTTTACTTTATTGATCATATTATGAGATTGCTGATTCGGCATAATAATGATCTTTGGACTTCCAAATCCCATTTCATTTGGTTTCTCATGAAGAATATCATTCCATTGTCCATCATATCCTCCATTATCGTGAATCATCTTGTTTCCAGCCATTTTCTAAAACCCAAAAAAAGAATAGTGTGAGAGGCAAAAATCATGCTAGGGAAAACAACATAATAAAGGTGGGGTATCCTCGATATCTAACATCTTAGGTTAAATTCTATGATCGTTACCGTAGTTCTAGGACTGTATCCTATACGTATACTTATCCTTATAGACATCCCTAGACATACCGTAGAAATATCTCTAGGGATCTCACTATCGTTTTCGCATCCTATTTTCCAAAGGTTGACTAAACCTTTCCTCTGATACCAACTGTAGGGACCCGTATCTTGACGTACATGGACATTACATTACTTTTGCGGAATACTTAGTACATAACAAAAACACACACACAAGGATCGTACTAGTATAGTGTCTTTGGAAACTCGGAACGTAATCTTCTAAACGTGGTGAAAGATCTTCAATATCTCCCATAAAGATCTTCCCCTTTTTTTACCTAAAACCTTTCTTTATATCCTGGGGAAAGAAAAACAAAAAAGGGTGAGCTCAAATTCTCAGTAAGGGTAAACAAAAGAAATATCAATCACATCATATACATAAGAACGTAGCTTTTGGAAATCTTGACCTGGAAAAGAGCTCATAATATCATAACATGGGATAAGTCATAGAATTGAAAATGAGATCCCCATAAAACTTGAAACTTTGTGGCATGCACACATAATCATGGAAAATCATTTCTTGTTAGTCAAGACTCATTGCCAAGACTATCTTAGTGGACAAAGTCCCTTTCTGAATCGAGTAACCCTCGTTTCAGTCCTGTTTCACTGAACCGGTATAACCTACCATTCCAGCCATGTCTATCTCATGAGATATAAAATCATTACCCAATGCATTGGAGGGAGATATAGGTCCCACCCATCTTATAATGAATCCTTTCTTATGTGTGCCACATAATCATAAAACATACATCATCGCATAACCCATGTAATAAAAATGGGATTCTTAAACAACATGACATCATAAAACAATTCATATAAGATAAAGGAATTCATAAAAATATTTCCATCACAACATAATCAAATCTATGTAATAATAGGGATAAAAACAGAACCCTTTTATTATCTTAGATGGAAAATAATTTTGATAAAATACTTGAACTCCATTCTTGAGTAAAATATCCTTTCTACTTCAAAAACATTTTTCCATTCATAACATGTCATACGACTTTAAAATAAAAGAAGTTGATTAAAAATAAAATTGATAACTTGTAAAGGAAGCTTCTTGGAAATAATGTTTTAAAAATCCATTCTTGCCGTATAAGTTAAAAAAAACATTCTTCGTACTTTTGTCGGAAAAGTCAAAAAGTACCTCGTACGAAAAACGACAAAAGATTCCTTTCATACGTATTACTAAAAACTCACCAAAGGGTAAAAATGGATTTAAACAATTTTAGGTGGATGGAAATAATATTACATATTTATGAAACATGGATGTGGATGATAAAATACACCCCAGTGAATACTTACGAATAAACAATCTCGGATAAAAATGAGATTGTGATATTTCCCTTACCTTAGGTCCGATTTGCTTTGTAAGTGTCCGAACCTCCTGTATAATGATTTAAATCATGTTATTGACTTATTACAGAATCATATTCATTGTTATGATATCATATATGGTTCACTTATGACATTATATTACCCGTTCTTTTGTAAATTCCATGTTAAAGAAGCGTTTTGGGTAAAATCGTTTCATTTATCGTAGGTGTTTTGACTTATTGTTCTTGACATCATTATTACTTATATCAGGATTTACTTACTTCCAGAATATAAAATATGATTTATATATCATATATATTCAGTATATATATATATATAATAGGTAGATAAATAAAATGAAAAACACCGTTCATGGAGACGGTAGTCCGTACGTACGCATGAACGCTGTTTTCCTTTCCTTATTGTCTTGAAATGGAAGTAAGTAGATGACATACATATGTATATATATACATAAATCCAGTAGCTTTATAATGTCATATATTTCATTATTATTTCTTATATACACATTATAATCATTCTTAAATGGTTAACATGGAGAATGAATCTCATCGCGTCGTGGAGACGGTATTCCGTACGTACGCACAAGCGATGATATCATTTCTATAAATATTGAATTGAATTGGAGTAGATTATACAATATATCAGAATCAATATGATGTTGTAATAACTATGTATAGTTATTCTTTACACCATTATACCCATCCATGTAAGGTGGTGGTGGAAAATAGATTACACCACGGCGTGGAGACGGTATTCCGTACGTACGCACGCGCGGTGATTTCTTTTTCCGTAAGATGGATAGATGGTGAAATAGGGTTGGTTCATACTTATAATAACATATCAGTATATTAGTGATACTGATGTTATTACTTCATAATGACACAACCTAATAAGAAGAAGTGGACGAAAAAATAAAGATGAAAGAATTGGTAACGGTAATTACCTCTTCTTTGAAGTGCCTCTTTGAGACCTCCTCTTAGGGCACTAAAATTGGACTTTGAGGAAGACCAGAACCTCTAGGATGTTGCTAGGGAAGTGTAGAGGAGAAATTGGCAGGGTTTGGCCGAGCTTGAGTGCTCAAATTGGTGTGAGGAGGAGGGGGAGGAGGTGTCCTTTTATAGGGGAGGAGAGGGGCACCTTAGGAATATCTCAAAATATTATTTTATATTAAAGTCAAAATCGGTTTATAATGGTTCCAAAGGGTCTTATTTCGAAGCTAAAGTGGGGATGGGTAGAAATCCTATCAACCAATATGATTTAGACAAGTTTAGGATATTATTTTAACCTTATCAATTAGATTTAACTCTAAGTTAAATAATTTAACTTTTACCGTGTCTTTTTGTTTTCTTTCACTATATGGTTAATAAACTTACAATAACATGCCAAACGAACCCCAAATTGTATATTATTAATACATATATCCTTATCTAAGTCATTTGGACGAACCTTAGATTTTTAGGAATAAAATAACTATTAATAATATAATATTTGATTTAAAAACTATTTTGTGTCAATTTTGACACTATTTGATATATGATTTTTGTGAAAGTCATAACAGAATTATATGTTCGAACCAAGTTTATTAAATCAACACTAATATATCATAGTAACCTATAAAATTAGTGGAATTCATCAAAAGTCTTAAATTACATTTATTTTGGTATTTATATTATCAATTATGTCAATATTTCATTAATAAGATAATTACTGCATCATCTTTGTGTCATAAATAAATTATATTATTTGTTGTCTAAAAATTACAAATAAAATACCATCATGTAGGAAATCGTTTTAGCTTTCTAATGAATATTTATAGTCGAATTTATCTTATGTGTAACCCCATATTAAAAATGATTTACTTATTAAACTTTGATTTTAACTATTTTAACCCTTCTTTAAATAAATTAATAATAAATGTCCTAATCTAATCCAAGTGGGCCTAAATGGTCATATTTTATTCCTAAGTTTGTTTTTGGTCGAATTACACTTGTCCAATAGAATTAGGACATGTGTTAGGGTAATATTAATATCATATTTACCCTTAGTTACACTATTTACTATTAACCGTGGTAAAAAAAAGTAAAAAGTTATTATTCACCAAAAAATTATTTTCATCTCATTGAACCACATTTTAGTACTTGATATTAACCGTGTCTCTCGGATTTTCGAAATTCCATTCACAGAAGCGGTAAAATTAAGTTTTATGCAAAATTCAGTTTTTAACCTACCACTTAGTAGTTTCACTATTCATCAAAAATTGATGTTTTTCAGAACAATGCCAAAATTTAATCCCAAGCTATATTTCATATTCCGAATTCAAAAATGAAGTCTATTTTACCAAATTCATAACATAAAAGTTGCATTAATTAATTTTATAATTAAATCCCGCTGTTAAAACAAATAGCGTGTTTTTAAGAAACAATATCTATCAAAAGATTGACACTTGTTTATGTCTAGTTTAAATGTGAAATTACATCCAATGACCAACATTGTATTAAATTGTAAAAATATATTCTAAATATACTTTAAAACCACTCAAATTAATAATTTATAACTATTAATTATTTCCATTGAAAAAGTTGTTTTTAATTAAAATTTAGTAATTTTCACTATTCATCAGAATATGAAATTTATCCGAAAAGTACCAAAATTTCACCTTAGGCTAAATTCGATACTCCGAATCCAAAAATGAAGTCCATTTTGAGAGTTAAAATTTCTAAAATTTAAAAAGTGGTTATTACTATTCATAACGGCTAGTTTTAATAATATTTTAATAGCATATCATTGTTTCGTGAAACTCAGGATTACGTACCACACACGCTATCGAGGAAGGTTGCGATTGCGTGTAATGCAAGGCAAGTCAAGGATGCGTGTTGTGCAAGCTCCTTTTGGTGTAGCGTATAACACAAGACATTAGTAAAATAAAAAAGAATATTTTTCATAAAATCTCGGGCTGTTACACTCAATGCACATCTAGTAACCTGAGGTGGTAGGTAGCCACATCTGGGTTCAGTTTGGGCTATTCTATGTAGTTCCACGCGAACACATTTCAATGTCGAATCAGAAATGTGATGAACATATCTTGCTCATCTAGGGGCATGATGGAAGTAATCAGTACAGGTTTCGGGCATTCCTCTATTCCATGATTAATCTTAATATGTTCCTTGATGGTAGTAGAGAC
The DNA here is from genome assembly GCA_963277665.1 of Viscum album. Classification (NCBI taxonomy): domain Eukaryota; kingdom Viridiplantae; phylum Streptophyta; class Magnoliopsida; order Santalales; family Viscaceae; genus Viscum; species Viscum album. The sequence continues at coordinate 2,094,796,688 of OY728152.1, forward strand.
ACCTTCTTCAATTTCCGGAGGGGAGTTCCTAAGGACAGCCTCATCTTCTTCCATATCAGAATATTTGAAGATTTTTTCAAATGAAGATGGAATTTTGGGGGTCTGTATGTCATTATCAGAATGAGAGAGCCAAGATAAGTGACATTGCAATACCCTATTGAGGGAGTCATTATATGGAGATGTTAGTGATAATATTATTTGATGTTGTCACAGGGGAATGGAAGGTCTTGGACAATTGGGAATAAATCTATGTCCTCGATCAGGTTTACAGGGTGTACATAATCACTATTGAGCATACTCTAGGGATTCACAGTGGAGGTCCCAAACCATTGGGAGGGAAATCATTTACCTCATCATCTGCCATTGGTCATTTTCCTCCTTTTTATAGAAATTTTCATGTGTATATGTGGCCCCAAAATATTCAAACGGATAACTTCCACCATGTAGTATTCTAAATTTTCCTTTATGGGATACATCATACACTAATGGAGTTTTGAAGGTATCACCAGGTGTATATGGAGTAATGGCCTTCCATGTATGATTTTATAGGCAGTGTCTTACAGGATTATCATAAACTCTGCATATTATATAAGTTCCGTAAAATGCGATTCATGCTTGTTCTTCCTAAGAGGTCTTTGATCACTCTTATGACACCCTATTATGATTATTAGAGTAGGATACAACATAAATTCTCTATATCCCAAACAATATAGGGTTCACACTAGGTTAATATTGAACCCAGAACTATTATGATTTATAAACAATTGGGAATTGAAATTTTTACATCTTCCCAAGATAGATAGGGGAATGATATGTCGTGAAGTGACTCTTCTTGATCTTGATTAAAATTGAGAGGGAGATGTGAAATTCTAATTCCATGGTCTCCACTAGATAGACCATGACTACAGAAAATTATGTCTCAATCTATTGTGGAATTGATAAGGATTTAACAAGTGCCTCCCTGAGTTCATTTGAATGGTGGTGAATATGAAGGATTGAGAGTTTGGTTTGGAATAACATCAAATATTTCAAAAGAATGTAATTTTTTGGTAGATTTCAATGATTCCTAAAATGGGGTTCTTCCTAGACAAGCAGATGAGGATCCAAGGAATTTGTGATTGAGAAACCAAGGGCTTGATCACGGGGCATGGGAAAATTTTATAATAGTGCCACAAGTTATCGAAGCATTCCCCTTTGTTTGGGATGATCATGATGAGGCCCTACTAGGTGGCCATGTAAGAAAACCAGGCGAGGACGTCTGCTAGAGGGTTTGGAGATTTCACCAACTCTCACTAGGCTTTTTGGAGAAAATTCCCATGAGTCTCAATTGCATATGTTTTCACGAAGCTATATGACCAGATTATTAGGTCTGATAATTCCCACTATGTTTTATATATCCTCAATTTCTAGGCATGTGAACTTATGTTCTACTTTTTTGTCTAGAAAAATAATTCTATAGGGAAAAGTCTTTATTTGAAATGGGTTCTAACACGTTTATCATGATAAAATGATGAAATATGTGTTCTTCTTCTAAGGAGTGTTCCATTTTGTGGGGCAGTTCACGTACATCAGATGTTTTAGGGAGTAATTTGGTGAGAGTTAATTCTCTCTTTAGAGGATAATATGACTCATCCTCTTCTATTTCATCCTACATAAAGTTGTAACACCCACTATTGGGAGGATCATTTGTTGTATCCTTATTGGGTGGTGAAGCTATTGATGGTTTGATCAATTATGCTATTAGAGATTAATGGAAAAAATCAAATTTATTTACTATCATCTAGTTGTAAAATTTTCATGCATGTCGGGTTGGGACACATTTCCAATTACCCTCTTCTTCCGGTTGGGTCACCAGTATATAAGACACCTACTATTGGAGTTATCTAGCACCACATGCCTAAAATCGATCATTCCATGAGGGAATTATTTGAAGATGAAATAGTTCACGAAATTAGGACATTGAATTCAATGGAAACTGAAGTAATTGGGACACTTGGTGAGTTTGACCTCATCAGACATCCAGGGTTGCAGGAGTGTGAGTATTTTATGGTCCCTGGCAGCCAATAAATAACAAGGGACTTTTTCATTATTTTAGGATTACATATTATTGATATTTTCGTCAAATACTCGATGAATTTGATTTCATTATGCTTATGTTCGATGAGGATTATATGGCTGTCCGCACTCGATAGGAGGTCTGAGGAGGATCAAGGCCTGCCTAGGTATTTGGACAGGCACCACTTCTAACACATGTGTTATAGCTTCAACATCTTCTTTGGATGGCCTTTTAACCTATGCCAGGGGCATTTTTCAATTTTTGGATTAGGTTTGCTGGATGGATTCTTCAAATAATTAGTTTATTTTAGAAAACATGTAGAATCAACCTATATATTCATTAGGATCAGAGGTGTCTGCAACTAATCCCTATTATTTTCCTCAAAGAGTTCTAGTAGTTTCTGTTGTGACAGAGGGATGATGAGTGAGTAGGTTAGACGATTCCACCATTATATGAAGCAAAATACCCTACCATTTTCATGTTTTTATTATATTTAGTTCAATTATGGTTTAATTACTCATTGTAGAACTGAATTGATAAAGGAATTGATGAAGAAGGTATTCTCTATCCCGACATGGATCCTACTAGAAGACTGCTATACCAAATAAAGGATGGCCTTGTGAGACACTTTACAAAGAACGTTACATTTATTCCTCTTATTGATATCTTGTGCCGATTTTCATCCCACATTGGGAGATGAAGAGTGTGAGATTTTATTTGGGGTCGCCCACATCGTCAAATGTAGAGAATGTAGTATATCCAATGTTTGGTGGGGGGAAAGTGTTGTCCACCCAATATGGATACGAATTTCTCCCAGTTGACACAGTTGTGCATCACCATTTCATGGATTTCATTTAAGTATCTATGGACTGGATGACATTAAGTAGCTCTAGGTGAACCATTGTCTTGAGTCCTCTCTTTTATAGAGGGAACCAGTGGGGTCAGACGAGGTGGCCCCAATTTATCTCATTCTAATTTTTGATTCGTCTCCATATTTAATGGTTGTACCTAAGAGGTAGATCTTATTACTGCAATGTAGGGATGTCACAATCATTTTTGACTTCCTCGCATGTTTGGACAGGAAGTATAGAACTAGAACCAATTTTATTCTTTGATACCACTGTTTTGATAAGATGTTATGTGGGGGAGAAAACATTCATCTATGCCTAAAGAAGATACCAAGAGGGAATATTTCTTAGGAGCATATCCTCATTATGTTTTGGGAGAGTTTTTATTTCTCTCTCTTATTGGGAAAATCGTTCCTCTAGGTGAGGAACCCCTTTTATTCAGGCAGGGGAATTGGATGTTGTCGAACCCTTCTACTTGAGAATATTCCATCATGGATGTAGCATCTCAATATTTGGAGGATCCATGTTTTGGAGCCTTATATAGTTCAAGGTGCCTAAAACCACATTTTCTGTATCCAAGTCATCCTAATCCCAAGGCATGTTTTTTTGTAGCTTTATTCTATAACAACATATTGATAAAAATCATCAATTTTGAAATTGACAATGTTTATAGATTCATATAGGGAAATGGTGGTTGTGCAATTTCCCACAACACAACTGGAAGATAATGAAATGTCTTCTCTAGGGTCATTATTTGAATTCCTGGATATTCTAGGCCTTTTATGCTTGTAGCCACAGTGAGGTTTGATTGACATCACAATATGTTCCTCCCGATTTGTTTACGAACAACTAATCTGAGGGGTTTTCTGGTACTTGTAGCCGAACATGCCTAATCAAACATGGGTTTGTGTTCTGATAATAGTAGTTGGTGGAATAATGAATGTTTATGGACTCCTCCAATCATGGAGAAGACTGATTCTCTCTATGGTGGTACTGATGAAGAAACTTCATGAAGACCTTTGGTGTGTGAGTCATATGGGGCCACAATTAGAGGGGATTGTTCGAGTTATTAAGGATCCAATGACTCTTGAAGGGGACGCGATGGTTCCCATGACTGATAAGAAGATATAAAAGGGCACATCCTAATGGGTTTGAGTTATTCTGAAATCACCAATGATGTTTCATAGGACCTCTTAAGAGATGAGGAACCTTCTGATGGTGATTGAGATAATAATTCCCCATCTTAGTTGGTTGGGGCTCACCAACATCTGGCAAGGGTATATCCAAAATCATCTAGGTAATTAATGATCTATGTCATATAGGAACTGGTAGATATTCTCTCGACCCATGAGGCCGATTCCTCTCCTAAAAAACTACCATTGTAGCTTGTACTATGATGCATGTGATTCAGTGTTGCTGTGCTTGCGTAGGAGCTGGGTGAGATGCAAGACCATATTGTGAACCATTCCTTATAGGTTTTTAGGTAATCACTCCATTGAACTTAATTTTTGTAATGTCCTCCTATTCTCTTAACGAGACATGTTTGAAATCATTTTAGCTATCCTCTCACCTCATATGTGGTTTTTGGTCATAGTTTATGTGGGGGAACTCTTTAGTATGGACCAACTAGTCTGATTTTCACCTAGTCCACTAATTTCATAGGTTGCTATAACATTAAAAGATGCAATATTTTAAGTGATTTATTATTCCTGGAGAGAGTAAAAGTGGAACGATCCATACTACCCCATACTCCAATATAGATTCATGAAATGTATTCAGAGATCAGCTGCTGAATAGTTGTACTACAATGGTGGAAAGTGTGTTGCAAATTTCCACTGTACATTTCGGGTTTTGGATCCAAGTCCAAAGAGAGAGTATCTATGTCCAACTGATAATAAATTATATTTATTGTCTAATATTAAAAAATTTATCTCAGATAAGGGAGAATCCGATCCCTCAATTTCTAATTAGTATCCCACATATTTGTGCATAGGCAAGGCATGCACTCCTTGTCAAGCTAATATGGGATCTCAAAGATAGAATTTGTGAGGGATCAAAATAGGATGGGGAAGTATTGTCTAAATAAATATACCCATATTTCAATGTAGGTATCCTCCTCACGAGACTTACATGCCCCACATCCAGTCATACCATATAACATGGATTTTTTGGTCACATGCTAATAGGAGTGGGGATCTTCCTTAACTTGATAGAGAACCATATACATGTTAACCTAATGATTCAAGAAACTCCCTATGAAAATGCGTTGAAGTTTTTAATACCTCTCAATATGAAGGTGTATATAAAAAGAGAGGATTTCCTTTCCCATGGGCGATATTATATAGGGATGTTTACCATGGTGGATGTCAGGAGTAAGGTCCCTGAAATCCATATCTAAACCACAATGAGGAGGCCTATCGAGGTAATGAAAGACTGTTACTTCCACATCAATTGAAATGCTGATAAACCCTTTTTGTGTTAAGAATGTGTATTGAACAACCTCAAGGAAACTATAATTGAGAAGATTATGAGTATGGACCATGATTTGAATCAGTGTCAGATTATGTCAACCTACCTTATGGGGTTGGTCTAGGGTATGATCCTTCAGTATAGTGGGTGATGGAACTTGATATAACCATCTAATATTTTTGGATTGTGACATAATTATGTGATGTCTCTAGAATATTCCGTTTAAGCATTCACATTATAGAATGGAATTTGATCATATCCGGAGTCATGTTCTATAATCACTTGGGGAACCTTGGATTGGACTAGAATATGGGTCCAATCCTAAGCCTTTGTAATGTCTTGATGATCTATCTTTGTTGGAATATGATCTTATTTTGGGGTGTTTACCACTCTCATTTGGTAAGCCCTATATGGATCAGGAATATCAGCGTATTCCAAATATTCATTTTTATGTCGGGATATGTTGATAGACCTCAATAATGGGAGATGGAATATGATACTCCAATGGTATTTTTGTGGAATGATGCTAGCATGGTCATCAATTGATGGAGGTCCAAATATGTGCCTTTCTTATGTGATCTGCTATAAAATGAAATGGAGATTTAGTGATTGGAATATTATCATATCCCAAGGTTTATTCCATTCTCACATGGTCATCCTCAACTAGAAAAAGGATATATGATCATTCCTGGGTCTTTGCAGTATATTAATTGACTTCTTTGATATGAATATGAGCATGTACTGAGATTTGTGAAACTCTTATGTTGTGATACCGGACTAGAATGGGAATTTGAGCCCAGTACTAGGCCTTTGGAATATTCCATAGGAATCCATCAATATGCATGTTCCCATATCCCGAGTCATAATCCACTCTTAGCTGGGGATCCATGGTGGTAACATGAATATTAAACCTATCCAATGCCTCACCCTTCATCAAAAAAATCTTAAAATCCTCTTCTGTGGGAGCAAGAGTGTGAACATTCCCTTGTACATCTACTTTTTTATGATGATCAGAGTGTTTAGCTATACATGATGTCGGGATAAAAGTATTTTCTTATCCCTTCATCTAAAATATTTATGAAATATGCAATTAGAGTTCTTAAGTTGCTTCTAAATGATATTTTCATTTTAGAAACATGTGTGCAAGGACAAGTGCTTCGAAATTTTCTATCTCCATGATATAATGGAACATTTCATCTATTGAATTGGGGATATGTGACCAATTCATTACCATATGATCAAAAAAATATATGAACATTCTTCATACATGTGGGTAGGAGGATGAGACTCCCCCATTCCTACTATAGGGATATGCTCATATAATTGTTCCAAATGATAACGTATATGATCTTACTTGCTGGTTCGTGTCTGATTATGCCATCATTAATCATTTTTAGGGGTGGGAGTAAAATTCCTCTCGAAGATATCCAACACCTTCCTACTCTGAAGAGTCTTCCTTGTAGCTTGTGCATGGGAGTCATAGGTGTCTATGTGTCTGATTATACCATTAGCAGGAAATTGATGGGTACTAGTGGGATGGTGTTGGTGATGGAGACGGACAGGTTCCCTCCATGATGAAACCTTAAACCGAAGGGATACATATTTCTCCTCCTCATCCACCATAATTAAATATATAAGGTGGAAGTTTTTACAAACCGATGATATGATCTTGATACTATTGGTCGTAGAAACTAGGTCTATTGGATTAGTTGCATCATTTCGAGTGAAATAATTACTTTAGGATTATTGTGCACTAAGAAATTCACGATCAACTTCCATGGTAGGGATTGTACCATGTTGGTGGTACCCCAATATCATTTTATATTTTACCAATCATGGAATTTTTTGACTATGTGAAATTATAATTCGACCAATAGATGTTGTATTTACTGATGATATTTTGTATTGAATTATGCATTATGAAGACATTGTATCGAATAAGGATGTTGTAGATAATTAAAATCATTTAGAAATCACGAAACATGGTTACCGATTATTTCCATATCATAGGCACAATGTTATCAAGAATATATTCATGGTCAAAATAATTATCTAGATATTCCCTGATTCGTCTATTCTGCTCATTTGGACATGTCAAAATGAGGAAAGACTTATTTCATGAGAACCCTGGTTATAGGGAGTCATTTTTGAGATTGTTCCAGTCTTACTACTTTTTTTATAGGATTTCCAAAAAAAAGTGACCTATTTAATTATAACATATCCATTTCATTATTTCAGATATTCATGTTAGTTTAATCATTCTATTTGAATATTGGGGAAAAACATAATTGTTCATTGGATACTAATTAATCATTTTTTTCATTGGATTGATTCAAGTCAGCTTTATCATTATATTATTATATAGGGGAAAATGAAATAGCCTGATAAATAATAACCAATCAATTTTTCATTGGATAGATTCACAGTAGGGTCACCATTTTTTTGACTTTGGGGAAAAAGAAATTTCATGATGGATAAAAACCAATCATGTTTTTATTGGAGGGATTATCGTCAAGTTCATATTTTTTGTTTCTTCATGTTTTTAATGAATGAAATGGGTTTCACTCATCAAGTAACTAGTGTCACTTTTCCAATATTCTGTCAATGTTTTCCCCATCTACATCTTTGTAGGGACCTCGTTTTTTATGTTCTACAGTCATCTATGTTTTCATGCACAATGACTCTTGGGGACTCGAATTGGTTGAAGGATGGGAAGTAGGACCCATATTCCCTTTTTTGGGGGGATTTGATACATATTATGAGACTCTCTTGTTGATTTGGGATATATTTTTGAATCTATTTTTAATCCTTATATTGGACTAGTTACCTTGAGAATACATATCACTGTTTAATTCTCCCATTAGATAAGGAAAGTGAGTCTCGTTGTCAAACTAAGGGGATTGCAGACTCATTAGTTTATCCATCAATGTATATCCAAGGTTATTCATCCATTTGAGTAATATTGTATAGAAACATTTTTGTGCGGAAGTTGTATGACGAAATGCTTCAAAATGTGCTACCACGCTAGGAGGTGGTTAGTAATCCAAGGAGGTGATTGAAACATTATGAGGTGTCCAGAATATTCAAGTTATTATATGAATCAAAACCTATGTTGTATTTTAGTATAATACAATTTAGTGACATGCGTATAAGTCATATGTGTGGGTCTTGGGATACCCAATGTTTGAGATCTAGTCTCAGGTAGAAATCCTACGTATCCAGGTTATGAGAGAATCATAGTAATTGTAGTTCAATCATGACCTTGGGAATGTCCCCAAGGTATATTTCCTTATATGAGGGATGTTAATACCATACCACTCATTCAGTCCTATATACTAGGATTTCCCTTGTTAGTGGATGTTCTTGATGCCTAATGAGATATCCATTGCATCCCCCTAAGCCCACATGAGCTATTCTCATTGTGACGAACAAGGGAGAATATAATACACATATAATATAATTTATATATGATACTAATATACTAGGAGAGTCCTTGGGTTGTTTGGAATTGATCTCGAGCCATGATAAGGCATCCTAAGTATCCTCAGTATGGCCGAAATCAGTGTCATCAAAGTTCAGTAATATATTATTCTGCTGATAGGCTAAGGTGGTTGATCAAACTTGGACATTATGGACATCTTCAAGGTTTTATGAATGCAAGGGGATTACATAGAAAAGGATTCCCTGATTATCAGGGATATAATATATGATGGAAATAGTTGGGGTTTACAGGATCATGATAGCCTTTTAACCTTAGGGTTTATAGTGCTGATGGCATGATTAGTGAAACTCCCTACGCTCACATGGGCCATGGACATTGCTAGATACAAGGGTTATCATTTGATGAATTCCATTTCTATGTGTAAGGTTCTCATATAATGGGAATTACATAGATGGTAAATATAAAACTTGAACATCAAAGTGGTTCCCAACATATCCGGAATATGGTAGGAATCAGAGTCATTGTAGATCCCTTGATCAGGGTGTACACTCTAAGGATGACTTGGATGCTCAATATGAAAGGTTAACCTTGACGATATGGCCTATGTATCTTAAAAATGGATGTAATCATAGTCGTTATAGTTCTATTGACCGAGGATTACACTCTAAGGACTCCATACAACTTGGCCCCACATTCCATGAGGGGGTCATATAAACCAGTTGACCTATCCAGTGTACGTCGTATGATCAAGAATGTTTCCTCTAAAAACTATCTCTTATAATTATAGACATGTTCATGAGGTGTCGCATGTCAGGAACAATACGCCTAAAGGGAACAACATGTCATGGTATATATGCATGAAATGTGTCATGAGTCTTGAATGATATTCCCAGACGATGTCACGAGAGCCTATAGATAATTATGGATACATTCACGATAATTGGTTGAAATTTAAAGAAGTCATCGCATGTGTTGGATAGAATCCCCAGATGACATGTTGAGCCCTAAATAATATGTCTGTAGGACATCATAAGAGCCCATTATTACACCCATATTCTTTAACAAGATGTGGATGAATGAGAATTCATCATTATATGATTATGCTGCTTCATTTAAAGGAAGTCTCGAGTATTAGGAAACATGTCCATGGGAAATTCCGAAAGTCTATGGTGATATGTAAAAGGGGCCATTTTACCTTTTTTAACATGTCTAGAAGGTTTTTTATGACCCAGGAAGCTTGATAATGGATATTATTGAGATCAGGGTGACATGGCCCTGTAGTATTTTGTGCCAATGGGAGGCACACATAATGTTCACATGGTTTAGAGAATATTTTCTTATTTAATTATTCCACAATTTTTCTTTATTTGTTCCTTTTCTTTACAATTCACTTGTTTTTTTCAATATTAATTTATCAAGAGTCTCAGGCGTTCTACTAGTCATGCATGATGTTCTTCACCTATGGAACTCGAGACCCTTCATGTGATCTATGAATGATCATGTAAAGTGTCTCATGCCTTAAACATGAATAATTAGGAAACCTACCAATATACTACTAATGTATGGTTGGCTAGTCATGTGATCAGTTTCACTAAGAAATCCACTATAGTTCAAGTGAGAGACACCAGGAACTCTTTCATGCATAGTCATAGTGGGCTCCTATATCAAAAATCCAACCCCACTATTAGGATGGGAAGGGAAATTTATAGACCTTCCACCCTAACTGTGTTCTTATTTTAATGGTGTATTAAGTTAAAATCTAATCTATATTCAGTGATGGTGGAAGGTTCCAAATTCATTAGTGTGTCTTTTTAGTGGGTGGGTCTGAGTGTTTTTCCTAATTTTAAGTAGTCACAATTATCATCCATCAACATCTTTTTTATGAGTTTATTGTTGATTGATGAAGAAATTCATGATCACACAGTCATGTCAAAGTACACAAAATATTGTCCTATCAATAAACTTGAGGTACTTTTGGAGATCTCAATGCCTTGGTGGGAATAATTTATAGGGAATGGGTTATTTATCTAGGAATCTTTGTGAGATCTAGTTTTGATGTCAAAAGGTCTCATGGGGCCACAATGTGGAAATCCACTTGCATCACATGTCTTTAGGTGACCACGAGGTCCCTTACTTAATCCTTTTTATCCCCTTTATTTTATTTTACAAAGGTTAGTTATTATGAGAGTTTTCATTATTAATATCAAGGATATTTAATGTATTTGTTGATTAATCCTTGCATGACCAATATGGGTCGTATGAGGTTGTGTGAGCTTGTTGTGTAAAAATATATCAGTTTTTCTTTAGATCATTGAAGGGAAAGATCAATGTAGCCTAGACATACGTAATGAATTCCCTGTAGAAAAGATGAAAATCGAAAGGGATTTCATGAGATGAGGCGTAAAAGTCTCCAAGGTACAATGGTGTCTTGTGGGTTTCCAAGGGATCATCACAAGCCTTTTAGCGTGTACGACTACCTCTCACCTTCTCCTATTTATCTCCTTTGTTTTATTCTACAAAGGATCTAGGGCCTTGTATGTTTTCTTGGTTTTCATCATGGATTTTTTTCTTCCAAACAACGATATAGAACATGGGAATTATGACCACTAGGGTTATCTACCTATTAATATTATTCCCTATTACTCTAAGAAGAATTTTGGATGGTTTTTCCGGAACATTACAATGATAAACCATGTGTCCTGGTGGTGCTAGTTTTGTTTTCTAGAGAGCCTTCACAAGAGAAAGACGGTTCAATGAAGGGGGATTTGTGGGATTAGCCTCATGTATGTTCTATGAAAGGAGTATTCATGTGACATTTAAATTGTAATGCGATTGTGATTCCCTTAAAGGCTCAGGGAATCTGCAAGTCTCGTATACTCTTCTGTTGTGGGGAAGGTAATACCCCCATTGAAGTAATTCTTCCATTGTAATTTTTTTCATTGTTTGTTTGGCGGGTGTCAACTGTGATTATAAGTATGAAATTAAAATTTATATTTCATCAATTTTATCTAAATTTCATCATATTAGAAATAATTGTTTATCTTAGATGGGTGGGGAGAAACTCATTATAAAAGGTATCCCTCCTGTAAAATTTTTTTTACTATATTTTTGGATGAGTATCATAGTCTTCCACTAAATAATGATGTTGGGTTTTCAATAGAAATTATTCATGGGGCTACAAATATTTCATTGAATCCATTATGAATTTCACCAATTGAGTTTATGGTATTGAAGAATCAACTGTGGGTGTATCTTAACAAGTGAATAATTATTTATAGTTCTTCAACATGGGATGCATTATTTCTTTTATTAATTAGAAACATTGGTAATTGTAATTATTTATTGATTATTACGAAAATAAAAACAAAACTACAAATAGAAAGTAACCTATATCATATAATGAAAACTTTTTAGATCAATCATGTGGGGATAAATACTTCTCCAAGATTGAAATTCATTTTGGATCTCATCAATTGAGAATCAGGATGGAGGATTTGTAAACACCCAAATTGTTATAAAAATATCCCCTTTTTTGATTTATTTTAATTTATCATAATGAAATATGGTCATAGAAAACATATGTTATTATTTTTTAATTATATCACATTGGGTTTAAAAGGACATTAAATATAATTACCATTTATAATATATTTTTTGAAAAATGATCATATTATTAGTATTAATATATGATTTTATCAAATCCAATTTTCATAGACAAAGGATGTGATGACCATAAATATTAGAATCAAACACTATGAATCCCATTTACTAGAGCTTTCAATGGAGATTGTCTTTGTGGTATTTTCCATTGAAATAACCTTATATGAGACCAATAATATAATCATTAGAGGAACTGTTTACCAGTGAAGTTTAAGTTCGTTGAGATCACAGGCCAAACCAAGTCATCCAAAGCACCCCTTGAAGCTCCCAACAATGGGAACCTTGATGTTACAATGTTTATGGTGTATTAAAGGTATATGTATGAGGACCCTATAAATATTAATGTGTACATTATTTTATGTGGAATAATTGATATATTTTCATCTTATTACTGTTACAATTTGAATTATTTATTATTTTGAAACAATTATGGAACAATTTTATTTTTGGTTAATATTAAAATTCATTAATTGAATTTTTGAATTTATATATTTGGTAAATAAATTGTATTTTAAATTTTTTTTATCAAATTTAAATTATTCAATAATTTTTATGCTGTTAAATTGAATTTTTATAAGTGTTTGAAAATTATTATTATCAAAAAACCCAAAATTTCATAATAAATGTAAATTTTATTTTAAAAGTAAAAATGAATATATTTTTAAATTTATTTCAATAAAATGAATATTATTTTTGAAATAATAATACTTAAATTATACATATGTTATTTTTTTTTATTTTTTTGAGTATCAAATTTTTATGTAAAAATTAAATGTCGTATAAATATACTTTATATTTTATGACATAATGTTGACACAAAAGTGAAATAGTATTTACAATAAATGGTATCCATGACCAAATAAATTTCACTCATTTAAAAATGGGATTTTTATTTGATTTTATTTATTTTTTAAAGATATTATGAATAATCAAAAACCTATAATATGTTTTAATGTTTTAAAATCATTAATTTAATAGTGTATCTCACCAACACATAAGAAATGTATTTATTATAATATTTTCAGGCCATAGCCATATAACATTTAATAAACCACTCTTATTTTTTAGAAAACATTCTAAAATCCTATGGGATGGTTTGTTGTGTGGATATTTTATTATTTAGATTCGAAAACCAATATAATAATTAATCCCCCTCTTTTCATATATAAACCCACCAAATACCCCATTTATATTCACTCAAAATTCTTGTAGGATGTAAATAATCATACATAACCTCTCTATAGTGCTTCCATGTCTACTAAAATATCTCAATAATACCCTCCTAAGATGTTGGAGTCATCCAGGAAGGTTAGGTATATTACACTCTCTATTTAATTGAAACACTTATTTTATGACATGATTCTTAATTTTAATATTATCATGTTTTTATATGATATTTTATATCCCACATAATTTATATTTTATTTATACATTATGAGAGACCCATGGAACTTTCATTATGCTTCACATGATTCTTGATGTACACCTGTAACCATGCAGAAATATAGTTAGGATTCTTTTCTCTATTCAACTTTCATCATTACCTTGTTCCTTTTATTTCAAAATTTTTAATGTCGGGATATGATTTTACATGTTCCTATTAATTACCATTTTATTATTTGTGATTATTGAGAACTATAACTCTTAGAAACCAATTATTATGAATCACTATGTGATGTCTTTATGCTACCAAAATTTCAGCATGATATTCCATGCCAAAACAATTGAGTAGTGAACTCGAAACCCATATCTTATCAAGGGTCTTAAAATTTATGCACATACACTTATTTTTGGGATTTTAACATATGTATTCCATAATAATTAACAATTAAATAAATTTGGACGATGAATGATGCCTCGATTTATGATCTAAATGGAACACATAATCTTGAGAATGAAATGAATATGATGGGTGTGCCCAAATATCGATCTAAATCATTGGGTAATGATAAGAATCCTGATATATTAAATTGGGTCAAGGAATGAACTTTATTAATTTATGTTACATTATCCACTATAATGTCTTGGTTGGTTTTTCCATGGCATATCATTGTGATTCAATGTATTATGTTGTATCCACATTTCCCATGTTATGATTATCCGGTTATATTAACTTTCATTGTCATGTTTATGATCTCTACTCCTGTTATTCCCTAGTGATATTCCAATTTTACATCATATATTACCTTCTTTATGTTATTCCATGTTTATTTCATTACTCATCTTTATATCTCAACCATTTCTTATGTATATCCCAAGGTTATCCCATGCAGTTTTATTTTCGAAGGGTAAATCTCACTTTGTTAAAGAAATTTCATTAATTATTTCATATTCTCTAATTTATATTGTTATGTAATTTACTTAATTCCAAAATAAATTAGTCTTATAGATAATTTTTCTTGTATAAAATTTATTCTTATCTAATAAATCATGTATTAATGGGAAATAAAGAGTTGTGTTGTTATAGTTGGTATTGGAAGAAAAGATCAGTTATTTTTTGGGATTTGAATTAGAAAACTATAGTGGAAGCCAAATGATAAGTCTATTTATAAACAAATCCCAATTTTATAATATGTTTAGAGTATTTGGATTATTAATAAAATGTATCCCTATTTGGATACTACATATGGACGTTGTTCTAGCATAGATACACCTTTGAGTAATAACTCCGTTAAAGTCTTCCAAGCCTAACTTAGGGTAACTAGGTATACCAAATCTGGCCTTACTGTGCACCTATTTTTAGAGTCCCAATGGATATGGTTTGGTAAATTCATAATCTTATTATAAACCACTATTAATGGACCAAAATAGTTTACATAATAAAATATGTGATGAAATATATTATTGATAAAATAGTTTGAATCGTATATATTCATAAGTCAATGAAATAAAATTAATTTACAATTTCCCTTTAATGTCATTGGATCCCTCATTTTGGGATTAATAGTCGTAAATTATTATCCAAAATCATTCCTTTATTCAATAAAATGGCTAAAAATCATTGTAATCATGTAAAAAATTGATGCGAAAGAAAATGTGATGACTTCCCCAATGCGATGAAAAACCCAATGGGTGTGGGAATCAGAAACATTACCATGATACTCTCTTTTTTGAATGAAGTTTTTAATAGAAACCCAGATCAATATGTGTGACCAAAAACCATAATGAATAACTTTCTATAATTTCATGATTCATGTGAAATAGTCCTTCAAATTTTATAGGATCATATGATACCTTATTTTCCAAATAAAGGATAAACTCCATTGTGAATATAACTAACATCATTAAATGTTCGATGAAAAGTAATTTATAATTGGTTGTTTATCATATGGAGGGATAAGTTGATTAGTGGTGGTACTTGATCAATAATATGAACATAAATAAAGGAATTGAATCAGTGGAGTGGATTGAATTACGGAAAAGTTTTTCATTAAATATTTTCCTCGCACATTCTGCATTAAAATGGAATGTGATTTCATTTACCTCATGAAAAAATGATGAATATATCCAGTTGTATGAGGGAAAATTATAATGACATTCTTTATATGCCAATTGTTTTTTCATTACCCCCAAATAAATGGATTAATACTTCTTTGATGGGCTAAAACATTTTCTATGAAAATCACTGGTGATCCCTAACATTGATTGTTATGAATAAATTATTTGGTGTTCCCTCAAAAAAGAAATGGAGATTAAAGTATCTTAATGGTATCATGTTGATAATAATTGTGAAGTGGAATTTAATTTCTTGTAGTTATATGGATAAATCAAATAGTCCCAAAAAAATTCAAAATCCTACTTATTAATGGTCAGGGGTGAAAACACCAAAAATTACAAATGGGGGAAAATAAATGATTTATGTGTGGGAAGGAAGGATTTGAAGGTAAAAATTGTTGAAAAGATAAACCAATGGTTTCTTTGAATGAAAGTAATGCATTAGTCTACCCAAATTACATTAATTAATTCCTTAAAAAGTATGTAACCATGGAACATTTCATTTATATTTCCTAAGATAAGGGTTTTCAATTACAAAAAAAAAATCACTATGTTATAATGGGAGATATTTTTTCAATCAAAACAACTGATTTAGATCCTAAAAATAAAGTTTCCATCATTATTATATTTATTCATTAAATAATAATGAAAATATTTTTTGTTTATGGTTTTATATGTTCCTTCATATCACAAATGTTTAGTATAACTATTCAAACACCTCCTAAAATCATCTAAGTATATATGTAGTGAAAATATAAAATGGGGGCATTATATCATCACAAGTATATATGACCTCCGTAATAAAAGTTTTTGTGAGGACCTTACTATAAGACCTTTTCATACTTCCTTTAGTGTAATTTGTTGTAATTAGGGGCATTTATTGGATTTCTATATATATACCCTACAAATATTGTTGTGAGAAAGAAATTACTCTCTGTATTGTGAATCGGCCCATGATTATGTACACATGCAAGGAGGAGTATGATTATTTTTTAATACCCCCATCTCAATCATGGATATTATTTCCCTATAAGAAAACATATATATCATAAATAATTGATTCTTTAGAAAGAACCATCCTTGTGGAAATATCTATTGAGAGGGAGTGCTCTGATCTGTTTCCCACAGAATTTCTTGGTCTTCCTCCTAGTTGAATGATTTAATTTTCAATTAACATTATATATGGGGTATTAGAAATATTCAACAATCCATATTTAATGGTTATTTAGTAACTTTAGGATCTAAAGAAACAACTACATGAGAATCTGGAAAAAGGGTTCATACACCCAAGTGCTACACAATGGGGTGCACCAATTCTCTTTATCAAGAAGAAGGATGGGTTAATGTGACTTTGTATTTATTATCATGATCTTAAAAATATTATTATAAAGAAAAGGTATCATCTACTTCAAATTTATGACATGTTCGATCATTTACATGGAGCACAGTACTTTTCCAAGGTGGATATATGGTAAGGATATTACCAATTTATGGTGAAGATAGAAGATATACCCAATACTTCTTTTGGTATTAGGCATTGTCACTATGGGTACATAGTTATACCTTTTGGGGTCAATAATGTTCCGTCAACATTTTTAGACATGATTAATAGTTTAATTAGATATTAACTTAAAATATTAGAGGAAGTCTTTTTAGATGATATTATAATATACTACAAAACCAAGGAGGAGCATGAAGAGTATCAGAGCACTATACTAACGACCTTTGGAAATGTGAAGATTTATTTCAAGTATAGAAAATGTGAGTTATTATTTATCTAAGTATAATTATTTGGACTATATCATCACATGCAATGGGATTTTTATGGATCCTTCATGTACATAAGAAATGTAAGGATGGAAGAGCCCATAATATTTGCAAGCTATTCATAGTTTATTTGGATTACATGGGTTCTATCATAAATTAGATTGATGTTTATCTCAATTTTGAAACCATCTAACCAACATAACTCGGAAGGGAGTCATGTTTTTTTAGAATGATGGATGTGAAGAGAGATTTAAGGAATTAAAAAGGTGTACTATCACTACACATGTGCCCACACTACCCATAAGTGGAGTGCCTTTTTTGGTATTCACCTATGCCTTGATGAAGGTATCAAGCTATGTGTTAATGAAGAATGAAAATTTCATAGCGTATGCTTCAAGGTATTTGAATGCTAATGAACAGAACTACCCAATTCATGATCTAGAGTTGGTAGAAATGGTCATATACTTGAAAATATAAAAGAATTATCTCTTTTGGGAAAAGTGTGAAATATATATGGAACACAAAATCCTCAAGTATATATTCAAAAATTAAGAAATTAATATGAATCATCAAAGATGGAGAGATATGACTAATAAATACAACTACTCAAATGGCTACTATCCTGGTAAAGATAATCAAGTGGAAGATGCTCAAAGTAGAAAGGATACAAAAAATTATGTCACTAATGATAATTGAGTGGGATATGATATTATTATAATTAGAAATATGAACATGGGAATCATAAAATAAGTAAAATCATAAATCCAGTCAAAATGATTCCTCAACATCCCCTTTTAGTGAAGATAAAAGAGGCTCAATGTAATGATGTGAGAATTTAGAAGAATGTGGAATCTATAAGAAAAGATAGATCATCAAAAATCAACTTTAATGTAGAATTATTTGTGAGATTTTTATTGTGACTATGTATATCATCATTTACCGAGTTAAAGAAGAATATGTTGTAGGATTCACATAACTCAACCTTCACCAATCACCCATGAAGCACAATGATGTGTTGAGATCATTCAGAGCACTATTGGTGGGACAAAAAGAATGAGGAGATTGCTGAATATACATCAATGTGCCTTGTATGTCAGTATGTGAAGGGTTAAAGGAAGAATCCTAATGGGAATATGAAACAATTTCCTATTACAAGATAGAAATGGGAGAACATCGCCATAGTCGTTTTAACATGAATTATGATGAAATTAAAGAGAAACGATTCTATATGGGTTATTTTTGATCATCTTATAAAGAAAACACACATTATTGAAATTCAAGAGTACCTATATTAGATTTACCTGCCCAAATATACATTAGATAAGTGGTAATATTTTCTGGAGTTCCACTATTTACTGTACCCAATCAAGATCAAATATTCACCAGTAAGTTCTAGAAAATTATACAACATGCTCAAAAACCCGAGATGAACTTCAGTATGTCCTATCATCCTTAAAATGATGGCGAATCTGAGTGGAATATTGAGACACAAGTTGAAATGTTAAGATCTTGTTCTATGAACTATAATATAGTTTGTTATCAATATATTCCTCTAGTTGAGTTTTCATACAACTATACTTTTTACTCAATCATTCAAAGGGTTTCATATGAAGCCCTTTTATGGGAAGATGTACAGAGCACTTATATATTGGGATGATTTTGGATAACATATACTATTTTGTACAAATACAGTTATGGAAATTGTGGAAAAATAAAAGACAATTCAACAATACATGATGGATACTCAGAGTTGATAGAAGATCTATGCTGAAAATCATCGAAGAGACCTAAAATTTTATCTTGGCGACATGGTGTTCCTATATATATCCATGGAATAATGTTAGGTTATTTTGAATGAAGGTAATGATTAGTCTATGATACAACATTCCCTTTAAGACCACTGACCACATTAGAGAGGTGGGCTATCAACTAGCACTCCCACCAAACAAATCATAAGTACAAGTTATATTCCATGTATATCTCTTTAGGAAGAACATAACAGACCCCCCACATGTACTAAATCAAAATGATATACTATTGGAGAATGAACCTTCCTATTAGTAGCAGGTGGTGAAGGTCTTAGATCATACTGGAAATGTTCTAAAAAATTAAAAAATTCACCTTGATGAAGTACTATGGAGAAACAATATGTTTGAAGAGGAAATGTGGAAACCAGATGATGTGGTGAAGTAGAGTTACCCTCATCTGTTTTAGTGTGTAAAATGAAAACATTGATGGTGAAATTTTTTATAGGGGGATATTTTAATTACTTGAACTATTATAAATAAAATTCCCATTTTTTATTTCTTTAAATGTATCATCATTAAATATGGATATAAAAAACACAAGAACTTATTTTGTATTCTTATATCCTATTTGGTGTAAAATACTATTAACTATTATTACCATTAGTAATATATCCACTAAACACTGATCATGTGAATAGTAAAATAAAAGTTTTTATTAAATCCCATAGACCCTGGAAAAGGTAGTGATGGACCCCATCTATAGGATTGTACCATGTTAAGCCCACTGTTCAATGATTATATGTGATATTTCACTTATGGGATATGCCCTTGACCAAGGCCAAGATGAGACCTAATTACTTAATCAATAGGGAATCTATTTATGAGAGATTTTAAAGCATAACTAGATCATGTCGCAAACCATGCTCATTAAATCATCCCATGTATTCCCACCATCACACACCTTACTCCTATTGTGTTTTATCATTTATTTAAGGTATATGTATCAAGAACCTTTCAATATAAAATTTATATTATTTTATGTATAATAATGAATAAATTTTTATACTATTATTTTTACCTTTCAAATGATTTTTAGTTTGATATAATAATAGAAAAAAAAATTATTTTTTCAAATATTCAAATTCAAATAGAGAATATATGAATTAAATAATTTAGGAAATAAATAATATTTTAAAAAAATAAATCAAATATAATTGGTCATAAAATTTATATGATGTAAATTTTCATTTTTATAAGGGTTCAAAAAAATTTATTATTAAAAAAGATTGAAATTTATTAATAAATGTAATTTTTATTTTCAATTTTAAAATCAACATATTTGTAAAATTATTTAGATAAAATGAATATTATTTTTTGAATCATAACATAAAAATTATCTAACATTTAATTTTTCATATTATTTCGAGAGTTTAATTTTTAGGTAAACCCTAAACATATTTTAAATATACACTAAGATGTCTAATAATTAAATGAGCCAAAAAAGATGAAATAATTAATATAAAAGGTATCCATGGCCAAATAAATGAGTTAATATTAAAATAATTTTATGAAATATTTAATTGATTTATTTTTTATAGCCATTACGAATCCTCCAAAAAATATAATATAGTTTATGGCTTTAAAGTCATTTCATTAAGAGTCTACCTGCATATATGTAAAGACATTATTTTAATAATTTTGGCCCTTAGACTTATAAAATAATATAAACCACTAATAGTTTTCATAAATCATTGACAAATATTGTGGTATGTATTGCAATTTTAGATATTTTATTATGTAGAATCAAAAACTAAAGAATAATGAATTCCCCCTGTTTTCTAATATAAACCCACATAATACCACATTTCTCTACATGAAAAATCAATGGATCAGACACATACTTTTCCATCCCCTCTCTAATGTCATGTGACAGTTCACCCAAGATCAGAAGAAGCTCATCTTAAGCATTTAGAGTCACACAGTCATGTAAGGGATCTTCCACTCTGATTTTTATTCAAGCACATAATTTTTGTTATGCTTCTTGGAAACCATTTTTTTATGTTTTGATATGTTATTCCGTATCTAAAATAATATTTTTTTTAAATTTCTACATGATTAGATACCCCTTTAACTCTCATTATGCCTCCCATAATCCTTTATTTAAACCTAATAACATGCCAAAATATAGTCAGGATTTGTTTAGCTTTTCAAGTTTTTTCATTACCTGATCAATTATATTTCCAAAATTTCTAATGTTGGGATATGATCATCCATGTACCTATTACTTAATATATTATTTATTTGTGATTAGAGAACCTGTCATCTATCGTAAACTAATTTTTTGTGTCATTAAATGAAGTTGTCATGTTACCAAAATTATGTGGTGATCTTCTACACGAAAACAATTTTGTAGTGATTACCATACCCATTTCTTATCGAGGATGCTCAAATTTATACACATATACATTATATTGGGTAATTACACATA
The DNA here is from genome assembly GCA_963277665.1 of Viscum album. Taxonomy (NCBI): domain Eukaryota; kingdom Viridiplantae; phylum Streptophyta; class Magnoliopsida; order Santalales; family Viscaceae; genus Viscum; species Viscum album. The sequence continues at coordinate 2,094,818,661 of OY728152.1, forward strand.
TTTATTCCACACTCCTTAATTGTGGAATAAATCACAATGATGGATGAATCTATGTTTTATTATTTATGTGGAAAACCTAAGCATGAGAATGAAATCAATATGATTGGTGCACCTAGATAGTTTTCCAATGCATTTGGTAAAATTTATTATAATGATAGATCAAATTGGGATAGTGAGTGAACATGATTACTTTATGGGACATAGTTCAACATGATGACTTGGTGGGTTTATCCTTGACCATTATCTATGATTTACTGTTTTAAGTTGCTTCCACATTTCATTGTTATGATTATGATGTTATTTCATTTATCATTGACATGTTTATGATCCATAATATTGTTATTCACCATTGATAGATCTATTATCTAATATTTATTATCTTCCTCATATTATTACATATGTATTACCTTTCTAGGATTTATAGACCACCCATTTCATTTATGTTTCTCTAGATATTCACATTCAATTTATTATTGGAATGATTATTTTGGGCATGTTAAAGAAGTTTTCATTAAAGAATTTTTATTCCTTATTTTTGGTTTTTATGTAATTTACCAAATAACCAATGAAAATGAACTTATCGATCATCTGAAATATATTACGTGAATTCATAAATAATAGATCATGATTTAATTTGATATAACGAGTGTGGTTGTTATAGGATATATCCAGTACAACCTTAAATAAAATGTATAGACAATATGAAATTATAGTGATGAAATTTTCTCTAAAAAAACCACTATATTAATGAATTTTTTGAAACAGGTGTTTAATAATTATGTTGATCAATTTGGGGTAGAAATTTTAGATGATATTATTATTTATTTGAATTTAATGGAAGAGAAAGATGTAGTTGGTGTTTTTCATAATGGAAATAACCCCATATTCTTACATGAAAATGGGGGTTCAAAACCCATTAGGTGTAGGGTACTTTAGTATTACTGTAACGGTACTGTAGAAGTAGTGGTTCTGTTGAATGGTAGGTACTGTAGTGTCGGAAGGACACTGTAGTGGCAGTAGGGTACTATTGTAGTGGAAGGTACTGTAGTTGCTGGGTTATTATTCACAGAATGGGCCTTGGGCCAAAAAATTGGGCCTATGGGATATGTCATTGGATATATGCCCACTAGGCCTTCAGGATTTGTCATGGGTCTCCATCTACCCAGTTAAAAGAGGTTATTTCTTTTATTTAATAATAAAATTAGGCTTCATCCTCAACCATTGAACAAAATGGAAGACCAAGATGATTATTTGAGGTATACTTTTTGATCCATGAGGAAGTATAAGTTGTTTGAAGAATTAATCACATGATAATTTTAGTTTAGAATTTTTTAATATTGGGTTACTTATTATCATGTAAAGGTCTATGAGTTGATAAATCAATTATGGTTGTTAATGTACACTAGAACATAACATCCATTATGTGTGAGATCCGTATATTTTTTATTTAGTATTCATATTATATAAATTTTAGGGATATTTCTCATATATCTCTAATTTATTAACCATGTTTACAAGGAATTATGTCTTGTACCATTGGACTACTAAATTTGAAGAAAATTTTCTGAAAATTAAGAGAAGTCCATCCAGTGCACATATAGTTATGTTAACCTAAAACATAGAATGTTTGGGATTTACATTGATTAATAGAAGAAGTGACTTGGAATATTTATCATTAATATTGATATAGAGGAACCTTATTCCTATCAAAAATTTAAGGGTAATGTGAAAAATAATCCAACTCATGATTTGGAGTAAATTTTGGATATTTTTGAGTAAAATGTATAAGGGAATTATATTAACATAGAATGTGGTGATACAAATACTTATCAGAAAATTATAAAGTATATATTAACTTCGAATGATTTGAATATGTTCTAGATAATATTTATATAATTGAATAAATTTTATGAATACCAATACATTATATGAATGGGAAAGCGAAGAATGTAGATGATGATCAATGTTTAATGTAAAATCATTGCTTATCTTTGATTAGGATAAAAACGAATCAATATTCATGTATTTACAAAGGATGTATATGGATGTTATAATGTAAGGGAGTGTAAATATTTTCATTCCCTAATGAGTTTCACCCCCTCTATCCATGTGAGAATTAAATAGGTAAAGAAAAAACATATAGAACTACATAATATGATCAGAAACATCTGTGAGTTAAACCATGATTATGATGGAATGATATGGTTTACGAATAATGTATGTGTCTCTTAAATACAAAAAATGGTATAGTATTTTTCTAATAAAGATCTTAGTTCATCATTCTCTATTCATTATTGCAGTATAGTGACATTTAGAGACCTAAAATAGTATATCTAAATAGAAAAAAATAAGAGGGTTCTTGATGAGTATCAATATCAATGTATAGTATATAAGAAAGTTAAGGATGAGATAGAGAATTATAATGGGGTTTTTATAACCATTACCCATACTATAAAAGAAATTGGAAAAATTCAAAATTGGTTTTTCATTAGAATCTGTAAAAACATCTAATGGTCATAATTCCATTTGGGTTATAGTCGACCTCCATATAATGTAAGAAAATTTGATTTAACATAATGAAAATTTTCTTGATCGGGATATTGGGAAAATTCTTAATGAAGTGGTAAGGTTTTACGGTGTACCACAATCTAATGTATTTTTTCATACTATAATGTAAAAAAAATTATGCCACATGATCTAGGTATATATTTATGTTTTAGCACTACTAATCATTCTAAATAAAATTTAGAGTCTGAGAGAACCATTCAACCCATAGAGGATATTTCGAAATATTTTTCTATGTAATATTCAGGTGGATGGTATTAACACTTTCCTTCTATAGAGTTTTCCTATAATAGTAGATTTCATTCAATAATTTAGATTGAACTCTATAAATATGTCTATATAAATTTGTGTATTAATCATACATGATTAATTAAGGATGGAGGAAGAATGATATTTGGACATGGGCTAGCTATTGAACAGGAAGATAATGTCAAATACATTAACCCACACATCATGGTTTCTGAAATATGTTAGAAAATTTATAATGAGAAACATCTATAGTATCCATTATCTCATGTTTGTGACGTGTTCCATGTATAAATGTTGAGAAAGTACATACATGATCCATCACTTGTACTAAAATACATTATTGTACCATTGGAGCATAATATTTATTATGGATTTAATCCCCTATAAATCATTGAACAAAGAGATAAATTTATATGGAACAATACTCTTGACCTTATGAAATTATTATAGAGGAATCATTAATCCATATGATTTAGTTAGAAACCCAATGATGTAATAAAATATAGATTTCTTTATATGTTTTATCAATGCAGTTATTATCTATGGGAAAATTTATTTTATGGGGGTGATAAATATAATGCCATTATATTTTAGAAAAAAATTCTCCTTAAATAATTGTATTTATTTGATAGCTTGTATTATAATTGATCTCGTGTTTAAACAAACTATGGTACACTATTTAAATATTATAATTTTATATAATGGTTATAAAGTAGAAATTGATTAATCATTATAAATTGGAATAAAAGAAATAGAAAAATTTATTGTTTACCTATTTATAATATTTATTCATTGGGTATCAATTAATCATAAATAAATATAAAATTAATTTGAATGTAAAAGACACATTTTCATGAAAACAGTGTTTATTAGCACAATTATATTATTTTAATAAATAAAATTAACCAATTTAGGTGAATTATTTTAATGAAATTAAAAAATTGAATATTTAATAATTTTTTTATTATTAATCTGATATTTTTTCATAGCCATGATATTAAAAAATCATTATTTAATGGTTAAAAATGTATTTTTTCTAGAAAAAGTGGTTTTCATCACATTTTGAATGATAATTTTTGTGGGTAAATTATTCCAATTAATGAATGTTTATTTGAAAAAATATATCCCATATTAGGAATCATGAGTTTCAAATTTGGTAAATATGTCCCTTTTATTTTATTGGGTCAATATGAATAGTGAGCATAATATAATTTATCACCCTAGTAAATGGTAAATCAAGTTTAACTAGGTTAATAATAAATGATATGGTAAAAAATTTACATATTAAATATCGTTGGATGAAATTAATTCAACCCTTATCACTAAAGTCTCAAAATTAAAATTTTAAGGTAAAAATGTACTAATAAATGACCTATATAATATTTAAGGTGATTAAAAATATAAAATACCACTTTTATACATTTACATGTCTATTATGATTCCACACATGGATAAAAGAATGTTATTAAAAAATTTAAATTTATCTTTTTATAATAATTAATTTATTTTCATTGTAGAATTTCATTTCTAATTTATATTAATTTATAATTATATTAAAATCTTATGAAATTCAGACCCAATATCTCTTGAGTTAAGAAAAAAAAATAAAAAATGATTTTAAAAAATTCAATGTAATAAAAAATGATTTATTAATAGTGTTTGAAAAATTTTATTTTTTAATATGAAATATTATTGTCTTCTTAATCTGTTATAATCCAATTATATCATTATCTTTATGTATCTTAAGTTAAAATAAATTATTAGAGTGAAAATTGACATTTATGACATTTTATCAAAATAATATTTTGTTAAATTATTTTAAAATCATAATAAATTTCAAATAATAAAATAAGGATATCATCTGGTAATAAATGTAATCTCACAGAAATTTATGTCTCATGATTCAAATTATAAGAAAATTTATGACCCATTATGTCAAAAAAATAAAATTTCCTGATTAATGTGAAAATTGATCGAGAAAGAGTTTAAACCAAAAGATAAGGTTTAAAAAACTATTTAAACATACCCAATTTTTTTGGTTGAGGGGATTTCAACCCCATAATACTTTTTCATTTAATATATGTCCATTTGGTAGAACTCTATAGAGGCAAAAATTATTATGGATTAATGATTTAAGATATTCCAAGTGTGCCCCTCATTTAATTTATAAAATGACAGATCAACTTTATCATCATTACATAAAATTGAGAATTACGCATTGGAAGAACCAAAAAAATTATCTTCCAAATTTCAATAAAATTTTTTTATTGGTTTTGGTCTTTTGAATATGGCAGCCATAGATCCCTTAATATATGATCTAAAGATGTTTTTTCGAAGAATATATAATTGTATTGACAGATCAAATTCCTTTTAAATATTATTTTACATACATTAAATGTGTTATATTATTAATTCAATAAACAATTTCGTTTTCCAAAACATACATAAATCTTGTAATTATTAATAAAAACCCTTTATTCCTTATCTTTATATCAAATGGTATCTATGAGTGTCTTCTATGATTACATACAACTTATTGTCTCCATGTTGTGAGACAATTCATTTTCCTTAACCATATTTTATTGACGGTTTTTATGATAGGTTAAATGTTTATATTTGATATTTATGACATATTAAATCTAATTATATTATAATATAACATATCCCTATCCACATTCAAAACTATCGGAAGATGATAATGTCCCTCATGAGTAAATTTGACCAACCATATCAATGTTGTGATGTGAATCATTTATCATTTATGTTTTACTTGGAAGGTATTAAACATTTTTTCAATGAATATATATGATATATATATTATAAAATAATTTTTTAATAAATGGGTATTATAAAATCACTGTTATAATATCCCATATTTTAAAAAGAGAAAATATCACTCATGTGTACGTATAACCTTCTATCTCCATGAATGTAGTTTATTTTTTAATGTGTATACTTTATAAATCATATTAAATGTTTATATAATGGTTATATATTATGATTAAAATTATATATATTATTGAACCATGATAAATTTATGAGGTTCAGAAATTTTGAAAAATAATCATTAAGGATGAAATAATTAACACCGAAATATGATGATTTTAATAAATAATTGTCAATAAATGGATTTTGAAATATTATAAGTGTATAAAAAGTTGTATTAAATGTTATTAAATATTTATTACATATTATTATAGTACATATAAATTTATTAAAAATTAGGTTTCAATGAATTTGAAGCAATTCAAACTTGAGGCAAGGGTTTGTCATATACAATTATCTTCTTTGGTATATAAGTGATGCCCTTCAACACTCTTATTTTAAGAGGTGTTCATAATTACATGAATGGTTTTATAACATAATTATCATTTGTTTCATTATATATATGGTTTAATTTCAGGTTTTTCTTTCATGGGCTTATAATTCAAATATAACAAATGTGGTAATGGTTTTTTGTTACAATTTCATGGATTATCGATATTGTTTATGATTATGCTTATAATGATGAAATATTGTGAAGTACCCATCAATAAAGTCTATAATATAATTTTAAAATGAATCTTTTTTATAATACATTTTATACTTTCATTATCTACTCCTTATGTATATAATAAACTTATTTAAATATTGAAAAAACATTATTTATCTCTCCTACCAAGAATCCTTTTTCATCCATATCCATGTTTTATAGAAATATTTTAAATAATTATTTAATTATTCGACAATTAATTTTTAAATATATTTTTACCAATTATTGGAAATATTTTAAACTATTTTAGATGGAATATTTTATTATTTTCTGAATGAGGTTTTTCCCAGTTTTTAGAGAAGTATATAAAGAACTTTTTAAAACTATATAGTATGGAAAGAAGTTCCCATAATCTTGGCCAGTCCATGTTTTGAAGCATTCCATACATGTATTCAAGGTTATATACAGTAATTTTCTCCATTAATATTTGCTTAATATTATATTTTAATTAATTTGTTTCAATATAAAAAGTATTTTTTTCCTCATTAAATGGTCCAAAATTTCATTTAAATCATTTCAAGATGTGATTATAGCTTTTGAGGTTTCCTAACAATTACTGAGAAAAAAATCAAGGAAATTGTAACAACCCATAATTATTTCCTTGAAGTTTAACTTCTTATAATTATGTTAAAAAATATAAGTCACTTAAAATCACCAAGAGTGTACAATAAATACATTATAAAACAATAATTACAAAAATTTAATTTATCACTAAAAGTTAAGGAACCTTAACAAATTAAATAGTAACTTAACCATTGGTATAGTCATTCAACCCTTAAGAATAATAATTCAGCCAATATAATAGTGACCTCTCTTGTTATTGTATAAATAAAATTTTGTTATCCTTTGAATGTGAAAATGATGTATTTTTTCATGGTATAAGTAAATAAATGTCTTAAAATTGAATAAATATATTGTTTATATATTTCTAAGTCAAAATATATAATTAATATTTTATAATTAATTAAATAATTTAAATAAAAAACTAATTTTATTAAATTTATTCATAAAGTAATATTTTTTGTCTTATGATTATAAGAAAATTTTATTAAACCTTAACTAATTTTTTAATATTTTATAAAATTAATTATAATTTTAAAATCTATATTTTTAAAATAAATGATGATTTTAATTAAAATTTATCTTTGTCATATATATATAATAATTTTCATAAAGTGTTCTTTATATTTTAATTCTTCATATTGAAGAATTCATCGGGTGTATTTTTTAAATATTTATAAAATAGTTGTATTAATATTGAATTGTGAAATATGGTAATTTATGGTATTTAAAAAATATATTAATTATTGAGTCATAGATGATTTATGGATGATGTAAGACCACAATCTTGAACTAAAATTTATTATTTTAATGTATTTAGGGATAATTATCAATCTATTCAACATCTTTAGCCAAAATAATAAACTGATAAATAATGTAATGAGAAATCCCCCCTCTCCTCCCCTATAAATAAAACCAATCTCCACCACTTATCCTAACAAAATCCAAGATTTGAAAAATTTTCCATTTCAACCCATTACTCTTACCAAGCCCCACCTTGTGATGTCCCCGAACCGGAGGCCACTAAACCGGTGTTCCGAGCTGGGTGGTTAAATAGCCTTAAGCGCGCCTCCCCAAACGCCAACGGCTACAGACTAGCAGCGAGGGTCTATGAAGTCATGTTGGGAGACTATACACCCTCATTATCAGAGTAATCCACAAAAGAAACAACCATATAGTGGAAACAATAATCAATAACCAAGAAAGAAGTACAACAACAATTTCCAACAATAAATATGTAATCTCATACTACAAGTGAAAAATTGAACAAGGCCCACTATAAGACAAAGACCCAATCCCCAAAATGGTTCCGAACCCAAGTTCAGATACTCCACCAAGTGCTACCCATGTCCAATCAGCTATCTAGCAAGTACCCTTTCCCTTGTCCGGACCTGCAAACATGAAGTCTTCTCAGGTACCCAACGGCGGACCGAGCAGGGTGTGATTAGGACTCAGTAGGCCACCACCAACGGTGTCTAAAAAATATCCAGTATAAACAGATAGTGCATGCAAATGAAATATGAATGATAATTTTCAGGTGATTATTTATGGTTCCATTAACTAGTTCATAGACAAATCAATTTCCACTTCCATTATCATTCATTTCACATCAATTATCATCACTTACCATTTCATCACATTTCCATGGGTTAAACACATACATTATGTTACATGGGTCTAAGGACAACAATCACATGCAAGAGGGTAAACACGTTGTTGTCCTATATCACTAGGATCAACCCCCTCATAGAAACCATATCCTTACCTCGAAGCCTCAGTCTCGGTGGATGCAACCAAGTCCTCACCTCGAAGCCTCAATCAGGGTGGATGTAACCAATAGGGAAACAGGGCATTAGTCATACCCCTACCCGGTGAATTTAGGGGGGAGTTCAGAGCACCAGTCTTCACTCGAGCCATGGGCGTAGAGCCTCAATCATACTCCACACTACCAATCCATGTGCACATGCTTATATATAAGTAACCATCAACCTTCGAACCATTGCCCAGCAGAATCCATCATTCACAACAACCCACAAGGGAAACCACATTATGCCTTAACCCATTAACACAATACCATTTCAGATCATTTAACCATTCACCCAATTCCCATGTCTTATTCCTACCTCAATAAGAATTCAACACTAGACACATAATCTATCCCATTAGGGTCTTTAATCAGTTTACACATTTACCCATTTAACCAATGCATCATTCCCATGAATCAACATTTAACCCATTTCAAATAACCCCTAGGTTATTTCCAAGTCTAGGTGCATAAAATAACTTATATTCCAAGTTCAACCAATCATGCCCACATAGTTATCAAGGGCTCTACAATTCATTACAACAAGGTCACTTGTTTAATATCAAACCCTAATCCGAGAAAAGCCGCACATCCCATGGATGTCCCCAATTAGGTCATGTATATCCCAACACATCCCATGGGGATTGTGAGGGTTACCATTTTCCATTTTAAACACCGTTATTACAAAAAATTCCAAGGTTATCCAAAACATAACCAATGGAATGAAAGAACAAAACTAAACATGCATAAAACCCTAAATAACCATGATATATAACTTGTAGACCACCTACCTCAAATCCGTTGTTGAACATACCCTCAATCGAGCCCTTAAACCTCAATTCGACCAACCATTAGAGCCTCAACCTAAAACTCACCCAAAAGATAGGGTTTTAGGGTTTTGGAATATGAGGGAGAGAAGACACAAACCCTAAACCATGAAAAGAACCAAGGAGGGGATTAGCCTTACCTGGATATTCAGTTCGAAACCAACGACACCAAAAATGCCTTAGAAATGAGGGTGGTCGATCTCTGGGAGCTCTTGGGCGAATTGGTTCCTTCCTAGGGTGAATAGTGAGGTTATGGAGGAAAATCCCGAGTTGGGGTTATAAAGACCGGAGTGGCAATTTTGTAAATTTCCTAACATTAAGTGGCCGTAAGGTTTAGACTCACGGTTTGGAAAACCGTGCGTAAACCGAGCACACGCCACTGCCCGGAGTAGGGGGAGTCACACGATTTAGCTGCACGGTTTGGAAAACCGTGCACAAACCGTGCACTCACTTCTGTCTAGAGGAGGGAGGGTCGCACGACTTAGTCTGGGCAGGCCGCACGGTTTGGCTGACCTTATGCAGGCCGTGTGCCTTAGTCATCTTTGCCCAAACTCCCCTTCTTCCATTCCCATGCCCCCCGGAACACCCCCAAGGCCTCTCACACGTACAATAAACCATTTAAAGCCCAAAAGAAAAGGGATTAACCCAAAACACAATAAAACATAACTTTCCAAACAACTGGGATCTTACTACCTCCCCACCTTATAACGGCTCGTCCTCGAGCCGAGCTTCCAAGCCACATTTCTCTACTGAAGAGAAGAGTTTGGGCCACTGAGCCTGCATATCAAGTTCCTGCCCCCATGTTTCTTCCAGAGGATTCCCATGCTGCCATAGTTCTCGCACTAATGGAACAACCTTGCCTCACGAGACCTTTTCACTACGATCAACCACACGAACCATATTCTCTTCAATGGACGCATAAACCTCAAGCTCCACATCCTCAGCATCAACATCATGAGATGGGTTAGTGTGATACCGTCAAAGCTGCGACACAAGAAACAAATCATGCATCCCACCATACCACTATGGAAGATCCAATCGGTAAGCCACTGGTCCGATCCTCCCCACAATCTCAAAGGGTACCACATACCTGGGCGCCAACTTAACCTGTATCCGAATTAAATGGTGACCCAACCATGGTGACACCCGATGGAATACTTTATCACCCACCCCAAAATGAAGATGTCTACACCTCCAATCTGTATACAACTTTTGCCTACTCTCAACATTAACCATTCGCTTCCTGATTGACTGAACTCTCTCAGAAATCTCCTGCACGAGACTCGGCCCCAACAACTCAGTTTCACTAGCCTCTAGCCAACACAATGGAGATCTACATGGTCTCCCATAAAGGGCCTCAAACGGTGCCATCTGAATTGTATCTTGAAAACTATTGTTGTAGGAAACTCAACCAATGACAGGTGCCTCTCCCAAGAACCACAAAAGTCCAAGACACAACCTCAAAAAATGTCTTACAACACATGAATCGTACGCTCGACTGCCCATCTGTCTGCGGGTGGAATGTCGTACTCAAAAACACCTTCTTACCAAGTGCCTTATGAAAACCTTGCTAGATGCATGATGTGAACCGCAGATCTCGGTCCAAAACTGTGGTCCGCGACAACCCATGTAACTGCACTGTCTCTTGAACATACAGCTCACCCAACTGGCCGACTGTATAGGTCTCTTGAATCGGTAAGAAATGAGCCGCTTTCGTTAACTGATCCACAACTACCCATATTGCATTATTCTTCCATGTAATTCTCTAAATAACCACAACAAAATCCTTAGTTACATCATCCCACTTCCACTCCACAATGTGCAATGGATGCAACAAACCACCTAGGCGTTGATGCCTGACCTTCACCTGCTGACATGTAAGGCACCGTGCCACCAAGCACTCACCTTCCTTCTTCATTCCAGGGCACAAAAACTGCCTTCAGAGATCACAGTACATATTGGTGAAACCAAGTTGCACTACCCACTTTGATGCATGGAACTCACACATCAACTCTTTTCACACACACTTTGGCACAACAACATGATCACATACACGAACAACACCATCCACACCGATGGACCATCCAGAAGGTAGCTCCCAACCTTTAAGATTTTCCTTAATGGGAAAACACTCATGATAATCAAGATGACTTTCCTTAACTCAACTATAGAGCATAGACTCCATCATCAAGGAAGAAAGAGTAACCCGACCATTCTCCTCCTGCACCTCTAGGTGCACCTCTGCAAAAAATCCATCACCTTCCACTCATTGTTGGACTCCTGAACTGCTTGATTTTGAACCTTCCTGCTCAGAGCATCAGCAACACTATTTCCATTTCCTGGCATGTACACTAACTCAAAGTAAAAATCCTTGAGATATTCAACCCATCTCCGCTACTGAATATTCAGATCCTGCTGTGAGAAGATTTACTTTAAACTCTTATGGTCCGTAAACACGATAAATCATTCCCCCAACAGATAGTGCCTCTATCACTTCAATTCCTACACCAATACAACCAATTCAAGATCATGAGTGGGGTAGTTCCACTCATGGGGTCTCAACTGCCTTGACCCATAAGCCATAACCCGCTTATCTTTCATCAACATAGCCCCAAGTCTGATTTCAGATGCTTCAAAAAACACGATATACTTATTACCTGGCTCAGGTAAGATCAAGATAGGTGCATTCATCAACCACTTATTCAACTCATGAAAGGAATTATCACAATCCTATGACAATTCAAACCTGATTCTCTTCTTGTTAAGGCTCAAAAGTGGTACTTCCAAGCGAGAGAAATCCGAAATGAACCTTCAGTAATACCCAGCCAAGCCCAAAAAACTCTGAACATCAGAAACACTCTTGGGATGCTCCCAAGATACAACTGCCTGCACTTTCTCTGGATCCAATAACACACCTTCCTTGAAGATGATGGGACCCATAAAATGCACCTCACCTTTCCAGAATTGACACTTTGATAGATTGGTGTATAGACGGTTCTCTCTTAGTATACCCAAAATAATGTCAAGATGTTGGGCATGATCTCTAGGAGTTTTCAAGTACACTACTATATCATCAACTAAGACAACCACAAACCGATCTAGATAGGGATTAAAGACCCGGTTCATCAAAGTCATAAACACCACTGGAGAATTGGTCCAGCTGAAAGGCATTACCACGAACTCAAACAACCCGTACCGACTTCAAAAAGCTGTCTGCGGTATGTCAGAAGGCCTCACCGTCAACTGATGATAACCCCACTTCAAGTCGATCTTGGAAAACACTGATTCACCCCTCAAATGGTCAAACATTTCATCTATTATAGGAAGAAGGTATTGGTTTTTCCCTATCATCTGATTCTACTTCTGATAATCAACACACAACCTCAACTTCCCATTGGCCTTCTTTGAAAAAAGCACAAGTGATCCCCATAGAGACATACTAGGGCAGATAAACCCCTTACACTCCAACTCCACAAGTTGAACCTTTTTTCTTGTAGTTTTACTGGTGCCATTTGGTATGGCGGAATAAAAACTGGCTCTGCCCCCGAAAACAACTCGATTGTGAACTCAACATCCCTCTTGGGTGGTAACCCTGAGAAATCCTCAGGAAAAACGTCCCAGAACTGTTCCACCACAAGATGGAAAATAGACTGTTCCACTCTTTCATCATCATCAAGCATGAGACATACAACATGGGTCGTGAGTCTACTCATCTGTTGACAAAACGACCCTGCATGCCCTGATCGAACATTCTATTTTCCACGGTGGACATAAGAATCACCATCAAGCAATCTGAACGATACTCTCTGATGATAATAGTCTATTTGAGCCTGATACAACACCAACCAATCCATTCCCAAGATTAGTTCAAACCCTGACATCTCAAGAATGAATAAGTTCCATAGAAAACGATACCCACCGACTTCCAAGGCACATTACTTACACTAATTGATATCCTCAACCGCACTCCCAACGGGGTGTCAATTGACATCACTCCACACACTCCCTATACATGTAAACAAAACACTACCACATGTTGACCAGAGATAAAAGAGTGTGTGGAACCTGTGCCAAACAATGCACTAGAAAATGTAGAATCTACAAGGATCTTACCTCGAAAAGTCGATGGTCCAGCCTCACCATCACTAGGCGCTAACAGAACATCCTAAAGCTGACCTGCCCCTCTACCCTAGGCCCTAGCCAATGTATTCTATGCTACACTACCCTGATGGCATGAGCGATCTGACCCTAGAGTTCCGTGTCCACCGTCCCTGCCAATATGGCACATGGAGCTCCAACTGCCTACCTGATACAGGGAAACTAATCCTCTTCCCATATCTGGTATCTACTTTCCACCATCATGCTCCCCTTCCTGCTGAGCATTCCTACAGAACCTCTTCACATGTCTCATCCTTCTGCAGGAACAGCACTCAACTGGAGGACGAGGACACTGACAACACATATGCCCTGGCCTACCACACTGATAGTAGAACACCAGATTCTTACTCTGAGAGGCTGACCCTCTATTTTGATCACCTTGATGAAAACTTTCCAAACGACGCTTCCGACCTTTAGAAGATGCACCACTTGTCCGCCCCACTGTAACAACAAGCCCACCACCCAAATCTCCCTTCAAGTTACCTTTAGAGATGAGTGCCTGATCCATCACCTCTACAAACCTCTTCAAGAGAAAGATATTTACTTGATACCTCATCTCATGTCTCAGACCATCCTAGAAACACCTTTCTACTGCTACCTCATCCCCGACTAACACTGGGACGAAGTGTCGCAGATCAGTGAAGCAATTAGCGTAGTCCATAACCGACAATGATCCCTGAGTCAGGCTCATAAACTCTACAACCCGGTCCTACCTCAAATTATATGGGTATAAATGCTCTAGAAACTTCTCCTAAAAACCTTCCACAACATCCCCTCATCCTTCTTGGTCTGAGCCTGAATGTCCCACCAACGCCTTACCTAGCCCCGCTACATATAAATGGAAAACATTACTCTCCCTTCAACATGGGTCTCCAGATGATTCATTATCGTCTGAATGGACTCTAACCAGAACTCTGCTGCCTCTCACCCACCCTCTCAGGTGAATGTCGAAGGGTGCTGTAGCTGGAACTCCCTGGTTAGCTCAAACATACTCGGTTTAACCCGACCTGGGTCCCAATCCATCATATGCATAAGGCGAGCCAAGTTATCTCGGAACTAGTCTTATCTGCCTTAATTGATCACCACATTATCTTTCTCTTCTACCGGAGGAGTGTTCTCAGCAACATCCTCTTATTTCCCAACTGGAAACCAACGTTGTGGTAGCATCTCTCTATAATGCCAAGCTCGAGATTCAGAACGCATACCATATACTTTCACGACTTCGTCACAAAGGACCCCCTACGAGCCACAACAACCCACTTTTTTCATTTCATTATTCTCATTATTTCTTGGTTTCATGAAATGCATATTGCACCCTACTTTCCCGCCTCACACACCCCTCCCATGCATGTGCTAAATAAAATGCATGTCACCTATCTCCCTATGTTCATAAAATGATGCATGAGTACAAATCCTTGTTTCATTAAGTCCACAATCCAAATATTGTAAAACAATCACATCAAACCACATGTGCATCACCCAGTGGTGAAATATCTTCAACTGTAACAACACACAACCAAGAAAAACATTTCCCACCCAGGGTGACTTGGGTTTTCCCCCACACCTGTGTTAGCTACTCCCATGGACGATCTCATTACCAAGGACCTACACAGCTTAACCCTTGGCTACAAATCCCAAATAACAAGACCTCTAAGAATGAGAAGAAAGACCTCCTCTGATACCACATTGTAACATCCCTGACCCAGAAGCCACTAAACTGGTGCTCCGAGCCGGGTGGTTACCTGACCTTAATCATGCCTCCCCATATGCCAAAGGCTGCCGACTAGCATCAGGGGTCTATGTAGTCAAGTGGGGATACTATACCCCCTCATTATCCGAGTAATCCACAACAGAAACAACCAAATTGTGTAAAAAAAATCAATATCCAAGAAAGAAGTACAACAACCATTTCCATCAATAAATATGTCATGTCATACTACACGTGAAAAAGTGAACAATGACCACAATAAGACGACGCCCAAATCCACAAAATGGTTCCGACCCCAAGTCCAGATCCTCCACCAAGTGCTACCCATGTCCACTCAGCTATCTAGCAAGGACCCTTTCCCTTTTCCTGACCTGCAAACATGAAGTCTGCTCAGGTACCCAACGGCGGCCCGAGCGGGGTGTGAGTGAGACTCAGTAGGACACCACCAATGATGTCTACAAAATATCCAGTATAATGAGGTAGTGCATACAAAAGAAATATGAATGATAATTACCAAGTCATTATTTAAGGTTCTATTAACTAGTTCACAGCCAAATCCATTTCCATTTCCATTACCATTGATTTCACACAAATTATCATCACTTACCATTTCATCACATTTCCATGGGTTAAACACATTAATTATGTTACATGGGTCTAAGGCCAAAAATCCCATGCAATTGGGTAAAAACCCTAATTGTCCTATCTCACTAGGACCAAAACCCCTCATAGAAACAATATCCTCACCTCAAAGCCTCAGTTTGGGTGGATGCAACCATATCCTCACCTCGAAGCCTCAGTCCGGGTGGATGCAACTGATAGGGAAACAGAGCATCAGTCCTACCCTTACCCTATGCATTTAGGGTGGAGTTCAGAGCATCAGTATTCACTTGACCCGTCTGTGTAGAGCCTCAGTCATACCCCACACTACCAAGCCATGTGCACATGATTATATATAAGTGACCATCAACCTACCCACCATTTCTCAGCGGCAACCATCATTCACAACAACCCACATCGGAAATAACATTATGCCTTAACCCATTAACAAATTACCATTTCACGTCATTTAACAATTCACCCAATTCCCTTGTGTTATGCCTATCTCACTAAGCATTCAACACTAGACTCATAATCTATCTTATTATAGTCTTTAACCAGTTTACACATTAACCCATTTAACCCGTTCATCATTCTCATGAATCAATACTTAACCCATTTCAAATAACCCATAGGTTATTGCCAAGTCTAGGTGCATCACCTAACTTCTATTCCATGTTTATCCAATCATTCCAACATAGTTATCAAGGGCTCTACAATTCATTACAACAAGGTCACTTGTCTAATATAAAACCCTAATCTGGGAAAAGCCGGCACATCCCATGGATGGCCCAAATTAGGTCAAGTCTATCCCAATATATCCCACATGGATCATGAGGGTTCCCATTTTGCATTTTAAACACCATTATTACCAAAAACGAAAAGGTTCTCCAAAACATGACCAAAGGAAAGAAAGAACACAACTAAACATGAAAAAAACCCTAAATAACCATGAGATATAACTTGAAGACCACCTACCTCGAATCTGTGGTTGAACTCACCCTCATCAAGCCCTTAGACCTCGATTCGACCAACCCTTGGAGCTTCAACCTAGAACTCACCCAAAAGATATGGTTTTTGGGTTTGAGATCAAAAGGGAGAGAAGACACAAACCCTAAACTAGAAAAGAACCAAGGAGTAGATTAGCCTTACCAAGAGAATCATTCTGCAACCAACGACACAAAAAAACATTAGAAATAAGGGAGATTGATCTCTTGGAGTTCTTGGAAAATTTGGTTCATTCATAGAGGAAGAGCGAGGAAATGGATGAAAATTCTGAGTTGGGGTTATAAAGCCCAGAGTGGAAAGTTTGTAAATTTCCCAACATTTAGTGGCTACACGGTTTAGCCTCATGGTTTGGAAAACCATCCACAAACCGTGTGCACACCATTACCCGAAGGAGGGGGAGTCGCACGATTTAGCCGCATGGTTTGGAAAACCGTGAAAAAACCGTGAGCTCACTTTTGTCTAGAGGAGGGAGGGTCACACGCCTAAGTCTGTGCAGGCTGCACGACATGGATGACCATGCATAGGCCATGCGCCTTGGTTTTCTTTGCCCAGACACCCCTTCTTCCATGCCCCGATCCCCTGGAACACCCCTAAGGCCTCTCACACTTCAAAGATAACTTTCAAATCCCCAAAATCAAATAGTTCAACCCAAAACACAACAAAAAATACATTTCCAAAAAACCGGGATCTTACACACCTCCACATCGAAGAGCCTTTTCTCAGAAAAATACCTAATCCAACCCCCAAAGGAGTTTCTCAATGAGAGTAATTCAATGGGTTAAATACTCCTTTTTTTTTAATTTATTTTGATGTTATTTTCTTCTCTTATTATCTCTTCCACTCTCTCATCCATGTGGAATGATAGCTAAAATACTATATATATATTAATATTTTTTAGTATAGTGAACGAATCCATCATAAAACCTCCTCTAGTTTCCATTCTATTCAAAAATGAAATCATCAACTATGAGATGTTTATTTGTCACAATCGAAGATAAAACGTTTTCATTTTAATTCACCACCTTAAAAGATGGTCATAAAACTATTATAATGAATCAAAAATATTTTAAAATTTATTATAAAATCCTTTTTATGTTATGTAAGTTATATATATAAAAAATATAAAATTAAAAAACAAAACAAGTTCACAATGAAAAAAAACAACCATATTAATCTAAACAATTATCATTAATGTTTTATATAATGATTCATACTCATAAAATATATCTGATAGATTTATAAGTTAAATTAACCATTATGAAGATCATTAATAACCTTTAATTTAAATTCATGATAATTTTCCCCACATTACATGATCTTCTATGCATGTGAACATGTGAACAGATCATGAAGACAAAGAACACAAACAACTACAAATGATGAAATTGAACACTATCACTAGTCTAAATGGCCATAAACGAACATAATAACATTACAATGAATCAAATAAATGTATAAGAGGTTATATATTTATTAATAAATGAATATAATTTTATTATCCATGATATTAAATAAAAGAAGTCATTCTTACATAAGGTAAGGTGATTCTCAAACCTAATTTCCATTCATTGGGTTACTTATGATTCATAACAAATTTACATGTGGATGTTCATTTCTATATATAAAATATAATTTATTTGTTATTACCTTTTCTATATTAGTATATACATTATTCCAATAGGTTTTTGTTGATAATTAATTTTTTTCAAAAATAAGTCTTCCTTCTGAAAACATATGTTTTACTTCTCTTGAGATTATTTATATTTCAATCAAGATTGATGATTATTATCTCAAGTGTATTCTTCCCTTTTAATATTGGGAACTCAAATTTTTATCCTTCAATGTGATCTTCATGAAATTATCCTGAAACTAATTTTTTTCCTTGGGATATTCGGGGGAAAACATTGTTATATGCTCTATATGGAATGCATGATTATGTAACTTTTATGATGTGGAGGGTGTTCCTGGAATTATATATCACTCAAATTAATTGGTTAATATGATTTATCTCATGAGATAATACATAATATGCATGAAAAGTATACTATATTTGTTCACAATGATGATGATTTTATGATTATTCACTTGTGTTATGTATGGAAATGATATTTTTTTTTCACAATGATGTGTGTTGTTGACCACTAAAAGATTTTGATTAATTTTTATTCATTGGAACATAAAAACCTCTACCTAATTCATCCTATCATGATTTTTATGATGATACGATGATTATGTCTTGATGATTATTATTATTCTCACCCATGTTATTTTGAATCATGTTATAATCTCTCCTCTTTCTGAAATTTTATCTCACCCCTTTCTTTGATGTATATCCCCAGGTGAGAACATATACTAAAGAGTATTTTAGGGTTACTAATAATAAAAAATGTTTATTAAAAAATATTGATAATTTATTAGGTAAAATTTATTTATTTTGCTAATTTTTCCGATTCACTACAGGAGGAGTGTTCTCAGCAACATCCTCCTATTTCCCAAATGGAAACCGACTTCTTAGTGGCATCTCTCAACAATTCCAAGCCTGATATTTAGAATGCATACCATAAAATTTCAAGATTTCATAATAATGGACTCTCTATGGGCCACAACAACCCACTTTTTTCCTTTCATTATTATCATTATTCCTTGGTTTCATGAAATGCATAATGTACCCTACTTTCCTGCCTCGCACACACCTCCCATGCATGTGTTGAATACAATACATGTCACCTATCTCCCTAGGTTCCTACAATGATGCATGAGTAAAAATCATTATGCCCTTAAGGCCACAAGCCATATATTGTAAAATAATAACATCAAACCACTTTTGCATCACCCAGTGGTGAAATATCATCAACTATAACAACACACAACCAAGAACAACATTTCCCACCCAGGGTGACTTGGGTTTTCCCCCATACCTGTGTTAGCTACACCCAAGCACGAGCTCATTACCAAGTCCATACAACTCATAACCCTTGTCTACCAATCCCAAATAACAAGACCTCTGAGAAGGAGAATAAAGACCTCCTCTGATACCACTTTGTAACATCCCCAACCCGGAAGCCACTAAACTGGTTCTCTAAGCCGGGTGGTTACCTGACCTTAAGCGTACCTCCCCGTACGCCAAAGGCTACCGACTAGCAGTGGGGGTCTATGTAGTCAAGTGGGGAGACTATACCCCCTCATTATCAGAGAAATACACAACAGGAACAACCAAATAGCAGAAACAATAATCAATAACCAAGAAAGATGTAAAAAAACCATTTCCAACAATAAATATGTCATGTCATACTACAAGTGAAAAAGTGAACAAGGACCCCAATAAGACGATGAAAAAATACCCAAAATGGTTCTGACCCCATGTCCGGATCCTCCACCAACTGCTACATGTGTCCACTCAGCTATCTTGCAAGGAACCTTGTCCTTGTCTTGATCTGCAAACATGAAGTCTGCTCAGGTACCCAACAACGGCCTAAGCAGGGTGTGAGTACGACTCAGTAGGCCACCACCAACAGTGTCTACAAAATATCCAGTATAAACAGGTAGAGCATGAAAAAGAAATATGAATGATAATTTCCAAGTGATTATTTAAGGTTCCATTAACCAGTTTAGAGCCAAAGCCATTTCCATTTCCATTACCATTCATTTCACACTAATTATCATCACGTACAATTTCATCACATTTCAATGGGTTAAACACATACATTATTTTACATGGGTCTAAGGCCAACAATCACATGAAATAGGGTAAACACCTCATTGTCCTATCTCACTAGGACCAAACCCCCTTATAGCAACCATATCTTGACCTCAAAGCCTCAACCCGGGTGGATGCAACCATATCCTCACCTCAAAGCCTCGGTCTGGGTGGATGCAACCGATAGGGAAATAGAGCATCAGTCCTACCCTTAACCCATGCATTTATGGTGGAGTTCAGAGCATCAGTCTTCACTCGACCTGTCGGTGTAGAGCCTAAGTCATACCCCACACTACCAAGCCATGCACACATGATTATATATAATTAACCATCAACCTACCAACCATTTCCCAATGACAACCATCATTCACAACAACCCACATGGGAAACCAAATTTTGCCTTAACCCATTAACACATTATCATTTCACATCATTTAACCAGTCACCCAATTCCCTTTTTTAATGCCTATCTCACTAAGCATTCAACACTAGACTCATAATCTACCCCATTATGGCCTTTAACCAGATTACACATTAACCCATTTAACCTATTCATCATTCCCATGAATCAACATTTAACCCATTTCAAATAAAACATAGGTTATTTCCAAGTCGAGGTGCATCAACTGACTTCTATTCCAAGATAAAACAATCATGCCAACATAGTTATCAAGGGCTCTACAATTCATTACATCAAGATCACTTGTTTAATATCAAACCCTAATCTGGGAAAAGCTGGCACATCCCATGGATGGCCCTAATTAGGTCAAATCGATCCCAACACATCCCACATGGATCGTGAGGGTTACCATTTTTAATTTTAAACAAAATTATTAACAAACATGGAAATGTTATCCAAAACATAACCAATGGAAAGCACGAACACAACTAAGCATGTGAAAAAACCTAAATAACCATGGGATATAACTTGTAGACCATCTACCTCAAATCCGCTGTTGAACACACCCTATATCAAGCCCTTAGACCTTGATTCGACCAACCCTTGGAGCTTCAACCTAGAACTCACCCAAAAGATAGGGTTTTAGGGTTTCGAAACAAGAGGGAGAGAAGACCCAAACCCTAAACCAAGAAATGAACAAAGGGGGAGATTAGCCTTACCAGGAGCTTTAGTCCGCAAACAATGGCACCAAAAATGCCTTAGAAATGGGGGAGATCGATCACTTGGATCCCTTGGGAAAATTGGTTCATTCCTAGGGTGAAGAGAGATGAAATGGAGGAAAATACAGAGATGGGGTTATAATGCCCGGAGTGCCAATTTTGTAAATTTTCCAACATTATGTGGCTGCACAATTTAGCCTCATGGTTTGGAAAACCGTCTGCAAACTGTGTGCATGCCACTGCCTGGAGGAGGGGGAGTCACACGATTTTGCCACATAGTTTGGAAAACCATGTGAAAACCGTGTGCTCGCTTCTATCTAGGGGAGGGAGGGTCGCACGACTTAGTCTGGGAAGGCCGCACGGTTTGAATGATCATGCACAGGTCATGCACCTTGGATTGCTTTGCCCAGACTCCCCTTCTTCCATGCCCCGAGCCCCTGGAACATCTCCAAGGCCTCTCACACTTCAAATAAACCTTTCAAATCCCCAAAATAAAATCGTTCAACCCAAAACTCTACAAAACATACCTTTCTAAAAAACTGGGATCTTACAAACCTCCACATCCAAGATCTTTTTCTCAATAAAATACCAAATCCAACCTCCAAAGGTGTTTCTCAATGAGAATAATTAAAGAGGTTAAATCCACTTTATTCTCTTTTAATTTATTTTGATGTTATTTTCTTCTCTTATTCTCTCTTCCACTCTCTCATCCATGTGAGATGATCGCTAAAATACTGTACATATATTAAGATTTTTTAGGTTAGTGAAAGAATCCATCATTAACCCTCCCCTAGTTTCCCTTCTATTAAAAAATGAAATCATCAACTATGAGATGTTTATTTATCACAATCAGAGATAAAACGTTTTCATTTTAATTCACCTCCTGAAAGGATGGTAAAAAAACTATTATAATGAATGAAAAATATTTTAAAATTTATTATAAAATCCATTTTATGTTATGTAAATTACATATATACAAAATATAAAATTACCAAACCAAACGAGTTCACAATGATCAAAAAACCACCATATTAATCTAAATGATTATCATTAATGTTTTATATAATGATTCATACTCATAAAATTAATATGACTGATTTATAAGTTAAATTAACCATTAGGAATATCATTAATAACTTTTAATTGAAATTCATGATATTTTTCCCCACATTACATGATCTTCTATTCATGTGTACAAGTGAACAAATCATGAAGACAAAGAACACAAACAACTCCGAATGATGAAATTTTACATTATCACTAATCAAAATGGCCATAAACGAACATAATAACATTACAATGAATCAAATAAATGTATAAGAGGTTATTTATTTTTTAATAAATGAATCAGATTTTTTATCCTGGATATTAAATAGATGAAGTCATTCGCACATAAGGTAAGGTGATTCTCAAACCCAATTTCCATTCATTGGGTTTCTTATCTTTCATAACATATTTCCATGTGGATGTTCATTAATATCTATAAAATATAATTTATTTGTTCTTACCTTTTCTATACTAGTATATACATTATTTTAATAGGTTTTTGTGAATAATTAATTTTTTTAAAAAATAAATCTTCCTTCTGAAAACATATGTTTTACGTCTAGTGAGATTATTTATATTTCAATCAAGATTGATGATTCTTATCCTAAATGTATTATTCCCTTCTATTATTGGGAACTAAAATGTTTATCCTTAAATGTGATCTTCATGAAATTATCCTGAAACCAATTTTTTTCCTTGGGATATTTGGGGGAAAACATTGTTATATTCTCTATAAGGAATGCATGATTATGTATCTTTTTTAATGTGGAGGGTGTTCCTGGAATTTTATATCACTCTAATTCAATGGGTAATGTGATTTATCCCATGAGATAATACATAATATGCATGAACATCATACTATATTTGTTCACAATGATGATGATTTTATGATTATTCACTTGTGTTTTGTATGGACAAGATACTTATTTTTTCACAATGATGTGTGTTATTGACCACTAAAAGATTTTGATTAATTTTTTTTCATTGGAGCATAAAACCCTCTACATAATTCATCCTATCATGATTTTCATGATGATACTATGAATATTTCTTGATGATTATTATTATTCTCACCAATGTTATTTTGAATCATGTTATAATCTCTCCTCTTACTAAAATTTTATCTCACCCCTTTCTTTGATGTATATCCCCAGGTGACAACATATACTAAGGAGTATTCTAGAGTTACTAATAATAAAAAAGTATTAATTAATAAATATTGATGATTTATTAGGTAAAATATATTTATTGTCCTATTTTTTCCGATTCACTAAACATTTGGACCCTAGTTTTTTAACATTATAATATTTTTTATCATTAAAATTATATAATTTCAATGTAAGAAAATGTAAGTTCACTATTGTATGTATTAGTGAATGTTTTAGTTAATTTTGAAATAAGTAAGAAATAAAAAATTTTAGAACCATTATTATGATACTAAGAATATGTACTCACCCCCGATGCGTGGTTTTAGAAAAATGATAAAATTATGTATCCCACAAGATATTCTTTTAGTGTTAATTTCAAAAAGGAATAAATTATTTGGTTATTAATGTTGAATAATAGATTTCTCAAACTTTTTCTATTTTATAAAATAGTGTGAATCATGAGAAGCTAGGCCCACATCCATTGTGAGGTACAATGTAGTGATTACTTAAACAACATACCCAATTCCTTGGGAGGTGGAGTTCAAAATTTCCTAGTTATCCATACCTCATTATCTCAGGATATTAATAATAAACTAAATAATGTGGAACATTCACCTTCACCTAATAAGGGGTAACATTATATCTTCTCTTTTATGCTATAACAACTTCCAATGTTTAATAGAACAGCCCATCTACTAGTCATTGTATAGATTGTTAACTCAATAGTGAATAACTTCTCATTGATTTATTATTCTTAGATAGAGAAGGAAACTATGTTCATTTATCATTTATATAGGTAGTCTGATCAAAGGTGAATATCAATTAATCACACCAAGACAAATAATTAAATTAAAGACATGCAATGGAAGTATTTTAAAAAAAATTCTTAAAAAGTATATCCCTAAAATGCTTTATAAAAATGTGGGGAATGAATTATTCGTACTAAATAAAAATTAAGGTGAATTACTGATGACTTATGAGAATAATTTCAACAGGATTTTACAGTCAACACCATGATTTTTATAAACAATGATAGAAAAATTAACAGGTTCTTTAGTTGATTCCATCCACAATTTTAAAATGAACCACCAATTGGTGACTTTTGGAGTTATGATGAAGTTGTTTTATGTACTCTCATACTAGAGATGGTGTTTAGATAATTTCCCCTTGACTATAGTGATATGAAATGAATGATGGATTTTAGAGATGGTCTATCTAATGAAAATGTTGGTGGGATAATTATACCACTCAAATTTCAAAAATGTGGGAGGAAGAATTGTGGTAAAAACTGAAGGGGATGGGGACATACTTCTAGTGAGGGAGAGAAGGCCACCGTGCTCATGAATATCAATGATTCATGAGAATGATGGAAAATGTGGTGAAAGAAAGTAGAGTCCCACCAATGGTTCAATGATACAACTACAAGGAGAAAGGGACCTATGTATGCTAGTAAATTAAACCATGAATCCTTGAGTGTAATCATCATAAGTTGCCACGAAAGCCAAATGACCAATGGAAAGTATATACTATTACTACTGTTGAGGGAGATTTGAAAAGGATGTGGTCAGTGATAAGCTAGTTATTCATTAAATAAAATAAAACATACTATTTTATTCTACTTATAAACTTTATTTCAAATCTCTCAAATTTAGTATATCTATTAAAACACCACATAAAAATTTGTTGGTATAGTTATTTTAGAAAACCAAAAATTTGTTAATTATTACATCCAATGAATATAAGTACCCTGTAGTTTTTTTGTACACTTAACCTCCTAGAAGATCATATTTTTACTCCTTCTGTGTAACATGATGGTATTTTTGGTATGGATAAGATATCATTTTAAAAATATTAAATCAACATTCAGGTAAGGGAGACCACTCTTCACATCCCGAGGAATCATCTAGTTCTGAGTAATCATAATGAGGGGATGTATCACTTATAGAATCATTTTATCAATTAAGGATATTATTTCCTTCAGAGGATAAATATATAGAAAATATAATTGATAAAAAGGAGATAATCATGATTGGTGGAAGGCCCATTGTCCAGGAATACACTTATGTGTCCCATGAATAATTTACAGTTCTTCTTCATGATTGAAAGGTTGATCTCTCAATTGAGTTTTTTTATTGATCTATGCCTATATAAAATAAAACATATTGAATGGAAACCATTATATAGGAGGGATTGAAGAAGAAATTACAATAGAAATTTAATATTGGTTTCAAACACCTGAGTGCTTCTCCCCAAGGTTTATTAGTCCTCCTCATTGGGAAAAAGGATGGCTCGATACACCTTTAAATTGATTAATGTGAGATCCAATTTTTTTTTATAATGACCAAGTATTCCCATCAACATACAGATTAATTTTTTTTGATCAACTATGTAGTATGAATTATTTATATAAGGAGGAAAATTGGTTAGGATATCACCTATGAAATGTGAGATAGGTGGAGAATCTTAAGACTGTATATTAGACAATGTATGGAAACTATGAGTTCACAATGATTATTTTTAGATTCACGAATACTCTAGTAATATTCCAGGACATAATAAATATATTCTTTATATATCACCTCAAAACATTCGTGATAGTCTTTTTAAATAGTGT
This sequence comes from Viscum album, assembly GCA_963277665.1. Classification (NCBI taxonomy): domain Eukaryota; kingdom Viridiplantae; phylum Streptophyta; class Magnoliopsida; order Santalales; family Viscaceae; genus Viscum; species Viscum album. The sequence continues at coordinate 2,094,845,298 of OY728152.1, forward strand.
TATAACATACCTCCAAGTCCAAGTGGGGACATGTGGTGGATTTGAACATAATGATAAAGACCTTGATAAGGGAAAAGCTATTTGAAATGTACAAAAGATAAGTTCTTTGGATGGAAGAATTATATTTATGGGTCATTTATTCACCATCAAAGGAATATATTTGGACCCTTCCAAGACAATAGTAATCAAAGAGTAGATCAAAACAACATCCGTAATAGTGATACATAGTTTCCTTGGACTAGATGGGTATTACTAATGATTCATGAAGAACTATCCTAACATTCAACCCCATTAACAAAGATGAATCTGAAGGGGGAAAATAATTTTTTTGCCAGTTAATATGAAGACTGTTTGAAAGAGTTGAAAAGAGGCTTATCAATGTAGTAGTACTCACACTTTCGAGAAGTGAGAAACAATTTGTGGTATACTGTGATTATTCAAATATTGTAATAGGGTTTTTAGTAATGAAAAATTATAAATTGATATCCTACACAACAAGGTAGTTTAAAAATCAAGATAAAAATTATCCTATGCATGATTTGGAGTTGGTGGATGATATCTTTTCGTTAAAAATATGGCAGAATTGTCTATATTGGGAGAAGTGTAAGACATATATTGATCATAAAATCCTCAAATATATATTCACATAGATGGTTTTCAATATTCCCCAGGAAATCTAGTTATATATCATCACACATTATGACTTCCCAATCCCCTACCATCTTTTTAAGGAAAATAAGGTGGTGGTTTCTCTAAGTCAAAATGTTCCTAAAACATTTTCAATGATGGGAATTGAGAAGGATCTAATATTATTATATTTGAAAAGTATGGATGTGGGAATAAATTATAATGAAACACATTCAATATATTCTCAAATGATTACTCAACTATCCCTAATGTAGTATATACAAGATGATCAATTAAATGATGTCAAAATATAGAATAAGTTGGAAGCTATAAGAAAGGAATAATACCCATAGTTAAAAATTGATGAGGAATTATTTGTATTATTTGGGTAAAAACAATGTGTACCATCAAATCTATAGGTAAAAAATATATCTTTGGAATGATGCACACATGTCAACCTTCTAAATTCACCCATGGATCACAAAGATGGATCAATATCGTTAATATAAATATCCATTGAACAGTATGAAAAAGTGATCAGTAAATATAAAAAAAAAGATACTTGTATTTTATCATTGGAAGGATGAAAGACAAAATTTGAAGGGTATGATGAAAACATCACCCATACCAACACGGTAATGGAAAAAAAATCACCATGGGAATTATCGACAGACTTCTAAAGACATCCAGAGGAAATAATAGTATATGGGTTGTTGTGGATAATCATATAAAGTAAGATCACATTATAAAAATTTGAGAGTACATCTCACTAGAAAAAATTGTCTAGATATATATCACATAAGTTGTAAGAATTCATATAGTACCACTTACTATTATATCCTATCGAGATATAAGATTCTCCTAATAGTTACAGTAATGTATCTGACATCCACTTAACACTCATCTAGACATCAATTTGGACTATCATGCTATAAATGATGGAAAATATGAGGGAACTATTTATAAACTAGTAGACATGTTTATAGAAAGATCTATGCATTTCAATGGAGCATAGAAAAAAACTACCTCTGGATGTGTTTTCTTACAAAAATAATTTCCACTCAATCATCAAAATTGATCCATATGAATCTGTTAGATAGAAAAGATATAGAAAACTAGCATTGTATGATGGATTTGGTGAATGTATGTTTCTAAGACCGCAATATGGTCAATGAAATGGTGGATAAGTTTACAACCATTCAACAGAAAATCATGTTATCCCACAATTGATTGAATATATATGAAGGAAATCACCATATAAATATAGATATTGAGGTTTGAAATATGGCATTCCGTGTTATATCTCAATGTATGAGGATCATTGTTATTGGGATGAATGGAAAGATGAGTCTTGGGTACATTGAACCCATTTTGGTTCTCGATCATGTTATAGTTGTATCCTCTCAACAAGCACTTACACATACCATTTATTGTGTACTATATCATTCCAAGTATCCTCTTGATTACGTACATACAATACTCCTCACATGTGTTGAATCCAGAGGTGGTTCAATTGTAAAATGGTCTCTATTACGAATACATTCTAATGAATATCATAGACCATACAGATGAATTTATATACCACAATAATACCCATTTTGTAAATGTACTACGGAAGAACCATTAGCATGATGTGGAATAATGGGAACTGGAGGAAGTGATGAGGGAGAAATACCCTCACATGTTTATGTAAAATGAAATTTCAAGGGAGAAGTATCATAAGGAAGGATGAATGTAACCACAAATAATTTTATCAATGAAGTTTACTTACTTATAATTATCTTGTATTTTATAATCCACTTACAATAACAAAGAGATCAAAATCCAAACATTATAAATGAATAATTAATAAAATTAGAGTTATTCTTAGATGTTAAGGAACATATACTAATGAAATGTTAACATAACCTTTGAAATAGTAATATGACCCATAGGAATAATAATGTGAACAAGATATATAAACCTTTCCTAATAAATTATAAATAATATTTACATATCGTATGAATAAAAATATGATATATTTAATTTAGGCAGAAGTAAATAAGTTCTTTAAAAATAAAAAAATTGATTGTTGGAATTTTTGTAGGACATTAATATTTAATTACAGTTTTATAATTTATTTCATAATTTAAAAGAATTTTTTTTAATAAAATATTTTCATAAATTAATAATTTTTTTCTTAATAATTCAATATAATTTTATAAGACTTTAATTAATTAATAAATGTGTTATTAAATTAGTTATAATTTTAAAATATAAGTTTTTGGAGTTAATGTTGATTTCAATTAAATGATAAATTTCTCATATTTGGGGAATTATTTTCAACAAATAGAGGAAATTTTTTGATTCTATGTTTTGATAAATGATTAGGGATAATTTTTGGGATTTTTCTAAAATTGTTGAATTTTTGTTGAAGAATGAAATACAATGACTTATGGTATTGAACATATACAAGAATTATTGAATCATGGATGATTTATGGATTATTTAAGCCCATATTCTCATATTATCCTTCATTATTTTAATATATTTAGTGATATTTCTTAAACTAGTCATAGTGTTGAGCCAAAATAATAACTAATGAATTTTTTTTAAAAAAACCCCTCTTCTCTCCTATAAATAATACTCCTCACCACCTCTTCTACTCACACCTTAAAAGAACTGTGACTTGTAAATGTTTGCCTCAAACTCTTCCATAGATACTTACACAAGTCTAAGAGACTTTGATATCAAAAAAATACCAAATTCAATCCCCATAATGAGATTCTCTTGGAGAAGAGTTCATGAGGTAAAATCTTATTTATTTTCTTTTTATTCCATTTTATATTATTTTCTTTGCATTTCCCACCATAAATTCCACTCAATTTAGTTCCATGCGAACTCTATTAACATATATATAGTTTAAATTTATTATATTAGTTTAATAATCCATCATCAAACATCATCTATTATCCCTTTTATTCTAAAAATGAGAACGTCATCCGTAGAGTGCTGATTTATCCCCTTTGAGGACAAGTAGTTTTCATTTTCCTCTAACACCATCATGTCTGGTCATAAAACCATTATAATGTTTGAAACATAATGTAATATTTATTTAATAAACTTTTTATGTTCTGGAAATAACACATATACATAATAATAATTGATAAAATAAATCATGTATGTGATTACCGAAAACCAACCAAAGAAATATAAATGATTATCATTAGAATTTTATCAAATGATTCATCATGAAACTATATAAAAAATGTTTTATAAGACCACATAATCATTAGTTTTTCATTAATAACATATAATTTCAATTATGGATAATTACCCCAACTTTACATGATATTCCACTCATGTATACGAGTGAAACGATCCTGATGTCCAAGAAGACGGACTATTCTGAACGATGAAATAGGACACTATAATTCATCAATATCTTGATAAACAAAATTTATAACATATTAATGAATTATCCAAATTTATAATAGTTTATTTATTTGTTAATTAATGGATCTAATTTAATTATCCATGATATTAGAGTGAAGAAATCATTCATACATAAGGTATGATGATTCTCAAAATCAATTTCCTTTTATTGGGGTTTTACATTTTCAGGATGTTATTCCATATTTACCAAAATATAATATAATTTTTCATAATATTTATATGCTTTTGTATAATTTTTTATAACATTATTTTTTAATAAAGGAAAATTGATTCAAAAAGTAACACTTCCTTCATAAAATACATTTTTTCATCCCTTGAGATTGTTTCTTCATCACTCAAGATTAATGAATCTTATACCAATTATGCTATTTCATTTTTATGTGGGGAACCCAAAAGTACATAAATGATAATTTTTTTTATGAAATTATAATAAATCCATTTCCATTCCAAGGGTAATTTTAGGTAAATTATTATTATATGTTCTATGTGGGATGCATGACTATGGAAATGTTATGATGTGATAGAGAGCCCAGAATTATATATTGCTCCAATGAATTAGTAAATGAGTTTTATCTCATTAGATAATGTAAGATAATCAAGAAAAGGATTCTATATTGGTTCTCAATTATTATAATTTTTTGATTATGAACTGTTTTTATATGTCAAAATGATGCTAGTTTTGTTAACAAATATTTGTGGTGTTGACCACTATAACACGATGTAACTTTTTATGAATTTCATCTTTCCATGTATTTATGTAAATCTCCCTATCTTGATTTTTATTATGAAACAATGAATTGGTTTGAATTATTATGATCATGATCAACAACTTTATATTGATTCATATACTTATCTATCCTCTAACTAGGCTTTTAGCTCACCCATTTCATTGATTTATATCCTCAGGTGACAATATTTACTCTAGATCACTTGAGGTACACTAAAAAACTAGATAAGAAGCAATTAAATAATCGCTATGATTTATTATAAATTTATTGTATGTTCCAAATTTTTCCAAGACGTTAAACCTTTTAATTCTTTTTTTTAAATAATAATATTTTATATCCTTAAAATGATCTAAAAGTAATGTAAAAAAATTGTGTTAGTATATATATGACCATTACTAGTTATCTATGAGATATATTTGTATGAGTAAAAATTTATTATGAAACCCACTTATTTTTTAAGGGTTATGTAATTATTCAATGATTAATAATTTATGAATCATGTTTCATTTCCATACGTTATGCTATAATAGAATGTTTATGAAACACTTTTATTTTCATGAATTTTGATGTGATGTATTTTTTTATGATGTTTTGGAACATATAAGTATTATTTTTAATATGGTATTGGTGGTAATAAAAATATATAACTCTATAATGCATTAGATAAATATTGATATTTTATTATATTAGAAAGACTAGAATAGAGAGTGAACCTAGTTCAGTACATGATTATATCCATTGTTCTAGTAATGGGAGTACACCATAACATTTATGATTGTTTGGAGAGTAAACCCTATCCATTGTGATAGTATTAGATGTGTTATTCAAATAACCATGAATTGATTTTTTCGTGTTTATGCCATAAAATCATTTCATATATCAATGTTATGTTATTATAGCTCATGCTCTTCAATTCCATTATAATCCATATCCTACAAACATAAATTATTTATTCCGTGACTCAATATTATGATATATGATATAAAAGATATGGTTTTAATATTTCGATATAATTTTATCAAACCCATATGTTCATGTTAAACATATATAATTGTTGAAATCTACCTTACCTACCATTACTGATCATCTGAACTCAACATTTCCCATGTCTCTATTCCCCATGTTATAAACAAATGTATTGAGTATGATATTGATAAGAAGGTTGACACATATGAATAAAATTGTGTGGGAACAATGTAAGTATTTTTTGAAAAATACTTCTATATATGCTAGTTTATAAAGTCACCAAACTGATATGATTCTTAACATTGATCCTCATGTTATAAAATGAATATTAATCCATTAACTAGTGATACATATATATTGGAAGTATGAGTAACATTAAATAAACACTCAAATATCTTCCCAATCCTACTCCCCATGTCCTAGTGGTAATGGTCTCACCCTATGTCCATCTTATGAAGGCTTTAGGTGTAATATAAACAAGGATACATGAAGAAGAAAAAAATGTCCTAACTTCGTTCTCTCTTGTTTAGTTGTTCATCTGCCACATCTGAATATAAAAAATAATACAAATATAAAGAAATAAATATAAAAACATTATTAAATGTTATTATGTTACTAGAATAAAAATTACCTAATTATCATCCGTATAATTTAAAATAATTGTGATACTCATGCATACATGGAGTCTTCTGCCTCTATAATGTGATGTATTTTATTCTTTATCAAAAAATAACATGGATGTTTATATAGATGAACATAATGAATACATATTTAATTTATACCATAATTATTATTTTTAATGATATGTTAGTATTTACCTTATTTTATTTTAATCAATTTTAAAATGAAGTTGCCAGCCATGCATATGTGCAGACTAGAGTCTATATGAGGTGATCTAATTAATTTTTCTTCATGAACTAAAATAGATGGTTATAAAAATTTATATAAATAAAAATATTTTATTTTTGAATTATTTATGTCTTTAGTTTCTGATAACCCGACCATGTTGTAAGGTAGAGAATGTCTGTACTGAATGATACTTGAAACATAGAAAAGTGTGTTCCAAAATATAGATTTTAATGAATATTTATAAGTAAATATGTAATTTTATGTTATAAGGGAATGCTATATCATAATGAAATTTTGAATATGATTTTTATTGATTTATAATATGTTTAAGTATAATTTATTTTAGCTTATAGTTAAAATAAATAAATTTGTCTCATGAAGCAATGATTTATTTCAGAAAGTCACTTTTTATTAGGATTTTTTATGTTTCAATATACATTTGGGGAATTTTATATTAATTAATTACTAAGATAAATATATTTATTATCCACTTTTAATGTATTAGGTTATAATTTATTCTTTAAATTTTCCATCTATTTTGTATTGGAAACCATCAAAATAATTGTTTCAAAAAATCTAACATTTGTTACACATTTTTGTAACGAATAATCCTCTTCCATATCCATGATCTCAAAAATACTTCTGTGTATTTTCTTATTAACCATGAAACTATTAATAATTTTATTTTTATAAAATTGTTTAATTTATATACAAATTTATTAAATGATTCATTTTCCCATTTCTAAAAGAGGACATTTTTGTATTTCATTATAAAATTTGAAAAAAATTATTCTTCAAAACATTTATAGAAAATTATATTTTACATTTATAATGTCTTTATACATAATTAAAATCATTTATAATATATATTGGGTTTAAAAATAATAATTTTTTAGGGAATATTTAGTTTCTAATGATTTTGAAAAGAAAAAGAAATTTAATATTGTTTTTCGAATCATGTTTTTAATTATTTTATAAAACTAATTTTCATCATTCAAAAAATAATATATTAAATGTAATTATTTACTTGGTATATGATAATATTATACAATCATATATATATATATATATATATGTTATAAATAATTACATTATATGGTTATTTTTATAAATATATTTTCTTTCCAATCTATCAATTATTATATGATTAAATAAAGAATGTTTTTATGATTAATAGAAAAACTATATATGGATTCCATTATGTTATGGGTGGCCCTTGAATTATATATACATCTAATTAATTATTAAAATTTTGATATATCATTAGATAATATGAATGAGAATGTGGGTGAACCCAATCCACTATGGGACTCTATCAATGATGTTTATAGGAAAGTGTAGTGAACACAATACATTATAATAATTCTTCCATAATGTTTAGGAGAATGGGTAGTGAACCCAATCCACAAAGAGAATCTGTTCAATATTATATGATTTTATGAAATCCTTACTATGGAAATTACATTATATTGTTATCTATATTCCAAAAAAATTATATCATATACTTGTGATGTGTTCACATGAGCCATGATTAATTTTTGATGATTATAGAATCTTATGATCCCTATAATGTTTTATAAAAAATAATTATTACACGAATAAGAATTTTAGTTCCGTTACTCTTTTTCATTATTTTTTAATTTATTATGTAACATCCTAATATGTTTAAGGGAACACTATATTTAATAGCATATACAACAAGAAGAAAAATTTCTAAAAGAAGCACAAAATATTATTATTTAAACAAGATTATTATAAACTATATGTTGAATTAGACGTATGAATATGTGGAAACACATTATTTAATGTGAACAAGTTTCTTACTCAGTATAATTGTATTTATTAATCGATATGTAATAAGAACCCAATTTTCCAGTAAAGTCATTTTATTTTTAAAAATTATAACTTCTTTCCAATGATTTATATTATTTTCTTAACATAATATTGGAAATAATTTTAGAAAATATTGAGATGGTAAAAAAGGATATTTTTTTTAAATTCATCTAATGAAATTTATCTTTGGGTGACATTTGGGGTTTTTTCAAAATAGATTGATTTTTCAATGAAAAGTGATAAAATATGATATTCATGAAACAGTCATTTCATTTCATTTAAAAGTTCAAATTTTCTTTAAATTTTATATCAATGTTACATAAATATTATTTAGTTATATCTCATATTAATAATTAAATATTAATAATCATTATTCCTTATTTATGATTAGGTTAAAATTTGTTCTTATAGATAATTTTTCAATAAAAACTAATTTTAGTTCTGTTTTATGAATCGATATTAAAATTTATTTCTAAAACATATTGGAATTGATTTCTGAAAAATGGATTCCATTTTTTAAATAAGGGGTAGAAAATTTTGTAATTTTTACTTTTTCAGTATGAATAGTACCATTAAAAAAAATTAACCTTGGTATGCGTAAGTCAATATATTAAGGTTAAAAATAATTTCTTGTGGCCTAAAACTCTTTATAACAATTGTCATTATTTTATTTTTATGTGTGTTTAGAATTTGATAATACAATATTTAAAAATTTTGAAATTTCAAGACACTTTCCCTATATTATAGAATTTATATAATTTAATGTAAATATAATATCAAAACTATCACTCTATTTTTCTAAATATCAATAATATTTTGTGAAAGGGATAAATGATTTTGGTTATCTTCGGTAATTATATTTACAAAGAATTTTATCAGTTTTATTTATTTTTAAAGTAATAGATTAAATAAATACATTAAACACCAGCACAATGTCGACATAGTGCCTATGCGAATAGTAAAAAAATTTGATAAATAGTTTGAAAAACACTCAATGAAAAAATTTTAAGTGATTTTTTATTATTCAAAAAATTTATACATAAAAATTACTTATTATGGTATTTTAATGGAATATATTCAAATTCTATTGATATCATGATTTTTTCAAATTCATATTAAATGAATTATTTCAAAAATGAAAATCATGATATTTTATAATAATCAATATCTCATTAGAATATTGAAAATTCATAAACATCCTATATTCTTCTAAGTGAAAGTGATATGATTTCAAATATCATCTATGGTCCATTTATGGGTTAATATTTCTTTTATTGTATCTTTCATGACCCCAAAATAGTAAAACATGTAGTTATGGATGTAGTCATCCCAAATGGATAATTTGAGATTAAAACCAAGGGATATAGGTAAAAAACTATTCTAAAAAATAACAAATTTTAATTTAAGATAGGATTTAGAACCCTGTAAATCATATATTGTATATATAACATTTTGGAGAAACGTTTCGAGGAAAATGTATTCCCAATAGTTAAAAACATTATTTAATTCCATGATAGAACCCCCCCTCTCTTATATAAGGGTATCACCACTCCTCTTTTTTTCACAATACAAAAGTAGTTTATATCATAAAATAACTACTGAAATAACATCATTACATCCCTATAGTTATCCTTGGGATCCTTTTTTATTATATAACAATACTCAGAAGGATTTAGTTTAATCCAAAAGAGGATCTCCAATGAATATGTATTGTTTTTAACTAAGGATTTCTGTTTTATTTATTCTTATACATTCATTAAAAAATTTCCAAAATAGATTAAATATTAAAAATACTATATTATGTATAATGATATATTATTATGTTAACAACATATTTTATATATGTCTCCTCTTCCATCATAATGAATAAATTTTTTCTTTCATATGTACAATGGACTACCGCATCATGAACCAATGTACCTCATTTTCCATGAATGAATCTCATGTATTTTCATATTGATGGATTTAATTTATATATATTATCTTAATGAAATATTTGTCATTATTTAATAATAATATATCATCTAATTTATCAACATTAAATTCATTGATTAATGATAACGTCATTCACAGGTATGTGTGAACTAAATCCTCCATGATGTGATGAGATTACTTTTTCATTCATAACATCATATGGATGCTATATATATGTTTAAACAAAGAAATAATATCAAATTTTTTATGTAACTATTATTATATAATGATTAAATAACATTTTCCTTCTTTCTATCCTTATCATTGTAAAATGGAAATGTTACACTTGTCTATATACAACATACTATATCCAAGAATTTTATATAGTTCATTATTCATATATTTCATTAAATATTGGTTCTAATAGAATATTTAGTTTATAATAATAATAATTATATCATGATCATTATTTTGTAGATGATGGGATAATGACTATATTTACCATAGTCAATATACTAAAGTCAATTTTGAAATATGAGTTTAATATAATACAATTGTATGACATGAGCATAGATGATTTACTAATAGAATAGAAATAAGTAATAAATAATATAATGTTAAAAATATTTCAATGGTGCTTAAACATGTAAAAAATTATAATAAGTTCATTATTTCATAATATAATTTTTTTTCTGTGATGTGTTATACTTGATGTAAGATTCACCTTGACATAAAAATTATTTTTAAATAATATAACGAATTATTTTCTATATATTATTATACAATGTAAATAATGTTTAAAATTATTCCACTAATGTATATATATATATATAAATTAATTATTAGGAAAATTTTATCTCTATTTTTTAATTTATTTTGATAACTTTCAAAATGAATTTGTTTTATTATATTATATAGAATGTTTTGACCTAACATACCCAAAGAAAAAAATAATTGTTTTATTTTAACATATATGATGTCAACATTCATTCCTAAAACCATAAAAAGTATTTTATGTTTTAAATTAAATAAAAATCATGTTTTCTTTAAAGAAAACATCATGTTACATTTTATAAAGGTAATTGGTTTTGATGATTTGGATAAAAAATGAAAGGGTAATTATATATTCATATGAATAAAAAATATTATTCATTATATGGAATAAGGGAATTATATATGAGATATACATTAACCTTATACGTTTTATATTATGTGTGATCCCCATTATAGGACTCCAAGGGGAAATTTTACTAATATTAATAGGAATGAAGGAGAGGGTTAACCATGGTTTTTTCTCCTATGAATTTAATAATGATCGAGTTATTTCTTATATGATTTTATCACGGGTAGTAATTAATATTCTATATATTAACAACAAGGGGTTTATTGTTTTCATTATATTGGCTTCATTGATTTTCATAGTAAAAAATTTGTGTGTTTTTATTTAGGTAATGATTTATTTTACATTATTAAAGAATACATTTATAATGGAAAAATATTAATAGTCTATCATGTTTTTCAATGGACTAAGAAATATCATGTTTTGTGTCACTTACTACAATTTTTCTAACAATTCCAAATTTATTATGGGTTTTTAGAGCGTTTAAGTATTGGTTATAAGAAGGAAAGGTTTATTAATTTTATGGAAAGAAAATATGTTTTTTTAAATTTTTTTATATTTTGTAAAATATGTATAATGAGAAGAAGTTCCTAAATTGAAATATATGGGTTTTACGTTAGTGTTCTGGCCTAATTCTCTAAACATCAGACATAAAAGATATTTCGAAATTCCGGAATGATATTAATTTCTAACTAAAATATATTATTTATTTTTTAAAGAAGGTTCTTTATAGTTTTTATAAGAGAAAAGTTATACATAACATTAGATAGTTGAATGTTATTTTAGAAGAAGTTCAAAGTCCTTTATAACTAAATGGGTAATTATGATAAAATGAATTAAAATTGTGTTGGATACAAAGAAATTGTTCATTAAAGGATGAAAAGGTTATGGAAGTATCATTACATTTCAGCACATAAGACTATTTATTATTATCTATTTGATACAGGGACACTATACTTTTTTGTAAATGAATAGATCTATATTAGACAAAGTAATAAATGTTATAAATAACATTTTGGTGGTTCTATAAATAATAATCAAAATGGAATTAGATTTGTAGTAAAATTTATTTTGGTTATTATTATAAAAATATATAATTACGTGATTATGAACACGATGCTTGGTGAGCTTACTAGTGAATCAAATATAAAAAATTAAAATAATGGAATCTCATATGACATAGATCAAAAAAGAAAACATAATTTAACCTACCATGTTTTATTAATATGGGATGACTCACCAATTAAAATGGATTAAAATAATAAAAAAAATTTCTATAGAAAAGGAATGAATAAAGAAAAAATAACTGTGCAAAAAAAGAATAGTTTGATTAATAGTAACAAATGGATTAAAGTGATTCCCATGGGATAAAATTATTGTTTTAAATATAATGAGTAGAAATATAATGAAAACATATTTAATGGGAGGATATATCAGGATGAAGATAAACATGATCAAATAGATTATCATTTCTAAATTACAAATTTCATAATACATGATGATGTGGAAAATATGAATGAAATATAAATGGAATAGAGTATATTTTAAATTAAATTTTTACATTGATTAATTTTTGTATGTGATTTAAATATTTTATTATAGGATGGTTGTAATAAAAAAAATTGAAAAATATATTTAACTGATTATGAGGAATATTGAATGACTGGGGTGTCTATATATAGGGATTCCCGAATTATGATTTATGTATGATATTACATTTAAAATAATTTTGAATATTCTGATGTTTAATGCGGTGATTGTATCTTAGAAACTGTTATTAGGTCTTAATTGTCGTTTTGGTTATATTTTTCCTTTAATATGAAGTTGTGATTTAATTAAGTGTTATTTTATAATTAATTCATTTATAATTTTTGGGAAATATTTTTAATGGAATTGATAAAATTTAAGGATCTTGTGATCTATGATATTAAAGATGTTATGTTTTATATAATATGAGAACATATGTTTTATCCTATTGATAACCATGATATTGAAATGTGACTTAGTTATTAAGTGATTAATTTTATGTTTAAATAATATCACAATAATTATGAGGAACATTATATGAATAAGGTAAATATTATATTATATCATTTTTATTGCACAATAAATGTTTAGTTATTTTTATGAAGATAAATAGATTTTTAGCATGGCTTTATGGTGATTTGAGTTATTTATGGAAATGATTATAATATTTTGGATATTATCTTATTTGGGTACATAAACTTTTGGGTGTATGACTTTATGAGTAGATTATATAATCTGGAGATAAATGTTAAACTTCTCTTCGAAGAATATGCGATCTGAATACATTCATATATGGGTTTTAATATTAGTCAAAAAATATTAATGAATATTTATGATATTATATATCAAATTATATAATATAAAATTTTGGTGTTATTTATTAGGATTTGGAGATTAATTTTGTCTTTCATTATAGGAAAGTTTACTCTTTTAGGAATTTACTTGTGCTAACAATATTTTCTTAAAATATTAATACATATATAATGAGTAGCCTTGTATAATTTTATTGTTTATTTTTAATATGAATGTAGTTTACATTTCAAATTTATAAATAAAAACTTCATCTTGAAGAATGATATTTTTGAGTAAAATATGATATTACTATAGAAATTTATTAATGGGAGAAATTATACATTTCAAGTAAGAATATTTCACCTTGATCATAGTATATTTGATAATGAAAATTTTTCAACATTAAGAAAAGTGTCTTAAAATTGAAATTTAAAATTATTTCCTCTATTTTGGATGAATTAATGGGACTTCCCACAAATCAGTGATTTATAATTTTATTATCAATAACAATATCTTTAACATTTAATTTCTTGGGGTCAATGTTCTCTATCAAAACCCATCATTATTTGGGCATTTAATTTTTATTCGATGACTATATTTCCACATCCCAATAATTTACTCCTATTTATAATCCAAGTAATCTGTTATTCCACATGACTTATATATTTACCTTTTTCACTTTTTATGATGATTTATTATGAACCATCTTCATGATGTGAGTTCTCAACAAAAGAATTTTTAAATACCAAAACCTTACTGAAACCAGGTTCAAATTGAGAGGATGAGGTGCATTAAATTTTTGGGGAACGTAATGCCGAAATATTTTTAAGGGAACACCATATTCTATAGTGTATACAAAATGAAATATGATTCCTAAATATACATCAAAATATTATTTTTTAAATATTAATTTTATAATTTCACTATAAATGGACTTGTAAAAATGATATTAACCAGAATATGAAATTCATATAAATATCATACTCAATAAAAATGTATTTATTAATTCATTATAAATAGTAACTCAATATTTATGAAAAATATTTTTATTCCTAATGAATAATAATTTTTTCAAAATGTTTTTATTGAATATTATAATTAATTTCTATAAATTTATGAAGTTTTTTTTGAAAATGATATCATTTTGGACATATTTTATAAAGATTACATAAGTGTGTTAATTGGAGTAGTCTAGGAAGGCATTGCTGGTTTAGGATCAATCCTTGAAAAAATGACAAAAAATCTATCTATGGAGTTTGTTTCATTTATCTCTCCCTCAAGGAATGGAGAGGCCTCATAAAGGCCCTGACCACATGGAGATAAGATGTCGAGGTCCTTGATGAATTTACCAATGGCATCAGTTCTCATTCCTGAACATGTGAAGGAATGATGGAATCCTCCAGGCAATGACATCCACGAGTAACAAATCACCTCATGATTGCATGGAGGGTTGATGGTAACCTACTCAAACATAAAAGTTGAAATTTAAAATACACAACGCATCATGATTCTCATAAATCATTGTGTATGCATAAAATTTTTAGGAATCCCATTATCTATAAATATCAAATTCAATCAAAATTTTTTGTAACAGAAAATGAACATTCAACTTCTAAAAAACACAACCTATTCGAAAACCACATAATCTACATGAACAAAAGGGAATATGGATCACCATAAATATCAAATCATCATAAAATCACTTACACTTTGTTCATAAAATAATCCACCTAATTTTTATATGCCTTTCATGAAGTATTATTCCATTCACCAAAGAATAATTCATGTTGAGGCACATCAGATTTGGTGGAACATTCAGACAATTCAATGCACTCCACCCCTAAATATGGACTTCAATTTGAGTTAGGGTAACCCTATTTCTGGAAGAATTCCCATTAAAAAATACCTAACCTCTAAGGGGAACATTAAATTCATGAATAACCTCTTTGTAAGTCCCCAAAACATCATGAATTATATCTTCTATTTCTCTTTATGTTTCCCCCTTCTGCTAACACCCCTTCACTGTGGTCATATTTCTAGGTCCCCCACACTAATCTAGGACTAGTTCTGATACACCTCGAGTCATCAATACATGTTCAACCCAATATTATGTCAACCTAATTTACTCAAGTGTGTTTCGAGCCACCAAACATCCTATTTATTTCTAGAATAAAAACGTTTACACTAGTACCATGTATATATAGGGACTTTAATTCCAACCACATGATTGGAAAATCCTAAATGTAGATTCCATCATTGTGCCCCATCAAATGGTGCATGAGTGGTGGTCACATAAGCCTAATATGTGGGGAGTGAGTCCACTGCCTTTTGATATAAAACAAACTATTTAAAATCCAAATAATTCTATGATAAACTACATAACTCTTTCCTCGAAGCATGATGTAAAAATATATTGTTACCTTGTTTAATGAACACATGATTACCCATGTACAATCATCATGGGATGTCCTTCTCTCCCACTGCGATCCATATTACATCCCACCAAGGAATATTTATTGTGTATCCCCTCACTATTCATCCCCACCACGTGATGATCCTAAACCAACAATAAGCATCATTGTGTAACTCTTTTATGATTCCCCCAAGTGAAATCCTCAAATTATAGGAAGATTCTAGATGTAATCCCCACACCATCCCTCATTATCGCTCCATTCACGACATGATCATCCTTACCAAATTATTTTGAACTGTATTTCACAATATAGTAACTTTTCTAAAATGTTATGAATAAAAGTACATGAGTTTTCATCCCTTCCATCTAAATAGGGTATGAAGAATTCCTCCTTGAGATTTAGTACAAACAATAGTAGACTATCCAGGTGTTCCCTTATAGGGACACACATCTCAAATATTCATCCATGGGGCATTTTGATCCCTTGGTAAACTGTCCAGGTGTTCCCTCTAAGGGAATAACTTCCTAGATCTGCCTCTGTGGGGCATTCATGTCCATTATTAAACAATCTAGGTGTTCCCTCTTAGGTAATAACTTTATATATCCTCCTCACATGACATTTGGATCAATTGGTTAACTATCCATGTGTTCCATCATAGGGAACAACCTCCCAGATCTTCCTCACATGGTGTTTTAATCCATCATTAGTCAACCCCAGTGTGGCATATTCACTCCTAGTGATACACTACACATATCTAATGTAGTTTTTCATTCTAATCCACAATAATATATGATCATCCATACGGTTTTCTATCCCACTATTAAATTATCTTGGCATTCCCTCCTAGGGATATACATCCTTGATCTGCCTCCATGGTGTGTTCTGATCCATCCGTAAACCCTGGATTCCCCCTAAGGATATACCACCTCAATTTTTATCATAAATTGTTTTGATATGTATTTATTGGATGTATAACATTATAAATAACCCAAATTATTGACCCTATTCAATAAACATGGGATTCATGTGGTAGAAATCTATAGAAGGGTTATACATATGGCATGAATTACCACATGATTGATATAGGATGTCGTTGGCTCCGCACCTAGGATCCCTCTTAAGATATTGCCTCATAAGATTACTATTTTAAGGGGGCCAATGTACCTATTGTATAGACATTCCTAGAGACACCCAACATGAATAATTTCCTCAAAAAATGTTTCTTTCCAATTATGATAGATTCAATTCAATTAACTAACACCCACATAGTGATGGAACTTCAAATAACTTCCAAAATCACAATTTAATCAATGAGGGAGACCTATACTTTTCAACAATCTCCACGGAGGAATCTATTAAAGAAGGAATTGATATCCCATCCACCCATTTCCATTACAAAGTTGACATCATCAACGAATGTGATGAAATACACCCACTTTTGGAAAGTGGGAATATAGCTGAACTAAAATCTCATGCACTTTATTGATGAACATGCATTCCTCGATGAAAGTGTCAAAATATTAAATGGTGATCTGAAACTAAAATTATTCTTTTTCAAAAATGGATATTAGTTGTGTTGTAAACCATTTTTTGGATTGGACTCCAATGTTTCTCGCATTGGGGGTCACCATGAAATTGGTGAACCCAACATGAAATATAATATCCTTTATCAATTGTAATTATTAGTGTTTGGGGAATCATGAAATTATCATTTCACTAGATTTAGATATATGGTTCCTGGTCTTACCAAGATAATGGTGGGCCCATCATGATACTCAATATCACATTGGGGAAGTAAGCATTATCAATCCTCATTCTTTGACATTCTTAACAAATATACCACTATTTATTTAGAAGATTAAATTACATTGGGGGATTGGGAATAAAGTTTATTATTCCTATAAATATAGATGAATAAATTTTCCTTATAAGACTCATGCTATAAAAATAATAATCTCATCACCCACATGAATCCGGATAAGAGGAACGCTGAAGAAAAAGTCCTTCAATACACCTCTTTAACCATTAATTACACATTTACTTTTACTATAGGGTTCCTAGACCCCATATCACAATATATCATAAACAAATGGAGGGTGAACAACACCCCCGTGTACTAGTATATGTAAAAGTGTGTCATTATGAAAAGGTACATACCCCACTAAACCTAGAGGCATCAACACATCATTGACACCACTGCTCCCAAGGGACATGGATGGGGTAAACACACCCCCATTAAAACAATTAACCATATAGAGACCCTCTCCCAAGAGAACTGTGATGATTTGATCCCATATTCTATGAAGGTGGGAGAAGTCCACATCATGCCGGTCATGAATACTCCCAAAGAGCCACCACGTATGGCTCCCACAGGGACTTGTTAGAGCCATTAATGAACTATTACTCATGATGAAGATCAAGTGTACTTTACCCCTACTCCACCATACCTAATCCATGTTCCATGATTCTATTGTCAGGGGACTCCCCTAGAATTTTCTAAATAAGGGTCCTCTTGAACATATCATGTATCCCCTTCCACCATCATGGAATCCCTATAGGTATATGTAAGAGGAGCACAAGGATCCATCAGTGATCAATTGGGATTGATATAGTAGACACATCATAGGAAGAATAGGTTGACCCTATCATTCATTAGTACCACTGGATAATGTTTTGGGACATCCTGTGATAAGGAGACTCAGTGTGGTAGTTCTCTATACACCATCATCTAATAAATTAGAGATCCTACCCTTTATTCCAACAGCCATTATGGAGGGCTACCTCATGTTGTCAACATCCAAAGAGGAGATCATCCCTGCTCCACCACCAATGTAGGCAGAGTTCGTCTTTCATTCATCAAAATCCAAAAAGGAGTTCCTCTAAGATCTTTTGAAAAAAGTATTAGGGAGATCCCAGGACCACCTCTCCACAACATAGAGGTCCTCCTCATATTCCGACCAACCAGAGTTGAGGTCCTCCATACTCTGTTATCAGTAAAAGTGGACTTCCACCCCATGTTACAACAATCCAATGTGAAGGTCCTAACCATATTGAAAACAATCAAAGTGGAGGTTCTCCCGGCTCTAACGAAAATCAACATGGGGGCACAAAATATATCCCAACCACCCAATGTGAACGTTTTCCCCATGTTACCAAAAAATCACACTGAGGTCATCCTATTTCCAAATAGGTACCATACCATAAAGAACTGTCATGTAACAACTATAGAACTTCCATTTAATTGATATATAAATGGACTTTATCAGTGCTATAAATTTTTTGACTACATGAGTGAGGGAAAATCCTTATACTTTATTAGCATTGAAAAATTGCTGATAAAGGAACCATTTATTGGCACTCAAATTTAGATCCACTAAAGGAATAATTTATATGTGCTTATAAAAGTGGTGACAAAGTGACCTTTATCAGTGCTTATAGAAGTGCTAATAAAGATTTCATTTATCCACACTAATAAAAGAACAGTTAAAGGAACTTTTATCAGCACTTATAAAATAACATAATATGACATTTTCTCATAACGTTTAAAATCACTAATAAAGGTTTCATATATCAGTTCTTTTAAAAGCACTGATAATGGGCCATATTGTAGTATGCTATAACAGCGCACTATAACACCACAACATTGTGATGTAACAGCACACCACAACACCATAAATACACCATATATCAATGAAAATAAGTACCAATAAAGAATTTAAATAAAATGAATTTTACATTACAAACTCAAGAAAAATTACTATATTATAATATCTCAAACATTGGTTTATTTAATTACATAAATTAAAATTTTTCATACATTAAAAAATATCAATGTTCCATTATCTATTAATCTTAACCTGACTCATGATATTTCCAAAAAAACTAACATTTCTTGAAAAAAATTCACCTTTATAAGAAGGAAATTATCATATTAATAATAAAATAATAAAATATTTTAATAGAATGTATTTATTTTACAAAAATTGCTGTAAATTATAAATAAAAAGATGCACTTTGAGTCATACCAATCACACCATGAATTAAACTGAGGTGAGTTTGATTTAAACAAGTCCTAAATGTCTTGTGGACCGTTTTCTAAAAGTATCAAAACAATATGAATTTGTTTTCTCTATTTTGAGTACGCTAATTTACTTTTATACTAAAATGTAATTTTAGATTGGAAACAATACATTTGATTCATTTTGATCACATATTCTATCTGTTTGACATGAAATAGATTTTCTAATGATACAAATAACGTATGAATAATTGTTCTAAAATATCATGAAACTCTGAGCATGTTGATCAGTTTTAAGTGAGTGACAATTTTTGAACAAAAATGTCAATTTTAAACTCATAAAGGAAGCATTGAATCACAATGGGAACATCATATATCGGATTATGGTCAAACAGATTCCAACACATTAGAAATGACTTATGGATCATTTTTATAATGTATCAAAATAAAAAGAATGAATTTTATCATATTTGAGAAGGATATTTATCCATTTAAGTATAATTGAAGAAACTTTTAAATAAAAAGTCTAACCATTAGTTAAATATGTCACTCCATTCATCAAATTGAGGTGTGGATGATTCCTAAAAATAAAAATAAAAGTTATGGATCATTTTCCTAATATTTTTGAACCACTTGAATGTGTTTCATCTATTTTGATGATGTCACATGTCTCTATTACTAAAATGTCCTTTTAAAATTGAAACAACCACATTGACTCATACATATCACATTACAGATCATATTATGGTGCAGTTGATTACTATACCAAAAAATGATGTTTGGAACTTTTTCCTAAAATATTTGAACATTGTGAATGATTTATCTCGTATTTTCAGTAAGTTAGTAGGTATTTTAACTAAAATTGACATCTATTTGAAATAAAAAACACAAATTTGGAGTCATACCGATCACAATATGTGTTAGATTTAGTTAAAGATTATTCATGGATGTCTCAAATCATGTTTGGAACTTTTACTAAAATATCAAAACATTCTGAATGTTTCTCTTCAGTTTCGAATAGTCCAAATAGTATATTAAAGAAAATTATGTCAATATTAAATAAATAAAAAATTATATTCAAACCGATCGCACTGTGCAACATATTGTTGGGAGGATTTTCCCCATATGTACCTAAAGTCTTATGGATCATTTTCTTAAAGTATCAAAGTAATATAAATTTGTTTTCTTGGATTTTAATACGTAATATGTGCTTTTTACTAAAATTTAATATTAAAATTGAAACACATAATTTGACTCATACATATCACTTCATGTATTATTTTGTGGTGAGACCAATTTCTAGACATCACAAATGATTTGTGAATTGATTTTATAAATTATTAAAAAATATATGTAAATATTTTCTTGGTTTTCACTGAGTTATACTTTTCAAATTCAATTGTCGATTTTAAATTCATAATGGACAAATTGAGTCATATCAGTCATATCATGAATCAGATTGAGGTGAGGCCAATTCTTACACATTAAAAATTACATATGGATCGTTGTACTAATGTATCAAAATGATTTGATTCTGTCTAATCTGTTTTTAGTATGGAAATTTTCTTTTTAAAAAAATTAATGTCAATTTAGATAGAAAGAAGTAATTGGAATCATACAGTTCACATTGTGTGTCATAATGTGGTTTGGATTATTTCTAAACAAAAAAATTCTTAAAACTATAATAACTATCAATGTTACCACAATTTTTATTGAATTTATTAGTTGAATTACCAAAACTGCTTGAGAAGATTTGATCAAACCACATAAACTAAAAAAAACCACCGGTATAAGAAAACAATTATTATGAGTAATAATAAAAATAAATAAATTAAAATAGGTATCTAGTAATCATTAATTCTATGGAAAATTATTTTACTATGAAAATATAAATATTACCTCCATGATTCTGAAATGGAGGGATCTTTGAGTAATGTTATAAACGTCAACAACATAGGTGTGAAGGGTATTGAGGGAGAATATGTTTGTAGATATTTTTCTATAGAAAGGAATGAATGATGGATATACCTTCATACTGAAACAAAATAATCCATCTATATAAGAAAAAAAATATTATGTGACAAATAAAAAAATAATCATTAATATGAAACAATAAACTCATTATCTGGAAAATGATTTTACATTGAAAACATAAAGACTACCTCTGTTAATTAGAAAAGGAATCATCTTGAAAATTCCTATAAAGGAAGTGGAGGGAACTAGAAATAAAGTAATAAATGAACCACTGTAAGGGTTAAGAGGTTTTGAGGGGAATAATTCTATGGAAGTATTGGTGCATGAAGGCATGAAAGATATACAGACCCCCCAAAATCAATCAAAATAATCCACGTTTATAAAGAAAACAATTATTATGTTGGTAATACAAAAATGAAATAGATTAAACATAAATATGAAAATATATATTAACTTAATGGACAATTGTTTTAGTTTGAAAACGTCAATATTACCTCTATAATTGATCATTGGTGGCATCGTTTCTCTTTCTATATAGGCAGTGGATAGAACATGAATGAACGAGATTAATGCACTACTTTTGGGCGAGATTGTTTTGAGGGAGAATAATTAAGTGGACGTTTTGGTGAAGAATGGTATGAAATTAGGGTAGAGCTCCCCTAATCGAATAAAATAATCCAACTATATAATAAATATTTTATTATGTGATTAATACTAAAAATAAAAAAATAAAAAAATATGAATCATTACCTAAATTATATGGATAATTATTTTACTAAATAAAAATCAAGATCACCCTTATGATTGAGCAGATATAAGGTCATTTATTTGTATAAAAAGGCATGAAACATGGATACAGATCATCTAAAATAAGTTAACACTACATGGAATGATGATGATTAAAACAACATCCCATTATATTTCTTTTGTAAAATAGAAAAAGTATATTGTAACATTACATTAACATCCTTCCAAAGGGTTTCCTTCATTGTAGTTTGGTCTTCTGAGGGATATTTAACATAATAATCTGAATAATACCTTGTCAGTAATATTATCCATACATTTACCATTGATTATGCTAATATAGTAGACAATATAAAACATTATGAGTAAAAAAATAATTTTTTAAAAAATTAATTTAAATTATCATTGAACCCTCTTTCTTATTTAATCATTTAATGGATTTGGTTCCTCTATAGAGAATCCAAATCCCCTCTTTGTGGTCCCCTCTAATGTTCACGACATTTTTTACATTAGGACAAGCATGAAATGATTCTGATGTCCCAATGAAATGGTCAACCTTGATTGAATATTCATCAAACTAAACAATTTTTTAGTCACTAGAAGGCCAATTGACAAATTCTTATTGTAGGATCAATGAAATAAAATACATTCACTACATGTAATTCCATTATGAATGAATTTCATTTTTCCCCTTCCACAACAAAAATCACATTTAGAAATCCCATTTCATAAACATCCACTCAATTGATATTATCATCTAATTCGCAACGGTAATGTGGGATGGGAATTTTTGTATAATCCAACTCATATATATTTTTTATATGGATAAAATATGACATATTTGAATAAATTTTATTTATATCCTTGTAACCAGATATTCGCATCGCTTCATCCATAAGCATAACAACACATTTTTCATTGTACTGTAATAATCGTGTTATTTTGGAATAGAATGTATAACCATAGATTAAAAAACTAGTGTAATATAGAAAATTTTAATTCAACCCTCTAGTTATCCATAGATATCATTAAGCAGTTGAATTCAAAATTTCAGATAACTCCATATAAATTTGATCTTAGAATCATCGTATTAATTCTTGATTATTTGCATCTTATATCCATACCTTATCCCTTGATGGATTAATATATCTATAAATTTCATTTTTTGTTCAATCTTTGGAACAATATCTTTAATATTATGTAATATGTAAATATGTTCTTTCTCCAGATCTTTCAAGGTAATTGTAACAACATATCTTTTAGATGTTCTATCTCAAAAAAGTCATTCATTTTGACAAGACATTGGGAGACTGATGCTTTCAACATCTGATTGGTAATCAGTATAAAAATCAATACCTTATTCAACTACATATAATTCCACAGTACATACTTATTGACAAATTCGATTCATGACATACCCTTTCAAAATTTTCATATACCGTTAAATGGGATACATTCATCTATAATGGACATGACCACAAAGATGAACCTATATAACTTGTTGATCCTTATGGGTACCATAATATCAAACAATGATAGTGGGAATAATATCTCTAATTTTCATAATATGACTGCAATCTCCTTATTCATGAGGGGATTCTTCACCAGGTCTACAAAATTACTATATATGGCATTAAAATAGAAGCAGAGTTTGGTTAATTTCTTTCAAACATTTTGAGGCTAAATGCAATGGAAGGAAACGTAAATTAAATATTTCATCAAAACATGAAAGTCATGTGATTTTGGTAATTGTACCATCAAATTAGAAATTAACATGACATTCTTGATATTGGATGAATACCCTTGTGGATCTTCTACACTAGAAAAGAAAATAAAAAATAGAAATCATTTCATTTCTAGATAGAATTTAAGATTATTTAAGGAAAAAAGTATGTCTTTTACCCTTTACAAGTGAAAAATTTACCCTTATCCACATTTCAATTAAGTTTATCCTATCTTTGATTCCATCTTTCTTTATTATAGGAACATTTTGTATTATTCTAATAACAATATCAAATACATTTTTCTATACATGCATGAATTCAAGTGAATGTTTGACATACAGATAATTAAAATATGGTAATTCAAGGAAAATTGATCTCTTTTTTCCAATATGATTTCATAAGGTTTTTTGAAAATCGTTTACTGATAACAGTGTTAAATTCTTTTCTTTATTTATAGTTGATCTTCCATTACTAGATATGACATTTTACCTTGTTCGATATTCTCATTGAATGCTATAATACAAGATTTGTATTTATGTCGTGAAGGTAAATATTTCTATTGTCCCAAGCAGACATATTTCAAGGAAAGTTTCAACCAAATTGAATATGGATGTTTTTTCACAAAAGGGACACCCCAAAATTTTATTGACGATATAGAATGATAAATTTCTATAAGAAGGGAATTCATTTATCATTCCATAAAACATGGACCTCAATGTAAATTCCTCAATTCTATGTGTAGCAGACATTGTAACAGATGTATTCCACATCAATTTCAGATCTTCGATCAATGGAGCTAGATAGACAACAATATCATTACCAGGTTTCTTTGGTCAAGATATTATAATAGAAAAATTAATGTATTTTTTCTTCATTCCTAACCATAGTAGGATGAAATAATTTACCAACATGACGGGCCATTTACTATGAGTAATACTTTTTACAAAAAGTGTATTTATTCCATCAGCAGTCAATGAAAGATTAATGTTTCTTGGATAATCTCTAAATTTCGGAAACCCATAATCAATTTTCTTCCAATGAAGAGAATATACATGATGACATAGGTTCCCATTATTAATTCTTCATATGAATTCTATGTTAATTATCTTGTAGATTAAAGACATCCATATAGCCTTCTAAACCATTGAATGATAGGAATGTACCATACATATTTTCAAGTACTTGATTAATTTTTATTGTATCAGTCTATACCACACATAGGGACTTTTATGAGTGATAGTGGTCTTTAAAAAACAATATGATTTTTTAAAACAATGTATTTTTTAGAGATCATACCCATTGAATGTAATATTCCTTTATCATCATATGTTCGGCATGGTAGATCATTTTCTTCTTGTATCATATATTTCATAAGATCACATAGTTAAATGAAGATGTTTTCACTCCATCAATCTCCTAGTTTCAAATTATATAACTTTAACACAGCTGAAGATGTTGTGTATTTAGTATAACCAGTATACAATGGTTTAATGGAAAAACTGTTTAACTCCTCAAACATATTTGGAAAATCATTAGTGTCTTCTGCAATATCCATTTTCATTTCTTCCAAGTGATATATACCATATTTAACAAATGTATTCATTACAAATGATTCATAAACCATATTATCATTGCAATTGATGCACACATTCAAATTTTCCCTGTGTTTAGTCCAATATTTTTAGCTTTAATCTATTCCATGAAAAATCAATTGTTCTTCTAACTCTTCCAAACAATGTTTTCTTATATAACAACAATGTAAACACAAATATAGTATTTTATAATTGTTTCATGCTGGTTCTATTGAAAACATGATGAGATATTTGACTCCATCATCATATTCATTTTGTAAAAAAAATTTATGCATCTCTTTCTGGATTATATACATCCTATTATATTCATAAATGATTAATTATATACATTATATAAATAAATACATAAAATATATTTATTTTCAAAACAAAAGGACATTAATTATATATCAAAATGGTAGAATGGAAATGATAATTAATATTATTAACATTTATTTTTTAAATGTTACTTAGTCCAATAATAACTAATTATAAATACATTATAAAAAATTTATACATACAATATTTTTAAGTAATATTAAATTCTCAAAATACATTTGGAAAAAATTATATAATCATATACTAAATCATATTATTATGTTTATTACTGATAATTAGAAATATTATATTGTTACTCAAAATGTATTTAATGATATATATTATATTATAATCAGTGACATTGTTTAAATCTATATCATTCCTCATAACTCGTGTGCCTTGAAATGAAATATATAATCCATGATTATCTGTTACATTTTATGATATCTTAAAAGAAACATAAAAAGTTAAAATTAAATACTACACATATTTTAAAATATTTATCGATATAATAAACATGAATTGATTGTCTATTTTGAGGCATGAAACTAGTTTATTCTATCACAAAATATATTGTAATTAGACATATAGAATGATATGATATTCCAAACCTAATGAAACAAAATTGTTACTTATGTTAAAATTTCTTATATCATATTTCGTGATGATATTATTTTTTATGATATCCTAATTAATAATTATTTCCCATGAAATAAATTACACCAATTCGTTCAACTGGAGTTATGATGAACATTATTTCATCATTTTGTATCTAATTTCAAGAATCATTTGATTCATTGAATTTATATTATACAAAAGATAATTTTTAGTAGATTGAATAAAACTTATGTTGGTAGTGGAAGATTACATGAATCTAGGACCTATGATATCCATGTTGTGAAAAAATCACCATATAAATATAAAATTTAAGAACATGGATACCGTACACATATAATGGTCACAACGCTTAATTTTAGTCACAACATTTGATGAATATCCCTATGATGTAGCTAATGGATTCTTACATAGTGTTTCTATAAGAAAATATCATTTTAAAAATTACATAAATATAAGGATGTGTAGATTTCAAATGTTTGATTAGATATATAACAAATTTTTTCCATTTGTGAATGATATAATACTAATCATTTAGAGAATTCGAAATGATTTATAAAATTTTAGAAAACAAATTCAATCTTCATTCCTTGTAATCATGGATAATTTCTACAATATGGGAATCTAATTTCAATTAAGGGACTAATTTCATTGACCCATTAACGATTTCACAATTTCATGGTTCCTTAGTTTTACATCTAAAATCATTCTTCATGTTGGTACATTTAATTTTTTTGGAGGCTTCTATTTATTAGATGGATTAAATTCCAATTAAATGGTGAATATAAGGGTTAAAATAGGCCCTTAGGATGTGGTGCTGTCTTTAGATGTAAAAATTAAAAGAACAGATAATTGACTTAAAAAATTAAAAATAATATAACATTGGTTGTTAATCAAACAACAGATCATAAAAAAATAATTCAATTCATAATCTAATAGAAAAACAGTATACAAGGATCGAACCCAAAATAACAACATCATTGAGGAAGAAATAAAAAATAAAAAATAACAATGATAAAATAGGAAGGCCTATCTTTTCAGGGTGAAGAAAATTTGAGAACCTCTTTAGAATACCTAAATTCAAACGAACACTTGATGTTTGAAGAGATATTTGGGCAATTAGAAGCAGTCAAATGGAGTGATTCGAGCTTCGATTCCCTGAGGAGGACTAGCGGTGAGTAGATTCAAGAGAATTGTTCTAACATCACGACATCACGCCATCATTACAAAATATTGTGTTTTTTAAATAGATCAGAATAATTTTTTCAGCACTTAAAAATAATCGATGATAAATAGTCCTTTTATCATCTGATAAGTAATAAGTGCTACTGAAGATGATTTTATCCATGCTTATTACATAATCGCTGATAAATGATTTATAATTATAATTGTAATTGTGAAATTGTATAAAAATATTTATAATAAATAAATATATTTAATTCTAAATATAGTAAATATATTTCCTCTAAAATATATTCATTATAATTTTGCAATTATTTAATTATAATTATAGAAATATTTTTAAAAAAAAATATGTATTTCATTATATATATTTATATAATTATATACATATATAATAAATATATAATATTATAAATATAGTAAATATATCCTTTATTGATGTAAATATATTTTAAATTTAATAATTATTTAAATATATATAATCATATAATTGTTTTGAAAATATTTATATAATTATAATTATAATTATATAATTGTATAAATACATTAATTATATATATATATATATATATATATATATATATTTATAAATAATTTTTTATAAATAATTTTTTTACATTATTAATTAATTTATAATTTTATGTGCATGAATATATGTTAAAAAGGAGTGAAATTGACTAAATTAAAAATAAGTGCACTTTAACTATAATGAAAAATGGATATATTTTCTATGTTTTCATTATATAAAAAAATCATTAATTATGTATATGTGAAATGAGTATAACACACATTTGATTTATGAAACATTGAAAAATCAAACTACATCCAATTATATGTCAATTAAACTATGAAATTACTTAGTATTTTTAATTTATATTATTTTTTAATGACAAAACATTATTAAATAAATTTATGGCTATTTTTTGTAATGTACATAATTTTTTTAATATATGAATCATATTTATATACATTAATATATATATATATAATTTAGTATCATTAATTATATAATTATCTAATCATGAAAATTTATAATTTATAATTATGTGTTATCAATTTATTCATTTCGATCAATAATTATTTAATTAATAAAATTTTTAATTTTATTAATGATCACATTTTTAATTTTTGTAATTATTAAACTATTTATTTTTTTATTCGGACCATTATCAAGGTTAAAGGAGCATGGGTAAAAAATATATTTGTTAGTGCTAAATATAAAGCATTAATAATGTGTACCAATTATTTATGCTAAAAATAAAAGGCTGATAAATGATACCCTTTATCCACACTAAAAATAATGCATTGATGAATGATACCCTTTATCTATGCCAAAAACCCTAATAAAAGGCTAAAATTTTCAATTATTTCTTTCGTGCTGATAAATATACCATTTTTTCAGTGCTTTTTTCTAGTTTTGATAAATTCCAGTGTTGTTAATGTCTTATTTTTAGTTGTGTTTGGATGAAGGAAGGATACACTTCCCCGAAGGAGAAATAATAGAAAACACTAAGTTGTAAGCTGACTCAATGACCATTCAAACTCTAATTAGATGGGTGACTAAATAATAAAACATACACATGAGTTTCCAGAGTGTGGGGTAAAATCTCGATAGCTTATGATCGCTATCCAATATGATTATATCCATAATATCCCTAGATACCTCAGTAGTTTCTTGTAGTTGGAAGAATTTTATGATCCCTTCTTTGGGATCACAGTTCTTCTATCTATGTCACCACCAATTACCCTCCTCTCCACCACTATATATGACATGGTATTGATGTTGGTTTCATGATTAAAAACATCCAATAGTTATCATTCTGTTGATCAATAGATGAATGGTGTTACCTTAGAGCATGAGGTAAAGGGGGAACACCCCATCTTATTGGTATGTGATTATGTGGTCGATACTAACCACGAGAGATGTCTTAGCTTGAACTGAGAATTTTTGTTACAAAACAACTCATAATCAAGTCATCCACCAACATAAACAATCTACATTAGTGCCTCCATCCATCTCCTGGCCATACTAATTGAAGATTAAGCTAACCAAGAGAAGGACACTTCCCCTAATCAAGAGGGGATGGTGGAGTTTATTTCTACAAACTTGATATATGTGATGTTTTTACCACCTATACCACCAAACATCAAGATCCCAAAGTTCATTACCAAGGTATAAGATTCATGTTTCTTCTAGATCATCTGTTTAGGGTTTCAAAATTTAAAAGAAAATATATTAGTGTTCCCTGATGAGCACCATGATGCAACTAACCAGCAGTGATGAAGTGTTGAGGTTACAAAGATCCAAGTTGATTAGCTCCCATCTTAATTAGGTTACCATCATAATCATCAATAGAACTATTTAATGTGACTTGTTATTCTCAATCAATTCATGGTGGATGAATTTCCACACATTTGGATAATAGGTTGGGGAAAATATGAAATAATACAATACATCCTTATATTGAAACAACAAAACCTACCCGCTAATGATGAGGGTTAACCTCTAGGTACATTTATAGTAAAAACTATCATCATTACATTTCTAGAACATCATAAGGATAGGGGAATCCATGTATTAAATGGTAGGGAAGACCCTCCTCACGGGGAAGCACAATACTTGATAGACCCTCATGTATATTTCCTCACACGTCAACAGTTGTAGGAACATGGCCTTAGAGATATCTCTAATTAGATGATTCCTCCCTATAAACATCTTGATGGGTGAAGGGGACATCTCAATACCTTCGATAAATCCATGTTTTATCGAAAATAATATGTAGAGACTAAAATATATGAATTTCTCTGACATCTTGATGATCATAAAAGGATCATCAAGGATCTCATTTCTGATTGGCAATAATGCCTTATCCCTAGTTACCCAGAGTCAGTGCATTATTGCATAACATTGGCATGGTCACAAGAAAGATCAAGTCTCGAATGACCGATTAGTTTAGTAGCCATGGAAACACTAGACACATTAATAAAGTTTTACATTACATCATAAAATAAAAACTACAGAAATATAGTCTCCATATTCCACACTCTTATCCCCTCATACTATCCATGGAGGTCATTCATAAATTACTTCTTCACATCCCGGGAAAAATAAAACATAGAAAAGAGGTGAGCTCAAATTTCCAATAAGGCTAACAATATAGAGGAAACTTTCATAAATAAGAATAAACATTTAAGGCAATGTATAACTAAAAAAAGTCTTTTAACCCTAAACTTCAACATAGTATGGAAAAAATAAAATGAAATAATTCCATTTACTTATTGACATTGATATTTTACTAATCGAATAATCACATGCAATATCAATAACCACTTTCATAATGATCGAATGCATAATGCCAAACTATCATAACCACATAACCAAGGCCTCGTGCCAAGACTACAAATAAGATTTTTCCAAGGCCTTGTGCAAAGAAACTAGTTTGTCTCATGAGACCTACCGATGCATCAAGCAGCTATAGCAGGCTCCACCCGTCACATATTAAGTCCAATTCATTCCCATATGAAAAGGTTTAAACATAATATAAACATTCGTATTAAAACTAGAATTCGAAATGTAAATAATTAATCCATAAACCACGAATGTTATAAAAATAACACATCTACAACCAAAAATATCACAAAACCTTCAATACAATATAGAATTTTTGTATCATAATAAATCAACTTCAAATAAGCCTAAAATCCATCAAAGGATGTTGACATAGATGAAATCAAAACTCTTTTTAGATAAATATCTCTCTCTATTTTGAAATATTTTAAGAGTCATATATTTATAAAATAAAACATTTTCTTTGAAAATATTCTTATAATCTTGTAAGGGAAGCTTAGACAATTTTATAAAGGTGGAAAATAGCTACACCTGCCGTATAAGTTAAAAAAACATTCTTACCTTAATTCTGTCGAAAAGGTTAAAAAGGAACTTGTTTGGAAAACGACAGAAGTATTCCTTTATAAACTACTTATAAAAGTCAATAAGGTTATAAAAGATTTTAACCCATATTTTTGGAAATAGTAAAAATGTTTTGAAATACATTTTTAAGAATCATGGATGGGGATGATAAAGAAGTCCCAGTAGATTATTATGTATAAAAAACCTTGGATAATGAAGAGATTGCAAAATAAACCCTTAACTTGTACTTTTTCTTGGTTGATGGTAGGTTAAACTCCTGTATAATGATTAATTAATTGTTATTAAATTATAAAATAATCATATAAATTAATATGATATCATATATGATCTTATAACATTGATTTTGTAATAATAAATTAGAATTATCATCGTTTCAGGTGTTGACTTACTCATTTTCTTTTATATTTTTTGTCACATGAGCCATGTTTATTATGGATAGGTTGTATCTTATTCATATCCAGAATGATAACAAGTCCTTAAACATTATTTTTAAATCATAAAATGATAATTATACTTTAATGGACATGATGGAGAATGAATCTTATCGCGTTCGTGGAGACGGTAGTCCGTACGTACGCACACGTGACAATATCGTTCTTTTGATATTAAAATAATATATAATTGGAATGTATATCATACATATAGAATAATTATCATTATATATTTATTATTTACATGAATTAAAAATCATTATTATACCCATCCAAATAATAATATATTGAATAACCATTACACCACGACGTGGAGACTGTAAGCCGTACGTATGCACATATGGTGACATGTTATTCAAAGGATGGATAGAATAATTAATATGGTTGTACGATATTTATAATAATATTACAGTATATAGGATATACTAGATTCATTATTTTATAATGGGAATAACAAAGGAATAATAATTTGAAGGAGAAATGAATTTGAAAAAGGGTGGTGAAAACATTACATCTTCTTCAGGCTCTTCCTTTTGATTTGATCAAAAGGGATTCATTGGATGGATTTCTGATCAAACTAAGGCCACTAGGTTGTAGTTAGGAATGTTTATTGAGTATTTGAGCAGGGTTTTGATGAACCAAAAGGCTTTGATGGTGTGAATTAATGATAAGGGGGAGTTCCCTTTTATAATAGGGGTGAGGGGAACCTTTTGAAATGATAAAAATATTATTTTATAATAAATTCATATTCGTTTTCTAATTGCTCCAAATTATATTATTTAGAGGTTAAGAAGGGTATGGGTATAAATCCACTCAACCAATACAATTTAGATAGGTTTGGGTCATTATATTAACCTTATGTTTTAGTTTTAACTCTTAGTTAATTAGTTTGACACTTACCATGTCACTTAGTTTTTTTATATTATATAGTTAATAAACTTCTTATATACAGATAAAAGACCCCCAAGTGGTACATTAATGATTAAAAAATCATGATATAAGGCTATTGGATGATCCTTATATTTTTAGGAATTTAATAAAAATTAATAATATAATATTTGTTTTAAAAACTCTATTATGTCAATTTTGACACTATTGGGTATTCTGTTTTTGATAAATTCATTAAATCATTATTACTTCAAAACAAATTTATATAATCAATACTAATCTGTCATATTAACCTATAAACATATTTTAATTCATAAAAAGTATCTAATTATATTTATTTAGTTATTTATAATATCAATTAGTTTAATTTTTCACTGTTATGGTAATTACTACATCATCATTGTGTCATAAATAAATTAAATTAATTATTGTCTAAAAATTAAAAATAAAATATCATTATGTAAGAAAACGTTTTATCTTTATAATGAATATTTATAATCGAAAATCAAGCATATATAACCCTATGTAAAATATGTTTTCTTAAAGGATATATGCTTATGTCCTTTTTGTATTTATTCTAACATAATTAATATAAAGTGTCATTATCACTTATAAGTGGATCCATGGTGTCCAAAAAACGACCCAAAGATTCCCATGGTCGGACATGTATCCACCAATAAGTCTAGGACACGTTTTAGGGTAATTATTTATTATGATAATATTATTTTTTAACCCTTATTTACCTGATTTACCCTTTAACCATAGTAAATAAAATATTTACCAAAGTAAATATTCAAAATGTATAAAAATAGAAGTTACATATTTAAACAATTTTGAAATCTTGATTCCAAATATGGAATCTATTTTTCCAAATTCAAAACACATAAGTTGCATAAATTAATTTCAAATTAATTCTCATTGTTAAAAAAAGCGTGTTTTTAAGAGATAATCACTATCAAAAGATTGACACTTGTTTATATCCGGTTTAATTGAAAAATTACATACAGTGACCAACATTGTATTAAATGTTAAAAATATATTCTAAATATACATTAAAACCACTCAAAATCATAATTTATCAATATAAATTATTTCAAATAAAAAAGTTTTTTTTAATTAAAATTTAGTAATTATTTCTATTCATCAAAATATAAATGTTATCCAAAAAGTTTCAAAATTTCACCCTAGGATAAATTCGATATTCCGAATCCAAAAATGAAGTCCATTATGATAGATAAAATTATAAATTTTTTAAAAAGTATGAATTACTATTCCTAACGACTAGTTTGATTGGTTGTGGTGTGTTAGAACTCGAAGTTGCGTACAACACACGCTATCGCATTATTCAAAGAGAAGCGTACTGTAGAAGCATGGGGTGTTACATTATCCCCTCCTTCAAATGATTTCATCCTCGAAATTTCTAGATTACTACCACATGAAAAGACTCGGGTGGTTATTTATCATAAGATCCTTAGGTTCCCACGTTTCCTCTTCCATCTTATGGTTTCTCCAAAAAACTTTTACCAGACGCATCATCTGGTTTCTCAGTATTTGTTCTCTCGTATCAAGAATCATGACGGGAACTTCGCAATAAGACAGATCAGGTTCTAGTTCTAATTCTTCATAGGTGAGTACATGCGTTGGGTCCGGCATGTATTTCCTGAACAATGATACATGGAACACATTTTGAACTTTGGAGAGACTTGTCGGAATTGCCAACCGGTAAGCTACAACCTCAATTCATTCTAGAATTTCGAAAGGTCTAATGTACCTGGGAATCAATTTAACTTTCTTACCAAAACGTATGACTCCCTTCCATGTAGATACCTTTAGGAAAACATGATCACCGACATGAAATTACAAATCCTTCCTTCGATTATCGGCAAAACTCTTTTGCCAACTTTGAGCTGCTTTGATGTGGTTTTGGATTACCTTCACCTTTTCCATCATTTCCTCCACTAGTTCTAGGCCTACAAGTTTTCTTTCACCAACTTCATCCCAACAGGTTGGTGTGCGACCACTCTTTCCGTATAATGCTTCATATGGTGCCATCTGAATACTCAAATGGAAGCTATTATTAAATGAAAATTCTACTAGAGGTAAATATTGATCCCACATACCCTGAAAGTCAACTGAGAAGGATCTCAACTTGTCTTTTGAGGTTTGAATAGTTCATTCTGATTGTCCATCTGTTTGAGGGTGGTAGGCAGTGCTAAAATTAAGTTTAGTATCCAAGGCTTTCTGAAGACTTTTCCAGAATCTTGAAGTAAAACGGGGAACAAGATCATAAACAATCGATAGCGGTACTCCATGAAGTCTCACCACATCATCAATATATATTATTTCTAGACGTTCCAATCGTAAATCTTCTCTTATAGCAAGAAAATGTGTTGACTTGGTAAGACGATCAACAATAACCCATATTTCATCATTCCTTCTTGGAGTCTTTGGTATCCCCATGACAAAGTCCATCGTAATATTGTCCCATTTCCACTCCGGTATAGGAAGAGTTTCCATGACTCCTCTAGGTTGTTTCCTTCCAGCATTCACTTGTTGACTAACCATACATCTTATCACAAAATCAACAATCTCCCTCTTCATGTCGTCCCACCAAAAATGTTCCTTCAAATCTCTATACATTTTGGTGCTCCCATGGTGTATAGAAAAATTGGAGCTATGAGCATCATCCAGTAATTCCCTTTTTAGATCAGGTATATCGAGAACACAAAGCCTCTTCCCGAATTTCAAAACTCCTTCTTTTTACACAAAGTCTCTCAATCTCCCATCATTCATAGCTTTAATCTTCTTTTAAAATTCTTCATCATCGGTCTGAGAACTCTTTTTCCTTTCTAGTAAATATGCTTCGACAACAATTTGAAAAGGCATTGACGTTTCACCTTCCATGGTGATTCCCATATCCAACTTTACTAGATCCATAAAAGTAGGATCCCTTTCAATTATCATCATGCTCAAAACTCCATGATCTTTTCTGCTCAAAGCTTCTGCCACTATATTTGCCTTCCCCAGGTGGTAGTGTATCGTAAAATCATAATCCTTTAGTAATTCAAGACATCTACATTGCTTCATGTTGAGTTATTTTTGTGAATAAATGTACTTCAAACTCTTGTGATCAATATAAATCTCATATTTTTCACCATATAGGTATTGCCTTCATATATTCAAAGCAAAGATCATAGGTGCTAACTGGAGATCATGAGTAGGATAGTTTTGCTCATTAATTTTCAACTGTCATAATGCATAGACAATAACCCTATCATTCTGCATAAGGACACAACAAAGTCCTTTATTCGATGCATCACAATAAATAACAAAGCCATCATTCCCCAATGGTAGAGTCAATATAGGAGCATTGACTAATCTTCTCTTCAGTTCTTCGAAACATTCATCACACTCTTTTGTCCAAACAAATTTAACACCATTACGTGTGAGCTTTGTTAATGGGTTAGCCACCCGGGCAGAATTCAGGATGAAATGTCCATAATAACCTGAT
Organism: Viscum album; assembly: GCA_963277665.1. Lineage (NCBI taxonomy): Eukaryota > Viridiplantae > Streptophyta > Magnoliopsida > Santalales > Viscaceae > Viscum > Viscum album. Next base: position 2,094,882,410 of record OY728152.1, read on the forward strand.
AAACCAATAAAACTATGTACCTCAGTTATACTCATAGGTGCTGGCCATTATTGGATTTCCCTGGTCTTAGAAGGATCAACATAAATTCCATCTTTAGAGACAATATGGCCAAAAAAATAAATCTCCTAAATCCAAAATTCACACTTGCTAAAGTTCCCATATAATTCATGTCTTCTTGGAGTCTTCAGGATAATGCGAAAGTGATTTTCATGATCTTCGTAGATTTTGGAGTATACCAAGATATCATCAATAAATACCACCACAAATTCATCGATATATTCCTTGAAAACTCTATTCATCCAATCCATGAATAAAGAGGGTGCATTAGTCAATCCAAAAGGCATTACTATAAACTCGTAATTCCCATACCTGGTCCAAAATGCTATCTTCAGAATGTCTTCCTTCTTTACACATAACTGATGATATCCAGATCGAAGGTCAATCTTTGAAAAGTATTGAGCTCCATGCATTTGGTCAAATAAATCATCAATGCGAGGTAGGGGATACTTTTTCTTTATTGTTATAACATTGATCTCCTGGTAGTCGATAAATAACCTCATAGATCCATCTTTCTTTTTAACAAAAAGAACAGGGGCTCCCCATGGAGAAACACTAGGGCGAATAAATCCCTTATTACTCAATTCCTCTGGCTTTTTCTTTAGTTCAATTAATTCCACTATGGCCATTCTATAAGGGGTCTTCGATATAGGCCTCAATCCAGGAATTAAATCAATGGAAAACTCAACTTCTAGTTCTAGAGGATGTCCAAGTAAATCTTCCAGAAACACATCTACATATTCTTTCACAATAGGTACATCCGCTATTTGAACATTCCTTTCCTCACCCACAGTCATTTAATTCTCTTCCACCCTAATAATTGAATTTAGTTGAGCTACTGGGGATGGATCTAGATAAGAATTATGTGGTGACGATTCTGCTCTAATGATAAGGTGTTCCTTATCATCATCATCAAAAATCTTAACCTCCTTCTTCTTAAAATAAATCCTCACATCATGGTTTGAAATCCAATCCAAACTGAGAATTATATAAAACTCAATCAGAGGTATGACGATGAGATCAACGGATAAAGAACATTTGTGTGCTCTAATGGGGACTGATTCACAAAATATTTTTGCAATGATACTTCTCTTAGGAGTTTTAACTGACAACACCCTTGCTAAATCAAATTGGAAATATCTAATTTTCTTACCAAACTGGGAAGATATGAAACAATGTGATGATATAGAATCAAATAATTCATTTTCTAAACTTGAGGAAACCATTAAATTACCTTCCACCACGCCTTTCAGAGCTTCTACCTCAGCAGTAGTGATATCATAAGCTTGGCCTTGATCCCTCGGCCTTTTCTGAGGTAAGTTCCCCTGACACTTAGGACATTCATTTTCATAATGTCCCATCTCCTGACAATTGTAGCACTGAACATTGGTAGCTTTCTTCATCCCCTTGCAATCAGGAGCTTGGTGGCCTTTTTCACCACAGTTGTAACAGACTCCCATTCCTTTTAAGCAAGTACCTGGGTGTTTCTTCCCACATTTACTACAGGATGGGTATTCAACTTTTCCAATCATCCCTTTATTTCCATTCCATGATTGATCAGAAGATATCTTCTTCTCTTACTTTACTTTAAATTCATATAACATATAGAATTCCATTTCTATATTCATAGCACATGAGACAATGTCTTCGTACGACGATAAGGATTGCGAGACTAATGCTCGATGGAGAAATGGTTTTAACCATTCAAAGAAACGATCAATCTTACTTATTGGGTTACGTATATAATCTCCAGCATACCTTCCTGTCCTTGTAAAGTTAGCCTCATACTTTATTACATTCTCATCCTCCTTTTTACTCAGACTCAAAAATTACTTTTCCATATCTGCACGATGGTCGCAAGGAAAGTATTTTTCTAAAAATAGATCTTTGAACTCCCTCCATTCCATATTCGACACTTCATCATCTTCCTTCGTGTTTTGAATCAATGACCACCATTGATCAGCATCTCCAGTGAGGTGGTAAGTTTCCATGATAACTTTTTCCCTTTCACTACACCCCAAATCCTGAAATATTTTCTCTAGGAAATTTATCCATTGCTCAGATACTAATGGATTTGTTCTCCCATTGAATGTTGGTGGTTTCTTCCTCATGAAGCGATCTAACATTGATCATCCACGTTGTGGATCAGGGTGCTCCATACGGGTAAGGTTATTATTCATAACCCGAGTGAGTTTTCCCAGTATGGTGATTAGTTGATCAGGACCAGTTGCATTACCAGCTCCACTATTATTATATTGAGTAGGAGGGAAATCCCTACATGGAGTGCATGCATTGATACAGTTTCCATTTTCTTCCACTACATGCCATTTCTAAACAATGGCATAAACTAGATCAGTTTATGAATCAAAATACATAATTCCTTACTTATAAAACACTTAACATAAATTGAACTATTTATGGATATAATCCATAATAATAAAAATGTTTTCTTTGAATAATTATATACTCATAAACCCTTCATAATGAATTGTAAAAAAAACGAGAGTTATCCTAAGCATATCCCCCATGAGTGTCATAACCAAGAGTGAACAAGGCCCGTTGTCATGCACTATTTCTCGCTTGAGTCTATCTCAAAAAGGTGTTTTCGGGTTTTACCCCAAGGTACGTATGTGCCAGAGCTGCCTCTACCTACTCATATCCAGACAGGGATGTATTGCTCAGAAAACTCACAAAATCTCTACAATACCAAAATTCAAGGAAGTTCTTCTATACTAATCCTCAATGTTCATCTTAAATCTATGTGCTCTAATCAGAGTTTATCTAAATCTATCTTCCAAGGTTTGTACTAAACTTCCTCTAATACCAACTATAATGACCCGACCCTAGTTACCCAGAGTTGGTGCATTAATACATAACATTGGCATGATCACAAGAAATATTAAGTCTCGAATGACCGATTAGTTTAGTAGCCTTGAAAACACTAGATACATTCATACTGTTTTACATTACATCATAAAATTAAAACTACAACAATATAGACTCCATAGTCCAACTCTTATCCCCTCATACTATTCATGAAGGTCATTCATAAATTACTTCTTCACATCCTAGGAAAAATAAAACATAGAAAAGGGAAGAGCTCAAATGCCTAGTAAGGAAAACAATATAGCGGAAACGTTCATAAATAAGAATAAAAATTTAAGGTAATGTATAACTAAAACTAAAGACTTTTAAACATGAACTTCAAAAAAGTATGGCAAAAATAAAATGAAATAATTCCATTTACTTATTTACATGCATATTCTACTAATCGAATAATCTCATGCAATATCAATAACCACTTTCATAATAATGGAATGCATAATACCAGACTATCATAACCACATATCCAAGGCCTTGTGACAAGACTAAATATAAGATTTTTCCAAGGCCTTGTGCCAAGACACTAGTTTGTCTCATGAGACCCACCGATGCATCGAGGAGCTATAGCGGGCTCTACCCGTCACATATTACGTCCAATGCATTCCCATATGAAAAGGTTTAAACATAACATAAACATTCGTATTAAAACTATCATATCAAATGTAAATACTTCATCCATAAACCACGAATGGTATAAAAATAACACATCCACATTCAAACATATCACAAAACCTTCAATACAATATAGATGTTTTTTATCATAATAAATCAACTTCAAATAAGAGTAAAATCTATCAAAGGATGTTGACATAGATGAAATCAAAACTCTTTTGAGAGAAATATCTCTTTCTATTTTGAAATAATTTAAGAGTCATATATTTATAAAATAAAAACTTTTATTTGAAAATATTTTTATAATCTTGTAAGGGAAGGTTCGAGGATTTTATAATGGCAGAAAATAGCTGCACATGCCGTATAAGTTAAAAAACATTCTTACCTTAATTCTGTCGAAAAGGTTAAAAAGGACCTTGTATGGAAAATGATGAAAAGATTCCTTTATAAACCACTTATAAAAGTTAACAAGGTTATAAATGACTTTAAACCATATTCTAGTAAATAGTAAAAATGTTTTTAAATACATTTTTAAGAAGAATGGATGTGGATGATAAAGAAGTCCTAGTAGATTATTACATATAAACAACCTCAGATAATGAAGAGATTGAGAAATAAACCATTACCTTGTACTTTTCCTTGGTTGAGGGTAGGTTAACCTCTTTTATTATGGTGAAATAATTGTTATTAAATTATAAAAGAATCATATAAATTAATATAATATCATATATGATCTTCTGACATTGCTTTGTTAATAATATCTTTGAATTATCATCGTTTCGGGTGTTAACTTACTCATTTTCTTTTATATGTTTTGTAACATAAGCCATGTCTGTTAAGGATATGTTGTATCTTATTCATATACAGAATGATATCAAGTCCTTAAATATTATTTTTAAATCATCAAATGATAATTATACTTGAATGGATACGATGGAGAATGAATCTCATCGCGTTCATAGAGACGGTAGTCTGTACGTACGCACGAGCGAAAATATCATTCTTTTGATATTAAAATAATATATAATTGGTAGTTATATCATATATACAGAATAATTTTCATGTTATATTTATTATTTACATGAATTAAAAATCATTATTATAGCTATCCAAATAATAATATATTGAATAACAATTACACCACGACGTGGAGAGGGTAAGTCGTACGTACACACGTATGGTGACATGTCATTCAAAGGATGGATAGAATACTGAATATGGTTGTACCATATTTATAATAATATTACAGTATATATTAGATACTTTATTCATTATTTTAGAATGGGAATAACAAATAAATAAGAAGTTGAAGAAGAAATGAATTTGAAAAAGGGTGGTGAAGACATTACCTCTTCTTCAGGTTCTTCCTTTTGATTTGATCAAAAGGTGTCCTTAGCTTGGATTTCTGATAAAACTAAGGCCTCTAGGTTGTAGTTAGGGATGTTTAGAGAGTATTTGGGTAGGTTTTCTCTGAATCAAAAGGCATTGAAGGTGTGAATTAATGAGAAGGGGGAGTTCCCTTTTATAAGAGGGGTGAGGGGCACCTTTGGAAAAGCTAGAAATATTATTTTATAATAAATTAATATTCAGTTTTTAATATATAAAAAGTGGATTATTTAAAGGTTACGATGGGGATGGGTCAAAAACCACTCAGCCAATAGAATTTAGACAGGTTTGGGTCATTATATTAACCTTATCTTTTAGTTTTAACTCTTAGTTAATTAGTTTGACACTTACCATGTCACTTTGTATTTTTATATTATATAGCTAATAAACATACAATATACCTCCAAGAGACCCCCAATGTGTCCATTAATGATACAACTATCATGATATAAGTCTCTTGGCCGAACCTTAGATTTCTATGAATTTAATACAAATTAATAATATAATATTTGTTTTAAAAACTCTTTTATGTCAATTTTGACACTATTGGGTATTTTGTTTTTGATAAATTCATAAAATCATTATTAATTAAAAAAAATTATATAATCAATACTAATATTTCATATTAACCTATAAAATTAGTTTAATTTATAAAACATCTCAAATTATATTTATTTATGTATTTATAAGATCAATTATTTTAATTTTTCACTATTATGGTTATTACTGCATCATTATCGTGCCATGAATAAATTAATTTATATATTTTATAAAAATTATACATAAAATATCATTATGTAGGAAATATTTTTAGATTTCTAATGAATATTTATAATAAAAAATTCAATATATATAACCCTATGTAAAAAAATTTTTGCTAAAAGATATATGTTTATGTCATTTTTGTATTTATTCAAACTTAATTAATATAAAGTGTCATTATCATTACAAGTGGCTCCATGGGGTCCAAAAATTGACCAAAAGATACCCATGTTCGGACATGTATCAACCATTAAGGTTTGGACACATTTTAGGGGAATTAGTTTTTATTATAATATTATTTTTTAACCCTTATTTACCGGATTTACCCTTTAACCATGGTAAATAAAATATTTACCGAAGTAATTATTCAAATTATCTAAAAATAAAAGATACCTATTTAAACAATTTGAACATCCTGATTCCAAATATGGAATCCATTTTTCCAAATTCAAAATACAGAAGTGGCAGAAATTAATTTAAAATTAATTCCCATTGTTAAAACAAAAAGCGTGTTTTTAAGAGATAATAACCATCAAAAGGTTGACACTTGTATATATGTGGTTAAAATGTAAAATTCTGTACAATGACCAAAATTGTATTAAATGATAAAAATTTATTTTAAATATACTTTAAAACCACTCAAATTCATAATTTATCAATATAAATTATTTTGACTAAAAAAGTTGTTTTTAATTAAAATTTAGTAATTTTAACTATTCATCAAAATATAAATGTTATCTGAAAAGTTTCAAAATTTCACCCTAGGCTAAACTCGATATTCCGAATCCAAAAATGAAGTCTATTTTGTGAGATTATATTTATAAAAATTTTAAAAAGTTGGAATTACTATTCATTACGGCTAGTTTGATTGGTTGTGGTGTGTTAGAACTCGGTGTTGCGTACAAAACACACTATCACATTATTCAAAGAGAAGCGTACCATAGAATCATGGGGTGTTAAATTGGCTCATAGATTATAGTACATCAATAATAGATCCCATTTCTCCCCTAGTGGGGAAAAAAGTCCTCCTTAAACCAATTACACTAGTATTACTTGGATTATCCTCCCATCCATTTAGGGTATAATACAATGTATATGGAATGTGATTGAGGTATGAGTTGCCAAAACCAACCAATAAGTGTAATTAACATCTTTGGGAACCCATTCATACTACTCCATAGGTTGGCATGACCATTCTTCATGTAAATAAGACTATCAAATAACTAATTGTCAGGTAAAATCTCCATGGTAGAAAACCTCACAATGATGGCCTGATTTCCACTCTCGCTTCATTCCTCAAGGCCTTAGAGACCTGACAGGTGGAGATTATTCCTGATAGAAAGCAATACCATGAATGGGTAGACAACAATCTGGAACCCCCAGAGTTTGGAAATACAATATTCTCCCTATTAAATGGGATGGATGGCCCACTAAATCACATGGAAAATTAATATCAATATGTACAACTATGTTGGAATGTCCGAAATAGTAAGAGGATGCCAAACATCGGTGTTTTGTCCATAGGCTGGAAGGACCCACATTCATCTAGAAAATCTTGCTACCCATATGGTCCTTTCCTAGTAAGGAATACCTACACAGATATTTTATTTACCAATTTATCTCCACCACATGCAATAAAAGTACTTTGAACAAAAAAATGTGTAATCAACGTCCTTAAGAGTGAGTTTGTTCCTTTTTCTCCTCATGGAAAGGCATCAAAAACTCACTCATCATGACACTAACTCAAAATAAGAACTTAATGAAGTGAACAATGTAATTTAATTACTACTATGACCCTAACCCTCATCACTCATAACATTGTTGGGAGATTCTATAACATTTCTAATAAGGCCTAGTGTTTGGTGGAATTCATTCTACTGACTTGACAGTCATGCTCATTTCTTCTTCTAGATCAAACAAAAAGGACAAAAAAAGAAGATATTGTCTTCGTCATACATGTGGAGGCCCATAAACTAGTAGAATTGATTGAACCTATTCATGGGGATCCTATTTTAGAAAATACCTACCATGAACAGCCTCACACAATAAATAAATATTATGAGGAACCACCCCCAATACATAAATATAGGGAACCACCTCACCAAGGGAATATGCCTTCGCATGAAAATGGGCCACCATATCCTTATCAAATAACGGATTGTATAATACCTAATTGAGTCAAAAGTAACTAAAAATATTTTATCAAGGATGAATATATCTATGGTTATTTCATTTTTTCCTCAAGAGAAGGTAATCTTGAAGCTTCTAGATTGCAAGAAGTCCTATAAAGCTAGAATCACTAACTTCCATGACAATTTATCATGCCACAATATTTTAGAAAATACCTAAATTGAATTATACATGTTCAAGGATTTAATTGAGGACCATTTAGATCATGTCATAGTCATTTTCTGTGATATTCTTGAACATTTGGTGATTATCTCACTCAAAGCATATAGAAATATTGAAATCCCTATTAAATGGAATCATGCTTCAAGATGTCATACACAAATATATGATGAATATATACCTCATAGCATAGTTTTCCATACCCATGGTTTGATCCATTCTGAATTGATTTATCGAAAACTTCATATCATATATACACCTTCCTCATACACTTATTTGCATATGAATCTTAGCCTTGCAAATCTTGGAAAATATCCTTAAATGAAACATAAGAAAAAAGTGTCCTTTGTTAGTGTGGAAGCCATCACACACCACAAGTGATTTCTACATCATGATTTGGGGACCACCCCTAGGTTCTTTCTAACACTGGATAAATTCCCTTATTATGAGACAAAGTAGACTTCTATGAACACCTTCATGTTGACTGACCATTTCAAAATGTTCAATAGTGTTAAATATCACGAAAATCCCAATAATTTCCTTATTTGATGCCATTGATGGAAATTACAATGAAATGGATTCCACCAGTGTATATATTCAAGTTCCTTAAATAGTGTAGTGGACTCTACTAAGACAAGATAATGGTTTTTTCATAGAGCTCAATGAAAAATATCCTCCTAGTCTTCTCCACCGGTTAATCCTTTTAATTCGTCCATGCTAGTTGACAATATAGCTATGCTATGACCACTTCACAATCAGTTTAATCTAGCCAACACCCAAAATAAAGTAACATACATGAAACTAATTGTTAGTATGAAGATTGTGGATTAGATTTTGTTATTATCCAGAATCCATAAATTTAAGGCACTACCTAACAACCTGTGGTAAATCCAACATCATCTATTTTACCCATTCTTCAGAGGGAAAATATACAAGAAAAAACATATCCTTTGGCACAAATCTATGTCATTTTGAAGAGACTTATAGGCATACCCATCAATATTTTGATCATCTAGTCCATCCAATTGTAAAATTAAATGTGTGAGGCCCTTACAGAATCTTTGAAATTACCCTCTAGTTTCAAGTAGAGGTAGCTTCCCTAGAATCCTACTATATAGAGGATGCTGAGAATGTGGAATTCCAGTCCATAATCGCATTATATATATAATTTGAGTGTGCCCTCATATAGGGTAACATAAACCAATTGTACATTACATGCCAGTTCAATGGTGTGGATATATGATTTTTCCTAGTGGAAGAAGGTTTAGAGATCAAACTCATCACTCATAGGACACTCTAAAAGCTAAGAATTCCTGAATTAAATGTGATTATTTGAAAATTTTGTTTTCTAATTATACTAAGAATAAAAAAGGTAGATGAATTTTGTTAAAGATCTAATTTTTTAGATTTAATTCAAGCACTGAATCAATGATACTCTAATAAGATACCACCTACAGTTACCTATTTTGTTTTACTTGACATCAATTGTATACAGTATACCCTCCTCATATCACAAAGACTCGTTTATTCCCACAATTTTTGAGTGGGGGGGTGTCCATGTTGATGAGTGTGCCTTTGACTCATGTGACTGCCACTATATAAATTTTAAATACTAGAATATATTGGGTAAGTAGGATCAGAGAAAAGGGGTTGTGATCACCCATTAAGGGAATACCACTATAACTATCCTTTAGGTAGGACTGAATGATGACTTAATTCTTCTGATTCATCAGTTGGAGAGAACAACATTGGACATATGGGGTTGATTTTTTATCTTGAATAAAAATTGTTTCAGCATCACTAGAAATGAATGAATGAAATTATATCACCTCAAACTCTAACAAATTATCAGCCCTAGTGAAATGAGAAAACCCTACCTCTATTATGTACCATGAGGTTCACCCTATATCAACCATTTAATGGAATTCATGCCTGGTTTGAATAGAAATGTTGAACCAGTAGAAGTTGAATCACCACTATTACATTGAAATAAAGTATGGACCTCTCGTGGTCAAAGGATAGATGGAATTGGCTCGATGGTTTGGGTCATAAAAATTAATTGTGTAAGAACCCCAAAGGGAGGATTGTTTTCCACCGAAGATGGAACCAGTGATTTCTAGGAGTTCCATGTTCTAGATGAACATCCTATATTAATTAATTTTACCAACTTTTTTATAGAGAGCCTATGGAATATGAACATCCAAAAATTTAAGGGAGTGTCTACACTACCATTGATGAGATGGTTTATGTGATCCTTGGTACTAAGTAACATACAAGGTTGAAACTAATGTGGATCACCTGATAGTATAAGGTCCTATAGGGAACCATTGAGGTGGTAGATTTCTCATTCTCAGGTCACTATCCACCACCATGGTTTCTCAGTGAGTCATTTTTGATTTAATTAGCCTCCCCTAATGTAGAACCATTCCCATGGTATTATGGTCAAGGTTGAGGTTTATTAGATAATAAAAAACATCATTAGGGATGTATAGTAACCCATATTTAATGCTAAAATCCTCCCATAAAGGAGGATGAATAGATATATAAGAGTTTTTATTGATTTATATGGCCTCAACTTCCATTTCACAAAGCATTATTTTCTTCATCTAGTGATTTTTTTGATCAACTCTAAATTTGGGTTCTTGGAAATGTACTTTATGGATGGGTACTCTGGGTAAAACTAGATCTAGATTTCCCATATAGGTGACGAATTAAAATATATTAGGATACTACAAGGGACCTTATGCTACTAGTTGATTCCTTTTTTCATAAAGAATGTTGGATCCTTGTTTTATAGGTCCATTCATATCATATCTAAACAAATTGTTAGGGCTTTTTTGGAATTTTATGTGAAATAATTTTATGGCCAAATACCACCAATGTCAGGACCATCTATGAAATCTTAATAAATTGTTCATATTCATCCATTTCTAAAAATTGAAGATTAATTCCAATATGTATAAATTCTAGGTTAGCTGTTGTGTGTTCCATGTATTTTTCTTAAGATAAAGATGAATTGTGATCAACTAGAGAAAATCAAGTCACCCAACCAAATTCCTCCCCAAAAAACCTCTATGAGTTGTGAGGCCTCCATGAAAAATTAACCTACATATTCTGATTAATATTTAATTTGTATAGAAATTGTAATACAATTTTGTGGATCATGAAGAAATACTTCTTATAAAGAATGGATGAGGAGTTATATACAATGTTTTTGGAAATGAAGCTGTATCTGTAACACCAATCGATTTTCATGACACCAATCATGGGAAAACAAGTAGTCCTCTACATGACAACCCAAGAATGGTCTGTTGGTGATCCTCATGCCAAGTAATGATATGAGGGTAGAAAAAAATAGTTCATAATATATCATTCATGTTATCCAATTCTTGAATACTTTTGAATACCATATCTGGAAGAGCTTACTCACACTGGTTTTAACAATGTATAATTTTCTTCATTATCGGAAGCATCATGTGATATTACTGGTGTCTCGAGTAGGCCCACTAAAGTATATTAAAAAAACTTGTTTATGGGATGATTGAAAAATTTGTAAGTGATCCTTCTATAGTTTTACAGATTGTGTATTCTACAAATATTCATCAGGGTCCATACAGTAGTATTATTTCTAGAATCCCATATGTCCCCTGAAGAGCTACCCTTGGATGTTGATTTCCCAGATGAGGTCATCTTATCAAGAGATCAATATATTCCATGTTGGAAGATTCATTTCAATAGTTCCTCCAAGGCTATAACTAGAACAAGTCACAACAATCCTATTCTCAATAGAGTTGTCTTTGGAATTATCTTTAATATGCCTAATAATTTCATCCTACCATACTTCGTCCTATTGTCATATGGTTGCACCAATAATTAGGTAGGTTACCAAACCCACATTATTGGTTTCTAGATGGACATTGATGTTGATGTTTCCCATTTATATGTTATGGGGGACTCTGAATTATTCATCAAATATATTAATATTGACTACATCATTAGAAAAATAGAGCTCATGCTTGAGCTGGAGAACACTCATCAGTTGATGGTCTGGTTTCCTTCTCAGTCGAAACAGAACCATGTACATCTATCACAGGATGGTCTAGATGATGTATCTGAATAACTATTTGTGTCTCTTATTAAACCAGACTAAGAAAAAATAATCATCCATGTGGAATATCATATGGTCATTTTCCCGATCATTTCAGATGATGATCACAAGAAACACATAAACCATTTTGTTTTTTTTTGTGCTTCTATGTTAGGAACCTTTGGTTCAACTATTATAGAGGAAAAAACCAATTGAAAAAATACTTTCATTAAGTATATTCAAAATTGAATTCTATCAACCAACCATGTCGAGTGTGAGAGAATTCATTAGTCTTCATCACAATCCACCCTTCACAATGGGCTTAATTGTGAATCAACTCACAAAATATGTGGGTTTGATGGGGTTATCCTCCAATGTATCCAAATATAAGATATTCCCACTATGATATTGGAATTTTATTCAAGGAACTATGGTTCCCAAACGTAAATATTGATGTTCCCCTATCAAATCTTGATGTTTGGATACTTGTCACCCACTATGGTCAAAAATTATATCAATAATGATTAAAGGTTTCATAGATGTCTGATCCAATCCATCTTGATTAATAATACACATGATCTTGTCCACACCACAACGAACTCATGTACTTTTTATGTATATGTGCTTGATATAGTGCAGTCATACCCTCCTAGGATAACAAGCAATTGTGGGTTCATTTTGACCACAATTGATTTCTTCTCCATCTGGGTAGAACTGATTCTCCTTATGGAATTCAAGGCCCAATCCATGACATAGTCTATGGCATCCCACATCATCATTTTATTTTGAGTTTCTCTTTCTATGCTAATAAATAATGGAACAAATTTTCTAGGTGTGGAGTTGGAGAGTTTTGACAACAATAACAACATCCTGTCAAACCATAATGACCACTACCATGCATATGATAATGGTCAATTTGATGCATTAAACTAGAAACACTATAATATTATGTAGAGTACGATGTGACATGATACGAAAATTTTTCTCGAAATGATCCCCAATTCCCTCTGGTCCTATCATATAATAACTCAAAATTCCAACTAGGTGACCCTATACACCCTACTGTATGGAATAGAGGTAGTATTATCCATTACAGTTCAACATCGGTCACACTAGATATCTATATATTACAATAAAAACCCAAATGAGATTGATTAAGTGCATATAGCTATTATGGAAGACCTCAAAGAGAACCAGATATAGGCATTACAATATCTAGAGGTGCACCATAATAGTATAGTATAATTTTTCAACATAACATTCTCCTCCACTCATTTTTCTAGGGTTACATGGTACTTTTTGTTAGTATTCCAATGATACCTAGAAAAATTCCATTAATGTTAGATCCCAAGAGGGAAGGACCTTACATAATTCATAAGGTCAATTACAACAGAGAGTACTCCCTGATCACTACAGATATAGAGAATATGAAAAGACCATCCAATGCCATGTTTCCCAGTAAATACTTCACATTGTGTGATCTGGTTCTAATCTATATGACCAAAAAATTGGATCTAAAGTCCATGAATCCTAAATTTGAACTACATGGAAGATTCTATAAGAATGTATTGTATGGTGTTGTGCCTCATGGGACCTCAATTCAAATCAGGGAATTGAACCTCCATGGAATTCAATTGATGTTGGTGTTTTCACCCAACCATAATACATAGTTCCCTATAAAGATACTCCACGGATGGTCAAAACTATATAAACATAAACTAGAAACCAATTTTCCAAAATCTATGCCCTTAAACAAGGATCCCATGTTTCAAATTATATGATCATAATAGAAAATACTATGGTCAAATCTTTGTGACCTTAAACAATAAACCCATGTTAAAAATCATTGACATTAAATTAAGAGCATATGGACCATGAAAGACAACCAAAAACTATACTTATGTGGTCCAATATTGAAGACCATAAAAAATAGACACCCAATAGAAATGGAAAAAATACATTATTCTCTTTTCAATAGGATGAAGCATTATGACCATAAAAATGTGTAGCCCCTATAGTCAGAGTTGTGTGGCTTTAAAATAAAAATTCCGATGTCCTCAATGTACAGTGTTAAAATGAAAATTTATCCCACATGAAATTTTAATGCTTCTTAAATCATAAATAATATATGATGTTTTCACAATCCGAAACTAGGACACCTCATACGATTAGTAGGACATGGTCAAAAATATTATCCCATTCCCTAATAAAGGAATTCCCCATGACAATAATAAGATGAATAAATTTCCTTTCTTGAGAGTATTTCTCTTACTAATGATGGTCCTGTACCACACAACTTGCATTAAAATGCATATGGATATATTCTAATCCTTATTGTATATTTACTGATGTCAATATTTCCAATTTCATTCCTAAACACATGGTTGTTAAATATTTTTCCCTTTAGCCCCACATGCGAATTAAATAATCATGCCCACAACATGTAGATCATATCAATTTATAAATGTTTTATTTGATCCTCCTTTGACCCTATTTAAATCAGATATTACTTATATCCATGATAAAAAGATACATGTGAGACCAACATTTCCCAAGTACAAGCATCATTATGTTAATTGTTTTTCACCATTTTACTGATCTAATCATTATAACTTTAAAATATTTTCATTTATCCTCCTGATACATGTGTGGTATGTGAGCCTCCATTTGAACCATACACATCTAGTTCTACCTCTTTAATCTCACTTGATTAAACTCAAAATAAACTCTAATAAATCAAAATTTTGTGACATTAATATGATTTTTCATATTCCATAAAACAAGACTCTAGCCAATTTCCCATGGTATATGACGTGTTAAATTAAATATTCTAAAACTTTCTTCATAATCACTTCATGTATTGGAGACCCTCCTCGAATGAATTCATATAGGGTTCTAACTCCTGCACAACATGAACATCCACAAATTCCTCCTTCTCACAGAACATGAATCCAAAACGTAATCTATTTTTCATTGATCCATGATCTATGAATTTAAACTAGGAGACGTGGTCCAAAAATTGTGACCCTAAAACTATGTCTATTACACTAAAGAACTAATTGTGGGTGGATTCTCATCCACATGGGATACGTAGTGATGCATAGATTTTATGTCTCCAGGAATAGATACATATTCATTGCAATTACATCTATTAACTATGGTGATATCTCCCAAAAAATTTCTAATGAGAATATTTTTAGGTATAAGACCCATTAAATAAACCTATCCCATTAGTGGAATTAGTTTCCCTCAGAGCTCGATTTGAGGAAGTATAGACTGGGCACCCCAATTTGAAAGCCCAAAAACAACATTAATTCATGATGTTAAACTAAAATATTACCCAGAAAATATTTGGTATACCTCTTAATAATAGATGATAATTCCCTATATCAAATAAGAATTCCCTTTATGAAAAATAATGGACTAAAAAACACTAAAATCGAAAATTCATTATGATAAGCTACAACAATTCACTTTATAAATCAAGGATTACTCATATCCAAAAATGAAAAGATTATATACCTGCATTCAAGAGGGTAGACCCCAACCGACATCGGTCCTCCACCATGATGTGTACCAAATCTATGTGTCTTTATTCCCATCCTCATTGGATATGTACTAACACAAAAATATTTTATCTTGGGTACACACATTTCATCTACTTTCCTGAGGGCCTCTTCTTCTCCGAATTCATGATGATGTCTGAGGGTTTGGTT
The DNA here is from genome assembly GCA_963277665.1 of Viscum album. Classification (NCBI taxonomy): domain Eukaryota; kingdom Viridiplantae; phylum Streptophyta; class Magnoliopsida; order Santalales; family Viscaceae; genus Viscum; species Viscum album. Next base: position 2,094,898,262 of record OY728152.1, read on the forward strand.
TGTCATGTTATTTCATCGAATATGATCAGTAAGGTCATTCTATGATTCGATGTATCAATATACAATTTCACACAAACCATATTGGTAAAATGATACCCCTTGGCCAAAGCTATGTGACCATAAACCAATAATTATAACTATTGTCCGAGCTCTATGACTATAAATTTGAAGTATACCTAGTCATAGTTATATGAATTTAAAATGTCAAGCCTATTCTATTTAAAGGATATTGTTAATCTACATTAATACATTTTATGACTACTACAAGATGACTCCTAAAATAACTATGTGATATCAATATACCACATCTGAAATTGGGATTCCTTATATGAAATGTATGAGATAAATCCACATTACCCCCTATAGAAATGTAATGCCTCCTATAATGAGATGATTAGAAATAGTCACCATAGAGAAAACCACCCTATAGGCATTGATCATATATTAATAAATCACTCAAAACAACATTCCTCTTGATTCCAATCATCATGAGATATTTACTGATGGTGGGATATCCCTTCTTGAGCCCTTTAAAATTAGAAACATATTGTGTAGGACATCCCCTGCATCTACTTCATCACTTCAGGCATTTATAAATTTTGATAACCAAAATACTTCCAATATGAATTATATCCTTAAATATAATTTTTATTAGCCACACCATCTCACCAATAATCCCAAACTCATACCTCAATAGACCCTTAGAAGAAATTAAAATTTCTAGTGTTTTGTACATGATCAATGGATGTTCATAATTTTGTTCACCACATTTCCATCCAACCCATATACAAGACATATGTTTTGAACATTTTTAGTAGTTGTTCCCCATCATTTGGTTATTTTTTTATTTTTAGATCTATTTCTATGAAGTCATAATCTATTTCCTGGGATTTGATAGCTACTACTTCCCTTTGTTTTTCCCCCTTGATAGCAATGGGGACTGCATGAAGCACCTTTTTTCACTAAGCAAGGTTCACATGATTTTAGGATTCTAGAGGGGTTTTCCCCATACATGGTTAAGTCACATGATAATTCATTGGTTTGAACTCTATGATCGTATAATAAAAGTTCATGTCTAAGAAACCTGACATTAAACTATATAAATGACTCAATGGTAATGAATGGTGCATTTTTGGGCCCCCGTTTTCCCCCCTTTCATTTTAGGCATGTCACATTACCACACAACCTCTTTATTTTTGATATTATTAACATCCCAAACCAAAAATTATGTCCATAAACAAAAATCCATGGTCATAGTATCATGACCATAAACAATTCACGAACTTCCCCTAGTGTTTTATGTAAAACTTTGGCATTCCTTTATTTTCAATCCACAATTGGTTTCTTCTCCTTCATTACTCACAAACCAAATTGGGTGATAATTAGAAGAAATCCATTAACATAATAAAATATTAGAGCCAAAATCTAAATAGAAAAACATTAAACTGTGTGTGAATCACCATAGGAAGGTGTTTTGTGGAATATTCCCACTAATAATGCCCTCCATTTAACAAAGGTGGTAACTCATCTACTCTACACAATTCCATTAGGGGTATCCACTATAGCTCTATTATTTATAACATTTAATTGAATTAAATGTTTCAAACATTATAACATTAAAATATGAGTGATTTTTCTTAGGGGTGTATTAGGTGTCATCAGGTGGCCTCCTCATAACCTTATTTTACGTTGTGTATATTTTATTTAATGTTCTTAGTTTTTGATCAAGAAACATTCCTCTTTGTACAAGAATCATGACCATAAAATATAAGCAATAAGACCATGTTCCATGTACATAAACAGAAATCCAGGGTATAAACATCAGGAATATAAATTGTGGGTGAGTCTTCTCAAAAAAAAAATTGGGTGGCATCAGGTGGCCCATAGGCCCATCAATTCATATCAGGTTATCTTATTTTGAGGTAATGCATGTTCCATTAAAGCATGCCACCTATGGTCCTAGAGTTTTGATCTTAATATAAAATCCATTTTCCACAAATCATAACCTTAAAATTTGTGCATACAAAGTGTGTTAAGGATATCTTGTGTTGCAGGACCTCCATGGATCCTCACTAAGGTCGGTTGACACTTCCTTTCACATGAAATTAATCTATATCCCAAGAATGTAAAATTTACATATGCATCCCTCTTAACCTATCATGGGGAAGAAAAAATTATAAGATCATTACATATGAAAAATACACCACTTCCCGATCACATGATGTTTATTGTACAATGTTTCATTACAAGTATATGAAATTGTACTAAATTTCCAATTTAATCACCATAAGATGTTAAAATAATTTTATATCATCCTTACCACATGATGAAATTCTATGATCCATATCTATCCCTCACTTGAGATACCCTTTCCTTTGGTGACGGTCCCCTACAACATCATTCATATTCTTCAACTGTAATTCGACATTTGAGATGAACATCCTCCTAAAAGTCATGTTTTACATTTTTAGACTAATAAACCCAAAAAATTCGGCTATAATACATGGTAGATTAAATTTGGGAGTGTTGGATTCCATTTTAAAAATCCATAAAATCATCACCATGCTTCGCATGACCCATATTCTAATCCTCATCCTCTTCCACTTCTGAATAAGCCCCCTAATAGAAAATGAGGACGACCAAAATAACTCACCTAATATACCATCCCAATTATCGAGAATACATCGGATGACAACATGAGATAGGTCACACTTTTTTTATCCTTATTAGTGCCTAAATATCAATTTTATTGTCTCTTTTCTTAATTAGGTTCTTTAAATGCTATTTTCCAAATTTGGACATCAATTATTATTTTTCACTTTTCCACTACACTTGTGTCCCAAATTTTGGGAATCTTATTTCATGCCCTTCACACCTATCATCATGTAGAATCCAACAACCATAGAATTTACCCTTTCATGCAGAGTAATTTGATGGAAAAGAAATTAGGTTTTCAATAGGAATTTTTCACCGGTATAATCCTCAATCTACCCAAACACTCTCATTTGTTAATCAAAAAATGCATATCCTGAGTGAATGAAATGTTTACAACACTGCAATGTAAATGAAAAATAATATTTATTTTCATGTGTTTCATACACTATTTATAATTCACGTGATTCAAGGGAATGGGAATTTTATATTTCATGAATATTACTGATGTGTGATAATAAATTTTTAATGAATGAAACATGTTCAAGAATGAAGGATTTTAAAAAAATATATCCAATATATTAGAGGATCATCCACATATTATAGAAACTCCTTAGGAAATATTCTCCTAATGGACAACCACAAAAATTGAGTATCTGAGCTTAGGTATCCTTGGTTGAGTTTCCTCCACTTTCCTCTTCCACTCCACACGGTTTTTTTTCTCTTAATCAACATTGGGATGAATTATCTGACCCTTCTTTTCATCTAATCCTACTCATCCCATCATTTATGTACCAAGGATGTTTCCACTTCAACCTGGGCCTCCACCATTGTCAACTATTACTTCAGACTATTAATGGCCTTAGCTTCGGTAGTATAGAGCATCACTTGCTCGTGATATAGCAATGTTCATAAGGCAATCGCCACTTCCACAACCTCACGTTCCATAGATCCATCAACCATGTTATTCTTATAGCTCATGCCGATTAGCTTCCATTCTAAATATGATCACTTTATGGGGTTGTAAAATGAATGTACGTGGATGTTTTTGTAGTTCACCCCATCAGTACTTATGTTGGCTAGCTTTTGGAAAATAAATCCCACCCATATTCTAATGATAACTCTCTTGGGGAAGGTGATGAAGTTATGCACATACCTCAATGCCTTGTGATGAATGAAATGGATCTCCATGGTAGCACTAGACTCATTATCCATAAAATATTAACATGGAACTATATCATAAGGGGGAAGACCACCAATACCTCATCATCTATTTCACCATGTTAAATTACTTCAGGAATGAGAAGATGAAGATATATTCCCTAAAATAGATTCTCTTCATCCCCATAACCTATACAAGAAGTCTCTGCTAGCCCCATTGGTATGTAAGTTGTAGATGCGACTATTTAATCCTCCTCAATCACTCATACTACTAAAAAACATATCATCCTCAGTGTCCTGAACTCCCAAAATTTGTAATTATGGATTGGTAATAACAAATAAAACCTCAACAACCACTCATTATATTACAAGAAATATAACCTTTTCCATGAAAAATTCATCTACAATAGTTGTGTCTAGTGGAACCATTGCAACATGTTGTTCCACTACTTATGTTTCAATAATATCCATCATAGGCACCATCTCGACCACCTCTGTTGAGAGAATGATGTTAGTGGTCCCTATAAATGGGCCCTCTATGGTTGGTCTTACCTCTACTATCTCTCTAACAATTTCATCTATAAGAATAGAACTCTCCTTCACCAACCCATTCACTAGTGTCTTCGACTAAGATGATGATATTGGAATTTAAGCCCGAAAAACTATTTGAACATCTATTCTAATGTGTATTATATAAATGAATATCGTTAATTCATAGAAGAAAAGGATGAAAAGTGGATGTTTTTTATGTGGATAATATATTCTGGTAAATAGATTAAAACATATTCTTGGGAAATCCCACTAACAATGGAATTCCCATTTTGACCGCCATTTCAGTTGCCGGAAACACATTAGCTGATTGTTGGACACTTTTGGCCATGAAAATGGCATGGTCCCCTACACCCTCCCTCTGAAGGGTTGATTTTAACTTTCCTCATACCTTTTGTTCATCATGAAAATCTCCCCCTCCATGCTCACTGGTCCATGATTATGTAAAATAAAATTTATATTACACTCATAGTGGTTCCATAGATTTAAAATCAACTGGGATCTAGGTATTTATTTCATTTATGGAAAGGCCTTTATATAATCTTGGATCCATGTGGGAATATCTCCATAAATACTCTCTTGATTATCAATGTAGTGGCACTCGATAAATAAACCCACAGGCTGAGAGTTTCGAAGAGGAGGTCATCCCAAACATCTCATTTTCCTTAATGGATGTGTTTGGGGCTGAAATGTGGACTATATCATCTATCTACCTATTATATAACAAAACCTCCTTGTGTGGCATTTGATATTTTTCCATATCATGGCCCAACCAAGAGAGGAATATCCATTCAAGGTGGAGGTCATGCCACATCCCATGGATGGTGTTGAGCTATTTTAAAAGATCCCAACTACCACAAGCATCAGGGAGGACCACACCACTAGGGATATCTAGATAGCGGAAACACTTCAACAGTTCATGGAAATTCAGCTATGGGAACACCTCTAAGGGCCCACATTCCTAATAAAATCGCACAAATTTAAGTTGGAAACATGTTCTTTATCCTTTCTCATTAACTAGATATCTTTCCCAACCACCAATCATTCCATCATTATGTGATTAGACCACCACACTCCATTGGAGTCACAATTTTATAGCCACCACTTCATCATCAAGACTGCTTTGATGCCTTAATATTTCTCTATGATATGCACTCACCCAACATAGTTCAACTATATCGATGTTTTTATAGATATAATTTGTAGGTTTTAGATTATTCAGCCTCTCTATATACTCTTGGGTGAACATAAACTAAATATACCATATGTATTAGGGTTGAAACTCATAAATTATTTTTATGTATAGTCTCAATGTCAGCCACTGATGGAATTAAAACTACCTTAAAAACTAATTTGGGTTGTTTGAATCATAAATTAGATTGCAATCAACCCTCTCCCCTAGTACCCACCTTAGAAATATAAAAGGTATGACTGTTGGTTGATGGGCCTCATGCCATCATTAGTCACTATTCCATTTTTAAGGGAGAAATTTGGAAAATAATGCACTCTACCAGATCGATGTTTTCCAACACATCCAAAGTTCCTAGATTGAGGCATTGACTACCAAAACATTTTACGATCACTTAAAAAAAGATCATGTTGGGAGGAAAGATAGTGTTTGGGTACTCATATATCCCAATGTGCACTACCACCCAACAATAGAGTAAATGCAGGGGCCCACAAATACTGAGCAGAGTCTTCCCTTCCATAATGTTTCATAGAACCATATAAAAATATTCCAATACCAGTAAAACCATATCGATGTGCTACCCCATCATGAGAATCACCACAATAATTAAGGTTCTTAGAAGAACCCCACATATGTCCATTATATTTTAAGATAATATGTCACAAAAATCATTATTAAGAACCCTTCTAGAATGACTATGGGAGCTTATAATATGATTATCTAGTCCATCATCTACCTCTTCCTCGCCATTGTGATCTGCCTATAGGGGTGATTTTTTTCAATTTGGATTTCTCAGGTGCATCTATGTGGCCTCCCTGAAAGATTCTTTTATATATTTTCCACATTTATTGGCTCCTTAAATAGTTCATTCAGAAAATATTCAAACCATTTTAGTAATTATATGTTCCTCATTTATAGATTCTCTTCCACAGTCCCTTCATCCGAATTCAGTACAGCTTTCACCACTTCTAGTAGCTACTTATGGTCCACCCAAATGCTCCCTATAGAGAGAAATTATATATACATCTTTAACTGTATTTTAATCAAATGAATAAAGTAGGTTTCCCATATGATGATGGAATCCTCTCTATTTCGCATATAAATGATGTTTTCTCTTGTAGACAATTGGATAAACATCTCTAGAATGATTTCTTGGTGGCCATAAACATGAATCTATGAGGCCGAAGATGCCTCACAGATATCCCACTCACTTCATATTAGCCTCAAATTTTTTGTATGATGCTCACATTCAATATTCCCATTATCATTCATCAGTAAACATTCCTCCTTGTTGTAAATCCTTATAATCCTCCATACCTTGATAGGATTCTCCAAATATTCTCTATGAATCAACTTATACTACCAGGGAGATGGGTCATTCTCAAGCTTCTTCCCATCAATGTTAATGGTGTGGTTTTAGGGAGTATTTACTATAATTAGGGAATGGCCTATCTAGATGTGGACCTTGGTAGCCTTATTCAATTAGTATTATCATGACATACTTATGAACTAGTAGGATAGTTGATCTCTGATTGATGTAGAGATGCATATATCATGTAATAGCATGAAACTATAATGTGGTAGACACTTGAAATGCATGTACTCTTTTTGAGACTCTATTATAAGGGTACTAAGAAATTCATTTTTTGAGGCATTCAGAATTCTCTCCCTGATCATTATGTTCTCAACTAATTCATTCGTGTCATGTAGTAGTAGTAGTATCATCTTCTAAATTAGAAATGAAGATCAATTATAGATTCTTAAATGGGTTTCATTCATTTTAGATTCTCAACAATATCCCTCATTAATATCATGTTTATTGAGGTTAGGTAATGAAGTTGTTTAACAATGATAAAATTTCCCAATGAAATGTTCATGTAATTATGGTCATAGTGACGGTGAGCATCATGAGTGATGAAGATCAACATAACTAATCACAAATGAAGGGTTTGAGATTCATGAAAAGAGATAATATGTTTTTATCCTCAGGTATGTCTGTAGTCCATATAAGGTCCCCATCAACTATTTATAGGCATTCGACTGTATTATGATTAATGAAGATGTTTTTGAACCAGGAATCACAAAATAGATTAAAAAATGAGCATTGTGATAGGTAATTAATTGAATAATTTTGGTTATTATCACTCATAATATACACCTACATTTCCTATCACCTCCCTTCCATAGGGGAGGATTCATTAATAATGAGATATGCATGTCAAAAGAAGTTTTTAGGATGGAATTTCTATTTCTTGATGAATATGATCAAAAATTGCCCAAAATACCTATAAGTGTCTATTTTGTGAAGCTGCCACCTTATTCAATGACATGAGCTGACAATGGTACCATCCATGAAGAGAATAAATACTAAGCTCCCCAGAGCATCAAACCGAGGTTGTGATGGTCCTTCATGACAAATAAATGGCTTGATGGTATCCTTTTCCTGTTGATATATTGATGTTTTAGAGCTATTCATGAACATGTGATGTTTTGATGCTAGTCATCACAAACTCCTATCTAAAATCCATGGGGAATAACCCCTTTTTAGAGATCAAACTACACCATGAATTCCTCAAATATTCATGAAACCCATTCCCTAATAATAAACCATTTATTACATGTTTTTTAGATACAGATAATAATCATTTTAATTTTGAAAATCACTCCATATTCATGAAAAACCTATTCTTTGAAAAAATGTAAAATGAATAACCCAATGTATCCCATCATCATGAAACAAACTACAATGTGTTATTGAGATCCTCCAACTAATTTATAGATTCCTTTATCAAAGGAATATTACATTATTAAAAGAAGAGTTCCCTCTAAGGTACATGAGGTGTAAGGAATCATTGAGCCTTAACAAAGCACTCCCCTATAGATTTGGACATCACTCTAATGAAGAGGAACTCGATTTTCTGGTGAATAATCATTTTTGATAGCAATAACCTTCATGAGGGACACAAGATTCATGAAGAAACTCTCTATGAGTCCCAAAGCATAATAAAATATCATGCATGTCCCTCTCTATGGTTTCCTCTTCTACTAACACCACTTCGTGAAGTCCAAGTGTCGGGGGTCATCACACTAATCTCATATTGGCTTACCGGCACCTCATGTCCCCAAGTGACCGATTCCACCAACTTCTATGTCTTCCCACTTCACTCTATATGTTTTATGAGGCTTTTAACTACATATGTATTCTAATCATTGGTACACTGCCCTCGGTTTATTCTATTTATAAGGACACTGACACCGACCTCATGACTCGATACTCCTACATAGTGGTTCAACTCTATGCCCCACCCAAAGGAACAAGAATGGTGGTCCTGTCATCTTAATGGGTGAGGATTGTGTCCCACGACATCAATACTACATAGAATAAAACATCCCATTTCCAATTCCTAGTTTCATGATATTAAACTACACAACAACATCTTCCTCACAATACATTAAACTACTTCCTTAAATTTTGTATTGAAGACAACACTCACCATAAAAAATATTCATGGGATTCCACCATCTCCCACCATGTTACAAAAAACATCACACTAGGTAATCATTCATGCTTAAACCATACACTATCCTTTCTCATCATTGGATGATCCGCCACTATTTGGCAGCTTCCACACATAACCCCTATACAATTACTTGAAAAAAAAATATTCTTTTAAATGGAAGGTTTTATGTGTAATCCCCACATAATCCCTCATCAATGTTCTTTTTTTGACATAAAATTCCTCATCACATGAAGTTAAATTACATGGATTAGTCTAGTCAAACAACCTTAAAATGTTATATCAATCTACATATGTTTTTACCCTCTTTCTAAATCGGGTACACAGGATGACTCCATGAGGATCAATCCCAATAATGATAAATTATCTAGTTTTTCACTCTTAGGGATTAAACCCCATGATTTTCCCCCAGTATATTTTATGATTAATTGTTAAACAATCCAAGTGTTCCATTTTGGAGACAGACCTACTGGATCTATCTCTATGGGGAACTCTGATCCGTTGGTAAACTATCTAGTTATTCCAACCTAGGGAAGAACCTTCTAGATCCTTCTCTAAGGAAATTCTACTCCATAATTTAAATATAATGATCTTATATCTTTCTCCTATGAATACACCTCCTTGATCCACCTCTATATGGAACTCAGATCCGCAATCATTAATCGATGTCCACAAGGATTTTTGATCTATGTGTAAATGATGTAGGTTCCCCCTCCAAGGGAAAAACCTCCCAGATATTATTCTTCAAGTGATTCAAATCCCTTGGGTAAACCTAAGTGTTCCCCCATAGGGATAATACTACTCAATCTATCTCCATTTACATTTTTATTGATCTCTAATTGACTTAGAACTTTTGATCTGACAAAGATTACATACCCCATAAAATAAATAGGGTCTTTTAGATGTAAAAAGTCACAGATGAAATATGCCTCTGGAATTAATTACTTCATAATCGATATAGGATGCCATATTTATCATTCCTAAGATTAATCATACAATATTCCTCTATAATAATAACATTTACTTATAAAATATGTATCTAATGTCTAGACATTCCAAGAGATTTCTAACGTGACTACACTCTTGACCGAATGATAATTCCCTATCACAATTAAAGTAGTGTAATTAAACAATTTCCATAAAGTGGTGACACTAAGAATGTGTTCCACAAAAAGTAAATAATCTATGACAGATAACTAGACTAGGAAATGATCTCTATGAATAAATCTTAATATAGAGGAACTGACATCCCATCATTCCATTCCAATCTATGAGCAAGCATAATAATCAAAAGTGATGGGCGCCACCCACCATTGGAAATTGAAAATGTGAGGAAACATAAATCCTATTATATTTACTAACATGAAATAGGGTCATTCCAATAGATTCAAAAACAATAATTTTATCAATATTTTCTTAGTTTGATGTTGTCGAATTTTTTTTGAATATATATATATTTTTCAGTGAATAATAAAAAATATCAATTTTTATAAAACTGTCATTTATAATCATTTAAGTGGTCCATTTTGATTTGAATTTTATTTAAAACTAATTTAAATTTTATATGGTTATATATTTTATAATTATTTTTATTATAATAATATTTATATTTAATTTTTTAATATTTACATTTTTCTTAAGAAACACATTTATTAAAAACTATTTTTATTTTTATTTTACTCATTAATATTAAAATTTATTTTTTCCACTTAAGAAAATTGAATCACTAACACTAGATTATATAATTGATATATTACATAATGAAATTTTTAAAAACATACATTTAATTTATTCATTATAAATTTTGAATATATTAAATATTTTTACCCTGGTATGTGAAAATTGGGTAAATAAGGTTACAAATAATTTTATAAGCAATAAAACAATATTTACAACTTTTATATATTTTATTTTATTAGTTTGTGATCACCATACGTGTTTATTACTTGAAAATGAAATTTTTTTATCCACTTTCATGTAATTATAACAATTATATTATTGTACGTTAATAGAAAATAAAAATTGTTACAAATTTGTTTTTGCTATCTATAATATTTTTGAAAGGGAACAACAGTGCCATTTTTATTAAATTGGTAATTTAAATTAGTTTTGTCTTCAATTTATCATGGTAATTTATTATTAGTAATTATTTATTAAATAATTACCTTAATTTCTCTCACAACACCGACACAATTCTTGTTCATATAGAGGAAAAGTAAATTGATATTTTTTTGATACTATAAAAGTAAAACTGTTTTTGTGGGGTTTAGTGTCGCTTTATTTTATCAGATAAATATAACATATTATGGATAATTAAATGGTTTATATTCTATTTATATTTATTTCTTGCTGTTTTCAATGTAAAATACAAATGAATTGTTCCAAAATTTACAATATAGTATTTTTATTAGAAACAATATTATATTAGATGATTTAAAATTCCTAAACAAACATATAACCTACCAATTTAATGGTTTATAGTTTCAAATATTTATAATGTTTTATTTATGTGTCAAAATATATTTTATAATAAAATTATTTAACCCTAAATATTATTAATAAATGTTATGACTATTATTATCAAATAGGGTAGTAATGGTATAACATGTAGAATATGGTAAGAATGTAGTATAAAATGTACAAATTCATTTTTTTGGATATGATTTATTCTAATACACACCATATCATCTAAATATATAATTTATATCAATTTTATTATTAATAATAATTTATAGTAAGTTTATACATTAAATAATTCTAATAGTGTTGCTCCCCTCCCTTATTAATTGGAACCTAATGCCCCCTATTATTCACACAGAAAAATTATTTTGGTTAATCTACTAACTAAAAAATTAATTAAGTACATTAATAACCATGTTTTTGAGGCCCTAGTTATATATAAAATATCATAGGATGGATTTAGGTATTAACCAAAATAGGTGGTCTTAATAGGGGATACAGTTCTTAAGCGAGTATCTTAATTTGAATTTTTGTGTACCTCAATAAAATAATTTCAAAGAGGTATAAACTAATAAAATATGTATAATACATATAATTATATTTTTTTATGTTATTTTTAATGCCATATATCCATATCCTCTTCCATCAATTTTGAAGTTAAACTATCGTATATGTGTACGCCAAAATACCCTCTCACAAATCAATGTAATATGATTTCCATAATTGCCTCACTCAAATGGTTATGACGATTTATTTGATGTATATATATTATATATATATTATATATATATATATAAGGATCTTATATAATCTAATTTACCACCATTCCATTCATTGTGAAATAATAAAATTGTTCATGTGTGCATGTAGACTACCACCCCCATGGAGGGATGTGATCCATTTTTTATAACCTCATTATATGGATGACATATGTAATATTATTCAAATAAAAAATATGATAAATAAGATATAGTGATAAATATTTAATGATAAAATAACACCAACCTTCATTCACCATGATCATTGAAATATAGAAACATTACATATGTGTATGTACAAACTATTGTCCACTTGATTGTAACAATGTTAATTTTTATAATCATCATTCATCATTGTTTTTTAAATTATAATTTATTATTAAAAATGATAATTATTTCAATATTATATTTATTTATATGATATAACAATGACCACTTTGACCATATTCAACCAACCGATGTAATTATTTGGAAATATGTACTGAATACCATAAAATTGTGTGACATTAACATAAATGATCGAGTAGTTCAATATAACACGGTAATATGTAATTCCTCGACCTCAGTTACCCATAGTTTGTGGATTATTACATAATATTGTCATGATCACAATGAATCAAATCCTGAATGACTGATCAGTTTAGTATCCTTGGAATTACTAGATATATGTAATATTTACTTTACATTATAAAATGAAAAAAAACAACAACATTGTTAACATTGACCACATTCAGATACCTTAAGACTATCCCTATGGGTCACTCATAATATACTTCTTCACATCCCGGGAAAAATAAAACCTAGAAAGGGGTGTGCTCATATGCTCAGTAAAGATAACAATATAGCAGAAACATTCATAAATAAGAATAGACATTTAAGGAAACGTATAATACTAAAAGAAAATATTTTTAAACATAAAAATCATCATAATATGGAAAATATTAATTAAATAATTTCGTTTACTTATTAAAATGGATATTCTACTATTCCAATAATCACATGTAATATAAATAGCCAATTTTGAAATGATGGAATGCATAATGTTGGACATCATAACCACATAGTCAAGGCCTTTTTCCAAGACTATAAATAAGATTTTGTCAAGGCCTTCTGCCAAGACACTAATTTTCATCATGATACATACCAATGCATTGATGAGCTATATTGGGCTCCACCCTTTACTTACTAAGTCCAATGCATTCCTCATATGAAAAGATTGAAATATAACGTAAACATTCGTATTAAAACATGAATATGAAATGTTAATACAATAAACATAAACCATGATTCGTATAACAATAAAACATCCATAGTAAATAAGATAACAAAAACATCAATACAATTTGGATAATTTGTATCATAATAAATCAACTTCACACAAATAAAAAATCCATTAAAGGTTGTTGACATAGATGAAATCAAAACTATTAGCGAGAAAATATCTTTCTGTATTTAAATCATTTAAAAGTCATGTACTTTTAATATAAAACATTTCTATTGAAAATATTATTGTATGATTTTTAGGGAAGATTCAAAGGTGTTATAATGGTAGAGAATATCCACACCTACTGTATAAGTTAATAAAACATTCTTACCTTAATTTTTCAAAAAAATCTATAATGTATGTGGTTTAGAAAATGACAGAAAGATTCATTTAAAACCATTTTATAAAAATTAAAAAAACTGATTAAATGGTTTTAACCCGTAGTCTAGTAAATAGTAAAAATGTTTTGAATACATTTTTAAGAAACATGGATGTGGTTGATAAAGAGTTCCATGTAGATACTGATATAAAAAAATTATTCGATAATAAAGAGATTGTGAAATTAATCCTTACCTTCTACTTTTCATTGGTTGAGAATATGTTAACCTCCTGTAAAATAGTAAAACCATTTTTATTAAATTATATAAGAATCATATACATAAATATGATATAATGTATGATATTCATATATGGCATTGTTAGTAATATTTTAGTAGTATCATCATTTCGCATGTTAACTGATTCATTTTCCTTTATATCATTGGTTACGTAAGCCAAGATTGTTATGAATAGGTTGTGTATGATTAATATGAAGAATGATATTATGTTCTTAAATGTTATTTTTAATCATAAAATTAAAATTATTCTTGAAATATTATGATGGTAGTAAATATCATTGCGTTCGTGGAGATGATAATCTGTACATATGCATGAGCGACAATATCATTATATTGATGATGAAATAGTATGTAATTGGATGGTATATAATATATAAAAAATCATAAACATGTTATGTATATTATTTAAATCAGTTATACTCATTAATATACCCATCCAAATAATTAAGTGTTTGAATTAGAAACTACACCACGACGTGGAGATGGTAAGATGTACGTACGCACATTTGGTGACTTTGTCATTTATAGGGAGAATATAATAAAGAATATGGTTGTAAAATATTTATAATAACATGAAAGTATATAGAAGGTACTTGATTTATTTTTTTGGTATGGTAAAAACAAAGAAAGAAGATGTGAAAGAAGAAAAGAACTTGAAAGAGAGTGGTGAAAATATTACCTCTTTTAGGGTGTCTCCTTTTGAGTTGATCAAAAGGGAACCTTAGGATCACATTCTAGTCAATGTAGGGACTCTAGTATTATATGAGGGACGTTGGGAGGATAACTTGGTAGGGTTTTCATAGGCCAAATGGCTTTGTAGTTGTGAATTTAAGAGAAGGGGAGGTGCCCTATTATAAGTGGGGTGAGGGTCACTTTTGGAAAGGATTAAAATATTAATTTATTAGACAATCATATTCAATTTATAATAGCTCCAGATGAATTTATTTAGAGACTTAGGTGGTTATGGGTCAAAATAATCGCAATAAATAGTTTGTCGATAGTTTTAGGATACCATATTAACCTTATCTTTTATATTTAACTCTTAGTTTAATATTTCAACTTTTACCGTGTCTTCTTGTATTCTTACACTGTATGGTTAATAAATGTACTATAAACATCCATGAGAACATAAAGTGGTTAATTAAGGACATATATATTATTATTTTATCCCTTTGGATAAACCATATATTTTTAGGAATAATGTACCAACCAATAATATAGTATTTGTTTTAAATACTAATTTATGTCAATTTTGACACTATTTGGTTTTTTGTTTTTGTGAAAGTCATAACAACCATATCAATACGTAAAAAATTTTCTATAAAACCATAACATTTAATATTACCCTTGAAATTTTTTTCATGGAATCAAAATTTTAAATTATAATTATTTTAATATTTATTATATAAACTAATTTAATATTTCATTAAAAAGGTAACTACTACATCATCATTATTTCATAAATAAATATATATATTTAACCTAAAAAAATTATAAATAAAATACCATTATGTATGAAATACTTTTATCTTTCTAATGAATATTTATAGTCGAATATATCTTATGTATAAACCTATATTAAAAATGGTTTAGTTAATAAAATTTGAATTTAACACTTTTAACACTTCTTTAAATAAAATAATAATAAATGTTTAAATCTAATCCATGTGGACCTAAAATATGATATTTAATTCCTAAGGTTGTTTTTGGGGGAATTACATTTATCAAATTGAATTAGGACATGTGTTATGGTAATTACAATATCATTTTTACATATAATTTCCCTATTTACTTTTCACCATGCTAAATAAAAGTCAGAAGTTACTATTCACAAAGAAAATCATCTTATTGAAATACTTTTTACTTACAGATATTAATTTTTTACTTGTATTTTTGAAATTCAACTCACATAAGTGGTAAAATTATGTATTATGAAAATTTTCAAATGCTCCTATAAGGTGGGAAAAAGAATATAAATTGTTCAATAAAATTTTATATATCTAAATTTAATATAAAATGACTCCAAAAAATTACATTGAACATATATAGATATTATGTATCTATTTTGACCTAAAATAAAAAAAATTAAAATAAATAAATATTAAAAAAAAGCCAGTTTTAAACAAGAACATAGTGTTTTTATGTATTCCTCAAAAATAGAAAGTTTTCAGAAAAATAAAAAAATTCACCTTAAGATAAATTTGATATTAAAAATTCTAAAATGAATGGTATTTTACCAAATTCAAAACATATAAGTTACAATTATTAATTGAAAATTAATTCCCATTGTCAAAACCAAGAAGCGGGTTTTTTAAAATGAAAAAACAATCAAAAGACTGACATGTGTTTTTGTAAAATATAAATGTAAAATTACTTATAATGACCTAAATTTTATTAAATGATAAAAATATAATCTAATTATTCTTCAAAACTATCTAAATGTATAATTTATCTCTATAAATTATTTTGATTAAAAGTATTGTTTTCAATTTAAAATTTAGCATCTTCCACTATTCATCACAATATAATATTTTTCATAAAAATACCAAAAATTTATCCAAACTAAATATTTATGTCCCATATAGAAATAAGATGTTTATTTTTTCAAATTTAATAAATTATTATTATATATTTCATTTAAAAAATTCACCATTAGTAGGCTTCAAAATTGTATTTTTGAAAAATACATCCTTTATCTAAAAAACTAGATTTGTTCTTATATTATGTGTAAGAAACACATAGTATGAATTATAATATTATATGGAGTATATTATATTAAAAAATTAGTAAAAAATATTCATAATAACTTTTCTAAAGGCTAGATTGGTAAGTCGTGGTGCGCTCGAACATGGTGTTGCATGTAATGCAAGTTATTGAATTTTTTTGAAGATATGACGTACTATGAAATCTTAGGGTGTTATATTTTCCCCTCCATTGGTAAATTTCATCCTAGATATTTAAAAAATTTATTTGAAAATAAATGGTTAAAAATAGAAAAATAAATTTGTGGAATACACACATCAGAAATTAGGTTTATGAAATTTATTCATAATAAGATGGAAAGGGAAATGAAAAAGTAACCACCAAATCATGATATCGATTAAGAGAACATTCGTGAAAATTAGAGAATCATAATTGGAGGAAAATGAAAATATTTATAGGGAGTTATTGAAGTCAACAATCACAAATAAATGTAAAACTGAGGGCCTCAAATTCATCAATATAAGATGATGAAAAATATCATCAGTTCAACAAAAAATAAGGTATTAGGATAACACATTGGGGGTTTTATGATCCCTTACATAATGTTTAATAATTAATTTATTTATAGAATAAGAGGAGAAAAAATGAATATATACATAATAAGTAGAGTTTCACCTTTCAACTAATTCCTACCACAAACTAATCTTTCAATACAAAAGATAATAGAATTCAAAAATATTCTATTTATCCTAATCGTATAGGGTTCCAAAAAAATGAATTTACAATTTATCTTTCAGAACATTTAAAAAAACTACATTATACAAACCAAGACATCACATATGCTAGTGGAAGGTGATGCACCTTTGTCACCATTCAAGTTTGTGTTCAAGTCTTGCAGCCTTGCCAGACACGGTAGGTTGTCGCTTGACATCCGGGTTATCCATTTTATGACAATCAAAAAATATACTCAAAAAATGATATAACCATTACAATAGTATCCGATTTCAAAAATAATCAATTACAACTTTTAGACTTATCCACAATATTTCTGTCCAAACTCGCAATCCAAAATTTATATGGAAGGAAAACACAATGAAGATTGTTTTTTCAACATAATAACATGTGAATACTTTCCTCATGTATTCTTTTAAAACATTGTGACACCATAAATTAACATAAAACCTTATTTATTACATTTATGCTCCCTTATTTCATATATAATACTGGATATACTCCTTCTATCCAAAAATATTGTAAACTCCATCAATTATGGAATATACAAATCAGTAATCAGTTTCAAGGTAGTCAAGGATATCCAATATAATTTATCCAAGTCAATCATATATTATTCCAAAATCACTACCTCAGTATCAGAACCATATTATGGTTTATCTTTCTCTCAACCATCTATTTTCCTAATAAATAAATCTATTATTGAGTAACTTTTCTTCATTCTACACATTCTCAAGTCCTTAATAAAATAGCTCTGTAGTACAATCCTTATATACACTTTATTTCTTATAACATGTACATCTTTAATATAATACTCAAATGAAACAATACATTAATAAAAAAATAAATACTCTAATCATTACTCTTCATCTTTAATTGTATCATAACTTTATTTTTATCCAATAGAAGCATTTGGGGTATAATCTAAATATTTGGAAATTGATTCTCATAGTGTCCCAAATCATTCAGATGAATCATTGTACATTTGAAACTTTTTTCTTACCCTTGAAATAATGTACTTGTTGTCCTTTTTCTCCACACATATAACTAACTCCCATCCCTATCGAGCATTTATCATGGTGAATCTTTCCACAGTTATCTCATATGGGAAAATCCATCTTTCCCCTCTTCCATTATAACATATTTATTTCTTCTATCCTTTCATTCTCTTGCATCCCTTCAAATCCATATGAGATAGAAAAGTATTTACTTATCTTATTAACACATGATAATCATTCTTTATATGATGAGAATACGTGGGAGAGTATTTCCAATTTGAACTTTGGCTTTATTGCATGAAAGATATGATATTTCTTACACTTTTTATAATGTGTATTTCTGGAATTCTCATTTATTTTACTATGTGTCATTTCTAAACAATGGCATTTAGTATATTATTTTTTGAATCACAATAAATATTCCCAATCTTGTAAAACACATAACATAAATTGAGATGTTTATGGAATCCATAATCATAAAAACTGTTTTTTAAGAGGTATATACTCATAAATACTTTATAATGGGTTGTAAGGAAAATGTGAATTTTCCTGAGCATATCACCCGGGAGTGTCGTAACCAAGAGTGCAGCAAAGCCCGTTGTTGTGTACCAACATACCCTGGGTTATGCCCAAAACTCCATGTCATAGTTTTCACTCCTAGGTACATCTATTCCAGAGGATCCTCTACCTAAACATATCTAGGAAGAGATGTATTTCTTGGAAAATACACAAAATCTCAACATTACCAAAAATCTAGGATGTTCTTATATACAAATTCTCAAAGTCAATCTTAGGGTAATGTGCTCTAATAAGTGTTTATCTAAATATAGTTTTCAAGGATTGTACTAAACTTCCTCTGATACCATCTGTAACCCCCCAACCCTAGTTACATAGAGTTGGTGGATTATTATATAATATTTTCATGATAACAAGGGATCAAATCTTGAATGACTGATCTGATTAGTTTCCATGGAAGTACTAGATACATACATAAGTTTTACATTACATTATAAAAAGAAATAAAATACAATATTTTCTTCATTGACCACATTCATACCCCTAGACTATCCAAATAGGTCAGTCAGAATATACATCTTCACATCCTAGGAAAAATAAAACCTAGAAATGGGTGAGCTCAAATGCTCGGTAAGGATAACAATAGAGCGTAAACTTTCATAAATAATCAAAAAAAATTAAGGCAATGTATAAGACTAAAACACAAGCCTCTTAAACATAAAAATCATCATAATATGGAAAAGATAAATCAAATAATACAATTTACTTATACAAATGGATATTTTACTAGTCGAATAATCACATGTAATATCAATAGCTCATTTTGAATTGATGGAATTCTTAATGTTAGACATAATAAATACATAGTCATGCCTTTGTCCCAAGACTACAAATAATATTTTGTCAAGGCCTTCAGCCAAGACACTAATTTGTCTCATTTGACCTACTGATGCATCGAGGAGCTATATCGGGCACCATCCATCACCTACTAAGTCTAATGCATTCTTCATATGAAAATGTTGAAATATAATGTAAAAATTCGTATTATAACATGAATACAAAATGATAATACATTATCCATAAAAATTTATTGGTATAAAAATAATAAATACAAATTAAAAAAGATCAAAAAACCATCAAAACAAAATGGATGATTTGTATCATAATAAATCAACTTCAGACAAGTAAAAAATATATTAAAGGATGTTGACATAGAATAAATCAAAATTATTTGAGAGAAAAATCTTATTATATATTAAAATAATTTAAAATTCATGTAATTATAAAATAAAAAAATTATTTTTAAAATATTTTTATAAGAATGTAAGGGAATCTTTAAAGGTGTTAAAATTATAGAGAATAACTGCACCTGTTGTGCTAGTTACAAAAAAATTCATACCTTAATTCATCAAAAAGCTCATAAAGTGCCTTGTTTGGAAAACAACAGATAGATTCTATTCAAAACATTTTATTAAAATTAAAACAGGGCTATAATTGAATTTATCCCGTAGTCTCAAAAATAGTAAAAATGATTTGAAATAAATTTTAATGAAACATAGATGTGGATGATAAAGTGGTCACATTTGATACTTACGAAAAAACAACCTCAGATAATAAAGAGATTGTGAAATTAACCCTTACATTGTACTATTCATTGGTCAAGGGTAAATTAAAATTTTGTATAATAGTTAAATAATAGTTATTAAATTAAAAAAGAATAATATACATAAATATGATATCATGTATGATCTTATAATATTGATTTGTTAATAATATTTTAGTAGTATCTTCGTTTCATGTGTCAATTGATTCATTTTCCTTTATATTCATGGTTACATAATCCATGATTTTTATGAATAGGATGTATTTGATTCATATAAATACTGATAATAAGTTATTAAAAAATATTTTTAATCATAAAATGAAAATTATACTTGAATGATTATGATGGGGAATGAATCTCATCGCGTTGGTGGAGACGGTAACCTGTACATACACACGAGCGACAATATCATTATATAGATGATGAAATCATATGTAATTGGATGGTATATCATTTATATAGAATCAATAAAATTTTATATTTATTATTTACACAAGTTATACTCATTATTATACGCATCCCAATAATGAATTGTTTGAATAACAAACAACACCACGACGTGGAGACGGTAACCCGTATGCACACACGTATCATGACATATTCATTTATCGGACAGATAGAATAATGAATATGCATGTACCATATTTATAATAACATCACAGTATTTATATGTCACTGGATATACTATTTTGGTATGGAAACAATAATGAATGAGGAAGTGGAATAAGAAATGACCTTGAAAGATGGTGGTGAAATTATTACTTCTTCTTCGGGTGTTTCCTTTTTAGTTGGTCATAAGGGCTCTTTATGTTGGATTTATGTTCATAGTAAGGACTCTAGGTTTATTTTAGGGAATTTGGGAGGACGTTTGGGTAGGTTTTGTCCAAACCAAATATATTTGGAGGTGTCAAATTAAGAGAAGGGGAAGTTCCCTTTATTAAGAGGGGTGAGGGTCACTTTAAGAAAAGATTAAAATATCAATTTATTATACAATTATATTTGATTTATAATGGATCCAAACGAATTTATTTTGAGCATTAGGTGGTTATGGGATGAAATAATTTCAACAAATTGGTTTTATACATGTTAATGTTACCATTTTAACCTTATCTTTTAGATTTAACTCTTAGTTAAATAGGTTAACTTTTACCATGTCTTCTTGTATTCTTACACTATATGATTAATAAACATACTCTAAACATCCAAGAGAACCTAAATATATTAAATAATTAAATATATAATATTATTTAATCCCTTTGGATGATCCTGATATTTTTAGGAATATTATATCAACCAATTATATTGTATTTGATTTAAAAACTAATTTAGGTTAATTTTGACACTATTTGGTATTTTGTTTTTTTGAAAGTCATAAAAACCATACCACATTGAACAATTTTTTTCAAATCAACCCTAACATGTCATTTTAACCTAGATAGTTCATGTATGGCATCAAAACTTTTAAATTTTTATTTATCTTAATATTTATAATATAAACTATTTAAATATTTTATAAAGAAGATGATTGCTGCATCATCATTGTGTCATAAATAAATTTAATTATTCAATCGAAGATAATTATAAATATAATACCATTATTTATAGAATGTTTTTACCTTTATAATGAATATTTATTGTCAAATTTATGTATTACCTTATATTAAATATCATTTATTTTAAAAAAATTGAATTTAACACTTTTTACACTTCTTTAAATAAAATAATAATAAATTTCTTAATCTAATCCTAATGAACCTAAAGGATCGTATATTATTCCTAAGGATGTTTTATGGTCGAATTACATTTATCCAATAGAATTAGTTTAGGTGTTATGGTAATTAAAATATAATTTTTATATTTAATCATCCTATTTATTTTTAACTGCTGTAAATAAATGTCAAAAGTTACTATTCAAAAAAATTATTTTCAACATATTGAATGACATTTTATTTACTAATACTATTTTTATCTCTATGATTTTTTAATGTCAACTCACTGAAGTGGTAAAATTATGTTTTATGTAAATTTTCAAATGCTCCTATAAGGTATGTAAAAGTCGGTAAAAAGTTCAATAAAATTTTTTATATCTAAAATTATTATAAAATGACCCCAATGAATGACATTGGAAATATATAGGTGTTATGTATTTGTTTTTACCAAAAATAAAATAAAATAATATAAAATAATTATTTAAATAAAATGTCGGTTTTAAACCATAACTTATAGTTTTTCACTATTCATAAAAAATAAAATGTTTTTGGAAAAATAAAAAAAAGTCACCCAAATATAATTTTTATATTACAAATTCAAAAATTAAGTCTCTTTAACAAAATTAAAAACATCAAAGTTTCATTTATTAATTTAAAATTAATTCCCAATGTCAAATCCAAAAATCCATATTCTAAAAAGTAAAAACTATCAAAATATTGAAATGTGTTTATGTAAAATTTCAATGTAATATTACATATAATGACATAAATTTTAATAAATGATTAAAATATAAACTAATTATACTTTAAAACCATTAAAATGTATAATTTGACATTATAAATTATTTTGATTAAAAAAATGTTTTCAATTTAAAATTTTGTGTCATTCATTATTCATCAAAATATGAATGTTATCAGAAAAACCTCAAACATTTATCAAAACTAAAATTTTATGTCCCAATTATAAATAAGAATTTTATTTTTTAAAATTTAATATAAACGTTTTAGAAAATTCATTTAAAAAAAATTCACCCTTAGTAGGAGGTAAAATTATATTTTTGAAAAATACTTCCTTTATCTAAAAAAGTATATTTTATCTTATATTATTTCTAAGAAACACATAATATGGATTCTAAAATTATATAGAGTATATAAAATTCGGATTTTAGTCAATACTATTCATAACATCTTTTTGAATGGCGACTTTGGTATGTCGTGGTGTGCTCGAACTTAGTGTTTCGTGTAACACAAGTTATTTAATTTATTTAAAGAGAAAACATACTATGAAATCTAGGGTGTTTCATAGTAAATAAAATAAAATAAAGAATAAATATGTAAATTTATTATATGAAATTATATAATTAATAAAATTTTATTACTCAAGAAAAAAAGAAATTTTGATGAGTCGTACTACTGGTAAGATGGTATTTAACATAAAACAAAATTTTAATGTTTTAATGATTGATTTAGAAAAAATTTACCTCCATGTCCATATTCATAATATTTTTTTATAGAAGTATTTGTAGATACATAAATGTAATATAAATTAAATTTTATTTCCATTTTTAATTAATTTGGATTATTTTTATAAGGAATATTTTTATAAAATTTATACTAAAAATTTGACATCAATTTCAAAAGGGAAAAAGAATATTCAATTATATCATATGTGGAATCAATGGACTCTCCCTCATTTGTAACGATTATTTTTTTCTCGGATTAAACTAAAAACATCCATGAAATTTATAAAAAAACCCCCCACTTTGAATTTTTATGGATAGATTTTTCTATTAAAATCTGGTTTAAAAGAAAAGCATATTTCGATATTTAAAAGTGTTTTTCATATCGGTTAAAAATATTTTTTCAAGGGTTTATGATGAAAAGGTTAAAGAATTTTTTCCCAGTTACGGTAATTAATAGGTTCATATTATAAATACCTGGGAATGATACATCAAATTTTATTGGGGATCCCCATTATAACTCCCAAATATATTGGGTAATGTTCCTTATCTTTATAGAAGAGAAGGAGGGTGTTTATTTGGATGATTTTCTCTATTAATTTAATAAGAATCCAATTATTTATAACACATGATTAACAAGGGTTATGAATATGATGCTAAAATGTTTATATAATGGGATTTATTTTTTATATATGGGTTTGTAAACAACCCAAACATTTATAAACGAAATTAACTTTTCTAATAAATAAATATCTTATTAGATAAAGATGATATTGAAAACAAATGTTTTCATTTTTTAATTTTAAAATAGTTATATGATCCAAAAATTTAAATGAATAATATTATCCTAACCATTGTTAATATATTAATTGTATAATGACCATTATGGTTAGTATGAAAAGTGTTTTGATAATGTCCAATTGATACATATGAAAGAGTTTATGGACTCAAAAAATTGGATAGTACCATATTACACCCATTATTTAGAGCTTATGAGGTAGATAACATAATGGAAAATTATAAATGAAATATAGCAATACTATATTTAACAAACAAATGCATTAATAAAACTATTTATAGGAAAAGATCAAGTTCATCAAGATCATAAACCATACCATATACGCTGCAGAACCTCATAAAAATATCACCATCACACACATAACATTTATAAAATACACTAGATAGTACGATTTTTATATTTCATTTTAATTAAATATGGTCATAATTATATTTTTATAATATTAACTTTTTAAATTATTTCATTGTGAGTTTTCATAAAATTTAATTATGATACAATGAAACAAAAAATGAATTTTTGAAAAATATATAGTAACAATCAACACAATATTTTTTATGAAATCTATAAAATTTCAAATAAATTATATTTTAATATAAATTCGTTAATATATTATTTTTATTATATTTAACGATAATTTATGTTTATAATTTCAAAAATACATTGTATAATGGCCCAAAAAATATTATCATTAAAAAAATTATTTATTAATTAATACGGTTTCTTTCTTTAGAATGGTAAATTATAAAACAATGAGATTTTTTTGGATAAAATAAAAAATATTTTTCAAATCACCATGTCAAATTTATTCGAAATTCTTTTTATTTTATTATTTTATGGAGATGATCGAATATATGTGTCCAAGATAAATATGGTATAAATATACAGTGTACAGTTTGAAATCGTAATGAACTATAAATTATGTAATATATTATATACAAGGTATCCAAGTAAAAATATGTATTTTATGTCAATGTTAATTAGTTTTTGAAGTTATTTTATTATACTTATAATCCCTTAATGAATCCTGCAAAATCTATATTATATTGTAAGATTTCAAAATTAATTATTTGTAGGAATTAATCTAATATACATAACCATAGTTATTAACCTAGTGAGATCAATTATTAAACATGAAAAATAATTTAATACACTCCACATAATAATAAATAATTAAAAAAACAATTTTGTGGTTTTCGGTTTTGATAACATTTTTACATTGAGTTTAATACATATTATTGGAAATTAATAAATACTTTACTCTTTTTTCTACATAAATCCAACAAGACTACCAAAACATTTCTTGAGAAACCCTTGTATCTTGACTATAATATTCCAATATATATTAATATTCATCCCAATTTTATCCCAATATATTTAGATGCCCCTCTTAATCTTTATGAATCACCCTCTAACACGATGAGATCATCTACTTCTCATTTTTATTCAAGAAAAATATTTAAGTTATACAATTTTATTCCTAATTAACCATATCGGGATATGTATTGACATATCCCTATATATATCCTTATTATTTTCATTTTATGATATACCCCATTCACTCTAATTAACTCCACCAATAAACCATTATGTACCCTCATTATGTTGCTGAAATTGTCCTGTGAATGTCACTGAAAAATATTTTTTTAGTGAATACCAATCCTAATATCCTCTCTGAGGTATTAAAAAATATGCAATTAAACATAATTTATTTGGGAATCTAATGGATTTAAACTAACCACATTTTATTTTTGGATTAAATGTGATGAAATTTGATCCAATATTTAATGATATATGCGGAACACATGAGCATGTACATATTTTTATTTCTATACCCATATAGAGATATAATGCATTGTGTGATGTTTTAGTCACTTTAGACACCATTTATTGTATTTAAGTATTGAACATAATCATT
This sequence comes from Viscum album, assembly GCA_963277665.1. NCBI lineage: Eukaryota > Viridiplantae > Streptophyta > Magnoliopsida > Santalales > Viscaceae > Viscum > Viscum album. The sequence continues at coordinate 2,094,924,865 of OY728152.1, forward strand.
TATGGGTCTATTTACACAATTTTTTATGACATTAAGGTTATCCTTGTAATGTGTTTCAGATTTCATGTTTAATGTTGTCACAATATTCCCATGTAACATTTTGCGATTATATTATTCCATTAATTATTGTAAAAAATTATAATTATCCCCACTCTTAAGATTACTTTATATGTCTTTTGGATGACATGTAATAATTTAACTTATTATATTTTTTTATCATAAAAAGATATATATCCAACCCATTTCACATTTGTATTCCTAGGTTATTGTGTTCCTTTTTAAAAGAGTAATAGAAACATTTAGAGCATCTTAATGATGTTTTCAATAATGTGTTCTTAAATTGTATCATGTTTATTTTCTATGTAACTAATATCCCAAAGATACTAGGATTTAGTTTTTTATATTTTATAATGTATTCCACTATTTAATAAATAATAAAATATAGTGTATTAAAAATATGGGTTGTGAGAGTTTCTTTAAAATAAAATTACATTTATTTTTATGATTCATATTAAAAACACACATGAATGCTGTAAGGATAATAATAAATTTTAGAAGATATCAATAAACTATTTTAATATATATATATTATGTGGTTTTGAATGATATAAATACCTTTATGGATATTACAATTGTATAAGGATATAAAATAAAGGTACCTAGTAGAAATAACCATTAAAAGGGTGCATTGAGTTGGAATCATTCATCCTATGGTTCATGAGGAGAAGCAATGTATAACTCATTGTTGAAACTCCTAGGGGATACACATTAGTAATTTTAAAATATTTTTTTGAAAAATTAATAAGGGAAAAAAATTCCAACAATATTTTATGTTTGGAAATATATCATGCATAAAATATATTGATTCATATAAATACATAGGTTATTGAATATATGTCATTTGTGAATTATTCCTTTAATGTTCATGGTTTCTTATTTGTGTGATTAATAATAGAAAAATTTACATCCCAAAATTTTTACCATTTTATATTGAATTTTCTAATATAGGAGAAACTGAGTCAGTAACCAAATTGATGATTGAATTAATAGATAACCAAATAATATGACCAAATAAATAAGAGCAAGATTTAGTAAATTCATGTAAATAAATTTTTAATTGACTAAACATTTGAACCATAAAATGAATATATTTTAAAATCCAAACCCCTTTAATAATATCATGTTGTAATTGATCATTTTATGTGGTAAACACCTCTAAAATTAAAAAGATCTTATGACCAATTAACCACTGAGAAATGGATCACTTATATTAAAAATTTCTTCTCAGTCTTTCAATTATCGGTGTAAGATATGATCACATTACACTTTTATTATATAAAGGGAGAATCAGATAAATGTTGGATTTTGAGAAAAAATACAAAGCCTAATGTAGAGTTCCAAGAATTTGAGTGGAATGAATTCTTGAATATTTTCATTGAAAATAATCTTCCTCAAACCCTTTATCTTAAAATGGAAAGGGTTTTGTTAATCTTATGAAAAATGATGAAAATCAATTATGTAATACAAGAAAAACATCATTAGAAAAAATCATTATTCCTCTTTATGTAAACATACTCATTAATTTAATCTTCAATTCAACATTGGTGGGCTCAATCTGAGTATACAAAAGGACTTGACGATTCAGGTCAATGATAGCTATGAGGATATTATTAGATTTTCCCTCAATGTTAAAAATGAGAGTAGTGAATCTCGTGTTTATCATTCATATACGAAGTGGATAATGGTTTTTTATTCTGTTGAATTTATGGATAAATATAATATTGGAATGAAATCCCGTTATCCCACTTATTAAAAGAATAGTAAAAAGTATCCCAAAAATGTCATAATGTGGAGAGGAAATTATTTACCTACATGATATAAGGGAATATATCTAGAGATAAATGATGATAAAAATCCACCAATGTTATTTAATAATGGAATTATCTATTAAAATCTTAGGAAGAAGTATAATGTGTTTATTTAGAGGAATAGAATAATAAAATAATCCAATACCCTATTATAGGTTTTGTCGGAGATAGTCATTTATAAAAACTATTGAGGTATATTGTTTGAACATATTTCATCAAAACAAAGGTGGTTGATCTTGAAAATGAAGTGGTGATAGGTACATTGTTTTTTCATTCAACAATATAGAACATTTTTTTAATACTTATATTCATTTATTTATATCTCACATTTTTTATAAAACTATTCAAAGATCACCTCAAAATGGATGTTAACATACATGTGAAAATGATGAATGAGTTAGTTTTTTCATCCCAACAATACCACATGTATTTTATCCATATATAAAGGTTTAATTTCTCCTAAATCAATTTGATAATACATTTACTATAATTTTATTCAATTATAGGCATCTATTGGGTTTATTTATATTGAGATAACATAAATTTCATTAAGAAAGACATCACCATGTGTATTAGAAAATTCCATCATATTTTATTTATGTCGAAGTAGGAGGATGATTATTATTTTCAAAAAACATGAAAATAATTTATATTTTATCATTTCTAGATAGTGTATATTAATCAAAGTATTGATTCCAATGTAAAAATCTTCCTTTAATACAAGATGATTGTAATGGAATTAAATAACGCAGTTCATAATGATTTTCCCAGTCTTTAATATATAAAAGTGGTTGAATTTTCAATTGATCTTATAACTATAGATTCACCAATATCCAAGACTCCATATATAATAGCTATTATTTAACTTGATGAGATGAATATGAAACTACAACATAATCTACCAAAAGATTTCATACACCCATGTGCTTCACTATGGGGTGCACTAGTTCTCTCTTTAAATAAGAAAGATGGGTCAATTGACCTATGCATTTATTATTTTTATCTCTCTAATATCACGATAAAAAAATAAACACCTATAATATATTAAGTAATTCATTTATACAGATACAATTTTTTCCACGTATGAATATGAATTATTTATATATATATTTATAGAGTCTGGTGCTGAGATGATGTGCAGTTTCGAGGCGACGTGTTGAAAATAATTTTAAAAAAATATTAAATATATTCTATACTACATGCACATATATTCTTAAATAAAATTGTAAAACTCTTAAATGGAATTTCAGATCACAAATCTAATGCCATAGTTGTGTCCAAATTGCGATGTTTACCCAAGGTGCAACCCATGGGATCAACATGGGGTGTTCATAAATCTCTATCATTGAGAGTATATTTATTGGAATGAATAACTAAATAAATATATTTATTTCATTTTTGATGTATAAAAATTTTCTATATGAATACTCCCACAAAGACTTCTCTAGAATTAGATGCATAAACCCTGAGTGTATTCCGGATCTCCTCCTTCCTCCATCATTTTTGAATCACCTTGGATGGAGATGAAGTGTTGGATCATCGAGGGTTAGGATGTAGTGAATGAAATGAATACTCTCAATCATTGGTAAACACATTACTTTATAAAGAATGATCCATAATAGATATAGGAAACATTAATTGGTGATTTACATGATTAGATTAAATTTATAGACAAAATAAATCTTCTCTCTTTTATCTAGGCCAATTTTTCCCTGAGTATGCACCTACATACTCAGTTTAATTTGATTATTTAATTGATTTATAACTCTATATTCCCATTATTGATATTCCATAAGAACTCATAGCCAAATATGTTTAAAAACATTTCTGTTCCATTCCCCTTTTTTTATAACATTGTTCACTAGTTAGACCCCTCAATCCCTGTACGACATTACTAGGAACTACATAGCCCAATCGGAACCCTAGAATCACAATAATATCATTATTTTGGAACATAAAAATAAACCAGAAACATATATGGTATTTTTCCCAATTAGGATGATTATTTCAATGTTTTCCAATCAAAGAATCACGTGTGGAATGTACAGGGGGTTTAGAACATCTGATAGAACTCTAGTCAACAAAAAAGACAATTTTCAATGATTGATGGTTGAAAACCATGAATCACTTATAGATCCATTCATCATGGGTGGAATTGAGGTGGGATTTACAGTTTAGAAACTTGATTCAATTAATAATGATAGGATATATAAATATAGATGAAACATAAATAAACACCATGTACAGGGTTGAACACATGGTATGTAGCCCCATCAGTGCAGTGGCCAGGGTTTTGGGACATCATAAGGATGGAACAATGGGTACCCCAGCAACACCAAGTGCTCCCAAACCCCAAATGGGAAGCCATGTGATGAATAAGAAGAGTTAGTTTCCATTTTAATGTTCACAACCAAGTACACAACCATGTACCTTATACGTGGAAATAACTAGATCACAGGGGAGACACCACATGTGAGGACACATTATGTACACATCAAGAGTCCAGTACATAGAAACATGGTATGGTACATGGACATGACCAGTAGGAAAAGCTTCAATCTGATTTATTCTAGACACACTTTTTAGTCTACCTATAAGGAATGTCTTACAACATGGGTTGAGAGTCGTGTTCATTAAAGGAACATGACCATGCAATGGAGCGGGACCACACACAGTGTGGGTCCCCTCTCATGTTGTGTACCCCTTTTCCATTTAAAGGAATATTCAATGATCCATATATCTTTCATCGAAACTCAAAAATCTTCCCATGAGTAGCTTATACTAAGTGTTTCTTACATAAAATGTGATCTTACCCTCATTTATGGATTTCAATATTATATGTGGATTCTTTCAGGAATGATTCTTATTGATGTATTTCCCGAAGATGGTGGTGATCGAGCAGGATCATAAGAGAATTCTTCAGAGTGGAATCTCCCATCATAATGGGAGTGGGTCCCCTATGATATTAGTGGACCACCTTACAATCTAGGGAATGGTTCCTCGACCAATAGAGGGGAACCTCCCATTAGCGTGGATGTGGGTCCTCTACAGCTACCATCAAAATGTAACCCCTATCATCTAGGGCATGGGTCATATATGACTAGAGTGGAACCCACATGAAGAACTAGGGCATAAGTCCTCGACCTAGAGAGTGGAACCCCCCATCCACATGGGATCGGTTCCTCTACCAACTAAGTTGAACACCATATCATCATTTTTCATGGTTCCTTGAATCACCAAAGTGGAACCCACAATCACTATGGGTGTGGGTCCTCTATTGATACATATAGAGTGGACCCCCCCTGACGTACATGTTTACAATTCCTCCACTTTGAGTTTTTGGCCTCTCTACTATTCAACATATAGATGAGTCATGGTATTACATATACAGATACATCTTGTTAAATGCATGAGATATTGGGCATAGTTGATGGACTTTTGGAACCATTGGATACACTTATTTTTTATGTGAGTTATGGGATGTTGACCCCATTACCCTCTCATTTTGGTTTTTAGTACACACACACACAAATAGATATATATTGTAATATATCCACATGTTTGATTTGGTAACTCTCCTTCCAAGAGTGGTAAATACTTGTTAGTTATGTCATGTGCTTTTTGTGTTTGTATTCTTATGGTTTGATGAGTATAATATTATTATATAGATGTATAAGTTTCAATGGGTAGGTCACCAAAACATTGTGTTTAGACCCCTATGTTTGGTTGAGGTTATGTTTTTTGATAGGTATTGGTCTCTACCAATCTATTTGACTTTAAATTACATATACTATCATTCTATTCCTGTTGAATCTCTTACATCACCCCCTTCAACATTTAGGGATTCCTAAATGGTATGTATATACACCTCACGACATGGTATCTTCTCACACATTTCAATTATTTTACAAAAAAAGATAGATCAGTAGTTTCTTCAATAGAGATTAGGGATACATGGTTCTTTGGTCCTCATAATATATTGGTAGATTAGAGATTCCAAGAAGGGCTCTCTAAACATTTTACATTCCAATTTTTATCAATTTGGGACCTATTTCTGGTTGAGCGTGTATTTTTTACCTTTATATTTACTATACACTTCATGAATTTGGATCTATCTAGAGGATCATGAACTCTTGGTTTCCATCATAGATATGTTTCATTTTTTACTCATTCATTTGGTACTTTTTTCTAAGATGGATATGTGTGTTCGTACAGTTTTTTAGGGAATTCAATCCCCGTGTTAGTTTTTCTTTTGGCACTGGTCACCAACCCCAACCCTATGAATGAAAAGTTGGGGTATTTTTAGCTCATGAACATACTTGTTTTAAGTCATGGCATAAATATTTTAGTGGTGTTTCGATCCTTGGGAAGTTTTTAGGATTAGTCTATTAAAATGATTCGGTTTAGTTTAGGGAAATAATGTCAATGTGCCTCGAGGGAGGATCTTAGGCTCGGGAGTCTACTGATGTTGTGGGTGTCTAACGTCTCAATTAAACATGACAATGACTATCTACTTGTCGACTAAATATATACATTTGTTTCAGAGATCAATAACATATATACCATATAAGACTGAGTCATTTACTTTCCTCCAGGATTCATCTCACCATTATATGTTTTTGTGTGTTTGTGTGTTTGTGTGTGTTAATCAGAACATGGTACATCCCGATGAAAATTAATATGCCTCCGTAATGATAACCTACCAGGGTACTAGTTACGGATGGTGATGATGATCTGATGAGAGAAAATTCATGTGTTCAGTGTTCATCTCATGACCATAATTCTCTAGGAGGGTTGGTGAAAAAACCAACCCTATAGATTAATAGATTATTCTGTAAGTGCACACTGATTTGGGATAAATATTAGTTCACTCCATTAATTATTACACAAGAGGACACTGTTGTTCCCTTATGATCGAAATCCCCATGAAGTAGATGATCACATATAATCAGTGGAACATATCTTTATGCCTTTTCCAACCTCGATGTATCATGTGGCTGAACTATAAATATTCCTTTTCCAAGAAGGAGTTGGGCAGGAGTAGAGCCTTGTTATGTAGATGAATAATGAGTTGATTCTCTTTTGGTCTGACATCCAATTATGATTTTATGAGTACTAATACCCCTCATTATTGTGATAAGTTCATATCCACGATCTTTAGGAGCTATAGAATTGAGGGTTGATGGTTAAGGAATATGCAGTAAGGTTGACAGAACATACATGGAACTCCCTTGAAATGATCTTGGATTGCTAAATCTGAGAGTAGAAGATTGATAAGGGACTCCAACAAGTGATCTGAGACATCATTGTTCCATTTTTCATCCACTTATATTATGTCGTTCTTGATATGGAACACGTGAAAGAGATCATTTCATCCGAGGGATGATAGGTAGCAAGATCTTGATGTGGGAACCTTATATCTAAGTCATTCGATGCAACTTGATGATGGAAGGAACAAGGATCATAACAAATGAGACGTCTTTGTGATTAGAAGCAGGAACGAGGTTAGAGGTTGTCCAGAGTACCATGGTTCCATTATATGGGAACTAAATTACATGTGATGTGTGACGTTACATAGCGTGTGACTTCCCAGAAATACTTTCCAAGAACCATCGAAATATAGCTGATGAAACACCATGAAAAAGGGAACATCATGATCTGGGATCTCTAAAGTGAGGACCAGGATTCCAATAGGGAGGCAGAGATTGTAGAGGAGCTAGAGGAACTATAGTTTGTGGGATAAGATTTGGGATCCTTCCACAACCACCCCCACCCAGACTACATTAGGCCCATGGAGCTGGTGTTTGGGGAAAAAAACAAATCAAGGAATTGACAGTCTATGATCCTGTAGAGAATGAGATGGTTATAGGTACAATCTATGTAAATTTCAATCTTAATTAAATATCATTATACAAAGGATCTATCCATTTCTTAATATATGTACATATGATTCATGTGATGGAGATCCCAGTTGAGGCCCTAGCCTAACAATTTTTTCTTGAGGCTCCTACATGGAATGATTCATCTATATCTTTTATCTTTAAGTAGTGAATGTTATAACTACTTGTATATTGATTCAATTTGGACGTTTTTTTATCATGATAGAACCTTATTATTTAATATTCGATATGGATTGACTATACATGGTATGAGACCAAATTGAATGTTACAGTATATAAGTCTGATGGCTATGCACTAATAGGAGGAGAATCTACTTTTGGGACTACCTATGAGGTGTGAGATTGAGTTTTTTCATTAACATGAATCATCGAACCACAATGATATCTTTTTGGAATATTGGATTGATCCTACTGACCTTCTGGATATTTGGTTATAGTTTGAGGACATTCTAGAGTATTTTTTCGTTAGACCCAGTGTCACCAAGGGAAACTATGATGTTTTTGGTGATAATTGTAGACTAGATCCCATGTCTTCGTGTTGTGTGTCATCACTAGAACCAAGAAACGATAAAGAAAATTTAGCACTCTCCATGTATTGAAGAACAATTTTAACAGTTGAGAGACATGTGATGGTTCTCAAAGTTCGATCTCAATTCTAGCTACCACCAATTGAGGTTTCATGAGACTAATATTTCAATTTATTCATTTCGATGCCTCTACGGAAACTATGATTTTATGTAATTCCCTTAGGTGTGAAAAACATACCTTATATTTGTATTGAATCTATGAAACATGTATTCCAACTATAGATGGACCATTATGTGTCATCCTCATTAATGTAAAACTCAACTTCTCACTTTCATTGGTGGAAAATGAAAAGAAATTGATGGTGGACATAGAGATGCATCAAGAGAACCAGCTTTATGTAAATCTCACGAAGTTCCATTTCTAGACACATGAACATCCATTTATAGGGAATGTAGTTTCTCTGAATTGGTTATCCATGGATATAATGAAGATCAATGAAGTTATTTTTTAGGATACAACCTATTTTGTGTCATTGGTGCGTAGTTTTCTTAGTTTAGCAATGTACTATAATAGGTTTGTGATAGAATTCTCTAAAAATTATGATCATTTGACCACTCTTACAAGGATGGGAATTTGTTTACATTTTTAGAGTAGTTCTAATGGTCCATTGAAGAGTTTAGGATAAGGAAAATTATTAATATAGTGATAAGACCTCCTGAGGAAGGAGTGGAGTTCATAATGTATTTTAAGGCATTAAGAGAAGTGATTAACTGTGTTTAGATGCATTGACAGGTAGTTATCGCATACGGGTTAAGGTAGTTGAGACCATAAGAATTGAACTATACAAATCATGAATTAGAGTTGGTAGTGGATGCATTATTCTTGAGGTTGTGGAAGAACTAACTTATGGGAGAGAGCTTTGTGGTTTAATAAAATCTTTAGAGTATTAGGTACATTTTTATACAAAGATACTTGACCCTGAGATGGTGGTGTTTGTAGGAGTTCTTATAGAACTTTGACATAAACATTGTCTGTACTACCAGAAAGGGCCACACCACAAATAAATCTATTAGCAATAATTCCTAGGCTAACTTATTGTATGAGGCTACATATCAGATTGAATCCTTGCACCTGACACGGGTGGTGAAGTAGGGTGAATCACTTCTATAGTATATGGTGTTCACACCTACACTTATCAACCATGCGAGATAGCCCCACCTATGATACATTGACTATGAGTTCATAATTTATTGGATATCCTTAGTAAACTCACTCTATTTGTATATATAAAGAGGGAATCTCATCATGCTTTTCAGTGATAGATGATGGTCCCGGTCATGTTGTCGGAGGATGTGATGTTAAATTTCCACACTTATCCCCTAGAAGTAAATCACAGTGTGGGATCAATGTAATGAGACCATCAGTGACATATTTAGTTGTCCTTCATGAGGTGAAGGGTAGTGGAGTTAATCTCTTGGTTCCTCACCTGTTGGTAGGTGAAGTTTTAGCACCTTCATCCAAAAGGTTTGTTCCATCACCTTCTGTTCTCAGAGTAGAAATGGGATGGAATATCCATTTAATTTTTCATAGGTATTCCGCATAGGGTGAATTTCCAAGATTCCATCTAGGTAACTGTTGACTAACTGTTGGTGTCAAAACACTTCCTTGTTAATAATGAGAAATTTATGGAGGAGTGGTTTTGGAAGTATTACATATAAGAGATAATTCACATTCATGCAGTTTCTTCAATTATTTTCTACGTTCATGAAACACGGTTTACGTCACAATTTTTGAGATGTTTGTATGAGGATTTTGGGACCCAAATGATAATGAGTACATCATTTCACCAAATAATGATGGGTAGAATGAACTCACTATCATAGTGTTGTAGGATATTCTATGGGATTGTGTGTTAGTATATGTCTAGAATTGGGAGGTTCATCAACACTTGGTAGAGTATACAGAAAATAATATCCCCCAATCTACCGTCATCATGGAACCATTTGATTCCCTCTACGGTAGACCCTAATGATAACCCTTTTGAAGGAAAGGGATATGTGAGACATATCTAGAAGCCCAAATATAGCATATGTTGTTACGAAGAAAGTACAGGTCATCCATGAAGGGATGTAGTTGTCCAAGAGAAAATAAAAATCTTAAATTCATTATCATTTTATGTCCTTATAGTTTGAGCAGGAGGACAACATTTTCTTCAGAGTCTCCCAATGATGAATATTGTGGAGGATATTTCTTTGTGGAATTATATCGCTGAGGTTCTTCTAGTTCTTTGCGACTGTGTCCTGGGTTTTTGAGGTTTCATACTTCCTCTACATACCCTTACATCTGGAGAGGGTGCATGACTTCTTCCATGTGTTTTAGCTAAGGAGATACAAGCATAACAGTACACAGGTTATCAGTTAGGTTGAGATGACATTGAGGATAGAGACCATGTTGAGGATCGCCCAATGGTGATCTAGGATCAACATGAGATGACCTTTCATGGATGAAAAATTCCATTTTTCACATGCTTTGGTAGCATGATAAAATACCAATGGGTTTTTAGGATCGAGGGAAACAAGTTCGACCTCATTATTATGGGTGGTTTTCTTAGATTATATTTTTGGGGATAAAAATATTGAAGGATGGAATTATATAGAGACCAGATTTTTTCCTTGTAATATGTTCAAATATTTTTATATATATTTCAGAACTTGGGCAGTAAGATGAATGTGATTCTTAGGCCTTGTTTGAATGAAAATAATTTTATAAAAACAATAAATATATTTTATATAATATGCATGTAGCTTCTTAAAGAATGTGTGTGAACTCTTTTATGAAAGTTTGGATAAAAAATATGTGACTATGGATGAGAATGGAATGTGTTTTTGATCCTTTCCATGACATAAATTATATATTGTCATGGTGAATTCATACTCTTCTCTCATTGGCGGTACGTTCAGATGAATAAATAAATAATTAATTAATGAATTGTTCCATTTTTGTTGAAAAAATGATCTATATGAATACTACCTTGGAGACATCCCTTCGCTTAGTTTACAAGTCCCTTAGGGAATTCTTGAGAACTTTCTTTACTCATTAATCAGCTAATAACCTTATACGATGATGAAATGACATATCATCGGAGATAAGAACACAATGAATAGAATGACTCATCTTAATCATTAGAGGGAAAATTTTACAATGATGATCAGTCAATAATCAAAATAGGATATGTTAACTGGTTATTTACATCATTTTATAAAATTTATTGATATAATCAATCATTGTTCTTTGATCTACGCCAATCGTGGCCTAAGCATGCGCCTACATACCAGGATTAATACAATTATTTCATTTTTTTGTATCCCTAAACTCTATTCTTCATCATTCACATAATATTCTTTGTAAAATATCTTTAAAATGTTCTTATTGTGACATTCCCCATTTTTATCATCATGCGATTCACCGGTTGGATTCCTTTGTCGTATATAAACATTACCAAGTGGTAAAAGTCCTATCAAACCCCCATAATCAGGTAAAAATCATGATAGAGGCATAGATCGATGAAGAAATAATAGATCTAGTATTTTTGTTATACGAGGATTAACCAAGGAAATTATAATGTTCTACAAACCTTTATCAAATAAAATGAATCCAAATTCCAAAAATCGATTTCTAAAACCAAGAATAATCACCATATCCACTAATCCTAGGCATATTTGAGGTGAGATCTACATCCAAATGGCCCGATTCAAGGCATGAAGATTAGATATATAAATATAGAGAAATTATGAGTATAGTTTTTGTATATTGGTTTATACATGTCTTGGAGAAATGTGAATGAGGCGGCTAGGGTTTCAGAAATCCTAAGGACGGAAAGATGTGTAGCCCTACTACACATAGTGTACCACTTCCATTGATGGGAAACCCATGTGATGGATCAAATGGGTATGATTACATATGGAAGTACATATCCGGGTATATGGAAATCTACCTAATTAAATAGGAATGGATATATCACACTGGAGACACACCATGTGTGGAAACACACATTGTATAATGTACATTGGCACATGCTAAGTACACGTAAATTTGTTCTGGTACACATACACATCTATCATGGTACAACCCGATCCCTATTATTTTGGACTCATCAGGTTTTTCACCAATGTAGAATATAATACTACATAGGTTGGGATCTGTGAGTTGGCTAGGGTCATGGATGGGTGGTAGATAATGTAGACACACCATGTGTGTCCCCTCACATGTCATGTACCCCATGTTTCGTTTATATGAAACATTAATATTAAGTATCACCTTTGTTTGAACTCGTATTTTTTTCCATGAGTAGCATATATTGAGTTTTTCCCATGTTAAATCTGTTGGTTCCCTCAGTTTTGGATTTAGAGATACAATGTGGAATTTTTTATCCATGGTTCTTATTGATGCGATGCCAAAAGACCGTAGAGATTAGGCATGATCATTAGGGGATTCTTCATTGTGGACCCCCCATAAACAATGGTTCTAATCCTAGATGACCATAATGCAACCCCCCCACCCCCACCCCCATCACATTTTGGTGTGGGCCCTCAACCCCTAGATTGGAACCCTTGATTAGCACGGGTGTGAGTCCTCTATAGCTAGCTTACAAGTGGAACATCCCACTAGTTTGTGTGTGGATCCTCAATGACCGGAGTGGAACCCCATTATCTCACAAAAGGATTATGTCCTTAACCCATAGAGTGAAACCCTCCATTAGCATGGGTGTGGGTTGTCTACCCACTTGTTGAAACCACATATCATCCTAGGGAATTGGTCAACCTGACACTAGAAAGGAACCCCCCAGTGACATGGTCTTTATCCCTCTACGAAAACTTATAGAGTGGAACCCCCCTAACGTACATGTGTGATGGTTCTCAACTTCTAGTATGTGGACCCTAAACCGTGTACAACAGTGAAGAGGTGTGGTTAGACTGGGGCAGTTAGTTCTGGGATGATGCATGATATACTAGGCATCGTTGAAGGACATTTTGAACTGTTTTCTTCTCATATTATTGGGATGAGCTATGAGATGACTATCCTCTTAATCTCTTGTTTGGGTTTCTTTTGATTGAGTATATATTTATATTCCACTATATCACAACCCTGTAATTTATTACTCTCCTTCCAAGAGAGGTGAAGACACATGGGGTATGCCACATACGTTTGGTGTATACCTTCTCACGTTTAGATGAGTCTTCTCTCCTACAATATATAGTAAAGACTCAATGGGTAATTCATCTACTCACGATGTTTAAACCCTTTTGTTTAGATGATGTTACATTCCCTCTTGGTTTAGGTTGGTATTTTCTCATTGACTGTGTCTTTCGTATACTATATTTCATTTTCTTTGTTATCTCTTACATACCCACATCATCTTTTAGGGTGTCCTACTAGGTATGTATATATCAAAATTTAATGAGATTGTATATCCTATGTCATGTCTAATGAAGACGATGAACATTTCAGTGGTGACGTCATCTGATATTAGAGATACATGGTTTTATGGATGTCATGAAGTGGTCATATTTTTAAGATCTCGAGTAGGGCTCTCTTGTTATATTACATTTCTAGTTTTATCATGTTGGGACATATTTCTAGGTGAGATTGTATCTATTGAACATTCCGTGTGATAGTTATTTTAATAATCACAAATTATTGTTTTATATATTCCAATTTACTTATTTACACAATCTGTTTTGAATGTGTTTATACATGTCTAATCATGTCTACATATGTTTTTATATGGAAAGTTTTGGTCTACTATTGACCTGGATGTGTTCTGGATTAAACAGACACTTTGTGAGAATTTAATGTTTTTGACTCACCGTTTGTTATATTTCTGAATCACTATTAGTTATATTTTTGACTCACCATTAGTTATATTCTTGAGTCTCTGATAGTTAAAGGTATGAGTAACAGATGTGATAAATCGATAAGAATGGTGGAACCAATAAGAATGGTCACATCGATGAGAATGGTCGCACCGATGACAACGGTCGCACTGATGACAACGGTCGCACTGATAAGAACGGTCACACCAATAAGAATGGTCACACTGATGAGAACCGTCACACCGATGAAAATGGTCGCACCGATGAAGAATGGTCGCATCGATGACAATAGTCGTACTGATGCCGATCAAATGACATATCGATACTGATGCAGATCAAATGACTTACCAACACTGATGCTGATCAAATGATCTACTGATACTGATGCTGATCAAATGACCTACCGATACTGATGCTGATCAAATGACCTACCGATACTGATGAAGATCAAATGATCTACCAAAGTTGATATTGATAACATGACCTACTGATACCGATGAAAATTCAAATAACCGACCGATCTCATGACTCACCGACAGTCATGGAATCTGACTGAATTTATATTAACTCTTATTTAATTCCAGTGGTCATATTTTCTCTATTTAATGAGCCTGTTATTAATTAATGTTAGTTGTTGGATGTCAGGGAACCATATCCAGTACCTGTCAAAAATCAATTATTTTATTCCCAAATCTCAAGGAATAAAAAGGATGATCTATCTATAGTGAAAGAAGCGAATGATAAAACACAAAAAAAAAGAGGTAGACATAAACACATAAAAAGATGAGGTCGTACGTGTGAAGAATAATGAAACAAAAAGAAGAACATGAAGAACACCTGTGAAAACCAGAGATCTTTAAGAAGATCATTCTCCTAGAACAAAGACAAAACCCAAGTTTTTGTGCCTACTGAATATCATATGCACAAGGCTGAACAACAGTAGCTGATAAGAACAACAATAATTTTTTTGTGTCATCCTCACCAAAACTGACTCAAATAACATCCTCAATATCCAAACGAGTCCAGATCACATCTTCAATCACTCAGATAATTATAAAATCATTATCTATTTATTTTCTCTATAGTGAACTTTTGATTAACTTTTGAGCAGCGTGTGTGAATCGGTATATTTAGACACACACTGACTTTTGGGATAAACGGGAGGATACTAAATCCTCACTCAAACCTTCTGAATCATTTTTGTTCCCATAATGAATTGTGGAAGAGGGAAAGTGTGACTTGGATAACCTGTGTGTTGTTGTTTTTTTCCCACGTAGAACTGTGGTAGAAGTCTGCAGATCTGAAAAGTCTATGTACTATTGTAAAACCCTTGATCCAGTGTGTGTATTATAGTTTATATAAAACTGTTTGAGAGGACTATGTCTCAGCTTGATACTGAACCTCTTAGTTAAAACTGATGTTCTTGTTTTATTTGGTTTAAAACTATATAGCATATTCCGCTGCTAAGTTCTTTAAAATTAAAATCAGTTTTAAAGTAACTCTGATAGTTAAACTAGCATGTGCTTGTATTTATTGTAACTCAGTAGGTTAGTTTCAAAATCTAATCTAATCTTTAAATTAGATTAATGGATAACCAATCAATTTCTTGGGATCCTAAATGAACCTTTACTGTTATAAAAATTCACTACATTTTATATTGTTATTTAATTTGGGGGATTTTAATATAAATATTTTTAACCGAAATTTTTTATTGGAAATCAATTCACCCCCTCTTGAGTGTCTACTACGACCAAAATTTGGTATCAAAGGTTTGGTTTTCAAAACTACTATGTTTGTGAAATGTTATTAACTATGATTTTAGTTTTGTCTTAAGGATCTTAAACTTCTGTTAGTTAAAAATTTTATCTCTTTAAACAAACCTGGTAAAATCTAATTATGGATAATAGATTAGAATGTGCATCTACTAATAGGACACCATTTTTTAATGGTGTAAATTATTCCCAATGGAAACTAAAAATGAAAATTCCTTTAGAGAGTATGGGATTTGATATTCGGACAGCTATAGAGACTCAGTAAAAGATTATAAAAACTGAAAGAACTACTTGGGATGAACCAACGTAAATAGATTACAATAATAATTATAACGAAATGAATTCCATGTATTGTGCTTTAGTAGATGAAGAATTTAATTGAATATTTTCTTGTGACACTGCTTATGAAATCTTGGATACTTTGGATATTTCCCATGAGGGAACAACCAATGTTAATGAAATGAGATTGAATAACTACACTATTAAGTAGGATAATTTTAAAATGAAACCTGATAAACCTATTTCTAACATGTATTTCAGTTTCAATGAAATAGTAAATTCAATGAGCTCATTGGGAATGGTTGTTCCAAAAAAAGATAAAATCATGAGATTACTCAGATGTTTTCCAAAAAGGTGGAGAGGCACATCAGTCTTAATAAGTGAATCGTGTGACATAATTTCTATACCTGTAAGAGCTAATTGGTAAGTTGACGATGTATGAAGAAGAGCTAAAGGTATAAAAAGAGGATGATGGTGAACCAATGGAGAAGTCAGTGGCATTTAAGTCTACTACATCAAAGAGTAAGGACAAGGTGAAAGTTCACGTACCTACTGAAAGCTCAACAATTGGAGGTTTAGATTCTGATAGTGATGATCATATGGCTCAAATATCTAGGATATTGGATAAATTCTATCATAAGAAGAAATTTTCCATAAAATAAAACTATAAGGGAATGTATGACAACAAAGGTCATTGAAATAATGATTGAAAAAGAACTGATAAAAATGACGATATAGTCTGCTATGAATGCAAGAGGAATGGACATGTGAAGGATGACTGGATGGAGTTAATGTTCAAGAGGAAATATGTCTATAAGGACAAAAAATACAAGAAATCTATGAATCTAGCATGGAGGGAATCAGAAGATAGCTCAAGTGATTCTGATTCCACATAGGATGAAAAATCTCAAAAATATAATATGTGTTTCATGACAAACACATATGAGGTAACATTGTATACTCCTGCTTCAAACTCTTATTATTCTTGAGATGATTCTGATTTTGAAAACATGACTAGAGAAAAATTAATTGAATAATGCAACATGATAGAGGATACCTGTAATGAGCTGAATGATAAGTATAAAACCTTAATGAATCAATATGCCTTGACTAGTACTGTTAAATCTGATCTTAGTATAGAAAAGGAAAATAATGCTCATTTTTTAAAAAAAATACTGAACTCAAATGGTCTAATGAGAAACTCAAGAAGGATCTAGAAAAATTAACTAATGGAAAGTACACTCTCACAAAAATTCTAGGAAATAAATTAGCACCAAAATATATTACTGGTTTAGGATATCATCCTGGACAGAGACAAATTACCATGAATAGATTTATTCCAAAATCAGGAATGTATACTGCTAGTTCCAGCTCTGTAAATTCATGTCTGAACCATCTATTCATATAGTTTTAGATCAATAAATGTTTATCTTACAAAATATTTGAATATATTGATTATATGAAACCCATTGGACAAAACTGGGTAACAAAAGTTTTGCTTGCTATCCTATCTGGACCCATGAAAATATGGATTCCAAAATCATATTCTATCTAAAAATGATTTGTAGAACACATGCTTAAAAGGTTCTTGTAGGAAGACATAGTACATGGACAATGGATGTTCAAGACATATGATAGAATTATTTTCATGTTTTAAGATCTTATTCGAAGTTGTGGGAGGAAATTCCACCTTTGGTGATAATTCAAAAGGAAAAATCATCGTCCTAGGACAGATTGGTAACACTGATTCAATTTCAATTTCTAATGTTTTATTTGTTGATGGATTAAAATAAAACCTTTTATGTATTTATAAATTGTGTGATGATGGTTTCAATATTAAATTTTAAAATGATTCTTGCAATGTTTTAGATTCAAAAAATTATTTGGTATTTACCGACTTGTGAAATGAAAATGTATATGACGTAGATTTGAATTCTTTAGCTATGCAGAATATTACATGTTTAAATTCATTTCATAAGGAGTCTTGGAATTGTCACATAATATTAGGACACTACAATATATATTAGCCTAGAAAACTGACTAGGAATAACTCTGTTAGAGACGTACCTAAACTTGAATTCCCAGCTGATAATGTTTGTAATCCCTGTCAAAAGGGAAGGATACATAAAGTGTGTTTTAAATAAAAGAATGAAGGTACAACTTCTCAACCTCTTGAGTTAGTTCACATGGACTTGTTTGGACCTTCTAGAGATTCTATTTTAAATGGGATTCACAATGTTTATGCCCTATTAGATGAATTTTCTAGATATACATGGGTATACATTTTATCTCACAAAAGTGAATCTTACAATTACATTATTAAATAATCCAAGTCTGTAGAAAACCATAGTAAGCATAAGATTAAGACCTTGAGAAGTGATCATGGTCATGAGTTTGAAAATCTTGATTTTGAATACTATTGCTCACATAATGTCTATAATCACAATTTCTCTTCCCCTAGGACACCTCAACAGAATGGTGTAGTTGAAAGAAGGAACAGAACCCTTCTTGAAATTTCAAGAACTATGCTTAATGAATTTGACCTACCTGCTTATTTTTGGGGTGAAATTGTCAATACAACGTGTTGTATTATAAATAGAGTCTTGATTAGACCTGTTCTTATGAAGACCCCTTATGAACTATAGAATAATAGAAAACCTAATGTTAGTTACTTGGAATTCTTTGGTTGCAATGTCTATATTTTGAACACTAATAATAATCAAGATAAATTTGCATCCAAGAGTGATGAAGGAATATTTTTAGGATATTCAATTATTAGACAATTCTCTAGGGTTTTAAATAAGAGAACCAAATGTGTTGAAGAATCTGTTCACATCAAATTTGATGAAAATGATCCACATGAACCTAAGTCTTCTCTTGAATATCTTGAAGCAGATTTTTCATTTCCAAATCTTAATGACAAAAATTGTGACCCTATTGTCAAGACATCCAGTTCTGGAAATATTATAGAATCTACTTCTCATGAATCTGAACCTCAAGAAGAACATAAAATTTCTAGTCATACATTTTTGAGATCAACTATGATTCTAACTAATCAACCTTTAGATGCTGTTGTAGGTAATCTTGATAGAGGAACACAAACTAGAGCATATCTATGTAATCATGTTGACCATCAAGCCTTTCTTTCACATCTAGAACATAAAAATATCAATGATGAAATCATTGATGAATTTTGGGTAATGGCTATGCAGGACGAGTTAAATCATTTTGAAATAAAAAAAGTCTTGGAATTTGCAGAAAGACCTAAGGACACCTTGACCATAGGTACTAAATGGGTATTCAGAAATAAATTTGATGAATCTGAAAACATTAATAGAAACAATTCTGAATAAGTTGCACAAGGTTATAATCAGGAAGAAGGAATATACTATGAAGAAACCTTCACACCTGTATCTAGATTATAAGCTATTAGAATATTACATTCTTAAGCATCTTATGTGAATTTCACGTTATATCAAATGGATATCAAAACTGAATTCCTAAATGGTTTTATAATTGAAGATGTTTTTGTTGAACAACCTCCTAAATTTACAAATCCTCATTTTCAAAATCACGTTTTCAACCATTCTAAAGATTTATATGGATTAAAATGGGATCTATGATCTTGGTATGATATACTAACAAATTTCCTTATATCTAAATGATTTACTAAAGTAATTACAGATCCCACTCTTTTTATTAAAATAACTTCCAAAGAAATTTTAATTGTACAAAGCTATGTTGATGATATTATCATTGGATCTTCTAAAATTATTTATGTACTAATTTTTCAATGATTAGGAAAAATGAATTTGAAATGAGTTTAATGGGAGAACTCAAGTATTTTCTTAGTTTTCAAATTTTCCAAAAAAAAGATGGTATTTTTTTAAATCGAAGAAAATATACATTGGATATTTCAAAATGTTTTGGTTTGGATAGTAATAAGGGAAGTGACAAACCTATGAGTACAACCTGTATGTTGGATGATGAAGAAACTTGGAAACCAGTTGATCAAACAAATTATAGAGGTATTATTGGAATCTTACTTTACCTTACTGCTAGTCGACCATATATCATGTTTAGTGTATGCATGATTTCATGCCAATCATGAAGAATTTAATTTACATGATATTAAATGGATTTTCAAATACCATAATCATACTAAAAATTTTGGTATTTGATCCAAAAGGATAATCCTTTGACTTTATGAGTTATTCAGATGTAACTTTGCTAGATAAAAGTTAGATAGGAAGAGCACATCTGGAACACGTTATCTTTTAGAGAAGTCTATGGTATCATGGTGTAGTAAGAAATAGAACTCCATTGCATTGTATACTGCTAAAGTAGAATAAATTGCTGTAGACAGTTGTTGTGCACATACTCTATGGATGAAACACACTTTGTTGGACTTTGGATATCATTTTAGACATGTGTCTATAAATTTTGATAACACTAGTGATATTAACATATCCATAAATCTTGTGTCTCACACTTGGACTAAGCACATTGGTGTTAGACATCACTTTTTGAGATATCATTTTCAAAAGGGTGATATTTCTCTAGAATTTATTGACTATGAACATCAAATCACTGATATTTTCACCAAGCCCTTATGAATTGAAAGGATGGATTTCATTTAACAATAGTTAGGTATGAGAGATCTGTGAAACTAATCTATGAAACCGATCAGTGAAACCGATCTATGAAACTGATATGTGAAACTGATCAGGGAAACCGATCTCTGAAACCTATTAGTGAAACCAACCTGTGAAACAGATCTGTGAAACCGATCTGTGAAACCGATCTATGAAATCGATATGTGAAACCGATCTATGAAACCGATCTGTGAACCTCGTCTGTCCTACTATTTGAGTTATACAGTATATGAAACTGTTAGTGTTTGTCAAAACTATGTTGTTTTAATTAATAGTTATCATTATTTATTATTTTAACCCTAAATGATAAAATTTGTGACACATGGCTATTTCATTTTCTAAAAACTGTCGACTTCCATCTCTTACTGAACTCTACTTTTTCGGAATCTCGAACATTTTGAACCATTCCAACCTCTAAATCCTCTTGAACATCTAAATGGAAAAGGAATAGGGACAAATAAATGAATCTGAATGATCCTCTCCTATGAAATGCGCACAAGGAAAATGAAGCAGCATGACCCAAAGGTCTGTGAACCCGGAGTTGGAAACTCAAGTGTTCACTGCAGAAAAGGATGTGATTTCCAAATGGGTGTAATCCAGTAAGTATACTCTTTTAAAATTATTGGAGAAACAAGGATGAAAATACTGGTTCTATGATAATAATTGAGTCTACTTCCTAAAGCTAGTGCATGAGTTTTATCTGAACATAAAAATTGTATTGGATGGAGTAGAAGTTGGAAGATTATCTTCAATGATTAAAGTGAAGAAGATAACTTTTTCAGCGAAGCAATGAGCTGAATTTTTTGGGGTACCCCATAATGGTAGATATGAGGATTAAACTTGTAACATTCCTCCTTCCACTAAATATTTTTCTTATGAGCGTTCTCTGGAGATGTTGACTGGAACGTCTGAATCTAGAAGAATAATAGCTACTGAGTTAGATAGAGAAAGTAGAATCATGTTTAAGTTTATTCAGCACCAAATCTGTCCCAGAAAAGGTGATTTTTATACTGTAAAGTATTAAGACTTTTTCTTATTATTTTTATTGCTGAATGATGAGATGATCAACTTGTTTAGATACATTAGTGATCATATTGCCAAGATGGTAAATCCATCCAAGAAGTCTACAACCTTGTTCTATTCTAATAAAATCGTTGCAGTGCTAAAATTTATGGCCTATGTTGAAGATGGAGATGAGTGTATCTCATATAGTACTAGTTTTTTTATTAAGAAGGATATCTGCAAAAGAATGAAAATCCACTTGAATCCATGGAAGAAGTCATGGGTTACTGATGAAGATAGGTTTTATGTCTCCTTTAATCCTTCTGACCATTCTAGGAGACCAATGGGAATGAGAGAAACCGGTTTAAAACCAAATGAGGAAGTCACATATTCTGATGAGGAAGAAGTGACAGAAGTTCCTAAGGACATTGGAGATTCCAGTAAGAAGGTAATAGGAGAGGATAAAACTAATGATGATGTTGATACTGAAAATGAACTTTAGTCATCTCCTGATGATAGGAGTGACCCTGATACAGTAAGTCATAAGAAAAGAAGAATGGAATTTGGACCAGCTAGTCCACCTCTTAAATTACCTGAATCAGAACCCCTTCTAGGTGATGGAGAATAAGTTTACACTAAAGTATCAAATTCTGATCAGTTTGAATCCAGTAGCAATGATAGTACTGATGAAACTTTGGTAAACAATAACGGACAAGGCAACTGTGATGATGGTGTTAATGGTGATGATGGTGATAATGGTGATTATGGTGATAATGGTGATGAGGATGATGCAAGTTCTTGACTAGTGGATGATCACATTGTAATCCAAGCTGATCCACAACATCGATTAGATGACCATGAAACTATTCCTGAAGCTAAAAGGACAATGTAAACAGTGATTGATGTAGTTGGGGAAGACTCACATGAAAATTATGGAGGATCTATTTTTGTAAATCCTTAATATACATCTTCTAAAGTTGCATGGGAGGAACACCCAGGTTTTGTGGTTCTAGGTTTGGATTATTCATAGGAAGAGGAGGAAGAAGTGAATATCGCAAGGATAAGCCATCCAGTTAAGGCTGAACCAGTTGATGAGAATGTGAAAGATACAGTAGAAAGACTTGGTCCTTCAGTTTCATGATCTGATTTTGACAGATATAAAGATGTGTTTCTCCACGTAGTTAGAGAGAAAATGAATGAGGAATTGTCTAATGCTCCGGATCCTGCTCCGGTGAATCTATCTGTGGTAGCTATGGATTCTTTAATTCAAATAGTGGTAAGTTTTATTAAGCTGGACCTGTGAAATATTGGTGAGATGGTTGGCAGGCATATTACCTCCTTGAATTAAGTGCTCATGGATTTGAGCAGTGGCTTAGTATCTCTATCGGGTGAATTTAGATTAGTCATCACTGGTATGATGGAAGTTTTAAGGAATTTTATTGAACTCATGAAGAAAGTTGATTTGAGAAAATTGAAAGCTGAGATAACTCAGATTGTTTCTCACGCTAGCTCCTCCATAGTGACCAAGATCACTGGTCATGAGATTAATTCCTTAAAAGGTTTTATAATGGAAGAATTGGCAGCTTTTGGATAGATTCTGGACTTGGAATATTTGAAAAAAATGAAAGAAAATAGTGATCATAATCACAAAATGGCAAAGTTGTATTCAGGTGATTCTACTAAGGCTCTGAAAGAGATCAAAGAATAATTCGACCACTATTTTTGCTAAAATTTATACCAAGCATGAGTTGAACCATTAGTTTAATGTTTTGGCTGAAAATTTAAGGCTTCCTATAATCACTCAAGCCTTTAAGGATCAAGTCCAACAGTTGAAGGATTTTACTCCCACTCTAGAGAGATTCATGCAAAACAAAGACAAATTTCAAAAGGCTATGAAATATGGTGGTGAATTAATTCATGATTTTATCAATCTGCTTAAACCATATCTTCATGTGAAAGCAAAAGAAATTGTTCTTCCTAATACTAAGCCTATCAGTCCATCCTGTTTTTCTCTCAGTCAGATATCAGTCTCTCAAGATCTATCCAATATTCGGCTAGTCATTTAGCATCCATCTTCTGGAAAATCATCAACTCCACAGCAAGTGACCCTAGCACCCACTATCCTACCAGCACGAGATGTGCTCCCTCCTCTCTCCATCTGGCCAGATAAACCTTCCACAAAACCAACTTAAGTCACATCCATTCCTTCCTCTTCCGAAGGAAAATCTCCTCTATATGCCAAGAAATAGTTGTGTCTATTGCATTTGATAGGGTGCATTTTCCTTATATCATATTATTGTATCTTTATCAGCTAATGTTTCAATTGAACTAGTTTCTTTTTGATAATCCGAACGGTGGATAAATGCCTTCTCATATGAACATATAATATGAAAATATAAAGGGGTAGAAAAATATACATATCTAAATATATATCTAAGGGGGTGTCCAATGAATATAGAAGTATAAGTTTTCTTTATGATCAAATGCCATAGATGCATGTTTATCTTTAGTCATATATTGTTTTTACATAGGGGAAGCATACTGATTTTTTATCCTCATCTCTCTTTATTTATGTCAACGATTTGTGATTATCAAAAGGGGGGAGATTGTTGAACTCTCTGTGTGATAATTATTTTAATAATAACAAATCATTGTTTTATATATGCCAATTTAGTAATTTACTCAATCTGTTCTGAATGTGATTATATATGTTTAATAATGTCTACATATGTTTGTCTATGCCAGTATATTATCTACTATTGACATAGAAGTGTTCTGGATTAAACAGAAAATTTGCAAGAATTTCATATTTTTGACTCACCGTTAGTTATATTTTTAAATCACCATTAGTTATATTTTTGACTCACCGTTAGTTATATTCAAGAGTCACTGATAGTTAAAGGTATGTGACAAAGATTTGATAAACTGATAAGAAAGGTTGCACCAATAAGAACGGTCGCACGGATGAGAACGGTCGCACTGATGACAACGGTCACACCAATGACAACAATCGCATCGATAAGAATGTTCGCACCAATATGAATGGTCGCACCAATGAGAATGGTCGCACTGATGAAAATTGTCACACTAATAATGAATGGTTGCACCGATGACAACAATCATCCTGATGCTGATCAAATGACATACTGATACTGATGCTGATCAAATGACCTATCGATACTAATACTGATCAAATGACCTACCTATACTGATGCTGATCAAATGACCTACCGATACTGATGCTGATCAAATGAACTACTAATACAAATACCGATCAAATTTTCTACCGATGACACTGCTGATCACATGACCTACCGATACCGATGAAAATTCAAATGACCGACCGATCTCATGACTCTCCGATAGTCATGAAATCTGTTTGAATTTCTATTAACTATTATATAATTCCAATAGTCATATTTTCTTAAATTTAATGTGCCTGCTATTAATTAATGTTTGTTGTTGGATGTTAGGGAACCGTACCTAGTACCTGTCAAAAATAAATCATTATTTTTTTCTAGATCTCAAGGAATAAAAAGGAATATCTATCTATAGTGAATGATAAGAACGAGAAAACACGAAAAAAATAGACAGACAGAAACACATAAGAAGTCGAGGGAGTATGTATGGAGAACAATGAACAACTATAGATGAGAAGATCTATCTAATTTGTTGTGCCTACTGAATATCATATGCACAAGCTGAAAAACTACAGATGAGAAGAACAACGACACTCTATTTTGTGTCATCTTCACCAAAACGGACTCAAATAATATCCACAACATCCAAATGAGTCCAGAGAACATTTGTAATCACTCATAGAATTCTAAACACATTATCCATTTATTTTCTCTATATTGAAATTTTGTTTAACTTTTGAGAATTGTGTGTGCTTATGTCTATTTAGACACACCCTGACTCCTGGGATGAACTGGAGGATACTAAATCCTCACTCCAACATTATGAATCCTTTTTGTTCCCACTGTGAATTGTGGAAGAGGTCATGTGTGACTTGGACAGCCTATGTGATGTTGTTTTGTTTTCCCACGTATAACTATGGTAGAGTTATGAGGATATTAAAATTCTTTGTACTATTGTAAAACCCTCGATCCAGGGTGTGGATCATATTTTATATAAAATTTTTTGAGAGGAGTAAGCATCATCATGAGACTGAACCTCTTGGTTAAAACTGATGTGCTTATTTTATTTTGGTTAAAACTATATACTATTTTCTCCTTCTAAGTTCCTTAAAATTAAAATCTATTTTAAAGTAATTTTGATAGTTTAACTAGAAAGAGTTTTTATTTATTGTATGTTAGTTGGATAGTTTCAAAAGCTAATCTAATATTCAAATCAAATTAATTGATAACTAATCAATATCTTGAGAACCAAACTGAACCTTTTCTATATTACAAATTCACTTCTATATTGCTTGTTATTTTTTGGTGGATTTTAATAGAAATATTTTTAATAGAAATTTTTAATTGGAACTCAATTCACCCCCCTCTGGATTGTACCCTCTGACCAACAGTATCATTCCCCTTTACTTTTTAGTTACAATTATGTTAGTTTTTACTTCCTAGTGGTCTATTAGTGTTTGATTTAATTTATAGATTTATTTCATCTCTTACTCTTTCCCTCAATAATTTTTCATCGAGACAGATGTGAGTGTACATACTAGTTATTTGGTAAAGGCCTACCCATGTCAGTTATTCCTTTGGTGTTGGTCTCCAGTCGTAGCCTATGGAGGCAGGATTTGGGTAGTTGTAGCTCAATCTCAATCTTTGTTTGAGTTATGAAATTCAATAAGATATATGGATCCTAGTATTTATCTAAAGTGTATCTTTAGTCAGAATATTATCATGTAAATGTGAAGAAGGAGTATATCCCCAGTACTATTTTAATACATTTTTGTGGCTTATGAGTACATAGTGTCTCAATTTGTACTAGATAATTTTCTATAAATCTTAATTAATGTGATAGATAGTGTCATTAGTGATTACATTAGAAAATTCTACAGTCATTATAGAATATATTCTCATGTACTCTAATACAATATAGGAACAACATTATTATTGTAATAATGTACTAAATATAATTATATAAGAAAAAATGAATGAAAAAAACATTAATAAGGAATTATTGTTGGATAATGTGACACTATTTATGAATGATATCACACATAAAGAGATTTTTACAGGCCCTTCCAAAATAGTGGATGTTAATGGATGTATGAATGAAACCATTATGATGGGTATTATTAGTTTAATGGATTAGAATTGTATTATCATCCTTATGTGAAAAAATTATCATGATTGCAGAGGCCCCAGACTAGGATAACATAGAATAGAGAAATGGTTTAAATGAAAGATGAATTAATAGAAATATTTAACATGTTAATGAAAGGGATAATCACTACACTAGTTCTCATGTTACCCACTAGGGGAGAAGTATACTTTATCTATAGTAATGAATAAAAAATGGTTTTGGATTTATACTCACGAACAAAGACATAACAAGCACATATTACTCCCACCAACTAATGATCCATGATAATAACTACACAACCCATGATTTTGAATTTTTTGTGGTGATCCCAAAATTAAAAATTTGATGGAACTATCTCAATTAGGAAAACTATTAAATATTTACAAACTATAGTAGCCTTAAGTATATATTCACTAAAAAGGATCATAAAATGCAACAATGAAGGTTGTTTGATCTAATAATTTATTATGATTTCTCCATTTGTTACTATCTCAAGAGAGTAAATAATGTGTCATATGATTTGGGTAGAAACGATGCCAATCCACTATCCATAATTAAGAATGAATGTCACGCAATCCTATTATATATAAAATGTATGGACATGAGAAGAAAAAAGGATAATTATTTAACAATTAAAAATTATCTTCCGAACCATTAAATATTGAGAGAATCAAGGGGGGCTATGAAAAAAGACCAGTTTCTAAAGAATAATATAGAAAATATTCTAGAGTTCATATTTTATGAATATGGACTTATAGGGGTTAAAACAAAGATATGTGTTCCCTCAAAACTAGAGTTGAGTGGAGAAATTAAGGATTTTGTGAATATCTCAACCATCTAGTTTAATCTAATAAAACTAATATTTATAGATAGTTGATTCCAAAATAATTGTTTGATAACCTGAAGAGGTGGATTGGGGATTTTTTATCTCAATGATTAGTATGAAAATAAGTTATGGGTAAAAAAACACCAATGGTATATTGTTACAATTCCATTCACTTTTATGAATATGGGAAAACATAACCATGGATTTTAATGGATGACTCCAAAATACATATTAGGAAGTAATTCCATATGGGTGGATGTTGATCACCATATGATGTCATCTTGTTTCATTGTTATGAAAAATATTTTTCCCTTCAACAAATCAACTATATATATGTAAGGGAAGTAGTAAGAATATATATAGTTCCAATATTTTTTGTATCTGATCAAGATATGAGGTTAAATTTTGGAATTTAGATAATCCTACAACAACAATTAGATATGGAATAAAGCTTTAACAAATACTATCACCCTCAAATTGATTTTCAATTGTAGAGTACCATTAAAACTCTATACTACATGTTGAGATATTAATTAATTTATTGAAAAGCAAGATATGTTCTAAAAACTCCCATTGTGGAGTTCTCATCTGAAAATTGTTTACATTATAGAATTAAAATGCAAGCTTTTTAGGCTCTATAGGGTATGAGGTTTCCAAATTTGAAAAGTTGATATAATGATGGAGAGTGGATTATTACATAACTTGATATTGTCTAGTAGATGATAGGGAAGTTTTAAACCATTGAACATCATTTGAAAATTGCTTGAAGTCCATAGAAAATCTATGAAGACAATAATTCAAGAGACACAAAGTTTGAGTTAAGAGATAAATTGTTCATTCAGATATCAAAATGAAATATATATGTGAGTTTTTGGAAGAAGTGATAACTTATTCTAAGATAAAAAATCCCCTTTTATAACCTTGATCACGTTGTAAAGGTGTCCTATCAACTATCTCTCCCACATAACCCATATCAACTTTTTGATGTGTTCCATGATTCGTTCTTAATAGAGTACATACCAAACCCCTCACACATACTGAATCCATATGAGGTAGAAACAGATAATTATCATTCATCAAAGGAGTAATCAATGAAGATATTATATTTTATATTAATATTTCTATGAATAAACAAAAATGACTTGGTCCAAGTGTTATAGATGAGCCTCCTGATTCAGGAAGTGTCCATGGAATTAGTAGACATGATGAAAAATAAGTACCCCTATCTCTTTTTTTCTATAAAATGAGAATTTATTGTGAAAACATTCTTAAAGTGGGATGAATTGAATAACATGAACATTTATAAATGAAATTACCTTATTGAAAAAAATTCCATATTATGTAATGAAATAATACAAAACACATAATTTTTTTGGTTATTTAAAACTATTTTATGGTATTATAAATTTAAAATATTGTTATAAATCAAAACAATTGTTAATATATACCTTGAGGAGTGAAAAATAGGAATATTATATTAATGGTTAGGATAAAGTCTAATTTTAACAGATGAATGAAGTAAAGGCCTCGACAAATATGGTTGAACCCTATAAAGTACATTTACAATAAAATTTAAGGAAGATAACAACAAAAGGAATTATATGGGAACAATGAAATTATATGAGTCAACAACTAAATAAATAATTATACCATTTAAGGGAGATGTTAAATATCATTGATATCACAACCAGAACAATTTATGGAAAACCACACAATGAAAATCTAACTGTCAGACACCTTACAATTATGGAATTCTCTAGTGAAATAATGTGATATGTATCTAGACCCTAATAGTATGAATTTATATATATTATATTTTAATTTAAAAAAATTTATATTTTGATATGATGAAACTAAAATTGTACATTTGATGTATATATAGTTTCAATTACGAAAAACATTTTAATGATTTAAATATTTTAAAAATAAATTATATTTTAAGAAAATGTTATAAATAAATAATAATTATTAAATATAAATTATAATATATTTTTACTAAGAAAAAATAATTTCTATTTCGTTCAAAAAATTGTTATTATAAATAAATGTATATATATGTAGTTTTTTGATTTAAAATTGCAAATTCTCATACTTAAATAATTTTACAGACAAAATAAATATCATTTTTGAAATTATCACATTGAAATTTTTCATTATGGATTTTTTTATTATTTTTTGAGGCATTTTTGTTTTTGTTTCAAAATTTAATCATCTATAAATACACTGTGTGTATTATGAAATCATAATGACGCAAAAGTGATGTAATATATTCCTTAAAATGTACGCCTGACCATATTAATACATCAAATTTAAAATTTTATGTTCTTTTATGATATTTGATTATTTTTTATAAAACCTTAATGAATCCTAAAAAACCTATATTATATTTTTTTGTTTCAAAAGTAATAAATTATAATCATAACTCACTTCAACATCAATAATGGTATTAATTTAATTGTATCAGTTTGTAATTATGTAAAATAATTACAACAACAATACTTTGGTAGAAATCATGGAAAACCCTATTTTATGGTTTGGGGTTTTGATTACTTTATCATATATAGATACTATTACATATGTTCGAAAATTAATTAATAAATAACCTCTATTTTTCTATATAAACAAACCCAAAATACCATTAGTAAACTATAAAAACTTTTTTAATGTGATTATCTTCCAAACATACCACCCTAGATCTCTCCCATAGTTCCCCTAAGCACTTATGAATCCCGTCCTATGGTTTTAGATACACCCTCTCAAGGAAAATAATCCTATATACTCTTTTTTATTGAAGAAATTTTCTTATCTTATACATTTTAATTTGAAAATATTCATGTTGGTATATGAATTCTAAAATCCCAAAAATATTCATTAATGCTTAAATGTTTGTAGATATCTATTTAATTATCACTCAAAAAAACTATTTAACTATTATGTACCACTATAATGCTTCTGAAATATTCCACAAAATTTCCATCCTAATAATTTTTGTAATGAATACTCATACACATTTAATGTCAAGGGAATTAAACTGGATGTATTTATCGTTCAATAATAAGATAGTATCATGTATGTAACATATAATATTCAATATTGGTATTAAAAGGGATCTAATATGATCATATTTGGAATTATCTCTTTGTTAAACATAAACATGAACATATTGTGTTGGGTGCACCCATATTGAACTCCAATGCATTAGGTAATGTTTTAGTCTAATGTGAAATAATTTATAGTATTTTGGAGTGAATGTAATCCATTATGGTTCTTTTTCCACCATGTTTTGATATCATGGTTGTTACCCCTGACCAATTTTTATGATGTTGTGTCTAATTTTTTTTCCCCATTCCCATGTTTCAATTACATTCTTATGTTATATCATGAATTATTGTTCATGATTTTTATTCTCACCCCTCTTATAATACACTTATATTCCTATTAGATCACATTTACTATCTTACCTTATTATATTTTTTACTCCCTTACTCTGATTTATAGCTCACCCCTTTCTTATTTATGTACCTAGGTTATCCTATTCTATTTTAAAAAGGGAAATTAAATTTTGTGAGAAGGCTATGGAAGTACTCCATAATGTTGTTTTATACTTATATAAATTTTATGTGTTATGTGCCTATTATCCCAAAGAAACTAAGATGCATGATATTTTGGGATTATATAATTTAGACCATTCTGTAATATATCATGAAATATAGTGTATTAATAATTTGATGTCTCATAGGTTTTAAGTGGTTTATACTAGAAAAAAGCGTCTGTTTTTCATTCAGTTTTGATTTATTTCATACTCTTTAGGAATGTGTTGGTATGGGTAAAAATTTTATTTGTTTTAATGATTTTCAACTGGAAAACAAATTTCTTTCTTTTATGTATCGTATTTTTATTTTTGATCCCATACCATGATTTTGATGTTTTTCAATGTGTTTAAGGATGTGTAAAAACAAAGATGAAGTCATAATTAAAAATAATAATAATATTCATTACTATAAAATAATATATTGTTTTAAAATATTATATTATTGAAAAAACGGTTAAATAGTTGAAGCCCCCACTTTTTAGTAAATGGGTTTATTATGTATCAGTTTTTACTTAATTTTCAAAATAATAATACGTAATGATATATGAAAAATAATTAAATTGAATTATACTATTAATAAATAATATATTGTATTGTATAATTTTGGGTCATAATATATAATGATTTTATTAAACCATTATGAATATCTTATTCCTACAAATGATCGTCGATTAATCTGAGATCCCCCTTTATTATATTTAATTTTATCATGGTTTTATAGATTGGTTTTAATTAAAATATATGAAATAATTATAATGTGTGATAAGAACATTGATAGAGATATTAAGGACCATTCACGAGATATGATAATTTTTTATCATGTTTCCAAAGACACTAATCCTTTATAATTCACAAGCATGTGTTATTGTGAGATGTTTTAAAAACTACTATAAAATAACATAATAATTTTTTATGAGATTAATGAGTCACCTCAATTGTTATAAAAGAAGGATATATTATCTATGGACATTAGGATATGGGGAATGAGATGATAAAAACTATATAAAACTATAATAAAAAAATTGATTGATGATGAACCTAGATAATAATGGGATGATAAGATTATCATATACTTTTTGAAATATTTAGAATTATCTCTATTATCATATGATCTATCCCATTGATTATTAAATATAGATACACTCAATTAAGTTCATAGTGCAAGAGAATGATGAGAACTGTAATAAAATGGAGAATGGAAGGCT
Source organism: Viscum album (assembly GCA_963277665.1). NCBI lineage: Eukaryota > Viridiplantae > Streptophyta > Magnoliopsida > Santalales > Viscaceae > Viscum > Viscum album. The sequence continues at coordinate 2,094,957,633 of OY728152.1, forward strand.
TACTATACATTCATGAAAATTAAATGTCTTTTATATAGTGATACCCATTATTCTATATCTAAATAATTTACATGGATTATCACATAACTAAATCAATGGATTGATATTGTTTTATTAGTAAAATAATTGGATGGTATGATGATTTCATCTATAGTATATATGTCATCTTTGATAGAATTTTTCTGGAATGTGTAACTTCATGAGTCATAGGTATATTTGTTTCTTCCAGTAAGTATTTTGGAAAGATATCATTCTTTTGTGAAACCAAACTTAAAAAATGACACATTAGAATAAAATTATTAAATTAAATAATTATAATATATATATATATATACACTATATTAGTAGGTATAAATAAAAAACACCATGAAAAATATATAGAAAAGTGAAGTGATGAAATTGAGTAGTATTAGTCTTACTTATAAGACTCACTTTACTGATATTTAAAATAAGGTGGTTTCATTTGGGTTTTCCCTAGACAAAGCACAATCCAAAACCCCAAATTTATGGAATGAGGAAGTCCATATACTGGATAATATCATGATAGTGGATATTTTTATAAGAGTCATGCTAGTAGAAAGGCCATCCAAAACTGCAATAAGAGCTTATAATGTACTTTTATAATATGTGGAGATATTGATTGTTTTTTAATATGTACATTTGGATGATATAAACATGAAATTATTCCTTTATCAAATTATTTATATATCACATGTATTTTAGATATTTCATATATTGTATTTTAATGAAATATAATGTGCTTTTTGTCATACTATTGCATGGATAAAATGTTATTAATTTTTGTTAAATAACCAATTAAATATTTTTATGTGAGGATATATGTTTTCTCAAATTTTATTTTTTTGTGCTTTATTTTATATAATTAAGTCTATTATCTATAAAATATAATTTCGATCATAATAATATATTAACACAAATGTTTTTAATTTTTCATATATAAAAAAAATTAGAAATGATTATATTTCAAAATTTTATTCTAATATGATTTTTTTTATTATTATGAGTTAATTTTTCAGAAGAAATATATATATATTTTTAGAATAATTATTTCTTAATAAGAATAAATATTTACATGTAATTTAATAAGTACCAATTTATTTTTATACATTAAAAATAAATTTCCTTGCTAAAAACTTGTTACCACCATAAAAACATGACATGTTAAATGTAAATATTCTATGTGTAAAAGATTTATGAATTTTGAAAAAAATTCTGAATTTTTATAAGGAATTATAACACTCAATAATTAAAAAAATAATTAATGGATCCTATTGAACTTTGAATTGTGAATTTTCTAGTTATATATGATAAATATCCCACTCTAATAAATTATTAAAGGAGTCATCACCACCCCATTTCTCTTAAAAAACCATAGCCCATGGATTTGACCAAAATATATAAAAATAATCCCAAAAACTCATTTAAATTTTATATAGGTTGTTTTATACTCAAAATTACATTTCTAAAATCCATAGTACATTTTGAAAATGACTTTTCCATAGATTATTTTAATAATTTATAGTTATTCATTTTCAATTCCTGATCTGCATTCTTCTTCCACCTCATTCATATATATATATATATATATATTGAATTGTATTATAATGAAATATATAATAAAAAAATACTAACGGTCTATTATAATGATGTAATAATTAATAATTAACATTTTTATTTTATATAGAAAAATGAAAATGTCGTCTTAAGTACTTGTGAAATACCACATCCATGAATGATATGTTTTATTTTCACCACCATTGTACATAGTTTGTTATAAAATAATATTTAAAAAATTTATTTTATATTTATATCTTTAATCATAATATTAAACTAAAAGCCATTCTCTTTCTTATTCATGTTATATGGAAAATGAATGAATCTCACGTGTAAACGTGTGTACTACTGCCTCAATTATATTTTCATGTTTAATTTTTCATCATAGTATTTTATTTATTCTAAATATATCTTATAATATTACTCAAAAACCTAAAAATATATAAAATATATAATTATTATTTTAAATAATTATATAATGTCTATATAATATTAGTATTGACCATACTCACCCAAATATTATATTCTTTTTGTTTGGGTTGGTTTAACCACAAAAACATATAATGAAATAATTTTTTCCGAAATAATGAAATATAAATATATCGTGATACTATATAACAATAAAAAAATTTCCTTTTTAGTTATGTAATGGAAATGGTAATATCTAACCCACTATTATGATACAACCCCTCTTTCATAAAAATAATCAAAATAATCTATCTAAAAAATTCATCATCCTAATTCATATCTAAAATTATTATGAAATGAAGTTAGAAAATTTTAAATCATTTCAATAATTATATTAGTGTACCAATAATAATATTGTTATTATAAAATTTGAATTCATAAAAATGGGTCAACACAACCATTACGAATCTAGTAAAAAAATAGAAAATACTAATAAAATCGAGTGATTAAACTAAATTATTGGGAATTAATAAATTATTCATAAATAACTAAAAAGTAAGTTTATAAAATTTTAATGGATGGATAAGGATCTAAGATTGGTGATTTAGAGATTTGTTTATTATATAAGAGGTCAGTAATTGTTGGGATAAGTATGAATAAATAGTATGTTTGATGCAAATCAATTTAATTTTCATGAGGAATTTGTCTTAATACACATAATTTCATTTAAATTGAATTTAAACTAACAATTTTATATATAATATCATGATTTATCCATTATCCATGGTAGTTGTTGTTTAATTTCAATTCCTCTCTTTTAACAGTAAGTCTATTTATGTGTTTCTAACTTTGTTAGAGGTTTTTATTATGTCAAATTATTTTCTTCATTCAAAATTATTCCTCTTCAACATTGGTTTTAAAATATTTATTTATTCACTTCTATGATGATAATGTAATTCCTTTTCTACCTTGGGAATGAGTCTCTTAATTAAAATATCTTAACTTATGGAATTTCCATCTCAAAATTATATATTTGTTAAGAATTATTACTATTAACTTTAATGATGGTTTCCTTTTCATATTAATATTTTATCTTATCAAAAACAAAATATATTATATTAAGAAACATAATTATGTGTTCTATCATAGAATATTCATCTTTAAATTCTATTATTTTCAAAAACAATGTTATATTAACCAAATTTTTATATAGAAAATTGATAAATATATCTCAAGATATACAAATGTTTTTTCCTTCAATGTTTGTTTCTCTTATAAACCACAACACATTTTCATGGGACAGACTTCATGAATTATTCAAGGATCCATTATTGATGACTATATTTTAAAAAAATTAAAAGTTTTCAAATGTTTTCACTTCATATTTTTTATATAAATTTTTTATGTGACCTATACCATTGTTGATTTATGGAAATGTTGAAAATGTTTTCTAAAATATATTTTTATGGGTTTTCTTCAAAATAAATTATTTTTCCTTAATCACCATTTTTTTCAATGAAGATTAATTTCAATATTTTTTTAAATATGACTAATTCATAAGAATTTTAATAAATTAAGGTGTACTTCCACATATGCTTCGAAGTGATTTACTCAATGAACTCGATAATGAATTTTACATCTATGTAAACATAGATAATTTTTCTTATGTTACACTAGGGGAAAATTAATATATATATACAAACACCTTATTTTACCAATTGGATTACTAAATATTTTAATGATGTTTTCATTAAACACATTTCTTTTCTATGGGATAATTAAGTGATGTATGAAATATTAATTTGTCAAGTTATATTGGACACACAGTTACATGGATTATTATTTTTGACATTTAATCTGTATATCCCTCTAATTAATTTATTTTTATATGATATCATATGATATTGTTGATTTTTATGTGGACATATTGATGTATATATCTTAAAACAATTGTGAACATGATAGAGGTATGATTGTCATATGTTTATTGTTTGAATGTGATGCATGTATCTTTGTTCAGATTATTTTTTTAACAAGATGTGGGTAGATCTGTTTAATGGTTTTTTTGGGAATGTGATTATGGTATCTATGTTCAAACGTTTTTTTGTGAACATGTTACAGTTATCATTCTTCACAACTTTGTTATATTAACATGATATAGATAGTGTTGTATAAATTTTTTTTTATGAACATGATGAATTTAGTTTGGTTCAAAATATTAAATATTCTTATATTTGTTTCACAATTCATCTTTAGGATATGTTATAATGAAATAGAAATTTTTTACATTCTAATGATAATGTCACGAAGCATATGTTCATTTCCACACACCCTTTTACCGATTAATATCTTTATACATTTAAGCTTTCATTCCCTTCAATCATGACTTGTGGAAAACACATATTTTTACATATTAAATTTAATAAGATATTTATTTGTGACTCAAATATTATTAGGTACTTATAATATAACCCTTTATAATATGTTTTTGTGTTTTCTCTTATGTTGAATTTGATCTCACCCAATTTTTATGAAACTATTCTCCATGTTAGGAAAATGAGTAAAACTTATGGGAAGTATACAATGTATTCTATATTTGATGAATTATAGTCAAATGTTCTTAATTATTGTAGTATAAGTTTCTTATGTGGTCAATCCATAAATTTACTAAATAGTAATCATACATTCTATTTTTTAAACTATTGTGATATGTAATGTTAATGTGAAATATGTTTAGTTTTAGATTGACTAATCTAAATTTCTATCAATGATTGTGTGTAAAGAATTTATTTTTAGCATATGTCTCAGATGTGTAAAACTAGGGTGACTTAGATAGTATCAGAGTGTGGGGAAGATATTTTTTAGGATTAGATTATAATTTTTAAATGATTAATATATGAGATCCTTAGTGTATACAATTTAGATGTGTTTATTTAAAAAAACAGCCCGATTTTTTTGTTTTTGGGTATGTCATTTTCCTAGAAATTAATCCCATGTGTATATACTATCAAGTAGTTGAATTTATGATTTAAATGAACTAATGGGTAACCACCATGAACATGGTTTGTTGAATAACAACTTACTAATCACTTAGAGATTTATGAATAAGACAAATAATACACAATAAGATAGGAACTCATGGGTGATATGATTTGGAAATTAATTTTCTCTTAATTAAACATTATGGTGGATTTGTGTATGAAATTATGGAATTATTTGCAAATAGTGTAGGAATATGACCCTGGAAATAATATTAAACATTTGGAGTTATTTGTTCATCTAATTATGTCATAGCAAAACCAGATGACTCCTAGGTTGAATTTAATGTTTCATTAGAGAATACCTCAAAGGGTTATGTTATAAAAATAATATGATAAATTACTAGAGTGTAAATATATATCATAATAACCAATGATTTTTAGAATTTTATTTAGTATAGGATCAAAAACCTGATGTTATGAAATCATTTTCTCTAATACCCATATAGATAAGTATATTTTGTTTTAAATTTGTGACATAAGGTAAAATCTCAATATATAAATACTATAATAAAAATTATATAACCGTTATTATGAATTTTTTTGAGGTTTATTACTCACCTGAAGATTTATATTGAGTTTCTCATGTATTGGTTAGCTTATTTCAATAGTGAAAAATAATTAAAATTAGGAAGATGAGATTTATTTTTGGGGGATGTAATACCCAAATATTTTAGTACATATTTTCATTTTAATAAATATTATTTTGTATAACATCCTTTACATCCAACACGAATCTATAAAAAAAATCTAAAACATTAGAATATAATTATTATATTCATTAATGTTAATATATCATTTAAATTCCTAGTTACAGATAGATATATCCACAAAATGAAATCTATATATAATAGAGATTTGATAATCTTGACCAGTATGAGTCTTGTTTATAAGGCTAATTCTCTGATACTGGAATTGGTGTGGTGTTAATAGTTTTATACTTTATACCAAATCAAATCCAAACCCCAACTGTTAATGTCTTAGGGAAATAATATGCATGATATGTTAATGATTTTTAAAATTTCATCCAAATCATTTCTAAGTAAACAACTCTGAAAAATTCCATTAAAGAAACAATAATTCTTGTATCTTACATTTTGATCAACTGTGGTTATGTATGTTGAAATTAGGATAGCATAAATATGTAAATATTAATGTAATAAATTTTTATAAATCAATTTTATTAATCAAGTTTACATTTTTATGATTAAAATAAAACTAGTGATTATTTTAATACCAATGCATTGATCAAATTCATGAAATTTCGTTACATAACAAATAGATCAATTTTATAAAAAATACATATTTTTTCTAAAATTTAAATTAAAAATAATATATAATATATATTAATTATTTTCTAGATATTTTTCATATATTAACATATATCAAATAAGTGAATTATATAAAATAAGTATAGGAATAATAAAAATTATAAAATTTTATTATGTTATGAAAGCATTTCCATAACATTTTAATATATTTATACAAATGTTAATTATAAATTATTTATTTGAATTTGAATAAATAAAAATAATTTTTCTTATTTAATTATATTATAATATTAGTGTAAACATTATATTTTTTCAATGATAATTAAAATTTTGTGATTAATGAAAAAACAGCTGTACTAATAATTAACGTATTTGACCATATCCTGAAGTAGGTAGAACATAAAAAATTAAAAAAAACATACGTTTTATAAAAAGCATTTCTTTGCTGTGAAATTATTCATTTTAAAATACAATTATTTATTTATAAAACACAAATTTAACATTACAAAACTATTCAATCCATTATTTTTATAAAAATTGGTTTCCATCTTTTTCCTTAATTATGATAGTAATGTCTAGAACACTATTTTTTGTCTTTCAAATTCTTATATGAATTATTTTTTAAAAAAATAATAAAAATTTATTTGAATTTAGAAAAAATTATAATTTTATCTTAAATATTATATTTTATCTTGAAAATGCAATTTTTTAAATTATTTTTTTACACATTATGTGTGCTAATGGTAAAACTAACACCCTTTAAAATTATAAAATTTATTTAAAAAAATTGATTTAATATTTTGGAAAATTTGATATATGTTATATAATAAATTCTATTTAATTTTTAAAAATTAATATTAAATTATATAGGTAAACATTATCTAACAAAATATAGACTAAATATTGTATATGTGATAACACAATAGTAAAACACCTAAACGAATAGTATACCTATGTATAGAAATTATTGTTCGAGGATGTACAACAATAACTCATCCCACAATTTAATATTCTCTATTCATATATCCCTTTGACTTGTTAAGAGTGAAATTTTGTTTTATATATTTCCAAAACGACACTACCCTCCCTTATAAAAGGATCTATTAGAACCACACTTCGCATCACTCCACAAGCCACTGGAATTCGATGAAAATATACAAAAGTAACTCAGTAAAAAATTTGAAAATATCATTTTTGAAAACACATTATAGAGAAATGGAGAAATCCAAAATAAAAATATGTTGTACCATGTTCAAATATGAAATGAAATTACCAAACTATTCCTGAAAATATTTAATCAGTTTTGAATTAATCATCCTATGTATGATTTATGAGGCAGATGTTACCATCATTCCTGAATCATCTATGATGAGTTCCTCAAAATAGAGTTACTCCCCAATACTAATATCCACTTATTAGAGAATTTGGGATTCTCAAAATACAACCTCTAAAATACTTAATCCTTTTTTATAATGATTTTTCAAAGGAGTATTGTAAAAAATTATAAATTTCCCTTTTCTATTTCTATCAATTTATTTCTTCTTCCATCTCATTAAGATATTTTTTATACATTTTATTATAATGTAGAAAATATAAATATTGTAAATAAAATTTTTATGATAGTGGAATGATCAATAAATACCATTTTCCACTTACATAGAAAAATGAAATCCATTATAGGTGCACATTTAGATTACCATTTCCATGAATGTCATCGTAGATATCCCAAAACTTTTATACATGGATGCTTCAAATATAATATTGGAAGGACTAATATTACATTTATAAAATTATTTAAATTAAATTATAAATTTCTATTCAATATTTTTTTCTTGATTCATGGAAAATGAATGTAGCATTCATTTTTACGTTTGGAATACTACACACACATAAGTGACATATTTTATTTTATATCCCTATGTTTTATACTTTCTAAAACACACTTTTAACATGATTAAAAAACATAAAATCATATGAATTATTTCATTATTCTTCTACAATATTGATACTTTCATGACTCACCAATTCTCATTGGCTTGAGTGTACAATGAGGTATTTCTAGGCCTTAAGCGACATCCTTATGATACCAAAGGCTGGAAATAAATGTTGAAGGGTTTCAAATAAAAGTGGGGGATTATTTACCATTTAAGAAATAAAAGAATAAACCAACCAACCATAACCAAACATTCTCTATATTATTCATGATCAAATGAAAGACAACTCAACAACATCATGTATATGAAAACCACATAAAATTATGTAAAAGTTAAATAATGACCAAGTATCAATGTACAAAGTGGATAAAGCACACATGACTCTCAAATGAAAAAAAAATTCTATGTTCTCTAGAATCTCCAAGCTCCACAATATTCAAACACCCCAAACATCAGAAGGTGGTGCTAAAAATGTGGGAAACATTACCTTTTCCCCTATCTTGGAAGATGGAATCAGCAAAAGCACCAATGTTCTAAAGCATAGGTGAGTATAGAACTCTGTATGTTTTCCTCAATGAAATCCCTAATCATAACACAAGGATATAATAGTTAGCAATAATTATATAAAATATTTTATGTAGAAAAATATCTCAAAAACGTTTTATAACTAAATATAAACAAGTTTCACAAACCATTTAATACCAAACACATACAAGTGCAATTGAAACCAATTTTCCCAAAAAGACATTTTTACATAAAAATAAATAAACAAGTTTTAAACCTATTTCACAATATCTATTTCTGTCATACCCAACACTTACCAAAACCCATTCAACCATCCATTCATGATATTTTATGACAGTTCCTTACATATGAGCAGTTTATCACCTATCTACTATGTCGTCACTAGGTAATTGTTTCCTATGTGCCATTAACCCCGTTTTCACTGACCACAAGGTCATATTTCAACTAAGCCCTGTATAAGAAATATGAACATTATATATCCTCTTCCATTTATCCTTTATAACTGAGAACATGTTCATATTTCAACCAAGCCATAGAAATGCAATATGAACCCACACACCAATATCCCCAAGGATCATAACCAAACACATTTTCAACAAAAACACCCTTTTTATTGAAACCCAATTTTATCAAGGTAATTTCAATACCAAACCATTTCAATAAAACATCATTTTTATTGATTTTTTTATCAAACCCTTTAATAATTTTAGTAAGTCAATAATTTAAAATCATTATTTTAAATTATATAGGCTAAATGCCTTTTCACAATAAATCACCATGATTTCACAATGTCACTAAAACAACAAATAATAACTAAAGAAGATTTATTCCATGATTTTCACAATCAATACCATTCAAATAAACCAATTTGAGACTAAACCAATCAATTATATCAAGAGGAGATGAGCGTGAAGTTACCTACCTCAAACGTTTTGAGAAAACGTGAAAACAGATGAAGAATACAGAAGAAGGTGGGTCGATTATGCATGAACGACCTTAGTTCTCTGGTCCTAATGAATTGGATCAATATTCCATGAGATCAACTTAGATCTCATCGTATATCATCAAATATAAAATATTTATCCTTTCACGAAGTTAAAAAAATTATATCTACCCATAAAAGGTGTAGATCAAAGAAAAGGAGAAGCAGAGATGGAGGAGTTTTCAGAAAATGTAAATGTACCAAGAAGATCGGTACATACCCTAAGAATCGGGTTTGAAATCACCATGGGATGGCTCTAGGTTAGCTCCAACTCGTGTGGGGAGGGTTCTCTAGACATCTAGGTAAATAAATCTCAAAATTTCAGTGTCTTGATGCCAAAAAAATATATAGATAAAAAACAAGTGAGCTCCAAGAATATATGATCTACATTGACATCTACACACGGTTTGGGCCTATCGTGTATGGATCATGAAACATTCCTTTTTTGACCCAAAATCCATATAAAAACCCCCAAACTCTCCCATCCTACACCTTTACCCTTTAATGGAATCATATATTTTATGGAAACATCCACTTCTATGAAGAACCCCACATTAGTGAAACACCCTAATTTTTAGAAACACACCTTTATATAGAAACACACTACATTTTTGAAGCAATCAACAGTATGGAAACACCCAACTTTATTGAATCCCTCAATATTATGTAATCACTATATTTTATAGAAACTATCTATTTAATGGAAACACCATAATTTATGAAAACCTAATCAAATACACCATTTGAAAAACATGAGAAAATTGTTGTGTACCTGAAACTAGGGGTACTGCATTCTCCAAACCATTATTCTTTTTGTTCATGGAAAGTAGAAAACCTTCACTAGAAATGCAATATATGGGCACCACTTTATCATTTCCCTCTCATGTTCCCATGTCACTTCTAGAATCAGACCATGTTTCCCTAAAACCCGCACTAGGATGATGGTTTTCCCAAGGAATACTTTCTATTGTCTATCAACTATCTACACTAGGATAAGTACAAATGATGCATTCAGTTCTAGGTCAACATGATCCCATCTGATCACATGTTCAGGATTATGGTGATACATTTTCAGCTGGGATAAATGGAAGACATTTTTCACTGAACTAAACAGTGGTGGTAATGCGAAATAATATGAAACCTCTCCAACCCTTTCTAGTATCATGATAGGGCCAATTTATCATGGAGATATAATTACATACTTTCCAAAATGATGATGTAAAATCCATGGAGAGATCCTTAAGAAGACACAATCACCCACAGAGAAACGACAATGTTCTTTGACGGTGATCTGCATATGACTTCTGACGACTCTGAGTTGTCACCATCCTCCTTCAAAATAACTAGATCTTCTCTATTGTTTCTTAGACATGTCTCAGCCCAAATTGTGGTGTTTCTCCTATTTCCTCCAAGAATTGAGGAGAACAAAAATGATTCCCATACAAAACATCAAACATAGCTATGTGTATCAAGGCCTGATAGCATTGACTGTATGAGAACTCCACTATGGGTATATGCTCCTCCCATGTGCCACCTAAATCCTTTACACAATTCCACAACTTGTCTTCCAATGATTGTATTTCCCACATTGATTTCCCATCTGTCTGAGGATGATATGTCATGCTAATAGTAAACTGAGTCCCAAGGGAATTCTGTAGGTATTTCTAGAAACAAGACGTCAACCTAAGATCTCTATCTTATACTATTGACACTGGCACCCCATGCCTTTTTTCCACTTCGAAGATATATATTTTTGAATGATCCTCTACCATTTGGGTTTCATGAATAAAGATGAAATGGGATAACATGGTTAGATGATCCACTATCACCAAAATAGCATCATGTATCTAGAATTTTCTTAGAAGACTTGTAACAAAATATATATCTATTTGATACCATTTTTACACTAGGATGGGAAAAGATTGTAACATACCAGCTTGTCACTGATTCTGTTCTATAACTGGCTGACATGTTATGCATTGTGAGATAAACTCAGCCTCCTTCCTTTTCATGTCGCTCCACAAAAACATTGACTTCAACTCCTTATATATATTCGGTGTACCTGGATGTACACCATATCTCAAATGGTGGTAAGAATGAAAGATTTGTTCCTTAAAAGCATTAGGTACAACCATCAATTATTTGAAACAAAAAATTGAACCCCCATCACGTTTCCATTCCTCAATGGTCTCCATTCCATTGAGTTCTAAACTCACAACTAGACATTCCACATTCGATGTTTGATCCTATTTGATCATTTTTACTAAATCAAGAACAAGTGTAGCTAAAATGAAAACCATAAAATCACCCCCATATTCACATTCGACATGAATGTCGGCTAATACTGACATCCATTACCATTTATCTGAACCTTATTTCTCCAACTGAGCATACGACATTCTACTTAATGCATCAACCTCCGAATATCCTTTCCCCGGTTTATACGTCAAGTACATGTCAAACATTTAGAGATACTTCGTCCATATCCTTTTCCTTAAATTCAAATCTCGGTCTGAGAAAATGTGTTTCATGCATTCGTGATCCATAAACACAGTAAATTTCTCACCAAAGAGATAGGGCCTCTATGTTTTTATTACATGGACGACTAAAGCTAACTCCAAATCATGTGTTGGGTGATTCATCTCATGAACACTCAAATTCCTCAAACCATAAGCAACCACATGATCTTTATGAATGAGAACACATCTCAACCTTGATCCCAAAGAATCACAATACACTACATACCCCTATCTTGAATCTGGTAATATCATGGTTGTTGTGGAAGTAAGCCGACAATTCAGTTCCTGGAAGGACTTCTGACATTCCTCATTCCATTCTAATAGAGCATTATTCTATGTCAGATATGTCACTATAGAATCTAATCATGATAAATCACACATAATGAATCGGTAGTAACTAGATCGACCAACAAAACTTAGTATCTTAAATACATTCTTCGGTGGTTTCCATGAGATAATAGCTTCTATAATTTCAGGATCCACAGAAACTACTTTTTCAGAAATGATATGGCCAAGAAAACGTACTTCTTATATCCAGATAACACACTTTTATAATTTGGCATACAAATAGTTACCCCTCACTATTTGTAACACTATTTCCATGTGCTCCTCATGGTCATCCCTTTTCATTGAATTTACCAAAATGTATTCCAAAAACACGATAATAAACAAATCATGATATTTTTGGAATACCTGATTCATCAATATCATGATTTCCTTTGATGTATTCGTTAGCCGAACGTCATGACTACATTTTCATGGTGGCCACATCAACTTCTGAAAGATATATTTGGAATATCCTCTTTATGAACTAACAATTTGGGATATCTTGATCACAAGTCAATCTTGGTGGACAACTAAGCTCCCCTTATTTGATCTTATAGATCATGAATGTGTGAATTTGGATATCTGTTCTTTTTTGTAACATGGTTAGGCATACAATAATCAATACAAAGCCGAAGAAATCGATCTTCCTTCTGTACAAAAAAAATATCAGTGACGCCCACTAGGACATACTTGGTCAAATGAAACCCTTGCTTTCCATCTCCTATAACTGCTCATTCAATTATCGTAACTCTATTGGTGACATCCTATATGATGGAATGGAAGTAGATCTGGTCCCCAAAAGGAGATAAATCATATACTCCACTTCCCTTAGAGGTTGTAACCCAGAGAAGTTCTTAGGAAAGTCATCTAGAAATTGATCCACAATATCTGAAAAATTATTTTCCTTGATCTCTTAAATTGATTCCCAAATCAATGATTCCAACTTAAAAGAGATCATTCCCACAATTGGTTCCAACAAGCTCTTTCTCCCTTTCTTTACAATCCTCTTTCCTCTTAACATAAACTAAATTTTCTCCTATAATAGTGAATTTTAGCATTGAACATTGTCAACCAATCCATGCATAGGATTATGTCATAGAAATCTATCTCCAACATCGAGATGTCCCATTTTTTCTCAACTCCCTCAACAATGTCTTTAAATTCTCTTTCATCGAGAGGCATGTTTAGTTTAAAACAGAATTCATCCCTTCTAGTTTTTAACACTGGGAGTTAACAACATGAGAAGTAGTAAAGGAATGTGATGCATGAGTATCAAAAAAAGGCTTTCACTAAGGTAGAATTCAAAATAAACATACCTCTCAATATAGATAACCCATCCTGATCATCAAAAAACAACTTCTCATCTCTATAAAATTTCTTCAACGTTACATTGTTCTCCTTGTTTCCTTACTTAGGTTTCCCTGGTTGAAAAATCATGGGATTTCAAGAATCACCACAGATAGCTCTTCTCTTCTAAACAAAGGAATTATCTTTCTTCTCCCTATCAAATCATACGATGCTTGTGACACATAAGAAGTGTCTCGAGCACCAGACCTTAGGGTATTACTACAATAACACTAAAGATGTCCAATTTTGTTGCAATTATTACATTATATAGGCTATGTCAGACAATATTTCATTATATGGTCAAGTGAACCACATTGAAAACACCATGCGTTTCTCTATGGTAGTGGTGGATGGTTTAATAATCCAGCTGTCTGGTTCTAATTTCCACTTGCAACTTGTAAATCGGTGTCCCTTTTCCACTTGTTCCCAGTGGTTGGGTTCCCACCATTTCTAGTCAGTATCATCCTACCTCCTCCCCTAAATCCCAAGATATAACATTTAGCCACATTTGACCTCTTCAAAATCTCTTTATAAACTATTATACAATGTAATTTATTCTTAGATCAAATATACTGTCATTTCCCTGATTCAAAGATTTGGTCCTTCAAAGAAGAACTTGCCACAACTTCTGGTGATAAGAGCCCTATGTTCATGAACTTGGATATATACTCTATGATAGAGATTCTATCATGTTTCAAGCTGAAGAATTCAATCATTTTATGGATCTTAAACATTTAAGGATAGAGTTATTTTTTGAATAATTCCTCAAAATACTCCCATGTAAGTCCTTCAACCAATTTAGCATGCATCACAAAATCCCATTACTAACATGCAAGATCCGCGAGAATATACCTCTATAGTTTTAACATTACCTCTTCTTGTGTGCTGATGATGTTGATGAAATAATTCATCCTACATTGCCACAACTTTGTCTTCTTGGGGTCGGAATCACTGTAGAAGTTAGGTGGATTCTGCATCTTTATTTTGATGGTGTGATCTAGATGTCGTGGCTCATTCCTCTAGTTCCCTGTGTCAACTGCACGAAAATCTTGGACAATACTCTCAACCATCACATGGTTCACATGTGGTTCTGTTGAAACCACATTCTCCATAAAATCTATGGGTTGGTTTTGAAGATTCTTACTAGGCACTAGTTTCTAAACTAACCAAAAACTCCATCTATCACACTCTCTAGAAACTATTGTCTTATCATTTCAAATTCTATCACATCAACTACGACAACATTCATTTCAAAAACAACATGTTTCCCAAGTTCAAATTTTTTTTAAAACACTTCGCATGCTTATAAAAATTAAAACATTTTCAAAATACAATAATCATTCCCTCTATCAAAATAATTCATTTGAAAACCAATTCCATACATTTTGAAAAATTTACATTTTTTCTCTACATGAACCATTCCTTGAACTGATGTATGAAATCTTAGTGGGATTTCATTCCTATAAAATTATTTTCATGCTCATCCAATTAGATAAACCCATGAAAATGTGGTTTTAAAATCCTAGAAGTGTCTCCAAAAACTTATTTACCCAACACCCTGATAACTAGAAGTTCAGCATAAAATGGTTGGCTATGTGCTTTTATGCTATACATTTCATGTTCGGACAATCCTACTCAATTTTATGATACCCATCCCTAGAATAGACTAGATGAAAATTCATCTACAAAAATATGAACATCAATGACTACCTATTAAGAAAGGACAAAAAAAGATGATACCATTTATATTGACTGGAAATTCTCTTTGGCTTGAGTGTACAATGAGTCATTACTAGGCCTTAATAAACATTACCAAGATAGAAAAGGCTAGAAATAAATAGAGAAGGGTTACATATACAAGTTAGGGATGATTTAACCTTTATTAAGTTAACCTATAAACCAAAAAACCATAACCAAACATTCATTATATGATTCCTTATCAAATGAAAGACAACTCAACAGCTTCATGTATCTAAAAACCAGATCAAATTATGTAACAATGGATCAATAACTATGTATCAATTTACACAGCTGATAAACAACACACGACTCTCAAAATACCACATGTATCCACGAACCACAATCTCCAAGATCCAGAATCTCTTAAAATCCCAAACATCATGAGGTATTTCTAAAAATGTGAAAAATGCTACCTTTGACCCTATCCCAGAAGATGGAATCTACAAAAGCACCAAAGTGCCAATGTAGGGGTGAGTATAAAACATAGTATGTTTTCCCCAATGACATCCCTATTCACACCACTAGTATAGAAGAGTTAGCAACAATTATATAAAAAATTAAATATAAAACAATTTATCAAAAACAATTTATAACTAAATATAAAAACGATTCCAAAACCATTCATTACCAAATGCATACAAGTGGAATTGAAACCAATTTTCCTAGTAAGATATTTTTTTATAAAAATAACAAAAAATTCCTTAAAACCATTTAACAATATGCCCTTTTCGCATACCCAACCATTATACAAACCAATACTACCAATAATCGATACTACGTTATGACAGTTCCAAACTCATGAGAGATTTCTCATCGATCTTCCAAGATGTCACATGGTAATTGTTCCCCATGTGCCATTAACCCTTTGGCTCCGAGCACAGAATCATATTTAAACCAAAACCAATATATGTAATATGAAATTTATATCATGCATTTCATTTTACCTTTGGTACAAAGTATAATTTCATATTTCAACCAATACCTGGAAATACATTATGAACGCATACACTAATATTACCAATGATCATGCCCAAATAAATTGTCAATAAAAACATCCTCTAATTCAAACCCAATCCATCATGGTCATTTCAAAACCAAACCATTTCAATAAAACACCCTTATTATTGAAAAAAATTATCTACCATTTTAACAATTCCAACTAATAATTAATTTTGAATCTCTATTTTAAATTAAAGATGCTAAATCACTTTTCACAGGAATTCACCAAGATTTCACAATTACACTAAAACCATAAATCATCACTAAAGATGATTTATTCCATGAATTTCATAATCAATCCCATTGAAATAATCCAATTTGAAACTAGTCTAGTCAATTATAGAAAGGGGATATTAGAGTGAAGCCACCTACATCAATGGTTTTGACGAAACTGAAAAACAGGAAATGAATGCACAAGAAGGCTTGTCAATTCTCCAAGAAGTGCCTCAGTTCTCTTATCCTCATGAATCAGATCAAGATTACATGAAATAAACATCGATATCTCCCTCTCTCATGAAAAACAACATATTTATCCAATCATGGCATTAAAAACATATATCTACCCAATAGAGGTGTATATCTATGAAAACGAGAAGGAGAGAAGGAGGAGTTTGTAGAAAATAGAAAAGAACCAAAAAGATTGGCACATACTCCAAGAATCGGCTTTGAAATCACCAAGGGAAGATTATAGGTTGGCTCAAACTTGTGTGCGGAGGGTTCTCCAGCCTTATAAGAAGATAAGTCAATTAATAAGGGCATTTTGTAGTCGAATATATATATATATAGAGAAAAAAATGAATATTCTCATAGAGAATAGGATCTAGATTGACCTCTACGCATGGTTTCACCACACGGTTTGGGCCAAACATTTTTAGATCATTTGAAATTATTTTTGGTCCAAAAAATCCTTATAAAAACACCCAAACTCTCTCATACACCACCATTATCCTTTTTATGGAAACACATTTTTTTATAGAAACATCATTCTCTATAGAAATACCCCACTTTATGGAAACACCACACATTTGGAAACACCCCACATTATCAAAACAACTAACATTATGGATACACCCATCATTATGGAACCTCTTTAAATTTTGGAAACTATCTATTTTTTGGAAACTCTCTATAGTATGGAAACTCCCTATTTTATGGAAATCCATCCAAATACACACCATTTAGAAAAACATGAAAACGGGTTTTGTACCCGAAACTAGGGGTACAATAGATATTATTCCAAATTAATCACATTTGTTACCATACACCCTCATAGTTTATAGGTTTTTCTTGTTTGGATCAATATAACCACATGTATGATCAATTATATAAATTTATATCATATTAATCTAATGAAAACTAAATAATATTATTATCCTAAAATGACTCATAAATAATTATATACTTTTTTTAATTGTAATGGTAATATATAACCCGTTGTTAGGATACCACCCCACATTCATGAAAATATAAAACCATTATTATTAGTAACGTAATCAATGAAAAAAATAAAATAAATTGTGAAGGAATAAAATTAGAATAATATTAATCATTGTAAAAATATATAATATAGAACCAAAAATGATTTCATAAAGATGAAATTTGTATCTTTAAACAATAATTGACAAAACTATTTTTTAAATTAGTACTAAATAAACAATTAAAGTTAATAACATCAAATAATGAAAATAATATATTATTAAATCATATATTTGTAATAAATAATTATAAATTATGTTTATTAAAGGATATATGAATGAATAATATTCATAATTTTTTTATTTTAATGTTATTTTTTTCATGTGTGGAATTTTATCACATTCAGCTAATCCTAAATAAAACCCAACGATATTTCATCTCAATTTTATTTCTTAAGATATGTTTTATTTTAACAACCTAATTTAATTTAAATTGTTCATATAATCCCTATTTTATATATAATAACCTTAATTATTTTTTTATTTTTTGGTTTTTTATTCAATTTCATTCCCTGACATAAATTGTTTTCGATTAAAATGATTCCTATTTCTTAATTGGTAACTAGTGATTCAACGTCTATTCATGAGTCATAATTATTGAAATTTGACCATGAATTTAAAATATGGTTTTATTATGTTCTATAATATATTGAATAATTCCTCATATCTTAATGTATTGTGACAATATTAATTCATATCTTTTATATTTTTTAATATCATCCTCAAAAAAAATATTTGTTAAGAACAATATTATGCTATTTAACAACTATTTCACTTCCATAGAGAAATTTTTTTCCCTCACCAATTTTTTCCTTTATAATTTGAATCCTAATTATGTGTTATCTAATTTTACCTTCATCTTTCCTTTCCCCTATTTTCAAAATTCAGTTTTATTAATTATTTTTATAAAGTGTGTTTTAAAAAATATTATTTTAAATCATTTAATATAGTTTTGTTTAATGTTAATTTATATTATTTTAAAATCAAAGATTCTTTGAGATAGTATTATTCATTTTCATCGATCCACTATGGAAGGTTATTTTTTAAAATTAAATGTTTTCAGAATATAAAATTCATGTTTATAAAAATAAATTCTTAATATTACCCATAACTCCATTAGTTTTTTTATAATGATAAGAAAACATTTTCTAAAATATATTTATTGGTTTTCCATGTGTCCACATTCATTTAAATTAAAAAAATTATTTCAATGAAGTTTTTTTTAAATAATCATAATTCATAATGATGTTAAAACTAAATGGTTTATTTAAAAAATAAAATTTTTTATAGAATGATTGTGAAATTTTATTTTTGATAAATGTTAACATCATCATTTCTTCGAATGATACAATAGGGATGTGTTTTGATACTATTATCCACATTACAACTCTAGATGGATTTTGTGATTTTGAATTACTGTATTCCTAGAACGCACCTATTTTCCATAAGTTACTTATTTGTTATTTGAAATAATAATTATTTCATTTTCACGTTGCAAGAAAATTAATGGACGAATATTGTTGAAAAATGGGGTTGGATATAGAACCCAAATTTATTAGTTATGATTTTTTTTCATATGATATAATTATGTTTTCCATAAACATGATTTAGGTATATTTTTTCAATTTTATAGTGTAAAAATCATATAATTATCATTGTTGAGTTGTTTTTGTTCTGTGAATGTGACTTGGGTAAGTTTGTAAATAAGTATTTCATTTGAATGTGATATGAGTATTTTTTTCATAATATTATTGTGAAAACATGATGAGATTATCATTGTTTATTGGAATGTTATATTATTAATGTTAATTTTTAATTATTCATTTTATTTTGTGGGAATTTAATGAATTTATGTTTTTTCAGAAGTTGTAGTGTTAACATGATGTGGGTTTCTTGGTTCAAATTATTTTTTATGATTATGTTTTTTTCCTATTATTATTTTGGAATATTTTAATAACATTATGTGTTTCTATTTTCATTTTTAATGTTACATTGATCATTTCTATTTTCTAACACTCATTTAGCATGTAATATGTTTATTTATTTGTTAATACTTATCCTTCAATAATTAATTATGTATAACTATTATTATTATACGGGGATTATAATAGTATATTTATCTATAAATAATGTTTGTCTATATTATTATGATCTTATTTTTCATGAAATATTGATATGTTTTCCCTTACGAAGTGTTTGAGCTCACCCATTTCATTTGTTTCTATTACCTTTGTTATAAAGATGTTAGTAACTCATATTATTTAAGAAGGGAGTATAGTATAGTTCAAAAAAATGAATATTTTAAAGTACCATAAAATAATTTTCTTGTATATTTAATCAACATATCAATTAAATATCTACACTTATCATGTTTTTATTATACTAATATGAGATGTATTTTTTATGGGGAATATATGAGTGTTTATCAATTTTCATCTCACATTTTATAACAACCAGTGTGTAAAGACCATTTTTAGAACTACTCAATGGAGTATTGGTCTGGTATACCTCAAAATTCACTTCTCTAAAATCATTAATTTTTAATATAGTAATATTTGATGTGTTTTTTGGCATATATTGGATCCTTATATATAGATTATATATCAATTTTAAAAAAAATCGGTGCCAAATGGAATATTTTTAATAGAACTATGATCATATAGAAGTGATAGGATTAACATGAATAGAAAATGAAAATTAAAAACATTATATGGGTCTTCTACTTATTGGGGTAGAAAAAACATTATAGATAGCATCATATTTTTTTGGGGAATATGATGCTTTATTTCTAAAAGATTTTCTTAGTGTTTACCAATAAATTATATGTGGTTTTTAATTGTAAAAATAGCTAGTGATGTAAATATTTAAAATAATTACTATAAAAAATCACCAATTGAGTTGTGATAATTGGTTACAATTCAACATTATAATGTAGAAGTGGGATTAATACACCGTATTGTTTAAAGAAAGGCTATACCTACTATTTTTGTTTTAATAAATATGGTTCAATATGTATTTTAATTTATCATCAGGATATTAAAAAGTTCACTACCGAGAACAATTATCCTTTACCACATTTTAAATAATGTTTGTATCATCTTTTTTTTATCACAATAATTAGATTGAAAATTGATTTTTATATCATCATTCCATTGAAATGAATGGAGGATATATACATGATATCCTTCTATATGATGAATGAGAACCATGAATTTATAGTTATTCCATTTATACTTTTCAATTACCACAGAAACATCTAGGTTTAATTGATATATTTTTTATGGTTTACCTTGATTACCCTTTTGTATTATTTATACATGGTATTTTCATATATTATAAGAGAAAATAATATAGTGATGATAATTTTATGATTGTATAAAAGTAATTAAATATAGAGAAGTTACAATGAATATTAATCATATTTGAATTACAAATAAAAGAGTATAATTACTGGGGAATTTAATTTCAGGTCAAGTTATATCAATGGATTATTTAATGAAAAAGTATTTTATAAATTCCATAATCCATACATGGTTACTATATTCAAAATAATTCATAAAATTGATGGACACTAATGATGATTTTTGTGAAACATTTCACATTTATCAAATATAAGAACCATGTTAAAGTGGATGGGAACCTGTGATCATTGTAATAGTTAAAATTTAATAAATATTTAAGGATTTGAACAAAAGTATGGTTAGGGAACCTATTCTTACCAAATACAATTTTGTATATTGGTTCTTAAGATATTTTTATGCATAAAATAAGGTTTTAATCTCTCTTATCATGAATAAATAAATGGTAGTAGTATATGCCTTATGAAATTTAATTGCTCTAGAAAACATTATATGAAATGTGATTCATATCTTACAGTGGATTCCTTTCACAGAAAATATGGTGGAATTTTATTTCTTGTCAATGGTGTGATACATATTCTAATCAAAAAATCTTAAAGTATATATTCCTAAATATAGTGGAATTTTCTTCAAAAAAGTTGAATTTAGTAGTTTAATTATTAAAAATTATCAATACCTTATTTAAATTTGAAGGAAAATATGATCTATGATCCTCTATATAAGAATTAATATTAAATTATTTATATGATGAGGATTAAAAGATAATAAACTGAAAGGTATTTAAAAGGATTCGCATTGAAATAATAAGAGAAGGGGATAAATCCAATCTTTTTCATATAGATATTAAACTATCCATTCATGTGAAAATTTAAGTGGAAGAAAAAATAATTTGAAACTAGAAAATAAGGTAAGTATTCTTCCACAGATCAACCTTGACTATAATCGAATGATATAATTCATCATCTTGTTATGTGTCCCTTCAATAACATAACAAAATAAAGATCTATTATATTAACCTCTTAGATTAAGATTATATATCCCTCTAGGATGAACAAAAAAGTATAGATATATCAATTAAAATTTCAACTGGACAACATGATGAGGGATATTACAGTGTTTATATCTTTATTTCAAGTAATTCAGAATGATATGTATGATCTTCATTAGTACTAATTGATGATAAAACCACTACCCATACTTGAATTGAAATTGGAAAACATACACATGTATTTTTTTCATTGGAGTTTGTAAGACTTTTAAAGATCATCATTTCATTGGGGATATAGTTTATTACCTTATGAAATCATCACATTTAATTTTAATAGGATAATATTTCTCACTTGGTCACCATTATAAGATATACATTAAGGAATTTGTATGGTTTTTTTGGGTTACCACTATGAATCTAATCTGATCGATAATTTAGGATTTCTTATATTTTAATAGAAAGTCTCCAGAAAACATTGAATAAAATTATGAGATTTAACACTACATATCATCATCAAATAGATGGTATGTCTTAGAGTACAAATAAAAAACAAGAAAAAAATTTGATATATCTCCCTATGGACTTAATATGTTGTTGTGATCAAAAAATTTATCCAGTCAAATTTTATGAAAATAAAATCATTCATTCCAACATCCATATGGATGTTGTCAAAGATAATTGTGAGGAAAATTATTGAAATCCAAATATTTGTACAAATATATAATATTAATTATAAATTAGAAGATATATTTATTAAGAAATTGTAAATAACATTACAACCATTCAAGATCATCTTAGTGTAGCTCAGAGTCTGTGATAATATTATGATAACAATTGTGGAGATATTTAGAGTATTATGATAGTGATATTTTATTCCATTAAATAGCTCATTATAAGAGGGTTATGATATTTTTAAATAATGGAAAGATTATCCACTGGTATGTCATTCATTATGAGAATATTGATCATATTGTGATAGTTTATTATTACATTGTACTTCAACCAAACAACACTTAAATTCATAAGGAGTTCCATATATCACTTTTGACAAAATAAATAACTAATAATTTACATTTACTAAACTCATAGGTTATATATATATTTTATATCAAACCAGACATAACATACAGGAATATTAAATTATATTAGATGAATAGTTTTTACATCAATATAATATATTCCCTAGGACTGTAACAGTTTAAAGTCTTTAGAATGTTGGGAAAAAATAATCTATCCTGATGTAAGGTCTTAAAATTCTCATATAAATTTTTCCAACTTTAGTAATCCTACATTAATAATTTCTTCATAACCCAGGTAAAGTAAAAATAATAAATTGGTGATCCCAAATTCTCTATAAGAGTAAATAAGAGAGATATATAAGCATTATTATGAGCATAAGGGTTTGAGAACATGATCCTAAAAATAGATGATCAAACCATGCATTTAAATGATTATATATATTAATTATGGAATAAATCATGTAATTTCATAAGATATGAATCATAAGGAAATAAAGAACATAATCCATGAAATCATAAGATACGACGAATCATTGAATTTTAGAAGACACATAACTATATAATATGATTTCCAAAATAGCCTTGACATTGTTCCAAGACCATTTTGTATGTATGGATTCACTCCCCATACCATCTTGGTAGTCCTGGTTCATTACCATGGCCATCTTAGTAAAATGAGTTCACTCCCATGGCCATCTTTGTAGCATGACTACACTCATAATACCATCTTGGTAGTCATGGCCCACTCCTATGGCAATATTAGTAGTCATGTTTTACTCCCATGAAAATCATATCTTATCTCATTAGATATAAATATATTCACAATGCATTGGTTGGAGATATAGGTTCCACCCATCTCCTAGCGAAATAATACATACATGTTCCAGAAAACCATAAACCATTCAATCTTAAGCTTTGAAATTAAATTATTTCCATAAAAATATAACCATATCACAACCTATGGAAAATTTATAGGATTCATAATAATTTTATAAAATTGATTTCTTAGGAAAGATAAATGGATTTCAATAACATTGTCTCATAGTTCCTTGAAATGTGTGTTCAATCTTTAAGAGTCACTACTTCTAGGTAGTTCCATTGGATTAATTTATGGAACCAGAAAATCACAACAATTATTTATTTGAAGGGAACATGGTTGAAAATACTGGTAAATTTCAAGGAATTTTTTCTAAATAAATACATGAAATTTTACGAGTCTGTGGCTTCTAATGGTGCTTGATTCTGAGGCCCGGTGTGCCTGGAATCAATTTTCAATGTTTAGCTCGGGTAGGTTCAATGAATGAATGAGCAGGTTTTTCTAACTTTTGAACCGATGCTCAGAATTAAAATCTGAGGGCACCGATGAAATCGTAGTGCCGATATTTTCTTAGGGGGACACTTACTATAGTTGTGTTCACAAAAGTGGAGAAGATAATTTTTAGAGGTTTATTTAAGAAGTAAATTAAAAATTGTCGAAATTTTTTTTATATGTTGAGAAGGTATTTCCCTCCCATGGGTAGTTAAGGGTGGGTCCCACAGCCACTTAACTACCCATGAGTGGATTTTTGAGAGGTGGGGCCCACATGAGTCCCACCATTTAAATACCCTCTAAATCCCATTAGGACCCCCCATTAATTTGGAAAACCTCCATTAAATGTCAACCCTTAAATTAATAAGGAACCATCGTATTTTCCAATTTTTATTTAACAACCAATGCGTTTAATAATGGGGGACAATCTCTCTCCCTTCTTTAATTAATTCTCAACCGATTTTATTTAATGTGGTGAATTAATTATGCGAGAGTTACCTTACGGGTATAATTGAATAATAGGAGGAACCTATTATTTTAATAAGGAGGAGAGCTTTGTTATGCGGGGAAGAATGCCAACCTCCACTGAAGAACGACGAAGAACTCCGATTCCTTGGAGATCGACGACGCTCCACTCTTACCCTTCTCCGTAGTAAGAGAGCAGACGCCGCTTCCTCCTTGGCGCGCCCCGGCGACACCTACGATATTCTTCCTCGCGACGATGTCTACCGTGACGCCGACGATCTCCTTCCTTGTTGAAGTAGGGGAATGAATTTGTATATTCTTCTTTTATGAGAATTATACCCTTAGCATGGTGTGTATTTATTTTGGTAATGATTTGAACCACTAACATTGTGGGTGTGGACTAACGAACAAGTCTGAAACCACTGCTTCTTTGCTCTTGATGTGAGGAATAATTGGAGATGATGAAGAAGGAGCAGAATGGAGATTGGAACCCTTCACAGTAATGTACGGGACTCGAGACGACTGCTGGCATATATGGGAGCGAAAGCGAACCACCATAATGAATTCAGTGGCCTGAGGAAGTCACAGGCGATGCAGCGGAGACCCGGCGCACCGCCGGTAGGAGCCCGTCAAAGATGAAGCCACGACGGCTAGGTATCAGATCCCGCAGCCGTGCGGTATTCGGGGGAGACGCGGGGTCAGTCGCTGCTTCCACTAAACAATGGGGGGAGCGCGTCCCCCCCCCCTACTCGGCCCGCTGGCCGAGCCAGCGCACCCCTCGGCTGGGCTGGGGCGGGTCCCACAGACCAGCCAGGCCGCGCCCCGCTAGGCCGGGTCGGGCTGGGCCCAGACCCCCCACTTCAGACCATTTTCGGTCTTTTTCCAATAACATGAGCTAAGGACCTCTGATCGATGCACCGTAAATTGCATAGGAATCATTGGATTGGGACGATCGTTTCGATTTATTACACTCAATGTTTCTACAATGTTTGGGTATGGCGGGGTTGGATCGATCCCAAAACCAACCAGGCCCTTGGAGAGGAAACACTTATATCTTAAGGACCAGACATCCAATTGATGTGTTGTCAATTTCATTGGAATGATTTTGTTGAGATGATCCTTTTTCCTCACTCTGCTAGAGGTTTGGACATAGATGGAGTACTGTCGAGTTGGTATTAGCTTAAAAACCAACCAGGGCCCTAGAACAGAAAAGCCAATAACTCTCAGACCGGGTGTCCGATTGACGCACCGTCTATCATGTTGGGTTTCTTTTGACGAGACAGAACATTGGGTTACCTCAACTTTGTACTTCGTGATAGTTGATGTAATGACTCTCTCTCTTGCTCGAGGAGCGGACCCTCCCATAATCGAGCATGCTGTGTGTGAAAATCCTAGAGCTAGATGGGACTGCGATGATGAAAACCACACATCGATCCTCTATGGGTTCGCCAGCGGGGACGACTGTACTTGGGTCTTCTGCGGGTTTGGCAGTAATGAAAACTATACTAGAATCCTCTGTGGATTCGACAGTGATGACTACTATTCTTGTATCCTTTGTGGGTCTGGCAGTATTGACCTCTGTACTTGAATCCTGTGTGGGTTTGGTAGAGTAGCTGGTCTTGTATCCTTTGTGGGTTTGACAGCTTAGCTGGTCCTGTATACTACGTGGGTCCAAAAGCATAGATGAACCAGTGGCTACATCTGATAATCTCTATCACCTTACGAATTGTATACATGTGTAAGGCGAGTCTTGATTTTTCAATCATTATCCTTGATGTGATTGACTTTATTTCCTGTGGGGATTGGGTTGTGCTTTCTTGTG
This sequence comes from Viscum album, assembly GCA_963277665.1. Taxonomy (NCBI): domain Eukaryota; kingdom Viridiplantae; phylum Streptophyta; class Magnoliopsida; order Santalales; family Viscaceae; genus Viscum; species Viscum album. Next base: position 2,094,984,735 of record OY728152.1, read on the forward strand.
TAGACTGAGTTGTGATTTCCTATGTGGATTGTGCTATGCTTTGGCTCAGGAGCTGGAGCCGAACTATAACCAATGACTTAGTTATATGTATGGGCATACAACTAAGTAGTGTGGTCGATACTTCATGTTTGTATCTTTCCTTTGTGGTTTATCCTTCGTGGATTCTGAAAGACCTTCAGGGGTCTTGGGGTCCCTACTGAGTATCATATACTCACCCCTACACAGGCTATTCCCACACTACATTTTGTTGGATGCAGACGATGGACAACACTGATCGAGGTGGAGGCTTCTGGAGCTGGATGGTACCCGGAGGTGGACCACTTGGCGGGGCGTACATGGAGCAGACGGCCGGACCCGAGGAGCCAAAGAGGCTATCTGTACCGACCCTTCAGGTTGGATTTCTGGAGGACGACTTGGTGTTGCTGTTTTACTTACTGCTATTGTAATTTCGTTTCAGTTTTATTTTACTTTCAGTTGGGTTTGTATGCTGTCCCATTTACTTTTAAGCACTTACCTTGTACCTAGCTTTACATAGTTCTTACTTAACTTGTGTACTCTATTGTGCTTCAGTTTACTTTATAAAAGGTAGTGCCTTCAACTTTTATCAGGATTAACGCCTTTAGTTCTAGTCGCTAGCCCCTGGCCTATGGAAGGCGGGCATGGGGTAGTCAAGGCACGGGCCCCGAGGACGGGTCGTGACAAATTGGTATTAGAGGTATTGGTCCTACCACAGAACATAGGACTCTGATAATTTCTTCTCTGTGAAGTAATAATGTTTAGTGTAATGAGTGTGGTTATCAGTCCAGGGAGTCCAGTGTTATTGCGGTGCCCGACGTATCCATACACCAAGACCTTGACTTCTTATTTCCGACTCAGTGCATGAAAACATTGATTTCATGTGTGTTTCAAAAGTTTTCTTTGCGATTACTTTGTGTTATCTTACTTCATATAATATATTAACCGTGGCACACTTTTTTCTTTTCATGATGACCCCACGATGGTAGCTATCTTGGGTTCCGAGCTTTGTATGAGATGGCAGCCCACTGAGCAATGAGCCCTCGGTACAAGGCTCCATTACAGCGAAGGAACTTGCGGTACCTCTACCCACCGAGCAACCGATGCTACTAGCCTCAGCGGTAGAGAGTGCACGTCGCCTGAGTGTGTTTCATGAGTTTCAGAGATAGAGGCCGCCCAAGTTCTGCGGAGATATGGATCCTCAGGTAGCTGAGGATTGGCTGGGGGCTGTCATCAAAGACTTTAGATTGGTGGGGACACAAGCAGACCTCATGGTGATATTTACCGCGAGTCTCCTTCATGCAGCAGCATGTAGATGTTGGAGCCTGATGCTCCAGGTGCACAATGAGGCATCTCTACATTGGATAGACATCGAGAGCCTCTTTCACTCGGAGTTTGTTCCATCCACCCTCCATACGGTGCGAATTCCGGAGTTACTACAGCTGCGGTTGGGCGGGATGTCAGTAGCCCAGTACTTGATGAGATTTACCGACCTCTCGAGCTACTCCATGGACATGGTATGAGAACCATTCTTTAGGGCCCATACCATTGATCGGGGGCTAAGGCATGAGATCATAACTTCAACAATTCCCCTCAGTATCCTGATGCAGGCGGTGGTGCTGGAGCGAGCCCTGTTAGTGGAGAGCTTTCTCACCGAGAAGGCATCAGCTATGAGACCCACTGCAGGACAGCATGGAGTAGAGTCTTCTGCAGCCAGCAGTTGACAGACGACGCAGGGGTCCAAGCTGACCGGGATGATTGGTGGGAAACCTCAGGATTCAAGTTCAGCTATGTGAGAAACATGGCACAGATCCAGCCTTATGAGGAGTAGAGAGTGCAATGCATGCGGCAGGCAGGGCCACATGGCTCATGACTGCCCGACCCGCCAAGCAGACGAGCAGCAGACAGTGGAGGGACCTCCTAGGCAGAGGTAGATGTTCGACCGTGGCGTTCTATAGGGAGCAAGAGGATGAGGCAGAAGAGTTGTCCGAGCAGTGGGTGGGGGATGACGCTTCGAGGCTCTACCACCACCACCCCCAGGAGGTCCACCCCATCCACAGGGAACTAGCAGGAAGTGGCAGGCTCATCTCCAGGATGTGGAGGCATATGACCATGGCTCACCTGAGATGATTCGAGGTATAATATGTGTCTACTCCACCCTTGCTGCAGTTCTTATAGACACAGGTTTGAGTAATTCTTTAATTTCTTCTTCCCTTGTTCGGAGCTCGGAGATTCTGATGGAGCCATTGGCTTGATCCTTGCAGCTGGAGACTCCTAAGGGAGAATACTATATGATTACGCACTGGTTCCGGTAGTGTGAACTTACTCTAAGAGGTGAGATCTTCGGCTGGGATCTTCATGTACCGGCATTGAGGCCTTACGACTTCATATTTGGTATGGTCTGGTTATCTACACTCCATGCTCAGATCGACTGTATTAGGCGCAAGGTGAGATGTGTCCACACGGATGGGACCAGGTTCACCTTCATTGGCGAGAAGGGAACCTTCGCAGCACAGGATGGACTCATGCAGAGGAGAGGGCATCTGATCACACATCAGTTGGAAAGTCTCATCCTCAGAGCATTTTACGTGCGGAGTCCGTGATTTCCTATTGTGGTGGATCAGTATGCGGACGTTTTTCCTAACGATGTTCCATGACTATCTCCTCACAGGGAGGTAGATTTTTATATAGACCTATACCCTGGGAAATCACTGATATCCACTCCCGCATATCAGATGGCTCCCGCAGAGCATCGTGAGATGCGGGTACAACTGGAAGAATTATAGGCGAAAGGTTTCATCCGACCCAATGTTTCACCCTGGGCTTCTCCAGTCCTATTCTCTAAGATGGCCGATGGGGGATGTAACTGTGTGTCGATTACCATCGCCTGAACTAGGTGACCGTAAGTAACAGGTATCTGCTTTTGAGGAATGATGACCTCTTTGATCATCTCAAGGGAGCATGTTGGTTCTCAAAGATAGGCCACAGGTCAGTCTATCATCATATCCGAGTTCAGGGCGAGGATGTGAAGAAGACAAACATCAGGTGTCGGTATGGCCACTATAAGTTCTTAGTCATTTCCTTCGGTGTGAACAACACTCCAGCAGTGTTCATGAGTCTCATGAACATGATCTAACAACCTTACCTCGATCGGTTTGTCATAGTCTTCATTGATGACATACTGATTTACTCAACCATCGAGGAGGAGCACGCCAACCGCTTATGAGTTGTAATGGATACACTCCGAGAGCATCTGCTTTATGGTAAGATCTCAAAGTGCTAGTTTTTTCATCGAGAGGTTCACTTATTGGGGCACTTCATCTCTGAGGCGGGAGTTGTAGTGGATCCCGTGATGGTTGAGGTGGTACGTTCTTAGGAGCCACCCAGGAGCACGATAGAGGTGCGAAGTTTCCTAGGTATGGAAGGGTACAATCAAAGATTTGTGCCAGACTTATCTAGAGTTGTAGCACCGCTTATATCTCTGAAGAAGAAGGGGAAACCCTTCGTGTGGTCAGACAGATGACAGTAGAGCTTCTAGGAGCTGAGGAGGAGATTGACCAATGCACCAATCTTGAGTCTGTTGGAGGAGGGCGCAAGGTACGTAGTTTATTGAGATGCATTCGGGACCGTACTTGGGTGTGTCCTGATGAAGGAGCAAGTAGTGATCGCTTACGATTCATTGTAGTTGAGGCGGCACGAGCAGAACAATGCTACCCATGACCTGGAGTTAGCAGTAGTGCTCTTCGCCCTGAATATGTGGCAGCACTATCTCTTGGGTGACTGCCTTATAGTCTACTTCGACCACCAGGTTCTGAGGTACATTTTCTCACAGAAGGACCTTATCCTGAGACAACGATGATGGCTCTATTTACTCCAGGATTATAACTTTGAGATTTTCTATACTCCCTAGAAGGGGAATGTTGTGGCTGATTCTCTTAGCAAGAGATCTGGAATTTAGCTACTTGGGGATGCGACAGAGTAGTTAGCCACATTGCAGATATCCTTTGTGGATAGAGATGGGGCAGCCTACCTGCAGCCCCTCATAGTAACTCCTCCACTTATTCAGTGGGTCAGAGAGGCAAAATGTGGGGACATTGACTGTGATATGAGACGTGCTCAGATATCCTCAGGGCTAGCACCCGATGGATTTTTTTGATGGCGGGGAGCATGTCATCCACTTCAGTGGACGTACCATGGTACCAATTTCACTACAGGAGTAGGTGTTGAGGGAGTTCCACACTTCCCCTCTGGTGGTACATCGTGGGGTAGCAAAGATGTACCAGGACCTCAGACGACAGTAATGGTGGCCATGTATGATTAAGGTTGTGGCAGAGTTCTTTTCTCGATGCCTTACTTGTCAACATGTGAAGGCAGAGCACCATGTACCTGCAGGCTTGGTACAAAACTTAGAGGTCCTGGAGAGGATGTGGGATGATATTTCCATGGATTTTGTGATGAGGCATTCACGTACTTCCAGAGGACATGATGCCATCTGGGAGATCGTAGACCGATTCACCAAGTCGGCCCACTTCCTACCGATCACATAGTTGGGCTCAGTAGAGATCTTGGGATTCCACTACGTTCAAGAGATCATATGGCTTCATGGTGTGCCATCGTCTATCGTCTCTTATCTAGACACTTGATTTACATCCTGGATTTGAAAGGGGTTGTAGGAGGATTTTGGGATGCAACTACTCCTGAGCACTACCTTTCATCCTCAGACGGATGACCAAACAGAGTGGACCATGCAGACACTCGAGGACATGCTCCGTGCATGTGTCCTTGAGTTTATTCATATATGGATGGACCACCTATCCTTGGTGGAGTTTTCATACAACAATAGCTACCACTCCACCATTGATATGGAACCATACATGACATTGTACGACCGACCCTGATGATTACCTCTGTGCTGGATTGACCCAGGGATGTTAGCACTCGTAGGACCAGAGATGGTTCAGGCTATGACGGAGAAGGTTCAGATCATCCTGGAGAGGATTATGATTGAACAGAATAGGCAGAAGTCCTATGCTGACAAGAGGTGGAGATCACTAGAGTTTGATGATGGTGACCACGTTTTCTTACGGGTCTCACCTCAACCTGGATTACAAGGATTTGGCCATGGCAGCAAGTTATCTCTGTGCATCAACGAGCCTTTTCAGGTCCTCAGCAGGGTAGGTGAGGTGGTTTACCGCCTGACCCTTCCACCTCAGTTTCACCATGTGCACGACGTCTTCCACGTATCTCAGCTGAGGATATATGTGCACGACCCAATGCATATCATCAACCACAAGGAGTTGTACATCAATGATGGATCATCTTTTGATGAGGTCCTACTGGAGATCAAGGATCCCCAGGAGCGGGTCCTATGTGGATGGTCTATTCATCTGGTGTGCATTCGTTGTCATCACGAGAACTTCTTTGAGAGCACATGGGAGTAGGAAGCTCAGATGCATGCTCAGTACCCTCATTTTTTCCCCTAGGTTATGTTGTATCTTTATAGAGACAGAAGGCCCTAAGGTGGGAGTAATGTAAAGACCCTGATATTTCAATGAATTTTTTTTAAAAAATATTCTTGGAATTTTACGAGTCGGTGGCTTCTAACGGTGCTTGATTTTGAGGCCCAGTGTGCCCGGAATCTATTTTCAAATTTTAGCTTGGTTACGTTCAGTGAAAAACGAGAGGATTTTTCTCACATTTGAACCATTGCTCAGAATTAAAATCTGATGGCACCGATGAACTCCCAACTCCTGTATTTTCTTAAGGAGACACTTACCAAAGTTGGGTTTGTAAAAGAGGAGAAGATAATATTTGGAGTTTTATTTAAGAAGTAAATAAAAAATTGTCAGAACATTTTTTATTTCATGAGGAAGTTTTTCGCTCCCATGGGTAGTTAAGGGTGGGGCCCATGACCACTTAACTACCGAAGTAAGTATTTTAGAGAGTTGGGGACCACATGAGTCCCACCATTTAAATTCCCTTTAAATATCATTCAGAACCCCCATTAATTTTACAGACCTCCATTAAATGTCAACCATTAATTTAATGAGGAACCTTCCACTTTTCCTCGTCCTATTTAACCACCAACGCATTTTATAATGGGGAACCATCTCTATCACTTCTTTAATTAATTGTCAACACATTTTATTTAATGTGGTGAATTATGTATGGGAGAGTTACCTTATGGGTATAATTGAACAATAGGAGGAACCTATTATTATATTAAGGATGAGAGCTTCGTTGTACGAGGAAGAACGCCGACCTCTGAAGAATAACGTCGAAGAATACCAGTTCCTCGGAGATCGAAGATGCACCACCCTTACCTTACTCCGCGGAAAGAGAGCAGACACCGCTTCCTCCTCGGCGCACCCCGACAACACCTACGATCCTCTTCCCAGTGATGTCGTCTACAACGATGTCGATGATCGCCTTCCTTATTGAAGTGGGGGAATGAATTTGTATATTATTCTTTTATGAGTATTATACCCCCGGCATGCCGTGTATTTATTTTGGTGATGCTTTGAACCACTAACGCGGTGGATGCAGACTAACGAACAAGTCTGAAACCACCACTTATTTGTTCTTGTTGTGCAGAATAATTGGCAACAATGAAGCGGGGATGGAATGGAAATTGGAAGCCTTCAATGAAATGTATGGGACTCGAGACGACCACTGGGGCAGATAGAAGAAAAATCGGACAATTGGAATGACTGTGGTGGCCCGTGGAAGTCACCGGTGGTGCGGGTCGCCGACAAGAGCCCGCCGCGATGAAGCCGCGATAGTGAGGAATCAGATCCTACATTCGCACGGGATCTAGGGGAGATGCGGTGTCGGTCGTTGCGTCCGTGGAACAATGGCGGGACCACGCCCCCCTGCTCGGCCCACTGGCCGAGCCAGCACACCCCCCGGCCGGGCCGGGGTGGGTCGCGCGGACCATACCGGGCCGCACCCAGCTGGGATGGGCCGTGCCCAACGAGGCCGGTCCGCACCTAGCCGGGTTGGGCCGCTCCTGACTGGGCCAGACCCGGACCCGGGTCGGGTCGAACCAATTCGGGCCAGCCTAGGGGGAATGGGCCGGGTCAGGCTGGGCCCAGACCCCCCACTTCGGACAATTTTTGGTCTTTTGCCCATAACATAAGCTATGGACCTCCGATTGACACACCATTAATTGAGTAGGAATTATTGGATCAAGAAGGTCATTTCGATATATTAAACTTGAGGTTTCATAAATGTTTGGGTATGGCCGGGTTGGTTTGAACCCGAAACCAACCAGGCCCTTGGACCAGAAACGCTTATAACATAAGGACCAGACATCCGATTGACGTGATGTCAATTGAGTTGGAATCCTTTTGTTGATATGGACCTTCTTGAACAATCCCCTTGAAGTTTGGATGTAGCTGGAGTAAGGTCAAGTTGGTTTTAGCTTAAAAAATCCGGGCCCTTGGGATGGAAAAGCCAATAACTCTCAGACGGGGTTTTCGAAGGACACACCGTTTGTCACGTTGGGTTTCTTTTGAAGAGACGGAAATTTGGAATACATAAAATCCAGACTTCGTGATAGTTTATGTATCCTCTCTCTCTCTCTCTCTCTTGATCTAGGAGAGAACCCTCCCAGAATCAAGCATGCTGTGTGCGGGAACCCTAGAGCTGGCTTTGATTGTGACGATGACAACAGCACTTGGATCCTCCGTGGGTTCGGCAGTGAGGACGAATGTACATGGAACCACCATGGCTTCTGTAGTGATGACGACTATACTGGAATCCCTTGTGGGTTCGATGGCGATGACTGTTGTTCTTATATCATATGTGGGTTTGGCAGTATGGACCTCTATACTTGTATCCTGTGTGGGTCCGACAGTGTATCTGGCCGTGTATCCTTGGTGGGTCCGAAAGCTTAGCTGGTCTTGTATCCTATGAGGTTCTGACAGCTTAGATGAACCAGTGGCTATATCTGATCATCTCTATCACCTTACTATGTGTATACATGTGTGAGCTGAGTCTTGATTTTTCAATCATTATCATTGACGTGGTTGACTTTCTTTCATGTGTGGATTGTGTTGTTCATTCCTATGTGGACTAGGTTTTTCTTTCTTATGTGGACTGGGTTGTGCTTTGGCTTGGGAGCTGGAGATGAACTGTAACTAAATACTTAGGTATATGTATGATCATATACCAAAGTAGTGTTGCAGATACTTCATGATTGTATCTTTCCTTTGTGGTTTATCCTTCTTGGATTCTGAGAGACCTTCAAGGGTCTCGGGGTCCCTAATGAGTATTGTATACTCACCCCTGCATGGGCTCTGCCTGCACTACGTTGTGTTGGATACAGACGATGGACATCACTAATCGAAGTGGAGGCTTGTGGAGCTAGACAATACCCAGAGGTGGACCACATGGTGGGTTGTACACTGAGTGGACGACCGGACCCGAGGAGCCGAGGAGATTATCTGTACCCACCATTCAGTTGGGATTTCCAAAGGATGATTTGGTGTTTCTTTTTTACTTACTACTGTTTTACTTTCCCTTCAATTGTATTGTACTTTCATTTGGGTTTGTATACTTTTCCATTTACTTTTTCAACACTTACCTTGTAACCAATTTTACTTAGTGCTTACTTCACTTGCGTACTCTGTTGTGCTTTTTCAACTTTATAAAAGGAAATGCCTTCCCTTTTTTATTGGGATTTACGCCTTTGGTTCTAGTCACCCGCCCCTGGCCTATGGAAGGCGGGATTGGTGTAGTCACGACACAGGCCCCGAGGACGGGTCGTGACAATGGGTTCCAAAGGCAGGAATTCGATATGTTTGAACTTTATGTTACTTAATAATGTTCATTGGTCTAGAGGATGGAAGGTAAAATTCATTACACCCTATTGGGTGGAATTATTATATACTCCAGTAATCTTTTAATAGAATTAATATATTTTAATGAATCTTTATTGATTCACCATGTATAACAAAATTTTCCCTTGGAATTCAAAATCACTTATTAACATATGTAATATTTAGAATCATTAGTATGTATTAATTTTTATTCATTACTGGAGATATCATTATGTATTCGAGGTTCCCTATCAATGGTATCATCTCATATACTATTTATTGTTTAATTTTTACATTGTTAAGATTATACTAGTTTTTAAGACACTTTGTGGGGAACTATAGATTTTTTTGTCATCCATGGAGACGAATGTTTGTTTTGATATTGGTTTCATACCAATGAAATGGGCTTACCTACGTATCCTTGTGAAAGGAATAAGAAACAATGTAGTTCGGAAATAATATTTGTTTATATGTAAGATTAGACCATGTTTGGAATATATCCCAAGGATAACAAGGCTAATTTGATGAGTTGGGTTTGAACCTCATCGAGGCATCCTACATATCCCTTTTGGATGGGAATAAAATCCCATGTAGTTCGATGAATCTCATAGGAGAGTATAGTATTGTGAGAGAAATGAGTTTGGGATTACTTATTGAAAATAGATTACTTAAATATTTTGGGTGTTTAATTTCGTGCTTATTCCTATGTATGATGCCTAGATTATGTGAATTAGGGTTGGATTTTTGAAGAGGATATCTAGTGATCTTGGGCACTGAGAGGGATTCCAACGTATCCCAATTATGGTGGGAATCAGAGTTCATGTAGATCATTAACCATGAGGGTTTATGTACATTTTATAATAATCATGAATCTATAGTCCCACATGGGTCATGATTGGTGTGAGGAACAAGACATTGTGAATGATTCAACAATGCAATATACACTTTTCCTCCTCCACTGGTGGAAGAGAGTGCACCTACGATGGCTAGGGTGGATGTGGGTGAAGCGATGAGCCCTCCCTCTGTTCTCTGAACATTAGACAAGTATCCAATAAAAGTATGAAGTGATGAAGTTTTAGGGAATACACATGGATAGATTTCCTAAAATTATCCTGTTAGGGGAGGGAGACTTTTCATTTTCTTGAATAAAAAATAAATCATGAACCTTACCTTCACTTCAAAAAATTTTAGGTTTTAGATCATTGAGAAGGGAGGGATCAGAACCCTCTCTGTTATTCTCAAATCTGAAAATATCCTAGAATTGTTCCTAGGAGAATGGTCTATTTCACAACAGATATACAATCCCACAAAATATCCATGAATCCTAACCCCATTGTGAAATATATGTGGGAAACATCTGACTGTGGATATACAAACCCAAATAAGAGACAAACTGAAGTGTCTTTCCCAATGTTTTAATTAGTCGGGTGGATTTTTGGAAGTCTCAGCAGAAACTATTTCAGACAAGGGAGAAAATAAGTAACAATCCATGCCACGAATGGCTTTGAAGAGGGATTTATGGATTTTAAACTGATGAGAGTATGTGAATCAAAGAGGGGCACCCATGTAGGGAAGGGAACGAAGGTATGATTGTGCCACATGATATCCACTTAAGGGAAAAACAATCTATATGGTAATACATAGGAAAATCTAGGCTCAAGATTTCAAGGTTATTCATAGGTTATATCAGAAGTGGGGAACTCAAGTACTAGTGAATGAATTATGTGTCACACAAGTGTTTCTGATTTTACGAGGTTGGGCGCTTTAGGCGCACAAGTGTTATGGATTTCAAACACTAACAGACTTAAGTCCTATAATCCTCCTACAATTCCTGTTCTTTTGGTATTAGAAAACTACCTTGAATGTTTCTATGGACTTGGGTGAAGCACTTGGGCCACCAGATCGGCAATTTGGCTTCCGGGAAATTCATCTGTACAAATGAGGGCCCCAAGGGACTATTTATAGGAAAAAATTGTACCCTAGTTGAAATGAAATTTGGTGCACAAGTGGGTTTTATGGTAGAATTATAGAGCACAAGTGGTTTCATTCTAGATGGGTGGATCTCAAGTATACATGTGTTTCATCGGTGATTTTTCCAAACTTTGTCGCTTATTTGAGGACTTGGCAAAAATAAATTCTTCATTCTACACTAGCGTGGTGGGGCACATGTGTTGGGAAGTAGGTACCTTGGGTGCGGCCTTAGAAAATTTTCAAAATTTATTGCACCATAATCTGGGGGCTAAAACCCCACACCCCTACTTGGTATCATTTCTGAGTTGTGGTCCCACCCCTTCATCCCAGTTCCTTCGCTACCATCACTGACCCCCATGAATAATCCAAAGTCGCACCGCATACCTTTTGAGCCTGATTTAAGACATTTTGCAGAAAAGGTGCATGGAACACATTTCATGGTGTCTAAAAAATCCCCCATTAGAATTTGATTCGTTTAAAAAGAAAATAATATTTTTCTAATGTAAAAGTGGGTCACATTGACGCATTCCAACATCATTTGGTTAGATTCAGAGCTATGTCATGTTTGGAATGATGCATTAATTTTTTCCTAGATCATGGGGCCAAATGAGCCTAGTTTTATTTTTTTACTTGGGTTATATAAAAACCCCACAAACATTGTATATTTATACTTTTTATTGCTCAATATAACCTAAATCATTCAAATTAAACATTTACTGAGCTGGGACTCGATTTTTGTTTAGAGTGTCCTTTGCGGGTTCCCAATCTGGTGAGTACCATGTATCTTGTTACTGGTAGTTTAAATTCATTCATGTTGGCCAAAAAAGGGAAAATGTTTGAGTTTGAATAGCTTTGACCACAAATTTTTAAATTAAATCCCAAAGAAGAGTCAGTGACTATGAATTAATTTAATATTCATTAAATATATCCACTGTGAATATTGTACTATGATTTTTATGGTCTCAAAATTTAAAAATTGTATCAACATATGTCTCTTCCAAGAATGATGTTACCATTATTTGACAAATATGTTATGGGAATTGTGTTATGTAGGGCCAAATAATCCATATACTGCATATCCATATAGTAGCATTGTTTTACTCACATGCCTGTTATGTAGGTAGCTTATGCAAGGCCACATAATAGAACAGATTTCATTGTTTAGAAAAAGAGATTATAAGAATTAAAAAATCCACTACTAATGGACATGGTAAAATATGATTTGGGGGACTCAAGACCACAGTGGGTTTTTTTTCCAACGAAAATAATATTAAGAATGAAATGGATGTTTTACGATGACATATATCATGAATATGAAAACCATTTCCTAACAAATTTAATGTATGAGGATTGGTTAAAATTTTTTAGATACGAGAATTTATGATATCATATTGTGCAGTTTTATGTCATGTAGTGAGGAAATTATAATGCCTAGTTTTAAGTAATGTAGTGTGAACATTATGTTGCTTTAATTTAAGGTCTTTAGCTCTGACAAAAAATATGAGACTCTCCCAAATTCATGATAATTTGTTTGAAAAAATACTACCATATTCATGTATAGAATGGAAAATTGTAAATTGTGATTTTTTAATTTCTGAAATAGAGGAATGATATAGGAAAAGTTTTAAAATCATTAGAGGAAGTCTTTTTCCTAGAATGATGTTACCATTATTTGAAAAACCTATTATGTGGGTCATATTAAGCAATGAAAACTAGGAAATATGCTACATAACCAAAGAGTGTAATATTTTGAAAGACATGCCCGTTATGTAGAAAATTTTTATTCAAGGCCACCTATGGGCACATACTGCATAGTCTGGAAAAAATGCAATTAAGAATTTAACATTCTATTGCTAACAGACAAAGAAAGTTTATGGAGATTCATATTTTTAGAATCACATAGTATGGATTATGGAGAAAGGTACCTGAATATGGAGAGGGTATTTCAAATCATTATTTCCAAAGAATCAGAGGAATATTACTTATTTGAAGGTTTGACCCAAAGGTAGAAGGTACTATGTCTGTAGTCTTATGTCATACAACTAGGACCTGATATGGAAACAATACATGATAAGAAGTCATATGATTTAGGGTTATTTCATATTTCATTTAACACGTTGAGAGGGAAATGTATAAACTATGGTCTTGAAGACTTTCAGATCGAATGAATGGTAATGGGATAAATATACATGAATTATGATTTTAAAATACATATTCTTATTTATTTTCATCAATTTTTGAAGAGGACAAAGAAACTATAACCAAGAATTAAATTACCATCATTTGACAAACCCATTATGGGGGCTGTATTATGCAGGACCAACTAGGGAAAATTATTCTTAGCTAGATAGTGGCAACTTTTGACTAAAAATATCATTTTTTAGGAAAATTACGAACTCCTCCATAGGGAAAGTGATGCATTGTCCGGAAAAAGAGTTATCAGGTATTATAAACTCTTTCACTAGAATCTGTAAGAATGATTATGATGATCTAGAAATATTCAAGATTAAGAGTGTGAAATATAGAATGGGGTTGTGATCAATGCACATAAGAAATATTTTAATCAATATTGGTAATGATTATGACATATTTTACATAGATCTGACTCATATATAAAATGGATACCTTCTTTGTTTCCCTTTGAATTGACATTTTGATGTGCAATTTAAGGTCATGTAGCAAGAAGATTATACTGTTCAGTTTTAAGTCATGTAGTGAGGACATTGATTTCCCCATAAGAAATTAAGACACCTTATTTATGTAAATAATTTTTTTACCCAATTTCTATGCCCATGTGAGATATTATTGTTGTGAGAAACAACAAGCAGTATGGGTTTCTTAAATAACCCAAAGGGGACACATGTGGAGAATAGGGGTGTAGATTTCCATTATGTTTAACATAATATGGTAAAAAAGAAGTTAAAATTGTTTGAAAAGTATGACATATTATAATTGGACTAAGTGATAAAACCCAAGTGTCACTATGTGTCTTGTTGGGGGAAAGAATAAAGACATATGTAGTTCGTTACAGATACCCTATGCAGGTTTGATTCTTATATAAGTAATTTAGGGGGGGTTTTTTATATTGTGGTTGGGCCCATGATTGGATATCTTGGCATATCTATATATCTCATTTAGATTAGAATAAAGACATATGTAGTTATTTGAAAATTTATCTCCCACACCAAATGAGTTTGACATTGTAGAAAGGGGGATTTAACACATTATAGAAGAATTATTATATTTTTGACACAAGATTGTAAGAAAATAAAATCATATATCATAAAAGAGCACTCTGTATATATCTTTTTCATATAAATGAGATAAAGAAAGGAAAAAAATTTGTGGTGGCATCTAGGTGCATGATTGGTGATCCATGTGTCTCTAACTATCTCAAATAGATGAGAATCATGCAATACATAGTTCTTAAAATGAGGCCCCTATGCAGATCTAATTTAGACATTGGGAATAAAATGAATCTTGTTCCACTAAGGAGTAGTAATGATATCAATGATTCATGCATATAAAAGAACCTAATATCAAGTAGAGAATATGTTAACCATATAGTTTAATGTCGTGTAATGAGGAAAAAATGTCGTTCATTTTATCATCTAGCAACAAATACAAAAATGATATGAAATTTAATGTCATGTGGAATGGAAGTTTATGGTGGTTATGTAGTTTAACGTCTAGAAACTAGGACTCTGTACTATATAGTTTTATGCCTTATAGTAAAGACGTTTATGGTTGTTAGGCAGTTCAATGTCTTGCTACTAGGACTTTGTACTATTCTATTTTAAGTCATTTAGTAGGGATGTTAGGGGCTATAATTTTTTCAGTCTTCCAGTGAGGACGATGAGTGAAACTACCCAAAGTATTTTTTTTTCAAAAATATCACATTGGTTGTAGTTGTTATGAGCTATCCATCCAATGATATTAATACATAATCTCTATTTGAGTATACATTATGTATGGAATGATGTTCTTCCCACATTGGCTCACTATTTGGAGGTTTCTTTCTAGGAATCATTGGAGTCCTCACGTCAAATACCAAATCTTCTTGAAGCAATTATTAGAGGTTCACCTTTTTGATAATGTCTCATGCTATTATGTGTCTATATATGTCTAAATGATGAAAAGTATGCAATATTTTTTCATCTAATTGTTCCTACTCATTAAACTTTTTTTTGAGACATTTCCTATGTAGACAACTAAACATAGATTTCATCTCCGAGTGAAGGAAATTTCTATTACATTGTAAAAAATTATTCTATTCTCTATACTAATGAATAAGGAGTTACCTTGGTTTCAGAATGGATAGTTTCCCAATAATCCCATAATGCAGAAAAATGTTTATCAGGGCATTATTTCTTTTATTTATACATTTTCTTCTAATGTATATTTTATTTGGTCTTTTTGAAAGCATCTATATTTCTATTGGATTCCTAATTATAGCAAGATGAATAGTTCGATTTGATATTGTACTCCAGATATAACTTCATTACCTCAACAGAAAAAAATGGTGTCGTTGTCCATTAATATAGTATGAGGGACACCAAATATAGTGATGATGGTAGTTTTGAAAAAGTAAACAATGATTTTTAATCCAACATCATTAAGAGGAATTTCCTCTTCTCATTTAGAAACGATGTCAGTAGTAGTAAGAATATACTTGAACTGATTATCTATAGTGGTAGAATAAAGTCATACTAATCCATTCCCAATATGGAAAATGGCTAAGAGTATTTAGCTATATGTAGAAACTCTGGGGGTTGATAAATGATGTTGGCATGAATTTGTAAAGGATGACATTTCATAGTGAAATATTTGCAATCCTTTGTCATTGAAGGAAAAAAGTATCAAATCCCTCAGATTTGATCAGAAATCCTATGCCCAGACTGGTTAGAACCACAAGCACCTGAATGTCCTTCTTTCATGATAGCTTCCGTTACTTCTCCATCAATACATCTGAAGAGGATAACATCAAAGACTCATTTGTAGAGGATCTATAGGTGATTTGGACTATAATAAAGAGTAAAATTGTCAACTCTTCAATAGATCTATTCTTTGTTAGCCTTATCTGGTGGAAGTAATATATTTTGAAGGTATTCTATGATGGGTGTTCTACATTCCATGGTATGACCATATACTTAGAAATAGGGCTATTTTCATTTATTTCCTCCATTATGGTTTTAAAAAAAGTTGAGACCACATGACTGTGAGCTATGATGACGACTGTCTCATCCTTATTTGGATCTTCCAAGGCTTTAGCTGCATTATCCAGTGCATTAGCATGGGCATTCTGTGATCTTGGGACATAAGACAATGTTGGCTCTAAGGGGAATTCAACCATTAAACCTCTGACATAATCACACAAAGGGATTAAATCTTATTTTATAATACAATATTCCCTATTGATATGTTTGATTAGGAATTCATAACCTTCATTCAATTTCATGTGATTCACATGCATCTGAAGAGAAAATTTCAATCCTGAAGTGAGAACTTGATATTCTTCTCCATTGTTGGTACTGCCTTCTGATAATAAGATAGAATAAGGTAATAATTTTTTTCTATGGAGATAAGTACAATTTTTAACCCAAATTTAATGAGTTTAGGGTTTTCCAATCTCTTCTCTGTTGTACTTTTGGAGGCAGCATCAAAGTATAATTTCAAGGTTTGGGAATTATCTAGAGTAGAGAACATAATTTCATCTAGATGTTTAGTATTCAATGTTGTATCATTCATAGATGGATGTTCAGCAAGGAAGTCGGCTAGAACGTGGCCTTTTATTTACTTCTATAACACAAACTATACACAAAACAATTTCAAAATAACCTCCCACAGTGTAAGATGCCCTGTAAGACAAGGAAAACTGACAATAAATTTGGGTGGGTCCTTGCAAGATACCAATTGGACCTCATGATGTTGTATGTAGTGCCTCAATTTCTGATCTACAACGATTAATTATAGGACGCATTTTTCAATACTTGAATACCATGCTTCTTCATTATTCATAGTTATTTTGAGATAGTAATGGTTGTTCCCATTCCCAACATCATTCATTTGGGCATGAAAGGCACACAGTGATCTCTCTAACTATATCACATAGATATAAGTGGTATTCCTTCTTTAGGTGACATTAATACCATTGTACTGAAGAGATATTTCTTTAGTTTATTAAATGAATCTTGGATGTCTTTAGTACATTGATAGGTTAATCCCTTCTTCATTCATCTGGTGATGGGAAAACAGATGCCTGTAAAATTGGATATTAAGAGTCAATAATGGGTCATGTGTCCTTGGAGTCCTCTTAATTCTTTCAAATTTCATGGAGGTTACATGCCAAAGATTGATTTTGTTTCTCAGGATCAACTTGGATACCAATATGGTGTATAATGAAGCCATGGAACATTCATGGGGTTACCCCGAAAGAGTATTTCAGGGGGTTCAGATTTAAATTGTGTTGTCAATGTTTATTGAATGTGGTCTACAGTTCCTCCAAGTTATTGGAACATTGTACGAATTTTACCACC
Organism: Viscum album; assembly: GCA_963277665.1. Classification (NCBI taxonomy): domain Eukaryota; kingdom Viridiplantae; phylum Streptophyta; class Magnoliopsida; order Santalales; family Viscaceae; genus Viscum; species Viscum album. Next base: position 2,095,002,079 of record OY728152.1, read on the forward strand.
AAATCATCCATAAAATATTCAAAAAATTCCCAAAAGAAGGGTTTGAATATATGGTGCATGGAACATTGATACATTTCACATGAATTATTTAAGGTAAGGGGATTACCCAATAGCAAAACACACCATGAGTGGCTCTTTAGGCTGTTGATTTTTCAACCTATTGGGCCATACAGATTTGATTATACCCATATTATCCATACAAGAAGAAAAGAGTTTAATAACCATCAGTTTAATTAATTAAAATCCCTGTGATTGGAATTAGAAAGTCATGTTTAGAAAAATGTTTGTTAAGATGTCTGAAATCAATGGAAACTCTTATTTTTATGTTCTTATTTTTTAATGGGACAATGTTGGCCATCCATTTGGGATATTGAACATCCCTAAAAAATTTAGCCTTTATAATCTCATCAACTTCAACTTCAATTTTAGAATTATGTGTTGTGTTTGTTCTTCTTTATACCTACTAGAATCCTTGATGTTCTTCTAAAAAACCCCAATTATGTGTGTCTCCAATTGGATTATGTCATATAATTTCTATATAATTCCATGAAAATATAACTCTATATTTCTTTATAAATTAAGTATAAGCCTCATTCTCCTAAAAAGGAATGGACATACTAACTAGAGTGGGGCGTGGAATTTTTTTTGTACGTAAATTTATTTCTATGAGATTATACACAGTGGTAGAGGCACCTTCCTCAAATGATGGAGGAGCATCTTATAGATCTTCATATTCTTCTTTATTATGTGTTATTTCTTCTGTTTCTGTTTTCCTAATAAGTTACAAAACTAAAATTTCAGTGTTAGGAGAGGAGTTAGTATATGAACATCCTAAAAAAGAGGCCACCATTTCTGACCCTGCATAAGATGAAGGGTCTTTTTGGGGTAATAAATAGAAGATGATGGATTGGGAATCAAAATCATAGTCTTCCTCTATAATTGCTATAAATTCTTCTATTATTATTAATGTAGTCGAGAATTGTAGATGTTTAGTTGATGAATTAACGACATCTCCATTAATGTTTCTATCATTTCTTGGTGAATCCAAAATTTATCCCAGGATGTCAGGCTCGTTTAATGTGATTGATGTAATGGAAGTTACTAGGTTCTTTTTGGGATTTGAGTTTAACTTTTCAATTTTATTAATAGATAACACATAATCAATTCTCAAATGTATGATTAGGTTTTTTAGGATCTTTTCTAGTCTTTTTTGATCATTAACTCTGGTTATCTCCTTTTTCATTGACCTTGTTCTCTTTGTGTGATAAAACACAGCCTCAATGTATCAAGATTCACAATTTTTAAATAGGGCCATTTCACCATACAATTTACCACTTTGACTATTGAAATAGTATTGAATACATTGCTGGTTTGACGAAGGCAAGGCTACATGTTGATGTAGACAAGGCCTTCCATGTAGAATGTTGAAGGATGTGTCCTGATGAATAACCATGAAATCTAAATTAGATACAAGATCACCCAACTGAGTTCTGAGTGTAATCTCACCCATAGGTTCTTTATCATTATTATCATATCCATGCAATATTAAACTATAAGAATATATGTAAGATTTATTAAGGACCAATCAACGAAGTGTAAGAACGAGAATGATGTCGTCTCCAGAGCCATTATAATTGAAGGATAGTTGGATTTCTATGTCATAATATTTTCCTTATAGTTACAAGGGTATAACACATCCATGAAGGACATCATCTTCATCATCATCTAAAAAAGATATAACTGCATGGTATTCTACATGATCATTTTCTATATGGTAAACATCAGCAGCATCAACTTTAGTTTCAAACTATTTATGACATAAAAAAGCCTCAAAACGTGCTTCATGAAGATATTTTGATAGACATAAGGAATCCAAATTTTAAAAATTGGCTAATAATTGGGCCAATTGTTTCAAGACATCATACTTTTGGTCCAATGGTCTATTTTTTCCATCATGGATATATTGTTCTGTAGGTTCCTTGGATATTGATGCTTCTGATGTAAATATAACTTATGGCTGAGAAAAATCTTGAAAAACTCCAAGATTTGGTATATTAGACTGACTACATCAATTTACTGATTGAGAGGAATATGGTGTGACTTCTTATATGTCGTCCAAAATAATCTTGTCATGACAAAACCTGTCTTTTGTGGAAGAATCTCCTTGTTTTTGTTGATCCCATTGAAGGGCTCTTCCATGAGTTTATGCCACATAAACAGTTCGACCAAAAGTAGAGTTAGAGTAGTGGCTTCTAGAATACCCACGTCTTCCCTGTATCATCTCCCTTTCCCTCTTCCTCTGGTTCCCCAATTAGGTACAAAGAACTCATGCCCATTATAATTAGAATCACCATTGAAATAAGGATACGTTTTGTGGTTGACATTTATAGAACCAAACATAAATTCTTTATCTGATGAAGATTCTCCATGATAAGTTGGGTTTGGTTGTACTGTTGGTGGGGTGGTGCCCATGATTTTGATGTATATGGCATGAAATCAACCAGGGTGAAGTGAACCATTTTCCTTAACATGAGATCGTCTTCTTCTGACTTCTCTCTATCATTATGATCACCTCATTTCATTAAGGATTAACCTCTTGATAAATGTGGTTTTACTGTTACAGGAGTGGCGGAAGACCCAATCGGCTGTTACAACTATGTTCGTAGAATGGAATGTGTTTTGTTGATCATTTTCTTAATCATCCAATCATCATATTTCTACACATTTTTTCTTTTATATCCATATCATTCGCCTTCTTCCTCTTGATCAGTAAAGTAACACATGATACTTGAGAAGACGACTAATTTAGTTTCACTTGTCCAGAGTGTACCAATATTTATAAGAGATCCTTGAAAACAAAACAATCATGAATTTGATACCCAAAATCAAGTTAAGGGGACAATAATTCATAAGATCTTTATCTTCTTCTTTGTTTCTTTTCTTTGGCTTTAGCAACTGAACCAAATTTTTTTCCAGAGTTACGGTGAAGTAATAGGGAACATGTTCATTCTGGAAGGAATAAATTTTTCTCTTAAATTCCTCAAACTATTATTTCTTTTGATCTCTTATATAATCTTGATGAGGCGGTCATTTCTGTTAATTCTCTGAAGGTGGATCCCTTCGATACAATGATGGTTTTGAATTAGAAGTAATATAGGTGCTTGCTTGAGTGTAACATTAGTAGCCTCTTCTTTCCCTATTCTCCATCACAGATTTGATTTAATTACATGAGTTTTTGAATTAGTTCCTATAATATAATCTTCTATCTTTTGAGAAATATAAGTAATGTCTAAGAACCCAACTGTGTATTTTACCGGGAATAGTGGTGTGCGTAACCCATCTAGAATATTTTCCACACAAATTGGTAGTAAGTCTTCTTGAGGTAGTTCTAGCCTTAATGAATACATTATTTATTATCATCAAGCAATGAATTATGAAACACATTCATTAAAACATTTATTGAAATTTTTAAGGTTAAAAATTAATGTCTTTGGTAATGTTGAGAGAAATTGAAGAAGGAATTTTTGATGGAGGTCTTCCCATCTATTAATTAATCGATATTTAAATTTTTTATAACATACAGAAGTTGGTCTTTGTATTGATTGAACAAAACACCTATGAATTAATAATTCTTATTTTTGAGGAGTTCCCATCATTGGATCACAACAAGAAATTAATTGAGCTAAGTGTGGTTCCAGGTCTCTCAAACCATTAAATAATGGAAATGCGGCATTCAAAAAATTTGGTGGGGATGACTTAGGTCCACCCACTCGGGGTAAGGATTCTTTTCTAGATGAACTTGCGCACATATTTCCTCCATTGATTCAAATCAAGTTGTAAATGCCTCAATTATGTTTTTAAGCACTTCGGGAATATTCGGATGAGATGGGACCTATAAAGGAATTACAACTAGATCTTGAGATGGTGCAATGACTGGAAAAACCACTGGTAATGGTGCTCGTATTTGAATTGGATAACCCATGGGAACATTCCTTTCAGGATGTGTATGATTCTCACCTCACTATATACCAAATGGAGGGAATTCATTATCCTCATCAGTTTTTTCCAGAAGTATTTCTTTTTGAGGATCTAATACAAGATGTTTATGTTTTGGATCTTCTTGAAGAGTATATCTAGCAGAAATGCTACTTCAAAGTAACTCTACATTGAGCCTTTTCAACTCTATCATCTCCTCTCCCTTCAATGGAAACCACTCATTAAGTGAATGATATTGAACTTCTCTAGAGTAAAAGTGAGATTCAATCTATAATTTACCTTTCCCCTTGATAGATGGAATTTTGAGGAAAGGAATTTGGTTATTTAAATTCATACCTATATTCTGGGTTAGCCTTGGATTTCAGGTATGTACACTTTCATCATTTTCTACAGTGTGTACCATATTATAGACAATAACACCATCTTTTGATTCCCCAAATATGGACTCATTTTTTGAATGATCTACTGTAATGGTTTTAATTATATTTACTAATGCCTAACACGTTGAAAAAATATTATAATTATAATTATAACATCATATCCCTCTGTATATTCCATGAGACTCTTAACTCTTATATGATGGATTATCTGGAACATTTTGTTGGACAGTAACCCAATGGGAATCCTCAGATAGTTCAGTGGTGCACTCTCATTGTGGATACTTCCCTAATCTATAGAAAAATAACATCAATTGTGGAGGGGATTGTGGTTGTGAAAAGGACCCCAACCCTCAAGATAGGGGCTATTCCTATTCTTCTTATTCATACCTTTCAACTTTGTTTAATGAATTGGGAGGTTTAATTAAATGATCCCCAAGACATGCAAGCTGGGGTGGCTCTGAAACTACTATGGATGACATTCGTGCTGCTTCTCTTCTAATTTTTCAAATTTTGGTTCAGACATTAGTTGGATAAATTAACTGAAAACCACTCAAAACACTTGTTTTAGAAGATCGATAGGCTATTTAAAACGTTTGTGTTATCTGATGGTTGACATCGACTAAGATGGAGGCCTACTCAAGATTCTCAGATGCATGATGTAAATGTATCTCAACTTCTTGTTTTCTTTGGGAATGACTATGATGAGAGCGAGTTGAGGCATGTCCTTGAGAGTACATTTTGTTACATACAAAATTTGTTGATTACAGCCGGAAGTGGGAAAGAAAATTGCACAAAACGATTTTTGGAGGGATTTTTTGATTTTAGAGTGCAGCAAAATGCAATGCTCCATGTGAACCCCAACACCTTATATGAACAACAGGCGAGGAATCATAAATAAATTAACATATCCTAGTTAGAGAAATGAGGAATTCACACTGAACGATTATCTCTTGCTTTTTCACCATTGGATTTTGGGGAACTGAGAGAGCTGCCATGTCAATTTGGCCCTACAAACCTTCTATTACATTTAAAAAATATTGATATTCATTTTATGGTAATACATTGGTTTTCAAATGATGAAGAGTCTTCCAAAAGATGAGGTCGATATCATGAATCCAATCTTCTGTAATAAATTCTAAAATTTTATAAAGAGAATTTTCCAAATGCCAAAGTATAAATAGTATTTCCCCTTTAGCTAGTTTTTTTTGTAATGTTGAACATATCTTCATCATTGTTCACTAGAGGTTCCTCTACTTGGTCTGACCAAAATGGGTGCTCTATACTAGAAGATAAATGACCAATGGGAGGTTTGTAGAACAATTTTTCCATTATGATATCTTCTGTTTGAGAAAGTATTTCAGTCATCAATGAGAATGCATCATATATGAATGGCCTAGTGTTTGCAAGTGCCTCGATATAGGAGGGATTTATTATCTCTACATTATCAGATTATATAAATATTAGGACAATTCATAATACTACTATGGAGAGTACTTTCACAGTGAATTCCATCATAGGGGGGACCTCTTTGGTGGAATATAGCAGGGGATAGATCCTCTTTCTCCATGGTTTTCTGGCCACACAGTGGTTTTTTTGGCTCTCATCCAGAGATAGGATCTCTGATTGACTGAATTTTCATGAAGCAATCCTTAATGATGATGTTTCTGATGGGTAACATCATAATTACTACTAACACTCAACTAATTTGGTAATGAGATAGTATGTTCTTGAGATGTAATAGATAAATGTCTGAGGGATTCATGAAATTTTTCATTAAGAGATGTAAAATTATAGCTTGAATCTTGATTTTAAAACTGAATTTGATGAAACATATTCATTGATGTTATCTTACAATTAATTGGGGCCACTTGCTGGGAGAAGTGGTTATCATGGGCAGGTGTATGTTCCTGCCTTGTATTAGTCAACCAAACGAACCAATCACCTCTAATTGGAAAGGGTGTTTGTTCTTGATCCTATTGTATGTATGATATGGTGTAGTGTTCCCCATGACCATCCTAGACATGAACATAGGTATGTATCTACATTGTGATGGAATGACAATGTATTATCCCATATTTGGGGACATATTTATGTGTTTTTTCCGTTGGTATTGCAGGAGTAGTGTTATAATATCATGGCATGCTTCCAGAACACGGGAAGGAATTTGTTTCTACCCTTTAACCATTGATAAGTTGTGTTTGGTGACAATAGTGGCTGGAGTAATGATATACATCATTCTATTTCGTTAGTATGTGTATGTGCCTTCTCTTTTCCTCCTTTTCTAATAAATTTGTATTGACAGTACTCATGCAAGGGGGCAGATAATTGGGTCCGCCCCAAATTGTTCGGCAGAGCTTTTCGACTGGCTTCTCTAGGTGCTACCAAAAGAGACTATTGGTAGTATTGATGAACACTTGCAGTTGTATTTGCATTTTGGATACTTTTCATCAGTTATAGTTGAAAGACATCCTTCAACACTGGCTCACAAGATATCTACCATAATTAGTTATTGTAAGAATGTGTATGTTTTATTTACAAATTACAACCACATAGGATTAGAGGGTTTCTTTAAATGCAGTTAGACAAGCCTACTAATAGGATGATAACTAGTGAGAAGGTGTATATTCATGTTCATAGTACTCCACCATATTTATCTTGTGGGATTAGTGACTTTCTTCTAGAAAAGTCTGCTAGAAATAAATATTAGGACGAATGGGGGTATGTTCCCCTCATTTTTTTCCATCAACATAGGTTTACAGACTTTTCTAGAGGGGGAAGAGGTAAGAACCTACTCCATGTTGACTAGACGTTGTCCCTGATGATTCTTCTTGCATGTTAGGGTATGAGAGACCTTGTCTGAACATCCAGAGGCATCACTCCCACCATGTTCGGGGTTCACTACATTGCAATTCTACTAGTAGTGATTGTTGGTGGAAATACATAGGAAGGATCCCTTCATCTTTGAATTGAGGCTGTGAGTGATGATCCACCTCCCAATTGTATAGGAGGGAATGGGTTTTTCATTTTGGGGATAAGGACACGAAATTGTTGAAGATGGGGGTTGGCACCGTTTTCTTTTTTATCATATCTCGTCATTGGTCGAATGATCAAGGATTGTTATTGAGACAGAGGGCCTATTGGAGAGACTCCAATGATGGGATTATACCATGATGGTGACACTCCCTTACCAAAAAATTGGAGACCCGGCAATGAAAAAACATTGTGGGTGATAAAATCCTTCCTGGGGATGAGGATCTTGCTTGAGAAGCGGTTGGGATGTTCACATATGTATTCTTCAAGAAATAAATTCTGGACTGAGTGGGTTCCTGGAGAAACCAAATACATGAAAATAGAAATAATAAACTCCATTAAATTGACATGTTTTAAATGGATACATGACTGATTGGTTTCTTTGTCTAGCCTTTATTTATCAATTAATAGGGGCCTAAAAATTGGGTAACATTAATAACATGTTTAAAGATTCATATGGGGTTCAACATTTTTGTATTGTAGTTCCTTGAAATGTGTGTTCTAGTATTAAGAATCTCCTCTCCCAAGAGGTTTCCATTGGATATATTTATGGAACTTGAAACTTTCAATAGTCCATTATCCAATGGGGACCTTCTTTCCAAAGGCATGCGTTCATTATGTTTGAACTTTATGATACATAGGAATGTGCACTGGTCGAGAGCATGGGAGGTAAGACTCATCACTCCCTTTTGGGGGGGATTACTATCTACTCTGGGATTCAATTTATAAATTTAAGATATTTTTGTGAATCCTTACTAATTCAACAAGAACAACATATTTTTACATTGGAATTTACACTCACTTAATAACATGTGTAAAATTTATAATCATCATTATGCATTCATGGTTATTCATTAATGGATATATCCATATGTATTTGAGGTTATCCATCAATGGTATCCTCTCATATACTATTTCATGATTCTTTTAATCATCTGTATGATTATACTAGTTTTTAAACAACTCTGCGGGGAACTCTGTAATTTAATGTCATCCAGGGAGATGAATGTTTGTTTTGATATTAGTATCATTCCAAAAAATAGGCTACATACATATCCTTATAAAAGGAATCAGAACCCTCGTAGTTTGATACCGCTTGATGGGACACATCTTACCTTTAAAGGCCATGTAAGAAGGACCTAACTGTACATTTTAATGTCCTTGGGGTAAGGACATATAAGTGGAGGGTTCTTAGATAATTTTTAATGTGGGACTTTTACCTAAGTAACCCAATGAACTTGGAATGAATATGGGTTTCCATGTACGATTAGACCATTTTGGGAATATGGAACAATGTGAACAGGGTTGATTTTAATTGATGGTTTGAACCTCAAGGAGGCTTTCTACATATCCAATTTAGATGGGAATAAAATCCCACATAGTTCGATGAATATGATAGGAGAGTATATTCTTTTTGAGAGAAAATAGTTTGGGATTACTTCCTGAAAAAGTTTACTTGACAATTTTGGGGGTCTAATTTGGGAATTATTCCAAAGGAGGATGCCCAGATTAGGGGAATTTGGTTTGGATTAATGAATAGGATATCTAGGGAGCTCAGTCCCAGACAAGGCTTCCTATATATACCAATTATAGAGGGAATCAGAGTACTTGTAGTTCATTCACGCTGAGGGTTTGTGGACATGTTGTAATCATGAAAAAGTTCTATGACCACATGATTCATGCTCAGTTTGAGAAACAAGGGGATGTGAAAGATTGAACAATGACATATAGAAGTTTACTTCTCTGTTGGTGCATGAGGGCGCACCTATGGTGAACTTGGTGGATGAGGGTGAGGTGACTTGCTCTCCCCCAGTTCACATCACATTGGACAAGGGTACAATTAATGGATAAAGGGATTAAGGTGTTTAGGGGATTATATGAGGATGGATACCCTAAAATTTATCCAGGTTTGGGAGGGAGACTTTTCATTCTCTTTTATATAAATTAAAGTGGGAACCTTACCTTAGAGACCAAAAATTTGAGCTATCGGCTCTTTGATATTGGAGAGTTCATAACCCAATCCACTATTATCAAAACTGAGAAACTCCCATCATTGTTCCCAGGAGAATGGACCATATGACTGTGGATATAAAAACCCCAAGACACACCACGAATCCTAACCCCATTGCGAAACAAATGTGGGAAACCTCTTACAATGGACACACAAACCCAAAAAGAAGACACACTAACATGTCTTTCCCAAATGTTTGATAAGTAAGGAGGTGTTGGTGGAGGTCTCAATTGAATCCCTTTCATACAAGGGATCCAATGAAGAATGATCATTTCTATTAGTGGCTTTTAAGAGGGCTTAATAGCTTTTAGATTGAAGAGAGTAAGTGAATCAATGAGGGGCGCCCAAGTAGAGAAGGGAATGCAATAATGGGAACTCATGTAGGCTTGGGTGGCATGATTTTCACTTAAGCGATGAACAACCTCTATGGTAATACATGGGTGAGACCTGTCTCAAGCCTTCAAGAGTACTCACAGGTGATCCCAGAAGTGGGGAACTCAATTTCCTATGAAAGGAATAGGTGGCGCATAAGTGTTTCTGATTTTAGGAGGTTAGGAGCTGTAATTCTGCAAGTCTTATGTATTTCAAACACTAAAAAACTAAATTCCCTTGATATTTCTTCGATTATTCTATTTTAGGTGTTAAATAAATACCTGGAATGATTTTGAGGACTTGGGTGAAGCACTAGGGGATACAGAGTAGCAATTGGGCTTCACAGAAATTTTTCTGTACAAATGAGCACCCTAAGGGTCAATTTTTAAACCAAAATAGGACCCTAGATGAAATGAAATTAGTCATGAAACCCACTTGTGCAGTATAATTATGGTGTTCCAGTGGTTGTTCACCAAATGGGTGGTTACCAAGTATAATGTGTCAACGTTGGTGATTTGGCCTAACTAGGTTGCCACTTTCAGGACATAGCGAAAATAAATTATTCATTACCATTCAACATGGTGGGGAATATGTGTTTTCATGTAGGTACCTTTCTCCTCATTGAGGACTTTTCAAAATTTATTGGCCCAAATTATGGGGGTTATGCCCCCACACCCCTACTTTGGATCACTATCAGGCTTTGGTCCCACCCCTCAGGCCAGTGCCTTCACTACTATCACTAACCCCCATGATAATTGCATACTTGTAACATGAACTTTTCAAACCCAGTTGAGGAAATTATGTATAAAAGGATCATGGAAGACATTTAATGATGTCTACAAACAAATAAACCATGAAAGGTAAATATATTTCATAAACATAAAACTGGTGGAAGAGAAATGAGTTTTATAAAGACAAAAAAATATAACCCATTCATAGAAACAATATGAATGGAACCCTTAGATCATTTCATAGAAGGGAATGGGTAACATCAACCGATGTCATCTTAGATGGAAAATAATTTTCACATATCATTTGAAAAAAATTATTGAGTAAAATATCATTTCTTCTCTAAAAAAGGATTTCAAAAAACATAAAAACATTTTGTAATCATTTTCATATAAAATCACATTAAAATTTATAAATAAGACATTAAATCACATTAAAACCATTTTCCTCGAACAATTATAAATTAATCTTCAAAAAATTTGAAAAACCTTATTCTAAAAAAAACTTTGAAAACTAATGTTGAATGATTGAAAACAATTTGAAATTAATTTCATTAAAAATACATTAAAAAATATATATTTCATGAAAACGTTTCAAAAAAAATTCCATTGAAAATACATTTAAAAAGTATAAATAAAGCATTAAAACATTTTGAAACACATCTTCCTTGAAAATACTTGGAAAACATATTAATAAATCTTACAAACATCCCGAACTCCATTTTTTTAAAAAATATATAAAAATATTAAATACATTTTGAAAATATTCTTACAGTAAAATCACTTTTAAAATTTTTTTCATAAAAAGTAAAATTTAATATTGAAAATAAATTTCCAAAGAATTTATGGAAGATAAATCCATACATGTCCAATGATGTTAAAAGAACAATCCCTTTTCGTGGTAAACATGATAGAGAATTTTATGTATTAAAATGCGATAAGAATATTCCTTGGAAAAAAATGGGTAAACGACAAAATTTTTAATTTTTTTTTAATGATAATATAATAATTTCATAATATTTATTAAAATTATTTTTAGAAAACAATGTTTTGATAGAACATAGATTTATGACCGAAGAGTGTATAAACACATGATTTCTTAAAAAAATATTCATAACTATTTTATATTCCAAAGAATAAAATATGGTACCAATAAATGAATATATAATTAATAAATATTAGAGAATAGAATTCATGAATTTATATAGATATTGAACATAAAATTCATCAACAGAAGCATAATGTAAATAATCTCAAATGGAAGGGATTTTTTCCATAAACACTTATAACATGGTAATAGGGGATCATATTGTCCATATAAGAAAATTAAATTACATGAATATTAAAATATCATTATAATAATTATATTAATTATTTAAATCTGAAATAGTAGTATATACACATTAAAAGAGTTTTTAGGTTCATAACAAAACATGATTCTTGAAGTAAAAAAAATTTATACAAAACATTTTTACTGATTTGTTAGCTTTTGAAAATTAAGAACCAAGAAAGACAATTCTTAAAAAAAATATTTTAAAACCAATTAAATTTTTGTATAATATATATATAATTAATTCATGTTCAATACTTATACCAAACCAAAGGAAATAGTGTATGACATGGCATGTATCTCACATGAATAAAAAGTGAGGGAAAATCTGATCACCTTGTGTCTTGACTCTATTCGTACATGATTGAACCACCTATATAATAAATATAAATATGATATAATTTTATTACAGCACCATATTATTATCTACAATACTATATATGTTTTTATTCTGATTTTATATTACATTCTAGTTTTCAATACTATGATAACATTTTACTTCTGGTAATATTTGATTTATTATTCGCATGTGTCACAATTTGTTATAAAGTTGGTATTTATATTTTATATAATGAATTAAAGAATGTAAACCATGATATAAATATAATTAATATACAGTATATTACTATTATAATAATAAATTAAATATATAAGAATCAAATAGAATACACCATTCATGGAGACAGTAGGCCGTATGCACGCATGAATGTTATTTCTATTTAATTGTCGTGCTGATAGAATGAATGTAAAAGACCAATACGTACATATATATGTAAATGTATATCATTATTAAAGTATATTAATTATATGATATATATCTTATATATTCAATAAACTATCCTTAATACAATTCATGCTTTTTATGAATGAATCTTAACGCTTTGTGGGGGAGGTAGTCCACACTTCCTAAAAAGAAATTATCTTATTAACGCAAAATGGAAAGTAAAACAGATATGTTTTTAAAAAATGAATATATAGGATTAAATACATTATATATTTAATTTATAGAAATTATAAACATATTTTACATCATAATTTTCACCATGGTAGGTTGTTGTGGAAAAAATAACAATCATCGTTTTGTGAGGCAGTAGTTCTCCATTCACAGAAAAAATATCTCTGTTACCCATTTGATAGAGGTTTGTGTAAGTGAAGGTTAAATAATTTTCAAAAAAACATCCTAGTATATATAGGATAAATTTTTTCTTATATAATCATATATTATGGATATTTGGAGGGGGTGCAGAAGTAAAATAAAATAAAGGACTTTAGAGAAGTTGTTACCTATTAATTGGGTTACTCCACATTGTTTCTGCTGAAAGGTGTCTATAGATTACCTTCTGCCAAAGAGAAGGATTACAGGAGGATGGTAGGATTTCTAGTATGTATATTGGGTAGGTATTTCCTTATATTGAGAGGTTTTAGAGGTGTGAAAAAAAACTGTATAGGTGGTTTCCATTTATATGAATGGAAAATGACTCGCATGGGTTTTTTTGCAAGGAAGATAGGTGTACACATTTCCTAACCAAAAACTAATTCTCAAAAAACCCAACATAAATCAATAAGTTATGTTTTTTGACCAAACTACGGACATAGAGTGGTTTTTGGATAAGTTTTAAAGACATTTTGGGCATTAAATTTAGGATATAGTCCCTAATTAAGCTTAATTTGACCTTAATCACTATGATTAGTTTTTATCAGTTTTTGTAATATTTGTGGTCAAAAATTAATTTGATTTTATTAGACTCTAAATATTATAATTATTATAATTGTGTATTTCAGTTTTTCAAAATTCAATTAACAAAATTGTGAAAATTAATATTAATTCTATTCCCTCACATGGGACTAAATTACGAGTTTTTTTACAAAAAAATTAAAATTGGTTGTTTTTGTTTTTTATATTCAATATCATAGGTAAATTATTTATAATGACATAAATTGAATTTATATATTCATAATTTATTAAATGTGACCTGAAAACATATATAAATTAAAAAAATTCATTAATAATTATTTAAATTAAAAATTGGTTTTTATCTATAAAGTAGTGGTTTTAATTATTCATAAAAAATTAATGTTTCTTAGAAAAATCCAAAACATTACACTAGGATAATGTCAACATTCTGAATTAAAAAGTGAAGTTCATTTTATCATATTAAAATTTTAAATGTTTTTATATTTAATTTTTTTCACAGATGTATATGAAAATTAGTTCATTTGAGAAACTAACAATTTTTAACCATATTAACGCTTTAATAAAAACCATATTTTCAATTATCAATATGTTTTATTTATTTAAAAACATTATAAAAAATTTTAAATGTAGTTATTACTATTTATATTACTAATTTTTAACAAATTGGTTTTAAGTAACTCATTTAAATAATTTTAATAATAATGTCATGTGTTATAGAAACTCAGCATTGCATGTAAAATATACCATGTCAATGTTCCATGTGAAATTGTTCTTTGAATTAGTGATATGAAATGTATGAATTAATATTTAATATATTAGGACAAAAAACATTTATCATAATAATATTTCATTTTTATTAAATTAGTTTTTAAATTCATTTATAATTAATTGGAAACCTATGAATACATATTTTATTTTGAAAACCATATATTTTGAAAAATTAGTTAAAAAATTCATAACCTATAACTTAAAGTCAATGTTTTATCTTATTATATTAAATAATCATATTATAATTATATATTTTTGTTAGGTAATATTTAGTCTTTCGTGTTACGCAAGGCATCGACGACAATCATTGTTGAATATATTTCTTACTAACATTGGTGTTCCATGTAAAGATGTCCAATGTTTATATTGTGTGTATGTCAGGATTTACCTAGTGTTTTATATAACTTAATCCAAAAATAGTGATTTAAAATAAAATGACCTATCTTCATTGTTGAATTAAATAAAAAATATCAAAATGGTTACCTAAATTAAGAAAACAAAACACAAAATATAGGGGTGTTATATTCCATCCCCTTATGATGGATTTCTCCATTGAAATTCATATGGTTTATCAAAGGTTTAATACCTAAAAGTTTCATTCAGAGAAACCCACATTGCAAAAATGAATAATAACTCTTCCTTTAAAACGGGAATGATGAAACCATAACTATTACCCAATCTTACGTTTAACTAGGTTTTGACATAGAAGAACATAGGTTAGGAATGAATATTAGACATAGAGGAAAATATTAAATATATATTGGGTGTGATTGAGGTTACCGATCACAACAAAGTGAATGATCTGAAAAATGATGAGGGCCTTGAATTCATAAATTTGTGATCATATAAAAGGATTTCAATTGAACAGACATTGAGGTGTCAAGTGAACACATTCTCATTGTAGATTATTTTACTATCACTAAGTAATTCTTTTATTGTCCAAGAATGGAAGAAATAATTCTTCAGTATGGATTTTTATATATTTCCAATTAATCCAGTACATCCTGAAATGGATGTCTAGAAATTAAAATTGATTCCTGGAGCACAAAAATATTCTTTTAACATATATTACGGCCTATAAAAGAATAAAAAGTATTGCAATTTATCTATAACTATTTTTTAAAAAAATATGGTTAATACATTAATATATATACAAAAAATGAAACAATATCATTTTATCATAAAAAATTATTCGCCAAAAACTAATTATACTTAAACCAAAATATCATGTAGGAGATTTGTAGTTGTGGAACTCTTATTTTCTTTCGATCGTGGTGTCAAGACTTGTGGCCTTGCTGGACAAGATTGGTTGACACCTGGAAAACATGATGTTATTTTATAAAACAACACTAATATAATTTGAAAAATAAATAATATGGACATACATTAAATAATGTTAATTAGAAAATAAACTTTTTTACATGTTAATTAAAAAATCTATACATAAATACCCCCTTTGAAATTTTACAAAAAATATTTCATGAATGGTTAAATTTATACCCCTTAAGAATGATCGAAATCCATAGCATTAGAAAGAATGTCCAGAAATATTCATAACATTGATCCCCCATATATCACAAAGTGTCACAAGATTGTCACATTCAAAACACATGAATACCATTATAATATATTTCATGTAAACATGGTAATAACCTTAATTACCCTAAGTCCTTTTAGAAAACATGAATTCTTAAATTTTCAGTGTTATACTGGATATATTCCATTAATATAAAAAACTATGTAAACTTTATCAATGATAGAATAATTTACCTATTAACAAGTCCATAACTAGTTCCATGGTAATCTGTATCATCTAATTTATTTTTCATAACATCATTATCATAACATAAGGTATATAATAAGTGTGGCCTTTTCATAGTTAAAATATCACGTTGTCATTAAATCACTCCACTAGTATATTGAAAGCATTCAACGTAAACATGAAAATACTAAGAGAAAACATAAATTATTCAACCCTTGATTATTTCATTATTCATATAAATTAATTTTTGAACCAAAATACATATAAAATTGATTATTTCACTTCATCCTTAATCCATTAACAAGGATACCAAATCATATTACACAATACATCTTTCATTTTACATTTCATATGTAGCCTCATCATCATTAACAATTTAACCATTACTCATGACATGTTGGGGATCCTCTTCAGGAGCTCTCCTCTTAGGGCATTGAGTTATATAAGAACCATTTATCCAACACTTGTAATACATTATCATCAATGATAAATTAGGTCGGCCAATATTATCATCCATTCCGTTAACTGAACTCTTCATTTTCATATTGTAGTAACATGATTTATGATCTCATTTTCCATATTCAAAACATCATCCTCCTCAACTATGAATTTTACATTAGTGATTATTTACAAATTTTGTACATAAAGGAAAAAAATTATCCTTTCCTACATGTTCTCTATTTCTTGAACTCCAATTGAACTCATTCATTATCTTCTTTGTTGAGTTCGAGAGTTGGTTGTGGTGCATATTTTTAATCATTTTTCATGAAAACTAAATAATAATGACCAAATCATTTTTAACTCTAGTGATCATCCCACTTTAATACTCATTACCAACTCGTAATCTCATTCAACATTAATCCACTTGATTTTGGTTCCCGCCATTGACAATAACTAGATGCATAGTGTAAGAGATACTTATCACAGTATAAAACCACATTGTCTTGAAAAGACATACTTTTATGATTTATAAGTCAAGATACACTCTTTAATATAACACAGACTTGGTTCATCCTAGGTTATTCGATGCCAGGGTATATCTATATTCATAATGATGGTTTGTGAAGAGTTTGTGTATTTACCAGGCATATCCTCAGGGAGTGTCAATCTAGGTGTACAACAAGGCTCGTTGTCATGTACTGGATTACCCCATGTCCAGACCAGAACGTCTAGTTGAATTTTCTACCCCTATGTACATCTATTATTGAGCCACATCAACTTATAGTGTCCTGATAGGGACATATTTCTAGGAAACCACTCACTCTACCCTATAAAAAATTTCTGGGGCATTTTCCAAAATTTTGAAACATCATTATACATAACTGTTAAGACATCCATAGATATGTATATAGAAATATTCCAATTGATCTAATTGATTTTTTCTTATCCTAGTTTCCATGATTTATCTAAACATTTACTTTTTTACCCAATATAGAAATCTAGTATTATCATACATGAATATTATATAATTTTATATGAATGTTTTGTACACCACAAAATTACATGCCTAAGAACCATAATAGATTATGTTCGTTAAAAACCGGGAAACAAAATCTTCTATCCTGGTAAAATGTATTCAACATATCCCTTAAATATCTGCAGCAGTAATAATCCTATATAATCATTTCTTTTTAACCTAAGGAAATTAAATATAATAACGGTGAGATCAAATTATCTGTAAGGGTAAAAAAAAGAAATGTAAGAATAATTTTGAGAACAAGGGTATGAGAACATGATAATGAGAATATAATATCATCCATGAAAATAAAAGATTATATACATGAATCATGGTATAAATCCTGGTAGTTCATAATAACTGAATCATAAGGTAATAAATAACATCTGACATAAAATTATAATATAGAAATAAGTCATGGGATTGTGGGAGACACGTATGCATATAATATGATTTCCATAGAAGCTGTGGAATTATATCCAAGATCATCTTGGTAGTATGGTTTCACTTATCATACTATCTAGGCAGTCATGGTTCACTACCATGTCTATCTTAGTAGCTTGTGATCACTCCTCATACCATCTTGTTAGTCCTGGATCACTCCCTTGGCCATATTAGTTTTCATGGTTTACACCCAAGACCATAGTAGTCTATTTCATAAGATATAAATATATATCCAATGCATTATAGGTTGATATAGGTCCAACCCTTCTCATTGTGAAATCATACATACATGTTCTCCAAAATTAAAAATAATCATATCTTAGATCATGAAATTAAATTTCTATCATAAACAGGTAAACATATCCTGACCTGTAGGAAACATAAAAGTTTCTAAATCACATCACCAAATCATAACTCATGAAAGTTAAATTAATTTGATAAACATATAACTAGTGGAATAGAAATGGATTTCATAAAAATAAATCCCATGAAAGAGAAATGGGTTTCTTAAAGAAAATGACATTAAGAATAACCCATTAATATAATGTATATGAATGAAACCATTAGATTATTTTCTTATAAGGGCTTAGTAACATCTATAGATATCATATTATATGTAAAATAACTTTTAAATAAGTTTCAACACAAATTCATGGGGAAAATATCTTATGTTCATTTAATAATGAATTTTAATAAATAAAAGAATATAGTAATAATTTTCAAATAAAATACAATTAAAAATAATAAAGAAGACTTGAAATCATTTGAAAACCTTTTTCACAGAATTATTATGAAATTTTCCACAATACATTTTAATAAAAAGTTTATTAGAAAAAACTATGAAAACATATAATGAAATCATAATGATGTTTTGAAAATAATGTTTTTAAAAATACCTTAAAAATTTATTAATAGTGGTTGAACATGTTTTGAAATCTTTTTTCTATGAAAATAATTTGAAAACCTATAAATATATCTTGAAAATGTTTTTAAAAAATTTTTCCTTGAAAATACTTTGAAAACATATAAATAATGCTTGAAATCGTTCCGAACTCTATTTTCCTTGATTATATATAAGAAAAATTGAAAACGTTTTGAAAATAAATTTTCTTGAAAATATCTTATAAAAATATTTTCTTCAGAAACAACCTTTAAATAATAATATAAATCTTCAAATAGTGAATAAATCAGTACATGTGGTATGAGCTAAAAGGAACATTCCATTGCATGATAAAAAGTATAGAAAATTTCCTTGTTTAAAAAGTAAGAAAACATTCCATTGAAAACATTTGTAAAAGAAAAAATAGGTAAAAATATATTTAAATGATGATAGGATATTATAATAATTTTCATGGAAACCCTATTATAAAATAGGATTTTTAAAGAATCGGGATTATTGACCTAATAGAGTGTAATGTTACGATTTCTGACAAACACATTCTTAACTATATTTTGTAACAAAAAGTAGAAAATGATAACAATACATGAATATAGAATGAATAAACAAAGGAGTAGATATGTATTGAATTTCTTGAGAGATGGAACATAATAATCCATCAATGTAATCATAACATAAACAATATCAAAACACGATGAGATTTTCTCAATATACTCTTATAACTTTGTAACATGGGATCATACTCACCACGTAAGAAAATAAAATTACATGAATCATAATATAAAATGAAATTATTGATCTTCCTGATGTAACATGTAATATTTAAGTATATAAACCTTGAAAAATAGTTTAAGATCATAACAAGACATGATTCTAAAATAAATAAAATTGAGACAAAACATTTTTACTAATCTAATAACTTTTGAAACATCAACCACAAGTATGAAATTTCATAAATAAGATAGGTTAGTACCCATTAATTTTTTAATAAGATACATATAATACAATAGTGAGATATATGTAAACCACAAAAAAAAAAACAATGGTGAACATACCATGTTTAAAATAAAAATATAAAGTGATATGAAATCCACTAACCCTATGTCTTGACTATGGTCGTACAATTAAAAACCACCTGTATGTTAAATATAAATTTGTTATAAATAATATAAAGAACCGTATTATTATATATATTACCATATATTTTTTTATTAGGGCATTATATTACCCATTTATTGATCATCCTATGTTATGGTTTCACTTCAGGTAATATTCATTTTATTATTCGCATGTGTCTTAATTTGTTTCAACCTTCGTATTAATACATTATATAATGATTTACTGAATTTAAAAAATGATTTAAATATCATGTATATAAATTATATTATTATTATAAGAACATATATAAAATATAACTCCAAAATGGAATACACCGTTCATAGAGATGGATGGTCGTATGTACGCATAAACGCTATTTATATTTAATTTTTTTGTTGATAGAATGATCGTAAAAGATATATATGTATATATATGTTTATATATATAATTATTAATTTTTATTTTTTATACCATATATATATATATATATATATTATATTCAATAAAACCATCATTAATACAATCCATGCGGTGTATAAATGAATCATATTGCTTTGAGGGGGTGGTAGTCAACACTTAAATGAATTTATTATATTAATACAAAAAGAAACTTAATGAGATATGTGTTTTAAAAAGGAATAAATAATATTAAAGACATAATAAATTTAATATATGTCATATATAAATACGTTTTCTATCATAATGGCCACCATGGTAAGTGATAATGGTAAAATGAACAATCCTCATTTTGTGAGGCAATAGTTCACCGTACTGAGATACAATATGTTTATTACCCATTAGTTGTAGGTGTTTGTATGTGTATGTATAATGATTTATATAACATAATTCTAGTAAATTGGGGATATTTTTTGTTATATAATAACATAATTATAAGATTTGGTGGTTTGGATGAAGAAAATTGACGAAGGACTTGAGAGAATACGTTACCTCTTAATCGGGTAACTCCTTTTGGTGTGTGCCAAAAGGTTTCCTTCCATTGTATTCTTTCCATGTGAAGAATTGTAGGTGAAAGAGAGGATTTAGATGATGTGTATTTGGATGTAATTTTCTGTAAACAAGATGTTTTATAGGTGTGAATAATATATATAGTTTGTGACCTTTTATAGTGAAAGAAAAGGACTCACTCGGAATTTTTTGAAACTAGTTAGGTGCAAACATGTATATACAAAAGAAGTCATATAAAAAACATAAATATAAAATTGATGTTTTTTCACCAAAATTGGAAAATATAATGGGTTTTGGACAATATTCTAGGTCATTATAGTCCTCGATTTTAGGGTAGGGTCTCTAATTAAGATTAAATTGACTATAATCATTGTGATTAATTTTAATCACTTTTTTTAAAAAAAATTTGTCAAAAATTAAGTTAATTTTGTTACTATATAAATATCATACTAATTATAATGTTTTATTTTTTTTATCAATTCAATTTATCAATGTTGTTAAATTAATATTAATGCTTATCTCATAGGGAGGACAAAATTACTGGGTTTTAATATTAGAAAAATGTAGAAAAGATTGTTACATTTTTTATATATGACATAAAATTGAAATTGGTTATCTTTACATAAATTGTATTAATAAAATTATAATTCATATAATGTGACTATAAAAAAAATCAAGGATTTATTTAACATTTATAATTATTTAAACAAAATGCTATTTTTACTAAAACACTGTAGTTTTCACTATTCTTAAAAAAATGAAGTTTCACTAAAAAATACAAAAAAAAAACCCAAGTATAATTTTGATATTATTAATAAAATAACTTGGTTTATTTTATAAAATTAAAATTCTAAATGTGTCTAAAATTAATTTTATGGGTTTTCAATGATTGAAATTAAAATTAGTTTATTTAAAAAGATAATATTTTTAAAAAAATATAAAGGTTTAACTAAATATTTTATTTTTCATTATCAATATATTCGAATTATATGAAAAATTTATTTACAAATTTTAGAAGCACTTATTACTTTTAATATTACTAGTTTTTAAATGGTTGGGTTATAACTATCTCGTTTAAATATTTATCACAATAAAATAATGTTTTTTAGAAACTCAGTATTGGGTGTAACGTTCACCAAGTTGATGTTCAATGTGAAAGGGATTTTTTACATAGTTCACTATAAGATATAAATGAAAATTTAATTTATTAGGGTAATGCATCAATGTTACCAAAATAAAATTTCCTATTATATTCAATTGGTTTTTAAAATAATTCATAATAATTTGTAACCTATGAATGAAAAATATATTGTATAAATAATATATTTTCATTAATTATTTAATATTATTCATAACAACTGATTTAACATCAGGGTTTTGTCTAATTATATTAAATAATAACATCTCAGTAATATATTATTGTTCGGTAATCCATAGTCTTGTGTGTTTTGAAATTTATCAAGGAATGTAATTATTGTGTATAACACAATCTAAACTCAGAGTTACTTATAGATAAGTCTAATTATTATATAGAATGTACATCATTATTGACTTTGTGTTGCATATAACACAAAATAACATAGATATTTAAAATATTATTAACTATATTCAGTGTTTTATGAAACAAAAAATACCAAAAATGATTAATTAATTTGAAAATAATCAGAAAATATAGGGCTGTTACGATTGGAATAATCATTATTACGAGGAATAAATTATATATAATGTTTATCAATAATATAAATATTCAAGGAACCAAAAAACTAAATAAGTCATATTTTATTGGAGAAACCAAAAATTTTGAGGCTGATACTTAGGATCCCTAGAATGTTATATTATTCATGAATACTCAAATATTTCCATAAAAATATTTAAAATTTGAAGGAATGATTCTTAATTGGGTGTATAATAGAACACTATGAGATCGTAGAATATATATTCCATTATGTTAAATGTAATCTGTACGATATCTTGTGATGTATACAAAAAAATAAATGTGAGTATTTCATTAGTACTATAAAATGTGGAATAAATTACCAGATTGTTATATTAGATTGATAAATATATGATGTATTTTATAAAAATTGTTAAATTTAAATAAGGATATTTAATTAATTTTATATATCCTATTTCAAAAATTATTTTGAATTATGATTTTTTATTATATTTATTAATTTGGTGAATTTGATAAAAAAATTAAACATCAAAAATAAATTAATAATTAATAAAATTAAATAATGACATACATGAGATTGTTAATAAATGTGACTCAATAATATTATAATATGTATTGGTTAACTATTTTATTAAATAATTATATATATGAGGAATTGTTTATTTAAAATTTAAATATAATATTATTACTTTTAATTTAAAAATATTCACTTTTGAATTTATATTTTTAAAATTATCATAGGTTTAATTTATTATGTATTCACTGAAATTGTTAAATTTTTAAGAATATTGATAAATATATTTTTTAAAATATCATTTATTATTTAAAACATTATGATATATGCCTTAAATAATAATATAGGAAAATTTTATTCAAAAAAATAAGTATATATGGATTAAAATAATGAATTTAAAACCATTATGATGAATTTTTAAACTAATTATTATCTTTTTAGAACAAATAGTGAACTTTCTTATAAAAAAATATTTTAATAATTTTTATTTAATTAAGTATTAAAATTGATGAAATATATTTTTAAATATTTATAATTTCACAGAACTTTATTTATCAATAATCACATAGATGTCATCGATATTAATTTGATACATTTTTTTTGTAAATTCATTTTTATTTCTAAAATGGATTTCTTGAAAATTCATTTGTCTTTGAATTTTTAGTACATATATTAAAAAATATATATACCACATTTAGAAAACATATTTGATAAAATGGATTCAATATTTTTAATCATAGCGTCAAAATTTATTTATATGGCCAATTTCGTTTTTTCTCAAAAATAGGTATCTATAAAAAAAGAGTTATCTTGGTGAATGCTAAAATGAGTTAAAATATTTTATCCTAAGGAATAATACTTACAATATTAATCAATGTTCTCCTCACTTTATATGTTTGTAATATTTATACCTTTTATCACCTTATCTAAAAAATTTATCATATTTAGTTCCCCATGAATAGGAAAATGAATATATATTGTTTTAAAGTTAGGTATATTTAAAAGGGTTCTACTCCCCTTTGTTATAAATTGTAAAATTATATCATCACTTGTCAAAACACCTTTATAGACCTATATCAAAGAAATTGTTACCAAATAACATCACAATTATCCTTCCCTTTCCCTAGAGGCTTTGTTTTTAACAAAAAACCAATCATTGATGGCTTAATGTTTAAGACAAAGGGGGATACCCAAATAAGATGCAAATATAATAATCGGGTTCTTTGAAATTTATTTATTTTTTAAAATCCAATAAATATATTATATTGATCATGAAATTATTAAATAATTATAATAAATAAAATAAAATGATAATATATTTATGTAATATCCATTATATACTGCTTATACATCCAATAGAAAATGAAACAAATGGTTGTGTGTATGTGTGCATTACCACATTAATAGTTCAATGAAAATAATATTTCATTTCCTCCTCCCATGGATGGTTATAAATGTGTATATAATGAATAAATTTGAATTTATGAAATTTATTCTGTTTCTAGTGATGATTGATCAATTTCTATAGTGTAATGACTAGAATTTATGAAGTGAAACATGAATGGAGAATGAATCATTTGACCCCAAACTATTGATCTTAATGATGTTTTCATAATAAATAGGTAATTATAAATTTAAGGGAAATATATCTTTTAATATAATTATTAATATTATTCAATTAAATATTTTTATTAGATAATAAATTTTTATATAGGATGTCATTGTTCATAGGAAGAAAATCAAGACATGAGGTAAGATTTTATGTTATAATCTCAATTTTTATTAGGACTGTTTATATTTAAATTTATATTTGGGTAAGTTTATGTTATTAATTTAATAATCACTATCTATTATATTATTATATAATTATTTTTATGTTTATCGAGTATTATACTCATTTTAACACTCTTTTGTACACAATATAATAGAATAAATGTTTATTAAGAAAATATGTCATTATTTATCATTTAATTTGGGGAATATTAATTTTATACTTCTATGTTCATAAAAACTATTTTATCAGTGGTATATTATAATTTTAATTGACTGATAATGGTTTATTTAAAATATCCATTAATTTTATTTTAAAATTTTTACTAGAATCCTTTTTTCATTTTCCACGAGACATATTTACATTCAATAAATAAGTTATAAAAAACATTTTTTTTTCATCTATAGTATGAATGTATTTTCCCACCAACATGTATGTTATTAATCATGAATCTACATTTATATGTTTCCACATTTTTATAAAAAATAATAAATTCATGTTTTTCTTTGAATATATATTTTTATAAAATTAGAAGAAGGAAATTATATTTCCCTTTATTATTCAATTAATATTTATTGTGGATTTTTTAAAAGTAATTTTAATCTATATCAATATAATTTATTAAATATTATACATTAATCTGGTTATTCTCTAATGATACAATCAAATTTCATTATATCGATGGATTATGATAAATACATTCTATGGATGTTTTATGAAACAAATAACCTCATGTTACCTATTTTTATGTGCTCTGAAACATTGATTTGAGAATATAGTGATTGGATATCATTTTTCATTATTTTTGGACGTTTTTTGATATTTTTGAAGTTTTATGGCTCTCTTAATTGATAACACATAATATTATCTTTTTTATGGAAAGTGTACAAGTTAGACAGAAGGGGTTCACATAGTTTACGTGCAGTTAATCTAAATGTGAATCATTTTTGTGCAGTTCCTTCAGTGGCATGGTTTTGGGTGCACAATTAGGCACATGGATAGTAATTACCATGTTAGGAATACTATAAAACTATGAAAATGGTAACTATATCCTTTAAAATTTTAAATTAAATCCACCCCTAAATAACCACACATATCTTCTAATCAAACATGAATTCAATTCAATTTATTTTGAGAACAACATAGAGCCATTTTGTATATACAAATATCATTTCATGGTAGATGAAAATGAGGATTTAAGAGATGATCCTATTCTATTAAGTTATTTACTAATGTTTCTTACGTATAAAATATCATTTTTAATCCATCTACCATTACGTTATTAAGGAATTTTGATTCATTGGAACATGGTTGATTGATGATAAATATTAGATCTAGGATATCTTAGCTCATATCTTGAAATCACTCTTCATAGATTTGGTGACCGATAATGGATGAGACACATCTCGTATCCATTGTAGTTTAATTAATTATTTTTAAATTAGGTGTTTCTCTTTTTTTACATTTAATATTTATTGAGAATTCATATATACATATTTCTTGATTTTTATCACTTTTTCTATGACTTTTGTTCGATGAAATTCTTGATAAAATCATATTTGACTCTTTTCTATTTTAATTTTTTATGTCATGAATAAAATATATGTTGATTTGATTTATTTCGCATTTTTGTGAATTGGTAAATTCTATGAATGTTTTCATTTATTTTTAATGATATTTTAAAGGTAATTCTGGTGAAACTGAAGGATTTTCCCTTGTATGTAATGCTAAAATTTCCATTATTTTAATGAAATTACATATACTATTTTGTTTTATATAAATATATTTAACTAATTAAATAATTTTAATGAACAAGAAAAATACAAGATTGAATTTATAGTTTTTAATCTTGTATTTAATGGGTTATTTTAAATAAATTTTTATCACATGGAAAAATGGTATAATAAAATGTTTTGAAATGTATTCAATGCTTTAAAAATTATGATACTTACATTGAATGAATTTGTGTTGCATTGAAGAATATAATTATTTTAATGGCCCATTTAAAATTATTATGGAGATATATAAATTGAATTTTGTATGATTAGCCTTTTGTAATTTGAAATTTAAAAAAATTATTGAAAGGAATTCATGGAGTTTGATGACGCAATTGTCTATTTATATTGATCGTCTCTTATAATGATCCATTCATATAAGTTTTTTGATTCTTATAATTGAAAAGACCCTACCCCAATTTCCCATTGTTGGTTCCTTATTTTATTACACTAGAATATAAACAAGGAATCTGCATCCAGAAGGATTTTTTAGTTTAGTATCATTGGAAATGAGACACAAAACAAATTTCAACATTAATACATGAAATGAAAAACAAAATAAAAATTTCTTTCACAACATCCATAACTCCATGGTTATTTTTGCACGACATTCATAATAAGAAATATCATGTCCTGAGAAAATGAATAATAAGAATGTGGGGAGATCGAATAATCATTAAGGGTAAGAAATATATTGGAATATATCATAAACATAATTCTTATGCATGATGAATAAATAAAAACACATTCCATTAACAATAAACATGAACACATTATGATAGAAATGATCTGAATAAATAAATATCTAGAAAAACATAATCAAGGGTATTATACTAGTCAAGTTACCAAATTAACTATGAATACTATTTTCATATTGGGTGAATGCATAATGTGGTATATCATAACCATACCTTTAAGGACTCGTGACAAGACCATAAATAATCATTTTTTCAAGGACTTGTGCCATGACTGTAGTTTGTCTCATGAGACCTATCGATTAAACGAGGGTATAAAGCAGGCCCCACCTAACACTTTCTATGACTAATTAATTTCCCATATGAATGGGGATAATCATAAAAAATATATTTATATTAATATTTAATCTAATATATGAACTACAAATAACTTTTTGCGGACATTATGCAAAAACACTAACCTTTCAGAATAAATTGGGGAATGGTTTTAAGATAGTACATCCATAGCGAACTAATAATAAACCATAAAATTAAATATGGTATATGTTATCATAAAATTATAATCCCCATTATATATAATAATCAACAAGTGTTTTGAAATATTTTAAGATACTTTTATAAAATCATTGATTAATTCTTGAGATAAATACTCTTTTACATTAAAAAGAAGAGTTTATTTAGAAACATATTTGTATAAAACCATACGTGAAGTAAGATTTTTTTTATAATAACATTTGTTATTTTATAAAAATTACTGTTTCCAAAAAATATATAATTGAGTTCCCTTTAATATTGTAATGATTTTGAGAAATTTTCTTGAAACATTATTGTTGATTAGGACGGATTATTGAACAATCCTTTAAAAAAAACAACTCATTTTAAATGAATGAATTATTCTGGTTCGAATGAATATATATAATATTAACATAGAAATAATTTGGAGTACATGTGAATGAATAAAAATTTAATTGAGGTAAGTAGATAATAAAAGTATCCCAAATGAGAATGGAGGTTCGGGTAGAAACCCTTTTCCTTATGTCCGAATTTTCTACTCTAGACCTTATGGTCCTTGTATATCAAATTAGACAAATTAATAACATAATACAGAGCCTAATATACTTGTAGTTATATTATAATAATTTTATTAGTTCATTTATGTCCTTTTATAAATTTTAAAATATTGAATTACATTGTTCTCGAGTGTCCATTTTCTTGATTTTCATAATCACATCACTTGTATATAAGTAATGGTGTTCATGTGGATTGGGTATAAATATACATAATTGAATTTAAATATTATTTATGAACATACATAGGTGATAATTTTTACTTATATCAATTGGTAACATGTAATAAGGATGAAACATTAGATGAAATATTAATGAAAATCACTTAGAATATTTTAGCTGTATTTTGATTATTAGGAAATATATTGGTCAAATGATTTAATATTATTTAAATATAATGGTTAATGAATATTAAATAGGGTATACTATATATATTATATACATTTTCAACCATTAAAATGGTTTCATGACTAGTATTTAAGGGGAAATTGAAGAAAAAATCTCCATCATCCATGAAGGTTATAAATTGGCACCTCATGAAGGATGATTTCGTTTAAAAAATAAAAGAGAGAGTGAGTAAGGATATTTATTATTTTTATTCAATTAAGGAAATATAATTCCATTATATATATTAATCTAGAGTTACCATGGTCATTTGTATAGGTTATTTGAATACAGTATAACAACAAAAAGGAATATGAAAAGAAATTGAAAGAAATGGAATGTGAATTTACCTCTTGAATCCACCTCCTTGAGAATCTATTTATGTGAAGGGATTTTGGATTTTTAACAAGACCAAGAGCTCTTATAAGTGGGTAGAGACTGGGGAAGGGTATTTTGATGGACCTTGAGGTACTAAAAGACTTATAAGAGTGAATAAAAGAGCAAGTGATGGGGGGTTTTATGTGGAGGAGAGTATTGATATATGAATATCTTATTCATTATTTTATTATTTCTCTAAAGACAAAATGTATTTTTGATTCATGTGACCCATAATAGTAATATTTGTTTGTGGGTTTGAACCATGTGCGCCCAATTCTTCCGTGATTCTTTGAATTGTGAATTTGACTGATACGGTATATACATGTAAAATTAGAGTATTTCATGTTTCATAAAAAATTTAAGTACCTTAAAAAAATACCACAAAAAACACCCTAACCCTTTTTTGACATGTAAAATTCATAACCTAATAAAAAAGCTTGAAAATAATTTTCTAAATATGATTAATTTAATTTTCAAATAAAACCATTATTTAATCAAAATATAACAATTTTTAAAAAATAATTCAATTATATCACTTTGAAAAATTAATCAATATCTCATTATCATATATCCTTAAGAAAATAAAATACTGATATGATTTACTATTCATAAGTTTTATATAACTATTCATAAGAGTAACTTACAATTCCCCAAAAATTATGTTTGTCAGATCAGTCTCTAATTATCTTAATGAACACAAATGTATATGTCATTTTTTCAAAATACAAATCACATTGGTGGAAAATTATGTTTACTATATAGGTTATAATAGAGTGGTGTTGTGTAGACACACTATGGTTCATGCATTAAAATTATTTAAAAAATCATAGTGTGTTACATTACCCCCTCCTTACAAAAAATTCTACCTCGAAATTACCATAATGATACCTCATAAAAAGATTTGGGTAGTTCAATGTCATATGCTCTGTAGTCTCCAATGTTGCCTTATTTATTTTATGATTTTCCAATGTATCTTTACCTATCAAGTTATCCAAATCATCAACACGTGTTCTTTAATTATTATAATCAATAAAGTCTCTTCATAATAAGATATTTCAAGTTCTATTTCTATACCTAAATAATTGATGACATGTGTTGTGTTTGGAATGTACTTTCATAGTAATGAGACATGGAACACATTGTGAATAATAACCAGGATATGTATAATTTCCAAACAATATTCAAGATATCCATTTCACTCTAGATTATCAAAAGTTCCTTTGTATCTAGGGAACATTTTCTCTTTCATTCAAAATTCTATAACACCCTTCTAAAGAAATAATTTTAAGAAAACATGATCTAACACCTAAAATTATAGACCCTTCCTTTAATTATAAGTAAATTTTTTCTACTTTGAGATCCTTCAATAAGGCTATGAATAGTCATTATCTTTGATATTATTTCCACTACACGATCTGGGCCCTCTTGCTTTCTTTCATCATATTCATCCCAATATGTTGGTGTATGACATCTCTTTCCATAAAATCCTTCATATGGTACCATTTGAATACTATAATGGAATCTATTATTGTAAGAAAACATTACTGAGGGTAAATACGAATCCCACAATCCTTTAAAGTCAAGAAATAATTATATCGAAATCACTTTTAATGTTTGGATCATACTTTTTGACTTCCAATCAGTTTGAGGATGATAAACAGTACTCGAAAACAGATTAGTTTCAATGTTCATTGAAGACTTTTGTAGACTTTTTATGTAAATCTTGGATTTTAATAAGACAATATTGAAAGATGTTCTCCATGTAGTCTCACAACTTCATTGATATAGAGTAATTTTATGTTTTCTAGTGTTAAATCATCCCTATTAGTGAGGAAATATGTAGATTTCATAAGGTGATCATCAATTACCCATATCTCATCATTCTTCCATGGTGTTTTGGGTAATCCAATAAAAAAATCAAGGGTGATGTAATACCATTTCCATGTAGGAATAGGTATATGTTTCATGAATCCTCTCAGATATTGTCATTCATCCTTTAGTTATTGATAGACTAAACATCTAGATACGTAATCAGCAATTTCCCACATCATGTTTTCCAACAAGAAATGTTACTTGAAATATCAATACATCATAATTATATTATGAAGTATATTTAAATTTTAGCTATAAGTATCATCCAATAAATACCTTTTTAGCTTAGGTAGATAGGGGACACATATCCTCTCCCCAAATTTCAGAATCCAATCATTACAAATGAAGTCAGCTAACATCCCATATTTCACAGCATTAATTTTCTTTTGAAGATCCACGTCATCAGAAAATGAGGCTTTAATTCCTTCCAATAAATATTGTTAGGAAACCATTTCAAAAAATTAGTGATGATTCACCTTCTTTGATAAACCCCATATCCACCATCACTAGATCCATGTACAAAATATCTTTGGCAATCCTCATTTTGCTGAGAACTCCACAATAATTCATGCTAAATGCATCAGATATCTTTTTTTCCTTCCCTGGGTGTTAGTGTATTGAACAATCATAATACTTGTGTAGTTAAATCCATCATCATTACTTCATGTTGAGTTATTAATTTTAGAATATATACTTTAGACTAATATGATATTTGTATATCTCTAATCTTTAACCATCGAGACTGTGTCTCTATAATTTTTGAGAAAAGATCACAACATCTAACTCAAGATCATGAGTAGGGTACTATTGTTCATGAATTTTCATTTACCTTGATGCAAAGGAAATAATTATATAATTCTACATTAAAACACATCTAAGATCATTATTTGATGCATTACTATTTATTAAAAACCAATACTTCCCTTATGATAGAGTAAGCATTAGAGCGTTCACTAATATTCTCATTAATTCTTCAAAACAGTCCTCACATTCTTTTGTCCATTAAAACATAACCACTTTACATGTAATATTGGTCATTGGTTTGCTAAAAGGGAGATTTTATGAACGTACTGCCAATAATAACCTACTAAACAAAAAAACTACATACCTAATTAATGTTATTTGGAATAGGCCATTCTTGAACATATTTTTTCTTCATAGGATAAACATATATTCCATCAATAGAGACAGTGTGGAACGAAATGTAACTAATTCATTCCAAAAATCACATATATTAAACAACCAATATATTTCATTTCATTTAAGATTCATAAGAATAGAGTGCAATTGATTTTCATGATTATAATGACTATTATAGTATAAAAAGATATCATCATTAAAAACCATCACAATGGCATCAATATATTCCTTGAAAACATTATTCATTTGATCCAAGAATAAAGAGGGTTCACTATGTGTACAAAAGTAATTATCATAAACTCTAAATGCTCATACCTAGTTTGAAATGCATATTTTGAAATCTCTTCCTTCCTCACAAGTAACTGATGATAACCAGATCAAAGGTCAGTCTTTGAAAAATATTGAGCTCCAAGAAGATAATCTAATAAATCATCAATTCGAGGTAGGGGAAAAAGTTATTTGTTTCTCTATCATTGATCTTCATTTATTCAATACACATCCTCTTAGATCTATCTTTATTCATAATGAAATGAATAGGGGATCCCCATTGGGAAACACTAGGGAGAATAAATCAACTATCACTCAATTCCTCTAGTTGTTTATTTAGTTTCACTAATTCCACATATCCCATTATATGAGGGGTCTTTGATATGGGCATTTAATTAGGAATTATAACAATGGAAAACTCAATTTCATTCTCTAGAGAATGTCTAGTTAAATCCTCTAGAATGATATCAACATATTATTGTACAATTACACATCCTTTAGTTGAACATTATTTTCCTCACCCATTATTATTTCATTCCACCCCCCCCCAATAATTGAATTCAGTAGAGCTAATGGGGGTGGATCATGATTAGAATTTAATGGTAATGTTCTTCCCTAAAGATAATGTATTCCACGTAGTCCTTAAAAATTGTAACCTCTTTCTTCCTGCAATAATATTTTGTGGTCTGAAAGCTAGTACATACCAAAGATTATATCAAATTCAATAATTAGTATGACAATAAAATCAGTAGATAAATCATGTTTATATTCCATAATGGTGACTACCTATCCGAACATTATTTCAATGATACTTCCCTTGAGAGATTTGACTGAAAACTCGCTTATTAAATCAAATTGAAAAAATAAAAATTTCTAGGAAAATATGGAAGATATGAACAAATGTTATTATCAAGAATCCAATAAATCATTAGTGAAGTTTCAGTAGTGATTATAGTACCTAACACCACATATTTAGAAACTTCAACCACTGATGTTCTGAACGCATAAGCTTGGACTTTTCCCCATGGACTTATTTGGGTAATTCTTTCCAAATACATAGTACATTCATGTGGATAATATTCCATATCCATATAATTATAGCATTGACCATTGGTATCTTGTTTCATCTACATAAAATTATAAGATAAGTGACCTTTTTATCCGCACTTGGAACAGAATCCCATTACCTTCCGGCATGTTCCAGGGTGTTGTTTCCCACAATTATTGTAGATTGTAAAGTGAAATCTTCTCTTCCTCCCCATTTCCTTATTTATGTTTCCAGAGTTTTCAGTATCCCTCTTATTCTCTTATTATACATTAAAATTATAAGACATATAAAATTAATTCTCTATCTAGATAACACTTGATGAAATATCTTCATATGAAAAGAAACATTGTGAGACTAGTTCCCTTTGATGGAATGGTTTAAAACCATAATTAAATCAATATATCTGGCTCCTTGGATTGTGTGTGTTGTCTTCAAAATTATATTCCATCATTGTAATGTTGGATTCATACATGTCCATATTTTCATCCTCCTTCTATCACATATTAAATAATTTCTTTTCCATATCTGCTTGTTTTTTTGAGGAAAATAATTTTCTAAAAAGATTTTATTAAAATCCCTCCACTGCATTTCGTCTATTTTATCCTCCTATTTTCTGTTTTGGATTAATGACAACCACTAATATGAATCTTCGAAAATATTATAAACTATCATGAAAACCATATCTCTTTTGATACATCCCAAAGAGGCTAATATCTTCACTAGTGAACATATCAACCACTTAACATCAAATGGTTTTGAAGTACCATTGAATGATGGAGGTTGTTATCACATAATGGAATCCAACATAGATCATCCATGTTTTGGATCTAGATTATATATATGGGAAAGGTTATCATTCATAACCTGAGTTAGTTTGTCCAGAAAGTTATAAGTTTCTTATCACAAGCCGTAGCTCTGGAGTGAACATCATTATCTTGCATCATAGGGAACTCCCTACATGGGGCATGTGTGTTCATATGGTTTCAGTTACTTTTACTAGGATCCTTTTCTTAAAAATAGAATACATAACATTAGGTTGTGAATCATAATGTATATTATCAATGTATAAAAATACTTATCATGAATAAATAATATCATAATCATAAATATGGATTCATTGAGGAAAAATATAAATTTAAATCCTTCATAATATCTTATAATGAAAATGTGAACTGTCCTCACCATATCCCCCAGGACTATCAATCCAGGTGCATAGTACGTCCCATTTTCATGTACTAGGATAGATCTGGTAAATCCCAAAACTCCTTGTTAGAGTTGTTACTCTAAGGTACATCTGTGCCAAAACCCAATCCACTTGTAGTATCCAGACAAGGATGTATTTTCTAAAAATATACACATAATCTATTCCTTACAAAAATACAAGGATGTTATTATATTTTTATCCTCAAATACTATATTAGGTATTTGTTTTGTAATCTATGTTTTCTAAATCTTGTTTCCATGATTCCAAAAAACATCCTCTAATACTAACTGTGAGGACCAGACCCCAATTTCAAGGATCTGGTTCCCTTTATTATTACAATTGAATATAATGAAGGAATATGAATCCCAAAGGACCAAGTAGTTTAGTATCATTTAAAAACAAATTCATACAAATGTTAAACATTAAAACATAAAACAAAAAAGCATAAATATTCTTTCGATAACAAACATAAATCATAGTTTAATTCTTCATGTCATTCAAAATAAAAATACTCATGTCATGAGAAAATGAAACATAAGAAAGGGGTGAGATAAAATACTCAGTAAGGGTAAGAAATAAATTGGAAGATATCATAAACATAAACATTATTCATGTTCAATTACTAAAAACACATTCCTTTAACAATATCCTTGAACATAATATACTTGGAAAGAGCTGAATAAATAGTTCCCTAGTAAAACATAATCACAGGAAATCAACTATTCAAATATCAACATGAACCATAAATAATATTTTCATAATGAAATAATACATAAGTAAATAATTCCTAACTATACTGTCAAGGCCTCATTCGTGGACTATAATTATTCATTTTGTAAATTTCTTGTTCCAAGACCGTAGTTTGTCTCATGAGAACTACCATTGCACCGAGGGGCTATAGAGGGCCCCACATGACACTTACTACTACTAATGAATTTTTCATTTGAAAGGAGATAAACATTGAAAAAATATACATTTATATTGAAACTTATATATATAATGTAAATATCATTCCCATAACATTAAGCATAAACACTAACCATTAAGATTAAATTGGTGAATTGTTTTAAGATATCACATTCGCAAAAAAACTAATCAAAAACCCCAAAAATAAATATGGTATATGATATCATAAAATATTAATGTCAATAATACATAAGAATAAACAAGAGGGTCGAAATAGATGAATATACTCTTATAAAATATTTGACTAATTCTTGAGATAAATAAACTTTTACATTGAAAAAAATTGTTCTTTGTGAAAAATATTTTTTTTAAAAAGTGAAGTTAGAAATTATTTTAAAAATAAAATGATATATTTTATAAATATAATGGTTTCCAATAAAAACATTATAGAGGTACCTTGAAAATAGGTAATTATTTGAGAAATTCAATTGAATTGGGATTATTTATCAGGAAGTATTTTTGAATGATAAATTTAAAACAAATAATTAACAATAAATAAAGGTATGATTCTGGTTGGAACAAATATATAAAATATTAATATAGAATTTATGAGGGAAAAATTTGAATTAATAAAAATTTAATTGAGGTAAATTGATAATAGAAGTAACCCAAATGAAAATGGAGGTTCAGGTGGAAACCTTATACCTTATGTCTGAATGTTCCTCTCTTGAACATATAACATTGGAATATCAAATTACACTCATTAATATGATAATTAAGAGCCTATTATACATTTATTCAGTTTATAATAATTTTGTTTCGTTCATTTATGTCATTATTGTTTAGTTGCAATATTTAATTTTGTGATTCTAGAGTGTTATTTTTCTTGATTTTCATAATCGGTTCCCCTATTTCTATATAATGTAGTTCATTTGGATTGGGGGTAAATCTCTAGAATTGAATAGGAATACTATTTATGAAAATAAATATGTTTTAATGGTCATTTATATCATTTTTTTACATGTAATTAATAATAATCATTAGATGAAATATTAATGGAAATCACTAAGATTATTTTTGCGGTATTTTGATTATTAAGAACTAATTTGGTCATACGATTCAATATTATGTACATATAATGGGTTGAGGATATTAAATAGGTTATAATACATATATTATATCCTTTTTCCTTCATAAAAATTGTTCCAAGACCAATATTGAAGTTCAAGTTGAAGAATGAAACTTCTTCATCCATGAATGTTGTAAATTGGCACCTCAATGAAGATGATTTCATTTATAAAATAAATGAGAGATAGTAAAGATATTAATGAATTTTCATCCATTAAAAAGATATAGTTATAGTATATAGATGATTATAGAGTTACCATGGTAACTACGGTAGAGGAGGTGTTGATAGGATAATAATAGAAAGGAACATCAAATTAAATTGAATGAAACCGAATACAAATTTACCTCTTGAATCCACCTCCTTGAGAATCTCTTTAAGGGAAAGTGTTTTTATATTTTAGCAAGACCAAAATCTTTTGGACGTGGGGAGTTACTAGGTAAGGGGGTTTAGGATGAAGTTTTAGGTGGTTCACAACGTATAAGACTGAAGAGATGAGAGAGTCGGGGGGTGGGGGTGGTTATAGTGGAGGAGAGGAGTGATTTGTGAATATCTTATTCATTGTTCTACTGTTTCCATAAAAAACAATATTGTTGATTAATGTGACCCATAATTGTAATATTTTCATATGATTTCAAACCAATCTTTCTAAAATTATACATGTTTCTAGGAATAGTAAATTTAACTGATATTGTATATATACGGTAAATTACTATATTTTAGTATTAATAAAAAAATACAAGTATCACAGAAAAAATATCAAAAAGTCACCTTAACCATTTTTTGACGTGTAAAATTCAAAAATAATCTCCCTTTATTGAAAATAATTTTCAAAATATTATTAATTAAACATTTTAATAAACCCATTTTTTATTGGAAAAATATCAATTTTAAAACAATAATTCATTTATATAACATTGAAAAATTAATCAAGATCTCATTATATTATAAATATAAGACAATAAAATAATAATTGAGTTACTATTAAAAAGGGTCATATTACTATTAATAATACTATATATAATTTTATATCACTATTCACCAAAAAATTATGATTTCTTTATAAGAATCAAAATATCTTACATAAAACAACTATATATTTTGGTTTTCAATATAAAAATCATAGAGGTGGAAAATTATTTTTGCATACAAGGTTATAACAATGTGTTATTATGTAGATACTCAGCATTTAATGCATTTAATTTATTTTCAAAATTCAAGAGTGTTAATGTACTTCACATTGATGGCTGTTGAAAAATGGATTGTTAACATTGAGGGATATCCGAGTTATTACTGTCATACGATTTTGGGCCATGATTCCTTCATTGATATTGATATGGATACACATGTGATCCTCATATCAAGATTATTCCACTCACCTATTTTGACTATTCATTGTATCCTAGACAATTAAATGGTATGACATTGAGATATTATTTATTTTCATAATTATACTATGTCTATTGGATTCTTAGAGAACATGAAAGGTGTGGGATATGGATGTTTGGCCATGAATGTGGGTGTTCATTGGAATAGTTTTCTCGATACCTATGAGACTATATGTATGACAAAAAATTACTATTTTCTAATTTGATTAAATATTCTCCAATGGACTCACTGTAGTGCCTAGGTTGTTCCCATGACATCAATATATTAGAAACTCAATATATGACAATGTTCATTGTCACCAAATTTCAATAGATTTTTCATGATTTTTTTATCTACTTATATTTAGTATTCAACCTGAAACTATTTTATTAACGCTTGATCAGATTCCTATATCACTTTCATATTCTCATCTCTTATTGATTATCTGAATTTTTCATGTGAAATGTTTTCCAATATGTTTTAAAATAATGTGTAGTTTCTAAATGGTTAAATATAATGTTTTAAAGGTTCAGTTTGATAAATGATTTTTAAATGTTCAAAATTATATTTTTAAACAAATCATCAGAATCTCTTATTTGTACTCCAATTTTATGACATTTGAATTACCTTAGGAAGTAACTGAATATAATATTTGGTGGAATGTTATTGGGCTCATTAAATCACCCAATTATTATACCATTTTGTGTTTTAATCCCTCTATGATATTCTTCTTGGTGTTTGTGCTCTAAACATTCAATGTGGCTTTAAGTTGTGGTAATCAACTGCGGCTGACAAGGGATTTGATGGGCAGTTGATGACCACCAGATGATGGATTTTTTGTATCATTTTTTATGTGTAGTTTGGTTTTGTGTCCTTTTAAATGTTATAAATATATTGATTTATGTATTTGATGATGTTTAAACAGTTATCCAGGATTATTATATTATTTTGGTTGTGAAATAAATCCCAAAAGCTATTTATTATGCTCTGAGTTCTTGTTATTAACCCATTACGATTAGGAAAAATCTTCTGTTTAGTGGAAGATTAAATTAGATATTAGTTTACCAAGAATTTCAAGTTGGATAATCAAAAAAGGCATCAATTGAGTAATTTTATTGAATTTATGAACACTTCCTAGAAATCCATATTGTTATTTGGGGTGATTCATGGTATAAAGAAGAATTAGAATGTGTTGGGACTCAAGGGGTAGTTAATGAGTGGGTTCTTTATCACCACCTCATCTGCACGAGACATGATTTACAAGGGATGTTGGGAATTTATTAATTAATTTGAGTTATTAGATTCTTGATGGGATGGATTATTTAGATTCTTAATTAGAATATCTTTATTTTGGGTGTATCTTAATGGTTTTGGAACCATAATAGAAGTATAACCACAGTCGCACCATATTTCCTTGGTCTAGTAAACTATGAGTAATAGATGTGACTTTTCTATAAATATGTCAATTAAAAGTTTTTATTATAGTGTATAGTTTACCATCCTATATAACTATATGTTTCTTACATCTAAACCACTTATAAACTTGATATCTTATCCACTTTTGTATACGTGGAATCAATTGTGTGAGATTGGTTATGTGGGTTTTTTGATGTGGGTTGTTTCATTATATAGTTTAGTTGTTTTATCTTTAATCCATTATTTATAATTTTACTTCATTTGTGAATTGAATATTGTTGATTAAGGGAAATTTATATGAATTTTTTTTAAAAATGTTTAATATTAAAAAAACCAAGTTATATGAAATTTTTTGTCTTGGAAACTTGTTATCAAGGACAATTGTTTATGTGAAAATTTTTTTTTAGGAAGAATGTTTTGATTTTATTATATTTAAACAGATATTATTTTGATAATTGGAATATAAAGATTATTATATTGGAACCAAAAATTATTATTATGATATGGTTAATAGTTTTGAGTCTTTAATGGATTTATATCAAAATTTATGACTCTAAAAGAAGTTGAATTGTTTTAAAAAGGGCGAGATATTATGTGTTTCTAAATCAATTATGCTTTGATCAAGTAGCTCATGGATTGTTTCGAAGTTGTTTGATTAATTATTTTATTTTTTATTCCTCAGTTGATATTCTTATGTTTTTTATGTTTATTATTTCCTCCTAGAATATCCTTCATGAATGATAGAAGGTTTTTCCAATGGTGTAATCCTTATGGTAGTTTATCACATTTTCTAAGTGTGGAATCTCATGTTGACGAATATACAAAGAATTAATATAGTGTGGTGGTGCCAAGGATATATCATTTTAACCCCATAATTGGTTTCATTAATTCACTTCCACCTTCTTATATGGGACAATGTGGTTCCCTTGATGAATTTAAGTTCCATCATTAAATTTATGTGATCATTGATTATCTTAAGACTTCTGATTCTACAAATTAATTATCTATAAACACTCTATTTATGTGACCTATCAAGGATTGGTGGGATGTTTTGATTTCCTCTGGTATTTATGAAATAATGTATTGGAAAATCTTCAAGTTGGTCTCCATTCAGTGACCATATCCCGGGGAAGTTATGAATGGTAAAATTAACGATTTCATAGGATTTTGCCAAGAAGAGATATCAGTTGGGGTGTATGAAAAAAATTATCTCATTTTGTATGTTTCATACCTGGTTTTGTTAGTAATGATTTTTTAGGATATCTTTTTTATAAAATTTATTGTCCTAGAACATGTAACAACCATGCAAGATGGATTGTTGATCACTTATCAAAATATGATTAAAAGACCTTTTCAGTTGATGTGGAG
This sequence comes from Viscum album, assembly GCA_963277665.1. Taxonomy (NCBI): domain Eukaryota; kingdom Viridiplantae; phylum Streptophyta; class Magnoliopsida; order Santalales; family Viscaceae; genus Viscum; species Viscum album. Next base: position 2,095,042,988 of record OY728152.1, read on the forward strand.
CTTGAAAAACAACATTAATGGATAAATTCCTCATTAATTATTGAGTAAGGATAATTTTTCCATCCAATGAGGCTACGTTTGGATGCTCCAAGAGTTTATAAGTAGTGCGGTCATTTGGGACACCATAAGAGGTTCTGTATGTTAGGGAAAATAAAAAATATTTTTTAATATTAGATAATCAACTCCAAAAAACATGGATGACTATAATTCATTAAAAAATGATCTATACATAGGTCTTCTAGTTATGATTTATATCTTTTGGAGGAGCTATCAGTTTCTGGTGGTGGTGGATATTGATCTAGAATTTTGTTTATGACATCAGATTTGGAACTAGTTGGGTTTTTTTATCATTTTATTAGTATGTTTTGGAAACCATTTGTTTTCATATCATTTTTCCTGATATCTATTTTACACTTTCCTTTGTTTAATTATTTGATTTCTGATTAAATAATTGTTTCCTTTTCTTGTTATTTTGATTGTTGTTCCTTGGGGATCCTCTTGTTTTGACTCAGTAGTTACAGACCAATTGTGATGAGATGGATGATCACTATTGTGATTGTATAGTGGCATGTGTTGCACTAACTGAGATGTTTGAGCCCTTTATTGATAGGCAAGGATATACTAGTGGTACAACCTCTGGTACCTAGGATGGTGAGGAGTATTGTTGGACTACGAACACAGAGGTTCTAGAATTTTATTCGATGATATTATTAAGGTATGAGGATCTGTTATGTAATTATTATGTACCATTGAGTACTTACCTAGGGTAGAAATCAATTTTAGTTATTTAAATTTATTTTTGATGCATGAATTTAGATGTTTCTCCATAGTGTGTGGGTGATTTATCTTATTTCAGTTTGTAGGACATTTAATTATTATGTGACACAAATATAGTGAATCTTTAAATGGTGGGGAATCCCATAATAGGATTCCAGTATTTCTTTAATCTGGATACATGTGATGTCCTTTCTATTTTGATCTTGGATTTGTGTGTGTGTTCTTTACCTTTGGGTGATTATCTATTCTAGACCACATGCCATCTACTACACAAGATGATTGATGGATTTATCCATATATCATTTATGTACTATCATTCATAATGGAATAATTCTATAGACATAAGGTCTTGTGATTGAGAAGTAGTAACATATCATTATTTGTCATTATTTTTTTGAACCATTGATTTGAGATCTCAATGATTAGATATCTTCAAGAGTTGTTTCCAAAGTTTCTTCGATGATTTTTGAAGGTTTATGGGTAAAATCATGGTATTACCATGGTTTTATTTTATTTAAGGGGGGGTTAGCAAGAAGAAAAGATTCTTGAACAATTCTTATTGAAAAGAAGAACATAGAAGTGGTGAATGGGGTCAAAAAATAGATTTTCCCTCAATTAAAATACTAATAATCATAATATGACAAATAAGAATAATATGACATGTCATTTCTATAATCAAAGTAACTAGAAGACTCCCACTCAGATTGAGACATCTCCGGGTTGAACATCTTAAGAGGATTTGATTCCATTTTTTTGACACCTCTGAAGATGATATTGTCCACCCGATCTTCGAAAGATGGGAAAAAACCTTGCAAGGTCTCCTATTTGGTGGAATAAAGGTAAAAGTTTCACCATGAGTCATCCTTGACTCACCACTTAAGACAACATCCATGAAGGATATAGGTCAAACATTGCCAAAATTAGGGGTTATGTTGTTTCCCCTTTCATCATCAAATACATTACCCCATTTTCCAGAAACATTAGAAGACATGAAGAGATTTTGAATTTCCTGGTGATAATCATCGTGCTACGATGTATCATTTTGATTACAGACATCAGGTATGGAAGGCACAATAATTAATTCCTCCATTAAGCTAACATCCTTAACTATATCATCTTGTAGATTAGAAGGGCCGCTATGATATCATTTAGTGGACATATCAATCATCAACCTTTTTCCTTTCATAAGAGATAGTTGAGAGTCAGGCTTCCCCAAAAGCAACCCAATAGCCTAACTAGAAGCTGGTTTGTGGGGGGGGGGGGTTCATAGTCATTATTATCATGTTTTGAAAAAGTTGAGTCCTTCACATTTGGATTTCTCTGACAATGATTGGTAGGATGACCTTTCATCCCACACTTATCACAAGAAACTTTTTTCCGGCATAGCTCCATAGAGTGTCTAATGGCCATACATTCAGAGCAGAAAGGGGACTTTTTTCATATTCAACATCAATTTGAATGTTATCAGATGGAGTAGATAGGGTTACCTTTTCAATAAGTGTGGATCTAAGATCAACCTCCACCAGCATCCTAGTGAAGTGCCCAAACCGAACATCATCAATCTCCTTATCAAGACGAATTGGAGTCCCAATTACCAAGTCAATGTCATATAGAATATTTGGTTGCTAAACGACCTAGTTAAGATAATAAAGACGTACCCAAAACTTAGAACAAGCATTTCTTGTATGAGGGACATTGAAATCTAATGACCCTTCATGTAAATGAAGCCAAACAGGTTTTTGAGATAGTGAACTAATACTCCATGCATGAAACTTCAAGTCATCTGATGGAAAAAGGCAGTGAAAAAAACCACGAACCAGAGACACACATTTCCAATTAGAAAAACCCCAAAACAATGATGTTCTTCAGAACAAGTCATCTAGATTCCATGGTTGTGCACCATTGGGCAAGACAATGCGTGAAATCAATGAGTTTTTTTCCATTTACAATCTCTCAGCAAGTGCTGCAGGATTGACATCAACTTGCGCCGATGAACCTTTACAAATAATTCTTCCTCAGTGTGAATCCTTGAGTAAAGACCCATCCATCTTCGGCCAAAAAATTTTATATTTCATTAAATTCACAAAGGTTCGGAATCCATAAAGTGGAGGGGGATTTAAATCTGTCTACACAACTCGCAAGGACTTCGTAATACCGAATTCAAGAAAGGACCTCTTCCCCACCACATCAAAACCCTCCTGTCCAGAAGAGATCCACGTGAAATCTGAATACTTCAATGAACTCAGTATCCTTGCACCGACTACACCGATCTGTTGAATCCTAGATCCTATAACTGGATTTGTTGTAGAGGAAAATACGACCTTGTTTTCCGTGTTCATGCCGACCGATGGATCACAGCGATGGACGAATATTCACGAATAACATGAGACATCCTTCACTAGAGTCACCTTAGTGTCAGGAGGCTCTTTATTGAGAGACTTTGATGCAAAATTTCCAGAAAAAGGGAGGAGATTAAAACCAAGAAAATGGAATATTTCCATTTCCCACCGTGTTGTTGGGTAACGAGGTATTGGGCTGGCCTACCCACCTACACGCCGCACGTCCCCAGCGTGGCCCAAGGTGTCCAACCCTTGGGCTTAGGAAAGTTCCTAATAGGGTAGAGGTTCCCACGGGAGGTTTGTTATCATATAGTGGGTGTATCCTTGTGAGGACATGAACCCAGAACCTAAACGTGTTGATATGAAACGAGTTATTGGGATGAACTGCCCACCTTCATGCCACAAGTCCCCAACGAGGCCCATGGTGGCCAGCCCTTAGGCTTAGGCCAGTTCCCAATGGGGTAGAGGGGCCCACAAGAGGTTTGTTAGCATATAGTGTGTGTTTCCTTGCAAGGACTCGAACCCGGAACCTTAGGGTCAAGACGCCACCACCTTTAGCCAACTCACTCATGCCCTATAGGCACTGTGGTTTTATCATTGTTAGAAAAAGTGTGAAATCTAGATAGAAGGAGGTCACATATTTATCAAATAATTAAACTATGTGTGCATCCAAAGTGTTCATATCCTCCTGTGGATATATTATTGGTGCACATTTCAGTACATTGTTCATACCAACCATGCGACCTAAACTAGTAATCCATGAGAAGAATTATTAAATCCCCAATAATCATGATTATAATATAAAAAAACCAATAATTAACCACAAATACCATCCAATTGAACCTATATCCAATAATTTTTTTTGGAGTATTCTAAAGACATTTTGACACTCTAAACCTCATTTCCCAGTAGATCGAAGTACTGATCGAAGTATAGATTATAAAAATCCAATAATAACACACATGGATATTATATTTACATTGTGGAATACTTTATACATGACAAAAATAGACTCATAAAGACTGTATTGTTTTACTATCTTGGGAAATTTGGAACATAATCTTCTAATTATTGTGAACGATCTTCAACATCATTCAAAAAGATATTCCCATTTTTTTCCTACCGAAATCCATTCGTTATATCTAAGGGAAAATAAAAAATACAAAAGATGAGCTCAAATTCTTAGTAAGGTTAAATTTGGTGAACATAAAATAAAACATAAAAATTTGAACATAAAAACAAGAACATAAAGTTTAAACACCAGAATCATGAGTCACAAAATAAATCATGGTAGTATGAAAGGTATTAATCACAATGACACATTAACCATGATAGAATTGAATTGGTATAAAACATGTAATTTTGGAAGAATAATAATCACATAAAATGATATCCATAGTTTCCAAAGCATTGATGTGAAGACCATCATAGTGGACAATGTCCTTTAATAAATCATATTTTCATGTCAGTCAAGCCATATATTAATGAACTAGATTTACATGTCATTCAATCCATGTATATATAATGGAATAGAAATTATTACCCAATTAATTATAGGGAGATATTGGTCCCACACATCACATAATTAAATAATTCATACATGATCCACAAAACATAAATTATTAATTATAGCATAACCCAAGAAATAAAATGGGTTTCATAAATATAATTCAATAACAACATAAACCATATAAAATATCATTACATAATTAATGAAGTCAAATCATAGTAATAATAAGGATATATACATAACAATATTTAAGAGTGTTATCTTATATGGAAAATAATTTTTATAAAACACTTGAACATAAATATTGAGGGAAATACCCTTTCTTCTAAAAAATGTTTTCTTTTTTCAATATGCCACAAAATATTAAAATAACATAATTCAGTTGAAAATAATCTTTAAAGTGTTTAGAGGAAGATTCATATAATTAAGGAATCATGAAACCGTAAAAATCAATTATTTCTGTATAAGTTAAAAAAAATATTTTCATCGTACATTTCTCAGAAATGTCAAAAACCACTTCATATTGCAAGTAAAAGAAATATTTCTTCAATAATATACATTAAAAATAAAAAATGGGTAAAAATTACCTTAAACATAAATAGAAGAATAGTAAACTTTTTATGAAAATATTTCAAGGAAACATGGACATGGATGATAAATATATCCCTAGTAAATACTTACATATAATAAATCAAAAATATGATATTTCTGAATTATCTCTTTGTTTAGGTCTGATTTCATCCATATGTTTCTGAAACTTCTACATATTAGGTTTAAATATATTTTTAACTTGTAATATATTAATAATAATATTTATGTTATCATATATGTTTCACTTATGACTTTACATTACACATTCATTTGTCAATTCCAATTTAAAGCAACATTTGGGTTGTAATCATTTTATTTATCATGTGTGTTTTGAATTGTTATTCATGGTATTATTACTTATACAATGATTTAATTACTAAAAAAATTTAAAACATGATATATATATATATATATTCAGTATATATATGTAATAGATAGATAAATGGAATGGAATACACTGTTCATGAAGATGGTAGGTCGTACGTAAGCATGAGCGATGATATTGTTCCCATAATTGTTGAATGGAATCAAAATTGATGTTGTATAATATCTAGAAACTAGTATAATGTTATAATAATAATATATATTTATTATTTCAACCATTATACGCATCCTAGTAAGGTGGTGGTGAAAAAAATATTACACCATGATGTGGATACTATAAGTTGTACGTACGCACGCATGATGATTTTTTTTCGTATGATGGATATAAGGTTAAATAGAGCTATTTCATATTAATATTTACATATCAGTATATTAGTGGTACTTTTTTTAATTTATAATGAAACATCTAAATTATAGGAAGTTGAAGAAGAATTAAATTCGAAAGAATCGGTAAAAGAGATTTTCTCTTCCTTGACATCCCTCCTTTAAATTTCCACTAAAGGAAATAAAGTTATTCATTTGAGAAGATCATAACCTATATAATGAAACTAGATAGGTATAAAAGATAAATGGGTAGGTTTTTTCTAAACATGAAGGCTCAAAATGGAATGATGATGAGAGGGAGGAGGTTCCCTTTTAAAAGAGTGGAGATGGGCACTTTTGGATCCCCCAAAATATTAATTTATTATAAAATTATTTTCAGTTTAAAAAGGTCCTAAACTCATTTATTTATAATATATAATGATTATTGTTCGAAATACTCCCATAAAATATTTTTTAGAAAAAATTAGGTCTCAATTTTAACCTTATCGTTTGGCTTTAACACTTCGTTAACTAATATAACTCTTACCATGTATTTTTGTATATTCATACTATATGGTTAACATAGTTACTATAAAATTACAATAGAACAAATAGTGGTTCATTAATGACTTGTTCAACATTATATATTTAATTTGGAAAAATCTAATATTTTTAGGACTACTATATCCTTTAATAAAAGATTATTTGATTTAAAACCCCATTTATGTTAATTTTTATACTATTCATATCAAGACTTTTTAAAAAACCATAACAACTTCATTCATTCCAAAAAAAATAATTAAATCAATTATAAAATTTCATAATCATCCAAAATTTTTTTGTATCACATGAAAACGTTCAATGTAAATTTATTTTAATACTTATAATATCATTTATTTAAATCATTCATTGATAAGGTCATCACTTCATCATCAATGTGTCGTAAATAAATTTATTTATTTGGTGTCAAAAATTATAATTAAAATAACTTTTTGAATGAAATATTTTTATAGATATAATTAATATATATATATATATATAAATATTTATCAGCTATATAACCCCATATTAAAATAAATTTAGTTGAACATATATGATTACATTATAATTATCTTTACATTAAATTAATTCTTGTAAAATGTCATTTTCACATCCATGTGAATCTATGTGGTCCCAAAATCGACCTAAGGATTCCAATGGTCAGAAATATTTCATCTAATTTGATTAGGTCGTGTTTTAGGTCAGTTTAATATTATTATAATATTAATTTTTTCATCCTTATTTATTAGATTTTCTCTTTAACCATGATAAATAAAATAATTAATGATGTTACTATTTATAATGTCCTAAAATAAAAGGTACCTATTTAAATATTTTAAAACATATGATTCAAACTATAGAATCCATTTTTCCAAATTAAAAAACAATAATTTTAAGAAATTAATTTAAAACTAATTCCATTATCAAAACCAGAAAGTAGGGTTTTTTGATGTAATAACTCTCAAAATATTGACATGCGTTTATATCCAATTTAAAAGTAAAATTACTTATAATGACCACAATTGGAATAAATGAAAAAAATATAATCCAATAAAAATTAAAAACCAATTATAAAGTTAATCTATCTATATATATAAATTATATAAAAGGAATGTTTCGAATTAAAATGCAATATTTTTAACTGTTCATAAAAATTAGAATTTTATCAGAAAAATATGAAAAATTATAAAAAGTAAAACATATTGTCCCACTTCCAAATAAGGAGTTTATTTTTTTCAATTTAACTTATAATAGTGTAAAAATTAGATTTTAAATGGGTGTACCATCAAAAGGCTATAAAAATAATTTTTTTTAAACATGCTTCTTTTATAAGAAAAAAATGTTTTTTTCTCATATCATGTTCTATAAAATGTTTATGATGAATGATAATGTTATATAATATTCAAAATTTGATTAATAATATTCATCGTGTCTATTTTAAATCCCTTAAAAAATAATTTTTTAATAATATATCATTGATTTGTGAAACTCTCTATCGTGTACAACACATTCTATTGAGGTAGGTCACTCTTGCGTGTAATTCCACACATAACAGTGTTGTGTGTTGTGAAAGCTTCCTTCGGTAATGCATATAGAATAATAAAATCTTAGTTCATTTATAAATTGAAAAAAATCTATTCTCAGTGTTGCATGAAATTAATTCTAACAAATGATCGTGAAATTGTGTGCAACACAAGGAAAGAATAGTGTTACATATATTTTATGCTAAAAAAATGTTTCATATTGTGTAAGATAATCTTTGTATAACTTACAATATATGAAATCAGAAATATTAAAAATAATATATATCATAAAATATATTTTTGTTACATTATACCCCCCTTAAAACAAATTTCTCCCTCCAAATACATTGGGGTTATAAATCATTTTCTACTTACATGATTATTTCATGGAAACCCACATTGTTAAAAGGAATACTAAAATATCATTTTAAAAATAAATGTAATAAATATAATGGTTATCCAAAGAATCTCATCACTAGGTTTCTATATAGGATAACATTGGTGGTATGTTAAAACATGGATATTGAAGAGAAATTTACCCATCAAATTTTGATGGATAGTGATAGAGAATAAGGATTGGAAAATGTTAATTACAAGAAATCCATAAATATTCTATGATTTAAGGGATCATCTGATTATTCAGATAACAAAGTACTAATATAACATTTTTTATTTTCAAGATTCTTTTCCAAATGTTGAATATTATTTCATGAGAATAAACACTTTGTTGATTTGGAATATTTTCTGCATTGTTTGTTCATTGAAAAAATTTAACTTTATCTTTTATTTAAAGAAATGAAGTTGAATTTCTCATTCTTGATGTGTTATAATATCCTGAAATAGAATGAAATTTCATTCCATATGTCTCAAAAAAATGTTATTACAATTAATAAAATAAGAATGTGTCCAAAAATAGTGAAATAATTTATTAATATAACCAACATAAAATGGAAAATAACATATAATATCCACAAATGGATAACACTGGAATCTTTCAAAAAAATTTAAAAAAAATTAAAACTACAGAATGTGGTGAACTAAATCAATATATCCTTTGTCTCATATATCTCATTTGGAATTTCATGGTTGCCACATTCCAAACATGTGAATACCTTAATTATGAATTCTCTTGAAAAATGATAATAACATGAATTACAATAGAACCTCAGTGAAAACAAACATTTTTTCAAAATTAACTGTGTCCAAACACCAAAAATTCCAAACATTGTATCATATTTTCCTTATATCAGTCATGAGCTTATTAAAACAATCAAACATTTAACTATCTCTTTATCCCTTCATTATGTTCATATCATGTGCTTTATAATAATATTTCAATCACTTTTCATAGTTATCGGTATCGTATAATTTTTTAAAAGAACAACAAAACAATACATAGATATTCCAATATTCTATAATACTCTAAATGATATTCTATAACTATATTTTGGAATCCCATTACATAAGCACTTAATCATTCCTCCACTTTAGTTTAATTCTCAAAATCACAAATATTGATATCATGTGACATGACATTATCTACTGCCTTAATTGGTTACTGGCATCAATCATAATTAACCTTTGTATTAGGAAATTGGTTGAATAGTGCCTCATTTCCTTGCACTTGTAGCGTTGATGTGTTGGTGGTGTGTTATCTATAGTCTTCTCATTATTAAAATCATTATAAAAATTATTCCCATTACTTCAGAACTCAAATTCTTGATGGCCGACTATTCCACACTTGAAACATTTTATAGTCCCTTTAAGACAATATCCACAATGCAACTTTCCAAACTATGATCACAAGAAAACAGTCATCTTCATTTAACCATTGTTTTTGAGACTTTTTGTTGAACTCCATATTTCATTTCTTATAAAAACCATGAGATAGATATGTAAAAATAAATTATAGTTCTACATTGGTAGAAAAATATAAAATATCTTCATAGATATTAAAGTATTTTATAGCTAATTCCCTTCAAAGTTATGGCTTCATGACATTGAAGAATCGATTAAGTTTATTTTCTAACTGGATTATAATGCTAGAAGGATACCTTCCAGGCCTTGTAAAATTTGCCTCGTATGTACCAAAAGATTCATCATCCTTTTACTTAATAATAGAGAACTCAATTTCCTTCATTTTTTTGAATAATACGACGTATGTAATTATTGAAAAATAAGATATTGAAATCATCCCATTCAATGGATTTAATATAATCTTGCTACATTGTATAATTATTTAGATTCTACCACTAGTATTCTTTACCTTATAAATGATAGAAAACCAAAAAAATCTTTTTATGATTTGAATAGTGAAAATAGAAAATATCTTTTCAATGGTACTAATACATTTTCCAAATGTATGGATCAATGTAATCACAGAAAGAAGTTGGACATTGCCTCTGGAATGACTCAATAGAATGTTGTTCCCCTCTCTACCCATTTGGATGTTTAGAATTATTCATAGATTTTATAATTATTGTAATAATATTTGTCATTCAATAACTTATAATATTTGGTTGATCTGGATGACATTCATTTCATTTCCCAGTTCATTTATCAATGGCATGGTTCCTTTGGGTTTTATCCATTATCTAATGCCCAAAAAGAATAGTGTGAGTGGAAAAAACCATTCTACGAAGACAACATATCACATGGGTGTAAATTCAATTTCTAACATCCTACATTTAGTCATAGGTTATTCATGATCCTTACCATAATTCAAGGACTACAATATATATTTATACATACACTTACGGACATCCCTAGACATACCATAAAAATATCAATAGGGATTTCACTATTGTTTTCACAACATGGTTTATAAATAGTCACTAAAGCATCTCTCTAATTAAAAATATAGAGACCCATGGGTAATGTACATGGAAATTACGTTTATTTATTGGAATAAATAATAAATGGCACAAAAAAATTCCTAATGTCCTTATTAGTTTAGTGTATTTAGAAACTGGGAACAAAAAATTCTAATTCAACTGAAATATCTTCAACTTGTCCCATAATGTCTTTCCCCTTCGATTTTAATACCTAAATATTTTCTTTATATCCTAGAAAAAAGAAAACATAAAAAAGGGGATCACAAATTCTTTGTAAGGGTAAATAAAGAGAACATAAAATAAACCATAAACATCTAAATGTAAAAACATGAATACAATGATTAATCTTCAAAATCTGTATTCATGAAATAAATATTTGCAGTATATAAGGAATTGATAATAATGGAACATTAACCATGATAGAATATACTTGTCATAAAACATGTTATATTGGAATATTAATAAGAACATGATATTATTTCTGTAGTATCCAAGCCATTTCATCTAAGACCATCATAGTGGAAAAAGTCTACGACTGAACCGGTTTAACATGACATTCCATCCATGCTTTACTGAAACAGATATTCTTGTCATTTCAACCATGTCTCTCTCATGGGATATAAATCTTTACTAAATGTATTGTGAGAAGATATAGGTCAAACCCATCACATAATTAAATCAATCATACATGTTCCAAAAAACCTAAATAAGTAATCATAACATAACATTTGACAAAAATGGTTATCTTAAATTTGATTTCTTCACAACAGAAACCCTATAAAATACCATTCCATCATAAAAAAATTAAAATAATAGAAATAATAGAGATAGAAACATAACCCTATTAATGACCAAAATCATAGATATAAAATAATTTTTACAAAACACATGAACATAATACTTGAGGAAAATAATCATTCTTATTCAAAAACATATTATTTTATCAAAATGCAACGTAATTTTAAAATAAAAGAATTTAGTTAAATATAAAATTGAAATAGTGTAGAGAAAGCATCATGGAAATAATTCATCCTGAAATAGTAAAAACATATTCATTCCATATATGTAAAAAGATCAGTATCCTCTTACTTTTGTCGGAAAAATAAAAAAGTACCTCATATGTTAAACCAATGAATGATTTCTTCCATACAATGTAGTAAAATTTAAAAAAATGGGTAAAAACAACAGTAAGAATACATTGAATAGTAGTAATTTTTTTTGTAAAAACACATTTCGGAAACATTGACATGGATAAAAAATATATCTATAGTAAATACTTTGGTATAAACAATCTCAAATTAAAAATGAGATTGTAGAATTATCCCTTACCTTAAGTCAGATTTCTTCTATATGTGTCTGAAACTCCATTATATTGGGATTAAACATATCATTAACTTATCATAGAAACATATTAATATTTATGATATCATATATGATTCACATATGACTTTATATTACCCGTTCATTTGTCAATTCCATGTTAAAGCAACATTTTAGCTAATAATCATTTTATTTATCATATGTGTTTTAAATTATTATTCTAGATATTATTACATATATCATGATTTAAAGACTTTAATAATTTATATAATATATATATATAGTATATAAATATTTATATATATATATATAATAGATAGATAAATGAAATAGAGTACACCGTTCATGGAGAGGGTGGGGCATACATACGCATGACCGATGATATCCACACCATAATTGTGGAATAGGAATGAAGTGGATGGTTTATAATATCTCAAAATTTGTATAATTTTATAATTATAATATATAGTTATTATTTCCACCATTATACCCTTCCATGTATAGTGGTGGGGAAAAAGAGATTACACCACACTGTGGAGACGGTAAGCCGTACGTACGCACATGCTGTTATTTTGTTTTTCATATGTTGGATAGAAGTTGAATTAGGGTTTTTTAATATTTATAATAACATATCATTATATGATATTTACTGGGGGTATTACTTTATAATGAGAAAACTATATATAAGTATGTATAAGAAGCAGTAATTTTGAAAGAGTCGGTAGAGGCAATTAACTCTTCCTGGACGTGCCTCCTTAAAATTTATTCTTAGGGAACTATATTCTGTATTTTGAAAATAAAAAAATCACTATAATGTAACTAGGGATGTTGAGATGAAAAATGGTCAGGGTTTTTCCAATCTTGAAGGCTCAATGTGGAGTGAAGAGGAGGAGGAGGAGGTGCCCAATTATAAGAGAGGAGAGGGGAACTTTTGGAAACCCTCAAAATATTAATTTATTATAAAATTATTTTTGGTATAAAATGGTCCAAAACTAATTTAATTATAATATAAGTGGAATATTGTCCTATATACCCTCACCTAACAGGTTTTTGACAATTTTAGGTCCTAATTTTAACCGTAGCTTTTAACATAAACCCTTAATTAACTAATTTATCTATTACAATGTCTTTTTGTATATTCATACTATATGGTTAATATAGTTAATAAAAAATTAAAATAGAATATATAAAGTTGTTGATTAATGAAATTTTCAACATTATATAATTCTTTTTCCTGAATCATGTATTTTTAGGACTATTATATCATTTAATAAAATTGTATTTGTTTTAATATATCATTTAAGTCAATTTTTATACTATTAATATCACTACTTTTTAAAAATCCATAAAAACGTGATTATTTAGAAACCACATAATTTTTTCATAGATAAAAAGTCATAATCATCCATAATATTCATGTATTTCATGAAAAAGTTCAAATTATATTTATTTTAATATTTATAGTCTCATTTATTTAAGTAATTCAGTAATAAAGTAATCATTACATCATCATTGTGTCAAAAATGAATTTATGTATTTAGTGTTTAGAGAATCTAAATAAAATACAATTATATAGGAAATGAATTTAGATTTATAATAAATATCTATAGATATATAGATCGGTTATATAACCCTATATTAAAATTGATTTCGTAGAAGTGATATTTTTAAGTTAGAATTTTATTTACTTTAAATTAATTCATATAAAATGTCATTTTGACATCCAAGTGAATCAATGAAATCACACTATCAACCCAAGAATTCCCATGTTAGGAAATATATAATCTAATAGGAATAAGATATGTATTTGGCGGAGATTAATAATATTATTATTTTATTATTTTTTACCCTTATTTATCATATTTACCCTTTAACAATGGTAAATAAAATAATTACTAATGATACTATTCATAATGTAAAAAAATAAAAGTTATGAATTTCCAAAATTTTAATATTTTGATTATAAATATGGAATCCGTATTTCAAAATTCAGAACAAAAAATTTTCATTATTTAATTTTAAATTTATTCTTGTTTTCAAAACAAAATAAACGGGTTTTTTATAATGTAATAACTGTCATAATATTGACATGTGTTTATGTTCAATTTAAAAGTTAAATTACTTAAAATGGCCAAAATTAGATAAAATAATAAATATAAAATCCATCTACAATTTAAAACTAATTAAAATGTTAATCTATCTATATAAATTGATTATATAAAAAGGTAGTTTCGAATGAAAATGTAGCATTTTTCACTATTCATTAAATATTTAATTTTATTAGAAAATACCAAATATTAAAAAAGAAGTAATTTATTATGTCCCTCTTCAAAATAAGAAGTTTATTTTGAAAATATTTACTTATAAATTTGTCAAAACTATATTTAAAATGGGTTCTCTATTAAATGGTAGTCAAACTACATTTTTTTGATAAATACTTTCTTTAACTGAAAAAATTGATTTTTTTATCATATAACATTCTAGAAAATATGTAAGATGAATGATAATGTTAAATAAATTTCAACACGTGGTTAATAATATTCATAAATTCTAGTTTATATCCCATTAAATAATAATATTTTAATAATATATCGTTGTTTAGTGAAACTCAGTATCACGTACAATGAAAGCTATCGAGGAATGTCGTTGTTACATGTGACACAAGAAAAGTCAATGTTGTGTGTAGTGAAATTTTCCTATAGTTTTTCATATAATATAATACACACTTAGTTAATATATACAGTGAACAAAATCTATACTCAGTGTTGCGTGAAATGAATTCTATCAAAAGAACATAAAATTATGTGTAACACATGCCATGTAAAGAGTTTCATATAATGTATGGTAATAAGGTGTTGCATATTGCTCATGATAATAATGTTATATTATTAAACACAAGCTAGGAATGATATTAAAAATAGTATATCTCCTAAAATCTCATGGTGTTAGTGCATCATTTTCTCATGAGTTGATTTCTTATTGTTCTTAGATCCATCATATTATTTTGATTTATTCATCCTAGAGGTTATGAATTCCTTTTTATTAATTCGATCTTGGTTGCTTTATGTGGAATTTTTGATCAATGTTATCTTATTGATTATCTCAAGATAACACTTACTAGATTAATCTATGATCATTTTCTGTCACACATCTTGGATTTATTGTGATAAGATTCCTTATTTTCCAATTAGGTGTTTTTATTCATTTTATTTGTCCTACAATTCATTGATTCTAGAGAATTTATATATACTTATTTATTAATTTTCACCACATGTTATATAAAATTTATCAATGAAATTCCTTTATAAATTTTCTTTGACACTATTCTATTTGAATTTAATATTTTTTAAATTAATGTATATGAGTTTTATTTATCTCAATTTTTTTGAATTGTAAAATTGAATGTTTTTGTATTTATTTTCATTGATATATTTATCGTTTTTTTTCGTGAAATTGAAGGCATTGCCACTATTTTTTCCCATACAATTATATAATATGGTTTAAATTACGATATTTTAACTATTTTATATTTTAGAAATATTTTCAAATGATGGATTTTTTAAAATTCTCAAGGGAACACATTGATTATTTTAACACATCTATTTAAATGATAATTGTTGAGATATTTTAAATAATATATTTTTTCACATGGAAAAAGGGTGCCAAACCATGTTTTGAAATGTATTCAAAATGATAAAATAATAATAATTACTGTGCATTATTTAGGTTTTTATTGGAGGAAATAATTTTTTTAATGTCCTGTTTGGAATTATTTGGGTGATTTTTAGAGGAAGAAGGTATGATTACCATTTTGAATTTTGGAATACATAAATGATTTTTAATGGAATAGATGATTTTTGAAAGCATGATTGGCACTTTATGGTGATCATCTCTTGTAATGATCATTTAATATAATTTCCATGACTCTTATACTTACCAATGATTAGTGTTGAAAAAAGGTGTTATTTACTTTAAGGAAGCTATTGGGTAAGAGTGAGTGTAATGAATTAACCTGAATACCCTCTAAAAATGGGACCCAATATGATACGCCATATACTTGAAGAGAATTACCAATCCCCACAGGCTAGAAACTAGCACCTAAGAATTGATAAATAACTATAGATAATTATTCTTTTGAACCTAATGAATATATGTGACACAAAAACCCACATATATGTATATAAAGAGACAATATCACAAAGAATATATATTCAATATCTTAAAGAAGGCAGTGGAAACCAAATAAAAACTATAGTAAAAAATCTTCAAGTAGAATTCTACACACAAAAGACTAAAAAAATGGATAACTAACTAATCAATGTTATAACATTGTAACCCCACACCATCTCACCTTATATCTATATTGACTCAAATGAGTAAAACCAAAATGCTTCACTATTTCACCATTCCTCTACCTACATCATTGGACATACAAAGGTCTATGTACTACCGAAGAAGTGTATAGGGTGTAAGCTAATAGGGACTGTAGGGTCACATTAGGTGTTTGATAAAATTCATATGTTTAAAAAATCAATATATTCTCATGTCAAATAAGGCATCTCTTGATAAGAAGTAAATTATCTTTTTATCCAAATTATGATAAAAAATAAACATTTCTAAAAAATTCAAAAAATACAGATATGTAAATTTCAATAGTAGAACATGAATATTAAAAAAAAGATATTAAATTATATCTCATAGTTAAATCGTGCCAAGGAACTAAATAGGTTATCATAAAATACTACTTGTACAAAAAAATGACATGTGCACAACATGTTCTTAGAACACAGGCCAAAGGAGTAACAAAAAAACCCATGAGTGATCCTACAAACAATGTCACGAACATGTCCCTACAAAAATAATACTAATGAGAAGTGGAAATCCCTCTGGTAAAACATCCCAATAGTAATATGGATGACGGTCCTAAGATTAAACTTCCACATATATACACAAGCCTTCCAATGTTTGGAATTTTATAATTCATTTCAATGACTTGATAAAGAAACTCATTCCCCCTTTTTGAAAAAACCATGGAAAGACACATTTTATAAAAATATTATTTAAAAACACAAGAAATAATGAAAAAATTAATATAAAATGAATTTATAAAAATAAGAGAAATATAATATATTCAACATAGGTTTGAGATAGAACCACCTACAAAAACAATTAATGGCGCACATCACCTCAACAAATCACCAACAAGAAGAATGCAGTAACAAAAAAAGGAGCTTACAAAAATATTTACATCTTATAGATGATTTAATTCAAAAAAATGGTTTTATTTGAAGAGAAAAAAAAACATTCCTCAAAAACATAGACATGTGTCCCGAAAACCAATAATGGAAATGACCCCTATAATAATATGACACCACATATCTAGATGAGGAACAAGGGGAATATAAATTACATATAAAAAAATACAATAAGATAACCAAATGAAACTACATTGATAAAGTGATCATGTTGTCATTAATTCCTACTCACCATGATAAATGAAAACCTACGACCATAATGACCCATCTCTGATTTTAACAATCCAAATCGGATCAAGAGTCCGAAAAATGCTATAGATACTTTATAGGCCAAAGGTGAAAAAGGGATGTGGGAGAATGAGATAAAAAATTAGTCTCATGATTCCCTCAATGCTATGCATGAAATAATTTAACATTATGTTATCCTTTTAGATGATTTGTAATCCTTAATGATCAAATAATATATTAATCCCATCACATTTGTTTAATAAAATTGATCTTTTATCATTACACATTATGTAATAATAACATGACATATAATCCTTTCACTCAGTGTACTCATTTCACAAATTGGGTCTAGAAATCAAATACATTTCTTATAACCCAGTTATACATCAACTAATCACTAAACATTCCTCAAAAAATTCTTAAACCAACTAGGTAAACCTTTAAACGCATAGAGAAAACCAATAAACCCTTAAAACATAAATACCATGATTCTATTAATTCAACCAAACACGAATCCCAAAACATTAGGTTATTTCTCCAACAAATTTTCTCCATTATCTGGAGTCCAAAGAAATATGGAATAAAATATGAAAAGAAGTAATGAGAAGGGAAATACATTGAAGTGGGTAATAGGAAGTTACAAACACCCCATAATAATAATTCTCATCCCCAGGAAGTCTTGGTGAAGAATGAAGTCTGTTAAAGTGTTGAATCCACTAATGCATCATCATCAACTCTCTATATCACAATTATCATGAGAATTTGACCTATTTCACCCAAAAAAACTCTAACCAAAGGAATAAAAATACCACACAATACTTTCACTTGTATCTAAATGATCGAAACTAACTATTAAATAATAGAAACATAAAGTTATAACTAAATCTATTCCCAAAATAGAACATGAGAGGGATCATAAGTATTCTTCTTAAGATTCTATATATGGATAAAATCAGGACTACATTTTAACTAAGCTGGAAAATGATAACCGATTAGAAACATCCAAGAGGATGCTCAATGACCTCAAATAAACCCTCATAAATGGGAGCTAACATTACCAATATTCTAAGCTAATGGAGACCCAACCATGGAGATGATTTATAAAAAACCTAACCACCATTTAGAAAATATACAGTAGGGCGCCAATGATCTACATGATATTTTTTTGAATCTATGATGTAACCAGATGTTGATGTATATCCTGAATCATGATAGACATCTCCTGAACCCTAATCGGTCCAACCAATGTACCTTCATGCACATCTGCCCAATAAATATGTGACCTGCAGAGACAACAATATAAGGCTCCAAGATAATCCATTCATGATGATTAATGATAACTGTTCATATAAAAAATTTCAATTATTCCATGGCAGATACCCTAAGATCCATTATATTTCAAGACACATGCAAGGAGAATATCCTCAAAAATCTAAATAACATGATATGTTTTCCCACCACTCTATGAATGACATGTTGTACTAAAAGTTACTTGAGTCCCCATCTCCTCTTGAAGACTTCTATAGTACCATAAAATAATCAAAGGATACACATATGAAACAACCGCTAAAGGAATCACATGTAACCACACAACTTATACTTAAACAACATAAAATGTTCTTTTACATTAGTGTTGTCTTGGTTTAGAATGAACTGAGACGTCATTATTAACTGACCAACCACCACCAAGATAGAATTTATATCTCATGGATTCTGTGTAAATCCACTAATAAGTCCATAGATACCTTACCAAATTTCCAAACTTGCAGTCAAAGAAACTAGAGAAACCAATATGTTTTCAAATGATCAGCTATTATAAATTGGAACGTATAATAGTGGGACACATAATCAGCAATGTCATGAATCATAATCTACCAACAAAATCTGCATATCATATCATAACACATATTCATAGAGACTAGAGGAGAAACCAGGAAAGATCTAGGATATTTAGACAAAACATGGATCCTTAAAAACATTATGATGAAAACCCAATTCTTAAAACAGATAATAAAATCTTATAAAAGAGAACACCCCAAAATAGGTTGTCCACCATAGATGGTGTTGGTTGGAGTGGATACTTAAGATGGGGGATTAATTGAGTTCCAATTAAAATTTTTTATTATAATATTGTCTATTTAAAATCCACCGATTTATAAAATAAGTTAAACTGTAGTGAATTTTTATAGATTGTGAATATTCACATAGCTTCTCAAAGATTGATTAGGTCACAGTTAATTTAACCATAAGATTAAATTAACTTTTTAAACTAACCTACTGATTTACAATAAGTGTAAACACTTGATAATTTAACTATCAATATAGATTTAAAATAGTTTATTATTTCAAAGAAATAACAGTGGAATAAATAAGATATATGTAGTATACATTGAACTTGAACTAAATATGCACAGAATATATAACAAGAGGTTTAGTATCATGCTGAGAATTAGTCCTCTCAAACATATATAAATTTCATCCACACCCTGGATCGGGGTTAACAACAGTTTCCAAAACTGTCCATGCCATACAGGGACCTCTTCCACAATTCTACGTGGGAAACAAAACAAAGACCAGGCCATACAAGGACCTCTTCCACAGTTGACGTGGATAAACAAGAGTTAATCGTTTTGGAGTGAGGATTTGATATCCTCTAGTTCAGTACAAGAGACAGTGTGTGTATAAGATATACATAGTACACCACACTGCTCGAATATTAATAAATAAATCACTTATAGAGAACAGATAAGAGATTAGAAAGCCCTATTGATTATTAATGCATCTCTGGACCAGTTGGATTCAGCAGGAATGCTTCTGAGTCTTTCTCTAGTTTTTCTGTTGAAAAACAGAGTGTCATAGTTCAGCTTGTTTTCTATAAGACTGAAAATGATCTCCTGATTCGTCGTGTGTTCTTAAGTGATGTTGTATTGAACTTATGCATGTTTTTTGAAAGTCTTGGAATCTTCTTCTTGATCAGGATAGTTCTCTCCGGCCTATGTAATTTCTTCTTGTTGTATATTCACACTTTTCTCACTTCACTTATTGCATGTGTACTGTATCTCAATATTTCATATATTCCTCATGTTCTGGAAGTAGGAATGATTCCCTTTTCATAAGTATGAGATACAGTTTCCTATCAAGCCAACAACTATCATTTAATAACATTAATTGCATTAAAAACATCAAATTTGACCTTCAACATTATATAAATAATATTGACAAAACGTTAAGAAACAGTGTCACAGTGATTATGTAAACGATTTCTTCTTCACGGTATATGGTTCACAGTATGAGATTCACGGTATGAACTTCACGGTATGTTCATGTCATTGTTCCTAGATCATGGTGTCAATGTCACGGTTTTTCCTTCATGGTGTCTTGGTCACAGTGAGTCCTTCACAGTGTGTACATACATAGAAAAATATCTATATTTGGACTTAGACATTAATATGTAGAATATGGATTAAGTAAGAGAACTTGAATCATAAATATAAAGGCGTGGAAATAATTGTGAGATTTGTAATCATGCATAAGTCTTTTAAATAATAAAGAGAGAAATTAACATCCATATGATTTGTAATCATTAAAACATGATGTGTAGTTATTGTTGATATTGAAGAGCATTAGTAAGATGTATAATGAAGATTGAGATTAATTAATAGTAATAGGATTTCTGATCATTAAAACATGATTAACACATGAGGAGTCCATCAAAGGTTTTCTCAAATTCCCATTAAATCATCATATTACTGCTAATTCTATTGATTAAACTCAATATGAGATGATGATAACTAAACAATAGACAAAAATATACCTAAAACATACTCCGAATAAACCATATGTAATTGAGAAAAAACCCCCTATAATTAAAGCCCTTCCTTAGATTAAAAAATAGCTTATGATGAAACATTCTTGAAAATAACCTCAATAATTTCATTCCAATTCCCTCGGCAATAAAATATATTGATATGAAATGTCTATAAGTATTCCACCCACTCCATCTATCTAATAATAATTTTTTCTAATAAAATATATAAATTAGAGTCTTTTGGATTGAAAAGACATTGATGCATTCTCTAAAAAGGAAATTTGACAAAAAATCCTTAAGGACACACATAACTGTGACATGATCTAAATCAAGACTGGGGTAATTTATCCTATACGGTTTAATCAGACTAGAACAATAATCCTACACATGGTCATCCAATAGGATAACACGACCCAAAAAAACATTATAATAATGATAGAAGGATACATACCCTTTAATGGGATCTGGTAAGATTAGAATAAGTGAATATGATAGAATTATTTTTAGCTCTTCAAAATAAGATTGAGACTTTGAATACAATTTGACATTTACCCAATTAATTATAAGAGAATGGGGAGGTGAAGAAAAATTTGGGAAATTATTAATGAATCATCGATAGTGTCCATCAATACTAGAAATGGTATGAATCTCAATTACATTTTGTGAATCCTCCCATGATGGGACAACCTTTACATTCTCATGTTCTACTAATAATTGATGCTCATAAATAATGTTCCCCATGAATTTAGAATCAGGAATCTAGATGTTCATTTCAAAAGATTTCACAAATTAGTCACAAATGATTATTGAGCTCACACATGGATTTTTAATATACCCAAATTTCATATACAATATCTACCACAGGAGTGTTGAGATACTGAGGGAATATCATATTCATAAAATCCATGAAAAATGAATGAGTGTTAGTCAGACTAGACAACATCACATGATATTTATTACATCCATACCTGCTCCTAAATGCAGTCTGTACTATATGAAACTCCCTCTCTCTCAACCAATGATAGCTCGACCAATGATCATTCTTTGAGAACAACATTCCTACCATTTATTGATAAAAAATTAATCAACTATAGAAATGGATAATTGTTTTTAACTATTACATTGTTCAACATCTAATGGTCCACACAGAATTGGTGCAAACCAAATTACTTTTTTCCATAGAAAATTGGGTCTACTGAATGCAAAAAAAACTAGGGTGGACATAAAAAATAAATAAGATCATACAATTGAATATTGTTCTCTTTCATCTCTTATGGGGGTATCAAATAAAAATGTATCAATATCAGATATATTTTCCCCATATCAATTGTGAAATCTACTCATATTCCTAGGGGATATTAAGAGAAATCATCTGGGAACATGTTTAGAATGTTCTAAAAAATGGAGGAAATATTAATAGCTAATTAAAGGTTTTTCTAAACCACTGATACATTAAGAGAAAAAAATGATGAACTCTCGGCATGAAATTTTTTCCCTGCTAGACCTAGAATCCCACTCACCATAAAACACTCATGATGCACAATCGACTCTGTGAAATGAGAGACACGAATCATAATAAAAAAAAATTCTCTCAATGAAAAACAATCCAACCTATCCTAATGATAACATAAAATAGATGTATATAGAGAACAATAATGATTTATAATAACTATATATCAGCTATAAATAACATAGAAGACGGAAACCAAAACCCCTACTCTATCCTCTTCCCAAGAGGTGTCACAGTATCAATGAAAAAAGGAAACGACGTACAATGGTTGGTTAATAATATAAAAAAAATTCTAGATATAAATGTGTGGGAAGAACCAATATATATTAAAGAAAACACTACCGAGGATGAAATAATGATGCACCCTCTTGAGGTCGCAAGACCAACATCTATACCCACTGGAAACTTGTATATTGAATGAATTTTCTCCACTTATAATGATTGTGGATGGATGCCTATAGTCTTTTATGTATATGACTGCATTGTATTTGCCTATGGAGATGACATTCGCGACCTATATCTGGGAGTAGACATGGTCTGATAAAATATTTGTAGATATCTATAACACCATAAACAATTACACATCTATTATAGTGCAGGATGTGAACGTCAATTGTGTCTTACATTTCTATATTGAAAAGATTTCATAGCCACAATACTAGCTATAACCAGAGTTATTGAGGATGTTTTCTAATGAAAACCACCTCCACCACTCCTGGGATGATGATGCACTTCCACTTTTTCCCTAGCGTGCCACAGGAGGTACCAATATGTAGAATTTAAGGGAAATAATATCCAAACTCGTATTCTATGATATAATCCTTCATAATATCCCTTCTCATTGCCTCTACAATGGTATAAATCTTCAATATAAATTCCTTCAATCTGATATCTTGCCCGAAAAACTATAATTACATATAAGCCTTCAACTGATCATTCATTATAACATTTAGTGGAAAATGAACTATCTAAACAAACTAATTGACGTATACCGATACTATATGATATCACTACTGTAAATAGAAGTAGTCTTGAGACATTTCCATCATCAATGAATATGGAAAAAAATAATGGAATAAGAGAGTATTGAAACCTTCTAGTCTAACCCCAAATTATTATCATCATATTCCATAGAGTCCCACCACATATTTTTGGGACCCTCGACTTGGAATGCAACACAATTAACCCTAATAATATCATGTGTATCTAAGTAGTCAAATAACTAATCAATATTTTCTATCTTTTCACCCACCTCATTAGGTTCATTCATACCATTATTGTGTGGTGGATTTTGATATGAGAACACCCATGATCAACCCATATCTCTTACCACCCCATAATGCACCCAAAAAAATTGGTTTTAAACTTGTGTCACATTCATATAACAACCAAAAACGACCAACATGATAGCCTCATGGAAATTGTGATCCATCAGAGGAATACCATGATGTTAATCAGTTACAACCTCCTGAGTAACTCATATAGAACATATCATAGGAATATAACTACAAAATGAAATAAAAATAATACAATCATACAATAAAAAATATTAGTTCAATATATAAAAATCATATGAAAAAACTGAGATCAACTATAATAACTCAAAATAATAGATATATGGTTACTTGAGTCACCTAATCGAATGTGATACCTGGTCACTCAAACCAATATATCTCTGATGTTTCAAAAATCTTATATCTACTCTACCATACTTATTAAAAAATAGAATCATAAAGAAAGACAAACATTGATACAAATTTTTTTTTTAACCAAAATACCCTCCTTAAATAGCACCCATCTCGATACGCTATATACTCAATAGGGATTCTTGATCTCCCAGGGGTGCTGACTAGCACTATGGTTTCAAAAAGATAATATATGGAATAAATATTCTCATATTTGAACAATGAAATTGACTGAATATATATATATATATATATATATAATGTGACAACACCATATATAATTTGTATACAATATCTATAATAAAAAAACAAGAACCAAATAAAAAAAGAGTAGAAAAATATCCATGTACCAGTCTAACCATAACTAAAAAACAAAACTGTAAAACCAACTTCTTCATGAGATAACATATGAAACCCCACACTATATTATTACCCAGCAACCAAGACTCATAGATGAAAAACCCCACCCTCTCATTATGGATATTTTGTTTCATCTACATCAAAAGACAATCAATATTGTATTCCCTATTAAATAAGTTTGTAGGGTGTGCGATAAAATGTTCAATGGGGTGCCACCCTGGTGATCCACAACAAGTCTCAATATAAAAAAAATCATGTTTACTCATTTCAAATATAATATGATATGATTAGAAGAAAATAATATTTTATCAAGATCATAGAATACATTTTCCCTGTTCCAACAATTCCAAAACCAAAGAAGGTATATCAATTTCCAATTGAAATAATGTATATCAATAACCAAAGAAGTTCAACGCCAATGAAAAGTAAATCATTCCAAGAAACTCAAAATTTATGGTTAGTAGATTTATAATACCACAATAATTGACCATTTCACAACAATTCCATAGAAAATATGCCTAAGGAGGAGTTGAACAAGCAATGAGTCAAAATACATGTAATTTCATGAAAATTTTACTAGAATCAAAGGCCTAAGGGGAACATGAAATACCCATGATCAGACATCCTGATATTAATATGGATGATTGACATAATCTAATCATTCTACATATGTAACCAAGGATTCCAATGCGCTTATTATCATAAATCATTTTAAGTATTTAAAAATAAATCTTTTCCATTTTCGAAATACTAGTTTACAACAACATTTTATCACAAAAACATTTAGAGACCCCAAAAATCATTCCATATTTATTTATAAATAAATTTATTAAAAAAGGAGTACTATAATTTATCAAACACATGATAGATATGGAAACGACATTGCTCAAAACATAGGGTTTCACATTCCCACCAAGGACCCACCAAAAGAAAAATGAAACAACAATAGTAAAGTCCCTAGAAACAATATACACATATTAAAATTGATTCTATTTGAAAAAAGGGTAGGTCAACCCACACCTAATGAATGAACACCTGTAGAACCACAACTAAAAAAGGAAACCTCTCCCAAAAAATATCACACCATGTTTATAAAATATGAATAAGAATAATAAACACTAATGGTAAACATTCCCAATAATTTAAAACAATAGATCAATCTTGATCAAGTTAATCAATAAGAAGGACAGACTACTCATATGTATAGATGAGAACTAATTGAATCGATTACCCAATGATAAAAAGATTAATATGGATCAAATAGAGACTCCAAAAATCATTGTAGAAGCCCTAATGTTCAAAAAAATATTGATTCGTGGGAGAATGAAATGAAACATCACCTTCATGGTTCCCTAAAAGAAATTTTCATGATCATTACATGGCTTTTAATCCCTTTACATGTCATATTATCTATGGAGATCATATATGCCTGAAAATCCTATTCATTTTATATTAAAAATGATCTGTTATCATTAAACATCATGTTGCAATCACATGACATGTAATCCTTGAACATAGTATAAAATTTACATGACTTTTGTTTGGAGATAAAATAAAATCCATGAAACCCCTCTACACATCATGTAATCTCCCAAAATTTATAAAAAAATCTCTAAAATTGACTAAAGATTCCTCTTAACATGAGGATATCCTCACAAAAACATTAACACATTTATATATATATATTCCATTAATTCAAAAAAAACACATAACTATGAACTTTATGTTATTTAGGCTGAAAAATTATCTCAATCCTCCAAAGTCCCATGCAGAACTGAATTAAAGAGAAAAACAACTAAATATAAGGGAATTACCTTAAAGTTGTAATGAGATGTTGTAATAAGATATGATCTGAGGGTATAGACCCATGATTGATATTGGTAAGGATCCCTTTGTGATCCTCATAACTTGACTATCTCACAAAAATTGTTTGATCTATCATGGGAACTCATATATTTTTATTGGATGACCCAGATATATGATTAATTAGAGGAATCACAACCCTACTAGTTGATCCATAAATAACCTGAATGGTTTAGTGTATGGTTGTGTGTCCATGAACATGGATGTGTGTGGAACATTTTTTAATTAGTCATATGAGAGAATATTTAAGTCATAAAATTGTTCATGTTGTAATTTGATTAGCTATTCAATAGTGAAATCACTATCCTATCTATTTTATACCCATTACATCATAATAATTATTACTTGATACATGGTAGTGTTCGTTGTCACCACTTGGATTTAGAGTTTCCCTTGATTTATTCATCTATTTTTTTTTCTGTACACTTTGAAATTTTTTTATTGACCCTTATTGAAATTTTTATATAATGTGAATATTCTCAACAATTAATTATTATATTACCATATATTTTAAAATATTTTTAATTTAATTTTAAGAAAACGGTATGTTTCTCAATGGTGAAATGGCATGTTTTAGATGTTAAATTTGATAAATTACTTATAAATGTTTTAAACCATATTTTAAACAAATAATCACAGTCTATTATTTTTAATCCTGATTAATCATATTTTAATTACTTGATAAAGTATCTAAATAGAATATTTTGGTGGAATCCTACAGGGAACTTTTGAACTCACCATGATATACCATTTTCTATTTACAACCATTTATCATTTTATGGAAGGTGATTATGATCTCAGCATCCATTGTATCTTCAATTTAGGGTGAGCATGGGAGGGTGAATTAGGATATGGTGGCTTGTCATGGACCTCCAACATATGGGTTTTTTGGAATATTTGTTTTATTTATAGCTTTGTTTCAACTCATTATATATCTTATGATTATATTGTAGAATGAATCTTATGATGTTTATATAATTTACCATTATTATTGGAATTGAAATAGGGAGAAATCATTCACAATGGTTATTTGTTGTTTGGAAGTTTATTTTAATCAACCTGTGGAGATCAGGAATTCTCTTATGGTAGTAGAGAATAATTTAAGATATTAATTTATATATAATCCTAGGTTGGATCATCACAATACCCATTTATCTCCTAGTAGTTATTTAATTTATGATGAAATGATGAACATTTTTTATATCTTTTCACAAATATTTATTATTTTCATTATTTTTGTGGTGGCTTTAGAATTATATATACCTCCATGGAATTTTATAATGACTATTATCTCATGAAATACTATTATAGGTAATCATAAGTAAAACCATTCCATTATTGGACTCTATCAACTATGTTTACGGTAATGGGGAGTAATCCCAAAAAAATATGGGACGTTTACCACAATGAGAGTGTTTTATATATGCCTTAACTACTAAAATTATTTACAATTCTTATGGTTATGGTATAATGTTATTTCATATTATTAGGATGATATCTATTGGGTTATGATTGATTGTTTATGATCCCACACTCTTATGACTCATGTTTATTATAAAAAATACATATGTCAGGGGTCTTCATTTATCTTTTTTAAATTTGGGTAATTTTTATCAATTGTTATGATTATGTTATTACACCAATATAACTATCATATGATCAATTGTGATTATTGATTTATATCTGAAAGGTTTACACTTAAAAAAGAACCTGAGATCACTTTATCTTGTGATTTTATTCCACTAGGGTCTGTAGAATGTTTTTATATAGAACATGTCTTAGAATGGAAATATTTTTGAAGATTGTTATGGGAGATATTTAATATTATTCCAAAAATATGTTTAATATGTATCTAGTATCCAAATACACTAAACATATAAATAGACAATGTCTAGTATTCTATATTTGAGTAATACGTTATTATATAATCATTGGATATAAACAATGACATTCTAAAGGGAAAACTAATTTTTTTAATTATAAAACATGAAACATAACTTAATTTCATATTATATTTGAAAACATAAATTACAATATACAATTTTCATTTAGAATACTATTACTCCCTATTTTGTATCCCTATATGTCAATCATAAATCATTTAATAAAATTCATGGGAAAGAAAACATAACAATGGTGTGAGATCCAAATCATAGTACGGTTATGCATACAATATAAGCTATCATTAATAGGTAATGCACCATCAATTTAGAATGGTTACTATCTGGAAAAATATTCTATTTAAAAAATAAATTATCTATGAAGAATAATATGGAAGGAATAAATCATGTCAAAATGTTCCCATTTACATAATCACATAATGATTATAATTATACATGGATATCATACCTAAAACAATAATCATATTAAAGTCAATAAATAATATCATAATTGTAAAATTCATAATTTTATACATCATAAACATACAATAAAGGCATTATATGAATATAAATAACACAAATTGGTATGGGTATTTCCAAATAACTAAACTATTATTACTCATTAGACCAACTAATAAATAAAGGAGCAATAGAGGATTCCACCTTACACTTACTAACTCTAAGGCCTTCCTCATACTAATGATGTGAAACATAGTGAACAAATATATTCATATTGGAAGATATGAATAAAAATTTAAAATAATTTACCCAATTAAAAAACATAATACAAAACCATCTACAGTAATATAGAGAATTTTATCAAAATATAATATCCCCAGAAAATAATAATATTCATCAAATACTTTTAACATATATTAATATTTTTTATTAAGATATATTTAAAACTTCATGAGGAAAATATCTTTTCCACATTGAAATCACTTATTTAATGTCTAAAATAAATCCAAAAATATAATGAAATAATTTTATTTGATATAAACCATGTAAAATATTAAAATATTATTCAATACATTGTGTTGTTAGGATTATGAGTAATTAATTACATTCCAAGTACGTTAAAATACAATCATTTCACAATGATGTAAAATGATAAGAATTACCTCATTCAGAAAAATTTATGAATATTCATTTAAATAAAATTTACAGAGATTAAATAATATGTAAACAGAAATTTATTTAATCATTTTATTATATTAATAAATTCATTTGATATATTTTTAGGAAAACAATTGACATACAATATAAATCATCCTTTCTGGGTAGGAAAACAACATCATTTTTCCCTGAAATATATATTTTTGTATCTTCTATGCCTAAAGAGACAAAATTGAATTGTAATATTGACATTTATATGAGTGTCCATATGATAAGTTAATATATTGGTTTTAATATAGAAATATGTAATAATTATTTTAGTATAGACATAATCATAAATAGTTTGGAATAATAATGAGATTATGAAATAAACCCTTTCCTCAGGTCTGAATTCATTCAAATACATATAAAATTACATCAAAATAATTATATATTAAATATAAATCTATTAAAGTTCCATTTTAATATATTTAATACATTATATTATTTAACTATAATATTTTATGACCTTTTTATTAACAATTCATTGTCAATATAACTATTCTGGTTAATAACTACATCGATATTCATGTATTTTTTAGATCGATAGATTAATGACATATAATTTTATCATGGTTCCATAATATTAATAATTTTATTAATTTTTTTAAAATTATATATTTTAATAATATTTTTATTTAGAGCCATTTATAAATGTTATATATTTGAAAATGAGTAACACCATTAATAGAAACAATAAGAAGTATGTAAGAATGATGTTTTTATTTTTTTAGAAATGTAATGAATGAAAGGTAAATAATAAATATAAATTATAGAAAAATTATTATATTGTATATGTTATATATATTCATAAAATGGATCTATGTTACCATCCATGTAAAAAAATAAAAACAAATCACATTACTCTGTGTCGGTGGTAATCTACATGTATGCACAAGCAACATAATCAGTTTCAACTGGATTTGATGTTTTGAAGGTAGATGTGATATAATAATTATATAAGTATAATTATGCAATATATATTCTATATATCCATTAAAGAAACATTATATCCAGTAGTTAAATGTGGTGACAGAAAATGAATTAAATCACTTCACGAGGAGATAGTCCACTATACAATCAATCCCCAGTTTCATTTCCCATTTGATTGAACATGAGAATAATAAAGTTTATTAAAAAAATATAATTACATGTAATTAATTTTTTTACTATTTATATTATATTTGAATTATTTATATATGATTTAAGGTGGTTAGAGAATAAGTAAAAAAAGAGATGGCTTAATGATGTCATTTACCTTTTCTAATATAAACATTTTTTAATTATCCTACTAAAGATCATAGGGATGATCTTATATAAGATTAATATGATGTAGTGTTTGTATAAGGATTTTCGAGAGAGATGTATGTAGGCTCTGGTAGATTTAAATGGATTAATAAAGGAAAATAAGAGAGGGGATGTGGAACCCTTTTATAATTTAGGAGGAATGGGATTCTAGATAATCGTAAAAAATATTCTATATTGGGCAGTCAATCACGACTCAAGTGAATATTTAATTGAAAAATAATATATTAGGGGGAATATATGGTAATAAAAAAACTCTACTAATATTAATTAATCATTTATTAGATAGGAATTTATGTTAAACACTAAGTGTACCCACTTTTCCTACAATTGTTTCCACCATAGTAAGATGTTTTAGTTTTTCATTGGTAAATTATCCATTATTATAAAACATAAATTTCTCACTATTATATAATTAGTAAAAAATTATTCTATATAGAAAATCGAATTATTCAAATAAATTATTATGTATAATTAAAATTTTCTTTAATAGATGCTCATGTAATGCACAAAACCTATTTAAATAATAAACATGATACTTAATTTTTATTATTTTCACAATACATTAGGAAAAAAATAAATCAGCCTTATAAAATAATTTTAATCATTATTATTCCATATATTCAATAATTATTACCAAATTTATTTCACATAAGTGAATTAATTAATTAAAATTTATCCCACACGAGGGTGGAAAATACAGTTTTCAAAAAGAGATGTTATCTTAAAGAAAAACATTTTTCTGGAGACTATCAACATAAAATTGGTATTTAATTAGAGTAATATTAACTTAATAGAAATAATGTTACATTAAAATTATTTTTAAAACTAAATAGATATTGGAAAATAATTTAAACAAAGAGCCAATTTTCTATAAAAATTAGAATTTTTTCAAGTTCAATTTAAAAAACAATATTTTCATAAAATTATAAATAATTTTTTCAAAAATATTTTGAAAAATTTATTTAAAAAATAAATTTCAATTTTAAAAATATATTTACTAATTAATTAAACAAAATATTGAATGGTTTTCACAAAAAGTTACAAATCTTTGTTTTGAAAATTAATTTTCTTAGACGAAAGATGTATATATTCTTATCTAATGATTAGATAAAAAATTAAATAAATGAAAAATCTTTACGTTCAAAATATATAAGTTATAAATATCACTAAAATAATAATTTAAATAGTTATTTGTTTGATTTATTAAGTTAGAAATACGTTATACACATAAAACAATTTCTGGAGAAAGTAGTTATCATAAATTTCAATGCTAGAAAACATTTATTCAAAATGATTTTATAACTAATGAATTTACTATATACCTATATAAACTACTTTATTTTCATATTTTAATTATTTCTATTAATGAAATCATATTTTAATTATTTTTATCAATGATATTAAATTAATTTAAAATGTAATATATTCTATTATTTAAGGGACTCACAATCCTTTCTCCATCAAAAGATTTTCGACCTTGAAATTTGCATAATTTAACTCATTAATATATTTTTTTATTTTTTCATCATATTTTCCATAGGTTCCCAAGCCTTCACAGAATAAAAATAATTTCTCCAATGTTCTGTTTCTACTGGGGTTGTTTGATTTAAAAACACAATTATCTAGTGTCCAAAATCATGATAATAACTTCATAGAAATATAGATTAGGTTCCAATTATGTCTTCTTTATGTGATCACATGTGTTGTATTTGGCACGTACTTCCTTAATAATAATATGTTGAAAACATCAAATACTCTAGAGATACTTGGTGGAATTTCCAAATATTATATGGTAGGTACGGTTCTTTACAGTATTGAAAAAGATCCAATGTTCATGGGGAATACAATCCCTTTCATATTAAACCTTATAACACTATTACATAGAGATAAATTTAAGAAAAAATTATCTCCCACTTAAATTCAATATATTTACTCTTATTGCCATCCTATATCTATTTAAATCATTCTTCTACTTTGATATGCGTTTTAATTGAATTTACCTTTCCCATTGTATCCTCTACATGTTCTATCCCGAATAAATTCCATTAACTAACATCATCGCAACAGATTATACTATTGAATTTCATTCATATAATACTTTATTCGACACCATCAGAAAACATGAATGAATGTTATTTTTTAGGAAGATAGTAAAAATGTTCAATATTCATTCAACAATTCTTGAAAGTTATTAAATCACGACCACACAATTTTTTATAATGTTTTAAAAGTCGTATTGAAATATACTTTGGTTCGAGGGTTATATCCCTTTCACAAATTATTACTATCTCAACCCTTGTATCCTAGAGATGGGGTATACATTATTAAACTAGAATAATATACAAATAATCACCTCCAAATGGATTTAATGGTTTATTAAACATTGTAAACTAGATGACTACATGAATCAGGTAATAATATTGAATTTATGAACTTCCACACATTTATTTTTGAGAATAAAATTATTCAATATAGAATATTCTTTTATATTAAATGTATAAAACGTCATGGATTTCTGAGAAAAGTATAAAAATATTGGTGTCATAAAATGCCTCAAAAGGGTAATTTACAATAGTAGTAATCAAGAATGAATAATAATAATCTATATAAAAATTTAAGTAACTGAACACACTTCCCATGTAAATAACATTACTATAGGAAAAAATAAGGAATAATCAATATGGAAAGGTAAATAACAAAGAACACATTCCATTTAAATAACATGAATAGATGAAAAGATAAGGATTAATCAATGGAATTGTAAATAAATGAATACCTCTACCATATAATCAATAATATGATAATAAAATTCATCAGTAGATAATTTCTATTTTCAAATATCTTATACAATAGTTAGAACTCAATAGAAGTACATTTCTAATTATTGATCATTATGTTTTCCATGCACATGATTCCTTTATCTACTAGACCTTTCAGAAGATGGTTTAAACATACGAGGTAAAACCAACTTAATTGAGTCTATCTAAATGATTCATCCCTTGAGACTACCAATACATCGATTGGATTTCTATAAATTGTCCCCAACCTATTTTAATCATTTATAAATCATTCCTAAAATATCAAATAATATATTTAATTCATAAAAAATGATATTTATCATAAAGTGCTCTTATTGAGTAAAGAATATTGAATTTCAAATATTTCACATGTTAATCAAATAACTTTCAAAGTAAATATGTTTTCATAAAAATAATACACAACTTAAGAAATAAGAATATCGTTGATAAATTATATTGATAATTATGGAAATTTTAATGTGTGATGACCACAATAATGTTAATATTTTAAGGGGAAGTTAATGACTTAAAAAATGATTCAACGAAGTTAATTTCAATACATTCCTTTAACAAAATAATACTAAACCATCAAGAAGAAGAATAAGGGAGGTACCAATTCAACATATACTCATTGAATTATGAATAAAGGAATTTCGTCATTGATAAATAAAAATAAGTTAAATTTATCTTTTAAACAAATTAGAGGAAAATAACTTTTTCATTTTTTAAAAAATACAAAATCCTTTTATTTTAAAATCACATTTAAAAAATCACTAAAAAGTAAATCATAAAATTTGAAAGGAAGATTCAATTTTATTATGGTCCAAATAGTTGATAATTATATATATTCTATAAATGATAAAGTTATGAAATTAATTTTTTATGTTCCTTATTTAAAAAATGACAAGATACTTTCTTAAGTATTTTTAGTAAAATGTAATATATATGTGTTTTAAAAAAAGTTTCCATTAATGAGTAAAAATGGGTAAAAATTTATTTAATATATCATTTTTAAAATGTTAAATTGTTTTTCAAAAACAATTTTTTAATAATTTTTTTTAGAATGTTGTTTTCTGAAGAAAGACAAATGGGAATTCAAATTTTTTTAAAAATAATTTTCCTATTATTTTATGTACCAAAGAATAAAAAAATGGTTCTATTACATGAATATATAATTAATAACAAAATTAGGTGGAAATTAATGGATTTAATAAATAAAGGTATTATTATACGTTTCAATTGAAATTCATAAATAAACAATCTCTATTAAAAAGATATTATAATGTAAACCCTTGATAAGTTCATAACACTAATTTGAGAATCAAATAATGAGTCAACTATTTGAATAAAGTATATATAAATATAAAAAAAAATTAAATACAACATATTGTATTTAATATTCATTATACACATAGTTATATAATATCAATAAGAACAATGAAGTAATATACCCCAATGAAAAAATTGAGATATTAAATTTGTTACATCAATAAGACTTTTATTTCAAAAATATAATATTGAAACATTTCAGATTTAAAAAAATATTAACTCAATAATGAATTAATTGTGATATTAAATTCTATGTGTGAGGTATATACTCAATATAAATGAATTTAGGTTCCTATTAGTGTAATATATTTTTAATGAATTGAATGTGGGATAAAAACCCTTACATCAGGATTTACTTTAGAGAAACATGATATATCTTACTGTATAATGGTTTTAATAATTATATTAACATATTACATAACCACATTAATAACTATAATATGATTTATGATTCGTTAATAACATATTATTTCCTATTTATTAATAAAATATCATTATTTTCGTTATTTCGAGTGTTAATTGCCTTATTTTCCAATGCATTTTTTTCATAAAAGATCAAATTGTTGAATATATTATATAGTAATATCATATAAATAATATTATTTATTCCATAATTGTAATATTTTAAATCAATTTTACTATTCAGGATCATCAAGAATTATGGTTACGGAAAATGATCTATGTAATGATCATGGAGATAGTATGCCATATGCACACATGAGTACCATTTCCATTTCATAGTGATAATTATAGAATTTAGTTATGTAATATTTTATATTTATATACTTATCATAATATGATATATAAAATAAAATATAAATATTTATCATCCATGTGTTTTTGTGATGAAAATATAGTCCCATCATTTTGTGAAGGTTGTAGTCCCCACACACATGAATTATGTAATCATCATTACCTAAGTGATAATAAATGAAAAAAAGATATATAATATATTTATCCATAATGGTAAATTGTAACGAATATTACAATTATTTTTCTTATATCACATATAATCATTTACATTATCTTTTAAACCTTCAATGTGAAGCGCTTGTGTAAGAGTAATCACGTCACTTCCCAAGGATGTAGTCCACTATCTAAATGGGTAACACTATCGTATCTCCAATGAAATTGAGGTAAATATATATATATATATATATATGTTTAATATATTGGATATATATGTAAAAATATGTTATAAATATTAAATATTTACATTATATAAAACATCATACCCTCCATTTATTAGTGGAAACAGAGAAACAAATGATGTTGGTTTGTGAAGTTGTATTCCACAATACACATGTATAATAAACCGTATCCCATTGTGTGGATGTGGTGATTATTTTAGGTCAAAGAATTATTTTAAAAATATCCCAGTATTCAGATGATTCTATGGATATTAAATCGTAATTTTTTAATAAAAATTTAAAGAGGTAGCAATGTATTAGTGATAAAGAGGTAACAATTGGTTTTTAAAAAAATTGATTCAACCATACCGTGTTTTTTCATTCCAAATGATTCCAAAATGGGAAATTATCAATCGAAAAAGAACTAAGGTATAAATAATTCAAGAAAATGGATCTTGAAAAAGTTTCTATGTAATTCATAAAAGTTATCTTCTTAGTTTAACCCCTAGTAAATCAATTTTTACATTAATCATGATAAATATATTTCACTACATTCATTATTAAATATTCTTAGAAATTACATGGTGTGTATTATAAATTACAATGTATCTTGATTCAAAATATTTAATCGAATTTCTTTTATTCAGTTCACCAAATTTGATGAATTATTTTATAATTAGTTCCACTTAAGTGACAAGAAATTAGATTCTTAAAGTTAAATTGTTTAAATTCTTACAATGTTTTTATATCAAAACCCAATATAAAAATACCTCCAATTAAGTAAATCAAAATAAATTATATAAAATTGATATAATTTTTCTTTATTAGAAATTAAAAATATAATTTAACATTATAAATATGTTAAAATAAAAATTAATTTTCAGTTTATGTTCAACATTATTTAATGTTAATAAAAACATGACATTTTTCAAATGAATAAAAAAAATTAACCATAAGATTATTTAAATATACATATTTGGAAAATAAATTTCATTTTTTCATATAAATTTTCTAAAACTTTTAAAAAAATTATGTATATATCCAATGTGCAATAAAATAAAATTATAGAAAAAAACATAGTTTCTCGGAATAAATTTCTTATTATTTTAAATGATTAATAATTTATTTCTAATAAATAAATAATTAATAAACCTTTATAAAATATATATTTTCATAACATGGTTTCTCGTATTCATTTTTTCCATTTTAATGGCTATGTTATAAAAATAATATTAAATAATAATACTAATAGTATATTATTATTTAGTAAAACTCAGTATTGCATATAATGCAAGATATCAAATAATATCATTGTTGTGTGTATCATAAGATATAAAAGAATATAAATATATTCTATAAGAAATATATTTTATATTCTTGGGGTGTTTTATAATTTTCTAATCTTGGTGTTTCAGGTCACATATCTTATTGAATAAAATTCTATTATTTTAGAATTTTTCGGTGTTATAGTCTCACAGCATTGACTAAATTATATCCACACAATTGAAAATTGATATCATTAATCTATGGACTGATAATTAAATATTCTTTTACTAGAAAACAAACATTATAAATTGTTTAATAAAAATCCTCTTTATATGAGAAAAAGTATGCATACAAGAAATATAGTATAAAACATAACTAATATTCTGAGTAGGAGAACAGATTTTGAAAATAAAGTCACTGAAATTGATGAAAGGTGTAAAAAATTATAAATAGTTATTGAGGTCCTTTATAACTATAAAATGAATGATGAATATAATTTTAGGGGACCAAAAACCATAAATTCATGATTATTTAAAAGAATATATGATTCATCTGATATAAATGTAATAGGATAAAATAACTACTTCAATATCCTTTTCAAATTTGTGGGGGATTATTTTACATTCTATGAACATATTGAAATATAATTAATTGTTACATTTATATTTCGTAAGTAAAATTCTATCTATTGGTTATGCTCTGTTCAATTGTGAATAAATCACTTACTCCTTGAATTGAATGTCCATATATGAAGTATATATTCATGAATCTCTAAAATTAACGTAAATAAATCATAAAATCCATAATATAATGATAATTAATTATGTTGATATTTAGTTATTATTTTGAAAAAATGGTTAGCACAAGTAACATGGTATACATAAATTAACATAAAGTGATGTAATCCATTGATCATTAAATAAATAACCAATGTTTAAAATATACAATTACATAAATTTTTAACCATATATACCTCCAA
Organism: Viscum album; assembly: GCA_963277665.1. Lineage (NCBI taxonomy): Eukaryota > Viridiplantae > Streptophyta > Magnoliopsida > Santalales > Viscaceae > Viscum > Viscum album. The sequence continues at coordinate 2,095,081,663 of OY728152.1, forward strand.
AAATATTATGATCACTATCATGGAAAATAATATCCTTGATTTTCCAAAATGAACATATCATCAGTCTACAATACAATATAAAATATCTCTTAATTATCATATATCAAACATGTTATAACCTTGATCTTGTTTACACATGAGTCATTGTAAAAACATGAATTACTATAAAACCATATTGAAAACAGTCATTCATTATTATTCATTAGGTAAAACATATATTATTTGATATATTCATAAAATCAGAAAACGTTGTAAATTCCACCAATAATAAGACAAACACTTTTTATAAGAAACATTAATCAATTGTATGATAGTCAGTACTATCTAATTTATTTTATACATATAATTTACCAAATTATCATAACATAATTACCTCACCATCAGGAACATATTATGGGTCCTCAACATGTGTTTTCTTAGATATTTACCATTCCACAGAATAATTTTTCATGGTACTAATTGACACATTCTGTCAAATCTGTTATGAAATAGAACTATAGTACAATGCATAATAATTCAAAGTAATTATAACTAGAATAATAATGTTCCAAATATGTAATAACATAAATAATTACACATTAAGTGTATCAATTGAATAAGTTAGACCATTATCCCTAAAATTCATCTAAGGTACATTTTATTATGCTTGATGCATTTGTTTACATAATAACTCATATCAATATAGTTGATTCATTTATCCTTAGAAAGTTATTTTATTCTATTGAAGTCAACAACATATTAGGAGTCCTCTACAAAATTGTTTAAAACACTCAGTCCTATCAAGAAAGTGCTTGGGTGTTTATTTCCATAATTATAACAAGTGGGAAAATTATTCTTTCTTATCTTCCCCTTATATATTTTGTTCATTTATCCTTTTTTATCTAATATGCATTCAAAGAAATGATACATTTAGAATTATTTTTTGGTATTTATAAAAAATATTCCCATTTCATCACATGATGAATGATATTGAGAGACCAACACCATTAAGATAATTGGCATAATCCCATCAAATAAGTAGTCAATCTGGAACTCATTGTTGTGTATGAAATATGTAGTATACCTACCTAACACAGTAATGGTATAACTATACTCAGCAAAAATTTATTCATTGTATTTAAATTACAACTGAATCATTCTCTTCATTTTGGTTTATTGATCATTGGGGGAATATTTTTTTGAATAATGTACCATTTAAATAATTCTATTCAATGATTTATATTTCACCTTCCTCCCTAGTATTATGGATCAGTGTAGATTGATGAATGGAATCACCTTTGAGATAAAATACTTCAAGTGTAAAAATATTTCTTTTACCACAACCCAATGACATAACAATATTACCCAATGAAATTGTCCATTTTTTAGATACCATAAGTTTATTTGTCTGACAAAATTATGTGGGATTTGGTTACACAAACCTATCTAACACAGGAGAATATGGATGTGTAATAGGTCTTTCTTTAATAGGAAATGTTATCTTTCATTACCTAATAGTGTTTCCCTAATAAATACATAACTTACATAGTCCTAATTAAATTATGAATTCTAAATCATAATGTGTGATTGTAAATGTGGTGAAAATTAATTTTTTTGAATTTCTAGTATGAGGATCATTAAATTGGATTCCTTGAATAGTTATTTATTTTTAAATAATTCCAAGTGGATTGTAATGAAACTATTAACTATCCTATGCATATCCCCATGAGTGATAGACTAGTTATAGAGTAAGGCTCATTATCATGAAGTAGGTGAATATAATGTCTAACCTAATGTTCCCTTTTCAAATTTATTACTCAGAGGTACCTCTATGCCAAAACCATTTTAACATGTAGTATCAAGAAATATGATGTATTTCAAGGTAAAAAGAGATAATCTCAACCTTACGAAAATGTTACAATGATCTTATATACTTATCCTCAATGGTTTATTTTAGGTTTATGTTCCCTAATCATTGTATTCTTAAATCTAGTTCATGTGGTTTCTAATAATATTTTTACGATACCAAATGTATAAACCCCAACACTAATAACCTAGAGGATTTTTCTGAAACATTACATTGGCATAAGATATATGAAATTACATTCTAAAAGGATGAATATTTAGTAGTATCGATAAAATATATACATACATGAATCTTGTATATCATTTGAATATAAAATTTACAGAACATATATTTTAAACAATAAGATTATTCCACTTATAATTTCATTGTATATAATGTATAGTACACTTCAAGGATTCCTAATAAAAGTAAAATAATAAATGTGATATTCAATTATCATTAAGTATGTAGTTTTTCTAATTGAGTCATTAATCTATAGAAATAATAATTATACAAAGGATAATGATTGAAAATACATGTTGTATAAATAACATGATATATGAAAAGGTATTGAATAATAAATATATAAATATAAATAATTGAAAATTGAAATTTAAAAAATCATACCTCATGAATTGACAAGGACAAATTAATGGCATGGAAAATAATGGAACACTTCTACCATATGTCAAATAATCTAAGAATAAAATTCATATAAAGATAATACCATTGTGAAAATATCCTGGATAATAATAATATATAAAACGAAAGAAACTATAAATTATATAACATCATTTTTTTTATCCATATGATAACTTTACCATCATGAGATATTAAATGATATTTTTTAACATATAGGATAAAAACCAAATTAAATAAGGCTAGAAAACTGATTAAACCCATCAGAATACCAATCTATTATGGAAATTTTATAAACACTATCAAACCAAATTCAGGATTTTACAAATAATTCATAATATATAAAATAACTAATTTAATTCATAATCAATATTCCTTATAATAATGTAACATTTTTATTAAATAATATAGATATCCAAATATTTCCCCAGTTAAAAAAATAACATTAAAAGTAAATCTTCATATACATAAATGGTAAATGATTTATTTAATAAAAATATTATTGATATGTTAAATGGATAAATATGGAAAATTAAAATTCCAATTATCCTAGAAGATTGATTTTTCAAAGGGGGGACTATATGACTATAAAAATGAATCAAGGAGGTGAATTTTAATGAAAAACTTTTTTAAATGAATGTAAAACATCCCAAAAAATAATATGGGTCATATCAATACAACACATTCCAATTTGAGTAAGAATAAGTTTTTATTTTCATTTATGAATAGAAATACCTTAAAAAATATTTATAAAAAATCATTATGAAATTATTATTTTCATTTAAAAAGAATTAAAATCAATTATCATTAAAAATCACAATTAAAAACATTTTTTTTCCAGGATACAGTTATATATGAAAATTAAGATTCAAATAAATGATACTCATAATGGTGGGAAATTTATAACATTATATTAATTTTAAAAAGCACATTCCTTTTTCACTGTAAAAATCATTACGAAAATTCCTTATTGATAAAATAATAAAGAGATTCATTTCACATTTTAGGTAAAGGGAAAATGATATTAATTTTTTAAAATATAAAAATATTAATATAATTTTTCATTAATAGTGTATAAATGGGTAATTATCACATTGATAAATCATTTTAAAGGTAAAATACATTTTTATAACAATTTTAAAAGACCATATTTCGGAAGAAAAGAAATTTCTAATCGATGAGTGAAAAGAAGTCGAGATTGATGAAGAAATTTTTTCCAATTAGTTTAATTAAAAATAGTAAAAATATGTTACTAATACCTTAAATTTTCATGAATAATTTTTGGACAAGAAAAAGAAATGGATTTTAAAAAATGGTCAAATAATTTCATTCAATTGATAATTGTAAATAAAAAACCTCGATAAAAATTAGATTGTGAAGTAAGTCATTGAAAATATTATAATGTTGAAGTGAGAATAAAATAATAAATCTATGACTCGTATCATATATAAATTAAAAATAATAATTATAAATACTATATTAAAAATTAATTATACGCATAATCATAGAATATCAATGATAATGAAGAAGTAATATATCCCAATGAAAAACAACATGGCTGCAAAATTATTTACCAATTAGTAACTATTAATTTAAATCCTCATAGATGAATTAACGAAATATGAAATACATCATACCTTGATGATTTTAGAATTAAGGAAATTATATTTTAAAGGGGTTATATATATACCATATAAAATAAATATTGAGTATAATATTTAATTTAACTCAACATAATGAAATTGAGTCAAAATCTATTATATCACACTTGCCTATAGTTGAAAAATCATTATCCTTCAATATAGTTATTCTAGTAATGTTATTTAATTATTTAAGAACAGTATTACTATTTATAATATCACATATGATCCTTTTTATCATCTTATTTCTTGTTCCTTAATAATCATTCATTATTTACATTGTTTCGAGGAAAAATTGCATTGATTTCTCATGTATACTTCATCATGAATGATCCTATTCTTGTACATATTATATAGTTCTGTATTATTTATAATAATAATCATTACATAATTATCATATTTCACTTAAATTTTACTTTTAAAACTAGACATGAATGATGGTTTTGAAAAATTAAGTATGTTAAGATCATGGTAGCAGTTTGTCGTACATAAGCATTTATAACATTTCAATTATTCAAGGATAATTCTTTTAAAAAGATATTTAATATTTTTCATTTACATAATAATCATAATATCATATATATATACTAAAATATATATTTATATATAATATCTATGTTTTGTGTTGACGAAATGCGAGTCACATCCCTTCATAAAGGCTGTAATCCGCACATATAAGAACGATGTTATTATATTATCATGAGTTAAATGGAAAGAAATAAAAAGATATTATTTATAATTTTATAATTATATATATGTTATTAATATCATAATTAGGTAATTTATATCACATATATTCAATAAATATTTCTTTAACACTTCAATGTGAAGCATTTTTTAATGATGAATGACATCTCTTTGTGACGTGATAGAATTTGATACACACGAGCAATGTTATCATATTTACTATGGAATGGAATGTAAAAAAGATATAACAATTATAGTTTCTGCATAGGTTTATACTGATATAAATGATATATATATATAATTTATATAAATCAATATAAATATCTTTGAGAGGTGAAAATGGTATAACGAAGGCATTACTTCAGGAGGCGATTTACCACCATATACCTTAAATATGATTTCATAATCCATTTTATTTTTGCAGAGATGATTTTATGTAATGTAATTATTATAAAAAATTACCATATATTTAATACAATGAGGTTATTATATCAATATTGTTTAATAAAAATTATAGGAGGTTGTTAAAGAATTAAAATATATATCCTCATTTATAAAATATGCCACTAACATCACAAAAATTTATAATTATTAGTGAAAAAAACCATTGACTGCTAGAGAGAAATTAATAGGCAAAGGATTTAATTCTTTCTTCTAGAAGCAATGATGAAGGGGAATGTACAGAGTGCATTAACAACACACTACAACACCAAAAAATCACAAATTCATTAAAATCAAGAACCAATATAGAACTTAAATGAAATAAATTATACAAAAAAACTAGAAACCCACATTATTGATATATAAAACATAGAGTTATACAATTATATAAAAAAATTTCAACATATATTCAAAAACATAAATGTTCATTTTCTTTTTTATCATAATCTTAGATCATGCTATTTCTTAAAAAACCACCCACGATTGAGAGAAATAACACACCTATATAAGAAAACAATTCTTAGGTTATTAATAATATAATGAAATAAATTAAGAAAAGTTATAATATTGAAATAAACGTTGTGTCATAATTGACAAATTGTGTATTAGATTGACTTTTGGTTGATCTTTACACACCACACCATTTTTCTTCATCTATAAGAAATATCTATGTGACAATTAGTTAAATACGTGTATCATAAAAATAGAAGGAATTTAATTATGTAATAATATATATAATAATGAGAAAATTTTACAAGCTTGTTTTCATGGTTTTTTAGATGTGATGTGCATTTTAAAATAAAATGACAATTATATATTAATAAGATGAACATTGATTTATACGAGTTACTATTTGCATAATATTCTGGTGATACTGATTCCAAAAAATACCAAATGAATTATGGAATGATTTTCTAATGTACTAATCAATCTTAATACAATTTCTCATTTTTCAAGCAAATCACATATCTTTTTAAAAAATGTCATTTTAAACTAAAAACACTCAACTTTTGTCATAATTTTAATATTATGTTTTAGTTTGATATGAGACTAGTTTTTATATGTTGTAAATAAAAAATAAATAACTATTAGAAAATATAATGACGATTTGAGTGCATTTTCATTGTTCTCATTGAGTGATACTTTTTGAAATAAAATGTCATATAGAAAAATAACAAACACATGTATTAATAGTAGGAAAATCATTCATTTTATTGATGTCAAGATAATTCCTAAATGTCAAAAATTAATTTACCATTATTTACCTCAAGTATCAAAACAATATGAATGTTTTTTTATCAGTTTTTATTTTTTTGGTTTTTTTAAAAAAAATTATGTTTATTTTAAATATAAAGTCCCATATGGATTCATAGTGGTCATACCACAAATTGTATTAAGGTAATTATAATTTCTACATGTATTAGATGACTTATGAATCAATCTCATAATTTTTCAAAAAATTCTCATTTTTTCTTAGTTTTGATAATATCACATTTATTTTCTTTTTAAATGCCTTTTTTAACTAGAAACACCCACATTGCATCATGCTGGTAATATCATGTGTTAGATTAAGTGAATCAAATTCCCACACATTAAAAATTTAATATGAATTTTTTTACTAATTTAATAAATCAATCTATGAAAATATTCTCTGTTTTCAATGATTAATACTTTTCAAATTAAAAAGTTGGTTTTAAACTGATATCAAACACATTATGGCATACCAGGACCATTGTTTATCATATTGAGGTAATGCTAATTCCTAAACATAAAAAATGACTTATGGAACATTTTTATAAATATCAAAACAATCCAAATGAATTTTATTGTTCCAATTATATATAATGTATTTTTATTAGAATTAATGTCAATTTTAAATAAAAAGACCCATGGATTCATACTGGTCACATTGTGTTTCAGATTGAAGTTCATATAATTTTTACACATCTCAAGTGACATATGGATAGTTTTCAAAAAATATGAAAACAATCCAAAACTGTTTTCTTGGATTTGAGTATTCCACATTTCTTTTTTAATAAATTTCTATTTTAAATTTTAATCAAATACTCTGAGTCATACCGATCACATCATGTGTTAGTTTGACATTGTCACAGACGCCTTTTTTTTAATTATTTATTTTATTATTTTCATTGGGCATCGATATGTTCGGGTTCAATCCAAAATTAAAAATTTTGGGTTCTTATTTAAAAATGATCATTTTGGCCTTGAAAGAATTCACTTCCCCATGGTCGAAGCCACACGACCTCTCCTAGGTCACCGCGTAGTCTCACCCGGATTATTGCACGACCTACCAGATGTTTAAGGTAGATAAATATAATTTAATGAATAAAAAAATTAAATAAATAATAAGAGTGATAAAATTTAATGAGTTCTTTTAATGATTATAATAATATTATTATTTGAGGACATTATTATTTTTATTATCATTATTATTATTATTATTATTGTCACAACTTTTCATTTTATTTTATTATTATCAATTATTTATTATTATTATTATTATTAAAATATTAGTTAATAATTTAATTTGTTTTATACTTTCAAATTATGGTGATAACTATGAATTATTAACTCATCATTATTGTTATAACACAAACACACACACACACACACACACAGATATATATATATATATATATATTAAGTGGCAGAAACTATATTTAGGTTTTATTTATTTCATTTTTATTGTCTTCTTCTTTTTTTCTCTCTTGTTTTTCTCTCTTATTTTTTTCCTTCCACCCCTCTTCCTCTCCATGCTCTAACCTATCGCACTATACTAACACTAGCGCCGTATACCACCCTGCTTTTCAGCCAAACCCACCTCACGTCGGACCACCCACCTGACCACCCTTCTTATGTCATGCCTCTAGCTCTTCCGTCGAACCCACCTTGCACCACACCTCCCTCCCGGATAGTATTATTGCATCATGCCCCCTGGATCATACACCGAACCCACCTTGCGTCACTCCCTCTCCCCCCCCCTCATCCAGCACTGTCATCACACCCATGCTCCCCAGAAATCCTTCTTCACTCCCCTGCTCTAGGAAACCCATGCCACACCCCTACTCTTAGCCAACAGCCATGCTGGTTCTAGATTCTTCACTGGTGCCTCTCCCTTCTTCCATGTATAGAACACCACATTGAACCCCCTTTCTATTTTTTCTTCTTCTTGGGTGTTCTTTTTTGTTTAGCGGATATGGGATAATTTATTGGTCATTTTTTAACTCTAGTTTTTGTTTAAATTCTTATTTTAGGATCAAATTCTGTCTGCATGTGGTGCGCATTTGCTGTGATTTGAGATTCACACAAGTTTTTGGGATTTCTTCTATCTAGTTAGGTGTCTTCATGCCATAGCATCATTAGATTAATTTAATATGTTTGATTGAATTTAATAATGTTTTATTTGGAGTAATTATTTGATGTGTTTTGTGTTTTTGAAATGTTTTGTGGTTAAATGTTGAAATCAGTTCTCTAATATATAGATTGGTTATGATTTGGTGTCTGCTTTGATGTAATGTTTTTCAAAATGGGTTTTAGGAGTTAATTGGGTGGTGCAAAAAAGTCCTCAAAAATATTTTTGACATGCAGAAGTGATATTTAGTCAAACCTTTATATGAGTCATATTATTAGATTTCATGGAAACATACAATTAATTATTTTATGTGTGAAAAATATGATTTATTAATATTTTAATATGTATTTTTGTTAGAAATTTATTTTTTGTATTAAATATTTGGTTGTGTGTCATGCAGATCATATTTTAGTGTTTTTTAAATGGTTTTTGTGTCCTAACATAATGGTGCGAAATATTTTCTAAATAATTTATGGTGTGAGTGTATAAAAGAGTGCTTTAAAGGAAACTATATTATTAATTTTGTAATGTTGAATTTATTGTGCTCTTTTTTATTTAATTTTCCAAAAGTTTGATTGGCCGAAAACATGTTTTGGAACATTTTGGCTATACATTTAGTTTTAAAGTGATGTCTGGTCATGATATCAAGTGCATTTTTGGTGTAAACGGTCATGTGTTAATCATAAATGTTTTATAAACTATTTACTCTAATTTATTTAATTAAATGTGATGTGCGTATGTGGTGTTGGATAGTCTTAAAAATGAGTTGAATTTTATGTGTCCTTATTGTGTGAAAAGTAGGTATCTTTCATGTCCAAAACTTGATGTGCCAATAATGAATGATTTGTTAGGATAAATAATTTATTATGTCGTTCATGTGATGTGATTTTAGAATTGAAATGTTTTTGGTATGAATTTGGTCTAAAAGGGGTATCTCGGACAAGTCTTTGGGTGTAAAGATTGGTGGTGCCATTGGAAATTGTTTTGAAAACATTTTTTTATGAACTATTTAATTGAAAAAGTAGTGGAATGAATGTTTATCAAATGATTAGGTATTTGTTTGTTTTTAGTGGGTTTTGGGTGTGAACGTGGTGGTACACTATGTGTACTTTGTTTGTCTTGAAATGTCAGTGTAAATGTGTTTTGTTAGTGATTTGTGAATGTGAAATTTGTTTGAGCAGAAAAGAGATACCCATGAACTTAGGTGGGTAGATTAGGACAAGTACGCTAGATGACACGTGAGTGGTTCATCCTTGTATCATCTGGAATAGTTGATGTTACATCACTCACTAATGTTTTTTTGATATTTGGAGACTAATAGGTTATGGATGTATTTCCCAACTAATGTCCTATGCATAAGAGTGTTGATTATTGTGGTTCATATGCCACGTTTACACCAAGGTATGATGTCTCTAACACAACACATATACTAGCTCCATTAGGGGATTTTACCCATAGTGATCTACTATTCATTACATGGTGCCTTTCTTCGGCATTCAGAAGACCATTTGAGTATGTGCAAGTTGTTTATGAATTTTATCTTCCATTTTAATGTAGTATTTTTTAAATGGTTTTTATTCCATTTTTTATTTATTTTTTACTTCCTTCTTTTAAATGTTTTCATTAAAGGACCTTTAAAGGTATGGTTTTAAATAAGCATGTTAAATTATCTTTTTGTGTTTTGGCATGGAACATTTTCATTGGGTGACGTCCTACTGGGCTCTTGTATCACACCCAACATACACCTTTGGGTGTATATAGATCTTGTTCTTTAGGTATTTTAGGTTAGGGAATCAAGCTTAGTGAGGGTGGTTCAGGTTGTCAATAGTTTTCTTGTGCAGCTCTGAAAATGGTGGGTTGAGGAGGTGGCTCCTCCTATTTCCTGAAGGTGTGAATGGATCTGTTACTTTTATTTTCATTTTTCTCTTTATATAGTTTTGGGTTGAATTGAAAATGTTATGTTTGATCCAAAGATAAGGGATTGTTTGGATATCAATTTTCAATTTTATATTACCTATTTGTTGGTTTTTTTGTGTTTACTATTTCAGTAAAATTATTCCCATGTATTTTTATATACCCAGGAACTTATAACAGCTCATCGAGATCAGGAACGCAATTTGGTCCATTTTGTAGACCAAGTCAGAAGATAAACCGACCTGGTTCGTGACAAAATGGTATCAGTGGAGGTTTTTACACTTGGGTATTATTTTTTGGGATAGAGTCAGGGTGTCAGAACTTGACATTCTGGCTACAAGAAAGGTTCTTGGCCAGCACACATCATGGAGGGACTCGACTTAACAGAGTAATTTGTGGTCATTCTGAGTCGTTGGTCTTTGTGATAAATCTTGTTCAGCAGAAAAGAAAAGGGAGTAGGGTCAGTTATCCCAGTGAGCTCACATGGTCTGGAAATCAATATCAATTAGGGGATGCTGTCATAGAATACTCTTTGTGGTGGTGTTCTGATTGGTGTATGGTCCCCAACCATATGCCTCAGTCACCCACCGACACTAGTCTTCTCTTTCATTGTGCCTCATCTCTTTGTTTTGGATTCATGGAAATATGGTTTTTAAGTAAAAATTATTTAGTGTTTTAATAATCAGTGGGTATGTGGTGTGTATTTGTATTTTGTAAATGTTGGATGTGAGGCGTTTCGAGTTGAGAATCCTTTTTGACTAATTTGTGTCTTGAGTTTGAATTCATATCTGAATGTTGGTGGGAAATCATGTGGTTAGTCGATTTTTTTGAAAAGTTATTTATGAATCCCTTACAGTGGTTACCTCTACACGTTTAGTGTTATCTTATGGTATGTCTTGACCATTTGAAGAGTTTTATTGGGACAATGGTTATCTATATTGATTGTTGTATGCCCCCGTAAATCATTAACAAACGATTGAAGTGAGGCCATAGTTAATTCACCATTGGTTGGACCTCCGAATGATTAATATAAGGAATCTCCCCTTTTAGTGATAGTGCTATGTTTTTCCTTATCATATTCAGTTAAGTGGATCCTCTTGCAGTGCAGTGAGAGATACGAATGGAGTATAAGTGTAACACCCCAAGCTTCTACGGTACGCTTCTCTTTGAATAATGCGATAGCGTATGTTGTACGCAACACCGAGTTCTAACAACCAATCAAACTAGCCGTTATGAATTGTAATACCTGCTTTTTAAAATTATATATATTTTATATTTCAAAATGGACTTCATTTTTGGATTCTGAATATCTAATTTAGCCTATGGTGAAATTTTGGTACTTTTCGGATAACTTTCATATTTTGATGAATAGTGAAAATTACTAAATTTTAATTAAAAACAACTTTTTTAATAAAAATAATTACTAGTGAAAAATTATGAATTTTAGTAGTTTTAAAGTATATTTAGAATATATTTTTACCATTTAATATAATCTTGGTCATTGGACATAATTTTACAATTAAACCGAACATAAACAAGTGTCAATCTTTTGATAGTTATTATCTCTTAAAAACACGCTTTTTGTTTTGACAACGGGAATTAATTTTAAATTAATTTCTGCCACTTCTGTGTTTTGAATTTAGGAAAATGGATTCCATATTTGGAATCAGGATGTTCAAATTGTGTAAATAGGTAACTTTTATTTTTAGACATTTTGAATAATTACTGCGGTAAATATTTTATTTACCATGGTTAAGGGTAAATCCGGTAAATAAGGGTTAAAAAATAATATTATAATAATACTAAATTACCCTAAAAAGTGTCATAGACTTATTGGTTGATACATGTTAGACCATAGGCATCTTTGGGTCGATTTTGGGACCCCAAGGTGCCACTTGTAAGTGATAATGACACTTTATTTTAATTAAGTTAAAATGAATACAAAAATGACACAAGCATATAGCTTTTACAAAAACAATTGTTACATAGGGTTATATATGTTGGATTTTAGATTATAAATATTAATTATAAAGATAAAAATATTTCCTACATAATTATATTTTATTTATAATTTTTAGACATTAAATAATTTAATTTATTTATGACACAATGATGATGCATTAATTACTAAAATAGTGAAAAACTAAATTAATTGATATTATAAATACCCAAATAAATATAATATGAAACTTTTAATGAAATAAAATAATTTTCTAGGATAATATGGTATATTAGAATTGATTTTATTGACTTTGTTTGAAGTAATCAATCTGTTATGAGTTTCAAAAAAATCAACTATTGAATAGTGTCAAAATTGACATAAAAGAGTTCTTAAAACAAATATTATATTATTAATTGATATTAAATTCCTAAAAATCTAAGGTTCGGCCAAGAGACTTATATCATGATAGGTTCATCATTAATGGACCACTTGGGGGTCTCTTGGATGTATGTAGTACGTTTATTAACCATATTATATAAAAATACAAAGAGACATTGTAAAGTGAAACTAATTAACTTAGAGTTAATACTTAAAGATAAGGTTAATATAAGTACCCAAACCTATCAAAATTCTATTGGTTGAGTTTTTTTAGACCCATCCCCACCTTAACCTTTGAATAATAAACTTTTGATCCATTAGAAACCGAATATGAATTTATTATAAATTAATATTTCTAGCTTTTCCAAAGGTGCCCCTCACCCCTCTTATAAAATGGCACTCCTCCTTCTCAATTCTTCACACCTTCAACTCCTTTTGGTTCGGCCAAACACTGCCCCAATACTCTCCCAACATACCTCAATACAACCTAGGGGCCTTAGTTTGATCAGAAAGCCAACCTAAGGAGCCCTTTTGATCAAATCAAAAGGAAGAACCCGAAGAAGAGGTAATGATTTCACCACCCTTTTCTAAGTTCATTTCTTCTTCCACTTCTTCTTACTTTGTTGTCACCATTATAAAATAATAAATCCAGTATCATATATATACTGTGATTTTATTATAAATATTGTACAACCATATTCAGTATTCTATCCACCCTTTGAATAACATGTCACCATACGTGCGTACGTACGGCTTACCGTCTCCACGTCGTGGTGTAATGGTTATTCAGTATAATATTATTTGGATGGGTATAATAATGATGTGTAACTCATGTAAATAATAAATATAACATGTTAATGATTCTCTATATATGATATACCATCCATTTATATATTATTTTAATATCAAAAGAATGATATTGTCGCTCGTGCGTACGTACGGACTACCGACTCCATGAAGGCGATGAGATTCATTCTCCATCGTATATATTCAAGTATAATTATCATTTGATGATTTAAAAATGATGTTTAAGGACTTGATATCATTCTAGATATGAATAATATAAAACCTATCCTTTACAAACATGTCTTACGTAACAAAACATATAAATGAAAACAAGTAAGTTAACACCCGAAACAACGATAATACTAAGATATTATTATCAAATCAATATTAAAAGATCATATATGATATCATATTAATATATATGATTATTGTATAATTTAGTAACAATTATTTCACCATTATACAGGAGGTTAACCTACACCAACCATGGAAAAGTACAAGGTAAGGGTTATTTCACAATCTCTTCATTATCTGAGGTTGTTTATATGTAATAATCTACTGGGATCTCTTTATCATCCACATCCATGTTTCTTAAAAATGTATTTCAAAACATTTTTACTATTTACTAGAATATGAGTTAAAGTCATTTATACCCTTTTTGACTTTTATAAGTGGTTTATAAAGGAATCTTTCCATCGTTTTCAAAACAAGGTCCTTTTTAACCTTTTCGACAGAATTAAGGTAAGAATGTTTTTTTAACTTATACGGCGGGTGCGGCTATTTTCCGCCGTTATAAAATCTTCAAAGCTTCCCTTACAAGCTTATAAGAATATTTTCAAAGAAAATGTTTTATTTTATATGGATCTTAAATGATTTCAAAATAAAAGGAGATATTTCGTTAAAAAGAATTTTGATTTCATCTATGTCAACATCCTTTGATGGATTTTATGATTATTTGAAGTTGATTTATTATGATACAAAACTTCTATATTTTATTGAATGTTTTGTGATATGTTTGACTATGGATGTGCTATTTTTATACCATTCATAATTTATAGTGAAAGTATTGACATTTCGTATGCTAGTTTTAATACGAATGTTTATGTTATGTTTACACCTTTTCATATGGGAATGCATTGGACTTAATATGTGACGGGTGGAGCCCGCTATAACTTCTCTATGCATCGGTAGGTCTCATGAGACAAACTAGTGTCTTGGCACAAGGCCTTGAAAAAATCTTATTTGTAGTCTTGGCACGAGACCTTGGCTATGTGGTTATGATAGTCTGGAATTATGCATTCCATCATTATGAAAGTGGTTATTGATTTTGCATGTGATTATTCGATTAGTAGAATAACCATGTGAATAAGTAAATGGCATTATTTCATTTTATTTATGCCATACTATGTTAAATGTTCAAGTTTAAAAGGCATTTGTTTTAGTTATACATTGCCTTAAATGTTTATTCTTATTTATGAAAGTTTCTGCTATATTGTTATCCTTACTGGGCATTTGAGCTCACCCCTTTTCTCTGTTTTATTCTTCCCAGAAAGTGAAGAAGTAAATTATGAATGACCTGCAGGGATATTATGTGGGGATATGAGTGTCGATTATGGAGACAATATGTTGTTGTAGTAGTTTTTCATTTTATGATGTAATGTAATACTTATGAATATATCTAGTGTTTCCAAGACTACTAATCCAATCGGTCTTTCGAGATTTGATCATTCTTGTGATCATGCCAATGTTATGTAATAATGCACCGACTCTGGGTAACTGGGGTCGGGGCGTTATAGTTGGTATCAAAGGAAGTTTAGTACAAACCATGGAAGCTAGATTTAGATAAACTCTGATTAGAGCAAGTAGACCTAAGATGAACTTTGAGGATTAGTATAGAAGAACTTCCTAGAATTTTGGTATTGTAGATATTCTGTGAGTTTTCCGAGCAATACATCCCTGTCTGGATACGAGCAGGTAGAGGTGGCTCTGGCACAGATGTACCTAGGGGTAAAACCCGAAAACACCGCTTTGAGCTAGACTGGAACAGGAACTGGTGCACGACAACAGGCCTTGCTGCACTCTTGGTTACGACACTCCTGGGGGATATTCTTAGGATAACTCGCATTTTCTTTACAAATAATTTTGAAGGGATTATGAGTATATACTTATTCAAAGAAAACACTCTTATGATTATGGATTATATCCATAAATAGTTCAATTTATGTTAAGTGTTTTATAAGTATGGGATTATGTATTTTGATTCATAAACAGATCTAGTTTATGCCATTGTTTAGAAATGGCTCCTAGTGGAAGAAATGGAAACCGTATCAATGCACGCACTCCATGTAGGGATTTCCCTCCTCCTCAAGATAATTATAGTGGAGCAGGTGATGCAACTGGAGCCGATCGGCTAATCACCATACTGGGACAACTTACTTAGGTTATGAATAATAACCTTACCCGTATGGAGCACCCTGATCCACAGTGTGGAGGATCAATGTTAGATCGATTCATGAGGAAACAACCACCAACGTTCAATGGGAGTACAAATCCCTTAGTAGCTGAGAAATGGATAAATTCCCTAGAGAAAATATTTCAGGCTTTGGTGAGCCCCTGTTCTTTTTGTTAAAAAGAAAGATGGATCTATGAGGTTATGTATCGACTACAGGGAGATAAATGCTATAACGATAAAGAACAAGTACCCCTACCTCGTATTGATGATTTATTTGACCAACTGCATGGATCTCAATACTTTTCAAAGATTTACCTTCGATCTGGATACCATCAGTTGTGTGTGAAGAAGGAAGACATTCCAAAGACATCATTTCGAACCAGGTACGGGCATTACGAGTTTACTGTAATGCCGTTTGGATTGACTAATGCACCCTTTGTATCCATGGATCTGATGAATAGAGTTTTCAAGGAGTATCTCGATGAATTTTTGGTGGTATTTATTGATGATATCTTGGTATACTCCAAAACCTACGAAGATCATGAAAATCACTTGCGCATTATCTTGAAGACTCTGAGGAGGCATGAATTATATGGGAAGTTTAGCAAGTGTGAATTCTGGCTTCAGGAGATTTCTTTTCTTGGCCATATTGTCTCTAAATATGGAATCTCTGTTGATCCTACTAAGACCAAGGCAATCCAAGAATGGCCAGCACCTACGAGTATAACTGAGGTACGTAGTTTTATTGGTTTGGCAGGTTATTATCGACGTTTCGTCCAGAATTTTTCCTGATTGGCTAACCCATTAACGAAGCTCACACGTAAAGGGGTTAAATTTGTTTGGAAAAAAGAGTGTGAAGATTGTTTCGAAGAACTAAAGAGAGGATTAGTCAATGATCCTATATTGAATATACCATCGGGGAATGATGGGTTCGTTATTTATAGTGATGCATCGAAGAAAGGACTTGGTTGTGTCCTTATGCAGAATGATAGAGTTATTGCCTATGCATCACGACAGTTGAAAATTCTTGAACAAAACTATCCTACTCATGATCTCGAGTTAGCAGCTATGATCTTTGCTTTGAAGATATGGAGGCACTACCTCTATGGTGAAAAATGTGAGATTTATACTGATCACAAGAGTTTGAAGTGTATTTTCTCACAAAAAGAACTCAACATGAGGCAAAGGAGATGGCTTGAATTACTCAAGGATTATGATTGTACAATACACTACCACCCGGGGAAGGCAAACAAGGTGGAAGATGCTTTGAGTAGAAAAGACCATGGAGTTTTGAACAATATGAGAATTGAAAGGGATCCAATTTTCATGGATCTAGTGAAGATGGACATGGGAATAACCAGGGAAGGTGAAACATCAATGATTTTTCAAATGGTTGCCAAACCATTTTTACTAGAAAGGATTAAGTGTTCTCAGACCGATGATGAAGAATTCCAAAAGAAGATTAAAGCTGTGAATGATGGGAGATTGAGAGACTTTGTGTATGAAGATGGAATTTTGAAATTCGGGAAGAGACTTTGTGTTCTCGATTTACCTGATCTAAAAAGGGAATTTCTGGCTGATGCTCATAGTTCCAATTTCTCTATACACCCTGGGAGCACAAAAATGTATAGATATTTGAAGGAACATTTTTGGTGGGACAACATGAAGAGGGAGATTGCTGATTTTGTTTCAATATGTATGGTTTTTCAACAAGTGAAAGCTGGAAGGCAACAGCCTGGAGGAGTCATGCAACCTCTTCCCATACCGGAGTGGAAATGGGAAAATATTACGATGGACTTTGTCATGGGGCTACCAAAGACTCCTATAAGGAATGATGCAATATGGGTTATTGTTGATCGTCTTACCAAGTCAGCACATTTTCTTGCTATAAGAGAAGATCTACCCCTGGAATGTCTAGCAAGACTATATATTAATGATGTTTTGAGACTTCATGGAGTACCCTTATCGATTGTTTCTGATCGTGATCCCCATTTCACTTCAAGATTCTGGAAAAGTCATCAGAAATCCCTGGATACTGAACTTCATTTGAGCACTTCTTACCACCCTCAGATAGACGGACAATCAGAATAGACTATTCAGACCTTAGAAGACATGTTGAGATCTGGCTCACTTGATTTTCAGGGTATGTGGGATCAATATTTACCACTGGTAGAATTTTTCTATAACAATAGCTTCCATTCGAGTATTCAGATGGCACCATATGAAGCGTTATAAGGAAAGAGATGTCGTACACCAACCTGTTGGGATGACGTTGGTGAAAGAAAACTTGTAGGCCCAGAACTGATGGAGGAAACGGTGGAAAAGGTGAAAGTAATCCAAAATCACATCAAAGCAGCTCAAAGTAGGCAGAAGAGCTATGCCGATAATCGAAAGATTGATTTGGAATTTCAAGTCGGTGATCATGTTTTCCTGAAGGTATCTCCATGGAAGGGAGTCATACGTTTTGGTAAGAAAGGTAAATTGAGTCCTAGGTACATCGGACCCTTCGAAATTCTAGAGCGAATTGGGGTTGTAGCTTACCGATTGGCAATGCCGCCAAGTCTCTGTAAAGTTCACGATGTGTTCCACGTATCTCTATTGAGGAAATACATGCCTGACCCAACGCATGTACTCACCTATGAGTAATTAGAACTGGAACCTGATCTGTCTTATTGCGAAGAGCCCGTCAGGATTCTTGATACGAGAGAACAAGTACTGAGAAACCGGACGACGCGTCTGGTAAAAGTTTTGTGGAGAAACCATAAGATGGAAGAGGCAACGTGGGAACCCGAGGAACTTATGATGAAGAACCACCCGAGTCTTTTCATGCGATAGTATTCTACAAATTTCGAGGATGAAATTATTTGAAGGAGGGGAGAATGTAACACCCCAGGCTTCTACGGTACGCTTCTCTTTGAATAATGCGATAGCGTATGTTGTATGCAACACCGAGTTCTAACAACCAATCAAACTAGCCGTTATGAATAGTAATACATACATTTTAAAATTATATATATTTTATATTTCAAAATGGACTTCATTTTTGGATTCGGAATATTTAATTTAGCCTAAGGTGAAATTTTGGTACTTTTCGGATAACTTTAATATTTTGGTGAATAGTGAAAATTAATAAATTTTAATTAAAAACAACTTTTTTAATCAAAATAATTAATAGTGATAAATTATGAATTTTAGTAGTTTTAAAGTATATTTAGAATATATTTTTACCATTTAATATAATGTTGGTCATTGGAAATAATTTTACAATTAAACCGAACATAAACAAGTGTCAATCTTTTCATAGTTATTATCTCTTAAAAACACGCTTTTTGTTTTGACAGCGGGAATTAATTTTAAATTAATTTCTGCCACTTCTGTGTTTTGAATTTAGGAAAATGGATTCCATATTTGGAATCAGGATGTTCAAATTGTATAAATAGGTAACTTTTATTTTTAGACATTTTGAATAATTACTGCGGTAAATATTTTATTTACCATGGTTAAGGGTAAATCCGGTAAATAAGGGTTAACAAATAATATTATAATAATACTAAATTACCCTAAAACGTGTCATAGCCTTATTGGTTGATACATGTTCGACCATAGGCATCTTTGGGTCGATTTTGGGACCCCATGGTGCCACTTTTAAGTGATAATGACACTTTTTTTAATTAAGTTAAAATGAATACAAAAATGACACAAGCATATATCTTTTAGCAAAACAATTGTTACATAGGGTTATATATGTTGGATTTTAGATTATAAATATTCATTAGAAAGATAAAAATATTTCATACATAATTATATTTTATTTATAATTTTTAGACATTAATTAATTTATTTTATTTATGACACAATGATGATGCAGTAATTACTGAAATAGTGAAAAATTAAATTTATTTATATTATAAATACCAAAATAAATATAATATGAAACTTTTAATGAATTAAACTAATTTTATAGGATAATAAGATATATTAGGATTGATTTAATTGACTTTGTTAGAAGTAATCAATCTATTATGAGTTTCACAAAAATTAACTATTGAATATTGACAAAATTGACATAAAAGAGTTCTTAAAACAAATATTATATTATTAATTGATATTAAATTCCTAAAAATCTAAGGTTCGGCCAAGAGCCTTATATAATGATAGTTTCATCATTAATGGACCACTTGAGGGTCTCTTGGATGTATGTAATAAGTTTATTAACCATATTATATAAAAATACAAAGCGAAATCGTAAAAGTGAAACTAATTAACTTAGAGTTAATACTTAAAGATAAGGTTAATATAAGTACCCAAACCTGTCTAAATTATATTTGTTGAGTTGTTTTCGACCCATGCCCACCTTAACCTTTGAATAATCAACTTTTGATCCATTAGAAACCGAATATGAATTTATTATAAATTAATATTTCTAGCTTTTCCAAAGGTGCCCCTCACCCCTCTTATAAAAGGGAACTCCTCCTTCTCATTTCTTAACACCTTCAAAGCCTTTTGGTTCGGCCAAACTCTGCCCAAATACTCTCCCAACTTCCCTCACTAAAACCTAGGGGCCTTAGTTTGATCGGAAAGCCAACCTAAGGATCCCTTTTGATCAAATCAAAAGGAAGAACCCGAAGAAGAGGTAATGATTTCACCACCCTTTTCTAAGTTCATTTCTTCTTCCACTTCTTCTTCCTTTGTTGTTACCATTCTAAAATAATAAATCCAGTATCATATATATACTATGATGTTATTATAAATATGGTACAACCATATTCAGTATTCTATCCACCCTTTGAATAACATGTCATCATACGTGCGTACGTACGGCTTACCGTCTCCATGTGGTGGTGTAATTGTTATTCAATATAATATTATTTGGATGGGTATAATAATGATGTGTAACTCATGTAAATAATAAATATAACATGTTAAGGATTCTGTATATATGATATACCATCCATTTATATATTATTTTAATATCAAAAGAATGATATTGTCGCTCGTGCATACGTACGGACTACCGTCTCCACGAACGCGATGAGATTCATTCTCCATCGTATCCATTCAAGTATAATTATCATTTGATGATTTAAAAAATGATGTTTAAGGACTTGATATCATTCTGGATATGAATAATATAAAACCTATCATTTACAAACATGTCTTACGTAACAAAACATATAAAAGAAAACAAGTAAGTTAACACCCGAAACAACGATAATACTAAGATATTATTATCAAATCAATATTAAAAGATCATATATGATATCATATTAATATATATGATTCTTGTATAATTTAATAACAATTATTTCACCATTATACAGGAGGTTAACCTACCCCCACCAAGTAAAAGTACAAGGTAAGGGTTATTTCACAATCTCTTCATTATCCGAGGTTGTTTATATGTAATAATCTACTGGGATCTCTTTATCATCCACATCCATGTTTCTTAAAAATGTATTTGAAAACATTTTTACTATTTACTAGAATATGAGTTAAAGTCATTTATACCCTTTTTGACTTTTATAAGTGGTTTATAAAGGAATCTTTCCATCGTTTTCAAAACAAGTTCCTTTTTAACCTTTTCGACAGAATTAAGGTAAGAATGTTTTTTTAACTTAAACGGCGGGTGCGGCTATTTTCCGCCGTTATAAAATCTTCAAAGCTTACCTTACAAGCTTATAAAAATATTTTCAAAGAAAATGTTTTATTTTATATGGATCTTAAATGATTTCAAAATAAAAGGGGATATTTCTTTAAAAAGAATTTTGATTTCATCTATGTCAACATCCTTTGATGGATTTTAAGATTATTTCAAGTTGATTTATTATGATACAAAACTTTTATATTGTATTGAAGGTTTTGTGATATGTTTGACTGTGGATGTGCTATTTTTATACCATTCATAGTTTATAGTGAAAGTATTGACATTTCGTATGCTAGTATTAATACGAATGATTATGTTATGTTTAAACCTTTTCATATGGGAATGCATTGGACTTAATATGTGACGGGTGGAGCCCACTATAGCTTCTCGATGAATCGGTAGGTCTCATGAGACAAACTAGTGTCTTGTCACAAGGCCTTGACAATATCTTATTTGTAGTCTTGGCACGAGGCCTTGGCTATGTGGTTATGATAGTCTGGCATTATGCATTCCATCATTATGAAAGTGGTTATTGATTTTGCATGTGATTATTCGATTAGTAGAATAACCATGTGAATAAGTAAATGGAATTATTTCATTTTATTTATGCCATACTATGTTAAATGTTCATGTTTAAAAGGATTTTGTTTTAGTTATACATTGCCTTAAATGTTTATTCTTATTTATGAAAGTTTCCGCTATATTGTTATCCTTACTGGGAATTTGAGCTCACCCCTTTTCTATGTTTTATTATTCCCAGGAAGTGAAGAAGTAAATTATGAATGACCTGCAGGGATATTATGTGGGGTTATGAGTGTGGATTATGGAGACAATATGTTGTTGTAGTAGTTTTTCATTATATGATGTAATGTAAGACTTATGAATATATCTAGTGTTTCCAAGACTACTAAACCAATCAGTCTTTCGAGATTTAATCATTCTTGTGATCATGCCAATGTTATGTAATAATGCACCGACTCTGGGTAACTGGGGTCGGGGCGTTACATTAAGGGAATTTTGGTCTCCTTCAGTTCTCTGAGTCTTCAGGTAACAAGTTTGACACCGTAGTGTATGAAGGTCCCCCTGGAAACTGTAAAAGGAATTCCAGAGAGGAATGGTGATGATGTTTTGGAGTTATCATTGTTGAATGATAGTTTGAAATGCTCATATTTATTTTATCAGCCGCAAGGGTCATGTTTGATGATGTCTTGCAGCATGAGTTCCCATGATGAGAAGTGGTTGATTCTGTAGAACCCAATGAGAATCCTTGTTATCATTGGAGAGCATCCTCCTCTTAGGGGGTTCTAATTTATATGTTCAAGGGGGAGTGTTATTCATGCATCATTCATTATGTTTCTTAGTTAAGAATATGAGGTGATGCATGTGCATAATATAAACCTCTATTTGGGAGGTTGTGTCGTGAGTGTGTAGTTTGATGTCATGGTGTATTATGTTTGTTGTGGTTGTCACAATTCCTGTATGGTTTCCTATGGCACTAGGAAAAGGGGAAGCTACATTATGGAGTTTTCAATACCTTACTATGAGGCGGGAGATTCTTTAAACATCATAGCTCCAACTATAGGCCTCGGAGTGAAACTGGCATCTGGTAAGGAACCCCGAGTGTGTATGGGACCCCAACTATATTTCTGTCATCAGTAGAGTTCCCTTAAATGAATGTCATTTCACATATAAGGGGTAGTGAAATTCATTGGTATGTCAAAACATCATTAATGTTTTTTCCCAATTAGTACCTCATAGTGGAGAACCAAGTAAATTCTTATAGGATGGTTAATTTTCATATATTATTTTGATTTTGGGTTATATGGAAACCCATAAATTGTCGATATACTTCTCTCCAAAAAGAGAAAAGTATCCATTAATTTTTGGAAGTAAAAAATGGGAGCACATGCCAATTTCCCCCCTCTATAAGTTTATTGCGATATTGTGGTTACATAATTATTGAAAATTAGTAGTTAGATAAATCTGAGTATTTATACACATAAAAAATTGACATTCATCTTCGATACTATTGAAATATGGTTTTATAATGGTTTCATTCATGGTATAAATTCCATCATGTATATAAAGTTATTATTTTTTATAAATTATAATAATATCTACAAATCTATTTTTTAGGGAGATATGATATTTTGATACGCTATGTGTCAAATATATATTATCCTTATTTTGTGGTTTTCTCTTAATTAGAGCAAATAATTAATCATTAAGAGTAATCATATTTCCCAAAACATGGATTTGAGAGGATCCTAATTTCATTACCTAATGTTATTTTAATCATCCATATGTCATGACTATACATACTCTTTCATAGGAATTTTTTGAACATGTGTTATTTTTTTCAAATTATTTCATTATTTGTAGTTTACTTTGTCAAAAGTTTTGTTTTTAATGATGACATAGCTATTTTGCCATACCGTACAGTGGTACAAGGAATATATGTATACTAATGGAGCTAATTCAAGTATTCCAAAGAGTGATGAGGTTTAATCCTATTATTTTAGTGTAACAAATATTATTTAAATTAATTTTCCTTCCAAATAAACAATATTTATTGAATAGTTTTCTTTACATGGAACCCCAAGTCTAAAACAAACATGATATTTTATTCCTTTAAAACTTATATATTTTATTCATGGGTATGAATATTTTTTAAAATTTAATGAAATATTCATAAAATTCACCAAATAAATAAAAATTTATTGATTACTTATTATGAATTAATAACTCCATTTTTAGTGAAGTCCTTTTATTCTTAAAGAATATCATTTTATCAAAAATTGTTTTTATTTTCTTTTTGAGAAAAGAAAAAAATAATTTTAAAATAATTTTAGAAACAATATTTTTCATAATTATATCACTTTTCAAATTATTATATCAAAATTATCTTACAATTAATATTTTTCTCAGAAAAAAATTAAATTTCCAGTGAATAGCAAAAAAATAATGATATTATTGAAAAATATATTTTCCATTAATGTCTTAAAAAACATCCCAAGATTATAAATTTTATAAAAAAAGTCATTAGTTAATTTTTATTGATCATAATCCAATTAATTTACTTATAATCCAAATTATTCTATATTTTCATATTAATTAATTTTTATTCATTAGATGCATTTTTCTAGATAACAAATTTTCTATGATTTTTTTTGGGTTTATATTAACATAAATTTCATTAAAATGTATGGATTGAATCTTAAATACATTATTCCATATTTGGGACCATAATAATTAAAATTATACAATATTTTCATCTTAATTTTTGGTCTTTATGATTTATAACCGAGATAAAATTTATTTCTAGAATTATGGTTAAAATGATTTAGTGTGTGTTTTAGATTGGGATATATTGCTTAAAATGGATTAATATCATGTAAAAATCAAATTTTTTGTGTTTATTTTTATTATACATCATCATATCTACAATCATGATCCAATTTGGAGTCATATTTTCTTTAAAATACATTAATAAATTTTAATCTTTTTAAAAATTCCAAGAGTGTTCTCCTCTTCCATTAAGAAAACTGATTATCCTATATTCCTCATAATTTTATAACCCCTTATAATTATTATTACATATATTAATAATTACGTATCATCCATCCCCACATAATATAGGTCCTGGTTTGATCATAATAACATTTTTAAGGCTTAAGATGTATGAAATAGGAGGATTACCAACGAAGATTTATAACTATTATCTAAGTATTTTTTATTATATGAAGTAAAAAATAAATTTTATCCCTTATAAAATAATTAATTAATACTATTAAATATTCTGAATTTTTTAATTTTTGTCAAGAAACCATTTCCACCTCATTTCCATAAAAAAAGTGAATGTATTGCTCAAATGTTTTTGTAGACTACTGCCTCCACAGAGCAATATCATTCATATTCCATCTCCATAAATAATGGTTGGTAATTATGATGGATTTTATTTTAATATATTATAATCATAACCAAAATATTGTTTTATAATTTTAATATCTTTCATAAATTGATACATTCCCATCTATTGTGAAATGATAACGTTATTCATGAGTTTGTGTGGACTAGCACTGCCAAAATATGACTTTATTCGTTCATAAATTTTTTATTAAATTGATGGTTATAAATATATATTTAATGTATATATATATATATTCTACTAATATAATAATGATTTTTCAATGTTAATCTACAATTTACCTTTATTTTTACCATCCATTTAAAAATGGAAACATTTCTCCAATATACATAAGGATAATAGTATCCAAAAAGTGATGTAATTTATAATTATTGACCAATATATATTAATGGATATTATAGTTTAAATAATACTAAATTTAATTATTATAATACAATTAATATTCTAGAGGGGATGGAACTACAATAAATATACATGGTCCTGAACTGCTCAATCGAAATTTTCAAGAACGAAGTTCTCACCTGGAAAAGATATTTTTATAAATAATTATTAATAATAGGATGATATGATTTTATATATATATAAAATATTTAAATATATTTTTTATTATTGATATTCAATATATATATATATATGTAATAAATTTTTATTTATTATATAAGAGTATTGAACATATATGAAGCATGACAATAAGTCATCTAATGGAATTATGATACAATCTCATTTCATTTCAGGATTTTTTATCATAAATTTACATTGAGGGAAATTATATAGATCTTATCCTTTAAAAACATAATATTTTATTATCCTCTAATTATCCATGATTTTTTTGTAATAGATCTATTTTCCACTATTTCATACTTTAATTTTCCTAAAAATTATATTAGAGGACGGTCAGCCTTATTTCATCCATAGTCGATGAATATTACCTTTTATGTCCATATTCTATCTTTTTTATGGAAGTGCTTAACATTACTTGAATTTATATTAAATGAAATTTTCACCTCATTCAATTCATTTTCAAAGACAAAAAATAACAATTTTAGAGAATCATTTTCCTAAAAAACACATTTATATCATTTTACAAAATAGTGATAATAATTTTCTCATTTAATGTATTCATCATTAACTATTACTATAACTATCAAAAAAATTATTTTCATACAATATTAGATTGTTATATTCCTTGTTTTTTAAATTAAATTTTTTCCCAAATATTCTATTAATTTTTTCATTTTAAAATTGTGTATTTTCATCATGATATATTCTAGTGATCATTTAATTGTATTCTCCTCATTGAAAAATATACATTGTAATTTCATAGGATTCACTATGTACGTGATACAATTAAATCATCCTTATTATTTATTTACAAGTACGTTGTTTATCATGATGATATAATAATGATTCTAGTTTTCATTTCTTTGGTAAATTCCTTGAGTGTGATGATAAATGTTTTTAAAATATTGTAGAATATATTTGATTTTTTTTATGTGATGGGTGGGTCCGTTATAACTCTCTAATGAATTGATTAAAGATAGAAAACTCATGATAAACAATGTTGTCTGTGAACTTGATTTTATGTTTGAAATATTTCTTTTTCACATGATTTCTTGTCCATATTTATACATAAGTACCACATTTATGTACATAAATTTTTTGGGGGCCTAAAATCATGTATTTTTTTAATCAGATAACATTTAATTATTTACATATGTTCATAATATTACATGATTATTATTATTCCACATTTTTATGTTTAGGATTTTTCATTTAGGTACTATGATTCATTGTTTATGATTTAGTAATCTTATTATTTTTTAATAGTATTTTATAAATATTTATACCATGAATAATTATTAAATATATTTAATTGACTTGGTATGACTTTTTTATTTTAATTTTATGTTTTCAAACTCTTGTGCTCATATATACCATTAATTAATATGTTATAAATTTAACCTTATAAAACATATGATCTCATTATCTCTAACATTTATTTCCTTACATATTTATTTTATACTATCTTTCTGAAATGAATATATTTATAATAATATGAGGAATATTGTTATAGATATTGAAGGTCATTTATGAAATAACTAAATTTTGGGCCTAATCTCAAAAAAAACCAATTATTCATGATTTTATGGTGTGTGTAATTGGGGTTTTAATTAAATATATGTCTACTATTATTTAATATCTATATACGAAATTCAATAGTTGGATTCTTTATTATCGTAGGAGGGTTTAATTTTTTTTTGAAGATTACGATGAGAAAATTTTGGTGATATCCCTGGGGATAAAACTATGCATATGATCACATCCTAAAGTTTCATTAATGAGGATATTTTGTTTTCTAATAGAATGAATATCTCTATCTAGATAATAGAATGTGGATTTTGTGTTGGAATTGATTCACAAAGGTATTAAAAAATTTTATGTGGTAAATAAGGTATTAACTCAATCACTACTGGTGCAAGGTGAGTGTACCTAAGACTACACATCCAGATAGGCACTTCTAGTGGATAGTTCATTGTAAATTCCCTATTGTATTGGTGATCTATTAATAAATAATTGACTGGATTATATATGAGGATGGCCTATGTTAAACCTAATGTTTCATAGGTTGATTGTAACATTTCCTAATTTATGAAATCATAGGATTGAAATGCAATAATGTAATTATAGTAAAAATTAACATGATGTATTTTTGTTTAAAATAAGTTTTAATTTTAATAAATGGATATCACCTGATGGACATTAATGAATATTGAATGTGATGACTAATTAAATGATCATACTCGTGAACAACCTAATGGATTTGTATATTGGATTATATATCATGTTACTATATTCAATAAAATTTCCACAGCTATAGGTAGTAATATATACCTTGTTGATCTTCCAATTGTCTATAATAGGGAGAATATGTTTGTTAAATTTTTTCGATGATAACATACACACTATTTATATGGGTCATTTGATCAACTAGTTTCTGATCAATTTATCTTTACAATAGAAATAATATATTACATTCTATATTCCTGAAACATAGGTAAAGATGTCCCAGAAAATCTATATCTTTGAAGGTTTAAAAATAAACAGTGGATAGTTATCAATAACAAAAGTAATCTGAATTAAAAAAACACTATGTAATAAGAATATTTTGAGATATTTCTAATCAATAAAAACATATCCCATAAACTACCATCAAAAATGGAAAAAATATTATAGTGTTTATGCATAGTGATGATTAATCTCTCAATACATATGAACAAAATTTATTAATACATTATATTTACTCTTATAGATTAATCATCAACCCAAAAGAAACATTTTTAGATTATTTTTTGTCTTGAAACAATGTATTCTATATGTATTATCGATATGGTACTTTGAAACTCATGAATAAATGTTTTTTATGTGGTGTTAAAGAAGAAATAGAAACTAGAAAACCTCAATGTTCTACTAATATTGAAATGAATATATAGTTTCAAAGAATCTCTATTGGTATATCACAAGGATAGAAGAATAATTTTCCACGACATACATGAAAAATATAATGGAATGATAACTCATGAAATTTATTGAATGTAATAAGAAGATGATTCATGTGTGGGTGGCCAGACTAACAATAAAAATAATGTCAATGTGATGTAAAGAGGTCCATGAATGAAATTCAATGAGATAATTCACAATTGAATACACAAATAATATTATAGTTCCTGATATGCAAGGTTTTCATGGTATATGTTCCTAAATTCCCTAATCCAGGGGTTAATGAGAATAATAAGCCTCATCAGCAATAAATCTTAATGAATAAAATATTTATCTGAAGAAATCATTATTATAGATGTGGTTTATTAGAATATCATGATGAAATGAAAATTTATTATCCACTTTAGAACATACACCAACTTATTTGATTCTAGATCTATAAACAATTTTATTCAAGAGATATATTCTAAGTGAAACATGTTATGAACTCCTAAAATCCCTAAAAACATTAAAAAAAATAAAAAACATAAAAACAAAAAAGATCCATAAATCTATAAAAATAATAATAACATATAAAAGTATTTAAAACCATAAAAACCATAATGTTTCAATGCCAATGACTTTGATCATCTCCACATAAAATGCAATGACGTTCTCAATAGTTGTCATTTATTTATCCATTGAAAAACTTGCATCAAAATCTCTATATAGTTTTATTATTTAAAAGTAATTTTATAGATCCTTTTGAATATAATTGTGTGGAAATGGGATTCATGATTATCATATGATAATCCATCTAGTTGAATTTGATCGACCCTATTCATGATTTCTTTATATGGAGCCCATTTAATTTTTTGTCAAATGGATGAGACCATTGATAATTTGATCTAACCAATGATATACATTCATGGTGAGGATAAATACAAGAATATAATTGAATTGAATTTAATTATATGTGTTTTACTACATATTCACTAGGAATATTTATTAAATTTTTTCGAAGAGATAAAACATATATGATATGACTATTGTTTGGGATTATATTGATGTATTTCATGAGTAATTTTCTTGACTTCCACCATGTAATTAAGTTCAAATTAATATTGAATTAATATTTTTAATTAAACCCCTTTCAATGTTTCAATAGAGAATATCCAAAATTTAGTTTAGTTAATTGAATAATAAAAAATAACAGAATATTAAAAATGGATTTATTCAACACGGTAAATCTTCATGTTGTGAATTTTATTTTTATGATATCAAGAAATAAGGGTCAATTATTCCATGTGTTTATTATTTACAAATTAAAAGGATCACTGTCATGAAAAACTATCCATTACTATGTATTGAAAACTTTTTTGATAAAAAAGACACAAAACAATACTCTTCCATGATTGACCTTCCTTCTTGATATCATCAATCAAGGTTTAGTAAGAATGATATACTTGAGACAACCTTTCATATGAGGTAATGGAATTATTATTCATATTAATTTAATTTTTACTTACCAATTTTTTTTTAATAATTTTGTATTTAATGAATATAGTCATCATATATTAACTGCATTAGTTTTTGTTATCCTTAATAGAAGATATTATTATATATTTAATGTATAAGGAAGAGAATTAATAATATATGAGGATTTTGAAGAATCTTAAGTAGAAGGAAATTACCTATTCCAAATTTAACAAGTGTAAATATTAGTTACATAAATAATCTTTGTTGGGTCATTGAATTTCAGGTGAGGGTATATTAATGGTTTCATTAATGATCAATGTTGTTGAACAATGTCATTGAATTTCTAAAATGATAATGATATACACATTAAATGGTTTGGAAGTATATTACCAATGATTTGTGAGAAATTAATCATACTTATATAATTTTATAATTTTGTATGAATGGAAGGGATCCATGATCTATTTTATAGAAGATAATATAGAAAATATCATGGACATGAAATGAATGATGGTAAACAAACTTGTTCTTACATTACCCCACAGTGAAGAGGGGTTTTTAATATATATCATTACTTCAAAAAAAGTGAATAAGATGAATTCTCATGATGAATATTATGGTGATATCATATTCTTCACACTAATTTAAAATTGATGATACTAAATACCAAGATCAATATTATGAGTATAAAAATACCTATTTTTCATTAAAAATATCTATTAATTATATATATGATTAAATGGGTGATATATATAATGATCGTAAAATATTTAAGTATATACTCATGTTAAAATAATTGAATATGTACAAATGAAATTGGAATGTTTTGTCCAAATATTGTAAATTCTCATTAAATTACAATCTTAGGTGGGAAAATATTGAGGATGATGAGGAAAGGTAATATGCCATATCATTCATAGATGAATGGTTTGAAATATATCCATGATATGATTATTAAAGAACATATAGAGGATGTAAAAAACTAATATGGTTATAAATTTTATAGAGTTCATTCATTATTTTGATAGAGTGACACAGTTCTTAAAATAGGCATGTTTTCGAAGAATACAATACAAAAAGAATGATATTTTGGTTGAATCTCATAGTTCATCATTCTCTACTCACTAGGATGTAAAAACTTGTATAATGATATAAATGGGAATTTATTTTGGGGAAAAATGACATGAGATATTGTAGTGTTTTTATAATGATTCATTTTATTTTAATTTTTATATTTTGAGAGATATATGATGAATTGAACAGTAATGGTAACTCTCAAATGATGTTTAGTTTTAGGCTATTTAGCTACAACTGAGTGGTTGACCAATGCCATCTTGAAATTTAGTAAGTAATTTAAAACATCATATTAAAGGTATTTTAAAAAAATAGAATCACGTAAAACCAAAACATAATAAGATGATATTGATTATCATTTATGGAATTAGAATAAGTATGCTGTATGAAGTTTGGCATATGATTCCATTTTTTTGAAATGAGACTGAGAAAATGAAATGAGAATATATTTTTTCAGAAAATTATTTTTAGAAAGAATAATAAATCTATCTATACCTATTATCTAACTTATTAATCATTATCCTTAAAATTAACCTCTACTTAATTATGATCCTGTAATTGTTTAACCCCCAAACACTAAAATATGTAACATTACAACAAATATAAAATGAATTAAAACCCATATTAGCATCAAAATGTGATATTGTTTAAACCTTATTTGATTAATGTTACATGGATAAATCATATTAAATGGTAAATTAGGTAATTATACAATATTGAAATGGGGATGATATAGGTTTATTATTTATATTTTAACTCTTCAAATTTACCTTGTTTGGTTTTCTTTTACCATTTAATATTTTGTTATCACAATTCTCACATTACGTAGCCTCATGAGTTTTATATGAATTGATCAATTGAGTTCAAGAGAATAATTTTATTTTAAAAAATAAATGGATATATCATATTTGGTAAATTACAATATCTCATTTAATCAAAACAGATATTTGAAGAAGGTGACAATCTGATCATTTACTATGAATTGTTACTCTTACATGTGTTGTGTAATCAAAATAGAGACGATTGGTAATTGAAAAGTTAGTGTAAATGGTATTAACCAATCACATTTCTAGTTATAATTTGTATACCATAAGGGTGCTTATAGAATAATAAAATTTAAAAATTTATAAGGAATAGAAGCGGAAATTATTATTTTTTGTTTTATGAAAAACAAATATTACTAAAAATAAGGGGAAAAGAAGAGAATTTTAGAGGAGATCCTATTGTGGATTCTTCCTCCCAACAATGGTGAATTGAAATTGAAAGTAACAACTTACCCTATTCTAAATATCCTCTATTTCACATAAAAAACCCTCTGAATTAGAAAAATACATATTTATAGAGTGAAGGGTAGTTAGGTTATAATATTTTCAATTGTGAATGGGTAAAATCCATCCAAATATTTTAGTCAAGCATTAAATGACTAGTTAACCTATAAGATGCATAAAGCCACTATTTTTAAGGATATATTATTTTTTTCCAATTTGGTACATAGTATTCTCTCTAGATTTGGGCCTAATACAAAAAATAATGAAGTCGTTTTGGCCCATATACAAATGTTGTGTCCAATCTAGTGAGTCTAGTCCACCATTGATTTGATGTCCCATTTACTCTAATAAAATGAATGATTTATCATAGGTGTCTTGAATGAATGTTTTATCCCTATAAATTATGAACAGAGTTACAAAATAGTATGTTAAAATAATACACATAACGATATTTATTGTTGAAATACTATAGTAACGTATAATGAGTCAAAACATAATATTTCATCATATTTTAAAATGAATGATCTAATCAGAAATATTATATAATTGAATATATTTAACACAAAATTAGAAAATTATGTCTTTTATTTCAATATAATATTCAACTAAAAGGTCTTTTATCAACTCCCCACACTAACCCTTTTCCACTC
Organism: Viscum album; assembly: GCA_963277665.1. Lineage (NCBI taxonomy): Eukaryota > Viridiplantae > Streptophyta > Magnoliopsida > Santalales > Viscaceae > Viscum > Viscum album. Next base: position 2,095,115,260 of record OY728152.1, read on the forward strand.
TTATGAAAATCATCATATCATGTATTCCAAAAACAATTACAATAACACATGCACATTCATATTCTACAATACAACGTCGAAATATAATAAAATTAAGAATCCCATATAGTTCCAAAATATATAAAATTTTAATTCGTTATCTCATAAATTGTATCAAAAAATCACCCGTGGAGATAAATGAGACTAATCATAGTGAAACATATTGGGTTCTATGATAGCATTAATTCCCCTCTTGTGTGTGGAAACCGTTATATTCTCATATATACACTATATAATTAGTATAATCCAGTCATGAAAAAGAATTCTTCATTCCTATATTAATTCATAAAAAAATATTCTATATTCTTTTGTAATCCTATTTCTATACACACTCACAAATGTATTACAAAAAGTAAAATATTAAACTCTCGACTTAGATATTACTAAGTGTAGTACATTTCACCCCTCCCCGCATTATTAAGATAATAATTTTTTTAATTTTTTTAATTATTGTATTTCATTAGGCTGTAAAACAGTTATATATCAGGTACACATGCATAGGTCAATTTAGTATATTAATTAAACCGGTGAAAAAATAAAGAAATTTATGGGTCAAGAATTTATATAAGATGACTTTTTAACCTAACTAGGCTATAAAATCAATTGAGTAGGAAAAATTCAACATTTCTAAGTTGTTTGTGAGGTTGTGTGAAATAATCAATGACATTATATATCATAAAAAATTTCCACAATTAATGGGGTCAAAATATAAAAAGTTTGTCTGAAGAATCAACAAATCATATCAATGAAGATATAGAATATTCTTAAAAAATAATCCTTTGATGATGAAATTTTTACATTCCTATCATTGCCCTAATGAAAATGGGAAAAATTCATTTTTCATATATTTCATATCTAAATGACCATGTTTCATGGATTTTTTTATCTTTGTTTATTTTTGTTTTCTTGAAAATTAAAATAAAATACCCACACAAACAAATTAACTAAAGAAGCTACCCAAAAATCCCCCCCACCACATAAAATTTTGAATTTTCCTCAATATTGACGTATGAGGTGATGTGTGCACATAAAATGTCCAATTTTAATAGGAAAAATAATATAAAAGTGAAAGGTTGTAAGGCCCCGACCCAAGTTACCCAGAGTGGGTGAATTATAACATAAAATTTTCATAGTAAAAGGAATAATTTACCGAATGACTAATCAATTTATTAGCCTTGAATGTACTATATTAATACATAAGATTAACATTACATCATGAAATAAAAAAACAACATTGTGTCCCCTTTGAACACACTTATATCCCTAATCCTATTCTTACAGGTTAATCTTAATTAATTTCATTTCATCCTGGAAAAAATAAAACATAAGAAAGGGGTGATCTCCGATGCTCAGAAAAGATAACAATATAGGAGATAATATTATAAATAAGCATAGATATTTATGGAAACGTATAAGACAAAAACAAAATCTTTTTAAACATAAAATTCAGAATAATATTGAAAATATAAATAAAATAATTCTATTTACTTATTCACATGGATATTCTACTAGTTGAATAATCACATGTAATATCAATAGCTAATTTCATAATGATGGAATGCAGAGTTCCAGACATCATAACCACATAGTCAAGCCCTCATGACAAGACTACAAATAAATTATTTTTATGGCCTTATTTCAAGACACTAGTTTTCCTCATTAGACCCATTGATGCATCGAGGAGCTATAGTGAGATCCGCCAGTATTTTAACCACAAACCATGAATGGTATGAAAATACCACATCCTCAGTCAATCATAACACATTCAATAGAACATAAAATATTGTATTATAATAAATTAACCTCAATCGAGAATAATGAAAGATATTAATATAGATGAAAATAATAATCAAGACTATTTGATAGAAATATCCCCTTTTTCCTGAAAAAATTTGAATGTATCACTATTGATAATGATGTTATTAAAAATAGAATTTTGAATCAAATATTCCAATAACACATTGAAAATTTTAAAAGGAATTATAATTTTAAAACATTCAAGCCCATAACAAAAATCCTCAAAACCATTTTTAAAACATTCCATTAATGAAAAAATTTAGTAGAATAAATAGTTAAAAAATATTAAATTATATTTCAATTAGAGTTCCAACCAAAATGAGAGACCTTTGAATGTAAATAATTGAGGTAATAAAAACATTATAATATCATTAAAATAAAGGTATTCATAATATATAATTTCAATGTACAATATATACACCATATTAAAGTGAATTTGGGAATGAAAATACAGAATACTCAATAGAATGTAAATTGAGATGAAATTATTTATAAATATTTTATCCTTAGGTAAAGGATAAATCAATGAAACAATTATGTGTGGAAAATATAAATACACTCAATATGACAATATTTGGTATTTGTTTTTTTATAAAGTAATATCATATTCATTAAATGAAAAAACAATCATTACATCAACACTAAAATGTCATATTAACCAATAAAATTCTATCAATTCATCTAAAGTCTCAATTTACATTTATTTTAATATTTATAATATGAATTATTTTATTATTTCATTAATTATGTAATTTCTGCATCATCATTGTGTCATAAATAAATTTAATTATTTAATGTCGAAAAATTATAAATATGATATCATGATGTAGGAAATCATTTTTACTTTCTAATAAATATTTATAGTCATATTTATCTTAGGTATAACCCTATATTATAAATGGTTTAGTTATTAAACATTGAATTAAAAACATTTAACTATTCTTTAAATAAAATAATAATAAATGTTGTAATCTATTCCAAGTTTATAAAAATGATAATATTTTATTCCAATGTTTGGTTTTTGTCAAACTACACTTATCCAATAGAATTAGGTAATGTGTTAGGGTAATTTTAATATCATTTGTACAATTAATTGGCCTATTTTACTTTTAACCGTGGTAAATAATATTAGAAAGTTACTATTCACCAAAAAATATTTTCATCATATTGAACCACATTTTACTTATTGGTATAAGAATTTTTTATCAGATTTTTAAAATTAAATCCCAAAACTGGTAAAATTAATTTTTATTCTAATTTGCAAATGTGCTAAGAAGGTGGGTAAAAACGGTAAAAAGTTCAACAAAATTTTATACGTCTAATCTTATTATAAAATTACAAAAATGAATAAAATTCAATTCATATAGATTTAATGTATATATTTTAAATTAATATAAATTAATATAAATTAAATAATTATCTAAGTAAAATGTTTGTTTTAATCAATAATGTTGTGGTTTTCATTGTTGATCATAAATTTAATGTTTTCAAAAAAATACCAAACATTCACTATAAGATAATATTCATATTTAAAATTCCAAAATTAAGTCTATTTCACTAAATTGATAACATAAAATATTAATTAATTTATTTAAGAATATATTCTTGTTGTCAAGATCAGAAAACATGATTTGAGATGTAAAAACTATCAAATGAATGTTATGTATTTATGTCCAATTTAAATTTAAAATTACTTCTAGTGACCAAAATTGGATATAATGATAAAAATATAATTTATTTATACCTCAAAACAATTAAAATATATAACTTATCGCTATAAATTATTTTTATTAAAAAAGATGTATTTAATTAAAATTTAATAAGTTTAACTATTCATCAAATTATGAAAGTTATCAGAAAAGAAACGAAAATTTATGCAAACATTGTTCAGATATCCCTATTCTAAATAAGAATATTATTTCTTAAAATTGAATATATAAATGTTTCAAATATTGGATTTAAAAATGGATCTCCATTGAAAGGCTGTTAAATTGCATTTTTTTTAAAATACACCTTTTTTTTGAAAAATTGATTTTTTTCTTATATAATGTCTAAGAAACACATAATATTGAGGTTAAAATTTTATGGTCTATATAAAATTATAAATTTAGTTAATACTATTCATGACAACTTTTTCAACTGCTAGTTTGGTAAGTCATGGTGTGCTCAAACTCGGTGTTTCATGTAGCGCAAGTTATTATACTATATTAAAGAAAATAACTTACTATGAAATCTTGGGGTGTTAAAAAGGGTTATATACAACCTAATATTATAAAGTAATGATGGGGTAATTCAGTGTCATGAAATCAACTACATTGTTGGGAATTCCCTCAATGTACTTCATAAATCATTTCCCAAGAACTGTAAATATCAATCATGTTTCATCTTCTATAATATCCACTTAACCATAAAGAAAAACATTTGATACAACATAAGGACCTAAATAATTTAGAACACAACCTACCAGGCATCAATTTTTGTCATGACCTATAGAGTATGAATTTCTCTCATACATGAAGCTCTATTTTTTGGATTATCATATCATGAGATTATTTTTATATCCCCTTGACAAGACACGAGTTTTTAAATGACGAAAATAGAATATCCAAAATCTCTTGAATTTTCATCTTCCATTGAATTCATGCTTGGAAAAAATCCATATTTCATTTCATTATAGTTCAATTGTCTAATGCTCGACCTCCATGGGGAGATGGGAGGCATTCCAAAAAACAATACAAAATAGGGAAATATATATTGGAGTCTTGTATTCCATCATATAATATTGTTGTGTATCATTAAATCTATTTCTCTAATCCTTTATATATGGATTCATAGTTTCCTTAAAAAATCAACTCTCAATATGAAGCCATTTACTAAACGGTTTTTTTTTCAGGGTGGTACGAGGTTTATTTTTTGATGTCACCCAATACATCCAATTATGTGAAGAAAAATTATGATTGCAAAATTTTGTGCCTCATCAGCGATGATATCATTTGGTACTCCAAACTGTTAATGAATTTCTGCCTCGACAATGTTGACTAAATCCTAAGAACTATTTTTCTCTATGGCTAGGGACTCCACCCTTTTTCTCACATAATAAAATTAAACTAAAATATTTTAGAAAATAAATATCTTATAAAAAGAACCATAAAATCAATTCCCCATACATCAAAAATCTGACATAACAATATGGTTTGTTGGGGAATCTTTTTTCTCCTCTAAATGTTTCCAGTGTACTGGAAATAGGAGGTTGACTTACAAAACACATGGGAATCATGAAAAAATATATGGAAATAAAATCCACATTCTAAGATATTCTTATATATTTAATACGGTCCAAAATGTACACTATATTAGTGTGTATGGAGGAAATTTGTAATAGAATCAAACTAATGATCAGGAAAAATCCTCCTAATATAATTATCCTTATACATGTTCCAAATGTAGGGAATATACCACACTTAAAAACTAGACCCAGTCTTTAAAATTTTAACATGATGTTTCTTTAAATTTCAATAAATTTAAGTGGAACAATTTTAGATCACTAAATAATAATGTCATGGTTGTGTACCTAAGAGTGTATAAATATTATCATTGAGAAAACAGTCTTGAAGTGGTATATAGGTAAATGTGTCAACCTCTAGTGTGTAAGTAATCATACTCATGAGGTTTTCCACTAAGATTTATGACCCCATCTTATCATGTATCTCAAAAATGAATTATTAAATAAGGATCATCCATTATATATATAAGGACCCAGCCTTAAAAAAGTACATAATCATGAATTAAATGAATAATTAAAATTGTGGATCTTTTCAGGTTTATATTTTTAAAGAGTTAGGTCATAACATTTACATAACAATATGAACATTACATGTAGACAATTATACTCAGTATCCATTTTTTCATAAAATATAAAATCTTTAAAATAATGAGTCATGTCTAGTTCCATGTATTAGAGGACATGATATTTTATTGATCCCATCCATGACCCTATTCAACTTTATGTCCTTTGTAAAACATTTTACAACATGGGATAAACATAAAAATCTTAATAAGGGTTATAAAGCAAAGAAATAAAACATTATTTCATTAATACAAACAAAACGTGAAATCATTTACATACCTCATCAAATCATAAGATTTATTAATAAGACATATATGTGATAAATTATATTGGTAACTTGTGTCTTCCAAAACATACTTAAATTATAGCTATCACAACTACATATGGAGTTACTTTGGAATACCCATCACATTATATTCCGAAAATATCTTAGGAGAAACATCCATGTTTACCTCTGTCACATTACCCAATGCATTGGAGAGCTATCTCAGGCTCACCCGCCCTAGGTTTATCATAGAACCACCTGTATACATAAATAATTCCCAAGAACCACAACATGATCATAACACACAACATACGAATAAAAGAAAGATAACATTTCCATATTGTAATATAAATATCACATTTCAATATATTTATGTATCAAAACCATTATAGAAACCATTTTAAATACCAAAAATACATAAAACAGTATATGGAATTTATTTTCCATTTAAAAAGATTACGTCTTGTTAAGGAAGCCAAAGATCAAATAATACTCGAGGCGGCGAAAAGTTCATTGTCACCGCTTACATTAAAAAGAAAAATTCTTTTCTATGTTTAGTAAAATGATTCGTAGGAAAAGATTCCCTTTGAATGAAATGAATAGTAAAATGTTTTTATATAGTGTATACAAGAAATACATGTATTAGAACAAAATATTCCTCAATGAAAGGAGATTGAGACGAAGTCCCTTACCTCTTGTCTGACATGACTCGATCGTTCTTTAATCACCTGAATAATAAAATAAAGATAATTTGTACTTTCATAAGAACATTTTTCATTTTTATAATTCCTTTTATATAACTTATTACCATGCTATAAACATTATGTATTCATTTATGTTAATAACGTTCGTTTTGTCGATATTTGGTACATGAGTTAAAAATGAACACCCTATATTTACAAGATTTCCATGTGGTCAATAGTCCATTATATCCAGAATGATATTAATTATTTTGATATTATATATATCATATATATCCTATATATATATATATATATTTATAATAGTACAAATCATTTTGAGGTATGAAATGAAATGCACCCTTCATGGAGACGGTAAGTCATACGTACGCATAAACACTAATTTCATTTCTATATATTATTTTAATGGAATTAAAACATAATGATACATAGTTATATTATAATTACAGTATAATATCAAATATAATATTATTATATCCATCCTTCATATGTCCCACATATGGCATTAACAAGTCATATCTATTTGAGAGGGTGGTATTCCGCACTTCCTCAAATAAAATAATTGCATTTACCCATAATGGAAATCATAAAGATATTATATAAAAGAAAAATACATAAGAATAAAGAAAAAATAAGTTTAATATATATCATATATAAATATAGTGTCATCTTAATAGCCACCATGATAGGCGGTAGGAGATAATTGAATAATCATCGTTTTGTGAGGCGTTATTTTTTCATCCAGATAAACAGTATGTTCTTCAACCATTAGATGGAAGTGTGTGTAAGTGTAGTTCGATTAAATCTCATAAAAAAATCCTAGTATATTGAGGATACTGTTTTTGTCATAAAATAATGAATTAAAATGAGTTTAGGGGTTGGATATGTAAAATAAAATAAAATAAGTTAAGAGATGTTGTTACCATAAATTTGGGTAACTCCCTTTGGTTTGAACAAAAAGGGTTTGTTGAAGTGCCTTCTACCAAAATTAAGGCTTATAGGAGAAGGATAGGGATGTAGGGAGATTAATTAGGTAGAGTTTGGACAATCCAAAAGGTGTGAGAGGTGTGAGGAATGGGTTATAAATGAGGGCTTTTTATAAGGGGGAGGAGGGACTCTTTAGGAAAGTGTGATAATATTATTTTATTATATAATGATATTCAGTTTCTAAAGGTAAAAACCTCATTAAGGTAGAAGATATGATGTCTCATGGTATAAATAAATTCATCTAATAATAATAGGACTTGTTTTGGATGTTATTTTAATATTTATAATCTTATTTATTTAAATCATTTATTAATGAGGTAATTGCTGCATCATTATTGTGTCATAAAAAATTTTGTTTAGTTGATGTCTATAATTATAAAAAAATAAAATGGTGTAGGAAATATTTTTAGATTTACTATTAATAATTATAGTCGAAAAGAAATATTATATAACACCATGTAAAAATTAATTTTCAAAGTGATATTTGTTTATGCCATTTTTTCCTTTACTTTTAGTTAATTAAAATAAAGTGTTATTATCATTCATAAGTGGCTTCATGGGGTCCCCAAATCAACCCAAGGATGGCCATTTTTTGGACTTTACTACCGAAAAAGGTTAGTACAAGTGTTAATGTAATTTTTAATTATTATAATATATTTTTTACCTTGAAATACACTATTTACCTTTAACAGTGGTTAATAAAATTCAAAAGTTACTATTCACCAAAAATTATTTTCATCTTATTGGAAAAAATTTTACATACTAATAACAACCCTGTTTGTAGGATTTTCAAAATTCAATTCAGAGAAGTGGTAAAAAAAATTTTAAAAGAAAATTTCAGTTTTATAACTACTACTAAGTTGTTTCACTATTTATCAAAAATTTATGCTTTTCAGAAAACTACCAAAAATTTAGTCTAATATTTATTTTATTTTACTAATTCAAAAATTATTGCCTATTTTACCAAATTGTAAGCATATATGTTTCATTAATTAATTTAAAATTAATTGCCTTTGTTAAAACAAAAGGCCTATTTTTAAGAAACAATAACTATCAAAAGATTGATACTTGTTTATGTCAAATTTAAAATTGAAATTAATTCCAATGACAAACATTGGATTAAATGAAAAAAATATATTATAATTAAACTTTAAAACAAATTAAAAAGATAATATAACCATATAAATAAATTAAAATAAAATTCACTTATGAATTAAAATAAAATATTTTTCACTATTCATTAAAAAATTAACTTTATCGGAAACATTCCAAAAATTTACAGAAAGTAAATTTTGATGTACCCGTTATAATAAATGATTTTATTTGGTCAAACAGAATGTATTAAATTTACCAAAACTATATTTAAATATGGTTCACCATTAAAAGGTGGTAAATTTACCATTTAATGTAAATTATGCTTAAAATTAGATTCATTCAAATTTTAATCCTATAACTTTTATTGGATAAACAAAAGTAAATTTAACAAACATGTTTAATCATATTGTATTAATTTTTTTCATTCTTGCAAATATTTCAACTAGGAATTAACTACCATTTCAAAAAATAATATTATATTATTAGTGTGCAATGTAAGATTTCAAAGAAACCTGCTGTTGCATATTAGGTATGCTATCAAACCTAGAAACCCCTTTAAAGTATAATTAATATTTAATTCACATATATCAATCCACCTGAAACATAATCTCTGAATATCAATTTCGATCTTTTTGAAAAATAATATGGAAATTAATATTTTATATTTTCTTTTATGAATATTTATTTTGATTCTAGAAACATGTTTCTATTTATTTATATGAAAGAGGATAATTTTTCTTGATTAAATTATTATAATAATATCTATCATTAGGGGATATTTAATTCTTTATTTTGTTGTTTTGTTATATTAATACGAATTTATTTTTTAATGTGGTTAAAAATAATTTTGAACATAAAAACATGTAATTGAAAATGTGATTATTACTATTTGACACATCACATATCGTGTAACAATCACAATTTTTACCCAAATCATTCTGATAATAAAATTTATTTGGATTATTTTTCTATTATACATGTATCTATAGAGGTTCTTATAGGACATGCATCAACTTTTGTTGGTATACAATTTGAGAAGAGATTAACTTGAATGCATGAGGAAAATATTTGAATGCATTTTAGGATAGTGAAGGTTCCATGATTACCTTCATCTATATGATTTTATATTATTCTTTTTTCTCTTTTTTTCATTTTATTTGGTTTTTTTGTACTCATATTTTTATTGTCATTTCTTACAAGCATGTGAGAAAAAAAATTAATTACTTACTCATATTTGTTGTTTTCATTTTGTTATATGATCTTTTATTTATCATTATACAAAGATTCTTGTAGAAAACATTAAATATTATATTTCCTTATTATTATAGTTATGCTTATCTAAAAATAAACATGGGTTGAATGTGTGTCTTTTATTTTGTTTGTATTAATATGTAATGATTAATTCCTCTCTTAATCTTCATCCTTGTTTACACACATACACTCATTCCTCAGTTTCATTGACTTCTATAATCAGATTGAATAAAACATGGTTATTCATGATAGTGAACTCACATCATGTTAAAATGATATGTTATATAGATTTTATAATGAATATTTCATGAATTCTGACTAAGGAGGGAGGTTATTAGATCCTATTTCTTTGGGTTAATGATTGATAACATCATTTTCTTTTTTTTATTTTCATTTGAAAAAACATTACCACAATCACTCGTCATGCGCTTCAAACCACCCAATATCAATTTATCCCTTGTCCATAATGTCCCAAATCATGCAATAACATAATCAAGTCATAAAAAAAAGAATGTTGTTCTATATTTAGCTTCAACTCTGCTGTTTTTTATTATCCATTTTTCACTTTTTTCTCATTTCAATTTGTATTTTTGTCTCTCACATATTTATATTCTCATTTCATACAACCATTTTAAAAAACAAAATAAATTACTTATATTAAATTATTTTTTTCATTTTTTATATGTTCTTTTTCATATTGATCATATTGATATTATTATCGAAATGGGTAAGAATTTATGATTATTCACAATTGTATTTGAATAAAGAATATGGTGTGGAAAACCGTATACTGAATGTTGATATTTTCTACTACAAGATCAGCTATTAAATCCAAGATTTATCATCACTAAAGTGAGTATCCCTAGTAATATGGATTGAAGTTGTTAAATTGTTGATATTGATGTTTATTAATGTCCTAAAATTAATCATTATTTTGTAGGTATGACATAATTTGTTTATCAGTTGAATCCTTTATTCCCAGTAATGAGCCCAAAAATAATGTATTATCAAACCAAAAATCATTTGAGTATGGTTTTATAGTACAATATGTTATTGTGCTTTTTGATCTTTGATATTTCTATTTCTTTTTTATTCTCTTTGTTGAATGGTTGAACACTAGATTGATTTATTTTTGTAACTAGGACTACTGATTCATGATGACCATAGATGAAGAACATTCATGAACAGATGGATAGATATTTGGAAATGGAATCATATTATTTCTAACCTTCATATATTTGGATCTCTAAATTGTAAAAGGATTATTCCTTTTAGGATGAACATATCAATTTTTCATTCACTTCTTGGTATATTTTTATGACTTCATCAACATTTTAAGATTTCATAAATCCACTTTATAATTTTCTTCTGATATTGATGTTCTTGTAAGGATGAAATTAGACAATATTGAATTCTTCTGGTATTTAAGTCTATTTGGTTAAAGATATAAACTAATTCTGAAATGGAATAAAAATATTTCATGGAAAACTACATAATGAAAAATACAAGAGGGACATCTCATTCAAGTATACATATTACTTGTGGTTGAAACACTGGATCTGAGGAGTCTAATGATATTTAGATATAGTTTTATAGTGACATGATTTATTATGTATGGACCGTCAATAAATGGGTCCATATATAATTCAAACTTTATATCTTTGTTTATGAGGCGATTCATTTTCCTTAGGCTCTTTATGTATTTTTGTAAAATAATCTATTTAATGTTTGGGAAAACTTATTACTATTTGTGTATTCATGAAACTTTTGTTTTATTTAATAATATTTTATTGATATGAGTTTTCTGACCAACTCATACTTCATTACATTTAAAAAAACAAAAAAAAGAGGTTTTTATTTATAAAGATAATTTCACTTAATTTTGTGTATGTTTTTTGATTTCTGTGATATATATATTGGAGTTGAAAGCTGTGGCATAGAATTGACTCACGATTTCCCATTGGAATTGGATGTAAGTTGATTTGATTCTCACTGGTGCTGGAGTAGGATCACTGGTTCTAGGGGATTGATGGGTCACCAGTGCTGGTGCACTCGTTCTGGGGCATTGATGGGTCACTAGTGTTAGTGCACTAATTTATTTGGTATTGAGGGAGTAGGATGGCTGGTCCTGGTTTAGGGAAGAGTTTTTGGTGCATGGACGGGTCTCTGGTCTTTGGGGGGGTGATGGATCCTGCTAGGGGCATGAGGGTGAGATGGATCATGTATTGGGTGATTGGGGGTGATGGGTGATCTTACGTTTTTGAATCAATATTTTGTATTAAATTTCATTATTAAAATAATCAATTTTTGCTAAGTGTTATCATTTAGGTTTATCATCTTTAGTTTAATAATTAAAAGGATTAATTATTTATGATAAATTAATAATGTTAAATTTTTAAATTTTTTATTCAAATATAATTTATAAATAGATATTATATGTTGGTAAAATTATTACCAATAAAAAAAATTTCATACTAATATATTTCTAAACACTTTAACTAACATATATTTTATTTTTTGGTATTATTATTTTTGTAATTATACTATTTTACCTATCAGAAAAACATTTTGCGACAATGTTTTTACAGATTATTTAGTGATATGGACATAAGCTTTGGTAAACAAATTTACCAACATAAAATGTACTTTTACCAACATATATTTCCCTATTAAAAAAAGTTTAATATTTTTTAGTGTATGGTGCTTGGAATGCAGTCGTATGGGGAATATTTAGATATTATACTGGACCATTCTACCAACATCCCGTGAAAATGGATCATCATTAGCTCCACCTTTAGAAGTGGGTTCTTTTGAACTATTTTAGGTATGGAGTTGGAATATCACCTATAGGAATTCCAGAGCAAGAGGTTGTGATCATTGAATCCAAACCCCTAATCACCAGTATCACCAATAAGGAAGTTACAACTATAGTTGTCAAACTATTCCACATGTCCATAGATCAGACTACTCACATGCACTTAAGAAGATACCCAAGGATCCGGCTACGAGACCATCTATTGTACATGGTACTATTCTAGTGGAATCTACCATTGTATATTATTTATTTGATAAAGGTTCTTCAAAAACATTTATCATTGTATCTAGAATGGAATGTCTCATACTATAAATACAGTATTTCTGTGGTGTGATGACCCTTTATACACCATTAAGAGTGTGGTTAGAGGAATTATCCAATGTTTGGATTGTCCCCTTGAGGTTGGAAATTACCATTTCTTATAGAACCTATTAGTTATCAAGATGTAAGGATTCAATTTCATTATAATGTTGTATTATTTGGATCATTATCACACTATTATAGTATAATAACACCACAATGTATTTTTTATATCACCATAGGGTATCATTTATCTACATAAGGGTGAGTAGGATGTCTATGATGGTATAGAAGGTCTAGATCATTCTGGGCTATGTGGAGTGACCACCCAGATTGAAAATATCATCATATGGGATCAAGGAATACATCATCCGGATTTCCATATATTTGTATATTTTTTTAATGATTTTTTACTTATAACTTTTCTCTATTACATATTGAGAGGGAGGTAGATTTTATGATTGAGCTTGTTATAGGTGTAGGTCCAGTGCCCATTCCACTATGTAAGATGGTACCGAATGGGCTCTAGGATGTCAAGAACCAATTATAGTATTCAAAGCCCAATGTTTTTATAAATCCCACCACATCCTATTGGGATTATCATGTTCTTTTAACCATGAATATGGATGTAACCTTACTTCATTCTGTGTATTACATAATGTCAAACTACTTTACTGCGGAGAACTAGTATCCACTACATCAAATATATGATCTCTTGGACCATCTCGGAGGATATAGGGTCTTCTCTATGATCTACCTATTGTTGGGATACCACCACATGAATTTAATCCCATCAGACATAGCTCATACAACAATTCATTGTAGGTATGGTCTACATGAGTACATTGTTATGTTGTTCGGTCTTACGAACACATCCTCTATTTTCATAGCTATAACGAATATGGGTTCTCATCCTTATCTAGATTCTATTATCATGATATTATTGGATAAAATATTTCTGTATTATCTTACTTATAAAGACTATGCTAAAAACCTTGTGATTATTATTAGTATATGCATAGAACATCAACATTGTTCCATGCGTTCTAAGTGTGACATTAAGAAAAAAATATTCACCTCTTGCATCATATCACATTAGAATTAGGAGTATCTATTGACCCAAAAAATGATAGTGTTGTAATTTACATGGAGTATACCAATAGCATGTTTTATATAAAAAGTTTCTTAGGGCATTCTGGATATGATAGGAATCCCATAAAGAAATTTTCCAATGTTATTTACCTCTTATTATACATAAAAATTATTTTATGTTCCTATGGTAAGAATAGTTCATGAAATACATTCATGAGATGAAAGGGATTCTTGTCATGGAATATATTATTATCCTTCATAACACTAGGAGAGGTTATATCGTCATTTGAGATGAATTATGGATCAAACTAAGAGGATTGTTAATGAAGGTGGAAAATGTCATTGCGTAAATGACTCAAAAGTTAAGGCCTCATGAGATAAATTACTTGATGTATGTCCTTGAGCTTTTTGCATTTGTCCACGCCTTATGTTATTGGAGACAAAATCTTTTAGGTAAGTTTTTGTTGGTGTATACAGACTATATGATCCAAAAGTATATCCTTACGCAACCTATATTAAATCCCTGACAGTGAAGATGGGTTAAATATATTCAGTCCCTAGATTTCAAGCATGCTTATACACTTGGGAAGGGAAATACAGTAGCATATCTGCTATGTAGGAAAACTCAATAACATGATGTACAAGAAGCCAGTGATTCATTTGTTGTTAATATACCTCTTCAAGGATGTGCATATAGAGATTCATGATAGTCACGAGTAGTATTTCCTTACATCATTAATGTTTAATTCTAAACTACTTTAGAAGGTACGGGTTAGGCTATTTTTAGATCATGAGGGATTGGTTCTCTTTGATAGTATATCAGGAGATATCCCACCTCTAGATTGTTATATTAAAAGAGACGACATCCTACATACTCATGGATGTTTCTAGGTTCCTACAGATATGATAGATGAGTTAATGTGAGATTTTCAAGTCTCTCAGTAGGAATTTCATCAAGGAATCTATAAGATGTATCAAGATAACTGACACCAATATTGGTGTCCTTGGATGAAATGTCAGATATCATAATTTATCACTAGGTGTTCAATCTATTAGCAGGTGAAGGTATAGCATTAGAGGCATGCACTCTTGTTATATCCACATCATGGTCTAGAAGGGATATGGGAAGGTATTTCCATAGAAACTGTAGTTGGGTTATCTAGGCCAGTGAGGGGTAACAACACTGTATGGATAGTTTTTGAATAGCTTACAAAACTAACCCCTTCATTCTTCTTTGTGAGACATTATCATTTCATGATCTATGAATTATATATTCCTATGAGATTATATGTCTACATAGTGTCCCATGTACTATCATTTCCAATAGGGAAACTCACTTCAAATCTTAGATCTGGAAGGACCTGAAGAATGCTGTGGGTACATAGGTGCTTCAAAGCACAACATTCCACTCTAAGACTTATGAATAAATTGAATAGAAAATAAAGGATTTAAAGGAAAAATTCCAAAAAAAAAATTCCATGATTTTGATAGTTATTGTTAGAAATAAGTCCATCTTATTGAGTTCACATATAATAATAACATCTAGGAGACAATTTAGATGGAATATTATGTGTCATTATTTGGTCGGAAATTATGTTCACCCCTTTGATGGATTAAGGCAGGTGTGGTAGTCCTACTTGGTCCTCCTCTCTTGTGGGAGACTTCAATACAGGATCATATACATTGGAACCATTTGAAAATTTCATAGTCTATAAAGTGATATTATTCCAATATATACTAGAGACCACAACAGTTCAAGGTATAGGATCATGTTTTTATATATGTAATTCCCATTCTACCAAACAATCAATTACGGAATAAACGGAATTTATCACCTCATTATATAGGGTCATTTTAGATTCTAGAGTGAGTCTGGTCGGTTGCATATCAGTTTATACTACCTCATAGGTAACATTCCAATCATATCATCTTCTTTGTTTCATTGCTTCACCAATATCATGTCGACCCAACAAATACCTCTAATATTAAGGATGTTTAGTTAGATGTAAATGATACCTTTAAGGAGTGTCTACTGAACATCGCTGATTGGAGAAATAAATCTCTATGAATCCATTCCATCCCTCTAGTATGGGTGCTCTAAAAACATGTCCATGTACAAGATGAGACTTGGGATCAAGAGGCTGATGTACATGCCCAGTGGGTAAATTTTGTCATAGATTGTGTTTCTCCACCATTGGAAGGTGAACATGGGGGAGAGTTATTTTAAGAGGGGAAAACATTAAGAAACATATTTTTTACACAGGAATAGTTTATTCAAATTTCAATCAGACTCGTTATTTTGGACCTAATATGAATTACTATTGATTTATAAAAGGTATGAAGGGTTTTCTGGGATTATTTAGAACCCAAAACCCATCAACATTGGAGAACATGTATTGAAGCATAGTTTGTTGTAAATCGTGCTGGGAGGTCTCGCGGTTAGAGAAAACCATGTAGGATGCATGATTTTTTCAGACAGTTCCTTACCACATTGATGGAGCATGGTTTTCCAAATCATGTGTCTAAACCATGTGAGTATCCCGCTTTTTCTGGGCACTTGTGCATGTTTTTCACACGATTTGGAAAATCGTGAAGACAAACTATTCATAGGATAAATTATTGTGTAATTTATCATTTTTACCATTAATTATCAAATTAATCCCCTCTTCTTCCATAATTAGATTTAAAGTGGGATTAACTCAATTTAATTAATTTTAGAGAATTTTTAAGGCCTAATTTAGGAATAAATATATATCCTTTGTCTAGGATATGTTCATCATGTTGGATGTACAACAACATTTACTTGAGTCCTTTTTAGTAATTCTTCAACTCTCTTGCTCTCGAACTAGTAATCGAGGAGTATTTTTTTAACTTTTTCTATATATAAATCATTTAAAGATAAGTTATATAAGAATACTAGAATATTAGGTTCATTAAAGACTAATCCTATGTGTCTTTTACTCATACCTCATGTTCATTGATTTTAATATTATTTTGCAGGGTCTGCCTATTTTATTAGGAATTTTTTTTGAATTTATAAGACATTATTATAATAATTAGAAACATTGGTTTATTCAATATCCAAATGTGTTATTAGTTTATTTGTTACTCATACAACTCCTTCCATCCCATGTAGTATGTTTTGAGAAACCATCATTTTAGTGTTTTGATATGTTGGAGATGTCACTTGGGTGTGCCTTGGATTGACCTTTCTCTGGGTAATATTTTATATATTAAATGGATTATTTTAAATTTTGAATTTCATAATGTAATGTACCATGTCTTCTGACCACATTAACTTCCCCAGTTAGGTGGTTCATTTTGATAATTAAATCTAAATTGGAATTGGGAAACTATACTAAGTATATGAATAGGTATTTTTAAATGAAATTGTATAATAGGTTTTATGTTCCTAGAACCCCTTACCATGTTAGTGTATGGAATTGGATTAAAATGCGATTTATGAAAATGAAATAAATGTATTAAATGAATAGTTTCATGCTACTTAGACTTTCCAGACTAATGAAGGGGAAGGCATGAACTAGATAGACTTATTTATTTATTATGACTCGATTAAATGGTTTCAAAAAAATTATCCATTTTATACTAATGAATGGTAATGTCTTGAACTTTATGAATTATATATTAATTCATTATAAAATTATGACAGTCCTGAATCAGGTTAACCATAGATTCTTGAGGGAATTCCTTGAGCACTCAAGGGCCCTGTTCAAAATTTGACGATACACCTTGCTTAGGTTTAGAAACACCTAAGACATGGCCCTTATCTAACATAAGAGGTATGGTATGACATCATGTGATCCCTAATGTAGTAATACAATATTCTCTTGATACACTCATTGGATTCATCATTTTTTACAATGTTTGATGGTAAAATCCTAATGGGATCTGTCATAAAATATCCTGGTTTTACCTGGCTTGAACTCGATGGACTCAGGACGAATATTATTGTGGAATGAATTAGACTTTTATCATTAGAATACATTATAACACTTAGTTAGGCTACATTCATTACTTAGTTGGTGAATCTTGTGGTATAAATTTCCTTGGTTATTACCACGAACATCATTATTTAATATCATTTCAGGTGGACTTGTTAAATTTTGAAACCATCCCTACCAGTAAAACATGGCTTTTTTATAAACTCATATTAATCAAACAATGAACTGGTAAAATTTACAGACACTATATAATAGATAAAGAATGTAATTGGGTATTTATTTACATTTTGCTAATTTTCATTATATATGCATGCTTGTAGCCTATTACAATTTCACTATAAGGGCCAAATATTATAGACACTGTTGGTGGTGTACCAATGAGTTTTATCTCTCACCCTCATGGGGAACCATTTGGTTACTAGGGAGGATTATGTGTATGTTGGTGTTGGTAATGGGAAGTTTAATGCTTCAAAAAAATGATGGTTTAGTGTGATAGGATGGATCTGGTAGAAGATGACTAAGATAAGTCTTGAGGTGCCTGGGATATTATATTAATTTCATTTTTCTACCTTAGGTTATTCATATATGGTTTCAAATTTGTATCCATGTTTTCTAGATTACTATATATATGACATATAATAATCATTTATTTTATGTTATTCCAATTAATTTATATATTTTTATCCTTTTTAATTTCCAATGTTCCGTATGTTTACTTATATTGATTCTGCTATTTACCTATGTTTATATCTATCCATTGGGGTACAGATTGTTTATTTGGAAATAGTCTATCCATATACAAACCCTTGGCGATCAATGCTATTCAACAACCTCTGGAATTTGGGGAGACTCAATTGAGGCCATGTGGCCCAGTAGGCTATGGGTGCATATTAAGTGGAATCTAAGACTTAGAAGTCACAGTAGGAATATCACTACTTTGGGATCCATTAGACTAATATACCTACAAACATATATCTCCAAGAACATAAAATGATTAAATTTAACACAAATGATAAACTGTGTAAGTATACATCTATTTTCCCCAACTATTGTAAGATAACAGGAACTACGAAGTAAATAGTTCAAAATACCAAACCACAAAAAAGTATAAAAACATGTCTAGATTGAATGTAAATATAAGAATATTTAATATGATCACTACATGAACACAACATAGTCTTTATTGATCACTAAGAACAACTGGGTCTTGGTCCCTCTAAGCCTCAATAAAAATGATGATCATCTGGCAAAGGACCAGACACATGTGGGAATAGTCAAACCATCAGTGAGTATAAAAATTCCGAGTAGGACACCCAAAAATTAATAACAATATATATAAAAATAATAGTCATATCTACATAGGTATAACTCTAAAACACATATAAAAATATTATACATATAAAATAAATAAGGAAACATGGTCTCAAGTAAAGTCACAACTTTAGCTCCTTCCTCGACATCCTATTTGAAATTCCCACATAACATTCATCTTGGATAACACACTCCACGTGTCAGATAATGTTGGTGATTTCTGTCCAAGAGGTCATGATCGATATGTCTCTTAATAGGGATATATGTTGGATGTATAAATGGAAGGATACCCAATTTAAGAAAAAACCCATGTCCATGGGGTATACCAATAACTCACTCCACAATAACCAATGAATTAGGTGATCCATTTCCACTAGTGTTTATCATGCTGACACCAGATCCCCACATAGGAAAAAAAGTTGATAAAGGACCTTAATATAATCCACATGGAATAACTCTAACAACATGAACTAAGAAGTCATGCTAATGGGATCACTATCCTCTGTGTAATACATGTTTTTATTTTAACCCTCTAGGAATGGATATATGGATCACACCATATAAAAAAATGTCCAATAAGAAGAGGAAAATGGCTCCAATAATTCATTAATGGAGTAGAAAATGTTTACATGTAGTACACTATATATCCCATTAGTAGTAGCTCCTATCCATGTTTGAAAGCCCAAAATTATTCCCATGTCATGGTAAATATCCTGACCCTACACATGTATATATAAACTTTTCAATTTACATGGATTAGATCATGTATCCATGGACTACTTGTGTCCTTGTAGAATTTTATTCCATGTTCATCACCATATACTTTTGGTCAGGTCCTTGTACCCTCTCAAGTACACTCCTAGATTCGATATCAGGAAACATGATGTGTGAAAGATTCACACCTCAGGTGATATTTAACTTAATTTTGGAATCACATTCCACCAAAAAGGGTACCACCATGTGAATAAACCAAAAATACATGATATGTAATAAATAATTTTCTAAATTTCCCGATCTGGTTCATGTGTTTTAGTCTAATACCCTAATTATCAATTTCATTACACCCTTGTCAAAGAACACATAATACTATCGGTTGAGACTCATTATAAAAAACTAGGATCCTGCTTTCGAATCCAGTTGGAAAACACCCACTCATGTCACTCATTATATAATAATGAATAACCCACAATTGAGTATCCCAAATAAATTTGTTCCACTTTCGCTTCCACCATCACAAAATCCCCCTGACATACTAACTCTAGATCTATGATATTGAATCAATTTATAATTAAATGTGTGTCAAATGTTCGATTCCTTAATATTTGGTTCAATCCACTAGTAAAATAAAACCATAGTTATTAATGGTTGATGATCAATGAGATACAACTAAAAAACATACAAAGGTGTAATGAAACGAATTTGTTTTCATTTTTGACATATCAATTTCCTTTTAAAAATAAGAAATAAAATTAAAGTGAAATATAACTATCCTAATAAATCCCCATAGATATCCCCATCCTTCAATACAACCAGTCTAGAAATAATTTTTTTGACAATTAATTCACGCCCATATAGTAAATAATAAAACTATAAAAATTCACAAAAAAATACACTAACACATTTCATA
Organism: Viscum album; assembly: GCA_963277665.1. Classification (NCBI taxonomy): domain Eukaryota; kingdom Viridiplantae; phylum Streptophyta; class Magnoliopsida; order Santalales; family Viscaceae; genus Viscum; species Viscum album. Next base: position 2,095,136,349 of record OY728152.1, read on the forward strand.
TTGATATCTGATTAAGAAAAAACATACGGAATTGTAGTTGGTGTGATCTTATAATTTCATTACAAACTAGTTGACAATATTCCATCCAGTTTTCATTGATCTATAAAACCACTTCCAATTTCTCTCTAACCATCTATCAAAATTTCAAGATTATATGGATAACCCTTTAATTTTTCTATAACTATGTATTTAAAAGTTATTCCATGTAACTATGTCAAACAAAAAATTAAATTAATTAAATTATTTATTTTATTCATTTCCAACTTGTGATGTCTTTTCACTAGAACTATTCAATGAGAATGATTATACCATTCCATTGGTAAATCCCACATTATAATCATGATGGATCCCTCATATTTCCAATAAAACCCCCATCATGGGGTAGTTATATATTTTTAATAAAATCATGAATGCATGATATTTAAATCTTTATGATATTTAAAATTTTTATCGAGGAATAATGGGTCTCATAATCACATTTCATATCATCACCTGGTCTAGAAAATAATCCACATAATATCCAATAATATTAAATGGAAAATCCGAGTCACTACACTCATATCCATACTTTCAAAACCCATTATTTCAGAATATACCAACCCAAATAACATATATAATTCCACCTCTAATACTAGAAAACCCTATTTTTGACAAAATAAAACCAAGTAATTATTTTTGTGTGTACTAAAAGATGTCACTCAATGAAGAGGTAACATTACTAAATGAGGGTTTTAATTTTATTTTTTAAAAAGAATCATATTATTATTATTATTGTAAAATTTTTAATTAAAAAAAATTATACCTCCCTATAATAATATGTTGTTATGTTAAGGTAATGACCTACAACAATATCATCTGATATTAAAGGGGATACAAAATCATCATTTCTGTGTACGGTGGACTACCTCCTCCTGAACTAATGTCATTCATTTTTCCATTACCATATCTCGATGTTTGATATAATTAGGGATTTAATGTTTAAATATATTTTCTCTGAAATAAGTTTACATATGTATTTATTATATCATATATTCCTTCTTTATTTTCATCATGTGTGAATACAATAACATCGCTCATGTATACAGTGGACTGTCGCCTTGCAAAGTGAAATGATTCATTAATGATTTACATGTAAGGAAATTGGGATTTTTTAAATAAAAATATTTCATATATATGATAAAAAGTTATATATATTGGTAATATATTATTTAAATTTATTATTTCAAACAATAGTGAAAAGGTCTATAATGTTAATGTATACATAAGATCTACCGTCTAAATGAATTGTGTATTTCATTTTCTATATCTATCCTTTAAGGATTTATATGAAGAGATATAGTATTATATTAAATTTTTGTATTTAATGTTTATTATTATGGGAATGTTAAAAAATTATCAAATAAATATTAGTGAAATAAAAGTAAAAATATACCAGAAAAACAATGAAGTTATTTTCGAAATGTGACATTATCATAGAATTTTTAATAAATTGGAAATAAATGGTCATAATCTTATCATATAGGTTATTATATATATAATAATGGTTATCTAATTCATTAATAATAAAATTATATTTATTATTCATGTTTATTGAAATTATATGATGTACTTCAAGACTTAATGTAAGAGATTTCGTTCTTACTTTTTTACATCTGTGATACATATATTATAGTCACAACTTATTTATTTTATGTTGGGTATATGTTACCCATGAATGTATTTATTATTATTATACTATTTTTTTTGGGGATTAAATATCCATTTTATGATTTCTCTATCATGGTTTTTATGGGTCAAATGTTATCGATGTGATTAAGGAATTTTCCCACAATTTCTCTTCTTTGACACATATGTTTTGTAATACCCCTATCATATTTTATGTGGTGTATATACAACCCCTTTAACATGTATTATCAAGAATTAGATTATTAACATTATATTATAAATTTTATTTAATGTTACTCTTTAATGGCATTTATGATTCATAGATACATAATTGGTAAGGGTTTTATGATTAAATATAATATTTTATCAAGACTGTGTACGACCATATTTATAAGGATGAAATATTATGATCCATCACTAAATAAAATTAGGATTTTTTATCATCTGGTTATTTCAATAGAAAACAATATTTCCATAAATTTTCCTCTATTTATGTTTTGAAGAGTTAAAAACAATTAATTAAACCAAAAATTTCATTATTTATCCCAAAAACAGAAGAATAATATTTCTTATAACATATTATCATAAATAATATTTCAAAAATATTCTAATGATTCTATAATTGTTTTATAAAGATAATTATTACCCATGATGGACATTGTATAAAATTATTTTAAATTAATATTTAGGTAATTTTGTAAATAATTCTCATTGAGAATTAACCAAAAATATAAAAGGAATCTTTGTTTTGACATGTAAAAAATGGAATAAATTCAAACACTATGGAAATTAAATTCCATTAATATTACATCATGTGTTTTTTTCAATTTTGTAAATTTTTATTTTATTTTTTAATGTTTTTCATCCAAAGTGGAAATACGATATTCCACGTGAAATTATCAGTGTTTTATTTTAAAATAATTTTTATTCTAGGATAACATCATTTGATGTCACTTTTGAATTACATTGGATATTATTGAATGATGTCACCCCTTTGCATTCTCTGGAGGGTTAATGATTCTATTGAAGAAAATTTCATTAATACAGTTTATTTTTATTGGGATATCATATGTTGAATTGATGAAATATTTATGGAAGACATTTTCATTACACAAAAAAGATGTGATGATATGTTGAATGTTTTATGGTATCATGTAACACATAATTATTGTTTTTATTTTAAAATGGGAGTGACCAATATCTCTCTTATATAAATGATTTAATTTTTTATGTTAAATGAGATTAGTGTTTACTAAAGAGGATATATATAGCCCAAATGGTTATACAAGAGGTTACATCAAGCAATAATAATGGAATACAATACATTATCTGAATCCTAAAAGAGGGTATACAAGAGGTTACCCCAATCGCAGAAGAGGGTGCATGAGAGGTTATCCAAATCCCAAAGCAGGTGACCATATGGTTACCCCATGCGTAACTTTTTTACAATGACATTGTGCATATTCTTGATATAATATTTTATATGTTTATGTATATGCCAAAAATATATGACTTATGACAATTTTATGCTCTCATATATCATGCTATTTGATTTCTTTATGTTTCATGTCTTATAAAGTTCTATTAACTATGCCATGAATGAGGATTATCATCATTGATATATAGGGTACAATTTTCAAATTTTATAAACAATTTCTCTAACCTTTATGATCATGTTATCATACCCTTATGTTATTCTAATGAATATATATCTCCATTATGTACCCTTAATGAGTATCTGAAGTCACCTTTTATAGTTCTTCCTTTTCATATGTTATGACGATTTTTTTAGGTAGGTTGTTTCTATTATGATAACTATTTTTGAAGATCATTAATGGAGATATTATACATCTATAACAAACTACATGATTTTGTACCTAGTTCCAAGACAATAAACTATTATAGTCCTCATGTTTTTGATTATTTAATGTATTAAATATTCATATATAAATACATAATATCTAGGTTTGAGAGTCCGAGACAACTATATGTAGGAATAAAATTAGATATATCCTTATTGAGCTCACTAGTGTTTTCTCATCCTTATTTCCAAAGGATATAAAACCAATCATATGATACCTAATATATTGAACTATTATTTTCATAAATATATATTATATCTTTTTAAATGAATATTCACTACCTTACACAAACACATGCCTATGGATATAAATTGTATAGTTTCAATGAAATAATTGATTAGAGTAAACATTTTTATAGGAGTTCTACATCCTCTTCCACTTTGATCCACATAAATATAAACCTTCATAGTAATATAACACTTTATATCTATCATCACAACCTATGGGAAAGAAACATAACAATGGGTGAGATGCGTTTCCCTATAAAAAAGGAAAATATGTAAATATAATGCGGTCATTACGTAATGAGAACATGAGAATAATATATTAAAATCATACCCTAAAAATCAAAGATCAATAACTATAGTAATGACATAATTATTAGTACTTCAGTAGACTAATATCAGAATGAAATAAAATAAAATGATTGATGAGGGAATAAAATTAAAATGAGACATGTAGATGTTAAAAACACAAAATCATATAAAATGATTTGTCAAGGCACCCAAAAAATAGATTCATAACATGTTATCCTTGGGAAAACCACTAGTATACCTTCATTGGTCTTCATGTTAACTCACATGTACCATGTTTTTTAAAATGTGATATCTTTTCATGTACCCTCTAGGATATTAGGAAAGAATCTTGGATGACTCTAATTTTGATACAAAACATCTATTTGGGATAAACTACAATTAAAATGATATCAAAAATGAGTTAATGGTTGAGTATGAATATGTTCCTTCTATTTGATAAGTTATTAGTAATTTTGGGAATTCCAATTCAAATTATTGGGTTATATAGAAGCAAGTGAAAACTCCACACAATGAAAATTCATGGAATTATGTTTGTAGAACAATAAAGTAAAAGGGAAAATTTTAGACATAGGTGTTATAGATAAAATTTTTGATTGTATGAAATGGGATAAAAACTATCAAACAAAATTAAAATAATGAGTAAATGTGGATTTTTTTACTCTTATGGATGAAGAATAAAGAGAAAAAGAACACGGTGGGCCTTCCAAAAACCTGAATATTCATGATCCACCTCCTCCTGGAATTTTTTAACATAATTACACTATGAATAGTAATAATAAATTTGTTAGTTAAAAATTTTAAATTCATCAACATATTAATGGAATCTTTCCAATCAAAATACATTAATAAAGGCATAAATAACGGGGATGCTATTGATATTTATCATGCAAATATAAAAAAATTATTTATCTATCCATGATAGAAAGATCATTGATAATAACCATTTATATGTTCTTATCAATTATTCTTAAGGAATAATAATTGATTTTAGAGGGATCCATGTTGTCAAAATACTTAGAAAAACTCCACATCGAATGGATTAGATAATGATGGTATGATAAAAATGTCTCCTACTATACCTAATAGTTTCAAAATGAAATACCCTGCAAATTATAGACATATATTATATGAAACATAATATAAGTCCTCTTTGAATATTATTAGAGACACTAATAGATTAAATTTAAAATTAAATATTAATTACACTCAAGATTTCACTAGAACCGATATATCCCAAGATCATTATTATTTATTGAATGATGATAATTTTCAAAAGATACATTATCTTGATGAAAATTTTACAATTATTTTCCACAATGAGATTTAAAAACCTTGTACCCTAATACCTAGGATGTTGCTATAAAATTTAGAAGGTTTTTCTCAATATCCATATATTGACAACAAGAACTTAACATCACACAACAAGAAAGAATCAATATATTTTCCATAGACACAATAGAACAAGTAACACATATTAGTATGATAATAATGAATTTAGATAATGAGAAGAGTAACTAAATTCAAATAGGTATTATAAAAATCAAAATTTAATAATAAAATTACCATAATTAAAATGTAAACAAATAGAGTCCCCACTTACTCAACACTCTAGAAAACTATAAAAAACTATGAATTTCTCCAAGTGTTGATATCCCATTTCTCAATCCTAACTAAATATAATCTATATTCCCCGAAAATAAAAAGTAGGGTGTGATATTTAAATCCATGATCTCTCTCACCATGTGTTGGATAATAATATTCCATAATAATTAACAAGAATAATTTTATCAATATTATGTAAAATTGGCATGGGGTAGAAGATAATTTTAAAACAAATCATTCGTTAAATTTCATGTGATGTAAATATGACAACCCTTCTCTTTATTAAACCCAAATTCATGATTTTTTTTATAACATTAAATATTAAAAAACATAGATAATTGATAATTATAGTGTATTTTTTAATTGGGTTCATTAAATAATAACTTAAAATAGGGAACACATCATCTCTACTAAAAACCACCCTAATATGTTAACAATAATTCCTGGTACGTAAAACTACATAGGAAAACTAGGGGAAATATAGAATAAAGTGTTAAGATATAAACTTAGTAAGGTAATAAACACAACATAACATGAAGAAAATATTACATATTATACAAATGTATTGTTAGTGGGGAATAAAATGATTGAGTATTATACAACAAAACTATGGAACATGATATAGCTTGATAATCACAAAAGCAACATGGGAAATGTGGTAGAAATTTAAAACACTTGATCATGAACATAGTTCATGAATAAATTCCAAAAAATCAAGGTATAAAATGGTCTATTTTGGAGTAGTTTCATTGTATAATACCTTTCATGATGTCTCATGAAACTACATCATTACCCATTTATTTGGAGCACTATATAATATCAGGCACATATGTCACATTCGTTTCATGATCATGCTCAAGTGGGCCACATAGATCATTAAAATGAATTCATTAATCATCATATTTTGTTCAATGATCATAGAGTGTGTAATAAATAAATTAAAGGATTGGATAAATATTTTTATGTTCATAAATATGATCACCCTTTATAATAATTGAGTACGGGAATTCACTACAAAATTTCATGGCATTGAAAATCGTGGTGAAATTTCATATGCATAACAACATTACAATAAGATTAATTAACTAGGTTTTTGAGAGAGAAATGGGTCACTCATAATTTGGATATAAATTATTTAGTAATGGGGATATGTAAAAAAAATTATATCCTAAGTAATTATAGAACAAATTCATAAGACAATAAAGATACTAAAATAAGGATAAGAAATAAAAGAACCCTTATAAAATTTTGTCATCATGAGGGGTGTACATTAATGTTTATGGGATGTATTATTAAGATATATAAGGTGATATAATAATTTGTACTTAAATTTTTGAGTATGGGTGTAATGAATATCATATGACAACATTTTAAATTAGTAATAAAAGGCATAAAATGATGAATATTCATGAATTTTAATTTGTAGAGAGAGGTCCCTTACATTGAGAGGTTGGTTTCAAATTATTGGTAAGAGCTTAATGAGACCATTTTGTCTCACTAAGAGGAATCTTTAGTGGGTAGGGAAGTGTATGGAAGTTCAATACGGATTTTTAGTGGATGTAAATTGGAGTTTCGGTGGGTTTATATAGGAAAGGAGTAGGGATTTTGTTATTATTTCTGAATCATGTATTTTAGAATCTATATAATCATATTAAAAAATCTCAAAATTTCCCATGGTATTTTACCATGTATTTTAACCAAGGGGTGATTTTTTTAATTTTTTTTAATGAAAAGGTCTGAACCGAATAAAATAACACCCGTGCTGATTTGGATGTTAGTAATGTCCTTAAGGAAATAATTTTAAATAATTATAATATTATAAGTTTTATAGAATTCATAAGGGAATTATAAAATATATAAAATAATATAAAAATCATATTATTTTAATGATAAAACATATATCTGGTCATTTATACCATTTATATTATTTATAATATCATATTGTGTCTTTGTGATATCAAAATACACACCATATATTTATAATGTATATAATTATTACCAAAAATTTTGATTGTGGAAGAAAATTATGAAAATTTAACCATTGGATAATTTTAAAATTAGGATTCTAAAAATAATAGTAATTTTATATTAATTTTTATCTATATAATGGATTTTTCAGTTTAAAAATAAAACTGGAATTCAATGAGAAATGCTGGGATTTTATGACAACAATAGTTTTTTGAAACCTTATAAAAATGTTATTTGACATTATAAAATTGATATGACCATTTTTAATAAATATTATTTAATAATACTAATTTACCAAAATATAATAAACTAAAAAAATTATTTATTTAATCAAAATAATATCCTTAATTAAACTTTAATATTACCCAAAACAATTTGTGTTTTATTGTATGAATGTATAATTTATTATCAAAATCATTACATAAATATTTAAAAATAAAAAATAATTTGAAATAAATATTATCATAATTTTGAATAAAATTAATTATAAATGTTGGTACCATTAGTGTTATATTTTTTCTGTTATTCAATAATTTTTTTTACCCAGAGTTACCCTATTTTTCTTTTATTGAGGTATTAAATAATTACTAAATTTACAATTCATATAGTAAAAAAATCATGTTGGGATTATTATATAATATTATTTTATGTGATTCAAAATATGGAATAATTTTATCAAAATCAATTCATAGGGGTGATGGAATTTAGTTTAAATTAAATCTGAGAATCACGATGGAAGGTAGTTTTCTTAAAATTGAATTTTGTAAAGAAGAGAATATTTTTAACTAATATTTTCACAAGAAATATTCAATATATTAATTTATATTATTATATATTGATATATAACCTAAAAATTTCATAAAAATAATATTTAACTAACGGTTTTGTAACATACCAACCCTATTTAGATAGAGTCGGTGCATTATGACATAACATTAGCATGATAACAAGAAACCACATCTCGTCTAACCAATTAGTTTAGTAGCCTCAGAAGTACTAGATACATACATAAGTTTTACATTACATCATTAAAAAAATAACAATATTGTGTCCCCTTTTAACACAATTCTACCGCAGAGCCTATCCCTATAGGTCAATCATAATATACTTCTTCATATCCTGGGAAAAGAAAACATAAAAAAGGGGTGAGGTCAAATTCTCAGTAAGGATAACAATATAGAGAAAACTATCATAAATAAGATTAAACATTTATGGTAATGTATATGAATAAAACAGAAGACTTTTATACATAAAATTCAGAATAATATTCCAAATATAAATCAAATAATTCTATTTACTTATTCACATTGATATTCTACTAGTCGAATAATCACATTTAATATCAATTCATAATTTCATAATAATGAATTGAAAACTGCCAAACATCATAACCACATTTTCAAAGAATAATTACAAGACTAAGAATAATACTTTCTCAAGGCCTTTTTTCAAGACACTAGTTTGTCTCATATGATCTGCTGATGCATCGTGGGGCTATAGCGAGCCCTGCCCATCACAGACTAAGTCAAATTCATTACTTATATGAAATGGTTAAAACATGATATAAACATTCATATTAAAAGTAGCATAAAAATGTCATAAATTAACCATAAACCATGGATGGTATTAAAATATCACATCCATAGTCAAAAAAATCACAAAACCTTCAATAAAATATGGATGATTGTATTATAATAAATCAAATTCAAACAGACATAAAATCCAATGATGGATGTTGACATAAATAAAATCAATCCTAAAACTATTTTAGGGAAATATATCATTCTACATTGTATTCATTTAAAACTCACATAATTATAATAGAAAACATTTATTTTGAATATATTCTTATAATATTGTAATGTAATATTTGAATGTGTTATAATGGAAAAAATTACTGCACCGGCCATATAAGTGAAAAAACATTCTTTCATTAATTTTGTCGAAATGGTCATAAAGTACCTTGTTTGGAAAACTACAAAAATATTACAGTAAAATAAATTTATAAAAAGAAAAACAAGTTTATAAATGACTTTAATCCATATTCTATGATATAGTAAAAATGATTCGAAATATTTTTTTACAAAACACAGATGTGGATTATAAATAATTCTCAATAGATACTTACGTACAAACAACCTCAGATAATAAAGAGATTGTAAAATTATCCCTTAACATGAACTTCTCATTAGTATAGGGTAGTTTAACCAACATTATAATGGTTCAATAATTGTTATTAAATTATAAAAGAACAACATAAATAAAAATTATATCATATATGATCCTCTAATATTTCTTTGTTAATAATATATCAGTAGTATCGTTGTTTCGAGTGTTAAATAATTCATTTTCCATTATATGATCTATTATGTATGTCATTATTGTTATGGATAGGATGTATTTTATTCACATCCAGAGTGATATTATGTTTTTAAACATAATTTTTAATCATTAAAGGAAATTTATTCTTGGATGGTTACTGTGGGGAACGAAATCTCATCACGTCGTGGTGACGATAAGTCGTACGTATGCACCTGCGACAATATAATTCAATTATGGGTATAATTGAATATAATTGGGTGGTATATTATGTATATAAAATCATAAACATGTTATATTTATTATTTATATCAATTATACTCAGCATTATACGCATCCAAATATTGATGTGTTCAATAACAACCTACACCACGACATGGAGAGTGTAAGTCGTACGTACACACGTGTGATGACTTTGTCATTCATAGGATAGATAGACTTATTAATATGGGTTTAACATATTTATAATAACATCATATAATTTAGAAGGTACTAGAGTTATTATTTTGGTGTGAAAAAAACAAAGAATTATGAAGTGGAAGAAGAAACGAACTTGAAAGAGATGATGAAATAATTATCTCTTCTTCGGTTTCTTCCTTATGATTTCATCAAAAGGGATACCTAAGTTGGATTTATGATCAAGTTAAGGCCTCTAGTTGGAATTTAGGGTTTTTTGGACGATATTTTATAAGTGGGTGAAAGAGACAAAAGTCTTTAGAAGTGTGAAAATGAGAGAAGGGTAAGTACCATTTTATAAGAGAGGTGAGGGTCAGTTTAGAAAATGCATGAAATATTATTTTATTATAAAAATGTTTTTAGTTTATAATGGATCCAAATGGATTTATTTCTATTATAAGGTTGATATGGGTCTATATCCTCTATACCAATATTTTTTTAGTAAATTTTAGGACACCATATTAACCTTATGTTTTAGATTTAACTCTTAGTTAAATTGTTTAACTTTTACCATGTCTTCTTTTATTATTAAAATAAATGGTCAATAAAATTACAATAAAATTCCAAGAGAAGCTGAAGTGGTTCATTATTTACATATATAACCTTATCTATGTACTTTGGCAGATCATTTGAATTTTATGAATATTATATCATTTAATAAAATAGTACATGTTTTAAAAACGGATTTATGTTAATTTTCACACTATTTAGTATTTGGTTTTAGAGAATGTTATAACAACATTATCAGTTCGAAAAATATTTATTGAATCAACCATAACATGTAATTTTAAACTATAAAATTCATGGAATGCATAAAAAGTCTGAATTTTCAATTATTTTAATATATATTATATTAATTATTTTAATCATTCATTAATAATGAAATTATTACATCATCATTGTGTGAAAAATAAAATTTATTATTTTAAATCTGGATATTATGAAAAAAATAACATGATGTTGGAAGTATCATTATCTATATAATTAAAATTTATTTTTGATTTTATTTTATGTATAACCCTATTTTATAAATTTTTCAGTTATAAAAATCATAATTTAACACATTTAACTCTTATTTAAATAAAATAATAACAATTTTTTTAATCTAATCGAAGTGAATCAAAAATAATCATATTTTATTTCTATGTTTTATTCATATAGATATAATCTAATCTAATATAATTAGGCCATGTGTTAGGATAAATATAATATAATTTTTACCTTTAATTTCAATATTTACTTTTAACCATGGTATATAAAATTAATAAGTTACTATTCACTCAAAATTATATTCATCATATTGAACCACTATTTACTTATTTTTGTCAACTATTTCTCTCATATTTATGAAAATTCAATTCACCGAAGTGGTAAAATAACATTTTATGAAAATTTTTTAATGTGTCTTGAAGGTGGGTAAATGACGTTAAAAAGTTCAATAAAATTATATATATATATATATATATAATATTATTATAAAATAACTCAAATTAATTTAATTGTACTAATACCTGTATTAGGTATCTATATTAAAATTAAAATAAATTTAAATAATAATAATTTTTAAAATAAAATTTAGTTTCAAAGAATAATGCAGTGTTCTTCACTATTCATAAACAATTTTATGTTTTCAAAAAATACAAAAAAAACCAGCGTAAGCTAATTTTGATATTCCAAATCCAAAAATGAAGTCAGTTTTGAAAAAAAAATTATATAATTTCAAAAAGTGGGTATTATGATTCATAACTGCTTTTTAAAAGGCCAATTTGATTCTTCACGGTGTTATAAAACTCGAAGTTGCGTACACCACAAGATATTTCATTATTCAAAGGGATGAATATTCTGGATTCTTGGGGAGTTAAATTATACACTCATTCGAATAATTTTATCATTGAAATTTCTATATTATTACTACATAAAAATATTCAGGTGGTTCTCCATCATAAGATCATGAGGTTCCCACATTGCCTCTTCCATTTATGGTTTCTCCGTAGAACATTCACCAGATGGGTCATTCGGTTTCTCAACACATGTTCTTTGTTATTAAGAATCTAGATAGGCTATTCATAATAAGATATATTAGGTTCTAGTTTTATTTCTATTTTAGGCGAGTACATGCATTGGGAAAGCATTTTTTTCTCAACAGTGATATGTGGAACACATCATCAACATTGGAGAGACGCGGTGGCATTACAAAATGGTAAGCCACAACTATAATTCATTATAGAATTTTGGAAGGACCGATGTACCTAGGACTTAGTTTTCCATTCTTATTGAATCATATATCACCCTTCTATAAAGTTACCTCCATGAAAAAATAATCACCTACTTAAAATTCCCAATCCATCCATTGGTAATCGGCATAACTCTTCTGCCTACATTAAGATGCATTTATTTGGGTTTGGATAATATTCTCCTTTTCCATTGTTTCCTCAACATGTTCTGGGACTACGAGTTTTTTTTTCTCCCACATCATCCCAACAAGTTAGGTGAAACATCTCTTTCCATGTAATGTTTCATATGGTGTCATATGAACACATGAATGAAATATATTGTAATTGAAAAATTCAACAAGAGGTAAATACCAATCCAACATACCTTGAATGTAATGTGAGGAATATATCAACATGCCTTCTAATGTTTGAATAGTCATTCTGATTCTCCATCAGTTTGAGGGTTTTAGGTAGTGCTCAAACAAATTTATATATCTAGGTATTTCTAAATTGTATCTATAATCATGATGTAAAATAGGGATCATGATCAGAAACTGTCGATATGGGTACACCGTGAAGTTTTACAACATTATTAATGTATAGTCTTGCAGGACATTAAAGTGGTAATTCTTCTCTTATAGCAAGAAAATGTGGTAACTTGGTAAGATGATCAACAATGAACCATATTTCATCATTCCTTCTAGGAATCTTTTGTAGCCCCATGTCGAAGTCCATTGTAATATCATTCCATTTCCACTCAAGTATGGGAAAATGTTGCATGAATACACCAGGATGTTGTCTTCCAGCCTTTACTTGTGGATAAAAAATACATCATAACACATAATTAGCAATCTACCACTTCATTTAGTCCTACCGGAAATGTTATTTCAAATATCGATTCATTTTAGTGCTACCAGGGTGTATAGAGAAATTGGAGCTATGAGCATCATCCAACAATTATTGTATTAGATAAGTTATATCGGGAACACAAAGCATTTTCCAAAACTTCAAAATTGAATATCCATATATGAAGTCAATCAATCTACCATCATTCACATATTTAATTTTCTTTTGAAACTCCTAATCATTAGTCTGATAACTTCTTATCATTTCTAGTAAAGATGGATTGGAAAAAATATGAAAAAGTTTCTATGTTTCAACTTCCATGATTATTCACATATCAATCTTTACTAGATCCATGATCAAATGATCTAGTTAAACCCTCATCTTGTTCAGAACTCCATGATCCTTTCTACTCAATGCATATGACACCTTATTTTCTTTCCCCAGGTGGTAGTGTATAGTGTAACCATAATCCCTGAGTTTTTCGAGCCATATCTTTTTCCTCATGTTGAGTTCCTTTTGTGAGAAAATATACTTGAAAATATAATGATGAGTATATATCTCACATTTTTTACCATAGAGATAGTGTCTCTATATCTTCATAGAAATGATTATAGTAGCTAACACAATATCATGACTGGGAGAGTTTTGTTCATTAATTTTTTAGCTACCATGATGCATAGGCAATAACTCTATTATTCTATATAAGGACACAACAGAGTCCTTTATTGGAAGCATCACTATAAAAAAACCCATCAATCCCCAATGGTAGAGTGAATATTGGATCATTGACTAACCTTCCCTTCATTTCATCAAAACATTCTACACTATTTTTAAAAAAATATTAACACCTTTACCTGTGAGCTAGGGCAATTGGTTATCTAGTCAGGACAAATTTTGGACGAAATGCCCATAGTAACCTTCTAAAACAAAACAAATATGTAACATTGTTATTCTCGTTGGTGATGGACATTATTGTATTTCCATTATAATTGAAGAATCAATAGAGTCTCAATCCTTAGGGAAAATATGGACAAGAAACGAAATCTCCTGCTTCCAGAATTCACATGTGATATACATCTCATATAATTCAATTCTTCTTAGAGTTTTTAGAATATTGTGAAAGTGATTTCATGATATTCATATCTTTTATAATATTCCATGATATAATCAATAAATACCACAACAAATTCATCATGATATTCCTTGAAAAAACTTATTAATTAGATCTATGAAAATATAGGGTGCATTTTTCTGTCCAAAAGGAATTATACTAAACTCATAATGGTCATACCTGGTTTGAAATATTGTCATTGGAATGTCTTCCTTTTTCAGACACAATTGATGATATCCGGATTGAAGATTGATCTTTAAAAAATATTGTGTTCCGTGATGTTGATCAAATATATATTCAATGATAGGTAGGGGATACATGTTTTTTTATTGTTATAGAATTTATCTCTTTGTAGTCAATGAACAAACTCATAGATCAATCATTTTTCATAACAAAAAGAATAGGGGATACCCATGGAGAAAAACTAGGGAGAATAAATCCTTTATTACTCATCTACTCTAGTTGTTTCTTTAGTTCCACTAATTCCACAATGTACATACTATAAGGGGTATTCAATATGTTACTTGAACCATGAATGAAATCAATGGAAAACTCAATTTCTCCTTCTAGAGGTTGTCTAGATAAATCATCTGGAAACATGTCAATATATTCTCGCACAATGGATAAATCCTATATTTGAACATTATTTTCCTTTCCATAGTTATTTCACTCCCTTCATTCCCAATAATTGAATTTAGTAGAGCTACTGGGGTTGATCTAAATAAGGATCAGATAGTAAAGTTTCTGCTCTAAAGATAAGGTATTCTTTATCATCATCAAAAATTGTAACCTCCTTTTTCTTACATAAAAAGTTTGTATCATGGTCTAAGATCCAATCCAAATGAGGATTATATCAAATTCAACCATGGGTATGAAAATAAGATCCGTAGATAAAGCATGTATACATTCCTTAATGGTAACTGATTTACAAAAAGATGTTGCAATTATACTTCCCTTATGACTTTTGACTGAAAACTCCCTTTTTAAATAAAATTGGAAATATATAATATTCGTGGAAAGCTAAGAAGATAAGAATTAATGTGATGATCCAGAATCATATAATGCAACAGATAAATTTTCAGAAATGATTTATGTAGCTACCACGATATCATTCAGATATTCAACATCAGCAGTAGTGATCACATAATCATATACATTCTCTATTGGCCTTTTCTAATGTAAGTTTCCATGAATCATAGAAAATTTATTTGTATAATGAACCACTTATCTACAATTATATCATTCATCATTGACAACATCTTTCATTACCATTCAATCATGTGCTTGGTGGCCTTTTTCAGCATACTTGTAACAAACTATCATTCCATCAGGAAATTAATGTGGTGATTCATCCCAAATTTAATGCAGGATGGAAATTCATCTTTTCCCTTCTTCCACATATTTTCATTTTTGGAGTTTTCAATAAATCTATTATTCTCTTACATTGATTTAAAGTCGTAATACATAGAGAATAATTCTTCTGGATTGATGGCCCATGAGACTATTTCTTTATGTGACTAGAAGGATTGTGAGACTAATGCTTAGTGGAGAAATGGAATTATCCTATCATAGAAGATATCAATATCACTCCTTGGGTTACTTATATAATCTGTAGCATGCCATTCAATCATTGTTAAGTTAGCCTCATAATTTTCAACATTCTTCATCCCCATATTTCATATAGATAGAAATTCCCTTTCCCTATCCTTTCAATATTCATGAGAAAATTATTTTCATAATCAATGATCTTAAAACACCCCCAATTACATATTTTATACTTCATCATCTTCGGTTGTGTTTTGAATCAATGAACACCATTGATTTGTATCTTATGTGAGGTGATAAACTTCCATAACAACCTTTTCCTTTTCCCTACTCCCTAAAAAATGAAATAATTTCTCTAAAACAATTAACCATTGCCTAGCTAAAAATGCATTTTTAATCCAATTAAATGTCAATGGTTGTAACCTCAAAAAGTGTCCTAACATTTATCCTCCCCATTGTAGATCAGGGTACTCCATACAGGTATAGTTATTATTCATAACTTGAGAGTGTTGTCTCAGTGTGGTTATAAGCTTTCCAACACCAGTTTCATTACCGACTCCACTATAATTATCTTGAGTTGGAGGTGGACCCATACATTGATTACGTGCGTTGATATGATTTCAATTCCCTATACTATAATCTATTTATAAATAATGTCATAAACTCTAATAGTTTATGAGTCTCAATGAATAATTCAAAACATGTAATATACCTAGCATTAATTGAACAATTTATGCATATAATCTCTAATAATAAAAAATGTATCCTTCAGGAAATATTTACTCATTAATCATCCATAATGGTTTGTAATGAAAATGTGAATTATCCATAGCATATCCCCTGGGAGTGTCATAACCATGAGTGCAGCTAGGCCCTTTATCATGCACCAGTTCTCATTTGAGTCCATCTCTAAGAGGGGTTTTTGGGTTTTACCCCAAGATAAATATATACCAGATCCACCTCTACCTCCTCATATCCAAAAATGGATGTCTTTCTTGGAAAATACCCAAAATATATAGATTATAAAAATTCTAGGATGTTATTCTCTACTAATCCTAAATGATTATCTTAGGTTAATGTTTCCTAAGAAGAGTTTTTCAAAATATAGTCTCCATGGATTGTACTAAACATCCTCAGATACCAACTATAATACCCCAACCTTAGTTATCCATATTCTATGCCTTATTAAATAACATTAGCATGATCAAAAGAGATCATTTTTTGAATGACTGATAAGATTAGTAGCCTAGGAAGTACTAGATACATACATATGTTTTACATTACATCATGAAATAAAAAAACAACATTGTTTCCCCTTTGAACACACTTATATCCCTTAGCCTATCCATGAAGGCCATTCACAATATACCTCTTCCCATCCTTGGAAATGAAATTATAAAATAGTGGGTGAGCTGGGATGCTCAGTAAGAATAATAATATACTGGAAACTATCATAAATAAGCATAAATATTTAAGGTAATGTATAAGACTAAAACACAAGCCTTTTAAACATAAATATTAGTATAATATTGGAAATTTAATTCAAATAATTATATTTACATATTCACATTTATATTATACTAGTCGAAAAATCACATCTAATATCAATAGCTAATTTTACAATTATAGAATGGATGATGTCGGACATCATAACCACTTAGTCGAGGCCTCATTCCAAGCCTAGAAATAATATTTTTGCAAGGCCTTTTGCCAATACACTAATTTTCTCATTAGTCCATCGGATGCATCGAGGGGCTATAGCAGGCCCAGCCCATCACTTACAATGTTCAATGAATCCCTTATATGAAAAGGTTAAAACATAATTTAAAAATTCATAATAAAACTAGCATATAAAATGTGAATACATTACCCATAAACCATGAATGGATTAAAAATATGATATCCACAGTCAATCATATCAAAAAAAAACATCAATATAATATGGAAGATTATATCATAATAAATCAACTCAAAACAAACATAATATTCAACAATGGATGCTGACATAGTTGAAATTAATCCCCAAACTATATGAGTGAAATATCTCTTTTAACGTTGTAATCATTTAAAAATTATTTAACTATAAAAGAAAATATATATTTGGAAAATATTTTTATATTCTTATAGTGGAATCTTATAAGTTTTTATAATAGTGTAAAATAGCTTCACCTTTCGTATAAGATAAAAAACATTATTTCTTTACTTTTGTTGAAAAGGTCATAAATTACCATGATTGGAAAACAACTGAAAGATTCCTTTCAAAAAAAATTATCAAATGTGAAAAAGGAGTATAAATTACATTAACCAACAATCTAGGAAATAGTAAAAATGTTTTGAATTAAATTTTTAAGAAACAAGGATGTGAATGATAAAGAAGTCTAAGTAGATACTTTGGTACATACAACCTCATATAATAATGGTATTGTAAAATTAACTATTACCTTGAAATTTCCCTTAGTCGGGGGCAGTTTAACCTTTTGTAAAATAGTTAAAAAAATTTATTAAGTTATACAAGATAAACATACCTATATATGATATTATATATGATCCTTTAATATTTATTTTTTAATAATATTTTTGTTTTACCATTGTTCTAGGTGTTAACGGATTCATTTTCCATTATATATTTTGATACATATGTCATATTTGTTATGAATAACATGTATTTTATTCACATAAAGAATGATATTACGTTCTTAAACATTATATTTAATCATTAATTGAAAATTATTCCTGAATGGTTATGATTGTGGAACGATATCTCATCACTTCAGGGATACGGTAAACCGTACGTAAAAATGAGCAACAATATCATTTTATTAGTGGTAAAATCTTATGGAATTGGATGGAATATTATATATAAAAATCAATTAAAATTTAAAATTTATTATTTAAATAAATTATAATCATTATTTTACCCATCCAAATAATGATGTTTTGAATAAAAAACTACACCACAACGTGGAGAAGGTAATCCATATGTACACATGTGTGGTGAAGTTTTCATTCATATAGAATAACTATACTGATGGTACCATATTTATAATAACTATACAGTATGTTGAAAGTACTGTAGATATTATTTTGGTATGAAGACAATAATGAAATAGGGTGAAGAAGAAGAAAATAACTTGAAAGAGGTGATGAAATAATTACCACTTCTTCATGTGCTTCCATTTTTTTGATCAAAATCGATCCTTAGGTTTGATTTATGACCAAAGTAATGCCTATAGATTTAAGTGATGGTATTTGGGAGGATATTTGAGCTGGGGTTGGATGATCCAAATGGGTTGGGATGTGTGAAGGTGAGAGAAGGGAATGTACCCTTTTATAAGAGAGGATAGGATCACTTTAGGAAAAGCCTGAAAAATTATATGATTATAAAATAATTTTCGGTTTCTAATGGATAAAAATGGATTTAATTCAATTATACTATGGGTATGGGTCAAAATAATCTCATCAAATAGGTTTTAGGTCAGTTTATGTCACCATATTAACCTTATATTTTAGAATTAACTCTTAGTTAAATAGTTTAAATTTTACCATGTATTCTTATATTATTGTAATAAATGGGTAATAAACATACAATAAAAGCCCAAGATCACCCAAAGTGGTTAATTATTAACATATCTAACATTATATATGTTTTTTGTCTAAACATTATATTTTTATAAAAATTATACCATTTTAAAAAATAGTATTTCTTTTAAAAACTCATTTATGTCATTTTCTACACTATTTAGTATTTGGTTTTTGGGAAAGTCGTAAAATATTTATCACTTCTAAAAAAACATTCTAATCAACTCCAAAATTCCATATTAACCTATAAAATTCTTTAAATGAATCAAAAGTCTTAATTCACCATTATTTTAATATTTATAATATCAATTATTTTAATCTTTCATTAAAAAGGTAATTACTTCATCATCATTGTGTCATAAATAAATCTAATTATATAATGTCTAAAAATAATAAATAAAATACCATGAGGTTTGAAATATTTTTATCTTTCTAAGGAATATTAATAGCTAAATTTATCTTATTCATAACCCTATACTAAAAATTGTTTAGTTATTAAAATTGGAATTTAATACTTTTAACTCTTCTTTAAATAAAATAGTGATAAATGTCCTAATCTAATCCATGGGAGTAAAAATAGATAATATTTTATTCCTAAGGCTGATTTAGGTTGATAAAAACTTATCTAATAGAATTAGTACATTTGTTAGGGTAATTATAATATCATTTTTACCATTACTTACCCTAGTTACTTTTAGTCATGGGAAATTAAATTCATAAGTTACTATTCACCAAAAATAATTTTCATCGTATTGATCCATGTTTTACATACCAATTTCAACAGAATATGTTTGATTATCTAAATTCAATTCATTGAAGAGGTAAAAATTCTTTTTATTCAAACTCGACAATGTTCCTAGAAGGTGGGCAAAAGACGTTAAAAAGTTCAATAAAATTTTATATATCTAATATTATTATAATATTACTCCAATAAATTAAACTAAACTAATATAGGTATTATGTATTTTTTTTGATAATAAAATATATTTAAATAGTATTTATTATTTAAATAAAAGTCTGTTTAAAACAATAAAGCATTTTTTCACAATTCATCAAAAATTGAATATGTTTCGAAAAATACCCAAAATTAACCATAATCTAATTTCGAAATTCTCAATACAAAATTGAAGTCCATTTTAAAAAATAAAATTTATAAATTTTCACAAAGTGTGTATTACTATTTATAACTATTTTTAAATAGCTAGTTTGATTGGTCATGGTGTGTTATAACTCGAAGTTGCGTATTGTGGAAGCTATTGAATTATCGAAAGAGATTCCTGTCATGGAAGCTTTGGGTGTTACATTTTATTTTAATTTTTTATTATATAGAAAAATTAGGTATTTTCATTCAATTTCAAGAAAATAGTATTTTAATCAAAAATACAAAATTGCCTTAAAATATGGTATAATAATGATTTAAATATAACTAATTTAATTAAATATATATAATTTATAGATATGTTACATTAAAATAAAATTAAAATTATTACATGAATTATAAATTAATTAATTTATAAATGAAATGATAATATTACATAAAAACTGTATTTTTCATTATTCATAGAAACTTTATATTTTCTAAAAAATAACATATTCTCACAGTAATTTATTTTTAAAATTTTAATAGATTAAAGGAAGATTTTTTTATCAAATATGTTATTAATATTTTATATAAACAAATTATAATATAATTATTTCATAAAGATAAATAAAAAAATATTTTTTGTTGAAAACGTATTTAAACAAACAAAAATACATTTCCAAAAGTTGATTAATGGTTTTATAAAAATATATCAATATAATGTGTAAATAAAAGTATTTCATTATTTAGGTAATCCTAATTATATAGAAATGTTTAATGGAATGGTTAAAATAGTCATATTAAAATAGTCATTGTTTGTTTGGGCTCGATGTTGTATATGGCATACGCTATCAAACATTATTTTCACTATTAAAAACTATAGATATTAAATTATTCCCCTATTATATAATTCACATCCTGAAAATTTAAACTTGAACATAGTAAGAAATTTTTTTACACATGAAAATATATTTATTTAAAACAGACATTTTTAAAAGTGATAATAAGATATACTCTTAAATAAAGAGAACGAGAAGTATAAATGTTATCACATAACTAGGTTTCAAAGTATGATAACATTAGTGGGAAGTGAAAACATGGATAATGTAGTGAAAAATAACACCAAAAAACAAATTTAGTTTGATAGAGAACAACATGAGGATAAATTTGATGACCACAAAACCATAAATATGTGTTATATAAAATGACCCTGAATTTTTCAGAAATTATAAAAATATGAAATACAAAATTAATGATTCATTTCCTATAGTTAATGAATTAATTTCTTATATATATCGGTGACATAAGAAAATATACTTTTATGACAATTAAAATTTCCTCCAACAAATTTCTTCTGTAATATTATATTTTTTAAAAATGATGAGTTAAAAATATGGATTTTTTTTAATCATGAAGTAGTAGTATAAGCTTTTAATGGATCTGATAAACCAAAAAAGATTAAAAAGTTATTCCTCCTATTTCATGTCATATAATAAAATTAATGGAAAATTAATGTTGATAGTATTTATTATATTTAACGGATAACTAGGAATTTAATGGATTTTATTAGAAAACATATAAATGATATTTATGTATTTTAGTATGAATATATTGATTTTAAATTTTTTATCCATGATCTATTTCCTAACATATATTCTTTTGGGAATTTAATTTCATTAATGAGGGTTTTTAATGAGATTTTGAATTTACCAAAGCCTATCCCTAGGGAATTTCAATCATGGTGTAAAACAAGGATCATCTTCATAGACCAGTTCCCAATCAAGTCTTGTATATGTGGTGTTTTCATGATTTACCACTATGTACATCAATGTTAGAGCCACATTCAATTGTTGTATCTACATTGGGATGTATTTTTAGGATAAGTCACTAACTCTATACATACCAAAATTTTGGGATGTTTTGGTTGACTTATTTTTATCCATTAGTATTTCCCTATAGTTTTGTAATCCTAATCACATATATAACTAAACATTACATGGATACCAACTATGATAACCCCACTCCTTATTACATATTAATTCATGATTTATTACATAAAATTACACATAATAAAACTTATAAGATTTATAAATATAGTGTCTTTGAGAATGAGTCACATTAAATAAAAAAATAAAACTAGGAATACATCATCAATATTTAATACATAAATTAGATGTTCAATATATACCTTCTTCCATAAAACTGCATGGGATAATATGGGGACATATATATAAAAATGGGTATAATTAAATCCTAAAAATATAATATTCAAGGAATAACTCGAAGAAAAATAGGCATATCAACAGGGCATAAATGGTGTGAGGATTATAAACATTTAAAATGATACATGATATATCATGATAATAATAAAGGTAAGATGGTAAATTTTGAAAAAACTTAATACAATGCATCATAAATATTGGATAATAATAACAACCAAGAAATCATTGTAGAAAAAGTCTGATAATAGATTAGGTTCACTCACTAATCCATTTAATGATGTCTCGTGAGACTATAACTTTGCTTAAAACATTAGAGAGATGTATATTTCAAGGAAATATCATCAAATTTATCATATTATCATGCTTATGTGTGCCACATATATCAAAGAACATTGATTCATTAATCATAATATTTTATCCCAAGAATAAGGTCTTTTGAAGGATTATATAATCACATAGTCTTCTAATGTACAATAAAAATGTGATACAATAACAGGTCCTATATTTATTAATTAGAAATAGAAGGCATAAATTAATTAAGATGCTTGAATTGAAATAATAAGAGAGAGAGAGGTCCCTTACCATAAGAGGGATGTTCCAAATGATTGGGTCTATCTTATTGGGAGCTTGGGGAAACATTGGAGGAATCTAATGTGGGTAGGGAACAATATATATTATTTCGAAGGATATTTAGTGGAGATAAATGTGATCTTGTGCGGGATTATATAGGAAACAAGTGGTAATTTCTTAATTACTTATCAAAAATAGATATTGGTTTCTTTATAATAATATAACCATAACTACAAACCATCCACATGTTTTTCCTGTGGTTCTTACAAATGATATTGGTTTAATTTTTTTATAATTCCATGGCCAAAACTTAAGGAAATAATACCCCTTTTTGATGTGGAATTGGGTCATGTCCTCAAAGAAATGATTTTAAACTCTAAAAATATATTATCTATTTTGAAGGATTCATGATTTATTTATCAAGTAAATAAAAAAACCTAAAAGTCAAATTATTTTAAATTTGAAACATATTTTTTGTCTTTTATTCCATTTATCATATTTATTACATCGTTTTGGTTGATTAATATGGAATATGTCTCACTATATATTTATAACGTATTTTATTTACCACAAAATTTGATTATATTAGAAGTTTTTCAAAAAATTACCATTAGGTAAATTTGATATTAATATTATAAAAATAATATTCACTATATCTAAATAATTTTATAAATATATTATTTTTGACTTTTAAAATTGGTATACATTGATAGAGAAATGTAATGTTTTTGGAAAATAACTATTTACAAACCCAAATAAAAATAGCATTTTACTTCATAAAAATTATATGATCATTCATATCATATAAATATTATTTAATATTTTTATTTAAATAAAATATTAATTTTTATAAAAATCATTCAATTCATCAAAATAAATTATATAAATGAATTTGAATTTTAAAAAATTATTTTGTGTTTAATTGTATCGAAATATAATTTCTCATCAAACTAATTACACAATCATTTAATTATCCTATTTTCCTTTAATGAAGTATGAAATATTTACTGGAGCCACTATTTATATTTTTTAAAAATTAATTTTATGTTATTACCAAATATTAATAATGATGATTTTAAATATTCAATAAATTTTTTAAAAATATATTAATAAATGTTGATGATTTTATTTCATAATTAAGCTAGAAAGCCCAATAAAAACCAATTTTATGAAAATTAGTTTTTAATGAATATATGAATATACATTTACTCTAAAACTGTTAATATTCATTATGTAAATTTCAATTATTATTAATAGATATATAATAAAAAAATATCATTTAAATAATTTCTTACTATGGTTTATTTTAATTTATTATAGTAGAAAAGCATTATGTATTTTACAATTATTTTTAGAAAATGCATTTCTAATTATCAATATATACTTGTAGTAAAATTGTGTATAAATATTATTTATGGGTAATTAATATAAATAATTATAACTCATTAATTATTAAGTTACATTGAAATAAAATTAAAATAATTATTTTATTATGATATTAATTAATTTTTTAAGTGAAATTACACTTTTACATAAAAACAATTCTTTTCACTATTCATTAAAACATCTATATTTTCAGAAAAATCCAAAATTTCCACCATTAATTATTTCTAAAACGGCGATGCAAAAAATGGAGCTCATTTTAACAAATAATTTTATTGAATGTTTTATAAACTAATTATTAAATATTTTCTTCACAAATATAATTAAAAATATCATTTCTGTTGAAAAAATATTTTTAAGAATAAAAAGAAATTACCAAAAATTGATTGATTAGTTACTAACAATTTATCAATATAATTAGTAAATATGATTATTTAATAATTTATTTAATACTAATAATATCCTAAAATGTAATATAATGGTAAAATAGTCAGTTTTCAAATAACCTTTTTTTATTTGGGCTTGTTGTTGTGTATCACTTAAGCTATAGAACATAATTTTCTCTTTTAAAACCGAATGGTGTTACAAGTAACATTTCAAAACATGTGCTTATTAATATTTTACATAAAAAATCTTATATATATTCATATGGCATGTGTAAATAATTTTTTTGATGAATGATATATATATAAAAATAATTAATAATGAAAAAATAATCATATCCTAAGAGGTATAATTTTTTATGCTATGATATCCCCAAACATTAATATAATGAAAATGGTAACGTGCAAACATATCCCTTCGACACTGGTCAGGGATGACTCTTCAACATCTTAATAAGGATAATATGTTTTGTGGAACATTTCTTTAGAGTTGTAAAGCATCAATATATTTTTAGGGAAATCCCAAACGAGTGTGTTTGTTCTAAATAACTCATAGTCTACATGGGATTTCGTGTTCTCTAATAACAAATCATAATGTAAGATTTTATTCATAATAGATTAAAATATAATTAACCCACTTCCAATTTCAATATTCTAATTCTTCATTAAAACTAAAAACATAGATTATTAATTAAATTATTCATTTTTGGGATAAACCAATACAATTCTATTATCAAATAAAATTAATCCATTTTCTTAAAATCAATTTCCAAATAAATTTAAAAAATAAACACCTACATTTCCTTCAAAATAAAAAGCACACCCTAAATATTTGGAATTAGGGAGTTACCAAATTTAAATCAAAAATCAATTTAAAACCCAATTCACATTAAATTCGGTTTTAAAATATTCAATTGATAGAAATTTAATTTATGTCACGAAATTATCGGTTAAATCAATTAGAAATATTTAATAAAACCACCTACCACAACAAAAAGATCATGTATCACAATTCTTGCAGTGGGGAAAGAAAAAAAAGTGTGTTTGAAACTGAGATAAATTAATAATAACTATAGATATGATCTTCATGAAATGAGTTTATAAATTTCAATAATAGAATGATATAACAAACCTTAAAGAGGAGACATGAAGTGTACCAGAGATATGGAACGTGAGGTGATCTCTTTCTAGAGAGGAATCAATTGACATTCTCCTAAATTTTATCATCTTTAGACATGATTTGGAAGGGAAAATTTTTTCTGGAGGGATTCTATAATGATAGAAAATGATATATAACAATTTATGGTCGAGTGGGGATCCAATATACATATTGAGTAATTTTAAAATATTTTTTTACTTAAAAATATCATACTCACAGTTATCTATGAAGGGTCTCACACTTTATAAAATGGTGTTCCCTAACTATCTTCCACGCTAATGGTTTGAAATTTTTCTAATATGTCAGCGCATAGATTATCATACTATTTTCCAACCATGATATCCATCAATTTTTGGTTCCTTATAGGAGCACAAGTAGGGCATAGGGCTTTGGAAAACTGTATGCTAACCATGAATTACCTATGAGCCTTCCATAATTGTCAAAATTATACCCGAATAATTCCTAAACAGGACATGACTAAATAATTATCATAAGTGGTGTATAATAGTATGAGAAAATAGTAATCATGTGTCACAACCTCCCCACTATAGAAACAGTTTGTCCCCATAACTCATGTTGGGAAGTATCCTAGAATAAAATTTTAGTCCATTATTCTCTCATCATGGACTCTCTCTCTCTCTATCCCACAACATTTGATTATCTGAACTATGATTCCATATACATCGAACAAAATCTATCATCCTATGATGATTTGACTTGGTTTTAGAATCAACTATTCTAACTAGATTCTCAGTCACTGATAAATCAGGGTCAACATCATGGTTACTCTAACTAATAACATTTTATGGAACATAAATATATTTTTCTAGCTATGATATATGGAACATGTTATGATTCTATGTTATCTGTGGAAGATTTGATTAAAGGTTATACATATTCCCCACCTACTAATCAACCTAAAAAGGTCCTAAAAAATGATTATAACGATTCCCATTCCACCCAAACAATCAATGAACTAACTGAGGTAAAACATTCAATAAAACCATATCTCCAACTAAAAATCCCAATGATCTATGATGATAATCAACATGATATTCTTACTGGCTCTATTCCATAAATATTCTCTATTGTGTCTAATGAATCCTTTTTCCATCTCTAGATCCATGATTGGTCCAATATATTATCATTCCCCTATTACCAATCAACATAGAGGATATTTACATGGTCGAACATACAATTCCTCAATAAGATCCATTTCTATAATGGACCATAAAAATTTATTATAAAAACTAAACTATCCCCAAATGGACATCCGATGATCGAAAAATGTCAAGAACCCAACTATACATCTTATCTGAAAGATTATATGTGGTTTATTCATTCCAGCTATCCAAATATTGATGATATACTTCACATAAACCAATAGGACAACCTAATACCTCTTTAAGGACCCTCAAAAATATATATGTAAACTTGGGATCTCTATAAGAGAATATAAATAATTGAACATCATGAAAAATAATTACAATGATATTTCATAAATCATCAAATTTGGTTGCATTGTGAATTGTTATATAATGACCTAATATATTATACCAATCAATCACAACCCATATTAAATTCATCCTTTTTCTGGTTATGTGAAAAAAACCCACAAAATTAGAAGATATCAAATCCGACTACATATTCTGCACTAGAAGTGTATAACGAAAAACTGAAGGTCTTTTATTCTCATCCTTGACCAATTGAAAAATTTAATAGTGAGATATAAATCTAGAAATGGCATATCACATCATGGCCCCTAGAATTTTTGCCACATGATATGGGACATTTTCATGGTTCTAGAAAGAAAAACCTATTAGGAATTATAGAAACCCCCCATCACATATATCATGGCCTGGAAGAGAACAAAAACAATTCATATAACATAGAATACATTACAAGAATAATGACCACTCAGCTATTGTCTCCCCACAATAAATAGTTTCTCTAATTATATGGAAACCATCATAATGTTGTTGTTCTTATAAAATCCTATCAAGAAGATATAATTCCATGTGAACCCTAATTAGGGAAAACATGACCATCGATTCTTGAACTCCAAAATGAAACTTTTCAAAAATTTCTATCATGTTCCACTCATCTAATGATTTTTTGATGGCCTAGGTTGAAATATTCCCCCACAAATATTTCATGAAAACATTACCTTTTCCTAGGTTATAGGTATTTTCAATGTCTAAATATTATAGGTACATTACCTAATGATCCTGCATGATATTCTTATCTTTGTGAGAGAATTAATAACGAATGATATTGTTTTCAAAATACATGGTAATCCATTATTTAAAAAGGTAATGCATCCAACCCGTAAGAACATGGATAAAAGATGCATGGTCAAGGTCAATTGTTGGGTAATTATTTAATTTTTTTCAATGTTGACAAGATCCACAAGAAATGATGTGATCACCATTTAAAAGAAAACATACCAAAACCAAACCTGATGTGTCACAGAATACCACATATCCTTTCCAAACCTATAAAAGAGTCCACATATTCACAATAGATGAAAGAAGATTTAATTCCAATAAATATCTCTAAAATTTATAATCCTGAATAATCTTCAAACCCTTTGGATTTAGGGATGAAATTAGAAATTCCATCTCTGAGAAGTATTTTATGAACCACTGATAATTCCTATACGATCCCAAGAGTCTCTGAATCTACACATAAATTGGTGGTTTCCCCCATTTCATAGAATCTCTCACCATCTCTGGATGAACTGAAATACCATGTTCCGAAATCATGTGTCCTAAGAAATTGACTTCTTGAATCTAGAAACGATATTTCTATAGCTCGACATTATTTTGGTTATTTATCAACAATTCTAGAGCAGCTCTAATTTGATAAAAATGATCCTCTATTTAAAAGGAGTAAAAAGGATTTCATATATAACGAACAAAATGAATGTACCATGATCCTAATGGAAAATATTTTTCATTAAATCAATGTAGGAGAAATAAGAATTGGGTATTACAAATTGAATGAAAATGTACTAAAAATGGCCATACCTACTCCAGAATGAAGTTTTGTAAATGTCATACTGTTTTTTATGAACCAATGGTAACTATATTAATGATAAATCTCTAAGAACAACATTCCCCCATTAAGTAGAAAAATGGATTATCAATCCATAGAAATGGATACTTATTCATTACCATAATATCATTAATATTTCTATAATCAACACAAATGTGAATTGAACCCCCATTATTACTAGAATGTATCACATGTGCCGCCAAACGTGAGATATTGTGGAGTAAAAATTCATCCTATAAAATAAAATCCTATCAGGTATTTAACTCTTTCATTTTAAGTCATTCCATTCAGTAAGAGGGAATTGATACTTGTTGATAACTGGCCAAAAATTTGGTAAAACTTTGTACCTCCTTAGTGGATACAACAAAGACTATTCAAGAGGGAAATTGTTAGAAAAATAAAAAAACGGGTGGTAGATCACTGTTAATTTATTACCACTGTATATCAAAATCAAACAATGACATTAATTTATCAATCTATATATCAGAAGGTATATACCTACTCTTCCTTAGGTATCACTCTCTCTAAATGATATAGAACTCCCAATTGGGGTTATTAAAGGTGTCCCATTTAAATGATCAATAAATTCATGATTTATTACTAAATGGGGAATCCATCACAAATTTGAACACAAAATGTTTCAGGTGGAGAACCAGAAATTGAAAAATTAGAACATCCTCTGATAAAATTAAAGCAAAAGAAGGAAAATTGAGACCTTTCTATCTCATCGTTTCAAGTAGGGTAGTAATATGCATCACATAATATAAAATATCCATAGGAAGATATACATGATTCAAAATAACTGTTTAGATAAATGAATGAGATGCACCAGTATCAAATAAATAATTCAAAAAAGAGGAAAAAACAATGATATTACCTATTATATTCACTTGACTAAAATTTTCTTCCTCAGAATACTCTCCCATAGTTTGATGAAGCTTAATTAAAGATTCTTATGGCATTAAATCCTTTTTTCTTTAATTATATCCTAGCATCGTAGTAAATTTATGCACAAATGATCTTGTAACACTATTTTTAGAATAATAAACATGAAATAAAATATTCATTTTACTCAATAATCATTAATAATCACATATATAAGATTCCTAATTGAAAATATTTTTTGAGTGCCCAGGCATGCCATACTAGTAGAAAATCGAGGGTCCTCTAATTGGCACTACTGGAAGTCAAGAAAACCACTATTTCCAAGAACTACAATGAGACTCATCACACATAATCATTCCTTTGAAGGAACTCACCGAGCTGACTTTGGGGGAAAAATAAGCTCCCATAAACCCTAATGTACCATCTATTACAATCTTCACTATCAACGCTCTATCTATAACTTCAACATAATAGAAAATATTCATTAATAAAAACTAATATCGAGTATCAGATCAATGCCCCTTTTTGAACCATTGAGTGTTCATCTTACAATTAAATTTAATCTTAGGTGAAATCTATACACGATTAGGAAATTAATTTCAACACTAAGACATAGACATGTTAGCCTATAAGAGTATGGAAATATCTATTACTATAGCCACCATGATAAACTATTTATATAATTGGTTGGTGAAATGTTCTTTAATATCATTAAACTCTGAGACCCCAAAATTATTACCTTTCACCATTGTGTCCCTCCACCTCTTTTTAGGTCATTCTAGATGGAAGCTGGAACATTTCACCTTGATAAAATCTATAATTATAAACAAATCTGACAACAACTCATCTCTTTTCAACTAATCCCCATACTTGTTAGGATCAGTTGTCTCTTGGAATTCCAGTGGTTTTGGCCAATTTAATTTCTAATAAAAATTCCATACTTCATCTCTATAATGTTTCATATCCATATGAATAATAGGAAAAGTTGAAGGTGCCTATCCCAGAGCATAGATAACACAAATGATAATATAAACCATATTCTAGTGCATGTGAGGATTTTATCATTGTAGATCATATGTAGATTCCTCCTTGATAAAAATCTCACATATTCTTGGATTCGGGATGATACTCATTATTTGAATAAATCATTTAATCCTCCATATTAAAAAAATATAGAAACACAATAAATTAATCCTATTAAATAGATTAAAAGGATTTCGATTTCAATATATCCAAATCAAATGTAGTTAAAACAATTAAACTATCACACAATATGTCTTTCCCAATCCAACTGTGGTGGACTAAGGTTTACTATAGTGAATGTTGGTGAGGCACTCAGTCATAACAACCTTATAAGTCATGAAAATATTTAATAAATGCATACTGACAACACGGAAAGATTAAAAACAAGCACATTTAATATAAATTTTTAATGAACCAACATAGACACCCTGGTACCCTAATTCCTAGGACATAAATGACATAGATCAAAGAGAGTTATCTATTCCCATGTGTTAGAGACTAGATCTTGTAATTGTACAACACAAAATTGGGAATATATTTCCACAGACACAATGGATGTAACAATACATAATAGTATGATAAAAATAAAACTACATAGGAATAATAGTAGCAGAACAAAAATAGGTATACCATAACCCCAATTATAGATCATAAAAATACCATAAAAATAAGAAAAATATCAAATGTCACCACATAAATGAAAAAAACCCATACACCAACAATAACAACCACCACCATGTGTAAATTTCCATTTTCCCTAACCTATTAGAATATAATCTACAAATTACAAAATGAAATGGTAGGGTGTGATCTAAAAAATACATGTACTGTCTCATGAAGTGTTCTACAATAATATACCATAATAATAAAAATTTATAATTATTTGAATTTTATGTAGAACATGGATGGTGGTATAAGATCACATTCAAAAAGATCCCTAAATTACATTTAATGTGATTGAAACACATCACTGAATGGCTTAATTAAAATTTTATATAAAATAATTCATGTAAATACACATGGAATGTTTAATGATGCATACAAACCATTGAATATATGTAAATATAACGAAAAATGAGAAACATGGTAATCTTCCAAGTGGTATGATATTTCAAGGTAATGTGATTCTCACAGAATTGGGTAAGGATAGTGGAAATTTTCACAGACAGCCCACAAATTTTGGTCATACAGGACTCTCTAACATTCTAAAAATGATAATTTATTACATGAAATGTTTTTTATAGCTATAAAGCATCAATCTATTTCTATGGAAATCCCAACCTTGTGTGTAACACCCCAGGTAAATAATGAATATGACATTTTCACATTTATCCATATTTATGAATAAAATATTAATATAACTTTAAAGGGGATGCTATGCTCGATGGCATACCCAATACGCAACAACGAGTTTATTAGGAATCTTATGTTGCACTCTAATAATAAAATAATATTATTTTAAATGGTAGTTAACGCCTAGCCATTATAATGGCGGGAATTAAATGAACTGACTAAAAAATGATTATATATGTTTTACAAATATTTTTACTCTTTACAATAAATGTTAAATGATTAAAAACGCGAATGAATCCAATTTTAAGCGTAGACATTCTAATATTCTTTAAAAGGTCGATTAACTGCCTTTTGAAGGCTAACCTCTTTTAAATCCACATTTTTACAATTTTATGTGTTATATTTGACAAAATAAAATTCTTATTTAGAATCAGGACATCAAAATTTATTTTGTGTCAATTTTTGGTATCTTTCCGATAAAGTTCATTTTTTAATGAATATTAAAAAATGTTGTATTTTAATTCAAAACCTCTTTTTAATCTAATTAATTTGTATTATTAGATTATCATTTCAATTATTTTTAATGTAAAATTATAATATATTTTTACCATTTAATCCAATAGTGGTCTTTGGAATTAATTTCACTTTGAAATATGACTTAAACTAGTGTCAATCTTTTGATACTTATTGTTTCATAAAAACACGCTATTTTCTCAAACAGTGAGAATTAATTATTAAATTAATTAAATAAAATGATATGTTTTGAATTTTGTAAAATAGAAATCATTTTGGGATTCAGAATATCAAATATATCTTAGGGTGATGTTTTGGTTTTTTTCTTGAAAACATCAATTTTTGATGAGTAGTGAAACCACTAAGTGGTACTTAAGAAACTGATTTTTCATTTAAATGAAATTTTACCACCTCTGTGTTTTGAATTTCAAAAAATCCAACATACATGGTTGTCATTAAGAAATAAAATGTGGTTCAATGGGATTAAAATAACTTTTTGGTGAATAGTAACTTTTATGTTTTTAATCGCGATTAGAGATAATTAGTGTAGTTTAAGGTAAAAATAATGTTTTAATAATATGAGATGAGTTTGAAACATGTCCTACCCTCATTGGATGTGTCATGGATGACTGAGACAATCCATGGGTCATCTTGTGGACCCCATGGAGCCACTTTTTTGGGAAATGACATAAATAACTTTTTTTTAATGTTAAAGTAAAAATGACACAAACATGAGATGTTTTATTAAAACAATTTTTTCATAGGGTTATAAAAGTCCGATTTTTGACTATAAATATTAACTAATAAGCTAAAAATATTTCTTACATCACGATATTTTATTTATAATTTTTAGACATTAAATATATTAAATGACATCATGATGATGTAGTGATTACCTCATTAATAATGGATTTAAATAAAATTAAAAGATAATGTAAATTCTATGACCTACACATGTCCAAATACTATTGTATGGGTATATTTCGAACCCTTATCACCTTATACTCGAATTATATCAATTTGGGACCTTTTAAATCTGACACGCATTTTAAAATAAAGGAACATTTCTTTACTTTCCAAGGGTGCCCCTCCTCTCCTCTTATAAAAGGCCCCCACCTCTACCTCATTACCCACACTTCCAAAGCCTTGGGCTCAGCCAAACCCTGACCATTTGGTATCTCCACATCCCTCTATAACTCCTTGAAGCCTCACATTGGGCAGATGTTATCCCAAGGAAGCCTTTGAGCTCAAACCAAAGGGAGTTACCCGATTTTAAGGTATTGTATTCACTTGAGTCCTTTTGTTTTATTTTGCTTCTCCAACCCCCTAAAATCTTTTTATTAATTTATTTTTTAAAAACTCAAGTATCTTCAATATACTAGGATTTTTTTATAATAAGGATTAGAGCTACACTTACACACACCCTCGTCTAATGGTTAAAGAACAAACTGTTTCTTTGGTTGGCGATTTTCGGCCTCACGAAACGATGATTGTTCAATATTCTTTTAACACCATTAAAGGTTTACATTATGATGTCACTATATTTTATATATGATATTTATGATATTTATGTTTACTATATGCTTATTTATTTTATATTTAAAACATACCTTTATTCTTTTCATGTTGTGTAAATGCGATAATTTCATATGAGGAAGTGTGGACTACCGCCCCCTCAAGTGATGTGACTCGTACATGAAATACATGGAATGTATAAAGAATGAAATTAACGAACATATGTGACCTATATAACATATATATTATACTATAATTATAATATATATATATATATATCATTTATTTTTAATTCCATTAATATGACAAAAAAATGAAATTAGGGTTCATGCATACGTACGGCCTACCGTCTCCATGAACGATGCTTTTAGTTTTTTATTTCCAAATGATATGGAATAGTATAAAATGAATATCTACTGGATATATATTAGATATTTTAATCATTAATACTATTCTGGAAATTATATTCTTGTAACTACGTGGGCAATCATTTTTCAAACAAGTTCATTTTTGACTCACGTACCAAACATCAGAAAAAACGTCTGATATGAACTAACATTATTAAACAATTATTATAACATTATATTATGTGACATGAACTGAATAATAATATTTAAAGGAGGTCCTTAGGTAATTATAAGTTGACCAAAGTTTATTATTCAGGTATATAATGAAATGAACAAGACAAGTCGGACTCAAGGTAAGGGATCCCACTCCTCTCTTTCTTTTTATGTACACTCTTTTATGCCATTTCTTTTAAAGATAATAATTCTTGTTATTTGGATGTTATTTTATATTAATATTACTGTAATGTTTATGTTCATAGGATGAGAGACCCTTTCTCTCTCATTAATCCATTTTGGATGTTTTGAGTGGCACCGTTAGGCTGCAGAATTTTCGTAAGAGTTCTAACCCCTCTATTTCTTTTTAAGTACTCTACATTATGTCACTTCATTTAAGATACTCTTTGTTATGTTGGGGGATGTTATTTTATATTACTATTTCTGTAAACTTTATGTTAATTTGATTAGAGACCCTATTTGATCTCATCAATCTATTTTTTTATGTTTTAAGTGGCGCCGTTAGGCTGCCGAGTTTCAGTAAGGGATTTGTCATCTCACTTTTATTCCAGTGAGATTTATGCTACATTTGTCACAATTTTCTTTGATTGGTGTATGTACTGCCCATTTTTTCTCATTGTATAATATATTTTCATTTATGAGTATTTACATCAATGTTGTGTTGTCCTTCTTTCGCAGGGTGTATGTTTTGGAAGATACCCATGTTAGTAAGGGAACCTTTCACCCTCCTCTTTTTAAAATACTTCTTTTGTTATGTATTTTAATTCACATACTATTATGTTGGGATATGTTCTTATATATCCTTATTGTTTTAAATTTTATGTCCATGTGATGAGATACCGTTTTATCTCTCATCAACTCATTTTCTAAATTTTGTAGTGATGCCGTTAGGCTGTCAAATTTTTGCATGGGAACTTCTTAACCCAAATTTGATTCTTTGGGATAAACTTGTACTCCTTGAATATGTCGTTCTATGAATATGTGTGAATAACCTATGATTTTTTTACACTTAATATCCACTTATATTTGGTGTATTTTTTTGTCACCCATAATTATGTAATTGATTTATCCATAAACAAAGGATATCGTCTTTGTATGGGACTTCATCTCAATCTCCTTTCATTGAGGCATAATTTATTTTATACGCAACCTTCTTTTATATGGTTTATAAACCCCATTGGCTTTTACGTTTATCCAAAAGGAATCTTTTTTATACGAAGCGTTTTACAAAATGACAAAAGGGAATGTATTTGTCATACGTATGCGGCGACAACGAATTCTCCACCGCCGTGACCATTATTTGAGTTTCGTCTTCCTCTACAAGCCATACCTTCTTTATAAAAGAAAAATAAATACCATGTTTTACTTTTCTTTTATTTTGGTGTTGAAAATGGTTTTGATAATGTTTTTATATCAATGTGTTGTATTAATATCTTGTGATTGAAAAGTGGAAATGTTATGTTTCCTTTATGCATGATTTATTGTATACGATTATGTTATGGTTCGTGAGAATTATTATAAAGACGGGTGGTTCCGTGATAAACTATGGGAGGGTGAGCCCGATATAGCTCTCCAATGAATTGGATAACGTGAAGGAGTGAAACATTACGGTTTTTTCGAAGAGATTTAGCGAATATACTGTGGTGGGTATTCCAAACATAACCAAGAGGGTTACTCACTACATAAGAATGATATGAATGCCACAAGTTACCTTTATGTCTTATGGTTTCTATGATTTATTCATGATTTTATGAGATACATTAAAGTGCTTATACTTTATGGGTAATGTATGATTTCATTCTTATGTATATATGTCCTCATTTTTTCTTTTCCATACTTTTTATAACTGTTACTGAGCATTTTATGCTCATCCCATGTTTTTTTTGAAATGTTTTTCACAGGTCAAGGGAAAGTTACATGATATGATGATAGTGTCAAGGAAGTGTCAATAAAGAATCCTTGTTTTATTGTAAATATGTTTCTGTTGATGGAAAAAATGAATGCTATCTTTATGTAACCACTTTGTTTAAATGTGGAATGTAATGCATGTTTTATGATCTAATTCTCTAAAACTCTAAACCTGAAAATATCCTCAATGTGTAATCTTGTATAAACTCATGATTAATTAAGGTTTAAGGCTGGGGCCTTATAGTTGGTATTAGAGGTCGGTTTAGATAACTTTAGGGATTAAGAGTTTTTGTTAGACACATGATTAGTCCCTATATCTATTATTTCAGTTAAATCCTTGTTTTATAACTTTTTTCAGGTCAAGTAAAGTCGGTTGTGAATGGAAGGAGAAGGATCTGAAACAACATTCCTATCTCTTCCTGATGACATGCTTGAAATAATTATTTCAAAGTCGTTTTTGGATGATTGTGAAACATTTTCTAGCATACAACTCACTTGCAAGCAGTTTTTTTGAGATATAAAACACCTCCACTATACCTCGTTATCATCGTGGATCATGGGTTGTTTTTAGACAAATACTACATTCAAAATATTCTCATATTTTTAAGGATGGTAAATATTATCAAGGTTTTTTCAAATATTTTACCTTATCACAACAATTTGAAGCATATAATGATTTTAAAAATGGTGCTGAGGAAGGAGACCCTTGCACAACCTATTAATATTTTCTTTTAAAATATAGTCTCTCAGCACATACTTATGGTATTTTAAATGGACCAATAATAGAAATTTTCAACTCAAATTCGATCCGACTATTTTATAGAAATCATGTTTTATCAGATGTTTTGGAATTATATGTCATACACGGTTATTTTCCAAAACTGTTTTTCTAGGAACACCCATATAACCCATGTTGTACAAGGTGTATGTAGATGGATGAAGAAAATTATTTTGAATCAACTCTAAATCATTGTTGTAATGCATGGGACTTCTACCTACATGAGCAAGATGATGATGAAACCGAGTGGACACCATGATCAAGGTATGATGTTATTCATTTTGGGAATCGGTTTATTTTAACTTATGGTGGTGAAATAAGACCTCAAGAATTAAGATGTTTAGATCATAACGAATTTGGATTAAAATGAGAGGTATAATGAATATATTGTGGTTTAAACATGTTAGGTTTATTTTTGGAGTTTTCTAATAAGGACAACACGCAGACCGTGTGACAACTCGTCGCGTCAGACAAAGCTGTGGGAATCGAACCCACATCCAAAGTGTGACTAGTATTTATCACCTACCACTGGACCGCATGATGTCCCTAGTTAGTTTAACTGATTCTTTAGTTAGATGATTTTATGAATTAAGTGTAAGTTGATTTTGGGCTATCTATGGAAATTTATTAACCAATCATGGAGGATATGTGATTAGGTTAATTACTTTTCAATATGAGACATTAAGAGCAACTGAAGTTGTTTGGAGATAAATGTTACGATTTAACATGGAAGACTATGTGACTAAATCCTTCAAATATTTGTGTTTCAATCATAGTTTGTTTTACTTTTAAGAATTTTATGGATAAATTGTTTATCGAATGGTCCTCATTGAACTTTGGGTTTTTTGGACAAATCTTGAGATTAAGAATAGAATTTATTTTTATAAAGGGTTATCCTTTTATGGATTATCTGATCTTGTACTATCCTTTTTGGTTTTGGTTTTGGTTAAAGTCTAAAGACTTGGGAAGTATATAGTTCCATTTTGTTGATTATGATATTATCTAGAAGTTGATTATAGTACTCTTAATGTGAACAAGTCTTCCTAAATACTCGTCTTTTGGAGAAAATATGAGTTTGTGTAAGGAATCTAATAAAATTTGAAAGTCAAAATAATAAGTGATTATGTTTCCGTATGAATAAATTCCTCAATAAAAAGTAACTTAATACAAAAATGTTGTTTATTAACTTTTCCTACTGGGGAATCGAATATCGTTTAACCTATCACAACATTGTGATTTTCTTGTGGTTAACATTCTCCTAAACATGTTTTCTGTCACTCTCCATCATAACATGACCCTATGTTTTCACCTCCATGTCCATGTTTTCCTATATGGAATCCTAGTATGGGTTACCTCTGGTGACCTCTGTACTTATCTTTCTTAATTTTAAAGTGATTGTTTTACCGACTCTTGTTCCGATGTGGGACTTTCAAGGATGTTTCCAAGCCCAATTTTAGAATTGTGAGGATGCAATTCCCAAATGGGGGGAAGGATGTAACACCCCATGTAAATAAAGAATATGAAATTTTTACATTTATCCATATTTGTGAATAAAATATTAATATAAATTTAAAGGGGATGCTATGCTTGATGGTGTACCCAATACGAAACAAAGAGTTTCTTGGGAATCTTATGTTGCACTCTAATAATAAAATAATATTATTTTAAATGGTAGTTAATGCATAGAAGATGTAATCGAATGAATAAACATAACTAACTACAAAATGATTAAATATTTTTGTCAAATATTTTTACTCTTTACAATAAATGTTAGAGGATTAAAAATGAGAATGAATCCAATTTTTTGTGTAGACATTCTAATATTCTTTAAAAGGTCGATTAACCACCTTTTGAAGGAGAACCTCTTTTAAATACACTTTTTGAAAATTTTATGTGTTATATTTGACAAAATAAAATTATTATTTAGAATCGGGACATCAAAATTTACTTTGTGTAAATTTTTGGTATCTTTCCGATAAAGTTCATTTTTTTAATGAATAGTGAAAAATGTTGTATTTTAATTCAAAACCTCTTTTTAATCTAAATAATTTATATGATTATATTATCTTTTAAATTGTTTTAAAAGTAAAATTAGAATATATTATTACCATTTAATCCAATATTAGTCATTGGAATTAATTTCGCTTTGAAATTGGACTTAAACTAGTGTCAATCTTTTGATACTTATTGTTTCATAAAAACACTCTATTTGCTCTGACAACAGGAATTAATTATTAAATTAATTAATGAAACTTATATGTTTTGAATTTTGTAAAATAGAAATCATTTTTGAATTCAGAATATCAAATATAGCTTAGGGTGATTTTTTGGTTTTTTTCTGGAAAACATTAATTTTTGATGAATAGTGAAACCACTAAGTGGTACATAAGGAACTGATTTTTCATTTAAATGATATTTTACCACCTATGTGTTTTGAATTTTAAAAAAATCAAATATACATGGTTGTCATTAAGAAGTAAAATTTGGTTCAATGGGATTAAAATAATTTTTTGGTGAATAGTAACTTTTATGTTTTTAATCGCGGTTAGAGGTAATTAGTGTAGTTTAAGGTAAAAATAATGTTTTAATAATATGAGATGAGAATGAAACATGTCCTACCCTCATTTGATGTGTCATGGCCTAGTAGGAAAATCCATGGGGCAACTTGGGGACCCCATGGAGCCACTTTGGTTGGGAAATGACATAAATATCATTTTATTTAATGTTAATGTAAAAATGACACAAACATGAGATGTTTTACTATAACAATTTTTACGTGGAGTTATAAAAGTCAGATTTTTTAATATAAATATTCATTATAAATATAAAAAGATTTCCTACATCATGATTGTATTTTTAAAAATTTTAGACATGAAATATATTAAATTATTTATGACATCATGATGATGCAGTGATTACCTCATTAATAAAGGATTTAAATAAAATGAAAAGATAATGTAAAATATATGACCTAAACATGTCCAAAAACTATTTTATGGGTATATTTAGAACTTTTATAACCTTATACTAGAATTATATCAATGTGGGACCTTTTAAATCCGACACTCATTTTAAAATAAAGGAACATTTCTTTACTTTCCAAGGGTGCCCCTCCTCTCCTCTTATAAAAGGCCCCCACCTCTACCACATTACCCACACTTCCAAAGCCTTTGGATCAGACAAAACCTACCCATTTTGTATCTCCACATACCTTTATAACTCCTTGAAGCCTCACTTTGGGAAGAAGTCTTCCCAAGGAAGCCTTTGAGCTCAAACCAAAGGGAGTTACCTGATTTTAAGATAATGTCTTCACGTGAGTCCATTTGTTTTATTTTGATTCTCCAACCCCCTAAACCCTTTTTATTCATTTATTTTGTAACAAATCCAG
Source organism: Viscum album (assembly GCA_963277665.1). Lineage (NCBI taxonomy): Eukaryota > Viridiplantae > Streptophyta > Magnoliopsida > Santalales > Viscaceae > Viscum > Viscum album. Next base: position 2,095,177,790 of record OY728152.1, read on the forward strand.
TATCATAAATATACTAGGATGTTTGTTTAAGAATAATTCGATCTACACTTACACACAACTTTGTCTAATGGTTAAAGAACATACTGTTTCCGTGATGGGGATTTTCTGTCTCACGAAACGAGGATTGTTCAATATTTTTTTAACACCATTAAAGGTGTCCATTATGATGTCAATGTATTTTATATATGATATATATGGTATTTAAGTTTACTATATGCTTCTGTATTTTATATTGAAAACATACCTTTATTATTTTCATGTTGTGTAAATGGATAATTTCATATGAGGAAGTGTGGACTACCGCCCCCTCAAGTGATGTGACTCGTACATGCAATACATGTAATGTATAAAGAATGAAATTAATGAACATATGTGACATATATAACATATACATTATACTGGAATTATAATATATATATATATAATTTATTTTTAATTCCATTAATAAGACAAAAAAATGAAAGTAGTGTTCATTCGTACGTACGGCCTACCATCTCCATGAATGGTGCTTTTTGTTTTTTATCTCCAAATGATATGGAATTGTATAAAATGAATATTTACTGGATATATATGATATTTTAATCATTATTACTATTCTGGAAATTATTTACTTATAACTACATGGGCAATCATTTTTCAAACAAGTTCATTTTTTACTCATGTACCAAACATCGGCAAAAACGTCTGATATGAACTAACATTATTAAACAATTATTATAACATTATAATATGTGATATGAACTGAATAATAATCTTTAAAGGAGGTCCTTAGGAAATTATAAATTGACCAAAGTTTATTATTCAGGAATATAAAGAAATGAACAAGACAAGTCGGACTTGAGGTAAGGGATCATACTCCTCTATTTATTTTCAAGTACACTATTTTATGTCATTACTTTTATAGATCATCATTCTTGTTATTAGGATGTTATTTTATATTAGTATTACTGTAATTTTTATGTTCATATGATGAGAGACCCTATTCTCTCTCATCAATCCATTTTGGAAGTGTTGAGTGGCACCGTTAGGCTGCCGAATTTTCGTAAGAGATCTAATCCCTCTTTTTCTTTTTTAAGTACTCTCCTTTATATAACTTATTTTAAGATCCTCATTGTTATGTTGGGGGATGTTATTTTATATTCCTATTTCTTTAAACTTTATGTTAATATGATGAGAGACCCTATTTGAACTCATCAATCCATTTTTGTATGTTTTACGTGGCGCTGTTAGGCTGCCGAGTTTTCTTAAGGGATTTTTTGTCTCACTTTTATTCCCTTCCGATTTATACTACAATTGTCACAATTTCCTTTGAGTGGTGTATGTACTGCCCATTATTTTACTCATCGTGTAATATAAATTCATTTATGAGTATTTACATCAATGTTGTATTTTCCTTCTTTCACGGGGTGTATGTTTCGAAACATACCCTTGTCAGTAAGGGAACCTTTCACCCTCCTCTTTTTAAAAGACATCTTTTGTTATGTATTTTAATTCAAATACTATTATGTTGGGATATTTTCTTCTAATCCTTATTGATTTAAATTTTATGTCCATGTGATGAGATACCCTTTTTATCTCTCATCAACTCATTTTCTGAATTTTGTAGTAACACCGTTAGGCTGTCAAGTTTTTTCAAGGGAACTTCTTAACCCAAATTTGATTCTTTGGGATAAACTAGTTATCCTTGAATATGTCAATCTATGAATATGTGTGAATAAACTCTGATTGTCTTACAGTTAATATCTACGTATATTTGGTGTATTCTTTTGTCACACATAATTATGTTATTGATTTATCCTTAATCCAAGGATACCGTCTTTGTATGGGAATTCATATCAATCTACTTTCATTGAGGCATATTTTATTTTATACACAACCTTCTTTTATATGGTGTATAAAACCCTTTGAATTTTACGTTTATCCAAAAGGAATCTTTTTTATACGAAGCGTTTTACAATACGACAAAAGGGAATGTTTTTGTCATACGTATGCGGTGACAACGACTTCTCTGCCGTCGTGACCATTATTTGAGTTTCGGCTTCCTTTACAAGCCATACCTTCTTTTTAAAAGAAAAATAAATACCATGTTTTACTTTTCTTTTATTTTTTTTTTTGAAAATGGTTTTCATAATGTTTTTATATCAATGTGTTGTATTGATATCTTGTGATTGAAAGGTTGAAATGTTATGTTTCCTTTATACATGTTTTATGTGATACGATTATATTATGGTTCATGGGAATTATTATGAAGATGGGTGGTACCGTGATAAACTAAGGGCGGGTGAGCCCGATATAGCTCTGCAATGAATTGGGTAACGTGAAGGAGTGAAACGTTAAGTTTTCTCCGAAGAGATTTAGGGAATATATTGTGGTGGGTATTCCAAACATAACCAAGAGGGTTACTCCCTACGTAAGAATGTTATGAATGCCTAAAGTTACCTTTATGTCTTATGATTTCTATGATTTATTCACAATTTTATGAGATATTTTAAAGTGCTTATACTTAATGGGTAAAGTATGATTTCATTCTTATGTATATATGTACTCATGTTTCCTTTCCATACTTTTTATAACCCTTACTGAGCTTTTTATGCTCATCCCATGTTTTTTTGAAATGTTTTTCATGGGTCAAGGGAAAGGTAATGATATGATGATAGTGTCAAGTAAGCTTTAAGAAAGAATCCATGTATTATTTTAAATATGTTTCCGTTGATGGAAAAAAATGAATTCTATCTTTATGTAACCACTTTGTTTAAATGTGGAATGTAATGCATGTTTTATGATCTAATTCTCTAAAACATTAAACCTGAAAAGATCCTCAATGTGTAATCTTGTATTAACTCAAGATTAAGTAAGGTTTAAGGTCGGGGCCTTATATTGTGTGTTTTTTAAAATAACTCACTAACTAACAAGGATTTCAAGTTCTCAAACAACAATCAATAAAGGGGAATTTATTACAAAGTAGTTTAAAATAAAATTATCCCATTTCCCATTTCAGTATAAAAATTTATATTTAAAAACAAAAAATTATATATTTTTAATCAAATAATTTCATTTTTGGTTTAAAAACTATCGAAGGATTAATAAAAAATTAATTTTATCAAAATCAATATTAGAAATAAATTTATCAATTTCTATAAAATTCCAATCATAGCCTAATTCATTTGAATTAATGGTTCTACCAATATTTCATGACTAGTTAATTTAAATCCAAATTAACATCGATTTAGTTTTATTATTATCTAGTTGAATGAAATTTTATTTAAATTTGTCAATTTTAGGGTAAAATTGTTGTCAACCATAAGCAGAACCACCCACCTCAACTTGGAAATCCCATATCCCAATGGTTGTGACTAGGAATACAAATGAAGAATTTTGAGAATATATATATAAGAATAAAATCAAGATTTTTTATCTTAAATTTTTTTTAGATCTTTCAACAAAATGAATATTTAAAAACCCTAATGATGAGATAAGAAGAGGGAGGGAGTAAAGAAACATTGAATGATATTTTACTAGATATGAATTGATCAATGTTAACCATTCATTGATCTTCCTTAGATGTAGTTTGGATGAGATATAAGTTGTTCACAACAGATTCCAAAACCTTTGCAAATGAGATATCTTATGTTAGTACTGAGAGGGGTTTGAAAAAAGGGTTTGGCTAATTTTAAAATATATCTTAAGAATTACAAACACAACATGCATGGTTTACTTGGCATGGCTCAACAATTTTCAAACTATGCTCTCTAAACATGGGTCCCTCTAAAGGGGTGCACAATATGTACAATGTTGGAACATGGTTTTTAAAACCATGTTCCAAGTATGAAAACCCTCATTATCGATGTTTGCATCGTTTATACTAGATTTATTCTTATATTAGGTAAAATATTATCTAACCATGAACATTTGAAGAGCCTTCCATTTTTTTAATAATTCCGCTAAATCACCAATAAAGATGACATAACCAATGAATGATAAAAATGAGGGTTGGGTATTTTCATAAAAAATTAACATGATGTTACAATTTATGTTTTAAATATAAATTTAGAGGAATTAATAACTTGCTGAAGTGGAAAACATAATTCAACAATAGATACCAAATCGTTGAAAAAAATATTGATATTATAATGGGGAATAGAAATAACCTAAGAGTCATGAAATCAAATGATAACCAAAATTTTCAATTACTTTCAATTTATCATATTAAAACCAAATAAATTCAGTGAGCTCTGTCAACACCAAAAATTCATGAATAAAGAAAGTTGACTATCTTGGAATGGATGGGATGTAATTTATTATAATTAGAAAATCATATAAGAATAAACATTCTGGTGAAAAAGGGTGATATAGTTCATAATAGAAATTTAATGGAGGAATATGATCTCGAATTTTAATGGAAAAGAGAGTACTAAAAAAATTATATATGACTGGGTTTTCATCAATAGGGACAAACCAAATCTTATAGGTGTCCCTTAACCAAATAGGATTTCTTTTAGGGGATTTCTTCTCTTGAAATGATGGATTACAAAAAAAATAATCATTAATAAATATATTAATCATATAAAAGGCATTTTTCATAACTCAATCGATCTTAGATGAATTCTCATCCATCAGTTCTACATAATATTTAGTCACTCTATATTTTAATTTTATTGGAAGGAATTGTTTATCTCTTTCATCTATTTTAACAATGGATACCATGAAATAATAGATTGATAAATGAATATATATCTTTTGAAAAGAGTTATTATTTGTTATTTGGATCTTCATGAAGAATTAAATCCCCCTCTTAATCTATATGAGATTTATGGGATAAATAATTTTTCAACTTCAATAAGACAATTTAGAGAATATATTAATAGTAGAAGCCAATATTAATTCATCCTAGTGGGTTGTAAATATATATGGTATATAAATCACCATAATAAACTGGTATTCAATAAATACGACTTGTTTTTTTTCAATGATCTATCCCATGATGTTTGGTACTAGATTTCATTCCCAAATGTAGGAATATTTAATTCAGATCACCATCATATTGTGAAAAATCATATCACTATAAAGACTAAACCACTTTTTCCATTTAGATTCTAAATTTTTTGGATCTTTCTCAATAAGTTAGAAAATTGGATAATGTCATATGGAGATCTTTAAATTATTAGGATAATTCTTTATATTGTGTTCGAAAACTAAACATTCTTAAGAGGGGAATAAAAAGATAGAGTCAAGAGTGCTTCACCCATGTTGAGGAAAATATTTTTTCAACAAGAATTCCTATTTTACACCATTCAAGAGAGTTACACTATTTATGATTTTTCCTATGACTTGAGAAGAAAAATATGACTAAAAATAATGACATAACAATTTTAAACCTAAAATAATACATTTAAAGAGAATAATTTCATGTTTAATGGATTACATTGGTTGATAAGAATTTCAATTCATTCATATATCTTTATAGAGCCTTGAAACAGAATAGGACCACAACTATATTCAGTGATAATGTGGAGTTTCTTTATAAAAGGGTGGATTTGGCTATTTATTTGGTTTATATTTACAATGATCTTCTCTAATTGACAACAATATTGTCCTGATAATATAGTGAATATTTTTTCAATGGTTTTCATTGATGAAGATAATTCCAGATTATTTATTATCACCTAGAGTTTGAGATCAATGATAATGTTTTTGGTCTATAATATGGTAGCTCTCCTGGACCAGATCTGTTCACAAACTCTTTAATAAAAACCTATTTTTTTATTACCCACTATGACATTTTCAGGTGTGTTAGTCATTTCACAAAGGGCGTCTGGTTAAAATAGTGAATTAATAATAATTTTATTTTACTTATTCCAAAGGGGGATCACATGAATGAGACTCGTTTTTTTGGCATGTGGCCCTTGTCAATAATATATAAATAATTTTTGGGAAAATTAATGTATGGTAACTTTATTTCTAGTATTTCCAAGAGTATTTTTTTATCAAACTTATTTGGTTTTATAAAATGGGTAGCTATTAAAAATTTACTTATTATTTCTTCTATATGTATTAAACATCAACAAAAATCAACTAGAGGTGGTTAAATTTATCTCAGCATTAAGGTTAAATAAATCCTTTGATACGTTAGTTTGGTTCATCATTTTCAAGTTTTTATAATACATTGGATTTGATGAAATTATTATTTTACATGCTAGAATACATTTTATATTATCACAAATCCTAGTGATTATAAGTTCATCTCCTATGGTAAATTTTACATACTGAATTGGGTAAAGGCTTGGTGATACACTTTTACTCAATATTTCTTCCATTAAAGATTATTACTTTAGCAGGATACATTTTGGTTTGAAAAGTGTCAATAAAACCAACACTATTATAGGAGTTACAGATATTTTAACAGACACTCATGTATGATATGTTGATTACAACATCCACCTCACTCATTTTGAGAGAAGAAACATGATGAACATACAAAATTCTATTATTCATTACGAAAAAAGACTCCAGATAGTAGAAAATTTTGAATATATATTTCGTATACATTGAAAATATATCACTATTTCTAGAAATCATTTCATCATTAATGGGATGAGAATGTGTTAATTTTATCTTTGATTAACATTTCCTTGCATCTCAATGTTTTGATAATACAATGTGTTAGTCATTTTTTTACAAATTATGAGCTGGTTTAGAAATTATTTAGAATATTGGAATGGAAAGACACTCTCAATGGAATAAAGTGTTATCCTTTTCAGAGATTTTACCATGTCCAATTATTTTAATCTTTTGTTGTAAAAAAATTTATAGCTAACCTGATTAATAATATCATAAATTCAATCAAAAACACTTGTCTCGAGTGAAAAAATTATTTAGAGAATATTTCTCATTATCCCATGGATAAAATGCAGTAAAAAAATTAGACATGGTGTGACTAGTATAAAAAATCTCTATAAATACAATCAATAACTATATTATAACATCTTGTGGTGTTTAATAAATGAAAATTCTATGGATATTTGTTTTCATAGATCCACTTTATAAATAGGATAAAAATAGAAAAAAATTATGTAGTTTTTTACATTTGGCATGCCCTCAAGACATATTTATCTATCATTTCAATGAATTTTAATAGGAAAACCAACATCAAATCACTGTAACGCCCCGACCCCAGCTACCCAGAGTCGGTGCATTAATTACATAACATTGGCATGATCACAAGAAAGATCAAATCCTGAAAGACCGATTGGTTTAGTAGCCTTGGAAACACTAGATATAATCATAATGTTTTACATTACATTTCAAAGTGAAAAACTACTACAACAACAAAGTCTTCATATCCACACTATTAACCCCTCATAATATCCCTGCAAGTCATTCATAATTTACTTCTTCACTACCTGGGAAAAATAAAACATAGAAAAGGGGTGAGCTCAAATGCCCAGTAAGGATAACAATATAGAGGAAACTTTCATAAATAAAAATAAACATTTAAGGCAATGTATAACTAAAAAAAAGCCTTTTAAACTTGAACATTTAACACAGTATGGCATAAATAAAATAAAATAATGCCAGTTACTTATTCACATGGATATTCTACTAATCGAATAATCACATGCAAAAATCAATAACCACTTTCATAATGTTGGAATGCATAATGCCAGACTATCATAACCACATAGCCAAGGCCTCGTGCCAAGACTACAAATAAGATTTTGTCAAGGCCTTGTGCCAAGACACTAGTTTGTCTCATGAGACCTACCGATGCATCGAGGAGCTATAGCGGGCTCCACCCGTCACTTATTAAGTCCAATGCATTCCCATATGAAAAGGTTTAAACATAACATAAACATTCGTATTAAAACTAGCATACGAAATGTCAATAATTTCACCATAAACTATGAATGGTATAAAAATAGCACATCCACAGTCAAACATATCACAAAACCTTCAATACAATATAGAAGTTTTGTATCATAATAAATCAACTTCAAATAATCTTAAAATCCATCAAAGGATGTTGACATAGATGAAATCAAAATTCTTTTTAAAGAAGTATCTCCTTTTATTTTGAAATCATTTAATATCCATATAAAATAAAACATTTTCTTTGAAAATATTCTTATAAGCTTGTAAGGAAAGCTTTGAAGATTTTATAACGGCGTAAAATAACCGCACCCGCCGTATAAGTTAAAAAAAACATTCTTACCTCAATTCTGTCGAAAAGGTTAAAAAGGACCTTGTTTTGAAAATGACGGAAAGATTCCTTTATAAACCTCTTATAAAAAGTCAAAAAGGGTATAAATGACTTTAACCCATATTCTTGTAAATAGTAAAAATGTTTTGAAATACATTTTTAAGAAACATGGATGTGGATGATAAAGAGATCCCAGTAGATTATTACATATAAACAACCTCGGATACTGAAGAGATTGTGAAATAACCCTTACCTTGTACTTTTCCTTGGTTGGGGTAGGTTAACCTCCTGTATAATGGTGAAATAATTGTTATTAAATTATACAAGAATCATATATATTAATATGATATCATATATGATCTTTTAACATTGATTTATTAATAATATCTTAGAATTATCATCGTTTCGGGTGTTAACTTACTCATTTCCTTTTATATGTTTTGTTACATAAGCCATGTTTGTTGTATCTTATTCATATCCAGAATGATATCAAGTCCTTAAACATCATTTTTAAATCATAAAATGATAATTATACTTGAATGGATACGATGGAGAATGAATCTCATCGCGTTCGTGGAGACGGTAGTCCGTACGTACGCACGAGCGACAATATCATTCTTTTGATATTAAAATAATATATAAATGAATGTTATATCATATATACAGAATCATTAACATGTTATATTTATTATTTACATGAGTTACACATCATTATTATACCCATCCAAATAATATTATATTGAATAACAATTACACCACGACGTGGAGACGGTAAGCCGTACGTACGCACGTATGGTGACATGTTATTCAAAGGGTGGATAGAATACTGAATATGGTTGTACCATACTTATAATAACATCACAGTATATGTGAGATACTGGAGTTATTATTTCAGAATGGTAAGAACAAAGGAAGAAGAAGTGGAAGAAGAAATGAACTTAGAAAAGGGTGGTGAAATCATTACCTCTTCTTCGGGTTCTTCCTTTTGATTTGATCAAAAGGGCTCCTTAAGTTGGCTTTCTGATCAAACTAATGCCTCTAGGTTGTAGTGAGAGATGTTGGGAGAGTATTTGAGCAGAGTTTGGCCGAACCAAAAGGCTTTGAAGGTGTGAAGAAATGAGAAGGAGGAGTGCCCTTTTATAAGAGGGGTGAGGGGCACTTTTGGAAAAGCTAGAAATATTAATTTATAATAAATTCATATTCGGTTTCCAAAGGCTCCAAAGTTGACTATTCAAAGGATGAGGTTGGGATAGGTCGAAATCAACTCATCCAATAGAATTTAGACAGGTTTGGGTACTTATATTAACCTTATCTTTAAGTATTAACTCTAAGTTAATTAGTTTCACTTTTACAATATCTCTTTGTATTTTTATATAATATGGTTAATAAACTTACTATATACATCCAAGCGACCCCCAAGTGGTCCATTAATGATTAACCTATCATAATATAAGTCTCTTGGCCGAACCTTAGATTTTTAGGAATTTAATATCAATTAATAATATAATATTTGTTTTAAGAACTCTTTTATGTCAATTTTGACACTATTCAATAGTTGATTCTTGTGAAACTCATAAAAGATTGATTACTTCGAACAAAGTCCATTAAATCAATCCTAATATATCATATTATCCTAGAAAATTAGTTTAATTCATTAAAAGTTTCATATTATATTTATTTGGGTATTTATAATATCAGTTATGTTAATTTTTTTACTATTTTAGTAATTACTGCATCATCATTGTGTCATAAATAAAATAAATTATTTAATGTCTAAAAATTATAAATAAAACATCATTATGTAGGAAATCTTTTTATATTTCTAATGAATATTTATAATCTAAAATCCAACATGTATAACCCTATGTAAAAATTGTTGTTCTAAAAGATATATGCTTGTGTCATTTTTGTATTCATTTTGACTTAATTAAAATAAAGTGTCATTATCACTTACAAGTGGATCCATGGGGTCCCAAAATAGACCCAAAGATTCCCATGGTAGACTATGTATCAACCAATAGGGTTAAGACACGTTTTAGGGTAATTTAGTATTATTATAATATTATTTTTTTAACCCTTATTTACCGGATTTACCCTTAACCATGGTAAATAAAATATTTACCGCAGTAATTATTCAAAATGTCTAAAAATAAAAGTTACCTATTTACACAATTTGAACATCCTGATTCCAAATATTGAATCCATTTTTCTAAATTCAAAACACAGAAGTGTCAGAAATTAATTTAAAATTAATTCCCGTTGTCAAAACAAAAAGCGTGTTTTTAAGAGATAATAACTACCAAAAGATTGACACTTGTTTATGTTCGGTTTAATTGTAAAATTATGTCCAATGACCAACATTATATTAAATGGTAAAAATATATTCTAAATATACTTTAAAACCACTCAAATTCATAATTTATCACTATTACTTATTTTGATTAAAAAAGTTGTTTTTAATTAAAATTTAGTAATTTTCACTATTCATCAAAATATAAAAGTTATCCGAAAAGTACCAAAATTTCACCCTAGGATAATTTCGATATTCCGAATCCAAAAATGAAGTCCATTTTGAAATATAAAATATATATGATTTCAAAAAGTAGGTATCACTATTTACAACGGCTAGTTTAATTAGTTGTGGTGTGTGTTAGAACTCGAGGTTGCGTACAACACACGCTATCGCATTATTCGAAGGGAAACGTACCGTAGAAGATTGGGGTGTTACAATCAACCCTAAATTTTTGCTTTGGAAACAAGAAATTCTTTCAACTTTTCAACACTCCAAACAATTTTGATCCATCACTAGTCCCACATGTGTAAAAAATGAGGAAATTTTAATTCCATCGAGATGCTTCCTACTAAAATCAAGGAAATAGTTTTAAATTAAAACATAATTATTAGGGATGATAATATTGTTTGGGAATCTTACTCAAAAGGGAGGATATTTTCATTTTCATTATATAGATAGGCTTGGTAGTGGTATAGAATAAGAAGGGATAAGTATCTATATAGAGAATGGATATATCATTTCGTACTCATCCTTTAATGGATGGTTATATACTCAAAGACTCCAATAAATAATTTTCATATGGTTTTTGGAATTAATATATTATCATGATTTTTTATTTATAACCATCATAAGGATATAATTTATCACTTTTTTCTAAGCTATTACAAAACAATCGCATTATTGAAAAAATGTTATTATTTTTTCAAAATTGTAATCACCTATACAACTACAATCACGGACCCCTTCATGAATATATCAAGCATACTATTTTTTAATATATGGTGAATATGTTTATTCTGACTAGTTTTTAATTATTTTATATTATTTGGTCTTGTAGAAACACTTTGGTACTTTAAATACCTTCCTCTTACATACATTCATCCCTAGAACATGTTTTTACTATTATTAAAAATCCGAATAATATTAAAAATAGTTTCTCTGATAAATCTATAGATGATATTACTATGATTATTTTTTTAATTATTGGTAAATATAGAAATCCTTATATAACCATTGATTTCATGTGGATATATCCACTTTATGGTTCAATCAAATGAAACATAGGTGGATAATGAAGTGAAAATATAGTTCCTTATGGATATAGTGTTTTTTAATTAATGATAGTGGTTTTATAATGGAATGAATCTATAGTCATTGTGGAATTAACATATAACATGATACATAAATTAATTTAATAATTAATTTTATGTAAATATCCAAGCAATGAGGTTACCTAGACATGTACCATGAATGTGGCTTCACCAATTTTTTTCAAGCGATTAGAAACTGCTTCATTTATCTTCTATGAAAGCTAAATTTCAAATGGAGATACTACATGGAATAATTTTCATTCTTGGACTACATTATCATATATACATATCTTTTGGAAATTTACTTGGATGGTGAAATTTCTAATTATTTATTATTGGCATCATGTTTACATTTCTCAATGACATACTATATAATTTAGTGTATTAATGGAAAATAAACTATTGTAAAAAATATTTTTTAGACATTGTTAATTTTCATATTCAAAACTAAATATTAAAAATTTCCAAAATTTCTCATTATATATAAAAATACTTTTATTTTAATATAAAATCGAAGATAAAAAATGAATTTTCAATAAAAATGTGTTTCACGATGGTGGTAAATTCTATTGATATCATACATGTTGGAAAAACATTCCATTTACAATTTTTCAAAATGGAAAATATTCATTGTTTAAAAAATACATAATTATTCATTTTTATAACATCTAATGAAAATTAAAACATTGGGAAATTGTTTTCAATAAATAAAATTTATAATATTTAAAAATTATTGAATTTTTTTAGAAAACAAGGTTATAGTAGAGAATGTTGTTTCAACTAAATAGTGAAATAAATGCCTTTTTATTTAAATTATTTTAGAATATTAAGTAAATAAAGGGGGATGATAAATGTAATACATGTATTCAAAATAAATTCCAATTTCACAATTAATTTATTTAGTTGATTGAGAAAAATATCATAATATTTCATCATCAGAAACATTTACATAGACAATCCTAATAAATGATGAGATTGTATAAAACCATTATAACTATTGTAAATTTGAATCGTAAGAACCATGAATGAATAAAATTTAAATAATAAAAATATATAAATAATATATAAATTAATGATAATATATGTAATTTTTTTGTATATAAACCTTATAAAATAAGATAGGATCATCAAATATTGTATGTCTTAAAGAGGACAAATTGCGAGAAAGACCATTACATTAAGTCTCAAATTCCGTCATATATGTTTGAATATACATTAAAATAAATATTTTATTATAAATATATTACATAACTGTACATATATATATAATAAAATATATAATTTACTTATAGAATTTTATTAACTGTTTATTAACAATTCCATTATAAAATAATATTTCAGGAAAAACGCTTTTGTTTCACAATTATGTTTTAATTTGTTATTTTTAGTGTACTTATTTGATCGTGTTTATATAAACTATATATTTTAAAATTTATATAAATATAATTTATATAAAAATATATTTATTTAGAGTAATCTATAAATTTTTTAGATTGAAAATGAAATAAACCGTTTAAAGAAGATAGTAGGTCATGTGTATACATGAACACTTTTTCAATTTTCATAAAGGATAAAATAAAATAAAGTTGAATAATATAATAAACTATATTTATCATTTTCATTTCATATAATTCACAGAAAATCGTTAATATTTTCCTTATTTACGTCATTATAATATGTTAGTAAATCATGCATCACGTCGCTTTGAGTGGTGGTAGTTCACCATACACAAGAACGATGTAATAGTATCACCCATAGAATATAATGTAAGAAGTGATATGTAATAAAATAATTAAAAAAATTTAATAATGTTACAAATATAATATATATTTATTTAATTAATCCTTATTACCATCTATGTAAAACATTACTGAGAAACACATCACATTGGTTCACGAAGCAGTAGTTTGTCATATAAGTGATAAGTATAATTGTTCTCCAAAATGTTAGGAGGTAAGAAGGTATATGTTTTTTTATTTTTATAAAGGTATAATAATATAATATATATCATATATTAATAGTAAATTCATCATTATATCAATATGTGAAATGTGGTGATGGAAAATGAATAACATCAATTCATCATGTGGAAGTCCACATTAATCATGAATGGTGATTTTATATCCCATTTGATGAAAGAATATATGTAATTTTGTTATGAACATATAATAATAAAATATAATATTAATATTAAAGTGTTATTATGCTGGTATAATTTAATAAGACATTAATGAGGAGGATGATGAAAAAAATCAATGCTCTGTTAAGAATTATTCCTCTTCTTCAGAGAGTCTCCATTAATAAGAACAAAAAGGATTCTGGAATTATTTGAGATAAAAATAAGGGATCTATGTCATGGGGAGAAAAATATATAATATATTTTTAGTTATTTTATTATTCATATGGATTTTATTGAGTTAATGGTATAATAGTGTGGGTAGACAATTATGAGTGAGATGAATGGCACACTTTTAATTTTTTTAAAAGAAAATATTGTACAGAAATTATTCATATAAAACAAGACTCCATAATTGGTAATTAAATAATGTTTTATGAGATAATATATAAATATGTCTATCCATTATTTTTGTACATGTCTCTTGTTTATTTCACATGTATTATTTTCTTAACCCCTCATAAAGAAGTTTGATCGTTAATTGTGGTAATTTAATTTTTGCAGTTTATACTATTTATTTTTTGAAAAAATAAGAAATAATTATTAGATAAAATTACATATTATAATTCCTAATATATAATTCATTTTTCCAAATTTCATTCATATAATGGATAAAATTTATTTAAAATCAAACCCAAAAATGTGATAAAAAATAGTTACCAAAGTTAAAATCATTAAAAGCATAAAAATTTTATATTAAAATTCAACATGAAATTAATATTAATTTAATAAACTAGATTAAAAAATATAATAATGAACTAGATTTTCCATTAAAACCATTTTAAAACAACTTAGATGTTTTTTCATACATGAATCAAAAAAGAAATTCTTAATATAAAACAGTATTATTCACAATTCCCTAAAAATTTATATTTTTATAAATTATATAAAATAAAATATAAGATAATGTTGATATGTATATAATAAAAAATAATTTTATTTTTTTAAATAATTTTAAAAAATAAATGAAATTAATTTTACAAAATCCAATAAAAGAACCATTTTAAGAAAATAGTGTTCTCAAAGCATTTAAAGACTTTCCAAAAAATTTATTTAATTTTTTGATCAATATGTTTTTTATTATATAAAACTATTAATATTAATGTTTAAAAAGAACGTATTCCATTTCAAAAAACCTTGATTTATTACATGGTCATAAACTTCATTTTATAGTAATAATATTAATAACATATTGTAGTTTATTAAAACATGGAGTTTCGTGTAACACATTTTTTTAAAGAAATAATATTAATTTGAAAAATAATTTATAGAATATTTTTGTTTTACAAGATCTTCAAATATATCAAAAAATATTCATAAGGTTATAATTTTATTTTACAATTAAAATGTTAAGTTATTTAAATACATATATTCTTTGATTGGGATATCTCGCCTGTAATCAAATCTAGTTGAAAATAATATGTTTCTTAAAATGTACATTGGACTATAGGTCAAGATAAAATCATAGATTCCATTATAATTTCAGGGGGATTCTAATATAGTATTTCATGGTTGAATATTGGTTAATTATAACTATCCCTACCACTACATGTATGATTTATTCCACCAGATTTCCTTCATTATTATAGTCAATTTTAAAATGAAAAAATTCTGTTATCCACCTTATTTTAATTACGACCCAACTAAAGTGGTTATAATTAAAGAAAACGCATTTATTGGGTGTACTGCTCTCCCATGCCTCTCTTACCCATACCCTTCCTAATTTTCCACATGTGGTCAATGGATTGTTTACTGTATTGAGTGTGGTCAGTTATTCTCCTCTCTCATTCCTTTTATTCTCTTCCATCCCTTTTGATCATGGAATAGATATTTGGATATTTTATAATGATCCTACTAGAGAATGGTGATATCTAGAAATAATGGGTGGGATTTTTATTAGGAAGCTTAGAGGATACCTCAACGGTATGGATACATGTGGTTCCATTATGTATTTACATAGGTAATATACTACATTAACAGACTATTTTTCTGGTATCGAGTGTTATGGATTTTTGTTTTACTGGGTTTTCAATTTTCTAATTATTATTTGACCCCACTATATGAGATTTTGGAGTTTATAAGCTACTCAATGGGTTTTACCATCAATATGCATATTTTAGTTTTTATAGTTTTCTTGTAATATATATTTATAAATATACTAAAAATAATTATTGTGGTTGTTTAAATGGGTTAGTTCAATCAGAAGATAAATCGAAGATGACTGTGCTTTTTTAGACTTAGAATATGATGGTCGAACATTTATTTAAGGGATAAAATCCACGGTTGAGATAGATAGATCCTATTATTTCAATTTATGTGGTTGGGTATATACAATAAGAAATGTAAGTATATGCAATTAGGTGTGGATGACCCATGAGGGAAATTTTATTGGGTCACTCTATGTGAGGAAAGGGTATTGTTTTTAGTTAGACTCATAATTTGTCTTTGGATGTTATAGATTTATGATTTATCCATTTCTAGATACAAAGAAAATTTGACTGGCTTGGTTTGGATGTTATAGGACCAAAACTATGTATATTCATTAATCCCTATATCCCATGGTTTATGAGGGTCATTAAATAGTTTGAGAGACTAATATAGGGTTATGTATATTGTGGATTGTATTTTATCGATATATATTTCCATATGTGGTATAAATATCTTGTGGGTATGTTGGTATGACTTAGGAAGGAACTGAATGTGGTTCCCTTGTCCCTTGACTGATGAATTTAGTCACCTAGTTCATGGTTGGTCACTTGAGCCATGTTCTTTGACATAGTGTCGACAAATGGCCACATCCCCTTCGGGAGTGGTTGTATTCTTGGGGTTAGAAAAATGAGGCGTGTCCTAGTCTCTAAATTATATTTGAGTTACTTATATTTATATAGATATTTCCTTGACAATAGAACCTCAGTTTTGGTTTGAATATGTGGTGATATATCTTCTATGATAATACATTACATTGATTAATTCTATTATGTAATAACACTTGTGTTAGGATTATTATCATGACATAAAAATTTATGTGAGGGATGACATGGCTTGACATACATTTACAATGTGTACAATGTCATAGGGGTTAGTGTCCATGTGAGATTTAATGATTGTGAGACTAATTAAAATGGTGATTGATTTTCCAACATAACACTCATATGAGTTAACATAGTTATTTTATATTGATGATTCATACATTAAAATTGTATGTTGTAGTGATTAATCATTCACTTCATCTATTTTTTTAGTGGTAGAACATCCCCACTAAAAAATTTTGAATTTGGGATAGATCATTTTCAACATATATACTTGGTGATATAACATTGACTATAATTATTTTGGATCAGTGATACATTGTTCAATTGGTGACCCTGTGTTCATTTCATCTATTAATGGTGATTCCCATTTCTATAGAAAACAACCACTTTTCCAGTTTAAATAATATTTGTGGATTATCCATATAGGGTTGTGGTGAAGGATAAATCATTTTCCTTTTATGTTTTTTTTGTGGTGATGTATTTTGTAGTTGTGAATTTTTATATGGTGATACATCATTAACTGGTGATAAATTATTCTCTTTATATTATAGATGATATATCATTCACCTACAAACACCATTCATCCAATTCTTGGTGCAGATACATCATTTTACCAATGATACCACAATCTCTATAATGATAGTGGTGAATTATCCCCATGTAGGTTTGTGATTGTTGTATATTATCAACTTGAAATGGATGATGGGGTTTTGTGGTTCACATTTGGAGTTGATTCTGTTGTCGTATCACCCACCCATGGTGTATTTTATAATTCATGTATCATTATATTTAGCTTATAAATAATATAATATCTTTTAACTATGTATAAGTATTTCCCGTAGGCCATCCACCTAGGATTTGTAATGTTTGGTGATGTCTTATTTACCGTTGAAACTGGACAGGTGGTAGGTAATTATTATTTTTGTTTTGTTTCCATGAAATAATTATCACATAGTAATTTGTGATGGTGACCGATCATCCACAATTTTTATGAAATTATTATTGATAAAACATTATTTCTCATGGTGTAGTATGACCAAGAGTATATCATCGATTTCCGAAACTGTACAATTAATGTATGTATCAAAAGTTTTGGAATTTTCATTAGTACGCAATATCTTCATTATAGTATATATATGTCATTTTATAGCAGACATAATTCTATATATTCATGGAAATATATAATAGTTTATATTTATACCATTAATGGTAGTGACCAATTATGTTTTATGCTCACACACTACATAGGGAATCTAAAGATTGTGCAGATCTAATGACTGGGATATAGGACTTTATAATGTCTTCTATATATATTGATGAGATTGTAGAGCTCAAATGAAATGTAGATACCAATCTCTGTGAATTTTTATGAAACTATAAAAATACCATCTTTATTTAATGTTGGCATTTCTATAATACATTATTATATCATCTCATTATAAATCCAATCCTTGCGGTGGCTAGATTTATACATGTAAATTGTTTTATATTACTGGAATGTAATTTTTATATTTTCACTTCTAAAATATTTTTATATGATTCAATTTGATGTGAAATCTATATTATACATTTGGGATATTAATTTTCTAGTTATGTTTGGTTGTATAGTCTCCCCAAGTGTTGTATGACACCATCATATCCATTATGAACCCACTTATGTATTGGGAGGAAAACCAAAGGTCACATGGAGTCACTAGTAAAGTATTATTGGGATTCCCCTTTTATTATGATATAAATTTATATGATATTATTAACTTTTTCATACAATTTTGGATATGGATAGAGGATATAGGATAAATTGGGTCTTGGGATAGATTCTATTACATTGTGGGGATAACTTTTAAATGATTTAAATTCCATGTTAAAATAGAATTAAGATTTTTTTGGGTTTCCATGCCATTATAGTGTATAATTATTCAATAAATTTGATTTTTATTAATTTATTATTAATCTATTAGCTCAGTTTTCAAATATGCAAGTGTTGAAGAATAATATTTGGATCTCATAAACTACATGAAATATTATTTCTTGTACATTGAAAATGATTATAAAAAATAATAGTCTAGTTATTTAATGTGTCAAAAAACATATATGTTTATTCCTATAAATCGTATTGGTGGAATTATACCCAACTGAACAATATATTAAACCTTTGTTTTCTTATATGGTGACTTGTTATATAGATCACTATGTATTTGATATGTAAATATAGGGAGGTCTGTTTGGAAAAAATTCGATCATATATGTTCCGTGTCCCTAATATCATAGTGTTTTTCTAGAATAGTGAGGCAAGTTTTCTACTTACTACATACATCTATTAGATGATAATATAAGGTTTTGGGGAATCAAAATTAGCTAATATGGGTTCATGGATGAAAAATATTGATGATATTGCTAGATTAGGCTTGTTTTTGTTGGAGATTCCATATATCATCATTGATAGAAGCGTCATATTTTCTTATTCATGTATGACCGTTAGAGGTAGAGAAATTTGGTTACTTTTATAGTGAAAGTTGACAATGATATTCAACTCATTTTTTTTATTCATGTACTATCTAACATAACAAGGGACATTATATGCTAACTTGTCATGATATGTTATATTAGGTGTCACTGAACTCAGTGATAAGGTTTAAGCAATTCATGGGGACTCAATTGGCCGTGGAAATCGTGAGAGGATGCTTTGTTTTATGGGATTTATTAAAGGGATATGAAATTGAATTGATTAAATTTGAATATGTGGAGTTCGTTATTTATATCTTATAGGTGTAACCATATATGGTGATTCATTAGAGTAACATGTCTAACATGAAAAAAAGGCATCGAAAGAAGTTTGATTTTCTATATGATCCTTTGATTAATGTAATGTGAATCATGGTTTCATTAATCAATCCAGGTGGTATGGTACGACTGGGGTGCAAAAATATCTAGTTACAAATTCTTTTTATAGTGGTGGTAATTATGCACCATTATGAGTAGTTAATTGTGTATTATCTTACCATAGGAATTGGATATAGAGTGTAAAGTTGACATACCTGGTATTATAGATGTATTTAACATTTAATGGCCATGGATGGTGATATTTTCATTTATTTATTCATGATCTCCAAAGAATCAAACATGGGATATGTGCACGAGTATATTTTGGAATAATATCTATGATAGTGTGATTGTGTTGTGGAGGGCTATGATGCTTGGTTGGTTTTTAATTTTAATGTTGGAAATATATAATGGAATACATGTGAGACATTGCATCATGAACCAGTCTAGGAATCCTTCCAACATGACACCATTCCCAAAATGTGGCATGGATTCAATGGGAATCCCAATACACAATATCTAAAAACTACTTATTGGGATTAAATAAATTCTATTGGGAATGATTATCACATAATAATAATAATTAACATCTCAAAAAAAGAATCAATACAACATATATGTAACATAACATTAATTATTAAAATCATAACAATCCATGAGGGGCTTATAAAAGGTTTAAAGAAAAAATAATATACGTTTAGAAAAAAATAAAAAAATTAAATATAATGTATTTGGGGAAAAATTGAAACATAATATTTTTAGTTATATATGGGCCATGCTCTAATATTATAATTCCATAATCTATACGTAAAATTGAATGTATAAATAAATATAATCCATAGTAACTGCAAGTGGAATTTCTATCACCAAGGAAAGGAAAATAGTGTCTATACAAACCAATTTCTCATATGTTATGTATGATTCCACATTCATAGAAGGATCTGACTAGTATTTCCATGAGTATCCATTATAAGATAAATAAATGAGATATTTTTTGTAGAAATTAAACATTTTGGTTCAGATAAATTTTTTTTATTTGCAAAGAAGAAAAATGTACGAGTAAATGATTTCAAGTAAAAAAATTATATTTTTCATGGGAAACCTATATATAGATTAGTTTTTGGGGGTTATACGTACATAATATCATAGTTTTCAAGAATAATTAATCTACTCTCATTAACAAGATGTTGGGGAGGAGGATCACCCAAGGTACAATGGTTGTAATACAAGTCACAACATTTTGATAGTGTCACATCATAATCCTACTGGTGATATCATGTAGAGTCCCTGAAATATCAACTAGTTTTTTTTCTATCCATAAAACCTAGGTGAATATCATTACATGGTGATTTTTTATATTAAAAAATTATAC
Source organism: Viscum album (assembly GCA_963277665.1). Lineage (NCBI taxonomy): Eukaryota > Viridiplantae > Streptophyta > Magnoliopsida > Santalales > Viscaceae > Viscum > Viscum album. Next base: position 2,095,198,990 of record OY728152.1, read on the forward strand.
CAATCTCTTTTATCATAAAACAAATTTTTACAAGCCAAACATACAATTTCTAAACATTTTCACAGGTGATAAATTATATTATAAGGTTAACCAACCCAAAAAAAATTAAAATCACCCATTTCACCAACATATTTTAGGACACATATATAAAATAATGTAATAACAATTAAATCATAAAATCATGTCATTGAAAATGAACAACTGCCTTTATCAATGAAACCACCAAAATACAGTTGGAAACCACTATTCAAAATTTGTGTAGATCATAATGAAGATATGGAATGGAAAAACATTGATAAGATATCCATATAAATTAGATTTAATTTAATTTAGGTCTCCAAAACCACATAATATATTTAAACAAAATAAATAAGTAAGAAGAAAAAATGCACAAATACGAGAAGGATTTAACTTAAATATTTCTTGAAGATCCATACTCTAAACCACCTAAAAGTGAACCCAAGGAGAAAGATGGGGTATATTAGTGGGATTCCTATGGGTAAACAATAATGAAAGGGGATTAATTATGTCAAATGGGGTTAAAATAGGGGGGTTGGAAAACATTTTTTAAATGAGGAAGGATGTATAGTCCATATTCAAGTTCTACTAGATCATGTACCAATTGTGATTGTCAAATGTTCCCAAAACATTGAGGCCACAAGGTATTTGAAACCATTATCCTAACCATTTAAGGCCTAAGAACTGATATTCTATATCGCATGACAAATTGGTGGATGATACTTAGACATGTATCTACCCCTTAGGGTTTCCTAGTACATCTTTCTGAAACATATAGTTTGGTGAGTGCTTGGGAACAGTACCTACTAATACGATGACAACTATTTTCTACACTTTATCCCTCTAAAACATCGCTTATTATATAAAAAATTCATGAGAATATATGGAATAATATAATAGAAAAAATTAATGAAAATATTATAATTAACACTAGGATTATTAAAATTCCACCAATAATGTCACTTTGCACTTCAGAAATGTAATTCCACAGTCAGGTCAGATTACATGTAATGGTACCACACTTCTAATAAATAAGTCCTTTCATGTGACTCATTCTCATCATTATCATACTACCACATAACCCAAAAAAATATAATATAATTTAACAAAATGACTTTTTTATAATAGTCCACAATCTGAATTGGCTTCTTAATTGATAATATAATGAGTTATATCTTATGTTCTTCCCATTTCACCACATAAGAAGGATCCAGGTTATTCATCCCCAAATAATATATGTGAAAAACATCATGAGTTGATATTAACTGTTAATGGTATTCATAGAGGTATCCTTACTTACATATTCTCTCAGTTATCTAAATAGTTCCAACATATTTATAATTAAGCTTTCATTTATTCCCATGATGGCGATGATTCAAGTGTGGTGTGACATTAAAAACAACCAACAATTGATTGGAAGAACAAAATATTGGTTATTATTGATTCAATACATATTATAATTTCATTGAGATGTAACCAAGAACTCCCTATTCATTGTCACCTTACTTGTCATCTCCTGAATGATGTTTAGTCCCACAAAGGAAGTCTCATCATCTTCTAACAAGAATATAGAAAAATGATATGGTCTAGTATACAATTATTTGAATTGAGGCATACTGAGAATGGATTAAATGATATTACTATAAAAAAATCACCAACCAAATATGGCTATCCCACAAGTCACAAAATTCTAGCACACATACAAAGAGTATGCCATCAAAAATATGGTTAACCCATTCTATCTTACTGTTTGTTTGACGACGGTATTCCATTGTAAGCATGTTTTGAAACCCATTAGCCTACTCACAGGCTTCCCATTTCCAATAAAATATTGGGGTACCATTCAGAAATAATAGAAAATGATAAACCATATAGCCTCCTGATCTCTTGGACATTCAACCTGTCTAGCTCATCCACTTTATAGTAATCTAGAATCAGAGTATGTTGGTTCATTTCATTAGTTGATCGATACCTACCCAAAATTACTTTTCTTCTCAGGGGTTTCTGGGCTATCTAGAGAATAAAATCAATGGATACCTCATCACACTTCCTTATATGAATAAGGATTGGTTGAGTCATTCTTAAAGGCTTCTAGGGATCAACTTTGACCTAATGAATAGTATAATTTTGTGATACAAAGTCAGCTATATCACGCCACAAAACTAGCCATAATAACACTTGATGAAATTAATAATACAGCCTTATTGAAATAAGATGAATTCCCCACTAGTTCTAAGAGAATTTTTACATCAAAACCTTTATTTGAGATAATGGAAGAATATAGAATACCATGAGGCATAACTTTCCATTGGGGTAAAATGACCAGTCACTAGGAACTTCCTAACAATTTAAGAATTCTATATACCATCGACATAACTCATATCATGGATATTATTCTTGAATCACATCCAAAATATATGGTTTCAAAAACCCACTATTCATGAAAATATCTTCACTATATTCCATACCCTCTATGTGACTTTTAGAGAAATGCCCCATAAAATCTACTAATCACTAGACACTTTCAGAGCTTTGGTAAGAAGATTTATTCTCGATGAATCATCAAACACATTTATATTACCATTGTTTCATTCAACATAAATTTTGTTTCCCTGATGGTAATCGCTAAAAAAATGATATCTCAAGTTTAAATAATTATTTTAGAAATTATAACTCATGATTTATTGGTCTAGTTATAATACAATCTTCTCACGAAAAGATAGTGATTCCATGACTCAAGAATATTCATCACTTAACTAATATTAGGGTAATAGGTTTGGTAATTATTTTCCCATAGTCAGTTTTAGAGAGTGTTATATGTCACCACCTAGTAATGATTCCTTAGAACACAACCCAAACATGCACCAAAAGCATCTCCATATCCATCCTTAGTTAAAATCAACACATGTGTGGAGGTTATTTGCCTCTTAATATCATAAAAGTATTCTTTAAAATCTGTAAACCAAATTCATATCACACCATTTTTAGTGATGTCTATCATAAGAAAGTAATTCCATGATTATTTTTTAATAAAATTCCAATATTACCCACCAAGTGTTAGAAAAAATATGATCATGAAGACATTCTTCGTCTCCAACTAATAAATCACTACTCATACATTGCCTGGATCAACTAATACCACATGATCCAAATATAAAATGTCCAATGACTATAACATACCGAACCCAAAAACATTATTCCAAGACATTGGAATCAATATAGTGATATCATTGAAATCCCAAATGAATAGACAAATATTACATATGTATATATTATGACCTATAATAGAGACATATCCTTTTATTGTATCTATATAACCCTTAATTAATGAAATATCCTTTTATATAATTATAAAAATTTTCCTCTTATCCAATATAAGAGGTTCCTTCACCACCCCACTTCTTTTTATTCCCCATGCTTGATTAATATAGCCAAACACAACTGAAACAACTTTCTAACACTCTTATACCCGTTCTAATGGTTCTATACTTCTCAATATATGACCATTTAATTCGATAATCTAATTTTCAAAGGATATATTCTAGGGATTAATAATGTTAGTGTGTGTTTTACTAAGTAAGAATACAAGGAAACTGATTCTCCTATCAAATTTTTAATAAGAATTCTTCCATATTCAAATATTCATCCCTTTTATGGTGTATATAATGACAATATTTTTATTTTTTATCATATCATTGATGAAATTAAAGGGATATAGAAATTAATGTTTCATTATAATAATTATTGGTTATCAATTTTATGTAAAGTGATTTGTAAGGGACTTTGATAATTCAAAAACCCATTCATTGAGGTATATTGTTTCCTCTTGATCTTTTTTCTTCTATACTAGTTTTCCTTCTCCCTATTATTTTACACTAATAATTGTATTTCCATATAAGTAAAATGATATATTTGATTAAAATCATCCTCATTGAAGATCCTCATCCCTATTAAAGAATGATATATTTCTTATAATTCACATTCTATTTGATAATGATTTACCATCCATGCTGATATTTTCTCATCCCACAAATGTTATATTTTGTAATCCAAATTATATGTTATAACATTTATCATTTATATTTCCATTTTCATATTCTTAAAATGGTTTTTTTACAATAATAAAAATAGGGGTTCTCAAAAGAGAAATATTAGAATATTAAAAATGTTTTTTCTATTTATAATCATATGTTTTATCTTATACCCCTCATTTTCATTAAAAACTCATTTTTTCCTTTGAAGGATCTATTACTGTTTATTATTTTTGGAATTAAGTGTTTTCAAAAAAATTAAATCCAAATTTTCAAAAATTATTTTGGAAATTGATCAGTAAATTATTTTTTTAGGAAAAAATTAAAAGTTTAACTAAAAATATATATTTTTAGATTTACATCCATATTTTTCTTTATCTCAAAATGAATTTTTTTACATTAGAAATTATTTTCATTAAAATTATTCTAAATTTGACTATAATATTTTCATTTGTGAAATTCAAACATTCAGTAACAAAATATCTAATTTTTTAACCATCTCTATATCCTACCATTCATTGCGTTTCTAATGGGATGGTATTTTTAATATATCTCAAAAATTTTCAATATTCTTATTTGTTAAAAATTATTTATGTTCTAATCAAACTATAAACCTTATTTAACTATATGGATAATGTAATATTATTTGTTTTTATATTAGAAATTATTATACTTTCCAAATGTCAATTATGGGATGTTTTAAATAAGAATTTTTTCATGGTTCCATGGAATAAATGTGTATATAATATTTCTACGATGTTGGGTAGGGCCTTATATATCTATAAAACACAATAGATATTGATTTATATCACATCAGTTAATGAAGTTTTTCATAATTGTGATATATGTATCACTATTCATGCGATTTTTATTTGAACCATATATATGTAGTTTTGTTCATAGGTTTCTTATGAGAACATGATAAATGAATAATTATTCATAATTTTTTTATGAATATTTTTTAGGTAGAATTATTCATTGGTCTATTCTATAATCATTGTGAAATTATATTTTTAGAATATTTGTTTCTGTGAGTGTGATGTGGGTAGCTCTGTTGACATGTTTTTTATGTGATCATGATGAATATAGATGTTTTCATAGGTTTTTTTGAATGTTATACATGTAGAGATATTCTAAAGTTCATTATGTTAATATAATGTGAGTACTATTGATAACTTGTTTATTTTGTGATTGTAATTCATTAATATATTTTTGAATGTTGTTGCATGAACGTGGTAAAGATGATGTTGTTTACATGTTTTTTCCTAATAATTATGTAGGAAACTTGTTCAAAATATATTCTATTATAATTTTTCTATCATATTTATTTATAATACCATGAAAAAACATTATGTCACATGCCTAGGAATATTCCACGTGAATCATACTTATTATATCATGTTCCTCATCTCTTATTACATTGATTTTTTTTATTTCATGACCTTCTATTATGAATTACACATAGTTATTTTTGTCCTATGTTATCTTAACATTATATTTCTCCCATGAAAATATATTTTCTAATTCATATGATCAAACCCTTGATGACATGTTTTCTATTAGTGGGATTATGAGATCAACATTTTCATTTGTTTTTGTACCCTAGGTATTAAATTGGTGTAGAATCTGTCAAGTGTATTTATGGGATTCTGGTGTATTTTGAATGTGGAGAAATTTATAAAATTGTTATAATAGTCATTTATTATGTAGTTCATCCTCAATGATTCAAGATATTTCGTTATTAGGATTATGGTCTTCTTATGAGATCTAATGGATTATTAATTGATATATATATATATGAGTTTTTATGTAATCACATTTTTTATTTAAATAATTTGTAAATTAATTGTTTTATAAGTAAACAATGAAATGAGGGTTTGAGGTGTCCAAGTTGGTATAAAATTATGTTTTATATTTTTAAGGATTAGTTTACTTATTTTTTAGTATTATGATTAGATATGTTTAGTGAAAACTGTAAGGAAAAAACTAGTTTTAGAACAAATTATGAATGCTTTTTTTAAAATTGGTGAATATGCGGTTAACTAGAAATTATATCTTTCTCAAGATACTACAAGTAAATGTATGATTTGGAAGAGGGGAATCTATATTTAATAATCATGAAATCGAATGAAGTGTAATATATAATTCATCACTTTCTGAAATAAAATGATTCCTCGCTACTCACATGGTTTCAAACACACTAAGGATATAATATTAAAATTTACATTCTTTCTTACTAAACAATATGAGGGATTCATATTTGATTATTTCTGATTTCATAATAGGAAAATTATCATGGATAATCATCGATAATTTGCATGAGTTATGTATTTTTTCTAATTCTGTTATATTTGGAATGAAATTAATATATGATAAAATTTATTCTTCCAAAGAGAACACATATAATGATTTTTCAAATAAATATGATCATGAATATAATTTTGTTATATTTTTTCAAAAACATTTTTTCTCTAGTATTTGGCTCGAGATAGGATGATGAAAATAATATTTCTAAATTTATGTCTTTAGACACTCATAAGACATATAGAAATCTAAGGGTACATATTTGGAACACATGTTTATGAATCTAAATATATTTATGTTACAAATAAGATTATGTGTTATTTTTTGTCTATGACAGTGAGTGGGAAATTATATCTTCAGTCATGTTTATCTTACAAAAAAATTTAACAATTTTTATTATTGAATTATAATTCCAAATTTTGAGCATGTAAATTATATCACAGGGGATGTAATACCTTGTGTTTTTAGAAATTATTACCCATTAAATAATTTTTATTTTTAATAGATTGCGACATTAAAATAAAAAAAGAAAAAAATCATGATATTCATTTTAAAATAATGTAATATGATGTGAAAACCAAATAAAATATTAGAATAATTAAAATACATAATAAATGGAAATATAATTAAATGATTTACTATAAAAACTATATTTAAATTATTTTTGTAATATTGTGAATATTTATTTATTGGTCATATTTAATGGATATCAATTAAATAATTAATGAAATGAGATTAAATCTACTAAACATTGAATGAGATATTTTTTAAAATTTCTTTTTCAAACTGATGTGTATTTTAGAAAAAGAAATTATATAGATCACTTTTACAAGATTATTGTAATAATAATTTTTGTTTAGAACTAATATATTAACATTAATTTGTTTATAAATTGATTTAAAATAATATTAAGAAAATATAATGACTAGTAGTTTATTTTTCTAAAAAAAATTCTTATATTTTTATTTTAATATCAAAAATTAATTTATAAATTTATGATTTATAATTTTTTTAAATGAATCTCATTTTTGAATTTATCAGTTCAAAATTATCGTAGGGATAATTGTTATATTTTTTAATTAAATATTGATTTTTAGGTGAATATTAAAATTAACAAATTTGTTTACACAATAGTGTTGTTGACTTTATTAGGATCTAAGAATGCCTTAAAAATTTATAAAATTATTTTAATAAAGATTATTTTTTATAGAAAATAATTTTTCATTTAATAAATACAATTTGAAATTTTGAAAATAAATGTTTATCATCTAAAAACATATGTAATATTTACTTTAATAAAACACATGTTTGGTTAGTTTTATTAAATTTATCATCTACAAGTTAGAATTTTATTTTTGAATAATTTAAAATTTTAAATAATATTATTTGGTTAATAATAAAATAAATAATTTCCTAATAATAATGTATATTGATAATTATATATTAATCACACTTTTTAGATATAAAAATCAGTTTTTCTAAATAGTGTGTTTAGTATAGGATAATGTTTAAAACATATTTGACACTCAAAGAATATTTCTTTAAAAAAATATATTACATATTAGTAAAATTTACATTTTGATTTTTCAATTAGACCAAATATAAATTTTGGAATTAATCTTTAATTACATTGTTAAAATTTAGTCACCAGGATAATAATAAAAACTATTGAATTTAAAAAATAATAATAACATGTGTGAAAATATATAAGATGAGGATTTCATGAACCTAATACACCCCCACTCTATTATTTTCTTTTATGGGATCCAATTTATATTTCAATATAACTTTTCTATTTATATAATTACATAAAATTCAACATATCATTATAAAATAATCTATCACCATCCCACTTCTTCCCAAACACTAAGCCTCTTACATTTGATCAAACTCTGCTCAAATGATTACAAAACACACCAAGACACATACCAAAAGATTTATTTTTCTTAAAATATCATATTTCAAATACATAATCCAATTTTAAATGTATCTCTTCCAATGATTAGGGAGGCTATAATGATTACAAATAAGAATGAATAAATAGTAATGGATTTTCATATATTTTTTATTTAATTTAGAATTATTTTATATTTAATAATTTTGAATATTATTTTGTAAATATAACAAACATAAATATTTTTTTATTCATCATGAAATTATTTAGTTTTATAAGTCAATATTATAATACACCTTTCACAAGTTTATTATTCACCAAATAATAAGGTTTTAATGGATTTTGTTAACATGAACTGCCTTTCTCTGAGTTATAATTGTTCACCTTCACCTTATTTATTCTATAATTTCTTCCACTTTTATTTGGACGTTATAATGAAAATTTTCATTCTCATTATGGAAATTGATATTTCTAATTAAAATCTTCCTCCTTGTTTATTTTCTTGCACATAATGTTTTTACATTGAAATGTTAAATTAATTTTCAATTTAATAAAAATGAATCTTATATGTCCATATTTTATCTAACAACATATATTATAATTTAATGGATGCATAATTATCATTTTTCAAATATGGAATTCATTTTTATCTTTTCAACTATTTAAAAATAAACATTTATAACACATTTTACAATGTGGGATTTTAAAATTTAAATTTTAAAATACAAAAATGATTTTGAATCCTTACATAAAAAAATTATATCATACACTTCAAACTACCTTTATAAAATCCTTACATGTTTTGAAGGATCTATTACTGAAGATTCATTTAATAAAAAATGTTTTTTAAAAAATCACCTCATATTTTCAATAAAGACATTAAAAAGTTAACCACAACATATTTATTTAAGGAATTGTTTGGTTTTTTATTTTGGAAAACAATTTAATGGTATTAGTAACACATTATTATTTATATTAATATTAACTTTTTTATATTGTAAATTATTTTCTTTAGATTACCTCTGTATTTTATAACATTATTTTTCATTTTGGAGTATACAAGTTTATTGAAAATGCTCTCATCAATGCCCATTTATTATAGGGTAAAATAATATTTCTTATTATAAAATATTTATGGATCATATATATCATTTTATTTTATGGATTACCTTTTTACACATGTGACATGTATTTATTAAAAAAATCCACCATCATACTATATATGGAATATGAAATATTCATGTCTTTTTTTATCAAAAACCATTTTATTAATATTTTAAATATTATTGTTTTAATGCTCCATTAACTAACTCCTCTGCAGATAATTTTCAATATGACATGTGGGGTATTATTACACTATCCAATTCTTCTTTTAATGTTTTATATAAAATTATATGATGAATTATTGTGTGAACATGATGAAGGTAAAACTATTCATGGGTGTGTAATTTCAAGGTGATTTGGGTTGTTCTTTTAAAATTCTCATTCGGGGAACATGATATAGGTTGCTCTATTCAAAAGATATTTTTTAAATATTTTATAAGTATTACTATTTTTTGGATTATTTTGTGAATGTGATTATGTAGATTTTTTATATTTTTATATATGAATTTAATGTGGGTTGCATTGTACACAAATTTTTTGTGTAAATGTGATATAGTTTCCATTATTCAATGTTTTTATATGTGAACTTATTTCATGTATCATTGATTTTATAATTTTTCTCTGAAATTATAAAATTATCTCCACTTATTAGTTTTTTGTGTGAACGTGTTGTTTTTTGATTTGTTCACAATTTTTTTAAGAAACTATATGGGAATGGGTTTTTATGATTTTGTTGTGACTATGATATGAGTATATTTTATTATAATACTCTTATTTATATATTTGTTACATTGTTTCTTATGATGCTTCACAACATATTTATTTCAAATGCCAAATATTATACCAAATGAATAATTTTTATTATCTCATATTACCAAACACATAATCAATGGTATAAGTTTTTTCATTTGAGAAAACGTGTATTTATATAATTAGTTATGGAAAAATTTTATTTTCCAATTTAAATTTTATATGATATTTCTTCCATGTCCATTATTTATGATATGATTATGATCTTACCCCTAGGGAAATATATTTTTTACTAAATATTTGAGATACCCCTTTATTATGATTCAATTACATTTTTTATAAAGATGAGTGTAATGTACATGGTTTTTAGAATAAATTATAATATGGTTCTATTTTAGTTAAAAATTCCCAATTATAAAAAAATATGTTTATTATATAAAATATCTATAAAGATCTAGGATTTTAATAGAAAGATATTATGTCCTTAGAGATGAATATTCAGTAAATTACTCAGATAAATTCCCAAGGATCATAATTGTGTGGTTCCATTGAAAAAGTGGAAACCAGAAGAACCTATAATTATAAATTTTACATCATCACCCTTACTGTTCCGCATAACAAGAACCCTTCTTAGAAATATCACACTTAATACATATCATCACAACCTTGAAAAAAACCTAATAATTGGTGACCTCAAATTCTAATTAAGGTTAATGAAAGGAAATGTATATTCATAACATGGAAATGAGGGTAAGAGAAACTGATAATAACATATAAAAATCATACCATAAGAATCAAAGATTAAAATATTCATATATTTAATTAATAATAGTAGTTTTTATGGCATAAATCATAATAAAATCATAGAAAATAAACCATGAGATCATAAAATTGACATAATATTTTTAGGGGATGAAGAACAATATCATAAAAAACCTTATGTCATGTCTAGCCACAAATATACTCATATCATATTACGATTGGGTTAACCACTCGTGTTCCTACTTCGAGCATGTGATAACATCCTATGTACCCTCTTTTGGGGCTTCGGACAACCTCATGTGTACCTTCAAATATTATTAAACATTCATTATAACACAATTAATCATAGGGATATATATGTCCCCCACATCATAAAATCCACACATTTTTCTTCTATAAGATAAAAAATATTCATCATATACAAAACCATGAAAATAAATGGGTAAAATTATAATTTCATCAATACATATCCTGTAGAAAAAATTTTGGTCTCTTAAAAATATGGTCATCATAAATATAAACCACAAAAACAAATATTTAAAATGTTAAAATTGTATTACATCCCTGTTAAATAATAATTAGAATCAACATATGTCATCTTTATTAGAAAACAAATTTAAAAAGACACAAGGAATAAATAATGAGGAAAATAACACATCTAGATAATATCATTTTAAAATATAAATTATTTTCTAAATTATTTTATTTTAATTTATTAAAAACCTGAATATTAAAAATAAATATACATATAATTTAACAGTCATGAAAACATAAAATCTCATTCATTCTGTATATGTTAAAGAATGATTCCTCACAGATTATTACTAAAATCAAAACAATTCATGTTCAAAAAATGATTATTATTGTTAAATCACACTGAAAAAGTAAAAAAAGGCTAAATTTATTTCTCCTAATTCCTTTGGTGAATTGAAAAATAGTATTGAATTTTTTTTAATAAAACACTGATATGGATGAAAATGGGGTTTCAACTGAAGAGATGAATAATTGTAGTTTTCATTAAAACAAATATTTTGGAATATTGAGTACATAATGTGTAGAAAAATTAAGATAAAAATGTATCATGATAAATGATAATAGGATATAAATCCATGATTTTATTTATATACAGATTATATGATTTTTTTTACATGAAGTATAATTATAAACAATCCCAATAAACTATGAAATTGTTCGTAAAACCCTTACCACTTTCCTAACATTGAATCATAAGACACGCGAAGAAATAAAATTATATGAAACAGAAATTTTCATTAGGATCAAAAATTAATGATATAAATATCCAATGTGTTGTATATATTCCTTATAAATGAATATATGTGTGTAAGATAATGCATATAAAAAATAATACAAACTCAGACAAAAATACATTCCCTTATGTATCAACTTACTTCATACCTATTCAATACTCAGGTATAGTAAATATAATTGTTTTATAAATATACTATTGAACATTAATTACATAATACATTCCATATCTGATTTATATATGTCCATTTATTACCCATTTACTATCAATTCCATGTTACAATAGTGTTTCAAGCAGTTAATGTATTTTTTGAATATGTTTTTTTAGTATTCTTATATTATTCAGGGATCCATCATCTATAGAATATAATTAAGAAATAAATATCATAAAAAATAATTATATATTAATTTCAATCAATACATAAATTTTAGATATGTAAAATTAAATACACCATTCACCATGATGGTAGGTCGTACGTAAGCATGAATGTTGTTAAATTTTTCAGGATAGAAGAATCAAAATAATGGTAAATTATATACTATACTTTTAAAAAAATTTATTTCAGAAATATCCAATATATTCATTATATTTTATAATATATATTTCTATTCAATATTTTTGATCAAAACAAATCACTTTGTCTTCAGGAGGTGGTATTCCACCGTAGACACAAATGGCATTATCGTATCCACTGCCAAATAAAATATAATAAGATATATGTGATATCATAAATAAATTGTATTATTATGTTACAAATATAATATATATCAATTTATTAAATCATTTTTACCATCCAACTAAAATAGAAATAATAATCATATAACATCGGTTCGTGAGGATGTAGTTTGCCTCACGCATGGGTGAAATTATTGTTTTCCAATGGGTTGGGAGGTATCATGGTAGATTTGGTATTAAAAATAATGTTTAAAAATAATATATTATGTATAATATATTTATATTAAATAAATCATTATATCATGTTACAAGATATGGTGATGGGAAATGAATATCCTTGATTCACAAGGTTGTAGTATACTGTACAAATGAATGATGACTTCATGATCCATATGATGGAAGAGGATAAAAATTTAGGTTATAAAATTAAAAATGTAAAATATAATTATAAGTGATATAATGAATTTATATTATTATTTTAATTAAGGGTAATTTTATGGAGTTATAATAAGAAATAAAATAAAGACACAAGATTATGAATGATAACTCTTCTCCAAAAAACATCATTTGATATCAGTAAAAGGATTCTTATTATAGATATATGATTAAATTAATTTCCCTAGGTCATGGGAAGAGAGCTAAGGAATAAATTTTATTATGAATTTTCAGACTGAATGGGCATTTAATGTGTAAAGACGAGAATATATGGTCTAGAATTTAATAAGTGAGATTTGTCGGGCACATGTAATATTTGAAAAGAAAAAGGTGTACACATGTTTGTAACAGGATCAAAGACTCAATAATGAGTCATTAGTGACAATTTTATGAACTACAGTATCTTTATGAACATAAAATGGTTTTTTAATGTTTCAATGTCATTTAACCCCTACTCCCTTATATTTAACTACTAGTAAACCTGTTTTAACCATAAATATGTAAATGAATGTTTTTTATTTTTCAATTAGTTATGCTAGGAATTACAACTGAAATTATTATATTACAATAGTTAATATTATTATAATATATTAATTCATATTTTAAATTCCATTCATAATATATAATATATTTAATTTAAAATTAAACCCACATATGCATTAGAAAAGAAATTTCCCAAGGAGAATATCAACAAATGATTAAAAAAAATTTATATAAAAATTAAAATTAAAATTCATTTGATTAACTGAAATTAGATTAATAAAAATTTAATTGATCTAAATTTTCTTTTAATAAAATCTTATAACAATTTCTACATTTTAATTTTTTTTTAACAAAACAATAAATCTTAAAAAAAATTAGTATTTTTGACTACTAATAGAAAAAATTTCCCTTTATAAATATTATCAAAAATTAATATTAAGATAATTTTTACATGTATATTTTGAATGTTAATATTATTTTGTACAAATTAATTTCAAATTAGTTTCTAAAATTAGTTCTATTATTTTCCTAATAATTAAATTAAATCATTTTTTAAAAAATTTTATTTTTCAAAACATATAAAGACATTACTAAAAAATTAAGTACATTTTTATCAAAAAGTTTTATTAATGTAAAAATATTATAAATAATAGTTTATAATTGGTCATCCCTAAGCATAATTATTTGTTTATCAACTAGTTTTTAATGGAACTTTTAAAATATTAATTTTACCATTATATCATGGTTCATTAAAAACACAGTATTTCAGGTAACATAAGATTTCAAAAATATTTAATTTATTTTCAAAAATTTCATTAAATATGCAGGTGTTATATTACCATACAATTTAAAATTTTAATTATAAATAAGCATTTTTATTCAAAAAATTAGGATACTCCCTCCTCATCATGTCCTATGGTTACCACAATAATACAACATGTTGTTGGATTCTCCACAAAACAGTGATCAGGTGAATGGTCTTATTACTGAGAATTTTATCTATATGAACCAGAGTTTCCACCATGTAATCCTCATAAGAAATATAATACACCATTAGTATGAAAATATATTTTAGTACATCTGATGAATCATGTATGTACTTGATGTTCTAAAGGATTGAATAACATCATACAATGGGGGTTGAATGAATGGTTCAATTTTATTAGTTTAAAAATGGTAAGAAACCTAACCACTGAAACCTGTTAAATTTTATCTCCTTATCAACTTTTTATAAAAACTCTTGCATGAAAATATAAGAAATAAATTAAGGAAGACAATATTTACATGGTTCATCTTTAGTGTGAGAACCTATATCCTTGGCATTGCCGCTCTCGTTGGTCTGCGGAAATTAACTATAATTAAGAAGTGAATACACCTAGTTCCAACTCTTGTTATACTTCTTCTATCTCCCCACAAGAATGATCATATATACTACAATCATTTTTAATGTATATCACAACACAATTGAGCCAAACAATTGAATAAATACATTGTGACATTTTCTCCATAACATCTGAGTCCAAATAATCAGTATAATATTGTTGGTTATAATTATCTCAATCCAATGAGGTTAATACGATACTTACATACTAAATATTGACTTCTCTAGCTCTTCTCAAACAATCAGTCTTATCATCACCACACTGATTGAATTATTATGTTGGACTAAATATGAAGAACCCATTCACAATCGGTAAAACTCAAACTCTGTTGTAATACTAAAAATGATCTATGGAAAACAGAAAAAATAATAGTCTAATAATATTTTGAGATCTAATTTTAGAAAGAACTTTAATATTGAATTCTTCAGTTATCCTTATTTTTGAATTCAGTAAAATTTAATAAAATTTAAATGATCTAATAAATTATTTATTGTAGACCCCTAAAAGAAATACCAAGAAAAATGAAATGTTTACCCACATAATCAAAATTAAAAACAATAAAAAATCCTATAATTTAATCCCCAACATTGACTTCTTAAATGCATCTAATATTTCTTATAGATTTACAAAAAAATTTGTAGGCCTGACCTCTTCTACTCTTCATAAAACATCATGAATCATCTTTTTGAGTCTTCTTCATAATTATTCTTCTAAGACTTTCTATACATTTATTAGTCCGATGTAAATTCCTCTACATTAATACAATTGTTATTTCTAAAAATTAATATAATGGATCTTCCCCAACATTATATTACTCTTCTTTTTGTGATATTCATTCATTTATCAACTCATTATGACTTGCCTTTCTCTATCAAATCATTTTGACCGTTCTTTATTCATATAGTCCTTACAATATTTCATTATTTTCTAAGCTCATTACGATCTATCATTCATTCATAGATAATTATGTTCTAAATATATTTCTTGGAGCATTATAATCTTCCATTACATCTTATAACACTACAATATTTATTTCTGATTTATCTTGTTTTGATCATTATTCCTTCTTAGAATCAGTATAATGGTATCCTAATTACGATGGAATTCTAATTACTTTGGATTTCACATTTTTATGGAGTTATCTATTATGAAACATTGAAATTATTCAAGATTCTTCAACATTAAACATTTTGAAATCTGAAAATATCTACGTCCAGTACATATAGATATGATATAATCATTACAATCCCTCCATTTCCTCAAATCCTTTAATCATGATATTTTTCATGATTATTTAGAAATCTGTGATGAATAATTTATCTTCTCATTTTTAATAGTTTGTTTAAAGAAATTTTTACTATAAAATTAAATTTCATTAATAAACCACTTTTGAATCATTATAAATTATTCATATAGAAACATTTGAAAAAATCATTCTTAATGGACAGTAGTTTTCCCACTATGTATGTTTGGATTTTAACATTCAAATACATTCAACACACTTCAAAAACTCATTATGATTGTTTAGATCCAATTACTGAATAACAGAAAAATTCTTATACAAAAAAAAATAGTTCTCAACAAATATAATCACTGTGAAATTTTTTTTCACATAGTTTCTTCATTCCCCCTTGGGATTTTTAAAAACCCTTGTTAAAAATATTTCATACTCTTAAAAAAATTTCACAACTTATCATTTCTCAAAAACTTGTATTTTTAGGAATTTTATCAAAACATATACATACTCAAAATAGGGTTTCCTAACACCACAATACAATATAATGTTTGGATTTATTATGGAATCCCATCCCTTGGTGAGAATAAAATTATGAGGCCATGTAAAGATAAACATTCCTTACTTTCAACCTCTCCTTTCTCACTATTCTCTTTACCTCCCCCATTTTATGATAACCATGTCCTTATATTCATATAAGAATGATAATTATAAACATATTATAATAATAATGTGTTACTTTATCTTTCCCACTTTCAACATAATCCAATGTATAGTGGGGGTGCCTTCATTATGGGGTTTAGGAAGTCTTTTGAGGATAATGAAAATTATATTGTAGCGTCAATTCCATAAGTATTTCTTTTGGAATGGATTGTCTGAAAATATCACCAAATTGATAGTTTGGTAAGATGTATTCTTTCATAATATCTTAATAATAAACATCATCTTTTATAATAGGAAATATATATCAATGTGTTTGGATCATAAATCTTGGATATGTTATGTTATAAATATCAACTACACTTTCAATATCACAAATTCTCATCAATGTTTTAGAAACATTTACATTCAATTCTTCTAAAATATTATTCATCCACAACATTTGTGTACAATATTTTGTAGTACTAACATATTCAGAGTCTTTTGTGATTAATGTTGCGGAATATTTTTTCGTACTATTCCAACTCACACAGAACTCACAATTGAAATATGTTCTTAAAGGGGTTTAATTTATATAATTACAATCTCTATCACAATCACCATTAGTATAACCATAAAACATCATCTCATAATTTCATTTATTTAGTACCCCATGTGAATTTCATCCTTTGACATATCTTAGGATCCTATTTGTTTCCAACATATGTGAATCTTCTGTATTACATTGATACCTACAATACAAAGTCATATCATAAATAATGTCACACCTTGAGGCTATAATATATATAAGACTTCCGATAAGGTTATGAAAAACTTTTTATTCAAATGTATTCTAGATTAATAGTTACTCAAATTTGTGTTCACTAAAATAGTAATAAATACTTATTTAGATTCTACCGTCCTAATAATATTTAGGAAATACCTAAAATATTTTCTTGAAATAAGAAAAGGTACATTTTTCAATCATGTAATCCAAAGAAGAATGATAATTCTACGAACATTGATATTTCAAAAATATTCTTCATCTCCCCAAAAAATTATTTAAAAACGTTTTCTTTATACTCATAAAAAATTATATGAACGACATATATGATTACAAATATATTTCTAGAGGAAATAATATTCACCTATAATTTTCTATCAACATTTCCTTCAGAAATGATCAATATTCTCAGAAAAAAATATGTTCAACATACAAGACATGTGATTCTTTTTTCAACACAAATTTTTTTTTAATCCATAAACCTGGTTTTAATAATTTATATGTTAAAAATAACATGCGTATTGAATGTAAAAATCATCCTCATTCACACTATTTAAGAACTCTAACATTACATCCATATGATAAAAATTGTAATTATGAATTTTGTAACGTAAAAGAAAGAATTTAATAATTTATATTCTAGGAATTAGAGAAAAAGATTCTTTAAAATCTACGTCTTCCACATATACAAAGGCATTAAAAATAAGAATAATTTTGTTTCTTGAAATTTCTCCTTGTTATTTCAATATATTTCAATAAACCAAATTTGTAGTAAAAATATATTTTTGGTTATGGAATAAGTTACCATATTTAATTTTTATAAATATGATCAAACTCTTTATTCATATTATCTACCCATTCATTGTTTTTATTAAATTATAAAATAGATTCCGATTCAAATTTTGACATAAGGGATGTCTCGTTTCCTATGTTTATCTTAGTTTTATTCTAAAATATACCCATCTATGTTCAAATAATGTTATTTTACACATCATTTTTTAATTTAGTAAATTTAAATGTATATCTTCTACCTAAACAATACTCATCACATGATTCTCCTGAATATTTGTATGTATGATTTCATATACATTCAATATTTTGGGAAATATCCAATTTATCCTCAGTGTTCTCAAAACCTTTGGTTATGGAAGTTTTTATTTTCAACTATTTTCCCATTATATGTGTCCAAAATCGTTTTTAAAAAACTATTCCAACATTGCTAACTTATCTTATTGGTTGAATAACCCATAAATGTTCCTTCATCAACATTATCATCCAACATTCCCATGTCCTGTTTTTTTTATTTTGAGAAAGAAATAACTTCTAGAAACATAGTATTATTTAAATAAATGTTTTTATACCACATTTCATTAAGAGTCTTGTGTTTTTGTGATCTGAAAATGAATATATATTAAACATGTATATAAGTACAGATAGATTCACTAGAATAGAACATTGATATCTCATATTCTACTCAAATATCTCTTCACATTTCCACCAAAAAACTATTCTTTAATTATGATACTCTATTTGGTTGTGGACAATAGAGAGCACTATATTACTACTTGATAGCATGTTTTATCAGATAGGATTCCAAATAATATCGTGTAAATTCGATACCATTATTTATTCTAATGTTCTTTGTATATGCCCTCATTTTTTTCTCGGCATATTTTTATGAAAAACGTGAACATTTACATATACTTTGATATTTTTTTCATAAAAATGATGTTTTTCATCTGAATGAAATCATAAATGAAAGTGGTAATGTATAAATCACAGTTTTATGAATGATGTATCATCGATCCACACAAATCGGTATAAATATGTTCAAGCAGTCTGGTATACTAAATATCAACTCTCTTATAATTTTATTTTGTCATCTTACCTTTTATAAATGTAATCAAAACTTGTTCTTCTCTTCTTTTCATTTCTGTAAAATTTCATAGAGCATCATCATTAGCGATTTTTTTCATATATTTCTTCCCAAGGTGACTATGTCTTCAGTGCCACAATTTTTTTTCATCATTATCACTCATGTAATAAGTTCTATTAATCTCTCTAATTAGTAAAATATATCCACTAGTTATTTCTTGTTTATTGATAAATTTTAAATAGTCCAAACATATGATGATACAAGTAACTTTTCTAGAAATGAAATGTTTTCTATCATCAAAAAGTTAACTTATATGAAGTATGTTATGTCTTAGCCCATACCAAAATAAAACATTCTTATATTCCAACATTTCTCCATCAATATCACCCATTAAAATTCCTTTTATTTATATGGAACAATCATTTCTAAAGGAAACAACTCCTCCATCGTGTCATTAATCGTGTCTCCCAATTATTATATGACCAGTCATATTTGAAGAACAACCACTATCAAGTGTCCATGTTTTTTCCTTTTATCTGATTTAAAATATAGCACAATAAAAAAAATATTTATTCCTTATTATTATTTCATACATCAATTTATTTTAAAAATTATGAAACATATTCCAAAAAGAGTTTCATGCATATCTCAGCATGATTACCATCCTGATCACATATTTGAAAAAATTATTCCATATATTCAAATTCATTTTCTATTATAACATTTATAATATCATGAGTTTTATTATTTGTTAACATACTATGTAATATAATAGTTACTCGTTTACATTCACTATTTCATCTACTCTACAGAAAAATTCTTCATGGTATTGATAAATAGTTCCAACAATTATAAGAACAGTACCCATAAATTCTACAAGACTAGAAATAACAATCAAATATTGATTTTCTATTGATGTAATATCATTATCTATAGAAACCTAATGAATATTTATAAGCTATTTATTTCATAAAAATGTCTAGGCATAGAGAAAATTTCTTACAGAAGGAGTTTCGATATTTTTTAGATGGGATAATTTTCTCATATCTATTCTCAATACATGATTTCCTAAATTATTTCTTATAACTTGATATTTTAGATAAATCATATGAAACATTATTTATGGTGGGTGAGAATTTCACTTTATTCTTGATTCATGGGTTTTTGACTCGATTAGAAGTCTCTAATTTTACTTCCACGGTTTTTTTGTTCTTATTAATCTTCCTTAAGGTAATTTCATAACAAAGATCTTTTTATTGAAACCTCTTAACTTATTATTCCTTATCAACTAGCATCATAATAATATCATAAACCAAAGATCATTATTTTAAAATTGTATGTTTATAAATTATCATATAATGAATGATTTTTCTTCATTATTAATGAAATATTTTCATTCATTGAAAACTTATTCACAATATTTCATTATTACTATTACTTATTTCATGAGAGATTTGTCTTTCTGAAGAGTTAATTATTATTTATTCTGATTTGAAAGTCCCTCTAATATTATTCACCAAATTATTCTTTGATATTTGAAGTGTATTAAACATTATCTACTTATGTAATGAATGTTATATACATTTATGAACATTTATATTCTAAATATAAGTTTTCAGTTGAGCCAGATATAGATTTTTTACTCAACATACTTATTTTCTTTCCCGTAAAATTCTTCTTATATTTTTGGATGAAATTTCTTTTTTTAATCATTTTTCCCATTTCAACAAACATTTTTTTCTTAGAATGTAATCAATATTCAACACTTTATTCATGGGGAAATTCCCCCAAATGTCTCGGAATCCAAAACACAAAAAATATTTGAGATGTTGTTTACTTCCAAACATTTTAATTCCACAAAAATAATTCCTAGATATAATAGGCATGATTTTTTCATTCAACTCATCTTAATTATATTTGGAGTCAAAAGGATAAAAAAACGTTACCCTCTTTAATTTTCTTATTTCTCATGGAATCAAAATCAATTTCATCCTTCATTTTATTTTTTAACATTAGAGGTTTTTTGATTTCTTAGGAAACAAAAAAGCAATGAAATTCATAATGATATAAATCATCAATATCATATAAATAAGAAAGTTTAAAATTAATCCATTCAATAAATATTCAAATATCTTTTGTCAAAATTGTATAACTTTTAAGTAATTCTCTAAATCCTCTAATGTTGCAAACAATTTCATTATACTCTAGTGAAGTATTCATCAATAGTTTGTTCATATCACATTCTGATGTCTATATACAAAAACAAACATATTTCTATATTTGGTTCATTTTAATCAATTTTCTATTCAAATAAACTTTATAGATTGTCTTGCACACCCTTTGATGTTTTGAGATCCTTCACTTTCTAATAATCTTTTTTGAAAAAGGAATAATGACAGAATTTCTAGATTTTCCATCAACTTATATATTTCTATTATAAAAAAATTCTACGCAATAATCCTTATAATTAATGTAAATATAATTATATCTCCATCAAAAACATCCAATAAATAGATTTTATATAAGGTATCTTCCTATTTTTATATCCATACTAATTGTTTCCTTCAAATATAAGAATCCTATATTATTGACGATGAGGTTGTTTCTTCCTTTCTTTCTCATCATATTGTGATCTATCGTTATTTCTCAACTCATTACACTCTCCCTTTTATTCCTTTCTAATTATGATATTACTTTGTTTTCTCATATCATTAATATATTACTTTAATTTTCAACTAATTATGATTATCGTATCTTTCATAGATCATGACAATATACCTTTCCTTCTTGGATCATTGCGATCATCCTTTATTCCTTAGCTCATTACGATCTTGATTTTTTTTCTCAACTCAGTATAATCATATTTCCATCTCATATTAAGTATAATAGAATCATTATTAAAATATAATTATCATTACAATGTAATGTAAATTACATTAGAAGTCCCTAATTTTCAACATTGAAATATTTCAAACCTCATCAGATTTACGCATTATGACCTCTAAAAAATTCTTAGCCCAATACATCTTGATCTGATAAAATTATTACGATTCCTCCATTTCTTTATTAGATTATATCATTATTGTTTTAGTGATTTTGAGATCTATATTATCATTAAATCAATGAATTATTTAGAATTTAATTTATGAGGATATTGTAGCACCTAACTCTACTTACTTCAACAATCATTTTCTACATCAGTGTGACTTCTTCACCTTGAAAATTTTAAGAAAAATATTTTTAATCGAAAAATAGTAATCCCCCTTTTTTTGGGTTTGAACATTAATCCACATTAAATACTTTTACAAATAAGGTTAGTTTTAAAAAAAAATAAACCAATTTATCACAATGGTTCATTAGTACATACATAGGGGATATATGTGGAACACATTATGGAATTTTTCAAGGTTCAATTGATGCACCAATAAATACACTTCCATCCCAATTTGGTCAATAATTATTAAGGGATAGACATACATTGGGATTTTTTTTACCTTATATCATATTCAGTTATATTCATTGAACACCTCCCCACAAAATTTATATTCCATAACTCAAAAATTTGTACCAACGTAACTTTTTTGTAATTTTTTCCACCCTTGTTTGTTCCTATATTGATTTGTCCTTCTATACCATTTCTTCTGCTATCTCATCTACCAATAGATTTCTTTATCTGCATTCATACCTAAATTTCAAGTTCTATAATTCATTCCATATAGGCCATTCGTAGACTTCATATGATTGTACAAATGAAAGTCATTTTTAGAAAAAATAAACTAAATAAATCTGTTGATCCCTAAAACATTCAAAATACATAGTACAAGATATTATTAAATCCTATCCGGTTTGACTTTTTCTCATATACATACAATATATCTAAGGATGATGCAAATATGTGATACATTTCCCAATATCAAGTGACTTCCGATGACTCCACCAAAACCTCGATATAATAACCAAATCCCAAACATATAATTTTTTTTTAATTTAATTCACATTTACCACATCCTTAATCTATATTATATAACTATTATCCAAAGAGAATTCTTATATGATAGAGAAGTGTAGGTTCTAGGCACAGAGGGTGTGTGGATGATTCAGTACCAAAATTTTATTTTTTCCATAATCAATGATTAATCCTTGATTTATACTATGACAATGCCAGTATCCAATGAATTGAATCAAGTATTTAGACAAAGAGAAATTTTCCCTAGAACCGAGAGAGAGGATGAACATATTTTTTTTTATTATTTTAAATAAATTATAATTATTCGGAAGGTTATTCATTCTTCGTTCTTGTGTTAAACCACATATCTGTAGTGTGCCTTCATTATTTTAAATTTATTAATGGTAGATCTCCTATAGAATTGATCCACATGTTTTCCA
Source organism: Viscum album (assembly GCA_963277665.1). Lineage (NCBI taxonomy): Eukaryota > Viridiplantae > Streptophyta > Magnoliopsida > Santalales > Viscaceae > Viscum > Viscum album. Next base: position 2,095,223,014 of record OY728152.1, read on the forward strand.
TGTATCTCCAGATTTCACTAAAGAAGTCTCAAGGTGCTATCATGGAATATCCTTGCGCTTGTGAAGTACGCCTTCAATCACCATGAGAACTACTTATAAAGAATTCACCTGTATCTGGTTTAGGATGGTCACTCTCATTATTGAAATAATTATTGGAGAGGTATGCACTATATACGCTTTAGAGTTTTTCTTCAATTAGTTTCTCAAAACCAATAGACATCCCTTGGTTAGAACTTAGATAATAAGAGAATAATATAATGGGTGATTTAATTCCCTATGGTAATAATAAATGATTGGCACAAGTACCTTATTTATATTATTAATCATAGATAAACCCCCATGTCAAATAATAATAGTAAAATATTTATTTTCTAACATAAATATATCTTTTGAGTTATAGTTAAATATTATTTAATAATAAAATATTCAATGTTATGTTTTCTCACTAGACCATTATCTCAGCTGAAAATCCTCTAACATATTTATCAATCCTTAAATAATGAAGATTTATTAAATAAATAATTATCACTACATTATTCACCAATAAATATTTAAATATTAAATTCAAATAATAAAAAATAAATATTTATTAATTATTCAATCCATAATATATTATATCAAATAACCAATGTCGAAATTTCTGCAACCATTAATCCATGAATAATCATTAAACCACAATTGGGAATAATATTTATTCAACATATTGAATAATAAACAATATATTATTTAACTCAGATACAGGATACACTTAGTGCATGATCCACTAGGCCTCTTTCATAGTGGAATTAAGAGGAGTGGCCTAAAGTCCACGGTTTGCGTCTAGAAAGATGCTCAGGAATCTATAAAGAAATATTTTAATATCACAACAACATGTCACCTCATATGAACGCTTATTAGGTAATATAATCCCTTTGTCTCTATATCTCTTACCAAGTAGATTAAATGCAAGTGACATCAACCCATGTGCTTAATTTTTCAATATTTGATATTCCAAAATTAAATTTTAATATAAAAGACAATGTCGATGGTTTTATTTAGGCCATATCATTTCAATCAATGGTCTTAATATATCAACATCCATTTTGGAAAATAAGTGACAAATCCATTCTCAAAATATTCATTAATGCAGTATTACTCATGAAGAACCCAATATATTCAACCTCATAATGAATATATGTCATTATAGTTTTCTATAATATATCTATGTGTATAATTGATAATAACCATTAATAATAATCTTAATTTATAAGGAACAATACACACATAAACATATAGGAACATCCACAGACACTTATGAATGTGGATTTCATACTGGTGGGTATTGTTCTCATAATATCCTCAAAGAAATAATTAAGGGAGTGCATAATGAAATGATTCCTCAAAGTCCAATGAATCTCCACCTATAACAACATGTATCATTTCTATCCCTTCAAATGATATCATCATTATAAAAATACATATGTTGAAGAATAGTGTCATAGAAATTCTAGGTACTCATAACAATAGAGATCCTCTATGACCTTTTAGACAGACTGTTACACATAGGGAATTATCAAAAAAATGTTATGTGTAATAGAAATCATAATGTGATAATTACATTATTAATATCCATCCAATGAATACATTTTTACCCTAAATTACAAAGAATTTGGTTCTAGGGAACCAACTCCAACAGACTCCCACATAAACTAGAGCCAACTGCTAGTAACCTTCTATCTGATAGCTCTCACATTATATACATGCATTTGGTGAGATTGGACTGTATTCAAGGGGTCAACCATGTTATCTTCTTTGGATACCCTTCTCATAGAAACTTTTCACCTTTTATATTAATCCCTTAAGAGGTGATACATCTAGAGAATGTGATTTTTCTATTGATATTACCATGTCACTTTTGAGAGAGCCACCTCTTTTTTTAATAACAATACAATGAGAAATGGTCTTTATATCTAGGTACCGCATCACTCTCCTGGACAATGTTTTGAATCCATATGAATTCCTGGCTACATATGAAGATAATATATACTCTAACTTCAATGTAGAATTAGATACAAGTAGCTACTTTTAACACTTTCAGTACATACTTCCAACGTAGTGATAGAAAACATTTTCCAAGTGCGAGTCCAGATCATTCTAATATGTATGAAATCAAGAATCAGTATACCCACTCATGAAAATCCCTCCATCTCCTCCAAACACTAGGAAGATATCTTTAGTTCATCACAGAAACTTAAGAATAATCTTAACAACAATCTAATTTTATTCTCCTAGATCTTCATGATATATACCGATCATGATCAATTTATAGGCAACATAAATTATATTATATAACATTGCATACATGATAGATATTATAATTGAATAGTATGTGATATTACCCATTTTATCGTCCTCATGTTGTGTCTGTGGACACATTTTCATAGAATTATGTAAACCATGTGAAATAGGATCTAATATAGTCTTGGATTGTTCCATACTAAATATCATTTGAATATTTTCAATATATGTATATTGAAATTGTCCAATGATCCTCTTAGATATATCACGAATGATCTTTATCCCTATAATGTAGGGTATTTTACCTAAGTTCATCATGTAGAAGCACTTGTTCAACCAGTCCTTAACTGAATATAGCACTGGTATGTCGTTTCTAATAAGTAATATGTTTCCAACAGAAATAAACTAGGATAATGACAAAATTCCCTATAAATATTTTGTAAATTCATAGCTCAGATTGGTTTTTAGTAAAACCAGATTCTTTTATGGATTCATCAAATTGAATTTTCTTTGACCTAGATTATTGAATCAATACTAGAATAGATCATTAAAACTAGTATGTTGTTTTTTCATCACCTAGTGTCGCAATCCATTCTAGTTGTGCCATATGGACACATTCCTGAATGTTCCAGTTAAAGAATTTAGATTTGACATCCATCTTCCAAATCTCATAATCATGGTAATATTTTTTGTAAAATATTATTCTATGATATTTAAACACAAAAACTAAAGGAAATGTTTTATTTTAGTCAATTATATATTGTTGTTTAAACCCTTTAGCAACTACCCTTAATTTATAGGTACTTAATTTACCTTACATGTATAGTTTATAATTGAATACCCATTTACATCCAATTGGCTTTAAATGAACTGGTACATTTACCAGAACCTAAACATGGATCTGATACATGGAATCCATCTCTAAATTTATTTCTTATAAATAACATGTAGATTCTGAGCATTATTCCTCCCTTTTATAAGAGAGAGGTTTATCATTGTCCAACAATAATGAGTCACCATTCTTATTGATAAGAAAACCATGTCACTCTAGTTCCATTACCTCTCCTACACTCTTATGTAGAACTTGTGTTTTTGTAACCACTTCATCCACAGGGACCTATGTAACTTGTTCCTATACTAACATCAGTGTATCTTGAGCATAAAAATCATCGTAGAAAATCATTCTCCAAGTATTATTTTTATAGATTCACTCCCTATCACAAAATAGGACTTGTCTGGCGATAATTTCATTCTTGCATGAGGGGTTGTATAAGAAGTATCCCATTGTTTTATGGGGATTACCTATGAAGATACACCTCATGCCCCATGGTTATAGATTTCTACCTGTGAACCCTTAACAAATTCCACCCATCCCTATAAATTTCTATGGAACAATGTGGGTTTCATTCCACTCTATAACAAGAAGGTAATTTCATTTTATACTTTAGTAGGTACTTGGTTTAATGTGTACACATTAGTTTGTAATGCATATCCCCAAAATGATAATTTAATATCTACATGAATTGTCATCATACATAGAATTTCAATAAGGTACGGTTCGTCCTTTAACTAGTAAAATTACACTATGTTCTATAAGGTGAATTGAATTTATATAGAGTCTCAAACATCCGCAGAACATCAATGAACACTTGGTTAAGAGATTCTCCACCTTGAATCCGATCAAAGATTCTTTGTATTCTTACCAACATGATTATATAATTCAATCTTGATTTTTGTGAACTTCACAAAGGACTTGGAATTATACCTTATCAAGTAAATATATCCAAATCTACATAGGTCATCATTAAAAGTTATGAAATATGAATATCCACCACTATACTCAACTGGAATTGATCTACACACATCAGTGTGTACCAATCCTAGAAGATATTCGGCCATGTCACACTATCCAGAAAAAAGTTGTTTGGTTATTTTCAATTGTGAACAAGTGTGACATATATCAAATGGCTTTAGCTCTGATTTGTTTAAATAACCATCTTGAGAGAGCTTTTTTAAATTATTCTTTTTTACCTTACACTGATGGTGATTCTACACCTGTGTATTATATGATTCATGTGAAAAAATTCATTATCAATTTACAAAACATTGATTTCATAATATAATAAATACATACATTTATTTAAATTTTTCATACCATAACATATCATTTCATTATAAATGAAAAAACTTTTATTTCTAAAAATGAATATAAAATCATCTTTATCCAAACATGTTACAAAAATTGTGTTTTTGGAAACACTAGGTTCTTAATAATAGCCATGTAAACTAAAAATTATTTCCTTCAGCAATGTGAGGTGGTAGTCACAAATGGAAAGAGTATATATCCTCACACTATTGGCATCTTGTAGATCCACCTCTCCTTTTGGAAATTTTCCAAAATCTACTTGGATCCTGCATTTGAATACAGATGTGAGCTCCACTTGTTGTATCTAATACCCAATGTGTTAAAATGGAAAGATTGTACTTGATAACGATCATACCTTTGGTTTACCCTTACCTCTAGGTGAAGTTTATATTCTAGTAGATTAACATGACACATGAAAATAACATTACCTTCATTACCTTTAATTTATGTTGGATCTTCTTCATATTGACCAGATGGTGATTGATGGATTTAGACTTTTTATAAGTCTAATACCCCTTTTCCTTGTCTTTCCACTTCACATTCATTTTAAGGACTATGGTTGTCTCATGACCCATGTCCTTATCCATATTTATAATTAATTTAAAATGTTATAATAGACTCTTCTCATTATTGATTTCTATTCTAATTCAGAATAGAACTAGAGAAGGTGTTGGGAAGTGATTGTAGTATGATATTTGTACACAACTAATCCAGAAACATCACCCATAATATGTCTAGATGCTAAAAATAATCTAGACTATATGTGGAATAGCTGTCACAGACTCTCCATTCATAGTGGTGAACAAACATTAGATATATCAAACCTCTCTTGTCTCACATTCTCTTGATAGAGATCCTAAAGGTGATACATCATGTTATAAGAATCCATTTACTCATGTTAAATCAATGGCTCATTGATCCTGGATGATAGCATGTGGCACGAACAACCAAAGCATTATTCATATGTTTACAATTCATAGATAGATCCTCATCACTCACCTCATTTCCAGGCACAATTGGAAAAGGTTCATCTATCACACATTTTTTCCTTTCATGGTGAAGGATGACATGAAGGTTCATTTTTCACTCTTGTTAATTATTTCTTATGAGAATTTTTTCCTTCAGAAGTATGGATCTCAATGATATTTTTGATTCAATTTTTAATTTTATTTATACAAATAAGATAAATAGAGTTTTAGTACTTTATCTAATAAAATCAAGATAAGTAAATTAATAAATATTCATTAGTCTCCCTATATTTTATCACAACCCAATATTTTTCACCGTTCTCTTTGTAATATTTTTTTCCTTGGCATTATGGTTTCAAGGATCCATATTTACCTTTGTATTACACCAACATTGGAAGATAAATTAATTTTAATTGTTTTAGGTCGGCATTCCAGATACCAACTGCATTAACTCATGGATCCTTGATCCATTGAATGGACTCCCCAATCTTAAAATACTTAATTTTATATTTCCTAAAGCATTTTTTCTCTGATACACCATTTCCTACTTTAGAAGTCAATCCTTCATTTAAACTATGTATATTCAACCCAAAACCACAAATTATAATTTCTTTATAACTGAAATCACCCTAACATTGGTTGGTTATGAACATTGAACTACGGTACGATTCTAACTGAAGTAATGGAACACTATTCTGACATAAAATTTTATTGAAGGATTTTATCATTTATGTGTAAATTTCAATTTATTATATTCTCACATGATTGTAAATATTAATTGGTATAATGTTATGTGATTAACCATTAATTAGATAATATTTACTCAGAAGCTACATTATTTTAGTTCTATATTTCATGCTTGTCTAATTCATTAATTAAATGATCGTGACGATACATCCATAATGAATAATGCATGATATTAACCGAAATAAAATAAAGTGTATGATCATGAGTTTGTTATATCATTTAGTTAATATAGTGTCTGGTAAAATAACTTCTTACCTTGGGGAGAAACACCATTAACCAATTATATTCGTGTTTATCGATTTCCAACTATCCAAATTTATATCCCCTTGTATTGATTTAACCTGGGATCCAAACATGAACTACCACCTTTATAATGTGAGATCCATCCTTTACATATTCATTTAATCTCATTTAGGTGAGGGGTAAAAGGAGGTTTACATAAATTGTACCAGGGGTATGTAGGCCCTCTATATTAACGAGGAGGAAGGCACATAAGCCAAAAAATTAATTTAATAATAAATTAATTAGGAAACCAATAACATACAAAGTTCTAGTCTAAATTTGGATCATCCATATGCATGCAATGAATTATGTATTTAATAAAAATATTATTGATTATTTAATCATTCTAATTTATGATAAATCATTCTCAAATCGATTAATTATTATATTTAATTAATCATTCCTTTTATGTTATATGTTTTCAAATTTTCATTGAGATTGACATACATTATAATTTTAAAGAAATAAATAAATTCATTTAAAATTCACTATGTACATAACATGTAATTTTGAGGTAACCTTGTGAATACCCATGAAAAATTACCCAACATGTATTATACTAGTATACCCTTTATTCTCAGTGACATGTAGCATGCATGTAGAATTATAATTGTAATACAACTCATATATAATATCAATATCTTTGAACACTACATTGATGTTAATTGTATATATATATATCTCAAATAACTATCACATCTTGTGTCATAGTTTTATATCCATTCAAAGGTTAATTTTTCAAGGGATACATAATATATAATTAAATTTTAATTTTTTTTAATCTAGAAAAAGTACAAGGCATATAGACCCAACTACGTTGTGTGTGCTCTCCTCACCATCCATCCAAAATACATGCCTGAGTAAATAGTTTTTCATGTGTACCTAAAAAATATTTAGAGTACATTTTGTGTCCACTGGTCCACACACCATTCAGACTCATCATTACATGGTCACTGGCCGAGAAATCCATGTATGGGATACACGACTCAACCTTTACCAAAAGGGAAAGCATTGCTTGTCTTGTTGTCCACACGATGTGTAGTCGGATTTCCATGTAACTGTTAATCCTGGTCAGCACCATGTGGATTAGAGATCATTAATGGTTTTATTAATTCCTAATTAATGAAATTTGGAAAATTGACTACACAAAAAAATCATGATGCGTTAGACAATACTACATGGTTGAAATTCTGATTACATGGTGTGTTTTCTGGTGTTGTATAGCCAGGATCCTTAGAACATCCAGATGAGTTCCTTCATTTTATTTTATTGATTAATTTTTTTGTTTTTGTAAGATATGGGGGAAAATATAAAGGAAGAAATAAATCACTAAATTCATATTTAAAGGGCGATTAAACTTAAATTAAAAAATCTAAATTATTAATGTGTAAATAATTAACGAAAATAAATAATTATAAACAATAACACTCCCCATATGATTCCAGGTGAAGGCTCCGGGTGTAGTTGAAATATTGGGGGGTCGGTGCCCAATATTAATTAATTCCATAATTGATGATCAACATGGGGTCAATATGATTAGGAATTCTAATATACATGGAATGAAATCAAGCATTTATAAAAAGAATAATTTTCCCGAGAACCAAGAGTAAGGATTAAATTTTTTTGATTATAATTAATTTAATAAAATAATAAATACCTCGAAGGTGATTATTTCTTTATTGATGTGTTTAATCAAAGATATGCAGTTTGATGTCCTTATGTTGTATAGATCAAGGGTATATCTCCTCTAGAAATGATTAACACACGTTCCATGTATCTCAAGATGTCTCCGAAAGAGTCTCCAGGTTTTACCATGGAAGATCCTTACGCTTTTGATGACCGCCTTTGATTACCTTGTGAACCAATTCCAAAGCGTTTTCATTGATCTGGTGGAGGAGGATATCTTTCATTCTTGAGGGTGTTCTTGGAGAGGGAAAAACTATCTAGGCTTGATATCTTTTCTCCAATTCATTGTTCACAACCAACAAACATTTCTTGGATATTTTTTGGATAATAATAGAATAAAATAATCAGGTATTTAATTCACTAGGATTATAGTAAATAATTTTCACAAGTACCATAATTATTTTTTTAATCCTAGAAAAAACCCCATGTAAAATAATATAAATAACATTATTATTTCCTGAGATGCACTTATCATTATATTTATAATTAAATATTATTTAATCAAATGACCTTTAATATAATTATTTCTCCATGGACTATCAACTCAGTCCTCTAATCATCCAACTTATTTATTGATCCTTGAATAATGAATATTTATTTAGTAAATAAATATCAAATCATTATTTTCTATTAAATATTTCAATATTATATTCACTAAATAGAAAATAATTATTAATCAATTATTCTACCCACAATATATTCTCTCAAATAACTAGTTTCAAAATAAATTTGATCAGGAGCCCTTGAATAATTATTCAACAACAATCAAGAATATTCTTTATTAAAGTTTTTAAATAATAATTAATTAATTTTTCAATAGAGATAATGGATACAACTAGTGTGTGACCCTCTATGTCTCAATCTCAATGACATTAGGTTGAGTAGCCTGAATTCTATGGTTATCATCTAACAACATTCCAAAGAACATATAGAGATTGAAGTTAATGCCTAAATGTCATTTCAACTCATATGAATTCACATCATATAATATAATACCCTTTTATTGATATCTCCAATCAAACAGGTTGAAAGAATATGCAATCAACCCATGTGATCAATTTCTCTTTCATTGAATTCCAGAAAATTTAACATGTCTATAGAACACCATGGCCATGAATTTATTTTGGCTATATCATTTTCATAAAAGGTCATGTGATAAAAACATCCATTATGGAACAAAACGGAAAAATCCTTTCTTTCATTATTAGATAATGCATTATTACTTATGAAGCACCCAACAAATACTACATCGTTGCGAATATATGTCATCATGGTTTTTTCCAACACATCTACGTGTGCAAGTGATAATACCCGTTAATAATAACCTGAAAGTATAATACTAATACACACATATATATACTGTAAAATTCAATGAATCATATGAATGTGGATTTCTTACTAGTGGGTCTTGTTCTCATAATATCCTCTGAGACATAACCAAGGGTGTACACCATGAAATGTCGACTCGATGTCTTATGATTTACACCCCTGATATCCTATATCATTTTTGTCCCTTCAAATGATATCATTCTGCTATATACAATATGTTCATTAATAGTGTCACGAAAGTTTCGAGTTCTCATCATAATAGGGATCCGCTATGCCATTTTAGTGCGATATCTACTCATAGGAATTTATCACACGTAATGTTATGTAGAAGAACCGTCATGATGTGATAATGAGTTTATTAATATCCCTTCAATGAATACATGTTTACCAAAAAAAATACAAATAATATTTTTTATATGGAACCAACTCCAACCAGGTGATGTTTGATAAATTATTAAGGTGAACCATTATAACCCATGTAGAATTAAGCCTTTTATATTTTTAAGAAGTCTAATGAAAAAATACATAGTGACATTTTTTCAATTTCAATTCTGGTATGGATTATAGTTATATAATCTATTTAAAAAATTTCTCTCATCCATTATTTCCAAGAATACTAATAATTGAGAAAAGTACGCAAACATTGATATCATAATTTTTTCCCATAAATAACAATCCTTTATATAGTCTTGTTGTATTCATTAAACACTTTTCTCTATTCAGTTAGGAATTGAAACCTCATGGTGTTACTGAATGGTATAGGTTTTCACCCAATATTCAGGTTATCCTTTCTTTATTACAATATTAATAAAATTGCTATAATTTTAAAAAAAGTACAATAACCCAAAATTAAGCCTACATAAATGATATGATTAATCTAATGGGTAACCAATCCCAAATTTTATATTTAAATATAATGTAAAGGAATTCCTCTATAAATAACTTTTTTATTATAACATAAACAGACCCAAAGATTCATATTTCCATAAATATCTCCCAAAATATCCTTAATAATGATATAACTCTATCACATAAAACCTCATAATGGAAATATGATTTATTTTAATTATGATTAAACATAAACTCATAATCAGATGATCTTATCGATAACTCTTATGTTAGTCTTAAATGTGGACATATACATATAAAAAATTAAACCTTTATTCCTTAAAAATTATTTTTCGTAAAAACAATTCTATAGGGTCCATGGGTTCTTCCATTCCCTAATAAAATAGAAAGTGTAATTTTATTATTCATGAATCTATATGGGGAATATATTCAATTCCATAATCCCATAACATTTCACTGATGGAGGAAAAAATTAATTTAATAGGACTCATTCACAAAAAAGTTGAACGTTACAACGTAGATTTGGTGAATAAATGTGACCGTGAAATCATTATTGACATCATCAATTGCGATTTCATAAAATTTAACCTTTAAATTTTTATTATATATTTTTTTTATATTATCATCTTAATTATCCCTTTGGGGAATTTATTTTTATAATGCGCAATCTCCTTGATCAGAAAGAACATATGTGTGGGAGGAGCATTTTTTTGAGATTTATCTGTGCTATCATCACTATTAAACTTCTTCTGATCACATCATATTTCAGTATCTCTATGTCCTTACTTTACACACTTAAAACATTTAGTAGTCCCACTAAGATAATTTCCTCCATATTTCCTTCTACATATTGGTCATAATGGAAATATCATATTCCTTTATCAATTATTTTTAGATTTTTCCTTTTATTGCATATATATTTTCATATCAAAAGCAAGTGATTGATGGGTAACACAAATATCAACATCCTCCTTGATAAAACATATACTAGTTTTCTTATTTCTAATAACATTTGTTATATAGAACATCCTTCAAAGAATAATTTTCTAGCCATAGATGATTTAATCAACCATTTTTTTGGTTGGATGATATAAGTATAATTGTACTTCACATGTCTTGTAATATAAAAATTATATGCCTCAAAGGATTCATAATCCCTTTTCAATATCTCAAGGAATTCCTTCACTATTTTATTTTGATAATATGATGATTGTATATATTAAAAAATAAATTCTTAAAATCCCCCATTCCATGAAGTCAATTTTATCATGTTAACATGTATTCTTAATAAGAGTCAGCCATTGATCCACTATTCATTCCAAATTATTGATATCCAAAATGAATTTCTAATTCAATGAGTAATGGATAATGGAAAATATATTTTATGTTGGAATTATCTATTTCCTAGAAATATGTGGAACATTATAAATAGACAATGGTGGATGGTTACTATAGAATAAATCAAAAGAATGTTTTTTCCACCATTTCTCATTTATAAGATCATTTTGATTAATAGAAATAGAATGTTCTTAGAAAATATAAATGATATTTTTTATTAAATGTCACATAATGATTAATTTCATTAGAGGAAAATAATTTCATTGCAGATTACACTCATCACCCCCATGGTTCATTTATGTCACAACCTCTAAATAAAACAAAAATTTATATTGTAAGAAAGAATATTAAAAGTGGGCAACCAAATAAAAATGAAAATGGTATATAATTTGTATAATTCATGACACTTTATTTTAAATATCTGACACCTCAGTCATAAAATTTTTAATTATAAAAATCATTCATTGTAGTTTTAAGGATTTCTAGGATTCCCTTATAATATCCCTTTCTATTTTCACACCATATGTGAAGTATGTCCCATTGTCATTTACAAATACACTATCGAGTGTGGCCCGACATGGGTTATTAGGAGTTATTACCACTAGGGAGGTTTAGGACAAAACAACATCAAATATCATTGTCTATAAAGAGAATAAATTTCTCATAAATCACTTTCTACAACCTTTACCATAATTCCCAAATATTTTCTTATACATTGACTTATAGTTATACTTATTCTTATACAAATCCTCACTATCAGAGCCTATGTTTTTCTGAACTTTTTTCTAATTAAATTTAATTTTTATATGTTATATATTATGAAAATCACCTTGTTTAAAGTTAAATTCACATAATATATTGTTTGTCTTGTATATTAAACTACACTTATTTTACATTGTATTATATTAAACACTGAGTTTTAAAAAAAATTGATATACTGATAAAATATTTTTATTTAATATGTTATTTATAAAATAGCATTTATAATGGTAGGTTACAATTGGAATATCTAAATTATAAAAATACACAATTTATAAATGTATATAAAATTATTTATTTTGGGACCAATTAATTCAAAATGAAAATAATAACGATTATAAAATAAATAATATGTTTTTTATAAAAAAACTATTATTCTGAAAACAAACAATTTATAGTTAATTATACCAAAAAAAACCATTGTTGAATGTTTTTAATGATATATATATATATATATATATTATTCAAGAAAATATTCAATATATATCATGTGTGTTTTTTAGAGAAGAGATAAAAATAATTCCAATTTGATGCTTGAAGATATATTTTCCTATAATGTTGTTTTCTCATGCTTTGAGAAAATATTGTAAAAATAAATTTTTGAAGGTTTAAAAAAATTATTTGAAAAATTAGTTTTTTTAATTCATTATTTCAAAAATATCACATGGTGAATATTTTATATTTTTTCTAGAATGTATATTTCTCGATGAATATTAAAAAATATTGGTTTCTTATTAAGACTTTTAATTTATGTTAATTATTTTAAATACAAATTTTTTTAATTATATATAAAAAATATTTCAATTATATTTATATTAATAAAATTTAGTTCATTTTAGTATTTTTCATTTTTAATTATGATATAAATTCTTTTAAAACATTTGATCATTTTCACTTTAAAAACTTTTTTAATCTCCACATCTATGGTTTTAATTTGTAATATATATTTCCATCATAATTGAATGTTATTATTAAAAATGGTTTTAATATTAGAAATTAGAATAATTAATATTATCTAATAAGGTCAACATATATTTTGACTATAATGAATAGTAAAAATATTAAAAATTATATTCCATGATTAAGGTACATATGGGGTTATCGGCTGTATGAACTAAGATGATAATAGATAAAAATGACCAAAAATGAAAAATGCCATTTTTTGGAAACTTACAACTTTATATCTTCTAGGATATAATATGGGATATTTTGGATTATTTTAAAATTTTAAGAATGTCATTATAACTTATTATTTTCAAAAATTAAAAGTGCACCACTCACATCATTTATAAAAGGCCACCCAATCCACACTTCACAACACACATTAAAAAACTATTATATTATAAAATAAATAAATAAATATCTTATTTAATTAACTCCTCACATCCAATAGAACTTATTTTGGTCATAAATGTATCCTAGATTGTGTTTTATCAAGCTTATGGCTGCTATTGGAAGAAGAGTTAACTTTCTTCAAAGAGAATTTTTATTTTATTTCCTCTACCACATCCATAAATAAAAATTAAAAAATTATGATATAATATATATGATTAAAAAATATAATTATATTTTTCCTATTATGCAAATTTCCTAAAACCATCTCTTATTCCATCAAATTGGTCAGAAAATCAGCATTCATGTTTACGGTGAAGTATCGCTTCACATACCAATGTCATTCATTTTTATATTACAACCTTTAATGGATGGATATAACTATTTCTTAAATTATTATATTTAAAATTTATAATATTAATATACTTATTGAATTTTTATATCATATATACTATTTTACATTCCATTCTTTGGGAATATGATTACATCATTCTTGTGTACTACTGACTACCACCTCATGAAGCGATATGAATTACTCCCACTATTTATAGAATATAATAATGATGGTTTTAATGAAAAAATGTAATAAATATGAAATAAATTTAATTTAATAATTTTACTATTTTATTTAAATATTTTTCATTCAATCCTTCGAAGAATGAGAGCAAACGTTCATGTAGCTCTATGACCTACCGTCTCCATGATCGATATATTTTTTTCTCTCTAACATTTATGGATTTATATATAAAAATATATATTACATATATATTTAATTTATATCATGGTTAAAATTATAGATAATTTTTAACAATGGTCAATACAGTAGGACTGAGAATGACTAATTATAAAAACATGACAAACAAACCACTCATTCTTAGATATGTGAAATTAACATGTATTTTGTTAATAATTGTGTAGTAAATTGTCTTAATTAAATCATAAATGGTATTAAATATATATATAAGGTCATGAAATATTTTTAAAATATAAATATATTAATTATAATTGAATTTTTATTATGTTCGATGTATGTCGAGACATATATAAATGGATTTTAATTTCACTTCTTAATTAAGTGAGTAAAATTCCATGTTTACCACTAATTTATTTTATATTTTTAATGTAATACACATGAATCTTATCTATTATTAATATCATTAAATTTACTAGGATTTACATACACATTTTTGGAACTGTTGTTCATAGGTTTTACTATTCAATAGTTACTTGAGCATTACGGTATTTTTGTATCAATTTACATTTTGAGACATATGTTATATTATTCACATATATTATTTTATTAGGTAATATACAAACCCATTAAAATTTAATATAATAAAATAATTTATTATAATTATATTATATGTTTTCTTTTTTATTTCTCTTTCACGAGGATTACAATTTACTATTTCAAAAATTGTTATGGTTTAATGTTACAATATCATAGTTTATAGGAACTCTTTATGATTATGTATCTAGTAATGAGACACTATGATCCATCTCTTACAAAAAATCATGATTTTCATATCCTATTGATATTTCATGAGAATAATTTTGTTCCCTTTATTTTCCTATATTTATGTACTAGAGAAATCAAAATAATTTTTTAAGAAAAATATTATTTATATATCTATTTATTCGAATTTTTTTATTCAAAACAGTATTTTATAACAATCTGTTCCAAGTTATTTATAATTTTTTTAAAATTATTTATTAGGGAGTTTTTTAACCATGATTTAAATTTTAAAAAAAAAATTAAAATAATTTTCAAATATATATTCAATCAGTCCCCATTTGGTATTTTTTGTAAATTCTGTATGGAATATTTGATTCAGCATGAACAATAAATCCCACCTTAAATAGAAATATTTTGGTTTAAGATTAAACTAAATTTATTTATTTTTATATTTAATTAAAATTATATTTCAATTATTTGTTTTAAAAAGTGTTCGTTGAAGTGGAAAGTCTATATTTCTTATAAAATGTTCCAAGTGATCTTTCAAAATCATATTCTATATAAAATGAAATCATTATATATTATTTATTATTTATTATAGTTATGATTGAATTCCACCATCCATATTATTTATATGGTTGGTTATTGTTTATTTTGATAAATTATTATAAAACCCATTTATTTTTCAATTGATAGGAAATAGTGAATTAATGAAATGTTTATGAAACCCATTTTCTTTAAATGTGTTATAATTTATTGATATGATGAATTATTAATGACAGTTGGGCACAAATATATGGTTTTAATTTGTTAGATGGTTGGGTAATATTTCTCTCTCCATTTAAATGGTTAATTGTTATTATAGTATGTTCTTAAAGGGCACATGGGAAGTTATCAACATCCTAAAAAAGGTACACGTGAGGTTATCCCAAACCTGAAAAAGGATACATGGGAGGTTATTATAAGCCTAGAAGAGGGTACAAGGGAGGTTATTACATTCCTAAAATAAGGTACATGGAAGGTTATCCAAATCCCAAAGTAGGAAAATTAGTATTTTTCCCAAGAATAACATGTAATGAATGTCTTGATGGGTATCATTGATATATGATTTTATATGATTATTTGTATGAAAAAATTATATCTTTTCCCCATGTTATGATCTAATTGATTATATTGTTTTATATAAATATGATTAAAATCTTATAATATACCAATACAAAAATCATGAAAATGGTCATTGAAATGCATGACATCATTTTCAATTGTTATACTCATGTTATCAAAACCATATTCTCCTGTTATGCTTACATATCTACCATGTTTACCCTTAGTGAGTATGTGAGATCTCCATTTATAATATTTCCTATCCCCATGATATAATTAAAGGTTTTATCTATGTTGTGTCTAAAAAGTGTACAATATGGGATGATATATATTGGACATTTTCAAGATCATTAACCAAATTAGATGAATGTGTACATAGTATCAAAAAACACGAAACTATTATTATCCTCAATAATATGTTTGTTTAATGTATTCAATATTAATCTAAAATGATTTAATATCTATATATTAGAATCATGGGTCTCTATTTTTGTTATAAGTGGATTGGTTTAGAATACCTTTGAAATATAGGATGAGAAATCATTAGTGATATCACTAAGGAAATTTATATCTGTAAGTCTTTGTCTAATTCTCATAATGGGTCAATGTATTGGAAAAATATTTTTGGAATTTTGGAAAGGGACAAAGTATGTAATTTCCAAAATATTTATATCTATGTGTGGATTTCATATGATGATTTGGTTTTGTAATAGAGTTCCATATGGTTAATAATTCCGGAAATTGTGTATTGAGATGTACTTGATTTTGACTTGGTACATAACAATAAGAATTTTTTCACAATTGGACTTTAATAATAATCTCATTATTATATCCCTTTAGATTATCATCTCATTACAATTTTCCATTCATTCATAGGTCATTAAGATTTACCCTTCTTTCTTAGAACTGCATGATATAGATTTCATTCTCATCTCATTATGATCTACATTTATTCCTCATCACATTATTATCTAGGTTTTTCCTCATCTCATTCTGATCATATTTCAATCTCAGTTTTAGTCGGATGGATTCTCACTAATTTGGAATTATCATTAGGATTGAGTTCAAATTATATTGAAATTATCCACCCTATAACTTTTAAAATATTCAAAATTTTTAATATTTCATCATCCTACTTTTAAGAACTTCTGATAATGGTAATTATGGACCTATCATAATCATTATGATTCCTCCATTTCTTCAAAGGATTATATCAAGATAGTTTTCATGATTTTTGAGTACTATAAAATAAGTAATGAATTTTTTGATTTATATTAGACTGTATGAGTACATTATATATCCTAACCTAACAGTATTCAATAAACTTATTATGCATCATTACAAATTCATCACTCGCAAACATATCAGAAATACATTCATAAAATAAAAAATCTTTTCTCCCCCTGTAAGTATGGGTTTCAACATTCATCAACATTATAATTTCTTATAAAATTCATTGTGATAAACATTGTATGATTCAAGAATAAAATAACATTCTTAAACAGAAAATGTTAGTTGTCAAAAAATTGAATAAAATTAATCAATTTATCATAAAGGTTCTTTAATACTTCATTGGGATATATACATGGGACACATTATAGAATTCTTTAATGTTCAGTGTATGAACCTATAAATTCACTATATTCCAAATGTGATCATGAAATTTGATGGGATAGACATACTGATGGATTATTTTAACCAAAATTAATTTTTATATAAGTTCATTGAAACACATTCTCATCAAATTTATATTCCATAATTCATTAATACTTATCAACATTTTTTTCTTTTCAATTTGTTTATACCTTATGTTTTGTTGAATGGATTTAACCTGCAATACAATTTGTTTAGCATATTAATGTCCCAATAAATTTCATTCTCAATATTGATACTATAATGATGGAATTATACCCTTACATCCATATAGGTATTTAATATAACCCATATAAATTGATGAGTGAATGAATTTTTTAAAAAATTAAACAAAAATAATTTTTTGATCCCAATGACCATCAAAATACATCAAAAAATATATTATCATATCCCCTAGTGTTTGAATTGTTCTCATATAATGAAATTATATTTTATGATGATTCACATTTATGAATCATTTGTCAATATCCAGTGACTACTAATGACTCCATAAAAATATAAATATAAACATCAAATCCAAAACATATAAAATTTATTTATGTACTCCCTGTATCATTACCACTTACATAATGTATATTAAATAAGGGTTATCAAAATAGAATTATTAAATGATATATATGAAGTGTGATAAATTATTTAGGTGACCAAATACAACCCATATATAATTATGCCCTTTAGATTTTTTTGGGAGTCCAATGAAAAAGTGCATGATGTTTTTCTATGTTTTTGTTCTAGTTTGGATGATTGTTGTAGAATTCATTTAATATTTTTCTAATTTTCCAGAATGTGATGACCTAATAAGAATAAATATAAATACTCGAAAATGTATATGTTCATGTTTTCTATGAAATAAATCATTAAAATAGTCCAGTGGTAGGGACTACACCCATTTTCCCTTCCTTTAGGGGTTCATGCCTCATGGACAAACCAAATGGAATAGGTTTTTACCAAAAAAATGCATTTTATCCCTTTATTATTATAATTTTAATATAATTAATATTACCTTAAAAATGTTACATAACCCATAATTAACTCAATATCAATGATTTGATAAACCCTAATGCTTACAAATACCATTAATCATTTGTCTAAAAACATTCAAGGCATTTCACCTGAAATATCATTTTCATTAGAACATATACAATCCCAAATTTTTTATTTCCCTAAATATGTACCAAAATTACATTAATAATGATAAAATAACATTACATAAAAAACATAATGGAAATACTATACAATTAAATTATGATAAACATGATTCTAATAACACATGATGTTTTCTATAACTCTTATGTTAATATTACATAGGGACATATATATTTTAAAAAATATAATTCACCCTTTATTCCTTAAATATGAACTTATCTTAGAAAAAATCATTTCGTCTAGGACCACGAGTTCATTGATTACCTAATAGAATAAAAATCATGATTTCATTATTCCATATTCCATAGGGAGTGAGATATTCAATTATCACAATCCCATAAAATTTCACTAAGGGAGGAACAATAAGAATTTCATCGATATCATTCTCACAAAACATGAAATTTATAACTAATAAGTGGTGGATAAATGTGACACAATTATCATGATTCACTTTAACTCTTATGATTTCAAGTGTTTTAACTTTTTTTATTCAATTGTTTTAATGAATTATCATCATCATTATCCAATAGATTGGATATTTTATTCATATGATGCCCAATCTACTTGAACTGTATGAAATGGAGTGTGGGAGATGAATTTTGTGGAGATTTATATCTACTATCTTAATTATTAAATTGTGTCATATCACATCAAAATTAAGTATCTCTATGAACTTACATTCCATAAATAAAAATTTTTTATTCTAATTAAGAAAATTTCCTCTAAATTTTCTCTGACACATTCATCATATTGAAAATATCATTTTATTTTCTCTATGTTTGTTATATTTTCCATTGAATTACATATTTTTTTAATATGAAAACTTGTGATTTATGTGTAATGTTGATATCTATATCCACATTGATATAAAAATTAATCATTATTTCATTTTTACTAACTTTATATATGGTTAACTCCCTTTAGAGACTTTGTTTCAAGACACTAAAGAGTTTATTAACATTTTTTTAGGTTGGTTGAAAAAATTATAATCATACCCTATATTTCTCGTAAAATACATATAATATGAAACAATGGATTCATAATCCTTTTACATTGTGAAATGGAATTTCTTTATCATTTTAATTTTAAAATATTTAAAGAATGTACATATTATAAAAAAAGTTCTTAAACTCCCCCACTCCATAGATTCAATTTAATCTTATAGACATTGATTCATGACAAGATTCTACAATTTACCCACTTTTCATTCCAATTGATAGACAACTTAAATGTATTTATTATTTTCAAAATAAATGATAATGGAAAATATATTTTCAATCAACATTATCCATTTCCCAAAAATTATGAATCATTAGACATAGTAAAATATGGTGGGATATCTTCAGGAAGAACTCGAGAGAATGTTTTTCCCTCCATTCCCCATTTTGAATCTATGTGTGATTTAATGCATTAGAATTTTCTATGAAAATATCAATGATATTATTTATTACATCTACAATAATGTTTTGGATTCATATGAGGACTATAATTTCATTTTACATTTCACTCATCACCAATATAGTTCCATTGTCTTCAAATCGTTGACTATAACCAAAATGCATTGATTAAGATAAAATAATCAATGCAGGGAACCAAATAATAAGGATAAATCACATAATTTGTATAAATCATGAGGTTTTAATTTAAATATTAGACACCATAGTCATAAAATATTACATTATTGAAATCTTTCACGGTGGTTTTAATTGTACATGGAATTCCCAAAGGATATCCCTTGTGGTTTTAAAACCATAATTGTGGTAATGTCCATTTTCATGTACCAAGTGAATTGAGTATGAAATGACAATGGTTTTTTTGAGGTTATTACCACTAGGTACATCTATGCCAAAACCAAATAAACTTGTATAGTCAAAATATAGTGTTAATTTTACATAATTCTATTTCTATATCCTTTACCACAATTCTCAGATATTTTCTTATACATTGACTTATAGTTAGACTTATTCATAGGAATAACATTACATTCACACACTAGGGATTTCTTAAATATATTTTGGAATTAAATTAAATATTATTTCAATATTTTTATTACACACACTGGGGTCTGCTAGAGGAAGATGGGTTCAACCTAGCATGTGCATCGTTGCATGTGTGTCGACGTTGCTTCGGTGGATCATCGGTGATCATCTCAGAATGGAAGATTTATCTAAATATCATGTGTCTTTAGTGTCACCGCATCTATGTGGTGCTTCAGAGGTCATCCCAACATCACGGTGTGGTGCGTCACTGCTTCCCGTTGGTGCGTATACAATCTTCCTGGTGTAGAGGTTCAGCGTTAATTCTTGTTGGTGGTGTTTCGGTTGTCATACCAGTGTTTATATCCTCCACCTAGTGCATCCAGGTGTCGGAGTGGGCCTAGTTTTGTCTGGAATGACCAGGTGATACAGCCAATGGATTTTTAGAGTGGCTGAGGGAAAATATCTAGGCTTCTGACAGGGGAGGTTTTGTCTCAGACTCTGTGAGTTTTAAATAGATTTTATTTTGGTATTTGTGATAGTTTCTTCTACTGGATGGATTTGGTTTTGGTTATCCGAGTTTAAAAAAATTGGTACCTCTCTACACTCCTTGCCTTATTGAGGTTTTTGTTGAAACCTTTTGTGGGTGAATCAATGGTTCTGATAAGAGAAGATCCTTTCCCGCATCAGCATTTCTGTTTTAGGAAGACACATATTTTTTCATTATTGACATTCCCTTTGACGTGAGGTTTGGTCATCTAGTCCTAGGAGATTATGGACCGAATTCATGTAATTTGGACTATATTTTAAACATATTTAGTTGCGGTGGAGAGGGTGTTATGAGGGGGATGATAGGGTTTGGTCTATGATGGTCATTGTGGGCGGCTCTATGGTTTTTTATTCTTAGAATGGTGTGTGGTTCTAAAATCCATGTTGGTTCGGTGATGCACCTGGACTCGACCATGTGTATCAGGACCCAATGGAGGTTCCTGGGCTACCAGTTCATCGTTTCATAGCTTTATGGATTTGGATGTTTGATAGGGTATTGTTTCATCCATTATATTAGGAATGTTCTTTGACACATGACACTTTCTTTTTCTTTAAACATTGCACTAGTGATGTGATTTTTCATGATCATTTACTAGAGAGGGGTAGCTCCAGGTTGTTTTTTTGGTTTTTTTAATAGATCTTCGGTCTGTTATATGTATTATGTCAATGATTTCTATCTTGTTTCCCCCGTCCATCTTCCCTAAAAAGGGGGTTTTTCTTTGAAAAATGTTTTGAAGGCCTTCAGGCTGTTGGATGGATGAGTTTAGGAAAATTGTGCCATGCTATTAAAATATTATCATTTAAAATGATATTTTTTACCATGCCATTAGAATGGAAGGTTATAATAGGAATAAATAAATTTTGAATATATATGGTTTACACATGTATATAGAACTAAATATTTATAGACCAATTTATTAGAAATTAAAATAAAAAATCATATTAATTAAAGGAATTTTTTTTAAAAAAAAAAATTTTTTGGATTACAAACAAGTTCTACCTTATTATATTAAACAAAAAACATTTTATAAGTGATTTTAATGATATATATATATATATATTATTCAATAAAGTATTCCCTATATATCTTATGTGTTTTTTAGATAATAGAAAAAAATAAATCCAATTTTATTAATATATTATATCTTTCAATAAAACTGTTTTTCATGTTTGGAATATTTATTTAAAAAAAATTAGAACATTTATGAACATTATTTGAAAAAATTATGCTTATTTTTGAAATGATAATTTTAAAAAAAATTAATAGTTAATGTTTGATAATATTTTGAGCATTTAAATTTCCAAATAATTAGTGAAAAATATTGGGTTTTATTAAAAAACGTCATTTGTTTTAATGATTTTAAAAAAATTAAAAAATTTAATAAGATATTGAAAAAAATAGTTTAGTTATATATCTATTAATCCAATTCAGTTCATTTTAATATTTTTCATTTTTAATTATAATATAATGGCTTTTAAAAATTCGATCACTTACACATTGAAGCCTGCATAATCATTACGTTTTTTGGGTATAATTTGGTATATATATATTTGAAATAATTAATTTTGATAAATAAAAATGGGTTCCAAATTTAAAATAAGAATAATTTATGTTTTATAATAATTTCTACATTTCATTATAATATAATGAATAGTTATTAAGTAAAAATTATTTACCATGTTTAATGTATAAATAGGTTTATTATGTGCATAAAATAAATGGATAAGAGATAAAATGTCCAAGAACATGTATACCACCAATTTTTAGGGAATATGTAAACATTATATTTTTTTAGTATAGAATATTGGTTATTTCTTTAACTTTTATAATTTTAAGAATATCAGTATACCTTGTTGCTTTCAAAAATTTCAAGTGCACCACTCACATTATTTCGAAATGTCCACCCACTCTCAAATCCAACTCAAACACTAAAAACCTATTGGGTTATAAAATAACTTACCAAATTAAATATTTAACAAACTTATCATTTCTGAATGGCCTTATTTTGGTCATAAAGTCATCCTAGTAAGTATTTTTTTTATAAACCTAAGGTTGTAACAAGACTAACAGTTAACATTTTTCAACGAGCATTTTTATTTTATTTCTTCCACCAACATAATATATCATAATTAAATAAATATGATTTATTATATAATATATATATAAATAATAAATATTTTGATAAGTTTTAATGTTATATTAATTTATGAAAATTATCTCATCCTCCATCAAAAGGGTCAGGAAATCAGTATTCTTGCTTATAACTGACTTTCTCTTCACGTACCAATGTCCTTCTACTCATGGATAGTTATAATGAATTATTAAATGTATATATTTCATATCTATGTTATTTTTATAATTGTTGAATTATTATTTTATATATATCTTCTTATATTCCATTATGTGGGAATATGATAACATCACACCTGTGTACGGTAGACTACCACCTTACGAAGCGATATGACCTTCTCACGCATTACATGGGATTAAATAAAGATGATTTTAATGAAATAAGTGATAAATATAAAAAATATTATATTTAATAATTTTGATATATTATTTATATATTTTAATTTCAATAATTTGAGTAAATTTAATAATGTATCATGTGTATGTGTGACATATTGTCTCTAGGATCGATGTATTTATTTTTCTATCTCTATAATTTATGTATTTCCATATAAAAAAATATTCAATATATATGAAATATATATCATTGTTAAAATTATAGATAATATGGAACCATGACCATTTCATTTGGAATATAAATAACTAATTGAAACATACATGAGAAACACATAAATTATTCTTAGATACATTATTTTAACAATGAATTGTTAAGAATTGTGTAGTAAATTGTCATAACTAAATAAGATAGGGTATAATATATATCTTTATGGAATTGAAATATTTTGAAAATAATTCTATATTTATTATGATTGAGGTTCAATCATATATGAAGAAAATAAAGACATAAAAGAAATCATTTTCATCTCACTTTTTACCTATGTGTGATACATTCAATATTAACTACTTATTTCATTTATATATTTAATATATTACATATTAATATTATCTATAATTTTTTTAATTTAATTTATATAAATTTACATATACATTTGTGGACTTATTATTCATGGGGTTTACTATTCAATAGTTACCAACGCACTAATGTATTTTTTTCTCAATTTTCCGTATTGAGATATATGTTATGTTATTCACCTAAATTATATTATGAGGTGTATATATAGACCCAAAGAAACTATGTATAATGAATTTAATTATTATAATTATATTATATGTTTTATTTAATTTTTATCCTTCATGAAGATGAAAATATAATATTACAATTGTTTTAAAGGTTTTATGTTACAGTAACCCCATTTATATAAACTATTTATGATTATGTTTTTGATGATGTGATATGGTGACCCATATATTAATAAAATAATGAGTTTTTTATCCTCTAGTTATTTCATGAGAATACATGTTTTCCCTACAATTTCTTTTACTTATGTACTTAAGAGATCAAAATACTATTTTTAATAAAAATATTCATCATTTATATATTTTTTTGAAAACACCTATTGTTTGAAAACTATGTTTTCTAAAAATGTTTTCCATGTTTTTTTCAACATTATTCAAATTATTTATTTAGGATTGTTTTACCCATGATTTACCTTTTAAAAAATAATTTTAAATGAATCTTTATGTATATATTCATATAGTTCCTATTTGGATTTTACATAAATTGTATAAAAAATCATTGTTTTAACATGTTCAACATGAATGAAATATTACACCATCAAGACCCATATTGTATTTTATAATTTCACTGTATTTATTTATGATTATTTTTATATGAGATCACCCTTTTTTATATTTCATTTCCCCATGCTATAAGTAAAGAATTTATGTATGCTATGTCTATGAAGAGTGAAATATGGGATGATATATATTGGGTATTTTTATGAATATTCACAAAATTAGAAATAATGTGTACCTAGTATCCATAGACACTAATGTCTTATTATCCTCATGAATGTGTTTGTGTAATGTGTTTAGAATTAATAAAAAAAGATATAATATCTATGTATCAGAATCAAGATTTTATATAATTGTTATTGAGTTATAGGATTAGTTAACCTTTAAAATATATGATGAAAAAATGTTTGGGAAATCACAAAGGGAATGTATATGTAGAAGTCTATATCTATGAATAAGAATGAGTAAATTTATAGGAATTTTTTTTAGAATTTCAAAAAGGTATGTAGAATGTTTTTTCAAAAACAATTACATCCATGTATGGATTCTACATGTTTATTTATATATAGAATAGATTTATAAAGGGTTAATAACTCCAAAGTGTGTTTATTGAGCTATACTTTATTATCACCAAGTTCATAACAATATGAATTGTTTCACAACTAGTTTATACAATCCCTGAAGATATGCATTGGAAATTCAAAAACATCTTATGAACAATAATGATTGATTTATGAAGATGATACTATGAATGGGCCAGGATAAACAAAAGGTTTCATATTTTAAAACAAATATGTTATGATTTATATATCATTTAATTTAATTTTCATTTTTATGCGGTTTTTGAATGTGATTATTATTTATTACACTAGACATTTTTGTTTTATTAATGGGATGGAACCTAATTGAACTAGACTAATGCTATGTGTGATGGAAAATGAAATGATTTCCCTCCTAAGTAGCAAAAATATGTTTGGCATGGAATGAAAAATCTCATTTTTATAATCACACAAATTTATTAAGCCCCTAATCTTTAAATACATACAAATAATCCAAATAGGTTACAATAATCAATTTAGTCATTCATTAGTTAATTTCCACCAATATTTAGTAAATCCATTTACCCTATCGTTGAGGAGTAATGGATGTGCACCATTGAAAATATGTTTTATATTATATAGTGTTCTGAGAATGAAAGATATCATTTTGGTTGTTTATAATTAGGATGGAAAACAATATAAATGGTGTTCACTTATCAAGAATATAAGAGAACATGATGAAATTGTATCCACTTACTAGAATGAGGTCATGAACATATTTTTGAATAGTTAAATTCCTCATATTCTTAATATAAATTTTAATAGGATGTTCTGTGAGGTACGAAAAAAATTATGAATTCATTTGTACAGATGATTAATATTTCATAGGCTATGTAACACCCAATCTTCCACGGTGCACTTCTCTTTGAATAATACAAGAGCATGTGTTGTACGCAACTTCGAGTTCTAACACACACCGCAACCAATCAAACTAGCCATTATGAATAGTAGTACCCATTTTTGAAAATTTAAAAATTTTACCTCTCAAAATGGAATTCATTTTTGGATTCGGAATATTGAAATTATCTTGTGGTGAATTATTGTATTTTTTTGAAAAACATAAATTTTTTATGAATAGTGAAAAAACACTGAGTTATAGTTTAAAATAGAATTTTAATTTAAATAATTATTTATTCTATTTAAATTTATTTAAGGTCAAAATAGATACATTATACGTATATAAGTTCAATTTAATTCATTGGTTCCAGTTTATAATAATTTTAAATAAAAAAAATTATTGAACTTTTCACCTTCTTTTACCCACCTCCTAGGAGAATTTGCAAATTCACATGGAACATAATTTACCACTTCTGTGAGTGGAATTTCAAAACTATGAGAGACATGATTGACATCAGTAAGTAAAATGTGGTCCAATAAGATGAAAATAATTTTTTGAGAATAGTATCTTTTTTATTTTAATTACCACGGTTAAAAGTAAATAGGGTAGTTAAGGGTAAAAATGATATTGTTCTTACCCTAACACATGTACTAATTCTATTGGCTAAGTGTAATTCGAACAAAAACGACATTATGAATAAAATATGAATCTTTTTGGTCTACATGGATTAGATTAGGATATTTATTATTATTTAATATAAAGAAGAGTTAAAAGAGTTAAAATCAATGTTTAATAACTAAAACATTTTTAATATAGTATTATAAATAAGATAAATTCGATTATAAATATTAATTAGAAAGATAAAAATATTTACTACATAATGGTATTTTATTTATTATTTTTAGACATTAAATAATTTAATTTATTTATGTCAGAATGGTGATGCAGTAATTACCTTATTAATAAAATATTAAAATAATTGATATATTAAATATCCAAATATATGTAATTTGTAACTTTTTATGAATTCCACTAACATTCTACGTTAATATGACATGTTCGGATTGCTAAAATAAATTTAGTTCTAATTAATAATGTTGTTTGGACTTTAAAAAAAATCAGTTATTAAATAGTGTCAAAATTGACATAAAAGAGTTTTTTAAAAAAATATTATATTATCAATTGTTATTATATTCCTAAAATTTCTAGGATCATACACAACCTTATATAATTATAGGTGCATAATTAATGAACAAGTTGGGGTTATCTTGGATATTTATAGTAAGTTGATTAATGAAATAATATAAAAATACAAAGTGACATGGTAAATGTCAAACTAATTAACAAAGAGTTAAATCTAAATGATAAGGTTAATATAGTGGTCCAACCCTCTCTAAAAACTATTTTTTGAGTGTATTTCAACCCATACCCACCTTATCCTCGAAATAAATCAGTTTGGAGCCATTATAAACCGAATATTAATTTATTATAAAATAATATTTTAGGTTTTTCTTAAGGTCCCCTCACCCCTCTTATTAAAGGGCACTCGCCTTTCTATCTAATTCTAACCTTAAAAGCCTTTTCGATCAGAAAAAATTGGGCCAAATATCCTCTAAACATCCCTCAATTAATACTAGAGGCCTTCCATTAGTCAGAAAGTCAAATTAAGGAGCCCTTTTGATCAAATCAAAAGGAAGAACCCGAAGAAGATGAGAATATCTCACCACCTCTTACAACATCCTTTCATCTTCCACTTCCTTTTTCTTTGTTGTTTCCATTATAAAATGATAACTCCAGTATATTCTGTATATTGTGATGTTATTATAAATATGGTACAACAAAATTCATTATTCTATCCATTCATTGATTGACATGTCACCATACGTGCGTACGTACAACTTACCGTCTCCACGTCGTGGTGTAATTGTTACTCAATAAATTATTATTTGGATGGGAATAATAATGGTGTGTAATTGATAATAATTATAACATGAAAATTATTCTTTATATATGATATACCATCCAATTATATATTCTTTTAATATCAAAATAATGGTATTGTCTCTCGTGTGTACGTACGGATTACCATCTCCACGAACGAGATGAGATTCATTCCCCATCATATCCATTCAAGAATAATTTTCATTAGATGATTAAAAATAATTTTTAAATACTTGATATCATTCTGGAATTGAATAATATAAATCACATACACAATAATTATTACTCACATAATAATGAATATAATGAAAAATGAATCTGTTAACACCCGAAACAACGATAATACTAAGATATTATTAATAAAGAAATGTTAAATGATCATATATGATATCATATTAATAAATATGATTCTTGTATAATTTAATAACAGTGATTTATCTATTATACAGGAGGTTAACCTACACTCAATCAAGGAAAATTTCAATGTAAGGGTTTATTTCACAATCTCTTCATTATATGCGGTTGTTTATACGTAATTATCTACTGGGACCTCTTTAGAATACACATACACGTTTCATAAAAATGTATTTCAAAACATTCTTACAATTTTATATAATATGGTTTAAATCCATTTATACCCTTTTATGACTTTTTATAAGATGTTTAAAAAGATATCTTTCTGTCGTTTTCCAAACAAGGTCCTTTTTAACCTTTTAAAAAAACATTAAGGTAATATGTCTTTTTATAACTTATAAGGTGGGTGTGGCTATTTTACACCATTAAATAAGCGTCGAATCTTCCATTAAAATATTATAAGAACATTTTCAAAGTAAATTTTTTATTTTATAATTATGTTACTTTTAAATGATTTCAAAAAAAGAGATATTTCTCTCAAATAGTTTTGATTTCATCTATGTCAACATCCTTTGATGGATTTTAAGCTTATTTGAAGTTGATTTATTATGCTATAATACTTCCATATTTTATTGAAGTTTTTGTAATATGTTTTATTTTGGATGTTTTATTTTATACCATTCATGGTTTATAGATAATGTATTGACATTTCGTATGCCTGTTTCAACATGAATGTTTATGTTATGTTTAAAACTATTCATATGAGAATGCATTGGACTTAGTAAGTGATGGGTGGAGATTGCTATAGCTCCTCGATACATTGGTAGGTCTTATGATACAAAATATTTTCTTGTCACAAGGTCTTGACAAATTGTTATTTGTAGTCTTGGCATAAGGCCTTGACTATGTGGTTATGATATTCTGGCATTATGCATTCCAACATTATGAAAGTGGTTACTGATATTGCATGTGATTATTCGACTAGAAGAATATACATGTGAATAAGTAAATGAAATTATTTCATTTTATTTTTACCATATTATGCTGAAGATAATGTTTAAAAGGATTTTGTCTTATGATATACTTTTCTTAAATGATTATTCTTATTTTAGAAAGTTTCCACTATATTGTATTCCTTAATAAGCATCTTAGCTCACCCCTTTCTATGTTTTATTTTTTCCAGGATGTAATGAAATATTTTATAATAGACCTGTAGGGATAGTATGAGGGGATATGAGTGTGGACTATAGAGACAGTTTTGTTGTAGTTTTTCACTTTTTGATGTAATGTAAGACTTATGAATGTATCTGGTATTTCTAAGGCTACTAAACTAATCTGTCTTTCGAGACATGATCTTTTGTGATCATGCCAATGTTATGTAATAAATCACTGACTCTTGGTAACTGGGGTCAGTGTTTTATGGTTGGTATTAGAGATAGTTTAGTACATACCTTGGAAGCTAGATTCAGATAAACTTTGATTAGATCAAATTGCCCTAAGATAGACTTTGAGGATTAGTATAGAATAACATCCTAGAATTTTGGTAATGTATAGATTTTGGGAGTTTTCCAAGAAATACATACCTGTTTGGATATGAGCAGGTAGAGGCAGCTCTTGCACAGATGTACCTAGGGGTAAAACCCAAAAACACCACTTTGAGATAGACTTGAATGGGAACTGGTGCATGACAATGGGCCTTGATGCACTCTTGGTTACAACACTCCCAGGGGATATGCTTAAAATAATTCTCATTTTCATTACAAAACATTATGAAGGGTTTAAAAGTATATATTTCCTCAAATAAAACATTTTTATGATAATGGATTATATCCATAAATAGGTAAATTTATGTTATGTGTTTTACAAGTTATGATTTATATATTGTGATTCATAAACTAATCTATTGTATGTCATTGTTTATAAATGACGCCTAGTGGAAGGAATGGAAACAGAATCAATGCACACACTCTATGTAAGGATTTCCCTCCTACTCAAGATAATTACAATGGATCTGGTGATGAATATGGTGTTGATCAGCTAATCACCCTACTTGGACAACTCATACAGGTAATGAATAATTACCTTACCCGTATGGAGCACGCTGCTCCACAGAATGGAGGATCAATGTTAGATCACTTCATAACGAAAAATCAAACAACATTCAATGGGAGTACAAATCCATTAGTGACTGAGAAATGGGTAAATTCCTTAGAGAAAATATTCCACCCGTTGGGCAGTAGCGTAAAAGAAAAAGTTGTCATTACAGTTTACCTCCTCACTAGAGATGCTATTCAATGGTGGTCATTGATTCAAAACACAATGGAAGATGAGGAAGTATCAAAATTGGAATAGAGGGAGTTTAAAGAAATTTTCATAGAAAAAAACATTCCTCATGACCATCGAGTGGATATGGAAAGACAATTTCTGAGTCTGAGGTAAAAGGGGGACAAGAATATTGCAATGTATGAGTCTAACTTTACAATGTTCGCGTGACATGCAGCAGATTATATACGTAACCCACAAAGTAATATTGAAAATTTCATTGATGGGTTAAAACCATTTCTTCATCGAGCATTAGTATCACAATCCTTCTCATCATACGAATATATTGTCTCATGTGAAATCAAGACAGAAAAGAAATTCTCTATGTCTTATGACTTTAAATCAAAGTAAGAGAAGAAGAGATCTGCTGAACAATCTGGAAATAGAAAAAAGGGGAAGCTGGGAAAAGTTGAATATCCTTCCTGCAGTAAATTTGGGAAGAAACACCGCGGTACTTACTTGAAGGGAATGGGAGTCTGTTACAAGTGTGGTGAAAAAGGCCATCAAGCTCGTGATTGCAAGGGGAAGATGGATTCTACTGGTGTTCAATGATACAATTTTAGGGATATGCAGAATTATGTGAATGAATGTCCTAGGCATCAGGGGATATTACCTCAAACAAGGACAAGGGACCAAGTCCAATCTTATGTTATCACTACTGCTGAGGTTTATGATTCAAAAGACGTGATGACAGGTAATTTAATGGTTTATCAAGTTTAGCCAATGCATTATTTGATTCTGGATCAGCACATTGTTTCATATCTTCCCAGTTTTCCAAGAAAATTAGGTATTTCTTGTTTGATTTAACAAAGAATTTTTCAGTAAAAACTCTTAAGTAAAGTATCATTGCTAAAAGGTTCTGTGAATTAGTTCCCATTAGGGCATATAAATGATCTTTATCTGCTGATATCATTGTCATACCCATGATTGAATTTGATATAATCCTTGGTATGGATAGGATTTCAGACCATGATGCAAAAATTTATTGTAAGAAGAAGGAGGTTACTATTTTGATGAAGATGATAAAGAATAGATTATCTTTAGAGCTGAATCGTCACCACCTAATTCTTATCTAGATCCACACCCAATTGCTCAACTAAATTAAATTATTGGGGAGGAAGAAAATGAAATGATTGTGGGTGAGGAAATGAATGTTCAAATAGATTATGTACCTATTGTGAGAGAATATATTGATGTGTTTCTAGAAGATTTACATGGACATCCTCCAGAACGAGAAATTGAGTTTTCTATTGATTTAATTCCTAGTTCAAGGCCCATATCGAAGACCCCTTATAGAAATTCCATTGTGGAATTAGTGGAACTAAAGAAACAACTAGAGTAATTGAGTAATAAGGGATTTATTCTCCCTATTTTTTCTCCATGGGGAGCCCCTGTCCTTTTTTGTGAATAAGAAAGATGAATCTATGAGGTTGTCCATTGACTATATAAAGATCAATTATATATCAATAAATAATAGGTATCCCCTACCTCACATTGATGATTTATTCGACCAACTTCATGGAGCTCAATACTCTTCAAATATTGACCTTCGATTTAGATATCATCAGTTGTGTTTGAAGACGGAAGCCATTTTAAAGACAACATTTCAAACCTGGTACATGCATTACGAGTTTAATGTAATGCTTTTTGGATTGACTAACGCACCCAATGTATTCATGGATCTAATGAATAATGTTTTCAAGGAATATCTTGATGACTTTGTAGTGGTATTTATTGATGATATCTTTGTATACTCCAAAATCTACGATGATCATGATAATCAATTGTGCATTATCCAAAAGACTCTTAGAAGTCATTAATTATATGGGATTGTTAGCAAGTGTGAATTCTGGCATTATGAGATTTCTTTTCATGGCCATATTGTATCCAAGGATGGAATCTCTGTTGATTCTTCTAAGACAAGAGAAATCCAATAATGTCCAGAAACTACGAGTATAACTGCATTATGAAATTTTATTGGTTTATTTGGTTATTATCGGTGTTTTCCAGAATTTTTCATGACTGGATAACCCATTAACCAAGATCACACGTAAAGGGGTTAAATTTGTGTGGAAAAAAGAGTGTGAAGAATTTTTTGAAGAACTAAAGAGAATATTAGTCAATGCTCTTATATTTACTCATCCATTGAGGAATGATTGGTTTGTTATTTTTATTGATCCATCGAAGAATGGACGTGGTTGTGTCCTTATATAGAATGATAGAGTTATGGCCTATGCATCACGATAGCTGAAAATTCTTGAGGAAAAATACCATACTTATGATCTTGAGTTAGCATCTGTAATCATTGCATTGAATATATAGAGACATTATATCTATGTTGAAAAATGTGAGATATATACTAATAAAAAGAGAATTAAGTATATATTCTTACAGAAAGAACTCAACACGAGGAAAATCCAATGGTTTGAAGTACACAAAGATTATGATTGCACGATACGCTACCACCCGGAAAAAGTAAATAAGGCGGCAGATGCTTTGAGTAGAAAGGATCATGGGGTTTTGAACAAGATGACAGTTGACAAGGATCCTATATATATGGATCTAGTAACGATGGATATGGTAACCACCATGGAAGGTGAAACATCAATACTTACTCAAATTTATTCCAACACATCTTTACTAGAAAGGATAACGAATTCTCAGACCGGTGATGAATAGTTTCTAAAGAAGATTAAAGCTATGAATGATGGGAGATTTAGTGACTCTGTGTATGAAGATGGAATTTTGAAATTTGGGGAAAGCCTTTGTGTTCCCGATATACCTGATCTGAAAAGGGAATTGTTAGATGATGCTCATAGCTCCAATTTCTATATACACTATAGGAGCACCAAAATGTAGAGAGATCTGAAGGAACATTTTTGGTGGTACAACATGAAAAGGGATATTGCTGATTTTGTGTCAAGATGTATGGTTTTCAACAAGTGAAAGATGGAAGGCAACAAGCTGGAGGAGTCTTGAAACCTCTTCCTATACCTAAGTGTAAATGGGATAATATCACGATGGACTTTGTCATGGGACAACCAAAGACTCCTAGAAGGAACAATGCAATATGGGTCATTGTTGATCATCTTACCAATTCATCTTATTTTCATGATTTAAGAGATGATTTACCACTAAAAATTCTAGAAGGACTATATATTAATGAAGTTCTGAGACTTTATAGAGTACACCTATCGATTGTTTCTGATCGTGATCCCCGATTTACTTCAAGATTCTGGAAAAGTATCCAGAAAGCCCTAGATTCTGAACTTCATAGGATTACTTCCTACCTCCCTCAAACTGATGGACAATCAGAACAGACTATTAAAACCTTAGAAGACATGTTGAGATCTTTCTCACATGACTTTCAAGGTATGTAAGATCGATATTTACATTTGGTAGAATTTTCCTATAATAATAGCTTCCATTAAAATATTCAGATGACACCATATTAAGAATTATATGGAAAGAGATGTCCCACACCAACCTGTTCGAATGATGTTACTGAATGAAAACATATAGGCCCAGAACATGTGGAGGAAATGATGGAAAAAGTGAAGGTAATCCAACACCACATCAAAGCAGCTCAATGTATAAAGAAGAGATATCCTGATAATCGATGGATGGATTTGGATTTTCAAGTAGGAGATCAGGTTTTCTTGAAGGTATCTCCATGGAAGGATGTTATACGGTTCGGTATGAAGGGTAGATTGAGTCCCAGGTACATCAACCCTTTCAAAATTCTAGAACAAATTGGGGTTATAAATTAACATTTGGCAATGCCTCCATGTCTCTCCAAAGGTCACGATGTGTTCAACATATCACTATTGAGAAAATACATGCCTGGAC
This sequence comes from Viscum album, assembly GCA_963277665.1. Lineage (NCBI taxonomy): Eukaryota > Viridiplantae > Streptophyta > Magnoliopsida > Santalales > Viscaceae > Viscum > Viscum album. The sequence goes on from OY728152.1 coordinate 2,095,258,280, forward strand.
CAACACATGTACTCACCTATGAGGAATTAGAACTGGAACCAGATCGATCAGATTGCGAAGAGCATTTCAGGATTCTTGATACGAGAGAACAAGTATTGAGAAACAGAACGACTCGTCTAGTAAAAGTTCTATGGAGAAACCATAAGATGGAAGAGGCAACGTGGGACCCTGAGGAACTTATGATGAAGAACCACCCAAGTCTTTTTATGCAGTAATATTTTAGAAATTTTGAGGATGGAATTATTTGAAGGAGGGAGAATGTAACACCCCAATCTTCTATGGTACGCTTCTCATTGAATAATATAATAGTGTGTGTTGTACGGAACATCGAGTTCTAACAAACACCACAACCAATAAAACTAGCCATTATGAATAGTAATACCAACTTTTTGAAATATCATAAATTATATAATTGAAAATGGACTTCATTTTTGGATTCAAAATATTGAAAATAGCTTAGGGTGAATTTTTGGAATTTTTCTGAAAACATTCAATTTTTTATGAATAGTGAAAAAACATTGAGTTATTATTTAAAACCAAATTTTTATTTAAATATTTATTTATTTTATTTAAATTTATTTTATGTCAAAATATATATATAATACATATATATTTTCAATTTAATTAATTGGAGTCAGTTTATAATAATTTTAGATATATAAAAATTTATAGAACTTTTCACCGTCTTTTACCCACCTTCAAGGACAATTTGAAAATTCACATAAAACATAATATTAATCCTTATGTGAGTGGAATTTAAAAAATATTAGAAACACAGTTGATATAAGAAAATAAAATTTGGTTCAATAAGATGAAAATAATTTATGGTTAATAGTAACTTTTTAAATTTTATTTACCACTATTAAAAGTAAATAGGGTAATTAAGGGTAAAATTGATATTATTATTACCATAACACAAGTCTTAATTCTATTGGCTAAGTATAATTTGACCGAAAACAACCTTAGGAATAAAATACGAACCTCTTTGGTCCACTTGTATTAGATTATGACATTTATTATTATTTAATTCAAAGAAGAGTTAAAAGAGATAAAATCAATGTTTAATAACTAAAACATTTTTAATATTGGGTTATACATAAAATAAATTTGATTATAAATATTAATTAGAAATATAATAAGATTTTCCACATAATTGTATTTTATTTATAATTTTAATACATTAAATAAATTAATTTATATATGACACAATAGTGATGATGTAATTACCTTATTAATGAATTATTAAAATAATTGATATTTTAAATATCCAAATAAATGTTATATGAGATTTTTTATGAATTACACTAATTTTCAAGGTTAATAAGACATTTTAGGATTGGTTAAATGAATTTTGTTAGAATTAATAATTTTTTTAGGACTTTAACCAAAATAAATTATTAAATAGTTTCAAAATTGTCCTAAAAGAGTTTTTAAATTAAATACTATATTATTAATTGATATTTTTTTCCTAAAAATATAAGGCTTAGACAAAGGACTTATATAATTATAGGTTCATAATTAATGAACCACATGTGGTTCTCTTGGTAGTTTATGGTATGTTTATTAATCAAATAATTTAAAAATAAAAAGAGACATGGTAAATGTCAAACTAATTAACTAAGAGTTAAATCTAAAAGATAAGGTTAATATTGTGACCCAAAACTGTCTAAAACATATTTTTTTAGTGTATTTAGACCCATATCCACCATAGCCTCTAAATAAATCAGTTCAAAGCCATTATAATCCGAATATGAATTTATTAAAAAATAATATTTTCAGTTTTTCCTAAGGTGTCCCTCACCCCTCTTAGAAAAGGGAACCCCCCTTCTCTCTAATTGACACCTTAAAATCCTTTTCGCTCAGCCAAACTCAGACCAAATATCCTATCAAATTCTCTCAATTCATTCTAGAGGCCTCACATTAGTCATACAGACAACCTAAGGATCCCTTTTGATCAAATCAAAAGGAATAACCCAAAGAAGAGGTAAATATCTCACCACCTCTTTCAAGTTCATTTCTTCTTCCTCTTCAATTTTCTATGTTGTTTTCATTCTAAAATGATAACTCCAGTATAGTATATATACTTTGATGTTATTATAAATATAGCACAACAAAATTCAAGATTCTATCCATCCTTTGAGTGACATGTCACCATACGTGCGTACGTACAGCTTACCGTCTCCACGTTGTTGTGTAATTATTACTCAATAAATTATTATTTGGATGGGTATAATATTGAAGTGTAATTGATAATAAATATAACATGATAATGATTATGTATATATGATATACCATCCAATTATATATTATTTTAATATCAAAATAATGATATTGTCGCTTGTGCGTACGTACGAATTACCATCTCCACAAATGTGATGAGATTCATTCACTATCGTATCCATTCAAGACTAATTTTCATTAGATGATTAAAAATAATGTTTAAAGACTTGATATAATTCTGTATATCAATAAGGTGCATCCCATCCATAACAATTATGACTCTCATAACAAATAATATAAAGGAAAACAAATTAGGTAACACCCGAAACAACGGCAATACTATGAAATTATTAATAAAGCAATGTTAAAATATCATATATGATATCATATTAATATATATGATTATTGTATAATTTAATAACAATTATTTAACTATTATACAGGATTTCAACCAACCATTGATCAATGAAAAGTGCAAGTTAAGGGTTTATTTTACAATATCTTCCTTATCTGAGGTTGTTTAAAAGTGATTATCTATTGTGACCTCTTTTTCATCCACATCCGTGTTTCTTAAAAATGTATTTCAAAACATTATTAATATTTTATAGACTATGGTTTAAAGTCATTTATACCCTTTTTGGACTTTTGATAAGATTTTTATAAAGGAATCTTTCAGTCTTTTTCCAAACAATGTCCTTTTTATCCTTTTAGACAAAATTAAGGTAAGAATGTCTTTTTTTAATTATACGGTGGGTTCGGCTATTTTACACCATTATAAAATCTTTTAAGAATCCCTTACATAATTATAAGAATATTTTCAAAGTAAATTTTTTATTTTATAATTATGTGACTTTTAAATGATTTTTAAAAAAAGAGATATTTCTCTCAAATAGTTTTGATTTAATCTATGTCAACATCCTTTGATAGTTTTAAGCTTATATGAAGTTGATTTATTATAACACAAAACATCCATATTCTATTGATGGTTTTGTAATAAGTTTGACTGTGGATGTGTCATTTCATACCATTCAGGGTTTATAGATAAGGTATTGAAATTTTGTATGCCAGTTTCAACACGAATGCTTATGTTATGTTTAAACATTTTCATATGGGAATTCATTGGATTTAGTATGTGACACGTGGAGACTACTATAGCTCCTTGATTCATCGGTAGGTCTCATGATACAAACTAGTGTCTGGGAAGAAGGCCTTGACAAAATATTATTTGTAATCTTGGAATAAGGCCTTGACTATGTGGTTATGATAGTCTGGAATTATGCATTCCATCATTATGAAAGTGGTAATTGATATCTCATGTGATTATTCGACTAATAGAATATCGATGTGAATAAGTTAATGTCATTATTTCATTTTATTTTTTCTATAGTGTGCAGAAGTTAATGTTTAAAAGGCTTTTGTTTTAATTTATACATTTCCTTAAATGTTTATGTTTATTTATGAAAGTTTCCCCTATATTGTTTTCTGTACTAAGCATCTGAGCTCACCCGTTTCTATGTTTAATTTTACCCAGGATGTGAAGACGTATTTTATGACTGTCCTATAGGGATATTTTGAGGGGATATCAATTTTGACTATGGAGACTATAATGTAAGACTTACAAATGTATCTTGTGTTATCAAGGCTACTAAACTAATCAATCTTTGGAGACTTGATCATTTGTGATCATTATAATATTATGTAATAATACACAGACTCTAGGTAACTAGGGTCAGGCTGTTATAGGTTGTTTGGGGTTTGCTTCTATTATTATCAAAAAAAATTAAACTGTGGTTGATATATTCATTAGTGGATGAATATGAGGACTGTTAAGGGAATTAATTGTAAGGAAACTCAGTAGATATGATAATATTGATCATTTTTCTCTCATTATATAAATAATGTTTGGAGTCACATTCCAAAATAATGGTATTGATGAGAAAAGAAAAATTAAATTAAATATAATATCTAAAACCCATGTATAGAAGAAGATGAAAATTAATTAATGTTCAATGTGTGGGAAGAAACCTGAATAATTTTTTAAGGGGGATAATAAAATATTAATTTGTTTAAGGGATGGTTAGTGAAAAATAAGATGACTAAGTTATGTGAATAACTTATATAATGATGAAAATAGTGAGAAAGCTGCACAGAATACACCATATAGACACTATGGATTTAGATACAAGGAGTATAAGAATTATATGAATAAATTACCATTACATGGGATAATTAAGATAATTTTAAATATCATAATATTAAAAAAATGAAAAAGGAAAATATTATTCAATATTCTAGTAAATACAAATCACTATAATTATGGAATATATAACCTCCACTCCATTGTATGGAATTTTATGTTATATTTTCTATGGATTAACCCTATTAAAATTATAGTGATCATAATTTAGTTATATATCATGTGATTTTGATCATTTATTATATTCTTATATGTGACTTATGGAATAATGAAATCTCATTTGATATTGTACTGGATTCATTTAATCCTTTCACTCTAATAAAAATGTTTTTATATAATATAACAATTTATTTTATGAATAAAGGTTGAATTATATTTTAGAAACACATAAGTCCCTAGGTCTGAATAACATAAGTGGTATTGATACAATCATGGGTTTAAAAGTTTATTTTTGGTAATATTTTCAATGTCAATAATACCCCTTCTGAGGTTTAATGTAATATGAGTTTATCATAATTAAGGATATTTTAAGAGGAATTTATTTTAATAAACTCCATTTATTTTTTTTAGGATTTAGTTAAAAACAAATATGTGTAATAATTTATTTACAAATTTTTTAAACATGATTATGTTTACTATTATATAGTATAGTTTTCATTTTCATTGGTGTTTATGTAATTATTTGTTGTATTCGATGAACATACGAAGTCAACACACATTGTTTCTATCAATTAATGTTTCTCTCTCGATCCACTCAATAGATGATACATTAAGTATGTTGTATGATTTTATGGAGTTCCACAATAAATTTAATTCAATATGGATCCAATGTACACATCAATGTTCCAGGTAAGTCTTTACTATTTCCTTAATAATTATTTGAGCTTTAGAATTGTTTATCATGCTATTTTAGATGGTCAAACTTATAAAATAATTCAAACACTAGAGGATATTAAAAATTGTTTTCCTATGGATTTGAAATGTTGTCTAGATAAACACCATAATTTACTTGAGGTTTCATAAAACAATATATTTTAGTTGATCATTCATATAACTCCTCGTGACAAAATTTAATGAAAAAAGTACAAAAATCCAATTTTTTGGGATGAAGTTACCGAAATAAAGGTATTGATACATAAGCTTGGTGATTAAATTGGAAATAATTCTATATCCATTTAGAAACATATATGAAAATAGTTGAAATTTTAAATGCTAATAATCATCGATGGGAACTGGAATTTGGTATTTTTCATAAGACATTAACTGAATATTTTCATTAAATAAAGATCGGAAAATTAGGACCTAGGTATATAGGTCCCGTTTAAATACATTATTGTATAATGAGAGTTGCATATAATTTGGTTCTTCTAATGATCGTCTACTAGGTTCATGATGTGTTCCATGTATCTATCTTTTGGTATCATATACATGATCCTTCTCATGTACTGAAATCACATCTCACACCACTAAAGCATGATCTTTCTTCTGATAAACAACCAATAGATTTTTTTTAATTGAATAGATAATGCCACATGAAACAAAACAACTCAATAATTCAATAATTTTGGGAGAAACCATTCTCAAGAAGATGCTATTTAAGACCTAAATATTCAATGAGGTAGTAGTATCCTTATTTATTGGTATGAAATGGATTGATTTCTAGGGAGAAATTATTTTAAATATGGCTAGATTGTAACAACCTGAAATATTGTGAAATATATTTTTCAAATAAATTTAATGCTTTTGATATTGTGAGCTTCATGTAACACCATGATTATCTTGTGCTACATGAAAAATCCATATTGGAATGTTTTATATGAACCATTTTGTTTAGATTTTGTTGCACACAAAATCAAGTTGAATGGAAATGATTATAGAGTATTAAAATGTTATTATATAATATGATATTTTTTCACATAGACCTTAGATAGTTGAGTTTCAATACTATTAAACAATTTATGAATATAAATGGTAAATATATATATTTTAATGAATTATTTTGTTAAAATTTAAATGAAAATAAAAATTAAAAATATATTAAAATTAATGAATTCTTTTGTTTAAAAAAATAATTTTTTGAAAAAAAATTTTACAACCCAAACTCTTATAAAGGTAATATTCATTTCTCAATTAATTTAATTCTTTATTATATAATATGGGTATATATAATAACATACCTTCCTCAGTTATATCTTTGGATTTAAAATACCATTATGAATATTGTATTTTTTAATATAGCCATTAATAATGTTCACATGATTAATATTAACATAAAACTTCAAAAAATACAATTTACATAAAAAAAGAAAGAGAGAGCCTCATATAATAGGATTGTACTATATGAATCCCTTTTATCAGAGCCCGTGGGGGGGGATAACATCAAAGATATTTTTCCTTCACCAAGACCATGTAAAGATATACCATCTTAAGGGTGATTGAAACCATTTATAGTAGATGTTCAATCTCATCAATATCACGACCAAAACATTGTTTGTCGAAAAGCACCATAAAATTCTCACAATTGGTCAAAGTAATCACATGGTGTGATTTAATGTAATAAATGGGTATGTATCAAGAATTTAATAATATTAATATGGATATTTTATAGAATAATTTATTTTTGTCATTTTTATTCTTATATTATAAATGATTTTTAAATTGATTCAATTAAACAAAAATTTTAATCTCAGGTAATATTAAAATTAAATTACGGGATTTATTTTGATAAATTAATGGATTTTTGAAATAAGAATTATTTTTATAACATTATATTATTAAATATTTTTTATAAATCACAAATGGTTATATTATTTTTATGAAGTGAAATGTACTTTTATAAGGGTATAAAAAATATTATTGTCAAAAATGAATCTTTTTTTAATAAATGCTTATTTCTATTTTAAAAGTGAAAATGCATATATATATAAATATAATTTATATAAAATGAATATTAATTTTCAGAATCATAACATCGAAATTATCCCCTGGTGAATGTTTCATAATTTTATGAGGTAGAAATGTTTTTGGGTAGGAAATAAATACTGTATAAATACACAGTGTGTTTTATGATAACATAATGACCCAAAAAATGATTTAATAAATAAAATAATGGGAATTTTAGCCCACATGTATTCTTTCCTCTTATAATAATATGATTTTATGTTTATTGTTTTAATTGTATGATGTCTTTATGAATCCATGAAAACATATAATATATTTAAGGATTTTAAATTCATTTCATTACAAATGTGACTCATCTCCACATAAGAAATGTTAAAATTTTAATATGTTAATCCATTTTCGTAATAAAATAATTAAAACCTCTCCACTTTGGTAAAATATGTTGGCAAAAACCACTGGAAGGTTTGCGGTTTGAAATGTTTTCTTTTGTGGAGTCCAGAACCAAAATATTTAAGAAATCATTATATTCTCCCATATAATCCAACCCAATATACCACTTTTCTTAACTAAAATTCCTTTTATAAAGACAACAATCTTCCCTAATATCTATGGAATCCTCCAAGGGTTCCCAAAATATTTCATGAATCATGTTTCATGCTTTTGGTGTCATACTCTTAAGGTAAGGGATTCTCTCATTAAATCTTTTATTAAATAATATATTCTATGTTATTCTCGTTTATTTTCAATTACTAATGAGGGGGTATATTTTAGAACCTCTCCCAGAATAACCTTATAAATTATAAATTATTAGAGACCCCTTTATTTGTCATTAATCCATTCCATTTACACTTGTTACTTTGCTGAAATTTGGTAAGCATCCTTTCATTCCTATTTATATTCAAGCTTATTTATTATAATATGCCTCATGTTTTATAATTCTAAATGTGTGGAGATGTCCCACCATGTACATAAAATTTTATAAATCATGTTAAAATGATGAGAGACACATTTATCTCTCATCAACCACTTTTATTAATTTTAATGTGATGCAATAATGATGCCAAATTTTCTTCATGATTTTCATGAAAAACCATAAATATAGTAAATATTGTAACCATTTAAAATCAAGTGTGTTGAATTTTATGAGTATATACTGTTTATTGTGGGGAATAAATTTCTGTATTACACTATCCTATATGGTGGAAAAAATTATTATGATGAATTAATCCATGTTTTATGATCTATTTGGGACACTTAATCATGAGAATAAAATGAATGTGAAGGGTACCCCCAAAATTATATATCACTCCAGTGAATTGGATAATGTTTTATATCATGGTATTTCATGTTGGGATTTGGTTGTAACTGATTCATTAATGTGACTTTTTCTAACATTATTTCATGGTGGTTTGTCCTTTACTTATGTTTGTGATGCAATGTTTTATGATTTTTCCACATTTCTCAAGTTATGATTATCATGTTATATCACGCCATGTTATACATGTTCATTTATAACTCATTGATATTCCATGTAAAAAATTTATTAGTACCTTCATCTTCTTGTATTTAAATTCTATGACTAGGATTTATGGATAATCCATTTCCTATATATTTTTGTAGGTTATCCAATGTTGTTTTATGCTCAAGCATGTAAAAGACATTTTCAATAAAGATGTTGTAATTCATGTGTAGTATTGTATTTCACTGTACCAAATTCCAAAATGAAATATAAATCTTGGTATTTTGGGTTTTATTAGGTTCAATTTTATGTAATTATCTATTGTATTAATATTTAATAAAAATAAGGGGTTTTATAGTTGGTATTAAAGTTATTTTTTTATATTAAAATTAGGAAAATATATTAAAATCCTTATAGATAAGACTATGTATATGAATACATAACTAAATATAAGGGGTGTATATTTTATGTTATTTTTGATGAAAATACTTCCCTATTTGGATACTACAAGTGAACATGGTTCTGGAATATATGTACTTTGGAGTAACAACTCTGAAAAGGTGCTTTATTCCTGACATGGGGTAACTTGGTACACAAAAATGGGACTTACATCACACCTAGTTGGAAATACCTAGGGTAATGATATGGTAATTAATAACCTCATCAGGAAATATTATTAAGGGATTAAAAAATTGATATAAGAGTATATGATAGTAAATAGTTCATAGACAAGAAATATTGAAGCGTACAAATTCATATGTTAATGAAATACATGTATGTTATATGTTATCCCATTAATGACATTAAATTCCCCTTTATATGTTAAAATTTTAATGTTAATCATACATAATTTTCAATTTATTCTAGAGAATAGTCTAAATAGGATAAATCCGGTAAAAAAACAATGTGAAGCGTAAAGTGATGCCTGCCCTAATTAGATGTCCAATCTAATGGGAGAAAAACCCACACACTTCATGACAATAATCTCTCAGTTGACTTAGGTATTGAATAGAATCCTAGATCTATATAGGTGTGAAAATCCCCCCAAAATATAACAATCCACAATCAAGAGATTCATAGGTCAGAGGCCTCCAACAATAAATGGATCATCTGATCCCTTAATCATCGAACAATGGATCAACTCCATTGAGAATATCTTCTCCATAATTCAATTATATGAACAATAGAAGTTTCTTTTGGATAATTATGATATAGTTGGTGAAGCTAACTAATGGTGGACACTGATAAAAAATATATAGCCTAATTAAGAGATTAAAACGATGGTTTGGATGGCTTTTAGGTAAAAAATTCGTTAAATATTTTCCCAGAACACTTTAACATAAAATTCAATGGGATTTCCTTTCCATCAAGAAAAAATCTGAGGAATATATCCGGGAATATAAGGAAAACATCATAAGGATTTTTATATATTCGTTTAGCATTATATTTACACCTCAATTCCTCGTTGAATGCTTCTTTTTTAGGAAAAAACCTAGCCTATGGAAAGCCTTGGTGATCCATGACATTGATAGCTATAAATAAATTTTCTGATGTGCTCTCATAGTTTAAATAATGATTGGTGAATCTCAGTGGTATTATTTCTATAAGAAGTGGAATGTGGAGATTACTTCTTGTAATTCGATTTGGATATCTAATGGTGCCAATAAATTTCAACATCTCACTCGCCAAAGGTGTAGAAATAAGAACCTTGGAATTTTCCTAAAGGGGATGAGGAAATGATTTATGTAATTGAAATAAGTGTTTCAAGACAGCATTTTCCACTAGGAGAAACATCATAATATGATGGAAGAAATAAATTATCTGGAAAACCTTTAGGGTATTAATCATTTCTAAAACTAGAAGGAACCAGGAAATTTTTTAACCCAAAGTACTAAACCATGGATTTTCAAAGACAACCAACAACTTCAAAGGTATCAAGTGCGATCTTGTTCCATCAATAGTACTAAGGGGAATCATGATATTGAATTGATGATAGGTACACTATTTGTTCAATCAATAATAGGAAACATACTTTTAAATTCATGTTTTATGTATTTCATCATATCAAAAAAGTTTAATATAACTATTCAAACACCACTAAAAAACATGGATGGTGATATGACAATGAAAATGGAAAATGGGTAAATTATTCAATCCTAAGTATATAACTCATCCACATTCAATTTTTTGGGTGTAATTTTCCAGAAATACATGTCATACTCCCTTTTGTGGAATTTTATGCAATTCGATCCATGGATTGGTTTTTTCTGAATATCCAACATAAATTTCTATGTGAATGAAATCACACTTTGTATTTCAAATTGTCCTCATATTATATAAAAATTAATGGTTAAGGATGAATATTTATTAGAACCAACATCTAAAGAATAGAAATTATTTCATTATGGATTATCTTCACTACTACAAAAAATGGGATTTATCAGTGCTCAAAACGGGCTTTAAAAATGCTAAAAATAATTTTAAAGCTCAATGATAATAAAGGGCTCTTTTTACAGTGCTTATTAGTTCTAATAAAGGATCCATTTATCAGCACGTTTTTGGTGATAATAATTTCCCATCTTGATGTAACTTGAAATTCTACAGCAGCACACACAAACAAGACCTGCAAAAAAATCAGCATATCAGACAAGCAGTTCACTCATATAAAATATGCAGTGGTAGTCAATTTGGGATAAAATGATTAGAAAACATCCATAACTAATCTGATGTACTAATTATTCATTATGACTATAAAAAGTTGCCATTAAAAACTATCTCCTCAAAATGATATCTTGCATTTCCTCAGATAAAAAATATAGAGAGACTTCAATATCAGAACCTTACGAAAAATTTGATTAAGTAATGCATGCTAGTTATTCTTCTTGTTTTCTGTCATTAACATTCATGTCAATCATGGATATGGAATTTTTTTATATATTTTGAGTTCCTTTTGAGATATTTTTCCATAGCACATAGAGAATTTCCCCTTTAGATTCATCATGGTAGATGAATTTGGATGATTCTCGGGACACATAAGGAAATGTGTTCTTGTGGTTGATACCTCTATTTTATGGTGTGTTGTCATCTTTTCCCAACATTTATAGAATTTATTAATGGTGGGGAGGTATTTTTTTATTCTTTGTTTTTCCTAGGAAATTGATTTTTTTTAATGTAGTGATTTTATTAGGGGACACAATTTTGAAGAACCCATGTCGGTACACTTTCATGTGAAAGTTTATAATTCACTTTGAACATTTACTATTTTACATACATAAGAAAAGTATGGGTTGTATGACTCCAAGTAGAAACCATGCAAAATAGCCTTTTGAGGGTTTTTTTAGGAACGCAGGTAGTTCACAGTTAGGAGAAACCATATAGTATGGATCTATAGTTTAACTAAGTCATTTTGAATGATTGGAACACGATTAGTTAAATATTTGTAAAAACTGTGTAGAAGATGGTTTCTTATCCCATGGCTCCCAAAACTATGGTGAATAGTTTGGAGAACTACCCAACCAGACCCGAGAATCTGTTGATGATATGGCATAATTTACGGGATAAAATCCAATTCCCTTCCTTCCACTTCCCGAAGCAATGTTTTATAGCCCTTTATCTAAAAATTTTATCCAATTAAAATCCAATATTATTTTTTCTTTCCATTTTTTCTTCTCCCTCTCCCTTTCCACTTTGTTTTCATCCCTCCCCATGAACTCTAGGGCTAATGTTTTCTATTTAGGGTGTGTGATGAATTATTAATGGTGGTTTCTTGTATAAGGACTAATTAGAACTCTATGTGGCATTTCTAAGTGTCTTATGTCATAGTTAATGACTTTTAGATTGTTTTTGATATGTCAGTAGTTGTTTTCACATAAAAATTATGTTTATTTTATACAAAATAGAGACACATTGGGTGATAATGGTCACACCGTTACTCAGATTGAGGTGGGGTTGACTCATAAAAATCACAAATGACCCATGGATTGTTCTTCAAAAGCATGAACACAATATTAATGTGTTTGGTTGTTTTCGTATGTCAGTTGTTGTTTTCCCTTAAAATTATGTCCATTTAAAAAAAAGTGAGACACTTTGAGTGATATCGTCCACACCGTGCCCCGGATAGAGGCGAGGTTGACTCAAACATGTCACACACGACCCATAGATCGTTTTCATAAAGTTTAAACACAATCCACAAGTGTTTGATCAGTATTATGTATGTTAGTAGTTGTTTTCACTTAAAATTCTATCCATTTTAAACAATCTTTAGACATTTTTAGTGATACCGATCACACTGTTACTTGGATTGAGGAAGGTTTCACTATTGCATTACATAAATGACCCATGGATCTTTATTCTAAAGTATCAACAAAATCTAAATGTATTTTTTTGGTTTTCTCTATGTCAGTTGCTATGTTCGCATAAATAGTGACCATTTTAAACAAAAGAGAGACACTTTGAGTGATACTGGCCACACCATGTCTCATATTGAGGCAGGGTTGACTCGTACACGTCACACAAGACCCATGGGTAATTTTCCTAATGTATCAACACAATCAGAATGGCCATTAATCCCCACTACAATTTCATTCTTTTTGTAAAAAATTGGATAGTCTTTTCAAAATTATATTCTTTACACTGTACTCAATTGAGTCTTGCCTAAGGAAAAATATCATTTCTGGTAGTTAAGAATGGATTTGAACATGAAATTAATGATAATGGATAAATGATGCATGTTATTACTTATTGATTTGATTGAAATTTGGTTTATGAACTATTTCTCAAAGTGATATGGGTACCTTTTAGTGGAGCTATGATCATAAACCGTGGAACTAGAAGTTTTATTCTCATTATTGGGGCCTCATTCATGTTTTAATTATTAAAATTAATTTCTTTAATGAGCCAATGTAAATGATTTTTGATATAAATCTTTTGAAACTGGAGTAATTTGGGAATATGGGATCCCACGGTGAGTCTTTAAGACCTTAGATGCTGGGTTCATTTTTGTTTACTATATGCCCTCTGTTCACATTGAATAAGTGCATATGAATAGTTCTTACCACAAAGATACATGGCTTGGGAAAAATAAAATAAAGTGTCTAGGGTCAAAAATGAGCTCATTAGGTTGAGGGGAATGATGAACGTCAAACAAATAAGGGGTCAATTTGTTTATATGGGTATCATTTAGGTTCAATCATTGAGAACATTTAAAAATATATATATATTTCTGGGCCTTAAGATTGAGTCAAAGTACATGGTTCCTTGGTTACGATCTTAATTCCATTGATATTTTACCTTTTTTTCACTCTCGAACATTGAACATAAGCTTAGATTGAAGTTAGTCACTATGTTTTATCACATATGAGGCATTTCATTTTCATTTCTTGATGATTAATAGCTTTCTTAATTACACTTGAGTATTTTTTTATAGGCGTGATTCATATGGGTAATTAATTTTCCAAAAGCCTGCTGTTATGTTTTGTCCTCTGGTTTTAAGTGATGGACATGTTACAGTGTGATCTTAATCATAAAAACATCACTTCTTTTAAAAGAAAATAAAACATGGGATTGTTTGAGGACAAAAAATGCTTATGTGTGGTGGAATTGGATGTGGAATTACTTTGAAATATATTTGCACATCCTTTTTATTAATTTTTAATGATTTATTTAATTATCACTAATGGAAAAGGTGGATTTACCAATGGTTCTGAACTGTTGTGAAAGGCCGAAGAACTGTTTGTATAACATATACAAACGGTTCTGTGTACCATTGGTAAGTAAGCCATTGGGATAACTTTTCCCAATGTTTTACATAGAACCATTGGGATAGGTAAGAAAAATCAGCCTACCCCAACGGTTCCCAAAACCATTGCGAAAAATTTTTCCCAACGGTTTCCCGTAAACCCTTGGGAAAACCAACATTTTCCCATGGTTCCGAATGGTTTTAGAAACCGTTGTGAATATGTTTTTACCCACGGTTCCCTTTGAATCATTGGTAAAAACATTCAATGAATCCTATGTCAACGGTTTGAAACTGTTTTCATAGGCTATGTTGTGCAAATTGCACAGCAGCCTGCAATTTGCACAACACTGGTAATTCTCCAATCCGTTTATACCTCCAATAACCAACTAAAACATAAATATAGAGAACCAATTCATACAAATTTAACATATAATTCAACTAGAACTATACACATCCAAAAATAAATCAGAATTCATATCTTAATTGTTAACATACATAATTTATTTAAACATAAACATTTAAATGTGTTTTTTCTAGAAATTATGTCCATTTTAAATAGAATACATACACTTGGAGTGATACCGGCCACACCATGCCTCGGATTGAGGAAAGGATGACTCATACATGTCACAAATGACCCATGTATCGTTTTCCTAAAGTGTAAACATATTCCGAAATCATTTGTTCGGTTTTCCGTATTTCATTTATTGTCACTTAAAATGTTGTTCATTTCAAAAAAATGAGACACATTGAGTGGTTCCGGCTACTCCATGACTTGGATTAAGGCAGGGTTGGATCATACATATCACATATGACACATTGATCATTGTGATAATGTTTCAACACATTCCGAATGTGTTTGGTTGGTTTTTCGTATGAAAGTAATTTTAATTAAAATGTTGCCCATTTCAAATAAATGTGTCACTTTGAGTTCTTCCATCCACATCACACATCATATTGAGGAGAGTTTGACCCTTACATGTCACATATGACCCATGGATAGTTTTCCTAATTTTGAAATGGAATCTGAATGCTTTAGGTCAGTTTTCCATATGTCAGTTGTTGTTTTCACTGAAAATGGTGTCCTTTTGAAACAAAAAAGTGACACTTTGAGTGGTGTCGGCCACACCGCGCCTTATAATGAGGTGAGGTTGACTTGTACATGGCACATATGACCCATGGATCGTTTTCGTAATGTTTCGATAGAAACCGAATTTGTTTGGTCAGTTTTCCATATGTCAGTTGTTGTTTTCACTAAAAATCATGTCCATTTTAAACAAAAGAGAGACACTTTGAGTGGTGCCAGCCACACCATGCCTCGAATTGAGGAATGGATGAATCTTGGACACCATATATGACCCATGGATCATTGTTATAATGCATCAACACAATCAGAATCTGTTTGGTCAGTTTTCCATATATACTTAAAATGTTGTCCATTTTAAACAAAAGAGAGACACTTAGAGTCATCCCGACCACACAACAACTCGTATTGAGGCTCGGTTGACTCTTACCCATCACATATGACCCATTGATCATGTTCGTAAATTTTCAATCGAATATGAATGAGTTTTTTTGGTTTACTGTATGTTAGTTGATGTTTTAAATTAAAATGAAGTCCATTTTAAACTATAGAGAGACACTTCGAGTGGTGTCGACCACTCCATGCCTTGGATTGTGGTTTTGTTGAAACGTACACGTCACATATTTCTAATGGATAATTTTCCTAAATTTTAAATATAATCCAAATGCATTTAGTCGGTAATACGTATGTCAATTGTTGTTTTCACATAAAATGTTGTTCATTTCAAATAATCCTGAGACTCTTTGAGTGGTTCCAGCCACACCTGGCCTCGTATTGAGGTGAGCTTGACTCGTACACATCAAAAATGACTCATGGAACGTTTTCCTAATGTTTCAACATAATCTAAATTCATTTGGTCAGTTTTCCGTATGTCAATTGTTGTTTTCACTTAAAATGTTGTCCATTTTAAACTATAGAAAGACAGATCAAGTGGTGTCGGCCACACCATGCCTCAGATTGAGTCTGGGTTGACATGTAAAAGTCACATATGACTCATGCATCGTTTCCCAAAAGTTTCAACAGAATCCAAATGTGGTTGGTCAGTTTTTCGTATGTCAATTGTTGTTTTCAATTAAAATAATGTTATTTTGAAACAAAAGAGAGACACTTTTAGTGGTTCTGGCCACAACGATCCATGAATGGAGGTGTGGTTTACTTTTACACATCACATATGACCCATTTATCATTGTTATAATGTATCAACACAATCTGAATGCGTTAGGTCGAGTTTCCTTTTGTCAGTTGTTGTTTTCACTTAAAATGGTGTCCTTTTGAAACAAAAAAGAGGCAATTTGAGTGGTTCCAGCCATATCGCGCCTTGGATTTAGGAGGTGTTGACTCGTACATGGAACATATGACCCATGGATTGTTTTCCTAAAATTTTATTAGAAACTAAATTTGTTTGGTTGTTTTTTTGTATGTCAGTTATTGTTTTCATTTTAAATCATGTCCATTTTAATCAAAAGAAAGACACATTGAGTGGTTCCGACAACACCATGCCTCGTATTGAGGTGGGGTTGACTCAGGAACGTCATATATGACTCATGGAACTTTTTTCTAATGTACCATCACAATGAGATTCTGTTTGGTTAGTTTTCCGTATGTAGTAAAAATGTTGTCCATTTTAAACAATAGAGAGACACATAGAGTGATCTCGGCCACATTGAGACTCATATTGAGGTGCTTTTGACTCATACATGTCACATATAACCCATGTATTATTGTCCTAATGTTTAAATTTAATCCAAATACATTTGGTCAGTTTAACGTATGTTAGTTGTTGTTTTCAATTAAAATGAAGTATATTTTAAACTATAGAGAGATACTTTGAGTGGTTTTGGCCAGTCCACACCTTGGGTTGAGGATGGGTTGACACGTACACATCACATATGACCCATGAATCATTTTCCTAATGTTTCAACTAAATCCTAATGCGTTTAGTCAGTTTTCATATGTCCGTTGTTGTTTTTCACTTAAAATGTTGTCCATTTCAAATAAACCTGAGACACTTTGAGTGGTTCTGGCCACAAATTACCTCATATTGAGACGGGTTTGACTCTTACATGTCAAAAATGACTCATGGAACGTTGTCCTAAGGTTTCAATAAAATATGAATGTGTTTAGTCAGTTTTATGTATGTCAGTTGTTGTTTTCGCTTAATATGTTGTCCATTTTAAACTATAGAGAGACAATTCAAGTGGTGTTAGCCACACTATGCCTCATATTGAGTCTGGGTTGACTCATACACATCACAAATGACTCATGGATCATTTCCCTAAGGTTTTAATGGAATCCAAATAAATTTGTTTGGTTTTTCGTATATCAGGTGTTGTTTTCTCTTAAAATGATGTACTTTTGAAACAAAAGAGAGACACTATTAGGGGTGCTGGCCACACCCAGCATCAGATTGAGGCGGGGTTAACTCATACACATCACATACGACTCATGGATCATTGTGATAAAGTATCAACATAGTCTAAATGCGTTTGGTCTGTTTTCCGTATTCTAGTTGTTCTTTTCACTTAAAATGTTGTCCATTTCAAATAATCCAGGGACACTTTGAGTCGTTCCGTCCACACCAGGCCTTAGATTGAGGTGGGGTTAACTCTTACACGTCACATATGAACCATGGATCATTTTACTAATGTTTTAATGGAATCAAAATGTGTTAGGTCGGTTTTTCGTATGTCAGTTGTTGTTTTCACATAAAATAGTGTCCTTTTGAAACAAAAATGAGACACTTTAAGTGTTGCTGGCCACACTGCACCTCGGATTGCGGCGAGGTTGACTTGTACACGGCACATATGACCCATGGATCATTGTCCTAAATTTTTATTAGAAACTGAATTCGTTTAGTCTGTATTCCATATGTCAGTTTTTGTTTTCACTTAAAATCTTTTCCATTTTAAACAAAAGAGAGACACTTGGAGTGGTGTAGGCCATTATGCACTTCAGGTTGAGGTTGGGTTGACTTTTACAGTAAATATATGACCCATGGATCATTGTGATATTGTATCAACACAATCAGAATCCATTTTGTCGTTTTTCCATATGTACTTAAAATGTTTTGCATCTTAAACAAAAAAGATACACTTAGAGTTATACTGGACACACTGCGACTCGGATTGAGGCTCAGTTAACTCGTACACGTCAAATATGACCCATAGATAATTTTCCTAACAGTTAAATGGAATTCAAATGTGTTTGTTTGGTTTATTGAATGTCAGCTGTTGTTTTCAATTAAAATGAAGTCCAATTTAAACTACATAGAGACACTTCAAGTGGTGCCGGAAACTCCATGCCTCAGATTGAAGTTGGGATGACACGTACACGTCACATATGACCCATGGATTGTTTTCCAAATGTTTCAATAGAATCCTAATGTGTTTAATTGGTTTTCCATATGTGAGTTGTTGCCTTCACTTAAAATGTTTTCCATTTCAAATAAATCTGAGACACTTTGAGTGGTGTCTGCCACACCTAGCCTTGGATTGTGGTAGGTTTTACTCATACACGAAAACAATTACTCATGGAACGTTTTCATAAAGTTTCAATTGATTCTTAATGTGTTTGGTCTGTTTTTCGTATGTCAGTTGTGGTTTTCACTTAAAATGTTGTCCATTTTAAACATTAGAGAGATAGTTCAAGTGGTGCCTACCACACCACAACTTAGATAGAGGCTGGGTTGACTTGTACACGTCACATATGAGTCATGGAACATTTTCCTAATGATTCAACGGATTTTGAATGCGTTTGGTTGGTTTTCCGTATGTCTTTTGTTGTTTTCACTTAAAATGATGTCCTTTTAAAACAAAAGAGAGGTACATTTAGAGGTTCCGGCCACACCGGGCCTTGGATTGAGGAGGGGTTGAATCATAAACATCACATATGACTCATTGATTGTTGTTCTAATGTATCAATGCAATATGACAGCATTTGGTCGGTTTTTCGTATGCTAGTTGTTATTTTCACCTAAAATGTTGTCCATTTAAAATAAACCTGAGACACTTTGAGTGGTGTTGGCCACACCAGACCTCGGATTGAGGTGAGTTTGACATTCACACATCATATATGACCCATGGATCGTTTTCCTAATTTTTCAATGGAATCCTAATGCATTAGGTCAGTTTTCCGTATGATAGTTGTTGATTTCAAATAAAATGGTGTCCATTTCAAATAAACCTGAAACACTTTGAGTTGTCCTAGCCACACAGGGCCTCAGATTGAGGTGGGGTTGACTAGTACACGTCGAAAATGACCCAAGGATAATTTTCCAACGGTATCAACACAATCTGAATGTGTTTTGTTGGTTTTCTATTTGTTAGTTGTACTTTTCACTTAAAATGTATTCAATTTCAAACATAAGTGAGACACTTTGAATGGTGCCAGCCCCACCGCGCCTCGGATTGGGGTGGGGTTGACTCGTACATGTCAAATATGACCCATGGATTTTTGTGCTAATGTATCAACAGAATCAGAATCCGTTTGTTTGGTTTTCCATATCTACTTAAAATGTTGTCCATTTTAAACATAAGAGAGACACATAGAGTGATCCTGACCAAACTGTGACTCGGATTGAGCCGGGGTTCACTCGTATACGTCACATATGACCCACGAATAATTTTTATAAAGTATAAATGGAATCTGAATGCGTTTGGTTGGTTTTCTATATGCCAGTTGTTCTTTTCACTTAAAATCCCATCCATTTAAAACAAAAGCAACACAGTTAGAGTGCTACCGGTCACACCATGCCTCAGATTTAGATGGGGTTGACTCATACACATCACAAATGACCTAGGGATCATTTTCCTAAAGTATCAACACAATACAAATGCGTTTGGTTGGTTTTCCGTATGCCAATTGTTATTTTCACTTAAAATGTTATCTATTTCAAATAATCCTTAGACATTTTGAGTGGTGCCAGCCACACCTAAGGCATGGTATTACCATCTTGCAAAACAGAGATGTCCTTGATTTATCTTCAAGGAACCAATATCACTCATGAGTAAATGAAACCATCCTGGTGCCCCTCACCTAGAAACCAAGGCATACATCCAGGAATTTCATGTCTAAATTCCCTGAGCATGACGAGTCTATCCATGAGTCCTTAACATGTAACCCATGTCTTATCCTAACGATTGACAAGTAAACCAAATCAAACAAGGCATAATTCACATAACATGGAGAATGTACAACACGACTTTGTATTCAAATTAAAGCATATCATCCCATGCATTTGATGATCATGAACTAATAAGCTTACCATGACATTCATATAATTCAATAAATACATAAATGGAATATTCCTAAATAACATTGAATTATCCGAGAAACAATAAAAGGCATGAGAAATCAAGGAGGAGGTTGGGGAGGCTGTAGAGACCCGAATCTTGACGTACATGGACATTACATTACTTTTGAGGAATACTTAGTACATAACAAACACACACAAACAAGGATCGTAATAGTTTAGTGTCTTTGGAAACTCGGAATATAATCTTCTAATCGTGGTGAAAGATCTTCAACATCTCCCATAAAGATCTTCCTTTTTTTTACCTAAAAACTATCTTTATATCATGGGGAAAAGAAAACATAAAAGGGTGATCTCAAATGCTCAGTAAGGGTAAACAAAAGAAATATCAATCACATCATATTCATAAGAACATATCATTTTTTAAATCTTAACCTGCAAAAGAGAGCATAATTTCATAACATGGGATAAATCATAGTAGTGAAATGAAATCCCAATAATCATAACTTAAAACATGAAACTTTGTGGCATACACAAATAATCATAGAAAATCATATCTTATTAGTCAAGAATCATTTCCAAGACTATCTTAGTGGACAAAGTCCATTTCTAAACTGATTCACCCTCATTTCAGTCCTGTTTCACTGAACCGATAATCTACCATTCCAGCCATTTCTATCTCATGAGATATAAAATCATTACCCAATGCATTGGAGGGAGATAAAGGTCCCACCCATCTCATAATTAAATCATTCTTTCATGTGCCACAAAATCATAAATCATACACCATAGCATAACCCATGAAATAAAATGGGATTCTTAAACATTATTCCATCATAACATAATCCATAAACAATTGATATCATTTCATCATAAGAAAATTGAAACCATTTAAATAATAGAGACATTTTACTTGAAACATACACATATGAAATAATGTCATCTTAGATGGAAAATAGTTTTGACAGAACACTTGAAATGAATTCTTGAGGAAAATATCCTTTCTTCTTTAAAATCATATTCTTTTCAAAAAATTCCATGAAATTTTAAAAGATAAGGGTTTTGTTGAAAATAATAATGCAATATTGTAGAGAAAGATTCTTGAAAATGAGGCGTTATGAAACCGTTAAAATTCATTCATGCAGTATAAGTTAAAAATAACATTCTACTCATACTTTTGTCCGAAAAGTCAAAAAGTACCTTATATGGTAACAAAAGGAAAGATTCCATTCATATAATGTGGTAAAAAGTAAATAAAGGGTAAAAATGAACTTAAACATCCATGGAAGAATGGTAAACGTTTTATGAAAGCATTTTTATAAAACATGGTCATCGATGAAAAACTTAACCCCAGTAAATACTTACGTATAAGCAATCTCGGATAAAAATGAGATTGTGATATTTCCCTTACGTTAGGTCCGATTTGCTTCGTAAGTGTCCTAACCTCCTGTATAATGATTTAAATGATGTCATTGACTTATTACATAATCATATTAATTGTTATGATATCATATATGGTTCACTTATGACTTTATATTATCCATTCTTTTGTAAATTCCATGTTAAAGAGCGTTTTGGGTAAAATTGTTTCATTTGTCATCCGTGTTTTGACTTGTAATTATTCATATGATTACTTAGATCATGATTACTTAATTCCAGAATATAAAACATGATTTATATATAATATATATTCATAATATACATATATATAATAAATCGGAAAATGGAATGAAATACACCGTTCATGGAGACGGTATGTCGTACATACGCATGAATGTTGTTTTCGTTTCCTTATTGAGTTGAATGGAATTAAGTAGATGACATACATATATATAAAAATAAATCCAGTATCATTATTATGTCATATATTTCATGATTACTTATTATATATACTTTATAATCATTCATGAATGGTTAAAGTATAGAATGAATCTCATCGCGTCGTGGAGACGGTAGTCCGTACGTACGCACGAGCGAGGATATCGTTATCATGATCGTTGGACTGTATTGGAGTGTATGTATACTATTTAAGAATAAATATCACATTAAATTAATCATATATATTTATTATTTACACCATTATACCCATCCATGTAAGGTGGTGGTGGAAAATAGATTTCACCATGGCGTGGAGACGGTATTCCGAACGTACGCACGCGCGGTGATTTCATTTTCCGTAGGATGGATAGATGGTGAAATATGGTTTTTTAATTATTATAATAACATATCAGTATATGAGTAATACTTATGTTATTACTTCATAATGAAACAACCTAATAATAAGAAGTGGAAGAATAAATAAAATTGAAAGAATCGGTAACAAACATTACCTCTTCTTTGAAGCGCCTCTTTGAGATCTCCTTTTAGGGCACTAAAATTGGTCATTGAGGAAGACCAGAAACTCTAGGATGTTTCTAGGGAAGTTTAGAAGAGAATTTGTCAGGGCTTGGCTGAGCTTTAAGGCTCAAAGTGTTGTGAGGAAGAGAGGGAGGGGGTGCCCTTTTATAAGGGATGAGAGGGGCACCTTTGGAATAACAAAAAAAATTTATTATAAAGCCAAATTCGATTTTGAATAGCTCCAAATTGATTTAGTTCGAAGCTAAGGTGGGTATGGGTCTAAATCCTTTCATAAAATGAATTTATACAAGTTTAGGTTCCTATTTTAACCTTATCATTTATATTTAACTTTAAGTTAGATAATTTTACTTTTACCGTGTCTTCTTGTTTTCTTACACTATATGGTTAATAAACTTACTATATCAAGACAAACGAACCCAAAGTTTTTTATAATTAAAATATATAACCTCATATAAGTTATTTTTCCGAACCTTAGATTTCTAGGAGCAAAATAACAATTAATAATATAATATTTGTTTTAAAAACAATTTTATGTCAATTTTGACACTATTTAGTAAATGATTTTTGTAAAAATCATAACAGAATGATTAGTTAGAAAAAAGTTAATAAAATCAATACTAAAATGTCATATTAACCTAGAAAATTAGTTTAATTCACAAAAAGTCTTAAATTACATTTATTTGGATATTTATAACATCAATTATGTCAATATTTCATTAATAAGACAATTACTACATCATCTTTGTGTCATAATAAATGATAATTATTTAATCCTTAAAAATTCTAAATAAATTTCTATGATGTAGATAATTGTATTAGATTTCTGGAGATTATTCATTTTCGAAGTTTCATGAAGTTTATCACTAAATTAAAATTATTATACTTATAATATTTAGGAAAGTGACATGTTGTCACATTCTTTGGTTTTAATAATAATTAACTTATTTTCATTGCAAAAAGTCCATTAAATGAATCTAATCCGACCCTTAGGTGATATGGGTCGACTTTTAGTCATCCAATAAGATTTTTACATGTGTTAGGGTAATTTTATAATATTATATTTACACTTAATTACCCGATTTACCTTTAACTATGGTAAATAAAATTTACCGTAGTTATTATTCATAATTCCCAAAAATAAAACGTAGCTTATTAACATAATTTGGATACACTGATTCCAAATATGGAATCCATTTTTCCAAATTCAACACACAAAATTTGCAGAAATTAAATTACAATTAATCCTGTTGTCGAAAGAAAACAGGTTTTTCTTTAAAACATTGCAAAAGATTGAATTGATTTATCCTACGAATTCAAGGTAGAATAAATGCTATTGACATACATTATATTACATGGTAAAAATATATTATATTTATACTTTAAAAACATTCAATATTATAATTTAACCATATACATTACTGCGATGAAAAAAGTTGTTTTTAATTAAAATATAGCGTGTTTTTACTATTTATCAAAATATGAAAGTTACCAGAATAATATGAAAAATTTATCCAAAGTGATTTTTTGTTTCATGATTCCAAAGAAGAATTTTATTTCTTCAAATTGAACTTATAAACATGTCAAAACTAGTTTTAAACTGGGTGCACCAGCAAAAGGCGGCAAAACTGCATTTTTTGAAAAATACTTATTTTACCCGAAAAATTTATTTTGTTATTATACCATGTTTTTGAAAATATGTAAGATGAATAATAATGTTATAAGATTCAAAATTTAGTTAATACTATTCATAACGGCTAGTTCATAATAATATTATAGTAGTATATCGTTGTTTAGTAGAACCTTGTATTGCGTATAACACACGCTATCGAGGATGGTCACGATTGCGTGTAATGCAAGCCAAGTCAGGGTTGCATGCTGTGCAAGAATCCTTCATTGTTTCATATATCATAATCAAACCATATTTCATTTATACATTGAATATATATATATATATACTCAATGTTGCATAGAATAACTATTATAAAAAATGTGTGTAACACGATCCAAGAATAGTGTTGCGTATACTGCAAGCTAATACGGTGTTGCGTATAGCGCAAGGTAATCTTGGGGTAGCATACAACAGAAGACATTAATGAAATTAAAAGAATATTTTTCATAAAATCTAGGGGTGTTATATTCTACCCCCCTTAAAATGAATTTCACCCTCAAAATTCGTCGGGGTTATAAATGGTTTACTATTTGAAAGTTTCTTTAATAGAAACCCACATCGTAAAAAGGAATACCAAAACCTATCTTTAAAAACAAATGAATGAAACGTAACGGTTACCCAAATAAACTAATCACTGGGTTTCCACATTGGTGGAAATATGAATATGGAAGAGAAATCTAACCATCATGTTCTGATGGAGAGTGGTAGAGAACATGGCTATAGAAAAGCCAGCAATCACAAAGCCATAAATTTGTGATGATCTAAGGTACCATCTGATTCATCAGATATAAGAGCAGTAGGAAAACATTTTTGGTTTTCGAGATCATTTCCCTAATGTTGATGAAATTGGAATTAGATGAAATACTTTAGTGATTTCGGTATAGTCTCACCGTTTGTCATTCTTCGGACAATTTCCACTTCATCTCTTAAAGAAATGAAGTTTAATTTTTCATTCGTGATGTGTTAGCATATCATGTGATGGAATTATGGGTCATTTCATCTGTCTCAAATAAAAGGTTAGAAAAGTTATCAAAAAATACATAAGTCCATCTATAGTGAGATTAATCATATATAGTTCATAAAATGAACTTATACTTCATATATCATACTACTTAATAAAATAAAACTAGTTTCTAATAACCAGGGACTTCCTGTAGGTCAGTGGTAGGCAATAAAGGCCAGTCCCACTTAGGTTGTGGGTTCGATACCCATAGCCTTGTCCGACGCGATGGGCTGTCACCCGTCCGGCAGGTTGTTCTTTTTCTAAAGCTATATTACTATAACATCCCATAGACAATATCAAAAAAAGATTTATCCTTAAACAATACTAACTTATGTCCA
Organism: Viscum album; assembly: GCA_963277665.1. Classification (NCBI taxonomy): domain Eukaryota; kingdom Viridiplantae; phylum Streptophyta; class Magnoliopsida; order Santalales; family Viscaceae; genus Viscum; species Viscum album. The sequence goes on from OY728152.1 coordinate 2,095,284,497, forward strand.
ACATAATCCATTCTAATCTTTAGGCTTATCTAAAATACTTCGGTCCAATATCATAGTATAATGTAAATGATCACATGAATTCCATCATTTATCCCCCATATATCATAATATATATCTTGTTGGTCAAATTACAAACATTTGAATACCTTAATCATGTATTCTCTTGAAGAATGAAAACCCATTGAACATTAGTGAAAACATGAATGCAGTAAAAAGTTAACTCTTTCCACATACCAAAATCCAAAAATTCTATATTCTCAAACCATGATATAACCTTCTCCTTATATCAGTCATAAGCTCATGAATACTATCAAACATTTAATTTTCTCCTTATCCCTTCATTATGCGCATATCATCTACATTCCAAAAATATCTGAATAACCATTCATGGATACTGGTACCATTAATCATAAACTTTCAAAACTCAAGGAAAGGCAACAGTGTAACAATACTTAGATGTCTCTTTATTCCATAGTACCATGAGATTACTTATACAACATTACACATTATAAACATGTAATCATTCCACTACATTCTTAAACCATTGACCGAGCTTCAACAATTCTTTCATCTCACATATCATTTGCAGTCTCTTCATCATCATCAACATAAATACTACCCATATGACCATAATGATTCTCTTCATGAGACTTTCCCTTAGGGCATTGGTTTGCATAATGCACGTACATTCCACATTTAAAACATTTAACCATTGTTGATGTCGTAGCAATACCATTATCCTCATCCCTGGTGTTAACTGAACCTTTTCCTTTGCACTTACTAGCTTTGTGTCCTTCTTTTCCACACCCAAAGCATCTTCTAGTTCCTTTGAAACATTCTCTTTGAGGCCTCTTCCCACATGATTTACATAGGGGAAATTCAACTTTCTTTCCTCTATGATCATCATGAAACTCCATCTTTCTCTTATTAGCCGAGTTAGGAAACATAAAAAATTTTACTTTATTGATCATATTATGAGATTTCTGATTCGGCATAATAATGATGTTTGGACTTCCAAATCCCATTTTATTTGGTTGCTCATGAAGAATATCATTCCATTGTCCATCATATCCTCCATTATCGTGAATCATCTTGTTTCCAGTCATTTTCTAAAACCCAAAATGAATAGTGTGAGAGGAAAAAATCATAATAAAGGAGGAGTAACTTCAATATCTAACATATTTGGTTTAATTTAATATCATTACCACAGTTCTAGGACTATATCCTATACATATACTTATCCTTAGGGACATCCCTAGACATACCTTAGAAATATCTCTAGGAATCTTACTAAAGTTTTCGCATCCTAGTTTCCAATGGTTGACTAAACTTGTCCTCTGATACCAACTGTAGAGACCTGAATCTTGACGTACATGGACATTACATTACTTTTGTGGAATACTTAGTATATAACAAAAACACACAAACAAGGATCATAATATTTTAGTGTCTTTGGAAACTCGGAATATAATCTTCTAATCGTAGTGAAAGATCTTCAACATCTCCCATAAAGAACTTCCTTTTTTTACCTAAAACCTTTCTTTATATCCTGGGGAAAAGAAAACATAAAAGGTTGAGCTCAAATTCTAGTAAGGGTAAACAAAAGAAATATCAATCACATCATATTCATAAGAACATGACATTTTGGAAATCTTAACCTGCCAAAGAGAGCATAATTTCATAACATTGGATAAATCATAGTAGTGAAATGAAATCCCAATAATCATAACGTAAAACAGGAAACTTTGTGGCATACACACACAATCATAGATAATCATATCTTATTAGTCAAGACTCATTTCCAAGACTATCTTAGTGGAAAAAGTCCATTTCTGAACCGAGTCACCCTCATTTCAGTCTTGTTTCACTGAACCGGTATAACCTACCGTTCCAGCCATGTCTATCTAATGAGATATAAAGTAATTACCTAATGCATTGGAGGGAGATATAGGTCCCACCCATCTCATAATGAAAACATTTTTCGTGTGCCACAAAATCATAAATCATACATCATAGCCTAACCCTTGAAATAAAATGGGATTCTTAAACATCATGCCATCATAACATAATCTATAAACTATTGATATCATTTCATCATAAGAAAATTGAAACCATTTAAATCATAGAGACATTTTACTTGAAACATACACATATGAAATAATGTCATCTTAGATGGAAAATAGTTTTGACAAAACACTTGAAATGAATTCTTGAGGAAAATATTCTTTCTTCTTTAAAATCATTTTCTTTTCACAAAATTCAATGAAATTTTAAATGATAAGGGTTTTGTTGAAAATAATCCTGCAATCTTTTATAGGAATTTTCTTAAAAATGAGGAATTAAGAAACCGTAAAAATCCATTCATGCCGTATAAGTTAAAAATAACATTCTCCTCATACTTTTGTCGGAAAAGTCATAAAGTACCTTATATGGTAACAAAAGGAAAGATTCCATTCATATAATGTGGTAAAAAGTCAATAAAGGGTAAAAATGACTTTAAACATCCATGTATTAATGGTAAACATTTTATGAAATCATTTTTAGAAAACATGGTCATGGATGATAAATGTAACCCCAGTAAATACTTACATATAAGAAATCTCGGATAAAAATGAGATTGTGATATTTCCCTTACCTTAGGTCCAATTTGCTTCGTAAGTGTCCGAAACTCCTGTATAATGATTTAAATAATGCCATTGACTTATTAAAAAATCATATTAATTGTTATGATATCATATATGGTTCACTTATGACTTTATATTACCCGTTCTTTTGTAAATTCCATGTTAAAAAGCGTTTTGGGTAAAATTGTTTCATTTGTCGTCCGTGTTTTTGATTTGTAATTATTCATATGATTAATTAGATCATGATTAAATAATTCCAGAATATAAAACATGATTTATATATTATATATATTCAGAATATACATATATAAAATAAATTATAAAATGGAAGGAAATACACCGTTCATTGAGATGGTAGGCCGTACGTACGCATGAACGCTGTTTTCGTTTCCTTATTGAGTTGAATGGAATTAAGTAGATGACATACATATATATACACATAAATACAGTATCATTATTATTTCATATATTTCATGATTTCTTATTATATATACTTTAAAATCATTCATGAATGGTTAAAGTGTAGAATGAATCTCATCGCGTCGTGGAGACGGTAGTCCGTATGTACGCACGAGAAATGATATTGTTCTCATGATCGGGGGACTGTATTGGAGTGTATGTATACTATTTCAGAATAAATATAACTTTAAATTAATCATATATAGTTATTATTTACACCATTATACCCATCCAAGTAAGGTGGTGGAGGAAAATAGATTTCACCACGGCATGGAGACGGTATTCCGTACGTACGCACGCGCGGTGACTTCGTTTTCCGTAGGATGGATAGATGGTGAAATAGGGTTGTTTCATACTTATAATAACATATCAGTATATGATTGATACTGATGTTATTACTTCATAATGAAACAACCTATGAAGAATAAGTGGAAGAATAAATAATGTTGAAAGAATCAGTAACGGACATTACCTCTTCTTTGAAGCGCCTCTTTGAGATCTCCTTTTAGGGAACTAAAATTGGTCTTTGAGGAAGACCAGAAACTCTAGGATGTTTCTAGGAAAGTGTATAAGAGAATTTGGCAGGTTTTTTCTGAGCTTTAAGGCTCAAAGTGTTGTGAGGAAGATAGGGAGGGGGTTCCCTTTTATAAGGGAGGAGAGGGGCACCTTTGGAATAACTAAAAATATTATTTTATTATAAAGACAAATTCGGTTTTAAATAGATCCAAATTGATTTATTTCAAATATAAGGTGGGGTGGGTAGAAACATTTCATTCAATTGAATTTAGACAAGTTTAGGGTCCTATTTTAACCTTATCATTTATATTTAACTTTATGTTAGATAATTTTACTTTTACCGTGTCTTCTTGTTTTCTTACACTATAAGGTTAGTAAACTTACTATATCAAGCCAAAGGAACCCCAAGTTGTTTATTATTAATATATATAACTTTATCTAAGTTATTTGGCCGAACCTTAGATTTTTAGTAATAAAAGAACAATTATTAATATAATATTTAAAAAAAAAAATTTATGTCAATTTTGACACTATTTAGTAAATGATTTTTGTGAAACTCATAACAGAATGATTAGTTCAAACAAAGTTAATTAAATCAATACTAACATGTCATAGGAACCTATAAAATTAGTGTAATTCATAAAAAGTCTTAAATTACATTTATTTGGGTATTTATAACATCAATTATGTCAATATGTCATTAATAAAAAAATTACTGCATCATCATTGTGTCATAATAAATGATAATTATTTAATCCCTAAAAATTATAAATAAATTCCTATGATGTAGATAATTTTATTAGAATTCTGGATACTATTCATGTTTGATGTTTCATGAAGTGTATCACTAAATTAAAATTATTATACCTATAAGATTTAAGAAAGTGACATGTTGTCACATTCTTTGGTTTTAATAATAATTTACTTATTTTCATATAAAAAAGTCCATTAAATAAATCTAATCCAACCCTTAGGTGATATGGGTCGACTTTTAGTCATCCAATAGGATTTTTACATGTGTTAGGGTAATTTTATAATATTATATTTACCCTTAATTGCCCGATTTACCTTTAACTATGGTAAATAAAATTTACCGTAGTTATTATTCATAATTCCCAAAAATAAAAAGTAGCTTATTAACATAATTTATATCCACCGATTCCAAATATGGAATCCATTTTTCCAAATTCAATACACAAATGTTTCAGAAATTAAATTAAAATTAATCTCATTGTCGAAAGAAAACATGTTTTTCTTTAAAACATTGCAAAAGATTGAATTGATTTATCCTACGAATTCAAGGTAGAATAAATGATAATGACATACATTATATAACATGATGAAAATATATTCTATTTTTACTTTAAAACCATTCAATATTATAATTTATCCATATAAATTACTGCGATGAAAAAAGTTGTTCTTAATTAAAATATAGCGTGTTTTTTCTATTCATCAAAATATGAAAGTTACCAGAATAATATGAAAAATTTATCGAAAGTAATTTTTTTATTTCATGATTCCAAAGAAGAATTCTAATTTTTTAAATTAAACTTATAAACATGTCAAAAACTAGATTTAAAGTGGGTGCACCATTAAAAGGCAGCAAAACTGCATTTTTTGAAAAATACTTATTTTACCCGAAAAATTTATTTTGTTCTTATACCATGTTTTAGAAAATGTGTAAGATGAATAATAATGTTATAAGATTCAAAATATAGTTAATAATACTCATAAAGGCTAGTTCATAATAATATTATAGTAATATATCATTGTTTAGTAAAACCTGGTATTGCGTACAACACACGCTATCGAGGAAGGTCGTGATTACGTGTAATTCAAGCCAAGTCAGGGTTGCATGTTGTGCAAGAATCCTTTGTTGTTTCGTATATCACAATCCAACCATATTTTATTTATACATTGAATATATATACATATATATATATATATATGCTCAATGTTTCATAGAATAACTATTATCCAAATTTTGTGTAACACGATCCAAGAATAGTGTTGCGTATACTGGAAGCTAATACGGTGTTGCGTATAGCGCAAAGTAATCTTGGTGTAGCATACAACACAAGACATTAATGAAATTAAAAGAATATTTTTCATAAAATCTTGGGGTGTTACAGAGGCTGTCTGGTGGTCCATGGAGGAGGGTGGGGGGCTGTCTGAGGGGGTTGTCTAGGGGGCTGTCTGGGGTCTAGGGAGGAGGGTGGGGGGGGGATGTCCGAGGGGCTATCCAGTGGGTTGTCCGGGGACCATGGAGGAGGGTGTGTGTGTGGGGGGGGTCTATGCGGAGGGCTGTCCGGGTGTTGTTCGAGGCGTTGTTCGGTGTCCAAGGAAAATGGTGGGGGGGGGGCTCTCCGGGGGCTATCCAGGGTGTGTATGGGGGTCTGTCCAGGGACCAATAAGGAGGGTGGGGGGCTGTCTGGGGGGTAGTCCGGTGTGCTGTCCAGGGGCTGTCCAGGGTCCAAGGAGGATGGTGGGGTGTTGTACAGGGTCCAGGAAGGAGGGGCGGTCCAAGGAGTTCCCGAACACACAAAACTCTACAAACAAGATCAAGATACACCGCAACCACTAAAAGACCTCAACATCCATGAAAACAGACAATATACAAAAATAACTCAACTCCAATACTATACTACGAGTCAAGATAAAACCAACAAATAGAATATATTAAACATCAAATCTCTATAATATTAGTCAGAAATGTAATAGATCAATTTGTCCTACATCACCATAACTATCATCACCATCATCATCACCCTTGTCCACGTCATCTCCCTCCTCAACACACTCCTCCTCTCCCTCCTCCTCGCCATCGCCATCCGCCTCACCCTCGTCCTCTCCCTCCTCTTCTACAGTAGACTCCTCACCATCATCATCGTTAGGATGTACATCCTCTTGACTTCCACTAGAACTGTCACCTGGTGCACCATATATAGAATGTATCAAGAATATAAATTCATCAAAATCTGGGATGGCCTTTGGTGGAAGTGTTGGACGTAGAACATCAATAAATATCATAAATGCATTGTTTCCCTATCAGACTGTTCGACCGTCTCTATGAAACTTTTTTCAGCATGTTCTTCTTGTGCCCGAGCTTCCTTCTACTCGATTGAATTACAACTCGTAACTGAGGAGGGCGAATACCTTTTCAGGGCTATCATAGGTCTGCAACATACTCTACTAGGATGCTTGTCTCCCAATACTTGTTGTATGTGAGAAGTTGGCCCAAAATTGTCTGGTTCATGGGCCTCGAGGTCCTCTAAAAAAGCCTATTAAAAATATAAAAATATTATTAAGTTAAAAAATAGATATTAAAATATAAAATAAAAAGATTAAAACATACAATCTGCTGCTGAGTCGGTTCGATGACGCCACTTCAATCCTTTTTCTGTCTACTCGAGCAAAACCATTTTGCTTGATGCACATGTCATTCAATTTTCTTTATTTTCCACTACAATGACATTGAAAACTAAAGTTATATAAAAACATTAGAAAACAATTAAATAATTTAGGAAACAAAAGAATGTGTAAGTCATAAAGAAAACTTATAAACAATTTTCATACCTTCTTCCTCTCATGATTTGGAATCGTATTACGTCCCAGTCTGTGGAGGTATTTTTTTGCATCAATGTTTTTTTTTATTTTTTCTAGATGATTCTTAAATAAAATTCTATAATGGAAAATATAGTATTAATGAAAAACATGAAAGTTATTATTTAAATACATCAAATGTAATTAATATTTTAAACTGGGTAGTCATCTAATGAGTAATCATTTGACGATACTTCTCTATAGGACAATCATCCACGACTGGTACAGCCTCTAACTCAGTGCCAACTCTAGCACACAATCCAATATACAACTCATGATTGTAGGCTCTCCAAATCTCACCTAAATCCTTTCGAAATTCCGATCGTGCACCATCACCATCATAAAATTTAAATTGAAGTTGACATCAAAATATTAATTTATATAAATACAAAAATAATTCATCGAATTAAATACAACAAATTTTTTTTACCCATATCTCTGCCCAAGCTCTATCATTGTCCTCTTGTGGAAAATGTCTCCATGATAGTGGGCTGATGGGGATGATGTCAGTGTATTTGGAAAGTGTCGCAAAAAACACTGACATTGTTGCCCTGTTTTGTCAAACATTTGGTTGTCTTCATTGTAATCCACTATAACCTGTGAGAGGTGGTTCCACACCACACGAATATGTGTACGCCCCCTCCTCCTCATGTTAGTATATGTATCTGTCATTAAAGAAAAATAAATATTCTATCAGAACATGTTATAATGAAAATAAATATTACTATAAATATTTGATAGTGTTCTATAAATATACCTGAACCAGTCTGATGGTTGAGCACCACTAGATCCACAATAACTAATGGAACACCTTGTGGTGGAACAGGAGTCGAAGAAGATGGAATATAGATGCTCAGAGAGATAGAAGTAGAAAAAAAATATGGCACAACTGTATTACTAGATTCTGGCTGGGGAGTGGGAATCATCATGGGATATGAAAAATATGGGTCAGAAGATGAAAAAGGTGGCGAAAGCATGGGAGGCCTAAATATCCCTTTTGTCCCTAACGACACATCATTATCAGAATGTGGGAAGGATGACATGTCAGTGGGAGGGGTAAGTTCTAGTCAGGTACGCGATGCTACCCATCCACCTTTGGTACAAACACTCCTCGTACCACCGGCCAGTGTACTAGGACCAGTACTAGGATCCTCGTCAAATAACTGTCGACGTATAGGTGGATCCTAAAAAAATGTTTACAAAAAAAAATCACATGACATTATATATTCTTTAAATATATATATTTGATATAATTCACTCACTACAGGCACTAATGTTGGACCTCCCATATGCATCATTCGGCGAGTGTTCTCTATAATTTGTTTCCTTCGATACTCCTCAATTGGTTGCATTTTCTTCTTTTGAAAACAAATATGTAATTAATTAGAAAAGGGAAAGTAATGTGTTACCAAAAATACTGAATATATTAGGGAATATGGGGATTCATTGGTAATTTAGCAATCAATTTTTTAGAAGAGCATGAATAGATTTAATAAATCCTCCAAGTTGTAATGTTCACCATGATAGAAATATTGTTTGACTAGGTTTGAATACAGTTGAATTCCAAATTAAAAAATGTAATTCAAATAAAACTACAACCAATAAACATTGAAAATTCATATAACAGTCAATTCAGATAAAACTTATTTGTGATCAATACTAAATCCATTTGAATATTACCAACATTAACAACCAAACTCATGGTAAACCAAAACAATTGAGAACATGGATGAATGATTCTATATATTTTCAACCACAACATCAAGCCCACAATCAACTCTAAAAATTGAGCTATTGGAGTCATCAAGAGAAATAAATGGATTGGTTCCAATGGATCTTGGTACAGTGTCAATTCCATAATAACCATCATCAAAAATATGTCTTCGAATTACTTCAACAATGACACAGAAATCAGGTCGAAGTTGGTCTTTGACATAAAAAACATGTTTAGCCATTGATGCCAACACATATGGTTCTTCGGTAGCAAGAGTGTGAGTCATATTAACAACTTTAAATCCACAATCATTAATAAATTTTCTCTGTCCCGTCATCGAATCAAACCAATGGAATTTCATCATTGCGACTCGTCCATGAGAGTAATAGTCCAATATTATTATTTTCTCAACTACTCTATAATAACCCATATTTTCAAATCACGGCCTACTATCTAATGAACTGGAATAACAATCTATTGTGGTAGTAACCATAATACCATCATGTTGTGTTCTCATGTTCTTTTCTCATTCAGTGACAATAAATATGTACCCATTGATGACAATTTATTTACAGTAATGAACCACGGTATTAGGACCAAAATCCAGAGCACTTATTTCCTCATAGACAGAGTCAGTATACAAACTCAATACCTGTAATATAGATAACTATTAAACTTAATTAAAAAATGATATAATTCTTTTAAACAATAATATTTTTAACTTCAATTTTAACCAAGCAGAAAACTCTTTTCTATGCAAAGTCTGCCTCCTTCTCAAAGATAAAGAACGATGCTTTCTATATATCATTTTTTATGTTCCCTATAGATAAAAAATACTAATAGTTTAATAGATATATATGTAAGATATACATATTCAATTTAGTTACCTAATATAGTCATTGAACAAATCAATGTTGATCAAAACTGTGCGATGTGCCATCTCCCGCTCTTCATGGATTAATGTATTCAATATATATGATCCAATAATTCCTCGTGTTTGAGGAAGTGATGGATAAATGTGTTCAATTTTCTCATACTATTCTTCTTAATTTCTCATTTCTATGTTCATTCTTGTAGTAAGATCATAAAAATACATTGAGCAGAAATCTATACATTATTGATCCATGTAACGGTTCATGATAGAAACATTGGGATGACTCATGTTTCGGACATAATACTTTAATGTGTACATATTTCATTCAGTTGGATAAATCCAACAAAATGAAACAGGTCCTCCAAGAAGTATTTCAGTGAGAATATCGACAGTCAGATGTAGCATGCATGTGAAAAATGATGGAGGAAATATTTTCTCCAACTCACACAAAATTAACGGGGCATCTATCAAAATTTTTTGCAAGAAAGACTTGTACAACTTATTAGCACAATGATCTCTAAACAAATGGAAAAACCAATTAATAGTCACCCATACATTATTGGACAAAAGTTGACAGATTTATATTGGAAGCAACTAATGTAGTAGAACGTGATAATCATGAGTCTTCAAAGATTTTAGCTTCAACTCTCTTATGTTGAACCATTTAGATATGTTGTTTGAATAGCTATCAGGAACTCTAATAGTCTCTAATACTTCTATAAATTGTTTTTCATAGGTTTCATCACATAAGAAGCACATGGAAGTTTCCATTTATTTTCACTAATACGCACAGGTGGCAATTTTGGTCAGATGCCCCAATCCACCAAGTCACGCCGAGATCGTAAATCATCTATAGTATTCCCTTTGACATTTAGAAGAACCAAAAGCAACATTTTTCATATATTATTTTCAATATGAATTATGTTTATGAAATGACGTAACAAATTGGTTGACCAATAAAGAAAATAAAAAAAGATACTCCTCTTCTTCCAATTATAATAGGTTTTACTGGAAACATTATTTCTCATTCCAGATTTCATTTGACCCTTCCCAAATGAAAAACTGAAATCTTTCAATTCATTAAGCACATCAGTTCAAGAAATTCAATGAGTTGGATCATCAGTCTCTATGGTATTATCAAATCTTCAATGATTCATTCTATATGGATGATCCTTTGGCAAGAATCGTCGATGTACCATAAAACTGATAGTACAACAATGTTTCAGTCTTCTGGATCGTGTATTCTTCATAAAAACTAGACATGATAGTTTTCCCTTCATGCTCCATCCATACATCATTGCATAAGCCGGAAAATCTTTGATCATCCCCATAAGCGCAGCACACGTCAGAATCATGTATTCCAAACATTCATCGTATGTGTGCACACCCACATCCCAAAGAAGTTTCAACTCTTTTATTAAAGGTTGCATGTATACATCAATATCATTGTTGGGATTATAAGGACCAGATATGAGTATACTCATGAATGTGAAAGGTTTTTTCATACACAACCATGGGGGAAGATTATAAATGTGTATTAAAACTGGCCATGATCTATGCGAAGTAAGAATCCTCCCAAATGGATTAAAACCATCGCATTGAAGACCCAACCTCACATTATTCATGTCAGCTGCAAAATCAGGATGTCGAGCATCAAATCTCTACCATGAAAATCCATCTGTAGGATGAACTAACACATCATTAGTCTTCATTCTATCAGTATCATTCCATCTTATTTTTATTAATATGTTATCAGACATAAAAAGATTCTAGAGTCTGGGGACCAAAGGAATGTGCGGCATTACTTTATGTGGAATGCGAGATGGAGTTCCATCAGATTTTGACTTCTAGCAGGATGTGCCACATTTTATATAATCATTTCATTCAGGGGTTTCCTCCCAGAATAAATTGCAATATTTCAGGCAAGCATGAATTTTTTTCCATGAAAATCCACGTTCCTCAACTAACTTCTTTTCCATATAGTGGTTTGAGGGAATATCTGCATCATCTGGAAGTAAATCATTCTAGAGGGTAAAAATGTAATCGATTGTTGTATTAGAAATCCCGTACATAGTTTTCCCATGAAACAATCAGATTTAAAATTCCAACTTTTTCATTTTTATCTCATTGTCGATATACAGTAGTCGTGGCAGCATCATTCAATTTTTCACCATATTAATATCATCATTTTCACTAGATGCATTATCTGTCCACATATCAGATTCTTCTTTAGTCAAAATCCTTTCTATTTCATGATGACGAATAAATGGAAACCGATCATCTAACAAATTCTCGATTCCAGTCCTTTCATTTCGACCATTACCAATTTGAGATTTTGTTTTCTCCCCATTGTGATACCAAACAAAGTAGTTTGCTTGAAAACCATTTTTGAATATGTGGTAGCTGACTTCTTCACTGCTCAACCAAGGTCTACCAATACAATTGGATCATGGGCAATGTATGCGACCACTATCTGAAGCATTGTAAAATGAAAAGTCTATAAACCTCTCAAAATTGTTTTGAAAATATCTTGAGATCCAATAAGTTTCATACATCCATCATGTGTCCATTCTATAAAAAGAATTTATTTAAGTCATTTTTTCATAAACAATCCAATAGGATTGAACTTTAATAGAAAAAACATTTAAGTAAACGATAAAGGAAGAAGTCTCTAGTCGATGTAGTGAATTATTAAAATAATGTAAAGAACAAGTACTCAAAAATAAAAATAAAATTTATTTATATTAATTTTCATTAGGTATATAATTAGAACATTCCTTAGGTCCCATTATGTGTTATAGGCATCCCAAATCATCCACTCATGTTCAATAAGTCATTATTGGAACCTCTATGGCCATACCTTTCATCACCCAATTACTTACTCAAGTCAAGTGCACCCCATGAGTGAATAAAATTTAGGCTTTCTACACTAAAATGTTGTTCATGGATTGTAAAAAGATTTAATTTCATAAAGTATTGACAAGAAAGATTATTTTTAAATTTGAGATTAATAATAAAGTATGTCAATGATTACAACATTACTGAATTAAACTTGTGACTTATCAAACTTTTTTATGGATGTCTACACATGCCTGCATGGATAGGTAAAAGCACCCCACCCTCATAAAAGTGATTATTGTCCAAGAAGGACTCATAATATACAACTTACAATTAGAACCATATTTAATTGACCCTAATGTTATATTAGTACAATCATCTTGGGGAAAATGAAATATATGATCCTGGTCAACTGATGAATTCAAAATCTCTAATTCCATATGTTGGACACTATCTAAGCTAAGAAATCATGTGATGAAGGGTATACATCATTCAATTTCTTACATTCTAGTGATAATGAAGTCTTGAATTAATGACTTGAGTTCAATGCTTAAATGAGGGTAGAGGTTGCATAGGCTGTGTAAACAGAATGATTAAATAAGGGTAGAGGATGCATACACTGTGCATGGTGGGGGAGTCTCAACCAATTTAGAAACTAAAATAAATTCCCATCATTGGTATCAATACGAAACATCATTATCAAAAGAAACTCCAAATATAAAAGGACTAAAAACATCAAACATTTCAATAATTCACTATATGAATGGTTTATCCACATGTTTAGCAGTAATTATATGTCTTAATCATGAACCCCCATTACATGTCTCTATTTTCACCAATAAACATAATGTAAATATCTCAAAATATCTTTAAAACAACTCATTAATAGGCTCAAAACGTAAATATAATCTTGAACCAACCAGGGAATCTCTTTCACAAGACATTCTAACACATCATTTATCTGATGTGTTACTAAATACAAAACATAGTCACATAACAAGTGTAACACCCCAGGTAAATAAAGAATATGATATTTTTATATTTATCACCATTTGTGATTAAAATATTTATTTAACTTTAAAGGGGACTCTATGCTCGATGGCGTACCCAATACGCAACAACGAGTTTTGTGGGAATCTAACATTGCACTCTAATAATAAAATAATATTATTTTTAATTATAGTTAATGCCTTGCCATTGTAATGGTGGGAATGAACAGAACTAACTACAAAATTATTATATATGTTTTTCAAATATTTTTACTTTTTACAATAAATTTTAGAGGATTAAAAATGCTAATGAATCCAATTTTATGTGTAAACATTCTTTTTTTTAAAAGGTCGATTAACCGCATATTGATTACAAACATATTTTAAATACAATTTTTGACAATTTTATGTGTTATATTTGACAAAATAAAATTCTTCTTTACAATCGGGGCATCAAAATTTACTTTTTGTATTTTTTTGGAATTTTTCCAATAATGTTCATTTTTAATGAATAGTGAAAAATGTTGTATTTTAATTCAAAACCTCTTTTTAATATAACTTATTTATATGATTTTATTATCTTTTAAATTGGTTTTAAAGCGAAATTAGAATATATTTTTACCATTTAATTCAATAGTGGTCGTTGAAATTAATTTCATCTTGAAATTGGAATTAAACTAGTGTCAATATTTTGATACTCATTGCTTCATAAAAATATTCTATTTTCTCTGACATCGGGAATTAATTATTAAATTAATTAATGTAACTTATTTGTTTTTAATTTTGTAAAATAGAAAACATTTTTGAATTAGTAATATCAGATATTTCTTAGGGTGAATTTTTGGTATTTTTTTGGAAAACTTTAGTTTTTGATGAATAGTGAAACCACTAAGTGTTACATAAAAAACTGATTTTTCGTTTAAATGAAATTTTACAACCTCTTTGTTTTGAATTTCAAAAATACAACATACATGGTTGTCATTAGTATGTAAAATGTGGATCAATGGGATTAAAATAATTTGTGGTGAATAGTAACTTTTATGTTCTTAATCGCGATTAGATGTAATTAATGTAGTTTAAGGTAAAATAATGTTTTAATAATATGAAATGACCTAGAAACATGTCCTACCCTTATGGAATGTGTCATGGCCGACCAAGACAATCCATGGGTAAACTTGGGGACCCCATTAAGCCACTTTTGTTGGAAAATGACATTAATAACTTTTTATTTAAAGATAAAATCAAAATGTCACAAACATGAGTTTTTTTTACTAAAACAATTTTTAAATGAGGTTATACAAGTCAGAATTTTGACTATAAATATTCATTTGAAATCAAAAAAGATTTCCTACATCATGATTTTTTTTTATAATATTTAGACATTAAATAAATTAAATTATTTATGACACCATGATGATGCAGTGATTACCTCATTATTTAATGATTTAAATAAATGAAATGATAATGAAAAATCTAAAACCTACACATGTAAAAAACATATTGGATGTGTGTATTTCGAACCATTATCACCTTATACTCTAAATATACAATTTTTGGACCCTTTTTATCCGTAATTCATTTTATAATAAAGTATCATTTCTTAACTTTCCAAGAGTGCCCCTCCTCTCCTCTTATAAAAGGCCCCCACCTCTACCACCTTACCCACACCTATCAAGCCTTTTGTTCGGCCAAGATCTGCTCTTTTTGTCTCTACACATCCCTATATTATTTCTAGAATCCTCACATTGGTCAGAATTCTTCCTAAGGAAGCCCTTGAGCTCAAATTAAATAGAGTTACCCGATTTTAATGTAATGTCTTCTCTTGTGTTCTTTGGTTTTATTTTTCTTCTCCAACCCCATAAACTATTTTTATTCATTTCTTTTGTAACAAATACAGTATCTTCAAAATAATTGGATGTTTTTATAAGAATCATTCTAGCTACACTTACACACACCTACATCTAATTGTTAAAGAACATATTGTTTCTGTGGATGGCGTATTTCTGTCTCACGAAATGATGACTGTTCAATATTTTTCTAACACCTTAAAAGGTGGCCATTAAGATGTCACTATATTTATATATGATATATAATATGTTTATGTTTTCCTTAAGATTATGTATTTTCCATTTATGTCATACCTTTAAGGATTCCATTATGGGTATACGCGATATCTTCATTTTAGGAAGTGCGGACTACCGCCCCCTCAAAGTGATTTGATTCGTTAATGCCATATGTGGGATGTATAAAGGATGTATTTAAAGTTATTATATATGATTGTATACTGGAATTATAATATACCTTTATATATTTATTATTTATTTCCATTAAAGTATGAGATAGAAATTAAAGTAGCGTTCATTCGTACGTACGGCTTACTAACTCCATGAACGGTGCATTTCATTTCTTATCCCCAAATGTAATATACTATTATAAGTACTTATATATAATGTATATATATGATGTTAGTTACATATAAATGATCAATATAATTCTGGAATTAAAATATACATATCTCATTTAGTTTTAATTCCTTTAATATGACATAGAAATGAAAGTAGCATTCATGCGTATATACAGCTTACCGTCTCAATGAACGGTGCATTTCATTTCATACCTCTAAATGATTATGTAATATTATAAATACATGTATATTATGGATATATATTATATATATTATATACAAATCATTAATATAATTCGGGATATAATGAAACATTGACCACACAAACAACATGTAATTGTAAGAAGTCCAATTTCGACATCAGAACCAAATATCGAGAAAAACGTCTGATATGAACTCACATTATTAACCAATTATTATAACATTATAATATGTTATATTAACTGAATAATAATATTTAAAGTAGGTCCTTAAGAAATTATAAATTGACAAAATTTTATTATTCATGAGATTAAAGAACAATCAAGTCATATCAGACACAAGGTAAGGGTTCCTACCCCTCTCATTTTTTATGTATACTCTTTTCTGTCATTACTTTTAATATAATCTTTCTAATGATTGGGATTTTGTTTTATATTACACTTACAATAAATTTTTATGTTCATATGATGAGAGACACTATTTTCTCTCATCAATCGATTTTGGAAGTTTTGAGTGGCGCCGTTAGGCTGCCGAATTTTCGTAAGGGATCCAACCTCTCTCATTCTTTTTAAGTACTATCTTTTATGTCATTCCTTATAATCTCATCATTATTATGTTTTGGGATTTTCTTTTTTATTCATCATAGTTTAATTTTTTTCATATTATGAGAGACCCAATTTGATCACATAAATCCATTTTGTAAATTTTTAAGTGGCACCGTTAGGCTACCGAGTTTTCAAAATGGATTTTTCATCTCACTTTTATTCCCATGACATTTATGCAACGTTTGACACTATTTACTTTGAATGGTGTATTTAATGCCCATTATTATACACTTTGTGTAGTATAATTTCATTAATGGGTATTTACATCTTCATTGTATGACCCTTCTTCCATGGGGGTGTACGTTTCGAATGTTACCCAACTCGGTAAGGGGACCTTTAACCCTTTTTTAAAAAAAGACTTCTTTTGTTATGTCTTTTAATTCACATACTATTATATTGGGATATGTTCTTATATATCTTTATTTATGTACATTTTATGTCCAAGTGATAAGATACCACTTTCTCTCTCATCAACTCATTTTCTGAATTTTAAAGTGAGGCCGTTAGGCTGTCGGATTTCTGTAAGGGAACTTCATAACCCACTTTCAATTCATTGGGATAAACCTCTACTTCTTGATTTTATTATGCCAAGATTAAGTGTGGAATATATATGTTTTAATTTCCACAAACCTTTGTGTGGATATACAATTTCTACACATAATCATCTCATTGATAAATTCTTACGAACTTGTATGGGAAATCATAACTCAATCTCATTTCATTGAGTTAAATATCTATGTAATTGGTTTTGTTTTTCCAAGATTATGTGTGAATGACCTATGATTGTTTCACACTTAATATCAACTTATATTGGGTGTATTTATATTTCTCACACATAATTATGTGATAGATTCATCCTTAATTTAAGGATACTATCTTTATAATGGATTTTATCTCAATTTACATTTCCATTGAGACTTCATTGTTGCCATGCACCAATTCACTCATATATGGTGTGTATACAGTCCTTTGACATATTATATCATGAATCCCTTTATTCTCATGATATTATAAAGTTCGGAATAAATGTTATTCTGTAATTATTTGTATTCAAGAGTCTCTCATTTTGATAAAAAAATATTTAACAAAAATATCGTTTTAAATGTTTTAAAGATTCATTATTCTAAATCTTTATCTTTAATTTCCATGTTTTCAAAATGGTTTTCAGTATTTATTTATATGGACATTAATGTTTTAAAGTTATAATTCCATTAAAAACCTCAAAGTGGTATGGGACACTTTGATTCAAAAATCTCTTTTAAATGGTTTTTTAAAATGGATTGATTAATTCAATATCATGGAATTACATATTGTGATTGAACTTGAAATGATGTTATTGAAAAGTTTATATTTTCAATATTTTATGTGTAATGATGGTACTTGGTAATTTTACGGGTGATTACGTGATAAACCATATGACGGGTGGTGCTGTGAATACCAGGATGAGTGGTTATGTTATAACCTCCAATTCATTGGGTATGGAAGTCGGCCGTATGGCTATTCCATTAAGTGATATTTTTGGAAGATGACCATATGGTTATTCAATTTAAGTATGTTTATGTCCCAAGTTACCTTTATATGTTATGTGTTCATTATATCGGTTTTATAGTAATCTTTTGGTTACAAAATGGTAATTAATGATATTTTATTCAGTGAAGAGTTTTTAATACTTCCTTAAGGTGAAAGTTATTACTTTGATAAAGTATACATGGTTTACTTGTTGTTTTGAAAAACTAACAGTTTTCATTCTTTGTGTATCCCTTACGGAGATTTTTATGCGCAGCCAAAGTTTTTTTGAAATGTTTTTCACAGGAATTAATGTGGAATAGGGTCAAGAATGGGATCAAGGGAATGTCATGCTATCTAAAACATGGAACTAGACATGTTTCTTATTAAGAGTTTATATTTTATGGAAATTTAGTAGAAGTGACTACTTTGTATTCTTTTGAGATGTAATAGTTATGTCCTAATTATCTAAAACCCTAAACCTGAAAAGATTCTCAAAGTGAATTATTCATTTAATTCGATATTTAGTATGGTTTAAGGCCGAGGCCTTATAGTTGGTATAAGAGGTCGGTTTAGATAACTTTAGAGGTTAGGGTATTCTCTAGGCATAAGTGACATTACCATAATGGTTAGGATTTTAGAAAGAGTCCTAGTTTTAGATAAAGTGAATGAGTAAGTATATCTTAGTGTTTGTCTTCCTCATTAGTACATGATGGTTATGTTGATATACTCACACTGAAATTTTTGTTTTTAGTGAATAGATGGATCTAGTAGGCACCAAAGTGACAATAGGTTTGAAGGAAACTTTGGTGGTTCTCTGATTAAGAGACTGGATGAAATGGGGGATTCAATGAGGAAACTCATGGTTTTTCTAAACCAACTATCAAGGATTCATGATCAACCACTCGTACCTTGGTATGTTCTGTAATGCATGACCAATCCATGTGGAAGTTCAGGTAATAATTATAAAGGTAACCATTAGGGTTTATATGATCCTTACTTTTGAGGTAATTATGGGTTATTATATGTTATGATAGAAAGTGAAAGGCATGAGATAAAGTTGATGTTAAAATATGTTATGGTTATTTTTGAAGATTTTTTCTCATTGTTGGGGAATGTTTTAAGAATTATATAGTTTTGGAAAAAGGACAACACAGAGACCATGTGACAACCTGTTGTGTCGGACAAAGCTGCGAGAATCAAACCCATAACAAAAGTGCAACTTGTATTTATCGCCTACCACTAGACTACGTGAATTTCCTGGTTAGTTGGACTGATTCTTTTTAGTTAGATGATTTTACGAATTAAGAGTAAGATGATTTTGGGTTCTCTATGGAAATTTATTCACCTATAATTGAGGATATGTGATTAGGTTAATTACTTTTCAATATGAGATTTTAAGAGAAACTGATGTTGTTTGGAGATAAATGTTACGATTTAACATGGAAGAATATGTTACTAAATCCTTCAAATATTTTGGTTTCAATCTTATTTTTGTTTACTTTGAAGAATTTTGTGGAAAAATTGTTTATCTAATGGTCCTCATTGAACATTGGGTTTTGTTGGACAAATTTTGGAGATTAAGAATAAATTTTCTTTTTATAAATGGTTATCCTTTTCTGAATTATCTGATCTTGTACTAACCTTTTTGGTTTTTGTTTTGGTTAAAGTCTAAATACATGGGATGTATATATTTCTCTTTTGTGGATTAGGTGATTCTCAAGAAGTTGATTATAGTACTCTTAATGCGAACAAGTCTTCCTAAAAACTCGTCTTTTGGAGAAACTATGAGTTTGATTAAGGAATCTAATAAAAGTTGAAAGTCAACATGATAAGTAATTATGTTTCCTTATGAATAAATTCCTCAATAAAAAGTAACATAAAACAAAAATATTTTCTATTAACATTTACTACTAGGGAATTGAATACCGTTTAACCCATCACAAGTTTGTGATTTCCTTGTGGTTAAATTTCTCCTAAACATGTTTTCTATCACTCTCCATCAGAACATGACCATATGTTTTCTCCTCCATGTCCATGTTTTCCTACATAGAATCCTAGTATGGGTTAACTCTGGTGACCTTTTTACTTCTCTTTCTTTATTTTAAAATGATTGTTTTACCGACTCTTGTTCCGATGTGGGACATTCAAGGATGATTCCGAGCCCAATTTTAAAATTGCAAGGACACAATTCCCAAAATGGGGGAAGGATGTAACAACACATGTAAATAAAGAATATGACATTTTTATATTTATCCCTACTTGTGAATAAAATATTAATATAAATTTAAAGGGGATGCTAAGCTCGATGGTGTACCCAATACGCAACAACTAGTTCCTTGGGAATCTTACATTGCACTCTAATAATAAAATAATATTATTTTAAATTATAGTTAATGCCTCTCCATTGTAATGGCGGGAATGATCATAACAAACTACAAAATGATTATATATGTTTTTCAAATATTTTTACTTTTTACAGTAAATGTTAGAGGATTAAAATTCCGAATGAATCCAATTTTAAGCGTAAAAATTCTAATATTCATTAAAAGGTCGATTAACCGCCTATTGATGACGAACCTCTTTTAAATCCACTTTTTGACAATTTTATGTGTTATATTTGAAAAAATAAAAATATTCTTTAGAATCAGGACATCAAAATTTACTTTGTGTAAATTTTTGGTATTCTTCCAATAAAGTTCATTTTTTAATTAATAGTGAAAAATGTTGAATTTTAATTCAAAACCTCTTTTTAATCTAATTTATTTATATTATTAGATTTGTCACGACCCATCCTCGGGGCCCATGCCGTGACTACCCCAAGCCCTCCTTCAATAGGCCTGGGGCAGGCGACTAGCACCAAAGGCGTAAATCCCGATGTCTGGGAAGGCCTTGCCTTTATAGAAGAAAACAAGCACCACAGAGCAAGCAAGCGGAAAAAAATTAAACACTACGTACAATAGAAGTTATGAAATGTAAATGGGCCAGAATACAAACCCAAAAAAAGTACAACTACAACTGAACAAGTACAACAGAAAATACAATAGCTGGAAGGACGGAAGCAGCTCCTGGGTCGTCCTCCTCAGATCCTACTAGAAGGGTAGGTATAGATGGCGCAGCTCCTGGATCGTCCACCACGGATCCTACCTAAAGGGTAGGTACAGATAGCCTCCACAATGCCATCTCCCATCAACCTCCTCCATGTGTTGTCTCATCGCGAAGTCCACCTCCAGATACTGGCTTGTCGTGTAGTCCACCTCCGGGTACTGACTCGTCGTGTAGTCCACCTCCTCAAACACTCGGCCTCCGTCAGCACTGATGTCGTCTACAACCAGCACAACGAGGTGCGGGCATAGCCCATGCAGGGGTGAGTAGATACTCATTAGGAACCCCGAGACCCTCATGTTCTCACTAAAAACAACAAGGATAACCACAAAGAAGATCTCAACTGATAACCTCTACTTAGGTATATGCCCATTCATACACCTAAGTTATCAAGTAACCCACCTCAATCATGAGGAAACACAAGGGTTATGAAATCAATGGATAACCACTACCCAGGTATATTCCTATACATATACCTAAGTTATCATGTAACCCATCTCAATCATGAGGAAACACAAAAGTCATAGACTCACTTCAAACCAGGATTTTTTTTATTATCGAAACTGTAACTGCTGAAGAGCCCCGTCTCTGGAGTGTATAGTGGTCATGTCACAAGTCCGATGTACTGCTCACTGACCTAAGACTGCTGAGGTACTCCTCTTGTCGAGTATTGTGGGCCTGTCGGTACAACCAAGCGCTTCACACCATGGGTCTACCGCTACAACCAAGCGCTCCCCCTCATAGCCTCAAGAGGTACTCCTTCTATTGAGTACCGCGGTTCTGCCGCTACAACCAAGCGCACCTCCGCCGTGGGTCTACTGCTCCAACCAAGCGCTCCCCCTCATAGCCTCCAGAGGTACTCCTTCTATTGAGTACCGCGAGTCTGCCGCTACAACCAAGTGCTCCTCCGCTGTGGGTCTGCCACTACAACCAAGCGCTCCCCACCGGGTTATCCGAAACACACCAAGTCGATCGGTCAAGTAGTCGTCAGGTCTCAGCCGGCTACACGGTCTCCGTATTCCACATGATCATCTCCGGGAGGGTCCGCTCCACGAGCTTCTGGTCGATACTATAAATATCCCAAGGTCCCATGAAGAAGTATCTCGAGGGACAGCCTAGTCACAGGGGTCTCAACAGAACATACGGCGAGTAAATCGGACGCCCGGTCTGTGAGTTACTAGCCTTTTCGTCCCAGGGGCCCGGTTGGTTTCATGAGTGAACCAATCTCGGTCGTATCTCAACTTTACCCCGAACTCTTATAGGGTATACTCAAAGGGACTGTTTCTCAACGTGATCAACAACATCGCTGACGGTTCGTCAAACAGACGTCCAGTCTGAAAGATATTAGCTTTTCCGTTCCAGGGGCCCGGTTGGATTTCGTGTACAATCCAACCTGGCCACTATCCAACAACAACCAAAACTCAGGCGAAGTATGCCAAAATTTCCATCTCATCAAGAGAAAATCAATGTGACAGATGGTGCGTCAATCAGACACTCGGTCTGTGAGTTATTGGCTTTTTCGTTCCAGGGGCCCGTTTGGTTTCGTGAGTGAACCAACCCGACCACACTCCGACGACATCCAAACCTCTAGCGGAGTAATCCAAAAGATTTATCTCACTTAGAGGGAAGCATCAAAGTCGATGGCACGTCAATCGGACGTCCGAAGCTCAAGATATTAGTGTTTCCGCTCCGAGGGCCCGTTTGGTTTCGTATCCGAACCAACCCGGACGAATCCAAAGTGTTCCGAAACATTGAGTGCGATATACCGAAACGACTAAATCGATCTAAGGATCGTGTTGCCGCTGACGAAGCATCAATCGGAGGCCCATAGCTCATGTTACGGTCAAAAGACCGAGACGGTATGAAGACGGGGGGTCTGGGCCCGGGTCGACCGGCCCGACCCCCCCCCCCCCCCCCCCCCCCGGGTCGGCCGAACTGGGTCGACCCGACCCACCTGGAACAGGTCCGGTCCGGCCAGGGCACAGCCCGGCCCAGCCAGCCGGCCCAGCTCGGCTCGGCTGAGCGGTCGAGCAACGCGGGGGGCACGCTGCCCCCACGTGACAGCTTTGTGGCCCCCGTGGGGGGCCTCCCTGGTCAGCGGACGCGACTTTGCCGCATCCTGTGTGATCCGGACCCGTGAGGCCGCGGGTCTGCTGACACCGCTGCCGCCGCCGCGGTTTCAGCTGCGGTGGCTTCCTCCGGCGGCGCACCGGGGCGCCGCCCCCTCCGGCCACCGGTTGCTTCCGTAGGCCACCGGAGTCGCTCCGGTGGTCCGATTCCGTTACCGTATGCACCGCTACTCTTCCCGGGTCCCATTCTTCACTGCGGAAACATCAAACCACCCTTTCGGCACGTTTTGTCATCGCCCGTCAAATCCTCACAATAACGAGGAACTACGGAGGGTTGTCGGGCCGTGTTCGTTGGGCCCGCACCCACCGCGTTAGATGATATCAGTCGGGAGAAATAAATTATCATATGAAAACATAATAGGATACTATTTTAATAGATTGAAATTGTACTTTTGATCCTGGTTCATTTTTTTGAAAGGAAACAACCACGGAATAAAAATATACTTTCACAAACAAAACCCCTATTGATTTCCCGCAATCAAGAATACTCATCCTATAAACAAACATCCCGCGGTTCAACTTAATATTGAGTTGATCCGCGTTCTTTATTTTCAAAAGGAAACATCCGAGGAAAAAGGGTATTATTATCCTCACTTAAAAACCCTACCTCGTCATGTCGTCGCACGCGCGTTCTTCGTGGAAATTGATCATCACGGAAGGAGGGGATCATCGCGTCGTCACGGTATCCGTTGTTGTGTCGACGAACTCTGAGGACCAAGAAACAATAGATTTAATTATAAATAGTTAAATCAATGCGTGGTTATAATCCACAAAGAAGTTTTAAAAGAAACCCAAAATCTCCTACCTCAAGCAGTTGGTGACAGGAGATCGGGGTGGGGAAGAACGTCTCAGATGAAGCATCGTCAAACTCCGAGGGTGACGGCGTTCTTCGCGTTCATTGCGTTCTTCGTGTTCTTCACGTTCTTCGCGTTCTTCGCGTTCTTCGCGAAGGAGGATGAAGAAATTGAGGTTTGTCAAATCCTTTCAACGAGCATTTTTCCAGAAGTCGTGCATTGGTCTTATTTTATTATTACGCCAACAGATTTCAAACAGGTTAAGAAACGAATAAATTAATTCATATAATTAATTCAACGAAGAAAACCGCCCAATTAATTAGTGTGTTAAGAATTTAAGAAAATGCGTCAGTTGACATTCATAATGACGGGTTTTCGCAGGTGTGTTACTTAGCGGAAATGAAACGGTGGGGCTCGTGCAGGCCCCACCTCACAAATATCCTACCAATGGGGTATGATATTTTTGGATAGAACCTTATCTGTATCAACTCCGCTTTTACAGCTTTAAGTGTCTTCCAAGTGGCTTTAAGTGAAATAAAATAATGTTTGTCGTACAAATTATTTTATTTCTTAAATTTAAGCCCAAAAAAAATTAAAAACCACACCCGAGCAAATGCAACTCCAGAAGAGGCATTTCTAAGAAAATACCGGCGCTGTGATTCCATCGGTGCCCATAGAATTCGATTCCGGGCAACAGTTCAAAGTTAGAAAAACCCGCTCGTCCGTTCACTGAACGTACCCGAGCCAAACTTAGGAAGATGATTCCGGGCACACCGGGCCTCAGAATCAGGTGCTGTCAGAAATTGCGTTCTTGGAAAATTCAATGAAAATTTAGGAAAAAATTTCCATTGAAATTTCTGGGTCTTTACATTACTCCCACCACATGGATTTACGTCCCCGTAAAGCTTCAACATAAACTAGGGTCACAAATGTGGTACAGAGCACGCATCTGATCCTTCCATTCCCATGTGCTCACTTGGAGATTCCCGTACTGCCAAATAAAGTCCACCCGAGGAATCGATCGTCCTCGAAGGATCCGCTCTTGTCGATCCTCGATTCCCACTGGAACCTCTGTGAAAGGCACTCCATCGCCATCGTCCAGCTCCTCATGGTCGATGATATTCGAAGGGTTGAGCACATATCTCCTCAGTTGAGATATGTGGAAGTCTTCGTGCACCTGGTGCAACTGAGGTGGATGGGTCAAGCGGTAAACCACCCCGCATACCCAGATGAGGACCTAGAAAGCTCCGTTGAACCTCGGAGATAACTTGCCGCATTGGCCACATCTCCGTAAACCTCGTCGAGGTGAGACCCGTATAAGGACGTGATCGTCATCCTCGAACCCTAGAGGCCCCCAATTCCTGTTAGAACTGAAACTCAAACGAATGCTGCCACGAGGGTAAGGTTGACCGACTCAAGAGTGATTGGTCGAACCCACCTGTGTATGAGTTATCCTATGCTGCCTGGGGTTTCCTTTTCGCCGACCAAGGAAAACCCATCCCGACGTCGTAGTTAAACCACAACCTTTTTTCTCTAATACCGTCAATTTGTGTATGAACTGTGATTTCCTAGTCCATACTCAAATCAACGTCGTAAGGCCTTGACGCTGCCACCAATACATTCCAACCGAAACTATCTCCTCGAGGGTTTGACCACACCGTCGGCGTAAGTGTGATTATCGAGTCTTCTCCCAAGGTATCTCCAGACGTGAGGGTCAAGTCTACGGCTTACCAGAAACTCTAGGTCTGGGACAAGTTTTGTGAAAGCGATGAATGATTCATTTCGACGTCTGTTACTACAGTAGCTAGTTGTGGACACAGACCGTCCCTTGAATCATTTTTAGAGCCATTGGGTCACACTCCGTGACCGCATGCAGCGACACACTTCCTCCACCCTCCAGCTCCCTGAGCTTGGTGGGGATAACTAAGGAGGGTGGTTGTAGCATGTTAAGATGTACACCGCCTCATGCTACTCTCCTAGCTCTGCCTCTACGTCTGCCGCTTTGCAGACTCATATCTCTTTAAAGCTTCCTCTTCTTGAAACATTTAACACGCCCGAGTCCCTAAAACTGGCACCGGTTTCCTGTTTCATACTGCACTGTGCAGTCTATATCCGCTCCTGGATGATCTACACCTTCTTTTCCTACAATCCGGAAGATCTGCTAAAATTTATCCTTTGCCGAAAAGAGAAACCCGGTCTCATTCCCCCTGGATGAACCATGCCCTTTGCCTAATACAGTCAATCCTGACATGATGGATGCATTCATGCCATGGATGACGTCGTAAGGCCTCGACGTAACTACTAAGAGATCCAACTGTCACTCTCACCTCTAAGGGTCGAGTCACACTGTCGGCATCAGTGCGAGGTCACTGGGTCTCCTCTAGTAGAAATATCGAAAGCGAGGGTCAAGTCAACAGTCTTAACCAGGACCACTCAGTATCAACCAAACAAAAAGGACTGGAAAGAAAACATCACAAAGATAAGTGTCTTTTTATTATTGCAGCTCATAGTACAAAGACATAAATACAACTGCAAAATGGAACTAGAGTACAAGGGACGTATCCACTAGTTCCGCTCCTGTACACCTGCTCCTGGAGCTCTACTGCCTTGTCCACTGCTCGGCTATTGCTCAAGCTCCCGCCGCTGTTTCTGCCTCGGTGGCTCCTCCAAAGCCTGCGGATCAACTGTACGAGGAGTCGGACAGTCACGTGCCAGGTGACCCTTTCTGCCACATTCATAAAACTTCCTACTCCTCATACTGCTGGATCTAGTCCTCTTGGACCTCTTCATCATCTGTCTACTTCCCATAGATGACTCGGCTACTGATCGAAAACCCTACGGCAAAGGAAGAAGCTCCTGTACAAGCTCGGGGTGTAGAGCTACTGGCACAAACTCCACCCTGAAAAAGGTCTTGAAGTCTTCCCATGTGAAGGTCATCCCGTCGAAAAACTGGAACAAGTGGCTCCACCACCTGCCTGCTTCTTCCTGAAGAAGGCTAGAAGCAAAGATCACCATGAGGGCTGCCGGCGTCCCCACTAGCCTGAAGACTCTCACCCCAGCCTCCAGCCAATCCTCAGCCGCCTGCGGGTCCGTCTCGCCCCGGAACCTGGGTGGTCTCTGGCGCTGGAACTCGTGCAGCGCACTCAGAGTGGCGTGCATCGCCTACTACTGGGGCTGGTGGAATTGGTGGCCCAACGTATGGAAGTACCGCTGGTGCCTACACTGGGGCCTCAACTGCAAGAGGGCCCTGTACCGAAGCATCGTCGCTCGGCAAGCTGTCAGTAAGCACGTCCCTCTGGGCTCTAGTTGTTCGTCCGTGAAAAGGCATCCTAAAGAAACAACGTGACATGGTCAAACGATTATAACTGGTGAGCTGACCTAGTTTGAGCTGATATTTAAAAACTTCTGGAAACACACACGCAATCCATGTTTTCGTGCACAGATTCGAAAATCGGTTATCAGGGTCCTGGTGTATGGATACGTCGGCCACCCGCACAAACACTGGACTCCCCGAACTGAAAACCACAGTCGGTACTCTTAACACTATTTCTTCACAGAAAGGGAAAAAAAGGATCAGAGTCCCAAGTTCTGTGGTAGAACCGAACCCTCTAATACCAATTTGTCACGACCCGTCCTCGGGGCCCGTGTCGTGACTACCCAAGCCCGCCTTCCATAGGCGAGGGGCTGGAGACTAGCACCAAAGGCGTAAATCCTGATGTCTGGGAATACATTGCATTTATATAATAAAACAAGCACCACCGAGTAAGCAAGTGGAAGAAAGTAAACACTAAGTACAAGAGAAGTGCTGAAAAGTAAATGGGCCAGAATACAAACCCAAAAGAAAGTAAAACTACAACTGAACAAGTAAAACAAAAAAGACAACAGCTGGAAGGATGGAGGCCGCTCCTGGTTCGTCCTCCTCGGATCCTACCTGAAGGGTAGGTACATATGGCGCAGCTCCTGGATCGTCCACCACAGATCCTACCTGAAGGGTAGGTAAAGATAGCCTCTACAACGCCCTCACCCGTCAACTCCTCCGTGTGTCGTCTCATCGCAAAGTCCACCTCCGGATACTTACTTTTCGTGTAGTCCACCTCTGGGTACTGACTCGTCGTGTAGTCCACCTACTCGAACACTCGGCCTCCGTCAGCACTGCCGTTGTCTGCAACCAGCACAACGAGATGTGGGCATAGCCCGTGCAGGGGTGAGTATAACGATACTCAGTAGGGACCCCGAGACCCTCAAGGTCCCACTAAAACCAACAAGGATAACCACAAAGAAGATCTCAACAGATAACCTCTACTTAGGTATACGCCCATTCATACACCTAAGTTATCAAGTAACCCATCTCAATCATGAGGAAACACAAGGGTTATAAAATCAATGGATAACCACTACCCAGGTATATGCCCATACATATACCTAAGTTATCAAGTAACCCATCTCAATCATGAGGAAACACAAAAGTCAAAGACTCATCTCAAACGAGGATTTTTTTTATTAATGAAACCGTAACTGCTGAAGAGCCCCGTCTCTGGAGTGTACAGTGGTCCTGTCACGACTCCGAGGTACTTCTCACTGACCTAAGACTACTGAGGTACTCCTCCTATCGAATACTGTGGGTCTATTGCTAAAACCAAGAGCTTCCCACCATGGTTCTGCCACTACAACCAAGCGCTCCCCCTCATATCCTCAAGAGGTACACCTTCTGTTGACTACTGCGGGTCTGCCGCTACAACCAAGATCTCCTCTGTCGTGGGTCTGCTGCTACAACCAAGCGCTCCCCCTCATAGCCTCCAAAGGTACTCCTTCTATTGAGTACCGCGGGTCTTCCTCTACAACCAAGCGCTCCTCCACTGTGGGTCTGCCGCTACAACCAAGAGCTCCCCACTGGGCTATCCGAAACACACCGAGTCGATCGGTCAAGCAGTCGTCAGGTCTCAGCCGGCTACACAGTCTCCGTATTCTGCATGCTCTTCTCTTTGAGGGTCCGCTCCACAGGTTTCTGGTCGATACTATAAGTATCACAAGGTCCCACGAAGAAGTATCTTGAGGGACCAACTTGTCACAGGGGTCTCAACACAACAGACAGCGCGTCAATCGGACGCCCGGTCTATGAGTTACTAGCCTTTTCGTCCTAGGGGCCCGGTTGGTTTCATGAGCGAACCAACCCCGGCCATATCTCAAATTTACCCCGAACTCTCATAGGGTATACTCAAAGGGACTGTTTCTCAACGTGATCACCAACACCGCTGACGGTTCGTCAAACGGACGTCCAGTCTGAATGATATTAGCTTTTCCGTTCCAGGGGCCCGGTTGGATTTCAAGTACAATCCAACCCGGCCACTATCCAATAGTAACCAAAACTCGGGAGAAGTATGCCAAATGTTCCATCTCATCAAGAGGAAATCAATGTGATAGACAGTGCGTCAATCGGACGCCCGGTCTGTGAGTTATTGGCCTTTTTGTTCCAGGGGCACGGTTGGTTTCGTGAGCAAACCAACCCGACCGCACTCCAATGGTATCCAAAGCTCGAGCGGAGTAAGCCAAAAGATCCGTCTCACTTAGAGGGAAGCATCAATGTCGACGGCACGTCAATCGGACATCCGAAGAAAAAGATATGAGTGTTTCCGCTCTGAGGACCCGGTTGGTTTCATATCCGCACCAACCCGGCCGAACACAAAGTGTTCCGAAACTTTGAGTGCAATATAAAACAAGGACGGACTCGATCCAAGGATCGTGTTTCCGCTGACGGCATGCCAATCGGAGGCCTGTAGCTCAAGTTACGGGCAAAAGACCGAAACGGTCCGAAGACGGGGGGTCTGGGCCCGGGCCAACCCGTCCCGCCCCCCCTAGGTCAGCCGAACCGGGTCGACCCGAACCGGTCCGGCCCGGGCGCGGCCCTTCCCGGCCGGCCCGGCTCAGCTCGGCCAAGCGGCCGAGCAACGAGGGGGGCACGCTGCCCCTGCGTGACAGCTCTACGGCCCCCGCGGGGGGCCGCCCTAGTCAACGGATGCGACTACGCCGTGTCCTGTGTGCGCTGAACCCGTGCGGCCACGGGTCCGCTGGCGCTACTCGCGCAGCCGTGGCTTCAGCGGCGGCGGCTTCCTCTGGCGGCGTGCCGGGGCGCCGCCGCCTCCGGCCGCCGGTGGCTTCCGCGGGCCACCAGAGTCGCTCTGGTGGTCCGATTCTGTTCCTGTATGCGCCGCTACTCCTCCCGGCTCCCGTTCTTTACTGCGGAAACATCAAATCGCCATTGCGGCACGTTTTGTCGTTGCCTGTCAAATCCTCACAACAATGAGGAACTGCGGAGGGTAGTCGGGCCGTGTTCGTTGGGCCCGCACCCTCCGCGTTAGATAATAATAGTCGGGAGAAATAAATTATCATATGAAAACGTAACAGGATACAATTTTAATAAATTAAAATTGTACTTTTGATCCGGGTTCATTGTTTTGAAAGGAAACAACCACGGAATAGAAATATTCTTTCACAAACAAAACCCCTACCGATTTCCCGCAATCAAGAATACTCATCCTATAACCAAACATCCCGTGGTTCAACTTAATATTGGGTTGATACACATTCTTTATTTTCAAAAGGAAACATCCGAGGAAAAAGGGTATTATTATCCTCAGTTAAAATCCCTACCTCGTCAAGTCGTCGCACGCGCGTTCTTCGCAAAAATTGATCGTCGCGGAAGGAGGGGATCGTCGCGTCGGCGCAGTATCCGGATTTGCGTCGACGAACTCCAAGGACCAAGAAACAACAGATTTAATTATAAATAGTTAAATCCGTGTGTTGTTATAAACCACAAATAAGTTTTAAAAGAAACCTGAAATCTCCTACCTCAAGAAGTTGGTGACAGGAGATCGGGGCGGGGAAGAACGTCTCGGATGAAGCGTCGTCAATCTCCGAGGGTGATGGCGTTCTTCGCGTTCTTCGCGTTCTTCACGTTCTTCGTGAAGGAGGATGAAGAACTTGAGGTTTGTCAAATCCTCTCAATGAGAATTTTTCCAGAAGTCGTGCGTTGGTCTTATTTTATTATTACGCCAACGGATTTCAAACAAGTTAAGAAAAGAATAAATTAATTCATAAAATTAATTCAATGAAGAAAACCACCCAATTAATTGGTGAGTTAAGAATTTAAGAAAACGCGTCCGTTGACTTTCATAATGACGGGTTTTTGCGGGTGTGTTACATAGCGGAAAAGAAACGGTGGGTCTCGTGGGGGCCCCACCTCACAAATATCCTACCAAGGGGTTAGGATATTTTGGACAGCACCCTATCCGTATCAACTCCGCTTAAGCAGCTTTAAGTGGCCTTCAAGTGGCTTTAAGTGAAATAAATTAATTTTTGTCATACAAATTTTTTTATTTCATAACTTTAAGCCCAAAAAAATTAAAAACCACATCCGAGCAAACACAACTCCGGAAGAGGCGTTTCTAAGCAAATATTGGCACTGTGATTCCATCGGTGCACTCATAATTCAATTCTGGGCACCAGTTTAATGTTAGAAAAACCCGCTTGTCCGTTCACTGAACGTACCAGATCCAAACTTCTGAAGATGATTCCGGGCACACCGGGCCTTGGAATCAGGTGCCATCAGAAACTGCATTCTTGGAAAATTCCAAAGAAAATTTAGGAAAAAATTTCCCTTGAAATTTCCAGGTCTTTAAAAGATTATCTTTTGAATTGGGTTTAAAGTGAAATTAGACTATATTTTTACCATTTAATCAAATAGTGGTCGTTGAAATTAATTTCAACTTGAAATTGGTCTTAAACAAGTGTCAATCTTTTGATATATATTGTTTCATTAAAACACGTTATTTTCTCTGATAGCGGGAATTAATTATTAAATTAATTAATGTAACTTTTATGTTTTTAATTTTTTAAAATAGACATCATTTTTGAATTTGGAATATCAAATATTTCTTAGGGTGATTTTTTGGTATTTTTCTGGAAAACATCAGTTTCTGATGAATAGTGAAACCACTAAGTGGTACTTAAAAAACTGATTTTTCATTTAAATGAAATTTTACCACCTTTGTGTTTTGAATTTCAAAAATATGACATACATGGTTTTCATTAGGATGTAAAATGTGGTTCAATGGGAATAAAATAATTTTTTGGTGAATAGTAGCTTTTATGTTATTAATCGTGATTAGAGGTAATTAATGTAGTTTAAAATAATGTTTTAATAATATGAAATGACCGAGAAACATGTCCCACCCTTATTGGATGTGTCATGGCCGACCAATACAATACATGGGTCAACTTGGGGACCCCATGAAGCCACTTTTGTTGGAAAATGACATTAATAACTTTTTATTTAAAGTTAAAATAAAATTTTCACAAACATGAGTTGTTTTACAAAAAAAAATTAATGATGTTATAGAAGTCATATTTTTGACTATAAATATTCATTAGAAAATTAAAATTATTTAAAACATCATGATATTTTTTTTATAATTTTTAGACATTAAATAATTTAAATTATTTATGACACCGGGATAATGCAGCGATTACCTCATTATATAATGATTTAAATAAAATGGAACGATAATGACCAATCTAAGACCTAAACCTGTCAAGAACCTATTGGATGGGTGTATTTCTAACCCTTATCACCATATCCTCTAAATATATAATTTTGGGAACCTTTTTATCTGAAAATCATTTTATAATAAAGTATCTTTTCTTAACTTTCCAAGAGTGCCCCTACTCTCCTCTTATAAAAGGCCCCCACCTCTACCTCCTTACCCACACATCTCAAGAATTTGGTTCGGCCAAGCTCTACACTTTTTGTCTCTCCACATCCCTCTATTACTTTTAGATGCCTCACATTGGTTAGAAGTCTTCCCAAGGAATCCTTTGAGCTCAAATTAAAGAGAGTTACCCGATTTTAAGGTAATGTCTTCACTTCTGTTCTTTTATTTTCTTTTGCTTCTCCAAACCCCTAAACTATTTTTATAAATTTCATTTGTAAAAACTCCAGTATCTTCAATATCCTAGGATGTTTTTATAAGAATAATTCGAGCTACACTTACACACACCTACATCTAATGGTTAAAGAACATACTGTTTCTATGGATGGAGAATTTCTGCCTCACGAAACGATGATTGATCAATATATTTCTAACACCTTCAAAGGTGACCATTAAGATGCCACTATATTTATATATGATATAAAATATATTTATGTTTTCTTTAAGCTTCTGTATTTTTCATTTATGGAATACCATTATGGCTTCCATTATGGGTATACGCGATATCTTCATTTTAGGAAGTGCAGACTACCGCCCCCTCAAAGTGATTTGATTCGTTAATGCCATATGTGGGACGTATAAAGGATGGATTTAAAGTTATTATATATGATGTTATACTGGAATTATAATATACCTTTATATCAGTTTTATTTATTTCCATTAAAGTATGAGATATAAATGAAAGTAGCGTTCATGCGTACGTACGGCATACCGTCTCCATGAATGGTGCATTTCATTTCTTGTCCCCAAATGTAATGTACTATTATAAGTACATATATATAATGGATATATATGATTTATGTCACATATAAATGATCAATATAATTCCGTAATTAAAATATACATATCTCATTTAGTTTTAATTCCATTAATATGACATTGAAATGAAAGTAGCGTTCATGCGTACGTACGGCTTACCATCTCCATGAACGGTGCATTTCATTTCATACCTCTAAATGATTATGAAATATTATAAATACATGTATATTCTGGATATATATGATATATATTATATCCAAATCATGAATATCATTCTGGATATAATGGAACATTGACCAGACGAACAACATGTAATTGTAAGAAGTCCACTTTCAAATTAAGAACCAAATATCGACAAAAACGTCTGATATGAACTCACTTTATTATCCAATTATTATAACATTGTAATATGTGATATTAACTGAATAATAATCTTTAAAGTAGGTCCTTATGAAATTATAAATTGACAAATTTTATTATTTAGGAGATTAAATAATGATCGAGTCATGTCGGACACGACGTAAGGGATCGTACCCTTCTCTTTCTTTTTAAGTATACTCTTTTATGTCATTAATTTTAAGCTCATATTTATTATGATTGGGTTGTTCTTTTATATTACCCTTACTATAATTTTTTTTGTTCATATGATGAGAGACTCAATTTTCTCTCATCAATCCATTTTGGATTTTTTTGAGTGGCATCGTTAGGCTGCCGAATATTCGTAAGGGATCCAACCTCTCTCGTTCTTTTTAAGTACTCTATTTTATGTCATTTCTAATAAGCTCATCACTATTATGATTGGGGATGTTCTTTTATATTAATCATACTGTAATTTATCTGTTCATATTATGAGGGACCCTATTTGATCTCATAAATCCATTTTTGGAGGGTTTAAGTGGCACCGTTAGGTTGCCGAGTTTTCATAATGGATTTTTCATCTCACTTTTATTCCCATGACATTTATGCTACGTTTGACACTATTTCCTTTGAGTTGTGTATTTAAATCCCATTATTATACACTTTTTTTAGTATAATTTCATTTATTTATATTTTCATCTTCATTGTATGACCCTTCTTCCATGGGGTGTACGTTTCGAAAGTTACCCAACTCGGTAAGGGGGCCTTTCACCCTCCTCTTTTTAAAAAGACTTATTTTGTTATGTCATTTAATTCACATAATTTTATGTTGGGATATGTTCTTCTATATTCTTATTTATTTAAATTTTATGTTCAAGTGATGAGATACCATTTTCTCTCTCATCAACTCATTTTCTGATTTTTAAAGTGACGTTGTTAGGCTGTCAGATTTCTGTAAGGGAACTTCTTAACCCACTTTCAATTCTTTGGGTTAAACCTATAATTCCTGATTTTATTAAGCCAACATTATGTGTGGAATATATATTTTGTAATTTACACCAAACTTTGTGTGGATATACTATTTCTACACATAATAATCTCATTGATAAATTCTTACAAACTTGTATGGGAAATCATAACTCAATCTCATTTCATTAAGTTAAATATCTATGTCATTGGTTATGTTTTTCCAAGATTATGTGTGAATTTCCTATGATTTTTTCACACATAATATCAACTTATATTGTGTGTATTTATATTTATCACACATAATTATGTGATAGATTTATCCTTATTTTAAGGATACCATCTTTATAATGGATTTCATGTCAATTTACATTTCCATTGAGACTTCATTGTTACTATGCACCAATTCACTCTTATATGGTGTGTATAATATCCTTAGACATATTATATCATGAATCCCTTTATTCTAATGATATTATATTGTTCGGATTAAATGTTATTCCATAATTATTTGTATTCAAGAGTCTCTTATTTTGTTAAAAAAATATTTAACAAAAATATCATTTTAAATGTTTTAAAGATTCATTATTATAAATCTTTATCTTTAATGTCCATGTTTTAAAAATGGTTTTCAGTATTTATTTACATTGACATTAATGTTTTAAAATTATAATTCCATTAAAAACTTCGATGTGTTTTGGGACACTTTGATTCAAAAATATATTTTAAATGGTTTTTGAAAATGGATTGATTAATTCAATATCTTGGAATTACTTATTGTGATTGCAAATGAAATGTTGTTATTGATATGTTTATATTTTCAATATTTTATGTGTAATGATGGTACTTGGACATTTTACAGGTGGTTATTTGATAAACCATATGATAGGTGGTGTCGTGAATACCAGGACGGGTGGTTACGTTATAACCTCCAATGCATTGGGTATGGAAGTCGGTTGTATGGCTATTCCATTAAGTGATATGTGTGTAAGTCAATCGTATGGTTATTCCATTTAAGTATGTTTATGTCCCAAGTTACCTTTATATGTTATGTGTTCATTATATCAGTTTTATAGTAGTATTTTGGTTACAAAAGGGTAAGTGATGATATTTTTTCAGTGAATATTTTTTACTAATTCCTAAAGGTGAAAGGTATTACTTTGATAAAGTATAATGGTTTACTTGTAGTTTTGAAAAACTAACAGTTTTCATTCTTTGTGTATCTCTTAGTGAGATTTTAGGGTCACCCCAAGTTTTTTTGAAATGTTTTTCATAGGAATTAATGTGGAATAGGGTCAAGGATGGGATCAAGGGAAAGTCATGCTATCTAAAACATGGAACTAGACATGTTTCTTTTTAAGAGTTTTTATTTTATGAAGATTTAGTAGAAGTGACTACTTTGTAATCTTTTGATAAGTAATAGTTATGTCCTAATTCTCTAAAACTCTAAACCTGAAAAGAAACTCAATGTGAATTATTAATTTAATTCAATATTAAGTAAGGTTTAAGGTCGGGGCCATATAACAAGTATACTATAACAAATTACATTACACAATCCTTAATAAAAAAATTCCCATTTTAATAATACACTTTCCTCAAGATTAAATCATTTCAGAAATAACTTTCAAAATCTATTTTAAATCACCTATGTCTGCCTTTACCAATAGTTTTATGAAACCTTTGGTAAAGGCCTCCTTGATGAACCGCTGGTATAGGAGCATTGGGAAAACCTAAATTTCTAGTTTTATATTCCACTAGATGAGGTATGAGTCCACTAGTAAATCATAAATCTAGATTTTTGCATCTAACTATCTAAGTCACCATGATTAGTCAAAAATAGGTGAGTAAGATAATGTAGTTATGAGGATCACAATGAGGATCCTTATCAACATCTATCATATTATTTAGACCTCAAATAATATCTCAATCTCACCCCAATCTCCATCAATGTGAAAAATTCCAATTTCAACATCCATAAATTGTAATTACAAGAATTGAGAATGTTACATTAATGAATTAATACAACTGAGGATCTTCATAAAGTTCCCAATGAGTGGTAAAAAATCATCAATTCAATTCAAAACCCCTTATTTATTTCAATATTCAGAAAGGTTATCTATACCAACTTACTTCCAAAAACTAACATGTAATTCTTAACAGGCCTTTAAAAAATCTTTTATTTCAAAACATCCCAAAGGCATTAAAGGATGTTTTACAATTAGAAATTCCCAATATTCATTCAAAACATGGGATTAAAACCTATTTCGACATAAATAAATATCTAATTTAAAATTACAAATCAAGTCTCATTTCAGAAAAATTCATTAAAATAGGGTTCATTGTCATTTCACAACATAAATCATTTGTAACTACATAGAAAACATTAAATAGGTCAATTCATTTCATGAAAATCAATTTATTTCATTGTTTGAAGAAAAACATGATACAAATACTCAATTAAACCAACTCATTCTTTAAATATTCTTTGAAAATAAATCTAAACACTTCTGAAATTGAATAATTCATAAATACTTGAATGATGTCAAAATAATAGTCATAAACATCATGACATGGTTCAATTCAATGAGAATGGGGCTAAATAATATTTCACAAGGAATTTCAAGTAAAACATGCATAGAAACATTGCTAAAAATTAATAAAAACATATAAATAAATTTCCAAATAACCATTTATTACCAGATGAAGAAAAAGAAAAAAACACATACTTAAAAAATATGTAATCCAACCACAATGAATTTGATATGTTTCTTCTTCGATGATGGGTTACAGATTTAATTAAATAAATGGATTGGAATAGAGAAAGTCTATATTTAATCAAAAAAAATTAATATACACATCAAAATCAAGACTTAAATATAAAATATTAGATGAATAAAAATAAAAACAAGGTAGCACTTAAATATTTTATGTGTATAAAGAAGAAAATGCATGATTTGAGATGAATCTGACGGAGTTTCTATGATTCGGATTGGGGAAGTCGCAAGAGGAACCAAACGTTGCAGATTTAGGGTTCTATCGCAAATGGGGAGAGGTACGACTGGCTGTATTTGGGTTAAAAATGTAACGACCCAAAATTTTGAATAAATCTTTTTTCCAAATTTCATGTGTTATTTTATTTTTTATACTCAACAAAAAAATTTTATTTGATAACATCAGTATAATTAAAATGAGACAGTTGGGTTTAGACGGTTATATGACCATTTGTCAATATGACCGCTGGAAACTAAAAGTTTTGATTATTGTCTCTAAATTCAAGTAATCTTGGTTAATTATTATAGAAAGAAGATTCGATGGCCTCACTCAGTAGTCTTGGACCGATCGAAGCCCATCTAACAGAACTTGGGAAGGAGGTAGCACCACTAGGCTTTGCTCTGGACCAAACCCAAGTCGAACTTCATAGTGTGAAGCTAGAACGGAATAGCATTTGCGTGAAGTTCAAACTAATAGAAATTACTACTCCTGTGATGTTGGTCGAGCCTCCCTCAGATTCCCTCACCTTAGCACACCTTACACTTAGGTCATATGGTGGTGTGATAAGGGGCTATGTAAGGAGACCATAACTGCCTTGTTTAATCCTTTGTTTTAAATAAGAATTGGGATTTCTTCTTATGTTGATGTTTATAAATTTTCAAATGTCCAGATAAATATAGTATGCATATTTTTTTGTGAATTTTAGAGAAAGGGTATTTTAAAAAAATGTTTATGTAAACCTTAAATAATTAAAAATGTGTAATGATTTTCAAAAAATGGTCTTCTACAATTATGTTCAGTAC
Organism: Viscum album; assembly: GCA_963277665.1. NCBI lineage: Eukaryota > Viridiplantae > Streptophyta > Magnoliopsida > Santalales > Viscaceae > Viscum > Viscum album. Next base: position 2,095,323,502 of record OY728152.1, read on the forward strand.
GAAATTTAGAGTATAATAAGATCAACATGATTTTTGGTGAATAGTAAATTATGAATAGTGATTTTAGGATTAGGATTAGTAATATGACCAAATGGATTAATAATATCATTTAAAGAGAGTTTTAAAATAATCTAGGCACCTTTATTATGTAATGTGATTCAATAAAATGGTTAAATAAAGGTTTCATAAATTATTATTCAAGTATTAGTATTTTCAGGTGAATAGTGTTTTTTAATTAAAATTTAAATTAAAAATATTTAGAAAATTATTTTTATAAAATGGATTTCATTTTTGAACTCAGAGCATCGATATTATGTTTAGGTAATTTTTTGGGTTTTTTCTGAAAAAATGAATTTTTGGGGAATAGTGTATTTATTTAAAAATAAAATTAAAAATATTTAGAAATTTATTTTTATAAAATGGATTTCATATTTGAAATCAGATCCTTGATATTTGGTTAATGTGAAATTTTGGGATTTTTCTGAGAATGTTGAATTTTCAGTGAATCGTAAAAATACAGTTTTACGGTTTCAGGATGTTTAATGACATCATAACTGTGTCATGATGAGGTCATGAGATATTTTAAGGGTTGACCGGCCAAGGGTGATGAATTATTGTTTTGGGGGCCCCATGTGGCCTAACTCCATGGTAAATTCCAAGGGAGAGCACATGGTTTTGAGAAAAGCACATGTGAGGTGTCCCTTGGCCATTAATGCCTTGTCCCCTCACTTTCCCTATCAATACTAAGCCATCCTCTCATACATTTAGACTCCCCACTCTCCCCCAATGATGTTCTGGTCTCATTACCTCCCATGTAGTCCTCCCAAGGTGCCCCCATGCCCTCATGTTCCAATCCTTTGAGTTTTAAGAGTTACGTTTTAAGGTAAGGGATCCGACCTCTCTCATTCTTTTCAAGTAATTTCTTCTATGTCATTCCTTTTATGCTCCATGTTCTTATGTTGGAGTATGTTCTTTTATACTCCTCTTACTGCCCTTTACATTTTCATATAATGAGAGATCCCCTCTTACACTCATTATTTAGTTTTATGATGTTATAAGTGGCGCCGTTAGGCTGCCGAATATTCATAAGAGAAATCTTATTTTTGTCTTCCTTTCATGTTCTTCATTTCATATGGTATATTTTCAAATTTAATTACCATGTTCTTAAATCCCTTATATTCTGTCCCTCTAGTGTTTTATGGGTCATTTATGAATTTTTTACCCATGTCCCCTCTCTTTTCAATGTTTTCTAAAAACCTTGTAACATAGCCGTTATGTTGCAGAATTTTCGTCTCAAAATGTCTCTCTCTTTTTTTCTAATGATATTTTATTTTATTAAGTGAATACTAAAAGCTCTTATTTATATAGGGGTATTCACATATATATCAAAATTTTCTATTTTAAATTCTGGGATTTACATACATGAAACCCGCATTCCCTTTTCGTGGGTTTAAAATGACATAAAGATCATGTCTTTAAAGCAGTTTTTAAAACGTTATGATTACGAAATGAAACCCATTTGTTTTATGATATATGGGTTGTCTATGAAATTATTGATGATGATATATGTGGCTCACATGATAATAAATACATGTCAAGGGTGCACCCAGATAGCGCTCTAATGCATTGGGTAAAGACTTAATCTCTAGAGATGACCATTTTTAACGACGCCTTGGTGAATAACCTTGGTAATTTTTAACGACACCTTGGGGATAGACCTTGGTGAAACGAAATGATTGTAAATATTAAATATTGTAGCCACATCTTCAAGTTATGAAAAATGTTATTTTTATTATGATATTCTTCATGGTTTCATTTTCATTCCATAATGTTCTTTTCACGACCTTATTGAAGTATCTCTAGTTCACATGTAAAATGTTTCTCTTGTTTCCCTTACTGGGCCTTCTGCTCACCCTTTCATTTGATGTATGTACCCAGGTTATGAGATGCAGTAATGAACCTAGGATGAACTTATGGAGAAGACTTTAAAGTGTTTAAAGAAGAATGTTTTATGTTGTTTTCATGTATTATGTTCCCTGTTTCCAAGACACTAAACCTTATAGATCCTCAGTTCCGGGAAATGAAATGAAAGTTATGTTATAAAAAGAATGGATGCTATAGTTGGTATCAAAGGATGGTTTAGTTATTTGTGGAGATTAAGATATGAAAATTCTAGGAAGAACCCTATAGAAAAGTTTAAATATAGGAAATATTCCTGGTATTTTGGTGAGTATTGAGTAAGGGGTTTCCAAGAAAATACATCTCTGTCTGGATACGAGCAGGTAGAGGTGGCTCTGGAACAGATGTACATAGGGGTAAAACCTGAATACACCGCTTTGAGCTAGACTCGAACGGGAACTGGTACACGAAAACGGGCCTTGCTGCACTCTTGGTTACGACACTCCCAGGGGATATGCTTTGGTAAATTCATAAGCTTAGTATGACCCATTATTAAAGGAACAAGGATAGAACAAAATAAAGATTCACATAAGAATATATGATCATGGATAACCTAGATTGGAACCTAGGGGATCACAAGTTAGGATATATTTTTATTCTACATGTTTATCCTTTTATGCTTAAAGTTTCCATTTCATGGTTATTAGCTAAGTATTTAAGCCCCTAATTATAATTTCTTTTCTTAGTTAACGGCGGGAAATGGAAGAACATTTCCCAAAGCCCAATGTGATAGGAAATGCGATGATTGTCGTATTAATATGACAGAGATGATTAGGGGATTAAAAAATGATTATTATTTTGGAAGATGTCCACTATTTTGGGGACCCTATATGATCGAGGTAAATAGATTACTACGGTATTTTCATTAATGAGTAAGGATGACTTATATTTTGAAGAATCTGTGAATTTATGGTAGACTTATAGTAATTTAAGTTACTTATGGGAATGATTAACCTATCTTGGGTAAAATATGTTTAGGTTAGATAATTTTGTTATAAGATGTTATTAGTGGTTGATGTTGTTTGGAGATGAACAATGATGTTTATTTTGGAAGACTATGTTATCAAATCCTTCTTTTATTTGGGTTTCAATATTAGTTTGGTTTATTTTGATGAATTTTAAGGACCGTTATTTATGGAATGGTCTACGATGATCTTTGGGTACTACCATGGAACATTGAAGATTTAAAAGTAGTTTCCATTCCTATAGGATTCTTCCTTTTTGAAGAGTTGTTTAACCTTACCCTTTCAGTTTTTGGGATAATGTTTAAAGATAGATGAAATAGATAGTTAATCTTTTGTGGATTATGTGATTCTCTAGAAGATGATTCTTGTGTTTTGATGAGACCAAGTTGTTTTGAATGCTCGTAGTTTGGGAGAAAAGATTAGTTTTGGTAGAAACTTATTAAAGGGAGAAACTCTACCTGAAGGTAGATATATTTCCTTATGTTTTTGTTCTATGTTGTAAATGAATTCCTCAAAATTATGAAAAGGAACGTAAAACAAAAATGTTGTTGGTTTTCCTTTCCTACTAGGTAATCAATGATCGTTTACCCACATCATATGTTTGGGATTTTCTTATGGTTAACATTCTCCTAATCATGTTTTCTATCACTCTCCTTTAGAACGTGACCCTTTGTTTTCTCCCCCATGTCCATGTTTCCTACATGGAATCCTAGAATGAGTAAACTCAGGTGGCCTTTGTACTTCCTTTTCTTTCTTTTAAAGTAATAGTGTTACTGACTCTTTTTCCGATGTGGGACATTCAATGAAATTTCAAAACCCAATTTTAAAAATTGCGAGGGCGCAATTTCTTAAGGGGGGAAGATTGTAACGACCCGAAATTTTGAATAAATCTTGTTTCCTAATTTCATGTGTTATTTTATTTTTTATACTCAACAAAAATGTTTTATTTGATAACATCGGTATAATTAAAATGAGATAGTTGGGTTTAGACAGTTATATGGCCATTGGTCAATATGACCGCTGGGAACTAAACGTTTGATTATTGTCTCTAAGTACAAGTAATGTTGGTTAATTATTATAGGAAGAAGATTCGATGGCCTCACCCAGTAGTCTTGGACCGATCGAAGCCCATCTAACAGAACTTGGGAAGGAGGTAGCACCACTAGGCTTTGCTCAAGACCAAACCCAAGCCGAACTTCATAGCGTGAAGCTAAAACGGAATCGCCTTTGCGAGAATTTAAAACTAATAGAAATTACTACTCGTGCGATGTTGGTCGAGCCTCCCTCAGATTCCCTCATCGTAGCACACCTTACACTTAGGTCTTATGCTATTGTGATAAGGGGCTATGTAAGGAGACCGTAACTGCCTTGTGTAATCCTTTGTTTTAAATAAGTATTGGTATTTCTTCTTATGATGATGTTTATAAATTTTCAAATGTCCGGATAAATATAGTATGCATATTTTTTGTGAATTTTAGAGAAATGATATTTTAAAAAAAAATGTTTTTGTAACCCATAAATAATTAAAAATGTGTAATGATTTTCAAAAAATGGTCTTCTACAATTATGTTCAGTACGAAATTTAGAGTCTAATAAGATCAACTTGATTTTTGATGAATAGTAAATTATGAATAGTAATTTTATGATTAGGATTAGTAATATGACCAAATGGATTAGTAATCTCACTTAAAGAAAGTTTTAAAATAATTTAGGCACCTTGATTAAGTAATGTGATTCAATAAAATGGTTAAATAACGGTTTCATAAATTATTATTCAAGTATTAGTTTTTTCAGGTGAATAGTGTTTTTTAATTACAATTTAAATTAAAAATATTTAGAAAATTATTTTTATAAAGTGGATTTAATTTTTGAACTCAGAGCATCGATATTATGTGAAGGTAATTTTTGTGGTTTTTTCTGAAAAAAATGAATTTTTGGTGAATAGTGTATTTATTTAAAAATAAAATTAAAAATATATAGAAAATTATTTTTATAAAATGGAGTTCATTTTTGAAATCAGAGCCTTGATATTTGGTTAATGTGAAATTTTGGGATTTTTCTGAGAAAGTTGAATTTTCAGTGAATAGTAAAAATATAGTTTTAGGGTTTCGGTATGTTTAATGACATCATAACTGTGTCATGATGAGGTCATCAGATATTTTAAGGTTTGGCCGGCCAAGGGTGATGAATTATTGTTTTGGGGGCCCCATGTGGCCTAACTCAATGGTAAATGCCAAGGGAGAGCACATGGTTTTGAGAAAAGCACATGTGAGTTGTCCCTTGGCCATTAATGCCTTGTCCCCTCACTTTCCCTATAAATACTAAGCCATCCTCTCATCCATTTCGACTCCCCACTCTCCCCCAATGAAGTTCTATTCTCAATACCTCCCATGGAGTCCTCACAAGGTTCCACCAAGCCCTCAAGTTCCAAACCTTTGAGTTTTAAGAGTTACGTTTTAAGGTAAGGGATCTGACCTCTCTCTTTCTTTTCAAGTAATTTCTTTTATGTCATTCCTTTTATGCTCTATGTTCTTATGTTAGAGTATGTTCTTTTATACTCCTCTTACTTTCCTTTTCATGTTCATATAATGAGATATCCCCTCTTACTCTCATTATTTCATTTTATGAAGTTTTAAGTGGCGTCGTTAGGTTGCCGAATATTCATAAGAGAAATCTTATTTTTGTCTTCCTTTCATGTTCTTCATTTCATATGGTATATTTTAAAATTTCTTTACCGTGTTCTTAAATCCCTTATATTCTGTCCCTCTACTGTTTATGGGTCATTTATGAATGTTTGACCCATGTCCCCTCTCTTTTTAATGTTTTCTAAAAACCTTGTAACGTAGCCGTTATGCTGCAGAATTTTTGTTTCAAAATGTCTCTCTCTTTTTTTCTAAAGATAATTTATTTTATTAAGTGAATACTCAAGGCTATTATTTCTATAGGGGTATTCACATATATATCAAAATTTTCTATTTTAAATTCTGGGATTTACCTACATGAAACCCGCTTTCCCTTTCCGTGGGTTTAAAGTGACATAAAGATCATGTCTTTAATGCAGTTTTTAAAACGTTTTATTACGAAATTAAACCCATTTCTTTTATGATATATGGGTTGTTTATGAAATGATTGATGATGATATATGTGGCTCACATGATAATAAATACATGTCAAGGGTGCACCCAGATAGCGCTCCAATGAATTGGGTAAAGACTTAATCTCTAGAGATGACCATTTTTAACGACGCCTTGGTGAATAACCTTGGAAATTTTTAACGACACCTTGGGGATGGACCTTGGTGAAACGAAATGATTGTCAATATTAATTGTTGTATCCACATATTCAAGTTATGAAAAATGTTATTTTTATTATGATATGCTTCATGGTTTCATTTTCAAGCCTTAAAGTTCTTTTCACGGCCTTATTGAAGTATCTCTAGTTCACATGTAAAATGTTTCTCTTATTTCCCTTACCGGGCCTTCTGCTCACCCTTACTTTTGATGTATGTTCCCAGGTTATGAGATGCAGTAATGAACCGAGGATGAACTTAAGGAGAATCCTTTCAAGTTTTTAAGAAGAATTTTTTATGTTGTTTTCATGTATTATGTTCCTTGTTTCCAAGACACTAAACCTTAAAGATCCTCAGTTCCATGAAATGTAATGAAAGCTATGTTATAAAAAGATGGGATGCTATAAAAAATTTACCAATAGTTTTTAAAATCCATAGGTAAAGGTTGACTCAAACACCCCTTTACTAATGGTTCTGACCCTTCTTTACCAACGGTTTATGAAAGCCGATGGTAAAGAACTGGGGGAAAACCCCACATTCTAGTAGTGTATTTTTACACTTTTTTTTAATAAATGCACTTTTCTATTTTTATAATTAAAATTTTCAAATATCCATTTTTTATAACAATTTATGTAATTATAGACCCTAAAATAATTGATTTATTCTTTCGTTGTTTTTAATATCACTAATATGAAATTTTTTACTTAATCTTTATCTATTTATTTTATTTAAATTTTTCATTAGTAATAATTATTGAGATTGGTAATTAATTTAATTCTAATTTTAAAAGATTACACATCCAAAAACTAAGTTACCACTTGCGAGGCTACCGGTAGCCAAGCTGCCAATAGCAAGGTTACTTTTGATCAAACTAGCGTTAACCTGGTTACTGTTACTAACTAATGGTGACCTGTATTATTTTTTCTCTTGCGGTAACTTATTTTGAGATGTAACAGTGACCTTGCTTTTACCTGTGACATTTGTCACTGTAACCCTATCCTATCGGTAACTCTAATTTTTAACCCCAGCCTCACTGTTACTATTATGTACCGGTGACCCTCACACCGGTTATTTCCTTTATTTATTATTTACTAACAGTGATCTTTTATTTGTTTCCTAATAGTGACTTGGATTTTTTATTAATCTAACAGTGACCTTTTAATTTTAATCTATCGGTAACCTTAATTTTTATTATTCCCCAGTGCACTTTTTATTTTACTTCTATCAGTAACCTTGCGCGTACCCATTTTCCAACCTCACGGTTATTCTCACTCTCACTTTTAGACCTTACCCCTCACCTCGCCATTGGGCATCTTCCACCAATCTCATTTCTTCCTAGCATCTCTTCCATAATAACCGCACACACCCAAAATCAGAATCAATTTCAGTTTGTAATCAAACCAAGATATTCATAATGATGATTTTTTGTATTTTTAGGATACCGATTCTTCATAGAATACAGATCGCCAGAACTGGGATGAGTCCAGCGCCGCACTAGTGAGGAGGAGGAGTATAGGTCCACTATCATAGGAGAAGAACCTGCAGCCTTGCTGAATCAGGGAGCTTTTCCACTGATGGACGTCACTGCACCATTGGAAGGCTACTACTACTGGGATATCTGCTGCACCACTTTGCGAGAACCAGGATGAGTCCAGCATCGCACTGGCGAGGAGGAAGAGATCACTGCACCGTGCTAGATTGAAGGGCTGGAGCTTTCCACTGCGGAGTTGTAGAGAAAGAAGAATAAAAAAATCCTCCCCCTGTACAATGAACTTGGGGGAGGAAGAATAGATAAAAAAAATATTAAATAATAAAACTAATAATAAAAGTAAAGTAAAAAAAGTAATTTTAAAAAATTTATAAATAGACAATAAAATTTTGTGACATTTGGCTTGTCCAAAAAAATGTAAACTCTATTTTGAGGGATGTGACGACCTCCGGCTTGTCCAAAACTGTGTTTTCAAAACTTGGTGTTGTTGTTGGGGACAAAATTTTAGTGTAAGAGTAATAAATGTAATATTGAGGGTTGTGATGACCTCTAGATTGCCCAAAATTTGGCACCGTTGATGAGGACAGTTCTCGACTGTGCGAAACTGTCTTTTAATGAAAGCCTACTAATTCCCCTAGCACCACTTAGTTTGTTTCTTGTTCAGTTAGTAGAATAGAGACTTTTCCCCGGGCATTTACTTGATTGTTCACTTATCAGCACTTTATATCATTGCTTCTAATGTTTTTGGAGTCATTTTCGGGATCAATTCTTGTTCTTCATTACTCAAAATTACATTTATTACACCTACACAAATATAGCAGTGCAGGGTCTATCCACAGAGAAGGCAGATGTTAATTCTATGGTTTTTAATCTAAAAACCTCACTATTTTCAGCAGTGAGGTAGGAATATCATTAATTTTCAATTTTTTTATTTATTTTTAACAAGACAGTATGAAACAAGTTTTGGAAATTCCCTATCACCTATACTGTAAATGATACAGCAAAAATGAAACCTTGTAAACTGAAATAACAATATAAGTAAACAAGAGTGCTAAGAGTAGATCAAAAAGTATTCTTGAGAGATTTGAACATTACTAGCTTAAATGAATGATCCTCATTTGATTAAATTCACAACTTAAAAATTAATTGTTAATTCTTCCTCTCTAGAAGAAATGAAACACTGTAATATAGTTCTCGATGTTCGCTACATCAAAAACCACCTATAGAAAATTGATAAAAGGTTATCATCAGAAAACTATCTCACTGAAAGTTATAATGATTTCAAAATTTATTGTTTGATGAACTGTCTCAGTGATCGATCTCGCAAAAATATCATCGATTTAGAATTCTGTTATTAAAGGTATAAACTCGATTTTTATGTTCAAGAACCAGATTCAGTCTCGCAGAAACAATCATATTCTCATGAAAGTAATTAATTAAAGGAGATAAATAATTTAACATAAAAAACTCAAAAATTCTTGAGCAAATGACATTAAACATAGACCATTGTAATTATATCAGTAGAAAGTGCAATGTAAAATATTTCAAAAAATAGGAATAGAATGATCCTCCCTCTAAAGATGAAGATCGTGTACTGTTACTTCGCTCCTACAACTCCAAATCACTAGTACCGCTTTATCGTCTCCTGGGAGTCTTGCTCTGGAATTGTGTGGTGTGAAATCCGAATGAGCCTCTACAAATTTATGCTGCCCCACTACTTAAGTAACCTGCCGTCTTATGCTAAATGTCACTGCTCGATTTCCACCGACTTGGAATTTCCTTCATTAATGCACCACACACATGCGCTTTTTCCACGACTGTCACATCACACTAAATTTTCTCACATTACTAACTCTCGGTGAGTTAGCTGTGTGAACCTGGACATGTCTTCGATTTTGGTATGAACCTACACATATAAAATAGAATAGAAAACTAAATAAATGAGAATGAAATGAAATAAAAATAGTTATTTTTTATGTTAAGTGTTATATTACTTGTTACATGTTAACTAAAGTTAATAAATAATGTAATTGATAATTATTATTTACTTTTATATTAATAAAGTTATTCACTTAATAGAACAATGGTAATACATAAATTTATCAAGAATTTATTAATTAAATTATGTTAATAGATATAGTTAATAAGTTATTAATTTTACCATTTTTCACTAAGTTATTAAAGTTTAACATCATAAGAAAATAAGTAATTAAAATAAAAATTTAGATAGTATTAACTAATAATTTTATCATCATCATTATTATTATGTTTTATGATATTTAAATTGTTAGATTAATTTATTAATTAATTTATTTTAATTTAGTAATTATAATTAATACTTTCGTTTTAAATATTATGAAATTAATACATATATTTTATAGTATATTTATAATTATTATTAATTATATATTTAATATAATCAGTGTATTAATATATTATTATCAATTATTATTAACATAGTTTTATATTTTAATTTATAATTTATCTATTTGTTAATATTATAATTATTTTAAACTATAACTTTAATAAATTCTATTATATTCAATTGATTAAATAATGTTACATTTTTCTTTCGCTTTTTTTAAATTACTTTCTGTTTTACATTACAATTATTATTATTTGTATTATTTAATATTTTATTTATTTATTTATCTCTTCTTCATCCCCCATGTTCGGCGTACAGGGGGGAGGATTTTTTTCAGTTTTATTCTTCTGCAACTCCGCAGCGGACAGCTCCATCCCTTCGGTCCATCATGGCACAACGATCTCCTCATCCTCACTATTGCAACGCTGGCCTCATCCTGGTTTTGGCAAACCGGTGCAGAAGATATCCTAGCAGCAACGACCTTCCAATGGTGCGTCGGCCTCCATCAGCAGCAGACCTCACTGCTTCAGCAAGGCGGCGAGTTCTTCTCCCACAACAGCAGCCCAGTACTCCTCCTCCTCACCAGTTCGGAGCTGGCCTCTTCCCGGTTATGGAAATTTGTATTCTATAAAGAACAGGGCTCCTAAAAATACCAAAAATTATGATTCTACAAATCATGGTTTGATCAAAAACTGAAATTGATTCTAATTTTGTGTGTGTGATGTTATGATGGAAGAGATGCAGGGCAGAAATGAGATTTGTGGAAGACGCCCAATAGTGAGGTGATGGGTAAGGTCTAATGGTGAGAGTGAGTATAACAGTGAGTTTGGAAAAGGGGTTGCGCACAAGGTCACTGATAGAAATAAAATAAAAAGGGCAATGATGCATAATAAAAATTATGGTTACCGATAGATTGAAATTAAAAGTTCACTGTTAGCTTAATAAAAAATCCAAGTCACCATTATGAAAGAAATAAAAGCTCACCGTTAGTAAATAATAAACAAAAGAAAGAACCCGCGTGAGGGTCACTGGTACAAAATAGTAACAATGAGGATGGGGTTAAAAATTAGAGTTACTAGTAGGAAAGGGTAACGGTGAAAAAGGTCACTAGTAAAAGCAATGTCTCTGTTACATCTCAAAACTAGTTACTACTAGAGAAAAAATAATGCAGGTCACCGTTAGTCAGTAACAGTAACCTGGTTACCACTAGTTTGAGCCAAAGTAACCATTCTATCGGTAGCTTGGATACCAGTATCCTTGCAAGCGGAAACTACGTTTCAGGATGTTTAATCATTTAAAATTAAAAGTAAATTATTTAGAAAACTCAATAATTATTAATAATGAAATATTTAAATAAATTAAACAGATAAATATTATGTAAACAAATTGATAATTAGTTATATTAAAAACAAAGAAAGATTAAATCAATTATTTTAGGGTTCATAATTACATAAATTGTTATAAAAAATGGATACTTGAAAAATTTAATTATAAAAATAAAAAAGTGAATTTATTTAATAAAATCTTTAAAAATAATTAAATAAATCAATAAAAATTATTAACAATGATGTGAAAATCTGTGTCAAATTAAGGCCACATCCCTCACAGTGCCTCGGATAGAGGTGGGGTTGACACATAAACCTAACAAATGAACCATGGAAAATTATCCTTATGTATCAACACAATATGAATGTGTTTGGTTGGTTTTCTGTATGTCAGTTGTTTTTTTAACTTATAATTCTGTCAATTTTAAACAAAATAGAGACACTTTGAGTGATTTTGGTCACACCATGCCTCGGATTGATGCGGGGTTGTCTCGTACACATAAAAAATGAACCATGTATAGTTCTCCTTAAGTATCAACACAATCTGAATGCATTGGCCAGTTTTTCGTATGTCGGTTGTTGTTTTCACATACAATTCTATTCATTTTAAACAAAAGAGATACACTTTGAGTGATTCCGGCCACAACATTCCTTAGATAGAGGAGAGGTTGACTCGTACATGTCACACATGACCCATGTATATTTGGAAAATTGTATAAACACAATCAAAATGTGTTTGATCAGTTTTTCATATGTCATTTTTTATTTTCATATAAAATTATGTCCATTTTAAACAAAAGAGAGACACTTTGAGTGATACCGGTCACACCATACCACAGATTGAAATGGGATTCACTCATGCTGGTCAAAAATGAAACATGGATCATTCTCCTAATGTATCAAAAAAATTATAATGTATTTTTTCTATTTTTAGTATGTGAGTTGTGGTTTTCACATAAAATTCTGTCCATTTTAAACAAAAGAGAGACACTTTGAGTGACACCGATCGCACTGTTCCTCTGATTGAGGTAGGGTTAATTCATACACATCACACATAACCCATAGATCTTTTTTCTAAAGAATCAAAAAAATATGAATATGTTTGGTTTGTTTTCCATATTTTATTTGTTTTTTTCACATAAAACTATGTCCATTTAAAACAAAATAGAGACACATTGAGTGATACCGGCCACATCATGCATAAGATTGAGGTAGGCTTCACTATTACACATAAAAATGTCACATAGATCGTTTTAATAAATTATCAACACAATATGAATGCATTGTCCAGTTTTCCCTTTGTCAATTTTTGTTTTCACCTAAAATTCTGTCCATTTTAAACAAAAGAGAGATACTTTGAATTATACCAGTCACATCGTTCCTTGGATTGAGGTGGGGTTGACTCGTACACATCAAAAATGACTCATGGATCATTATAATAATGTGTCAACATAATATTAAAGCCTTTGGTTGGTTTCCCATATGTCATTTGTAGTTTTGACTTAAAATTCAGTCCAATTTAAGCAAAAGTGAGACACTTTGAGTGATACCGGTCACACTGTTCCTCTTATTGAGGTGGGTTTGACTCATACTTGTCAAATAAAACCCATGGATCACTCTAATAAATTATAAACACGTTATTAATGCTTTTGGTCTATTTTTTAATGTTATTTGTTGTCTTCACTTAAAATTTCAACCATTTTAAACAAAAGAGAGACACATTGAGTGATAATAGCCACACTGTGCCTCTGATTGTGTATTAGTTGACTCGTAAACATAAAAAATGACCCCTATATCGTTACCCTAAATTATAAACACAATTAGAAACCATTTGGTCTATTTTGCGTAAGTCAGTTGTTGTTTTCACTTAAAATTCTGTCCATTTTAAACAAAATAGAGACACATTGAGTGATACTGGACACAAAAAGCATCAAATTGAAAAAGGGTTGAATCATAAACCTCAAAAAAGATCCATGTATTGTTTTCCTAAATTATCAATACTATCCAAAGGCATTGTTTTAATTTTCTGTATGTCAATTGTTGTTTTCACTTAAAATTTTGTCCATTTAAAACTAAAGGGAGGTACATTGAGTGATACTGGGTACACTGTGACTTGGAATTAGGAGGGTTTGACTCTTTCATTTCAAAAATGACCAATGGATTGTTATCCTAAGGTATCAACACAATCTGAATGTGTTTTTTCTGTTTTCTGAATCTTAGTTGTTGTTTTCACATTAAATTTTGTCCTTTTAATTCAAAAGAGAGACACATTGAAATATACCAGTCACACCATACATTGGATTGAGAAAAGTTTTACTCTTAAATGATCTAAATTATCCATGTATCATTCTCCTAAAGTATCAATTCAATATGAATTCATTTGGTCAGTTTTTCGTACATTAGTTATTGTTTTCACTTAAAATTTTTGTCCATTTGAAACAAAAGAGAGTCACATTGAGTGATACTGGTCACACTGTGCCTCATATTGAGGATTATTTGACTCATAAAATTCACACATGACAGATGGATCTTTTTACTAATGTATCAACATGATACGAATGCGATTGGTAGGTTTTTTGTATGTCAGTTGTTGTTTTCATTTCAAATTCTGTCCATTTTAAACAAATAAAAGATACTTTGAGTGATACCGGCCACTTCGTTCCTCAGATTGTGGTGGAGTTGACTTGTAGACATTAAAAATGACCCATGGATCATTATACTAAAGTATCAACAGAATAAAAATTCTATTTTTGGGTTTTTATATGTCAGTAGTTGTTTTGACATAAAAATATGTCCATTTTAATCAAAAGAGAGACACATTGAGTGATACTGACCACATCATTCCTCGGATTGAGGTGGGGTTGACTTGTACACATCATACATGACCTATGGATCATTGGCCTAAAATATCAAAATAATAAAAATGTGTTTTGTATGTTATCTATATGTTAGTTGTTGTTTTAACTTAAAATTTTGTCTATTTAAATCAAAATAGAGGCACTTGGAGTGATATAGGTCAGACCATGCCTCAAATTGAGGCGGGTGTGAATCATACATGTCAAAAATTACTAATGGATCATTATGCTATGTTTAAAACATGGATGTGTTGGGGGTGACCCTGTGGAGGAAGAAGGTTCCAACAAAGTTCATTTTCTTATAATGGATAATCAGAAAACAAAAAATTTCATCTAATGAAAATGTTCAATGCAAAGGAATCCATTTGGAATCTCGATGATCATATGTCAATAAATTCAGGGTAGATAAGTTTACTCATATTTTCTTTGAATGTGTTTGGACATGCTTGATATGAAGGTATTTTGGGGATTTTACAGGTTTTTCTTAACCAAAGCCAAAAAAGTGGGTCATTATTCTTGCATGTTGCGGGTTCATTTCATCTATTAAATTGGGAAAATGACTCATTAGAGAATGGATGTTTTATTTAATAACAATTAAAATATTCTAAAAAATATTTACAGAAAACAATGTTTCATCTTTTGATCTCAATGAACCCGTCTCAAAAATGTCTGCCAATTGTACACATCCCCAAAGTCAGATCTTCATGCTATTTGTGTACAATCTTCCATCAAGTATGCGACCTACTCATTTGTAAACAAATTTTTATCGTCATTTTAATATGAGGATTTTTGACAGTCAGAGTAGTACTACAAAATATATAAATAAATAATTAATAAATAATTTAAATAAAACAGTTGTTGTTTTTGACAATACTTTTTTAGGGATGGTAGTTTTTTGATGGAAAAAAATCTATCTCATAAATTTACAAACATAATAATAGTAATCATTATCGTTTAGTTATTTTGGAAAATACAATAAAAATTATCATTAGGATAATAATTAACATGTTTTGATATGTGTTTGGATTATAAAATTTTATTATATATACCTGATACTTGTCCAGACGTTATACTAGATCACCTACTTAAGATTTTCCCCTATTCTCATTCATTTTTTAGACAATATTGACACACCATCATACCATAACATAATCCATAGTAAATGATAATATAAATTATATAACCTGATTTTTAGACCTAAATTGTAATATTTAGTTTCACACAGATTCAAAAACTACATCATGTGTGGTCGGTTTGTCGGATATCCATGCATTGAATCTAGAATATAAATCTTTTAAGTATCCAAGTTCAGTGCAATTAGCATCCAATGTTTCCTAGAAACATAGAAATGATATGTAATGAATTATTTGACAATATAAATGATATGATTTATTCGTAGAGTTTTACCCCTGCATGATTGTTATTAGGAAGAGTCTGCCATCCGTAATCATGATTTTAAATGTTTTTAGCAAGGCTTTAACTATTTCATCCATTTTTTATGGTTCTAATATTTTTAGTTGTGTTTATGTAGTATGAGGACTAACAAGCCTATATTTGGGCTCATAGGAATATTCCATCAACTATTTTTCATATATATTCTTTCCCATAATATAAAATGAATTAATTATAATTATCACATTATATCAGCTTTCATAAAATAAATTCATGAAAACATACCTCATATATAAATTTATAACAGTGATTCCTAGACAATACTATTCATGTATGTCATTTATATTTTTATCAGCAATGAAATATTTAATTTCTTCTCCGTAAATATTCTTTTAAAAAACCAAAAAATGACTTCAACCACTTTTTATCTTTGTATCCACACGTGTCTTTAATTCTAGTAAATGTGGATAGAGAACATGTGATGTTATTGTGCTTTCAATAGATCATTTGGATCTATTGTTCAATCCTTTAGATTCTTTTGTGCCCATGATTTATATCACCCCTTCTCTTTCTCCATACATAACAATACTCATTGGTTCAAACCTTTTTTCATTAATTGTTAAAGGTTTAGCTTGAAAAAATGGAAATAAATATCTATTTCTCCACTAGTATTCTTACAAGTTATGAAGACCATGAAATGAATGTCCCAATATCCTTTTCAACTATATAAATATCATCATCATCAATTGGAATAGGTAGCTCTGCATTTGGATCACGATCTACAGTAATCTTCACTTTCAAATGATCTTTTGGAAGTGGTCTATTATATAGCTTGCTATCTAGGATGTTGAACACCGTAGTCCTTTCTACAAGGTGATATGTGGGTGTTGATAGATATAAATCACATTCATTATCACCCTGTAGAAGATTAATATGGGAACATTTTTAATGTTTCTCTGATTCACATTTCATTTGAACAATCATTAGAATATTGATTACCATGGCTAAGATAGCTCTTTGAGGGGAATGGCTCACCTCAATGCTGGTGGGGGTGGGGCGGGATCTTTAGGCGCTTGTTGTTACTGATTTCAGTCTTCTCGTTTCTTTAACATGTAAATGTTTCTAGACACACTCCCATCCATTGAAATCGTTCTTCAAGTGTTGCTAGTATTTCGATCATTTGTTCATTTTATCATTTCTATCATCCATTTTTTTCTCAAAATATACTCAGGGTGTCACCCCAAACCCCACACCTCTGAAACAAGCGTATTGTTCTGGTCGCTTCAGAGCTATCAATAATATGTCTACATCTAATACAAGAGTAGCTGATTCTAGTGACCATCGAATATAGGAAAATAAGTAATTATTATGTAATAGAAAATTAAAACAAAACTTTTTATTATGTCATACTTACACATATTTTCCACACTTTTTGAGTGTTTTAATCTACTAGCTTCCCTTCCTTATTTAAACATTCCTACTTCCATAGATCATGATGTGGGATGGATGTGTCTTTTGCATTAGACGCATAAATCTACATATACATAGAGAAAAATGATTATGATGTTGTTTCATGGAACATAACAATATTACTGTAAATTTAAAATATGTACCATTTTGTTTTCAAGTGAAGTGTACAACATGTTTTCTTTACGATAGGTGTATGTTGGTTTTGATGCACATTTATTCTTTTCAATATTGAGTTGTTGTTTCATAAATGAAGTATAGATAATCAATGTGATGAATACATGTATCATCAAACAACATATTATCATCCACATTGTACCTGAAACTTCTCATCCCAATGATAGCCAAAAAATACATCCCATGCTTATTGGGATATCAGGTGAGCGTATACAAGGGGTGGGTGGATGTTTATTTTACCTTTGGAATATTTCAGGTGACATTTTTTTATCATAGTGTGAAAACCTAAAGGAATCTTTCCTGAATGACTTAGTACAAAATTCTTGTTTGAATTATCTACTATAAAGGTACTCTACAAGGGATTGAGATGATTAAAACACTCATTCATTATTTTATTTTCTAGTAATTTAAAGAAATAATATCATAATGTTACCAAAATATCTTAGTAGATCACAACCTTTAGCCTAGACACAACATGGTTCCATGAATCTATGTCAATCATTAGGCATTTCCATGTTTTAATTCCAATGTTTCTACTAAATATAGCCTTTTTTGGATTCACATGTTGGCCTTGTGCATTCCATCCGACATAAAATTTGATGCCCATGATTTTCAACTTAGGAAAATTGTCTAACACCATCAAAATATGATGCACTTATGTTTTTTGAGATGTCGGTCCTTTATCCCTAACCATTTCATCGATATCAACATCATCAATATTTTCATCTAAAATGGAAGAAAAGACATGTGATGATGGTTGTTGGACCTCAACACTAGGAGCAGCAAGAAATTTAGAAACTTATAGTTTCTCTACAGTGTAAGGAGTAGCAGTAGCTTGAGAGACTTGTTCAGCCTCAAGGGTAGGACCACCAGAATATGCAGAATTCATTATCTACCAATGTGGTTGAACAATTAATTTAGTTGACATAAATTCAGTACTGAAAAGATACTATCATGATATAAAAATATCTATTTTACAACAAAATATATCTTTTTTATTGAACTCTCATTCTTCATTTCATAGATTGAATGGATTGGAGACCTCTATCGATTATCCAATCCCTTCATTGTGGAATTATATAAGATACAAAACGTCATCTACATTGGGACCACTGGGAAATGATTGCAACGTACCACTAAAATGGTCATCCTCAATTGAATTTTCATCTGACCCTTCAGTAGTTTGGGATTATAATAGAAGAATCGGCCACTTTCGGTTTGTGGGATCTAGAACATAAAATACTTGTACTGTTTGTGATTCCATTATAAACTATTCGTCATTGTACCATTCTTTACTAAAATCAACTTTCACAAATCCAAATTCATCTACTTTAACAGCACTATAGTTAACAACCCATTTTTATTGAAAAAACCTCAATTGGAATGTCATATAATCCAACCCCCATATTTTTTTGATAATTCCGAAGTATATTATATTAGCCAAAATTGTATTTTTATCCTTACTACAGAAACATGCATCACATTTGCCACAAGTGTAACTCCACTATTTAGCATGGTATGATCTTCTTAATTATCATCTGTATGGAATATATAACCATTAATTACATAAGCATTTTAAGACAATACATACACACATGGTCTGGCGGCTAGCCATCGAAGTCATTCTGAAATTGAATTCAAATTTTCATCTAATCCTTAACAATATTTCCATAAAACCATCTTATAAACTCGGTTTTATGTTTATTTGATATCCATTTTCATCCCTTGATGGATTCAATGAACTAATAATTTAATTTTGGTTTTCAATATATGTAGAAACCTCCCAACTATTATTGAAAAAAAAAATTTAGCCTACTCTTGATCTTTAATATTTATTTTCACAGAATATCTTTACAAAATTCCCTCACCCTCAATGGTTTCAATGTGACGAGATTTTGGGAGAACAATGTCTTTCACATCAGATAGGTATTCGGTATGGAATATAATGGCTTCCTCAATAATATATCACTCCACAATACAACCCTCTAGCTGACATTGAGTTTTGACATACCATTTCAAAATCATCATATATCGTTCAATGGGGTACATCCATCTATAATCTATAGGACCGCAATGTTGAATCTCTCTCACCATGTGAACCATCAAATGAACTATCATATTAGAGAATGTTGGCGGGAAAACATTTCTAATTCACATAATATGATGACAATTTTTCATTACATAGCTGGAAATTTCACCAGGTATAAAACCTTGCTGCATATAGCTTTGGAAAAGAAACAAATTTTTGTTAAATTATGATGAATTTTTTTTGGGAAAAACGAAACGCAAAGATATAAAAATTATGTCTTGAAACAAAAGATGGCAGTCATGTGATTTTAAACCTAACATAAAATTATTCATTGATACAATTATCTTCAAATTTGATGAATACTCTTCTAGAACCATTACTTCATTGTAGATGTTGAAATACTAATATCTCTCCTCCATGGAAATAGTGTATACTGCTGGAGGAAGAAACCTTCAATTTTCACTCTTTATGGGAGCCAACTCTCCTCGTATTCCCATGACAACCATGTCCAACCTTTCCATAATTACATACTTTGTTTTTCCATGGGAATTTAGAAACATTTTATAACACTGTCACATAAATTTTTTCCCAGAAGCACTACATAGAGAAAATGTCTATCGTATAAACAATTCAAGTATCGTAATTAAAATAACTGATCTCTTTCTTCAACTAATTTTGTATGATTTTTTGAAAATGGTTTAGAAAAAAGTAGCGTTCACATATTTTACTTTCTCAAACAGCTGATCTCCTATTAGTGGAGATGGCGTTTTTTGTTTTTCTAAACTTCCATTGAATGATGTCGTCCAAGATCGGTACTTTTTCCAATGGGGTAGAAATCTATGATGTCCTAGAAAAACAGATTTTGAAGACTATTTCAACCTAATTGATTTCGTATCTTCATCGCACACGAGACACCCTTTAGTTCCATTAATTATAAATCCTGAAAAATTTCCATTAGAAGGGAAATAATTTATCATCCCATACCACATCGCTCTCAATGTGAAGTATTCACTTTTATAAGAATCATACAACATATCACCCGAATCCAACAAAAAATTCAAATCCTCAATAGAAGGATCCAAATAAACTTATATATCATTACCTAGTTGTTTTGGTCCAAATATAATCATAGATAACATGATTATTCCATTCCATGAAAAACTGTGGTGGGAAGTTATAATTTACCAACATAACAGGCCATGTACAATGAGTGCTAGTTTGAAACCCAAATGTATTCACTCCATCAGTAGATAACGCAAGATGAAGGTTCCTCAACTCAATTCCAAATTCAGGATACACATGATAAATTTTCTTCCATTAAGGAGAGTCGGTAGGGTGATGTAATTTCTTATTTTTATTTCTTTTATCTGCATTCCATGATAATTTTCATACAGTTTCTTCACTTCCATATAGATTCCTAAACCTTGGAATGATTGTAAAGTACCATACAACATTTTTAGGACTAGATTTATCTATTTTTTATCAAGAAGCACCACACATTGGGAATTCGTTATGTGATTTTTTCTCCTTGAGAAACAATATACGGTCATTCGAGAAGGCGTGTATTCTTTTAGAAATCATACCCATCAAGCATATCATTCGTTTAGATTCATATGTTCGTCTTGGGAGTTTATTATCTTTCAGGAGCATGTCATTCAAGAGAGTAAGAAGTTCCATAAAACTGTCATCACTCCATCTGTTTCCTAGTTTCAATTTATAAAACAATAGTACAACTGACAATGCTGTATATTTAGTCCAAACAACATATAATTTCATCCTTGCACAACTCTTTTAATTCTCAAAAAATTTTGGGAAATCTCAAAGTTCATTTTAAACTGTCCTTTTCATTTCCACAATCTGATCTTCATCATCATTGAAATTTGTAATCACATCCTCCCAAGGGTATTATTCATTATCCATATTTGTAATCAAATCCGATGATCCATAAAATATAGTTCTATCCCAGCCAGTAGCTATATTAATTTTTTCTCCATGTTTATTCCAACATTTATAACCCCAATTTATTTTGTGACGTATCGAATGTTCTTCCAACTTCTCTGGAGTAATTATTCTTGAAAAACCACAATGTAAACACAGACAAATGATTTGAGAAGGATCCTTTGTGTGATCCTTTACAAACATGATGAACTCTTTCACTCCATTCGCATACACTATTTTCAAACAATAAGCATCAATCCAATATTTATTCATTTCCATCATATTTTATCCTGAAAAATACTTATTTATGATTCAAATACACAAAACAGGACATCAAAATATAGTAGAAGATAACTACTTCATTATAAAAATAATGATTAATAGATCCTAAACATTTCAAATAAAGAACATGAAATAAACAGAACCAGGATAGCCCCCCCCCCCATAAAAATCAACACACATAACAACCCCCTTACCAATAGTTCTAGCACCCACCACCCTTTCAGAAAAACATTAAACATAATTTTAACCACCCCTACCTACCACCTCATTCATAAAAAAATAACCACATTAAACAACCTAAAACTAGTGACCAAACTCAAATAAAATGAAAACAATGATACAATTTTGATGGGAAAACTAATATAGTATATATATTTCCAAAAAAAGTGTTTGTAGGGGAGACAAATAATCTGGGTTAATCAAAAATTACTAGAGAATATCCTAGGTTTTGTTTCCCAAATTAACAAAAGAAATATAAAATTAAGTTTAGTGAACATAAATTCTATCATGAACATCTAAAGGATAGGCAATAACTCACCCTCACCTTCCCCAAACTTATAACTAATATCCACAGACACGTCTTACATCCATTCTAAAAAAATCACATACCCATACCAAGGGATAAACAACAACCACTTAGTGTTAAAAAACTCACACATGAGGGGATAAAAGTATCAAATAGTGATTAAAATCCTTCACAAAAGAGTGTATTATTCATGGGTAAATCAAGAGGGCCAAACAAGATTTAAAAGATACACTATATAAAGTGTAATCTAGAGAATTACGGTAAACAATAGAATAGAATTCCAATCCAATTCACACTTCATAAATCCTCACTTAATATAAATTAAAAATTTATTAGAATCACAATCACACCATAGTAAACATTTCTAAGACATCATTTAAATAATTTTTTTTGTTATTGAAATAAAAAAAATCCTATGAAGGCTCCATTAACCCACTCATCCATAACTCAATGCCTAGAATTTTTAAAAAATATCCATTTTCCGTAAAACAAACCATTATATATTTTTACTCACAACAAAACCTATTTCAAATATATTTTCCATAACCCACACATATGAAAAATTCCATTTTTTTGAAACAGAATAAGAGCATACAATTAATAAATCAACTTCATGGGTCAATCCCACTTTTCAAAATCAATCATAAAAGAAGAATAATTTCAAAAAATTTCTTTCATAATTTTAGCAACTTATAACTCATATTTAAAAAATCACTACAAGCTAAAGATGCTAAATTATTATATTTCATATTTAAAACCTACACCCATACCCATTCGCACCTCTAGTTCCGTTGAAAACATATTTCACACCATTCAAACTACCCATAATACCCTTTTTAAGATGTATTTAATTATAACACAAACAAAACATAAAAAATTTTCTTTATTATAATTCATTTCAAACACATATTAATTCAGTATAATAGAACCCAAAACACCTAAATAGGTCAACTATCCACCCCATTACTCAAAAAGTCACATTCAAAGAATAATGAATACAATGTAATATAATAGGAATAGAAGAATATTGATAAAGGGTACCCCACACCACTTTCCTGCTGATATGACACTCTCACACCCAAACATAAAGCATCCTAGTGCTCTTATCTATTTCATATACCACATCAACCCACAAGAACGGTATCGTCACATCTCACCTGTAGACACTAGGTCCATCGAATCATAATCACTATAATAAACATAGTAGTATGGTATTGTGAACAAGTTTGTCATAAAAGTTTTCCCCTCCTCCTACCATGCACGGACCCCTCCTAAAGCCTCTGTATAAAAATGATCATATCACCCATTTATCAGAAACACCTTGGTCACCTACCCATAATCATGGTCACATTTTTCCAAAAAAACAAAAGGGCCACTGCCTGAAAATCATGGTCACATGTCCCCTGAAAAAACATGGGTTACCACAACCACCATTTAATGAACTAGCAAACCTTCAGCCATCACAGTCTGTAAAAAACCTACCTCACCTGGAAGAGAGAGTGGCAAGGATTAGGTACCCAAACATTCATCCTCCTCACTAGATGTTATAAAAAACACTAGTCACGTGACTATTTGGGTTTCAAAACATAGTTCTTGATGTGGGTAAGGTGAATATATAAATCAAGAATAATATACAAGTTTGTACATATACCCAAACACACAATCCCAACCTATTGTATTACAACCAAATGATAACCAACTCACATCATTTGAACTATTTTTTCTACCTCTAAATGCATAACAATACACAATTATCCACAATAGTCATTTCACATTTCAAAAAATTCGCATTATCCAACCAATTCATTTCATTATTCAGCATCCACCACATTTAGCAACAGAACTCACCATTTAATTAATTATTATTTGATTCCATCCCATTAACCAAACAAACCAATTCTAATTAAATAATTATTAAGAAATTATTAATTCCATCACTACCCAATCATTTATCCCAAAGAAATAATAACTGTACCACCTCATAAATAATGACTAAACAAACCACATCACTACCCAAAAAACAAACAAACAAACCACCTCACTACCCAAAAATCACAGCCAATAACCATCATCCACACATTTCACAACCACACATTGCCTCCCCACAAGCATGGCCACACATCACAACAAATAAATTTCATTTCACAGATTTACAATGGGCCTTAGATCACATAACACATTTTTAAGGGATTTATAAAAAACCATATTCTAAGGGAAACCACTTTATTATCCAAATGTTAATGGTTAGATAATTTCTATATTAGGTAGATATCACAATAATCACAACAAAATAAGCAATCACACAACATATCATTGAGTGTAAATAATTCCCCTAATGACCATAATTTATAGTGGAGCATCTATCATGAAATCATAATATCACAAATAATAATAAAGCTATAAAAACCTGAAAATAAAACCCCTTTACCCTTTAATATCAATTTTAAAATTCATTATCTTTTATTAAGCCATCAAAAACATATTTTATAGATTAACATGAGAATATTCCCCTCCCACATGAAGAAAAATTAAAAATTGATGGATTCCATAACTCAATGAATATTTAAAACTCATTGCACTTTGAAAGGTGAAGAAAATGTCATCCAACCAACCACAAATGCACCATGATAAACCACTAATCAACCTACTGAACCAAAAAATAGTCAAAACATATCTCAAACATAAAACACAATCCAAAAAAACTAAAACAGCCTAGTGAAAATTAGAATAAGAAAAAAATAAAATGGATGAGGATGAGTGGAGAAATAACCAAAGATCAAAGATGGGAAGTTGAGAATCAATCCTCATCAAAAGAAATCCCAAAAACCGGAAGTCGAGATCACATGGAGTAGGGTCCAGTAAGAAGGAGGAGAAGTAGGGTTCATGGGGAGGAGGATCTGTGGATGGGGTTTGAGGGGGAGGATATGAAGTAGGGTTCACGGTGGAGTAGGGCTAGCAGCAGAGTAGGGATGGTAGTGGAGGTCAGGAAAAGAGAATATCAGGGGGAGGGGAGTTGTCGTCGGGGTACAGTACCATGAGATCTTGAGGGCACGATAAAAAGAGGTCATTGTGTGCCCCATTTTATAAAACTGTAATATGGTTTTATCAGTGATTTTATATCCCGGATAAGGATTCAAATTATCATCAATAAAAAATCACTGAAAAAGGAACCATTTTTCAATGCTTAAATTTTAGCACTGATAAAGAGTGCCTTTATCAGCACTCATTTAGCGCTGATAAGGGGACTATTTTTCAGCACTTCTAATTATCACTGAAAAATAATTACCCATATTAGTTCTTTTTTCATAGAGATTATAAAAGGTGGCGCTTCTCTTTCCCGTTTTTGTAATAGTGCTTATATAGATAAAATTATTGATTCTATGTAAAGAATCACCCTTAAAGAGATGACCATTTTGAGGGAATACATTGATGGGTTTCCATAGGAACTGGTTGGTCTTCCTCCAAGCTGAGATATTGAATTTTAGATCGAGATTATACATTTGTTGTTACTATTATCGAAGACTCCATATAGAATGGTGGTTTTTAAACAGGAGGAGCTAATGGAATAACTACAAGAGAATATGGATAATGGTTTCATATTACCATGTGCTTCCTCATGTGGTGAACTAGTCTTCTTCTTTAAGAATATGTGTGGGTAAATGATCCTTTGCAGAGATTATCATGAGGTCAACAAGATCATGATAAATAAAAAGTGTCCTATGACAAAAATTAATTATTTTTTTCAATCATCTATGTGGGGAAAAATAATTTCCAATGTGGATATGTGGTGGTGATCTTACCATATTAGGGTAAAGAAAGAGGAAATTTCCAATACTTCTTTTTATACATGGTATGGGCAATATGAATTCATAATAATGCCACTAGGAATCTCTAATGCTCTATCAATCCTAATGGACATGATGAATAGAGTCATTCTATATTACCTCGATATATTTTTGTTATTATATATAGATGACATTAAAATATACACTAAGAGTAATGTGGGGCATGAGGATCATTTGAATACAGTTCAAAATACCATGCGAAAGGAAAAACATTATGCTAAGTAAAAAAAATGCGGGTTCTGGTTGAATGAATTATCTTTCTTGGGAAATATCATCACAAGTAATAGGATATCATTATACCCTTCAATTAATGAAGAAATTGAATAACAGACAAGGCCAACACCAATGACATATATCATTAGTTTCTTTGGGTTAACTCGATATTAACACTGATTTTTTTGGAATTTATCATATTTTACAAACCATATTAAAAAGCCAAAATAGAAGGGAGAAATGTTTTATTATAATGAAGAATGTGAGGAAAACTTCATAGAGTTCAAAAGGAGGCTTATTACTTTTCTTGTGACCACACTACCCACAAGTGGTGATCATTTCTTGGTATTCAGAGATTCTTCGCAAAAGTCAATGGGATATGTGTTGATGAAAAATGAAGAATTCATTGCCATTTCTTTAAGGATGCTTAAATTTAATGAACAATACTACCCATCACATTACATAGAGTTTTATGTTCTGATTTTGACATTAATAATTTAGTGGAATTATAAATTTTGGGATAAGTGTAAAATATATACATATCATAAAAGCCTCAAAAATGTATTTTCAAAATAAGAGTTGAATATGTGTGAACAATGATGGTTATATCAGATCAAAGACTATGTATTCTCCAACTACTACAATATTGGGAATGAAAATAAATTATCATATTCTCTATGAAAAAAGGATTTGACAATAGTTTCATAGATGATAATTTAAATGGATGTGATCTTCTTAGATTTGGAAAGGACAGACATGATAATCATAAAATAAAGAACATCACCAACCATTTCACAATTGATTTATCAACTGTCACTTATGGAGAGGTTAACGGGTGATTAAATAGTTGATGTGGGATTTTAGAATAAAGAGGAATCTATATGGAAAGGTAAATCCTCATATATCAATGTTATTGATAATGGTTTTGTGATATTTGGGGAAAGACTATGTGTACCATCAAATCCTGAATTAAATAATTATTTTTTAAATGATGCACATAACTCAACCTTCTCTATCCACCCAAAAAGCACAAAGTTGTATCGAGATCTCCAACAAAACTATTGGTGGGAGAATATGGAGGAGGATATTATATAATATACATCAAGATGTCTTATTTGTTAGCATGTGATAGTGGACAGACAAATACAGAATGGGATGATGGAACCATTACTCGTACCTACGTGGAAATGTGAAAACATCACCATGGACTTTGTCATCAAACATCATAGTACATCAACAAGTAATAATTATCTATGGGTTGTGGTGGATTTTCATACAATTACTGCACAACTCATTGTGATATGATAGGAATTATCACTGTATCTTCTTTGTATGAATATACATCAGAGAAGTGGTCAGGCTGCATGGAGTATACCTATCAATTATATCTGATTGTGATCCAAGAATGACCTCTATGTTATGTAAGAGATTCAAACATGCAATGAATACTGTTTTTAAATTCCTCATATACTATCAGTCTCAATATGATGGACAATATATGTGTACAATCAAGAAACATGAGGTCATGTTGAGGGAATTTTCAATGGACTTTAAAGGAGGATGGGATCCATAACTTCATATGGTTTATTTCTATTACATAACTATTTTCCAAACAAGAATCCAAATGTCTCTCTATGAATCACTTTATGGTAAGTGGGTTAGGACACCTACATGTTGGGATGAATTTGTGGAAATAAAATGTCTAGGTCCTAAAATGGTCTTATAAATAGTGGAAAAGGTTAAGAACATTTAGTAGCACATCAATACGTCTCAAATATAAGAAATGGCCTATACCAAAAATCACCAATGACACCTAAAGTTTGATATTAGTGACATGGTATTCCTTAAAATACCTCCATTTAATAATGTGCTTAGATTTTGGAATAAGGGAAAGCATAGTCTAAGATATATCAACACCTTTGAGATCCCTGATCACATAAAAGCAGTGTTCTATAGAATTACACTCCCACCTAACCAATCTCAAATTCATGTTATATTCGTTGTATCAATTTTAAGGAAGTTCATACCTAACCCTTCACATGTACTCAATCTATTAGTTGTACCATTTGATAATAATATTTCTTATGAGTAGAAGCCAGTGAAGATATTATATCATAGAGACAATGATCTATGAAATAATGCAACTGTAACACCCCCCCCCCCACAATAATTTTCTGTATGAAACCTTTTTTATTTCTTTTTATGTCTTTAAAGGTCATGGGATGAGTTGGGAAGAGTTTGTAAGTGTTTGGAATGGTTTTGAATAGGTTAGGAGGCTTTTCCAAGGGGGCACGGTTTGAGAATGGTTAGGGGAAACCATTCATGTTCTCTAGGAAACCATGTAGGGGGAGAAATTGGGCATCGCATAACCTATGCATGGTTTTCCAAACCATGTGAGGAAACTGTGTAGACCCATCCTCCCATGATAGTGGTGTTTACATGGTTAGCACATTGTTTTCCAAACATTGAGGACTAACCATGAGACCAATTAAAGGTTGGGTTTTTAAATTTGGGCTCCCTTGGTATTAACCTATTTCACTGAAATTATTCTACCACTCGAGCCTCACTTATTACTTATGTTTCTCAAATGTTTTAGGTGCTTTTCCAATCATTTTGGAAGAAAATATAATGATTTTATTGGTTTATTGGAGGGAAATCTTCTCAGGAAAGTCTTGTCACGTGGTTATTTGTGTTTTTTTCTAGAACTATATCACCCTATCTCTCAGTTTTCTAGATCTAAATAAGTTTCATGTATATATAGGGTTTTGGTTTCCTTGGGTGTTGATTTTATGGATTTTGGATGTTAGAGAAGAGGGTCTAGAGAGGGTTCGGTGGTGCCTTCTACAGATTTGAGGTGTGATTTCTCATGGATCTATTTCCCTGGAACCCTAAAGGTAGGTGGCTTCTATCTCGACTCCACTTTTCTAGATCATGAATCTTGGATACAATTAATTTGGTGTGAATATTATTAATTGGGGTTTTTGTGTTAATTTGGTTGGAAATAACTTTGGTTATGTTTTGAGGATATGTGGGAAAAGGGGGGGTTTGTGGTGATATTCTCTTATTTTGAATTTGAAAAATGAGATTTTAAATTGGGTTACATGGATTGATTTGTGAAAATTGTTGATGAAAATAGTTTTTAACTAAAGGGGTTATTTTACTTAAATGGTAACTTTGAATGTAAATTGGATTAAGAGAGTTTTCAATAAATGTTGGATTTATTGAAGTGGATTGACATGTAATGGAAATTGTTGATTGCATATTGTCATAGCCTTCATGGGTCATATTCCTGGTTATGGATTGTTTGAAATTTTGGATGGAAGTGGGTGGGAAGTAACACTATAATAAGGGGATGTTTTTTGGATGAATGTACCACAATAAAAGTATAAGTTGGAGGAAAGTGTGTCTAGTTGCAATGGGTGAATGGGTTGGACAGAAGCTCCACCATTGTGGTTTCCTTATTCTGCATTGCTTTGCAAGATGGAAATTTTGTGCTAATGTGTAAATGATGAAATGGATTTTGGAATGTTTTTTTCCTTTCCCTTTGATTCTCGGTTTGGGTGAGGTGTCTTGGTAAAGGTGTTTTTAGGTTATGGTAAATTTTTCACTTGTTATTATTTTATATGAACTGCTTTATATGAATTTTCTAACAGTTTTATCTTAGTGTTGTGTGTAGGGAAGTCCTATGGGGAAAACCTATTGAGTATTAGTACTCACCCCTTGATTTGGTACATGGATACTTTTTTAGATTTTGTATTTTTGGAAACAATTAAAAGTATAGAATCTCATTACTAGTGGCTAGTGTTGATACTTGGGAGAAGTGTTGGTGCTTGGAGCATGGATCTGGGTGTTGAACTGTGGAGTGTTTCTTGGTTTATTTTGGGGTATCTTGTTTATTATTCTTAATAGTACACTAATATTGTGTTCGGATTTATTTTGGAACAACTTTTTTGTCTTTTGGTAACACATGCTTGAATGTTTTATTCACACACATCATATAGTCTTTGTTAGTCGATGGTTTGGATGGTTTTGTCATAAGGGAAAATTGTTCCCCAATTTGCTCTCAAATCCGTCAGGATTAATTTCTATACTTTATCACATTATAAACATCACTTAAGGCCATGTATAATTCCCCCTCCCTCTTAAACCAATGGGTTCGGGTAGGATGTGACAAGTGGTATTAGTTTGTTCAGTCATTGGATTTCAAGTGAGAGCAGTTGTTCGATCCTTGGTGTTGATCGTTGGTATTAGTGTTGACATTCATTCTTAGCCTATTCCCTATGTCTGGATGGTAGCAAGGTGTAGGATAGTTGGAACTTAGAATTTATAGAATAAAAGGATGCAGAAAAGAATTTTATGTTGAACTTCATGATACCAGGGAGTTCGGTACATAAGTATTTGGAGACACTTATAGGCCATGGATATCATTTTGTCATGGGTGTGGCCAATGAGATGACCATGGAATGCATGGTAGAAATGACTCCCCACTAGGATGAATATTTCATTAGATTATAATGAATTATGGTATGATATGAGTGTGTTGATTTTAATAATCATTATTGGGTTTCAAAATAGAAAGATTTGAAACATGGAAACAAGTGGTATTTTGAAAATGGGTTGATTTTCAAAACACTGAGGATTTTATTAAAATAGTTCAATATGGAAAATTTGAACTTGTGAAAAGCCTGTTTGTGATTGTTTTAGATTAATTTAACTAAAATGTTTGAATCATGTGATTCTAAAATAGAAGGAATTATGGTTGTTTTCTATTAATAGGAATGTCATCGAGTATGAGTCATAGAGACCAACAGAAGGAGGCTGTAGAAAATGTGGTTGCACCTGAGCCCCAGGTGAACCAGTAGTTGGTGAAGAGTATTATGAATGCTCTCCAAGAAGTAGTAATTTCTTATAATGTGGATGAACCATGGAATATGGATCATGTGGTTTAGTTTCAATGAAAAATCCAAACATCTTTAGCAGTGATTCAGATCCAAAGAGGGGAGGACCATGGATGAATAGAATGAACAAGATCTTTGAGTTCATGGGAATAGAAGCATAGTTGGAAGTGATATTGGCCATGTATATGTTGGACGTTCATTTTATCAGTGATGGGAATTTGCGTTCTATGTTTGAACGGACCAATGTATAACCTGGGACATATTTGAATTTTTTTTAAAAACCATTCTACCCTCATACGTTTAGAATTCAGTGCATAATGGATTTCTTCTATATGAAATAAAAGAGTTGTTTAGTAACAGAGTATCTAGCTATGATTACAAACATAGTGATTTTTTCAACCAAGGTAGTGGGTAGTACATTGTTGAAATCTCATATTATCGAAGCTGGTTTGAGGCAGGAAATTCGGTCCCAGATAGTAGTGCTATGTATATATGATTATACGAAGATGGTGAATAGATCCTCAGTGGACAAAAGGGATCTATTGGGGGCTGAGTGTGGAGGAAGGGTATTTGTACCCATAATAATAGTGGGAACTCGAATTCTATGTTCAAAAGAAAGAGGGAAACTTATTTCCAGGGTGGGATTATGACTCAGAATCCAACTATAGGATCGTTGAATCTTCCTCCAATTCCTTAGAGTATGTCGGGATGTTTTCAGTGTGGTTATATAAGACACATCCAACGGGATTATATGAAAAAACCACAAGCATTTCACAATTATATGGAAATCGGGAATCTGCTATATTATTTTTGAAATGCTCCAAGGTTGGGTGTATGTGACCCACCTCAGGGGTCGTAGGAGTCGAATGGCTCGACAGGATGGGGGAAACATCATACCTCTCAATAGTAGAGTAAAGTTGGTCAGGGGGATTCTCAGAATAACACAACACCTCAACCGGAAAATAAAGAGTATAGTACGGCAAGAACATGTTTGTTTGGAGCTGAGAAGGTTGTGGTTGATGATCAGTCGGGAGCATCCATGGTGCAAGGTTGGGTTATTTTAAATTCCATCTTGATGCAATAATTGTTTGTTATATGTGATTCTGATTCTATTCTTGGATCTTGTATCATCAATTTGTTGGGTTTTCACATGAAAATTATTCCTTCTATTTTGAAACTACAAAACCCTCTAGGTCATAGAGAGTGTCTAGCCTTCCTATATCAAGGCTGCTATTTTTTTGGGGAGGGAAATTAATATACATGGGACTTCTAAGTGCTTGAGATAGATTTATATGATATAATCCTAGTAATGGATAGGTTGAAAATGTCTAAGGACCACATGGACTATTATGCACGAATGGTTAGTTTTGTGATGGAGGATGGTGTGAGACATCTTTTTATAGGTGGGAAGAATGAGAGGCCAGGTGACACTGGCTTGATAGCACTTGTGGTTAGCACAATATCATTCCAGTTAGTGGATATGGCATTATATTCAGTTGAAGGTATTGATAATAGTGTTATTCCAATAGTCCTCGATCAGTTTATGGATGTATTTCTTGAACACTTTTTTGGGTTTCCACCTATGAAAGAAGTGGAGTTTAGGATTGATATCCTTCTAGAGACCAGTCCTATCTCACTTCCATCATAACAAACGGAACTAGTATACTTTCAAGAACTAAATATGGTGTTTGAAGAGTTAGAAAACAAAGAGTTCATCAGGCATAACATGTCTTTGTTGGTAGCACAGGGTTTTATTGTCAATAAGGCAGATAGAACAATGAAGATTTCTGTTGATTATCAAAGACATAATAACGTTAAAATAATCAACTGATATCCACCTCCATGAAATGATTATTTTTTTGAACTATTGAGGGGAGATCAGTGGTTCTCCAAGATTAACTTGCAATCAGTGTATCAACAATTATGGGTGCAGAAGGAGGATATTCCAAAAATTGATTTCAGAAGTAGATATGGACATTAAAAGTATGCAGTTATACCTGTTGGTCTAATGAATGAACCAATGGTGTTCATGTAATTTATGAATCAGATATTTTAGAGATATCTAGAATCTTTTTTGGTGGTATTTGTCGATGATATACTGATGTATTTGAGGACAATGGTAGAGCATGAGCAGAAGTTGTAGATCGTATTGGGGATCTTGAGGGATCATTAGTTGTATTCCAATTTTTCATAGTGTTACTTTTGGATACGGGAGGTTCACTTCCTTGGCCATTTTATTTTTTATTGGGGTGTTTTTTTTATCCAAAAAATAGAGGCAGTTATCTCGTAGTGATCTCCAAAGAACATTTTTACGATACAGATTATCCTTGGTCTAGCTGGGTATTAACGATGTTTTTCTCATGGTTTCTCATTATTTTCATCACTGATTACAACATTGAAAAAAAATAATGTTTCATATAAATTGCATGAGATGTGTCAGAAATGTTTTGATGGGAAAAAGGATCATCATACATCAACAACAATCATGGATTTTCTAGAACCAGGGAAAGGGTGTGTGGTGTATTATGATGCATTGTGATCAGGGTTGGGGTGATTTATGATGCAATAAGATCATGTCGTTGCATATGGCTCATGGTATTTGAGGTTTTATGTGAAAATCTTCCAAACATATTATTTGGAGTTGGAAATAGTGGTTCATGATTTAAAAATGTGGAGTCACAACTGGAAATGAAATATATACCAATGGTTTGAAACCATTGGTATATGCAGCAAAACCATTGGTATACTATATACCAATAGTTCTAAAATCCTGTGGATAGTAAGCTGTTGGAAAATGTCTACACCAACGGTTTTACTCTAACTGTTAGTATATGGCACTATAACTTTTAGTATGCCAACCGTTTTACAGAAACAATTTCTATATATTTATACCAATAGCTAGTAAACCATTGGGATATATAGATTACATGTAGTTTACCAATGGTTTCTAAACCATTGGTATATTTTATTACCAACAATTTCTAAAAATAGTTTGTATAAATATTCTAGAAATAGACTATACCAACGATTCTGAACTGTTGGTATAGTGTATTACAAATAGTTTTCTAAAACTATTGGTAAAACTATTCTTCAATACACATTACAAAAGGTTTAAAACTATTGGAATAGTGTATTTATA
This sequence comes from Viscum album, assembly GCA_963277665.1. NCBI lineage: Eukaryota > Viridiplantae > Streptophyta > Magnoliopsida > Santalales > Viscaceae > Viscum > Viscum album. The sequence goes on from OY728152.1 coordinate 2,095,357,655, forward strand.
GAAACTAGCATAGAAGCCAGTACATTATCCACCCATCCCCTCCATTTCATACGCCTTCAAACACACTTACTAACAACAAATAAAATAAAAAAAACGCATGTAATAGAACATAAAAAAAGTATACTCTTCCAACCATGACATGTACCACAACATACTTTTCCCCATTTCAATCTTCACATGACAAACATTATTCCAAATAAGCCATTTTAATTTCATTAGTGCAGACATCTCATAATGGTGAGAGGACACTCACATTTCAGAGACCCATGATAGTCAGGGTTACATAGACCATTAATAGAATAAACACATAATTGATATGGTAATTAGACCATTTATACACATACAACAAGTATACCCATACGCCATTAACCCATAATTAATAATTTAATTAAGTACATAATGAACTCAATTCAGAATTCAGGGGGATGGGGGATATTCAGGGGTTTGGGGTGGGTTTCCAAGGAGGGTAGGGGTGTCCAGGGGGGTGGGAGGTTGTCTGTTGGGGTGTCTAGGGGTGGGAGACGTCCATGGGGTGGGGGTGTTCAGGGAGTTGGGGGGCTTTCCAGGGGGTGGGGGTTTCTAGGGGGTGGGGGTGTCTAGGTCGTGGGGTGGTGTCGAGGGGGGTGTCTAGGTGTGGGGTGGTGTCCTGGGGGTGGGGGTGGTCCAGGGGGTTAGGGGGCTTGTCCAAGCAAGGTGGGTTGTGTCCTGGGGTGGGGTGGCTATCCATTAGGGTGGGATTGTCCAAGGTTTGGGTATCCAGGTGGTGGGGTTGTTTCTAGAAGGTGTGGGGGCCATCCAAGTGGTTGTGTGGTGTCTAGGGGGTCGGGGGGAAATCCAAGGTGGTGGGGGTGTCCCTAGTGGTGTACAGGGGGTAGGGTGGTGTCCAGGGGGTTGGGGGGTTTTCTAGTGGGTGGGGAGCCTAGGGGGTGGGGGTGGGGGTGCCGAGTGGTGGGGGTGTCCAGGGGGTGGGGTGGTGTCCAGGGGGTGGGGTGGTGTCCAGGGGGTGGGGGTGGTTGTCCATGGGGATGGTGGTGTCCACGGGGCGGGGGTGTCCAAGTGGAGGGGTGGTGTCTAGGAGGGGTGGGGGTTGTCTTGGTGGTTGGTGTGTCTAGGGGGTAGGGGGGATATCAATGGGGGTGGGGGTTTCCAGGAGGGAGGGTGTCTATGGGGTGGGGGTGTTCGGGGGGGGGGGGGGTGGGGGTGGTGTCCAAGGGGTGGGGGGAGGTCCAATGGGTTGGGGGTTGTCTAAGGGGGTAAGGTGGTGTCCAAGGGGTGGGGGTGGCGGTCCATGGGGTGGGGGTGTCCAGGTGGGTGGGGGTGTCTAGGTGGTGGGTGGTGTCTAGAAGGGGTGCATGCATCTAGGGGGATAGGGGCTGTTTTGGGGGTTGAGGGGCTATCCATGGGGTGGGGGAGTCCAGGGGGTGCGGGTGGTCTAGGGGGTGGGAGGGTTTTCCAAAGGGGTGGGAGGTTATCTAAGGGGTGGGAGGCTATCTTTGGGGGTGGGGGCTTCTAGTTGTGGTGTATCCAGGTGGTGGGGTGGTTTCTAGGAGGTTTGGGGGGCTGTAATGGTTTTAATGGAATTAATTTCATGTATTTTAAGATCATTGGAATTTCTTAAATGGTTTTGTAATAGTATTTATTTAAATGGTATGTGTTTCTTTATGAAAAAATGAATGGTTTTGGTGTGTATGGTAGAAAGGGGTATTTGGATATTAGGAAAAATATTAAATTTTTATTATGGGACCGAAATACTATATGATTTTTGAAATTTAACATTAAATGGGATTTTTATAAACCATTGGTATGTTTTAAATAGAAATAAGTCTTTATTATGTGATTTTAAATGGTTTTATGAATAATTATTTATGATATATCTTTAGGGGATTTTTAATTTTGTGTCCCTTGTTTTAGAAAATCAGATTATTTTACTAAAGGTTTTGTTTTTGATAATTATTAAGAATGTTATCAGTATAATTGAATCTAAAAGTCCAGAAGGGGATATCTCGGGTAGCTACTTTTGGGTCTTGGTATCTACTTTAACTCTTGTGGAAGTGGAATAACCATGATCTCTTCAGATCATTTAGTATAAAAGGTTGTTTTTAAAATACAATCCACTATTTTTTATTAATGAAAAAGGATCCCATGAGGCAACCAAGTGGGTATCTATGATTAATTGTATCTTCACATTGTTAGAAATCCTATAATCCACAGGGTTAGGGGCTACCTAGAGGGGTGGGGGATGTCCAAGGGGTGGAGGGCTGTCCACCGGGGTAGAGGGGTTATCCTGGGGTTAGGGGATGTCCATGGGTGGGTAGGGCTATCCAAGTGGGTACGAGGTGTCCAGGGGGGTGGGCGAGCTGTCCTCGGGGGTGGTAGGGCTGTCTAGGGGGTAGGGGTGTCCAGGGGATGGGCGAGCTGTCTACGGGGGTAGAGGTGTCTATGGGGGTCGGTGGGCTATCCACAGGGGTGGGGGATATCCACGGGGAGAGGGGTGTCTAGGGGGTTGGAGTGTTTTACACATGGGTGGAGGGGCGGTCGAGGGGTGTAGGGTGTGTCCAAGGGGGTGGGCAGGCTGTCCACGGGGTTGGGCAGGCTGTCCAACTGGGTTAGGGGATTTCCAGGCTTATGGGGTTTCTAGGGGGTGTACGGGTTGTCCACGAGGGTGGCAGGGCTCTCTAGGGGGTACGGGGTGTAGAGACCCGAATCCTGACTTACATGGACATTACATTACATTTGCGGAATACTTAGTACATAACAAAAACTCACACACAAGGATCGTAATAGTTTAGTGTCTTTGGAAACTCAGAATATAATCTTCTAATCCTGGTGAATGATCTTCAACATCTCTCATAAAGATCTTCTTTTTTTTATAACTAAAACCTTTCTTTATATCCTGGGGAAAAGAAAACATAAAAGGGTGAGCTCAAACACTCAGTAAGGGTAAACAAAAGTAATATAAATCACATCAAGAACATAACTTTTTGAAATATTAACATGCAAAAGACTTCATAATTTCATAACATGGGATAACTCATGGCAGTGAAATGTAATCACAATAATCATAACTTAAAACATGAAACATTGTTTCATACACACATAATCATAGAGAATCATTTCTTATTAGTCAAGACTCATTTCCAAGACTATCTTAGTGGACAAAGCCCCTTTCTGAACCGAGTCACCCTTGTTCCAGTCCTGTTTCACTGAACCGGTATAACCTACCATTCTAGTCATGTCTATCTCATGAGATATAAAATCTTTACCCAATGCATTAGAGGGATATATAGGTCCCACCCATCCCATAATGAAACCATTCGTATGTGTGCCACAAAATCATAAATCATACATCATTGCATAACCCATGTAAAACAAATGGGAATCTTAAACATCATGACATCATAAAACAATTCATATAAGTTAAAGGAATTCATAAAAATAATTCCATCACAACATGATCAAATCAATCTAATAATAGGGATAAAAACATAACCCTTTATTATCTTAGATGGAAAATAATTTTGATAAAACACATGAACTCCATTCTTGAGGAAAATATCCTTTCTTCTTTAAAAAACAATTTTCCTTTCTTAACATGTCTTACAATTATAAACTAAAAGAAGTTGATTAAAAATAAACTTTAAAACTTGTAAAGGAAGCTTCTTGGAAATAATGTTTTAAAAATCCATTCATGCCGTATAAGTTAAAAAAAACATTCTTCATACTTTTGTCGGAAAAGTCAAAAAGTACCTCGTACGAAAAACGACAAAAGATTTCTTTCTTATCTTTTACTAAAAAATTACTGAAGTGTAAAATTGGATTTAAAAAATTGTAGGCGGATGTAAATAATATTACATATTGAGGAAACATGGATGTGGATGACAAAATACACCCCAGTAAATTCCCATGTAAAAACAATCTCGGATAAAAATGAGATTGTGATATTTTCCTTACCTTAGGTCCGACTTGCTTTGTACGTGTCCAAACCTCCTATATAATGATTTAAATAATGTTATGGACTAATTAAATAATCATATTCATTTTTATGATATCATATATGGTTCTCTTATGACTTTATGGTACCCGTTCTTTTCTAAATTCATTGTTAAAGTAGCGTTTTGGGTAAAACCGTCTCATTTGCCGTTCGTGTTTTTAACTTGTAATTATTAATATGATTACTTGGATCATGATTAATTATATCCAGAATGTAAAACATGATTTATATATAATATATATTCAGAATATACATATATACAATATATTGATAAATGGAAAGAAATACACCGTTCATGGAGACGGTAGTCCGTACGTACGCATGAACGTTGTTTTCGTTTCCTTATTGAATTGAATGGAATTAAGTACATTAAATAAATATAAATAAATCAGTATCATTATTATATCATATATTTCATTAGTACTTACTATATATACTTTATAATCATTCATGAATGGTTAATCATTGAGAATGAATCTCATCGCATCGTGGAGACGGTAGTCCGTATGTACGCACGAGCGATGATATCGTTCCCATGGTCGTGGAATTGTGTTGAAGTGTATTTATACTATTTCAGTACCAATATCACTTTATAATAATAATATATAGTTACTCATTACACCATTATACCCATCCAATTAAGGTGGTGGCGGAAAATAGATTACACCACGATGTGGAGACGGTATTCCGTATGTACACACGCGCGGTGATTTCCTTTTTCCGTAGGATGGAGAGAAGGTTAATTAGAGTTTTTTCATATTTATAATAACATATCAGTATATAAGAAATACTTATGTTATTACTTTGTCATGAAACAACTAATGAATAAGAAGTTTAGGAAGAAATAGATTGAAAAAGATCGGTAATGGATATTACATCTTTTTGACGCGCCTTTTCTTAACCTCCAGTTAAATAACTAAGGATGGTCTTTTAGGAAGACTAAGACCTCTAGGATGATACTAGGGAATTGGAGAAGAGATTTTGGCAGGGTTTGGCAGAGCTTGAAGGCTCAAAGTTGTGTGAGGAAGATAGGGAGGTGGTGCCCTTTTATAAGGGAGGAGAGGGGCATTTTAGGAAATTCTCAAAATATTATTTTATATTAAAGTCAAATTCGGTTTATAATGGTTCCAAATTGTCTTATTTCGATGATAAAGTGGGGATGGGTCGCACTCCTCTCATCCAATAGAATTTAGACAAGTTAAGTTTATTATTTTAACCTTATCATTTAGATTTAACTCTAAGTTAAATAATTTAACTTTTACCGTGTCTTTTTGTTTTGTTACACTATATGGTTAATAAACATACTATATCAAGCCAAACTAACCAAAAGTTGTTTATTATTAATATATATATCCTTATCTAATTCATTTTTCTGAACCTTAGATTTTTAGGAATTAAATAACAATTAATAATATAATATTTGTTTTAAAAACTATTTTATGTAAATTTTGACACTATTTGGTACAGGATTTTTATGAAATTTCTAACAGAATGATAAGTTCTAACCAAGTTACTTAAATAAACAATAACATGTCATATTAACCTATAAAAGTAGTTAAAGTCATAAAAAGTCTCAAATTACATTTATTTGGGCATTTATAATATCAATTATGTTAATATTTTCTTAAGAAGGTAATTACTTCATCATCGTTGTGTCATAAATAAATTAAGTTATTTAAAGTATAAAAATTAAAAATAAAATACCATTATGTAGGAAATCTTTTTATCTTTCTAATGAATATTTATAGTCGAAATTATATTATGTATAACCCTATATTAAAAATGTATTAGTAAATAAACTTTGATTTTAACTCTTTTAACTCTTCTTTGAATTATATAATAATAAATGTCCTAATCTAATCCAAGTGGGCCTAAATGATAATATTTTACACTTAAGGTTATTTTTGGTCGAGATACACTTGTCCAATAGGATTAGGACATGTGTTAGGGTAATATTAATATCATTTTTACCCTTAATTATCCTATTTACTTTTAACCGTGGTAAATAAAAGTAAAAAGTTACTATTCACCAAAAATTATTTTCATCTCATTGAACCAAATTTTACTTACTGACATCAACAGTGTCTCTCGGATTTTTGAAATTCCATTCACAGAAGCGGTAAAATTAAGATTTATGAAAAAATTAATTTTTTTAACTACCACTTAGTAGTTTTACTATTCATAAAAATTGAAGTTTTTCAGAAAAATGCCAAAATTTCACCCTAAGCTATAATTGATATTCCAAGGTCAAAAATGATTTCTATTTTAAAAAATTCCCAACATATATGTTGCATTAATTAATTTTTTAATTAATTTCCGCTGTCACAACAAATAGCGTGTTTTTAAGGGATAATACCTATCAAAAGATTAACACTTGTTTATGTCTGGTGTAAATGTGAAATTACATCCAATGACCAACATTGTATTGAATTGTAAAAATATATTCTAGTTATACTTTAAAACCACTCAAATTAATAATTTATCACTATTACTTATTTCGATTAAAAAATTTGTTTTTAATTAAAATTTAGTAATTTTCACTATTCATCAGAATATGAAAGTTATCCGAAAAGTACCAAAATTTCACCTTAGGCTAAATTCGATACTCCGAATCCAAAAATGAAGTCCATTTTGAGAGGTAAAATTTCTAAAATTTTAAAAGGTGGTTATTACTATTCTTAACGGCTAGTTTTAATAATATTTTAATAGCATATCGTTGTTTAGTGAAACTCAGTATTATGTACTACACACGCTATCGAGGAAGGTCGCGATTGCGTTTAATGCAAGGCAAGTAAAGGATGTGTGTTGTGCAAGATCCTTTTGGTGTAGCGTACAACACAAGATATTAGTGAAATTAAAAAGAATATTTTTCATAAAATCTTGGGCTGTTACATTCTACCCCCCTTAAAATGAATTTCACCCTCGAAATTCGTCGGGGTTATAAATGTTTTACTATTCGAAAGTTTCTTTAATAGAAACCCACATCGTAAAAAGGAATACCAAAACCAATCTTTAAAAACGAAAGTATGAAACGTAACGGTTACCCAAATAAACTAATCACCGGGTTTCCACATAGGTGAAAATATGGATATGGATGAAAAATCTAACCATCATGTTCTGATGGAGAGTGGTAGAGAACATGGTTATGGAAAAGCCAACAATCACAAATCCATAAATTTGTGACGATCTAAGGTACCATCTGATTAATCAGATATAAGAGCACTAGGACAACATTTTTGGTTTTCAAGATTGTTTCCCAAAAGTTGAAGAATTAAAATTAGAATAAATACTTACTTTATTTTGGTACAATCTCACTGTTGTTTGTGCCTTGAACAATTTCCACTTCATCTCTTAAATAAATGAAGTTTAATTTGTTATTCGTGAAGTGTTAGCAGATCATGTGATAGAATGACAGGTCATTCCATCTGTCTCAAACAAAAGGTTAGCAAAAGTAATTAAATATACAGAAGTCATTCTATAGTGAGATTAATCATATATGGTTCTTAAAATGGACTTATACTTCATATATCATACAGCTTAATATAATAAAACTATTTTCTACTAAACAAGGACTTCCTGTAGGCCAGTGGTAGGCGATAAAGGCCAGTCGTACTTCAGTTGTGGGTTCGATTCCCACAGCCTTGTCCGACGCGATGGGCTGTCGCCCGTCCTGTAGGTTGTCCTTTTTCTAAAACTATATTACTATAACATCCCATTAATAATATCGAAAAAAATTCTATCCTTAAACAATACTAACTTATGCCCAACCTAATCCATTTCAATCTTTAGGATTATCCATAATACTGCAGTCCACTCTCATAACATAGTGAAAACGATTACCAGATATTTAACACAGTCGTTGATCCCCATATATCATAAGATATGTCTTGTTGGTCACATTCCAAACATTCAAAGGCCTTAATCACGTATTCTCTCGAATACCCATTGAACCTTAGTGAAAACATGAATGCAGTTAAAAGTTAACTCTTTCCACATACCAAAATCCAAAAATTCTATATACTCAAACCATGATATAACCTTCTCCTTATATCAGTCATGATCTCATGAATACAATCAAATACCTCATTATCTTATTATTCCTTCATTATGCGGATATCATCTACTTTCCAAAAAATATCTGAATAACATTTTATGGTTACTAGTACCATTAATCATACACTTTAAAAACTTAGGAAAGACAATGGTGAAACAATCCTTAGATGTCTCTTTATTCCATAGTACCATGATATTACTTATACAACATTACACTTGATAAAAATGTAATCATTCCACTACCTTCTTAAACCATTGACCGAGCTTCAACAATTCTTTCATCTCACATATCATTTGTAGTCTCTTCATCATCATCAACATAAATACTTCCCATACGACCATACTGATTCTCTTCATGAGACTTTCCCTTAGGGCATTGGTTTGCATAATTCCCGTACATTCCACATTTAAAACATTTAACCATTGTTGATGTCGTAGCAATACCATTATCCTCATCCATGGTGTTAACTGAACCTTTTCCTTTGCACTTACTTGCTTTGTGTCCTTCTTTTCCACACCCAAATAATCTTCCATTTCATTTGAAACATTCTCCTTGATGCCTCTTCCCACATGATTTACATAGGGAAAATTGAACTTTCTTTCCTTTATGATCATCATGAAACTCCATCTTTCTCTTATTAGCCGAGTCACGAAACTTACCAAATTTTACTTTATTAATCATATTATGAGATTGATGATTCGGAATAATAATGATGTTTGGGCTTCCAAATCCCATCTCATTTGGTTTCTCATGAAGAATATCATTCCATTGTCCATCATATCCTCCATTATTGTGAATCATCTTGTTTCCAGCCATTTTCTAAAACCCAAAAAGAATAGTGTGAGAGGAAAAAATCATGCTAGGGAAAACAACATAATAAAGGGGGAGTACCTTCAATGTCTAACATCTTAGGATAAATTCTATGATCGTTACCATAGTTCTAGGACTGTATCCTATACGTATACTTATCCTTAGGGACATCCCTAGACATACCATAGAAATATCTCCAGGGATCTCACTAACGTTTTCGCATCCTAGTTTCCAAAGGCTGACTAAATCTTTCCTCTGATACCAAATGTAGAGACCCGAAGCCTGACTTACACGGATATTACATTACATTTGCAGAATACTTAGTACATAACAAAAACACACACACAAGGATCGTAATTGTTTAGTGTCTTTGGAAACTCAGAATATAATCTTCTAATCCTGGTGAAAGATCTTCAACATCTCCCACAATGAACTTATTTTTTTTATACCTAAAACCTTTCTTTATATCCTGGGGAAAAGAAAACATAAAAGGGTGAGCTCAAACTCTCAGTAAGGGTAAACAAAATTAATATAAATCACATCAAGCACATAACTTTTGGAAATCTTAACCTGCAAAAGAGATCATAATTTCATAACATGGGATAAATCATGGCAGTGAAATGTAATCACAATAATCATAACTGAAAACATGAAACTTTTTGGCATACACACATAATCATAGAGAATCATTTCTTATTAGTCAAGACTCATTGCCAAGACTATCTTAGTGGACAAAGTCCCTTTCTGAACTGAGTCACCCTCGTTCCAGTCCTGTTTCACTGAACCGGTTTAACCTACCATTCCAGTCATGTCTATCTCATGAGATATAAAATCATTACTCAATGCATTGTAGGGAGATATAGGTCCCACCCATCTCATAATGATACCATTCTTATGTGTGCCACAAAATCATTAATCATACATCATTGCATAACCCATGTAATACAAATGGGAATCTTAAACATCATGACAATCATAAAACAATTCATATAAGATAAAGGAATTCATAAAAATAATTCCATCAAAACATGATCAAATCAATGTAATAATAGGGATAAAAACAGAACCCTTTATTATCTTGGATGGAAAATAATTTTGATAAAACACTTGAACTCCATTCTTGAGGAAAATATCCTTTCTTCTTTAAAAAAACAATTTTCCTTTCATAACATGTCGTACAATTATAAACTAAAAGAAGTTGATTAAAAATAAACTTGAAAACTTGTAAAGGAAGTTTCTTTGAAATAATGTTTTAAAAATCCATTCATGCCGTATAAGTTAAAAAAACATTCTTTGTACTTTTGTCGGAAAAGTCAAAAAGTACCTCATACGAAAAACGAAAAAAGATTCTTTTCTTATCTTTTACTAAAAATTTACCGAAGGGTAAAATTGGATTTAAACAATTGTATGTGGATGGAAATAATATTACATATTGAGGAAACATGGATGTGGATGATAAAATACACCCCAATAAATGCCAAAGTAAAAACAATCTCGGATAAAAATGAGATTGTGATATTTTCCTTACATTAGGTCCGACTTGCTTTTTACGTGTCCGAACCTCCTTTATAATGATTTAAATAATGTTATGGACTTATTACAGAATCATATTCATTGTTATGATATCATATATGGTTCGCTTATGACTTTATGTTACCTGTTCTTTTGTAAATTCATTGTTAAAGTAGCGTTTTGGGTAAAATCGTCTCATTTGTCGTTAGTGTTTTTACCTTGTAATTATTAATATGATTACATGGATCATGATTAATTATATCCAGAATTTAAAACATGATTTATATATAATATATATTCAGAATATACATATATATAATATATTGATAAATGGAATGAAATACACCGTTCATGGAGACGGTAGTCCGTACGTACGCATGAACGTTGTTTTCGTTTCCTTATTGAATTGAATGGAATTAAGTAGATGACATAAATATAAATAAATCCAGTATCATTATTATATCATATATTTCATTATTACTTACTATATATACTTTATAATCATTCATGAATGGTTAATCATTGATAATGAATCTCATCGCGTCGTGGAGACGGTAGTCCGTACGTACGCACGAGTGATGATATCATTCCCATGGTCGTGGAATTGTGTTGAAGTGTATGTATACTATTTCAGTATCAATATAACTTTATAATAATAATATATAGTTACTCATTACACCATTATACCCATCCAATTAAGGTGGTGGCGGAAAATAGATTACACCACGGCGTGGAGATGGTATTCCGTACGTACGCACGCGCGGTGATTTCCTTTTTTCGTAGGATGGAAAGAAGGTTAATTAGAGTTTTTTCATATTTATAATAACATATAAGTATATAAGAAATACTGATGTTATAACTTTATCATGAAAAAACTAAAGAAGAAGAAGTTGAAGAAGAAATAAATTGAAAAAGATCGGTAATGGATATTACCTCTTTTTGACGCGCCTTTTCTTAACCTCCACTTAAATAACTAAGGATGATCTTTGAAGAAGACCAGGGCCTCTAGGATGATACTAGGGAAGTGGAGGAGAGATTTTGGCAGGGGTTGGCCACGCTTGAAGGCTCAAAGTTGTGTGAGGAAGAGAGGGAGGAGGTTCCATTTTATAAGGGAGGAGAGGGGCATCTTAGGAAAATCTCAAAATATTATTTTATATTAATGTCAAATTCGGTATATAATGGTTCAAAATGGTCTTATTTCCAAGATAAAGTGGGGTGGGTCTCACCCCTCTCACCCAATAGGATTTAGACAAGTTTAGGTTATTATTTTAACCTTATCAATTAGATTTAACTCTAAGTTAAATAATTTAACTTTTACCGTGTCTTTTTGTTTTATTACACTATATGGTTAATAAACTTACTATATCAAGTCAAACGAACCCCAAGTTGTTTATTATTAATATATATATCCTTATCTATGTAATTTGGCCGAACCTTAGATTTTTAGGAATTAAATAACAATTAATAATATAATATTTGTTTTAAAAACAAATTTATGTCAATTTTGACACTATTTGGTACATGATTTTTATGAAATTTCTAACAGAATGATAAGTTCGAACCAAGTTACTTAAATAAACAATAACATGTCATATTAACCTATAAAATTATTGTAAGTCATAAAAAGTCTCAAATTACATTTATTTGGGCATTTATAACATCAATTATGTTAATATTTTCTTAAAAAAGTAATTACTGCATCATTGTTGTGTCATAAATAAATTAAATTATTTAAAGTATAAAAATTACAAATAATATACAATTATGTAGGAAATCTTTTTAGCGTTCTAATTAATATTTATAGTCGAAATTATATTTTGTATAACCTGATATTAAAAATATTTTAATAAATAAACTTTGATTTTAACTCTTTTAACTCTTCTTTGAATTAAATAATAATAAATGTCCTAATCTAATCCAAGTGGGCCTAAATGATAATATTTTACACTTAAGATTGTTTTTGGTCGAGATACACTTGTACGATAGGATTAGGACATGTGTTAGGGTAATATTAATATCATTTTTAACCTTAATTACCCTATTTACTTTTAACCGTTGTAAATAAAAGTAAAAAGTTACTATTCACCAAAAATTATTTTCATCTCATTGAACCACATTTTACTTACTGACATCAACCGTATCTCTCGGATTTTTAAAATTCCATTCACAGAAGTGGTAAAATTACGATTTATGAAAAAATTAATTTTTTTAACTACCACTTAGTAGTTTCACTATTCATCAAAAATTGAAGTTTTTCAGAAAAATGCCAAAATTTCACCCTAAGATATAATTGATATTCCAAGTTCAAAATTGATTTCTATTTTACAAAATTCCCAACATATAAGTTGCATTAATTAATTTTATAATTAATTTCTGCTGTCACAACAAATAGCGTGTTTTTAAGAGATAATAATTATCAAAAGATTAACACTTGTTTATGTCTGGTGTAAATGTGAAATTACATCCAATGACCAAAATTGTATTGAATTGTAAAAATATATTCTAGATATACTTTAAAACCACTCAAATTAATAATTTATCACTATTACTTATTTTTATTAAAAATGTTGTTTTTAATTAAAATTTAGTAATTTTCACTATTCATCAGAATATGAAAGTTATCCGAAAAGTACCAAAATTTCAGCTTAGGCTAAATTCGATACTCCGAATCCAAAAATGAAGTCCATTTTGAGAGATAAAATTTATAAAATTTTAAAAGGTGGTTATTACTATTCTTAACGGCTAGTTTTAATAATATTTTAATAGAATATCATTGTTTAGTGAAACTCAGTATTACGTATTACACACGCTATCGAGGAAGGTCGTGATTGCGTGTAATGCAAGGCAAGTCAAGGATGTGTGTTGTGCAAACTCCTTTTGGTGTAGCATACAACACAAGACATTAGTGATATTAAAAAGAATATTTTTCATAAAATCTTGGGCTGTTACACAGGGTTCCCAATGGGATGGGAGGGTTGTCCATAGGGGTGGGTGTTTTCTATGGGGGTGGGGGCCATTCGGGGGGGTATGGGGTTTCTAGGGGGTGGGAGGGATATCCATGGGGGTGGTGGGGGTGTCCAGGTGGTACGGGGTGTCCATGGGGTGGGCGGGTTGTCTACGAGGGTGGGAGGGCTTTCCATAGGGGTGGAGGCTATCCAGGGGGCACAGGGTGTCTGGGAGGGGGGCTATCTAGGGTGTACGGGGTGTCTAGGGGGTGTGCGGTCTTTCCATGGGGGTGGCGGGGCTATCCAGGGGGTATGGGATGTCCATGTAAGTGGGCGCGCTTTCTGTTGGGATGAGTCTATCCATGAGAGTGGGGGAAAATATGGTCGGTACACGGTGTCTTGGGGGTGGGCGGGCTATCGACGGGGGTTGTAGGGCTGTCCGGGGTATACAGGGTGTCCAAGGGGGTGATCAGGTTGTCCAAGGGGGTGGGTGGGCTGTCCATGGGGGTGGGAGGGCTGTCCATGGGGGTGGGGGCTGTCTGTGGGAGTGGAGAATCAGTCATAGCAAATCATTAAGTCATGTTTTATTATTTATAGATAAAAAATAAAGATAATGTGACCTACCTAATCACAAATATATTTAGGAAAAAAAATCAATAAACATCAATGGTCAGTAATATCAGCCAAAAATATAACAGATCTATCCATCTCTCATCACCATAACTATCATCACCATCATCATCATCCTCACCCTCATCCCTATATTTGTCCCCATTATTGTACCTAACCTCCTCAATTCCCTCCTCCTCACCGTCGTACTCAGCCTCATCCTCCTCATCACCCTCCTCCTCTACCTCGCCCAAATCCTCACCCTCCACCTCTTCCTCCTCCTCCTCCTCCTCTAGCTCGGCCTTCTCCTTGACATCATCTCGACCACCACTAGTACTACCACCTTGTTCACCATATATATAATGCATAGACGTCATGTATTCTTCACAAGAAATGTTGGCCTCTGGTGGTAGTGTGGGACCAAAAACATCCATCAGTTTCATAAATACAGTCTTTTCCCTAGCTGACTATTGTGTCATCCATGTGGCCCTTTTTAGCCTATTATGCTTGTACCTTAACCTGTTAGAATAGAGTGGTAGTATAAATTTTACTTAATGAGGGCCAATACCTCATCAAAACTATACACTTCGCAGGATGGCAGTGTACTCAACCAGGGTGCTCATCTCCCAACATTTGTTGTAAGTGATCGTTTGGCCCAAAATGTTTATGTTCCTGGAAATAAAGGTCCTCTAAATCAGCCTATTAAAAATTTAAATAGATTATTATGTTACAAAATGCAGATTAAAATTTTAAATCTTCAAATTAAGACATATAATCTCCTACTGATTCGGTTCATTAACCACACTTCCATCTTTCATCCTAATACTCGAGAAAAACAATTTTGTTGAGGCACACATCCTTATATATTCAAATTATTCCATTACAATTACATTTAATTTAAGAAACAATAGATAAAAATAGAATACAAATAATTAATTGCATAACTAAAATTATATAACTAATTCTGCAATCAAATAAATTATGGAGGAAGAAATAAAATGTACAATTCGTAATGAAAAATTATAAACTATCATACGTTCTTCCTCTCATGATCTGGAATCATAGTACATCCCAATGTATGGAAGTAATTTTTAGCATCATTTTTTTTATTTCATTCAGATGAATGCTAAATAGAATTCAATAATTAGCATTAATGAAAAACATGAAAATTTTCATTTAAAAACTTCTAATGTGATTAATAAATTAAATTGGAATGTTTTACAATGAGTACTAATCTATTGATACTATTCTAAAATAAAATCATTCACAATATGGACCACCTCTAACTCTTTACCCACTCCATCACACTAGCCAATGTACAACTCGTGATTATAAGCTCTTTAAATATCAAGTAAATCCCTTAGACGTGCTGGTCGTGCACCCTCACCATCGAGGAAATTAAACTATAGATGACAAAAAATATTAATTCATATAAAATGAATAATATATTGAATTTAATAAAACAAAGTTTTTTACCCATATCTCTTCCCAAACATTATCCTTGGCTTCATTTGGAAACTATCTCCATGAGAGTGGGCTGACCGGAATGATGTTGGAGTATCTGGCATGCGTTACCAAAAAAATCCGACATTTATGGCCTGATTTTTCAATCATTTTACTATCTTTATTGTAGTCCACCATCAACTATGTTCAGTGCTTTCACACTGCACACATGCATGTACACCCCTGCCATATGCTCCTATCAGTATATTTATCAATTATGAAATAAAAAAATATTTTATCAATATATGTTATAATTAAAATAAATAACTGTGTAAAAATATTTTAGGGTTGTATAAGTATACCTATGATAGTCTGATCAATGGGTGTCGGTGGATCCACATAAACTGAAGGAACAACCTATAATGACAGATTGGGTCCCAATTTATGCTCTGTAGGGACACTTTGGTGGAGCAGAAGTCAAAGAATATCAAATATAAAATCCCAGAGAGAAGGAAGAAGAAGTAAAAAATGATGACAGGGATGGTTAGTTGAATGCTGGATGTAGAGTGGTAATCATCATTAGATATTGTACAGATAGGTGAGGAGGCTCAAATATAATGGGTGGTGAAAACATGGGAGGCCAAAATATCATGTGTGTCTCTAACGACAAACTGGGATCAAAATGTGGGATGGGTGGTATGTCAGTGGGAGGGGAAAGGTCTAATCGGGTATGTTGACCAGATCGTCTAGCTCTCGTACCACCGCCCATGTATGAACACCCTGAGTACCGGGACCACAACATGGCTTCTCCTCAAATAATTATCGCCTAATAGATGGATCATGTAAAAATGTTTAAAAAAAATTATTCATGTGGAATTATATATTATTTAAATATATACATATTAAATAAAATTCTCACTACATGCACTAGTGGTGGAATTCTCAGCTCAGTCATGCTACCATTGTTTTCCATAATCTGTGCTTGTTGCCTCTTATATATTGGATTCATTTTTGGCATTTTAAAAAGAAATATATAAGTAAATAGAAAAGTATAACTAATGTCTAACATAGAAAAACAAAATAAATTAGTGGGAATAGTGGGATTCATAGAACATTGATTCTACTTGATTCAGAAGGGGTAAAGCAGTTGTCAAAATTAACGAAAAATTTAATTTCTTTATCCAAGGTAAATGATGAAGGTTTCAGTACATGTTTTTCCAAAGAATACAAACCATCATTTTCATTACCTAGTAAAATGATAAAGAGAGGTCTTAATGTTAATCAAATTTTATAAAAATCAGAGTTGAAGAATTTAAATGTCCACCATGTTAGAAATGTTGGTTTCATAATTTTTAATAAAGTTTATTTCAAAATTATAAAATGAAATTACAATAAAATTACAACCAATAAACATTGAAAATTCGAATAATGGTCAAGTTAGATACAATATATTTTTAATCAATATTTAAAAAAATTCAATTGTACCAACCATAACAACCCAAGTCAAGGTATACCAATAGAATTGAGAACATGAATGAACGATTTTATATATTTCCCACCACAACATCGCGTTCATAGTCAACTCTGAAAATTGAGCAATTGGACTCATCAAAATTAATAAATGGATCATTTACAACAACATTAGGAATGGATTCAATTCCATCATCACCATTATCAAAAACATATCTTGGAATTACATCAATAATGACACCAAATTCTAGTTGAATATTGTCATTGAAACAAAAAACATGTTTCACAATTATTTCCAAAACATATGGTTCATCTGTAGAATGAGTGTGATTCATATCAATTACATGAAATCCAAAATAATAAATAAATTTTCCATGTCTCTTCATCGAATCAAACCACTGGAATTTCATAAACATGACTCATCCATGAGAATAAAATTTAATATTATTATTTTTTCAATAACTCAATAATAACCAACATTTTCAAATCTTGGTCTTCTATCTGATGCACTAGCATAACAGTCTGTTGTGGCAGAAACCATTACACCATCTTGTTCTGTTCGCATGAAATTTTCTCGTTCAGTGATAATAAATTTATACCCATTGATAAAAATTGATTTATAGTCATGAACCATGGTGTTAGGACCAAAATCCAAAGCTCATATTTCCTCAGAGGCAAAGTCAGCAGGAAAAATAAATACTTGAAAAATAAATCCATATTATACTTAATGAATTATTGTTTTAATTATTTTAAATTTTAGTATTATTACATTCAGTTTTAACCAAGAAAAAACTCTTTTCTATGAAAAGTTTCCTTCCTTGTCCAATATATAGAATGATGATCTCTATTTATCATAATTTTATGTTCCATGTATATAAAAATATGAATAGTTTAACATATATATATATAAGATATACATATTCAATTTACTTACAAGATGTAGTCATCAATCAATTCTCAGCTGAACAATATTGTGCGATGTTCCATCCACCGCTCTTCAAGGCTTAATTTTGTCAATGTATATGATCCAAGAATTCCAACAGTTTGAGGATGTAATGGAAAACTTGGTTCAATTCTCTAAAATTTTTCTTCTTCGTTTCACATTGGTTTGTTCAATCTTATAGTAATATCAGACAAATACATAGAGAAGAAAACCATACATCCTAGAGCAGAGTAACTGTTCACGATAGAATCATTTGGATGATTCCTATTATGGACATAACACTTTATTATGTACCTATTTATTTTAGTCACATACATCCAACAAAACAAAGTAGGTCCTCTAACAATTATTTTAGTTGGAATATAGACTGTTAGATACATTATGCATGTGAAAAATGATGGAGGAAATATTTTCCCTAACTTACACAAAATTAATGGGGCATCTACCCACATTTTTTAAATTAAAGACATGGAAAAATTCATAGGACAAATATCTCTAATCAAATAACACAACTGAATGACATCTACCCATACATTATTGGAAAAAAGAAGATGAATTTCTATTGGAATCAGCTCATGTAGAACAATGTGATAATAATTAGTTTTCAATGATTTTGGCTTCAACACTCTTCTGTTGACCCATTTAGATATGTTTCTTGAATATCAATCATGAAGAATAATATTCTATAGTACTTAATTAGATTTATTTTTTTCAATATGTTTCATCACATAAGAATCACATGGAACATGCCATTTAATTTCACTAATACTCACTGGAAGAAATTCTTGTCGGATGCCCTAATCCACCAATTCATGAAGAGACCGTAAATCATCTTTTGTAATTCCGTTATCATTTAGAAGAATCAGAAGAAACATTTCACTTATATTTTTTTCAATGTGCCTTACTTCTAAGCAATGACGTAAAAAATTAGATGACTAATAAGGAAAATCAAAGAAGATACTTCTCTTCTTCCAATTGTAACAGGTTTTAGTTGAAACATTCCTCCCCATTCTAGATTTCATTTGACCCTTCCCGAATGAAAAACTGAAAACTTTCAATACATTAAGCGAATCAGTTCCAGAAATATTCTGTGGTGGATCATCAGTTTCCATGGTATTGTCAAATCTTTGATGATTTTTTCTATATGGAATGCCCATTGACAAGAATCTTCGCTGTCCCATAATTCTGAAAGTACAATGATGTTTCAGTCTTCTGGATCATGTGTTATTACTTAAAAATAGGACATGATATTTTTCCCTTTGTGCTCCATCCTGACATCATTGTATAAGTCAGAAAAACAATGATCATCCACATAAGCGCAACATGCATCTGAAATATGTCTTTCAAACATAGGTCATATGTGTGCACCCCCACATCCCAAATAAGATTAGACTCCTTTATTAAAGGTAGAATTTATATGTCTATAACAGTTTTGGGATCAGAAGGTCTAGATATGAGTATATTCATGAAAGTGAAAGGTTTTTTCATACAAAACAATGTGGAAAGGTTATAAAGATGTATAAATATAATCCATGTGTTGGGCGATGTAAGCATCTACCCAAACAGATTTAAACCGTCACATGAGAGACCCAACCACAAATGACACACGTCATCTGCAAAATTAGGATATCGAGCATCAAATCTCTGCCATGAAAATCCATCAATAGGGTGATCCAACTCATCATTAGTCTTCATTCACTTAATATCATACCATCTCATTTTTATTTATATTTCATTAGACATAAATTGATTCTGGAGTTTGGGGTTCAATGGAAAGTGCCACATTACTTTCTATGGCACACATGATGGTGTTCCATCAGCTTTTGGCTTCTAGGGGGAAGTTCCACATTTTATAAAATCATTTCATTCACTTGTTTCATCCCAAAATAAACTGCAATATTTCTGGCAAGTATGAATTTTGTTTCTTAAAAATCCATGATCCCCAACTAACTTCCATTCCATATTTTTGTTTGTGGGAATATATGCATCATCTAGAAGTATTTCCTTCATGAAGGAAAGAATGTAATCGATGGAAGTATTTTAAATCTCATAAATTGTTTTCCCATGAAATAATCATATTAAAAATTATACCTTTTTCATTTTACTGCATTGCCGACATACTGGAGTTGTGGCAACTTCCTTCAATTTTCTCACCCTAAAAACATTATCATCTTCATTAGATGCATCATGTCTGCTCATACAGAAATATTCTTACGTTGGAATCCATTATTTTTCATGATGATGAATAAATGGAAACTAGTCATATAACAAATTCTCCAATCCAGTCCTCTCATTTGGATCATCAGTAATTTGAGATTTTATTTTCTCCCCATTTTGATACCACATAGTGTAGATTTCTTGAAACCCATATTTGGTTATGTGGTAGAAGACTTCTTCATGGTTCAACCTAGGTCTTTCAAAACAATTTAAACAGGGGTAGTGTATGTGACCACTATCTAAAACATTGTGAAATGAAAAATCTAAAAATCTCTCAAAACTGTTTTCAAAATCACCTGTGATTCGATCGGTTTCATACATCCATATTCAATCCATTCTAAAAAAAATTATTATTCATTTCTTCAAAATAAATTCAATAAGATTAAATTTTCATAGAAAATATATTTATGTAAATGAGAATTGTTCACTTTATATGAATCCATAACTAACACACTACACTATAAGATAATCAAAATATAAAAAACAACAAAATACTTTATTTATAAAAAAATATCATTGAAGAACTATACCTAAGTGAAGAAGATCATGTAAACTTTTGGAGGATAATTAATCATGAGTTTTAAAAAATTTAGATCAAAAAAATTTAATATTTTGTTAGATTATTTGAGTGATCACATAAACGGTCCAAGGGGGTAGGGGTGTCTAAGTAGGTGGGGGTGTCCAGTGGGTGGGCGGGCTGTCCAAGGGGGTTGTGGGGTAGTCCATAGGGGTGGTAGGGCTGTTTAGTGGGTAGGGGTTGTCTAGGGGGTGGGCAGGTTGTTCAAGGGGGTGGGTGGGAGGGGGGATGTCTAGGGTGTTTGGGGTGTCCAGGGGTGGGGGTGTCCTGTGGGGTGGGGGTGTCAGGGGGGTGGGTGGGTGTCCAGGGGGGTGGGCGTGTTGTCAATAGGGTTGGGGCTGTCCAGGGGGTGGGGGTGTCCAGGAGGTGGGCCTGCTCTACACGGTGGTGGCGGGGGTTGTCCAGGGGTAAGGGGGGTTCATATGGGTGGGAGAGCTATCCACAGGAGTGGAATGGCTGCCCATGGGGTAGGGGTGTCCAGGGGTGGGTGGGCAATGCATGGGGGTGGGGGCTATCCATAGGGGTGGAAGGATGTCTAGGGGGGTAGGGGTGTCCAGGGGTTGGGCGGGCTATCCATGGGGGTGGGGGCTATCCAGGAGGGTACGGGGTGTCCAGGGGGTGGGGTCTTTGGGGGGATGGGTGTGACTGTGGTTTGGGGGTGCCCAGGGGGTGGGAGGTCATTCTATAGGGTTGGAGGGCTCTCCGGGGCGTAGTGGATGTCCAGGAGGGAGGGTGGGATGTCCACTGGGGTGGTGGGGTTTCCCATGGGGGTATGAGGTGTCCATGGGGTGGGCCAGCTACCCACAGTGGTGACAGGGCTATCCAGGGGGAGGGGTTGTCCAGGGGGTGGAAGGGCTATCCACGGGGGTGGGGGATGTGCAGGTGGGTATGGGGTGTCCAGGGGGTGGGGGGATGTCCACGGGGGTGGGTGTGTGTCCACAGGGGTGTGGGTCTAGGTGGTGGGGGTGTCTTGGTGGTTGGGGGATTGTCCAAGGGGTCGGGGGTGTCTAGGGGGTGGGGTGACTAGGTAGGGGGTGTCCATGGGGTGGGGGTGTCCATGGGGTGGGTGGGTTGTCCACAGGGGTGGGGGATGTTAGGGGTATGGATGTCCACAAGTTTCGGGGGCTATCCACAGGGGTGTGACTGAGAGCTATGAGATTTAATTGGTTTTTCAATCATGTTATAAAAAATAAGCGATGGTTTTTAAGGATTAGAGTAGTATTTTTTATTGAAAATCCAATTTTGTAGTATTGTTGACATAATAACATGATGGTATCAAGTTTTCAATTGGGAAAATATTGGAGAATTGTATTATGGTGGATGGATTAGGGGTTAGTGAAAATCTATATTTAGTTATTTGGAATTATATATTTTATGGTAATGAGTTTTTATGGATTTTCATCATCATGGCATGATGATTTAGGTTGTTTTCATATATGATGTTTTATGGATTCATCGATATTTTTTTCATCATAACAAGAATTAAATTTAGGATTTCATTATAAGGTGACGTATAGATAGAATTATTATTTATTTAATACATGTAGACGTAGGATTATGTATAGGGGACATGCATATGGTAGTATTTCCCCGGTCTAGGGGGATATATATGGAGATATTACTCCAATGTTATCTATATGAACGGATTCTAAAAGGCTTCCACCACCTTCCAAGTATGTATTATTTCTAGAAAACAATGTTGTGAGGGAATGAAGTCATCTGATATAGTCGATGTCACATAATGATCATATGATTCCTTACTCATTAAGATGACTAGACAAGAACCAAAACCATAGAGGACTCAGACCTATCTAAATAACTAGAAGTGATGACTTCCTAGTGATTATTAGAGAACTATGGAAGTGATGACTTCCCACTTGCACAACCCACCCTCCCCTCCTCACCCCCAGAAAACTCCTCATACACATCCCCATCCCATCCACCGACTACAACCCCCACCTGCACCCCCCCCCCCCCAACATGCACCCCCCACAACATGCACAACCCCCTCCCCCACCCCCACCGGCACAACCACCCCCCCTAAAACCCCCTACCATCATCCCATTGCATAACCCCCCACCCAACATGCCCCTCAAACATGTAAAGCCCCCTTCCCCCCACCCCCACTGGAATAGGCCCCACATTGCCCCCACCTGTACACCCCCCAACCCACCCACCAATAGACTCTCACCCGCCCAGCCCACCCACCATCTTGCACACTCTCATCCCCCACACACTTGCATAGCCCCCCCCCCCAATTTCACACCCCCCACCTATACACCCCCACATCACACCCAATAGAATCCCACCACACTACACACCCCCACCTGCACATCCCCTATAACTCCCTAAGCTTCCATGGTAAACATCTCTTTGAATAATACAGTAGCATATGTTTTACACAACATCGAGTTATAAAACACCACACCAATCCACTAGCCTTTATGAATTGTAATACAAATTTTTTTAAATTTTATACATTTTGTCTTTCAAAATGGACTTTAGTTTTTGATTTGTAATATGAAAATTATCTTAGGGTTAATTTTTGGTACATTTTTGATAAATTTCATATTTTGATGAATAGTGAAAATTACTAAATTTTAATTAAAACGAACTTTTTAATAGAAATAATTAATAGTGATAAATTATGAAATTTATTGATTTTAAAGTATAATTACATTATATTTTTACCATTTAATCCAATGTTGGTCATTGGACATAATTTCACATTTAAACTGGATATAAGAAAGTGTAAATCTTGTGATAATTATTATTTGTTAAAAACATGCATTTTATTTTGACAACCGGAATTAATTATAAATTAATTTCTACCACTTATGTGTTTTGAATTTTGAAAAATGAATTCCATATTTATAATTAGTAGGTCAAAATTCTGCAAATAGGTAACTTTTTTTTAGACATTTTGAATAATTACTTCGGTAAATATTTTATTTACCATGGTTAGAGGGTAAATCCGGTAAATAAGGGTAAAATAATAATATTATAATAATTTTAAATTACCCAAAAACATGTCCGAAACCTATTGAATTATACATGTCCGACCATGCAAATATTTGGGTCGATTTAGGGACCCCTTGGAGCCACTTTTATGTGATAATGACAGTTTATATTAATTAAGTTTAAGTAAATACAAACATTACATAAGCATATATCTTTTAGAAAAACAATTTTTAAATAGGGTTATATATGTTATAATTTCTTCTCTAAATATTAATTTGAAAGATAAAAAGATTCCCTAAATAATGGTATTTTATTTGTAATTTTTAGACATTGAATATTTGAATTACTTTATGACAAAATGATGATGTAGTATTTTCCTTATTAATGAAAGAATCAAATAATTGGTATTATAAATGTTAAAATAAATATAATTGGAATGTTTTGATTCCATACACGAATTTTATTGGTTAATATGACATTTTAGGATTACAGAAATGATTTTTTTTTTGAATTAATAATGATATTATGACTTTAACAAAAATCAACTATTGAATGGTGTCAAAATTGACATAAAGGAGTTTTTTTTAGAATATTATATTATTAATTGATATAATATTACAAAACATATAAGGATCGGCCAAAGGACCTAAATGAGGATAGTTATGTCATTAATAAACCAATTTGGTTTCACTTGTTAGTTTATAGTAACTTTATTAACCAAATAATATAAAAATACAAAGAGACATGATAAATGTCAAACTAATTAACTAAGAGTTGAACCTAAAAGATAAGGTTAATATAGTTACCCAAACCTATATAAAATATATTGGTTGAGTGTTTTCAAACCCATAACCCTTTTATAATTTAAAGAATCCCGTTATGAGCCATTAGAATCCGAATAAGAAAATATTATAAAATAATAATTTATTTTTTTTCTAAAGAGCCCCACCTCCCCCTTATAAAAGGACACCACATCTAACCAATTATTCATAGCTTCAAAACCTGTTGGTTTGTCCAACCCTTACCCAAATATCCTCTCAACATCCCTCAAATCAACCTAGAGGACTTAGTTTTATCATAAATTCATCCTATGGATCCCTTTTGATCAAATCAAAAGGAAGAACCTGAAGAAGAGGTAATGTTTTCACCACCCTCATTCTAGTTACTTTCTTCATATACTTCTTTATTCTTTTTTATTTCCATTATAAAATAATAAATCCAGTATATTATATATATTGTGATGTTATTATAAATATGGTACAACTATATTCATTATTCTATCCATCCTTTGAATGACATGTCACCATATGTGCGTATGTACAACATACCATCTCCACGTCGTGGTGTAATTGTTATTCAAAACATTATTTTTTGTATGGGTATGATAACTATATGTAATTTAAGTAAATAATAAATTTAACATTATAATTATTTTTTATATAAGATATACCATCCAATTATGTATTATTTTGATATCAAAATTATGATATTGTCGCTCGTGTGTGCGAACGGACTACCTTCAACAAAAACTCGTTGAGATTCATTCCCCATCGTATCCATTCAAGAATAATTTTTATTTTATGATTAAAAATAATATTTAAGTACCTTATATAATTATTGATATGAATCAGATACAACCTATCCATAACAAACATGACTTATGTAATAAAAGATATAAAAGTAAATAAGTATGTTAACACCCGAAACGACAATAATAATAAGATATTATTAGTTATGAAATGTTAAAAGATCATATATGATATCATATTAATGTATTTTATTCTTGTATAATTTAATAACACTTTTTTCACCATTATACAAGAGTTTAACCTAGCCTCTACCAAGTAAAAGTGCAAGGTAAGGGATAATTTCAAAATCTCTTTATTATCTGAGGTTCTTTTTATGTAAGTATCTACGTGGACCTCTTTATCATCCACATACATGTTTTCTTAAAATGTATTCCAAAACATTTTTTCTATTTACTTGAATATTGGTTAATTTCATTTATACCCTTTTTTGACTTTTTATAAAATGTTTTTAAAGGAATCGTTTGTTCATTTTCCAAAAAAGTACATTTTTAATCTTTTTGACAAAATTAATGTAAGAATGTCTTTTATTAACTTATTCGGTGGGTGTGGCTATTTCCTGGCATTATAAAATCATTGATGAATCCTTTAAAAGCTTATAAAAATATTTTCAAAGTAAATGTTTATTTTATAATTATGTGAGATTTAAATGAATTCAAAAAAAGGGATATTTCCCTCAAATAGTTTTGATTTCATCTATGTCAACATCCTTTGATGGATTTTAAGATTATTTGATGTTGATTTGTTATGATAAAAAACATCCATATTGTATTGAAGGTTTTGTGATATGTTTTACTATGGATGTGTTATTTTTATACCATTCATGTTTTATGGATAAAGTATTTAAAATTCATATGCTAGTTTTAATATGAATGTTTATTTTCTGTTTAAACTTGTTCATATAAAGAATGCATTAGACTTAGTACATGATGGGTGGATCACACTATAGCTCCTCAATGCATTTGTAGGTCTCATGAGACAAATTAGTGTCTTAGCACAAGGCCTTGACAAAATCTTATTTCTAGTATGGGCACAAGGCCTTGACTATGTGGTTATGACAGTCTATCATTGTGCATTCCATCATTATGAAAGTGGTTATTGATATTGCATGTGATTATTCAATCAGTAATATATCCACATGAATAAGTAAATGGAATTGTTTATTTTTATTTATACCATATAATGTTAAACATCAAGTTTAAAAGGTTATTGTTTATGTTATAAATTTCCTTAAATGTTTATTCTTATTTATGAAAGTCTCCCCGATATTGTTATCCTTATTGGGCATCTGGGCTCACCCCTTTCTCTGTTTTATTTTTTCCAGGATGTGAAGAAGTATTTTATGAATGACCTATAGGGGTAGTGTGAGGGGATATGGGTGTGATCTATGGAGACAATCTGTTGTTGTAGTTTTTCATTTTATGTTGTAATGTAAACTTAATTAATGTATCTAGTGATTCCAAAGATACTAAACTAATCTTTATTTCGAGACATGATCTTTTGCGATCATGCCAATGTTATGTAATAATGAACCGACTCTGGGTAACATGGTTATGGAATTATAGTTGGTATCAGAGGAAGTTTAGTACAAACCTTGGAAACAAGATTTAGATAAACTCTTATTAGAGCTCATATACCTAAGATGGAATTTGAGGATTAGTATAGAATAAATTCCTAGAATTTTGGTATTGTAGTGATTTTTTGAGTTTTCTGAGCAATACATCCCTGTTTGGATACAAGAAGGTAGAGGTGGATCTGGTACATATGTACCTAGGGGTGAAACCTGAAAACCCCGCTTCAAGTTATACACCAACGGGAACTGGTGCACGACAATAGTCTTTGTTGAACTCTTGGTTACGACACTCCCGTGGGATATTCTTAGGATAATTCTCATTTTCTTTACAAACCATTATAAAGGGTTTATGATTGTGTACTTCCTTAATGAAAATATTTTTTTTATGATTATGGATTATATTAACAAACTGTTCAATTTATGTTAAGTGTTTTACATGTTTAGATTTATGTATTGCGATTAATAAACTAATTTAGTGTATGACATTATTTATAAATGGCTCCTATTGGAAGGAATGGAAATCGTATCAATGCACACACTCCATGTAGGAATTTCCCTCCTGCTCAAGATAATTATAGTGGAGCTGGTGATGAAACTAGTGCTGATCAGCTTATCACCATACTGGGAAAACTCACTCGGGTTATGAATAATAACCTTACCCATATAGAGAACCATGATCCACATTATGGAGGATCAATGATAGATGTATTCATGAGGAAACAACCAAAATCATTAAATGGGGGTACAAATCCACTAGTATCTGAGAAATGGATAAATTCCAAAGAGAAAATATTCCATTCCTTGGGGAGTAGTGAATGGGAAAAAGTTACCATGGAAGTCTACCGCCTCACTGGAGATGTTGATCAATGAAGGTCATTGATTCAAAACACAACTGAAGATGATGAAGTATCAAATATTGAATGGACGGAGTTTAATGGTCTTTTCATATAAAAATACTTTTCTCGTGACCATCAAGCAGATATTGAAAGAAAATTTCTGGGTTTGAGGAAAAAGGAGGACTAGAATGTTGCAAAATATGAGGCTAACATTACAACGTTAGAAAAGAATGCTTCAGATTATATATGTGACCTAAGAAGAAAGATTGATCTTTTCTTTTATGTTTTAAAACCATTTCTCCATCAAGAATTAGTCTCATGATTCTTCTTGTTATTTGAATATATTGTCTCATGTGCTATCAAGATAGAAAAGGAAATCTCTAAGTCATATGACTTTATAGTAACGAAAGAGAAAAAGAGATCTTCTGATCACACTGGAAATGGAAATAAAGGGTAGAAGGGAAAAGTTAAATATCCATCCTGCAGTAAATGTGGGATGAAATACCCTGATACTTGCTTGAAGGGAATGTGAGTCTGTTACAAGTTCGGTGAAAAATGCCACCAAACATGTGATTGTTAGAGGAAGAAAAAATCTACCAATGTTCAATTCTACAACTGTAGGGAGATGGGACATTATGAATACGAATATCCTAAGAGTTAGGGGAACATACCTCACAAAAGGACATGGGATCAACGAAATGCTCATGCTATCACTACTACTGAGGTAGAAGCTTTGAAAGGCATGGTGGCAGGTAATTTAATGGTTTCCTCGAGTTTAGAAAATACATTATTTGATACTGGATCATAGCATTGTTTCATATCTTCCTAGTTTTCTAATAAAATTTGATATTTTCTATTTTATTTAACAATGGAGTTGTTAGTTAAAGCTCCTAAATGAATTACCATTACTACAAAATTCTGTGAATCAGTTCCCATTAGAGCAAATAAATGTTCTTTATCTGCTGATATCATCATCATACCTATGATTGAGTTTGATTCAATCCTCATTATGAATTGGATTTTGGACCATGATTAGAATATTTATGGTAATAAGAAAGAGGTTATGCATCTAGAAGATGATGATAAAGAACACGATATCTTTAGAGAAGAATCATCACCACCTAATTCTTATCTAGATCCACACCTAGTAGCTCAACTAAATTCAATTATTTGAGAGGAAGATAATGAAATAACTATTGGTGAGGACAGGAATTTTCAAATAGAAGATGTACCTATTGTGAAAGAATATATAGATGTTTTTCCGGAAGATTTACCTGGACGTCATCCAGAACAGGAAATTGAGTTTTCCATTGATTTAATTTCTGGTTCAAGGCCCATATCGGAGACCCCTTATAGAATGGACACTGTATAATTAGTTGAACTAAAGAAATAACTAGATGAATTTATTAATAATGGATTTATTCGCCCTATTGTTTCTCCATAGCGATCTCCTGTCCTTTTTGTTATGAAGAAAGATGGATCTATGAGGTTATGTATCGACTACAGGGAAATTAATGATATAACAATAAAGAACAAGTATCCCCTACCTCGCATTGATGATTTATTTGATCAACTACATGGAGCGAAATACTTTTCAAAGTTTGACCTTCGATCTGGATACCATCAATTGTGTGTGAAGAAGGAAGACATTCCGAAAACACCATTTCGAACATGGTACGTGCATTATGAGTTTACAGTAATTCCTTTTGGGCTATCTAATGCACCCTCTGTTTTCATGGATCTAATGAACATGGTTTTCAAGGAATATCTTGATGAATTTGTAGTTGTATTTATTGATGATATCTTGGTATACTCCAAAATCTACGAAGATCATGAAAATCACTTGAATAATATATTGAAGACATTGAGAATACATGAATTTTATGGGATGTTTAGCAATTGGGAATTCTTGGTTCCGGAGAATTCTTTTCTTGGCCATATTGCCTCTATGGATGAAATCTCTGTTGATCCTTCTAATACAAGAGCAATCCAAGAATGGCCAGCACCAACGAGTATAACCTAGGTACACCGTTTCATTGGTTTAAATGGTTCTTATCAATGTTTCGTCCATAATTTTTCTTGATTGGCAAACCCATTAACGAAGATCTCACGTAAAGGGGTTAAAATTTTCTCGACAAAATAATATGAATAATGTTTCAAAGAACTGAATAGAAGATTTGTCAATTATCATATGTTGACTTTACCATTGGTGAATGATGGGTTTGTTATTTATAGTGATGCTTCAAAGAAATGACTTGGTTGTGTCCTTATGTAGAATGATAGGTTTATTTCCTATGCATCACGATATCTGAAAATTCACAAGAAAAACCATCCTACTCATGATCTTGATTTAGCTTCTGTAATATTTTCTTTGAAAATTTGAAGACACTATATTTATGGTGAAAAATGTGATATTTATATTGATCAGAATAGTTTGATGTGTATTTTGTCACAGAAAGAACTCAACATGAGGCAAAAGAGATGGCTTTAACTACTCATGTATTATGATTCCATGATACACTACCACCCGGGGAAGGAAAATAAGGTGGCAGATGATTTGAGCAGAAAGGATCATGGAGTTTTGAACATAATGAGAATTTAAAGGATCCTATTTTCATGCATATAGTGAATATAGATATGGTAATTACCATAGAAGGAGAAACATAGATACTTTTTCAAATGGTGGACAAACCATTTTTACTAGAAATGGTAAAGAGTTATCAAACTAATGATGAAGAATTTCAAAAGAAGATTAAAGATGTGAATGATGGGAGATTGAGTGACTTTGTGTATGAAGGTGTAATGTTGAAATTTGGGAAGAGACTGTGTTCCTGATAAACCTGATCTAAAAAGGGAATTATACGACAATGCTTATAGTTCCAATTTCTCTATACACCCAGGGAGCACCAAAATTTATAGAGAATTGAAGGAACATTTGTGGTGGGAAAACATGAAGAGGGAGATTGCTG
This sequence comes from Viscum album, assembly GCA_963277665.1. Lineage (NCBI taxonomy): Eukaryota > Viridiplantae > Streptophyta > Magnoliopsida > Santalales > Viscaceae > Viscum > Viscum album. The sequence continues at coordinate 2,095,388,151 of OY728152.1, forward strand.
ATTTTTTGTCAAGATGTATGGTTTGTCTATAAGTGAATGCTGGAAGGAAATAGCCAGGATGAGTCACGCAACCTCTTCCCATACCGAAGTGGAAATGGGATAATATTAGGATGGTCTTTGTCGTTGGACTACCAAAGACTCCTAGAAGGAACGATGAAATATGGGTCATTATTGATCGTCTTACTAAGAAAGCAAATTTTCTTATGATAAGATAAGAATTACCACTTGAAAGTCTACCAAGACTATATATTAATGAAGTATTGGGATTTCATGCAGTACACCTATAGATTGATTCTGATCGCGATCCCTGTGTTACATCATGATTCTGTAAATGTCTTCAGAAGGCCCTGGATACAGAACTTTTTTTGAGCACTGCCTACCACCCCCAAACTGATGGAGAATCAGAATAGACTACTCAAACCTTAGAAGACATGTTGAGATCTTTCTCACCTGACTTTCAGGGTATGTGGTATCAATATTTACCACTGGTAGAATTTTCCTATTACAATAGCTTCCATTCAAGTATTCAGATGGCACCGTATGAATCGTTACACAGAAAGAGATGTCACACACCAACATGTTGGGATGATATTGGTGAAAGAATACTCGTAGGCCCAAAACTAGTGGATTAAATGATAGAAAAGGTGAAGGTAATCCAAAAACACATGAAAGCAGTTCAAAGTAAGTAGAAGAGCTATAGCAATAACCGAAGGAAGGATTTTGAATTTCAGGTAGGAGATCATGTTTTCTTGAAAGTATCTTCATGGAATTTAGATATACGTTTTGGTAAGAAGGGTAAATTGAGTCCAAGGTACATAGGACCTTTCAAAATTCTAGAATGAATTGGAGTTGTAGCTTACCGTTTTTCAATGCCGCCAAGTATCTCCAAAGTTCACGATGTGTTCCACATATCACTGTTGAGAAAATACATGCCTGACCCAACACATATGCTCACCTATGAGGAAGTAGAACTGGAACCCAATCAATCTAATTACGATGAGCACATCCAGATTCTTGATACCAGAGAACAAGTGCTGAGAAACAAGATGACTCGTCTAGAAAAAGTTCTATGGAGAAACCACAAGATGGAAGAGGCAATGTGGGATCCCTAGGAACATATGATGAAGAACCACCCGAGTCTTTTCCCAAGGTAGTATTCTTGAAATTTCAAGGATGAAATTATTTGAAGGAGGGGGGAATGTAACACGCCAAGCTTCCATGGTACGCTTCTCTTTGAATAATACAGTAGCGTGTGATGTACGCAACTTCGAGTTCAAAAACACCACAACCAATCAACTGTCCATTTTGAATAGTAATACCAATTTTTTTAAATTTTATACATTTTATCATTCAAAAAATACTTCATTTTTGGAATCAGAATATTGAAATTAGCATAGGGTGAAATTTTGGTACTTTTCTGATAAATTTCATATTTTGATGAATAGTGAAAATTACTAACTTTTAATTAAAAACAACAGTGTTAACCAAAATAAATAATAGTGATAAATTATGAAATTTAGTGATTTTAAAGTATAATTAGATTATATTTTTACAACTTAATCCAATGTTTATCATTGGACATATTTTCATATTTAAACTGGACATAAGAAAATGTCAATCATTTGATAGTTATTATTTGTTAAAAACCCGATTTTTGATTTGACCACGGTAATTAATTTTAAATTAATTTCTGCCAGTTTTGTGTTTTTAATTTAGAGAAATAGATTCCATATTTATAATCAGGAGTCTGAAATTGTGTAAATATGTAACTTTTATTTTTATAAATTTTGAATAATTACATCGGTAAATATTTTCTTTACCATGATTAAAGGTTAAATCTGGTAAATAAGGGTAAAAATTAATATTTTAAGAATTTTAAATTAACCTAAAACGCTTCCAAACCCTATTGATTGATACATGTCCAACCGTGGACATTTTTGGGTCGATTTTGGGACCCCATGGTGCCATTTTTATGTGATAATGACACTTTATATTAATTAAGTTAAAGTAAATACAAAAATGACATAAGCATATATCTTTTAGCAAAACAATGTTTACATAGGGTTATATAAGTTATATTTTCGACTATAAATATTAATTACAAAGATAAAAATATTTCCTACATAATGGTATTTTATTTATAATTTTTATACATTGAATAATTAAATTTATTTATGACACAATGATGATGAAGTATTTTCCTTATTAAAGAAGGAATCAAATAATTGGTATTATAAATATTAAAATAAATATAATTTGATAGTTTTGGTGCCATACATGAATTTTATTGGTTAATATGAACTGTTATGATTACATAATTAAATTTGTTTGAATTAATAAAGTTTTTACGACTTTATGAAAAATCAACTATTAAATGGTGTCAAAATTCACATAAAGGAGTTTTTTAAAAATATATTATTTTATTAATTGAATGAATATTATTAAAAATATAAGTATTATCCAAAGGACTTATATGATGATAGTTATGTTATTAACGAGACACATTGGGTTCACTTGTTAGTTTAAAGTAGTTTTATTGACCAAATAATATAAAAATACAAAGAGACATGGTAAATGTCAAACTAATTAACTAAGAGTTAAACATAAATGATAAGGTTAATATAGTGACCTTGACCTATCTAAAATATTTTTTTTCAGTGGTTTTCAACCCATCCACACCATATACTTTAAATAATCCAGTTTGGAGGCATTAGAAACAAAATATTAATTTTTTATAAAATAATACAATATTTTTTTTAAAGAGCCCCTCCTTCACCTTATAAAAGGACAAAAATTCAAACCAATTCCTCATACCTTCAAAGCCTTTTGGATTTCCCAAACTCTAACCAAATATACTCTAAACATTCCTCACTTAAACCTAGAGGACATAGTTTGATCAGAAATCCAAAATAATGATCCCTTTTGATCCAATCAAAAGAAAGACCCCGAAGAAGAGGTAATGTTTTCAACACCCTCTTCCAAGTTCCTTTCTTCTTTCACATATTAATTCTTTGTTATTTCCATTATAAAATAATAACTCCACTATATTCTATATACTGTGATGTTATTATAAATACTGTACAACCATATTCAGTATTCTATCCATCCTTTGAATGACATGTCACCATACATGCATACATATAGCTTATCATCTCCACGTCGTGATGTAATTGTTATTCAAAACATTATTATTTGTATGGGTATGATAATGATATGTAATTGAATTAAATAATAAATATAAAATTATAATGATTCTTTATATATTATATACCATCAAATTATATATTATTTTAATATCTAAAGAATTATATTGTCACTCGTGCATACATACGGACTACCGTCTCCACGAATGCGATGATATTAATTCCCCATCGTATCCATTCAAGAAAATTTTCATTTGATGATTAAAAATAATGTTTATGGACTTTATATCTTTCTGGATATGAATAATATACTACCTATCCATAACATACATGGCTTATGTAACAAATCATATAAATGAAAACGAGTAAGTTAACACCCAAAACGACGATAACACTAAGATATTATTAACAAAGAAATGTTGAAAGATCATATATGATATCATATTAATGTATATTATTATAGAATAATTTAATAACAATTATTTCAACATTATATAGGAGTTTAACCTAACCTCTACCATGTAAAAGTGCAAGGTAAGGGTTAATTTTACAATATCTTTATTATCTGAGGTTATTTTTACGTAAGTATCTTTTGGGACCTCTTTATCATCCACATCCATGTTTCTTAAAAATTTCTTCCAAAACATTTTTACTATTTACTATAATATAGTTTATTGTAATTTATACCCTTGTTTGACTTTTTATAAAATTGTTTTAATGAAATCTTTTCTTCGTTTTCCAAACAATAACCTTTTTATCCTTTTCGACAAAATTAATGTAAGAATGTATTTTTTTTACTTATACGGTGGGTGTGGCTATTTTCTACCATTACAAAATCATCAAATCTTCCCTTATAAGCTTATAAGAATATTTTCAAAGAAAATATTTATTTTATAATAATGTGACTTTTAAATGATTTCAAAAAAGATATATTTCTCTCAAATAGATTTGATTCCATCTATGTCAACATCCTTTGATGAATTTTTTGATTAAGTGAAGTTGATTTATTATGATACAAAACATCCATATTGTACTAAAGGTTTTGTGATTGGTTTTACTGTGGATGTGTTATTTTTATACCATTCATGGTTTATAGATAAATTATTAAAATTTCATATGCTATTTTTAATACAAATGTTTATGTTATGTTTAAACCTGTTCATATGGGGAATGCATTGGACATAGTAAGTGATGGGTGGAGCCCTCTATAGCTCCTCGATACATCATTAGGTTTTATGAGACAAACTAGTTTCTTAGCACAAGGCCTTTACAAAATCTTATTTGTAGTCTTGGCGCAAAGCCTTTACTATGTGGTTATGGTAGTCTGGCATTATGCATTCCATCTTTATGAAAGTGGTTATTGATATTGCATGTGATTATTCGATTTGTAGAATATCCACGTGAATACATAAATGGAATTATTTCATTTTATTTCTGTCATATTATGTTTATGTTCATGTTTAAAATTCTTTTGATTTAGTTAAACATTGCCTTAAATGTTTATGCTTATTTTTTAAAGTTTCGGCTATATTTTTATCCTTACCGGGCATCTGAGCTCACCCCTTTCTATGTTTTATTTTTCCCAGGATGTGAAGATGTATTTTATGAATAACCTACAGGGACAATATGAGTGGTTATGGGTGCGGTGTATGGAGAAAAGATGTTGTTGTTATTTTTCATTTTATGTTGTAATGTAAACTTTATGAATGCATCTAGTGATTCCAGGGGTACTTAACTAATCAGCCTTTTGACACTTGATCTTTTGTGATCAAGACAATATTATATAATAATGCACCAAATCTGGGTTATTGGGGTTAAGTAGTTACATCCCCATTCACCCACTGCACATCCCCCCCCACTCACTTGAACACCCCCACCTGCACACCCCCTCCCCCCACCCACAACACCCCCACCTACCCCTCCCCCCACATAAAATAAACTTTATTCACACAATCATGATAGTTGAAATGTATAAAAAATTTGAAAACAAATAAAATTGCAATTTCTGGGTATATCATACTTCATAGACCTCGGGTTTAGGCCAAATCAAAACTGAAAACCAAAAAATAGATGCATAACATTAAACCTAAGGTACAAATTACAGATAAGAAGTGTATAACAAAAAATGTTTCTGATTAACGATGGATCCAGTGGAATAATTTTCTGAGTGGGAGAGCTACTTGGTCTTGGCTTTACATCTACAATCACACAGATGCGGGATTAGGTATGTTGGAAATTTAGGGGAAAAATTTCCCAACGGTTTTAAGAAATTGTTCGGAGTTGTACGATTTACCAACGGTTTAAAAAAACCATGGGGAAAGCCTTGCTAAAACTAACATATCCCAAAATTTTTATCAATCTGTTGGGTAAAAGACCTCTAAAACTCATATATCCCAATGGTTTTATCAAACCATTGGGTAAAAGTCGTCAAAAAATTTCTATTCCAATGGTTTTGTGAAACCATTGGGTAAGGACCTCTCTAGACCCCTGTTCGAACAGTTCATGAAAACTGTTGGAAAAATTATGTTGGTATATCCTCCATTTATAGTTGTGCATCATATTCACATTGGTGATAAATGTACAGTGTTACCAACCACAAGAGATTAAACCATATACTCTCCCAAAGATATTTGAACATGTGGAAAAGGAGATGGATGGAGTGTATCTATATTTTTTATTTCGACTAAATTTACACACCGAGTAAGGGTAATTCTATAGAGTATGAATTTAGTAAGAAATCATAAGCTCATGTGGTGAAATAGTTATAAAATCCATGGTATTTGATGCCAGTCATAGCCGACATGCGGCTGTAAAGTGAGGAACTGGGTGATAGAGCGGTCTTCTCTCCAGATTCACTAGTTCTTGAAATGAATGTTTTGGTTAAAGATGCATATTAATTAGATTCCTAGTGTATGGAGATGAGGTAGAACTCAATGGTGGGGAGACCATTGACAAATGTAACCGGAATGGGAATTTAGTCTTGTGATTTTTGGAAACAGATGATTATACCGGTTGCTTTTCGATTAGAACTTTTAGGTATTATCATCATTCTATGTGGGCTATCAATCCTAGAATTAAGATTATGTGTAAGGAATTGAAGGTGTTGTTTTGGTGGTTAGGTATGAAAAGGGAAGTGGTCGAGTTTGTATAGAGATTCAAGAATTTTCAACAAGTCAAAGAAGATAATAATAAACAAAAAAGGCATGTTGTAGTCTTTAGTTGTCCCTGTGTGAAAATGGGAGCACATAACAATGGGTTTTGTGATGGCCTCCCATGAACAGTATAGATGCACGATCGCATATGGGTGAGAGTGGATCAAATCACAATGTCGGCCCATTTCATCATGATTTGTGAATTTCACACGATGGATCATCTATCAAAAATCTCTATTCAGGAGGTGTTAATGAGGCATGGTGTTCCTATTTCAATTTTATTAGATGAATATCCAAGGATCACCTCATAGTTTTTGAAATCTATGTCAAAATCCCTTAAGACACATTTCACTATGAGCACGACATCTCATCCATAGATTGTTGGGAAATCCAAGAGGACAATAAAAACATTAGAAGATATGTTAAAGGATTTTGTTATAGAAATTTTTGGTTAATGTTAGGAGAAATTACCATTGGTGGATTTCTCCTATAATAACATTTATCAGGATTTGATACATATATCTCTCTTAGATGATTTATATTGGAGTTTTTGTAATTCTCTACTATGTTGGGTGAAAATAGTGAAGAATTCGATGATTGGGAAGAGCCTTCTCTAAGATACTGTGGATAGGATAAAGTTGATCAAGATGAGTATGGAGATGGCTCAATGTTGTTTGAAATCATATGCAGACCATCATTGACAAGAGTTGTCATTCGATGTGTGTGATCAGGTGTTTTTTAGAATGTATTGTAGGTTGGGACACCGTCATTTTCGGAAGAAGGTTAATTTATCTCCGAGGTATATTGGGCATTTTGATATAACTTAGGGGATTGGAGAGGTGGATTATCATTTGGATTTTCCACTATGGTTTAGTTTGGTGAACAATGTGTTTCATGCGTCACAGTTGAAAAATTATCATCTTGATCATGACCGTGTGATTCGTTGGGATCATATTGATCTAGAACCAGATGTATCCATTTTTCACGTGTCATTGTGGATTTTGGATAGGCCAGATGAAGTCTTGCATGGTAAAAGAATCGTTTTTTTCATGTTTTCTAGAAGCATGGTCAGATTCAAGAGGAGAATTTGGAGTAGGTGAAAGAGACGGTCGAGTAATTGATGGAGCTCTTTTGACAAAGCAATGGTTCCTTACATTCCCAGTTTACAAAGACCAATGGTGGGTAGAATATAAAACCCCCAATATGAGGTATTTCTCCATTTTATATTCCTTTTTTATGTGTTTAAAGTGCATGGGATGAGTTGGTAAGAGGATGAGAGTGTTTGAAATGATTTGGAATAAGTTTGGAGGCTTTTTCACGGGATCTCAGTTTGAGCACGGTTATGGGAAACTGTGTGGGTTCTCCAGGAAACCATTTAGGGGGAGGTAGTATGCTTTACACACCATGCACATGGTTTTCTAAACCGGGCTATCCAACCGTGCAGACCCCTCCTCTCGAGATAGTGGTCTATGTACTATTAGCGTAGAATTTTCCAAACTGTGTAGACTAACCATGGGACAACTTTAAAGAAGGTTTTTTTAATGATGCGCTCCCTCGGGATTAACCTTTCACTCAAATTCGTCTCTCACTCGATCCTAACTTTAAATTTTGGGTTATCAATGGTTTAATATTATCTTCCAAAAATATTGGAAACAAATCAAGGGGTTTTCTTGGTTGACTGACGGTGGTTCTTCAGGGGTATGTCTTCTCTCATGGTTCATTGTGGTCTCCTCTATATCTAAATCTCCATATCTATCAGTTTTCTTGATCTACATCAGTTTAATGTTGATATATGATTGGGTATTCCTTGTGTGTTGATTTTAAGGATTTTGGATGTTATGAAATGGTATCTAGAATAGTTTTGAGGATGTGTTCATTGGATTTGATGTGCAATTGCTTGTGGGTTGATTTCCCTTGAACCCTAATAGAAGGTCTCTTCTCTCTCAACTCCACTTTTCAAGAACATGATTTATAGTGAAATTTATTTTTTTTCTAAAAATTAATTGTGTTTTGATGTGAACATTTTGTTTAAAATTCCCTTGGGTGATATTCTGGGGATTTTAGGGGAAAAGGGGGTTTTGTGGTGAAATGACCTTGTTATAAATATGAATAAAGTGTTTTTAAAATGGGTTGATGAAAATGTTTTTTTACTAAAAGGGTTGTTTTACTGAAATTGGTATTTTTCATGTAAAATGGTTGAATGGTGTTTTCAATAACTGTTGGATTTATTGAAGTGGATTGACATGTAATGGAAATGGTTATCTGCATGTTATTGTGGCCTTGGTGGATCATATGATTGGTTATGGATTGCTTGAAATGTTGTGAGGAAGTGTGAGGGATGTACCACTATAATAATGGGATTTTTTTTGGATGTAAGGGACACCATCAAAGGATAAGTGGTTGATATGTACCACTAATTGGAATGGGTGAACGGGTTGGACGGAAGATCCACCATTTTGGAATCCTTATTGTGTATTTATTTTCATGATGTAAATTGTTGTGCTTATGTGTAAATGAGGAAATGACTTGTGGAATGTTTTTTTGGGTTTGCATTGGTTGCTTGGTTTGGGTCAAGTGGCATGGTAAGGGTGTGTTTGGTTTATGGTAATGGTTGCACATTTGATTATTTTATATAAACTGATTTATAAAAATTTTCTATTGGTTTTATCCTAGTGGATTGTGTAAGGATGTAATTTGAGGAAAACCTACAGAGTATTAGTACTCACCCACTTCTATGGTACTTGGCTGCTTTTGGAAATTTCATATTCTGGGACACATGTAAAGGTAAAAAATTTCATTACTAGTGGCTTGTGGTGATGATTAAGGGATGTGTATGTTCATGGAGCATGGAGATTTGCGTGGAGTTTTGGAATCTGTATTGGTTTATTTTAGGGTCTCTTGTTTAGTCTTTAACATATTACTGGGATATTTTGTTGGGTTGTATTGTTTTTGTGTTGTATTGTGGAATAACTTGGTTCTATTGGGGTAATACATGCTTGAATGTTTTATTGAAATGCATCATATAGTCTTTTTGGGTGGATAGATTGGCTGGTTTTGTATTAAGGGGAAATCATTCCACAATTTGTTCACGAAGACCTCGAAATTTATTTCAAGCCTATGGTTCCTTGGGAATGTCACTTAAGGACAATTAACATTCCCTCTCCATCTCAAGGAAATGTGATAGGGTAGGATGTTACAACAACTCACATTGTCATAATGTTGTGGAGAACTAAAATATTAATGATGCAATGTGAAAACTATAGGAGGTGATGTGGTAGTGTTACCCACATCTATTTTAACGGGGGTGAAATGAAAATTTTTATGTTGAAATTTCTCAAAGGGGTGATTATAAGGACCCGAACTATTATAAATGATATTTATCTTTGTAATATAGTTAAATGACTTATTATGTAATATGGTTATAGAAAAAACTGAACTTACTTGGTCATATCATTGGATTTAAAATACCATTATGAATATTTAACTTGTTAATATATTGATTAAATAGTGATAACATGATTAATACAAAATAGGGTTATAAAAATCTAATTTACATATACCAAGGATGTGATAACCTCATCAATTAGGATTTTACCCTATGAAGACCATTTTTCAGGGATTTTGAGGGAGAAAACATCATTGGGCATTTTCCTTGACCAATAGTAATATGAGATCCAATAACTTAAGCATTAGAGAAACCATTTACATGAGAAGTTCATGCTCAATGAGACCCAACTCTCACCATATTTTCCGAATGAACCCATGATGGTCTCACCGTCTCAAACCTTACTCTTAGGGAATATCCTACAGTAATGAAGGGATATGTATCAATACCATAATAGTATAAATATGTATATCTTATGAAATAATGAATTTGTTATCATTTTTATTGTTACTTTATAAATACTTTCAATTTTGATTCAATTAAATACAAATTGTATTTTTGGATAATATTCATATTTCATGAATGGATTTATTTCTGTGAATTAATTTATTTTATAAATAAATAGAATATTAAAATAAATTATTATTAAATAGGTTTTATTAATTATAATTGGACCAATAATTTTTATGAAGTGAAATGTCATTTTTATAATGTTTAAAAAACTATTATTATAAATAACCCAAATTTTTGAATAAATGTGGAATCATATTTCAAATGTAAAAAATTAACATATTTAAAAATTATATTTATATAAAAATAAACATTTTTTTGAATCATAATATCAAAATTATCCAAAAGTTTATTTTTTATAATTTTTTAAGAGTGTCAAATTTTATGCTAAGAATTAAATGTTGTAAAAATATATGATATGTTATATATAATCATAGTGAACCAAAAAATGATGAAATAAAAATAATAATCGGTAAATGAGGAAAAATATATGTTCTATCATTAAAATAATTTGATTTATGTTGAATTTATTATTTTTATTAATCCTTTGTGAATCCTACAAAAAACATATAATATTTTATTTATTTTAAATACACTTATTTAAAAATGTGACTCATCTCTAAATAAGAAAGGATAATATTTTAATAAGAGAGGATATTTTCCAAATAAAATAATTAAAACCTCTACACTTGGGAGAAAACCATGTGAAAAAACTATGGGGTGGTTTACGGTTTGAAATATTTTAGATTGTAGAGTCCAAAACATAAATATTATTGTAATTCCTCACTTTTCCTTCATGAACCTTTAGAATATCGCACTTTTGTTCACTCAAAATACATGTATATCAACCATACTCCTGAAATAAATTCCCTAGAAACCACCCATGATTCCCCATGCTCTCAATAATCAACTTTCAATATTTTTGTGTCATGCTCATAAGGTAAGTGATTCTCTATTTCTCCTTTTTATTCAAGAATATCTTCTATGTTAGGTCCTTTTATGGTGAATTAATAATGATGGGGTATGTTTTAAAACATCCCATATACTTCTCTTATTATTTATAAATTTTTATATACAACTTTTCACTCATTAATCCCTCTCATGTACACCTGTTACCTTATATAAATTTCATAAGCATCCTTTCTTTTCTCTTTTTATTCGAGTTTATTTATTATCATATTACTTATTTTTTCTATTTATAAATTTTTGAAAATGTCCTACCATGTCCCTATAACATTCCAAAACTTATTAATATGATGAGAGATCCATTTTTCCCCATCTACCGATTTTATGAATTTTTAAGTGACACTGTTAAGCTGGTGAATATTCACCAAATTTTAATACCAACCCATTTTTATAGTGAATGTCTTACCCATGTCCTATGATGGGTGGCCACATATAGGAATACATAACATTTTATTTTCAGACATAAATATATGTATTATACTCTCCATTATCAAGGAATAAATTATATTGATTAATGAATCCATGTTTTATGATATACATGGAACATTTAAGCATGTGAATAAAATGAAAGTAACGGGTGTGCCACTAATTATACACCACTTCAATTCGTTAAGTACTGTTTAGTATCACGATTCTTCATGTTGGGGAAAGGATATACCTGGTTACATTATGGTCATTTTCCAGAATAATGCCAATGTGGATTGGCATTAACCTATGTATATGATGGAGTGTTTTATATTATTGGCACATTTCCCATGTTATGATTATCAGGCTATATCATGCAATATTATTCATATTACATTATAACCCACTTATATGAATTGTTTAACAAGTATAATTATCATCATATTTTTAAATGTTTATTCCCTTACTGGTCTTTATGGCTCACCCATTTCTTATTTATTTTCCCTATGTTTTCCAATACAATTTTACGCTCTAGCAAGTTAAAGAATAATTCAATAAAAATGTTGTAATTAATGATTAAAATTATAATTAAATGTACCTAATTCCCAAATACACAACACTTATTAGTCTTTCATTTTTTTTAAATTCTATTTTATGTAACATAATCACATATTAATGTGTAATAAATAGATGGGTTGTTATAAAAATACTCTTTATCTTGATAAAAAAAGAAAAATCTTTTGTTTAATAATTTTAATGAGATGTATAAATTATATATTCAATAAAGATTTATCATTCATATTATGTATTATCCTGAGATGTGAAAGTATTGAATCCAATTTTGGGTTAAAACTTGTATTTTCACAAAAAAATAGATGTTATTCACCATTTATACAGAAATACTGAAACTATTTATTTAACTTTTTGAATATTTATTTTATATAATAATTTCATTTTTTGAAATGATCATGTAAAACATATTTCTGGGTCTATTATTGTGAGTTTTTTGGAAGGTAAATTTTCTATTGATATTAAAAAATAATAGTTTTTATTAATAATTATCATGCCTTTTAATGATTTTAAATGAATCCAAATTTTTTAGGATTGTACTATTAAAAATATTAGTTCAATTATATATAATTTAATCCTAACGAGTTAATTTTAATATTTTTTATATTGAATATTTCCATAAAAAAATATATCCTTTTGAACATTTTCACACTAAAATCCTTCATTAACATCACACCCCTGAGATTAAAATTATATTAAAATTTCCTTTGATTTGAATATATATTTTTAAAAGGGATTAAATATTTTTAATTACAATAGTATTTATTATCTAATATTGTAGAATTATTTTCTCATATAATGAATTTTAAAAACAAAAAAAAATTAGTAGTTTATGTAAGATTATGTTTACTGAGTAGGGGTAGGTAAACTAGAAATATAAGGGCCAAAAATGACCTAAACCTTGTAAAAAAAAAATATAGATTTATCTTTACCTTATACATTATAGTGTACAAAATTTCCCTATTATTAGGCATTTTTTAATGTGAAAAAAATTTGAACACTTTTTCATTAAAAAACATATATGTGTGCCACTCACCTCACATATAAAACTCCACCCCTTCTCCTCTCTTCTTCACAAATTAAAAACACATTATTTCTACGCAAACGAGACCAAATTACTACTTTAATTACATAATCCCATTATATAGAAAATATGTTTCTCATAAATACATCTTAGGACTACTTTTGGTGAATATCAATGTAGGTTATATGGAGAAGAGATAACATTGTACAATGAGTATTTTTATTTTATTTCTTCTTCCACCTCCATAGAATATTATTAAAAATTATGAAATAAAAAAATAAGTTAATTTAATATATTAATATTTTTTTATTGTAAATAAATTCCTTATAAACATATTACCTTCAAAAAAATGGGGTACATAATCATCATTTGGGTGTACAGTGGACAACAATCCCTCAAATGACATTATTGTTTTTTTCATTGCCACCTATCACTAATGGATATACTGATGTAATAAATTTTTATGTATAATATTTATTATATTATTATACTTATTTACTTCATATATCATTAATACCATTATACATTTCATTCAGTGGTAATACTATAATGTCGGTCATGTGTATGGTGGACTACCTTCTCACGAATCAGTGTGATTCATTCAAGATTTACAAGAAGGGTAATAAGGATATGTTTAATAAAAATATTTTCTATATTTGATATCAGAATTATTCTAAATTGGAAATATATTTTTATATATTGTTATTTAAACCCATTTATAAAATGAAGATTTTGTTTTTTGCATTCATGTGGCCTACCGTCTCTATAAACGGTGTATTTAATTTTTTTTATAAATTTGATAGATTACACAAACAATATATAGATATTATATATGATATTTTTATAATTTTTTAATTTTAATTATTATGTAACCATTAACAAAGTATGTGGAAATAATAACAAATAAAATCATACATAAAAAATAAAGATGTTACTTCCACACATGTGACTTTAGCATTGAATTTTTATTAAATTAGTAATAAATTATCATATGTAAATCATATATGGTACTATAAATATTATTATGGATCAAAAATATATATATAATAAAATAATATTTACTATGACTTAGTTTCTAATTTTCATGATGTTGTTCGAGACATTAGGTAATAGATTTTCCTTTCACTTTTTAAATTCTGTGTGACACATGGAATATTAAAAAAATATATAATTTATGAGGAGTATATACATCCCATGAATATATGTTTTTATTATAATAATAATAATTAAGGGAATTTAAATGTTCATTTATGTATTTCTCTTTCACATAGAATATGATTGAAAATATAAAAAATTTATGTGTTAGTCAGGCCTAAATATTTCATAATTGAGACTTAAGTTATGATACCCACCTGTCATATTAAATGTGGTTCATATACATCCCATTTGAAATTTAGTATCCTGAATTTATTTTTTCTCATAATATTATATATTTAATTTAATGTTAAATTTTTATGGGTATTGTGATTAAATGTTACCAATGTATTAAGTTTTTTTTATTTAAATTCTCATCATTTATCATGATTAATTAATAATATCTTTTTAATGATTAAATATTTTCATCCATCTCTTTAGAAACTCAAGAAATTTTTTCTCGTCTGGTTATTTCGTGAGAATACATGATTCCATTAATTTTTTTTATTTTTTTGTACTGATGAGTTGAAATGAATTTATTTAATAAAGAATATATTTATTTTTATCTTATTTCATAAACACCATTTTTCCAAATAGTGTTTTCTAAAAAGGTTGTAAAAAATAATTTTAAAATTATTCAAATTTTATATTATGTAAGTACATACCCATTAATTTATTTGTATAAAATTATTTTAAAGGAATCTTCCTAGAATTTTCCAAATAATGTATGTTGGGGTTTTATAGAAAATGTGAGAGTAATATTTTTTGTAATTTGTACAGAAAGAATGAAAATTACCTCTATCATGGATTTTATTTTCCATGAATTTCACATCATAATTTTTAATGGTAAATTTTTAAGAAATTTGTTTTGAAAATCTTTTCCTTTTTAATTTTTTTTCAAATTGGGAAGGATATATTCTCATGAAATGTTCAAAGTGATCTTTAAAAAAAATTTGACATCTAAGATGACATCCTTTAATGCTACTTATTAATTAATCGAGGAAATATTGAATGATACTAAACTTATTCATTATCTAAATGGATATTTTCTATGTTTGTGAATTTTTTGAATCCCTTTTTTGTTGATTTATTCTATGTTTAATTGATAAAATGTTTACGAAACACATTTTCCTTACATGGGTTATGATGTGATGATATGTTGAATGTTTTATGATTTTTTGGCACACATAACTATTTATATTATCATGATATGCATTGGAAATATATTTAACTCCAATTAATTAGGTCATTCTTAATGATATCTGAGGTCAAGGGGTACACAAGAGGTTATCCCATGCTCAGAATGGATATATGGGATGTTATCACATACTCAGATAACTATATATGATATGTTATCCTAAAACAAAATTGGTGCAACTAAGGTTATACCCAACCCAAAACAGGGTATATGTGTGGTTATCCCAAGCCTTAAGTAGGTAAATATGTGGCTATCTCAATACAAATATATTTTGAATGTCTTGGTCAGTAACCATGATATAATATTTTTTTATATTATCTATTTTAAAAAAACTATGTCTTATGACATTGTTATGATCTCATATATCATGTTATCAGATATTTTTATGATCCATGTCTTCTAATCCTTTAATATTAATGGCATGACTCAATATTATCAACATTGATATGTAGGGTAGGGATTTCAAATGTCAGGACCACGTTCTCACACCCTTATTCTGATTTCATGCTTAGATATCTCCCTTTATTACCCTTACTGAGTATATGTGCTCACAATTTCTTATGCTTCTTTTCCCTAGGTTTTGAAGTACAGTTTTACGTAGGATTTCTCTAAGAAGAGTACTATTTGGGAAGATCATTATAGGAAATGATGAAAATCTATCACCAAATTATATGATTGTGTACCTAATCTCCAAGACACTAAACTATTATAGTCACTATACTTTTTTGGTTTAATAAATTGAATATTCATGACTAAATATGAAATATCTATGAATGGGAATTCAAGGCCACAATTTTAAGAAAATCCATAGATATTTTTATAGTTATTCAATAAAAGATTCTCATCCTTATTTCGAATGGTTCCCTAAACCTATCCTCTCATACCTAATATAGCGACCTATAATTGTTATAAATTGATAATAAATCTTATTAGATGATTATTTATTAAATTACACAAACACATGCCTATAGATCATTAACGTATAGTGCTTTTAGAACCATTCAAGGAAAAATAAATGTTTTATATGATTTCTACCTCCTCTCCCACTTATTTCTATATAATTATAACCCTTATTTGAAAAATCACACTTAATACCTATCATCATAACATTGGGGAAATAAACATAAATAGGGTGATGTTTGATGAATAGTAAAGAAGGGAAAGAAATAAAAATAATATTAAAATATTTTTATGAGTGCATATCATAACATATAAAATCCATACCCTATATATCATAGATCAAAATTATAATTCAAGGAAGAATAATAGGAAGCTCATTAGAAATGAATGGTAAGGAAAAAATGAAAATGATCCATGAATGAATAAAATTTAAATACAAAATAGAGTTGTATAAAAAATATTTCTATTGTAAACTTGTGTAAGGGATACCAAAAAATAGTTTCCAAAAATGTTAGGCATGATATAACCACAAGGGTACCTACATTCGTCTTGTGGTAACCTCACATGTACCCCTTATTTGATCATGGGATAAACTCCCATGTACCCTCTGGGATTATAATCCAAAATCATGATTGATGTCAATATTGATATAAAAATTCTTTATTTGATAAACATAATTTACAATGATCAAATAAATTAATTAATTTTGAGTATAAATATGTGCCCTGCCCCCATTTAAAGTGGTTTTCATGATTATATGATATTTCATTTCCAATTGAAAGGTTATCCAGAAGAATGTGGAACCCCCACTCATCACTAATGCCTTGGTACCTGTCAATAGAAAAATGAAAGGAAAATATTAAATTTTTTTCAAAGGTGATTGAAAAAAAGTTCTATTCTAGAAAATTTGTGATAATGAATAAAATGAATTTTATATAAAGAATAATAGTTGACAAAATTAGGCTACTACAGTAGATGAATAATTATGTGAAAATGAACAAGGTGGGACTTCCAAAAACATGATTAACCAGGATGTGACTCTTTGGGCTAGTTTGGAAGATAATTACCCTATGAAAAGTGAGGATGAAATCATTTATATTGAAATTTATTAATACTTCACGAAATGTATGAAATCTCTACAATCATATAAGTTCAATACTGATTCTATGATGTAGGATGATGTTGCAATTATTCATCATGACATAACTCAAAATCATGTTCCTATCCATGAATTTAGAATAAATGATAATACTCATTTGAATGTTAATGTGTATTGTTATTAAGGCATAACCATGTATACTATGTCTACTCAAGAAGTCATCATGATTGGAAAATCCCCTCATAGAATGATTTTAGTGAATAAGTGTAATATCAAAAATTCTACTCCTCTACATGATAGCTTCTAGATGAATTCACTTTATCATTAAGGAAATATAATAAATAGAGCATGTAATAATTTTGAAAAAAATTACATGAAAAATTATGAAATCAGGTTGAAACAATATTGGAAACATTTTTTCCATAAAACATATGAAATAAACCTAAAAACATTTTGAAAAAATATTTTTACTTAAAAACAAAAAATAAGATTAAAATATTTTTAAAACCAAATTTTCCATAAAAATATTTAAAATAATCTTGATAACATTTTGAATTTTTTTTTCATGAAAACAAATTTAAAACAATAAATTTTTTGTCAAATAAAAAATAATTTTATTTTTAAAAAAATAACATATTAATCATATAATGGATTCTTCAACAAAATGATTTATATGACAGCATGTCAATCCTTATGTGTTAGGAATTCCATTTTCAAACTAAAAACATTAGAAAATATCCACAAATGAAAAATGAAAAAAATTTCTTTTTAAAAAACATTTTTAAGCTAAAACATGGTTTTAAATGTCACTGAATTATATTTTGATAATTTTTTTAATATTTTTAGAAACCCTTTAGATTATATTGATTTTATAGAACACGAATTTCTGGTAGAAGGGAGAGGTAGATACCAAATTTCATAAAAAGATTTTTCTATTATACCAAAGAGTGAAATAATGGTTTTAATACCTGAATATATATTTAACTAATATAGGATAATAAATATCATGAATTTTAATGAGAGATGGAAAATAGGATTTGATTAATGGAAGCATAATTATAAACAATCTCGATAAATGATTGAATTATTTCAATAAACTCTTATTACATGGAAACATGGGATCAAACCATAAATTTAAAAAAGAGATTACATGAAGCATAAAAGATAATTAAATTAATGATATTAAAGATAATAAATATATAATATAACTCAAAAAATTAATTTAGGTGCATAGAAAGCATATATATCCAAAAAGGTAAATTGCGACAAAACTATCTTATCGATTTGGTATCTTCTGGATAACAAACAACATGAGAAAAATATCACAAAAATTATATGTAAGTTTCCATAACATTATGTATTATAGGAATATAATACATTAATATACTTTATATACACCACAAAAAATAAGTGAGTGGTGAATAAGGCATGTATCTCATGGAAACGAAAAGTGATATTAAATAACTTTACCTTGTGTCTTGACTCACATTGTACACATTAAAGCATACAATATAATAAATTTAAGCATACAATATATATGTATATTATATAACCATATTAATATATCTAATACCATATATTGTTTTATTATGACATTATATTATGCTCTTGTTAATAATTCCATTATAAGGATACACTTCGGGTAATATTTTATTTGCATTCATCTTGTATATTAATTTGTTATATCATTGGTCCTTACAAAAATATCATGATTTAAATAATTTTAAAACTGATATAAAAATTATTTGTAATAATAATTTAGGTATTTTAATACTATATATAACACAGAAATATGAAATTTAATACACTGTTTATGGAGATGGTAGGCTATAAGAATGCATGAATGTTGTTTCAGATTTGTTATAATATTGAAAAAGAAGAAATAAAATAATATATATGTATATATGTATATAATTTCATTAAAGTAGTAGTATTATTTCATAAATATCATATAAATTCAAAAACCAAATCATTATTACGTTCCATTTAGTGTGTGAATGAATCTCATCGTTTTGAGAGGGTGGTAGTCGACAATTCTCAAACTATATTAACGTATTTACACAAGATGGAAAGAATAATGATATGTTATTAATAAAAATTAAAGATGGATAAAAAAATTAAAAATATAATATATGTCATATATAAATATATTTTCCCTCATAATTTAAAACATGAAAGGTGGTAAAGGAAAAAAATGGAAAATCTTTAATTCTTGACGTTGTAGTTAACCACACACATAAATAGTATGTGCGTTAATGATTAGATGGAAGTGTTTGTATTTTTTTTTTAAAATACATAGAATAAAAATAATATAGAATATTTAGGAAATTTTTGTTTTTATAAAATCCTAGAATAATATTATTTTAGGTATGGTAGAATGAAAAATAAATGAAAGAGCATCAGGAGAGATGATATCTCTTCTTTGGGGAACTCCTTTTTTCTGAACATTGGGTTCCTATGAATTCTATCATAAAAAATAGAGGAATAAAAGTGTAAGGTAAGGAATTTGGGAAATTTATTTGGTATACTTTTTATGAACCTATGCGGTTTGAGAGGTGTGTATAAGAGAGATATATGGTGGCCTTTTATAGGGAATAGAGGGGACACACATGGAATTTTTGAAAACAAGTTTGGTGTACAAACATTTTTAACCAATATATGTAATCAAAAACCAATGAAACAAAATAATGGAAGTTTAATGTTAAAAATATGTATATAAATCTTGTTTTGGTCAGGATTATAGTTTATTTATTTCCTTAAGATTATTGTTTAGTCCCCAATTAAGCATAATATTTTCGTTAAACTATATAATAAATTTTTATCACATTCACTAATCGTTTTGGAAAACAAATAATTTGGCTATATTAAAAATTAGAATCTATTATGTTTCGAAATATTTAATCCCTAATTAGATGTTTATTACAATTTAGTGGTATATATTATTTTAACTTTAATCCTGTAGATAGGATGGCAATACATGTTTTAATGTAAAATACTCCAAAAGTTTGAATTTTTTGTGAATATCAAAGTGAAATTGAGTCCAATGGCCTAAATTAGAATAAATTAAAATTCTATTATATAATTAATATTTGAAATCCAATTATTTTAAAATTTAATCTTATAAATAAATTAGATGAAAAAAATTAATTAAATTTCAATATTTTCTACTATTATTTGGAAAAGAAATCCTCACAGGAAAATAATTAAAATTTAACATAACCTTATTTTTTTATATTTTCATTATAAAGTTTATTTAAACATAAAGAATCCATAAAAGTTCCAAAATTTTCATTTAAAATAGGTTCTCCAATAAAATCTTAAAAAATTTCCTTAATAAAAATATAGTATTTTATGTATACAATTTGGGTTTTTATTTTAAAAACATAAAATCTATTGTATTAATATCAAAAATATTTTATATAATATAATATATATATATATATATATCACATTAATATCTCTCACTATATTTAATTAATTTTATTTATTACAGTAAAATGTATTTGGGGACATAAAAATAATTTTATTTTTCATTATATTCACTCTATTTTCTTATTTATTTATACTTCATTTGTAACCAATTTTTTAATTTAATATTTATTTAAACCATAGATTTTTAGAATTTATTTATCCTTTTCCATTCATACTAATTTAATAGCCCAGTTATATTATTTTAATAATATATCAATTTTATTATTCGGAAATGTGTGTTACACCACCCACTAAGGAAAGTCATCATTGCATGTAACGCAAGATAACCTCAGTGTTCCATATAATGTAAAAAAATTTATGTTGTGTTTTTCGGCAGGATTATACTAGTTTGGTATATAATGCACATTAAACAATGTTCATTAAAATAATATAATTTTTTTTATTGTTTCATGAAATAAAAAAATATCAAAAGGAATAAATTCATTTGTAATATTATCTAAAAAAATATAAGAGTGTCACATTATAACCCCATTAAAATAAATTTCACCCACCAAATTCACATAGGTTATAAAAATATGAAATATTTGAATGCTTCATTCAAAAAAACGCACATCATACAAATGAAAATGAAATGTTCTCTTAAAAAAGATAATGTTGGAACCATAATGGTTACCCAAAGTAACATATAATTAGGATTATACATAGAAGATATATGTTGGGAGTGACGATTGGACATGAAAAAAAGAGTAAAAATTTATAGGGAGTGATTGATTTCTTCAATCACAAACAATAGAATGAATAAATAAATTTTGATGGCCTCAAATTCATATATATATGATGATTTAAAAGCCTGCAGATTCAAAACAAATATACGGTATTAGAACAACACATCATTTTTATCATTATCCTATCATTGAGTGTTTCATTTATTGTCCAGGAATATGGGGTAATAAACTTACTTGATGTATTTCTATGACCAAAATTTCATCTTTTATTTATACATTTATTTATTTATAATTAATCAATTACTTCATGAAATAGATATCTAGAAATTAACATTTATGATCAAAGCACTAGAATACATTTTTTGAGAATATTAAAGGCCTGTAAGGAATGAAAAGTATAACTATATTTATATAACTATAATTTAATGTTAATAATGTATGTTAATTAATCAATAACCATAAAAGTAATAATACTATTTCATAATAAATATTTATTCGTAAAATATTATTATACAGTAACCAGGACATCACATAGGCCAGTGGTATGTGTGAAACACTTATCATCCTTCCCTCGTGGATTCAAAACCCATGGCCTTTTAGAACATGTATAGATCTCACCCAATATACATGATTTAAATTTCTAAATGAACATTAATATAATACAAAAAATAAATATTATAGAAATCCTTAAAATTATTTTAATCACTAAATAGACTTTTCACTATGGTTTTTAATACAATATCTTTACATAATTACTTCCATGGAGTGTTAACATAAAATTTTAATGAATGGTTAACCTTATAAACCTGTTAAAATATAAACATACTATAATTTATAATAAATTTTACAAAATTAACTTAATTTTGATTCCCAAATATCACAAATAATCTCTAGTATGTCAAATTTGAGCTATGAGAATACCTTTATCATGTAATCTCTTGAAATAGAGTAATGACATAAATTACCATAAATACCTATTGAAAATATGCATGTTTTCTTATTCTAAATTATATTGTATATATTCCTTAAAACAAAAAATGTTTCAAAATTCATCAATTATAGCATAAACCTCAAGTCAACTGGTCCTTAATTAGTTCCTAAGAAATTAGTACCGTCAAATTTTCTTTTTAATATCCAAAATATCGTTATCTAAACAACTCTATTATACCCTAAGGAACATATTTAGGTTTATTTATCCATTGATCAGTTGTTTTCCATGGACATTTCATTTCCATTAAATCACTTTCCTATTCTATTAGAACTATTCATCATGTTCTTGTTAATTTATTGTGAAAAAACTATATTGAACAACACTTATATGTTACACCATAATTATTGAATAAAAAAACAGGGAAAATTGATTATTCCACATCATCCTAAATCCATTAATAATGATAACTCATCTCATTTCATAATACAAAATTAATTTCACATTTCATCTCTAGTCTCACCAATGAAAATAATGTAATCATTTCACGCACCACCTTGTTGATTATCTTTAAGAGAATTCGTATTGAGACATTGAATTGCATAATGACCATTTATTTCACACTTAAAACTCATATCCATTGATTTTTTATTTATGAGGACAATATTATAATCCTTTTCATTAATGGAACTCTTTATTATAACCTTGATAAAGTTTTCTTTATGACCTTATTTTCCACAACCAAAAGACCTTTTTATTCCTCTATGTCATTCACATAGGATATTCTCTCCAAATTAACGACACAAAAGAAACCAAAAATTCAATTGTTCATGATCTCGATCACCCTAAATCTTAAGGAAATAATGCATTCTATTCTTTAGATATTTTTTCTATTGGCTAAGGTACACATTGTTAATCATGTTCCCTAAAAACTACTCAATCATGATCACAATGTCCTTTAATCCTATTATAATCCCATTTGACTACATAATATCAAAATTGTTTATGCCTTTCAACATGATCACAGTTCCATCAAGTTCCCACCATTTTCTAAAAATAAAAATTATAGTGTGAGAAACACTTCTCATAGTGGGAAACTACATAACCATGAAAAATAATTACTTATAGTACATCTAAATAATAACACCCCCTACATTAATTTATGACTATATGTTTTTATACAGGGTTATTAATAGTCATCCTCTATTTAAATATTTTATGATGGCTCATAAATAGATTTTGAAATAAAAAAACATATCCCCTAAGAGTGATAATTTAGGTTTGCAGTAAGTCCCATTGTCATGTACTAGGTTTCACTCAGTTAGTCTTAACACAACTTTTCAGAGTTGTTACTCCTATGTATATCTATTCTAGATCCTCATCCACTATTATTGTCTAGGATGGGAACCATTTCTAGGAAACCATTATCTCTATCTTTTACCAAATTTCTAGGACATTTTCCTACCCATTAACTTATCTTTATATGTATCCTTAGATACATCCGTAAACACAAGTGAATAAATAAAACTGGTGTTCTCACTAAATACTTCTCATCCAATATATCAAAGGTTAACTAAACCATTATATTGTTATCAGATATAGGGAAACTCACTTTTCATTCATTAACATTTCATATCTTTTGTGAAATACTTACAACATTACAACATAGATTCCCAAAGCCAATATTATTCCACTACCATAAGAAATATGGAAACATAAATAATAGTACATAAGGGAGCTACATTATCTCCCACAAGGTTCTTTATAATTTGACCCCCATATTGACACATCATACATAATACAAATCTTCAAAACCAGGGGAAGGAAACATAAAAAGTGGAGATCTCAAATCACGAATAATGGCACACAAGAGATATATGTAAGAATAAACATTAGAATAGAGGTATGAGAATGTGATAATAACATTATAAGATCATACCCAACATATCTAATATCATAAACAAGAATAATTTCATAAATCATGATTGTTTATAAAATGTGAATAATAAGGGAATAAATAATATAATCCATGAATTCATATCATAGAAAAAGACATGGAATTATTCCATACATTGACATGTTTCATCATTAATTGTATTTAACGACCCATTTCTAGAATATATCATGGAACCTCATGGGAATCACACCATCTATATCGGACACATCTCTATTCCATGTTGATGTAATTTTCCTATAAGGGATACAGTTTCCCTATCTTCTATAAGTGGATCAGGTTTCCCCAACATCAAAATACATGGTGGAAACACATTCTATGCAGGACACCCCACCATCCTTTGCCACATTCCTTTCCTTGTAAGGGATTAGGTATCCCCATCATCACATAGTGGATCCATCACGTTGAATTGATTCACATTATTATCTAAAGAATTATAAATCTTCACCCAATTTATTGGAGGGAGATATAGGTACCACCCATAACATAATAAAATCATTCATATATATTCCAGAAGATAATAAAACATTCAACATATCATGACGCATAAAAAGATATTGATTTTATAAACATCCTATCATAATTTCATAAAATGAAATGGGTTTCATAAACATGTAATTATATCATAACATGCAAAAAGATACATGTTTCATAATCATTTTCCCAAATCCAAACCCATGAAATGAAGTGGGTTTCACAAACATAAGACATGTGGAAGAGGAATGGGTTTCTAAAAAATCATACAATCCAAAAATAAAAAATTTATAGAATCAATATAAATTTAACCAATGAATAATTTCTTTGAATTGAATGTGTAACATTAGTAGATTTCATCTAAGATATAAAATAATTTTGAAATATATTTTAAAATCATTTAATAGGGAATAAATAAGTTCTTCATTGAAAAAGTTTTTGTAAAATATAAAACCATTTGGAAAAAACATTTCATTGAAAATAAACAAGAAAATTTATAAATAATTATTTGAGATAATTTTGGAATCATTATTCATAGACATAATATTAATAGATATTTATAATGTTTTAAATTACATTTTCATTGATAACTTATAAAAAATCTAGATAAAGTTTGGAAACCCATTTCTTTTAAAATAAATTTAATACACATAAATAAAGATTGAAAACTTTTTGAAAAATTTTTTACTTGAAAAATTATAATGAATTATGAAAATATTTTTTAAATTTTTTTTATTGAAATCATATGATAGAATATTGGTTTTTTAAACACTACTTCCCTTGAAAACGTTTTTATGATTGGGACTATTTTGTAATAGTTTTCCATTGAAAACATGAAAAATAATTTTGAAAACATTTTTAAAAAATTTTCCTTAATTTTATGAATATATTTTCTATAATAATTACTTTATAATTATATAACAGAATCCTTAAAGGTATTACAGTCATCATGGTTGGTAAATCTGTACATGTCGAACATTAATTTTTCACTGTAAAAATTTAGAAAAGTGCCTTCACCAACAGATGAGAAGAATAATACTTTTAGAAAACCATTTTTTAGGTTGAAAATAATATGTCAATACATGTTTTAAATATCATATTAGAATATTATAATATTTTTTGAAACCTCTCAAAAAGTATGTATTTTATGGAACACTAATTTTTGACCGAAGAGATAGTTAAAGTCAGACTTTCATAAAAACATATTCCATGTTGTGTTAAATAACAAATAGTGTAAGAAATTGTTTTAATACATTAATATTTCATGAATAAATATTGTAGAGTAAATATAATTCATGTTATTGAGAGTTGGATCATAATATTTCATCAATGGAAGCATAATCATAAACAATCTTGATTAACGATTGGATTGTTTCAATAAACAGTTACCAAAAGAAAACATGGATCATACATTCCAATTAAGAAAATGAAATTACATGAAGCTTAAAATTTCATAAAAATAACTAGATTAATGATATAACATGTTAAATACTCATTGAAAAATAAAATATACATGCATAACAATACATATGTCTCAATGATGGAAATATGTGAAAAACAATCTTTTGGATTTGGTAACTTTTGAAACTTAAACCCCATGAGATAAATACAATTAAATAGATAAATAAATTCCACTAAAATAATTTATAATAGTACTATAATACATTAATGGGTAGTATGCACACCACAAAAAATAGTTTACTAGTGAATAAGGCATGTGTCTCATGGAATTAAAAAGTGAGATAAAATCCCCCTATATTGTATCTTGTCTCTCATCATACTCATTATATCATCATGCATAATAAATTTATGGTTATGATAAATTTTAAATAGAATAAATTTATTATATATTCTATCATATATGGTAATATAATCATATTTTATTAAATACTTGTAAATAATTTCATTTTAAGGTTACAGTTAGGGTAATATTCACTTTGTTTTTTGTATGTGTCTTAATTTGTTATATATTTGGTCATTATACATATATCATGATTTATAGAATGTAAAACAAGATATAAATATCATTTAAATTAACTATATTTATGTTATAATAATCAATAGAATATAGAAGTATTATATGTCTTACATCATTCATTGAGATAGTAGGCTATACGTAAGCCTAAACGTTGTTTCCGTTTTATTGTCATATGGAAAGAAAAAATGAAAATTTAAAATATGAATATTTTTATTTAATATAAAAATATTAGAATTATTATGAATTATATATCATATAATATCCTGAAACAAATCCTTAATACATTCATATATTGTGTTAATGAATTACATCACTTTGAGGGGCGACAGTCCACACATCATCAAATGAAATTATCATATTTACCCAAGATGGAATGCATAAAGGTGTATTCTAAAATAATTAAAGAAGAAATAAATTATAAATATAATATATATTATATAAAAATATATTTTCCATTATAATTTCCACCACAAGAGGTGGTAAAATAAAAAATGACCAGTCACCATTTTGTGAGGATGTAGTTTGTCATACAGAAAAATAGTTTGTTTGTTACCCATTAGATAGAAGTGTGTGGAAGTTTCAGTTGATACCATATCATTGAAAAATAATTGTATATTTATGATAATTTTTGTTATATAAAATAATGTTATTTTAATATTTATGGTTGTGTAGAATAGAAAATAAAAGTAAGGATCTTGAGGAGGGATGTTACCTCTTCTTTGGTTATCTTCTTTTAGGTTTCACTAAAGGGCATCCATGGATGGAATTATTCTCAAATAGATGCTTCGATGAGGAAGTACAAGATTTTTTGAAGTTTATTGAGAAAAGAATGGCCTAAAATATGTTTTTTGAGAGGTGTGAATAATAGGGAGAAGTGGTGTTCTTTTATATGGAATTGAGGGGACACACATGGCATTTTGGAAAACAAGTTAGGTGTACCCATGTTTTTGCCTATCAAAATTCATCCCAAACAATCCAAATATAAAAATGTAAGGTTTATAGCTATAATATTTCCATCTAATTTGTGTTTTACATGGGTTTTGTTCATTTAGTCCCTTACGATTAAGTTTTAGTCCCTTGTTAATATTTATTTTTCTTTAATTGATGTAATTAATATTAATAACATTCTAAAATATTTTTTTAAAAAAACATATTTGAACATATTATAAATTAAATATTATTATTATTCCAATTATTGAATAAAATATTCCAAATTTTGATCACATAAGTGGAATAAAATAATTTTAATCTAATCGAACATATAGGATGAAAAAGTTGTTTTTTTATTTAAAAACCTAAAATTGTTTGGTATTTTTTTATAGTCAATAAAAAGTGAAATTGATTCCCCTGATCTATAATGGATTAATAGATTAATAAATTACCTAATTAAATTTTTCTTAAAAAAATAAACTTATTTAATATTATTAATAAATTATTGGGAACAGATGTTTTGAATTAGATTAATGCATTTGTCAATATTCATTAAAAAATTAATTTTCAATGAAAAATAACAAAAAATTACTCTATCCTAATTTATATGTTTCTATTTTAGATATGATGTATATTTTGACATATATAATACATAAAAGTTCAATTAATTGGTTGTAAAATATTATTACCATTAAAATGTAGTAAAATTCATTAATAAAAATATTGTAATTTGGGATAAAATTGAGATTGTTTTTATCTTCAGAATATCATATATAGTGGATGAATATAAAAAATATTTCATTTAAACTATAATATATATATCACATTAGTATCAATCCCAAATTTTAATTATTTTAATTTATTCGGTTAAAAATACATTGGGGCATAAAAATAATAATAATTTTCAAGATATTCAATCTATTTTTATATTCATGTCTCATTCACCTGTAAGAAATAAATTTATTTTATTTTTTTCTAAACAAAATAATATAATAATTAATTTAACTATTTTCATAAATAAAAAATTAATTTCTATGTTATGAAATTGTAATAATATATCATTATCATTACTCATTATTATGTGTTATATAAGCCATTGGCAAAATCATTGTTTGGTGTGATGCATGCCAAACTCGGTGTTCTGGGTAGAGAAAGGTAAACATTATATTTCATGTAGTTGATCATTAACATGGTTTTTACTATAACTCATTACAAAAATAGTTATTTAATATAAAATAAATTATTTTATAGTGTTTTTTGAAATGAAAAATATCAAAAATATTAAATTAATTCGATAAAATATATAACAAATTCATGGGGTGTTATAGTAAAATATGGTTATCCCACTTCAAATGAGGAGGAGCATGAAGAACCCCTTTATAAGTTGGTGTGGATACCTTTCCCATCAATAAGCCTTTTATTGGGGGATACATGAGGGATAGAACCTAGGGAAAGAAAAAATGTGTGGGCTAGGACCAAAGTGGACAATATTTTGATTGTGGGGTGGACTAGGCCATTGAAAATGGTATCAGAGCCAGTGTCCATTTGATATTCTAGTAATGGTGGTGGGCCCATCTAGGGGGTTTTATTATGGCTATCCCACATTGACATAGGAGGAGAAAAAAGAAGCCCTTTATAAGGTAGTGTGGATACCTCTACCATCATGAGGCATTTTCTTAGGGGATTCATATGTTCGAGAGCATAGGGAATGACAAAATGTATGGGATAAGCCAAAAATAGACAATTTCGTGAACGTAGACTAATCTAGGATGTTAATTATCTCTCACTGGCTTTTCATCAACAATAACAAGGCTGATCTTCATGGAAAATTTGAACCAATGAGTAATTTTTTTAATAGTAATGCATCTTTTGAAATGATAGACTATTAATAAATGAGAAAAAGTCAATTATGTAATGAAATCAAAAAGATTTGTTTTTTAGCTCTATCATTATTTGATCAAAACACATCTATCATTTTAAAAGAATATATAGTAACTATATTATATAATTTAATAAGAATTATAAAATAATTTAATTTAATATATTAATAAAATGGATATAAAGAAAGAAGGGATATATGGGTGTATATATAACATTTTAGAAATATAATAGTTTCTTTCAAGAATCTTGTTACAGAATTTAGTTCAACTATTAATCCAAATAAGAGTGTAGGCATGGTTTACACATCCTCTATGACCATATATTTTAGAAAATGTATTGAGAATAACATATATTTATTAAGTTAACTAGGTGGATGATAAATATACTTAGTAAAAAAAAGATTTGTAATAATGTGGGGGATAGAAAATTTGAAATAGATTATGTCAATGATGTGGACCCTGATGAATGGACCTCTATTTCACACTCCACACATATAATATTTAATAATAATCATCACATAATTTTGAAAAATATTATCACTAGAGACACTAAATCACCATATCAATTCATATTAAACAATATATGGATCTTTCATCTGAAATGTAAACAAGTGGATCAGGACACATGTAACTCGTTATATTATAACAACGATTTCTTGGAATTTATTCAAAATATCAATATAAATACGATAATTATAGTGATTTGGATTGCACCATGCCTTATACACATTAGAAAATATATATCCCATCATTAATATTTTATTAAAATCATCAAAGGGAGTGGAAGTAGTTTGTATTTTTCTCTAGGTGTTAAGTAGAAAAAAGTGATTTGATCTCACCTCAATACCCATATAAACATAAAATAATTAATTTAAAGAGAATATTTTAATGATAAATATAAAAAGGATTTTGACATGAATTACAAATTTTTTAACTCTATTCAATGAGTCATGAATCTCAATAGGCCTCATGCTATTCACATTGATAAATGGGTTATGTCTATAAAAGATTTATTTTTTCTTCTCATTTGGTATCTTTTTTACGTGAATATATTTGAAAGACCCATTAATAGTATTGAAATTATAGATGATATTATTCATTTTATTTTCAATGGTAAGGATAATAGAAGAAGTATTTATTCCACAATTGAATTTGTGATAAATGATGTTTTGTTAAGTCTAAATTTTGGTAGCTCAGATGGACTATATGGGTTCACTAACTCTTTCTTTCAAACCAATTGAGAAATTATTCTTGGTGATGGTTGTTGGATTATTAGTTGTATTTTCATGGTTTTATATTTTACCTCGGGCATTACATATAGGTTTTTTTCACTCATCCCTATAGTGAAACACATGAATGAGATTAATATTTTGACACTTGTGGACCCTGTCAACACTACATACAAAATTATTTGTAAAATTCTAGATAACATGATTTCCAATATTGCTAATAGAATTGATTGTGAGAACTAGTTCATTTTCATAAAATGGTTATATAATTGGGACTTTATTATTACTCACTTTAAATGTACTTACCCTCTTAGGAAATCCACAAAAAGTGGTAACGTTTCTATTATGATTGAATTTACAAAATCCTTTGGTAAATTAGAATGGGAAATCATTTTCAAGGTTTTAAGAAACATTTTATTTGATGAAATTTTTATTAGATTGGTTCAAATAATTCTAATCTAAACACATATCTCTCTTCATATCAACAGATCCCCAGAGTAATATTTCTCATTATCTAATGGAGAAACACTTGGTGATCCCATTTCAACCATTATTACCTTTATTTTTGGAGATTATATAATATTTCTCATTTTATTAGGTAAAATGAAAATAAAATCAATTCCACCAGAGCTAATATAGGTTATATTACTCTCACTCATATAAACTATATTTATGAAATCATCATATTCCATTATAGAGGCAAAATATACATTAAGAACATCAACATCTCTGTAATTAATTATGATAATGTTTAAAGAAAATAAAAAAGTTAGAATATGTCATTTCTAAAATTTTGAAAAAATATAACTACTGCTAAAAATTGACGATAATCAAGGCATTGAGAATAATAGAAGGTGTGCGTATGTTCACTAATCTTGGTGTATCTATACATTGGATAAAACCTAGTGTCAGACATTTTATTACACTATGACCCAGGTTAGAAATTAGTTGGAGTTATGAATGGGAAATAATATTTTAATGAAATGAAAGGATACAATTTTCAATGAAATTATCAGGTTAATTTGTTTTACTCTATTATAGAATATAAATGTATTGATAACCTCATTAAATATATCAAAACATATGTTAAAAAAATTTCTGGAGTGAAATCATTCATCATAGGATACATGAGGATGTTTCATGGAAACATTATTTTCAACGAATTGAATATGGAGATGTTTGTGTAACAAAACTATGTACATAATATCAATATTTATAGGATAAAATCATAACGATTATTATGAATGTAAAGTCATAGTATCATTCTTTTCTGAGATCCATATTATTAAAAAGGCTAAAGACTAGGAAATTAATTTATTTAGAGTCATCTAGTTGGACTTCCCTTAACGTATATTTCTCCATCATTTCATTGATTTCTTTCTAGATAACCAACATAAAATCACTAATGAATTTATTTTTAGTCGTCCAGAAATTTATGCCTATTGTTTACATTCTATAATATTATGATCCATCACTGAACAAATATGTTTTGAAAAAAGTGAAAATATTGAATTCCTTGGAAATTCATCCATCGTAAAGCAAGGAAATTTTATTGAATTAAAACATCATAAAATGTGATTAAACTCTTAATTGAAAATATACCACAAATAGAAGACCGTTATCAATTTCATTATTCTGAGTGGTAGTGTAGGGACATAAAAAAAGATGGGTTATGGCTCATAGGAGAGGGTTGATACCTCCTTCTAAATTATCCCTTTCCTGGAAGTCCATCTTCTCCAAGATTCTATGTAATTATTTCAGTCATTTTTTTAGACAAGAAGAGACATGAATTGGTCACCGAATTCATGCCACAAAGAAATTTATTAAATAAAATGAGTTACAATGCATGTTAGAGGTGAAATGAGTTTACACTGGCTCAAATTTGAAAAGATACATGATGGTGTAATAATAAATCTCGATCAAAAGATCACAAAGAAGAAAACAGGTACAAATCGTGCCTTCAAGAAAAAGATCAGATCCTCTAGATGGAATATCAAATTCACGAGGGCTCCATCCAAGTTGTCTTGTTCAAATCACCCCATCACCTCCAAGAAAAGAAGCAAGCCATGGAGGGTCTATGCAATGAACCTCCAAAGAAGAAATGCATCCAGCAAAATGGCATCATCTTCTAGAAATATATAGTACCTCAAAATGTGAAGCACCAACATCCATGAAAGGAGACAAGAACAAATGACCATGACATAAAATCATAAGGCATCATAAAAATAGAGAAGCACTGAAAAATATTAGAGAGATTGTTGGGGCTCTTTCATCAACTTCTTGTTAAAAAATCGGCGCTTGATGTCGAGATAAGTATTTGTAGAGATTTCAACATTTCTGAGCCTTTGATATGCTATTTCAACATCTAGTCCGAGTCTTCATTTATATTCCCCTCATGAGGTGAAATATGAACAAACTTAAACTGATTAGGTGAATCTAAAACAATTTATTGGGAATCATAAAAAGTGACAGCAGTCCGATCAACATCCATTTTTGTTGTTGTTGTAATTTCAGTGTTGTCCTTTTGGGAATCATCAAGTGCTCTTGTCACAATTGTTTGTTCAAGGTTAGAGTAGTCCCTTAGTTTCCTTGTTTTTCTGGTATTGGGATTTATGAAATCATTAGAATCCATCATTGGGTTTTTAACTTTTCTAAAGACAGATTTTATGAAGTCCTCCTCAATTTGAGTATCTTTATCTTAAACCTCTAGAAAGGATGTGCAAGAAGGCTCCACATGGCATGATTTAGGTAATTGATCTAGTATAGGTTCAGCACTAGAGGGTTCACCCTCCTCAACAGCTTCACTGCTCACAATATTATGAGTATTTATATCCTGAGCTGATGTCTTAGGAGAATCATTCCAAACAGTTATGGAAAATAAAACATGGCTTCTCCCAACAGGTCTATCAGTAGTGTTCTTTGCAACAGTATTTTCTACCCAAATTGACTTGAAGTGTGGGGGAGATATGGAAGTATCATTTTTAACCTCAAAATATTTCATAAGATGTCCAATTATAGAACATAATTTACAGTAATCTAGACCAATTTCAAATACAAACTTTTGAAAAAAACCATTGTCACCATTTTGAAGCCAAAATTGTGATTTCAATTCTTGGGAAATGTCTACTTCAATACAAATCTGGGCGAATGAAGGTATGGATAGATTTTTAGTGATGGTGTCTATCCTAATTAGGTGTCTGAATAGTTCAATATTGGGTAATAAAGCATTCTTCTTGAAGAGATGAAGAGGTAACCTAGGGAAACCTTTCTATATAGGAATGATGAGGGGCTCGTAGCCTATATCAAAATCCGAAGTTCATTTGAAGACTTTCATAAGGGATGCTCCATAAGTCCAAGAACCACGGGTCCAGAATCTATAATAGTCATTCTCTGGGGAAAAATGAAATCAAACATGCTACAAATTCAGCAGTCCAATATGAAAAATCGTGAAGCCTATAAATTCCATGGTTTTGCACAGAAACACCATTGATGGTCGATGTTTTACGAACTTACCAACGATAACGAAGAAAAGATCTGAAGAGAGAATTTGTACCTCATCGTTGGAGAAATAAATCACCGATAGACCTCAATGTCTATATTTTTTTTGGAGTAATGCTGTCAGAGTCCTCTAATGAGACGCGAGTTGCACAACTCGCTACAACTTCCACGAAGGATTTGGTGTTAAGGGAACCCTTTTGATTTCCTGGATTAGGGTTTTGTTCATGCTATCCTGTACACCGCATCACCACCCCTTTATTTTCTATGTTTGATAAAATGTGTTGTTTGGTAATGAGGTATTGGGCTGGCCTGCCCACCTGCGCACCACATGTCCCCAGTGAGGCCCAAGGTGGCCAACCCTTGATCACTTGATTCTAATAGATGTCATGGACAAAATAATTTGGAGATTATTTTCTATTTTTTAATAAATAAAAATCCCATTAATATCAAGGTACCTGGAGTGTCCACATCCATGGAATCTATTTTTTTAGTCTAGTAATGAAGTCATCCATTTAATTTTGACCAGTATAATAAAAATTTACATTACAAAACATCCATCATCCTGTAATAGGCCCTTGTGTGTGTCATTGCTATTGTGAAAATTTTAAATGATATAAAAACATGTTATTGGGATACCTCTATACATGATATTATCATGCTTACTATTTTTTTAATTACATGTAAATATTGGACTATTTCATGAACCATTGATTTAATGGGGATCCCTATGCTTCTTAGATGGATTAAATGAAAAATAGATGTATCCACAAGAGGTAATCCAAATAATTTTACATATTGTTTAATTTCAAACATGATAGTTGTGTTGTAATAGGATTCCTCTATAGTGCATCTAGATTCTTTAAATCCATTGATACTAACATCAGTGGTATAACTAATGATGTGTAACTATAAAATCTATGAGGTTACCTAAACATGTGTATTGAATGTGACTACACAATTTTTGTAAAATCCATCAGAAATAAAATAATTTTTCATCCTTAGAAGCTGACTTCCATACTAAGAAACTACTTTATATCACTTTCATTCATGAACTACGAAAACCCACATGAATATAATGAAGAAAATTTCTAGTATTTTTTAATTTCAAATAATTGGATTTTTAATCTTTAGTGTACATAGCTCAATGACGTACCATATGATATAATATATTATTTGAAATTGGATTATAGTCAAAAACTTATTTCATTCTTCTCTGATCATTTATTTATTCAATAAAGGAATATGTTAAATTTATGAAATATCTCATTCTACTAAAAAATTACACATCATTAAATATAACCATAAAAATATAATGGAATATTTAATGAAAAAATGGCCATGGAGGTGGTAAATTATCTTGTTGTTGTGTATGTTAGAATATGTTTCTTTTCACTTTATTTGTAAAATCCAAATAGTCCATTGTTGGAAAATTACAATAATATTGCCATTAATACCTGTTAAGGAAGAGTAAAACTAAATTAATTTTTTAATGAATCCATTAAATAAAGTTAATCTATTTTTGAAAACTTTTTAAAATACATATCTATGAAAGATAATAGGTTTTCGACTAAAAAGAGAAATAAAGGTGGTTTTATTTAAAAAAATATTTTGTAATAATTAGTATATAAAAAAATGAATGGAAACATGTATTTGAAATAAAAATAAATAGGATAATAAATTTATTGAGTTTATTTATAGATATAAAATATGATTTTATCATCGGAATCATAAACATAAACATTCCCACAAAACGATGAGATTGTATATTAAAACCCTTACAGCTTTAGAGAATTAGAATTGTAATCCCCATGAATGTGTAACATTAAATGATACATAATTTATAATGAGAAGAAATATATTCCTTATATTAAATTTAAAATGGATTCTATATAATCCTTATAAAATAAGATATTTGTATAAAATTACTTATTTCTCAATTGAAGATGAATTGTGAAAAAAGCTATAAATTATGTCTTGACATCATTCAAACACATTCAATACTCATTATAATAAATATAAATTAATTATAATTATATTATAGAATAATATAATGAAACAGTTATATATATATACATATATCATACTATATATCATTTTCATAATACCATTTGTTAACATTTTATTAGCAATTCAGTTTTAAAATCACATTTCATACAATATGTTACTTTTTTAGGTATGTTTTCAGTTTATAATTTTTGTATTCATACATTGACCATTGTTAAATAGTATCTATTATGTTAAACCTGATATAAATGTCATATATATTCATAATATTTGTATTTATACTATTCAATAACTGTATGAGATGGAAAATTAAATTCATCATTCATAGAGATGGTAGGCCGTATGTTTGGATGATATTTTTTTCATTTTTCTCAATAGATGTAAATAAAGAACAATAAATGATAAATTAATTTTATAAAATCATTTTAATTTCATATATGTCACATATATTCATTAAATTTTCAATTATTTATTTACACACAACATGTTAGAGAATAATGAATCACATCACATTAGGATGTGTTGGTCCGCCAAACACACAAACGAAATTATTGTATCTCCCACGAAATAGAATGTAAGAAGGTATATGTGACATATTAATTAAAAAAATTATAAATACAATTTATATTCAATTATTCAATATTTTTATCAGTATAAGTAAAACATTAATGATAAAAACATCATATTAGTTTGGGAGGTGGTAGTCTTCTGTATACACAATCTACATTATTATTTTCCAAAGGGATAGTATGTTAGAAGGTATTGTTTATACTATAATTCCATCGGTATATAAATATCCTAAATATAACATATAAAAATTAAATCCTTTATTCTATCCATCTTTGACAGGTGGGTATGGAAAATTAATAACACTGGTTTAATAGCCCATAGTCCGTCATACACAAGAATGATTATTTTTCATTGCATTTAATGGAAGAGGAGATGTATTTAGGATAATAATTTTAAATAATAATATATATATACAAGTAATATGAATTTATTTTCATATCAAAATAAATAAACACAATTTTAATGATGTGGAAGTATAAATTAAATAGACTCATAGTTAAGCATGATACCTCCTCTTCAGACAACCACATTTGGTACAGACCAAAGGGATTCTCAATTCGTTTATGATAGAAATGTTATATATTCGTAATATAAATGTTTAATGAGATATTATTTTCCAAATATTGTAAAATACAATGTTATTTTTCCAAAGGGATTCAAAATGTGTATTTATAGAACCTAATATATGATATTGAAAAAATATGTTTATTTAATGTTTTTTAAATAAA
This sequence comes from Viscum album, assembly GCA_963277665.1. Taxonomy (NCBI): domain Eukaryota; kingdom Viridiplantae; phylum Streptophyta; class Magnoliopsida; order Santalales; family Viscaceae; genus Viscum; species Viscum album. The sequence goes on from OY728152.1 coordinate 2,095,425,967, forward strand.
ATATAGTTCATTTTATCCCTATCATTTATGTTTCCCCTATTAAACATATTTCTACAATTCTTGTGATAAATTATTTTTGTTTTCTCCCCTATTTATTTACGTTAGATGATAGGAAGAAAATATTAAAAAATACTAATTATTATGTTTTCAAATACAAAATACATTTATTAAAATTATAATAATATAATTGTAAAATTTTAATTTAAAAATAAACCCATAGATGTGTTAAAAAAGTGACTTCTATATGAGTAAATATTCAAACTTTTAAAAGAATATTATATCAAAAATCAATATGAAATCTATTAAAATGATAAATATTGTATTAATAAATATATAACAAAACTAATTTTTCTTTAAAAAACATCTTAAAATAATCATTTAATTTTGACCCTCTTTAAATGAAATGAAAATCATTAATAAAACCCAATTTTTTCACTTTTCACAAAAAATTTATATTTTAAAAACATTACAAAATATTCAATATATTATTATTTTAAAATTTATTTTTATTAAATTAATTATATATTAGCAAAAAAAAATTAAATCTATAAAAATTAATTAAATTATGTGTTTATAATATTAAATAAAATCAATTTTTTGAGAAATTTCTATTTTTGAAACATTTAAAGACATTACTAAATAATTAAGTACATTATTTTTCAATACTTATTTACATTATAAATTAATTATAATTAATATTTAAAAATTGTATATTCCTATACATTTAACAAATTTAATAATATTGCCCATAAATTTCTTGTTCTATTATTGAAATTATTAATATATCATAGTGCATTAAAATAAGTATGTTGAATGTAATACAAGCAATGAAACAAATAAAATTAATTTTAAAAAATTCAAAAATTCATTGAGTAAAAGAAGATCCTCAGAACCTAAAAATACCATTCATTGAATAGTATGAATATTTTGTGATTTAATAGTCATCTTTTTGAATAGTATGTATGTTTTTATTAGGTCATCTCACTTGTAATTGATGATCGTTATAAATTATATGACTATAGCACTGGAACTATGACTTCATGTATATAAATCCACAAGGAATCCACTAGTTCATTAGTGGAAATATTCTATAGTTTTTATAGAAAGAATAGTGGTTCTTCATAACTATCCAATCCACTAATAGTAAGATTTCAAATATCGGAGTAATAGAAAATGTCATGGATTTTTTTAAGGAAACAAGTTTCGTTTTTACCCTATTTAATTATGAACCATTTCATGGGTTTCAATATAGATGAAAACATTGATTGGGTGTGGAAGACTCCCCAACATCTCTTCCTCATCCATTTACCCAAATGAAAAATGTGTTATGTGGATTTTTTGTTGTTCCGTGTGTGGTAAGATCCTCTCCTCTCCAACTACATTTTGTCTCTGTAGCTCTATATGATTGGGGAATAGTTTTCAATATATTTTTAATTTCCCCAATGGAGAATGTTTACATCTAGAAATAATTTGTGGTATTTTTATATGGATGGTCTGATGAGGACTCAAGAGAATAGATACAATATTATCCATGATTTTTCTCAAGAATAAATCTACTATAATAATTTTCAATGTTTTTATGGCATCAAGTTTTTGGGATTTTTCTTTTTCTGGGTTTTCTTATTTTCTAAAGGTTATTACACCACATTAGATTAGATGAATGTGTTTTTACATAGGTCATTGGGTATTACCGTGACTTTATTTATTTGAATTTTTAATGTTTTTTAAAAATTATTTTAATTTTTTAGTAAATAATTATTGTATTTGTTTGAAGAATATAGATACATATTTGGATTGATAATGGATGATTGATATCTTTTAGAATTGAATTTTCATGGATGAATATTTATTTAATTGGTTAAATACCTGGTTGAGGAAGCTGGTTGATAATATTACATTTTATATAGTTGTGCATATAATGTAAGTAATGCATGCATAGGTTAATAGATGTGGGTTACCCATGTTAGAACTGCATGTGGGACAATCTATGTGATGCATGGATAGTGTGTTTGGTCAAACTCCTTACATGCCTTTGAATTTTATGTATTTATACATTATCCACTTATGGCTACATAGTCAATGTGATGGCCTTGTTTTGGAAGTTATATAACCACATATGAGTCAATTCATTGATCCATGAATCTCATAGAATGGGTGGGTCATGTAATTGTGTGTGAAACATGTATAGGGTAGTTTATAGATGTGATTTTATATCACTGATATATATTTTTCTATAAGATGTAAAAATCATTACCATATGTTGGTATGAATTTCAATGGAAAAAATGTGGTTCTATCATCTCTTGAATGACGATTTTTTTATCTGAGTTATTGGAAGGATACTTGAGCCTCATTCAATTTTCATAGGAAACTGATGGCTATGTCCCCATGAGATGTGGATTTATACTATGGGTTTGAAAGCATGAGGGGTTTCATTATCCCAAAATTATATACGGAGCCTCGTATATTTTTTATTAAGTTTTCTTTGATAATATACTCTATATTTTGGTTGGACTATATGAAGATCCTGGCTATGAAATAATACAATGGGTTGATGTGTACTATTATATACTTACACTAGTGAGATGGTTATTTTCAAGAGATCTAAATTTTGGCCCAATATTACAGGGCTCAACATAAATGTACTATATGTAATGTGTCATATCCATGTGTAGACTAGTGATATTTGATGATTATAGGACAAATTATAATAGTGATTACTTTTACAAAATAACAATTATATATTTTTTAACTTGATTATTTTATAGTTATTATTCGTACATTATAATTTTGTTAATGATGTGTTGTTTTCCTTTGAGTTTTTTACATGATTAAAATTTATTGTTATATTATCCACCAAGTTTTATTGTTAATGATGTGTTGTTTTCCTTTGAGTTTTTTTGTGGCGTTGGATCTTCAACAAAGGAATTGTTGTATGGTGATACATAATTATCCCAGTGATACATCGTTGTCATTAATTTTATGGGTGATATATCATTGACCTAAAAATATATTATTCCTCCTATCATTTTTTTGTGGATACATAATTCACCTAATAATACCTAATTCTCGATAATGATGGTAGTAACTCATCTTCCTAGAGGATTGTGCTTGTGTCACACATCATCCTCATGAAATGGATGATGGGGGATTATGATTCACTCAAGGTATTTTTTCATGTTTTGCCTCACCCAACCATGGTTCATTATATTAATTATTTGTCATCTATTAGAGTTTTTAATCAATTTAATTTTAACCTTATATGGATAGTTATGGTTGGCATGTCATCCACCTAGGGTTGGTGATACTGGGTGATATCATATTTTCCAATGAAATTATCAAGGTGAGGGGTAATTGACCCACTGGTTTTGTTACCATGATACAAAAATCACCCAGCAAAGCATGTAAGTGATATATAAAAAACGTTATTAGGTATGAAAAAGTGACATGCAATTATTCCTCATGTTTTGTTATTACTATGGGTATATCATCCATTTGTTCTAGTATCATAAGAATGTATATATCAACATTAAGGGTTGGAAAATGAGTACAAAATGTTTTGATGAGCTAATGTATATGATTTAAAGTCTTAATTCATTTTATAAATTAATGTTAATATATATAAATGTATATTTATAACATAGTGGAATATTATATTTCATTCTCACACACGACATGAGAAATCAAGATCATGCTTAGATATTATGATTGGTATGTAGGACTACGTGGTGGCTTGAGTTTATTTGGATAAGATAGTTGATCCCAAAATTTTTATTGAGATTGTTACTTTTTAATTATGAAAAATGTAGTCAATTATTTTCTTTATTATTCATTATCCTTTGTTGTTATATTTTTTTCCATCTAACTATAAATCAAATCTCAGTGTTGATTGGATTACTACATGTGGACATTCTATTTTATCCGGGTTTTTTTTCTTTAAATATAGTCTTATATGCTTTAATTTAATTTGAAATTTAGTAAAATATTTTTATTATTGGATATTATATTACTGATTATACTAGGTGGTATATAATCATTTTGTTTTTTTATCAAACACTCACAGATAGTAACCCCCTATTATATATGGGGAGAAAAACAAATTTCGTGTGGATCCACATGTTTATTATTTTTGGGGTATTCCATGCCATGATTATATAAATTTTCATTAGAATATATATTCATTTTTTATACATTTTGGGATATTGAATGTGGAGATATAATAGGTTGAGTCTTGGGATTGAGGATACACATTTTATGGAATGTAACTACATGAATTGAATTAAAAGTTTCTAGAGATTTTCAATTATTAGTTTTGGTATCCCATATTATTACACTGGTTATATAATGAATGTATTAATTTTTTATATTTATTTTTTGGTTTTCTATTAGCTTACCATGGAAACATGAATGTACTAAATCTTTATATTCAATACTCAGGATTGACATGCCATTTGTATGCATGTACATGATTGATGATCAGATGAAATGTTGAATTCTATTTTTAATGTTTCAAAAAAAAACATGTATGATGTATTAATAAAAACTTTTATGGGATGAATGTTACTAAATTGATAAATATATTAAACAATTGGTATCCTATGTGAATAGTTTTTAAATGGATATATGCCTTATTGATATATATTTTGAGAATAGGTAGTTTTGGATAATGCCATACATATATGTTGTGGTAACCTAATATCATATTGTCTATTTTGAATATTGAGTAATGTTGTATAATTCTTACATTCCCCTATTATTAAAGAATATGTATTAGTGGTGACTGATGATTTGGTATCCTGGGTTAATTTAGGAACAATACTTACGAGATCCCTAGTCCGGGTTTATTTTCTTATGAGACTCTGTATATCAACTAAGTTAAAATAACTAAGGTTTCTTCAAGAAGTAATAATTTTAGAGGTAGAGACTTTTGGACATGATTAATTATCATAATAATATTGATATTTAACTAAGAGTTTTTTTGGATTGAGTAAAATAGAAAAATAAATCACTACAATACAGGTTATTACTAAAAATGTGTTTTTTTTGCTTTAGTTAGCCCTAGATATAGGGGTTATACTATGTCTGAATATTCCATTGGTCATGGATATCATGGTTGTGTTCTTATTGTTATGGTATTGGTGAATGTGTGGTGAAATTGTATAGATTATATAGGCATTTGTGGGGTTCCTTATTCATGAATTGTAGGAGAAGGTACAGATGGTACTTCATTAGAGTAAGACATCCCAGATGTATAAGAGGAATGGAAAAAATTTTGATTTTGTGTATGGCCCTTTATTTGATGTGACATTAATCTGGGGTTCATTATTCAAAATATATAATTGTGTAATAATGTGGTGAAAACTAGCTATTTAATCATTTTTATAGTAGTTTAGTAATGAGGCATTGTGATTGGTTCATTGGAAACTATCTTACATTAGTAATGAGAGATTTATTATTCACTAGACATACATGGTATAATGGTTTTATTGAACTTGTAATGTCCTTGGATAGTGATATTTGTGATCATTCATGCATGATCGGTTGAGAACCACACATAGGATATGTCAATGAGTGGACTTGGGGGGAATATATGATATTAAAAAATTGAGTTTGGTAGGCTTATGAAATTATGGATTTTGAGGAATGGGGATGTGGTAAATGGATAATAGATTACATGGGACATATTCTATCATGAAGCAGAATGGCCAGCCATCCAACCCAACACCCAACCTAGCATGTTCCATGGCTCAAATGGAATTCCCATTCACCACCGGATAAAAAATAGTTCCTGGGAATTGAATAAATCCATTGCATATTATTTTACCATAGGAATAATAATTAACATAAAAAGTATCAATAAAATATGTACATAACATCACAATCAACATCCAAATAATAACTATCCTAGAAAGGCTAATAATAGTTTCAAACCAAAATATATTTACATTTAGATAAAAATAAAATTAACCTACAGTATTGAGAAAAATAATAACTCATAATCATCCTCATCACATTTGGGCCACTCTCCACAATGCCACTACCATCATATATACCTATAAGTAATGTATCTATAAGAGAAACCATAGACACCCAAAGAACTCATGGATTTACATAATCATGAAAATATATTTCTTCACATACACATTCGTTATATATTGGTTGTGATTTCACATTCTGAGTTGGACCCTCTGGTGTTCCACGAACAACCATTATCACATAAATAAAGTTTCAATATTAGTTGAAAGTAAATATATTTTTCAAAAATATGGTATATCATTGAATATAATGTAAATTATACATGGTCAGATGAATGTAGGTAAAAACATGTACAATATTCATTGTAACCACTATGTAGCTAGGTTATTGGGGTTTAGGTACCGCATATCTTGGTGATCAAGAATAATTAATATATTCCAATGCACATTCCATAGAGGGAGGAAACCCTAAGTCCCATTGGGTGTAATCCCTCTCCCATCAATATTTTTTTTGTTGCATCATAATACACATAGTATGATATGGTTGAGCCCATTCCATATCAAAAAGATAATTTTTTTAGCCTTCTCATCATGGTATTATGGGTTCCTAAGTGCTTGGTTCAATTTACAAATCATACCAATCTATTTTATTATAAACCAACTTATTACAATCTAAACATTCATATTCCAACAATTTTCATAGTGTATAAATCTGTTCAAAAAATTTACACACACCAACACACCTAAAATCACCCATTTCCACCCTCATATTTTAGAAAAAATTTATAATAAAATGAAATAACATTTAAATGGTAAAATAATAGAATAATATAGAACCAACTGCATTTATACTTTAAAACACCAAAATGTAGTTGGAAAACTCCATCCAAAATGAGCAGAGATCTTATAGAAGAATGTACAAAAAAAATAGACCCAATTAAATTATATTTATAAAAAATGAGGTAACCAAAAATATAGTATTCAAGGATCCCATAGAAACAAGGTAGATAATATAAATTAGTAAGAAGAGGAATATTTTACTTGAAGATTTCATAATGAAACACGATCAAAACCACCCAACAGATAATCCAAAGAGGAGGAACGGTAAGATGAGTGAATTTTTTTGGAATGTACACTCGTTAGTGGGGAGAAATGATGTTTAATGTGATTAAAATTGGAGAGGGGGGATTTTGGGGAATAAATTTTTTAAAAAATCTGGAAGATGGCATATTTTTGTTGCATTGTCTTCAAGGACATGTCTTAACCATTTGGTTGACTCTATACTAAATGATGGAGGTCTCATGGTCTCTAAAACCATAATACCACCCCTATGGGTCCTTGGGATCCAAAATCCTATATCACATGAACTACTGGTGGAGGATTTCTAGTTGTGTCTCTGACCATGTGGGATTCCCAGTGCCTCTGTCTGGAACATATGGTTTGATGAGTGCTAGTGCACCATTTCTACTAATATCCCACCAATCATGTGCCACTATCTATAAATAAAAAACATAAATTTTCTATAAAAATAACATAATATATGTATTTAAATATATGTAATAAAATAAAGGACAATAATAATTGAAAACCCATTAAAATTAACATTGTAGAAATGACAATTATCCCCATAGTGAAGCATTAAACCCTTAGAATGGAAATATATATTAAATTTAGAAGAAAATTGAGGGTAATACTATTATACCGATAACATCCACTCCCAAGACACATCCTTATCATTATCACACTACCAAAAAACCTAATCCAATAGAATATATATTAACCAGTTCTCTTTTATATGGGAATCTATAAATGGAATTGACTATTTGGTTGATAGAAGTTCCAAATATGACTCAATATCATCTCAATTACTCAAACGAGAAGGATCCATATTATAATTCTTCATCATGAGATATGAGAAATATCTTGAGTCATTGATAACTTGAAAAAAAATCCATGTGATCTGCCACCTTATTGATTCTTCTAATATTATTAAAAGGCCCAATATATATCTATGTAATCATAACATTATTCCCATGATGGGGATGAATCAAGTTTGTTGTCACATCCAAAAAAACCCAATAACCAATAGTGATATCCAAATCATGGTTAAAATTGCTATAATATAACTGTTATTGATTAGATCTATCTCCAAGAACATTAAAATCATCTGAACTATACAAGTTGTCTCTAACATGGTGCTTATTTCCACCATTTAAGTCTCACTATCTTCTTCACATCATAGAGGACATTGAAATTTTTTTACCCAAAAATTGTTATATAAGAGGAAATATTTATTGAGCATTAGAAGATATTTTTATACGAAAATTACACAAACCCAATATGAGTATCACATGGGTTAGAGAAGTCTACAACACATAAACATGGAATGTCGTAAATAATCCGGTTCATTAATTCTATATGGACTTCTTTTTTATGATTGTATTCCATTCCTAGTTGAACCTCAAACTGCATTTCTACCAAATAGAATTCACAAAAATGATTGGTTAAATGGGGGTCCAATTTTAAATGATAGCAAAAATAACACCATATATCCACATGATATTTTGGACATTCAACTATCCCTGTTCTTATACATTAGTGGAAAGCTTGATTGCAACGTAATGGGTGGATTTGGTCTAATTAAAAATTACCACCAAAATTTCATTCCTTCTATAGGGTGTTTAGGGAAACTTGGTAATTAAATCCATTGCAACCTTGTGCCACTTTCTAACAGATATAAGGGGAGGATGAATCATTTTATAATTCTTATAGTTCTCAAAAAATAAGTGATGAATATTATATTATTGAGATACCAAATCATTTATACCACGCCGCATAACGAGCCATATGATCTATTAACACGCATCAAAAAACAACTTGTTCATATTACGGTGAATATCCACTGACAATTATAGAATTTTTTTGTTATAGTATTTTGTAGAGACAATGGAATAAAAGAGTGGCCATTGAACATAAAATTCCATTAGAGAAAAAATACCAGACACTAGGAAACTCTAAAAAATTTAGAAACCATGTGTACCTATAACATAAAAAAAATATGTTTGATACTCCTACAAAATCATCTAAAAATAGAAGGTTCTGATTGCACACTATCCAAGAACATAAATAGGATATTCTTCAAAGAATTCATTTTTATCTAAGTGAAAGGTCCCATCATAACCAACATATCACTTGACTCTTAAAGAGCCTTTTTTAGGTAGCTTTCATCTCATGGAATCATCAAGCACATTTATCATATATTGGTTATAGAAAATATAAAATTCAAACACCTAATAGAAATAAAACAATATTTTCTTCCATAGGATTATATCCATATGGGAAAATATATAACTCATTATTTCGTTGTCCTAGTAGGATAAAAACGTTTCAACAAAAATATTGTGTTTCCATTATTTAATGTATTATACCACATCCCCATGATAATGTCCATGTGTTGGTAAAACAATTTCCATGTGGTCAGAGTTTGAGATATTCATATACCACCACTTCGTAATCCTACATATGAACACCACACAAACCTATACCTAAGGGATCATAATATTCTACATATCCCTTTCCATTATTAGGTAAAATAGTGACTTCTTTTTATTCAATGTCAGCTTAATCACCCAAAAATATTCCTGTAACATTGGGAACTAATAGAACATCATGAAATTATAAGAGAGGGCTATCATCAATGATGAATGTAAATAAATGTTTCAAATAGACCACCTATAATACCCAAATATCATATAAAATGTCTTATCATAAAGAAATTCATTAACTCCTTATTTAAAATCCAACTATAACTTTGTCAAAATCAATTAATACCCCTTGTTCTAAGATCACATGTCCTAGAAACATAACATACCTTATCCAAAATTTTTTTGAGAGTTTGGAATAAATGTTTTGAACTCATAAAAAGCACAAAAAAACCATAAAATACTGCCTGTGTTGTTACTATGATCATTAATTTAGTAAAATGGCATAAAAATATAACCCAAAGGAGTTGAGGTATCTATTGAACACCCAGTTCATTATATCGAGGGAAACTATCAAAGAATTTTTTTAATCCGAAAGGAATTAACAAATACTTAAAATGAATATACCTATTTCACAAGGTATTCTTGGGAATATCTTCTTCTCTCACCATGGCCTGGTGATACTCAAAATAGAGGTCAATCATAGGAAACCACACGAGCCCTTTGATTTAGTACAAGAGTTTATCAATATAGGGAAATGTGTAACTAATTTCATTATCATAACTCAATATATATTTCATTATAAAATACATATCTAGATGGATCCACCGTTCCACCTAGAAAAACATCAGTGGAGTGACATATGGGGATATGCTCGAGTGAATGAACCCTTGGGATTATATATCATCTGGTTGTATATTTAACATCTGCAAGTAGGAGGGGTAGTATGATATATGGAATAAATATGAATTGGGTCCCCAGTTCAAAATCAATGTGAATCTTCGCAACTTATTCATGTAGTAGACCAATAATACCTACTAAGAATACCTATGGGAAATAATTCAACATATATTCCAAAATATTTATCATCCAATGAATCACTATAATTATTTATATGTGGTAAATATAATGGAAATGATTATCCCATTTCTCTTATCCTCGGACAAGGTTAAATGAAAAAATATTAATTTGATAGCATGATCATTAATTGAATTGAGATGTCTTGTCACGTCCATGGAATACATAATCATCTCAATCATGAGTTTCAACAAATACAAAAGCTGTGTAGAAAGAAATAAATTAGAATAACATGCATTTATCAACAAAACTACAATGGATGATATAATAAGATCACTAGCTTCATCCATCATAGGCCAACCACATGATTCCACTAGGACATAACCCATTCCATGAATGTGTATAACCCCTATCAATTCATATGTTCAACTATAGATATAAATTTTCATTATTTATCTCTACTCACATGATGATCTAAAGATACCACTGTATCGACCAGAACAATACCACATAGCTAAGGATGAGTCATATTCTGTTTTTGGGTCCAAACCTAACCCAAGTCGGGGCTTGATCCATAATGACCCCAATCCAACCTCCATAGGTTAGGGTATGGAAACTAGCACCAAAGTCATACCAAACACAGAGTGGCCTCTTTCTAAGAACCAATATGCACACAAATCCAACCCTATATAGAAGCTTAGAATATGTAAAATATGAAAATCATTTAGAATGTAAACAATGAATGAATAACCAAGCATGTGTAAAAGAGTAGGGCAATTAAACCTGAAAAATAATAAAGAAAAAATTCACTCTCATCAAGAAATATGTCCCAACATGAAAATAAGGGGAAAGTAAACTACTGAGAGATCCTAGATCCTAAATCCCACGCTATGAAAAACTTTCATGGTCCAATGTACCATGTATCCCTATGGTCATCTAATGTCTCCATGAACATGTCCATAATGTGTATTAGATAAGAAATGTGTTGGAAAATCCAATACAGTTGTGAGTAAATACATATCATCTAGTATGCCTGAAAATATATAGGCGGGTAAGAGATAAAACAAGAATATAGTGAAATTATATTCAACATATAGTCATTGAGAATTGACCATACCACACCAAGAGTATAAATAACCACATACAAACATATGGGGATCGAAAAGGTGAGTATATAAAAAACACATCAAGTATTCACCGCCTATTTTAGGAGAGACAAATCATCCTTACCCTATAAGCTAAACATGAAAATAAAGTTTCATATCCTATATGTATTCACCTCTCCTGGAATTAGAGTAAACAAATCTGAGGGGTTGATAAAGAAGAATATATATATACTCATTTAGAAGATTCCCAAATGAGAGAGTAGGGGGATATCCATCTTACATCTTAGCCTAGGAATACGATTTAATAATACTTAAAAATGTGCTTCAATGATTCCCAACATCTCAGCCATCTTCCCAAAAGTAACCATCCATGTCAAATCATGCCTTTTAAGTATGCCTCAATGTTGAGGAACCAAAAACTAGAACTAGAGTACCCTCTACCAAGTATGTTAGGAGCATTCAATTTTTATGTCATGAGTATTTGCACTCTATATTGATGTTTGGTGGGTCAACATGGTAAGGTATAGGACATGCACCTATGTTGATGGGGGGGTTCCACAATAATGTTTTAGGACCTATGCCCTTGTAAATCAGGGGTTCCACTCAAGTGTCTTGAGGACCCATTCAATTTTCTAATAGGGGGTATACTTGAAAATGTAGAGGACCCACTCCAATGTTTATTGGTATTTACACTCTAATGTTCAATGAATCAGGACCTAGTATGGTATAGGTACCACTATAGTAATCAAGGAATTGTTCCCTTACTGGTATTGGGGTCAACATGGATGGTATTTATAGAGGACACATACACATTACAATGGAGAGTTATAATATTATGATTGAGGAATTGATCCCTATCTAATAGGGGTTCTCTTGTAAGAATATTTTGGTTATCCTTCAAGATCACTACAGTGAGTTAAAATTACGTCAATAATCATTTTTCCTTGAAAATTTCACATAATAACTGAAAACCCTTTTTCTATGGCACCATCAATTCAACTTGAAAAAACACTCAGGATAGGATACACCTATGAATAAATAATAGTTAAAATGAAGGATATAATAACAATTGAATCTTCCACTCATTATGTCATGGAGTGCACGGTAAAAGAGGTGATCCAGACAACATGTGATTCCACTCCACCAAATGACCATGTCCCTAGATGGAACAAGGATCCAATCCCATGTAGTAGTAAATATCGTGTTGGTGGTCAACATAATTTTTCTTGACTAACCAGGGTTGGGCCACGTCTTTTTGACCGTGATAGTGTGCCAGTCCCCATGACATTGTACATGACCCACTTCCCATGTACCCAGGAACATGACCATATACCCATCTATATACTTCCTCATGGGTTTCTACCTATGGGATCCATCACATGGATTTTCCATTCAGGTAAGGGGTACACCGTGAGTCGGAGGTCTACAAAAAGTGTCATTTTTAACAATCCTAGAACCCTAGAAACCATCGTTGAGGGGATAAATTCCTTGTTTTCATCCCTAAATAAAGAGTGTTGATATGTTTTTTCCAATGTATCCAGACCTGCTTCCCTTTCTAGAATCTATTCATTTTTTTTATCTTACCCTGAATCTACCTAGAAATTATTGGTGGGTCAGGGATCTTGGATTTCTGCCATCTCTGTACAGAAATTATATACATTTATTTATTGGATGACTTTTTTTATGATTCACACACCACCATTGATTCCACTATAATGAATTAATAATCCATTTATCAAAACAAATCATATGTGTCACCAACATCATAGATCTATCAATACATCATCAATATACACTTTTTTCTCGATATTCCGTGGTACTGGGGGTTCGAACATGTTCAGTACTGCCTAGAAATATCAAACTGGGACTGCCGGGTCTATCCCGTGGCAAAAGTGATTAATAAATCGAATAAAATCACCAGAAAAAAAATTAAAGGTCCATTTTCCAAGTTTTCTTGGCCAATGATCAATAATCATGATCTGATGATAGAACCCAAAGAAATAAATTATTATTTCAATACATGGGATCATGAAATTGGCTACAATTGGTGATAATCCAAGATCAAGGATGGATGTAACAAAAAAAATTATTCAATGGGATTGAATCACAAAATTGACAAGTGCTACATGGACATTGAATATTTCATCAATGAATATCATGCTATGTAACAATGAATATTGATCATTATGTTCACTATGTTCTGATATGATCCGATCTTGGGTTCCATCATCATCAGATGTGATTTTCCAACAAAAAGATGAAGGATATCATCGTTGGAGATTCCATGATTATATGGATATCCCTATAAAATTCACGATATTAGTATTCTTAAATAATTATTCTCTTCCCTAAAATGAAACAATTAATTAACTAGTAAATAAATATTTGCATTGAACGCACCACCATTGAGCATGGAATCTGAACCCCCTATGCTAATCCATTCAATGTTTATCCTTGGGAAAAAACCACATTTTAGACTCAAATGTGGTCTTAGATTACTAATAAGAGCATCCTTTTAAGAGTTATCCCATTTATATAACAAGATACACAGAAAAATTATAAAATATGTATAATATTTTTATAAAATTAATTTTGGGAAAATCGGGCCTTATAATCCCACATCATATTATCACTTATAACTAGATATATATATATATTTATATTAAAGTCATAAAAGGAAAAAATATAGTATCTATATCAATTTTATTTTAATATATTCATCCCCGAAAATAAAAAACCAACAAAACCACAACTTGTGATACTAAGACAACACATAGATATACCTCTCCCAATTAATCTCCTACACATTCTCGGGCACCCAAAACACACAAACAAAGGGGGTGTTCTATCAACTCAAGGTCCCCTTTTATTGGTCCCTGATTTTTCATGGGTGCTCCACAAAGTTGTATTGATGCTCAATGTCCATATCACACCAGAAAAGTACATGTGTACAATATTGCACGTAATACCTCAAATGTGACACATGGAAGTCATCATGGACCTACTTTAAATGTGGGTATGGCTAACGAAATAATAAATCATTCCAAACTTATTTACTCGAACATTCTGAAAAACTCCTAGGTTATATTTCCTCTTCTATGGAACCACCATAGTCCTCATCATTAGTAGACTCTTAGGAAAACATTCTCCCTGCTCAAACTCCAAAAAATGTCAACAATAATTTGAATACAATTTTTGCTTTCTCAGGTCCTTCCTCATCCTCTCAAAGATGACCTATACTTTCTCCATTAACACCTACACCATCTATGAACCCACAAATGAAGTCCCATCGATCTTATTTAAGAAAAAGTTTAACCTCTAGGATACATTGTACTTGGCCCAAAAAATGTGCCATGCCTCTTGTATAATGGTATTTTTTGTTGTTTGTAAACTATACTAGGGGAAGTTGATACTCATAGCTCTGTCTGAAGTTTAAGACAAATGAATTAAACATATCCTCATGAACATATACAATACACTCATTCTACCCATCGGTATGGTAGAAAAAGGATATAATCATCCTCATTTTGTTACTGAATTAATCTTGTTTTTATCTCCATAATAATGACTTAAACTATGCATCATAATCATCGAGGGAACCCTGTAAATATATATGATCTACCATACATATACATGACCCAAAACATCCACCAAAATCTACTCTATGATAGAATGGACTTGTTCCATCTCTGTGAATCAATCAAGGATAACACATATGGATTCATGGCCCTTTAATATCTATATAATACCTATCAAATAGTTTATGGATATGATGTACCAGTTAAACATTGGGATCTCAAGGTGCTACAAAAAACATATCATAACATGGTGCTCAGCCTTCACCTAATGAAAATTAAGACACATATAAACGAAATTAGTTGCACTCCATCTCATGCAAGACCACCAAAAATGCCATTGAAGGTCTCTGTAAATCATCCTCACACCAGGAAGTATAGCTAGGGGAGAAGTGTGGAACTATCTAATCACCACCTCTTACAACGTTACTAGAACCACATTCCACACTTGGAATATGGTGATGTGTTTCCCTCTTTTATAATATCTATATTGTGATTTACCAATGGATATCTAATCATGTAATACGACATAATCAATGTATCCCAACTTGTATTATCTCAGACACATGTTAAATAGATGACCCAACACCATTGGCCGTAGAAAATATATACCATCCTAATAACCAATGGTCACTTACATGGGGGCCATCTACTCCAATGAATCCTCTAATTTGTTATATTAGGAAATAATTATAAGGGAATATGCTTCTAAATTTATATTCCCTAGTGTATATAATAGTTATAATTCATATCCCATTCTAAACTCCAACCAACATAGTTATATTATGTTTAGGGATCTCTACGTGATGATGTACCTAATATTATGATGGTATGAGTAAACTAGAAAGTATTATCTCAGAAGTTTGTGTCATCACATCCTCAGGATGAAGACTATCACTACTCTATCTAGTTATTGAGTTGTATTGTTCATATCATGGGGTCTCAACTATGTCATCCCATTTTCAATAACCTCTTACCATTTCATTTACACATCCAAGCCTAGCTCATGAGGCATCACAATATACTAAAAACATCATTTCCTCCTATAGTATAGTCAACACTAGAGAACTCATCATCCTTAGACTCAACTCCTCAATGTCCCCCTCAAACTACTCAAACCATGTAAATGGTTTCCTTTTCAATGTTAGGGTGTTATAAGGGGATTCAATTCTGTATAATTATTCCATAATTTTTATGTAGTACCCCTCCCATAAAAGAATGTTATGCACCTCTGGAACACTATTCAGTGGATACCATGAAAAAACTGCATCGATATTCAGTAGTTACATGAGTAAAAAATGATTAGAAATTCCATGTCATAGAATGTGAACTTCAAGAATCTAGAACTGGAACATCAAGAGTTTTTCATAAACATAGTCCCATGAAGATGATCTAGGGCCATCCTTAAGAACTCTACATGTTCCTCCTCTTATGCAGAGTAGAATATCATATCATTAATGAAGACAAAAAAAACAGGTCCATGTACAACTAGAAGAAATGGTTTATTAATGACCTAAACATGGTCGACGGATTTTTCACACAAAAGGAAATCACTAGGAGCTAATAGTTTCTATAGTGACATATGAATTCCAACATGGGAATATCAGCCAATAAAAACCTCAATTGGTGGTAGTTAGACCTATGATCAATCACTAAGAACAATTTATCTCCTCATATCTAGTCAAAGAGGACTTCAATCCAAGGCTGGGTTACATGTTATTTTTCATGGCCTCATTCAAGACAGATATTCTCTATGAAGCTGTAAGATCATGTCTTCCTTTTTTCACAAACAACACCAATGTTACCCAGGGGAACACTGTAGGTATGATGAAACCTCTCTCTATTGATGGTCCTTAAATTCCAACTATAACTCTTGGAGAATGTTTAAGGTCATAATATACGTTGCATAATATATTAGGTAGGATTTTGGATGAATGTAAATGTGAAATAGTACCATCTTCCAGGAAGCTATCCCTAAAACATTCACGAGGAAGACATGCATGTAATCCCCCATAACTGAGGGAACCATGATTCATGATGATCATGTTTCACCATGGTATATACATGATAATTGATTGGAGATGGTATATATCCTCCAACCAATAGAACGCACATATCCTTCCATGAGATATCTCTCACTTGAAATGGATAATCTCATCCCATCAGTGCGAAGGCATCTAACTTTTATGTGGTTATAGAAAATTTGCGATCAGATGATGGAATGCCTATCCAAACCCAAGATGACAACATAGGTTCCACCATGAAGACCAAAAAGTCCAATGTGGTCCTCTATCAATAAATTGTTTGCTCAAACTATTGGAAGATAAAAGATACAAAATAAGTGTTTCCTATAGACCACAGGAAAACCAGGAAACTGTGATGGGCCTTTTGTGATGGGTCATAATCTCATCAAAAATAGTCTATCAAAATGGATTTCTATGACATGAAATATATGTTTTCTCAAAGACTATATTGGCAGGTGGTCTTTTAAGATGGTATCCATCACAAAACACTTTTAAACCAGAGGGTATTTGCGACGAGACCTGTCGCAAATGGTACTATTTATGATGAGACTATAGTCACAAATAATCATGTCACAACTAATCTAACAAATATACACATCCACCTATTTTTTCATTAATCCTACTCTATTCTCTACTTCTTTATCTCTATCTAGACGAAAATTTTCTCTTTAAATTTTGCATAGTTTAAAATATTAATTCAGGGTCTTATTCACAGCTTATATCATTAAAAAGCATCAGTTTTATGGTATTTATATATTTATTTTAATTTTTTACTTAATTCATTTTATTTTATTTTATTTAAAATATTTGTTAATTAGCTTCATTTGAGTTAAATGAGAATTATATTGTTTTATTTATAAATGTTTTTGTTTACTTTTACAAATAATATTGTGTGATTAGTAATTTTTTTGAAACTATTGGATCCCAGAGGCCTAATTATTGAAATTAAAATTCTAATAGAAGGAACAAGAGGAAAAAAATATGAAAATACACAGAAGATACAGAAACACACTGGAGATAGAGTATTCATATTGTGGTGTGAGTTTAGACCACCCCATCCATGAGGATGTCTTCCTCTTCGCTGAGTCTTGACATGCATCCATAGCCCACCACTATCATATGATCTCTCAACGATCTCAACAACTTTCTCAACCTTATCCCCAACCTGATCATTTTTTGATTTTTCATCAACCTCACTACTAGAAGAGGAAATTAATTCATAGTAGTTTTTGGTAGTAACATTTATAGTACATTTTTTAGTTTGAAATTGAGGTGGTGCACTGCATGGAGTACTAATACCACCATGCTTCTAAATATCATCCTCCTGTTCATAAACATTGGAAACATATAGAACATTAGTTTGAGGGATATTGAGAGTAGGACTGGCCATACCAACAACCACATGAAGAATGAAGGGTGATGGTGTAGGTAATACTAAAGAAGGTGCAATATCATAGGACAAATTGTCCATATAAGGTGACACAAACACCTCACCATGATTTTCATAACCGAAATCCATAATTGTTTGTTGTAAAGAAATTGTTGGAGTATGACATTACTTGTTTTTTTCACCATAGTATACTCTATAGAAACCTTTATAAAAAATTATAATGATAAAAAAATAATAAATGTCCTAGGATTTTGAATACCCATTGCCCTTTCTTTCAGGGGTCGAACTACATTGCTCATGTGACTCAACAATTTGAATCTTCCATATTTTAGTCTTTATGAATGTGGAAGCATTAGCCATAGCCTTGCCTTTGCGATTCCTAGAAGAAATCCCATGTGTTCTTGAAAATAGCATTGATCAAAAACATATTGGGTCTCATATTCATTGGAATCTTGACTATCAAATGAAATCTCATCAATATTATCATCAACCATGACTTTAGTTAGAGCATCATTGAAAGATAATCATTCAACTATGAGGTGATCATTTGGAATATCTACCCACGATTAGGGTCTAGAAAAAAACTGTGATGTACAATCATTATCCAGCACTAGAGAAACATTACAGTTTCTATCGGGATTTTCATTCGTAGTAGACATCGGAGTTAGCATTTTATGATTTGTATCAATCGCATTATTCTCAGCGAGATGCAACACTTATACTTCCTTAGTAGGTTCTGTGGTATCATTCACAACATCCAGTGCATCTATTCCTTTTGAAGTAGCAACATTCACTCTATTCTCAGAGGGAGAAAAGTGTACGGAGAAACATTGTCATCATTTAACTTTTTTCTACAGAACTGAGTCTCATGGAAAATAATGTTACAATTTAATCAAATTAAATCATTCTTATATGAAGGAATTTCATGCCCAATTGTCTTACCTGAATCACAAAATATTGTAACATTCTTAAATTCAAGGAGGATGTTGATTTCATCATGTAGTGTAGAGAAGAAAACTATATCAATGGGGGTACAACATAAATAAATTTCAACTAAAACACTCGCATAATGACCAAAGGAGACTATTTTAGTATCACCATCTACTCTAATCAGAATACCTATGGCTGAATCTATATCAAACAGAATTTTCGGGTACCACCACACCAAATCGAGTAGATGAATTTTAATCCTCACCTGTGCACAAGTATCCATGAAATCATTAAGATTAATATTCAGATTCCTCTCATGATGTCTCAGAATTCCCAGATTGAGATTGACTACTCCAGTACTCCAAGCATTCCCCTTATCTTCCGAAGAAGGGAATAAAAGATGAAAAAACTAACGGCCTATTGAAATGAATTTATAATATGAAAAAACTTATATTGAAGCTAGTTGAGGAACCAAATCTTGAATTTTCTAGGGATTCATACCTTTTGATATGATGATCCAAGTTATAAACAAGTGTTTTAATGACTATATTCTCTCAACAATAGCATCATCTGAAGTAGATACGTGAGCTATTGACCAATTCTTGACGATTCTTTGAGAAGCGTGATTATGAGCTGCACCTAAAGAACCAACTAAAAAGAATGTGACAGATGAAAAGAACTTTCCACTATCCACAGTCATATTGTTCTTCTCTGAGGGAAATAGAACTTTCTTATTCATGGCATAAATTGAGAAATAAGTGTATAAGATCAAACTACACTTGTGGTTTAATGTACTCGAGTAACCGGAGACCAATAGCTTCTCATGTTCTTCCATCCCCTGAGTTTGTTTCGTTCCTCAAGTATCACATCTTCATTATGTGTGCTTAGAATGAATACGTATTAATTAATTGTAATTATATTAATATGTTATACTTATTATTAAATTGTAATAATTTGTATTAAATTATAATCATTAATTATAAATTGTAATAATTAGTAATAAATTATAAAAATTAAAATTAAATTGTAATAATTACTATTAAATTGGATTAATTTGTAATGAATTTTAATAATTAGTATTAAATTGTAATAATTAGTTTTAAATAGGAATAATTAGTATTAAATTGTACTAATTAGTAATATGCTTCAATAATTAGAATAAATTGCAAGAATTGGTAATAAATTGCAACAAATAGTAATAAATTGCAACAATTAGTAATAAATTGCAACTATTAGTAATAAATTGCAACAATTAGTAATAAATTGCAACAATTAGTAATAAATTGTGACAACAAATAATAAATTCAAATAATTCTTTATAAATTCAAATAATTAGTAATAAAATCAAATAATTTTTAATAAATTCTAATAATTTGTAATACATTATAATAATTATTAAGAAATTTGAATAATTAGTAATAAATTGTGGCAATTAGTAATAAATTAAAATAATTATTAATAATTAGTAATAAATTGTAAAAGGTAGTAATAAATTATAATATGTAGTATTAAGTTATAATTATTTGTAATAAATTTTAATAACTAGTAATAAATTGTAATAATATTTAATAAATTGTAATAATTAGTAACAAATTGTAATAATTAGTAATAAATTGTAATAGTTATTAATAATAATTAATAAATTCAAATAATTAGTAATAAATTCCAATAATTTGTAATAAATTGTAATAATTAGTAATAAATTGTTATAATTAGTAAGAAATTGTAATAATTAGTAATAAATTATAATAATTAGTAATAATTAGTAATTAATTCTAATAATTAGAGTCAAATTCTAAAAATTTGTAATAAGTTGTAATAATTAGCTGTAAATTTTAATAATTAGAGATAATTTGTAATAATTATTAATAAAGTTGAATAATTAGTAATAAATTTTAATAATTAGTAATAAATTTGAATAATTAGTAATACATTTGAATAATTATTAAAAAAATTGAACTGTAAGTAATAAATTGTTATAATTAATAATAAATTTTAATAATTAGTAATAAATGGTAATAATTATTAATAAATTCTAATAATTAGTAAAAAATTATAATAATAAGTAATGAACTTGAATAATTAGTAATAAATTCTAATAATTTGTAATATATAGTGAGAAGCCATTTGTGACAGGTCCGAATCTCGCCGCAAATAGTCCATTGGAAAAGGTTTTTACAATGGGAGAGACAACCCGCAACAAATAATATGTTTTTGTGACAGTTTGATGATTCCCATAGCAAATACTTAGCATTTTGTTTTGTATTTTTCATGGGATATAAATATATATCTCATTTGAAATACTATATCTATAGGTGGTCTTTTTTGAGGGGCTCCATCGCAAAAATCTTTTTTACTAGAGGGTATTTGCGACGGGACTACCGCCACAAATAATCCTTTCACAACTAATCTAATGTATACACACCCCCACTCATTTTCCCTTAGTCCACTCAATTCTCTACTCTCTATCTCTATAGTGAAAAATTTTCTCTCAAAATTTTTCATAGTTTAAAATTTTAATTTGGGTCATTATTTGCATCTTATATCATTCTAAAGCTTCATTTCTAAGGTATTTATCTATTTCATTCATTTTTTACTTAATTCATTTTATTATATTTTAGTTATATTTTTTTTAATTCGTTTTATTTAAAATAAAATAAATTATTTGTTTTTATTTATCATTATTTGTGTTTATTTTGACAAATAATTCTATGTTATTACTATGAATTAGTATTAATTAATTGTTATTACATTAATTAGTAATAATTTGTACTAAATTGTAATAATTAGTATTAAATTGAAATAAATAGTATCAAATTGTAATATTTAATATTATGTTTTAAATATAGTCTTGAATAGTAATTATTAGTATTAAATTGGAATAATTAGTATTAAATTGCAACAATTAGTATTAAAATTTATTAATTAGTATTAAATTGAAATAATTAGTATTAAATTGAAATCATTCGTAATAAATTGCAAAACTTAGTAATAAATTGAAAATATTAGTAATAAATTGATACAATTATTAATAAATTGCAATAAAAAATAAAATCGAGGAATTAGCAATTAATTCGAATAATTAGTACAAAATTTGAATAATTACAAATAAATTGGAATAATAAGTAATAAATTATCATATTTAGTAATAAATTAAAATAATTTATAATAACTTATAATAATTAGTAATATATTCTAATAAATATTATTAAATTTGAATAATATTTAATTAATTGTAATAATAAGTAATAAATTTCAATAATTAATAATAATTAATAATAAATTATAATATGTAGTAATAACTTATAACAACTACTAATAAATTATAATAGAAAATAACAAATTTTAAAAATAAGTAATAAATTATAATATTTAATAATAAATTGTTATAATTAGTAATATTTTTTTATAATTAGTAATAATTTGTATTAATTAGAATTATATTATAGTAATTAGTAATAATTAATAATTCATTCAAATAAGTATTAATAAATTCTAATAAATTATAATAAATTATAATAATTAGAAATAAATTGTAATAAATTTTAACAATTAGCAATAAGTAGTAATAATTTATAATAATTAGTAATAAATTTTAATAATTAGTAATAAATTCTAATAATTAGTAATAAATTTATATAATTAGTTATAAAAATATATAATTAGAAATAAATTGTTATAATCAGTATTAAATTGTAATAATTATTAATAAATTTTAATAAATTTTAATTAATTCAAATAAATAGTAATAAATTTGAATAATTGTTAATAAATTTGAATATTTAGTTATAAATTCGAATAATTCATGTAAAATTGTAATAATGTAGTAATAAATTCTAATGATTAGTAGTAAATTATAATAATTAGTTATGAATTCAAATAATTGGTAGTAAATTCGATCAATTAGTAACAAATTTTTACTATTAGTAATAAATAGCAATAAAAAATATAATAAGTAGTAATAAATTATAATAATTAGTAATAAATATTAATAAATTTTAATAAATTATAATAATCTGAAATAAATTGTAATAAATAGTAATTAAATTTAATAATTAATAATAAAATATAATTATTAGTAATAATTTTAATAATTAGAAATAATTTATAATAATTTATAATAAATTCCAATAATTAATAATAATTTTTAATAATTAGAAATAAATTGGAATAATTAGTAACAAAGTGTGTTGGGCCATTTGTGACAGATCAAAATCTCGACACAAATAATTATTTGGAAAGGGTTTTTGTTATAGGAGAACCAGCTTGTCAGAAATAATAAGGTTTTTGCGATAGTGCGATATTTCTCTTCGGAAAAGGGTTGTGGCGTGTTGCACTCCAAAACGTAGGAAATGGTATTTTTGACGGTCTATAGTAGCCCATCGAACATACCCAATAGAGTTTTTTTATTTGTGACGTGATAGATATCCCATCAGAGATATTATGTTGGCAGGTGGTCTTTTGCGATGGGCTCCATTGCAAAATACTTTTTAACCCGAGGGTATTTCCGATGGGACCGATAGAAAATTATCCCACGAAAACTAATGTAACCAACAAAATCCCAAACTCATGTTTCCCTCAATCCACTCAATTCTATGCTCCTCTATCTCTATAGTAAAAAATTTTCTCCAAATAATGTTCATAGTTTAAAATTTTAATTTGGGGTATTATTCGCAGGTTATATCCATCAAAAGCGTCAGTTTTATTGTATTTATCAATTAGTTTTATTTTATATGTAATTCACTTTATTTTAGTTTAGTTATAATTATTGTTAATTATATACAATTAAATTAAATTAGAATTATATAGTTTTATTTATCATTATTTGTGTTTTCTTTTTCAAATAATTATATTTGATTAGTATTAATTAGTATTAATTAATATTTATTATATTAATTAGTTATAAATATTATTAAATAGTAATAATTTGTTTTAAATTGTAATAATTAGAATTAACGTGTAATAATTAGTATAAATGTGTAATAATTAGTATTAAAATTGTAATAATTAGTATTAAATTGTAATATTTAATATTGATTGTAATAATTAGTATTAAATTGGAATAATTAGTATTATATTGGAATAATTAATATTAATTTTCAATAATTAGTATTAAATAGAAAAAATTAGTATAAAATTGTAATAAATTGTAATAAATTGTAAAAATTAGTAATAAATTGTAGGAATTAATAATAAATTGCAATAATTATTAATAAATTTCAATAATTTTTAATAACATGCAACAATTAGTCATAAATTCCAACAATTAGTCATAAATTGCAATAATTGGTAATAAATTCAAATGATTACTATTATATTAAAATTATTCGAAGTAAATTTTTATAATTAGTAATAAATACAAATAATTTGGAAATTTTTTTAATAATTAGTAATAATTTCTATAATTAGTAATACATTTTAATAATTAATATTAAATTTGAATAATTAGTAATAAATTTCAACAATTTGTAATAAGTTGAATCAATTAATAATAAGTAGTAATAAATTATAATAATTAGAAATAAGTTTTAATAATAAGAAAAAAATTATACGAGTTAGTAATAAAATGTAATAATTAGTAATAAATTTTAATAATTACTAATAAATTATAATAATTAGAAATATGTAGTAATAAATTCTAATCATTAGTAATAAATTTTCATAATTAGTAATAAATTAACATATTAGTAATGAACTATAATAATAAATAATAAATTGAAATAATTAGTAATGAACTATAATAATTAGTAGTAATTAGTAATAAATTATAATAATAAGTAATAAATTTTAATAAATTGTAATAATTAAAAAAAATTGTAATAATTAGTAAAAATTTGTAATAATTAGTTACAAATTCAAATAATAAGTAATATATTTGAATAATTAGTAATAAATTCGAATAATTAGTATAAATTTTAATAATTGGTAAGAAATTAAAATAATTAGATAAAATTAATAATAATTATTAATAAATTCTAATAATTGGTAATAAATTTGAGTAATTAGTAATAATTTATAATAATTAGTAATAAATTTGAACAATTTGTTATAAATTACAACAATTAGTAATAAATTTAATAAATTAATATAATAAGTAGTAATAAATTATAATACCAAGTAATATATTTTAATAATTAGTAATAATTTTTATTAATTAGTTACAACATGAAATAATTGGTAATATATTGTAATAATTAAGAATAAATTTAAATAATAAGTAATAAATAGTAATAACTTGTAATAAACTCTAATAATTAGTAATAAATTCCAATAATTAGTAATAAATTGTAATAATTAGTAATAAATTCAAATATTTATAAATAAATTCGAATAATTAGTAATAAATTCAAATAATTTGTAATTAATTCAAATAAATTGTAATAAATTTGAATATTTAGTTATAAATTCGAATAATTAATGTAAAATTGTAATAATGTAGTAATAAATTCTAATGATTAGTAGTAAATTATAATAATTAGTTATGAATTCGAATAATTGTTAATAAATTCGATCAATTAATAACAAAGTTTTACAATTAGTCATAAATAACAATAACAAATATAATAAGTAGTAATAAATTATAATAATTAGTAATAAATTTTAATAAATTTTAATAAATTATGATAATCTGAAATAAATTGTAATAACTAGTAATTAAATTTAATAATTAATAATAAATTTTAATAATTAGTAATAATTTTAGTAATTAGAAATAATTTATAATAATTTATAATAAATTCCAATAATTAATAATAATTTGTAATAATTAGAAATAAATTGGAATAACTAGTAACAAAGTGTGATGGGCCATTTGGGACAAATCACAATCTCGATACAAATATTTCTTCGGAAATGGTTTTTGTTATTGGAGAACCAGCTTGTCAGAAATAATAAGGTTTTTGTGATAGTAAGATAGTTCTCATCGGAGAAGGGTTGTGGCGTTTTGCACTCCAAAACATAGGAAATGATATTTTTGACGGGCTATAGTAGCCCATCGAACATACCCAATAGAGTTTTTGTTATTTGTGACGTGATAGATATCCCGTCAGAGATATTATGTTGGCAGGTGGTCTTTTGCGATGGGCTCTGTTGCAAAATACTTTTTAACCCGCACATATTTCTGATGGGACCGATAGCAAATAATCCCACGAAAACTAATGTAACCAACAAAATACCAAACTCATGTTTCCCTCAGTCCACTCAATTCTATACTCCTCTATCTCTATAGTAAGAAATTTTCTCCAAAAAAGGTTCATAGTTTAAAATTTTAATTTGGGGTATTATTCGCAGGTTATATCCATCAAAAGCGTCAGTTTTATAGTATTTATCAATATGTTTTATTTTATACATAATTCACTTTATTTTAGGTTAGTTATAATTATTGTTAATTATATACAATTAAATTAAATTAGAATTAGATAGTTTTATTTATCATTATTTGTGTTTACTTTATCAAATAATTATATTTGATTAGTATTAATTAGTATTAATTAATATTTATTATATTAATTAGATATAAATATTATTAAATAGTAATAATTTGTTTTCAATTGTAATAATTAATATTAACATGTAATAATTAGTATAAATGTGTAATAATTAGTATTAAAATTGTAATAATTAGTATTAAATTTTAATAATTAATATTGATTGTAATAATTAGTATTAAATTGGAATAATTAGTATTATATTGAAATAATTAATATTAATTTTTAATAATTAGTATTAAATAGAAAAAATTAGTATAAAATTGTAATAAATTGTTATAAATTGTAAAAATTAGTAATAAATTGTAGGAATTAATAATAAATTGCAATAATTATTAATAAATTTCAACAATTTGTAATAACATGCAACAATTAGTCATAAATTCCAACAATTAGTCATAAATTGCAATAATTGGTAATAAATTCAAATGATTACTATTATATTAAAATTACTAGTAGTAAATTTTAATAACTAGTTATAAATACAAATAATTAGTAAATTTTTTTAATAATTAGTAATAAATTCTATAATTAGTAATATATTTTAATAATTAATATTAAATTTGAATAATTAGTAATAAATTTCAACAATTTGTAATAAATTGAATCAATTAATAATAAGTAGTAATAAATTATAATAAGTAGTAATAAATTATAATAATTAGAAATAAGTTTTAATAATAAGAAAAAAAATTATATGAGTTAGTAATAAAATGTAATAATTAGAAATAAATTTTAATAATTATTAATAAATTATAATATTTAGAAATATGTAGTAATAAATTCTAATCATTAGTAATAAATTTTCATAATTAGTAATAAATTAACATATTAGTAATGAACTATAATAATAAATAAAAAATTGAAATAATTAGTAATGAACTATAATAATTTGTAGTAATTAGTAATAAATTCTAATAATAAGTAATAAATTTTAATAAATTGTAATAATTAGAAAAAAATTGTAATAATTAGTAAGAAATTGTAATAATTAGTTACAAATTCAAATAATAAGTAATATATTTGAATAATTAGTAATAAATTCGAATAATTAGTATAAATTTTAATAATTGGTAAGAAATTCAAATAATTTGATAAAATTAATAATAATTATTAATAAATTCTAATAATTGGTAATAAATTCGAGTAATTAGTAATCATTTATAATAATTAGTAATAAATTTGAACAATTTGTTATAAATTACTACAATTAGTAATAAATTGAAAAAATTAATATAATAAGTAGTAATAAACTATAATAACAAGTAATATATTTTAATAATTAGTAATAAATTTTATTAATTAGTTACAACTTAAAATAATTGGAAATATATTGTAATAATTAAGAATATATTTTAATAATAAGTAATAAATAGTAATAAATAGTAATAAATTCTAATAATTAGAAATAAATTGTAATAATTAGTAATAAATTCAAATATTTATAAATAAATTTGAATAATTAGTAATAAATTCTAATAATTAGAATAAAAAATGAATAATTTCTAATAAATTCAAATAATTTGTAAAAAATTATATCGATTAGTATTAAATTCGAATATTTATAATAGTTCTAATAATTAGTAATAAATTCCAATAAATAAAATTAAATTGTTATAATTAGTTATAAAAAATTAATGACTAATGGAATTTTCTTGAGAGGATCTCATTATATAGAAATTGAAGATGAATTTTACGTCATGATGGAAAGAGTTATTATCTGTGTTATCTATGACAATATTATATAAAGATGTCCAAATGTTAGTGGATGGATACTGAGAGAGGCTTGTGTGCTCATCCAACCCTGGAATCATTTTTATTAAATATAAAAGCATTATTTTAGTAAATGAACTATTTTATTAGATCATCAAGAACATCAAATATATTATTCCAAATACTTGTGATAATTCAAGAGAGTAGAGTGATTTGTAGTGCGCAAAAAAATTGAATCTTGTGAAAATGATTTTACTCAAAGTGAATGGTGTTCTGATAATGTAGACAGAATTGAAATTTTTCAATAGACTACTCTAAATCCATCTTTTTCACTAAGAGAGAATTACATCGAAGATGACACCCCACAATTATGGGGCAATACAAACGATGATGTTAATGAGGTTACAAATAAATTTGAAATAACAAGAGATGATGAAACTAAAATTCATATAGAAATTGATGATGTTGAGGAAGAATATGAAGACATTGACATCGCCAGATATGATTATGAGGATCAAGATGAACATTCACACAGTTAAATGCTGGTTATGATCATATATAACATATATCTATATATGATAGTTGTTTTCAATTGTATCTAACAATAGTCATTTTTTGTTTTAGATGGGTGAGGATTTGTATCGTCTTCTGCAAGAAACTGAATTACCATTTGAAGAGCAGGATGTTGGGTCATCTGACCCTCAAACTACTGGTAGTTTCGGGGGGGTCTCAAAGGGGGCGTGATTTTTCATGTTTGATGATTTCCCGACCCAATCCTCGAACGATGTCCTCATCTTTCCTTCGATCCACATGTGCATAAGAATGTTTACTTGTGTATTTTATTTAGTTTGCAATATCTTATTTATATAATAATTGTTTGATCATTTTATTTTTTTTCACATCTTTATCTATATAGCTACTGGATAGGGAGCACTATATTACACAATTATTTTTCTGAAGCATGGGTCTCATGGGATTAGTTTCTTATTGATGTGTCGTACCACATATTCGATCATTAGATGGTACACAAATAATAATATTTAGTTTGAAATTAATTTATATAACATGATATTATAGATTATCTGTAGGGTTTGTGGTATCTCATTGATTACAGCATGTGTGGGGATAACTGGAAGGCATGGTAGGGGATGATTCCTCTGCATTGCAGTCAGTTTTATCAAAATTTCATAAAGAAAACAATTGAGAATACATGAGTGACAGAGTCAGATTAGTCATGTCAAACAAGCCAACCTGATTACAAATCATATCAGGATTGGGATGGATTATATTCACACTAGTTGGGTGGTCATTTTTAGAGAATATCATCGATAGGTGGACAAAACAATAGTAGGCAAGAGTTGACACATCAAGTCGGTGTTTTTACATCCAGTACACATAGGGATCATATGGTATGTACTTTTTGAAATATTTTCTAAATCATTCAATGTAAATAGTTTATTTTATATTCATATAGGCAGTCAAACAGCCCGATTTTTTAGATTTCGACGTTTATAGGAGGATGTATAGTGATCCCACCACTGGAGATATTTGCAGTGCTCACCAGCATCAGATTGTGGTTATTAATAAATTGCATCAATTAATAATAATTTGTAATAAATTTTAATATGTAATAATAAACTATAATAATTACTATGAAATTATGATAATTTGTAATAAATTTTAACAATTAGTAGTAAATTATAATAAATAGTAATAAATAGTAATAATAAGTAATTAATTTTAATAATTAGTATAAAATTATGAAAAATAGTAATAATTAGTAATAAATTATTATAATTAGTAATAAATTCTAATATCTTTAGAAAATTGTAATTATAATCTATAATTTGTAATAATTAGTAATAAATTGTAATAATTAGAAATAATTATTATTAAATTATAATAATTATAATAATTATAATAAATTATTATAATTAGTAATAAATTCTATTATTTTGTAAAAAATTCTAATAATTAGTGATAAATTTTAATAATTAGAAATCAATTGATATAATTATAAAAAATATTGATATAATATGAAATAAATTGTAGTAATCAGTAATAAATAATAATAATTAGTAATTAATTAAAATAATTTGATATAAATTTGAATAATTAGAAATAAATTCAACAAATTAGTAATAGATTTGAATAATAAGTATCAATCATTAATAATTGGTAATAAATTCTAATACTTAGTAATAAATTCGAATAATTGGTAATAAATTCAAACAATTAGTAACAAATTTCCACAATTAGTAATAAATCAAAACAAATAATATAATAAGTTGTAATAAACTAATATAATTAGCAATAAATTTTAATAATTTGTAAAAAATATTAATAATTTGTAAAAAATTATAATAATTAGTAATGAATTTTAATAATCCTTAATAATGTGTTAAAATTAGTAATAAATTATAATAATTAGTAGTAAAATCAAATAAATAATAATAAATTCTAATATTTAATAAATGTTTTTTATTATTATTAATAAATTAGAATAATTTGTATCAAATAGCGATGAACCATTTGCAATAGGTCACAATCACCTTGCAAATAGTTTTTTCAAAATGGTTTCTATAGTGGGAGAACCAGCTCGTCGCAAATAATAATGTTTAAGAGATGGGTCGATGAATCTCGTCAGAAAATGTTTACGGCATGTTGCGCACCAAAACATATGAAAGGGTATTTGTGACAGGCTATAGTATCCCGTCGCACAAACCCAAAAATGTTTTTATTATTTGTGACGTGATAGATATAATTCCACAAATTATATTTTGGAATATGGCTTTTTTGATGGACTCCGTCGCAAAAGACTTTTTAACCATAGGGTATTTGTGGTGGGACTCAACATAAAAAATCCCACACACACTAATCTGACCTATATATACCCCCACCCATTTTCCCTCATTCCATTCAATTCTTTACTCCACACACACACACTCTCTCTCTTTATTGTTGAAAATTTTCTCTCAAAAATTTTCATTGTTTAAAATTTTTATTTGGCGTATTATTCACAGGTTATATCCATCAGAAGCTTCATTTTTATTGTATTTATCTATAACTTTTATTTTTTACTTAATTCATTTTGTTTTATTTTATTTCTAATAAATTTAAATTAGTTTTAGTTAAATAAAATTAGAATTTGATAGTTATATTTATCAAGGTTTATGTTTATTTTTACAAATAATTATATTTTATTGGTATGAATGAGCATTTATTAATTTTTAATATATTAATTATTAATAACTAGTATTCAATTTTAATAATTAGTAGTAAATTGTAATAATTAGTATTAAAGTAAAATAATTTGAATTAAAGTGTAATAATTAGTATTAAATTGAATTTTTTTTTATTAATATGTAATAATTTGTATTAAATTTTAATAACTAGTATTCAATTTGAATAATTTGTATTAAAAGGAAATAATTTGTATTATACCGGAATAATTAGTATTAAATTGTAATAATTAGTAATAAATTGTAATAATTAGTAATAAATTGAAGGAATTAGTAATAAATTGCAATATTTAGTAATAAATTCAAAAAATTAGCAATAAATTGTGCCAGTTAGAGATAAATTGCAATAATTAGCTTTAAAATCTAGCAATTGGTAATAAATTCGAATTATTAGTAACAATTTCAAAAAATTAGTATTAAATTAGAATAATTTGTAACAAATTATAATAATTAGTAAAAAATTCTATAATTAGTAACACATTCTAATAATTAGTAGTAAATTTGAATAATTAGCAATAAATTGCAATAATTAGTAACAAATTGAAACACTTATTAATAATTAGTATTATATAATAATAAGTTGTAATAAATTATAAGAATTAGTAATAAATTATAATAATTTGTAATATATTTTAATAATTAGTAATAAATTGTACAAATTAGTAATAAATTGTAATAATTAGTAATAAATTTTAATAATTATTATGAAATTATAATAATTAGTAATAATAGTAACAAATTCAAACCATTAGTAACAAATTGTAACAATTCGAAATAAATTGTAATAATTAGTAATAAATTGTAATAATTAGTCATGTATTAACATAATTAGTCGTAATTAGTAATAAATTATAATAAATTGTAATAAATTTTTATAATTAGTAATAAATTGTAATAAATAGTTAAAAATTGTAATAAATAGTAATAAATTTGTATAATCACTAATAAATTTATATAATTAGTAATAAATTCAAATAATTAGAAAAAAATTGATAATTAGTTAAAAAATTGAATAATTAGATAAAATAGTAATAATTAGTAATAAATTCTTATAATTAGTAATAAATTATAGTAATGAGTAATAAATTAGAATTATTAGTAAAAATTTTGAATAATTTTAATATATTGAAACAATAAGAAGTAAATTGCAACCATTAATGAAATAAGCATTAATAAATTATAATACCAAGTAATAAATTCTAATAATTATTAACAAATCTTAATAATTAGTAATCAAATTGCAATAATTAGTAACAAATTGTAATAATTACTAAGAAATTGTAATAATTAGTAATAAATTGTAATAATTAGTTATAAATACTAATACTTAGTATCAAATTACTATAATTTGTATTAAATTGTAATAATTAATAATATGTTGTAATAATAAGTAGTAAATAATTAGTAATAAATTCTAATAATTAATAATAAATTCCAATAATTACTAATAAATTGTAATAAATAGTAATAATAAAATAATGAATAATGGTGTTTGCTTGAGAAGATCTCAGCATAGGGAAACATAAGTTGAATTTTAGGGAATGCTAGAAGTAATTATTGAACTGGGTTATCTTGTAAAACATTATATAATGATGTCCAAATGTTAGTGGTTGGATAATTTGAGGGGAATTTGTGTTCATCAAACCCATGGAATCATTGATATTAAATATAAAAGTCTTGTCGTAGTAAATGAACCATTTCTATTGGCTCATCATGCACAAAAACTTTATTATTGAAAATACTAGTGCTACATCAACAGAGATGACTGATTAGTGGAGCATAATAAAAATTACATCTTTTGAAAATATATTTAATCAAAGTGAATGATGTTCCACTAATGTGGAATGAGTATAAAATTTTGAAAATACTACTCCATATCCATCTTTTTTACTATGATAGATAAATATCGATGATGACACCCAATAGTTATGGGGCAATGGTGACGATGAGGTTAATGAAGTCACAAATGAATTTGAAATAACAAGAGATGATAAAACTGAATTTCATATGGAAATTGATGACGTTGAGGAGGAATATAAAGACATTGACATTGTCAGGTATGTTGATAAGGATGAAGATTAACATTCACAGAGTTAAATGCTAGTTATAATAATATATAATATACATCTATATAAAATAGGTTTTTTTAATTGTTTCTAACAATAGTCAATTCTTGTTTCAGATGGACGAGGATCTATATCGTCTGTTTCAGGAAGCTGATTTACCTTTGGATGATTATGATGTTGGGTCATCTGACCCTCAGACAACGGGTGGTTCTGGGGGACTCGAAAGGGGCGTGATCTGGCGTGTTTGATGAATCATAAATAGAGCCACAAGTGATGTCAACGTCTTTCCATCGATCCATACACAATAGTTATGTTTACTTGTGTATTTTATTTAATTTTAAATAACTTATTTATATACTAATTTTTTGATCATTTGATCTTTTTTTCACATAATTACGCATATAGATACTGGATTGGGAATGCTATATTGCACAATTATTTTTCTGAAGCATGAGTCTCATTATATTAGATTCCCATTGATGTGATGCACCACATGTCTAATCATTGGACGGTACTTTAAAAAACTAATATTTTTTTTGAAATTTATTTTATTAATAATATGATATTATAAATTATTTTGTAGGCCTTATGGTGTCCCATTAATGAGAACATGTGTGGGGATATCTGGAAGGCATGGCAGTGGACTATGCATTAGTTTTGCAGTCAGTTTTAAAAAAATATGATAATGAAAACAATTGAAATATCTTAAGTGTCACAGTCTGACGAGTCTAGTCACACCCACAGTCCTAATTACATTTCATCTCAAATTAGGGATGTATTATGTTTACACTGGTTGGATGGTCGTTTTCAGAGAAGATCATCGGTAGGTCAAAAAAATGGTGGATGTAGGAGGTAACACATTAAGCCGATTGTTGTACATTCAGTACACATATGGAACATATGATATATACTTTTTAAATCATTTTATATAACATTAAATGTATACAGTTTGTTTTATTATTATATAGGTAGTCAAAAAACCTCATATTTCAAAGTTCGACGTTTATAGGATGATGTATAGTGATCCCACCACAAGAGACATTAGAGGATCTCACCAGTATTAGATTATGGTTAGTAATAAATTGAAATAATTAATAATAATTAGAAATAAATTATAATATGTAGAGATAAATTATAATAAGTACTAATAAATTATTATATATTTTAATATATTTTAAAAATTAGTAATAAATTGTAATAATTAGTAATAAATTGTAATAATTAGCAATCAATTGTAATAATTAATATTAAATTATAATAATTAGTAAGGATTTGTAATGAATTTTTATAATTATATATAAAATCTAATAAATTGTAATAAATTGTAATAATTCAAAATAAATTTAAATAATTAGCAATAATTAGAATAAAATTATAATAATTGGTAATAAATTATAATAAATAGTAATAAATTCTGATAATTGTAAATAAATTTCAGAAAATAGTAATAAATTGAAATAATTAATAATAGATTTTAATAATTAGTAATAAATTGTAATAATTAGTATGAAATATTAATAATTAGTAATTAATACTAACTATTAGTAATATATTTGAATAATTAGTAATAAATTCGAATAATTAGTTACAAATTCAAATAATTAGTGTTAACTTGTAATAATTAGTTATAAATTCTAATGATTTTAGTAAACTATAAAAATTAGAAATAAATTTGAATAATTAGAATTAAATTTGACCATTAGTAACAAATTGCCACACTTAGTAATAAATCCTAACCATTAATTATATAAGTAGTGATAAAATAGAAAAAATATTAAAAATTTAAATAAATTTAAATAAATTGTAAAATATTGTCATATAATTTATTAATTAGTAATTAATTTTAATAATTTGTAATTAATTTTAATAATTAGTTATAAATTTTAAAAATTAGTAATATATTTGTATAATTATTATTAATATCTAATAATTCAAAAGAATTTTAATAATTGGTAATAAAAGGGAATAATTAATAACAAATTGGGACTATCCATTTGTGATAATTTACAATCTCGTTGTAAATAGTTCTATATAAAGAGTGTTTGTGATGGGAGAACAAGCTTGTCGGAAATAATAAGATTTTTGCAACGGGTCGATGATTCTCATCAAAAAAGGTTTGGGGCGCGTTGCACACCAAAAAACAAGAAAGAGTATTTATGACAAGCTATAGTACCCGTCACACATATCCAAGGGCCTTTTTACTATTTATGATGCGATAGAAATACCGTCGCAAATACTATGTCTATATATGGTCTTTGGCAATGGGCTCCATCGCAAAAGACCTTTTAACCAGAGGTTATTTGTGATGTGACCCGACACAAATAATCCCACCAAAACTAATATATCTTATATATACCCCAACCCATTTTCCGCTATTCCACTCCATTCTCAAATCCACTAGCTCTCTAGTGGAAACTTTTCTACCAAAAATGTTCATAGTAAAAAAAATTAATTTGGGTTATTATTCGCAGCTTATTTCCTTCAAAAGAATCAGTTTTATGGTACTAATCCTTATCATTTATTTTTTTAAGTAATTCATTATATATTATTTTCTTTATTATTATTGATAATTAGCTGTAGTTAAATTAATTTAGAATTATATTGTTTTATTTATCACTATTTATGTTTATTTTTACAATTATTTATATTTGATTAGTATCAATTAATATTAATTAATAATTATTATACTAATTAGTAATAATTAATATTAAATTGTAATAATTAGAATTAAATTGTAATAAGTTGTATTAAAGTGTAAGAATTTGTATTAAATGGTATATGTTAGAATTGAATAGTAGTAATTAGTATCAAATTGTAATAATTAGTATTAAATTGTAATAATTAGTATTAAATTGGAATAATTAGTATTAAATTGAAATAATTAGTATTAAATTGAAATAATTAATATTAAATTGTAATAAAAAATATTGAATTCTAATATTTATTAATAAATTAGAATAATTAGTAATAAATTTTAGAAATTAGTCACAGATTGCAAGAATTAGTAATAAATTAATATATTTACTAATAAATTGCACCAATTTGTCAAAAATTGTAATAATTAGAAATAAATTTAAATAATTAGTAATAAATATGAAATATTAGTAATAGATTCGAATAATTAGAAATATATTTGAATAATTAGTAATAAATTCGAATAATTAGTATTAAATTCTAATAATTATTAATGAATTCTATAAGTAATAATACATTCTAATAATTAGTAATAAATTCAAATAATTAGTAAAAAATTCATACAGTTAGTAATAAATTAAAAAAATTTAGAATAATAATTAATATACTATAATAAGTAGTAATAAATTATAACAAGTTGAAATAAATTATAATAATTAGTCATAAATATTATTAATTAGTAAAAAAATTGTAATAATTAGTAATAAAATGTAATAATTAGTAATAAATTTTCATAATTAGAAATAAATTAAAATAATTAGTAATAAGTATTAATAAATTCAAATAATTAGTAATAAATTCTAACAAGATGTAATAAATTGTAATAATTAGTAATAAATTGTAATAATTAGTAATAAAATGAAATAATTAGTAATAAATTGTAATAATTAGTAATTAATTTTAATAATTAGTAGTAATTAGTAATAAATTATTACAACTAGTATTAATCAATAATCAATTGTAATAATTTGTAATAGACTAAAATAATTAGATTAAAATTATAATAATTCGTAATAAATTTGAATAATTAGTAATAAATTTTAAAATTTAGTAGTAAATTAAAATAATTAGTAGTAAATTCAAATAATTATATAACATTTTCATAATTATTAATGAATTCTAATAATTAGTAAAAAAATTAGTAATTATTGATAAATTAAAATAATTAGTAATAAAATAAAATTTTGTTTATAAATTAAAACAATTAATATTTAATTGAATGATTTAATATTAAAAGTAGTAATAAATTATAAAAACTATTAGTAAATTTTAATAATTATTAATAAATTTTAATAATTTGTAATAAATTGTAATATTTAGTAATAAATTTTAATAATTAGTAATAAATTGTAATAATAATTTATAAAGTGTAATAATTAGTAATATATTCGAATGATAAGTAATTAGTACAAATAAATTGTAATAATTCGTAATTATTTGTAAAAATATTAAATAATTACAAATAAATTGTAATAGTTTGAAATAAATTCAAATATTTAGTAATAAATTCTAATAATTAGCAATAAATTCGAATAATTAGTATCAAATTTCAATAATTTGCAATAATTTGAATAATTATAAATAAATTATATTGATTATTAATAAACTATAATAATTAGTGATAAATTCTAATAATTAGTAATAATTTTCAACAATTAGTAACATAATGTTATAATTAGTAATAAATTTTTTTAATAATGGTGTTTTCTTGAGAGGATCTCATCATAGTGAAACTGAAGTTGAATATTACGGAATGCTGGAAAAAATTATTGAACAAGGATTTCTAGGAAAACATTCTATAATTATGTATAAATTTTAGTGGTTTCATACTAAAAGAGGATTATGTGTTTATCCAACCCATAGTATCATTGATATTAAATATAAAAGTCTTCTTACAGTAAAAGAATGATTTTTATTGGCTCCTTAACAAAAAAAAATTTATTATTCAAAATACTTATGCTACTTCTAGGGAGATGAGTGATTAGTAGGGAAGAATAAAAATTAAATCATGAGAAAATTCATATACATAAAGTAAATGTTGTTCCAATAAAGTGAAAGGAATTGAAATTTTTCAAGAAACTACACCAAAAACATTCTTTTCATTAATAGAGACAAATATCAATGATGACACACCGTCGTTAAGCGGCAATGGTGAGCATGATGTTAATGAGGTTAAAAATGATTTTGAAATAACAAGATATGATTAAACTGAAATTCATGGGGAAATTTATGATACTTAAGTGGAATATTAATACATTTACATCTTTAGAAATGATTATGAGGATGAAGATAAAAATTAACCCAATTAAATGCTTCTTATAATCATGTATTATACGTATCTAAATATATAATAGTTGTTTTCAATTATTTCTAACAATAACCATTTATTGTTTCAGATGGAAGAGGATCTGTATCATTTATTGAAGGAAGATGTTTAACCTTTCGGAGAGCTGGATATTGGGTCATTTGGCCATCAAAACCCTGGTGGTTCAGTGGGACTCAGAGGGGGCATGATCTTGTAGGTTTGATGATTCTTGACCCAATACCTGAGTG
Source organism: Viscum album (assembly GCA_963277665.1). Taxonomy (NCBI): domain Eukaryota; kingdom Viridiplantae; phylum Streptophyta; class Magnoliopsida; order Santalales; family Viscaceae; genus Viscum; species Viscum album. The sequence continues at coordinate 2,095,465,220 of OY728152.1, forward strand.
ATGTCTACATCTTTCCTTCAATCCACGTGTGCATTGGTATGTTTACATGTGTATTTTATTTGGTTTTCAATAAATTTTTTATATACTAATTGTTTGAACATTTAATATTTTTTCATAGATTTACACATATAGTTACTGGACAAGGAGTACAATATTTCACAATTATTTTTCCTAAGCATGGGTCTCATGTGATCAGATTCCCATTGATGTGCTGCCCCGCATGTTCGATCATTAGATTGTATGTAAAAGAATAATATTTATTTTGAAATTAATTTATTCAATATCTTGAGATTTTAAATTATTTGTAAGGTTTATAGTATCCCATCGATGATAGAAATTCTGGGGATTACTGGAAGTCATGGAATGGGACCTTGCATCAGCATTGTAGTCAGTTTTAGTAGAATTTGATATGGACAAAAATTGAGAATTAAAGAGTGATAGAGTCTGATGAGTATTGTCACACCAACTGACCTGATTGCATTTCATCTCCGGTTTGGGATGGATTATGTTCACACTTGTTGGGTGGTCATTTTCAGAGGAGATCATCAGCAGGTCGAAAAAAATTGGTGAGGTAGGAGGTGACACATCGAGCTGATAGATTTATATTCTATACAAATATGAAGAATATGGTATAACATATTTTAAAATATTTTATATAAAATTAAATATAAATGGTTTATTTTATATTAATATGATAAGTCAAACAATCCTTTATTTTAGAGTCCGAAATTTATATGAGAATGTATAGTGATATGACAACTGGAGATATTAGAGGAGCTCACTAGCATCAGATTATTTTCAACAATTTGTTTTTTTTTTAAAAAATTTAACTGAAAATAATATTTTAACTATTTTACATTAAAATTGAAACTGAAGGAATTATATGATGTCGTTACATCTCTGAAATATACTGACCCTCAGGATAAGATAGACACTAAGACCAATTCCCATCAATTAGATGAGATAGCATGGATGCAGGCGACCCAGTATGCCTTCGAGAAAGTATGAGTAGTTGGTATCCACACTCAATTGATTCATGTGGATTATTATGGGACTATTTTTCTTCTGAGCATCCATCTTAAAAAGTGATTATAGAGAGACATCATAATTTAATTCATATCATGAAGAGCAGTTATGAGATCAGAGTGAGCTTATAGAGAGAATGTGTAGGGAAAAGAAATAGATGTTCCAATGGTAGCGACAACGACATGAAGAGTTACTACGACAATAGCAACAAAAGCAACAGCAGGAGAAACAAAATATTAATCAGGATATGCAATGATGGTGGCCGCAGTAGAAGCAGGGGCAGTTGGAGGACATAAGATTTTTGACTCGTGGTTTAGGGATGGAGTTTCCTCTACCATCTCCTCCAGATGTCCCTCCCCCTAAGTGATCAATTTATTTTTTATGAACAATCAGTTTAATGTAATATTTTTCAATATTAACTATCCACACTTTTATATACCACGTTATTATATTGTTATGAAAATTAGTTTTTTTATTTAAATATTTATTAATTTTTTTCACTTTATTTATTTTTTAATGAATTTTTTTATTAATTCTTGTTGTTGATAATTTTATATTTATTATTTTATTAATTGTTATTTTCGATTATTTTAATATATTATTTTGGGAATTTTGAGGTTTTTATAATTTTATAAAATTTTAATTTATTAGTAATGTTGACATTATTATTCCATTAATAAAATTAATAATAAAATTATTATTATTATTATATGAATATTATTTTATTATATTATAATTTAATTACTTTTACTAATGTTAAAATTATTATTTCATTAATATTTTGTTTTTTATATTATTTCATTAGTATTAATATTATTTTATTATTTTATTATTATTAACTTTTTTTTAAAACTATTTGCAAAGGGATTTCAAAGAAATATATTCAAAAAACCATGTGTAATATATTTGCGACAAATCAACATCCTGTCGCAAAAAAATCTATTTGTGACGTTGTTTTCTACAATGTGGAATTTATAAGAGGACCATGTCGCAACGTGGAATTTGGGATGAGATCCCGTCACAAAGACCCCATCACAAATTCCTCAATTTCATGTAGTGTATGAACCTCAAGATGAACCTACTAGACTATCACCTCAACTAGGAGCTCCATATCTTTTTCTAAGAGTATATAGATAAATTAATATCTAATACTTATTTCTATTAATACATAAGAAATGAATAACTAATACTTATTTCTATTGGTATAGAAGAATGAGTTGGAAAAAACCAATTGTACCTTTGAACATCATTGTTGTTGTGTGAAGATAATAAACCAAACCAAAATATTACCTCTTTCCCTGACCACCAACTCCAAGAGCCTGACATTGGATGCTAGGTGGTGTTGGTCGAGGGAGGTCATAACATCATCCACAGCCCATAGCTACTCCTACTCTTAAGCTATCTCTGCCTCCATAGGGACCACCGTTTCCATTCCTAGAAGAACCATGATCCTAGAGATGCCACATATATGGCTCTCCATCAACTATCATCAATTGATACCCAACATGTTTGGTTGGGCTGTATCACACGTTGTGGCCTATCCCATCATAAGTAATGAAACTCCATTCTCTAGGTCACCCTAGCACTCTATACTGTATCTTACCATATGAATGAGTTTTATCATGGGGAGGTCTATAGCATCAACAATCTTGTTTTTGGTATCTACTAGCTACTTTAGAAGAATTCAATTCTTCTTTCCACTACTAGCTTCAACAGTATGGCATCCCTCTGACATAATGATCTCCATCCTGATTGCCCTCTCCAACACCCCAACAGAGGTGGGGATGTACATGGGCACAACAGTTGATCAAATATCTCTCTGGTGGCCCTTCTTGAACATATATTCTCAGAACTACTCATATCGGATCACGTAAATAGACTACCATGTATGTTCTGTGAACCTCATTATGTAATCATCCACAATCATCAATCCCTACTATAGGTATAGAATCTCCTGAATCTGTAGTGAGAAAAAACACAAGGCTTAGTGATTGAGATAGAAAAACTACTATAATTCTTTTCATGAGAGTGCCGAAACATCATGAATCTATTTAATAAGGACCCAATAATTACCAACTACATCATGGTGGAGGATAGATCCCATTTCAACAACCTGAACCATCAGTTTCCGGATGATCATGAATACATGAACCAAAGACTCTAGATAACCTTGTTCTACATGAGTATCTAGATCACCGCGGAACCATTGCGAATAATGGAATTAGAAAATTTCGAGTGTGGTATTCTTACTTGCTTCCTCATTCTACTATACTAGATTTATCTATAGCTCAATAGTTTGAGGTTCTTCTATATTCCCACATGGAGGAAGGGCCCTGCTATATGGACCTGGATCTAAGTCCCCATCACTCAGTAGATTATTGTCAAGATCTAGGACTCATATCCTAGATAGCTATAGTTATGGAGGTATCATGGGATTTATCAAAATATAACATGTATAGATGAGAATATTCAAACACACACACACACACACACACATATATATATTTATATAATTGTTTTGGATAAGACTCTAGAAAGGAAACCATGGAAGAAATACTATAGGATGTATGTGCAATTCATCCTTCCAACCAATGTATCTACATGATGTGTCGATAAAAATGTATTCAAGTTCCTACTAAATTGATTCATCATTTTGCTTTATCATCTCTGTAATCCCTAGCCTGAGAGTGTCACTCGAGACACTTTGACATTTTCATCCTAAACCCAACCAAGTCCTCGTAAGGGTACAAGTTAGAATAATGTCCCAAGGATAGAACCACTTTTTATAAAAATATGTCATTACCCAGGACAAGCCAGGTATCAATTTGAAACATCCCAAATACAACCTCCATAGGCCATGATATGGTGAAAAATTCCCAATGAATAACTACAATAGGTAAGCACTTTACAAATAACTCATACACATACAGATACACCTCAATAAAGAAGTGAAGAGGTAGTATAAGATTCACCTATACTAGAATTTAATCCAATATTTTATAACCTATATAGTTTACAAAAGTAAGATAGTGAAAAATTTAATATAAAGGGTAAAAAAACACATCAAATACATATATTTCCCAATATAAAAAAACTAGAAAACTAAACTGCTAAGATATCCTAGCTCTGGAATTGCATGTTGTGACCACTGTATGCGATCAAAAGTATAAGGTATTCATATTGTCCTATGAAGTCACCAATGAACATTCCACAATATACAAAATACATGAAATATGTGGGAAAATCCCATATAGGGGTGAGTATATTCATACCCAGTAATACTACCCAAAATATGAATGGGGTGCAGTAAGAGATTTACCAAGAATAGAAAGACATTAAATGAAAAATACATTTAAATAGAACACATTGAGCCAAACTAAGATTAGTAGTAACATCATACAAACACATGTTGATGGAAACAATGAGTATATTAACATCATGTCTAGTATTACACACACATATATATATATATTCAGAGAGTTTACTCATTCAACAACAAGAATCTACACATCGAAAGCATGTTTCACACCTCGTGCTTCTTTTCCTATCATAGAATGAGTGCAACCAAATCCCAAGGGTGGATACATTAATATATATATATTTATTTATTTATTCCTAGGTAAAATGATCCCAAATGATTGAATAAGTGTATCACCATCTCATAGCTTATCCTAAGAAGTAGAGTCACCAACTATTCCAAAATACCATAAATGTTGCCCAACATCTCAATGGTCTTCCCTAATGTAACGGACCATTTAAATCATCCCCTAATCAATCTGTTGAATAGTCAAGGAGCCAAAAAATCAATGTAGATGACTCACTCCCTTGTATATTAGGGGTTCCAATATCGTGTCACGAGGACTCGAACCCTATGTGGATGGGGGGGGGGGGTTCTACTATAATGGTTGAGGGATTGCATCCTAGTACAATACAAGGTTTTCGTCTATAGTTTCATGAGGAACCTCTCCATATCATTATGGGGGGAGGGTTCACTCAATAAGGTATAGGGCCCACACCCATACCTAGGTGGTTTCCACTCAGGGTTCCAATTTGATCATCGGGGACGTACACAATACCTTGAAGTGGAACCACTCATATGGTGGCTGCAGAGGAACCATGCCCATGATGATGGGGGATTCCACTCTAATAATTGAGGACGTGTTCCATATATGATATGTGTTGCACTAAAAATAATTTTATTGCGATCCTTCCTTATCACTATCATCATCGAGCATCACCACAATAATCACAATACCATTAAAATTTCACATCAGACATCATAAGCCATAACTGAGGGAACCACAAAATTCTATGTAAAAAACTCACATCTTAGGAAAATCGCAATCCAAATTTTGAGTTCAAATAATGGATATACAGATGATATATGGCTCTTATGAAGAGGTTAAGGGTTTTACAACATGTGAGGGGACCCACAAAGATTGTATTCCCACAATAATTCCTAGACATGTCCTTGGAATGAACATGTCTACTATCCCTTCCAGTACTACACACCATATTGGTGGACTACATATTCTGTCTAGATTTTCAGGGCAATGTTGGGCCCTATTGGCATTGTCCATGTACCTGACCCTCTGTAAGTGTACATTACACTATGTTTGTGTACTCATTTAAATTAAATTATACCTATCCACAATCATCGAAACAGGTTCCCACTAGTTTTATCCATCACACAGGTTGCCCATCGAGGGATGGGGTACACGACATGAAGGAGGGTGACACACAATTTAATCATTAACTATTTTGAAACCCTAGCTGCTTCCACTGAGAAGTTATGTGTTGTGTCTTCAAACCTATACATGACATGTATTCAATTTTTTTCCAAATTTTTTATATCTTCTTGTCACACATTAAAATTAAAATTTTCTCATAGATATCGCCTCAAATCCACCTGAAACATTTAACATATGGTCCTGGATCAAAGATTCTAGCTTTTCACACTAAACAATTACTCCATTTGTTATTTGGATGTCTTGTCGTATTTTCTTCATGTAACAATGACTTCCACCACCATGGATTGATACTCTGATAATCCAAATGATCTACGACGTCTCAACAACACCCCAGATCTAGACTTACTTTGTCAATATAATTTTTGCTTCTGGATCCATCATGGTTCTGTGGGTTTGTTTGGGCTTAGTACCACCTAATAATGTCTAACTGGGATAATAAGGTCCTACTAGTGATTAATGTATAGTTGAAATTGGATAGATTCACTATAAAAACGTTTAATTGATTGTTGGACAAGTGTTCTTGGACTAAGATGAAGAATAATGGTCCGATGTTTGATCCCAATGAAATAAATCATGATTTCAATACACAGGTACATGAAATTGGGAATAATATGAAAATATCTGTGAAAAATGATGGATATTCTATAAAAATTTAGTCAATGGTTGTAAATAACCAATTTACTAGTTAAAATTAGTTTTTGTGTCATTCTATTGTGATTAGTGTGCTCTGCAATGAGGAATATGTATCATTGTATTTGTTATATCCTGATCTACCCAGAACTGGTGTTTCATCATTATATGATGTTATTTAACATTGAAACGATGAAATAGAGAGTCATTAAAGATTCCAATATTATGATGATAACCCTAGACAATTCACCGTGGTATTATTATTATAGAATAATTAACTCTGTTAAAATGAAACAATTAATTAATTAAACATTTAATTATTTACCAAACGTACTATCAATGTACAAGGAGTCCAAACATGCAGTGATGAACTATTTCATTTTATTACAAGGTTAACCAATTCATCTAGGACTCTATCATTTTCAATATTTTGTGATCCATTATTTATTTTAAGAGTTAACTCATTTTGATTAAGAGGGGTTGCATATGCAATAAAAAATATTTTTAATATTTTTATAAAATTTATTCCGAGAACACCGAGCCTTATAATCTCATAATGTCATAGTGCCTAGCTATGGATATATATATATATATATATCAATGTCTTAAATGAAAAAAATATTTTCTTTTCATGATGATCTATCTCAAGCTATAGAACCTACATTACGTCAAGGTGGAGGGGAATCCCTAAAACCCCATTACAAATGACACATGAATCACTATAGATAACATGTACTAGGTTGCGTTAGGAATTTTTATTTCATATAACTACATCACCCACACAAATGGAATAAAAATAAACCATAATTTGTTACTGTTGATGAAGGAGTTCATGGTTGATTTCCAAAACAACTTCAAACCATATTCCTCTGCTCTGCATGAATCCCTTTCATTCTAGATATCTCACTATTTCTCAGACCAAATAATGGAAGTATTCTAAAAATTAATTATGTACATTTATTGTCAATATCCACTATAAATTCTTTGAATAACACTTTACTATAGGTGTACAGCTTAAAAAATTATTCCTAAGATCATATGTCTAACCAAAAACCAATTTAAAACAGTTGGGATTTCTTCATTTAATATAAAACACCTTTTTAATAAACAATAATAGAACCATGAAATGATTAGAATACTTCATCATTGATGTCTTACCAAGATAGAGGTCCATGAAATCCAAATAATTAGATAGATCCAACAAAATAACATATAACTGCAATGTGAAACAATATTAAAATCCTATCATCCAATCAACTAATTCTTCTATGAAAAAACACAAACTCGCACCACATATTATGGGGTAATTACATTATCAAAACAATACACTAAACATCAACTACATCGAGAGTCTCAACTAACTCATAGATCTTATAAATTCCATCCACTTAGTCTTCCCCATCATTGGGATCATGAATTTTTAGTAAGTATAAGAAATTGTGATCCAGAAATTACTGGGACTGATCCCTTTATTTTTTAGGTTTGACATAATAATCTAGTGAAGACCAGATACCCCTCTATAATATCAATCATGGAATGAAAGATCCTCATCCTTATCAACTCTCTAATCAACTTGTGATGGAAAACATCACTCAAGATTCCTCCCATCATTGTATATGATGTCCCCGGGGTGTTATGATTCTAAACAAATCAACAAAAATGGAGAAACCATCAATTCATGAACGCATTAAAAATCAAGTAAATAAGAAAAATAACACACATGAATCACAAAAAAAACCCAATAACTCAAACAAAATTTCCAAATCCCTCAACCCAACCTGGGTGACCAAGAACATCCTATAGCCTATGTATCAAAACTCAAGTAAGTGCCAATGAAAATTTAGAATTCCCATGGTGACCTCATGCCAATCACAAGTATTTTTTTAATAGAAATTCCATTAATAGTAAGAACCTAAATACCCAATTTTCCTAGACTTTATATATCAAGACTTGGTTAAATAATAACTCGAATTAAAGTTGAAAATGATTAGAGAATATTTTGTTATAGAACCTTTAAATCATCCATCTAAACCAAAACCTGACCCAGGCCATGGTATGTTTTATTGAACATTCCCAAACCCCAAATGATCTCAACTACTATTTGGGAATCTAAGAAGACATTTCTAAATGAATCTCCGATATAAAAAATAACCCACATCAAATCTTGTCTTAATAAAACATGAACAAAATATCACAATCTATATCCATTGAATATAAATATATGATAATATTAAATAACAATTAATCCAATAAGATATTTACAATTCAATAAAATAATAAAAAATAAATAAAATTAGTGGGTGTGAAAAAATAGAACAAAACACCCTCATAACATGAGAACCATACTCCAGCATACCACCACCACCAAATATCCCCATAAGGATAATTTATAACCAAAAAATCCAACACCAACCAAAGAGTTTTTTCCTTTACCCAATTCACAAAAAAAAATTGTCTATTTATTAAAAATTCGTATGTGTAGGGTGTGATATCACATTCCCAATAGGATCCCCTTGTTTTTCCATGTATATCCAATGAATCTTAATAAAATGTTCTGGTTTTTTAAAAAAAGAAAATATTTTTTCTTCAAAATTGTTATTTATATTTTTAAATAACTGAAAATACACAAGACTAAATGAATGATGATAAAAAATGCAAATGAAACATAAGAACCCTCTACATAAATAGATCACTAGATCAATGTCACCATTTTATATTTATAATCAAGAATATATAGTTTATCCCATTCACAGTCCATTTGGGTGGGGTCAACCTTAGTACGAATGGATGTAATTATTATCACATCATCATGTTAATATTTTATCATAATCATGATACTAATTCATGGATAATGAGCTACTGGATCACCTACCTAGTAGTCATACCCTACACAAGTAATTACCAAGGGGTACCAAGTTATATTTATGATGTCCAATCCATATATATACCCTTTTATCATAAACTAAATAATCACAAGAAAAAACAATTTCCAACCATTTTCAATTATAATAAATAATTTCAAAAACATTTTACACACCAAAAACATTTAAACCATTCATTTCACACACACAAACACAAAATTTGAATTGGGGAAAAAAGTTTAGTCTACTAGCTATGTAATGGGCTACAAGACCACTGGACCTTTGGGATATGTAATGGGTCTCCCTATACCAAGTATAAATAGGACATTTCTTTTTTTAATAATAAAATAAGGTTTCGGTCCCACCCTTTAAAAAAATGGAACCACCTGGATTTCCCATTGAAACCATAAATATATTTTTGTAAAATGTAATAAAAATGACAGGATATCCTATGGAATCAAGATAACACCAATCCATAAAATAAAAAAGTGGAAAAAAATTATATTATATACACTTTAGGTTTCCATAACCACTATAGAGTAGGAATCCCATGAAATATGGGATAAGATACCATGAAGGATGAAAATGGTGCACATACATGAACATTAGTAGAATATCCATTCTAAAAAATAACCATGTTTGAAGTCATGGAGAATAGTGGGGTACATGAGAGGCATGAATAAGTCAATAGAACCCTGAATGAGGAGATACGAGGTTAAATAAGGTTAAAATTGGTTTTAAAAAAATATAAAAAACCCTTAAAATTCCTAGGAACCAAACATGGTTTTGTCATATGGTTTAGACTTCAAAATTTAAAAAACCATTCAGTCATTCATGAAAATCCTTTTTCCTATTCATTTGGTTGCATAGAAATTTTGGGGAGGTCACAAAACATTTCACTTAACTATAATATAATAATAAATAATATTTCTAGGAATCATGGTATGATGAGTGATTTCATATGGTCTCTACAAACCATTCTCCAACTGTGAACCACCCTCTACCCCTCAAAAACACAATTATAAAAAACTCTGAAAAAATATTGAGTAAATTAAAGAAAATATAGGATAATAATACAAAAAACAATACCATGGGTGTTACTCCTTAGAATTATGTGTTCTAGGTTGAGTGGGGATTTATTTTTCTGTTCCTAGAGAATCGTATATATTTAGGTCGATGAGATGTCCCTATATGTCATGATAGGTTATATGAGTCCATATTTATCATTGAATACATTTATCTAGGATGTTTGTGCTAATTTAATTTATTGAATGATCACACTTGTGTATTCTTGAGTAGGATGTGATTGTGGATTGTTGTGGGAACATTTTATTGTCCAAGGAATGGGTAAGGGTATTAGCCCCTAAAAATATATCATGTACTAGTTAGAGAAAGTGATTACATGGGTATAAACATTGGATATAGACTAATTTGAAAGAATGTTTTATTAGACACTTGTGTGTGAGATGAGTTCACTATAGATAACTGGTGTAAATGATGTTCCATCATGAGAATTGTGTTCAAAAAAATGGTAAGTCCATATAAAAGATGGATTGTGAACATTTTGGAATGTAGAATATAATAAATTTCCAACTGAGACTATAGATATATTAGGTGGTTAAGTGTCTTAGTATGATTTTTATAGAATCAACGATGTTCTTAAACTATGTTAATATGGGAACCAATTAGATTGAGAGTCATTAGAGGTTTTATTTTATGGATGAAAATATATTATAATGTGATATATTTATGTTGCTGAGTCTAGTAAAACTTTATGTTGTGCAGTCAGTTCATAATTTATATACAAAAATACAAATGAAAATAATTGTTCTATCATAGAACATGTTGTTGCGATATAGAAATTATTTTATCAGTATATAATGATAACGAAATATGTGTTTTATCATATGGATCATAGTGAATTTTAGGCACAAATGTAATAATAAATCTGGAATACAACATGTGTTATGTTGAGGATAAAAACATTTAATTATTATTGATTTGTCCCATGTCTAAAGTACGCTTGGGTGAGTGTTAAATATGACATAGTTGATGAATGTGAACTAGTCAGGGCTATTGTTATGCCTAAGAATTTATAGATAAGTGTCTATGTTATGGATAATAAAGGGAATACAAAAATATGGATATCATGTATTGATATTGATTTTAGGTCAGTACATTTTGAATTTATCTAAGAATGTTAATAAAAATTGAATCTATTAGAAAATAATTTTTTATATTTTTGGAAATGTGATGATATTCTGTCTTATTCCATGGAATACAATTAATCATGTAATTCAAACTAATATTCACATTGATTTATATCCGTTTGATAAGGGAATATTCCTACGAGTATGACTTCCAATTCTGATGATATTAGTCTTGAGGTTCTTGGGTTGGGATCCAATAGGGTAATGGGCTAGTCTGGCCCAGTGACATAAAATGATGGTGTATAGACTCATTGAATTCAAAACACACAAATTCCACTAGGGATAGGGAATTGTCATATATTCAATGGAATTAATATAATATGTGATAAAAGTGTTGTTAGTTTTATAAGGATAGTCGGTTCCACGAGGGTACCACATTGTAAGTTCAATGAACAATATAGTGTGATGATAAAAATGATATGCAATGATCATATTTTTTTTGAGAAACAAGTTCATTTTATTGAATAGAAGATGATTCATCAAATTTATTTGTAGTGTCTCTTTTTTAGGTATGGTTTTAGTGTAACCATCTCTTGTGAGATATTATAATTTAGAATGTGAATTTAATTTTGATGATTGATTTAATTTTAATAAAAAAATGATAATAACTAAGGATGAGAAGTGTTATAGTGGGGAGGTTGTAACAACATGCACTGTTTTACACTATTTGATCAAGAGTTTAATTAGGTATGTATGTGGTGGATTCTAAGATCATATAAAATTTGGATACAACTCAGGAGTTAATATTATTTTAGTTAATTTAAAATTTATAAGAGGTTGATTTTTGGGATGGGAACTCTATAATAATGGTCATGAAGTGGAATCTTGGGTATTTAGTGATGGTGGATGTGTGGGTGGTTGTTGAATGATCCACTAAAACCCAAATTGAATTCCACAAATGTTATATTGGGTTGGAATGTGGTGGGACAGAATAATCCCTGCCATAACTAGTTGGGTGGTAGATACAAGAGTTATAGTGTTAATCTAGGAAATAATTTAATGAATTATTAGTGGGTTCCAAGGTTTTTTAATTATATAGAAACATGGGTATTCTTTATTGGAGTAGGTGCATAGAGTGTGTGAGAATGACTCCCCTAAATGCCTTCCTCACCCATTTTACCTATTCATTCAGGAGATTTAATGGGTTATCATCATGCCAAATGTATTATTTTTATCTCCTACCAAGATTTTCTCAAACTATACATTCTGTTATTATAATTAAAATAGCATTTCATTATTTTTTATATGTGGATTCTATCAGAGAATAGTCCAATCTTGTCATGATGAGAAAGTTTTTTCGTAGGATTATTAGAGAGGCTTAATGTGAATGGATACATGAGGTTTGATGCTATTTCACCAGATGTAATCCTCCTTCATAATAAAATTTTTTACACCAAATTAGAAATGTATTTTTTTGTTTAGGTACCAGTTTTAGGTATTTTGTTGAATTCAGGTTCACGGATTTGATGGAACTGATCTTCACCCCATTGGATGAGGCGTTGATGTTTTCAAACCACTAGATTTGTTTTACCATTAATATTGGTTTTTTATTATGTTTTTTTGTAATAAATAATTATAAATATTTCAAAAAATAAATATTTGGGTTTCTTGCGATGGAGTTAGGGACTCATGTGGAATGACATTCTTACATTAATTTTGTCGAAAAGGTTAAAAAGGACCTTGTATGGAAAACATTGGAATGATTACTTTATAAAAATCTTATAAAATTTAAACAAGGGTATAAATTACTTTAACCCATATTCTATAAAATATTAAGAATGTTTTGAAATACATTTTTATGAAACATGGATATGGATGCTAAAGAGGTCCCAGTAGATAATTATGTATAAAAAATCTCGGATAATGAAGAGATTGGGATATAAACCCTTACCTTGAGCTTTTCCTTGATCAAGGGTAGGTTAAACTCTTGTATAATAGTTAAATAATTGTTATTAAATTATACAAGAAATATATATATATATTAATATGATATCATATATGATCTTTTAAGATTTCTTTATTATTAATATCTTAGTATTATCATTGTTTCGGGTGTTAACAGATTCACTATACATTATATTCATTTTTATGAGAGACATAATTGTATTGAATGGGATGTATTGTATTCATATACAGAATTATATCACATATTTAAATATTATTTTTAACTGTCTAAAGAAAATTAGTCTTGAATGGATAATATGGGGAATGAATCTCATCACGTTCGTGGAGACAGTAATCTATATGTACGCATGAGCGATGATATCAATCATTTGATATTAAAATAATTTATAATTCGATGGTATATCATATATATAATAATATTCATGTTATATTTATTATCAATTAATATCATTATTACACCCATCCAAATAATAATGTATTGAGTAACAATTACACCACGATGTGGAGACGGTATATCGTACGTAAGCACGTATGGTGACATGTCACTCAAAGGATGGATAAGATAATGAATTTGGTTATACCATATTTATAATACCATAAAATTATATATGATATACTATATTAATCATTTTATAATGGAAACAAAAATAAAAAGGAAGTGGAAGAAGAAAGGAACTTGAAAGAGATGCTGAGATATTTACCTCATCTTGGGGTTCTTCCTTTGGATTTGATCAAAATGGATCCATAGGATGGAATTATAACTAAAGGAATCCATCTAGGATGAAGTGGGGGAAGTTCATAGAATATTTGGGTAGAGTTTTGTCAAGCCAAAAGGCTTTGAAGGTGTGAATTAGATAAAAGGGGGAGTGCCCTTTTATAAGAGGGGTGAGGGGTACCTTAGAAAAAACATACAATATTATTTTATAATAAATTCATATTCTCATTCTAATGGATCCAAACTAATTTATTTAGAGTAGAAGGTGGGTATTGGTCTAAATACACTCAACCGATATGTTTTATATAGGTTTGGGCCACTATATTAACCTTATATTTTAGATTTAACTCTTTGTTAATTTGATTGACATTTACCATGTCTCTTTGTATTTTTATATTATTTGGTTAATAAACTTACAATAAATTGCCAAACGAACTCCAAGTGGTTCAATAATGATTCACCTATAATTAAATAAGTCCTCTAGGAAACCCTTAGTTTTTTAGGAATAGAATATCATTTAATAATATAATATTTGTTTTAAAGACTCTTTTATGTCAATTTTGACACTACATAATAATTGATTTTTGGTAAAGTCCTAAAAACATTATTGATTCAAAAAATATTAAGTTATGAAATAATAACATGACATAGTAACCTAGAAAATTTGTTTAAATCAAAAAAAAGTATTATATTACATTTATTTGGATATTTAAAATATCGATTTTGTTAATATTTCATTAAAAATGAAATTAATGCGTCACCATTATGCAATAAATAAAATAATATATTTAATGTTTAAAAATTATTAATAAAACACAATTATGTATGAAATATTTTTATCTTTCTAATGAATATTTATAATCGAATGTATCTAATGTATAACCCTATATAAAAAAATTTTTATTTATTAAACTTTGATTTTAACTATTTTAACTCTTGTTTGAATTAAATAATAATAACTGATATAATGTAATCCACGTGGACCAAAGAGGTTCATATTTTATTCCTAAGGTTATTTGTGGTATAATTATACTTAGCCAATAGAATTAGGAAATGTGTTATGGTAATAATAATATCATTTTTACCCTTATTTTCCCTATTTACTTTTAACCGTGGTATATAAAAGTAAAAAAGCTATTATTCCCCAAAAATTATTTTCATCTTATTAAACCAAATATTAATTAGTGATATCAACCATGTCTCTCAGATTTTTGAAATTCCACTCATAGAAGCTGTAAAATTATGTTTTATGTGAATTTGCAAATTTTCCAAGGAGGTGGGTAAAAGACAGTGAACAGTTAAATAAAATTTGTATATATATAAAATTATTATAAACTGACTCTAATGAATTATACTAAAATAATATAGGTATTATTTATAAATTTTTAACTAAAATAGATTTAAATAAAATAAAAAATTATTTAAATAAAAATTCATTTTTAAACTATAACTCTATGATTTTTCTCTATTCATCAAAAATTGAACGTTTTCAGAAAAATAAAAAAAATTCATCATAAGCTAATTTCAATATTCCGAATCCAAAAATGAGTCCAATTTTTAAAGATAAAATCTATAAAATTTTAGAAATTAGGTATTTCTATTCATAACATCTTGTTTGATTGGTTGTGGTGTGTGGTAGAACTCGAAGTTACGTACAACAGACGCTATTGTATTATTCAAAGAGAAGCATACCATGGAAGCTTGGGGTGTTACATTCTCCCCACCATAAAATAATTTCGTCCTATAATTTTCTAGAATATTACTGCATAAAAAGACTCAGGTGGTTCTTCGTCATATGTTCCTCGGGTTCCCACATTGCCTCTTCCATCTTATGGTTTCTCTATAGAACATTTACCAGATGAGTCGTTCAGTTTCTCCATACTTGTTCTCTTGTATCAAGAATCCTGACAGGCTCTTCGTAATAAGACAGACCAGGTTCCAATTCTAATTTTTCATTGGTTAGTACATGCATTGGGTGAAGCATGTATTTTCTCTATAGTGATACATGGAACACATTAGGAAATTTGGAGAGACTTGGTGGCATTGTCAAACAGTAATCTATAGCCCCAATTCTTTCTATAATTTCAAACGGTGTGATATACCTGAGTCTCAATTTACCCTTCTTACCAAAATGGATAACACCCTTCCCTGGAGATACCTTTAATAAAACATGATCTCCTACCTGAAAATCCAAAACATTACTTCGATTATCAGCATAGCTTTTCTGTCTACTTTGAGCTGCTTTGATGTGGATTTGGATTACCTTCACCTTTTCCATCGTTTCCTCCACAAGTTTTGGGCCTATGAGTTTTCTTTCACCAACATCATCCCAACAGGTTGGTGTGCGACATCTCTTTCGGTATAACGCTTTATATGGTGCCATCTGAATACTTGAATAGAAGCTATTATTATAGGAAAATTCTACTATAGGTAAATATTGATGCCACATTCCTCGAAAGTCACGTGAGGAAGATCTCAACATGTATTCTATGGTTTGAATAGTCTGATCTGATTGTCCATCAGTTTAAGTGTGGTAGGAAATACTCAAACTAAGTTCAGTATCCAGGGCTTTCTGATGACTTTTCCAGAATTTTTAAGTTAAATGGGGATCACGATAAGAATCGATCGATAGGGGTTCTCCATGAAGTCTTAGAACTTCATTAATATATAGTCTTTCTAGACATTCAAGTGGTAAATCTTTTCTTATAGCAAGAAAATGATCTGACATGGAAAGATGATCAACAATGACCTGTATTCCATCGTTCCTTCTAACAGTCTTTAGTAGTCCCATGACAATGTCCATAGTGATATTATCTCTTTTACAATCAGTTATAGGAAGAGGTTTCAAGACTCCTCCAGGCTATTGTCTTCAAGATTTCACTTGTTGAAAAACCATACATCTTGACACAAAATCAGCAATCTCCATTTTCATATTATCCAACCAATAATATTACTTGAAATCTCAATACATTTTGGTGCTCCTAGGGTGTATATTGGAATTAGAGCTATGAGAATCATCTAACAATTCCCTTTTCAGATAAGGTATATCGAGAACATAAAGCCTCTTCCCAAATTTCATAATTACATCTTCATACACAAAGTCACTCAATCTACAATCATTCAAATCATTAAACTACTTTTGAAACTCTTCATCACTAGATTAAAAATTCTTTATCCTTTCTAGTAATGATGATTTGGAAACCATTTGAAATAGTATT
Organism: Viscum album; assembly: GCA_963277665.1. NCBI lineage: Eukaryota > Viridiplantae > Streptophyta > Magnoliopsida > Santalales > Viscaceae > Viscum > Viscum album. Next base: position 2,095,482,536 of record OY728152.1, read on the forward strand.
GATGTTTCACCTTCCATGTTGATTCCCATATCCATAATTATTAGATCCATATATATATGATCCTTTTAAACTCTCATCTTGTTCAATACTCCAGGATCCTTTATACTCAAAGAATTTTCCACCTTATTTTCCTTCCCCGGGTGGTAGTGTATAATGAAATCATAATCCTTGAGTAGTTCAAGCCATTGTCTTTGCCTCATATTGAGTTCTTTATGTGATAAAATATACTTCAAACTCTTGTGATCAGTATATATATCACATTTTCACCATAGAGATAATTACTCCATATGTTCAAAGAAAATAATACAGTTTCTAACTCAAGATCAAGATTTTGATTGTTTTCCTCAGGAATTTTTAGCTGTCATGATGCATAGTCAATAACTCTATCATTCTACATAAGGACACAACCAAGTCCTTTCTTCGATGCAACACTATAAATAACAAACCCATCATTACCTGATGGTAGAGTCAATATATGATTATTGACTAATCATTTCATCAGTTCTTCAAAACATTCTTCACACACTTTTGTCCACACAAATTTAACCCCTTTACGTGTGAGCTTGGTTAATGGGTTAGCCAGTCGGGAAAAATTCTGGACAAAACACTGATAATAACCTGCTAAACCAATAAAACTGTGTACCTCAATTAAACTCATAGGTGCTGGCCATTCTTGGATTTCTCTTGTCTTATAAGGATCAATAGAGATTACATCCTTGGAGAAAATATGGCCAAGAAAAGAAATCACCAGAAGCCAGAATTCACACTTGCTAAACTTCCCATATAATTCATGTGTTCTAAGAGTCTTCAAGATAATGCACAAGTGATTTTCATAATCTTCGTATATTTTTTATTATACCAAGATATCATCAATAAATACCACTAAAAAATAGAGATATTCCTAGAAAACACTATTCATTAGATACATGAATATAGAGGGTTCATTAGTCAATATAAAAGGCATTACTGTAAACTCATAATGCCTGTACCTTGTTCGAAATGCTGTCTTTGGAATGTCTTCCATATTCACACACAACTGATGATATCCAGATCGCATTTCAATCTTTTAAAAGTATGTTGGTCCATGAATTTGGTCAAATAAATCATCAATGTGAGGTATGGGATACTTGTTCTTTATTGATATAGCATTGATCTCTCGGAAGTCAATGCTCAACCTCATAGATCCATCATTCTTATTAACAAAAATGATAGGGGCTCCCGATAGAGAAACACTAATGCGAATAAATCCCTTATTACTGAATTTCTATTGTTGTTTCTTTAGTTCCACTAATTCCACAGTGGGAATTCTATAAGAGGACTTCGATATGGGCCTTGATCCTAGAATTAAATCAATGGAAAACTAAATTTCTCATTCTGAATGATGTTCAGGTAAATATTCTGGAAACACATCAACATATTCTATCACAATAGGTACATCCTCTATTTGAACATTCCTTTCCTCACTCACAGTCATATCATTCTCTTCCTCCCCAATAATTGAATTTAGTTGAGCTACTGGGGGTGGATCTAGATAATAATTAGGTGGTGAGGATTCAGCTCTAAATATAATGTGTTCTTTATCATCATCATCAAAAATAGTAACCTCATTCTTTTTAGAATAAATTTTTAAATCATGGTCTGAATGAAAATCCATACAAAGGATTATATCAAATTCAATCACGGGCATGAAAATGAAATCAATAGATAAAGAACATTTATATTCCCTAATGGGAACTGATTCAAAGAACTTTGTAGCAATGATACTTACTTTAGGAGTTTTTAATGAAAAATACATTGTTAAATTAAATTGGGAATATCTAATTTTATTAGGAAACTGGTAAGATATGAAACAATGTGATGATCCAGAATCAAATAATGAATTTTCTAAACATGAAGAAACCATTAAATTACCTGCCACCACCTCTTTTGGAGCTTTATCCTCAGAAATAGTGATAGCATAAGCTTATCCTTGGCCCATTGTCCTTTTTTGAGGTATGTTCCCCTAACGCTTATGAAATTTATTCACATAATTCCCCACATACCCTCAATTATAGCATTGAACATCAGTAGCTTCCTTTTTCTCCTTTCAATCCCGAGCATGATGTATTTTTTCACCACACATATAACAGACACTCATTCACTTCAAGAAAGTACTGGGGTGTTTCTTCCCACATTTACTACAGGATGTATATTCAACTTTTCCCTTATTCCCCTTATTTACATTTCAAGAGTGTTCAATATATCTCTTATTCTCCTGATTTTCTTTAAATTCATAAGACTTAGAGAATTTTTTTTATATTTTGATTGCACATGATGAAATATCTTTATATGTTGAGAAGGATTTTGATACAAATGACTAATGGAGAAATGGTTTTAACCCATCAAATAAACGGTAAATCTTTCTTCGCGGGACATTTATATAATATGGTGCATGACTTACTAGCCATGTAAAGTTAGACTTATACTTTGAAACATTCTCGTCCTCCTTTTGCCTCAGACTCAAAAATTGCCTTTCCATATCCGCTTGATGGTCATGAGGAAATTATTTTTCTAATAAAATTTAATTAAACTCCCTCCATTCCATATTTGATACGTTATCTTATTCCATTGATTTTTGAATCAATGACCACTATTGATAAACATCTCTAGTGAGGTGGTAAACTGCCATGACAACTTTTTCCCTTTCGCTACTCCGCAAAGCATCGAGTATTTTCTCTGAAGAATTTATCCATTCCTCAGCCACTAATGGATTTGTACACCCATTCTCAGTGGTTGTTTCCTCAAGAAGCGATATAACATTGATCCTCCACGCTGTGGATCTGGGTGCTCCATACAGATAAAGTTATTATTCATTACCTGTGTCAGTTGTCCCAGTATGGTGATTAGCTGATCTGCACCAGTTTCATCACCATATCCACTAAAATTATCTTGAGTAGGAGGGAAATACATACATGGAGTACGAGCATTGATTCGGTTTCCTTTCATTCCACTAGGCTTCATTTATAAACAATGGAATACACTAGATTAGTTTATGAATCAAAATACATAAATCATAACTTGTAAAACTCATAAAAAATATTGAACTATTTATGGATATATTCTATAATCATAAAAAAATCATCGGGGAAATATATACTCATAAACCCTTCATAATGGTTTTTAATGAAAATGAGAATTATCCTAATCATATCCCCCGGGAGTGTCTTAACCAAGAGTGCAACAAGGCCCGTTGTCGTGCACCAGTTCTCGTTCGAGTCTAGATCAAAGTTGTGTTTTTGGGTTTTACCCCTAGGTAGATCTATCCCAAATCCCCCTCTACCTGATCGTATCCAGACAAGGATAAATTATTAGGAAAACTCACAATATCTCTACATTACTAAAATTCTAGGAATTTCTTCTATACTAATCCTTAAACTCTATCTTATGGCTATGTGCTCTAATCAGAGATTATCTAAATCTAGATTCCAAGGTTTGTACTAAACTACCTCTGATACCAACTATGACACCCCAAACCCAGTTACCTAGTGTTAGTGCATTATTACATAACATTGGCATGATCATAAAATATAAAGTCTCAAATGACTGATTAGTTTAGTATCCTTGGAAACACTAGATACATTCATAACTCTTACATTACATCACAGAGTGAAAAACTACAACAACATAGTATCCATAGTCCACACTCATATCCCCTCAGTCTGTACCTATATGTCAGTCATAAAATACTTTTTCACATCCTGGGAAAAAATATAACATTGAAAGGGGTGAGCTCAGATTCTTAGTAAGGATAAAAATATACCAGAAAACAACATAAATAGGAATAATTATTTAAAGCAACGTATATCATAAAACAAAATCCTTTTAAACTAGAACTTCAGCATAGTATGGAAAAAATAAAATGAAATAATTCCATTTACTTATTCACATGGATATTCTACTAGTCGATTGATCACAAGTAATATTAATAACCACTTTCGTAAGGATGGAATTCATAATGCTAGACTATCATAACCACATAGTCAAGGAATTGTGCATAGAATAAAAATAAGATTTTTTAAGGCCTTGTGCCAAGACACTAGTTTGTCTCATTAGACCTACCGATGCATCAAGGAGCTATAGCATGCTCCACCCATCGCTTACTAAGTCAAATATATTCCTATATGAAAAGGTTTAAACATAACATAAACTTTCATGTTAAAATTAGCATACAAAATGAAAATACATTATCTATAAACCATGAATGGTATGAAATAACACATCCGTAGTTAAACATATTAAAAAACCTTAAATACAATATGGATGTTTTGTATCATAATAAATCAACTGCAAATAAGCTTAAAATCTATCAAAGGATGCTGACATAGATGAAATCAAAACTATTTGAGAGAAATATCTCTTTATTTTTGAAATCATTTAAAAATAACATAATTATAAAATAAAACATTTACATTGAAAATGTCCTTATAATCTTGTATGGGGTTCTTTGACGATTTTATAATGATGGAAAATATCCACACTCATCGTATAAGTTATAAAAATACATTCTTACCTTAATTTTGTCGAAAAGGTTAAAAATGACCTTGTTTGGAAAACGACAGAAAGATTCCTTTATAAAAATATTATAAAAAGTCAAACAAGGGTATAAATGACTTTAACCCATAGACTTTAAAATATTAAGAATGTTTTGAAATAAAATTTTATGAAACATGGATGTGGATGCTAAAGAGGTCCCAATAGGTAATTACGTTTAAACAACCTCGGATAATGAAGAGATTGTGAAATAAACCATTACCTTGCACATTTCCTTGATAGAGGGTAGGTTAATATCCTTTATAATAGTTAAATCATTGTTATTAAATTATAAATGAATCATATATATTAATATGATATCATATATTATATTTTAACATTTCATTATTAATAATATCTTAGAATTATCGTTGTTTCAGGTGTTAATGGATTCGTTTTCTTTTATATTATTTGTTAAGTGAGTAAGAATTGTTGTATATGGAATGTATATTATTCATATCCAAAATTAGATCATGTATTTAAACATTATTTTTAATCATCTAATGAAAATTAGTTTTGAATGGATATGATGGGGAATGAATCTCATTGCAATCGAGGAGACGGTAATTCGTACGTACACACGAGCGACAATATCATTCTTTTGATATTAAAATAATATATAATTGTATAGTATATAATATATACAGAATAATTATCATGTTATATTTATTATCAATTACACATCATTATTACACCCATCCAAATAATAATGTATTGAGTAACAATTACACCACGACGTGGTGACGGTAAGTCATACGTATACACGTATGGTGACATGTCACTCAAAGGATGGATTAGATAATGAATTTGGTATTACCATATTTATAATAATGTCACAGTATATATAATATAATGGATTTATCATTTTATAATGGAAATAAAAAATAAAAAGGAAGTGGAAGAAGAAATGAACTTGAAAGAGGTGGTGAGATATTTACCACTTCTTCCGGTTCTTCCTTTTGATTTGATCAAAATGGCTCCTTAGGTTGGCTTTCTGACTAAAGGAAGGACTCTAAGATAATGTAAGGGAATTTGAGAGGATGTTTGTGAATAGTTTATCAAATCTAGAAAACGTTGATGGTGTGAATTAGAGAGAAGGGGGATTTCACTTATATTAGAGGGGTGAGGGGCACCTTAGAAAAAACATAAAATATTATTTTTTAATAAATTAATATTCAGTTTATAATGGATCCAAACATATTTATTTCAAGTCTAAGGTGGGTATGGGTCGCAATAAACACAAAAAATAGGTTTTATAATGGCTTGGGTCACTATATTAACATTATCTTTTAGATTTAACTCTTAGTTAATTAGTTTGACATTTACCATGTCTCTTTGTATTTTTTTTATTTGGTTAATAAAATTACTATATACTACCAAGAGAACCCCATGTGGTTCATTAATGATTCACCTATAATTATATAATTCCTTTGGTCGTTCCATATATTTCTAGGAATAAAATATCAATAAATAATATAATATTTATTTTAAAAACTCTTTTTTGTCAATTTTGAAAATATTTTATAATTGAATTTTGTTAAAGTCCTAACAAATTTAAAATTTCGAAATAAATTATTTTAGAAATCCTAACATGTCATATTAACCTGTAAAATTAGTTTACTTCGTAAAAAGTATCAAATTACATTTATTTAAATATTTAAATTATCAATTATTTTATTATTTCATTAATAAGGTAATTACTGCATCACAATTGTGTCATATATAAATTAATTTATTTAATATATGAAAATTATAAATAAAAATACCATTATGTAGGAAATATTTGTATCTTTAGAATTAATATTTATAATATAAATTATCTTATGTATAACCCTTTATTAAAAATGTTTTATTTATTAAACATTGATTTTAACTCTTTTAACTCTACTTTGAATTAAATAATAATAAATGTCATAATCTTATCCATGTGGACCAACTATGTTCATATTTTATTCATAAGGTTGTTTATGTTAGAATTATACTTATCCAATAGAATTAGGACTAGTGTAAAAGTATTAATAATATCATTTTTACCCTTAATTACCCTATTTACTTTTAACCATGGTAAATAAAAGTAAAAAAGTTACTATTCACCAAAAGTTATTTTCATCTTATTGAACCACATTTTACATTTTTATATCAACCATTTCTCTTGGATTTTTGAAATTCTACTCACAGAAGTGGTAAATAATGTTTTATGTGAATTGGGTAATTCTCCTAGGAGGTCAGTAAAAGACGATGTAATGTTTAATAAAATTTTTATATATCTAAAATTTTTATATACTGACTTCAATGAATTATATTGAACTAATATAAGTATTATGTATCTATTTTTACCGAAAATAAATTTAATTAAAAAAATATTTATTTAAATAAAAAATTGGTTTTAAACTATAACTCAGTGTTTTTTCACTTTTCAAAAAAATTGAATGTTTTCACAAAAATACCAAAAATTCACACTAATCTAATTTTGATAATCCGAATCCATAAATGAAGTCCCTTTTGAAAGATATAATTTATAAAATTTCAAAAAGTTGGTATTACTCTTCATAACGGTTAGTTTGATAGGTTGTGGTGTGTGTTAGAACTCGACGTTGTGTACAACACACAGAATTGTATTATTCAAAGAGAAGCGTACTGTGGAAGATTGGGATGTTACAATGATCATGGATGTAATATTGAAAATCCATTACATTTTAGGATATAAAACCATGTGAAGAAGGATTAATTTATGAAATAGTTATGTTAAAAGAAGTTATTAAACGAGGGGAAATTCCCATTCCATGTGATTAAATGAAACATATATTTTTTCATATTTTCAGAATGAAAAACATTTAAAAGGTTATGTGACAACCCATATTCCTTTTCAAAAGAATGGAAACCCCCAAAAAATGAATAAAATAAATTTAACCCATCTTCCTCAATTCAAAATCAAAACATTCAACAGTCAAATTCAAAATATATCACTGTGACCTACTAAATATTTCATGTACCAAGAACGGTATTGCCATTGACATTGACATCTCGGTCCATTCAGCAAGCCTCCCATCACCACTGTTATTTAAAAACATAAATACCACTCAAAAAACATCAACAAGTTCTTCATAGGTGAAGAAATATCTCCATGGAAACTGAACCCTAAATCAATAGCAGCTCCCCAGTGAGAGTCACAATCCAGAATACCTCATTTCCACTAAAAATCACTATTTTATATTAACAAGTGGATAGGACCAAAGTTCCACCATAAACAATGTCCCCAAAGACCACATAACTCAAAAAACCATACCTCATGAATAGTACCAACAAAACAAAAAACTGCATTTTCAATGAGCTGAAACACCATCACTAATTGAAATCATAATCATTGAAGATGAAAACAAAAATCAGAAAAAAAAATTATTGAAGAACCATGTACAAGTAGAAACCACACCAAACGAACGTAAGTCCACCAAAAATATAAGGGGAATAAAAAACAAGAAGGAATAACCAAATAAAAAGAAGATAACTCAGGTTCAGAATCTAGAAACACTATTGAATAGTCGACCGACACATTCCAATAACCCCATTAAATCCATTACATCTAGCCAAAATGGGGAATATTGTCAAACATCTAAAATAAAGATCAGTGGCAGATCTGTACAAGGGAATCACCAGTGATCCACAAACTATGAAAAATTTGAAACTAGGAAGTGATGGGAAGAGGATCAATGAGGCTATGTATAGATTTCCTAGATAATGAGTAGATCTAAAAAATGGGTATTTGGTGTCTTATAATGATTGATGACTTGTTTCCTCAACATCAAGGAGGCCAACACTTCTCAATAGTTGATATTTATTATGGATATCATCAAATGAAGCTGATGAAGGAAGATATTCATAAGACTTCATTTCATAGAAATGATGTGATCTATGAGTTCATAGTTATTCCTTTTAAGCTTACAAATTCTATATAAATGATTATAGTTTTGATTAATAGAGTATTTAGACACTATGTCAACCATTTTTTGGCATGTTTTTTAAAATATATTTTCATTTAGTCAAATAAAATGGTGGAACATTAATAACTGATAAGGATTGGGTTACAAGCATTAATGAATCGTAAAATTTATTCTACATGCATCGATAGTGAATTTTGAATGCATCATGTAACAATCTAGGAGAATTTGATCACAAGAGAAGAATTTTGTGTGGATCCCTCAAGGAAAAAAGTTATTGTGGAATTTCCCAGAACCAGATGGGTCATAGAAGTCATTATTTTTCATGGATTAGAAGGGTAATATCAAGGGGTTTATTGACATTTATCATAATATTATTGCCTGCTAACTAAGGTATCAGAGAAATGGGTATTGTATGTATGGATGGTAGAATGTTAGGAACCTTGAAGGAGCTCAAGAGGAGGGTAATCACTACACCTGTACTCACACTACCAATAAGTGGAGATTATTTTTTCTTATATATAGTGATATGTAAAAAATAGATTGGTTTTTAACACATGAATAATGATAATGTGATTGCCTAAACCTCATGGAATTTTAAGATCCATTTGATAAACAAGTCAAAACATTATCAGGAGTTTGGAGTTGTGATCTTTACTCTAATGATTTTGCAACTGTATATTTATGGTGAGAAATATGAAATATATACTGATTATAATATATTCACACATAAGGATATCATCATGAATCAATGAAGACTATATAATATAATAAATGACTAAAATTTATCTATTTGATACAATACAGAAAAGGAGAACAAGGTAGTTAATTCTATTAGCATAAATGAACATAATAATCACTCTATGATACAAATTGAGAACGTCCCTATCTTTTTAGATATACATATGATGGATTAAAAAATATAGTTGGGAATAAATCCATACTTTTCCAAATTATGTCCCACCCATTTAACTAATAGAAGATGAAGGAGGCATAGAGAGATAATTGGGGGATGAAAAATAATATGAAACCACTAAATAAAGTGATTCTAAATGAGTTCCACATTGATGATATGGTTAAATTATTTTGATTAAGGCTTTTTGTGCCTTTATAACATGATATAAATAAGTATTTATTATACAATTCACATATCTCAACTTCCTCTATCTACACTAGAATTACCACATCATACTATGGTCTTTAAGAACACTTCTAGTGGGGAGAATTGAAGAAGTATATTGGTGAGTATATATCATGATTATTGGAATGTCAAATACATAATTGAATCAGAAAAATTACAAAGGGTTGATGTAACAATTTCCTAAAACCATGTGGAAATGGTAGAATGTAAATATTAACTTTTTCACTAGTCTCATGATGAAATCAAATGAAATAAATGCGATATGGGTTGTAGTGGATCGACTCAACATGAATTCCCACATCATTGTTTTTTTGGAATATTTGTCACATGAAAAACTACCATTATATATGTGAATGATGTTATGAGGATATAATGGGTTATATAATAAATCATCTTTGATCATGATTCAAGGTTCACATCTATTTTCTAGAGAAGTCTCCAACACTCTTTGAGTACTCAATTTAATTTCATCATGGCCTAACACCACAAAAATGATGGTCAATCTAAAAAAAACTATTTAGATAGTTGAGGAAAATCTTAGATCCTACATAAAGGCATGAAATGTTGTATCTGATTAGTAAATCCCATTGGTTTAGTTCGCATAAAAAAATATCATCCAATTGAGTTTCCACATGGACCCATTTGAAGGTTTTTATAGGATGTGATAAAGAAATCTAAATTTTTAGGATGAAATTGGTTAATAGAAGCAACATGGAACTAACAGTGTGCAAGAGGTGAAGGATATGTTTTAATCCATCCAAAACCATATAAAAGAATCATAGATTTTGAAAAATACCTATGCTCAAAATCATCAATGGAATATGGCGTTTGATGTTGGATACAATGTTTTATTTGAATATCATTGTGAAATAGAGTCATGTGATTTTTAACGAAGGGGAATCTTAGACCAAGGTACATTTACCCCATTGAGATATTTGATCATATCAGGGAAGTGTCCTATCGATATGCACATATACCATGTATGGATCATTTTTAAAATGAGTCCCAAGTATAACTCCTGTTGTAGTACATAACTGATCTCTCAAATATGGTAAATCAAATAGTGGTACAGTAAGAAAATTACATCTTTTAAGAAACACAACTTTTTAAGAACATAGACCTTCGTGAAACTTTTCTATGAAATAAAAAAGATTACCCATATCAAAGTGTTGTGGAGGAACCAAATGTGTGAAGAGGAATCATGGGAACCATATGAAACAATTAAATAGATGTACCCTCACATATTTTGAACCAATGATATCTACTAAAATTTTATGTATGAATTTTATAAAAGAGGGAAGAATGTTATAACTCATATTTTATAAATGATATTTTATTCCCTAAATAATTATTTTTATATTATAAATTATTATAAATATATAATATATAGTAAATCCTACAATAATTTATTCAATTAATGAAATTATTTATATTATACAATGATTAAACTCAAAAGATTGTAAATATTATAAGTGGATAAAAAAATTAAAATAAAAAAGATAAAGTGGGAAAATATGGATCACTATAATCAAATAGAATCATACCTCCCAAAAAGAACAATATAGAAAGAAAAATAACATTAGTAAGACAATAACAATTATAGATAATAGAAATGTATAACCCTAAGTGAAATTAATGTAAATAATTAGTGAAAGAATAAAGATTCATTTATAGAAGGTATTGTGAACATAGGAATACTAACATGATCATTGGGAATAGTTACCGAACTAATGGAACAGTAAAATTATCTCAAAATAAATTTTTTTATAAATAATAGTGATCATGAGTAATTCAATTAAATATAATTATTATAATGTTAAAAAAATAATACCATGATTAAAAAACTCATATAATATATAAAAATATATTTAACAAATTGTATTTTAAAGTATTTCATAAATATAAAAAATGTTATATTAAAAAACATTACAGTTATTATAAATTTATTTTAATAAAAGGAACATTTTTTTTGGAATCAAAACATTTAAAAGTTCCATGGTTTATTTTTTTTGTAATTTCATAAAATTCTTTTGTTTTTAGGTAATTAATAAAAATTTTGTTTTTCACACTTTCGATATGTATTAAATTATATCATTCATGATGTGATAATGACATAATCTATTCTAGAACAAGAGGTTTATCCAAGGAATATTTATTTTCATAATTAAGTCAATAAAAAATAATACATAAATTTTCAACTGAAAAAATCATTTTCCAAATCCTAATGTCCAAAGTCAATCATTAAAATAATAAAATTTCCTTGTTTCCACTTATATATTCATCAAACTAATGGTTTTTTATTTTAAATAATTTTAAAGTCTTAAAAATTCGTATAATATATTTATATTGTATAAAAATTTACAATTACTTTTTTTCAATTGATATATTATATTATTAATTATTTTATTCATAAAAAAAGATTATTTTCATGAGTGACCAACCTATATACCTCCCCATGGAAAACCACTCATACCACACATTCAAAAGTATAAACACTACAAAAACCCTTCCACTAAATCCCCTTATTATCCTTATTAACATTTTGGAGTTATAATGCTCCAAAAATTATTTTTGTTTTAGTTTCATACAAAAGAAGCTACTATAAGGATTATGTATATTTCGATCAACACTTCTATTTTTGTATTTTATTCTTCCTGTATTGATTTTTATACCAATAATTTCATACCGAATGATTATAATATTAACTAGGAATTAATATAATAATAAACTAATGATGTTAACTTACTTTATGTTTCATTTTTAATATACTTATGAATTTCAAAACTTTATTTCCCACTCTCCAAACAGTTTCTTATCATAAGGCAATTAACCACCTATGACTATATTACCATGTCAACACATATAAATATCCATATCGATATATATGATGAATTATATATATTATATTAACATTAATTTATAAATATTATATGCTTAATGAATTTATTATACAATTTTATATATTACATTTACCAAAATAGAGAAATCGATGGATAAAAAAAATTGTATGGAAAACATGATATCAAAATGAATACCCTATAAAAAATAAAAATAAGAAATTTATTACCATTAATATGATTGGTAAATAGAAGAAAATTAAAATAATTCAGTTTTGGTTACATGTTTTATTAAATATGTTTTTATTCTAGAGGTGAAAAAGTGACAAAAATATAGGGAATTAAGGTAAGGGGATTACAAAACCCAATTTCATTTCATTGGGTTACCCCTCTGTCATGAAATGTCTATGTGGATATTCATTTATTGTTATATAAAGATAAATTTATTGTTATTACATTTTCATTTTAATGATATACATTTTCCACCTCGTTTTTCAAGTCAAATAATATTCCTTTATGAAAGAGGTAGTCTTTCCACATAAAATCTTCAACTCCTCATATGTAGTTTCTTATCCAAAAAATGATAATTTTTCGCCAAAATATGATATCCTTTTTTTGATAAAAAAAATGATTATTACTGGATAATGAATAATGAAACCCTTGTGAAACTTATTCTATTTCATGGGTTATTGCATGTCTATTATTGTTATACATTCTATGTGACATGTGTTAGTATGTAAATGTTATGATGTGATAGGTGGGATAGAAATTATACAGCCCTGCAATTCATTAGGTAATGTGATGCTTCTCATGTGATAATGTGTATTATTCATGGTTATGATATTATCTTTGTTCATAATGATGATGTTATGATTATGCCCATATGTTTGGCACCAACATGATAATAGATTTTCTCATAACTATGTGCGGTATTTGACCAATCCGACATGATGTTTCATCATTATGAATTTCCACATTCCTTGAATTTATCACATGTTTTTCATCATGAGTTTTATGATGATACCATGGTTATAAAATTATTTGGATGATTATAGTCACCCATGTTAAATTTATTATTTTACCTTATTTACCATCTTACTGATATTTTAGCTCACCCTTTTCAGAAATGTATATCCTCAGTTGATTACATGTACTAATGGAACACGATATTTTTGATGATGAATTAGAAGGATTTAAATATATTTTTATGGTTTATTATGTACATTTTTTTTTATAAACCTACTTTTTTCAAGACAATAAACATTTTCATCCTAGATTTTTAAATATTTTATGTTGTTTATCTTAAAATTATGTAATATACGGAGTAACAAACTAGTGTCTCTGTATCCCATGAGATCCAAAGTGGATACATAGTAGAAAAATACATACATATACTATGTTTAATTAATAATATTCACAAGAAACCTAGTGTTATTTCATGATAGTTAAAATAATTCCTAGGGTCAATAATCCTAAACTATTTCTAATATATGTGTTGATATTCAAATTTTATATTAAATATCTGTTATTTAATCTTCTATGTTCTAGTTATCTATTAATTAAATTGTGTTTGGTAGAAGTGGTATATCATCCATCATAGTAACATTGAATTGGATAAGGGTCATTATCCTTAAGGATTCTCAGCAAAACATCATTCAATGTAGAGATATTTGATTCATGATGAAATATTCACTTGATAGTACCTACTTATCATAATAATTGAGTGGATATAACTTCTTCACTGGTGTTATATCATTCACCATGTTTTAAATTTGGTGGTAGATAATCCACCATGGGGTTTTCTCACTGATACCAATATCACCATGAATATTCTTATTGTGGTAGATCCCCCACCTATGAATTATGTTGTGGTCATACATCATACATAAATATATAAAAAATTATCTTGGTGACACATTGTTCTCCCTGAGGTTTCTATTCATATATATTTCACCCAATGACACATAATTATCACTATTATTGTTTGGTGATAGCTTATTCACCTAGTGATACATCATTACCCCTGAAAATAGTGCAAGATTTTCCATACATAGATTTGTGATAGTAGTACATTATCCAATATGAAACAGAAAGTGGTTTTCATTGTTCTCTCAATGAGTTGATTCTAATTGTCCTTTATCCACCTATGGTTAGTCTAATTGGTGTCTTACCATCCACATATATTGTATAAAATAGTTAAATGATCCACCTATTGATGGGTAGTGATAAATTATCATCCACCAATGATTCTTGGGCCCTCATTCACAATGAACTTTCATGTTCACCATTGTTTTATTTATGCGACATTATCTTATTAGTCATTTTATAGTGATACAACATTCAATTTTTGATTATTGATGGTTATATATAATTCAATATAGTTATGGAATTATGGGTGACATATAATTCATAAAAAATGATTATTCGGAATAGGGGTATATCAACCAATTATATTAATGACTAAAGAATGTAGGTGTCTACTATTTTTGGGGCCTTGTATCTTGGATATAGTGAAGTAGGTATATTCACATGATTTTTAAAATTACATTATTTATTAAATTAATGTATATATATACTAGTTTTTATTAAAGGGACCCTTAATGGAAGAAAAATATGTTTAATATTTTCACCCTTCTTGAGAACTCTGGTGTCCATGAAAATTTTATAAATAGAATTCTTGTTTTAATCATGGTCTATTTATAGATTGTTGAACTAGTAGAGTTTATTTGTGATTTGGATATATGTATGAGTTTTTTTTAGGATAGAGATTGTGTCACCTTATTATTAATTATTATCATTTCTGGTATTTTAGTTGATCATCCAATTAGCGATTCTATCATGTAGTTAACTATTTTCTAGCTTATGTACATTTTTAATAGCATTTTTATGTTGTTGTTATGGTTCTACCTCAACTATAATTACATATTGTACACTATGATGTGATTTTGGTAAGGAAATTTCCATTTTCTATTATTTTTTTATGAATAACTAGGTATATAGTCTCGGTATTTTTTTCTTCCCCTAATTTCTAGCTTGTTTACTTTTACATGTAAATAGGTAGTAATGTTGTCCTAGGAACTATTTTTATATTACTATTTAGTTATTCTAGTATTGGACATCATAAGTGGGGTGTTTATAGTCATAATAATGATTGGGATGATTTCTAAATTGACAAATATTGAAAAAATGAATTAGAATGGTTAAACCACATTGTTTTACACAGATGGAAGAAAATTAAAATGGAGTATATTTCTGATTTTTGATGATTATGATAAGAATTATCGATGTTTTAAATAATGAATAATGAACAACTGTATTTTTAAATGGTTGAAATAATATTGATTTAAAGGATTAAAATAAATGAATCATATCATACTTTACAATATAGCAATTTTTCTAAAAAAATTCTATGTTTGTTTTTACCATATCGGTGTTAGGGTTGTTAGTTATTATAAGTATCAACAAATATAAAACTCTAAATTACATGTTATTTATGGTTTATGACTGAAGTGTATTATGTAAACATAGAATTAAAATTTACATACTTTTTTATATAATTATATATATTTTATTGATATTTCATAAAACATGTAGTGTACTGAAGTACATAACCAGTTAGTTCACGAGACCAACATTCCATGTAACACCATTTTGTATTCCATGTAGTTTTACCGACATTTAATGATGGTGTATGTAAATTTCCAAATTTTATATAAATTTTCTATATAAAAATATATGTTTTTATTATGATTCCTCTAGTGATTTTCAATTATTCACTCATAATAGTAGAAATAAAACAAAAAAAGTATATTCTATAAGAATGTTAATGTAGAATGCAATATGTTTGTACTATAATTCATTAGGAAATATTTATGAGGATTAATTTTTATAATTGTTATAATATTTTATATCCATAGAGATGAAGATATGATTCATGTTAGGCATTCAAAGAAGACACGGTGTTCATATACATTCTAGGTGTTAGGCATTGTCCCCCATGAATGGGGATTAGAAATTACCATAGTGGAATACTCATGGGAGGTAACAAAACAATATATGGAAGAAGTAATTAGTAATCATATGTATTTTGAGGAATTTACCACTATAGATGAAGCTAGTTATACCCTATGTGTTTGGTCACAGACCTCCACATTTCTTTGTTTAACCCCTCAGTTTATACACACACCCATTAATGAGGTACAGTAAAATATTTAA
Organism: Viscum album; assembly: GCA_963277665.1. Taxonomy (NCBI): domain Eukaryota; kingdom Viridiplantae; phylum Streptophyta; class Magnoliopsida; order Santalales; family Viscaceae; genus Viscum; species Viscum album. The sequence goes on from OY728152.1 coordinate 2,095,499,233, forward strand.
ATCATTTTTTGGAAATGTAGAATATTAATTATGATTAATAGTTTTGGTGTTATATGTATTTCCAACTGTAAATAATTTTCAATTCATTTAGGATACTAATTTCATATCAAGCCTCTATGAATTATAGTAGAAATAAATTACACATGGGTTGATGAATTCAATTTTTATGAGATAATAAATATTTTGACTATCTATACTTTCTATCTAAATTTGAGACATTGAAGAGGTAAGTAGTAAATATATATATTATCAGTAACCCATGGATAGTGTGGCCTTAAAAAATATATTGAACTGTTGAAACTCTTTGAATATCAAAAACCTAGTCTTTGAGATGGATTGTGATTATATATTTTTAGTTTTTGGGGAATCCAACATGGTATGTTTATAAAAATACCTAAATTGTATTTGATCACACATTTTTTGAGTATATATAACCATATAATATTTTACATTAATAATTGGTAGATGTGGAAATGATGAATCATGTAAATATTTTTTATAGTAGAATATAGTAGTATGTGATTTGAGAGAATACTGATAGAGTTAGTTGTAGGATTCCTTTTATTGAGGAGGTTTCATCCCATACCATGGGCCTGATAAACATTGTGATATTATTTGACGAATTTTTATTTCCTGATAGTATTTTTCAATGTGTTTTTCTTGATGATGGCTGACGTCCCATGTATAAGTTTTTATAAATAATTATATATATATTTATTATTAGTTATTATTGGATATATATTTTATTTTAGTTATATATTAATTAAATATTTTTATAAGATATGGCCTCCCATGTATATTATGAATTATGGATTCTGGCCACTATCCAAAAACCTATTGGAATCATGATTAGTTTGGAAAGCATAACTTACAATAAACCTAGGTATCCCCATGATGGGTTAGGTATATTCATAATCAAATACATATATATTTTTCTTGGGCTTTAGAGTGCCATTTGGGATAGGTATAGTACATTTTGGAATAATTCATAATGTGTGACTGACATGTGAAATGAGAATAGTTTAAAGAAAACAAACAACATGGTCTTGATTGATTTTGAGTAGAAATATATTAGGGCTTTAGTATCACATGATAAGAGTATGATAAATCAATGTCATGAATTCATATATACAATAATTATGTACTATGGTATAATGAAATTCATCAATAGAGCGGTGTCATAATTGAGTGAAATTATAGGAATACAATGGATGAACTACTAAGTGAATTTAGTGATGTAGGTAATGAGATCATTGATATTATTCAAGTAATAAGATAAAGTTATTTAGGATGATTTTTTCACTATGTATGATATGCTATATCTATTGGATTAGATTTTTATATGGAATCACCCATGAATTTATTTTTATTTTTAAACCATGGGTTTCCACAATCTATTTATGATAGATATATAAACACGTATCTAAATAGACTATTTTATTGAACTTAATTGATGTTAATCGCCAATTCTTTTTAACTAATTCATTGATATTAAATATATCGCAATGGATTATTTTATTGGATAAGATTTAAATTTTCTATATAATTCTTGTAAATGATATTATGATTGAAGTTGGACACACATGTGGTTTTTTTTCATTGGAGAAGACAGTCCTTTGAATCAAAATCATGACCACCATGTTTGGGAATAGATGCCTGAAACATGTACGATGTATTTATAACAAAATTAGTATTTCTTCTTAGGCTATATGTGATGCCGAATGAGACTTATAATAGGAATAAACATTTGATGGTTGTGTATGATTAATTTTGGAGACTACTATACGGAAGGGACTTCTAGGGATTGAAAACTCATGTATTATTTCATATATTAGAGTCATTTTTCATATGTTTGGATTTATGATTATTTAACTAGCCTTATATAATGATGGGATAGTTTAGGAAAACATGTGACAACTTTTTGAGTATTATATCTGGATAGTAGCTTATTGAGAAAAATACAATTAAAATTTTACCTTCTATCCAGAGGGTATCCTCTAGGGATTCATTGAACAATATATGAAAATTTATACTATGAGGGGATATCATGGGGTTATATTAATATAATATATTGGTGATAATTAATTCACTAATTTTTTATGAAATGGAAATGGGAATAATCATCCAATTTTTAACACTATATGATGATTTTATAAGATAAAATTTATGGTGTCATCTTGAGTACTGAAATTTAAAATTGATAATTATTGATGTGTTTATGAAATTAATATCATTTTAAACATGCATGAACTTCTCTTATTTATTATCATGTACATTGTTCGTAGTGGATTACAGAGTATTATTCTCACATCTGCTTGTGTAGCATGGTTGAAATTAAGACCTTGTTGTTTACATGAGGTTCTATGAATGGAAGAGAGTATATGGAAGAAGAATCTGACATATATGTGGAGTTTTGGTGATAGGTTCAACATGAGGATGATGATATTTTATTGGGATTTCATAATACATGAATTTACATTTATCCATATGTTATATATTACTATAACATAGGGTTATCTTTTATTTTTCATAATTTTATGTCCTTCATTAGTTACATATCATATAATATATGGTTGTTTATCTAAATAATTTTCCTTCCACTAGAAATATACTATATGGTATTTTAAATTTAGATATAGATGATTATTCATTTTAATGATATTTTTTTCAATGATATTAAGGGTTATGTTTACCTATATGAATATTTATAACCATAATCCGAAATATGTATACTTTGGTTTGGGGATTTCAAAAATATTATATATTTACGAAGTACTGGTGATGAAATGTATGTTTTTTATGGTTTATAAAGTGCTCATATTTTTTTGTCTAGGTGCGATGTAATTATGTTTGTATTTTTGGATGTTATAATTCATGAAATAAGGTTGTTTGAAGTGGATTAATTTTAAATCAATATCCTCCATTAATTTTATAGTTAGTCAGAGAATATTACTAAAAAATGATTCTCATTTAGTTTTAATGAAAATAAAATACTTATTTGAGAATAATATAATAATTGTATCAATTATTACAATCCCATGTCCTATTAATTAATTCATGAACTTATTTTTCATGTTACACTAAATTTTGAGAAAGATACATTATTGATGGTTATTAATCATCATCATCACCACCACCACCACCACCACCACCATCCCCACCACCACCGCCACCACCACCACCACCACCACCATCATCATCAAATAATTATAAAATTTAATTTCTTGTGTATATATTTTATGATTTTGATTGTTTATTTAAATCGACATTGAATTTTTAAGGTTCTTTATAACACTCGTTTAATAGGACAAAGTACTAAAACAATCTAATAAACTGAAATTTGATAAAAATCAATAGTATAATTATTTAATTCATTATTTAATTAGGTGTTCATTAATGAATGTATTAGGGACACACAAAATTACATTAAAATGATATCATTTTATTGAAAAAAATAGAAACCAATATAATATATATAAAAAATTTATTTCTATGTTATATATGGATGGAATGTTATCCCACATATTTTATGATAAGTTAATGTATATCATATCAATAAAAAATAAGATTATATATATATAACTCATATTTTTATATTTCTAAAATCTCATTTTCCTTGATTGGGGATATTATTCAATCATTTTTTGTGAGATTAATTTTCAAGGTGAATAAAATAAAACATTTTATTTATTAATATCATTTCATCACCAGGCACCAAATATCATTCATCATATGTGTAAAATATTATTGGTATCATTATGAAAAGAAAAATATATATAATGATATTGTCTTATCACATAAATGTTTTTATCATAGTGGGGAACAAATAAAATCATTCTTTGGGATATATAGTCTATAGAAATTATTATATTAATGTCACATAGAATAAAATTCATTATGTAATAATATAATTCTAAATATTCATTTCTATAAAATTAGAGGTATAAAAATTGAAAAATTTTCCGGTCCCTGAGAACCAAATTTAAAATACACCAAAATCAACTAGAGATAAATAATAATTTAACTACTTCTACTCAGATGATAAGTATTGTAACGCCCCAACCCCAGTTACCTAGAGTCGGTGCGTTATTACATAACATTGGCATGATCACATGAAAGATCAAATTCGAAAGACAGATTGGTTTAGTATCCTTGGAAACACTAGATATATTCATAAGTCTTACATTACATCATAAAGTAAAAAACTACTACAACAACATATTGTCCCCATATTCTGCACTCATATCCCCACATAATATCCCTGCAGGTCATTCATAATTTACTTCTTCACTTCCTAGGAAAAATAAAACATAGAAAAGGGGTGAGCTCAAATGCCCAGTAAGGATAGCAATATAGCAGAAACATTCATAAAATATGAATAAACATTTAAGGCAATGTATAACTAAAACAAAAGCCTTTTAAACTTGAAATTCAACATAGTATGGATAAATTAGAATTAAATAATTCCATTTACTTATTCACATGGATATTCTACTAATTGATTATCACATGCAATATCATTAACCACTTTCATAATGATGGAATGCATAATGCCAGACTATCATGACCACATAGCCAAGGCCTCATGCCAAGACTACAAACAAGATTTTGACAAGGTCGTGTGCCAAGACACTAGTTTTTCTCATGAGACCTACCGATGCATCGAGGAGCTATAGCGGGCTCCACCCGTCACATATTAAGTCCAATTCATTCCCATATGAAAAGGTTTAAACATAACATAAATATTCGTATTAAAACTAGCAAATGAAATGTCAATACTTTCACCATAAAATATGAATGGTATAAAAATAGCACATCCACAGTCAAAAATTTCACAAAACCTTCAATATAATATAGAAGTTTTGTATCATAATAAATCAACTTCAAATAAGCGTAAAATACAACAAAGGATGTTGACATAGATGAAATCAAAACTCTTTTTAGAGAAATATATCTTTCTATTTTGAAATCATTTAAGAGTCTTATATTTATGAAATAAAACATTTTTGTTGAAAATATTCTTATAAGCTTGTAAGGGGAATCTTCGACGATTTTATAACGGCAGAAAATAGCCGCACCTGCCGTATAAGTTAAAAAAACATTCTTACCTTAATTTTGTCGAAAAGGTTAAAAAGCACCTTATTTGGAAAATAACGGAAATATTCTTTCATAAACCTCTTATAAAAATTCAAACAAGGTAATAAAAGACTTTAACCCATATTCTAGTAAATATTAAATTTTTTTGAAATTCATTTTTATGAAACATGGATGTGGATGATAAAGAGATCCCAGTAGATTATTACGTATAAACAACTTCAGATAATAAAGAGATTGTGAAATAACCCTTTACTAGTACTTTTCCATGGTTGGGGTAGGTTAACCTCCTTTATAATAGTGAAATAGTTGTTATTAAATTATACAAGAATCATACACATCCATATGATATCATATATGATCTTTTAACATTTCTTTGTTAATAATATCTTAGTATTATCGTCGTTTCGGGTGTTAACTTACTCGTTTTCTTTTATATGTTTTGTTACATAAGCCATGTTTGTCATGTATAGGTTGTATATTATTCATATACATAATGATATCAAGTCCTTAAACATTATTTTTAAATCATCGAATGATAATCATACTTTAATGGATACGATGGAGAATGAATCTCATCGTGTTCGTGGAGACGGTAGTCTGTACGTACGCACGAGCTACAATATCATTGTTTTGATATTAAAATAATATATAAATGGATGGTATATTATATATACAGAATCATTGACATGTTATATTTATTATTTACATGAGTTACACATCATTATTATACCCATCCAAATAATAATATATTGAATAACAATTACACCACGACGTGGAGACGGTAAGCCGTACGTACACACGTATGGTGACATGTTATTCAAAGGGTGTATAGAATACTGAATATGGTTGTACCATATTTATAATAACATCAAAGTATATATATGATACTGGATTTATTATTTTAGAATGGTAAAAACAAAGGAAGAAGAAGTGGAAGAAGAAAGGAACTTGGAAAAGGGTGGTGAAATCATTACCTCTTCTTCGGGTTCTTTATTTTGATTTGATCAAAAGGGATACTTAGGTAGGCTTTCTGATAAAACTAAGGCATATAGGTTGTATTGAGGGAAGTTGGGAGAGTATTTGGTCCGAGTTTTTCCGAACCAAAAGGCTTTGATGGTGTGAAAAAAATAGAAGGAGTACTGCCCTTTTATAAGAGGGGTGAGGGGAACCTTTGGAAAAGCTAGAAATATTAATTTATAATAAATTTATATTCGTTTTATAATGGTTCCAAAGTTTATTATTTAAATTTTAAGGTGGGGATAGGTCGAAAAAAATTCAACCTATAGAATTTAGAGAGGTTTGGGTTACTATATTAACCTTATCTTTAAGTATTAACTCTAAGTTAATTATTTTCACTTTTACAATGTCTCTTTGTATTGTTATATTATATGGTTAATAAACATACCATATACATCCAAGAGACCCCCAAGTGTTCCATTAATGATACACCTATCATGATATAAGTTTCTTGGCCGAACCTTATATTTTTAGGAATTTAATATCAATTAATAATATAATATTTTTTATAAAAACTCTTTTATGTCAATTTTGACACTATTCAACAGTTGATTTTTTTGAAACTTATATAAGAATTATTACATCGAAAAAAGTTAATTTAATCAATCCTAATATGTCATATTATTGTAGAAAATTAGTTTAATTAATTAAAAATCTCATATTATATTTATTTGGGTATTTATAATATCAATTATTTTAATTCTTCACTATTATTGTAATTATTTTATCATCATTGTGTCATAAATAAGTTTAATTATTTAATGTCTAAAAATTATAAATAAAATACTATTATTTAGAAAATCTTTTTATCTTTCTAATGAATATTAATAGTTGAAATTCCAACATATATAACCCTATGTAAAAATTGTTTTTCTATAAGATATATGCTTGTGTAATATTTGTATTCATTTTAACTTAATTAAAATAAAGTGTCCCTATCACCTACAAGTGGATCCAATGGGTCCCAAAATCGACCCAAAGATGCCTATGGTCGAACATGTATCAACCAATAAGGCTAGGACATGTTTTAGGGTAATTTAGTATTATTATAATATTTTTTTAACCATTATTTACCGGATTTACCATTAACCATGGTAAATAAAATATTTACCGAAGTAATTATTCAAAATGTCTAAAAAAGCAAGTTTTTAAGAGATAATAACTATTAAAAGATTGACACTTGTTTATCTCCGGTTGAATTGTAAAATTATGTCCAATGAACATCATTATATTAAATGGTAAAAATAGATTCTAAATATAGTTTAAAACCAATAAAACTCATAATTTATCACTATTAATTATTTTAATTACAATTGTTGTTTTTAAATAAAATTTAGTAATTTTTACTATTCATCAAAATATTAAAGTTATCCGAAAAGTACCAAAATTTCACCTTAGGATAAATTCAATATTCTGAATCCAAAAATAATGTCCATTTTAAAAAAATAAAAAATATATATAATTTCAAAAAGTAGGTATTACTATTCATAACGGCTAGTTTGATTGGTTATGGTGTTTTAGAACTCGGTATTGCGTACAACACACGCTATCACATAATCCAAAGAGAAGCGTACCGTAGAAGCTTTGGGTGTTCCATTATCCCCTCCTTCAAATAATTTCGTCCTCGAAATTTCTAGAATATTATCGCATGAAAAGACTCGGGTGGTTCTTCATCATATGTTCGTCGGGTTCCCACGTTGCCTCTTCCATCTTATGGGTTCTCCACAAAACTTTTACCAGACGCGTCGTCCGGTTTCTCAGTAATTGTTCTCTCATATCAAGAATTCTGGCGGGCTCTTCACAATAAGAGAGATCGGGTTCCAGTTCTAACTCCTCATATGTGAGTACATGTGTTGGGTCAGGCGTGTATTTTCTCAACAGAGATACGTGGAACACATCGTGAACTTTGGAGAGACTTGGCGGCATTTCCAATCGGTAAGCTATAGCCCCAATTCGTTCTAGAATTTTGAAAGGTTCGATGTACCTGGGACTCAATTTACCTTTCTTACCAAAATGTATGACTCCCTTCCATGGAGATACCTTTAGGAAAACATGATCACCGACTTGAAATTCCAAATCCTTCCTTCGATTATCGGCATAGCTCTTCTGCCTACATTGAGTTGCTTTGATGTGATTTTGGATTACCTTCACCTTTTCTATCGTTTCCTCCACCAGTTCTAGACCTACAAGTTTTCATTCACCAATGTCATCCCAACAGGTGGGTGTGAAACATCTCTTTCTGTATAACGCTTCATATGGTGCCATCTGAATACTCGAATGGAAGCTATTGTTATAGGAAAATTCTACCAGAGGTAAATACATATCCCACATACCCTAAAAGTCAAATGAGCATGATCTAAACATATCTTCTAATGTTTGAATAGTCCGTTCTAATTGTTTATCTGTCTGAGGGTGGTAGGCAGTGCTCAGATGAAGTTCCGTATTCAGGGATTTCTGAAGACTCTTCCAGAATCTTGAAGTAAAACGGGGATCACGATCAGAAACAATCGATAGGGGTACTCCATAAAGTCTCCAAACTTCATTAATATATAGTCTTGTAGGACGTTCCAGTGTTAGATCCTCTCTTATAAGAAGAAAATGTGCTGACTTTTAAGAAAATCAACAATAACCCATATTGCATCGTTCCTTCTAGGAGTCTTTGGTAGACCCATGACAAATTCCATTGTAATATTGTCCCATTTCCACTCCGGTATGGGAAGAGGTTGCATGAATCCTCCAGGGTGTTTCCTTCCATCTTTCTCTTGTTGACAAACCATACATCTTGACACAAAATTAGCAATATCCCTCTTCATATTGTCCAACAAAAAAAGTTCCTTCAAATCTCTATACATTTTGGTTCTCCCAGGGTGTATAGAGAAATTGGAACTATGAGCATTATCCAACAATTCCCTTTTTATATCAGGTATATCGGGAACACAAAGCCTCTTTTTGAATTTCAAAATTCAATTTCATACAAAAAATCACTCAATCTCCCATCATTCACAGCTTTAATCTTCTTTTGAAATTCTCCATAATTATTCTGAAAACTCCAAATCCTTTCTAGTAAAGATGGTTTGGCAACAATTTGAAAAGTATTGATGTTTCACCTTCCCTGGTTATTCCCATATCCATCATTACTAGATCCATGAAAATTGGATCCCTTTCAATTCTCATATTGTTCAAAACTCCATGATCTTTTCTGCTCAAAGAATCTGCCACCTTGTTTTCCTTCCCCGGGTGGTAGTGTATCATTCAATCATAATCCTTGAGTAATTCAAGCCATCTCCTTTGCCTCATGTTGAGTTCTTTTTGTGAGAAAATATACTTCAAACTCTTGTGATCAGTATAAATCTCACATTTTTCACCATAGAGGTGGTTCCTCCATATCTTCAATGCAAAGATCACAACCGCTAACTCGAGATCGTGAGTAGGATAGTTTTGTTCATGAATGATCAACTGTCGTGATGCATAGGCATTAACCCTATCATTCTTCATAAGGACACAACCAATTCATTTCTTCGATGCATCACTATAAATAACGAACCCATCATTCCCCGATGGTAGAGTCAATATAAGAGCATTGACTAATCATATCTTCAGTTCTTCGAAACATTATTCACACTCTTTTTTTCAAACAAATTTAACCCCGTTACGTGTGAGATTCATTAATTGGTTAGCCAATCGGGCAAAATTCTGGACGAAACGTCGATAATAACCTGTTAAACCAATAAAACTATGTACCTCAGTTATACTCGTCAGTGCTAGCCATTATTGAATTGCCTTGGTCTTATAAGGATAAACATAGATTCTATCTTTAGAGACAATATGGACAAGAAAAGAAATCTCCTGAAGCCAGAATTCACACTTGCTAAACTTCTCATATAATTCATGTATTCTCAGAGTCTTCAAGATAATGCGCAGGTGATTTTCATGATCTTCGTAGATTTTGGAGTGTACAAAGATATCATCAATAAATACCACAACAAATTCATCGAGATACTCCTTGAAAAATCTATTCATCAGATCAATGAATACAGAGGGTGCATTAGTCAATCCAAAAGGCATTATAGTAAACTCTTAATGCCCATACCTGGTTCGAAATGATGTCTTCAGAATGTCTTCCTTCTTCACACAAAACTGATGTTATCCTGATCTAAGGTCAATCTTTGAAAAGTATTGAGCTCCATGCAGTTGTTCAAATAAATCATCAATGTGTGGTAGGGGATACTTGTTATTTATTATTATAGCATTGATCTCCCTGTAGTCGATACATAACCTCATAGATCCGTCTTTCTTTTTTAAAAAAAAGAACAGGGACTCCCCACGGAGAAACACTAGGGTGAATAAATCCCTTATTACTCAATTCCTCTAGTTGTTTCTTTAGTTCAACTAATTCTACAGTGGACATTCTATAAGGGGTCTTTGATATAGTCCTTGATCCAGGAATTAAATCAATGGAAAACTAAACTTCTCATTCTGGAGGATGTCAAGGTAAATCTTCCAGAAATACATATACAAATTCATTAACAACAGGAACATCTTCTATTTGAACATTCCGTTCCCCACCCACAGTTATTTCGTTCTCTTCCTCTCCAATAATTGAATTTAGTTGAGCTACTGGGGGTTGATCTAGATAAGAATTAGGTGGTGACGATTCTGCTCTAAAGATATGGTGTTCTTTATCATCATCATCATCAAGAATCGTAACCTCTTTCTTCTTACAATAAATCTTCACATCATAGTCCGAATTCCAGTCCATACAGAGGATTATATCAAACTCAATCATAGGTATGGTGATGATATCATAAGATAAAGAACTTTTATGTTCTCTAATGGGGACTGATTCACAAACCTTTGTTGCAATGATACTTCCCTTAGGAGTTTTAACTGACAACTCCCTTGTTAAATCAAATTGGAAATATCTAATTTTCTTAGAAAACTGGGAAGATATGAAACAATGCGATGATCCAAAATCAAAAAATACATTTTCTAAACTTTAGGAAACCATTAAATTACCTCCCACCAAGTCTTTCAGAGCTTCTACCTCAGCAGTAGTGATAGCATAATCTTGGCATTGATCCCTTTTCCTTTTCTGAGGTAAGTTCTCCTGATGCTTAGGACATTCATTTACATAATGCCCCATCTCCCTACAATTGTAGCACTGAACATTGGTAGCTTTTTTCTTCCCCTTGCAATCACGAGCTTGGTGGCCTTTTTCACCATACTTGTAACAGAATCATGTTCCCTTCAAGCAAGTACCAGGGTGTTTCTTACCACATTTTCCACAGGATGGATATTCAAACTTTCCCTTCTTCCCCTTATTTCCATTCCCAGATTGATCAGTAGGTCTCTTCTTCTCTTTCATTTCTTTAATGTCATAAGACTTAGAAAATTTCTTTTTCGGTCTTGATAGAACATGTGACAATGTCTTCGTACGACGAGAAGGATTGTGATACTAATGCTCAATGGAGAAATAGTTTTAACCCATCAATGAAATGATCAATCTTACTTCTTGGGTTACGTATATAATCTGCATCATACCTTGCTAATCATGTAAAGTAAGCCTCATACTTTGTGACATTCTCAGCCTCCTTTTGTCTCAGACTCAGAAATTGCCTTTTCATATCTGCTCGATGGTCGCGAGGAATGTATTTTTCTAAAAAAAGATCTTTGAACGCCCTTAATTTCATATTTCATACTTCATCATCTTCCTTCATGTTTTGAATCAATGACCACCATGGATCAGCATCTCCAGTGAGGGGGTAAACTGCCATGATAACTTTTTCCCTTTCACTACTCCCCAAAGCCTAAAATATTTTCTCTAGGGAATTTATCCATTGCTCAGCTACTAAGGGATTTGTTCTCCCATTGAATGTTGGTGGTTTTTGCCTCATGAATCGATCTAACATTGATCCTCCATGCCGCGGATCATGGTGCTCCATACGGGTAAGGTTATTATTCATAACCTGAGTGAGTTGTCCCAGTATGGTGATTAGCTGATCGGCACCAGTTTCATCACCAGCTCCACTATAATAATCTTGAGAAGGAGGGAAATCCCTAAATAGAGTGCGTGCATTGATACAGTTTCCATTTCTTCCACTAGGCACCATTTCTATACAATGGCATAAACTAGATCAGTTTACTAATCAAAATACATAATCCCACACTTATAAAACACTTAACATAAATTGAACTATTTATGGATATAATCCATAATCATAAGAATGTTTTCTTTGACGAAGTATATACTAATAAACCCTTCATAATGATTTGTAAATAAAATGAGAGTTATCCTAAGCATATCCCCCGGGAGTGTCATAACCAAGAGTGCAGCAAGGCCCATTTTCGTGCACCAGTTCCTATTTGAGTCTACCTCAAAGCGGTGTTTTCGTGTTTTACCCCTAGGTACATCTATGCCAGATCCGCCTCTACCTGCTCGTATCTAGACAGGGATGTATCGCTCGTAAAACTCACAAAATTTCTACAACACCAAAATTCTAGGAAGTTCTTCTATACTAATCCTAAAATTTCATCTTAGGTCTACGTGCTCTAATCAGAGTTTATCTAAATCTAGTTTCCAAGGTTTGTATTAAACTTCCTCTGATAGCAACTGTAACGCCCCGACCCCAGTTACCTAGAGTTGGTGCATTATTTCATAACATTGGCATGATCACAAGAACGATCAAATCTCGAATGACTGATTGGTTTAGTAGCCTTGGAAACACTAGATATATTCATAAGTCTTGCACTACATCATAAACTGAAAAACTACAACAACAACAACATATTGTCTCTATATTACACACTCATATCCCCGCATAATATCCTTGCAGGTCATTCTTAATTTACTTCTTCACATCCTGGGAAAAATAAAACATAGAAAAAGGGTGAGCACAAATGCCCAGTAAGGATAGAAATATTGAAGAAACTTTCATAAAATAAGAATAAACATTTAAGGCAATGTATAACTAAAACAAATGCCTTTTAAACTTGAACTTCAACATACTATGGAAAAAGAAAAGTGAAATAATTCCATTTACTTATTAACATGGATATTCTACTAATCGAATAATCACATGAAATATCAATAACCACTTTCATAATGATGGAATGCATAATGCCAGACTTTCATAACCACATAACCAAGGCCTCGTGCCAAGACTACAAACAAGATTTTGTCAAGGCCTTGTGCCAAGACACTAGTTTGTCTCATGAGACCTACCGATGCATCGAGGAGCTATAGCGGGCTCCACTCGTCACATATTAAGTCCAATGCATTCCCATATGAAAAGGTTTAAACATAACATAAACATTCGTATTAAAACTAGCATACTAAATGTCAATACTTTCACCATAAACTATGAACGGTATAAAAATAGCACATCCACAGTCAGAAATATCACAAAACCATCAATACAGTATAGAATTTTTGTATCATAATAAATCAACTTCAAATAAGCGTAAAATCCATCAAAGTATGTTGACATGGATGAAATAAAAACTCTTTTTAGAGAAATATCTCTTTCTATTTTGAAATCGTTTAAAAGTCTTATATTAATGAAATAAAACATTTTCATTGAAAATATTCTTATAATATTTTAAGGGAAGCTTCAAAGATTTTATAACGGCAGAAAATAGCCGCACCCACCGTATAAGTTAAAAAAACATTGTTACCTTACTTTTGTCGAAAAGGTTAAAAAGCACCTTGTTTGGAAAACGACGGAAAGATTCCTTTATAAACCTCTTATAAAAAGTCAAAAAAGTTTATAAATGACATTAAAACATATTCTACTAAATAGTAAAAATGTTTTGTAATTTATTTTTAAGAAACATGGATGTGGATGTTAAAGAGATCCCAGTAGATTATTACGTATAAACAACCTCGGATAATGAAGAGATTGTGAAATAACCCTTACCTTGTAATTTTTCGTGGTTGGGATAGGTTAACCTCTTGTATAATAGTAAAATAATTGTTATTAAATTATACAATAATCATATACATTCATATGATATCATATATGATCTTTAAACATTGGTTTGTTAATAATATCTTAGTATTATCGTCGTTTTGGGTGTTAACTTACTCGTTTTCATTTATATGTTTTGTTACATAAGCCATGTTTGTCATGGATAGGTTGTATATTATTCATATACATAATTATATCAATTCCTTAAACATTATTTTTAAATCATAAAATGATAATTATACTTGAATGGATACGATGGAGAATGAATCTCATCGCGTTCGTGGAGACGGTAGTCCGTACGTACGCACGAGTGACAATATCATTCTTTTGATATTAAAATAATATATAAATGGATGTTATATCATATATAAAGAATCATTAACATGTTATATTTATTATTTACATGAGTTACACATCATTATTATACCCATCCAAATAATAATATATTGAATAACAATTACACCACGACTTGGAGACGGTAAGCCGTACGTACGCACGTATGGTGACATGTTATTAAAAGGGTGGATAGAATACTGAATATGGTTGTACCATATTTATAATAGCATAACAATATATATATTATACTGTAGTAATTATTCTAGAATGGTAAAAACAAAGGAAGAAGAAGTGGAAGAAGAAAGGAACTTGGAAAAGGGTGGTGAAATCATTGCCTCTTCTTCATGTTCTTCCTTTTGATTTGATCAAAAGGGCTCCATAGGTTGGCTTTATGATCAATCTAATGCCTCTGGGTTGTAGTGACTGAAGTTGGGAGAGTATTTGGGCAGATTTTGGCCTAACCAAAAGGCTTTTATGGTGTGATGAAATGAGAATGAGGAGTTCCCTTTTTTAAGAGGGGTGAGGGGCACCTTTGGAAAATCCAGAAATATTAATTTATAATAAATTCATATTCGGTTTCAAATGGTTTCAAAGTATATTATTTAAATTTTAAGGTGGGTATAGGTCTAAAAACATTCCTCCAATAGAATTTATACAGGTTTGGGTTAATATATTAACCTTTTCTTTAAGTATTAACTCTAAGTTAATTTGTTTCACTTTTACAATGTCTCTTTGTATTTTTATATTATATGGTTAATAAACATAAAATATACATACAAGAGACCCCCAAGTGGTCCATTAATGATACATATATCATGATATAAGTATATTGGAAGAACCTTAGAGTTTTAGGAATTTAATATCAATTAAAAATATAATATTTGTTTTAAAAACACTTTTATGTCAATTATGACACTATTCAATAGTTGATTTTTGTGAAACTTATAACAGAATTATTACTTCAAAAAAAGTCAATTAACTCAATAATAATATGTCATATTATCCTAGAAAATTAGTTTAATTCATTAAAAGCCTCAAATTATATTTATTTGGGTATTTATAATATCAATTATTTTAATTTTTCAATATTATTGTAATTACTGCTTCATCATTGTGTCATAAATAAATTACATTATTTAAAGTCTAAAAATCATAAATAAAATATCATTATGTAGGAAATATTTTTATATTTCTAATGAATATTTATAGTCGAAAATCCAACATATATAACCCTATGTAAAAATTGGTTTTCTAAAAGATAAATGCTCGTGTCATTTTTGTATTCATTTTAACTTAATTAAAATAAAGTGTCCCTATCACCTACAAGTGGATCCATAGGGTCCCAAAATCAACCCAAATATGCCTATGGTCGAACATGTATCATCAAATAAGGCTAGGACACGTTTTAGGGTAATTTAGTATTATTATAATATTATTTCATAACCCTTATTTACCGGATTTACACTTAACCATGGTAAATAAAATATTTACCGAAGTAATTATTCAAAATGTCTAAAAATAAAAGTTACCTATTTACAAAATTTGAACATCATGATTCCAAATATGGAATCCATTTTTACAAATTCAAAACACAGAAGTGGAATAAATTAATTAAAAATTAATTCCCGTTGTTAAAACAAAAAGCGTGTTTTTAAGAGATAATAACTATCAAACGATTGACACTTGTTTATGTCCGGTTTAATTGTAAAATTATGTCTAATGACAAGCATTATATTACATGGTGAAAATATATTCTATATATACTTTAAAACCACAAAATTTATAATTTATCACTATGAATTATTTTGATTAAAAAAGTTGTTTTTAATTAAAATTTATTAATTTTCACTATTCATCAAAATATTAAAGTTATCCGAAAAGTACCAAAATTTCACCTTAGGCTAAATTCGATATTCCAAATCCAAAAATGAAGTCCATTTTAAAATATAAAATATAAATATAATTTCAAAAAGTATGTATTACTATTCATAACGGCTAGTTTGAATTGTTATAGTGTGTTAGAACTCGGTGTTGCGTACAACACACGCTATAACATAATCCAAAGAGAAGCGCACTATAGAAGAATGGGGTGTTACAAGTATTATTTTTCTATGTTATGGAAATGATGGAAAAAACTACCACATTCTAGTGGTTGTTATACTTATGTCGACACAAAATATATTTCAAATCCCCTAAGTAGTGACATCACTATGTTGTAATAATTTTACCTTATTAAATATTTGACTTTTTTTCTAAGTACCAAATCTAGGATCATACCATTGTTAAACCCCAATTTTAGTTAAACTACCATCATCAACAAACCCAGTCACATTAGATATAGAAAAAAAATTCAAAAATAAGTCGTTCAATAAAATATTGCCTTAGTTTAACTATAATATATGAACAAAAATATCCGAATTAAGTGTAGTTATATACATCCTTAGTAAATAGTTTAACAATTTATTAAATAACTAAGAACCCATCTAGTTTTACATTATTATATTTTGTTATAATGTTTTAAATACCATCAATTTTAGTTATCATAGTTATTTTGAAATTTTTCTTCTCTATATTTCCCATAAGAAATATCAACCTGAATTACACATCATGAAATGTGAGATAGAAATCCCAAATACGACTTTGAATATGTGTTTCATGTATCACAAGAATATTCTCTTGTGTTTTGATTAATAAAATTGGAGATATTTCATACAATGTTACAACTTCATAAAATTAATTTTAAAAATATTTATTTTCTATTTTGGATACCATGTTAATGTATATATAGTTTCTTGATCTATATAAACAAATAGAACAATATTTTTAAATCATGTTACCAAGAACACGATTTCTATAGAATTTATTCTTGTAGAAGTTACCCATAGTCATTATTGACATTTGTACTAATTGAGATTCACTAGGAATTGGAGCACCACAAATATTGGTGGGGGTAATGAATTTTTGGTGTAGGTCTTCTACACTTTATTCCAATTTAAAAAATCCACTAAAAACAGTTATGATTTGATCCCATCAATGAATAATCTTGGTCAAAAAATTAGAGAATCATTTTAATAAAAAAATAAAGTAGGGTAGGCCTACTATAATCTATATCCTTCAGTTCTCTAACATCCAATTGTTATTTTTTTAGTATCATACATTTTTTAGTATGACGGAACCATAATGATAAATATCACTGTAGAATTATTTTTAATTCAACAACTTATGAATACGATCCTCTCAGGACATTAATTTTAAAAAATCTTAATATTATTACCTATTCATCTCCACCAAATACTGATATATCTTGAATAAATATAAGATATAGGCATACTTTCAAAGAACATTATTTTTGTCCATTCTCATTCCTTTCAAACTTCAGCTTAGTTCTTCTTCACTTAATGATCTGGATCATGCATATTTTATTTCATACATCAACTATTACATCATATTTTTATTCTTCATGGATACATAATACATAGAAAAAATATAAATTTCATGCATCTCTCTTGAATAATCATACTTATTAGGAAAATTAAATTAGAAATGAATTTATTAAATTATATAAATCATTTACACCATGGTGTTCAATAAAATAACCAAAACTAAAATGTAAAAAATTATATCCTTTGTTCATTTTCATGGGTTATTTTCATGTAGGAAAAATCCCATTATATGTAAATATGATTTTATATATTTAATTACTATCACCACTTGAATTCAAATACAATCAATATTCTAGTTCTATTACTACATAAAAACCACTTGACATTGAGATATATCTCTAATCACCAATAAAACCAAATCACAAATAAATATATTTGAAAATTATAGAAACACCCAATATCTATTAATTTTTGTCAATTCACTATATTGGTCACAAATTATCCCATATTTAACACTCTTTTATAGAGAATAATTTTATTCTGACAAAAAAATCATGATATAACAACCATTAAAAAAATATCACTCTTTAAAATATACTAATAAGTGCAACATGATTTTCATGAGAATATTGATATATATACCATCATAACATCATCAAATTTATATTCTAAAAATATATTCTATTATATCATCAAGAACCCATTTAACTACATTAACTTTCACCCACATTATGTAGTTATAATTTATGAGCAGATTATTTTTGTTATTTAGTTTAAAAATTCTTTATACATCTTGAATAACAGTCAAATTATGATATCTTAATCAATTTTTATTAGCATTAAGATATAATGGTTTATATTTTATCATAAGAATATTTATTTTTAAGACACTAAATTTTACCCAATAATGATAACAGTAATTTCAGTATGGTAATACACAAATATAGCCCTAACCAGTAATATATTTCTTTAAATGACTCATACACATCATCAATTTACTCATACACAACTTCAAATGACTCCTTTAATGTTCTAATTGACTCATAAAGAAATTGAAATGAGTCATATAAAAAATATATTTACACATTAAATGTTTCAATTAACTCATATAGATCCTTATGTGGTATGTAAAAATTGTGATAGGACCCATACACATCCATTGCATAGTGTTATGAGTAAACTTAAGACACCACTAGACTGCCCCCCCCCCCCAATCAACCTAGGACATACTCATCGAATGTTCCAAAAAAAATCAACGAAGAAATTAGTGTTCAGGTATCGAAACACAGTCATTTGGATGGATTTAAACCTTATATTAATTAAAAACATATAAATTCTTCAAGGAAATCCATTGGGACCCATCCATATGTTGGATGCTGACAAAATAAAAAAAAAGAGATCCATAATAAAAAAACAATTTGTCTTTGTTGTCAACATAATCCAATATAAATATAGCCAAAAATTGATTTAAAAATAAAAGAAACATTATATAATTGAAAATAAAATAAATAAGTAGAAATGTTTTATACCTTATTGGCCAATACATATACATTCCAAAAAATAAAAAAAAGAATAATAATGGTCCACCACAATAAATATCAATATGAACCTCAGTCAATTTATATGTCCCAAGAATACCACTATATACTACCTGGAAATCCCAAACCAGAAGAAATAAATTTTGTAACATAAAATAAATATATCATAACTTTATACACTAAATTATGCTTGAATGATTTTAGAGAAAACAATACAACCAATATTTCACCAATGAATTTTTGAAATTAAATTAAAAATAAAAATCATTAATCCATTTCAAATGAAATTTATAAGATAATTTTCTAATGTATAAATATATAAAGACCAACATCACATTCATTATTATTTTTTGAATTACCATTTTTTCATATTAAATAAGAATAATAAACTATAAAACATTACCTCATTTTAAAAATATTTCACCAAAATAAACCATTTAAAATCCAATAGAAAAAGACAAGTTATAATTACCACATCCAAAATATCTTTACAAAAATTAAAAAAAATTAATAATATGAAATAATAAAAAATTTAAAACACTATGGAACCATACAATAAGGATGTGAACAAAATTTTTTTAAAGAGAGTCATTATTCGACATAATCTAATAAAACTAGGGAATAAAAAAGAAGGAAATATCCCGATGTTGGACCATAATTTAATTACATTCAATTTATAAATAAATTATGAGGCCACCATAAATGGACTAATGGTATAACAATCTATAAGCTTTCTGATGTTTACCAATGTTTATAATCAACAATATTATTTAATCTAACACCAGTCGAACATTCGTATGGAATTAAATAACACAGTTGAACTAGTTCATCTATTCATGACTAGATATTATATTAATATCTTTCATCAATATTATTAATTTGATATAAATATATGAAATTTATTTGGAGTTCAGAAATCACAAGAATTAATAAATCATAAGTAGTAATTCTCATCATAACACATATTCCAACACTATAAATTCCACCTTAGACATATCATCCATATCCCAAAAATACATACTTAAAAACACACACAAACACATATATATAATTAATTCCTTATTGGCCACAATACATATTCATCATAATCAATAATGGTTCCAATATGGCCTCACACAACCACATTATTTGAATTTCACCCAACGCGCCAAATGGGCCTTCACAAAAATCCAAACATAGTTTTCCAAGACATTATTCCAGCTCCTTTTAATAACATTTGAAAAAAAAATTATAATTTTAACCATTTAAAATCCACATTCATACCATTTAAATTATAAAATATTTTAAAATAATTTGAAAAAATATAAAATTCTCTCAATTTGGGAAAACTATATAAAACCAATAATACACATAATTTAATTCCCAAATGTGGTCAAATAACATTTAAAAAATACAACCCATTTTTAATAAACCATTAAAACATTCAAATGATAATTTGACCTTGAAATCCATTAAATAAATAAATTAAACTAAAATAACACTTTATTCAAAGTCCAATTTCAATACAAAAAATATATAATATTCCTTAAATATATCACATATTGATACAATATGATGAATCATTCTTTAAAATAACTAATAACATAGTTACATTTATTTTAATGAAAATTTATAAAGTCACCTACCTTGGTTCAATAATATTCAACCTGAATGACTTTTCCTATGATGAAAAATTCTCATTATAGGATCAAAGGGCCTCCAAAATTCCCTAAGCGTATCAAACATAATACTAAACAAAAACAATTTAAATTTTAGTTTCCCAAGATAATAGGTTTTTAAAAAAATGGGAAAAAATATGGAAGTGTGAATTTTGAATAATACATGATAATCCAAGTGGAATATAGTATATTCCTTGAAATATCACCCAAAATCAAAGAGGGTCACCAAATCCAAAAAAATGGGAATCAACTATACCTTTATAATTTGACTTGTTTTTTCCAGATGTGGGATAATGTTAGGGTTAATGTGTATGTGTGGATTGGGGATAATTTAAAAACCAAAAATAATATAAACTAGGAAAACCCCTTTATGGGGTGAACCACATTTCATGGGGTGAATAGTTAATTAGTATACCCATTAATATGTTGAACCAATTTTTAGGTTTGGAATGGTATACATAGATATAATTTCATTGTGGGAATGTTTACATTATAGGGAGAACTATTACCACTTTAGTTTTGTAGCATTCTGAATCCACTAAACCACTCTTAAACCCCATATGACGCTTGATAAATAAAAAAATAACAAAACAAATAAATTACCATAATAGTGAAATATTGGTGTGAAATTTTCCCCCAACATGTTATTAACATCCCTTAGAATTTCTTAGGCCCAAATTAGGAATTTCTAGAACACTAAAACCTCCACAACCCAGAAATGAGGTAAATGTGTTTGGGGAAAACTCTAGAAACGTCTTAATGAAAATGAAAGATCTAAATTGACCCATATGAAAAAAAAATTATCCAAATACTCAAACATCAAAACTAAAATACACACAATATATCAATGTCTACCAATAAAAAAATACCAAAACCAACTACAATAAGTACATATAGAGTTGGGGGATGTTAAAAGGCATCACACCATTTACTGTATGAAAAAATAAAACTCACAAAGAAACTAAAACATTAAACTAAAGAGTATTTCTATAAAAATTTCAAAATAATATCTCCCAAAAATTTACCCCAATAACAATACCGATGAATAAAAATAAATGATAATCTAAAACACAATGTTTTGTAAACATCCAAAATTAATAAAATCACAAATATTAACACACACCTCAAACACCAAACATAAGTTGAATATCTTACAAAAAAATCCATGAAATGAATCACTAAGGGTATTATAAATGACTCACCACACTTATTAAGTAATATATGACATAAATCTTGAAACACCATCCCAAGGTGATCCCAATAAATAATTTATTTTTTATTTTTTACCAATTTAATGGAAATACACATCATTGTTACAAAATAACTGAACCAAATGCCATCCATGTTCAACCCATTATGAAACTAACCATATAATGTCCAAAATTCCAGAAAATCCTCCATAATTTAGATATGAAAATGAAAAATTTAAGGAATGAAGATAAATAAAAAACAGAATTCTATTATGAAATTACATAAGGCCTACACACTAATATTTAATTCAATAGAATCCATAAGGGAACATCCATGAAACCATCAACACCTATCTAAATGATGTCTCCCAAAAATGGCAACCAATTTTATAAACACAAAAAAATGTATATAAACACCCAAAAAACATACCAATAATGATATAACACATTCCAAACTCACCTAGAGGAATTTAACTTAGAAGATGACAACTACACCACTTAATTGTATCCAATATAACAACATAATGATACAAGACACTAATATATGGTGTTACTAGGGGAAGAATTCATAGATCCACCACACCACATGGGTTTTGGGTAGAATCATGAATAAATAGGGGTAAATATTTGGAAAGTAATAGGACATGTAAGGACCAATACATAAGATGACACCCTTTATTTCATCAAAATATTTTTTTAGGGATATCAAAACCAATAATAATAGTTATCATAGATACTCAAAAATCATAATCAAAACAAATTATCTCAAAATTGAAAGGGAAAACAAAAAAATCTCAGTACACAAAAAAAAAACTACCTAAAAACTCACATTATAAATACCCAACTGTCTCTAAAACACATATTATTTTAGTCTCTTTATTGTTTTCAATTTTTAAAGGACCCTATTTTCAAAATCGATGAATTATATAAATTTTCATTATAAATTCTTTGAATATCAAATTCATTTTTCATTTGAAAATACATTCAAAATTATATTTTTAGATATACTACATTAGAAAAAGTTTCATTTTTTTATGAATTATCTATTAATTTTTGAAATAATATCAAAATAAAATTTAACAAATTACCATCAAAATAAATTCTCTATATCTATCATAAAAAACAATTCCCAAAATATGCACTATGATATAAAATGTAAAAATAATAGATGTATTAAGAAACATCACAAAAAACCAATTTAAAAAACCACAATTACACAAAAATATTTTATAATTTACATCACAACACTAATTAACTCCAACAAGAATAATTTGGAATATATGAAAGTGAGAAATTTTTTAAGGAGAAATAAAACATCATAGTTCACTACACATGTTGGTAAAATACACACCAGTTGTGAATTAAGATTCATGATGATTCCAAAACAATTATTCATAGGATCTAGGTAGTTTCCTGTAATTTATGTGATAAACATGCTCATCTTTTTTTTATCACATTCTCCTTTAAAACTCTTGTTGACAAAAAAAGTTCTAATTATCCCCATATAAGATCAAAATATCATATCTAAATATCAAATATAATAAATGTTATTAATTAAATTTAATATAAATATAATATCTTGACAAACCATGGAAACTCAATTGTAAATCATAAAATGAATTCATGAAACACTACCCACACCTAACTATTGATATTCGATAAAAATAATAAAATAATTTCTAAAAAGTAATCCCAAATATAGAAATTGGATTATCTCTCTTTCCATTTATTCAACAACTATGTATATACACCTCTGTAATTAGAATGTGAGATACTGTATGACATATTTAAAGAACATATTTTATCAACCCCATTTTTAAATTATTGTCATGGAATAAAAAAAATCATATGGAAATATTCAACCACATAATCCCAAAAAAATACACATGGTTTCCTTCTAGAAATCATACACGAGCCATCTATTTGTTGGATACCCAAAATATCAATAAAAAAAGTTCAGTATTAATAAAATATCCATACATAGTGTATAACATAAATAAATTAGTATAATCTAAAAAAACATTCGATAAATAAAAGAATAATTACATAGATCAATAATAAAATAATAATCTGAATAAGATGTTTTCAATCAATAATGTTAAAAATAAATCCCAAAAACAAACATAAAAAAATACTTGTCAAATAACAGCATCCTCGATGTGAACCTTTAACACTCTCCATATCAAATTCCAATCACAATGACGAAACTAAAATCCCAAATAATAATATCAATGTGGGGGAACCTGAAAGAAAACCATATGTGCTGCATACATTGAATAGTTCTTTCATGGTGTGAGAAGAATGAATCCTAGTAGTATTAATAAAAATAGATTTTTATTCATTTTAAAAATATACATAATTTACTCTAGTTTGAAATAAATTTATATATTAGTTTTTTCTTATATATGTATATAGAATTTCTGATCACATTTATTGTCATTTATATATATTTACATATCATTTTAAATTAAAAGAAAATAATAAATTTGAAATATTTATCACATACTAATATTTAATTATTCAAAAAACCATTTCTATCTATTTTCAATTTTTTTAATATAAATCAATATTATCAAATATCAATAAAACATTTTTATAGAAAAGTAAAATTATCAAGAATATTAATAATAAACCAATAAGGTATCATACTAGATGGACATAAACATTACGAAGTTGTAAATGAATCATGGTTTAACATAGGCCTATTGAGCTCCGAAATATAAAATTAGGAAAGATACATAAGGATGACCATAAGTTACTCATAATAATATCCTCAAAATATCATTAGCATACATATACATTCAAAGACCGGAACCATTTTTAGACATATCGATACATTTCTAAGTCTATAGAAAACCATATGATCTAATCTATAATCACAAGGGGCACTCCCCTAGGGTCTAAAAAACTATTTCTTATGTACTAAATGTAATTAAGACTTTATAGTAGTAACAAATTTCCTCTATTAGATACATCCTAGATCCACATATGAGTTTAAATATCAGATATGATACCTCAAAAAAATAAAATTCATAAAAAAATATTATCACCTATAATTCCATTGATATAAAAAATCCCATTCATAAAAAATAAATATAACACACAATCACATTGATATATTTATATAACAACCCCCATGTATACAATCAATATATAACAATAAAAAACCCATTACTCATTTTAGAATGTCAAATTTAGGGGGAATTTTATTTTTTATATTTAGTTAATGTGTGATATTAAAAATTGAGACATAGAACGGTATTATAAGGGCCATAGCGTTGAAAAGTGATTATTTTGTATGAAAAATGGATGTATTAATTGATACAGGGGACTCTATGAAGTTTAAGTATAATCCTATGGTAGTTAAAGGCTCCAACACGCTTATTGCTTCATCCACTAGCTAAACGACAACTAGACACTAGCTAGCTGATCGACCAGTATTGGTTATACAATTGTAATAAATTATAATTTTTTTCATCCATAAATTTTTTGAGGGGTCATCCACCCAACACATTCGTTCTCTCACACATACTATGGGATGAATCCCCACCCTTTTTCTCTTTGAATAGGCCAAGGGGTGGTTCTTCTCGGATGACCATTTATTTTTGAGGTATAATTCACCCCCAATGATATATACCCAAATCATTATATTTTAATTTTAATTTATGATTATATTTGATAGGGATTTGATTCATATTACACTATAGAATTATAGAATCATCTACTCGTGATGGGGATTCCACATTACATATGATGAGGAAAACCTGTAAGGTTGTCTACATGTGGAAACTCGTTATTTATTTGGGTACATCACATCATAAATTTTTGTATAGATTTTTGATGAAATATAATTTGATCAATGATTTAAATAGAGGTGTGTGTTAGGAATTTGGATTGATTAAGTTACATGGGTGTGAAATTGATGGCCAACACCCCGTTTCACATGAATTGGTGTGACATGATGGGTCAGAGAGTTATTAATATTTATTCGCAGTTCAAATTTGTTGTTTAATTAATTATCAATTATATAGTTATTTATTGGTTATTTTCGACATGATTTAGGGATTCATGTAGACAGAAGGTATCCATGTGATATGGGAAGACCTTGGATGTGACTTTTAATTCATAAACGAAGCTTTCATATGGAAAATTAAAAAGGGGTAATAGTGTTATATGAGGTCTGTGATTTTGTACATGAACTATAAAATTTATATATTTTTTAATGATACATGTGACTACCAGTCTCTCACAAAATTATTTTTCAAAATTAAATATAGTTTTGGAAAATTATCTAAAAATAAATAAATAAGATAATTAAAAATGAATTATTTTTAATTATATTTTTTGTAAATTATTTCTAATTTCATAATTAAAAGATTATATTGATCTAATATGTTTAGAAGTATTATGAAGGACCCTTTTGAATATAATCCATTAACATGGTCTCCATATATAATGTTATAATGTTATTATATTCTATTTTTATAGGTGACCTAAAGACGTAAGACCTTAAATGTGCATAGTGAAATCAAAGGCCCTCAAAGTATATTACATAGATACCAAAAATGTGTGAGAGCAAGATTAACTAGATTGATTATACCTAGTGGGAAATAGGGTAAATTCAAATTAAAACATATAGGTTATTTACAAATAGGTGGCCCTCATTGGCCTTTTATAAGTTTTATTATTTTTTTAAATCCTTTAGGACTGATGAGATAGATTGAGATAAATGGAGGGCATTGATCCATCACTCAATAGTGAACCCTATTGTCTTGAATCAATATCCTATTGAATACATATGACAAACATGAATAAATATAATAATGTAAATTCATCTAGTGTATGGGAAATGACCTGAGTGTTGAGATTAATATGGGGAATCCCCAATAGGGTTCTAATTTAATGTGATGACCTCTGTGACCCTAGAAAGTAAAATAAATATAGTTTGACAAAATGATTGAAATTAATAAAGAGGATCCATGTACAGTGACTATGATTTGATATGATATTGGGGATCAGTGGTATGTTCTCTAGGGTATGATTAACCCCAAGCAGTCTTGACTTCAATTTAATCACTAATGTGATAAATTATCAAATTTATATGGAATGAATACTTATTTAGTGGTGGTCATGATAAAATAGTTTCAAATCCTTTAGTGAGGGTATCAATATAAATTTTTTATATATAACATGGAAACACCAATTGATTAGTTTTAGAGATGATTTGGTGTGCTCTCATAGAGCAGTTTGTCCAGACTTATTGTATTTGTTCATGGAGTGATCTTATCTAAATGTTTGTTAGGTAATGTGGTAATTAGAGAACACCATTTTATGGATAAATGATACATAATTATTATTATTAATAGGATGTGTATCATAGGTATGAAAGTAGGGTTAAGAAAATATATACATGGATATATGATAATGGGTTTCCTTGGACCTAATCCTTGGGTTGATGGGTAGGAAAAAATACCGTCACACATAAGGACCTAATCATAATTTAATTCCATTTATATTTACCTTGGGTCAAAAGGTAGGATTAGACCCCCACACATTGATATATTATAGTATGATTCCTTGATCATGATATAGGGGCCAATGGGTAGGGAATATACCCCCTTCAAAATGATATTGGACTCTATGATGTCTTAGACACATTCCTTTTTTCCATGGCTAGAAAATAAAAACCCAAAACATAAATAAAATATTTGGGTATTCCTTGTATGTGTACCATGGGTCTATGCATATGGTATATAACCCCCCGTATAGAAACCAATCGTTATTGTGATGATTTTTATTAATATATTGGGTATATGTGTAGGAATTATCTCCATGAATATATTTGGATTTCACGGGCTGATATAATTTAATGATGTTATCATAGACATTTTACCATAATAAGTGATGTATTAGTAACACCAGGTTCCACTGTGGAACCTAAGGTATGAAAATATTATTTATATTCATTTAAAAATTATTTATATTGTTTAGATCATTCCAAATGAACATATAACTACTGTTATTTGTTATTTTATTTAACTCTATAAGTAGTTCTTTAATGACATGTTCTCGCACCGTACAATGGTGTCCATGGAACATTGTAACATAAGTGACTCTTATAATTTGTTATGATGTTGATCACGATGTGTGAAAATATTGATCTTAATTACTCAATTTTAATTATTATACTACGGGTTTTTATGATATGGGGCATTAATATTTTTATCAAAATTTTTTTTACATGTTTATTTTATTAAATAGTATGATTGGATGAGTGGGAGATGCACCATGTATGCTGGTATGCACATTTTAGTTTGTATGATTTCATTAAACATATTATTTCATTATTCCATTTTACTATATGTATTAATATGATGTGATTGTTTTCCTCATCATTAGGTTATGTTTTATGTTATTGATACTCTAAATCATTAGGTATTTTCTCCATATAGACCCACTATAGACCAATGGTACAATTTTGTTACCTCAATCGTATAAGGAGCCATGCTTGAAATCACAAACTAGTAGCAGTCCAATTATGATTCACACTATGTTAGTTTAAGACATTAAAATGTTGTAATAGATATGTTTTTTATAAATTTTTACAATGGTTTACATAAGACACATGGGCGTGTTGGATCATAAGATAGAACCTAGAGTGATGTGTCTTGAACATCTATTTTGATGGAAGTCCAGGTTACCATGGGCATGGAATTTATGTTCTTCAAATTTTTTTATGATTATTTATGGATAAATCTCACATGATTTACATAATATTTTGAGTTATGAATTATTATGGATTTGGATCTTGTCATGTAGAGAAAATGTTGTCTCATGCATCATGTTTATTCATGTAAGAATTCACAAGAAATGTTTATATAATTGTGTGATTTAGATAAGATATGACATAGGCCCTATAATTTAGAGAATCAAAAACATATCATACATATTTTCTATCATATATGTTCTTCATGTAGTTAAATATATCTATAATATTGCATATATACATTTGTCTCAAATGGAATGTCTTTTGGACATATGAAATGTTTTTTAGAGTGATGATGATGTAGTCCCCTATTAGTGGGATGTGTTGTAACTTTTGGAAGGATGGTAGGGAAATTATATTACCTATTGGATGAATCCAAGTGGTTGATTATTATATATGGTTAGTTAGTTAACGATTTAGTAATATTTTATTTAGTGTTTTATAATATTTTTTGGAAATTTTTTTTCTAACCAAACTTGGCGACTCTTGTTCGCTTGGTATGAATAGTTTTGGGGTGGCGCCACTATATGTATATTCTTAATAATGGAATATGATCCAAAAGTTATAATTATGATGTGAATATGCATGAAGTGGTTTGTTTCCATAGTCATATGTTGTAAATTTTGACATGATTTCGACAATGTACAAGTGGGAGGAATTTAATGGGTTTTTGGGAACCCAATCCATATTATAAAAAATATGATACAATTGAGTTGGTAGTTTTCACATTGAATCATTATGGTCCATGAGAAATTATAATGGATATCATTCAATGAGTTCGGACCAGTCTATGTAGGAATGGTGGGAGTGCCTAGTGATCATTAGGTATGAATGAGGATAATATTGAGTTCGTGAATTTTATGATAAAGGGAACCCCATGATAGGGATTTTATAACGGATTTTTTTTCCATAGAAGTAGAAAACATGGGTAGATTATCATGTTTATAAATGATTCATAGAATGAGATCCTAGTCTAAGAAAAATGGTTGGAAGATTAATTCCTTATAGATATAGAATGCCATTGTGTGGTTTGCAAAATATTTTGAGAGGTGTGAATTTTGTTTTTCGATGAAGGTAACTTAGATTTCATAGGAAATTAATTGACCTTACTGGTTTTAAAAACACCTTTATAAGAATATTATGAACTGCGAAAGGTGTTATAGTGATAGAAAAACAATTTTTTGGGGAGACTGTGTTATTGAAATAGATGTGATACCATTTGGAAAGAGGATTTAGTGTTATGGGAGTGTATTATATTATAATTAGATGAGATTATGAAACCATATTTCATATTCATGATTCCTAATGATTATAGTTTGATTATTTGTTGAGTGAGAGATAAGGACTGATAGATTTGATAAAACAATTGTAAGAATATCATCTTATAGTTTCTGTATGAGAATACAATGTTTTCCTAAAGAAATATATGAGATCATGGAATTATAACGTTTAGTGGAATGAAATATCATGGGTAATACATAATTACAGTTTTATATATTGACTTGATGGACATGGGATAGTGGAATATGACAATTTACATATGTATAATTTTGGTGATATTCATTATATCAACACTCATGTAGAGGTATAATAAAATCATTACGGTGGGGATTAAAATATATGTTGATATGGAAATGAACGCCAGTAATAATGATATTTTAACTAATAGAAGGGAAGATATTTTCATAATCCTCCATTGGGTTATAAATTTGTGTTTATTGTTAACAGTCCATTAGGGTAAGGATAACCATTTCTAAACATAGTGTTTGGATTATGGAGGAGAGTGGGATGTTATGATAGGGTGTCCTATATTGTTTATTAATGATATACACACTCCCCTGATATGTAGTGTCATATCAGATATAATCGCATGATTTTATTTTTGAAGGTTTATGGATGAGAATATATTTGTTAAAAGTGACCAATAAAGAGACAGATGTTAGTTCACTTGAAAAATTCAGATTAAAATAGTTTCTTGGAATATTAAATAATTTAAATTTAGATTACATATTGGATTTTTGGAGGAATGGATTTTAATTTGATTGGAATTTAAAAAAATGATTATTTTCAGACTGGTTATGTGGGGTGCTCGTTGATAACTAGAGAATGACGCCTTGTTTTTACTATTTGTGGATTAAACTCTGGGTTTTCATTAGGGGTTAGATATGAAATATTATGATCTTATCTAAATGATATCAGGTTCCCTCTATGAATAATTGAATTGAGATCAGGTGTTTGAGGTCATGTTATTGGTTAGATAAGGGTGGTTATGAGCAGAGTATACTATATATGGTTAGACATGTGGTCATTAGTGTAACATGAAACATAAATATTGAAATAATTTTGGGATATTTGTTTTAGTTTAATGCATTTTTGTGGGAAATTAAAAAAGTGGAAGTATATTTA
This sequence comes from Viscum album, assembly GCA_963277665.1. Taxonomy (NCBI): domain Eukaryota; kingdom Viridiplantae; phylum Streptophyta; class Magnoliopsida; order Santalales; family Viscaceae; genus Viscum; species Viscum album. The sequence continues at coordinate 2,095,530,591 of OY728152.1, forward strand.
AATTTTATTTACTATTGTGAGAAACATCCAATAGTGGTGAGCCCTATGAGAAAGTACATTAATACATAAATATTACAAATTTTGTAAAAAATCCAATTTTTATTGTTCATTCATATATATATATATATATCTTCATTTTTTCTCAGTTATGGAGAGAATATTTGGTTTTATAGGACCTTATGATTAATATATATAAATTATTAATATATACAAAATCATTTATAAAAATATTTTAGGAATAAGTCATTTTCCCCTTGATTTGGACATCAAATAATATATCTAATTCCGTATTTGTTTCCAAAATGTAGTGTTATCCATGTGTGAAACATATGGTAAGTCAACACTGGGCATTCAGTTGAATATATCCATTGGAGTGGGGGTTATGTAAAATTAATTATTAATTAAGTTTAATAACTAAAACCTAATATCCAAATATATATATATAGATTATTATGAAGAATGTATACAATTAGAAGCAAAAAATTGTGTGATTAGAGATATGGATGTTAGAACATCATTGGAGATGGAATGTCAAGAAAAATAATGAAAAAGAGGATCTACATAATTCATATGATGAATAATGAATGAAAATGCTTCTCTAATTTCGTTTCTAGAAATTTTGTTGTTGAACAACGATCAATATGTTCTCAAGGAATGGATTATTATTTTTGGATTTCCACCCAATTGATTTTTTATTGAAACAATATCATTTATTAACCTAAAATTTCTTGAATCTTAATATTCTTATGATCTAGTTACCATTAGAATTATTGGACCTATTTTTTTTAACGTACCCCTAAATTGAGTGTTTTGGTTTTAACAATTAATATCCTTGGATGGTATCCAATTTTCAAAAACTGATTCACACTTTGTATAAGTGAATCCCTTATCTTTTTTTCATTATTTCATTCATACTTGGCCTATGGGGACAATGACTATAAACTTATAGAAAATATTCAGTGTGATCGAATATCCTAATTCATGATTATTGTGCTAACAACAATTTCATAATGTTGTGACACTAGATCGAGGTGGAAGACATGATTGCAGGTGTTTGTGTCGGGTATCAGAACCCTATTATTGAAAAGAGATGTGTGGTGGGTCATTGAAGGGAGGTAGGAATCCCAATTTCTCAAAACTATAGTCTGATATATATATATATATATATATATTAGAAAAATAAATGGCAGTGATGATGGTGATTCCACAGTTACATGTGTAATGGAGATCCTGAGAGATTATTTGCATGTTCATTAGGGATGACTATGATATATGTTCATTGATCTAATGGGTGGTCAGAATCAATACATCATAAATGTGGAATTCACATCCAATAGTTAACTATTATTTATTGTGGATATCAGGGTCAAGTAAGTGGATGATATTTGGGTTGTATGGCTAATGACCATGTGATTATATTAAAACCTAATATACATAGTGTTTAACTCATAAGAACATGTGTTTCATTAATCCCCTATATGGTTATTAATATTTTCACATTATATATGTATAAAATTATGTTGGAAGGACACACATTCCATGGGAATTTGACATGGTAGCCAAACCATGTATTGAAGACACATTACTAGGAGGCCCACGTGGCATACACGCCATGGAATACAGAGTGAACCCCATATTCTACTAATCAGTCCAAAAAACCATGTTATTATTGGTACATGTAATAGACCCTAGGTGGATCTACATTTTTTTATCTTATAATACAACCCATTCACACCTACATGGTAATAGAATCCCATGATAATTGAGGAAAATTAATTAGACCTTGATATGCCCCATACAATGTGACACCCTGAAGACATGTCATGTAAATTTGATTTTACATGTTGAGTTCAACTACGGGACATGGATGGGGTTATTCTTCATGAGACACATCATGTTACATAGTATGACATAACATTCACTCCCCATAGAAATTTATATCATTCTTATTTTCTTAATTGGGACTTTTATTTGGCCCCAAAATTTTCTTATGCATAATTTTTTTTCACCTAGGATAAGATGTGTGTTGTTTTTTAGAGTGAGATACTTCTTCTATAAACACTTGGCATGTGTAATTGATTAGGTTTGGTAATTTGGGAGATTTTTTGGTTTTTAATCCCTTATCACACAAGGGAACAAGTCATAATATTATTGTAAATGTATATTTTTACTCCCCAACATTATAGAAGGTGAAGTTACTCTATATATGGAGTAGTACTCCCCCATTACTGAGCTCTGACATAGGGGAGGTCCTCCACTAGATTTAGTTCTCCATCAACTATAGATATATTTTGTGAGGAATAGGTCCTACACCATAATTCATCTGAGATTCATCATGGTTATTATTTTCAGATATGGGACCTCTGGGAACTATAATATGAATCATCATTCATAGATATTGTGATTATAGATAACCCCTTTATATTTTCACTTGGTTTTCTTATTAGAAAATATGGTTGTGGGTTTCTTTACAATCTTACTATATAATTTTAGCTGATTGTTTTATTATTTTTATTCATCATTGGCCTTTAGGGAATTTGAATATTTAATTATAATCTCAGTATTATATGTTATTTTCTTGCACATATTAGGTATTTTGTATAACTTAGACTTATTATCGTTTATAATAGTAGACCTTATAATGGTGGATATTTTCCTTAAATAGTGTAACTGACCTTATTTGGTGGTCAGACATTGAGATCTTTAGCTGGGATCCCTACTACATGAAAAAATAAAATTGTTGATAGATTAGGATTCACAGTGTATCTCTAGTTGGGTGTGTGTTTTCCCCTTATAGTCTTTTTTTAGATTATTTTAGTTGGTTATATATCATAAATGTTCTATCATGCATTTTTTACTATCTCAACTATATTACATTGTAATATTTTTATAATAATTCAATGAGTTGTGTGTGTGAATGTATAAAGACACTGGTTTTCTACACATATTTTTACATGATGTTTAAAAATTATATCAATTACATTAATGAGAAACGATCCTCATTCCCACTATCATTGTTGAAATTGCTTCAAAATAAATCAAAGTGCGACTAGAATAAAAAATAATTATTTTTTTCCATAATGATATATCAAATACTTTTGACCCCTTTAAGAATAATGGGATATCATAGGGTATACATATACAAAATTGTATTATCCAAAATACCAAAAAGAATAATATATATAATAAAGAAGCATAACCTATGAGTTAATTGTATAACATGGTATCATAAATGGGGAGGTTCTTGAATTAGTCCCATGGGGGAATAATAAAAAGAACATTGAATCATATAATCATGAAATCATATTAAATGGGAATGAAACATATAATATGATATAAAAATGAGTTAAGGACAACATTTTATATAGTATGACATGGTTGAAAATTTACCCCAATGGATTAGGTTTACACACTAATCACATTAATGATTTCTCATGAGACAATTTCTTTACCAATTTACTTGAGGAATATCTAGGTTCACCTATAATATCATAGTCAATATTATTATTTCTTGAAAAATGTAATTAATCATAAGGCATAAAAATAAGAATTACAAATGAAAATAAAATGGATTTATAATATTTTCCTAGATCATAATTAAATGAAATTTAATAAAAATGGATTTTGATAGAGGTAAATAAGGAAGATAATACCTCATAAATATATTTATATAATAAGATATGTATATGTTTTGGAGACATATGTACATAATTTATAGTCATTCTACAATACAAAAGGTTATTTTTTTCATGAAAATGTCTTAAAATAATATATGGAATAGTTTTTCAGTAAAACAAACATTTTAATTTGAAGTGAATTATTTAAAGTCTAAAAATTTCTAAAAGGTTAAATAAAAAATTTATTCTAAAAAAATTAATAAGGAAACCATAAAAAAGAAAATTTTTGTGATTAGAGATTTCATGATGGAGGGTATATGATGATATCCCATATTAGTTAAAAAACACTTAGTTCACACTGTTTTTAATGTTAATAAGTTACTTGTTTGGAAAATTAAACGAATATTCCTTTAAATTTTTTTTAAAAGTTTAGAATGGGTAAAATTTTCTTAAATAAAAAATATTGATAATGTGTGAAATATTAAATAGAATACTTTTTCAAAACAATAATTTGGATAAAAATTTATTTTCGATAGATGATAAAAATAAACTCATTTTTCCATATGAGAATTCTCAATCATTTTATATAACAAATATAAAAAAAGGTAATTTTTATATGAAAATATTTTGAAAAAAAAAATATAAATAAATTATATTTTTATGTATAAAATGGTAAAACAATTACCTATAATGAAAATTCATGGAAAAATAATTTTGATTAAAATGTGATTGAAGAAAAAACCCTTACCTCTTAGTAACATTAAAATCAAAACTAAAATGGGTGATGTAAAAGAAGTGTAACCTATAATATCATTATGTATGAAGTATTCATTATATATCATATAATGTATATCTATATACACCATTAAATGAAATATTTTCATAAATGAACATATGTCTCAAAGAATGATATTTTTAGATGAAGGCCATTCTTCAATTATAGACACTTCCACATTTGTATTTCATCCTTTATATTATCAAATTATTTCAATTAATTTCCATAAAATGATCCTTTTAATGTTTTTATCCATTAAACCTAATCAATTTATGTCATTTATTTTAATTACATATTTCATTATGTTACTGGTTACATCCACATCAGGTGTTTTGAGGATTCTCATTTTATTATTTTAAAATGGAATTATTATATTGGCCATGTTAAAGTTGGTCATTATTAAATAATCCTTTTATGGTGCTTATAATTGGACCTATTCCACTCCTAAACCTCATCTCTATGTTTTTCCTTACTGGTCTCACCCAATGTTCACTTCGAAGTTCCTTAAAGTGGTCCTCATGTAGAAGACACTGAAAAGTTAAAAATCTCATTATTTTTCTTTTTATTTCTATTCATTTCTTATCTTCCCCTCACCCCATTTTACCAAATAACATGATTACTCCATTAACATATATATAAATTAATGTTACTTTGTTGGTGGAATATCCATAATCAAGTCTCTTATATTCTCTTTTTATTCTAAATATGAAAAATTGACCATGTGGTGTAGATTTACTACCTTCATGGATGATGAGTTTTAATTTTTCATTACCACCTATAGGGCTAGTCAGAAATATGTTTTTATTATTAAAAAATATTATAATATCTGTATTAAAAAAGGTTAATCTTCTATAATTGGTATATAATCATATTATAATAAAAAATGATACTAATTTCTGTTGGTCCCAAAAATCATAAAAATAATTTAAATAATTTTCATTAAACTTTTGTCTAAAAAAACATTCTAATTCCATTTGACCGCATGCTATATAGGACTAATAAAATAGATATATGGTTATAAAAAACATGAAATATAATTTATTTCTGATTATTCTCATATTACATGAACATATATACTTGTATAAAATCAAACATATCCTGAAAACCAAGAAAACAAACTCTCTAGGAACAAGGAAATTAAAAATTATAACTCTCGGAAGGGACATAAATTAACACAATTAAATTTTAATTAATAAAAATATTTTTAATATGTTCTTAAATAAGTAATTAACAAGTTGAATATGATTATCAATGACATCGATAATAAGTGGGAATGCTTTCAGGCATAAGATAAGGTATTCTCACTAAACCATCATTTTTTTCATTAGGTTACACATTCTATCTATTTACCCAAATTTAATTATTTATTAATATTAATTACCCCTACAAAATTATGTTTGTTTGTTTGAAAAATATATACCTATATCGATTCTTCTTTATTTCATTGGAAAATACATGTTTATAAGGGTCATTTTTAATTCATCCCGATAAAAAACATGATTAAAGGGAACTTCCAAGTTTAATAAATATATTCAACTAAATTAAATTATATGTTTTAATATATCAATATTTTCAAAAATCATATTATATTTCACGAGAAAATTTCTTAGTTCATTTTTTGTTTTATTCAAAAAATTATTCCATTTTCCTCTTTAATGGATCTTTTAAATTTTCCATTTAACTGCACTGAAGTGACTCATTTATAATGCTTACTAAACACCCTTTTACATGTTTTTACATCAGTTGGAAATCAATTATCATGATATTTTTCTATTTTCCATTATGAATGTCAATTTATGATTTAAATTCATTTTTTCAATTGCTCTATTAGGATACATCGATTTATTATGACATATTACCAGACAAAGATAACCATTTCAATCCATGGGAAACACCTATGTTAATTTATTATGGTTAATTGATTTTGATATCTTAAGATATTTTCTAACATATTTTATTGAACGTTTTATGATCATTTTTATAGGGGATGTACTATCATGATTCTATTCTCTATATTACTTTGGATAGTTTATGACGGTTTTTTCTGATTGGATAAATTATTAATACTTCATATACTATTTTCAATATTAATGGTAATGTTGTTTATGCTTTAACTATTTCATATAGATAATTAATTGGAATTAGTATGTTTAGGTAGGGGAATGCTATATCCCTTTGATGAATTTGTAGTTCTCATAAGAAAAACTAGACTGAGTTTTGGCTGAGGCCATAATCCATGTGATTATTCAACTTATAGAACATCCATGTTTATTATTCATTATCAAGTGATTACTTATATCAAATTATTTTTATGATTTTTTAACATCCATATAATGGTCACCATTATGTTTTAACATAATATGTTTTCAGTCATTCACCTTAAGTTATTGAGTATTTTTATTTTTGATATCTTTTGCTATATTATTACCCTCCCTGAGCATATGAGTTAACCCATTTATTATGTTTTATTTTACTTAAGGATTAATTTATGTATATTATTATAGGCATTAAGGGATAATAAACAAGAATAACAATGTTTATAAATTTGATACTATGTAGTCTTTCATTTCATGTTTTGTCACGACCCATCCTCGGCGCCCATGTCGTGACTACCCCAAACCCGCCTTCCAAAGGCCAGGGGCCGGTGACTCGCACCAAAGGCGTAAATCCCGATTAAAAGGGAAGGAATTTCCTTTATAAAAGAAAAACAACACCACAGAGTAAGAAAACTGAAGTAAACACTAAGTAAACTGAAAACAAAAGAAAGTGCTGAAAAGTAAATGGGCCAGAATACAAACACAACTAATGATGCAGTACAACTGAAAGTAAAGTACAAATCAAGGACAATAGCTGAAAGGTGAAAATCCACTCTGGGATCATCCTCTGGCTTCATACCTAAATGGTAGGTACAAATATTCTCCTCAGTACTCCATGTCCATCCGTCTCCTTTGAGTACCGACTCGTCGTGAAATCCACCTCTGGGCATCGACTTGGCGTGATATCATGATCTAGGAACTAACTCGTCATGAGATCCTCCTCTGGAAACCGACTCATCATGAGATCCTCTTCCAGATACCTTATAGCTCTAAAAGCCTCAACCACGATCAGTGATGTCTGTCGTCTGCAACCAACACAACGTAGTGCGGGCGAAGCCCGTGCAGGGTTTAGTATACGATAATTAGTAGGGACCCTGAGACCCCCAAAGGTCTCCCTGAATCCACAAAGGATAAACCACAATGAAAAGAGACAATCACGAAGTATTATCCAACACTACTTAGGTATATTCCCATACATATACCAAAGTCATCAAATCGAGCTTAGCTCCAACTCACGAGCTCTAGTACAATCCATTCCACTCCGGAAAGTAAAACATAACCCACACAGGAAAGTATGACCCAATCCATATATGAAAACATAATCCAATCCACACAGGAATTCAAGTAAATCACATCGAGGATAATGATTTATTGTCAAGACTCTTTCCACACAGGTATACTACTCACAAAGAGGGGTGGATATGATTAGATGTAGCCTCTGAATCCTCTTCTCTTCCAACCCACGTAGGATCTAAGTTTAGTAGTCGTCATTGCCAAACCCACGGAGTATCCAAGTATAGTAGTAATCGTCATCGAACCCCCGGAGGATCCCAGCACGGTAGTCGAACCCATGAAGGATCCCAATACAATTGTCATCCTCGTCGAACCGACGGAGGATCCCAGTCCAGTAGACGTCCTCGCCGAACCCATAGAGGATCACATTCCGATAGTCATCCTATTCGAACCCATAGAGGATTCTAGTGTGGTAGTCGTCCTCGTCGAACCCAAAAAGGATCCCAGTGTGGTAGTCATCCTCATCGAACCCAAGGAGGATCCCAGTCCAGTAGTCGTCCTCGTTGTCAAAGTCGCAGCCAGCTCTAGGTTTCCCACACACAGCATGCTTGATTTCAGGAGGGTCTATTCCATGAGCAAAGGGGGTCGATACATCAACTGAAACGAAGTTTGGAGTTGATGTATCTCAATGTTCTGTCTCGTCAAAAGGAACTCAACGTGATAGACGGCGCGTCAATCGGACTCCTGGACTGAGAGTTACCGGATTTTACCTCTCAGGGGACCAGTTGGTTTTTAAATCAAAACCAACCCGTCCGTACTCAAACAGCATCCAAATTTCAATCAGAGAAAGCCAAAAATACCGTCTCACTAAGAGGAAACCAACATAATCAACGGCATGTCAATCGGACGTTCGGAGCTCAAGTTATAAGTGTTTCCGCTCCGAAGGCCCGGTTGGTTTCGTGTTCGAACCAACCCGGAAGTACCCAAAGTTCTAAAAAACCTTTAGTGTAACATAAAGAAACGGCTACCTCGATCCAAGGATCTCATCGTAACTAACGGTGCATTGATCAGAGGTCTGTAGCCCTTGTTAGGGACGTTTGAACGAATCTGTCCATTTTTTGGGGGTTTGGGCACAAACACACCCGGCCCAAAACCCCCTAGGTCGGCCCGGCATGGAAGGTGTGGCTCGGCCCCTCCGCCGCGGCCCGGCCTAGCGTAGGGTTCCAGCCCGGCGCGGGTGGCCCGACCCTGTGCGGGCGGCCAGTCCCGGCGCGGGCGGTCCGTGCTGTGCGGTCGGCCGAAGGCTGAGCGGACGGGAAAGGGGGCACAACCCCCTTGATTGGAAAACGGCGGACCCCTGTTGGGTCCGCCCTAGGTGACTTGGCCGGGGGTTTCGACCCCCGGATTTTACTGAACGGTCGGCCGTGTTGGCCAGCTGGTGTGCTGCCATGGGACCACCCTTGGGTCCCGCCTTCCATGGGCTGGCGGCTGGTAGTTCCGCACGCCCTCCCTGCACCACCGCGGCCCTCCCCGGATGCGGACCTCCATGGGGATCGGGCACGGTGTGACGGCGCCGCGCTTCTCCGCCGCGGCCCACTCCTGGTTGCGGCCTCCTCCGACCCCACCGGTGCGGCGTGACAATGCCACACATCTTCGTCGCGGCCCGTTTCAACCGCAGTTCTGTCGTTCGCGTGTGGCGCAAGGGCACCGCGTCTCTTTCCTTCCAAGCCACGATGGTGAATCAACAACAAAAAAGGGGGGGAGGAGGATCAGCTGGGTTCGTCCAGTCCTACATGTAACACCCCAAGATTTCATAGTGTGTTATTTCTTTAAAATAATACAATAACTTGCACTACACGCAACACCGAGTTCAAGCACACCATGACTTACCAAACAAGCCGTTCAAAATAGGTTATGAATAGTATTAACTAAATTTTAAACTTTATATAATCCTTATAATTTTAGAATCCATATTATGAGTTTCTTAGACATAATGCAATAACAGATTCATTTTCAGTAATGCACTTTTATAAACTTTCAATAGTGAAACCTTTTTAAATACAATATTTTAAACATTTTGACTAAATGGGGGACATCAAAAAAAAAATTTAAAATGAAACATCCCAAGCTTCCACGGTACGCTTTCCTTTGAATAATACAGTAATGTGTGTTGTACGCAACTTCGAGTTCTAACACACACCACAACCAATCAAACTAGCCGTTATGAATAGTAATACCTACTTTTTTAAATTATATATATTTTATATTTCAAAATTGACTTCATTTTTTGATTCAGAATATCTAATTTAGCCTAAGGTGAAATTTTGGTACTTTTCAGATAACTTTCATATTTTGATGAATAGTAAAAATTACTAAATTTTAATTAAAAACAACTTTTTTAATCAAAATAATTAATAGTGATAATTTATTATTTTAGTAGATTAAAGTATATTTAGAATATATTTTTACCATTTAATATAATTTTGGTCATTGGACATAATTTTACAATTAAACCGAACATAAACAAGTGTCAATCTTTTGATAGTTATTATCTCTTAAAAACACGCTTTTTGTTTTGACAGCGGGAATTAATTTTAAATTAATTTCTGCCACTTCTATGTTTTGAATTTAGGAAAATGTATTCCATATTTGGAATCAGGATGTTCAAATTGTGTAAATAGGTTACTTTTATTTTTATACATTTTGAATAATTACTGCGGTAAATATTTTATTTACCATGGTTAAGGGTAAATCTGGTAAATAAGGGTTAAAAAATAATATTATAATAATACTAAATTACCCTAAAACGTGTCTTAACCCTCTTGGTTGATACATGGTCGACCATGGACATCTTTGGATTGATTTTGGACCCCATGGATCCACTTGTAAGTGATAATGACACTTTATTTTAATTAAGTTAAAATGAATACAAAAATGACATAAGCATATATCTTTTAGAAAAACAATTGTTACATAGGGTTATATATGTTGTATTTTAGATTATAAATATTCATTAGAAAGATAAAAATATTTCCTACATAATGATATTTTATTTATAATTTTTAGACATTACATAATTTATGTTATTTATGACAGAATGATGATGTAGTAATTACTAAAATAGTGAAAAAGTAAATTAATTGATATTATAAATACCCAAATAAATATAATATGAAACCTTTAATGAATTAAACTAATTTTCTAGGATAATATGATATATTAGGATTGATTTAATTTTATTTTTTCGAAGTAATAAATCTGATATGAGTTTCAAAAAAATAAACTATTGAATAGTGTCAAAATTGACATAAAAGAGTTCTTAAAACAAATATTATATTATTAATTGATATTAAATTCCTAAAAATCTAAGTTTCGGACAAGAGACTTATATCATGATAGGTTCATCATTAATGGACCACTTGGGGGTCTCTTGGATATATATTGTAAGTTTATTAACCATATTATATAAAAATACAAAGAGACATTGTAAAAGTGAAACTAATTAACTTAGAGTTAATACTTAAAGATAAGGTTAACATAAGTACCAAAACCTGTCTAAATTCTATTGGTTGAGTTGTTTTCGACCCATACCCACCATAACCTTTGAATAGTAATCTTTGGAGCCATTGGAAACCGATTATGAATTTATTATAAACTAATATCTCTAGCTTTTTCAAAGGTGCCCCTCACCCCTCTTATAAAAGGGCACTCCTCCTTCTCATTTCTTCACACCTTCAAAGCCCTTTGGTTAGGCCAAACCCTGCCCAAATACTATCTCAACATCCCTCAATACAACCTAGGGGCCTTAGTTTGATCAGAAAGCCAACCTATGGAGCCCTTTTGATCAAATAAAAAGGAAGAACCCGAAGAAGAGGTAATGATTTCACCACCCTTTTCTAAGTTCATTTATTCTTCCACTTCTTCTTCCTTGGTTGTTACCATTATAAAATAATAAATCCAGTATCATATATATACTGTGATGTTATTATAAATATGGTACAACCATATTCAGTATTCTATCCACCCTTTGAATAACATGTCACCATACGTGCGTACGTACGGCTTACCGTCTCCACGTCGTGGTGTAATTGTTATTCAATATAATATTATTTGGATGGGTATAATAATGATGTGTAACTCATGTAAATAATAAATATAACATGTTAATTATTATGTATATATGATATACCATCCATTTATATATTATTTTAATATCAAAAGAATGATATTGTCGCTCGTGCGTACGTACGGACTACCGTCTCCACGAACGCGAGGAGATTCATTCTCCATCGTATCCATTAAAGTATAATTATCATTTGATGATTTAAAAAATGATGTTTAAGGACTTGATATCATTATGGATATGAATAATATAAAACCTATCCTTTACAAACATGTCATACGTAACAAAACATATAAAATAAAACAAGTAAGTTAACACCCGAAACAACGATAATACTAAGATATTATTATCAAATCAATATTAAAAGATCATATATGATATCATATTAATATATATGATTCTTGTATAATTTAATAACAATTATTTCACCATTATACAAGAGGTTAACCTACCCTAACCAAGTAAAAGTACAAGGTAAGGGTTATTTCACAATCTCTTCATTATCCGAGGTTGTTTATATGTAATAATCTACTGGGATCTCTTTATCATCCACATCCATGTTTCTTAAAAATGTATTACATAACATTTTTACTATTTACTAGAATATGAGTTAAAGTCATTTATACCCTTTTTGACTTTTATAAGTGGTTTATAAAGGAATCTTTCCATCGTTTTCAAAACAAGGTCCTTTTTAACATTTTCGACATAATTAAGGTAAGAATGTTTTTTTAACTTATACGGCGGGTGCGGCTATTTTCCGCCATTATAAAATCATCAAAGCTTCCCTTAAAAGCTTATAAGAATATTTTCAAAGAAAATGTTTTATTTTATATAGATCTTAAATGATTTCAAAATAAAAGGAGATATTTCTTTAAAAAGAATTTTGATTTCATCTATGTCAACATCCTTTGATGGATTTTAAGATTATATGAAGTTGATTTATTATGATACAAAACTTCTATATTGTATTGAAGGTTTTGTGATATGTTTGACTGTGGATGTGCTATTTTTATACCATTCATAGATTATAGTGAAAGTATTGAAATTTCGTATGCTAGTTTTAATATGAATGTTTATGTTATGTTTAATCCTTTTCATATGGGAATGCATTGGACTTAATATGTGACAGGTGGAGCCCGCTATAGCTCCTCGATGCATCGGTAGATCTCATGAGACAAACTAGTGTCTTGGAACAAGGCCTTGACAAAATCTTATTTGTAGTCTTGGCACGAGGCCTTGGCTATGTGGTTATGATAATCTGGCATTATGCATTCCATCATTATGAAAGTGGTTATTGATTTTTCATGTGATTATTCGATTAGTAGAATAACCATGTGAATAAGTAAATGGCATTATTTAATTTTATTTATGCCATACTATGTTAAATGTTCATGTTTAAAAGGATTTTGTTTTAGTTATACATTGCCTTAAATGTTTATTCTTATTTATGAAGGTTTTTGCTATATTGTTATCCTTACTGGGCATTTGAGCTCACCCCTTTTCTATGTTTTATTCTTCCCAGGAAGTGAAGAAGTAAATTATGAATGACCTGCAGGGATATTATGTGGGGATATGAGTGTGGATTATGGAGACAATATGTTGTTGTAGTAGTTTTTAATTTTATGATGTAATGTAAGACTTATGAATATATCTAGTGTTTCCAAGACTACTAAACCAATCGGTCTTTCGAGATTTGATCATTCTTGTGATCATGCCAATGTTATGTAATAATGCACCGACTCTGGGTAACTGGGGTCGGGGTGTTACAGTTGGTATCAGAGGAAGTTTAGTACAAACCATGGAAGCTAGATTTAGATAAACTCTGATTAGAGCACGTAGACCTAAGATGAACTTTGAGGATTAGTATAGAAGAACTTCCTAAAATTTTGGTATTGTAAAGATTTTGTGAGTTTTCCGAGAAATACATCCCTGTCTGGATATGAGCAGGTAGAGGCGGCTCTGACACAGATGTACCTAGGGGTAAAACCCGAAAACACCGCTTTGAGATAGACTCGAACGGGAACTGGTGCACGACAACGGGCCTTGCTGCACTCTTGGTTACGACACTCCCGGGGGATATGGTTAGGATAACTCTCATTTTCTTTACAAATCATTATGAAGGGTTTATGAGTATATACTTCCTCAAAGGATACATTTTTATGATTATGGATTATATCCATAAATTATTAAATTTATGTTATGTGTTTTAAAAGTTTGGGATTAGGTATTGTTATTCATAAAATAATCTAGTGTATGCCAATGTTTAGAAATGGTGCTTAGTAGAATGAATGAGAACTCCAGCAATGCACATGATACAAAGAGAAAGAATGATCATATATTTTAGGGTCTTAATCCAGAATTTACAAGAGAAATAGTCTCGCATGTATTATCATCATATGAAGAAAATAATATCATGTGTTGATAAGATAAGTAAATAGTTTACTGAGTCCTATGGATTTGAAGGGAATGAAGAGAAGAAAAGGGTGGAAGAGAGAAAGATGGATAAAGGGAAGAGGAAAAAGAAGAATTTTCCCATATGTGGTAACTGTGGAAAGAAACACCCTGGAACTTACCTGAAAGGAATGAGAGTTTGTTATAAGTGTGGAGGAAAAGGTCACATAGTACGTGACTGCAAGGGTAAGAAAATGGTTTCAAATGTACAATGCTTCATTTTCAAGGAGTTTGGACACTATGCGAACCTATGTCCCAGTCATCAGAATATGCCGCAAATGATGTTATTGGATAATAATCAAGTTATGATACTACCACAGATGAAGAGGAATGATTAGAGTTCTTATGTTGATTATGTCAATTGAGTGTTGTATCAACAATGTACTTGTTATAATAATTATGGAGTATATAAGGATTGTACTGCAGTACTATTTCATTAAGGACTTGAGATTGTGTGGAACAAAGAAAGGTGACGCAACAGCAGGATAAATTTTTGGAAAATATATGGCTGAGAGAATGATAAACCATAATATAGTTCTGATACTGAGTTAGTGATTTTGGAATAATACATGATTGTTTTGGATAAATTATATTGGATATTCTTGACTACCTTGGATCTGATTAATGATCAGTATATTCCATTATTTTTGGGGTTTAAAACATTTTTGGATTGATGAGGTATATCCAGCATTCTATATGGAATAAGGGAGCATGAATGTAATCAATAAGGAATATGGTTATTCAGGATGTTTAGTGTATTAAAAGAATACATGATGAAGGTATTAATATGCTATTACATGGTAAAAAGGATCTACATTATGTTTAACTTCCTTATAAATGTTGGACTGTGAGTTTGGTCAGAAATATTTTGGATAAATTCTAGTTTGAGATTAATTTTGGATTTCCATAAAAGGACAACCCGGAGGTCGGGCGGCAACCCGTCGCGTCCGGCAAGGCCGCAAGACATGAACCCACAACCGAAGGGAGACAAGGGTGTATCACCTACCACTGGACCAAGAGATGTCCTGGATTAAATAATTTAGTTTTTTTTAAATGATCTGGTAGATGAATTATAAATTCGTTTATTTTGGAACCCTGTACGAATAGTATAAATAGAATTCTTTTTTTACGTTCTATTATCTTTTAGAGTGAAATATGAGTTTTTTGTAGAAATTTGTATATCCTTATGATCTTAGCCAATCTCATAAATATATTCCTCAACAGTAAGAAAAGGAACATAGAACAAAAATTTTGTCCTAGATGGTACCTTAAATCATCACTAATTTATGGCTTTGGGATTGTTGTCCTTTTCATAGCCATGTTCTCTACCACTCTCCATCAGATAATTGATGGTTAGATTTTTCTTCCATATCCATATTTTCCTACATGGAACCCTAGTATGTCTTATTTTCTGTAATCTTCATACTTTCCACTCTTTATTTTAAATTGAGGCCTCTTTAATTCATTTTTCGATGTGGGATTTCAACTAAGGAATTTTGAAACGTCAAAAATGTGTTATCCTAATACCCTGTGTTTTGTTGAAGCAATGGTATTTCAAATCATCATAGATTGATGAATTTAAGGACCTCAATTTTACACTTGTTTGTGATTGATGACCTCAATCACTGCCTATAAATATTTACGTTTTTCCTCCAAATATATATCTCTAATTGCCACCAATGTTCTCCTAATCGAGATCATAATTTGGTGGTCACCCTTTGATTTCTCTTTTCCTCATATTAAGACTAAATTTTAGTAACCCAATTTCCGATGTGGGTTTTCCCACAAATATATTTTCTATATTCATCCTTTTATTTTCAAATAAAAATTTCAAATTGAGAGGACGCAATTATTTGAAGGAGGGGAGAATGTAACACTCCAAGATTTCATAGTGTGTTATTTCTTTAAAATAATACAATAACTTGCACTACACGCAACACCGAGTTCAAGCACACCACGACTTACCAAAAAAGCCGTTCAAAAGAGGTTATGAATAGTATTAACTAAATTTTAAACTTTATAAAATCCTTATAATTTTAGAATCCATATTATGAGTTTCTTAGACATAATGCAAGAACAGATTCATTTTCAGTATTGCAATTTTATAAACTTTCAATAGTGAAACCTTTTTAAATACAATATTTTAAACTTTTTGACTAAATGGGGGACATCAAAAAAAAATTTAAATGAAACATCCCAAGCTTCCACGGTACGCTTTCCTTTGAATAATACAGTAGTCTGTGTTGTACGCAACTTCGAGTTCTAACACACACCACAACCAATCAAACTAGCCGTTATGAATAGTAATACCTACTTTTTAAAATTATATATATTTTATATTTCAAAATGGACTTCATTTTTGGATTTTGAATATCTAATTTAGCCTAAGGTGAAATTTTGGTACTTTTCGGATAACTTTCATATTTTGATGAATAGTGAAAATTACTGAATTTTAATTAAAAACAACTTTTTAATCAAAATAATTAATAGTGATAAATTATGAATTTTAGTAGTTTTAAATTATATTTAGAATATATTTTTACCATTTAATATAATGTTGGTCATTGGACATAATTTTACAATTAAACCGAACATAAACAAGTGTCAATCTTTTGATAGTTATTATCTCTTAAAAACACGCTTTTTGTTTTGAAAGCGGGAATTGATATTAAATTAATTTCTGCCACTTCTGTGTTTTAAATTTAGGAAAATGGATTCCATATTTGGAATCAGGATGTTCAAATTGTGTAAATAGGTAACTTTTATTTTTAGACATTTTGAATAATTACTGTGGTAAATATTTTATTTACCATGGTTAAGGGTAAATCTGGTAAATAAGGGTTAAAAAATAATATTATAATAATACTAAATTACCCTAAAACGTGTCTTAACCCTATTGGTTGATACATGGTAGACCATGTACATCTTTGGGTCGATTTGGGACCCCATGGATCCACTTGTAAGTGATAATGAAACTTTATTTTAATTAAGTTAAAATGAATAAAAAAATGACACAAGCATATATATTTTAGCAAAGAAATTGTTACATAGGGTTATATATGTTGTATGTTAGATTATAAATATTAATTAGAAATATAAAAAGATTTCCTACATAATTATATTATATTTATAATTTTTAGACATTAAATAATTTATTTTATTTATGACAGAATGATGATGCAGTAATTACTAAAATAGTGAAAAATAAAATTAATTGATATTATAAATACCAAAATAAACATAATATGAAACCTTTAATGAATTAAACTAATTTTCTAGGATAAGATTATATATTAGGATTGATTTAATTTACTTTTTTCGAAGTAATCAATCTGTTATGGGTTTCAAAAAAATCAACTATTGAATAGTGTCAAAATTGACATAAAAGAGTTCTTAAAACAAATATTATATTATTAATTGATATTAAATTCCTAAATATCTAAGGTTCGGAAAAGAGACTTATATCATGATAGGTTCATCATTAATGGACCACATGGGGGTCTCTTGGATGTATATTGTAATTTTATTTACCATATTATATAAAAATAGAAAGAGACATTGTAAAAGTGAAACTAATTAACTTAGAGTTAATACTTAAAGATAAGGTTAATATATGTACCCAAACCTGTCTAAATTCTATTGGTTGAGATGTTTTCGACCCATAACAACCTTAAACTTGGAATAGTAAACATTGGAGCCATTGGAAACCGATTATGAATTTATTATAAACTAATATCTCTAGCTTTTCCAAAGGTGCCTCTCACCCCTCTTATAAAAGGGCACTCCTCCTTCTCATTTCTTCACAACATCAAAGCCCTTTGGTTCGGCCAAAACCTTCCCAAATACTATCTAAACTTCCCTAAATACAACCTAGGGGCCTTGGTTTGATCTTAAAGCCAACCTAAGGATCCCTTTTGATCAAATAAAAAGGAAGAACCCGAAGAAGAGGTAATGATTTCACCACCCTTTTCTAAGTTCATTTATTCTTCCACTTATTCTTCCTTTGTTGTTACCATTCTAAAATAATAAATCCAGTATCATATATATAATGTGATGTTATTATAAATATGGTACAACCATATTCAGTATTCTATCCACCCTTTGAATAACATGTCACCATACGTGCGTACGTACGGCTTACCGTCTCCACGTCGTGGTGTAATTGTTATTCAATATAATATTATTTGGATGGTTATAATAATGATGTGTAACTCATTTAAATAATAAATATAGCATGTTAATGATTATGTATATATGATATACCATCCATTTATATATTATTTTAATATCAAAAGAATGATATTGTCGCTCGTGCGTACGTACGGACTACCGTCTCCACGAACGCGATGAGATTCATTCTCCATCGAATCCATTCAAGTATAATTATCATTTGAAGATTTAAAAAATGATGTTTAAGGACTTGATATCATTCTGGATATGAATAATATAAAACCTATCCTTTACAAACATGTCTTACATAACAAAACATATAAAAGAAAACAAGTAAGTTAACACCCAAAACAACGATAATACTATGATATTATTATCAAATCAAAATTAAAAGATCATATATGATATCATATTAATATATATGATTCTTCTATAATTTAATAACAATTATTTCACCATTATATAGGAGGTTAACCTACCCCAACCAAGGAAAAGTACAAGGTAAGGGTTATTTCACAATCTCTTCATTATCCGAGGTTGTTTATATGTAATAATCTACTGGGATCTCTTTATCATCCACATCCATGTTTCTTAAAAATGTATTTCAAAACATTTTTACTATTTACTAGAATATGAGTTAAAGTCATTTATACCCTTTTTGACTTTTATAAGTGGTTTATAAAGGAATATTTCCATCATTTTCAAAACAAGGTCCGTTTTAACCTTTTCGACAGAATTAAGGTAAGAATGTTTTTTTAACTTATACGGCGGGTGCGGCTATTTTCTGCCGTTATAAAATCTTCAAAGCTTCCCTTACAAGCTTATAAGAATATTTTCAAAGAAAATGTTTTATTTTATATGGATCTTAAATGATTTCAAAATAAAAGGTGATATTTCTTTAAAAAGAATTTTGATTTCATCTATGTCAACATCCTTTGATGGATTTTAAGATTATTTGAAGTTGATTTATTATGATACAAAACTTCTATATTGTATTGAAGGTTTTGTGATATGTTTGACTGTGGATGTGCTATTTTTATACCATTCATAGTTTATAGTGAATGTATTGACATTTCGTATGCTAGTTTTAATACGAATGTTTATGTTATGTTTAAACCATTTCATATGGGAATGAATTGGACTTAATATGTGACAGGTGGAGCCCTCTATAGCTCCTCGATGCATCGGTAGGTCTCATGAGACAAACTAGTGTCTTGACACAAATCCTTGACAAAATCTTATTTGTAGTCTTGGCACGAGGCCTTGGCTATGTGGTTATGATAGTCTGGCATTATGTATTCCATCATTATGAAAGTGGTTATTGATTTTGCATGTGATTATTCGATTAGTAGAATAACCATGTGAATAAGTAAATGGAATTATTTCATTTTATTTATGCCATACTATGTTAAATGTTCAAGTTTAAAAGGCTTTTGTTTTAGTTATACATTGCCTTAAATGTTTATTCTTATTTATGAATGTTTCCGCTATATTGTTATCCTTACTGGGCATTTGAGCTCACCCATTTTCTATGTTTTATTCTTCCCAGGAAGTGAAGAAGTAAATTATGAATGACCTGTAGGGATATTATGTGGGTATATGAGTGTGGATTATGGAGACAATATGTTGTTGTAGTAGTTTTTCATTTTATGATGTAATGTAAGACTTATTAATATATCTAGTTTTTCCAAGACTACTAAACCAATCTGTCTTTCGAGATTTGATCATTCTTGTGATCATGCCAATGTTATGTAATAATGCACCAACTCTGGGTAACTGGGGTCGGGGCGTTACACTACATCCTCCCATTATAATGATAGCAAGCAGCCAACAATTATTAACTAAGTTCATTAAATAAAACTTGAACAAAGATTAAACCCCTACCTCGAAAACGAGTTGATGATTGATGAGCATTGCGGAAAACGACGTCGCGGGGTCCAGCTCCGTACACGATGAAGGAGATCGTCAGAGGAAGAGCAGAATCTCCCTTCCTTTGACGCGGGAAGAAGAAAGAGGGATGGCATGTCAGTGTTCTTCACGTTCTTCAAGGAGGATGAAGAACTTATTCAGATAAAATAAATCTTCCACTCTCAAAAACTCGACACAATGAAACCACCCCAAATAAAATAAGGTAGATCCTTATTTTATTGACTCGTGTCAAGATTTCAAGAATTCAAAATTCAAACCCTTAATTAAATAAATTGAATAGCATTAATCAATCTAATTAATGTGAGGGTTGACATGCATTTAAAGTGGGGGAGGGGTGAGTTGCAAATTTATGGGGGGTTGCCAACAAAAAGAGGGGTGTTTTGGAAATTTAAGGAGGTGGGGGATCGTGTGGACACCACCTCACAAATATCCTACAAAGTTGTTAGGATTTAGTGGGTCCCACTCAACTGCCATGAATAGGTAATAACTATTTAGATTAGAAATAAAATTGCGGAAATATTTTTATTTCACTCTTTAGTTAACCCAATTATTTAACAACACCTCCTGAGAAAATGAAAATCCAGGAAGGATCTTCTTTAGAAAATACCGGCATTGTGGTTTCATCGTTGCCCTCAAATTTAAATTCTGAGCATCGGATCAAAAGTTAGAAAAACCCACTCGTTCGTTCACTTAACATACCCATGCTAAACTTTGGATAACTATTCTGGGCATACTAGGCCCCGGATTCTGGCGCCGTTAGAAACTGTGTACTTATAGAATTCCAAAGAAAGTTAAGAAAGTATTTCCATTGAAATTTACGGGTCATTACTTGTTTTAATGTAAAATTTCAGATTGTATCTTGTATTCCAAAGCCTCTAATCTATTCAATCAATTGGGATATGATCTCCTATTCATAGTACCAATACAACAATGTATGGTTGTAAATCTGGGCTTTGAGGGTCATGGTCACTATAATTTGTATCTGAAAATCATTAGTAGAATCATTGTAAATAATATTAAAGAAAATAGAGATTATAAAATTATAACTCTATAACTAACATTGAGAATATTCTCAAGGTAACAATGATTTTGATTTTTAGTTTTGTTATAATTTAAGTTTATTACTAATTTTAAAATATCATAAAAAATCAAGTGTATTCCATTTCTTATTAATTATTCCCAGTGGATGGAATGGATACCATATCTATGAATGTATTCGATGTAGGGATTATTATCCAAGGGAAGATAATGATATAAGATATGAACATGAAAATCGAGTAAAAAAACATATAACCATATGGGGAAAAATAACTTAGGTTATTAGAAATAACCATATCCTCATAGAGAATCATAATCCACATCATGGTGTAACAATGTTATAATCCAATGTGTGATAATAACCTCCATTATTTATTGGGGATGTGAAACCATTTATAATACAGAAAAGGATATGTTCCGTGGAGAAGATAATTGACTCTTTAAGATGTAACAAAAGGGAGAATGTGATCACGTATGGTTACTGTTTATCAGAAGATATAGATCCTCTATGGTCATAAATTCAAAACACACAAGAAGAGAATGAAATTACAATTATGAAATGGATCAATTTTAAGGATGGGTTTATGAAAAAATATTTCCTATTGAATAACAAATGGATATTGGGAGACATTGATTGATTATAAAATAATAAGATTATGAAAAAATTTCTATGTATACAGAAGAATTTACAATGTTATGGAGGAATAGCATGGAAGACATATGAAATTCAAGAAGCATAATTGATCATTTCCCCAATGGTATCAAGTTAATTCTACGAAAGACATTAGTCTACAAAACATTATCATCATAAGAAGATATAGTATCATGTTCCATCAAGATATAAATTTTTTTCCAATCATCAAGGATTCAATGCTAATAAAGATTAGAGGTTGGAAGATGATTAGTCATTAAAAATAAGATAATGAATAAGGGAATAAGGGAATATTTTAATTTAAAAAAAGAAAAAAATGTGGGAAAAACATCATGGAACATTTGTATTGGGAAACAAAGTCTGTTGAATGTTTGTAGAAATAGGATTCTAGGACCATGATTGTAATGGAAAGAAATACGACAGTAATGTGAAATGATTCATTTTTAAGGAGATTGGGAACTATGCACATGAGCATTCTTGATGTCAAAATAGAACATTCCGTAGATAAAGTGAAAGAATAAAGGCTATGCTTACATACTGACAAAAAATAGAAAAATTCCCGAATTATGTATTTCCATTTACTTTTACATTCTACTCTAATTTAGATATTGACTTATTTGAAATTGTGTAATCACAATATTCAATATCTTCCCTATTTTTTATAAACATTAGATATTTCAAATTACCCTTAACAAGGGTGTTGTCAGTCAAAATTCAGAGAGAAAACTATACTAAAATGAATATATATCGAGAAGTTACTATAATGATATATAAAAAAGTTCAAATTTCTTATTTTATTACAATACATATGGTCTATTTTGATATATTTCATGGTACAAACTGGATTTCAAAATATAATGAAAAACATTGTTTCAATGAGAAGGTAATTATTATTCCTGAAGAAGATATGAAATTTATTATCTTTAAAGGTGAGACTTCATCATCTGAGTAATATTTTGATCCACCTGTAGTAGCTCTACTAATCTGGATTCATTGAGAAGAAGATCACATAAAACCTACTGATGAAATAGGTGACTTTTATATCGAGTATTTAGCCACTGTAAATAAATATATTTATTCACTTTAAGGGGATTTAGTTTGAAAACCAATGGAGTAAGAAGATGAGTTTTTAAATGATTTAATCCATAATAAAAGATCTATATAAATGAATCCATATTGAATGACCACAATGGAGATAATGGAGTTGAATGAAAAATGATGAGTAATTGAATAATAAGGGATTTATATTCCTCAGTGTTTCATGTAGGTCACCTCTTATTCTTTTTTCAAAAAGAGGCATAAATTTATTAGCATGTACATTGACTATATGGAGATAATTGTTATTATTTAAAAGAATAAGTTCACACTACCTTTAATTGATGATTTATTTAACCAACTTCATGGAAATAAATATCTTTTATTGATTGATCTTTATTTAGGATTTCAAAAATTAACTATAATGAAGTAAGACATTCAGATGGATTTTGTTGAACAATGTATAGACATTAGGAAATTATAGTAATTAAATTCAGACTGATAAATGAACCCTCTATTTTTATGGATATAATGAACAAAATAGTAAAGGAATATAAAGATAATTTTTTCT
Source organism: Viscum album (assembly GCA_963277665.1). NCBI lineage: Eukaryota > Viridiplantae > Streptophyta > Magnoliopsida > Santalales > Viscaceae > Viscum > Viscum album. Next base: position 2,095,554,281 of record OY728152.1, read on the forward strand.
GGTATTTATTATTTATATGTTGGTGTACTTAAAAATATATGAGGATATAGGGAACCAGTTCTGGATTGTTCTAGAAACTATTAGAAGAATTGAATAATATTTTAATTTTAGAATATATTAATTATGGATTCAAAACATTTCTTTTCATGTCCATATTATCTCCATGTATAGAATATCGGTTGATCTTGTAAAGATAAAGGATATCCATTAATGGCCTATACTATAAAACATATCTAATGTATGTAGCATCATTAGATTATATGGTTTTTATCCCAGCTTCTTTTATAGTTTTTGATGATTATAAAATATATTAACAAATATTACTCATAATGGGGTTATTTTTATTTAAAAAAATTTGTGTGAGGATTGATTTGAATAATTAATGATTAAATTGATGAAGTGTACGATATTTACTCTACCATCGTGATATAGATATTTTTTATTTAAATTGATTAATAGATGAAAGTAATTTTTTGTGTCCTTTTTAAAAATGATAGAGTTATTTTCTACCCATTATGGAAGTTAAAAAATCAAGAATATAATTATCTAAATCATGATCGATAGTAAGTAGCTATAATATTTTCTATAAATATCCTCATACAAAATCTCAACTATGAAAGATGTGATATATAGAAAGATCAGAAGAGTTCTAAATATATATTCTCATAAAAAGAAATAAACATGAGACATAGGAGAGGGCTCAATCTACTTTTGTATTATGATTTTTCAATACAATACCACCTAGGGAAGGAAAATAAGGAATAAGATGCATTGAGTAAGAAAAATCATAGAGTTCTATTTAAAAATAGCATCATTAGGGATCTTGTATACATTGACATAGTAAATATGGATACGTTAAACACTATTGAAGGTAAAACATTAATAATTTTCCAAATGGTTTCAAATAAATCATTATTAGAAATTTCAAAAGAAATTAATTATGTGAATAAGGGGAAACTGGAAGACATCGTATATGAAGATATAATTTTTAATTCCCAGATGCATGTTGCTATTCCCGTTATACCCAGTGTAAAAAAGGGATTTATTAGATGACGGTCATAGCTCAAATTTCTCTATACAATATGGAAGAAGAAATATATATAGAGATTTGATGGAATATTTTTTGATGGATTATCTGAAGAATTAATTTGGTGATTATGTATCATGATGTTTAGTTTTTGAATAGGTTAAGGCTACAAGACAACATCCTAGAAGAGTCTTTTAACCTATACCTCGTCCTACATGGTTCTATGATAATATTTATAGATATTTTACTACTATATTACCAAATACTCAATGAAATTATGATACTATATGTGTAATTGTTGATCGACTTACCAAATATTCACATTTTATTGCTAAAATGAAATATTTTACACCATATAGACTAACATGAATATATATTAATAAAGTTTTATTAATTATTGGATAGATTATTTTAATTATGTCTAATCATGATTTATGTTTTACATTGAAATTTATGTAAATAATTATTAAATATTTCGATGATGATCACCATTTCCATACAGATTATCACCCTCTAATCAATGGACAACATGAATGGATGATCCAAGAAATATAATACATGCGAAGATCATTATCAGTAATCATTAAAGGTATGTGGGATTGGTATTTAATAGTGGTAAAATTTTACTATAATAATAGTTTCCATTAAAGTATTAAAATGGCGCCATATGAACTGTTGTTTAGATATAGATGATGTACATGATCTTGATGCCTCGAAGTTAGAGAAATGTAGCTTGTATACCTAGAACACGTGGAGGATACAATAGAAAAGGTAAATAATTTTATAATAAAAATAAAATAATATCAACGTAGGAAAATATCTATGATGATTACAATAGTAAGAATTTGTATTATCTAGTTGGAGATCATGTATTATTGAAGGTATGCCCATGGAAGGGTGTTATATGATTTGTAAATAAAGAGAATCTAAACCTCATGTACATTGTTTCTTTTGAGAATCTAGAAGGAATTAAAGTTGTATCATACCACTGAACAATTCCACCATGTCTCCCAAAAATCCATGATGTGTTCCAAATCTCTTTACTAAAGACATACATGACAGACTAAATTCATGTTATCACTTCTGACAGAGAAGAATTGGAACCTGATTTGTCTTATTAGGATTATTCTAGTATTATTTAGAATATTGGAGAACATGTATGGGGAATCAGATCACATGAATGGTAAATGTAAATTGTAAAATAATAATATTTAAGAGTCATCATGAAAAATAGTGGAAAAAATAATCACCGGTTTCCTAAACATTTTTTTGAGGTGGGAAATTTTAAATTTTGATGATTGAATTTTTGAAGGAGGTGATAATGTGACCCCCGACTAATTTATTGTGGGAGTCTTTTAAACATGACATCTATTATATCATAGGTTTCATAAGAACCATTTTTAAAACCATAATATAATATAGAATATTAAAAATAACATTGGAATATTAATGATACAATTTGGAATATGAATCCACCCAATAGAATGGTAACATCACCTATAAATGTAGAAATAAAATTTTTGTATCTTATAAATGAATATATATTATATTTATTACCAAGTATAAGTAAATAAATCATTTAATAATGATTAATTATTTTTTCATTATTTTTGTGAAATGAAAATATTTATGTAAAATTTTATAATTTATATAATGAATAAAAAGAAAATTTATTTTCACAAAATAGTTCATAAACAAATATTTTGTTTTCTTATTATTATAAGATTATTTTATGAGATGTTAGTGAATTTTTTAATGATTAATAAATTATTTATAATTTTAAATTCATTATTTTTTTAGGAAATGATTATTTAAATTAAAAACCAAATTACTGTTATATATAGAATTATTTTCTTGAAATAGATATATTTTTGAAATATACACATCGAAAAATTGTTATTGTGAATTTTTGAATTTTTCAATAATTGTTGAATTTTTTATGAAAAATGAAATATATTAATTTGCATTATTCTACATTATTAATAAATAAATAAGTTATTGAGTCATTTCTAATGTGTGTATGAGGTATGTACCCACCATATCATAATCACATGCTGTGGTTAATTTATTTTGTCATGGGAATCATCACTATAGATACTCTAGAGACAAATAATAAAACATGAATAAAATTATTAGAAATATCCCCATCATACACTTTAAATAAATCCTCTCACCACCTATTACCCTCACAGCTTCTATAACATGGGTACATTTTATTTTCTATCCAATTCTTCTTCCAATAATCTTCCCAATGTTTTAGTATTTTTGGCTTAAACAAAAGTACTTTTAGAGGTTACTAAATGTAGATCTCAAGGAGACGACTACCGAGAAGTAAAACCCTCATCCATTCCCTTTTAATTTAATTTTATTTTAATATCCTCAAATACACATTCAAAAATAAAAGGATAAATTTAGCATCATATATATACTATATGTTTATTATGTTATTTTTGTAATGACTTGAAATTTTGAATAAATCATAATTCCTAATTTTGTGTGTTATTTTATTTTTATAATCAACAAAACATTTTCATTTGATAACATGAGTATATTTAAATTAATACTATTGGGTTTCTACTGTTATATGACCATTTGAAACTAAAAGTATCAATTATTATCTCTAAATACAAGTGATCTTGGTTAATTAATATAGAAAGAAGATTTGATGGCCTCATCTAGTAGTCTTGGGAAAATCGAAGCCCATCTAATGGAACATGGGAAAGAGGTGGCTCCATTTGGCTTTTCTCTAGACCAACCCCAAGCCGAAATTTATTGTGTGAAGCTAGAATGGAATCGCCTTCGCGAGAAGTTCAAACTGAGAGAAATTAATACTCATGCAATGTTTTCTAAGCCGCCCCCAGATTCTATCACCCTAGCACACCATACTCTTAGGTCCTATGCTGGTGTTATAAGGGGTTATGTAACCAGATGGTAACTACCTTGTATAATACTTTGATTTAAATAAAAATCGGGATTTCTTCTTATGATGAAGTTTTTGAATTTTCAAATGTTTGGATAAATGTAGGATATATTATATTGATGAATTCTTGAGAAAGGATATTTTAAAAATGTTTATGTAAACCTTAAATAATTAAAAATGTGTAATTATTTTCCAAAAATGGTCTTCTACAATTATGTTCAATATGAAATGTAGAGTCTAATAGGATCAAAGTAATTTTTGAGGAATAGTAAATTATGAATAGTGATTTTATGCTTAGGATTAGTAATGTGACCAAATGAATTCGTAATATTACTTAAATAAAATATTAATATAATTTAGGCACCTTGATTAAGTAATTTGATTCAATAAAATGGTTAAATAACATTTTCATAAATTATTAGTCAAGTATTAGTTTCATCATGTGAATAGTGTTTTTTATTTAAAAATTAAATTTAAAATATTTAGAAAATTATTTTTATAAAATGAACATTATTTTTGAACTCAGAGAACTAATATTATGTTAAGGAAATTTTTGGGGATTTCTCTAAAAAAATAAAATTTCGTTGAATAGTGCTTTTATTGAAAAATTAAATAAAAAATATTTATAAATTTATTTTAATGAAATGGTGTTAATTTTTGAAATTAGAGCATCGATATTTGGTTAAGGTGAAATTTTGAGATTTTTCTGAGAAAGATGATTTTTCGATGAATAGTGAAAATATAGTTTTTAAGTTACGAGTGTTTAATGACATCATAACTGTATCATGATGATGTGATGAGATATTTTAAGGGATTTCCAACTAGAGGGGATGATTTATTGTATTTGGGGTCCCATGGAAAAACACCATGGGTAAGCCCATGGTTTTTCCAGTACCACCAATGAGGTGTCCCTTGGCCCTTAATGCCTTGTCCCGTCACTTTCCCTATAAATACCCACCCTTTCCTCCTTTAGTTTTCAATCCCAACTCTCCCCCAACGAATCTATGGTCTCATTACCTCCTAAATAGTTCTCCCAAGGTTCCCCCAAGCCCTCAAGGTGCCAACCTTCCAGTTTAAAGAGTTACGTTTTAAGGTAAGGGATCCAACCTCTCTCATTCTTTTCAAATACTATCTTTTAAGTCATTTCTTTTATGCTCCATGTTCTTATGTTGGAGGATGTTATTTTATATTACTCATACATCACTTTTCATTTTCATATTATGAGATATCCTATATTACTCTCATCATTTCGTTTTATGAATGTTTATGTGATGCCATTAGGCTGCCTGAATTTTTGTAACGAATTATTTCACCCTTCTCATTTTCACATTCTAATTTCTTGTCAAGCCTTTCAAGTACCTTTTTATGTTTGGGTATGATATCTATATCTATCATACTATTATTTTATTTTCATATGATGAGAGACCCTATTTGATCTCATCAATTCATTTTTTTGATGTTTAAGTGAAGCCGTTAGGCTGCTGAATTTTAAGGGATTCTTTCACCCTTCTCATTTTCAAGTTCTATTTTCTTGTCAAGGCTTTCAAGTTCCTTTTTATTATGTTGGGGTATGATCTCTAGATATATCATACTGATATTTTATGTTCATATGATGAGAGACCCTATTTGATCTCGTCAATTCATTTTTTTGAAGTTTAAGTGACGCTGTTAGGCAGTTGAATTTTTAAGGGATTCTTTCACCCTTCTCATTTTCAAGTTCTATTTTCTTATCAAGTATTTCAAGTTCCTTTTTATTTTGGGGTATGATGTCTATATCTATCATACTGATCTTTTATTTTCATATGATATGATACTCTATTGGATCTCATGAATTCAATTTTTTTGATGTTTATGTAACGCCGTTAGGCTGCCGAATTTTCAAAAGAGAAATCTTATTTTTGTCTTCCTTTCATCTTCTTCATTTCATATGTTATATCATTAAAATTTAATTACATTTTTCCTGAATCATTTATATTCTGTCCCTTTTCTATTTTATAGATCATTAATGAGTGTGTTACCCATGTCCCCTTTCTTTTCAATGTTTTCTAAAACCCTACAACATAGGCGCTATGCTGCTGAATTTCCATCTCAAAATGTCTCTCCCTTTTCCTCAAATTCTTTTATGTTATGAAGGGACTACTCAAAGAACATTATTCTAAAGGGGTATTCACATATATACCAAAATTTTATATTTTTAATTCTAGGATTTACATATATGAGACCCGATTTCATTTTCCATGGGTTTAAAGTGACATGAAGATCATGTCTTTAAAGCAGTTTTTAAAATGTTATGATTATGAAATGAAACCCATTTCTTTTATGCAATATGGGTTATTTATGAAATTTTTAATGACTATATATGTGTCTCACATGATAACAAAAAACAATTTAAGGGTTCACCCTGATAGTGCTCTAATGTATAGGGTGAAGACTTAATCTCTAGAGATTATCATTTTTAAAGATATCTTGGTGAATAACCATGGTAATTTTTAATGAAACCTAGGGGATAAACCTTGGTGAAATAGAAATTATTGTCTATGTTAAATGTTTTAGCCACATTTTCAAGTAATGAAATACATTATTTTTATTATGATATCCCTCATGATTTCTTTGTCATGCCTTAATGTTATTTTTCATGACTTTATTGATGTATCTAAAGTTCAAATGTTAAATGATTCCCTTGATTCCCTTATTGGACCTTCTTCTCACCCTTTATTTTGATGCATGTCTCCAGGTTATGAGATGTAGTAATGAACCTAGGATGAACATAAGGAGAAGCCTTTCAATTGTTTATGTACAATGTTTTATGTTTTCATGTTTTTGAGTTCCTGGTTTCCAAGACACTAAACCTTAAAGATACTCTGTTTTGTATAATGTAATGAATTTTTATGTCATAAAAAGGTGGGATGCTATAGTTGGTATCAAAGGGAGGTTTAGTTATTTGTGAAAATTAGGATATGAAAACTATAGTAATAACCCTATAGAAATGTTTAAATATAGGAAATCTTCCAGGTATTTTGGTGAGTATTGAGTAAGGGATTTCCAAGAAAATACATCCCTGTCTGGATACGAGAAGGTAGAGGGGGCTCTGGCATAGATGTACATAGGGGTAAAACCTGAATACACCACATTGAGTTAGACTCAAACAAGAACTAGTACATGAAAATAAGCCTTGCTGCACTCTTGGTTACGACACTCCCAGGGGATATGCTTTGGTAAATTCATAAGCTCTGTATGAACTATTATTAAATGAATAAAGATAAAATAAAATAATGATTCACATAAGAATACATGATCATGGATAACCTATATTGGAACCTAGGGGATCACATGATAGGGTATACTTTTCTTCTACAAGTTTATCCTTCTATGATTTAAGTTTCCTTTTCATGATTATTGGCTATGTATTTAACCCCCCTAATTATACTTTCTTTTCTTAGTTAATAGAGGGAAATGGAAGAACATGTCCCAACCACCGATATGATAGGAAATGTGACAATTTCCCTATTAATATGACAGAGGTGACGAGATATCAAGTTGAACATATTGTGATTATGCCAAACCAGCTATCAAAAATCACAAATAATTATTGGTACCTAGTTGAATGCCCAAATTCATCAAGGAAGAAGAAAAGGAATTCTCAATGATGTTCATCTAATAATGTTGATGTGGGAAAGAAGATCCAATTTATGTTTTGCAAAGAATGTGGAAAGAGGCACTAAGGGGAATGTCACAAAGGAACTTGGAGTTTTTTTATGTGTGGTTTGATAAAGCATAAAGTATCTAATTTCATTAAAAAAATAGATAATGTGATGAATAGAGATAAGGTTTGATCTAATGTACCTTATACTTTTGAATGTCATAAATGTGGAGAAGTTACACATTATCAAAGGCAATGCTCTCTTGGAAGGGATGAGAAGCATGATGAGCATCAACAATCTTCAAGGACAAGGGAACAATGCAAGTCCTATACTGAGATGGATCTTGATGACTAATGTACCTGTTACTTCTTCTCTATAATTGTCTATGTGAGGTTGTCTTTTGGTTCATGCCCTATTAGCTTATCTTTAATGTTTTCTAGGAACATCGAGTCACTACCTAAGATGGTTTTATATAATTATGGAAAACCTCTATTGTTATGTACCACATGTTGATGTTGTGAAGTTGTTCTTATTGATAAAAATGATGATTATGGGATCAAAAGATGATTATTATTTTGGACGACGTTCACTATATTGGGAACCCTATATGATCGAGTTAAATAGATTACTACGGTATTTTCTTTGAGGAATATAGGTAGACTTATATTTTGAATAATCGATGAATTTAAGGTGAACATATTCTAATATAGGTTACTTATAGGAATGATTAGCCTATCTTGTGGAAAATATGTCTAGGTTAGCTAGTTTTGATATAAGATAATAGGAGTGGTTGATGTTTTTTGGAGATGAATGATGATGTTTATTTTGGAAGACTATGTTATCAAATCCTTCTTGTATTTGGGTTTCAATCTTATTTTGGTTAATTTTGAGGAATTTTAAGGACAATTATTTATGGAATGGGCTATGATAATATTTGGGTAGTACCGTGGAATTTTGAAGACATAAAAGTAGTTTCCCTTCCTATTAGGTTCTTTATTTTGGAAGATTTGTTTTATCACACCCTTTCTGTTTTTGGGATAATGTTTAAAGATAGAATAAATAGATAGTTATTATTTTGTGGATTATGTGATTCTATAGAAGATGATTCTTGTGCTTTAATGAGACCAATTAGTTTTGAATTCTCATCATTTAGAAAAAAGATTAGTCTTGGTAGAATCATATTAAAGGATGAAACTCTACTTTAAGGTAAGTATATTTCCTTGTTTTCTTATTCTATGTTGTAAATAAATTCATAAAAGCACCGTAAAACAAAAATGTTGTTGGTTTATATTTCCTACTGGGTAATCAAATACTGTTTAACCCATCATATGATTGTGATTTTATTATTGTTAACTTTCTCCTAATCATGTTTTCTATCACTCTCCCTCAAAACATGACCCTTTGTTTTTTCTTCCATGTCTATGTTTTCCTACATGGAATCCTAGTATGGTTTAACTTGTGTGACCTTTGTACTTCCCTTTCATTCTTTATAAGTAATAGTTTTACTGACTCCTTTTATGATGTGGGAATTTCAATGAAATTTCCAAGACCAATTTTAAAATTTGAGATGACATAATTTCATAAGGGGAAAAGGTTGTAACGACCCAAAATTTTGAATAAATCTTAATTCCTAATTTTGTGTGTTATTTTATTTTTATACTCAACAAAATTTTTTCATTTGATAACATGAGTATAATTAAACTGAGATTGTTGGGTATCAATTGTTATATGACCATTGGTCAATAGCACCATTTGAAACTAAACGTTTCGATTGTTATCTCTAAATACAAGTGATCTTGGTTAATTAATATAGAAAGAAGATTGGATAGCCTCATCCAGTAGTCTCAGGCCAATCGAAGCCCATATAAAGGATCTTGGGAAGGAGGTAGGACCATGGTGATTTTCTCTGGACCAAAACAAAGCTGAACTTCATCGTGTGATTTTAAAATGGAATCTACTTCATGAGAAGTTCAAAATGATAGAAATTACTACTCGTGCCATTTTGGCCGAGCTGCCCCAAGATTCTATCACCCTAACACACCTTACTGTTAGGTCATATGCTTGACTTATAAGGGGTTATGTAACGAGACCGTAACTGCCTTGTGTAATACTTTGATTTAAATAAAAATTGTGATTTCTTCTTATGATGACGTTTTTGAATTTTCAAATGTTTCGGATAAATGTAGGATGTATATTATTGATGAATTTTTAGAGAAATGATATTTTAAAAATGTTTATATAAACCATAAATAATTAAAAATTTGTAATGATTTTTAAAAAATGGTCTTCTACAATTATGTTCAGTACGAAATTTAGAGACTAATAAGATCAAGATAATTTTTGATGAATAGTAAATGATGAATAGTGATTTTACACTTAGGATTAGTAATGTGACCAAATGGATTAGTAATCTCACTTAAAGAAAGTATAAATATAATTTAGACACCATATTTAAGTAATTTGATTCAATAAAATGGTTAAATAATGGTTTCATAAATTTTTAGAGAAGTATTAGTTTTTTAGGTGAATAGTGTTTTTAAAATAAAAATTAAACTATAAATATTTAGAAAATTATTTTTATAAAATGGAATTTATTTTTGAACTCATTGCATCGATATTACGTTAAGGTAATTTTTGGGGATTTTTCTAAAAAAATGAATTTTCAGTGAATAGTGTTTTTATGTAAAAATTGAATCAAAAATATTTAGAAAAATAATTTTATAAAATTTAGTTCATTTTTGAAATTAGTGAATCAATATTTAGTAGTGGTGAAAATTTGAGATTTTTTGGAAAAAGTTGAATTTTCGATGAATAGTGAAAATAAAAATTTTAAGTTACAGGTGTTTAATGACGTCATAATTGCATCATGATGATGTGATGACATATTTTAAGGGATGCCAGACTAAAAGGGATTCATTATTGTATGAGGGGTCCCATGTGTCCAAAACCATTGGCAAATACAATGGGAAAGCCCATGGTTTTGCCAATAACACCTATGAGGTGTCCCTTGGACATTAATGCCTTGTCCTCTCACTTTCCCTATAAATAACCACCCTTTCCTCCTTTAGTATTCATGCAAAACTCTCCCCCAATGAAGATCTTCTATCATTACCTTCCCAAAGAGTCCTCCCATGATTTCCCCAAGCCTTCAAGGTCCCATCCTTCAAGTTTTAAGAGTTATGTTTTAATGTAAGGGATCCAGCCACTCTCTTTCTTTTCAAATACTCTCTTTTAAGTCATTTCTTTAATTATCCATGTTCTTATGTTAATGGATGATATTTTTTATTCCACTTACTTCCCTTTTCATTTTTATATGATGATATATCCTATCTTACTCTCATCATTTCGTTTTATGAATGTTTAAGTGGCGTCGTTAGGCTACCAATATTTTTGTAACAGATTCTTTCACCCTTCTCATTTTCATGTTCAATTTTCTTATAAAGATATTCAAGTTCCTTTTTATGTTTGGGTATGATATCTATATCTATCATACTGATCTTTTATGTTCATTTTATTAGAGACCCTATTTGATCTCGTCAATTCTTTTTTTTAATTTTAAGTGACGCCGTTGGGCTGCTAAATTTTTAAGGGATTCTTTAACCTTTCTCATTTTCAAGTTCTATTTTCTTGTCATGTCTTTTAAGTTCCTTTTTATTATGTTGGGGTATAATCTCTATATCTATCATACTATTGATTTATGTTCACATGATTAGATACCCTATTTGATATCGTCAATTCATTTTTCTGATGTTTAAGTAATGCTGTTAGGGTGCTGAATTTTTAAGAGATTCTTTCACCCTTCTCATTTTCAAGTTCTATTTTCTTTCCAAGTAATTCAAGTTCATTTTTATGTGGGGGTATTATATCTATAACTATCATACTGATATTTTATGTTCATATGATGAGATACCCTCTTTGATCTCATCAATTCATTTTTTTTGAAGTTTAAGTGACGTCGTTAGGCTGCCAAATTTTCAGAAGAGAAATCTTATTTTTGTCTTCCACTACTATAAATAAGGCCATTAGCGACCGCCATTGGCGGTCGCTAAAGGGCTTTAGCGGCCGCGCAGCGACCGCCATTGGCGGTCGCTATTCTAAAAAAAAATATTTAAATTTTTTTTTATTGAATTGAATATAAATATAAATATAAATATAAATATAATATATTTTAAATGTTTTAATATATATTTAATATATATTTAATATATATATAATATCAAATCATTGTGCTATAATATATATATACTATTAAATACAATATTTTAAATACAAATCATTGTGCTATAATATATATATACTATTAAATACAATATTTTAAATACAAATCATTGTGCTATAAATATATATATATATATACTATTAAATACAATATTTTAAATATATATATATATATATAATATATTTTAAATGTTTTAATATATATTTAATATATATTTAATATATATATAATATCAAATCATTGTGCTATAATAATTTAAAAACTTCGATTCAAGAAATAATCTCATTTCAGGTCGTTCGGAGCACGTTTGCTCCGAATCGGACCGTCGTACGCCGTTTTGGTGTTTAACGGCGCCGGAAACGCGTTTCCGGCCGCCGCGGTCACACGGCACCTCCGAATGAGGTGCTGTCTGGCCGAACATTTCACAATTGACACCCCGGATGTTGTCCTACGGATTCGTGGCATTCGGAGGTCGTTCGGGTGGTTTTGACCCCCCAACGCGCCATTTCAGCGCGCGCCGCGCTGCTGAAAACGACACAATCGGACATGCCGCGCGCACCGCACGTCCGATGGACGTGCGGCCTCCTCCTGCATCTCAGGAATAATATTCCTATCGTTCCCGTGCGGTTTCAGGTCGTTCGGAGCACGTTTGCTCCGAATCGGACCGCCGCACGCCGTTTTGGTGTTTAACGGCGCCGGAAACGCGTTTCCGGCCGCCGCGGTCACACGGCACCTCCGAATGAGGTGCCGTCTGGCCGACCATTTCACAATTGACGCCCCGGATGTTGTCCTACGGTTTCGTGGCATTCGAAGGTCGTTCGGGTGGTTTTGACCCCCCAACGTGCCATTTCAGCGCGCACCGCGCTGCTGAAAACGACACAATCGGACGTGCTGCGCGCACCGCACGTCCGATGAACGTGCGGCCTCCTCCTGCATCTCAGGAATAATATTCCTATCGTTCCCGTGCGGTTTCAGGTCGTTCGGAGCACGATTGCTCCGAATCGGACCGCCGCACGCCGTTTTGATGTTTAACGGCGCCAGAAACGTGTTTTCGGCCGCCGCGGTCACACGGCACCTCCGAATGAGGTGCCGTCTGGCCGACCATTTCACAATTGACGCCCCTGATGTTGTCGTACGGTTTCGTGGCATTCGGAGGTCGTTCGGGTGGTTTTGAACCCCAACGCGCCATTTCAGCGCGCGTCGCGCTGCTGAAAACGACACAATCAGACGTGCCGCGCGCACCGCACGTCTGATGGACGTGCGGCCTCCTCCTGTATCTCAGGAATAATATTCCTATCGTTCCCGTGCAGTTTCAGGTCGTTCGGAGCACGCTTGCTCCGAATCGGACCGCCGCACGCCGTTTTGGTGTTTAACGGCGCCGGAAACGCGTTTCCGGCCGCCGCGGTCACACGGCACCTCCGAATGAGGTGCCGTCTGGCCGACCATTTCACAATTGACGCCCCGGATGTTGTCCTACGGTTTCGTGGCATTCGGAGGTCGTTCGGGTGGTTTTGACCCCCCAACGCGCCATTTCAGCGCGCGCCGCGCTGCTGAAAACGACACAATCGGACGTGCCGTGCGCACCGCACGTCCGATGGTCGTGCGGCCTCCTCCTGCATCTCAGGAATAATATTCATATCGTTCCCGTGCGTTTTCAGGTCATTCGGAGCACGTTTCCTCCGAATCGGACCGTCGCACGCCGTTTTGGTGTTTAACGGTGCCGGAAACGCGTTTCCGGCCGCCGCGGTCACACGACACCTCCGAATGAGGTGCCGTCTAGCCGACCATTTCACAATTGACGCCCCGGATGTTGTCGTACGGTTTCGTGGCATTCGGAGGTCGTTCGGGTGGTTTTGACCCCCAACGCGCCATTTCAGCGCGCGGCGCGCTGCTGAAAACGACACAATCGGACGTGCCGCGCGCACCGCACGTCCGATGGACGTGCGGCCTACTCCTGAATCTCAGGAATAATATTCCTATCGTTTTCGTGCGGTTTTAGGTCGTTCGGAGCACGTCTTCTCCGAATCGGACCGCCGCACGCCGTTTTGGTGTTTAACGACGCCGGAAACGCGTTTCCGGCCGCCGCGGTCACACGGCACCTCCGAATGAGGTTCCGTCTGGCCGACCATTTCACAATTGACGCCCCGGATTTTTTCGTACGGTTTCGTGGCATTCGGAGGTCGTTCGGGTGGTTTTGACCCCCCAACGCGCCATTTTAGCGCGCGCCGCGCTGCTGAAAACGACACAATCGGACGTGCCGCGCGCACCGCACGTCCGATGGACGTGCGGCCTCCTCCTGCATCTCAGGAATAATATTCTTATCGTTCCCATGCGGTTTCAGGTCGTTCGGAGCACGTTTGCTCCGAATCGGAGCACGTTTGCTCCGAATCGGACCGCCGCACGCCGTTTTGGTGTTTAACGGCACCGGAAACGCGTTTCCGGCCGCCGCGGTCACACGGCACCTCCGAATGAGGTGCCGTCTGGCCGACCATTTCACAATTGATGCCCCGGATGTTGTCGTACGGTTTCGTGGCATTCGGAGGTCGTTTGGGTGGTTTTGAACCCCCAACGCGCCATTTCAGCGCGCGCCGTGCTGCTGAGAACGACACAATCGGACATGCCGCGCGCACCGCACGTCCGATTGTCGTGCGGCCTCCTCCTGCATCTCAGGAATATTATTCCTATCGTTCCCGTGCGGTTTCAGGTCGTTCGGAGCACGTTTGCTTCGAATCGGACCGCCGCACGCCGTTTTGGTGTTTAACGGCGCCGGAAAGGCGTTTCCGGCCGCCGCGGTCACACGGCACCTCCGAATGAGGTGCCGTCTGGCCGACCATTTCACAATTGACGCCCCGGATGTTGTCGTACGGTTTCGTGGCATTCGGAGGTCGTTCGGGTGGTTTTGACCCCCCAACGCGCCATTTCAGCGCGCGCCGCGCTGCTGAAAACGACACAATCGGACGTGCCGCGCGCACCGCAAGTCCGATGGACGTGCGGCCTCCTCCTGCATCTCAGGAATAATATTCCTATAGTTCCCGTGCGGTTTCAGGTCGTTCGGAGCACGTTTTCTCCGAATCGGACCGCCGCACGCCGTTTTGGTGTTTAACGGCGCCGGAAACGCGTTTCCGGCCGCCGCGGTCACACCGCACCTCCGAATGAGGTGCCGTCTGGCCGACCATTTCACAATTCACGCCCCGGATGTTGTCGTACGGTTTCGTGGCATTCGGAGGTCGTTCGGGTGGTTTTGACCCCCCAACGCGCCATTTCAGCGCGCGTCGCGCTGCTGAAAACGACACAATCGGACGTGCCGCGCGCACCGCACGTCCGATGGACGTGCGGCCTCCTCCTGCATCTCAGGAATAATATTTCTATCGTTCCCGTGCAGTTTCAGGTCGTTCGGAGCACGTTTTCTCCGAATCGGACCGCCGCACGCCGTTTTGGTGTTTAACGGCGCCGGAAACGCGTTTCCGGCCGCCGCGGTCACACGGCACATCCGAATGAGGTGCCGTCTGGCCGACCATTTTACAATTGACGCCCCGGATGTTGTCCTACGGTTTCGTGGCATTCGGAGGTCGTTCGGGTGGTTTTGACCCCCCAACGCGCCATTTCAGCGCGCGCCGCGCTGCTGAAAACGACACAATCGGACGTGCCGCACGCACCACACGTCCGATGGTCGTGCGGCCTCCTCCTGCATTTCAGGAATAATATTCCTATCGTTCCCGTGCGGTTCCAGGTTGTTCGGAGCACGTTTGCTCCGAATCGGACAGCCGCACGCCGTTTTGGTGTTTAACGGCGCCGGAAACGCGTTTCCGGCCGCCGCGGTCACACGGCACCTCCGAATGAGGTGCCGTCTGGCCGACCATTTCACAATTGACGCCCCGGATGTTTTCGTACGGTTTCGTGGCATTCGGAGGTCGTTCGGGTGGTTTTGACCCCTTAACGCGCCATTTCAGCGCGCGCCGCGCTGCTGAAAACGACACAATCGGACGTTCCGCACGCACCGCACGTCCGATGGATGTGAGGCCTCCTCCTGCATCTCAGGAATAATATTCCTATCGTTCCCGTGCGGTTTCAGGTCGTTCGGAGCACGTTTGCTCCGAATCGGAACGCCGCACGCCGTTTTGGTGTTTAACGGCGCCGGAAACGCGTTTCCGGCCGCTGCGGTCACACGGCACCTCCGAATGAGGTGCCGTCTGGCCGACCATTTCACAATTGACGCCCCGGATGTTTTCGTACGGTTTCGTGGCATTCGGAGGTCGTTCGGGTGGTTTTGACCCCCCAACGCGCCATTTCAGCGCGCGCCGCGCTGCTGAAAACGACCCAATCGGACGTGCCGCGCGCACCGCACGTCCGATGGACGTGCGGCCTCCTCCTGCATCTCAGGAATAAAATTCCTATCATTCCCGTGCGGTTTCAGGTCGTTTGGAGCACGTTTGCTCCGAATCGGACCGCCGCACGCCGTTTTGGTGTTTTACGGCGCCGGAAACGCGTTTCCGGCCGCCGCGGTCACACGGCACCTCCGAATGAGGTGCCATCTGGCCGACCATTTCACAATTGACGCCCCGGATGTTGTCGTACGGTTTCGTGGCATTCGGAGGTCGTTCGGGTGGTTTTGACCCCCCAACGCGCCATTTCAGCGCGCGCCGCGCTGCTGAAAACGACACAATCGGACGTGCCGCGCGCACCGCACGTCCGATGGTCGTGCGGCCTCCTCCTGCATCTCAGGAATAATATTCCTATCGTTCCCGTGCGATTTCAGGTCGTTTGGAGCACGTTTGCTCCGAATCGAACCGCCGCACGCCGTTTTGGTGTTTAACGGCGCCGGAAACGCATTTCCGGCCGCCGCGGTCACACGGCACCTCCTAATGAGGTTCCGTCTGGCCGACCATTTCACAATTAACGCCCCGGATGTTGTCGTACGGTTTCGTGGCATTCGGAGGTCGTTCGGGTGGTTTTGACCCCCCAACGCGCCATTTCAGCGCGCGCCGCGCTGCTGAAAACGACACAATCGGACGTGCCGCGCGCACCGCACGTCCGATGGACGTGCGGCCTCCTCCTGCATCTCAGGAATAATATTCCTATCGTTCCCGTGCGGTTTCAAGTCGTTCGGAGCACGTTTGCTCCGAATCGGACCGCCGCACGCCGTTTTGGTGTTTAACGGCGCCGGAAACGCGTTTCCGGCCGCCGCGGTCACACGGCACCTCCAAATGAGGTGCCGTCTGGCCGACCATTTCACAATTGACGCCCCGGATGTTGTCGTACGGTTTCGTGGCATTCAGAGGTCGTTCGGGTGGTTTTGACCCCCCAACGCGCCATTTCAGCGCGCGCCGCGCTGCTGAAAACGACACAATCGGACGTGCCGCGCGCACTGCACGTCCGATGGTCGTGCGGCCTCCTCCTGCATCTCAGGAATAATATTCCTATCGTTACCGTGCGGTTTCAGGTCGTTCGGAGCACGTTTGCTCCGAATCGGACCGCCGCACGCCGTTTTGGTGTTTAACGGCGCCGGAAACGCGTTTCCGGCCGCCGCGGTCACACGGCACCTCCGAATGAGGTGCCGTCTGGCCGACCATTTCAAAATTGACTCCCCGGATGTTGTCATACGGTTTCGTGGCATTCGGAGGTCGTTCGGGTGGTTTTGACCCTCCAACGCGCCATTTCAGCGCGCGCCGCGCTGCTGAAAACGACACAATCGGACGTGCCGCGCGCACCGCACGTCCGATGGTCATGCGGCCTCCTCCTACATCTCAGGAATAATATTCCTATCGTTCCCGTGCGGTTTCACGTCATTTGGAGCACGTTTGTTCCGAATCGGACCGCCGCACGCCGTTTTGGTGTTTGACGGCGCCGGAAACGCGTTTCCGGCCGCCGCGGTCACACGGCACCTCCGAATGAGGTTCCGTCTGGCCGACCATTTCACAATTGACGCCCCGGATGTTGTCGTACGGTTTCGTGGCATTCGGAGGTCGTTCGGGTGGTTTTTACCCCCCCAACGCACCATTTCAGCGCGCGCCGCGCTTCTGAAAACGACACAATCGGACGTGCGGGGGGCTGTACGGGGTGGCGGGGGGCTGTACGGGGGTGGCGGGGGGCTGTACGGGGGTTCGGGGGGCTGTACGAGGGTGCAGGGGGGGGGGGGCTGTACAGGGGTGCGGGGGGCTGTACGGGGGTGGCGGGGGGCTGTACGGGGGTTCGGGGGCCTGTACGGGGGTGTGGGGTGGGGGGGGGGGGGGCTGTACGGGGTTGCGGGGGGCTGTATGGGGGTGGCGGGGGGCTGTACGGGGTGGCGGGGGGCTGTACGGGGGTGGCGGGGGGCTGTACGGGGGTTCGGGGGGCTGTACGGGGGTGCGTGGGGGGCTGTACGGGGGTGCGGGGGGCTGTACGGGGGTGGCGGGGGGTTGTACGGGGGTTCAGGGGGCTGTACGGGGGTGCGGGGGGCTGTATGGGGGTGGTGGGGGCCTGTACGGGGGTGGCGGGGGCAGTACGGGGGTGCGGGGGGTGTACGGGGGTGCGGGGGGGGGCTGTACGGGGGTGCGGGGGGCTGTACGGGGGTGCGGGGGGCTGTACGGGGTGGCGGGGGGCTGTACGGGGGTGGCGGGGGGCTGTACGGGGGTTCGGGGGGCTGTACGGGGGTGCGGGGGGGGGGGGGGGGGCTGTACGGGGGTTCGGGTGGCTGTACGGGGGTGCGGGGGGGGGGGGGTGTACGGGGGTGCAGGGGGCTGTATGGGGGTGGCGGGGGCCTGTACGGGGGTGGCGGGGGGCAGTACGGGGGTACGCAGTGCTCTAACCTCAGCTGTCAATTGCGCATTTGTCTCCTCGGAAGCCTGCAGCCGTGCCTCAAAATCTGACATCTGCTGTGTCATATGACCAACAGCAGGACCGACAACCGCAGCGCGTGACACTACAGAACGAGGAATCCCTGCTCCATAGGTCAGACTATAGCCATGCCCGTCCCGACCAATAATGCGATGAAAGATCTCATCCCGTCGCATGGGAAGCTGTCGTTGGTCCTCTGGAAGATGTTCTAACTCAGCTTCAAATTGATCCTGTGAAATATTTAAATATATATAAATATATATATGTTAATATAAAGATTTATGTAATTATTGGTAAGTACAGACACTTACTATCAATGCTGCAACCTCTGGATCATTGCGATCACGAGTCCTTATCCACACCGACATTTTATCAGTTGCTGCACCTTGCCCTCGCAACTATATATTAAAAGAATATAAACACAAAACCATATTAATTAATAAATTAAAAAGTGAATAATATATAACTCATGTCGGATCTGAGACACGTGACGAGTCCCGAGCCTGTGAGCTGGTCCCTGCAACGCTCGATTCTCCGAATGGCGTGTTGACACCTCCTACATTCAATTCATTCAAATTTCAAACGAATCACATATTCTTGAAAATATATATACAACAAAATAATTAATATACAAACCGCAACACCCTCAGTAGACCAATATGCAACCAAGTCACGCCACTGAGCCGGGAGGACACCTCTCGGGACTTTTTCCAAAATGTCAGGGGCACCCACATTTGGTACCCAGTGGTCCCTCTTCACTTTGCCTTTATAATCTTTCCACAGCTTACGGCATTTGCTCATACACACGGGCCGAAACTCTTCGGGGCATACTTTCAAATTTTGCTATAATGAAAATAATCAAACATATTAGTATTATTTATAAATAGAAAATAAAGTAAAATTATTTTCTTACCTGAACCTCCCTCCATAGACGATCTAATGTGTCCTGAGGGATAGAAGCCCAATCACGCGTGGTCAATGTAAATCGATGTGGGTCACGTATGATATGACCCAGCTGACGAATAAATGTCGGGGCATTCGGTCCCACGGGATGAAATACCTCATCAAATGAAACATCTATCGTCGTGTCAGAATTCCATGCTAATATGCCACGACCAGGGCCTTTCCTGCGAGAGGAAGAAGCAGCCGAGTCTGATCCTGTTGAAAACAATTTTATATATAAATTGACAAATGTTATATATATATATATGTTAATTACATAAATAATATAGATAATGACTGTCAAACATACCTCGACCCTGAGACGTAGATGCCTCAGATGGATGATGTGGATTTTCTGCCTCTTCCCCTGACATGTCTGCAATCATACAAAATATCAGTAATGAGTCCAAAGTGTTTAAAAGATAAATTGGATTGTTCTTAATAAATCAAACTTGTACAACTCTTAATCAAACAAAAAATGGATTGAATTATTAGTTGTGAATGAATTTTAAAAAATCAGAAAGTTAATCAACCTAAATATTTATGACTGAATTAACTTACAAAAGTGAGGATTAAAACTTATAAGGATTTATAAAATGATTAGATAATTTATGATATCCTAGGACATTCTACTGAATAGCGGGAAAACAATTATACCTTTCATTAAGCATGCAAATCGACCGTTTCTCCTTCAACAGCCGCTCTGACCCAATAAATATCTTCTTCACGTTGAACTACGGTATGTTGATCAAGTTGTTGGTAAACAAACGGAACAGTCTCGGGTTCATCTTCTTCAAATAAAAACACTCCTCGCCGAGACATTTTGACAACAACTTGCCAACATGGATCCGAAGGCAAAGTAACGAAGAATACTTGTTCCGCTTGTGATGTCAAGATGAAAGGTTCATTCTCAACTCGTTCATTATTTCTGTATAACATGTTGTTAAAATTCACCAATGAAAACTGATATTGATCGACTTTACATCCACGCACTGGATCAACCCAATAACACTTCAACAATATGTACTTCAAACCGTGTGTGTATACAACTTCAATGATGTCTATCAATTGGCCATAGTAATAACCAGAATCGACAAAGGGACAACCGATTCCACTGTTTTGTGTTGCTCGTTTTTCGTCAACATCTTTAATGCGAAATCGAAAACCATTAGCATCAATAGCTTTATAACGACGAGCGGTTATAGATGGACCCTCAGCCAGTTGGATAAATACTTCAGGTAACGTGGGGTCCCCTAACTCCCTCAGCTTACGAACCTACATAATTTATAAAAATCAATACTGATATATGCAGAAAGAATTAGTTTAATACTTCACTCATAATGAAAATCAATTTATACATACATAATCCTTGAACCAATCATGAAATGCCGCATAATGAGATTGTTGAATTTGCAACTCAGTCGCACGATGCATCTCTTCTTTTATCTCATTAATGTGTTTCCTGCAAATGATTACGCGATGTTTAAAAGATCAACTTATGCAAAGAAAACATGTAAAAGTTATACAAGCACATTGATAAGATACTTACTGCATTAATGGTGCAACTGATGGAGTATTGAACAAGATATATCGATGTGCTTGTATCCACTCGATGTTGTCCACATCAAATGTGGTTCCTTCTCCAACTGGACCATCATGAATCCGAGAGGGCTTATCTAATTTTGTTTCAACATCCGTAAGATATTCTGCACAAAAGGTAGTACACTCGTCCATCAAATAACCATTGGCTATTGATGCCTCTGGACGAGCTCTGTTGCATACAAATCTTTTCAATGTACTCAAATACCGTTCAATAGGATACATCCACCTGAATTGCACTGGACCAGCAGCCATTACTTCATCAGTTAGGTGCACTGTTAAGTGGACCATAACATCGAAAAATGAGGGGGGGAAAAGTTTCTCAAAGTGACAAAGCGTAAGTACAATTCGGTCCTGCAAACTTTTTAAATCACTCATTCATTGATTTCTTAAACAAAGTTGCCTAAAAAAATTACTCATCTCAATCAAGGGCTGAACAACATTGGGGGATAAACAATCACAAATTGCGATTGGAATCAACTGCTGAAGTAATATGTGATTGTCATGACATTTCAACCCTTGCAATGTCTTGCTCGTCAGATTCACACACTTTGAAATATTAGAAGAGTAACCATCAGGCACCTTGACCATCTTCAAAATGGAATGAAATGTCTCTTTCTCCACTGTAGTCATCGAATACTGTGCAGCAGGCATATATGCCTTGTTTCCCTCAGCTAACTGTAAATGAAACTGTTTCCTTAAACCCATTTCTTCCAAATCACGGCGTGCATTAACATGGTCCTTTGACTTTCCACTGACACCTAAAATGGTCCACAATATGTTATCACAAACATTTTTTTCAATGTGCATGACATCCAAATTATGCCTCAACATGTTAGTTTTCCAATACGGAAGACTATAAAAAATACTTTTCTTTTTCCAATTGTGACTGCGCTGCCTACCCGCAGCACGAATATTACGTACTGGAGGAGCCACCAAATCCTGAATTTCATATACCGTGCGGATGTTTTCTTCCTCAATCTGCGATAACATTTCGACTCCTGTCATGATCTTTGGTGCTGGGCTGAACTCTCTAGAACCATCAAATGCCACTCTGTCCTTTCTGAACCTGTGCTGGGGAGGGAGAAAATGCCTGTGACCCATGTATGCCCATTTTTTGGAATGTTTAAGCCATACAGATTTTTTACTTTTATTGCAACAAGGGCAAGCAAATTCCCCTTTCGTACTCCAGCCTGATAAATTTGCATAAGCTGGGAAGTCATTGATTGTCGACAATAAAGATGCATGCAGTTTGAACATTTCATTCGTTTCGCAGTCATAAGTCATCACACCATCGCCCCAAAATTCATTCAACTCATCAATCAATGGCTGAAGGTAAACATCAGTCTTATCCCCCGGACTTTTAGGTCCATCAATAAGAGTGGAAAGTAATATAAATTGTTGCTTCATACAAAGCCACGGAGGAAGATTATATGGAACCAACACCACGGGCCATGTGCTATGAGTTGCACCAACCATAGACTTGAATGGATTGAAACCATCTGCTGCCAATCCCAATCGGACATTACGAACATCTTTAGCAAAGTCAGGATGTCTCTTATCAAAATCCTTCCATGCATGAGAGTCTGCCGGGTGGGTTAACATGTCACTTTCATGAACTCTTTCTGCATGCCATCTCATTAAATTAGAAACTTTAGATGACATAAAAAGTCTTTTCAACCTCGGTTTAAGGGGAAAGTAACGCATTTGCTTTACGGCAATCGGTTTCCCCTGTATCGCAATCTGACTTTGATGAGTCTTATTTCCCCTGTTCTCTTTCCACCTGGAAGCGCCACAAACCGTACAGATATCCAAATGAGCAGTTTCATTTCTAAACAACATACAGTTGTTTGCACATGCATCTATAGTCTCATATGTAAAACCTAAGTTCTCTGTCAACTTACGAGCATAGTAATACGACTCATGAATCTTAGCATCGACAGGAATAACTTTTTTCAATAAAACCAAAAGCATGTCGAATGATGTGTCTGACCAATTGTTCAAAGTCTTCAAATGCAACAACTCCACGATGAACGACAGTTTATTGTAAGAAGTACATCCAGGATATAATTCTGTTTTCGCATCATCAAGTACATCATAAAACCTCCTCGAATCACGATCTGCACCAGAGCGAAGATTTATCTCACCGGTCTCATGATTCTGGATGTCAATGCCTTCAGGATCAAACCCACGTACCATTTCAGTAAGCATTTCATTCATTGGATCAGTCATCCTTGCATCAACATCCATCTGAGCTGCATCTGTATTTTGACAACGAACATATTCTTCTCCATGACGAGTCCAACTCTTATAATTTTTCAGAAATCCATTAAAGAAAAGGTGCTCCCTCACAGTATCTCGTGTGAATTGATATCTGTTAGCACATTTTCTACATGGACAACTAATATAGTCACTTTAAAATCCTCTCGTGAAGTCAATAAACTGCATAATGCCATTGAAATATTTCTAGCCGTTCGATTTGGAAGATCAATCCAACTCTTATCCATAATAATATCTGTATAACAAACATTTACACAATACTTATTACATTTACATTTTTCAAATCAACTATATTCAAAATAAATATTAACCATTTGTTTATGAACCATTGATAAAATAATAATGTAACTGAAAGCTCATGTTACCTGATTGAGCTACAAACCTGAAAGGGAGGGGAGCCGAAGGCGGTGCTGCGAGGGAGAGGAGGCAGCGAAGGGGAGACGGAGCCAAAGGTGGTGCGGCAAGGGAGGGGATGGTCGGCGGCGGCGGCGGGGAGCTGGAGGAGAGGAGGCGGTGAGGGGACGGGGGACGGGCAGCGAGGGGGGGGGGGGTGTCCGGG
The DNA here is from genome assembly GCA_963277665.1 of Viscum album. Lineage (NCBI taxonomy): Eukaryota > Viridiplantae > Streptophyta > Magnoliopsida > Santalales > Viscaceae > Viscum > Viscum album. Next base: position 2,095,578,281 of record OY728152.1, read on the forward strand.
GTCCGGGGGGGGGGGGGGGGCTGTCCGAGGTGCGGGGAGGGGTGTCCGGGGGTGTCGGGGGCCTGTCAGGGGTGCGGGCAGGGGTGTTCGGGGTGCGGGGGGTGTCCGGGGTTCGGGGGGAGGGGGGGCTGTCTGGGGTGCAGGGGGGGCCTGTCGGGGGTGAGGGGTGGGGTGTCCGGGGTGCGGGGGGCCTGTCCGGGGTGCAGGGGGGGGGGGGGCTGTTTGGGTTCGGAGGGGGGGGTGTCCGAGTGCGGGGGGGGGGGGGGGGGGGGGCTGTCCGGGGGTGCGGGGAGGCGTCCGGGGCGCGGGGGGCGGGTCCGGAGTGCGCGGGGGGGTTGCTGTCCGCGGTGCGGGGAGGCGTCCGGGGTGCGGGGGGGCGGTCCGGAGTGCGCGCCGGGGGCTGTTCGGGGTGCGGGTGCCGTCCAGGGTGGGGGGGGGGGGGGGGGGGAGGGCCGAGAGGCCGGAGGGCGGCGGCCGGAGGCCCGAGGGCGGAGGGCGGCGGCCGGAGGCCGGATGGCAGGCGGCGGGGGAGGCCGGGCGGCGGGGGGAGGGCGGGCGGCGGCGGCGGGGAGGCCGGGCGGCGGGGGAGGTCGGGCGGCGGCGGGGGAGGCCGGGCGGTGGGGGAGGTCGGGCGGCGGGGGAGGCCGAGCGGCGGGGGGAGGCCGGGGGGGGAGGGCAGGGCGGTGCGAGGGAGGAGGCGGCGAGGGAGGGTTAGGGCGAGGGAGATCGAGGGAGAGGGCGCGGGGGGGGGGGGGGGGGGGGGGGGTGGGGGGGCGCAGAAACCCCCCGAAATTTTTTAGGCAGCTTAGCGACCGCCATTGGTGGTCGCTAATGGTGAGCTATAGCAACCGCCAATGGCGGTCGCCCGAGTCTGGGGGGCTCCAATGCCCCCTTTTCTAGTAGTGTTCCTTTCATGTTCTTCATTTCATATGTTATATCATTAAAATTTCTTTACCATTTTCTTAAATTCTCTATATTCTGTCCCCTAATGTTTTATGGATCACGCATGAGTGTGTTACCCATGTCCCCTCTCTTTTAAATGATTTCTAAAACCCTACAACATAGCTGTTATGCTGCCGAATTTCTGTCTCAAAATGTCTCTCTCTTTTTCCCAAATTCATTAATTTTATTATGTGAATACTCAAAGCTCGTTATTCTAAAGAAGTATTCACATATATACCAAAATATTATATTTTAAATTATGGGATTTACATACATGATACCCGCTTTCTTTTTCCAAGGGTTTAATGTGACATTAAGATCATGTCATTAATGCTGTTTTTAAAACGTTATGATTCTGAAATGAAACCCATTTCTTTTTTGCTATATGGGTTATTCATGAAATTTTTGATGATGATATATGTGGCTCAGATGATAAAAAAGGAAAATTTAAGGGTGCACCCTAATATCTATCCAATGCATTCGATAAATACTTAATCTCTAGAGATGCCCATTTTTAATGATATCTTGGTGAATAACCTTGGTAATTTGTAATGACACCTTGGGGATGGACCATGGTGAAAAAAAAATGATTGTCTAAGTTAAATTTTGTATCCACAACTTCAAGTTATGAAATACGTTATTTTTATTATGATATGCCTCATGATTTCTTTCTCATGCCTTAATGTTCTTTTTCATGATATTATTGATGTATCTCAAGTTCACATGTTAAATGTTTCCCTTGTTTCCCTTACTGGGCGTTCTATTCACCCTTTCTTTTGATGTATGTTCCCATGTTATGTGATGTAGTAATGAACCTATGATGAACATAAGGATAATCCTTTCATGTGTTTATGAATAAAATTTTATGTTTTCATGTTTTCGAGTTCCTTGTTTCCAAGACACTAAAACTTAAAGATCCTCAGTTTTATATAATGTAATGAAATTTTATGTGATAAAAAGTTGGGATGTTATAATTTTAGTATAAATATTCAATAATATTCTCTTAACTTTTAATTGAAAAAATGAAAAAATTATTTGTTAGGCGTTCGTTCAATGAATTCTTGGATTTCGAGACTTTTTTTTCATTACACCCTTTAAGCATGGTCATAAAATAATTGTTGGGGAAAAAAATTATATCATGTGTACTAGAGACAATTTAATTTTATAGAACCATTATATAATCTTATTATGAATAAACCATTACTATTTTTTATTTTCATATAAACCAAAAAAAATTAAATCATTTTTGTTTTCATTTTATGTAATTAGTCATCCTAATACCATATAACAAAACCATATATTATAAAATTAAAAATTCATTAAGATTTTAAAAAACATATATTTTTAATTTTGTAGGACTATTTTCATATTACATGAAATTCCATTCTTGTATATAAGTGAACCACTCATGAAACCCAAGAAATAAAAGGTACCTTGAACAATGAAATTAAAAATTATATCTCATAAGAATGGACATAAATGAACATAATAAGTTAATACCAAATTAAATATATGTTAAAAAGGTAAGTAGTCAGAAAATTAATAAATCTAATTTGATTATCCTGGACCTTAAGAACAATTTCAAAAAACATTGGTACATATGGTAAGGTATTTTTTTCCAAACCAGCTTTTTTCTTCTGGATACGCTTTCTTTATCATTAAACAAATGTAATTATTAGTTATTCTGAAGTAATCCTCCTAAATTATGTGTTTCCATCTAAAATATATTTACATAGCTAAATTATACTTTCAATGAAAGGGAAAACATGTTTGTATAATTTTATCTTTTCAATTCCTCTTAATAAGAAATCTTGATTAAAGCGAACATCCCAATTTCTTACCTATTGTCAAGTACACACTGTAATCTATTTTAAGACAAAAATATATTTATTATGTCACTATTTCTATCATAAAAAGCAATATTTAATTTTTTGGTTTTATAATTTTTTTTTCATTTTCCTCTTTAAAGATACTTTTATAGTTTCCCTTAAACCACACTGAAGTGGCATGTATCTAGTGATACTTAAAAACTCATTTTTTACATGGTATTAGTTTAGTTGGAAATAAATTATAACTATATTTACAAATTTTATATTTTGAATGTACAATTATAATTTAAATCCATTCTTTTATGGACACCATTATGATACTTCTCTTTGTGAGGCGTTATACAAACATTTCAATACCACTCTCTTTCCATGGGTGACCCATCAGTTAATTTTGTAGGATTATTTGAGGATTATATCTTATAATACCATATACCATATTTTATAAAATTTGTTTTGATCATTTTTACTGGTGATTTAGTATATTGATACCATTATCTATATTACTTTGAATGGTATATGATTATGATTTCTGATAAGAGAAATTATTTAAATTTCATAAAACAGATTAAATATAAATTTATATATTGATTATGTTTCTTCCATATGATATGAGGAATGAATTGAAATTAGTAATTTTTTTGACGGGCCTTCTATAAGACTTTGATGCATTAATATATATTATGATACAAACTGGACTTTGTTTTGGTCGAGGAATTACCCATTTATGTAGACTTATTAGTTGAGATATTCATGTTGTGTTTATGAAGACCCAAATTATGAATTTTCTCATTATGAGATAAATTATTAATAATCCATGTGATTATTTGACTATTAAATAATCAATGATTATATTTCATTCTCATATGATTATATATATAGAATTATTTTTATAATTTATATTCTTTCCATATTAAACTAAATATTATTTTTTAATAACATGTTTTTTAGTTAATCACACTTCATCATTGTTTATATTTATTTTTGATGGCTTATTTAGTATTTTTACTCTTATTGAGAATCTGAGATCACCTATTTCTTATGTTTTATTTTTTACAATGATGATAATATGTACATTATGATTTACATGAATGGAAAATGAATAATAATTGGAAATTTTCTAATGAAGTTTCTATATTATATTTAATTTTAGGTTGTAATATTAATTTTTTATTTTTATCTGGTTTTTAAAAAATAATAAATTATTTACTTATTTGGGAATTTTATCTCTTATTCATTTTTAAAATATAACAATGAAAGGAACCGGTTTTGTGAGACTAGCATCATTATATTTACATTTAATTTATCCTAATTATCATGAGGCCTTTTTTATGTGGTATAATAGGCTTATAATATATCAAAGTGAGAATAAAATTATGACTATTTATTTTGTTGTACATAATGAGATACCAAATCCCTAGAAATACTAAATATTAATTAGATAGCCTAGGTAATATATAGATAACATTGGGTGAGATAAAAACCATATTTAGGGAATAATCAGGATAAGGAAGTATAAATTGTGTGTCAAATGTATAACCTAATATTATGGAAGAGAACGCTCAAAAATGAATCAAATGAGGGAAAAACAGAAATAAAAATTTATCATATGATTAATACATCATATAAAATAATTTAAAAAAATATTACATGAAATAATCATGTGTGAAGTCTATCATCGAAAATAATATCACATGGTCGAGAAAGTACTATAATGGTTTAAGTTTTCTCCATATTCCATATATGAAATATCATGAAACTGAGAAAAAATACTAATGAATTATAGAAATATCTTGTTGAACCCACAAAAACATGTTTATGATTATTTATTAAAAAAATAGTAAATCAATCACAAAGAATAAAAAATTTATTACACATTTAAATAATTGAGTTGTATAATCTTGTCTCATATCATAATCATATGAAAGTTCATAAGGAACACATTTGATATATGATCATAAGGAATTCAGTACCCTATAAAATTAATAGATAATAATATTTTATATAATTTTTAATCCTTACATAACATTAAATGATTTATTAGTTGAGAAAAATACCTGTAATAGTTTACATGAAATATTACCTAAGGAAAAATGATTTTCAATTTAAAACAATATCTTAAAAATAAAATCATTTCAAAATATTCTATAAAACCCATTTTAATATAAACAATATAAACTATGAAAACCTATAATTAAATATTTATATAATTGAGTGTTAATTATGTAGGGCATGTTTAGACATTCTTTATATGTTTAAAAAACATTATTTACACATTTTTGGTAAAAATGAAAAAAGTATCTTATTTGATAAATTACAAGATCATTCCATTCAAAATTCTATGTATAAATAGAAACATGGGTTAAATATTTTTTAATACATCACCTGGATAATATAAAAAAAGTTAATGTAATTTTTATTAGAAATTGTAGATATTGATGAAAAAATATCATTTATCGATGAAAGAAATTTACTCATATTTTATTAATAACATTTTTTCCTTCACTATTTGAATCATAGAGATAAAGATATAATGATTACATTAAAATTTAATGAATAAAAATAGGGAAATTTGTTTTTGGTTTTATTATAAAATAATCAAATAATTTACGATAATGTAAATTCAATCATAATCAATTCCTACTAAAATCTGAATGAATCATAAATACATTATACTCCAGTAACCTTTGATTGAAAACTCCAATAGATGAAGAAGATGAATTTTAATATAAAATGGAACAAATTTTGAAGGATATAATGATATATAATTATAATGGATAATATATACACCAATAAATGGAATTAAGTGAAAAAATTAACATATGTTTGAAAGAATGATGGTTTGAGATGAAAACCTTACCATCAGTTTAGAAATTAATTTGTATGAATTTAATATCATATATAATAAAATTATATAATTTTATTTGAGGATATTTTATGGGTTTATTTCCTTATTCATAATATAATTTCATCATTTATTATAACAAATTATTTAATTAAATAATTAGTTATGTATATGTAGTGTGTTTTCAGTATGCTCGGTTCATATGTTTATAATTCCACAAATGTGTTAACTGTAGACATAGAGATAATTATTAAGTAAAATAAAAATAAATAATCATGAAGCTATTATCATTTTTGTGCATAAATTATACATTCTAAAATCACCATGAGTTCATTTGATGAATTAATTAATAAATTATAATCATGGAGATGATAGACTATACATATGCAGGTGTATTTTCAATATCTTTTAATGACCATGTTGGAAAAAAGGTATGTGTTATTTTAATATTACATAATTATGATAATATCATAAATATAATATTATTTTTTGAATACACTTTTAAATACCATTCATGTGATCTAGTAATAAAAAAAATTACATCACTTCATGAGGTGGTAGTCTATGATACACATGAATTACATTCCAATTTTTATATGCGGGTTATGGTGATAGAATATAGGAAATATTACATTTCTTAAATTATAAATATGACATTAGTATTAAAAAAATATTAAATCTCACATCAAAAACATATGTGAGGTGATAATGGAAAAAAATTACATTGATTCATGATATTGTAGTATATTGTAACACAAATGATGGTTTTTTCCCATTTGTAGGAAGAGGTGATGGTTAAATATTTTAGAATCAATGTAATAAAATACAATTAGATATGAGATAATGGTTATATTTTTTTAATACATACTATATGGTGTAAAATGAAGAATTAGAATAAGAATCTTGGTGATGATGGATACATTCGTATAGAAGTACCATAATAAAATATCTTATTATGTTCAACGAGATTGGTACGTATGAAGTTCATGAATAACATTAATTTGGATAAGTATATTGGAGATAGAATTTTTAGGGTTTAAATTTGTATATTTTCATGAGGTATGTATGTAACTTAGGGGAGAGGGTGAATATTTATAACTAAGGATAATTGAAATTTTATTAAATACCCATAAATATTTTATAATTGAAATTCACTAAAAAGACTAGTGCCTAAAAATATGTAAAAAATTATGATCATAGGAGGTATAATTTTATAATGTATATTCACCACAAAAATGAAACACGTGTTAAATGTTCTATGCCATTTACCCATAGGGCTACTAACGTTTACCAATTTTGGTTTCCATGATAACTAATTTTTTAATATTTTTTAAATTTCATTATAACCAAAATTATTCTATAAATGTTATATAAAATATAATACTCAAATAAAAAATATATAATCCATTTTTTCAAAACATATTCACAGAAATTGTAGAATTTAATTAAATTATAAAATGGCAATTGAAAGGAAAATGCTATTTTTTATAATTGTATTTGTTATCGAAAAGATGATTTTATATTAACTATATGGCTCACAATAATAATCGTAGGAAATAAAAATTATAACTTTAGATCAATAATATATAAATTTAATTTCAATAATTCCTCCTTAGGAATTACAAAAATTAATTTAAATTTTAAATAATTATTTACATTAAAATATTTTTCAGGTAAAATACTTTTTCAATCCCAAGCATAAACATATAGAAAAATATATAATATATATTATTAAAATATGATTAATGTGATTTAATATAAGTAATTAATAAATATATTTCTTGTAAATAAAAACTATATTCTTTTGGTGGCATTTATGTTACTTATTTTTTTAAATAAATGACATTAAAAAAGATATTTTGAAATATTCATTTAAAAAGCATAAATTTCATAAAAATAGAAACATTTCACCCTCAGAAAAATTTTATATGATGATTTGAAAAACTACTTTAATTTTATATAAAATCATTTATAGAAGATACATGACATAAAAATAACATTTACTCATAAAAAAGTCATAAAAATAACTTTTGATGAAACCAAATTTTTTATTGACTAAAGAATATATATATATATATATATATATATATATATATATTAATAGTTGGGTTCTTGTTTTGAATTTATCAATTATTTTATTTAATAATTTAAAATTATATTTAATAATGTAGTTAATTATATTCATACACAAAAATTTAATTACTAGTTTAAATCATTCAAATTTATATAATAATGTTTTAATATCATATCGGGGTTCATTTAAACTCATGGTGGATGTTTAATACTACAAAATAAATGATATTATTTTAAAATATCCAGGTGTTATAGAGTGTGTGAGTACATATATATTATCTAAGGCCACCCATTTCAGATTTTTTCTAATTTAGTGTTTATGTCCGGACCTTGTCCTATTGAAGGTTGCCATTAAGTGTCACATTCATGTTACTTAGGGCCTAGGAAGGGCATCTATGTGTCTTATCATGATATAGTTGGACTAATGGTGGTTCTATACAGGAAAACATTTTTGGAGTTACTTTGTTTGGTATGACTAGTTTAGGAAATTATGGAATCGTTTTTAGTGGGTCTCATGTTCTACATTATGATTGGGAACCGAGTGATAGTGTAGTGGTCGACATATACTAAGTTCCTGACTCTAACTACTGTCATGTTGACTTGGGATACTGAGGAACTAGCGGTAAGGTCAAAAATTGTAAATATATCATATAGTATAGGGTAATTTGGATTCCATTCCATTTTTGATTCATTTCCAATGATATTCTATTTTATTGGGGTCTATCGTGATAATCATCATGATGATTTTATATAAACCTACAATAAGGATTCAAAGATAGGGAAAATACTAGGACAAATTAAGTAATGTTTCTTGAGTGTAGGGACATATAATAGAGGTCTTTCATCTAATCGAGTATAGAGATGAGCTTCCACATGATAAGAATCTCTTAGACCAGCATATAGTTTCCAAGGAAGATGATAAAATACGTACAAAGATGAATATATTTCTAGTAGGATAAAGTTATTATGATGAATATAGGAATGTTTTTTCATGTGTTCTAGTGATAGAGACCAATCTGGTTTCATAGTTAGATATACCTTCTGGTAGTTGTTGAATGAAAGAAGTTTTCGATGTTTTCTAGCTTTTGCAGACCCCAACCGATGAGATGTTTATACTCATAGATAGTTTTCTTCTTAGAGAGATATATTTATTCGGATAAGTTTCCACAAATATCAATGATTATGTGACCATATCATGGTATATAGTTGAGCGTCTCTTCATAGACGATTCATTTCTAGGAACACTCTGTGTAAAAAATGATTAGCAAGAGGTAATGGATCTATTTCTTTTCTATGAGTATGACCTCTCCTAGTAAGATGGTAATTCAAGAAGCTGTACTTATTATGGTAATTTATAGCCATTGATAGATCACTATGTTAGTGATACGGAATTCATATTTGAGTTTTCTAGGAAAAGGTATTCATCCCCCAATAAAAAAATTTATATTATCAATCAATTTATAGATTTGTGGGTGTCATAGTGCCATCCAATGTGGATATTTATAATGTTAGGTGGAAGATTTCCTATAATTTTAGGGTTTAGGTTGTTTAAATGGTTCTAAGGTTATAGTGTGGATCCTTTTTTTTGAAATGGAAATTAGTTGAAATATTGATTTAGTAAGTTAATTATAATGCAACTGTGGTGGAGGAGTTGCCAAAGGTATAGCCTATGACATCAATAAATTAGATGTAGTTATAGTAGTAATAGAGAGTTCTAACTCATTCCTTGCACCATTAATTTTATAAGACATGGATATTCTAGTAGATACTTCAGCATTACCATTGGTTTAAGAGACTCAAAGAGATGAAATTTCAATGACACCACATCTCTAAAGGTTGTGTGACATATTCCTTTTAGGATATATCTATTTATTGTATATTTCAAAAGTTTTTAATGAGACAGTATAATTCTTTTTGGCATGTTCATGTAGGTGTAATGTGTTTTCCGTTAATTGGATAGTAGGGATCTCATTTTTAGTAGGCTACCCTTTTATACAGAATAATAAATCTGACATCTCAATTTAATGTCTAGTATGACTATTTCAAAAATAGAAACAATGACTATGGTAGCATCAAATCTAGTGTGATTCCCTTGGGTAGTCTTAGTAATTTATGTGAAAAATGAATATCATAGCATGAGACTTTGTATTATTTATGATCACATTAATAAGGTGAAGATCGATTCAAATCACCATTTACAAAGTATTGATGACCCATTTGTGACATTGAATTGTGTGAGATGGATCTCATATATTAAATTTTGGTTTCGATTCCACAATTTGATGGTTCATTAATAAGGTATACCTAATGATACATTCTAATGTCAATATATGTGTGAAAAGTTCACAGTCCGTCGCTTAGTGTGTAAAAATCCCCATTTTATTCACGATATATTGAACTAGATCTTTTATCCATTATTCCATATGTTATTGGATTCTTTTACAAATAAAATTTCCATTTAATATTTTTCCATGGTTGTACAAAAATAATATTTTGTGATTATAGTGACTAAGGATTTCAATACATGGATAATCTATTTTTTTAGATAAATATTCAATACATTATATAAAAAAGCCTTTAAGGGCCAATATAAATTTGTTACTTTGAATACCAGGTACGAAATATTATAATTTTGAGAATTCTCTTCAACACGTCCCATAATGTTCTACCCCATTAGCACCCCTCACAAGAACACCCTCCTTAAAACCATTCTTCATAACTTGGGGGAAGGAATCATAAGAAAGGGTGATCTAAGAAGTTCAATTTGGGTAAATAAGAGATATATACAAGAATAATATGAACAGAAGTGTACAATAATAACATCATTACATATAAAAAACATACCATCCAAATCATTGATCAAAATCTTGAGTCCTATAATATAGATTAGATCTTCTGATAACATGAATCACATAGGGAACAAAAAAAATAAAACAATAGACAATAAAATTGGAATAAGGTATGGAAATGTGGAGTACACATGAACATATATAATCATTTCCATTGTAGTTAAGCATCTTTTTCAAAACATATAAGTGGACTCCATGGATGGTTACACCACTAAGAGGGAAACGATAACATCCCCATTGAAAACCCTTTTGACATAGAAGAATTGTATCTCTCCCAAAATCATCATGGTAGTGATGTTTCACACCCAAGACTATCATAGTAGATAAAATATCATACTAAACCGAGTTCACTATCCATTACCATCATGTATATCTAATGAGATATAAATCTCTATCCAATGTAATACAGGGATACATAGGTCCTAAATGACTTTAGATGTAACATAACCATCATCTATAGTTATAATATGACCACGATAAATAAATAATATCACACATAATTGTTCTACAATATCATAAAAAATTCATTATATCCTAATCCTAGAAATGAAATGGGATACAGATGCATTTCATCAAATACATTATCCTGGGTAAAAGAGAAAGGTTTCGTAATAATTTCATCATTTTATCATAGTATAACCTGTGAATACAATAGAGATTGAATAGAGTTATATCATGGTATTATGAATGAAATTTAAATAGGTTTAATGATAAATAACATAATCACAAACATTAAACATTTAGAAAAATAACAAAAATGGAATCCATGGATCGTATCTGAAGTCAAGTACAAGTAACCTGAATATATTTACTCTTATATTGATAGTTAATATGAAAGATAAATTAATTGGAATTATTCTAGAAGAATAAAAGCATTCCCTGAAAATCAAAATTACAAAAATATAGTTTATAAAGTATTTTTAAAATCATTTAAAAAAAATTAATTTCATAACAAATGATGGAATTATATATAATAATTTTAAACATTTATTATGAAAATATAATTTACATATTAAATGTTTTTTAAAAAAATTAAATGTTCTAAAAAATTCATTATAAATAACCATTAATAATTATAAATTAATATTCATATAAATTATTTATCTATATGGTGGGATATTATATTCATGTCATACATGTAAACCTAAATATTTTGTTCAAATTTTGTTTAATGTATAATAAGAATTGTTTTTGAAAATGAAAAGAATATTACAAATATTTTTTTGTTAAAATAGATAGAAGTGTAAACATTATATTATAAAACATCTTAATAATGTTAAAAATGTTCATTAAATTAATTTTAGAAATTTGTTTCAATAAAATTTTTTAACCAATGAATGATATAGTGATGTTTTTTATAGTAAAAATTATTTTGATGTCTAGTGTAAATAATAAGTGGAAAATTAAATGAGATGCTTTATTCATAATAAATAACCATATGTAATAAATTTCATGTGTTTATAAAAAAATAGAATCTAATATTTAATCATTGGAAGCATAATCATAAAAAATATTAATAAATGATTATATTATAACATAAAAATCATAGAAATATGATAACCTTGAATCCTAATTACCAAGAAATAATAACATTAAAAACATTTCATATAAGTAAAATAAATAAATTATATATATGAAATGTCAAAATGTCTCTATATACAAAACATAAAAGAAAGTAGGTTCATAACATAACATGTTTCCTGAACAAAGAAAATTGAAAAAAATATCTCTTACCACATCGTTAATATTTTAAATCGTATGAAAAATACAATAATAACATCAAATGAATCCTTAAATATCATTAAGTGAAATATATCAATGATGTAACATTTCAATTTTGTAGTATATACACCACCCAAAATAAACTTATGGCGAATTGTCACATGTCACCCAGAATTGGATGATAGACTAGATATCCCTTACGTTTTGTTTTATCTTCTGCAATACCTGTTTAAATCAGATATATAATAAATGTAAATTTATTTTACATTTAATAGATATCCATACACACAAAAACACAGACACACACATATATACATATGAAATGTCAAAATATCTCTATATACAAAACATAAAAGAAGACAGGTTCATAACATAACATGTTTCCCAACGAAAGAAAATTGATAAAAATATCACATACCATTTCTTTATTCATTTAAATCACATGAAAAATAAAATAATAACATCAAATGAATCCATAAATATCATTAAGTAAAATATACCAATGTTGTAACATTTAAATTTTATAGTATATACACCTCCTAAAATTTAGCATGTTATTACTATTCATCAAAAAATGAATGTTATCAGAAAAATATTATAAATTTTTCAAAATTAAATATTTATATCCTACATTAAAATTACATGTTTATTTTGTCATATTAAAAATATTAATATGTCGAAATCATAATTTAAAATGGGTTCTCTATTCAAAAAGTACTAAAAAATAGGTTTTTATACATATAAAAGAAATTTATTCACACCCAAAGAATAAAATATCTATTGGGTAAATATCAAAAATATATTAATAATTATATATCAATTATTTCTCATTATTTTCATTACCTAATGAAATTCACTGAAATATATAAATATATAATTGATTTATATTTTTCATAAATAATAAATATCTAATGAATTAATAATGAATTTTCCTATATTAGTTATCATTATTCCCACTAACCTAATAGATACGCTATAACGAGAATTTTATAATAAGGGAATCTCACAGTTCATTTAATATCACTATTTCATGCAATTAAAACTACAGATAAATAAAAATTATTTAAAGAAAATATTTCCTAAAAACATCCTAGTATTACAACCAAATTTCAAACTTATTATTTGAACAATTATATATATTCATTATAATATAATAAATAATCATAATATATCATAATATAATACATTAGAGATTATATGGTTTATACATCATAATGTATATATATTATTATAATGTTTATTTTCCAAAAATTATGACCACAATGGTGGAAGTATTAAAACCATGGAATTTTTATAATTACCTCAATGTGTTCTATCTTAATGAGGTATTATTTTACTTCAATTATACATCTATAATAGATATTGACTCATCATGACTTGAAAAACACCTCTCCACCATAACAGTGGTTTCATAACCATAATTTTATGTGTCTAATTATGGAATATATTCTCACTTTTGAACAAGATAACGATCAAACATCATCAAATCACCTTCACACACCATCACACATAAAAATGAAAAAATAATGTTAAAAATAATGTGAAATTAACACTATATTAATTATCATTGATAATTATATATCTCAATTTATAAACATTGATTCCATCATTATCCCCTAAAATAAATAATTTTTTAAATTTCTCTCCATTAAGAATTTTTTCAATCTTTTGTGATATTAGAGGCACAATAGACATCAAAAAATTCAACACAATAATATATAAAGTCATTTATCACTGTAATTTTTTATTATTAATTCTTATTTATAAAATTGTAGTACAATTTAATGTTTTTTTCTTTCCATGAACATTCAACTACATTAATCTAGTTTCTAAACATAAAATTTCATATGATTTCAAATTTTGTAATTTATCCATTGGGATAACACTTCATGGATATCTACACTAATATGTATATAAATATACCCATAAAAATTATATTTCTAGTCATTAAAACAAATTATTCAATTATATCACATTCAATTATCTATCTCTACTTGTGGGATATATATATATATATATATATTAACTTTTCTAATTTAGTTATCATAATTTTAAAAAATTAATCTCCCATTTAGAATGAAAATAATATTGTATAGATTAAATCATAAAAGAACATAATATTGTACTAATAAATATATGTGGGGTTTAGGTGATGTACGATGCCAAATTACTCTTTGTGAGTTTTTGGAGCATTATGATTGAACCCGTGATATTCAATTGATGATAAGGTTAATGGTTTCACCATTATGTCTGACACTTATTGATATAAAATTTATTTAGGTTACCTATAATACAGTTTTCAAAACAGTAGGTATGAGGAGTGACATTAAAAAGGAGAATCAATATAAATAAAATGGGGATGTTTACAATAATAAATGTAAATATAGATATGATGTTGCAATTGATTTATTTCTCTCACTATGTTTTTGGAAATTTAATAATGTACTATAATATTAAACGGAAATCTTCCATTGGAATGTTTAGAGATTATATAGGTTTGGAACATAGATTAATGTTGTCTAAAGAAGATATACCATGATACGGATGTTCAATTTCTCAATTTTTTTTAACGAAAATATCCCATGATTTGGAATGAAAAATATAGAAATTTATTTAAAATAAGGATTCTGCGAATTATATTGCTTACAAATATTGAATAAAATTATGACATTATTTCTAATTATTTTGATATGGAGTATTAATATTATATTTACGATGTTATGATAGATATGGTTTAGAAATATTAATTTGAAAATGAATATAAATCGAATATAATTTTTGTGTATCTTAATGTTCAAAATGAAGGTGTACTTAAGGAGATCAATATCCCACGGAAGAAGATCAGGGAAATTGATTGGGGTTTAATTTATTCTTTTATATGATTAAACCAAATCAATGAAAAAATCATGATGTTACTGAATGTAGTGTAATATTAAACTACAGTAGAAGAATTTTTTTTAATATGTTAATTATATTTTTAAAATTAATGATAAAAATCAGGATATCAAGGATCATCCTTGGACACTCTCTGAATTG
Organism: Viscum album; assembly: GCA_963277665.1. Lineage (NCBI taxonomy): Eukaryota > Viridiplantae > Streptophyta > Magnoliopsida > Santalales > Viscaceae > Viscum > Viscum album. The sequence continues at coordinate 2,095,593,574 of OY728152.1, forward strand.
CATATTTTAATTGCTCACTACTGGAATTTTTCAATCTAGAAGTGGATTATAATAGGTAATGGTTACATTCACATACTACTAAAATAAAATGACAATTTAGGGAAATATTGGAAGACTAGAAATATGAATATAAATCAATGATTACATAGAATTTCTGACTGGGACACTTCTTTCAATCCACACACATATTGGAATACAATGGAATAAGTATGGGTTAAACCTAATGGCCTTAATTGGTTATTTTGGCATCAACAAGTTCTAAATGATATTTTTTGTTTCATAGTGACTCCTCTGAAAATTGACCATAGAACATTTAATGATGACCTAGTACTCTTTTCTAGAGTTGTGATGTAAATTAACATGGATTCAAAGATCCCCAATACAATACATTTTATAGGAAATTACTAAAAAACAGAAATAGGAATTGAATATGATATGAAACCTCTCTTCTATGACATTTGTAAAATCATTGGTCACACAATTTCCAATTTTAGGGTGATTAGATGATATGTAATACAAAAAATTTAGAAAGATTGGAAGGTAACATGGATAAATAAAGAAGATAAATCACCCATTAGGGAGATATCTGAACCCCCCATGAATTATATGAAGGGGGGTTCTAACTCTAAACTGAGATTTTAATGAAGATCTTTTATTTGGAATTGTCATGGGACTGCTAACTCTGACACTTTCGTTGTGTTAAAGATAATTGTTGACAGTCATCATCCATTATTATTTTCTGTTGTAGAAGCAAAAATATACAATGCCTCAAAATACTATTACTTATGCCAAGAAATAATGTTTATACTGTTTCAATCACAAATAACTTCAATGCACAATCATTAAGGATCATCTGACACTCTTCTTTATATAATATTAGAGTTTAATATATCTCTGACCAGATTTCTACATGAAATTATAATATAGATGACACACTTATCTTCTTCTCTTATGTTTATTCCAAGAATAAATTCCATGAAAAAATAACGCTCTGGAATTATCTCTCTTATCTTGGAACTAACATTAATACACACTTGTTTATTATCTATGATTTTAATTCCATTCTCATTTCAAGATACAAAATTCGACCATATCATACTTCTATTTCTATGAGTGATTTTAAATCCCTGATAGATGAAAAAAACCTCATTGAAATCAATATCACTGGTGAAAAAATTACATGGTATAGAAGACACTATGACAATGTATTTTCCTACAAACATGACTGATACTTCATGAATGTCCCTGCTCGAGATAAATGGATCACTATTTCTAGAATTACTCTTCACAGTCTGAACTCTGATCACCATCCCATACTGGTCAATTTCTCTACCAAAGACATGAAACCTTGTTCTCCTTTTAGATATAAAAATGGTTGTTTCTATGATAATGAGTGATCTTACATTATTAAAAATTATTGGTCCTAAATGTCTTATAACAATGGTTTCCCTTACTGTAATCTAAAATTAAAACATCTAAAACATATTTTAAATATTCGGGGAATCTCTTAACTAAACAAATTAATAATGACTTCATTATTATTGAGAACGACCTCAGTGATCTGAAAAAATCAAACACCAACTATGACCTTAATACTGATCCTACTCACGAACTGAATATAGGGGATAAACATAATATAATGCTCATGTTCAAATAAAACATGAGAAAACAAATGTTTAATGATAAATGGAAACATACAGTGATCGAAATACTATATTGTACAATTCACATCAATGAATCAAGAAATCTTATATGTCTTTAACCTTTTTAATGTATGGGGACACACATCTTGACAATGAGGATGACATCACTAATCATGTTGTCTCCTACTATGAAACCATTTTCATTGGTTTTGATATAAATAAATACCTCATACCATATGTTATTCCCCTAGTGATCACTAATGAGGACAACTCCTTCCTTCTCAGCACTGCGTTGGATCATGATATCAACGAAATTTTCATTGTTCTTAACTTCGATAGTGCTCCAGGTCCTGATGGCTTCGATAATGGTTTCTTCTAATATTATTGGGATGTGATTATGATAGTAATTTGTAAACTTTAAAAAACCTACTTCACCAATGAGGTTCTCTCTCACGCTCTAAATTCCCAATTTCTCATCACGATCCCGAACATGGATAATGCCTTTGGGATTCATCTATTTAGAACTATTGCAATTTTGAACAATCCTTTTAAAATCATTGCCACCATACATTCCACTATTATAGATTAAATTTTCTCCCAATACCAATTTGTTTTTATAAATGGTATATCCATTCAAGTCTGTGTTTTATTTGCCTCTGAGTATGTCAATTATTTGGTTAAAACTAATATAAATGGAAACATAACTATTAAACATGACACCAGAAAAGATTTCGACACCCTGGAGTGGAATTTAATCTTCAAATTCCATCAAGGGTATGGTTTTAACACCACTTTTATCACTACAATCAGAACCATCTTCAACTTAGTGTCTATCTCCATTCTAATAAATGGTTCACCTAAAAGATACTTTAAATTCACCAAAGGTGTCAGGAAAGGTAACCCTCTATCTTCCATTCTCTTCTTGATAGAATAAGTCTACCCCAGTCGTTTGATCAACCGTATTAAGGACCAGAACACGTTAAGGCCCATACAGGTCTCTAAGAATGTGAATGATCCTAATAATCATTTTTATACTGATTAAATCATCCTTTTACTTCAAAGGGATAAATGAAACATTGTTAATATCAAAAATGCACTCGAACACAATGATTATGTATTTCCTCAAATCCTTAGTTGGAATAAATCTTTCATTTTCATTGGGAAGAATTCCTCTCCCAGCTGAAAATGTAACATCATCAGTGATCCTGGTTTGAAAGAAGGTATCCTCCCTTTGACTTATCATGGTGTTCCCATTTATTGGGGTAGTCCCGAATTTTGTGACTTTGGGACTATTATTGATCATGCTGTAAGACAGTTATCTTCTGGGAATGTAAAATATCTCTCTATGGAAGGTAGGACTTACCATGTTAATTTCCCTATTATGTCCAATATGATTTACTCTATGATGGATTATAAATGGCCAGTTTTCCTCATTAAAAAAGAACACCTCCATTAAGAACATCATCTAGAATAGTAATATTCTAGAAATAAAAATGGAGACTGTTCCATGATCAACTTATTGCAATCCCATTGAAAATAGTTGTATGGGGATAAAAATATCAAATACTTTAACGAAGCCCTTTAATCTTGACTCACATGGAATATTTTTCACAATACTTCTGAAGTTATTACCTTTCTTAAAAATAGGATTCTTGAAAAACATAAAATGGGCAATACTAATTTTATTATTTCATTAATTTATCCTTCCATCAAATCCTCCCTTACCAATATTATGAATAATTCAAGATAGATGGTATCAAGAGACTCCTCCATGAAATTTTGTTTCGATAAATTGATTTTAATTCCTTTAATTTCCATGATATTGGCTGGTCAAACACCTGATAATATCAACATCTATAAAAAAGACATTTTTAATTATCAACATGATCACCTTCCTGAAATAATCTATAATTTCATTTAAAATGATGGGTTTTCTCAAACTATTGACTTCATAACGTGGTAATATGCATACAATGATATTCTTATCTCTAAAACATTATACAATAATAATTTATGTAACTCTATAAGTGACTACAGCTAGTTAAAACACTTTATCAAACCTTTGATAAAACCATAGTGATTCAACCTCATCTAGCATCTTTCTCCCAATAGAGTTCCCACTGATGATTTCCTTCAATCTTTTTTCATTTAGCTCTACTCTTTGTGAAAAATATGTAATCAATATTGAGAATATACAAATCATATATTTCACCCTTTCACTATTGTTTGTACACTTTGGAACTATATTTTTGATATATTTGATTGCAGATGTATGATTTTTTATTTCATCAAAGCCCAATATAAAAAATTTGTTGAAATGGAAGGCTTTATGAAAATTAGAAACCTATTAATTATTACAGTTTTTGAGTTACACCATGTGATATAGTATGATCAAAATTATATAATTCAAAACATTTACTCATTTAATCAAAATGAATGTCGGATGAAGATACTCATTGTTATACATGATGCATCCTCGATTCAAAAGGGGAATTATCATAACCTCTTCCATGCCTTTGGGATCCTAAAGCATCTAAGGATTAAAGGAAATTTCTGTCCCTCACATCACACACTATATTTTTTCAGAGAGCCTCACTACATGGATGGATCATGATCAATATCTATGGTGCCTCCAAGGGAAATCTGGGGCCGGCATGGTGTGGTGCTGTCATTAGGAATCACATCGGTTAGGTACTTGGATGCTTAATTGGTAAATGTGGAATTTCCACCTCCCTAGAAAGCTTAGATGTTGGGTTTGATACATGGAATTTCCTTCACCTATCTCTTTAGTTGGAACAACCTTTGGATTTAATGTGACTAGATGACTATCGTTCAAGAGATTTTTAATGGAATAACTTATCTTGCATTGCTGTTTACTACCAGATAGTTGGATTTAAACCATTCTCTTATCGATCCTAACTATACCATCACACAAGATTATCTAAAATCAAACACAGTTGCAGACGATCCGGCCAACATGGGAGTAAACCAGAACATTACCTGGTGCGAAGACCATCCCACTGTTCTTATTTCCTTTTATGAAAATGATTGTAATATGATCCAATTTTTAGACTAATGTATCCTTTATTTTTCAAAATAATATTTGTGATGTGGTTGTTTTGGGCCATGGAATAAACTTTCATAAAACATTAACCCACACCTTATTGAATAAATTATTTTATAGATAATGTGACTATATCAACATGATGATTTTTTATAAAATACTCTATAATTTAAAATATATAATTAACATTTTCTATGTGAATGTAATATTGTATTTCAATGTGTTTCATAAATGAATACTATAGATGTTTATTTGTATGATCAATATATATATTTAATAAAAATACATCAATATATGAAACATTAATTCCACACTATGATCCGTTAATTGTTGATTTGTCAAAATAAATTATTAATATCCATGATTTATAATATGTACAACACTCTAAATATATTAACTGAAGTTATTTCTTAAATATTATAATATGGATCAAACATTTATATACAATTAAAAATTATCCATTTCTAGAGGATTTTATATTGATAACATATGTATCTAAATAATTATCTAGATATGGTATCAATTATTTTTCCATTCTTATACAAAGAAATAATTCATAGTTAAGGGTAACAGGAACAAACCTCCATGTTATTTCTAATAAAGTGAAATATTATACTTATTATTTAATTCATATATTACAACCAATAATGTTACAGATTTGATGTTTATTCACAGTAATAACATATATAAATATTACATAATCATACATTAATTACAATTTTAATTTACAATATTTCTATCTTTATTCTTACCCTATATTTCTTCAATTGTTATTCGAATTGAAATTGGTTTTCACTAATAAAATATGAAAAAAATTTAAAAACTCCTTTGTATACATTTCTATATAAATTTAAGTGTAATCACCAATTTTATTAACATTAAATCCTTTGAAATTATTTTGTTATCCTATTATTGATATATGTAAACATGATCACATAAATTATTCATTCTCTTAAACCAATTCCATCTTCTTATCATCGAAAATTATATCATAAATATTGACGTGTACATTAAATTTTAGACACATTGATGTCATCAACATGGGGTTATTATCAAAATTTCATCTCATTAATTATAATTTCATCAAACAATAATAGAAATGAGAATGCCAGGACCATGATTCATTCTTTCATCTGTATAATTATTTTTAAATGATATACCATTAATTCATTATCACTAATTTTAAAGCCCAAATTATTTTGAACACATTAATTTTTTTAAAAAAATTTATACAATAATATATTCTACACAACCATTTGGATTGTCTTGGATTGTTATTCTATTATAATAGTTATAAATAGTCAAATTAACAAAAAAATTACATCAAGTTAAAAAATATACTCAACAACATTCCATTTAATTTAATAATAAAATATTCACACAAATATATATTTATTGGAATCACATTAACATATTAAATGTCAATATTTACTAAATAACAATTTATTCATAGATTTTTATGATCATATAAACATTTAATACTTTTAAATGATTTTTTTTCTCTTTATTAAATAAAATTGTTTATGATTCTTAAATATGATTAATACATCATCATATATTTAAATTATATTGGATCTACATATCATTATATATCAATTTTATATTATATTCTTATTCAGTATGGATTTTTTTATAAACACGTCTCTAATTATATCATTCAAATCAATATAAACTCCACATTTTTACCTTTCTGTTAGTGATTGACCAAACTCATCAACTATACAATCCACTATCATATCCTTACAGTCTTCCTTTTGAAAAATGATTGGATTTTTCCTATAATTTTCAATATAATTATCATCTTCTATATATATTTCTAGGAATGTATAATTTAAAGTATTACTTCTATTAATTTCTAAAATAAAATTAACATAATATTCATAAATAATTGTATTTATACTATTATTGATTATTTTGAAGGATTCAATATTTATTGAGAAATTAAGAAACATTTATTTATTTGATTTATCTTTTTATTTTATTTCAAGGAGTTTACTTATTCACATAAAATATTTTATTTCAGAATATATATGAATATTTATATTTTTATATATTGAATAATATATCTATTATTGTTTTTTATTTTTTAAAATACATAAAAAAGAACTATTTTGAATTTAACAAACCAATTTCACTATTTAATTTCAACCGTGTCTCTAGATACCACTCAAAATGTGTAGTGTCCTCATCATAAGTTTTATAATTTTATTTCACCTTTCATCGATTATATATTATTATAGTATTTTTTCTAATGAAGAATAATTTTTTATTCCATTATTTTCTGAATAATTAACAACAACTGTAGAAGAGTAATCTATATAATTATGTTATAATAAGACCTTAATAAACCTCCCTATTTTATTTTCATCTTGTATATGGTACCCTTAGATGTGTGTCAATACTTTTTTTGATTTCACAAGTGGAATATAATCAATCGTAAATAGTTATCCCAAAATAAATAAATAAACTTTCCTCATCATAGTATATCATATGTTAATGGATGATAAATGATGGTGCGAATCATAAAAAGATAGAAAGATGCTTTTTCATAATTTTGATTATATTGGTTTAATACCATTTTCCCCCTCATATAATCGTCATATGTTTTTTATTATGTATTTTTATATAAGGAATATCAATTTTAAACATAATAAATTAATGTTTCTCAAGGATTTGTTGATGAATGTATCCATGTCATCCATGTGATATGATATTATACTTCTCCACCATGATGAATCATGTGTTCTCAATGTTATCTAGGTTATATATATTTCTATTTATCCACTATCATTATCATAATGATTTTTTAGAATTCCATGTCATTCGATATTCATTCAAATTAGATTTTTTCTTTCAGTATGTGAATGTTATTTTTTGTTAATTAAAATTTAAATTTTTATATAGATTACAATAAAATAATACATAGATACATGAATATCAACATTGATTTATATTCAAAATAATAATTTAGATCCCTTTAATATAGAATAATTTTATTTTTTTGATTTACACTATAGGAAGAGCCGTGTTTTAAATTCCTATAATCTTTCGTGCTCTTCCATTAATAAAGTAAACCTATCCTTATATACAACCAATAAGATTCTTTAAGAATCATATATTTATAGGGACTAATGTTTATAAAATTGTATCAAAATCAATTTAAATATATTAATTTTTTCATAGACAAAAAATTTATAAATGATAGACTTCTAAACCTATATTATACTTCAATGGAATGTTCAGTTGAGTGAAAAAGTTTTTGGTATCTTCTCATTAATATGTATATGATTTATGATAGTATAATAATGTTTGTTTTCTCCTTATAAAAAATTGATAATTTTTTCCAAATTAAATATAATTCATCATTTTCAATTCCAATTTTCATTATCCTATGATTATTTTATTCCCTTTCATTCATTTTATACATTAACTATTATTGTAATGTGATATAAAAATAATATCCACAAAGTATTGTTTATTATTTTACATATACCGTATACCTTTATAATACTGCATTTCATCACAAATACATAATATTATAATACATTTATTATTAAATCAAAATAAAATTGTCTGAAAAATCTCATGGTATTCTATTTTTGAAGATTATATACACAATAAATGAAATTTAAATGAATTATTATTTAATTTAATTCTATATTAACAAAATTATTCTATAGGTTATGATACATCTACCACTATATGTTATATTCATGGTTGTTACATATAATTAAGGGTGATAGAAAAAACACTATAGGGATAAATAAGAATAAATTTACGATGGGATATCACACAATTATATAATCATAACATGGAATAATAAAATATATGTTTCATAAAAAATCAACTTGAAAGATTTCATAATAGAATACATATCATTATATAATGTTAATCACGTCACTAGTAATAATATATCCAAATCCTAATCCCTGATATTATAAGACAAATAGTGGTTTACTTCCATGAATGAATTTCATAATGGTAAAATCCAAATATATTTTATTCATGCATGATTATATATACCACATCAATTTCAATTTTATTTTTCTATGAGGATGGTTAAAATTTTTACATGCAGGTTTCAATATGTTTCAATAATTCAAGATTATTTTATTATCATGATTTAACATAATATTAATAGAATAAGGATTTGAATCATATCATAGTTGTTAGATTATTAATTGATATAGAAAAATATGATTTTATGATTATAGATTCTTATAGATTAAAATTATGTAATAGATATTTGTATTTTTTTTATAAATCAATGATTTAATTTTTTACATGGATACTATTTATTTTCAAGGCGATTCATTGTTTGTAGACAGGAGATTATTTTGAGAGTTTTTGGATTTTAGACTACTATTGTATCTAATTTAGTCTTACATTTTTTGAAATGATTCATTATTTAGGAGTAATATTCGATTCATTGCGGGTGTCATAATGAATCATTTTAATTAATCTTGATTTATTTTTTAGTACCATTTTATAAATGGAAACGTTTTATGAGTCATTTTATGTATATTACGAAGAGTAATGATAATTTTTTTTGGGAAATAGTTATTTTTTTCATGCCCTCGATATGGTAAAACCTTATTAGGATGTTAACAATGTTAAACAAAAATTATTAATAGTTGTAAAAAAAGATGAAATGTTTATATCCTATGTTGGTTTAAAATGGAATGAATATTAAGTGGTTGTTCTATGAGAGGGCCACATGTTGGGAGGAATAGTGTCCCACTGCAAAGGCATGATATAAGGAATGTGATAATAAGAAAAGGATATAACATTGTAAAAAACTAGTCACCCTCCCAAAAAATAATTTGGATGTGGGAATGAATTTTATCATGAACTACTAACAACTAAACATAAATTACATCTATTATTGATGTGAAATCATCCCACATCCTCCTCTTACCTGGAGTTCATTGGTTTTTCCTACAATGAATTAATTTTTCACATATTTTATTATTATTCTCCATAAAATCAATAACAATATAATAAAGTAGATGAAAACATTGTATATGTATACTTTAATTCTGATTATATGATGAACATGGGAGTCTATTATGTTCTTATAATGTTTACTTATAGAACCTGAATATTTCAAAAGAACGCTATGTTCTATAACATATTCAACACACACCAATGAGTCTTAAGGAACCACAATATCATATCAAAATATTATTATTTAATTAACGAATGATATAACCCACATGTTGGAATATATAATTTATAATAATTTGATTAATTTAACTTAAAATAAAAGTATTTATGATTTTGATATATGATTTTTTTTATTTGTAAAGATGTGTTTCTCTTTAAAATGTATTGAAGTGCTTAATTTTTATCCATTTTGATTAATAAAACCCCCTAATATGGTAATATTTTGATGATATTAATTTCTTATATATCTATACATTTTAATTAAAAAAATATCATTTATTCTTAGATGTGTAGTTAATTTGATAAAATTGATTCCATATACAGATTTTTCATAATTAAAATTTCCTAATAATAATTTCATAAAATTTAGTCATAATTAATAGTAAAAATAATAAAACAAATTGTTATAGTGGAGACAAACTACAATGGAAGAAGTGGGTGACCTTAGATATAAATGGAAGAACATATTTACAACAAGTTTATTTTTTAATGGTGGGGAATTGGATCAACCATATAACCATTGCGCTACATTTTTTATAAATTATTGATGCACACAACTTGAGAGAGATATCCATTATTTAATTGTTCGGGTATTTTCCATGATCTCACTCCACCTCACATATAAAATAGATCCTATAATTATCCCCTTTCCATAATAAAATTACTCATATTAATTCCATGAACATCCCTGTAACGCCCCGACCCCAACTACCCAGAGTCGGTGCATTACTTCGTAACATTGGCATGATCACAAAAGATCATGTCTCGAAAGACCGATTAGTTTAGTAGCCTTGGAAACACTAGATACATTCATAAGTCTTTCATTACATCAGTATTAAACAAACTACAATAACATGGTCTTCATAGTCCACACTCATATCTTCACTGACTATCCTTGCAAGTCAGTCATAATACACTTCTTCACATCCTGGAAAATATTTAAACATTGAAAGGGGTGAGCTCAGATGCTCAGTAAGGATAACAATATTGCGGAAGCTTTTATAAGAAAACATAATCATTTAAGGCAATGTATAACTAAAACAAAAGCCTTATTGAACTTTAACTTCAGCATAATATGGCAAAAGTAAAATAAAATAATGCCATTACTTACTCACATGGATATTCTACTAGACGAATAATCACATGAAATATCAATAACCACATTCATAATGAGGGAATGTATAATGCCGGACATTCTGAAACATTTTGTCAAGGCCTCGGCCAAGACATCTAAAATGATTAAGGCCTCGGCCAAAACCATAAATCAAATTGGGAAAGGGCCTCGGCCAATTCCACGTCTAGTTGTCTCATGAGACCTACCGATGCATCGAGGAGCTATAGCGGGCTCCACCCGTCACATATTAAGTCCAATGCATTCCTCATATGAATAGGTTTAAACATATCATAAACCATAACATAATCGTATCACATAAAGCATGCATAAAGGAAACATAACATTTCCACATTTCAATCACAAGATATCAATACAACACATTGATATAATAAAAACGCTTTCAAAACCATTTTCAATACCAAAATAAAAGAATGTTAAAACTTTGTATTTATTTTTCATTAAAAAAGAAAATGATGGCCTGTAGAGGAAGCCGAAACTCAAATAATGGTCACGGCGGCGGAGAAGTCGTTGTCGCCGCATAAGTACGGAAAGAAAAACATTCCCTTTTGTCGTTTAGCAAAACGCTTCGTATAAAAAAGATTCCTTTTGAATAAACGTAAAAGTCAAAGGGGTTTATACACCGTATAAAAGAAAGTTGTGTATAAAACCAAATATGCCTCAATGAAAGGAGATTGAGACGTAGTCCTTAAAAAGATCATTTTTAAAATAAAATAGATCTATTATGTGTATTCACTATAGGTACACATAAAGAAAGTTAAAATACAAAATAGGACATAATAACATCATGACATAATTCGAAAGTAGGAGATTAACCCAAAGAATGGAATTTGGGTTAAGAAATTCCCTTAAAATATAATTTAAATAAAATATATCTATTATGTGTATTCACTATAATTACACATAAAGAAAGTACAAATACAAGATATGACACAACAATATCATGACATAATTTGAAAGTAGGAGATTAACCCAAAGAATAGAAATTGGGTTAAGAAGTTTCCTTACCTCTTGTCTGACTTGACTCAACCGTTCTTTAACCTCCTGAATAATAAAATAGAGTTAATATATACCTTATTAAGAACCATTTTCAATTTCATTATCCTTATTATATCACTTATTACAATGATATGAACATTATGTAATTATTTAAGTTAATAACGGTCGTTTTGTCGATCTTTGGAACTTGAGTCAACAATAAGCTTCTTATATTTACAAGTTGTTTATGTGGTGAAATATCCATTATATCCAGAATTATATTAATGATTTAGATGTCATATATATCTTATATATCCAGTATATACATTCATTTGTAATATTACGTAACATTTAGAGGTAAGAAATGAAATGCACCGTTCATGGAGACGGTAAGCCGTACGTACGCATGAACGCTACTTTCATTTCAATTTCATATTTAATGGAACTAAATCATAATGATATAAATGTATAATATAATTCCAGTATAATATAGTGTATAATACCATTTACTCCATCCTTTATACATCCCACATATGGCATTAACGATTCAAATCACTTTGAGGGGGCGGTAGTCCGCACTTCCTAAAATGAAATTATCACGTTTTACCCATAATGGAAATCATAAAGTATGCCATAAATGAGAAATACAGAAGAATAAGTAAAACATAAAAATATTATATATCATATATAAAAATAGTTACATCTTAATGTCCACCTTTGAAGGTGTTATATGAGTGTTGAACAATCATCGTTTCGTGAGGCAGAAATTCGCCATCCACAGAAACTGTATGTTCTTTAACCATTAGATGTAGGTGTGTGTAAGTGTAGCTCGAATCCTTCTTATAACAACATCCTAGTATATTGAGGATACTGGTGTTGTTACAAAAGAAATGAATAAAAAGAGTTTAGGGGTTGGAGAAGAAAAATAAAACAAAACAACATTAGAAAATACATTACCTCAAAATCCGGTAACTCTTTTTGATTTGAGCCAAAGGCTTCCTTGGGAAGAGTTCTGCCCAAAGTGAGGATTCTAGGAGTAATAGGGGGAAGTTGGGAGAGTATTTGGGCAGAGGTTGGCCGAGCCAAATGGCTTTAAAGTGTAAATGAGGTGGGAGAGGTGGGGGCCTTTTATAAGTGGAGAGGAGGGGCTCTTTTGGAAAGATTGAAATGTTACATTATTTCACAATGATTTTCGGATTCTAAAGGTCCCACACTTATATAATTCGAGGCTAAGGTGATAAGGTTTCTAAATATCTTCATCCGATAGGCTTTGGACAAGTGTAAGCCTTGGATTTTGCATTATCTTCCCATTTTATTTAAATCGTTAAATAATGAGGTCATCACTACATCATCATGATGTCATAAATAATTTAATTTATTTAATGTCTAAAAATTATAAAAAAAATACTATGATGTAGTAAATCTTTTTAGCTTTCTAATGAATATTTATAATCAAAATTTGGACTTGTGTAACCCCACTTAAAAACTGTTTTAGTAAAACAACTCATGTTTGTGTCAATTTAATTTTAACATTAAATAAATATATATTAATGTCATTTTCCAACTAAAGTGGCTCCATGGGGTCCCCAAGTTGACCCATGGGTTGTCTTGGTCGGCCATGACTCATCCAATAGGAGTAGGACAAGTGTCAAGCTCATATCATATTAATAAAACATTGTTTTTACCTTAAACTACACTAATTACCTCTAATCGCGATTAAGAACTTAAAAGTTACTATTCACCAAAAAATTATTTTGATCTCATTGAACCACATTTTACTTCTTATTGACAACCATGTATGTCGGATTTTTGAAAATCAAATCACAGAAGTGGTAATATTTCATTTAAACGAAAAATCAGTTATTTAACTACCACTTAGTGGTTTCACTATTCATCAAAAATTGAAGTTTTTCAGGATAAGGCCAAAATTTCACCCTAAGCTATAATTGATATTCCGAATTCAAAAATGATGTCTATTTTAAAAAATTCCAAACATATTAGTTGCATTAATTAATTTTATAATTAATTCCCGATGTCACAACAAATAGCGTGTTTTTAAGAAACAATTTATATCAAAAGATTGGCAATTGTTTATGTCCAATTTCAATGTTAAATTAATTCTAATGACCACCATTGGATAAAATGGTAAAAATATATTCTAATTATACTCTAAAACCCCTCAATAGTATAATTTATCACTATGAATTATTTTGATTAAAAAAGTTGTTTTAAGTATTTTTCACTATTCATAAAAATTTTGAAGTTCTCAGAAAATTACAAAAAATTCAACATAGGCTAATTTCAATATTAGGAATACAAAAATAAAGTCCATTTTGAAATATAAAATTTCTATAATTTTAAAAAGTGGTTATTACTATTCATAACGGCTATTTTGATTAGTTGCGGTGTGTTAGAACTCGAACTTGCGTACAATGCAAGCTATTGCATTATTGAATGAGAAGCGTATCGTGGAAGCTCGGGGTGTTACAATCCCAAAACACAACCTGAAATGATTCCCCATATACTAGTTGACTTTTTATGATAAATCCAATCTATGGAGGATTTATGCATAATCATAATTTTGTATCCTCAAGAAGAGGTATTGTTATTAAACGAGCATATGTGTTTTATTTCATCTGCCACATATTTTAAATCATACTAAATAAATATGATATATTAATATAAATATATCCCATAATATTAGATTTTATTATCTTAATGGAATAACCAATATCTATATTATCTTATATCAAATGTGAAATTGAATGATCATTCATGTGTATGGTGGACAATCGCCTCAAAAAATGATGTAATTTATTTTCTATCATCAACACTCTATGGTATTCATGATTATGGATGGAATTTTAATATATTATATTAATTAAATAATAATAATATTTATAATGTAATATATTTTACTTATTATTACATTGAAACTAATTGAAAAATAATAACATCGTTCATGAGTTAGGTTGACTACCACCTCGAGATGTTATGTTATTCACTTTTTAATTCTATAGTACATGGCTTATAACATCTTGTACAACATAATATACTTGAGTAGACGTGGAATTGATATATGGGATTAATAGAAATCCGCAAGGCACTAATGTATAGGAATAACTTCCAAGTACATTGATCCAACTGGGAGATGATTTTCCCTTTATGAAATTATATAACCACAACCAAACATACCAAAACCAAAACCACCCTATGATACATGATAATTTTTTTGGAAAACAAAATTTGTTACAATTGGTCTCATAATCAAACTATAAAAATGTATAATATTGTATTACATCTAACATCAATGTACAACGTAGAAGACAAAATTAACAAAACCCAAGGACTCCAAATACATAACTCCAGAATTACAACAACGCGCCATGATCGAACTCTACAATATATCCAATGAATATTGATTAACCACTAAATAAGTGTCATATATTTACATTGATTTTATCTAAATAAATAATATCAGAAAAAGAACCAAATTTACAGTGTTTGTGTTAGTAATTATACTGAGTTGGTTTTACCCAAATGACTTCCCTACTCACGCCACAAAGATAGAAAACGTTAGCACATTTATATAAAAAATTTGAAAATAATTTCTATAAAAGATAATAATTTTCACAAAAAAATTGTTCTCATTACTAAAATATTTTCCAATGAAAAAAACCAAATAATACTCTAAACCAATTCACATTACTTTTTTGGAATACCCATTCCATGTTTCCCAACCACAACCACCCATGCATAATTCACTGACAGTTCCATACTCATGAGTTATTTCTCATCCATCTACTATGACATCACCAAGTGAACAATATACATGTTCCCCAATGAATGAACATATTGCGACCTAGTCTTAAAATACATGTATATTGTATTATTTTAGATGAATATTTTTTACATTACAAAAATACATGCCCCATGACCATAATATTTTAGTGCCTTTGGAAACATAAAATCAAAATATTATTTCAAATGGAATTATATTCAGAAACTCCTATAAAGATATCCACTATAGTAATCCTATATAAAACCTCTATTCATTACTTGGGGAAAGGAAACATTAGAATGGGGTGAACTAAGATACTCAATAAGGGTAAATAAAGGAAATGCATACGAATAACATAACTAAAATGTAATAGACCGTGAGGATGGAGTTTTAAGATCATGCCCTGCACATTACAGATCTTAATAAATATTTTCATGTCATAATAAATTTATCATAAGGGAATAAAGAATATATTCCATGAAATCATAACTAAGGAATAAAATATAGAATTTTGGAAATCACAGAAGTATATAACAAAATTTACATTTTAGTCGAGGAGTTTCTTCCATGATCATCTTTATTGTATTGGTTCACTCCTCATACAATCATAGTAGTAATGATTCATGCCCATGGACATCCTAGTAACATGATTTAAATCCTCACTCCATATTGGAATTCATGGTTCACTCCCATGGCCATCATAGTATCTTGAGTTGCCTCCTCATATGTTAGGTCCACTAGGTCGAATACCCTAAGAGGGGGGATTTGGGTGTGGTAGATTAAAACATGCTCTCGTTTGAATCTTTTTCATTGTTAGAAAAAACAAAATTCTCCCTTCCTCTCATGGAAATTTACTGACTGATATGAAATCATTCATAGGACACAGTAATTTTTACTTGGTTTACACTCACTCGGATACATCCATGGAGCATATAACAACAACGTACCGATGTACCAAATTCACTAAGGATAATGGACTATAATGGGTACAATTTTTGGGATAAATCTCCTATACCGAAGCTCACTACTTCACAAGGTTTAGGGTCATCTGACTACATTCCCAAGGGTCACTCTCTATTCTTCTTTCACTATCTCACTACCCATGGAATGGTTCCATATCTTCCTCTTTCTTCACTCAGTACTCTTGGAATGGAATCCACTAATAGTATATAGAATTTATTGGTGAAACATAGTTTATGGACTTGTAGGTCCCTTCATTTTCACGAATTCATGCATTTTCAACTATAGTTAGTTGATCTGTTGATGTTTCGTTTTCATCTATAGATGAAATCCACCTTCTCAAGTACTGATAGGTATTGGAAAATACATTCAAAAACTGATATGAATCTTTTTAAATTTTACTCATGAAATTCACAAACCACATTACTCTCCCACGTACTATGTACCAGGATATGTATGAAAAACACCTCCACCGCGTACTTCCACCACTACTGTGAACCACTACTCATATGTATACCAACTTTGCCTTCGTGATCGCATACCACTACCATATACTAACTCCACAAACCTCCTCAGTGAAAAACACATTTAACCTCAAACTATTATCTTTTTGTGGAATTCATTCGCTTCTGTTTACCGGAGCTCTCCCTCATCATACTGCTTATGCAATTCAATCTCTCACGTACTAGTTACTCCTCCTCCGAGTACTGAGTCTTAAGAGGATACTGCTTTCCCTATAAATCCTTTAGTGTAAATTCTTCCACGTGAACCACCCTCGCCTTCATTGGATTATCCCTCGAAAACAACCTTCGTACATCACCAAGTTCCCATTGAAAAATATGTTCTCTAATGATGTAAAATCCCCATAGTAATCAGTGTGATTAAAAACACTTATATAGGAAGAGATACTCACTAAATTCTCTGAATCAGGATTTACCAAATCATTGATTTGATACAGGATCCACCATGTATTGATCCTTGAACAACAACAAACCACTCCCATTCTAAAAACCATTTTTTCCAAAGCATGTTTGTACTACCTTATATCTTACGTGTTCAATATTATCCACCAACATTAATCTATTCGTGTACCACACTGTCACTGAGCCGGGGTCAATTTCTGGTTTCGCAAACAGCATCTGCGTACCATTCCCATAACATGATACACATCCCAAGAATTATGGTACATAGTTCTCACCCTTTTCTAATTCTCTTCAATCTTCTTCATACAATTCACTCCTATAACGAAATCATTCCTTTTTCAACATCAAAAAACCAATATTGTGGCCCCAAAAATTGGAAAACACTGGGAAACTATGCCACCATAAAAAACATGTCTTTGGTAAACACAAACCATTCTCATTTGAGGTCATCTGGATTTGTCAACATTCACAACCACACCCAAAACATAAAAAAAGGACACTTTTGGGGATTTTTTTCTGACAATTTCCCCCTTTGGGTTTTGTTGAAAAATCTTCTCATAGAAAATATCTTCATTTTGATATCTCATTAATACTCCTTCCAACATCAACAACCATTCTCTTCATGTGATTAAGTTAGCGATGAAGGATTTACTCAACACATACACTAAGCCCACATGAGCGATGATCGACAATAGAAAATGGAGAATACTGAATATTTCATCAATGTATCACTTCATTTCTTATCACCATTTATTGATACCATACTAATAAACTATAAAAATTAACTTATTTAATCATGAACCATAACCATAGTGAAATCTAATAATTGATCGATCAATTCATGAATCGTAAGATTTAATGCTCCCCAAATATTATAGCTCTTACAAATAGCTTCATCTCAACATCAACTCCCCCTATCTCACTGCTCAACTTAACAGCTTCTCCCCGTGTCTTTTCTTCCCCCAAAATAGTTACACATTCTCCCCATTTTTCAATAAATCCAAAGGGAACTTCAAGGTTTCTTTTACCAGGATAAAGAACACATATCAACACATTAGGGAAAAAAATCATACCTTGGGGAGAGGCGGACCCACAACCACACTTTTTCATGTTCAGGAAGTCTAATAGACTGTTAGAGATAGTTGATGCCTTTCAAATGATTCTTTTGGTAAGGCCTTTGTTAGAATTTCTGCAACGTATTTCTCTTTGGGAACATACTCCAACTACACATACCATTGCTCTAATTTCTCCTAGATAAAATGATATTTAATATTAATGTTCTTTTTCTTTTAGTGATGGTCTATAATTTTTCTAAAATTTATTGAACTTGAATTATCAAAACGAATTATTATTGGATGTTTCACTTCAATTCCCATATCTTCAAGTTGTTGCATTATCGATAATAGTACTGTGAAATATTGAGTTGATGCGATGTATGAAGCTTTTATGATGCTTAATGAAATGTCATCAAGTTTCTTTCTTAACCATGAAATAAAAAACCTTCTGTGATAAAATTTTACTCCTTTTGATTATTTCCTATCATCTGCTAAACCATCCCAGTCTGCATATGTATATCCCAATATATATGGCTGATATTTATCATTATACATTAATACATAACCCACTGTTCCTTGGATATATCAATGAATTCATTTTATTGATATCAAGTGTCTCACCTTGGGATTGAATTGAAACCTTGCTGCTTTGCATGTGGGAAATACAATATATGATCTTTTCTCTATTAGGTATAATAGACTTCCAATTATTTTCATGTATTCTGTGATATTAACTGGCTTTCCTTCATCATCTTGTGATAATTTCAACTGGGTAGTGGCCAATGTCATCATCTATTTGGAATTATCCTTTACAAACCTTCTCAAAACCTCATTGGCATATTTAGATTGATAAAAAATGTCCCATTCATTCCTTGTGTCACCTGTAATCCAAGGACAACTGTCATCTCTCCAATCATTATCATTTCTAACTCACATTTCATGAATTTATATAATTTTCTGCATTGTGCTTCATCCAATCCACCAATGATTATTTCATCGACATAAACCAGCAACATCATCCTTTGACTATTTACATTTTTTTAATAAAAAATGCAATCAACTCCACCATGTTGAAAATAAGTTTCTATAGAAACTGATCAGGCCTTGAATAACATTCTCTTGGTGATTCCTTCAAACCATATAAATGCCTTCTTCAGTCAAAGAACACTTTTCTCATCTTCATGAATGAGAAAACCAACTATATTTTCACTGTAGACTTCATCTTATTGAACTCCTTTAAAAAATGATGACATGACATCCATGTGGAAAACATTAAACATTAGTTTCATGAATATAGACAAGAATAATCTAATTATCTCCAGCCATGAAATAGGTGATAGTTTTTCATCAACATCTATACCATGTATCTGGGAGTTCCCTTTGCACACAAGTCGTTATTTGTTTCGAATCACAACATAGTTGTCATTCATTTTTTGCAAATAACACATTTTGTTCCTATGAAATTCTTATTTTCTGGTCTTGAAACAATGTTCCATGTTTGAATATTCATAATTTGGTCAAGATTTTCATTAATTTTTGAACCCAAATCTCATCTCCAGCTTCTTCATCAATGCATTTAGGCTCTATTTGTGATAAGTATAATTTTTTCATTAGAGATTAATCCTTATTATCTACACTGGTGCTTTCTGATCACCAGTTGTGTTCTACCTATAAATTTTAGCTCTTCTTGCTAGTCTCTAGGAAGACAATGAATTATTTTCATCTTATGAGTCTTCTATTGAATCAATCTATAGATCTAGAGTGTCTCTTGATCTTTTAATATCTTCAACGCTATCCTCCTTAGTATAATCATGTATTTGTAAATGATTCTGTTCATTTTACTCTATATTCACGTCAAAACATTAAACTATCTTTCCCAGGTGCTTATTGAAGCATTTGTATGATTTTATTTTAATTGAGTATACAAGAAATATCCCTTCATACTTACATGATTCAAAATTCATATGTTTCTTCTTATTTAGAGTGAAACATTTACTTTCGAATTTTTAAATGTACATTAATAATAGATTCTTTCCATACCATTACTCTTATGAAGTCTTATCTTTATTAAAGCAAAGTAAAACTCGATTTGATGAGTATACTTCTGTCATCACTACTTCTTTCCCAAAAAATTCTAGAAGGTCTTTCTCAATGAGCATTGTTCGGGCCATGTTGTTAATGATCCGATTTATTCTCTCAACTACTACCTTTTTTTGGGGAGTCCTTACAGCTAAAAAACGTTTCCTTATTTAATTTTTTTCGAGATAATCCTCCACTTGGCTATTTTTGAAGTCTGTTATATTATCTATTAGAATCGTTCGGATTTTCCGACCAAGCACCATTTCACGTTTTTGTCGATATCTTATAATGCAACTGAACATTTCAAATTTGTGTTTGATTTTTGAAACCCATTCCATTCTGAAATAGTCATCAATGATTAGAACATAATATATCCCCCCATCAATATCAGTTTGGGAAATTGGCCTACACTAATCAATATGCACAAGCTGAAAATAGTGTTGAATTATTATTTTTTTGCCTATTTGTTTTTCGAATAATCTTCCCTTATTAGAAGGAATCACATGTATGAGTATAATCACACGATAATATAGGGAGATATCGAGCTGCATCATATTTTACTAGATCTTACATGGAACATTGGCTAATTTACCCAAGATTCTTATTCGATATCATTTTTTCTTTATCCCTTGACAGAAATCACATATCTTCTTCTTCACTTAAGAGGTATAGATTCCCTTCTGTATACTTTCCTTGCAACACAACATCACCACAGTATTCCATGATGATATATAATTTCATGAAAAAAATATGTCAGGACTTGAGTTGCACAATTTAGTAACCCTAAGAATGTTGTGACTAATACCCTCTAAAACCAAGAGACTACTCGTCTCATGACTTTTCCACCAATCATGGCTTTTCATGAACCAATAATTTTCTATCCCTCATCATTACTGAATATTACAATCCCTTATATATCATACCTAATTCTGGTTACTAGATTCCTATTTTCTGTCATATGGGAAGTGCATCCATATCAATTATCCATATCCCTATGTGATCATATTCTTTGAATGCAATTTCTACAACCACGGCTTGATTGACACTTTTCATTTTACCCACGATTTGAATTCATATCTAACATGGAATGATAATATTGATCTTCCTCAGTATAATATGGGATGGCTTCAACCTACAGATCTACAAATTGATTTTGAATTTTTATCTCACTCTAAGATACTTTGGGCTACTTCTTAAAAACATACTTAGTTTTCCTCAGTACATTCATCTGTATTGTTGATGTGCAGTATATTGTCATATGTTCGAGACATTTAGACCTAAATAATGACCATCAAATGATTACCTATTATATTGAACTATGAATTTCCACTTATGTTGGGCTTGTTACCATTTGTACCTCTTTGTTATGGAACATACATTTTATGATAGTCCCATCATACCACAATAATAGAATATTATATGAGGCACATTCATGTGTATTAATGATGCTCCATTAGTTGTGCCATGGGTTCTTTGAATCTTTTGATTCTTCTTCCTACCCAAATCAGTCTTCAATATTATAGCGTGTGCTTGTGGTTGGACATGAACCATAACTTCTTCCTACTTTAGATCAGACCTATTTTGATATGATGGACCATTCCACTCAAATATCATTTTATCTATTGTCTTTATGATCTTATTTTCTAATGTTGAACCAAGATTTAGTAGTTTTTCTCGATCATCATTTGTTCATTGAAGACTAATAACCTCTTCTTCATGATGCTCGATACATTTGATTTGAAATTTTCTGGTTTCAGTCAAACTATTAATTTCAATTTCTTGTTCTTCATGTTTGAGTTTTTACTAAACTACCATTTCACAAATTTTTAGCATTGAAGAACTCATATTTTCAATTTCTTCATTCAACTCATAATTCTCTTCTTCATTCTCTTGCATTAAGAGTTTGGCATCACGAACCACTTTGTTAGATTTCAACATTTTGGATCTCAAAATATCTACCTCTTCAAGGGAATGTTCAAATTTAGCCTGAGGATCAACTCTTTCTTCAATTTCTCCTTCTCCATACTCACTTTATTTTATTGATAAAAAATTCCAAGAAACTACCTCCAAAGAATCTACTTTATTAACTATGCAGTCCTCCAACTCTTTTTCCATAGATAATTCTGAACATTAATCCTCTCTTGAATGAAGATTAATTTTTTTGAAGAAAACACTCCTAGTAAATCCCATCTCTTTCTCATTTGATGAATACTTCTTTTGGGGAATTTCATCATTCTATTCAATTTCCTCATGAAAATTTTTAGGAAACATTGATGCAAAATTCCTAATAATTCCATATAAAATGAAGGAAAATAGATGTTTAACTTTTTTACATTACTTTTCTTTTTTGCAGATTAGAGGATAGAAAAGACATGACATCATCTATATTTTCTTCCTCAAGATTATCTTAAATGGATCGATTCATCACAGACTTGTATTCCCCATCCTTTGAAATTCCATTTTCCACTACATCATTGTCATTGTTTCTCATTTAATATGCTACAAGGGTATTTTGAAGGTTATATAGTGTTATCTCTTTTGTGTTTTTATCTTTTAACACTGAAACATTCATATTTAACTGTGATGATGTTTCCTCAAGATTCATTTCACACTATTTATACCTTAAATGAATTATCTAAGACCCCATATTCATTCCAAAATAATATTTATCCCATCAAAGAATTCACCAACAGTCTCATTGGGATTAATTTTGAGATCCTCATACTTGTTCCATAAAACCTGAAACATTTCTACTCAAACATTTGTAACTCCCTAAAAAATGTTAATAATTTTTCCCACATTTCCTGTAATGTTTTACAAGAAATTACCTTCATGTAAATTTAATTTTATAGGTCTCTCCCTGAATAATTGATCCCTTTATCATCATCAACTAATTTCCTTTTTTCAGCTTTTGATAAAGCACCATTATTAATGTCAGCTTATATTCCATGCATAGCTGCTGTGATGAGATCCATCCCAACTGATCAAAATTAGGGATGCATTTGATTCTTCCATAGTTGAAAATTATTTCTATCAAATATCATAATTCTTTTATGATTGAACACCTCTATTTCTCCTTCTGAGAGAAAACCTCTAACGTTCAACCTTTCTCTATGATACCAATTTTTAGGACCACTAGGTCGAATATGCTGATAGGGTGTGAATCTGGGTATAGTTGATTAAAACATTATCTCTTTTTGATATTGTATTTTTGTTATAATAAACACAATTCTATCTTCCTCCAATCAAAATATACAGACTGATATGAAATCATGCATAGGAAAAAAATATGTTTACTTGGTTCACACTCACTGGGCTACGTTCAAGGAGCATACAATGGAAATGTTCCGATGTACCAAATTCACTAAGGCTCACAGCCAATAATGAGTTCAAATTTTGGGAATGTTCATATATACTCAAGCTCACTACCATTACATGGTTTAGTGTCTAGTAATTCATTCCCAAGGGTCACTCCCTATGCGTCTTTCTCTTGATCCCAACTGGTGGAATGGGTCACCCTCTTTCTATTCCATTCTTAACTGCTCTTAGAATGGAATCCACTCACTGTTTATGGACTTTTAGGTTAAACCCAATTTATAGAAATGCAGGTCCCTTCGTTTTCATGAATTCATGTACAATCAACTATATGTATATTCTCTTTTGAAGTTACATTTTCACCTGTATATGAATACCTCCTTCTCGGGTAATGATACGAACGGTAAAATACTTTTGCAAATTGATTTGACGTTTTTACAGTCATCCTTTTGAAAATCATGAACCACCTTCCTCTCCCATGTACAGTGTATTGGGTTTGGTATGAGGAAAAAATCTACTGTGTACTACTACTGCTGCTGTGAACCACCCTTCATCTGTAGACTTCCTCCATCTTCGTAGTTGCATACCGCTACCATGTACCGAATCCGCGATCCTCCTCTATGAAAACTCTCTGTCTGTAAACTATTCTATGTTCACAGACTACCTTCACTTTCACATGCTGAATATATCCATCCGTATAACTCTTATATAATTAACACTCTCATGTACCAGAGACTCCTCCACTACAAATCAATCCTTAAGAAAATACTACTTTCATCTTAAATCCATCACTGGGAATTCTTCCACCCGAGCCACTCTAGATTTCATGATATTATCCCACTCAAACTTTCATCGAGCTTTGCAGACTATCTAGAAAAAAATATAAGTTCTCTAATGATTTTATATCTCTCCAATAATCGGGGGAATTCTCAATTATTTTATAGGAAAAGATACCCACATAATCATCTAAATCAAGATATACCAAATCTTTAACTCGATATATCCTCCACCATGTACAGATCCATCTACCACCGCGAACCACTCCAATTACATGAACTATTTTTCCACATAATTAGCGTACAGACTTGGGTTTTACTTAGTCAATTTATTCAACCAAGACCATTCCATACACATACCACACCACCACTCAGCCATGAACCGTTTTTGGTTTCACAAACAGCATACACGTACCTTTCCCAGAACATGGTACGTAGCCCATGAATTATGGTACGAGGTTCTCACCCTTTTCTGATTCTCTTCAATGTTATTCATAAAATTCACTCATATAAATAAATCCTTCCTTTTTCAACATCATACTACCAATTTTGTGGCCCCAAAATTTGGAAATAATTGGGAAAATATGCCACCTGAAATACCTATCTTTGTCAAACACCAACCATTCTCATTTGCAGTCATCTGTCTTTGTTAACAAACATAACGACTCCCAAAACATACCAAAAGGATACTTTGGGGTATTTTTTCCCAACATCATACAAACATGGTAGTAATGATTCACTTCCATTTGCATATACAGAGTCAATGTTTCCTATGAAGTCCATGATAGTGTATATGATGAGATTTAAATAAATACTCATTTCATTGATTGGAGATATAGGTCCCACCCATAACATAATGAAATCATACATATATGTTCCAAAAGATCATTAATAAAAATATCAAAAACCATAAAATGAAATATTTATTTTAAACATTTAATAATAACTGAACATCAAGAAAAATAATGGATTCTGATTCATTTTATCATAAACATAACCTAGGAAAAGAAGCCAGTTTTAAAAGCATATAACCTATGAAAGGGAAATGAGTTTCATAAACACTATGTCATTAAGTGTTACCAATTCATAGAAATAATATGAATCAAGACTTCTATTCATTTCTAAAAAAGTTATAATTAACACCAATGAAGAACATATTTGATGGAAAATAATTTTGAAATAACATTCAAAAACATTTATTGATGAAAATATCATTTATTCATTAAAAATGTATTTTTAATACATTAAACCTCATGATAATAATTTTCCTAGAAAATAATTTTATTCATTATAAAGAATAAAAGAAAAAAATTTGAAAACCTTTTCCATAAAAAATTATAGAATAAAAATCGTAACATTTTGAAAACATTTATTATAAAAACATTTTGATTACATATAAAAAATATTGAAAATGTTTTGAAAAAAAATTTATTGAAAAAAATTTGAAAATTTTAATATAGTAATTCAAAACGTTTTGAAAATAATTTATCAAAAAAATTTAAAAAATATTAATATAGTTTGAAAATATTTTGAAATCCTTTTTCAATGAAAAGTAATAAAATAATTTTGGAAATATTTTGTAACCCAATTTCATTGAAAACATATAAAATAATTTTAACAGAGTTTTGAAAACCATTTCCCATGAAAACATATAAAATATGATTGGAAACATTTTCCATAACATTTTATTTGAAAATATATTTTAGAACCTTTTCCAAAAAAACCATTAAAGATGAATAGATAGCTTCAAAGTATAGATTATAGATAAATATGTACATGTTATATGTGGTAAAAAGAACATTACTTTTTCAAGATAAAAATGATATAAAATTTACTCATTCATAAATAGACCCGAAAATTCCTTTGAAAATATTGTTAAATTAAAAAATGGAAGAATGTATTTTAATGATCCTTTGTGATTAAAATAAAATTCTTGGATACCGTTTTAATAAAACAAGTTTTTAATAGAACACATATTTCCGACCATAGAGAGTGTATAGTCGGGCATCCATAAAAACAATTTATAAAGTATATTATGTACTAAAGAGTATAAAATGATACCCCTACATGAATATATAATGAATAACCAGAGAATAATAATTTTGTGTAATTTACTGATCTATAGAAAAAATAAATTCATTAATGGAAGCATAAACATAAACAATCTCTAAATGTGATGAGATTGTTTTAATAAAGTCATAGCACTTGGTAGCAAGGGATCTTACTCACCATAAAAGAAATTAAAAATATATGATGATTAAAATATCATTAAAATAATGAGTATCATGATATAAAATGAAAAATGGACATATATATATCCAAAAGATAATTTAGGTGAATAACAAAACAATACTCTCATGGAAGGGAAATTGAAGAAAAAAATATTTTACCGATTTGGAAAATTTTGAATCATAAACCCCATGAAATAAATAGCATAAAATGAAAATGTGATTAAACATAAAATTAACCATAATATATATATAATACACCCATGGGAAGTACATACCCCACACAAAAAGAAAGAGTGGTGAAAATAACATGTATCTCAAAGAAATAAAAAGTGACATGAAATCCACTTACATTGTGTATTGGCTCTCGTCATATGCATTAAAACCACCAATAAAAAATTTAAATATAATATAAATCGTTTATAAAACATATTATTATATCTAAAACCATGTATGGTTTTATTACAACCATATATCATCTACTTGTAAACAATACTACATTAATGTTTCAATTCATGTAATAGTCTCAATTATTCACATGTGTCTTAATTTTTTAAATCTTTAGAATTTATACATTTGATTAAAGAGTGAAGGGTTAGATGATCCCGTAAGGGGATCGCCTCTCTAGGATTTTTATCATGTCACCGCCTTTCCTTCCTCCACCTCGGGCTATATCTAGATTCTCCTTGGCTCTTCTTTATGGAGATATCAGGGGATCCTCCTTTAATGGAAGTATTAGTCTTCATGGGAACAGTTGTTTCGGTTTCTCTCACGGTTTTCTGGCCCGTTCCTTGCACTTCACCTCCTTTTTTGGCTAGGGTCTCTTAGAGGCACGGTGAGATCCAGCGATCAATTTTAATTTTCTATCTGTGGGTTGTCGTCAAAGGAATGAGTTGGTAGTCCAACGGGATTTTCGTGGTGGTCTTCATGACAGATGTGAAGGTGGAAACAGGTTGTAGTTTCTGATTTGCAGCGGGGCTTCTTCTGGTATGGCCTGGTGTTCAGCTATTTGCGGTGATGGTATCTATTTTTGTTTCCTTGAATGCATGATTTGGACTTGGATGTGATTGTGAGTGATGTGTGGTCTCACGAAGGAACCGGTGAGGTTTTTGTTCGGAGGTGTGGTTTGAAGATCCTGGTGGTTTTATCTTGTTGTCCTACGGTCTACAATACCTCAAATATGGTGCTGTTTGGTTGGTTTTTGGTGGAGGGTGGGGCTTTGGATTTTTATTTTCTTCTGGATTTGGTTTTTTTATTGTTAATTTGGATTGGTTTTTGCTGATTGATACTGGCCTCTATTTCATCATGCAGACTCTTCCATTTTAGATTATATTCCATTCTGATCTGGATGGATTGATATATGTTGCTCTTTTGATGTTGTTTATACTGTGTTGGTTAATATGTTTGATTTCAATTGTGGATTCATTGGTATTTGAGGTTGGGATTTGGTTTCCTTTGGGGTAGGATGCAGTGTCAAAATAGAATGGTCTTCCTCGATCTAGATTCTTAGTTGGCCTTCTGTGGATGTGTTTTTCCAGAGTATTTTTCAGATTCCATCTCACATCACTGGAGGGTTTGGGAGACCTCTGAATGGAGTTAGCTGGCGGGTTTATGGTTTTTGTTTAGCGTCGACGGATGCGTTATAGGAATTCTCAGAGGTCAGTTCAGAGGTTGGTCATGGATTTCTAAGGTTCACACTTTCTTCTTTTTAGTGGTTCATTGGACTTCTATTGGGTGATCTCAAATCCGGATGTTACGATTTTCAATTAGAATGATTGAGTGGTGTTGTTGTATGATGATTGGGTTTTAGGTTGGTTGTTATTTTCTCAATGATGTTTGAAGTCTTTTTTCCATGATTTCATGTATGGTTTAACACTTTTCCTCAAAAGTGTTTATTGGTTTCTCTCATTTCACTCAAAATTCTTTGGAAAATAAAAATATTAATTTTCAGTCTGTAGTATTTATACATTATATCATGATTCCCATAAAATAATCCACGATACACATATCCTATATATATATAGTATGTGTGTTTATAATATTATATATAATATATATGTATGAAAAAGAATACATCGTTCCATTAGATTGTTGGTCATACGTATGCATTAACATAATTTCTATTTCATTTTCATTTTGAGGGAGAGAAAGTAGAAGAAAAAACACACACACACACATATATATATATATTGGTATATCATTATTACAGTAGATTTATTAAATCATATATATTTTATATATTAACTAAACTCATTCTCAATATAATCCTTATGGTGTATGAATGGATTATATCTCATTGAGGGAGCAGTAGTCCACACTTCCTCAATCAAAATTATTGTATCAACATAAAATGTAATGTAAAAAATATATGTGTTATAAAAAAGATTATATAAGATTAAGGACATAATAATTTCATAATATTACCTATATAAATATATTTTTTATCATAATTTCCACCATGCTATGAGTTAATGTATAAATGAAAAATCATCATTTTGTGAGGCAATATATCATCGTACATAGAAATAGTATGTTCGCTACCAATTATTTGGAGGTGCGTATAACTATAGGATAAAAAAATTTCAAAATAACATAATGGTATATTAATGATATATTTTTGGTTATATAATCATATAGTAAAGACATATGTAGGGTGTGGAAGAGGAAAATAAAATAATGGACTTGATTTACACATTACCTCTTAATTAGGTAACACCTTTTCGTTTTTTTCCTAAAAGGATTAGTTCGATTTACTTCATACAAAAGGATGTATTATAGCATTAATGGAGTATTTTTTAGAGTTGGATTGGAAATGGATTGGCTGAACATAGTAGGATTGAGAGTGGTGAAGAATAGAGAGAGTTGGTGGCCTTTTATAGGGAATGAAAATGACTCACTTAGAATTTTTTAAAACAAGTTAGGTGTACACATGTCCTTACTGAAAAAGTCATAAAAACTAATATATATCATGAATGGAAGGTTTTTGGAAGAAATTGGGACAACCAATGGGTGTACCAGTTGTTTCCAGGTCACTTGGGCCACTAATTTTTAAGGCATAATTCACTAATTTAGTTTAATTTTATGCCAATCACTATGACTAATTTTCAAACACATTAACTAATATTTTTTGTAAAAATTTAAATTAAAATTATTAGTCTATAAATATTTTACTTATTATAATGGTTTATGTATGATTTTGATATTCAATTCATAGAGTCAATAAAATTATGATTAATTCTAATCTTATAGACAAGATGAAATAACTTGTTTTGGAAGTAGAAAAATGTTCAAAAGTTTGTTAAAATTTCATATTAAATATTAAAGATAAATTTACTATACATAATTAATTTTTATTAATATATGTAATATTTATCTAATGTTATATCAAAATATATTTATAATATTATTTATCATTAATATTAATTATTCAAAAATTCATTTTGACTACAAATATATACATTTAACTATTCATAAAAAATTGAAGTTTCTATGAAAAATCCCAAAAAATAACTATAGGACAATTTTAACGTTTTATTTAAAAAATTAATTTTATTTTATGAAATTTAATTTCTAAATGTTTTGAAAAATAATTATCTTATTAAAAGGGGTTCATTTTACAAAAATGTATTTTTTACATAAAAGGACTATACATGAAATCATATATTTCATTAGAAATATGTTTTATTTATATAGAAAAATTATAAATAATACTATAAATAGAGTTATTTATATTCCTAAAACTATTTTTATTGGATATGTTGTAATTATCTCATTTAGATAATCATATAACAATATTTTTAATATGAACTAACTTTAGCATGCATCGTACACCATGTCGATGTTGTGTGTAACGTATTCAATGTTGGTTCCATATGAAAGTAATGTTTGACTTAGTGAATTGCATGAAATTAACAAAAATTTAATTTATTAGGGAAAAATAACTTTGTTAAAATAATAATATTTCTTTTAATATTCAATTTGATTCCATATTCATTTACAACTAATTGGTAACCTATAAATAAATATTATATTTTCTAAACCATATATTTTTAAAAATTTGTTAACAA
This sequence comes from Viscum album, assembly GCA_963277665.1. Classification (NCBI taxonomy): domain Eukaryota; kingdom Viridiplantae; phylum Streptophyta; class Magnoliopsida; order Santalales; family Viscaceae; genus Viscum; species Viscum album. The sequence continues at coordinate 2,095,624,741 of OY728152.1, forward strand.
TATCCATTACATATAATTTAAAATCTATGTTATATCATAATATTCTAAATAATAATATTTCAATAATATATTATATTCGGTAAAACTCAGTCTATCATGCTACACAAGTCATCAACGAAATTCATTGTTACATATAACACAATATAAACATAGAGTTCCTTATAGAGAAATTCGAAATATATATTGTGTATATAGAATGGTAAAAATAGTGTTGCGTACAATCTAAGAAAATCATAGCGAATTATGTAAAAATAAACTATACTCAATTTTTTCATGAAATTAAAAATATCAAAAGGATAAATTAAGTCCAAAAACTAATTCAACACATATCAGGGTATTACATTCTACCCCGTTTTAATGAATTGATTTTTCAACATTAGTTTGGGTTATCAAATGTTTAATACTTGAAAGTTTCATCCATAGATAACCACATCATAAAAATGAACACTAACACTTCCTTTTAAAATGGAAATTTGGAACCATAATTATTACCCAAGGTAACATATAACTGGGTTTCCACATATGAAACCATTGGTTGGGTGTGATGATTGGACATGTAAGAAAATAGTAAATATTTATTGCGAGTGATTGACGTCATCAATCACAAAATATTAAAAGATTATTCAAAATTTGAGGGCCTCAAATTCATAAATATTTGATGATTTAAATGTCTATCAATTTGAAAAAAATAAAAGTATTAGGAAAACACATTTAACTTTTTATTATTATCTTATCATTGGGTAATTATTTTATTGGCCAAGAGTAAAACAATATTCTTTCTTTGTATTTTTTAATCTATTTAAAATTTATTCGTCACATCAAGAAATGGATTTAAGTAAATTAAATTTGATTCTTGAAGCATAAAAATGAACATTTGTTAGACATTAAGGCCCATACATGAATGCATTTTATAAATATTTATTTATAACTATTATTAAAAATAAATATGGATAATAGCCCGTGGGGAACGATTGAGTTTGTTCATGGAGGTGGCGTCCTGACCCCGAGGTTCTGGGTTTGTGTCGTCGAATGTCAACACACATTATATTCCATATACCCTCTCATGGTCCCCTCTACCCCATTGGGAACTGGCCTAAGCCCAAGGGTTTTCCACCTTAGACCTCGCTAGGGACGTGTAGTGCGTAGGTTGGATGGCCATCCCAATACCTTGTTACCCAACAACAAATAATAGCTCACAGGGAATAGGTGAGTTGGTTCAAGGCGGTGGCTTCCTGACCTCGAGGTTTTTGGTTCGAGTCCTCACAAGGAAACATGAACTATATTCCAATGATCCTCTCATGGGCTCCTCTTCCCCATTGGGAACTGGCCTAAGCCTAAGGGTTGGCCACCTTGGGCCTTTCTGGGGACGTGTGGTGCGCAGGTGGGTAGGCCAGCCCAATACTTCGTTACCTAACAACACGTTTTTCTCACGGGGCACGAGTGAGTTGGTTGAAGGCGGTGGCGTCCTAACCCAGAGGTTCCAGGTTTGAGTCCTCACAAGTAAACACACATTGTATGCCAGTAATCCTGTCATGGGCCCCTCTACCCCATAGGGATTTGGCCTAAGCCCAAGGGTTGGCCACCTTGGGCCTCGCTGGGGACGTGTGGGGTGCGGGTGGGCATGCCAGCCCAATACATCATTACAAAACATCACGTTTGATTCATGGGAGCCTTCTCTTGGGGTAATGTCCACCTCCCATGTACCACTCACCTTGCCGGGTCACTCGATGTCTCACCGGGTGGGCAGAATGGGTGCACTTCACCTGGTTGACAGATTGTTGTGTTGAACCATCGCTGATCAAGGTGTTACCCTATGGGACGTGCTGTCATCTCGTCTAGAATTGGCTCCTTCCTGGCTGGGGCTTCTCTGGAATATTTCATCAAGGGAAGAGGGGTTCTTGAGTGTGGAGGGTTCAAAAAGGCCACTCTTGGGGATTCCCATTCCTAAGATACAAATAAGGATAATACATTTATCTCTAAACATAAATGGTAATACTAAAGATTCATCATAATTAATTATTCATCAAAAATAATTATACATAAACCAAGACATCATGTAGGGTAGTGGTAATAATGGAAGCCTTGTCTTCCTTCAGTCATGTGTTCAAGACCAACGGACTTTCCAAATATGATTGGATGTCACCTAACACAAATGATATATTTTTATAAAACCAATCTAATATAATTTAAAAAATAAATATTATAGACATCCTTGAAATAATTATATTCAGTAAATAATCTTTTATCCAATGTTTTTAATATATAATCAATACATAAATAAATTCTCTGAAGTTTAAGTTAATTTTTTCATTAATTGTTAACCTTATAACCCTTATGAAGGATGAAAATCCAAATCTTTAGAAATAATTTCATGAAATCATGTTATCATTGATCCCAATTATATCAAAATAAACCCCTTGTTTTTTACAATAAAAAAATGTGAATACCATTGTTGTATATTCCCTTGAAACATGGTAATAACCTTAACTGGCATAAATCGTTTGAAAAAAAACAATTCATCCTTATTAGAAAGAATACTAGATATACTCCTTAAATCCAAAAACCCTGTAAACTTCATCAATGTTATCAAAACCCACCTATTGAGATGTTCATTATTTGTTCCATGGTAATCAGTGCTATCCAATTTATATATTCATAACAACATTATGTTAACCTAATGAACATATTAAGGGTTACCTTCCATTAACAAAAATATCACCTTATCATTAAATCACTCCACCATTCCATCGATAACATTCAACATAAACTTTTACATATTGAGAGAAAAACATATGTAGAAAAACCATTGAATATTTCATCATTAATATAACATGATTATTAATCCAAATACAAATAAAATTCCATTATTCCATATCATCCTTATTCCATTAACAAGTCTACCTCATTATATTACACAATAACCCTTTCCTTTAACATTTATTATACAATTTCTTCATCATCTAAAAGGTAACCATTACATTCACCACCTTCCAGGTTCCCTTCATGAGTATTAATCTTGGTACATTGAGATGCATAATGACTATTTACTCCATCCATAAAACACTCAACTTTCAATGATGTCAAAGGGTGGTCAATAGTGTCATCCACTTCGTTAATCAAATTATTTATTTTTCCCTTATAGTCACTTTCTTTTTGCCCTTGTATATACAGTCAACTCATCTTATCATTCCTTTATGATATTCAATTAGGTTATTCTATCAACATTTTTGACGTAGATGAAACCAAAAATTCATTCCTCCATGGTCCCCATTACTTGAACTCTCAACGAAATCCTTCTTTCTCTTCCTTGGTGTGTCTGAATGTCGGTGAAGGTATACATTGTTAATTATGTTCCCTAAAAACTAATTAGGAATGATTAGAATATCTCTCACTATAGTGATCATCCCACAAGAATTCTCATCATCATATCATCCATCACATTCAGCGTTAATAGAATTAATTCTAGCTCCCTCCATTAACAAAATTCTAAATCATAGTGTGAACATAACTTTTCATAGCATAAAACCACATAGTCATGAAAAGATTTAATTTTGATATTTCTAAATCCTGACACCCTACTTAATATACAACAACCTGAGATCATCCTAGGTTTTTGACATCAAACATATATCTAAAACCTTCATGATGGTTCATGAAGTGTTTTTGAATTTTCAATGAATGTCCCCTATGTTTGTCAAATTAGGTGCACAACAAGGCTCATTGTTTTGTACCAGATTACCCAGATTCAGTATTTAAATTCCTTATCAGAGTTGTCAACCCAATATAGATCTGTTATAGTTCCATATCATCATGTTGTATCTAGACAATGATGTATTTCAATAAAACCACACACTCTACCATTTACAAAAATTTCTATACATTTTTCATAAACGCTGACTAAACCTTATACTTATCTTTAGAGAAATCACTAGGTATATACATAGAAATATACCAAGTGATCTCACTAATGATTATCCATCTTAGTTTTCAAAGGTTTAATAAACCTTTCCTTTGATACCAACTATATCAACTCAGTCTTGACATACTTGGATATTACATAATTTTAGATTAATACTCTATACATAACAGAAATACCTACCCAAGGACCATAATAGTTTAGTTTCTTTTAAAAAATGAAAATAATATTAGATCATGGTGAAATATATTAAACATCTCCAATAAATATCTACAATGTTACTAAACCTATATATTCCTTTCGTCATTACATGGTGAAAGAAAAAATATGAAAGGGTTGAGCTCAGATGTTCAGTAAGGGTAAATAAATGAAATTATCATAATAATAACAGAAGTGTTTGGAACATGATTATAACATTTTAACCTCATAAAAAACATATTAGATATCATAATAAATTTTTTTAATTTCTAATACATGACTCATAATGTAAAAATATCAAATTCTAGGAAAGAATGACGTAGGAATAAAACATGGAATTGTTAAAAACACATAAGAATATAATATTATTTCCATGGAAGCCAAGACATTGCTACTAAGACTATCATAATAGTATGGGTTCACTACAGATGTCATCTTAGTAGTCACGGTTAACAGTTTTGGCCATGTTAGTAGCATGATTTGAATCCTCATACCATCTTGGTTTTCATTGTTCACTCCCACAGACATATTAGTTGCATGATTTCAATTATCTTACCATATTGGTAGCCATAGTTCACTCAGATGGGCTCATTAATAGTCAAGTTTTACTGCCAATAAAATCATATTCAATCACTTGGTAAATAAATCACTTCCTAAAGGAATGGAGAGATATACAGGTTCCACCCAACTTAAAATGAAATCATGCATACATTTTCCACCATACAATAAATAATTATTCCATAACACCTTAAGATAAATGTATATTATAAACATGTAATCATATCAAAACTCGCAAAAAAAAATATAGTTTTCATAATCGTTTAATCATAAACATAACCTGTGAATAGAATATGTTTTTAAAAGAATTTATCCAATGAAAATGAAATGAATTTCATAATGACAATTACATTAAACATAACCCATTCATATATAGAATATGAATGGAACCTTTTGATCATTTCATTTATGGGAATTAGTACCATCTATAGAAGTTACATTATATAAAAATTATTTTTGAAATATCATTCAAAAACATTACTTGATAAAAATAGAATTTTTTATTAAAAATGGGTTTTTAATTCATAAAAACATTTGAAAATAATATTCATATAAAATACATTTAGAAGTTATAAATTATACTTAAAATCTGTTTGAAAAACTTTTTCGTTCAAAAATTATCAAAATTATCATCATAAATTTTTTAAAAATATTTTATTTGAAAAATATTTGAAAACATAGAATGGATGGTTGAAAATTTTTTGCGAACTATTTTTATAAAAAATTCATTAAAAACATATAAATAATGATTGAAAATGTTTTAAAACTAATATCTTTAGAAATACTTTGAAAAGTTATAAGTATAGCTTAAAAACGTTTTGAAAACTATTTTTTTTGAAAATAAATTAAAAAATTACATATAAATCTTGAAATTATTTTGAAAACCAATTTTCATGGAATCATATTAAATAATCTTGAAAAACATTTTCCTGTAAATCTTATCAAAGAAGTTTTAAAACATTTTGAACAACATATTCCTTAAAAAATATTAAATAAAATTGAAAACATTATGAGGACCATTTTCATTGAAAATTTCTTTTAATTATTTTTTCTAAAATATAGATTTTAAAATTGAAGGGAATTATTTAATGGATTTATGATAGTTAAATCCATACATGTCATATGATGTAAAACAAACATTCTTTTTCTCGAAAAAAATGTTATAAAATTGAATCATTCCAAAAGTTACAAGAAGATTAATTTGAAATCATTGGTAAAATACATAAAGGGAATAAATTTATTTTAATTATCATAGGATATTTCTAGAATATTAATGGAACCCCTTTTTATAAAACATGGTTTTTAGTGAAAGCATATTTCCAACTAAATAGATTGTAAATGTGGGGATTCTTAAAAAAAATTTATTAAAAATATTAATTAACAAATATTATAATGTGGTACCGATACATGAATATATATTGAAGTAAAATCGGAGAAGAAAATTCATTCATGTCTTTAGATATGGATCATAATAATTAAATAAAGGAAGTATAAACATAAAAAATATAGAAAAGTGAAGAGATTTTTTCAACAAACTCATATCACTTCGTAACATGGAATCATACTATAAATTTAAGAAAATAGAAGTAAATAAAGATTATAATATAATTAAAATAATTAGTTTCATGATATAACATGTATTATGTATGTATATACACCCCAAAAAATAATTTAAGTGAATAAAAAAACCTGACTCTCAAAGAAGGCAAATTGAGACAAACTAATTTACTGATATTTTATGTTTTAAAACATAAAACACATGAAAGAAAACACATAAAATGGATATTTTAATACCCATAAATTTAATAAAAAGACACATATAATAAAATCATAGGTAGTAAAAACACCACAAAAAAGTATAGAGTGGAGAAATAATATGTATCTCACAAAAATAAAATGTGAAATGAAACCCCCTTACCTTGTGTCTTGAATCTCGTCCTACACATTCATAAAACCTATATAATAAATATAAATTTATTATAATTCTAATAAAGAACCATATTATTATATCTAATACAATATATGGTTTTATTATGACCATATATTTCCCACTTGTTAACAATCCTATGTTAAGGGTCACTTTGCGTAATACTCTCTTTTTTATTGAATGTGTCTTAATTTGTTATATCATTGTTATTTTTAATTTATATCATGATTTACAGAATTTAAGATATGATATAAATCTAATTTATAGAACTTTTATGTTTTTTAAAATAAAATATCTAATATATAAGTATGAATTGGAATACACTATTCATGGAGATGGTAAGCCCTACGTACAGATGAACACAATTTTTTTTAATTATAATGTTCAGATAAAGAAAGTAAAATACATATATGTATATATATATAATTATAAAATTATATTTATTTTATCATTTTTATCTTTAATATTCACTAAAACCATCCATAATACAATGTGTGTGGTGTATAAACGAATCATATCGTTTTTAGTGGGTGGTAGTCCACAATTCCGGAAACAAGATTATCATATTAACACGAAATAGAACGAAAAAAGATAGTTGTTTAATAAAATAATACATAAAAAAATATATGACATATATAAATAGTGTTTCTATCATAATTCCCACCATGGTAGTTGGTAATGGAAAAATGATTAATCATTATTTCGTGATCCAGTAGTTTTCCGTACATAGAAATGATTTTTCATTACCCATTTTATGGGGTTTTGTTAATTTTTAGGTTTAACCATTTATAAAAAACATCCTAGTATATTTAGGATACTGGTATTTTTATATAATAATAGTGTAATGAGAGGTTTAGGGGGTTTAAAAGGAAAATAAAATAAAGTACTTGAGAGAAGATGTTACCTCTTAATCGGGTAACTCCTTTTGGTTTGTTCCAAAAGGTTTCCTTGAACTGCCTTATTCCCAATTGAATTATTATAGGAGGAAGGTAGGATTTTTTGGAAGTGTATTTGTTATGTATTTTATGAAAATAATAGGTTTTATAGGATTGAAGAATAGGGAGATATGTCAGCCTTTTTTTGAGAGGGAAAAGAACTCACATGGAATTTTTGAGAACAAGTTAGGTTTACACTGGTAGTTGCCTAAAAGAGTCACAAAAAATAATAATTAATCAATAATAGAAGTATGTTTTTTGAACTATTGAATTAAAATAGGCTTTTACAAGTCTCTAGGTTGTTTGGGCCCTTAATTTGAACTTTTGGTCCCTAATTAAGCTTAATTTGACCGTAATCACTCTAATTAATTTTAATCACATTTAATATTATTTTTTGTCAATAATTATGTTGAAATTATAAGACTCTAAATAATATTATGATTATAATTTTTTATTTTAGTTATTAAAAATTCAGTTCACAAAAGCAGAAAAAATTAAGATTAATGTTATTCCTACAAATGGGACAAAATAACATGACTTTAATGTAGAAAAATGATTAAAAGATGATTAATATTTTATATTCAATATATGAGTGAAATTGATTCTAATGAATTTACATGTATTAATAAATTTCATATTTATCAAATGTGACTGTGAAACAAATTTATAATATCAGTTAATATTGATAATTATTTTCAAAAAAGGCCAGTTTTAACAATAAAGTAGTACTTTTCACTACTAATCAAAAATGATGTTTCTTATAAAATATCCAAAAATTCAAACAATGATAAATTAAAATTTTTTATTTAAAAATACACTTTATATTATCATATTATATATATAAATGTATATAAAATTATTTTTACTATTAAAATCAGTTCATTCGAGAAAGCCATATTTTTAAACAAAAAAGGGATTTACAAAAAATCATATATTTCCTTAGAAATATGATTTACATATATAAAAAATTATAAAAAATATTTTAAAAGTACATATTACTATTTATATAACTATTTTAAATTGATATGTTATACTTATCGAATCATAATAATTATAAAAAGAGAATTTTTCAATAAACATAATGTTCTGAGAATCGTACACGATGTCTGTGTTGCATGTAATGGAAGCCATATCGGTTCCATTTGAATGGAATTCTCAAATTATTAAATTGAAAGATATAAATAAAAATTTAAATTATTATGGTAAATCATATTTGTTTCCATCATAATTTTTCCTTTTATATTCAATCAGTTTTCAAATTCACTTATAATTAATTGGTAACTTATGAATTTTTATTATATTATGTAAATCATAAATTTTCCGAAATTAGTGAAAACTATTCATAACCTATATTTTGACATCCAAATTACATATTATTTTATTCAAAAATCATATTTTTAAAGTATAATATTGTTTGGTAAACCTCAGTCTTTCATGTTACTCAAGTCATCACGGAAAGAAATTGTTGCATGTAATGCTAGAAAACCTTGATGATTCTTGTACAGGAAGGAAAAGATTATGTTGTTTGTAGTTCATGATATAAATTGTGTTGCATATAACTAAATAATAAAATTGTTCTTTAATATAAAATAAACAATCATTAGTTTTTCATGAAAAGAAAATACAAAAAAATATTACATTAATTCAAATAAAAATTCACAAAAAATATGGGTGTTATAGAAACCCCATATTTAGGGATACATACCATTGCATCGCGATGTTCAACCCCTCTTATTTAGGTTCATATCAAATGAATGAACTCACACTAAACCATATATAAAAAAACCATTTCAAATTAACCATTCTTGGACATTTCAACAAATCATTTTTTATTGATAAAATTTAAAACAAAACCATATTTTCATTAGTTAAAAATTGATTTAATCTCTATTTTTAAATCATTCACAAAATCAATTTTCACAAAAAATAAAAAAATTAAAAAAGAATACTCACAACCTACCTAAATGGGGTTTCTTCATTGATTTTCACACCTATTTCACAATCAATTTAATGAAATTTGAACTATTTTAAAATAATCCTTCATGTTCTAATAAGATAAGTCGAGTATGAATCCACCTACCATGAAAATTATGTTGAATATTAAGAACAACATAAAGACACCCAAAAAATAGTGTTGAGTCTTTTAAAAACCTCCTTAGATATCATAACCTAAAATAAACAAGGATTAATATAACTATGATTGACATAAAACAACCTAGATCTATCCACAACATAATATATCTAAGATACCAAGAGATGGAGGAAACTATATTTATGAAAGACTATAAAAAATACCAGAAAAAAGAAAAAATAACATGGGAATTGTGATTCAACACACTAAGAAATGCCTCTAAATTTATTATAAATTTATGGATAAATCTTGTACTTATATTTAGAGTAAATAATCATGGGTTACTACAGAAATGATTGAAAAAGATGGGGTTTAGATCTTATCCCAATCTCGGTCAACATTGTTAGGATCTAATTTTTAAACTGTGTGTGGAAAGTCACATAAATATGAAAAATGTTCACCAAATATGAAAGATCCATTCCCTATATGGGAACCTCACATAGTTTTCCCACACTCATAGAAGAACTGTTCAGAGCTATGAAAAGTCCTTTTGTTCCAATTTTCATGGTTTTATTTGGGTTTCAAAAAGGTTTAGCCAAATCATGTGCCTAACGATGCGTACATGTATTGGCCCATGTCTCACGGTACGTAGTTTCATTTAATATTTTCACTATATATGAATACAGTTCTTAAACATTGCTCCTTTCAAAAATCCCACAAACATTCTGAGTGTCTTCAAGACCCTCTCAAACATCACCCAATCACTTTACAAAAATAAAATGTTTAAATCAAGGGTTACTTACATGAAAATGGGTTTAATACATTCTCTCCACCATGATAATTTCTATGACATAAAATTAGAAAACCAACATTTCCCTGATATATTTAATGAAAATGATCGATCATTTGGTTATTCTATTCCCAAGTGTTTTCCAGAATCCAACCATGTTTCAACATAACTCACAAAAGACTAATTCTATTCACATGGTAGATAAGCCAACCAATATTCCACCTCACCAAATAGTTCATGAATCTCAAAATGGAATTTTTATCGAGGAGATAACATTCCCTACTCCCTAAAATGCTGATGTTTTATCATTTGACAGAATTTCAAGAACACATAATCTCTCACCACGAAGTGAAACATCCATCAATTATGAATCAAATACGATTTCTAATGACTCTAAGCCATCTATATCGTATTCCTAATTAATAGATTCCTCTCCATTGTTTCATGGACGTAGATCAAACCAACAAGTTATGTCACACCTATTTCCACCCAAAAAGTGGATAAAAATAAGGAATCCCATATCATGTTCATAAAAGACATATGTATTAATTATTGATAATAATTTCTATATGAGAACTCCACCAATAGTACGTGGTATTCTCACGATTCACCAAAATATATTAGAGAATCCAACATCATGTCATCCAATGTTTTTATCAACCTGTCATATTTTTCAACCATATATAGATTTAACACTATACTCATAGTATTCTGAGACTCAAGGGATTTCTATATGGATTTCCATAAATGAGACGTAATCCTCAGCACTCTATCTGGTACTATTGAAACTGGTACACGAAGTCTCTTTAACACTTCTCAGATATGAATTTTGATATGTCATGCACGGTACGAGATTCATGAATAGGGATAAAATGTGCCATCATTTTAAGCGGACCCAATATCACCTAAACGGAAACATGTTTCCAAAAAATTATTGGATAACCTATTACAAAATCCATTATTATATTCTACATTTTCAAAACTATAATTTCCACAAAATGAACTGTACATGATAAATATTATTGATCTTCTATAAATTAATTAAAAGATAATCATCTCAAAAATAATCCACCATTCTTTTTATTCCAAACGAGAAAACAGTGCTTTTAGAGTCTTATACATATTTGATATTATTGGATGAATAATCCATATTTAATGATTTTAATATGAAGACATTATTTCTGATAAGGCACATGTACTTGCATCTTATTTATGAATGACAACAACGAAAACCCATTCGAGGACTAACACTCAATGGTCTCCCCAAAATTAATGATTCTTCTCTTAGAAATAAATTATAAATTTGACTTATGTCCCTCATTAAATGCCTAAATAATTAAAAATGAATGAAACTAGAATGAAAACTACAACTTCACTGTGTTCTTCATTATTTATGACCATTTGGGCTATAACTAACATCAACTTCCCTTGGTCAAATCCCACTTTTTATAATAGAGCATACAACATTCAACTTAATACATCTACCACCGTATATCCATTACCCAATGTATACATTATCTCAATGTTGATTATTTGTAGATAATCTATCTATATTATTTTTCTTAAACTAAAAATAGTTTGTGGGAAAATATTTTTCAATATATTTTCATCCATAAAAAGATTATATTTCTCACAAAATAGGTAATGAAACTATGTCCTCAGGGCATGGAATATGAAATAAAACTCCAAATTGATTTTTGCGAAGTTATTTTATCTCACCTATAACATTATTGAACCATAGGAAGCAACATGGTGTCCCTATAAGAGAAAAAATCCCAACCAATTTTGCAACAAATCAAAACACACCCCATACCCTTGTTATGATTCTGAAAAAATCAGGATTTTTAATGATGTAAGAAAAAATTAGATTCTTGAAAATAATTCTAACATTCCTCATCCCATTATTATGGAACATTCTTCCAAATAAAATTTTTCATAAGTGAGTTCATTCGTGAAGATTCTCGAACAATGCTTATGAAATAACCAGATAAACAAATGGAACTGTGTATCTTAGAGAAATTATTTTATGAAAGTTATTATATAATAGCCTCTATCTCTTCTGGATCAACTAAAACACATTTTTAAGTGATTACATGGCAATGTTAACATACATATTATATTTAAAATTAAGATTTTGAAATTTTTTAATAGAAAGGGTGTTCCAAATGATTCCCACCACTATCTCTATGTGTTTATAACGGTGTACCCTTTACCATGAATACATCAATATATCATCAAAAAACACCAACAAAAAAATATTCTAGATATCACTGGAATATGTAATTCATGATTTCTATAAGAACAACTAGTGAATTTATATTACTGAATGGAGTTCCAAAATTTTCATAATGTCTATATCAACTCATAAAAGATATCATTAGAATATCATCCTTCCAAAACTGTAATTGGTGATACCTTGATAGAAATTAAATCCAATATAACCATTGAGATACCCCTAAATTGATTGAACATATCATCAACCTGTGGAAGTGGATACTAACTCCTTATCATAACATGATGAATCTTACAATAATCCAAAAAAAAATATTCCATCAACCATTTTGAAAAACTAGACCAGTAATGCCAACTGATATGTGCTCTACCAAATGAACCATTTTCTTTCCATCTCTTCAAAATGTGAATTAATTTCTCATAATTCTATTGGTTCTATACAATAAGATATATGAGATATAAGTCTTGTCCCCCAAAAGATATCAATCATAAATTCCATTTATATTCTAGTAAAAAACCCAAAGTAATTTCCAAAAAAAACATCTTGAAATTGTTCAATGACTATTAAAAAATTCTTATTCTCAATATATTATATTGATGCCAATGAAAATGTTTTCAACTTGTATGATATTGTCAGGACCCTTCCCCCATGTCCCATGTTGTGACTTCCCCAATCCATCCATCCATTGGCCAGGGCCTAACGACAAGCACCAAAGGCATATTCCCAAAAATTGGGAAGGCATTGCCTTTATATCCTATAAACACTCACAAGAATGAACACATATTGATAAAAACACCAATTAAACTATATAACAAAAATAGTGCTGAATGAAAATGGGGCCTGAATACAGTCCCAATTAGAATGTACAAGTACAACTATGATATAATACAACTGAAGAAAAGGGAATGTCAGCTACTAGGTCGTCCTCTGAGGTTAGTACCTAAAGCGTAGGTATAGATCACCTCCTAAACACTCCTTGTCACTCTGTATCCTCTGTGTACCAACTCGCCTTAAGGTCCACCTCCATTGTCCAGTCCTGGTACTCTCAGCGTTAGTCAGTGTTGTCCATCGTCTTCATCCAACAAAACAAGGTGCGAGCATAGCCCATGCAGTGGTGAGTATAACGATACTTTGTAGGGACCCCGAGACCCTCTAGATCTCACAAAATCCATCAAGGATAAACACAATGTATGAAATCAAAAACTGACCTTACTTAGGTATATGCCCATACATATACCTAAGATATCAAGTGATCCATCTCAATCATGAAAAAAACACAAAAAAAATCACTCATCTCAAACCATGATTTTATTCAAGGGGGTAGTATCAAGTAACATCACCAGTAAAATTGTCAACTCCTCGACTGCTAGAGAAATCCTCCTCTATCGAGTACTGTGGGATTGATGCGACACCAAGCATGCTTCCCACTAACCTTAGAGTGATGAGGTACTCCACCTACCGTTTACTGTGGATCTACCATGTCACAAAGTGCTCTCTCCACCATTGTTCTACGGCGTCACCAAGTGTGCTCCCCCTCGTAGACTACTAATGTAATCCTCTTGTCGAGTACCCGGGGTTTTTTGGGACACCAAGGCGCTCCCAACATTGGGTCTTCGACGACAGAAAGGCACTACCCACTAGGCTTGTAGAGTCACTCTGAGTCAAAAATGTCAGGAGTCGTCCGGTCTTAGCCAACTACTAGGTCTCCACACTACACTCATTCGTCTAGAGGAGAATCCACTCCATGAGATACTGGATAATAATCCAACAATCACGAAGACCCACGAAAAATTATTTCAACGGTCTGCCATGTCATAGGGGACTCAACATAGCATACGGCGCGTCAATCAGATGCACAATCTGTGAGTTATTAGACTTTTAGTCGTGGGGGCCCGGTTGGATACGCACACGATCGAACCAGACCATATCTCAACTATACCCCCAACTCAAGTGGGGTATACTCGAAGGAACCTTCATGCTCCATGATTTCCATCACCACTGACGGCTCGTCAAACAGACGTCTAGTGCCAAAGATATGGCCAAAGGAGTGTAAATGGGCCATAGTGGGCTCGTATCTGGTCCGACCCAGTCAGTCCGGCCTGACTCGACCCATCTTGGGCCGACCCGGCCTCACCCATTGAGTTTGGACTGGCCCGATGTGTGGGCCATCCTATTGGTATTGGCCCGTCCCACTAGCCCCAACCCAGTAGGCCGTGTGGGACCGTGAATAGCCATGTGGGAGCAAACCGGCCGCGAGGGTGCAGACTGGGAACCAGTCAGGGCGATGGCGGTTCGACAGGGAGGGCGATGCGAGGGTGGCTCGGCCCAGGGTGCACATCAGGTTCCACTCAGAGGGTCACGAGGGCAAGGCACGGGGCGGCTCGGCACGGTGGTGGGGGTGGTGCTATCGGGGTCGGTTCTTCCCAGGGGGGGGGGGTGCGATCGGGGCCGGTTCGACCAGGAGGCCGGAGTGGCCAGGGATCATCATGGCTCAGGGCCGGGGCGGCCACTGGCAGCTTGTGGCCAGTTTGTTTGGGTGGCCAGAGTGCCACGGGGGAAACACGGGTCACAGAGGCAGCGAGTGGTGGTGTCGTTGCCTTCGTCGCCATCCTCCATTTTGATGAACACCGCAAATCCAAAAAAAAGGTTACAGAGAGGATGGTCCATGTAACACCCCGACCCTAGTTCCCAAGAGTCGGTGCGTTATTACATAACATTGGAATACTCATAAAAAAATCATGTCTCGAATGACTGATCAGTTTAGTATTATTGGAAACAAGATTCATACAAAAGATCAATTTGACAACTTGAAAAGATGTACAACAGGAATTTATTCCATTAAAAACAACCAATCATCCTAGATTATGCCTGAAAGTCACTACTAACTACCTACTTCAAATCCTGGGAAAATGAAACTTAAGAAAGGGGTGAGCTCACATGCTCGGTAAGGGTAAAAAATACAGTGGAAAATAACCTAAATATTAAGCATGGAGAATTATTGAAAACCACAACCCTTTACCAATAATGATGAATAATTTTATGGAAAGAATATGATATGAGTAAATAATTCCATAATAAATCATAATCATGGGTATTCTACTTGTCAAATGAACACAAGAACCTTCAATATTTTTTTCATAATGAGGGAATGTATAATGCTGGAAATTCTAAAACATTTTATCAGTGCCTCAGCCCAGACGTCTAAAAATGATTAAGCCCTCAGAAAAACCATATATTAAATTGTGAAAGGCCTCTGCCAATTCCACGTTTAGTTGTCTCATGAGACCTACC
The DNA here is from genome assembly GCA_963277665.1 of Viscum album. Lineage (NCBI taxonomy): Eukaryota > Viridiplantae > Streptophyta > Magnoliopsida > Santalales > Viscaceae > Viscum > Viscum album. The sequence goes on from OY728152.1 coordinate 2,095,640,660, forward strand.
AAGGCATTGATGAGCTATAGAGGGCTCCACTCGTCACTTTCTAAGCCAAATACATTACTCATATGAAAAGGTTGAAATATAACATAAACATTCGTATTAAAACAGGCATATGAAATGACAATACATTAACCATAAACCATTTATGGTATAAAAATAGCACATCCATGGTCAAACATATCACAAAACCTTCAATACAATTTGGATGTTTTGTATTATAACAAATCGACATCAAATAAATTTAAAATCCATCAAAATATGTTAACATAGATGAAAAATGAATTAGAGAAATATCTCTTTCAATTTTGAGATCATTTAAGAGTCATATAAATACAAAGAAATCATTTATTTTGAAAATATTCATTTAAGGATGTAATGGAAACTTTGATGATGTTATAACGGTGGAGAATAACCACACCAACTGTATATGTTAAAATGACATTCTTTCCTTAATTTTGACGAAAAGGTCATAATGTACCTTGTATGGAAAACAACTCAAAAATTTCTTTCAAAACAAAAAAGATCAAATAAGGGTATAAAATACATTAACCCATTGTCTAGAAAATAGTAATATTTTTTTAATAAATATTTATGAATCATGGATGTGGATGACAAAGAGGTCCCAGTAGATACTTACGTAAAAACAACCTCGGATAATAAAGAGATTGTGAAATTAACCCTTATATTATACTTTTTCTTGGTCTATGTTAGGTTAACCTCCTGTATAATGGTGAGATAATTTTTATTAAATTATACAAGAATCATATACATTAATATCAAATCATATATGATCATTCAACATTTCTTTGTTAATAATATCTTAGTATTATCGTCGTTTTGGCTGTTAAAGGATTTGTTTTACTTTATATTCATTGTTATGCGAGTCATATTTATAATGGATGGGATGTATCTTATTCATATCCAGAATGATATTAAGTCATTAAACATTATTTTCAATCATCATATGAAAATTTGTCTTGAATGGATACGATGGGGGAATGAATCCCATCGCATTCATGGAGACGGTAATCTGTACGTACGCACGAGCGACAATATCCTTTTTTGATATTAGAATAATATATAATTGGTTGTTATATAATATTTTCAGAATAATTATTATGTTATATTTATTATTTACATGAGTTACACAAAATTATTGTACACATTGAAATAATTATATATTGAATAACAATTACACCACGACAAGGAGAAGATAAATTGTACGTACACACGTATGGTGACATGTTATTCAAAGGATGGATAGAATAATGAATGTGGTTGTACGATATTTATAATTACATAACAGTATATAGATGATACTGGTGTTATTTATTTATAAATTATGTATCAATGAAAGAGGATGTGGAAGAAGAAAAGAACTTGAAAGAGGTGATGCAATATTTACCTCTTCTCCGAGATCTTCCTTTTGATTTGATCAAAAGGGCTCCATAGGCTGGATTTCTAACTAAAGTATGGAATCTAGGATTAAGGTAGGAAAGATGAGTGTGTATTTTGGTAGGGATTGGTGGATCCAAATGTATTTGATGGTGTGAATTAGAGAGGATGGGGGTTCCCTTTTATAAGAGGTGTGAGGGGAACCTTAGGAAAAGCATGAATCATTATATTATAATGAAATCATTTTCGGTTTATAATGGATAAAAAATGAATTATTTAATTTATAAGGTGGGGATGGGTCTAAAACCACTCAACCAATATGTTTTAGACACGTTTGGGTCACTATATTAACCCGATCATTTAGATTTAACTCTTAGTTAAATAGTTTGACATTTACCATGTCTCTTTCTTTTTTATATTATATGGTTAATAAACCTACTATATACATATAATAGAACCCCAAGTGGATCATTAATGATATAACTATCATTATTTAAGTCTTTTAAGCAAAAAATATATTTTTAGGGACATAATATCAATTAATAATTTAATAATTGTTTTAAAAACTCTTTTTTGTCAATTTTGACACTATTTGGTATTTTGTTTATGATAAATTCATAACAGCAATATTACATAAAAAAACTCCTATATCCAATCCTAACATGACATTTTAAAATATAAAATTATTTTAATTCATAAAAAGTCTCAAATTACATTTATCTGGATATTTATAATATCAAATATTTTAATATTTCATTAATGAGGTAATTATTTCGTCATCATTGTGTCACAAATAAATTACATTATATGATTTCTATAAAATATAAATAAAATACCATTATGTAGGAAATATTTTTATCTTTCTAAATAATTTTTATAGTTGAAAATATGACTTATATAACGACATGTAAAAATTGATTTACTAAACTATATTTGTTTATGTCATTTTTGCCATTACTTTATGTTATTTAAAATAAAGTGTCATTATCATTCCTAAGTGGCTCCATGGGGTCCCAAAATCGACCCAAGGTTCCTCATGGATGGCCATGACACATCCAATATGGTTATGACAAGTGATAAGGTAATTTGGAATTATTATAATATTCTTTTTACCTTGAATTACCATATTTACCTTTAACCGCTGTAAATAAAAGTCAAATGTTATTATTCACCAAAAAAGTATTTTCATCCTATTGAACAGAATTTTACTTAATAAGGTTAAAATTGTTTCTTGGAATTTTTAAATTCCACTCACAAAAGTCGTAAAACCATGTTTTATCAAAATTTGTAAATTCTCCTAGGAGGTGGGTAAAAGACGGTGAAAAGTTCAATATAATTTTTATATATCTAAAATTATTATAAAATGACTCTAATGAATTATATTAAACTTATATAGGTATTATGTATCTATTTTTACTTAAAATAAATTTAACTAAAATAAATAATTATTTAAATAAAAAGTTAGTTTTAACCAATAACTTAGTGTTTCTCACTATTCATCAAATATTGAATGTTTTCAAAAAAATACCAAAATTTCCCCTAAATAAATTTTGATATTCAGAATTCAAAAATAAAGTCTATTTTACAAAATTCAAAACATATAAATTTAATTTTTTAATTTAAATTTAACTTTTTTTTTCAAAACAAAAAACATTATTTTTAAGAAATAATAACTACCAATAGATTGAAACTTTCTTATGTCCAATTTCAAAGTGAAATTACTTACAATCACCAACATTAGATTAAATGGTAAAACTATAAATTAATTATACTTCCAAACCATTAAAATGTATAGTTGGTCAGTATAAATTATTTTGAATAAAAAAGTTATTCTCAGTTGAGATTTTTTTATTTTTTACTATTCACCCAAATATGAAAGTTATCAGAAAAACACCAAAAATTTATCAAAAATAAATTTTTATCTCCCAATTCCAAAGAAGAAGTTTATTCTGTAAAAATTAGTATATTAATGTTTCAAATATTGGATTTAAAAAGGGGTTTCCTTTAAAAGGCGGTAATATTGCATTTTTTTTTAAAAACACTTCTTTTATTTAAAAAAATGAATTTGTTCTTATATTATGTTTATTAAACTCATAATATGGATTATATAAATATAAGGATTATATATAATTTAAAATTAAATAAATTATATTCATAAATACTTTTGAACGGCTAGTTTTGTAAGTTGTGGTGCTTGAACTCGGTGTTGCATGTAGTGAAAGTTATTTAATTACATTGAAGAAATAACGTACTATGAAATATTGTGGTGTTACATTATCCCCTACTTCAATAAATTGTGTCCTCATATTTTGAAATTTTTCTTCAAAAATAAATGGTTAAAAATGAAAAAATACCTTTGTGGAGAACCCATATCGGAAATTGGATTCATAAAATTTTGTCTTAATAAGAGGGAAACGGAAATAAAAATGTCACCACCAAATTATGATATCGATTAGGTGTACATTTTTGGTAATTTAAAACACATAATTGGATGAAAAAATGTATATATTTATCTTTAGTGATTGAGGTCATCAGTCACAAACAAGTGTAAAATTTAGGGCCTCAAATCCATCAATCTATGATGATTTAAAATATCATTAGTTCAAAAAAAACAAAAGGTATTAGGTTAACACATTAATGGTTTTAATATACCTTAACTAAAGTTTAGGAATTAATTTCTTCATAGAATAAGAGATAAAAAATAATATAGTAGACAAGTAGTGTCTCATACTTTTTCTAATTTCTACCACAAACACCTCTTTCACTTTAAAAGATAATAGAATATAAAAATACTCTATTTATTCTAATCGTATATGGTTCAAGAAAAAATGAATTTATAATTCATCTATGAGTCATTTAATAAAACTACATTATACAATCCCAGACATCATGTAGTCTAGTGGTAGGTGATGCACCCTTGTCAACCATTGGTTGTGTGTTCAAGTCTCGTGGCCCTTCTAGACGTGGCTAGTTGTCGATCGACCTTTGGGTTGTCTTTTTATAAAAAATCAAAAAAAATCTCATGAAATTATTTTACCCTAACAATAGAATCCAATGTCAAACTTAATCCATTCCAACCTTTATAATTTTCCAAAATACTTCTTTCCAAACTCATAGTGAAAAATTTATAAATATGTAAAACACAATGAAGATACTTTTTTCTATGTAATAACATGTGAATACCATCATCATGTATTCATTTAATAGATGGTAACACCCTGAATTACCATAAAACCTTATTGATTACATTCATTCTCCCTTATTCCGTTTAGAATACTAGATATATTCCTTATATAAATTTTTTTTAATACTCCAACAATGATGAAATAAACAAACCATTAATCAATTCAAAGGAATTCAATAATATCCAATAGAATATATCCAAATAAATCATCCAAAAATAAATACCTAAGTATCAGGACCATATTAACGTTTTGTATTTCCTTCAACCATGTATTTTCCAAGATGCTTAACATTCCATTGAGGCACTTTTCATGGTTCTAAAAATCTAAATTCATTAATTAAATCGTACACCATTACAATCATTATATAATATATAATTATTATAACATTTAAATGATTAATACAATACGCAAATGACACAATACATTAACAACAATATAAGAACTCTTAATCATTCCTCTTTATCATAGGTAGTATAATAAAATGATTATTATCCAATAGCAGCATTTTGGGTATACTCTGATGATTTGGACATTGATTGGTGTAGTGTCCCAACTCCTTGGAGAATAATCATTGTACATTTTAAACAATTTTCCCACCCTTTCAATCACGTACTTGGGGTACTTTTCCTCCACACTTATAAAAAACTCCCATTCCCTTCAAGCATTTACCAGGGTGATTCTTTCCACAGTTTTCACATAAGAAAAAATCCTTCATTCCCTTATTCCATTTATTCATCTTACTCTCTACCATCTTTTTCTTCTCTAGCTTCCCTTCAAAGCCATAGTACTCATAAAATTCTTTATATATCTTATTAACACATGATACTATTTCTTCATATGATGATAATATGTGGGAGACTATTTCCTTTCTAAATGATGTCTTAACACCATGAAAGATATGATCCTTCTTACTCTTGGGACCATGCATATTACCAGAGTTCTCATTACAACTTCTGGGCACCATTTCTAAAAATGGCATAAACTAGATTAGCTTAGGAATCGAAATACATAATTCCAAACTTGTAAAATACATAACATAAATTGAGATGTTTTTGGATATAATCTGTAATCATAAAAAAATTCTCATATAGAATTTATATACTCATAAACCCTTCATAATTGTTTATAAAGAAAATGAGAATTATCATAATCATATTCCCCGGGAGTGTCATAACCAAGAGTGCAACAAGGCCCGTTGTCGTGCACCCATTCCCATTTGAGTATAGATCAAAGCTGTGTTTTTGTGTTTTACCCCTAGGTACATCTGTTCTGGAGCCACCTCTACCTACACGTATCCATACAGGGATGTATTACTTAGAAAAATCACAAATTCTCTAAAATAATAAAATTCTAGGAAGTTATTCTATATTAATTCTCAATGTCTATCTTAGGGCTATGTGCTCTAATCAGTGTTTATCTAAATCTTGCTTCCAAGGTTTGTACTAAACATCCTCTAATAAAAACTATAACACCCTGATCCTAGTTACCCAAAGTCAGTGCATTATTACATAACATTGGCACGATCATAAGGAAACTGTGTCTCGAAAGACAAATCAGTTTGGTATTATTGGAAACAAGACTCATACATAAGTTAAACATTATAACATGAAAAGAAGTTCAACAAAAATTTATTCCATTTGAAATATTCTGGAATCCTAGATTATTCTTTCATGTCACTCATACAAAACTTCTTAATATCTTGGGAAAATGAAACACAAGAAAGGGGTGAGCTCAAACGCTCAGTAAGGGTATGAAATATAGTGGAAGATAACAGAAATATTAACCATGGTGAATAAATTAAAATCACATGCCTTTACTAATAAACCTGAAAACATTTTGGGAAGGAATATTCACTGAGTAAATAATTCCATAATAAAACATAATCATGGGTATTATACTAGTTGAATGACCACATGAACCATCAGTATTATTTTCATAATGTGGGAATGTATAATTCCGGACATTCTGAAACATTTTGTGAAGGCCTCGGCCAAGATGTCTAAAAATGATTAAGGCCTCATCCAAAAACATATATAAAATTGGGAATGGCCTAGGACAATTCCACGTCTAGTTGTCCCATTAGTCCTACAGATTCATCGAGGAGCTATAGCGGCTTCTACCCATCACTTACTAAGCCCAATACATTCCTAATATGAAAATGATGAAATATAACATAAACATACGTATTAAAACTATCATACAAAATGTAAATACTTTAACCATAAACCATGAATGGTATAATAATTGCACATCCACAAATAAACATATCACAAAACCATTAATACAATATATATGTTTTGTATCATAATAAATCACGGTCAAATAAATTTAAAATTCAACCAAGGATGTTGACATATAATCAAAAACATTTTTAGAGAAATATATCTTTCTATTTTGAAATCATTTATGAGTCACATAATTATAAAGAAAACTTTTATTTTGAAAATATTTTTATAATCTTGTAAGGGAATCATTGACGATGTTATACGGGCAGAAAATAACCGCACCCACCATATAAGTTAAAAAGACATTCTTACCTTAATTCTTTCGAAAAGGTCGTAATGTAACTTTCTTGGAAAACGAGTAAAAGATTACTTTCAAAACATTCAAGTTCAAATAATGGTATAAATGACCTTAACCCATTGTCTAGTAAATAGTAAAAATATTTTGAAATACATTTTTATGAAACATATATGTGGATGATAAAGAGGTCCCAGTAGATACTTACCTAAAAACATCATCAGATAATAAAGAGATTGTGAAATTAACCCCTAACTTGTACATTTCTTAGGTCGAGGGTAATTTATCCTCCAGTATTATGGTTAAATAGTTGTCATTAAATTATACAAGAATCATGTACATTAATAAGATATCATATATGATCTTCTAACATTGCTTTGTTAATAATATCATAGTATTACCATCATTTCAGGTGTTAACGGATTTGTTTTCCTTTATATTCATTATTATGGGAGTAATATATTTTATGGATGGGATGTATATTATTCATATCTCGAATTATATTAAGTTATTAAACATTATTTTTAATCATAAAAGGAAAATTAGTCTTGAATGGATACAATGGTTAATGATTCTCATCGCGTTCGTGGAGACGATAATCTGTACGTACGCATGAGAAAAAACATCATTATTTTGATATTAAAATAAAATATAATTTTATGGTATATCATATATAAAAAATCATTATCATGTTATATTAATAATTTATGTCAAATAAAAATCATTATTATACCCATCCAAATAATAATGTATTGAATAACAATTACACCACGACGTGGAGACGGCAAGCCATACGTACGCACGTATGGTGACATGTCATTCAATGGATAGATAGAATAATGAATATGGTTGTACCGTATTTATAATAACATCAAAGTATATAGAAGATACTAGAGTTATTATTTTAGAATGGAAATAACAAAGAAAGAGGATGTGAAAGAAGAAATGAACTTGAAAGAGGTGATGAAATATTTATCTCTTCTTCGGGTTCTTCCTTTTGATTTTTTTCTAAAGGGCTCCTTAAGGTGGCTTTATGACTAATTTAAGGACTATATAATTAAGGTAGAATAGTTGAGAGGGTATTTGGGTAGGGGTTGGCTGAGCCAAATGGCTTTGAATGTGTGAATTAGAGAGAATGGGGAATTATTTTTTATAAGAGGGGTGAGGGGTACAATAGAAAAATCTAGAAATATAATTTTATAATGAAATAATTTTCAGTTTGTAATGGCTCCAAAAATGATTTTTTAAAGTTTGTGGTGGGGATGGGTCGAAAATGACTCATCCAATATGTTTTAGACAGGTTTGGGACACTATATTAACCTTATCATTTAGATTTAACTCTTAGTTAAATAGTTCAACATTTATCATGTCTCATTGCATTTTTATATTATATGGTTAATAAACATACTATATACTTCGAAGAAAACTCCAAGTGGTTCATTAATGTTATACCAATAATTATATAATTCTTTTGTCAGAACCTTATATTTTTAAAAATAGAATATCAATTAATAATATAATATTTTTTTAAACTCTTTTGTGTCAATTTTGACACTATTTGGTATTTTGTTTTTAAAAAAATTCATAACAGCATTATTACATCGAAAAAAATTTATCTAACCAAACCTAAAATTTACTATTAACCTATGAAGATATGTTAATTCATAAAAATTTTCAAAATAATTTTATTTTGATATTTATAATATCAAATATTTTAATATTTCATTAATTAGGTGATTACTACATCATCATTGTTTCATAAAAAAACTTATTTAATGTCTAAAAAATATAAATAAATAACAATTATTTAGGAAATTTTTTTATATTTCCAATGAATATTTATAGTCAAAAATATGACTTATATAACCCCATGTAAAAATTATTTTACTAAAAGATATTTGTTCATGTAATTTTTGCTATTACATTAAGTTAATTAAAATAGTGTGTCATTTTCCTTCATAAGTGGCTCCATGGGTTCCCTAAATCGACCTAAAGATGCCCATGGTCAGCCATGACTCATAAAATAAGTTTTGGACAAGTGTTAAGGTAATTTTTTGTTATTATAATATTCTTTTTACCTTGAATTACCCTTTTTACCTTTAAACGCGGTAAATAAAAGGCAAAAGTTACTATTCACCAAAAATTAATATCATATTATTGAACCAAATTTTACATACTAAGGATAACAATATCCCTCATAATTTTGAAATTCCACTAACAAAAGCCGTAAAATTATGTTTTTTCATAATTTGTAAAATCTCTTAAGAGGTGGGTAAAAGGTGATGAACAATTCAATAAATTTTTTATATATCTAAACATATTATAAAATTACTCCAATTAATTATATTAAACATATATAGGTATTATGTATCTATTTTGACCAAAAATAAATTTAATTAAAATAAATAATTATTTAAATTAAAAGTTATTTTTAACCCATAACTCAATGTTTTTCACTATTCATCAAAAATTTAATGTTTTCAGAAAAATACCAAAATTTCACTCTAAAATAATTTTGATATTCAGAATTCAAAAATGATGTCTATTTTACCAAATTAAAATCTTATAAATTGAATTTATTAATTTTAAATTAATTCCTGTTTTCAAAACCAAAAAGTGTATTTTTATGAAATAATAACTACAAAAATATTGACACTTGTTTATGTCCAATTTCAAATTGAAATTAGTTTCAAAGACAATAATTAGATTAAATGGTAAAATTATAATTTAATTATACTTCCAAACCATTAAAATTTATATTTGAACACTATAAATTATTTTTGTTTACAAAGTTGTTTTCAGTTAAAAATTATTATTTATCATTATTCACACAAATATGAAATTTATCATAAAAACACCAAATATTTATGAAAACTAAATTTTTATGTTCCAATTATAAAGAAGAAGTTTATATTGTCAAATTTAATATATAAACGTTTCAAATATTGGATTTTAAAAAGGTTTTCCATTAAAAGGTGGTAAAATTTCATTTTAAAAATAAATACATATTTTATCTAAAAAAATGAATTTGTTTTTATATTATGTCAAAGAAACTCATAATATTGATTTGAAAATTATAAGGATTATATAAAATTAAAAATTTAGTTAATATTATTCATAACCGCTTTGGAATTTCTAGTTTGGTAAGTCGTGGTGCGCTTGAACTCAGTGTCATGTTTAGTGCAAGTTATTGAATTACATTGAAGAAATAACATACTTTGAAATCATGGGGTGTTACAAGTCCTGTGAGATTGGCCCACACTCTCCGCATTTGAGCAGTAGCAATAGGTTCACGAGGACAAAGCACATCAAACCCTCCCGCAAAGATTCTTCCCAACCCGCAAATGAAAAAGAAGGGGGTGTACATGTGAAGTGATAATCAAGCAGCATTAAACCACTACTTGTTGGTTTTTGGTTGATGTTGGTGCAAAAAGGAAGATGTCGATTCATTGTAGATGAACATTTCATGTGTCATAGGAAGGTATGAGGAAGAAAATCGATGTCAAGGTCGTTTTTGGTAGTCAATGGTATTCCTCATCAGAGTTCATTGTCGGTGGAGCATTCTTCATTGGGAGATTTCTCACAAGTTCCTCCTCTCCCCAAATTCTATAGCAAAAGAAAATTCAACCCATGATAATAGATTATAATATCTATTAAGTCATTAGCATAATATTCGAAAAGTGTTAATTGATTAAGTGAGAGTTGGCACAATTAATGTAGTGTATTGGCACAATTAAATTGTTTATGTGTTGAAGAGTATCCCCCCACATTTATTATGGAGTTGAGGGTTTCTCCCAATTAAATAGATGTATCAATGTGGTTCAATCCTGTGTTGTCCCCAGAACAATAACCTCTCATGGAATGTTATGGTTCGGGTCATCCCCACCACCATAAACTCTCATGGGAGGTTCAGGTCTGGTGATCCCCACTTCCAACATCTCATAGAGGTTTAGTTCTGATGGACCCCACCTCCCAACACCCACATGTGTGTTACAAATTAGAATAAAAATGTCACACACTTTTATTTATATTTTATTCTTACACAAAAAACCCAAAAACTATCTATCACTCTCGACCCCCTGTCGTCGAGGTGAAAGTCTTCTTATGTTAATACTGGCACTGCGAGTTCAATGGAGCCCTCAGATTTCAATTCTGAGCACCGGTTCAAAAGTTAGACAAACCCACTCAGATGATTACTGAATGTACCCAAAATAATGTTCAGAAATTCATTCCAGGAACTCTGGGCCTCAGAATCACACGCCGTCATTTTTTTCGAACTTAAAAAATTCCCATTTATTTAAAAAAAATACATGCAAATTATGGGTCTTTACATTCTCCTCACCACATGGCTGTACATCAATGTAAGCCCCAACTCAAACATAGTAAAAAAGTGGGGGTACTGAGAATGCATCTGAGCCTCCTGCTCCCAAGTGCTCTTCTGGAGGTGTTCATGCTACCAGTGAACACGAACTAGAGGTATCAACCATCCATGAAGGACCTGATCCTGAAAATCCTCAATCTCTACTGGAACCTCTATAAAAGTCACCTCATCATCGACATCCAACTCTCCATGGCTGATGATGTGAGAGTGGTCGTGCACATATGTCCTCAACTATGATATGTGGAAGACATCATGATCGTATTCCAACTAATGTGGAAGAGCTATGCAGTATTCCACCTCTCTATCTTTGTTGAGGACCTAAGAAGGTCCAATGAATCTCGATGATAACTTGCCACCTCAGCCAAATCTCTGTAAACCTCATTGAGGTGACACCCGTATAAAGACATGGTTTCCATCCTCGAACTCTATAGGTCTTCGTCTCCTATCAGTATATGACTTATATCTACTCTGTGCAGTCATCATCCACTCCTGCATGATTGTCACCTTCATTGCGATAGACCGTACCATATCTGGTCCCACTAGTACTGACTCCCCCAGGTCAGTCCAGCACAACGGTGATCTGCAAGGTCACTCGTACAAAACCTCTAAAGGTGTCATCCCAATGGTAGTGTGATAGTTTTTGTTGTATGAAAACAACAAAAAAGGTAAGTGATCCACCCAACTGCGATCGAAGATGAAGACACAAGCTGGAGCATGTCCTCGAGGGTCTGAACGGTCCACTTATTTTGACCATCCATTTGAGGATTGAAGGCGGTGCTCAAACAAAGCTCATTCTCGAAAGCCTCCTACAACCCCTTCAATAGCCGAGGAGTAAAAAGTGAATCACAATTACAGATAATCATTGATGTAAATCCAAGTAGTCGAACAATATCCTCACATAGAGGCATCCCATGATTCATTCTAAACCCTGCTCTCTGATTGGTAGGAAGTGGGCCAACTTGGTTAGTCTGTTGATGATCACCCAAATCGAGTCATTCCCCCAAGATGTACATGGAAGTACTTTCACGATGTCCATGTCTATCCCATCCCACTTTCAGTTTGGGACCTCTAAAGGCTGAACCAAACCAGCTGGTACCTGATGCTCCACCTTCACTTGCTGACAAGTGAGGCATCAAGAGACAAACTCTGCAACTACTTTCGTCATTCCCGTCCACCAGTGCTATTTTTGGATATCTCAGTACATCTTCACCACTCATGGATGTACCGATAGAGGGGATGTGTGTAACTCCCTCAACACATCTTCTTGAAGTGACTCTGGTACCATGGTACGTCCTCTGAAGAGGATGATGTGCTCCCCAACTTCAGAAAATCCATCAGGAGCTTGTCCTGTGGATATCTGAGCACATCGTGTCTCACAGTCTGTGTCCCCATACTGCGCCTCCCGGACTCGATGAAGAAGTTTTGGAGTGACTGTAAAAGACTATTGAATTGCTACTCCGTCTCTATCCACAAAGGATATCTACAAAATGGTCAAATTCTCCTTCACGTCATCTAGCAACTGTATACCAGATCTCTTACTGAGTGCATCTGCAATAACATTCCCCTTCTCTAGAGTATAGACTATCTCTAAGTCATAGTCATGAAGGAACTCAAGCCAACATCATTGTCTCAGTTTTAGGTCCTTCTAGGAGAAGATATACATGAGACACTTGTGATCAGAGTACACTATAAAACCTTCATCCCTTAGACAGTCTCGACTCTTCTTTAAGGCAAAGACCACTGCTGCTAACTCCAGGTCATGGGTGGTGTAGTTCTGCTCATGCTGTCTCAGTTGTCAAGAACCATATGTGATCACTGCTTGGTCCTGCATCATGAAACATTTGAGTTCAATCCCTGATGAGTCGCAATAAACTACGTACCCTATGCCCTCCACTAGAATCATCAAGATGGGTGAAATAGTCAGCCTCAACCTCTATTTCTAAAAGCTCGGCTGACATCTCTCTGACCACAAAACGGGTTTCCCCTTATTCATCATGTTTGATAGTGGTGCTGCAACTTTGGAAAAATCTAGTACAAATCTCTAGTATTATCTAGCCAAACCTAAGAAACTTCGTACCTCCATCACACACCTGAGTGGCTCCCAAAAAAGTACCACCTCAATCTATGCTGGATCCACTACAACTCAAGAATCTGATATGACATGTCCTAGAAAGTGAACCTCTCAGATCCAGAACTGGAACTTCAAGATCTTACCATAATGATTGTGCTCTTGGAGTGTGTCCATTACTACCCGAAAATAAAAGGCATGCTCCTCCTCATTATTCAAGTATATAAGAATGTTGTCGATAAACAAAATGAAAAAGCTATCAAGGTATGGATGAAATATCCTATTCATGCATCCCATGAACATTGCTGGTGCATTGGTTATGCCAAATTCAATAACCAAGAACTCGTACTGGACAAATCGACACCTGAGGGATGTCTTCTGCACATCCTCGTCTCGTACACTGAGCTAGTGATAGCCAGATTAGAGGGATATCTTCAGAAACCATCGATCCTCCTTCAACTAATCAAATAGGTCATCAATCCTTGGGAGTGGGTACTTGTTCTTCACGGTCACCTGGTCCAGGCTCCGATAGTCAACGCAAATCCCCAAGATCTCATCCTATTTATTAGAAAATAAAATTAGGGTTTCTCATTGAGAAAAACTATGCTGGATGAAACCCTTCCCCTATAAGTCATCTTGCTTTACCTGTAGCTCGTGAAACTACACGGGATCCATTTGATATTCTAGAGTATATATCGGTGCCATCACAGGGTCAATTTCAATGTAAATGTCCACCAATCTTTGAGGAGGTAGACCCAGGACATCATCTAGGAAAACATCCGTGTACTCTTCCAACACTACTGGATAACTCAGACTCTCCAGATCAACAACTTTGAGGGTATGGCTAGCCAACTGATGAGTGATCGGCTGCACTCTCCTCCGAGCATGTCTATCATGTGCTATAAAGGCTCCCTTCTCATTGGTGAAGGTAAACCTGGTCCGATCCGCATGGACACACCACACTTTTCACCTAATACAGTATATCTGAGCATGGTCTGTAGATAACCAGTCCATACCCAAGATGACATTGTAGGGCCTCGAAACTGCTACTAAGAGATCCAAGACAAAGCTCTCGCCTCCTAGTGTATGATCGCACTACTGAAACAAGTGTGTAATCATCTAATCTGCTCGCGTATATGTTTCTAGAGGTAAATATTGAGCCAACTGCTCTGTTGGAATCTCTCAGCTCTGAACGAGGGTAGTAGGAATAAATGAATGACTGGAACCTATGTCGATAAGTACTGAATCTAATGTGGGGTAGACAATGATTGTACCTCGTATCATCTCCAGAGTGTTGTGGTCGTAGGCCTCAGCTTCCTAAAGCTGAGCTCTACCATATCCACCAAATCCTTGTGGTCGGGGTGGACCTCCTGGTGGTGGTCATAGTAATATATTGAGTCGTTTCCCATTTACAGTTGCATGACCAACTCCTCTACCACATCTGAATGCTCCCTATGGACAACCTCAATCGAATCTCTATCTCCTCTTGGGCTATCCTTCAACCATCTACTGATCATCCGAATGATGGGTTAGATTGTCACAAGCATTGTGACTCTGGACAACATATTTGAAACACTGCCCACTCCTGGAATATCTGTCTCCACTTCGGGTTCCCCGCACAACCAATCCTAAGTCATGAAATCATAAACCTATAGGTAGAGTCCTCTTGGTTCTTTGCGACATATGTCTTCTACCAGCAATAGAAGACACTGATACGTGAAGAATGGTTGATTCTCTCACTGATGGTGTCTACTCAGCAAGGAAAAACTCCACTAAGAGGGATCTCTCTAAAACCCCTCCTGCATTAGGATGTTGATCGAGATAACTGAAGCCTTGATCACTAGCCTGAGTCCCTTATCGAATGTACATTCCCTAAATAATGGGTCCCACACTATATTGGTGGATTAGAGTGAGATTTCAATTAATCACACTGAGTAGTGAGCTACAATCATGCTGCCCTACTATAGATGAAGTCTCTCTTGAATGTGCTATTCACAGAGAGTCACTGGAACAAACTCCGCCTGAAACAGGCTCTCGAAGTCTACCCAGAGAAGCGTCACCTCATCATGAACCTGGAACATCAAGCTCCACCATCTGTCTACTGCTCCATGTAGAGGGATAGAAGAAAGGATCACCATGAGGTATGTTGGTGTCCCTACCAATTTGAAAACAATCACCACAAACTCTAGGAAATCCTCAACTACATGTAGGTCTGTCTCTCCCCTAAAATAGGGTGGGATCGGGCACTGGAACTCGTGCAACGTGCTCATGCGGTGTGCACCATCTTCTATTGGTGCTGGTGGCATTGGTGGCCCAATGAGTAATGGTACTGCTGGTGCCTCTGATAGTGACTATAATGGAAGATGGCCCTACACCGGGGCCTTATCGCTCGGTGGGCTATCAATGCATACAACTCTCAGAACTGTAACCGGTTGTCTACATGGATGAATCATGAAATGAAACAGGTGCGCTATGGTTAAAATTTATACATGGTGAGTTGACCTGGTGAGATGAACATAAGAAAAATTTTGGAAGAACAAACACAATCAATGTTTTCATACACTGAGTCAGAAATCAGAATTCAGGGTCCTGGGGTATGGATATTTCATACGCCGAACCAATACAAGACTCCATGAACTGAAAACCACACTCACTACCCTTAACACTATTGAATCACTGAAAAGATCAGAGTCCAATGTTCTACGATATAACCGACTCCTCTGATACCAATTTGTCATGACCCATCCACCGGGGCCTGTGTTGTGACTACCCCAAGCCCGCCTTCCGTAGGCCAGGTGCTAACGACTATCACCAAAATCATATGCCCAAAAACTGCGAAGGCATTTCATTTATATCCTATGAACACACAAAAAATCTAGCACACAACTGGATATAAAACACCAAGTAAACTGTATAATAAAATAGTGCTGAAAGAAAATGGTTCCAGAATACAAGCCAAACTAGAATGTACAAGTACACCTGTGACACAATACTACTAATGAAAAGGGAAAGTCAGCTGCTAGGTCATCCTTCGAGGTTCCTAATTTAATCTTAGGTACATATCGCCACCTCAACACTCCTCGTCCATCCATCTACATTGTGTACCAACTCGTCATAAGGTCCACCTCCAGGTATCGTCGAGTCCCTGTAATCTTAGCCTCAGTTAGCATTGTCCATCATCTGCATCCAACACAACATGGTGTCGGAATA
The DNA here is from genome assembly GCA_963277665.1 of Viscum album. Classification (NCBI taxonomy): domain Eukaryota; kingdom Viridiplantae; phylum Streptophyta; class Magnoliopsida; order Santalales; family Viscaceae; genus Viscum; species Viscum album. Next base: position 2,095,657,416 of record OY728152.1, read on the forward strand.
TCCCATGCAGGGGTGAGTATAACGATACTCTTTAGGGTCCCCGAGACCCTTTAGGTCTCACAAAATCCACAAAGGATAAACACAAAGTATGAAATCAAAAAATAACCTTACCTAGGTATATAACCATACATATACCTATGTTATCAAATGATATATATCAATAATGAAGAAACCATAGAAAAAAGATACTCATCTCAAACCAAGATTTTATTCTAGTGGTAGTACCAAGTAACATCCCCAGTCACATTGTCGAAACCTCGGCTGCTAGGGAAATCCTCCTCTATCAAGTACAGTGGGACTTCCGTGACACCAAGTGCACTTCCCATTATCTTTGGATTACTAAGGTACACCTCCTATCGAGAACCATGGATCTTCCGTGTCACCAAGTGTGCTCTGCACCGTGGGTCTGTCACGTCACCAAGCTTGCTCACCCTCACAGCCTACTGAGGTACTCCTCCTATCGCTTACCATGGGTCTGATGCGACACCAAGGCTCTCCCCACTGTTGGTCTGTTGTGACACAAAGTCACTCCCAACTAGGTTAGTAGAGTCACTTCGAGTCAAAACAGTCAGTAGTGGTCAGGTCTCAGCCAGCTACTAGGTCTTTGCACTACGCTCGCTTGTCTTAGGGAGGATCTGCTCCACGAGCTACTGGTAGATACTCCAACTATCATGAAGTCACGTGAAAATGTTTCTCAAAGTTCTACCATGTCATTGGGTCTCAACATAGCATACGATAAATCAATCAGACACCCAGTATTTGAATTATTAGCCTTTTAGTTCTGATGGCCCGGTTGGATTCGTGCACGATCCAACCTGACAGTATGTCAACTATACCCCAAAATCTAGTAAGGATTAATTAAAGGGATCTTAACACTCCACGATTTCTAGAACCACTAACAGTTTTTCATATAGATGTTTGGTTCCAAATATATGGTCAATAGGGAAAAAATGGGTCGTAGTGGGCCTGGGTCCAGTCCGACCCGGACTGGCCAGTTATGTTCAGCCCAGCCTAGCTGGCTACGAGGGACCATGAAGAGCCATGAGGGCGGGAACCGTCCGTGATGGTGCAGACCGGTCACGGGTCGGTGCAAGGGCGGTTCTGCCCGGAGGGAACTGTGAGGGCGGCTTGGCCCAAGGCGCGGGGTCGGTTCGTTTGGGAGGGTCGTGGGAGCGCGGCTGGGCTCAGGGGCCGGGGTGGTGTGGTCAGGGATTATTTAGAATGCGGGTTGTGAGACTGGGGCTGGTTCTGCCCGGAGGCTAGAGTGGCCGGGGTGGAATGACTGACGGATGGCGTGGGCAAGGCAGCTCGGCCCGGAGGCTTGGTTGGCCGGGGTGGGGCGCGGTCGAGGTGCAGCGCGGCCAAGGCATGGTGCGGTTTGGGGCAAGTTCCGGTAGCGGCGATTTGGGGCCAATTTAGCCAGATGGTCGGGGCACCCCAGGGGCGGCGCGGGTCACGGAGGCCGCGGGCGGCGGTGCCTTTTCCTTCGCAACTTTCATCGCCTTCATCGCCTTCCTCTGTTTCGAAGAACACCTCAAATCAAGACAAGGTTTACGGAGAGGACGGGTCATGTTAGTTTGGATCCCACTCTCCACAATAGAGAAGTAGCAAGTGGTTCACAAGAACAAAGAATATAAAACCCTCCTGCAATGATTCTTCCCATCCTGCAAAACAAAAATAAGATGGTGTACTTTTATAGTGATAATCAAACAACATTAAACCCCTACATTATCGTTGTTGGTTGATGTTGGTAAAAAAAAGGCTGATGTCGATTCGTTGTAGTCCAACACATACTATATCGAATGAAGTTCCAAAGAAGAAAATTGAATTTGAGGTCGTTCTTCATAGTCGATGGTGTTTCTCGTTGGAATTATTCATCGGTAGAGAATTCTTCATTGGGATATTTCTCCCAAGTTCTTCCTCTCCCCAAATTTCACCCAAAAGGAAAAGGCATCCCAATACAATAGATTATAATATATATTATGTCGTTGGAATAAATCTCAAAATGGTTTTATTGATTAAGCGAGTGTTGGAACATTCAATTTGGTGTGTTGCATAATTAAAATGTGGAGGTGTTGAAGAGGCTCCCCCAACAATTATTAGGTAGTTGAAGGTTACTCCTAATTAAAGGGGGGTTTTAAGGGGGTTTGATCCCAGATGGTCCCCACCACGATTACCTCTCATGGGAGGTTATGGTTCATGTGTTCCCCACCACCATAACCTTTCATGGAAGATTAAGGTCTGGTGGTCCCCACTTCTGACTTCCACATGGAGGTTTAGTTTCGATGGACCCCACCACCCACCACCCACAAGGGTGTTGAAAATAAAAATAGAAATGTCACACACTTTTTTATTGATTTTATCATTACCTAAAAAACCCAAACACTATCTTTAAATATTGACCCACTATAGTCTCGGTGAACGTCTTCATAAGCGAATACCGGCACTGGGAGTTCAATGGTGCCCTCATATTTCAATTCCGAGCACTGGTTCAAAAGATTGAAAAACCTGCTCGCAAGTTTACTGAACATACACGAAATAAAGTTCAAAAATTCATTCTGGTCACTCTGGGCCTCAGAATCACATGGTGTCAATTTTTGCAGACTCATAAAATTCCAATATATTTCTAAAAAAATTACATAGAAATTCCGTGTCTTTACAGATATCATTCCAACATTGCGTGTGAACAAACTTGTTTCACCTGACATTACCTTTTAGTATGTTCTAATGAGATATTTTATTCGATCCTCAATAATAAATGTATCGTTCCACTTATTGAAATTTATGAGTGATATTAACATTTTTAACCTATCCAGTCAAAGGATTGTTTCGTAGACTTTAATATCAATAATAGTGAAATCTCATATCATCTCAACTCCATCAAATGTTATGGAACATTCACAACATATAATATCCTAACATATTCATTATCCATTGGAATTTTTTAGTTTCATCACACAAGAAATCATATAAACATATAGACTCATCAAATTAACAACAAAAGAAACAATAATAAAATATGATTCAGCTATATAAAATATTTTTTTCATATGTGTATACATTAAAATAATCATACATTTAATTGTTGATAGTCCATACTGATCATCGAAAATAGTTTCCTCTAATCCATTTTATTTCATTCTCATAATATTTTTTAATTTATTTCTTTATTGAGATTTCCCCTATTAAAAAGTCATGGTATTCTAAGAATCACCATGGGTAGCTCTACATTTCTGATGAGGTTCGTTCTTCAACCCTAATCTTGTTGAATCATATGATATCTGTAACAAATGAAGAGTTTACCAAATGAACAACCTCGGACAACTATGAAAATAACACTGATTACGACCCATATGATTACAATTGTGTCATGGTTGAGATGGTGTTCTGCACTCTTACTTCAGGTGTTTGAACAAACCACACTGAAAAAATCAATCATTTCTCTTGGTTCATGGAGGAAGATTCACGAATCAAACCATATTATTCTGAGTCATCCACAAACTGTAGAAATATTTCTCCCTCTTACCCTTTTACCAAGTATAAGGTTTTCCACTATTTCTTGTAGGAGTCGACATGCTCCATACACCCATAAATGTTTACTTGTTCCTTTCTTTCAACGATACTCTATTGACTATATAGGTGTAAGTTTCTATTCAAATCATGTAAATCCTTGACCCTATATCCTACCTTAGTTATGATTCAAAAAAATTGTAATTTGAATGATTCAAAATAAGAATCATTTACTGAATTGTGAACTAAATCAATGAATTTATCATCATACTCTTTAACTATGAAGATTTATTATTTCACAGTGAAGAAATAATTCATTCTTGAAATCCTGAACATTTGTGGATATTATGTTATGTTAAAAAATTATTCAAAATCCCCCAATGAATGTTCTTAGTATAATTAATCCTGAATTACTAAATCCCACTATTGGCATGAATGATTCTCCATCATATATATTTTCATCTTGACATTCAACTCTATTGGTGTGCCAAGAAAATTAGATAATTTATTTATCCTGTTCAACCACACCTCATCCTTTTTAGGTTCTAAATAACCACAAAATATGGGAGGATTCTATTTCTAGAACTATATTGAATGATCTACATACCTTGGATTATTCGTTTTATTCCCTCTATCTAAATCCTAAATATCATGGACTATATTCTGAACCAATTAGAGGTTCACTTATGGCTCAGGTGAAACAACATTCTCATCATCTTCATTTGTTTAGTTTCTACTATGAAAATAATGTGAAATTTTATATAAAGAAACAAACTCTATATTCTCAGTCATTAGAAACTAAAGACTAAAAAAATTTATATTCTACAATGTTACATAAATCAAAACATTTCTTTTCTAAAAATCAAAATTTTCCCATATTATAATTTTTTTTAATTCATCCATTTTTTAAAATTTTATCGTTTTCAAAATAACCATTTCATAACATTTCATAATATATCATTTGAATATTTTTTTAACAGTAAAAAAAACAAACACATTTGTAAAAAATTGAATATCATTACACATAATTAAATATGTACTCCATGTGGTATTTCATTTGTAAAATTCATGTTATACTAATCTCATCGGTTAAACCCATGACAATGAGATTCCAATTCCTATAAGCATCTCCAAAACAATTATGCACCCAAACCCATTGTAACATGATGATAAAATTAAAAAAACATTGATACATCTTTTAATTATGTACATTTCATGTAGCAATAATCTTAAGCCTTTCAACCAACTCATAAAAAAGAATACACTATAATGAATTTCAACTCCAATACTGATAAAATGATTACCATGTAAAATAATTACAATGACTAATAACACCTACAAGTAAAGGACTAAATAATTTCATCCAACCTATAAAATCCTACCAATACTCATTGGCTGAGTCCTGTGGGAATTTATAGTTGTATTTATGTGATATACCTTAGGTTCCAATGGTTGGTAATATATTCCCAAAGATTCAATACTATGTGGGACGATTGTCCCTTTGAAAAATAAAACAACCACAACCAAACAAACCATAAACCAAACCACTACATTATGCATGATAAAAATATAAGAAAACACAATGTAATTCAATTATCCTAAACATAAAACTACAACAATATACCATAATAGAAGAAAAAACATCAATGTACGAAGCATATGACCAGGCTAAAAAACCCCAAGCTATTGAAATTCATAACTCAATAGATCCATCCATTCTCCATGATCCAACTTCAAATTACAACCCATATATCATAATGAACCACCAAATAAATGTGATAATATACCTTTTCATTTATATTGATATCCAATATTTACAGAATCACATATGTTCCAATGTATGGATGAGTAATGATACTCAGTAGGTTTTACACACATGACTTACTGACTCACTGCTCTAGGAATGAACATGTTATCACTTCTATATTAAAAATTATATAAAACAATTGAAAACATTTTTTGTCAAATAAAATATCATTTACAATAGAATCATTTTCCAAACTAAAATATTTTCAAAGGAAAAGAAACCGACCAGTGCATTAAATGACTTCACGTTCATTTTTATCATACCCATTCCATGATTCACAAACACATCCACACATAATTGCTTCACTGACAGTTCTATAATCATTAGCAGTTTCTCATCCATCTACTAAGACATCACTATGTTCCCAATCGCCTTGTACCTCAATGAAACATTCCTCCTACCCTAGGTCACATACCATTATACCAAAATAGATCAAACCATTTATTGAGGATCACATCAAATGTATGAAGTCACAAACCCCCAAGTATTACAAAAACATTTCAAATCAAAAATTCCAAAATATTTCAACAAAACTGTTATTTTATTAAAACCCATCCAAATGAAGACATTATTTCATGAATCAAATAAAAAACCATTTTAAAATAACATTTTCATATCATTTAAAAAATCACTTTTCAAAACAATTCCAAAATTATTCAAATTAATAAGACTAATACTAAAGAGGGTCTCTATGATTATTTTCACACAAATTTCATAAATAAAGTTAATGAAATTAAGAAAAAATAAATATAATATTTAATTTTCTAAAAAGAAGAGTCATGTGTGAAGCCACATACCAATGTAATTTTGGTGAAAATGAAGAAGGTAATTAAAATCCCCAGAAAATCATACTAAATATCCAAATCTCACCTTACATTTATTACCCTAAAATAAAAATTTCCAAATTAAAATTTATTTGAATCAACCACCTTATATCTATTTATATGTGGCTAGATCTAAGACACCGCACGAGGGAAGAGTGTATATCTATGAAAAAATATGAAATAATACCAAAAAAGATGACTTTCCAAGGGAATGTGTCATTAATGCACAATGAAACCTCTTGATAACATCCAGTTTGATGGAGAAAGCCTCTACTACCATTGAATGGAAGAAATATCAAGTTAGGTCTAAAATAGATTAAGAACTAGGGGTTTATATATAATTCCAATCTAGATCCCATTTTAATGATATAATTTTTAATCCATTCATTTTATGTCGTAGAGTATGGAAAACATATGTTAACCATGAACCAGAATGTGCCTTATGTAGCAGCACAAAAAATTGTACACATGCTTAGAAAAATTATGCATCAACCATGAAAAATCACATTGTCCCACTTTTCATGGATTCTCTTTGGTTTTAGAAAGGTCTGGCCATATCGTGTACCTAATTGTAAGCCCTCCCATTAGCCCATATCTCATAGTTAAATATTTCTAGTAGGAGTCTCATGGATTCACATACCATTATCAAATTATGTAGCAATAGAAAATCCCCATAAAAATTCTGAATATATTCTAAATAACCCCAATAACCACACAAAATCCTTACATTTCAAAAAACATAATGAAACGATTACATACATAAAATTTAGGGAAATAAATGGATAGTATATATAAGATTATTTAATTAAATATTATTACAGTTATGAGATATATATAATTATTTAATTATAGAATAGAATTTACCTTATTTCCATCAAAATCAATGAAAAATGGATACCTTAGACACGAGTACATATGGCCTACTATCTCCAAGATTATAACATAATTGAGTATTATTTCCATAATTAATGGTTATTATTAAATGTATGATTTATGTATGAGAATGAAAATTATTTGACTATTATAATACAGGACATTGTTGAATATTAACTCTACTGACCACATTCAACATACCAATGCCATTTTTAATTTATCACTGATCATCCTTATGACAAATGATGTGGACATAACAGATTATGTAATTAATTTTGTCATTAATGTAAATGAAATTGTAATTCTATACATGGTTAAACATATAAATTTCTGCAAATAATATAAATAAATTATAGTTTATCATATTATATACAAAAGAAATACATATAAATATATGTGCCTGAGGTAATTTTTTTTCCTTGAAATATCTTTATGTGAGGTACGTGTACTAGTTTTCAACTAATTTCCTTAAAAGGTATATATTCTTCCCAAATACAAATCATATCATGGATTCTTCTTATTTCCTTATATTAAATGTTATAATTCATTTCCATCATTCATTAAACAAATGATTCACCTTTTACCATGGGGATAAGGGTTTATGTTTTAGTCTTGTTTTTATTAGTATTTTTAATGCTTAAATTTAAATTATAAAAATTTATTTTTCATTTTCTAAAAAAATAATATTATATTATTTTCCTCTCATTATTCATGACATTTTTACAAAATTTTACACTTTCCCGATCAATGATATATTAAAATTATGCGAATTTTTTAAAAAGGAATCTTTATTTTTATTTTTATTAAAAAATGATTTTTTTCCATAATGACATTTTTATTATTATTTTTAACTAATAAATTTCTATTTTAAAATTATTTTATATATTTTTTCCTTTTTAGGTTTTATATTATTTTTTAAAGGAATTTATTGATCACTTTTTTAAATAATGTGTTTTTTAACATTTTATAAATGGGTGAATGGTACATTCATTAAATTGTACAGCATATAAAAAATTTAAAAATTTCTCTACTAGTAAATGAATTAAATATTTCATTAAATATATTAGGGTTATTTCTAATAAGTTGTTTTTGATTTTAAATTTGGGATCTCTCTAAACAAACATCTTCTCCAGGATATGTCCATTCTATATATAAATCACTTTCACTCTCTATCATTAAAGTTTTAGAATGCATATGAATTATTAATATTTGTCCCATAAATGTATAAATACATTATTATACTTATTTTTATGGTGTAATATAGGCATTATGTAAACTTATCAAATTTCATCACTAGGATTATTCATTTTATTATGATGTAAAGCATTATTAAGAATCAAATTCTATTTCTTTGGGTAATTTTTTTTGCCTTATTCTTGATTCTATTTTGTCAAAAAAAAATTCATTAATATTTTATGATGAATTCACCAAGACAGTTCTCTAATACATTATGTAAATCTATAATCTACTACGAATTCATGTATGGGATTAGGGAGTAATCCTAAACCAATAATGAAATTTTTCTACCATGTGATATTGTTCAGGTACTTAGCCATATATGATTATGTAAAGTTATATGTTGTTTTAATATTTAATTTTATTCGATGATCATTTGATAACATTCTCTATATGTTATTATCCCATGGTATTCACTCACAAGCTTTCTTATTAAATATATCATGTTATAATTTTGACTCTTAGTTTATATTTCCTTATCATGTTATCCCCTTACTAGTATTTTTTATCTCCCCTATTATTTATATATCACATGTGAAATCTAATGTTGTTTTAAAACCCTAAATAAATTTATTATATCCCAAAAGAAAAAATGTAAAAATTATTTTATTTTATATAATTTTATCAATTTTATATATGTAGTATTCCAAATACACTAAGTCTCATAACCATTGGGTTATAATTAATTGATGTTCATGTTCAAAATCATATGATAATATGTGTAAATAAATATAGTTTCTATAGTTGGTATCAGAGTATACATCATTTATTTTTTGGATTATGATGAAAATTATTTAATGATAACACATTGGAAAATTCTAATTATAGAAATAATTATATCCTTCTATCCATTAATTTTAATAAAGTATATTATGAGTGGTATCCATGATTTAAATCATTTTAAACATATTACAACTGGATGTTGCTCTAGCATAGTTGTACCTATAGGTAATAACTCAAAAAATGATTCATTAAACCTAACATGATCATCACTATGTACAAGAAAACAAGAGTTTTGGACAATTGGATTGATAGTCCAAGGGATTTTATTCAGATATTTATAATCTCTTTATAAAATATTCTGATTGAATTGAATATAATGTTATGTTATAAAACCTAATAAAAATGTATACCACGGATATCCAATATTGAAACCTAGAGACTCATAATTTAGGACATATCAATCAGTTATATGTTTTTTCATCTATGAATTTATGTTTCACCATTTTTATGCCAATTAATTTCTATCTATATTGTTTTATTAATTTTAATTATTAGTAAGAAATAGGGGAAATAATTCCAAAAAAACCATCTTATGGGAAATAAATGTTTTTCCCTTTTGAGATTACTATTTAGATGTTATCAATAGTAAGACAAATGGTGAAAAATACAAATTAGCTATCTAGAATTATGATTGAAAATTGAATATTGTTTAATATCAAAACACATTAAATATAAGAAGGATAACATCACAAGGATGTAAACGTGGTAATGGTGATAATTATATGATGATTCAATTTGTTATATTTCAAAAATATTATATGCACCACCATGGAAAATATTTTAAAACATATAGAATAATCATAATGTTGTCAATATAGAGAAAAAAATAAGTTAATTGATAATTAAAAATGAATATTTATATTAATAAAAAGTAATGAATTAATGATAAACCTGAGGCACCACCAAATGCTATATATGTGGGGGAAATGTCAGTATCAAAGTCAATTCATTAATCTATTTATTATTTCCTATGTTTCTATGTTATAAAAAACATTGATGTGATACAATTGAGGTTTTTATGGATTGGGACTTGAGAATAATTATTTTGACGTACTTTTCTCATTAGTATTACAGATATAAGAATAAAAAAAATTCAATGTATTGTTCAACTTTAGTTTTTCATTAAACATTTTCATGAATATTTTTAAGGTAAAAAATGATCATGAAAATTTAATTTATTGGTAATGTGATATTTTAATGAAACTTTTTTGATTTTGGTAAATATTATCTTTGATTTTTTCATTATATTTTTTTTCATTATTATCAATTTAAATTATATTTTTATTTTTAAAAATAATTAACTTGGTAGAAAATAATTTTGGAAGAAAAATTAATATGTTTTCCAATGTTATTTTTTTAATATGTTTTTTACAACCTTATATATTACAAATAGAATAATCATTTTCATTTAATTAAACATCTTTTTAAGTAAATATTGTTACAGAATCGACATGAAATTATACTAATTTATTATAAAAAATTGAATTTAAATGACCGTTCTGAATTATTAAAATTAATAAAATAGTTGATTAATAGTGATCACATGATTAATATAAATATAAGTTTTTAAAAAACCCCAATTGAAAAAAAAATGGCCTCATATAGTAGAATAATTCCCTATGAAGACCATTTATCGATGATTCTATGTGAGATAGAGTTTCAGTGCTTTTACCTTGACCATCCACAACCTGAGATATGACAAATTAATAAAGATAGAAACCCTTTACAAGAGAAGACCATGCCAATCAGGATAATGACCAAACCATGTTTGTCGAACCACCCAATGAATGTTCAACCATCAAACACCTTACTCTTAGGGAATATTCTGGTGTATTAAAGTGATATTTATCAGGACCATATAATTATGAGGATGTACAATTTTTTGCATAAGATAATGAATATATCTTTATTTTATTATGTTTTACTTTATAAATGATATTTATTTTGATACAATAAAACAAAAAAAGTATTTTCGGGTTATATAAAAATTCAATACAAGAATTTAATTTTACGAATTAATTGAATTTTAAATCCAATTTTTTCATAAAACATTATTAATAATTACCTTTAATTAAATATATATTCTTACATAATTTTTATGAAGTTAAATATAATTTTATTAAGGGTTTGAAAACTGTTATTTTCAAAAACCCATCAATTTTAATAAATGTTGTTCTTTTTTTTAAATTAAAAATTAAAATATTTAGAAAACTATTTGAATAAAATGATTACTATTTTTGGAATCTGAATATCTAAATTATCCAAATTTGTATATTTCATAATTTTCTAAGATAATCCAAATAGTCAGGTAAAAATTTAATACTATTTAAAAATAAATTGTGTATTATTACATCATAAAGTCCCAAAAGTGATGTGATAATTAATATAAATGGGATCCAATACCAAATATATGTTTTAAAATTAAAATAATATAAATTTATGACTATTTTATTTACATTATAAATATATTATTAATCTTCCAAAACATTAATTATATTTTATGGTTTTATAATAATTTCATTATGATTGTTACTCACACACACATAACTATGTGAATTATTTTGTTACGTTATTCCTTTTACATTAAAAAATAATTTAAAACTCTCCCATTTGGATGAAACCCAGGTAAAAAACTATGGAATGGTTTGATGATTTTGTTATTTTATTATGTGGAGTCCAAAACCCAAATAATAACAAAATCCTCATTATTTCCTATATAATCCTAACCAATAATAAATTTTTATTCCCTGAAAATCATTGGGAAATGACCACACTCTGACATCCAGTCTCTATAGTCATCTGATGTAACCCAAATGCATTAAATAATCACATACCTATACTTTGGACTCTAACACTCTAGTAAGGGATCCTCCAATCTATAATTTTTTCAAGAACTCCATTTATGTTATGTAATTTAATTTCAAATCCCACATATTGGGTTATGTTATTCCATATCCCACTTATTCACCATTTGATTTATAAATGATGGTATCCCCCTTCAGTATGATTTTTTCCTCCTATGAATATTTATCTATAATTGTTACAAAGCCATCACTTCATAACAGTTCTCTCATTTATCTTCTTATTAATGTTTATTAAATATCAAATGACTTATATTTTAAATTATTCATATTGGAATATTTCAATAAATGTCCTTATATTATTCAATTTCATGTATAAATAATGGGATACCCATATCTCTCTCATCAAACCATTTTATGAATCTTTATGTGATATTGTCATGCTTCCAAAATTTCACGACAATTTTCCACTCAAAAATAATTGTGCAATGAATCCTATAACAATTTCTTATCAATAGTACTACAAGTTATGAATGTATACATTTTGATTAGGTAATTTTTTATGTTTATTCTAGACTCATTGGTCGTGGAATAAATTATTATGATGAAAAAATACATGTTGTAGGATCTATGTTGCATACTTGTGCATGAGTATGAAATTACTATGATGGGTGGTCCCAAATAGAATTCTAATGCATTAGGTAATGTTTAGTTTCATGATACGTCATATTGGGTAGGGGAGTGAACCTGATTCCTTTACAATATTTTTTTCACCATTATTTATTAAAGGGTTTGTCCTTGGAATATGATTATGATGTAGTGTTTTATGTTTTTTCCACATTTCCCATGTTATTATTATCATGCTATATCATGTCAATTTTTTCATTTTTATGATTTATACTCTTTTCATGCCTCATTGATATTCTTATTGTCTAACATGTATTGTATTCTACATGTTATACCATGTTTATTCCATTACTGAAATTTATAGCTCAACCCTTTCTTAGTTTGTCACATGGTTATCCTATGTTGTTTTAAGTACAATAGAATATAATGAACATGTTAATGAGGTTTTAAATAATGACAATGTATTTCAAGTTTTATGATGTTATTTAATGTACCTTATTTCTAAAGACACAAAAATTATAGGTATGTTGTGTTGTATTATGTGCAATATTATGAAATAAATCAACTATTGCTGTGAAATAATATATAGGGTTATTATAGTTTGTATTAGAATAAATGTTTAGTTATTTTAGGGATTAGGATTTGAAAACACTAGATGAATACAAAGGGATAATACTATGTATAATAAAACTTCCCTAAATATTGGTAAGTATATTGAATGTGGTTTACTAAGAAAATTCATATCTTCCTAGATACTAAAAGGAGATATGGTATTGGAACTGATGCACCTAGGAGTAACAACAATGATTAGGTGTTCGGGGTCTGACTCAGAGCAACATAGTACATGAAAATTGTCCTTACTACACACTTGGATTGACAATCCCATGTGATATTATTGGCTAAATTCATAATCTCATTGTAAATCGTTATTAAGTTAACAGAAATACCCATAATAATACATGTAAGGAATTATATCATGGATAAAATATAGTCATTCCCAGAAATTCATATGTTATAAAAATACATTTAATTTTTAATTTATCACTTTAATATCTTAAGATCCTCATTTATGTGGTTAATAATTAAATATAAATGTATTCCCATTGCCTGTTTTGGATTATGTAAACGATTAGAACCAAAATAAAATTATGAATGGTAAGGTTATCATCCATAGTTCTATACATTCTTTCATATAGTGAATGTTTAGTAGAACAACTCAAACACCACAAAAAATCATGGATGAAGATATGTCGATGAATATAGTAAATGGGGACATTATTTCATCCCAGCAATATTACTACTCCCATATTTATTTTTTTGGATGAAATTCCCTGTGAACCATGTCATACTTCCTTTGGTTGAATTTGATGAAGTTGTAGTCATGGATTTTATATACATATATAGATCCAATATAAATATATCTGACCATAAAATGACACTCCATATTTTGAATCGACCCCTTGTTCTATTCATTTGCAACAATTAAGATGAATCTTCTTCAGCACTATTATCTCAAGTGTGGATATTACTAACCTAGAAGAATGTTTATCTAGTTGAAATAATTATGTATAATGAAATAATCATCCTTGAAGAAATTTTTATTGTGAGGTAATATGCTGATGTGTTTCCTAAAGAATTACATGGACTTCCTCCTAAAAGAGGGGATAAATTTTCAATTGAACTTATACCTAGGTCATTTCCAATATCAAATACAATGTATATAATGGTTTTTGTGGAAATTTTGTTGATAAGAAAAAAACTAGGGAATAATATTGATAATGGGTTCATATGGCCATGTGCTTCACCATGGGGTGCATCAATGAACTTCGTTTAGAAAAAATAATGGTTTAATTCCACATTTCATTGATTATAATGGCCTCAATAATATGATGATAGAGAAAAATAACCATCTGCCTCATATTGATGTCTTATTTGATCTGTTATATGGAGCACAATAATTATATAAGGTAGATCTTCAGTAGATATGTAATAAATTATTTTAAAATAATTAATATATCCTTTCGACCTATTTTGTATAAGGTAAATAAACTATGAGTTAATAGTGAATCCATTTAGACTCACTGATGCACCAACAATCATCACAAACATGTGAATAGTTCTTTTATATATTATCTTGAAAAATTTTGTGGTATTCATTATAAATGATTTTCAATGATATTATAAAATAAAGGATGAGCATGGGGAGAATTTTAAAAAATTACAGAGGATCATACAAAAGGATTATATTTACACCAATTACAACAAATGTGAGTTATGGTTGTACGAAGTGTCATTCTTGGTGCATATCATCATAAGAAATGAGATATCTATAGACCCTTCAAATATGGATGAATTTGAAGGATGCTTGAGTCCAACTTGTGAGAATGATATTCATAGCTTCTTTGGGTAATCTATGTATTATCACTGATTTGTGAGAATTTTTATTATGATTTTGAAACCCTCTCATCATGATAATTTGGTTGGTATTTATGTTTTCTGTTAATTATGAATTTTAAGACACAATCATGGAGTAAAAAAAGGATCCTCACTATTCCCATACTCACACTACCCCCACGTTGAGAACTCTTAATATTAATAAGTGATACTTCGACGAAGGGATTATGTTGTGTGTTAAGGAAGCATTAAAAATTCATAACATATGCTTCAGGGAAATTGAAAATTCATTAACAAAACTACTCAATGAATGATCAAGAGTTGGATGTAGTGATTTTTTATTTGAAAATATTTCAGAATTGGACTTTTATGTATATGTGTTCAATACATATAGATAAAAAATAATTCAACTCTATATTAACATAGAAATATCTAAATATACACCAATGGACATGGTTATAGCCGATCAAGGACTATGACTAATCAATAAAACACTAAATGGTACAATTAATAAAGTGGAATATGATCTATGTAGAAAGGATCCTCCATTTTTATCATTGAATAAAATTTAAAAGGTTCGAAAATTATTAGAATTAAAGAGGGTAGAAAAAGGAATCATAAAATAATAAACATCATCAATCATTTAATAAATTATTTATCAAATATCCCTTCTAGAATGGTTAAAGGATTCTCAAAGAAATGACATGGGAATTTATAAGAATTTGGAAAAAATATGGAAAGGTAAATCATATAGGATCAATGTAAGTGAATGATGAATTGTGGGATTTGGGGAAAGACTATAGAGTCCCGATATTTCTGGATTTTGAAATATGTGTTGAAATTCATATAATTTTACTCTAGTTATTAGGAGGGGGTAAAATGGAAAATTCAAAATAGAATATGGATTCAGATAATTTTTCCAATCATTATGTTGGTCCCAAAATATAGTGTTTACTCTTGAAAAAATGTTTGGTGAACATCCGTGTTGTTGGAGTTTTTGACTAATATGTAATGTTTAATAAATTAAATATTAAATAAGATAAATAGTCTCAGGTAGTTGTATCTCTTAAATAGAGTATCTGTTTGAGTTTCAAACTCCACTATTGATTCCATAATGGGGGTTATTGCTTATGAGATGTTTTAATTCATGTCGTGTTCTGGGACCCAGGACAGGTGTTAAATGGGAGATTAATTAAATAATTTATTAAACTATATTAAGTGACTTCCCCTCCATTTTGGATACTGTTCATGGATGGTAACGTTGAGAGGGGTATCCCTCATGCGCAACACCCAAACAAAGTGGATGAAGAAGTGATATTCCACCAAACTACATCCTTGGAGTTGATCAGGAGCAGATCAAGGTGCAACCGCTTCCATGAGTGGATTTAATCCCAAAATAATAGTATTTACACCATGAGGTTGAAATTTTTAGATTTTTATATCCCAAATCCACATAGAGTAGTTTTTTAAGTATTAATGCATTTTTAATATATATAAGGATCCTTGATGGGTTAATTAATGTGTTTTGGGGTGAACAAGGTCGAACCAGGATGTTTGCTGGGAAATCTTATCAAATTTTCCAATTGAAAGGTGTGTAAACCAGTCCCCTGTGCCATATCTTAATACTTTTTGGGGAAGAAGGACATTTCATTAGTAAACATTGTGTACTCTTAGTGCACGCCATTAGGTGGTTGTGGTACATGGCCGTGTGTCTGACCGTTTGAAAAAAGAACACCAAATTTTCTCTTTTAAACAGTACATGCTATGTACTTTTAATTACACACTATGTACTTTTACGGAGGCGTACCTTAGGATTATTTGTCCATGTAAAGGTACCAATTATGGGTTAGGTATTAGATTACACATGGTGTACTCTAAAGTAGATTCCATGTACATTTTCCAGCATCAATGTTTTGGGTATTTTGTACTCTGGATCTTAGAATTGTGAATGTGAGTAGTCCATTCTAAGAATTTTTTCATATAGATAATAATGCATAGATCCTTTTGACATATAGAGGTAATATAAATGGTATTATGGGAAAACATGGAATTTAATGATGATTATGGTTTCACATTCATATCAGGATTAGTGACATGAAGTTAGTGTTTTTGAGGTTTAGGACCTACGTTTGAGGACCAGGGTGGAACCATTGTGGAAGGGTTGTCACCATTGGATTTTGGTTATTAAAGAGTGTCTTTGTGATGTGAATTTGTGTTTTTGGTACACATGATGAGTTATTTAGAGGGAATTTATATGGTTATGTGATCCTTGTATGTTATGTTTGATGGTTGAGAATGCATGTGTGACATGAGATATATTTTTGTTTCCATGGTGTCATGTCTTGATTAGGGGTCAATTAGAGGCCATTGAGGATTCTAGAGGATGCCTGTTTTGTTTGGGTTTGGCCGTAGATTTGTTTGTTACATGGGTTTATAGGTGATTCCCTTGCATGATTTCTAGATCTGAGGATCCAACATGGGATGGATTAGTTTGTGTGTATACTCCGAGGGTCATGTGTGTGCCTGAATTATAGGGTGACCCTGAGAATGTGCATGTGCTTACGTGGTCAATTTAGAGGTGTCCCTTGTGACCCAAGATGATGTATGTGTAGATGGGATGAGATGTTTCTAGTTGAGAAGGATGTATAGCCAGCTATTAATATTTTTTGGTTTGTTGTGGTTGAGACCTGTATTACCCATGGGATTGTTGATATGGTTGGGTTATAATGTTCTCAAACCCAATTTATTAGTAAGGATTTAAATGGATATGAGAGGTGAATGGATGATCCCTATGTATGGTTCCAGACATCTATGCTTGAGATTATTGGTTTGAGGTTTTGTATCGGTACCGATAATAGTTTTTTCTAAGTATTGGACTGAGGATTCGAGCGCACTATGTCATAATATTTAGAATAATGATGTTAAATTTTGTATATGTGGTTAGGTGTTGGACCAAGGTTTTAGGAACAAAGAGTGTACTACGGAGAGGGTATTAGACTGAGGCTCTAGACCCTAATAGTATACTTGATATATTGTGTACCCCAGGAAGGATCTATATGTAAATGTCCTACCATGCGATAAATGATGTTGGACTAAAGCTTCTTCTTCATTGGTTGAGACTAAATGATTCTCTTGGGCCCCCCAATGTTGGCTGCTAGAATGTGGTTCCGAGCATAGAAATTACACTACTAAGAGGGTGTAAGACTATTTCTCTAGACAAAGAGAGTGAACATTTGGGATTTTGATCCTGACTAAGGGTATGTGAATTTATGGTTTACCTGCTAATATGGATGGTGGACAGACACTCTACATCCATTGTTATGATTCTGGAGTGATTCTCAAAACATAGTGTATTTGTTATAAAATGATTATGAGATAGACCGATTATTTGTGCAATGTATTTATTATACATGTAATAGATGTTAGACCGATGGGTCGGGATTAGTGGTACTCTTGTCTGGCTGTGGGAAATTTTTTCAGATTCCAGGTATGAGAATACGTATGGTCTTGAGTACATAGAATAGAGTTCTATTTATAAGGTCGTTTACTATTAATTTTTTTCACAAACCAATTAATGTTCATATTTATGTATATCTGTATATGAATTATACTATACTTTATACATATATATATGGACACCCATGGTGAAACATGCTATTTGATAGGGATTACTGACCTGAGGCTCGATAGTGGAATGACATTGTTTTTACTTCCATTTTAGTTATGTGTTAATGAGGTTGAGAAGGTTACTTTTCTATATACATATTGCCACACTTTTATAGGTTTCTTTTCAGGGTAGCCTACTAAGATTATTTCGTACCCATGCACATGCACCCTAGGGTACATGTAGACCTTATATCTTCTTTTTTAGGTTAAGAATGAGTTTCATGGTTGTTAGGTATTAGAACTTGAGTTTCATGATCATTTGGAGATGATTATGTTGTAATTATGATCAGGATGGTGCAGTTCGATGATTTTTGGACATTGGGTATGTGGTTTGGCATGGAGTTTGTAGTAGTTATTTATAATTATAATTTCATTTTCTTTTGTACTTTTTATCTATGTTAGCATCTAGTGGGCGATCATGTTTTTCTATACTGCATTACTGTTTGGGCCTTTACAAAATTCTCATTTTACTACATCACATTTTACTATTATTTTATTTAATATTTTTCATTAATATGATAATTATGATATTTGGTTATTTTCTTCTAGTTGTTCACTCTTAAATTTCACTATATTTTCCTCATAGATTCATGTTAGACCCCCACTGCTAGACGGAAACCTCTGGAATATGAGGAGGAACACTTGAGGTCTTCTGGAAAATAGTTCAGAGCACCGATTTAGTGGCCACCAGGTTGGGTTGTTAGAATGTTGTATGAAAGGTATAACATTACTTTTATATCTATATTTGGGATTTGATATAAAGGAGATATAGTAACGCATCATAGATTATGATGGATATCAGGATGGTGCATCGTGAACACTTATTCAATTAGGAATTCCAAGTTATGAGGAACTGGGATTAATATTTTGTATTTGTGGTGTTATAGTTGTATATGATTTTAACTTCAAGTGACACACATGTTGTTTGTATTAGATAAGTTATAATGGATCTCAATCTCTTTACCAGTTGGTAGGAGGCATGTGAGTTGGTTTGGACACATGGCATGTAGAGGTAAGATGTATCTCATGAATTATCATAGGCAGGTAGATCCTAATTATATAGGAATTCTAGTGTGTGATTCTACAAATTTCATTTTTATGGAAGGTTTGTGGATCTACAAAGAGGTTTTTAGTTGTGGGGATGATGAATTGGGTTTTGGAATGGTTGTGGTAGTGGCCATGGTGGGTCAGTATGGTATTGGTGTTGGGTTGTATAACCCATGTAGATGGTTTTTGTTGAGATTGGTTGTATGTCTGGGTACTCCAAGGATCAGTATAATGTGAAGATGATCAGAGATGACATATTCCGTTATCATGATAAATTTGTTGTCATAAGATACCATTATCGTGCTAGACCCTAAAGATGGTTATTTTGTTTAGTTGATGTCATGTGATGATGAGACACGTTATTGTGGATGTCCCATGAGAAGTTTCCTTCTGTGAGTTTTATTATACCATGGTGGTTGGACCTAGTGTATTTATAGGAGACATTATTTGTAGGTGTAATAGAGAGAGCCAAGTGGTGTTTCCAACGTGACTCCAGTGAAGAAATTTAGGGTCTTTTTTCTTATGATGAAGACCTATGATAGTGGTCGATTGAGTTATGAGATTCGTCAAGTGTTTTAGAAATAGACATGATTTTAGCATTGTTGAAGGGGTGCACAAAGGGTGCAGTTGGGTTTGAGGGTTAGGATTTTTATACATCTATTTTTCATAATGGTGTGATTTTGTTCTTGAAACTATGATTTGTGGCTAGTTTTGAGTGGGATAGGTTCATTCAGGTTCCTAGACTAGGAAATAGTTGTGTAGATGACCTCATCCCAATGGCTTGGGGACTGGATTGGGGGGAAAAGAATTGTACTAGTATTCATGGATTAGACTTCTAAACTGAGTTTCCCTGATAAATGATTTGTTGAAGTCATAGAGGATTTTTGTTGATGATTTGCACAAGGGGGATGTAATGGTTATGTGAGCACTAGTGATGGACTATACTGTTTGGTTGTGGATCAGAAATCGTGGGAGTGTATGTATGAGTATCTATAGTTGGGCTGACAGCCGAGTGAGGGTTGAGAAATTATAGTGTGTGAGATAAGAGGCTTGTGGGAATGGTGATCCAAGGAAATGGGATAAAAATATGAGGTTTTTAATGGATGATGTTTTATGGTATTTGTCAATGACATCTTAGTAAACTCTTTTTTCAGAGGCGATCATTACTATTATCCTGATAACATCCTGAGTACGCTAAGATAACACCAACTTTATTCCATGCTATATAGATGTTTCATTTGGTTGATAAGGGGCCACCTATGAGGTTGTTCGCATGATGTAATTTTTATGAAAAAACATGGTGGGAAATTCACCACTGTATTTTGTGAGTGAGGACCCTATAATGGGCAAAATATAGACAAATTCCATGGGTACTCTTCTTAGATGCTGGGAATGGGTAATAGTTTATGTTTTGTTTTGTTGCTCTAGTGGGATCAACGTGGTCATGTCTCAATCTAGGGTTGTTCATGTTTAGGGCATGGCCAGGAAAAGATGTTTGATTTGGAGTTACAGATATGGCTAATCCTATGGTTGGATGTACCAGATCGGGTTTGGTGGTGTGACCCTAGCATGGGAAGGGTCAAGGATGCAGTGAGGACCATGTCGAGTATGTTGTGGATCATTGAGAATGTTTTTGAAAGGCGACTCCCTTGGGGGTAAGAATTTTTTATCAGAAATGGTAATGGTGTGTTGAGTTATATGGTGGAGAGAACGAGGAGTGTGATGATAAGTTTTAACTAGTGATGTGGTTTTTCGATATGGACGAGTGTTGTTAAGAACTATCCTAGTGATTTGATAATTATGGAAGACAAAGTCTTACCTTTTGATGGGTTGTATTTCCATTCCTCATAGAACTTCAGAGATGTTCAGTTTATATATTTGGGTAGAACACAACATAATGTGCTTATTTTGATGACCAATGTGGGTCAGGATGAGTGGATAGAATTCCACCAAGGCTTCTCAGGGATAAGAATGCTTATGGTGGGGATGTTGTATAGCCTTGAGTTTTATGGATTTTTAATTTTGAGCATAAATTTTAATTCATGTACTCAAGTGCTTAGGAGGGGTAAAATGGTAATTATACCATAGCAGATGCTCTCATATATTTTGTAGGACCATTATATTTGACTTGGAATTGGTTTTTTATTCTAGGGAAGAAGTTTTGTGAACATCTGAGTAGTTGGAGTTTTGGTCGAATATGTAATATTTAAAATTTTAAATATTAAATTAGTCAAATGGTTTCGGGTGGCTATAAATCGTAAATGGTGGATCAGATTGATATTATGTATCCACTGGTGATAATATAATGGGGGATATTTTCTTGGATAGAAATTACTTCACATAGGCTTTCGAGACTCAAGATGGGTGTTAAATGTGGGATTAATTTAATTAATTATTGACGTTATAAAAAGTATCCCCCCTTAATATTGGTTACCATTTATGGATGGGGAGGGGTGGAGAGTTTTTTGTAACACCATATGATTTTATGAGAAATATTTTTTTATTGACTTATGATATACGCAACACCAAAGGAATCTTTCATTACACACAACACTGGCATGGCATGCATTACACGCAATCACGACCTTCCCCGATAGCGTGTGTAGTACGCAATATCAGTTTTTAACTAAACATCAATATATTTTTATAATATTATTATGAACTAGCCATTATGAATATTATTAACTGCATTTTTAATTTTATAACATTATTATTATCTTACACATTTCTAGAACATGGTATGAGAACACAATAAATTTTTCGGGTAAAATATGTATTTTTAAAAAAAATACAGTTTTGCCACCTTTTGATTGTGCACCCAAATTAAATCTTGTTTTTGGCATGTTTATATGTTCAATTTGAAAATATAAAAATATTTTTTGGAATTAGGATATAAAAATTTACTTTGGATAAAATTTTCATTTTAAACTGATAACTTTCATATTTTAATGAATAGTATAAACACGCTATATTTTAATTAAAAATAAATTTTTTCATTGCAATAATTTATATGGATAAATTATAATATTTAATGGTTTTAAAGTACAAATAGAATATATTTTCACCATTTAATATAATTTATGTCATTACCATTAATTTTACATTGAATTAATAGGTAAAAACATTTCAATCTTTGGCAATGTTTTAACTTTTAAAACCTCTTTTCTTAATAACGTGATTAATTTTAAATTAAATACTGAAACTTCTGTGTTTTTAATTCTGAAAAATTGATTCCATATTTGAATTTAGTGGGTCCAAATTATGTTAATAGTTTACTCTTATTTTTTTTGATATTATGAATTGTAACTACGGTAATTTTTATTTACTGCAGTTAAAGGTATATCGGTTAATTAAGGGTAAAATAAGATTATAAAATTACCCATACACCTTCCAAAATTATATTGGATGAATTAAAGTCGACCCATATCACCTAAGGGTCGGAATAGATCAATGTTATAGAATTTTGACAATGAAAATAATTTAATTATTATTAAAACCAATGAAAGTGACAACATGTTACTCTCTTAAATCTTATAAGTTTAATAATTTTAATTTAGTGAAACACTTCATGAAAATTCAAAAATGAATAGTATAAAGAAATATAATAATATTATATACATCATGTAAATTTAATTATAATTTTTTGGGATTATATAATTATCAATAATGGTGACACAATAGAGATGTTGAAATTATTTTATTGATTGAAATATCAAATAAATGGTTTTATAATTATTAAAATAAATATTATATTAACTATTTAATGTGATCCACTAATTTTATAGATAAATATTACATTTTATTAATCTATTAAAGCTTTAAGTTTGAATATATACTTTATGTAGATTTTAGTTAAATTCAAATAAATGAATAGTGTCAAAATTGACACTATTGTTATTTTATATAAATAACGTATTATAAAATTGTTTAAAAATAAGAAAAATAGTTAAAAATTATAAATTTAAATTTATATTATCTAAAATTTCATAAAGTATCTAATTATGGATAATTAACATCACATAAGTAATTATTTTAATCAATTTAAAATCTATAAAATTATTACCACAAATAAAATTAATTAGATTAAATATGGATAAATCAATTTGATAAGGATTAAAATAAATTCAAAACATGCCTAAATTTTATTGGTTGATGAGAATACAACCATATATCATCTATTATCTGAATATGAATCATTTTTGTAGGTTTGTAAGTGGGTTTTTATTTATTATAAATTAACATTTATTATAATTCCAATGGTGCCCCACTCCTCCCTTATAAAAGGACACCTCCTACCTCTCCTCCTCACACCACTTTGAGCTTCAAGCTTATATAAAACATGCCCATTAATTTTCTTCACTTACCTAATAACATAATAGAGGTCCTAGTATTCTTCAAAGACCAAAATTAGTTCTTTAAGAGGAGGCTAAGACGAGGCTCATCAAATAAGAGGTAATATCCTTTACCGATTCTTTCCATTTTTTTTCTTCTTCTACTTATTATACATTATTTGTTTCATAATAAATTAATAACATCAATATCACTCATATACTGATATGTTATTATAAATATGAAACAACCATATTTCACCTTCTATCTATCCTACGAAATATGAAATCACCGTGCGTGCGTACATATGGAATACCGTCTCCACGGCATGGTGTAATCTGTTTTCCACCACCACCTTACTTGGATGGGTATAATTTTGTAATGAATAACTATACCTGATTATCATAACATTATACTAATTCTGAGACATTCCATCTTCCACTCCAATTCAATTCAATAGTTATGGGAATGATATCATCGCTCATGTGTACGTACGGCCTACTGTCTCCACGATGTGATGCGACTCGTCCTACATGATCTTCATTTAATAATGATTATATAAATGAATTGAATGAATAAATAAGATTTATATTACACTAATACCATTATGTAAATAATTTATCTATAAACTAAAAAGAGGGATATGAATTTATTCGACAAGACATCAATAAGAACATAAAGCAATGAACACCCGAATAACAAGTAGAAATGAAATATTACTAATAAGAAGATGATAATATGACCATATATGTTATCATAACAATGAGTATGATTCTGTAATAAGTCAATGACATTATTTAAATCATTATACAGGAGGTTCGAACACATACAAAGTATATCAAACCTTAGGTAATGGAAAATCTCACAATCTCATTTTTTCTGAGATTGTTTACAATTCAGAATTTTATGGGGAATATTTATCATCCAAAAAAATGTATCCTCAATATGTAATATTATTTCTAACCTCCTAAAATTTTTTAAATCAAATATTACCTATTGGTGAATTTTTAGTAAAAGATATGAAAGGAATCTTCTTTCTTTTTCATTACGAGATACATTTTGACTTTTTCGACAAACGTATGAGAAGAATGTTTTTTTAACTTATACTTCATGAATGGATTTTTCTGATTTCATAGAAAATTACTTCCATGAATATTCCATTAAAAGTCTTTATGTTTATTTTTAATTAACATATTTTAGTTTAAAATTGTATGACATGTTAAGAAAGGAAAAGAATTTAAAGTAGAAATGATATTTTTCTCAAGAAAGAAGTTCATGTGTTTTATCAAAATTATTTTCCATCTAAGATAATATAGGGTTCTGTTTATATCCCTATTTTTACATTTATTTGATTATTTTATGATGTAATTATTTTAATGAAGTCCTTTTATCTTATATGGATTATTTTATGACGGCATGATGCTTAAAAATCCAATTTTTATTACATGGGTTATGCTATGATGTATGCTTTGTGATTTTGTGGCACACATAAGATTGGTTTCATTATGAGGTTGGGGGGAACTATATCTCAACTAAAATATATTTAGATTTTTCCAATAGGGACATATTTGTTGTTAAAAGTACAGTTTATGTTGGTAAATTTTTTTTACCAACATATATATCATGGTCACTAAATTGTTGGTAAAAACTATGTCACTAATTGTTTTTGCGACAGATAAAATAGTTTTGTTACAATTATAATAATACCAACGGATAATTTATATGTTGGTGAAAGTGTTTAGCAACAAATATTTATGAAAAAATTTTCTTTTGGTAATATTATTACCAACATATGAAATCTATTTATAAATTACTTTTAAATAAAAATTATAAATTTTTATTTCTATTAAAATTTGATATGATATTTTTTAATTAATCATATATAGTAATAACACATATTCAAAGAAAAAAAATTAATTATATTAATAATTAAATTTAATACAAATTTAATAAATGAAAAAAAACACGATGAACAAGATACATTCCATCACAACCAAACCGCTCAATATCCACTGGATCCCACACCCACCCTACGACCCATCAATGCTCATCCACGCCTCAGTATTAGCAAAAAACTCTAGTTAGCAGCCCGTCCATTCCCCAAATCTAGCGAGCAGCTCATCCTTACCCTCATACATTCCCCATCACTAGCGACCAGCTCATCCTTGCGAAAGAATAGCTCTAGCGATCAACTTATCCATGCCCTCAATGAACAACTCCATCCATGCCTCAGAGAATAGCTCTAGTGAGCACCACATCCATGCCCCAGTGAGCAGCCCATCCATGCCCCAGTGAGTAGCCCATCCATGCCCCTGCACCATCACTTTCTCCAGTACCAGCGTCACACCCTTCCGCTACAATATCTACATAAAAAACAACCAAAGAGCAAACATATAAATTTGTGAAAAAAATCTGCATGAATTGAATCCAAAATTGAAATAGATTTAAGTATAAAAAATGATTGGCATAGTGAACATTTTACATCAACCTAATTTACATCTCAAGAATAGATAGCCCAAATGACTCAAATCTAGGCATCATTTCTCTCTTTGAAAAACTAAAAGGACTAGCATTTTTTACTTCTAAGAAGCATTTGAAAAAAAATGAAATCGTATCTCTCACATCAACTATCACTGTTGTGGTTCGCACTAATTATGCGGTCCAAGAATTCAATTCACTAAATCATAACATGAACATGATGGCAGAAATCATCTACAGCTCACAGTGGAAGTATGTCATGATTCATCCTGAATCATAGATGTGGGTGCCTCAAAGCATCTCTTCATTTGTACATGAATTTTTCCTAAATATAAAATTCTATAAAAATGAAAACTAAAACTTCAATTCTCTCCAACTTCATATCGAAATATAATTAAATAAATATTTTTTAATATTCTAACAAGAAAATGGGAACATGAATGAGTCCCTCATCAATTTTTGTAAGTGTCTGTTAACTCCAACATTGTTTATCAAGTAATCAAATTCCAGTAATTTTTGAAAACTGCCTTATTGAGACTCCTTACGAGCATTGCATACAAGTAAATTGTGGAGAATTACTGTGAAATATGTGATAGATTCCAAATCAAATAGTGTTGATACTCCTTACGAGTGCTCGATACCTGGAAATTGTAGAGGCTGCCTATGGAATCCATGAAGAGTCCATAAAATGCCACAAAGTCTATCCCATAAACGAATTTGTTATATGGGCCAGAAGAAGCATAAGAAAAAGCTATCATTACTTCAAGTATAAAGGTTCACCTAAAACACAATCAAAGAAACCAATTGTAGTCTTCATGGCTATGAAATTTTATTGAAAGAAATGTATATAAAAAATTTTAGGGAAAAAATGCACACAAGGTTGTTTTCATGCACCGTGGAAACAAGATCAATTGGTTTTAGTAATTTAATTTTCAAAGAATAAATTATCTCACCTCAAGTTCAAATACCAATCACATAATCTTGAATGTAATTGAATAAATTTATGAACAAAACATTTAATAAAATTGGACTTTGGACCTATGTATCTTTTTCTGAAGGGAAAAAAGATCCAATAGAGGCTCTCAAAGAAAATGCAGTGATTACTCAATGCCTGTCTCAATAAGAAGCACTTACAAGGATGATTAATTTTTTATAGGAAGTGATGATTACAAAAAACACTGTAGATGAACTATCCGTGATTTAAAATGATAAATTGGGAAAACCATTTCTCAAGCAGCTCATTCTATGGCAATGGTTTCTCAATGCGTGCTTGATTGCTGAAAAACATGAAAGACCAAAACACCAAAATAAACATAAAATTGATTCCCTCATTACAAATATACACCAACAACTGTCCAGTAAATGATGTGTCAGAGTGTTTTCTTATCATTGTTCTAATTTTTACTTCATATGATAGTATAAAAATATTACCCTACAAACTACTTTGAATTATCCATATTATAAAACCAAGAACCAGAAAATTATTCGGGCTAGACATCAATGTAATATGTGTTCAAATATATAATAGATATTGGAATATCACTCCACATGAAAACCTAGAAAACACCAAATGAAATTGGAAAAACCCCCCATAGATATTTGTGTAACTAGATAAACAAGTAGAACATGGACAACCATCTATGAGGTAAAAAAATACTTTTTTATATGATGATGGGAATTATTAATGCCTATAATATAAATATTGATATTATATAATGTTTTTGAAAACGAAATATAATACTCTTAGAAGTCTTTACTCATATCAACTTTTCATCATAAAAAAATATGTTCTTCCATAAGTTCAAAATACAAAAAGGGGAAAAATTAATGTAAAAAGGATATGACCAACCTGTCAATTTTCTTGTTCCAACAATTCCAAACTGAATTCAACTCTAAGAGTCGGAAATGGCTAAAACTGAACTTGATCTATTACTTCTATCGTCATCTAGATGCTTTTTCAAACCATAACCGTCATTAGGAACTGCTTCCACTTTCACAATGTCATTGTGTTGCCTTATTTTAAGTAGTTTAACTTATTCATTCTTGATAGAAATGGATTCACTCTAAGAATCATGTAGGGATCAAAATTATCATTTTCAAACCAATCTTGTATGGGTGTGAAATTTACCAACATTCCCTTTTTCCACCACCAACATCAACATGCATTGCACAATA
This sequence comes from Viscum album, assembly GCA_963277665.1. Lineage (NCBI taxonomy): Eukaryota > Viridiplantae > Streptophyta > Magnoliopsida > Santalales > Viscaceae > Viscum > Viscum album. The sequence continues at coordinate 2,095,685,966 of OY728152.1, forward strand.
CTTACTTCTAGTGAGGCCCATTGCGCCAAAGATGGGTTCAAATTGGAAATGTTTATCAAAAATTAGCAGTGATAGTGTGCCTAGGAATAACTTAATTTAGTATATTTTCTCATCATGAGAAGGTGAAACCATAAAAATGTGTAAATAAATTCAAAACAAAATGATTGTAGAAAAGGGGGCCCTCTGCATGGTTAGAATGTAGAATGTTCAAACAAACAAATGGTTACACTAATAAAGATACCACTCATAATAAATTCATTCTCTTCCTAGCCACCTCACTAATTCATTATGGATTAATGCATAATATGATATACAATCACAATATAAATTTGATTATATCAATGAAATCAATTATTTGAATAGATTCATCCAATAAACATTTTTGACTCGATTAAGTGGTATATGAGTGGGTATTAGAATTGGAAAAATAAATTGTATACGATGGAAAAAAATTGATTTGGTGACAAAGGACACACGACACTTGAATTTAAAGGCCCATAACAGGTAATTTGTAAAGAAATTACCCTTTGAAAATCAATTATGTTCAGGGATAGAGAAAAAGAAAGGAAAATACAACCAGAAGACTGCTTTCAATGTTCGTTGAAGTGAAACCGAGAAAATATAAAAATATTTTAATAGTTATTATCCACGGTCTACTAGTAAAATCATTTCTCTTTGATTCTTACACCACCTAAAACAAAAATAAATACAATTAAAATCCATTAGGCATTTAAACCACAAATACATGACTATTATTGCAAAACATTCTCAATATAATATTAATGAAGAATAATGTCTAGTATGATATTAAAAATACAGAATAGTATACTATGCATAAAGTACCGTAATAATTTTCGCATGTCAACATCTAAAATAAGCCAGATGTTTGGACTATCTAAGAATTTTTTTCAGAAACATAATCTAAAACAACTAAATTTTTTTTGAAATGTGTTCGTGTCTGTGTGGAGTCTAAGGAATTCATGTGTAATTCCTCAAAGAAAATGTATAAAAATAAAATAATGTTCTACATCTAGTGGATCACACCTTGGTGGTTTTCATTTAAGACAATCATTCTCCCCTGTTGAAGGATTGTTTCATAACCACAATGAAAATTATGTAATTCATGTTCTAGGCCATTCAATTCAAAAAGACACACCTATTTGGACTTGTTGTCAATAGCTTGACAATGGCCAACACAACTCTCATGTGATGAGAACAAATGCATAAGGCGATTACAACGTTTGTCTCATTATGCATGATCATTAAATTAGATCAAAATACTATGACATTAAAAATACAGTTTTCACAGACTATAATAAACTACGGGGGGGATACAAAATTGAAAAAATAAATCAAGAAACAACACACCTATTAAATTAAAAAGATGTTGAAAGTCATGCCCATAACTTTTTGATCTTGATATGTAATATCAACATCCTTCGTGGGATGTTTGCAGTGATTCCACTGATTCTCAGCAACACCCAGCCAATCTTCAGCTACATCGATGTTATATCACCATCAACATCATGTGGCATTATTACACCTATCTATTTCAGACCAGTCAGATAAAAACCCTCTATAAAAATAACATGTCATTAGCACTAACACTCCACCAAAACACACAAACAGAACCCAAAAAAATGATTAACCATGAACAAAAACATTTTTTAAACACGAGGGGTTGGATGCCTTACATTGGTTCTTGTGAAGAAAACAAAGGCCTTTTGAAAGAGAATTAAATGAGATCTGTTTTAAATAAAACAATAGTAGTGTGCTCAATTGAATAAATTTTTTTATTGAATTATATGGTATCTGATAAATTGATGTAGGGTTTCCACTGTACCTTGTAGGGCACCGAAATGGTCGGGGTCAAGATGTGTTGGGGGCTAGGATGGCTGTGTATACAAGAATATATTTGGATGATGTCTGGCAGTGGGAATGGACAGAACAAGCGGTGATTGGTTTTATGGTGCATGCGATGAGGACTGGAGGAAATCAGCGGTGATGTGTGTTCATTGTAGGTGATCCGCAACAGCACTGCACGAAGATGGAGGATCCAGTCCAGGTGACTTTTGGGGGCCATAGGATTCGTCCTTGGCCATGTAACGAAGGGAGAAGTGGTGATGCAGGTTGCATGAGACTTCGACAGAGGGCAGCGGTGTCACATGCGATAAATAAAGGGAGAAAAAAATAGTGATGATGTGTTCTGGTGGATCAAATTGAAAAATACAAACACTATTAACATTGGGATAAAATTGAAATTTGAAATCAATTAATGAGATTTTTTAATATAACCCCATGAAATAGATATCGATTTTGATTTTAAAAATATTAATTCAAATAAAAAATAGGTTTCTCGTATGTTTTTTATTAATAAAATATTTATTATTTAATGCTTTGTTGTAAAAAAATTTATTAACAGAAATTGAATTTTTGATAATATTTATTATTAATAGTAGATTCCTGTGTTGGTAAAAAAATGGTATTAGCATAATAAAAAAATTGATATAATTGTTCGTAAATGACAGTTGGTATTTAACCACTAATAACAACAGATATATCTGTTGTTAAATACAAGTGTTTGTAGTCAAAATTAATACCAATAAAACTTAATATTTTTTGTAATTACTCATTTTTACCAACAGATATAATATCTGTCATTAAATTTATGTTGGAAAATTCAGATATTTTGTAATTCTCCCTCCAATACATTGGGTAAAGATTTATATCTCATAAGATAGACATGGATGGAACAACAAGTAAATCTGATTCAGTGATACATGATTGGAACGAAGAGTGAACTCGGTTCAGAAATGGACATTGTCCTATATGATAGTCTTGGAAATGAGTCTTGACTAATCAGAACTAATTTTATATGATTATGTGTGTATACCAAAAAGTTTCATGTTTTATGTTATGATTATTGGGATTACATTTCACTACTATGATTTATCCCATGTCATGATATTATGATCTCTTTTGCAGGTTCAGATTATCAAAAATCAATGTTCTTATGAATATGATATTTCATTTTTTTACCCTTACTGATCATTTGAGCTCACCATTTTGTATTTTTCCTTTCCCTAGGTCAGGAAGAAAGTTATTAAGTAGGATATTCCAAAAAGGAACTCTAGATATGATGAAATAAACATGAGACAATATAGATGCTATATGAACTGGTTGTTTATGTTTCCTAGTTTCTAAAGACTCTATACCTATACAGTCTTACCATGGTTTTGTTATATGATGAAATATGTATGTTTCAATCTTGAAGTAATAAAAATGTATGTAAATTATGGGTCGTTATAGTTGGTATCAGAGGAAAGGTATAGTAAACCATTGGAAACTAGGATGTGAAAGCCTTAGTAAGAACCCTGAGGATATATCTAAACATAGAACACAATATTAGTGTTTTAGAAATGTCCATGAATAACCAATGATAATAAATAATGTTTGAAGTTTTATTTTTGATAATTTGGTTTTCCTATGATGATTAGTGTTGCTCACACTATGCTTCTTGGTTTTAGTCAATGGATGGAACCCGAAGGAACCATGTTAATGCTTAATGCAATGGGAAATGAAATAATTATCCCCCTGAGCAACCCAATGTTATGGGAGCTAGAATGATAAATCTTGTAACCATGCTCACACAACTATCTCAAGCTATGAATCATGCAGTACTTCCCAACGAGCAAAGGAAGGAGCAAAATTCTGTTGAATCATTCATGAGGCAGCGTCCACCTTCATTTAGTGAGTCTTTTGATCCATTAGTTGCTGAACAATGGATCTGTACCACTGAAAAGATATTTTTAGTTCTACAATGTTCTGATCAAGATAATGTTGTCTTAGTAGTGTATCATTTGGAAGGTGATTCAGATCAATGGTGGAATCTTATCAAGAATACGAGGCAAATAGATGAAATTGAGTCCATGGAATGGGACGAGTTCCAAAACATATTTTTTAATAAGTACCTCCCTCGTATTCATTCAACAAATATGTGGAAGAAGTTTCTTGAACTAAATCAAAAGGATGATAAATCTGTTGGTACCTACGAAGAAAATTTTACAAGACTTGCAAGGTACGATTTTGGGATTATTATCCAACTAGAGAGTAAGATCGATAGATTCTTTAGTGGCATAAAACCAATCTCCGAAGGGAATTATCCATAAGGGACTTCACTAGCTATGAGGAAATTTTTAGATGTGATCACAAGGTTGAGATGGTGATTGGAGTAAGCCATCAATCATATGGGTTTGATAAGAAGAGGAAAATGGAATTCAAAAGGAAATCTAAATACCACACTGAAAAGAAGATGATTTTTTCCTTATGCAGAAAGTGTGGAAAGAAACATGGAGGGAATTGTCTTAAAGGGACATGTAAATGTTTTATGTTTGAAAAAGATGGTCATCAGGCAGTTGAATGTCGAAATAATGGGAAGTAGATATCTAATGATGCAAACATAGAAAGGGATACACCAAATGGACCTCCTACACTGCAATGTTTCAAGTTCAAGGAAATGGGTCATTATGCTAATCAATGCCCTAATAAAAGGGTTTTTTATGATGATCGACACCAACAAACTCTTAAGGCCAATGATAAAGGAATGTCACATTCAATTTCTCCCGGTGATGTGGAGTACGATAATGAAGTGGTGAAAGGTACCCGTACCATCCACTCTAATGTAACAAATGTTTTATTTGATTATGGATCCTCCAAATATTTTATTTCTAACGAATTTTCTAAGGTTATCTCCGTATTACATCAACAATTAGATGTTGAGTTAGCTGTGACAACTCATAATGGCACAACAGTCGCATCAAAAGATTACAATTCTTCTCTGATTGAATTTTGTGGGAAAGTGCTTCCTGAAAATCTTGTGATCCTTCCTATAGTGGAATTTGATGTGATTCATGGCATGTATTTTCTTTCTTTATATAGAGATCATATTTATTTCCAATGATGGAAAGTCACATTTCATATTCCTAACCAATCTATGATCTTATATCGATGCAAGGATGAATATAACCTTCCATTGGAAATTCCATCCATCTTATGGGTCTTGATTCCAATAAATGAAGGTTTTTTATCTAAAATTGTTGGAGATAAACTCAAAATTAAGAATATTTCCATTTTACGGTAGTTTGATGATGTCTTTCTAGAGGAATTTCCAGGTCTTCCACCAGATCGTGATGTTGAGTTTTCAATAGAACTCGTACCGGGTGCTATTCCTATTTCAATGAAACTTTATAGAATTGTCCTGATTGAGTTGTAGGAATTAATGAAGAAACTCCAAGATAATATTGATAAGGGATTCATATTCCCTGGTGCATCACCTTGGAGAGAACCTGTTATGTTTGTTAAGAAGAAAGATGGATCAATAATACTCTACATTGATTATCGAGAACTTTACAAGATCACTATCAAGAAAAAATATCCTCTCCCAGGCATTGATGACTTATTTGACCAACTACATGGAGCCCAATACCTTTCCAAGATTGATCTTCATTTAGGGTATCATCAATTAAGGGTCAAAAGGGAGGATATAACAAAGACGTCATTCTGCACAAGGTATAGACACTATGAATTTATAGTGATGCCATTTGGCCTTAATAATGACCCTGCTATCTTCATGGATCAAATGAATAGAGTCTTTAGAGACTATCATGGTCAGTTTGTTTTAGTCTTTATAAGAGATATTCTTGTCTATTAGAAGAGAAATGAAGAACATGATTATAACTTGAGAATTTAATTTAAGACCCTGAGAAAGGAGAAGATTTATTCCAAATTTACCAAGTGTGAATTTAGGCTTCAAAAAGTTTCATTTTTGGGTCACATAATCTCCAAAGAGGGGATATATGTAGATCCAGCAAAAATAGAGGTTACTGATAGATGGTCAAGACCAACAACTGTAACTGAGATCCGATGTTTTCTTGGTTTAGTTGGGTACTATCGACGTATTGTGAATGATTTTTCATGATTATCTAATCCATTCACCAGGTTGACTCAAAAATGAGTTATTTTCATGTAGATGGAGGAGTGTAAAGATAATTTCATGGAGGTGAAAATAAGGTTATCCAGTGCACCTGTGCTCACACTACCTTATAGTGGAGAAAGGTTTGTTATCTACAGTGATGCATCCAATAAGGGACTGGGGTGTGTCCTCATGAAAAATGATATGGTGATAGCTTATGCGTCACTACATTTGAAAATCCATGAAGAAAATTACCCCACTCATGATTTAGAGTTATCCGCAGTAACCATTGAATTAAAAATATGGAGGCATTATCTTTATTGTGAAAAGTGTGATATTTATACTGATTATATGAGTTTAATGTATATTTTCACACAAAAGGAGCTGAATATGTGCCAAAGAAGATGGTTGGAGTTGATTAAAGACTACGACTGCTCAATTCATTATCACCATGGGAAATCAAACAAGGTGGTAGATGCATTAAGTCGACAAGACCATTCTAACTTATCCATGAAGAGGATCACAAAAAAACCAATATTTATTGATTTACAAAGGATAGATCTTGGATTTATAATGGAAGGGGAAACAAATTATCTTTCTGAAATGAATGTTCAACTATCTATACATGTGACGATTAAAGAGGCACATAAAGAAGAAGTATATTTACAAGAGAAAGTGAGAAATGTTCCTAAATTTCAAATTGATTGTGATGAAATAAAATGGTTTAGGAATCGTTTTTTGTTCCTCCCATCCCAGAATTAAAGAAGGATCTATTGGATGAGGCTCATAGTTCTTCATTCTGTATTCATCTTGGAAGCACGAATATGTATAGGGACCTGAAAGAGTACTTATAGTGGGATGGAATGAAAAAAGATGTTGCTGAATATGTCTCTCGATGCTTGGTTTGTCAGCAAGTTAATGCTGAGAGACAAAAGTCTAAGGGGATGTTACCACCATTACCTATACCCGAATGGAAATGGGAAAACATCACTATGGACTTTGTCACCAGTAATCCTAAACCATAAAATGGAAATAATGCTATCTGGATTATAGTTGATCATCTTATGAAGTCGACACACTTCATTTTTATTAGAGAAGATTTCTCTCCTGATCAGCTTTCCAGGATATATGTGAAAGCAGAGGTAAGATTGCATGGAGTAACACTTCCCATTATATCTAATAAGGATCTGAGGTTCACCTAGATGTTCTGGCGAAGTTTTCAGTATACTCTTGATACAGAGTTGAGTTTCAACACTGCTTATCATCCTCAGATAGATGGTCAATCTGAGAGGACAATTAAAACTCTAGAATACATGTTGAGAACATGCTCTATGGATTTCAAAGGTGGTTGGGATCAACACTTACCTTTGGTGGAATTTTCGTATAATAATAGCTTTCACTCCAATATTCAGATGACTCCTTATGAAGATCTATATGGAATGAAATGCCGAACTCCAACTTGTTGGGATGAAGTTTGGGAAAGAAAGCTACTAGGACCTGATATTGTTGAGGAGATGGTAGAAAAGGTCTGATCTATTCAACAACACATAAGAGCAGTTAAGAGTGGACATAAAAGTTATGTCGTTAACTGATGAAAATAAATAGAGTTTGAAGTGGGTGGTAATGTTTTCTTATACGTATATCCTTGGACGAGAGTAACAAGATTTTGAAAGAAGGGAATGTTGAGCCCTAGGTATATCGATCCTTTCGAAATACTAGATCATGTTGGGAAGGTATCTTACCAATTGGCACTTCCAAAGAATCTCTCTCAAGTTCATGATGTGATCCATGTTTCTCTCCTGAGAAAGTATATACCTGATCCATCACATATCCTATGTTCAGAAGTTGTACCACTAAATCAAGACCATTCAAATGAAGAACAGCTTATAGAGATTCTGGATTGTAGTGAAAAAGTTCTACGAAACAAGACCACTCACTTGGTTAATGTTTTATGGAGGAACCACCAATTAGAAGAACCTACATGGGAACTTGAGGATATGATGAGTGAGAGTTATCCTCATCTATTTGTTACGAAATGAAGAATTGCGAGGGATAAATTATATTTAACGGGGGTAGAATGTAACAACCAGAGATTTTATGAGAAATATTTTTTATTTTCTTATGTTATACGCAACACCAAATAAATCTTTCATTACACAAAGCACTGTCTTGGCTTGCGTTACACGCAATCACGAACTTCCTCGATAACATGTGCAGTTCGCAATATCAGGTTTCACTAAACAACAATATATTGTTTTAATATTATTATAGACTAGATTTTATGAATAGTATTAACTAAATTTTGAATTTTATAACATTATTATTCATCATGTACATTTTCTAGAACATGGTATTAAAACCCAATAATTTTTTCGAGTAAAATAATTATTTTTTAAAAAATGCAGTTTTGCCGCCTTTTGATGGCACACCCACATTAAATCTAGTTTTTGAAATGATTATATGTTCAATTTGACAAAATAAAATTCATTTTTAGAATCAGGATATGAAAATTTACTTTGGATAAAATTTTAGTATTATTCCGATTACTTTCATATTATAATGAATAATAACAACATGCTATATTTTAATTTAAAAAAACTTTTTTCATCGCAATAATTTATATGGTTAAATTATAACATTTAATGATTTAAAAGTAAAAATAGTATATATTTTTACCATTTTATATAATGTATATCATTACCATTAATTTATATTTAATTCTTTGGTAAAAACATTTCGATCTTTGGCAATGTTTTAACTTTTAAAACTCATTATCTTAATAACGGTATTAATTTTAAATTAAGTACTGAAAATTATGTATTTTGATTTTTGAAAAATTGATTCCATATTAGAATTTAGTGGGTCCAAATTATGTTAATAGGTTACACTTATTTTTTTGATATTATGAATAGTAACTACGGTAATTTTTATTTACAGGAGTTAAAGATAAATCAGGTAATTAAGTGTAAAAATAAGATTATAAAATTACCCTAACACCTAAAAAAATTCTATTGGATGACTAAAAGTTGAACCATATCACCTAAGGGTCGGAATTGATCAATTTTATGGACTTTTTACTATGAAAATAATTTAATTATTATTAAAACCAAAGAAAGTGACAACATGCCACTCTCTTAAAACTTATAAGTATAATGAATTTAATTTAGTGATAAACTTCATAAAACATTGAAACTTCATAGTATAAAGAAGGATAATACAATTATCTACATCTTTTGAATTTATTTAGAATTTTTAGGGATTAAATAATTATCATTAATGGTTACACAATAGTGATGCTGAAATTATTTTATTGATTGAAATATCAAATAAATGGTTTTAAAAATTTAAAAATAAATATTATATGAACTATTTAATGTGCTAAATTAATTTTCTTGATAAATATGACAAGTTAAAAATCTATTACATCTTTTAGTTCTATTATATCATCTATGTATATTTTATTTAAATTCAAATAATTGAATACAGTCAAAATTGACAATATTTTTATTTTATAAAACTAACGTATTATAAAATTGCTAAAAAAATCACAAAAATATTTAAAAATTATAAATTTAAATTTATATGGTATAAAATGTCATAAAGTATCTAATTATTGATAATTCACAGCACATAAGTTCTTATTTATATCAATTTAAAATATAGAATACTATTACCACAAATAAAATTAAATATAATAAAAAAGGATAAATCAATTTGATATGGTTTAAAATAAAATCAAAACATGACTAAATTTTATTGGACGATGATATTACAACCCTATGTCATCTAATCATAGAATATGTGTCATTTTTGGTGGTTTTTAACTGGGTTATGATTTATTATAATTAATATTCCTTATAATTCCAAAGGTGCCCCTCTCCTCCATTAAGAAATGGCACCTACTACCTCTCTTCCTCACACCACTTTGAGCCTTCAACATCAGAAAAAACCTACCCATTTCTCCTCTAAAATTCTCTAGAAACATACTAGAGGTCCTGTCCTTTTTCAAATTCCATCTTTAGTGCCCTAACAGGGGGTTAAGAAGAGGCACGTCAAATAAGAGGTAATATCCTTTACCGATTCATTCCAATTTATTTATTCTTCTACTTATTATTCATTATTTGTTTCATCATAAATTAATATCATAAGTATCACTCATATAATAATATGTTATTATATATATGATAGAACCCTATTTCACCTTCTATCCATCTTACAGAAAATGAAATCACCGCACGTGCGTACGTACAAAATACCGTCTCCACACCGTGGTGTAATCTGTTTTCCACTACCACCTTATGTGAAAGGTTATAATGGTGTAATGAATTACTATATAGGATTATTATAACATTATAGTAATCCTTAGACATTACATCTTCCACTCCAATACCATTCAATAGTTATGGGAATGATATCATCGATCGTGCATACGTACGACCTACCGTCTCCATGATGTGATACGACTCGTTCTACATGATCATAATTGAATAAATATTATATAAAAGAATTGAATGAATAAATATGATATATATTACATTAATAAAGTTATTTATATAAGGTATCTATAACCTAAAAAGATGGATACGAATTTATTCGATAATACATTCATAAGAACATAAAACAATGAACGCCCGAATAACTAGTAACAATGAAATATCAGTAATAAGAAGCTATGAATATGAACATATATGTTATCATAATAATGAGTATGATTCTGTAAAAAAGTAAATGAAATTATTTAATTCATTATACATGAGTTTCAGACACATACAAAGCATTTTGGAAGTAAGGTAAGGGAATATCTCAGAATCTCATTTTTATCTGAGATTGTTTATACTTCAGAATTTACTGGTGCATATTTATCACCAACATCCATTTTTCCTCAATATGTAATATTTTTTCTATAATTATACAATTGTTTATATCCAATTTTACCTATTGGTGAATATTTAGTCAATGATATGAAAAAAATCTTCTGTCATTTTCAGTACGAGATACTTTTTGATTTTTTGGCCAAAGTACGAGAAGAATGTTTTTTTACTTATTTGGCATGAATGGGTTTTTATGATCTCATAGAACATTATTTCCATGACTCTTCCATTAAAATTAATCATTTTTATTTTTAATTAACTTATTATAGTTTAAAATTTTATGACATTTTATGACAGGAAAAATGTTTTTGAAGTAGAAAGGATATTTTCTTCAAGAAAGAAGTTCAAGTGTTTTATCAAAATTATTTTACATCTATGGTAAAATAGTTTTCTATTCATATCCATATTTTTAAATTTATTTTATTATGATATGATGGAATTATTTTTATGAAGTCCTTTTATCTTATATAGATTATGTTATGATGGCATGATACTTAAGAATCCCATTTTTATTACATTGGTTATGCTATGATGTATGATTTATGATTTTGTGGAACACATAAGAATGGTTTAATTATTAGATTTTGGGACCTATATCTCCCTCAAATTAATTGGGTAATGATTTATATCTCATGAGATAGACACGGCTGGAATGGAATGCTAATCCGGTTCAGTGATACCGGACTAGAATGAAGAGTGATCTATGTTAAAAAATGGGCTTTGTCCACTAAGATAGTCTTTTAAATGAGTCTTGACTAATAAGAAATGATTATCAATGATTATGTGTGTATTCCAAAAAGTTTCATGTTTTATGTTATGATTATTGGAATTAAATTTCACTACTATGATTTATCCCATGTTATGTTATTATGATCTCTTTTGCAGTTTAAGATTTTTGAAATGCTATGTTCTTATGAATATGATATTTCCTATGATTAAACTTACTTATCATTTGAGCTCGCCCTTTGAATGTTTCCTTTCCCCTGGTCATGAATAAGGTTATTAAGTAGGATTTTAGAAAAAGGGACTCTATATATGATGAAATTAATTAGAGACAATGTAGATGAATTATGAAACAGTATTTTATGTTTCTCAGTTTCTAAAGACACTATACCTATACGGTCCTACCAGGGTTTTGTTATATGTTGTAATTAGTATGCATCAATTCTGATGTAATAACAATGTATGTAATGGATGGGTTGTTATATTTTCCCTTTCATGAAACACCCGAACCAAGTGGAGGTGAGAGGTAGATAACACCGGCCAATATTATTGGTGTAGATTGGGACCTTATTGTGGCGTAGTAGCTTCCAGGAGCAGATTTAAACCCAAAACATCAGTGTTTACACCATGATGTAGGCCGGTTTGGATTTTAATCCCCCAATTCCCAATAGATAATTTTTATCCTAATATTAATGATTTATTATTACTTATAAAAACACAAAATGGGTCAATCTGTCTATTTCGGAGTGAACGTGGGTGATCTAGGTTGTTTTTAGGGAAATCCCATCAGATATTCTCATCAACACAACATGTAAATTAGTCACACAATATGTGTTTTTATCCAATTTGGGGAATATCTCTTTTCATATGTTTATTCTGTGAACTTTGAGTACATGTTCTTTGTTGGTGGTGGTAGATGGTTGTATCTCTGGTTGTATGAAAAAGAACCTGAAATTGCTCTTTTTGAACAGTACATGCCACATAAATAGAATTATATTCCATGTAATTTTACAAAAATAGTCCCCAGTTATTTTTGTCCATGTAAGAGTACACATCTTGGGGGAGGGATTAGAGTACATTTTGTGTATTCTAATTTACATGCCATGTACCTTTTCAGGATTAGATGTTTTGGGTATTTTGTGCTCTATAAGTCAGAATTTGGCATGTAAGTTGTCTATTATGAGAATTTTTTCACGTAGATCATAATGGAGAAATCATTTTTACTTATAGATTCCATATAAATGGTATTATTATAAAACATATTATATAATAATTATTTTTGTTTCCCTTTCTTATTAGAACTAGTGACAAGAGTTTAGAGTAGTTGAGGTTTTGGACCTACTTTTTAGGACCAAAGTGGAACCTTTAGGGATGTGTTGACACCATAGAATTGGAGTTATAGAAGAGTGTGTTTATGTTGAGAATTTTAGAATGAGGATCCCATAATGAGGCCCTTAGAGGGATGGTGTCATGTTAAGTGATACTTGTATGTTGTGGTTGGTGGTTGAGAATGCATATGTGGTATGGGATTGATTTTTGATAAATTGGTGGCATGTGTTGATCAATGATCAGATAGAATCCATTGAGGGCTATATGAGGAAACATCCTATGTCAGGTCATGGATCAGGATTTGGTGGTACCGAGGTTTTAGAGGATCCCCTTTCTGGAGTTCTAGTATTAAGAATCCAATAGGCAATGACTCAGTTTGTGTGTAGATCTAGAGAGACATTTGTGGGCCCGAATGATAGGGTGGCCTTGAGCATGTGCATGTTCTTACATGGTTCATTTATGAGAGTTCCATGGGACCCCAAATGATAAATGTGTCGATGGGATGACATGTTTCCAGTGGATAAGGATGTATAACCAGCTATTGTTTAGGTTACCATATTGAAATTTATATCTTCTTTAGGGTGGCCAGCTGAGATTATTTTTCAACCCTACACATGAAACTCAGTGTATGTGTTGACCTTATGTATGCTTTAAAGGTTGATCATGAGTTTAATTTTTGTTATGTATAAGGCCCAGAGTTTCATGATTGACTGGACCATCTTGTGTGGTACTTCTGATCAGGCTACTATATTTTGATAGTGTCTAAATATGGGGTACGTGGTTTGGATCGAAATTTGTAATATAACCCTATACATCTACTTTCAGTTTATTTTTGTACATCGTATCTATGTGACTGGCCTAGTTGGAGATCATGGTTGTATGTATTGAATGAATGATAGGGAAATTACTAAACTCTCATTTATTATAGCACCTTTCAGTTTCAGTTTAATTATTCTTCTTCATTAATCGGATGTATATGATATGTTGCTATTTACTTCTAGTAGTGCACTCTAATATGGGGGTATAGTCTCCTCACAGATTCACCATAGACAGCAACAACTAGTCAGAAACCTCTAGCATATGAGGATTCATGCTTTTGGACTTGTGGTAAACTGGCTCAGAGCATCAGTTTAATGGCTACTAGGTTGGGATGTTACAATGAATATGTATTCCATCACATATGATGTTAAAGGAGAATTGCTGGAAGATACACATAGTTGAATTTCTACATTCACCTAGAATTCCAAAATATATAACAATATATATGTGATCACTATTGTGTGGATAATATAAATAAGGAGATCATTAATTATACATAAAGGTTCCTTGTATTTCACTAAGTAACAGATGAAAGTTAGAAGACTAAGTGGATGATGAACCCATTACCCAAAAAATCCTTGAAATGGGAGAACAACACAATGGAATTTATCAATATAATTTTTATGTAATCAAAAAGAAATAATGGTATTTGGGTTATTGTGGATTGTATTACCAATATAGCTCACTTTATCATAAGTCTAGATTACATCTTACTAGATCATCATCCAAAGATATAAATCAGATAAGTAGTGAGGATACATGGAATACCACTATCGATTGCGTTCGATTAAGATCCCTGATTCACCACTGTGTTTATGATAATTTTTAACAATTGTATAAACACTGATTTGAGATTCATTATGGATTATGACCCTGAAAATGATGTCCAATATGTGGGTAATATCCTAAAACATCAGGGAATCTTGAGATCATGCTAAATTGACTTCAAACGAGGATGAGACCAAAATCATCTTCTGGTCGAGTTATTTTACAACAATTGTTTCCAATCAATCATCAAAATATCTCTATATAAAGATATTTATGTGTGGATGTGAAGAAAACAGTCATGTTGGGTAAATTTTGGGAAAAACTACTAGATCCTGAAATGGTTTAGGAAATAATGGAAAATTATATGAACCTTCAATAGCATAACAAGGATACTCAGTTTTGATGGATGACCTATGTTGAAACTCATATATTGTACCTAGAGTTTGATGTTGGAGATATGTTATTCCTCCAAATATCACCATTTAAGAAATTAATTGAAATTAGGAAGAAGGGAAACCTTATTCGTAGATTCATCATCCCCTTTAGGACCCTTGATTGCTTCAGAGCAGTAGCATATAGACATAAGCAATCACCAAACCTATCTCATGTAAATGATGTATTATATGTATAACTCTTGTGGAAGTACATACTAGCCCCCTCACATGCAATCAATAATGTGGTGGTACCATTGTATAAAGAGTTTTCCTATGAGTATCCAGTGAGGATCATAGATCATTGGGAAGAAGTTCTGTGAAATAAGACAATGCATGTTGTCCAAGTGCTTTGGAGAAACCAAAATATTGAAGATGCAATTTTGGAACTAGAGGAGGTGATGAAGTAGAGTTACCGTCACCTGTTTTAGTTTGTGAAATGAAAACATCAATTGTGAAATTTCTTAATGGGGTAACGTTTTAATGACCAAAATAGTTATAATGAAAATTCAACTATTTAATTAATTAAACATCTTATTAAGTATATATGGTTATAAAAGACACATGAAATGTTTTTGATTTATTATATGTAATTAGATTTAAATGAATAAAATATATCTTTATCATTAATAATATAGTTATTGAATATTCATCACAAGGTTCTTAAAAATAAAGGGTTTTAACACGTCTAATTGACACCACCAAATGAAGTAATGAACTCAACTAGAAGGATCATTCCCAATGAATCCCATTTATTATTAATTGTAAGGGAGATAGAATTTATGGATTTTTTCCATAACCAAGCCCATGAAATGATCCAAAAAATAAATCATGAGTTAAACTATTTAAATGATATGTTCAATCTCATCGAGACCATGGCTGAAACCATGTTCCCCGAACTACCCCATGAATGTCCATCTATCTTGCAACTTACACTTAGAGAGTATTCTAGTGTATTGAAGGGATATGTATCAATAACCTAGAAATGTAATTAGGTATATTATTTTTATAGGATAATTAATATATTTTTATCCTATTATTTTTACTTTTCAAATGATTATTATTTTTATATGATTAAGCAAAAATTGTATTTTTGCGATATATTCAAATTCAATTAAGGAATTTATTTAGAAGAATTATTGGGTTTTTTAAAACAAATATCATAATAAAATGACATTATTAAATAATTTCAAAAAAAATATAAATTATAATATAATATTCATGATTTCAAATGTAAATTTTATAAGGGATCAAGAACTCTAATTTTAAAAAATTCTTCATATTCAATAAATTTTGTTTATTAAAAAAATTAACAAATTTTAAAATTATTTACATAATATTATTATTTTTTGGAATAAAAACATGTAAACTATCATCAATGAATTTATCATAATTTTATGTGGTGGTTGAATTTTCACGTAAAATTTTAACGCATTAGAAATATAATTTGTGTATTATGACATCATAATGTCCCAAAATTGATGCCATAATTACAATAAATGTTATACAAGGAAAAAATTTGTGTTTTAAATTTAATTTTTTTTATTTTATGTTTATTTGATTTATTTTAAATTGAAATTACGAATCCACCAAAATATGTAATATATTTTGTGGTTTTAAAATCATTTATTTAAGAGTATGAATCATCTCAAAATACAGAAGGGATTTATTTCTTTTATGTTCTTACATTTTTCTTATAACATAATGTCAAACACTCCCATATTACCGAAACCCTGGGCATAAACCATGGAATGGTATGCGGTTTTGGTTATTTTATTACATACAATCCAAAATCAAAATAATAAAGAAATAACCCTCTACCCCTATATTATATGACCAAATATCCCATTTATCTCCACTCAAACTCCCTGAAGAATGACCAAATTCAACCCTCTATTCCATGGAGTCCTCCAAAGGCACTCAAATATCTCATGAATCCCTTCCCAAGCCTTCTGAGTTACACTCTCAAGTAAGGGATCCTCTACACTCCCATTTTTTCATGAACTGCTTTTATAGAATTCCCTTTTAATTTCTATTTTCATAAGTTTTGTTTTTTATTCAATCATCTATATGACCCATTGTATATATAAATTATAGGATCCCCTTTAACATTAATTTTCAATCCTATGAACCATTATGTACACCCGTTATGTTACCAAAATTTTGTAAGGGTTCAATCTTTTCTCAGATTTATTAAAGTTTATTAAATTTCATATTCCGTATATTAAAAATTCATCATATTGTGAAATGTATTAAAATATACCTATTAATTTCAATTTCAAGTCTCAATGTTTATAAACATATTTCTCTTTCATTATAACATTTTATGACCTATATTGGGATGTCTTTATGCTGCCAAAATGTAACCACATTTTCCCATGACAAAACAATTGTGTAGTGAATATCATACCCTTTTTATATAAGGTTTATTCACATTTATACCTATATAATTTTTTATTGGGGACTTAAATTCAGGAATATAAATCTCTTTGATTTTAGATGAAATTTTGATGATGAATTTATCTACATTGTAGGAACTATGTGGATTCTTAAGAATGAGTATGAGATTAATATGATAGGTGCACCCACATAGTGCTGCAATTCATTTTAAAATGTTTAGTATCATGATACATCTTGTATGGATATGAAGTTTAACATAAACCATTATGGTACATTTTCCATGATGATTCCTTTGAATGTTTATCCTTATAATTTGTTTATGATGCATTGTTTTATGTTTTTTTACATTTACCATGTTATGATTATCATGATAAAGCATGAATATTTGGTCGTTGTTATGATTCCTACTATTATTAGACATTTATATTCATATTTTTAAACATATGTTATAATTGGCATGTTATTCTATGATTATTCCCTTAATCATATTTTTCATATAGGATGTCTGATTTTTGTCTCTAGGTCGTCCCATGATGTTTTAAGTTATAACGAACATTTTGAACATGATAAGGAGGTTTTCAATAATAAAGATATATCTCATGTTTTAAGATGTTAGTTAATATAACTAACACCCAATGTCACTAAACATATCAATCATTTGAGTTATATTATGTGTAATATTATTTGTTAAATCAATTATAAATGTGAAATAAAGATCCTGATTTTCATAATGATCATCATATTTTTGAAACAATGATTGGATCATTGTGAATTATCAATTTGATTGTCTCTTATTATAAATTTTTATAAAAAGGGAAACATGAAAGATGGGTTACAACCCTTTAAATATGGAATGTTCATCTGGTTTAAACCAATAACTGAATGGTGAAAACTATGATACACATACTACTATCTTATGTGATATTGATTTTATAATGGTATAGTTTTTATATAAATGATATTATGTATAAATATTATGTTTATAATAGGAAAATTGTATATTGGATAATGTGGTGATTAATAATATTTATCAAAATTATTCATTCGTTTAGGTATATGTAACCCTTAGCTCTGACATGTGATTTATTGGAAAATATTATTTGGGATTAACATAGTTGAATCTTTGATGTTTGAGGTAGTTTGGGACGAGGGGTTAGTTATATATATAATGATTAAAGTTAAAAATTTGATTTATGATTAATAAACATGTGTATTATTTTATCATGTTATCGTACAATGATAATACAATATCCTGTTTTTCTTAATGTCTAATAGCGTGTAGAATATTTTGATATAATATTTTGGAATCATGTGATTTTTAGATGTTACTTTGAGTACTTCAAACATGAAATGATCATCTAAAATACTCATCAATTAGAGGAGATCTTGATATTAATTTAAAATTTTAATAATGGATGATATTATATAGATAATTTAAGTAAATTGTATTATGTTCATAGTCTATATGGTAAAAGGATCCCCAAAAATTAGGAAAGGATCATGGGATAAAAAATTTCATCATTTTTAATAATTGATGTTCATTTATCTCATGAAAAAATAGTTTAACACAGTCTTTAATGTGTATCATATGTATAAATATATGTTTTTACTTGGAGATAAGGTTTTACATCTGAGTAATTTTAATTATGTGATAGCATTCTTATTTCCCATCCCATTTTCTAATAAGAATTTTTATTAATTATTTTTACATTGTGAATTTTCCACAAATGAAATTTCAAATTTCAAACATATCATTACTAAGAAAAAGTTAAAATTACTTTCAACAAATTAATTTAAGATATTCATAATTTAACACTATTCTATTTTTTAATAAAATAATTTTCTATACTGAATTCATTATGAAACACTAATTTTAGCCCAAATGAAATATAACATTAAATCATAATTATTTTAATGTATCTGGCATAACCAAGACAATAATTAGTAAACAAAGAATAAAAAAATATATATCATTAAATTTATATAATTATACTAATTATAATGGATGTTTTGATAAATTAATCTAAATTAATCCCATGATATTTATTTATTATATTTCTTTTCAAAAAAATTTCTTTATTGAAATAAATTTTTATTAAATTTTGTGAGAAAATAATATAACTAATTTACAAATTTTATACATGTTTTTTAAATTAAATTATTATTTTTTAAATCACTATGTAAATTATAACATAGGATTTCATTTTAAGAGTTTATTAAAATGGATAAATTTTCAATGAATAGAGAAAACTTTAAAATTTCTAAAATAATGTCACTTCTATTTATTAAATGAAGTAATGTAAATGTAAATTTTTTTTATAGATTTTATATTAATGATTATATTAAAGAGTTTATTTACAATAATTTATTTTATTTTATTTTAGTTTTAAACAGTAATGATTATTTATATTTTTTTCTACTTAAAAATATAAATTTCTACAATTTTATTTTTTTGTGAAAAATTATTTTCAATTTAATTATTAAAAATAAATGACTGAATTGATATATTTTTATTAAAATAATATGTAATATATTAAAATATATGATATAAATTATATAATATAATACTTTTAGTAATATATTTACTCTTTGATTATTTATTTCTTTAGAAAAGAATTTAATTAAAAAATATTTTCAAAACAATTTGCGGGTTTCATTAAAAATTTAATTCATCCACTTACATTATTTGAATATCATAAAAAAATTAAATATTTAAAATAAAATTAATATATGTTACATAATATGTTAATCTTAATTTTTTTCTATAATGAATAGTAAAATAAAAACAACAAAATTTTATAGTGAAAAACTAAAATGGTAAAAGTGGGTAAACATAGATCTAAATGGAAAAACATGTTAAAGAAATATTATTTTTTAATATGTTATGTCAGATAAGAAACTATCACCCAAATAATCCATTATTTATCTACTTTTTAGAATATTTTATATAAAGTGACAACCCGTTATTGAATTGTTATTGGCATTTACAAAAATCCAATTCCTTCTCACTTATAAAAGGGTTCATACTCTACTCTAATTTTAGCACATAAAATTATTATGCTTCATAAATTACCTACAAAAATACATTATATACTTCCCCAACCAAAAACTATGGACCTTTCCTCTCCCAGAAATCATAGCTAGGAAAGATTTAATAAAAGTGCCAAGGATGTGGTCTTAACAAGTGGTATCATTCCCTATAGAAAAGCATTGTTTTATTTATTATTATATATAATTAAAATAACAGAATATCATGTTGGTAAAATACAATTAGTCTCTCTAATATAAATATAATTTATTAAAATAATTTCATTACCAACATGCTTCTACTCTTCTATCAAATGGAAAATAAATATATCATTTTTACGTATGGTGGACTACTGTATTTGGAATAGATGTAAATTATATTCCTTCGTAGAATCTCATAGATTATTATAATGATTAATTTTATATTTATATGTAAAATTATGTAAAAATAATTAATTGTTAAAACTAATATTTCAAATATTTTCATACCTTACTATACAATGGAAAATGATAGTGTCGTTCGTTTTTATAGTTGATCACCGCCACACGAAGTAACGTGAGACATTATTTATTACCAAATGACACTGATAACATATGAAATTTTATTTTAGGATATAAAATTATATCTATTCTATAATTATGAATAAGTAATTATAAAAAAATAACTTTCTTTCCATCATGGTCATTAAAAAAATGTTAGATATGTGTAGGTACAAATTTCAATATTCATGATTTTAGTGGTGTTAATTTTTCATTACCATAATTATTGTGAATTATTAATAGAATTAATTATACATAATTGTTATTACATCATTATTATTCTGAAGATTATGGAATAATTATCCGTTTTACTATTTTCAACACTCTAATTCCATTTTGTATTTATGAACTTAATGTCTTAATGAGGACATAAATGATTAAGTAATTACATATTTAATTAATATAATGTAAGTAAATAGTTTATGTAAAAATATTAAATGCTATAAAAGATTCTTAAAATATCCTATAATTGTTAAATACTTATTATATGGGAGATAAATAAAAATGTGACAATGTCTGAACATGAGGTAATAGTTTACTTTAAAAACATCCTTATTTGAGACACATGTTCTTTTATAAACATATTTTATTATAAATTGAGAATATAATACACCTCTTTTATTATATGATAATTAATTTATTTTCCATTATATGTAATTATATAATTCATTTACAAAATTCATAAGAGTTATGATTCATATGATTCCATATCAGTAGGGGCTTATGTTTCAATCACATTATATATAGGATTCTCAATTACTGAATTTCTAATGTAGGAAATTATATAGTCATTATAACAATAAAAACTATTAATTTTATTATAATATATAAATTCATGATATTTTAAAATAATATTACCATTTCATATTTTTATACTTAATATTATTGAGAAAATGTATCTAAGAAATGATAACATTATTTTCTTTTTGAGTCAAACAATTATTTTCTTACATATCAATGTTTTATTTAAAATTTAATAAATAATATTTTTAATATAATACAATGATTTATTAAAATAATTTTTACCCATTTCATACTTTTAACAAGATGTTTTAAATGGAATCTTCTTATCACATACCGAACAAGGAGTTTTTTTAATGATTACAAAAGTGTAAATGATAAGGTTTTTAAATTATGTTGTATGAATTGAATCTTAAAAATTTTGGACCAATAAATTATTTGAATCATTCATTAAATATCATCATGATTCATTTGATTTAAATTTGTTTCCTTAATATTTATGAAATTTTTATATTTAAAATAATAGTTCTCTCAAAACAACTATTTTCTCCCCAAAATGACTATTCACTGTCTAAATCAGTATCCCTCACACAATAATGTTGTTGAATTATTCTCAATCCAATATATAAGTCTCATAAGTATATACATAGATTATTATTGATTATTTTATGAGCTCAAAAAGTCCTTGTATTGCATTATCAAATTCGTTCACTAATAATTTTCCTTTCATTATGACCTGAAGAAGGATTATGGAATCCATTTTCATTCTATCAGTAATTGTTATATTTATCTTGTAAGATTGACTAAATTTTTTGGATCTCTAAATCCTGAACCTTTTTTATGGGTAAAACCACATAGTTATCTAAATAATTATATTATTCTTTAGTCTCATGAGACATTAAGAAAGGTATTAGAGAGTAATTCAAATCCATTATGAGACAATTTCCATCATGTGATATTTTCTGGGAAGATAGCCTTGAATCATGTTTATATTAGGTTATATATTTCTTATACATTTCCTATTATTCCATGATTTTATGATATAATGTTATTTATTATCTTCTCACATGTGATTCACAAATGATCCTTCTGTTTTATGAATCCATTTTATACACATAAATCACTTTCTATGATTTCTTATAATGGTATTCCATTACATAGTCTTTTAATGACCCATTTATATTATGTATTCTCATGTTTATCTTATGTATGTTTAGGATCTCAAATAGATTTTCTTTTCTCAGAAATTGAAAATAAGAAGAAAAAACAATGATGTTATATTTTAATTAATTCCATTATTTACATACCTAGTCTTCCAAATACTATTCGAATCATGATAATGGAATTGTAATTAATAGTTATATAATAATAGATGAATTTGGATTAGATTTTAGGAAAATATTATAAAATATAGATTCAAGAATATAAAATAATATTTATAGGTGATAAGACATTGTATAATTAGTGTTACACTCCTGTATGACACACGAATAAAATTATTATGATTTCAACCCTATGTAAAATTAATAAATCACATATCATGGAAAAGGTGTAAGATATGTTTATCTGGTAGTACACCTTCTTTTTTGTATGATAAATGAGATAAATTCATTGGAAAATTGGTCTGCTAAGTCATTATGTCTATATAATATGTTAATAGTTATATGGTAAAATAAATTAAAGGGAACTATGAATCATGAATTGAGAATCATGAATGATTTGATATTTTTTAACGATTCTCACAAACTATTCCTCATTGATCAAACATCAAAAATAATTTTTGAAATCATATTGATGTCGATTAATTTTACATTATGTAATGGGAGGCTCCAAATCATAGTTCATGATGCCCTTCATAGTTAGATGGAAATTTTGGATGTTTTAAAGTAGAAATATAATTTTGGAGGAATAGCGATAATTTAAAATATTACAAAGAATATATATGGAACTTAAGGGTATTATCATTTTTATCATGAATTAGATTAAAATGATGATTCAAAATAATAATTATATTTCAATTTTAATGAAGGGATCAATATTATATAATTACTTATATATTTTACAAAGACAATATTACATAAATATTATTTATATAAATTCAATGAATATATTGAGTCATGCAATGACTAAAAATATGTGAGATCATATGGAGTGTTATACCATTCTATTATGGTTAATAAATTCATATAGTTTTATTATATTAATTTTATACATCTATTAATAAGATATTATTTAGTAATTGAAGAATATGAGATATTAAAATTATTAAAAATTATGTATTTTACAATTTTATTGAGAAGAGAAGGATCTAGTCCTATTGTTAATTTTCATCATTTCATCATGAATCATCTATAATGATGAGAAACTCTGATTGAATATCGTAGAAATATTGGGTGATGTAATATGGTAAATATATATATATAGAGATTTTTATATCATTCAATAATAGTTTCCAACTATTACAATTCAATGATATTAAATCATTATTTATGAAAATTCGTTACATTACACAAACACATGAATAAGGATCATAGTATATTATTATCATTGGACACATTGATATACAAAAAATATTCTAATAAGTAAACTACACTATATCCCATAAGGGTCATAATCACTATATCCCTCCAAAGATATATAATACGTAATTAATTTATCATAACTAGTCAATGGGAAACATACCGAAGTGTGATCTCATATTCTCAATAAGATTAGACATGGATGTTATGTAATAATAACATATACATATGTTTATTGAAACATTAAAACTATATTTAAAAACCATACCCTTAATTTGAACGATCAATGTTTTGAGTTATGGTATATTGGTTAGAAATTTAGAAGGCATAAATTATAAGATAATAAATTAACATGGTCCCTAAGATCATTACATTAACATAAGTATTATCTTTGTGGCACACACATGTGTTGATCATGTGTTGTTTACAACAATAATCTATAATTTTATGATGATTTTGATGTTAAAAAATACTCTCATTTGTTATTATAATGATTTTTCATTGTTTATATTTCAAAAAACTGATATTATTTATTTATCTATTTTGAAATAATAATTAAGCATTTTAATTCGCATGGAATATTTATCAAATTATTCAGAAATCACATTATAATGTTCTGGAAACACTATTCATAGTCTATGTGTTCGGAAATCACATTAGCATGTTCTGGAATCACTGTTTATACCCTACATTGAGGAGTGTAGCATAAGGATGAAAACTATCCGTTACGGGTTATGTGAAAAGTATGGTTAAGTAACCATATGTTATCAGAAATGTACGAAACAAGAATCCAATGTTTGGACGGATCCTTACATTTGGAATTTCAAAATATTATGGAATTTTATTTTTGTTTCTCAAAAGAATTGTTCCTAAACCGTACTTTTGTGAACAATAATATTTTTTATCGAAAAGTATCGATCATGTACCTTACTAATAAATGTAGGTATTATATACAATACATTTGAAGGTTGAAGAGAAATGTATGGATGGTCAACCTTAAGTTTGTGATCAAACTTACATTTGTGATCAACCTTACATTTTTGATCAACCTTACATTTGAGATCAGCCTTACATTGGAGATCAACCTTACGTTCTGTGAATGTATGTTATGCAGTTCAACCCAACATTTGGCGTCGGAGATTCAAAAACTTCTTTACCGATTAATGACCTTTGTGTAGATTATGAGGCTGATTACATGCCATATTAAACACTCAAATCTAAAGAGTGTCTTGGACTGATTCAAAGTCAGTTATTTATGATTCAAAGGATGAAATTAAGAGTAGTTCTTCATGAATAATTTTAATGGGGGTTACGACTGCTCTGTTATTAAAATATTTGAACATCGTGATTCTATAGGTGATTTTTGTGGATCTAAATTTGAAAGGAAAATGATTGTATTTAGTAGACATATCTTTGGTATTTTTATTTAGATTGGATATGATATATATCATTGTGAAAGAGATGAGAAGAATATATTCTTGATTATTTTCACTGCTAAAGTTTAAAGAGACATTTGATATTTACATGTCTACTGCTACCATGATCTATCAAACTATATTTTCTCAAGATGAAGAAACATGATTGAAGATTCACTGATTCTCCATTGAATATCTTTTGGAATTAAATGTTATTAAATTTTGGAATTATACTTCAAGGTCTACTATAATTAGATTGACTCAGAACTCTTCTACATGAAGATAATACTTTTTGAAGTTGATGATCCATCGACTTTCAATTGTTTATTGTTGTAATTGTGAAGAAAAACTGAAAAGTATTTAAAAGAACAAATAAAATTTTACTTTGAATGGCCGACTTCTCATACAAAGTTGTTTTCTAGTCTCTGTGTATAAAATATAAGGCTTTTTTTTTGCCTTAAAATTATAATGGTGTCAACTGCCTGCACTCAGTGGTGGAACAATCAGTTTATAAGTGAACTAGATAGAGAAAATCACCAAACTCGTGGAGTAGAGCATTGGTGGAGTGGACTGGAGGCCTTCTATCCGCTAAAAAACTATACATCATGTGCCCTTTTTATTTATTTTACACTACTTAATCATTTAGATAATGTTAAATGGACTGATCAAAATCTCATGAAAAAATTGTAATACACACAATTCACCCCACCTCTTTTGTATATTTGGTTTAACCTGGTCCAAAAATTGGTATCAGAGGTTGTTTTTTTGATAAAGGTATAACAAGTTAAATTTTTTTGGATTATAAACAACATAATGGCTAATACACAAGAGGGTATGTCAATGGATTGAGCTCCGTACTTCAATGATGAAAATTATGGATGCTGGAAATCAAGGATGATCATTTATCTAAGGATCATTGTATACAAAGTTTACTAAAAAATATAACTCCCAATGTAATTCCCGAGAAACCTAAAATAGGGAGTGATGATATAGATGTAGAGTGCGACATAAACAAGAAAGGTATGAATTACTTCATCTGTGGTCTTGGACCAAATTAATTCAACATAGTATCTCAGTGCCCGATAGCTTATGAAATGTGGAAGACAATAGTAGTTTCTTATGAAGGAACTGGAAATGTCAGAAAAATGAGGTATGCCACTACAAAATTAAGATTCAGCACATTAAGAATTTTTTAAGTTGAAATAATCACCCAGATTAATGAAAGACTTTTTGAATTTGTTAATAACCTCACTTCCTTGGGAGATCCTGTCAAACAAGTATATTAGGCACTAAAAGTTCTACGAGGTCTACCACCAAGATGGAATGGAATTTTAGCTAACATTAGGAAATCATCACTAGTAAAAAATAATACAATGAGAGAGTTAATTGGAACTCTTATGATTTATAAAGATGATTTGGAAGGTGAAGCAAATGAGTATAAATAACTGATCAAGAGAGAAAATATTTCCTTGAATGTAACATCAAAAAGGAAGAATAGAAAAATGAATAATGAAATCAAGGTGAAATCAGAAAATTCAGATTCCTCAACATTAGATATAGAACTAGATTAGCTAGACAGAACGTTCAGAAAATTTTATAGAAAGATGAAGGTATTTAGAAAATCCTTCCAAAATGATGAAAAATTATCAAAGTTAGATACAATGAATAAAAAATTATGGTTTATATCAGACCTGACTATCATCAGTTAAAAGGAGAAAAGAAGAATAAATTTTTCAAAAATATTGTTTTTGAGAAGAAAGAGAATAGAGTAATGAAATTCACCTGGAGTATTTATGAAGACTCTCACAGATCATCAATGTATTTCTTTCAAAAAGAAGAATCAAACATGAAATCAAACATGTGATTTATGGTAGAAGATGATGAGATAAAATCCTATTACTCATCTAATTCAGATTCTAGTTTTTGATATTCAAATAATAAACATGGAAGATATTGTAATATGTAGAAAGAGAAATATGATTCCTTATTTAAGAAATAGAAATCACTGAAAATGATTATAGTACTTTTTTAGGATAAATATACACTCTACTAAACCAACATCAAGAGTTAATTGAAAAATATATGTCGTTAAATATAAACTGTATAGATAATGAAACTAAAATAAAAAATCTGTAAAAAGAGGTAAAAACATACAAATGTGAAGCTCTTATTTTTACAAAAGGATAAAACACTCTAAATGAAATACTTGTAATGAATGTGATTAAAAATGAACAATATGGAATAATCAGTAAATGTGAGAATCCTAAACTATATAAGTACTATTCTGTGCCAAGTACAAATGGTAAAATTTGTAACTACTGTGGAAAAAAAGGTCACATATCTAAAAACTGTTATTTAAGGACACCATAAATAAGTGGGATTAAGATATCCTTTGTTGCAAGCAGTTTATATGATTCTATTGATTATGGAAAAACAAAAAAATTTCGGATTCCTCGGTCATTCCTAACTAACACTAATTGATCCAATAGAATATGGGTACCCAAACAAATCTATATTTAAATTCCATTGAAGGAAGTGGGTCATAAAAGCAAAAAAATTGAAATATAGTATATAGAAAATGGCTTCTCCAGGAATATGAGTGGAAACTCATCAAATTTGAGAATAGTAACTCTAAAGGATGATGGTTTAGTAACATTTTGTCATAATGAAAAAGGTAATATTATTGGAATTGGAACATTTGGATATCTAGAAGTTGTATCATTAAATAATGTACTCTAAGTACAAGGATTGAATCATAACCTGATAAGCATCTCTTATCTCTATGATGATGGTTATCTCGTTGATTTTTCTAATAACTGCTGTTTTATTTTGAAAGATCAATTTCTTAAATTTATAGAACCCATAACTGATAATGTTACACCCTAGAATTAAATTCATTGTGTAAACAAAAAGTAAAATGTTTAACTGTGAAGATAGATGAATCTTGGATCTAGCATCTAAGACATAGACATTGCAATATATATGCATTACAAAAGTTATATAAGAAAAAAATTAGTTTTTGATTTTACGAGTCCCAAATTTGAATGTGATATATTTTGTGATTCATGTAAACATGAAATGTAGCACAATTTTTAAACCTATGGGAAATGAGTTCTTATAATACCTATGGGAAATTTTATACAAACTCCTACGAGCCTAATATGGGTTCCACATCACCCCTTGAAAGGTGGAATATCAGAAATAAATAATAAAATGAAGGTCTTCGAGCCGTTGGATGGAAATATAACACAAATCATCCTTCAAATTTGTTAACAAAACTGCTACATATAAGCCTATAGAACTTATCAATATAGATTTTTTGGACCATCAATAATTTCAATCTTTCCTGGTAAATTATATGTATATTATTTTAGTTAATGAATGTTCTAGATTTACATAGATTTATTTTCTAATATATTGAAATGACACTTTTACAATATTAGAACGTTTCTGGAAAACTGTTAAAAAAGAAAATGATTTTAAATTAATTTCATTATGATCTTATCATGGTGGATAGTTTGAGAATTTGGAATTTAATTCCAAGATGGTTAATAGGTATATGTTATACAGGGTCATGCTATCTGTTGTTGTCGATGCACTAGGTCATAACCACGCCATCACCTTCCCTCCATGGCCCTTCCCAGCCAGGGGGCAGAGGATCTTCCCACACCCTCATCATCTAATTGGGTTCCCCTATTCTCCCATTTCACTGAC
This sequence comes from Viscum album, assembly GCA_963277665.1. Lineage (NCBI taxonomy): Eukaryota > Viridiplantae > Streptophyta > Magnoliopsida > Santalales > Viscaceae > Viscum > Viscum album. The sequence goes on from OY728152.1 coordinate 2,095,715,234, forward strand.
CCGACTACCCGTACTAACTTTCTGTCAATTGATGTTTTCCCTAAGGTCCAATCATTCGAAAATGGAGTTCCATCGGTCCCGCTTAAATCCCTAGAGTTCAATAGAGCATCAGTGATGTAGGATCTATCCTTGGTTGCTCGCTTTGGGAAGAATCCCCCCTCCATGGATGTCTTCAACAGACACATATCTGCTTCTGGGAAGATGCAATATCAAGCGATTATTGGGCTTCTGGATTCAGGGCATTTTCTGATCTGGATGGCAAACAAAGAAGATCTTATCTCTGCATTAGATCATGCTCCATGGTTTCTTCCAGGTTTTCGGTTCTCTCTCTTTCGATGGTCGTTTGAATTTTATTTGAAGTGAGACACTCCTATGTCTAAAATTTGGACATCCCTCCATGGTCTCCCTTTACCTTTTCAAAATTTAGTGTTTCATCATTTTATTAGAAATATGGTAGGGCGTTTTCTCTACTCGAACCATCGCACTTGCGCTGTGTGTCATCCTTTCTCTCCGAGGATTTACGTTGAAGTAAATGTATCCAAGAACCCACTATATTTCATCTGCATCTATGTTGAATTAGAATTACACTAGCATCAGATGGTATGATATGAATCATGTGTTCTTTTCTGTTTATCTTGCAAGGGTCTCAGCCATGAAGCTGGTAAATACTGGCATGTTTTGTTTTGTAATTCTAGGGATGTCATGCCTTCCATAGGAGAGGATCGGTCCATGTGGGAAGAAATGGAGGTCTCTGATAATATGGATCATGTAGTTGATCGTTGGGGTAGTGGAAAAATATTCTTCATTCCTCCACCCAGAAGGAGGAGGGACTGAGGAACCCTCCCACATATGCAGAAGCTCTAAAATCTGTTTTTCAATTATCCCCAAGAGGTCTTGGCCTTGGAAATAGCTGAGGATCAATCTTCTTGTCTTAGAAGATCTCCAATGATGGAGGTTACTATAGTACATGGGGCTGTCTGGAGTTTATTGAACAAAACATGCTCTATTATGGTCTCAGAGTGGATAGAACATGTCCCAGGAAGGGGCAAGGTGCCTCCCTCTCCGATTAATAAAGGTATAGCTGGAGGGTCTAGTGGTTTCCAGAACTGTTTTACATTGTTGTGTGATGCTGATCCTCCCCAATTTGAATATCGATCCCTTGATGAGGAGAGACATTAAAAACTCCCTCATTTACAAGAGAGGTCAGATGATAAAGTAGAGGTTAATGATTCTTCCTTAAAACCTTGTTCCTCTAAGGACAACGATACTTAAATTGCATAAGAGTACCTTCGGTCCTATTCAAAGAAATGAAAGAACACCCTGGTTGATGTTGATGGGTTTATTCTGCATAGTTAGTGGATGCGGAGGTGAAAGGACTACTCAACCTTACATAGTCCTCTTGTTACAAGGGCTTCTATTAAAGTTAAAATCCCTCTAGAGAGTTTGGAAGTTGCTACATTCATCTTAAATAATTAGAACACTGAATCAGAAAACATCCAAGAGATTCTCATGCATTCTAATGAAAAAATCAAGTGGAGTCGTTCTTGATCTAGGTATCAGAGGACGATGCTCATAGAATGTTTGAAAGACTACAGTATATTGATTGAAATGAAGATCAATCAACTTGGATAGACAAAAAATAGGATTTTGATACGTGGTTTCAATGAGGAGAAAACAAACCTATAGGAGCATGTAGTTACATGGGATATGATGGAATTTCACTTCGAGGATCTCATCAAGGACAACACGGATATGGATGTTGTCATCTATTCAAGGTAAAGGACTCTAATATCTTTAATTTGTTCTAGAATGGCCTGACAATTTCTTGTGAGGATTAACTTTTTCTGTATTTTGAATTGGTCCGTTTCCTAATTTTTGCTTAAGAGTGCTTTTATAAATAAAAATATTTAATTGGATGTGATGGAATTTAATTCCTTCTACTCAAATATGGTTATTAAACACACCTTATCGCCTCTAAGAACACCTCAACAAAATTAAATTGACAAAAGAGGAAATATGACTATTCATTAATTGAAGAGGACAATGATAAATGAATACAGTCTTCCTACCTATTTCTGGGTAGAAGCTATAAGATTAGATTGTTATATAATTAATAGAGTTTTAATCAGACCAATTTTTAGAAATACGCACTATGAACTCTAGAATAACATAAAATCTAAAGTAAATTACATTAAAGTTTTTAGATGCATGGTTTACACATTAAAAACCATGGAAAATCTTGATAAATTTGATCCAAAATCTAATGAAGGCATTTTCTTAGGATATTATACTATTTCCAGATCTTATAGAGTGTTTAATAAAAAGTCAATGATTATTGATGAATCAATTCATGTGAAATTTGATGAATCTGATCCCTTTGGTAAAAGGAATGACCAAATTGATGAATCTGACTCTAATGATAACATGATACTTGAGAACATAAAAGATGATTTTGAAAAATATTTAAATGAAATCCAGTCCTATTCCGAAGAACATGAAATTGAATAACCTAACAGTGTACTATATAGGCAATATAGAACACTAAATAATAACCCTTTAGAAACTGTTATTTGTGACCTAGTCACTAGGATAAAAAATAAAATAATTGTATGAAATCATGCTGAATTCTCTAGCTTTATATCCCAATTAGAACCTCAGATATTAGAAGAAGCCTTAGTTGGTGAAAGTTGTATGATAGAAATTCAGGAAGAACTAAACAAATTCTAGACAAATGAAGTATGGAATTTAGTAGAAAGGACTCATAACTATCAAGTTATATGAAACAAATAGGTCTTTAGAAATAAACAATATGATCCAGGAATAATAACTATAAATAAACCAATACTAGTAGCTAAAGGATATAATTAGGAAAAGTTATAGATTATGATGAGACATTTGCACCTGTAGCTAGATTAGAAGCCCTTAAGATCCTTTTATCCAATTCATAACATATGAAAATTATATTATTTTAGATGGATGTTAAGTCTTCATTTTTTAATGGTTTCTTATTAGTGGATTTTTATGTTTAGCAACCTCATGGTTTTGAAAATTCACAGAAACCGGATTCTATTTTTAAACATATCAATGCTCTTTATGGCCTTAAACAAGCACCTAGATCTTGGTATAAAATATTATGTTCTTCTATTTTAAAAATGATTTTATTATTGATATGTTAGATACAATATTGATTAATAAAACTGTCAACTCTAATATTTTATTGGTACAAATTTATGTTGATGATATAATTTTTTGTTCAACAAACAAAAAACACTGTCATGAGTTTTCAAAAATAATGAAAAAATAATTTGAAATGAGTATTATGGGAGAATTACATTTCTTTCTTGGACTTCAAATTTATCAAATAGAATTTTGAAATGTTTCAAATCCAATCATTTATATTACGGATTTATTAAAGTAATTTGGACTTGAAAACAACAACACATATTCAACACCTATTTGTACTAATATAAAACATGATTTTGATGCAACTAGAAAATCAGTTGACTATAAGTTATATAAAGGGCTGATTGGTAGTTTATTATATCATACTTCTAGCTGGAATGATATAATGAATTCAGTATGTCTTTGAGATAGATTTCAATCTGATCCTAATGAATCTCACTTATGTTCTGCCAAAAGAATATTTATATATTTAAAAGGAAAATTTTTTCAATATCTTCTCTACCTAATAACTTATGATGTTAATTTAATTTCTGATTCAGATAGACAGAAAAATAACTTCTTGTATATGTCACATATTATTAAAATCCATAGTGTCATTGTCTAGTTAGAAATGACACTCAGTTTCCCTATCAACAGATGAAGCAGAATATTTAGCTGTTGGTAGTTTTTGTGCACATGTTTTGTTAGTGACAAATAGTCTAATGGATTTTGGACTAAATTTTATTAATACACACATTTTATGTGATAATACAAGTGAAATAAATATTTCAAAAAACACTATTAATCATTTTAGATCTAAGCATATTGATATCAGACATCACTTTCTAAGAACTAATGTATTCATAGAATTTGTAAGAACTAAAATTCAATTAGCTGATATTTTTTACTAACCCACATCCCAATGCAAGGTTTAATTTTATTTACGGGGAGATAGGTTTATTTATTTTTAAATTAATTATTTATTTATTTATTTTAATTCTTATTATATCTATTTTAATTATTTCTTGTCTTTATTTATGTAAAAATTTCATTAGTTCTACATTAAAATTTTGCAGCGTATGTCTTTACTTTGAAATAATGTAATAATTTCTATGTGCATAAAAACATGGGATTCAAGGATTTCAGAAACTATTTCCAATTCCTAAACCGTTCATTTTATAAAAACCCATTGAAACCCCCGAGGACTTCTACCACATTTATCTACCTGCATCCATACCATTGAAACCCTAACATTTATAACCATTAGAAATCTATGAATGAAATGGTTGAATCCAGATGTACTGATAAGCAATAAACCAGCAATGCCAAGTGACATCACTCGACAGGATGAATGATTTTACAAGGAGAAGTTACGGATTAGGAATGGTTGTACCATAAGGATCTAAAGTTGAGGTAGGCCCTATAATTTTAGATACTCAAGAAAAAATTCAATGGAGACTATATAATGTTTCTATATGAGGTATCATATCATCACTTTTTTTTAAATTGGTCCACTTCAGTCTAGTAGAAGATAAAGATTCAATAAGGGATAAGATTGAGGATAATGATTTTTTGATTTCGTCTTTGGAGATAGACAAAATTCTTAATTGCGCTAATGAGGGAGATTTTTATTTTGATTTAACGAATAATGATGATAATGTCCATATATATGAGGGAATTATGTCTTTTATCTTTGGAATTAAAAATATAATGAAGAAGTTAGTGAAAGATCTAGAGCCAGAATAGAAGATTTTAGTTAAATTTGTGGAAACAAGTATTGCACCCAGAATTTCATAGATGGAGAAAATAGTGTACCCTGATATGTACATAATGTTACTTATTTATGAGTGATATTATGTTGAATTTTTTGAGATATATGGTGAGATATATAAATTACTTCTTTCCACCATAAGCGAGGATGAACTTCTATCCCTTCGAAAGGTTCATATCAAATATTTTATTTAAAACAGATATGAAAAGGGTGGTAGATTCCTGAGTGAAATACCACCATAGAAACATCCTTAATAACGGACCAGTAAGGGAGATTGTTTCTTTTTGGATCACAATAAAAATAAAAAACATTCCTGCAGGAGCAGAAGAAGAACAAGTGTGTTCTCTAGAGCTACATATAATCTCAAAGGAAGGAGTAGCTGAATCTTGATCTAGTGAAGTATCAAGGAGGATATTATTTGAGAAAATAGATAAACCTTTTAATGAGGAAATTCAAGAGGGACTTCAGATGTTATGTAAAAGAGTATCTCAAGTTGACAATAAATCTATTCAAGAAAATGTCGGACCAATTGAACCTCTTATAAGCTACAGATTTCTGAGAGAATCTGCAGTACAAAAAAGTTGACTAACCGACAATTTCGTAGGTTAAGGTGACTCCTCATGTAGAAAAAGAAATTTTGCATCCAACTATAAAAAATCTTGGAGATGTTGAGGTGGATATATCTAAAACTATTCATAATACTGAGATTTTTCTAGAAGAATTGTCCCAAGAGGAACTTGTTTTAGAGGATCCTCTATTAGAAGAACTCAATAAAGAGGATTATATGGATGAGCAAGATCCTGTGAATATGAATCAAGAAGATGACCTTTCTGAAATTCAAACAGATATTATTGGTGAAGATTTTTCTATGGATGAGTCAATAATGGACTCTAATGATAAATCAGTGGAGATTACAGTACAGAGGAATGATGAATAGACGTCATATTTTGAATCCCTACCTCAAGTACTGATAAATATAGTCGAAGCTCTAATTGATAATCAGGCACAAGGTGGCTCTAATTTTGATAATAATTATGTGGAGGGGTTAATACATAAATTTAATAAAGTTAAAGTCAAAAAATATTCTTTATGAAGAGAATTAGAAAAGGAACATCGGAAATATCAAAGACTGAAAGGCAATTTTGTTTCTAATAATGTAGTTGAAAACATCAAGAAGGAAATGTTGGCTAATGTTGAAAATCTAAAATATGAAATGGTGATGAAGTCAAATTTACTAGAGATTAAATCATTCATGGAGCAACATTTTGAAGCTGTCATACATAGTGAATCTAGTACATCAGATACTTCACCTGATATGATCTAACAATTTTAGGCCATTACAATAGCAATGAGCAATATGAATGAAATAATGTTGGAAATTCAATGCAATAGTGCTCCTTTATCTATGATTTTAGACAATAAGATGTTTTTATTTAGTATTTGAATTCGAATGAACTTCTGATTAGACTTTTTCAGAATCATTTAATTGATAAGTTATCTCTTCTTATGGAAACAGAAGAGAGTTTATATGAGTTTTTCAAAGTCAATTTGATTGAATACATCCATTAGACTCTATTTGGATAAGATATTATAGTCCGTTAGGTGATGGAATGATGAAAAGGTTGAGACTATAGATGCCAGAGATCAATGAAATCATTCAGAGGTGCTGAAACATGTTCCTCTAACTATTTTATCCCAACCTTGATTCTCATTGTCCTTACTATTCTGGAAATTATATTTTCAAAATTATATATTTTAATCACATGTTTATGTGTCATTAATTAGTCTTAATCTTTTATATTTGTTAGAATTCCTATAATTCAAATTAAAATATTGATAACTATTTTATCATAGAATTTACATAACTTCAGTTCTACATTAAATTTTGTTATTTTTCCGTATCTATGAATCTTTTTGATATAAAAAAAGGTGAAATATATGGATAAAAACAACATATTTTTTGGGGATAAATATAGATAAACACAAGATATTTTTTGGGATAAATTTTTTGATATATAAAAAATTATTTATTTATAAATGAGGAGATATTATTATACTTTATAAAGGGAAAAAATTGAAAAATTAGGAATTTTTTTTGTTAAAATAAAATAATGTTTTTATCTATGAAAACTTATAAATTATAAGCAATTAATTATGTAAGGTAATTTTATTGGTTATATCATGGGTTTTTTTATCATAAAAAATGGGGTGATAGTTGAGAAAGTGTTGTTTTCAATAATAATATATCATTTTATGATTATTTTGATGTTCACAAATACCCTTATTTATTATTCTAATGATTTTATTTTGAGTATATTTTAGAAAATTGATATTATATATTTCTCTTTTTTGAAATAATATTTATGTGATTTAATCAAGAAGGAATATTTTTCAATGTATTCAGAAATCACTTTAGCATGTTCTAGAAACACGATTCATACTCTAATTGTTCATATATAACTTTAGCATGTTATGGAGACATTGTTCTTACACAATGTTGAGGAGAATAGTGTAAGGATGGAAACTTTCACTTATGGGTTATCAGAAAAGTATAGTTATGCAACCATATGTTAATAGAAAAGTATGAAAGAAGAATCCTAAATTTAGAAGGAACCTTATGTTCGGAATATCATAACAGTATAGAATGTTATGTTTGTTTTTCAAAATTATGGTTCGTCAACCTTTCTTTTGTAAATGACCTTACATTTTATCAAAAAGAATGGATCTTGTGCCTTTTTGATAAAAGTATGGATTATATACCATACATTTGAAGGTTGAAGAGAAAAGATTGGATGATCCACCTTACGTTGGTGAACATCCTTACATTTGTGATCAACATTATGTTGGGGATCATCCTTACATTTGAGATCAACCATACATTGAGAAACTTACATTAAGAGAATGTATGTTATGGAGTTCAACCCTACATTTTACATCGAAGTTTCAAATATGATTTTATCAAGTAAAGGACATTATTAAGATTAACAGGCTAATTTCAAGCTAGATTAAAATCCCAAATCTAAAATAGTCCATTGAATAATTCAAACCCCGTTTATTTATGATTCAAATAAATGATTTAAGATGAGATTTTCATGGTGAACTTTATTGGGATTTAGGAATTCTATGTTATTCAAATATTTCAATATCGTGATTCTATAGGTGATTATTGTGGGACTAAAATTGAAAGGAATATGGTTGTATTTATTATATATATGTGTGTTATTTTTAATTATAGTGGATATGGTATAGATCATTGTGAAAGAGGTGAGAATAATAGATTCTTTAGTTTCTTCACTGCTAGAGTTTATAGATATATTCAATATTTATAGATCTATTGCTACTGTGATCTATCACTCGTTTTTTTCTAAAGATGAATAAACACAATTGAATATTAACTGATTATACATTGAATACCTATTGTGAATCGACAATTGTTAATGTTGAGAATTATATTTCAATATCAACTACAATTAGATCGACTCATAACTCTTCTACCTAATGATCATTCTCTCTAAAAACGACGATATATCAAATTTCAATTGCATGCTCTTGCAATTGTAATGAACAACAGGAATGTATTTAAAATAAAAAAAATACTATTCTACATTGAGTAGCATTATTCTCATACTAAGATGTGTGTTAGGTTCTGTGTATTATAAAGAAAGATTTGTTTTCCATTATGTTGTAATGGTATCAAGTCCCTGCACTCAGTTATGGAATGATCTGTTGATAAGATGACCAGAGAGTAAACATCACCATTCTCATGGAGTAGAGCATTGGTGGAGTAGACTATGGGCTATCTATTACCCAAACCACTATACATCATGTGTCCTTCACTATTTATATTTTGATGCTTAATTAATTTGATAATGTTAAAGGGACATATCATGATCTGGTGAAGAAATTTAAATACACACAATTCACCCCTCTGTTGATTATATTTTGTAAAACCAAATCCAACAACCTAATCATGGAATATAATTTCAATAATAATCAATAATCATTACCAATGCAATCATAATTGAATGGGTTCACACCAAAAACAATAATAGTAGACAAGGTTCACTCTCTAGGCCATAATAATGGGCAACATCCATCAGTAAACCATGGTCACTCTATGTTCCAATATTAGATATCTCATATGGTAAAATTTCTTACCAAATGCATGGGATAAAGATATATGTCCTAAAAATTTCATAATGAAAACAATATTAATGTGTTCTAGGGGATCATAAAACATTCATCAAATAATAAAAATTAAATTAAATGGTTTTAATAAACATTTATTCACATTATAAACTTTATAAAATAGATAGGGTTCATATTCATTTCATTCATTCATCACAGAGTAACTAGAATAAAAAAGAGTGGGTTCGTTGATATTTTTATCAATGAATAACATGTGGATGATAAACGAGTTTCATAAAAAACATTCCATAATAAATTTAACCCATTCAGATAATGAATAATAATGGTATCCTTGAATCATATCTTCAGTAAAGCATATGTAACTTCAAAAGATGCCACCATGGATGGAAAATTATTTTGATCAATCATATAAAACATTTCAGCAGGAAAATATTATTTTGTATTTTAAAACAAATTTTTTAAAATAGAAAACATTTTTGAAATAATTATAATGGATAAAATATTTGAAAAATTATATATTAAGCATCAATGAAAATATTTTTTATATTGATGGGATGTTTTTTCCATATCATACACTTTAAAAAATATATACCATTCAATTTTTTTGTAACATTAAATTTGGAACAATTTGAAAAATTACATGAAGAGTCATTTATAATCATTTTAATAAGAATAAAAACATATTTAAAAATTTCATTTATTAATCATAATAGAAAAAAAAACATTTTTCATTTTTTTCAAAGGATGATTTTCTATGAAAATGTATTTATGAAGAAACAGAGAAAAAAAATTTCACTTCAGAAAAAAAATTATATCAGTTAATGTAAGTACATAATAGTTGGAAAATAATTAATCATAAATTGAAAACATCATGAATAACAATAATATAATAAAATTAATAATTTTCATAAGAGATATATATTATGATTTTATCATCAGAAACATAATCATAAACAATCGTGCTAAATGATGAGGATCAAGCATATAATCATTACAACATCTGTAAATTTGGATTATATTCTCCATGATGGAAAATCATATAATTTAACATAAAATATAATGAGTATAAATATATTCATGATATTACATGACTAAATGGATTTATGTACACCTCGATAAAGAATATAGGTTCATAACATAATGTACATTTTAAAGAATGAAAATTAATCAGAAAATACAATATGGTTTGTCTTGTCTTCTATCATACATGATAAAACCTTGAGAATAATAAATATAATATTATTATAAATCTACTGATTAACCATATATATATATATCAGACCATATTTTATTTTCATAAAACATTTGATTAGCCATTCATTTATAATTCTCAGTTAAAGATACATTTCGGGTAATAATTACATTGTTTATTGTATATGTTTTGATTTATTATTTTCATCCTTTTACATGAATTGTGATTTAATCATATTAATTATTCTCAATTATATAAATATCATATATATTTATTATATATTTATTTATAGTAATCCAATTTGTTTATTGGTAGAAAATGAAATACAACATTCATGGATACAGTTGGTTTTACATATACTAGAATGTCGTATCCATTTTTTGAATGATAGAGTGAAACATAAATGATATATTATCATTATATAATCATTTTTATTTTATATATATCACATTTTTTTAATTAATACCATCATCATAAACTTCCATGGAAATCATGAACAAATCATATCACTTTGTGAGGTGATAGTCTTTTATATACACAAATCAAATAATCGTATTTACATTAAATTGAATGTATGAAGAAATGTGTTGTACGATGGTTCCAATCATAGTAGAGGAGTGAGGTGGTGGGAAATATATTAACATTTATTTTAATATTAATTTCTGAAAACCATGATTGAGGATCTTTCTTGTCAAATTTATAATTTATTTATTTAATATTAAAAAACATAAATACCTGGGCTTAGGAACATTCATCATCTGTCAATGTTGATCATATGAAATGACCCTTTCATATTACCAACATTTCATTGTGAGAATACAAGAATAATATCACTCTATGGGTAATCCACACACGCTTCTATGACCTTTGAGAAACACTACTTGATCTTGGAGTGCTAGCATGGTGAGTCGTATGTCATGCGTTGTTCATTATTTATCACCCTTTTATCAGTCATAAAGAAATCTATATTGAATATATCATTATTTATATATAGAATAATAAAGTATTTCAATTAGAATTTTTTTTGTGAAACAATTCCCTATTTAAATTTTTGTATTCTATAGAAAATAGACATAGATGAAAATTTATAGAGTTGGGATTAAAGTTAAAATATTATTTAATTTCCTACTATCCACTAAATTTCATTTATTACCTTTGGTAAATCCAATGATCCATAATAATAACTATATATTTATTATTTTCTGGTGTCCACCTACTTTTCGTGAATATGAATATTATATAATGATCTCTTTAATTACAAATTTTCACCAGACTCTGTCTTGGTCTATTCAAATTCTTATAAAATTTCATGATAAAAAAACTAAATATTTTATTCATAAGTAATTTTTTTACAATATAAACAATTAATATTTATCAAAATAATAAATAAATTAAATATAAATTATATTCACAAGCCAGAAAATATTTATTTATTTAATTTATGAAATAAATATAAAATGAATAAAATTATTACACAAATGTGATGATAATATTTCATCCATTAATTAAATGAAAATACAATTTAATTGAGATCATCAAAAACAAATTTTATTGGATACTATAAGATTATTTCTCATTAGAATAAATCTGTATTTCCCAAAATTTATGATTACTGTCGAGAAACAAGTCATGTCACCCAAGAGAATAGACTTAATGATGAAATGTTGACAACCACACATGATTTCTCAATGTGTAATGTAATACCATTGTCATAATATATTTTAATGCAAGTTTCACATTAAAGTCAATAACCTATATGATTGATATATCTTTATTTTAAAATCCGAAATAAACAGGTCATTAAAACAAGGCCATGTAAATATATTCGATGGTTCTATTTCAATCAAATTGATGAGATATTAGATTCCCTAAAATAGATGTTACAAAGCCTTCCTCAACATAATCATTAATGACATGTCTCTTAGGACACAACCAATGTATCCAACATCACCATGAACTATTATTGTAATCGTTTATAAAATAAAAATAATTTTACATGTCATAAAATTGTCTAATAATAATTTTAATGTATATGGAAAATCACAGATGCTCATAGATAGTAATATCTAATGATACAAAAACCTACAGAATTACAACTGTTGGGGTTATTATAACAATCTCCAGTCTTAGAGATTACCATGTGATAACTTCTTCAAAATATGTCTTATCTTCGTACAAAGACTCACAAATCATTGTCTATGTAATATGTGTCTCATAATAGTACATTATCCAACCTCATATAATTTATATATAATATCATAATAGAAAAATAAGGTTCTCATCATAATGGTGAACTATTATGAGCTTATCAATTCATTGTATACTCTATTGAATTATTACATTACCATCATGATGAAAAAAATATAATATGATGTTTTTTTAATATTCAATTCAATGAATATTAATTTTAGTCAGTGTAAAAATAGTTTATCATAAGAAACTAACTCTAATTTACTCCGACATAGAGTAGAGAAAACTACCAGTGACCTTATATCTTCTAGTCTATTCATGGAAGTCATGTTTTGGTTGATCTAAAAAATAATTAAAGGGGTTCACCACATTTTCTTTTGTGGAAATACTTCTCACTAAAACTTCACCTCTTTAAGAAAAATCTCCTAAGAGAAGATATTTCAGATGCATGTTATTCATCCAAAAATTTGACCATCAGTATTTTTCAAGAGAAAACACTTTAGTATTTTCCAAATAGAGTGTGATAGGATATTTACTTCTAGGTAACACATAATTATCTTTAAAAAAATTTAACATCCACAATTCTTCTTTTTATACCTCAAATGATATAATTTACACTGGCTCTGTTATGGAATCTACAACCAAAGCCTTCTGTGAGACCTTCTTACTCGCAACACCTCAATTATAGTTAGAGATAAATTGCAGTTCAGACTTGATGTCATCCTGGTCAGTTTCAAAACCAGTATAATCATATCCTCTTAGGACTAGTTCATTATCTCTTATATAAACTAGGGACATATCCCTATTATTTTTCAAATACTTAAGGGTAGTCTTGAATACCATATAGTGGTAGTCACATGGATCTGTTTAATATATTCCTACCTCACATAATGTGCATGCAACCACTATCCTTACGCAAATTATTTCAAACATGAATGAACTAATCAATAATTCATTTCGAATCCATTTCATTGTATTTCAATCCTCATGTTTTTAAGACATGTTTTCCTAGGTTGGTGAATTTCATGTGATGATGGAATCAGTACCCTCAAGGATTATTCCATACGGAATATATTTAGTATGTTTTTGATTTACTTTCATTGATGTAGGCTGATAAACCTCTTTGATATATCAATATGGGGTTAATCCTTTTACATACACTATTATAGTGAGGCAAATAATGTGGAATGAGTTGATTTAATATCATCAACTGCCACAAATAATCAATGCTGTCTTGAATATGATATTCTCTTCCATAGTCTGAGTAATGTTTCTTAATTTTCTGATCAATATGGTTCTCAACATCATTCATATATTTGGTGAATTTATCAAAATAATCAGACATATACCTCATTATATAGACATATCCATATATACTAAAATCATCACTAAAATATATAATTTTTGAGTATACTCACCTGTATTCTACAGGAAATGGTACCCACACATCCATATGAACTAATTCAAGAAGCACATTATCCCTATCACATTTTCTACTAAATTGGGGATCTAGTGATTTATCATTGTAAATTTGAGTAAAATACACCATGTGGTTTAAGATAAAAACACTATAAATATCTATCTTGGTGTAATTTAGTCAATCACTACTCATTTACATGGACTATTTAGTGATGATAATGTTGGGTGTGGTATGATTCAGGTGAAGTTATATCACTATCGATTTCCATTAGTATGTTCATGTAAATTGATTCATCAAGTCCGTTATATAATTTTATCTTACAAAAAAATTAAATCTTTATTAAAGAAGGAATTTTTATCCCAAATATGAAAATAAATCAAACCATATCCTGACTGGATATATTATTAATGTTTTTTGTAACTAAAGGATCATAATAAAAACCTATCAAAACCAAGATCATTCAAGTTGGAAATATGAGGTGGCCCTCACAAATAGCTACACAAACATGATTTTCTCTCTTGGATACCCATATTTCAACCTCTCCCCATTCAAACATTATAAATATACATGGATTTTGAATTTGAATTTTTTTTATCACAACAAGATGTATATAATTCACAATATTTTTAAATAGAATAATTTCACTCACTCACAAACGTGCCTAATGCATCCCATAGCTTCTTTGGCGAGGTGATTTTTCCCCCAATGGCCATTCATACCACATTCAAAACAGACAACATCATGTTCCCATGATTTCCCCACAACATTCTTCTTCTTGGGTGTGTGTGAGGATTCTTTGGTATTAATGCCCTTTTATTTCCATTTCAAATTATTCATTATAAGAAAATAATATTTTCTACACATCATATCCTTATCTACATGGAAAATATGAAAATGAATTATTGGAAGAGACTTCATTATTTTTTCAATTTTAAAATTCACAAAAAACATAGAGAATCACTGAAGGAGTTATGTGTTAATGAGGTTTGTACCAATTTCTTCATGTATATTAAACACTAAAACCTTTAAAAACTCAATGTTATAGAATGAGATTGGATATATGAGGTCTAGTTGGGGGAATCTTCTCTATGATTTATCTAAATTGAGCACATTGGAAATCAAAGAACTTTCTGGTATAGCTCTCTCCTAGTAAAAACCATATATGTACTCACGCATGCTATCAACATCCATGTTTTCATGATATTTCATTAGTTCAATACATGTATATGAAAGCATCAAACATTGACCCTTGACCATGTCTGTCAAATGTGTTTCATGGAAAAGGAACTCTCCACTACTTGCCTCTTTAGAAGGCAGATCAGGCTTTGAGGTTTCTATCACCTAGGATATTCATTGATGGACTACACTACCAAAACGCATCTAAGCCACTCCTGGATGTCTCATCTAGTTAAGAGTTTATCCTTCAGCAATATTGATTATAGGAATAGATTGGAAGATAAACAAGTCATTTTAATCTACAACAAAAAATGGAATATTATTTTTATTTTTATTGACTAAAAAAGAAATATGATATACTAAATTAAATGTTTTTATTTTAATATATATATATATTTATTAAATATACCAATAATTTATCAAATTTGAAATACACTCACCATTTAACTCATGATGTATAGTTGTTATACTAATCTTGAGTAAATGATCCCCATTAATTTTAATAATGATCCAAATAGTTGAAATTAGAATTATATTAATGTTTTTAGGTAAGAAGTATTTCCAACTATGGACTTGCAACTTCTTGTTCCATTTAGGGGGTTCCTTAATCTTGAAATTTTGTCTACTATTTCTTCAACACATGCTTCCAAATTTTTATTGAGCAGACACTGTACATTAATATAAAGAAAACATCAATTAAGAAAACTCATAAATACCCATATATCTCAATAATAAATTTAAGTATCCATACATTGTCCAATTACTACACTTAGTTATGTGGTTTCATTTTCAATCAAGTAATGAAAGGGTAAGTCTAATATAATATTTGACTTATGTATTTTAATTAATTAAGTATAAATTATATCATTTTTTATCCTTCAAATTACTTTTTAATATTATGTGGATGTTACTTAAATAATTAACCATGATTGATAAAAACATATATGCCTAATTCATTTATTTAATTTCCTATATTTCATATTAATTTATTTATTTATCTGACCACAACCTTGAATCAATAAAATAATTAATTTAATAGATAGAAATAATTAATTAATTAAATGACTCATTTTCGAGCTTTATTTAATGGTAGATTTAATGAGAGAATAAAAAATAAAAAATTTCTTTTTGTGAAATAACACATATTCCTAGTCTTGGAATGAGTTACAATATTCCTCATATTTAGTTAGGTATTATCTTGGTTGGTATCATTATGATTCCCTCTTGAAAAACCTCCTCAATCCATGGGATTTTCTATTAATTACAAATATTTTTTAATCACATGAATGTTACTGGATCCAAAGGATTTGTTAATAAGGATTATATAGATATCCTTGGAAAAACAGGTCCTATATAATATTGGAGGGATTGATAAATCACACTACATCCATTAATTTATATTATATAATTGAAAATTCATTAATAAATTAAATTAAAACATCAAACTGATATATAAGTTCTTTTCCAATATAATGAATGGTAATATATGCAACAAATACACAAAAGTAAATGAATATAATTAATATATTTATTGGTTTTTTTACATATGGAAAAAATGCTTGAATTAATTAATTAATTAACTAATTCCCATTCATCTTATTAATAATCTATTCATATTTGTATATTCCCATTATTAATGTAAATCAAGGAAAATAAATGGAATAACTAATAATAAATTATTAATTAATGTAAATTAATTTTGAATTGAAAATTTATCAAAAACTTTATTAAATTTTAAAACACTCAATGGTGTTCTAATAAAAAAAAATATGGGTTTAACAATGGAATTATTTATTTAATGTAACATTTATTTTTTATATTAATTGTAAACTATAGAACATGTACATGAAATTATATTCTGTGTATCCTACTTTTCATATATCAAAGTCACATGCATGGGGCTTCAGCATGTTAACTCGAACAGACTACATGACATGTATAGGCTTGTAAAACACCTAGTTTCCATTTTTTGTGTTCCATGGTTGGCATGATCAAAAAATGGTGTGCAATAAAGTAACAATGTGTAATAAAATTTTCATTGTAACTAGATACAATGGGCAATGGTTTATACGTGTTCTCTACCCATAAGTTGTGTAATCCAGTTTTACTATCCATACATATGGAACGTTTTAATTGATCATAAAGTATTCCAAAATTTATTAATAAACCATTAGAAAAATGAAACACTGAAATAAAATGTTTAATATGCCAATATAATGATAATTTAATTTTTTTTAAATAATGAATAAATTGAAATGAAAATATATCCACAATTGTTCACCTTCCAAAAATAATATAAATAATTTTAAATTCAAATGTAGTAACCCTAATACCCCATGGAAGATCTAGATTCAGAGAAACTAGATAGTGGTGGGAGATTTATCAAACATTATTTTAAAAATAACTTCTCAAAATTAAGGTAGAGGATATTTCACGTCAAATATATAATTAATATATTTATATTTGAATAAATTATTCCAAGGGTTTAAGTAATTAATTTAATTTTGAGTGTTGAAAATCCTAAAAGACCCTTTTAGATTATATTCATTGCATTATAAGGATCAATGAACATAATCCCTATTGTAGTGATCCACAAGTGCTCAAATGATCTATGAGATACACCACCCTATCTCTGGGTGGAATCGCTGAGAGTGGAATGTGTTCTATTTTTCATTCTCAATTACTCATTCTTATCTCATAATGATATATCTCATAAACATCATGTATTTGAGAGGGATATAAATTAATTAGTTGAGTGATATTTCATTGTGAACAACAATTCTCTATTTTCAATTTCTTTGTACTCATCACAATAGACATAGTAACCTATTTATAGACATAGTATTTATGTTAAAATATTACATAATTGCATACCGTACATTAAATAACATTTAGTAAATTTAATATATCACATGCCACATAATAATAATAATATAATTTTTATTTTGGTGTGTATGAAAACATGTAAAAAATATATGTTAAATAATGGTCTTGTTATTTATTATTTGTCCTCAAACTAAGTATTGGTCTATTTCAACTCCTATTGAGTTTGTTGAACCTTAGAGTAAATATTTTATTAATAAAGAAATATTTTATTATAAATTTAGTGAATTAATATTTAGTAAAATTTTTAATAAATAAAATAAATATTTTATTCAAAATCCAATCAGTAAATATTTATTTAATTTATGTGATCAAAATAACCTGAATGGAATTATTCCTCAGACATGAAAATAGTATTAAATCCATTAATGAAAATATATTTAATTTCATTGAGATCATCAAAAACACTTAGTGTCTGACTCTCTAGGATTAATTGATGTTGGAATTAGGCATGCTAGACTAAACTCATATATTATTGTTTATCAATAGATCGACACACCCATGAGTAGGAACATACTTTTTCAATGTCAATAACCACATAAAAACACTCGATTTGTAATATAACCACCTTTTCATGATTTCTCATCATGATAGTTGCACATCTATGTCACCAACCTATATGCTCGAGATGTGTTTCTTTTACAATCTCAAATAAACATGTTGTTACACCATGGCCATGGAATTTAATGTGATGGTTCTATTCAAATAAAAGGGCTAATATATCTGCTTCTATAAATATGTAAGAGAAAAATACATCCCCAATATGTTCATTAATGACATGTCACTCATGAAAAAACCAATATATCTATCTTCACCATGAACTGTTAACATCATGGTTTATGAAATAAATCCATGTATGAAATCTATAACATGATTTAATAATAATCATAATGTTTAAGGACCAACACACACACTCAGAGATATGAAATATTTGATGACAAATAAACATAAAGAATTACTACGAGAAAGTATATTCTCATAATCACCCATCATGGATATTATAAACTGTGAACTTCATTAGATGAATCCTAATCTACTTATGAGTACTCATACCTTACTGTCTGTGTACAATTTGACCCATCATAGTATGTTATCAAACTGTAAAACATTATTAGAGAATATCATCATAGCACAACAATGTTCAAATCATAGTGGATATATTCTATAACCTTTTCATAAAAACATTTAATTTTGAACAATATTACATTATAGTCATGTTAAATAACAAATAACATTAAATAATAATATTAAATACATTGAATATACATGTAATCAAAGTAAAAAATGTTGTTCCTAGGATAAAAACTCCATCATGATATAATATTAAAAAACATTGTACTTTTATATATTTAATATATTAACAAGAAATCAATGATTAATTATAGTATTGATAGGTTTGAAGAAAAATAATAATTACATCATTTTATGAGGCAGTAGTCTAGCATACCTAGGAAATATGATTTCATGACTCATTTTATGGGAGGGGAGATGGTTATAGGTCATTACCTATGAATAAACTTACAGACATATATATGGAACATACTACGATTAATATATTTGTTTGTTATACAAATAATTTTAGTAGGTGGATGAGTAAATTATAAAAACCATGTTGAATAATGTTATCTCTACTAGAATCCTCCTAATACAATTAAAAAATGAATTACTTTGTTGGATTTATATCCAAAATAATTATTATATTATGAGAAGAGTGATTTTAGGATGTTATTTCTCCATGGAATGAATTTAAAAAATGGGGTTATTGTATATATATGAGATGGTAATAAGTGTCCTTTTATAATTTAGTTGACTGGAACACTTATAATTTTTTAATAAAATAATTCCACCCATAATTTTTATCATGTAAAGATAATAAAATAATTGACCAATCCCAAGAATAAATGGAAAATGTAAACAAATTTCCACAAAATGTGTTCTCTAAATGTTTTTTGTTTTTTATCCATTATATTTTTAGTATACCCCCACCCCCTATTAAACACATTTTCTACCTTAGTTTAAAAAAATAATTCTTTCTGTTTTTTCTATTTATTTTCATCAATAATTATGTTCATCATATAAGATAATATAATTTTTTCAAATTCAGTACATGGAATCCATTTTTTTCAATTTCTACTCATTTTATTCCTATATATTAATTCTAAATTAATCCCACAGATTTAATGTGAAAGAAGGTATTTAAAATGTTTTGTTGGTAGTTAACAATGTTTTTATATAAAAGTTTAATATTTATTTAATTAAAAATAAATATATTCTATTAATGGTTGTAGAATTTAGATAATAATAATTTAAGTACAAATTAAAATATATTTTATCATTATTAATCATTTAACTAAAATTGTAGTTCTAAATTAAAATACAGAATGCTTAACTATTTATCAAAAAAATATACATTTTCAAAAAAATATAAAAAATTCACCGTAAGATAATTTTGACCTGATGATTTTAAAAATTATGTTTATTTTATTATTTAAAATTTAAAAAGGATTAAAAAATTAATTTTTTTTTAATTTTTATGAAAATAAAAATTGATTTTTTTAGAAAATAGTTGTTGAACCCTCTGGGAGAATTAGTTGAACTCATATTTCGATAATCCCAATTATGCTCAATTATATTTTAATAATCCCAACTATGCTAAATCATATTTTAAATATGCTCAATTATGGTTTTAAAATCCCTATATTGATTAATGGTTAATTAATTATTTCAGTATTTCTGTACACCATGCACATATTCATATATAACAATATTTATAGAAAATTCGGTTACTGTATGTATATATATTATAACATAACCCATTATGACAATAAAATGCTTAAACAGACAAGTGGTCACCGTTACAGAACAAGCCTACTGATACAGGCCATCGGGACAACAAGTATACCGTTACATGATGGTCACTGATACATCAAGTCTACCGTTACGTGAAATCCTACTTATACGAACAAGTCTACCGATACGTGAAGGTCACTGATACATCAAGTCCACTAATACAACAAGTCTACCATTACGTGAATGTTACCGATACAAATGAGTCACCATTATTCTAGCCTACCGTTATAGACAAGCTACCGAAGGAAGTCTAATGATACATCAAGGAAGCTACCGGTACATGAAGGCTACCGTTACACGAACGGTCACCGGTACATTAAGTCTACCGCTACGGATCAGGTCTACCGACAGACATGAAGTCTACCGATAGAAATGTGACCGATACAAGAGGTTACCGATACACAGGGCTACTGATATCCAAAGCTACCATTCCAAAGAATCTGACGCTGCCTTAATTTCATTATCTTTATTTAATCTAACCAATGGTCATATTAGGTATATTTTAATGCACTATCGTTTATTTAATGAAGGTTGTTGGTGTCTGGGAACTGTACCTCGTACCTGCAAAAAGAAATCATTTTTTTTCCGGAGCTTGTGCCATAAATATAAGAAGTCCTTGTTGCTGCAAAAAAGACATGATATACAACATGCATACAGTAGTGATCAATAAGTGTCATACACAAGAAGGGATCATAGAGATATTCAAGCGCGACTAAGAAGACACAGAAGATCATATATACTCATTCTTACTCAAGAAGTGCTGTGTACTTTCACGAGGATATTGAATAACATCATATTCTACATTTTCACTGACTCTGATTCTAGATGTCAAGAAAACGACACTCTGTTTTCCAAAAAAAAACCAGAAGAGGACTCAGAACCATTTCTGATCAATCCAAAGGACTCCAGAGCTACACTAAAATCACTAGATCCATTATAAACTCTATATCATTCTTAGTGATTTATTACTTACATTACGTGTAGTGTGTGTCATCTGTTTTAATTTACACATACACTGTCTCCTGAACCCTAAATAGAGGATAGGTAAATCCTCATTCAAACTCCATACATCTTCTATTTCCCACTGTCGATAATGGTAGAGGTTGTGTGTGACCTGGAAAGCTGTATTTTCTATTATTTTTGTTTCCCACGAAGAACTATTGTTGAGGTCTCTGAACAGGAAAGTTGTAAACTGTTGTAAACCCCGATCCAGGGTGTGGATCAAATTTATATAAATGTGAGAGGACTAAGTCTCGTCTTGAGACTGAACGTCTTGGTTATATCTGCTGTGCATTATTAAGTTATATTTAAAACCTTTTATTCCACTGCCAAGTGCTTTAAAACATAAACTGTTTTTCAAAGTTACTATAATAATTTAATTAGAAAGTGTTTTCATTATTTGCAAATAATTAGGTTAGTTTCAATAGCTAATCTGATCTTCTGATTAATTTAACTTGGAATTAATCAATCCCTTGATAACCTAACTGAATGTTTTCTTTAGTTCAAATTCACTACAATTCAATTAGTATTTTAAATTGGGGGATTTTAGCAATGGATTTTAAATAGAAATTTTAATTGGAACTCAATTCACCCCCTCTTGAGTGTCCACTCCGACCAACATTTTGTATCAGTGGTATATAATATTTTCTGAAGTACTCTGTTTTTCAACAGTGATTTTATTTTTATTTTAAAGTTCATAAAATTTTTGTTATTTCTAAATTTTAATCTCTTTAAAATTTTTATTTCAACCTAGTTATCATGGATAACAGACATGAATGTGTTGCTACTAATATACCACCATTTTTCAATGGATACAACTATGATCAGTGGATGATTAAGATGGAAATTCACATAGAAAGCATGGTTTTTGATATTTGGACAGCCATAGAATCAAAATATAAAATCCATACTACTGTTAGATCTAATTGGAATGAATCTACTAAGATAGCTCACAATAATAATTTCAAGGCTATGAATGCTCATTATTGTGCTTTAGGAGATGGGGAATTTAATAGAATATCTTCTTCTAAGACTGCATACAAAATTTGGGATACTTTAAGTGTTTTTCATGAAGGAACAACTAATGTTAAAGAAATGAGATCGAATAGCTATACTATTAAATATGATAATTTGAAGATGAATCCCGATGAACCCATTTCTGATATGTATCTCAGGTTAAACAAAATTGTCAATACAATGATCTTACTGGGAAAGGACGTTTTATCAAAGGATTAGATCCTAAGAATTTTGAGATGCCTACCTGAAAGATGGAGGGGCAACTCTGTTTCAATCAGAGAATCTTGTGATATTGGTAAACATCCAGTTAAAGAAATTATTGGTATGTTGATGATGTATGATGAAGAACATAAGGTAAATAAAGAAGAAGAAAAAGAACCAAAAAGGAAGTCAGTTGCCTTCAAGATATTCACTTCAAAGAATAAGGATTATGAGAAAATCCAGACCATGAGTGATAGCTCAAGCTGTGAAGAAATTGAATGTGACAGTGATGCAGAAATGGCTAACATAGCTAGAATATTTATGAAGTTTTATAGGAAGAATATGTTTTTTAGAAAATCAAATTGCAAAGGTATGTATGAAAACACGGGACACTGGAAAAAGGACTGGATTAAATCTGACAAATCTAATGAAGTTGTCTACTATAAGTGTAAAAGAAAAGGACATATAAAAGCAGACTGTCCAAAGATGAAATACTAGAAGAAGTATGAGTATAAGGATATTAAGTTTAAGAATGCCATGAAGGCTACTTGGAGTGATTCTGAGGATAGATCTAGTGAATCTAAAGCTTCGGATACTGAAAATAGAAATAATTCAAACATGTGTTTTATGAAAAACACTTCTGAGGTAACATCTGAAAATCATTCTTTAAATTCTTATTATTCTGGAGATGATTCTGATTCTGAAAATATGTCAAAATCCGATCTGTTCGAATACCGTGATATGTTGGATGAAACATGTAATGTGCTGAAAGGAAAATACAAAGGTTTAAAGAAACCGTATGCTTTAACTGTTAAACATAAATTTGATCTTGAAATAGAAATTGAAACGAATGATCAGTTGCTTAAAGAAAACACTGAACTGAAATTTTCAAATGAGAAACTTAGGTAGGATTTAGAAAAATTCAAAAATGGTAAAGATGCTCTTACTCAAATTCTAGGTAAACAGATTGAACCTAGATATACTAGTGGTATAGGATACCAACCTGGACAAAGAAAAATTACCAAAACTAGATTCATTCCCAAATCTGGACAAAATGTTGATAGTTATAGTTCTGGAAGCTCATATGATTCAACTAGCTATATTAATAGTTACAGATCCAACTAGGTTTATCTTTCAAAATCTGTTGATTCTAAAAATTTTAGGAGACCCATAAGACAAGTTTGGGTACCTAAAGTTTTATTGTCTAACATGTCTGGACCTAAGAAAATTTGGCTACCAAAATCATTTCCTATCTAAATCTGTTTTGTAGGGAACCTGCTTAAAGATCTCTTGTAGAAAGACTTGGTACATGGATAGTGGATGTTCAAGACATATGTCAGGAGACTTATCATGATTTAAAAGCATATTCAGAGTTGATGGAGTTTTTTTCACATTTGGTGATAATTCTAAAGGGAAAATCATTGTATTAGGACAGATTGGTAACATTGACTCAGTATTAATTTCTAATGTTTTATTGGTTGATGGGCTTAAGTATAATTTACTAAGTATTTCTCAGTTATGTGATGATGTTTTTAATGTTAAATTTGAAAATGATTCTTGCAATGTTTATAATTCTAAAAATACATTAGTAATTTCTGCCTTGCGAAATGAAAATGTCTATGCTGTTGATTTAAATTCTTTAGCTATGCTAAATATTACTTGTTTAAATGCTTTTCATAAAGATTCATGGATTTGGCATAGAATATTAGGACACTGCAATGTACATTCAATTAGAAAACATACAAGGAAGAACCTAGTTAGAGACCTACCAAAACTTGAATTCCTAGCAGATAATGTTTGTAATCCCTATCAAAAGGGAAAGAAACATAAATTTTCATTAAAATCAAAGAAATAAGTGTCAACTTCTCAACATCTCAAGTTGGTTCACATGGATTTTTTGGACCTTCTAGGGTTTCTAGTTTAAATGGGAAGCACAATGTCTATGTTCTAGTAGATGACTATTCTAGGTACACTTGGGTATATTTTATATCTCACAAAGGTGAAGCTTGTTCTTACTTTATTAAATATTCCAATTCTGTAGAGAACCTTAGTGGACTTAAGATTAAAAACAGGAGAAGTGATAATGGCCGTGAGTTTGAGAATCATGAGTTTGAATCCTACTGCTTACACAATGGCTATAGTCACAATTTCTCTACCCCTCGAACACCTCAGAAAAATGGTGTAGTAGAAAGGAGGAATAGAACCCTTCAGGAAATTTCCAGAACCGTGCTCAATGAGTATGACCTACCGGTTTATTTTTGGGCTGAAGCTGTCAATACAGCTTGTTATATTATCAATAGAGTCTTGATTAGACCTGTTCTTAAGAGGAACCCTTATGAGTTGTGTAATAATAGGAAACCTAAGGTTAACTACTTCATAGTTTTTGGTTGCAATGTCTTTATTCATAATACCAAATATAATCTTGAAATGTTTTTATCCAAGAGTGATGAAGGAATTTTCCTAGGTTACTCTTTTTCTAGTAAACCCTAAAGAGTTTTCAATAAGAGAACCAGATTTGTGGAGGAATATGTTCACATAAAATTTGATGAAACTGATCCACATGAACCTAATAACTCTCTTGAAAATATTGAAGAGGATCTCTCTATTTTTAACCTTAATGATAAAGACAATGGACCTTTAGTTAAAACATCCAGTTTTGGAAATTTTCCAGAACCTGCTTCTGTTGATTCCCAACATGTTGATGAACCTGAAGTCTCTAGCCCTACCTTTTCAAGACCAACTAAGATTCTAAAGAACCATCCTTTAGATGTTATTGTCAGTAATCTAGATAGAGGAATACAGACTAGAGCCTCTCTATAAAATCAGGTTGAACATCAAGTTTTTCCTTTATAGTTAGAACCTAAAAATATCAATGATGCTAGTAATGATGAATTTTGGTAATGGCTATGCAAGAAGATCTTAATCATTTTGAATGAAATAAATTCTAGGAATTTGTAGAAATACCTAAGGACACTTTAACCATATGCACAAAGTGGGTGTTTAGAAACAAAGTTGATGAATCTGGAAACATCATTAGAAAAAAAAGATAGACTAGGTGCACAAGGTTACAATCAAGAAGAAGGAATTGACTATGAGGAAACCTTTGCACCAGTATCTAGATTAGAGGCAATTATGATTTTAATTTCCTTTGAATCACATCTAAATTTCATGTTATATCAAATGGATGTGAAATGTTCTTTTCTAAATGGTTTTATTGTTGAAGATTTTTTTGTAGAACAACCACCTGGTTTCTAAAATCCTCACTTTCAAAATCATGTTTTTAAACATTCTAAAGCATTATATAGTTTAAAACAAGCTCCAAGAGCTTGGTATTAAAGAATAAAAAATTTTCTTATTATAAAAGGATTTACAAAAGGAATTGCTGATCCCACTCTTTTTATAAAAATAATTTCAAAAGATGTTTTAATAGTACAAATATATGTTGATGATATTATTTTTTGATCTTCTAAAAATTCTATATGTACTGAATTTTCAAAGGTTATGCCAAATGAGTTTGAAATTTGTTTAATGGGAGAGCATAAGTACATTCTTGGATTTCATATCCTTCAAACTAAAGATGGTATTACATTGAATCAGAGTAAATATACTAATGATTTATTAAAACGTTTAGGTTTGGATAGTATTAAGGGAAGTGATACACCTATGAGTACCACCTGTAAATTAGATATTGATGATACTGGGAAACCATTAGATCAAACTAATTATAGAGGTATGATTGGGAGTTTACATTATCTTACTGCTAGTCGACCTGATATTATGTTTAGTGTATGTATGTGTGCTATCATTCAAGAAAACAATAAAGAGTCACACTTTCTTGCTGTTAAAAGGATTTTCAAATATCATAAATGTACTGCTAATTTGGGACTATTTTACCCAAAAAGACAATCATTTGATTTAATAAGATATTCAGATGCTGACATTGCTAGATGCAAGTTAGATAGAATGAGAACATCTAGAACATTTCATTTACTTGGAAAGTCCCTAGTATTATGGTGTAGTAAGAAATAGAACTTGGTTGCATTATCTACTACTAAAGAAGATTATATAGGTGTTGTTAGTTGTTGTGCATATATTCTGTAGATGAAACATACTTTATTGGACTATGGATTCATTTTTAAACATGTTTTAATTAACTTTGATAACACTAGTGAGATCAACGTCTCTAAGAACCCTATGTCTCACTCTATAACCAAACACATTGATGTTAGACACCACTTTCTAAGAGATCATTATCAAAGAGGTGATATAACTCTTGAATTTATAGGCATTGAACACTAATTAGCTGAAATTTTCACTAAGACATTATGTTCAGAATGATTAAGTTTCATTAGACACGAATTAGGAATCATAACTTTCTCTTAAAACCGTTAGATATTCCTCACCGTTAGATCAAACTAACCGTTAGGATAAACCTCACTGCTATGATGAACCTCACCATTAGGGTGAACCTCACCATTAGGATAAACCTCACCGTCAGGATAGACCTCACCGTTAGGCTAAACCTCACCTTCAGGATAGACCTCACCATTTAAGGACACCTCACCGGTACATTTCTCGCGCTGTTTTAAATTTTCGTATTAATGCCGAGAATTTGAATTTTTTTAATATAAGATTTATTTTGTATGTGAATACTAAATGATATCAAAGCCTACTCTAGACTTCAATCAATCACCGTGAACCCATCTATTCAAATCCCTCATACCTAAACCTCTCATGCTCGCAAAAACCCTAAGCCACAGAATCTGAAATGGCCCGTGTGAAGCGACCCTCAATGGATGAAGGGAGTGATGTGCCGCTAGATAAGAAGCAGAAAGTAACCAATGCTGGTGCTAGTGGAAGCAGTAGAGGTGTTGTTCGAAGGAATCATGTGAATCCACATTTATTGAAGCGAGAAATAGTAGTGGAAAATGAATTACGTGTGCAATGGCTGCTGGAAAGCAAGTCCTTGATTCTGAAGGTTTTACAAGAACAAGGATGGATTGAATGCTTCATGAACAATAAAGGACTGTATTATCCAGCACTGGTAAAATAGTTTTATGAGTTTCTCTATTTTGAGACTTCAGAAGAGGAGAATGGGATGATTTCCTTTGTGAATGGTCCAAAGTTTTCATTCTCATCAGTTGAATGGGCTGAGAACCATAGTGTTCCTCATAGTGGTGATTATGGATTTTTTTCAAAATCCATACCAACTGCTAGTGACATTTTCTAATATGATGATGCCTTGTTAGAATTGATATGAAATGGAACTCCTAGAATGGTCATTGTTGCAGTGATGGCAGGGGAGGAAAAACTAATTTTTAAGTTCATTCAGCATGTGATTAGTATAAGGAGAAGAGATTTTTCTACCCTCAGATTTCAGGATATTTATTTGTCGTATCTATTAATGCATGGAGTAAAGTTGAACTTGTGCAGATTGCTAATGATTCAGATCGAGGATATGACTAGACTGAAGTCTAAGTCCAATTAACTATTCTTTTCTATGTTTATTTCTATTATGTTGAAGGCAAAGGAGGTAGCTAGACTTCAAGATGAAACTGTTGTAGTTAAGGATAATTTTTGTATCACCAGGACTATTTGTAAGTTTATGAAAGTCAGCTGGAACCCTTGGACGAAATCATGGGTTAATGATGATGGAAAAATCTATGACAAATACACTCTTGTGGATCATCCTTCTAGACCAAAGGATGTAAGGGATCCTGGTCTTGTTCCAGATGATCCAGAACCAGTCTACAGTGATAATGAAGCTGAAGCTGAGGAGGAAGAGAAATCAGTTGAGGAAGGAGAAGACACAGATTTACCTCCTAGTCCTATGCCCCAAAACATTTCCTATGGAGAAGCTAGACCCCAAAAAGAACTACCAATGAGAGAATCTGTTTTGAAGGAATGTGATAGTGAGACCACAGAAGAAGAAGAAGAAGCATATCATTATTTGTTAAGGACACCTCTGAAGCGGATGAAGAAACCTAATCAGATCAGCTTGCTCATGAAGAAAAATAGGCTGCTGGTGATGTAGATGATGTGGAAAATGAAGAAGAATAGCTCAGTCTGAGCCCTCTGATAGACAGTACAGTCAATAAAGTTCCTGATTAGGAAGCAGAAGTAGAATCTTTTGATGAGAGAGTCTTTGAACTATCAGAGAAAATGGTTGTTGAATCTACTAAAGTTGTAGAGGAAGATATAGAATTACCTCGAGCAGAACATTTTGAGGAGATTCCTCAGGTGAATTCTCTAAGTGAGGGGGAGCATCTTGGTTCAGAATCAATGTTTTATGACATTGAAGGCTGGACATCAAATCCAGGATATATGGTTCTTGGGCTTAATTATGGATAATCTGATGAGGAAGACCAATCTCAAAGGGAGTCATTTATCCTACCTAATTTGGCTACAAATTTGGAAAACAAGGAGGACCTTGAGTCCTTAAAGACTGAAATGAAAGAAGCACTGAGAGAATTAGTGACATATTTGATGGAAACCCTGGATGATGAAATGAAGAGTGTGGAGAAATCCCTGGAGCTATCTCTGGGATGTGCTGTGTCTAGTCCAGTGAAGGAAATGAAGGATGAAGTTAATGTATTCCATACTCAAATTGAGAGTTGGACAGGAGCTGTGGTAGCTCTAAGACAATCTATTGCTTTGTTGACTGCAATGAACAGCTCTCAAACCCAAGTGAGTACTGATATCAGATATATAAAAGAATTAGTCAAGCAGTTTGTGGATGTTTTTGAGGCCTTTAAGAGATAAGTCAACGATCATTTGAATGGTCAAGATGAACTTGTTCAGAAGGTTGTTAGTAATCTGACACAGCCATTCAAAGAGACAGTAGCTTTCTCAGAAAGACCCCTTCCCTCATCCATCTCCACTGTGAACCTTGATCAGACCAGAACTGTTATCTAGGAAGAGTTGGAAAAGGCCAGTAGCAGTGGTACCTCAAATACATAGATCCTTGCTACCACTAGGGATGTTAGTAGTTCTGTTCCTGATCACCTACGGGAAGCTACTGCTTCTCAAGAGGCAATTAAGAATAAGGTGGATGCTTACTTTGAGAAGGACTATACCAAGCATCAAAGGACCAATCATTACATGATTTTGATGGAGAATATGAAGTTACCTTCAGTGACTCATGATTTCAGAGAACATGTTAGTAATATCAGGGAGTTTACTCCTACTGTGGATAAATTCATTGAAAATCGAGATGATTTTGTGTCCGCAATGGAGATAGGATTTAGTGTTATTATGGATTTCAGGAACCTGTTGTTACCATTATTGCATGTGGATGCCAGACATGTGATTATACCTCCTGCTCTTGCTACCTCTTCCTCAGAGAGTACAACTCAGTTGACTCCAGTTCAGGCTATTCAAAGATTGACCCCTATGATCCCACAGAGAAGCACAGATTTCAGATCTGGTACAGTTTTAGTAGCCGACCCTCCGGTTGTTCTTTCAGATATTCCCAATCTATCTACTCAATCTGAACCTGCACCCACTTTTAGTCCTAAGGGAAAGACTCATATTTAAGAGTCATAATTAGTGATTTTGGATGTTTTTTATAGGATTCACTTGTATTATTTTTTGTAATAATGGCTTTATCATTTTGTACCTCTTGTAACTTAATGGAAATTTACTATTACTGTGTTTATGTTTCTTTGTCATCTGTTCTCGTTTTTTCTCTACATTTCTCTTATTCTACCATTGTTTTTGTTAATCACCAAGGGGGGGGGGGGAAATGAAAATAATGAGAACTGGGAGTGCAATTGTAAGGGGGAGAATTCAAGGGGGAGAAAAAAAATGAGAACTTTGTTTTAATGTTTTTTTAAGAAATTTTTCCTCTGCCACCACTTCAATTTTCTTAATACTTTGGAATAACTTGTGATTATAAAAAATGTAGAGATTGTGGAACCCTCTCTATGAGTTAGTTGAACTCATATTTTGATAATCCAAATTATGCTCAATTATATTTTAATAATCCCAACTATGCTCAATCATATTTTAATTATGATCAATTATGGTTTGATAATCCTTATATTGATTAAGGGTAAATTACTTATTTCAGTATTTTTGTACACCATGCACATATTCCTATATTACAATATTTATAGAAAATTCGGTTATTGGATGAATATATATTATAACTTAACCCATTCTACCAATATAATGCTTAAACAGACAAGTGGTCACCATTATAGAACAAGCCTACCGATACAGGCCACTGGTACAACATGTCTACCGTTATGTGAAGGTCACCGATACATCAAGTCTACCGTTACGTGAAAGCCTACCGATATGAAAAAGTCTACCGATACGTGAAGGTCACTGATACATCAAGTCCACTGGTACAACGAGTCTATCGTTACATGTTGGTTACTGATACAGACGAGTCACCATTATTCTAGCCTACTATTACAGACAAGTTACCGAAGGAATTCTACCGATACACCAAGGAAGCTATCAGTACATGAAGGCTACCACTACACGAAAGGTCACCGGTACATTATGTCTACAGCTACCGATCAAGTCTACCTACAGACATGAAGTCTACCGATAGAAAGGCTACCGATACAAGAGGTTATTGATACAAAAGGCCACAGATATCCAAAGCTACCGTTCCAAAGAATCTGACGCTACCTTAATTTATTTATCTTTATTTAATCTAAACAATGGTCATATTATTTATATTTTAATGCTCTATCATCTATTTAATGAAGGTTCTTGGATGTCAGGGAACCGTACCTCGTACCTAAAAATAGAAATCATTTCTTTTACTGGATCTCGTTCCATACATATAAGAAGTCCCTGTTGCTACAGAATAGACGTGATATACAACATGCATACAGAAGTAATCTACAAGTGACATACACATGAAGTGATCATACACATATAGAAGCACGACTAAGAAGACACAGAAGCTCATACATACTCATGCTTACGCAAGAAGAGCTGTGTAATTTCACGAGGATTTTTAAGAACATCATCTACTACATTTTCATTGTCTCCGAACCTGGATGTCAAGAAAATGACACTATGTTTTCCAGAAAAAAACCAAAAGAGGACTCAGAACAATTTCTAATCAATCCGAAGGATTCCAGAGCTACACTGAAATCACTAGAGCCATTCTAAACTCTATATCTTGCTTAGTGATTTGTTACATACATTACGAGTAGTATGAGTCATCGGTTTTAATTTACACATACACTGTCTCCTGACCCTTAACTGGAGGATCTGTAAATCCTCATTCAAATTCCATACATCTTCAATTTCCCACTGTGGACAGTGGTAGAGGTTGTGTGTGACTTGGAAAGCTGTATTTTCTTTTGTTTTTGTTTCCCATGAAGAACTATAGTAGAGGTCTTTGACCTGGACAGTTGTAAACTGTTGTAAACCCTGATCCAGGGTGTGGATCAAATTTATATAAATTTGTGAGGACTAAGTCTCAGCTTGAGACTGAACCTCTTGGTTATAACTATTCTGCTTTATTTAGATTTATCTAAAACATTTTATTACGCTGAAAAGTGATTTAAAACTTAAATTAGTTATCAAATTTCCTCTGATAATTTAATTCGCAAGTGTTTGAATTATTTGAAAATGATTAGGTAAGTTATAAAAGCTAATCTGACCTTTTGATTAGAAGAACTGGGAATTAATAAATCCCTTAATAACCTAACTAAAAGTTTGATTTAGTTCAAATTAACTAAAATTCGATTATTATTTTAAATTGGGGGATTTTAGTAAAGGATTTTAAACAGAAATTTTAATTGGAACTCAATTCACCCCCATCTTGAGTGTCCACTCCGACCAACAATAGTATTTTTAAAAAATATAAAGACTTTAACGGAAATTAATAATTTTTTTCCAATATTTTTTATTTTTATAAAACCATTATTTATAATATTTGAAAAAAATATTTATATTTATATTTATATATTTATTGAAAATGATATAATTTTTTTTTGAATAACTACACTAATCATATATCTCTATTTTGTTAAAACTTGTTGTCCTAGGTAACACACACTATCTATGTGTTTCATGTAGTGAAATAACAACTTGATATTTCATGTAAATCAATATTAACATGGTTTTTCACATAATAAATGATATTAAAAAATATAAACATTAATTAAAAACTTATTTATTCATTTTGCTACAATCTACCTCATATAAAATGAATTTATCTCTTAAAATTAATCACTATAATTAAATCAAATTTGAATATTTATACCTCAAAAAAAATTTCATGTTATCACATAGGTACCCCAACATAGTGGTCTTACCACAAAACATTTACCAGGTTATCAGTCATTTTACATTGAGCATTCTCTATATAATCAAAAAATATCTACTGGTTATTCCTCATAAAAAATACATATTCAGATAAAAAATTTAATTAAACACATTATCACAAACCCCAAATCCTATAACAATAAGTTGATTATCAAAAAAATGTTTTATGAATTTTAGATTTCGTGTTGTGTTTCTAAATGACATTAAACTTCTCTTAAAATTTCTTCATCTATCTTCTATCCCAATTTCATTCATTCTCTTGCTCCATTGTAACACATTAAGGATCTACATTTTATTTCCTATAAGTATTCATAAGGATACTTATGATTTCTTTATAGTAGTATAATATTATAATGAATCTCAACTAGAGTAAGTATAGATCCCATCATCCATTGGAATCTAATGATAAAAATCTAAACATATCCTATTGTGTTTTTATTCTCTATCACATTGACTATCTATCATAGAATGATAAACTAGGATGAAAATACACTCTATATTAAGATATTGGTGATGAATTCTCAAAAATATTAAAGTAGTTATCAGATCTTGATTAGACCCAGTGGAATGTGTTAGTCCTATACACCTTGTGACTTCTTTAATGTATATCCTAGAATGACAAGTGTAATGACTCAAACTATTATAAAAATACATTTTATGGTAGAATTAAATTACATATTATGTATTATTTATATTTAAAACACATGAAACTACATAGTTATATTTTATCCTATCAATTTTATAATAACATTAATCATCATAACCACTGATAATATAGTAATTGAACAATGATAATTTGAATTGTATAAATATAAGGTTTTGATAAGTCCAATTGAAAAAGAAATGAATGTTATGGTATCTTCCAGTAGGATAATACCATGTGAAGCCCATTTATAAAATCTTACATGGGAGATAGAATTAATAGGTTTTTCATTGACTATAACCAATCTGGTATCCAAAAACTAAATTAAAATAGAATCCATATACATGATAATATCAAGCTCAACATTATCACGACCCAACCCATTTATGAAAAACCAACTAAAGAAAATGTAACTAATCCACACTATACAAACATGGAATTAGATGGTCTAATAAAGGTATAATTATCATGACATTAAGAATAATACGATTTCCTTTTCAATAGAATAATGGTTTAATATAGTTTTTATTACTCTTCATTTATAATATAATCTTATTTTGATTCAATAAAATGCACTTTCTATATTTTTTGTAATATATTCATTAAATTACGATATTAATTTTGATGAATTAAATAAATTTAAATTTACTTGTAATTTTAAAAATATACAATTAATAAATAATATTTATTATTTATAGTAGAAGATATAATTTTTTTATGTCAATAATAATTTTACTAAGGATTAAAAAACTATTAGTGTCAAAAAATTCATTTCCAAATAAATATATATTACAATTTTAATGGAAAAAATAATAAATATAGAAAATTATATGGTTGATATAGATATTATTTTTTAAATATAATTCCCAAATTATACAATAATGAATTTATCATATTTTTCCAAGAAAGATGTATTTTAAGGAAAAAATTAATTACACTATTAATATAAAGAGTATATTATGACATCATAATTTCCCCAAAAATTATGTAATAAACACTATTAATGTTATACAAGAATATTATATGATTTTACTATAAAATAATGTGATATTCATGTTATTTGATTAAATTTATATTGATTGTATGAATTACACAAATCCTATATTATATTTTTTGATTCTAATAATATTTTTATAAACGTGAAAGACTTACACACAACCAAGAGTATTATTTTAGTAATTAAAAAAATGGCCTTATAAAAAATTAATACCAATCCCCTTTGTTGTAAACTATGGAAAAAATATGCGATGGTTATTGGTTTGAATTACGTTATTATATAATTTCCAAAAACATAGTTTGGGAAATAATAAATAAATCCCCTCTATTTTCCAATATAATAAAACCCCTGATCCCCTTAATAATTTCTAAAAAGTCTTATAGAACATCCTTAATGTTCCCTATCATTTTTATAATCCTTATATAAAACCCCAATCTCTTAATAGGCTCCTCCCATTCTTTTGGAATCACTCTCTCTTGGTGAAGGATCCTTTCCTTCACCTATTTTTAAAAGAATCATCTTCATTTTTATCTTTTGTTTAAAATTTATAAAGTTGGGATATTTTATTCCTTATCCCTATAATGATAAATTCCATATAAAATTATTTAAATCCATGTTATCTTTCATTAAACCATTTTATGAATCTTTAATTACTGTTGTTATGAAACTGAAATATCACTGTAATTTTTCAATGCTAATTTTTTTTGTTGTGAATACCATAGATATTTCCACTCAAGGGTATTCACCTAGGAATGAATTTGATTATTATATTTGGTTCATCCAAGGATTTATTTTAAAATAATTTATAATATAATTAAATACGATAAAATATGATCATATGTTGAATTATCTATATAGCGCACATATGCATGTAAATGATAAAAAATTGATGGGTTATCCTAGAATTATATAGCTCAAGAATTCATTGGGAAATTATTTTTTCTCATGATATGTCACACACTGTGTTATTGATTTAATGTAATCCATAAAGGTCCTTTTTATACAATGTTATGCTGTGTTTTTTGTCAGCATTAACATAAGTTTCTAATGTCATTTTTAATGTTGTTCAAACATTCCCATATTCCATTTATGTTATCATTATATGTCATGCTTCTTTTGTCATGTTTATAATTATCACTCTTTTTATGGTGAATGTAATTTTATTTTAACTAATATGTAATTAATTCTTCATATTATTCCATGTTTATTCCCTTACAAGGCATTATATCTCACAACATTCGTAGGCATTTCCCCAGGATATCCCATTGAGAATTAAGTACGATGGAATAATATAAGAAAGTTATGGAGGTTTTAAATATTTAATATGTACACCCAATTGAATGATGTCTTTTATTTTACCTAACTACCAAAATACAATAGAACTCTCAAAATTTGGGGTTGTATTATGTGTAATTTTTATTAATAATTTTTAAAATCACAAGGGTCCCCATAGTTGTTATCAAGGGGATGTTTAGATGCTTCGAGTTTATATTAGAAAACTATATTGAGATCTTAATATATATGAATATTCATAAAAAATCTCAAATTTTTTTAATAAATAGAGTAATTGGTTTCTCGTAAAATAAAACTCTCTCTAGATACTAAAAGTTAATGTAACTATAGAATTGATGTACCTAGGGGTAAAACCCAAAAACACCACATTAAGCAAGACTAACGTTTTAATTGCATAAAAAAACAATCATTACTATTCAAATGGTTGGACACTCTTGAAGTATCTTATTTTAAGTTCACAGTATCAAAATGGATCATTATTATATGAACAAATATGGCTAATAAGATTAAATGTTTGTAAATAGATATTGGATTACATATATTAATGCCTAGAAATTTATAATTTAATAAAATAAATGTGATTTATTAACTAAACATTTTATTTTATTTTATTCTCACTTATATGTTTAATATTTCAGAAATAAACATCCATATTTTTCCCCTTATGTATTCCAATAAAGGATAATCCTTATGAAATATATAGAAAATGTGAGTTCATGTTAAAGGAAGACACGTTCTTGGGAAATATGATAACATGTAATGGGATTATACATGGAAACTTCAATTATATAATCGATTCATGGATATACATGTCCATATTATGAGATAAAAATCCATTTTTTCTTAGATTAGCAGGGTAATATCATAGAATTTGTAAAATCCCTATTCATTATCAAACCATATAACTAAAGTCATAAGGAGGAGTGTGTAGATTGATTACAATAAAGAATAATAAAATAGATTTAAGGGTTTGGATAGATTATTATCTCCCAACTATTTATACTACCTAGAAGATGGAAACATTTCATGGTGTGAAGTGATTATTTAAAAAATAGGTTGGGTTGTTCCCTATTATATAATTAAAAAGTAATAAAATATACCTCATTGAAAAAGAATGTTTATAAATAGAACTACCTAGTGCATGAAATATATATTCCATTAGGGACATTCACATAAAAATTATGATTCACTATATATTAGGGGAGAATTTTGAAATATATAATAATCATATGAGCCAAAATTATATATTAACATAAAATAATAAAATATTCCCTGAGAAGATGGTTAGAGATGATCATGGATTATTACTACTCAATACACTGCCATTATGGAAATGAAAAACATTTTGGACGATTTTTTATGTATAATCGATATGAAATTTTTTTCATATATGAGAATTTAGAAGGATCCAATCATCTTAAACTCGAAAAGGATTGATATGAGAATCATAATTGAAGGAATTCTATGAATAATTTCCAAATTGATTTCTGAAACATCCATGAAATTGATGTTAAAGGATTGATAAAATGATTATGGGTAAATTACGAAGATGGTGGAATATATAAGATAAGGTAAATCATATTAGATTATTATTAATCGATAAGGAGTTGTAAGACTTGGTTCACGACTATGTTTACTATCAAATCCTGAATTATAGAATATTTTGTTGGGTGATACACAAATATCATCATTCTCCATACATCGATGGAGTACAACAATGTAAGTATATATCTAATATAATTATTGGTAAAAAAATATAAATAATGGGTTAAAAAATATACATCAAGGTGTATTTTATCTCAAAAATTTGAGGTTAAAATAAAAAAATAAAATGGTATGGTTAAACCATTACACACAACTATATCAAAATGTGAAAATATAACCATAAAAATTGAAAATGATCTTCTAAATGAATCATGTAGAAATAATTTTATATCGTTTGTTGATAATATTATTACAAACACAACTCAATTTATTTAAATTCAATAAAAATTATCAATTGATAAAATTATAAATAAATTAATCAGAAAACTACTGAGGCTTATTGTAAACCTGGTAGAAATTATAGATGATCAATATCCAGCATATCACTCAATGTTATAGAATAATATCATACATGTTATAAATATTGATTTTAACATTAGTATGTATTATCACTCTCAGTATAGTAGAAATATATGTTTAGTATGCATACACATGATTACATGATCATATCGTTATTAATGGGATTCAAAGAGGGATAAGATAAACATATTCCAATGGTCAAGTTCTCATGAAATAATATATTCCACTCAAGTATCCAAATGGATCCATATGAATACCTTTATGGGAATATTTTAAGAACACCTTAATGTTGGGATGATTTTTGTAAACACTATGTTATGGTTCATTAAATGGTTGAGGAAATGGTTAATACAATTAACTAGAACAATGAGGCTACTCAAAGTCAATGGATGATCTATGATAGAAATTTTCCTTGAGAGATTGATATTATGGTTGGATAAAAGTTATTCCTATGCATATATCCATACAATAATGTTATGAGATTTTGGATGAAGGGAATGCATAGCCTCTTACACATCCACCCCTATCATATCCTTGATCACATTAGTGAGGTATACTATTGACTAGAATTTCTAAAATAGCTATCTAAGATTAAAAAAAGATTACCATGTATCCGTCTTGAGGAAGTAAATTAGAAAACCCTAACATGTGATGAATCCATATTTGGTACCATTAAAGAATAATCATTTATGTGAAGATATTGGGGTGAATATATTAGAAAATTGAGGCAATGTTATACAAAATTAGAAAATTCACCTTTTGAATATTCTATGTAGAAATCACAAGATTGAATAAATTGTTTGGGAATTGTAGGATGTAATGAAATAAAATTACCCTCATCTTTTTTAGTGTGTGAAATGAAAATTTCTATGGTGAAATTTATAAAAGGAAGAATATTGTAAAAACCCAAAATATATTTAATAATAAACATGTTGTGTTTAAAATAAATTCAATATTATATATTAAGGTTGTTGAAAATTTTTCACTAACTAGGACATGATTCTATCCAACAAAACAATGGTCGTGGCCTTGGTAATGACCCAAATGTCATTCTCAATTCTTATATGTCAGAAACTAGTTCTCTAGAACTAGAGACACCATTTGTAATTATTTCACTAATTAGAACCAACAATAAACAATAAAAAACAATAACACAAACTAATAATAATACAAGACATATAATAATCAAACATCCATTACATAAGATAAAAGTATGACACTAAAATTAGTATTTGAAAAATTACATTTTAAAAAAAAAATTGAATAAACAAAATGTGGCGGGATACACACATGACCATTAAGAATACATGCAATATAGGGGTCAACTCTAGTTTCCACCACCACCAACACCTATCCAAAAGATGAATCCACCAGCACATCATACCACCATCACAACATAGGTATATTTTACCACACCTATGAATACAATAAAATGTTCTACATATGTAGGCTATAAGATAATGTCCCCAATAGTTTACCAAAAAAAACATATTCGATGAAATTAAATTTTAATAAAAATTAAATTAAGAATTTTTATAAAACGAAATGAAAAATTTTATTTAAACTTGCTCATAAAATAAAAAGTAAATGAATATAAAACAACAAGATTAATGGAAAACATAAAATTATAACCATGGGGAGTCACTATGGGATTAAGGATAGTGGGGTCCTAGGATCCATATACTCTTGGTGAACGCATCTTCTCGACACATATTTCCTACTTGAGCCATTAATCCCCTTCACATCTTTGTTTAGATAGTGTTAACATGATATTACTTTTTTGGGATGCTAGGCCTTGAGCCTACTGACTCAACTAATTTAATATACCAAACCTTCCCACCAAGGTACCCATTATTCCTTAACGTTCAATTTAATTCATTATGTCACATGTATAACTACTTCTGAAAAATCACATCCAACTATAAAAACACACATGGAAAAATCATCATGAATAATAGAATAATTATAAAACACCAATGCACACCATAAACCAAGTAAAACATAATTCTCATATCCCTAAGAATATATGAAACCCCTTAAAAACAATTTAAATCAACGAAAATATTAAAAAAAAATAAAATAATGAAACCACATAATATTTCCTTGAGAAACTCTAAAAACCAATGGAAACTATGAACGACCCCATGTAGGGACCCTATGAGATAAAGAGAATGCCATTAACTTTATGATTCATCCTAAATAAGGATATTCTATCCTATCCTGGGTTAAAACCATTGTTTAAATAAGAAAACATAATAAATAAGTGAGAAGAGACCAAGAATAATAATTAAAAGAGGATCAGAGATTCTTGGATGATGATTTACTCGTGGTTCCACTCAAATTAACCCATGATGTAGAGCCCATGGTTGAGAATGAATTAAGGATGAGGCTCTTTAATCAAGGAAGATCACATGGGGAGATAAATGGGTTATTTATTGTTAAAATAATGAAAATTTAATTTAAATATAACAAATATTATAAATGATCTATAAGGCCGCATGGTTTCACCGCATGATTATTCAAGTCATGGGCCAACCATTCATAAGATTTATCAATGACGAAAGAGGGCCAAAATATTTACCTATAGTGGGTGGATTCTTATGTTCCTAGCCATATACCTATGATATATCATCTTTCGTAGTCCCTGGGTTAGTCCTATAGGGATGCATGAATATACATTAGGTCATGCATCTTAGAATACACCACATATTAGGTAAAACGATTTATATTATTCTATAGAATGATTTTACCTAACCATGAACCTCCTACTACCCGAACTAAAAAATATAATTTTTATCAAAATCTAGATTTCCATCAAAACAAAAAATATAGGACCAAAAATTAAAGATAAAATTTCATATAATAACATAATATATGTGATAATTCTACCCACCATGTAACGCCCTGACCCCAGCTACCCAGAGTCGGTGCATTACTTCGTAACATTGGCATGATCACAAAAGATCAAGTCTCGAAAGACCGATTAGTTTAGTAGCCTTGGAAACACTAGATACATTCATAAGTCTTTCATTACATCAAAAAGTAAACAAACTATAATAACATGGTCTTCATAGTCCACAATCATATCCCTTTCTGACTACCCCTACAGGTCATTCATAAAATACTTCTTCACATCCTGGAAAAATATTAAAACATTGAAAGGGGTGAGCTCAGATGCTCAGTAAGGTTAACAATATAGCGGAAGCTTTCATAAATAAACATTAACATTTAAGGCAATGTATAACTAAATCAAAAGACTTTTAAACATGAACTTCAACATAATATGGCAAAAGTAAAATGAGATAATTCCATTCACTTATTCACATGGATATTCTATTGGTCGAATAATCAC
The DNA here is from genome assembly GCA_963277665.1 of Viscum album. Taxonomy (NCBI): domain Eukaryota; kingdom Viridiplantae; phylum Streptophyta; class Magnoliopsida; order Santalales; family Viscaceae; genus Viscum; species Viscum album. Next base: position 2,095,756,892 of record OY728152.1, read on the forward strand.
ATGCAATATCAATAACCACTTTCATAATGATGGAATGCATAATGCCAGACTATCATAACCACGTAGCCAAGGCCTCGTGCCAAGACCACAAATAAGATTTTGTCAAGGCCTCGTGCCAAGACACTAGTTTGTCTCATGAGACCTGCCGATGCATCGAGGAGCTATAGCGGGCTCCACCCGTCACTTATTAAGTCCAATGCATTCCTCATATGAATAGGTTTAAACATTTCATAAACCATAACATAATCATATCACATAAAACATTCATAAAGGAAACATAACATTTCCACATTACAATCACATGATATAGATACAACATATTGATATAATAAAAATGATTTCAAAACCATTTTCAATACCAAAATAAAAGAAAGTTAAAACTTTGTATTTATTTTTCATTAAAAAAAATGATGGCTTGTAGAGGAAGCCGAATCTCAAATAATAGTCACGGCGGCGGAGAAGTCGTTGTCACCGCATAAGTACGGAAAGAAAAACATTCCCTTTTGTCATTTATCAAAACACTTCGTATAAAAAGATTCCTTTTGTACAAACGTAAAAGGCAAAGGGGTTTATACACCGTATAAATGAAAATTGTGTATAAAACCAAATATGCCTCAATGAAAGGAGATTGAGACGAAGTACTTTAAAAGATAATTTTTAAATAAAATATATCTATTATGTGTATTCACTATAGGTACACATAAAGAATGTAAAAATACAAGATAGGACATAATAATATCATGACATAATTTGAAAGTAGGAGATTAACCCAAAGAATGGAAGTTGGGTTAAGAAGTTCCCTTACCTTGTGTCCGACTTGACTCAACCGTTATTTAACCTCCTGAATAATAAACTAGAGTTACTATCTACCTTATTAAGAACCATTTTAAATTTCATTATCAATTTTATATCACTTATTACACTGTTATGAACATTATGTAATTATTTAAGTTAATAACGGTCGTTTTGTCGATCTTTGGTAACTTGAGTCAACAATAAACTTCTTATAATTACAGGTTGTTCATGTGGTAGAATATCCATTATATCCAGAATTATATTCATGATTTAGATGTCATATATATCTTATATATCCAGTATATACATTCATTTATAATATTATGTAACATTTAGAGGTAAGAAATGAAATGCACCGTTCATGGAGACGGTAAGCCGTACGTACGCATGAACGCTACTTTCATTTCAATTTCATATTTAATGGGACTAAATCATAATGATATAAATGTATAATATAATTCCAGTATAATATAGTGTATAATACCATTTACTTCATCCTTTATATATCCCATATATGGCATTAACGATTCAAATCACTTTGAGGGGGCGGTAGTCCGCACTTCCTAAAATGAAATTATCGCGTTTTACCCATAATGGAAATCATAAAGTATGCTATAAATGAGAAATACAGAAGCATAAGTAAAAAATAAACATATTATATATCATATATAAAAATAGTGACATCTTAATGGCCACCTTTGAAGGTGTTATATGAGTGTTGAACAATCATCGTTTCGTGAGGAAGAAATTCGCCATCCACAGAAACCGTATGTTCTTTAACCATTAGATGTAGTTGTGTGTAAGTGTAGCTCGAATCCTTCTTATAACAACATACTAGTATATTTAGGATACTGTTGTTGTTACAAAATAAATGAATAAAAAGATTTTAGGGGGTTGGAGAAGAAAAATAAAACAAAACAACATTAGAGAAGACATGACCCCAAAATCGGGTAACTCTTTTTGATTTGAGCCAAAGGCTTCCTTGGGAAGAGTTCTGCCCAAAGTGAGGCATCTATGAGTAATGGAGGAATGTTGGGAGAGTATTTGGGCAGAGGTTGGCCGAGCCAAATGGCTTGAAAGTGTAAATGAGGTGGGAGAGGTGGGGGCCTTTTATAAGTGGAGAGGAGGGGCACTTTTGGAAATATTGAAATGTTACATTATTTCACAATTATTTTCGGATTCTAAAGGTCCCACACTTATATAATTATAGGCTAAGGTGATAATGTTTCGAAATATCTTCATCCAATAGGATTTGGACAAGTGTAAGCCTTGGATTTTCCATTATCTTCTCATTTTATTTAAATCGTTAAATAATGAGGTCATCACTGTATCATCATGATGTCATACATAATTTAATTTATTTAATGTCTAAAAATTATAAAAAAAATACTATGATGTAGGAAATATTTTTAGATTTCTAATGAATATTTATAATCAAAATTTGGACTTGTGTAACCCCACTTAAAAACTGTTTTAGTAAAACAACTCATGTTTGTGTCAATTTATTTTTAACATTAAATAAATATATATTAATGTCATTTTCCAACTAAAGTGGCTCCATGGGGTCCCCAAGTTGACCCATGGGTTGTCTTGGTCGGCCATGACTCATCCAATAGGAGTAGGACAAGTTTCATGCTCATCTCATATTATAAAAACATTATTTGTACCTCAAACTACACTAATTACCTCTAATCGCGATTGAGAACTTAAAAGTTACTATTCACCAAAAAATTATTTTAATCTCATTGAACCACATTTTATTTCTTAATGACAACCATGTATGTCGGATTTTTGAAAATCAAATCACAGAAGTGGTAATATTTCATTTAAACGAAAAATCAGTTATTTAACTACCACTTAGTGGTTTCACTATTCATCAAAAATTGAAGTTTTTCAGAATAAGGCCAAAATTTCACCCTAAGATATAATTGATATTCCGAATTCAAAAATGATGTATATTTTACAAAATTCCAAACATATAAGTTGCATTAATTAATTTTATAATAAATTCCTGCTGTTACGACAAATAGCGTGTTTTTAAGAAACAATTTATATCAAAAGATTGGCAATTGTTTATGTCCAATTTCAATGTCAAATTAATTCTAATGACCACCATTGGATAAAATGATAAAAATATATTCCAATTATAATTTAAAACCACAAAATAGTATAATTTATCACTTTTAATTATTTTTATTAAAAAAGTTGTTTTAAGTATTATTCACTATTCATAAAAATTTGGAAGTTCTCGGAAAATTACAAAAAATTCAACATAGGCTAATTTCAATATTAGGAATACAAAAATGAAGTCCATTTTGAAATATAAAATTTCTATAAATTTAAAAGGTGGTTATTACTATTCATAACGGCTACTTTGATTAGTTTCGGTGTGTTAGAACTCGAACTTGCGTACAATGCAAGCTGTTGCATTGTTGAATGAGAAGCGTATCGTGGAAGCTCGGGGTGTTACATTCTCCCATCCTTCAATAAATTGCGTCCTCGCAATTTGAAATTTTTCTTTGATAATAAAAGGTTGAAAATAGAAAATACCTTTGTGGAAAACCTACATCGGAAATAAGGTTAATAAATATATAACATTAAAAGAAAGCAGGATAAGTACAAAGGTCACCCGATATATCCCATTCTAGGATTATATGAAAATATGGATATGGAGGAGAAACAAACCATCAAGGTATGATGGAGAGTTATAGAAAATAGGATTAGGAGAATGTTTAACCACAAGAAAATCACAAACTTGTGATTGGTTAAACGGTCATTGAATCCCCAGTTGGAAAAGTTAACCGACAACATTTTTGTTTTAAGTTACCTTTTATAATGTTGAAGAATTTATTTAGAAGATTTACTAAGAACGTAAGGGAATATACATACTTGTTATGTATACTTTCATTCGTTAATAAATTTTTACCACAAACCCAACTTTTACTCCAAATGGTAACGGAACTCAAAAATATTCTATTTATCCTAATTGTATAAGGTTCAAAATGTTAACACATACCATTTAGATTAGTAAAACTATTTTGTAATAACCAGGGACTTCCTGTAGGCTAGTGGTAGGAAATAAAGGCTTGTCGCACTACGGTTGTGGGTTCGATTCCTCCAGCTTTGTCCGACGCGACAGGTTATTCCCCACCCTGCAGGTTGTCCTTTTTCCTAAAACTATAGTATTATAATATTCCAAAAATAATCTTCAGAAATTCTTTAACCTTAAACAATACTATCCATGGTTCAACTTAATCCATTCCAACCTTAATAGTTATCCAAAATACTTCTGTCCAACTCACAGTCCAAATTTTACAAGGAAGATAAACATAATGAAGATCCTTTTTCCCATGTAATAACATGTGAACACCTTCATCATGTATTCTTTTTAAACATACTAAATTACTATGATCCCTTATTCCTTATAGAATACTAGATATACTCCTTCTATCCGAAAATGTATACAAAACATCAATCAGTTTCAAGGAAGTTAAGTATATCCAATATAATTTATCCAAATCAATCACGTCTTATTCCAAAATCACAATCTCAGTATCAGAACCATATTATGGTCTATCTTTCTCTCAACCATATATTTTCCAAAAATTTAACCTACTGTGGAGTCACTTTTCTTGGTTCCACACAATCTCAAGTCCTTGATGATATAGTACTGCAGTACAATCCTTATATACTCCATAATTATTATAACCAGTACATCATTGATACAACACTCAAATTACAAAATTATTTAATAACAACATAAGAACTCTAATCACTACTCCTCATCTGTGGTAGTATCATAACTTGATTATTATCCAATAACATCATTTGGGGCATACTCTGATGATTTGGACATTGGTTTGCGTAGTGTCCCCAATCCTTGCAGAAGAAGCATTGTACATTTGAAACCATTTTCTTACCCTTGCAGTCACGCACTTTGTGTCCTTTTTCTCTACACTTATAACAAACTCCCATTCCCTTTAGGCAAGTTCCATGATGTTTCTTCCCACAATTACCACATATTGGAAAATTCTTCTTTCCCCTCATCCCTTTATCCATCATTCTCTCTTCCATCCCTTTCGTCTCTTGCTTCGCTTCAAAGCCATAGGACTCAGAGAATTCTTTACTTATCTTATTAACACATGATACTATTTCTTCATATGTTGAGAACACATGGGAGACTATTTCCCTTCGAAATGTTGGATTAATACCGTGAAAGATACGATCCTTCTTACTCTTTGGATCATACGTACTGCTGGAGTTCACATTCCTTCTACTGGGCTCCATTTCTATACAATGGCATAAACTAGATTAGTTTATGAATCAAAATACATAATTCCATACTTATAAAATACTTAACATAAATTGGACTATTTATGGATATAATCCATAATCATAAAAAGAAATGTTTTCTTTGAGAAAGTATATACTCATAACCCTTCATAGTGGTTTGTAAATAAAATGAGAATTATCCTAAGCATATCCCCCGGGAGTGTCGTAACCAAGAGTGCAGCAAAGCCCGTTGTCGTGCACCAGTTCCCGTTCGAGTCTAGCTCAAAGCGGTGTTTTCGGGTTTTACCCCTAGGTACACTTGTGCCAGAGCCGCCTCTACCTGCTCGTATCCAGACAGGGATGTATTGCTCGAAAAACTCATAACATCTCTATAATACCAAAATTCTAGGAAGTTCATCTATACTAATCCTCAAAGTCTATCTTTGGGCTATGTGCTCTAATCAGAGTTTATCTAAATCTAGCTTCCAAGGTTAGTACTAAACTGCCTATGATACCAACTGTAATGCCCCGACCCCAGCTACCCAGAGTCGGTGCATTACTTCATAACATTGGCATGATCACAAAAGATCAAGTCTCGAAAGACCGATTAGTTTAGTAGCCTTGGAAACACTAGATACATTCATAAGTCTTTCATTACATCAAAAAGTAAACAAACTACAATAACATGGTCTTCATAGTCCACAATCATATCCCTTTCTGACTACCCCTGCAGGTCATTCATAAAATACTTCTTCACATCCTGGAAAAATATTAAAACATTGAATGGGGTGAGCTCAGATGCTCAGTAAGGTTAACAATATAGCGGAAGCTTTCATAAATAAACATTAACATTTAAGGAAATGTATAACTGAATCACAAGCCTTTTAAACATGAACTTCAACATAATATGGCAAAAGTAAAATGAGATAATTCCATTCACTTATTCACATGGATATTCTACTGGTCGAATAATCACATGAAATATCAATAACCACTTTCATAATGATGGAATGTATAATGCCAGACTATCATAACCACGTAGCCAATGCCTCGTGCCAAGACCACAAATAAGATTTTGTCAAGGCCTTGTGCCAAGACACTAGTTTGTCTCATGAGACCTGCCGATGCATCGAGGAGCTATCGCGGGCTCCACCCGTCACTTATTAAGTCCAATGCATTCCTCATATGAATAGGTTTAAACATATCATTAACCATAACATAATCATATCACATAAAACATGCATAAAGGAAACATAACATTTCCACATTTCAATCACAATATATAAATACAACATATTGATATTATAAAAATGATTTCAAAACCATTTTCAATACCAAAATAAAAGAAAGTTAAAACTTTGTATTTATTTTTCATTAAAAAAATGATTGCTTGTAGAGGAAGCCGATTCTCAAATAATAGTCACGGCGGCGGAGAAGTCGTTGTCGCCGCATAAGTACGGAAAGAAAAACATTCCCTTTTGTCGTTTAGCAAAACGCTTCGTATAAAAAGATTCCTTTTGTACAAACGTAAAAGTCAAAGGGGTTTATACACCGTATAAATGAAAATTGTGTATAAAACCAAATATGCCTCAATGAAAGGAGATTGAGACGAAGTACATTAAAAGATAATTTTTAAATAAAATATATCTATTATGTGTATTAACTATAGTTACACATAAATAATGTAAAAATACAAGATAGGACATAATAATATCATGACATAATTTGAAAGTAGGAGATTAACCCAAAGAATGGAAGTTGGGTTAAGAAGTTCTCTTACCTTGTGTCCGACTTGACTCAACCATTCTTTAACCTCCTGAATAATAAACTAGAGTTAATATCTACCTTATTAAGAACCATTTTAAATTTCATTATCAATTTTATATCACTTATTACACTGTTATGAACATTATGTAATTATTTAAGTTAATAACGGTCGTTTTGTCGATCTTTGGTAACTTGAGTCAACAATAAACTTCTTATAATTACAGGTTGTTCATGTGGTAGAATATCCATTATATCCAGAATTATATTCATGATTTAGATGTCATATATATCTTATATATCTAGTATATATATTCATTTATAATATTACGTAACATTTAGAGGTAAGAAATGAAATGCACCGTTCATGGAGACGGTAAGCCGTACGTACGCATGAATGCTACTTTCATTTCAATTTCATATTTAATGGAACAAAATCATAATGATATAAATGTATAATATAATTCCAGTATAATATAGTGTATAATACCATTTACTTAATCCTTTATATATCCCACATATGGCATTAACGATTCAAATCACTTTGAGGGGGCGGTAGTCCGCACTTCCTAAAATGAAATTATCGCGTTTTACTCATAATGGAAATCATAAAGTATGCCATAAATGAGAAATACAGAAGCATAAGTAAAACATAAACATATTATATATCATATATAAAAATAGTGACATCTTAATGGCCACCTTTGAAGGTGTTATATGAGTGTTGAACAATCATCGTTTCGTGAGGCAGAAATTCGCCATCCACAGAAACCGTATGTTCTTTAACCATTAGATGTAGTTGTGTGTAAGTGTAGCTCGAATCCTTCTTATAAAAACATACTAGTATATTTAGGATACTGGTGTTGTTACAAAAGAAATGAATAAAAAGAGTTTAGGGGGTTGGAGAAGAAAAATAAAACAAAACAACATTAGAGAAGACATTACCTCAAAATCGGGTAACTCTTTTTGATTTGAGCCAAAGGCTTCCTTGGGAAGAGTTCTGCCCAAAGTGAGGCTTCTATGAGTAAGGGAGGAATGTTGGGAGAGTATTTGGGCAGAGGTTGGCCGAGCCAAATGGCTTGAAAGTGTAAATGAGGTGGGAGAGGTGGGGGCCTTTTATAAGTGGAGAGGAGGGGCACTTTTGGAAAGATTGAAATGTTACATTATTTCACAATGCTTTTCGGATTCTAAAGGTCCCACACTTATATACGTAGAGGCTAAGGTGATAAGGTTTCGAAATATCTTCATCCAATAGGCTTTGGACAAGTGTAAGCCTTGGATTTTTCCTTATCATCTCATTTTATTTAAATCGTTAAATAATGAGGTCATCACTGCATCATCATGATGTCATAAATAATTTAATTTATTTAATGTCTAAAAATTATAAAAAAAATACTATGATGTAGGAAATATTTTTATCTTTCTAATGAATATTTATAATCAAAATTTGGACTTGTGTAACCCCACTTAAAAACTGTTTTAGTAAAACAACTCATGTTTGTGTCAATTTAATTTTAACATTAAATAAATATATATTAATGTCATTTTCCAACTAAAGTGGCTCCATGGGGTCCCCAAGTTGACCCATGGGTTGTCTTGGTCGGCCATGACTCATCCAATAGGAGTAGGACAAGTGTCATGCTCATCTCATATTATAAAAACATTATTTGTACCTTAAACTGCACTAATTACCTCTAATCGCGATTAAGAACTTAAAAGTTACTATTCACCAAAAAATTATTTTAATCTCATTGAACCACATTTTATTTCTTAATGACAACCATGTATGTCGGATTTTTGAAAATCAAATCACAGAAGTGGTAATATTTCATTTAAACGAAAAATCAGTTATTTAACTACCACTTAGTGGTTTCACTATTCATCAAAAATTGAAGTTTTTCAGAATAAGGCCAAAATTTCACCCTAAGATATAATTGATATTCCGAATTCAAAAATGATGTCTATTTTACAAAATTCCAAACATATAAGTTGCATTAATTAATTTTATAATAAATTCCCGCTGTTACGACAAATAGCGTGTTTTTAAGAAACAATTTATATCAAAAGATTGGCAATTGTTTATGTCCAATTTCAATGTCAAATTAATTCTAATGACCACCATTGGATAAAATGATAAAAATATATTCCAATTATACTTTAAAACCACTAAATAGTTTAATTTATCACTATTAATTATTTTTATTAAAAAAGTTGTTTTATGTATTTTTCACTATTCATAAAAATTTGGAAGTTCTCGGAAAATTAAAAAAAATTCAACATAGGCTAATTTCAATATTAGGAATACAAAAATGAAGTCCATTTTGAAATATAAAATTTCTATAAATTTAAAAGGTGGTTATTACTATTCATAACGGCTACTTTGATTAGTTGTGGTGTGTTAGAACTCGAACTTGCGTACAATGCAAGCTAATGCATTATTGAATGAGAAGCGTATCGTGGAAGCTCGGGGTGTTACACACCATGAAAAAGTTTCTCCAATTTAAATTCAACTGATATCTGATTAGAAAATATATTTTGATATATATCTTACATCCAAAGTTTTCACTCCCATGTCTCATACATTTCATTCCCATGGTTCCAATGTTCTTAAACTGAAATGATTGATTTCCATCAATTCACATTCACTTGAGGGTCCAAAATCCACAATAGTTTCATGAAAAAATAAAAATTAACATCCATTTCCATGTATCCCCAATTTAGAAGTGAGATTTCTCTATATTATATTTCAATTACAAGACATTGAATACATATTGGAAACTTTTTTACATTGATGGTATTGATAAATGGTATGAGACCTTTCCTAGTATATTTTAAATCTTGAAACTAATAACATACATTTGTGTTATGTTCTCATGCATACCCATAAGTCTATGATGCAGGAAAGTTTCAACCTTTAGAAACACATTGTCACCCATGAAGAACTAAATGTCTGAACTCTATTGATCATCATATTATCTATGGATAGTCTATTCCATTGAAACCACTTATTGATGAATAAAACCCCATCATGTGAATCTTTTAAAATTATAAATACTAACACGGGAGCCTCTTCCACATCCATCCACTATAAAGTCAACTGACATTATCGACCATATATCATATCAAAGGGATACATTCTTATCGACGATTTGTAAATATTATTATATACATATTCCACCATTCATAATTTGTACGCCATGTGAATCCATAATTATATCAAAACTTCAATGAAGATTCTACCAGAGCATGGTTTTCCAAATCCATTTGACCATCCATTTAATGATTATATGTCCTACTGTGTCTAACCAGTGTCCCCACTACACTATAAATCCCTTCCAAAAAATTGACAGGAAAAATATATGTCCATGTATGAAATAGTAGAAAATGAAAGACTATAAAACCTTAGTATATCAAAATCATATATTCATCCCAACTGATCTTCCTTGGGTGAATCCATAATATGATTTGGTAAGAAGGTTAATAACTACCTATGTTGTGTACATTCCTTGTGTTTTGTGACGAAACCTAATAGTAAAATCAATTTGACCTCATCTTATATCCAGGAATGAATGGGGAGTTAGTGAAGAAAACTGGAATGCCTCTTATCCCATTGACACATATAACATTGGTATTCCCATTAATCTATATAACACCACATTCCAAGCTATTATAACTAGAAAATCACATAATATAACATATATTTTTTCTGGGATGAAGAGATGATTATTTTTGCTAGCTATCATGAAACACCAACTTCTACATTGAAAACATCATTGTTGAATGAAAACTAAAAAATATAATCCCTTGTATGAAAATGACAATTCAATATGAACCTATTGGTAATTTAGAAGCTACATGAATCACAAAAAAATCCCATGAGTAGGTTTTTCCTCCAAGATCAGCTCCAGTATGGATTATTTCATCTGGATACTATCCATGAATATCCCGCTACTATGATCGTCGATAACTAGGTTCATATAGGGGAGAATCCCCAAAAAAGTTCTCTCATCACTGGACTATTTTACTACTTGATGTGGAACCTTCCTACTTTTGGAATCTTGTAAAACATTTTATTTTCTTATGGTGTAGATGATATCAAAATTGAACCCCTAATGAAACTCAACCCATTGATGTTTAATTATATTCAATCCATTCTGAGATTAATGTTATTCCAAGATCATACAATCTGGGTAAAAAATAAACATATCCTTCAAAAGGTAACAACATTAGTCTTTAAAGAACATATAATTGTTGAAAATTCCATGAAATGGGTTGGGTATTTTTTCATGCGTTTAGAGTTGCTGAGAGAAATAGACCCCCACATAGTTTCCCTACATCAACATGCACCCTGATCTGTGCATGGAAAATTAGAAAATCCCACATATCCCATTTAAAACTATTTCATTATCAAAATAGAGTCTATGTTCAGACAAAAGATAAGATCCTAAAAATATTCTTAATAATTTGGTCTCAATTTTTACATTACCCCTTTTCTAAGTGAGTGAGGTAATGGGAAGGTTATGAAGAGATAGATCATGGAAAAATGTCTTATAGATCCCTTTTCAGGCCCAAGAAATTTCTGATCTCAAAGGAGTTTCTCAAATGCTTCCATGACATCACCACTCTGATTTTATTGGGGTCCAATATAACTCCATTCTTTGAAATTACGTGGCCTATAATCTTTACCTCACTAAATTAAAATGTACACTTGGAGAGAATATGTTAAGTTGATTATTTCAAGGACTACTAAGCTTGATCATCATGTCTTTATCATTATCTTCCTTAGTTCCAGAGTATACCAGGCCATCATCCACAAACACAATGATAAAAAGCAAATGTATATATAGAACAACTAATTCACAACATCCATGAAACCGACTTGAGCATTTTGAAACCATAGTGGCATTTGTAAATACTCAAAATGGTTTTAACTTCCTCAAAAATGTTATCAGGGGTATTTTGGCCTCTCAAAAACTAACCAGATCATGCCTAGAGAATATGTCGATCATAGGGAAGATATTATCCCCCTAGATCCAAAAAAGAGGTAATAAATACGGGTAAAGGGTTATTTTTTCTATATTGATAAATTATTCAAATTCATGTAATCGATTAATAAATAGGGATATCCATCATACTTTTTATAAAACATATACTTAAGGGCCATGGTGGGATGTTTGGGAGAATGGATCATTTGAATTTCAAATATTCCATGTGTATGTTTAATTCTCATAAATATTGTGGTTCATACGGTGCGAGGTATGATATTCAAATCGTGTTACTGGTGGAAAATCGACAATAAAATCCATTTCATTGTCCATAAGAAACCCTAATAAATCATTTGAAAAAACATATATAAACCCATAAACAAGAGGAGGAAACTCATCATTGGAACCAATAAAATAATCCTCAAGAATGACTGGATTGATTTGGAAAATGAAATCACACTCCATTGTAATTGGAGGACCAGCTCTCGCAAACCGAGGATCCCATTTACATGGGAAAACAAAATAACTCCCATTGGGGACCACAACTCTCACCCACCGATGATGAAAATTGATGTGGGACTAGAAATGAGCCATCCAATCCATTTAGAGGATGGATAAAAATATATCCATGTCTAGAACCAGATGGTCCCACTCTAAATGAACTCCCAACATGGTGAGAGTGCATATCAGACATCTCAAAATCTATTCTCTTTTCTCTCAAAGGGTTATTACCAACTAAATGTCATTCAAGGTATTCTCCATAGTAAACTAGCTACATGAGTCTAGAATAAATAAAAATATTAGATGAACAAATGTCGAAAAGATAATGGTTGTGGATGGAACTATATTAACATTATGTAAACCTATCGCACCTCCTATATATTATGATTCTAGTGTCATGTCTCTAGCTTAATGGTTCTCTATCTCCGGAAAAGCTTGTATTGGGTATGTTACTATCAGATCTTCCATAAGAAGACTCTACCCATAATAGGATCCGAATTTTACATTACACCTAGATAATCAAGAACCCATATGAAATGATCTTTTAATTACTTATGAGATGATAAACCTACAAAAATTATAGGAGGAATTACACTCTTCTAAAACATCTACATGTGAAAATATTTCACACACTAATAATAAAATATACATAGAAATAGACACAATAACTACAATTTCCCTCGCCTACCACATTGGTAGCATACAATGACCCACCATTATTGGATGCAGATGATGGAGATTAGGATTGGTGGCCTGATGTACCATCTCCCTTCTTCACCAACTTATCCCAATTCCTTTTGTTCATAGACGATCCACAAATAATTTGGACCACTACTATAGTAACCCATGGAATACCAACATACATATTTGGTAAATTACCACCGTGAATATTTTATACACTACCTTAAAATACATTTTTAATTTAATCATGAAGAACTACGATCAAATATCTATCAAAAATCCCATTCAAAAGATGTGGGACTTTTACTGTTCATTAGAAACGACCTGAGGTGAGATGTGGATGAACTCAAAAAAATAGTTCATTTAATCCAACACTGATTGATCCCCCTGATAAAAACACAAAAAATCATTAGTCTTAGGAAGGATCAAAATCTTAGGGAATAACTAATCATTGAATAAAACATTGAAATCCTTCCAAACCATTTCATCATGTTTCTCAAATTACACCACTAAATCTCATGACCATCAACTTGTCCCTTTAAACATAAATGAATCACACATCAATTTAACATCTTATGAAGTATCAAGAAACCAAAAAGTCATTCGCATCATTTCAATATAATCCTTATATTACTGGGGGTCTATAAAACTCTGTATGTAAGGAGGCTTATTTATAATAAAATCTTCTTCCTTTTCCATTTTCCATTTCCCATTATTTGTTATAGATTGTTAGCAAAATCATGAACACATACCTATCCCTAATCAAATGATCATACATCCTGAACAACCATATCAATGAATATATGTCTAGATAGTGAGGGATAACTATCTCCTGTGTCTTAAAACAGTTTCAAAGGATGTCTCTAGGGAAGATGAAAATACATTAATTGATAATATTAATGAAAAATAAATACAACGCATATAAAAAAATTAATATAAAAAATTAAAACGCATCCACTAAATAATGATGAAAACAAATAAAACATAATAAAAATCGAAACCATTAAACCCCCACTTAGTGTCCATGCCCTGGATATAGAATTTACAAAACACATTGAGGTGATGTTATGGAAAATCCTAAACACCCCATGGTGACCTATGATGAGTCACAAGGTTTGTTGGCTAGACACCCCACTCACAGTGAGGACCTCAAACCCAACTATCCAATTCTTGGTCTATGTAGATGCTCATAAATAAAATGACCCAGAGAAACGGAAAATAGTTGTGATTCAACGTTTTCATGAACTAGGCTACGATACCATCCAACCAGTCACCCAACCAATCTATTGGCATTGCCCAAAGGACATTCATAATCCTCATGGACTAGAAATATTTAAATGGAATCAATTGATTTAATTTTTAGTGGTTTATAAATTGAGAATAAGTCATAAAAATGAAATATAATAGACTAAAACTATGAAAAATCCATGATATATCATCACCCAATATCTGCAACAAAATATCAATATAAATTAATATAACAATAGTTTATTATTTTACATTTTCAACCAAAACTGTAATAAGAGAAGTTGTTTAGAAACCAATAATGTCACATGAATGATTTAATTTAAAGGTATATATCCTCTAATTTCCATTATTTCTTTTTTCTGGTGGATTCCCATGCATATTTTGAGGAAAGGGAGAGTTTTCATGAAATGGGCCAAACTGTGAGCCCATTTCCATGATTAAAAATAATTTTATTCTTTTATAACTCATTAATTTTTAATAAAATTTCAATCCTTCAACTTAAAAAATGGCCTACCCTAACATATTGACACAAAAATATCAATTTGGAACCTTTAGGAATACATAATCATAGAGGATTTTGGTTTTTAATTAACGTATTGGGCCTTCTCAAAAGCCCATTTTTGGTTTAAAAAAAATGTTTATTTAATATCTTATTCAAAATTTATGATTTTTTAGTGATTACTAGTCTCACCTGAGTCCACATACAACATGAAGAACCCCATTATCTTTCCCCACTCTTTTTTATCTTGAATGAATCATTAATTAGAGAGAAACTTCTTAGGCATTCTCAAATATTCTAGATTTGAAGTGATAACTTGTTTCTTTAATAACTCCTTCAATTCGAAATTTTTCCCCCATTTTAGTTCTCACATGACCTAATCAGACATATGAGAACCTAAACTTCATTTTTGGATGTTTTAAAATCCAAATACTACTGTATTTGGGGCGATTTATTCAAGTTCACTGAGGAAAGTGGGTCTCCTTCATTATTTCTCCCTTTTGATTAGTGTTATTTCTCATTTTTCATAGAGTTTAATACAGATATTATTGAATTAGATAACATCCAGAAAGTGAAGATTCAAACCTATAATATGATCTTTATATTTATGCTATATTATTTTAGTTTTAGGCTTGATCTATGTCCCTTGTGGCGTGGCGGTGGTGCAGTTGAATTTCCACACAAAGATTGAAGGGTTTTGACATTGATGGTATGTGATTCCAGGTCTAATAAATTCTAGATGAGTTAATTTTTCTGAATTGTAAATTTTAACACACATATAATCCATTATAATTTCTATGAAATCTGGTTTTGGTTACGTTTGTCGAGAAAGTCATTTTTAGATACCAATTTGGTGTTATATTGGGTGTTTTACATGTCATTTTTTTTGTTTTTCCAACATGGGTAGTTTTATAACTCATTTAATGGGTTTATAAAAAAAATTATTGAAAATTATGTTATAATGAATATTTTTGTGTCCATTTTGTTCAATGTGGAATATAAAAGTGTTTTTCTGTGTAATGCATGGTTAGATTTTGTGATATTGTTTTATTAAAATTCTAAAGGTTTTATTAAGTTCTATAAGAGGTGAAAAACATGTGTATGTACTATTTTGAGTTGTTTATGGCCTATATCAATTTTTTATGTGATAATGGATATTGTTTTAATGAGATAATGGTTGGAGCCTAATTGGGGACGTCCGTGTATCCAGGAGGGTGGATATGTACTAGTATGCTAGTGATATGGATGGATTTTGTACCAATTTCACTGAGAAAAATGGTTAACAAAAACAATAAAAAAAACTATATTGATTATTATTGGGGATTAATAGGATATGGATATGTTCTTTACTAATGGATCATGCATGAGAACATATTTTTCTATGGTTATTTTCCACTAAGGTAAGGGGTACATTGGGCCTGAGACTACCTTGTTCCTATGGGTGTTGCCGAGATTGGTGTTCATTGAATCTTGTGTATTTATCATTGGAATATGGTATGGTTCTTCAGGATAAATATGTATCATAATTTTTTTATTAAAATGTAATCATCCATGGAAAGTTAACTTTGAAAACTATTAACATTTATATGATTCATTCTTTATAATTTTTTTCCACTACCTCTTATTTATCAAAAATAGAATTATTATTATCTTGTATTGTTTACTCTATGGAATCTCATAGTGGATTCATATTGGTATTAGTCTCACACACTACTTACACCCCTTGGGTATATGTAAACACGGTCACGTTTGACATAGGTAAATGAAATGCATTGGGTGATGGAAGTTCGAGGTGTTAGTTCCCATCCATGGTGTCGCGTTTTAAAGATGACTTATGGGTGATTGTCCCTTATCGTGTGGAGTTGTTGGGGATTTTATTATTAATTTATGTATTTGGACCTATCTTACTATTTTTAGACAAAGGTATTTAGTTCTGGATTTGGTTTAAATCTTTTTTGGTATGAATTTTTTAGATTCGGTTTATTAATTGGTTTTTTTGTTTTATGATTCCATATACGGGTAAATCATTCCCAGAGAAAAATATATGATACACTAGAACTTGTGCCACCCTGTGAGGATATGTAATTCCCTTCGGGACTTTTCATGGGCCAGGTTTGGAAACATTTTTATGGAGACTAGATTCATCTCATGACAAAATGGTATTAGAGGAGGTTAATGTTTTGGGTTATCTTATTAGTTTGGGATGAGTTTTGTTAGATAGGAGCAAGAATTTTCAAGACTCAGGGTTTTGATAATGCGTATGGTTCTTGGCCAGTACCTCCAACGATAGACCTTAAGTCACCATGGGATATTAGAATTGGTTTTTTGACATCACTTCTAGGTGAGACGTGTGGGCTTCAGACTACACATGGACATTTGGTGGGGGTGGGGTAGTTGTTTCTTTAATCACTATAAGTTTTTTGGATAATTTATATTTGATGTCATTGATGATATTTTCATAATTTTTATACTTATTTTTTTTCTCATGGGACTATTTCCTTTTTGTAGAAACATGCCTCTCCAGAGAGCTCCCATGAACCCATTGGAGGAAGTCAGAGAGGTTTCTCCCTCACAGCTTGATCAGAGGAAAGTAAAGGATGTGCTTTAGGCTTTCTAAGGACTTGTACATGTCATGAATCCTATTCCAACTCCTGTTAGAGAAGATGTGACTTATCTTATAAAGGACAAGTCCAATAAGTTCTTGAAAAATAATAATCCTACCTTCTGATGTAGTATAGTACCCCATGAACCATATGTATGGTTTGAGAAGATCAAGTGCATGTGAGAGTTCTTGGATACACTTGAGGATCTAAGTGTGAAGTGTGACTCTTTTATGTTTGAGGCTTCTAGCCATAGGTGGTGGGAATCAGTACTTCAATCTAGAAAGAATGAGAAGATGCGCTTGAGAGATTTCAAGGTCGTAATCAATGAATGGTACTTCCCTGAAGTCTTAGAAAATTCTAGGTCCCAAGAGTTCAGGGATCTTGTTATGGGAGATCATTCTCTGATATAGTACACCATCCGTTTTGCTGAGTTGGTTCAGTATTCTCCAGAAATCATCTCTAATGAGAAATTGAAGGCCCAAAGGGTTGAAAAAGGCTAGAGATCAGATATATAAATCTAGTTTTTCTTATATAAGCTGATAATATATGCTAAGGTCATTGACTGGGAGTTTATGGTGGAGAATGACCAAAAAGGGAGTGATGGATTTTCTATGATAGTATCAGTAGTGGGAAGTAGCAGCTCTTCAGAGAAGAAATGTATGTGAGAGGAGTAGGGGAAGAAGGGAGTTGGTAGTTCATGCCACTCATCCAGGCTATTTTCATCTATGGATTCTGATTCAAGATCTCTCATGTTCAAAAAATGTGGGATGGTGGGGCACAACCGAATAGTCTGACCATTTTCTCCAAAGGCATGTTATCTGTAACACCCTGAGATTTTATGAAAAATATTCTTTTTAATTTCATTAATGTCTTGTGTTGTACGATACACCAAAAAGAGCTTTCAGAACACACATCCTTGACTTGCCTTTCATTACACGCAATCGCGGCCTTCCTCGATAGCTTGCGTCGTACGCAATACCAAGTTTCACAAAACAATGATATGCTATTAAAATTTTATTAAAACTAGCCGTTATGAATAGTAATAACAAATTTTTAAAATTTTTAAAATTTTATTTTTCAAAATGGACTACATTTTTGGATTCGGAATATCGAAATTAGATTAGGGTGAAATTTTGGTACTTTTCGGATAACTTTCATATTCTGATGAATAGTGAAAATTACTAAATTTTAATTAAAAACAACTTTTAAAAAAAAAAATAATTAAGAGTGATAAATTATTAATTTGAGTGGTTTTAAAGTATATTTAGAATATATTTTTACAATTTAATACAATGTTGTTCATTGTATGTAATTTCACATTTAAACCAGGCATAAACAAGTGTCAATCATTTGTTAGTTATTATCTCTTAAAAACACTCTATTTGTTTTGACGGCTGGAATTAATTTTTTAATTAGTTAATGTAGCTGATATGTTTTGAATTTGGTAAAATAAACATAATTTTTTAAATCATAATATCAAATATAGCATAGGCCTAATTTTTGGTATTTTCCTGAAAACTTTCAATTTTTGATGAATAGTGAAACCACTAAGTGGAAGTTAAAAAACTAAATTTTTCATAAAACGTAATTTTACTGCTTCTGTGAGTGGAATTTCAAAAATCCAAGAGACACGGTTAATATCAAGGACTAAGATGAGGTTCAATGAGTTGAAAATAATTTTTGGTGAATAGTAACTTTTTACTTTTTTTACCATGGTTAAAAGTAAATAGGGTAATTAAGGGTAAATGTGTTATTAATATTCCCCTAACACATGTACTAATTCTATTGGATAAATGTAATTCGACCAAAAACAACCTTAGGAATAAAATATGACCATTTAGGCCCACTTGAATTAGATTAGGACATTTATTATTAATTTATTTAAAGATGGGTTAAAATAGTTAAAATCAAAGTTTAATAAGTATATCGTTTTTAATATAGGGTTATACATAAGACAAATTCGACTATAAATATGCATTAGAAAGATACAAATATTTCCTATATAATAGTATTTTATTTGTAATTTTTAGAAATTATATAATATAATTTATTTATGACACAAATATGATGGAGTAATTATCTTATTAATGAAATATTGACATAATTGATTTTATAAATACCAAAATAAATGTAATTTGAGACTTTTTATGAATTACACTAATTTTATAGGTTAATATGACATGTTAGTATTGATTTAATTAACGTTTTTAGAACTAATAATTCTGTTATGAGTTTCACAAAAATCAATTACTAAATAGTGTCAAAATTGACATAAAATAGGTTTTAAAACAAATATTATATTATTACTTGTTATTTTATTCCTAAAAATCTAATGTTCTTTCAAATGACTTAGATAAGGTTATATATATTAATAATATACAACTTGGGGTTCTTTTGGCTTGTTATTGTATGTTTATTATCCTTATAGTTTAAGAACACAAAAAGACACGGTAAAAGTAAAATTATCTAACTTAAAGTTAAAACTAAATGATAAGGTTAAAATAGTAAACTAAACTTGTCCAAATTCTATTGGATGATTTTATTTCTACCCATCCCAACCTTAGCTCGAAATAACACAATTTGGAGCTATTAAAAACCGAATTTGACTTTATAATAAAATAATATTTTTAGTTATTCCAAAGGTGCCCCTCTCCTCCCTTATAAAAGGGCACCTCCTCCCTCTCCTACTCACACCAATTGGAGCCTTCATGCTCGGCCAAAAACTGCCCATTTCACTTCCCCACTTTCCTAGAACCATCCTAGAGGTTCTGGTCTTCTTCAAAGACCAACCCTAGTGCCCTAAGAGGAGGTTAAGAAGAGGCGCTTTAAAGAAGAGGTAATGTCCATTACCGATTCTTTCATCATTATTTCTTGTTCAACTTCTTCTTCTTTAGTTGTTTCATTATGAAGTAATATCATCATTATCACTCATATACTGATATGTTATTATAAGTATGAAACAACCCTATTTCACCATCTATCCATCCTACAGAAAAAGAAATCACCGCGCGTGCGTACGTACGGAATACCGTCTCCACACCGTGGGGTAATCTATTTTCCACCACCACCTTACTTGGATGGGTAAAATGGTGTAGATAATGACTATATATGACTATTATAAAGTGATATCGATTCTGAAATAGTATACATACACTCCAATACAATTCCACGATCATAGAATGATATCATCGCTCGTGCGTACGTACGGACTACCGTCTCCACGACGCGATGAGATTCATTCTCCACGTTAACCATTCATGAATGATTATAAAGTATATATAATAAGTAATAATGACATATATGACATAATAATGATACTGTATTTATGTGTTTATATATGTATGTCATCTACTTAACTCCATTCAACTCAATAAGGAAACAAAAACAGCATTCATGCGTACGTACGGCCTACCGTCTCCATTAACAGTGTATTTCATTCAATTTATTGATCTGTTATATATATGTATATTATGAAAATATATTATATATAAATCATGTTTTATATTCTCTAATAAAGTGATAATGATCTAAGTAATCATATGAATAATTACAATTCAAAACACGAACGACAAATGAAACGATTTTACCCAAAACGCTCTTTAACATGGAATTTACAAAAGAACGAGTAAAATAAAGTCATAAGTGAACTATATATGATATCATAAAAATATATATGATTCTGGAATAAGTGAATAACAATTTTTAAATCATTATATAGGAGATTCGGACCCTTACGAAGCAAATTGAACCTAAGGTAAGGGAAATATCACAATCTCATTTTTATCCGAGATTGTTTAGTCGTAAGTATTTACTGGGGTGTATTTTATCATCAACATCCATGTTTCATAAATATGTAATTTTATTTCCATCAACCTTGAATTTTTTAAATCCATTTTTACCCTTTGTAGAGTTTTTAGTAATGGATATGAAATGAATCTTTTGTCGTTTTTCGTACGAGGTACTTTTTGACTTTTCCGAAAAAAGTACGAGAAGAATATTTTTTTAACTTATACGGCATGAATGGATTTTTAAAACATTATTTCCAACTAGATTCATTTACAATTTTTCAAGTTTATTTTTAATCAACTTCTTTTAGTTTATAATTGTATCACATGTTAAGAAAGGAAAAGTGTTTTTGATGTAGAAAGGATATTTTCCACAAGAATGCAGTTCAAGTGTTTTATCAAAATTATTTTCCATCTAAGATAATAAAGGGTACCATTTCTATCCCTATTATTACATTGATTTTATTATGTTGTGATGGAATTATTTTTATGAATTCCTTTATCTTATATGAGTTGTTTTATGTTGTCATGTTGTTTAAGATTCCCATTTTTATTTCATGGGTTATGCAATGATGTATGATTTATGATTTTGAGGCACACACAAGAATGATTTCATTATGAGATGGGTGGGACCTATATCTCCCTCCAATTCATTGGGTAAAGATTTTATATCTCATGAGATAGACATGGCTGGAACGGTAGGTTATACCGGTTCATTGAAACAGGACTGAAACGAGGTGTAAACTCAGTTCAGAAATGGGCTTTGTCCACTAAGATAGTCTTGGAAATGAGTCTTGACTAATAAGAAATGATTCTCTATGATTATGTGTGTATGCCACAAAATTTCATGTTTTATGATATGATTATTGGGAGTACATTTCACTACTATGATTTATCCCATGTTATGATATTTTGATCTCTTTTGTAGGTTATGATTTCCAAAATGTTATGTTCTTATGAATATGATGTGATTGATATTTATTTTGTTTACCCTTACTGAACATTTGAGCTCACCATTTTATGTTTTCTTTTCCCAAGGATATAATGAAAGGTTTTAGGTAAGAAAAAAAAGGGAAGATATTTATGGGAGATGTTGAAGATCTTTCACCATGATTAGAAGATTACGTTCGGAGTTTCCAAAGACACTAAACTATTACGGTCCTTGTGTGTGTGTTTTTTGTTATGTACTAAGTATTCCACCAAAGTAATTTAATTCCCATGTACTTCAAGCTTCGGGTATCTACAGTTGGAATCAGAGTATAGGTTTAGTCAACCTTTGGAAACTAGGATGCGAGAACTTTAGTGAGATCCGTAGAGATATTTCTATGGTATGTATACAGATATCCCTAAGGGTAAGTATACGTATAGGTTATAGTCCTAGAATTATGCTAACGATCATAGAATTAAACTTAAGATGTTAGATATTGAAGGTAATCCCCCTTTATTATGTTGTTTTCCCTAGCATGATTTTTTCCTCTCACACTATTCTTTTTTGGTTTTAGACGATGGCTGGAACCTGGAGTAACCGTGTTGATCAATGCAATGGACAATGCAATGATTGTCCTCCTGAAAAAACAAATGTTATGGTAGATGGAGTGAAAAATCTTATTGCTATACATACAGAAGCTATGAATCATTCTGGACTTCCAAATGAGCAGAGAAGAGAACAATATTCTATTGAGTCCTTCATGAGGCAACGTCCACCTTCTTTCAGTGGGTCTTCTGATCCACATGTTGCTGAACAATGGATCAGTACTACTGAAAAGATATTTTTAGTTCTTCAATGTTCTGAACATGTTAAATTTATCTTAGGAGTGTATCGTTTGGAAGGTGATTCTGATCAATGGTGGAATCTTATCAAGAATACGAGGCCAAGAGATGAAATTGAGTCCATGTAATGGAAAGAGTTCAAGAACATATTTTAGAATAAGTACTTCCCTCGTATTCTTCGAACAAAGATGGAGAAAGAGTTTCTTGAACTAAAGCAAAAGGATGATGAATCTGTTGGTATATACGAAGAGAATTTTACAAGGCTTGCAAGGTATGCATCTGTCTTTATCATCCAACCTGAAAGTAAAGTTGATCGATTCTTCAGTGGCTTAAAACCAAATCTTCGAAGGAAATTAGCTATAAGAGACTTCAGTAGCTATGAAGAAATTGGGCGTTGTGCTATCAAGGTAGAAATGAAAGTTGGTGTTACTTATCCATCTCATAGTTTTGACAAGAAATGAAAGATGGAGTTCAAGGAGAAATCTCAGAATAATGGTGAAAAGAAGATGAACGTTTCCTTATGCTCAATGTTTGGAAAGAAGCATGGTGGAGATTGTCTTAAAGGGACAAGTAAATGTTTCAAATGTGGAAAGGAAGGTCATCGAGCATTTGAATGCTGCAATGATGGGAAGAAGATGTCTAATGATGCAAACAAAGGAAGGGATACACAGAATGAACCTAATACACTTCAATTCTTCATGTTCAAGGAAATGGGGCATTATGATATTAAATGCCCTAATCCAAGGGTTAGTGATGATCGACATGAGCAACCACTTAAGGAAAAGGACAAAGGGAAGTCACATGCGATCAGTATTGGAGATGTTGAATATGAAAATGATGTGGTGGAATGATTAAGTGTTTATGTAATGGGATTCCAAAATAATGTTTTATTTAGTATCGTGGAATATTAGAATATTTATGTATTGGTCTATTGTGGTTTTCAATAATTTTATGGTACCCGTAACCATGGAAGGTGATTGAGATATTTTTGGAAAAAAAGATGATATGCACATAATGAAGGGAAAACGAGAAAATGATATATTTGATAGTATTCATAAGCTCATGGGGGATATAAGGCTAAGTGATATCATGGTTTGAGTATATAGAATTTTGAGGATTTTGGTATGTGGAAAGTGTTAACTTTTAACTGCATTCGTGTTTTCACTAAGGTTCAATGGTTATTCATGAGAATACATGATTAAGGACTTTGAATGTTTGGAATGTGACCAACAAGACATATCTTATGATATATGGGGATCAACTATGGTATTAAATATCTGGTAATCATTTTCACTATATTATGAGAATAGACTGCAGTATTATGGATAAGCCTAAAGATTGGAATGTATTATGTTGGAGATAAGTTAGTATTGTTTAAGGATAGAAGTTTTTCGATATTATTGATGGGATGTTATAGTAATATAGTTTTAGAAAAAGGACAACCTGCAGGACAGGCAACAGCCCATCACGTCGGACAAGGCCGTGGGAATCGAACCCACAACCGAAGTGCGACTGGCCTTTATCGCCTACCACTGGCCTACATAAAGTCCCTGTTTAGTAGAAACTAGTTTTATTATATTGAGCAGTATGATATATGAAGTATAAATCCATTTTCGGAACCATATATCATTAATCTCACTATAGATGCACTTATGTATTTTTTGAAAACTTTTCTAACCTTTTGTTTGAGACAGATGGAATGACCCATCATTCTATCACATGATCTGCTAACACATCACGAATGACAAATTCAACTTAATTTCTTTAAGAGATAAAGTGGAAATTGTCCAAAGAAAAACCAACAGTGAAACTGTACCAAAATCACGAAAGTATTTCTTCTAATTCCAATTTCATCAACTTTAGGGAAATGATCTTGAAAACAAAAAATGTTGTCCTAGTACTCTTATATCTGATGAATCAGATGGTAACTTAGATCGTCACAAATTTATGGCTTTGTGATTGCTGGCTTTTCCATAGCCATGTTCTCTACCACTCTCCATCAGAACATGGTGGTTATATTTCTCTTCCATATCCATATTTTCACCTATGTAGAAACCCAGTGATTAGTTTATTTGGGTAACCGTTACATTTCATACTTTTGTTTTTAAAGATTGGTTTTGGTATTCCTTTTTACAATGTGGATTTCTATTAAGAATATTTCGAGTAGTAAACAATTTATAACCCCGACAAATTTCGAGGGCGAAATTCATTTTAAGAGGGGTAGAATGTAACACCCCGAGATTTTATGAAAAATATTATTTTTAATTTCATTAATGTCTTGTGTTGTACGCTACACCAAAAGGATATTGCACAATGCGCATCCATGACTTGCCTTGAATTACACGAAATCGCGGCCTTCCTCCATAGCTTGCGTCGTACACAATACCGAGTTTCACTAAACAATGATATGCTATTAAAATATTATTAAAACTAGCCATTATGAATAGTAATAACAAATTTTGTAAATTTTGTAAATTTTATTTTTCAAAATGTACTTCATTTTTGGATTCAGAATATCAAAAGTAGCTTATGGTGAAATTTTGGTACTTTTCGGATAACTTTCATATTCTGATGAATAGTGAAAATTACTAAATTTTAATTAAAAACAACTTTTTTAAATGAAATAATTAATAGGGATAAATTATTAATTGGGTGGTTTTAAAGTATATTTAGAATATATTTTTACAATTTAATAAAATTTTGTTCATTGGATGTAATTTCACATTTAAACCAGACATAAACAAGTGTCAATCTTTTGATAGTTATTATCTCTTAAAAACACGCTATTTGTTTTGACGAAAGGAATTAAATTTTTTATTAGTTAATGTAACTAATATGTTTTGAATTTGGTAAAATAAACATCATTTTTGAAATTACAATATCAAATATAGCTTAGGCCTAATTTTTGGTATTTTTCTGAAAACTTTCAATTTTTGATGAATAGAGAAACCACTATGTGGAAGTTAAAAAACTGAATTTTTCATAAAACATAATTTTACCCCATCTGTGAGTGTAATTTAGAAAATCCGAGATACATGGTTAATATCAAGGACTAAATTGAGGTTCAATGAGATGAAAATAATTTTTGGTGAATAGTAACTTTTTACATTTTTTTACCACGGTTAAAAGTAAATAGGGTAATTAAGGGTAAACCTGTTATTAATATTACCCTAACACATGTCCTAATTCTATTGGATAAGTGTAATTCGACCAAAAACAACATTAGGAATAAATATGACCATTTAGTCCTACTTGGATTAGATTATGACATTTATTATTAATTTATTTAAAGAAGGGTTAAAATAGTTAAAATTATAGTTTAATAAGTATATCATTTTTAATATAGGGTTATTCATAAGATAAATTCAACTATAAATATTCATTAGAAATATAAAAATATTTCCTATATAATAGTATATTAATTGTAATTTTTTGACATTATATAATTTAATTTATTTATGACACAATTATGATGTAGTAATTATCTTATTAAAGAAATATTAACATAATTGATTTTATAAATACCAAAATAAATGTAATTTGAGACTTTTATGAATTACACTAATTTAATAGGTTAATATGACATGTTATTATTGATTTATATAACTTTATTCGAACTAATAATTCTGTTATTAGTTTCACAAAAATCAATTACAAAATAGTTTCAAAACTTGACATAAAATAGTTTTTAAAACAAATATTATATTATTAATTGTAATTTTATTCCTAAAAATATATGGTTCGGCCAAATGACTTATATAAGGTTATATATATTAATAATAAACAACTTGGGGTTCATTTGGCTTGTTATAGTATGTTTATTAACCTTATAGTGTAAGAACACAAAAAGACACAGTAAAAGTAAAATTATCTAACTTAAATTTAAAACTAAATGATAAGGTTAAAATAGTAAACTAAACTTGTCCAAATTATATTGGATGATAGTATTTAGACCCATACAAACCTTAGATTATAAATAACTCAATTTGGAGCTATTAAAAATAGAATTTGACTTTATAATAAAATAATATTTTTAGTTATTCCAAAGGTGCCCCTCTCCTTCCTTATAAAAGGGCACCTCCTCCCTCTCCTACTCACACCAATTTGAGCCTTCAAGCTCGGCCAAACCCTGCCCATTTCACTTCTACACTTCCCTAGAATCATCCTAGAGGTTCTGGTCTTCTTCAAAGACCAACCCTAGTTCCCTAAGAGGAGGTTAAGAAGAGGCGCTTCAAAGAAGAGGTAATGTCCGTTACCGATTTTTCATCTTTATTTATTCTTCCACTTATTCTTCTTTAGTTGTTTCATTAAGAAGTAATAACATCAGTATAACTCATATACTTATATGTTATTATAAGTATGAAACAACCCTATTTCACCATTTATCCATCCTTCGGAAAAAGAAATCACCGCGCGTGTGTACGTATGGAATACCGTCTCCACGCCGTGGTGTAATCTATTTTCCACCACCAACATAATTGGATGGGTATAATGGTGTAAATATTGACTATATATGACTATTATAAAGTGATATTGATTCTGAAATAGTATACATACACTCCAATACAATTCCACAATCATAGGAACGATATCATCGCTCGTGCGTACGTACGGACTACCGTCTCCATGACGTGATGAGATTCATTCTCCACATTAACCATTCATGAGTGATTATAAAGTATATATAATAAGTAATCATGAAATATTTGACATAATAATGATACTGGATTAATGTGTATATATATGTATGTCATCTACTTAATTCCATTCAACTTAATAAGGAAATGAAAACAACGTTCATGCGTACGTACGGCCTACCGTCTCCATGAACGGTGTATTTCATTCCATTTATTGATCTATTATATATATGTATATTCTGAATATATATTATATATAAATCATGTTTTATATTCTGGAATTAAGTAATCATGATCTATGTAATCATATGAATAATTACAAGTCAAAACACGGATGACAAATGAAACGATTTTACCCATAACGCTCTTTAACATGGAATTTACAAAAGAATGGGTAAAATAAAGTCATAAGTGAACCATATATGATATCATAAAAATATGTATGATTCCGGAATAAGTCAATAACATTATTTAAATCATTATATAGGAGGTTCGGACACTTACGAAGCAAATCAGACCTAAGGTAAGGAAAATATCACAATCTCATTTTTATCCGAGATTATTTTTCATAAATATTTACTGGGGTGTATTTTATCATTCACATCCATGTTTCATCAATATGTAATATTATTTACATTCACCTACAATTTTTTAAATCCATTCTTACCCTTCGATGAGTTTTTAGTAATGGATATGAAAAGAATCTTTTGTCATTTTTTGTACAAGGTACTTTTTGACTTTTCTGAAAAAAGTATGAGAAGAATGTTTTTTTAACTTATACGACATGAATATATTTTTAATACATTATTTCCAAGATGTTTCCTTTACAATTTTTCAAGTTTATATTTAATCAAAATCTTTTTGATTATTATTGTATGACATGTTAAGAAAGGAAAAGTGTTTTTGAAGTAGAAAGGATATTTTCCACAAGAATGGAGTTCAAGTGTTTTATCAAAATTATTTTCCTTCTATGATAATAAAGGGTAATGTTTCTATCACTATTATAACATTGATTTGA
The DNA here is from genome assembly GCA_963277665.1 of Viscum album. Lineage (NCBI taxonomy): Eukaryota > Viridiplantae > Streptophyta > Magnoliopsida > Santalales > Viscaceae > Viscum > Viscum album. Next base: position 2,095,785,450 of record OY728152.1, read on the forward strand.
TTATATTGTGATGGAATTATTTTTATGAATTCCATTATCTTATATGAATTGTTTTATGATGTCGTGTTGTTTATGAATCCCATTTTTATTTCATGGGTTATGCAATGATGTATGATTTATGATTTTGTGGAACACATAAGAATGATTTCATTATGAGATGGGTGGGACCTATATCGCCTCCAATGCATTGGGTAAAGATTTTATATCTCATGAGATAGACATGGCTTTAACGGTAGGTTATACCGGTTCAGTGAAACAGGACTGAAACGAGGTGTAAACTCGGTTCAGAAATGGACTTTGTACACTAAGATAGTCTTGGAAATGAGTCTTGACTAATAAGAAATGATTCTCTATGATTATGTGTGTATGGCAAAAAATTTCATGTTTTAAGTTATGATTATTGGGATAAAATTTCACAACTATGATTTATCACATGTTATGATATTGTGATCTCTTTTGCAGGTTATGATTTCCAAAATGTTAGGTTCTTATGAATATGATGTGATTGATATTTCTTTTTTTTACCCTAACTGAGAATTTGAGCTCACCCTTTTATGTTTTCTTTTCCCCAGGATATAAAGAAAGGTTTTAGGTATGAAAAAAAGGGAAGATCTTTATGGGAGATGTTGAAGATCTTTCACCATGATTAGAAGATTACGTTCCGAGTTTCCAAAGACAATAAACTATTACGGTCCTTCTGTGTGTGTTTTTGGTATGTACTGTGTATTTCACAAAAGTAATGTAATGACCATGTACGTCAAGCTTCGGGTCTCTACATTATCAATGTTGATGTATGGTTCACATGAAGTGTATTTTCAGGGTCGCACATCCATATCAGAGTGGGGTAGGATTATTGGAATCTAGATGAGTGCCACCACAGTCAGACCCGTCAATGATGGGGGGATCTTATTTTGGTGGTCGTGCTGGTAAGGCAAGGTCATCATTTTGATAGAGCCATTTTATGTCACAATAATGACTAACAGTCATCTTTAAAAAGAGACCAAACATCTCTACATGGAGAATCAGGCACTAGTAAGATCAGAGGTGGGACCGTCGACATTTCTAGGTACTGTTTTGATTGCATCTTCTATAGATGCTACTCTTTTTTATAATGGTTCCTCAGATTCATTCACTTCTTCCTGATTTTTGGACACACTGAATTTTTCAATCGAGTTATTGTATTTTGTGATGAAGTTGGGGATGCCGCTGGGAAATGAAAAGAAGCACGGTATTAGGTGCCTATTGTGTGTGATATCTGTGTCAAGGGTTGAGATGGAGTTCCACCACTTGGTCTTAGATATGGATCATTTTCACATAGTACATGGCATGGATTTCCTAGTACCATTCTAGATACACATTTATTCTTATAGGCGGCAGGTTAGTTTCAAATCTCCTTATTGGAGTCATCAGGTTTTACATGGGGAATTGGATCCTCTGTCGAGTTGTGCAGGACCTCCACTCCAAGAGTTTGGAGATATTGTTTTTCAATTATCATCATTAAAAATAGAGGATGGTGGTCACGCTCTTTAATGTGGACTACCTCGTGTTGTGGATAATTTCTGCTGGTATTGAGATATTATTTTTTAGGTATTAACCTAGTGCGAGATTCTTAGTTCTCGATTGATCTGGCGCTGAGAATAAAACTAATATCTCTTACCTCATATAAAATGGACCCCATCAATATGAGGGAATTAAATATACCACTAGATGGATTAGAATTCAATGGATTCATTCACTCTAGTGTCTCTCCTTAGGTCACTCTACTGTTGTTCATGAAAAAGGCAGATGGATTCCTCTGGTTTTGCATTGAATACCGGAAGATTAATACGGTAACAATCAAGAAAAAATATCCTTTCCCCAAATAGATGACTTGTTCTATTAGTTTAAGGTGTCAAGGTGGTTTTTTAAAATTGTCTTCTATTAAGTCTATCATCCACTCGTATTGAAAGTGGTAGATATACCAAAGATATCCATCCGATGTAGGTACAACCACTTCGAGTACATGGTCATGCCCTTCGGATTGACCAACGATCAAGTGGTAATTATGGAACTCATGAACATGGTGTTCCATCAGTATCTCTGTTAATTTGTCATGGTTTTTGTGGATGAAATCGTAATTTATTCAGGATCTAAGGATGAACCTGAGCATCACATTTAGATAATTCTGAGAACTATTTGAGAGCATCACCTTTATCAAAAGTTGTCAAAATGCACTTTCTATATTAGGATGTGAATTTTTTGGGGATCATTATCTCAATGAAGGGGGTTTCGGTGGACCCAGAGATGATCATTTTGGTTATTTCATGAGAGTAATTGAAGAATTTGTTCATGATCAAATATTTCCTTGGCCAGTATTGTTATTACAGGATGTTTGTTTGGGATTTCTCTCGTCTTGCTTCAATGATTACCACACTCACCTAGAAATGGGTGAAGTTTGTAAAGGACTCTTATGCATGTAAAATTATGGAAGAATATTTCAGGCTTTCTCAAATTGTCTAGATTTGAAGATGTAACTTATTTCCTTCATAACTCCATCAGTTCTTACCCTTGACCTATACCATGATAATCACTAATAACTAAAGAACATGTGAAACTATTTACATGATATGTTAAATATCATCCATATCACAACCTAAACCATGTAGGTCTAACCACTCCAAGAAAATATCCCATTTCACACCATACCCTCTAGGAATTTTATGGTGTAATAAAGGTTTATTAATAAAAAACATTAGAATAAGTCTATTTTATATTTGATTAAATAATAATAATATATATTTTTTTTAATTTACTTTATAAATGATTTGTAGTTTTATTAAATAAGAAACAAATTACTTTTCTGTGTAATATTTATTAACTATAAAGACATTTTTATTGAAAAATTAATGAATTTTTGAAATAAATTGTATTTTAAAATAATATGATTATTAACATGTCATAATTATGTATAGTTGATAGTAAAAATTTATGAACTCACGAATAATTTTTATAAGGCTTTGAAAATGGAATTTGTAAAAAATAAAATATTTGCGAAAAAATTCTTATTTTAAAATTTATCATTAACATATTTCAAAATTTATTTGGATTAAATAAATACTTCTATTAGAATCATAACATCAAAATTATCCAATGTTGAGTTTTTCATAATTTAAAGATGTAGAATATTTGGGGTTAAAAATTAAGTATGCTATAAATAAATTTTGTTTATTATTAAAAAATAATGATCAAAAAAGTGATATAATATATTATACTATGGGTCCCCACGACCAAATCTGTGTTCCTACATTAAAATAATTTTATTTTGTGGGTATTTGATTAATTTTATAAATCAATTTTGAATCCACTATAACCTATAATATATTATATGAATTTAAACTAATTCGTTATAAACACTATTCATATCAACATCACCAACGGTAATATTATAATATGATTGTATATATCATAATAAAATATTATAAAACACTTTAATTTACAATAACCATGTACACAAAATGTGGGATGGTTTGGGGATTTTATTATGATAATATATAGAGTAAAAAAATAGGTTTGAGAGTTAATAAAGAACCCCTCCCTCTTTTACTATATAAATCTAGCCAAGGTGCCCCTACTCCCCAATAAAAACCATTTATGAACATTCTTACTCTTGAATCCCCCCACTATAGTCCTCTAACATTTCAAATAAGCATATAAGAATATCCTCATATGGAATCACCCACTGAAGGTACGAGAGCCTTTCTTTATTCTTTTTATTCATGAATATTTTCTATTTAGTACCACTTATTCCTAACTCCTAATGTTGGGATATTGTTTTCCACATTGCACTTATAGTATGTTTTATGTTCAAATGATAATATTTCCCATTTGATCACAATAATAATTTTTTATATTCTTTAAATAATTCAACTATACTGCTAAAATTTCACAATGATTTTTTCATGCCAAATATTTTCATTATAAATGACGTAATTATTTCCAATTATGGGTATTTAGATAAACATAACTATATTCATTATAATTGGGACTTCCATGTACTTATTCAAAAATATTATATCATTAAATAATATTTGATGAATTATCTTCCTATATTGGAAGATACATGTGGCACACTTATGCATGTAGATGATATGGAACCGACTTGTATGCCTAGAGTTATATTGCTCTCAAATGAAATGTATAATGTATTATTCTCATGATATATCAGTTAAAGGATTGAGTAGTGAACCTAATCCATAATGGTACATTTTCCACTATGTAATGATGTAGTTTAAATTATCCTTAACCTATGATTATGATTAAATATTTAATGATTTAGCAATATTTCAATGTTTTTTCTAGGTTATCATAAAACACCACTCAACATCATTAATTTTTATGATTGTCAACCATTTTAGGTACAATTTAATTTCAATTTGTTTAACATGTAATACTATATTCATGTTATTCAATTGTTATTTTCTTAATAGGCTTTATATATCTCCCATTTATTATGTATGACCCCAGGTTTTTTCATGTAGTTTTTTGTATATTGAAATATTATTACAATTTTATGGAAGATTTCATTAATTGAGATATAGACCTAGTTCTATGTGGTTATGTGTTCCACCTAATTTTCCAATTAAACTAGACGTATTGATCTTTCAGGATGTGTTATGTGTAATTTTTTTTAATAAATCATGAAAGAATATTTAATTAGGAAATTTTCATCATACTTCTCAAGAGTGAAGCCTTCTATATTAGAGATGAGGTTTGAGGACATAGTATGGTGATCAAAAAAACAAATATAGCATTATTCCATTTCAATGTTTTAGGGATTCCAAATAAAAAATATATGGCTTTCCCCATTACATTCTAGTATCGTTAATCGGTGTAGCATAATTTTAGAATTTTGTCACTTATCTTTTACATGATATAATACCTTGCACTAGGATAAAAACACTACAATATAACATTTCCTAGAATACCACAATATGTACACTTTCTAATCACCATAAGTCTTCAAACATCCAAGACGAACTGAAGATAATGAACTATGTGGATCAACTAAGAAATCCTATATATAATATTGTATAGAAGTAAAACATGTAAATTTCTAAAATATTATCATTCCATCATGATCAAGGTAAGGTTCAGGAATAATTTAGGTGTTATTTTACACATATAAACTTCCCATCTGTGCCTCTTTAAACATGACATGGATAAATGGTGAAAAATAAATTGGGGAAGAAAGGATTTTTACATTTATTTTAGATTTATAAATCCATCCATTTGAATACCAAAAATATTGGATCATTTGTAATCTTCAGCATGGATATTCATGAATGATCATTTTAACTCAAATCATTTTCTACCATATTCATTTTTATATGGTAGTAATGTATTATGTAGTCATAATCATTAAAAATATTTAACTATATTATCTGGTTCATATTTAACAATATCTATCTAAATATTTATATCAATATTTCATAATTGGTATATAAATCTTAGATTTATCTATAATGATAACACCTCCATATAGTTTTTGAAAAAACTACTACAAATAACTTCAAATAATGAGTTTTGTATTGTTTTATATAAATGATCATTTTATATGATATATAAGATATAACAAAATAATTCTATATATCAACGCATACTCATCATATTGTGCATGAATCTATATAGATTACAACCTCTTATCAACTATAAAAGTATTTAACAACATTTGCAATGGCTAATGTTCTATTTAGTTCATTTAAAATTTCATTAAATTAATCTTTCTTGAGGAACGTGGATCAATTCGTTGTTACCTTGGTTAGGGGATTATATATTAGTGATATTTTCTCAAAAAACCATTGATAATATCTAGTGAAATGAAGAAAAACATAGGTGTAAGTTAGCATAGTTGTCCTAGAGAAACAATTATTTTCCTTATTCAATGATGGACCTATTAATATACCTTCTATTGATGTTATATGACCCAAAAATGAAACTGTTAGTAACATTAATTCACAATTTATAAATTAATAATATTATTTCTCCTTGGGAATAGTCTTCATTAAAATTATTAGGTGGTCAAAAATTCTATTCTATTCTCCTTAATAGAGATAGATATTGTTTATAGATACTACCACACACTAATCAAGGTAAAATTTGATGTCTCTATTAATTAAATGCATGATAATAGTTTATGAATCAGTAAGGTTGTATGGTATATCGATATATTCATAGTTTTCATTACTTATATGGAATTCTATCCCATGTATACACCTTGTTGAATCTAAAATATTCATATCCAAAATGATGGTAAACCATGGAAAAGTATTGAACCTCACGTGGCTGACCAAAAATGTCATCAATATAGGGTACACTATACGTTTTCATTATTGTGTTCTTGTTAAATAGTTAATTATGATTTTAAATTTAAATTGATCAATATTTATTTAAAAAAATGAATAGTTGCACTCTAGTTTGACACACTTGGATGAAAGATCAATTTTCAAAGTTTTCCTATTGCTTTATCTTCAACTACAACAACTCAATTATAGCTATTCTATAGGGAATATTTGAAATTAGATTTGTTCCCTATTTAAGTTTTATCTAGAACTGAACATTATGATTTAGAGGAAGACTGTGAAAACATTGAAAATAACAATAAATTAATGAACAATATTCATATTATTCATGTTAATATTCTCCCTAACCTTTTAATATAAACATCCTTTTTGAATGGGAATTAAGACTTATATGTTCGATGTGATATCCATTTGAAGATAACAATTTCCATCAAAATTATATAAAATGATAGGTTGTATTAGATTATAAAATCTATATTTTATAAATCAATAATTTATGTGGTATTTAGGTAGGTTTAACCTACCAATGCCAAATATAAAATCAAATTACTCCATTTGAAAAATGATATTATTTTTAGGATGCAACATATCGTTGAGTTAACCATATAAGAAAAATATATATGGAATGAAATCATGATACATTTGGTTTTTTGTAATTCAAAATATAATTTTAACAACCAGAGCTTCCACGATACGCTTCTCTTTCAATAATGCTATAGCTTGCATTGCACGCAAGTTCGAGATTCTAACACACTGCGACCAATCAAAGTAGAAGTTATGAATAGTAATACCGAATTTTTGAAATTATATAAATTTTATATTTCAAAATGGACTTCATTTTTGTATTCAGAATATCGAAATTATCCTAAGTTGAATTTTTTGTAATTTTCTGAGAACATCCAATTTTCTATGAATAGAAAAAATACATAATTTTTTTATTTAAAATAATTTATAGTGATAAATTATACTATTGAGTGGTTTTAATGTATAATTAGTATATATTTTTACCATTTTATCCAATGGTGGTCATTAGAATTAATTTCACTTTGAAATTGGACATAAACAAATGTCAATCTTGTGATATATATTATTTTTTAAAAACACGCTATTTGTTGTGACATTGGGAATTAATTATAAAATTTATTAATGAAAATAATATGTTTGGAATTTTGTAAAATAGAAATCATTTTTTAATTCAGAATATCAATTATATCTTAGGGTGAAATATTGTCCTTGTTCTGAAAAACTACAATTTTTTATGAATAGTGAAACCACTAAGTGGTAGTTAAAAAACTAATTTTTCGTTTAAAAGAAACATTACCATTTCTATGATAGGATTTTCAAAAATCTGACATACATGGTTGTAATTAGGATATAAAATGTGGTTCAATAGGATTAAAATAAATTTTTTGGTGAATAGTAACTTTTAAGTTTAATTAATCACTATTAATGATAATTATTGAAATTTTAGGTAAAAATGATATTATAAAAATATGAAAACACCTTTACACTTGTCCTAACTCTATTGGATGAGTCATGTCCGACCAAGAAAATCCAAGGGTCAACATGGGGACCCCATGGAACCAATTTGGTAGGAAAATGACATTAAAAACTTTTTATTTAATGTTAAAATAAAATGTCACAAACATGAGTTGTTTTAGTAAAAAAAATTTAAATGGAGATAAAGAAGTCATATTTTTTACCAAAAATATTCATTAGAAAGATAAATAGATTTCCTACATCATGATATTTTTTTTATAATTTTTAGACATTAAATATATTAATGTGTTTATGACACCATGATGATGCAGTGATTACCTCATTAATTAACGATTTAAATAAAATGAAAAGATCATGTAAAATATAAGACATAAACTTGTAAAAAACCTATTAGATGAGTATATTTCGAACCGTTATCACCTCATACTAGAACTATATATGTGTGGGAACTTTAAAATCCGCAACTCATTATATAATAAAGTAACATTTCATTACTTTCCAAGAGCGCCCCTCCTCTACTCTTATAAAAGGCCCCCACCTCTACCACCTTATTCACACCTTCACGCAATTTGGATCGGAAAACCTCTGCCCAAATACTCTCACAACATACCTCTATTACTCCTAGAAGCCTCACTTTGGGATTAATTCTTCCCAAGGAAGCTTTTAACTCAAATCAAAAAATAGTTACTCGATTTTATGGTAATGTCTTCTCTTATGTTATTTTGTTTTATTTTGCATCTCCATCCACTTAAATCTTTTTATTCCATTCTTTTGTAACAAAACCAGTATCTTAAATATACTAGTATGTTGTTATGATAAGGATTTCATTTACATTTACAGACACCTTCATCTAATTTTTAAAGAACATATTGTTTCTTGTGGTTGGCGAATTTCTGCCTCACGAAACGATGATTGTTCAATATTCTTTTAAAACCTGTCATGGTGGGAATTAAGATGTCACTATATTTATATATGATATATATTATTTTTTTGTATTCCGTATGATTCTGTATTTTTCATTTATGGCATACCTTTATGATTTCCATTATGGGTAAACACGGTAATTTCATTTTAGGAAGTGCGGGCTACCGCCCCCTTAAAGTGATTTGAATCGTTATTTCCTTATATGGGATGTATAAAGGATGGATTAAATGGTATTATACATTATATTATACTGGAATTATAGTATACCTTTATATAATTATACTTTCATTACATTAAATATGAAATAGAAATGAAAGTAGCGTTCATGCGTACGTACAACTTACTGTCTCCATGAACGGTGAATTTCATTTCATACCTCTTAATATTATGTAATATTATAAATTCATGTATATACAAATATATATGATATATATGATATCTACATCATGAATATAATTCTGGATATAATGGATATTTCACCACGTGAAAAACTTTTAATTATAAGAAGATTATTTTTTACTCAAGTACCAACAATCAACAAATCGACCGTTATTAACATAAATAATTACATAATATTCATAACATAGTAATAAGTGATATAAAATGAATAAAGAACATCAAAAAGGTTCATAATCATGTATAAATTAACTCTAGTTTATTATTCAGGAGATTAATGAACGATCGAGTCAAGTTAGACACGATGTAAGAGAACTTCTAAACCCAATTTCCATTCTTTGGGTTAATCTCTTACTTTCAAATTAGGATATGATATTATTATTTCCTATCTTGTATTTGTACTTTCTTTATGTGTACATATATTGATTACACATAATTGATCTATTTTATTTAAAAAAAATGATCTTGGTAAGGACTTCATCTCAATCTCCTTTCATTGAGACATATTTTATTTTATAGACAACATACTTTTATATGGTGTATAAACCCCTTTGACATTTAAGTTTATTCAAAAGGAATCTTTTTTTATATGACGCATTTTATGAAACGACAAAAGGGAATTTTTTTGTACATATGTGGCGACAATGACTTCTCCACCGCAGTGACCATTATTTGAGTTTTGGCTTCCTCTACAAGACATAACTTTTTTTAAATGAAAAATAAATACAATTTTTTAATTTTCCTTTATTTTGGTATTGAAAATGGTTTTGAAAGTGTATTTATTATATCAATGGGTTGTATTGATATTTTGTGATTGAAATGTGGAAATGTTATGTTTACATTGTTCATTTTTTATGTGATACGATTATGTTATGGTTTATGATATGTTTAAACCTATTCATATAAGGAATGCATTGGACTTAATAAGTGACGGGTGGAGCCCGCTAGAGATCCTCGATGCATCGGCAGGTCTCATGATACAAACTAGTGTCTAGGCACGAGGCCTTGACAAAATATTATTTGTAGTCTTGGCATGAGGCCTTGGCTACGTGGTTATGATAGTCTGGCATTATGCATTCCATCATTATGAAAGTGTTATTGATATTGCATGTGATTATTCAACCAGTAGAATAACTATATGAATAAGTAAATGGAATTATCTCATTTTAATTTTTCCATATTATGTTGAAGTTGAAGTTTATAAGGATTTTGTTTTAGTTATACATTGCCTTTAATGTTTTTGTTTATTTATGAAAGATTCCTCTATATTGTTATCCTTACTGAGCATCTAAGCTCACCCCTTCCAATGTTTTAATTATTCCAGGATGTGAAGAAGTATATTATGAATGACTTGAAGGGATAGTATGAGGGGATATGAAGACAATATTTTTTTGTAGTATTGTTTTAAATTATGATGTAATGTAAGACTTATGAATTTATCCAGTGTTTCCAAGGCTACTAAAATAATCGGTCTTTCGAGACTTGATCTTTTGTGATTAGGCCAATGTTACGAAATAATGCACCAACTCTGGGTAGCTGGGTTCAGGGCGTTACAGTTGGTATCATAGGTATTTTAGTTCTAACCTTGGAAGCTAGATTTAGATAAACTCTGATTAAATCACATAGCCCTAAGATAGACTTTGAAGATTAGTGTAGAGGAACATACTAGAATTTTAGTATTATAGAGATTTTGTGAGTTTTCCGAGCAATACATCTCTGTCTGGATACGAGCAGGTAGAGGCGGATCTGGCACAGATGTACCTAGGGGTAAAACCCAAAAACTCCGCTTTGATCTAGACAAACGAGAACTGGTGCACGACAGCGGGCCTTGCTGCAATATTGGTTACGACACTCCTGGGGGATATGCTTAGGATAATTCTCATTTTCATTACAACCCATTATGAAGGGTTTATAAGTATATACTTCCATAAAGGAAATTTTTTTATGATTATGGATTATATCCATAAATTGTTCAATTTATGTTAAGTGTTTTACCAGTATGAAATTATGTATTTTGATTAATAAACAAATCTAGTTTATGCCATTGTTTAGAAATGGCGCCTAGTGGGAGGAATGGAAACCGTATCAATGCGCGCACTCCATTTAGGGATTTCCCTCTTTCTCAAGATAATTATTGTGGAGTTAGAGATACAACTGGGTCTAATCAACTTATTACCATACTGGGACAACTCACTCAGCATATGAATAATAATCTTACTCATATGGGGCACCCTGATCCGAAATGTGGAGGATAAATGTTAGATCATTTCATGAGGAATCAACCACCAACATTCAAGGGAATTAAAAATCCCTTAGTAGCTGAGAAATGGAAAAATTCCATAGAGAAAATATTACATGCCATAGGGAGTAGTGAAAGAGAAAAGGTTATCATGGCAGTTTACTGCCTTACTGGTGATGCTGATCAATGGTGGTCATTGATTTAAAATACAAAGGATGATTAAGAAGTATCAAGTATGGAATAGAGGGAGTTTAAGGAAATTTTCTTAGAAAAATACTTTCTTCGTGACCATCAAGCAGATATGTAAAGGTAATTTCTGAGTGTCAAACAACATGAGGATGAGAATGTTGCATAGTATGAGTCCAACATTACAAGGATAGTGAGGCATGCTGCAGATTATAAACTTTACCCAATAGGTACGATTGATCATTTCTTTTATGGGTTAAAAGCATTTCTCAATCGAGGTTCAGTATTACAATCCTTCTCATCGTATGAAGATATTTTCTCGTGGGCTATCAAGACAGAAAAGGAATTCTCTAAGTCTTATGAAAACAATGTAAATAATTAGAAGAATTGAAAAGTGGAACAAGAGACAGATAAAGGGACAAAGGGAAAGAAGGATTTTCCATTATGTGATAATTGTGGGATGAATCACCCTGGTGCTTGCCTAAAAGGAATAGGAGTTTGTTATAAATGTGGAGAAAAAGGTCACCAGGCTCGTGATTGCAAGGGAAAGAAAGAGGATATCAATGTTCAATTCTACAATTGTAGGGAAATAGGGAATTATGCAAATGAATGTCCTAAGCATCAGGTAAACTTATCTCAAAAAAGGCCAAGGGATCAAGGACAATCTTATGATATTACTATAGTTTAAGTTGAATAATTAATGTATTGGTGCTTTTGGACTCAAGGATTATATTCTGGTTATAATAATAATGTAATATACATAAGGATTGTATTGCAGTACTTGTTTTTTTTAATTAAGGTTTTAGTATGATGAAGGTAATCATATTTTTAGTATGTGATAATAAGAGAAACTTTAGTTTTTTTGGGGAATCTGATGTTACAATTGATTTTGGAATTTAGAGACCTTTTAGAGAAAGTCTGGATAGAGGTATTTTGGATAACTATATAGGTTGTAATGGATTAAGTTGAACCTTGGATAGTATTGTTTAAGGTTAAAACATTTCTGATGATTATTTTGGAATATTATAATACTATAGTTTTAGGTAAAGGACAACCTGCAGGTTGGGGGTTAACCCGTCGCGTCGGACAAAGCTGCAGGAATCGAACCCACAAACATAGTGCGACATGCCTTTATTACCTACCACTAGCATATAGGAAATACCTGGTTATTAAAAATACTTTTCCTAATCTAAATGGTATGTGTTATTATTTTGAACCTTGTACGATTAGGATAAATATAACATTTTGGAGTTCTATTATATTTTTGATTGAAAGATATGTTTGTGGTAGAAATTAGTTGAAGGTTGAGAATCTAATTGTCAAGCATAAATATATATATACCTATCCCTTATTCTATGAATAAATTAATTCTTAATCTTTAGTAAAGGGATATTAAAACAAATAAAATGTGTTATCCTAATACCTTATGTCTTATTGAACTGATAATATTTTAAATCAACATATATTGAAGGCTTTGAGGCCCTCAATTTTACACTTGCTTGTGATTGATGACCCCAATCACTCCCTACAAATATTTGCAGTTTTCCTCTAATTATATATCTTTAATTTCCACCAATGTTCTCCTTATCGAGATCATAATTTGGTGGTGACTTTTTCATTTCCCTTTCCCTCTTATTAAGTCTAAATTTTATTAACCTTATTTCCGATGTGGGTTTTTCACAAAGGTATTTTCTATTTTCAACCTTTTATTTTCAAAGAAAAATTTCAAATTGCGTGGAGGAAATTTATTGAAGGAGGGGAGAATGTAACACCCTGAGCTTCCACGATACACTTCTATTTCAATAATGCAATATCTTGCATTGTACAAAAGTTCGAGATTCTAACACACCACGACAAATCAAAGTAGTAGTTATGAATAGTAATACCCACTTTTTGAAATTTTATAAATTTTATATTTCAAAATGGACTTCATTTTTGTATTTGTAATATCGAAATTATCCTAAGTTGAATTTTTTGTAATTTTCTAAGAACGTCCAATTTTCTATGAATAGAGAAAATACTAAAATTTTTTTTTTTTAGAAATATAATTTATAGTGATAAATTATACTATTGAGTGGTTTTAAAGTATAACTAAAATATATTTTTACCATTTTATCAAATTTTTGTCATTAAAATTAATTTCACTTTGAAATTGGACATAAACAATTGTCAATATTTTGATATATATTGTGTCACGACCCGCCCTCGGGGTCCGTGCCGTGACTACCCCAGGCCCGCCTTCCATAGGCCAGGGGCTGGTGACTAGCACCAAGGCATAAATCCCAGTAACAAGGGAAGTCATTGCCTTTGTAAAGTAAACAAACACCATAGAGTAAGCAAGCGGAAAGTAAACACTAAGTAAAAACAGAGTACAACTGAAAGTGCGGAAAAAGTAAATGGGTCAGTATACAAACCCAAACTGAAAGTAAAGTACAACTCGAAAGGGAAAATAGAAATTGTAAGTAAAAGACTCTACACCGAGTTGTCCACTGGAGATCCCACCTGAAGGGTGGGTATAGATAGCTCCACTGCTCCACGGGTCCCACCGTCCGCTCCGAGTACGTCCCGCCCAGTGGTCCACCTCCAGGTACCGTCCTGCTCTGCAAGCCTCAGCCAAGATCAACGCTGTTCGTCATCTGCAACCAACTCAACGTAGTTCGGGCATATCCCGTGCAGGGGTGAGTATATGCTACTCAGTAGGGACCCCGAGACCCCCGAAGGTCTCCAAAAATCCACAAAGGATAAACCACAAAGGAAGATACAATTACGTAGTAACAACCGACACTGCTAAGGTATATGCCCATACATATACCTAAGTCATCAATTTCAATACGCTCCAACCTCCGAGCCCGAGTACAACTCAGTCCACACAGGAATGTTTTCGTATTCCACACAGGAAAGAAAAACGAAATCCAAACAGTATAGCACAACAAAATCCACACAGGAAAGTAATAGGATTCATCTCACACAGGTATACTTTTTCGAAAGACGATAAAGATGATCTCTGATCCATCTAAGTCGTCGGACCCACGAAGGATCGATAGGTAACTAACCCCCGCAAAGACCCACACAGGATCGGGCCCACACAGGACCTGTAGGCGCTGGTTCACACAGGACCGTTGAGCGCAAAGACCCACAAAGGATCGGGCCCACACAGGACCAGTAGCACTAATCCACGTAGGATCACTGAGTGTTGTAGTCGTCGTCGAATCCACACAGGATCTCTGTACTGTCGTCGTCGCAGTCACAGTAGTAGTACCAGTAGCTGTATTAGTCACAGTCACAGTCACAGTCGCAGTCGCAGTCGCAGTCGCAGTCGTAGTCACAGTCGCAGTCAGAGTCGCAGTCACAGTCGCAGTCGCAGTCACAATCGCAGCCAGCACTAGGGTTCCCACACACAGCAAGCTCGTTCGGGAGGGTCCGCTCCACGATCCGAGAGGCTGATACATCAACTGCCACAAAGTCCAGAGTTGATGTATCCAAATGTTCCGTATCGTCAATAGGAACTCAACGCAACAGACGGCGTGTCGATCGGACGCCTAGTCTGAGAGTTATTGGCTTTTTCGTCCCAGGGGCCCGGTTGGGTTTTAAGGCAAAACCAACCCGACCGTACTCCACCTGCGTCCAAACCTCGGGCGGAGTATGCCAAAAGATCCGTCTCACTAAGAGGAACACAACAAAGTTGACGGCACGTCAATCGGACGTTCGTAGCTCAAGATATGATCGTTTCCGCTCTGAGGGCCCGGTTGGTTTCGTGTACGAACCAACCCGGCCGAACTCAAAGTATTCCGAAACATTGAGTGCGATATACTGAACCGACCGTCTCGATCCAAGGATCACATTTCCGCTGACGGTTCTTCAATCGGATGTCTGTGGCTCATGTTATGGCCAAAAGACCGAAGTCGATTCGAAAATGGGGGGTCCGGGTCCGGGTCGACCCTGCCCGACCCCCCCTGGGTCGGCCTGAACCGGGTCGACCCGAACCGGGTCCGACCCGGCCCGGACGGCGGCGCGACTGCGCGGCCTGGCGCCGCTCGGGTTCCCGCGCGCGGGGGGAAGGCCCCCGCTTCTGCTTCGCTGGCGGCGCGGCTAATGCCGCGCCTTGGAGAAAACAGGCCCCCCTCGTGGGGGGCCTGCCTTGAGGGAAAACGGGGGGCCGCCTGCCCCCCTAAATGAAACCCCCCCCCCCCCCCTCATAATGCGGGGGCAAGTTAACCTGGCCGGGGGAATTTAATTCCCCCGGTCTTTCTCCTTCCGGCCGGCCCACCTGGCCGGCCGGTTTTTCTTCAACGGGACCAGCAAACAGGTCCCCTTTCCGGCTTCCAACGACGGCAGCCCGGCAAGCCACCGGTCCTCTCGTCCCACCGCGGCCCGAAACCGGCCGTAGTGTTCGTCGTCCGGCGGGGTGCGACGGCACCGCACCCCTCCGCCGCGGCCCCGCTCCAGCCGCGGCACCTTCGGTTTTCTTCAACGCGGCGCGACGACATCGCGTTCATGATGATCCTTCCACGGCGCGGCGCGACGGCGCCGCGCAATACAACCGTGAGAATTCCCACGTGGTAAGATGACACCACGCCATCTCGTCATCCACAAGAAAATAATAATAATCACGAACAAAGGAGGGGGGATTCGACCGTGTTTGTGCGGTCCGACCCCCATCTCGTTAGATGATAACTCTTAAATAATTATCCACAAGACTATCATGCTAGAACAAAGAACGAGAGTAAATAAATAATCAAAAACAACCCCTACCTTGGTTTAAGATCGATGATCGTCAACGACCCGCGAAAGACAACGTCGTGGAGGTCGGGCGTCGCGGTAATCGTTCGACAAATCCGTTGATGAAGAGGTACATCCGAAGAGGTACTGGAGAGGGCCCTTTTGATCGAGAGCTTCCTTGCTGAGTCTACACCAGCACCATGTCCCACCGCAGGGCGACACGTGGCAGAGTCATCTGCAGTAGGCAGTCGACAGATGACTCAGGGGTCCAGGCAGACCAGACCTTCGGGCAGACGACCTCAGGACACTGGCTCAGCAGTGCGGGGCACACAACGAGGAGCCATTATTTCGAGAGGCAGACAATGCTACTCGTGCGGCGGGCAGGGCCACATGGCTCGTGACTGCCCGACCCGCCATGTAGAGGAGTAGCAGACGGTTGAGGAACCACCTAGGCAGAGGCAGAGGTTCGACCATGGCGGTCCGCAGGGAGGAGGCAGATGAGGCAGAGGAGCTGGCCGAGCAGCAGGTGGTGGGTGACGCTTTGAGGCTCTACCACCACCACCACCAGGAGGTCCACCCCGACCTCTGGGGAGAGCACAGCTTCAGGCAGCTGAACCATATAATCATGGAGCTCCGGAAGCGGGTGGACTAGTACGGGACTAGCTCCAGGCATAGAGGCCTTTTCCCATAATGCCTCTAGCTTCGTAGTTTGTGTTGCCTTGTGTCCTTGTTCTTTAAGTTGAAGTAATAAAAGATACTTGCCTTGGTGACTTTTGTTTTCTTGACTTTTGTTTGTTTTTACTAAGAGGTTCCGGTTAAAAACTGTCAACTTGACCCTCACTTGCGAGATTCTTACTGGAGGAAACCCATTGACCACACTCTGATACCAATTTGTCACGACCCGCCCTCGGGGTCCGTGCCGTGACTACCCCAAGCCCGCCTTCCATAGGCCAGGGGATGGCGACTAGCACCAAGACGTAAATCCCGAAAAAAGGGAAGGCATTGCCTTTGTAAAGTAAACAAACACCACATAGTAAGCAAGCGGAAAGTAAACACTAAGTAAAAACAGAGTACAACTAAAAGTGCGGATAAAGTAAATGGGTCAGTATACAAACCCAAACTGAAAGTAAAGTACAACTCGAAAGGGAATACAACAACTGTAAGTAAAAGCCTCTACACCGAGCTGTCCACTAGAGATCCCACCTGAAGGGTGGGTATAGATAGCGCCACTGCTCCACGGGTCCCACCGTCCGCTCCGAGTACGTCCCGCCCAGTGGTCCACCTCCAGGTACCGTCCTGCTCTGCAAGCCTCAGCCAAGATCAACGATGTCCGTCGTCTACAACCAACACCACGTAGTGCGGGCATAGCCCATGCAGAGGTGAGTATATGCTACTCAGTAGGGACCCCGAGACCCCCGAAGGTCTCCAAAAATCCACGAAGGATAAACCAGAAAGGAAGATACAATTATGAAGTAACAACCGACACTGCTTAGGTATATGTCCATACATATACCTAAGTCATCAATTTCAATACGCTCCAACCTCCGAGCCCGAGTACAACTCAGTCCACACAGGAAAGTATACGTATTCCACATAGGAAAGCAAAACGAAATCCAAATAGGATAACACAACACAATCCACCCAGGAAAGTAATAGGATTCAGCCCGCACAGGTATACTTCTTCGAAAGACGATAAAGATGATCTCTGATCCATCTAAGTCGTCAGACCCACGAAGGATCGATAGGTAACTAACCCCCGCAAAGACCCACACAGGATCAGGCCCACACAGAACCTCTAGGCGCTAGTTCACACAGGACCGCTGAGCGCAATGACCCACACAAGATCGGGCCCACATAGGACCTGTAGCACTGATCCACGTAGGATCGCTGAGTTTTGTAGTCGTCGTCGAATCCACACAGGATCTCTGTACTGTCGTCGTCGCAGTCACAGTAGCAGTAGAAGTAGCAGTAGTAGTAGCAGTAGTAATAATAGTCGCAGTCACTGTCGCAATCGCATTCGCAGTCACAGTCGTAGTCAGAGTCACAGTCGCAGTCACAGTCGCAGTCGGCACTAGGGTTCCCGCACACAACAAGCTCGTTCGGGAGGTTCCGCTCCACGAGTCGAGAGGCTGATACATCAACTGTCACAATGTCCAGATTTGATGTATCCAAAAGTTCCGTATCATCAACAAGAACACAACGCAACAGACGGCGCGTCGATCGGACGCCCGGTCTGAGAGTTATTGGATTTTTCGTCCCAGAGGCCCGGTTGGGTTTTAAGGAAAAAACAACCCGACCGTACTCCACCTGCATCCAAAGCTCGGGTGGAGTATGCCAAAAGATCTGTCTCACTAAGAGGAACACAACAAAGCTAATGACACGTCAATCGGACGTCCGTAGCTCATGATATGATCGTTTCCGCTGCGAGGTCCCGGTTGGTTTCGTGTACGAACCAACCCGGCCGAACTCAAAGTATTCCGAAACTTTGAGTGCGATATACTGAAATGACCGTCTCGATCCAAGGATCGCATTTCCGCTGACGGTTAGTCAATCAGAGGTCCGTGGCTCACGTTATGCCCAAAAGACCGAAGTCGATTCGAAAAAGGGGGGTCCAGGTCCGGGTCGACCCGACCCGGGTCTGACCCGGATCGGCCGGCGGCACGTCGGCGCGGCCTGGCGCCGCTCGGGTGCCACGCGCGGGGGGCAAGGCCCCTGCTTCTGCTTTGCTGGCGGCGCGGCTAAAGCCTTTCCTTTGAGAAAACCGGCCCCCCTCGTGGGGGCCTGCCTTGAGGGAAAACGAGGGGCTGCCTTCCCCCCTTAATGAACCCCCCCCCCCCCCCCCCGCATAATGGGGGGGAAAGTTAACCTAGACAGGGGAATTTAATTCCCTCGGTCTTTCTCCTTCCGGCCGGCCCACCTGGCCGGCCGGTTTTTCTTCAACGGGACCGGAAAAACGGTCCCCTTTCCGGCTTCCGACGCCGGTGGCCCGACGAGCCGCCGGTCCTCTCGTCCCGCCGCGGCCTGGAACCGGCCGCGGTGTTCGTCGTCCGGCGCGGTGCGACGGCACCGCACCCCTCCGCCGCGGCCCCGCTCCGGCCGCGACGCCTTCGGTTTTCTTCGACACAGCACGACGGCGTCGCGTTCATGATGATCCTTCCATGGCGCGGCGTGACGACGCCGCACAATAAAACCGTGCGAATTCCCGCGTGGTGCGACGACACCACGCCATCTCGTCATCCACAAGAAAATAATAATAATCACGAACAAAGGATGGGGTATTCGGTCGTGTTTGTGCGGTCCGGCCCCCCTCTTGTTAGATGATAACTCATAAATAATTATCCACAAGACTATCATTCTAGAACCAAGAACGAGAGTAAATAAATAATCAACAACAACCCCTACCTTGGTTCAAGATCGATGATTGTCAACGACCCACGGAAGACAACGTCGCGGAGGTCGGGCGTCGTGGTAATCATTTGTCAAATCCGTGGACGAAGAGGTATGTCCGAAGAGGTACGTCGTTGGCGAATCTTCGTAAGCCGACGAAGGAAGTCCGAGGAGGAAGCGACGTTCCCTTTCATTGACACGGAAGGCGTCGTCGATCTTCGGAAACAACCGGCTACGAAGAAGAGAGGAGTGACGTTCTTCGTTGAAGCTCGGAGGTTCTTTGCGTTTTTCGTCAAAGTTGAAGAAGAAGAAGGAGCTCCCAAATTCCCTCAAGAAGGCTAGAGAAATCTAACCAAATAAAATATGCTAGAGTCTTATTTTATTCACACACTTAACAAATTGAATTTCAATGGTTTGAAATTCAAATAAAAATAACTCCAAATTAAATAACAAAGTTTTCATGTCATTTAAAGAGGGGTTAAAGGGAGTTTTTAAAAGAGAAGATGAGAAGTTAGGGTTCGTGTGGGCCCCACCACACTTAATCCTCTCAAGGGAGGTTATGTGGGTGTGGGTCCCACCCCTAACTTCCTTTGAGAGAAGTTAACCAACAAAATAAAAAAAAAGTGTTTCCACATTTTTTTATTTAACTTCTTATAATTTCTCCCAAAACTAACTTTCGTCTCGCATAAAACGCAACCTCGGAAAAGGTCCCCTTAAGCGAATAACGGCGCTGCGAGTTCATCGGTGACCTCAGATTTCAATTCCGAGCACCGGATCAAAATTTTGAAATTCCCGCTCGTTCGTTCACTGAACGTACCCGAGACAAACTTCGGAAATTGATTCCTGGCACTCCGGGCCTCGGAATCAGGTGCCGTCAGAAACTGCGTTCTTGTAAAATTCCGAAGAAAATTAAGAAAAAATTTCCCTTGAATTTTACGTGTCTTTACATATTGTTTTCTAAAAACATTCTATTTGTTGTGATAGCGGGAATTAATTATAAAATTAATTAATGAAACATATATGTTTGGAATTTCTTAAAATATACTTCATTTTTGAATTCAAAATATCAATTATATCTTAGGGTGAAATTTTGGCATTGTTCTGAAGAACATCAATTTTTGATGAATAGAGAAACCAATAAGTGGTAGTCAAGAAACTAATTTTTCATTTAAAAGGAACATTACCACTTCTGTGATTTGATATTAATAAATCCAACATAAATGGTTGTCATTAGGAAGTATAATTTGGTTCAATGGGATTAAAATAATATTTTTGGTGAATAGTAACTTTTATGTTTAATTAATCGCAATTAATGGAAATTAGTGAACTTTAAGGTAAAAATGATATTATAAAAATATGAAAATACCTTTACACTTGTGCTACCCCTATTGGATGAGTCATGGACGACCAAGAAAATCCATGGGTCAACTTGGGGACCCCATGGTGCCACTTCGGTAGGAAAATGACATTAAAAACTTTTTATTTAATGTTAAAATAAAATGCCACAAACATGAAATGTTTTACTAAAAAAATTAAATGGGGTTATAAAAGTCATAATCTTTACTATAAATTTTCATTAGAAAGTGAAAAATATTTCATACATCATTATATTTTTTTGTAATTTTTAGACTTTAAATAAATTAAATTTTTTATGACACCATGACGATGCATCGATTATCTCATTAATTAACGATTTAAATAAAATGAAATGATAATGTAAAATCTAAGAATTAAACTAGTCAAAAACCTATTGGATGAGTATATTTCGAACCCTTATCACCTTATCCTAGAACTATATAAGTGTGGGACCTTTAAAATCCGAAACTCATTATATAATAATGTAACATTTCATTACATTCCAAGAGTTCCCCTTCTCTCCTCTTATAAAAGACTCCCAACTCTACCACCTTATTCACACCATCAAGCCATTTGGCTCGGCCAAACACTACCCAAATACTCTCCCAACATACCTCTGTTACTCTTAGAAGCCTCACATTGGGCTTAATTCTTCCCATGGAAGCTTTTGGGTGAAATCAAAAAAGAGTTACCCGATTTAAAGGTAATGTCTTATCTTATGTTATTTTGTATTATTTTGCATCTCTGACCCCTTAAAATCTTTTTATTACATTATTTTTTAAAAAAAGAAGTATATTAAATATACTAGGATGTTTTTATGATAATTATTTTTTTTACACTTACACACACCTTCATCTAATGGTTAAAGAACATACTGTTTCTGTGGTTGGTGAATTTCTGCCTCACGAAACGATGATTGCTCAATCTTCTTTTAACACCTATCATTTTGGCCATTAATATGTCACTATATTTATATATAATATATATTATGTTTTTTTTTTCCTTATTATTCTGTATTTTTCATTTATGGCATACCGTTATGATTTCTATTATGGGTAAACGCGATAATTTCATTTTAGGAAGTGCAGACTACCCCCCCTCAAAGTGATTTGAATCGTTAATTCCATATGTGGGATGTATAAAGGACGGAGTAAATGGTATTATACATTTTATTATACTGGAATTATAGTATACCTTTATATTATTATAATTTCATTCCATTAACTATGATATAGAAATGAAAGTAGCGTTCATTTGTATGTACGTCTTACCTTCTCCATGAACGGTGCATTTCATTTCATACCTCTAAATATTATGTAATATTATAAATTCATGTATATATTGGATATATAAGATATATAAGATATCTACATAATGAATATAATTCATGATATAATGGATATTTCACCACGTGAACAACTTTTAATTATAAGAAGTTTATTTTTGGCTCAAGTACCAAAGATCGACAAAACGACTGTTATTAACGTAAATAATTACATAATGTTCATAACATGTTAATAATTGATATAAAAGGAATAAAGAGCATGAAAAAGGTTCTTAAACAAGTATAAGTTAACTCTAGTTTATTATTCATGAGATTAAAGAATGATTGAGTCAACTAAAACACGAGTTAAGGGAACGTCTTAACCCAATTTCCATTCTTTGGGTTAATCTCCTACATTCAAATTATGTTATGATATTATTATGTCCTATATTGTATTTGTACTTTAATTATGTTTACATATATTTAATACACATAATAGATCTATTTTATTTAAAAAAATTATCTTGGTAAGGACTTCATCTCAATCTCCTTTCATTGAGACATATTTTATTTTATACACAACTTTCATTTATACGGTGTATAAACCCCTTTGACTTTAATGTTTATTCAAAAGGAATATTTTTTATACGAAGCATTTTAATAAATGAAAAAATGGAATTTTTTTGTATGTATGCGGCGACAACGACTTCTCCAACGCTGTGACCATTATTGGAGTTTTGGCGTCCTCTACAAGCCATAACTTTTTTAAAATGAAAAATAAATACAAAGTTTTAATTTTCCTATATTTTGGTGTTGAAAATGGTTTTGAAAGTGTTTTTATTATATCAATGTGTTGTATTGATATCTTGTGATTGAAATGTGGAAATTTTATGTTTCCTTTATACATGTTTTATGTGATATGATTATGTTATGGTTCATGATATGTTTAAACCTATTCATATGAGAATGTATTGGACTTAATAAGTGACGGGTGGAGCCCGCTATAGCTCCTCGATGCATCGTCAGGTCTCTTGAGACAGACTAGTGTCTTTGAATGAGGCCATGACAAAATATTATTTGTAGTCTTACACGAGGCATTGGCTACATGGTTATGATAGTCTGGAATTATGCATTCCATCATTATGAAAGTGGTTATTGATATTGCATGTGATTATTCGACTGGTAGAATATCCATGTGAATAAGTAAATGGAATTATCTCATTTTAATTTTGACATATTATGTTGATGTTCATGTTTATAAGGCTTTTTTAGTTATACATTTCCTTAAATGTTTTTGTTTACTATTTAAAGCTTCCGCTATATTGTTATCCTTACTGAGCATCTGTGCTCACCCCTTCCAATGTATTAATTTTTCCAGGATGTGAAGAAATATAATAGGAATGACTTACAGGGTTAAAATGAGGGGATATGAAGACATGATTTTGTTGCAGTTTTTTTTAATTTATATTGTAATGTAAGACTTATGAATGTATATAGTGTTTCCAAGGCTACTAAACTAATCGGTCTTTCGAGACTTAATCTTTTGTGATCATGCAAATGTTACGCAATAATGCACCGACTTTGGGTAACTAGGGATAGGGCGTTGCAATAATAATATAGACATAATCATGATAGACATATAAAATCATTAAAATATAATATAATACGTATATCTAGAGAATAATATGTCATTAGTCATTCCAGAGTGCATATTAAGTGTACCTTTCACTAGTTCATGAACTATACCCTATTCAGAAATAGTTATAATAAGAGATTTACCATTATTACTAAACATAGGATGTTGATTATGTAGGTCCTCATCATTAACCATTAGATTTGGGAACAAGTTAGTATAATTACCAAAAAACAGACATTTGAAACAATACAATGTGGGTCATACATATAGTATAACATTCTCACAATTCTCATCATTAAATGACTTCTTATAACACCCAGAGTTTTGATGGACAAATTTTAAAATAAATTAAATATATATTTGTGTCCTATAATGCATTAAATAATACATTCTATTCACAGGGAATGAAATTGGAAAATGTTACCTTGTTCTCTGAAAAAGAGTATGTTACACACAACACCTCCTTCACATACGATACATGCAACATCTACTTAGCATACATCACACGAAACAAATAGTTTCTAAAAAATATAATTTTAATGATATAATTATTTAAAATAGATAATTATAATCCATCCATTAAATATAGTAATATGAATAGTAATAACTACTTTTTTAAAAAAATATATTTTTTACAAAATGAAAACATATCGATAATGAATGATATGTTTTTTGTTAAAGAAATTTTATGTTTTAAACTACCATATTTTCAAATAAACAACTTTTAATAATAAAATTACATTTATATGAAATTTTAAATTTAATTTTATGAAATAAATATTTTTATTGAATTAAAAATATCGATGTTATCTTAGGGAAATGTTTTGGGATTTTACTAAGAAACTACATTTTTTGATGAATACTGAAAAATACTGCTTATTAGTTAAAAGCTATATTTTTTTAAATTAATTATTAATTTTAGATGATATTATATTTTATATAAGGTAATTTTAGATAAATATAACAACTATTAATACATTGTAATTAACATTAATCTATTTTAATTTGAAATTTAATATAAAATCATTACAAACTTTTCATCATTTTTAAACTTTAAAACAAAATTATGTCGTCCTATTTTTCGGATTACGATTAATCATAATTTTTCAGTTTATGTGAGTTGAATTTAGAAATATAGACATACACCATTATATTTAGTATATTATTTAGATTCTGTCAACAGAAAGTTAATTTCTTACCAATTTTATTGGTAAATTTTATTAAAATTACTCATAGCGATTAAGGCCAATTTAAGAAAAATTGGGTACTAACCCTTAAGATTAAGGGTCCAAATGGCCTATACACTTTTACAACAACAATTATATATCTATATTTAGTCCATAAAACTTAATTTATTGGGTTATTTGGTTTTATATTACTTTATTTAGTTAAAAACATTGGTACAACTATCTTGTTTCTGAAAATTCTATCTGAGTCCCTTTCTTTCCCAATAAAAGCCACCAATCCTCCCATTTCCTCACACTTCTCACACAACTTATGTTCGGAATGTAGCAACCCAATACACCTCCTATAATCCCAATATTAATCCTAGAGACCTTTATTTTTACCATAAATAAATCCAAGGAATCCTATTTTTCACAAACCCAAAGGAGTTATAAAATCAAGAGGTTACGTCTTCTCTATAGTCACTTTTTCTACTTTCTTCTCCACCCCTCCAATTTATTTCTTAAATGATTGAATAAATAAAATTATAATAAATATACCTCAATGTTTTTATGAAATTTATTGATCCTAAAATTATAAACACATTCATCTAATGGACAATATACATAATGTTTATTAGTATGGAGAACTGACGACTCACTAAACGATGATTGTTCAATTTACACACCGCCTCTCATGGTGGCCATTATGATGATATATATATATATATATATATATATATATGTTATATATGATATTTATTATGTTTTTAACATTATTTATCTTTTATTAAAATAAATACCTATTACTTTCCATTTCATGTTAATACAATAATCATGTTTGATGAAATGGTGTCTATCGTCCACACAAATCGATGTGATTCGTTCACACACCACATGGAAAGTATTAAGGATGGATTTTGTGAAATTATACAAAATATATGATCTAATAATTGTACTATAATAATTATATATTGATATATTTATATATATATATATGTAATTTAAATATTTTTTTTTAATACAATAATAACAATGGAAACAACATTTATTATTATATACGATTTACCATCTCCATGAACTATGTAATCCCTTTCAGAATTCTATATTCAATAGAGTATTATAATATTTATATATTTAATATAAATTATATTTATATAATTTTTCAAATTATGGAATCATGATATATGTATAAGGACATATGATATAACACGTTATGACATATGCGAAAAACAAAGACAATATTACCAGATGTGAAAACTAAACATTTGATAGTTATTAGGAAGGTTATATAATATAATAATCAGAACATTTAAGGTATTAAATATAATTATTCTGATATTTAAAATATTTTTAATTAAGTTATATTTATTATACCTGTGTTTTAAAAGAGTATGATGAGAGTTAATATACAATGTAAGAGGATTTCTTCTCAATTTTATTTTTTGTGAGATACTTGATATGTTGGACACTCATTTTTTTTGTGTGGTGCAATTAATACCCTAGATTTTATTCTATTTATCTTTTAAATAAATAAATGGTTAGTACCATATAATTTTTAGTACTTTATTTCATGGGGTTTAAGTTTCAAATGTGACCGAATTCATAAGAAATGTTTTGTCTCAAATAGACTTCATTGAGCCTCATGTATTGTTATACACCAAAACTATTTTTTGATTTGTATATACTTTCATGTTATATTGTAAATCACTTTATTTTAATTAAATTTTATGATTTATGTAATTTCATTTTACTACATGGATATTATGGTCCCATGTAACGAAGTTGTTATTTTTTTATTGAAACAATCTCGTCGCCTTTCGAGATTGTCAATAACTATGTGTCATTGATGAAATATTATGATCCATATCTCAGGAACATTCATGAGTTTTCTTCTCCTATATGTATTGCACATATACTAATGTTCAAAAAAAACATTTTCCACACGTTGGAACTGAAAATAATATTTTTAAATAAAATATGACCGTCTATCTCCTCAATCAGAAATATATTCTATTCAAAAACCATGTTTTTGAAAATCATTTATAAAGATCCTCAGAGATCAATTTAATGAAAAATGATTTGAATTTTTGTATTATTTTCTAAAAGTATATTATATATTTTCAAATATATTTTTAGAGGAAACAAATATCAAATGGTTTTATATTAAAAAAATTAGGGATGAAATGATATTTTCATGAATTTTTTTTGGAAGATCTTTCAGAATTATTTCCCATCTAAGATGACATCCATTGGTGTTATACATAACTTTATGGGGAATTTATTGAATTTTTCTATTCACATTGTTTGTCTGAATGTATTTTTTTTATGTCATGATGCTTCAGAAACCCATTTAAGATTTACAAGTTATATGGTTTTTAAACCTGCTTCTTTTCATGGGTTTTGTTTATGGGGAAACAATTATAAAACTAGTAAAATTCCAAATTTTATTGTATAATTACATGTTTATAATAGTCATTTAATTTCATGAATGATGGTATGATTATCTATAGTCTCATGGAACATGTAGGTATGATTTTATTATGAGATGAGTTAGACCTATATCTCTATATAATTCTTTGGGTAAATATTTATATCTCTTGATACATACAATAATGGTAGTTGGAATTTTCCCTGACTACAAATACATCCATGGGAGTGAACTAGAACAACTAATATGTTTTGAGGATTGAATTCATTATACTATGATGGCCATGGGAGTGGACCATGACTACAAAGAATGTAGTGAACCTATACTACCAAGATGGTCTTTCCATCAATTTTGAGGCATCTATAAAAATAAAATAATTTTATTGTCTGTTTCTATAATTTATTGTTTCATTCCTAACATATTATTTCATTGATTATGTTCTTTATTTCCACATTATTCATGTCTATTAAACTGTCATTCTTTACACCATGAGTCATGTATATTATATTTGATATTGAAGGTATGATCTTATGTTTTCATGATCCTTTTTGCATAACCATATGCTCATGATTATGATTACATGTCTCCACTTTTTACCTTTACTGGGCATTTGAGCTCAACCATTATTATGTTTCCTTCCCCGGTTAATGAATATCTGTATTATGTTTGATTTGTCTAAGAAGGGAGGTATTAAAGTGGAACCTAGTGTGAGATAATGTAGATCATTAATGCACTAGTGTTTATATTTTCATGTATCCAAAGGCACTAGAGTAGTACTATCTTCAATTGTATATATGTGTAATACTGTATATCTTCCAATAAAGTTGTGTAATGTTAATATACCTCATGACTGGGTCTTCATAGTTGGAATCTGAGGAAATTTTTAGTTGACCTTTTCATAATTGGATGAGAAAACCATTGTGGGAACCCTATGGAAAAGTCTAAGGATAAGTATAAGGATGAGTCGACATTTAGGAAAATGACCTAGAATTTTGGTATAGTATAGATTAAGTGGATTCCTTGAAATAAATCAATGTCTATATAATATAAGTGGATGAGGCTCTAGAACATATTCACCTTGGGGTAAAAACTCCAAAAAGAATTTCAGGTCCTAACTCAGGGTAATATAGTATATCAAAATGGGCCTTGCTTCACACATAGTATGACACTCCCATGGGATATACTTTGGAAATCCAAAATATCATCACAAACCAAAATGAAGGAATTAAATAGGACGTTTCAATGTATAACCTTGTATAATTTTATGGTGTCATTGATTTAGTAGATTTCATATGTTAAAGTCTTATATGTTATTTTTCATGATTATTTTGTTCCTTATTATGATAAATATTTCTTAATATAAGATTTTGGTTTTAGTCAATTATTGAACACAAAGGATGTAACACCTCGAAATTTTATGAAAAATATTCTTTTTAATTTCATTAATGTCTTGTGTTGTACGCTACACCAAAAGAAGCTTTCACAACACACATCCTTGACTTTCCTTCCATTACAATAAATCATGACCTTCCTCGATAGCGTGTGTAGTACGCAATAACGAGTTTCACTAAACAACAATATGCTATTAAAATTTTATTAAAACTAGCCGTTATGAATAGTAACATCAACTTTTTGAAATTTTGTAAATTTTATTTTTCAAAATGGACTTTATTATTGGATTCGTAATATCGAAATTAGCTTAGGATGAAATTTTGGTAATTTTCGGATAACTTTCACATTTTGATGAATAATGAAAATTACTAAATTTTAGTTAAAAACAACTTTTTCAATCGAAATAATTAATAGTGATAAATTATTAATTTTAGTGGTTTTAAAGTATATTTAGAATATATTTTTACAATTTAATACAATGTTTGTCATTGGATGTAATTTCACATTTAAACCAGACATAAACAAGTGTCAATCTTTTGATAGATATTGTTTCTTAAAAACACGCTATTTGTTTTAACAACGGGATTTAATTATAAAATTAATTAATGAAACTTCTATGTTATGAATTTGGTAAAATAGACTTCATTTTTTAATTCGGAATATAAAATATAGCTTATGATGAAATTTTGGCATTGTTCTGAAAAACATTAATTTTTGATGAATAGTGAAACTACTAAGTGGTAGTTAAAAAAACTGAATTTTTCATAAAACATAATTTTACCGCTTCTGTGAATGGAATTTCAAAAATCCGAGAGACACGGTTGATGTCAGTAAGTAAAATGTGGTTCAATGAGAGGAAAATAATTTTTTGTGAATAGTAACTTTTTACTTTTATTTACCACGGTTAAAAGTAAATAGGGTAATTAAGGGTAAAAATGATATTAATATTTCCCTAACACATGTCCTAATCCTATTGGACAAGTGTATGTCGAATAAAAACAACCTTAAGTGTAAAATATTATCATTTAGGCCCACTTGGATTAGATTAGGACATTTAGTATTAATTTATTTAAAGAAGGGTTAAAATAGTTAAAATCAACGTTTAATAAGTAAAAAAATTTTAATATGGGGTTATACATAAGGTAAATTCGACTATAAATATTCATTAGAAATCTAAAACTAGTTTCTAAAAAATGGTATTTTATTTTTAATTTTTAGACTTTAAATAATTCAATTTATTTATGACACAATGATGATGCAGTAATTACCATAATAGTAAAAAATTAGAATAATTGATATTATAAATGCCTAAATAAGTATAAGTTGAGACTTTTTATGAATTCCACTAATTTCCTAGGTTAATATGACATGTTATTATTGATTTAAGTAACTTGGTTCGAACTTATCATTCTGTTAGAAATTTCATTAAAATCATGTACCAAATAGTGTCAAAATTGACATAAATTAGTTTTTAAAACAAATATTATATTATTAATTGTTATTTAATTCCTAAAAATCTAAGGTTCAGAGAAATGACTTATATAAGGATAGATATATTAATAATAAACAACTTTGGGTTCCCTTGGCTTCATATAGTAAGTTTATTAAACATATAGTGTAAGAAAACAAGAAGACACGGTAAAAGTTTAATTATTTAACTTATAGTTAAATCTAATTGATAAGGTTAAAATAATAACCTAAACCTGTCTAAATCCTATTGTATGAGAGGATTTAGACCCATCCCTACTTTATCTTCGAAATAAGACCATTTGTAACCATTATAAACCGAATTTGTCCTTAATATAAAATAATATTTTGATATTTTCCTAAGATGCCCCTCTCCTCCATTATAAAAGGGCACCTCCTCCCTTTCCTCCTCACACCAATTTGAGCATTCATGCTCGGCCAAACCCTTCCAAAATCTCTTCTCCACTTCCCTAGTATCATCCTAGAGGTCCTGGTATTCTTCAAAGACCATCCTTAGTTATTTAAGTGGATGTTAAGTGATGGCGCGTCAAAAAGAGGAGGTTCGGACACTTACGAAGCAAATTGGACCTAAGGTAAGGGAAATATCACAATCTCATTTTTATCCAAGATTGTTTTTACTTTGGCATTTACTAGGGGTGTATTTTATCATCCAAATCCATGTTCTCTAAATATTTAATATTGTTTCCATCCACTTACAATAGTTTAAATCCAATTTTACCCTTCGGTTAGTTTTTAGTAAAGAATATGAAAGGAATCTTTTGTCGTTTTTCGTATGAGGTACTTTTTGACTTTTCCGACCAAAGTACAAGAAGAATGTTCTTTTTTTAACTTATATGGAATGAATGGATTTTTAAAACATTATTTCCAAGATGCTTACTTTACAAGTTTTCAAGTTTATTTTTAATCAACTTCTTTTAGTTTATAATTTTATGACATGTTAAGAAAGGAAAAGTGTTTTTTGAAGAAGAAAGGATATTTTCCTCAAGAATGGAGTTTAAGTGTTTTATCAAAATTATTTTCCATATAAGATAATAAAGGGTGATGTTTTTATCCCTATTATTACATTGATTTGATCATGTTGTGATGGAATTATTTTTATGAATTCCTTTATCTTATATGAATTATTTTATGATGTCATGATGTTTAAGATTCCCATTTTTATTACATGGGTTATACAATGATGTATGGTTTATGATTTTGTGGAACACATAATAATGGTATCATTATGAGATGGTTGGGACCTATATCTCCCTCCAATGCATTGGGTAAATATTTTATATCTCATGAGATAGACATGGCTGGAATGGTAGGTTATACCGGTTCAGTGAAACAGGACTGAAATGAGGGTGACTCGGTTCAGAAAGGGACATTATCCACTAAGATAGTCTTGGAAATGAGTCTTGACTAACATAAAATTATTCTCTATTATTATGTGTGTATGCCACAAAGTTTCATGTTTTAATTTATGATTATTGGGATTTCATTTCACTACTATGATTTATCCCATGTTATGAAATTATGCTCTCTTTTGCAGGTTAAGATTTCCAAAAGTTATGTTCTTATGAATATGATGTGATTGATTTTTTCTTCTGTTTACCCTTAATGAGCATTTGAGATCACCATTTTATGTTTTCTTTTCCCCTGGATATAAATAAAGTTTTTAGGTAAATAAAAGGGAAGATCTTTATGGGAGATATTGAAGACCATTCACCACGATTAGAAGATTACGTTCCTAGATTCCAAAGACACTAAACTATTACGATCCTTGTGTGTGTGTTTTTTGTTATGTACTAAGTATTCCGCAAAAGTAATGTAATGTTCATGTACGTCAGGCTTCAGGTCTCTACAGTTGGTATCAGAGGAAAGGTTTAGTCAACCTTTGGAAACTAGGATGTGAAACCGTTAGTGAGATCCCTAGAGATATTTCTAAGGTATGTCTAGGGATGCCCCTAAGGTTAAGTATACGTATAGGTTATAGTACTAGAATTACACTAATGATCATAGAATTAAACCTAAGATGTTAGATATTGAAGGTACTCCCCCTTTATTATGTTGTTTTCCCTAGCATGATTTTTGCCTCTCACACTATTCTTTTTGGGTTTTAGACGATGGCTGGAACCCGAAGGAACCGTGTTGATCAATGCAATGGACAATGCAATGATTGTCCTCCTGAACAAACAAATGTTATGGGAGATGGAGTGCAAAATCTTATTGATATACTTACACAAGATATGAATCATTCTGGACTTCCAAATGAGTAGAGAAGGGAACAATATTCTATTGAGTCCTTCCTGAGGCAACGTCCACCTTCTTTCAGTGGGACTTCCGATCCACTTGTAGCTGAACAATGGATTTGTACCACTGAAAAGATATTTTCAGTTCTTCAATGTTCTGAACATTATAAATCCATCTTAGCAGTATATCGTTTGGAAGGTGAAGCTGATCAATGGTGGAATCTTATCAAGAATACGAGGCCAAGAGATGAAATTGAGTCCATGGAATGGGATGAGTTCAAGAACTTGTTTTTCAGTAAGTACTTCCCTCATATTCTTCGAACAAAGATGGAGAAGGAGTTTCATGAACTAAAGAAAAAGGATGATGAATCTGTTGGTATATATGAAGCGAATTTTACAAGACTTTCAAGGTATGCATCTGGCATTACCATCCAACCTGAATGTAAAGTTGATCGATTTTTCAGTGGATTAAAACCAAGTCTTCGAAGGGAATTAGCTATAAGAGACTTCAGTAGCTATGGAGAAATTGTGCGTTGTGCTATCAAGGTAGAAATGGATGTTGGTGTTACATATCCATCTCATGGTTTTGACAAGAAACGAAAGATGGAGTTGAAGGAGAAATCTAAGAATAATGGTGGAAAAAAGATGAATGTTTCCTTATGCTCATTGTGTGGAAAAGAAGCATGGTGGAGATTGTCTTAAAGGAACTAGAAAATTTTTTAAGTGTGGAAAAGAAGGTCATCGAGCTGCTGAGTTTCGAAGTAATGAAAAAAGGGTTTCTAATAATGTGAATAAAGCAAAGACTACAGAGAACGCACCACCAACACTTAAATGCTTCAAGTGAAAGGAAATGGGGCATTATGCTAATAAATTCCCTAATCCAAGGGTTAGTGACGATCAACATGAGCAACCACTGAAGGCAAAGGAAAAAGGGATGTCACATGTGATCACTATTGGTGATGTTGAATATGACAACGATGTGGTGGAATGATTAAGTGTTTATGTAATGGGATTCCAAAGTAATGTGGTATCATAAAGTATTGGAATATTTATGTGTTGGTCTAATGTGGTATTCAAAGTGATTGAGATATTTTTGGAAATAAGATGATATGCGAATAATGAAGGGAAAACGAGAAAATGAAATGTTTAACAGTATTCATGAGCTCATGATTGATATAAGGACTAAGTGGTATAATGGTTTGAGTATAAATAATTTTGAGGATTTTGGTTTATCGAAAGTGTTAACTTTTAACTGCCTTCATGTTTTCACTAAGGTTCAATGGGTATTCATTCTTCAAGAGAATACATGATTAAGGCCTTTGAATGTTTGGAATGTGACCAACAAGACATATCTTATGATATATGGGGATCAACGATGGTATTAAATCTCTGGTAATCATTTTCACTATATTATGAGAGTGGACTGCAGTATTATGGATAAGCCTAAAGATTGGAATAGATTATGTTGGACATAAGTTAGTATTTTTTTAAGGATAGAAGTTTTTCGATGGGATGTTATAGTAATATAGTTTTAGAAAAAGGACAACCTACAGGACGGGCGACAGCCCATCGCGTCAGACAAGGCTATGGAAATCGAACCCAAAATCGAAGTGCGACTGGCCTTTATCGCCTACCACTGGCCTACAAGAAGTCCCTGTTTAGTAGAAACTAGTTTTATTATATTAAGCAGTATGATATATGATGTATAAGTCCATTTTAGGAACCATATATGATTAATCTCACTATAGACCGACTTATGTATATAATTTTTTCTATCCGTTTGTTTGAGACAGATGGAATGACCCATCATTCTATCACATGATATGCTAACACTTCTAGAATATCAAATTCAACTTCATTTATTTAAGAGATGAAGTGGAAATTGTTCAAGGCACGAACAACAGTGAGATTTTACAAAAATAAAGTAAGTATTTATTCTAATTCCAATTTTCAACTTTATGGAAATGATCTTGAAAACCAAAAATGTTGTCCTAGTGCCCTTATATCCGATGAATCAGATGGTACCCTACAATGTCACAAATTTATGGCTTTGTGATTGCTGGATTTTCCATAGCCATGTTCTCTACTACTCTCCATCAGAACATGATGGTTAGATTTATCTTCCATATCCATATTTTCACCTATGTGGAAACCCAGTGATTAGTTTATTTGGGTAACTGTTACGTTTCATACATTTGTTTTTAAATATTGGTTTTGGTATTCCTTTTTACGATCTGGGTTTCTATTAAATAAACTTATGAATAGTAAACCATTTATAACCCCGACGAATTTTGAGGGTGAAATTCATTTTAAGGGGGGTAGAATGTAACACCCCGAAATTTTATGAAAAATATTATTTTTAATTTCATTAATGTCTTGTGTTGTACGCTACACCAAAAGAAGCTATGCCAACACGCATCCTTGTCTTGCCTTCCATTACACGCAATCGCGACCTTCCTCGATAGCGTGTGTAGTACGCAATAATGAGTTTCACTAAACAACAATATGCTATTAAAATATTATTAAAACTAGCCGTTATGAATAGTAATAACCACTTTTTGTAATTTTGTAAATTTTATTTTTCAAAATGGACTTTATTTTTGGATTCTTAATATCGAAATTAGCTTAGGGTGAAATTTTGGTAATTTTCGAATAACTTTCATATTTTGATGAATAGTGAAAATTACTAAATTTTAGTTAAAAAAAACTTTTTCAATCGAAATAATTAATAATGATAAAATTATTAATTTTAGTGCGTTTAAAATATATTTAGAATATATTTTTACAATTTAATACAATGTTGGTCATTGGATGTAATTTCCCATTTAAGCCAGACATAAACAAGTGTCAATCTTTTGATAGATATTGTTTCTTAAAAACACGCTATTTGTATTAACAACGGGATTTAATTATAAAATTAATTAATGCAACTTCTATGTTATGAATTTGGTAAAATAGGCTTCATTTTTGAATTCGGAATATAAAATATAGCTTAGGATGAAATTTTGGCATTGTTCTGAAAAACATCAATTTTCGATGAATAGTGAAACTACTAAGTGGTAGTTAAAAAAACAGAATTTTTCATAAAACTTAATTTTACCACATCGGTGAATGAAATTTCAAAAATATGAGAGACACAGTTGATGTCAGTAAGTAAAATTTTGTTCAATGAGATGAAAATAATTTTTGGTGAATATTAACTTTTTACTTTTATTTACCACGGTTAAAAGTAAATAGGGTAATTAAGGGTAAAAATGATATTAATATTACCCTAACACATGTCCTAATCCTATTGGACAAGTGTATCTCGACCAAAAACAACCTTAAGTGTAAAATATTATCATTTAGTCCCACTTGGATTAGATTAGGACATTTAGTATTAATTTATTTAAAGAAAGGTTAAAATAGTTAAAATCAAAGTTTAATAAGTAAAATATTTTTAATATGGGGTTATACATAAGATAAATTCAACTATAAATATTAATTAGAAATATAAAAGGATTTCCTACATAATGGTATTTTATTTGTAATTTTTAGACTTTATATAATTCAATTTATTTATGACACAATGATGATGCAGTAATTACCATAATAGTGAAAAATTAGAATAATTGATATTATAAATGCCTAAATAAGTATATGTTGAGACTTTTTATGAATTCCACTAATTTCATAGGTTAATATGACATGTTATTATTGATTTAAATAACTTTTTTCGAACTTATCATTCTGTTAGAATTTTCATAAAAATTATGTACCAAATAGTGTCAAAATTGACATAAATTAGTTTTTTAAAAAATATTATATTATTAATTGTTATTTAATTCCTAAAATTATAAGGTTCGGAAACATGACTTAGATAAGGATAGATATATTAATAATAAACAACTTGGGGTTCTCTTGGATTCATATAGTTCGTTTATTAACCATATAGTGTAAGAAAACAAGAAGACACGGTAAAAGTTAAATTATTTAACTTATAGTTAAATCTAATTGATAAGGTTAAAATAATAACCTAAACTTGTCTAAATCATATTGGATGAGAGGATTTCGACCCATCCCCACATTATTTTCGAAATAAGACCATTTGGAACCATTATAAACCGAATTTTACCTTAATATAAAATAATATTTTGAGATTTTTCTAAGATGCCCCTCTCCTCCCTTATAAAAGGGCACCTCCTCCCTTTCCTCCTCACACCAATTTGAGCATTCAAGATCGTCCAAACCCTGCCAAAATCTCTTCTCCACTTCCCTAGTATCATCCTAGAGGTCCTGTTCTTCTTCAAAGGCCATCCTTAGTTCTTTATGTGGAGGTTAAGTGAAGGCGCATCAAAAAGAGGAGGTTTAGACACTTACGAACCAAATCGGACCTAAGGTAAGGGAAATATCACAATATCATTTTTATCTGAGATTGTTTTTACTTTTTCATTTACTGGGGGTGTATTTTATCATCCACATCCATGTTCTCTAAATATGTAATATTGTTTCCATCCACTTACAATAGTTTAAATCCAATTTTACCCTTCGGTGAGTTTTTAGCTAAGAATATGAAAGGAATCTTTTGTCGTTTTTCGTACGAGGTACTTTTTGACTTTTTCGACAAAAGTACGAGAAGAATGTTCCTTTTTTAACTTATATGGCATGAATGGATTTTTAAAACATTATTTCCAAGAAGCTTCCTTTACATGTTTTCATGTTTATTGTTAATCAACTTCTTTTAGTTTATAATTTTATGACATGTTAAGAAAGGAAAAGTGTTTTTTGAAGAAGAAAGGATATTTTCCTCAAGAATGGAGTTCAAGTGTTTTATCAAAATTATTTTCCATCTAAGATAATAAAGGGTTATGTTTTTATCCCTATTATTACATTGATTTTATCATGTTGTGATGGAATTATTTTTATGAATTCCATTATCTTATATGAATTATTTTATGATGTCATGATGTTTAAGATTCCCATTTTTATTACATGGGTTATGCAATGATGTATGGTTTATGATTTTGTGGCACACATAAGAATGGTATCATTATGAGATTGGTGGGACCTATATATCCCTCCAACGCATTGGGTAAAGATTTTATTTCTCATGAGATAGACATGGATGGAATGGTAGGTTATACCGGTTCAGTGAAATAGGACTGAAACGAGGGTGACTCGGTTCAGAAAGGGACATCGTCCACTAAGATAGTCTTGGCAATGAGTCTTGACAAACAATAAATGATTCTCTATGGTTATGTGTTTATGCCACAAAGTTTCATGTTTTAAGTTATGATTATTGGGATTTCATTTCACTACTATGATTTATCCCATGTTAAGAAATTATGCTCTCTTTTGCAAGTTAAGATTTCCAAAAGTTATGTTCTTATGAATATGATGTGATTGATTTTTTCTTTTGTTTACCCTTACTGAGCATTTGAGCTCACCCTTTTATGTTTTCTTTTCCCCAGGATATAAAGAAATATTTTAGGTAAAAAAAGGGAGGATCTTTATGGGAGATATTGAAGACCTTTCACCACGATTAGAAGATTACGTTACGAGTTTCCAAAGACACTAAACTATTAAGATCCTTGTGTGTGTGTTTTTTGTTATGTATTAAGTATTCCGCAAAATTAATGTAATGTTCATGTACGTCAGACTTCGGGTCTCTACAAAGGAACCTTGTTAAAGGTTATTTTTATGGAAAATGAAATGATTTTCCGCATGAGCAACCGAATGTTATAGGATCTGGAATTAATTTTTTTTCTATGATCACACAACATTCTCATGTTCTGAATCATGGAAGACCTTAAAATAAGGAATGTAGGTAAAACTGTATTTAGTGTTTTATGAGGCCACATTCCTTCAGAGGGTGTTCTGATCTATATATTGTTAATCAATGGATCAGTGCCACCAAAAAGATATTCTCTATTCTTTAGTATTTGGAGCATGAGAATGTCACTCTAGTTATTTATCATTTATAAGGATAAAATAATAAATGGTGAACACTAATAAAGAATATGAGTTTGTAAGATAAGATTGAATACATGGATAGGAATGATTTCAAGAACATATTTTTCAATAAGTTCATTCCTATATTTCTTTATAAAAAACAAGTGTAAAGAGTTCCTTGAGTTTAAGGAAAGTGATAATGAATTGTTTTGTAACTACAAGGTTAATTAAATCATATAGGTGAGTTGGACTTCAAAAATAATCATCCATCTCGATGTAAGGTTGATAAGTTCATTAGTGGTATAAATCCATCTCATATGGGCGTTGACTATATGATACTTTAGTATATATGAAGATATTTTGTGTTATGAAATCATGTTTGAAATAAAGGTTAGATTCATGTATCAATCTAATGGATTTGACAAGATTATATTGGTTATGTTTAATGGAAAATCTGAAACCATGAAAAAATTGGATGACCATTCAATTAAGATGTAAGTATGGGAAGAATCCGTGAGTTAATTTCTTTAAGGGATCTAATAAATGATTTAAGTGTGGAATGAAAGGAAATAAGGAATTTTTTTACTGAATTGATTGGAATATGTCAGCTAATGTTTTGAATGGGGAATAGTAAACACATAGTGAACCTCCCTATATTAAGTGCTACATGTGCAAGTAGAATGTTCGTTATGCAATCCACTTACCAAACCCAAGGGTTGGTGATGATAATCGATGTCTACAACCTTTATGCTAAGGGACAAGGGGAATTCTTGGGAAATCAATATTTATGAAGAGTGGTGTGATAATGACATGATGAATTGTGCACTTAACAACCACTACAGGACTACTAATGTCATATTTTATTCTAGATCCACACAATCATTCATATCTAATGATTTTTCCAAGGGTATTAAGATTATTGGAAAACAATTATATGTTGAGTGAGTAGTAATAAACCATAATGGTACGATAATTTCATCTCAAGTCTATGATTCATCTCCACATGATGTTTTTTGGAATTTTTTTCAATCAAATATTTTCATTCATCCTTTTGTTGAATTTTATAACATCTTAGGCATGGATGTATTTATCATCATAAATCATACATTAATTTTCATGGAAGGGAAGTCATATTTTATTTTTGAAACCCTCCTATGATTTTCTATCCATGTGATGATAATTATGAACCTAATATGTATATTACATTCAGTTCATGAGTTTTAATTCCCATTAAAATCGTTGTTTATCTCAAATGTTTTGGTGGAGAATTGAAATAGATGATATAAATATTTTTCAGGATTTTTAGGATGTTTTTATAGAAGGGTTTCTTTTCTTCAACCCAGACATGAATTTGAGTTCTCAATATAACTCATTAATTTTTCTCACCAATTTCTATTAATATTTATACAATGGCCCCGATTGAGTCACATGAATTGAAGAAGAATCTCCAAGAAAAACATGATATGAGATTCATTTGGCCAAGTGTTCACCTAGGGGTGCACCAACAATTTTTGTGAAAAAGAAATATGGATCAATGTGAATCTTCATTGATTATTGGGAGTTTAATAAGATAAAAATTATGAATAGGTATCCTCATCCCCATATTGATGACATTTTTTATCAACTATATGGAGATCAGTACCTTTCCTTATTGACATTTTTTATGGATATTATCAATTGTGGGTCAAGAAATTTGATATAACCATGAAAGAATTTTGTAAAATGTATGGACACAATGAATATATACTAATTTATTTTTTTCTTAGTTATTCCCCTTATATATTCATCGATATAATTAATAGAGCCAATAGATACTACCATGATATGTTTGTGGTAGTTTTTAAAGATGATTTTATTATTTATTCATATTCAAAGTATAATCATGATGATTGCATGATAATTGTATTAAAGACCCTAAAAAAGGAAAAGATATATGAAAAATTTATAATGTGTTAATTTTGGATATATAAGGATTCATTTTTTGGGTATTATAATCAGTAGATAAGGTATATTAATAGGTCCATGAAAGATAGATTCTATTGAATGACGACCTAGAACAACCACAGTGACTATGATCTGTAGAATTATTTGTTTACATTGATATTATCGATGGTATGTGAAGAATTTATCATTACTATGTAGTCATATGACCATGTTAACTTGGAAGGGTGTAACATTTCACTGTAGAAATGAATGTGGGTGAATTTTCAAGGAACTAAAATAAGGTTTGTTGGTATTCCAGTGTTTACATTACCCTTTAGTGAAGAAGGTTTTTCTATATTCAATGATGCATCCAAAAAGGGTTTGGGATGTGTTATTTTGCAAAATAGCTTGGTTATAGCCTCTGCCTCAAGAGAGTTGGATATTCATGATAATAATTACCCAACTCATTTTATGGAGTTAGTAACATAAATTTTTTAATCAATGAAATTGAACATTTATCTTTATGAATAAATGTTATATATATATACTAATCAAAAATTTATTAAATATATATTTACAAAGAAGTATTTGAAAATGAGAGATAGAAAATGGTAAGAGTTGATAAATAAGTATGACTTCTCAAAACATTACCACCATCGGATAGCGAACAAGGTGATCGAGGCTTTGAGTCGGATGGATTATTATAGACTATCCATGTTGAGGATAAAAAAGGATTCAATATTTATATATTTTCAAAGGATGGATCTTGAAATCCTAATGGAAGGGGAAAATTTTATATTATAAAATAAATGATCAAACCTCTATCCAAGTGAAAATTTAGAAGGTAAAGAAGGAATATTAATATCTACAAAATAAAGGATGAAATGTTCCTCTGATTAACCTTAATCTGGATGTAATGATAATATTTAAGAACCATGTATGTGTTCTTTCCCTACCATATTTGAAGTTGGTGATATTAGAGGATGCTCATAGTTTTTCATTATTTATTTATCTTGGATGTATAAAGATGTAAAGGGAATTGAAATAATTATTCTAATGCGATGGAATGAATAGATATATCATAGATTTTATATCTCGATTCTTGGTATTTCAATAAGTTAATATTAAAAGACAAAAGTCAAAGACTTTTTTTTATTTATTACCCACATTAGAATGTAAAATGGGAGAAAATAACTATGTATTTTATTTTGACTACCAAAAACCTCTGAAGGGTATAATGATATATGGGTGGTAGTCTATATCTTTACTAAGACATCACACTTCATCACTATCATAAAAGACTCCACTCTAGATCATCTTTACAGGATATTCCCTAAAGAAGTGGTAACATTGAATTAACCACCACATTCAATTATATCAGATCCGGAATCGAGTTTTACATCACAGTTCATCCAAATAATTTAGAATGCACATGATAAAAAACTGTGTTTCATCACTGTATATCATCCTTAGATATATGATTAGTAAAAAAAAATCGATTCAAACCCTAGAAGATAGGTTGAGATATTGTTTCTGGATTTATAGGTTCGTTAAGATCAACACCTTCCTATAGTTGATTTTTCATAAAACAATAGCTTTCTCTCTGGAATTGAAACCAAACCTTATGAAGTCCATTATGGGAAGAAGTTTAGATCTCAAACTTGTTGGGATGAAGATGGAAAATGAATGCTAATGGGATCTGAAATTTATAAATAAATGGTCCAAAAGGATTGAACCATTCAGTAACATATAAACGTAGATCAATGCCACCTGAAAAAAAAATGCTGATAACCGTTAGTGTGATCTAGAATTTTAAACTTCTGAAAATGTTATTCTATGCTTCTCACCCAAGAATAATATCATTAGATTCTAATAGAAATGGAAACTAATCCTTATATATATCAGTCCCTTTGAGATTCATGATCATATCGAGATGATAGACTATTTCTTGAACATCCTCTAAATCTCTCAAATGTCAATGATTTGATCTACGTACTACTCTCGAGGATGTACATACATAAACCATCATATGTACATAACTCAAGGGTTATACATATGGATCCCGATCACTCTTATGAAGAACAACCAGTTGATATATTGGACTGATCAGAGAATGTTCTATGAAACAAGATCACCCACTTGGTAAATGTTTTTTTGAGAAAAAACAAACTAAAGAAACCAACAAGGGAACATTATTAAATGATAAAGTAGAAGTATTTTTTATATAAGTGAATAATTTCAAAGGTAAAATTTATTGTCAGGTTGTAGAATGTAACACAATGAGTTTTTATAGACCTTTTTACGAATATAATAAATATCTATTTATTTTTTATAATGAATTAAGTCTAACATTCCATTTACATAGAACCAAATCAGATTATATTACACTCAAAAATAACTTGGTGTGCACTATAGAGAACACTGATATAGTGTAATATACATGAAACACTGACTTAGCATACCAGACATGTATCATAGAGTTTTTACTAAACATGATATTAATGATATAATTATTCAAACTAGATAGTTATAACCTAGATGATATACCAAATAATATGAATATTAATAAATAAATTTTAAATATATTTTATAATAGTTTTATATAAATGAAACATATAGATAATGAAAGATATTATTTAGAGTAAAGCCTTTTCATGTTTTAAAAAAATATTTTGTCAAATGAACCAATTTTACTAATAAAATTAATTTTTGACACCTTTATAAATTTTAATATGTTTAAATAATCTAAATTTATGAATTCATAATAATGAAATTTTATTAGGATCAATTATTTGGGTTTTATCTAGAAACATCATATTTTGAGGAGTAGAGTAAAATACTGATTTTTGTTAAAAATGTAATTTTGGTTTAATTAATTTTTAATGGTAATTAATAAAAAAAATTATAATTTAAAATTAGATGAATATTACATCTATTCATAAAATTTAATTCGCAAGAATAAATTTCAATTTGATATTGAATATTAAATCGGAAAAAATTAAAAAAACTACATTAAAAACCTATTATTTTATTCCGACAGTGGGAATAACATTAGTATTAATTTTTCAAATTATATGATTCTAATTAATAAAAACAAGAAATAAACCATTATATTAATAATAATATATAAATTATAAAAATAAACATGTT
This sequence comes from Viscum album, assembly GCA_963277665.1. Lineage (NCBI taxonomy): Eukaryota > Viridiplantae > Streptophyta > Magnoliopsida > Santalales > Viscaceae > Viscum > Viscum album. The sequence continues at coordinate 2,095,829,107 of OY728152.1, forward strand.
AAATTTTTACCAAAATGATTAGTAAAACTGATTAAAATTAATCGCAGCGTTTTAGGATAAATTAAGATTAATTGGGGTCTAAACCTTAATATTAAAGGGAACAAATGTCAGAAAAACATGTCCAAAACACAATTTATATCCATATTTTGTACATAAACCTTTCTTTATATATATATATATATATATTATGACTTATTTTAGTTAATAACATGTGTACAACTAACCTATTTCTAAACATTCCAAGTAATTCCTTCTCCTTCCCTGAAAAAGTCATCATGTATCACACATCCCCACACCTATAAACCTATTAATTTCATAAAATAATTTCCAAATAATAACCCTAAAATCCTTATATTTAACATATTATCCTTCACATGGATATAAGGAGATCATAGGAGGCCTTGTGCTTTAAACCAATAGGAGTTATCTTATCAAGAGGTAACGTCTTATCTCAAGTCCTTTATTTTATTTTCAGTCTCCACACCTCCATTTTCCTGTTTAAATGAGTGCATAAAAATATCATTTTCCTTAATAAACTGGTATTTTTTATGTAAATTATTAAACATACACATACACACACCTCTATATAATGGATAACGAACATAATGTTTATGTGTATGGTGAACTACCTCATCACTAAACAGTGACTGTTCAATTTTCCTTACCACCTCACATTGAAGAAATAATGATGTTAACTACATTAATATATGTTATATATTATTGTTACTATTACAATAGGATTATTTATTATATTTTATAAAATATACCTTTTTCTTTACATTTGGGGATAATACGATAATCTCGTTTGAGGAAGTGTGGACTACTGCCCGTCAAAGAAAATTGACTCGTTTACGCACAACATGGAATGTATTAATGATGAGTTTAGTGAAATAATATGATATATATGATGTATTAATTCTACTAGAATAATTATATGTATATATATATATATACATATATTCATATTTAATTTATATACATTCTTTCAATACGATAAAAAATCGAAAAAGTGTTGATGCATACGTACATCTTACAGTCATCATGAATGTTGTATTGAATTGCATACATATATATAATAAAAATTATTATAATTTAAATATAATGAATATTAAATATATTTATATCATTATTCACATTATGGAATCATGATATTTTATATGTACCAATAATATAACAAATTAAGACATAAGCAATGAATAAAGGGAATTTTACCTGAAGTGAAACCATAACATAGGATCATTAACCAGTGAGAAATATAAGGTTATAATCAGAACATATTCTCTATTAGATATAATAATATGGTTATTAAAAATATGTATAATATATTTATATTTGTTATATAGGTGGTTTGAACGAGTATGACGAGAGTTAAGATACAAGGTAAGGGGATTTCTTCTCACTTTTTATTTTCGTGAGATACACACTACGTTTGACACTCTTTACATTTGTGCGATGTATGTAATTCACAAAATTGTATTATATGTATCATTTAAGTAAATATATTGGTATTAAAATAACCATTTTAAATCATTCCATCATGGGGTTTATGTTTTAAATGTTACCAAATAGGTAAAAATGTTTTGTCTGAAATTTCCTTCTTCGAGACCAGTCAATAGTTATGCACCTAAACTTCTGTTTCGTAGTGTATATACATAAATTTTGTAGCATTAATATCCTTATTTTAATGATATTTTAATGTTCATGTAATTTAATTTTATTACATGAATATTATTTTACCAGTTAACCAACTGGTATGAGTTTATATAAATATTCTCATTGCTCTTCAAGATGGATAATGTCTATGCAATTTTTATGAAATCATATGATCCATAACTCAAGAATACTATTTATTTTCTTTATTATCTACTTAATAAATACATCCCCATGTTTTAGTACCATTTTTTCACTATTTGGTACTTGATATAGTTTTTTATTAAAATAAGGTAGTTTCTATCTTTTCTCTGAAATCAATTGTATTAAAAAAATTATGGTTTAAAAAAATTACAAAATGTATCAAAATTATCCTTGGAGAACATTTTAATAGAAAAAATATTTTCAAAATTTTATAATATTTCCAATGCTTACTTTATATGATTTAAAGTCTATTTTGAATGAATAGCGGTTTCATGGGGTATTGAGTTATAAAAATCATTCCTTCATAGAAGAAAATATATTTCCCTCAAGAAATGTTTTCAAAAGATAATTAAAAATTATATAAAATCTATGATAACATCAATTAGTGTTACTCATGTAATTATTTGGAATTTATTCGATGGATCCATTAATATTATTTCTCCGAATGGATTATGTTTTGATTGAATGTTGTTTATAAAACATTTTTCACATACACGAGTTATATTCTTTTAAAGCCCGCTTCTTTCATGGGTAATGCTTATAATGAAATTATAATGAAACCAGTATCATTCCAAAAGTAATGATATGATTATATTCATATAATTCCCATTTCATTTCATGTGTTATGATACGAATATTTATGATCCTGTGGCACATGTATGTATTATTTCATTATGAGATGGGCGGGACCTATATCTCCCTCCAATGCATTAGGTAAAAAAGTATATCTCATGAGATAGGCTTAGATAGTCATTGTAATGAACCTTGACTACTGTGATGTCCATGGCAGTGAATCATGACTACATGATTGTGTGAGTGAACACATGTTACCATGATGGCCATGGAAGAGAACCATGACTACCAAGATGGTATAAGAGTGAACCTAAACAACCAAGATGGTGTTAGAATTGATTAATTGGATTCTATGGAAATAATATTATATGCTTTTGTGTCTTATAAAATTACATGTTTCATTCCTATGTTATGATTTCCTTGATTGTTTTATTTATTTTCTTTTTATTCATTCCTTATTAACGGGAAAGAATTATTCCATGATTTAGGTATATGATATTTGATATGTAGTGTATGATCTTCTTTTATCATGATCATGTCATTATACCATTATGATTATAATTATGCTTAAATTTAACTCATTTATACCCTTACTGAGCATTTGATCTCACCCATTTTTATATTTTCATCCACCAGTTATGAAGATATGTATTAAGTTTGATGTGTCTAATAGGGATTATAGTCAAGAAAAACCTAGAGGGAGAAAATGTATATCATTTATGAACTAGTTCTTATGTTTCAATGTTTCTTATTGAACCATAAAATTATTATCTTCAATCATTTGTTAGTGTAATATTTTATGTATTCTGCAAAAGCTTGGTAATGTTACCGTATGTTAGGATTGGCTTGTTATACTACTTCCCAGAAACTTGGAAATAAATTTCCTGATGAACATCCCTCCCACTCATAAACGATTTAATAACCCCCTTAAGGAAATTTACTCAATGCTTCCTCACACACTTTGGGCAGAAATAAATGATCATCTTCATCTCTCCATACTTCATATATTTTTATTGAATTCCATTTTTCTCTTCTCATAAAATCTATGAGACTGTCGTATAAATATAACCCCAACTTCCACCCCTATATAACATTGAACAATAACATTATAGCTACTGAAGTAGCTTATTGCTAAATCCCATGGAGGATATGGTTTTCTTTCACTAAGGAATCAATCAATCATAAAATCAGGTTGGATGATAATACCAACATCATACCTTACATGTCATTTAAATTTTATTCATAGGTTCCAAAATATTCATCATAATTTTGATTTATCTCAAAGAAAACCTTCTCCTTCATTATATGATGAATATAAAGATTTTATTGGATAAAAAATTTATTATTTAACTCATTCTAATACACAGATCCAATTTTATCATGTTTCCCTATATTATATAAAATATCTCACTATTTATCTGTATCACCTTATACATGATAGCCATCTAAAATTGATTTCCCATGTTACAAACACTGTAGGAGGGATTTTTTTTATCGATCCATTATTTAGATACTAGTTGGTTAGAAGGATCAATAAAGTATGGTGGATGATTCCTCTTGGAGAACTCAATCAAATATTTCTCCCTCCATTATTTTGTTGGATTTAAAACATCATTGATATCTTGATAATGATATATGGAAATAAAAAGTTTATTTATTCATTATCCCATAATGTTCGTTTTATTTGGAGGACAATCATTTCATTATCCTTCACACTCATCTTTAACATGGTTATTTCATGTTATTATATTTGAATAAAACAAAAAATTATAATATAAGAAGAAGTATTCATTATGTGTAACCACATTATCCTAAAAAATATCTTATTGAATTTATAATTAATGAAACATTTGTCAATATATGAAACATTATATTTGTTTTAGGAAATTAATTTTCATTATATATTTAAATACTTCATGGTATTTGGTAGTGTTTTTATTATTTTCCAATACATATCATATCTATAGGTCAAACATGGTGTTCTAAAAGCCTCATTGTCATGCACGTGGTGATGATCATGTCTAATAAAATGAATCCTTTTATTGTTATTACACTAGGTCCCTCTATTCCAAATCCACTTCCACTTGTAGTGTAAAAATAGTGATAAATGTTTTTCAAAACCACTCACTCCATCATTTAAAAATATTACTGAAAATTTTCGTATACTTTGACTCATCCCTATACATATCATTCATCATGTCCTTATAAATATCACTACAGTTTTTCCATCACAATTTCCAAAGTATTAGTAATATAATATCATAATACAAACTATAGATACCCATGATTATCATAAAATTATATGGCATTCCTTTTTAGGAATATTAGTTACATTACCCAAATACATGCATGAGGGATGTAATAGTAAATCTCTTTGGAAACATGAAAAAAAGGTTTATTGATAAACTATATCATGCCTCAATATTATATTTATAACATGTACCCTTATTAGACATATAATATGTGTTAGATTCCCTCATAACCATGAGAATGTATAAATAAAAAGGGTGAGCTCAAATTTCAGGTAAGGGTAAATAATAGAGCTACGTAGTCCACAATCCATTTATTTTATTTTATTGAAAAGCCACATTATGGTATGTTTGAACCTATATAAGCATTAATTCATCATCAAGTAACACCTTAACTAATCACACATTATAGAATTCAAAGTTTTATTAATATAGAAATTTCATACCGTCATTCCAATACCATCATCACACACCCTATATCTAATTTAAAAAGAAGAAATAATCATAGAAAATAACAAAAATACCATGTGTTGAATTAGGAAACAACATTGAATACATTGAGGAAGTAATGTCCTATCTACAAATAATTACCATCATCACATCTCCTCACCACTATCTTAACACCATTATCAACCAACTCAAGCTATAACAAACAAGTCCAAAACAAATTCATTGGCCATCATTTTCATCATCAACGCCAATTAATCACCACATATGGATATTAGAGACAACCAATCACAAAAATCATAATCACAACTAAGAAGAAACATAATAAAACAATATATAAGTAATGATATAATAAAAAACCTGACAAACCAAAAGCACTCCAACTCCAACAACACATTGAATCCCTTCAAACATTAATCCATAAATCCAAAAACCACATTGTTACTATTTTAGTAAATACAACTAGGAGATTAACAAGTGAGCTTTAGGTCAGAGCAGGATGAGTTTCAAGGATCTATTTGACACACAACCACCATCTATCCCATGAAAAATTATTGATAATATAAATCGTTGATGAAAAATGGAACCATATTTCCATAGATAATAAGACGTAAGGACCACGACCCAAAATGACGAAAACCACAACCAATGGGAAATCTACGAAGACAAACTAGGATAAATGACATGGATGTAAAAAAAGGAGGAGGAAGAAGGTGAACGACACTAAAGGGGATAAGAGGATGAGATATCCTACATAGAAAGGGGGAATCTCGCTAGAATCCACTGAGTAAAGGGATTATAGGAGGAGAGAGAATAATAGGAAAACTAGAGAAGGAACTCTCACCGTGTGTGTGAGATGATATGGGAAGAGGCGGTGCTAGAAAACCCTCAGTTTGATGGGCGAAACCTGAAGAAACATGATCCTTTTTTTATTGGAGATACACATGAATAATATGAAAATACATGTGTGAGAACACAATAATAATATATAGAAACAATTCCCTACAAATCAAATATCATAATGTTGAGTCATGAAATAATTATTGTAAGTTCAAAAGACATAAATGATTGTAGAGTCTATGATTATGATACAACATAAAATAAAATTGTCTTATGACCTAGATTTTAGTAATATCAATAACCATAGGTAGTCATCTCCATAGTAGGAAAGAATCACATTTACATATATCATAGATGAATAGGGTCACCCCTAAACCATTATAATATCCAAGTTCACTACATTGTACATAATACTAGAAAAAGACCCCTACTAAGCCTGGCTTACTCCCTATTACTATTATATTCATATCATGAGATATAAATCATTACCTCTTGCATTATAGGGATATATATTTCCCACTTGAATCATAATGAACAACAATATCTATAACATAAAAAATATATGAAAACATTAATCATGTCATAACACAATAAAATAAACGGTTTTAATTAAAATTTTATAATTTCAAAACATGTTGAAAATATCTGCGTTTCACAATTATTTCATCATTTTATCATATCATAACCCATAAAATGATGAGTAGGTTCAAAAATAATCTTATAATGTTATAGACTGTAGAAAATAAAGTGTTCCATAAATATGATACTTTCATAAATATAAACCATTTAGAGATATAATAATAATGTTTTCCTTAGATAATTTCCCTAGTAAGTTGTATGTAACATCAAATGATTTTATATTATATTGAAAATAATTTTGATGAAGGGATGTTTTGTTCATGTTGTACAAGTTTAAAGAAGAATTCATTTGAAATTGTTTATAAAAGAAAATTTGCAATAGTTTGGAAAATGAAATAAATATAACATTAAAAATATTTTGGTAAAAATTAAATAATGGGTAAATAATTCATTTAAAATTTATAAAATAATAACAAAACAATTTAATGAATTTTTAGAAATCAGGGTTTTTTATAAAAACAGACTTCTGGATAATGAAAAAACAAATTCACAATTCCCTAAAAACATATCAATTATTTATTGTTATAATGAGTTGAAAAATAAACTATATAATTAAAATATGTTGAATAACAAAAGTTTAAGAGAACTTAAGAGGTTATTGAGATATGGGTCATAATATGTTATCATAAAAAATATAATAATAAACAATCTCCAAAAATGTTGTGGTGGTAGTATAACATTTTATCGCTATCCCCATGAATAATAAGAGAAAATGTATCATAATATATAATGAGGGAAAATAAATTAATGATATTACATGGAAAATGGTATTTATAAAAAAATGTTAAATAATACAGGTGCATAACATAACGTATGTACGAGAGAAGGAAAATAAAAACATCATATTCAAAAATTATTTACTTTGATCTTACATGTTAAAACATCATGTATAATAATTAACATTTAATTAAAAATATATTATATATTTATATATTCATATATCATATCATATTTTATTTTCTTATAATATTTTTTTACCCATTTATCAACTATTCTATGTTAATGATACATTTCAGTTAATAACTGATTTTTTTCATATATTCATCAATTGGTTAATTTATTTTTCTTAATTTTACCACTATATAATTATATTAATAGTTATAACCATGTTATAAATTAAATATATATTCATTATATATGTATTTCTAGTAATCAATAAAATTTAGTGATTGAAAATGAAATTCATCTTTATTTGAAATAGATTGTCATATGGGCATGTTAAAGCTATTACATTTTTTATTTTAAATAGAAAAAATAAAGGTAAATGACATATTATTATAAATTTTTTATATTAATTTAATATATATAATATTTTTAACTAAACCTCTCTTAATTGGATTCCATGTAAATTGTGAATGAATCAAATAACATCACAAGTCAGTAGTCTTCCATACATATGAATTATGTTATCGTATTCTCACAGAATGAATGAATAAAGATGTTTTTTATATAATATTTCAATAATTATAATAATATAAAAAATATATAATATATGGAATAAATTAAAAATTAAATATTTTCTTGATATTTTGAAAAAAAAAGAATGACATTGGTTTGGAAGGCGGTAATCTGTCGTACATATGAACAATTATTTAATTACCCATTTGATGGATGCAGAATAGGTTTTATCTCATTTTTATAATATAAAATAATCATAGTATATGGATGATTCTATTTTAATTATATTATAATTATAAAATAATTTATAGATTTGGAGGAAGAAATAAAAAATTCCCATTAATGAACTCTTACTCCTCTTTGGGTATACTAATTATGTATCCACATAAATAGTTCTTCAATTAGTTTTATATTCAAAATAATGAATATATTATAACTTTTGGGTATTTTGGAATTCATTTTTTCCATTTTAATAAAAATAATCATTTTATGTTGTGATGTTTAGAATATAATGGGTGGAATTTTATATGTGTTATGAGTGGCAACGTTTTAATTTTAGGAAAATAAATAATTCCACCCACATTTTATTCATGTAACGAGGATTAAATAATTTAAAATTATAAATAATAGATTGGAAACGGAATAAATATAGAAATAAAATATATTTTGAAATTTTTTTGTGTTATTTTGAACCCATATATTTGTAGTTTTACACCGAACAATCTCATATTTAATTTAAACATGGTAAATAAGGATTACTATTTTCACATGTAATTTTGGTAAAAAATATATTTGTTGTAATTTGCTAATATAAATTATGAGGATTCAAAATTTGGAATCAGTCATTGAAAATTCCATTCTTATAAGTATAAAAAATTAATTTAATATTAATCTTGTAGATGAGATAAGGGAAAGCCATTTTTATATAGAATAATGTGTAAATGTTCATAAATTTTCTATATTGATATTAAATATAAAATTTATTCAAATGATATAAATTATATAAATGGATATATAATATCAATAATTTTACATTAATCCTAGTTTAAAAAATAATTTTATTTTATAAATAATATAAATAAAAAGAAGTTTTCAATTAAAATTCAGTTTTCATCGCTATTTTTACAAAAAATTAAATTACTCAAAAAAATATAAAAAATTACCCTTAATATAATTTTTACATGATTATTTGATAAATAAATATTATTTTTAAATTCAAATGTCTATATTATTCAAAAATTACATTTATTAATTTTCACAAAAAGTATAAAATATCCTTTATTGAGATAATATTATTTTTGAAAAAATAATTACTTTAAAATAAATTAAGTATCTTTTCATTAATATATTTTATTCATATATAGAAATTAAACATAATATTTAAAATATTTATTAATATTCATATTTATAAATTATTTCTCCATTTTATAAGGGTCATGTTTGAATAATTATATTAATAATAAATCATATATTTTTTTAAAAAACTATGTATCATGTATAACACAACCATACCCTATATTTCATATAGAACATGATTAAAATATTATTTTTTGTAATACAAAATTATATTTTTTCGTATAATTGTAGCGATCAAAGCGATTTAATTTATTAAAAAATCATAAAATCTTTTGGTGTTACATATTTTGTGGTTAATAACTTATTCATTGAGTAGGAAAATTAATACATGTAATTAGTTTAGAATTTTGATAAAATAGAGAGGTTATGATTGACCACATTAGAGAGGATTTATAATGTAATGGTGGCTCCAAAATAAATAATTCCATTGAATTATTGTGGATTGTAGTATATAAATACTTTTAATTTTGACACAAATTGATGTAGGTATGTTTATAACACATTCCATAGGAAGATGATGATATATTCCTAAAATATTGTGTGCAATCTTAATAGGATTCGTTAAAATTAAAAAATTTATTGATAATAAAAAAATTCTTCACAACACATGATTAATTAATCAAAGGGTAGACTCTAAAATAAATTGCAATCTTTATAAACATAACATTTGTAATTATTCATTTTTATTTTCTATATTTCAGGTTACGGTAATGTTATGTCGTGTAGTAATAGATACACATCTTTTTAATAAGTTTTTTGTTCATATATCATGTGGTGAAATATATATATAAAGTATTATTATAAAAAAGTTGGATATAAAGATTCATTCCCCTTCTTAGTGTCCCTATAAAAACCATTGGTCTCTGGAATTGTTATTAGATCCAAATATATGGTCCTAGAACTTTTACAAAATGAATCAATAAGTGAGAGTAATGAGTTATTCATATTTTTACCCAACTAAAGTATCATTTTTAAAAATTATTATAATCTATCCTTAACACTTAAATTAAATTTTGTGTCAAATATAAAATAAATATAGATCCTGGCATAGAAAATGATTAGTTAAATTTATCGATAGTAATTATTTCCAATCCCCTCAATGAACGATAATTTGATGTATGGGTATTGTTATTTAAATAAACTATTTCCTAAGGTATTGTTATATCAGTGAAAGTAGTTGTTAATTGGTTCTATGGTGAATGATATTTTAACATGCTTCTCCCTTTAAAAGTACAATATATGAATTTTACATGTAAAAGAAAAGTGGATATTACGTTATATATAATAATTTTCTTAATAAATAATAAAGGTAATTTTTATCAAACTTTAAACAGAAAAAACTGACATTTTCAGAATAAGTACTATGAATAAATTTTATATACAAGAAGTACCTCTCAAAGGTTCAACGACTATAGTTGATTATATTTTTTCATATTATTAGTTGTTTTTATTCATGAAATCACTCAAAATGTGTAAGATAAAAAATATAATATAAATATTATTTATCCAAAATTGCTTATTTTTTGAATTTGATATCTTATCATATTTTTAAATGGTTTAGAGAAAATATATAATATGCATAAGGTTAACCTCCATCATTTTCATGAGATGTTATTTTTTCAATATACAAAGAGAAAGGTAGTATTTGTCTATAGACATAGTTGCTCTTGGATGAATATGATTCTATAGATATTGAAACATAATTATAATTTGGTATTTCTTCATTTCCATAGCAGTATATTGTAAAAGTAAAAAGTATTAGTGTAATATGATCATAAAATAATAATATTAATAAGTTCATAAAAAATAAAATATATTGTTTAAATTTTTAAAGATCTATAAGTAATTAAATTCATAGGAATTTATTTCAATATACTTCTAATTCTATGAATTCAAATATGACTTGAATAACTTTTAAGACATGTGAAATGGAACAAACTTATTCTCCAGCATATGATATATATATATATTTTTATAATGTGTTGAGTATCATAAGTTGTTTTATCCTTCATAAGAACTTTATCTTTGTAGGATATTTTTTAGTGTTTGATATTAAAATTACACAGTGTATTATCATTGTTCTCAAAAGGTAGTTTCTCTATCATGGGATATTTCTATCACATATGCTGAATTTCAATGTTTTATGATATTTAACCTAACCAAATATCTAGTGTGTATGGAATTATTATCATAGTAGGATAATTAATCATACATTTTTCTTGTGTATATGGATTGTTTATCTCATTGAATATTTTACATTTCTAAACATCCAACATGTATGGCATTCATAGTAGTATGACATATAATGTTTGATGGTTCCTACCATAGTTTATATATCCTATATAGTACAATAATTAAATTTAATTTTATAATTATTATACTTCAATGGATTGATTTATGATAATTTTACTTTTGAAATATTTTATTTCTTATCCATTACAATAAAATAGGTCAATATAGAATAATTAATTTAGAAGTATATGTTGAATTATTTTGAAAACCAATTTAATCTAACTTGACTGCATTAAATGATATTTTTTATCCTAATATGTTAATCTCCAAAATGAAATTAATTATTCAAATATAATAAATATTTAACTAAAAACATCAAAATCATTTATATCTTAATAAAGTTTTAATAATTAATAGAAAACTAATTAAGATAGAATTAGTAGTAAAAATATATTTTCTAAGCATTAAAACCTATGAAAAACAAGGATACATTCGAATAAAATTATAATGGAAAAAATATATCCTATTTTTATGAAGTAAATTTCAATAATAGTTTAAAATATAATTTGAGAGAATTTAATAATATAATATTATATAACATAGATAATAAATTTAAATAAAACATATATTTCTATAATTTTGAATTTTTTATTTAAATTAATTTTATCATTTCATGATTTTTTATCTTATCCTACATTTTATATAATACATTTTAATTTAGATTTAGTGTAATGATGTATTGTTGGATTATTTTTTTACACATATACTATTCATCATTTTTTGGTATAAAGAAGTATAGTGTGGTGAGATAAAATACACCTACTATAACACACTCTATTGATAATCTGAGAGACTAAAAAGAATCAGGATGAATAAATAATTTTCATTATATTGTAGAAACTAATTAAAAGAATAAATTTAATACAATATCACAAACCAATATGAAACAATAAATGTTAGATAATAAATTGGGAAAATAAACTAAATTTTAAATTCATAAGTATTTGAAAAGTAAAAATTAATAGATCATTAAAAAAGTATTACATAGAATAACCAATACAAGATAATATCAATATTCTGGAACAAATAATGGTTTTTATAAAAGTTTAAGAGTAGGATCTGTATGTTTAACAAATTTAGGATGCCTTATAATTGATATATATAAGGATGTTTTAATAAAATTAGGTATATCTGGAATGATTTCACCAATGAATAAAATAATCACCTCTAATTCCAATAGTATATCTCAATGAAGACTGCATTATATAATAAAAAATTCTAGTATAGTGATCCATGTATTTATATATATCATACCTCATCAATTTGTAGTAAGTTACTTATCCAAGTGAAGTAGTTAGAGGTTTTTTTCACACATCCTCATCATAATTATGATTGAATTTCTGATATAAGGATAAAAGATTAATTCCTTTCTTGGAGTCTAAATAGCAAATAGATCAATATTCTCAATTTCATGATGTATACAGACTTATCCCAGTATTGAAAATAGTTCACTATTACACACTTATATACTCTTTATTATGGGTTATATATAAATGTCTAGGATAATATAGTATCTTTAAAAAATCTTAAAACTTTTTTGATTTTTCAATATCAGAATTATGTGAATAACTAATAATAATACTATTCAAATAATCCATAAAAATTACTAAACATAATAAATAGCTATATAATTCATGAAAAATAATAAAATATTATATTTTCTTAGAATGATAATTTCATTTATCTTTGATGAATCTATCCTAACATGATTTATTTTCTCACAAAAATTTCCAAATATAAGGATTCACACTTGGAAGTAATTTTATTTTCTTGCCTCTAAATAGATAGAATTGAATATGATAAAAATCATGTTAATGTTGGAATGTATGGATTCATTCCTCTGTTTTAGAATATGTTTTGTGATTTTATTGGAGGTAAAATTATTCAATAAAGTATGTTTTATAGATTCAATATATTATTCAAATAAAATTATTATATTGAGACATTAGTTTCTCTAACCGTAGAAACCAATGTCTATAATAAATGTGTAAATTACGTAATATAAATTACATAAAACTTCTAAATTTATGAAAGTTTTTTAAATAAACTAAATCTCATAGTAATTAATGAATTGTTTCTCAAAAAAATTATGTTCTGATAAATATTTTTAAATATTAAAAAATAGTTTCAACATCATTATCAATAATTTTTGTTAAAAATTATCAATTAGACAACTTTTTTATATAATCATACTAAGATATCATAATATTATTTTTCTAACGAAAAATATTCTTTATTTATTAACACAACTAATATCATTAAAAACTAAGATTTAAAAGTTGATATTTCATTTTGTTCATTTAGTTCTTATTAGGAATATTAAATCTCATATGTTACACTATAATTTTATTATTTTAGAAATATTAATTTATTCTATATTCTATATATAGGGATTTAAATTTTAATATTTTAATTCAGTGATTTTATATATTTTATTTACTTGTGTATCCTTCTACCAATTCTTATTCATAATGAGATTGTTTAGTATTGATGATTGTACTCTTGGAATTTAATTGAATTGGAGTCACTAAACCCACTTATTCATTTGTGAAAAACTAAATCATGTACAAAAAACTGATCTTAAATTTACTTCCTTGGGTGACTAACAATTATAACTTTTAATTTGATATCTATTGGGTATTAAGAAGCTATAACATCTCTAGAAAACTAAACATTTCTTTTTAAAATACTTGAAATAGTAATTGAACCCTTCTCACCAATGTCAATATTTATAATATTTTTGAGAAATAGTATATAAATATACAAGATCAATATCTCTAAAAATTCATATTTGAAAAAACTACATTGTTCTCTTGAAACATAACATTATCCCCAGTAATCCCATTAATGTATTCTTGATTAGAATTAACATTCTTCTCTCACAAAACATCATCCTTTTATCTGAAAAAAATTCCGTAATAAGAAAAATAATATAATCAAACATAATTAACACTTATATTTTCATCAAAATAGGTATATTATCAACTGAATCATCCAATTTATCTTGATAAGGTTCATCAACATCTACTCTAGCTCAAGATGTGATTTATCATCCACTACAACATCAAATCTATGTGTGTTAAAAGAACCAACTGCACTAAAATACAAATTAATAGGAAATTGATAATCCATATATTAACTAGAATTATTAACATCATATTTTTATCCTCCAATAGTAGGTACATCAATAGAATACATAATATATTCCTTTTTTTACTTGAGAAGAAACATTTTCACCTTATTCATATACTCAAATTGGAATGAATTTTTTCAAAGAATAACTATATATATAACCAATATTTTCGAGAAATATATACCCTAAAATATTTATTCCATGTAATATAGACGTCATAACTTTAATTATCCCCATCTATACAATTATAAACATAATATTTAAAATCCTCTGGAAAGGATAAAAAACAAATTTGTATTTGTTGATATTGTATTCATACCAAATAAATTGCTAGGAAATATTAATTTTTTCACAATAATAACATATTAAATAAATTAAATATATGGATGCAATATGTTTTCGTAAAATATATTCCACATGGAAACCTTATATAACTAAAAATGATAATATTTACCTCCTGAAAAATATTCTCAATAGATAAATTCTATAAAGTATTTATATAGAATTTTTTTGAAATTATATTATAAAAAATTATATATTCTATAATTTCGCAATATGAATTTATCAGAAAATATCATTTAGGAGGAAAATGATAAAATTCATATACCTCTACTAAATATATTTAATACCTTTTTTTCATCGAAACCTAATGTTCATCATCTTCAATAAAATTGAACTCAACATTCTTCTAGGAATATATTCCATCTTACTCATAGAAAATATTAATAATTTTATTAATTGAAATAAATTCAAATATGTGGATGTACATTTATTTTTTCAATTCATGTTTGTATGGTCTATCTTTCTCAGAAATATATCCCATTAACTCAATACATTTCATTATAGTTTGACTATATCCATCATACACAATGTTGTATTCTCCACTCTATTTTACTTTATAACGGTTCAAACGTAAAGGGAACATGATATCTTATGGTATTAGGTTTATATTTAAAAATTATATTATTTAATAAGGAAGACTATTAGGTTTAAAAAAGATTAATTTTTAATATAATTACAAGTAAAATAACGTATAAGGAATTACAAGAGTAAATAACATTGATGCGATAAAATAAATAAATAATAATTTAGATTAATACTATTAAATATTATTATTTTTAAGGAAAAAATATTCTATGAATTATAGAAGATAAAATATTTATATTACCCCCTCCATATATAAGATATAATTACCTAACTCTTAATATTTAGAAAATGGTAAAATTAGTTAAAGGAACAATTCCTCTTTTTCAAAATATGTTGAACTCTAAAGAATCATAACATTGATATAATATATAAAATATCATTATTGAAATAGAAATATACATAGTATTTATAAGTTGTGAAAAATATATGAAATTGTTTATTGAATTTTTTATTTATCATGGATATAAATATAATTTTTTTTTTGTTTTTGGTACGCATTTTTATTAGGGTCCAATAGCGTTTTAAATTAAAAAATTATGTAGAAACATATGTTATCATTAAGAAAAAAATTAAAATTCTAAAGTAAAATAATTCCTTTAATAAAAACATTTTTTACATCGCAAAATTGATATATCTTTATATTATGGTAACTTGAATAATATACATTAAAAATATAAAAAAATTAAAAAAATAAAAGATTTTACTTTTATTATTATCATGAAAATATTTTCTATAAAACAAAATCTTCTCTATATTATATTCAATACCATTCATTTATTCATTAGATATATTATTTCTAACTATTTTATTGATTCATGTTTCACACTTTGTAAAAAAATAGAATCCAATAATCATGAATTGACTTAAAAAATATTTCTTTAATTAAATTTATTATCCTACGTAATCCATTTTTTATAAGGATACCATCAATAATTAAGCATTGACAATGACTTGTTATTTTTATGAAAATAATATCATATTTTTTTCAATTATATATAATTTTTTTTGTTTCAAATATATCTTTCTGAATACTAATATACTCATTATGATCATAAATGTTTTTTAAAATTTTGTGTTTTGGATGTGAGAAATATGTAACTATTGATCTCTAGAGAAAATAAATAGATTCAACATTTTAATTTCATGCTCATATTTTGTGAAAAAAATTTATTAATCATTTTAATATTTTATTTCACATGATATTCCCTTCAAATACATAAGTATTTTTTATTTTTAATTGGTATTTAAATATATAACTTTGATGATTATAGTATCGTCTTAAATGAATCTATTTTTATATTAATTGAATTTTATTACTTTATGTTCATCAATAATAGGTTTCAATTTTCTACTCTCGTAAAACAAGTTCAATATTTTAGTAATTTTAATATAATCAATAATAAAATACCAAATAATTCAATAATCATAAAATGAATTTGAATATTTATCTTTTAATGAATGTTATTTAACATTATAGAATTATTTCTTGACCAAATTATGATCAATAAATTCATCCACCATTTCTAATTCCAGAATCCTGAGAGTCTTTTTGTGATATTTTATTTTCCAATAATTAATAGGTATTTTATATTTTATATAAACTAATAGTATATTCTTCTTCAAGGAAAAAATTATAATTAATTTTTGAGCATGATGTAGTTTTGTTAATGTAACACCTAAGGATACAACATTATTAATAGTTATAATAACCCTACCATTAATATATTTTATCCCATCATATGATAAATTTTTATATGGTTAAACCAATAATATAGATGCATTTTATCTTATTTTTTAAATATATATCTTCCCTTTCAAAGATGAATTAATACTCTGATATATCATATAAGGATCTTGCCATAAAAGTTTCAAAATAATATTTTATGTTAGTAATTTGAGATTATATCACATTGAAAATCTTAAACTTTTTAGTGATTTAAATAATTATTACATAACTCAAACATAATACAACAATATTAAAAAAATTGACACATATAGTAAATATTAAATTTTTCCGAAAAAAAAAATTTAAAATAAAACATGGTTACTTTTCATGTGAAATTATCAGAGTTTTTCCCCCAATACCATCCTATTAATTGTTTTACCATTAATATAGTGAAATTTTCTATAAAATGGGATGAGAATAAAAAAGCTCAGTAAGGGATATAAATGATTGAAAACTATTATTCTTTTAAAAACATTTAATCCATTAATAGTTTATCATAATCTAATACTTTTCACCTTAAATAAAAAACCATAATTCCATTTGATTATATTATTATTGAAAACCTTCATTTAAATCCAAAATATTTTAAAAAACCCATATAAAAAAGATATATCTTATAAATGTAACATGTGACATAATTATAATTAAATAGAATAACTAGACAGTTGAATTCTATACATATCACACTTACCAATGATATATACATATGATGAGTCATCATATACAATCCATTGAAGGTTATAACGTAACAACATACCCTTAGTTTATAATATAACTACATGTATTTGGATTATTATGTAACCACCCATCAAATTTACACACACTGTTACATAATCATAAACCATAAAATATTAAAATTATAAAAAATTCATGCATAAAATTTTATTTAAAGTCACAATAAATATTTTCAAGATATTGAAATAATAAATCCATAATTAAAACCATATTCAATATCAAAATAACCAGAAAAAAAAATTAATAGATTATTTTTCATTTAAAAATATTATTTTCTTCAGAGAAATCCAAATATCATGTAATTGTTATGGTGACCAAATTTCCATTATTGTCGTATATGATAAAAATATTCCTTTTGAGATTCTGTAATGAATATAGAAGGATTAATATAGAAATATTACCTATTAAATACTTTGAATATAACAAAAAATAGACATAAATCATCCTATATAATTAATTTAAACCCTTATAATGAAATACATATATTAATATCATGAAGAAAAACATTATAAAATTATATCTCTAATGTTTTATGGTTTCCCATTCCACTTTGAACATTTAAATCTTAATCTACGTGAATGAATGCATCTACCAAATCAATAATAAACATGGTGATAAATAAATTAATAACATGATGTGTTAAAGGGGATTTATATGCACATAATAATAGAATAATTTTTTATATTATCCTGAAATGCCTCAAAAGAATGAGATTGAGACAAAATCCCTTACCACAAGTCAGACTCATCTCATAATTTAATTATATTCATGAATAATAAACTTATGGAAATTTATAATTTTTTGAGAACCTTTTTCAAGTTTATTATTCATTTTAAGTGACTTATTACAATATTTTAAAAATTACATAATTATTTATGTTTATATCAGTCATTTTGTTAATATTTGGTACTTGAGTCGAAAATAAACTTTGTATGAAGATAATAGTAATGTCATCATACATCCACCATATCCAGAATATTAATAATTACATAAGGATACCTTTTATAAATCTATTATACATTTAAATCAAACCATTAAATATGGTAAAGAAAAATGAACAACTATATAATCATGGAGAGGGTAGGTTCCACATATGCATGAGTAACGTTTATTCATATTTCATTGAACATTATTGAAATAAGGTAAGTATTTTTCTACCTCTATGTATCATTAATATCATATTAATAATTTAAATATATTTATATATTGGTCATAACAGTGATGTAGTGAATAATGAATAATCACATCACTTCAGGGATGTGATAGTTCAAACATATGCATGAACGACATTATCATTTTTATATTCATAGAAAGTGCAGACATAATTTATATAATATTTTATTATAATTATTAGTATATCATTAATATCATATAAATATATATTAATAAAATAATTATATATTGTTTTGATATATGGTTATGGAAAATGAATTATATCGATTCGTGGATGTTATAATTCACACATACTCACAAATGATTAATTCATTTCCCATTTGATGGATGTGGAGATAGAAATAAGTTATTATATTTACATTAAACCACTATTTTTATTTATGATGGTGGAGTTGTTATCTCAGCATTTTTGGGGAAGATTTTAGAGAAGATGAACAAGAAATAATATAGAAATACATAATTAAAAATGTTTCATTTCCTTATGATGATCACACGTCTTAACACAGTAACACATATAAAGGAGATTTTATTCTAAAAATAAGGCCTCTATATTATGGGGGTAATATACAAAGGGGTCTGGTAGGAGAATTTAAAAACCAAATATATTTTTATGTGTGTGTAATAGTGATGAATGAGATTCCTTTTATAGGAAAGGGGATGTAACTCTTGGAATTATTGCAAGTGTTAAAATAGTACAAATTTCATTTCTTTTACAAAAGATCCCAAACTAATATTTTTAATATATATGACTAATTTTTGATGAATACCTATCTTACTATTAAAACTAGTCATGTTTTGAACATTTTTTAATCTTTAACGGGTTTTTAACACATTTTAACTCTTAATGTTCTATCAAATATGTTACATTTTGAGGGTTACAATTTATATAATAACATTCCAAACAACCAATGAATAAGTTATTAATTTTTTTAGATTTATATCAAATTTTTGAAAAAATAATGTATTTTCATATATTTTATAACTTTTAATGAAATAATTTATATTAAAAAATATGAATTATATCAATTTTCTCACTATTAAATACATAACTTTATAAAAAATCATAAAAAGCTTATACTTTTGAAATAAATACTTCAAATCCTATATAACATGTCAATTTCATCAAAAAAATTCATCTATGGAATAAAAATTTCAAGTTATATTCATTTTAATATTATTAAAATCATTAATTTGATTCTTCCTTTAATTAATCTATTTTTGCATCATTTTTATTTGATAATTAAATTTAAATATTTATTTCCAAAAAATTATAAACAAATTACTGAAAAGTAGGTAATATTTTTCTTTTTTAGGTAATATTTATCGTTAATGATATCACATATATATCCCCATATTAAAAATTATTTACTTATTAAAAATACGCGTTTTCCATTATTAACATATCATTAAATAAAATATAATAAATGTTATTTTTTCCCAAGTGGACTAAAAAGGATGTAATTTATGCATATGGTTTATTTTGATTGAATTACCCTCATCCAACTATATTAAAATAAGTGTTAGGGTTATTTTATATTATTATGATGTTATTTTTACCTTTAATTACCTTATTTACCTTTAACTATGTTAAATAAAATAATAAAGTAACCAATCACTACAAAAATATTTTTATCATACTGCTCCATGTAGTTCCCAATGATTACAACAATGTATTTATATTTTTTAAAATTTAATTTCTCGATGTGGTAAAATAACTTTTAAAAATAATACTACATATGTGCCTAAATGGAAGCTAAAAGCTACGTTAAAAATTTTAATAACTATTTATATCTAATTCCCTCAAAAAATCATTCCAATTAGAAAAATTGTTTTAAATGAAAAACATTAATCTAATTATAATTTATAACCAATTAAATGGATATACTTACGGTGTAAATAAATTCAATGAAAAATCCCTTTTAAATTTTAATGTAGTATTTTTCACTATTATTTAAAAAATAAATCTTATTAGAAAAATATAAAAAATTAATCCAATGTTTTATTATTTCCACCATCCAAATGTAATGTCTATTTTTTTCTAATATAACATATAAAAGTAAAAAACTAGATTTAAAATGTATTCCCCATCAAAAGGCTACAATAATGATTTGTTTTGAAAAAAATAACTCCTTTTATGCATGAAATTTAATTTCAACTTATATCATGTCTATAAAGTATATAAGATCAATTTTAAAAATATTATTAAAATAATATTACATAAAATAATCCAAGAAGAGCGGTTTTTTTATTTTATATACACCATTATTTTCACTTTAATAGTATTTTTATAAAAACACACACTTTATATTTAATTAGTTTGTATTCACATTTCTAAATAATTTTATAACCATATAATCATTATTACATAAACATGATTAAATATTATATTTGTTATTTAGTTAATAATTTTAATTCCCCCAATTTCAATTTCTAGCTTATAATAATAACATTTAAAAAAATAATATATTGTAGCCAATATAAGCTCGATATGGCGTATCATGTACGAAATTGAACAAATTATTTCTTTTTATAAATCTAGGATGTTAAAACTCTATGCCTATTAATAATTTACTCCTTGAAATATTGAATCTAGTTTGGTAACTATAGTTTTACTTAAAAAATTACATCATTGAAATATGACATTGGAAAAAGAGTCAATAAAACATCTACTTTTAAAAAAAATTGAAGTAGAGAGGTTACTCAAGCTGAAAAATTATAGGGCTCCATGTTGGAAAACAAGGGAACTGAAGAGAAAACTAACCATCATTATCTAATGGAGTGTATTAGAAAACATTGTCAGGGAGAATTTAACAATCAAAAAACAAAAAACAACTGATGGGTTAACTTGTAATTAATTTCACAGTAGGAAAAGTAAATAAAAATCATTGTTTTTTTGGATAATTTTCAAAATGTTGAAGAATTAATTAAATTTATATATTAAGAGCATAAATAAATATAATTACTTTAAATTTTTATTTTCAAACTTTAATTAAATTACACCAAAACCTATCTTTTTCTCTAAATGATGAATATTTAAGATCATTCAACATCTATAAAATCATAGACACACTTAATATTAACTATATATTTATATTATCTTGAAACAATAACTAATACAAGAATAGTTTAGATGAGATAAATTAATTCCACTAAAATAATAATCCTTTATAAGAATAATGAAAAATTTTAATCTCCAAAATTCAATACCAATACTCAAATATAATCATAGTTTATTAAACAAATAACTATCCATAAAATTATTTAAAGTAATACAAACTATGATTGGGACCTAAAACATAGAATAATTTGATAACATAATCATCCATAACAATTTCTAACATTTATCTCAAAAAAACATTTACCACAGATAATGTCTCATACAAAAAAATTAATTAACATAATCACATATTCTCCATGATAGGATAATCATTTCAATAAATATCCTAAATGAAAATATGTTCGTAATAAAAACATATTTTATTCCACAAAAAAAGTCAACCATTACTCCTCAAATAAAATTCCATAGTATTATATTTAACATAATAATATAATTTTAGTAAAGTTGTGAATATCAAACAAAATAACATTTGTCACATAATCACCAAATAATTTTACAATACAAAGTATATCTATTTGATAAAACATAAGGTACCAAAATCATCTTATTCGTAAACCTAAAAATCATTTATCATGAAATAATGAGTTGTACTAACAATGGGACTTTATGTAGGCTAGGGGTAAGTGATAATGATTTTTCACCCTTTGGTTTTGGGTCTTATTCCCATGTCCCTGTCAAACATGATGCGTTTTCACATAACCCACATGTTTTCCTTTTTCTAAAACTATATAACTCATATAATATTAAAAAAATGAGATAAAATTCAAAAGAATAACCATAAGATGTTTCACTATCAAATTTTATCTCATAACTCTCATTTTTAATCCCAAAAAGTAATCTCCCTTTGTTACCTCAAAATAAATAACCATATAAACCCCATAGGTGAATCATACCTTTATACATACATTCACACAAGAAAATATAATTCTTCATAGAATAAAAATTTATGATAAAAAAATTATATTTATATATACTAAATAATTCCTTTCAATGTAATCCCATAATCAATGGAGAATCAATAATTTTAAATATTTCATAATTCTACAAAAAAATTAAACTATTAAATCTCATTTATGTAGAAATCTTAATCATTCAGTGTTATTCATGATCCTGTAACCATGTTTTTCAATTTTATTCATTAATATATATTTTCTAAAAAAAATAATTAATGATTTACTATGATTAAATTATTTCAAAACATGAGACAATGAAATTAGCCATACCATTAGTAAGTCATTTTTAGTATACAAATTTTCAATTAGATTGGCATTAGGTGTTGAAAAACATATATTTTTATGTTCATATTTATTATTTTCTTGATCATTTTTCATTTTAAATGAATTTTTATAATTATCATACTACATATATTTAAAACATGAAATTGATAAGATGTAAGGTTCTTTTGTCCCTTTACTATAGAAAACTGAACTCTTTCTTTTTTCCTTGGATAGGTATTCCTTTAAGGGATTAATTATCACTACTATAAAATCTTTGGATCCCTTTAAAATAATCTCATATGTTCTTCATTCCAAATCCTTGATACGTTTGTCATTGAATATACATTTTTTTATGATAATTATTACATGCACTTCCATAATGATTTGTTTCTTTCATTTATGATTCATCATAAAAAACACAAATATTCAAGTGGTAAGACATTACTCTGGATAGTTGGTTAAGAATAACCATGATAGCTCTAATTTCATCTCCCACTTCAGTTAGTTTCCTATTCATATTACCAACACATTTTCCTTCACATCCATTGTTACAATGGTGGCTGATGTATCCATCCATTTACTAAATATATACAGGTTAGTGTGAGTATATCAATAAGATCATCATATACTATCTTATGAGGAGGATAAACACCAATATATAATTATTCATATCATCTCACAATCATACAATTTTCCCAAAATAACTCTGAATATTTATAATATGATAACCTTTTTGGTTATATACAACTTTTCACTTATACATAAATAACAACCAATCCACTAATGATATCTAACCTGACCTAACATACCAACAATGAAGTCTAGACAATAAAAATTACATAATCTTGAGTAAATTCAATAATTTGTATTTATATAACAATGCAGATATTTAAATGTTTATAAATTTGTGGAATTTGTCCATAAATCTTACCTAACATCTTATATATTACAATTTAGACAGTTCAACTCGCAATCAATTAAAAAAATGAAACCAAGTTTATTTTCAAGATTAATTATTAAAAATTTATGTTGAACCCATTTTTGTCAGTATTATACCTTAAATCATTTTAATAATATTAAAATATAGGACAAGTATAAAAATATCAGTAAATGATTCACAAATAAATGAAACTATTAGTCTTTCAAAAACATTTAAACCATTTATTCTTTATCATAATGTGATACTTTTTATCTTTAAGAAGTAGTAAATACGTTACATAAATTATATTATCAATAAATAAATTTTCATAATATATATATTAACGAAAATCCCATATAGAGGTCATATAATATATAATGGTATCCAGGTACATAATCACACATAAATGGAATAACCATACAATAAACTTTCATACATATCCCTTTTACAAATGGAATAACCATATGGATGATTTCCATATACAACGGATTATAGGGTACAATGTTTCTAACCATCATTGAATTACCATGGAACCACCCATCACTGGATTATAATATATCCAATTTTCAAATTTCCATGCTCCATTACATAATCATAACAAATAAAATATTGCAATTATCAATATTTCATTCATAAAATTTGATTTAAAATCACATGAAATAATGTGGTGATATTGAGACAATAAATCATTTATAAAAATAGTATTCAATATAAAAATAACCAGAAATGGTAATATGTACTTTTATTCATTTAAAACATTTGTCCTCAGAGTGGATGTCTAATATCATGTAATGGTTATGACAGAGGAGAACTAGTTTTCACCGTAAACGTTTAAAACATTCCTTTTTCAATTTTTAATGTCAACAAAACACTTTGTATATAAGAATTAATTTCTAATTGCTTTTAATGTAGTTAAAAATATACATAACCATTTATATCCATGTGAAGAAATACATAAATTAATATCATTATTAATAATATTTGATAATTAAATCTTTAAACATTTATGGTGTCTCATAAAACGTTGAATATTTAAGTCATAATTTACATGAATGATTATATTTAATAAAACAATATTTTAATAGATGAAATTTTAATTAGTGATATAATGATCAAAAGACTTTTATATACTCGTAATAAATTAATAATGGTGAATATCATTAAGGTATTTTTTAATGAAAAGTGATTGAGACATCATGTCTTTCTTTGAGTATGATTCATCTTGTAAATTCTTTATATTCATGAATTATAAAATTATGTTAATTTTTTATTCCTTGATAAAAAATTTCAATTTTATTATTCATTTTATATCACTTATTACCATGTTTTTAATGTTACGTAATTATTTTAGTTCATATTGTATGTTTTGTCGTTATTTGGTAAATTAGCTGAAAATAAACTTGGTATGATGTCAATTTCCCACGTCTTCATAATCCATTCATCTCATGAATAATATTAATAAAATAAGGAATAAATTTATACATACATTATACAATTAAAACAAACTATAAATTATGAAACTAAATAATGAAAAATGTTATAATCCTAGAATTTATAGGTCGTACATATTCTTGAGTAATGTTTTCCATTATTATTTTTCCATCATGGAAAGAAACAGAGTGTTAATTTACCTTTACCGATTTATAATAACATCATTAATATTATATTAATCATTTAAATATACTAATATATATATCAAAAAAGTTATATAGGTAATGAAACTGAATCACATCGCTTTGTGGAGGTGATAGTTAACAAGTACACATGAAAAACGTTATCATTTTTATGTGAATGGAAAGTGAGTACATAATATATGTATTATTTTCTTATAATTATTAAAATTTAATTATTTTCATATATGAACATTAATTCTGTTATTATAATTTGTCTTTAGAGATAAATCTGTTGATGTGATAGTTGAAAGGTACACATAAATGATAAATTTCATTCCCATTCAATTGAAGTGGATATGGTATTATGTGATGACATAAAAATGATAAAATAAAACTATATTGAGGATAATAGATTTATTATATCATCATGGTGGGAGAATATATGAAGGAGTATGAAGAATAAACAAAATATAAATACATTATTAAAAACATTACCTTTCATTCAAATGATCACATTTATTAAAACTATAACACTTTTGAGGTCGGTTTTCTACATAAAATAAGGACTCTAGAATATGGGTAAGTATTATATTATGTATATTTAGAATATATTTTCAAAAAAATTGGTTTTTTATTATTGTTAATAGATAATAATGGGTGCCCATTTATTGGAGAGTCAAGGGGCTCTCTTGAAATTTTTAAAAGTATTAAATTAATATAAATTAAATTTCTATTAAAAAGGTCCCTAACAAATTTATTTCAAAGATATGATGATTTGGGGGAGAATACCCATCATCCAATTAAAACACGATATGTTTTGAAATTTTTTAATCTTCATATTTTTGTTTTAACCCATTTTAACATTTATAGTTTTATCATGTAAGGTACAATTTTTTGGGTTAATATAATTTAAATAACAAAATAAAAAAACCAATGAATAATTAATTTGTTGTATTTTTTTATTTATAAATTTTTATAGCTTTTAATAATATATATTATATATAAAAATATGAATTGTGTTGATTTTGACACTATTCATTACAATACATTTTTTTAAAAAAAATCATAAAAACAGAAATCCATTGAACTAACAATATTAAATCATATATAAAATGTCAAATACATCCAAAAAAATCATGTATGTAATCCATTATTTCAAATTATATTTATTTAAATATTTTTTAATATCATTTTTTCGATTCACATTAAATAAATCTATTACTATGTCATCATTGTATCACAATTAAATATAATTATTTATTTATTAAATTTGTAAATAAATTAACATGATATAAGTAAAATTATTATTTTTTATGTACTATTAATATATTAATACATCACATATATATCCCAATATTAAAAATTGTTTACTTATTAAAAATATGAGTATATAATTTTAAACTTAACATTAAATAAAAAAATGTCGTTTTCTTACCCAACATACTTAAGACAGATCTAATTTCATCCTAAGGATTATTTGGGTCGAAACCAAACCATGTAATTAAATTAGAATAAGTGTTAGGGTAATTGTATGTGATTATGATATTATTTTAATGTTTAATTACTCTATTTACCTTAAACAGTGGTAAACAATAAAATAAATTTATCATTCACTAAACACTATTTTGATTATATTTGATCAATGTCTACATAATTATTATGACCATGGATTTATGTTTTTCAAAATTAAATTCACTCATTTTGTAAAATTATGTTTCATGCTAATCTTTTTGATTTGGTTAGAAGGCGAGTAAAAGAGACGTTCAAAAACTCAATAACTGTTTATATCCAGTTTCAATAAAAAATAACAATTAAAATGACCTAAATTGGATTAAATGATAAAAACATAATATAATTATACTTTAAACCCAATTAATATTATATTCTAACAGTTTATATAAGTTAGATAAAATAAATTTGATATAAAATCCAATAATTTTCATAATTACGTAAAAATAAATCTTATCAGAAAAATACCAACAATATAACTAATGAAAAATTTTATGTCCCTATTAAAAATAAAATATTTTTTGTAATATAACTTCTAAATGTAAAAAAAACTAGATTTAGAATGTGTTCTCCATCAAAATGAGGTAAAAATGAATTTTTGAAAAATAGTTCCTTTTTTCATAAAATTGAATATAATCATATATAATTTTTAGAAAACATTGAATATAAATTTTAAACATCTTACTGAATTTATATTTCATTAATATAATTTACCAAAAGTTATTTGTTTATTTTATATACATAATTATTCCCAATTAAATATTTTTTCACAAAAATGAATACATTATATTCCATTTGTTTTTTTTATTTATAAAAAATTTCTTAACCAAAAAATCATCATTATATATCATGTGTAAATGCAATTTTTGTTATTTCGGTTATAATTTTTATCACATCTATTAGAATGGATAGTTTATAATGATTACATTTAGATAATAATATTTACTTGACTGTTTAAGCTTTACATAGCATATCATGTACACTATCGAACAAAGCTTTTCTTTTTAATAACTCAGGATGTTACATAAAAAAATTTGGGAGAAAATTTAGAAAACATAATAAAAATATCTAGTTTAAAATATAGAATAATAAAATAAAATTTTTATAAATTTATAACCTTATCAGTATCTTCAGTGGTGTCCCACTTATCAACTTCTACTTTAAAAAATTTATAATGCTTCAATGTTATTAAAAACATTTTAAATTGGAGGATGTTCAAATAAATAATCATTACAGTTGTAAAAAACACTATATTTCACTATTAAATTTATAAAATATACCCATCTATATTCCATCATCAATATAATTCATTTCAGTATCATAGAAACTAAAAATTTTATTATACCAGTATGGTTTGAGCACCCAAAAGTAATTGCTCTAATATTAATTTTTGTCCTTGAGGTTTATCATAATGAATAAATATGCGGTGTAAAATGAGTACAATTGTTTTAATTAAATATGTTATACCTCATAAAATCTTATTATAAACTACCTATAAATCATAAATTATTTTTTAGTGGAAAATATATTAGTAATAATGACTTGGAAGCATAGAATTTATAATGGTTATTAGAAAAATAAACATCCCCTTTTCCTCTATAGTAGAACTAAATATATATATGGTAATTTTTTATAAATCATATATACCCTTATAGGTTTTCCAACTTGGTTTATAAATATACTACTTAGTATAAACATTAAATATATTCCAATAAGTTTCCCAATTTATATTTTTTATCCACATCATTTCATAACTGGTTAATAGGATTCTCACATTATAGTTAATAAGAAATTTGGAAGAGAAAAATAGTGTGTTTTTTTATATAAATACAATTTAACAATGGTATTAAATGAATAAATAATATAGATTGAATATATATTCATGGAGTAGATACAAAATTCTCTTTTACTATAGTTGTTGAGAATATAGAATATTATTAATTATTGTTTTTATCATAGTGAAACTATAATAATAAAATAAAATAAAGTAAAATTATTATTGATTAACCAAAACTCATTTTTTATTTTAAACTGCTCACGTATTTTCTAATGTAATAGAGTACATTATTAGTATTAAAAAGATATTCCATATAATTTTATTTAAAAACAATTCTATAAAATAATAAATTTTAGGCTTCCCTTGAATGTAACTATAATGACCAATGAATATTACACATGTATATTATTTATTTTTATATTAATATTCATTACATTTCCCAAACACATTCCTAAAGAATGTAATAGTTTAGTTCATTTTAGAACACATACACATTTTTATTATATAGTGAATAATATTTACAATTTCCTATAATGATATAATTCTTTTATACACTTTATATGCATACCCTGTATAAAACCATTCATCATTAACTAGGGAAATGAAACATAATAAAGGGTGAACTCAAATGATATGTAACGTTTAATATAATAGATACAAATTAATGAACATTTGATAGTATAATATAAGAATAAGAGTGTGTGATAATTATGATAATATAAAATGATCATACCTTACCAGTCATAGATTGTAAAAATGATTCATGGAATAAAACATTAAATTTTTTGAAAAAATTCACCACAAGGTTCATAAATAATGAAAAATAAATCATAAACTAAATACACATGAAATAAATTTATGGAACAATAAAAAATATAAAAACATTTCATACATCAAGGTTAACTACAAAGACTATCAACATAGAAGATCATTTATTGAAACTTTTTCCAATAGCTTATTATGTCAAAACAATTTCCCATTAATGATCTGGACACACATGTTTCTCACAGTTAATTAAGAATCTCAAATTTCCCATAGTATATCAGTCATGTAAAAAAGTTTCCATTTATATGTTTTGATATATAATTCTTTAGCAAATTAATTGGAGGGAGATATTAGTCTCACACATATCATAATAAAAAAAATACTTATGTGAGTATAATGTCACAAAACATTCATCATTTAATCAATGATATTTTTTAAAAATAAATCAGGTTTCATAAACATTAAATCAATTCACTATAGAATAACACCTGAAAATATATTTTTTTTCATAAAATGTTTCTTAAAATAATCATTAACCATCCATAGAAATAATAATCATGATTTCATTCAATCTTAACATTAGTACAGAATTTGTAATTTTAAAGGATTAAATTGTATATGGAATATAAGTTTAAAAGGTCACATGAACCATTTCCAGAGGAAAATTTCATTTCATATTTTGAAACCACTAGTTAACAAATTCAAAAATTTGATGACAAATTTCATTGAAAATAAAAATGATAATATTACAAAGGGTGATTTAAAAATAATATAAAACATTATAGGGAAAAATTATATATTCCACATTGAATAAAAAAATTTAAAATAGAAAAAAAAATTATATAATTTTATATTCAAATATACGTTAATATTTATAAAAACAACTCTTTTAAAAAATGTCGATGATGAAAGATAGATACAATCTTGTAGTAAATGTTAAAAATAATCATTCATTTCATTATTTCAGTAAAAAGAATATAATATTTTTGAATTTGACATGAATGTTCCATTAAAATTTATTTAAAAGTTAAAAAATGGGTATAAATTTCTTTTAAAAATGATAATAATGAAAATATTTTGAAATTGTTTTTTGAAAAACATGGTTTTGAATGAAATTGGATTTTTGATTGAAGTATGAAATAATGTTTGAGGTTTAATAAAAATACTCTCACAATTACATTAATATAAATATAGTAATAAAATAGTACTATTTATTAGAAACATCACTATTGGTTGTAAGATATTAATGTTAATTATTCTAATGAGAAATGGATCATAAAATATTATCACCATAATCGTAATCGTAAACAATCCCAACAAGCTGTGAGATTGTAACAAAATATCATTATCAAATTGGTAACATAAAATCATAATCCCATTGATGGAAAAATTATATATATTATATTACATGAGGAAAATTAAAATCAGGATATTTGTTTTAAAGGTTCTTTATATAAACTATGTTAAACAATATGGATGGATGACATAACATACATCTCAGAGAAATAAATTGAAACAAAAAACTATTACAACTTCGGTAACATTTGAATCATAGGTAATAATATAAAAATAATTAAATGAATCATTAAATATCATTATTTTATTTGTATTCATGATACACTATGACATAAGGGTAGTATAATAACGAAATAATTGAAATGAGCAGTTAATTGGAATATGAATCCATGAAATAAAAGAGAGGCTAGAAATCATGTTCTGTATGTCGTGAATTCAATTTAAAGATTTAAAACCCCATGTTTAGTAAATAAAATCTTACCATAAATATAATATAGGGAAATATTTTTATATATAATAAGGTATATGATTTTATGACATTTTATTACTTGTTTATTCAGAATTCCTTGTTAATGTAATGTATCGGGTAATAAACGCATTATTTTTCATATATGTTTTAATTTTATATTTCAGGTCCTCTTTAACTGATCATAATTTAATTATATCCAAAATTTTAAGAAATATATAAATATAATATATAATCAATATATATGTATTTATATTATTCAATTAAATTTAGTGAGAGAAAATTTCATACCAAATTCAAGGAGATGGTATAAAATATGTTTGAATGAATTGTCTTTACATTTTGTGGTTGGATTGAAAGAAGAAATGTTTAATGATATATTATGATTATAAAATACTGTATATTTAATATATGTCATTTAGTTATATTGAACTAATCTTTAATATATTTAATTCCATATTTGAGTGAATCACAACGCTTTACGAGGCGGTAATCCGTCGTACACATGAACGACATTTTCAAATTCTAAAAACATGAAAATCATGAAGTAATGTGACATATAGTAACTCTAGAGACTGAATAATATTTTTATTATAATATTTATATAATAAATAATTCCTTTATTAAAAATTAAAAAAGGTGGTAGTGGAAAATAAAATGGCATCAGTTCACAAGGTGATAGACCTATGTACACACGAGTGAAGATTTCATAACCAATTTGATGGAATTCAAGATGGATCATTGTAATTCTCATAAAAAATATTTATATTAAAGGAAATGATGTTTTAATATAATACTCATATAAAAATAATTTAAGGAGGTAGAGGAGGAAATAAAACAAAAAGGGTCGTTGATGTGAATTGCCTCTTCTTGTGGTATGCTCATTAAGATTACATTAAAATCATCAATAAGATGCATATTTATTAAAAGAAGCCTATTCTATTAGTGTAGGGATGTTTGGATGTGATTTAATCATTTATTTGATGATAAAAAGTTTTTTATGATGTGTATAAGCGATGTTGGCGTGTACCCTTTTATATGTAGGAGAGAAGACACAATTGGTATTTCTGAAAAGAATTACATCCTCCAATGTTTTCAATATATTTTTATGTCTAAAAATATCCTATTATAGAACCTTACTAACTTAATGGTCAAAAAAGTATTATAAATATTTATTTATCATATTTATTGGACATTCTTACATTAATAATTTTAAATTAACCACATTAAAACCACAATTTTACCTTATCCACCGTAAATAATTTTTTTTCATTCACAATTTATTTTGGTAAAAAATTATCATTACTTTGTTAGATAATATATATACTTGTTATTAAATTTATGTAATCTATTTTTTTCATATCCCATTCACATAACTAGAAAATTGTAATGTAAAATTAATCAAATATACGAGATGAGAAAACAGTGTTTTAAAGAGAAAATGTTGAAAATTTGAATTAGTTTTTTATATATTTTTTCAATATAAATTTGATTAAAATGATTAAAATTGGATACAATAATGTGTCATTAAAATAATTTACCTTTAAAATAAATTTATTATCTAATATATATTTATAATTAAATTAAATAAAAATGCAATATTCAATTAAAATACTGTATTTTTAAATATTAATCAAACTATTAAATTTTTGAGAAAAATAAAAAAAATCCATATGATACATTCGATATAGTGAATTAAAAAATGTTTTTTATTATTTAATATAAATTTAATAAAACTGGTAATAAAAATTCTTAATATAACTTCAAAAATGGAGACGAAACTATTTTTTAGAAAATCTGCGTTTTAGAGTGAAATTGGATCTATTCATAACTGTTTCCCATTAAAAACAAAAGAAAAAAGTTAAAAAATTATTCAATATAATATATATACATATATATTTCATTAAAATAATTAACCAAGATTTATGCATTTAATTTATTCATGTCAAACACATTTATCCGTATTTGACTAATTTGTTTTTCATAAATTGATTTCCTGTATTTTCAAAACGTTTTAATTGTCAGTTTTAATTAATTTAGAAAATAGTATTTATTTTATATACTTGTTTAAAACTTACATTTTCATAATTTATTTAATCATATTCATACTTTCTATTTAAAAGACTTTCTGATAACTGTCATCTAAAATTATAATATGTTAATAGTACAACACATTTCATTTAAACTCTATGTTGTAGGTAATGCATGATATGCTTGGTGTAGTGTGTAATGAAATACAAACTCATTATTTCATGTAATTCAAGATAAAGTCAGTGTATCAATTAATGTAAAATAAATATAATGTTAAATTTATTTTTAGAAAACTAATGTCATAAAATATCAGGGTGTTATATTCCACCCCCATTAAAATTAATTTCAAAATAAATATTTCTCACTTTGGTACAAACAATAGTGGATACTTATTCTTTATTACATCCTTAGGTTCCTACATAGATTTTTCTTTTTTCTCCAATAAATAGTGACCATGAAAGATGTCGTATTTTGAATAATTTTCTCTATTTGAATTAGAATCTCAAATTTTTGTTCCTATATGAAATTTTATTCTCCATTGTTATGACGTCTTAGTTATTTACATGTGATGAATTAGGGATGCAAAGCATTGATATCAGAATCACCTCATGAACCAGGGAGTGGTTTGGTTGAAGTACCAAATGAATCCTTGTTTCCCCCTAATAATCATTTGTTTTAGTGGGACTAAAATATTAATATGGATTAGTACACCCTAATTTCATCTATAGATAAATAAATAAAATTCTCCCCAATGTGTATGAATTCATCATATAAATGATTACCATTGTAAAATATTTGAAAAAATTTCAATATTATTTACATGTCTCTGAATGGACAAAACCATTAATGTAGTCTCATTACATAGATCTGGTCCTAATAGATTTATTTCTCCATATTTATTCTAATATGTATAAATTCATTAATAAAAGAGAATGAAAATTCTCAATAGAATGTGATTATGGTATGGAAAGTCAGCTAAATGAAGTTTTGATTCCAACAAAATTGGAAATCCAATGAATATGATCATAGAATATGCTCTATGGTTTGATTTATTCTTAAAATAATAAAAATGAACTCTATGTAATTTATTTCCTAATGACCTCTCGAAAATAATCAAGTAAAATTCCAAACAAGATTAGATATAATTTATTAACAGACTACATTTAACCTTATCACTCCCTTAATGTATAGTATGGATGGAGGAACCAAATTGAAATCTTCTATGATAGTGATAAATTGTGTTGATTTTTTAGGTTGATTGAATCTAACCCATAATTACATCAATATCAATGATAAGGTAAACCATAATGTTTTCCAATAAAATAAATCATAAGTCGATGATGTCTATAGGAATTATCCCTTAAATTATTTTTTCAGTCAATCATATAGAAAACCAAAGGGATGTGTGCCCATAAATTTCTAAAATATTATACTCCATCATGATAAAATATTATATAATGAAACCTAAAAAGTGTGTCAAAAATAATGATATTATGATTGACCTAAAACTCATAAACCAATGGTGTTATCTATAACTCATAATTATATCTTGCATGGATTGTAAGAACTCAGTTTTTTCTATGAAAGACATTGTAATATTCTTGATGTTATTCCAGAGCAGCGCCTTCAGACGGCGTGCGATTCCAAGCCTAGTGTGCCAAGAATTAAATTTTTAGTGCGTTCATACTAGGAACGCCAAATAATTTGGATAACTACTAAACAGTAATTCAGATCCTAAATCTGAGAGTATAGATGGGTCCAAATTGGGGTGTTTACCCTGGGAATGACATATAACATGTTGACGCGGGGCGTTGGGACCCCTCTCCCATTACTGGAATGTTAAACGGATAAATAAGATAATTAATTTATTCGTTTAAAGGATAAACTAAAGTATCTCTTAA
Organism: Viscum album; assembly: GCA_963277665.1. NCBI lineage: Eukaryota > Viridiplantae > Streptophyta > Magnoliopsida > Santalales > Viscaceae > Viscum > Viscum album. The sequence continues at coordinate 2,095,865,061 of OY728152.1, forward strand.
ATAGTTTCTCATATGGGAAAACTAAAGGCACCATTGAGTCCGGAAAGTTCCGTTTACCCTAGGAGGGTTGTAATTTTCACGGGAGCGGCCCTTCTGTGAAAAATGCCACCGGGGGCATTTTCGTAATTTAACAGCCTCAGATGTTAATTTTTATAACATTCGAACGGAGGCTTTGATTAAAATTCTCAGACCACCATTGTGCTCGGGAGGTGTTTTTTACCCTAGTGGAGGTTTAATCTTGAGCCCGCCAAGAGTGTTGGGTGCCGGTCAATATGGGGTGTTTAAAAAAAATAATTAAAAAAATAATTATTTTTCTACATAAAAACCTAAACCCATCCTTCTTTACCCCATTGGTGTTACCTCTGGAGAATTATATCAAACCAAGGATACCTCCACCTTCTTTAAGCTCAAGCCCTCCACCTACACTCCAAGGTGTTGCGGCATCTGGCGAATCGTCGTGAAGCGTCGGGCTTGGCCCAAGAGGTAGGATTGTGAGTTTTAGTTTTATTTTCCCGCTCATTCTATGAATTCAAAAATATGAATTTAATTTTTGTTTTTCTGTCAAGGAAATCCCATGGTTTAGTAGTATACCTTATGATCTCTCCAAGTCATGATTAAGAATTAATTTTGGAGTTCCGAGGCGTCTGCAGTTGCGAGACAAATCTAGGATGTTTTTTGTATTTTTTCGGCGTATATGGGTTATCCAGCCAGTTTGAGTGGTGTTCGGCACCGGTTGGTGTCCTACGGAGGTGGAAGAGCAGGCTCAGGCGGCGGCGCATGTCTAGCCTTTGGCCTCTAGTGGTGCTCCAGGCGGCCACTCTAGGCCGCGGGAGAGGCAGTTGTCGCCGAGCGCAACGAGGTGGAAACGCGGCGCGCAACCCCGTGCGGGGACTAAGACCCACCAATGGAGTGTCTCCGCACAAATCGTGTCCAGACCTCATGGGCGGTCAGCACCATGTGGACCCGGGGTCCCCAGCCAGGCCACACAGCTATGTAGCGGTTAGGCACTACGTGCCGGACCAGCCGGTCCGGCCCAAGGGGGCTCACCCCCTCCGACTCGGACACCCGATGTTTTCGCTACGGGTGTCTGTTTTTTGTGTCTCTTATAGAAGTTTAATCCTTGGAATGAGAAGAAATTTATGAGATGGTCTCAGGAATTTTAAATTTTTCAGATGAGGGCTCGGTGGTGTCAAAATTCTGTTAAGTGGTTTAGCATTTTCTTTCTGAGATTCTTATTTCAGTCAGCGCAGGCACATCCGATGTCCAATATAGGCATCGTCAGTGGCGTTGGGACCCTAGCGTCGAGGTGGAGTTTTCTAGATGGTTTTTGGTCATTGATTCTTGAGTTGAGATGTGGGCCCTACATCTCGTCTTTTAATCTACGAGCCATGTTTCACAACTTTTTCATCAGACGTCTGTTCAGGGCATGCGAGTAGTCGATTTTGTGTGTTTTCCGAGGGCATTGCAATGGAACATTCTGCCCGCATTAATTCTGCATAATTGTACGGGCCCCACGAGGGCCGTTTTGGGAGTTAGCGATGATTTCAATCTTTATCACTATGTGTCCATTTCGGACATGTTGATAGTCCATATTGTGTAATTTTGCGTGGGGATCACAACTGTGTGATCCGTTTGTTGCACTTTGGGACCAAGATGTGGGTCCCATGAAGCACTACTCATGTGTGGTACGACGAAATGCATCTTTTTCTCTGGACATCCATTCCACGCAAGTCAGCAATCAATTTGATGTGTCGTTCCAAGGAGATCTCAATGGTGTGATGTGACCAATTGTTTTTGGGGTCGTGGTTCGAGACCACAAGACACCGTTTGGGTGTAAAGTGGTATTAGATGACTGTTTCATTGGATTTCTGTTGGAGGCCAGTAAATAGTCATTCTCGCGTGTTTTTTGCGAGGGTTACAATTGTACGATTTGTTTGGATTTTCGATGACTCATTTGAGATCTCATTTAAATGTGGAAGCATGAATGGTTATTTTATGGCAGTTCTTCTTGCTGTGTTTGGAAGCGATCCCTTGGCATGAGATAATGTTCACTCATTTTTGAGTGAAGTTGATGTCTTAAAAGGTGTGGTTGGATATGCTAGGGACATGGAGGAAGCAGGCTGGAGAAATTACGTTTTTTCCCTTCGCATTGACGTTGGGTTTCAGGTCTATGATAGCCTTTGGGCTAGAGATGTGGTATAATCTGGGATTATATGAGAATGCTTCGTGGTAAATGTTGTAGTTTTTACCTGAGAATGTTTTTGATTTTTTTGGAGATGATCTAGGTCCATGAATCATGTGGGCCACATGTACACGCCGTGTTCTACTCTACGTACCATTGACCACTCATGACGTTGAGGGTCCTCATATTCTTGATGGCTTGACTAGAAGAGTTGTTTTGGTTCCCCTGTTATTTCATCTTGGGGGGGGGGGGTCAGTGTTGTATCCCTTTCATAGGACTACAACATCATTTATGGCTATGTGCGTTCATATAGTTTGGGTGTGCTCCCTCTTTCTAGAGTGAGTTGACTCAGTCCTCTTCGACAGTAGACTCAGCAGATTGGAGCATGTATCACCCCAAGAGGCATGAGGAGATCCTCACGTCCATTCATGTTCCTTGGTAGGGTTATTTGGGTATCAGTGTGACCAACACATTACGCAGGCACCAATCCTCTACCCAAGAGGTTGTTTCTTGTAGGGTAAGGAGCCACCAGTGAGCCATGGGCGCAGAATCCCTAGCTGTGTATCAAGATCATATCTTCCTTCCACGATCTATCATGACGGGTTTCCTACTACGTGTTCGAGTTTCTAGTGAGGTACCATCTAACAGGGATGGCCAGTGCGGTACCCTCCAGCAGGGATGGCCAGTGAGGTACCATTCGGCAGGGATGGCTAGTGCAGTACCATCCAGTAGGAATGTCCTGTGGTGTACCATCCATCAGGGATGGCCAGTGCAGTACTATCTAGGAGGGATGGCCAGTGGGGTACCATCCTGTAGGGATGGCCATAGCAGATCCGGGTTTACCTCCAGCGGGGCTAGGAAGTGGTCCCTAATGATGTTTCTGGGTCTCCCTCTAGCGGATTTCCCTTTTGCGGGGTTGGGCATTGTGAACCCATTGACTTTAAGAAGACCTCTCGATTGTGTGATAGTGACGAGGTGTGCCTTGACGCTCCCCCAGAACTCTCAAGAATGAGGAGGGATTTCACCCACCGAGACACTTCCTTGTGACGTGACCTAAAACCATGTGGGCGATCCAGTGCCGCCCAATGAGGATAGTGTCAAGGTGCGATGATTTGAGCCCCTTGACTTGTAGTTCAGGGAAGACGTAAGTATAGTGGGCATATATGGTGTTTACTTATGGAACTGTTGGCTACTCACATTCATGGACTGATCAATGGGATGGAGATCCCCTTGCGATCTTGTTCGGGTTTCTTGGTTGAGCATATGGATGTGTATATAACTTTTTCCAGTACCCACTCCATGGGTTTGGTTACTCTCCTTCCAAGAGAGGAGAGGACGTGCGGGGTATGCCACGTGCATTCCATGTCTATATTCTCATGGTTGGATGAGTCTACTATCCTATGATAGGTATAGAAGACTCGAAGAGAAGTTTCATCTTCCTACCATTTCTAGATCCTTGTGTTTGGACGAGTCTACTTCCTTTCTATTGTTTGGTTGAGATGATACTCTACTGTACTCCTTACTTCACTCTCGGTTGTACTACTTTACTTTTCCTTGTTCAATATACTGCTCACCTATTTAATACATCCTTTGTTTCTCCCTCGAGCCTTCGAGGAATCCTGCTGATTATTTTTATAATCACCCTTGCTTGATATTTTCCCGCACTTGGTGTGCCCTTGTAGACAATAGACATGTTTCCCCTGACTACAGAGGAGCATAAGAGTTCTTGAGCTTGGACTACGTGCGGTGGTCATAGTCGGGTTCTATGTCTGGGACTCTCCCAACTGTTTTACATTTGTCTACATGTTGTCGGGTTGTGGCACTTTACTGGTTGGGCACATGTTTTGCCCATTTTTCTTTCCTGTTTACCTTCAACTATTACTTTCTACTGTTTAGAATTCGATGAACTTTTGTGGTTGTTTATAGTAGTTAGTACTTTACATTTCCTTTTACTCTGCACTTCTGCATTGAGTGGGATGCGTGTGTGTGTACAATTAATCAAGAAAAGTCCTTCCCATGATGTTTAGCCATCGGCACATGTCGCTATCCCCTGGCCTATAGAGGCGGGCATGGGGTAGTTACGGATCAAGCCCGGGTAGGGTCGGTTCGTGAAAAAGTGGTATCAGAGGTGGTTCTTTCCTTGGGATGTTGTTTGGACGTCTATAAAAAATAATGGTTTGGGATCTACTGAAATAGTGTCAACGTGTCTCGAGAGCGGCTCCCAAGACAAGGAGTCCAGTGATGGTGCATTGACCGACGTATCTATTCACCAGGATCCTGATAACCCGCTTATCAGCATGGCATGCTGAGACACTCATTGTAGGGTAAATGTGTTTGTGAAACACCTAGGATTGATTCTTTGATTGTCCTTCTTGAGTTATCTCCCAATTGATGTTATTATATATATATATATACATATGCTCATCTGACCGCGACACTCCTTGATAAAATTCAGGATGTATCTGTGAAGATAGCCATCCAGAATACCAGTTTTGGTTCGTAAGGAAGTCCTTATGATCTACAAGGCCTTATTATAGGACCCATCATGTGAGTCCCTTTCTTCGGGTGGGCTGGTAGCAGCACTGCCAACCGGTGAGCAGTAGACAGCTTCAGCAGAGCAGACAAAGCTAGAGCGCAGGTTCAGCGCACTCTGTGAGTTCTAGCGATAGAGACCACTGAGGTTATGTGGTGAGCCAAACCCTCAGGTAGGAGAGGTTTGGATCGAGAATGTGGTTTGCCTCTTTAGGCTTTCACAGACACTAGAAGATCATAGGGTGGATTTGGCATCCAACCTTTTCCACAGAGCATCTGGGAATTGGTGGAGTTTGGTGACTCAGTTGCTCGATGATTCGTCGCTTTTGTGGGACAACATTCAGCTGTTATTTCATGAAGAGATTTACCCCTCCTTATTATGCTCCGTTCAGATCCCGGAGAACCTATAGTTTCAGCAGGGAGGGACGACAGTGACTGGATACGTAATGAGGTTTGTAGACCGTGCACGTTTTTACCCGGACATGGTCCATGACAGCATCTTCTGAGTGCGGAAGTTTGAGAATGATCTCCGTAGATAGATTTATTCTATCATAGAACCCTTGGGAATTTCCACATATGCCTAGGTACTAGAGAAGGAACTGTTGATAGAGATCTTCTTATCACGTTCTACCTTTGGTGGCGGTAGTAGGCTCGACGAAGCCGAGTCGTCTGTCGTAGCTAGCGGGCGTTGGCTGACAGAACCTCGATGTAGTTGGCTTTCAGATAATCGTATTCAGGGGCATGTTCATACACCACGGTGGAACCGGAGGGCACTAGTTCATCCGAGAGAGAGTTGGTGATATTCTTTCAATGAGAGAGGTCACTTGCCACTAGACTGCTTGACCAGGAACACTGGGAATATGGGGAAGGCAGTGGGTACACCACCACGACGGATGAAGCACCATGATTGGATTGTTTCCTAGAGAGGTTGTGGTAGCAGAAGAGTGGGATGATCTGGAAGTGGGGGATGACCTTATGAGGTCGTCCCATCACCACCAGGTGGTCCACGTCAGGCACTGGGAGCTGGCAGTTGGGACCATGGACAGCCATGATCTTTTAATGTCTACGATCTTGCATAGCATGAGGATAATAAGAGGTATGCTCTACAGCACTTCTACTTTCTGAAAGTGGAATTTTTATACTCTGTGTGTGAAAGTATTCATCTCCTTAGTCTTTGTTTGAGGTGTTACAAGGGTGACGTGAGGCATTTGTGTAACTCTATGTTATTAGAGTAGAAGGTGTAGAACCATTTCTGTTAGTTGATGGTGTCGACTCCATATCTTTCAGAGCGTGTAAGGGAGACATAGTTTCAAGACTATGATTATGAAATCATGCAAGATCAGCTATCCTTTGGTGTTTCACCATATGGATATTCTGATAGAGGGAATCACCAAGAATTATCCTAGGTCCAAATGGTGATTCCCGTTGTGGTGTGCGACGTAGGAGTTTGGTCGTGGAGGTAAGATACTCCGGAGGGCCTTCGAGCCATTTGAGACCTTGTGATGGGATGTCGTTGTTGCCTACTGCCTTTCCCAAACCCTGGTGTCTGGAGTGGGTGAACGACATCTCCAACATGGCTTACCTAAGGAGACATGTGCATTCTCCTATACAGGTCATCAGTGAGGGCAGACCTCGCATGAACCGATCAAATCCTTTGGTCTGTGCGGTGGTGCAAGACTGTTCAAGAGTTCTTCAGGGTATAGAAGATCCAAATGCGAGCTTAGTACCCTGAGTAGATTCTTGGTATTACTTTTGGGGGACGAAAATCATGAAGGAGAGAATTATTTAAGAACTCGGTTTTTTCTATAAAGGACTTTTGAATAATCATGATGTTATTCTAGAGAATCTCCTTCAGACGACATGCGATTCCGAGCATGGGGAGGCTGGAATTAAATTATCAGTGAGTTTAAACTAGGAACACCAATTAAATGGGATAAATCTTAAATGGTAATTTGGATCCTAAATATGAGAGAGCGTATGAGTCCAAAATGGGGTGTTTACCCTACGAATGACATTCAACATGTCGGAGGGGGGCGTTGCGACCCCTCGTCTATTACTGGAATGTTAAATAGATAAATAAAATAACTTATTTATTGTTTTAATGGTTAAACTTAGGTATCTCTTAAATAGTGGCTCAGATGGGAAACTAGGGGAACCGTTGAGTCTGTAATGTGCTGTTTACCCTAGGAGGGGTTTTATTTTCATGGGTGAGGCCCTTATGTAAAAAATTCCATTGGGGGTGTTTTTTTAATTTTGCGGCCTCATAAGTTATGTTTTATAACATTCGAACAGAGGATTAGATTAATATTCAAAGACTTCCATTGTGATCAGGGGGTGGGGTTTACCATAGGAGAGGTTTAATCATGAACCCGCCTTATTTCTCCTATCAGTGTTACCTATAGAGAATTCTCTCAACCAAGGAGACCTCCCCCTACCTCATGCTCTTTCCTTCCACCTCTCTTCCAATGTTTTTCAGCTTTAGGCAGATCATCGTGAAATGTCGGGCTACGCCTAAGAAGTAGGATTGTGCGTTTTTGTTATATTTTCCCACACCTCCATTGAATTCAAAAATATGCATTGAATTCTTGTTGTTCTATCAAGTGAATAGCATGGATGAGTAGTATAAATTATGATCTCTCTGATGCATGTTTCAGATTTAGTTTTGGAGTTCTGAGGCGTCCCTACCTGCGATTCGATGTATGGGGTGTTTTTGTTGTTTTTCTTGCGGATTTGGGTTCTTCAGTGGGTTCAAGCGGTCGTCGGCGGCGGTGCGGCGTCCCCAAGAGGTAGTGGTGTGGGCTCAAGCGGTGGCACAGGTCTAGGCGGAGACCTCTGGTGGTGCTCTAGGCATGGGCACCAGGCCGTGGGTGAGGCCATCAGTGCCGAGTATGACGAGGCGGGGTCGCAGCGCACGCCGTCGTGTGGGGACCGAGACTTGCCGAAGGAGGGTCTCCGCACAGAACGTGACTGGACATCATGGCCAGTCAGCACCATGTGGACCCTGGGTCCTCGTCCGAGCGGCACGTCTAAGCCGCGGTCCATCGCTGTGAGCCGAGCCGGCCAGCAGGGGCCAACCCAGACCGGGCGGACCAGGCCAGTCCGGCCCAAGGGGGCTCTCCCCCTACGACTTCGGACACCCGAAGTTTTTGATACGGGTGTCTATTTTGTGTGTAATATATGGTATTCTAATCATCGGCTAGAGAAGAACTTTTTGAGATGGCCTTGGGAATTTTTAGTTCCTGAGACGGGGGCTCGGTAGCACGACACATTCGTTAAGTGGTTTAACATTTTCTTTCCGAGATTCTACTTTCATTCTGCGCGGGCACATCCGAAGTCTGATTTGGGCGTTGTCAGTGGTGCTGGGACCCTGGAGTTGAGGAGGAGTTTTCCAAAGTGTTTTTGTGCATCGAATCTGGAATTGATATGTGGGCCCCATGGCCTATCTTTTAAGCTGTGAGCTTCATTTCACAACGTTTCTATCGGACTTCTATTTGGGGCGTGCGGGCAGTTGATTTTGGGTCCATTTTATGATGGCATTACAATGGAACAATCCGCCCAATTTAATTCCACATGATGGTGTGGGCCCCACGAGGCCCGTTTTGGGATTTGGCAGTGATTTCTATCTTTATCACCAGGTGTCCATTTCAGACAAGTGGATAGTCAATCTTGTGTAATTTTTCGAGAGGATTGAAATGGTTCAATTTGTTCATTGAACTTAGGGACCGAGATGCGGGTCCCATGTATCACAGCTCGTGTGTAGTACAGCGAAGTGCATCTTTTTCTCTAGACATCTGTTCCATGCTTGTAAGCAATCAATTTGGCATTTATTTCCAAGGAGATCACAATGGTGTGATGTGCCCAACTGGTTTCTCGACCAAGGATTGAGACCACGGGACGCTGTTCAGGTGTAAAGTGGTGTTGGACGAATTTTTCGTTGGATGACTATTGGAGGTGAGTAAATAGTCAGTCTCGTGAGTTTTTCCGCAATGGTTACAATGGTATGATTCGTTTGGATGTACAGAGACTCATTCAAGATCTCATTTAAATGTTGAAGCATAAAAGGTGCTCCAGTGGTGGTTCTTCTTGCTGTGTTCCGAAGCAAACCCTTGGTGTGATATTGTGTTCAATATTGTGTGAGTGAAGTTGATGTCTTAAGAGATGTGGTTGGTCATTAAAGGGTTGTGGAGGAATAAGGTTGGTGAAATTACAATTTCTCACATCGCGTTGACGTTGGGTGTCGTGTGCATGATATCCTATGGGATAGAGATGTGGTATACTCTGAGAGTATACGAGAATTCATGGAGGTACATGTTGTAGTTTTTAACTGATAACGTTTGTTCTTGGTTTGGAGATGAGTTGGGGCCACACATCATGTGAGCCCCATGTGCGCGCCTTGTTCTTTTATGCGTACCTTTACCACTCATGATGTAGAGGGTCCTCCTGTTCTTGATGGCTTGACTGGAAGAGTTGTTGTGGTTCCCATGTTCTTTCAGGTGAGGGGGGTTTTAGTGTTGTATCCCTTTCACCAAACTGTGACATCATTATGGATACGTGTGTTCATATAGTGTGGGCGTGCTCCCACTTTCTAGATTGAGTTGTCTCAGTCCGCTTCGACAGTAGACTTAGCAGATTGGAGCATGTATCACCCCAAGTGGCCGGGTGAGATCCTCATGTCCCTATGTGGTCCCTGGTAGGGTTATTTGGTTATTAGTGTGACCAAAACATTATGCGGGAACCGATTCTCTAACCAGGAGGTTGTTTCTAGTAGGGTAAGGATGCCCCAGTGAGCCCTAGGATGAATCCCTAGCTGTGTATCGAGATCATATCTTCCTTCTGTGATCTATCGTGACGTGTTTCCCACTGCGTGTTCTGATTACAAGTGATGAACCATTAATCAGGGATGGCCAGTGCGGTACCATCCAGCAGGGATGACCAGTGGGGTACCATCCATCAGGGATGGCCTATATGGTACCATCCAGCAGGGATGGCCTGTGGTGTACCATCCTGCAGGGATGGCCAGTGTGGTAACATCCAACAGGGATGGCCAGTGGGGTAACATCCATTAGGGGTGACTAGAGCTGATCCGGGTTTACCTCCAGTGGGGCTAGGAAGTGGTCCCTGATGATGGTTCATAGTCTGCCTTCAGTGAATTACCCTTTCAAAGTGTTGGGCAGTGGGAACACATCAACTTTGAGAAAACATCTTGATTGTGTGACAATGACAAGGTGTGTATTGAAGCTCCCCCCAGGACTCTCAAGAACAAGGGGTGCTTTCCCCACCGATATGCATCCTTGTGATGTGACATAAATCCATTCAGGTGACTCAATGTCAGTCAACGTGGATAGTGTCAAGGTTTGGTGATTTGATCCCATTGACATGTAGTTCGGGGCAGATGTATGGATACTGGGAATCGATGGTGATTACTTCTGGGACTGTTGGCTACTCAATTTCTTGGGCTGAGCTACAGGATGGATATCCCATTGAAACTTTATTTTGTTTTCTTGATTGAGCATATGGATATGTATATGGCTTGTTCCTGTTCCCACACCTTGGGATTAGTTACCCTCCTTTGAGGAGAGGCGACGACATATGGGTTATGCCAAGTGCATTCTGTGTCGATCTTCTCGTGGTTGGATGATTCTACTCTCCTACTATAGGTAGAATATACTTGACCAGAAGTTTCATCTTCTCACCATTTCTAGCTTCTTGTGTTTGGATGAGTCTACTTCCTCTCTCTTATTGGGTTTAGCTGATACTCTACTGTACTCTTTACTGCACTCTCAGTTGTACTTCTTTACTTTTCTCTTTTTGATCTATTGCTCACCTCTTCAGTACCTCCTTTGTTGATCCCTCAAGCCTTCGGGGCATCCTACTGAGTATTTTTATACTCACCCCTTCTTCGGATTTTCCCGCACGTGTGTGCCCTTGCAGGCCACAAACAGGTTGCTCATGACTATAGAAGTACTTAGGAGTTCTGGGGCTTGGACCACATGCAGTGGTCGTAATCGGGTTCCAGGTGTGGAAATCTCCCAGCTATTTTACATTGGTTTACCTATTTCTAGGTTGTGACAAATTACTGGTTGGGCACGTGTTTTTCCTCTTTTTATTTTTAGTTTACCACTAGCTTTTACCTTGTTCTATTTAGAGGTCGATGCACTATTGTGGTTTTTTATAGCAGTTAGTACTTTACTTTTCCTTTTACTCTGCACTTCTTCATTAAGTGGGTTGTGGGTGTGTGTAAAGGTACTTGGGAAAAGGCCTCCCTGAGTTGTTTAGCCTTTGGTGCTTGTCGACAGCCCCTAGCCTATAGAGGCGGGCATGGGGTAGTTGCAGCTCGAGCCCAGGTTGGGTCTGGTCCTGAAATGGAGAAATGTTCTCATCCAAATTTATTGTCATGACACATCCCATGTTGTGGATTGAGATGTAACTTCCTCATGAATTACTCCATAAGATATGAGATGGAATCAATCACTAAAGGCATAAAAACAATGGGGGGGTCCAATGTATCTGTAAGAACACACCAAATAATCTCGATGAAAATGTGTATAATAAAAATAGAAAATAAGTTAACATTTATATAAAGTAAACCATGCATTCATATACTCTGTGGTATAAAATTGTATCATAGTGTAAAATGAAAATGAAAGGGGAAAATACATTCCCATCCAAAAATATGTCCCATTATAACAAAACAATTAATTTAACCTGCTATGAGAGACCGACTTGAAAATTCCATGCGGCGACCACTGTATGTGTTCGAATGTAATATGTGTTCTTAATATCCTCTAAATTCACTGTTTATTTGTATGTCATCTGTATAAGAACAAATATTTGAGGGAATATCCCATGCATCGGTGAGTATATAGACACACAGTAGGAATCCTCAAATGATGAAGGGTGTGATGTAAGTGCTGCAACATGAATAGAATGATAAAAGACAAAACATATAGTCAAAGAGGATAGATCAAACCAAACCAAGAGTGAATATATCCTTGTCCAAATGCAATGTTCTAAACACGATGATTATATAAACATATCATCAATTCATCTCCACTAATAGTATGAGAGTAGGCTAACTCATCCACAAGAAGCTAATCATAGAAAAAATGTGGAGTACCCCACGCATCATCACCTCCATCGAAGGAGGGTAACCGAATCCATGGTGTGGATCAATAATATATATATATATATATATATATATATATATATATATATATATATATATTCAAAATAATCACAAATTAGAGATAAATGGGATCTCCATCTCATCGAACTGTCCAAGAGGAAGAGTATCCAACAGTTTGAAGTGTCCATCAGCAATGCACAATATAACATGCATATTCCTGGTAGTAACCATGAAAATACAACCAGGCCTTGTCACTATTTCATACTATTGAGGTACCACAATCTCAACGTAGAGGACTAATTCCACGATACAATAGGTGGGATACACTCTAATAGCCATAAAGGACACACTTCTTAGCTTTATTACAGGGTACCACTTGGTAGTCATCGATAAATCCACTATCTAGCTATACTAGTGGGTCAACACAGTATTAATCTAGTAATCCACTCCCCACCTCTATTGACGGGTCAAATTGGTATCCATCGAGGACTCCACAACCCATCTCTACTAGAGGTTCAACTCTAAATATGTTGAGGACTCCACTACCCACCTCAAATAGAGTGTCAAATTAGTAGTCGTGGAGGACTCCACTACCCATCACTATAAGATAAAAACTAAATATTCCTCCATGAATCTTCTATCAAGTTAAACAGAAATTTCATCTTGGTAGTTCTCAAGGACACCATGGCCCAACTCTTCTGGTGGATCAATTATGAAACACCCCAGGATTTTGTGAATTATTATTTTTTAAATTAATTTAACATTTTTTAAATTTTTAATGCACACAATAGAAAATATATGTTGATCTATATGAATTAAATATGTGTGGATTTATTTTTACACTAAATCATGTTATGATTCCACTACACACAACACCAACTATATTTTTGTTACATGCAACACCGAATTTCAATGAAACAACATGTTATTATTATAATTATTTAAACATCCTAGTTATATCCCATTTTTTAATCATCGTAATATGAGTAAAAATAAACAATAATAAAATATAACTAATATTTTTTATATATATTTAAATAATATTTATAATATTACATGAATATATTTATCATATTAATTATATGTTTTAAAATAGAATTTTCTTAAAAAAATTATATTTATGTCCTTATATGTGCAATAATAAAATTAATTTTTAAAAATTATAGAAATATAATTTGATAAAATAAAATTAATTTTTGAATTCATGATTCTAAAATTATCCTGTAGTGAATATATCAGTTTTTTCTAAGACAAATAAATTTTGGATAAATAGTTAAAAATACAGAATTTTAATTCAAAACTATTTTTTCATCTAATATTTTAATATAGTAAAATAAAATTTCATGTTTGATTTAATGTAAAAATAAGTGAAAAATTAATTTATTAATCTAATTTAGGTCTTCAAAATCATTGTTATATTGAATTTAGATATAATATCATAAGGAACATTTGAACATTGTTTTTTTTAAACCCGTTTTTTCACCAGGTCTATGAGGTTAGCATTAAAAATATTTTTGCAACATTTTTAAATTAAAATTAAAAAAATAGAAATAAATTGTTATAATAAGAATAATATTTATAGTTTAATAATAGTTACATTATTTTTTATAAAAATTTTTACTGAATGTGATTATAATTTGTTATAGTGGTTAAGAAAAAATATGCTTAACAAGGGACTAAACGATAAAATTAAAGGCCAAAATGACCTCAACTCTTATCAATCACCCATTTTATGGCCATTTTTATTCCATAAAAATTATATTTAAAGGGGTTTTTTGGGTTTTTTATGAATTTTGTTAGGTAAAAACTTTCATACGACCAACCTATTTTAAAATATGACAAGTGTGTCCTCTCCCTCCCTTATAAAAGAACACAAACTCTCCCCATTCTTCACAGATATCAAACCACATTGGATTGACCATTATCTACCCAATTGTCTTCCCAAATTCACCCCATTTTACATTAAATCTTCTCTTTGTGATGAAATCCATCTATGGCATCTCATTGTTGAAAACCAATAGAAGTTACCCAGAGAAGTGGTAATAACCTTCATGAATCTCATTTGTCTTATTTTCACTATGCCACCCATATTATTATTATTAAGTTGTTATATAATTACATCAGTATAATAAATAATATTATATTTTTATTATTATATGTGTCTTAATTACACTTACAAACTCATCCAAATAATGGCTAGCGAGATTACCTTTGTGGCGTACGGTGAACTACTATCTCAGGAAATGATGTTGTACTATTTTACATTACCACTTCTCATGGATGGGAATTTTGAAGGAAATTGTGTTTATATATATGATATTTATGATATTTATTATAACTCTATTCTTCTAGAATAATTATATAATATCTACCTTTATGATTTCTATTTTTTGTAAATATGATAACATCAGTTTTAAATGTGTGGACTATCACCTCCTTAAAGGGATGTGATTTGTTCACACATAACATTAAATGTATTGTGGATGGGTTAGTAAATTTATTTTTATGTATGAAATATTAATCATACTATAATTATATTATATATATATATATCATTTACAATCATTCATTAAATATGACAACAAAATAGTAATAATGTCCATGTGTAGATACGACGTATTGTTTCCATAAATGATGAATTTCATTGCATGTGATGACCTTTTTTAGAATAAAAAAAATATTTTTATAAAACATATATATGATATAAATATAATTTTTTTTTTGTTATAGAAATAATTAAATAATGATATATTTAATCGTAGCATGAATAACAAGTTAAAACACATACAATAAACTATGGGGTTATTACCCGAAATGTAACTTTATCATGGAATTTCAAATAAAATAGGTAATATAAAGTATTAAGTGATTAATATATGGTATCATATATAAAAATATGGTTATTATTTATATATATAATAAACATATATTTATGAAATAGGTGGAATTAAAATGTAAAAAAAAGTGATGACTTATGGTAAGGGAATTTCATCTCACTTTTTATCTCCACGAGATACATGCATTATTCACTAATAATTTATCTTATGTAGAGTTTATACTAGACGTTAAACAATTATATTTTTCATATAATCAAATTTTTGGATATTTTCATATCCATTTTAGGTCTATTAAAAATTTGGTATATTTATCAAATGTTACTAAATCAGTAAAGTAATTATTTCCAAATATCATTCTATGAAACACATTCCATGTTATGGACCTATATTTTTCTATTATGTGTCTATATTTAATTTGTAATGATATATAATTATTACAATTATTTTAAATATATGTTAATTTTAATGAAATTTTAGTGCTTCCATTGTATTATGATTCAATGCTACCAATGCGGTAACAATATTTACTTCAATCTCATCATTTATCAAGATTGATTATGATTATGAATTATTTGATGAATTATTTTGATCAATTACTAAAATATTTTCATGAATTTTATTATCTTATGTCTATTAATTTAATATCCATGGAATTGTTCAATTTTATAGTCATTTTTATATATGATAAATAAGAAAATGTTTATATGAAAATATAACATCATTTATCCTTTTGGCTTGAAATATGTGTTCTTTCAAAACTGTTTTTTAAAAAAAAGACATATTTTTTTATTGTTATAATGTTATGTTAAAAGGGAATATTTACCCATGTATTAGCTTTTAAAAAACAATTCTAAAATGAATCATCTTGTTCTTTTCCAATCAAGGTAGTTTTCTAAACATTTGTGGTGAAAAGGGAATGATCGGTATGTATGGGCATAAACACCATCATGATGCTTCCTATATATGATTAAAAGTGTATTTTTTTAGTAAAATCCTTTTCCCTAATATTATATAAATATTATTATTTTAAAATGTGGCTTCAAATAAAAGTGTTTTTTCTAAATTATTTTATGTTTAAAAAGTGTATTAATTTCATTCCAATGCTCCCCTTATATGTTTTCAATTTGTAGTTTTAAATGAAATGGATTTAAATAATTTGAAATATTATTTTATAGGTATTCAATTTATTTTCAAAGAAAAATTATTTTAAAATTATTTCAATATTCATTATATGTTTACAAAATAATTTTCAACGAAAATGGTCTGCAAAATGATTTATGTTTTAAAAATTATTATTTCAAAATATAAAGGATTTTTTCCTTAAGAATTTTTCTAAAATATTTCTTCACAATTAAATTATTTGTTTTCAGAATGTTTCCAATAAAAAGTATTTTGAAATTTTTATATTCTTTAAAAATTTGTTTTGAATTAAAAATTAGTTTCCAAGTGCTCTCTCAAAATACTTATCCATCAAATAGGCCTTCCTTGGTTATTGTTTATGCTGTACTCGAGAAATGTTACAAGGATACGATACATACTATATTATATAAATGGTCTATGTTTTGATGAATTTATATTTATGAAACTCATTCCCATTAATAGGTTATACAATGATATATACATATGAAACCTTGTTTCCCTTCAACATGTTATATCATGAAAATTTCTTATGAAACACGCTTCCTTTCATGGGTTTAAACAATGAAATGAATATGAAACCTATATAAATTACAGAAGTTAGGATATGCTCAAATTTTTACAATACCCAATTCCTTTCATGGGTTATGATATCATTTTATGAAGGAAATCTCATTCTAGGGGTTATGATATGATATACATTTGATTATCCTAAAGAATATGTATGAATTATTATTTTATGAGATTAGTGGTACCTATATATCCCTCCAATGCTTTGGGTAATGATATGTTGTATATGAGATCAAAGGGTACACATTTGTTTTTCGTAATCCTAATAATAAAAATCTATGTAGGTTGTAACCGAATACCCAAAATATGAAGGCACACTGGTAGTATCCCATGATTGAAGACAAGACGGTACACCAATTTTAGCCAAATACAGATATTCAGAGGGTACAAGTGTTATATACCAATCATAAATGGATGTGAATACATGGGTTGTATCCCAATCCCAAAATATGAGGGAATATAAGTCATTATCCCAATCCAAATGAAGATCCCCTTTTGATTATCCCATGCCTATCATGTTATGATGGTTTAGGATGGTAGCCTTGACATAATTATTTTATACTTTTCTATATGACACAAATTACATTTCTTACTCATGTGATATTATTTTATTTATTATACTCTTGATCCCCTTATGATTCATGTCTTATAAACATCAATTATTTATTCCATTATTTCTGTTTATGATCATTGATATGCATGGTATAATCATTGAATGATATTGTCAAGTTCTCATACCCATATTCTACTTTTTATACATAAATACCTCCCTTGTTTACCCTTAATAAGAATAAGATATAACCCTATTTTAGGTTTCTAACCCAAGTTGTGAAGATATATTTTATGTATGATATTTTTAATAGGTTTTAATGTCTTGGAAAACCTAGTGGGAGGTAATTCAGGTCAATTATATTTTGATTATTATGTTTCTATGTTTCCAAACGAACTAATATGATATGGTATTTAAGTTTATGTTTGTGTAATATTTTGTGTATTATGTTGAAATGGTTTAATATCTATGTACATTAAGACTGGATTTTTATAGTTTGTATAAGGGTAATGGTTTCTTCATCCAATTGAAACTTGGAATATAAAATTTTAGTATTGAATCTAAATACATGTATAGAGATAACTGTAATGATAAAGAAAAGTATAAGAAAAATGTCATTGAATTTTAGTAAATGATAGATAGAGTGGATTCCTTGAAATAAATCAATCTTTACATAATCAATGTATATGTGGTTCTGAAATAGATATACATAGGATTAACAACTCTGAAAAGGTTATTCTTGTCTAACTTGATAATAACATGGTACATGACAATGTGCCTTACTATGATCCTGGTATGACACTCTCAAGGGGTATTCTTTAGGAATTCACAAATTCATCACAAACCTTCATGACAGATTTAAAATTAATTTGTGAGTGAATAACCAAGGAAATACCAAATGTGTAATTGATTAAATATTATGTCATAATTTATATATCGTATATGTGGTTTTCCAAGGTTCGGTGGTTCCTTACTAGGATAATTGTTTCCTAATCTATAAATTATGGTTTAACTCATTAGTAAGAACCAGAAGAAACTAGGTTAATGGTGAATTTATCATAGAACATTATTTGAGCAGTAATAAGGGATAAGAACATGAGTGATTTGTGTTGTAATTATGACTAATTATTTTTTAGGACACATTATTAACACCATATACCTTAACTAAGTATTGGTCTCACCGAAGAAGATACCTTAGGAGTTCCCCAAGAGTTTGCGTAATGGAGACCATGGAAGAATTAATATTAAGTATCCAATATGTTTAGAATGTGGGGAAAACCTCCAATGTGAATATTATTGAGGGGAATGAATATATTTTGATTAGGGAAAAGAGGGAAATAATTCTTGTATATTCAAATGAAAAATGAATGGTTTGGTTAACTCAAAAGATAAGATTATTCAATACTAAGGTGTTATCAATTTATGAATTCTGTAAATGTTGAATATATGGGAATTATTGAAATAAATATCCTTAGTGTAAGGCCAATTATGAAAATTATTAATGTGCTACATGTAATTTTTTTTGATGATGATGAAGAGGCCACATATGATATATGAATGGGATGTTTTTCACTAAAAGTGTTGTTTAGAAGTGTGATGAAATTGATTTCGATAAAAAATAACACATTATTTGAATTTCATATTTTTTGAATAGAGTATTAATGAACAAGTTGCTGAATATTCATAAAAAAAGTTAGATTAATTTTTTATGAATAATGTATTTATGTTTTTTTAATTAAATGATTATGTCTTACATATCATGAAATATTTAATTATTTTTAGTAAAATTTTTCATTTTGGAATTGAAAGGATATGTAAAATGGTATTCGTGATGTAGATAAGTAACTGTATGGATGGTTGATATTATTTTAAAAAGGAAAAAACACTTAATTTATTCTAGATGTTGAGATAATGATTTTTAAAAAAAGATATGGTGGATATGAATAAGTAAATTAGACTTTACTAATTAACTCATAACTGATAAATGATTTTTGGAAAAAGTGTCTTATGCTATCATGGATGATTTTTTTAACCTTTTGGATTAATTTAATATATTCAGTAATCATTAGACTAAGTAATATTCCATTTATTGAAAATTAATTATTGTAATTTTGATTATTAACAGTATTAAAGGGAATATACAATGAGGGTATTATCTTGTTTATAATGTTACATCCAAGAGATACATTAAGATATATGTGGGATAAATGTTAATCTATTCTAGTGACCTTCATTACAAAGTTTTGTATTTTTATCTTCATGATGGGTTATATCGTTAACCAATTATGGAATGGAATATTGTAAACATTGTATGAAGTTATAGAGATTAATGATTTATCTCACCATTTGTAGACATTTTATGTTTGGTAAATTAATATAACCTTTTTGTTGTACTGAAGGGAATAACCTATAATTTTATATATTGATATCAAGGTAGGATAATTATTTTGGAATGAAATATTAACATTATATTATTAAAATAAGAGACAATCTGGAAATTTATAAAGGAACTAACAATGGGTTAGTTTTCCCTGTAATCAGGGAACTATTTTATTTTATGAAAATTCGTTAGTATTAGGAAAATGACCTAGAGATAAATTATTTTCCTAATACAATAATTTTGGATGAATAAATTTCCTTTTAAATCATCATATATATATGATTTTGGACCCATTAAAAATCCATTTATGATTCACATATTTGTGAATGATGTACTTAATCACTCCATATAAATATTTATGTTTTGATTACATGTTTATATTTTCACATGCCACTAATTTTCTCCCATGTTGAAACAATGTTATGAATTTCTTTGGGAATACTCCATGATTAAAAATTGAAATTTTTGAATTATTTTTTAATATTAATTTTTATGACGTGGGTTTTGATGAATGTAACATCAAAGTAATAATCCATTATAAGCATATAAGAATTTTGTGGGAGAAATTCATTTTATGTGGGGTTGAATGTAAAACCTTGAGATTTTGTGAATAATTAGTAAGAATTATTTAAACATATCACATTTTTTATTTCATATAAGAC
The DNA here is from genome assembly GCA_963277665.1 of Viscum album. Taxonomy (NCBI): domain Eukaryota; kingdom Viridiplantae; phylum Streptophyta; class Magnoliopsida; order Santalales; family Viscaceae; genus Viscum; species Viscum album. The sequence continues at coordinate 2,095,885,037 of OY728152.1, forward strand.
ATGATATATTGTTTATTATATGAAATAACTATTTCAGGATTTATTTATATTCTATTCCATGTTAATCGCACGATTCACACAACACCATATTTGATATCATAACACACAATAAAAATATCAACTAAACAACAAATTATTATTATTATTATTATTATTATTATTTTAAATGGATAATTATAAAAAATTCATTAAATATATTAATATAAAAATTAATAAGTATTTTATAAATATAAATTTATATTCTTTTATATAGATAAATCATTCTGATAATAAGAAATATAATTTTTCATATTGTCTTTATATGTTTGAATATATTATTTTCTTTAATGTACTACGGTTTATGTCATCTAGTGAAAAATATTTAAATTACTTTTAGACACATTTCGAAAGGAATTTTTTCAAAATAAAATTTATTTTTGAAATCATATTGTCAAAATTATCTTATGGTTAATTTTTTGGATTTTTTGAGAAACCTAATATTTTGATGAATACTTAAAAATAATGAATTTTAATTCAAACTTTATTTTTCATATGGTTTTTTTATATTAGTAAATTATATTTTATGATGGTTTTAATATAAAATTTGATCAAGTAAATTTATTTTAGAAAACATTCGTCATTTTAATAATTTTTATATTTAAAATAAATATAAAATAACAATGATCTTTTGAATATTCTCATATAAAAAAACAGCATTCTCAGCATGTTTGTGGGATTAGCATTAAACAATTTTTTTAATTTATAGGAATTGAATTTAGAGAAATATATTTACAAGATTTTGATAATAATAATAGTTATATTCTAATAAAATCAACATAATTTTTGAACACAAGTATTTATTAATGTGAATATAAGTAATTACAATGATTAAGGAAATATAAAACATAACAAGGGACTAACCCTTAAACCTGAGGACCATAATGACCTAAAAAGATATCAAAACCCCATTTTAAGGAATGTTTTAGTATATAAATCTTATATTATTGAGAGTTCATTTATTTTTAAGAAATTTTAATAGTAAAACATCAGTATACCTAACTTGTGTTTAAAAAATTCCATGAGTGTCCCCTCCCCCATTATAAAAGGCCACCACATATTCCCCAATATAAAAGAACTTCGGTTCAGCTAATATCAAGCCATTTAAATTAAAAATATTCCTAAATTCTACCATTAAGTCTTTATATTTCATTAAATACATTCTTTTAAGCCATTTGGTACAAACCTAAAAGAGTTACCCCAAAGAAAAGTGATCATCATTGGTCAAGCTCCTTTGTTTTATTTTATTTCTCTATCACCTAAATTATTCTTATTCCATATAATAAAATAGTCTCAGAATCCTCCATGTAATTATTTTTTTAATTATAGGGGTTATACCTACAAATACACACAGCAAACATAATTGGTATCTTATTATTGTTCTTGTGTACAGAGAACTAAAACCTCACAAAATGATGTTTTTCATTTTTTAATTACAACCTCATGTTATTGTGAATTAATATTGAAACTATATTTTATTTTGATATATATGATATATATGATTTAATTAAAATTTATATATTTTTATAATAATTATAACTTTATAATTACTATTTCTTGTTAATATCATTACTTTTTTGTGGAAGTGTGGACTACCACCTCCTCAAAGCTAGAATAATCGTTCAAAAATTTCATGGAATGTATCGAGGATGGGTTTAATAAATTTATGTCATATATATTACATAATAATTCTACTATAATGATATTATATATATATATATATACTATTTACATTCTTTCTTTCAATTAGTTTATAAAATAGATATAACGATCATGTGTTTGTATGGGAAACCATCTCTATGAATGTTGTATTTCATATAATACTCGATTCATATGTAGATGAATAAAATTTATTTTAATGGAAATATATATAATACATTGAAAAAAAATTACATTCTATGAATAATTGAATCATTATATATGTAAAATTATTAATTATAACATGTAAAAACACGTATAATAAACAAAGTTGTTATCACCTAAAATGCTTCATTAACTTGGAATTGTTAAAAAATGGGTAATATAAAGATCTAAGGGAGTAATATATGGTATTATATATAATAATATGGTCTTATTTTAGATTTATTATTATTTTATATTTATAATACATGTGGATTTTTTTTGTACAATGAAATTCAATACATAAGGTATGAGAATTTCATCTATATTTTTACTTCTGGGAGATACGTTCCTTATTCACCTCACATTTATTTTATATGGTGTGTATACTTACCATTTATGTAATATATTATTCTTATATTAATTTTTATTGCAGTTTATATATCTATTTTATTACATTTATTTCACGCATTTTATGATTCAAAAGCTACCAAAATGGTATAGTAAATTTCTATCAATTTTACTTCTTTGAGACACATGCATGTCATACAGTTATATTTTTCAATGTGGTGTATATAATACATTTTAAATGTTTTATCACTAATATAATTATTTTAATGACATATTATTATTTTTAGAATTTTATTCTTTCCATTTTAGTATGATTAATAGTTACCAATGTGGTAATAGTTAATATATACAGTTTCATCATTTATCGAGATTGTTTACAATTATTCTTCCATTAATAAAATCCAATGAAAAATATCTTAAAAATATTATTTAATTTTATTATCCTTTGAATATTCAATTCATATCCAAGTAATTAACCATTTTCCTCCCTTTATTACTTAATATAATTATGTAAATGTTTTTCTGAAAAATATGTCTTTGTTTCCCCTTTCAGCTAAAAATTGTTGTTATTTCAAAGCCAAGATTTCCAAAAAAGTTTATAAATTTTTTTATTACACTATTATAATTAATTGATTTCATCAACTATATATTATTTTTTAAAAAAATTAATTTAAAATGAATCTTATTATTTTTTTCCCATCAAGGATCTTTTCTAATATTTTAAATCATAAAAGGAATATTCAATATGTATAGACTTACCTGATACCACAACCGTCATTTCCATGATGAATTTTTTATTAAAAATATTATATATTTAAATGAAAATATTTTTCCTGTTAATATAGATATATTTAATAATATTCTTTCAACTAAAAATTTTTGTTTTTCAAAACAAAAAATCTGTTTAATAATTGTTTTAATTGATCTTCAAATATCCATTTATATGTTTTTCAATGGTTTTATAAAATAAAATTATTTCAATTATTTTAGATCTTTTTATATATGTTTTCAATTTATTTCCAAATAAATATTATTAAAAATTTTTTGAATCTTATTTGTATGTTATAAAATATATTTCATGGAAAATGACCTTCAAAATGATTTATATTTAAGAAAATAATTTTTTAAAATCATAAAGCATATTTTCCTAAAAAATGTTCTTATTTATTTTTTCATGATTATAATATATTTTTTAAGAGTATTTTTATCTAAATATATTTCTAATATTATATATGTTATAAAATGTAATTTTTAATTAAATTTAATGTTTCATGTGATCGTTCAAAATCATTCTCCATCTAACATGACATCCTTGGTTATATTTTACTGTTTAATGAGAATATGATCCTAAGATACAATTAAATTTATTTATATTAATGGAATATGTTTTTATGTTATGATTTTTGTTAAACGTATTTCTCTTTAATAGATATACCATGATAAATTCTTATGAATCCCTTTTATCTTTATGATGTGATACCATGATAAATTCTTATGAATCCTTATTATTTTCACAATATATTCATGAATGAAATAATTATAAAAATTATATATTTTCAATTGGTTATTATATGATTAAATTGTTTTATACCCATTTCATTTCATGTGTTTTTATATGATGTTTATGAAACTTATCTCTTTTTATGGGTCATGATATGATGCATGTTTTATTGTAATGTGGATCATATATGAATTATTTTATTCAATAGAGGGTTGGACCTATATCTTAATCAAATAAATTCGTTAATTATGAAAGGTATATGAGCACAAATGGATCATCGATTTTATCCCATGCATGAAAATAAGAATGTACATGGGTTGTATCCCATGAACAAAATATGTAGGAATACTGGTTGTAGCCCATGCCTGAAATAAGAATGAACATGGGGTTTATCCCAAGCCCAAAAGTAAGAGGGTACCTAGGTTGTAGCCCAATATTGAAATAACTATGGTTTATGGGAAATATCACATGACCAAATTATGAGTGTACCTAGGATATTAGCTCAACCCCCATGTAGGACCATGCATTATTAGACCAATACTATCAAGTTAAGAAGGTATTGGTAGGTTTATTTAACTTTATATTATCAATGCTTATGTGTATTCCATAAATTTCATGTATTACTCCTGTGATATGATTTCATGGATTATTTTATTTATTACCTTATGATTCATTTTTGGGAAATTCCATTCTTTAACCATGATTCATTTTTAGGATATTTGATATGAATGGTATGATATTCTAACAATATGATCACATTCCCATACTATTATCCACAACTTTGTTCTTACATATATCTATTGTATAACCTTATTGAGGATATAATATCACCGCTTTTATGCTACAAATCCTCGGTTATGATGATATATTTTACATAATATATGCCTAAGTGGGGTCCTACTATTGTAAAATCATGTGTGAAATAATATATATCACTCATGAACAATAGTTTACTTTTCCATGTTTCCAAAGTGACTCAACTAAAAAGTATTAAGGTATATTTTTTTTTAATGTTTTATATATTACAAAAAATTGACGCAATGTATATATATTGTAATAATGGTTTGTTGTAAACATATTTTTCATTTAGGAATCCACTGCACAGCTCTACTGGAGGGTCAAATCTACATGTTTATGGTGATCTTGTGAAATAGCTGCCATCATTAGGAATTGATTAACCAAGAGTCATTCATATAACATTCCACATAATATCTTTAAATAAACAACAGAGAGAAAAATCTCATTCTACATAAAAATAACATTGGATATGAAACTCATGAGAAACAATTTGAGTCCAAATGAATGTGATACAAAACCATGAATTATTGTAAAATGTAAACAAGTGGTACGAATAGTGTGAGGGGACCCACATAGTGTGTGGTCCCACTCAACCACATATCCATGTCCGTAGGGGTACAAAGATACCCAAAAATGTTATATAACATTTTTTTAGGTGAAGAGCATTGGATTTCCTTGACAACCGATACATGGTCGTGTCCTTCTATTTGTTTTTGTTTAGTAAGATTGTGTTCATGTACATTAGTACACAATGTGTTTCCTCACTATGGGTTCCTCTTATATGGCCTAGCTATGTACATGTACATTTGTATATGGTTGTGTACCTGGCCATATAGCTCCCCATAACATATCATCTGTGTGATATAGCACATGGGGTTTCCAACAGAAGAAGGTATACATAGTGTTTAGGAGGGATACATGTGGTGCTAAACTTATGATTTCTCAAAACCCTAGATTCCTCACTTAATTGGATTCATGAACTGTGTTTATCCTTGTACATGGTGTGTAGTCAGGATAGTTGTGAAAAAAATTATATTTGATTTTCAGACTATAATTTAGGCCTAAGTGATTCAAATTTGGCCTCAATTCCACTCTAGAATAATTGATATGGACATGAAATATCATTATAAGCCACCACATGCTATAAAATAGATTCTTGTGGCCCTTGGTGGTTTCATCGTTCAAACTATACACATTGCAGGCTAATAAACCTTCCTTCAAAAATGATTTAATCATTTATTGTTCAAAAAACCATCCTCATATCACAATAATCCTGAATCTATGTTTGATTCATCTATACTCTATTCTAACATGATTCTATTAGGATTTAACGGGTAATTTTGGGATCGATACCACTCAAAAATGTTGAAACATGATCGCATGGTCTTACTATTCATGAATTTGGAAAATATTTGGGAGAAATAAATCATAATGAGGGTTTATCCATTGATATCCTAGAATTCATGGACAACGATGAAAAACCATGATATCCAGGTAATAAAACAAATGAAATATACAAGAAAATCTTGTACAAAGTGGAATTCTTAGGCCAAAATTGGTGCTAATCAATTGAAGGGATGAATACTATTCATTATATTAATTAACAAGGGAGTACAACTAAAAATAAAAAATACATCCTACAGTTCATATCATTCATCATCAAATAATGCATATCTAAACAATTTAATAGAAATCATTGTGTATCATGAATCCCGATCATCCTCGATCATGCGTTTCATCGTCATTTGTGGTAATCCTCCACTGAAAGATGAAGGAAGAGATCTACAATTCTCCGATTTTTATGTGTATAACCATGTTTATTAATCTATGGAGGTATTCTTATTGGACATTTCAATGTGTAAAAATGAATGCATTAATTAATTATTTCACTAAACATACGACCCCCGAGTGAGGAGTCTAAACACCCTATGTCGAGTCATTTTATATAATTCCAAGTATTAAAACCAAGTTCCTCTCTCAACCATGGTATTATATTTCCAATCTGATGCACATTTAGGAGTTATTACATTTTCATTAAGAATAAATTTATACACAATATAAAATATAAAAAATATTTTTATAAAATAAGTTTTGGGAACACCAGTCCTCGAAATTGCATGTTCTCATAGCGCCTAGGATTATAAATATATATATAAATATTTCATTGAATTAAAAGTAAAAAAGGGTTAATACAAAGTAATACATCCATTTTTTCATACAAAAGTTAATATCTTATACAAAAACATTTTCAATTGAATCATTGGTTGAACATAGTACCGATCGAATATCAAATATAGTTTCAATACTACATAATTTTTGGAGAGGGATATAATCACATGATGTAAGAACCTATCTTTTCACTCAGTTATGGAACATTTAATTTTCAGTTAAAATCATTTCTTCAGACCAAATATGGATGTGTATGTGGTTAGAGAGGGTCCTAGGGATGTCTAGGGCATGTTCGGAGCCTAGAACACATATTTTGGGGAAGAATAGTCTTAGTTCATGGTTTATAGTAAACCATTAAAGATATCTCCATGGTTTAGAGGAAAATGATCATTATATTTTTCAAATATAGCCACCTCACTTGTTTGGTGCATGGTAATTTGGCATAACCTTGCGAGTGTGCCTTTTTCATAGGTACCTTTGCATGGTTTGTGCAATGTTTTTCAAACCGTGCAAACTAACCGTGTTCATTATATTTTAAGGGTAAATTGTTCTTTTTTCTATTAATGGTCTAATTAATCCACCTATATATTTCCTAATCAGAAATTATATGGGATAAAACTGTTTTTCTCCCATTTGAGAGAATTATTATTAACTAAACATTGGATCAAGGGATCTCCTTCATCCGGAAACTGTGAAGGCTTTTGTTCATCACCTTGGATGCACAACAATAAGCACTCGAGTCCTATTAAGTCATTCTCCTTCACTTTTTCAATTGACCAATATATCGGGGTATTATTGTTTTACTATTTTACATAGATCAATGTCTATCTAGGCCCAATCATGGGCTAATAATGGTGGAAAAGGATCATACAACCCTGTGATTGGTGGTCAATAATTTATACCAAATGTTTGTTGACATTGGAATTACTGTGTTGGGGCCAACGATTTCATTGAATGCCATTTATTAAATTCAAATTCCAGGATTATAATTCTCATAACATTATCATTATGATCCTATAAAATATGTAATTATTTGTTAGTGGTTACACCGACAAATCAATCCACCATGATCAAATATTAGGCCATATCTAGGATTTTAGTGTTTTGACACATTTGAGACTCCATTCACATGTTCCTTTTCTTGACCTCTATAAGGGTGATATTTCTATATTAAATGAAATATTAATGTTGTAAATTTCAGTATGTAATATAACATGTATGCTTTCTCCTTCACTAGAATATGGTATGTGCTTCAAAAGATAATTAAATGAGTTGTAATTTATATTGAGTATATGATATAAATGTATTGAATGTGAGTGAATATTAGGTTGCATATACGTAACACCCCTTTCCTTGTTGATGGAATGTATAAGTGTTAACCTTAATTAATGAATATACCATAAATGGATTTAATAAGGGTCGGATGCTACATGGACTTGTCGCACTAATGAATGGAAAGGATTGAGACAAATTGACATAATGATTAATTACGAACTGATTAAATAGTTTCATGATAAATATCCATAACACCCTAATGTAATGAAAGGCATGAACCTTATGAAATATTATATGACTTAAATATCAAATATGGATGGCCTTACTGAAGCTCTCTGTGGATTCTGATTGGAAAATTCCATGAGCACTCGAGAAACCAATTCTTATTCAATGATTCAGCTTGGTTAGGTTAAGACCCACCTAGACCCTGATCCTTGTCTTTGATTTGGATTCCTAGTAAAACATAGTAAGATCCATCAGGTTGTACTAATGGATTCCTTGGATGCACTTCTTGGATCCGACATGCCTTGTAAGCACTCCTTTAATTCAACATTGACAAGTAGGAGCCATGGTTAAAGACCATCAGACCCAGTAATTTAATACTACCGTTTTACCTTGGATACACACCATTGACTCGATAAGTGTCTCATTATGGAATTAATTAGACTATGCACCATCTATTACAATCTAACCCATAATCTAGACCATTATACAATAGATATAGATGCCCTTGAGGTTTATGTTTCCTTGGTTACTACCTTGGAACTTCATTTTTAAATATCATCACAGGTTGCCTTGTTACATCCTAGAACCTTTAATAGTAATAATAAGTGACTTATATATAATTTGGTAATAATCATGTAAATAATTGGTTATACGTTTAGAAACCAACCGATGGCTGAAGTATGTACTTGGGAATTTAGTTAAATTGTACTACCGTACATTATATATAAATTATTTCACACTATTATATTCCATAACATGGGATAGATGTTATATACATCATTGGTGGTGGCCTACTAAGATTTATCTCACACCCACTCTTGGTGATATTTGGTAACTTTAGTAGATTACATGGTTGCAGGTGTGGAAAAGGGGAACCATTCGGCTTCAAATTCTTGATTACTTACTATTTAGAATAGAGCTTGAGAAGAGAGGACCATGAAAATTCTTAGGATGATTTGGATAGTCTATGATTTTATTTATAATGTTGTGGAACATATTATTAATGTTGTTTTGTATCCATGTTTTACATTTTTCTAGTGACAGGACTTATCATCATCTGCTGTTGAATGTTATTATGGTTTTTAAATTTATTACTACTATTTCCTATACTTTTCTGGTATTCCTTATGTTTATATATAAATATATATATATTCCTTCCTTTATTAACCTATTTTTATATCCATCAATTATGCTACACATTGTTATTGAGGGAATTGTGTCCCCAGAGACACACCATAGGCCCTCACTGGTAGTCATCAACCTCTGGCATTTGGGGAGATGGGCTTGAGGCCATGTGGCCCACCACGCTTGGGGCACCCGTTGAGTGGCATCTGGGACCGGGATGTCACAACATGGTATCAGATATTGTTTATTTGATTTATTTACTATTTGAATATAATATATTGAAGAATAATAATTTTTGGTATGTGGTCACAAGCAATTCATATGTTTTGCGAACCCATGTTTGGTGTAAGAACCATGTTTTCTAAATTATAAATATTGTTCTATTTTGGCCTATTTCAATTGATATTATTTCACTATTGGGTGATGAACATGATGTGTGGTGTCGTTGATTATTCCTATGTTTGAGGATTTTCTTTCATCCTTGAACTGATGATATAAGGGTAAGGAGAATTGTTACATTCATCATTATATGAACCTATAATTCACTTGTCATGCATAATTCCATGCCATATAGGTGCATTCCTCTAGTTTTCATTTCTTGATATGCCTGTTATTGATGAGTGATGTTGTGATAGTTAGCATATTCTTGTTTTACTCTTCTATGTGATTGAGTGATTTCATGTCTCAATTCATGAGGTGTGTTAGACCTCATGGGTTTTAATGGATATTTTACTTAGTCAATCCATTATAATATAAATAAATGGGTGTCATTTCTAGGGATTGGTGTGTGGGAACAGATTCATCATAAATGGATATCCACTATAAATTGAATCCTGAAATATAAAATGAGATGGTGACACAACGTTATCCAACATTTTCAGGTTTATGATGGGTAATTAGTAAACCTAGAAATTAAATATATAGTGAAATGAAACTTTAACATGAGAACATACAGATACCATGCCATTTAAGCTGGTAGTTGGGGTAGTATGCCATGGGTAGTGAATTTCAATTTGTTCAGATTATTCAACTGATTATATCTTTCTTCTTTAAATAAGGTTATGTTGCGTTTGTTTGTATATTGTAGAATAATGATGCCACAACATCCCCATATCATATGCCAGGTGGGTAGCAATGACCATACTCTAGACGTGGTGGGCCCTAAGCCTCCAGTCTTACAACATGATGTTACACTCATTGCACTACTTGTTGTACCTGATCTGGGAATTGATTCCCATATTCATGACAGGCATATACATCACATGCAATGTATGAATGGTTATCCATATCTTTCAAATATGATGGCTGATTAGACTCATGAGTTCCAGAAGCAACATCTTTCTACGTTCTCAGGGAATGGTGGTCCACATGCTACTGAGTCTTGGCTAGAAGCCCTCTTGTATATCATTTGAGCATATAGAAACACCTCCAATGTGAAGAGTCATGATTTTTACATACATGCTTCAGGATTCGGCCAAGTGATGGTGGTGTGTGGTAACCTAGGATTATCACCATCAAGACATGATATGGGATAACATCAAGACTATATAATATGATCGATTATTGCATCAAATTGTGATAGCTGAAATATCTAGAGAGTTATTTCATCTCGAGTAGGGTTCTATGTCAGTTATGGAGTATTAATTATGTTTCACAGAGCTGAAGTGCTTCACACTGCTTCTAGCTGATGATGAGATTTTACATAATTGATGTTTTGAGGATGGTCTCCAGTACGCCATCTGTAAACATGTCAATTTATTTTTCCTTCCTAATTCTTCTAAGATAGTCATTCAGGCTCTTATCACTAAGAAAAACATCAAGGATGGAAATAGTATTAGTTTTAAAGGATCAGTTTCATGGCAGGACATTACTTCTTCAAGTTCTAGTAAATGTTCTCTCGATGTTTCCTAGCTGTTTAGTGATAACCAAGTACCCATTTCAATAACCCTTCATTGATACATTAGTTTTGGTGAAAAGTCCATTCAAATACTCAATGTGATAGAGACCCACTAAGGAGCCAAACATATGGAAATATAAGGCATATTAAATAATTTTACATTACCTTTCCACCAGCTTTGAGTGGAAAAAGATATGTGCTAGCTACACCTTTAGGAGTGAGTTCTTTTACGCAGCATCATGCAGGATGTTGGAATCGCTAAGGCGGGTCTAGCTGAGGAGAAGGTCGTGGATGTGGTATCCAAACCTGTAATCACCAGAAAAACTAGAAAATCATTTTACATCCTTGCTGTCCATCTATTGGTCAGGACTATTTATGTAACACCGCTAGATATCATAGTACGTTATATCATCAAAATAATCCAATAAATTGCTCTACACGCAACACCGAGTTCTAGTGCACCAAGACATACATAAATAGCTGGTCAAAAGTATTTATGAAAAATATTAACTTAATTTTGAACTTTAGATAATCCTTAGACTTTTAGAATCCATATTATTAGTTTTTTAGACATAATGTAAGAACAAATTCAATTTTTTCATATAAAAGAATATTTTTAAAAAATGGAGTTTTACCGACTTTTAATGGAGAACATATTTTAATTCCAATATTTATAACTTTTAGATATTCAATTTGACAAAATAAAATTATTATTTAGAAAAAGGACATAACAATTTAGTTTCAACAATTATTTTGGTGTTTTTCTGATAACTTTCATATTTTGGTGAATATTGAAAAATAATATATTTTAACTGAATAATTTTTTTAATCAAGATAATTTATCATGTAAAATTATTAATTTTCATGTTTTGGAAGTATAAATAGATTATATTTTTATGATTTAATACTATTATAGTGATTGTAATTAATTTCAATTTGAAATTGTACATAAACTAGTATCAGTCTTTTGATAGTTAATTTTTCTAAAAAATATGCTTTCTGGTTTCGACAACAGGAATTAATTTTAAATTAATAAATGAAATTTCTATGTTTCTAATTTCGTAAAATAGACATAATTTTTGGATTTGGAGTATTGATATTATCTTAGGGTGAATTTTTGGTATTTTTATGAAAACATCCAATTTTTTATGAATAGTGAAAAATACTAAATTTTAATTAAAAACAAAATTTTTAATCAAAATAATTTACGGTACTAAATTATACTATTGAGTGGTATTTATTTATAATTTGATTATATTTTTAACATTTAATCCAATGTTGGTCATTCTACATAATTTCACATTTAAACTCGACATAAGTAAGTGTCAATCTTTTGATAGTTATTATTTCTTAAAACCACACTTTTTTGTTTTGACTATAGGAATTAATTTTAAATTAATTTCTGCCACTTATTTGTTATGAATTTGGATAAATGGATTCTATATTTTAGAATCAAGTGGTCCAAATTGTGTAAATAAGTATCTTTTATCTATAGACATTAGGAATATTTATTTCAGTAAATATTTTATTTACCGTGGTTAAAGGGGTAAATCCAGTAATGAATGTTAAAAAATATTATAATAATATTAAATTACACTAATATGTTTAATAACCCTATAAAATGATATATATTGACCATGGGCATGTTTAGGACGATTTTGGGACCCCATGGAGCCACTTGAAAGTGATAAGGACACATTATATTAATTAAGATAAAGTAACCACAAAAATGACATAAGCATATATATTTTAGAAAAATAATTTTTACACAGGGTTATACATGTAATATCTTCTAATATAAAAAATCATTAGAAATATAAAAAATATTTACTACATAATGGTATTTTATTTATAATTTTTATACATTTAATAATTAAATTTATTTATGACACAATGATGATGAAGTATTTTCCTAATTAATGAATGAATCTGATAAATGATATTATAAATGCAAAAATAAATATAATTTTAATGTTTTTAGGTCATCCAAAAATTTTATTGGTCAATATTAAATATTAGGGTTCATTAAAGTTTTATTTTGAAGTAATGATGTTTTAGGACTTTACGAAAAATCAATTATTAAATAATCTCAAAATTGACATATATGAGTTTTTAAAACAAATACAATATAATAGGTTGATATAATATTTCTCAATGTCTATGGATCATCCAAATAGCCTTAATAATATTATATATGTCATTATTGAACCTATTGGGGTTCTTTTGTAAGTTTATGGTATGTTTATTAACCATATAATATATAAATACAAAGAGACATTGTAAAAGTCAAACTATTTGACTAAGAGTTAAATCTAAAAGATAAGGTTAATATAGTGAGACAAACCTTTCTAAAACCATTTGGTTGAGTGGTTATCGACCAATACCCACCTTAGGATTTAAATAATCCACTTTCTACCCATTAGATACTGAAAATTATTTTATTATAAAATAATATTTCAAGATTTTCCTCAGATGTCCCCCACCCCTCTTATAAAAGGGCACTCCCCCTTCCTTCTAAGTCACACATTAAAAGCATTTAGGCTCGGAAACCCCTACCCAAATAACATATCAACTATCCTACCTCCATCCTAGAGGCCTTACTTTAGTTTTAAAGCCATCATAAGGATCCCTTTTGAACATATCCAAAGAATGAACATTTAAAAGAGGTAAATATCTCACCACCTCTTTTAATTTCCTTTCTTATTCAACATCCTTTCTCTATGTTGTTTCCATTATAAAATAATAAATACAGTATATTATATATACTTTGATGTTATTATAATTATGGTACAACAAAATTAATTATTCTATCCAACCTTTGAATGACATGTCACCATACCTGCGTACGTATAGCTTACCGTCTCCACGTCATGGTGTAATTGTTATTCAATACATTATTATTTTTATGGGTATAATAATGATATGTATTTATTTTAAATAATAAATATAACATTATAATGATTCTGTATATGTGATATACCATCAAATTATATATTATTTTAATATCAAAAGGTTGATATTGTCACTCGTGCGTACGTACGGATTACGTCTCCACAAATGTGATGAGATTCATTCCCCATGGTATCCATTCAAGAATAACATTCATTATATGATTTAAAATAAGTCTTAATGACATAATATCATTCTGAATATTAATTTGATACATACTATATATAACAAAAATTACTTACGTAACAAAGCATATAATGGAAAACGAATCAGTTAACACCCGAAACGACGATAAATCTATGATATTATTAACAAAGAAATATTAAAAGATCATATATGATTTCATAATAATATGTATGATTCGTTTATAATTTAATAACAATTTCTTAACCATTACTCAAGAGGATAATCAACCCTTGACCAAGGAAAAGTGCAAGGTAAGGGTTAATTTCACAATCTCTTTATTATCCGAGGTTATTTTTACGTAAGTATCTACTTGGACCTCTTAATCATCCACATCCCTGTTTCTTAAAAATGTATTCCAAAACATTATTACTATTTACTTCAATATGGGTTAATGTCATTTTTTCCATTTTATGACTTGTTATAATTTTTTTTGAAAGGAATCTTTCTTCTGTTTCCCAAACATGGAACTTTTTTACATTTTCAACAAAATTAAAGTAAGAATATCTTTTTTTGAACTTATACGGCGGGTGCATCTATTTTCCACTATTATAACATCATTAAAGCATCCCTTACAAGATTATAAGAATATTTTCAAATATAAATTTTTTATTTCATAATTACGTGACTTTTAAATGATTTCAAAAAAGAAAGATATATTTCTCTAGAATTTTTTTATTTCATCAATGTCAATATCTTTTTATGGATTTTAAGATTGTTAGAAGTGGATTTATTATGATACAAAAATTCCATATTGTACCTAAGGTTTTGTGATAAGTTTGACTATGTAGGTGTTATTTCATACCATTCATGGTTTATAGATAAATTATTGACATTTCTTAATCTAGTTTTAGTACGAATGTTTATGTTATGTTATGACCTCTTAATATGAGGAATGCATTGGACTTTGTATGTGATAGGTGGAGCCTGATATAGCTCCTCATTGCATCAGTAGGTCTCATTAGACACACTAGTGTCTTGGCACAAGGGCTTGAAAAAATTTTATTTGTAGTCTTGTCACAAGTCCTTGACTATGTGGTTTTGAAAGTCTCGCATTATGCATTCCATCATTATGAAAGTGGATATTGATATTGCATGTGATTATTCAACTAGTAGAATATCCATGTGAGTATGTAAATGGAATTATTTTTATTTATATTTTCTATATTATTAATAAGTTTATGTTGAAAAGGCTTTTGTTTTATTTTTATATATTTCATTAAATGTTTATTCTTATTTATGAAAGTTTCTTTTATACCGTTATCCTTACTGAGTATTTGAGATCACCCCTTTCTTATGTTTTATTTTCCTAGGATCCCAAGAGGTGTTTTATGTTGGAGATTCAGGGTTAAGCTAAGGTAACAATGGAATTATCAAAGGATTTTTTTTGAGTTGTATTTTAGAAAGTGTAATGTAACGTTCATACATGTAATCTATTTTGCAATACTGCTAAACTGATCAGTCATTCGGGACTTTATTCCTTGTAATAATACTAATGTATTAAGATAATGCACCGAATCTAGGTAACTAGGGTCGGGGCCTTATAGTTGGTATCACAGAAAGTATAGAAACAACCTCAGAAGTAGATTTTATTATACTCTGATTAGATAACATTACCCTAGAATACACTTTGAGGATTGGTATAGAAGATCTTCCTAGAATTTCGGTATTGTAGTGATTTTGTGAGTTTTCCAAGAAATACATCCCAATATGGATACGAACAGGTAGAGGCGGCTCTCGCACAGATTTACCTAGTGGTAAAACCCAAAAACACCACTTTGAGCTAGACTCGAACGAGAATTGGTTCACGACAACAGGACTTGATGGACTCTTGGTAATAACACTCCCGAGGGATATGTTTAGGATAATTCACATTTTCAATACAATTAATTATAAAGGATTTAAGAGTAAATAATTTCTCAAAGAATACATCTTATGCTTATACATTATATACATAATAATTTCAAGTTACCTTAGTTATTTTACATGTTTGGAATTATGCGTTATGATTTCTAAACTAACCAAGTGTATGTCATTATTTATAAATGGCGCCTAGTAGAAGGAATGTGACCTCCAGTAATATATATGATCCAAAGGGAATGAAGGATCATATCGTTCACAGTATTAAACCAACATTTAGAAGAGAAATAGAAACCCATGTAATCTCAACATATTAAGAAATAGTATCATGTGTTAATAATATTAGTAAAGAATTCATTGAGTGCTATTGATTTGAATGGAAGCAAGAGACGAAAAGGATGGATGAGAGAAAGATGGATAAAGGGAAGAGGTAAAAGGAGGATTTTTCTATATGTGATAATTGTGGAAAGAATCACCTTGGGAAATTCTTGAAGGAAATGGGAGTTTGTTATAAGTGTGGAGAAAAAGGACACTAGGTACGTGATTGCAAGGGTAAGAAAAAAGATTCAGAAATACAATGTTTTATCTGCAAGGAGTTGGGACACTAAGTGAATCAATGTCCAAATCATTAGAGTATACCCCAAATACTGCTATTGGATAATAATGAAGTTATGATACTACCGAAGCTAAAGTGGAATGATTAAATGTTCTTATGTTATTAATAATGTATTATGTCATTTGAGTATTTTATTAATGATGTACATGTTAGAAGAATTTTACAGTATGTAAGGATTTTAATGTAGTACTATTTCATTAAGGACTTGAGATTGTGTGTATCACGTACCACTAGCCCACGTGATGTCCTAGATTCAATAATGTAGTTTTTTAAGGTCTGGTAGATGAATTAGAAATTCATTTTTTTGGAAACCTCTTTAAATAGGAAAAATAAAATATTTTTTTAAGTTCTATTATCATTTTTGATTGAAATATGAGTTTGTGGTAGAAATAAATTAAAGGATGGAACTCCACTTGTTAAGTATATATTTTTTCTTCTATTATTCTATGAAGAAATTAATTCTAAATCATTAGGTAAGGTATTTTAAAACTAAAGATGTGTTATCCTTATACCTTATGTTTTGTTTAACCAATGATATTTTAAATCAAAATAGATTGATGGTTTTGAGGCCATCATTTATATAATTATTTGTGACTGATGACCTGAATCCCACCCTATAAATATTTTCATTTTTCCTTCAATTATGTGTCTCTGATTTCCACCAATTATCTCCTAATCAAGAACATAATTTGGTGGCTCCTTTTTAATTCCCCTTTCCCTCTAATTAAGACTATATTTTATAATCCCAATTTCTGATGTGGGTTTCCCCCCATAGGTATTTTCTATTTTCAACATTTTATTATCAAAAAAATATCAAATTTCCTGGGCGCAATTTTTTGAAGGAGGGAATAATTTAACACTACATGATTTCATATCACGTTATTTCTTCAAAGTAATCCAATAACTTGCAAAACACGCAACACTGAGTTCTAGCAAACCATGACTTACCTAAATTGTTGTTCAAAAGTTGTTATGAGTAGTATTAATTGAATATTGATCTTTATATAATACTCATAATTGTAGAATCAATATTATGAGTTTCTTAGACATAATGTAAGAACATATTCATTTTTTTCAGATAAAAGATGAATTTTTCCAAAAATTCAATTTTACCGCCTTTTAATGGAAAACCCATTTTAAATATAATAATTAAAACTTTTATATATTCAATATGAAAAAAATAAAATTCTTATTTAGAATCAGGAAATAAGTGTTTAGTTTCAATAAATATTTGGTTTTTTTCTGATAACTTCCATATTCTGGTGAATAATGAAAAATAATATATTTTAACTAAAAACAACTATTTTTTAAAAAAATAATTTATATTGATAAATTATAAATTTTAATGGTTTGTAAGTATATATAAATTATATTTTTTTGATTTAATCCAATTATGGCGATTCTAAATAATTTCACTTTGAAATTGGAAATAAACAAGTATCAAACTTTTGATAGTTAATATTTCTTAGAAATAAGCTTTTTGGTTTCGACAATAGGGATTAATTTTAAATTAATAAATAAAATTTCAATTCTTTTAATTTGGTAACATATAGTTCATTTTTGGATTTGGAGTATCGATATTAGCTTAGGGTAAATTTTTGGTATTTTTATGAAAACATCCAATTTTTGATGAATAGTGAAAAATAATAAAATTTAATTAAAAAAAACATTTTTAATAAAAATAATTTACAGTACTAAATTATAATATGGATTAGTTTTTAAGTATAATTAGATTATATTTTTATGATTTAATCCAATGTTGTTCAATGGACATTAATTCACATTAAAACTACACATAAGCATGCGTCAATCTTTTGATAGTTATTATATTTTAAAAACATGCTTTTTTGTTTTTACAACGAGAATTAATTTTAAATTAATTTCTTCCACTTATGTGTTTTTAATATGTAAAAATGGGTTCCAAATTTTGAATCAAGATC
Organism: Viscum album; assembly: GCA_963277665.1. Taxonomy (NCBI): domain Eukaryota; kingdom Viridiplantae; phylum Streptophyta; class Magnoliopsida; order Santalales; family Viscaceae; genus Viscum; species Viscum album. Next base: position 2,095,903,801 of record OY728152.1, read on the forward strand.
TCCAAATTTCATAAATACCTATCTTTTCTTTTTAGACATTAGGAATATTTATTTCATTTAATATTTTATTTTTCATGGTTAAAGGGGTAAATCTAGTAAATAATGTTCAAAAATAATATTATAATAATATTAAATTAGCCTAACATGTTTTCTAACCCTATTTGATGATAAATTCCGACCATGGACATATTTGGGCCGATTTTGGTTTCCCATGGGGCCACTTCTAAGTGATAATGACACTATATATTAATTAAGTTAAAGTAAACACAAAAATGACAAAAGCATATATATTTTAGTAAAACAATATTTAAATAGAATTATACATGTTATTTTTTATACTATAAAAATTCATTAGAAAGAAAAAATTGTTACCTACATAATGGTATTTTATTTATAATTTTTAAACATTGAATAATTAAATTTATTTATGACACAATGATGATGCAATATTTTTCTTATTAATGAATGAATCTAATAAATAATATTATAAATTTAAAATAAAATTAATATAAATGTTTTGATGTCATCCAAAAAATTTATAAGTTAATATGACATTATTATCAGTTATTAAATGTATATAGTTTAAAGTAATGATTTTTTAGGACTTTAAGAAAAATAAATTATTAAAAAATATCAAAATTGACAAAAATGATTTTTTAAAACAAATACAATACTATTGGTTGATACAATATTCTTAAAATTATAAGGATCACCCAAATGGACTAAATAATATTATATGTATCATTAATTAACTTAATGGGGTTATATCGGAATATTATGGTATGTTTATTTACCATATAATATACAAATACAAATAGATATAGTAAAAATCAAACTATTTAACTAAGAGTTAAATCTAAAAGATAAGGTTAATATAGTGACCCAAAGGAGTCTAAACCATATTGGTTGAGTGGGTTTCGACCCATACCCACCTTTTACTTTAAATAATAAACATTGGAGCCATTATAAACCAAAAATTAATTTATTAAAAAATAATATTTCAAGCTTTTCCTAAGATTCCCCTCACTCCTCTTATAAAAAGACACTACCCCTTCTCTCTAATTCACACCATAAAAGCCTTTTGGATCACCAAAACCCTACCCAAATACCCTCTCAACTGTCCTACCTTAATCCTAGAGGCCTTTCATTGGTCAAAAAGCCATCCTATGGAGCCCTTTTTATCAAATCAAAAGGAAGAATCCGAAGAAGAGGTAAATATCTCACCACCTCTTTCAAATTACTTTTTTCTTACACTTCCTTTTTCTTTGTTGTTTCCATTAAAAAATAATAAATCTAGTATCTTATATATAATGTGATGTTATTTTAAGTATGTTACAACCATATTCATTATTCTATCCATCTATTGAATGACATGTCACCATTCGTACGTACGTACGACTTACCGTCTCCACGTTGTGGTGTAATTGTTATTCAATTCATTATTATTTGGATGGGTATAATAATGATGTGTAATTTATATAAATAATAAATATAACATGATAATTATTCTTCATATATGATATACTATACAATTATATATTAATTTAATATCAAAATAATGATATTGTCACTCGTGCATATGTATGGATTAGCGTCTCCACGAAGACGATGAGATTCGTTCCCCATCATATCGATTCAAGACGAATTTTTATTAGATGATTATAAATAATTTTTAATGACATAATATCATTATGAACATGAATATTATATATCCTATATATAACAAAAATTAATTATATTACAAAGTATATAATGGAAAACGAATCAGTTAACACATGAAACGACGATAATACTAAGATATTATTAACAAATAAATGTTAAAAGATCATATATGAAATCATATTAAAATATATGATTATTTTATAGTTTTATAAAACTTAGTTCACCATCATATAGGAATTTAACCTACCCTCAACCAAGGAAAAGTGCAAGGTAAGGAATAATTTCACAATCTCTTTATTATCAAAGGTTTTTTTTACGTGAGTATCTATAGGGACCTCTTTATCATCCACATCATTGTTTCTTAAAAATGTATTTCAAAACATTTTTACTACTTACTAAACTATGGGTTAATGTGTTTTATACTGTTGTTTGACTTTTTATAAATTGGTTTGAAAAGAATATTTCTGTCATTTTCCAAACAAGGTATATTTTTACCTTTTCGACAAAATTAAAGTAATAATGTATTTCTTTTAAATTATAGGACATGAGTGGCTATTTTGTGCCATTATAAAATCATATAAAGATATTGTACAAGGTTATAATAATATTTTAAAATATAAATTATTTCTTGTTTAATTACGTGACTTTTAATTTATTTCAAAATAGAAAGAGATATTTCTCTATAAAGATTTTGATTAACATCCTTTAATGGAATTTAAGTTTGTTTGAAGTTGATTTATTATGATGCAAAACATACATATTGTATTTAAGGTTTTGTGATATGTTTTATTGTCGATGTGTTATTTCATAACATTCATGGTTTATGGATAAAGTATTGTCTTTTCATATTCTAGTATTAATATGAAATTTTATGTTAGGTTTAAACCTTTTCATATGAGGAATGAATTGGACTTAATAAGTGATGGGTGGAGCCTGCTCTAGCTCTTCAATGCATCGGTAGATCTTATGAGACAAAATAGTGTACTGGCATAAGTCCTTGACAAAATATTATTTTTAATCTTGGCACAAGGCCTTGACTGTGTGGTTATGAATATCTGACATTATACAATCCATCATTATAAAAGTTTCTATTGATATTGCATGTGATTATTGGACTAGTAGAATATCCATGTGAGAATGAAAATGGCGTTATTTTGATTTATATTCTCCATATTATGATTTGGATTATGTTTAAAAGGGTTTTGATTTAGTTTTATACATTTTCTTAAATGTTTATTCTTATTTTTGATTGTTTCAACCATATTGTTATCCTTATTGAGCATTTGAGCTCACCCCTTTCTTCCCAAAATCCCAAGAAGTGTTTCATGTTTGAGATGTAGGGTTAAGATAAGGGAACAATGTCATTCTAAAATGATTATTTTTGTGTTGTATGTTAGAACGTCTAATGTAATATTCATGAATGTAATATATTTTCGAAGACTACTTAACTAATCGGTCTTCCAGGTCTTGATTACTTGTAATCAGGCCTATGTATTATAATAATTCATCGACTATCAGTAACTAGGGTTGGAGCACTAAAATTGAACCATTCAGTTTCAATAACTACAACCAATACCCAAGGATCTAGCTACCTGACCTTTTATAGTACAATGTATAATTCTAGTAGCCTATACTATTTTATCTGCTTTGTTTTATATAAGAGTTTTGAAATATTTAAACTATGTATCTGTCATGGAGAGTCTCGGCCGAATGATACAATATCAGTATGATATAATGAACCTAGATACATCATTAGGGGTATGAACCAAGGGAATACACCAGTGTAGGGTTTGTACACTTTAGGTAGGTAATTACCCATTCTGATGGAACCTATTTGTCATCGAGATGACGTGATTCAATTGCATTCTCAGAATCGACTGGTTGGTTGGCTATCATGATTTTGTAGACTGTTATCACTAGAGGGTAACATTTACATAACCATAGGGTAGTCGTTATCTTCATAAGGGTGAGTGGGATGTCCAGGCTGGTAGAGATAGACTAGTCCATCATGGGATAGGTGGAGTGTCATCACAGATACAAAATATCATCATAGAGGATTAGGCATTAGGAAAAAATGATTTATCTCCAGTAGTGGATCATTTCATGGATGTCTTTTCCAACGATTTTTTCTTTCTTACCTCTTAAGAGAGAGGTATATTTTATAATTTCCCTTGTTCACAGAGTGGATCATGTTTCCATTACTCCTTATATGATGGAACCTATAGATATTCAGGATCTCATGTAGCAGTTATAGGATTTTGAGGACAATGGTTTTATAAATCCCAATACATCCTCTTGGGGTTCACCCAAGATTTTCTCTAAGAAAGGTGGATAGAACCGTATACCTATTCATGAATTATATAAGGTTTAACAAGGTTATGGGCAAGAATTGGTATCCAATTACTTGAATATATGATCTCTTTGACAAGATCCAAAGAAAAAAGGTATTCTCTATGATTTACCAAATATTGGGTTATCATCATGTGATAGTCAGACCATTATTCATACCTTGTAAAACATTTCATGGAAGGTATGGTCTGTATGCGTACCTTTTTATGATGTCCAGTAATGAGAATTCACCTTCCAGCTTCATGGATTTGATGAATATTGTTTTCCACCCCAATTTGGACTCTTTTTTCATGGTCTTCGTTAATGGAATTGTGGTGTTTTCTTGCACTCATATATTCCATGTCAAATATCTTGAGATTATATTGAGTGAACTGAGGGAGCACTATCTTTATGCAAAAAAAAATTTGTTCCACTTATGGATTTTAAATTTCCACTTTATGGATCATATTATATTAGAATTACTATAATTATTTGACCCTAGAAAGGACAGTGGTGTAGTTTCTTAGGAGTATCCCATGAACGTGTTTGACATAAAGAGTTTCTAGGGATAGATAGATATTACTGGTGTTTCATTCAAGACTTATCACATCATTATTCACCTCTTAGTGGTCTCACAAATAATGATGTCAAGTTCTTATGGTCCGAATCAATTGATAAATCCTTTCAGGAGCTAAAAGGATGGCTTGTATTGGTAGCTATCTTAATTCATCCCAAGTCGGGTATAGGTTATACCCTCTGCTGTGATGAATAATAAATCTTCTAGGAGAAGTACTAATGTATGATGATAGAGTCTTTGCATTAGGTTTGTATAAGTTGAGGCATCATGAGAGAAATTACCCAATATGGGGCCTTGTGCTAGCCACTATTGTCCATGCCTTACGTTATTGGAGGCATTATCTGTTGGGTGAGTGATTTGTGGTGTACATCGACCAAAAGAGCCTCAAGTATATATTGTCACAGTTTTAAATGAACCTCATACAACAGATATGGGTTTAATATCTACAATACTTTGATTTTTGGCATGCATATACACATTGGAAGGGAAATATAGTTTCAAACAAACTATGTCAAAAATCTCAAGAACATACTATAGAAGATTGCAATGATTAATGAAGTTAGTGGAACTCTTTTTTGAGTACATATATTTCTCCATGATAGTCACAAGTAGTCTTACCTCTCATCTATGATAGTTACCACTTCCCTCATATAGAAGGTAAAGAGGATACTGTTTTTTAAAACTGACGGCTTGGTTCTTTGTGAGAGTATATTTGGAGATAACCAACCTCCAGATTGGTCTGTGTATAGAGACAACATCCTTCAACTTTGTGGATATATCTTGGTTTCTATGTATATAAGAGAGGATTTGATGAAAGAGTATCTACTTCTTAGTGGGAAATTCAACTATGCATCTCCAATATGTATCAAGATATGTGATGTCTGTATTGGTGGATTGTGATGAAACGTCAAATAAAAGCCTTTATCACTAGGTGTTTCATCTATAAGAAGATGAAGGCAAAGGACTGGAGACCTATAGGCCTGTTACAGCAACTTCCAATCCTGGAATTGAAATTGGTAGATGTTGCCATGGATTTCATGGTTGGCATTCTAATGTCACTGGGGTGTAGAGATTCTATCTGGGTAATCATTGAATGACTAACTAAATCATCCAACTTCATTCCTATTCAGGATACATTCTCATTTGATGAGAAGGGAAGACTGAGTGTCTTTGAGACTATATGAAAACATTTTTCTACAGATACTATCATTTTAGATAGGGATGCTTGTTTCAATTAATAGTTCTGGTAGGTTTTGTGGAATTATATTGAAACATAGGTGCATCAATGCTCAAATGTTCACACTCAGACTGATGGTCAATAATAACAGACAATACAAATTTTGGAGTATATTCTATGGGCATGGGACCTTGATTTCGATGGTTCTTTGAAAAAGATTATCCCTCTGGTCAAGCTTTACTATAATAAAAAATTTCATGGAACAATTCATATTTAACATTTTGATTCCTTTTATGGTAGGTCATTCCATTCACCCTACTGCTGGCCAGAGGTATTTGAGCTAGCCCAACTAGGACTTCGTCTCATTTAAGAGACTTATGAGTAGGATTAGCTGATTAGAAATCATATGAATACTACACCTTTGAAAAAAAAATTCATCTGATCATCATCAATGGCTCATGAGTTTGAGATTGGGGAACCTGATTTCATTCTGGTGTCACCCATTCTAGGGAATAGATTGTTGCGAAATTTGGGAAAGTTGTCTCGTCATTTTATTTGGCATTTTGAAATAATAGAGAGAGTCGATCCAGTATCCTAGTAGTTTATTTGACCTTATACGTAACATTCCATTTACGAAATAATTCATGTTCCATAGTTTCACAAATACCATGCCGACCCATATAATAAATTATAGGATAATAATGTTGTGTTAGATGCGGGTTCTTCCTTTGAGAAGTATCTAGTACCCATCGTTAACCAAAGCCTAAATCCTCTATGAGGATGGTTTGTCCCTCTAGTATAGTTGTGGTGGTAGCATGACTGGGTATATGACGAGACTTGGGAAAGAAAAGCCGACGTAGATGCCCAATGGATAGATTTGTTCTCAGAAAATGTTTCTCCAAAATTGGATGTTGAATTTAGGGATGAGTTATTTTTGGGGGGAGGACTGCAAGTACCTGTTTCATCACTCATGTATGGATCTTTTAATTTATGCCCTAAATAATTACTTTCGACCTAATATGGTTACCTGAAAGGTTATAAAAGGTCTCAGGGGGTGTCTGGGGCATGTTCTGAGACCCCACATCATCATTTTGAAAAAAGGTCATGGGTTACAATTTAGATAAAATCATGTAGGAATTCACATTGTTTGGAAAATCATGATAATCGTTTTTTTTTTCAGACAGAGCAAGGACACATGGTTGGCAGGTGGTCGTGTGGCCAAAACGTGTGATCAACCATTTTTATGAGGTACCTAGTCATGGTTTTTGCATGATATTTCAAATAGTGTGGGAAAACAGTGCACATTCTATTTTAATGGTAAATTATCCTTTTTACCTTAATGGTCTAATTATGTCAGATAATTCTTCCCTAATCTGATATTATGTGGTATTAATAAATTTTTATACAATTTTTGAGAATTTTGAAGATCCAAACATTGTATCTTGATATCTCCTTCATCCGACAACCGATCATGCTTATATTCATCACCTTGGGTGCACAACAGTATGTACTCGAGTCCTATTTAGCCATTCTCCTTCTCGTTTTCTCATGGTAGAGATATTAGGGTATGAGAAATTTTCAATTTTTTTAGATCTACTATTATCTGTGCCAAATCAAGGACCAATACTGAAGGATAAGTATTATACAACCCTAATGTGGTTGGTCTATAATTTATACCTAATTATCGTTTTCTTTAGAAATGTCATGTTGGGACCACTAGTTTCATCGGGTCCCATTTATGATATTCATATTCCATGATTATAAATGTTAAACCCAAATGGTTATGATCCTTCCAAATATGTGGTATGTAGTTAGTTGTTACACCCATAACTCAATTTTCCCCTTGAAGAATGTTATTCTATATATATGGTGTTTTAGTGTTTTGACATGTTTGAGACACTGTTTGGGTGTGCCTTCACTAATCCACTCTAAGGGTAATATTTCTATATTGAAAGAAAATTTTTATTTTGTGAATTTCATGATGAAATATACAATGTTTTCTTTCCACTTTGACCTCATTTGGTAGGTTCTTCAACTGATAATTAAATGTGAAATAGAAATTGGAATGTATATTGATTGTATGACTTGACTGATTTGAATTTTAATGAATAAAAGGTTTCATATCTATATCACCCCTTGCCATGTAGATGGAAGGTAACATAGTGATCCTTAGTTAATGAATATGACTTAATTATATTTAATAAGTGTTTCATGCTGCATGGCCTAATATCACTAATGAAAGTCAAGGCATGAACCAAATGATCTTAATGATTAACTATGACTTGATTTAATTGATGCATGCTACTTATCCTTGTGTCACTAATGAAAGGAAATGATTTAAACATATGAAATATTATACGACATTAATTTAAAATAAGAATTTTCTTACATGCTCTCACCTTGGATTCCGATCAGGGAATTCCACGAGCACTTTGGAACCCCATTCTGATTCAAGGATATGGCTTGCTTAGGTTGAGACCCAGCTAGAACCCGATCCTTATATTAGCATTGAATTCCTGGTAAAACAAGGAAGTATCTTTAATGTAGTTATAAAAGAATCCTTGGATACCCTCCTTGGATACATGATGACTTGGATACACTCCATGGATCCATCACTGACATGTATGTTCCTTTGTTAAAGCCCACCAGGCTGGTTCTTTCTTATCACTATTTTACCATTGATACACTCATTGGACACAGTAGGAGTCTCATTGTGGAATTACATGGACTATTCTCCATGGATTACACTCTTACCCTTATGCCATATCTAGATACTACTATGTTAGCGGACCATGAGGCTTAGGATTACTTGGTTACAACCTTGGAACATCATTATTAAATCTCATTGTCGGTTTCCATGGTACTTATTAGAAAATTTACTATTAATAAAATGTGGTTTATATATAAATTGGTAGATATCAATTAATGAATTGGTTATATGTTACGACACCAACCAAAGGCTGAAGATGGTACTTGGGTATTTAGTTACACTATACTTATTTAAATTATATATACATTCTTGAACAAAATAATATTCCATTACACGTGACAGATGTTATAGACACAATTGGTGGTTGCCCACTGAGATTTATCTGACACCCTCTCCAGACACCGATTGGTACCCACATTATATTACATGGTTTAAGGCATTTAAAAATGGAAGTGTATGACATAAAACATTTGATTTATTGATATTTTGGATGTTTCTTGATAGTATATTTTCAGGTTAGATATTAGGATACTTATGATACTCATTTATTTAATTTTTACTAATGGGTTACATATTATTCTTGTAGTCATTTATCCATGTTTTCAAGTTTTTTATTTAAATGAATTATCATAATCTATTGTTTCATGTTATTATAGTTGTTTCTGTTATTATTATTATTTTATCTACTTTTTTGGGGTTCCATGTATTTATATATATTTCTTCAAATATTAACCTATGTTTACATCCAACTGATTTGGTACACTTTCGTAATATAGGAATATTATCCCCAAAGACAAACCCTAGGCCCTCATTGGTAGTCAGCAGCCACTGGAGTTCGGGGATATTCTCTTGAGGACATGTGTCCCACTAGGATCGGGGTACCCGTTGAGTGAAATCCAGGTCAGAGATGTCACACATTATTTATTCCTAATGGAAAAACAATTTTATTTTCATATGGACAATTCTTTTAAAATCATACATGGAATTTCCAAACAAGGAGGTGATGATAAATATTCCCTAGTTATCCTGATGAACTTCAAAAATTATTATTTACTAAGATATAATTTTTTCTATAGTTTTCTTGTGGAATATAAACCATATTAACCTTGGGACTAGGTAATTATTTAATATAATGACCAGACACTTTGATCATGAAACACTGGAGTTTGGGTTGGTAATTAGTTGTCATCCTCTTCTCCTCTATTGTGTTAACCATCCCATTAAAGGAATATAGGATTTTAGGAAAATTTTAACCATCCTATCAGCATTTAAATTACTTCATAGCTCCATTATGATAATTCCATTGATTATTCTTACCACATTTTATGCATAAATATGGTTTTAATTTATTTCCACCTTCCCTATTTTCGTGAGACTCAACCATTTTTTTCTTAAAAAAGCATCATAATGGTGGGAATATAAATTTACCTATTAATCCTTCATTTAAAATAAAAATACATCTTGGTATCTTATAAATTATATTTTGGACAAGGAACTTAAATGTTTTGTTTCATTCAACCAAATAATCAATCAAAATATCTGGCGAGGATAATGATTAAACATGAATCATACCATGAACACCTTTTAAAATCAGATTCATAAGTACCAGTATATTTTATATCATTTTTTAATAATCTTAAATAATTAAATCTCCTTCATTATCTGTAGAATACATGTGATGTACTTACTGAAAAATATCCCTCAAAACACTCCACATTCTATAAATTGAATTTATTGTTTTTATATCACGTTTTAAATTAGTTTACACCACAAAAATAATTCACCTTCTAAATGATAAATAGAAAAAATGATTTTTTTATGCTCCAAACACTAATGAAGTGAAAATACCATTTTAGTTGCCTTTTTCTATTCCACTCCAAATAGTTGATCATTATAACCACTAAAAGAAGGTTTAAATTTCTTAATGAAGGCCTGAATAAAACATCATTTCCTCACATTCTCATTTTTAATTTCAACATGCCTCATATATCGAGAATAATGTTTTATAATATCAATAATAGTTGTCAATATAGATCCTAAATATTTTATTTTATCTAGAGTAAATTCAGGGGAATTTTCTTGGAATTCAACATTAACATGGTTCCTTAATATACCATCCAGTGAAAAAAACCAAATGTATATTTTCAGAAATAATAATCATGGTGAAAACCTAAATAATAATGAAAAACCACTTATATGATGTCTAAGTCCTGAAATGATCATTTCAATCTATAGAACCATTAGATTTTTAGGTCTTTCAGATTCACCATCTATTTAAATACCCTGTGATTATTCATAAAGTGTTTGTTCTTTTAAAATTTATCTCACCCAAGAGTGTCAATCATGATGTATGGAAAATATCATTATCATGATCTAATTATTGATTGAGTCTAGATAAATATATTATTATTTTTTTGGTTGTTACCCCTAGGTACATTAGTTTTAAAACTACATTAACGTGTCTTCTCATGAAATGGATTTAATTACATGTAAGAAACTTGATATATCTATCATCCAAATTTGAGGAAATTTTTAAAAAAAATCACTCAACAATAGAATTATCCTTAGTGAAATCCCTAGGCTTGTCCTTGGAAATATTCCTTTTTATATCATTAATGTTTTATTATCCTTGTTTCCAAAGGATAACTATATATTTTATATGATACCAACTATAGAGTCCCAATATTCTCATTAATTGATAATACATCCTTTTATATGAATATTAAACACATCACACAATCATGTTCCTAATGATTGTAATAGCTCAATTATTTGGGAAGTAGGGAACAAAATATTTTTTTGGTGAATGATCATCAATATATCACAAAACTTTTATCCCAATTTCACTATTCATAGGCATACCCTACGTAATACCCTTCTTCATAACCTGGGGAATGGAAAAATAAGAAAGGGTGAGCTCAAATTCATAGTAATGGAAAGAATAAATGATATGTATCTATAATCATATGGAATAATAAGACATGAATAAGGTTATATGATCATAAGCACAATATATGAAGTTCATACCCATCTTTTCATATATTGTAAACATGATTCACGGTATAAAACATTATCATTATAAATAGATTTCCCAAAATGGTGATAAATTATCATAAATCGGTCATGAACCACAAACTCATTTTAGAAAAGTGTTACACCATCATAAATATAGAAAACCATCTCATACATCAATGTTAACTAAAAATAAAGTCATCACTAGGGATCAAGAAATACCACGTGTTTCAAAATATTGATTGTGTTACACCTATTATCAAAATTTGATTAGGACGTACATGTTTCCCATTGTGGATTAGAAAAAATATGTCTTTTTTGGGAAAATCCATCAAGGTGTTTTCTTTGTATGTTTTTGGTGTGATTGTGTTTGTTGACAAATTCAGATAACAATGAATAAGTATGGTTGGTGTTTTCCTAAAAAAGTTTTTTAATGTGTCACAATTTAGCTATGTTTAAAAAAGTATATGGCCTCATAACTGGGAGTATAATTTTAGTAAAATAATTATTTCAAAATTTGAGTGAATAATACGCAAACATCGAATTCTAGTATTTGAAACTTTAAAGGAAATAACCTATGGAAGGTAAAAATAGATATTGATATGTAGACCACGTATGGGAAAGGTTCATGGTGAAGACTTGTGGTATATGGAATACTTGAGTTACACAGAAGGCTTGTGGTACACAAGATGGATTTTTGTTTATTGAAACAAGGTGTTGGGTTGAGAAGATTTGAATGGTTTCATTAGAGAAAATGAGAATATGCTTTTAGTTTCCATGATGGGGGAAAGGTGGTACGTGGGACACATAGGGAAATTGGTTCGTGGGATGATTTTGGATCATGGAATATGCACAATACACAATGAAAGAGGCACCGCATTGAATATTTGGTAAATCATGGATTTGAAGGTTAGTCAGATCTATTTTTTCAATAAATTTAGTGCTAATCCAATCATTACATAGAGTAATTTACATAAGAATCCATATTTTATATGAGTCAAAACATGGATATGTATAAATGAGTTCGATGGGAGTCTGCAAATGATAAGTGGTTCACGATGAGGACTCCAAGAAGGGTTAGTTGGTTCTTGGGAATGGTTTATGAAAGGTGGTTTGTGGGACACTATCCAAAATGGAATAAGGGAAAATATAGAGGAAGTAGTCCACGAAAGTTGAGGAAATATGAAGAGGTGGTATGGGGAGTTGTTTTTCGGCAGGGGAAGTAGAGACAATACACATGAGAGGCGATTTGTGAAGTGTACCCACTATACATTTCATAGAAGTGAATTTATGTTAATGGAATACTTGAGAAATTATGGAAATATAGTATAATAGTTCATGAATGTAATTTTTGATAATTATAAATATGTGGAAAAGTGGATTTCATCAATGATTGAACAAATTATTTCAACAAAGAATCTATATCTAGTTGAGGATGTGTACTTTCATAAAAATGAAGGGACCTACATGTCCATAAACTGTGAGTGGATATCTTATAAAAGAATTTAGCGAAGGCAAAGAAATAAGGTTATTCATTCCCCCAATAGTTATCCAGAGGAAGAAATAAAGATATTAACCCCTAGGAATGTAGTGAAAGGACCCTAAATTTGGTTAAGGTAGAAATACAGGGCATGAAAGTGATCTACCCAAACCTTCTAATTGGCAGTGTGCTTTAGTGGATTTTGTACATCGACACATCAATTTTTATGCTCATTGGACACAACTAAGTGAGGTTGAACCAAGTAAACTCACTATTTCATATATATTATTTCATTTCTATTATTATATTTCTATAAGAGAATGAGAGAAGTGTGTTTTTCTAATAATGAAACAAGATCCAAAGGGGAAATAGTTTTAATCTATCCTAACCTGATTCAACCCCCCCCCCATCATGGTATTTGACCCAGTAGATCTGGAAATTTGTATCAAATTGAATGGTTTAAAGTCAGTGGTCCTCTCTCATTATATGAAATGGAGGTGGTCGGTCTCTAAAGAATTTGGATCCTCAACAGATACAATTTTCCACTATGGTAGAATATGATTCTCCACTACTTCTAATCATTAGTAATGGATGTCTTCAGAATAGCTATTCATGTAATATCAACTGATATAAATAGCGTTTCATTACTAGAATTTGAAATACTGGAATTGGATGTCGATGATAAACGGATCAATGATTTTCTGGTAGCACTATCAAATACATTATATTTTATGGTGATTTCATTTAAAGCATCACATGATATGGGAATTTATAATGAATATTTGTGAAGGATATTAAAATCTCTTAAAGGAAAATATATTGGTTTTATGGAACAAGTATGAATATATGAGAATGAAACCCAATGAATATTTTGACTCTTTCCTTGACATGTTGAATGATTAGTGGATGACATGCATTGTCATGGAGAAATCATTGAAGATTTAAATATTTTGAAGCATAATATGAGGAAACATCCAAAATAGTTTAATCTAAATGTTACTGTATTGGAGTAAAATTATCCAAATGAGATGACATTGGATAACATTCATATTACACTCACTGAATATAAAATGGGATATTATGATAACAATGTAGTGGAAAAGGGTATGTCCAATGATGTGGCATTCAAGTCCATGATGAATATCCATGTTGAAGATAGTCGTGAGGAAGGCAATTTGGATGATGTCATTCCATTTGTCTCAAATATACAATGAAGTAAAGAAAAGTTCAATGGTAAACATCCATTTTCATTCTTTAGATATGAAAGGATAGGTCATTTTACATAAAATTATCTTATGAATATTATAGATAACAATGAAGTTAATTATGAAAATCCCTAAAACAAGTATTCATCTAGTGTGAATGTTATGAGAAGTAATGAGAGAATGTTCATAAAAAACAATAATATTCATTCCAAAGAAGATGAAATTTTAGATAAATACAAGGAATAATATATGTAGGTCTATAAGGATCATGAAGTTGATTCTATGGTGGCAGTTATCATGAAATTTATTAAAAAAGAAAATAACTACAACAAAAAAGGAGAAGTTGATGGAATAATTGATCTCAATGCTAAATTAGAATACGGTCTTTGAGAGATAGATATTTGGAGAGCCAAAGTAGATAATGTTAAAAATTTGGTTTATGTTTACTAACTCTATATGAAATATAAGGAATAATATAATTCTAATATGAATGAATAAATTGAAAAACTAAAGCCTTAAACACTAGAATTATATGAATAGGTGGTTGAGTAAACACTCGAAATTTAATGAATTATAGGGAGATTGAATCTTGGACAGAATATGGAAATTATAAAATCGAATTTTTTGATGAACATGAAGGGTAATTCATTGGTATGTGATTAAGTTTTAAGGATAAAAAAAATGTTGACCCACATAAAAGAACTGGGAAAACAGATAACGCAAGAGACCTAAAAGGTGAATGTGGGGCGTAGTTTTCTTGAAGAATATAAGAAAAAGTCAAATTCAATTAAAAAGGATTGTATGGGGCTTTATCAATGACATAAATAAGTAATGATTTAATGTATACCATAAGAACCTACACTAACATTGATAATTGATTTGGGTATGAACCGCAATCAAAAGATTATGAGAACTCAAGTGATAACTAGTGTTTCATTATTGTCACATAAGATTTTATGCTATATAATATGTTATCATTACAGCATGATGGGACATTTAAGAAATATTTATTCCATAAAATTGTCTTACTTAGGGGAATAAGACCAACATATGCATTCATAAAGTGCTCAGTTTTTAAGTAAACATCTGATGGCCACTATTTCATGTGTGGATGATTTGGACTCATGAAAAGTTTTTTCTCATCACCAATTTAGAGTAATGTGGTGAAATAGACTAAGGATAGTTATATGAAGAATAAGAATGAATTATTGAATTTAAAAAAATAAAAAATTGATTTTATGACCTAAAAGATGAAGCTGGTCAGTCAAATTTTGAGGAATTTCATGAGTATCAATCAATACCGTGTATGAAGTCATAAACAAGGATCAAAGTGAAAATATCTAATAAAGTAGTGGTTGTAGAATATGTGTTCATAGAATTATATTTCTCTGGGATATTGATCATTAAGAGTGTATTCAAAACATATATGATAGGAAATAAGGATTTGTTTATGGGAATCAGGTACAATATAGAAGGAATTTTATGATTTGGAAATGATAAAGGTTTCAAAATAATTGGCTCTATGAGAGAAAAATTTGGGGGAAATACATTAGAATTTTTTATGTCTTGTTGATTGAATGTATTAGCGACAAATTTTAATGAATGTTTTAATTGTGTTACTCAGTGTTGAGAGAGCATACAAAAGAAAATATCTACCTCATGAGTGGAGAAGGATATATGTGCATTCCATCCAAGGAAGAAGAAAATAAGTTGTAGCATAATCATCTTGGCCAAATGAGCCAAACATCCTTGGATGATCTGGTGAAATATGATACAACTCGAGATCTCCCTAGATTATCACATGGTAATACACATATGTGTGATTCTTTCCAACAAGGTATGATTATTCAAAAGACATATAATAAAAAAGAAAAAAGGTCAACATGATTTCTTGAGTTGGTTCATATTGATATTTTTTGACCAATTTCCTAAAGAGCTCTTAATGGGAGTTGATATTATGTTAACATCATTGATTATTATAGTTAAATGGAATGGGAATCAACCATTACACACAAGTCTTAGGTGTTTAGTTGTATTACAGGAGTTCGACGGGATGTTGCAAAGATACTAGATCCGAAAATCCAGAAGATCTGAAAAGATAATGGAATAGATTTCAAAAATATTAAAGTAGAGTGTTATCATGAGAAATATGGGACATGGAATCATGTTTTAGTATTATTAAATCCACTGTAAAATGGAGTAGTTGAGAGAAGAAATCAGATTTTCAAAAACATGTCCAGAATAATGCTCATTGAGAATGACTTTCTAGATAAATTTTGATAAGAAGTAGTGATGATGGAATTCAACACATCAAATAGAGCATTAATATGTATAAATGAAATGAATACACTATATGTGTTGTGAAATGTAAATAATCCATCAGTTAATTAGTTTTAAGTCATTGGATGTTAGTGTTTCATTTCCAATAATAAGAAACAGAGGAAGATTGAATCTCATGGTGAAGAATATTTATATCATGGGTACTAAAGAAATAGAAAAATGTTTAAATTATTTCATAATAGGATATGAAATATTGTCGAAATCCATGATGTAATAATAGTGGAGATTGAGTATATTATTTACCAAATATAAGACTCTTCTTAAGAGTATTGTGATGAAGAAATAATTAGATCAGGGGATTCCCCAGTTCTAGAGGATGATTTAGGAGAAGATTTATCTGATAAGATAGATGAGGATAAATCAGCATCTTCAGAAAGAGAATATAGAAGATATGGGGATGAATGAAAAAACATAATTTGTGATCAAATAGCTATGTTCACATAAGAATAATGAAGTCACTATAGAAATCATTTGTGAAGACCCATAAATTTGAAGGAAATTTTTTTCTTAAATTCATTGGAATTTTACGAGTCCATAGTTTCTGACGGCGGATGATTCGGAGGCTCGGTGTGCCCCGAATCAATATCTGACGTTTTGTTTGGGTAGGTTCACTAAACGTACATGTGGGTATTTCTATCTTTTGAACTGGTGCACAGAATTGAAATTTAAGGACACTGATGAACTCGCAGCGCTGGTATTCACTTAAGGCAACATTCACCATGGTTGCGTTTTATGTAGGAAGGAAGTTATATTTTGGGCATACGAATTAAAATTAGAGATTTAAATAAAAATGTGTGAGGCACACATTTTATTTTTGAAAGGTAATTAAAGTTTCTAGATGGAGGTTAGGGGTGGGGCCCACCACACCATAACCAACCTTAGGAGGATATAACTAAGGGTGGGGCCCATACGAGCCCCTAACCCTTCAACTACCCCTTTAAATCCCTTAAACACCTTAATCCACATTAACTATTGAACATCCCTCTTTATGTGCCAACTCTCCCTTTAATTAAATTGGAGCCTCTTCAACTCCTTTCTTCCATTTAATAACCCAACCCATCTATTAAATTAATAGGATTTTACTTAATGAATTCAAATATTTTTTAATTCATTAATCTATCATTTTAATAGGCCTGTTATTTTTATTTGAGGTTGGTTGGAATAAAATATTTTTGGTGGGACATGGGAGGATTTATAGGATATCACTCTCTTCGACGAAGAACGCGAAGAACACTCCATGACTTGAAGGACGTGAAGAAACTTCTCCACTTATTCAATAGGGGCAAGAAAGAATGAAATTCCAAAAATATCACCATCTACCTTTCATCTTCCTTTGCGTCATGGGAGAAGACACCGCCTGCGAGGAACGTTGACTACGCTTACTCCTTAGACGTATCCCGACGTCAACTGATCGACTTCACCTTCAGATTCACTTTCGGTGAAAAGTAAAGGGAACATCAGAATCAAGGTAGGGGTTATGATAAATTTTAATTGAATAAAATTGAACCTCTTTCTTCATTGAAAATCCTGGATTGTCTTCTGCCCATTGTTATCTCCTAACGCGAAGGGCAGGGACGAACGAACATGGCCGGAAAACCCTCCATTGGTTCATGAATATTTTGGAGGCGGCGACGTCTGGAGGAGACAGCAAATGGAAGCAGTGACCGTGCACCAGCCGCATTGAGGTAACTGCGTCCCATGGTGTGATCCGCTCAAACAAAGTGAACAGGCCGATCGTAGCTGGCCGGGCTGAAGGACTGCAGTGCCTCCATGGCGCCATGCTTTGAGAAGATCACGGCCTGCTATGCTGGACGCTCGCTAGACAAACCAGCTGGATACAACCGGGAGGGCAGGAGACCGTGGTGCCAGGTGGGCGCAACGATGAGGGAAGACCATGGTGCCAGGTGGGAACCACGTTGTAGGAAGACTACAGTGCCAGTTGGGTGTTGCGTTGCTGGAAGACATCGGCCTGCTGTGAGGGCCCCTCACACTGGAAAAGCCTGCCGACTTCGGACGGCTGAGGTGGAGGGGTGGAGCCACATTTCTAAGAAACCGGGCGGTCACGCCACCAGCTCCAGTCAACCGGATGTGGGCCGGTCCGCACTAACTACCTGGTTGGGTCGCAACCACCACATTGGGTCGGGCCGACCCGCCAGCCCCTGGGCATGACGGGCCGGGCCTGTTTTGTTTAAATGCGAATAACTTCTATATTGTGTGTCCAATTTATGCACCACCTGTGGAAATTGGATCCTCAAAACGAGGCGGTCCTTTTGCGATATTCTACATGACTTTTGGAAAACATTGGAAAATGGCCCGGTTTGGAATGAGCACAATTCCAACGAGGCCCCTGGAACAGAAAATCCAATAACATTCAGACCGGGTGTCGGATTGATGCGCCGTTAGTTGCGTTGGTTTTCTATTAATGATACAGAACATAAAAATACATCAACTCAGGACTTAATGATATTTGATGTATCGACTATTGGATCGAGAGGCGGACCCTCCCAGAATCGAGCATGATGTGTGCAGGAACCCAATAGTTGGTTGCGACTGTAATGAAAACTGCACTGGAATCCTCCGTTTGTTAGACATCGATGAATACTATACTGGAATATTCCATGGGTTTGACGGTGATGAATACTGTTATTGCATCCTGTGAGGTTCCAAAAATTTTGAATTCTGTACTTGTATCCTGTGTGGGTCCGAAAGAGTAGCTGGTCTTGTATCTGGTGTGGGTCTGACAGCTTAACTGGTCTTGTTTCCTGTGTGGGTCTGATAGCTTAGATGAACCACTGACTACATCTGATCATCTATATCACTATAAAAATAATGTGTACCTGTTTGAGTTGAGTCTTTAAATCAATCATTATTGTTGATGTGATTGAATTTACTTCCTGTATGGACTGGGTTGTGCTTGGGCTCAAGAGTTGGAGCTGAATTGAGATTGATATCATAGGTATATGTATGGGCATATACCTATGTAGTTTTTGTTGATACCTTGTGTTTGAATCTTTACTTTTGTGGTTTATCCTTCATGGATTCTGGGAGACCTTTGGGAGTGTCAGGGTCCCTACTGAGTATCGTTATACTCACCCCTGAATCGGCTATGGTCGCACCTCGTTGTGTTGGATATAGATAACGGACAAAGTTGACGGAGGTTGAGAGCGAGCCAGTACCGGACGATACCCAGAGGTGGACCACTTGGCGAGACGTACACAGAGCGGTAGACAGACCTGGGTTGCTGAGGAGGCCATCTGTACCCACCCTTCAGGTGGGATTCCCGAAGGACAAATCAGTATTTGCTGTTTTACATTACTTCAGTTGTACTAGCTTTCCAATTGTATTATACTTTACTGTTGGGATTGTATTTCTGACCACATTCATTTTTTCACATTTTTGTATACAATTTTTATTTAGTTTTTACTTCTAACTGCATACTCTATCGTATTTTTTTAATTGATAAATTAAATTCCTTTTGTTGTTATCAGGATTTATGCCTTTGGTGTTAGTTGCCAGCCCCTTTCATATGGATGGCAGACATGGGGTAGTCACGGAAAGGGTCCCAATGATGGATCATGATAAATTGGTATCAGAGGATTTGGTTTTACCGCAGAACAAAGGACTCTGATCATACATTTCTGTGAAGCAATAGTGTTAAGAGTATTGAGTTTTATTTTCAGCCCAGGGATTCTAGGGTTGGTGAGGCGTCTTACGTATCCATACACCAGGACCCTGACCTCTGATTTCCAACTCAGTGCACGAAAATACTGATTGTGTGTGTGTTCCCTTTGAAAAAGTTTTCCTTATGAATACATTGTGTCAGATAACCAGGTATATTGTTCTAACCATGACACACCTATTTTTTTTTCAGGATGGCCCCACGAAGTGAGCCACCGAGGGTTCTATGTTTCGTACAAGATGGAAGCCCACCAACAGACGAAGCCTCGGTGTAGGGCCCCATCACAGCAGAGGTACCAGCAGTACCACTACCCGCAAGGCCACCGGTACCACCAGCCCCATCAGTAGAGAGTGCATGCTGCCTGAGTGCGTTGCATGAGTTTCAGAGAAAGAGTCCGCCTAGGATCCAGGGAGAGATGGACCCACAAGCAGCTAAGGATTGGCTTGAGGTTCTCATGAGAGTTTTCAGATTGATGGGGTCACCATCCGACCTTATGGCGATCCTTGTTGCATGTCTCCTGCACACAATAGTAGGTAGATGGTGGAGCTTCATTCTCCATGTTCATGACGAGGCATCATTATTTTGGACAAAATATGAGAGTCTCCTTGGCTTAGAGTTTGTTCCATCCACCCTTCATGCGGTGAGGATCCAGGAGTTACATAATCTCCAAAAGGGCATCATGACAGTAGCACAGTACTCAGTGAGGTTCACTGACCTCTCACGTTACTCCACAGATATGGTACTGGACCCGTTCATTAGGCCCCATAATTTTGAACATGGACTCAGGCTCAAGATCAGGGCACCA
This sequence comes from Viscum album, assembly GCA_963277665.1. Taxonomy (NCBI): domain Eukaryota; kingdom Viridiplantae; phylum Streptophyta; class Magnoliopsida; order Santalales; family Viscaceae; genus Viscum; species Viscum album. Next base: position 2,095,924,776 of record OY728152.1, read on the forward strand.
GCGATTCCCCTCAGCATCCTGACACAGGCAGGGGTGCTAGAGCGAGCCCTTCTAGAGGAGTTTTTTCTTGATGAGCAGTCACCAGTAGCGAGACCGTCTGCAGGACGACACATAGCGGAATCTTCTACATCCGGTAGTAGACAGTTGACGTAGAAGTCCAAGTGGACTAGGCCCTAGGGTGGGTGACCTTAGGATACATGTTCGATTGTGTGGGGTACATGAAACAAATCCTACCTTACGAGAGGTAGAAAATTCTATGCTTGTGGTGGGTAGGGCCACATTTCTAATTACTGCCCGACCTTCCATGTGGACGAGTATCAGACAACAGAGGGACCTCCCATGAATAGGCAGAGGTTCGACCGTGGTGGTCTGTCAGATAAGGCAAACGTGGAAGAGGAGCTGGCCGGGTAGTGGGTGGTGGATGACGTTTTGAGGCTATACAACCACCACCACTAGAAGGTCCACCCCGGACCATAGGGAGCTGGTGGAAAGAGGTGGGATCAAATCTAGGAAGTTGAAGCCAACGACCGTGGCGAACCTATGATGATTCTAGAAACTATCTGTGTCTATTCCACCATTACTGCAGTACTTATATACATAATTTCAAGTCATTATTTTGTTGACGCTTCCCTTGTTTGGATCTCTAAGATTCTGACGGAGCCGTTGGATCAATCCTTACGGCTACAGACTCCTGCGGGAGTAGACTCGAAAATTACGCACTGGTGCCGGTAGTGTGAGTTTACTCTATGAGGCGAGTGTATCGATTGGGATCTTCTTGTAGCAGCGTCGAGTCTTTATGACGTCATCTTGGGTATGGACTGGTTATCAATAGTTCTGGCATAGATTGACTGTATTAGGCGCGAAGTGCGGTGTATCCGCACTGATGGGACTAGGTTCTCCTTCACCGGCAAGGTAGTAGCCTTAGCAGTGTAGGATGGACTTCCGCAGAGGAGGGGGGCAGCGATCACACATCAGTTTGCTAGTCTCATATTTAGAGTAGTTGATTTTTTGAGTCTGAGTTTTCTTGTTGTGGTGGATCAATTCACAGATGTTTTTCCTGGTGACATTCCTGGATTACCTACTCACAGAGAGGTAGACTTCTACATTTACTTATACCCCTCAACCACACTAATATCTACTCTAGCATATCGGATGGCTCTCACTGAGTTTCGTGAGTTGTGGGTACAACTGGAGGACTTGAAGGGGAAGGGATTTATCCGACCCAGTGTTTCACCCTGGGCACCTCCGATTTTGTTCTCCAAGAAGGTGGATGGAATCTTGCGACAGTGTGTCGACTACCGTCACCGGAAATACGTGACCATGAGGAACACGTACCCACTCCCGACGATTGACGACATCTTCGATCAGCTAAATGGTGCATGATGGTTCTTGAAGATAGACCTCAGGTCAGGCTATCACTAGCTCAGAGTTCAAAAGGAGGATGTGCAGAAGACAACCTTCAGTTGTAGGTATGGACACAACGAGTTATTGGTTATTCCCTTTGGCATAAACAATTCTCCAGCAATGATCATGATTCTCATGAATAGTATCTAGAAACCATACCTAGATCGCTTTGTCATAGTATTCATCGATGACATACTGATTTACTCGACTACTAAGGAGGAATACGCCTACCATTTGTGGGTAGTACGTGACACACTCCGAGAGCACCGACTTTATGGTATTCTCTTGAAGTTCCAGTTCTGGATTCAATAGGTTCACTTCTTGGGAAACGTCATCTTAGAGGCTAGAGTTGTAGTGGACCCAACAAAGATCGAGGTGATACTTCTTTGGGAGCCACCCAGGAGTGTGATAGAGGTTCGATGTTTTCTAGGTCTGGATGGGTATTATCAAAGATTTGTGATAGACTTCTCCAGAGTTGCAGCACTACTTTCATCAATGACGAAGAAAGGAAAACCCATTTTGTGGTCAGAGAGATGCTTGTAGACCTTTTGGTAGCTGAGGCTGCGACTGACCAGTGCACCCATTTTGAGGCTAGCAGAAGAGGGAATTGGGTACATAGTTTACTATGAAGCATCAGGGACCAGACTCGGGTGTGACCTGATGGAGGAGTAATCAGTTATCGTCTATGCTTCATGATAGTTGAGACATCACGAGAATAAATACACATCCCATGACCTAGAGTTATCACCAGTGGTATTTTCCTTGAAGATGTGGGGACACTATCTGATCGGTGAGTGTTTTACAGTCTACTCTGACCACCAGAGTCTGAGGTACATCTTCTCCTTGATGGACCTAAACCTGAGACCGCAGCAATAGCTCGAGTTACTCCAGGACTATGACTTTGAGATAGTCTGTACTCTTGGGAAGGGGAACATTGTAGAAGATTCTATCCGCAATAGATTGGGCATCCAGCATCTAGGAGAGGTGACAAAGCAGCTGGCCGCATTGTAGATATCCTTTATGGATAGAGATGGAGTGTCCTTTCTAAAGTCCCTCACAGTAACTCTTCCACTACTTCAGTGGGTCAAGGAGGCACATCTTGTGGATGTTGACTGTGAGATGCGACATGTTCAGATATCCTTAGGAAAGGCATCTAATGGGTTTTCTGAAGGTGGGGAACACATCATCCTCTTTAGAGGACATACAATGGTACTAGTTTAATTACATGAGGAAGTGCTAATTGAGTTTCACACTTCCCCTCTAGCGGTACATCCAGGAGTGGTGAAGATGTATCCGAATCTCAGACGACAGCACTGGTGGCCGTGTATGAAGAAGTCGTTAGTATAGTTTGTATCACGGAGCCCCACATGTCAGTAGTTGAAGGTGGAGCAACAAGTACCAGCAAGATTGGTATAGCCCTTAGAGGTCCCAGAGTGGAAGTGGGACGGAATATCCATGGATTTCGTGGTGGTGATTCCACATACATCCATAGGACACGACTCTATCTGGGTGATCGTAGACCAACTCACCAAGTAGGCCCACTTCCTACCAATCAGAGTATAGGGCTCAGTGGAGATCTTGGGACGCCTCTACATTCATAAGATCATATGGCTTCATGGTGTGCCATATACTATCGTCTCCGATCAAGATGCTCGTTTCACATCCCATCAATGGAAGGGGTTACAAGAGGCCTTTGGAATGTGAATTATCTTGAGAACCACCTTCCACCCTCAAAGAGATGGTCAGACTGAGAGGACCATTCATAATCTCGAGGACATGCTTTGTGCATCTGTTCTCATCTTTGGTTGCAGTTGGGTGGATCAGTTACCCTTGTTGGAGTTTCCATACAACAACAACCACCAGTACACCATCAGGATGGAACCTTACAAAGAATATTACGACCAAACTTGCAGATCACCTCTGTGTTGGACTGACCAAGGGGATTCAGCACTTGTAGGACCAGAGATGGTTCAGGCTACAATAGAGAAGGTGAAGATCATCTAGGAGCGGATGAGGACTGCACAAAGAAGACAAAAGTCCTATGCTGATAGAAGATAGAGTCCACTAGAGTTTGAGGATGGTGACCACCTCTTCCTACGGGTCTCACCTCGACAAGGTCTATTGAGATTTGGATGAAGATTCAAGTTATCTCCATGATTCATTGGACCATTATAGGTCCTCACCAGGGTAGGTGAGGTGGCTTACTGCCTGGCCATTCCACCTCATTAGCATTGGTTGTATGACGTCTTCCACATATCTGAGTTGAGGACATACGTGCCCGACCAATCCCACATCATCAACCACGGGGAGCAAGACATCGATGATAGTGTGACATTCATGGAGGTCCTAGTAGAGATCAAGGATCGAAAGGATCGGGTCCTACGTGGATGGTCGATTCCTCTAGTGCGCACTCACTGGAAGCATCAGTACCTCTAGGAGAGCACATGGGTGTAGGAGGCTCAGATGCATGCTCAGTACCATCATTTGATTCCCTAGTGTGTGATGTAGATTTATGGGGACATAAAAGGCCTGAGATGGGGGTAATGTAAAGAACCGTAAAATTCAAGGAATTTTGTTTCTTAAATTCTTTGAATTTTACGAGTCCGTAGTTTCTGACAACGCCTAATTCTGGGGCCCGGTGTTCCCGAAATTAATTCTTTGAGTTTTTTCGAGTAAACTCAGTAAATGTACATGTGGAGTATTCTATCGTTTGAACCGGTGATCAAAATTGAAATATGAGGACACCAATGAACTCACATTGCCATTATTCGCTTAAGGGGACCTTTACCACAATTGAGTTTTATGCAAGAAGGAATTTATATTTTGGGGTTACCAATTAAAATTAGAGATTTAAATAAAATATTTTGAGCCACACAATTTTATTTTGAATGGTGGTTAAAGTCTCTTGGTGGAGGTTAGGGGTGTGGCCCACCACACCCTAAACTCCATTGGGAGTATATAACTAATGGTGGGGCGCACATGATCCCCTAACCCTTCAACTCCCCCTTCAACTCCCGTGAACCCCTTAATCCACTTTAACTTTTGAACTTACCTCTTGATGTGAAAACTCTCCCTTTAATTAAATTGGAGGCTCTTCAACACCTCCCATACATTTAATGAGACAAACCATGTATTAAATTAATCGGATTTAACTTAATGAATTCAAATATTTTCGAATTCATTATGATATCATTTTAATAGGTGAGTTATTTTTATTTGAGGTTGGTTGGCATAAACTTGTTTTGGTGGGACTTGGGTAGATTTAGAGGATATCAGTATCTTCAATGAAGAATGTGAAGAATGCTCCACGACTCTAAGGATGTGAAGAAACTTCTCCACTTCTTCACTGGGGAAAGAAAGATGGAAACACCACAATGAAATCAATCTACCTTTCTTCTTCCTCTGCATCAAGGGAGAAGAAACCGCCCATGAGGAACTTCGACTACACTTTCTCCTCAGACGCACCCCGATGTCAATGAATCGACGTCATCTTTGAATTCTCTTTTCATGAAACGACATTCGAACATCAGAATCAATGTAGGGGGTTATGATCAATTTTAATTTAATAAAATTGAACCTCGTTCTTTGTTGAAAATGTTGGATTGTCTTCAGCCTATTCTTATCGCCTAAGTTGGAGGGCACAGACCGAACGAACACGGACCAAAAACCCTCCGTTGGTAATTCAATCTTTTGGAGGTGGCTACTTGTGGCAGCGACATCCGAAGGCGACAGCGACCGAAAGAGACTACCGCACTCCGGCCGCGTGGAGGAAACTGCGGCCCGCAGTGCGGGATGTTCGGGCGAAGGGAACTGGATGACTATAGCTGGTCTGGCTGAAGGACCACGACACCTCTATGGTGTCGCACTGTGGGAAGCCCGCGACATGCTGTGCGGACCGCATGCTGGACAAACCGGTCGACAACAGCCGAATATGCAGGAGACCGTAGTGCCAAGTGGGTGTCACACTACGAGGAGACAGCGGCACCTTGTGGGTGCTTCGTTGTGGGAAGACCGCATTCCTAGGTGGGTGCCCCACTGTGGGAAGACAGTGGCCCGTTCTGGGTGCCGCTCATGCCGGAAAAGTCGGTCGTCATTGGCCGGCTTGGTAGGAGGGGTGGCACTGCTCGAGGCCACCATTGCAAGAAATCGGGGGGCCTCGCCCCCCACTTCGCATGGCCAGCTGGGGTCCGGGACACCTTCCGCAAGGGCCAGGCCACATCCATTACGATAATTAAATTTCTATAAATATTAGAAAATATCAACTCCATAACCCAAGGAATTTCCTATTGAAATAAAATATCATTTTATCAATGATAAGGCTGATAAAGAGCATATTTTGATTTAGTATGTTTCTATAAAGCTATAGGTTGTAGATATTATGACAAAGGCCCTACCTAAAGAAGCATTTGAAAGGCATTGACTGGATCTGGTAGTTCAGTCGACTACCCGCACATGAACAAGTGTGTATGTTTGACCCCCTCTCCCCGAGGAATGTTGTATTTTTTCCTAATACACAGATGTCTCTTCTTTACCCTATTTCATACTGTAATGAAGTTCTTTCATGTTCATTGAAAAAGGGGGAGAAATGTTTTCTATTTAAAGGGAGAAATTATCATAGTCAAGACATAGGGATATGCTGACAGGTGAAGCAGTTATATTGGGGGAGATGAACTGTTAGAGGGGAAAGCAATGTAGGGGGAGTATAAAATCTGATGATTCTAGATGTGATCGATCAAAAGATATATATTACGATAGCTAAGGTTCATGATGAATTTAGAAGAGTGGTTTTTGGAATGGAATGATGTGATTCATTGATGATATTTTCATTATACAATTGTCTATCATGCCAAGTAAGGATCATGTGCGCTTATTGTTTGTGTTTATTAAATCCTGATCTCTAACATAATATTAATAAGAGAATGCATGCAGATGTTGAGTGAATATTTAACGAGATATTAAATTATGAGAGTGTAGGTATTTGGGAAAAACCCATTCAGGTGTCATCTTGATATGTTTTGTGTGTGATTATGTTTTTTGAAAATCTAGATAACCATGAATATTCATGGTTGGTGTTTTCCAAAATCTAGTTTCTGAGGTGGCACATTTCCCCAGTGTTTGCCAAATTTTTGAGCCTCAAAATCAAAAGATTAATTTTTGTAATGGATTTCAATGTATGATTGAATATTATGCAGACTGTGAAGGAATGTTCGTAGACCTCAAGTGGGAGTATGAGTAAAGTTGATGGAAATCAAAAAATAAAGGTAACCATGAATCATGAGATTCAATCGTCATATAGGAATGGTTTTTAGGTAAAAAATAGTTCGTGGTAAAGAATTATTGTATGAAGAAGACTCGAGCTATGAAGATGTCTTGCAGTACATGAGATGGATTTTCATTCATGAGAATAAGGAGGTGATTTTATAATATATAAATGGAATCATTGGAGAAAACAAGATTTTGATTTTAGCTTCCATTAAGGGGGATTAGTGGAATGCTGACCACACATGGAATATGGTTCATGGGATGATTTTGGTTAGTAAAATATGCATGGTACCCAGTGAAGGAGGTTCCACATTGAAGATTTGGTAAATCATCGTTTAGAAGATTATGTGGATCTATTTTCCTATATAAGGATAACTAATACCATCATTAGAATGATTGATATTCATAAGTAAACAAAATTACTCTGGGAAAAAATTCGACTAAGTGTTAAAGTGTTTCTCGATAGTCCAAGAAGGAGAAGAGGTCCGCGATGAAGAATTTGTGAAGGAATAGTCAGATCAGATGAACAATTTGTGAAATGTGGTTTCTAGGATACAATAGCCCAAAAATGAATAATGTACTATAAATAATAACTAATCATTAGATGCAAAGGTGGTATATGGTGGTTGTATGCAGCATCAGAAGTGGAGGCAGTATGCAAGAGAGGTGATTTGTGATGCATACCATATACGCAATTTATCGAAGGGAAATGAAGTTCGTGGAAGACATGAGAAGTTTTGAAATACACTAAACTATTAGTGAATGTAATTTTTCTAACTAGATGTATGTAGAAATATGGATTTCATCCATGGGTGAAATATTGAAATCAACATAACATCTATTTATAGTTGAGGATGCATGCTTTAATGAAAATTACGGGACCTACAAGTCCATAAACTGTGAGTGGATACCTTCAAAGAGTAATGAGCCATTAAAGATAAATACATTGACCCCTTCCACCAGTAGCGACCCAAAGAAAGATAAATGTTGTGTGACAATGGAGAATGCTATGAGAAGGCCTTAAATCTTATAAAGGAAGTAAGGTGGATCATATAAATGATCTATCTGAACCATAAAATTGGATGTGGCCTTTAGTAGATTTTGTACATCAGCACATCACCATTGTATGATCCTTGGACATATCCCAATGAGGGTGAACCCTGTAAAATTGCTATTTCATGTTCATTATTTCAGTTATGTTCATGTATTTATTTGAGAGAAAGAGAGAGGTGTATTCTTTTAAAGACACAATATGATCTGAAGGAGTAGTAGTTTTAAATTGGTGTACCCTCACTAACCCCCACATAGGTTATTTGACCTGGTTGACCTATCAATCTCGCATAGTCTATTTGGATTGTCCAATTTACCAATATGGGTATTGACACACTTGTTTACCGTAGATGATCCAGCCCATAAACATGTTTCTCATTGTTGAGTCATGAGAAAAAAATTGTTAACCAATGAAGTAATGTGAGATATAGGTCCCATACATCTCCCAATGAAATAAATACTTCTATGAGAAACAATATCAATAAAAATTATACAAATCATCACAACATGACCCATGTAATAAAAATAAGATTAATAAAAATTTATTAAATTCACTATGTAATAACCAATGAAAAATATATGAGTTTCATAGACAATGAACATAAAAATTAACTATCAAAAAACAATAAGGCTGGGATCATTCAATATTACACTAATTATTGAATATTTTATGTAAGAGGATGTCAATAAAGATTGAAAATAAATATTCAATAACACTAGTACCATTTGTTAACGAAAATATCCTTTTATATTTAGATAATTGTGTTTTATAAATAAAATATTTTGAGATTTGGTTTATCATAAAATATATAGTAAAAATTATAAAGGAATAGTAAAAAATATATGAAAAATTTCTCAAGGATAGCATACATTCCAATATAAAAAACCTTTTATGACATAATATATTTTTGAAGAAATTAAATTTGAAAGTTAAACTGAAAATTATATTTGATTATTGATGTAATAAAATTGTTATGAAAATTGGAAGCTTAATTCATCTTGAATTGGTTAAAAAAGTAATATTCCAATCATATTTTTGGTAAAATACCAATGAGAATCATTTTAAAAAATTCATTTATATTATTTTCAAAACAATTTTTAAAAAATGTAAACATGAGAATAAATTCACCATAAAAATAATAGGAGAAAACTAAAACATTTTTTGAAACATTTGTTTGATTAAAAATGGGTTTTTGACCAAAGAGATAAATAAATCTAGATTTTCTTAAAGACTATTCCTTAATATTTTATTGTAACAATTAGTATAAAAATTATTCCATTTCATTAAAACATCATAAATTAATATAGTAAAACAAAATTAATGAAATTATTGAAAGATGGACTACAATATTTTATCATTGGAATCATAAACATAAATAGTCTAGATAAAGAATGAGATTGCAACAAAAAAACATTAAAATATTTTTAATTTTGAATATTTATCCCCATAATGGTGTAAAAAGAATTAAAAATAAAATATCACAAGGACAAATAGATTCATAATATTTCATGTCAATGGTGTAGTATATACACATGATTCTTCCATGTTGAAATTCATTTAAGTACATTCTCACTAACTTTCACTTCAATATCTCATCAATTAAAATCAGTGTAGCATCTATATAAACATTCTATACCCCTTACATATTAATAAATGTCTATAGAATATACTAAAATCTAGTCATCGTTCTAAGGAACCAATAGATTTCATTCGAAAGCATAATTCTAGTTTATATAATGGGAATCATTATGAAGGATATAAATTAGTGAGGGAAGGATATTGTTGTAATGAAACTCAATTATTGGAAGGTGTGACGTTAAAATAATATTAAATATATAGATAATGATCTTATTATACTCTATATCGGTTTAATTTTTCTTAAATATTCTAAAACTAAACTCTATATCAAGATATGGATGATGAAACGAATAACAAATTAAGGAAAAATTCAGATCTTGATCAGTTACAATTGAATGTGAGAATTTATTTGACCTTACCACTTATTTAATGTATATTTAAAAAATCTGACCCAAATAAAAATATTCTCTAATATAGAAGAAGTCTATTTACATTGTTACTTGATTTATTACAACCCATGATTACATCAACATAAATTAAAAGGTAATCCATAATATTTACCTATACATTTAATCAAATTTCCATGAATTTAATTGTCTTTCATCAATAACTAACTATTTCAATCAAATATATACCAAACCAAAATGTTATATTACCATAATTTTATATTAAATTATATATAATATTAATAAATTATTTTAATAAGAAACCATAAAAGAGATGTTAATGACATTGATCTTATGATGAACATTAATCCCATAATCCAATGGGGGTATCTATAACTCTTAATTTAATCATACATTAATCCATATACATTCCAGAAGTAATTCAATATTTATTCAACAAAAATGATATTAAATTACAAAAAAATATTCCCATTAGAATATTGGGTTGATCCATTAATTAGTAGTATATCAAACAAGATTTCATTTTCATAGAATTTATTTAGAGGGATATAATTGCACAAAATTTTACTAATGTGTGAATATTATGATTTTCATAATGATTATTCATAAAGAATAATAAATGAAATTACTATCCACGTTAGGGAGGATAAGTGTTCCGTAATGATATTAATTTAAAAAATGCCTTGGGTTTAAAAAACCATTTATTTTTTCATTTTTATATTAATATTTTAGTTTGTTATCACCAATATTGGCCCTTGTATTAGGGAATTGATTTATATAATTACCAAAATCCTTGAACATGAAACACTGGTGTATGTGTGGTTCATTAGATGATTTCCTCATATCCTCCATCAAATTCACGAGACCATCAATAATATTTCAACATTCATAGACTTTATAAAATTCCTTTAATCATTTAATAATACTCCCAAATCCATTTTGAAAATTTCCAGTATTTATCATCCCACATTCATATCATACATATTCCTAGAATTTATTTCCACCATATTATTTATCATGATACTCATGCTTCCTTTTATTACCAAAATAATAAGAATCATAAAACTATAAAATTAAAATTTAAACCATTAGTTTGCATCCAATGAATTCTTCATAACTACTCATGTCTCTTATGAGTATGTTATTTTGAAGAAATGGTTTCAAGGCACCAAAAAATATAACATATTTTATTTTAGGGATGATGGTCAAACTAGAAGAATATATTTCAAATTTTTTAAAATTGTCTTTATATGTACTAATAGAATCATATTATTTTTTCAAAATTTATATGAATTATTTATCCATGATTGTGTTTAGAATATGAGGTAAGTAAATACTAGAAATTATAACCCTAAATACTTATCATTCAAAGTATTTAATATCTTCTTGTTCCATTAAGTTTTTAATACGTGTCCACAATTGTTCTACTTCAAATTCAAAATGAGAAACAACCAAAATGACTTATCTCACACTGAACACTGAATAATGGAAATTATCATTTTAGTGGAGTTAATTTATTTTTCTATAATAAGTGTATCATTGGGAAAAATAATGATGGTGGATATTTCAAAATTATGGAATCAACATAACATTGTTGCCTCCATTTCTCATTTGAATTTTCAATATGGATATTATCTTGTGAGAGATACCTAGAAATATAATCTGAATTTTCAATCTAAATCCATAATATTTTGGTTTCCTATGTGGAAAATAATTGTATCATCTATTGCATTCAACACTATTATGGTTACTTTGGGTTTTTCCTATTGAATAAAACTATAAATTAGTGTGTGGTTAATACTAATCATGGTGTAAAACTACATAATCTTGAAAAAACCTTATAGTATGTATAAATCATGACACCATCATTTCAATCAATGGAACCTTAAGTTTATCGCAGTTCATTTTAAATCATAATCTGTTTAATTCATTATTAATTTTTAATAATGATATTTTGAATTTATGAAGAATATCCCCATGGAGTGTCAGTATTGGGGTGAAGAAAGAAAATTTTTCATGCACATGTTCCTGATCAAGTCTAGAACATTATGGTGTTTTCATTATATTCCCCCTGGGTAAATATATTGTATATCCATAGCCACATGTATTATAATTATATTAATGTAATTACCAAGAAAACACCCACCCTACCATTTTGAAAAATTCTTTCAAATTTTGATAAAATATTTCATGAAAATATAAATATCTATAAATACATCCAAAAATTAATCCATATAATTATTCCAAAGGATATCGCTAATGTTTTTTAATCTTAATTTATAATGGTTAAGTAAATATTTGCTATGATAAAAACTACAGCATCAATGAATTTTTAGACATGGATATTACGTCTATTTTTATGAATATATAATACATCACACCAGAAACAATTTTAGGTATATAATATATTTGAGTCTTTGGAAACATGGAAGACAATATTATAATATGTGGAATGATATTCAATGTTCCTCATATTGATCTTATCATTTAGTATACATTATAGACATATGATAAATTATACCATTTTTAATAACATGGGAAAGGAAACATGATAATGGGTGAGGATAGATTCTCACTGAGGGTAAACATTGGATACAACATTATATGATCACATGAATGAATAATATTAGTATATGGAAGTGTGATCAATAACATAACTTACTATGTTAGTCTCCTGCATTTCAAAGATATAAAACATGAGTCAATAATATAAAACATATTAATTTCTATATACATATCCCTGATGTTTGTTAAATATTCATAAATAAATCATGACCAATAATTCCATTTCACAAAAGTGTCTAACCATAAAAAATAGATAACCATTTAATATATCATTTTTACTAACAAGACTATCAATATAGTTTATCATGACATATCACCTGTTTCATTTTATGGATAAGGAAAAACCTCTTTCCCATAGTAGATCAATACACAATTATTTTCTAAAGTGGATCTATACACACATTTTTCACATAGTGGATCAGGATACACAACTTTATCATTATTGAACAATCACATAAACATGTTTCCAATTTTATACTCATATGATATAAATCTTACCCATTGAATTTTTAAAAAATTGTATCCCACATATCTAATAATTAAAAAAAATATTTATTTGTTCCACAAAATCAAAAAAAATTCAGTATAACATAATATAATAAACCATTTTATGAAAAAAAATTCATTACATTTTATCAATTCACTATTACATAACCCATGAAAAATAAGTAATTTTCATATAAAATTCATCCACAAACCATTAACCAGATAGAAAAATATTAATAATGGATTCATTAATTATTTTCATCAGTAGTGAATATGTAACATTAGGGAAGGTCATCATAGATGGGCAATAATTTTGAAGGGACAATTGGATAATTTAATTATGAAAATATACCATCACCTTTGGAGAATACATTTTAAAACACAAAAATTTATGAAATTTTATTCATTGAGAATAACCTTGAAAACAAATAATGGAATACATAAATATATTTTAAAAAATATACATTTGGAAACAATATATGAAACAAAAATTTAAATCATAAATATTTTTAAAAAGAATCTTATTTGAAATTACACATAAAAATTTTAATGTATTCTTCAATAAAAATAATGTACATGATCAAGTGGGGGTTAAATGATGATGTGAATATTAAAATAATAAAGTCCTTTAACATTTTTATTAAAATTTATACATTAATAATTTTGAAAATGATATGAAGATTTATTGAAAAAACATTTTTCTAAAAATTCAATAATAGGTATAAATTAATTTTAAAAATCATAGGTTAATAATAAGGACATTTCAGGAACAATTTATTTGAATTCAATATATTAAGAGAAAACCAATTATTATGGAATAGAAAAATAAGGATACATTTTTTCAAAAGACAATATAAATTACATTCAATACCATAAAGTGGAAAAATAGTAATATTTCTTGAGAAAATCATGAATGGATATAGGAGAATATAATTTATTAGTTTCTTGAGAGATCGACATTATGGTTTTATCATTGGAATCATTCTCATAAACAATCCTAATTAACAGTGAGAATTTAATACAAAATAAATACCATACTGGTAATAATGAATCATAATTAAATGAAGGAGGGACATAAAATTGAAATAAATATATCATTAGGATAATTATTTTTGGGATATATTATGTAAAAGGGTATTAATAAATACCCTGTGAACATATATAGGATCAGAACATAACATAAATCTAAAAAAAGAAAAATATAGGTTACAATTCATTACTAGTTTGGAAACATTTGAAGCGTAACCCAAAATAAAGACCAAAATCAAATGAAACATTAAATATCACCAATGTATGGATGATTCTCATAAAACCTGTTATATGGGTTGTACATTCACCACACAATTGAAATCGGCGTTGAATTAGAATTTATATCCAAGAAATAAACAAGAGACTAGAAATTACAAAATTAAATATTGAATTAGTTTTTGAACATAAAAATATCACATATATTAAATATTTGTTAATTATATATCCATTAAAGAAAAATATTTATATTTAACCTATAATATATTATTTCCTTATATACTTTTATTACTATTTTGGTAAAAATTCCTTGTTAAATTTTTGTTCCCAGTACAAACTACTTTGTTTTTTGTATATAGTTTGATATTTGTTTTTTATCCTCAAAAAATGAAAATTGAATAATAATATCTATAATTTTATATATTATATAAATATATTATAAAATAAATATAAATATTTATAGTTGTTTATAAAATATTGGGATAGAAAATTAATAATATTGTTTATATAGATGGTAGGACATAACTACGCATGAACACTGAATCCTTTTTCTCATGAGATATAAATTAATAAAGTAAAATTATATATTATCATTATATAATCGTATTTATGTCTTAATAATCATGTATGTTTAATAAAAACATCCATAATAAATTTCTCATAAATATTGAATGAATCACATCACTTCGCAAGGTGATATTCCACCGTAAACACGAGCGACATTATCATATTGTAATAAATTGGAAATAATGATCTAATCCATCTTATAATATTTAAATAAGTATAATAATATCATTAATATAGTATATAAATAATAAATCCATAATTATTCCCAACTGTTAGAGGTTATAATGGAAAAAAAGACATCATCCTGCGAGATGATAGTCTACCGTAACAAAAAATGATGATTTTATAATCCATTTCCTGGAAGTGTATATGTTTTTTATCAATGATATTAAAATAAAAATATATTATTAATTTGGAAATATTTATGTTATAATATTGGCTGAGTATTACATTAATTCATGGTGTTAATGTAAAAAATAAATCAAAAATACTCTTTGATGAATGCTATATATACTTAGATAATCTCTTTATGATTGAAGTAAAAGCCTTACTATGATAAAATATTGACATAAAAATACATCCAAGATTATTGTATTGAATTTGGAAGGTTATTTGTGATGTACTTGTATGATCCAATATTGGATAAATGTGTGAATGAGAGAGGAGAGTGGGTGGACATTTATAAGAGGGGGTGATGACACAGTTGGTAATTTTTCACAAAAAATTAATTCTACCAAATTTTCTATATGTCAGAACGTAAAAAATGAGACCACAAAAATCCTTATAGTTTTACTGGTATAAATATTTCTAGAAAGGTGTTTTTTAAAATTTCATAGTTCACTTGTGCCATTATCCTTTTACATTAACCCCTTCGTATCCCCGGTTTTTACCTTAAACATGGTATTCAGTTTTTTACATCATTCCCAATTCATATTGGTCAAATATTAATTATACATTTTAGTATAATATAAAATATTATGACTCCCAATATGGGATATATTTTCTGAAATTCTATTTAAAGAGTTGGAAAGTTTTTGTTAAATTTATCCTGAAGATGTGATGAGAAAGTGAGTTTTTAAAGGGGAAATGTTCATGATTTTAATAAAAATTATACGAAATATTAATATGAAATTAAATCTAATAGCCTAATTTTGATTAATTTATATATATTTTACCTTAATAAACTTTAAAATTGAATCAAAATGTAATTTTAAATTTTGAAATAAAATAAATTAAAAAATAATTTTCAATTAAAATATAAAAATTTTCAATATTTATAAAAAGTGTATCAATTCCCAAATGACCATAAAATTACATGAATTTAATTATAATATTCTAATTTCAAAAATACAGATAAATTTTTTAAAATAATTTTTTTAATATTGGAAAATTTTATTTTAATAATGGTACAAAAATGACGAAAAATCATTTTTTAGAAAATACAGTTTAACAGTAAAATTTCATATTTAATATTTTTTGTCTGGAAAATACATAAGATAAATAGTAAAAATATGAATGATGATATATTATATAAATTAGAGTTAAATAGTTTCATAAAGTTTTAACATTTAATATATTTATGTGAAACATATTTAGCTTTATAAATATTATTATTTTTAGGAAATGATTTAATATATTTTCACGATGATTTATTTTTTTATAATTAATATGTCATAGAATAATTTATTATATATAAATGTGTAAAACATAAATTTTAATAATTTAGTTAATCCTATTCATATGAGATATTCCAATTACTATGTGGTAGATTTCATATAAAATAAAAACATCATAATAGTATGTCACATTTCATTTATGCTCAGTGTTGCAGGTAACACAACCTAGGCATGGAGTTACATGTAACACAATCTAAAAAATGTGTAACATGTAACAAAAGATAAACTGATGTTTTATGTAACAAAAATTATCTAAATGCATAAATTAAATTTAAAAATTTATTTAACCATATATTATGGTGTTAAAGAACTATAGAATATCTATAAATAGTGTGTTTTTTTGAAACAAAATTTTAATTTCATTTTATATTCCTCATTCAAATATTTCTAATTTTCTTGTCACAACCCATCCCCCAAGGCCCATTCTGTGACCACCCCAAGCCTGCCTTTATAGGCTTGGTGTTGGAGATTATCACCAGAATGGAGTATCCCTAAAACGGGAAAGAATTTCCATTAAACATATACAAACACACAGTCTAGGTACACTTCATGATGAAACCATGAAGTAAATCTTCAGTATTAAAACTATTTACTAAAAGTAAAGAGGATAAAATACAAGCCCAACTAAAAGATACAACTACAATAGAAAATAGTAAACAACTCCTGGGATCGCCCACTTCGTATCCTACTTGAAGGGTAGGTGCATATCTTCTTCACAACTCTTGATGTCCACCATCACCATTGTCCACTGCCAGGTCCTAGCTCCCAGAGTCTCAGTTAAGGCTACCCATTGTCGTTACATGACATAATAAGGTGCAGGTGAAGCCCACGTTGGGGTGTGTATAACAATACCATACAGGGACCCCCAGAACCCATATGGTCTCTTATAATTCCATAATGGAAAACCAGAAAACATTATATCATTAACAAAGAACCAAAAAATACACTCAACTCAAACTAGGTATAACATAACTAGAGAAGTACATATGATTGGTTGTAAAGTTGGATCATTATATGCTGTTAAGAGGCTCTGTTGTAAAGTTGCATCTCCGATTTTTTTCGCCAAGAAGGTGGATGGAATCATATGACTGTGTGTCGACAACCATCACCTGAATCAGGTGACCATAAAGAACACATAACCACTCCCGATGATTGACGACATCATCGATCAGCTAAATGGAGCACGATGGTTCTTGAAGATAGACCTCAGATCAGGCTATCACCAGCTCAGATTTTGAAAGGAGGATGTGCAGAAGATGACCTTTAGTTGTAGGTGTGGACACTACGAGTTATTGGTCATTCCCTTCAGCATAAACAATGCTTCAGCAATGTTCATGATTCTAATGAACAGGATCTGGCAAACATACTTAGATCTCTTTTTCATAGTATTCATCGAGGACATACTGATTTACTCGACTACTAAGGAGTAATACGCCTACCATTTGCGGGTAGTAATGACACACTCCGAGAGCACCGACTTTATGGTATGCTCTTGAAGTACCAGTTCTCGATTCAATAGGTTCACTTCTTGGGAAACGTCATCTCAGAGGCTGAAGTTGTAGTGGACCCAACAAAGATCGAGGCGATACATCCATGGGAGTCACCCAGCAATGTGATATAGGTTCGATGTTTTCTAAGTCTGGCTGGGTATTATCAAAGATTTGTGACATAATTCTCCAGAGTTGCAGCACCGATTTCATCAATGATGAAGAAAGGAAAACCCATAGTGTGGTCAGAGAGATGTCAGTAGAACTTTTGGGAGCTGAGGCAAAGATTGACCAGTGCACCCATCTTGAGGCTACCAGAGGAGGGAATTGGCTACATAGTTTACTATGAAGCATCAGGGACCAGACTCAGGTGTGTCCTGATGCAGGAGTGAGCAGCGGTCGCCTGTGATTCATGATAGTTGAGACATCACGAGAATAAATACACTTCCCATGACCTAGAGTTATCACCAGTGGTCTTCTCCTTGAAGATGTGGTGACACTATCTGATGGATGAGTGTTTTACAGTCTACTATGACCACAAAATTCTGAGGTACATCTTCTCGCTGATGGACCTAATCCTGAGACTGCGGTGATAGATCGAGTTCCTCTAGGACTATGACTTTGAGATAGTATGTACTCTTGGGAAGGGGAACATTGTAGAAGATTCTATCAGCAATAGATTTGGAATCCAGCTACTAGGAGAGGCGACAGAGTAGCTGGTCTGATTACAAATATCCTTTGTAGATAGAGATGGATCAGCCTTTATAATGTCTCTCACAGTCACTCCTCCACTACTTCAGTGGGTCAGGGAGTCACATCATTGGGATGTTGACTGTGAGATGCGACGTGCTCAGATATCCTCAGCGGAGGCATCTAATGGGTTTTTTGAAGGTGGGGAGCAGGTGATCCTCTTCAGAGGACCTACAATGGTCAAGTTTCATTATAGGAGGATGTGATGAACGAGTTTCACACTTCCCCTCTAACGGTACATCCAGGAGTGGTGAAGATGTATCCAAATATCAGACGACAGCACTGGTGGTCGTGTATGAAGAAGTCGGTAGTATAGTTTGTTTCATGGAGCCTCACATTTCAGTAGTTGAAGGTGGAGAAACAAGTACCAGCAGGCTTGGTATAGCACTTAGAGGTCTCAGAGTTGAAGTGGGACGGAATATCCATGGATTTCGTGGTGGGGCTTCCACATACATCTAGAGGACACGACTCTATCTGGGTGATCGTAGACCGACTCACCAAGTAGGCCCACTTCCTACCAATTAGAGTGTAGGGATCAGTCATGATCATGGGATGCCTCTACATTCATAAGATCCTACGACTTCATGGTGTGCCATCTACTATCGTCTCCGATCAAGATACTCGTTTCACATCCCAGTAATGGAAGGGGTTGCAAGAGGCTTTTGGGATGTGAATTTTATTGAGCACCACCTTCCAACCTCAAACAGATGATCAGACTGAGAGGACCATTCAGAATCTTGGGGACATGCTATGTTCATGTGTTCTCAACTTTGGTCGCAGCTGGGAGGATCAGTTTCCCTTGTTGGAGTTTCCATACAACAATAGCTACCACTACACCATCAGGATGGCACCTTACGAAGAATAGTACGACCAAACTTGCAGATCAACTATATGTTGGACCGACCAAGGGGATTCAGCACTTGTAGGACCAGAGATGGTGCATGCTACAACAGAGAAGGTGAAGATCATCTAGGAGCGGATGACAACTACACAGAGGGGACAGAAGTCCTATGATTATAGTAGTTAGAGACCACTGGAGTTTGAGGATGGTGACCACGCCTTCCTACGGGTCTTACCTCGACAAGGTCTATGGAGATTTGGATGAAGAGTCAAGTTATCTCCATGATTCATTGGACCGTTCTAGGTCCTCAGCAGGGTAGGTGAGGTGGCTTACTGCCTTTCCATTCCACCTCAGTAGCATCGGGTGCATGAAGTCTTCCACATATCTCAGCTGAGGAGATACGTGCCCGACCTATCCCACACCATTGACCACGGGGAGCAAGACATCGATGATGGTGTGACATTAATGGAGGTCCCATAAGAGATCAAGGATCGAAAGGAGCGGGTCCTATGTGGATGGTCAATTCCTCTGAGGCGCATTCACTGGAAGCATGGGTACCTCTACGGGAGCACATGGGTGTAGGAGGCTCAGATGCGTGCTCAGTACCATCATTTGTTTCCCTAGTGTGTGATGTAGCATTATGTGGACATAAATGCCTGAGATGGGGGTAATATAAATAACCATAAAATTCAAGTAATTTTGTTTCTTAAATTCTTTGGAATTTTACGAGTTCGTAGTTTCTGATGACGCCTAATTCCGGGGCCCGGTGTGCCCGGAATCAATTCTCTGAGTTTTGTTCGGGTACATTCAGTAAACATACATGTGCAGTTTTCTATCTTTTGAACCGGTGATCAGAATTGAAATATGAGGACACCAATGAACTTGCAGCGCCAGTATTCTCTTAAGGGGACCATTGCCACTGTTGGGTTTTATGTAGGAAGGAATTTATATTTTGGGGTTACCAATTAAAATTAGAGATTTAAATAATATTTTTTGAGCCACACAATTTTATTTTTAATGGTGGTTAAAGTCTTTAGGTGGAGGTTAGGGGTGGGGCCCACCACACCCAAACCTCCCTTGTGAGGATATAACTAATTGTGGGGCCCACATGATCCCCTAACACTTCAACTACCCATTTAACTCCCATAAAACACTTAATCCACATTAACTTTTGAACTTCCCTCTTGATGTGCCAACTCTCCCTTTAATTAAATTGGAGCCTCTTCAACACCTCCCATCCATTTAATGAGCCGATCCATGTATTAAATTAATCAGATTTGACTTAATGAATTCAAATATTTTTGAATTCATTATGATATCTGTTTAATAGGTGCATTATTTTTATTTGAGGTTGGTTGGAATAAACTTGTTTTGGTGGGACATGGGTGGATTTTGGGGATATCAGTATCTTTGATGAAGAATGTGAAGAACGCTCCACGACTCTAAGGACGTGAAGCAACTTCTACACTTCTTTACCGGGGCAAGAATGAAGGCAACACCACAATGAAATCAATCTACCTTTCTTCTTCCTTAGCATCAAGCGAGAAGACACCGCCCATGAGGAACATTGACTACGCTTTCTCCTCACACGCACCCCGATGTCAATGAATCGACATCATCTTCGAATTCTCTTTTCATGACATTACATGCAAACATCAGAATCAATGTAGGGGGTTATGATCAATTTTAATTTAATAAAATTGAACCTCGTTCTTCGTTGAAAATGTTGGAATGTCTTCAGCCTATTTTTATCACCTAAGGTGGAGGACATATGCCAATCGAACACAGACCAAAGACCCTCCGTTGGTAATTGAATCTTTTGGAGGTGGAGACTGGTGGCGGCGACGACCGAAAGAAACTACTGCACACCGGTCGCGTGGAGGAAACCGCGGCACGTAGTGCGAGACGTTCGGGAGAAGGGAACTGGTTGAATATAGCTGGTCGGGATGAAGGACCACAACACCTTTATGGTGTTACACTGTGGGAAGACCGTGGCCTGCTGTGCGGACCACATGCTAGACAAACCGGTCAGCAACATCCGACTAGGCAGGAGACCGCGGTGCCAGGTGGGTGTCGCGCTTCCAGGAGACAGTGGTGCCTTGTGGGTGCTACATTGTGGGAAGACTGTGTTCCAAGGTGGGTGACCCACTTCGGGAAGACAGCGGCCCGTTCTGGGTGCCACTCATGCCGGAAACGCCGACCGTTATCGCCCGGCCGGGCAGGAGGGGTGGTACCGCTCGAGGCCGCCATTGCATGAAATCGGGGGGCCTAGCCCCCCACTCCACTTGGCTAGGTGGGGTCTGGGCCACCTTCCGCCAGGGACGGGCCACATCCTCCATACTAGACCATGCCCCACCAGGCTGGGCTAACTACCTTGTAGGGTCAGACCCACTATCCTGGGTCGAGCCGACCCTCCAACCCCCTAGGCTTGACGGGCATGACCCGTTTTGCTTAAATGAGATTAACTTATAGACGGCGTGTCCGATTGACGAACTATCTACGTAAATGAGATACTTGCGACGAGGATGAATATTTGGGATGCTCTTACAGAGTTTTGGAAAATTTTAGAGAATGGCTGGGTTTGGAATGAGCACAATTACAACTGGGCCCCTGGAATGGAAAATCCAATAACTCTCTGGTCGGGCGCCTGATTGACGGGCCGTCTGTCGCATTGGGTTCATATTGATTAGACGGAACTATGGGAGACATTAAGTCAGGAATTCATGATAGTTTATGTATCAAATCTTGGTTTGAGGATCAAACCCTCCCAGAATCATGTGTGCTATGTGCGAGAACTCTAGAGCTAGTTGCAACTACGACGCCTACTGTACTGGAATCCTCCGTGGGTTCGACAACAATGACTATCATACTAGAATCCTTTCTGGGATTGATGGTGATGACTACTGTTCTTGTATCTTGTGTGGGTTTGAAAATATTGACCTATTTACTTGTATCCTGTGTGGGTCTGATGGCTTATATGATTCTGTGACTACATCTGATCATCTTTATCGATATACGATAGATTTTTACCAATGTGAGTTGAGTCTTGAATTTCAATCATTATCATTGATGTGATTTTATTTACTTATTATGTGCACTGGGTTGTTCTTGGGCTCAAGAGTTGGAGCGTAACTAAGATTTATAACTTAGGTATATGTGTGGGCATATACCTAATGAGGTTTGGTTGATACTTCGTGTTTGTATCTTTATGTTTGTGGTTTACCCTTCATTGATTCTGGGGGACCATTGAGGGTCTTAAGGTCCCTTATGAGTATCATTATACTCACCCCTGCATGGGCTATGCCCGCACCTCTTTGTGTGGGATGCAGACGATGGACAGCGTTGACAGAGGTCGGGAGCGATCCAGGATCGGACAATACCTAGAGGTGGACCAGTTGGCGAGATGTACAAGGAGCGGACGGATGGACCCGGGGTGATGGGGAGGCCATATTTACCCACCCTTCAGGCGGAATTCCTAGAGGAATACTTAGTAGTTTCTGTTTTACTTTAATACAATTGTATTATTTTCTTAGTTGTACTGTACTTTACAGCTGGGATCGTATTTCCAGCCCCTTTTCTTTCAGCACTTTCTTTTGTATACAATATTTACTTAGTTTTTACTTCTATCTAGGTACTCTGTTGTATTTTTTTACTTATTAAATGCAATGTCTTCCCTTTTTATCGGGATTTACGCCTTTGGTGCTAGTCGCGAGCCCCTGGCCTATGGAAGGCGGGCTTAGGGTAGTCACAGCACGGGTCCTGAGGAGATATCGTGACATCAAAGTACTTATCCCATGTAGAGTGTAAATGTTTTACTGTATGATCTAGTGATGATATATGGGTTCAGGATATTAATTAAGAGCTTGAACAAATTGAGATAAATCAGACATGAGAGATTTTTTTGAGACTAAAGGACAAGAATATCATCAAGATGAAATGGTTATTTCCTAATAAAATGAATGAAGATGGAGTTTCGATTCAAAAAAAATAATGACTAGTGAAAAAGTGGAACTAATAATTTGGGGGTATTGATGTTGAGGAATGATATTCCCCTATTTCGATGATAGATACAATTCGATAATTTTTGTCCATTGAATTTAAAAGTATGTTCATCTTTTTCCATATAGATTTCAAATCCACATTTATAAATGAGATTCTAGAAAAAATAGTTTATATTGAGAATCCAAAATGTTTTCTCATTCATGAAAATGAGAATAGATTTTTTCTACCGAAGAAGGCTTTATATGGTTCGAATTAAGCACCAAGAGTATGGAAATAAATGCTATATTGGTTTCGTAAAAAGATCAGTTTTTAGTGTGGTGGATAATATTACAATTTATATGTTAACAATGATTGTAATTAAATAATGATTGTGTTTTTATTAGTCTATGAAATATTCCTTGGAGGATCGGATGAAGTTAAATGCTTCCAATTTTCCGAATTCATAAAAATTGCGTTTGAAATATCAATGAATGATGAAATAAAATGTTCTACATTATTAATAGTTAATAAAACGAAAGAATTGCACATTAATTTCAATACAGAAATATAACAAGAATGTTTGGATAATGTTTGGAATTGATAAGTCCAATTAGATGAAGAATTCAGTGGCAAACCAGATGAAGCTATCTTGATATAAACAAGGAGTAACGATCAATGTCACAGAATACAGAAAGATCGTTGGATTTCTATTGTATTTAATATTAACATGACCTGATATTTTTTTCCCATGATTCAAGCAACATAATATCAATGTGATACCCAGTAAATACACATTCATGTATTAAAACGAATACTTTAGTATATCAAGGGTATGGTGGATTTTTGTTTGATGTATAGTGATAATTATCAGTAATAGTTATCGGTTTATAAAGATACAAATTGGGCTGGTTCAATTGTTGATAGAAAATAAACATTAGGTGGCGTAATTTTTTATGGTTATTTGTGTATTTATTGTTTTATAAAGAGTCAATATTAAATATCATTGAGATCTATAGAAGCTGAATATATTGTGGATACTCAAGTGTGGACACCATTATTGTCGATGAAGCATGATTTTGAGGATGTGGAAGTTGAAGTGAAATCTAATATCAGAATCCATTAAGATAATTAAATTGATATAAATATTAGAAAATATCCATTCCATAAACCAAGGAATGTCCTATTGAAATAAAATATCATTTTATCAATGAGAAGGCTAATAAAGATCATATTTTGATTTAGTATGTTCCTATAAAGCTACAGGTTGTAGATATTTTGACAAAGGCCCTACCTATAGAAGCATTTGAAAGGAATTGACTGGAACTTGTAGTTCTGTCGACTACCCTCACATGAACAAGTGTGTATGTTGGACCCCCTCTCCTTGAGGAATAGTGTATTTTTCCTTAATACACAAATGTATGTTCTTTAACCTATTTAATGCTACAATGAAGTTCTTTCTTGTTCATTGACAAAGGCGAAGAAATTTTTTCTATTTAAATGGAAAAATTATTATAGTCAAGGCATAGGGAGATGCTGATAGGTGAAGTAGTTATATTGGGGGGGTGAACTGTTAGAGGGGGAAGCAATGTAGGGGTAGTATAAAATCTGATGATTCTAGATGTGATCGATCAATGGATATATATCACAACAGCTGAGGTTCATGATGAATGTAGAAGAGTGATTTTTGGAATGGAATGATGTGATTCATTGATGATATTTTCATTATACTGTTGTCTATCATGCCAAGTAAGGATCATGTGTGCTTATTGTTTGTGTTTATTAAATCGTGATCTCTATCTTAATAGTAATAAGAGAATGCAGGAAGATGTTGAAAGAATATTTAACAAGATATTAAATTATGAGAGTGTAGGTAGTTAGGAAAAATCCCTTCAGGTGTCATCTTGATATGTTTTGAGTGTGATTATGTTTCTTGAAAATCTAGATAACCATGAATATTCATGGTTGGTGTTTTCCAAAATCTGGTTTTTGAGGTGGCATAGTTTCCCAGTGTTTTCCAAATTTTTGAGCCTCAAAATCAAAAGATTAATTTTTGTAATGGATTTCAATTTATGATTGAATAGTATGCAGACTGTGAAGGAATGATCGTAGACCTCAAGATGTGGTATGAGTAAAGATGATGGAAATCAAAAAATAAAGGTAACCATGAATCGTGAAATTTAGACATCATATAGGAATGAGTTTTAGGTTAAAAATAGTTCATGGAGAAGAATTATTGTATGAAGAAGACTCGAGCTATGAAGAAGTTTTGTAGTAGATAAGATGGATTTTCATTCATTAAAATAAGGAGGTGATTTTATAATTCATAACGGGAATCATTGGAGAAAAAATCATTTTGATTTGAGCTTCCATTAAGGGGGATTAGTGGAATGCTGACCACACATGGAATATGGTTCATGGGATTATTTCGGTTAGTAGAATATGCATGGTACCCAGTGAAGGAGGTGCCACATTGATGATTTGGTAAATCATCATTTAGAAGATTATGTGGATCTATTTTCTTATATAAGGATTACTAATACCATCATTAGAATGAGTGATTTTCATAAGTAAACATAATTCCTCTGAGAAAAAATTTTACTAAGTGTTTAAGTGTTTTTGGATAGTCCAAGAAGGAGAAGAGGTCCGTGAGGAGGAATCTGTGAATGATTAGTCAGATCAGAAGAACAGTTTGTGAAATGTGGTTTCTGGGATACAATAGGCCAAAAAAGAATAATATACTGTAAAGAATAATCAGTCATTAGATGCGAAGGTGGTACATGGTGGTTGTATGCAGCATCAGAAGTGGGGGCAGTTTCAAGAGAGGTGATTTGTGAAGAATACCATATATGCAATTCATCGAAGTGAAATGATGTTCGTGGAATACAAGAGACGTTTTGAAATTCACTAAACTGTTAGTGAATGTATGTTTTCTAACAAGATGTATGTAGAAATGTGGATTTCATCCATGGGTGAAATATTGACATCAACATAACATCTATTTATAGTTGAGGATGTGTGCTTTAATGAAAATTAAGGAACCTACAAGTCCATAAAATGTGAGTGGATACCTTCTAAGTGCAATGAGCAATTAAAGATAAATACATTGACCCCTTCCACCAGTAGTGACCCAAAGAAAGATACATGTTTTCTGAAAATGGGGAATGCTATGAGAATACCTTAAATCTTATAATGGATGTAAGCTGGATCATATAAATGATCTATCTGAACCATAAATTTGGATGTGGCCTTTAATAGATTTTTTACATCAGCACATCACCTTTGTATGATCCTTGGACATAGCCCAATGAGGGTGAACCATGTAAAATTGCTATTTCTTGTTCATTATTTCAGTTATGTTCATGTATTTCTATGAGAGAAAGAGAGAAGTTTAATTTTTTAAAGACACAATATGATCTGAAGGAGTAGTTGTTTTAAATTGGTGTACCCTCACTCACCCCCACATAGGTTATTTGTCCTAGTTGACCTAAAAATCTCCCATTGTTTATTGGGATTGTCCAATTTCCCAATGTGGGTATTGACACACTTGTTTCCCATAGAAGATCCAGCCCATAAACATGTTTCTCATTGTTGAGTCATGAGATAAAAATTGTTAACCAATGATGTAATGTGATATATAGTTCCCATACATCTCCTAATGAAATAAATTCTTCTTTGAGAAACAATATCATTTTAAATTAAACAAATCATCACAACATGACCCATATAATAAAAATAAGATTAATAAAAATTTCTTAAATTAACTATGGAATAACCAATGAAAAATATATGAGTTTCATAGACAATCAACATAAAAATTAACTATCAAAAAACAATAAGGATGGGATCATTCAATATTACACTAATTATAGAATATTTTATGTAAGTGGATGTCAATAAAGATTCAAAATAAATATTCAATAACACTAGTACCATTTGTCGAGGAAAATATCCTTTTATGTTTAGAAAATTGTGTTTTATAAATAAAATATTTTAAGATTTGGTTTATCATAAAATAAATAGTAAATATTATAAAGGAATGTTAAAAATTATATAAAACATTTATCAAGGATAGTATACATTCCAATATAAAAAACCTTTTATGACATAATATATATTGGAAATAATTAAATTTGAAAATTAAACTAAAAATTATATTTGATGATTGATGTAATAAAATTTTTATGAAAATTGGATGTTTAATTCATCTTGTATTGGTTAAAAAACTAATATTCCATTCATATTTTTGGTAAAATACCAATGAGAATCATTTGAAAAAAGTCATGAATATTATTTTCAAAACAATTTTTAAAAAATATAAACATGAGAATAAATTCACCATAAAAATAATAGGAGAAAACTAAAACATTTTTTGAAACATTTGTTTGATTAAAAATGCGTTTTTGACCAAAGAGATAAATAAATATATATTTTCCTAAAATCTATTCCTTAATATTTTAATGTAACAATTAGTATAAAAATTATTCCATTTTATTAAAACATCATAAATTAATATAGTAAAACAAAACTTATGAAATTATTGAAAGATGGACTACAAGAATTTATCATTGGAATCATAAACATAAATAGTCTAGATAAGAAATGAGATTGAAACAAAAAAAACATTAAAATAGTTTTAATTTTTAATATTTATCCCCATAATGGTGTAAAAAGAATTAAAAATAAAATATCATGAGAAAAAACAGATTCATAATATTTCATGTCAACGGTGTAGTATATACACATGATTCTTCCATGTAGAAATTCATTTAAGTACATTCTCACCAACTTCCACTTAAATATCTCATCAATTTTAATCAGTGTAGAATCTATATAAACATTCTATTCCCCTTACATTTTACTAAATGTCTATAACATTTACTGAAATCTAGTCATATTTCTGAGGAACCAATAGATTTCATTCGAAAGCATAATTCTAGTTTATATAATGTGAATCTTTATGAAGGATATAAATTATCGAGGGAAGGATATTGTTGTAATGAAACTCAATTATTGGAAGGTGTGACCTTAAAATAATATTAAATATATAGATAATGATCTTATTATACTCTATATGGTTTTAATTTTTCTTAAATATTATAAAACTAAACACGATATCAAGATATGGATGATGAAACGAATATTAAATTAAAGAAAAAATTCAGATCTTGATCAGTTACAATTGAATGTGAGAATTTATTTGACCTTACCACTTCTTTAATGTATATTTAAAAAATCTGACCCAAATAATAATATTCTCTAATATAGATGAAGCTTATTTACATTGTTACATGATTTATTACAACCCATGAATACATCAACATAAATTAAAAGGCAAACCATAATATTTACCTATACATTTAATCAGATGTCCATGAATTTTATTGTCATTCATCACTAACTAACTGTTTCATTCAAATATATACCAAACCAAAATGTTATATTACCATAATTTAATATTAAATTAAATATAATATTAATAAATTATTTTAATAAGAATCCACAAAAGAGATGTTAATGAAATTGATCTTATGAGAACTTTAATCCCATAATCCAATGGTGGTATCTATAACTCTTAATTTAATCATACATGAATCCATATAAATTCCAGAAGTAATTCAATATTTATTCAACAAAAATTATATTAAATTATAAAAAAATATTCCCATTAGAATATTGGGTTGATCCATTAATTAGTAGTATATCAAACATGATTTCATTTTCATATAATTTATTTAGAGGGATATAATTGCACAAAATTTCACTAATGTGTGAATATTATGATTTTCATAATTATTATTCATTAAAAATAATATATAAAATTACTATCAACGTTAGGGAGGATAAGAGTTCCCTAATGATATTTATTAAAAAAATGCCTTAGGATTAACGAACCATTTATTTTTTCATTTGTATATAAATATTGTAGTGAGTTATCATCAATATTTGCCCATGTATTAGGGAATTAATTCATATAATTACCAAAATCCTTGAACATGAAACACTAGTGAATGTGTGGTTCATTAGATGGTTTCCTCTTTTCCTCCATCAAATTCACTAGACCATCAATAATATTTCAACAATCATAGACTTTATAAAATTCCTTTACTCATTTAATAATACTCCCAAATCCATTTAGAAAATTTCCAGGATTTTTCATCCCACATTCATATCACACATATGCCTACATTTTATTTCCACTATATTATTTATCATGATACTCATGCTTCCTTTTATGACCAAAATAATAAGAATCATAAAACTATAAAATTAAAATTTAAACCATTAGTTTACATCCAATGAATTCTTCATAACTAATCATGTCCCTTATTAGTGTGTTATTTTGAATAAATGGTTTGAGGGCACCAAAAAATCTATCATATTTTATTTTAGGGATGTTGATCAGACTAGAAAAAGATATTTCCAATTTTTTAAAATTGTCTTTATATGTACTAATAGAATCATATTATTTTTTCAAAATTTATATGAATTATTTCTCTATAATTTTGTTTAGAATATGAGGTAAGTACATACTAGAAAATATAATCATAAATACTTATCATTCCAAATATTTAATATCTTATTGTTCCATTATGTTTTTAATACGTGTCCACAATTGTTGCACTTCAAATTAAAAATGATAGACAACCAAAATGACTTATCGCACACTGAACACTGAATAATTGAAATTATCATTTTAGTGGAGTTAATTTATTTTTCTATAATAAGTGTATCATTGGAAAAAATAATGAAGGTGGATATTTCATAATTATGGAATCAACATAACATTTTTGCCTCCATTTTTCATTTAAATTTTCAATATGAATATTATCTGGATATAGATACTTGGAAATATAATCTGAATTTTTAATTTAAATACATAATATTTTTGTTTCCTAGGAAAAAATAATTTTATCATCTATTGCATTCAACACTATTATGGTTCCTTTGGGTTTTTCCTATTTAATGAAATTAGAAATTAGTGTGTGGTTAATACTAATCATGGTGTAAAACTACATAATCTTGAAAAAACCTTATAGTATGTATAAATCATGACACCATAATTTCAATCAATGGAACCTTAGGTTTATCGCAATTTATTTTTAATCATAAACTGTTTAATTCCGTAATAATTTTTAATAATGATATTTTGAATTTATGAAGAATATCCCCATGGAGTGTCAGTAATGGGGTGAAGAAATAAAATTTTTCATGCACATGTTCCTGATCATGTCTAGAACATTATGGTGTTTTCATTATATTCCCCATGTGTAAATATATTGTATATCCATTTCCACATGTATTATAATTATATTAATGTAATGAACTAGAAAACACCCACCCTATCATTTTGAAAAATTCTTCGAAATTTTGATAAAAAATTTCATGAAAATATAAATATCTATAAATACATCCAAAAATAAATCCATATAATTATTCCAAAGGATGTCACAAATTTTTTTAATCATAATTTATAATGGTTAAGTAAATATTTCCTATGATAAAAACTATAGCATCCAAGAATTTTTAGACATGGATATTACATCTATTTTGATGAATATATAGTACATCACACCAGAAATAATTTGAGGTACATAATATATTTGAGTCTTTTGAAACATGGAACACAATATTATAATATGTGGAATGATATTCAATGTTCCTCATATTGATCTTATCGTTTAGTATACTTTATAGACATATGATAAATTATTCCATTTTTAATAACCTGGGAAAGGAAACATGATAATGGGTGAGGATAGATTCTCACTGAGTGTAAACATTGGATACAACATGATATGATCACATGAATGAATAATATTAGTATATGGTTGTGTGATCAATAAAATAACATACTAAGTTAGTCTCCCACATTTCAAAGATCATAAACATGAGTCAATAATATGAAATATATTAATTTCAATATACATATCCCAGATGTTTTTTAAATATTCATAAATAAATCATGAACTATAATTCCATTTCACAAATGTGTCTAACCATAAAAAATAGATAACCATTTCATATATAATTTTTACTTACAATCCTATCAATATAGTTGAACATGAATTATCACCTATTTCATTTTATGGATAAGGACAAACCTCTTTCCCATAGTAGATCAATACACAATTATTTTCTAAAGTGGATCCAGACACACATGCTTACCCTAGTGGATCAGGATACACAACTTTAACATTATTGAACAATCACATAAACATATTTACAATTTTATACTCATATGATATTAATCTTACACATTTAATTTTTTAAAAATTATATCCCACATATCTAATAATTAAAAAAATATTTATTTGTAATAATGAATCATGAATGGCTATAGGAGAATAAAATTTATTAGTTTCTTGAGAGATGAACAGTATGGTTTTATCATTAGAATCATTATCATAAACAATCCTAATTAACATTGAGAATTTAATATAAAATAATTACCACATTGGTAATAATGAATCATAATCAAATGAAGGAGTGACATAAAATTGAAATAAAAATATCAATAGGACAAATATTTTTAGGATATATTATGTAAAAGGGGATTAATAAATACCTTGTGAACGTATATAGGATCAGAACATAACATAAATCTAAAAAAAGAAAAATATAGGTTACAATTCATTACTAGTTTGGAAACATTTGAAGTGTAACCCAAAATAAAGACCAACATCAAATGAAACATTAAATTTCACCAATGTATGGATGATTCTCATACAACCTGTTATATGGGTTGTACATACACCACACAATTGAAATCGGCATTTAATTAGAATTTGTATCAATGAAATAAACGAGAGACTAGAAATCCCACAAATTAAATATAGAATTAATTTTTGAACATAAAAACATCACATATACTAAATATATGTTAATTATATATCCATTAAAGAAAAATATTTATATTTAACATATAATATATTATTTCCCTATATACTTTTATTACTATTTTGGTAAAAAATCCATGTTAAATTTTTGTTCCCAGTATAGACTACATTGTTTTTTGTATATAGTTTGATATTTGTTTTTGATCCTCCAAAAATGAAAATTGATTAATAATATCTATAATTTTATATATGATAGAAATATATTATAAAATAAATATAAATATTTATAGTTGTTAATAAAATATTGGGATATAAAATGAATACATTGTTTATAGAGATGGTAGGACATACACACGCATGAACACTGAATCCTTTTTCTCATGAGATATAAATAAATAAAGGAAAATTATATATTATCATTATATAATCTTATTTATGTCATAATAATCATGTATTTTTATTAAAAACATCCATAATAAATTTCTCATAAATATTGAATGAATCACATCACATCGCTAGGTGATATTCCACCGTACACATGAGCGACATTATCATATTTTAATAAAATGGAAATAATAATCTAATCCATCTTATAATATTTAAATATATATAATAATATCATTATATATTATATAAATAATAAATCCATCATTATTCCCAACTGTTTGAGGATATAATGGAAAAAAAGACATCATCCTGCGAGATAATAGTCTTCCGTAATAACAAATAATGATTTTATAATCCATTTCCTGGAAGTGTATATGTTTTTTATCCATGATATTAAAATAAAAATATATTATTATTTTTAAAATATTTATGTTATAATATTGGCTGAGTATTAAAATAATTCATGGTGTTAAAGTAAAAAATAAATCAAAAATACTCTTTGATGAATGCTATATATACTTAGATAATCTCTATATGATTGAAGTACAAGCCTTACTATGATGGAATATTGACATACAAATACATCCAACATTATTGTATGGACTTTGGCATGTTATTTGTGATGTAATTGTATGATCCAATATGGGATAAATGTGTGAATGAGAGAGGAGAGTGGGTGGACATTTATAAGAGGGGGTGATGACACAGTTGGTAATTTTTCAAAAAAAAATTAATGCTACCCAATTTTCTATATGTCAGAACGTAAAAAATGAGACCAAAAAAATACTTATAGGTTTACTGGTAGAAATATTTCTAGAAAGGTGTTTTTTAAAACTTCATAGTTCACATGTAACATTATCCTTTTACATTAACCCCATCGTATCCCCAGTTTTTACCTTAAACATGGTATTTAGTTTTTTACATCATTCCCAATTCCTATTGGTCAAAAATTAATTATACATTTTAGTATAATATAAAATATTATGACTCCCAATATGGGATATATTTTCTTAAATTCTTTTTAAATAAGTGGAAAGTTTTTGTTAAATTTATCTTGAATATGTAATGAGAAAGTGTGTTTTTAAAGGGGAAATGTTCAAGATTTTAATAAAAATTATATGAAATATTAATATGAAATTAAATATAATGGCCTAAATTTGATTAATTTTTATATATTTTACCTTAATAACCTGTAAAATTGAATCAAAATGTAATATTAAATTTTTAAATAAAATAAATTAAAAAATAATTTTCAATTAAAATATAATTGTTTTTAATATTTAGAAAAAGTGTAACAGTTCCCAAAAAACCAAAAAATTAAATGAATTTAATTATAATATTATAATTCAAAAAAATTTGATAATTTTTTAAAATAATTTTTTTTAATATTAGAAAAATTTATTTTAATAATGGTACACAAATGAAGAAAAATTATTTTTTAGAAAATACAGTTTAACAGTAAAATTTCATATTTAACATTTTTTGTCTGGAAAATACATAAGATAAATAGTAAAAATATAAATGATGATATATTATATAAATTAGAATTAAATAGTTTCATAAAGTTTGAACATTTAATATATTTATGTGAAACATATTTACATTTATAAATATTATTATTTTTTGGAAATGATTTAATATATTTTCACGATGATTTATTTTTTTTCAAATTAATTTTTCATACAATAATTTATTATATATACATGTGTAAAAAATAAATTTTAATAATTTAGTTTATCCTGTTCATATGAGATATTCCAATTGCTATGTGATAGATATCATATAAAATAAAAAGATCATAATAGTATGTCACATTTCATTTATGCTCAGTGTTGTAGGTAACACAACCTAGGCATGGAGTTACATGTAACACAATCTAAAAAATGTGTAACATGTAACACAAGATAAACAGATGTTTTATATAAAAAAAATTACTTAAATGAATAAATTAAATTTAAAAATTTACTTAACCATATATTATAGTGTTAAAGAACTATAGAATATATATAAATAGTATGTTTTTTTGAAACAAAATTTTATATTCTTTTTACATTCCTCATTCATTTATTGATAATTTTCTTGTCACGACCCATCCCCCAAGGCCCATTCTGTGACCACCCCAATCCTGCCTAAATAGGCTTGGTGTTGGAGATTAGCACCAGAATGGAGTATCCCTAAAACGGGAAGGAATTTCCATTAAACCTATACAAACACACAGTCTAAGAACACTTCATGATGAAACCATGAAGTAAAACATCAGTATTAAAACTATGTACTAAAAGTAAATAGGATTTAATACAATCCCAACTAAAAGATACGACTACAATAGAAAATAGTAAACAACTCCTGGGATCGCCCACTAAGTATCCTACGTGAAGTGTAGGTGCATCTCTTCTTCACAGCTCTTGATGTCCACCATCACCATTGTCCACTGCCAGGTCCTAGCTCACAGAGTCTCAGTTAAGGCTGCCCATTGTCCTCATATGACATAATAAGGTGCGGTTGAAGCCCATGTTGGGGTGTGTATAACAATACAATGTAGGGACCCCAAGACCCCATAAGGTCTCTTATAATTCCATAAAGGAAAACCAAAAAACATTATATCAATAACAAAGAACAAAAAAAAGACTCAACTCAAACAAGGTATAACATAACTAGAGAAGTATATATGATTAGTTGTAAAGTTGGATTATTATATTCTGTTAAGAGTCTCTTTTGTTAAGTTGCATCTCTGATTTTTTTCGCCAAGAAGGAGGATAGAATCTTGCGACTGTGTGTTGACTACCGTCACCTGAATTAGGTGACCATAAGGAACACGTACACTCTCTTGACAATTGAACATCTTCGATCAGCTAAATAGAGCACGATGGTTCTTGAAGATAGACCTCAGGTCAGGCTATCACCTGCTCAGAGTTCGAAAGGAGGATGTGCAGAAGATGACCTTTAGTTGTAGGTATGGACACTACGAGTTATTGGTTATTCCCTTCAGCATAAACAATGCTCTAGAAATGTTCATGATACTCATGAACATGATCTAGAAACCATACATAGATTGCTTTGTCATAGTATTCATCGACGACATACTGATTTACTCAACTACTATGGAGGAATACAGCTACCATTTTCAGGTAGTACATGACTCACTCCGAGAGCACCGACTTTATGGTATGCTCTCGAAGTGCCAGTTCTGTATTCAATAGGTTCACTTCTTGGGAAACGTCATCTCAGAGGCTGGAGTTGTAGTGGACCCAAAAAAGATCGAGGCGATACATCCTTGGGAGCCACCCAGAAGTGTGATAGAGGTTCGATGTTTTCTAGGACTGGCTGGGTATTATCGGAGATTTGTGACAGACTTCTCCAAAGTTGCAGCACCGCTTTCATCAATGACAAAGAATGGAAAACCCATCATGTTGTCAGAAAGATGCCAGTAGATCTTTTTTGAGATGAGGAAGAGATTGACCAGTGCACCCATCTTGAGGCTACCAGAGGAGGGCATTGGGTACATAGTTTACTATGAAGCATCAGGGACCGGACTAGGGTGTGTCCTAATGAAGGAGTGAGCAGCGAGCGCCTATGATTCATGGTAGTTGAGACATCACGGGAATAAATACACTTCCCAGGACCTAGAGTTATCACCATTGGTAATCTCCTTGAATATGTGGTGACACTATCTGATGGGTGAGTGTTTTATAGTCTACTCTGACCACCAGAGTCTGAGGTACATATTCCCGCTGATGGACCTAAACCTGAGACTGCAGCGATAGCTCACGTTCCTCCAGGACTATGAATTTGAGATAGTCTATACTCTTGGGAAGGGAAACATTGTAGAAGATTCTATCATCAATAGATTGGGCATCCAGCTGCTAAGAGAGGCGACAGAGCAGCTGGTCACGTTGCAGATAACCTTTGTAGATAGAGATGGAGTAGCCTTTCCAATGTCTCTCACAATCACTCCTCCACTACTTCTGTGGGTCAGGGAGTCACATCTTTGGGATGATGACTGTGAGATGCGACGTTCTCAGATATCCTCATGGAAGGCATATAATGGGTTTTCTAAAGGTGGGGAGCATGTCATCCTTTTCAAAGGACGTACAATGGTACCAGTTGCATTACAGGAGGAAGTGCTGATTGAGTTTCACACTTCCCCTATAGCGGTACATCCAGGAGTGGTGAATATGTATCTGAATCTCAGACGACAGCACTGGTGACCGCGTATGAAGAAGTCGGTAGTATAGTTTGTATCACGGAGCCTAAATTGTCAGTAGTTGAAGGTGGAGCAACAAGTACCAGCATGCTTGGTATAGACTTTAGAGGTCCCAGAGTGGAATTGGGATGGAATACCCATGGATTTCGTGGTGGGGCTTCCACATACATCTAGAGTACATGACTTTATCTGGGTGATTATAGACCGACTCACCAAGTAGGCCCACTTCCTACCAATCAGAGTATAGGCCTTAGTGGAGATCTTGGGACGCCTCTACATTCATAAGATCATACGGCTTCATGGTGTGCCATCTACTATCATCTCCGATCATGATGTTGGTTTCACATCCAAGTAATGTAAGGGGTTACAAGAGGCTTTTGCGATGAGAATTCTCTTGAGCACCACCTTCCACCCTCAAACAGATGGTCAGATTGAGAGGACCATTCATAATCTCGTGGACATGCTATGTGCATGTGTTCTCGACTTTGGTCGCAGCTGGGAGGATCAGTTACCCTTGTTGGAGTTTCAATACAACAACAGCTACCACTACACCAACAGGATGGCACCTTACGAAGAATAGTACGACCAAACTTGCAGATCACCTCTGTGTTGGACTGACCAAGGGGATTCAGAACTTGTTGGACCATAGATGGTGAATGCTACAACGGATAAGGTGAAGATAATCTAGGAGCCGATGAAGACTGCACATAGAAGACAGAAGTCCAATTCTGATAGGAGATAGAGACCACTGGAGTTTGAGGATGGTGACCACGTCTTCCTAAGGGTCTCACGTCGAAAAGGTCTATGGATATTTGGATGAGGAGTCAAGTTTTCTCCATGATTCATTGGAACATTCTAGATCCTCAGTAGGGTAGGTGAGGTGGCTTACTGCCTGGACATTCCACCTCAATAGAATCAGATGCATGACGTCTTCCACATATCTAAGCTGAGGAGATACGTGCCCGACCTATCCCACATCATCGACCATGGGGAGCATGACATCTATGACGGTGTGACATTCATGGAGGTCCCAGTAGAGATCGAGGATCGAAAGGAGCGGGTCCTATGTGGATGGTCGATTCCTCTGGTGCACATTCACAGGAAGCATGGGTACCTCTAGGGGAGCACTTGGGAGTAGGAGGCTCAGATGTGTGCTCAGTGAAATCATTTTTCCCTAGTGTGTGATGTAGCGTTATGGGGACAAAAAGGCCTGATATTGGATTACTGTAAAGAACCGTAAAATTCAAGGAATTTTTTTTCTTAAATTATTTGGAATTTTACGAGTCCGCAGTTTCTGACGACGCCTAAATCTGGGGCCCGGTTTGCCCGGAATCAATCCTTTGAGTTTTGTTCGGGTATCTTCAGTAAACGTACATGTGTGGTTTTTTAACTTTTGAACAGGTGATCAGAATTGAAATATGAGGACACCAATGAACTCACAACGCTAGTATTCGCTTAAGGGGACCTTTACCACAGTTGGGTTTTATGCAGGAAGGAATTTATATTTTGGGGTTACCAGTTAAAATTGGAGACTTAATTAAAAAATTTTGAGCCACACAATTTTATTTTGAATGGTGGTTAAAGTCTCTAGGAGGAGGTTAGGGGTGGGGCCCACCACACCCTAACCTCCCTTGGGAGGATATAACTAATGGTGGGGCCCACATGATCCCCTAACCCTTCAACTCCCCCTTTAACTCTTGTAAACCCCTTAATCCACATTAACTTTTGAACTTCCCTCTTGATGTGCCAACTCTCCCTTTAATTAAATTGGATACTCTTCAGCACCTCCCATCCATTTAATGAGCCCAACCATGTATTAAATTAATCAGATTTAACTTAATGAATTCAAATAATTTTTAATTCATTATGATATCATTTTAATAGGTGTGTTATTTTTATTTGTGGTTGGTCGGCATAAAATTGTTTTGGTGGGACTTGGGTGGATTTAGAGGATAACAATATCTTCGATGACGAATGTAAAGAACGCTCCATGAATCTAAGGATGTGAAGAAACTTCTCCACTTCTTCACCAGGGAAAGAAAGAAGGAAACATCACAATGAAATCAATCTTACTTTCTTCTTCCTCCGCATCAAGGGAGAAGACACCACCCATGAGGAACGTCGACTACGCTTTCACCTCAGAAGCACCCCGATGTCAATGAATCGACTTCATATTCGAATTCCCATTTCATGACATGACATGCGAACATCAGAATCAATTTAGGGGTTATAATCAAATTTTAATTTAATAAAATTGAACCTTTTTCTTCGTTGAAAATGTTGGATTATCTTCAGCCTATTGTTATCACCTAAGGTGGAGCGAACAGGATGGACGAACATGGCCCGACGACCCTCAGTTTTTAATTGAATCTTTTGGAGGTGGCGACTGGTGGTGGTGGCATCCGAAGGTGATGACGACCAAAAGAAACGACTGCACTCTGGCCTCATGGAGGAAACTGCAGCCCGCAGTGCGGGACGTTCGGGCAATGGGAACCGGCGGACTATAGCTGGCCGGGCTGAAGGACCATGACACCTCTATGGTGCCGCATAGTGGGAAGACATCGTCCTACTATGAGGACCGCATGCTGGACAAACCAGCCGGCAATAGCCGACTAGGCAGGAGACTGTGGTGCTAGGTGGGTGTTGCGCTGTGAGAAGACAGCGGCGCCTTGTGGGCGCTGTGTTTTGAGAAGACCGCGGCCCCAGGTGGGCACCCCACTATGGGAAGGAAGAAGCCCGCTCTGGGGGCCGCTCATTCTGGAAAAGTCGGCTGTCATCAGCCGACCGGGAAGGATGGGTGGAACCCCTCGAGGCAACTATTGCATGAAATCGGGGGGCCTCGCCCCCCACTCCGCTCAGCCAGCTATAGTCTGGGCCGCCTTCTGCACGGGCCGAGCCACATCTGTTGGGCTAGACCACGCCCCACCAGGCCGGCCTGACTCCCTGGTAGGGTCAGACCCACTAACCTGGGTTGGGCCGACCCTCCAACCCCCGGGGCTTGACGGGCATGGCCCGTTTTGCTTAAACGTGATTAACTTCTAGATGGTGTATCCAATTGAAGAACTATCTACGACAATGAGATCCTTGCGATGAGGTGGAATTTTTGAGATACTCTAACTAAGTTGTGGAAAATTTTTAAAAATGGACTGTTTTGGAATGAGCTCAATTCCAACCGGGCCCCTGGAATGGAAAATCCAATAACTCTCTGGTCGGGCACATGATTAACGGGATGTCTATCGCATTGGGTTCCTATTTATGAGACGGAACTATGGGAAACATCAAGTCATGACATCATGATAGTTTATGTATCAACTCTTGGATTGAGGATCGGACCCTCCCAGAATCATGTATGCTGTTTGCGAGAACCATAGAGCTGGTTGCGACTGCGACGACTACAGTACTGGAATCCTCCGTGGGTTCGACAACAATGAATATCATAATAGAATCCTTTGAGGGTTTGACAGTGATGACTATTGTTCTTGTATCTTGTGTGGGTTTTAAAATACTGACATCTTTACTTGTATCATGTGTGTTTCTAAAAGAGTAGCTGGTCTTGTATCCTTGGTGGGTCCAACAGCTTAGTTGGTCTTGTATCCTATGTGGGTCTGACAGCTTAGATGATTCTATGACTACATCTGATCATCTCTATCGGTATACGATAGATGTTTACCAATGTGAGGTGAGTCATGAATTTCAATCATTATCATTGATGTGATTTTCTTTACTTCCTATATGCATTGGGTTGTACATGGGCCCAAGAGTTGGAGCTGAACTGCGATTTATAACATAGGTATATGTGTGAGAATATACCTAAGTATGGTTGGTTGATACTTCGTGTTTGTATCTTTACATTTGTGGATTACCCTTCGTGGATTCTGGGGGACCATCAGGGTCTGGGGGTCCCTTCTGAGTATCATTATACTCACCCCTGCATGGGCTATGCCTGCACCTCTTTGTGTTGGATGGAGACGATGGAAAACATT
This sequence comes from Viscum album, assembly GCA_963277665.1. Classification (NCBI taxonomy): domain Eukaryota; kingdom Viridiplantae; phylum Streptophyta; class Magnoliopsida; order Santalales; family Viscaceae; genus Viscum; species Viscum album. The sequence continues at coordinate 2,095,965,487 of OY728152.1, forward strand.
GACAGTGGTCGAGAGCGAGCCAGGAACAGACAATACCCAGAGGTGGACTAGTTAGTGATATTTACAAGGAGCAGACGGATAAACCTGGGGTGATGAGGATACCATATGTACCCACCCTTTAGGTGGGATTCCTAGAGGACGACTTATTAGTTGCTGTTTTACATTACTACAATTGTACTATCTTCTCAGTTTTATTGTACATTAATGTTGGGCTTGTATTTCCAGCCCATTTTCTTTCATCATTTTCTTTTGTATACAATTTTTACTTAGTTTTTACTTCCAGATATGTACTCTGTTTTATTTTTTTTACTTATTAAAGGAAATACCTTCCCTTTTTATTGGGATTTACACTTTTGGTGCTAGTCGCGAGCCCCTGGCATATGGATGGCGGGCTTAGGGTAGTCACAGCATGGGTCCCAAGGACAGATCGTGACATCATAGTAGTAATCCCATATAGAGTGTAAATGTTTTAGTGTATAATCTAGTGATGATATATGGGTTCAGGATATGAATTAGGAGCTTGAAAAAACTGAGATGAATCTGACATGAGAGATTGTTTTGAGACTAAAGGACAAGAATTTCATCAAGATGAAATGGTTGTTTCCTAATAAAATTAATGAAGATGGAGTTTTGATTCTAAAAAAATAATGAGTAGTGAAAATGTGTAACTAATAATTTGACGGTATTGATTTTGATGAATGATATTCCCCTATTTCAATTATAGATACAATTCGATAATTTTTGTCCATTGAATTTAAAAGTACGTTCATCATTTTCCATATAGATTTCAAATCCACATTTATAAATGGGATTCTAGAAAAATTAGTTTATATTGAGAATCCAGAATGTTTTCTCATTCATGAAAATGAGAACAAAGTTTTTCTATGAAAGAAGTCTTTATATGGTTCGAATTAGGCACCAAGAGTATGGAAATAAAGGCTATATTGGTTTCGTAAAAAGGTCATTTTTTAGTGTGGTGGATAATATACCAATTTATATGTTAACAATGATTGTAATTAAAGAATGATTGTGTTTTTATAGGTCTATGAAATATTCCTTGGAGGATCAGATGAAGAGAAATGCTTCCAAATTTCCGTATTCATAAAAATTGCGTTTGAAATATCAATGAATGATGAAATAAAATATTCTACAATATTAATACGTAATAAAACGAAAGAATTGCACATTAATTTCAATACAGAAATATAACAAGTATGTTTGGATAAGGTTTGGAATTTCTAAGTACAATTAGATGAAGAATTTAGTGGATAACCATATGAAACTAGCTTGGTATAATTAAGGAATAACGATCAATGTCACATAATAGAGAAGGATCATTGGATTTCTATTGTATTTAATATCGACATCACCTGATATTGTTTTCCCATGCATCATGCAGCACAATATCAATGAGATTCCTAGTAAATACACATTCATGTATTAAAACGATTACTTCCGTATATAAAGGGTATGGTGGATTTTTTTTAGATGTATAGTGATAGTTATCAGTAATAGTTGTTGGTATATAAAGATACAAATTTTCCCGGTTCAATTCTTGATAGAAAATAAACATCAAGTAGCATATTATTTCATGGTTATTTGTGTATTTATTGTTTTAGAAAGAATCAATATTAAATATAATTGAGAACTATAGAAGCTGAATATATTGTGGATACTCAAGTGTGGACACCATTATTGTCGATGAAGCATGATTTTGAGGATGTGTAAGTTGAAGTGAAATCTAATATCAGAATCCATTACGATAATTAAATTGATATAAATATTTTAAAATATTCATTCCATAACCCAAGGAATGTCCTATTGAAATAAAATATCATTTTATCAATGAGAAGGCTGATAAAGAGAATATTTTGATTTAGTATGTTCCTATAAAGCTACAGGTTGTAGATATTATGACAAAGGCCCTACCTAATGAAGAATTTGGAAGGCATTGACTGGATCTGGTAGTTCAGTCGACTACCCACACATGAACAAGTGTGTATGTTGGACCCCCTCTCCTCGAGGAATGGTGTATTTATCCCTAATACATGGATGTCTATTCTTTACGTTATTTCATACTACAATAAAGTTCTTTCATGTTCATTGAAAAAGGTGGAGAAATTTTTTCTATTTATAGGGAGAAATTATCATAGTCAAGACATAGGGAGATGCTGATAGGTGAGGTAGTTATATTGGGGGAGATGAACTGTTAGAGGGGGAAGCAATGTAGGGGGAGTATTAAATTTGATTATTCTAGATGTGATTGATCAAAGGATATATATCACGATAGCTGAGGTTCATGATGAATGTAGAAGAGTGGTTTTTGGAATGGAATGATGTGATTCATTGAAGATATTTTCATTATACTGTTGTTTATCATGCCGAGTAACGATCATGTGCACTTATTGTTTGTGTTTATTAAATCCTGATCTCTATCTTAATAGTAATAAGAGAATGCAGGTAGATGTTGAACGAATATTTAAGGAGATATTAAATTATGAGAGTATAGGTAGTTGGAAAAAACCCCTTCAGGTGTCATCTTGATATGTTTTAGGTGTGATTATGGTTTTTGAAAATCTAGATAACCATGAATATTCATGGTTGGTGTTTTCCAAAATATGGTTTTTGAGGTGGCATTGTTTCCTAGTGTTTTCCAAATTTTTGAGCCACAAAATCAAATAAATATTTTTTGTAATGGATTTCAATGTATGATTGAATCGTATGCAGATTGTGAAGGAATGTTCGTAGACCTCAAGAGGTGGTATGAATAAATTTGATAGAAATCAAAAAATAAATGTAACCATGAATTGTGAGATTCAAACATCATATAGGAATGGTTTTTAGGTAAAAAATCGTTCGTGGTGAAGAATTATTGTATGATGAAGACTCGAGGTATGAAGAAGTCTTGCAGTACAGGAGATGGATTTTCATTCATGAAAATAAGGAGGTGATTTTATATTTCATAATGGGAATCATTGGAGAAAACTGGATTTTTATTTTAGCTTCCATTAAGGGGGATTAGTGGAATACTAACCAGACATAGAATATGGTTCATGGGATGATTTTGGTTAGTATAATATTCATGGTACCCAGTGAAGGAGGTCCCACATTGATGATTTGGTAAATCATCGTTTAGAAGATTATGTGGATCTATTTTCTTATATAAGGATAACTAATACCATCATTAGAATGAGTGATTTTCATAAGAAAACAAAATTCCTCTGAGAAAAAATTCGTCTAGGTGTTAAAGTGTTTCTGGATAGTCCAAGAAGGAGAAGAGGTCCGCGAGGAGGTATCTGTGAAGGATTAGTTAGATCAGAAGAACAATTTGTGAAATGTGGTTTTAGGGATAGAATAGGCCAAAAAGGAATAATGGACTGTAATGAATAACCATTCATTAGATGCGAAGGCGGTACACGGTGGTTGTTTGCAGCATCAGAAGTGGAGGCAGTATGAAAGAGAGGTGATTTGTGAAGCATACCATATATGCAATTCATTGAAGATAAATGAAGTTCGTGAAAGACATGAGAAGTTTTACAATTCTCTAAACTATTAGTGAATGTAATTTTTCTGACCAGATGTATGTAGACATGTGGATTTCATCCATGGGTGAAATATTGACATCAAAATGACTTCTATTTATAGTTGGGGATGTGTGCTTTAATGAAAATTAAGGGACCTACAAGTCCATAAACAGTGAGTGGATACCTTCTAAGAGTAATGAGCCATTAAAGATAAATACATTGACCACTTACACCAATAGCGACCCAAAGAAATAGAATTGTTGTGTGACAATGGGGAATGCTATGAGAAGACCATAAATCTTATAAATGAAGTAAGCTGGATCATATAAATTATCTAGCTGAACCATAAAATTGGATGTGGCCTTTAAGAGATTTTTTACATCGGCACAACACCTTTGTATGATCCTTGGACATAGCCCAATGAGGGTGAACCATATAAAATTACTATTTCTTGTTCATTATTTCAGTTATGATCATGTATTTCTATGAGAGAAAGAAAGAAGTGTATTTTTTTTAAAGACACAATATGATCTGAAGGAGTAGTAGTTTTAAATTGGTGTACCCTCACTCACCACCACGAAGGATATTTGTCCTAGTTGACCTAAAAATATCCCATAGTTTATTGGGATAGACCAATTTCCCAAAGTGGGTATTGACACACATGATTCCCATAGAAGATCTAGCCCATAAACATGTTTCTCATTGTTGATCATGAGATAAAAATTGTTAACCAATGAATTAATGTGAGATACAGGTCCTATACATCTCCCAATGAAATCAATTCTTCTATGAGAAAAATATCAATAAAAATTAAACAAATCATCACAACATGACCCATGTAATAAAAATAAATTTATAAAAATTTCCTAAATTCACTATGTAATAACCAATGAAAAATATATGAGTTTCATAGACAATCAACATAGAAATTAACTATCAAAAAACAATGAGGATGGGGTCATTCAATATTACGATAATTATAGAATATTTTATGTAAGAGGATGTTAATAAAGATTAAAAATAAATATTCAATAACACTAGTACCATTTTTTGAGGAAAATATCATTTTATATTTAGAAAATTGTGTTTTATAAATAATATATTTTGAGATTTGATTTATTATAAAATAAACAGTAAATATTGTAAAGGAATGTTAAAAATTATATGAATCATTTCTCAAGGATAATATACTTTCCAATAAAAACACTTTTTAGGACATAATATTTTTTTGAAAAAATTAAATTTGAAAATTAAACTAAAAATTATATTTGATGATTGATGTAATAAAATTGTTATGAAAATAGGAAGTTTAATTCATCTTGTATTGGATAAAAAACTAATATTCCATTCATATTTTTGGTAAAATACCAATGAGAATCATTTCAAAAAAAGGCACGAATATTATTTTCAAAACAATTTTTAAAAAATGTAAACATGATAATAAATTCCCCATAAAAATAATAGGAGAAAACTAAAACATTTTTTGAAACATTTGTTTGATTAAAAATGGGTTTTTGACAAAAGAGATAAATAAATATAGATTTTCCTAAAAACTATTCCTTAATATTTTAATGTAATAATTAGTATAAAAAATTTTCCATTTCATTTAAACTTCATAAATTAATATAGTAAAACAAAATTAATGAAATTATTGAACGATGGACTACACGATTTTATCATTGGAATCATAAAAATAAATAGTCTAGATAAGAAATGAGATTACAACAAAAAAACAATAAAATATTTTTAATTTTGAATATTTATCCCCATAATGGTGTAAAAAGATTTAAAAATAAAATATCACGAGGACCAATAGATTCATAATATTTCATGTCAATGGTGTAATATATACACATGATTTTTCCATGTAGAAATTCATTTAAGTACATTCTCACCAACTTCCACTTCAATATCTCATCAATTATAATCATTGTTGCATCTATATAAACATTCTATTCCCCTTAAATGTTACTAAATGTCTATAAAATTTACTGAAATCTAGTCATATTTTTGAGGAACCAGTAGATTTCATTTGAAAGCATAATTCCAGTTTGTATAATGGGAATCATCATAAAGGATATAAATTAGCGAGGGAAGGGTATTGTTGTAAGGAAACTCAATTATTGGAAGGTGTGACCTTAAAATAATATTAAATATATATATATATAATGATCTTATTATAATCTATATGGTTTTAATTTTTCTTAAATATTCTAAAACTAAACACTATATCAAGATATCGATGATGAAACGAATAAAAAATTTAGGAAAAAATCAGATCTTGATCAGTAATAATTGAATGTGAGAATTTATTTGACCTTACCACTTCATTACTGTATATTTAAAATCTGACCCAAATAAAAATATTATCTAATATATATGAAGTCTATTTACATTGTTACATGATTTATTACAACCCATGATTACATCAACATAAATTAAAAGGTAAACCATAATATTTACCTATTCATTTAATCAAATTTCCATGAATTTAATTGTCATTCAGCACTAACTAACTGTTTCAATCAAATATATACCAAACCAAAATGTTATATTACCATAATTTTATATTAAATTATATTTAATATTAAAAAATTATTTTAATAAGAAACCAAAAAAGAGATGTTAATGACATTGATCTTATGATGAACATTAATCCCATAATCAAACGGTGGTATCTATAACTCTTAATTTAATCATACATGAATCCATATACATTCCAGAAGTAATACAATATTTATTCAACTAATATGATATTAAATTATAAAAAAATATTCACATTAGAATATTCGGTTGATCCATTAATTGGTAGTATATCAAACATGATTTAATTTTCATAGAATTTATTTAGAGGGATATAATTGCACAAAATTTCACTAATTTGTGAATATTATAATTTTTATAATTATTATTCATAAATAATAATATATAAAATTACAATCCACGTTAGGGAGGATTAGTGTTCCCTAATGATATTGAATAAAAAAATGCCTTGGGATTAAAAAACCATTTATTTTTTCATTTGTATATAAATATTGTAGTGTGTTATCATCAATATTGGCCCTTGTATTAGGAAATTGATTCGTATAATTACCAAAATCCATGAACATGAAACACTAGTGTTTGTGTGATTCATTAGATGGTTTCCTCTTTTCCTCCATCAAATTCACTAGACCATCAATAATATTTCAACATTCATAGACTTTATAAAATTCCTTTACACATTTAATAATACTCTGAGATCCATTTTGAAAATATCCAGTATTTTTCATCCCACATTCATATCATACAAATGCCTAGAATTTATTTCCACCATATTATTTATCATGATACTCATGATTCCTTTTATTACTAAAATAATAAGAATCATATAACTATAAAATTAAAATTTAAACCATTAGTTTGCATCCAATGAATTATTCATAACAACTCATGTTTGTTATGAGTATGTTATTTTGAAGAAATGGTTTCAGGGCACCAAAAAATATATCATATTTATTTTAGGGAAGATGATAAAACTCGAATAATATATTTCCTATTTTTTAAAATTGTCTTTATATGTATTAATAGAATCATATTATTTTTTCATAATTTATATGAATTATTTCTCGATAATTGTGTTTAGAATATGAGGTAAGTACATACTAGAAAATATAACCATAAATACTTATCATTATAAATATTTAATATCTCCTTGTTACATTATGTTTTTAATGCGTGTCCACAATTTTTCTACTTCAAATTAAAAATGATAAACTACCAAAATGACTTATCGCACCCTGAACACTGAATAATGGAAATTATCATTTTAGTGGAGTTAATTTAATTTTCTATAATAAGTGGATCATTGGAAAAAATAATGAAGTTGGATATTTCATAATTATGAAATAAACATAACATTTTTTCCTCCATTTCTCATTTGAATTTTCAATAGGAATATTATCTTGAGAGAGATACTTGGAAATATCATCTTGATTTTTCAATCTGAATCCAAAATATTTTGGTTTCCTAGGAGGAAAATAATTGTATCATCTATTGAATTCAAGACTATTATGGTTCCTTTGGGTTTTTCCTATTGAATAAAACTAGAAATTAGTTTGTGGTTAATACTAATCATTGTGTAAAACTACATAATATTGAAAAAACTTTATAGTATTTATAAATCATGACAGCATCATTTCAATCAATGGAACCTTAAGTTTATCTGAGTTCATTTTAAATCATAATATCTTTAATTCATTAATAAATTTTAATAATGATATTTTGAATTTATGAAGAATATCCTCATGGAGTGTCAGTATTGGGCTGAATAAAGAAAATTTTTCATGCACATGTTCCTGATCAAGTCTTGAACATTATGGTGTTTTCATTATATTCCCAATGGGTAAATATATTTTATATCCATAGCTACATGTATTATAATTATATTAATGTAATTACCTAGAAAACATCCACCCTATCATTTTGAAAAATTATTTTAAATTTTGATAAAATATTTCATGAAAATATCAATATCAATAAATACATCCAAAACTAAATCAATATAAATATTTCAATGGATATAGCTAATGTTTTTTCATCTTAATTTATAATGGTTAAGTAAATATTTCCTATGATAAAAACTATAGCATACAGAATTTTTACACATGGATATTACACCTATTTTGATGAATATATAATACATCACACCAGAAACAATTTGAAGTATATAATATATTTGAGTCTTTGGAAACATGGAACAAAATATTATAATATGTGGGATGATATTCAATGTTCCTAATATTAATCTTATCATTAATATAATTTATAAACATATGGTAAATAAAACCATTTTTAATAACATGGGAAAAGAAACATGAAAATGGGTGAGGATAGATTCTCACTGAGGGTAAACATAGGATACAACATTATATGATCACATGAATGAATAATATTAGTATATGGTAGTGTGATCAATAAAATAACTTACTAAGTTAGTCTCCCGCATTTCAAAGATCATAAACATGAGTCAATAATATGAAATATATTAATTTCTATATACATATCCCAGATGTTTGTTAAATATTCATAAATAAATCATGAACAAGAATTCCATTTCACAAAAGTGGCTAACCATAAAAAATAGATTACCATTTCATATTTCATTTTAACTAACAGGACTATCAATATAGTTGATCATGACATATCACCTATTTCATTTTATAGATAAGGATAAACCTCTTTCACATAGTAGATCAATACACAATTATTTTCTAATGTGGATCCGGACACACATGTTTCCCATAGTGGATCAAGATACACAACTTTAACATTTTTGAACAATCACATAATCATGGTTCCAATTTTATACTCATATGATATAAATCGTACCCATTGAATTTTTAAAAAATTATATCCCACATATGTAATAAATAAAAAAATATTTATTTTCTCCACAAAATCATAAAACATTCAGCATATCATAATATAATAAACCATTTTATGAAAAAAAATTCAATAACATTTTATCAATTCACTATTACATAACCCATAAAAAATAAGTTATTTTCTTAAAAACATTATCCACAAACAATTAACCATATAGAAAAATATTAATAATGGTTTCATTAAATATTTTCATCAGTAGTGAATGTGTAACATTAGGGAATGCCATCTTATATGAGGAATAATTTTTAAGGGACAATTAGAAATTTAATTATGAAAATATCCCATCAGCTTTGGAGAATACATTTTAAAACACAAAAAATTTTGAAAATTTTTTCACTGAGAATAACCTTGAAAACAAATAATTGAATACATAAAAATATTTTAAAACATTTCACTTGGAACAATTTCTTTTTATTATGAAACAAGACTTTAAATCATAAATATTTTTAAAAAGAATCTTATTTAAAATTACACATAAAAATTTTAATGTATTCTTCAATAAAAATAATATACATGAGGATGTGGGGGATAAATGACGATGTGAATATAAAAATAATAATTTCCTTTAACATTTTTATTAAAATTTAAACATTAATAATTTTAAAAATGATATGAATATTTATTTAAAAACATTTTTGTAAAAATTAAATCATAGGTATAAATTAATTATTAAAATCATAGGATAATAATATGGACATTTCATGAACAATTTATTTGAATTCAATATATTGAAAGAAACCCACTTATTCTGGAAGAGAAAAATAGTGATACATTTTTTCAAAACACAATATAAATTACATTCAATACCATAGAGTGGAAAAATAGTAAAATTTCTTGACAAAATTAGGAATGGATATAGGGGAATAAAATTTATTAGTTTCATGTGAGATGAACTGTATAGTTTTATCATTGGAATCATTATCATAAACAATCATAACTAACTTTTAGAATTTAATATAAAATAATTACCATATTGGTAATAATGAATCATAATCAAATGAAGTAGTGGCATAAAATTGAAATAAAAATATCATTAGGATAAATATTTTTAAGATATATTTTTTAAAAGGGGATTAATAAATAACCTGTGAAAGTATATAGGATCAGAACATAACATAAATCTAAAAAAAGAAAAATAGAGGTTACAATTCATTACTAGTTTGGAAACATTTGAAGCGTAACCCAATATAAAGAAAAAAATAAAATGAAACATTTAATATCACCAATGTATGGATGATTCTCATAAAACCTGTTATATGGGTTGTACATACACCACACAACTGAAATCGGCATTGAATTAGAATTTGTATCCAAGAAATTAATGAGAGACTAGAAATCCAACAAATTAAATATTGAATTATTTTTTGAACAAAAAAACATCACATATATTAAATATAAGTTAAATATATATCCATTAATGAAAAATATTTATACTTAACCTATAATATATTATTTCCTTATATACTTTTATTATTATTTTGGTAAAAAAAACCATGTTAAATTTTTGTTCCCAGTACAAACTACTTTGTTTTTCGTATATAGTTTGATATTTGTTTTTGATCCTCCAAAAATGAAAATTTATTAATCATATATATAATTTTATATATGATAAAAATATATTATAAATTCAATATAAATATTTATAGTTGTTTATAAAATATTTGGATAGAAAAAGAAATACATTGTTTATAGAGATGGTAGGACATACATACGCATGAACAATGAATCCTTTTTCTCATGAGATATAAATAAATAAAGGAAAATTATATATTATCATTATATAATCATATTTATGACATAATAATAATGTATATTTATTAAAAACATCCATAATAAATTTCGCATAAATATTGAATGAATCACATCACTTCGCAAGGTGATATTCCACCGTACTCACCAGTGACATTATCATATTCTAATAAAATGGAAATAATGAACTAATAAATCTAATAATATTTAAATAAGTATAATAACATCATTAATATAGTATATAAATAATAAATCCATCATTATTCCCAACTGTGTGAGGTTATAATGGAAGAAAAGACATCAGCCTGTATAACGACCCGTATCTTGACGTACATGGACATTACATTACTTTTGCGGAATACTTAGTACATAACAAAAACACACACACAAGGACCGTAATAGTTTAGTGTCTTTGGAAACTCTGAATATAATCTTCTAATCGTGGTGAAAGATCTTCAAAATATCCCATAAAGATCTTCCTTTTTTTTACCTAAATCCTTTCTTTATATCCTGGGGAAAAGAAAACATAAAAGGGTGAGCTCAAATGCTCAGAAAGGGTAAACAAAAGAAATATCAATCACATCATATACATAAGCACATAACTTTTGGAAATCTTAACCTGCAAAAGAGATCATAATTTCATAACATGGGGTAAATCATGGCAGTGAAATGTAATCACAATTACATAAAACATGAAACTTTGTGGCATTCACACATAATCATAGAGAATCATTTCTTGTTAGTCAAGACTCATTGCGAAGACTATCTTAGTGGACAAAGTCCCTTTCTGAATCGAGTAACCCTCGTTTCAGTCCTGTTTCACTGAACCGGTATAACCTACCATTCCAGCCATGTCTATCTCATGAGATATAAAATCATTACCCAATGCATTGGAGGGAGATATAGGTCACACCCATCTCATAATGATACCATTCTTATGTGTGCCACAAAATCATAAACCATACATCATAGCATAACCCATGTAATAAAAATGGGATTCTTAAACAACATGACATCATAAAACCATTCATATAAGATAAAGGAATTCATAAACATAATTCCATCACAACATAGTCAAATCAATGTAAGAATATGGATAGAAACATAACCCTTTATTATCTTAGATGGAAAATAATTTTGATAAAACACTTGAAATGAATTCTTGAGGAAAATATCCTTTCTTCTTCAAAATCAATTCCTTTTCACAAAACATCATGCAATTTTAAAAGAAATATATTTTATTGAAAATAGTCATGAAATATTTTGGAGGAAGGTTCATGAAAATAAGGCTTTATAAAACCGTAAAAATCCGTTCGTGCCTTATAAGTTAAAAAAAGCATTCTTCTCGTACTTTTGTCAGAAAAGTCAAAAAAGTACCTCGTACGAAAAACAACAAAGGATTCCTTTCATATATTTTACTAAAAACTCACCGAAGGGTAAAATTGGATTTAAACAATTGTAGGTGGATGGAAATAATATTACATAATGAGGAAATATGGATGTGGATGATAAAATACACCCCAGTAAATACTAAAGTATAAACAATCTCGGATAAAAATGAGATTGTGATATTTCCCTTACCTTAGGTCCGATTTTCTTCATATGTGTCTGAACCTCCTTCATAATGATTTAAATAATGTAATTGACTTATTAAAGAATCATTTTAATTGTTATTATATCATATATGGTTCACTTATGACATTATATTACCCGTTCTTTTGTAAATTCCATGTTAAAGAAGCATTTTGGGTAAAATCGTCTCATTTGTCGTTCGTGTTTTTAGCTTGTAATTATTCATATGATTACTCAGATCATGATTACTTAATTCCAGAATATAGAAAATGATTTATATATATATATATTCAGAATATAAATATATAATAAATTAGTAAATGGAAAGAAATACACCGTTCATGGAGACGGTAGTCCGTACGTACGCATGAACGCTGTTTTCGTTTCCTTATTGAATTGAATGGAATTAAGTAGATGACATATAAATATAAATAATTCAAGTATCATCATTAGGTCATATATTTCATTAGTACTTATTATATATACTTTATAATCATTCATGAATGGTTAATCATTGAGAATGAATCTCATCGCGTCGTGGAGACGGTATTCCGTACGTACGCACGAGCGATGATATCATTCCCATGGGCGTGGAATTGTGTTGAAGTTTATGTATACTATTTCAGTATCAATATCACTTTATAATAATCATATATAGTTACTCATTAAACCATTATACCCATCCAATTAAGGTGGTGGCGGAAAATAGATTACACCACGGCGTGGAGACGATATTCCGTACGTACGCACGCGCGGTGATTTCATTTTTCCGTAGGATGGATAAAGGTGAATTAGGGTTGTTTCATATTTATAATAACATATCAGTATTTAAGTAATACTGATGTTATTACTTTATCATGAAACAACTAATGAATAAGAAGTTGAAGAAGAACGAAATTGAAAAGATCGGTAATGGATATTACCTCTTCTTTTGGAACGCCTCTTTGAATCCTCCACTTAAGGAACTAAGATTGGTCTTTGGAGAAGACCACGACCTCTAGGATTATTCTAGGGAAGTGGAGAGGATAAAATGGCAGGGGTTGGCCGAGCTTAAGTGCTCAAATTGGTGTGAGGAGGAGGGGGAGGATGTGTCCTTTTATAAGGGAGGAGAGGGGCACCTTAGGAATATCTCAAAATATTATTTTATATTAAAGTCAAAATCGGTTTATAATGGTTCCAAAGGGTCTTATTTCGAATATAAAGTGGGGATGGGTCGAAATCCTATCAACCAATAAAATTTAGACAAGTTTAGGGTATTATTTTAACCTTATCAATTAGATTTAACTCTAAGTTAAATAATTTAACTTTTACCGTGTCTTTTTGTTTTCTTTCACTATATGGTTAATACACTTACTATAACATGCCAAACGAACCCCAAATTGTTTATTATTAATATATATATCCTTATCTAAGTTATTTGGCCGAACCTTAGATTTTTAGGAATAAAATAACAATTAATAATATAATATTTGATTTAAAAACTATTTTGTGTCAATTTTGACACTATTTGATATATGATTTTTGTGAAAGTCATATCAGAATTATATGTTCGATACAAGTTGATTAAATCAACACTAATATATCATAGTAACCTAGAAAATTAGTGGAATTCATAAAAAGTCTTAAATTACATTTATTTTGGTATTTATATTATCAATTATGTCAATATTTCATTAATAAGATAATTACTGCATCATCTTTGTGTCATAAATAAATTAAATTATTTGATGTCTAAAAATTACAAATAAAATACCATCATGTAGGAAATCGTTTTGTCTTTCTAATGAATATTTAAAATCGAATGTATCTTATGTATAACCCCATATTAAAAATTATTTACTTATTAAACTTTAAATTTAACTATTTTAACCCTTCTTTAAATAAATTAATAATAAATGTCCTAATCTAATCCAAGTGGGCCTAAATGGTCATATTTTATTCCTAAGTTTGTTTTTGGTCGAATTAAACTTGTCCAATAGAATTAGGACATGTGTTAGGGTAATATTAATATCATATTTACCCTTAGTTAACCTATTTACTATTAACCGCGGTAAAAAAAGGTAAAAAGTTACTATTCACCAAAAAATTATTTTCATCTCATTGAACCACATTTTAGTCCTTGATATTATCCGTGTCTCTCGGATTTTCGAAATTCCATTCACAGAAGCGGTAAAATTATGTTTTATGCAAACTTCAGTTTTTTAACCTACCTCTTAGTGGTTTCACTATTCATCAAAAATTGAAAGTTTCCAGAAAAATACCAAAATTTCACCCTAGGCTAATTTTGATATTCTGAGTCCAAAAATGAAGTCCATTTCGAAAAATAAAATTTATAAAATTTCAAAAAGTGGTTATTACTATTCATAATGGCTAGTTTTAATAGCATATTGTTGTTTAGTGAAACTCGGTATTGCATACGACGCAAGCTATCGAGGAAGGTCGTGATTGCGTGTAAAGAAAGCCAAGCAAGTGTTGTGTAGAAAAAGATTCCTTTGATGATTTATATAACATAAATGTCTCGGGTGTTACATTCTACCCCCCTTAAAAAAAATTTCGCCCTCGAAATTCGTCACTTTGTTACAAACAGATGAGGATACTTCTCCCTCATCATATCCTCGAGCTCCCATGTAGCTTCTTCAAGTTGGTGGTTCCTCCATAAAACCTTCACTAAGCGAGTGGTCTTGTTTCGTAGGACTTTTTCGCTACGATCCAGAATCTCTATCGGTTGTTCTTCATAAGAAAGATCTTGCTCCAGCGGTACAACTTCTGAGCTGAGTACATGTGAAGGATCTGGTATGTACTTTCTCAGGAGAGATACATGGAACACATCGTGAACTTGAGAGAGATTCGGTGGAAGCACCAATCGGTAAGCTACCTTCCCAACACGATCCAGTATTTCGAAAGGACCGATATATCTAGGGCTCAACTTCCCCTTCTTTCCAAATCTCATAACCCTCTTCCAGGGAGATATTCGTAAGAACACTTTATCGCCCACTTCAAACTATAGGTCTTTTCTTCGGTTGTCGGCATAACTTTTCTGTCGACTCTGAGCTGCTCTTATGTGTTGTTGAATAGATCTGACCTTTTCTGCCATTTCATCAACGAGATCAGGTCCTAATAGCTTTCTTTCCCCAACTTCATCCCAGCAAGTTGGAGTCCTGCATTTCTTTCCATAGAGAGCTTCATAAGGAGCCATCTAAATACTGGAGTGAAAGCTATTATTATAAGAAAATTCCACCAAAGGTAGGTGTTGATCCCAACCTCCTTTGAAATCCATAGGGCAAGCTCTCAACATATCTTCTAGGGTTTGAATTGTTCTCTCAGACTGACCGTCTGTCTGGGGATGATAAGCAGTGCTGAAACTCAACTCTGTATCCAGAGTATGCTGAAGACTTCGCCAGAACTTCGAGGTAAATCTCGGATCTCGATCAGATATAATAGAAAGTGGTACTCCATGCAATATTACCACTTCCTTTACATATATCCTGGCAAGCTGATCTAGAGATAAATCCTCTCTAATAGCAATGAAGTGTGCAGAATTTGTAAGACGATCAACTATGACCCAGATAGCATTATTGCCTTTGGATGTTTTAGGAAGTCCTGTGACAAAGTCCATAGTGATGTTTTCCCATTTCCATTCGGGTATGGGTAATGGTTGTAACATCCCCTTAGACTTCTGTCTCTCAGCTTTAACTTGTTGACAAACCAAGCATCGAGAGACATATTCAGCAACATCTCTTTTCATGCCATCCCACCAGAAGTACTCTTTCAGGTCCCTATACATCTTCGTGCTTCCAGGATGAATAGAGAATGATGAACTATGAGCCTCATCCAGCAGCTCATTCTTTAATTCGGGGATGGGAGGAACGCAAACCCGATTCCTAAACTTTATTATCCCATCACAATCAAGGTTGAATTCAGGAAAATTTCTCACCTTCTTTTGTAACTCGACATCTTCTTTCTGTGCCTCTTTAATCTTCACATGTATAGATGGTTGAACATTCATTTGAGAAAGATAAGATTTTTCCCCTTCCATTATAATTCCAAGATCCATCCTTTGTAAATCCATAAATATTGGATCTTTTGTGATCCTCATCATGGATAAACTAGCATGGTCTTGTCGACTTAATGCATCTGCCACCTTGTTTGCTTTCCCAGGGTGGTAATGGATTGAGCAGTCATAATCCTTAATCAGCTCCAACCATCTTCTTTGACGCATATTCAGCTCCTTTTGTGTGAAAATATACTTTAAACTTTTATGATCAGTATAAATATCACACCTTTCACCATAAAGGTAATGCCTCCAAATCTTTAATGCAATGATTACCGCAGCCAACTCCAAATCATGTGTTGGGTAATTTTGCTCATGGATTTTCAACTGTCGTGACGCATAAGCTATCACCATATCATTTTGCATAAGAACACACCCCAATCCCTTCTTGGATGCATCACTGTAGATCACAAACCTTTCTCCACAACAAGGCAGTGTGAGCACAGGTGCACTGGATAACCTTCTTTTCAACTCCTTGAAATTCTCTTCACATTCCTCTGTCCAGACAAACTTAACTCCTTTCTGAGTCAACTTGGTGATTGGATTAGATAATCGTGAAAAATATTTTACAAAACGTCGATAATATCCAGCCAAACCAAGAAAACTTCGGATCTCAGTTACTGTTGTTGGTCTTGACCATCTTTCGATAACCTCTGTTTTTGCTGGATCCACAGATATCCCCTCTTTTGAGATTATGTGACCCAAAAATGATACTTTTTGAAGCCAAAATTCACACTTGGTAAATTTGGCATAAAGCTTCTCCTTTCTCAGGGTCTTCAATATAATTCTCAAGTGATCTTCATGCTCTTCCTTGCTCTTTGAATAGACAAGAATATCGTCTATAAAGACTACCACAAATTGATCAAGATAGTATCTAAAGACTCTATTCATTAGATCCATGAAGATAGCAGGGGCATTAGTAAGACCAAATGGCATCACTATAATTTCATAGTGTCCATATCTTGTACGGAAAGCCGTCTTTGGTATATCCTCCCTTTTGACCCTTAATTGATGATACCCTGAACGGAGATCAATCTTGGAAAAGTATTGAGCTCCGCGTAGTTGGTCAAATAAGTCATCAATGCGTGGGAGAGGATATTTGTTCTTGATAGTGATCTTGTTAAGTTCTCGATAATCAATGCAGAGTCTCATTGATCCATCTTTCTTCTTTACAAATAGAATAGGTGCTCCCCAAGGTGACGCACTAGGGCGTATGAATCCCTTATCAAGATTCTCTTGGAGTTGCTTCTTCAATTCCTGCAACTCAATTGGGGCCATTCTATAAGGTGTCTTTGATATAGGCAAAGCACCCGGTACGAGTTCTATTGAAAACTCAACTTCACGATTTGGTGGAAGACCCGGTAATTCATCCGGAAAGACATCATAAAACTCCCTTACAATGGGAATATTCTTAATCGTGAGTTTCTCACCAACCATTTGAGATAAATAACCTTCATTTAGTGGAATCAAGACCCATAAGATGGAAGAAATTTCCACTGGAAGGTTATATTCATCCTTGCATCGATAGACGATCGTAGATTGATCTGGAATATGAAATGTGACTTCCCTTCTTTGGCAATCGATATGAGCTCCATGTAGAGAAAGCCAATCCATGCCAAGAATCACATCAAATTCCACTAAAGGAAGGATCACAAGATTTGCAGGAAGCACTTTCCCACAAACTTCGATCGGAGAAGAATTATAAACTTTTGATGTGATTGATGTGCCATTAGGTGTTGTCACAGCTAACTCAACATCTAATTGTTGAGGTAATACGGTGATACCCTTAGAAAAGTCTTCAGAAATAAAAGAGTGGGTGGATCCAGAATCAAATAAATCATTTGCTACTTTAGAGTGGATGGTAAGTGTACCTTTCACCACATCGTTATCGTACTCCACATCGCTGATAGAAATTGCATGTGACTTTCCTTTGTCTTTAGCCTTAAGAGTTTGTTGACGTCGACCATCATCATCAACCCTTGGATTTGGGCATTGATTGGAATAATGCCCCATCTCCTTGAACTTGAAACATTGAAGTGTAGTAGGTTCATTCTGTGTATCCCTTCCTTTGTTTGCGTCATTAGACATCTTCTTCCCATTATCACGGCATTCAAATGCCCGATGACCTTCTTTTCCACATTTAAAACATTTACTTGTCCCTTTAAGACAACTCCCTCCATGTTTCTTTCCACACTTTGAGCATAAGGAAAAGCTCATCTTCTTTTCTGGGTGCTCTTTAGATTTTTCTTTGAATTCCATCTTCCTCTTCTTATCAAACCCATGTGACTGATGGGTTACTCCAATCTCCATCTCGACATTGAGAGCACATCGAACGATTTCCTCGTAGCTATTGAAGTCCCTTATGGCTAACGCCCTTCGAAGACTTGGTTTTAAGCCACTAAAGAATCGATCGATCTTACTCTCAGGTTGGATAATAATACCAGAAGCGTACCTTGCCAGTCTTGTAAAATTTGCTTCATAGGTACCAACAGATTCATCATCCCTTTGCTTCAGTTCAAGAAACTCTTTCTCCATCTTTGTTCGGAGAATACGAGGGAAGTACTTATTGAAAAATAAGTTCTTGAACTCGTCCCATTCCATAGACTCAATTTCATCCCTTTGCCTCGTATTCTTAACAAGATTCCACCATTGATCAGCATCTCCTTCCAAACGATACACTACTGGGATGACTTTATCATGTTCAGAACATTGAAGAACTGAAAATATCTTTTCAGTAGTACTAATCCATTGTTCAGCAACTAATGGATCAGTAGACCCGCTGAAAGAAGGTGGACGCTGCCTCATGAAGGATTCAACAGAATGTTGCTCCCTCCTTTGCTCGTTTGGAAATCCTGCATGATTCATAGCT
Organism: Viscum album; assembly: GCA_963277665.1. Lineage (NCBI taxonomy): Eukaryota > Viridiplantae > Streptophyta > Magnoliopsida > Santalales > Viscaceae > Viscum > Viscum album. Next base: position 2,095,984,679 of record OY728152.1, read on the forward strand.
TGAGAAAGTTGTGTGAGCATGGCTACAAGATTTTTCATTCCAGCTCCCATATCGTTTGGTTGCTCAGGGGGACAATCATTGCATTGCCCATCGCATTCCGCATTAACACGGTTCCTTCGGGTTCCAGCCATTGACTAAAACCAAGAAGAATAGTGTGAGCAACACTAATTATAATAGGAAACCACATAATTCAAGAATAAAATTTTCATGCTTATGGCCTTATCCTAGGTTATTCAAGGCCATTTCTAAAACACTAAGATTGTGTACTATGCTTAGACTTATCCTTAGGGTTCTTACTAAGGCTTTCACATCCTAGTTTCCAAAGGTTGACTAAACCTTTCCTCTGATACCAATTATAACGACCCGTATCTTGACGTACATGGACATTACATTACTTTTGCGGAATACTTAGTACATAACAAAAACACACACACAAGGACCGTAATAGTTTAGTGTCTTTGGAAACTCGGAATATAATCTTCTAATCGTGGTGAAAGATCTTCAAAATCTCCCATAAAGATCTTCCTTTTTTTACCTAAAACCTTTCTTTATATCCTGGGGAAAAGAAAACATAAAAGGGTGAGCTCAAATGCTCAGTAAGGGTAAACAAAAGAAATATCAATCACATCATATACATAAGCACATAACTTTTGGAAATCTTAACCTGCAAAAGAGATCATAATTTCATAACATGGGGTAAATCATGGCAGTGAAATGTAATCACAATAACATAAAACATGAAACTTTGTGGCATTCACACATAATCATAGAGAATCATTTCTTGTTAGTCAAGACTCATTGCCAAGACTATCTTAGTGGACAAAGTCCCTTTCTGAATCGAGTAACCCTCGTTTAAGTCCTGTTTCACTGAACCGGTATAACCTACCATTCCATCCATGTCTATCTCATGAGATATAAAATCATTACCCAATGCATTGGAGGGAGATATAGGTCCCACCCATCTCATAATGATACCATTCTTATGTGTGCCACAAAATCATAAACCATACATCATAGCATAACCCATGTAATAAAAATGGGATTCTTAAACAACATGACATAATAAAACCATTCATATAAGATAAAGGAATTCATAAACATAATTCCATCACAACATAGTCAAATCAATGTAAGAATATGGATAGAAACATAACCCTTTATTATCTTAGATGGAAAATAATTTTGATAAAACACTTGAAATGAATTCTTGAGGAAAATATCCTTTCTTCTTCAAAATCAATTCCTTTTCACAAAACATCATGCAATTTTAAAATAAAGAGATTTTATTGAAAATAGTCATGAAATATTTTGGAGGAAGGTTCATGAAAATAAGGCTTTATAAAACCGTAAAAATCCGTTCGTGCCGTATAAGTTAAAAAAAACATTCTTCTCGTACTTTTGTCAGAAAAGTCAAAAAAGTACCTCGTACGAAAAACAACAAAAGATTCCTTTCATATATTTTACTAAAAACTCACCGAAGGGTAAAATTGGATTTAAAAAATTGTAGGTGGATGGAAATAATATTACATATTGAGGAAATATGGATGTGGATGATAAAATACACCCCAGTAAATACTAAAGTATAAACAATCTCGTATAAAAATGAGACTGTGATATTTCCCTTACCTTAGGTCCGATTTTCTTCGTATGTGTCCGAACCTCCTGTATAATGATTTAAATAATGTCATTGACTTATTACAGAATCATATTCATTGTTATTATATCATATATGGTTCACTTATGACATTATATTACCCGTTCTTTTGTAAATTCCATGTTAAAGAAGCATTTTGGGTAAAATCGTCTCATTTGTCGTTCGTGTTTTTAGCTTGTAATTATTCATATGATTACTTAGATCATGATTACATAATTCCAGAATATAAAAAATGATTTATATATATATATTCAGAATATAAATATATAATAAATTAGTAAATGGAAAGAAATACACCGTTCATGGAGACGGTAGTCCGTACGTACGCATGAACGCTGTTTTCGTTTCCTTATTGAATTGAATGGAATTAAGTAGATGACATATAAATATAAATAATTCAAGTATCATCATTAGGTCATATATTTCCTTAGTACTTATTATATATACTTTATAATCATTCATGAATGGTTAATCATTGAGAATGAATCTCATCGCGTCGTGGAGACGGTATTTCGTACGTACGCACGAGCGATGATATCGTTGCCATGGGCGTGGAATTGTGTTGAAGTTTATGTATACTATTTCAGTATCAATATCACATTATAATAATCATATATAGTTACTCATTAAACCATTATACCCATCCAATTAAGGTGGTGGCGGAAAATAGATTACACCACGGCGTGGAGACGGTATTCCGTACGTACGCACGCGCGGTGATTTCATTTTTCCGTAGGATGGATAGAAGGTGAATTAGGGTTGTTTCATATTTATAATAACATATCAGTATTTAAGTAATACTGATGTTATTACTTTATCATGAAACAACTAATGAATAAGAAGTTGAAGAAGGAAGAAATTGAAAAGATCGGTAATGGATATTACCTCTTCTTTTGGAACGCCTCTTTGAATCCTCCACTTAAGGAACTAAGATTGGTCTTTGGAGAAGACCAGGACCTCTAGGATTATTCTAGGGAAGTGGAGAGGAGAAAAGGGCAGGGGTTGGCCGAGATTAAGTGCTCAAATTGGTGTTAGGAGGAGGGGGAGGATGTGTCCTTTTATAAGGGAGGAGAGGGGCACCTTAGGAATATCTCAAAATATTATTTTATATTAAAGTCAAAATCGGTTTATAATGGTTCCAAAGGGTCTTATTTCGAATATAAAGTGGGGATGGGTAAAAATAATATCAACCAATAAGATTTAGACAAGTTTAGGGTATTATGTTAACCTTATCAATTAGATTTAACTCTAAGTTAAATAATTTAACTTTTACCGTGTCTTTTTGTTTTCTTTCACTATATGGTTAATACACTTACTATAAAATGACAAACAAACCCCAAATTGTTTATTATTAATATATATATCCTTATATATGTTATTTGGCCGAACCTTATATTTTTAGGAATAAAATAACAATTAATAATATAATATTTGATTTAAAAACTATTTTATGTCAATTTTGACACTATTTGATATATGATTTTTGTGAAAGTAATATCAGAATTATATGTTCGAACCAAGTTGATTAAATAAACACTAATATATCATAGTAACCTAGAAAATTAGTGTAATTCATAAAAAGTCTTAAATTACATTTATTTTGGTATTTATATTATCAATTATGTCAATATTTCATTAATAAGATAATTACTGCATCATCTTTGTGTCATAAATAAATTAAATTATTTGATGTCTAAAAATTACAAATAAAATACCATCATGTAGGAAATCCTTTTATCTTTCTAATGAATATTTACAATCGAATTTATCTTATGTATAACCCCATATTAAAAATGATTTACTTATTAAACTTTAAATTTAACTATTTTAAGCCTTCTTTAAATAAATTAATAATAAATGTCCTAATCTACTCCAAGTGGGCCTAAATGGTCATATTTTATTCCTAAGTTTGTTTTTGGTCGAATTACACTTGTACAATAGAATTAGGACATGTGTTAGGGTAATATTAATATCATATTTACCCTTAGTTACCCTATTTACTATTAACCGCGGTAAAAAAAGGTAAAAAGTTACTATTCACCAAAAAATTATTTTCATCTCATTGAACCACATTTTAGTCCTTGATATTAACCGTGTCTCTCGGATTTTCGAAATTCCATTCACAGAAGCGGTAAAATTATGTTTTATGAAAAATTCAGTTTTTTAACCTACCACTTAGTGGTTTCACTATTCATCAAAAATTGAAAGTTTCCAGAAAAATACCAAAATTTCACCCTAGGCTAATTTCGATATTCTGAGTCCAAAAATGAAGTCCATTTTGAAAAATAAAATTTATAAAATTTCAAAAAGTGGTTATTACTATTCATAACGGCTAGTTTTAATAGCATATTGTTGTTTAGTGAAACTCGGTATTGCGTACGACGCAAGCTATGGAGGAAGGTCGCGATTGCATGTAAAGAAAGCCAAGCAAGTGTTGTGTAGAAAAAGATTCCTTTGATGATTTATATAACATAAAAGTCTCGGGTGTTACAGCCTGCGAGATGATAGTCTACCGTAATAACAAATGATGAATTTATAATCCATTTCCTGGAAGTGTATATGTTTTTTATCCATTATATTAAAATAAAAATATATTATTATTTTGAAAATATTTATGTTATAATATTGGATGAGTATTAAAATAATTCATGGTGTTAAAGTAAAAAATAAATAAAAAATACTCTTTTATGAATGCTATATATACTTAGATAATCTCTATATGATTGAAGTAAAAGCCTTACTATGATGGAATATTGATATAAAAAGATATCCATGATTATTTTATGTAATTTGGCATGTTATTTGTGATGTACTTGTATGATCTAATATTGTATGAATATGTGAATGAGAGATGAGAGTGGGTGGACATTTACAAGAGGGTATGATGACACAGTTGGTAATTTTTCAAAAAATATTTAATGCTACCAAATATTCTATATGATAGAACATAAAAAATGAGACCACAAAAATCCATATAGGTTTACTGGTAGAAATATTTATAGAAAGGTGTTTTTTAAAATTTCATAGTTCACATGTGCCATTATCCTTTTACATTAACCCCTTGGTATCCCTAGTTTGTACCTTAAACATGGTATTCAGTTTTTTACATCATTCCCAATTCCTATTTGTCAAAAATTAATTATACATTTTAGTATAATATAAAATATTATGACTCCCAATAAGGGATATATTTTCTGAAATTCTATTTAGAGAAGTCGAAAGTTTTTGTTACATTTATCTTGATGATGTGAGGAGAAAGTGTGTTTTTATAGAAGAAATGTTCAAGATTTTACTAAAAATTATATGAAATATTAATATGAAATTAAATCTAATGGCCTAAATTTGATTAATTTATATATATTTTTTCTTATTAAAATTTAAAATTGAATCAAATTGTAATTTTAAAATTTGAAATAAAATAATTTAAAAAATAATTTTTAATTAATATAAGAAAATATTCAATATTTATAAAAAATCTACCAATTCCCAACAAACCAAAAAATTACATGAATTTTATTATAATATTCTAATTTCAAAAATTTTGATAATTTTTTAAAATAATTTTTTTAAAATTGGAAAAATTTATTTTAATAATGGTACAGAAATGAATAAAAATCATTTTTTAGAAAAGACAGTTTAACAGTAAAATTTCATATTTAATATTTTTTGTCTGGAAAATACATAAGATAAATAGTAAAAATATGAATGATGATATATTATATAAATTAAAATTAAATAGTGTCATAAAGTTTGAAAATTTAATATATTTATGTGAAACATATTTAGCTTTATTAATATAATTATTTTTAAGAAATGATTTAATATATTTTCACGATGATTTATTTTATTTTATAATTAATTAGTCATATAATAATTTATTATATATACATGTGTAAAACATAAATTTTAATAATTTAGTTATTCCTGTTCATATGAGATATTCCAATTGCTATGTGATAGATATCATATAAAATAAAAACATCATAATAGTATGTCACATTTCATTTATGCTCTGTGTTGCAGGTAACACAACCTAGGCATGGAGTTACATGTAACACAATTGAAACAATGTGTAACATGTAACACAAGATAAACTAATGTTTTATGTATCAAAAATTATCTACATGAATAAATTAAATTTATACATTTATTTAACCATATATTATGGTGTTAAAGAACTATAGAATATCTATAAATATTATGTTTTTTTGAAATGAAATTTTATTTTCTTTTTACATTCCTCATTCATATATTTCTAATTCTCTTATCACGACCCATCCCCCAAGGCCCATTCTGTGGCCACCCCAAGCCTGCCTTTTATAGGCTTGGTGTTGGAGATTAGCACCAGAATGGAGTATCCCTAAAACGGGAAGGAGTTTCCATTAAACCTATACAAACACACCGTCTAAGAACACTTAATGATGAAACCATGAAGTAAAACATCATTATTAAAACTGTGTACTAAAAGTAAATAGGATAGAATACAAGCCCAACTAAAAGATACAACTATAATAGAAAATAGAAAACAACTCCTTGGATCATCCACTAAGTATCTTACCTGAAGGGTAGGTGCATCTCTTCTTCACAGCTCTTGATGTCCACCATCACCATTTTCCACTGCCAGGTCCTAGCTCCCAGAGTCTCAGTTAAGGCTACCCATTGTCATTACATGACATAATAAGGTGCGGGTGAAGCCCGTGTTGGGGTGTGTATAACAATACCATGTAGGGACCCCAAGACCCCGTAAGGTCACTTTTAATTCTATAAAGGAAAACCAAAAATCATTATATCAATAACAAAGAACCAAAAAAAAAGACTCAAATCAAACTAGGAATAACATAACTAGAAACGTACATATGATTAGTTGTAATGTGGGATCATTATATTCTGTTAAGAGGCTCTTTTGTTAACCCACACAGAGTCAGTAGGTACAAACCCCCACCGACCCACACATGATCAAGAGGTACTAACCCCCACTGACCAACACTAGATCCGACCCGCCCAAGATCGATAGGTACTAACCCCCACAGACTCGCACAGGATATGACCCACACAGGATCGGTATGTGCTAACCCACACAGGATCACTGAGCACTGACCCACCCAGGATCTGAACAACAAAGGATTGGTATGCGCTGACCCACACAAGATCGTTGAGTGATGACCCACATAGGATCTATCCCACACTAGATAGGTATGTGATGATACACACAAGATCTGTAAGTTCTGAATCACATATGATCTGTAGCTTCTAATCCACACAGGTCTTCTAGGTGCTGATCTACACATGATCTCTAAGTACTGGTCCATACAGGATTGCTAATCATTCTTCACATCTCAGCTAGCCACTGGATTCCAATACATAGTATGCTTGATTCTAGGAGGATCCACTCCTTAGTCCATTGGTTTCACTTCAACCAAAAAAATGTTCCATGATGATGTATCTCAATGATCTGTTATGTCATAAGGATTCCAATGCAAACAGATAGCGCATCAATCGGACGCCCATTCTAAGGGTTATACGAACTTTAGTGCTGAGGGCTGGATTGGATTTGGGTATGATCCAACACGGTCGTACTCCAACATTATCCAGAACATATGTGGATAATATCAAGAGGACCATCAAATTCTGAGGATTACAATGCCGAAAATGGTATGTCAAAAAGATATTTGTTTTGTTAGATATGGTCTTTTAAGCATATCTGGGCTGAAGTTGGTCCAGGTCTAGTCCGCCAGGTCGGTCCGACCCGATGACCCCTACCTGGGCCGACGTGACCCAGTTCAGGTCCGCCACAACCCATTTCGGGTCCCCCCAACCCGGTTTGGGTCCACCCAACCCGGTCCGGGTCCAAACTGGCTAGGCCGCAGGCTTTGCCAGCTAGGTCGTGGACCAGCTCGCCTCAGTTGGGTGCAGCCAGCCAGACGGGCGGTGGATCTAATTCCCGAATGGGAAATCCATTTGAGTTTTTTAATTGGTGGTGTTACATGGAATCTTCTCAGCTAGAATCATGTCCCACAGGGTGCTAGTCTTCTACACCATGGCTTCGATGCAGTGACAACATCCAGTGTCCAATGATGGCGACCCACACTATACAAATGCGGCTGATGAGTGCCGATACTTCTTCCACAAGGCTCTGTTCACATTTCGGAGCTCTGTTTCCACTCACGTCTATGCTTATGTGCCCCTCAGGATGCCTCCATCCCTGTTTGACCCTCTGATTCATGTTTCCCTACAATTCAAAATTTTCTAGTGAAGAATGCATTGACAAAACAAGCGGTGGAGGGTTTCAGCCTTTTTTTTGGTCTACGTCGTATTTGACAGCATCATAACAAGAGTTTATCACATAAAAAAATAACATCAATATTTATTATCCCACGTTCAAATATCACGCAACAAACACCCTCAATTTCATGATCAATGAAAATAAAAGGTTGTTTTTGGAATTTAAATAGAACCCCTACCTCGAGAATTATTGGATGTGTCGTAGTTGTGGTAGAATAGAGTCCTCGTTGGATGAAGCTCCCATTGTTCATCAATCCTAGATCATTACCTCCCATGTTTCTAACCTCCATCGGTGGAAGATGTCATGGTACAATTCCAGAGGTTCCTCTCTTGATAACTCCATGCCAGAAACCCCAACATAAGATCCATTTAAAAAGAAGGGGTGTTTGTGTAACACATATAAATAATTAATTAGGTTAATTAATGAGTTTTTTATTAAAAAAACTTTTAATTCCCCATAGTGTAGTTATGAAACTGAAGAGTGAATCCATTAAATGTCTTGACAACCCATTGTTCCCACCACTGCCACTCAACAAAAGGTAATATAATAAAATAACAATCTCATGCTTTTTTATTAATCATCAGAATTTCCAAAAAACTAATGTTTTCTCTAGAACTACTATGGTCAACGTTAATCCTTCCATAAGAGAATCTTGGTGCTACGAGTTCAACAGTGCCCTTGGATTATTAATCCGATCACCAGTTCAAAAGATAGAAAACACCACCCACACATTCACTAAAAGTACAATAAGAAGGATAAAAATAAAATTCTGGGAACACTGTGCCTCGGAATCAAGTGCATTCAATTTATTCAGACTCGTAATAATCACACATAAATTAAAAACATTAAAGAGAATATTCTGTTCTTTACATTCTCCCCACCATAGTGATTTTAATCCAATAAATCTATACCAAACTATGGTAACTATTGGCGTTACCAATCACATATCTAATCCTCCCACTCCAATGTGATCTCTAGAATATTCTCATGCTACAAACGAACTCACACCAGAGGAATCAACCTCCCACGAAATACCCACTCCTATCGATCCTCTATCTCTACTTGAAACATGGAAAATTCTGCCCAATCATTGATGTAAAACTCTCCCTAGTCAATAATGGGTGATGGATCATGCATGTACCTCCTCAGCTGTGACACATGGAAAACATTATGCACTCAGTGCATCTATGGGTGAAGCACTAGAAGTTATGCCACCTAACCTACTCTACTAATGATTTGGAATGGTGTGATGAACCTTTGAGATATCATGCCACCCTAGCCAAACCTCCATAATCCTCACCGGGGTGAGACTCATAGGAAGACATGGTTTCCTCCCTCAAAATGCAAGGGCCTTTGTATTTTTTTAACATACAACTTTTTCCTGCTCTATGGAGTCTTCATACACTCCTGGATGATTTCCACCTTCTCTGTGGTAGATTTTACCAACTTTAGACCCAAAAGTGCTACCTCCCCTAGGTCTGTCCAACAAAGAGGGGATCTAAAATGACACTCATACAGGGCCTCAAAAGGATCCATGCAGATTGTAGACTGATAACATTTTTTGTATGTAAAATCCACCAGTGGTAGGTTGTCCTCCCAACTGTTGCCCAAATCAAGTACACAAGCACAATGAAATCAAGTACACAAGAACAAAGCATGTCCTCGAGTGTTTGTATGTACTACTCCGTTTGACGATTTATATGATGATGAAAGGTGGTGATCATGCATAGCATAGTCCTAAATGCTTCTGGAAATCCCTTAGAAAAACGGGATGCAAATTGTGTGTCGCGATCTGAGACGATCAACAATGACACACTATGAAGCTGTTCAATCTCCTATCCATAGAGGTATCCCAAGATCTCTACTGAAATATGTTCTCTGAAGGATGGGATGTGGACCAACATGGTGAGTCAGTCAACAATCAACCATATGGAATCATGGACCCTGGACATACATGGTTTCCCTATCACAATGTCCATGGAGATACCATCCCACTTTCACTTCGGTACCTCATGTGGTTGTGCAATGAAGGCTTGTACCTAATGCTTGACCTTCACTTACTAACAAGTGAGGCATCTTGATATGAACTCCACCACTGCTTTCTTCATCCATGGCAACCATTACTGACGATGGAGGTCCTGATACATCTTTTCCACTCCATGATGTACTTCCAATGGTGATGTGTGTAACTCCCTCACCACCTACTCTCATTGAGTCTCAGGTACCATTGTGTGTCCTATGGAAAGAATTAAATTCTCCCCACCTTCATAAAATCCATTGAGAGCCAATCCTATAGATGTTTGAGCACATCGGGCCTCTCAGTCAACAACCCCAAGTTGTGCCTCTCTGACTCCTTGAAGGAGTGGGGGAGTAACTATAATATATTAGAGGTATGAGGATTCAACACTATCCACAATGGATAACTAAAACATGGCTAGATTCTATGTAACCTCAGTCGACAACTCTAGACCAGACCTCATGCGGAGTCCATCTGCTACAATATTCCCCTTCCCAGAAGTGTAGAATATCTCAAAGTCATAGTCTTGGATGAACTACATCCATATCGTCTATCTCAAGTTAATGTTATTTTATGAGATGGTATACGTGAGACTCCTTTGATCTGAGAAGTCAGTTAACCCTTCATCCATCAAGTAGTTACACCTCATATTCATCGCAAAGACCACTACTACTGACTATAATTCATGGGTAACATAGTTTTGTTTGTGTTATCTCAACTGTCAGGATCCGTAGGCAATCACTGCTCACTCCTGCATTAGGAAAAAAACTACTCTAGTCCCTAATACGTCGAAGTAGTCTATATACCCAATTCCCACTTCTGGTATACTCAAGATGGGGGCACTCGTCAACCTATGCCTCAGCTTCTGAAAACATAGCTTGAATCTCACCGTCTAAAAAATAGTTTTACCTTATTTGTCAAACTGGAAAAAGGTAATGCAACTATGAAAATTTCGGGTATGAATATATGGTAGTACCCAGCCAATACTTGGAAACCCCACACCTCGGTCACACTCTTGGGTGACTACCAAGAAAGAACTGCCTCTATCTTTGTCAGATCCACTCCAACTCCAGTCACCGAGATAACATACTCTAGGAAGTGGACTACCCATATCCAAAACTAGAACATTGAGAGTTTTATATAAATTTGGTGCTCTTGGAGTGTATCTAGAGATATCTATATTTTCCGAGCATGCTCCTCCTCCAACACTGAATATGTTAAGATGTAATCAATGAAGACCACCATAGTGTGATCAAGGTATGGATGGATGATTCAGTTCATGAGCACCATGAACACTACTGGAGTGTTGGTCACTCTTAATGAAATCCCAAACAACTCATAATGGACATACTGACATATGAAGGATGTCTTTGTTATGTCCGCATACCATACCCTGAGCTGGTGATAGCATGATCTGAGTTATATCTTAAAAAACAATCGAGCTATATTCATTTGGTCGATGAGATCATCAATCCTCAAGATTGGATACTTGTTCATCATGGTCATCTGGATCAGGTGCCGATAGTCCACACAAAGTCTCAGACTCCAATATGCCTTCTCGTCAAACAAAATCGGGGATGACCATGGAGAACCACTAGGCCTTATGAACCCCTTCCCCAACAAGTCCCCCAACTATACCTGCAACTCAGAAAAATCCACGGGATCCATCTGATATGTTGGTGTAGATATCAGTGCTGTCTCAGGGTACATGACAATGTAGATGTCTGCCTCATTATGAGGAGGTAGTCTCTGTACATTATCAGGAAAGACATCAGCATACTGGTCTACCACTACAAGAAAACAATGAATACATACGTCAACTGTTCTGAGGGTAAGGCTAGACAAGTGATGAGTGACTGGCTGCACACTTCTCTGAGTAAGTTTATCCGATGCTTCAAAGGTTCCCTTCTCAACAGTGAAGGAAAAAAAGGTCCCATCCTTGTGGACACACTGCACATTGTTCCAAATACATTTAATATGAGAATGAACATTGGATAGTCATTCCATACCAAATATTAGGTCATAAGGCCTCAACGCAGCTACTTGGAGATTATAGTGGAAGCTCTTTCCTCCTAGAGTGAGATCAAATTGTTTTCACCGGTGTTTAATCATCTAATATTCTTTTATAAGTGTCTCTAATCGTAATGATTGAGCCAACGACTCCATAAGAAATTCAAAGCTCTGAACGAGTGCCATTGAAATAAAATATGGACAGATAGCTATGTCAATAAGAACTATAGGTATAGTAGAATAAACCCAGATCATATCTCTAATCATATATGGAGCGTCGTGGTCGTAGGCCTCTGCCGCCTAAAGTTGAACTCTCCCATATCCACCTGCTTCCAGTGGTCGTGGTGGACTACCTAGGGGTGGTGGTGGTAAAACCTCAAAATATCATCCACCACCTACTTCATGACCTACTTCTCTACCTCGCCTGCTGACATGAGAACCTCCTCACTCGAATCTTGACCACTGCCTCAGTAGTGCCTTAATCACTTGCTGATCATTAGTATGATGGGTCGGGCAGTCGTGAGCCATGTGACTCTGTGTAACATCCCAGGTAGATAAAGAACATGAAATTTTTAATATATATTAATATTTGTGATTTAAATATTAATTATACTTTATAGGAGATTCTATGTTCATTGGCGTACCCAATACACGATAATTGGTTTCTTTGGTATCTTACGTTGCACACTAATAATATAATATTATTATTTTACATGGTAGTTAACTCCTAACACTTATATTGGCGGGAATGAATTGAACTAACTAAAATATTATTACACATGTTTGTTGAATATTTTTACATTTATCCAATAAAATTTAGAGGCTTAAAATAAGTTAAGAATTCAATTTTAAGCATAAATACTATAATATTCACTAAAAGGTCGATTTACCACCTTTTAATGGAGAACCCCCATTAAATCTAGTTTTTGTCACTTTTAAATGTTCAATTTGACAAAATAAAATTCTTCTTTATAATTCGGACACCAAAATTTACTTTGGAAGAAATTTTAGTATTTTTCTGATAATGTTCATTTTTTAATAAATATTGAATAACATTGTATTTTAATACAAAAGTTCCTTTTAATCTAATTTATTTATTTGGTAAGATTATCTTTTTAATTGTTTATAAAGTCTAATTAGAACATATTTTTACCAGTAAATTAAATGTTGTATATTGGATTTAATTTCAATTTGAAATTGTAAATAAACATGTATCAATCTTTTGAAAGTTATAATTTCATAAAAACATGATTTTTGTTTTGATAACGAGAATTAATTTTAAATTAATTTCTTCTCCTATATGCATTGAATATTTAAAAATGGATTCCATATTTGGAATTAGTAGGTCCAAATTGTATAAATATGTAACTTTTATATTTAGAGATTTTAATCATTTACTTTGGTAAATATTTTATTTACCATGATTAAAAGATAAATACAATAAATAATGGTAAAATATAATATTATAAAAATATTAATTTACCCTAACATGTGTCATATTCCTATTTTATAACACATATCCGACAATGGGAATCCATGCATTGAATTTGGGACCCCATGGAGACACATGGGAGTAATAATGACACATTATATTTATTAATTTAAAGTAAAGACAAAAATGACAAAAACAAATATCTTTTAGTAAATATTTATTTACATAGGGTTATATAATTTATCATTTAAAATATAAATATTAATTGGAAAGATAAAAATACTTCCTACATCATGGTATTTTTTAATAATTTTTGGACATCAAATAATGTAAATTATTTATGACACAATAATAAAGCAATATTTACCTCATTAATTAATGATTTAAATAAATAAGATTATAAATATTAAAATAATATCCAAAACCTAACCAATTCTTCATGTATGATTTTATTTCGAATGTTAATCAACTTAAATTCAACTTTAATAATTAGTTTACCTTTTGAAACTGCAGATGACTGTATAATAAAATAATTTTATCAAATGTTCCTAAAGATCCCCTCCTCTCCCTTATTAAAATACCTCACTTCCAACCCATTTCTCACACTTATAAAGAATTTGACTCATAAAAACTCTACTTCAATAAGCTCCCAAGATCCCTATATTCATCCTAGAAGCCTTAACTTAGGAAGAAAACACTTCAAGAAACCCTTTTGGTCAAACCAAAGGGTGTTACCCGATTTAAAGGTAACATCTTCTCTTAAGTTCTTTTGTTTTATTTTACTTTTCCACCACATAAATTTTTTTATTTCTTTATTTTATAATAAAAAATTATCCTAAATATACTATGATGTTAGTTTGAGAAATATTCAAACTAAACATACACACACCTCCATCTAATGGGTGAAAACATATTGTTTCTGTGAATGGAAAACCAATGCCTCACGAAGCGATGATTGTTCAATTATCTTCTACTGCCTCTTATGGTGGCCATTAATATGGAACTGTATTTATATATGAATATATATTGTTTTTTTCATATGATTTTTTAATTTTTATTTACAAACATTCCATTATGCCTTCTAATATGTGTCAACACGATAATTTCATTTGAGGAAGTGCAGACTACCGCCCCCTCAAGGTAATATGATTGGTTCATGATATACATGGAATGTATAAATATGAATTTAATGAAATTATGTAACATATAAATAATATGATATTATACTTGAATTATAATATACCTATTTATCATTATGTTTTCATTCCATTAAATATTAAATAGAAATTAAAGTAGTGTTCATGCGTCTGTACGACTTACCATCTCCATGAACAGTGCATTTCATTTCTTATCTCCAAAATGTTATGAACTATTATAAATATATATATACATATAAACTGGATATATATATGATATATATTATATCTAAATCATTAATATCATTCTGGAGATAATGGAGTTCTTACCACATTGACAAATTGTAATGATAACAAGTTCTTTTTTACCTCAAATTTCGAACATCGACAAAATGCCCGATTTGAACTAAAATAATTAAATAACTTTAGTTGAAAGGTAATAACTGATATAAAAGTTAGAATAAAAATTAAAAAGTTTATTATGAAATTATAAATTAACCTATATTTATTATTCACGATAATCAAGGAACAAATGAGTCAATTTGGACACAAGGTAAGTTATTTCTTATCTCATTTTTTAATTTCGGGAACATTTCCATTGTTCACCACTTATTTATTGCATTTGGTTTATTTTGTACTTCCATTTAATATATAATATATTTTTTTATTAATATTCATTGTATTATGTGATTAATTTTTTATTTTTATGTTTTGGTCATACGACTTGATTGAATCACAACGTGGTAAAGGGTTTTCATGTCACTTTTTATTCTCGTGAGATTCATGCTATATTTTCTAGTATTTCCTTTTGTGTGGTGTATGTACTGCCCATGATTGTATTAATTCTGGAATATACTTTAATTTATTGGTTTTTACATATTCATTTTTATCTCTCTTTCATGGGGTGTATGTTTTGTGAGTTACCAAATCAGTAAGGGAACCATTCACCCTCCTCTTTCCAAAAAGACTTCTTATTGTTATGTCTTTTAATTTACATCTTATTATGATGGGATATGTTCTTATATATACTTATTGATGTAAATGTTATGTCCAAGTGATAATATATTCTTGTATTTCTCATCAACTTATTTTTTGAATTTTAAAGTGACGTTGTTAGGCTGTCAAATTTCTGTAAGAAAACATCTTAACCCAATTTGGATTTTTGGGAAAAACATCTACTTGTTGATTATGTAGTGCTATGAATATGTGTGAATAACCTATGATTATTTTACACTTAATATCCACTTATATTGGGGGTATTTATATTTATCGCACACAATTATAAAATTTTTTATCCTTAATCTAAGGATACCTTCTTTATAATGGATTTCGTCTCAATTTTCATTTCCATTGATACTTCATTGTTGATATGAACCAATTCACTCTTATATGGTGTATATACTATCCTTTGGAATATTATATCATGAATCACTTTATTCTCATGATATTATTATGTTCTGATTAAATGTTATTCCTCAATTATTTATATTCTAGGTTTTTTCATTTTGTTAACAACTCTTTAACTAAAATATCATTTTGAATGTTTTCAAGGTTTATTATTGTAAATATTTAAAATTAATGTTTGTGTTTTAAAAATAGTTTTAAGGATTTATTAATATGGAAATTAATTTTTTTAAATTCATATATATATCAAAATCATCAATGTTGTATGTGAAACTTAGATTCAAAAATCTCTTTATTTAATAATTTAATTTTTTTTGAAGATAGTTTGATAAAATCATTCATTTTTTCAATATTTTGAAATGATATAATATCATTCCATTATGTTTCTGTTAAGGGTTATGAATATGTTAGGGATATTGGGAATTATTTACATATACGGGTGGTTCCATGATAATCCTATGGCGGGTGAGCCCGAAATATCTCTCTAATGAGTTGGTTAACGTGACGGTGGTAAACGTGAATGTTTCTACAAAGAGATTTAGAGAATATACTATGATGGGTATTCCAAATTTTACTCCCTAAGTAGCTGTGATTTCTATAATGTATTATTGATATGGATTCTACAAGTTACATTTATGATTTTTTATTTTTGTGTGTTATTCATAAATCGTTTGTTTTAATTAGGTATGTTATGATTGAAAAGTATAGTTTCATTTTTTTTGTATTTATGGATGGGATAATGTTTTCATTCCTTATTTTATATCCGTTACTGAGATTTTTGGGCTCATCCTGAGTTTTTTAAATTTTTTCCACACGTCTTAAAGATGAATAAGGGACAATGATGGTATCAAGGAAAGGTCATGTTATCTAAAACATGGAACTATACAAGAATCATTTTTGTCAAGAGTTTTTATTTTATAAATAAAATGGATATTGAGTAAAATTGCCTACATGTAAGGTTCATGTTTTTATACAAATGTTATGACCTAATTCTCTAAAACTATACACTTGAAAAGATCCTCAATGTGAATTATCCATTTAATTCCATATTATGAAATGTAGAAGGACATATCATTATAGTTGGTATCAGAGTTAGGTTTAGATAACATTAGAGTTTAGGGTGTTATTTAATCATATGTGACATAACGATAATGTTTATAATATTTGAAAGAGTCAATGTTATTTTAGACAAATTGAATGAGTGTTAGATAACATGCCTAATTATATCTGAGTGTTTACCCTCTTTATAAGATTATATATGACTATTTTATGGATAAACTAACATTGACTATTTTGGTTTTAGTAAATGGTTGGATCCAGCAGAAACCAACATAACAATAGATGTCAATGAAATTGTAGTAGTTTTCATACTAATATTCTGAATGAAATGGTAGCTGAAATGGGAACTCTTGTGGTTAAAATATTTTATGGTTATTTTGGAAGAATTTATCTCATTTTGGGGAATGTTATAATATTATATGGTTTTAGAAAAAGGACAACCTATAAGGAGGGTGACAACCCGTCACGTCTTCCATGGCTACGGGAATTGAACCCAAAACTGAAGGGCGACAAGGGAGTATCACTTACCCCTGGACTATATGAAGTCCCTGGTTGTATAAATAATTATTTATGTTAAATGATTTTACATATGAAGAATAATTTGTTCTTATATTTTTCCAATGGATATCCTTATTATAGAAATTATTTGGTAATTAAGTGATAAAGGTTATTTTGGAAGACATTCTCTTTTTTGGGGAACAATATTTACCTAAATATGTGGAATATTATGGGATTTAAATTTTGGAGTAATGGATGAAATATTATTTTTGGTTGAATTTTTGATTTATTTTGGAAATATGGATATTTGAGTTATTTATAGAAATGACTAACCAATCCTAGAGAATATGTGATTAGGTTAATTACACTTCAGTATGGGACTTTTAGAGTAGTCAATGATATTTGGAGGTAAATTTTAAGATTTAATGTGGAAGACTATGGAATTAAATCATTCTGTATTTTGGGTTTGAATATTAGTGTGCATTATTTTGTATAATTTTAAGGAAATTATGTATTGAATGGTCTTTCTTGAACATTGGGTACTTTTTGTTTAATTTTGGAGATTAAGAGTAGTATTTTTATATAAAGGATTATCATTTTTAGGTATTTTCTAATCTCACACTAACCATTTTTGTTTTAGTTGATGTCTAAATCCATTGGAAATAAATAGTTAATATTTTGTGGGTTATGTGAAACTATAAAAGATTATTATAGCGATTTTAATGTGACCAAGTTGGTTTTAATACACATCGTTTGGAGAAAAGATGAGTTTTCGGTATAATTTAGTAATATATGAAAGTATATATGGCATGTATGTCTTTTTCATTTTGTTTTTAATTAATATCATAAATAAATTACTCATGAAAAGTAACCTAAAAAATTGTCTTCTACTAACTTTTCTTATTGAGGAATCAAGGACTGTTTAACCCATCACAGGTCTTTGATTTTTTGGTGATTAACTTTCTCCTAACTATATTTTCTATCACTCTCCATCAGAACATGATGGTTTTTATTCTCATCCATATCCATGTTTCCATGGAATCCTAGTATCTATTATCTCAGGTAACCTTTTTTACTTCTCTTCCTTTATGTTAAAGCGATAGTTTTATTAAATCTTTTTTCAATGTGGTACATTCAATTAATCTTCCATGCCCAAAATTAAAATAGTGAGGATACAATTTCCAAAAGGGGGGAAGGGTGTAACACCCCAGGTAAATAAAGAACATGAAATTTTTCATACTTATTAATATTTGTGAATTAAATTTTAATTCAACATTAATGGGGATGCTATGATCGATGGCATACCCGATACACAACAATGAGTTTCTTTGGAATCTTATGTAGCACACTAATAATATAAGATTAATATTTTAAATGGTAGTTAATGTGTAGTTGTTGTATTAGAGGGAATTAATAGAACATAATATAAAATGAACATACATGTTTATTTAATATTTTTACATTTATCCAATAAAAGTTAGAGGATTAAAATAAGTAAATAATACAATTTTAAGCATAAATAATCAAATATTCACTAAAAGGCTGAATCACCGCCTAATACTGGAGAACCCTCTTTAAATCTGGTTTTTTTCACTTTTATATGTTTTATTTGACAAAATAGAATTATTATTTAGAATCGGGACACCAAAATTTACTATGGATGAAATTATTGTATTTTTCTGATAATGATCATTTTTGAATAAATAGTAAAAAAATACTGTATTTTAATACAAAAGTGACATTTAATATAATATATTTATATGGTTATATTATCTTAATAATTGGTTATAAAGTGTAATTACAATAAATTTTTACCATTTAATTCAATGTTGAACATTGGAATTAATTTCACTTTGAAATTGAACATAAACAAGTGTCAATCTTTTGATAGTTATTATTTCTTAAAAACACTCTTTTTGTTTTGACATTGGTAATTAATTTTAAATTAACTTCTATCAATTCTATGATTAGAAATTGGAAAAATGTATTCCATATTTGGAATTAGTAGGTCCAAATTGTGTAAATAGTTATATTTTAATTTTATACATTTTAAATATTTACTTCAGTAAATATTTTATTAATCATGATTAAAGGGTAAATATTATAAATAAGGGTAAAATATAAAATTATAATAATATTAAATTAACCTAACATGTGTTATAATCCTATTGGATGATACATATCCGACCATGGGAATCCTTGGGTAGAATTTGGGAACCCATGGAGCCACATGGGACTAATAATGACACTTTATATTAATTAATTTAATGTAAAGGCAAAAATGATGTAAACACATATCTTTTAGTAAATCAATTTTAACATGGGATTATATAAGTTTTATTTTAAAATATAAATATTATCTAGAAATATAAAATTATTTCTTACATCATTGTTTTTTTTAAATAATTTTTCGACATTAAATAATGTAAATTATTTATGACACAATAATGATGCAATATTAACCTCATTAATAAATGATTTAAATAAATATGATTATAAAAATTAAAAAAATATCAAACACCTGTACAATTATTATTTTATGAATTTATTTCGTCCATTAGTCATCTTAAATTCTATTTTAATATGTAGTTGACCTTTTGAAACCAATGATGAGTTTGTAATAAAATAATTGATTCAAACATTCCTAAAGAGCCCCTCCTCTCAATTATAAAAGAACTCACTTCCTACCCATTTCTCACACTTCTCATGCCATTGGATCATAAAAAATCTACTAAAATAAGCTCCCAAGATCCCTCTATTCATCCTAGAAGCCTTAACTTAGGCATAAAGCACTTCATGAAACCCTTTCGGTTCAAACCAAAAGGAGTTACCCGAATTAAAGGTACCATCTTATCTTATTTTCTTTTGTTTTATTTTACTTCTCCAACCCCCTAAACTATTTATATTACATTATTTTATAAAATAACCAGTATCCTAAATATACTATGATGTTTTTTTGAGAAATATTAGAAATACACTTACATACATGTCAATCTAATGGGTGAAGAACATACAGTTTCTATGAATGGAAAACTAACGCCTCACGAAGCGATGCTTGTTCAATTATCTCCAACCACCTCTTATGGTGGACATTAACATAGAACATTTTTTATATGTGATATATTTATTGTTATTTTTAATATTCTTATTTAATTTTTATTTACAAACATACCTTTATGCATTCCAATATGTGTAAACATGATAATTTCATTTGAGGAAGTGCGGACTACCCCCCCCACAAGGTGATATGATTGTTTCAGGACATACATGGAACATATAAAGATAATGTTAATGAAATTATGTAACATATATATCATATAATATTATAATATAATCATAATATACCTATGTATCATTATGTTTTCATTTCATTAAATATTATATAGAAATGAAAGTAGCTTTCATGCGTACATACGACTTACCGTCTCCATGAACGGTGCATTTCATTTCTTATATCCAAAATGTTATCTATATATATATATACTGTATATATATATATATGATATATATGATATCAAAATCATCAATATAATTCTGTAGATAATGGATATTTGACCACATGGACAAATTGTAATTATAACAAGTTCATTTTTAACTCAAATTCCGAACATCAAAAAAATGTCCGATATGAACTCAAATAATTAACTAACTATAATTGTAAGGTAATAAGTGATAGAAAAATAATAATAAAAATTAAAAATTTTATGAATCAAGTGGAAATTAACTTCTATTTATTATTCAGGAAGAACAAGGAACATACTAATCAAGTTGGACACGTGGTAAGTGATTTCTAATCTCACTTTTAATTCTGTGAATATTTCAAATGTTCGCCACTTATTTATTACATATGGTGTATTTTGTACTAAAATTTAGTATATACTATAATTATAATAATTATATACATGTTATTATGTGATTAATTTTTTGGTTATTAACTTTTGGTTATACGACTCGATTGAATTACAAATTGGTAAGGGGTTTTCATCTCACTTTTTATTCCCGTGAGATTCATGCTATATTTGCCACTATTTCATTTAGTGTGGAATATTTAAATTCCATGATTTTATTACATATGGAATATAAATTAATTTAATTGTATTTACAATACATTGTGTTATATTTCTTTAATAGTGTGTATGTTTTGTAAGTTACCAAATCAGTAAGGGAACCTTTCACCATCCTTTGTTTAAAAAGTGTTTTTTGTTATGTCTTTTAATTTAAATCTTATTATGTTGGGATATGTTCTTATATATCCTTATTGATTTATATTTTATGTGAAAATAATGAGATATCATTTTATCTCTCATCAATTTATTTTCATAATTTTAATGTGAAGTCGTTAGGCTGTCGAATTTCTGTAAGAAAACTTCTTAAACCAATTTCAATTTTTGGGTTAAACATCTACATCTTGATTATGTCGTTCTATGAATATGTGTGAATAACCTATTATTTATTTATGCATAAAATCCACTTATATGGGGTGTATTTATATTTATCACACATAATTATTTAATTGATTTATCCTTAATCTAAGGATACATTCTTTATAAGGGATTTCATCTCAATTTACATTTCCATTGAGACATCATTGTTGATATATTCTATTTCATTAATATATGATGTATATAATATCCTTTGGATTATTATATCATGAATACCTTTATTCTCATGATATTATTAAGTTCTGAATAAATGTTATTCCTAAATTATTTTTCTTATAAGATCACTCATTTTGTTAAAAACTCTTTAACGAAAAAATCGTTTTGAATGTATTAAAGGATTATTCTTCTAAATCTTTCTCATCAATTTCCATGTTTTAAATTTTTTTTAAGGAATTATTCATATGCATATGAATGTTTTTAAAATTATATTTCTTAAAAAATCATCAACGTGGTGTGGGACACATTGATTAAAAAATATCTTTATTTAATATTTTAAATTGTTTTGAAAATGGTTTGATAAAAGCTTTGATTTTTTCAATATTTTGTAATGATATATTATCTCTAAATTATGTTTGTTTTATGGGTTATGAATATGTTATGTATATTGGGAATTGTTTATGTATAGGAGTGCTTCCATGATAAACCTAGTACGGGTGTACCCGAGATAGCTCTCCAATGCATTGGGTCACGTGACAGTGGTAAATGTGAATGTTTCTACTAAGAGATTTAGGGAATATAATGTGATGGGTATTACAATTGTTACTCCCTAAGTAGATGTGATGGCTACAATGTAATATTGATATTAATTCCATAATATACCTTTATTATTTTTGATTCTTATGTGTTATTAATAATTATTATTATTTAATGATGTATGTTATGATTAAAATGTATGGTTTCATTGTTTTGTATTTATTAAGGCGATAATGTTTTAATTCCTTATTTTATATCCCTTACTGAGGTTTTTATGCTCATCCAATGTTTTTGAAATGTTTTCCACATGACATAAAGATGATTGAGGGTCAAAAATGTGATCAAGGAATGGTCATGCTATCTAAAACATGGATCTCGACGTGACTCTTTTTTCAAGAGTTTTTATTTTATGAAAAAAATGGTAATTTAGTAAAATTACCTACATGTAATATTCATGTTGTTATGTGAATGTTGTGATCTAATTATATAAAAATATAAACCTGAAAAGATCCTCAATGTGAATTATCCATTTAATTAAAGATTATATAATGTATAAGAAAGAGTCCTTATACTCTGCCCACCGCATGTGAAGCACAGTATGTCCCTCTCCTGGCCTCCCCCACCTCATGAGCTCCACACCTCTAACCCTACGTCCTGGGGTCATCCCCTAGAAGGTCTAACCCGATTGGACCACTACTTCATCTTCCTACATCTGGTGGAAGATAACTCAACTACCTGTCATATGGTGGATGCTCTCACTAGTGGTTCCTACTCATCTATGATGCTCTCCACCAATAACTCTCGATTGATCACTCCCCCCTATGTCAGGATATTGAGAGATATCATTGATGCTATGATCTCATATCAGAGACCATATTAAAATGTATGGGCCCTGAAGAAAGGGTATTATACCATTTCTATGGAGTATAATGATAGGCAAGTGAATCTCTCCACGTACAGGTCAACTGACAGGCTGCCCTGTAGTAAGTGAAGAAACTCCAGGATACGAAATGAGCATAGATTTTCTAGTACGAACTCTGCCCCAATAAGGGTCTCGAAGTTCAAACAGGAGAGTGTCACCTCATCATGTGTTTGGAGCATCTGACTCCACCATCTCCCTAATTTTTTCCTGTAATAGGCTACCATCTAGGATCACCATCTAATCTGCTGGTGTCTCAACTACGAGAAAAATTTGTGCCACAACTTCTAGCCAATCCTCAGCTGTCTGGGGATCTATCTCACCTCAAACAATAAGGGCCTCTATCTTTGGAACTCGTGCAACATGCTCAGTCTGCGTGGATGGACTTCTAGTGGGGATGGTGGAAACTGTTTCCCTACTTGTGATGGTGGTACTCGTACACCACCTGAAGGGGCCAACACAGTAAGAGGGACCTACACAAAAGCCTCATTGCTTGGTGGGCCATCATAGTGTACTGTCTCTGGAGTCCTTGCTAGATATCTACACAGAGACATCCTAAAAATAAACAAGTGCACCACGATCTATAATTTATACATATTGAGGTGACTCTAAAGTTAATAAAAGTAAATAATTTCTAAAACAAACACAATTAGTGTTTTTGTGCACCAAGCCAGAAATCAAAATCCAGGCCCCTCATGTATTGATATGTTGGCCGCCGCACCAACACTAGACTCCTTAAACTTAAAACCACACTGAAAATAGTTAACAATGGTTCTCTATTGGAAAGATCAGTGTCCTAGTTCTTCGATAAAACCAATATCTATAATACCACTTTGTCACGACTCGACCCCTGGGGCCCGTGCCATGACCACCCCAAGCCCTCCTTCCATAGGCTTGGGGTTAGATACTAGAACCATAAAGGTGTATCCCTAAAATGGGAAGCCATTTCCTTCAAAACTATACAAACACAGAGTTCGTGAGCACAACAAGAAGTAACCGTGATGTAAAAATTCCGTAGTAAAAGTGTATAATTATTGTAAATGGAACGGAATACAAGGCCAATTGAAAGATACAACTACAATAGAAAATAATAAATATCTCCTGGGATCATCCACCAAGGATCATACCTGAAGCATAGGGATTTATAATCTCTACAGCTCTCCATGTCAACTGTCACCACCATCCACTGACAGGTCCTAGCTCCTCGAGTCTGAGTCACGGTTGCCCGTCATCTACTCAAGACACAACCAGGTGTGGATAAAGCTCATGTAGGGGTGTGTATAAACATATATAGAAGGGACCCCAAAACCCCCAATGGTCTCTCAGAATTGCACAAAGGAAAACCATAAAACATGATACCAATCTAAAATCATAGTGAATGACACTCAGATCATACTAGGTATAACTGATGTACATAAGTATAGATGATTTGTCATCATTTTATTCTGTCAATAGGCACTACTACCGACCCACACATGGTTGGTAGGTACAAACCACCGGTGACCCACACATGATCGGTACGTACTAACCAAAATGGAACCACATTGGATCTGACCATGGTAGGATTGATAGGTACTAACCCACATCAATCTATACAGGATCTAACCCACAGAGTATCTGTATGTGCAGACCCACAGAGGATCGTTGAGCACTGACCCACATAGGATTTATCCCACACATGATCAGTTGGCGCTGACCCACACAGGATCGTTGAGTGCTGACCCACACAGGATATAACCCAAAAGGGATCAGTAGGTGTTAATTCACAAAGGATCCCTACGTGATGATCCACACATGATCACTATCTACTGATCCACATATGATCTCTATCTGTTGATCCACTGCTCAGTGTTGATCGACAATGGATGGTTATTCATTCCTCGCATCTCATCTAGCCATTGATTCCCATACATAGTATGCTTGATTCTGGCAGGATCCACTCCTCAATCCATTGGTCATACTTAACCTGGAACTAAGTACCACTAAGAAGTAACCCAATGATATGTCATGTCATAAGGGTTCCAATGCAATAGAAAATGTGTCAATAAGTTTCCCAGACTGAGAGTTATAGTCACAATTGTGTTGAGGGCACAGTTTGATTCTGGTACGATCCAACCCGACAGTACTCTAACATTCTCCAAAACATAGTTAGAGTATCTCAAAAATCTTATCTTTTTACAAGGATTCCAATCCCTCAATTTTATTGTGAAATGGACATATGATTTGTTAGATATGGTTGTTTAAGGGTATTTGGGTTGAAGTGGATCAGGGTACGATGAGACTCTATCGGACTAACCTGAACCACCCAAATTTGGGATGAACCGACCCGGTCCGGGTCCGAAACGGCTGGGCCTGCCCAAGTGGGATGGTCCATGGGCTCAGCCCAATAGGCCGTAGATCGGCACAGCACACCCCAGGTGGGCGCAGACAATCAGACGAACTTGCCTGCCAGCTGGCGTGGTCCACTAGCTGGGTGGCAGACCAAATTTGAGAATCCCAAAACACTTTGGGTTTTTTAATTGGTGGTTCCCTGTGGGGCCACATTGATTGGTTGTAGGGCCAACGAGGTGCGGATCTCCTTTCTTGCGGCTTCGATGCCACAACCACCTCCCTCAGCGCACCTCTCTCTGCCAACACGGCCGACGAACGGCCGACGTCCTCCACTATAGTATCACAACAAGCATATATAAAATAAAAAACTCACATAGATATTGATTATTACCCATTCAAATATCTCGCAACAAACAACCTAAATATCAAGAACAAGAAAAGAAAAATAGAGTTTATTGAATTTAATAACAACCCCTATCTCAAGAATCATTGGAGTTGTCACGATTGTTGAAGAAGAAGAGTCCTCATTGGATGAAGTTGTTGGCATTCGTTGAACCAGGATTGTTGCCACCCAAGCTTCCATCCTCCATTAGTGAAAGATGTCATAGTACTTTTCCAGAGGTTCATCTCTTGATGAAGGTGTGTCAAAAACCCCAACCCTAGCTCCATTTAAATAGAATGAGAGAGTGAGTAATGCATTGAAAGAATTAATGAGGTTCATTAATGAATTTTTAATTAATGATATTCTTAATTTCCAATGTTGTTCATATAAAACTAAAGAGTCAAGCCACTAAATTTCTTGACTACCCATCAGTCCCACCACCACCGCTCAACATGAGGTATGATAATAAAATTACATTTTTATGTTATTATATCAATATTTAAAAAGTCTGAAAAACTAACTCTATCTCTTGACCTATTGTCGTCGATGTTAAGCCTCTCATAAGTGAATCCCAACACTGTGACTTCAACAGTGTATTCAGATTTTTAATCTGAGCACCAGTTCAAATGATAGAAAATACCGCCCACACGTTCACTGAACGTACGTTAAAAAAATTTCAAAATTCTATTTCGGGAACACCGGGCCTCATAATCAAGCACCGTCAATTTTCATATACTCTTAATATTCCATAATAATTAAAAAAATATTATATGGAATTTTAGGGTCATTTAATTTCTTATAGAAAAAAATCGTATGGAAATTTGTATAACCACCATAAATTATAATACATGATTGAATTTATATGACATGATGTGTTTTATATTTTTCTCTATATGAAACACCAAAAATAAATAAAAAATTATATATTAGATAAAATATAAATACTTAAATATAACAGGTAATCCATAGCCATTGAATTAGTGAGAATAAATAAGAATAACCACTTTATCTAATAAATGTATAACGAAAGATATGAAAAATTTTAATATGAATGAAATAAAATATATTTACCTAAAAAGGAAAATAATATAATTTATTATTTAGAAAATTAATTTTCTTATTAATATATTATTTTTTTATATACATATTTCCATCTGAAGAACAATCTGACTAATGAAAAATTTTGTTTGATATTAATAATGTTTTATCATTTATTTATTTTTTAAATGATATGAAAAATTAAAAATTTTAGTTAAAATATGAAAATATAATATTCTGAAAAAAAAATTATCTTTACTTTTTAGGATATTATTCGTAAAAATAAATTTATAGGATTTAGAATTTTAAATTATGAAAGTCAATTTTATAATATATTTATTCATTTCAAAATTTACTTTGTTTAAATTTTTTATCATTTTTTTAAATAGGTTATTTTTTATTTGAGAAATAAGTGGTTTAAAAAAATATTTACTACCATAATTTTACCACCTTATCAGAGAAAAATAGAATATTACATATATTAATTACTAAATTATTAATTTTTGGAAAAATATTATTCATCGTAAAATATTCTTTGAAAATAGAAAACATGTTTCAATCTTGTTGATATATAATTAAAATGTTAATTTTATATAAGAACATTTTGTAATAATTATTTAAATAAGTATTTTCAATGTTTTCTATATTTGGACTTTCCATGGAATCATAATTATACTGATTTAATTCATTATAAATGAACCTATATCTATAAAATTAGTAACCATGATAATCATATGTTATATATAAATTTAAATCAATAAATTGTTATTTCTTCAAAAAAACATTATTTACGTGATTATTTGTATTTATATTGAAATTAAACCTCAAAACATTTAAATAAATCAATAAATTTTTTAATAAATTAAATATTAGATGTATTATATTTTTTTAACATTGAATATCAATATGATTCAATGAAATTTATTATAATGGTAAGAAAATAATATCCAAGGTAATAGTAAATTAGGAAAATTGTGTTTAACCTTTTGTAGAAGACCACAATCACTAGTAAAAAATGCGTAAATAAAATATTTGCGGAATTTTATCAACCATTATTTTTACAAAACCATACTTTGGTATACTATATTTCCATTTATCTTTTAATTTTTTCCTGAAAATATTGATAAATGTTATGGTTTCCCTAAATCTACCATTTCATTCACTAATAGAAGGGTAACACACTTGCCACATCCAGACACACCATAACATCAACTTTATAATAAAAAATGTACATTTTACACTCATTGTAACCATATCATATGAATATAATATAGTGAACATTCATATTTAGCATAATTCATTCAAATTCAATGATATTAGAGAAGAAAAATCTAGTCCTTTAGATGATTTTTATGAACTAATTTTCTTTCGTCTTAATTATATATATTAAAATTAAATATATGGAAACTAATATAATTATATTATTATGAATTATTTATTTTTCTTTTACTATATTTTTGATGTTATCATATTTTATTTATAAACCCTATCCATTATGAAATATAATAACATTATTCATGCACTGTACAAACTATTGCATGTCTAAGAGGGAAAATATTTTTTCATTCAGTAAAAAAAAATATATTTATAAGAATAGTTAGTAGGGGATAAATATAATTTTTATGATATAATTATTGTTATTTAAATGAAAAATAGAGAACCTTTTGATGACCATCACATGAATTGATCTCGTTAACATTATCTATTAAAATTAGAAAATTAAGAGGAAATTGATATCTTTTTCTCAACATGATGACATTATATAAATTATTTACTCTTTATTAATCATAATAATTATTTTATATCACTCTAATAAATACAATATATGTTATTTATGCCTCTTTTTTTATGATATTTCAACTAATCCATCTCATATTCATTTCTAAAATCTATGTAGGATCATGTTTTGATTGGTTTTACTGTCTAATTGATAAATTATATTAATTTCTTTCATATATGTAAATTTAAAAATATTAACTACTATAATATAACATGTAAATAATTCTTTTCATAAGGTTATACTACCTTTTAACTAATTAATGAAGGGAACACAATTTGTTCATTAAGAATAACTAAAACATTATCATTATCGATTTCATTATTTTTTCATATATAGAACTGGAAGGGAAGAAAATTATAACATTATAAGTAATCAGGAAATATATATTACATTATATTATATAATATATTAATTATCATATTATAAATAAGATTAGTCCTCGAAAATTCTATTAGGGAAAATATACAATTTATGGAATCTATAAAAACATTATGTGAAATATCAAATGAATTCATATATGGAAATAATAATTATGAAAATTAGTAATTCAAATTGATATTATTATGTTTCATAATATTTTTATATTAGTTGATGTGTTTATGATACAAGAGGTAAAATTACATCCAATTAATTATAGAATAATAGGTAAGGGTTTGTGTTATAATTTCCCATCATTGAGAAAAGTATTTTATTTATTCACGTAATTTAATTTATGTAGTCAAAATACAATTAATATGGGATATAATATTTTTAATTATAATTTAATAATTGTATTTTATTTTTTAATCCCTCACTTTAATGAGGTTTTAACATTAGTGTTACACATGTAGCTTATGTTTTCATGGTCTCGATTTTGATTCTTGTAGAAATATTAAATTTTTTAAAACATGTATCCTTTTTAATTTTATTCAAATCAAATTGATATATTAGAATCAAAATACTTTTTTAATGGATTTAGTAGCCAAATACATACCATTATTCTAGTGGCCATTGATTAATTTTTACTATTGGTATAGATTTCTTATAATGAAACTTTAATTAATTTAGTTATGATAATTCACATGACCTTATATGTCTGAAAAAATCTTACCACTGATTGAATTATATTTTATTATATAATTTTATAGGCTACCCATTCTACCTGGTAAAACCATTTAAAAAATATATAACACTTGTTAGGAAATTTATTATTAAAACCATCAACTTGTTTTCATTGGATAACATGTGATAATTTTATTGAGATACACTCTTATACATATACTCATTTTTCTAAACACAGTGAAATTCAAATTACAGGTAAAACATATTGGATGATCTATACCTAAAATAAATGGTTTTTTATTGATATGAGTAAATTTATTTGTATTATAATTGGCTAGTCGATTGTATTGTTTATCTATCGTCCATATTCATTTCGAGAAGTTATGATTAGGTAATCGAATTTATTGAAATTGGAAAAAATATTATCATTCCATATATCAAATTTCAATATTTAGGGTTATTAGACATTCTGATTAAGTATTTTTTATTGATTTTCTCTTATTATTAATGAATTGTTCATAAAAAGGTGATTTGTGGGGACCAATGTTTTATATTACATAAATTCATCGACATGTTTAGTGTGAAAATTCGAATGAATTATTATACATCTTATATAAAAGAATATTTTCCCAGAATAATGGATTGAAAATGGGATATTTTTACAATGTTCCTGACGACAAGTATGTTTTCTTGGAATTATTTGTGGAGATCATGTTTTTGTTGTATAAAATTGTGTATTCGATCAGTATGATATCATTATTATTGATATTAGTGTATTTATCTTATTTCATAGATATAGAATACATTATGTTTCATATTGATTATGTATTCATTATTTTTAACTATTCCTATAAAAATATATTTCCATATTTGTTCCAAGATTATTCAGTTATATATTTTACATAATCATTATTTCATCTCACCCTTAATTATGTTTTCTAAGTCTATTTGTCATATGAAAATGTCGTAAATGTGAATTTTTTTATTGATATCATATATGATTGAATTTATAGG
This sequence comes from Viscum album, assembly GCA_963277665.1. Taxonomy (NCBI): domain Eukaryota; kingdom Viridiplantae; phylum Streptophyta; class Magnoliopsida; order Santalales; family Viscaceae; genus Viscum; species Viscum album. Next base: position 2,096,015,812 of record OY728152.1, read on the forward strand.
AGGTGTTGAATACTATTCATGAATTATGTATCTCCACTTATAATTTCGTAGTTTTCTATTTGAAAGAAAAAACATGGAATTTATTATTTGATATGGTGTCCCAATTCTATAAGGATTTAAACCTAAAAATATTCATGGAATGTAATAGATACTATTTTTGTTTTTGTTTTTTAATTATTTTATGATGTATCATGTATTTTATATCTAGTATAAAGCTAGTAATGTAATTAATGTGTTTATGAGCACTGAATATAGATGTTCTGATCAAAGTCACAAAAATTGGTATAAAAGAATATGATTAGATAGATGTGATTATTATGAAATTTTTAGGACAATTTAAAGGTTGATATGTTATGTTTGATCTTAATTGGTCAGGTTTAAATAATAATTAAAAATTATATATGAATTAATATTATCGTAATAATGAAAATGTTATTTGGGGATGACAAACTAATAACCCTAATATAAACCAAAAGAGTATGTATATGACATTTATAAAATAATTATATTACAATTATATTTGGAAATGTGGGTTTTTATATAAATATTTCACAATACTGATACCAGAATGTGGATGTGATTGTGGATTATATTAACAAATGGGTAATCACAACAAAAGGGATGGTCGATTGTTGACTCAATCGTCTCTATAATGCAAGAAGCGTGATCCTATTACCTCGAACATCGAAACATTCTCTACGGTGATATTTTTTATGTAGTCATATTTTATTTATGAACCTTTATTAATGATTTAAGAGTGATTCTAGCTAATTTGGATAGAGTAATAACTAAAAAAATTATAATAGATAACAAAGGATTTAAAAGAAATCAGTCCTAGGTTCATCAAAATGTATAATATTATAAAAATGATTTATTTTATGTATATATAATAATATTTATGTTTTAATATTAATATTTTTTATATTATAAAAACTATTTTTAGTTTTTAAATTTTGTTAAAAATGGATCACATAAATTAATCTGAGAAATATATGTATGAAGAATCCAAAATGTATTATAACAATATAAGGGAGAATTATAAAGTTGTTTTTAATATTATTTTATCCCAATTATGTTAGAAAATATGATTTTTTATTCTATCCCAATATATATATATTTTCATAATATTGAAACACGTAGCATTTTTCAATAGTGAGTTATATTTATCAATTATATTCTGGTATATTCTAAATTACATTATGAATAAGTTAACCATATAAGGATTAAAATTATATAGATTTACATTAAAGGTATGGGGATATATATTAAATTGTATAAATATTCTTGAAATGTGATTTTATTTCATATTTATATTTTTGGGAATATCTATTCGAGGGAACATGGTTAAGGTATAGATAAATCGTAATTTTAATATATGCTTGATGTTGAGTAAATTCAAGGGAGGTTTGATTTTGAAAATTATAAAAGATAGTAATTGGTAAACTTGAGATTTATAAATTGATTCATCATAATTCTATTTAATTTCTGGTCATTTATATTATTAGGATAAATAAGGACTAGTTTGGGACATTATAGACTAGTTTTTGACACAATTTGGTAGTTAAAGATGTAGTAAAATTTTAGTGGATTATAAAATCATTTTTTGATTATTTCATTATTTAATAAAATAATTTTGGGGATGTTATGGTAATTAATGTTTGAAATTAGGAAATATAGTGGTTAAATGATTTTATGAAAGAAAAATGTTACATGTGTAAGGAAATATTTCATTTTAAGAGTATATATTTCTATTTTGATAGGGTTTATAATATTCCAAGAATGTTCAAAGAAATTTTTGATCTCTATATTATTTATTATGAAAATAATTATTATGGAACACAACTCAATATGATATATGATGAACTAAGAATGATATATGTTAGTTATATATCTCACCCAATTCATACAAGAGTTAATTTGTAAGATCTATAGTTTGCATTAATAGTGTTTAATGTGATAGTTCATGAGAAATTTTTACTTATAGTTATTTATGAAAATTCACATTTAACTACCATCACTCACAATGAATAATTTTATTTTTTTAATTTCTAGAACTCGAAATAATATTTTTTTTGAGGGAAATTGTAGTGACTTCCTTTAGGAACAATCCGACAAGAGGTGATATAGATTTGAAAATCTTAATATTATGATAAATCAGCTATTATGAAATATGATTAACAATTTAAAAATAATAAAATTCTCAAATAAACTATGGAAGGAAAATATTATATCTAAAGATAGATCAATGGATGAATACAATGAATTAAAAAGGATACAATTTCCTTTACATTAAAATTCAGGGATGAAACATAGGAAAATCTTTGTAAATATATGGGAATGTTAATAATTATAATTTTAAAGGTAATAAAATTATAATGGTTAAATATAATATTGAATATAAAAAAATTAATTGATTCAATTGAAATAAAATTGGGAGTTATACACATCAGTGTGTCTATCTAGGAACTAATAAAGGATTCACTAACTAAAAATTTGTTGAAAAGGTAAATCCAATGAAACTGCTACAAATTAATCTAATATTGAAATTTTACTCATGATTTTCTATAATACAATGTCATGTATGTTATCCCCAGTATCTATATATTGGATTATAAATACACATTGTTTCATTATTATAATATAAATAATTTTTTGAGTTTATGAGAAGCTATTTCGTATACATCTATAAAATCATCACATAATATAATTCAATGTGAAATTTGTAATGGTTTTTATCCCTTTTAAACTTTCATAGAATGTTTATTTTTATATATAAATAACATTTTACATCATAAATAATTCATGATGTTGTAGAATATTATGTCAAAATAGTTGTTCCCTTCAATCATTTATTTGATATTATGAGCAAAATTTTTAGTATACAATTTAATTAATGGGGGAGATTATAAGACCCAAAAATATGAAATTGTATTTTCCTTAAATATGAAAATGTCATCAAGATATTTCCTAACATCCAATAAAAAAAAAATTGTGATATATTTAGATAAAATATAAATTTTTCTATATAAAAATTAAAACATAGGCATTGAACTGTGATTAATTATTAACATTATGCAATTTAATAATTCTTTATAAAATGAAAATAAAAAACACTTTTAATATAAATGAGATTAAAATAGTTTAACAAAAATTCCTAATATTATCATTTATGATCAGAAAATTATGTTTCTAGAAATATGGTGTTTTTATTGTAGGAATTTATATTTGTAGAAAATTATGATTAATGATAATTTATTATTACTAATAATTTTTTTTAACTAACATAGTATTCAAATGAGTTTAAAGGTGAATAATATAATTTAATATTTTTTAAGATTCACATTCTAATAAAAAATGGAATCGTTATATTTTAGGATTTAATTAATAAGAATTATTTAAAAGTACATGATTTTGATATAATAAATTTTAATCTCAAAATTTCAATTTATCATATCCTAAATTACTTACAATGTTTATTTGTAAATTTTACCAAATTACTTTTTTCAAAAAATTAATCATTTATCAAAATATAATTTTTACAAAATGATCAATATATAATAATAAAATAGGAGATATAAATTCATTTTATGAATTGAAATATTAATTTTATTGATGATAGTATTTATTTAAAAGTATTATTAAAATCAGAGAACTTACAGAAGATATTTTTATACCATATTAAAATTTTTCTTTAATAGAAAAACTAATTTATCTATTTTCTTTATATAATCTATTTTCATGGGTTAGTTTAGTTTTTTTCTTTCTATAGGATACACATCATATTTAATCAATTTATGGTAATTATATTCATGTCCTTTAAATAAGTAACAATGATAATTGTATCATAAATATTAATTTCAATCTAAAAATATTTATTATTTTCAAAATCAAGATCAACAGATTATGTGGTTTTATTATAGTATTAAATTTCCCAACTATTGAAGATTATGTTTCATGAAATTATTTTGTAATTTAAAATATTATTTAGATAATTTAGTTAGAGGAAAAAATATAATATTTTTTTGAACTTATTTATTATTGGTAAAAATTAATTACTAATGTAAATGTAAAAAAGGGTAAATTATTTTTACACTATTTTAAAACATAAAAAATAATAAAAACACATTCCTACAAATTATTGGTTGAGAACGATATTAACTAATTAATATTTATCCTACACATTTTTCCAATTTTATGCCATTTAAACATGAATTGTTTCATGATATTATCTAAAAATATAATGTTTTTTTACAAAACTACCATTTCAATCACATATAAAATTATAAAATCATCACAACATCAATAAAAATCATAAAATGGATTTATACCCTTATAATATACTATTTATGCCTACCTATAGCCTCATTTAATGAAGATAATATGATGTTCGCCAATTTTTATCCTACTCAATTGATAATAAAGGATTGTTTCAAGGAAAATTATTTCCCAATGAGATTATTATAAAATGTTTAGTGTCTCTTATATATTATCTTATTTTATTAATATTCTAGAAAAAATAATATAATTATAATTGAATCATTTTTTATAATTTAATGTTAATATATTAACATTATTATATTTTATTCATAAACCCATCCTTTAAGAAAAATAATGCCTTCGATAATGTACTATCCAGGCGACCACCACCACAACATAACACATTTTTATTTACTTCACCACATTATTATGATAGATATAAAGATTTTAATAATATATAAATATATGTATTTTTATGACTTAATTCAAATTTTTATATAAAATTATATATCCTATATTTCATATGATAAAAGCTCAATCACTGTTAACTTATTCATCAAAATTGTGAAAACTATGAGGAAAACTATCACTTTTATATCCAATTAAAGAAAATATTCAAATTATATTATCTTTATAAATCATTAATCTTATGTAATGTCACTCTAATAAACCCTAAATAATATCACTATTCTACTTATATAATGATATTATAAATATATCATATCATAATCATTCATTAAATCTTGGTATTTCCATTTTTGGGTCAGTTCAATAACAATATGATTTTTTTAAATAGATGACTATGAGAACATATTCAAAAGATTAATACGATATAAATATGTTAATATTTTTGAGTTTTTATGTTCATATAAACATTTATCCCATTATTTATGAAAACACCTTTCATTTCTTAAGAATCATCAAAACATGAACTTCATCATGGTTCATAAAAAATGAAATGAATTAAAATTACAAAATTAAAAAATATATTTAAATATCTATAGCAATATATGATATTAAATAGTAATTATGAATATTAAAACAAGAAAAAACAATTTCATAAATATTAAGAATCTTGTACAAACAATGGAAACTATAACCATAGAATGACTAAAATAATAAGAATTCAAGTAAAATATGACTAATTAAGAATTTTTTTAATGAAAATGGATAAGAGTAATGTCAAGAAAGAATTTATATAGACATATAGGTCTTTTATATAAGATATTAATGTACGTATGTGGAAGTCAAGAAAATGATGCAATTATTTTAATCAAAATTTTTATACATCAAGAGAAGTATTGTAATTTTTCACTAAATTTAGTTTAGTGGGTGTACATTCATCATATATGAGATATCATATAATTAAATATCTTTTTATAATTGTTTTTGAAGTTCATGTTTCAAAAATCAGACATAAGGGTGTTTTCTAAATGTTTTACTCAAGTTTCAAAAGTATTATTATTATGAATTCTATTCATAGATACATAGTAAATTTTTTACAACATGTCCCATTTCCAAGTTTAACTCACCACCCTTGAATTTTATTTTTATCTAACTCCTTGTATTTCATGTGATTTACAAACCTAATAATGTGTCAATATTATAGTGGTTGTTGATTTATTTATTTATCATGGGTAATGGGTTTTTGTAACTAAACATTAATTCATAATTTTATAATCGTTATCATAATATTATAAGTGGTAAGTACCCTCTAATTCTACATAAAAAATGGGTGTTCAAAACTCATTGAGAATAGGATAATTGTGTAGTATTTTAGTGTATTGTATCATCAAAAACACTAAAGAAACAACATGCACTATAGCGGTGGAAGGTCACATCTGTGGTAGTAGGGTACTGTAGTAGTGGCGGATACTGTACAGTACTGTAGCAGGCAGAGTATGGTAGTAGTACTATTCACAGAATGGGCTTTGAGCCAAAAACATGGGCCTATGGGCCCTATAATGGAATATATTTATAAGGAACTAGCCTCAAACATTACATAATCTTGAGTTATTTCAAGAATACACAATAAAGATATTTTCAGGTTTAGAGTTTTAGACAATTAGAACATAAATCAGGCATTACATTCCACATTTAAACAAGGTGGTTACATATGAAACAATATTGACTTTTCTCTTTATAGGAAAAATATTAAAAATAATACATGGATTCCTTCTTGTCACTTCCTGGACACTATCATCACATCATGTTACTTTCCCTTGATCTGTGAAAAACATTTCAAAAACTTGTTATGAGAATAAAAACTCAGTAATGGATATAAAAATATGGAAAGAAAACCTTAGTGCATGTATAAATAAGAATCAATGAAATCATAATTCACTCATAAAACATCATCACTTTGACATACCTCAAGAACTCATAATATTTATGAATAACTCATATAAAACATAATACATAAAGGTAACTTGAAGCATTCATAACATTCTTACGTAGGGAGTAACCCTCATGGTTACGTTTGGAATACCCATTAAAGTATATTCTGTATATCACTTCGGAGAAACATTAGTGTTTAAATCTGTCATGTTACCCAATGAATTGGAGAGCTATAACGGGCTCACCCCCCTTAGTTTATCAAGGAACCACCCATCTTCATAAATAATGCCAAAGAACCATAACATAATCATATCATATAAAATATGCATAAAGGAATCATAACATTTCCACATTTCAATAACAAGAGATCAAAAACACATTTATATAAGAAAAACATTATCAAAACCATTTTCAATACCAAAACCAAAGAAAAGTAAAACATGGTATTTATTTTTCATTTTAAAAAAACTTATTGCTTTTAGAGGAAGCCGGAACTCAAATAATGGTCATGGCAGTGGAGAAGTCATTGTCGCCGCATACGTAAGATAAAAAATTCCCTTTTTTATCTAGTTAAATGATTCATATAAAATGTTTGTTTTGAGAAAAATTAAATGAAAAAGGGGTTTATAAAATCTATAAAATAAAGTTGTGTATAAAATAAAATATGCCTCAAGGAAAGGAGATTGATACGAAGTCCCATACCTTGTGTCCGACTAGACTCGATCGTTTTTTAATCTCTTGAATAATAATCTTGAGTTAATTTTTACATGGTTAAGAACCTTTTTCAACATTATTATTATTTTTATATCACTTATTACCATGTTATGAACATTATGTAATTATTTAAGTTAATAACGGTTATTCTATTGATCTTTGGTACTTGAGCCAAAAATAAACTTCTTATAATTACAAGTTGTTCATGTGGTAAAATATCCATTATGTACAGAATTATATTCATGATGTAGATATCATATATATGATATATATCTAGTATATACATGCATTTATAATATTACATAACATTTAGAGGTATGAAATGAAATGCACCGTTCATGGAGATGGTAAGCCGTATGTACGCTTGAACGCTACTTTCACGTCTATTTTGTATTTAATGGAATGAAATCATAGTCATATGAAGTTATATCCTAATTCCAGTACAATATCATATATAATATCATTAACACCATCCCTTATAAGTCCCAAATATGGCATTAATGAAACAAATCACATTGAGGCAGTGGTAGTCCGCACTTCCTAAAATGAAATTATCGCGTTTACCCATAATGGAAACCATAAAGTTATAAAATAAATGAAAAATACAGAATCATAAGGAAAACAAAAACATTATATATATCATATATAAATATAGTGACATATTAATGGCCACCATGAAAGGTGTTAAAAGAAGATTGAATAATCATCATTTCCTGAGGTAGTAATTCGCCACTCACAGAAACAATATGTTCATTAACCATTAGGTGGAGGAGTGTGTTAGTGTAAATAAAATACATCTCATAAAAACATCCTAGTATATTGAATATAATGGTGTTGTTACAAAATAGAGGAATAAAAAGATTTTAGGGGGTTGGAGAAGTGAAATAAAACAAAACAACATAAGAGAAGACATTAGCTTTAAATTAGTTAACTGCCCTTGGATTGAACCAAAAGGGTTTCTTGAGGAGAATTCTTCCTAAGTTAAGGCTTATATGATTATGTGAAGGATTTAGAGAGATAAAATGAGCAGATTTTGGACAATCCAATGGCTTGAGATCTGTTGGTAAGGTGGTAGAGGTGGGAGCTTTTTATAAGAGGGAGGAGGGGCACTCTTGGAATATCAAGAAATGTTACTTTATTATATATTGATTTTTGGATTTTAAAGGTCCCACAATGATATATTTAGAGTATATGGAGATAAAGGTTATAAATACACCCATCCAACAGGTTTTTGACAGGTGAATACCTTAGATTTAACATTAACATTTAATTTTATTCAAATCATTCATTAATGGGGTAATCACTTCATCATCATGGTAATAAATTAATTTATTTGATGTCTAAGAATTATAAAAAAAATACCATGATGTAGGAATTATTTTTATCTTTCTACAGAATATTTATAGTATAAGATATCATCTATACAGACAATAATAAAATTGTTTTACTAGGGTGATACTAACTTTGGTTCTACATTCCTTTTAAAAAACATAAAATGATAAAGTTTCACTATCACCAAAAAGTGATACCATGGGGTCCCAAAGTTTGGAAAAAGGAATCCCATGGTCATCCATGACACAAAAAGTAGCATTAGGGAACATTTTGGGGTCATTTTATATTATTATGATTTAATTTTATTTCCCTTAACTACCTGATTACTAATTAATCATGACAATTAAAGATAATTACATTAACTACTATTCATAATGTCCAAAAAGAAAAGATTATTAGTTATATAATTTGGCCTTTATGGTTCCAAATATAGAATTCATTTTACCAAATTCAAAACACAGAAATTGGTGTAATTAATTTTATAATAATTCTCATTGTCAAAACAAATCACGAGTTTTATTAGAAACAATATCTATCAAAAGATTAAAAATTGTTTTTCTCAAATTTAAAATTGAAATTAATCCCAATGACCACCATTGGATTAAAAGTTAAAACTATATTCTATTTAAACTTTAAAACTAAAAAAAGGACAATCTATCCATAAAATTAATTTATATGAAAAATCATTTTTGAAGTAAATTGCAGTATTTTTCACTATTCAATAAAAAATGAACATTGTCAAAAAAACTACCAAAAATTTATCCTAATTAAATTTCAATGTCACAATTCTAAATAATAAGTTTATTTTTAAAAATAGAACTTATAAAATTGTAAAAAAGTTTTATTTAAAAATGGTTTTCCATTTAAATTCCGTAAAATAATGTTTTAAAAATATTAGTATATTCTTTGCTTAATATTAGATTTATTTTAATTTTAACCTCTAAAACACTATCTAATTTATAAATAGAAATACATATGAAAATCCATAATTCTTTACATACTTGGGATGTTACATCATTACCCCCTTTAGAAAATTGCGTCCCCACAATTTATTTACTTATTGAATAAGTGGGGGGTATTTATCCCTCATTGCATTTTCAGATTCCCATGTTGTCTCTTCAAACATATGGGTTTTCTACAAAACCATTACCTGCTAAATCACTTTATTCTGCAATAATCGCTACCTGTGGTCAATAATCTGGACTGGTTGTTCCTCATAAGATAGATTCTCTTCTAGCTGAACTACCTCTGGAGTCAAAACATGAGATGGATCTGGCATGTACTTCCTTAACATTGAAACATGAAAAACATTGTGTACCTGAGATAAACTCGGAGGTAAAGACACTTGGTAAGAAACTGATCCAACACACCCCAGAATTTATTATGATCCAATGAACCTTGGACTCAGATTTCCTTTCTTACCAAATCACATCACACATTTCCATGGTGAATCTTTGAGGAAGACATGATAACCTACCTCAAAAAAGAGATCCTTCCTCTTGTTGTCCACATAACTTTTCTACCTACTCAGAGCTGTTCTCATGTGTTTCTATATCTGTTGAACTTTTTCTACCAACTCTTGTACTAATTCTGGTCCCATAAACTTCCTTTAACCAACTTCATCCCAAAAAGCTGGAGTTTGACACCGCTTCCCATATAATGCCTCAAATGGGGACATCTGTATACTAGAATGAAAACTGTTATTATATGAAAACTCAACCGAATAATGATGTTGGTCCCAACGTCCTTGATAATACATTGAACAAGCACATAGAATAACCTCCAAAGTCTGAATTTTTCATTCTGACTGCCCATCTGATTTAGGATTAAAAGCTGTACTAAAATTTAATTCTGTACCCAGCGACTTTTTAAGGCCTTTCCAAAAGTTAGAAGTAAATCTGGGATCACGATCAGTTACAATGGAGAGGGGAACTCTATGTATCCTAACTATCTCTTTATGATACCAACATGAATGTTGATCTAGGGAAAAAGTAACTCGTATAGAAAGGAAATGAGAAGATTTAGTCAAGTTATCAACAATAACCCATATTGGATTATTTTCTCATGGTGTCTTTGGAAATACCACAATGAAGTCCATGGATATATTATCCCATTTCTACTATGGCACTGGTAATGGATAAAGAATCCCTTTCGGTAACTATCACTCTACTTTATCCTGTTGAAAATTCAAACACTTCACAGTAAAATCAGCAATATCTCTTTTCATTCCATCCCCACAGTAATACTTTCAATGATCTCTATACATCTTAGTACTACTAGGATGAACTGAAAATTGAGAACTATGAGCTTCATATAACAACTCTCTCTTCAACTGTGAATCACAAGGCACGCATAATATCTTCCCAAATATCAAAACAAATCATTATCAATGTTGAATTCAGGTAACATACCCTTCTAAACCAGCTCTATCTATTTCTGAAACTCACTGTCTTGCTTTTGAGCATGCTTAATTCTGTCTGATAGAGAAGATCTCAAAAATACCTGAAACAAAACAGAATAACATCCTACACCAACAACTTCAATGCCAAATTTCATCATATCCCTAACCAAAGGATCACGTTCAAAATGTAACATGGTTAATGAAGCATTATTTTTTGACTCAAAGCATCAAACACTTTATTTTATTTTCTCGGATGGTAATGAATTGTACAATCATAATCTTTGATTAATTCTATCCATATCCTCTGTCTCATGTTCAATTATTTCTGTGTGAATATATAGTGTAATCATTGGTGATTAGTACATATTTCAATCATTACACCATATAAATGATACCTCCAAATTTTTAAAGTGAAAACAACAGCAACTAATTCCAAATCATATGTAGGGTAATTTATCTAATGAGTTTTCAACTGACGTGAAACATAAGAAATTACCTGATCATTATGTATTAGGATTCAACCATGTCCTTTCAATGAAGTATCATTGTAGATAAATAACTCACCAATCCTGGATGTTTGTGCAAAAAATGGTGCATTCAACAATCTTATTTTTATTTCCTGAAAACAATCATCACATTCTTTTGTCCAGATAAACTTAACACCTTTCCGAGTCATCTTAGTCATTGGACTAGATAACCGTGAAAAAGTTTAACAAACCTTCCAGAATAACCTTCCAAACCAAGAAAACTACAAATCTTGGTTACATTTGTGGGTCTTTTCCATTCTTTAAAAACCCTTGTTTTTGAAGGATCAACATTAATCCCATATTTAGAAACAATGTGACCAAGGAATGAAATTTGTTGCAACCAAAACCCACACATTCTGTATTTCCCATACATTTTATTATCTTTTAAGGTTTGAAAAATAACCCTTATATTACTTTCATTCTCCTCGTTAATTTTAGAAATCACCAAAATATCATCAATGAAACAACCACAATCTTATCCAAGAACTCATGGAAAATTATATTCATAAGGTCCATGAATACAGAAGGTGCATTGGTTAACTCAAAAGAAATTACTACAAAATCATAATGGCTATATCTTGAATGAAACGTGGTCTTCAGAATATCTGATTCCTCTACCTTCAACTGATGATACCCCGATCTCAAGTAAATATTTGAAAAATACTGAGCTCCCTGGAGCTGATCAAAAAAATCATCGATATGAGGTAAATGATATATGTTCATAACAGTAATGGTATTCAAGGCTCTATAATCAATGCAAAGTCTCATTGAACCATATTTCTTTTTAAAAAATAAGACAGGAACACCCCATGGTGATGTGCTAGGTAGAATGAAACCTTTCTTTAATAAATATTGCAATTTCTGCTTCAGCTTTAAAAGTTTAATTTGAGCCATTTGATAAGGGGGTTTTGAAATTGGCTTAGGTTCAGGAACTAAGTCAATTGTAAATTCAACTTCCCGGTCTGGTGTTATTCCAGGAAACTCGTTAGGAAAAACATCCGGATAATCAGTTACCACTAGCACATCATTAATCTGAAGGGTTACTTTGTTTTCAACAATACGTGAAACGTATCATTCATTTCCATATTTTACATGTTTTACAGTCTCTTTCTATGTTATCAATAGTATGTGAAACGCCCCAACCCTAATTACCTAGAGTCGGTGCATTATTACATAATATTGGCATGATCTCAAGAAAGATCAAATCTCGAAAGACCGATTGGTTTAGTATCCTTGGAAACACTAGATATATTCATAATGTTTTACATTACATCATAGAGTGAAAAAATACTACAACAACATATTGTCTCCATAGTCCACACTATTATCCCCTCATAATATCACTATAGGTCATTCATAATTTACTTCATCACATCCTGGGAAAATTGTAACATAGAAAAGGGATGATCTCAAATGCCCAGTAAGGAAAACAATATAGCAGAAACTTTCATAAATAAGAATAAACATTTAAGGCAGTGTATAACTAAAACAAAAGCCTTTTTATACTTGAACATCAACATAGTATGGAAAAAAATGAAATAATTCCATTTACTTATTCATATGGATATTCTACAAATCGAATAATCACATGAAATATCAATAAACACTTTCATAATGATGGAATGCATAATGCAAGACTATCATAACCACATAGCCAAGGCCTCGTGCCAAGACTACAAATTAGATTTTTACAAGTCCTTATGCCAAGACACTAGTTTGTCTCATGAGAGCTACTGATAAATCGAGGAGCTATAGCGGGCTACACCCGTCACTTACTAAGTCCAATGCATTCCTCATATGAACATGTATAAACATAACATAAACATTCGTATTAAAAATAGCATATGAAATGTCAATACATTAAACTCAAACCATGAATGGTATAAAAATAGCACATCCACAGTCAAAAATAACTCATTCTACACAATATAAAATATTTTATTGTATCATATAAAACTCAATTGATAATAATGAATGATATTGACATAGATGAAAATAACCATCAAAACTATTTTAGAGAAATATCCCCCTTTTTGTTGAAATCATTTAAAAGTCACACTATTTGTCAAGAATCCATTTAAAAAGAGAGTTTTGAATCAAAGTGTCCCATACCACTTTGAAACATTTAAAATGAGTTTTAATTTTAAAAAATTAATTTCCATATAAATAAATCCTTAAAACCATTTTTAAACTATGGACATTAATGAGGAAGATTTAGAAGAATAAGTCTTTAAAACATTTTAAAATGGTATTTTAGATAGAGTTTCTAACCAAAAGAGAGACACTTGAATACGAATAATTGAGGTAATCAAAACATTGTAATATCATGAGAATAATGGGATTCATGATATACTATGTCAAAGTACATTATATACACCACATAAAAGTGATTTGGTGTATAACAACAAAGAAGTCTCAATGGAATTAAAATTGAGATGAAATCTCTCATAAAGGCTGGATCCTTAGGTTAAGGATAAATCAACAACATAATTATGTGTGAAAAATATAAATACACTAAATATGATTGTATATTCAGTGTAAAACAATCAAAGTACATTCAAACATATTCTTGTAAAAACAACACCAATGAATTGGATGTTTAACTTATCAAATGGAGAATGAGTTAAAATTACTCTTATCATATTCATATCAATGACTTGAGAAATTATCAATTGAGTGATTATGTGTATCAAAATTATATCCACAAAAAAGGGAAGAGGAAATTATGAAATAAGCAAATGAATTGTGACTCCACACATAATCTCGGAGTAAAATAATCAATGAATTTGGCATAAAGACGAATAAATGGAAATTGAAATTTCAAATTCCCTTATCGATTTGCTAACATATGAAACATACACCCATGAATGAAGGATAATAAAATGATGATGTAAATATACATAAATTATTGTACATTATACAATGAATACAATAATGGGTAGTACACACACCACATTCAATAAATAAGTGGTGAAGAATGGAATTCTCACGGAATTAAAAGTGAGATAAGAAACCCATTACTTTTTACTTTTTCCTTGGTCGATGGTAGGTTAACCTCATGTATAATAGTGAAATACTTGTTATTGAATTATAAAATAATAATTTACATTAATATGATATCATATATTATCTTTTAACATTTATTTGTTAATAATATCTTAGTATTGTCGTCATTTCCGGTGTTAACATACTCGTTTTCCATTATATTCTTTGTTACGTAAGCCGTGTTTGTTTTGGATTGGTTGTACCTTATTCATATCCATAATTATATAATTTCCTAATAAATTATTTTTAAATCATCAAATTATAATTATACTTGAATTGATACGATGAAGAATGAATCTCATCGCTTTCGTGGAGACGGTAGTCCGTACGTACACACGAGCGACAATATCATTCTTTTGAGGTTAAAATAATATATAATTGGATGGTATATCATATAGATAGAATAATTCTAATGTTATATTTATTATTTACATGAATTACATATAATTATTATACCCATCCAAATAATAATTTATTGAATGACAATTACACCAGGACGTGGAGACGGTAAGCTGTACGTATGCACGTATTGTGAATATCATTCAACGGATGGATAGAATACTGAATATGGTTGTACCTTGTTTATAATAATATTATAGTATATAGGAGTTACTGTATTAATTATTTTATAATTGGAATAACAAAGAAATAAAATGTTGATGAAGTAAAGAATTTGAAAAAGGGTGGTAAAAACATTACCTCTTCTTCGGGTTCTTCCTTTTGATTTGATAAAAAGGGATCCCTAGGCTGGCTTTTGGATCAAAATAACGCCTCTAGGTTGTAGTGAGGGAATTTGAGAGAGTATTTGGGCAGGGTATGGCCGAACCAAAAGGCATTTAAGGTGGGAAGTAATGATATGGGAGAGTGTCCTTTTATAAGAGGGGTGAGGGGCACCTTTGAAAAAGCTAGAAATGTTATTTTATAATAAATTCATATTCGGTTTATAATGGCTACAAAGTGGATTATTTAAATTTTATGGTGGGGATAGGTCGAAATTAACTAAACCAATAGAATTTAGACAGGTTTGTGTCATTGTATTAACCTTATCTTTTAGTTTTAACTCTTAGTTAATTAATTTTACACTTACCTTGTCACATTGAATTTTTATATTATACAGTTAATAAACATACTATATACCTCCAAGAGACCCCCAAGTGGTCCATTAATGATACACCTATCATGATATAAGTCTCTTGGCTTAAAATTATATTTTTATGAATTTAATATCAATTAATAATATAATATTTGTTTTAAAAACTCTTTTACGTCAATTTTGACACTATTTGGAAACTTGAATTTTGCGAAACTAATAACAGAATGATTAGTTCTATCAAAGTCAATTAAATAAATCCTAATATGTCCTATTATCCTATAAAATTAGTTTAATTCATAAAAAGTCTCAAATTATATTTATTTGGGTATCTACAATATCAATTATTTTAATTTTTCATTATTATGGTAATTCCTACATCACCATTGTGTTATAAATAAATTAATTCATTTAATGTCTAAATTTTATAAATAAAATACCATTATGTAGGAAATCGTTTTATATTTCAAATTAATAGTTATAGTCAAACATCCAATATATATAACCCAATGTAAATTTTGTTTTCCTAAAATATATATGCTTGTGTCATTTTTGTATTCATTTTAACTTAATTAAAATAAAGTGTCCCTATCACATAAATGTGGCTCAATGGGGTCCCAAAATCTAACCAAATATGCCCATGGACGGACATGTATCCACCAATAAGTATAGGACACATTTTAGGGTAATTTATTTTTATTATAATATTATTTTTTAACCCTTATTTACTGAATTTACCCTTAACCATTGTAAATAAAATATTTACCGATGTAATTATTCAAAATGACTAAAAATAAAAGATACCTATTTACACAATTTGGACATCACGATACCAAATATGGAATCCATTTATCAAATTCAAAACACAGAATCAGTAGAAAATAAATTAAAATTAATTCCCATTATTAAAACAAAAAGCGTGTTTTTAAGAGATAATAACTATTAAAAGATTGGCACTTGTTTATTTCTGAATTAATTGTGAAATTATGTCCAATGACCAATATTGTATTAAATGGTAAAAATATATTCTCATTATACATTAAAACCACTAAAATTCATAATTTACTAATATTTATTATTTCGATTAAAAAAGTTGTTTTTAATAAAAATTTAGTAATTTTCACTATTCATCAAAATATGAAAATTATCCGAAAAGTACCAAAAATTTCACTGTAGGATAATTTCAATATTCTGAATCCAAAAATGAAGTTCATTTTAAGAGATAGAGGTTATAATATTTCAAAATGTGGGTATTACTATTCATAATGACTACTTTGATTGATCGAGGTGTGTTAGAACTCGAAGTTGCATACAACACACGCTACTGTATTAATCAAAGAGAAACGTACCATGGATGCCTGGGGTGTTACATTCTCCTCTCCTTCAAAAAATTGCATCCTCACATTTTTTAAAAAATTGGGCTTGAGAATATAATGGAAATTCCCACATTGTAAAAAGAGTTAATAAAACTATCACTTTAAAAGAAATGAAGAGAGGTATAAGGGTCACCCATGATAACCCATACTAGGATTCCATGTAGGAAAACATGGATATGGATGATAAAATATGTGTTTAGTTCTGATGGAGAGGGATAGAAAACATGATCAGGAGAATTTTAACAATACGAAAATCACAAACTTGTGTTGGGACAAACCGTCCTTAGTCTCCCAGTAGAAAAAGTAAACGGACAACATTTTTTGTTTTAAGTTACATTACATAAGGACAAGGAATTCATTTATGATATTGACTAAGAACATAAAGTGATATACTTACTTTTTAAGTAGAGTTTCATTCTTTAATAACTTTTTAGCACTAACTCATTTTTTTTTAACAATGAGTATTCAAGATGACTTGGTCACAATGGAAGAGCTAGAATAAACTTCTATATATATTCATGATCCACGTAGGATAAAATATATATTTACCTTGTCTTTAGAGATTAATCAAATCCTAAATGGTTAGTATAATATCTGATGATCCCCCAAATTAATATTCCATTAGAGAAAAAAAACACTAATCTTAATTTCTAAAATTAAACCTTCAATAACCCAAAGTTAAATAAATACCATTCAATAATCAATTGTCCTTAAAACCCTTCAATATAATCCAAACTAACATTAAAACCCAAAACTTATAAGATTGTAGTCATTAACGTTAAATTGTATCTCCAAATGACATTAATTACTCTTAAAGTCACATACTTAAATGTAATTAACCAAATCATTTCAATAAATAACCCAAATCACTATAAATCCACAATAAAAACATAGATAAAAATCCACCATTACTACTCAAATGAAATCCCATAATATTCTATTTTCCTTGGGCATATAGTGTTCACAACAAAGCGAACAACTTCTAAAAAAACATTTATCACTTAATCACCAAATCATTTTCCTAAACTAAGGTTATTCATTTGATAAGACACAAGATCCCAAATCAAATTTTTATTGATCAATAAAATAATTTAACTAAAAATAATAGTCACACTAACCAGGGACTTCACTTAGTCCAGTGGTAGGAGATAAATCCCAATCGCACATTGGTTGTGGGTTCGATTCCAACATCTTTTTCCGACACGACGGGTTGTCACATGGTCTGCGTGTTGTCCTTTTTGAAAAACTATATTTTATAACATTACCAAAATGAGATAAATTCCTCATTATAACCCTAACATAATTTAACCACAAATCTTATCTCATACCTTGCATTTTCATCCCAAATTAAAATAACTAATAATTTCCTCAAACCCAACAATCATATAAATCCAAATGGTTATTTATAACTATATCCACAAGAGAAAAGATAATTCATCCTTAAATATCATTCTAACATGGAAAACTACAAGGGAAAATTATTCGAAAGTGAACCCATCAACAAGGAGAACTAATACTTTTTAAACATTTCTCCAACCATTTATTTCCACATAGCTTCTTCTTTGACCAAGAAAATATCCTATAGAATTGGTCATTCACTCGAGTAATGTCCAGGTCCCCTACATTTACGGCAAATGACTGTAAATGGACTCTTGGGACCATTTTTATATTCTTCCATAGTACTCTTCATTTTTCTTCAGCAATTCTTCACTTTATGTCATTCGTTCCCGCACGTAAAGAATTTCATTGTCCCATTGAGACACATTCCTGGGTGTCACCTTCCACATTTCCGGAATGATGGAAATTGAGGATTCCTTTCTCCATGGTCTCCACTACTAGAGCCCTTATCATTCATCACCATTCTCTTCTTTTTTGAGTCTGGTAGTTGGTTAATATATATATTGTTGATCATAATTTTGTAAAAATGATTTGGCATAAAGACGATATCATTTACTCCTATCAACATTCCATTTTGTTGCCCATTGCCACCACTATTCCCACCTTGTACATAATTCTCAAAGTCACTATGACTCCCTTGGAATCCAACAATTGACTAAAACCAGAATGAATTGTGTGAGTAACAGTAGTCATAAAATCATTTAGAGATTAAAATGTCACCATATTCTCAATTTGAAACACATTAGGAATAACCAAGTTCATTTACTCTGATCTTATATATTTAATACTTCAAATTGGTTTTTAAAGAAAATGTAAATTATCCTAAGCATATCACCTGGGTATGTCGTAACCAAGAGTGCAGCAAGGGCCGTTATCTTGCACCAGTTCCCATTAGAGTCTAGCTCAAAGAGGTGTTTTCGGGTTTTACCCCTAGGTACATCTGTGCCAGAGCCACCTCTACCTACTCGTATCGAGACAGGGATGTATTGCTCGGAAAACTCACAAAATCTCTACAATAACAAAACTTTAGGAATTCATTATATACTAATCCTCAAAGTTCATCTTAGGTCTACGTGCTCTAATCAGAGTTTATCTAAATTTAGCTTCCAAGGTTTGTACAAAACTTCCTCTGATACCAACTGTAACACCCCGACCCCAGTTACCTAGAGTCATTGTATTATTACATAATATTGGTATGATCATAAGAAAGATCAAATATCGAAAGACCGATTAGTTTAGTAGCCTTGGAAACACTAGATATTTTAATAATGTTTTACATTACATTAAAAAGTGAAAAACTATTACAACAACATATTGTCTCTATAGTCCACACTATTACCCCTCATAATATCCCTGCAGGTCATTCATAATTTACTTCTTCACATCCTGGGAAAAATAAAACATAGAAAAGGGGTGATCTCAAATTACTAGTAAGGATAACAATATAGCAAAAACTTTCATAAATAAGAATAAACATTTAAGGAATTGTATAACTAAAACAAAAGCCTTTTTAAATTTGAACATCAACATAGTATGGAAAAAATAAAATGAAATAATTCCGTTTACTTATTCACATGGATATTCTACAAATCTAATAAACACATGCAATATCAATAAGAAATTTCATAATGATGGAATGCATAATGCCAGACTATCATAACCACATAGCCAAGGCCTCATGCCAAGACTACAAATTAGATTTTTACAAGGCCTAGTGCCAAGACACTAGTTTGTCTCATTATACCTACCGATGCATCGAGGAGCTATAGCGGGCTCCACCCATCACATACTAAGTCCAATTCATTCCTCATATGAACATGTTTAAATATAACATAAACATTTGTATTAAAACTAGCATAAGAAATGTAAATACATTAACCTCAAACCATGAATGGTATAAAAATAGCACATACACAGTCCAACATAACTCATTAGATACAATAAGGAAGATTTTATTGTATCATATTAACCGCAATAGATAATAATGAATGATATTGACATATATGAAAATAACCATCAAAACTATTTGAGAGAAATATCCCCCTTTTTGTTGAAATCATTTAAAAGTCACACTATTTGTCAAGAAGCCATTTAAAAATAGATTTCTGAATCAAAGTGTCCCATACCACATTGAAATATTTAAAAGGTGTTTTAATTTTAAAAGTTTAATGTCCATATAAATAAATCCTTAAAACCATTTTTAATATATGGACATTAATGAGCAAGATATAGAAGAAGAAGTCTTTAGAACATTTAAAAATGGTATCTTAGTTAGAGTTTCTAACCAAAAGAGAGACAATTGAATACAAATAATTGAGGTAATCAAAACTTTGTAATATCATGAGAATAACGGGATTCATGATATACTATATCAAAGTACATTATATACACCACATAAAAGTGATTTGGTGTATAACAACAAAGAAGTCTCAATGGAATATAAATTGAGATGAAATCTCTCATAAAGGCCGGATCCTTAGGTTAAGGATAAATCAATGGCATAATTATGTGTGAAAAATATAAATACACTAAATATGATTTGATATTCAGTGTAAAACAATCAATGGACATTGACACATAATTTTTTAAAAACAACACCAATGATTTGGATGTTTAACTCAACAAATGGAGAATGAGTTAAAATTAATCTTATCAAATTCATATCGATGACTTGAGAAATTATCAATGGAGTGATTATGTGTATCAAAATTATATCCACAGAAAATGGGAGTGGAAATTATGACATAAGAAAATGAATAGTGATTCCACACATAATCTCGGAGTAAAATAATCAATGAAGTTTGCGTAAAGTCGAATAAATGGAAATTGAAATTTCAAATTCCCTTATCGATTTGGTAACTTACGAAACATACACCCATGAAAGAAGGATAATACAATGATGATGTAAATATCCATAAATTAAAGTATATTACACAATGAATACAATCATGGGTAGTACACACACCACATGCAATAAATAAGTGCTGACAAATGGAATTCTCACAGAATTAAAAGTGAGATAAGAAACCCCTTACATTGTACATTATCCTTGGTCGACGGTAGTTTAACCTCCTGTATAATGGTGAAATAATTGTTATTGAATTATACAAGAATCATTTACATTAATATTATATCATATATGATCTTTTAACATTGATTTGTTAATAATATCTTAGTATTATCGTCATTTTCGGTGTTAACTTACTCGTTTTCCTTTGTATTATTTGTTACATAAGCCGTGTTTATTATGGATTGGATGTATCTTATTCATACCCATAATTATATCATTTCCTTAAACATTATTTTTAAATCATAAAATGATAATTATACTTGAATTGATACGATGGAGAGTGAATCTCATCGCTTTCGTGGAGACGGTAGTCCGTACGCACACACGAGCGACAATATCATTCTTTTGATGTTAAAATAATATATAATTGGATGTTATATCATATATACAGAATAATTATCAAGTTGTATTAATTATTTACATGAATTACATATCATTATTATACCCATACAAATAACAATTTATTGATGAAAATTACACCGCGACGTGGAGACGGTAAGCCGTACGTACGCACGTATGGTGACATGTCATTCAAAGGATGGATAGAATACTGAATATGGTTTTACCATATTTATAATAATATTATAGTATATTGGAGATACTGGATTCATTATTTTAGAATGGTAATAACAAAGAAATAAGATGTTGATGAAGAAAAGAATTTGAAAAAGGGTGGTAAAAACATTACCTCTTCTTCAGGTTCTTCCTTTTTATTTGATCAAAAGGGATCCATAGGTTGGATTACTGATCAAAATAAGGCCTATATGTTGTAGTGAGGGATGTTTAGAGAGTATTTGGGTAGGTTTTGGCCGAACAAAAAGGCTTTGAAGGTGTAAAGTAATGAGAAGTGAGTGTGTCCTTTTATAAGAGGGGTGAGGGGAACCTTTGGAAAAGCTAGAAATATTATTTTATAATAAATTCATATCCGGATTCTAATATCTACAAAGTGTATTATTTAAAGTTTAAGGTGGGTAAAGGTCGAGAAAAACTCAACAAATAGAATTTAGACAGGTTTGGGTCATTATATTAACCTTATCTTTTAGTTTTAACACTTAGTTAATTAGTTTGACACTTACCATGTCACTATGTATTTTTATATTATATTGTTAATAAACATACTATATACCTCCATGCTACCCCCAAGTGGTCCATTAATGATACACCTAACATGATATCAGTCTCTTGGCCGAAACTAGATTTTTATGAATTTAATATCAATTAATAATATAATATTTGTTTTAAAAACCCTTTTATGTCAATTTAGACATTATTTTGAAAATTTATTTTTGTGAAACTCATAACAAAATTATTAGTTCTAAAAAAGTAAATTAAATCAATCCTAATATGTCATATTATCCTACAAAGTTATATTAATTCATAAAAAGACTCAAATTATATTTATTTTGGTATCTACAATATCATTCATTTTAATTTTTTACTATTATGGTAATTACTGCATCACCATTGTGTCATAAATAAATTAAATTATTTAATCTCTAAAATTTATAAATAAAATACTATTATGTAGTAAATCTTATTATATTTCTAATGAATATTTATAGTCTAACATTTAACATATATAACCCTATGTAAAAATTGTTTTTCTAAAAGATATATGCTAGTGTCATTTTTGTATTCATTTTAATTTAATTAAAATAAAGTGTCTCTATCACTTACAAGTGGCTCCATGGGGTCCCAAAATCTCCCCAAAGATGCCCATGGTCAGACATGTATCCAAAAATAAGGTTATGACACATTTTAGGGTAATTTAGTATTATTATATTATTATTTTTTAACGATTATTTACCGGATTTACCATTAACCATGGTAAACAAAATATTTACCGAAGTAATTATTCAAAATGTATCAAAATAAAAGTTACCTATTAACACAACTTTGACATCCTGATTACAAATATGGAATTCATTTTCCAAATTCAAAACACAGATGTGGCAGAAATTAATTTAACATTAATTCTCGTTGTTAAAACAAAAACAGTGTTTTTAAGAGATAATAAGTATCAAAAGATTGACACTTGTTTATGTATGATTTAATTGGAAATTATGTCCAATGACCAACATTGTATTAAATGGTAAAAATATATTCTAAATATACTTTAATACCACTTAAATTCATAATTTATCAATATTTATTATTTCGATTAAAAAAGTTGTTTTTAATTAAAATTTAGTAATTTTTACTATTCATCAAAATATGAATGTTATCCGAAAAGTAACAAAATTTCACCCAAGGATAATTTCCGTATTATGAATACAAAAATGAAGTCCATTTTGAGAGATAGAATATATAAAATTTCAAAAAGTGGGTATTACTATTTATAATGGCTACTTTGATTGGTTGAGGTGTGTTAGAACTCAAAGTTGAGTACAACACACGCTACTGTATTAATCAAAGAGAAACATATCATTGATGGCTGGGGTGTTACAGTAAGGGTTCATTCTTATACCCAACCTGAAAGTATTTCTGAAAAGAAACTTCTTTATATCTACAATAAAATTTAGCATTGTAAAAAGAGAGCCAATCCATACCCAGGATAACATCAAACTCTACTAGAGTTAAAATAATAAGTTTTTCAAGTAGGTTCATTCCACGGATAAGGATAGGAAAATTCATATAAATTCTTTTTGCCTCACCATTTCCCCAAGGTGTTTTTACCACAAGTTCAGGAGTCAATTATTGAGATGGAAATACCAATTTATGAGAAAATTTTTCATAGATGAAAGAATGTGTATACCCAGAATAAAACAGCACATTGGCATAAACTGAAAAAAAAAGTTCCTGATACCACATCATTTGATGGCCCAACATCTATGAAGTAGTTGCAAAGGATATCACCATACCTTTTTTCTTGTAGTCTGACTGCTTCCCATCATTTGAGCTCTTTGTCGAACACTCGTTTGCATAATGACCCATCTCATTTCCCTTGAATCATTTCACTAACTGTAAATCAAATTTGGTCTTACCATCACCATGATCCTTTTCAGTGAAACCACAAGCCTTATATCCCATATTACAACATTGGTAGCACTTTCTAGAATTCAAAATACATTCCCTAGAATGCTTTTTACCACATTTCTCAGAAACTGAAAATTAGTTTTCTTACCATCGGACATTTTTGAAGGATTTTTTCCTTTCTCCTGACACCACAGTTTCTTCTTTTGTTGGTTGTTATAGAACACTTGATCATAGAAAAACTCCATTTCTACCTTCTCAGCACATCGAGCAATATTATCATAACTCTTCAACTGACGAGAAGCTAAAGCCCTTTGATATTTTGGATTTAATACTGAGTAAAACTGATTGACTTTACTATCAAGGTCTCAGATAAAATTTGGAGCATACCTTTCCAATCAAGTGAACTTTTCTTCATATGCAGCCACTGAGTCTTCCTCTTACCTCAATTACAAGAATTGTTTTTCCTTCCTATGTAAAACTTCCTTAGGACAATATTTCTCAACAAACATATGTTTGAATTCATCCTTGTCACGAGCATAAATCTCATCAGTGTCCCTCATGTTTTTAACATCGACCACCACTGATCTGCTTCACCCACCAAACGGTAAACAAAAAGACTTACCTTTTGTTTCTCATAACACCCCATGACATTGAAAATCTTCTCAAGTGATTTAATCCACTGTTCAGTTGGAACAGGTTTAGATGAACCTCTGAATGATGGGGGATGTTGCCTCAGGAAATGTACCACCACTGATATGTTCCACTACGATTGATCTCGTTGATATCATGCATTGATACCACCACCATTTATCTCTTATGTCAAATGTACCATTACTGCAAGAAACTGTTTAGTTACAATTCCGACTATCTCGGGATGCTGATTTGGAAGGTTATTTCCTTCTATATGCCTTCCTATCACTGCTTCCCTGTTTCCTCTATGGAAAACCATTCTGAACAAACATGTCTTAGATGAAGCAACATGGTAATCTTAAAATGCTATATTATTTCAATTTGACCATAAAAAAATAATTTTGGATAATCATTTAATAGAATTATAACTCCTAAAGTTATCTAAAATGAAATCTGATACCAACTATAAGGCCCCAGCCTTAAACATTACTTAATCTTGAGTTATTTCAAGAATAAACATTGAGGATCTTTTCAGGTTTAGAGTTTTAGAGAATTAGATGATAAATCATGCATTACATTCCACATTTAAACAAGGTGGTTACATAATATACAATTATCACTTTTCTCATTTAAGGAAACATATTTAAAATAAAATGTCGATTTTTTCTTGTCACTTCCTCGACACTATCATCACATCATGTACCTTTCCCTTGACCTGTGAAACACATTTCAAAAACATGGGATGAGCATAAAAAGCTCAGTAAGGGATATAAAAATACGAAATGAAAACCATAGTCCTTGTATACCTAAGAATAAATGAAATCATACATCACTCATAAAACATAAGCACCTTAGCATGCCTCATAAAATCAAAATATTTATGAATAACTCATAGAAAACATAAGACATAAAGTAAATAGAGAAAATCATAACATTCTTACGTAGGGAGTAACCCTCATGGTTACGTTTTGAATACACGTTACAGTATATTCCCTAAATCTCTTCGGAGAAACTATAGATTTTAACTCCTTCGTGTTACCCAATGCATTGGAGAGATATCAAGGGCTCACCCACCCTTATTTTATCACGGAACCACCCATCTTCATAAATAATGCCCAAGAACAATAACATAATCATATCGAATAAAACATTCATAAAAGAAACATAACATTTCCACATTTGAACCACAAGATATCAAAAACACATTGATAAAATCAAAACATTGTCAAAACCATTTTCAATAACAAAATATAAGAAAATTAAAACATGGTATTTATTTTTCATTAAAAAATATTTATGGCTTGTAGTGGAAGATGAAACTCAAATAATGTACATGGCGGCGGAGAAGTCGTTGTCGCTACATATGTAAGAGAAAAACATTCCCTTTTTTCATTTTGTAAAACTCTTCATATAAAAATATTCCATTTTAATAAAAGAAAAATTAAAAGGGTTTTATACACCGTATAAATGAAATTTGTGTATAAAATAAAATATGCCTCAATGAAAGGAGATTGAGATGAAGCCCCATGCCTCGTGTCTGACATGACTTGATCGTTCATTAATCTACTGAATTATAAACTAGAGATTTTTTATACTTTCTAGAGAACCTTTTTCAATTTCATTATTAATTTTATATCACTTATTACCACTTTATGAACATTATGTAATTATTTAAGTTAATAACGGTTTTTTTTTCGATCTTTGGTACTATAGCCAAAAATAAACTTCATATAATTAAAAATTGTTCATGTGGTAAAATATACATTATATCCTGAATTATATTCATTATGTAGATATCATATATATCCTATATATATAGTATATACATGAATTTATAATATTACATAACATTTATAGGTATGAAATGAAATGCACCGTTCATAGAGACGGTAAGCCGTATGTATGCATGAATGCTACATTCACTTATATTTCATATTTAATGGAATGAAATAATAATGATATAAATGTATATTATAATTCCAGTATAATATCATATATAATATCATTATCATCATCCTTTATATGTCCTACATATGGAATTAATGAATCAAATCACTTTGAGGGGGTGGTAGTCCGCACTTCCTAAAATGAAATTATCTCGTTTACCCATAATGGAAACCATAAAGGTCTTCCATAAATAAAAAATATAGAATCATAAAAAAACATAAACATTATATATATCATATATAAATAGAGTGAAATCTTAATGCCCACCATGAAATGTTTTAAAAGAATATTCAACAATCATCATTTCGTGGGATAGTAATTCACTACTCACAGAAACAGTATGTTCATTAACCATTAGACAGAGGTGTCTGTTCGATTAAATCAAATACTTATGATAACAACATCATAGTATATTGAAGATACTGATTTTATTACAAAATATATGAATAAAAAGAGTATAGGGTGGTGGAGAAGCGAAATAATACAAAACAACATAAGAGAAGACATTACCTTTAAATCGGGTAACTCCCTTTAGTTTGAACCTAAATGGTTTCTTGAGGAGTTTTATACCTATGGTGAGGCTTCTATGTTGAAGGAAATGATGTGGAGAGATACAATGACCAGAGTTTCGCCGATCCAATGGCTTGATATGTGTGGGTACGGTGGTATAGGTGGGGGCTTTTTATAAGAGGGAGGATGGGAACTCTTGGATTGTCAAGAAATGTTACGTTATTATATAATGATTTTCATATTTTAAAGGCCCCAAAATGAATTATTTTGAGGATAAGGTGATAAGGGTTAAAAATATACGCATACAATAGGTTTTTTAAAGTGTATCTCTTATAAATTACTTTATCTTTTTATTTTATTTAAATTGTTCATTAACGAGGTAATCGATGCATCATCATGATGTCATAAATAAATTAATTTATTTAATGTCTAAAAAAAATAAAAAAATACCATGATGTAGGAAATATTTTTTTATTTCAACAGAATATTTATTTTCTAAGAGATCATTTACACAGAAAAAACTAAAATTGTTTTACATGGGCGATACATACATTGGTTATACTTTTCTATTAAAAAACATAAAATGATAATGTGTCACTATCATCCAAGATTAATACCATGGGGTCCCAATATTGAACACAAGGCATACCATGTTCGTCCAGGACACAACCAATAGCATTATGACACATGTTGTGGTCATTTTATTTTATTATGATACTGTTTTATTACCCATAACTACCCGATTACTAAGTAATCACAATAATTAAAGATAATTACCGTCGTTACTATTCATAATTTCTGAAAACAAAGGAGTATTAATTAAATAGTTTTACCGTTTTGATTCCAAATATGGATTCTATTTGACCAAATTTCAAATACAAAGATTGTAGAAATTAATTTAAAAATAATTCTCGTTGTCAAAACAAATAGCGGGTTTTTTAGAACCACTATCTATCAAAATTTTGAGAAATGTTTATGTCCAATTTTAAAGTGAAATTAATTAAAATTTCCACAAAAATATTAAATTGAAAAAATATATTCTATTTATAGTTTAAAACTAATTAAATGGAAAATCTATCAATAAAATTAAATTAGATGAAAAAGCAGTTTTTAAGTAAAATGCAGTATTTTTCACTATTCAATAAAAAATAATCATTGTTAGAAAAATACCAAAAAATTATCCAAAGTAAATATCAATGTGACAATTATAAAGAATAAGTTTATTTTGACAAATATATCTTATAAATGTGAAAAAATTTGATATAAAAATGGTCTTACATCAAAAGTTAGTAAAACAATCTTTTAAAAATATTAGTGTTTTCTATGCTTGAGATTAGATTTATTTTCATTATAAGCCTCTAAAACACTATATAATTCATAAATAGACATTGATATGAAAATAAATAATTCTTTACTTACTTGGGTTGTTACAATATTCTCACTAGGCCTTTGGGCTATGTAATGGATCTCCCTTTACATTGTTAAAAGATGTATTTCCTTTTCTTGAAATGATAAATTATGATTCAGCGCCAACCTTTAAAAAAATCATGATATTATAAGTTTCACACATTATTTCATTTAATTATATTATTTTGTAATCTATAATTGTTTTATTATGTTATAAATTCTACACAGATTAATAATTTTACATATTTTATTTCACTTATTGTGATATATTATATGTATACCATCTAGATTCATTCTTCTAATTGATTAATATCATGATAATGTGGTATTATGATTGTTGTATTTCAATTTCTCAATGCAGTTTGAACAAGACAATTTAAATTACTCATATTAGATGATGCCAGACTAAGAATATAATATTATGTTTACATGGGGAATATTATTTGTATTCAATTATAGATTATTATTTTCTTGTGTAATCTGTATTGTTTATCCATAAACCATCTTCATTAAAATAGATTATGAATAGGTTATATACTTTATTTACATAGGGAAATGTAATAGATTTCCATCTATTTTTATTTCAATATAGATGTTTATGGGTATGGTCGATTTTTTATTTCTTTTTCCTATTCCATTATGGTAACTTAATTGGAATAAAAAATTTTAGGGTGCGGCCTGACATTACATATCTCCAAGATGCATCTACATATCTCCTAGGTCAAAAATTGTTGAGATTTGGTGTATTATTTTTCCCATTAAAATGTTTAATTTTTGATCGAAACCAAGAAATAATGTTCTAATGACTGCGGTCATGATGAAAAGTATTGTTTTCATTGAAAATTTCATTGAATAAAAATTTATGATGCTGAATAATATGAATTTAATTAGTATGATATCTATATTATTGGTATCAATGTTTTAATTTAATTTCATTCAAATATAATGTTCCTGGTTTTATGTTGATTACGCGTTCATGTTTTATAACTATTCTTACAATAAATTTATGACCCGATTATGCCAAGACTCGTTTTGTTAAACATTTTCTATATGGTGAATTTGGGGTTATCCCTTTTTATATATTTCTACTCCCCAAGCTATAAATAAAATTATATTGATGGAATTTTTTTAAGGGTACAATGTTATAATGAATTTTTAGAATAATTTTATGTCTCTTCATAAATTAATTATGTAACACCCCAAGATTTCATAGTGTGTTATTTCTTTAAAATCATACAATAACTTGCACTACACGCAACACTGAGTTAAAGCACACCATGACTTACCAAACAAGCCGTTCAAAAGAGGTTACGAATAATATTAACTAAATTTTAAACTTTATATAATCCTTATAATTTTAGAATCCATATTATGAGTTTCTTAGACATAATGCAAGAACAGATTCATTTTCAGTATTGCACTTTTATAAACTTTCAATAGTGAAACCTTTTTAAATACAATATTTTAAACTTTTTGACTAAATGGGGGACATCAAAAAAAAATTTAAAATGAAACATCCCAAGCTTCCACAGTACGCTTTCCTTTGAATAATACAGTAGTGTGTGTTGTACGCAACTTCGAGTTCTAACACACACCACAACCAATCAAACTAGCCGTTATGAATAGTAATACATACTTTTTAAAATTATATATATTTTATATTTCAAAATGGAGATCATTTTTGGATTTGGAATATCTAATTTATCCTAAGGTGAAATTTTGGTACTTTTCAGATAACTTTCATATTTTGATGAATAGTAAAAATTACTAAATTTTAATTAAAAACAACTTTTTTAATTAAAATAATTAATAGTGATAAATTATGAATTTTAGAAGTTTTAAAGTATATTTAGAATATATTTTTACCATTTAATATAATGTTGGTCATTGGACATAATTTTACAATTAAACCGAACATAAACAAGTGTCAATCTATTGATAGTTATTATCTCTTAAAAACACGCTTTTTGTTTTGACAGCGGGAATTAATTTTAAATTAATTTCTGCCACTTCTGTGTCTTAAATTTAGGAAAATTGATTCCATATTTGGAATCAGGATGTTCAAATTTTGTAAATAGGTAACTTTTATTTTTAGACATTTTGAATAATTACTGCGGTAAATATTTTATTTACCATGGTTAAGGGTAAATCCGGTAAATAAGGGTTAAAAAATAATATTATAATAATACTAAATTACCCTAAAACGTGTCTTAACCCTATTGGATAATACATGGTCGAACATGGACATCATTGGGTCGATTTTGGTCCCCATGGATCAACTTGTAAGTGATAATGACACTTTATTTTAATTAAGTTAAAATGAATACAAAAATGACACAAGCATATATCATTTAGAAAAACAAATGTTACATAGGGTTATATATGTTTTATTCTAGATTATAAATATTCATTAGAAAGATAAAAAGATTTCCTACATAATGATATTTTTTTATAATTTTTAGACATTAGATAATTTATTTTAGTTATGACAGAATGATGATGCAGTAATTACTAAAATAGTGAAAAATTAAATTAATTGATATTATAAATATCCAAATAAATATAATATGAAATCTTTAATGAATTAAACTAATTTTCTAGGATAATATGATATATTAGTATTGATTTAATTTACTTATTTCGAAGTAATCAATCTGTTATGAGTTTTAAAAAAATCAACTATTGAAAAGTGTCAAAATTGACATAAAAGAGTTCTTAAAACAAATATTATATTATTAATTGATATTAAATTCCTAAAAATATAAGGTTCGGACAAGAGACTTATATAATGATAGTTTCATCATTAATGGACCACTTGGGGGTCGCTTGGATGTATATTGTAAGTTTATTAACCATATTATATAAAAATACAAAGAGACATTGTAAAAGTGAAACTAATTAACTTAGAGTTAATACTTAAAGATAAGGTTAATATATGTACCCAAACCTGTCTAAATTCTATTGGTTGAGTTGTGTTCGACCCATGCCCACCTTAACCTTTGAATAGTCAACTTTGGAGCCATTGGAAACCGATTATGAATTTATTATAAACTAATATCTCTAGCTTTTCCAAAGGTGCCCCTCACCCCTCTTATAAAAGGGCACTCTTCCTTCTCATTTCGTCACACCTTCAAAGCCCTTTGGTTCGGCCAAACCCTGAAAAAATACTATCTCAACTTCCCTCACTACAACCTAGGGGCCTTAGTTTTATCAGAAATCCATCCTAAGGAGCCCTTTTGATCAAATCAAAAGGACGAACCTGAAGAAGAGGTAATGATTTCACCACCCTTTTCTAAGTTCATTTATTCTTCCACTTCTTCTTCCTTTGTTGTTACCATTATAAAATAATAAATCCAGTATCATATATATATTGTGATGTTATTATAAATATGGTACAACCATATTCAGTATTCTATCTACCCTTTGAATAACATATCACCATTCGTGCGTACGTACGGCTTACCGTCTCCACGTCGTGGTGTAATTGTTATTCAATATATTATTATTTGGATGGGTATAATAATGATGTGTAAATCATGTAAATAATAAATATAACATGTTAATGATTCTGTATATATGATATACCATCCATTTATATATTATTTTAATATCAAAAGAATGATATTGTCGCTCGTGCGTACGTACGGACTACCGTCTCCACGAACGCGATGAGATTAATTCTCCATCGTATCCATTCAAGTATAATTATCATTTGAAGATTTAAAAATGATGTTTAAGGACTTGATATCATTCTGGATATGAATAAGATACATCAAACATGGCTTATGTAACAAAACATATAAAAGAAAATGAGTAAGTTAACACCTGAAACGACGATAATTCTAAGATATTATTAACAAATCAATGTTAAAAGATCATATATGATATCATATTAATATATATGATTCTTGTATAATTTAATAACAATTATTTCACCATTATACAGGAGGTTAAACTACCCCAACCAAGGAAAAGTACAAGGTAAGGGTTATTTCACAATCTCTTCATTATCTGAGGTTGTTTATATGTAATAATCTACTGGGATCTCTTTATCATCCACATCCATGTTTCTTAAAAATGTATTTCAAAACATTTTTACTATTTACTAGAATATGAGTTAAAGTCATTTATACCCTTTTTGACTTTTATAAGTGGTTTATAAAGGAATCTTTCCATCGTTTTCAAAACAAGGTCCTTTTTAACCTTTTCAATAGAATTAAGGTAAGAATGTTTTTTTTAACTTATACGGCGGGTGCGGCTATTTTCCGCCATTATAAAATCTTCAAACCTTCCCTTACAAGCTTATAAAAATATTTTCAAAGAAAATGTTTTATTTTATATGGATCTTAAATGATTTCAAAATAAAAGGAGATATTTCTTTAAAAAGAATTTTGATTTCATCTATGTCAACATCCTTTGATGGATTTTAAGATTATTTGAAGTTGATTTATTATGATACAAAACTTCTATATTGTATTGAAGGTTTTGTGATATGTTTGACTGTGGATGTGCTATTTTTATACCATTCATAGTTTATAGTGAAAGTATTGACATTTCGTATGCTAGTTTTAATACAAATGTTTATGTTATGTTTAAAAATTTTTATATGGGAATGCATTGGACTTAATATGTGACGGGTGGAGCCCGCTATAGCTCCTCGATGCATCGGTAGGTCTCATGAGACAAACTAGTGTTTGGCACAAGGCCTTGACAAAATCTTATTTGTAGTCTTGGCACGAGGCCTTGGCTATGTGGTTATGATAGTCTGGCATTTTGCATTCCATCATTATGAAAGTGGTTATTGATAATGCATGGGATTGTTCGACTAGTAGAATATCCATGTGATTAAGAAAATGGCATTATTTTATTTTATCTTTTCCATTTTATGCTGAAGTTCATGTTTAAAAGGCTTTTGTTTTAGTTATAAACTGCCTTAAGTGTGTATGCTTATTTATGAAAGCTTTTGCTATATTGTTATCCTTACTGAGCATCTGAGCTCACCCCTTTCAATGTTTTATTTTTCCCAGGATTATGAAGAAGTAATTTATGAATGACCTGCAGGGATAATATGAGGGGATATGAAGACAAGATGTTTTTTTATGATGTAATGTAAAAATTTATGGATGTATCTAGTTATTCCAAGGCTATTAAACTAATCGGTATTTCGAGACTTGATCTTTATCGTGATCATGCCTATGTTATGTAATAATGCATCGACTCTAGGTAATTAGGGTCGGGGTGTTATAGTTGGTATCAGAGGAAGTTTAGTACAAACCTTGGAAGCTAGATTTAGATAAACTCTGATTAGAGCACGTAGACCTAAGATGAACTTTGAGGATTAGTATAGAAGAACTTCCTAGAATTTTGGTATTGTAAAGATTTTGTGAGTTTTCCGAGAAATACATCCCTGTCTGGATACGAGCAGGTAGAGGCGGCTCTGGCATAGATGTACCTAGGGGTAAAACCCGAAAACACCGCTTTGAGCTGGACTCGAACGGGAACTGGTGCACGACAACGGGCCTTGCTTCACTCTTGGTTACGACACTCCCGGGGGATATGCTTAGGATAACTCTCATTTTCTTTACAAATCATTATAAAGGGTTTATGGGTATATACTTCCTCAAAGGAGACATTTTTATGATTATGGATTATATCCATAAACTATTTAATTTATGTTATGTGTTTTAAAAGTTTGGGATTAGGTATTGTTATTCATAAACTAATCTTGTGTATGCCAATGTTTAGAAATGGTGCCTAGTAGAAGGAATGAGAACTCCAACAATGCACATGATACAAAGAGAAAGAAGGATCATATATTTTATGGTCTTAAGCCAGAATATACAAGAGAAATAGTCTCGCATGTATTATAATCATATGAAGAAATAATATCATGTGTTGATAAGATAAGTAAAGAGTTTACTGAGTCCTATGGCTTTGAAGGGAATCAAGAGAAGAAAAGGGTGGAAGAGAGAAAGATGGATAAAGGGAAGAGGAAAAAGAAGAATTTTCCTATATGTGGTAACTGTGGAAAGAAACACCCTGGAACTTTCCTGAAAGTAATGGGAGTTTGTTATAAGTGTGGAGGAAAAGGGCACAAAGTACGTAACTGCAAGGGTAAGAAAATGGTTTCAAATGTACAATGCTTCATTTGCAAGGAGTTTGGACACTATGCGAACCTATGTCCCAGTCATCAGAATATGCCGCAAATGATGTTATTGGATAATAATCAAGTTATGATACTACCACAGATGAAGAGGAATGATTAGAGTTCTTATGTTGATTATGTCAATTGAGTGTTGTATCAACAATGTACTTGTTATAATAATTATGGAGTATATAAGGATTATACTGCAGTACTATTTCATTAAGGACTTGAGATTGTGTGGAACAAAGAAAGGTGACTCAACAACAAGATAAATTTTTGGAAAATATATGGTTGAGAGAATGATAAACCATAATATAGTTCTGATACCGAGTTAGTGATTTTGGAGTAATACATGATTGTTTTGGATAAATTATATTGGATATTCTTGACTACCTTGGAACTGATTAATGATCTGTATATTCCATTATTATTGGGGTTTAAAACATTTTTGGATTGATGAGGTATATCCAGCATTCTATATGGAATAAGGGAGTATGAATGTAATCAATAAGGAATATGGTAATTCAGGATGTTTAGTGTATTAAAACAATACATGATGAAGGTATTCATATGCTATTATGTGGTAAAAAGGATCTACATTATGTTTAACTTCCTTATAAATGTTGGACTGTGAGTTTGGTCAGAAATATTTTGGATAAATTCTAGTTTGAGATTAATTTTGGATTGCCATAAAAGGACAACCCGGAGGTCGGGCGGCAACCCGTCGCGTCCGGCAAGGCCGCGAGACTTGAACCCGCAACCGAAGGGCGACAAGGGTGTATCACCTACCACTGGCCCAAAAGATGTCCTGGATTAAATAATGTAGTTTTTTTAAAAGATCTGGTAGATGAATTATAAATTCGTTTATTTTGGAACCCTGTACGAATAGTATAAATAGAATTCTTTTTTTACGTTCTATTATCTTTTAGAGTGAAATATGAGTTTTTTGTAGAAATTTGTATATCCTTATGATCATAGCCAATATTATAAATAAATTCCTCAACATTAAGAAAAGGAACTTAGAAAAAAAATTTGTCCTAGATGGTACCTTAAATCATCACTAATTTATGGCTTTGGGATTGTTGTCCTTTTCATAGCCATGTTCTCTACCACTCTCCATCAGATAATTGATGGTTAGATTTTTCTTCCATATCCATATTTTCCTACATGGAACCCTAGTATGTGTTATTTTCGGTAATCTTCATACTTTCCACTCTTTATTTTAAATTGAGGCCTCATTAATTCATTTTTCGATGTGGGATTTCAACTAAAGAATTTTGAAACGTCAAAAATGTGTTATCCTAATACCCTATGTTTTGTTGAACCAATGGTATTTCAAATCATCATAGATTGATGAATTTAAGGACCTCAATTTCACACTTATTTGTGATTGATGACCTCAATCACTACCTATAAATATTTACGTTTTTCCTCCAAATATATATCTCTAATTTCCACCAATGTTCTCCTAATCGAGATCATAATTTGGTGGTGACCCTTTGATTTATCTTTTCCTCATATTAAGACTAAATTTTAGTAACCCAATTTCCGATGTGGGTTTTCCCACAAATATATTTTCTATTTTCAACCTTTTATTTTCAAAGAAAAATTTCAAATTGCGAGGACGCAATTATTTGAAGGAGGGGAGAATGTAACACCCCAAGATTTCATAGTGTGTTATTTCTTTAAAATAATACAATAACTTGCACTACACGCAACACCGAGTTCAAGCACACCATGACTTACCAAGCAAGCCGTTCAAAAGAGGTTACGAATAGTATTAACTAAATTTTAAACTTTATATAATCCTTATAATTTTAGAATCCATATTATGAGTTTCTTAGACATAATGCAAGAACAGATTCATTTTCAGTATTGCACATTTATAAACTTTCAACAGTGAAACCTTTTTAAATAAAATATTTTAAACTTTTTGACTAAATGGGGGACATGAAAAAAAAATTTAAATTGAAACATCCCAAGCTTCCACGGTACGCTTTCCTTTGAATAATACAGTAGTGTGTGTTGTACGCAACTTCGAGTTCTAACACACAACACAACCAATCAAACTAGCCGTTATGAATAGTAATACCTACTTTTTAAAATTATATATATTTTATATTTCAAAATGGACTTCATTTTTGGATTCGGAATATATAATTTAGCCTAAGGTGAAATTTTGGAACTTTTCGGATAACTTTTATATTTTGATGAATAGTGAAAATTACTAAATTTTAATTAAAAACAACTTTTTTAATCAAAATAATTAATAGTGATAAATTATGAATTTTAGTAGTTTTAAAGTATATTTAGAATATATTTTTACCATTTAATATAATGTTGGTCATTGGACATAATTTTACAATTAAACCGAACATAAACAAGTGTCAATCTTTTGATAGTTATTATCTCTTAAAAACACGCTTTTTGTTCTGACAGCGGGAATTAATTTTAAATTAATTTCTTCCACTTATGTGTTTTGAATTTAAGAAAATGGATTCCATATTTGGAATCAGTATGTTCAAATTGTGTAAATAGGTAACTATTATTTTTAGACATTTTGAATAATTACTGCGGTAAATATTTTATTTACCATGGTTAAGGGTAAATCCGGTAAATAAGGGTTAACAAATAATATTATAATAATAATAAATTACACTAAAACGTGTCTTAACCCTATTGGTTGATACATGGTCGACCATGGACATATTTGGGTCAATTTTGGACCCCATGGATCCACTTGTAAGTGATAATGACACTTTATTTTAATTAAGTTAAAATGAATACAAAAATGACACAAGCATATATCTTTTAGAAAAACAAATGTTAAATAGGGTTATATATGTTGTATTTTAGATTATAAATATTAATTAGAAAGATAAAACGATTTCCTACATAATTATATTTTATTTATAATTTTTAGACATTAAATAATTTATTTTATTTATGATAGAATGATGATGCAGTAATTACTAAAATAGTGAAAAATTAAATTAATTGATATTATAAATACCCAAATAAATATAATATGAAACCTTTAATGAATTAAACTAATTTTCTAGGATAATATGATATATTAGTATTGATTTAATTTACTTTTTTCGAAGTAATCAATCTGTTATGAGTTTCAAAAAAATCAACTATTGAATAGTGTCAAAATTGACATAAAAGAGTTCTTAAAACAAATATTATATTATTAATTGATATTAAATTCCTAAAAATCTAAGGATCGGACAAAAGACTTATATCATGATAGTTGCATCATTAATGGACCACTTGGGGGTCTCTTGGATGTATATTGTAAGTTTATTAACCATATTATATAAAAATACAAAGAGAAATTGTAAAAGTGAAACTAATTATCTTAGAGTTAATACTTAACAATAAGGTTAATATAAGTACCCAAACCTGTCTAAATTCTATTGGTTGAGTTGTTTTCGACCCATACCCACCTTAACCTTTGAATAGTAAACTTTGGAGCCACTGGAAACCGATTATGAATTTATTATAAACTAATATCTCTAGCTTTTCCAAAGGTGCCCCTCACCCCTCTTATAAAAGGGAACTCCTCCTTCTCATTTCTTCACACCTTCAAAGCCCTTTGGTTCGGCCAAACCCTGCCCAAATACTATATCAACTTCCCTCACTACAAAATAGGGGCCTTAGTTTGATCAGAAAGCCAACCTAAGGAGCCCTTTTGATCAAATCAAAAGGAAGAACCCGAAGAAGAGGTAATGATTTCACCACCCTTTTCTAAGTTCATTTCTTCTTCCACTTCTTCTTCCTTTGTTGTTACCATTCTAAAATAATAAATCCAGTATCATATATATATTGTGATGTTATTATAAATATGGTACAACCATATTCAGTATTCTATCCACCCTTTGAATAACACATCACCATAGGTGCGTACGTACGGCTTACCGTCTCCACGTCGTGGTGTAATTGTTATTCAATATATTATTATTTGGATGGGTATAATAATGATGTGTAACTAATGTAAATAATAAATATAACATGTTAATTATTCTGTATATATGATATACCATCCATTTATATATTATTTTAATATCAAAAGAATGATATTCTCGCTCGTGCGTACGTACGGACTACCGTCTCCACGAACGCGATGAGATTCATTCTCCATCGTATCCATTCAATTATAATTATCATTTGATGATTTTAAAATGATGTTTAAGGACTTGATATCATTTTGGATATGAATAAGATACAACAAACATGGCTTATGTAACAAAACATATAAAAGAAAATGAGTAAGTTAACACCCGAAACGACGATAATTCTACGATATTATTAACAAATCAACGTTAAAAGATCATATATGATATCATATTAATATATATGATTCTTGTATAATTTAATAACAATTATTTCACCATTATACAGGAGGTTAACCTACCCCAACCAAGGAAAAGTACAAGGTAAGGGTTATTTCACAATCTCTTCATTATCCGAGGTTGTTTATATGTAATAATCTACTGGGATCTCTTTATCATCCACATCCATGTTTCTTAAAAATGTATTTCAAAAATTTTTTACTATTTACTAGAATATGAGTTAAAGTCATTTATACCCTTTTTGACTATTATAAGTGGTTTATAAAGGAATCTTTCCATCGTTTTCAAAACAAGGTCCTTTTTAACCTTTTCGACAGAATTAAGGTAAGAATGTTTTTTTAACTTATACAGCGGGTGCGGCTATTTTCCGCCGTTATAAAATCTTCAAAGCTTCCCTTAAAAGCTTATAAGAATATTTTCAAATAAAATGTTTTATTTTATATGGATCTTAAATGATTTCAAAATAAAAAAAGATATTTCATTAAAAAGAATTATGTTTTCATCTATGTCAACATCCTTTGATGGATTTTAAGATTATTTGAAGTTGATTTATTATGATACAAAACTTTTTTATTGTATTGAAGGTTTTGTGATATGTTTGACTGTGGATGTGCTATTTTTATACCATTCATAGTTTATAGTGAAAGTATTGACATTTCGTATGCTAGTTTTAATACGAATGTTTATGTTATGTTTAAACCTTTTCATATGGGAATGCATTGGACTTAATATGTGATGGGTGGAGCCCGCTATAGCTCCTCGATGCATCGGTAGGTATCATGAGACAATCTAGTGTCTTGGAACAAGGCCTTGACAAAATCTTATTTGTAGTCTTGGCACGAGGCCTTGGCTATGTGGTTATGATAGTCTGGCATTATGCATTCCATCATTATGAAAGTGGTTATTGATAATACATGGGATTGTTCGACTAGTAGAATATCCATGTGAGTAAGAAAATGGCATTATTTTATTTTATCTTTCCCATTTTATGCTGAAGTTCATGTTTAAAAGGATTTTGTTTTAGTTATAAACTGCCTTAAGTGTGTATGCTTATTTATGAAAGCTTCTGCTATAATGTTATCCTTACTGAGCATCTGAGCTCGCCCCTTTCAATGTTTTATGTTTCTCAGGATTATGAAGAAGTAATTTATGAATGACCTGTAGGGATAGTATGAGGGGATATGAAGACAAGATGTTTTTTTATGATGTAATGTAAAAATTTATGGATGTATCTAGTTATTCCAAGGCTACTAAACTAATCGGTCATTCGAGACTTGATCTTTCTCGTGATCATGCCAATGTTATGTAATAATGCACCGACTCTAGGTAATTAGGGTCGAGGCGTTACAAATTAGTTTGACATATAATGTGTGAATTTTCCATTCGATAAAAATAATATTGTATTTATACATTTATATGGTTTCTTAATTAAAAAATCTATAAACACAAAAAGATCATTTTGATGTAATAGATGAAATAATTATTTGGATTTTGTAAATATGGTTTGGTATATCAAAGAGTTTAAACCTAGTATAATGCATGTAATGTAATTCATGTTTCATCAAATAAAATATATAGGTTTCTGGGTCTACAGAATAAAATTTTCATATAAAAAAATAAGATATTGTATTCCTCAAAATTTATATAGTTTTTCTAAAGTACCAATATTACCATCTATTTTTTTGATTATGTCTATATTTCCTAATACATATG
Organism: Viscum album; assembly: GCA_963277665.1. Taxonomy (NCBI): domain Eukaryota; kingdom Viridiplantae; phylum Streptophyta; class Magnoliopsida; order Santalales; family Viscaceae; genus Viscum; species Viscum album. The sequence goes on from OY728152.1 coordinate 2,096,057,045, forward strand.
ATTGTAAATATTTTATTTTAAGCTAAATAAATAAATTAGATTAAAAATTCTAAAAATCAAATCATCAAATAAAAGATAATTTCACCATTGAATGAAATTAAGAGTCTCATATCATAAATGTCATTATAAAGAAATATTCATATTTTTAGGATATTTAAGAACATCTGATTTCAAATTTCTCAAATGATAATCTAGAAACACTATTACCATAAAATAATTAATCTTTTTTTGGAATATTTCAATCATAATGGACATTACCCAAGATAAAATTAAATAAATAATACATTGATTACGTGGTTTGATTATTACATCCTCAAATATCCCCACAACCCATCGACATAAAAGATTATTTTCTTAGGGAAAAGTATCATTAAAACACATATTTAATATTTTATTAACGTTTAGTCATTTACTAAATCATTTAATAATAATTATCGGTGACATAATATTTATCAAATCATGATGAAGTGAACAAATAAAAATGGGTGAGATAAAATGAACACTACAAGGTATTACATCAAATACAATAATGGTTACATAACAAACATATAGAAAATAATTAATAAGGTAAAATATCTTATCTAAATCAACGTAAAACAGAAAGAGTTAACCCTGAGAAATATTTATAGACAAAATAACTCAAAATATTGCATTATATAAATTGAATGGTAAAAATAAATCATATAACATACAAAATTGTCTATAATTATCGGATAAGAAGTGGAAAAATCACTATAATTATATTTTTATTATTTGTGAAATTGGATACCCTCTAACTCATTAACATGTAAAATGTGTGTAAATTTATACATCATTATAGTATCTATTTTTTAATGAATAATACAGCATGAAAAAAGGAATATTAATCATTGTAATTCAAAAAATTATAAGATACAAACATCCAAACAACAAAAATAGATTATTAAAAAAATTCCATCATTTTAACGCTATAGTTACAATATTATTTACAAAATTTTCATTTGTTTTTTTGGAAATTGATATTATAAAAATTCCTAGAAAATTAATTTTTTCATAGTTTTTTTGTCAGATGTAATATAATAAAAAACTCAAAACGTAAATATTATCAAAAAAAATGTTCAAATAAGTAATTATATAAGACAATGAATGCTGTTTCAGTTCCCCCACCTCTTACATTTAAACATGATTTACATAGATATTATTTGTCATCTACTGTCATTATAGAAGACATATTCATGACAGCAGTACTTATAGACAGCTGAGAAAACATGACAGCTGAGAAAACATGAGAAAAGCTATGCCATCCATGACCTAGAGTTAGAAGAAGTTGTATTCTCCTTCAAAATGTGGTGACACTACTTGATGAGAGAACTATTTACTATTATCTCTAATCATAAGAGTATTAGGTATATCTTTTCAAAGAATGACCAAAACCTGAGACAATGATGTTGGATAGAGTTCCTCCGGGACTATGACTTGGAGATACTAAATACTCTATTGAAGGGGAATGTATTAGAAGATATATTCAGCATGAGGTCATATTTACAGTTGATGAGTGGTGGGACACAGCAGCTAGCCACCTTGCAGATATCCATTGTGGGTAAAGATGGAGCATCTTACCTCAAGTATTTGACTATCATTCTCCACATATTCAATGAGTTCAGGAGGCACAACTTGGGGACATTTATTATGAGGCTCTACATGATCATATATCCTTAGGACATAAACCTAATGAATTTTATGAAGGTGGGGATAACATAATCCTTTTCAGAGGACACACCAATGTAACATTGGCGCTAAAAGAAGAGGTGTTAAGGATGATTTATATGTCCCTATAGTGGTACATCCAGCTATGGTATAGATGTAAAAGGATCTATGGTGTTTGCACCGGTGGACATTGATTAGGAAGGTAGTGGCATAGTTTTTTTCACAATGACCCACCTGTTAGAAAGTGAAAGTCAAACATTAGGATCCAGGATGCTTAGCATAGTCACTAGAGGTGTCAGAGTGGATGTGGGATGGTATTTCCATGGACTTTGTGACAGGGCTTCTGCATTCAACAAGAGGACATGATTCCATTTGGGTGATTGTTGACTAACTCACCAAGTCGGCCCATTTCCTACCCATACAAGAGTAGAGATTAGTAGTGATATTGGGAAACATCTATGTACACGAGATTTTAGGACTACATGGGGTTCCATCAATGATCATCTCGGACCATGACACACATTTTACATCCATATTTTTGAAGGGATTAAAGGTGGCGTTCAGGACATAGCTATGTTTGAGCACAACCTATTATCCATAGACTTATTGTCAGAAAAATCGAACCATATAGACAATCAAGGAGATGCATCTTTCTTTTGTTCTTGATTTTGGATGCAGTTGGGAGGATCACTTGTCTTTGGGGGAGTTCACTTAAAATAATAGCTATCACTCCACCATTAGTACAACACAATTTTTGGCCTTGTACGGTCAACAATGCAGATCACTACTATGTTGGATAGACCTAGGGGAGTCAACACTTATGGGTCCAGAGATGGGTTGGGCTACCAATGTGAAGGTGGAGATCATCCAGGAGATGTTGGAGACTACAAATAGCATACAACAGTCTTATGATAAATGGAGACTCAGCCTTTTGGAGTTTAAGGAGGGTGACCATGTTTTCCTATGGGTCTCAACTCAATGAGGTTGCCATAGATTTGTTCGGTTCATCTAGTAATCTATGAGGTTTATTGGACCTTTTTATCTTCTCAGCAGAGTTGGAAAGGTGGTGTATTGCCTGGATCTTCCCCCACAAATGCATCAGGTGCATGAAGTTTTCCATGTGTTTCTTCTGAGGAGGTACGTGCATGATATATCTTCTTTCATTAACTAGGGTGAGCTATACATTGATGAGGGGTGATGTTTATAGAGGATCCAGTGGTGATTTAGGATCGATAAAAGAAGGTCCTTCATGGATGATCTATCACTTTGGTGCATGTTCCTTGGCAGCACAGGAACCTATATGAGATCACATAGGAGTGGGAGGATCCTATTTGTTCTCAGTAAATTCATTTGTTTCCTTATTCTATTTTGGGGAATTCTTGGAAAAAATACCTATGGTGGAGATAATGTAATGACCAAGATTTTACATGTATTTTTTAATTATATGGAATTATTACGAGTTTGTAAAAATTGATTGTTCATGATTCTGAGGCAGGGTGTGCCCGAAATGCATTTGTGAATTTTTTAGATACGTTCATTAAATGTCTGAGTGGCATTTTCTATCTTCAGAACCGATTCTCAGATTAAATATTAGAGAAAAACATTGAATCTGCTGCACCCGGATTTTCATAAGGGAGAATTCACATAAATCACAATAGTTTGGGACAAAAAGATATATTTTGGAATTTTAAAGTATTAGTAAAATAACAAAGTTATTATGTATAACACTTTTCATTTCCTCTAACAGATTAGTAGTAGTGGCAGGACTGACAACATGTCAAGCCATTAATTAGATTGACTCTTCAATGTTTGTAACTGTACCATTGGAATTAGGAAGGATCATTATTAAACGAACCACATAAATTCCCAGTGGTGTTACCCACATCTTCACCCTCCTATTTATATGGAGCTTTGGGAGGTGTGATGGTATGAATTCCCTATGCGACCAAGCTCTGGTAAAATACCGTGATGCCAACCACTTGGAGGTTGGGACTAGTTCCAGCGAGCATTGACGAGTGCCACTAAATCACGAATGATGAACCTGACTCTTCCTCAAATGAAGATGTTCTCCAATGATCTTGAGGATGAGATTTATCTTCTATTAATTTTTAGAGATTGTTGAACCCAATTCTCCCCTCATGTAATCAAGCTAACGCGATGGTTTTGGGTCAAAGAAATAGGGCCCAAACCCTCCACTACTTTGCTGATCTATGCGTTCTTTAGGGACTTATTACATGGGTTGGATAGAACCTAGAACAAAGGGTAGTGCAATGAGGAGGGCATCCTAGGGAAGAAGTAGGTTCCTTCAGATAAAAAAAATAGGCCATAGGAGCTCACCCGGTGAACCACTAAAGACTATTGGCACCGCCCCAGCATGGAAGCACCAGAAATGACTGGCAACAGCCGGCCACAGATGAGATGACGGTGCACCATCATGCAGCATCAGTAGAGAAGTCTGCGGTCGCCGACACTGGCTGACCACAAGCGAAGTTAGATAAGCACTTCATCACGCACTGCTAGAGATGGTTGTGGAATGAAGGCATAGTGGAAAAAGAGGTACCCACCCATGCGGGTCCTGCGGCAAGCCCAGCGGGGTGCACCCCTTTGCGGGCCCAATAGGCCACACCCCTCTGTGGGACGGGATGCTCCAGCCCAGCTGGTCGATAAAGTATGTGACCCAGTCCAACCAGACCAGTCCAGGCTGGTTTGGGCCGGACTGGGACAGACCAGGAGGAGTCGGGTCGGGTAGATCCGACAGGGTCATACCGGACCCGAACCCAACTAGGCACAATTTTACTTAAAGGGACATAACTTGTGAACCGGGCATCCATTTGATGAATTTTATGTGGTGCTGGGATCCATGTAGTGGGAAGATCCTTTTGGTATACTCCACATGATTTTTGTAGAATTTTGGAGTTTGGACGGGTTGTATTAAACCAAAATCCAACTGGTCCCTCAGTACTAAAATGCTTATAAGTCACAGAACGAGCGTCCAATTTATGTGATGTCTATTGCGTTGGAACCCTTACGACATGGTGGAAATTTGGGATACAAATTACTAGATCGTCGTGGTGGTTGCGATACAAATGATGTCTTGAGGAGCGGATCCTCCTGGAATCAAGTGTACTTAGTGCATGAATCTTATGGATGGCGTTAACATGAAGAAAGAACATTGATTCTATGTGTGTCAGTATGTATCGATCATGCATGGGTCAGTGCTTAGAGATCCTGTGTGGGTCAGAATCTATTGATCATGTGTGGGTCCATGCCTAGAGATCATATGTGGGTAAGCATCTATCGATCATGTGTGGGTCAGCAACAGAGGCTATCGACAAAATAAGATGATCTAGATTTATGACTAATCAATTGTACTTATATACATGAGTTATATACTTGTGTGTGAGCTAAGTATGTACCTTTGGGGTACTTTTACCTTGGTGATGCTACCTTAGTGGTGTTAGATTTGTGGTACTTTTACCATCATAGTGTTACCTCCGTTGTGTTACCTCTTTGGTACTTTTACCTTCATGGTGTTACCTTTGGGGTACTTTTACCATCGTTGTGTTACCTTTATGGTGTTACCTTTGTGGTATTCATCCAATGTGGATTAGTTGTTATAAAGGCATAAAATTTGGAACCATATGTTTCCTCATGAATGAGAAGAGTATAACATGATAACAAAAGTATATGTATGGACATATAACAATGCAGAGTTGATGACAACATCATGCTTTGTGATTGTTGTCTTTCTTTGTGGGTTAACATTTTTGGAACTTTGAGAGACCTTCAGCAGTCTCAGGGTCCCTACTGAGTATTGTTACAATCACCCCTGTATAGGCTATGCTTTCACCTTGCTATGTCTTGTGCAGATGATGAGAAACACTGACAGAGGATGGGGGAACCAGGATAGGAAAGTGCTCAAGGGTAGACCATTTGTCGTGATGTGATGCAATGAATTCTGATCAATAAATGTACCTACCCTTCAGGTTAGATCCTCGGTTGAATATACATGAGTTTTTTTCTTTTAATTTGTACTTGTACTTTCCAGTTGGGCTAGTATTCTGGCCCCATTACTTTTAGTATACATTTTCTACATCAGTTTATATTGTGGTTGCTTCTTTTTATCTTCTTGGAATGTGTGTTAGTACATGTTTAAAGGTAGTGTATTCCCAATTTTAGAGATACATATTTTCTGTTCTAGTCACCAGACCCTGTCCTATGGAAAGCGGGCATGGGGGTAGTCACAACACATGCCCTATGTGACAAGTCGTCACAATTACATTTGGAACATCACTAATTTTATGGCCATTCATTCCACAATGAATATTAAACATAGTTTCATTAATGACATTTTATTAATGTGTTTTCCCATTTTTATTAACATATATGTAACTCAAATTTCATTCATCCATGTGATTTATTCTAGTTCACATGAGTTTCCATTATTATTTCATAATCACATCCATTGGAATTGTGAGAATTTAAAATTTACATTTATAATACAAGTACACATAGAATGGGTTTTAAAGATATTGAATTATATTATAAAAAATTTCACATGGAGACTTTATATTTTTTAACTCCCCAATGTCTTATGAAATATTTATCATTAGATAATTTAATATCTTCAGTTTCTTGTGTTTCACAGAACATCGTGATGAAACAAAAAATTAAATATTCTTTTTTAAAAGTTACAATTTAAACATAGAAATTAAAATGGAGGTTATGAACATGAATAACAAAGTCATTAAAATATGGTTTACAATTTTTGCTAATTAAATTAAGATTAATATAAATCCACTTTGAAAGTAAAAATAAATATTATTATGAAAAACTATTTAAATGCATATTTCTGTATTTCCCAGAAATAATATTATCAAATAACCATTTTATATTATAATAATGAAATTTATTGTTATATATTAAATACAATATTTAACATTAATTCGATGTGCTTTCAAATCGTGATATAAAAATAAATCCACTTTTACAGATAAAATGATATATTGTTCTAAAGGCAGTTTATCCAAATTTTGAGGTCGTACTTGTTTTAAGACTATTATTTTACATTTTAAAATATTTATTTACAAAAATAGTATTTATTTTTAAAAAATGAATATCAATATTTTATTAAGGTTTTTTTGGTATTTTGATAACATTTTTCATTTTTATTATAAAAAATAATATTTTGTGTTAATGTTGTATTTTATTTTCAATTTTTTTAAAAGGAAAAACTATATACTGAATTGCTTTTATATTTTAGTTATCTCAATTTTATATAAAATAATAATATTATTTTTATGAACTTTTTTTTAATACATGAATAAAGTATAATTGTTTTTATTTTTTATAATGAATTTTGTTTCATGGAATTATTTTTGGTTGAACAATAAGGATTTAAATATTATTGAAATTTTGAAACATTTTTTTAGAGTAATTTAAAAAAAATTATCATGGAATGAGGAATTACAAATTTATTAAATATACCCCTTATATTTTTTGCAGTATGAATAATACGTCTACTAAATTTTCATAGCATAATTAATGGAAAATCTCGTAATAAATAGTAAAAAAAATGATATGCACTATAATATTACCACAACGTATTTACAAATACTATTGGAAAAAATTAAACTATATCATTAAAAAATAATTTTATATATTGAATCTTTTAATGGACAATTTTCCATGAAAATGAAATTGGTATTATTAAAATCAAAAAAGATGAAGAAATATTATACTATTCATTTAATTGTAATTATTCTTATATATAGTTAAAGTGATCTATTTTCAATGAAAAATATTATATAAGAGCCTAATTTAATTATATACATCATTAATATTTGTTTATAATTTTTATGGATAAAATAATTAAATTTAATTTTGACACAACACTGATATTGTAATTATTTTACTTATAGAAATATCATATAAATGATTTTAAAAACAAAAAAATATTTGTAACATTAAATAATTAAGGTGATACACCAATTTTATAGGTGACTATGAATATTAAAAGTGTATTAAATAATAATTTTCAATGTATCATTAATTTTTGTATATTATTAAATATCAATTTGTTGAATAGTGTCAAAATTGTCAAAGATGATATTTTATGGGAAAATAATTTTGGTAAATTATTAAATAATAATAAAAATATTTAAAACGCTAATTTTGAATATGATAAAGAATAAATTATTATAAATTATCTATTTATCAAAAAATTTCACCATATAATTAAAAATTATAACCTTTATATACTTGAAAAGTCATTAATACAATTTACATTAAAATTTGTTAATTAAGGGTTAATCAAAATGATAATATTTTAAACATAACCAAAACATGTATAATTTTTTTTATAAGAATAGATTACAACCATATATTGTCATAACATCGAATCCTAGTCTATATGATGTAATTTCGATATAAATGTCATTTGTTTTAATTTTTTCTATTGATAAGGATTCGAGAACACCACTCCTTGTCCTTAAAAGTAACCCCTTACAACAACTTCCCCTCACACCTTATAAAACATCAATCTTTAAAAAATATCTTATATATACTAGACTCCCATCTCTTACCATGTACATGGGAATTTTCACTCACAACATAACAATTCAATGCGCCTTGAGTGATCTTTCAATGTGTGATATTGAAGAGGTACATTTTTCAAACAATGTCCTTTATTTTAATTTCATCTTCTACCTTATCATCACTTCCTTCATTCAGAAGGGAGTAATAAAACCAGAACTATTTATAAACTTAATAATATATTTATATTGTAATTTCATCTTTCAATATCTTTTCTCATCACCATATATTCAATAAATGAATCCATTGTCCGAAATATGGTGGTTTACCATATCCATGGATAATGAGAATTTGTTTTCTATTACTAACATCATGTGTAGTTTTAAAACTATTATTATGGTAACATAATATATTAATAAGTGTATTATAACTTTTTAAGGATTATTAACTAATATATATATATATATACTATTATATGAAAAAAGAAGTTAATTATATATGGAATAACCTCCAAAAAATGAAAAAAATTTATCATTACTATTTTATCTTCTGAATCATCTTCAAGTAAGATTAAAAAAATATATGTTACCATTAAATCCAATTTATATTCATTCATAAAATTATGTTTTTAGTTTTCATATTTTATACCCTTTTGATAGGAACAAAAATAACTATACACAAGTTAACCGATCAAGAAACCATGAAACGAAAACTCATAAAATGAAAAATATGATATTTATAACTACTAAAAATTATCATAAATGAAAATTAAAAAATTATAATAAGTAGAATTAATTTGCATTATGTTATAAAAAAATTAATTAATGAATCTAATTTTAGTATGCATGAAAGTAAGTACAAGTGTATAACACATTCAGATGATTGGTAAGGGATATCACCGGATGACTATATTACATCTGGGTTGTGTTTTTGATTATTTTCCACTCAATTTAACCAATAAATTATATTATATAACTATAATATGTTAGGTATATATGTTTCAAAAATATATACATATCTCAGTTCCACACTCTTTGATGGAAAATTAAATTATTTCTATAGTTTTCTTCTCAATTCTTCTCGATAAGCAAACCCTATTAATGGAAACTTTTCCATTTCATACCCATTTCATGCACACTCTGTAAAATGTCTATGAAATTGTTATTTTTATAAAATATAAAATTTTATAATGGTATAAAATTATCTTATATATTGTTTTATATAAAAAGTTATTCGTTTTCTATTTTATTGACCCATTAAACATTTCTCCTAAAACATACTAAATTGGCTCAATTATAATGTTCCCTAAATCCAAATTCATCATGTATTAACTTACATTAAGTATCATAAATTCCTATATTATTTTATGGTTGTCTAGAAATGATTTAAATCAATTATATTATGGATTCCATTATTATATGTCATTTGTTTATGCCTTATGACATTATTAAGATTCCCATTTCATTCCATGGGTTACCCTTATATTTTTGTTTGATTTTATATGAGGATCACATATTCATGAAACAATTGTAATGGGTGCACCCAGACTACGATAAAATGTATTAGGTAATGTTTATAATAATTTCATGTCATGTTGCGATAGATTTTAGACCAAATTATTATATGGTACATTGTCCACAATGTGATATTTTATTGGAACTTATCCTTGACTCGTGTTTATGTCATGATATATGTTGCAACTAATTTCTTATGGTTTCATGATCATAAAATTCCATGATCAAAATATTATATATCCTTATAATTATTCATGATCCTTGCCTTTTATGTTATCACATTCTGTATTCTAAATCATGTGATATGCTTTATTCACATGAATATTCACAATATATGATATTTAATACATCCATTTAGTCGATGTATTCTATAGGTTATCCTATAAAAATTTTGGATATAAATGTATGACAGGATCTCATTGTGAATTATTCATTAAGAGATGATTTATTCTAGTTTCATGTTTTAAATTTAATGTACCTAATCTTTCAAATACACTATACATTACTAACCACCATGTGTATTTGATAAATAACCTAGATTAAAATCATATAATAATGTTCTGGAAAATAATGGGTAGATATACTTTATATCAGTGAATAATGATTTTATTTTGGGGGATTAAGACTATAAAATTATTTTAATAAACATAGGGATAATTATGTCACCATGGATAAACATGATTTAAATACTGGAATAACATGTTAGGATATACTTTTTATTTTTATGTTTATACTTAAATTTTCATGTTTTTCTTTTTATACGCTTATTATGTAGGTGTTCTAGTCCCCTAGTTTTATTTTTCACTTCTTGCTAATTGATTGAAATAGAAGAACCTGTTCCAACAACCAATGGGATATGAAATGTGATGAAATATCTATTGATATTCAAACCATGATGGAAATGGGGGAACAAAATTTTATGATGGTATTAGATCAAATGGATTATGATATGAATAATAACATGAACCAAATTAGAAAATGAATCCATGTGAGTCAAGGAGAACAACAATTTCAGAAATAAATAGAATCCCTGGGAAGAGGAAGAAAACAGAAAAGAGAAGATAAGATAATGCCATGTGAAGCATGAATTGCTATCACCAAAGAATGAAACAATGAATCCCTATGAAGAAGGGCATAAAGTGGAAACACCGGGAGAGCAGAGATCACAGATATAATGCAGGACCATATGGTTTCACCTTTTAATTTCACTATTAATAAGTGGATGTTTTTTTGACAACCTTTCATTTTGGGATTCCCACAAAGGACATTTTTGAAAAACCATATTTTATTATCATGTGTTATTTAAAATTTATATGGATGTAATATTTTTTAAATTTTTGGTATTATTAGGATAATATATTATTGATTGGATCTTATACTGAATCACTCACAATTTCATAATTTATTCTAGTTACCCCCCCATAGGATGTATATACCATATCACTCACATGTACTGAAATCAGTGGTTGTATTATTGTAAAATAACCTTTATTAGGATGAAAAATTAGTGAATATGTTGGAATGTAGAGATAGAATTATAGACATAAAGACCAATCACCTTGTTAAAGTATAATGGAAGATCAAAAAATATGACTAAATGGCATGGGAACCAGTAGAAGTAGTGAATAATAAGTACCCAAACCTATTTTAAAGATATTTAGACGCTTAAATTTCATAAGGGGGGATGTTAAAACTAGATATTTTTTGATATATTTCTCTCTACATAATTTAATTTCTTTGGTACCTTTTGTTGCATACAATATCGAGATTAAAAGACAAAAATAAATATTATTATATTACGGAAACCATTATAATATTTACTTTATAATTGAAGGTATGAATATTATTAAAAATATTTTTTAAATATGGTTTTCAAATTTATCCAATTAACAATAACTGGAAACAAGTCTCTCTTGAACATTTAATTTTTTTTTGTAAAAAACTATTAAAATTTGAAGATGTTTTTTTAATAATAAAATTAAGAAATAACTCTTGATGTATTATATTAAATAAATATATATATAATAATAATAAAGTAATTATAAATTTTAACATTTATCTTTTGTAATTTCATGAAATTATATAGAAATGAATCAAATCCTAAACATAAAAAGTTGTTCATAAAAAAATTAGTGTTTTGATGGTGACATTTTAAAAAAATTAATTTTGAAACATTTATAAGTATTATTTGAAAAAATAACCTTCATTTTTCATATAAAAGTTTCCGAAAAAAACAATTATGGTTGATTTCTTTATTTTTTCAATAGGTTTCATATTTAATAAGGAAATTATCTAATTTTTATTAAAAAATGTACTATAATTTTAATGTTTAAAAAAGTTTAAATTAATTTTTGAATTATTTTTAAATCCTAATTCAATATATTTTATCTTAAAAAACTCCAATTTTTTCTTTTTCAAATAGATTTAATACTTTAATATAGAATAAAAACAATTTATATTTGATAAATACATTTTTTTGTCACAAAAATAGCTTTCATTAATCATTTCTGAAATATAATATATTTAAGTCCATAAAAATATGTATTTTAAATTATGAAAAAATGGAATTAATATTTTGAATCAATGTATCTAAATATAGAAAATATACCCCATTTTTATCAATATGAATAGAAACCGTTCAAAATATTGTTACCATGGTAATGGGTCAATCAGTTAATTAAGGGAAAAAATTAATATGATAAGGAATATGAAGTTATCAAAAACACCAAAAAAAATATAATTTTAGAATTAATTTAGATCATTAAAATCTATGGGTTGATATTGAATTATTTATTGGACATGTTTTTATGAATAGTAAATATATATTATTAAAAATAAAGATAGAGACTACCTATCAAACTCTGATTTTCTATAAATATATTAGTTAAATATGTGGTTAGCAATTAGATATATTAAATCATAAAGATTATATATAAATATAATAGATTTATATACATTAGGTTAATTTATTGATAATTTTTTGGCCTGAAATTATTAACTGATATGTTTCCCCAACACTTATGCAATAATTATGTAATTAATTTAAATACCTAATATATGATATAAAATTTTTAAAATATATATATTTTGAATTAATTAATTTTATCCAAGAATATTTTATCCATAACCTACTTATTATATGTATATTTAAGAATTTAGTTGGATGTTATCTTAGTGTCTTGATTTTATTAAAATTCAATGTAACAAATTGTGTTGAAATTAACACAAGTTAAAATTTACGAAAATAATATATTGTTAAATTAATAACAAATAATAAAAATATATAAAAAATATAGTGTGATTATAATAAGGTATAAAATATTATAAATTAATTATTTATGCAGTATTGAAATTTTGTTTTTATTAATTATAACCATCGAAAATTAAAAATATTGGTACCAGAATTAAAATTTAAATTAGTTAATTAGTGGTTAATAAAATATGATAATGTTTAAAATAATACCAAAACCTCTTTAAATATTTGTTCAATATGAAATTCGAACTATTTAATATCGTATCTTTGAATATATTTAAATTAGGTGCTATTTGGAATGAAAATTATTTAAATATAAATTACTCTTTTCAAAAATTTTAAAAAACACATCTCTCCTCCCTTGTAAATATTATACCTTAAAACCATTATCCTCACCCCTTCCTAGAATTTAAGATCTAAAAAATCTCTGAAAAACAGTCTTACACATTATTCCCATGACCAAGTGTTGTTTTAAAAAAAAAAATAAAAATTTTAAGCTCCTCAAGTGATCTTTTATGTAGGTGACATTCAAGAGGGGCCTTTCTCAAACCATCAATTTTAATTTCATTTATTCTTATGAATAATCTTAACCTAATTATTTTATAAAATAATATTAACTAGATTATAATGTATATTCTATAATTTTATATTTCTAATGTAATATATTCTATCTACAACTTTTTTAATCTTATCATATTCCATGAAATGAAATTGATTTTTGAATTATTATTGTTTACCGTCTCCGGTGATAATGATTTTTTTTCTATTAACACAATCAGGGATATTTATAAATATATATTATCGTTATATATTATTTTAATAATTATCTATTATTTTATTTAATTTTTTTAAATAATATATTAACATAATATTAATTAAGATAAAACTAGTTTGTGAATAATTAATAACTGCCATAATAAACTAATAAATTATCATTAATGATTTATCAAATGATTCACCATAATTTAATATTAAATAAGGATGTATTATACCATTTAAAATTATTAATGTTCATAAAAATAAGTTAATTTTAATTCTATAGTTTTATTCTCATTAAAAAATATGATCTCTAATTATACAAAATTTAACCAATCAAGAAACCGTGAAACGAACACTCCTATAATGATGAGATTGATCTTTAAAAATAATTAAAATGTTCATAAAAATCCCCTTAAAATTATAATAAATTAAATTAAAGGTCTATTTAGTCATTAATAAAGTAATTAATTATTCTAATTTGATTATCTAGGATAATAAGTACAAGTGCAGAATGCTTTCAGATATAATGTCAGTGATCTCTCTAAACCTCTATATTACAATTGGGTTATATTTTCTCTCCCTCTCCCTCTCTCTCTCTCTCTTTATGCCTAAATTTATCCTATCATTCCTCTTATATACTTCTCCTAATTTTTTATATATGTACCACACATATCAATTTTTCTCAATACATCATAATTTTATGGGGAATTACATGATTTATAAGGTGTCCTTCTGAATTCCCCCTGATATGGAAACCCAATTAGTGGGATCATCCCTATTCCATACAATTTTCAAGTAATCTCCTTAAAAAATTTGAAACATCCAATATTTTTATAAAATATATAATATTTTCATTAAATAATGGTTATTGATTATTTATTGAATTATACATTGAATTATGACTACCTCATTATTAAAAAAATCATTAACATGTTCTTTTAAACATCATTAATGTGGATCATTTGTAATGTTTAGTAAATTACATTTATTATATATTCACATATGATGGATATCATCTATACAATGTTTATTTTTTAATGTAATATAAATTTTAAACCCCTTACGTCCTGGATACAATCGTTATATTCATTTGTTTATGCCTTGTGACATGATTATGATACACTTTGCTTTCTTTGGGAAACCCTTATGATTATGTTTGATTCCTTATATGTAACACATATGAATGAAAAAATTTATGATGGGTGTGATAGTATATTTTTCCAATCCATTGGGTAATTTTCAGTCGTATGAGACATCATGTTGGGTTAGGTATCAAACATATTTCTTTTATGGGTCTTTTTCCACCATGTGATATAGTCATGTAAATTATACATGACTCATAGTTTTGTCATGATTTGTATTAATAAAAATGTTCAATTTTTATATGATCCAATGATTAAATGTTCCATATATCACTCTTCTTTACGTTTATTCATGAGGAATATATTATATGATATCATTTTATGTATTTTATCTAATTTGCTGTGATTTATTTTAATATTAATTCAATTAATGGGATTTTTAGCTCACCCCTTTTGTCTATGTATTTTAAAGGAAATCTATTGTATGTGTAGGAGATCAATAGATTTTTGGATATCAATACAGATGATTAATAAAGGGGTAATTTTTCTATTTTCATGTTTTATGTTTTATATACCTAATCATTCAATGACACTAGAGATTATGATCCTTGGTTTGTATTTTATAAATAATTATACTTTTGTTTGTGTAATAATATTTCAAAATTTCATGGGTAAATATACTTTATGCGAAAAAAGAATTGATTTATTTTTTAGGGATAATGATAAAAATTTAAGGATACATAAAAATTGTTATAAAATTGTACTCATATGTATCACTAGACCGACCATCATTCTACTTATTGACAAGGAATTACATATTTATTTTTTTTATTGGAAACAATGGTAGAAATTATTGGAAATTGTATTCTTAAATACCCCATATTTAAAGGTGTTACTTTTTTTACCATTTTCCATGTTCTAACCACTAGAGAACATAAAATTTTTCATATGCGGTTATGATGCATCACTCATCCAATAGATGATAAAAATAACCACAATTATATATTGCATGATTCCCTAGGAAAGTATCAATAGTTTGTTTTTACCTTTTTTGATCATTCATTCGGTCAACATGATCCATGTACTACGAATATTACATAATAATAGAAAACCGATTTGGAATTAAATATCCCGAATAATTTTGCCATTCTGGAGTAAAATAATTACATTTTTATATAACAATCAATATTAATAGGATATCATATAGTTTCATGAACTGAAAAAAGTAAAATGAAATAATCATTCTAAAATAATCTTGGTGGGATATAAAATAATCATAATAAATCATTCATTGTTTATCTAAATCTGGTAATCTTCTTTTAAAATAGGGACTCCATAATCTTAAAAATGTTGTAGGTATTAAAATCCTTAATAATGGTTTTTAAATTAAATTTTAATTTACCAATGAATATTTTTGTAGAGTATAAAATAAGGTTCATAGTAGGGAACCATTCTCTATTCACTAGAAATGTGGTATTGAAAATATCATCCAACTATTTTCATGGTAATTATTATTATATAAATCTGTTTCAGAACCATGTACACTTTTAGTACCAATACCAAGATTTATTACATAGAAAAATACATATTTTAGACCTTACCATAACATCAGGTTCAAATTCTATAAATATAGATATACCAAAGGGTTTCAAAAACATATTATATCCCAAAAATAAATATGTATAGTAACCCATTTTCCATAACAAATTATTGTGACGCAATATATTTATATACTTATATTACATCATTTTATATGAATATTCAAAACCACACATTACAATCAATATTTTAAGATTAATGTTTTAGTGTATTTTGAAACTATATACAATAACATTTTATTTAGGTACATTTTTTATGATATCCCATTAATTTATTATCACATTTTACCTATATTGAGTATCCTTAATTATAAAATATATTCATAACTTGGTCCATGGAAACATTGTAAAGTACGTGAACCGATTCTTATTAACAGTAAAAATGGGAATATCAATAGATGGTCATATTAAAGAATAAAATTATTATATGTGTATTGTATCTTATTACTAACCTAAAAACAGAAAACCGTATTTATTATATGTCATTATAATGATTAATGAAATTAAAAAAGTATTATTTTAATTCAAGAATAATAAGTGTGAAAATAATCATAAGTTAATAATAAGAATGATGTCAGATTTATAGGAATTAACACATTTCATAAGAGCATGGAATCATAATATGCTACAAAAAATATAATATATAATGTTTAGATATTAATACAATCATATAATAGTGGATCATGAATCAAAAAAATATTTCCTGTATCATAATATATTATGAATGGCCACTTTTTTTCATGTTACAGTGGACCATACATAAAAAATATATCATAAAGAGGACTACGCATCCCTAAAAATTTACCATTGTGGATCAAGCACATCAAATCATTCACCATTATACTCTCATGAGATATAATGGCTCATTAAAGGAATTACAGTGATATGTAAATCTATGTACACCCATCACATAATGAAAATGGTACATACCAGTGACCAATCTTACAAAATATTCATTATACCATCATATCATAACCCGTGAAAATAAATTGAATTTCATAATATTTTCATCCTAATATTCATAAACCATATTTATATTTAATAATGTTTTAATACATCGATTATATCTCAATAAACTATTTGTCACATCAATGGAAGTTATCTTGGATGGGAAATTCCAAAAATGATTAGAAGAATATTTCATGAGTAAAACACCATTTTCGTTCTAATCAATAATTTTCCAGAAATATTTTGTTAAAATATTGCGGAAAAAAGTTCATTGAAAGGAATCTTTGAGACATTTAAGGGTAGATTTTAGTAAATGTGATCTCATTATGAAGGAAAACTCAATTCATTCTATGAATGTCAAAAATATTCAATTCAAATTTTTAGTAAAAATTCAAATACACATTTTACCTGAAATGAAAAACCTATTAGGTTGAAATTTTTAAATGAATTATAATATATATAAAAATAAAATTATAACATTAAGATTAATTTAAAAAATATCTGACTTTTTACGAAAATAATGTATATGGTTGAGATATATTTCTTACTAATGAGGAAACAACCCCTATTTTTTAAAAAATAGATAATCAATTTTTTTAAAAGGGAATAAAATGAAAATATTAAGTAATATAAAATGAATAAAATGGGATAATAAAATCAATATGGTTATTTAAAATAATTATTTAAAAACTACTCCAAATTTAATTCAACTATAAATATCATTTATTACAATGGAAATGAAATATTAATCTTTTACCTCATGTGTCAGTATGTATTAAATTATCTATATTAATAAATATCTATTTATAATAAATATATTAATATTATTATATTCATGTATATAATATTATATATGGATATCATAAAACATATTTTATTCCTTTTGTTAACAATTTTTTATAAATAATCACTATTATCTTTTATTAAAACTTCCATTTTAATGCATGTATAATTTTTGAAGATCTAATCATTATTAATTTTTCATGACTAATTAATTTAAATTAATATAATCATGATTTAAATAAGTATTATACTAATTATATAGATTTTTCTGTAAATCAATAAAAACTATTTAAAAAAATGATAGACACCCTTATTGTAGATGTTTTGTTTTACATACGCAAGAACATTGTTTTGATTTTCTAATAACAAGATTCCTTGATAATTAAAATATAGTTTATCATTAAATAAAAGTAAGTATATAGTAAATATCATATAAAATCCTTAAATTCAATATAATAACTATCATTTAGAGATGATAATGAGAAACTAAACACATCACTTTTTAATGGTGGTAGTCCAAATATACACAATGATGATGTTTTTTTTCCAATCAGATATAAAGAAGGAATATGGTGGTTGTTCCAACATTATAAAAAAAATATAAATTTATGATAAATAATGTAAAATTTTATAATTAATTACCATATATTTATATAGGGTAGAATTATCAATCATACAAAATTTTCTTGGTTAAGAGTAATACATATTCATTGAGAAATTTTTTTTCAGATTACACTTTATGCTATTAATGTTTGGTCATTTTACGAATAAAATAATCATGAGTATGTGGATAAGTAATCAATAAAGATATTATATTAGTTATTTTATAACATATGAGACTCGAGAAATTGTGTATAATACTGGATAAGTGGCATCCTTTTATAAGGAAGGGAAAGGACAGACATGGAATTATTTAAATGTATAAATAAAAAAACATCCAAATAATTTTAATAGTAAACCTGTAGAAAAAAATACAAAGATCAAATGATATTGGATTTAAATAAACCAAAATAATAAAACTTTCGAATGATTTGGATACATTTTATGACTTTTGTTCTAGTTAAATATTTTTGAAATATGTTAACCATAACAGTGATAACAGAACATTGTTACAATGATAAAAATATTCATAACTAGAAATAAAAGGGTGTTTCTAAAAAAGAATTTATATGATAATAAAAAATAAGTAATCTATTTTTACAATTTATATTTTTATTGTTTTCTAATATTATTTTTAATATAGTAAAGAATAAATCATAATAATATTTTTTTGAAGTATTAAATTTTAATAGTAATTTTTTCCCTTGAAATAAAGAAATAATATTAATTTGAAGAATTATTTAGATCAAATAAAATAGAAGGGTTTTTTTAATGAAATTTATAAATTTGAAAAATTGAATGGAGTATTCCAAACATTCAATTAAAAGTAACATCTCCAAAATAATTTCATTGAATAAAACAGAACTTATATTCAAAAAAGACATTATTGGTTTCCTATTTAGAGAATAATGTTTTGAAATACATTAATTATCCTCTAACAGAATATTTTTTCCTCTAATACTCATATAAAATTAATAAGTCAAGTGTTACAGATATTTGAAAGTATTAATCCATACTTATTACCTAATTTTACCTGTTTTATTATGGAGAAAAATAATTATTATGACTACAACTCATAATGAAGAAAAACTAATTTAACCCAACATAAATTTTTTAATAATTCTAAATTAAAATTTTAATTTACTTTTACAAGATTCAACATAATGAAAATGTGGAAACTCATTTTAATGTTAAGATGAAATATGTAACAAAAATAGTCAGGAAAATGCCTTATTATTCGTGAAATCTATAATATTAAAAAATTAAAAATAAATCGGATTCCTATGTCATAATCCATCTTAGAGGGGCCCATTTCATGACTATCACAATTCCACCTACAATAGTACATGGTTTGGTGACTAGAATCAAGAAGGTATATGCCACAAAAGTGGGGAGTATTCCTAATTACTTGTACTCACACACTCATATCCGTGCCAAAAAATATTATATGTAATAATTATATGTAAAAAATCATGCATTTACTATATCCAAACAAATAGAGTATTACTGGAACATAAGGTGGAGTAATGTAATAATGTATTAAATCAAAGCCCACTCAATGAAAATTCTATAAACCACAATCTCTAACCTGTATATAAATGAAGTAGACCTGCTGCTCGAAGCCATTGGTACACCCTAGTCAACCAGAACTCATAAATCTTTTCCAATCATCATTTTCATTTTACTCTATCAAATTGTTGTTCATATGCAAATTTCATAACATACGTGGGTTATTCCCAAGCAAGGGTGAATAAAACAATACTCAGTAAGTGCCCCAAAACGACAAAGGCATGACACAAAGAAAATACCACACATGAAATTCCATGATGGAATATTAAAGTTAAATCATTAAATAGAAACTTGCACATCCCATATATCAAGAATATATATATATAATCTCCACAATGGGACACATAGTCTACATGAGAAACATATTCTATATGAGACACATAGTTTCAGTAAGACACATAGTCTTTAGGGGTCACATAGTCTCCATGAGATACACATTCTCTATAATGCACATAGTCTTCAGGAGACATAAAAATCTCCATGAGACCCCCACCCTCTATGTCAAAGACATCTACCAGATTCCACCCACAATATGATAATCTTATGTGAACATACTCCAAAAGGCATTTCGTCATATGAACACATCCAAAAAAATTCACAAAGGATATCCCAGAAATACCATATCGTTGCAAGGGTTGCAATGCCATAGAAGTTTCATCAAGAGGACACAGAGTTTAAATGTTACAGGAGGTAGAAAATTCCTAAGGTGGTACACGAACTCATGGAAAAAGTGATTTGTTTGTCCACAAATCATTGGGTTTGACCTCCATGGTCAACCATATCATGAAATCACAATCTCCCATAGCGGTCGACCACCAGTCAACATCCATGGACTTACGGAAAATTAGTCGACTGTGGCCTAGTCTGATAGCCTCAATATGACCCAAGTTCAACCCGCTCAGAGGGTCTGAACAAATCTGGTTGGGGCCGGCCTGCCCTGACTTGGCCTGGTCCACCTAGTTGGCTTGGCCTGCACAACCCACATGGCCCATGTGGCCCGTGTTCCATGTCTACACTCCATGCATTCTCACCCATTATGACCACCACATCCTACATCCCCCACACATGGCTAGCCACAACAACACCCACACAACCAGGTCTCCACATCCATGGGGATACTCCGCATCCTCAGTATTTTTCACAACACACACCACTGGTGTACGTGACACCTCCTACAAGCGGCCTGCCGTAGCATGTCAATTCCATCACTGGTACGTCGTTGGTCCTTCTACGGACCATAATGACATCTCTGATGCATTTAAATCATCAATGAAACCATATATTGAATCCCAGTGTCATGTGATACATCGATCTAGCCTCTGTTTCATCATTCCACCAATCTTGGGGTCCGATTACATTCTCAAACTACCTTCAATTCCAGCCATGAATAGGAGGGTCAAAATATGAAAAACATAAAGAATATGGGAGGATAAATACATCATAAACACCCAAGGAATGAACCCCATATTGTTTCTTATCAAACATGAATAATTTTCATTAGAAGGATAAACATAGATGCATAATTATCATAGTTATCTATCTACCACTAAAACCCCTCAATAAATTCCATTACACAATTAATAAAACCACATATCATAATATTCATGGGTTTTACGTTGTTCTTCGTTGAATTCAAAAATGGGAAATCATGATGAGAATAAAATCCCAACCTCAATTTGGATCCATCATTGATGTGAAGTGTTTTTCTTCAATCATTGACGAGATCTTCTAGTTATATTTGGATGGTGATCCATGATATGATCTCAGATATGGTGTCATTCATTATATAAGTTTCTTTCTCTATGCTTTAGATGAATTATAGTGTTATGGTGATAAATCTTAATTCTATGAAAAAGATCTCTAAACATAGAAACCTCATTGCAACTTCATTTAATGTTAAATAAATTATAACTTAATTTATTTTATTTTATAAATTGACCAATAATTACTTTTCAAAGACGACCCACACCTACCAATGCTAGGCCTCCCCTAAAAAAACACCATAGTAAATACTCAAAGGTGGACTCAAATTTCCATTCCAAGTCACCATTTATTAGTTATTAGGATTATAAAATAAAAAAATTATTTAGTTATTTTTTTATGGTCAAATCCTTAGAGGTTGGTTTTTTCAAATGCCCCATATTGATCAATGTTAGGTCACGTATAGGGTAAAGATGTCATTATGAACTATACAGTGCCATCAAATTTAAGATTTATGAACCTATTTAAAAAGTAATACAAATTTTAAGGAATTTTTCATGCAAGTTTTGTTAAAAACATAATTTTTTTCAATGATTTTTTTTCAGGCACACCGGTCCTTGGAATCGAACATTGTCTCAACACTATGTCTTAATATTTTTCCAAATAAATTCTAAACATAAAACATTGAAATAATGATTAATTATATTATCTCCACCTTAGGTCTTTACTTTCGTGAAAGCCAAAACAAATGGATAGTCAATCAAAAAGGACAGTAATCATTAATCTGAACCTCCCTCTACCATGAAATCTCTTGAAGATTCCCATGTTACCAATGAATGAATATTAGAGGTATTGGACACCTATAAATGTTCTACTACTATAAATCATTGATCTCAAATAGGTACTCACTAAATGTGTCCCCATCGTCGATGTCCAACATTCCCCAGTCTGTGACATGTGACAGGTCTTACACACAACTCCTCAGATATGACAAATGGAAGACATAGTGAATCTAGTCTCTCTATAGATGAAGATCGAAGAATTAAACAACATTATAAACTATATTTACACTCTATAAAGGCCCAATAAACTTTTAATAATGCTTTTCACCCTAGTAAAATCACTATATTATCTTTCAAGGTGAGACCTGATGGAAGACGTGGTCTCCTTCCTCAAAATCCAAAGGCCTCCATATGATTTTAGAATAAGACTTAGGATGTGTCTATTCAGTTTTTTTCTGCTCGTAGTTGATATGAACCTTCTATGTAGTTTTCTTCACCAACTATGGGTCCATTTGTGCAGCCTCTATAGGTTCTATCTTGAAAAGTGGTGACATGCATGGTTTCCTGTACAAGGAATTGAATGGTTCTATGATGATGATTTAATGGTGGAAGTTGTTGTATAAAAACTCAAATGGTAGATTATCATCCCAACTACAACCAAAATCTATTATGCCAACACGTAGCTTGTCCCCTAGAACTTGAATGGTCTGCTCAGTCAGGAAATACTTTTATGGGTGAGAGGCTATGATCAAGAATATCTGAGACCCAAACATCTCCTACAATCACATCCAAAATCGGGTTACAATTTCGGCATCATGATTTGAGACTATTATCGATGAAACCTGATGGATTAGAACTATATTCTTCATGTAGAGGTGTCCCAAAATTTCTAATTTAATCTACGGTCAAATTTATATGACGTGGGATGACATGGTGAGTTGGTCAATGATCACCTAGAATGTATCATGACCCCTTTACATAAGATGTGAAACCTACATTAACACCATTAATATCTCATCCCACATCCATTCTACCACCTCTAGGGGTTGAGTCAAATCCAATAGAACCTGATGCTCATCATTTAGTTGTTTACAATTGAGGCATCGAGAATCAAACTCCTCAAATCTCTTATTCATTCTCACCCACCATAACCAATGTCTGAGGTCCTAGTATATCTTCTACAAACATGGTTGTACCTCTAATGGTTATGTATAAAAATCCCTCATGACCTCCCTTGTAGTTCCGAAAGTACTTTAATTCATCCTATGAATAGAATTATGTGCTCCCCACCATTATTTTTTCCATCAATTGAATCCTTTGTGGACATCTAAGAAATTAGAGTATTGCTGTTGGTATCCTGAAGATGTTCCTCCTGGAGTCACTACAAGAGTTGATGGGTTAAAACCATTGAATGGTATTAAGCTTCTCCATTTACATCTATAATGTATACATTCAACAAGTACATCTACATTGATTAATCATTCAGTATCTGTGAAATGGATCTCCTATTAAAATAATCATCCAACAAATTCTTCTACCCAGGGGTATAGACAATCTCAATGTTATTTTTGTAGATGAGATCTAGCCATATGCTCTATCTCATGTTCATATAGATATGAGAAAATCATATTATTGTGACTCTTGTGGATAGTGTAGATGGTAAACCACTTTATTATCAGGTAGTGTTTCCACATTTTCAATACGAAGACTACATCTGCTGGCCCAAGATCATGGATCACATTGTTCTACACAAGTATCCTCAACTGATGTGACCCATTGGAAATCAATTTTTCCCACTGAATCAAGACACAACCATTCCCAATAACTAATTTATCAAAAAAACACCACGTAATCGATGCCTTCTTCTAGAAATCATAACATGGGAGTTCTTGTCAACCACTGACTCATCTCTTAAAATCAACGATAGACCTTCTTTGTCCACATGAATGGCTATCCCTTTCTTGTCAAAGATGTGAAAGGTTTTGTTATTATGAATAATTCGGGTACCAAAATCTAATAGTACCCATCCAATCCCTCGAAACATTACACCATAGTAACTATCATGGGTGACTCCCAAGTAAGAACATCTTAAATCGTCATTTAATCCACTAAAACACCATCCTTTGAAATTAAATGTCTTTGAAATGGATGTATTGATTCTAGAACTGACACTCTGAGTGATTCTCATAAATAAATCACTCTCAAAGTATGTATAGGACCATCCACAAGTGTATTGTGTGATCCTCCTCAGATGCTGAGTTTATTAGGATGTCATTAATGAAGACCACCATGAACTAGTCAAATTAAGGTTGATAGATCGTGATCAAGAGTCCTAGTTCTGCTAGCCAGTTCATCACACCAAACATCCTCACCAAGTACATACAGTGATCCTAATGACACCTAAAGTTCATCTTTGTTATATCCTCATCTTGTACATGATACTAGTGACAGCCTAACATGAGGTTGATATTAAAGGACCAATGTACCCCATTAAACTGATCAAAGAAGTCATCGATCCCCAGAAGTGGACAATTAATATTCACATTCACCTTGTTTAAGCACTATTAATCCACATAAGACCTCAATATCCCATATTCCTTCTTAAAAAAACTATGTATGCCCATGGTGAAACCCTAGGTCTCACAAATCCTTTCTTCTGCAAGTCCTCAAAACATACCATCATCTTAAGAAGCTAAACGTGTTCTATCCGATATGTAAGTGTAGATATTGGTTTCATCCTTGGGTATTGATCAATTAATATGTATACATCTATGTGGATAGGTAAACATAAAATATCCTTAGAAAATATTTCCTCATACTCCTACACCACTAAATCAAACTAAGGAATCCTATCATCCACTACACTGAGGGTGTATCTGGACAATTTTGGAGTAATCAGCTTCAAGTTATAATTTGTGGCTCATTCCATTACTACATGCATTTTCTTTTCTCCAACAAATGAAAACATGGTCCCATCACTATGGACATGCTCAACAATGCACAAAAAAAAATAATTGTAGGAATGCTCTATAGATAAGTAGTTAATACCAGGAATGATGTTGTAAGGAACGAATGCCACTACAAAGAGATCCCAACTGAATCATTCACCTCCAAGAGTAAGGTCACACTATATTCACTAGTGTTTGATAATTTAATATTCCCCCGAATGAGTCTCTATGCATAAGGGTCAAGTCAATGGTTCAACATGAACAACAGATTCCCAAACAAGGTTTATGGAAAGAAAGGAATTTTTAGAAAATCTATATATCAATACTGATGATTTGGTTTAAGAGACACATATAATACCTTGAATCATACATAGAGTAGTAGGATGATATGCCTTCATCACCTGCAGCTGCGTCATCAAAATCCACCAGTCCCCTAAGCCTGGTGTCGACCACATGGGGGTGGGGGTGATAAGGGCTCATACCTCCAACCACCTCCTCTTTACCACCCTACAACTATTCCACTCCTTCCTTAGTATAGAACACTCTTCTCATGTCTATACATCTACCTCAGTGGTCCCTAGACAATATACTGATCAACTATATGAAGGGTCTGGAAATCTCATTCTAGTTGTCCCTTACCGCTGTATTTATAACATCATCTATATAGAGGCTGAAATTAGCCACCTTGGTATCCCTGCACAGCTGAACCTACATCACAAGAATATTCCCAGAACTACCTGACCCAATTGGGACCATGTTCTTGCCGTCAGGTACCTACAATAGAGGACGCAAATACTAGTTTCCCATTGTTATCTCCCACTACTAGTGTATTCTTCTCTAGAAACCTATTCACAAGTAGGTCTTTGTAATTTTCCCCTTCATAAGTATGAATGATAAGCGATTCCACCAATTCTTGGATATCCCAGCATAATCCCTTATAGATGGTATGAGACATGAAGAACTGGTCTTTTACTAAAGCAAAGTGGTAATGATAATGATCAGTGATCCTCGCTGAGTTCTATGACATTGTATCACTAATCTTCTATAGATGAAAAAGCTCCTCTATGCGAACCAAAAAAAACATGGAAGAAAATATCTTCTCTCTAAATATATGATTTAATTTTGTCTAAGAGATATATGTCATATCATGAGACTGGATCACTATGATCCACCATCACCCTATGGGGCCCTGAAGATGAATCACAGAATTGACTACCATCTGGTCGATAGGCTTCCTCACATGGTGGAATACATATGTAACTGCATCCATCCAATACATAGCTTCCTAATGGTTTGGATCACCCTAAAATTGGGAGGTAAATATCTCTGAAACTCATGCAATGCACATAGTCTGAATGGATCCTCGGCTGGTAGTGCTTGTATTAGTTGCTGCTTGAGTAGAGGTGGTATTGTTGATAAACCACTCAGAGAAAATATCTCTGGTACATTACCCTGGTACTGATCCCTCACCTATAGGAGAATAATCATCGTGATAACACATTAAAATTTTATCAGGATGCCTACGTGAAGGCATCCTATAATAAAAGATGTACGATGATCAATAAAGTATATATGTAGAGTTGACTCAAGAAGAACATGGAATACACAACCCATTATTACATGATTAATGTATGATCATTTTCCATAGAACTAGTGTTTTCATGTACCGATATGAAAACTAGGTGAACATAGTCATTGTGTTTGGATACGATTGCAGCCTCACAAACACTAGATTTCATGGACTAATAGCCAAACTTGAAACACTTAACATTCCCCCCAAACCCACCTCATAGACTCTCTATCCAAAAGTAGAACTGAACTCATTTAATAGCACTATATCATGAACTGTCCCAGTGGGTCCTATTCCATAGCTAACCTAATCAGGCCACCAATAGTCCAAGGGTTGATGACTAGTACTGAGAAGGGATATCCCAAAAACTGTAGGACATTGCCTATGTACCTGCAAACACACACACACACACATGTCTCCATGACATAAAATATGAAATTCAAAAACCATAAGTAATGAAAGGCATGCATTCACTATATCCCAACCAATAGAGTAAAAAAATAATGTAATATAATGTAATGTAAATTGGGACAGAATAAAATCCCATCAAAATAAATTCATGTAAACCAAAAATTCCTACTAATAAATAATTGTAATGGTGATGTTACTCATATCCTTAAGAACACCTCAGTGTGTCTGAACTCACAATGATTTTTCTAGTCATGGTCACCCTTGAAACCATACAAAGGTTGGTTATCTTCACAAGAAATGATACGTCATAGACAATCCTAGGTTGGAGTGACTAAAAGAATACTCATGAAGGCCCCTCAAAACAACAATGGAAGACCAAAACGTAAATACCATATAGGAAATATGAAACAAGAAATACCAAAAATGAATGTTATAGTTATCTCCTTAATGATATATGCACATTGACCATATATTAATAATATGTAGATATTATCTCTCCCCTAAGACATAGTGTCACCATGAGACAGACAATCTCCTTGAGATACAAAGTCTCTATAAGACACAAAGTCTCAGTAGGACACACAGTCTATAAGATTCACAAAGTCTTCATGATACACACAATACCTATAAGAAACACAGTATTTGGGAATCACACAGTCTCCATGAGACACCCTGTCTATATAAGTAACATTGTATATTTGAGTAACACATTCTCCATGGGACACCCAATATCAATGTCACAACCATCCAAAAGATTCCGCTCATGACACACTTCGTCCAGGAGAACCTACACCTCACACCATAAGTCGTATGAACACATTAAAAAAACCACTTAGGATATCTAAAAAGGAATTAAATTTTGCAAGGATCTGAATACTAGATAAATATATTCAAATAGACACATGGTATGAATTTCATGGTCGTTTGAAAATTATGATGGGGGTCCACTAGGTCATAGACTGACTGAGCAGTCGGACCACCGATCATAGTGTCAAATGCATCTGTCAAACATCCTGGTCGACCACCCTGTCCAACCACCATCACATCCCACCATGTTATGGCTGCTTGATCTGTCAGAACGGTCAAACCAAGATAATCGTCAACTACCACAATCGATCATGGCGTAGTCTGACCACCCGGTTCCAAACTGGTCTAACCCACTCTGATGGGTCCACTCGACCGTTAGGCGTGACCAGCATCAACTAGGACCAACTCAATCTGCTTTGGCCTAACCAACTAGGGTTGGCTCAGTCCACCTAGTTAGCATAGTCCATGTGGCCCGTGTGTCCCATGTGTCAAGTCTCACATCCACCACATGCAGCCTGCTGTCGTGGCACCAATGTGGTCTGACCGCGATATTCATATGTATCTACTGCAACAGACTCTAGTGGTACCATCTAAAGATCACTAGTCCTCCTATGGTAATCTAGAATCTGAAAAAAATATAACCATGATCCTATTGTAATGTGATAAATCACTATGGCCTATGTTTCATCTTTCCACCAATCTAGGGGTCTGAATGCATTCATAGGCTCCTGAAAATTCAGGCAGTGACCAAGAGGGTCCAACGGTGAAGAACACCCAGAATGGGGGCTGATAAAAGTACAATAATCACCCATGGAATGAATAATTTTCTTTTTTAAAATTATCCTCAATTAAATCTTTATTGGAAGATAAACAAAGATCCATAATTGTCACAAAGATCTATCTCATGTTATAACACCGAAACACAATCTATCTGAAGATGATTGAACCTCGGATCAAACTCGTTATGGGTTGGTCTAAGATCATCATTGAATTAATAAAAGGAGAATCACTTGGAAAAAACTCCTCAAATCAAGTAGGATTGGTCATTAGTGAGGATTGGTTTCTTTAACACCATTTATGATATCCTAAAACTCCTTTGTCATGATGATCCATAATCTGATCTCTAATCTGTCGTCCATCATTAGAGAGGATTATTTCTCCACGCTTTAGTGGAATTCCACAGTTATTGATATACCATTGAATTATCTCAAAAATGATTTATAGGAAGTAAAAATTACTATGTCTTTGTGTGATGTAAAATAAAATAATAATTAATTTATTTTATTCTTTAAAATGTCTAAAAATTACTTTCCACATCCAACCCGTGATGACTGATTTTGGGCTTCAGCTAAAAAACCATATTATGATCTCAATGATTGTATCATAATTCCAATTATAATGACCATTAATTATTTATTATGATTATAAAATAAAATAATATAATATAATTATTTTATTTACGGTTACATCCTTATTGACTTCTTCTTCAGATGTCTCATGTTAACCGATGATAGTTAATGCCTAGGGTAAAGAAACCATTATAGCTCATCAATGCCATCATATTTCTTATACGGTCACCTATTTAAATGATACTGAAATTTTTAACAAATTAAGTACACATTCTCTATTAAAACATAACATTTTTCAAGGAACTGTTTTCTTAAACTATTCCATGGAATCACAGGCCTCCTTAACTCTTTGTCACATTATTTTTTCAAGTAATTTATAAAATTAAAATCAGAAAAATATGAGTCATTAAATCATATGTAATGAAAAAAAGTAATATGTAGTGGTTAATAGGTTAATTTAGTATCATATTCAAGGAATTATGAGGGATTCTCTATGAAAATAACGGATTGGTTTATAAAATTAAATTTTCACTATTCATTGATGTTTAAATATTTTAATAAATTACAAAAAATTGACATTAACATAATATTTTAATATGATATAAAAAATGATATATTTTTATAAAATAATATTTTCATAAGTCATTGAAATTAATTATAATATCCAGAAAAAAATTAAATGACAAACATTTATGAAGATTTTTTTAATCAGAAATTTACATTAATAAAAATTAAATACATATTTATGAATAAATTTACAATATATAAAATGTTATAAATAATTCCAATAATGTGATTATTTTTGTTCATTACAAAAATTAGATGGTAATGTTATGATGATTGTGTAAATAAATAATATTTATTTCTTCTTTTTTTAAAATTTAGAGTTACTTGTAACAAAAGATATCAAAGAAATAGAATTTATTTAAAGAGAAATAAATCATAAAATCCTATAATATTACATATATATAATATATAATCATCAACTATAAACAAAATCCATCCTTATTTCAAGCAAAGGGAAGAAACATGTTTATTCATTAAGCCGGTAGTCCGTACAACTCACGATTGTTGTTTCATTTAATGAATTATTGATAGTGGTGAAGATTTATAATAAGTGATCATTTAATAATAACTAATTCATTACATAAATAAATATTTTAAATACCATCATTATGATTAAACAAGTTGGGTTTTGATGAAAAATATAAGGTGTCTCTTTATTGAGGCAGTAATATGTGCCTATTAAGTAACAATGATTATTTTTTAATGACTGAACAATGATGTGAATAAATAATTATTTCAACATTATAATAATAAAATATTATCATAATAGAAATGGTTTTATTATTATATTGAATTTATTGTTAGTTTATAATGGAATGAATAACAATGGAATATTTTGAATGATGTGATACCTATATTGATTCCTTGAAATCCCTCTCATTAAAGTCATTATATTTGAGGGAATTATGTTATTTTTTGGTGATTAGAGGAATTAAAGAATCTAAATGACATATATATGTGAAAATATTGGTTAGGTGTAACGCCCCGACCCCAGTTACCTAGAGTCGGTGCATTATTACATAATATTGGCACGATCACAAGAAAGATCAAATCTTGAAAGAATGATTGGTTTAGTAGCCTTGGAAACACTAGATATATTTATAATGTTTTACATTAAATCATAAAGTGAAAAACGACTACAACAACATATTGTCTTCATAGTCCACACTATAATTCCCTCATAATATCCCTGCAGGTCATTTATAATTTACTTCTTCACATCCTGGGAAAAATAAAACATAGAAAAGGGGTGAGATCAAATTCCCAGTAAGGATAAAAATATAGCAGAAACTTTCATAAATAAGAATAAACATTTTAGGCAGTGTATAACTAAAACAAAATCCTTTTTAAACTTGAACATCAACATAGTATGGAAAAAATAAAATGAAATAATGCCATTTACTTATTCACATGGATATTCTACAAATCGAATAATCACATGAAATATCAATAACCACTTTCATAATGATGGAATGCATAATTCCACACTATCATAACCACATAGCCATGGCCTCGTGCCAAGACTACAAATAAGATTTTGCCAAGGCCTTATGCCAAGACACTAGTTTGTCTCATGAGACATACTGATGTATCTAGGAGCTATAGCGGGCTCCACCCATAACATACTATGTCTAATTCATTCCTCATATGAACATGTTTAAACATAACATAAACATTCGTATTAAAACTAACATACGAAATATCAATACATTAACCTCAAACCATGAATGGTACAAAAATAGCACATCCACAGTCAAACATAACTCATTCGATACAATACGGAAGATTGTATTGTATCATATTGACATCAATCGATAATAATGAATGATATTGACATAGATGAAAATAACTATCAATACTATTTGAGAGAAATCTCCCCCTTTTTATTGAAATCATATAAAAGTCACACTATTTCTCAAGAAGCCATTTAAAAAAAGATTTTTGAATCAAAGTGTCCCATACCACATTGAAACATTTAAAAGGAGTTTTAATTTTAAAACATTAATGTCCATATAAATAAATCCTTAATACCATTTTTAATATATGGACATTAATGAGCAAGATTTAGAATAATAAGTCTTTAATAAACTTCATAATGGTATTTTAGTTAGAGTTTCTAACCAAAAGAGAGACACTTGAATAAAAATAATTGTGTTAATCAAAACTTTGTAATATCATGAGAATAAAGGGATTCATGAGATACTATGTCAAAGTACATTATATACACCACGTAAAAGTGATTTGGTGTATAACAACAAAGATGTCTCAATGAAATTTAAATTAAGATGAAATCTCTCATAAAGGCTGTATCCTTTGGTTAAGGATACATCAATGACATAATTATGTGTGAAAAATATAAATACACTAAATATGATTGGATATTTAGTGTAAAACAATCAAAGGACATTCACACATAATCTTGTAAAAACACACCAATGAATTGGATGTTTAACTCAACAAATGGAGAATGGGTTAAAATTACTCGTATCAAATTCATATCGATGAATTGAGAAATTATAAATGGAGTGATTATGTGTATCAAAATTATATCCACATAAAAGGGGTGTAGAAATTATGACATAAGAAAATGAATAGTGATTCCACACATAATCTCGGAATAAAATAATCAATGAAATTTGCATAAAGCCGAATAAATTGAAATTGAAATTTCAAATTCCCTTATAGATTTGGTAACTTACGAAACATACACCCATGAAAGAAGGATAAAATAGTGATGATGTAAATATCCTTAAATTAAATTATATTACACAATGAATAAAATCATGGGCAGTACAAACACCACATGCAATAAATAAGTGGTGAACAATGGAATTCTCACAGAATTAAAAGTGAGATAAGAAACCCCTTACTTTGTACTTTTTCCTTGGTAGATGGTAGTTTAACCTCTTTTATAATGGTGAAATAATGGTTATTTAATTATAAAAGAATTATTTACATTAATATGATATCATATATGATCTTTTAACATTGATTTGTTAATAATATCTTAATATTATCGTCATTTCGGGTGTTAACTTACAAGTTTCCCTTTATATTCATTGTTACATAAGCCATGTTTGTTATGGTTTGGTTGTATCTTATTCATATCCAGAATTATAAAATGTCCTTAACATTATTTTTAAATCATAAAATGATAATTATACTTGAATGGATACGATGGAGAATGAATGTCATCGCTTTCGTGGAGACGGTAGTCCGTACGTACACATGAGCGACAATATCATTCTTTTGATGTTAAAATAATATATAATTGGATGATATATAATATAGAAAGAATAATTATCATTTTATATTTATTATTTACATGAATTAAACATCATTATTATACCCATCCAAATAATAATTTATTGAATGACAATTACACCACGACGTGGAGATGGTAAGCCGTACGTACGCATGTATGGTGACATGTCATTCAAAGGTTGTATAGAATACAAAATATGGTTGTAACATATTTATAATAATATTATAATATATAGGAGATACTGTATTCATTATTTTAGAATGGGAATAACAAAGAAATAAGAAGTTTAAGAAGAAAAGAATTTGAAAAAGGGTGGTAAAAACATTACCTCTTCTTTGGTTTCTTCCTTTTGATTTGATCAAAAAGGGATCCCTAGGTTGGCTTTCTGATCAAAATAAGGACTCCATGATGTAGTGAGGGAATTTTAGAGTGTATTTGGGCAGGGGTTGGCCGAACCAAAAGGCTTTTTAAGGTATGAAGTAATGATAAGGGAGAGTGTCCTTTTATAAGAGGGGTGAGGGGCACCTTTGGAAAAGCTAGAAATATTATTTGATGATAAATTCATATTAGGTTTATAATGGATAAAAAGTATATTATTTAGATCTTAAGGTTGTTATAGGTCTAAAACCACTCAACCAATAGAATTTATATAGGTTTGGGTCATTATATTAACCTTATCATTTAGTTTTAACTCTTAGTTATTGAGTTTGACACTTACCGTGTCACTTTGTATTTTCATATTATATAGTTTATAAACATCCTATATACCTCCAAGAGACCCCAAGTGGTCCATTAATGATACACCGATCATGATATCTGTCTCTTGGGTGAACCGTATATTTTTAGGAATTTAATATCAATTAATAATATAATATTTGTTTTAAAAACTCTTTTTTGTCAATTTTGACACTATTTGGAAAATTGATTTTTGTCAAAACCATAAAAGAATGAATAGTTCTAAAAAAGTGAATTAAATAAATCCTAATATGTCATAGTATCCTATAAAATTAGTTTAGTTCATAAAAAGTCTGAAATTATATTTATTTGGGTATCTACAATGTCAATCATTTTAATTTTTTACTATTATGGTAATTACTTTTTCACCATTATGTCATAAATAAATTAAATTTTTTAATGTCTAAATTTATAAATAAAATTACATTATGTAGGAAATCGTTTTATATTTCTAATTATTATTTATAGTTGAACATCCAACATATATTACCCTATGTAAAAATTGTTTTTCTAAAAGATATATTCTTGTGTCATTTTTGTATTCATTTTAACTTAATAAAAATAAAGTGTCCCTATCACTTACAAGTGGCTCCATGGGGTCCCAAAATAGACCCAAAGATTTCCATGGTCGGACATGTATCCAAAAATAAGGTTAGGAAACATTTTAGGGTAATTTAGTATTATTATAATATTATTTTTTAACCCTTATTTACCGGATTTACCCTTAATCATGATGAATAAAATATTTACCAAAGTAATTATTCAAGATGTCTAAAAATAAAATTTACCTATTTAAACAATTTGGACATCCTGATTCCAAATATGGAATCCATTTTTCCAAATTCAAAACAAAAAAGTGGCAGAAATTAATTTAAATTTAATTCACGTAGTTAAAACAAAAAGCGTGTTTTTAAGAGATAATAACTATCAAAAGATTGGCACTTGTTTATGTCTGATTTAATTGTAAAATTATGTCCAATGACCAACATTTTATTAAATGGTAAAAATATATTCTAAATATACTTTAAAACCACTAAAATTCATAATTTATCAATATTAATTATTTTGATTAAAAAAGTTGTTTTTAATTAAAATTCTGTACTTTTCACTATTCATCAAAATATGAAAGTTATCTGAAAAGTACCAAAATTTCACCATAGGCTAATTTCGATATTCAAAATCCAAAAATGAAGTCCATTTTGAGAGATAGAATTTATAAAATTTAAAAAAGTGGGTATTACTATTCATAACGGCTACTTTGATTGGTCGAGGTGTCTTAGAACTCGAAGTTGCGTACAACACACGCTACTGTATTAATCAAAGAGAAACGTACCATGGATGCCTGGGGTGTTACATTCTCCCATCCTTCAATAAATTGCGTCCTCAATTTTTTTTTAAATTGGGCTTGAGAATATAATGTAAAGTCCCACATCGGAAAAATAGTCAATAAAACTATCAATTTAAAAGAAAGGAAGAGAGGTATAAGTGTCACCCAAGATAACCCATACTAGGATTCCATGTAGGAAAACATGGATTTGGACAATAAACTAAGTGTTTAGTTATGATGGAGAGGGATAGAAAACATGATCAAGAGATAGTTAACAATATGAAAATCACAAACTTGTGTTGGGACAAATGGTCCTTAGTCTCCCAGTAGGAAAAGTAAACGGTCAACATTTTTTGTTTTAAGTTTCATTACATAAGGACAATGAATTCATTTATGATATTGACAAAGAACATAAAGAGATATAATTACTTATTAAGTAGAGTTTCATTCTTTCATAACTTTTTACCACTAACTCATTTTTTTAACAATGAGTATTCAAGAAGACTTGGTCACAATGGAAGATCTAGAATAAACTTTTATAGAAATACATGATCCACGTAGGATAAAATATATATTTACCGTGTCTTTAGAGATTAAAATAACCAAAATGGTTAGTATAATATCTGATGATCCCCCAAATTAATATTCCATTAGAGAAAAATAACTAATCTTAATTTCTAAAATTAAACCATCCATAACCCAAAGTTAATTAAATACCATTCAATAATCAATTTTCCTTAAAATCCTTCAATATAATCCAAACTAATATTGAAACCCAAAACATATAAGAATGTAGTCTTCCACGTCAAATTGTATCTCCAAATGACATTAATTACTCTTAAACTCACATACTTAAAAGTAATTAAACAAATCATTTCCATAAATAACCAAAATCACAATAAATCCACAATAAAAACATAGATAAAAATCCACCATTTCTACTCAAATGAAATACCATAATATTCTATTTTCCTTGGGTATATAGTGATCACAACAAAGCGAACAACTTCCAAAATAACATTTATCACTTAATCAACAAATCAATTTCCTATAATAAGGGTATTCATTTGATAAGACACAAGATCCAAAATCAAATTATTATTGATCAATAAAATCATTTAACAAAAAAAAATAGTCACACTAACTAGGGACTTCACGTAGTCCAGTGGTAGGCGATAAATCCCAACCGCACCTTGGTTGTGGGTTCGATTCCCACTGCTTTGTCCAACGTGATGGGTTGTCACACGGTCTGCGTGTTGTCCTTTTTCAAAAACTATATATTATAACATTACCAAAATGAGATAAATTCCTCAAAATAACCATAACATAATTTAACAAAAAATCTTATCTCATACCTTGAATTTTCATCCCAAATTATAATAACATATAATTTCCTCAAACCCAACGATCATATAAAACCATATGGTTATTTATAACTATATCCAAAAGAGAAAAGATAATTCTTCCTTAAATATCATTCTCACATGGAAAACTACAAGAGAAAATTATTCCAAAGTAAACCCATCAACAAGGATAACTAATAATTTTTAAACATTTATCCAACCATTTATTTCTACATAGATTCTTTATTGAACAAGAAAATATCCTATAGAATAGGGAATTCACTCGGGTAATGGCCAGGTCCCCTAAATTTACGGCAAATGACTATAAATGGACTCTTGGGACCATTTTTATCTTCTTCCATAGTACTCTTCATTTTTCTTCGGCAACTCTTCACTTTATGTCCTTCCTTCCCACATGTAAAGCATTTCATTATCCCATTGAGACACTTTCATAGGTGTCTCCTTCCACATTTCCTGTATGATAGAAATTGAGGTTTCCTTTCTCCATGGTCTCCACTGCTGGAGCTCTTATCATTCATCACCTTTATCTTATTTTTTGAGTTCGAAAATTTGTTAAAATATATATTGTTGATCATATTTTTGGAAAATTGATTTGGCATAAAGATGATATCTTTTATGCCTATCAACATTCCATTTTGTAGCTCATTACCACCACTATTCCCACTATGTACATTATTCTCAATGTCACTATGAATTCCTTGGAATCCAACCATTGACTAAAACCAGAAAGAATTGTGTGAATAACAGTAGTCACAAAATCATTTAGAGATTAACATGTCACCAAATTCTCAATTTGAAACACATTAGGATTAACCAAGGACATTTACTCTCATATTATATATTTAATACTTCATATCGGTTAGTAATGAAAATATTGATTATCCTAAGCATATCCCCCAGGAGTGTCGTAACCAAGACTGCAGCAAGGCCTGTTGTCGTGCACCAGTTCCCGTTCGAGTCTAGCTCAAAGTGGTGTTTTCGGGTTTTACCCATAGGTACATCTATGCCAGAGCCGCCTCTACTTGCTCGTATCCATATAGGGATGTATTTCTCAGAAAACTCACAAAATCTCTACGATACAAAAACTTTAGGAAGTTCTTCTATACTAATCCTCAAAGTTCACCTTAGGGCTATGTACTCTAATCAGAGTTTATCTAAATTTAGCTTCCATGGTTTGTACTAAACTTCTTCTGATACCAATTGTAACACCCTGACCCCAGTTACCTTGTGTCGGTGGATTATTACATAATATTGGCCTGATCACAAGAATGATCAAATCTCGAAAGACCAATTGGTTTAGTATCCTTGGAAACACTAGATATATTCATAATGTTTTACATTACATCATAAAGTGATAAACTACTACAACAACATATTGTCTCCAAAGTCCACACTATTATCCCCTCATAATATCCCTGCATGTCATTCATAATTTACTCTCACATCCTGGGAAAAATAAAACATAGAAAAGGGGTGAGCTCAAAATCCCAGTAAGGATAACAATATTGCAGAATCTTTCATAAATATGAATAAACATTTAAGGCAGTGTATAACTAAAACAAAAGCCTTTTTAAACTTAAACATCAATATAGTATGGCAAAAATAAAATGAAATAATTCCATTTACTTATTAACATGGATATTCTTCAAATCGAATAATCACATGCAATATCAATAACCACTTTCATAATGATGAAATACATAATTCTAGACTATCATAACCACATAGAAAATGCCTCATGCCAAGACTACAAATAAGATTTTGCCAAGGCCTTGTGCCAAGACACTAGTTTGTCTCATGAGACCTACCGATGCATCGATGAGCTATAACGGGCTCCACCCATCACATACTATGTAAAATGCATTCCTCATATGAACATGTTTAAGCATAACATAATCATTGATATTAAAACTGGCATACAAAATGTCAATACATTAACCTCAAACCATGAATGGTAGAAAAATAGCACATCCACAATCAATGATAACTCATTCGAAACAATATGGAAGATTTTATTGCATCATATTAACCTCAATCGATAATAATGAATGATATTGACATAGATGAAAATAACCATCAAAACTATTTGAGAGAAATATCCCCCTTTTTCTTGAAATCATTTAAAAGTCACACTATTTGTCATGAAGCCATTTAAAAAAAGATTTTTGAATCAAAGTGTCCCATACCACATTTAATCATTTAAAAGGAGTTTTAATTTTAAAAATTTAATGTCCATATAAATAAATCCTTAAAACCATTTTTAAAATATAGACATTAATGAGCAAGATTTAGAAGAATAAGTCTATAAAACATTTAAAAATGGTATTTTAGTTAGAATTTCTAACAAAAAGAGAGATAATTGAATACAAATAATTGAGGTAATCAAAACTTTGTAATATCATGAGAATAAAGTTATTCATGATATACTATGTCAATGTACATTATATACACCACATAAAAGTGATTTGTTGAATAACAACAAAGAAGTCTCAATGGAATTTAAATTGAGATGAAATCTCTCATAAAGGTCATATCCTTAGGTTAAGGATAAATCAACGACATAATTATGTGTGAAAAATATAAATACACTAAATATGATTGGATATTCAGTGTAAAACAATAAAAGTACATTCACACATAATCTTGTAAAAACAACACCAGTGAATTGGATGTTTAACTAAACAAATAGAGAATGAGTTAAAATTACTCTTATCAAATTCATATCGATGACTTGATATATTATCAATGGAGTGATTATGTGTATCAAAATTATATCCATAGAAACGAGGAGTGGAAATTATGACATACGAAAATGAATAGTGATTACACACATAATCTCGGAGTAAAAATAATAAATGAAGTTTGCGTAAAGCCGAATAAATGGAAATGGAAATTTCAAATTCCCTTATCGATTTGGTAACATACGAAACATAAACCCATGAAAGAAGGATAATACAATGATTATGTAAATATCCATAAATTAAAGTATATTACACAATGAATAAAATCATGGGCAGTACACACACCACATGCAATTATTAAGTGGTGAACAATGGAATTCTCACTGAATTAAAAGTGAGATAAGAAACCCCTTACTTTGTACTTTTTCCTTGGTCGACGGTAGGTTAACATCCAGTATAATGGTGAAATAATATTTATTGAATTATAAAAGAATCATTTACATTAATATTATATCATATATGATCTTTTAACATTTATTTGTTAATAATATCTTAGTATTATCGTCATTTTCGGTGTTAACATACTCGTTTTCCTATATATTTTTTGTTATATAAGCTGTGTTTGTTATGGAATGGGTGTATCTTATTCATATCAATAATTATATCATGTCCTTAAACATTATTTTTGAATCATAAAATGATAATTATACTTGAATTGATACGATGGAGAATAAATCTCATCACTTTCGTGGAGACGGTAGTCCGTACGTACAATCAAGCGACAATATAATTCATTTGATGTCAAAATAATATATAATTGGATGGTATATCATATATACAGAATAATTATCATGTTATATTTGTTATTTACATGGATTACACATCATTATTATACCCATCCAAATAATAATTTATTGAATGACAATTACACCACGACGTGGAGACGGTAAGCCGTACGTACGCACGTATGGTGACATGCCATTCAAAGGATGTATAGAATACTGAATATGGTTGTACCATATTTATAATAATATTATATTATATAGGATATACTGGATTCATTATTTTATAATGGGAATAACTAATAAATAATAAGTTGAAGAAGAAAAGAATTTGAAAAAGGGTGGTAAAAACATTACCTCTTCTTCGTGTTCGTCCTTTTGATTTGATAAAAAGGGATCGCTAAGTTGGATTTCTGATCAAACTAAGGACTCTAGGATCTAGTGAGGGAAGTTGAGAGAGTATTTGGGCAGGTTTTAACCGAACCAAAAGGCTTTGAAGATGTGATGTAATGAGAAGGGAGAGTGTCATTTTATAAGAAGGGTGGGGGGCACCTTTGGAAAAGCTAGAAATATAATTTTATAATAAATTAATATTCAATTTCTAATGGATAAAAAGTGGATTAATTAAAGGTTAAGGTTGGGATAGTTCGCAAACCACTCAACCAATTGAATTTTTACAGGTTTGGGTCATTATATTACCATTATATTTTAGTTTTAACTCTTAGTTAATTAGTTTGACACTTACCATGTCACATTGTATTTTTATATTATATAGATAATAAAGTAACTATATACCTCCAAGAGACCCCTATGTGGTCCATTAATGATACACCTATCATGATATAAGTCTCTTTGCCGAACCTTATATTTTTATGAATTTAATATCAATTAATAATATAATATTTGTTTGAAAAATTCTTTTATGTAAATTTTGACACTATTTGGAAAATTGATTTTTGTGAAAATCGTAACAGAATGATTAGTTATAAAAAAGTCAATTAAATAAATCCTAATATGTGATATTATCCTATAAAATTATTTTAATTCATAAAAAGTCTCAAATTATATTTATTTGGGTATCAAAAATATCAATCATTTTAAATTTTCACTATTATGGTAATTACTTTATCACCATTGTGTCATAAATAAATTAAATTATTTAATGTCTAAAATTTATAAATAAAATAAAAATATGTAGGAAATATTTTTATCTTTCTAATTAATATTTATAGTCGAACATACAACATATATAACAATATGTAAAAAGTTTTTTTTCTAAAAGATATATGCCTGTGTCATTTTTGTATTCATTTTAACTTATTAAAATAAAGTGTCGCTATCACTTACAAGTGGCTCCATTGGGTCCCAAAATCGACCCAAAGATTCCCATGGTCGGACATGTATCCAAAAATAAGTTGAAGACACATTTTAGGGTAATTTAGTATTATTATAATATTATTTTTTAACCCTTCTTTTCCGGATTTACCCTTAACCATGGTAAATAAAATATTTACCGAAGTAATTATTCAATATGTCTAAAAATAAAAGTTACCTATTTACAAAATTTTTACATCCTGATTCTAAATATGGAATCCATTTTTTCAAATTCAAAACATATAAGTGGCAGAAATTAATAAAAATTAATTTATGTTGTTAAAACAAAAAGCGTGTTTTTACGAGATAATAAATATCAAAATATTGGCACTTGTTTATGTCTGATTTAATTGTCAAATTATGTCCAATGACCAACATTGTATTAAATGGAAAAAATATATTCTAAATATACTTTAAAACCACTCAAATTAATAATTTATCAATATTTATTATTTTGATTAAAAAAGTTGTTTTTAATTAAAATTTAGTAATTTTGGCTGTTCATCAAAATATGAAAGTTATCCGACAAGTACCAAAATTTCACCCTAGGATAATTTCAATATTCCGAATCCAAAAATGAAGTCCATTTTGAGATATAGAATCAATAAAATTTCAAAAAGTGGGTATTAGTATTCATAACGACTACTTTGATTGGTCAAGGTGTGTTAGAACTCAAAGTTGTGTACAACACAGGCTACTGTATTAATCAAAGGGAAACGTACCAATGGAAGCCTGGGGTGTTACATTAGGGTTCATGTAAATTTCAAAATAAATATGGCAAATTTAAATGTTATAATTAATAACCTTATATTAGAGTATAAAAAGTAACATGTTGAGAAAAGCTTAATTTTTTTAAAATATTATGAGTCTATTCATGGGTAAATTTCTTAATATTGAAAAACTTATAGAATATGAAATTAAAAAGTCATAAATCACATAAAAAATTATTTTTAAACAATAATTATTAGTTTTTATACATTTTACAATAGGTAAATAAGTTTTACCATTTTTCAATTTTATTTTCCGTGATAATTTTAAATAATATTTATTAATTATGATAACTAAATTTTTTTTTCACATGCTTTATAGAGAGTCTGGGTTTCTATATAAGAGCTTGCAATATACATAAAATTATTTTTGGAGCCATGAGCTAAGACAAAACATGATTTTGAGATCCAGTAATCCCAGAATTAATATTAAAAAAATATTA
Source organism: Viscum album (assembly GCA_963277665.1). Taxonomy (NCBI): domain Eukaryota; kingdom Viridiplantae; phylum Streptophyta; class Magnoliopsida; order Santalales; family Viscaceae; genus Viscum; species Viscum album. Next base: position 2,096,100,244 of record OY728152.1, read on the forward strand.
TATTTTTTTACGACAAACATGATTTTCCTAATATAATGAAATATCTCTTGAAGGGTGTCTAGAATTTGAAGTATGAGACCATGGTTGAATCTATAATTAATGGGTGATGTTTGGAGAGAAACAATTTGGTTTTATTCAATATTTTTAGAAGAAGAATTCATAAGTGTGTATAGAAAGTGGATTAATTAATTATTTAATTTAATTTATTAATTATTTATAAAAATGATTTCCATCAATATACATACAGGATAAAAAAATATCTATAGTTATATGTATAATGGAAAGATATTTGAGTTGAGGATTAATTATTCTTCATTTTAAGATCAAAATTTTAGATGACCAGTGATAAGATTGGGGTCAGTAGATAGATAGTAACTGTAGTAGATCCACCCTATCACTATAGAATTCTTTATTCACCAATGATTGATCCATAATCATGGTAGGGATTTCAATTATGGTTTCCTACCTTGATTAAATGATTGAGTATGTTCTTTTTTGATTTTTCTTTTCTATAATTAAATAAATAATTCACATGATATTTTATATTAAAAAAAATATATTTATTGAATTTAGTTTTGATTATTCCAATTTTCTAACAATGAATATCGTGAATATTAATTGTAATATAACACATTCAAAATAGTTAATACAACTAATTTATTTTCCTTTCCCCCTTTTTTGTATTCTTCACTTAAGTAAAACATGTCACTAAGGTGACATTTTCTAAGCTGCATGCGCATGATCAAACCCTTAAATTCATAATGGACGAGTAAAAAACAACTGGATATCTGTTTTAAAGATAAACTAGGGTTGATTGTGGGTAGAGATGATGCGATCAGTGATTCATTATTTTAAGTGGATAATAAAATTTTAGAGGGATTATTATATTATTATTGGAGGTTCCCTTAGGAATATAGGTGTACGGAAGTTGGAAACCAAAAATGGAGTGGGAGAAAAAATCCATAGGTATATGCCATCAAGTGAGATTCGTAGAAGTGTTGGGTGGAATAGGTGGTAGATGTTAAGGATATTTTATCTACAGTGAAAAAATTATATTTCTGTGAATATTTAAACAATATAGAATATATATGAATGAAAACATGCCAAATAGTTCTCTAGTAGTAGGGACTAGTGTTTTGGGTGGAGATAATTATTACACACAATGATGTACCCACACACATCATGTGACCTGGTGATGGATTGCTTGAATATATTCATAGATTACATAGAAATGGGAATAACTAGATATATGGACATGAATAGGTACAATGTAATAGAGATTGATATATACACATGATGAGACATCGCTAGGTTCTTGGACAGGTGTGGAGGCACAGGTGGGTGTATATATGTATAACTAGAAGAAAAACATAGGGTCCTCAGAGTTTGAGTAACACCATGTATTCTACATATACACTATGTATTATGACATTCCCAACAATATGTGTCCATTGTAGACATATCCTGGTGATAATATGAACTCACACACCAAGTAAACCAACATACATGTTGTATACTTCCATCTAAATCATATACAACACATATATCATTAACTTTTACATGGATTTTGGTGCACATGTACCCTATCCCAAGATTTTATCAGTATATAACATAATGATGGACATCCTATTTTCCATTGAGATATGATGTATAATGACCTTAGCAAGATGCTTCTTTATGAGTTGTTAAAAATGGTTGCGATTAGGATAGTTCATCAGAGAGTTCATATAGAGTTGATACTCCCCTGCTAAACCTGTCTATGGGTCCTCCATGTGATTTTTTAGATATAGGAAACACTAATCATACCATGGTGAGGGGCCCCTATCCATAAAAATCGTACTCCCTCTATAACTACATAGTTCTTTTTATATGAACATTTTTTGATATAGAGTAATTACTCTACTATCATGTGAGGGTGCGTGTACTATATTCATTGAGAGAGTACTTTCTTTCTAGAAACAAGCTACAAATAGTCTATACAATTGGTTAATATATATGTGGTACTCTATTATAGTACGTGGGGGCAAATCTTCTATCAAAGTAAATGGTACTCCCCTATCACACTAGGGAGTCAGTCCTCCACACACTTTGTTCAGATATAAAAGTTGTACTCCCTATCATACCTGGGTATAATTATTCTAAAATTGGATATCTCAATCCCCTATTTAATAATGTATCAGGTCTTACATATTTTTTATTTTATACATATAGATTGTACTATCCAATAAAAACACATGTCCTCCCTCTATGACTAAATGACTCTAATTTTTCACTACGGCATGGTTCCCTTATAATAATTATTATTGTTATAGGAATGGTAATCCCATTCAAACATTTGGATACATTATATAATGAGTGGAATCCAAAAATTTAACCATGGAGTGGTACCATTATCCTTTAAATATTTTGCTCCCTTAGATTTTAGAGTAGCCAAGGCATGCGAGAACAACTTTTGACTTCATTGAATAGACATGTGAGATGAAGATAATTGATGATGGACCTATTAATAATAATGTATTCTCATCACCCTAGAATATTCTACGAGATATATATCCCCTTTATTTCCCATCAAGGTTTCGTATATGAGAGTATTTCTAGGTTTTTTGTATCATTTCCCACATTCATTGAGTTTATATGAATTTTTTTAGTTGGAATTCATCTTATACCATTCAATATTCAGGTCATACTACTAGGTATATAAATACTTTTACCCAATATATTGTATTTTCATACACATTTCAAGTCATATATAGAAATATATAGGTATATGGTGGCATTATAGTATCATAGGGTTACTCAGGTGCATTGATAACACATGGTGGTTGGGCGTGTAGATTTTGTGTGGAGCTACCTCAATATTTCAATGGTTGTTGATTTTGTGCTGCGACACATTATATATGTTGGTGTATATTTTCACCTTTATCATTCACTTTTCTATAATAAAAACATGTGTATTTACTAGAGGTTATTATATGAATGATTTTTACTATAGATGTTAGGTTCATTTATTATTATTTCGTTTTACATATATATGGATATGGTTGGTTGTGATCATGTTATTGATTTAAGAAATGTCCCCCCATTTTAATTTTTTTTTATTAAAGGTACTTTTCACTATCCCCTTGATTATGGAGTCATTATTTGGGTTGGATGGTCCTTGTCCATCACAAATTAATTGGGCCACATTGATTCATATCACTATAGATTGGTAGCAGAGGTGGTTTAACATTGAGATAGTATTAAGTATCTATTTATCTTTTTTGGTTTGGAAGGCAATTTAAAAAATCTATTTTAATGTGTTTCTAGTGTGTTTTTCAGGCTTGGAAACCCAATGTTGGTATGGTAACTAATGTTTCCATTCACCAACTATATACATACCTACTTTTCATTTCAAACTATTGATAATTGTATGTAGGTAAAATCTATACATACATAACATATGATTGAGTACTCTGAATTCACTTCCTGATTTATCTCACATTTTATATATTATCATCCAATCATTGTATATACGTATTAATTTAAGGAAGTCATAATGAATATAGATAGATGGGTTATCAAATCAAAATCATGATGATTATCTAATGAGTGACGAGTCCATGGATCCATGGATATATTAAAATATAATTCTTCGAGGATTGTAGGTAGAAACTCCCCCAAAGGATGTTAAGAAAATATTACTATAATGGTAGGATTAAGATTCAGGTAGTCTATGTAAACTGTATATGTTCCAACCCCATAGGCTATTGAGGTACCATGGTGAGAAAAATTCATTAGTAGTGGAGGATTGGATTGAGTTGGTGTTCTGGGTTTTAAAATTTATTTTCACCCAATCTAATTAAATGGTTGTACCATTATACCATCATTTCGACAATGTATCTAGGAACTAGCGATGTCTATGCATGAAGAAACATGATGATTTGGAACTATCGTGGTATGACTTCTAATATCCATTTCATGATGAGTATTAGAAATATTACTTGGGATCAATTATAATTTAAGATATTTTGGAGTAATGGTTATGAGGGATGATAGGTGATGAGTTTTTTACATGGTTCAATGACCCTACATGGTTCCCACTCAATGTGGTTAGATATGGTTACTTACAATCATGGATGTTCATTTAGGGACTCCATAGATACATCAAATATAGTGTGGTATTCCTAGTCATTACCAAAAATTCATGAGTGGTACAGTGAGAAATATATATATATATATATATATATATATATATATATATTAATATCCAAGGCATTCCCTGGAATATGAGATGGAAGTCGGTGTCAAAGGGCGTAGACATTAATATTAGAAAGAAAGTTATAGTTGGAAGGATTGTGGCCTAGGATACCTTCTCATGTATGGACTTAGGTAAGTGGTCCTCCATTATAGAGAAATCATAATAGATTGGGGAAGACCATATAAGGGAGATGATATGTATTTGATAAGTTTGGTCACAAATAACATGATTTACAGACCTAACCAACAATAGAGAGAGGGAAGATAGTGGATGAACCACCATGGTAGAGGTACTTTGGTTATAATGGTCTCCTAGGTGAGGCCACGGAGGCCCATATGGAGGCATTTGTAGTTGAGAAGAAAAAAACCAAATGGGAGGAGAATATAGTGCTGTACTATATTATGAGATACCTCAACCTCTACCAATAGGTGGCCAAGATGAATCATATGGGGCTATCGGTCAGGGACGAAGGTACCTGCAAGCCATGGATATTTAGGACCTGGATGATCTTGATATGGTTAAAGTTATGATATTTTTTTATTTTACAGTTTAATTCTTATTAGGATACCCATTATGAATTCATTCATTCATCTACATACTCTTATTGTGAGAGTTGGATCTCCCAGTTGATATTTTACACTATCCACATTGGTTTTAGTTACATATATGGAAAACATAATCATTATCACATGTCTGTTGGAAGTGTGTTATATAACGCTGAGAAGTGTGTTTATCATGGGACCTCCAGATCATTACGATGATACATTATTAATTCTTCATGGGTATGGACGGGTTGTCAACAATCTAAGACCAAATTGACTCTCACCACATGAGATTCAGATTTCATTAAATATATTTTATGATATTGTACTTTTTTTATATGATATATCACATGGAAGAGTGTGTTGGTTATGTGATATGCAAGCTTCACCCCATCAACCATTATTTTTTGAGTTTAGAACATGTAATATTTGAATATTAAAGCATAATTGTTTCATTTATTAGGGATTATTACATATATTTTCTCCCAAATGATTTTATGGGACAATAAATGAGGACATATATTTAGTATTTCATTGGATTTTACCCCGAGACATATTTGATATCATCATTCACATATGGGATGTACCCTATATAGTATTGAGAGCTGATGGTAATTTTGGAGGACTTTTGAGATAAGGGTTTTATCAAAACCAGTATGTCCCTGTCCGATGTTCAATTATTTTTCTTGAAAAATATTGATAGGTTATTGTAGATTTGTGTTGATTATAATTACATGAATCAGGTTATGATAAATTAAAATTACCCCATGCAATGGATTGAAGAATTAATTGATCATTCTCACAGAGTGAAATTGTAACCAACGATTGATCTCATGTTTGGAAACCAATAGTTGAGCATTTACATAGTGTAAATTTTTAATATGAAATTATTACGTCTAGATGGAAAATATTAGTCCTTGTGATTCCATTAAGTGTGAAAAATTACCCTACTACTGTTATCGATATAATAAATTAGGAAAATCCAAACAAACCTCATTCTATTTTTGGATATCATTATTGATGATGTACACATAAACTGTGTGTCAGAGTAGGATCATGAAGAGAATTTTAATATGGCCCTCAACTTTCTTTGAGAGCACAATATTTCATGTAAGATATCCGCATTCTAGTTATATATCATAGTGGTTCAATTGTTTTTTGTAATTTCATTCATCTATATGTATTAGATCTAGAACCGATAATGATTTATATAATTCTTTCCTAAGATCCACCAATGACCTTGTTATTGTTGTGAATATTTCTCAAGTTGGAAAGGCACTATCGGTGGTTCATGTTGTAAATATTATGGATTATATCTACGTTGTCTACCCTTATATAGAAAGCATGTATTTAAACGTATAATTACCAGTGTTATATTTCTATTTAAAAATTTAGGATGATGCTGAATTTTTTTCATTTTTTAGGAATATCTGGGGAGTTCTATATGTATATAAGGTATTTTGATTCCTCCGGAGATATGGTTAGTTGTGTGTTGATGCCATGATAAGATATATTAACATATAGTTAATGGATGTTGAGACCCCATACGAAAAACATTGTGCCACATAACCTATCAATTGATGTGGTACTCTGTACTCTGAGGATATAGAGGCTCAATATTGTGGGATACTCATTTGGACTTATTCAAATCACTCTAAGAATATAAATGTAATCATGTAGAGGGATATAATCATGAGAAAAATATGCTAGATTTATTTATTATGGGAAAATGGCATTGAGATATTCTATACTCATGGGAATGGAAATGTGGTGGAATATTCCCCTAACATGAAGTCCTGGTCAATATTGGTGGATGATGCATATAAGATGTTTTCTCTAATAAAACCGACTATGTAAGAAAAGGAGGGTGAAACATTTCTTCAATAGATTGTGTTATTTCATCCACATGTGTAGTGTTTGGGGGTGACATGATTGGGATACATAAAAAGTGATATCCTACCTAACTAGATATCCCCATGATATTCATAAATTTTATTTTCATAAAGAGGGAATCACATAATACATTTCTAGGTTAAGAAGGTGGGTTCAGTCACATTTTGAGAGGATGTGATAATAGATATTCATGAATATCCTTTTGAAGCACATATCGATATGGGGAGTATTTACACAGACCTATAGAGGTAGTTTCAGTTGTAGGTAATGAGGTTGAGTGTTGAAGAGATCAACCCTCAGGGCCTCGCATGTCAGTAAGAAAATTTTAGGGACAAGGATCCATGATGCTTCTTAAATAACAATGAGGCCATACAGTCTACATGGGATAGTATATCCTTGGAAATATATATAGGTATCTCACAAAATGTGACATGACATGATTCCATTCAAGGGGATGTTCGAAAAACCTACCATGTTGGAGAAATTCCATGAAACAATAATGTTGATGTTGGTGTAGAATTTGTGGTAGCTTTACAAGCGAGAGATTTTCCTCTATCATGGGTCTACCTTGATGGTTGTCATTGACTATGATGTGTTTTTCATTTATTGGTCATTGAAATTCTTATTAGAAGAATTTAGGACCTGTTAGTGTATGGGTACATTTTTTACCCTGAAATGGAGGGGCATACTAAAAAAAATGTACACATGTATAGGGATATGCTGAGGGATTTCCTGTTAGTCCTTTGATGGATATGGGAGAATCAAATAAATTTTTGTAGTTTTTTCTTATGAAACGAGAAATAAATCTACTATAGGAATGGATCCTTTCAAGACACATTATTCGATACCCTATAAGAAACACTTATAATGGATTATGATTTGAAAGGGATCTATTGTGGGGCCATAAATTGTGTAGGTGATTAAATAGAATATAATTGTGACCATTAAAAATATGAGGATAGATGGGAGTGGAAAAAATCCTACACATATTGATGTTATAGACCCATTTATATCGATTAGAGATACCAGGATTAAGAGTTTCTATCAATTATATGTATTTTAGGTATTCAAATTTGGGAATCAATATATACCTGAGGATTTTTGGTTCGGTCAAGATCCTAGGGGATATAACGTCTTTTTTTACTATCTCTTATTTCCCCTATATTTAGGTTTAGTGCATGACATATTCAATGGGTCAAAAAATGAGTATATGACAACATCATTATATGAATTCTATAAACTAAGACCATCATTAAATTGAAGATGGATCAAACAACACATAGTAAATAATGAGTTAGATGATTTTCATTATAAGATTATATGAGGACCGAACAATCCATTGGTGTATATTTTTGGAAGCATGGTGCATACAAGAGATATACTTGGATTAGGAGAGCCAAATGTTTCGTTAGTATCTCCATCTATTTCATTAGATTTTGAATTTTATGGATGATAATAAATGATGGAGGAAATACTTCAGTGGAACTTGTTTTTTTGTGTTGAAATTCTGATTATTTGATGGAATACATTCAGAGCCATGTGTTGAGATGATGGGTGATTATATGACCTAGTAAGCCCCAAATTAATTTTATTAAAATATTAAATTTATATTATATCACATACTAATATTTTTTAAAATATAATTATATTTCACTATATTGTAGTATCATATCATAAATTTGAGTCAGAGGTTCAATCCAGACCACAAGGATTAAGATCGACAGTTTTTTATTTTAGTCTGCATCCAATGTTAAAATAAATCAACTTTTTTTAGTTAAGTTTTGTTTATTAATTATTTAATTAATGAAATTAATTTTATTATTATAAAAAACATATTTCCCACTATAAATATCATATTATTGAAAAAACCATGTTTATCTTCATAACCATGGTAACATTGAAATGAGGATTCACCATTCTTAATTGGAATATTATGATCAGATAATGATATATGATCTTCTCAATGTTGATCGATAGACAATCATTGTAGTAGATCTAATCCATCAGTAGATAATATTTTCAATAAATAATTTTGATTCATAATAATAATTGGTCTATTAAATTTTGGGTTTTCACATGATTATAATATTGGAAATGTTATTATCATGTATTATTTGACCTTTTATTAATTAAATCGTCTACATGAGTTCTTCTTTCAAATTAAATTTATTATTTATTATACCACATTTATTAAAATAAATTTCCCTTATGTATTATAGTTAGACTATAAATTTTTCTATTTATTGATTTACCCATGTTCTTAGGACATCCACACCCATTATTCATGTTCTTTACCATTGGGCTACATGAACATGGTCCAAAATATATTTCCTATCCTGAGCATGATTAGATCACTAGAATCATTGTTGATGTGAAGAAAATGACATGGTCCATTTTTTCGGATAGATCATGATGATATTTTCATAGCGGTGATAACACAATGGATCCGACATCAATAGAATTGATAGTAGTGGAAACAAGAAATTATGGTAATGATTTGAGACCCCTTCGGGAATATGGTTGTCCATAAATTTTCCACTCACAATGGATTGATATTTAGTTGAAATTGATCCAAAATCCATTGATGGACATAGGGTATAATAAGGTGGATTGAGTTGTGAATGGGTAAGATCAAGGATTTGATATGGAAAAATTTACATTATTAGAAAATCATTACTACAAAGAAAGTACTATAATAAAAATACTTCGTGTAGTACCCAGATAGTGGTAGATAAGGTTTCTAGGTAGAGATAAGTATCACACATAGTGTTAGACCCCACACACTTCATGAACTGGTGCTATAATACTAGCACATACACTGGGAGTACACATAAACCTTCATATTTATCTATATAGAAATAGAAAGGTATACTGGTTTGGACATGTCTAGGATGTCGGTATGGGACTTGTCTAGGTATACAACTAGGTTCATGGGCATAGATTGGTGTATATATAAATTTTCATAAGAAAAAGTTTATGTCCCAAGAAGTCGTGATACGTCATGTGGGACCCATAATGTTCATGTATAATCTCATGAACTCTAAGTGATGTCTATAGAAGACAGCCTATTCAATAAGGTGGGGTTACATATCATGTGGACCTCCAAACATATATTGTAATTTGATATACAACTTATACCTATCGAATATCTTTTATTTCAATGTGTATTTTGGGCTGTGAGAGGCATGTGCTGACTACGAACCAATGTAGAATGTGATTGTGGCATTCATTGAATCCTTAAATATAAATTTTCTTATTCATATCATGATGATAATTTAGGAGATACTCGATGATGTAAATGATTTGGTTGGATCATGTGAGATGTCATACGGAGAAGGTTCTTCCCTTCCAAACAAAATTATGTGACCTACGTACACAAATCTTATGTAGAGGTAGTAATACCCTATTATACAATTGTTCATGAACACTATCCATTGGGATGGTACACCATTATCTCAGTATGGTTTGATTTATCCACACTCTTTGTTCGTATATAAAGGTGTTACTCCCCAGTCGTACCGGGGTTTGGATACGATGTCCATAGAGATGGGACTCCACTATCACACTAGGACATGTTTGATCCACACTCATTATTCTGATATAAAGGGAACAATCTGATATCATATAAAGGTTTAGTTCCACAATCTTGGGAGATGTTATTCCCTTGTTTCACCAGGATGTAGGTCTTAGACAACCATTATTTTGATATAGAGGTGGTACTCCCCTTTTATACCTGGGTGAAGGTCCTCTATCCATGGAGAGTGTACTCTCCCATCGCACTACAAATTTAATCCTCCATATATGTAATTTTATAAATAGATACCCTATGACCTATAAGTGTAGTTGTCCTCTATCTATGGGGATGCCATAGTCATGTAACCCAAGAGCATGGTCCCTCATGGTCATTATTGTAGATATGGGGATGAACCCCTACATTAGTGAAATTACTCTAGATGCTCAGTGAAATCCCCATATCATACTAGGTAATATGACTTTTATCATTTTAAAATAAATCTCCCTATATAAATGTTTTATTGGTGAGATACATGACATCCTTAAGAATTTTTCGAATACACATTCAAGATGAGATAAATAGATGAATAAAATTTGGAGCTGCAGAGGATTCATTATCCTAGACCGGGTTGTGAAATGGATATTTCAGACTGATTTGGGGTTTTTATATTATCAAATATCTTTGTTTATGGGGTTTTTTCATATTATATTTGTTTGATTTGAATGATTTTATCATTCTTATATAGCTCCCTCTTTTGTTCTTGGGGTGACAAACTGGGTATTTATATTCTCACCCCTATATGGGAATTTCTATCATTTGTCCAATATTATTTTGATGATAGACACGTTAGTGCTAGAATTGATGTTGGTTATAGATACTTGGGTGTATAGAACATGTATGTTGGTGGGGCGTGGAGATAGAGATTAATAGACTTTATGCAATTCTATTCATGTTTTTTTCAAGTTAGGGAATATTTTGTGGTTGTGTATGTATTTTTTTCCATTACCCTTTGGATATCATTACAGAACACTTTTACACTCACATTATGTTATTCTATGAATTATTTACTAATTTACATATCATTAAAGTTAATAGTTATTCCTTTTCAAATCTTCTTGAATATCCATGGGTGCACTCATTTGGGTACTTTAGGAAATGCCCTCTATTTTAGTTATTCTTTCGTAGATCATGTCACTAGGACCTAGCCTATTGGGGAAATCATAGGGTTATAGATGCATGGACTACTCATGTACAATCATGGTCATCTTAGTTAGGTCATTAAATTATCAACTAAATTAAAACATATAATTTTTAAAAATTAAATCATGTTTTTTATAATGTTTCTAATTATTTGAAAACACATTATTCAAATGAATTAAAATAATGTTGGTTGAATAGATTTTTGAAAAAATAATTTTTTCTCCTTTAAATTTATAAATATGGTAATGTTTTCCATATAAATAATTTAAATAATATAAATTGATTTATTATAAACCAAATTAAATTTATGAATATTTAATAGAAATCCTCAACAAAGCCTCACATTGAATATACTTTGTTCAATGATAATATTGAAAGTGTTTTTATTAAAATAAAATTTTTTTTCAGGTATAATTTCATTGACATGGTATCTATAAGGTAAAAGAATCTATTAAAAGTCGTGATTTTTTTCCTTAATTTCATACATTATTTCATTATTTTATTAGTATTTATCTATATAGTTTTATAGTTTTAAATTTTTTTTTAAAAAAAGTAGTTTTCACAATTATCATATTTTTGAGTAAAAATTAATCATTTATAAAAAATGAAAATAATAATAATATTTAAATATCCATGTGAGGGGTTGAAAAATAAATATTAGTTTATTAAATTTATATTTTTATATTTTTATATTCAATTTTACAATGAATTTACAATATAATGATAAAATACTTATTATAATTTGTTTCAATATGAGCTAATATTAATTATTTATCTAAAAATCGGAATTGATATTAATGGTTTACCTTCTTAGTATTTATTATTTAGTTATAAAAATATAATTCTTTATATTTTATGGTTTTTATGGTGGTAGATTGTGTGATATAATTTATATAACATCATATTTTTTTAAAGGATCTAATATTTTGGATCATTACATCTACCCCCATAAATAAAAGTAATCCTTAAAATTTAATTTTCATTTACATTATAAAATAGGTAAATTTGATTAATTGATATAAATTAATAAATATATTATCTCTAATTACATATGAACATCAATATCAAATGGACATATAAAAAAATATTTTTTCTGTTCCCATTTCAATGAAAAGTTTCAAATATGTTGGTATTATAGCCTATGTGAAGGATTCAATTATCATCATAGATAATTCATACAAGGACATACACTAATTGATCTTAACTATTAATTTATAATGTTTTTATATATATTGGATAAAATAATATTTTGTAAGTGTGATGATATCCATTTTATTTTTATAAATGAATCAATTTTTTAATGAATGGAATTATGATTTTTAAAAATATTATTTCCATAAAAATAATAATTATACCACTGAATTTTTTCAATCTAATACAAATGAGTTATGGTGGTATCTTTATGTTAATATAAAATACCAGTGATATAATATCATTAATAAAACTATAAAACAACAATTAATTTGGGGTGGAAGGTAATTGAGACCAAATTACTTCTATATCATTCATTGATAGTTAATTCATTGGATTTGTAATTATCCCATGATCTAATCCTTTGTTGGTGTTTATTTTTATCTTAATATTTAATATTATTGGGGTGTTTTGGATTTTCAAAAATTCACGATATCAAAAACATCAAAAACAGGTAGAAACATATTATTAATGGTATTATTGTCCTTCATGTTAACTAAACACATTATTTTTCCTCAATTTTTTGATTCATTATTTCCTATAAAACCATAGAAAAAAATTATATAAAAAACATTTATACAATCTCATAGGTGTATCTTACGATAAAATTTACATGAAAGAAATTAATTTTTTTCCATTATTATCATTATCACATGATATCATATAAAACTACATCTTTAATTTATTTTGGGGGAATATATTTTCAAAAAGAAATTATGTTTTTAGTTAGTACATAGGATAGTTGTCTGATAATAAAAATTGGAGTTTCCACAATATAATCAATTTCATTTGTTTTCCATTGATAAAAATTACTATATTATTTACCATTCCCTTTAATAACTTGGTTCATCCTAACACTATACATTACTAAAATCCATATGGTTGACATGAGTGATGAGACATTAACAATGTGGATTAATTAACATAATCTTAAATTAATGTCATCTATAAAAAAATCATTCAATTTTTAATAAACACATTAGCTTATACTTCCATTAGTTCAATAAAAATAAATATTAATATATCCTAGCCTATTTAATGATGAGTTATCGTATACTGATGATGATATTAGTCACTGTAAATAGGAAAAATTCTTTCATATTAGTTTCTAAAGAGTGAAAAATAATAAAGAAATTATTATAATTTTGGGTCAATCTAGGATCAAAATAAGAGATTATTCACCACACACTATAATTATTGTGATGATATTCTCAAAAAACTCATTTCAGTGTAATTTTCCCTAGATAAATCCATTTGAAAAATATATCCACCTATAGTATCTTTGAATGGAAAAATTTATATGAAAACAATATACCAAATATATTACTAATATTTCATTATATAATATAATATGATGACTCACCTCTATGTTTTTCATTATTGATCTCCAACCTTAACAAAAAATTAACTAATATAATCTCTAAAAAATAAAAAACTTTATCAAATACCTATTATATTCAACAAAGATAAAAAAAATAAAAAACACATTAATCTGAATTTTTTAATAATAAATCTCAAAAGCAGTCTTAAAACCCAAGGATGAAAATATATACAGTATTAGAGACAATATACTTAAAAACACATCCATCACATTCTATGAAAAGGTATCCATAAAATAAATCCACTATTATGCATTGTAGTTTTTATAATCATCACCAAATCCAATGGAAGGGAAAACCTAAAATATGTTATGGTCAAAACCTTAAAAATTTACAAAATATTAATGAATTAAATTTTTAGATCACAAAAATATATAAAAACAAGAATAAGTAAAAAATATATCTTTAAAATAGACTAAAAAATAAGAATTTTTTATAGGTATAAAATGCAGACCCAATGTATTAAATGAAAACACATTTACGTTATCCTGATAAAAGTAAATCATGGGATATATATATATATATTTTGATTCATGAATATAGGAATGAAGGTGCAGTATTTATAAGCATAATATTTCTTATATTTGGGAATGATGTTTCTATCAAAACCATTCACTCATAAAATTGTGAGTAGTACTAAACACTGTCACACTCAACATTTTTATATATAGGTACTTTCTCTTCCATTTAAATTACATTTCAATATCATGAGATATATTACATTACATAATTAATTGGTGGGCGATGTAGATCTACACAATCTTATAATTTATACGTTTTTGTTCTACATGAGAAAAATAATAATCACTTTATAAGATAACCCATAGAAGGAAAACTAGGATTCATAAAATTTCCATAACTTCTTATAAATAAACCATATAAATTAGACGGGTTTCATAAAGAATCCAAAAAAAATTGATTTCATAAGGAAACCATGAAGTATTATGTGTTTTTTAAATCATATAAATAAAATAATAAATTAAATAACATGATAAAAAACAAGGTTAGTAAAAATAATATCATAATGAAATTTTTAGATAAGGTGAAAGATGAAATATTACTATATTATTGTAAAATTCATTTTAATACTTATGGAATCTAAACAATAATGATGAATTCTATAAAAAAATTATTTTGTAAATTTTAAATTCATAGATAAATTTATATTTTAAATAGACTCCTTTAATATTATTTAATATAAAACATAAATAATTTAAAGAAATATAATTGGTTTAACAAAATTTTTACTCAATAATTATAAAATAGACTAAATTTTAATGGTAAATAATTTTTCAATTTGAAGATGAGATAAGAAATTTTATCACTCATAGAAAGAAGTATGCGTTAACTATCAATTACTTTTACCATTTATTTCCAAATATGTTCTGAAACCTCCTATAAATTTATGAATAAATTAAAAATAATTTCTTAATTGAAAAAATTATTCATATAAAATTACATTAATTCTATTTACTGGTAAAATATATTTCCAGTTTTTGATTGTTATAACCTCTTCTCATCATTGGGTGTTAATAATCATGACATTATAGAATTTGAATCATAATAGCTCTTTTTATATTCATTTTTATCCAAAATATAATCAGTTAAAAATTATTAATTGGAATTGATTTTTTCAATACATATAATGTTATAATTTAATTACATAGATGATCTAGTGGTGTTTCATGAATTGAAAAAATATTAATGATATAGTTTTTGGTTATTTATCGATATTGATGGATTACATTTTAATATTAAATAATATTTTTACTATTATAAATGAACTATATTAATTATATACAATATTTATATACATTATATATAAAAATTCAATATAAAAAAACATTATATGATTGGGTGTTTTGGAAATTGAGACACTTTTATTCATGTACTTTGTAGTTCGTACAACATCTAATTACTGTTTTCATTACTCAAAGAATGATTGGGGTGAATGTGGATATTATGTGATATATTATGAATCATAAATACATTATATAAATCATTTTTTATAATAATCACCATCTAGTCCATACATGAGGGGTGGTGAGGAATATATGAAAGTATCCATTTTTATGGTGGTAATATGCGCCATGCACTAATGACTATTATTGAATTTTCTTAGTAGATAGAAGAGAGTAAATAAGTATTGTATAATTATTATAGTAACTCTCAACATACTATTTTTAATATATTATAATTAGAATAAATTTAATGTTGGTTTATATGAAAATAATATGAAGAAAAAAATAATAAATATATGGTGTTAACATTAAGATCATGAATGTTTTCTTGTTAATAGATTAAAATTTTATGGAAATTGAGAAATTTTTAGGTAATGGTTGAATTAGGTACCGTAGAAGATATAAATATTTGGAAATAATTGAAGGGTTTGAAGAATCATTTGAACTGAGAGTTCTATATTGAAAGGACTAATGTGATACATTTTGTAGGATAAGAAAACATATCTTTTGGAAATATAATTTTATTGAATTCTATTAAAATTTTAAATGATCAATGATTGAAATGTAGAAAATAATAGACTCTATGTATAGATAAATTAACCAAAAACATAACCACCAATTTGAAAATATTTTTAACATGTTTTTTCCTTTTCCCAAATGAAATAATCATTTTACCAACTTTCTCTTTACATGTGTAACAATTTTTTATCCCTACAAAATTATTTTGAAAACTATATTTAAAATTAAAATAATTTTTTTAATTTGGACCATTCAATTTTAAATTTCAAAATAAACATATAAAAAGATATATCTATATACATAAAAATATAAATTTAATATAACCCCACTTAATTCTGTAAATGTAGTTTTTTGGAAAATGATGTCATTCATCCTTAGAATTATATACAAGAATAAATTATCATTATTACTAATTTTAATGACATTAATTTATTTATTTAATGATAATTTAAATTTATGTGTCTTTTCTATAATTATAAAAAAAATTACCATGAAAATTTATTATTCAAAGAGAGGACTGAAATCAATTTTTATTAAACATAAATTTTTTATTTTATTCTAAAAATGAATGATATTTTATTGATAAGCTAAAATAATATACTAAAATGCATAAATTTTTTGTTTGATCAAAAATTTATTATATAATTTTTTGGGAACTTATTGTATATTCATACAAGACGATAAAGTAATATAATTCAGAAAATTCTCAGAAGAAATATATCTGAAAAAAATTCATAAAAATATAAAAAATCAAATCTAATTATATTTAATGAGATGATATAAAAAATTATTTCTAATTTATCAAATTTATATTATCAAGTTTTTAAATTCATTTGTTTAAAAAATTTACCATATTAATATTATAACAATTATTATATCCTTTTTTAATATTAACTCATATTAATTATTTACTTTATAAAGGAAACACCTATTAATAGTCCACCACATTTATGGTTAATATTAAATTATTAATAATTTCTTCCTAATATATTTTAACATGTTCATATTTGATGTATTTTGTGACACTTATTATAGAACATAGGTAATATTTTACTGGATCCAAAAGCTTGGGCCATTAGATCACATTTTAAATATGATCATCATATAATATTTGACATTTCCAAAATATCTAACATATATGACTTTTATATTTTTTAGGATAATTTATTTTTCACAATAATTTGTATATAAAACATCTATATATGGTGAGATATTTTATATGTCTTAATATCCATCCTGTAAATGTTTCTTCACTAGTAAGATATTTTTTATAGGTTGTTTCCTCTAAATTGATATTTCTTTGATCTCTTACGATATGTTTATTATTCCGTATGATATTTATCCAAAATAGAATAATGAAATTGAATTTAACTACATAAATTAATGAATTTAGGTGAAATACATAAATACATGTATTAAAATGATAACTTATTTAGGTACGTTGGATAAATTCCATTGAAAATATTTTTTCCCAACATGGTAGGAACAAATGTTAATTTTTGAAAAAACTTTGAATTATTAGGATATGATGGAAGATCATAGTATATCCAAAATAAGAAGAATCAAATATATTGATGTTAAAATATTTCTTTTTTTAAATATACACATAAGGTAATGATTATAGGTAAATTTAAATGTTCCATAGTTGGGAGACTCAGTATGTTTCCCTATTCAATACAATTAATTGGGTCATTAATAGTTCTAATAATGTGTTTTATTATTGAGAAAATGGCATTGATATTATAGATGATGTTAGGCGGTTTCAATTTATGTGCGCTAAAATAATTTAGGTTAAAGGTATCCTTTAATAGTGGAAAAATGAAATGTAAAAGGAACTTTTTTTTACTTATATTCATTACTGTTAAAGGGTGACGTTAACAAAAAAAATTAGCGGATTGAGAGGGTGTCATTTTATAGTTCTAAAATAAGAGTTGTTCAAAAATTTGGAATTTGTTTTATTTTTATAGACCCCAACCCCCATTCCTAGAGCTTTCTACAACTAGTCCTCCATCACTCACATTGGCTTCCATTCCCAACCCTAGTAGGCTACCCTGAATAATCATGTATGTATGGATTTGATGTTATGACCTCCCTCATGGAATTGAATTATCTTTACCTCTATTTTATTCTTATTTTTCTGTGTATTTTATGACTTTTTGTTAAATTTATATATAATTTGAAATTTGTTATATGTATAAAAACAATTATACCTGTTTAAATATATTATATCCTAATATTATTATATATATATATATATCTGTTGTTGTGTGTGATTATTATTAGACACAAATATATATATATTTAAAATATATATATAGATATGGATAAATTTTAATAAGGTAAATAAAATTGATAATTTTTAACATTATAAAATTGAATAATAAATATTTATTTTAAATATTTGATAATAAAATTCAATGTAAATATGTTGATATATGATTTTTTAATACTTATTTATTGTATGTAAATATAAAAACATATGCATATATCTACTTATAAATAAAAAAAATATGAGAAAAAAAATAAAATTTAAAGAACATAATATCAATATGAATTCAATACATAGAAATATATTCATTCACTAGAAAAAACGATAAATAAAACCCTCATATATGAGAAATAAATTCAATCAAATGTTAAAAAATTAGGGTACCCTGAAAAAAAATATCATTTGGAGGCCCTCTAGGTATTTTTGGACCTATAAAAATGTCATAGAGGTTCATCTCTATTACTATGGGTGTAGATATCTACTGTGGCCTTGATTTTATATATGGTCTAGCACAAACAAAAACCATGATCATAGGCTATAGTCGTTTGAACATTGAGTAACATATTCATTTTTTTAATATTTTAATATATTTTATTTTAATCATCCAATTTATATTAAATGAATATTTGTCAATAATAATTAGTAATTAATTTATTAAAATTTATTTTTGAAAATAATTTTATAATTCGTTTTCACTACATATCATTTATATTATGTGTAAGTTTATATTTACCATATTAAAAACATAATTTATAATTAAATATTATATTTATATCAATAAAAATATATTTATATATTTAAATATTATTTTTAATTAAATATAATTAATTTTATAATATAAACCACATATCAGTGCTAATAAAAAAGTGATTATAAAGGCCCCCTTTAGCAACATTTTTCTAGTGGTATCAAAACAGGTCATTAACAACATTTTTAGATAGTGTTTTTAAAGTCGTATCACTATATAAACTGAATTTTGTAATAGTAATTAAATCCAAAAATTATTTTTTTAGAAAATTAAAGATGGGTCGAAAGATGATTGATTAGAATATATTTATAAAATTGTAAAACAAAAATAAGGGTCAACCAAAAATAAATTATAATAGATGTTAAATGTTGTTATATATCTAATAGATTAAATTTCATCTTTTTAAAGTAGCATTCATGATCATTATAGAGAAAGATGAGTGTGTTACCATTCAATATATTAATGATTTGACATATAAATAAAAGATTACATAAATAAATATATATTTTATTCAATTATTTATATCTTTACTTTTATAAAGGGACCTCTAAATTAATTAAAATATCTTGATAAAGGGGATAAAGTGGGGAATGAATATTTGGAAAATAATTTTCAAAATTAAAAACTCTCAGCCAATATATTGATATAAATGTAATTTTTGTTTTACATTAAAATTAATGACTATATTTAAATGATGAAAAATATTGGATGCATGTTTCTAATAAATTGTTATTTGGAATAATATTTTTTGATGTTATCTATTCATTTGAATGACTATAAAAATCCCACATAAATGTTGAGTATGATTGATTATGATTTACAAATATGAAAAAACAAGTTCTTTATAATTCCAATGGATGAGACAATCTAAATACTAAAATATTTTATTGGGATACTATTGAAAACATGAGTATAATTTTTTAGAATTGTTAAGGATTAGAAGTACTCCATCATCATTAATATTGATGAACATGATGTGATGTTTAGAAATATGTAATTAAGATAAATAGAAAATTCAAAACTAATGAAAATGATGTTACTTCCAAAAATAAATAATTAGAGTAATGGATTAATGAAGACTCAAGTATACAGAATTTTTATCACGAAATCATAATGAAGATAAATCAACATTAATATTCTAGAGAATGTGAACCCATTATTGAAAATTGGATATTCTACTAAGGTTATTCTATCTAATTATAATGGTTTAAATATAAATACATAAGAAAAATGAGACAAATTATATGAATGAGACAAATACATCAAGGATTTTTGTGACTAATATCTATATATGTTGTTAGGTCCTCAAGAAGACCCTAAAGGAGATGTATTTTTACAACATAATAAAGTGAAAAATGTTGTATTTTCTAACTTGATTATAGACAAACTGAAGAAAGTAAGACTAGATAGAAATTGAGGTGTGGTTTAATGTTAAAAAATAGGGCCACAAAATTTAATCATAATTTTTTAGATCATAAATAATTTTTGTGTAATCAATTTAGGGGAATAAATCAGGATAAATGAATATAACATTCTATAAAAATTTATAATTCATATAAGTGGAATAATTTTTTTGTTAGGAACATATTTTACTTCAAATGAAGAATATGTAATATTTGAAATATATAAGGCACTATTATATTGAGTTATAGCACATTACAACATAGTATAAATAATATCATTATATGAATAGAAGTACACACAAAAAACCAGTAACTTTATAAGTGTAGATAAGTCATCTTAATGTTGTAATAAAATAAAGAAGGTGTACATTATAATTAATGACAGGGAAAAACTAATCCTAAGTGCTAAAATATGAATGATTCCATGTATTTGAAGCTTAAATGTATGTGTTCTATTATTTATTAAAATACCAGACCATAGATCATTATAGATATATCATTCTAGTTAATACCAAAATAAATAAGATAAATTAAAATAAATAATCAAATCGAGAGAGGAATCTGAATATTTGTTTGGTTTAAGAAATCCTTGATGAAATGGTAAATGATATTCCTATGTAATGTAACACAGTATCTATCACAAGACCTTATGTAAACTCTATGAAAACTCAATATCATAAATTGTAGTGAGAAAATATTTTTCAAGAATAACATAAAATAACTATAAATAGTGAATATGTTAGTTTAATGGATAAAGGAAACTAAATCATTTTACCTAATCAGGAACTCCAATTTCAGGTAATGTACTCTAAAAAAATTGTGGAAGTGTTCTGGGAGAACAATTTTGATGAATGAATATATTATTATATGTTGAAAAATTTTATATTACTATATGTCTTATAATAAAATAAGTGATTAAAATGATTGAAGAAAAATAAAAATTAATATTGATTGAAAATACTCTATTATAAAAATTAAAATATCCAACATCAAAAAAGACAAAAATGTGAGAGAATAAAAAATCCATGATGGCCTTTGATGATAAAAACTAGAATTTATTAATTAAATTAAACATTAAGGCATCTATATATATTAAATTAATAATTAATCAAAAAAGATGTTTGGGATTAAATTCACATCCATGCAATTATTGTTAAAGCGATAATAAAAACACCACTACAATTTCATTTTTTAAACTTGTTTTCTAACTAATAAAGATATGAATAACTTAAAACCAATGGGAAATTGTATGTGAACATGTATTCATTGTACATGTAATGGATATTTTCATTACATAGGATTCACAAGCCATTATGAATATATAACGAGTATATTCATTATGGCATTTTCAACCTGAATAGTATCTTCCAAGAGGAGTTCTAATTCATTAAATCTGTATTATTTAGATATCACTTTGAAGATATAAGTTGAGGAGATCCAACCACACAATATATTCTCTCATGATTCATATTAAATTATTTTAATAATGGGACATTTAGGTTTTTGAAAATGATATATAATTTTGTATTAAACTCTTAGGTACTTGAAATATTTTGATGTTATATTGAGATGTTTATATGTATAAATATTCTCAAAAAAATGTTCTTAAACACTTATAAAATTAATTTTACAATTTTATCCTATGCATAATAATTTTTTATAGATTTGGAATTCCTTGGATAATAATACATGTTTTATAAAGTGGGTAATTCCATTAATAATTAGTGTATATTATCTAGAGTCCCATAATGATGAATACATGTGGTAATAGTAATTATCTTTATAAACTATATCTGAAAAAATATTCTGAAATTGGTGGAGATTTTTTTAATAAATATAATATAAACCGAATATTAATATATATTTTATTTATTTTCAATTAATGTGAGATGGAAAATATCTATCATGAACACATAATTAAATAAATGTATTTATATTTATTGTCAATATAATTGGAGGGAATAAAGATCCCATTTCAATGGTTGTAGTTTTTTTCATATGATGATGGATGTATGGATGGTATGGAGGTGTCAATTTATGATTATAATGGGATAATATTTCAAAAAATTGAATATTATGTGACTATGTATCCGAAAAAATTAGTTTATTTTCTTTTTTGGAATTTATATGAATTTTCTTTTAACACTAGGGAATCATAGAGGTTCATATAGTGGAAATGATTATTATGCTGCTGGCTATTTTTCTATGCTTCAATTTTTACATAGATTATAAATATTTCTGTAGGGTATTTCAAATTAAGTATATAGATTAGTCTTAGTATTTGTAAATTATAGGATAATGTCATATCTATTTGAATATGATCACTAAAGAATTAAATTTTTTGAAAGAGTAGTTTTTTTCATTTTTATGTGTTATTATAAAAAAGTTGAAATTTATATGTGTTACATTTCTAATGATATTTTTTAAAAGTAACATCACTAGAGTTATTGGTTTAATACTATGAATTTCATGAGATTTATATAATTATAATGGATTAAATAATAAATATACCAACCCCCAACTTGAAATTGATCATGCAAATAGTAAATAGAGACAATTGTCCAAGCCAAAATGCTATCTAGTGAAGAAAAAATCTAGATAGGATGTGTGATTCAAAAACTCCAATTTGAGTATAAAAATATATTAGGAGAGAGAATCATGTGGGGTGTCATGTTGACCCTCCGGGTAAAAAGGAACTAACAATTATTTTGTGGGATGATGGTTGAACACATTAATAAAATTATGGAACTACTAAATAGAATTTTTATTCTATAAACATGTTCAACATTAAATATATACCACAATAAATTAATATATTCTTTATTTGAAAAATTTCATTTTATCATCATCTAATATTTTTTTGTAGTTATGTAATAAATTATCTTTTTACACATTTTCACACCATTTCAGGAAACATGAATCATCATTGAGTATGAAGATGAAGAAAATATATATTAAAACTTGAATTATAATTCTACAATAGACATGGGGTTTTATGAAGTTCATACAAATTATAAACATAATAAAATAAATTGAGTATATTTAAAATAAATATAATATATTGATCAATAATTATGATTTCATTAGAAACATCAAAATAATATATAAATTATTTTAGGAGAATATTTTCAAAAGATGATACATGATGTTATAAGAGTTTTTTTGAGAGGAATCACATTATATTATAGTTTTGATGTATGATAAAAGACTTGATTTCATTATATGTTTTCCATGCCTATGATAGATAAATGGATTAATAAATTTAATGTCAAATGTAATTTTTTATAAAATTATACATTCATGTTCATATAAAACTTGTGATGAATTATTATGATATTTAATTTTATAAGATATTATATCCATCTTGTAATAATTTATTTTTAATGTATTTTGAAATATATAAAATTCTAGAATACAAAATTGAGAATTATAAAACAAATATTTTATATGATTCTCTTGAATTATATTTTATTTTTCAAACATTACAAAAACATTATGATGTAATATGAGGTTAGGTAATCATCCACACTAAAAAAGGGAAGTGAAGAAAAATATTCTTGATTTCAATCACTCTTGGATAAAAATTATGTAAATTTTAATAAAAATAGTTGCTGGAACAAATAAATATAATTTTTATCTAAAGTAATGAAATTATATTGGTGCTAATGATAATTTATCTAAAAACATAACTATGATTAATTTTTGGATTTAAAAGAAGAAATAACTCACAAAACAAAATTAGAATATTTATATTTCTACCACGATTTATGGAATTTACTAATAAAAAATGAAATTTTTTTATAGATATATAATGAATATATTTTGGATTGAGAAGAAGAAAAATATGTGAGATAGTAGAGAAAATTTTGAAAATTTTATCTAATATATGAAATAAATTTATTCAAGGAATATGAATCTAATAATGCTTCAACTATGTAAAAATTATGGTATAAAATTAATAGCTGACAAAGAAGTAAAATAACATGATTGTATTGAAAATTTTGACTGAGAAAAAGGGGATCCAACACTATTGTTATTTCCCATATTTATGTGTATATTATTCAATGAATATAATGAGAAATAATTAATTATTCTAGTGAGATAGAGGGAAAGGATAATTCTAACATCCATAAGGAGATTTTGATCATTCATCGGTGGTTTATGGAATTTTCATTGACTCAATATATTTTTCACTGTTAATTTTGATACACCATTAGAATAAAGTAATTTTTTCTATCAAATAGTTTGAGAGGACCTATTAATGACTGGTGGTTCTAGTATAAATAAAACTGGTTAAAAACTTTGTGATGTAGTATAATAATTACTTAATTGTGTCACATGTTGATCAGGGAAGTGGATTACACATATGATAGGATGTTTATAATAGCTCCCCAATCCATTATTTGTGTCACAAAATTCAAATTCAAAAACATTAAATTATATTGATAAAATAATTTGTTTCTCAACACAAGGTGAACTTGATTTAGAGTGGGCTCTCACATTAGAAATTAAATTTGAAAAACCCCTACATCATATTGTTTATATATATTTATACATTAAACACCATGCAAAGGGTTGGGAAGACATTAAGAATTAATAATTTCTTAAATAAGGATATTGTTTCTGTTAAATGAGGTGATAAAAAAGACTGAATGGGAAATATGGTATGATATGTTTACATTAATTCACCCCTCTTAGTTACCATAAATGATCCACTAAGATCAATACATAACATAATGGACCAATCTAAATCCACTATTACCATTCATAATGGTCTCAAGAGATATTAATATATATTAACTTGGAAAGGGACTTTATAATTTCATTTCCACTAATTTCATTATAATATTTCTGGAATATGTGAACCTTAAGAAAAATTAAACCATACATCAATCATATACTTGTAAGTATCTCATGAAATGAAAAATAAATAAATATTAATTCCATAAATAGAAGATAATGGATAAATCTTATAGATACAAAAAATAATGTGTGGAAGCTTCATGTTAAGAATTAGAATACCAATGTAAAAAATACTTAATGAGAATATTTTATTAAAAAGAGAATATAGATATATTAAAAAATATAAAAATAATTTATGAGTGGAATAAAGAAGACAAATTTTTTCATTATAAACATAATAGGGTTTGTCATAAATAAAAAATAATAGGAGAAGAATGAAGATATGAATATCCCAATTTATATAAATATAATTGGTTTTTAAGGATCATTTATAAATAATATAAAAATGATACGATGTGGAAGAAAAATAAATAGGGAGTGATAAAAAAACATAACCATGTTGATGAAAAATCCTTTGAGAGTCCCCTTATCAGGAGTCCAAACATGCATTGTATTCACTTATAACGACTTGAAAACTATAGTTTTATATATTAATTAATACTTAAGACCATGTTTATGTTTTTCAATTGTTAATTATTTAATTAATTGAATATTTTTATTGTATTTATCATTTTTTGGTTGTTCAATTCCCAACTAAAAAACAATTTGATATATTGTTAATGGATAATGGTCATTGTAAATTAGTATTGTGTCATTCAAATGTGTCTTGGTGTTGTTTTTATGAAATTACAAAATTATATAAGTTTAATTGATAAATATATAGATCATAACAGATGATGGCACTGTGGTAAGTTATTCTTTTGTGATTAGACCAACAATTGTCAATTATCCCTGAAAATAATAGTATTATACACATTTCACCATACAAAAATTTTAAAAAATTATATTAATATATTATTTGTGTTAAATTTATATATTATAAATTTTTTCATTCATCCATGATTAGAATAAGTGAAAATAATAAATAATCATTAACTTATCTTCTATAAAACCACATTCAGTGAATATTGTTATTTTGTGTGATTGAAATAAGTGAAATTGTAATCAAATTAAATTGATATGAAAAAATTATAGTATAATTATACTTATATTTAAATATTAATTTATGGATTTATGTGTTTATGAATGGTGAGATAAGATAATTGAAACTAAAATACATATATTTTTTTCCCTTAGCTAGCTCTTATAGTGCCTCTTTTTGAGTGATTTTTAATCATCTAAAGGATGTTATTTTAGGTTGAAATGTTTTTCAATATCTACATTATGATTGTTTACTATATAAATTTTTGAGATATTTAAAAATTTTGTAGTTTTTTATGTGAACTGATATGAGTGGATATTGGGTGTTTTCATTATAAAAAGAGAGGTCTGTCATTAAATAACATATTGTGAAATTTATTTTCATGGATTATGTTTATGAATATTATTCATTTATATATCAATTTTAAATTATTAATAAAAATCATGACATTTTCTCATAGTAAAAATTGAAGGTAATCTTTTTTTTTATATATTTTGAAAATATAAATTAGTTTTTTATGAAGATATATAATTTCTTCCTTAAAAATATTTTTTTAAATTATGTTTACTATTTTTAAATAATTTTTTTTATTTATCAGGTATTTTTTTTAATAATTATATATATATATAATAGGTTTTTATTATTTATGTTAATTATTGAATAAATTTTTTATCTCAATTATATCAAAAGTCTTACCTTATGTGGAATAAATATATTAATTTACTATTCAAATAAATTTAGTTTTTTTTAAAAAATATAAACACTTCAATCTTTAATAACATTAACAAGAGGATCCCAATAATATGATAATTTTTTTAAAATAAATATTTCCAAATGATGTATTTTAACAAAAAATTAATATTTTACTAAATAAATTAAAAAACACAACATTAAAATTTACACATATACATGATTCTTGTTATATCATTTAGAAATAATTTTACATTCTTATAATAATTAGATTTAATTATTTTATTGAATTTATATATTAATTGTTTTAAATTTTAAAAATATTAAGGGTTTGGAAACAATTCCAATAGTCATGTACTCCTTCAATTGTGAGACACTTTAAATTCATTATATAAATTAAAAATTCATTAATTATTCATCCACTCAATGTTCCATCAATAATATTTTCATAATATTTCTATAAAATACTAACCTTATTTTTAATTTTTTTCATTCAATAGTGTAATTAACTATTCTGGTAATTTTTTAGGACACCTATTACACTAAAAAAATTTATTATATTGTTTACTTGTTTTCATTATTTTATTATACATTTACTGATCTTATGTAATTTATGCAATATTTAGTTAATTTTAAACACTATTTTTAAAATTATGTTTATATTTTTTTATGGCTATGTATAATTATTTAACATTGAAAAAAAATATTTTTTATAAAAGAAAAATTCATATAAAAATGTGGGATATTAAATTCTTCCACCAATAAAAAATTTCATCATTGAAATGTAATGCAAACAAAAAAAATTAAGGTTCATTTTTTTACAAAAAAGTAGAGGTTCTAATATTTTTTTTGTACTAACCTGTTTTGTTAAGCCCCATGATAATTTTTGAGGTGTTGTTTCATAATATGTTTTCCCAATGAAATGATATCACTACCATATACTCCTTACAATAGATTTCAGGATCCATTTACACCATATATATATATTATATTTATCCTAGATATCATATATATACTTATTCACTATGAATATTTTAATAATATTATGTACAAGATAATTTTTCTAATGATACTGGGTCAATAAGCCGATACATCAACATGATAAATCATCTTTAATTTTTTAATGTTTCAAAAACCATTCATTACATTAATTGAAAACCTCATCACTCAATTCCATAGATATATTCGAAGGGAAAATGTGTCCCTACTATCATAATTTTGGGTTGTGATGATCATTTCTATAATAACTATACTTTTGGAAATTTACTTCTCCGAAGTGTTTCAAAATTGATTGGACCATTTACTCATATATTCCATGCATTCTGGTTTATATAACTTCTTTTCTCCAACATCATACTACCATGATGGAGTTTTTATATTTCTTCCCATCATTTTCATCAAATCAATATATCTTAATTATTGATTAAATTATATTTTTATGAGAATTTTATGTGTGGAATATTAAAATACCAATAAATTAATAATCTAAAAATCATGAAATAATCATGTATGTTGTAAATGTAATGGTAAATTTTGATTACAAATATGTCTCTATGTTTTATTTTATAGAAAATTTCTACATGGTATTCAATTACACTACATTAATTTTTGAAAAATTTAACATGAAACATAGATATTAGATTTATAAAATTGATAGAGGATTTCCATGAATCCTCACCACGTATCTAATTTATATCATTATATATCAATTTAGTTTTTAGTATTATAGAATGTCCATACACGAGGAATGTTTATTTGAGTATCCATTAAAAAAAATGAAATTGTTCTATTAGATTACTTATGATGATTTGTGATGAAATTTATACGTGGAATATCTTATTTCCATCATGTTATTGGTAATTTTTTAATTATCCATTTGGGGATTTTCTATTC
Source organism: Viscum album (assembly GCA_963277665.1). Taxonomy (NCBI): domain Eukaryota; kingdom Viridiplantae; phylum Streptophyta; class Magnoliopsida; order Santalales; family Viscaceae; genus Viscum; species Viscum album. The sequence goes on from OY728152.1 coordinate 2,096,129,567, forward strand.
CACATTAACTTATTTTCATATCATTCAGTTAGATGTATATTTAAAAATATATTTCTTCATATTACATAACGTAATGTACTCTTTGATATATTTATACATCAATGTAACATGAAGATTAATAAATAATTATGATATATGAACATTATATACAATCTCCTTGTTCATATTAGGTCTTAATGGAACACATAATTGTGACACAAATATTAAAAATCTATTATAATAAATTTTAAAATCAATGAATCTTTACCTTTCCAATTGATCATGCCTTCATTTGTATCTCTCCATCATTTCTTTTTTCCATCATAGTCTTTTAAATGAAACATATTTTTGAAATAATTAAGGAATTTTTGGATGCAATTACTTCAATGATAATATCACTTTCACTCATTTTCATGTTATTGAATACTATATACCTTTAAATATTCATACAGAAAAGGTTATTAAATGTTATCTTTGTATATAATCTACATATTTGTTTTGTATTACCTCATGTTTATGGAAGGGAATTCATTTTCAAATATCAAATCATAAATATATTTATTTGTGAATGTTTAACTCCTTCAATGTGGATAATAAAAATAATATTTCCCTTATCAAAATATTTATCATACGATTCTGAAAAGTGATACTGACCCCAAGTTAGGAAAGTAGTTACAACAACTACTAATTCTGTATATCTAATCTAGTAAATTTACCAATTATTCTTTAACTATAATGTGAAATATGCTAACAAATTATCATTTCACTTTAGTACACATGCCAAGACCTTCTCAGAATCATCATTGTGTATCACAATTCCTTCCCATGTAAGGATAGTGTTAGTATATGTTCTAGTATAAGACTTATCATGATCTCCTTGAATATGTATTAAAATTATTCTATATATGAATCATTATACCATTAAAATATAAGTAGTCATTGGGTTTGATAATATTGAGAATTTCTTCTTAATACATATATATTATGTATTTTTTCAAAGGAAAATTTGGATCTCAAACATAAATATTAGAATATGATATTATTAAATTGCATTAGTGTTTTAAGAGTTTATAAAATTAATTTCTTATTTAAATAAAATTCACTATTAATGTGAAATTACGTATATATAATCTATAATTTTTATAAATTAGATATATGATCAAGATTCAAAAATTATTTGAAGTTGTATAAAAATTCCGTTCATATTCTTACTTATTTTTGGAATTTATTAGAATATCAATTATAATAACCACCAAATACTTCAAATGGAAGCCAATATTTACTATATTAATATTTACTTAAAAATTCCAAGAGAATTTATGAGTCTATATGGAATCATTTTTAACTCATAATGATGATATTTTGAATGAAATGAATTATTTAGTAGATAATCTTTTAACATTCAATTAATGATATGGAGATCCAATATTAACAGTTGAGAAGCACTATGTCCCTATAATTGATAATATATATCAATAATACAAGGAATATGATACCTATTAATCATTATGATATATTTAATCTCATTATATGAAATGTAATGATTTAGTAAATGATATATATTTATGGAATACGGGACATTTGATCTCCCTAATATTGGTCAAGGGAATAAAAATCCATGCCCAAATATACCTAATGACTTTTCTAACACAAATCAACTTAAATTGGGTTTATTCTATTATTAAATTTTGAAATTAGGAGTGCATTCGGTATACATGATTTGGTGATCATAAACTCTAGATTGTGATGATGACCTATAATCACTTATGGTTAATTTATAATCACATTCCCATAAAATTGAAATAAATTTATTGATATTTTGTTTGTTAAATTAATTGTGTTATATATATTTAAACTTAATGAAATTGTATTCATAATTGAGAACGAGATTATAATGTAGATACATAATTTACCTTTAAATTGAATTGAATAAAAGTAAAATTAAGATATGAATAGTGATATTTGTATCATATTTTTTGATACTTTCCCTATATAAGGATATAAAAAGATTCCCCACTTTATTATTGAATGCCATATAAGTGATATGAACATGATTTAAATGAAGATTCAATCCAAAAATTTTAATATTGGATGATATATATCCACAGAGTTAATGATATTTATACATGTAATTTTCTTTTATAACTTAGTATTTAATTCTCCATTTGGTGTTTAAATAATTATGTAGTCCATGATTGATATGAAAATATACATTGTACCATAATAAAATGAGATATATTTGATTAATTCATATCTTTTTAAATGTATATAAAATGTTTTAATTACCAAACATAGTTTTATAGAATGTATCTCCCTAAATATTTAGTTTAAAAGTATATTATTTGTGATAGCCAGCAAAACATGAAACGCTGAGCATTATGTGAACAATGAAATACTGTAAACATATTATTATTTTTGTTTTAACACTATAATATATACATTAATTGTTTTGTATGAATATAAATATAAAATACATAAAATTATATATGTGTTTTATATAAAAATTTTATTTATTAATTTAAATTAAATATTTATTTAATTTTCAAAAACGACAGTTTATTCTTCAAATACATGGTTTCCTATGAAATGGTTATTATTGTATTTTCTACATGGTAAAAATAAATAGATAAAAAATTTAAATGTTATTTTTGATAATTAATATAATTTTTAATATAAAAACTAAAAAATATTATTTGAATGATCGGATTACATATAAAAATTATTATTATTTTTTGAATAGTGGAAAATTAAGATATTTTTGAAAAAGATAATTATTTTCATTAAATATCTTAATATTATGTCCCATTATATATTGTATTTTTTTGAAGTAAAATTTTTTCTGAATTATTAATCACTAGATTAGTCATTTCATGTGAATCCACAATATATTTTATTTCGAAATTTTTTAATTTTATGCATAAAAAACATTTTTTTGAAAGACACCATTTTGTTCATTTTACGCAATTCTAGTCAAATTGATTTATACCACATGATGAAATTTAATATAAAATGATGGATTCTATATATAGAATCATGAGGTTAATATTTTGAAAATAGATCCCTTTTATTTTTTTTCCACAATTAATAGTAACCATGTTATGATTTGTCACCACATAATGGGTAAAATAAGTTATTAATGGTTAAAAATACAAGATAAGGTCTAATATTCATCCCAAAAAATGTATTGAATTTAAAAAGAAAAATTCCCAAATTTCCATCCTAAAAGTTAAAATATAGAATTGTTTTCATTTTCATTTAATAATTAATTTTTCATAATTTTAGGAAACTGAAAAATAAAACATGAAAATCTCTAAACATCAATTGTTATTATATGTTTACATAGTGATAAAAATAAATTATTAATTATTGAAAATGATTATTTTGAATATATTGAAATTATTTTTAGTTTTGTAATTTATTTTATATTTTCTATTTAGAAATAATTTCCATAAATGTTTAGGAAAAATTGATACAATGGTGACGAAGTTAGTAAAATAATGTTATAAATTAATTTTAAAACCAAAAGGAAATAGATATTTATAGATTTTAGGTTTTACATGAATTTTTATAAAACTATAGAATATTTTTAATATTTTAAATGTTTATAATAGAAGATAATTTATATGATGAAAATTTTATAAGGCCAATTATGTGAATTGTCGATATATGACATAAATGTTATTTTATGGAAAATAATATTGAATTAAATGATTTGAAATTATAAAAAATATTACTTTTTATATTTTTAATAGGATGTAGTCAAAAATATTTTCCATTTACCACATAAGTTGTAATTTTCCTTTTTTGTATCATTCTTGAAACTCAATGTGTTAAAATCATGTTTTCATTGAAATATTAAATTGCGGATAATAGAACATTAACCAAAATAAAATTGTTAAAAAATCACCTAAATATATCTAACATTTACTTTATAAAAATTATTAAATATATAAATTTGGTACAATGTTAAATAAAAAATTAATTTATAATAATTTAATATTTTATGTAAATACAAGGTTACCCTCTCTGAACTTATATATAGACACAAACCTCTATATCATTTTCAAATTTCACGAGCCTTGTAGATTAAACATGATCTAACCAAATCCATTTTAAACCTCCATTTCCATCACTTGGAGGATCTGTTATCATCAAAATACCATCTTGGAATTCTTATGCTTTAATCCCAATGTTGTTTTCTGAATAATATTTATAAGTCTTATATAAGAGTTCCATTTTATTAATTCTTATACATCCATACAATTTTCGTATACACTTAAAAAATACTATAATATTTACACCCATAATAATTTATGGTTATTGTGATTATGTTACGACCCATTTTTACTTTTTTATGATATGATGGGGAATGATAACATCATCCATATATACCTGTCGACTTCCACATCCAGGATGCAATGGGTTTTTTTATCACAACCTCATAATGGTTTTTATTATTTTGTATTAAATGAATACATATTATTTTTATGAACTAATTATGATCATATAATTATAATATATTAAATAACATTTTACCCTTCAAAAATTTAACAAATAATAACGCCACTCATTAGTATGTGTGGACTACCACCTCCGTGAAGAAATGTGATTCATTTTTTTTATATTTATTTCATGGATGATTATAAAATATTATTAAATGTAATTAAATAATTATATATATTTTTGTTAATTTGATGGAGATAATAGAACAATGATACCTTATCCCATGGTAAACCTGTCAATGTTTTTCTGTGACTATTCACTCAACATCCTGAAATATATATGACATGTACTTAACTAATATTAAATATATATATATATATATAATGGTAAAACTGAACTAAAAGATTCAATCATATAGTAATATAACATAAAAGTTTTTTATATTGCAATAAAATAATATTTTTTATTAAATATGAGATAATGTAATACAAGGAGAGTCATTCTTGAGGTATGTAGTTTCTCACCACAATTTCCTTTCATTAGGTCACATTACATCATGGAATTATATACTATTCCATCATTATGTGTGTAATGAAGCCTAATTAATTTATGCTTTATATCCAAAATTATATGTGGAATTTCATTTTTTCCTCATAATCAATTTATTTTTTAATTCTCACATCAAAGTTATAACAATTATATATGTTTTTGTTTTAATTTTTCTCTATGAGAAATATTCAATATTTATCCCTTGTTTATTTATTATGGTGTCTATACTTCCAAATTAATATTTTATATCATATATTTCATTATTATAATTTTAGTTAATGTTTATTTTGATGTTATTTATTTTATTGATGTCATGTTCACAAGTTACAAAATCTGTTTGGTTTATTTGATAATATATTCCTTAATAAAGTTTTTCTTGATGTTTTTATTAGGTAAATTATATTATATTTCTATCTTAAAATGATAAATTTTATAAGCTTATTCTTATTTCTATATTTTACACATTATAAATCAATTTTATGGTCTCTATTTACTTAAAAAAACGAATAAAAATATTTATGGAAAACGGACATTGTTTTTTATTTGATTGTGAATATGTTTCTTCAGTTCCCATATTCTCAATTAAAAAATTTCATGAAATTCCATAATATCATATGGTGATATAGTAAATATTATTTTATACATGATTATATTTCTATATAAATATATTAAAAACAATATTCTCATCATTTTCTAAATGTGGATATTTTTACCGTATGTGTTGATGAAGTATTTTTATTCACAAGCACCATGAGAATTAAATTTACTTAACTCGTGACAATAATATAATTTAAAGCTTCATATATATGATTCAATAGTTATTTTAATTTATTTGTACTCATAATATTTTCTATATTTTTAAACATTAAATATCTGATTTCAAAATTTGAAATGTTTATCCTCAGGGAATGTTCAAGTGGTCTTGAAATTTTTTCATTCTATAACAACATTCATTGTGTAAACATAATTTTTACTAATTTTAAACATTAATTAAACAATACAATATATTTTATTGGATGAATTGTGATAATTTTTACTAAATAAATTATTGAAATCAGGTATGTTATTTCTTCTAATATAGATAGTTATTTATTATTAGACAATATTGATTATGTTTATTGTTTTCTTATATGATTAATTTATTAGAATTAAGTGAATTGTAGGTCAAGAAATTATACATCCCCAAGATACATCAGTTTGTCCAATGAGAAAAAACATGTTGGTTAATTAGAAGATGTATATTTTTTTATGATTTAATTTCATATGGATTCATCCTCGAGTATAATATGTAATTTATTAGAAACTCACTCATTAAGATGTTAGATATTAACATTTATGTTATTAATTGAATTTTTATGATATAAATTTATAATTTTCATTCTAATGAGATTATTTATATGGAATATTTTTATCTTTATTTTTTTATTCCATATTATTCATTCAATATTTATTTTTTAATAATTTTCAATATATACATTTCGTGAATGAGCATCAGAGCTGACAATTTTATTTTTGTCCCCCTGGATAGGATGTTTAGATAGTTATATTTATTTATATAAAAGGATATGAGTGGGAACAATAATTTCCTCAAGAAAATACTATATCATAATTTATGTTTTCAAATGTATTATGAGATTCATGAATATATACTGTCTATAAAGACATATAAATAATTTATCATTTTTTGTTGCAATACCTTGTATCTTCTCATAATGTTAAAAATTAACTACAATAACATAGTTACTATATGATGGGCGTTACAGTTTGTATGAATGAAATTATACAATTTCCATGGTAAATATATTTATAAAAGAATAGAATTGGGAAAAAACTAGATGATTGATTCCATCAATAAGTCTATGTATAGGGTAATATCACAACACTTGGGTATAATAGATATTTTATGGATTTCATTGATAATAAATCCCTTTAGGGATTCTGAAAAGTGGATTTTTCTGTGGCACTAATACACTAATGGGAAGAAATATGAATGTGGTTGATTTGGTATTAACTCAAATCATTACTATTGCATGATGAGTGGATGCAAGACCGCACTCCAGGCTAGACACTCATGGGGTATGTTTTTAGAAAAAATTATATTTTGATTAAAAATATTATGATGAATGATATTGTAGAACCTATAGAAACCTATGTTATAACATAGTTAAATGAGATAAAACTTAGATATAATACATTGATATGTTTATAGTTTATTTTATTTTTAATCTCATAAATAATCCTTTTGTGGGTTTATGGTATGGGGTTTATGATAATAAATTAATTTTTTTTGCAACGATTTATGGAGAAGAATATTTTTGTTTAGTATGTGTTTAATTGATTGTTATATATGAGTAATAATTATTTCATGTTTTATGGAAATATGGTGAATGGTATTTATAACCATTATATATAATATGATCACTGATATTGATATGGGTAAATAGGTAATGAATTATTATATTTTATGAGCACATTATTTGTCGTATTACTAATCACAGTATTAAGAAGAAATTTTTTGAAAACCTAATCTTCCAAAATATGGTTCTTTTTAAATTAATCAATATCATGGGTATTACACAACAACTCGTTTGAGTGCACCATGATATATAAACTAGCTGTTTACAATACATTGTAAATAGTATTAACCATAATATAAAATTTATAAATTTATTTTTTCACAATAGACTACATTTTTTAATTTTTAATATCTAAATTTTTATAGGGTAATGTTTTTGGTATTTTTATAAAATATTTCAGTTTTTTATGAATCTTGGATTAATCTTCATTTTAAAACATGGATTTTTTTTTCATTTAAATAAGTCTTTTACCTTAAATTTATTATAAGGACACAATAGAAAAATAATATGTTTATTAATCAAATTTAATTAATTGTAATATATTTTATAAAAAAATTAGAAATTTGTTTTTGAACATCTGAACATATCTTTTACCCCGCCATCTCACCACATTTATACTATTATCATTAAAATAATTTGTCTATTCAATGATATGAATTTCGAAAAAAGGACACACATTGTTGAAATTAGTGTGAATTTTTTGATCTAATTGGATGAAATTTATTTTTTAATTAATTTTAAATATTAGAGGTGAGTTAATTTAGTTTTTGCAATGAAATCATGTAATTATTACATTTTAAAAATTCAGGTAATAAATATTGTTAAAATTGAAATAAATGTGATTTTAAAATAAGTAATATTTTTTTAAATGATATAAAATTCATAAAAATTTATATATATTCCAAATAAAAATGATACGATTAAATAATTCATAAATGATCTAATTGTGGTTCATTTAGATATTTATACTAAATCTTTAAAAAGTTATAGTACAAAAATACAAGTAGTCACGGTAAGAGTTGACGTGTCTAAGTAATGGTTAGTTATAAAAGATATGGTTAATATTTTGAACTAAAAATACTAAAATTTATTTGTTGAGATTATTTCAACCCATAAATATTATATCTTCTAAATAAGAAAAATTATAATAATTTTTAATGAAAAATTAATTTATATTATGTTTATAGTTTTTGAGTTTCAAAAAGTTCCCCTCTCATATCTTATAAAATAGAACCCTACTAATCTATTATTCATAATTATAGCTCGTTTATCTTGACTAATATGAACCCATTTCTCCATCCAACATCCCTCACATCATCTTAGAAGTGATACATTGGGAATAAATATAACCTAAGATGTGCCTTTGGGCAAATAAATAAAAGATACTTAAAGAGGAGGTAATTATTGTACCAATTCAATACAATTTCATTTATTCTTATAAATTTTCTAAATAAGTTTTTTCTAAAATAAAGTTATATATCCTATATAATATACATTATTAGTTGTTATTATGTTTTTGAAAAAAATATATTCCCTATTTTATCTATCATACGGATAAGAATATTTCCATGTGTGTCTATGTACAACTTACCATATCCATGCCATCAAATTTTTTTATTCAACAATACATTATTTGGATGGCTATAATTATGAGTATAATAGATATAAATATTTAATATTACATGATAGTTATTCTATATAAATTATATTCCATCTTATTTTACACCATTTTATCATTAAGGGAATGGTAATGTTGCTCCAATGTACATACCACCTATCTTCTCCATGATGAGATGGGGTTCATTCTCCGAATTAACTATTCAAGAATAATTATATAAATAATTATATGAGTAAATATAATATTTATAAACTTAATATAATTATATATATGAATAAAATTTGTTATAATGATAAGAAACATGGATAACCCATCAAAACATACATACGATAATGTAGCAGTTAACACCTGAAACAATGGTAATAAGAAAATATTATTTAAAAAATGATATAACAGGATAATAAATGATATCATAAACATTTAGATGGTCATATTACAAATTAATATAATTATTTAACCATTATATAATGGCTATTTTTACCATATAATAATGTATAGTATGAGGAAAGGATTAATTTCATAATCTCTTTATTATCTGGGATTTATTTTACATAAAAATGTTTGGCGAAATATTTAACATACATTTCCATGTTTCTTAAAAAATGTATTTTAGCACATTTTTAATATCCATTTACAATTGTTTAAATACATTTTTGAATATTTTTTACTTTATTAAAAGGAATATTTTTTCCATTTTCCTTATGAGATACTTTGTTTGTCTTTTCTAACAATGTACGAGAAGAATTTTTTTAACATCTATGGGGTTGGCATATTTTTCAGCCATCATGAAATCATAACATTTTTAATATTCCATTACTAATATGAAATTATAGTTTCCAATTATAATATTTTGTTTTTTAATTCTATGGAATATTAAATAATTATTTTCAATAAAAATGTGTATTTTATTAAATAAGTTTCAAACGATTTTATTAATTTCATTTCCATCTATGTCAACATCTGTTTTTGGATCGTATGTTTAATTGAGGTTGATTTCTTATGATACAACTTATATTATTATATTTATGGGTATATGAATAGTTTGACTTTGGATGTTCTATTTTTATACCATTTTTGTTTTATGGATAACTTTTTATGATTTCATATACTAGTTTTAATATGAATTTTTATGTTGGTTACGTCTTACTCCTTTCATAAGAGGACTAAACTGGAATTAGTAAGCGATGGGGGCCTTTTATATCAACTCAATGCATCAGTAGGTCTCATTAGACAATCCAGTATGAGTTTTTACCCATTTATGTATGATCTTGGAATGTGTCCTTGATTGTATGGTTATGATTTCTGACATTATTCATTCCCTGATTATAAGATTTGTTATTGATTTTATATGTGATTATATGGATTATAGAATATACAAGTGAAATTTTAAATAATATTATTTGATTAATTCTTGTCATATTATGATCAAGATTACATTTAAAAGTATTGTGTCTAAATTTTATTCATTAACTTAAAAGATTATGCATATTTATGATAGAATTATCTATATAGTTTATCCTTACTGAACATCTGATCTCACCCTTTTCATAATTTTCATTTATACCATGTATGTGAAGAGGCATTTTTTAATGAACCCTTAGAGATAAAATATTGGATATGTGTGTTTTTAGTGTAGATTATTTTTAATTTTAGGATATAATGTAAAACTTATGCTTGTATGTTGTTTTTGTAGTGGTTACCAAACTGATTTGTCTGTTGGGATATGATTTCTTATGGTTGTGCCAAAATGATATAATAATTCAGTAGATGTGGGATTCCATGGTTGGTGAATTACAGTTGGCATTAATGGATATTTAGTACAAACCTTGAAAACTCTATTTAGAAAAATAATGATCATAGAACATTACCCTTAGAGAGACATCTAGGATATATATAGAAGAACATCCTTAAATTTTGATAATGTTGAAGTTATGTTGGTATTCCTATGAAATACATCATTTTTTGATACAAAAGGTTGACGACGTTCTGACATTGTTATACATAGGAGTAATAACTCCAACATGGTCTTCCAAAATTGACTATGGGTAACCTATTACATGACAATGGGCCTTACCATGGACCATGATTGACACTCCCTGTGGTTATACTTAAGATAACTCAAATTTATTTTCAAAACAATTATTAAGGATTTAATAGTAAATATGTCCCGAATGAAAACATATATATGATTAGGAGATTAAATATTCATAAATATTTCAATTTTGGTTTTGTATATTTAAATTACATATTATGATTCATATGCTAATATACTGAATTTAATTGTTTAGAAATGAATCATTGTTGAAAAAATTAAATAAAATAAACACATGTAATCCATGGAGGGATATCTGACTTAGGTTATAAATAATAACATTTCCTATATGGAGCATCCTAATCCACAATGTATAAGATCAATGTTATACTTATCCTAGATACAACAAACTCCATTACTAAATGGGTCTATAAATCCATATGATTTTGAGCAGCATATATTTTCCATAGAGAAGATATTTCTGGATTTGGGGAGAAATGAAAGGTTGAATGTTGTCACGGTAGTTTAGCATATATCTTGAGATATAGATCAATGGAGGCTATTTATTAAAAAAGGAAGATAAAAACATTGAAAACATTGAGTTTATGAAATTAATGATCTTTTAAAATAAAAATATCTTCCACAAGGCCCGCACGCAAATATGGAGAGGAAAATTCTGATTCTTAGCCCAATGGAAGATGAGAATATTGCAATGTATGAAGTTAACTTCAGAATTTTAGTATGATATACTGTAGACTATATATATAACCTAAGAATATATATTTATCTTTTATTTCATTGGATAAATCCATTCCTCCTTCAAGCACTATTCTCACAGTCTTTCTCATCATACGATGATAAAGTCTCATGTTCTACAAACAATTAAAAACAATTTTATAGGCCTTATGAAATTAATGTAAATATAGTGATGATTATGTATTCTAAACACCTTGTCATGGGAAATAATGAGAAAGTGGATAAGAGATGAATTTACATTCCATATTACAATAAATGTGGAAAGACACATTATTGAATATTCTTATTGGGAATAGTATATTGTTAATGTTGTGGAGAAAAAGTCCAAGAATCCCATGATTGCAAGGGGAATATTGAAGCTACAGATGTTAAATAATAAAATAGTAAAGGTATATGAAATTATGAGAATGATTGTCATATGAATCAATAAAACATTCCCTAGATAATTCCATGGGAGGAAGTCCAAGATTTTTCTTTCACAGTTTTGAGGTAGAGGTCCACAATAATGTGGTGGTATGTAAAATAATAGTCTCCCCTAATTTATCGAAATAATTATTGGATTCCAGACCCTCAAATTCTTTTATACCATCCCATCTTTCTTTTTTAAAATTATATATTTTCAATTCACTTCTACAAAATCGTCATCAATTAAAATGAAAAAGGGAGGCCTTATTATTGCAACAATGTGTCATGCAATTCTCATTATGGTTTATAAACATGATTTATCTATGGATTTTTTCATCAGACATATGTTTAACTTTTTTATAATCCTTGGTATAGGTTAGCTACCAAAATATGATGTAAAAATTAATTTCATAAAGAACCATGTTTTTATTTTTGACGAAGATGTAAAATAAATTATCATTAGAGAAGGGACATCAGCATTTCATTCTTATCAGGTTCCACCTCATGTAGTAGTTATTAATGTCATTCATAGGGTATAAGAGAATATAAATCTTATTAATATTCAAATTGAGAATGTAAATATTGTACAAGAATACATTGATTCATTTTCAAGGGACTTATATCCAAATACTCCATAGTAGGTTGATGAGTTTTCTGTTTAATTAATCCTTGTTGGGAGACCAATATCAAATACACCTTATAGATTAGAAACTATAGTATTAGTAGAGATAACAAAATAGATAAAGGAGTTAGGTAATAAGGTATTTTTTCTCCCTATTTTTCTCCATAGGGATGATTCAACTGGTCGGTTTATGATGTCATTTAACAACATTGTCATCTATTAAGATGTTTGATGCTCTTGGTTGTATTTGTCGGTTTCACACTTTTTCAAAAATATTGTTTTCTTATTAAGAAATTAATTTCTAGGTTATGGTAATGAACAGTGTTTTAGAGGAATCTCATAATGATTTTTTCAAATTATTTATTGATGAAATATTAGTATACCCAAAAATATATGAAGACCATGAGATCCACTTACTAATTATCCTAATGAATCATAGAATAAATGAGCTATATTAGAAATTTTGAATGTTTGAATTCAACCTCAATGAAATATATTTTATTGGACATATTCTCTCATAGGATGGAATCTCAATTGATCCTGCAATTAAAATTGATATCCAAGAATTTCCAACACCATAGAACATAATTGAAGTACAAAATATTATTGGTTTATATGGTTACTATATGTGTTTTGTCAATAAATTTTCATGATTGGGTAACTCGTTAACAAAGATCACACATAAATGGACTAAATTCATTTTGACCAAAAGAGTTTAAATATTGTTATAATGAATTAAATAAAATGTTACATAATTCTCCTAACATTGCATTACAATCTAAAAATATGGTGTTCTAATTTATAGTGATGTATCATGGAATAGAATTAGTTGTGTTCTAATACAGAATGATAGAGTTATTTATTATTCATCAAAAAATTAAAAATTCACGAACAAAACAACCCAAATCGTGATCCTGAATATGTTATAGTAAAACTTTCTCTGAAGATAAGGGATACTATCTATAAACTGAGTGATGATAGATATGTAATGACTACAAGATACATAAATACATTTTCTCATAGAAATAACACAACATGCGAGAAATAAGATGGATTGAGATAATCAAGGATTATGATAGCACAATACAGTACCACTGAGGATAAGAAAATAAGTTTTATATGCATTGAACATATAGGACCTTGAGTTACTGAAAATAATAGAGTTCAAGGAGATCCTATGTTCATGGATATAGTATTGGTAGATATGGGAATTGTCATAAATGGTGAAAAAACACTACATTTTGAATTGGTTTCTAACCCATATTTACTAGAAAAGATACAACGTTCTTATTCTATTGATGATAATTTTAAAAAGAAAATTATATTTATGAATGATGGGAAATTTATGGTCTATGAATATGAATATGGAATTTGGAAATTTTGGAAGAGGATTTGTGTTCCATCAATACCTGGGCTAAAAGGAAATTATTTGATGATGTTAATAGATCCAATTAATCAATAAACCCAAATATCACAGTGACATATTGATTTTAAGGACAGTTTTTAGTGGGATAATGTGAAGATATAATTGATGAATATGACTCAAGATTTCTGATTTTACAACAAGTGGAGGCTGAGAGACAATTTACAAAAGGACTCATGAAAGATATTTCTATTTCTTTGAGGAAATGGGAGGAAATTACATTGGATTTTTCACTTCATTAACAATGAAATCAATAAATAATGATGTGATATGGGTTATTTTTGATCAAAATAGAAAATCATTAAATTTTATTTATGTAAGATAAGATATAATTATTGAATACATAGAAAGACACTATATTAATTAAGTATTAAGATTTCATGGTGCACATCTATCGATTGTGTTTGATTGAGATCCCTATTTTACATTAATATTTCGAAAAAGTATTTACATAGATCTAGATTGTAAATTTAATTTGTCCACTTCCTACCACCCTTAAACTGATGGGAAATCAGAAAGGACTATTCAATCATCAGATGAAATTTTTAAATATTTATCAGATATATTTTAAGGTATGTGGGATTAGTATCTACCTCAGGTATAATTTTTCAATAACAATATATTACATTCATGTATTAAAATGGAACGTTAGGAATCATCATATGGAAAGAGATGACATTCACCAAATTATTTGGATGAAGTTGGGTAAAGGATTCTTATAGGCCAAGAACATGTTGATGAAAGAATAGAAATGTAATGTCTATTCAACCCCATATCAAGACATATCAATGTAGGCAAAAGGGATATGTTGATAACTAATTAAGGGATTTTGAATTTCAATTCAGATATCATGGTTTTTTAATGGAATATCTATGGATGGGTGTTATAAAGTTTCTAAAGAGGGATAAATTATGTCTCAGGTATATTCGACCTTTGAAATTTCTCAAAATAATTGTAGTTGTATATTACAATTTGGTAATTCCACTATGTCTCTCCAATGTTCATGATATGTTCAATGTATCAGTGTTAAAAAAATAAATTCCAGACCCACGAAATGTACACACCTGAAATGAAAATTAATTAGAACCCAATCATTATTATTTTGATGTGACTATCAAGATTATTGACACTAGGGAACAGGTGTTGATGATTCAAATGGCTAGACTGGTAATTGTTCTTTGAAGAAATAAAGAATTTCAAGAGGAAATGTGGGAACCTAATGATCATACGATGAAAAACCACCCAAATAATTTTATGAAGTGATTTTATAGAATAATTTAGGATGAAATTAATTTAAGGGAAAGAATGTAAGTACCCAATATTCCACGATATAATTACATTTAAATAAATCAAATGATTTTGTGGCACAAAATATCGAGATCGAGCAATTGAAGATCTATCAAACTAGCCATTTAAAATGTAGTTATAAATAGTATGAACCGCATTAGTAAAATATTATAAATAGTATTTATCAAAATATAATTAATTTTTAAATTAATAAGATCAATAATAGATAAGGGATAATTTTTTGTATTTGTCTGAAAATTTTCAATTTTTTATGAAAATTAAAAAATACTGTATTGTGGTTAAAACACGAATTTTTCATTTAAATATTTTTTTTACATTAAATTTATTTTACACTCAAAATAGATAAATAAAATATATATTAATACAATTTTTTCATTATAATATTAATTATAATAAATTATATAAAAAATGTTTTCGAAATTTAAAATGTCTCTTTTACCAGACTTCTCGCCATGTCTACAAGATTAACATTAAAATTAGTATTTATGTTACAATGAATTGAATTTCAAACAATGGGTGTACATTGGTGTTTTTAGATTGAAATTTTTTATCTAATAAGATAAAATTAATTTTATGGAATAATTTTACATATTAAAGATGAGTTAATGTAGTTATTTTAATAAATAATGTTGTTATGATATTTTGAAAAGTTATGTAACTAATATTGTCAAATTTGACGTAAATGATATTTTAATATAAATAAATTTAATTAGGTTATGTAAAATTAATTAAAAAATATATTTCCTCAAAATGATTAGTATAATGATAAAAATGTAATAATTGATATAATTAGGGGTTATTTGGATTTTACTCGTATATATATATATAACCTATAGTATAAAAAGACAAGTAGCCACAGTAAGAGTTAAACTATTTATCTAAGTATTAAAGAGAAAAGATAAAGATAAATACTTTACCAAAAATATATTTAAAATTAAATTTATGAGAGAATTTAGACCCATCCAAATATTAAAATCAAAATAACTCACATAGGAGCTATTTTCAGTCGAAAATCAATGTACATTAAATTAATAGTTTTTAGGTTTCCAAAAGATACCCAATCCTCTCATAGAAAATATAACACTTCCTCTCTTTTATTAAAACCTATAAATCCCTTAATACCAAAAAATACATTCCCATATCACCTTCCAAATTCCCTTACTTCATACAAAAGGCCAAACATTCAGAAAAAACCCATCCTAATAAGTCCTTTAGTGAAAATCAAAAGAAGATTGTCATACCCGAGTTTTTTTATTTTCATGTCAAGGTTTTTATTTGGTTCATTGGAAATACAAATTTATTTCATAGTTCATGGGTGAAATTAATTTTCTGATTTGAACTACCATATATTAATAATCACCATTCCATGGGAGACCCATATCTTGTTTGGGAGTTTTGGAGAAAATGTTGGTAACATCAGGATTTGGGGAATCCGTGATCCCAATTCTAGATTTAAAAGTAAAAAATGTTTCTTCAATTAATCATTTATTTTTCTTCATTTTTCAGACATTCTACTTCCCTCTTGGCCTACAATAACATATTAAAACCCCCATATCCTTTTTGAGCCCTTATATATTCATTATCATGGTGAATATGAGTTACTTATTTATGTATTGGTCTATACTGTGGGCACATTTATAGTTTTTAAAAAGTAAATTTTTTTATTTTTTATCAGATTTTTTGTTTAATAATTTTCGTTATTCCACCTCACATTCTATGGGAAGGTCCATATCCCCCCAAAATTATCTATTTTTCCTTTTTGGTTCTCATTTTAATTTCACATTTGGGTGAATATTTTTTGGGTTCCTCAAATCATCCAGATTTGAGAAGATATATATATTAATCAATAAATCATTAATTTCAAACTATTTTCCCCCAAAATTTGTTTCACATGGTTTTCCTAGAACTTAGGATACCCTACTATGAGTTTCAATCCATTAACTCTACACTAATAGTGTATATATAATGGATGACAAATAGTTTTCTTGTTTCTAAGATTAGATTCTTTCTCCTTTGTACTCCATCTACCTCCTATTTCCATTATTTCAAGATTATTTCTTCTTGGAATATCATGAATGCCATAGGGTTATTTTTTTGAATGATTTTTATGGGGGTTATATTTATTTATGGATTCTATTCATTGTTTTAGTGTTCATAAACACACTGCGGGTGAAATCTGTTGTGCATTTCGATTCTTCCAAGTATTTGAGGTAGGTTTCCCATTGCACATGAACTTTTTAATTTATATAAATATATTTCATATTTTTTCATCCTTCTCATACTATGAATATTTAAATTTATGCTTATGATAATTTTTTGGGTATCCATGTAGTTGTAAAAACCAGAATTTTGGTAAAGTGATGAAGTTTTGTTAAAATAGTGCACACTGTGTGTTTGTGAAAAATATTTCTTATCTTATGCATGATGTTTGGGGTATTTTTAAAATGGTTAACTATATTGAATAAATTTATGGCATATAATTGAGGTTTTATTCATTTTCAATATCTCAAAATGAATCATTTGGTTAAAAATATTGCATGTCATGTGTTCAGTATGTTTCCTTGTTTCCTTTTATCTGTTGAGTGTAGTTTAAAAGGATTGGTTTGGATTTAGAATCATATTTTAAGCAATAAAAGAAATATTATTGGGTTATTTATGTGAATTCCAAGCAGGTTTTTGTTTTTAGAGAGTATTTTTATTGGTTTTATGGTATATTGACTTATGTTGATAATGAAGGTCTCTTTTGCACTTTTATAAAAAAGGGTTGTGTAATGAACAAGAAATCTGACTATTTTCAATGTGGTTACTAATGATTTCAATCATAAAGTTCTGGGTTCTCAAATCCTTATAAAATGTGGTATTTTTGGCTGTGAAATTTGTGGGATTTGTAAAAATGTATTAAGGCATGCTTGGCATTTCCAAAAAAAATGACAAATGAGTGTTTTATATGTCTATACCATGTTGCGTCAATTGGGATTTTTTTATTGTCCATGTCATTATATTTTTAAATGTTTTTAGGGATAAAAAAAATATGGGTTTTTATGGTATTTTTTGGTGTTTATCCTTAAAAGAGTGTTTTTGATGAAGTTTTATTTGCAATGCCACATTACACTCTTTGAAATTGTTTTATGATAATATTAAGTGGTTTATTGAACCGTGAAAGAAATTTGAATCATATTTATGGGATGTTTTTTTTATGTTTTGTGAAATGAATTTCCATGTGGAAATTTTATTTGATAATATGTGTAACATGATTGAACCCTAAAGGGAATCCTAGGTATTTAAGTGGGAAGATATAAACTAGTATACTTGTGTGATCCCGTGGGGTTTGGACCTTATTTCACGTAGCATGTTTGATGACGAAAATAATAACTAAAATCTGATGATGTTGTTGTTAGAGAGCCACTAGGTTATAGGTTTTCTCCCTTCTAGTGGCATGGGTGGACGAGAATGAATATTTATTATGTTTACCTTCACTAAGATATGAGGTACCTAGGGCTCACAAGTAAGTAGTGCCTCGGGGTGTTTCTATGACTTGTGCTCTCTGGCTATTTTTTACTCACTATCAATATACAGTATGTTTTGTTATTAAATTCTACAGTATATTTGATTTATTTTAATGTGTATATTCTTTAAAGCAACCCTCTTGAAATCTATTTTCATTTTAAAGTTGCACCATTTTGAAAATTATTACTATCATTATTGTTTATAAAATAAGAACATTCTTGTCTAGTGATTTATGTTATTGCATGGGAACTCATTTGGAAAACCTACACTTATATATTACATTTAAAAGATGAAATTGTTGTTTCTTTTATTTTAAAGGATGTTCATTAGGAATAGAATATCAGACTACCCTTTTATGTTTTAATACCCATGTCTATAGTGTTCTTATGTTTTTAGAAATTGTGAAAGTTTCATATTGAGTTTGATATACATGAAATACATGTGATCATTGTGTTGGAGAATAACCAGTAGTGTCACATGAAGTTTGTTGGTTATCAGGTTTGGTCAGTTTAGTTGTTCGTTTTGTTGTAATTTCTATTTCTTATACAAATAATGTTGAATTAATTTTTTATGTAACTGTATTTTAGGATGTCCTTTTATTTATTCTATTTTTTTATTGTTCATATTTGGGGAAAAAATTTCCTTTTTTAGTATATTTATTCCCATGGTGCTTTTCACCATCCTGGGAGGATCAGGAACACCCCTTGAAACTTGTCGTGGGCTGGCCTAAGTGACCTGTTCAAGGTCAACTCAGGATGGTTCATGAATTAATTATATCAATAGAGGTATAATCTTAGGGGGCCTTAATTTTTTTAGCACCCCTAAAATTCGGTGGATGTCATGGTAGATGGAGAAGGATTTTCTGGTATTAATGGGTATGTACAAGACAAGAATTACAAACTCTTTCTCATTCTGATCCTCAGGTTTCTATAGAAATTTGGTATTAGTAGTTTCTTTTGATCAAGTTGATTGTTTTGTGTTGGTATATGATAAGGGGAGTCTGAATAATGGCCTTCGGGAGCTCGTAAGGCCTTGAAATCCATGTGGATATGGGGAATGTTCTTAATAAGTCTATTTGTGTTGGTGTTGTTCTTGACATATAGCCGCCAACCATATGGTCATGTCACCTACTAACACATGTTCCCTCTTGTCGGTCGCCTGAAAATTTCATAAATTCTAAATATTTGTTTTGAAAATCTATATGCGAGAATTGTGAAAATGTGTTTTAATTAAAGGAATGGATTTTAAAAATTGAAAAATGGGGTTTTCAAAAAATAATATATTATTATTTATGGAAGGATGTGTTTTTTTCAAAAAAAAATTTGGGAGGAAGTGTATATGAATTAATGGGATTGGATTTTCCCTAATCTAAACTTGTATATTGTTCAAATAATTTTTTTGAATGTCTGAATCATTTAAAGGTGATTCTTAATCATTATTTAAAATGTGGTGTTTTGGGATGTTTAAAATCATTTTAATCTCATATGTTAGTTTTGTAAATTGTTTTTGAGTAGTTGGTGTTTTCCTAGAACACGTATTGGTCTCAATGGCCATCGAATTATAAAAATATACATTGCTAAATTTTATAAAATGGGAAGGGGTTGTTTGGAGTAGCTTAGTTGTTTGGAGATTTTTTAAAAATGAAAATGGGTAGATTTTTATGAAAAGAATTTCTTGATTATTAGTCTTTTGTTTTGTGAAATATGAAAATGGTTGTTTACACAGTGGTTACTATTCCTTTGGAAGGAACAAGATTTTTGGAATGATGTTGTATTGTTTTTTCCTTTTGTGTTTTCATGGGTGCTCACATGCATGGTTTTATTGATATATGCAAGGATGGACTATATAGAATGGTGGTTGGGTACCTGTGGTGGCATGGAAATTTGCATGTGAGTGATACTTGATGAAACACCATTCGTGAATATAGAATCCCACCAAGTTAGTTTGTTTTCAAAAAGTGTATTGAGAATAAAAATTGGGGAATTTGTTTATAAACCGATTGTTATGTGTCTAGTTTTTTTATTTTTCATAGAAGATTTGTTTACTCAGTATGATTTCATGTGATATTGAAGTCAAAATCTTCTTGTGTCATGAGGTGGGATGTTGTTGGTGGCCCAGTTTTGGAGTAATGTTCAGTGGATTTCTAAATATGTGTTGGATGTTGTGATATTTCCATTGATAGTTCTATGTTCTAAATCCTTCCGATTTATCTACCTAAGGATGCATTTCAAATGTTAAATCCACCTCTTCAGATGATGCTGCAGCCCATTTTTGGAATTGAAATCAGATTGGGCTCAATTTATGGTGCCTTCCTATGATGATGGTTCTCTTAGTTATAGTGGTTGTGTTTTTCTTTGTGATTGGTGTGATTGATTGTGTTCCTTTTTTATTTCACTCCTCATTCTATATAAGTTATAATGGTGGTGTTTATCCCTTATTCTCTATTGGGTATTGGTGTGTTTTGAGCTAGTGTGTTTCATGAGGTAATATGATTCGTAGCTTCTGACTACTGTGAAATAGACGCTTCAGTCATCAGGGGTCCAACCATAGGCCTCAGAGTGAATTTTTTCATGTAGTTAGGAAATCACCATAGGTGTGGGGAGATCAACTAGCCTCTTACATCCATCGTTGTGGTAAGTTAGATTCTAGGTCTCTATTGTGGTCCCTCAACAATATGGATTTACACATATCACAACGAGCGTGGTGGACATACCCCTCACGTAGTGTCTATGGTTATGCCATCTCAGAGGAGAGTTTCTGGTCAGTGTCCCAATATGGACTACCAATGTGAATAAAGAGTGGTATTATTATTTCCTATTCTTATATGGAGGGTGTTGGGTGGTTCCTATATTTATTATTTGGTTTCAGTGGGACAATTATTGGGTCCCCTTCCCTCCCCTCTCTAAGTGGTTCAGGTTTTTGGCCATGCCGAAAGTGTTGGCCTAGTTCTTGTACCCTATTTTAGGGAGTCATTGGTTTAATTGTTTATGTTATAACCCTATTAACATGGGATGGTAGGTTTTTGGGGGAGAGTTTTTGCGGAATTGTGCATGTGAGGACCAAATCGAGTTAATGTGTAATTCTTGTTTGTTTTTGCTAGTTGGGTTCTAATGATGGAGAGACCCACCACAAGTATCATTGATTTTTCCTCCTATGAACATGTCTATTTCTATTTGTTTCATAATCGTTGGGAGTCGATTCCATACTCCCATGTAATATTTAGTTTTTTTGAGTGATATTTGGTTTGGGTGATAGCTGGGTTCATTGTGAAAAGGCCAAATAATATAGTTCTTTGTTTGGTTGTGGAGGTAGTTACTAGATCATTCGGTTGATTCTAAGAAAGTTGTTGAGAGTTTTTTTATTGGTAATGGTAAGAGGATTAAGTTACATTAATGATGTATGGTTTTTCATTGGATTCATGGGATATATCATATTGATATATAATAATTAGGTTTTGTTATGTCATGTTTAATGTTTTATAGCTTTCCGGGGGTGGAAATCTTTAATGGTGTGGAGAAAGTCACACCTAGTTTTTTTCTTTTTCATGTCTTGGTTTTGATCTGATTCAATAGAAATCAGGATAATTATATTGGGTTTTGGGTGAGATTAGTTTTTATTTTTAAACATACATTTATGTCTAATTATCCTACCATGGGTTCCCCAGAGCATGTTTTGGTGTTTTTGGAGAAAAGGGTGGTTACTTCATTATTTGGGCCAACCGTAAGCCCATTTACAGATTTTAAAACAAAATTAGTTTCTTCTATTAATACTTCATTTATCAAAAAATTCACACATTATAAATTCCAATTGGCCTAAACTAACATATTCGAAATACCATATCCTTTTGGACCGCTTATAAATTAATAATCATAGTGATTTTGGGTTATTTATTTAGGTATTACGCCAGCCCGTGTGAACATTTCCAGTCTTAATAAAATATTTAGTCCCTTTTATATCTAATTAATTGTTTAATAATATTTTCTGATTCCACTTGTAAATATAATAGAAAATACCTACACTAACCCCGATTATTTATTTTTCCTATTTGGAGCTCATTTAAATCATATATTAGGGATAATGTTATTAAGGATCCTCAAATAATCCATATTTGGAAAGGTAAATCATTTTATCTAAATATCATTAATTTCTTACTTTTTTCCCACAAAATTTGTTTCCCCTAGTTCTTCTAGAGCTATGGAAACCTTCCACTATGTTCCAGGTCATCACATCTCCTCAGAGAGTGTGTATATAAGGGAAGATGAGGATTTATCTCATTTCTAGGGTGAGATTCTTTCTCCTTTGTCTTACCACATCCTCCTCTTTCCATTATTTCATGATTATTTTTATCCCCTAGTCATTAAAAACCTAGTGTTTTGTTTTGGAATTATTTTTAGGGGTTTTATATTCATTTTTGGATTCTCTTCATAGTTTGAGGGTTTATAAACACATGTCGGGTGATTTAGGTTGTGTGTTTCAATATTGCCAAGGATTTCAGGTAGGATTCCCATTGAACATGACATTTTTAATTAATATAAATATATTTAATGTTGTATTAATATTACTTATAATCTGAAAATTATAATATATGCTTTGGATAATTTTTTGGTCTTCCAAGTAGCAGTTAAAACATTGTTTTTGGTAATGTGTTGTAGTTTTGTTAAAATAGTGCACATCGAGTGTTGTTTCAATAAATTTATTAGCTTTTGCACATGGTTTGTGGTATTTTAAACATTTTTCAGTATCTTGGATAAATATATGGAATTCCATTCAGTTTTTATTCTTTTTTGAGTGATTAAAGTTATTTGTCTCTTTAAAAATACATGCCATGTGTTCGGTATGTTTCCTAGTTGGCATTTATGTGTGGAGTGTGGTTTAAAATGATTGGTTTGGATTTATTATCATATTGGAGGTAATAAAAGAAATTTAATTGGGTTATTTATGTGTATTCAATTTAGGCTGTTGTTTTTAGAAATAAGGTGTATTGTTATTAATGTATTTTGACATGCGTTGCTAATGAATGGATCGTTTGGCTCTTTTATAAAAATTGTTGTGCAATGGATAAATAATATGAATATTTTCAAGGAGGTTACCAATTATTTGAATATTAAAATTGTGGGTTCGCACATACTCCATGAGTGAATTTTTTTTCTTTCATTCCTTCTCCAAAAAATCATAAAACCTAGTTTTCTTAAAGAATTATTTATGAAGAAATTTCATTATCCTTGGTCTATATTTCTCATGATTTTGTTTTTCTTGTGTGTATGTATCAATAAATATTCAATACATGATATATCCTTATATTGTTCTTTCTATTACAAGAATAAATCATGTCAGTGTTTCACTGGGTATAATTCACTAGACATTAGATTTGTTTGATGATATCTTTACTTGTTCACAAGACTAGAAGAAGAATCAAAAATATATTTCATGTTATTTGGATTATGTGACTACTATATATTTTGATATCTTATTATGATTTCACAGAATCACAACAACAGAACTATAGGATATTCCCAGGTTCATATAAGAATTTTGAAACAACCTATCTATTATTTTCATGTTCTGTGTGGACTTAGAAAAATGACCTTTTTTCTCAAAGTCTCCAGAATAACGATTTACTCTACCTCCACATCTAGAACTGGAATGATCATTTGATGTATGTGATTCCTTCAACTGTTTCTTATTATCACATAGTTTATCATCTGATCCATTGGTAGGAATACTCTTAATAATCCCAAAAAATTCAAATGAAAATTTATGTTTAATATGATATCTTCATGTGTTCCAATGTTTTCATTAAATGTACTTAGTGTTTGTCTTCACATGATCTCATGATAAAAATTCCATCATGAAATTTCATCACATGAAACTACTTAATCTTGAAGAGCCTACGTCATATTATGATGGGATTCATGGGATGAATTTATTAAATCATTACTAGTTCTTTTATAGTCTGCTTTTAGTCAAAGGAATGAAAGATGGAGTTTCATAGCTTGCTTTGTTCAACAAACTGGAATCATTCTCATTATCCATGTTTGATAACTCATTATGGAATATTTTTTTTCCTATTTATGTATCAACAACTCTTATTTGGAAGAATGTATAAGATTATAATCTCAATTTAATATGTGTGACATATTTCAAAAAATGAATCTCTGAGATATTGGATGGTCTAGATCACACAAAACAGATGGAATAAATTATATTATTAAAATATATGATATAATTAATAGACTCACAATTATAGTTTCCATATTTAACTCATTTAATGTGGGGGAAATGGTATAAAGATCATTCAAATCCATTAAGGGGACTAAAATCCTGAATGTCGTGTCGTTGTGTCGCCCCGTATGGTGGAACCGCCTTTTCTCCCATTTGATGAGTGCATTATACATGGTACTATATGGTTTAACTCCTTTTACCACTCATTTTACTAGATGAAATGGGTCGGAATGAATCTTATAGTGTAAGGTTTAACATCGTGTCCCACATGATCTCAATTAATGAGTTGGCCTTAGATTTCATGTGGGTTCGGTCTAACATTTTGTATATGGGGGATAAATATACTTATAAAATTATTTATGTATAGAAATATAATTAAAATACATAGATAATATTCCATTATATCCTTTTAAATAATATTTTAACATCCTCCATGAATAAGTAATTTTTTACATAACCACATTGTGATATTCATTTAATAAAATGTTTATATTTCATGGCCTTCTTAACGAAACAAATAATATTGTAAATAATTATTCCTCCTATCACATATATCTTAGTCCTAAAAATAACATTAAACAATCATAATATTAAACATAAATATTCT
Source organism: Viscum album (assembly GCA_963277665.1). NCBI lineage: Eukaryota > Viridiplantae > Streptophyta > Magnoliopsida > Santalales > Viscaceae > Viscum > Viscum album. The sequence goes on from OY728152.1 coordinate 2,096,155,395, forward strand.
CTCATGTGTGACATCCAATGTAATGAATCTATAAAAAAAATATCAAGGTGTCATCACCCCATCCACACTCATCAAACACCTATTGACATCTCATTGAAAAAAATGTGGAACTGATCCCAAAAGTATCACACCATTAATTTTTTCCCAATATATTTACCAATTCCAATATGAATGAAAATAAATTTCCCCCCATTAAAAGCCTATGTAATATGATAGGTGGGGAATTTTACTTTTTCTAATTTTTCTTATAAAGATACAATCAACTTTTTTATATGAACATTCCAATATAACTTCCATAAGAGTAAAGATATAACTTGGTTCTATTAGAAAAGAGTAGTAGTTAATGAACTCCTTTTCCACCATGATATAACAAAATATAGAGAAAAAAATAGATACAACCAATTATGAATTAGCAATCAATTAACACCATTCATGTAAAATCATGCTTATAATGTCTCTTTCCTCATTAAATGGGGTTTAAATAATCCAATTTATCAATTTAATGATAAATCCTACAAAACATGAACAAAAACATATATAATTTCATGTTAAAATATTAATTCTCCTCATTAATGGATGCACACATTTCATTCATTTAATGAAAGTCTATAGATTCAATAATGAAAAATATAATCATGTTATCAACAAATTAAAGTTTAAAAAATCACCTTTAATTGCATTAATTGTTAGTCAAAAAACACATAAAATAATAGCGAATAACTAGTAAACTCTTGATTTTACAAAAGTAACATTCAAACTGAGATCACCCTGTCAATCATGGCCATTATTTTCTACTAATAAAAACATGTGATTATTTTAGAGGACTATTTCTTTTTATTTGAGCCTTATAAGTATGAAAATACTATTTATTCCCTTGAAAATCATCTTTAAATTTATTTAATATTAATCCATAGTTTTATAGATTTTCATGTCTCCAAATGTGGATTAATTTTCATCATCCTCCACATTTTTTTAAAATAACATTAATTCCATTAGATTTAGAATTTTTCTCAAAATCAACTAAATATTTACTAATTTTCAATTAATATGGACAAAAAGTTAAGTATTCATTCAGAAAATTATTAATTTTCTATAAATGTCAACATTAATTGTCATTTTTTTGAATCCCCTTCCCTTTTACACCATACATATATTTAACATCCAAAAAATTATTGCATACCTCATCCTTATGGCCACACAAACTACATCCACCACAAACATCATACCATATATGAAAAATTTATTTTTTAGTTATTTGTGGTACATATATATTCACTTGTTAATTTCATTGATGTTTTTTCCATTGATTCTCATTATAACTACCACTTGTTTTTTACCTCATTACCAGTATGTACATGTTGAACTAGAAATAGTAAGCTTTGTGACCATGTTTACCACAACACCAAAAAATTCATTGAAATTTTATCTTCCATTGTTGGTTATAGAAAAATATACATGTGTTTTGTTTTTATCTTTTATGTGGAGGTTATTTCCTTCTTATAAGTTTTTTATCAACCCCATATTTGGATTCTATAGCATTGGATATCATACATGCACAATTTGAAGTAACATGTCAATAAAAATGTATATGTTCAGTTCTACCTTTCTTTTATGGAAACTGATAATTTTCTCTGTTAATCCCAATATATTTATTTAATTATTTTCTATCCATGTTCAAATCAAAATTGAAATTGGAATATATATATTATTTCTCAAAAAAATATTTATCTCTAGATTTTATCTTTACTTAAAGACAAAAAAATCTCATCTTTCTTAACAATTTATAATTTTAACATCTTGATCAAACTAAAAAAGATTCTTATTTCTTAGCAATATTATTATTTTTCTTCATGATATTGAAATATTTACACCTCATTCATTTCAGTAGTTTATTTATTTTATATTTACCATGCTTATTCATTTCATTCATGGGATATTTTAATTATTCCATTCATAATTATAATCTGTCTTTTAGCTTCCACTCAATTTAATTTTTTTCATTATCATTACTACTAAATGATGAATTTTTAATTTAATTAAATAGTAAATTTATAAAAAATCATTATCTGATGAATAACATGATGATGAAAATTACTTATTCTTTCTTGGAATATTTATCATCCTACTATAATAGTGTTATTATTTTTCATATTCCATTTCTAATTATGTGGTATATATTATCAAATTCAAAATCTTATGACAATCCATAAACATTTTATTTGTAAATTAATTTGAAAAAAATAATAGTTGTAACGTAGTTGGGACATTTATGTGGTTTCTTATTATGTACATCACATTTTCTATTCCAAAACCATTTTTATAAAAGGTAAAAATGAGATTGAAGTCATCATTATCCTCATCACTATATAAATATTCATATTCATTGTCATATTGTTCTATTCCCTATACCATTATCCTTTCATCATAATCCACTTAAATTTTTTCATTCTTATTAAAAATATAATTTTCCTCAACTCATATGTAATGATAATTTTGTATATTAAAATGAGACATTTTTCATTTCATTCTTCTAGGTACAAAATATTAGAATCAAAATGATATTTAAAATTCATCTTAAAATTTATGACAATGATGAATCCATATATCTTATAACCAAATACTCAATTTTAACTGAATATATCATTTACTCTAGTGAAATAAATATCATTACCCTCTACATAATTAATTTTAATGTACTCAAACATTCTCATCCATGAATCTTGTTTGTGTTTATTGAGTCTGATATTTCCATCACATCTACTTCTAAATATATCATATATATCCTAAGTATTCTATTGACCTGTGATCAATGTGTATTAATTTTCTATTATAAAACCCATGATAAAATTTTGAGACATTCAATCTAACTTCATATTTATCATATCCAATATTATCATGGATGCATTATCAGTATTGGGTGAAAACCCATAGTTGTTGTATATCTCACATCTAGGAAAATTTATTGAAGATAATGTAGTATCCTATTTATCCAACTATTATAATTCACTCAATAAATTGATGGAACAATTATGTAACTAATATAATTAATATTATTCATAATTTAGTATGCATCATTGATATCTTGGTGTCATAATTCTCAAATTCAACATGTGGTTCTCCAAGTATAATTGACCACTGATCGGGGAGGGGTAAATTAGTGGTTTCATTTTATTAAATATTTTTTTAAATTTAACCACTCAAAATTTTTTTGTCCTCAAAATATTCAATGAAATTTATTATTCACACTTCATGTGTAGCGGTACAAATAGAGAGACAAGCCCCTATTATTTACATGGTTGAGTAATAATTCAAACTCATTTTCATGTTGGATCAAGAACATGAATTATTAACATTCAAAAAAGTGATTAAAATGCTATGGATCTAATAAAGATATTATATATTCATATAATTGTAACTGAAGGACATTAGCTCCGGCACCTACCAAGAGACATCTTCACTCCTAAATCTAACCATAAGGCTTTAACTACTCACAACACCAACCTAAATGAAATTTCCTGAAGGCCTTATTTTTTATTTTATTATGGATAATTATCATTTTAAGGGTTGTAATAAAACCTATACAGGTACTGTAGGCCAATGTAACAATTCCGGACATGACCTGCAATACATAACCCGAAGGCCCATAGGCATACCATGCCCAATACAAGACTCGTAGGCCCAGCCTAAAAGCATTATCTCTATTGAAGTATTGTTCCACTGTAGGATAACATTTCATCTTTCTATATGATCTTTTAGGTTCTATACTGATCTTGTAAAATCCATGTATTAATAAAAACCATCATAGATTTATGTTTTACATACTCAATTAATTGTTATAACCTATACTGACTAGTTTATTTATTGAAAAAATTCAAGGGATCTTACTCCATCTTGATAAAGTCGTGAACATTGTAAAATTTTTTAATGAGGTGTACACAATTTTCCTAGTAATTTTATATAGGAAAAATCTTGATCAATATCAAAATATTTGTCTTGAATTAGCGAATCAATCCAATAATGAACACATTGTTCTTGGATTGAATAGTATCCAAAATATTTTGGATGTCTTGATTATTATGTAATGGACTGCATGGGAATTATGTGTGGTATGAAATCGTGGTTTTTATATTGTATTAATTATAGGATTAAAATTTCATTTTCATCTTGATGTTTTACGCCCTATATAATTCTTTCAAAATAACATAGTGAAACTCATGTGTTATCTTTCTTACATCAAAAGAAGTGATCATCATATATAACTTCTTTTTTTACATAACCATGTGATGTTCATGGAAATTATTATTCATTTAACACACATTCCTTCACATTTATAATGTTTTTCTAACCATGTAATCCATGTATTCCTTATATAACTAAGAAGGTTATATGGGAGTTCATTCATATAAAATTGGGTTTCTCCATAGATACATTACCATACATATTAATGATATGATGTATTTTATATTTCTCTTACCTCGCAAGAAATTTGATGACTACAGGTTCTTCTCAATGAGTCATAAGTTCTATCTACGGTATGTCATCAACTTCATTTCAGGATAGAGGTAGTGTCTGAGACTTCTTCATAACCCCTTCATGAGATAGATTCATATGTGTGAGTTCCCTATCAATAACCTAAAAAAACAAGAATTCCCTTTAGAGTTATCCATAATATAACTATTTTTCCTCATTGTCTCTTTCATGTTACATTAATTTGGATACACTTATATCTCAATCCATTCACAAGATAATGTTTTGATGGATTATTCTTTCCTTCACATGAATCAGTCATGTGTATACTTTGTTAGATACCCATCATGATACACTATGTTGTTAAATATGATTCATTACTCCTTCACAGGACTACTCTGATCTTTGTGTTTATCATTCACATGATTAATGTTAGATGGGTTCTCCTAGTTTCATGTGTTTTGCTTAGTTATTATAGGAATGTTGACATCACTTATCTTCTCTTCTCATTCCATGTGTATAATATTTCAAATTTCATAGTTTCTTGTACTCCCATGATGGATGATATTCTATGCATCCAAAACTATTAATGAAACTCACACATAATGCAAGTGATGTTTTTTTATTATTCGCATAATCAATTTGAATATCATGTGATACCATGGTAGTCATACTCTAAATTATCCCATGTAATAAAAATGATAATTCATGTTTATGATTGTATATTCTTGAGGTTACAAGTTTTCATGTTATGAATATAGTGGTTGTCTTCAAATAATCTCATGATAAAAAGGCCATCACGTGATGGATTCATGAACTATTAATTTATATTATGACAACCAATGGATATTATGATGGGATTCAGGTGATAACATGATTATATTGTAGCATGTTTTTTTGATTTCCTAATTTTTTAAAAGGCATGCATGATGGAGTTTCATAACTTTTGCAATTCATTCAATTAAAATAATTATCACATTAATGGATTGATCAGACATAGTGATCAGTGGGTAGCTTCATACTTATGAAGTCAACTCTTAGGTGGATGTTTGTAGAAGACTGGTGTATCATTTAAGTATTCAAGTTTATTTACAATATATGAGTTTTGTGTGGTTGGATGGTCTATACCAATTAAATTAGATATTTGTAGTTAATTGAATAAATTATGTCATGTGGGAACAATACCAATGTTTATATGTCCCACATTGAACTTTCCTTATGTATGATATATGGTATGAAAATAATCCACTACCATTTGGAGGATAAAAATTTTGAACCCTCTACACTCATTCCTCCCTTAACAGTGGATCCACCACTACTACCATTCATTGTGGGACTTATACATGTGCCTATTTGGGCATTCCAATATACCCACCCATGTCTTTTTTGAGCTCCACCTGGGATAGATCTTTTAGAGTGTGGTTGACCATAGGGTACCATATTTTGTAATGGTTTGAGCTTACACATTTTCTATGTGGGTCGGCTCTACCATCTTTATATGAGGAAAAAGAAATAAATAAAATATTATCTACCTATTGAAATTAAATTTTAATCATTAGATAATATACCTATCCATCCTTTTAAACACCTATTCAACCATCATTCATGAAAAAATAATGCATTTTTATATAAAAACCGTTATAGAATCATGAAATATGTTATTCATATATCTCGTTCATCTTTAATCATCCAATAATTATTGTAAACAACACTTTCTCCTTTTACACATTCTATTCTTATTTAGATGACATTAACCAATCATCAGATTTAACAACATGGTGAACTGATCAATCATGAATTCCACTGATATGAAACCCTAAAAATTTTGAATTCATCCTCACCTCATCAAAATTAAAAAAAACACATATTGAAATATCATTCATAACAAAAGAAACACAAGAACACAAAAATGAAATAAAATTTTCAAGGACATAAAATGTTGTATGTTAAAATGAATGTTATATAATTTTTTTATTAGAATAGAGAAAAATAAATGATATGTATGAAAATTAAAAAATAATTATTAATAATTATATTGAAAATATGATAATTAAACTCATTATTAATACATTCCTTGTAAATAATGAAATAATCTCATTGCTTCATAAGGATGTAGTCCACAGTACACATGAATTACATTATCACATTATCACAAAAGGAAAATAATGAATGTATATGTGATATAGTAATTAAAATATCATAGTAATAGTATATATGTTATATATTAAATATAAAAACTATATTGAATAAGTGAATGGTAGAAAAAACTAAAGGCCTTTTATCATCGTGTTGAGTGGAAAACTCTTAAATTTTTGAAAGAGATACTTCCACACACGTTTTTCATATTCTACAAGAGTGAAAATTAGACCATTATGTTAAATATGGGTTAAAAGTTCTATATATGACATCAAGATGGTTTTTATATAGGTGGATTGGTTATTTTTTACATTATTATGTTAGATTAAAACCTCGATAAACTAATTTTTACCATAAAAATAGTAATTAATTATTACTACATTTACAATTTATTTCTTGTAAAAAATTGAAGATGTAAATAGTAGAGATTTTAAATTATGATGATTCCATATATTTAATAAATTTTCCCTAATTCCATTCAGATATGTGTAAGAAAATCATTTATTTTTAATCCTGCATACTTGATGAGAATGTGGGTTTTTTTAGAGAAAAGTATAAAAAAGTTATAGTGTTTTTATATGAAATTTCTATATAAAATTGACTCAAAATAACTAAATTGAATTAATGTATTTATAATTTCACTAAATATAAATTAAAATGAATTTAAAATATATTTATCAATGATACTAAATTAAAAGGAAATTTTATATTCAATTAATATTTTGTTTTTTTCTATATTAATTAATGAAATTAATATTGTCTTGAAATTCCAAAAAATTAACACTAATATAATTTCTAGATTTCTTTTTAAAAAATTGAAGCTTTTTTTTCAAATTAAAATTTCGAAGGTGCCAATTGTTAATTTTATTATATATTAGAAAATGAAAGGAATTTTTTTGAGAAAATATTATGTCTAAATCATTAAAAGAATTTACCAAAAGTTAAATAATTTTTAATCAATATGTCATATTTTTATTAAATAACAATAAATAAAATTTAAATGGTAAAAATGACTATTCATATCAATATTTTTAATATTAATGTTGTGATAGTAATGTTAAAATAAATATATCAATATTTTCTAAAAACTCAGTGTTTCATGTAACACAAGATAAGCACATATTTCATGTAGAAGAAGATTAAATATTTGTTGAATATGAATAATGATTAACTTTTAATATAATGGATCCAAATTCATCAAGTAAATTTAAATTATTCAAAAAATTAATTCATAATAATTTCAGGGTGTGGCAACATGATTATGTCTAATTCATTCATCATAATATTTATCAATATATATTATACCATTCACTAAGAAATATCTATATTTATAAGAAAATTATATCACTAAAATGAAAAATATTGAAATAATATACTTATACATTAAAGGTAATAATTTTGATTCCATATTGAAAAACCATTGATCAACATAGAAGATATTTGGAATCATAAAAATAATAAGAAGTACTCTTATCATTGCAATATAAAAGGGATTTACTTTCAATGTATTTGGTTATATATGTAGGATTGTATTTTGTTTATAATGATCTCATTGGAAGGATTCTTTTTGAATAGTATAAAAAATAACCTTGTTCCTAATGTGTGTGTGTTCATAGTAATGTATATCCCTCAAGAGTGTATAGTTAGGGGACTAGTATTATGTCCAACAATCATGTATTGTAGTAATGATATAGTCAAAGATTAAACAAAAAAAATTGAGTCGTAGTTACCCGTTGTTTCATATATTCTGTAGCCACATACACTTTCAAATATTTGAATAGGAACTTATTTTCTTGTAATCTACATAGACATTTAAATTACTATAACATGTGTTGGTTTATACACTATAGAAATGATTGTAAATTTCTATAATTTAAGTACCAATGAATCAATAGGATGTGATGAATAGATAACAATACATCCCTTTAAAATCCATTAAATTCATGAGGAATATTTTTAATCATTACTATATATTAATTTATACATCACAAAAAATAAATTATTAATTAATATAATATGAGTCTCAAAGAAGGAAACCAATGTAGAATAAACCAACTTATGAATTAGGTTGTAATTATATATGAATTCAAATGAGATAGGTAGATTAATCTTGATAATCAAATACTATGAGTAAAACATGTTTCATGATATAACATCCCAAGTAGGTATTATATACACCACATAATGAAAATGAGGTGCATAATACAAAACAAGTCACATTGTGAGGGATTTGATATGAAAATAACTTAACACGGGTCCTGATTTCCATGAACGTGCATTAACCTCATATATAACAAACATAATTATCTTAATAAATTAATTTATAAAAATAATCATATAAAATATAATTTATATTTTTTATATATAGTCATTCTATATTTAAATCATAATTTTCCACATCCAGTGTTAACACTTGTAATCGTTTATATTACTTTTGTAATAATAGTTTCCATATTCATTGTTATTAAAATATTCATCAATAAAATGTAAATTAAATTATTTTATGAGATTATTTATCATAAAATATTATTTATCAACATTTCTAATAAGTGTTTCCGACATTATCATTGATGATGAACCCAATTACAAGAATGTTTATTTCATTATTATAGATCAATGGTTTTTTTAATTATCAAGAAATTAAATATTGATTTAATGTATCTATAAGAAATATATATCGTTAAATACATATTTATATCATATTATACCAATAATTATTCTCCCATGGTCGTTTGTGATATAAAATCACATGTTTTTCATGTTGATGGTTAAACAAGCACTAACATGAATGTACCATGATTTTGTGAATGAGTAAGTTTTTTTCGTTATAATATCACTATACATGAATAATATTGATCTTATTTACTATTAAATAGTATCACGTATTATAATTTTAATAAATTAAGATAAATATAGATTGACGTAAAAATATTACATAATATATATAAAATTATTTTCTGTTTGTGTGATTGATTATGACTATAAATATTATAACAATTATTTATTATTTTTAATGTAAATTGGTTATTAAATATATATTACTATAAAAATAATAGTGAAATAAAAAATTATTTATCATTAAAACTAATTCATGATTCCATGAATTAGTGGCTATAATTGGAAATAAGGAGTAATCTAATCCATGAGGATGAAGTCTTAATACATTCATGGATGATGACTTTGTTTCCTATAGAGTGGAAGAAATGATTGAAAATTTTTATCATATGAGAAAAACAAAAAATGATATTTAATTATTATGTGACCATTTAGGACTAGATATTTTAGGAGGTGATAGAAAATTTAACACATTTCTTTTCTGATGTGGTAGTCAAAACATACACATGAATAACATTTTTATTATTCTTAAGGAAAAGCGAAAGGTAGTTAATGAATATTACCTTAAAATAAAATAATTCTATGAAAAAGAAATAATAATTTTACCATATAGTTATAATACAATTATAATATATGAGGTACAATAGAAAAAAAATACAAAAAAAGTATTACTTTCATTGTTCACAATGATAATTCCCTAGTGGATACATTAAAAATAGTGGTAATATGATACAATTATATTAAAATAATCTAATGAATGGATGATTGTAATAAATAGGATTGAAAATTGGTATCTTATTGGGGAGTTAGTTTCATATCATTTATTTTTTTAAGGGGTGGATAGACTCCCCCTATTGGAGAAGGAATTGAATTTCAATACAAACCCATAATATTTTAATAATCAGAAGTCACACTCTTGGAATGTTGATACTAAATTCACTAATAATTGATTATCCTATTTTCTAATAATTTATTATTTTTTACATATAATGTATGAATATCTGTTTGAGATATTGAGATTATATTATCCATGATAAATAATATAATGATCCAAATAATGGGACCATCACATTGATATAAAATTAATTTCATAACAATATATGTTTCACTAAGAAGAGGATGTTGAATTAGCGGTCTTCATTAACAATTTCACCTTTTTAATTTAACATCTATAACTTTTTGATGTTCTAATACTATTTAATTTTTATTTAAAAATCACTTTAATTAAAAGATAAATATTATAATACAAGGAACATCCATTTGTACATGTCTTTGTTAAAAATCTGGGAACCTAGTATGTTCCTTGTGGATTCCATTTGATCCACACTTATGCACTATATAGTACATTTGAATAAACTTATCACCAATATTATCAATATCATTATGTATCTCAATTATAAATGTTATTTCAAATTTTTATATTTTTTTATTACTCTTTAGACAAAACATAATATTGGGACTTTCTATGGTGCTCATAACAATTTTGTTCATAAATGAAATATCTGGTACTTCATTTCCCGAAATTGCTCAATTGGGACCCTCTTTATCCAGAAATGATTTTTATGGGAAATGATGTTTTAGTATTCTCATTGTTATGTATAATCCTATTATTCTTGTTTTCTTAGTTATTCCTCTTAATATATTTTTACAGTCATCATAGACATTCCTCAAAACCTATTAGTATATTCTTCTAAAAAATAATTATTCAAATGGGATCACAAAATAAATAGAAAACATATATAAAAATATACACATTGGAAATCACCTCTGGATTACCAATAATCATCTAACAATGAATTAATTTCATTGGATTTCAACTCTTCACAGTTACGATGTATATATATATCATGAACAATCATGATATTAATGGAATGTAAATTCATCAATATCTGTATGTTCAAAAATATGTGTCGATTTCATTTCCAAAATATTATATCCAACAGAAATATTTATAAAATAATAAGACAACACATATTTAAAAAATTACTAAAATAATTTATGGAATGATGAACTATATTTTATGAATATTGAACATTGGTGCACTATCTTATTATCATCAAAATGAATGTGATTTTTTAAATTATTATGTGATGTTTTAATGGATACCAATGAAAATGAATAATCAAAAACTACTATTATAATCCCCTTATATAAAACTATATTTTCTTATTTTGGTTAACATAATAGTTTTACCCTTTCAAATCACATTTCATTATGCTAACAATTTATGGATATTATAAAATTTTTTGAATATTAGCATGAAATAGTGGAATAGATTATTTATTTAATGTTATGCTATTAATATCCTCTCAATATGGAATCCATTATAACTAATCTTTGACCAAATAACTGATACACATGATTTCCCATTCATAAATTTTATTTCAGAAATATTATATTTTCCTCGATCCAGAAAAAATCTATCGGATACATTTTTGAATGTTCATTTGGTATATTCATAATATTTCCTCCATTTTAAAACACTTTAAATTTATTCTAATAATTTTATTCAAATATAATTATAAATTATTTATTCATTCATTATACATATGGCCATTTTATGGAACAACCACTACTTTCGGACATCATAGATTAATATTTATACATCTAAAAATTTATCTATTGATGTTTGAATATTATTCCTTCAGAAAATTCAATAAAGAAACCTTATTCATTCAACAAAAATACAATATCATCATTCCAAAAAAACCCACTCTGGGAAACATATTTCCAATTTTTTCCCCAACATCAACATTTGAACGCTGAAAACTAGGAATCATTAAAACCATAGTAATCATTATAGTTTAAATATAAGGCCCCAACCTTATTCATTACACGATCTTGAGATATTTGAAAAATTTGACATTAATTCACATTGGGGGTATTTTCAAGATTATAGTATTAGTTATGTAGGTAATAACTCATGCATTATAACTCTAATATTAAAATGTAGAAACTAATACTCATTATCTATTTTTTTTATGAAAAAAAACTTTAATACATGGTTTTGTTTAATGTTTAAAAATCATAGAAATCAATGATTCCTGTCATGACTCTATTTTCCTCTAAAAAAATTTCAACATAATTAAGAAATAGAGGATGGGAATAAAACATTTAGTACGGGATACAAAAATAACATACTCTTTTTATCTTTCAAAAAACAATAAAAACATGAATACATTTTCATGATGTAATAATCTACAACTTTATGATGTTGTAAAGACTCTTCACTGAATATAATGTAATTTATTTCCCTTTTTGTAAGAAAAATATCACCATTATAACAAAGAATGAAATATATAAAATATAAATATAATGTGGATCATATCTACTATTAAATAGAATAACAGTACCATCAAATTCAACACATATCACAAAATGGAAAAGCCATATGGATGACTTCCATACCAAATCCATTGGAGGTTACAACATAACAAACTATCCATGGGTTATCTTAGAACATCCCATATTTGGATTATAATGTAACTAACCATATTAGTTTTATCACATAACCCCCAATATTTGATTTATCATGAAACCCCCAGATCAAAAATTCAAGTACCATTATATAAACAAAACACATAGAATATTTAAATTATCAATAATTCACTCTTAAATTTTATATTTCAATCACAACATATCATTTCAAGATATTGATATTATATATCCACTTTCAAAACAATTTAGAACAATTTAAAAGGATACATGTGAATAAAACTGTCCCATACCAAATTTAATCTTTTGAAAGAAAATAAAATTTTATAACTTTCATTTCCCTTAAAAAAAATTCTTAATAACCATTTTGAAAACACGGACATGAAATATATGGTTTTATAATAATAAACAATTAAAAAATGAAAAAAAAATTTTTGGTTAAAGAGTCCCTTGCCACATGAGAAACACCTGAATAATAATCAATAGGGGATATAATTGAAAAAAGTTAAATTATCATGAGAATAAATTATTTTATTTTATAACATTTTGAATGTTTTTTATATACACCTTAGGTGTTAATAAATGTTCATGACAGCAAAATATGTGTCAATGGAAGGTGTTCAATATAATGTCCCTTACAAAGATCGTGTCATTAGATTAATGTTAATTAAATGACATAAATATGCGTGAAAAATATAAATACAGTCAATATAAGTGGATATTATGTTTAAGAAAATAATATTTCATTCAGACATAGTCGTTGAAAAAAAAACCAATGACAAGGATATTTAATCCAATGAATGGAGATTTAGTTAATACTTCCCTTACTATGAGTCTAAATCATCACATACAATTATAACATTCCTGTATAATAAAATTAGATTAATTTGAACATAATCGAATAAATTAATCATTCTTATATTTCCTTTTATTTTAGGTATTGTTATTTTATAAAAATTACATAATTATTTAGGTACATATCGGACGTTTGGTCATTATTCGGTACATGATTCAAAAATAAACATGTTTTGATGTAAATTGTCCTTCTGGTAAAAATTAAATCATCTCCATAATATTATTTATGATTATAATATCATATATATCCCAAATATATGTATTCAAAATATCCATAATAGTTTTATAAAAGAAATTAAATGGACCATTCATGGAGACGTTAGGTCGTACATACCTATGAACGCTACATTCATTTCGTTGTCATAATAAAAGGAAAATGATTAAATTTTTTAAATGAATTTTATAATACCAGAATTATATTAATGTAATTTATGTATTATAAGTTTAATAAAACCATCCTTTAAATATTACATGTATAAAAATAACGAGTCATATCAATTTTATGGGGTGGTAGTCCACACTTTTTCAAAAAAAAATAACATATTTACACCGCATGGAAAGCATAATGATGTGTTATAAATAAATATTATGGAAGAATAGGGTAAATTGTAAAATAATGTATATCATATGTGATATAGTTTCCACTATAAAGGCCACCATGGGAGGTGTTAGGGGAAAATTAAGAAATAATCATTTCCTAAGTTAGTATTTCATCGTACACAAAACTAATATGATCATTACCCATTAAATGGTGTTGTGAGTAAGTTTAGTTGAAAAAATTATCATAACAACATCCATGTATATTTTTTATACTGGTTTTGTTATGTAATCATAAAATAAAGTTATTATTTTAAATGAAATGAAAAGCATGAGAGAAGAAATTACTTTATAATCATGTAATATATATAGGTTTATACAAAAAGGATTCCTTGGGAAAATTTATAACATAATTTAGGGTTCTAGGATGTGGCATGGGATCCTAGTAAGAGCCTTGGATAGATATTGTTAGATCCAAAGAGTTCTTAGTGTGCGAGTATTTGAGAAGACAAGGTACCTTTTTATAGAAGAAGGAAGGGGAACCACTAAAAAGTTAAAAATTATTAAATTGATAAAAAATTATTTTTGAATTCAAATGCCTCCAACTTCAGTTATGTGAAATATAATATGAATGATCTTTTAAATCCAATAACCCAATAATTTTTGGAAATATAAATAATTTTTTTAATCCTTATCTTTTTATTTTACTCTAAATTATTCTCTACTTATTTTAATTGGGGTAATAATCATTTAATTATTATGTGGATATTAATTTGATATATATGTTGTAAATTTCTTATATTTGGATAATTTAGGGTCTTTTAGATATTATAAAAGACACTTTTTCATTTTTAAATTTTTTTAGTTTTGTCAAATAATTTAATAATTTAATATTATTATAAAACAACAATTTTTTCAATTTTTTCACTATTCATTACATTGAATTTAAATAAAATACCAAAATATATAAAACATAGATAGAAAGCATTTAATAGTCATATAAAATTTCACATTCACCTATAAAATTAATGTATGACATAATTTATTATAAATAATATTTATTTTAATATATATAATATCATTTATTTGATATCTATAATAATAAATTAATCATCGTAAAACTATTTTTTCAATATTAATTGTAATTATAAAATTACTAAAAATTATTAATAAATTCAAATGATTTATATAACATCATTGTATTTCTAGAGACTATATATTTTTGTAGTTTCATCGTGTTTGTCAATAAATTAAAATTTCTATACATATAAGACATAAGAAGGTTACATGTTGTCACTTTCTATTGTTTTAATAATAATTATATCACATTCATTGAAAAAGGTCCATTAAATGAAAAAATATTGATCCTTATGTGTTAAGGGTCTTAATTTATTAATAAAATATTATTTTGGAAGGTATTAGAGTAATTTTATAATTCATATCATATTATTTGTTTCCATAATTTACCTAATTTATCATTAATTGTGGTAAAAAAATTACCAAAGTTACCATTAATAATGTCCAAAAAATAAATGGGACATAATAAAACAATTTAGACTTTTTGATTCGAAATATGGAATAAATCATTCAGAAATTAAAAACATATATGTTGTAGTAATTAATTAAAAATTAATTTATATAGTCAAAACGAGAAAAAATATTTTTTAAAAGAAAAAACCATCAAAATATTGACATGTGTTTATATAAAAATTCAAGGTGAAATTACATACACTAAAAACAATTGGATTAAATAAAAAAAATCAAAGTACACATTAAAACTAGATAAATGAAAAATCAAAATATATAAATAAGTTAGATTAAAATGCAGTTTTTAATTAAAATGTAGTATTTTTAACTATTCATTAAAATATGTATTTTAAAAGAAAAATACCAAAATTTCATCCAAATAAAATTTTGATGTCCCATATCCAAATAATAAGTTAATATTAAAAAATAAAATATATAAAAGTGAAAAAAAACTATACTTAAAAGGGTTATCCATTAAAAATTATTAATACTATATGTTTAGAAAACAAATCATTCTTTCTATTAAATTGTATTAGTTCTTATATAATCTTTAAAAACATATTAGATGAATTTTAAACATCAAATTAAATTTATTACAAATATATTTATTTAATAAAAACCATAAATTTTGATTTTATTATTTTATAAACTTACTTATTTGCATTTAAACTGTTTTTTAGAAAAACGTTTCCTTTTAATTAAACGAGGCTTTATTTTCATTTATTATTCATTATTCACAAAGAAATAAATTATGTTCATTTTTAAACAATATTTTAATAAATAAATTAATATAGTACATTCCCTCCATTTTAACATATAGGTTATTCTGTAAAATAATAATACTTAGTTCGCTTAAATTTGATGTGGCGTATTATTTATTCAATCAAACATATTGTATCATTTTAAAAACGACGGATGATACATTCTCTTCCATTTTGGAAATTGCATCATCACAATTTGAATTTTTTGTTGGTAACTAAATTATAAATTTTCAAAATACCTTTATTGTAATTCCAAATTGGAAAAATTAATATATCATCCTCTATAAAAGAGTGAAATAGAATTACAATAGTCACCTCAGAGAACACATACTAGCATTCCATATAAGGAATCATGGATACAGATTAAAAACAGTATGCCATGTAATAATACAGAGTGATAGAAAATATGATCATGATAAAGTTAATAAAAACAAAACCATAAATTTGGGATTTGTAACGAGGTCTTTGATTTCATAGTAGGTATAGTGAGAAAATGTTTTTTAAGATCATTTTCATAATTTTGGGAAATTATTTTAACAATTAGAATTAGAACATAAATATATTTATTTACTTAAAAAGTAGATATTCATATATTTATTGAATTCCACCAAGAACTCATATTTTCTCTAATATGTAAGTATTAAAGATGAAATGGTCACATCTAAAGCACTAGAATCATCATCTAAGGAATCAAATAATGAAAAAAAACATTAACTATATTATTTTTCTATCATTATAAATTAACCAAAATAAAATGAATAGTATAAGATAAGATTATCCCTCCCAAATAATAATCTTTTATTTAGTGAAGGAATACTTTTAATCTAAAAAAATCATTAGTAATACCCATGTTTTACATAGACCATTCAACAAAAAATGTCATTAAAATTAATCAAAATAATCCTAGTAATTTTGAATACAAAAACTCAGAACGATTTGACTACATTTATTTCCAAGATATAGTTTTTCATTTGCCTTCAAATAACATTAAATAATCATAATGCATCATACAATAATGTAATTAATGTTATCACATTTTATTCAAGATTGGTTAATCACTCCCATAAATAAACTAAATATCCATAATTCCTCTATAATAACATAGATTCTCCAAAAATAAAATTCAACCATTAATCCTTAAATAAAATACCACAATATTCTATTTTCCTTAGGCATATAAGGTTTCCAAAATTGATAATGACTCCCAAAATAAAATTTATCATGTAATCACAAAATAATTTTTAATTTCTATGGATATAAATTAAATAAAATATATATCTCCCAAATAAATATATTCTTAATGAATAATATAATTTATCAAAAAAAATCATTCATAATAATCTAGGACATCATGTAGGCCAGTGGTAGGGGATACGCCCTTGTCACCTTTTGTTTCTGGGTTTGATTCCCACACCCTTTCCAGAAGCGATGGGTTTTCACCCAACCTATAGGTTGGACATTTACTAAGAGATATTTCTTTCTTATAACTATATCACACAGTAATTAAAATTCACAAAAATAACCATATGATATTTTAATCTCATAGTTTATCTCATGCCTTTAATTTTTCATCCCAAAAACTGATAACCCATAATTTCCTCAAAAGTGAATGTCTCAAGAAATACCTTCAGTCGACATAGAAATTTAGGTAGAAAGCCTAAAAATGGGTTTCTATGGTATTGAAATTATTATCATCCTTAAATTTATAAACTGATGAAGCTATCTATATCTCATAAGAAGACATCATATTCTCCAAATATGTCTAAACCATCGTCTAGTACTAACTATAAAACCCCAACAATAAACATTACATAATATTGAGATATTTTAACAATTTGAAAATAATTCACTTTGATGATATTTTTATGTTTATTATTTTAAATAATTAAGCCATTACTCATTCGTAACAAACCAAAAATTAAAAAGTAGACACATCTACTGACTATAATTTATTTCTCATAAAATAAATACATTTTAAAATAAACATTGTTTTGTTCCATTATTAAACCTTAGAACATTTCCAGGATATTTTCCTTTACTCAATTGTCCTTTAAAACATGTTAAAATCATTTCAAAAACATGGGATAAGCATAAAAATCTCACTAAGGGATATAAAAAGATGGAAAACTGTTTGTCTTGCAAAAACATAAATAAAATGAATAATTTTTAAGGAAATAATACTATTCATCTTTAGGATGTATTAAATACTCTTTAATGAATATATTATCATTTATTACCATTTTAATAAGTTAAATATTACCATAAACACATATAAAGAAACATATAACATATAAAGGCTTCATGGGAAATAAACATTTAAAAATAGAATAACTATACGTTCAACATCTACACATATCAATAAATGGAATATCCATAATTCAACTTCCATACCCAATGAAATGATGTTTATAATGTAACAAACTATCCTTGGTTTATCACGAAACCACCCGCATTTAGTTTATCATGAAACCGCTAGTGTTTGGTATATAATTTAAACTCCTGTCATTGGTATATCACATAACCACCTGTAAAATGTTCAAGTTACATCATATAATCACAAAAAATATTAATATTATAATCATTTCACTCATCAATTTTCATTTTCAATCACAATATATAATTTCAATATATTGAATTAGTAAATAACCTATCAAAAATATTTAATACATCTAATTAAGAGACTCTAGAAATCAAACATTATGTGCTAATTTGAAACATTCGAAATAAATTTACATTTTTAAAAATTAATTTAAATATTAATAAATTCATAAAACCCATTTCAAAAACAACGACTTGATATATAAGATTATTAAATAAATCACTTTAAAACATTAAAATTGATGTTTTTTTAAATAGTCACTTGCCACTTCTGAAACACTTGAAAAATAATCATTATGGAATAATATTAATAAATACATTAAATATCATGAGAATATTTTATTTCATAACATAATCTGTCAAAAAGATTTTACATACACCATATTGGATAAATAAGGTGCAAAAAATTAAAATATGCCTTAATGAAGGTACATTGTGATAAAGCCCCTTAAAAAGATTCAATCAATAGATTAAGGATAAAAAATGACATAATTATGTGTAAAAAATATAAATGAAACAAATATAAGTGGAAATTCAGTGTAAACCAATCATATGTCATTCACATATATTCTTAGAAAAAATTCAATGATATGGATATTTAACTCAATAAATGCATATTAAGTTTAAATCTCCCTTACCTTGAGTCCAATTCATCACCAACATCGGTAATGTTACAAAATAATAATCCTTGCATAATTTCTTATTGATTTAGAACCTTTTTCAAGTTTATTATTCTTTTTATATCACTTATTACCATGTTATAGAATTTACATAATTATTTTTTTCCATATCAGACGTTTTGTCGATATTCAGAGCATGAGTAGAAAGTGAACTTCGTTTTATGTAAATTGTCCATGTTTTCAAAATTACATCATCACCAGAATATTATTAATTATTTAAATATATATATATATATATATAGTATTTATGTATTTATAATATCCATTATTTTTTGGGATAAAAAATTAAATGCATCGTTCATGGAGACGGTAGGCCGTTCTTGAGCATGAACTATCCATTAATTATTTTTTAATATTAAAAGAATAATAATTTAACGATATAAATTTATAATACAAAACAAGAATTATAAAAATTTCATTTATTAATTATATTTTTAATAAAACCATCCTTTAATCATTTCATGTATAGCGGGAACATGTCATATCTCTATAAGGGGACAGTAGTCCACACGTCCTCAAAGGAAACTATCGTATTTACACAACATGGAAATCATAAAAATATGTTATAAATAAAAAATTAAATAATAATATATAGAATATAAATATAATATATATCATATGTAAAATAGTTTCCAATATATTGGCCACCATGAGTGGTGGTAGGGAAGATTCTAACTGTAATCATTTCGTGAAATAGTAGTTTTCCATACACAGAAACAATATCTTAGTTGCCCATTAAATGGATATGTGTATATGTTTAGGATAAAAAATTATCATAAAAACCTCCTATTATATTTAAGATACTATTGTATTTAGGTAACCATAAAATAAAAATATTTCTGAAAATTAATATAAAACGGACAAGAGAAAGTATTACCTCTAAATCAGGTTAATTTTTTTGGTTTATACCAAAAGGATTCCTTAGGAAGATTTATTCCTTAATGGAAGCATATAGGATAAGGGTAAGGATTATGGGAATATTTTTGGGCAAATAGTGGATGACCCAAAGAGTCCTTGAAGTGTTCGTATTATATAAGAGAGCATACATTTTATAGGAGAGGGAAAGAGTACCCTTGGAAATTAATAAAATATTAAATTAAAAAAAATTATTTTTTTAATCCAAAAGCATCATATCTAACATATATCTATGATAATAAGAATATAGTTATAAATTATCTCATAAAATAATTTTTATACATGTATTGATTATATTTTAAACCTTATCCTTTCGGTTTACCATTAATTATTATCTTTTAATTTTAATAGGGATAAAAACATTTTAATTTCTAAGAAGATATTAATTTTACATATATGGTGTAAATACCCCATAATGTGACACCTAATAAAATATTAGAAATTATCATAGTCACTATTTAATTTTATAATATTTTTATTATTTCAAATAATTTAATAAATTACAAATTTTATAAAACATCAATTAGGTCCATTTTTATAATATTCATTTCATTGAATTTAAATAAAATCCAACACAATAGATAAATTAAAAATAATACATTGTATTGTCATATTAAATGTCATATTCATCTAGAAAAATCATTTCTGACATAAATTATTTAATATAATATTTAATATAATATTTATAAAATCATTAATTTAATATTTCTCAAAATAAAATAATTACTGTATCACAGTTGTGTCCATATATATTGTAACTATTTAATCTCTAAAATTTATAAATAAATTCACATGATATATATAATTTGAATAAATTTATATATAATACTTATTTTAGTAGTTTAATCACGTTTATCAATACATTGATGTTTTTATACTTAAAAGATATAAGAGGGTTACATGTTGTCCCTTTTTTGTTTAAATAATCATTATATCACTTTTATGGAATAAATGACTATTAAACGAATCAATTGTGATCATTAGTTATTATGGGTCGACATTTAATCATCAAATTGTATTTTTTAGGTGTTGTGTAAATGGTAATATTCTTATCATATAATTTGTTACCATAATTTACCTGATTTACCTTTAGTCGTGGTAAATAAAAATTTCCAAATTTACAATTCATAATGCCCAAAAGATAAAAGGAAAATATTTATACAATTTAGAACATCAGAATCCAAATATAGAATCCATTTTTCAAAATTCAAAATGCATGATTTCTAAAAATTAATTTAATAATAAATCATGTTGTCAAAACTAGAAAATAGTGTTTTTAAAAGTAAACCCCGTCAAAAATATTTACAGGTGTCAATATCTAATTTCAATGTCAATTTACATCCAATAATAAAGTTTTATTAAATTTAAAAAAAATAAAACAATTTTAACTGAAAACTAATAAAAATTACAATATAATTATATAATAAAATTAGACAAAAAGGTATTTTTGTATTTAAATGTAGTATTTTTCCATTATTCAATAAAATATTAATATTTTTAGAAAAATAGCTAAATTTTAAGAAATGTAAATTTTGATAACCCTATTCTAAATAATATTTAAATTTTGACAAATATAACATATTAAAATGATTAAAATCACTTAAAAATGATTCTCTATAAAAAATAGTAAAACAGTATTTTTATAAAAACACTCATTTAATTTGTAAAATTGATGTTGTTCTTATGTCATATCTAGAAAACAAATAAGATGAATTTTAAATATTACATTGAATATATTACATATATATTTTGTTAATAAAATCCAACAAGAGTTATTTTATTAATTTATAAACTCTCTTATTTTCATTTATAGTGATTTATAAAATCATTTCTTTATAAATATAAATGGTTTTATTTTCAATTATAAAAAAATGTTCCCAAAATAATTAACTAAATAAATTTTTAAAAATTATTTTCATAAATTGAATAATAATGTTCATTCCCCCCATTTTAACACCTAGTTTATTTGGAAACATAATTATATTTAGTTATTAAATAAATACGATGTAGTGTATTATGTATGCAATCAAACATATTGTATCCTTTTTAAAAAATAGAATATTACATTATTAATCCCTTTTGTAAATTTCATCCTTTCAATTTAAATTTTGGATTTGTAAATAATGTATGATATTTTGAAAATACCTTTATTACAATTCCACATCAGAAAAAAGGTTAAAAAATAAACTTTAAAAGAATGAAAGAGATGTAAAATGGTCACCTGAGATAACACATTCTATGATTAAAAGCAGGAAAACATGGGTATGGATGAAAAACTAAGAGTTATGTTCTGATTGATAGTGATATAAATCGTGATAATCAAAAATAACAATCACAAAAACATAAATTTGTGATTTTTTAAATGATCATTAATTTCATAATAGGTAAAGTAAACAAAAAACATTTTTGTTTTAGGATCATTTTCATAATTTTGGGGTATTATTTTATAAATTTGAATAAGAACATAAGGAAATATACTTACATGAAATGTAAATTTTCATCAATTAATCTAATTCCACTAAAAAAATTCTTTTTCATTACTTGATGAGTATTTAACATGACATGGTCACACCAGAAGCACTCTTATCAACTTATAGAGAATAAAATAGTCCAAAAATGATTAAATATATATTCCCCCAATATATAGACATTTACCTAGACGAAAATGGTTAGTACAATATCATATAATACCCCCAAAAGAATAATCCTTTATAAGGAGATTGACTACTTTTAATCTCAAATATGAAATAATAATTCACATATTCCATAGAGATCATTCAACATAGAAATCTCCTTAATATTCCCCAAAATAATCCTACTAATTTTTAAACCAAAAAATCATAAGGATTTTGTTACAAAGGTTTACAAGATAAATTTTAACATTTATCACTAAATAACATCAAACACACATAATGAATCTTACCAAAAATTAATTAACCAGGTTAAATTGTTTATATGATAGGTTAATCACTTCTATAATTAACCTAAATTTCCATAAGTCCTATATTAAAATATAGATTATTCCAAAATAAAATTCAACTACTACTCCTAAAATAAAAAACCATAGTTTTAAATATTATATGGGCATATAGGGTTCCCAAAATAGTTTATGTCTTTCAAAATAAAATTTATCTTGTAATTCCAAAATCGTTTCTCATAAAATGTATATCCATTCGTTAAAATACATATCTAACAAATGAATATATTCTTAATCCATTAGATCATTTTACTAAAAATAATAAGTCAAACTATCTAGGGACTTCTCATAGTCCTGTGGAATGTGATATTCCTATGTATCCATTCGGTTGTGGGTTTACCTCCCTTGGGAATGCCGAACACGAAGGGTTTTCCCACATCTTAAAGGTTTTAATTTTTCTCAAACTAAACCATTCTTCTAATATTATAAAAAATAATATAAAATCCTAAAAAATAACCAAAACATATTTTAATCTCATAGTTTATCTCATTACTTTAATTTTGCATCCCAAATACTAATAACCAAAAATATCCTCAGAGGTGAATGTCCCCAAAAAAAATACCACTCATCGCCTTAATGTTTCAGATAATAAATCCTCAAAAGTGGTGTCTAAATCATTGAACTTGTTATAAACGTTATTATTATAAACCCAAGATGATATCTATATCTCATAAGAAGACATTCTAATCTACAAAGTTGTCTAAACCATCCTCTCAAACCAACTATAAGGCATCAGCCTTAAATATAACATAATATTGAGATAAGTCAACTATTTGACTTTTATTGACCTTGAGGATATTTTTAGGTTTAGTGTTTTATAGAGTTAGTCCATGACTCATACATAACAACTCAAATTTTACAAAGTAGACAATTCTACTCACTATCCATCTTTTAATAGAAAATTTTAAAAAAAAATTGTTTCTTTTTATATTTAAACAACCTAACATTTCCATTATCCCACCCTATAATCTATTCCCCAATATATCCTCTAAAACATTTTAAAAATATTGGTAAGAGTATAAAAATATAATTAATGGATAAAAAGTTATGGAAACCAGTCAGTATTTATGAAACATTTAATCCATGACTACTTTACCATGAATTAATATTCATCACCATTATGAAGTAGTAAATACTCTTCACAGAATATATGCTCATTGATTACCCTTTTAGTATCAAAAATATTACCATAAACCCATTGAAAGAAACTTATAACAGATAATGGTTATATGAAACATAATCATTCTAAAAATGAATAACCATAGGGTCTACCTCCAAATATATAACTAAATGGAATAACCATATGAAATAATTTCATAGCCAATGGATTGGATGTTTTAACATAACCACCCATCCATAATTTATCACGAAACCACCTATATTTGGTTAATAACATAACAACTCATCATTGTTTAATCTCATAACCACCTATTTTATATTATTCATGTAACCACCATTCAAATTTCATGTACAATTATATAACCATAAAGAAATATGATTTTAATTATTAAAATTTCGCTCATAATATTCATTTTCAATTACAATAAATCATGTTATGATATTTAACTAAAAAATTCACTTTCAAAACAATTTAAAAAATTTATTAAAGATACATTTGAATCAAAATGACCAGTACCATGTCGAAATTTGTGAAAGAAATTATCATTTTAAAATCTTCATTTACATATTAATAAATTCTTAAAACCCATTTTGAAAATAGGGACATGAATGAGATTGTTTCATAAGAATAAATATTCCAAGCAATAAAAATAGTATTTTAGTTATAGAGTCCCATACCACTTCAGAAACACATGAATAAAAATCATTAATGGATAAAAATAATCAAAATATTAAATATGATTAGAATATACTATTTCATTATATAACATTTAAAAAGGGTTTTATATACACCTTATAGGAGAATAATTGTTCATAATTTTAAAATATTCTTTAATGAATGGAGATTGAGACAAATACCCTTAAAAAGATCATATCATTAGTTTAATTATAAATCAATGGAATAATTACATATGGAATATATAAATACACCCAATATCAGCAGATATTCTTTAACACCCTGAGATTTTATGAAAAATATTCATTTTAATTTCATTAATGTCTTTTATTGTATGCTACACAAAAAGGAGCTTGCACAAAACACATCCTTCACTTTTCTTGCATTACGCGCAATCACGACCTTTCTCGATAGTGTGTGTAATATGCAATACCGAGTTTCACTAAACAACGATATGCTATTAAAATATTATTAAAAATAGCCATTATGAATTGTAATAACCACTTTTTGAAATTTTTTAAATTTTACTTTTCAAAATGGACTTCATTTTTGGATTCGGAATATCGAAATTATCTTAGGGTGAAATTTTGGTACTTTTTGGATAACTTTCATTTTTTGATGAATAGTGAAAATTACTAAATTCTAACTAAAAACAACCTTTTTAATAGAAATAATTAATAGTGATAATTTATTAAATTGAGTGGTTTTAATATATATTTAGAATATATTTTTACTATTTAATACAATGTTTGTCATTGGATGTAATTTCACATTTAAACCAGACACAAACAAGTGTCAATCTTTTGATAGTTATTATCTATTAAGAACACGCTATATGTTTTGATGATGGGAATTAATTATTTTAATTAATTAATGTAACTTATATGTTTTAAATTTGGTAATATAGTGATTATTTTGGACTTCATAATATCAAATATAGCTTAGGAATAATTTTTGGTATTTTTCTGCAAACTTTCAATTTTTGATGAATAGTGAAACCACTAAGTGGTAGTTAAAAAAATGAATTTTTCATAAAACATAATTTTACAGCTTCTGTGAGTAGAATATCAAAAATCCGAGAGAGAATGTTGATGTCAGTAAGTAAAATGTTGTTCAATGAGATGAAAATACTTTTTGGTGAATAGTAACTTTTTAATTTCATTTACCACTTTTAAAAGTAAATAGGGTAGTTAAGGGTAAAAATGATATTATTATTACCATAACAAATGTTCTAATTCTATTGAAAAGGTGTAATTCGACAAAAAAAACCGTAGGAATAAAATATGACCATTTAGGACCACTTGGATTATATTAGGACATTTATTGTTAATTTTTTTAAAGAAGGGTTAAAATAGTTAAATCAATGTTTAATAAGAAAATCATTTTAATATAGGGTTATACATAAGATAAATTCAACTATAAATTTTCATTAGAAAGATAAAAATATTTCCTACATAATGATATTTTATTTGTAATTTTTAGACTTTATATAAGTTTATTTATTTATGAGACAAAGATGATGCAGTAATTATCTTATTAATGAAATATTGACATAATTGATGTTATAAATACCCAAATAAATGTAATTTGAGACTTTTTATGAATTCCACTAATTTTATAGGTTAATATGAAATTTTATAATTTATTTAATTAACTTTTTTCTATCTAATAATTCTTTTTATGATTTTCACAAAAATCAATTACTAAATAGTGTCAAAATTAACATAAAATAGTTTTTTTAAAAAAATATTGTATTATTAATTGTTATTTTTTTCCTAAGAATCAAAGGTTCGTCCACATGACTTAGATAAGGTTATATATATTAATAATAAACAACTTCGGGTTATTTTAGCTTGTTATAATATGTTTATTAACCTTATAGTAAAAGAACACAAGAAGACACGGTAAAAGTAAAATTATTTAACTTAATGTTAAATCTAAATGATAATTTTAAAATAGGTACCTAAACTTATCTAAATTTTGTCAGATGAGATGATTGTGACCCATCCCCACTTTATCTTCGAAATAAATCAATTTGGAGTTATTAAAAACCGAATAGGACTTTATAATAAAATAATATTTTTAGTTATTCCAAAGGTGCCCCTCTCCTCCCTTATAAAAGGGCACCTCCTCCCTCTCTTCCTCACACCACTTTGAGCCTTAAAGCTCGGCCAACCCCTGCCAAATTCTATTCTCCACTTCCCTAGAAACATCCTTGATGTCCTGGTCTTCTTCAAAGTCCAATTTTAGTGCCCTAAGAAGAGGACTCAAATAGGCGCTTCAAAGAAGAGGTAATGTCTGTTACCGATTCTTTCAATTTTATTTCTTCTTCCACTTTTTCTTCTTAGGTTGTATCATTATAAAGTTATAACATCAGTATCACTCATATACTGATATTTTATTATACGTATGAAACAACCCTATTTCACCATCTATCCATCCTATGGAAAATGAAATCACCGCGCATGTGTACGTACGGAATACCGTCTCCACGTCGTGGTGTAATCTATTTTCCACCACCACCATACATGGATGGGTATAATAGTGTACATAATAACTATATATTTTTATTGTAAAGTGATATTGATTCTGAAATAGTATACATACACTCCAATACAATTCCACGATCATGAGAATGATATCATCGCTCGTGCGTGCGTACGGACAACTATCTCCACGACGCGATGAGATTTATTCTCTATGTTCAACATTCATGAATGATTATAAAGTATATATAATAAGTAATAATGAAATATATGACATAATAATTATACTGGATTTATGTGTATATGTATGTATGTCATCTACTTAATTCCATTCAACTCAATAAGGAAATGAAAACAACGTTCATGCTTACGGAGGGCCTACCGTCTCCATGAACGGTGTATTTCTTTCCATTTACTAATCTGTTATATATATGTATATTCTGAATATATATTATATATAAATAATGATTTATATTCTGGAATTATGTAATCATGATCTAAGTAATCATATGAATAATTACAAGTCAAAACATGGACGACAAATGAAACGATTTTACCCAAAATTCTCTTTAACAAGGAATTTACAAAAGAACGGGTAAAATAAAGTCATAAGTGAACCATATATGATATCATAATAATGAATAAGTCAATGACATTATTTAAATAATTATACAGGAGGTTCAGAAACTTACGAGAAAATCATACCTATGTTAATAGATAATTTTGAAAATCTCATTTTTATCCGAGATTGCTTATTCATACGTATTTACTGGGGTTATTTCTATCATCTATGTCCATGTTTTATAAAAGTGTTTTCATGTATATTTAAAGTAATTTTTACTCATTTTTGACTTTTACTACATGGTATGTAAGGAATCTTTCTGTTTTTTATGTTACGAGTTACTTTTTTGACTTTTCCGACAAATGTACAAGAGGAATGTTTTTTTAACTTATACGGCATGAATGGATTTTTAAAACATTATTTCCAAGAATCTTCCTTTACAAGTTTTCAAGTTTATTTTTAATCAACTTCTTTTAGTTTAAAAATGTATGACATGTTAAGAAATGAAAAATATTTTTGAAGTAGAAAGGATATTTTCCTCATGAATGGAGTTCAAGAGTTTTATCAAAATTATTTTCTATATAAGATAATAAAGGGTTATGTTTGTATCCCTATTATTACATTGATTTGATTATTATGTGATGGAATCATTTTTATGAATTCCTTTATCTTATATGAATTGTTTTATAATGTCACGATGTTTAAGAATCCCATTTTTATTACATGGGTTATGCTACGATGTATGGTTTATGATTTTGTGGCACACATAAGAATGGTATCATTATGAGATGGGTGGGACCTATATCTCCCTACAATGCTTTGGGTAATGATTTTATATGTCATGTGATAGACATTGCTGGAACGGAAGGTTAACATGGTTTAGTGAAATAGGAATGAAACGAGGAGTGAACTCGGTTCAGAAATGGACTTTGTCCACTAAGATAGTCTTGGCAATGAGTCTTGACTAATAAGAAATTATTCCATATGATTATGTGTGTATGCCACAAAGTTTAATGTTTTATGTTATGATTATTGGGATTACATTTCACTACTATGATTTATCCCATGTTATGATATTATGATATCTTTTTTAGGATAATATTTAAATAATAATATGTTCTTATGAATATGATGTGATTGATATTTATTTTGTTTACCCTTACTGATCATTTGATCTCACCATTTTATGTTTTTTTTCCCTAGGATATAACGAAATGTTTTAGGTAAAAAAAGAAGATCTTTATGGGAGATGTTGATGATCTTTCACCATGATTAGAAGATTATATTCCAAGTTTCCAAAGACACTAAACTATTACGGTCCTTGTGTGTGTGTTTTTTTATGTACTATGTATTCCGCAAAAGTATTGTAATGTTCATGTACGATAAGATTCGGGTCTCTACAGTTGGAATCAGAGGAAAGTTTTAGTCAACCTTTGGAAACTAGGATGTGAAAACGTTAGTGAGATCCCTAGAGATATTTCTATGGTATGTCAAGGGATGTCCCTAAGAAAAAGTATACGTATAGGATATAGTCCTAAAACTACAGTAATGATCTTAGAATTTAACCGAAGATGTTAGATATTGATGGTACTCCCCCTTTACGATGTTATTTTCTCTAGTATGATTTTTTCCTCTCACAGAATTATTTTTGTGTTTTAGTTAATGGAGGGAACCAAAAGGAATTCGGTTTACATTGAATCCAATGGACAAATTGGTGACTATGAACAACAAAATTGTGTAATTCCTAGAGAGAAAGATATTGTGATTATGCCGAATCTATCATCGCGATATATGATTAACAAGGTGAAATTTAGTGGTATGCCTAATTCATCAAATTAGAGGAAGATAGACTATTATGCATGTTATCATGTTGAGGATCATAAAGAAAGGAAGATTGAGATTTCTAAAGAAGGGAAGTAGAACCTTGAGGAATACCTCAAATGGAGGGACTGATGTTATCTGTGTGGTGAAAAGGGTCATAGAGTGACAAATTGTTATGGAGTTCAATGTATAATTTGTGGAGAACATGGGCATTACCCAAATCAATGCCCTGACCTAAAAAGTTACTTCTAAATCAATGAAGGACTTATTCCAGGACAATCATTGAAGAGGATGGATTGAAGTGTTTAGGTATTGGTATTCATGAATAATGTTGTTGAGGTACTTTAATTTTGTATTAGAATATTTTTGTATTAGTCTATTGTGATTTTCAATAATTTTATGGTACCGATAACCATGAAAAGTAATTAAAATATTTTGGAAAGTAGATGATATGCGCATAATGAAGGGATAAGGAGAAAATGAAATATTTTACAGTATTCATGAGCTCATGATTGATATAAGGACTAAGTGATTTCATGGTTTGAGAATATATAATTTTGAGGATTTTGGTATGTGGAAAGTGTAAACGTTTTACTGCATTCATGTTGTCACTATGGTTCAATGGGTTTTAATTCTTCAAGAGAATACATGATTAAGGTATTCACATGTTTGTAATTTGACCAACAAGATATATCTTATGATATATGTGGGATAAATGATGGAATTAATGTGATTGTTATGTGACATATCAAGTAATCATTTTCTTTATACTATGAGCTTAGAACAAAGTATTTTAGATAACCCTAAAGATTGGAATGGATTATGTTGGACATAAGTTAGTATTGTTTAAGTATAGAACTTTTTCGATATTATTTATGGGATGTTATAGTAATATAGATTTAGAAAAAGGACAACCTGCAGGGAAGGCAAACACCCATCGTGTCAGACAAGGCTGTGGGAATCGATCCCACAACTGAAGTGTGACTGGACTTTATCACCTACCACTGGCCTACAAGAAGTCCTTGGTGAGTAGAAACTAGTTTTATTTTATTATGCGGTATGATATATTAAGTATATGTTTAACCTCACCATAGATGGACTTACATATATTTGATAACATTTGCTACCCTTTTGTTTGAAACAGATGGAATGACCCATCATTCTCTACCATGATCTATTAACACTTCATGAATAACAAATTCAACTTCATTTCTTTAAGAGATGAAGTGGAAATTATTCAAAGCACGATCAACAGTGAGATTGTTCCAAAATAAAGTATTCATTCTATTTCAAATTCTTCAACTTTAGGGAAATGATCTTGAAAACCAAAAATGTTCTTCTAGTGCCCTTATATCTGATGAATCAGATGGTACCATAGATCATCACAAATTTATGGCTTTGTGATTACTGGTTTATCCATTATCATGTTCTCTACCACTCTCAATCAGAACATGATGGTTATATTTTTCTTCCATATCAATATTTTCACTTAGGTGGAATCCCAGAGATTAGTTTATTTGGGTAACCGTTACATTTCATACTTTTGTTTTTAAATATTGGTTTTGTTATTACTTTTTAGAATGTGGGTTTATATAAAAGAAACTTTAGAGTAGTAAACCATTTATAACCCCAATGAATTTCGAGGGCGAAATTCATTTTAAGGGGGGTAGAATGTAACACCCCGAGATTTTATGAAAAATATTCTTTTTAAATTCATTAATGTCTTGTTGTGTACGCTACACCAAAAGGATCTTTCACAACACACATCCTTGACTTGACTTGCAATATACGCAATCACGACCTTCCTCAATAGCGTGTGTAGTACGCAATACCAAGTTTCACTAAACAACGATATGCTATTAAAATATTATTAAAATAGCCGTTATGAATTGTGATAACCACTTTTTGAAATTTTGTAAATTTTATTTTTCAAAATGGACTTCATTTTTGAATTCGGAATATCGAAATTAGCTGAGGGTAAAATTTTCGTACTTTTCGGATAACTTTCATTTTCTGATGAATAGTGCAAATTACTAAATTTTAATTAAAAACAACCTTTTTAATCAGAATAATTTATTCTGATAAATTATTAATTTTATTGGTTTTAAAGTATATTTATAATATATTTTTACAATTTAATATAATTTTGTACATTGGATGTAATTTCACATTTAAACCAGACATAAACAAGTGTCAATCTTTTTATAGTTATTATCTCTTAAGAATACGCTATATGTTTTGACGATGGGAATTAATTTTTTAAATTAATTAATTCAACTAATCTGTTTTAAATTTGGTAATATAGACATAATTTTTGAGTTCATAATATCAAATATATCTTAAGCCTAATTTTTGGTATTTTTCTGAAAACATTAAATTTTTTATAAATAGTGAAACCACTATGTGGTAGTTAAAAAAACAGAATTTTTCATAAAACATAATTTTACCGCTTCTGTGAGTGGAATCTCAAAAATCCGAGAGTTACGGTTTATTTCAGTAAGTAAAATGTGGTTCAATGAGATGAAAATATTTTTTGGTGAATAGTAACTTCTTACTTTTATTTACCACGGCTAAAAGTAAACAGGGTAATTAAGGGTAAAAATGATATTATTATTACCATAAAACATGTTATAATTCTATTGGATAAGAGTAATTCGACCAAAAACTACCTTAGGAATAATATATGACCATTTAGGCCCACATGGATTAGATTAGGACATTTATTATTAATTTATTTAATGAAGGGTTAAAATAGTTAAAATCTATGTTAAATAACAAAATAATTTTTTATATAGGGTTATACATAAGATAAATTAGACTATAAATATTCATTAGAAAGATAAATGGATTTTCTACATAATGATAATTTATTTTTAATTTTTAGACTTTAATAAGTTAATTTATTTATGACACAAAGATGATGCAGTAATTATCTTATTAATGAAATATTGACATAATTGATGTTATAAATACCCTAATAAATGTAATTTGAGACTTTTTATGAATTAAACTAATTTTATTGGTTAATATTATATGTTAGTATTTTTTTAATTAATTGTTTTCCAACTAATAATTCTGTTATGATTTTCACAAAAATCAATTACTAAATAGTGTCAAAATTGATATAAAATAGTTTTTAAAACAAGTATTATATTATTAATTGTTATTTTATTCCTAAAAATCTAAGGTTCGGAAAAATGACTTATATTAGGTTATATATATTAATAATAAACAACTTGGAGTTCTTTTGGCTTGTTATAGTATGTTTATTAACCTTATAGTATAAGAACACAAGACGGCACGGTAAAAGTAAAATTATTTAACTTAATGTTAAATCTAAATGATAAGGTTAAAATAGGATCCTAAACTTGTCTAAATTATATTTTATGAGAGGATTTCGACCCATACTCACCTTATATTCCAAAGAATTCAATTTGTATCTATTAAAAACATAATATGACTTTATAATAAAATAACATTTTTAGTTATTCCAAAGGTGCCCCTCTCCTGCCTTATAAAAGGGAACCTCCTCCCTCTCTTCCTTACACCACATTGAGCCTTCATGCTCGGCCAAACCCTACCAAATTCTCTTCTCCACTTCCCTTGAAACATCCTAGAGGTCCTGGTCTTCTTCAAAGACCAATTTTAGTGCCCTAAGAAGAGGACACAAAGAGGCGCTTCAAAGAAGAGGTAATGTCCGTTACCGATTCTTGCAATTTTATTTCATCTTCCTATTATTCTTCTTAGATTGTTTCATTATGAAGTAATAAAATCAGTATCACTCATATACGGATATGTTATTATAAGTATTAAACAACCCAATTTCACCATCTATCCATCCTACGGAAAACGAAATCACCGCGTGTGCGTACGTACAGAATACCATCTCCACACCGTGGTGTAATCTATTTTCCACCACCACCTTACTTGGATGGGTATAATGGGGTACATAATAACTCTATATGATTATGGTAAAGAGATATTGATTCTCAAATAGTATACATACACTCCAATACAATTCCACGATCATGAGAACGTTATCATCGGTCGTACGTACATACGGACTACCATCTCCACGACGTGATGAGATTCATTCTCCACGCTAACCATTCATGAATGAATATAATGTATATATAATAAGTAATCATGAAATATATGACATAATAATGATACTGGATTTATGTGTATATATATGTATGTCATCTACTTAATTCCATTCAACTCCATAAAGAAATGAAAACAGCATTCATGCGTACGTACGGTCTACCGTCTCCATGAATGATGTATTTCATTCCTTTTACTGATCTATTATATATCTATATATTCTGAATATTTATTATATATAAATCATGTTTTATATTCTGGAATTATGTAATCATGATCTAAGTAATCATATAAATAATTAGAATTCAAAAAACGGAGGACAAGTGAAACAATTTTACCCAAAACACTCTTTAACATGGAATTTACAAAATAACGGGTAAAAAAAGTCATAAGTGAACCATATATGATATCATAACAATGAATAAGTCAATGAAATTATTTAAATCATTATACCGGTGGTTCTGACACTTACGAAGCAAATCATACCTAAGTTAAGGGATAATTTTGCAAATCTCATTTTTATCCGAGATTCCTTATTCGTACGTATTTACAGGGGTTAGTTCTATCATCCTTGTCCATGTTTTATAAAAGTGTTTTCATGTATGTTTAAAGTCATTTTTACCCAATTTTTACATTTACTACATGGTATGTAAGTAATCTTCCTTTGGCTTATGTTACGAGGTACTTTTTTGACTTTTCCGAGAAAAGTACGAGAAGAATGTTTTTTTAAACTTATACGACATGAATGGATTTTTAAAACATTATTTCCACGAAGAATACTTTACAAGTTTTCAAGTTTATTTTTATTCAACATCTTTTAGTTTAAAATATTATGACATGTTATGAAATGAAAAATGTTTTCGAAGTAGAAAGGATATTTTCCTCAAGAATGGATTTCAAGAGTTTTATCAAAATTATTTTCCATCTAAGATAATAAAGGGTTCTATTTTTATCCCTATTATTAAATTGATTTGATTATGTTGTGATGGAATCATTTTTATGAATTCCTTTATCTTTAATGAATTGTTTTATGATGTCACGATGTTTAAGAATCCCATTTTTATTACATGGGTTATTCTATGATTTGTGGTTTATGATTTTGTGTCACACATAAGAATGGTATCATTATGAGATGGGTGGGACCTATATCACCATACAATTCATTGGGTAATGATTTTATATCTCATGAGATAAACATGGCTGGAACGGCAGGTCAAACTAGTTCAGTGAAACAGGAATGAAATGAGGAGTGAACTCGGTTCAGAAATTGACTTTGTCCACTAAGATAGTCTTGGAAATGAGTCATGGCTAATAATAAATGATTCTCTATGATTATGTGTGTATTCCACAATGTTTCATGTTTTATGTTATGATTATTGGGATTATGTTTCACTACTATGATTTATCCCATTTATGATATTATGATCTCATTTGCATTTTATGATTTCCAAAATGATATGTTCCTATAAATATGATTTGATTGATATTTCTTTTGTTTACCCTTAATTAGCATTTGAGCTCACCCTTTAATGTTTTCATTTCCCCAGGATATAAAGAAAAGTTTTAGGTAAAAAAAGGATGATATTTATGGGATATTTTGAAGATCTTTCACCACGATTAGAAGATTATATTCCGAGTTTCCAAATACACTAAACTATTACGGCCCTTGTGTGTGTGTTTTTGTTATGTAATAAGTATTCCGCAAAAGTAGTGTAATGTCCATGTACATTAAGCATCGGGTCTCTACATATTCAGTGTAAAATAAATGTAGTTCATTTACACAAATTCATGGAAGAACAAAACCAATGACATGTATATTTAGCTCAAGGAATAGATATTGAGTAATGATTTCCCTTAAATTGAGTCTGAGTCATCATGTAAAATCATTAAGTTCTTAAATAATAAACATATTTTAATTTATATTTTATTTAGGACCATTTTAATTTTATTATTACATTTATATCACTTATAACCATGTTATAAAATTTATATATTTATTTGTGTTCGTATCAGATGTTTTGTCGATTTTAGGTACATGTGTCAGAAATGAACATGTTTTGATATAACATTTCCATGTGGATAAAATTTCATCATCTATAGACTAATATTCATGATTTTAATATCACATATATCTAGTATATATGTTTTTAAGATATTCATAATATTTAGAGACAAGAAATGAAATGAACCATTAATGGATATGGTAGGCTGTACGTACACATGAAGACTACTTTCATTTGTTTTTCATATTAAATGATAAAAAATTATATGATATAAATTTATTTTATAATACCTTTATTTTATCAATGACATGTATGTCTCATATGTTTAATAAAACTTCCCATTATACATTCCAGGTATATAGGTAAAAAGTCATATCTTATTGAGGGTGTGATAGTTCGCAATTCCCTAAACAAAATTATCATATTTTCACAACATGGAAACCACAAACATATGTTCTAAATAAAAATTTAAAAATCATAGAGTTAGTATAGACGTAATATATATCATATGTTAAATATATTCCAATATCATTTCCCCCATGAGAGGTGGTAGGGAAAAATTTAATATTCATCGTTTCGTGAGACAATAGTTTAATGAACAAAGAAAAAATATGTTTGTTACCCATTAAATGGAATATAGCATGAGTGGAGGGATTATAAGAAGTGTTCTGGTCAGATCTTGGACAAATCAAAAATTTCTGGAAGTGTGATTATTAGTGAATAGAGGGTACATTTTTAAAAGATATGGATGGGGACCTTTGGATATTACTAAAATATTACATTAATACAAATAATTTGTTTCTAAAAATAGCCCCAATAGGAGATATATCAAATATAATATTAGTATTGTTTGAAATCACCTAATACAAAAATTTTTAGACACATAATAATTTAATTTTAAATCTTATATATTCAGTTTACCCTTAATTATTTTCTTTTAATTTAATTGTAGTAACACCATTTTAACAATTAAGAGAATATTAATTTTACTTATATGGGGTAAAATGAAAATAATTATTCTCTTCATGAACTTTTATATCTTATTATCTCAACTTTTTAATTTTAAAATATTTTATTATTTTTAATAATTTAATTAATCGCTATTTTTAAAAACATCAATTATGTCAATTTTTACATTATTCATATAATTGAATTTAAATAAAATATTAATAGAGAGATAACATCCAAAAAAATGAATAGTGTTTTAAAATGTCATATTCACCTACAAAAAAAATGGATGAAAAAAATAATTTCATAAAATATTTATTTTAATATTTATAATATTAATTATTTAATATTTATTTTGATAAAATAATCATTTCACCACAATTGTGTCAATATTTATGATAGTTATTTAGTATCGTAAATTATATATAATTTTACATTATATAAATAATTTGATTAGATCTTTTTATACTTCTTATTATTTTATTTTTATCAATTTTATCACTACTTTAAAAAAAAAATTTACATATAATATATTAGATGGGGACATATTGTCACTTTCATTTGTTTTAATAATAATTAAATCAATTTCATGGAAAAAAATCCATTAAATGATTCAATTTTGATCCTTAGGTATTAAGGTTAAACTTTCATTCATCCGATAAGATTATTATAGGTGTTAGTGTAAAATTATTATTCTTATTACATTATTTTTTACCCTAATTTACAAGATTTACCGTTATCTGTGGTAAATAAAAATTACCTATGTTACTATAAAAAATTCCCAAAAAATAAAAGGGTCCAATTAACAGAATTTTGGCCTTGATATTAAAAATATGGAATCTTATTTTCAAAAATATGGACAAAAAAATCATTATTTAATTTATGATTAATTCATACTGTAAAAATTAGAAAACATGCTTTTTAAAGTAGAAATCATTAAAAGATTGACAGGTGTTTATATCAAATATTAATGTGAAATTACATATAATGAATTTTTTTTATTAAATGATAAAAATTCAATCCAATTACTCTTTTAAACCAAATATAAAGAAAATATATCAATATAAATAAATTATAATAAAATTTTGTTTTAAATTAAAATGTAGTATTTTTAATTATTCATTAAAACATGAATTTTATCAGATTATTTCCAAAATTTTAACCAATGTAAATTGGAGTGTTATGATTCCAAATAATAAGATTATTTTGTAAAGTATATCCTATAAAATTTAAAAAATTACATTTAAAATTATTTCACCATCCAAAAGTGGTAAAACAACATTTTTAGAAAAACGCTCATTTTATCAATAAAATTGTTTTTGTTCTTATATCATCAATATAAAGCACATAAGATAAATTTTAGAAATTAAATTTTACATATTACATGTATATTTCATTAATAAAATCAATGAAGGTTGATTTTATTAATTTATAAAGACACTTATTTGAATTTAAATAGTTTTTTAGAAAAATGTTTCATTAAATTTAAAATCAAATTTATTTCTATTTACAAATAATTGATCCAAAAGTAAAAAATTAAATGTATGGGTAAACAATATTTTCGTAAATCCATTAATATTTTTCATTCACTCCATTTTAACAGCTAGGTTATTACATAACATAATAATATTTATTTATTCTCTTAAACATGATGTGGTGTATTATGTATGATATTGAACATATTTTATCCTTTTAAAAACTAGGGATGTTACATTAAATATTATTCAACAAAAATTCAAAATAATACATTAAATAAATAAAATAATTTTTTTTATAGTTAACTGTTTGAAAAATGTTCTTCTAATAAAAATAATAATTGTTTTATAAACCTTGATCTATGATACTTCTAGTTATTTTTTCATATTCTCATCTCATATGTTTTATCATGAAACATTTTATGAATTCATGAATTTAATCCCTTAATGTATTTTATTTCTCACATAATTATGATTAATAATCATGTAGTATTCATTATTATTAATTTCATATTTTCTAACATTTTATATTTCTCAAAAAAATTTATCACATACACCATCTAACACTTAAATAGGTCAAATATATCTATGATTTTTTCACTTTTGAAAATCCATACATAACAAAATTCATATTATAGAATTTTATCATTACATAAAGTATAAATTTCTTCATAGTCATAGTATTGAATATAAATAAAAAAAATAATTGATAAGGTAAAAGCAAAGGATCCTTAAATAGAACTAAACAACATGAAACAATAATCATTTAAAATAGAGGGTATTATATATCTAATAAAATATTTGAAAAAGTGGATAATAATAAAAATTGATATCAATATGATGGAATTCTTAATTTGGGACATCAAAACATGATATCAATGTTACATTATAAGAAAATATACTAAAATAGTAAGAGGTAAAAGCCAAAACCCAATCTATTTTACTTCATGATAATGGTTGGTACATAAAGGTTAATTATAATTCCATGAACTATCCTTCACTTGATTATGTATAATGAATTAACATTGAGTGTATGAAATCATCTCATATCATTCTGTATGGATCCATTAGATGAATAAAAATCATATCTATCTATATGGTATATAATATAGAAAATAAATATGACCCCCCTCAATCTAATGATGAGGATTTCATAGGAAAAATTTATTATTTATTATAAAATTTATATGATATAATTAATGTCACAAGAGAAACAAAGATCAAATTAATAAAGAGATGTTGGCAATTTTAATGTGCTATATAACAAATAGATGATGATAATTAGTATTAATAGTTTGAATTTTTTCGATTTTGAAGTATTTATTTGAGAAACTCATCAAAATTTATTATAATGACTATTTGAATATTCAAAATCATTTCCATCAGAATTTCCATTCCATGGGGTGTTGGAATTAATGTTCAAAAACCCATTTATTGTGATTACACCAATCTGAATCTAATAAAAAACTAAACCAACATACATGTATCACTAAATTGTTTTAATTTCATGTAATCTAGAAAATCAATTACTTTAACAATACCTATGGTTGTTTTTTCACCCTGGAAATGATTGTTTTTTTGCACAAACTCTAGAAAATCGTGAATCCAAACAATATGATTGATGGGTAAAATTAACCTTAGTTAATTCACTATAAATTTTTAGGACTATAGTAAAAAAATTCCCATTATATTTAATACACCA
The DNA here is from genome assembly GCA_963277665.1 of Viscum album. NCBI lineage: Eukaryota > Viridiplantae > Streptophyta > Magnoliopsida > Santalales > Viscaceae > Viscum > Viscum album. The sequence goes on from OY728152.1 coordinate 2,096,196,014, forward strand.
CCCAAAACAAAATAAGTATTTAATATCATTCGATTCTAGAGGAAAGTAAATTTATATGAGAAACCGCACCTACAGATTTGGAATTGAATTAATTAAAAACTTTTTAGATAAGGGACCTCTAATTGATCATAAAATACAACTATTAAATATTAATTCATGAAATAAAATTAGTAACAGTTTGTATCAACCCAATGTTGAGTTAATTAGGTGCATATTACAAAAACTTTTTAGTTAGAGGAATTTGAGATTAAAGACCCTTACATCTTGTGATAAATTAGAAAAATGAACTTTAACATACCCTATAAATATATATATATATATATATATATATATTAGTCACTTAATAAAAAATAATTATTATATCCATTTTCATTTATACTATTTATGTATTGTCATTTTCTATAGGAATCATATTTTACAGCTTGTGTTGTTTATAGTTTTGTTAGTCAGAACTTGTTTTATACTTAGTTTTTCCATATTCATTCATATTATAAAATTAATTATTAATAGTACCATAAATTTAATATCATAAAGGATTTATAATTATATATTATGTTTCAAATTCATTTCATGAGTTTTTTAGTCTTTAACATTCAATATGATATTGATAAAAAGATTGTTTTTGCGATTCATTAGAATTGAAGGGAATTTTTTTAATATATTAATTAAATAATAATAGTTTGTATCTATATTAAAAAAAAAATTACTTAAACAATAAAAGTAGATTATAACATTATTTTTTCCCATAATAATTCATTTTATGAAATTATTTAATTATTCTAGTAGGTTGTTAATTTGACCTGAACATGACCATACAATCATATAATGAAAGATTATTTTGTTTTTTATATAAATAGAAAATATTAATGATTTATAATGACAATATTTTGTTTTAATTATAGGTTGAAATTATAATTGGATGTATTTAGAGAATTTTTTAATTTGGAAGAATATATTTTATAATATATAGACAAATAGTTTCCTCTTAAAATAATTTTTTTAAAAAGTTCATTTTACAAATATTATTTATTATTTATATAATTAATATAACATTAAATATTCATAAATAGAAACATAATATTGAACCAAATATCTTACTTATCCATTACACCCATTAATAATAAAATTCTTGATTGAAGGTAATGGAACCAAATTGACTACACAGTTCCATGGAGGTGGTCGTCTGTATGTATGCACTGAAAATGATTTCATTTTTATTCGAATAGAAGAATGGGGTAGCAAGTATTATTATATTAAAATCATAAAAAAATAATAAATATAATAATTAGTTTCTATCTTCCCTTTTTTCCATCCATGTATTGTGGAGAAGTAAAATAAAACCCATTTTCTTATAATATGCATATGGGAAAGAATCATGTTGTTTCATTAATAAAAAGGTGAAAGGTTGTAATTTATTGTTACTATAACATAATAACATTGAATATATAAACCTAATTATATTAAATTGTGTATATGTGTATATTATATTTTAAAAGGGACGATAAAATGGAAAATAGTTAAATAAAAAGGATTATATTCATTAAGAACACCAGGATTTCCTTAGAGGATCCATTTGAAATGGAGTAAACATGGTAATATTTTATAACCAAAATAAAATGGATGCATGAAATTATTAATGAATAACTATAAATAATAGATATAATTAAGGAAGATTAATTTTTGAAGTGGTATTGAAGGGGTAGTGGGAGGCCCCATTTATAATATATAAATGATTCAATTATTTTAAATAAGAATACATTTTTAATAATTCAAAGTATCTCTCAAGGAATGTGGATCCAAAATTGTGAAATGGTAGAGTGAGGAAAAGAATAAGATGATCAAAAATATACCATTCAATTTCATACATGTTTTAATTTTTTTTTCAACTAATTGCCATTATATTTTTCCTTCTAACCATCTCTGTTTTATGGTGATAAAATAAAATTATATTAAAAATGTATCATTTCTTCTTAAAAAAACATTTTACTTTTTACATAATTTTGAAAATATGATTCGAAATTAATAATATCTTTCATAGTGTTTAATTTAGTAAAGCCATATAAGTTATTTTTAAATAGTAAATAAATAAATCATTAAAATAGATTTACTAGAAAATGTGACTTATGATTAAAAATATCAAATATATGATTATAAAATAAGAATCATATTAAAAAAATTATAATGTAACTTATAAAACATCACTTTTATAAAGATATGTTTTTGTGAGGTTTATTTTACACTCAAATTCTAGATATTTCATAAATATCATGGCTCTAACAAAAATGTTATTTTCATTAATTAGCTAGAAATCAATTATTTTGGAAAAATCCAACAATTTCTTAATAATATAATAATTTTATGATGAAATAAATTAGATATTTATTTTTTAAATATAATATATTATATTTATCAAATTAATATTTGTAAATATTATCAAGATTAATGTCACTTTGAGTTCCCATTACAAGATAGTTCATTATATGGTGCTTCCTTATTATAGTAACATCTTAATATTTATATTTTATATTCATAATGCCATTTCTAGTAAACATTATAATTACATGATATATTAAATATCAATAAACAAAAATTATATATCATTTTTATTAGGAAAAGGAACAGAACCATATGATCAAATTGATTCTAAAATTAATCACTATGAATCTACTGCATAACTAATAGAACCAATGTAGTGTATTTATCCAAAAATAAGACAGAAATATTAATTTATTTATCATCATTAATTTTAATGTAAAAAACCCTCAATATGTATATGAAAAACTATAAAATTACCCACCGTAGATGTCTATATGGACTTATAATTCATATAGTTCATTCCAATATTAAAAAAAATACACTTATAAAAAAGTTTATATAAAATCATAATTCATTTTAATACCCCATGGATAATCATTCATGAATCAATGAAGGGTTAAAAACATATATTATAAAACTCTTTTTTGAGGACAAAATTTATCTAAATACCTCCTTTAAATGAAAAAAACTAATTTTTTTATAATGGAAAATTTTTAAATTAAATTTAATTTGAAATATATTTTCAATTTGAATTTTGAATAAATATTCCTATTTGAAATCCCAATACCAACTTTAATAATTAAAAAAACATAATGTATAAAAAATTATATAATGTATCAATATTTTTAAAAAATCAAAACTAGATTTCTATTTTAATGATTGAAGTTATTTCTAACAATAAATGATATTTAATCCATTTTCGAAATAAATATATCAACCTTGTTAATGTATTTCACCATTCGAAATATGAATAAATCAAATCATTTTACCAATTTTATAAACCATAAAATTTAATAACTGTTAACATTAATTGTTAACACCAATATAAAACTCATAGGAACTCAAAAATTAAAATATAGTTTCCATTTCATATTACCAAAAATTAGTAAACAATTTGTTTGGAGGCTCTATTTAAAAAATTAATTCATCCCATCAATATATAATGAATAAATAATTTGATCAATATGGGAATGTCTTCAAACAATAATGATCATAATAAGAACATTACGATACATTTGAATATAAATAAATATTGTAATAAATAACATTGTCAATAGATGGGAATTTAATTTAAACAACAAAATTATATTCTTGAGAAGGAAATATTTATATGAAAAATGATTTATTATTAAATACAATTTCACAAAAAGTAATAATCATGATCAGTGAGATCATATTATAAGAATACATTTAAAATTAATTTTGTTCAAAATCTAAGTAGAAAAAGGGAATGACACCACAAATAAAACATTAGAATTATATAAATAACAATCATTAAAATAATTAATTGTCTTCAAATAAAAGGTCTATTTTTTGGTCATATCAACATATCAATCCATAATATATAAATATATATGAAATTTATATATATATATAAAATCATTCACAAAATAAAAACCATTATTTTTTCAAGATTTAATGTAACATATAGACAAACATGGGATATGGAATAACATCCAATGTGTTACAACTTTTTGACTCCTCATATAATTCAGGGACATGAAATAGAGGTTAAAACAATATAACATAATAAATGAATTCCATGTGTATATAATCCTCGTTAATTATAGTAATTTATCAATTTATTTTCCTTATAATATTCATTAATTTTATTTAAAGTGTTATATGGATATTATAGTTTTCATAAAATTTTCAATCAGATTGGAAATAGTAAAATAATTACTAAATTAATTTACATTTATTATATAGTTTTATTTAAGAAGTCCATTTTATACATTTTATAATTAGAATTTCAATGAATAATCATTTTTTTAATATCAAAAATCAAAAAACAAATCCGGGTAATATGGTCTTCTAAATTTTATGAAAGTGTTTCTTTTCCTATTAATAGTATAAAATATCCGTTTTAATGAAAAAGTATTCTCATTTCATGTATTTACAAAGTCCAAACTAATTTTTGAATATTTTTTATTTTTTTTAAATTTGATTAAAAATGATATGCAAATTTTCATTTTAATCAGAATTATACAAGATGTTTATAAATAATCGTTTCATTACATAAAAAAATATAGAAACAAGTTTTTCATTTAGTATTCATGGGTTTTTTAAAAAATATATAAAACTAACATGATAATGTATTCTACATGATTAGAATCATTATCAAAAAATATTTAATTAGGAAATAAATTTTTTTTGTCCATAACAATTATAACTTTTGTAAAAGAGAATGTAATTATCTAAATAGTTAAAAGGAAGAAAAGAATTAAATATAAATAGATTGTTGTTACGATTTTATAAGAATATATAAAAATAATATATATTTTTTTAAAACATTACCACATATTCTATTCTAGTATGATCAATTTATGTTGACATTTTACCTCATTAAGAAAATAATATATATTAATATTTCAAAATATATCAATTGTGTCATCTTTATCACTTCTAGATTGATGACCCCATCCTCTATTATTGAAACATCAAGATCCCTTAATACACATCAATATAATAATAAATCTTTTCCTAACATATTTATACATGTCCGATATTTCTTAGTTGCATCAAAATTCAATCCAAGGGAGGCATATGAATAAACCTAAGGTGGTTATATCAAGAGGATGCAATGTTTTCAAAATTAGTTTTTTTTAATTTTTTTACCTCTATGAAAAAAATCATAAAAATTTATGTAAAATTATATCATTATATAAAATATATATATAATTTATTATGATTATGTTATAAATATTTTTCATATATTGATCCATCAAATGATACATAAAAAATATTCCTCATATATATGTGCAAACTACCACCTCACGAGATAATGTATTCAGCTTTTTATTATTGACCCTTATGTATGGTCCTATTGATGATTCAAAATTATGTAATATGATATTAATGATATAATTTTAAATCTTTAATAGTCGATAAATATTTTACATCATTCTTTACCATAAAAAAATAAATATATCACTCACGCATACATGAATACTACCACCTCAAGAACCAATGTATTTTATTTTTTTCATACATCATTACATATATTATATATATAGGTTGATATAATGATTTAATATGATATTTATTATATAATAATTATTTTAAAATGGGAAAATATAGCATACAATATTTCTACCATATTCAGTCAAAATTTAGGCTTTATTGATATATACATTTACTTTACTGTCTCTATGATTACTATGTAATTAAAATATTACAACCACATTAAATGGTTGGTTTTAAATGTATAAATAATGAATAAATATTAATAAAATATTATTAATGGTTTTGAAATTTGAAAATCATTATCCATTTTTTTGCCGTAAACCTTAAAAATCCATCTCTTTCTTATAAGATCAATGTTCTCAAAATGTACCATGTGAATATACTTGATTAATGAAATATGTATAACACTGTTAAAAGTCATATTAATGTAAAAAATTAGAAAATTGTAATTAATATGTAATTAATTAACATAAATTTAAGATTCTAAATAATAAAGAAGTTTTATAGCAAATCCAGCTCAATGTAATGGAATTTTAGTCCTAATTTTCTTTCATTGGGACATCATATATTTTCCATATGTTGTTTCTTTATTGTTCTATATAAAAATATTTATGGATTAAATTTATCTTCAAAATATAAAAAATAATTTTTTTTAAATCCATTCAATGTTCTTTTGTTCAGTGTTTCATCATATTAATTATTATCAAGTAATACGGGATATTTTATGTCAATATATATTTTAAAATAGTTTAAAGTGTTATATTAAAGGATTTTTATATAATTATATATTTTTTGATGGATTAATCAATTAATAAATAAATTAAATAGAAATTTTATTTTCTGCCACTATTAAATTATTCAAAAAGAATGATTTTTATGTATGTTGAGTTGATATTTTCAAATTCCATAAAAAGAAAAAAAACTACTGTTTTTAACATGTATGAAATTAAAACATTTTCTATACCACAACCCATATATGATATTTTTCTTCTTACATAATATTTCATTATTTAATAAATGAAAAACCATATTTATATTTATTTTAGGAATTTTTGTTTTGAATATGATGTTTTTTTATGGAAGGGATATATTAGCATCCAAATTATTTTATTGGTTAAATGGTAAAATCTAACGAGTTTTATGATGGAAATAAAAAATGTATACATTTAAATAATATTTTATAGTTCTTAGACATTGTTTTTAGGAAATTATAGATAGATATATACTTATAATACATTGGATAGTGAATTTGTTATCATTATAATTAGATATTAATTTCCAAATTATGTGTAAAAACATGATATTTTTATGAAATAAATTTGTTTATGAGAAAAATTATTTATTTGTGGTATTTGTGACACACAACACACGATTAACATGCATTACATGTAACATTGAGTTTCTACAAATCAAAATATGATATTTTTAATATTTAAATTATAAAATTTTATCCTTGTATTTAGAATGGCGGGAATGAACATTATTATCTTTAATATGAAATTATGGTTTACACATGTATATATTATTAATTTTCTAATTAATTATAAATGAATGTAAACCAATTTTCCAAATATAATGAATTTTTTTCTGAAAATCCACACACAAATGTGTTTTGTACCAATATATAAACAAATAGACAATGTGGGATTATATTAATGATATATATATAAATAATATTTGTAATCTAATTTATAACATTAATATTACTTATTTTCAAAACATGATATAAGAACAAATCAAATTTTTTACATAGAAATTGTTTTTTTTCTAAAAGATAGTTTTACCACCTTTCCATGACACACCTAGTTAAAATATATTATTTAATAATATTATAAATAATTTTGGATAAAATAAATATATTTATTAAAATATTATGGTCATAATTTACTTTTTGAAAATTCATTTATTTTTTTAAGATTCAAGTTTTGATAAACAGTGAAAATTTCTAAATTTTAATTGAATTTTGATTTTTAAATAGAAATAAATTATAGTGTTATGTTATATTATAGAATTGTTATAATTTATAATATTATATATTTTTCCTCATTTAATCCAATTAATATCATTGTAATCTATTTCACATTGATTTATTATATAAAATATTCCAAACTTGTGAACATTTTCTTACATTAATAACATATAGTTTTTTCCCATATATTGAATTAATTATTAATTATTTTATATAAAATACATGATTTTATTTAAAAAAAATGGATTTAACTTCTTAAATAAGTGGTTAAAAATTTATTAAATAGTTTGGTTCTATTTTTGGACAAAATAAAGAGTAAAATTAATAATTTTTATCACCATGGTTTTGTTTTAATCAAGTAATTAATACTCAAAATAATATTATAAATATTATAATACTAAAATTACACATTAAAATTATAAATTGGATTAATTTAACTCGACCCATAACACATAATTATCAAAATTGATTAATTTAATGATCATATTCCCATGAAAATGACTGGTATATTATTAACATTAAAGAGAGGGAAAAATGTCACATTATTACTTCTAATATCTAATATTTTTCTAATATGTGGAAAAATAGAATATTTGATGAATTATTTATATTACTTTTAAATATAATATTTTTATCTATATATTGAATATTTATTTTTAATTTTTATGGAAAAATAATTATCATAATTAATTACACATTCATGATTAATTAATTATTCAAATAAGGAAAAACTCAATAAAATGAATTTAAAAATATTTATTTTTTTGAATTACATAGGGTGACCACACTATATTCTAGTTGAATATGACATGTTAATTGTGTAATATATTAATTTTTCTGAAGTTATTTTTCTTTATTGAGTTTTATAAGGTTAATGTAATGTATAATGTCAAAATCAATAATAATTATATTTTATGAAAATAATATATTATAATATTAATTAAAAATCATAAAAATAAATAATAGGTACAAATTGATGAAATTATGGTATTAAATATCACAAATTGACCATCTGTTCTTCAATTGGAAACATATATGTAAAAATATCTACCTTTTAATACTAGAAATGATGTTACTATCGTAAAAATTAAAATAGGGAAACTATAGGTTTATAAAACAAATTAGGTATAAAATTAAATCAAAACAAGTATACAATATATTTTTTTATTGTACCCTATAACACAATATATACTGATTTCTTTCTATTTGGTTGTATTTTTATTTAAATTTAATTTATTATAAATTAATATCTAATAAATTATAAACGTTCCTATCATAGTTATTTTAGAAGAAAACCTCATACCACTTATCATTTCACCACATTGAGACCAATATATTATCCAAATTATGAAATTTTATTTCTTCCAATTATCTCAACACATTATAGAGGATCTTATCTTCACAAAATACCGACTATAGAGTTCTTTAGATGAAATCTAAAGGAGTTTTTTTAATAAGTGTTAATCACTCAAAATAGTCACTCTCATTTTCTACTCCTCTATAAATATTATAAATATATTATATATATCATAAAATAAAAATTTAAAAATTATAATTATGTTGAAATTTTATTATGATTATAAAAAAACCCCTTTACAACCCCTTACCCATAGAACAACTTGGGAAAGTATTGTTCATGCATACATAATGCTAAATGTCTCCAACATCGATAGAATTTGTTACCCGCCACAATATTTTATGAGTGGGAATTATGATGTTTTTTTATAAATAAGATATTTATAAAATTATTATAATTCTTTAATGATAATATCAATTCTACCTTCATTCCACCCAATTAGAAATGGATTTTCTTGCTCACCATTATTTTCTATGATACACAATCAATGTTCAGAACCCATTTCGTATTTTGGGTGTTTAAGAATTCAAGGAATTTATTTCATGTTTATTATTATAAATATTATGGGTATATACATAAAAATTTTATTATATATCATTCATGTGGTCTACAATTCAAAAGTTACCAAATAAAAATATAAATTTTTTCAATATTCATTTATTGAGACACATGTTATGTTATGCAGTGAAATTATTTTAAGGGTGTATACACTAAAAATTGAAATTTTGTGTCATGAATATAAATATTTTTATGGTATTTTAAGATTTATGTATTGTTATTCCCTATTCTCCAGAAAATCTTCGTTCCTTCAAAATAATGTTTTTTAAAAAAATTATCATATTTTAAATGATCCTTTGGAATTTTAATTAAAAATGACTTCAAAGACATTTAAAATTATTATATATTATTCATTTATATTTTTCCAAGATAATTTTTAAGGGAAATTTTTTTTAAAATATTTCTTATTTAAAAAGTTTTTTCAAAGGGAAAATGATATTTTATTTAGAATTAATTACCCGTGATGGTTCAAAAATAATTTTCCCCATCCATGATGACTTTTGTTGATGTTACGTATGATATAATGGCGGTATGAGCCAAGGATACAATTTTTATTTTTTATAGAAGGGTTTATGTCTATTATGGAATGATATTTATGATTCATATTAATTTTAATTCACTTGTGTTACGATTAAGTGTTTTTGAAACTCATTTATTTACATGTGTTCTAAGATGGTGAATTATTTATGGTCATCTGTCACACATATTCATGATTTTAACAAAGTTATATCTAGGACATGTATCTCCCACTAATTATTTGGAAATGTATTTATATCTCATGAGTTTGTGATAAAAAACTAGTCAATGGGCTTGATCATTATGGAAAATATTGAAACCCAATCCACTATGGGATAATGGTAGAACTCGATCCTCTAGGGGAAGATAGGGAAACATGATCAATTACATAGAATGTACTGAAATTGGTGATTGTGGGGTGTCCCACCCAGTAGGTGAAATACCCATTATGTTCCTTGATAAGTGTTGCAAATGTTCCATGACTTATAAGGAAATATATTAAATGATTATGTGTATTGAGAAATTTAATGAATCATTTAAGAGATATTCTTTCATGTATAATTCACTTGATTTCCCCATGATTCATTTATTATGAAAATTAAATTTTATTTAATGACCAATTTATATGATATTTAATGTTTATAGAATGATCATAAAAGGTAATTCTTAGGATATCATACCCTTATGTTCATGTTATGCTTCTGTATCTCTCCTATTTACCCTTAGTTAGAATCTAGGACAACCCTCTCTTATATTACATCCCTATTTCAAATAAAGAAAAGTTTTTAGTAGGAGTATTAAAGGGGAAAATATTTATGGGATATTATTATGATATTTCACTATATTATATATTTATTTTCTAAATTTCTAGAGACATTGCACTATTTTGGTACTCATATATATGTTTCTAAAACATAATGAATATTCATCTAAAACAATGTAATATCCTTGTATAAAAATCTAGTGTCATTATAGACTGTATCAAAGAAATTTTTTAAATAATGTACATAATCTCATTTGATAAAACCATAGTGATAACCCTATAGATATTTATAAGGATTTATCTAGGGATGTATCTATGGTTATGTCAATATATATGTTACAATACACGATTTCTTGTATTAATTCTAAATAATATATGATTAAATCTATTTTTTTTATTAAAAGATGCATAATAGTTCAGTCATTATATAAGTGAAATTTTATAGAATTGTGATTTTCCAAAAATACGTTTTTTTAAAATTATTATTTCTAGTTTTAGTCCAAGGAGGGAAAATAGACGAACTAGGTTAATGTTTAATGTAATGGGAAACTTGTTTTTGAGCAGTTAAAATGGATGATCAATGGAGTGAAAGACATTGTGACCAATCCTAATCAGTTTTCATGTAAATTGATTAACAATGTATACCATAAAAAACCATAAGACTCACCCAGGAGGATAATGAATGATATTGATAATAATTCTTCTAACAGATACCATGGATGAGTAAAACATCAGTTTCCTTTAGTCCAACAATTTGAGAAGAAACACACAAATGGATGTCTTAAAGGAATAAGAATATGTTTGAATATATATAAAAGAAGTAAAAAATTCAATATAATTTTATGTTTAAATGAATAGATTAGTTAATGAAATGGGTATTAATATTGGCCTCCCTAAGGTAATATCAATCAATGAATTATTTAATAATGGAAATATTTTCAATTATTGAAATCAAAATGATAAGTAGAACGATTTATAAAAATAAAATTAAAGGTGGTAAATGTTATATTTATATTGTTGATGATGATGAGACTACATGTGAAATGTGAAAATAATGAAATAATAAAAAATATTAAGAGGTAACCCAATTAATATATTAATGATGTTGTGAAGTAATTGAACTATTTATGAATTTGGATTCAATAATTATTTGAAATTTGTATTAGATGTTTACTTTTTTCTAAAGATATACAAGAATATTATGAATGATTTTGATGGACTACATTTGTGATTTAATGGAAAAGTTATATTTATAGGAAACACATGATGAAGGTAAATATAACCATTAATATGTTATTGATGATAATATATTATTTTTCGAATAATGTAAATTAAATGTAGTTTATTAATTGTAATTGATTAATGACTTTCTAAATGAGTGGATTATTCTATCTTCGATGATGTTTGCATCATTTATGTATTTAAGAAATATATCGAATAATATTTGTAATAAAGAAGTATGCATGTACTATAAAAGGTTTTGTGGTAATTCAGGTTATTATCATGTTTCAATAGTATACATAAGGATGTTATTCAGATGTTTGGTATATGAAAAACAAGAGGTACATAATGAGATATGGGGGAACAATATTAAACTAATTATGATAAATTTGGTGATCTTTTTTCTAATGATTTGGAATTTAATATTTTAGAATGGTTACAAGGTTGACCATTAATGAAATGATTTTTGTTAAACATCGAATGAGTTTTTCGATATTATAGTATTATATAACATTATGAGGAAATATGTATATTGGATAACTTTTCCTAACCATTCTTTCTGATTAAAAAGATCAAATTCCGTATCATTATATTTATGGATCTCGTGATCTACTAATACATTGGGAATGAAAAAGTTACCCTCATTTCAGGAATTAGAGATGAAGTGAAAATTGATTTAGGAACAAAAAATCATGATATTTTTCAAAAATCAAGTATATATTCACATAAATTTATGAAAAATTTGAAATGGTTATTTACTTAAAAGTATGTCATATTATCCTCATTTTTATGATATCAATGACCTTTTTTAATCCTCTTTCCGATATGGATTTAGGATTATAAACATTCACCAAACCTTATTCTATTTGACTCATGGTTAGAAAATGATAGATTAATTTATGTTTGATGTTTATGTTATAACTTTCCACAAATGTTATTGTATTTGGAATCCTAGTGAGGATTTAATTGGTACCTTTTATGTTCTTAACAATCCTTTTTATAAGGGAGTTTTAGTATTCACTTTTATGATATGGGTTCCAATTAAAAATAAATTCACCATTGATAACCTAGAAGAATATCAATGGATAAATTAAATGTAGGTGTTTTAGAAAATAAACCCCAAAAATTTCTATAAAATATTGTTTTTTCGATAACTATTTTATTTCTTTGATGACTTTTGTTACACACAACATCAACTTAGGTTGTATCACATGAAACAACAAGATTCTAAAAAACAAATTTTCATACTATAATTATTCAAACTATATAATTATAAAGTGTCTAATAGAGTCATGGGTATGAAAAGTATTAAATTTAATTTTAAATTATAGTTTATATATATATATATAATTGTTTGACTAATTAATTATAAATGTATGTAAACCACCTTTAAAAAAATTATTATTTTCAGAAACACTATTAACAAGTGTGTTTAATATAAATAAATCAAAAAATCACTCAATATGTAATATATTAATAATAATTTGTGTATATAATATGTTAAATCTAGTTTTTAACATTTATATTATTTTTTTTATACAGGATATAAGAACATCTAAAATTTTATCGTAAAATAACTATTATTCTAAATAGAAAATCTTACTGTATTTTGATAGATAAATTTTTTTCATATTTATTTTTATTTAAAATTCTATAAAATATATTAAAAATCTTATTATTTTAATTCTGAAAATTATTGATTATTGCGGTTTATTTTTTGTTATTTTAATGATTAGTTACATATTTTGATGAATAGTGAAAAATACAATATTTTATATAAAAATGATTTTTCATTGAAATAATTTATATTGTTAAATTATTTTTAATTGGTTATAATGTATAGTTAGATAATTTTTTTGTCATTTAATTCAACTGAGTCCATTGGAATTAATTTCACATTGATATGGTTTATAATAATATTCCAATCTTTTGAACATATTTACTTTAAATATGCTTTATTCATCTTTTCTATGTAAGGAATTTTTATATAATTTATGAAAATTATGAGAATATAATTTGGAATAATGGATTCCATATTTTTAATTAGATGGATGAAATTTAATAAATAGGTCCCTTTTATTTTTGGAAAATATGAATTATAACATTTGTAAATTTTATTACCATTGATATATGTAAATCCTATAATTTAGGTTAAAAATAATATTATAAATACAAAAATACATCACTAAATTTTGAAAAATAATTTTTAATGATGTTAATTAGATCCTTAGCATATATGAATCTAAATTTAATAATTTAATGGGAACTTTTCCATGAAAATGACATGGATATTATAAAAATAAAATAGAGTGAAAAAATGTCGCACTCTTATTTTAATAATATAATATTTTTAATTTGTGGTTAAAAAAATATTCATGGAAACAATAATTTTTATGAAATATAAATATTTTATCTACTTCCTGGATTTTTATAATTTTTACTACATAAATTATAATCATAAACAATTATACAATAATGATGGAGTAAATACTCAACTAATAAAAGTCCCAATTAAGTTACATTAGAAATATTAAAAGTTTATATTTAATAAAATATGTTTATCCAATAATTTTATATGTCAATATAACATATAATTTCTATATATATTGAATTGTTTTGATTTTTTATAGCTTTATTGAGTTTCTTAAATTCAATGAAATGATTAGTGACAAAATTGAAACAAATGATATTTTATGAAAATATCATTTTATTAAATTATTTAAAAATCATAAAAAAATTAATTAAGGATAGATGTGATAATTTATGATCTAAAATATAAATAATTTATCATTTATGGTTCTATTGTCATATTATATGTAAAAATCCAAACCATTTAATATTGAAAATGTTGTTACCTTAGTTAAAACTATAATAACATAAATAATGTCTAATCAAAGTGATAAGGTTGAAATTTTCATAAATACATACCAAAAATATATTGTATTATGGGTAACATCATAGCCCACATATGATTCTAATGAATTTATATTTGGGGATATTTGGAATTTGATTTTATTTATTATAAATTAATCTTTTCAAAAATTTCAAAAGTACCCGTAAATTTCTTTAAAAAATGGAATATCCTAATTAATATAATATCACATATTTTAAAATTATATAAAAGGTAAAATCTGAATAATTATCTTCTACACATATCCATCCACATTATATTGGTTTTATTTTTCCCAATAGAACAATTTTGGAGAATATTATTGGAGATCTAAAGGAGTCGTTTTAAATATGAGTAAAGGTCTAGAAGATTACTCCCTTATTTGTACTCTTCTATGACATATATATATATATATATATATATTATTTATATAATAAATTGATAAATTAAGGGTCTTAAATATGAATAAATTTTATTATGATTATTATAACTCAATTATACATCCCCTTTCCCATCAATATAGAAGTGAAAGTATCACAAGTGTGTACATACGACTTAACATCTCCACAAACTGATACAATTCATTTTCCAATCTCTATCACTTTTGACTTAGAATTATTATGGGTTTAATGTTTATAATTTATATTTATAAAATGGTTATTCTTATAGAAAGAAAATATCATGTCTACCATTTTACCACCAAATCCCATGGTGTATGATAATGTTGTTTGAGAGAACATATAGATTACCATCTCCATAATGCAATGTGATTCATATTTCATATATATTTCAAATAGGTGGTAATATAGAAAAATTATATGAATATATATGATATATATATATATAAACTAAAAATTATTCTATGATGATAATATACCATACAATCTTCATTCATTTATATTATATGAAAATTAAAATAGAATTAATGCGTATATATGACCTACAGTCCCAATGAACGATTTATTACATTTTACACCATTAAATTTTATAAATATTAATCAATAAATGTATAATGAAAATATATATGCTATTAATACCATTGTTATTATTTTTGAGATTATTAAATCATTATATATGATATATTATCATGGAATACATGTCAAGACATGTACATAGAAACACAGTTATTTCCCAAAACATAACATTAACACAATGTTTTTAAAAAGATAGTCATAAAATGTCATAAGTAAAATATATATTCTGTTATATATATTTATATATTTATATGGTATATGTATAATATAATTATTTTTATAATATAGGGGTTTTGAATGCGTATGAAGTTATTCAAGACATAATGTAATGGGTTTCAAATTTCACTTATATTTATGTAGTATATAGGCTATATTCAAACCATATTAATGTTGTGTGGTTTATATAGATACCTCTGACATGTTATATCATAATATAAATTTATTTAATGAGATTATATGTTTTATATGATGTTATTATTTTATGGATATAATTATTTAAAAGTTGATCATGGAGTAAAAAATTTCTATCTCACTTTTTTCCTTGAGATACAAGCTATGTTCACCACCTATTTTTTTTCTGTTACCTAGGTATGGCCATTATTACTGAGTCCTTGTTTAGATTGATTTGACTAACATCCTAATTGATACTTTTTTTTCTTGTTGTCGGTGAAATTAAGCTAGATCTCACCAATAAATATGAATGGCTACCTAACTTTTGTAAATCCTATTTATGCGTTAGTCATAT
The DNA here is from genome assembly GCA_963277665.1 of Viscum album. NCBI lineage: Eukaryota > Viridiplantae > Streptophyta > Magnoliopsida > Santalales > Viscaceae > Viscum > Viscum album. The sequence goes on from OY728152.1 coordinate 2,096,212,509, forward strand.
CCATTCATAATGCCATAAGAGTTTAAAATTCTCCCTCTGTAAATCACTTGGTCACACCTTTGATCAGTTCAAGAAGAAGCTTAATAAGGATGACTCAAAGATAAAGGACCCTCTAAAGGCAGTCCCATATTTTGCTGAGGCTGTTCAACATGGATTTCCCAAGTCTGATGATGTCCAGCATGCCACTGCTGATGCCTCTAAGGAGAATGACAATTATTTATGTATGGCCTCATCTGGAATTAAGGCTGGAACTATGAAAACAACATGGGCTGATATTTTAGAGGAGGAAGAGAATATATCAGAGCATGAGGTGGCTGTTCAAGATCATGTTAATCATGAACTTGACTCTGCTGCAATGGCCCCTATCTTTGGTAAGGGCAAGCTGAAGATTGTTTATAATGAGGGCTTTCAGTTGGTGATGCACAAAATGGTGATAGATTGCATACATTCCTAGGAAAAAGTGCAGATTGATGATGAGGTAGAAAATCTACCTTTGGCTCATCAATCTGGAAATTCTCAAGGTGATCCAGGGGTGGCCTGTCCACCTAGATCTCCTGCTCATAAGGTAGGAAATCTGGAAGCAGAAACGGCCCAAGTAAAGTAGGTCACTGAAAAGTACCCTATCTACTCTCCCTTGGATCAAATGGAGAGTAGAGATGCTGATGAGACAAGGGTGGCAGATAATAAAGAGGAGCTACCAATAAAACCATCTGCCAGTTTTTTTCTATGAATTAAACTATTAATACCACTGAGTTTGATTTGGTGAACCTTGAAGTTATGATGAATGCAGGTTATAACAATATAAGATTCATTCCTACTGCTGAAGAGGATTTGGAGAGATCTAAGGAGAAGGAGTATAAAACTCAATTTTATTCTCAAACAGTGAAGGTCACAGAGGTGCCTCATGTGGATGTATTGTAGGAGCAGTCTCCCATTGCAGTGCAGGTTACTAATGTAGTGCAAGGGGATGAACTGCATGACCACCCCACTATTGAGTCCGATCCTGGATCGGATAAGGATCCCTCTCACGAGGATTTTGATTAGAATTGGATGGATAATAAAGGCATGCAAAGGGGAAGAGGGAGTCATAATAGGGGAGGATTCAGGGGCCGTGACCTTCATAGGAAGAGGTAACTATGTGGTGTGCATTTGTGTTGGTTTATGGTGTTTTTCTATGCAAGTAAGCACCACCTTTATCTTCTGTACCTTTACTATATTTTTTTCAAATAAATTTGGGGCCTGGGTTTATAACCCATGGTCGAAACATCTTGGTATTATTTTATGAGTATTATATTTATATTATTGTTATCTATATATACATCTAATGATCTATTATTCATGTGGTATAGACTTCTATAGTTCCAAAATTGGGAAGGTAAATTTGTCTCATTTTTCTTTTATTAAGAACCATGTTATGTTATTCACCAATATAACATTACGATGTGTATATAATACCAATTCTCAATATGTATCATAAATATAATTAATTTAAATATATTTTAGTATTCATTAAATTTTATTCTCTCTTTAGTCAAAAATCATTTTTCCATCAAAATAATATTTTCTAAATATTCTATAATATTTTATTAAATGATATTTCGAGAATTATCCAGAAAAAAGATTTAAAAATTATTAAAATGGGTTTTTAGGATACCATATATGTTTGAAATATCATTTTCAATGAAAAGTGAATTAATAAAATTTTATGATTTAAAAACTGTTTTCAAATTGGAAAGGATATTTTCCCCTTGAATTATATGATGTGATATTTGAAACAAAAATCCTTCTAAGATTATATATATTGATGTAACTTATTAATTACTAGGGATATTATCCAAGGATATCTTTATTTTTCATCGAAAAATAGTTTATCATTATTTTAGCATTATGAAACCTTTTTTATAAATGAGTTATGTTTTGATGAATTGTTTAAGAAACAAATTTATTTTCATGGGTTATGAGATGGTGAATGATTTATTTTAAATAGGAATATATTTATATATTTTTCATAATTTTTTCGGTGGAACCTATATCTTTATCAGATTCATTTGGAAAATTTCTATATCTCATGAGATAATGATTGGAAACAATTCAATGGGGTTGATCCTCAATAGATGATAGTGAAACCCAATCCACTAGGGGAAGGAGGAGAAATTAGATCCCCTAATGGAAGATGGTAAAATATACTCTCGTACAAGGATTGGTCTCCCCTTGGGGATGGTGGTGTGCCCCACTCAGATAGAAAAGTCACCATGAAGATCGCCGATAGGTTTTCAAAAATTCATCTTGACATATAGGGAATTGTATTTAATTTTTATGTGTATGACACAATTTAATATATGATTCATGTGTTATTAATTCATGGGGTAATATTTTTATTTTATCATTATTCAAGTCATATTAAAAGAAAATATGTATTCTATTACTTATTTATATGATATTTAATATAAATGTTATAAACTTAAAGTGTAATTATTATGTTCTCACACCCTTATGTTCACATTATGGTGACATTCCATAATTTTTCCCTAACTAATAATATGATATCACACTTTTTGATGATTTATATACCTAAGTAATAATGAAATATTTTATGTATGAGTGATAAAGGGAATGATATTTATGGGATATAATGAAGATGTTTTAAAATATTAGAAGTTTATTTGCGATGTTTCCAATGTAATAAAACTATTATTTTCCTCTGGAATGTGTTTGTGTGATGATATTAATATTAATATAACAATATGTAATATACATGTATGAAAAGCTAGGGTCATTATAGTAGGTTATTCCTTTTTTCATGTTCTTGTATTGGTTCTATGAAGCTATTAACACAAGGCAGCTACATTAATTTTCAATACATTCAAATATTATTTGAATGAACACATTTTATATCATAATGTAATCTATTGATCATATGTTTAAATTAATAATTATTTCCAATATGGGTAAGAATTAATGTTTTAAATAATTTTTTTCTCAGGTTTATATATTTTCTAATGAATCAAAATGATTTGGAATATTCCTTTATATTTTATTATTCTAAGATACCAATTCATTCAAAAGATTCCAGGAGAATTTTTATAGGTATGCATTTGCTTTTTTTTGGGTCTATAATGTGTGAGATTTACCATGGATTGTTTTTGGCTAAATTTGGGAAATCATTAAAGGAAAAGGGTTTGGGTATGGTGGGTGCACAATTTTTCCAATCCATGAAACCATCATAGAAAACCATTCATTACAAAAAATATATGATTCCCATGAATGGTTCATAGTATAGAAAATTTGGATCCTTATTAGTAGTAACCATTCGATTCCCTGGTAGGAGGCACATAATTATGCACATTTTTTAGGGTAAACTGTTTTCCAATTATAGAAAAGTATATGGTGGAAAATTTATTCCACTGATAATTCGAATAAAAATACCCTAATCCTTAAAATTCATCCTAAATCAACCCTAAATTGACACTAAAAATATTATCTCCTTTTTAAGGATCCTGGATGTATTATAAGGCGTTCATACATAAATTGTTTACGACTCGAAGCTCATACTAGATATTTTCACCTATTTTAGTATGATATTATTATCATGATAGGTTTTTTCATTCTCACCTATATTTACCTTACCTTTTAATATGATTTTTCCTCAATTGGCGATGGATCTAGATATTGGTTAGGATTGATCTAATCTGTTAGATTTTGGATATATGATTTGTTTTATTTCTCATTCATCACCATGATATTAATTATTAAACATCAATTGGGAAATTCTGTTTTCTAGCATTCATCATAAATTTTAATGTTTGTGGAGTAAAATCAATTACCATTGTCTTGAATTCCAATTTCATAATTGTGTTATGAGAAATGAATTAGTAATATTAATAATTAAATTTAGAATTTATTAAATTTACTGATTAAATAATTCATGGAATCATGGAATTTATTAATGGGTATCAATATTATGGAATATGATTAATCAATTAGGGAATTATTTAATGGGAAATTGGGATTATAGAATTAGACTAATTAATTGGTTAACTATTTAATTGGATATTATGGTTGTAGATTTGGATAAATTAGTTTGTTAATTGGTTAATGTGACATTATGAATATGGAATTGATGGGAAACTGAAATTGTGTAATTGGTCTATTAATGTGAGTATGAATTAATTTACAATAATATTTACTAGACATTTTACTTGACATTAAATAGATAAGGGCTTAATTATTTAAATAATGTGAATTGTTTAACGGTGAATTATTCATATTATTAAATTTGAATATATATCGGAACCTCACTATTTTCATGAGTTGTAATGTTATATCATGATGTGAAATGTGATAAGAGGGTTACTTTTTTTAACCTGATTTAGGTAATATATGTGATAGATTCCATATATGTGTGATTGATCCTTAAAAGAATATGTAACATGGAATGAGATTACAAATACCTATAATTGATAAATGAGTTTTTGATATACACTGTGACTCCAAAATACCCATGAAATAGTGAGGTAAAGGACATGGACTATGACTCAAAACACTAATTTGATGTAGGGATTTTTTAAAGGGGATGATACCCCATATAGCTATGTGATATTATAGTCTGGGATAGGGACATTTGCGCAAAATACCCACAGGGTGTTAGACATATTGTTCTATGACCAAATGATGGCAGTGAGTTGTAGTTTGAAATGACCGTTTTATGTTTTGAAATGAAATGATAAATGTTGAACATGGTAATATGATATAGTTTAGACTCTATCATAGACTGAATCTAGTATTGAGAGTCATGTGTTCTCAGGAACTAGAGGGATTATTTTTTTTATTAATGAAATTGAAAATGGTATAATTCATTAAATATGTAATTTTCTTTGTTCATTATAGAACAAAATACACCATAATTGACTAAATATTAATTTGTACTTCATTGGTAGTGTTATACGAAGTTGTAGTCACACCAAATTTGGGTGGCCTCATCAGTGCCCTAATAGAAATCATGCTTTCAGGACATAATAAGATAAAATTCCCCACGTAATATGTATGTGTTAGGATAAATAATTGATAAATAAACAATAACTAGTTTTAGGGACCTCATGGAGCTTCCAGTGCCATTGTTTTCATTTTTTAATTATTCATTGGACATGTACATGGACTGACATATATATTATTCTTAGTTTTTGCATTGTAATCCTCAGTTATTCACCATGTGATATGACTATAATTCTGATTATGGTTATATTATTTGTTTATTTTTGTTTATTTCTATTTTATTATTACTTTTACAAAGAGGGTATATTATCCGCTTGATCAATATTATACCCCCACTTCTTGTTGTGAGCCTATGACATATGGGTAGGTGCGCCTAAGGTCATATGACTGATCGGCTTGAGGCACCAATGTGTGGATGTTGGATGGAGTTATTAAAAAGTGGTAACATATTAGTTTTATTTTTTTGTATTACTATTTGAAAATGATATATATAAAAATATGGTTAGTCGATGCTTGGTTAAGATTTCAATCATGGGAGTACATAACCCATGTACGAGTGTAAAATTCTTGCACCAATTATTATATTGTTGATATTAATATATGTTGTTATATGTGGATTTTATTTAACCTCAAGTGATATTATTGTTGTGTGAAGTGATTATTATTTCTAAAATGTTTTGATATTTCACAAGTGGCCAAGTATAGAATATTATTTTTGTATTCATTCATTATTATAGGAACATACTATTATCATGTGACATGCATAATTTTATGTATGAATTGAAATGTATGTTATAGATATGTTGTTCCACTTGTAATTTTTTTCCCATCACTTGAAATTGAACTAAAAATGATCACTCATAAAAAATTAATTATTAAAATGATGAAAAAATGTATAAATTTGATTCAATTGACATATATGAGAAAGATAAGGAGTTCAATTTTTTTTAAACATGACCTAGGTATAGGATTGATATCATTAGTGTTATTACTTCAGTTTTGATCATGTGGGGAGGAAAATAGTGTAATGGATTTTTATGAATTAATGTGTAACCCTTTATTTAATGTGTAAATATTGTCTTATGAGCCTTAAGAATTATTATTTTCAATTTAGATACACACCTCCATGATGATTCTTATTTATACAACGATAGAAGGTTATGTATTGAAATAATCCTTCAATAGTGGACGAAAAGGCACTGATAGAGCCTAGTGAAGGGGACATAGTGTAATTCTATGAAAAATAATCTATCATCATTTAGTTTATAGAGAAAGATATATATCAGTTTGGGAAGAGTATGTAAAATCTTAATTGAGGGTTTCAGTTTCAACACCCTCTATCATTCACCTAAGAGGGTGGACATGATGTGGAAGTGTTTTTAATTTAGTATATCCATACTATACATAACCATTTAGAAACTCTTTATAAGATGATGGTCAATTTAGACTGTTATATTTTGGGAGGATCAATGACACTATGGTGGTATATTCTGGCTCAGACTTGGACGAAATACCATATATTAAGAAAGGAACGTTTGGAAATATTATGGGGTGAACATTTGTACAAGGGCACTGAGATAAGAGAGAGAAAATAAGTTTATGATGTTGAATCAGGGGTGTATGCTTGTGATGGACTATTTTGGTCTCTATATTGACTATTAGAACATTTATCTGGTGATGTTAGGGGAAAAGATAAATATAGAAGATTTTTTATTGGATGGGTTTTAGTGTGAGATTATGTCCCATGTGAATATCATTCAGTAGATTTGTCCCTCTATTATTGTGGATTAGGCTATCATGTCTGAGGGGAACTTGTAGGATTCTTGATTTATAGGTTAAGTAGACTTTGTAGGACAATCATGTGTTTTTTATTATGAGTGAAGGATTTTTATTATGAGAATGTATACCAGAGTAGTGGAAATATGTGTGTCTAGGGGGAAGTATCATTTTCTCCATATCATAATAAACCACATTTCAACAACTATTGTTGGCCTTGCTAAATTCATTTATATTCTCCCTAACAAATAATATAGTATTGATCTTTCAGAAGGATGGGAAATCTTGAGTGACTTTCTTAGAACACATGATATATTGTAATTAATAGTTCAACTAGGTAGAATAAAAATTTGTGAAGGGGATCATCTACACCATTTTAGTCTAGGAGATGGAGTTCTACTAAACATGGAGGAAGAATTTGTGGATGAAAAGATTATTAGAAAGGGCCTCATTATCAATAGAGTGGTGTTACTTTTGGGACATGGGTTTATAATAGGCAAGAAGGGTAGGAGGATTTCATGTCGTTCATCCAACATTTGTGGAAATCAAGGTTGGACCATCAACAATTTATGTTATTGTTCTTCTAGATTCTACACATGATATTGCCTTATTTGATACTGTTTTTTCTGATTATTTCTTATTTTCTAAACATGTAAAGAGCATGATCCTTTTATTGAATTTTTGGAGTAGGGTTTTAATGATAAAGACACATTTAAGAGTGAAATTCGGAGACATATTTTTCTACTGGTGGGATTTTATCAATTGCAGTGGATATCAGTTTCTATAGGATTTTACATCCATGAAAATTCATCCATTGACCTAAATTAGGTTATAGACTGGTATGTAATTTATTCAGCCCACATATATTTTTTCTATACGAGAGAGGAATTTACATCATTTTAGCGTGACCATTATGTTCACCATGGAGAGTGGGATAACAAAGTGAGCATGGTAGGTAAAGTGCATTAACAACTAAGTGGGATCCCCACCATGGTTTGTAATCATTTACTAGATGAATGGTGTGTGAGATATGATGTCTATCTAGCTAGAGTGGACTGGTTTGGGAATGGTTTCCCAAATACGTCTCAAGTTTTTCACCTAAGAGATATGCGGGATTTAAATTTTATATCCTATTTGGTGTTGAACTAGTTTCTATTCCACCATAAATAATGGAATCAATATATATTAAATAATTAATAAATCAATATAAATATTTAAGGGTTATTGTGTTTTTCCATTGGATAATATTTCCTTTGTGTTCTCTGGTTTTGTTTTCTATGAAGGCGGATATGAAATTACTCTTCTGTGTAAATTACCGGAAGATGAATCTAATGTCGGTGAAGAACTAATATCTTATTTGATGTAACAATGATCTATTTGAGCAGCTGAGGGGATCTTGTGTTATTTCATAGATTGGCCTAAGATTAGGGTATCATTATTTGAGGGTCTGAGCTTCACAAATACATTATACTTATATCAAAAGAATGTATGAAATTTATGAGTTCTTTGTGAAGAGTTCAGGATGACAAATGCAGTAGAAGTTTTAGTTTCTAGGATGAACCGAATATTCCATCCATATATGGATTTCACTCTTATAGTACTTGAGGATAAAATATTTTCATACTACAAGTCTCATTATGATCATCCCCGACATCTTGAGATTTTACTAAGCATACTTATAGAGAATATTCTTTTTGCAATTACATAAGTGAAATAATATTTTATTGATAGAGTTGTTTTATTTTGTCATCTAGTCTTAGAGGAAGGGATGTATATGGGTCTTGGGATTGTTCAAGGGGTGGTTTGTTGGGATAATCACCAGAACATTTTCAAAATCCATCATTTTCGAGTCTTAGTAGGTTAATATTTGAGGTTAATTAAGGAATATTATTATTTATAATCTCCTCTATTAGGATTAACCAATAAGGGGATACATATTGAATTGTTATAATCATATGGTAATTCCTTCTAGGAATTGATGAAACTATTTACATTGACAATATTATTGATCCCATTTTATCTAGGTGAGGAGTGTGCAGTGTTTTATGATTCTTTTGTTTTTTTACATTGATAAATTGTGGTGTGTAGATATTTAGGGGTGCCATATAGTTCATATAAATTGTGGTGACATGAGCATAACTACACTACGAATGGGATCGATTTAGATATAGTTATATGTTAATTGAATTGTGGGAGAAATTATCTATTTGGATAAAATATTACTATGTATTTGGATTACAAGATCATAATGTATATCTTTTCCCATTGACAGTTGAATTTATAGTTGTTGATATGGGTTTAGTATATGATTTCATTAGTATTTGAACTAGCATATATTCATTGTAAGGGAAATACGTTTCTGATGATTTCATCATTAAATCTCAAAAATAGGAGGATTATGATTATAGTGATGAGTGGAAGATGATTACCTTTCTAGATGAGATGTATATTGTGGTTAGTGAAAAAATAAGAATATATATATCATATCAATTTAAATTTTTTATACACTTTTGAGGTAGATTATAGATAGGAACTATGGGGATCTGGAGTGTTTAACATTTTTGGAAAGATTTTAAGGGGGTGAGTCCCCTTTATATTGGAACATATTTGAGGATGAGATAGTCAATGTTAGGATGCACCATTTGGTGGCTACGATAATGTGGGAGGAGATGATGAGTGAATTTCATGCCTCAATGTGGAAGGTGAAACATAATTTTTCCAAAATTTATTGTGAGTTATGTCTTCAGAGTTTGTGTCTATGTATGAAAAAAGTGATTGTAGGGACTGTGACACGAGGATACAAATTTCAACAAGAGATGGATTAGCATCAATGAAATGATGTTTTACTACAGATCATTCCAATTCCTAACTGGATGCAAATTAGGTTACAATGTACATTGTGGTCGGTCACTTGAGGATGCCTTGTAATAATAACACTATTTTGGTGGTTATGGACCGACTAATGAAAGTATCACATTTCATTCCAATATGGGGGTGTTTCTTAGTAGAACAATTTATAGTTATGTTCGATTAGGTAATACTACTTCTAAATCAGGTTCCACATAACATTAAATCATTCTTTGACTCTTTATTAACATCTTGCTTCTTGTAGGGTTTGAAGATAGAGCTTGGTATTCAGGTTTTGTTGAGAATGTCTTTCTACATGCAAATAGATGAGAGACAGAATGTACTATACATGTGTAAGAGGAAATGTTTCATTTGTGTGTTCTAGATATTGGGAGTTTATTGGATTAGCAACTAACATTGGTTGGGTTCACCTAAAATTGCATTTATTGGGAGACTACAAGTATGACACCATATGAGGCTCTCTGAGGTATACCATGCAGATCATCACAATGTTGGATATAGGAAAGAGAGTCAGACATGTTAGGACTGAGTCTCGTGTAGGATACATAGAAGTCATAATAAATTATTCAAAAAAATATGGGTCAAGATTAGAGTATAAACAATTTTTATAATGATATAAATTGATTACCAATAGTCTTTATAATTGGTGATTGTGTGTTCCTTTGTGTGTCTTGTTTAGTGGGTAACTATAGGAGTCATATACAAAGAAAGAGAGAACATGGTATTATTGGATCCTTTGAGATTACAGACAGAATTTGGACAGTGGAATACTGATTTTCTCTTCAATAGGGGTATAATTCAATTCATGATTCATTTAATGTGTCATAATGTCATAGGTATCACCCAAAACCTTATCATGTGATCGATGTGGATGATTTTGATTATAAGGTTGATGTGTCCTTTTAGAATATTATGTTATGTGTGTTGGATCACTGTGAGAAAGAGTTAATGGAAATGAACATGATGGTATTTAATTTTTTATGAAATCATGTCCATGTTTAAGAGGAAACATTAGAGAGAGAATTGGATATGCAGGATTAAGGGAAAATACTCCATACATCAGAATCATAGATATTCTTGGGATTACAACTCGAGGAAGTGTTGTTTTAAGGTGTGGATATTGAAATATGCTGACCTTTTCATTTTATATCATGATATCATTTCCATGTATTCATTATTGTTTTTCTTAATAAATCTTGTCTATGTTTTACATTGGGGTGGTTTTGGGAGAATTTCTTAAATTTTGAAAGGAAATGTTCAAGTGCACTGTTGGAACATGGTTTCCCCAAATCATGTGGCCAGTATAGAAAATGATATGAACCAAAACTTATGGAATTCACAAGTATTTTTTATGGATATTAATATAATACACCCTTTTATTATTAATAATATCGATTTATAGTAGTATGCACACAATTTTTTACACAATTATTGGAAACTATAATCCCCATCTAGAAAACCAAGCATGCAAGGATTTTATCACATGTAAAATAGATTAAGAAAACCCGAGCATCTAAAATTCAAGTAATATTCACCTTATCTAAAACATAAATGATTTATCCCAATTTTAGAGCCTCCAAGATGGATTCCAAAAATATTTGACCTCCATTTTTGATGATTCAAATCCAAAATTAGAGATCTACACCCCCCTCGGTGAGAGATTATAATTCTGATTTTTTTCATCAATATCTCTCATAATTATCTCATAATCTAATGGGGGTTTTCCATTTGGGTGTTGGATATAAAGAACTACATTTTAATGGATGTAAACTATTTGATTTAGAATATAGTACAAGTATCTAGATGTTATTCTTCATCAAGATGTAGGTTGTTCTACTTCAATTTGGTTTTCTATTTGTGAGATCTCATCATTTATTTTGAGGTAGATGGGATACATTCAATTACCATAACAATGAATTAAAATTTTATTAATATAATTTGAGATTTAAATCGGTAATTTTTACCATTGAATCATTAATTGAAATAATAAATTTCAAATTTAATTTATGGAATCATTTAATTTATTGATGAGATATTAGGATTGTGGAATATGATTTACTAATTAGGGAATTAATTAATTGGGTATTTGGATTGTGGAATTAAATTTATTAATTTTTTATTTAATTGATTGGATATTAGGGTTGTGTAATTTGAATAATTAAATTTTTTCATTAATGGAACACTGTGATTATGAAAATTATTAGAAATTGAAAATTTTTAATTGCTAATTATTGTGATTGTGACTATCATGACCCGCCCAGGGAGCATATTCCATTACTAACCCAAGCCCACCTCCCAATGTCCTAGGCTGGTGACTAGCATTGAATGATTTATCTTACCAGTGGGAGGCATTTTTTGAGTACCTATACACATGCACACTAAAAACCCAAGCCAAAAATGCTGAAAAAGATAATATATCTACAACTAAAACAACCACTGAGAGTAGAGGTACAATATTTAAGTAAATGGGCTAGAATACAAACCCAATAAAATACAAGCTGTAAACTAGGGATTATAAGGTCTCTAATAATAATCCATATTTAACCATACCTAAAGGTTTGGTGTAGAGTAGATGACAAAAGTCGTATTAGTACACCTCACCAATCTGATCTCATTGGGTACCTCATGGTTTTGGACCACCAATGTCCCTGTCAAAACATCAGTCTTCTACAAAAGACATGACACATGTGGGTGATGCTCAAGAAGGGTTGAGTAACACTATACTCATTAGGGTCCCCTAAACACAAAGAGAAAACACAATTGAAATGTACACAATTTTAATTGTATGATCACAAATGTATAACATAGAGTATAGAAATTAAGATTATCTATTGAAAATCATAACATCTTGTACTATGAGGGGACTCATCCCCAATTAGTCACTAAGGTCTATCAGGCACTTAGATCTGATCTTCTGTTGGGCCACTAAGATCTGCTCGGGTACTAGGACACTGATTTTTGCTCGTTTATCGGGCCATTGAGGTTCACTCTACCACCAGGCCAATAAGAACCACTTATTTGTTGGGCCACTAAGGACCTCTTGGATAGTAGTCCACTGAGTTCTGGTCATCACTTCATTCTCATCATAGGAATCCATAGGATTTTCTTTCAAATAATTCTTAATTACAGGAAAATATACTCCTCAACCCATCAGTAAAAATTCAACCTCCATAAAAACTCACATAGGGTATTTTAATTGAATTTCTTCATCACGGGAGACTCAAATCCACAAAAGGCCCATAAATCAAACATATTGTATGGAAGTTATGTTCATTTTTTGAAAAAAGGGGCTAGTATGGTCCAGGTCTAGGCTGACCCAGTCAGACTAAACCGACCCAACACAACCTGGGGTCCAACAACTTAACCCGAGTCCAACCAAATATAATTATTAACCATTCCTAAAATCCTGTTCCGGATCGATTGCGTTGGGGGTCCTACCCGCAAGGGCATAAGTATGACCCATTGGGTTAGCCCGACCTGTTGGGCAGGCTTGTTCAGTTCGCCTTATACATGGCGGGAACCACGGTCTATTTGAATTGTGGCCTATAGACATGCGACGTGTCACAACTCACCATTTCTTCTCACACCACTTCCACTAGCAGTTATCAGTGGCCCAATCCACCGCTCATGGATGATGTAGCGGGACATCCTTATTCTATCATGGTGCACTTTCCGCATGCTCGGGCCATATACCGTTAGAGCTATTGAGCCATAGCATCTCCTATGCTACCCCTCGCCACCTACCATGGGCCTCCTCTTCTACCGCAACACACAATTTATGTGTTTAACATTCTTCACTACCGCATCCATCAAGCAACGACCTATAAATTAAAATGTTGTCTCTTCCTAGACCATAGATCGCTATCACCATGATCTTAGTCTTCCTTCTGTGTTGTTGTGGTGGTGAAGTTTGAGAATTAATAAAAGATAGGGAGGTGATAAATTCACATGAACCCCCATGGTTGAAAGATCAATCTTTTTTTGTTTCATGCATGACCAGTCTATATATTAATTTATATATCATCTATATGAAGAATTGAAATCAAATCACAAGTACAATATAGATCAACATTATCGAGAAATATTCGAAAATACAACTCATCCCTCATTCAGAATGCATGATTCATGAATCTTTCCATTAATTTAATGATTCATGCTCATCAGAGAGAATTAGAAATGGGGAATGCAATTTAATTAAACATACACCCTACCTCATGGTTGGGTCATTAATTAGTAAATATCATACCTATATGTTCGTCATTCTAAAATCCATCATTGGCAGTCGTTCTTTGTTCATCACCCCTTATTAGAATTCCACTAATGGTTTGGAGTGGCCTCGACTTATGCCAATGATCCATCTTCATTATGACCATTAAAAGAAGAAAACATGTTTCAACATTTCTAATATTATTTTTCATTTATGAAACAAATTTTTTGTTATGCACAGGTTGTAGTGTCGTTACCTTGCAATGAAATTCGAAATTCAAAAAAATAATAAAACAAATTTTTATTTTATTTTTTCTTTAGAAAATAAATTTATTTAATTTCCATATAATGTTTGAAAATTAACATTTTCCCTCATCTCGCACTGGTAAAGGTTAATCCCACCATGAAGTAAAGTTGATGTTTCAGATGCAACAATACCATCATATTTTTAATCTGGGCACTTGTTTACAAGTTCCATAAATGGCACATGTGCGCTATGTTAAATAAACATAAACTGTTTACACACATATTTTGGGCTCCCTATGCCTTGAAATCCAATTATTTATGAACATTTTTCCTCCAAATAATCCCAAATAAAAAAATTACAAGGAATTGTGTGAAATTACATTAACCCCACATTTTGGGTGCCATGTCCGCGTAATACAAAACCGGGACTAAATAATCAAATGGGGTACTGAGCTTAGATCTAAGCCTCTAAATTCCATGTTCCCTCTTGTATATTACTATGATACCACCTAACACACACTAGAGGAATCGACCATCCCTGAATTAGCTATCATGTTGATCCACAATCTATATTGGGAAGATCAAAAATATCACCCCATCGTCAATATCCAACTCACCTGAGTTGATGATGTTTTTTTGGATCATGCATGTACCTTAACAAATGTTTTACATGGAAGAAATTATGTACTTGGTTCATATATGGGGGGAGATATAGGTAGAACCCCACCTAACCGACTCTTCTTAGAATATGAAAAATGTCTAATGAATCATGGAGATACCATTTTGCCCTGACCAAATCTCTATAATCCCCATTGAGATGAGACCTGAACAAATACATGGCCTCCCAACATAAATTCTATTTTACTCCTCCTATTAGAATAAGATTTATATCTACTAAATGCAGTCCTCATCCACTCCTAGATAACCTAAACCATCTCAGTGGTATCCAATTCCATCCCTGGACTCATGAGCATAGACTCTTCTAGGTCTATCTGACATAACATTTACTAGAATAGTCACCCATAAAACTCCTCTAATGGTGCCATATGAATAGTGAAGGGGTAGATATTTTTGTATATGAACTCCACCAGTTCCAGGAGATCCTCCCAACATCTTCCGTAGTCCAATATACAATCATGGAGCATGTCCTCTAAAAACTGGATAATCCTTTCCATCTGACCATCTATCTGAAGATCGAAATTTGTGCTCCAGCGCTACTATGTACAAAATTCCCCCTGCTATCCCTTCCAAAACCATGATGTAAAATTTTTGTCTCAATCTGTGACTATCATTGATGACTGTTTTTGGAGTCTGACTATCTCTTGCGCATAAAGTCATCCCATGTTCTCTACTTAACCATACTCTCGAATGGGTAGGATGTGGGCCAACTTGGTGAGTCGATCAACATCCGCACATATGGTATCATTCCCCCTAAATGTGTAGGGGCAAACCCATCACAGGTTTTATCTAGATACCATAAAAATTCCAATATATCACCTCAAGTAGTTGAGTCAAACTTGAAATAACTGAATTCACTCCCATTACTTGCTAACATGTGAGGTACTGTGAAATGAACTCCATTACTGCCTTCTTCGTCCCCATCCACCAATACTAAAATCGGAGGTCATGGTACATACATTCCACTCTTGAATGTATAACCATATGGGAGGTTTGGAACTCACCCATAAAATTATGGCACAATTGTATTGGAACAATAGTGCTCCCTATGAATAGTTGGGTGTGCTCACCACCTCTCAAATATCTATCAGGAGCATTTCAAGATGATAACTACGCCCGTAGGGGCCCACAGTCAACATCCACAAGCTATGTCTACCTAACTCATTGTATGAGTGTGGGAGTGATAGACATGGAATGAAGATAATCTTCTTCAACACCTTCCATGAATGATATCTACAACGCTGCACATGGCACCAACCCCACACTCAACAATTTCTATCCTGATATTATACTGGGTGCATCCTCTGCCACATTCCCCTTCCCATGATTATATAGTATCTCGAAGTTGTGGTTCTGGATGAATTATATCGCTCCACACTACTCCCTATTTAAGTCATTCTAAGAGAATATATAGCTGATACTTTTTTGGTTGGTGTAGACGGTAAACCATTCACCCATCATCTTGTGTCACTACATTTTTAAAACAAATACCAATACTGTTATCTACTGATCATGAGACATTTAATTTTTCCCATGTTGCCTCAACTCTTGTGAACTGTATGAAATCACTACTTTTCACTACATTAAGACACAAATTAGTTCGGTCCCTAATGCACCATAGTATACTATATAATAGATTCCCCAATTTGGTTGTCTAATGATGGGGTACTCGTCAGTCTCTACCTCGGCTCCTAAAAAACTATGTTGGTACTTCTCCATCCACATGAATGGTTGTCACTTTTGTGTCAAAGCTAATAAGGGTGTTTATATCCGTGAAAAGTTATTCATTAACTTCTTTTACTAACCAAAAAATCCCATTAAACCTTATATCTCATTCACGCTTCTCGGTGGCTCCCAAGAGAGAAACGCCTCTATCTTTGTGGGATCTATAGAAACTATGGCCTCCAAAATTACGTGTCCCAAAAAGTGTACATATTGAATCCATAACTAAAAATTGGGTGCTTTCCATAAATGTGGTTCTCTCTAAGTGTATCTAGGTCTATCCATTGGTTTTTAGTGTTCTATTTCATAGACACCTAGTACACTAGGATTCCATCAATGAATACCATGACAAACCGGTCTAGGTAAGGGTAGAAGATCATATTCATGAGTCCCATAAACATTGATGGGAAATTGGTACACTAAATGGAATCACCAAAAACTCATTATTTCCATAATAACTTCTTAATGTTCTCTTTGGTACATTCTTATCCCATACATGAAGGTAATGGTAGCCTGATCTAAGGTCCATATTCGAGAACTGTCTCACTCCCTTCAACTAATCAAATAGGTCATCATTTCTTGGAACTGGGTACATGTTCTTAATTTTCACGTGATTCAGGCAACGTAAGTACATGAACAACATCAAACTCTTGTCTTACTTATTAGAAAACAATATTGAGGCTACCTATGGTGAAAATCTGGGCCACATGAAGTCCTTCCTATGCAATTCCTCCAGTTGCACCCTCAACTCACAAAGCATCATGGGAGACAATTGATATGATGGTGTAGATATCTGTTTTACACCGGGGTATAGATCAATATATAATTCATCCTCCCTATAAGGGGTAAATTATAGAACATACTCAAAATATATTTCTTCAAACTCATCCACCACTAAAGGAATGTGATGACTCTTCTTGTTCACCGCATTGAGTTTGGTGTTCGATATCATTTGAGTGATTGAATAGACCCTCCTCTGATAAATTCCATCCTTCAATGAAAGGGCTCCGTTATCTTCATTAAAGGAAAAACTGGTCCCATCCTCATTGACACATTGTACTATGTGCCTAATACAATCTATTTGTGCATGAATAGTGGATAACCATTCCATACCAAAGATTATATATCAAGCCCTTGACACCACTACTCTGAGATCCCCTCTAATACCCTATCCTCCTAGAGAAAGATCACATTGTTTTTACTAGTGTGTGATTGTTTAATAACCTCCCGTAATTAAATATAATCATAAGGATTGAGCCAATGGCTCCACTGGAATCATCGAGCTCTCAAAAAGTCCAATGGTAAGGAAAGATTGGCCATCACCTATGTCTATAAGAACATAATATAAGGTGGATAAGACACATATCATAATTCAAATTATCTATGGATCATAGTGTTTGTAGGCCTCCATCAATTGTTGTAGGCCTCGCCCATGTCCACTGTCTCCCATAGCCCATGGTAGATAACCTTGCGGTGGTGGTGGGAGCACATCGATACTTCGCCAACCTCTTGGTACTTTGTCTGCACCACTACAATGTCCACTGCCTGGAGGACCGTCCAGCTCAACCCTCTTCCTCTGCATCACTTTCCCTTGACCATTTTCCAGTCGTTTTCATGACATATTGGGCAATAATGATCCATGTGACCATTCCCTCCACATGAGTATCACAACTATCCCCTACAATGAGTCTATCTACCCTCTGGTTCTTGTACATCTGATACAACATCTTGAGGTCATCCCTAAAACTTCCTAGCCCACTTGGACTACCAATAATACAAATAGATAACCCTAGATGATGAATCATCCACTTGGGGTCTATTAGTATCCCCTGCTACTGGATCCTAGTCTTCCATGAAGTTCTCCACAAGTAGGCCTTTCTCCAACACCCCAATCTGAGTAGGGATGCTAAGTGATACTATGGATTCCATGAAATTTCATAATAACCCTTTCTCAAGAGATATATTATGGAAGAATGGTCCTCACACCATGTCTATGGAGTAGCATGAAATCATAGTGAATCGTATTGATTACGACGTTACTGCCATGGAACAATTCTTTTGATGCAGTAGATCTTGTGTGTTCACTGAGCATAACGTCGCTTGAAATAACTCTTCTCTAATATGGAACTTGATTTATATCTAGGAAAGGGTCACCCATTCATGTATCTAGATTGTCAAGTTTCACCATCACCCTGATGAGCACTAACGAAGGATCGAGGCTAAGATCTCTTTTTGGTCGAGAGGCATCCTCACTAGATGAAAGACTCACAAAACCTCCTCGATCCAATTATATTCTACCTAAGGGTATGCCTCAAAACTAATCATGGGAGGTCTCTACATCTGGAGCTCATGTATGGAATTGATCATACATGCATCCTCTACCAGTAGTTCATGTAGCAATTGATGCCCAATGGGTGGTAGAAATGATGGGGCAGCTGCCGGTGGGGCCACCTACTTACTAGTCCTTGTCTGATCTCAATAGGCACCACCTAGTCCTATACCGCCATTGTATCTGTCATAATGGCAGTCATTTTCAGAAGACATAAAACAAGAAGGAAATCCTTTTTAGTGGGGAGTAACACAATACTCCGTAATGACCACAAACCATAATGAAAGTCCCCAAAGGAAATGTACAGACTAAGAATAGTCAACACACAATGGTATAACATAATGTATATAAAATAACATTATCGGATTTAAATATGAAAATATTGTTCTAGTGAGGGACTCATCCCCAATGGGTCACTTAGGTCTATTGGGATACTCTTCTACCAGGGAACTAAGGTCTCCTGAGCTAGTGTGATATTGAGGTCCTCTTGTTTTTTGGGTCACTGAGGTCCACTCATCTACTAGGCCACAAAGATCCACTAGTGTTCCGAGCTTCTAAGGCCAGCTTAGCTATGTGGCCACTAAACTCCGCTCGTCTGCCAGGATATAGAGGTCTGCTCGGCTACTAAGCAACTGATATCTGGCCATCACTTCCTTCTCGTCACAACCAGTTATATGATAACTGCTCATTGTGTGCATGATTCTGATAAAATAAAATCCTCAATCCATTAGTAAAAACTAATCCTCCACAAAAACTCACTTGGATTATTTCAAATTAATTACCTTTTAGTGTGGCTCCCAACACAGCAATTGACTCATCAAATTGGTATACAGTTTAGATGTTATGTTTGTATTTTTTAAAAAGTCGTCTCTCAGGTCTGGTCCGGACTGACCCAATGTGGCCGAGCATCCACCGACCAGACCTAGTTTCGACCAAACCTGGGACCAACCCAATCTATTGGGCTTGGCCTAGACCTACTGGGATCGACACAGAATGGTTTGTATGCAGGTCTAGCTCTCTAGGAAACGTGTCTGAGCCAGTGGGGCATCCTAGCCCAATGGCGAAGCCCAACCTGATGAGCGGGATAGTCAGGATCACCCGAGACATGGAGGGTGCCGCGTCCCTCCCTCTATGAGTTCCACAACCCCATGGAAGTTTCCATGAGTCACCGACTCGGTCCAAATAGACCACAACCTCCAGTCGCGCGATGTGGTGCGACCCACCACATCTGTTCATGAAGACGGCCCAATCCACCACTTGTGGCTGATTCTAGAGGCTATTAATCTATCATCATAGTGCACCACTGGTACACTCAACCCCTCACCATCGTAGCTGCTGAGCCACGGTCTTCCATACACCAATCGTGGACTCCAAACACGACCTTCTTCCACAACTACTGAATTCCATTTTTACACACTGCCTTCTGCACTTCCAAGTTCATCGATCCACGACATCTGTATTCCACACTTGTCTCTTCCTAGACCATGAATCTCCATCGCAGTGATCTTACACATCATTTATAGATGTTTTGGTGGTGACATTTTTGAATTCAAAAGAGTGATGTAGGTGAGAAACTCACATGAACACCCAAGGGGGTGGATCAGGATATGTTTCTATCATCCTTGATCCTTCCACGTATGAATTTTAAGGGATGCTAAATGAAGAATTAAAATTAAATCCCAGGTTCAACATGGATCCACTTTCTTGATGAATATCCCAAATTTAAATCCATCCCTCATTTATCACATATGATATATGAATCATTATGTTCATCGAATGATTCATGCTTATCATGGAGATTTAGAGATAGGGAAAGTAATTTAATTAAATAGACACCCTACCTTGGGGTTGGTTCATTCTTTGGCAAAGATTGTTATTTTGTATTCATCTTACCACAATATGTTGTTAGTGGATGTTCACTATTTGTCCCTTGTCAACAAAATTCTGCCAATGTTTTTAATGGTCCCAGATCATGCCAACGACCCGTCCATGGATTAACCATTAAATGAACAACCCGTGTTTTAGCATTTATGTAATATTGATTCATTTATGAAATAACATTTCAGTTATGCTTGGGTTGAATAATCATTACGTTGCAATTAAATTCAAAATTCAAATAAGATAAATAATATTTTTATTATATTATTCTTTAAAAATATTCCTTTATTAAATTATTCTAAAATGTCTGAAAATTAACATTTCCGGTCATCCCAAACTGGTTGAGGTTAGGTCCTCTCTTAAGTAATATCTTCAATACGAACATAATGGTACCCTCATATTTTAAATATGAGAAACTGTTTAGAATATTCAAAAACAATGCACAAGAACTATTTTAAATAAACATTAAAAAGTTTAAACACTTATTATGGGTTCACTGATATTCAATATCATGTTCTATTTGAGGACGTGGCCTTGAAATAATCCCATATAAAAAATTACATTGAATTCTGGGACATTACAGTGATGGTATTGAAAATGAAAATTATGAGAAGTTTGAAATATCCTTAAATGGTTCTTGGTTTTATTATTATTATAAAGTAAATATTTTAATAGTGAATTTTTCATATTGTTCCATGTGATTAAAATGACAATCCTTGTCATTAGGAAAAATTTTAATTGTATATCTAGATATGGAATGTGATTTTTGGGTTAATTTTGTTAATCTGGTTTGATGTTATATATCTAATATATGTGATATATGTGTGATTGATTGATATAAGAGTTTGAGAAATGAACTGAGGTTCCAAATATCCATATGTGATAAATGAGTTTGGATAGGTAATAAGTCTCAAAATAAAAATGTGATAATGAGGTGTGTGACTTTATGTAAAGCTAAAAATATCCATATGATATAGAGAGTGTGGGACAAAAATTGTTCCTCCAAATTCATGGATGAGATAGTTTGTTTGGGATAGGGACTGAGGCTCCAAATACCCATGTGGTATTATGGAATGATTTAGAGAAACAAGCACTATATGACCATGTGGATTTAAACACATTATTTTATATACATGGGTTCACATTAGCCTATGTTTCCAATTGTTCATTATATGATTTTAAATGAAATGAAAATTTTGATCATGGTAATGTGATATGGTTCAAAATTTGGCATCCTTTGAAGCATGTAATATGGTTACGTGTGCCTTTTTGAACTGGGGGTTATGTTTGTTATTGACGAATAATTGTAAATGTTATAATTGATTACTTTTGAAATACACCAAAAAATATATATATATAACTATATAAATTATTTTTTACTTGATATTTTTTAGACATTGTTGTTTGTGGCCTTCTGAGTTATACTCACACCCTATTTGGGCATCCAGATCAGTACCTAAATATAAATAATTTTTTTAAGATTAGATAAGAGAATAACCCCCATGTTAGATGTATGAGTTAGGATGTATCATGAATGATATAACTGGACCTAGATTCAATAATCTCTTGGAGGTATTAGTGACTTAATTTTGGGGTTTTTATTTGAAACTAGACACGTACATGGAGTGACATATATAATGTTCCTATATTGGGAATTGTATTATTGCTTTAGTCATCATGTGATACTGGTATTATTATTTTTATGGTTGTATCATATTGTTATTATTATTTACCTCTTATGTTGTGATACATAATTTGGTATAGTTTCTCCATGATTGATATTAGACACTCATTGCAAGTAAGAAGCCTCTGGTGTATGATGATGCACTCCTGAGGACATATTATTGACTGCATCAGGGCACCAATGTGTGGTAACTGGGATATGATGTTACAAAAAAAATTATTTTATGAATAATGTTGGGTAGTATAGATAATTTCTTATGTTTTTAAATAATTATTTGGGTGCAATCTGTTACATAGGAAAACTCAATAATATGATATCAAAGTTATGAAAGAGACAACCTAGTTTATTTCATTATTTATATATGACCCATACATTACATTTTTTCTTCATACAATGTTTTATAATGTTTCTTACATGATTTAAGGTTACTGAGGAAGAATGATGATGTAAAAACAAAAATAGTGTTGATTTTTAATGAATCAAAAAGACTATTCGTTTTATATATAATTTTATTGGGAGGAATTTACTGAATATAGGGGTCTAATTTGTGATATCAAGGCCTATTATAAATATGTTATTAACTAATTCCCTAGAAATTTAAAATTGAAATGGTCTTCATGAAATTAGAAATACAAATTAACGGTTTAATCCTAATGTTTATGTAATGTTTTAAATATGTGCCTTTATATAATGTTCCATTCAATCATTACTAAAATAGAAAAATTATAGAATCACTAAAAACTATTGTGAATAAGAAATGCATACAAGTTCATTTGTATAATGATCTCTAAAAATAATAGGACCATTATGCTCTTTATTGTTTACTTTTTATGTACCAATAGTAATATCTCATCTCATCACCTAAAAATTTCAGATCCAAGATAGCCCTGAAATACTAATTTTATACCACATTTTAATGTTTGTGAACTAAAAAACTATAGGAAAAATAGATAATGTGATGTAATTCCCCAAGTAAATTATGTGATACCTAGGGAATGAGGCATAGAACTATCGGTCTACATATAGTTTTAAAGGGTGATATAAATTTTTCATAGAGATATGTCATAGATAGTCTCTACGAGAAATATATCATTACCCATCCACAATTTCAACTTTCCAAGATGAAGACCCCAACAAACTAGGTCTAAAATAAGGAGATAAAAATCCAATAATCTAGTAACAATCAAAATTAATTCATAAATTTCCACAAATCCAATATATAACAAATAAAAACTAGTCTAAAAATTTAAAAATCCAAACATTAAATAATCTTGCAAAATACATTAAAATAGAAAATGATGAGATGAACATTTCTTTTAGAGAAATCCAATTTATTTGAATATAATATGGGAAATAACATTGTTTACTTTACTAATAGGAGTAACTAACAAAAATATTCAAATATATACCAGTTCAGCTCTATTAACCCAAACATTGCAAAATTTTGGTTTTATGTTTATTGAGGAATCCATGTGGGTGTGGGTGTCAAATAATTAGTAGTGAAAAACTAAATTATACTCAAAACAATATTAATACATAAACTGTATGTATGAACATGTCTATCAATTTAAAAACATATATATTTAAGATGTTTTAAAAAATTATTTTAAAAACATGGTAGGAAGTCAGTAGTAAGGGAATTTATAAATCAATAGTAGTTAAAATCATAAACTACCTATAGTAATAGGTTCCATAACACAAATATAAAATTTAATAATAAGAGTAATGTATGATATTACAATCAATTCAATACAATTTTCTAGGCCATCACAATAAATATAAATGTCCCACACATGTGTATATAGTCACTATATCATATGTGTAGAATAGTGAATAGAAGTTTTTGTCCTAACAACCCATCCCGATAGTGAATCATAAGTCCAAACTTGTTAGGGAAATTATAAAACACATCATAGGGAATAATGAAACAATTAAAAGTAGTTGGATAAATATTGTGACTCATCCTAGTTATAACATGTAAGGGTATTAAAATCCAATCCCACACCATCATGCCATATGGAACTTCTTAATAGACCTACTCATGTAGTCAATCAATGAAAAAATATGATATGAAGGTAATAAATTCACTAATGATATAGATACTATTTTTATAAAAAATAAATACTAACATTTAATTGAAAATATCCAAATATAAAGTGCACACAATAATATTGGTCCAATAACCCAAAAATAATTACATCCAATATCATATTTTCATATAGGAAATTAATATACTCATTTAGACATAATAATGATAACCACACATTTTTTACCAAACAATATAATTACAATAGTGTGGAGAAAACTATTAAAAGTAATAGGAATGAAAAAAATTTCATTCCATAATATCAAAAACAAAATGAATGTAGTCAAATAGTGTAAGAGACATTATATGGGTGACATTACTGTTTGATAAACATGACCCCATGAAATTTTTTTGAGGTACAAATTAATATGCTCTATATTTAAATATATTAATTTCTAGTAACATTACACAAACCTATCATGGTTATAGTATAATATCAGAATTTTGAAATACAATGGAGTAAAAGATTAAGTAGTAGCCTAGAAATTTTTTTATATGTTTATAAAGAGTTATTTAATACATTTTTGTGGGTGAAATAAAACTTTATCACATACTTTTCCAATTATATATATATAGATATTTTCAAATATGACAAGGGATACCTATGTTTTTTAATTACCACTAATTCAAAAAAGGATGGGAGGATGACATGAAAGAAAAATATTTTAAATAAAATATACAAGAAGAAAGACAAATAATGACAGGATGCAAAATCAGATACCATTTTTTACAATATCACTTATATTAAAAATTCTCATAATATTATTAAAAATATATAAAAAATTTGAAGTGTTCAACTGTATTGTGTAGTAAAACATTCAAGCAATATTATTTACAAGATTAATCTCTATTTCTCAAATCATAAACTGAATTACATTGTCATAAATGAAGAATACTCATATTAATGGGGGATTTCAATTGTAACTGTTATATATTAGTTTTTTTGAAATAATTGATTTTAATAAAAAAAATATAGATGCGAATCATGAAAAATTACAATAGTTATTAATTAACAAAAAAAGAATGTTTACACCAAAGTGGGAATCTATATATGAAAACAAATCCTTGAACTGTTTAGCTTCAAAAAAACATATTGATTTCCATTTCATCCCATTATTAACATCGGAGAATCTATCAAACCCATGAGAAAACTAGTTAAATAGACACGACCTTTACAAGGTCCACCAAACTCACATATCAAGGGATACTAAATAGAAATGGACAAGGTTTTAAATTGATTAATAACTATAAATTGGTTTCATAATGGCTAATATATAAGATAATGTGAAGTAGATTCCATGATATTTTTCGAAAACAACCCATGTAATTCCATTAATAATTTTTATTTAATTATCATTGAAAACCATTTATTTATTTCATCAATATATATAATCCTCAATATTAATTTTGAGAAGAAAATTGTTGGTATATTGTTGGAATAACCAAAAAATCACTCTGTGATTCAAGACCACATACTAATATCATAGAATTTTGGAATAACTTTTCAAACATAAATAATAAAATATTAGCACCATTATTCAACTAAATATCATTCTATAAAAATTTAAATAAATAAATTTTGTAATGAAATCATTCAAATATAATTCTAAACTAAAACCAAGATAAAATATATGTAGAATATCACAGTAATCATTCAAACCACAATTTTTTAAAAAGATAAAATTATAATAAATCAAGGAATCCCTAAATTATATATCAAAATAAATAAATCTACAATTTTTTGTGTAATATTGTTTTAGAAAATAAGTGCTAAGGGAAATTTAATTCCACCAATGTGGTCATATATAACCCCAATAAGAAATAATTTTTCTGTTTGGAGGGATTTCACTATGATTTTGTGGAACAAAAAAATTAGAGAATTTATTTTGAGTAATGATTAATTGAAAAATAGAAGAAGGGATGGAATTGTAGTGTTAGAGATTTATATGTATCACCCTATACGAACAATTGGGTACCGTCTAGATGGTTATAGTAACTCTTATGTTCATCCCATTGTTCAAGATGATTCTGATTGGTAGTGATGGTCTATATTATTTAGTGGGGATACTATACCCTTAGTATTATGTTATAGATATAAAATAAATAACAAAATAACACAATAAATTGCTAGTGTACACATGTGAGAACTAATGAAATTAATATATGTCATATAATAAATTTATTTCCAAAAGTGGTATTCTTCTTACAATGTATATGTAAAAAATAATCATATAAACCAAAAAGTAAACACTAATGGGGGTTGTTAGGGACTATCCCCACCTTTTATAGATTTGTGATCCAGTACTCCACCATACAATATAATTCCTTTATAAATCACCAGATATACATTCATGTAGACTAAAAGTGCACATAAATTCATGGGTTATGTGCGAGTACAAGAAAAATAGGAAACCAACAATTCATCCTCAACTGACTGTGATTATATATAAAATGATCATTCCATTATTAAAAAAATTTATAAAAAGAATAAACATGTAATACAAAAAATAGAATTTTTGCACTAACAATGCACCCATAACCCCCAGTCATACATTCTTTAGGTCCAATACAAAATGATAATATAAGTGTCTAATGTATTCAAGGAATATCTCTGAGGCTAATTAAAATTTTTTCTTGAGTTTTTGTGATTGTGCATTATGAAAAACATAATGAATATTAGAATACATTATAACCACCCTACTTTTTATTACACAACTAACTATATTTATTATGTAAAATTCTCTTTTTATAATATAGATGATTGAGAGGTATAGTGTCTTTGAGGCTTATGAACATTGAAATACAACATTGAATATTAAGGACACAACATTATTATTGAAAACATCATTTACATGGGAACTATATTACCTCATACTTTGCATTTCAGGGGATAACATGGGGACATACATTAGAAATGAGTGAGTTATAATGACCAATATGGGAATGAAAAACGCCTAACATGAAGAATACAATACATGTTAGGAAATAAAAATATAAATGGATCAAAAAAAAAATATGAACATAAAGGCACGATATTGAATGATTATCATAACATTGAAATGTGGCAACAACACTTAACATGGAATAAGCATGAGCTAAGGCTCATTGCACATGGAGCATAAGTAAACCCACATTGGACTAGAATTACCCGGAGTAAATCCTCATTTCACTTAAATTATCATGAGTAAATATTCATTGAACGTGACATATCATGATTCTTATCTTTACCCAAAGCATTGTAGTGATATTAAGGCACACCCTTCTAAATCATTTCATTTCATGCATAAGTGTGCAATATAGATAGTAAAACATGGATTTATTAAACATCATCATTTATTTCACGA
Organism: Viscum album; assembly: GCA_963277665.1. Lineage (NCBI taxonomy): Eukaryota > Viridiplantae > Streptophyta > Magnoliopsida > Santalales > Viscaceae > Viscum > Viscum album. The sequence continues at coordinate 2,096,240,318 of OY728152.1, forward strand.
CTAAGGAAATGTGGAATTCATACATGAAACTCTATGATAAATAAGTAAATTTTCATACAGGTGAATACACTTGATGTAGAAATGGGCATGGTATTCACTACATAATGACTTTGGATTGGAAAAATGCAAGGAAATTTTGGCAGCAAAACGATATGACATAAGAATTAATTAAAATGGTTGATGGGAGAAAAGGGGGTGTCTCATCATATTTACATGAAAGGTAATGTAAGGGGGTCATATGGATACATATCCCAATATAAGTAATGTTATTTGGATCCTAATAAAAAATAATTTCTTGAATGTAAATGAGGAGTGGGAAAATAGATACAGAATTTACGCATGGTAACATGTGGACATGGGAGCCATTAATGAGTGATAATGGGGGTCTCTCATATTTCAAACTAAAAAGAGGTACGTATGGTTGAGGTTTGAAATAATACCCCGAAATTCAAAATTGAACAAAAAAGGGCATAACAATAAGGATAAACTTGGATAAAATGAGAATGGAAGAGATCTCTAACATGGATGTGTGATCCTAATGGCTTGAGAGAGGCTTTAGAAAGGATTCTTGGGAGCATGGCACACCTTGGAATGATTCTAGAGAGAGTATGGTATAGGTTGGATGAACTCCAAAGGCATTGAGAGAAGAGGAAGTGGGATCATGGGTGGGTTTATATTGGAAAGGAGATGGAATTCATTATTATTTAGTTTTGGGACACTAGACATTACACAAATAAAAACAATAAACCACCCCATGGTTTTGGCCAATGGTTTTCTCCAATGTGGAGTAAAAAATTATATTTTATATGCACAGTGACCAAATATCATAAAATAATAGGGTTTCTAATGTGGAGGTGAGTCATCTATCAAGGAAATCAATTTAGAAAGATAAATAGTTTTATAAGTCTTGGAGGGTCCACTAAAGCATTGTAAAATTAGTCAAAAAAACCTAAAATGACATTATTTTTAAGGAAAAACATACAATGGAAGAAAATAGTGTTATATTTTTTAATTACATCACTATTGGGACATTATGATTTCATAAAACACATTATATAATTAAAAGTGATTTAATTTTTACCCAAAAAATTTGTTGTCTCAGAAAATTATGAAAAAATCATCATTTGATAATTTCAGCATCATGATTTATAAAATAATATTAATTTTATCGTAAAATTATTATAAATATGTGAATTTTTACTTTTTAAAAAACACTCAGATTTATAAAAAAACATGAGTTTTGACAAAACCAGCCTTCAAACATTAATAAAAATTACAATTTCTTTCATAAAAATATACAAAAATTTATATTTAATAAAATTTACTTTAAAAATAATAATATTATTATTTTATTAAAATATTATTTAATTAAAAAATCCATTAATTGAAAAAAAAATATTTCATAGTTGAATATTAACAAAAAATTCAATTTTTGCTTAAAAAACTATTTACAATGTAACAATAATAAAATAAATGTACATTATATATAAAAAATAGTGTACATAATCATAGTTCTAGGGTCTTGTTACATAACCCATTAAAACACACGTATAAGACCTCAGGGTAAGGTGTGCTATGGTAAGAGACTCTTAGGGTGACTCAGATATCATCACTCAAGTGGTATTCTCTATCGACTTCCACTTCAGTCATAAATGGTTCCAATCGAGATTAATGTGTTTAGAATTAGTTTGGTCTTGGTCAAGAGCGAAGCCCATTGATTCCACCTCCTTTCTGAGCTCTGACAAATTATCTTTTTATGGGGAAAGCCTACTAGATGAGTCTATCGCTTCCTTTGATTAAATTGGACTTGTTGAATCCCTATACTAATAATAATCGTTTGATAACGGATAAATTTCTATATTATTAATAGTCATAATTTTTAATGGTAATTTAAAAATAAAAAATCATAAAACCAAAGAAGTGCATATTTTATATAACCATTTCACATTATAATACTTTTAATTAGATCAAGACGAATTTTTCATTGATAGAAGTATGGGTAGTTATAATCTTCCCCCCTTAACAAATTTCTCCCTCAAAATTTCCTTTTCCCACATTAAAACACTTTTAGGTAACTATGCTTCATCAGATCCTCTGATTCCCATTCTGTTTCTTCAAACATGTGGTTTTTTCACAACACCTTAACGAGGTGATTTGTTTTATTTCAGTGAAAATTTTCTCTATGACCAAATATCTTCAATAGTTTCTCCATGTAGGAAAGATCATAATCATACTGTACTAATTCTAAATAGAGAATATGTGAAGGTTCAGGTATGTACTTCCTTAATAGAAATACATAAAATACCTAATGCACGTTGGCCATGGTAGGTGGGAGTTCTAGTCGATATTCCATAGCCCCGGCACAATCAAGAATCTCGAAGTGGTTGATGTACATAGGACATAACATCCCTTTATTTCTAAACATCACGACCTTATTGGGAAAATATATGCATTGAAGTAACATTTATTCAACTTTGAACTCATAGTCTCGATGATAGTTATCTGCATAACCTTTCTTCCATCTTTGGGCTGCCTTGATATACTGTTGAATGGTTTTCATGTTCTCCTCAATTTCATTGACCATTTAAGGTGCTGGAAGCTTAATCTCACCAACATCACCCCAACATGTTGGTGTTTATCCCCTTTTCTCATAAAAGTCTCCATATGGTTCCATTCATATGCTTTAGTGGAAACTGTTATTCTAGGAGAATTCAACCAGTGGAAGATGTTGGTCCCATCCTCCTTTGAAGTCCATAGAACATGATCATAACATATCGTCAAGTTTCTAAAAACATCACTCAAATTGGCAATTATTTTGAGGATGATAGTCTATATTGATGTTCAGTTTAGTGCTTAGAGAATATTGGAGACTTTTCCAAAACAATGAGATGAATCTTGAATCATGATCGGATACAGAAGACAGTGGTACTCCAAGCCCCCTTAAAACATTATTATGAAAATATATGCAATTTGATCCAATAAAAAGTCATCTTGAATCATGATAAATAGAGTTTTCTTCATTACACGATCCACAATGAACCATATACCTTTGTTTCCTATAGATGTCTTTGGATGTCCATGGAAAAAGTCCATGGTAATGTCTTCTCACTTCAATTTTGGTATTGGCAGTGGATGCATCATCCCCTTAGACTTTTTCCTCTCATACTTTACATACTGAAGTACTAGTAACTTTGATGGATATTCAGCAATCTACCTTTTCATATTGTCCCACCAAATGTTTTCTAAGATATCATGACACATCTTTGTGCTCCCTGGGTGAATAGAGAAGGTTGAGCTATATGCTCCATTAAAAACATCATTCTTTATATTTGGATCAAATGGTACACATAATGGTGACACAAATCTCACAATTCCATCCTTGTCAACAACGATCATTTAGGATTTCCCATATCTGATAGCTTCCACCCTTTTCAGAATTTTAATATCCTTTACATAAGCATCATTTAATTTTTTCATGAGGGACGGTTGATCAATCATTTGATAATAGATTTCAACCCTTAATTATTCCCATGTACATCCTCTGCAAATCCAAGAACATGGGATCCCTTTCAATTCAAATCATTGATAAAGATTCCAGATCCTTTCTACTTAGATTATCTTCCACCTTGTTTGCCTTACCGGGATAGTAGTGGATTGAACAGTCATAATACTTAATAAATTCTATCAGTCTTCATTGTAACTTATTAAGCTATATTTGTGTTAATATATATTTTTGGCTCTTGTGATTAGAATATATCTCACACTTTTCCCCATAAAGATTATATCACCATAACTATAAACGTGAAGATCACAACCACCAACTCCAGATTATTCATGGGATAGTTTTTCTAATTAATTTTATACTTCCTTGAGTCATAGGCTATCACTTTTTTATTATGCATCTACAAAAAACCATGGCCCTTATTCAAGGCATCACTAAATACAAAAAAATGTTCTCCAATCCAGGGTAATGTGAGAATATGCACACTGACAAACCTCTTTTTCAACTCCTTGATCTCTCTTCACATTCATCATTCCAAGAAAACTTTACTCCTTTTTCGGGTTATCTTGGTATGAGGGTTAGAGAATCATGAGATTTTTCTCACAAATCAACGATTATATCCAGTAAACGCCAAGAATCTATAGATATCATTTACCAGTGTTGGCCTTAGCCATCCCTCAATTTTAGTTTCCTTGGAGGGATCCACAGATATCACATTTATTGTGATGATACAACCCAATTATTAGACCTCCTTCAATCAGAACACTCACTTGTTGTACTTTTCATTGATATTATCCTTCCAAAATGTCTCTTGAATAGTTCATAGATTCTCTTAATGATCCTCCTTGGTTTTGGAGTATATTAGAATATCATCTATAATGACTACCACAAATATGTCAAGGTAATCTATAAGGACTCTATTCATCATGTAAATAAAGATTGCTGGAGAATTAGTGAGTTTTAAAGGCCTTATATTGCATTCATAGTGACTGTATCTTGTATGAAAGGCATTCTTGGGGATATATACATTATTCACCCTTACATGATAATGTCACAACCGTAAATCCAAATTAGTGAGATATTGTGCTCCACGTAGCTGATTGAACAAGTCATCAATTCATGGAAGAGGATACTTTTTCTTTGTCATGATTTTTTATGCTCACGATAATCGATGAAAACCCCCATTGGTGCATCCTTATTCTTGAATAAGTTTACTGGTACACCCCATGGTGAAGCACTTGGGCATATAAACACATTATCCATATTCTCTTGTAGTTGTTTATTCAGATCTTCAAGCACCACAAAAGCCATTCTATATGGAGTTTTGGATATTGGAAATGCCCCAGGTATAAGATCAATTGATAATTCAACATCTCTTCTAGGAGGAAGCCCAGACAATTTCTCAGGATACACTTCAGTGAATTCCTTCTCAATAGTCATGTCTTCAAGGATGGTTTCCTCTATAGACTTAATCATCTAAGACAGATATTCATGCTCATATGGAATTAATATCCATGCTTGAGATGATGGAGATAAAGAAGTATCATTTTCCTCCTTTCAATTGTACCGAAATGGGGGTCGATTCTCTACATGGAGAGTTATTTCCCTCGAAAAGAAATTTTTGTGGGATCTATATAGTGAAATCCAATACATTCCAAGAATGGATTATTATTCAACCACATGGAGTATTATGAGGTTCTTCGGGAAGTTCAATCCACCGATAATGATTCTGGAGGAGTTAAAATCATGGAATGCAATGATAAAAATTTCTTCTATACTAAGTTACATCATCCCATCCATGATTTGTGGTGGTGTTTGGATTATTACACTAAACATTTATGATATAAAATAATTCATACAGCCAAAATCAAAAATGAATTTCTCTATACTTGAATTAATAACTAGAATACCTATCACCACTTCGTTTTTGGGGTTCACTTCGGCAGTAGTGATTGAAAAATCTTGTCTTTTCTACCTTGGAGGTTGTTGGTCACCTTCGAAAACTCTTCGATTAGAGAAACAATTTGCAAGTTGCTCTGGTTCTTTGTAGTTGATTCAATGAACAAAGTGTTGAAATTATAATGTATTATTCCTATCCTTTATCATAGCTATGGGGTTTTGCGCGTCGGCAGTTAATGGCTAGGTGCCCTTCTCTTCCACAACTAATGCATTTCCTCTTCCCCTTTAGGGAATTTCTAGGGTGCTTCTTTCTACACCTTTGGCAAGTGGGGAGCTATATTTTCTTAGAACAATTGGATTTATCCATCATACATCCAGAATTTAATTCCACCTTACTCTTTATATCGCCATGATACACCTAATATTCTTTGATCTCTATTTTGACCTTGAGGGAACTTCAGACAATTTTTTTATAGATATCTTAGTCACAGTTCGCAAGGGCATTTCATAGACTAGGTTTCAGCACACCAAAGGAGTGTCCAACCTTGAATTCAGGGGTAATGACAAAGACATAGTTGTATCGTTCAACCCTTGTAACATTTTCCCCATATTCTCTGATAGATTAGTCCTATTTTCTCTTGATGGAATGGATGGCCCTTTCCATCTTAATCTAGAGGGTTCGCGGAAAATATTTATTGAAAAAAATATTCTGGAAATCCTTCCATTCCAACGCCTCGATATAATCCCCAAGCTTTGTATTTTTTATCATTTTCAACCATTGATCAGCTTCACCATCTATTTGATAAGCATCCAAAAGTACCTTCCCTTGTTCAGAACATTCATGGATGGATAAGATCATTTCAATGGGGTTGATCCATTATTCGGCAATAGAGGGATCAAATGATCCATTAAAAGTAGGAGGCCTTTATTTCATGAATCTCTCAATAGCGACTTGTTATTTGGAGTTGGGGGGGGGGGTTGGATGTTTTTCATAACCCATTTTTCAATTCAGAGTAATTTTTAATTGAGAGAGTATCAAGAAAAAGTTCGTAAATCCTGCTCCCATCAGATTGGGCGTCTCATTAGATCAATCATCACATTGATCCTCACATCAGTAGTTAGCCAGAGTCCTCCTATTACAGTCCATTGGCTGGAATAATAGGAAAGTTAGAGGTAACACACAAAGGGTAATCAATGGAAAAAATGGATGACTTATAAATAACTTTTATTTTCTTTATCATATGAATTTATAGGCTTCTATATATATTATCCATGATCTACAATATATCATATATTCTTAGGGTCATTTTTATTACCTTAATAATGATTGATACTAAGAAAGATAATTTACCAGAAAATATACCCTTAGAGTGTCATAACTACGACTACACTGAGTCCCACTATCATATACTAGTATACCCCAGTTTAAACTCAAAACTCTTTATCAGATTTTTCAATCCTAGTTACATCTGTGGCAGAGCTTCCTCTATCTGCTTGTATCAAGACATGGATGTATTTCCATGATAAAACACTTACTCAATACTCACAAAAACTTAGATATGTTTTTACTATATAGTGTCATATACCTATGCCTTCACTATGGTTTTATAATCCTAATCCTAACAAATCCTATTCTCTGATACCTACTATAACAACCTTGATTTCTATTAAACACACAATCGTAATTTATTACATAGAATTAACTTTATATAACATAAAATAATAAGATTCCTAGTGCCTTTTGATCGTAGGAACATTACATTACAACATGGAACATAAAACACAGAAATTTGTTTTTAAAAAATTCATTTATATGAACACTAAATTCCCTTGAACTTAGCATTACATGGGATAACTTGAGGACATGCATAAGAAAAGCGTGAGCTATAATGCCCAATAAGGGAGTAAAAAAGGTATAACATGAAGAATAAAACACATGTTAGGATATAATAATATCAATCAGTCATAAGAGAAAATGAACATAATGGAATCATATAGCATGATTATCATAACATAAAAATGTGGCAACAACACTTAACATGGAATTTTCATGAGCCAAGGCTCATTGCACATGGATCATGAGTGAAAACTCATTGTACTAGAATTAGATTGAGTAAATCCTCATTTAAAATTAATTATCATGATTAAATAATCATTTCACTTCACTTATCATGATAATAAATCTTTACCTAGTATATTGAAGTGCTATCAGGGCACACCCTTATTAAAAATTTCATTTAATGCATAAGTGTTCCACATGGATCATAAAACTTGAATTCATTAACCATCATCATTAATTCAGTGATAAAGGAAATGTGGAATTATTACATGAAACAATATGAGAAATAAGTAAATTTGAATAATGTTCAATACAATTGATAGAGAAATGGGAATGGTATTCACTACACAATGACATTGGCATGAAAAAACACGGTGAAATTTGGGCAACATAATGACGTGGCATAGAAATTCATAAAAATTGTTGATGAGAGAGAAAGGGGTGTCTCATAATATTTAAATGAAATTCACATTAAGGGGGTAATATAGATACATTTACCATCATAATTAATGGAATTTGGATTCATAATAAAAAATTATTTCTTGAATGTAAATGAGGACAGAGAAATTCCTTACGGAACTTCATCATGGTAATGTGTGTACATTAGAAGAATCAATGAGAGTGAAAGGGGGTATCATGTCATTCAAACATAAATAGGGCACTTTGGGGGTGGTGATAAATCATATCGCAAAATTTAAAATTTAAAATAAAAGTGCATACCCATATTAAGAAATATGGATAAAATTTGAAAGGAATGAATCCCTTACATGGAAGTGTGATCCCAAAGACTTGGGAGAGGATTGAGAGAGGCTTCATGGGATCTTGTGGCACCTTGGGAGGATTTAGAGAGAGGAGGTCAGAGGTTGGACGAACTCCAAAGGCTTTGAGTGTATAGGAAGTGGGAGCATGGGTGGATTTATATAGGAGGGAGATGGAATTATTTATTATTTATGTTCGTGACACCACACATTAAGCTAATCCAAATGAAAAACTATCCCATGGTTTTTCACATGGTATTAGCCAAAGGTGAGTGAAAAACAATATATTATAAGGCCAATGGCATCAATTCTTTAAATAATAGGGTTTCTTATATGGATGTCATTCATAATCTCATGGAAATCAATTTAAAAAGATTATTAGTTTTATAAGTCTTGGAGGGTCCACTAATGTTTTGTAAAATATATGAAATAAACCTAAAATAAAATTATTTTAATGGTAAAAAATATAATGGATGAAAATATTAGTTATATTATTTTTTTACATCACTATTGGGTCATAATTATGTTATAAAACAAATTATATAATTAAATGATATTTATTTTTTACCCAAAAATTTGACAATCTTATAAAATTATGAAAAGTTCACTATTGAATAATTTCGACGTCCTAATTCAAAAATAATATTCAGTTTATCTAAATAGTTTTATAAATATATGAATTTTAACTTCTAATATAAAAAACAACAGTAATCGAAATATCATGAGTTTTCACAAAAATAGCTTTCAACCCTTAATAAAAATTAAAATTGCATACATAATATTATACGATCATTTATATTTAATAAAAATAAATTTGATTATAATAATAATATTTTATTAAAATATTATTTAATTCAAAAATCCATTAATACTTCAAAATAGATTTCTTAGTTGAATATTAACTAAAAAAATAACATTTTTTTAAAATAACTATTTACAATATAACAATAATAAAATTAATGCACATTGTCTATAAAGAAATTATGTACATAAAGATTGTTCTAGGTTCTTGTTACACAACCCCTTAAAAACCCTGCTTAAGACCTTAGGGTAAGGTGCGCAATGGTGATAGACTCGTAGGGTGGTTGAGATATATCCTTTAAGTGGTAATCTCTATCAACATCCACATCCCTCATAGGTTGTTCCACTAGAACTTAATGTATTCATTATTAGCTTAGGCTTGTTCATGAGAAAAGAATAATGACACCAACTCCTTTCTGAGATCCAAACAATGGGATTTGCACTGGAGATGTCTACTGGATGAGGCCAGCTCTACCATATTCTAAGTAAATTGGATTTGTTAAGACATGTAATTATACTAGTCATTTGATCAATGTTTAACAAAAATATTATAAACAGTCACAATTCTTAATGTTATTTTAAAAAATATCATAAAACCAAATAATTTCATATTTTATATAACCATCCCACATAATATTACATTTAATTTGATCAATAGAAGTTTTTCATTGATAGAATTTTATTTCGTTAAAGAGATTATAAAAAACCACATGAAATTGAGATCCACTCAACATTTACTTTAAAATCATGTAACAGAACCCTTGTTTTCCATGAGGTATTGAGTGGGTCACATGACATCTATGAGGAATCATTTTATTTTTACCCATTGCATAAGAACCTCATCACAAGTCATGAACACTACCAATTTAAGGGATTAGTAGGTCATGATTTCCCACCTACCTTGACCGTAAAGATAAACACCAAATATGCACACAAATCATGATTGGATACATTATAAATCATGGAAAAACAATTTAATTAAATTAAAACATAAAATACTTTGGATTAACCATAAACACGAATAATAGGATATTAATTACTCATGCATACATTGTAACATAATGTTCTTCGGGCTTCACATACACTCATATGAAATCATAATCTAGAACAATCATCAAATATGTGTAGAAAAAATTATATTAGTGAATCATGTGTATCAATAGCCCAAGAATTTGAGGAACATCTGACTGCAATGTTTACAATGTTAATGCAAAATATAAAACAGCCTTTTTGGGACAAAATTATTTTTGTAGACCTCATTAGTCTAGAACACATGATCTTAATTCATATTTTCATATATATTAAAACATAATTGGTTGTTTTTCATCGAGGGTTCCTACAACCAAAATATTCTATTTTATTTAAAAAATAAATAAGATATAACATGATATAATAAATTTTTTTCATTGATAATTCAAAATATTATTTTATTCCAACTCGGGTGATATAAATTTTCAGTTGATGAATAATTTTCAATTCATAATTTCATATAAATTATTCATTTATAATTATCTTGTAATAATTTCCCATAATTTATTATTTTATAATTTTATTTTCATAGTTTATTAGAAACTATCATTTATTAATTATCTCCTAAAAATATATTATAAAATAATAATTAATAATTATACATTGATAACTTCTTTTATATTATCCTTTCATAATTATATTTTTATGATTTCCTATAAATTATCATTTTGTATTTATAATCTGATAATTACTCATATATTATAGTTTTATAATAATAAATTAATTATTTATTATAAATTATCATTTTATAATTATGTTTGGACATTTCATTACTATTGTTCCGATAATTTTAGTAAATATCCCCAGATAGTAGTTATAATAATTATCCATTGATAAATAAATTTCTATTGTTTGAAATTCTATTAATTTTTTTCACAAATGATAAGGCTAAAAGTAAAAATATTGTGATTTGAAAATAATATATAAAATAAAAAACCGTTTTATCCATATATGTGCATCAAAAATGTAAAAATGAAGGGGATTCCACACATAGATTAGAAAGATTAAAATTTGAATCGATTGTTTATGCATCATAGATCATGTGAAAGGGGTCTCTAGAGTCTCCTAGAGCCTATAAATCCCAAAACTGTAAGAAAACAAGTAATTCAACTATTTATAAGTGAAAAAAATATTTTTCGTAGATTACATTACAAAAATATAAAACACCAATTTAAATTGGGGTTCAACTATATATTTATTGAAAAAGTTTTCAAATTCTCCCATTATGGTGTTTCTGAAATATTTTTTGTAATATGAGTTGATTACGAAGGTTTCAGACTAATTCCATTAAAAAAATGCAGTAATAAATGCATGGAACATGAATAAAATAAGAACAAGAAATAAATTAGTGGATAATATATAAAAATATGTTAAAAAATTACTCTTATGTGACATTAATTGAAACACCCAATGAAATTTGTGGAATTATCCTATCTAGGGTTAAACCCACATTACAGATCTTATGGAGCACTCATATTTTCCATATTAAACACCATTGAGTGGATATCAAATTCTTTCAAAATATATTAGATGCACATGATATTATAAATTTAATATTACTATTTTATTATCAATGTGCCACTAAGGGCCCCTGAATGTCATTCTTACATATCATATGAATACAAATAAATTCCATAATATAATTATATCTATTAAAAAGTATTTATACTTATTAAATGTGGTTAAACTAGTTGTTAATTTATTTTTATATAAAATTTACCTATTTAAATAAAAATACTAATAAATTATTAACAAAAATGATTTTTACTATAATGAATATTTTATTATTTACATCATTCTATGTCATTGAGATGAGGTGGTTCCATTTGAATCACCTTAAATCCATGAAAAAATATAGGCGGTTGATGAAATTAAATTGAGGATGTGGAGATACATAATTTAGTATCTAGGAGAACAATGGGTATTTTGAGTGATGAGAAAAAAATTTAAATAAGTGATGTAAAATAAGTAGTTTTTTATATATTTTTTATTTTTTAGGAAACATATGTATGGTGGAATGGAGATTTCTAGTTCATCACACATTACTTTTCGTGGATCTCCTATGGCTATATATTCATTTTTTTACAAGGACATAAAATATAATCCAATCTATGTTTGGATGGTTTTATGAGGAATAAACCAACTTTTTATTCCTTTATCCAAAATCATGTAATCATATCCAAAAATTCTAAAGTATAATATTCACATAGTAATTTCCACAATTATAACTGTAAAACCATCAACCATTGCATCATACTTATTTAATGATAATTATTTATGTAATTATATTATAAAACATATAGAACACCCTCACAAGACCTCAAAATTTTATATTTGGGACACTATTTATTATAATGGAATTTTTATAATTGAAGGAATGAGTTATCATGGTATAAAATATTGAAAAATTATTTTTTTTATTACAATTGTAAAAGTAATTATATATTTATATTTTTGATACGTTTAATAAAAAATATTTTATTCACTATTTAAAATACAAAATCCTAAATGAAATATTTTAATTATTTTTCTAATATAAATAATCAAATATCAATTTGATAATAAAATAATATTGATAGTTTAAAAATAATTTATATGTATTGAAATTGGTTTATTAATTTTAAATACATTAATTTATGAAATTTCATTATTTTAAGTCCAGAAAATTTTTAAAAAATCTAACATTTATAAAAAACATGACTTTTGACAGAACCAGCATTCAATCATTAATAAAAATCACAATTTTCATTATAAAATTATATGATCAAATATGTTGAATAAAATATAATTTAATCATAATATTATAATTACTTTATTAAAATATTATTTAATTCAAAAATCCATTAATTGATCTAAATATATTTCATAGTTGAATATTAACTAAAAAAATTCTATTTGTCCATAAAAAACTATTTAAAATGTAACAATAATAAAATAAATGAACGTTATATATAAAAAAATAGAGTATATAATCATAGTTCTAGGGTCTTGTTACCAACCCATTAAAACAGACGTATAAGACCTCGGGGTAAGGTGTGCGATGGTGAGAGACTCTTACAGTGGCTCGAATATCATCGCTCGAGTTCTAATCTCTATCTACTTCCTCTTCAGTCATAGGTGGTTCCACTCGAGATTAATGTGTTTAAAATCAGTTTGGTCTTGGTCAAGAGCAAAGCCCAATGATTCCACCTCCTTTCTGAGCTCCGACAAATGAGCTTTGTATGGGGAAAGTCTACTAGATGAGTCAATCGCTTCCTTCGAGTAAATAAGTATTGTTAAAGCCCAATAAAAAAAGTAATAATTTGATAATGGTTAAATGTCTATATTATTAATAGTAATAATTTTTAATGGTATTTTAAAAATAAAATATCATAAAACCAAAAAAGTGCATATTTTATATAACCCTTTCACATAATAAGACTTTTAATTGTATCAAGATGAATTTTTCATTGATAGAAGTATGAGTCATTATAATCTTCACCCTTAACATATTTCTCCCTCAAAATGTTTTCCCCACACTAAAACACATGTAGGTAACTATGATTCATCACATCCTATGATTCCCACGTTGTTTCATCAAACATGTTGTTTTGCCACAACACCTTAACGAGGGGCATTGTTTTATATCATAAATACTTTTCTCTATGATAAAAGATCTTCAATAGTTTCTCCTTGTAGGAAATATCATACCATTACTGTACTAATTTTTAATAGAGAAAATGTGAAGGGTCTGGTATGTACTTCTTTAAGAGGGATACATAAAAGACATAATGCACTTTGGCCCTCATAGGTGGAAGTTCTAGTCGATTGGCCACAACCCCAACATGATAGAGAATCTTGAAGTGGATGATGTACATTGGACATAACATCCCTTTCTTTAAAAACCTAATGACGTTATTACACAAATATATGCATATAAATAACATTTCATCAACTATGTACTCAAGGTCTTGTAGATAGTTATCTGCATAAATTTTCTGCCATCTTTGGGCTGCCTTGATATAAAACTGAATAGATTTCACCTTATCCACTATTTCATTGACCATTTAAGGTCCTAGAAGCTTAATCTCACCAACATCATCCCAACATGTCGGTGTTCAACCCCTTTTCTCATAAAGTGCTTCATATGGTTCCATTCATATGCCTTAGTGGAAACAGTTATTCTAGGAGAATTCAACCAGTGGAAGATGTTGGTCCCATCCACTTTTTAAGTCCATAGAAAATGATCATAACATATCATAATGTGTCTAAATTATTCTCTCTCATTGTCCATTATTTTTAGGATGATAGGCCATAATGATGTTCTGTTCAGTGCTTAGAAAATATTGGAGACTTTTCCTGAACATTGAGATGAATCTCACATAATGATTGGATACAAAAGATAGTGGTACTCAAAGCCCCCTTAAAACATTTTTATGTAAATATATGAAATTTTATCCAATTAAAATTCATCTTGAATCATGATAAATTGAGTTTTCTTCATTACATGATCCACAATGACCCATATACCTTTGTTTCCACTAGATGTCTTTGGATGTACAACGACAATGTCCATGGTAATGTCTTCCCACTTCCATTTTGGTATTGGTAGTGGTTGCATCATCCCCTTAGACTTTTTCCTCTCATCCTTCACATGTTGACATAGTAGTAACCTTGATGGATATTCAGCAATCTCTCTTTTCATATTGTCCCACCACATTTTTTCTCAGATATCATGATACATCATTGTGATCCCTGGGTAAATAGAGAAGGTTGAGCTATATGCTTCATTCAGAACATCACTCTTTATCTCTATATCAAATGGTACACATAATGGTGACACAAATCTCACAATTCTATCCTTGTCAACAAAAAACTTTTAGGATTTCCCATTTCTAATAGCATCGACCCTTTTAAGAATTTCCATATCCTTTACATAATAATCCTTTATATTTTCATGAGGGATGGTTGATCAATCATTTGATAATGGGTTTCCACCCTTAATAATTACCATTTCCATCCTCTAGAAATCCATGAACATTGGATCCATTTCAATTTGAATCATTGATAAAGATTCCAGATCCTTTCTACTTAGATTATCTTCCACCTTGTTTTCCTTACCCAGATAGTAGTGGATCGAGCAGTCACAATCCTGAATGAATTCAACCAGTCGTTATTGGAACTTATTAAGCTATATTTGTGTGAATATATATTTTAGGATCTTGTGATTGGTATATTTCTCACACTTTTCCCTCATAAAGATAATATCACCAGAATTATCAACTTGAAGATCACAACCGCCAACTCCAGATCAATCATTGGATAGTGTTGCTCATCGATTTTCTACTTCCTTGAGGCATAGGCTATCACATTATCATTATCCATCAACAAAAAACCAAGGACCTTCTTCAATGCATCACTAAATATAACAAAATGTTCTCCACTCTAGGGTAATGTGAGAATATGCACACTGATAAACCCTTTTTTCAACTCCTTGAATATCTCTTCAGATTCATCACTCCAAGAAAACTTTACTCCCATCCGGGTTATCTTGGTATGATGGTTAGAGAATCATGAGTTATTTCTCACTAATCGGAGATAATATCCAGATAACCCTAAGAATCTATAGATATCAGTTACCGATAATGGCCTAGACCATCCCACAATTTCAATTGCCTTAGAGGGATCCATAGATAACTCATTGCATGTGATGATATGACCCAATAATAAGACCTCCTTCAATCAGAACTCTCATTTTTTGTACATTTCATTGATATTCTCCTTCCAAAAGGTCTCTGGAATAGTTCATAGATTCTCTTAATGATCCTCCATGGTTTTAGAGTATATTAGAATATCATCTACAATGAGCCCCCAAAATATGTCAAGGTAATCTATAGGGACTCTATTATTCATGTAAATAAATATTGCTGGAGTATTAGTTATTTTCCAATCCCTTACTATGAATTCATAATGATCATATCTTGTACGAAAAACATTCTTTGGGATATCTTCATTCTTCACCCTTACATGACAATATCGCAACAAAAAATCCAAATAGGTGAGATATTTTTCTCCACACAGCTGATTGAACAAGTCATCAATTCATGGAATATGATACTTTTTCTTTATTGTTATTTTGTTAAGCTCATTATAATCGATGAAAAGCCCCATTGGTGCATCATTAATCATGACTAAGTGGACCGGTAAACCCCATGGTGAAGCACTTGGGCATATAAACAAATTATCCATATTCTCTTGTAGTTGTTTATTCAAGTCCTAATGTACCACAAAAGACATTCTATATGGAGTATTGGATATTGGAAATGCCCCAGGTATAAGGTCAATTGATAATTCAACATCTCTTCTATGAGGAAGACTAGAAAATTCCTCGGGAAACACTTCAATGAATTCCCTATCAATTATCATGCCTTAAAGGATGGTTTCCTCTATATACTCAATTATCTAAGACAGATATGCATGCTTGTAGGGTAGTAATATCAATTCTTGAGATGATGGAGCTAAAGAAGTATCATTTTCCTCCTTTCACTTGTACAGAAATGGGTGTCTATTCTCTACATGGAGAGTGATTTCCCTCTCATGGAAATTTGTTTGGGATCTATATAGGGAAATCCAATACATTCCAAGAATGGAAACTTATTCCACCAAATGGCGTATTATGAGGTTCTTCGGGATGTTTAATCCACCAATTATGATTCAGTAGGAGTTAAATTCATCGAATGCAATGATAACAATTTCTTCTGTACTCAGTGACATGTTCCCGTCCATGATTTGTGGTGGTGTTGGGATTATTATACTAAACATTTAGGATATAAAATAATTCATACATCCAAAATAAAAAATTAAGTTCTCTATTCATGAATGAATAACTAGAATAACTATCACCACTTTATTTTTGGGGTTTACTTCAGCAGTAGTGATGGAGAAATCTTGCCTTTGCTACCATGGAGGTTGTTGGTTGTCTCTAAAAACCCATAGATTAGAGAACTTATTTGAACGATGCTATGGTTATTTTAGTTGAAGCAATGAACAATGCATTGAAATTATAATGTAGTGTTCCTATCCTCTGTCATAGCTATGTTATTTTCATGTCGGCAGTTAACGGCTAGGTGCCCTTATCTTCCAAAACTAAAGCATTTCCTCTTCCACTTCAGGAAATTTTTTGGGTTCTTCTATCTACACCATTGGAATGTGGGGTGCTATATTTTCTTAGAACCGTTGGATTAATCCATCAGACATCCAGAATTGAATTCCACCTTATGCTTCATATCCCCATGATACACCTAATATTTTTTTATCTCTATTTTTACCTTGAGGTAACATCAGACAATTTCTTCATAGATATCTTAGTCAGTGTTCGCAAGGGCTTTTCATAGGCTAGGTTTTAGCCCACCAAATAAGTATCCAACCTTGAATTTTTGGGTAATGATAAAGACATAGGCATATCGTTTATCACTTGTGACATTTTCCCCATATGCTTCAATAGATTCGTCCTATTTTTTCATGATGGAAAGGAAGTACCTTTCAATCTTAATATAGAAGGTGCGTGGAAAATATTTATTGAAAAAAATATTCTAGAAATCCTTCCATTCCAATGCTTTGATCTAATCCACTATCTTTGTATTTTTTATCAATGTCCACCTTGGAATGGCTTCACCCTCCATACAATAAGCATCCAGATGTACCTTCTATTGTTTAGAACAATGATAGATGGTTAAGATCATTTCAATGGGGATGATCCGTTATTCAACGATAGGGGTATCAGATGATCCATTATAAGTTGGAGGCATTTATTTCATGAATCCCTCGATAGTGACTTGTTATTTGGGGGGGTGGATGTTTTTTTAACCCATTTTTCAATTCAAATATATAGTTAATTGAGAGAGTATAGGGACAAAGTTCGTAAATCCGGCTCCCATCGGATTGGGAATCACATTAAAACAATCATCACATTGATCTTCACGTCAGTTGATGGCCAGAGTCCTCCAATTACCGTCTATTTCCTGGAATAAAATGAAATTTAGATTTAACACACAAAGGGTAATCAAAGGACAAAAGGAATGACTTATCAATACCTTTTATTTCCTTATCATATGAATTTATAGGCTTCAATATATTTTATCCATGATCTACTTTCTATCTTTTATTCTTAGGGACTTTTCTATTACCTTAATAATGATTCATACTATGCTTGTAAATTTACCAATGAATATCCCCTCAGAGTTTTATAGCTATGACTGTATTAAGGCCAGCTATCAAGTACCAGTATACCCAAGTTTATGCTCAAAACTATTTATTGGATTTTTCACTCCTAGGTACATATGTGGCAGAGCTTCCTCTATCTACTTGTATCAAGACATGGATGTATTTACTTGATAAAACACTAACTCAATACTCACAAAAAATAGAAATGTTTTTACTATATAGAGTCTTATACCAAAGCCTTCAGTATGGTTTTATAATCCTAATCCCAAAAATAACTAAACCGATCCTCTGATACCAACTATAACAACCCTGATTTTTATTACACACGTAATCATAATATATTACATAGAATTAACATGTAACAACATAGAAGATAGAGATTCATAGTTCCATTTGGTCATAGGAACATTACATCACAACATATAACTTAAAACACACAAAACATTTTTTGGAAAATTCATTTATATGAACACTAAATTCCCTTTTACATTGCATTACATGGGATAACCTGAGGACATGCATAAGAAAAGGGTGAGCTATAAAGCCCAATAAGGGAGTAAAAAAGGTATAACATGAAGAATAAAACTGATGTTAGTCAATAATAATATCAATCAGTCATAAAAGAACATGAACCTAATGACATGACATAGCATGATTATCATAACATAGAAATGTGGCAACAACACTTAACATGGAATTTGCATGAACCAAGGCTCATTGCACATGGATCCTGTGTAAAACCTCATTTTACGATAATTAGAATGAGTAAATCCACATTGAACATTAATTATCATGAGTAAATCATCATTTCACATCACTTATCATGATATTAATCTTTTACCAGTACATTGGAGTGCTATCAGGGCACACCCTTCTTAAAAATTTAATTTAATGCATAATTGTGCCACATGGATCATAAAACATGAATTAATTAAACAAAATCATTAATTCAATGATAAAAGAAATTTTAAATTCATACATGGAACTATATAACAAATAAGAAAATTTGAATAAAGTAAAATACCCTTGATAGAGAAATGGGAATGGTATTCACTACACAATAACATTGGCATGAAAAAACGTGGTGCAATTTCGGCAACATAATAACTTGGAATAAGAATTCATAAAAATGTTTGTTGAGAGAGAAAGGGGTATCTCATAATATTTACATGAATCTATCATTAAGGGGGTCATACAGATACATTTACAAATATAAGTAATAGAATTTTGATTCATAATAAAAAATGATATCTTGAATGTAAATGAGGAGGGAGAAATTCCATATGGAATTTCATCATGGTAATGTGTGTACATTGGAGTTATTAATGAGAGAAAAAGGGGGTATCTTGTTATTCAAACATAAATAGGGATGTTTGGGGGTGGTGAAAAATCATAGCCCAAAATTTAAAATTGTAAATAAAATGGCATACCCATATTAAGAAACTTGTGTAAAATGAGAAAGGAAGGAATCCATTACATGGAAGTGTGATCCCACAGACTTGGGAGAGGCTTGAGTGAGGCTTCATGGGATCTTGGGGCACATAGGGAGGATTTAGAGAGAGGAGGTCAGAGGTTGGATGAACTCCAAAGGGTTTGAGTGTAGTGGAAGTGGGAGCATGGGTGGGTTTATATAGGAGAGGAGATGGAATTCTTTATTATTTTGTTCGGGACACCACACATTAAGCTAATCATAACGAAAAACTATACAATGGGTTTTCACATGGTTTTATGCAAAGGTGAGTGAAAAATAATATATTATAATTCCAATGGCATCAATTCATTAAATAATTGGGTTTCTTTTGTAGATGTGAGTCACATTCTCAAGGAAATCAATTTAAAAAGATAAATAGTTTTATAAATCTTGGAGTGTCCACTAATGTTTTTGAAAATAAATCAAATAAACCTAAATTAAATTTATATTAATGGTAAAAAATATAATGTCTGAAAATATTAATTATATTATTTTATTACATCACTACTGCATCATTATGATGTCATAGAAAAATATATAATTAAACGATATTTAATTTTTAACCAAAAATTTGACTATCTTATAAAATTAAGAAAAATTCACTATTGAATAATTTCAACGTCCTAATTCAAAAATAATATTCACTTTATCTAATTAGTTTTATAAATATGTGAATTTTCACTTTTAATATAAAAACCAACATGTATCAAAATATCATGTGTTTTGACAAAAATAGCATTCAACCCTTAATAAAAATTAAAATTGCATTCATAAAATTATACGATCATTAATATTTAATTAAAATAAATTTAATAATAATAATAATATTTTATTAAAATATTATTTAATTAAAAAATCCATTTATTCCTCAAAATAGATTTCATAGTTGAATATTAACTAAAAATTCTATTTGTTTTATAATAACTATTTACAATGTAACAATAATAAAATGAATGCACATTCTCTATACAAAAATAGTGTACATATTGATTTTTCTAGGGTCTTTTTACACAACCACTTAAAACACTCGCTTAAGACAATAGGGTAAGGTGTGCGATGGTGATAGACTCCTATGGTGGTTGGGATATATCTTTCGAGTGGTAATCTTTATCAACTTCCACATCTCTCGTAGGTGGTTCCACTAGACCTTAATGTATTATTTCTTAGCTTGGGCTTGGACAAGAGCAAAGAACAATAACACCAACTCCTTTATGAGCTCCAAAAAATGGGCTTTGTAATGGAGATGTCTACTAGATGAGGCCATCTCTACCATATTCCGTGTAAATTGGATTTGTCAAGCCATGTATTTATACTAGTCATTTGATCAGTGTTTAGCGACTATATTAGACACATTCAGAATTCATAATGTTATTTTAAAAAAATATCAAAAAACCAAAGAATTTCATGTTTTATATAACCATCTCACATAATATTACATTTAATTTGATCAATATGAATTTTTCATTGATAGAAGTTCATGTATTTAAAGACATTATCACAAAAACCACTTGGAATTCAGATCCCCTCAACATTTACAGAAAAATCATGTAAAATACCCCTTTTTTCCATGAGGTATTGAGTGGGTCGCATGAAATCTATGAGGAATCATTTTATCCCTATACATTTTATAAGCAACTAATTACAAGTCATGCACACTCCCACTCTAAGGGATTTCTGTGTCATGATTTTCCACCTACCTTGGCCTCAAAGATAAACGCCAAATATGCACACAAATGATGATTAGATACATTATAAATCATAGAAAATCAATTTAATTAAATTAAAACATAAAATACTTAGGGTAAACCATGAACTAAAATAATAGGATATTAATTACTCTGTTAAACATGTGTAACATAATGTTCTCTGGGATTCAAAAACACTCATATGAAATCATAATGTAGAACAATCATCAAATTTTTGTAGAAAAAAATATATTAGTGAATCATGTGTATCAACAACCCATGGATGCGAGGAACATCTGACTTCAATGTTTACGATGTTGATGGAATATATAAAACAACC
This sequence comes from Viscum album, assembly GCA_963277665.1. Classification (NCBI taxonomy): domain Eukaryota; kingdom Viridiplantae; phylum Streptophyta; class Magnoliopsida; order Santalales; family Viscaceae; genus Viscum; species Viscum album. The sequence continues at coordinate 2,096,262,064 of OY728152.1, forward strand.
TTTGTGGGACAAAAAATATTTTTATAGTCCTCAAATATTCTAGAACAAATGATCCTGATACATATTGTCATATTCATTAAAACATAAATGGTCGTTGTTCATCGAGGGTTCCTATAAACAAAAAATTCTATTTTATTTCAAAAACAAATAAGATATAACATGATATAATAATTTGTTTCATTGATAATTCCAAATATTATTTTATTCCAACTTGGGTGATATATATTTTCAATTGATGAATAATTTTCTTTTAATAATTTCTTATAAATTATGATTTTATAATTATCATGTAATAATTTCCCATAATTTATTATTTGATAATTATATTTTCATAGTTTATTAGAAATTATCATTTATTAATAATCTTCTAAAAATATATTATAAAACAACAATTAATAATTATACATTGATAACTTCTTATATATTAACCATTCATAACTATATTTTTATGATTTATTATAAATTATCATATTTTATTTATAATCTGATATTTACTCATATATTATCGTTTTATATTTATACATTAAATATTTATTATAAATTATCATTGTAAATTTTTGTTTAGATATTTCATTACTAATTTTTCGATAATTTAAGTAAATATCCCCAGATAGTAGGTATAATAATTATCCATTGATAAATAAATTTCCATTGTTTGAAATTCTATTAATTGTTTTTCACAAATGATAAAGCTAAAAATAAAAATAATGTAATTAAATAATAATATTAATAAATAATAAACCATTTTATCCATATATGTGCATAAAAAAGTAAAATATGAAGAAGATTCCGCATATAGATTGGAAGGTTGAAAATTTTAATCGATTTTTTAAGTATCATAGATCATTTGAAAGGGGTCTCTAAAGTCTCTTAGGGCCTATAAAACCCAAAACCGTAGAAAAAAAAAGTGAATCAACAATTTAGAACTCAAACCAAATATTTTTCATAGATTACTTTAAAAAATATATAATACACCAATTTAAATCGGGGTTCAACTATATATATATTAAAAAATGATTCATATTCTCCCATTATGGTGTTTCTGAAATATGTTTTGTAATATGAGTTGATTACGATGGTTTCAGACTAATTATATGAAAAAAATGGAGTAATAAATGCATGGAACAAGAATAAAATAAGAACAAGAAATAAATTAGCTGATAATAAATATAAATATATTAAAAAATTACTCTCATGTGACATTAATCGAAACACCCAATGAAATTTGTGGAATTACCCTATCTAGGGTTAAACCCACATTAAAGATCTTATGGAGATCTCATAATTTCCATATGAAACACAATTCAGTGGATACCAAATTATTTCAAAATATATCTGATGCACATGATATTATAAATTTAATATTATTATTTTATTATCAATGTGCCACTAAGGGCCCCTGAATGTCATTCTTACATATCATATGACTAAAAATAAATTCAATAAAATAACTCTATCTATTAAAAATTATTTACCCTTATGAAATGTGGTTAAATTAGTTGTTAATTTATTTTTATATAAAAGGGATCTATTTAAATAAAAATACTAATAAATTATTAACGAAAATGATTTTTACTATAATTAAAATTTGATTATTTAACATCATTCTATGTCTTTGAGATGGTGAGGTTCCAATTGATTCACCTTCAATCCATGAAAAAATATGGGTGGTTGATGAAATTAAATAGTGGATGTGGAAAACCCTAATTTTGTATCTAGGATAACAATGAGTATTTTGAGATATGACCATAAAAATTAAATAAGTGGTGTTAAATAAGTGTTTTTTTTGGAAAAAACGTATTTATGGTGGAATGATGACTTCTGGTTCATCCCAAATTAATTTTCATGGCTCTCCTATTTCTATATAATAATTTTTTACAAGGTCAAAAAAGGTAATCCAATCTTTGTTTGGATGGTTCTATGAGGCATAAACCACGTTTTTATTCCTTTCTCCAAAATCAAGTAATCATATCCAAAAATTCTAAAGTATAATATTCACATACTAATTTCCACAATAATAACTATAAAACCATCAACCATAGCATCATACTTATTTAATGATAAATATTTATGTAATTATATTATACAACATTTAAAACACCCTTAGAAGACCACAAAATTTCATATTTGGGACACTATTTATTAAAATGTAATTTTTATAATCGAAGGATTGTGTTATCTAGGTATAAAATATTGAAAAATTATTATTTTTTATTATGACTATAAAATTAATTAAATATTTATATTTTTGATAATGTTTAATAAAAGATATTTTATTCACGGTTAAAAATACATAATCCAAAATCAAATATTTTAATTATTTCTTTAATATAAATAATGAAATATTAATTTGATAATAAAAAATTATTAATCATTAAAAAAATAATTTATATGTATTGAAATTTCTTTATTAATTTTAAATATATTAATTTATGAAATTTCGTTATTTTAAGTCAAGAAATTTTTTCTTATATTATTGAGTAATTCTCAAATCCCAATGATGTCACAAAAATTACTTCATATTCTAAAATATAATTTTCCTCTATTTATAAAATGATAATTTTTTAAATACCAAAATAACACCCATTGATAATTTGTACATGCATATTAAAAAAATTATTTTTTGAATTAGGTAACTATAATATTTGATTTCTAATATATAAATTAAATTTTTACAAGTTAATGTAAAAAAAATTCTCAAAACATACATTTATGACTTCTTTCAGATATATTATTTTATAAATCACTTTATGGTATAATAATATTTATATTAACATATTTAATACATAATCAATATTAATAATTAGGTATTTTACTACTCCCACTAGTCATGATACTATTTCAGAATGATTTACAATTTTATTAGAAATATAATTGTTATACTTCCTATATGTGCCTCTAATTTAATTCATTACACAGTAAGAAAATATACATAAAAATTTATTTAAAATTTATTATAAAAATAGAAATATTTTTATATTATTAATTTATCTTTTTAGAATGATTCTCATGACTCTATTATTTCTCTAAGTCCATAATAAATAAAATTCTAAATTTTATCCAAATTATTTACATGTTTTTATTATCCAATTATAGTTGTACTTTCCAATGGATTATATTAGTTCTATTATTATAATTCTATGATATGAATTATATTTATGTTTATAATGATTCAATATTTTTATGGCCATAAGACTATAAAAAATCATGGAAGAGGACTTCATATAAAAATGTTGTATATGAAACATGCCCTCCTATAAAAGATTATGGGTGACTCGCCTTTTTTATAGACCATCACCACATCTTATTAAGTCATAGAATATCAAATATGACCACAATATTTCATCCATATTCATGGAAAATATTCTTCCATTTACTTTTGTAAGAACATGACTTTACTTGAAGGTTTGTGGGAGTACAAATTGACAGCGTTCTTTTATAGTTTGAGGAGATTTTAAGATCCTATATTATTTTAGGAAATAATATTTTTATATCTTTGGTCAAGATGGGTTGTATTGAATCTAATTCATCAATTGAATTAATTCATAACATTTAAAATTTAAACCCCTAGTAAATGTATTTCACCATGTATCGACATGTCATGAAATACAATTTCACCATGTGTAATTAGATTTCAGAAAGTGTATTTCACAATATTTAATTATATTACACAATATGTAAGATTTCACCATGTTTAACTATATTTCACTACATTTAATCATCGATTATTGTCTTTTTAATGTTTGGATGATATTTCCTTAGGTAAAAGGGGAAAAAGTTACAAATCATTACACAATGACAAATGATGATTAACATCATGTAATTGTCACACCAATATTTTTAAAAATGCATACATAGTATCACTTAAGCCTCCTGACTCACCTATTAAACATTATATAACCATTGAACCCCCTATTAATTACCTCATAAGCCCCTCACACCTCCATGAGAGACCAAAGAACCTCTAACGTGCCTCCTACTTGGACATGAACTCCCATACATGCCACTGAACTGATCGAATACCATAAGCACACCTCCAGGTTATGGGTGTTCTCCATGTTTATGATCCATATCTCTTATTCTCTTCCTCATGGAAAAATGAAAAACGTTTTTCCACTGTCAATCTAGATCTATATTTTTTTAATCTATATGTAGCCTCATTGGATCAAGATGTTATTTTAAGATATCTAGTTTATTTTAATCATGTATTTAGGTTTTATATCTGGATAGTGTTCTTCATCGTGTTCATGATGGGTCCGATTCAAATTGGGGATATCTTTTGGAAATTGTTTTTTCACTATTTTTTGGTAGGTGGTCTAAAATATAAACCCATAGACTTGATTAAAATAATTTTTATATAATTTTTAAATAGATATTAGAGGATTATAAATTGTGTTCCTGATTAAATTAATTAATTTGGTGAAGTAATTAATTAAGGGAAATATGAAATTGTGATATTGGCATATTAAATCATGAATAAATAAATGGTATTTTAATTATGAGATTATAAAACTATGATTTGGATAAATAATATGTGAATTAATTATGCCCACAAATAGATTTTTTGAATTTAATTATTAAAATATGGAAGACTTATTATTATATAGATGTTCTTGAAAGGGGATAATAAATTGTAAAATTAATTATCAAATATTGTAATGATTATTAAATTGATAGATAATTAAAAATTTATTAATTAATTAATTAGGGGTATTGAATTTAATTAATTGTGTTATTTATTTACTTATGTTGGAATAACTAATTTATGAATTAATTTTTTGGGTTTTTATTGTGGTTTGGAATTAATTAATCAACCAATTAATTAATTTGAGTAATGATATTATTTATTTGTTTAGTTAAATAAGGGGTGTAATTAATTTAAAAAATATTTATCTGGAGTAACACTTTTATTTAAGTACTGAATTTAATAAAGGGACAAAGTAATTTTGTATTAATTAATATAATGTGACATGGGAAAATAATTATAGAATTAGTTTAAGGGAGTGTATAAGATTAATTAATTATGAATTAGTTAATAGAAAATGACAAGTTATATTAGTTGGTAAATTAATTTAAGGGATTCAATAGGATAATTAATTGTGGATTAATTAATGGGATTAATTTGAACAATTAATTAAGGAATGAATTAAAGTTTTGTATATGTTAATTAGTTATAGAATCAATTAAGGGAAATATGTTTTGTTAATTAATTGATAAATTAATTAATATGGGTTATTGTGTTAGTAAAATTGAATGAATTAGATTAATTAATTAATTAATTAATTTGAATTTTTATGATGAAACAATTGAAAAAATTGGATTAATTAATTAATAAATTAATTTTATTTACCATTGAGATAATTAGTTATTTATTTGAGAAGACTAATTGAATAATTAATCATGTGATATTCAGTTTTTTATTAGAGATTATTAAATGTAGAATTAACAATGTGATATTGATCTGTAAATTTATGATAATTTTTTTAAAATTAATTATGTGATATATAATTACTGGCTTGAGATAAATAATTATAGAATTAATTATCTGATATTGATATTTATGGATAGATATAACTAATTTTACAATTAATTTTTATTTATAATGACCAAGAGTGAGATAATTAACTGTGTGATTAATTATTGTATTCTGAGTCTGTGGATATTGATTAATCAATTGATTGATTAATTAATGGGATTGACATGCTTAATTAAATAGGGAAATTAATTAAACATACTGATGTGATAAACTAATTTTTTAATTACAGATGTAATTGATGTGTTTAGTTCAATGTTGGATTGAATAATATAATTAGATTAATTTATTAATTTTCAAATTAATTAATGTATTTGAGGTGATTAGTTAATTATCAAATTAATTATTATTATTGATGTTATTAGTAACTTTTTAAATAAACTATAAAATGTAAGTTATCAAATAGTTGTTTAGATAATTAATGAAATTTATATGGTCAATTAATGAGGTATTTAATTTAGGGGATCCATTTGAGGACTAATTGTTGACTTAGCAATGAGGTTGACTGGATTAATTAATTATTAAATTAAATAATGTGATATTAAAAAAAGTGGATTGATGATGATTAATCCTTCTTGATGTGATGAGGCGTTATATGTGATAATGTGGTTAATGATAATTAACCTTGATAATTGAGATACATGAGATGTGCCTGAAAGGGTGAATGGTAACACGCTCATTCGACCAACTATTATAAATTGTAATATGATCATTAAATTATGTATCATTAAATGGCGAATGGTAACATAGTCAGTTAGTATGAATTAAATTATGGTTACGTGGGCATCAAAACTGTGTGATTAAATAAATTGTAACATGTTCATTCATTTGAGAAATATGGTTGGTAACATGGTCATTCAAATTGTATGATTTATCGAATATTAACATGGTCATTTATTTGTTAAATAAAGACGGTAACATGTTCATCCAAATTGAATGGTTTAATGAATGGTAACAAGGTAAATTATTGTGAGATAAGGTTTGTAACATGGCCATCCAAATTCTATGATTTAATGAATGTTAACTAGGCCATTCATTATGAAATAAGAATTGTAATAATGGTTCTTTAAGATATCGCCTTACATGTGAATACTTAGAACTCCCTCATGAGTCAAATCAGCTGCTGAAATATGATATCAACTTGGAACACTTCATGCTTTGTAAAGATTAGAAGAAGGTATTGAGATATGATATTACCTTGGGAACACATGGAGATCCATCATGAGCCGAATGTAGTATCGAGGTACGGGTGTCTATAGGAGCTAAATAGTTAGTGTTATTAAATACTTAACAAATGATTATGTGATAAGTGTTAATTTATTCGTTTTACTTATTTATATATAGAATTGAATACACTGTTATCTGACATGATTTTTTTTGACACTCTTTGTGGTGGCATACTAATTTTTACTCACACCTAACATGAGATTCTTAATCGGTACTCGGATAGACATTATGTGTTATGGACAGGTTAATGAAAAATACCCGAGGTTGGATAGAATATATGGGGATATATCCTTTATTAGGGAACTAAATATGGTTCAGGACACATTTGGGAGTCATCATTGTCTATATTTTTTTTGTTTTTTACACATTGACTCTTACCTTGGGAGGGATTTTTTATCATTTAATTAGAGTATTGAATTTCTTGTTTGTTTATCTTGTGACCTTGGTACTATTTTTGATTATACATGTTTCCTAGATTTGATAATTATTTATGATTTTGTTTAATTTAATTAAAGAGAGTATAGTATCCACCTGAATGACTTACCAGAACTGCACAACAAGTCAGCATCCTCTGGCATACAGGGAGTTACGCATGAGTTCATATGATCTACTTGCTATGGGCAACATCATGTGGGTCCCGGTCAATGATGTTACAAATTTGTATTAGAGGAAAGATTTATTTGATAAAAATATGGGTCATGGTCCCTCCTAATTGAGTTTCTTTAAAATCAGTATCTTTAATGATCCAAATGTGCGGTGCAGTTTTTCAATGATATATGTTTAGAGCAAGACTAATGAAAAATTACAATAAGGAAACTCAATGATTCATTTATAAATTTATCATTTAAATGCTAGGTGGGCCTTATAAGTGGTGTATGTATATCCTTTCAATGATATGTTGATAGTAAGGCTGAGTACCAAGGTTTTATTTTTATCTTAGGTCATTTTCAAAAATCGATTTGGGAAAGGCATCATATATTTTCTGGAAGTTAGTCATGTGATCGATGAGTCCTTTAGAAAGCACGTGAAACTTGTGTGGGATTACTGTATGGTTCTGTTTCTATGAAAAATTGTTTATATAGTTTATTTCATGTGAATACTGGGAAGAGTTTAGGAGAAAACATGGGTGAGTGAAATGGAAGTGTGAACATAGTTGTCTGATCCTTTTTACGCACAATTTTATAGTCTTTTGGGAGTACAACTAGAGTAAGATATATTATAAAATGGGGATATTATAAGAACCTAAAATTTCATAATTATTCATAGGAGTATAGATCAAGGAAAATTTATTAAAAGGTGGAGATATTGAATGATCCCACCTTTTTTCAGGCACGAATCAAATAAAATTTATGTTCATGATGGTTTGTTTTAAATTTAACTCACAGCACGAATTAATTCACAACATTGGAAATTTACACCCCATATAACATTATTTCACCAAGTATCAATATGTCATGAAATATGATTTCACCTCATGTAATAAGATTTTACCGAGGGTAACATTTCAACATTTGTAATTGGATATTACAACATGTAATTCACCACATGTAATAATATTTCACAATGTGTAAGATTTCACCACTTGTAATAAAATTTCACTATGTGTTATCTTTGAGTAATGATTTTTAATGGTTGTATGGGATTCCCATGGGAAAAATAGGAAATAAATTACAAATCATTGCATGAAATGAAATAAAGATTCACATCATATAATTTTACCACCTATATTTTTTAAAAACACATCTCTAGTTCTACATATGTCTACGGAATAACCTCTACCCTGTTGTAGGGGCATGGAACCTTGTCATCATTTCCAAATAATCCACAAAAACAGTCCCCATATACGCAATCTCCTCTAAAGGGATTCCCCCTTAGACTAGAACTCCACAGAGAACCACCGTCTTGGACCGAACACCAACCACATACCTTTTGGGAATGGGTTTTATTTATGGTTTATGGATTGTCTCTCTAGTGATCCTATTTCAAGATAAAATAATGTTGCTTATCAACTATCAATTGTCAATTTATATTTTTTACTCTAGATATATTCTTTATGGATCTAGATCAAATGATAATAGAATTTATTTTTACCATAGATTTTGGATTCAAGTCTAGATTACCTTCTTCACCACATTCATGATGGATTCACTTGAAATTGGGGATATTTATTTGAAATCATTCATCGACATTTTTAGCTATATTGTCAAAAATTCAAATCCCTATGTCCTGATTACAATTATGTGAATGTAATAATTGAATTTATATTAGATGTTTGTCAATTGAATTAATGACTATATTAATAAATTTGGGTAATTAATTAAATAAAGGAAACGTTAAATTGTGATATTTGGAATATAGATCATGAGTAAATAATTTGTAAATTAAATATGATATTTGAAAATTTTGATTTAATTAACTAATTGTCAAAAAATTTTTGCAAACATTGATATTATTGAAATTTAATAATTAATGGGCTGAATAAGTATTTATATATTGAAGTGGTTGAAAAGGGAGAATTAATTATTGAATTAATTATAAAAGCTTATTATGATGATGAAATTATTGTATATTGATCAATTAATGGATAAATTAAATGGGGATATTAAATTGATTAAGGTATAACATTAATTTGAAAATTAATTGGGGTTATTGATTTGATTATATTTGAATGATAAATTGATTAATTAATTATGTGGGTTTTGTGATTGTGGGATTGAAATTTTTAATGTGATAAATGAGATATTTTAATTTTTTAATTAAATAAAGAGATTAATTAATTGAAGAATTAATTAATGTGTGTAATGATATTATTTAATTGTTGAATAAAAAAGGGATTAACTACTTTTGAATAAATTAATTGAATAAGATATGGAAAAATAATGGTTAATTAATTGAAAGGACTAAAAAAGATTAATTCATTACGAATTAAATAGTGGAGTGTGAAATAGGATATTATGTGGAAATATAATTGTTTGGATTGAATAGGATTAATTAATTGTGTATTAATTATTATGATTGATGTTGAAAATTAATTTGTGAATTAATTTAGGGATTTGTTTGTGATAATTAATTATAGAATTAATTAATAGAAAATAGTTTAGATTAATTAATTAGAGAATTAATTAATGGGGGTGTTTTGTTAATAAAATAGAATGAGTAAGATTAATTAATTGGGAAATTAATTAGTTGGGATTGATGTGAGAAATAAATTGAGTGAATTGTATTAAATAATTGGTCAACTAATTAATATAGATCGTTTGGATAATTATTTTATGATTTGAGATGATTAATTATATTCATAATCATTTGATATTGATTTATTCGTTTGAGATGACTATTTTTACATATAATATTATGATATTGAGTTTTAAATTTAAGATAATTTCTTGTTAAAATTAATTATGTGATATTGAAATATTCAATTAATGATTTAATTGGTGTGTTTAGTTTATTGTTGAATTAAATAATTAAATTTCTGTAATAAATTAAATTTTTAATTAATTAATGTATTTGATGTGATTAATTACTTTTCTAATTAATTAATATTATTTTTTTGATTAGATAATTTATTATTTAAATACTAAAAGTAATTGATTAATTAATGATTGTTTTAATTAAACATATTTATTTTCTTAACTAATTGAGTAATTAATTAACTGGTTTCATGGAAAGAATAATTGTTGAATTAATAATGTGGATGAGATGATTAATTAATTGATAAATAAATTAATTTGATATAGAGGTAAAAGGTTTAATGTTGATTAATCTTTCTTGAAACAACCATTGTCATGTCATGTTTTCCTTTTAGTTAAGTAATGTCATTCTGGTTTTGGCTATCATTTGAAATTAGTACTGTTTATGATTATATATTCTTTATCTATTGTTTATTATTTTTACTAGTGTTTACTCTGATAAAAAGGGAATAGTCTCCCCTTTACAAACATATCATACCATCACTTATAGTTTGAATCCTCTAGGGTATGTGGATTCTAACTGAGATAATTTGGACACCTAACTCATGGAACCTTCGTTTAGAAACCGAGCTAGGATATTACTACTCTATATCCACACTACATTCTAATGGATTTAATAGATATTTAGAAGCCATAATCATTGAGAGTTATATTTGACGTTTTTTATTCCAATCTCTATTGATATAGTGGTTATAACATTTAATTATTTGAAATCAAATGAAATTATAATTTTCTATATTATAAGACATATGATGACTTATAACCATATAAAACCCCCTCCATAATCTACTAGAACATTTAGAAATTTCCCCATTATAAAGTTCATAAAGAGATGTTCTTTTATGAACACCAAACATATATTTTTCCTTCAATATTATTTACCATGGTTTCCAAAATCATACTTGGGAGATTCATTCCTCTTCCCTCATTGTTATGTATAAATATTAAATTTGGAGTATCCATAAAATTCTCGTAAGTAAAAATCATAATATCAAGATCGCCTAAAGTTGTGTTTTATTATTCAATTTGAATATCACTTATATTATCTAGATTAGTTACATTAGATTATATTTTCTTGGAAATTATTCATTTATTCCTTCATCAATCCCCAAATTTTCTAATTTTACTTCCTTTATATATATAACTTTTTATGTTAGCCTTAATGTTTAACATTGAGATCCACCATAACATTGAGTTCAATTTTTCTTCTTTATTTGATTAATTCATTAAAACCATTAACATATAAGTATATTATAAATTGCATTTAATGATATCTAAATTTATTCATGTAAATTTTTATATGTTTATTCATTTTTTATTCCTTGGTCATTCATTGAAATATTACTCCTAATAATCTAAATTGTTTATTATTAATTTATAGTGAATTTTGATGGTTTATGTGGATGAAAATTAATCTCATTATCATCATAATTTTTTCATTCATGTTCATATAAATACTCTTTACATTACCACTCTACTCTTTAAATTCTCTATTGGTTGTCTTTCCTTGAATATTCATTTTCATCATTTGTTCATAAGTGTAATGTGTGAGAGAAATTCAACTCACACACATGTTCATCTCTATTTTTATGATGTTTAATATAATATTTTTCTAGATAAATCATTGAAATTCCATGTATTAAATACTCTATAACATTTCTAATTTCACAATAATCTCATACTATACCAAAATACAATACGACCATCAAGTGAAGGTTATGTCAAAATCATGTCTTCAAACCTGGACACCATTGCCATGTACACTAATTTTAATAGTAATATAATATAATTTTTTATTTTAAAATCAATTATTTTTTCTCATATTACATAGATAAGTTTGTCAACATTAATGGAATAATTTTAGGATACATTAACTTTCTGATTAAAATTAATCTATAGTTTATCTATCTTGTTGTGCTGCACATGCACATTTTTTTCATTAACAATGATTTCATTATTATTTATAAAAAAAATCATGTACTAAATGGACTTATTCTGCTTCAATATCCATCCATTAATATATTTTTAGTTCAATGTAGAAAAAAACATGAATTCATTCTATTTTATAAACAATATAATGTTTATTTTCAATTTTATTGAGGGGAATCATCAATGGACCACTTACTATAATTACTTGAATTTTTTGGGGAACATTTCTTGACAAATAGAGTATACATATTATTTCATATGGGTTTTAAAGATATGAGAATTATATATATTTATTATATGAACTATTTTTAATTAATTGTTTTTTCATTAATAATTGTTCATTGTACAGATTACATATGTGAAAACATGTGGGTTATAAAACTAGTTTTTATAACCATAGGGCTCAAAAAAATAATGTTGGGGGGTAATGTAATGTTTAATGTTTCCACATAATAAAACAGATCATGTTATCTAATTTGTTTTAACTACAAATAAAGTAATTGAAATTAAATAAATATAGAAGAGAAATATTAAAATATTTCATGGACATGAGGATTTTACATGTTCACCACTATGGGTTATATAGCAGTTGTTTAGTAAAATTCTTGACAAGCCTAGACACCACATAGGTTGATTCTAACTTGTGATTCTTATCCAAAGCCTACATTGATTTGTCTAGGGTTCAGTTACCAACAATAAGTTATCATATCTATTTATATGAGGGGAAATATTCTATCTAAAACTATTAGAGGTACAAATATAGAATTCCCAAAAATAACATTAAATGAGAAAATTATATATGTATATAATTAAAATATATACCATTTATTAATGAAAAATCATAAAATATGTATATATACACATAGGAATACTCCATGGGATCTTTTAATCTCAAAAAAATATTTACATCCAATGGATAATGGACTTTATAATTACAATACTAAAAACATATACACTATGTCAGATCAGAAAATAAATAAAATCATTAACCACATCATAAACCACCACGGTCCTAATTTAATAATAATTATTTTTGTTTTAGCATCAAAAATTATAATATAATAATAAAGACACATATAAAATCCATTATTTTCTATACTTTTAGAAGACTTAATATATTTTGGGGAGATGATTTTTAATAGGTATGGATACAAATTCATCGTTAGATGCCTCGATAACAGAATGTAAAAAGAAAAATAAGATGTTGGATAGACCCCTTAATCTTGGGAAACTAGTAAGAGGTCAAGTAATTTAGATATGATATATTATAAGAAGTCTCTGAGAGATATGTATATCTCAATAATTGATAATTATCTCAAAATTTGTTGTATCTCATAAAAACATAAAGGTTCCCAGAGTACCAATAGATTACGATGTTTTATTTTATTTGAAATAATATATATCTTATCTTGATATAAATAATGATGTATTTTGGATTAAAAAACCATGAAACATCCATACTATTTAGATTCATTATACCACATTGAGAAACCGTTATAATGGAAAATGGTACCTCAATGATTTATATGTTTGAGTGGATATGGTTTTAGACATAATCAATATGAAATACTACATCACTATCCTATATATAAAATTCGGTTCCCATAGCATGTCCATGTAGAATTGATGTTCAAGGTAATACTAACCCCAAATTTCGTTAACTGCCCATCCATTCCAAGTACATGTAACTTATAAACAATAAAGAGGGAGGAAATCATCAAAAATATAAGAGTTTTAGTACAGGATATACAAAACCCAAATCATGAACCCATTCACCAAAAATATAATTCATTATTAGGGGTAAATATACATAAAATATTGAGGTAATTTTTAACAATTATGATATTGATTAGAGATATTTATCATTTTGAAGGGGGTTTTGCATTGTTTAAGCTAAGACTGTACCAAACCATTACTAGATAGGATGTAAATGAGCCTTGAATATAAAGAGGAGTAAAAAATGGTATGTAATATACATGTGATACATGACCTATATCCATTACATAACTGTGGGAGCACCTGACCTCATAGTTACAATGATTGTATTTCCAAATTCCAATAATCATATATGTGATGTTTACAGCCTAAAATTACCTAGGATGCTTCATAAGTGTACCTTGAAGGATAACATGATTGATCCATCACATCTTATAAATGAAATAATAATAATAGACTAGTTGATTATATATATTAATCACCTAGGTGAGTATACATGAAAAATAATAATGGATATATATTATCTAAAATTTACATTAGTGGGCATGTTATGTAGTCACTATCATGCCCTATGATGTCCATCAGTACGAAAAACACATTTAGGTATATGTTCTATAGATCTGATTGATTACATAAGTGAGTACATTAGTACATGCTATGCTGAATAGTAGATGTTTCAAACTTATATATGATGTATTAGTATTTTGTGTACTCTAGTACACACTATTTCAAATAGTACACAACGTGTATTAATATGTCATTATATGGATAGGTGTATAAAATAGTACACACCATGTTATGTGTGATATTAATATAATAAATTTACTTATGCTCAAAATTCTTTATTGTATTCAATGTTTATAAAAGCAAACCATCACATCATATATTTACGATATATTCCATGAACTTAATAACTTCACTCAATGTGACATTTTACTTCAATATGAATAATATCAACTATATATAGAAGTAAACATATCGTGTTATTACGAAATAAAAAACAAGTCATCTAAAATATTCTTAAACTCAACTTCCTTATCAATGTCACCTTGATTTTCTCGTTATATCATGCCGAATTCAACACCAAGGACATCATTTTTCACTTTCACGCATCTATTGAATGTTTTGTTTCCCATCCATCAAAATAAAAATTACTCAATAAATGTTCACACACATTTTTTGAAAAAAAAAACCATACCCATATAACCAATCCTATTAATTATTTTAATTATTGACCCACTATCTATCATTGAAGAGATTACATTTCATAATCTCCCATATCACACTAAAAAATCATTTAAAAAACCTGATTCTTGTCAATTTCATATTCTTATAATTTATTCCAACCACCTGTTACAATATGATCTGATTTATAATACTAAATGAAAAGAGGGACAACATGGATGAATAATATGGAAAAATGAAAACTATAAATTGTTTTTGTGAATCTAAAGGCTTTAATGTTGATTTCATATGGAATAATTACATTTGATGTTGAACATAGCGAAGAGTTATGCTTTGGTAAAAATTTAATGAAATTGTTTTTATAGGGGATTGAAATTTATATCTATACTAATGAAATCTAATTAAAATTTTAAATAAATGAATAATGTAGTGGAAAAATATAGATGCCCAAATTTGTTTGTTATTTTTTTGTTTTAATTCATACAAAACCACATTTGAGGGAGACAATCCATTAAAGACCCTATTTTTCATATCACTAGATGAACAATTCTCCTAATGTTTTACCCCACTTGAAATTAGGGTTTATGGTTCTTTTTTCATCAATTATAATTGTATATATATAAATGAAATTATAACTAATGGTTTTTATGAAGATTAAAAAGAAATAATTCTTTATTTCTACTTACAACTCCCGTGATTTCCTAAACCTAAAGCCTATATTATAAAAGAAATTTTATATCACCTATGGTATTCCCATTATTATAGATGAAAACGTGGTGTTGATTTCTCAATATATGAATCATTTTAGGGGGAATAAATAATAATTCACTTATAATGGATATTTTTTTATTGAATAAATATTGTAAACCCTTATAATTTTTCTAAGATATAGCCAGGGAAAACATCATACACAAAAATTAATATAATAATTTGAAAAATATTCGAGTTTAATATTCTAGGAAAGAATTGTCAATTCAGGCCTAGAAAGGACCTATGACATTGAAATTCATATTCTATAAATTTCATGATTAGGAAACATCCATTCATATATTTCTTCATCATGATATATAACTTCTATCCATGATATGTTTATAACTGGAGATGCTAATAAATCCTTCTCACTAAATATAATCATACAGATAAAAATTCACCCTATTAGATAATCACCTGATGTATATATATTTTATCTCTAAGAGAACACATTTAAAAACATAAAATAAGGGAGTTTCATCCTAAATGACTATAGATATTGGATTTCAACTCATTTATCAGAATTATCAATGAATAAACTAGGGATCTGTTTATGAAAGTCTTCATAAGAATTTTTATAAAATGGAATTCTAAATATACGGTGAGAAGAAATACCAATAACTAATATCAGACATATAAGATTGTTTATTTATATATGATTCACCTTTTAGTGTGACTCACTCCCCATAATTAAATATAATTCTCTCATTTGATCATATGATAATGATATATATGCATGATTGCCCACCACCGAGTGCTTTACATTGATTTTCATTGACTCCAATTATGATGCATGAACAACAATGATTTAAGATATGTTTAATTCTTTCCATAATCTCTTATCCACAAGTAATAAAATCGTATAAATATAGATAATGGAATATAAAAACACAATACATATTACCCCTAGGTATTATAATAATTTAATGGACATTCCACTTATATCTAAATCTATATAGAATATTATACCACTCACTAAAACCTTCCTAGTTATATTATCAGATAAAATACAGAAAACCTACCAATGAAATCATCATAAAACAACATTAACCACCTAAAACATCCCAAAATCATAAAAATTCCCATTGTTTGGAATAATCCAAGGAAATTTGATGATATAATTATTCCCCATAAAATATCCCTACTTTATTGTATTGATACACTATGAAAACAAGGATTATTCCCTATCTTGGTAGTAATTATGTAAACATTCCACTAAATAATGTAATACATACTTAAATTAAAATTACTATGCACATGGTATGTTTAGTGAAAAATTCCCACATTGAAGGAGAAGCATTAATTTTATCACATGACAGAAAATGACCATGTGAGACCATGAAATTGATATCAACCATTTTGGCCTGATTCAAAAAAAATGGTGTAAGGGAACCAAAATTTATTAAATGTGTTCAATTGTTCCTTGTCCTAATGAAATCCAAGATATATTATGGAGTGATTCCTATGGTAACTGAGGATAGAAATCAATCCATTTGAAAAGCCACCACTCCAATATTATTACACTTAAATGTCATTAGCCACCATGACATTAATATTCATGAAGTACATTAAATACTTTATCCAATGTAAATATCAATTCATAATAACTTGTGACCATAAAAAACCAATACACTGATATTTTTCGTCTATTTGACTCAACAATATTTCTTAGGTGTTCTATATTGCACATATATCCACTAGAAAAATGAGATATCTACATTAAAAAATGAATATATCATCAGATTTAATGTTTATGTATACCTCAACCCTCCATTACAAGTTTGGTGTTGGTTAACATTTCTATAATTGACAAATTGTTCTGTATCTTTACAAATAAAATACTCACATGCACACATTAATAATATAATCAAGATCACCATTTAATGTGTAGTTGTATACTACTTATGTAGTTTCATATATATTTTCTTCAACAGAGGGTGGGATAATGGTGGTCTAACTAACTAATATAGATATAAATATCAATGTTTCATTCCCCAAATATTGTTAATAAAATACATAAAAATTGTATCAATTAAAAATGAAGGAATGTACACAAGGGTATTATTTATACCATAAGGGAACCCCATTTGTGTCACCTTACACCATGAAAGTAAAATAATAAACCCAAAAATTTGTGAAAAAAAAATTCTATTTATTATTTGGAATTATATAAAAAGTACAGAATCAGTTAGGGGTTCCATAAGAATCACCAAATACTATAAAAATATTGAAAAGAGAGCATATATTTTTAAATTTAACCTATTAGAGGGTCCTTAGAGTATAAAAATTATTTGTACCATTATATAAACTAAATGAAACATGAAAACAACAGTCCACATGTTCAGGAAAACCCACACATCTATATTCCATCACATCATTCTTGGATGGATAGTTTTTAAGGATTTGTATGTGTGTGTTGATTGAAGAATCATCCACCTCTAATTACTCTTATATCACCAGATTCTCAATCTATGGAAATTCTTCTTGATAAGAAATTATACCTATAAAAAGAAACTAAATATTGTTTAAACTATTCCAAAAAGGTGTTCCATACAGAACATCTATTTTTATATCACTAAGAAAATCACTAAACTAATATAAATGATAGGTTGTATTACAAAATTAAATTTCCAAACTAAAAGTCTTCATCAAGGACTATAGCATATGTGTAGTTTCATAGGATAAAAACCACATTATAAATACACACTTTAAATTCTCTACATCAACATATAAACACAAATAATTACAGTATAAATAATATCAATGAAATATCTTCCATTATCTTTAGGACTAGATGTGAAATAAAAATATATTAATGGGTGTGTTCAAACCCTCTATATGAGTAATAAAACAAAAGAGAGAATCATGGCATAAACATGACATACATATTTTCTTTGGAAAATGTTATCATTAAAATACAATAATTAAATAAAACACAGATAATTATATATCCATGTATAGTAAAAAATATAAATAAATAGACCTTGATAAATTTTTTTATTCCCATTGAAATTAAATATATAATGTCAGAAAATATGTATTTCTATTTCTAAGTCATCATAATCTTACTGTCAAAGACCTATATTTTAGAAATATATTTTTCTACGAAGACATATAAAAAATACCAAAACATTATTTCATCATTAATCCTACCAATTTATCAAGGGGATATATAATTTATTCAACACACAGTAATTTTTTATGTATAATATATTAATCCTATGAGAAAATTAATAAAAATATATATAATAAAAATTTGTAATAATCATTCTTATATTCATAAAATCATTTATAACACCAATTATTTTACCCAATCCAAAAAAATTGATAAAAAAATGATAACACATTTGAAGAAACTAGGTGGAAATTAAAAAATATGTATTCAACATTCCTCTGTAATAAATAAAAATTCATATCAAAATAATGAAAATATGCTTTTTCAATTATTCCCCAATAAATAAATGAAATAATTTTTAATATAACATTTCCTCAAGATAAAACCACATAGTGTAATGGTGTATTGGTATGTGAATAATTAACGTATTTAACAGTGTTATGAAATCTAGGTGGTCACCCCTAAATCAAATGAATGGAAAATTGGATATTCACAAATTTGCAGCATTGAAAAAATATAGTTCATGAAAAAAATAACAAATCAATAGAAATATATTTTAGCTATCAATATTTCTTATAGACTACATAATCCATTTGTATTATATATAAGAAAGGGATTTATGTATCATGGATGAAAATCAATAGAAAATTTTGCGAGTATAGAATATAAAATAATTAAGGATTGAATGTAAAAAATTTATATGAAATAATTCCTTGAGAATGATCATAAATAAACAAAAAAATAATTTTGTTACAAAAAATAAATACCACATGTGTAATAATTAAATAAATATCCCTTTGAATATGGTAATATAGTTAATTTTATTATATAAAATTAAATATAAACATATAACAGTAAATATACTATCATGGGGGTAAATACATCAACGATGTAAATTTTGGTTCACATAGTTTGACATGACTCAAATAATTAGAATTTAGTTGAATGAAACCCTTATCACATTTTTTATTATTGAAACAAAACGGCTTTATATAATAAAAATGGAATAGAATATTGACCATAAATAAATATAACTGAATCATGTTATCTGATTATAATGGGGAGGAATTTTTACTATGAAATAGAAAACATAATGCGTATCATAAACATACCTAAACTAATTAAGATTTCAGAAAAAGAAGACAGACATATTATCATGAAATCCATGAATGTACATTGAAATCCTTTATCACAAACAAATATATATATATATCTATTCCTTAATTGAAAACATTTATTTTTTTTCCATTTATACTCTTTTCATATATTTATTCTCTATAGTAATTCTATTTGGTTAATACATATTTTCAAAATCATAAGAAATAAATCGTGATTGTCTTGATCTTGTTTCAAAAAATAGTCATCAAATTCATTTTTATTAAAATTAGAAATATATAATATAATTAATTGTACTATAAGATTTTTAACATGATATTTATAAACAAAAAAATCATTTTATGTATTTTATTACGAAAACAATGATTTTTGAAACCATAATGTTCATTTTTCAGTGAGTATTGATAAAAAATAGATGATATCTTATTTAATGTGTTTAATAATATTGTAACCACTAAAAAAAATTAAATATTTATATAATATTGTAAACATAATTATTTCACCATTACCATCAATGATATAAGAACATAGTATAATTCATGTAGGTAGTTAAACTGACCCAAACCTGAATGCATCAATATTTATGGATGGTCATGTATTTTTTTAATATTATTATAGAAGAATGATATTGAACTTATTTAGTTTTTATTATTTTATTATTTCACAATTTAAAATAATTAAAACATTAATATTAGCCATATAAATTTATATAATTGTATGATGAAATCCATTTTCTTTGAGAACATTATTTTGGACGTTTGAGTATACCATAGTTATTTATTTCCTATAGTGTTAATAGGTATCAGAATTTTTATTCATTTAACCTTAATAATTTCATAAAAATAATATTAAAACGTAAACCACTACCATGACCATCAATGTTTTATGGTGTTAAAATTAAAAACAAAAATCAATCATTCCATAGTGGCGATAGTCTGCACATATGCAGGGATGATGATTTCATTTTCCATCGATGAATGAAATATATTATTTTGAATTTTTGGTTATGAATCTATAATATATCATAAATATAATAATTATATTATAATGTTTCTGATAGTATAATAATTTTTAGAAAATGAAGTGTGAAAATGAAATTTATTCATCAAGGTGGTAGTCTGCACACAACATGAATGGAAGGGAAATTTGAAATGAGCATAATGATTTTACAATTTATAAAATTAAAAATATACTAATGATACTAATTTTATTGATTTAAGATGATTCATTGTAAATTTTGAAATTATAAGTTTACATAATGAAATAAAAATGATAACGGAGTATATATAAATTTATACCACAATACATGGATAATCTCTATTGTGAAGGGGGTTAAACCATTAAGGGACATTATTATGAGAAGGTCAGAGTCTCTTGAAGGTGAAAAATAATTTACATGTCAATTTTTAAAATATTTTTTGTTGAATTATCTTGGTTGAATCTTAATGAGATGTTTGTAGAGGAGTTCCCCTTTTATAACTAAAATTTTATTAATTTTTTATTAATACCCAACACTTGTCAATAATAATATGTCACCATCATGGTAAAATATAAGCAATTTACCAATAATGGAGATGGTAATGGATGATATAGATAATGTCCATAACCACACATTTCAATATATGTTTTATTCAACTTTGTGATATATATTCCTTGCATAATCACATCTTATCCCTTTATATTTTTACTAAGATAAGTATTTTTTTCCAAATTAATCTATCTATTATGATTTTAAATAAGTTTTTTCATATTAAAGAAAATAATAGTAATGATTTAACTTTTTATATCTATTTTATGGTACAATTTATCTATAATTAATTCATATTTAAATAAAAAACTACATGTATACCATTTATTTTTTTTAAAAAATAACTTTTGTAATAAAATAAATAAAATTTGTTGAAAATTAAAACCATATTTTTAGAAATTATAAATTCACTTGTAGTATAATTTATTGGTCTTGTAAAAACATTTCATGAATTTATAATTCATATTGAAAAATAATATTGTCATTAAATTCATTTTATATATAAATATGATATTTTCTAATATTAAAAAAATAAATATTTCTATAAATTTATAAAAAATGAATCTTAATTAAATATTATAATTATGAATAAAATATATTATTAATTTATCCATATTGAAATTCTAAATTTTTTAAATTTATCATTTATAAAATAATATTATATATAATGAAATAATATTTTATTGAAAGATTTTATTTTTTGATATTTATAAATTCACATTTATATTTTGACCAATTTACTAATTATATTAATGCTCATAAATTATTCATATAAAATATATATTATCAACAATTATAACATGTTTCATCCAAAAGAAATAAAAATTGCATAAAATATAATTATTTGAAAAAATACATTTCAACGTATAAAATAATCATATTAGTCAATTTAGGAATACAATTTTATTTCGTTCATGTGATTTTTATTTTAAAATTTTTTCATTAAATATTTCAAAAAGATGATATATATATTCATTCCCTCTGATGAAATTTCAAGGTTTTAACATGGATGCAAAAAAATTATATTTTTATATAAATATATATCTGATTTATTTTAGTTTGGTCTTTCTTATGGGGTAAGATAATGAAAAAGTTTTGTTATTTTATGGTAATCATATAGTAAAATATTTGGTTATTTTACACAAACCCAATAGTGTAAACTAGATCTCACACTAACAACTCAAATCCCACGATCTCAAATGTTCCATAAAAATACATAATTTATTAGTCAAAATTTTGGTCATTAACTGATTTGGATAATCCGGAAATATAGGAAAATATGGTTATCGAATGGAAAACAATAAAATTAAAATAATTAAATCAAGTTCATTGGGGGGATATATTTAAGCCAGGAGCTTCATCTCTAACCATTACCATACATTCAAAAGGAATATATCCTATATATAAATAGAAATTAAGTGCACATAATGGGGATTACACATAGAATTATTTTTGGAATCCATATTACCATCACGAATAGTGTAGAGAACCTCCACTTGGACATTCATAAGGATATTAATTCTCTTCAAATTGTAATCGATGATCCATGGAATTCAACCATGGTTGTATATAATGTTATTAATGACTATTTGGTCTATTCCAATGTCTTTATTTGTATATCCCATACCATGTTGAGATGAATAACATTTAGGATAGATCTATAATTGACCAGTAAGGAGTCTCCTTTCACATAAACAATGGATAATGAAGAATAAACTAACACAACACCTCTCTAAATGAGCCCAAACATACAAGATTCATCATTTATACCTTTTAGACCAATGATTTATGGCTTCCATTTAACTCATATACCATTTGGATATATACTCTGAATAGAAGGGGGTGTAGCCTTTCTATCCATATGTAATTTCATGTATTTATAACTCTCCATGAATTTATATTAGATCCCAAGATCTACAAGCTAGTTCAGAGAGCTTTCTTCAAAGGTCATGTAAAAACTTATTAGTCCCTCATGGTTAGTCTTATTACTAATTCTAAAAATGGTCCAACTTACCAAAAACACGGTATCCACCATATATTTTTGTCATTAGTTATTAAAATCAACTCCATGGAACCACTTATGAAAAACTTATTCATTGTTTAGGTCATTGGGTCAAAGCTGAAGCACTCCCCAAGTATCATCCACCTTGTTCTCCCACACTCACCAAGGAAAAATAAAATAAATGTCACTTCATACTTTGTTTCCCTAAAATAAGAATAATTATAAGCTAATGAAATCATTTTATTCATGGAAAAATTATCTATAAGGATGAAAATATCCCTGATACACCAAACTATGAAAAATAATTTATAAGGTATCTCCCCGCACAAAAGGATACAACCCCACTCGTCCTATATAGAGTGAAAAAACATAAAGGAATAGCATGCCTTGGATGAGAACATTCCCAACAAGGAGATAACAAATTCCAACCACACAATGTAGATATATATGGTTATATTCTATAATCTGTTCTAGATAATATGGGATAATAATAGAATAGATGAAATTTAGGTAGATGTATACATGGGAGAAGGAAATTCATTGAGTCGGGAACCCTAGAAAACCTAGCATTGATCCTTCCATGTTTTGAATCAAGTAGTTAATATCATCATGAGCTATGACACATTTCAAATAATGGTGAAATATCCAAATGATCTAATTAATATTATCCAATATCCTAGAGTACTACCATCTTATCACAATAAAATCAATCCATATTTATAGAAAACTAATGTACCCCATAAATATAATCCTTCATTGGCCTCTCATGTTATGATATATGATGTTTTAAAGGTTTTTACTCATTGTGTAGAATCAGAAAGGGTTGTGAATGTTCCATATCTGGGGGTATAAATCATTATGTATTTTGGATTCAAAAACAATGAAACATCGATACTATTCAGAATCATTATACCGCCATGAGAAACCATTATAAGGGAAAATTGAACCTCATAGATTTATGTGGGTGAGTTGATATATTCTTAGACAATATCAATAAGAAATACTACATCACCATCCCTGAAACATAGTAGGTTACCCATAGCTTGTCCCTGTAGAATGGGTGTTCATGAAAATCTGGTCCCCGTCATTTGGTAGGCACCCATCCATTATAAATATATGCAGCTTTAAATACTAAAAAAGTTAGGAAGAACTCAAAAATATATGATGTTTAGTCAACAGAGTACAAAACCCAAATAGTGGACCCATTACTTAAAAATATTTCATTCATAACTAGGGAAAATTGTACCCAATAGATAAAGGGAATGTTCCCCAATTAATATGTTGATTATTGATCTTTATCGCTTTATAGTGGGTTCTACATTGCCTTGGCTAAAAGAGTACCAAACTGTAGCCTGATATGATGGAAATGAACTTCAAATCTATATGGGAGTAAAACATGTTAGGGCCAATACAAGTGATACATGACCTATAACATTTAAATAGAAAATGGAGAACCTAACCACATTGCTACAATGACTGTATTTCATAGTCCTAATTATCATATATGTGATGTTAATACCCTCAATATAACTAGGATTCTTCACAAGTCTACCTTGATAGATAAAATGATTGTTCCATCACATCCTATGCAAAAAATGATAATAATGGACTAGTTAATTATATATATATTAGGTATGTGAGAATACTTAAATATAAAAATTGACAAATATTATCTAAAATTTACTTTATTGTACATGTTGTGTTGTCACCATCATTCCCTATGATGTCCAACCTAAAAAAACACTTTTAAGTATATGTTTTGTAGATATCATGGTTTACATAATTGAGTACATCAGTACATGCTATGTCAAATAGCTGTAGGAGTGTACATATACATGATGTATTAGTTGTGTGTGTACTCCAGTACACACTATATTGAATAGTAGAAGTGGACAACATATATTCCATTATATGGTTAGGTGTATACACCGGTATACACCATGTCATGTGGGATTAACCATTCATAAATTTTATTATATACTAAATAACTTACTCTATTCATTTATTATAAAAGTAAACCACAACATCATATATTTACCATCTATTTCTTTCTCGTAATAACATCACTCATTGTGACATTATACTATAATATAAATAATTTCAACTGTATTTGGAAATGATTATATCATGTTATTACCAAATAAATAACATGCTTTCTGAAATATGATTAGTCTAATTTTATTGATAAATGTCACCATGAATTTATCAATATATCATGCCTGATTCAACACCATGAGCCTCAATTTTTACATTCATACCTCTAGTGAACCATTAGTATTCCATCCTTCAAATAAAACTAATAAAATATTTTCAAAAGATTTTTTTTTCAAAGAAACCATAACCATATAAAAATATCATTGAATATTTTAATTTGTGACCCACTATCTATCACTAAACATATCACATTTCCTAATCTACCCTATCACAAAAAAGGCATTTGATATCCATGATTCAAATCATTTTATGATCCTTACAAAAAAAATTCAACCACAAACCATGATATTAGCTTATTGAGAATACTAAAGTAAAAGGGGGATAACATGGATGAATAAGATTGAAAACCAACAACTATAAATTGTTTTTGTGAATATAGAGGCATAAACCATGATTTCATAGATAAAAATTATATGTGATGATGAACATGGTGATGAAATCTTCTTTAGAAAAAATATAATGAAATTTTTTTTATAGGGGATTGAAATTTAAATCTATATTTATGAAATCAAATTAAAATTTTAAATACGTATAAAATATATTTGGAAAAAATATACATGTCCCAAAAAATATTTGTTCATCTTTTTGGTTTCAATCCTTCCCAATCCATATTTGGAGACTCCCCATTGAAGACCATGTTTTTAAAATTAGTAGATCACTAAATATCCTAATGATTCACAACTCTTGAAATTAGGGTTTGTGGTCCTTTTTCATCAATTATAATTGTATTTATAATAATAAAATTATGATGGGAGGTTTTTTTCAATGGTAAAAAGAAATAATTGATTATTTTTAAATACTTGACCCATGATAGATCAAACCTAGGGCCCATATATTTAAAAAAATTATACTTCATTTATGGTATTCTAGTTATTCAAGATGAAAAAATTATGTAAATTTTTCAATAAAAGAATCATTTTGGGAGAAATAAATACTAATCTACTCATAATGAATTTTTTATAGAATAAAGATTAGGAGCCCCTAATAATTCACTATGAGATGGCCAGGAAAAAAACATCATACACTGAAATTAATAAAATAAGTTGAAAAATATTAAAGTATAATATTATAGTAATATATAAGGCCCCATCCTTACACCTTACTTAATATTGAATTAAATGAATAATTCACATTGATGATCTTTTCAGATTTAGAGTTTTAGAGAATTAAGACATAACTATTACATCTCAAAAGATTACAAAGTAGACTCTTCTACTATGTTTCCATTAAATAAAAACTCTTAAAAAGAAACATGTCTAGTTCCACGTTTTAGATAGAATGAGTTTCCCTTGATCTCATTCTTGACCCTATTACACATTATGTCACATGAAAAACATTTAATAAAAAGTGGGGTGAGCATAAAAAGTTCAGTAAGGGATACACAAAGAATGAAAACTGTTAGTTTTTCAAACAATAAGTAAAATGTGTATACTTTATCAAATTATTACTTTTCACCTTTATGAAGTAGAAAATACTCTTCATTGACGAAAAGATCATTACTTACCCTTTTGTAATCAAAATATTACAATAAAACCCATATGAAGAACTCATAACATATAAAGGTACCTTGGGACATGAACATACTTAAGTAGAATAACCATACAATCGACTTCCACACATATAACTTAATGGAATAACCATATGTACGACTTCCATACCCAATGCATTGGAGGTTATAACGTAACCACTCATCCTGGTATTCACGGAACCACCCATCATATGGTTTATCACATAACCACCCGTCAAATGTCCAACTACCATTATAAAATCATAAGACATAAAACAAATATAACGGAAAGAAAACAATTCCACACATTTATCACAATATATCACTATGATATATTGACATAACAAATCCATTATAAAAACCATTTTCAATACCAAAATACATAAAAGAGTATATGGTATTTATTTTATTTTAAAAACATTACGGCTTGTTCACAAAGCCAAAGACCAAATAATACTCGCGGTGGTGGAAAACGTCGTTGTCACCACGTACTTTAAAAGAAACTTTTTTATTTTAGTAAATTACTTCATAGTAAAATATTCCTTTTGTATAAAGGTAAAAGTCAAAGGGGTTTATACACCGTATAAAAGAATGTTGTGTATAAAATGAAATATGCCTCAATGAAAGGAGATTGAGGCGAAGTCCATTACAATGATCAATTTTTTAAATAAAATAGATCTATTATGTTTATTAACTATATTTACACATAATTAAAGTATAAATACCAGATAGGACATAATAATATCATGACATAATTTGAAAGTAGGAGATTAACCCAAAGAATGGAAATTGGGTAAAGAAGTTCCCTTACCTCGGGTCTGACTTGACTCGATCATTCTTTAACCTCCTAAATAATAAACTTGAGTTAATTTATACTTGCTTAAGAAACTTTATCAAGTTAATTATTCTTTTTATATCATCTATTACCTTTTCATGAACACTATGTAATTATTTACAATAATAATGTTTGTTTTGTCGATATTTTGGTACTTGAGTCAAAAGTGAACTTCTTATATTTACAAGTTGTTCACGTAGTCAAAAATACATTATCTCAAGAATTATATTCATGATGTATATGCCATATATATCATATATATCCAGTATATACATGCATTTATAATATTACATAATCATTTAGAGATATGAAATGAAATGCACCGTTCATGGAGACGGTGAGCCGTACGTACGCATGATCACAACTTTCTTTTATATTTCATATTAAATGGAGTGAAATCATAATTATATAAGGGTATATTATAATTCCAGTATAATATCATATATAAAAACATTAAATTTATCCTTTATGCATACCACATCTCCTGTTAACGATTCAAATCACTTTGAGGGGGCGGTAGTCTGCACTTCCTAAAATGAGGATATCACATTTACCCATAATGGAAACCATAAATATATGCTATAAATGAAAAATAAAGAATCTTAAATAAAACATAATCATATTATATAACATATATAAATATAGTGACATCTTAATGTCCACCTTTGAAGGAGTTATATAAATTTTGAACAATCATCGTTTTGTGAGGCATAAATTTGCCATCCACAGAAACTGTATGTTCATTAAACATTAGATGAAGGTGTGTGTATGTGTAGCTCTAATAATTATTATAAAAACATCCTATTATATTTAATATACTTTCTTTATTACAAAAGAAATGAATAAAATAATTTTATGGGGTTGGGGAAGCAAAATAAAACAAAAGAACACAAGAGAAGACAATGCCATTAAATCGGGGAACTCCTTTTCATTTGAGCTCAAAGGCTTCCTTGGGAAGACCTATGCCCAAATTGAGGCTTCTAGGAGTAACATAGGTATGTATAGAGACATAATGGGCAGGGGTTGGCTGATCTAAAGGATTGAGACGTGGGGGTAAGGAGGTAGAGGTGGGGGCCTTTTATAAGAGGAGAGGAGGGGCACTCTTGGAAATATATAAAATGTTACATTATTTTCAAATGAGTTTCAGATTTTAATGG
Organism: Viscum album; assembly: GCA_963277665.1. Classification (NCBI taxonomy): domain Eukaryota; kingdom Viridiplantae; phylum Streptophyta; class Magnoliopsida; order Santalales; family Viscaceae; genus Viscum; species Viscum album. The sequence goes on from OY728152.1 coordinate 2,096,291,351, forward strand.
TACCACATTGATTTTTTTCGAGGTTAAGGTGATAAGGGTTCGAAATACACCCATAAAATTGGTTTTTGACATGTGTAGGTCTTAGATTTTACATTATCATTCCATTTTATTTAAATCCTTAAATAATGAGGTAATCGCTGCATCATCATGGTGTCATAAATAATTTAATTTATTTAATGTCTAAAAATTATAAAAATAAATACTATGACGTAGGAAATATTTTTAGATTTCCAATGACTATTTATATTCAAATATCTGGCTTTTATAACCCCATGTAAATTTTTTTAGTAAAATGACTCATGTTTGTGACATTTTAATTTTAACATTAAATAAAAAGATATTAATGTAATTTTCCTACTAGAGTGGATACATGGAGTCCCTAAGTTTACCCATGGATTATATTGGTCTTCCATGACACATCCAATAAGGGTAGGACATGTTTCATAATCATTTCATATTATTAATACATTAAATTTATCTTAAATTACACTAATTACCTCTAATCGTGATTAATAAACATAAAAGTTACTATTCATGAAAAAATTATTTTAATCCCATTGAACAACATTTTACTACTTAATGACAACCATGTATGTCAAATTTTTGAAATTCAAATCACAAAGGTGGTAAAATTTCATTTAAACGAAAAATCAGTTTTTTTAAGTACCACTTAGTGGTTTCACTATTCATAAAAAATTGATGTTTTTCAAAAAATTACCAAAACATCACCCTAAGCTATATTTGATATTCCAAATTAAAAAATGATGTATATTATACAAAATTCATAACATATAAGTTGCATTAATTAATTTAATAATTAATTCCCGCTGTCAAAACAAATAACGTGTTTTTATGACAAAAAAGTATCAAAAGATTGACACTAGCTTAAGTCCAATTTCAATGTGAAATTAATTCCAACGACCACTATTGGATTAAATGGTAAAAATATATTATAATTTCACTTTAAAACCAATTCAAAATATAATCTAATCATATAAATAAATTAGTTTAAAAAGAGTTTTTGAATTAAAATACAACTTTTTTGACTGTTCATTAAAAATTGAACTTTATCAGAAAAATAAAAAAATTTACACCAAGTAAATTTTGATGTCCCGATTCTAATGAAGAGTTTTAGTTGGTCTAATAGAAATTATAAGAGTGACCAAAACTATATTTAAATAAGGTTTTCCATGAAAAGGCGATAAGTCGACCTTTAGTGAAAATTAGAGTATATATGCCTAAAATTGAATTCTTTTCATATTTTAAGCCTTTATCCTCTATTGGATAAATTTAAAAACATTTAAAAAACATATATAATAATATTTTAGCTATTTCCATTCATTCTTTCCAATGAAAAGACTACGTGTTAACTACCATTTAAAATAATATTATTATATTACAAGTGTGCAAAGTAATATTTCAAGGAGACTCTTTGTTGCGTATCAGGTACGCTATCGAACATAGAAACCCCTTTAAAGAAAAATTAATATTTAATTCAGAAATATTAATAAATATGAAAATGTATTATTCTTTATTTACTTGGGATGTTACATCCTTCCCCCCTTTTGGGAATTGTGTCCTTGCAATTTTATTCATTTATCAAAATAAGTGGGGGTAATTATCCCTCATAGAATTTTCAGATTCCCACGTTGCCTCATCAACCATATGGTTTTTTCCAAAAAACTTTTACCTGGTGAACTACCTTATTTTGCAGCACTTGCTCTCTTCGGTCATGAATATTGACTGGTTGTTTTTCATAAGAGATATTCTCTTCCAACTGAACTACCTCTGGGCTCAAAACATGAGATGGATCTGGCATATATATTCTCAACATCGAACCCTGAAAAACATTTTGTACCTAAGATAAACTCGGAGGTAAAGCCACTCGATAAGCAACTGATCCAACTTTCTCCATAATTTCATATGGTCCAATGAACCTTGGACTCATCTTTTCTTTCATACCAAAACGCATCACACTTTTCCATGGTGAGACTTTGAGAAAAACATGATCACCTACCTCGAAAGATATATCCTTCCTCCGGTTATCCGCATAACTCTTCTGTCTACTCTAAGCTATTTTCATGTGTTTCTGAATCAACTGAACTTTTTCCGCCATCTCTTCTACCAAATCTAGTCTCATCAGCTTCCTTTGACCCACTACATCCCAAAAAGCTGTAGTTCGACACCTTTTCCCATATGATGCCTCAAATGGAGCCATATGTATACTAGAATGAAAAATTTTATTATATTAAAACTCAACCAAAGAAACATGTTGGTCCCAACATCCCTGATAATCTATAGAACTAGCTCGTAGCATATCCTCCATGGTCTGAATTGTTTGTTCTGACTGCCCATCTAATTGCGGATGAAAAGATGTACTAATATTTAATTTAGTACCTAATTACTTCTTAAGGCCTCTCCAAAAGATAGAAGTAAACCTGGGATCACGATCAGATAAAATGGAGAGGGGAGCTCCATTCAACCCGACTATCTCTTTAAGATACAATCGAGAATGTTGATCTCGAGAGAATGTATCTCGAATAGGAAGGATATGAGAAGATTTAGTCAATCGATCAACAATAACCCAAATTGCATTATTATCTCGAGATGTCCTCGGTAATCCCACAACAAAGTCCGTGGATACATTTTCCCATTTCCACCCTGGCAGCGGTAAAGGCGGAAGCATCCCTTTTGGTAACTGTCGCTCTGCATTAACCTGCTGGCAAGTCAAACACTTTATAGTAAAATCAGCAATATCTCTTTTCATTGTATCCCTCTAGTAGTACTCCCGTAGATCTCAGTACATCTTAGTACTGCCAAGATGAACTGAAAACTGGGAACTATGAACCTCACATAACAACTCATTCTTCAACTGTGAATCACAAGGCACAGATAATATCTTCCCAAACCTCAAAACACAATCATTATCAATGTTCAATTCATGCAACTTACACTTCTGAAACAACTATACCTTTTTCTGCAACTCACTGTCTTGCTTCTGTGCTTGATTAATTCTGTCTAATAGAGATGATTTCACTGATACCTGAAACAAAATAGAAGAACTTACTGCACAAAAAAATTCCATGACAAAGTTCATCAAATCAATAACCAAAAGATCTCGTTACAAACATAGCATGGTCAATGAAGAAATACTTTTTCGACTCAAAGAATCGACCGCTTTATTTGCTTTTCCCGGATGGTAATGAATTGTACAATAATAATCGTTGATTAATTCCAGACATATCCTCTGTCTCATGTTCAATTTTTTCTGAGTTAATATATACATTAATCATTTGGGATCATTATATATTTCACACTTAACTCCATACAAATGATGACTCTAAATTTGTAGAGAAAAAACAACAGCAGCTAAATCCAAATCATGTGTAGGGTAATTTAACTCATGATTTTTCAACTGACGTGAATCATATACAATTACCTGATCATTCTGAATAAGGACACAACAAAGTCCCTTCAACGAGGCATCACTGTATATAACAAACTCACCATTCCTGGAAAGAAGTTCCAAAACTAGAGTATTCACCAATCTTTTATTCAACTGCTGAAAATAATCATCACATTCTTTTTTCCAGATAAACATAACACCCTTCTGAGTTTGCTTAGTCATTGGACTAGATTACCATGAAAATTTTTCAACAAACCTTCAATAGTAACCTACCAAACAATTGAAACTACGGATCTAGGTTACATTTGTCGGTCTCGACCATTCTTCAACAACTTTTGTTTTAGCAAGATCAACAGTTATGCCTTTTTTTGAAAAAATGTGATCAAGGAAAGAAATTTGTTGTAACCAAAACTCACACTGGCTGAATTTTCCATATAGTTTCTTTTTTTTATTTTTTGCAAGATAACCATTAAATGACTTTCAAGCTCCTCTTTACTTTTAGAAAACACCAAAATATCATCAATAAAAACAACCAATGTTTTCACCTGAATCAACTGATCCATCACTACAACAAAATGTTTAGTTATGATTCTGACCATCTTAGGATACTGATTTGAATGTTCATTTCCCTCTGTTTTCCTTCCCAAAAAATTTGTTTTGTTTCCTCTATGAAAAACCATTCTTAATACATAAATATATTAGGAGAAGCAACATGGTAATCCTCAAATGCTATATCATTTCAATCATACCATAAATTAATTTATAATTTAACACTTTCCTAAATCCTAATGTTGTCTAAACCGACCTCTGATACCAACTATAAGACTCCAGCCTTACACCTTACTTAATATTGAATTAAATGAATAATTCACATTGAGGATATTTTCAAGTTTTGAGTTTAAGAGAATTAGGACATAACTATTACATCTCAAAAGATTACAAAGTATACACTTCTACTAAGTTTCCATAAAGTAAAAACTCTTAAAAAGAAACATGTCTAGTTCCATGTTTTAGATAGAATGAATTTCCCATGATCCCATCCTTGACCTTATTCCACATTGAGTCCTGTGAAAAAAATTTCATAAAAACATGGGTTGAGCATAAAAATCTCAGTAAGGGATATACAAAGAATGAAAAATGTTAGTTTTTCAAAAAACAAGTAAACAATGTATACTTTATCAAAATAATATTTTTCACCTTTATGAAGCAAAAAATACTCTTCATTGAATAAAAGATCCTCACTTACCCTTTTGTAATCTAAATATAACAATAAAACCCATATAAATATCACATAACTTATAAAGGTAACATGGTACATAAACATACTTAAGTGGAATAACCATACGGTCGACTTCCACACATATCACTTAATGGAATAGCCATACGGACGACTTACATACCCAATGCATTGGAGGTTATAACGTGACCACCCGTCCTGGTATTCACGGCACCACCCATCATATGGTTTATCATGTAACCACCCATCAAATGTCCAAGTACCATTATAAAATCATAAGACATAAAAAAAATATAATGGAAAGAAAACATTTCCACACTTTGAACACAATATATCACTTAAATATATTGACATAACATATCCATTATAAAAACCATTTTCAATACCTAAATACATAAAATAGTATATGGTATTTATTTCATTTTAAAAATATTAAGGCTTGTTCGGGAACCCAAAGACCAAATAATACTCACGGTGGTGGAAAAAGTCGTTGTCACCGCGTACGTTAAAAGAAACATTCTTTTTTTCATTTAGTAAAACGGTTCTTAGAAAAAGATTCATTTTGTATAAATGTAAATGTCAAAGGGGTTTATACACCGTATAAAAGAAAGTTGTGTATAAAATGAAATATGCCTCAATGAAATTAGATTGAGACGTAGTCCCTTACAAAGATCAATTTTTTAAATAAAATTAATCTATTATGTGTATTCACTATATTTACACATAATTAAAGTATAAATACCAGATAGTACATAATAATATCATGACATAATTTGAAAGTATGAGATTAACCCAAATAATGGAAATTGTGTTAAGATGTTCCCTTACCTCATGTCCGACTTGAATCGATCGTTCATTAACCTTTTGAATAATAAACTTGAGTTAAATTATACTTTCTTAAGAACCATTTTCATATTCATTATTCCTTTTATATCACCTATTACCTTGTCATGAACACTATGTAATTATTTAGGATAATAATGTTCATTTTGTCGATATTTGGTACTTGAGTCAAAAGTGATCTTCTTTTATTTACAAGTTGTTCACGTAGTAAAATATCCATTATCTCAAGAATTATATTCATGATGTATATTCCATATATATCATATATATCTAGTATATACATGCATTTATAATATTACTCAATCATTTAGAGGTATGAAATGAAATGCACCGTTCATGGAGACCGTAAGCCGTATGTACGCATGGACACTACTTTCATTTATATTTCATATTTAATGGAGTGGAATCATAATTATAAAAGGGTATATTATAATTCCAGTATAAATCATATATAATAACATTAAATTTATTCTTTATACATACACATATGGTGTTAATGAATCAAATCACTTTGAGGGGGCGGTAGTCCGCACTTCTTAAAATAATGATATCAAGTTTACCCATAATGGAATCCATAATGGTATGTCATAAATGAAAAATAAAGAAGATTAAGTGAAACATAAACATATTATATATCATATATAACTATAGTGACATCTTAATATCCACCTTTGAAGGTGTTATATGAGTTTTTAACAATCATCGTTTCATGAGGCAGAAATTCTCCATCCACAGAAACAATATGTTCTTTAACCATTAGATGAAGGTGTGTGTATGTGTAGCTCAAATCCTTATTATAAAAACATCATAGTATATTGAAATACTAGAGTTGTTAAAAAATAAATTAATAGAAAGAGTTTAGGGGGTTTGAGAAGCAAAATAAAACAAATGACCACAAGAGAAGATAGTGCCTTTAAATAAGGTAACTCTTTTTGATATGAGCTCAAAGGCTTCCATGGGAATACTTATTGCCAATGTGAGGCTAATAGGAGTAATAGAGGGATGTGGAGAGAAAAAATGGGAAGTGGGTGGCTCAGACAAATGCTTGAGAGGTGTGGGTAAGGAGGTAGAGGTGGGGGCCTTTTATAAGATGAGAGGAGGGGCACTCTTGGAAAGGTATAAAATGTTACATTATTTTCCAATGAGTTTCAGATTTTAATGGTCCCACATTGCTTTTTTTCGAGGATAAGGTGATAAGGGTTCGATATAAACCCATCCAAAAGGTTTTTGACAAGTTTAGGTCTTAGAATTTACATTATAATTCCATTTTATTTAAATCGTTAAATAATGAGGTAATCACTACATCATCATGGTGTCATAATGTATAAAAATTATAAAATAAATACTATGATGTAGGAAATATTTTTATCATTCTAATGAATATTTATAGTCTAATATATTACTTTTATAACCTCATGTAAAAATTGTTATAGTAAAACAACTCATGTTTGTGACATTTTAATTTTAACATTAAATAAAAAGATATTAATATCATATTCCTACCAAAGTGGATCCATGGGGTCCCCAAGTTGACCCATGGATTTTCATGGCTGGCCATGACATATCCAATAAGGGTAGGACATGTGTCCTGTTCATTTCATGTTATTAAAACATTTTTTTTATCTTAAATTACACTAATTACCTCTAATCGCGATTAATAAACATAAAAGTTACTATTCACCAAAAAATTATTTTTATCCCATTGAACCACATTTTACTCCCTAATGATTACTTTGTAAGTCATATTTTTGAAATTCAAAACACAAAGGTGGTAAAATTTTATTTAAACAAAAAATTAGTTTTTTTTAAGTACCACTTAGTGGTTTCACTATTCATCAAAAATTGAAGTTTTTCAGAAAAATGCCAAAACATCAACCTAAGATATATTTGATATTAGAAATTAAAAAATTATTTCTATATTATATAATTAAAAACATATAGGTTTCATTAATTAATTAAAAAATTAATTTCCACTGTCAAAACAACTAGCGTGTTTTTATGAAACAACAACTATCAAATGATTGACACTAGTTTAAGTTTGATTTCAATGTGAAATTAAATACAACGACCACTATTAAATTAAATGGTAAAAATATATTATAATTTCACTTTAAAACCAATTCAAAATATAATCTAATCATATAAATAAATTAGGATAAAATGATGTTTTTAATTAAAATACAACATTTTTCACTATTCATTAAAAATTGAACTTTATCGAAAAAATACCAAAAATGTACACAAAGTAAATTTTGATGTCCCGATTATAAAGAAGAGTTTTATTTGGTGGAATAGAAAGTATATGTGTGACCAAAACTATATTTAAATAAGGCTCACTGTGAAAAGGCGATAAGTCGACCTTTAGTGAAATTTAGAGTATATATGCCTAAAATTGAATTCTTTTCATATTTTAAGCCTTTATACTTTATTGGATAAATGTAAAAACATTTAACAAACATATATAATCATATTTTATCTATTTCCATTAATTCATGCCAATAAAACGACTACTTGTGAACTTCCATTTAAAATAATATTATTATATTACTAGTGTGAAATGTAATATTTCAAAGAAACTCTTTGTTGCGTATCAGGTACGCTATCGAACATAGAAACACATTTAAAGTAAAATTAATATTTAATTAGAAAATATTAATAAATATGAAAATGTATTATTCTTTATTTACATGGGATGTTACAGAATAAATTATCATTTCACACCTAGGATACAACTGAGATGTTGAAATTCATATTATAAGAATTTCATGATTAAATAAGTCTATTCCTCTATATCTTCACCAAAATTTATAATTTCCATCACTTATTTTTCTATAACTAGATATGATAATAAATAATTATCATTATATATGATGAAATGGAAATAAAATACACACTTCTAGATAATCACATTACATTTTTAGGTTTTATCTCAGAGAGAACTCATTAAAAAACAATAAAATAATGGAGTATCATCCTTAAAGACTATAGATATTGGATATCATCTCATTTATCAGAATTATCACAGCCTAAATAATGTATCTATTTATGTGATTCATTCTAATAAATCTTATAATATGGCCTTCAAACTATATGGTGTGAAAAAATACTATTAACCAATATCATACTCCATATATTTTTTATTTATATGGGTTCCATATTTTACAATGATAGAATCCAAACTATTAATGATAATTCTCACCTTCAATCATACGATAATGATATATATGCATGGTACCCCACCACCAAGAGATTCCCAATGATTATTCATTAACTCCAGATGTGATTCCTGACAACCAAATAATTTAGATATATGTAATCATTTCTATAATATCTTATCAATAAGGTATTAAAAACCATAAATATAGCTAATATAATATGGAAAAAAATTCTGTATTACCCCTTTACTTCATAATACATTAATAGAACATTTCACCAAAATCTCAAAATATAAAGAATATCATACAACCCACTCAAACCATCTTAGTTTTATAACCACTCTCACTTCATAAAATATACCAATTATTTCATTATAAATAAACAATGAACACATAAAACATCCCAACATCATACAACTAACCATTGGTTGGAATATTCAATGGAAATTAGATGAAAAAAGTATTCACTATCTTAATATTCATACATTATGGGATCCATACACTATGACAACAAGGATCATGCCCTATCAAGGTAATCATTAAATAAATATACCAATAAAAATAATATGTTATTTAATTTAAATAACTCTTTACATGAGATGTTTATGAAAAAAATCCCAAAATTCAAGGAGAACCTTATATTTTATCACCTGAGAAAAAATGGCCTTGTGAGACCATGAAATAAATATCAAACATTTTGGTCTCTTCCCCAAAAATAGTTCAAACGAACCACTATTTATTAAAAGTAATAAATTTATCCATCTCCTAATAAAAAAATCAAAAGATATAGAATTGAGTTACTCCTTTGACTACTAATGACAGATATCCATCCATTTTAAAAGCTAGAAATCCACTATTATTAATCTTTAAATTTTTTTATCTACTATGACATTAATATTCTATAAGGACATTAAATACTATGTCCTATGTAAATATGTAGTTATAATAAATTTTGACATTTACAAACCAATACATGAATAATTATGGTCCATGTGACTAAACAATATTTCTTGGGTGTTCTATATTATAAACAAATCCCCTAGATACATGAACAATCTACTTTTGGAAATAAGATCTATCTTTAGAATGAATATATATATGTATATCTCAACCCTCCATTACAAGATGTGAATTGGTTTACCATTGATTTAATTAATGTATTTATCCACATCTATATGAATAAAATACCCACACACATGTATAATAAATTTAATCAAGATCACCATTTAATATATAGTTGTATATTACTTTTTTAGTTTTATATATATTTTATTAAACAAACTGTGGGATGAGGGGAATCTGAAAAATTACTATAGATAGAATAATAATGTTTTAATCCCCCAAAAGATTCCATAAATTAGCTAAAATTTGTATCAATTTGAAATAGATTAATGTGCACATGGGTATTTTATATACAAAAAAGAACACCATTTATGTAATAATACACCATGAATGAAAAATAAAAAACTTGCGACGGTGTGAAATAAAATTGGTGATTATCAGTTTGAGTTATATACCCAGTATGAAATAGGTTAGGGGTTTCACAAGAATCACCAATTCCCATTAAAATAATAATAATAGAGTAGATATGTATTAATTGGACATACTAAAGGGACCCTAGAGTTTGAAAATGAATTGAACCATCTAATATACTAAATTAAACATGACAACAACTTCCTCATGTGCATAAAAATCCATCCATCTAACTTCTATCACATCATTTTTGGTTGGATTGATTTTAAGGTGGGGTGTTTGTGGGTTGATTGAAGAGTCATACAACTTCAATTTCTCTAATATCAGCTGAATCTCAATCTATGGAACTACCACTAAATAAGAATTTCTTCCTATGAAAAGAAACTAAATATTTTTTAAACTATTTCAACAAAGGTGTTCCACAAATAACATCTATTTCTATATCACGGAGAAAATTATTACACTAATACCAATGATAGGGTGTATTACAAGACTAAATTTTCATACACCAATTTTTTAAAGGTTCTATAACATAGATTTAGTTACCCAAAAACACAACCTCATAATGAGTACTCTCGTTAGAGTCTCTACATATAAGACCCACACATTAAAACATTACACAATCATATATTATATGAATAATTCACATTGAGTATCTTTTCAGGTTTAGAGTTTTAGATAATTATTCCATAACTATTACATCTCAAAAGATTAAAATGTAGACACTTCATCTCAGTTTCCAATTTTTTTCATAATATAAAAACTCTTAAAAAGAAACATTTCTACTTCCATGTATTAGATAAGATGTCATTCCTTGATCCCATCCTTGACCCTATTCATCTTTAAGTCCTGTTAAAAACATTTCAAAAACATGGGATGAGCATAAAAACTCGGCAAGGGATAAAAATACGAAAAAAACATTAGTCATTGTATACATAAGAATCAATGAAATCATACTTTATTAATAAAACATAAGAACATTAACATAACTCATGAAATAATATGATTTATGATTAACTCATAGAAATCATAAGACATAAAGGAAATGTGTGGCATTCACAACATTCTTAGTTAGGGAGAAACCCTCATCGTTAGGTTTGGAATACCCATCACAATATATTTCCTAAATATTTTCAGATAAACCATAGTTTTCTACTCCTTTCCTTTACCCAAAGAATTGGAGAGCTATCTCGGTCTCACACACCCTTATTTTATCACATAACCACCTGTCTTCATAAAAAATTCCCAAGAACCATAACATAATCAAATCGCATAAAACATGAATAAAGGAAACATAACTTTTCCACATTTTAATCACAAGATATCAATAAAACACATTGATATAATCAAAACATTATAAAACCATTTTCAATACCAAAATACATGAATGAGTATATGGAATTTATTTTCACTTTAAAAACATTACAACTTGTTAAGGAAGCCAAAGATCAAAGAATACTCACGGCGGCAGAAAGGTCGTTGTCACCACGTACATTAAAAAGAAACATAATTTTTGTTGTTTAGTAAAATGCTTAGTAGAGAAAATATTCCTTTTGAATAAAAGTAAAAGTCAAATGGGTTTATACACCATAAATAAAAATTTTGTGTATAAAACAAAATATACCTCAATGAAAGGAGATTGAGATGATGTCCCATACAAGGACGATATCCTAAGATTAAGAATACATAAATTATATAATAATGTGTGAAAAATATAAATACACCAAATATAATTGGATATAAAGTGAGAAACAATCAGATTCAATCACACATATTCATATAATGACATATTCAAGGAGTACATGTTTAACACAATGAATTGAAATTGTGTTAGGAAGATCCCATGCAAAAATTCGACAGCCTAACGCCGTCACATTAAAATTCGGAAAATGTGTTGATTAGATAGAAAATGTTATCTCATCACATGGACATCAAATTTATACCAATCAGGGTATATAAGAACATATACAAACATAATAAGATGTAAATTAAAATACCTAACCAAAAGATATCCTTTAAAAAGAGGAGGGTGAAACGTTCTCTTACCAATTTTGGTAATTTTCGAAATATACACCCCATGAAAGAAGGACTATACAATTTAGATGTAAATACCCATAATCAAAAGTATATTACACATAGATTAGACTAATGGGAAGTACATACACCACTCAAAGGAGATCTTGAAAAATATAGCATGAATCTCACAGGAATAAAAAGTGAGATAAAACCCCTTCTCTCATTGTAATCAATCGAGTCATTTGAAAAAAAGATAATGAAAAAATATGAATCACAGAATACCATGAATATAAATATAATCATGAAAATATATATCAAATGAAAGTACACAATACACCACATGAAATATTTAAGTGGAGAACAATGTAAATCTCATGGAATTAAAGTGATATATGAAATCCCCTTACAAAATTACAGCAGCCTAACATCGCCAATTAAAACATCCAAAAATTGATTGTTGTGATAAAAATAGGGTATATAATCATATGAACATAAAAAGTTTAATAAGAATAATATAAAATAACATCCCCAAACATAAGAAAGAGGAGCATTAAAATAAGTGACATATAATAGAGTACTTACAAAGAAACAAAGAGGTAGGATCCCTTACCACGTGTCTGACTTGACTCGCTCATATGTTCGTTGTTCTTCCTACGTGTTATAATTAACTTAATTTCTACATGATTAAGAAAATTTTTAGAGTTCATTATTTCTTTTATATCACTTATTACCATGTTATAAAATTTATGTAATCATATAAGTTAATAATGGTTGTTTTGTCGATATTTGGTACTTGAGTCAAAAATGGACTTCTTATAATTAAAAGTTGTTCTTGCGGTAAAATATACATTATATCCAGAATGATATTAATTATGTAGATATAATATATATAATATATATCTAGTATATATATTTAATTATAATAGTACATTACATTTGGAGATAAGAAATGAAATGCACCATTCATAGAGATGGTAAGCCGTACATACGCATGAACGCTACTTCAATTTCTATTACATAATTTAATGGAATGAGAAAATTATGATATAAAGGTATTTTATAATTCAAGTATAATATCATATATAATATCCTTATCTTCATCATTTATACATCCCACATATGGTATTAACGATTTAAATCACTTTGAGGGGGCGGTTGTCCGCACTTCCTAAAAATGAAATTATCGCGTTTTCCTATTATGGAAACCATAAAGGTATGAAATAAATGAAAAATACAGAAGCATAAGGAAAAGATAAACATAATATATATCATATATAAATACAGTGACATCTTAATGTCCACCATGAGAGGCGGTAGGAGATAATTGAACAATCATCGTTTCGTGAGGCAGTAGCTCATCGTCCACAGAAACATTATGTTCATAACCCATTAGATGGAGGTTTGGGTAATTGTAGATTGAATAATTATTATAAAAACATCATATTATATTTACTGTACATGTTTTTGTTACAATATAAAGTAATAAAAAGAGTTTCGGGGGTTGGAGAAGAAAAAGAAAACAAAATAACATAAGAGAAGACATTACCTTTAAATCGTGTAGCTTCCCATGGTTTGAACCAAAAGCATTTATTGAATTGCATTATGCCTAAAGTAAGGCTTCTAGGATGAATATAGGGATCTTGGAAGATTATTTTATTAGTGGTTGGAAGAAAAAAAGGGCTTTAGATGTCTGAGAGATAGGTAGGAAGTTGGGTCTTTTTTTAAGGGAGACGAGGGGCTATTTTGGAAAGCATGATACTATTATTTTATCATAGAATTATTTTCAGTTTTTAATGGTCCCAAAATCATTAAAGTCAAAGATAAAGTGGACCATATTCGAAATAAAATCATCAAATAATAATTGGACAAGTTATGGATATTATTTTAAACATTATCTTCTTTTTTATTTAAATCATTCATTAATGACGTAAACTCTACATCATTATTGTGTCATATATAATTGTATTTCTTTAATGTCAAAAAATTATAAAAAAATTACCATGATGTAGGAAATATTTTTATATTTTTAATTATTGTTTACAGTCAAAAATATAACTTATATATACCCATGTAAAAAAATTTAATTACAAAAATAAATGTTTGGGACATTTTTATTTCTACATTAAATAAAAGGTATTAATATGATTATCTTACCCAAGTGGCTCCATGGGGTCCCATAAATTAACCCATGGATTTTATTGGTCATCCATGACACATAAAATAATGTTAGGACATATGTAAAGGTATTTTTATATTTTTATAATATTATTTTTTCCTTAAATTACCCTAATTACCTTTAATCGTGGTTAACAAAACTGAAAATTTACTATTCCTAAAAAATTTATTTTCGTCCCATTGAGCCACATTTTACTTAATAATGAAAACCATGTATGTCATATTTATGAAATTAAATTCACAGAAGTGGTAATGTTTCGTTTAAAAAAAATTAGTTTTTAACTACCATTTAGTGGTTTCACTATTCATCAAAAAATGAAGTTTTTCAGAAAAATACCAAATATTCACACTAAGATGTATTTGGTATTCCGAATTCAAAAATGGTGTCTACTTTATAAAATTCAAAAAATATAATTTTCATTAATTAATGTTATAATTAATTCATGTTGTCAAAACAAATAGCGTGTTTTAAAGAAACAGTATTTATCAAAAGATTACCAATCGTTTATGTCGAATTTCAAAGTGAAATTAATTCTAATGATCACCAATGGATTAAATTATAAAAAAATATTCTAATTGAACTTTAAAACCAATTAAAAAATAATCTATCCATATAAATATATTATATTAAAAGGTGGGTTTGAATAAAAATACAACATTTTTCCCCATTCATTAAAAATTGAACTTTATCAGAAAAATAACAAAAAAATAAATTTTTTTTGATGTTCTGATTATAAAGAAAGATTTTATTTGGTCCAATATAACATATAAAATTGAAAATATGTAGTTTTAAAAATGGTTTGTTGTCAAAAGGCAGTTAATCAACCTTTTAATGAATATTAGGATATTTATTCTTAAATTGGATTCATTCGTATTTTAAGCCTCTATCATTTATTTTTTAGTTGTTAAAATATTTAACAATCATATATAATCATTTTGTAGTTGGTTCTGTTCTTTCCAGCCATTACAATGATTATGCGTTAACTACAATTTAAAATAATATTATTATATTATTAGTGTGCAACGTATGATTTCAAAGAAACTCGTTGTTGCATATTGGGTATGCCATAGAACATAGTATTCCATTTAAAGTAATATGAAAATTTTATTCAAAAATATTAATAAATATGAATATTTCATATTATTTATTTACCTTGGATGTTACATACTTCCCCCCTTTTTGGAGTTGCGTCCTCACAAATTTAAAATTGGGAAAAGAAACATCATTAAATGTCCCACATCGAAAAAAGTGTTAGTAAAACTATCACATTAAAAGAAATAAAGAGATGTACAAAGGTCACCCGAGTTAACCCATACTAGGATTCCATGTTGGAAAACGTGGATATGGAAGAAAAAAAGGGTCATGTTCTGATTGAGAGTGATAGAAAACTTGATTAGGAGAAAGTTAACGACCAGAAAATCACAAACTTGTGATTGGTTAAACGGTATTTGATTCCCCAGTAAGAAAAGATAAAAAAAATGTTTTTGTTTCAAGTTAATTTTCATTGATGAATTTATTTATGATATTAACAATATCATAATGAAACATACTTACATATCGTTTAGAGCTTCATCTTTTACTAGATTTCATACACAAACTCATATTTTCTCCAAAAGATTAGTATTTAGGTTGATTTGTTGACATTAAGAGTGTTATAATCATCTTTTTGAGAATCACTGAATCCACTAATGATGAACTATATATTTCCGATTATTTTAGACCTTAAGCCATACCAAAATTGTTAGTACATGATTAGATAATCCCCAAAAAGATAATCTTTTACAAAAATAAAAACTACTCTTAATCTCCAAAATTCAACAAAAAAGAACTCAGGGTTCCAGAAAGTCCATTCAATAAACAACAATCCATAAAATTTGCTCAAGGCATTCCAAACTAAAATTGAAACCAAAATCTATGAAATATTTAATCACATAGTCTTCCATCATAAATCTAAAACATTTATCTCCAAATAATATCAGTTATTCTTAATGTCTCATATTGAAGAGTAATTAACTTAATCACATATCCTCCATGATAGGTTAATAATTTATATAGATAACCCAAAATCAACTTATTCATGATTCATATAATCCTATAACTAAAAATAATTAGTCAAAATAATGAGTGACTTCATGTAGGCTAGTGGTAGGAGATGCACCCTTTTCACCCTTCAGTTATGGGTTTGATCCTGCGACCTTACCAGATGTGACGGGTTGTCACCCATCCTACATGTTTTCCTTTTTATAAAACTCAAAAACAACCCTAATATGTTTCAAACTCAATGGTTTCATTATATATCTCATTTTCATCCAAATTCATTATGATCTCAACATATTAATTCTTGAATTCTTATTGCACCACTATAAGATAATTTAAAACGATCCCCAAAATGATGAACATAATACCTTGATAATGGTTTCCATTCAGTTTCATCATCATCATATTGTTCACGTAGGTAGAAGGACCATGCCTCATAATAATGATTTATATATCCTTCAAAATCATTTTCTTCCTCCATCCAAATACACCTTGTACAACATGGGTCATATGGGTGTTCACAGAAAAACAGTTTTGGAAAATAATCTTGTAGGACATATAATTTCATAAAATATGATAAAACATGATTTCAATAAAATAGTCTGATTGAATTTGAGTTTTAAATTTAAATTAATGGTCCTTTTAAAATACCATAGGTATGTGTTGAGAGACTATATTTTAAAAACAAATATAAATAGGTTGCGCAAGAGTCTCCTTCTTCAGCACCTTTTTTAAAATCATAATATTCTTCAAAATCTTATGATAAGGTAAAATATTTGAAAATGCCTTGATAATATTTAACTTTCTTGAAAATATGAGAATATTGTGAAAATATGATTTGCTTAAACAGATCCCATGATCCACGATGATAATGCGGTATAGTGTAGGTTTTTGATATCTCAAACAACTTCTTTCAAGTGAGTTGTGTAACATCCCAGGTAATTAAAGAATAAATAATTTTCATATTTATTATTATTAGAGAATTAAATATGAATTTTAATTAAAAGGGGTTGCTATGTTCGATAGTGTACCCGATACGCAACGATGAGTTTCTTTGAAACTTACGTAGCACACTAGTAATATAATAATATTATGTTAGTTAACAAGTAGCCGTTGTACTGGCGGGAATGAATATAAATAACTAAAATATGAATAGATATGTTTTTAGATGTTTTTACATTTACCCAATAAAAGATAAAGGCTTAAAATACGGAAAGAGTTCAATTTTAGGCTTTTATACTCTAATTTTCACTAAAGGTTCACATATCACCTTTTGACGGCGAACCGACATTAAATATAGTTTTTATCACTCTTATACTTTCTATTGGACCAAATATAACTCTTCTTTAGAATCGGGACATCAAAATTTACTTTGTGTAAATTTGTGGTACCTTTCTGATAAAGTTCATTTTTTTTATGAATAGTGTAAAATGTTGTATTTTAATTCAAAACTGCTTTCTAACCTAATTTATTTATATGATTAGATTATGTTTTGAATTGGTTTTGAAGTTAAATTAGAATATATTTTTACCATTTTATCCAATGGTGGTCATTGGAATCAATTTCGATTTGAAATTAGACTTAAACTGGTGTCAATCTTTTGATACTTATTGTTTTGTAAAAACACGCTATTTGCTCTGGCAGCGGGAATTAATTATTAAATTAATTAATGTGACTTATATGATTTGAATTTTGTAAAATGGACTTCATTTTTGAATTCGGAATATCAAATATAGCTTAGGGTGAATTTTTGGTAATTTTCTGAAAAAACTTCAATTTTTGATGAATAGTGAAACCACTAAGTGGTAATCAAGCAAACTGATTTTTCGGTTAAATGAAATTTTACCACTAATGTGTGTTGAATTTTGAAAATCAGACATAAATGGTTGTCATTAAGAAGTAAAATGTGGTTCAATGAGATTAAAATAAGTTTTTGGTGAATAGTAACTTATTAAGTTTTTAATCGCGATTAGTGGTAATTAGTGTAGTTTAAGGAATAAATAATGCTTTAATAATATAAAATGACCTAGACACATGTCCCAACCTTATTGGTTGTGTCATGGCCGACCAAGACAAGCCATGGCCTAACTTGGGGACCCCATGGATCCACTTTTGTTGGGAAATGACATAAATTACATTTTATTTAATGTTAAAGTGAAAATGACACAAACATAATATGTTTTGCGAAAAAACATTTTAAGTGGGGTTATACAAGTCCAAATTTTGATTATAAATATTAAATGGAAAGCTAAAAAGATTTCCTACATCATAGTAATTTTTTTATAATTTTTAGACATTAAATAAATTTAATTATTTATGACATAATAATGATGCAGCGATGACATCATTATTTGACGATTTAAATAAAATGGAAAGATAATATAAAATCTATGAACTACACATGTACAAAACCAATTGGATGAATGGATTTCTATGCATTATCACCTTATCCAATAATTCTATCAATGTGGGACCTTTTAAAACCGAAACACATTTTCAAATAATGTAATGTTTCTTTACTTTCCAAAAGTGCCCCTCCTCTCCCCTTATAAAAGGCCCCCACCTCTACCTCATTTCACACACTCTTCAAGCCTTTGGCTCGGCCAACCCCTGCCCATTTGCTCTCTCCACATCCCTCTCCTCATCCTAGAGGATTCCCTTTGGGAAGAATCCTTTCAAAGGAAGCCTTTAGGCTCAAATCAAAAGGAGTTACACTTTTTAAAGGTAATTGTTTCTCTCATGTTCATTTGTTTTATTTTGCTTCTCCAACCCCCTAAAATCTTTTTATTTCCTTCTTTTATAACATCACCAGTATCTTCAATATACTAGGATGTTGTTATAAGATTTATTTGAGCCACACTCTCACACAACTACATCAAATGGTTAAAGAACATACGTTTTCCGTGGATGGCGAAATTATGCCTCCCGAAACGATGATTGTTCAATACTCATTTAACACCTTCAAAGGTGGCCATTATGATGTCACTATTTTTATATATGATATATAATATGTATATGTTTTCCTTAAGCTTCTGTTTTTCTTCATTTTGGTCATACTTTATGGTTTCCATTATGGGTAAACACGATATCTTCATTTTAGGAAGTGCGGACTACCGCCCCCTAAAAGTGATTTGATTCGTTAATACCATGTGTGGGATGTGTAAAGGATAAATTTAATGATATTGTATATGTTATTATACTGGAGTTATAACATACTCTTATACCATTATGAATCCATTCCATGAAGTATGAAATAGAAATGGAAGTAGCGTTCATGCGTACGTACGGCTTACCGTCTCCATGAACGGTGCGTTTCATTTCTTACCTCTAAATGATTATGTAATATTTTAAATACATGTATGTACTGGATATATATGACATATATGATATCTACATCATGAATACTATTCTGGATATAATGAAACATTGACCAAATTAACAACATGTAAGTGTAAGAAGTCTATTTTTGACTTAAGAACCAAATACCGACAAAATGAACATTATTAACTTAAATGATTACATGATGTTCATAACATGGTATAAAAGGAATAATGAACTTGGAAAAGATTCATAATCAAGTAGAGATTAACTAAATTTTATTATTCAGGAGTTTAAAGAACGGTCGGGTCAAGTCAGATACGAGGTATGGGAACTTCTTAACCCAATTTCCATTCTTTGGGTTAATCTCCTACTTTCAAATTATGTCATTATGTTATTATGTCATATCTTGTATTTGTACTTTATTTATGTGTACTTATAGTGGATACACATAATGTATCTATGTTATTTTAAAAATGATCATTGTATGGGACTTCGTCTCAATCTCCTTTCGTTGAGGCATATTTTATTTTATACACAACTTTCTTTTATATGGTGTATAAACCCCTTTGACTTTTACGTTTATTCAAAAGGAATCTTTTTTACGAAGCGTTTACTAAACGACAAAAGGGAATGTTTTTTTCGTACGTATGCGGCGACAACGACTTCTCTGCCGTCGTAACCGTTATTTGAGTTTTGGCTTCCTCTACAAGCCATACCTTCTTTTTTAAAAAGAAAAATAAATACCATGTTTTACTTTGGTATTGAAAATGGTTTTCATAATGTTTTTATATCAATGTGTTGTATTGATATCTCGTGATTGAAATGTGGAAATTTTATGTTTCCTTTATGCATGTTTTATGTGATATGATTATGTTATGGTTCTTGGGCATTATTATGAAAACGGGTGGTTCCATGATAAACTAAGGGCGGGTGAGCCCGTTATAGCTCTCCAATGCATTGGGTAACGCGAAGGAGTGAAACGTTAAGGTTTCTCCGAAGAGATTTTAGGGAATATACTGTGATGGGTATTCCAAACGTAACCAAGAGGGTTACTCCCTACGTAAGAATGTTATGAATGCCTCAAGTTACCTTTACGTATTATGATTTCTATGATTTATTCATGATTTTATGAGGTATGTTAAAGTGCCTATGTTTTATGGGTAAATTATGGTTTCATTCTTATTTATATATGAACTCATGTTTCCTTTCCATGTTATTTTTATAACCCATACTGAGTTTTTATGCTCATCCCATGTTTTTGAAATGTTTTTCACAGGTCAAGGAAAAGGTACATGATAAGATGATAGAGTCAAGGATGTGTCATTAATTAATCCATGTTTTATTTTAAATGTGTGTTCCATTGGTGGGAATGAAGAATACTATCTTTATGTAACCACTTTGTTTATAGGTGGAATGTAATGCAAGTTTTATGATCTAATTCTCTAAAACTCTAAACCCGAAAAGATCCTCAATGTGTAATCTTGTAATAACTCAAGATTAAGTAAGGTTTAAGGCTGGGGCCTTATAGTTGGTATCAAAGGTCGGTTTAGACAACTTTAGGAGTTAGAAAAGTGTTAAATTATAATATGATTTAAATGATATAGCATTTATAGATTACCATGTTGCTTCGCCTAAGATATTTCGGTGTTCAGAATGGTTTTCCGCAGAGGAAACAAAGCATATATGTTGGGACGACATCAGGAGGAAGACAACCTTCCAAATCAGCAACCTGAGATGGTCGGAATCGGAACTGAACAGTTTGTTGCAGTAATGGCACAGTTGACTCAGGCTATAAATGGTGGTGGTATCCATGCACGAGATCAGCCAGATCAACCGCAGAAGAACATGTCAGTGGTGGAACATTTCATGAGGCAACATCCCCCATCATTCAGAGGATCATCTGACCCTGTGCTAGCTGAAGGGTGGATTAAAGCACTGGAGAAGATTTTTGATGTCATGGGGTGTTCATACAATCAAAAGGTTAGTCTTGCTATTTATCGTTTGGAGGGTGAGGCAGATCAGTGGTGGTCTATGGTTAAAAATATCAGGGACGCAGATGAGATTGATGCTCTTAACTGGGATGAATTCAAAGGTATGTTTCTTGAGAAGTATTTTCCTAAGGCTGTTCGACTTAGGATGGAAAAGCAATTCTTGGAATTGAGGCAAGAGGAAGACTCAGTGGCTGCCTATGAAGAAAAGTTCACTCGATTGGCAAGGTATGCTCCCAATTTTATCCGGGACCTTGATAGTAAAATCAATCGTTTTTACTCAGGATTAAAGCCAAAGTATCGAAGGGCATTAGCTTCTCGTGAGTTTAAAAGTTATGAAAATCTT
This sequence comes from Viscum album, assembly GCA_963277665.1. NCBI lineage: Eukaryota > Viridiplantae > Streptophyta > Magnoliopsida > Santalales > Viscaceae > Viscum > Viscum album. Next base: position 2,096,313,349 of record OY728152.1, read on the forward strand.
GTTCGATGTGCTGAGAAGGTGGAAATGGAGTTTACCGATGACCAAGTTTTCTATAACAACCAGCAGAAGAAGAGACCGAGGTGGCAGGAGAAAGGTAATAATTCTTCAAAAAAGTCTGATGGTAAGAAAACTAAGTTTCCAGCTTGTGATAAATGTGGCAAAAGGAATGCTGGGGAATGTCTTCTGAATTCTGGGAAGTGCTACCGATGTGGTAAGATGGGACATAAGGCTCGTGATTGCACTGAAAAGGATCAAGGTGAAGGTAAGAACAAATTTGATTTACAGTTAGTGAAATGTTATAAGTGCAATGAGATGGGTCACTATGCAAACGAGTGTCCGACAAGGACCTTGAGTGATGGGAAGCAGTTAGACTACAAGCAGAAAGGGGTGGTGAAATCCTTTGCAACTACTTCAGCAGATGTTGGGCCATCGAATGACGTGGTGTCAGCTCCAGGGAGCTCAGTATTTTTCGAAGATTGACTTGAGGTCGGGGTACCATCAGTTGATAGTAAAAGAAGCAGATGTTCCGAAGATTGTGTTCCGTACTAGATATGTCCACTATGAATTTGTAGTTATGCCTTTTGGGTTAACCAATGCACCTGCTGTATTCATGGACCTTATGAATAAAATTTTCCATGAGTTCTTGGATAAGTTTTTGTTTGTGTTTTGAGGTTTGTGAAGAGGTTATGTGTGCCTTGTGATTCACAGTTGAAGAGAGAGTTGTTATGTGAAGCTCATAGTTCTCCGTTTTCAGTTCATCCGGGCAGTACTAAGATGTATAGAGATCTGCGGGAGTATTACTGGTGGGATGGAATGAAAAGAGATATTGCTGATTTTACTGTGAAGTGTTTGACTTGTTAGCAGGTTAAAGCTGAGCGGCAGTTACCGAAAGGGATGCTTCAGCCTTTACCAGTGCCAGAGTGGAAATGGGAGAATATATCCATGGACTTTGTTGTTGGATTACCGAAGACATCTCGAGGTAATAATGCAATCTGGGTTATTGTTGATCGCTTGACCAAATCTGCTAATTTCCTTGCTATACGAGATACTTTCTCTCTTGATCAACCTTCCCGTTTGTATCTTAAAGAGATAGTCAGGTTACATGGAGTTCCTCTCTCCATTGTATCGGATCGTGATCCCAGGTTTACTTCTAACTTTTGGAAAGGCCTTCAGAAGTCGTTGGGTACTGAATTAAATTTTAGTACAGCTTTTCATCCTCAATCAGATGGGCAGTCAGAACGAACAATTCAGACATTGGAGGATATGCTATGAGCTTGTTCTATGGATTATCAGGGAAGTTGGGACCAACATCTTTCTTTGGTTGTGTTTTCATATAATAACAGTTTTCATTCCAGTATACAGATGGCACCATTTCAGGCATTATATGGGAAGCGGTGTCGAACTCCAGCTTTCTGGGATGAAGTGGGTGAAAGAAAGTTGATGGGACCAGAATTGGTAGAAGAGATGGCAGAAAAAGTTCAGCTGATTCAGAAGCACATTAGAACAGCTCAGAGCAGGCAGAAGAGTTATGCGGATAACCGGAGGAAGGATCTATCTTTCGAGGTAGGTGATCATGTTTTTCTCAAGGTTTCTCCTTGGAAAAGTGTGATGAGATTTGGTAAGAAAGGAAAGTTGAGTCTATGGTTTGTTGGACCATACGAAATTCTGGAGAGAGTTGGATCAGTTGCATACCGAGTGGCTTTACCCTCGAGTTTATCTCAGGTACACAATGTTTTTCACGTTTCGATGTTGATAAAGTATATGCCAGATCCATCTCATGTTTTGAGTCCAGAGGTAGTTCAGCTGGAAGAGAACCTATCTTATGAGGAACAACCGGTCCAGATTCTTGACCATAAGGAGCAAGTGTTACGGAATAAGGTGATTCATCAGGTAAAGGTTTTTTTTGGAAAAACCATGTGATTGAAGAGGCAACGTGGGAATCTGAAAATGCAATGAGGGATAAATACCCCCACTTATTTTGATAAGTGAATAAAATTGCGAGGACGCAATTCCCAAAAGGGGGGAAGGATGTAACATCCCAGGTAATTAAAGAATAAATAATTATCATATTTATTAATATTAGAGAATTAAATATGAATTTTAATTAAAAGGGGTTGCTATGTTCGATAGCGTACCCGATACGCAACGATGAGTTTCTTTGAAACTTACGTAGCACACTAGTAATATAATAATATTATGTTAGTTAACAAGTAGCCGTTGTACTGGCGGGAATGAATAGAAATAACTAAAACATGAATAGATATGTTTTTAGATGTTTTTACATTTACCCAATAAAAGATAAAGGCTTAAAATACGGAAAGAGTTCAATTTTAGGCTTTTATACTCTAATTTTCACTAAAGGTTCACTTATCACCTTTTGACGGCGAACCGACATTAAATATAGTTTTGATCACTCTTATACTTTCTATTGGACCAAATATAACTCTTCTTTAGAATCGGGACATCAAAATTTACTTTGTGTAAATTTGTGGTACCTTTCTGATAAAGTTCATTTTTTTTATGAATAGTGTAAAATGTTGTATTTTAATTCAAAACTGCTTTCTAACCTAATTTATTTATATGATTAGATTATGTTTTGAATTGGTTTTGAAGTGAAATTAGAATATATTTTTACCATTTTATCCAATGGTGGTCATTGGAATCAATTTCGATTTGAAATTAGACTTAAACTGTTGTCAATCTTTTGATACTTATTGTTTTGTAAAAACACGCTATTTGCTCTGGCAGCGGGAATTAATTATTAAATTAATTAATGTGACTTATATGATTTGAATTTTGTAAAATGGACTTCATTTTTGAATTCGGAATATCAAATATAGCTTAGGGTGAATTTTTGGTAATTTTCTGAAAAAACTTCAATTTTTGATGAATAGTGAAACCACTAAGTGGTAATCAAGCAAACTGATTTTTCGGTTAAATGAAATTTTACCACTAATGTGTGTTGAATTTTGAAAATCCGACATACATGGTTGTCATTAAGAAGTAAAATGTGGTTCAATGAGATTAAAATAATTTTTTGGTGAATAGTAACTTATTAAGTTTTTAATCGTGATTAGTGGTAATTAGTGTAGTTTAAGGAATAAATAATGCTTTAATAATATAAAATGACCTAGACACATGTCCCAACCTTATTAGTTGTGTCATGGCCGACCAAGACAAGCCATGGCCTAACTTGGGGACCCCATGGATCCACTTTTGTTGGGAAATGACATAAATTACTTTTTATTTAATGTTAAAGTGAAAATGACACAAACATAATATGTTTTGCGAAAACAATTTTTAAGTGGGGTTATACAAGTCCAAATTTTGATTATAAATATTCAATGGAAAGATAAAAAGGGTTCCTACATCATAGTAATTTTTTTATAATTTTTAGACATTAAATAAATTTAATTATTTATGACATAATAATGATGCAGCGATGACATCATTATTTGACGATTTAAATAAAATGGAAAGATAATATAAAATCTATGAACTACACATGTCCAAAACCAATTGGATGAATGGATTTCGATGCCTTATCACCTTAGCCACGAATTCTATCAATTTGGGACCTTTTAAAACCGAAAAACATTTTCAAATAATGTAATGTTTCTTTACTTTCCAAAAGTGCCCCTCCTCTCCCCTTATAAAAGGCCCCCACCTCTACCTCATTTCACACACTCTTCAAGCCTTTGGCTCGGCCAAACCCTGCCCATTTGCTCTCTCCACATCCCTCTCCTCATCCTAGAGGATTCCCTTTGGGAAGAATCCTTTCAAAAGAAGCCTTTAGGCTAAAATCAAAAGGAGTTACACTTTTTAAAGGTAATTGTTTCTCTCATGTTCATTTGTTTTATTTTGCTTCTCCAACCCCCTAAAATCTTTTTATTTCCTTCTTTTATAACATCACCAGTATCTTCAATATACTAGGATGTTGTTATAAGATTTATTTGAGCCACACTCTCACACAACTATATCAAATGGTTAAAGAACATACGTTTTCCGTGGATAGCGAAATTATGCCTCCCGAAACGATGATTGTTCAATACTCATTTAACACCTTCAAAGGTGGCCATTATGATGTCACTATTTTTATATATGATATATAATATGTATCTGATTTCCTTAAGCTTCTGTTTTTCTTCATTTTGGTCATACTTTATGGTTTCCATTATGGGTAAACACGATATCTTCATTTTAGGAAGTGCGGACTACCGCCCCCTAAAAGTGATTTGATTCGTTAATACCATGTGTGGGATGTGTAAAGGATAAAGTTAATGATATTGTATATGTTATTATACTGGAGTTATAACATACTCTTATACCATTATGAATCCATTCCATGAAGTATGAAATAGAAATGGAAGTAGCGTTCATGCGTACGTACGGCTTACCGTCTCCATGAACGGTGCGTTTCATTTCTTACCTCTAAATGATTATGTAATATTTTAAATACATGTATGTACTGGATATATATGACATATATGATATCTACATCATGAATACTATTCTGGATATAATGAAACATTGACCAAATTAACAACATGTATGTGTAAGAAGTCTATTTTTGACTTAAGAACCAAATACCGACAAAATGAACATTATTAACTTAAATGATTACATGATGTTCATAACATGGTATAAAAGGAATAATGAACTTGGAAAAGATTCATAATCAAGTAGAGATTAACTAAATTTTATTATTCAGGAGTTTAAAGAACGGTCGGGTCAAGTCAGATACGAGGTATGGGAACTTCTTAACCCAATTTCCATTCTTTGGGTTAATCTCCTACTTTCAAATTATGTCATTATGTTATTATGTCGTATCTTGTATTTGTACTTTATTTATGTGTACTTATAGTGGATACACATAATGTATCTATATTATTTTAAAAATGATCATTGTATGGGACTTCGTCTCAATCTCCTTTCGTTGAGGCATATTTTATTTTATACACAACTTTCTTTTATATGGTGTATAAACCCCTTTGACTTTTACGTTTATTCAAAAGGAATATTTTTTACGAAGCGTTTACTAAACGACAAAAGGGAATGTTTTTTTCGTACGTATGCGGCGACAACGACTTCTCCGCCGTCGTAACCGTTATTTGAGTTTTGGCTTCCTCTACAAGCCATACCTTCTTTTTTAAAAAGAAAAATAAATACCATGTTTTACTTTGGTATTGAAAATGGTTTTCATAATGTTTTTATATCAATGTGTTGTATTGATATCTCGTGATTGAAATGTGGAAATTTTATGTTTCCTTTATGCATGTTTTATGTGATATTATTATGTTATGGTTCTTGGGCATTATTATGAAAACGGGTGGTTCCGTGATAAACTAAGGGCGGGTGAGCCCGTTATAGCTCTCCAATGCATTGGGTAACGCGAAGGAGTGAAACGTTAAGGTTTCTCCGAAGAGATTTTAGGGAATATACTGTGATGGGTATTCCAAACGTAACCAAGAGGGTTACTCCCTACGTAAGAATGTTATGAATGCCTCATGTTACCTTTACGTATTATGATTTCTATGATTTATTCATGATTTTATGAGGTATGTTAAAGTGCCTATGTTTTATGGGTAAAGTATGGTTTCATTCTTATTTATATATGAACTCATGTTTCCTTTCCATGTTTTTTTTATAACCCATACTGAGTTTTTATGCTCATCCCATGTTTTTGAAATGTTTTTCACAGGTCAAGGGAAAGGTACATGATAAGATGATAGAGTCAAGGATGTGTCAAGAATTAATCCATGTTTTATTTTAAATGTGTGTTCCATTGATGGGAATGAAGAATACTATCTTTATGTAACCACTTTGTTTATAGGTGGAATGTAATGCAAGTTTTATGATCTAATTCTCTAAAACTCTAAACCCGAACAGATCCTCAATGTGTAATCTGGTAATAACTCAAGATTAAGTAAGGTTTAAGGCTGGGGCCTTATAAGTTGTGTGCTAGAAAAAGTTTCACAATCATCCGAACATGACTTTGCAATAATTATTGCAATCATGCCTTAAGGAAGAGATTGTAATGTCAATTGAGATCCTCCTCCTTCCATTTATAACTTACTTTACATGATCTAAAAAATTTATAAAAAATGGATTTAACTGAAATAATAGACATAGGAACTAACTATTTGTTTAACGAAAACTCTTAATCCCTAAATTTGTCTTAACATACCTATAATACCAACTATAAGACCCCCGCCTTAAAACATTACATAATATTGAGTTAAATGAATAATTTACATTGAGGATATTTTCTGGTTTATAGTTTTAGAGAATTAGGCCATAACTATTACATCACAAAAGATTACAAATTAGACACTTCAAATCAGTTTCCATTTTTAATATAAAATAAAAACTATTAACAAGAAACATTTCTAGTTCCATGTATTAGATAGAATGTGTTTCATTGATCCCATACATGACCCTATTAATCTTTAGGAACTGTAGAAAACATTTCAAAAACATTGGATGAGTATAAAAATCTCAGTAAGGGATAAAAAGACAGAAAAAAACATTATTCCATGTATACATAAGAATCAATGAATTCATAATTTACTCATAAAACATAATAACATAAACATACGTCATGAAAACATAAGATTCATTATTAACTCATAGAAATCATAAGACATAAAGGTAACTCAAGGCATTAATAACATTCTTACGTAGGGAGAAAACCTCATGGTTATGTTTGGAATACCCATCACAGTATATTCCCTAAATATTTTCTAATAAACCTTAGTGTTTAACTCCTTCGTGTTACCCAATGCATTGGATAGCTATCTCAGTCTCACCCTCCATTAGTTTATCATGGAACTACATGCCTTCATAAATAATGCCCACGAATAATAACGTAATCATATCACATAAAACATGCCTAAAGGAAACATAAAAATCCCACATTTTAATCACAATCTATAAATACAACACATTGACATAGTCAAAACATTATCAAAACCATTTTCAATACAAAAATACATAAAAGAGTGTATAGTATTTATTTTCCATTTAATAACATTTTGTCTTGTTTTTTTAAATAAAATATAAATACAGGGTTGCATTTAAAGAAGGAGAAACATGATGGGATTGCAATAGTGTGGAGTAATAATAATTATTTTATCATATTGATGTCGTTTTGTTCCAACGATCCGTGCAACCCCACAGAAGGGTCAGCGCCTGCTGCTCCGAGAAGAAACATACATTTTTTAGTTTAGTAAAATGATTCGTAGAGAAAATTTTCCTTTTGAATAAAAGTCAATGTTAAATGGGTTTATACACCATATAAAATAATGTTGTGTATAAAACAAATTATACCTCAATTAAAGCAGATCGATACGAAGTCCCGTACAAAGATGATATCCTTATATTAAGGATAAATAAATTATATAATGACGTGTGAAAAATATAAATACACCCAATATTAGTGGATATTAAGTGTAAAACAATCAGAGTCATTCACACATATTCATATACTGACAAATTCAATTAGTATAAGTTTAACCTAGATAATTAAAATTGAGTTATAAACTTCCCTTGAAAAAATTTGGCAGCCTAACTGTGTAACATTAAAAGTCAGAAAATGAGTTGATGAGAGAGAAAATGGTATCTAATCTCTTGGAAATAAAATTTATAGAAATAAGGATATATATGAACATATCCCATATAAGAATATTTAAATTAAAAGACCTAAAAAATAAGTCATTTAAAAAGAGGAGGGTGAAAGGTTTCGTTACCGATTTAGGTAACTTTCGAAACGTACACCCCAAGAAAGAATGACTATAAAATGGTGATGTAAATAATCATAAATGAAAGTATATTACAAAAATAGTATAATAATGGGCATTACATACACCAATCAAAGGAGATTGTGAAAAATATAGCATGAATCTCACAGCAAAGAGGTGAGATAAAAACCCGTAACCTCATTGTAATCAATTGAGTCATATGACCAAAAGATAATAAACACAATATGTATCACAACATACCATGAATATAAATATAATCCTGATAATATATATCAAATGTCATTCCACAATACACCACATGAAAAAATAAAGAGGAAAACAATGGAAATCTCACGGAATTAAAAGTGAGATGATAAATTACATTACAAAATTTCAGCAGCCTAACGACGTAACTTAAAACATCAATAAATGGAATGATGAGATCAAAATAGCATCTCTCATAAAATAAAATAAAAATTAAATTAATATTAATATAAAAGAAAATCCCTCAACCTATGAAATAGGATCCCTAAAATAAGTGACATAAAAGTGAATGCCAAAAAATAAAGAGAGAGGTAGGATCCCTTACCATGTGTTCGACTTGACTCACTTGTATGTTCCTTGTTATTCTTCAATGATAAAAATAAGTTAATTTATACTTTATTAAGAACATTTTTCAATTTAATTATTAATTTTATATCACTTATTACCATGTTATAAACTTTGTGTAATCATTTAAGTTAATAATGGTCGTTTTGTCGATATTTGGTACATGATCCAAAAATGGACTTCTTATAATTACACGTTGTTCTTGTGGTAAACTATCCATTATCTCTAGAATTATATTCATGATGTAGATATCATATATAACATATATTTCCAATATATATATATATATATATAGGTAATTATAAAAGTACATAACATTTTGAGATAATAAATTAAATGCATTTTTCATGGAGAAGGTAAGCCATACGTACGCATGAACGCTACATCAATTTCGATTTCATACTTTAATGGAATGAGAAATTTTTGATAAGAAGGTATATTATAATTTAAATATAATATAATATATAATATCCTTAACTCCATCCTTTATACATCCCACATATGGTATTAACGATTCAAATCACTATGAGGGGGCGGTAGTCCGCACTTTCTAGAAATGTAATTAACATGTTTACCCATTATAGAAACCATAAAGGTATGGAATAAATAAAAAATAAAGAAGAATAAAGAAAAAATAAACATAACATATATCATATATAAATACAGTTACATCTTAATGTCCACCATGAAAGGTGGTAGAAGATAATTGAACAATCATCGTTTCGTGAGGCAGTAGCTCGTCGTGCACAGAAACAGTATATTCATCAAAAATTAGATGGAGGTGTGTGTAAGTGTTGCTAAAAAATTTTTTATAAAAACATCCTATTATATTTAAGATAATTCTTTTTTTACAAAATAAAGATATAAAATGTATTTAGTGGGTTGGAGAAGTAAAATAAAACAAAATAACATAAGAGAAGACATTACCATTAAATCGGGTAACCCCCCTTGGTTTCAATCAAAATGGTTTCTTGAAGGGATTTTTGCCTAAGGTAAAGCTTCTAGGATTAATAGAGGGATATTGGGAGCTTATTTGAGTAGATTTTGGACGACTCAAATGTATTTAGAAGTGTGAGAGATGGTTACGATGTGGGGTCTTTTTATATGGAAGAGGTGGGGCTCTTTTTGAAAGCATGAAACAATTTTTTCATATAAATCTTTTCAGTTTATAAAGGTCCCTTAATCATTATAGTGGAAGAAAAGGTGGCCAATTTTAGAAATATAATCATAAAATAATAATTGGGAAAGTGTTGGATAGTATTTAAAACATTATCTTCTTATTTATTTAAATCATTCATTAATGACGTAAACAATGTATCATCATTGTGTCATAAATAATTTTATTTTTTGAGGTCTAAAAATTATACAAAGATTACAATGATGTAGGAAATATTTTTATATTTATAATGAATATTTATAGTAAAAAATATAACTTATATTACCCCATGTAAAAATTGTTTTTGTAAAACAATACATGTTTGTGATATTTTTATGTTTCACTTTAAATAAAAGGTATTAATGTCATTATCTTACTCAAGTGGCTCCATGGGGTCCCAAAAATTGACCCATAGATTTTCTTGGTCGGACATGACACATACAATAAGATTAGGAAATTTTTCAAGGTATTTGTTTTAATTTTATAATATTATTTGTACCTTAAATTTCCCTAATTAACATTAATCACGGTTAACAAAAATCAAAACTTACTATTCACAAATAAATATTTTCATCCCGTTAATCAAAATTTTACATAATAATGAAAACAATGTATGTTTTATTTTTTAAATTCAATTAAACCAAGAAGTAATTTTTCATTAAACGAGAAATTCGGTTTTTTAACTACCACTTAGTGATGTCACTATTCATCAAAAAATGACGTTTTTCAGAAAAGTACAAAAAATTCACCCGAATCTATATTTGATATTACGAATTCAAAAATGATGTCTATTTTAAAAAATTCAAAACAAATTAGTTTCAATAAATAATTTTATAATTATTTCCCGTTGTCAAAAGAAATAGCGTGTTTTTAAGAAACAATATCTATCAAAATATTGCCAATTGTTTATGTCTAATTGCAAAGTGAAATTAATTCTAATGGCCACCTTTGGATTAAATTGTAAATATATATTCCAATAAAACTTTAAAACCAATTAACAAGATTGTCTAACCATATAAATAAAATATATTAAAAATGTGGTTTTGAATTAAAATACAACATTTTTCACTATTCATTACAAATTGTACTCTATCAGAAAAATAACAAAAACATACAAAAAGAAAATATTGATTTCCATATAATAAAGAAAGATTTTATTTGGTCCAATATTACATAAAAATTGAAAAAAAAAATTAAAAAGGGTTCTCCGTCAAAAGGCGGTTAATCGGCCTTTTAAATTATATTAGGATATTTATGCTTAAAATGGGATTCATTCATATTTTAAGCCTCTATAATTTATTGTGCAATTGTTAAAATATTTAACAAATATATATATTCATTTTTTAGTTATTTCTGTTCATTTCCTGACATTACAACGGCTAGGCGTTAACTACCATTTGAAATAATATTATTATAATATTATTGTGCAACGTAAGATTTCAAAGAAACATGTTGTTGCATATTGGGTACGCCATAGAACATAGAATTCCATTTTAAGTAATATTATCATTTTATTCAAAAATATTAATAAATATGAAAATGTCATATTCTTTATTTACCTGGGATGGTACACTGCATGAACTTAAAACACAAAAAAAGTACATTATAAATAATATCCATGGAATATCTTCTCAAATCTATAAGACTAGATGTGTATTGGGTAATAAATTTTATAACCTATAGAGATTCCAATATATCCGAGTCATTGGATATATTAAATACCACTATAGAAAACATCATCATATAAAATTGTTCAATCTTCTACCATTTATGAGAAACCTCATCAATGATTTAGAAATTATCATCCACTATTGTTAATTTTTAAATGTATCATTCTTTATGAAAGAATTAACATCATGATGATATATATTTTAACTAATTGGGAATAAGAGGTATCTACTATAACTACCCTTCCCTCACTCAAGCAGCAATATCACCTTGTAAACCATTGATATATTATTCATTAGAAATAATAAATTACATTCATCAATGATGCAGTTTCATCTATCTCAATTGTATCTTAAATCCACACTATATGAATATTTGTACAAAGAATAAAAATGGCTATGATAGCAGGGGAAGTGTTTCTATACACCCTGTATCTTAATCTATTCATATACACTCAACTAATCAGCAGTGAGATTCTGAATAACCAACACAATCTCTTCATGACGCTACCTCTAAATAAATTTTTCCTATATTTGAGGGAAATTGTTATATTTAAATGATGAACCCATAATTTTGTTGATAACATCATGGTGAGTTGAAAAACTAAGGATGTTAAAAAGAAAAACTAGTAACATTATGATTTATATACCAACTATTTCCATAAAATTGATTTTGAAGAGAATTTTTTTGACTAATCAGTTATTAGTGTCCTAGTGAAAGGATACATTGTAAGCCAAACCAATTGTATTCAACCTGATCTCGCAAAAAATGTTGTGATCCCAATACACTGTTGACCAAAATTATTAAACCAATACTTATATGACTATTAACACTATCATCCATCTTTAGAAAAAACGAATTATAATACCACTCTAGTAAAACCTAACCCATTGAGACCAAGTATGTGTTTTTAGAAATCTGAGTGATCCAACCCAAGCCCATCTAAAATAGTCAAATGGGGTACATGAAATCAATGATAACGTGAATCATAAGGTATATGGAGACATAACCAATAAAACCTTTAAGGGACAGATATCCTCATTGAAACATATAAATACTAACCATTTATATTTATATATATATATAATTTTTCTATATAATGTTCACCCTTGAGAAATCTTATGAAAAATACATATTCATATATAGAATTTTTTTTGATTTTTAAATCAACCAATTTGTTCGAATCTGGCATACATGAGACCCAACAATGATGATTCTCATGGTGAGTACTCAAATATAGTTTCTGATTTTATGGGTCACAACCACCACCACCACAATCCATAAACCCCTAATAAGTGTTGAAATGTTTCACAATTAGTTATCACGAAACAAAAAATTCCATCACCCCAACCGCCAATGACATATATGATGGTGCATTTTTTTATCGACAAAACACATTTTTGTATACATATTGTGAATGTGTGAGTATTAATATACACTACACAACACCCTGAACCCAAAAAATGAATGTAAAAAAGGAAACTCAAACTCTATAACAAATAGGTAAAATAGAGTGATGATAAAGAATCTAGTTATTCTCAACTACTATACATCTCTAGGAAATCGATAAATCCTAGTCATCTCATCTATATAACATTAAGTGTCTTTTATAATGACTAACAGAGAATTTATTGAGTACTGAAATGATTTAAATGTCTAATATTGATGGATCTACAATAAGACATATCTCAAATTATATTATCAGTGCCCAAGGAGTTGTAAGACATGAAACATCAACACTATCCAACATCATTATATAACATAAAAACAATTTTGGGGAAATAAAGAACTCATTGAGCTTTATACATTAGTTGAGTGAGAGTCATACCCAATCCCTAAAATCAAATGCATCTACAATATGAAATAATATTAAGGAACCCACACATTCTCTATGAGAAGTTTTTTATGAGGTCATTTACCATTAATTTTTCCATGTACATATCCATGAAAAAACCCATGGTCCTCTCAGAAATTATTACGGGGGACCATGCATCCCTAAAATATGCATATATTTTGAGGTACTACCATAAGAAAAGAGAAAACCAATTATATATCAACAAATTTAATTTCAGTAGATAGTGTTTAAATATATATGTATTTGTAACTTTATGACTAATTATTTATGGGAGAACTAATTTCGAATAGTTATGTGGTGATCAATATCTTTTCTTGGAAAAGGGATCATGACCCTATTCATGCATTGGAGAAACCACAAAAATGAATACATATTAGAGTACAATGGTCATAGAAGAATAATATAGACATATTCCTTATCTTTAATATATATTAATTGGAGTAACATGCCTCATATCTTCCATGTGGTGTTATAATACAAGATAAGTAATTTTATTTAAACACCATGTCGGGCATATAAAAATCATCGAAGTATACTATAATAAAATTAATCTTCAATAGTTTAAATGATGTACTCACATTCCATGTACAAGCTATGTGCACACTCCAAAAAAACTATCACAAATATTATAAGATGTCTACATACACACCATGTTTTATATGGGTGTCTACATTCCATGTTGTATTCAAATATTCAAAATGTAAGCCCTTACTTCCAAAGGTTACATTTCATGAAATCTACATCCTAATTATATTTCATGTGAAAGATTTATTTGTAATAAACCATAAAAACGACATATGTAAAAGTATTGGCTATGTTTTTATGAACAATATCCAATGAAATTATAAAAATTCTATCACTTGATCATATTTCTAATATCTTTATCATTTTAATATTATATTTTACATGAATCACCAAATATTTCATATATTATCAATTACATATATTCAATGAAACCTTTTCTACCATACATCCTAATAAGAAACCAAAATATATTATCATGAATTTTCTCTTCGGAATGTAATTCCATAGACTCACACACTAATATCTTGATGTATAAATACATATAATACCTAAAATATTCGATACATATTATAGAATTATATAAATAAAATTCTAATAATTACAAGTTTTTAAGAACATAATATACTACCTGAATTTAAATGATCTATTAAGACAATAGACATATTGAATTAAGAAATAAAATAAAATAACAAATCTGATTACATTCTTGACTATAGGAAGGTTTTTTACTCTCTAATAAGAAACCATAAAAATTCATCAATAGTTTTAATTAATTACATAAACACACTATTATTGTAGACATGTATTGTGTAATAGTTTTAATTATAATATATGTAAATTAAAAAAATGAAATGGTGACCTTGATTGCTTATTATGGGAAAACATACAATTGTGACAATGTTTTTAAACACATTGAAGAAATATTATGCCTAGAAAAATCAAAATTCATAATTTTTAATATAGATAAACTAAGAGAATAATATATCCGTGGATAAAAATGAACATATAAAGATATCCATGATATTAATAAATTTTTCTTTATAGATAAATTACTTATTCCAGAAAACTATTTCCATATAGTTAGCCAATATCTTGGTAGAAGATGCATTATAGCTATATCATTGAAGAACAATAGTTAAAAAAATATATTTTTTATCGCGGAACAGAGAAAAATACTAAAACAACATTATCTCATGAGATCTATAGATGCATCATGGGGGGGGATATATTTTTAGGCTCCACACATCACTCATTTATGATTAATCCATTCAATATGTTAGAAAATGAATAAACAATATAGATAAAGCTTCTCAAATAATGTTACATATTTGAGTAAAAACATACAGAACAAAAATATTTTTTAAATATCAATAATAGTGATCACATGATAATAAAATATAAATATATATAAGTTCAGTTGTTTAAAAATATATGTTTAAATTTATTCAGTATTCATTAATCATCCATATCAAAATATAAAAAAAAATATTGTTCCCTAATCAATAAATAGACTTACATTTTTTGTAAAAATACCTAATGAAAAAAATGAATGGGGAAATACTATATAGACTAATTAATAATTTCCCTAATAAATTAAATTATAGAGTCTAGTTAAAACCCATTAAGGAATAAAATGTGAAAAGACATTTTTAAATAATAGTGATTTTTGATGTAAAATGATTAATATACAACATTACAACTCAATAAATAAATATTTATACAATTAACATTCCATATGGGTTGTGAAATAAAAAAGTTCGGATTTATTTGATGAGGATTTATATTGATGGATTTCAAATCCTACAAAAAATTAGAGAATTGAACATAATATAAAAATCTTTATAATGTACCCAAATTATATAATATGAGTTCAAGATATTGATAATTAAATAATTAATGAAATTTGATTTACCAAAAATCAATACCACTTTGTGAAAATTTAAATCAATTAATTTTTAAATATTGAATATAATTTGGATTATTATATATCAGGAAGTACATATATTTATTGTAATAACATACCCTTGGGATGTAAATACACCATACGAGTAAAACATGGAACACAAATTTCATTATGTCTCAGAAAATCAGAATTAGGAAGAAGAAATCACTTACAGATTATTTAATTTCTATGACAAAACCACAATAGGTATTGAAATAGCAATATAATATTGATCATCATGAAATATATTGGAATTTGGATGAAAAATTATAATGTCAATGAGCCTTCATTGTGAAAAGTAAAACATTGTGTACAACATAATATTGTATCAAGAAATTCATATTTGAGACAAATATGCCCTATCACATATTGGGACTTCTAGGAACATACATTAATCTCCAACATAAAAATATTGAAATCATAATAACTTAATTCATATCCTTACTCATATCAATTTTCATATATAATATTCTAATATTGTCATTATTTGTGTGATTTTTTAAAATTTACTATGTAATTTCATTATCAGGTTTAATAAATTTTTTATTTGGAAATAGTTTCAAAAAATGTTTTTTTATTTGTTAAAGATAAATATTTTATCATTAAAATATCATTAAATTAATTATTATATGAGTTTAATCATATTTTGCAATTGATAATTTCATTTTAATGTAGTTTTTTACTATCCTTTAAGATTTAATTAATGTGGATTCACACAATGTGGTTATTAATTGATAAAATAATTTTCTAACGTAACAAGTTTAGTAATAACATTACCATTGAACAAAAAATCAATATTTTGATAATTGTATCTTATCTTAATATTAATATTTTAACCCATGAAAATCGATGATATAAATTCATTTCATTTATTGATGTAGGTGGTTAAATCCACCTATACATGAACATACCGATATTAAGTGATAATTATGTAGTGTATTAGTTGTAATATAATTAAACAAGATAATACTGATATTTTTTAGTGTTTATTAGTTGATTATATCAAATTTTTAATGTATTAAAATATGAATATAACCTAGAATAATTTATTTAATAGTGTGAATAAATCATTTTTCCCCATCAATGCACTTTAGGATAGATGAATTTAAAAATATTTTTTATTCGTCATATTGTTAATAGTTTTTTCAACAATAAATTTTAAATTACTATTAATTTAAATTTTTTATAATTATCCATTAACCCTATTCTGATGTCCATACATATTATGAATTAATTAAATGAATAATATAATTAAATTATTCAATGAAGGTGGTAATCCTAATGTACACACAAATGATGATTTTGTTTTTATAGAATTGGGAAAATTAGTAATATAAGATATCATTTAACAATACAAAATAGATCATAAATTTAATTATTACATAATAAATTAAATAAATGAAACACCATTATATATGAGATAAGGTGAAAGAGTCATGTATCATCATGGATATGATATTCCACAGAACACAAAAATGATGTCACTGATTCTCATAATAGAAATTTTAATTATGGATAATTCATATAAAATAATTATAATAACATTATATTATTCTATTTATTTTTATTATATGTTTCTATGATTCTGTATATTAATTATAGTGTGTACAATTTTTCATATTTAATAGAAAACATAAATTAGGGGTAATATGTTTATACCTCACTACCTGGATTACCTCCATAGTGAAGGGTGTTATGCCTTTATGTGATGACTTTTTAGAATTCCAAATCCTAATGAATGTGGCTATTTTTTGTGTTATGGATGATAATATTTGACAGTTATGTTTGTGGGGTTTTTTAGGGGAATATTAGAGAAAAGTTTCCTTATTATATGTTGAATTATGTGACTTTTTTATATAACTAAAACATTTCAGTAACATAAAGTCAGTCTCAATGATAGCCCCAAAATAGGAATATATTAGAGATGGTAAGTAATAATGTTGATAAAAGAATAAATCAACCATTACAACATATGTTTTAAAATCATTTTTGGCCTTTTTTTCTTGGGTAAACACATTTCACCACTTATGTTCTTTATCGAGTTAACCAGTTTTTACCATGTGATTTGTCCTCTATCCATGAAAATAAATTTCCACTTTTTATATAATTTTGAGCAAATGGTATCAAATTATAAATACATATTATAATATTATTTTTCTTAATGGGATAAATAAAATAATTAAAATAATAGTTTTATAATATATTAATATTTTTTATTGAAAAAAAATTAAAATAATCAATTTTTTTTTGAAATAATCATTTTCAAAATTTTTAAAAAAAATTTAAATTCACTAATAAAATATATATTGGTTTATTTATAAAGGTTTAATTATATTTAAATTCATTCTTATATACAAGTTACATTATATATTTACTGTTAATAAAGAAAAATATTTCACACTATTGATCTAAAAATTAATATTTTTAGTAGAATCTCAGAGATACATTTTAATAAAATGTTATAATAATGATTGAAAAATTACTTTCATTTAATTATATTTAGATTCATTAATTCATTAATTTTTATATTAATGATGAATGATGTCGTATAATGGAAATAAATTCCTATATGAAAACATATCTTTTAGAATATTAAAAAACCACATTCATATTCCATATTATTTATTAATTAATTTAGTATTGAAAATATACTCATATAGAATATATATTTTAATCATTAAATAACAATTCATGAAATAAAAATATTGGTAAAAGAGAAGGAAACTATTTATAAAGTATTCTTAAAAATAAAATTTTATTTTATTTTTTA
Organism: Viscum album; assembly: GCA_963277665.1. Taxonomy (NCBI): domain Eukaryota; kingdom Viridiplantae; phylum Streptophyta; class Magnoliopsida; order Santalales; family Viscaceae; genus Viscum; species Viscum album. The sequence continues at coordinate 2,096,331,613 of OY728152.1, forward strand.
TTTTAGTTATACAGATTAAATTTCATTCCGATTAAATATATCATTTTTGTAATTATATAAATGTTTCCTATTGAAGTATCTCTTATTCATACCTATTAATTCAAGGGTTTTTAGTGGTCACATATTATATTCATTTGGATTTCAAACAAAGTGTGTTTTTGGTCTCTTTTTCACACACTGGGTGAAAACCTTGTTAATATACTATCCTTCAGCTATAGGGTTATTACCCAAGAGTAAATATGCACCATAGACTTCATGTAGTTCTACTGTCCAAAACAAGGATATAATTTCTATGAGAACATAATAATATCTAATTTTATAAATCATCACGAGTATTTCCTATAGTTATGATTCTCACATAGACATATCCATAGGTGATTCACTAATGTCCACTAATATGAACTGCTAAAATTTTAACAATTACATATAATAACCTCTATGGTTATCTACAGAACATAAATTATGATAAACCATAAATTTTCAGTCATTGAAGATATTTATATCCTGGAAATTATACATGAAAATATTCTAAAAATTAATTTAACTAATCCCTACACTGATACATATTGTGATTCCCCAAACCCACACTCTCTAATCAACTTCCAAAATCCCATACATTCTATAATATGTTTGATAAAAATTTTAGATTTCATGAAACAATAATCATATAATTTCATGAATTATTTCAAATATTTTATTGCATAATTAATAATATTTTATATGATCATAGATATTTAAAATTTAAAAAAATAAAAAACTAATAAATCCCATAATTTTTTTATTTTTAGGATTCATTTTTTATACTATAAAAGATAACTTACTCAATAATAATTCTTCAATATATCTCATAAATCCCCCAAAAATTAAATTTATTATATAATATTTATAATAATTCATTGATTTTTAAAAAATGGTAAATAAAAAAGTAATAATGGTTGTAATTGGACTCTATAGAAGAGAAACATACTGTAGATGGAATCATGGAATAAACATGACATAAATATTTTCATAGGAATGAGTTATAATAATAATATAATAATTAAATAAGCATAAGAGAATATTATATCAATTGATAGTAAATAATATTAATAGATACAAAGGGTAATTTTTTATGTTTCTATTGAAATTAAATGTATAATGTCAGAAAAAAAGTATTCCGATTGTTATGACATCATTATGTTACCGTCAAGTCCCTGTATTTTGGAAATATCGTTTTATGTAAGGACATAAAACAAAATACCAAAAGAATATTTATTCATTAATAATACCATTTTATCAAGGGGATATATAATTTTACTCAACACACATCAATTTTTTATGTCTAATACAATTATCATATGATAAAATTAAAAAAATTATATAATAAACTTTTTAATAATAATTCGTATAGGCAGAAAATAAAGTCAAACACCAATAAATTTATCCTTGACAATAAAATTTATAACATGATAATTAATCATTATTAGAAACTAGTTGAACATAAAATATGTGTAGTCAAATTTCTACTGTATTAAATGAAAATTTATTTCAAAATAACAAAAGTATTAATTTTCAATTATTCCCTAATCTATTAATGGAATATATTTTTATATAACCATCTCTTAAGATAAAACCACATGGTGTAATAGTATATTAGTATTTAAATAATTAACCAATTTAATTGAGTTATGAAATCAAGGTGGTCACCCATAAATCAAAGGAATGGAAAATTGGGTATTACCAAAGATTTAGCATTGGAAAAATATTTTTCATGAAAAAAAATTACAAATGAATGGAAATCCATTTTATCTATAAATATTTCATTTCTACTACATAATACATTTAGTAAGATATATTAGATAAGGATTTATATAGAAGGAATAAAAATCAACAGAAATGAACATAGTGTATACAATATAAAATAATAAGGGATAGAATGTTCCAAATGTATATGAAATAATTTCATTGGAATGATCATAACTCAACCACAAGTGACGTGTTACTAAAACTATTTAACACTTGGAAAATAATTAAATAAATATCCATTTTAATAGGTAATATAATTATTATTAGTATATAAAACTAAATATAAAAATATAATAGTAATAAATACGTCCATTTGGGGTAAATACACCATTTAAGGAAATCATGTTACACAAAATCTTTAATGACTCAAATAATTAGAATTTAAATAAAGGAAACCCTTATCACATTAGTAATTATTGAATCAATAGTACATGATATAATAACCATACAATATAATATAAAATATAAATAAATATAATTGAATAATTTTATATACATTTAATGGGCTGGTATTTTTATTATGAAATAGAAAACATAGTGTAATATCATAAACATGTCTCAAGGATTTCATATTTGAGAAAATGAATCCAAAACTCATATCATGAAATCCATGAATATACATTATAATACTCTATAAAAAAACATTGATAGATTTATTATTTAATATATAAAATTAATAATATTTATTTTCATTTATACTCTCTCCATCTATTGAGTCTCAATATTAATTCTCTGTAGTTATTACATATTTTAAAATTTTGGTGTAATAAATCCTGATTTTCTTGAACTTGTTTCAAAAAATATTCCCAATATTGGTTTATTTAATGTTAATTAAATAAAATATAGTTATTCTAAATATAATGGGTTTTAAATATTATTTATAAACATAAAAAATCATTCTATGGATTTTTTTACAAAAAAATGAATTTAGAAAAAATAATGTTCATGTTTCTATGAATGTTGATGAACAAAAGATAATTTCTTATTTATGGTTTTTAATAATATTTTAACAACTAAAATAAAAAAATATATACATATTTATATAATATTATAAACATAATTATTTCATTGTAATCATCCGTGATATAAAATCATTGTATCATTCATATTTGTGGTTATACGGCCCCAAAGAAAAACAAATCATGAGTAATGGATGGTCACGAATTCATTTTAAATATCATTTTATTAAAACAATAATTAATTTATTAATATTTTATTATATTTTTATATCACAATTTAAATGAATGGGAACATTAATTTAACCCATATTAATTTATAGAATAGTATGATGAAATTCTTTTTTTATGAGGACATTCATTTGGATGGTTGAGTTTACCATTGTTTCTTATTCCTTAAATTCTTAATAGGTAAAAGAATTTATATTGATACATCCTTAATAATTTCATAAAAATAATATCATCCCATAAAACATTATCATGGTCATCCATGTATGATGGTGGTGAAAATAAAAACTCATGTCAACCATTCCATAGAGGTGGTAGTCTACACATATGTAGGGATAATTATTTCATGTTCAATTAATAATGAAAATATATTATTATACATTTTCAGTTATAAATCGATAATATATCATAAATATAATTTTTATATTATAAATTATCTGATATTATCATCCTTTTTAGGGAATGATTGAAAAAAAAAATCAAATTTCATCATTAATGTGGTTGTCTACAAACCACATGAATGGAAATGAAAAGTTAAAGGAGTATAATGATTTTAAAATTAAAAAAATAATGAAATATACTAATGATTATAATTTTATGTTTTTAAGATGATTCATATAAATTTGAGAAAGACTCATTTCATATATTGAAATAAAAATATAATGGATTAAATTGAAATTTATACCACAATATTTGGATAATATCTTTTGTGAAGGGGGTTAAACCATTGAGGGAAAATATATTGAGAATGTCAGAGCCTCTTAAAGGTGAAAAATAATTTTTAAGTTATTTTCAAAAACATTTTTTGTTGAACTATGTTTGTTACATCATAAGGTGATGAAATTAGAGGAGTTACCTTTTTAATAAAATTGATGAATATCATTAGTAATTCCCAAAAAATTACAATAAATGTAAGTCACTATCATGGTAATATATAAAAAATTTACAAATATTGGAGACAGTAAGGGATGATGTCGATCAAGGAATTATCCAACAATTATAATACTAGTTTTATGAAAATTTGTGATATTTCTTTCTTGTATAAACACTTAGTAACCCTTTATATTTTTACTAAGATAATTATTTTTTCAAATGTAATATATCCATTGTGATTTCAAATAAATTGGTTCTTATTAAATAATATATAACTAATGATTTTACATTTTATGTCAATTTTGTGATATAATTTAACTATAATTGATTCAAATTTAAATTAAAAACTATATTTATATTTTTTTAAAAACATTTTTTTATAACACAAAATATGACATAAAATATAAAATATGCTTTTCAAAATTAAAACCTTAATTTTAAAAACTATAATGAAACATATTAAATAATTTTTTGGTCTGATAAAAAAATTTCATGAATTTATAATTTGTATTGAAAACTAATGTTGTCATAAAATTCATGATATTTGTAAATGTGATATCTTCCACTATTCTAGTAAAATAAATATTTAAATAATACTATCAAAAATTCTTCTTAATAAAATATTATAATTTTTAATAAAAAATATTATTCATTAATCAAAATTGAAATAATTTTTTAATATATATTTTATAAAAAAAAATATGAGATATAAGGAAATAATAGTTTCTTGGAAGATTGAATTTTAATAAAATTAATAATTCAAATTCATATTTCTAACAATTTAGTAATTATATTAATGATAAAAAATTATTCATATAAAATATATTTTATAATCAATAAAAACAAGTTTTTATCAAAAGAAATGAAAAATTCATAAAATATAAATATTTGAAAAAACAAATTTTTTTAATAAAATAATCATATTAATCATTTTAGGAATTCAATTTTTTTTCATTCATGATACATGTATATTTTTATTTTGTCATTAACTATTTTATAAAGAGGTTACTTCTATTCATCCTCTCTAATTCAATGAATTTGTTCTGACAACCATGCCTAATATTAATATTTTTATATAACTATATTTCAGTTTTATATTAACTTGGTGTTTCTTATGGTGAAATATAATGAACATATTTAATTATTTCATGGAAATCATACTATAAAATATGAAGATATTTTTCAAAATCAAAAAATGTGAATTAGATCTCACAGGAACATAAAAAATGACTCTATCTATAATCACCCACACAAACAGATCATTTTTTGACAAGATTTTGGTCATTAACTGATTTGGATAGTCATAAAATGTATGGAAGAAATGTTTAAGTAAAGAAAAACAACAACAACAAAAATCAACCCAGATTCATATGGGGTGAAAATGTTTAAGCCGTGAGCTTAATCCCTCAACATTCCCATATAATAAAAAGAAATATATTCCATGAATAAAAGTAAACTATTTTCATATCATTTGGATTACAGGAAGAATTATATCTGGAATCCTTTTTACTAACAAGAATAGTTTTGAGATCCTCCACCCAAACATTCATAAGGATATTAATTTTCTATAAATGGTAGTCAATAATCCATGGAAAAGAGTCGTGATTGTAAGCAGAATTATTAATGACCCAGGGGTATATTTCTAATGACTTTTTCTATATATACCAATCCATTTGGAGATGAATAACATTTAGTATTGAATTAGACTCTACCATATGTGAGTCTCCCGGTACATAAATCACATATAATGAAGAAAAAACTAACACACCACCTCCCTACATGATCCCAAACATACATGATCCATCATTCTTAATATTCTGACCCCTGATTAGAGGATACCATTTAACCCATATCTCATTTCGATATATACTATGAATGGAGGGAGGTGTAAGTTTCCTATCCAAAAAAATCTTGTAGGTATTATTCTATATGGGTTTCAATCAGATCCCAATATCCACAACCATGGTATGGGATCTTGCTTCAATGGTTGTGTACAAGATGAGTCTTCCCTCATGGTGATACTTATTACTAATTTTCCAAATAGACCATCATACCAATACCAAGAGATCCACCCTATATTTATTTTCATGATTATTAAAACTAGATTCATGGAACTATTTATGAAAAAATGAAATCATTTTTCAGGTATGTGGGTCGATGCGGAAGCACTCCCCAAGCTTCTCCCACCTATTTCTCCCATACTCACCTTGGGAAAATAAATGAAATTTCCTTTATTACATGGATTCCATAATATGAGAAACATTATAATCTATATAAATCATGTTATGCATGGATACTTCATCCATAAGGATGACAATATCCCTAATATGACAGACCATGAAATAATATTTATATGGGATCTCCTCACACCAAAGGATACCACCCAACTCATCCTATATAGTGTGATAAAACCTCAAGGAATGTTATGCCTTGCATGGGAAAATTACCAACCAGGAGATCATGAAACCCAACATCTCCAACCAATTACACAATCATATAGTTTAGAAAAAGTTCCATATGATGTGGGTTATTAATAGTGTAGATAATGTTTAATTAGATGCATATATGGTAGAGGGAAATTATTTTATTCGATAACCCTTGAAAACTCATCATTTATTCTACCAAGTTCAGAATTATATTTTTTATTTCATCTCGCACAATGACCCATTTCAAATACTATTGAATTTTTCCTATGATCCCATGAATATTATTCAATATCTTAGAGGACTATATTATATATAAATTAAATTCAATCTATATTTAAACAAAATTGAAGTAGCCCATGATGATCTTCCATCATTGGCCTCCCATGTTATCATTTCCAACAAACAATCCACGGTTCTCTCCATGGTTGTAATATTGATACCGCCCAAATATGAAACCTTAACCACCCTAATTGTTTCTAAAAAAGGATCCACCTTCGTAACATACATAGTAGATAAATTTCACCATAATTTTTTCAATTTACCATAATATTTTTTTGGCCACCCCAACGATGTATATATCATTAATAGGGATAAAAAAATTTGTATTTTAATGAAAGATTAAAACTAACTATATTATGTTTCCATATGTTTCTTAAAAATTTTAACATTAATCAAATAAATTTTTTATTTCTAAAATGATAATAAATCTAATTTTAAGAAAAAAAAACTCTAACATTTTTTTAGGGTCATTTTACCACCTTTTGATGGTGAACCCTTTTTAAATCTATTTTTTTCACATTACTACATTCTATTAGAAAAAATAGACTTATTTATTTGAAACAGGATATAATAGATTACTTTTGTTGAAATTTTGTATTTTCTGATAAAATCAATATTTTAATTAATAATGAAAATACTACATTTTAATTCAAAATTGAATTTTAACTTAATTTATTTTAATTTTTAAATTATAATTTTACATAGTTATAATGTATATTTAAATTTTGTTTTCATTATTTAATCCAATTATGGTCATTTGAATAAATATTAATATGAAATTTGATATAGAAAATCCAATCTACTGATGATTTTCATTTTAAACCACCATTTTCCCATTCCAACAACAATATTAATTGTAAATTTATTTTTTTCACTTATGTGAATTGTATTTTCTAAAAACTAATATAAATTAATATTATATGATTTATAAATGTGTTTTAATATGATCAAAATTATATTTAGTGAATAGTAACATTAGTATTTCTTTACCACTATTAAAAGGTAAATTAATATATAAGGGTAAAAATAAAATTATTATAATATAAAACTACCCAAAAACATGAAATAATAATATTTTATGAGTTATAGATGACCAATAAAACCCATGGGACTAATATTTGGGCTTTTTTATTCACCTATTAGTGATAATTACATTTATAACTTTTAACTTAAAGTAATGTAAAAATCATCATAAACATTACTCTTATTACTAAAGAAATTTTGATATAGGGTTATATATGTTATCTAATAGATTATAAATTTACATTAGAAATATAAAATTATTAACTACATCGTGGTTAATTATTTATATTTTTTAAACATTAAACACTTAATTTAATTATCACACATTGATGATGCACTGATTTTATTATTATTAAAATAATCAAATAAAAGAAATTATAAATATATAAATAAATATTATTTAACATAATTTATACCATCTACAAATTTTTTTGATGAATATGTCATGTTATATAGGATTTAATTTTTTTATTTCAAGGGAATAAAATTTTTAGGAATTTTTTGAAAAATGAAATTATTAAAGTGGCCAAAATTGAAAAAATTCATCACATACAATATAAAATAATGTAATAAATGTATTAAAATTACTAAAAATATAATATTCAATTAAAGGGTTATAATAATTCCAAATATTTCATAAATGGATCCTTTTTTGGTCGTTCAAAATTTTATGGTAATCAAATTTACACAAAAACAATAAATAACATGATATCATGGTATGAATAAAATGGGTAAAATATGGGTTAAACAAAAATAAAAAGGATCAAAAAATACTAAAAACATATCTAATTTAAATTAAATTATATTTATTTAACCCAAAGTCATCTTATATTCTAATAAAATTATTTTGGTACATTTTCAAACCCAAATTGAATTTATATTAATTTAATATTTCAAGAATTTCCAAGGGTGCCCCTCTACTCTCATATAAAAACGTACCCACTATTATCTAATACACACATTTCAATAAAACTTTAGTTCCACTAATATCTTTCCAAAAACCTTCTTATAATCACTCCCCACATTCATGAGTCCTAATTTTTTGAAGCACAACATTATTATAGCTGAAAGGTGTTCATCAAAGGTGATAAACCGAAGAAGAGGTATTATTTTTTAGGTGTTTCTATTTTATTTCTTCTTCCACTTACATTAGATCCTCTCATTACAGGATCAAATAATTAAAAATTTATCATCAATATACGGAGGAGTTAATATTTTAATATAATCTTATAATTCACTTCTACTTCATAAATATCGAATGGAATTAATCGTTCATGCATACGAGTGAATTATCATCTCCAAGAACCGATTTAATTTATATTCCACTAACTTCTATCATGATCAGTTATTATGAAGGAATTAATATTCATATATGATATTAATGAAATATTTATCATTTTAAAGTAATAATATTTTAATTATGTTCTTACCTTCCATGAAAATGAAAACAATAACATCGTTCGTGGGTACATGTGAACTATCACCTCTATGAAGCGATGTGAATAGATTTTATTCACTACATCACATGTATGATATATATATGTGTATATTTAAAATATTATTATAATTGTAAAAACATAAAAATCATTTTAGAATGATATAATTATAGTTACCTTATATCCATAATGATCAACAAAAAATGAAATCATTACTCATGTGTACGTACGACCTACTGCCTCCATGAATATAACGTTCTACATTATTCATAACAAAAATTTAGGGTTTGATTATAAAATATGATTAATTTATAAATGTGATTATTAATTCATGATTATTATCCTTGATATGAGTGTATTATTACCACAATGAATAGTGACATTAAATCCATGTTCATTTCTGACTCAAGTACCGAATATCGACAAAACAACCGATATGAACATAAACAATTAGGTAATTATTATAAAACTATAATAACTGACAAAAAAGAAATTATAAACTTTAAAAAGTTTCTCAATCAATTAGAAATTACTCTTTGATTATTATATAGGAATAAAAATATTGTACGAGATGAGTGTGACTCACAGAAAGAACATCATCTCAACCTCCTTTCACTTAGGCATATTTTCAAAATATGCACATCCTTACTTTTTACAGTTGATAATAAAAACCATTGAAATTTATTTTCATTCAAAATTTTTTAAATGAAATATTATTTATACTATGATTATTCCTATATAAAATAAGGAATTCCTTTTAAAATATGTGGAGATATTGACCTTTCTTCCTCTGTAACCATTATTTGGTATTTGGATTCCTCAACAAGATGTAATGTTTTTAAATAAATTGTAAGTTCTATATTCTATTTTTTGGTATTTATTTATTGAAAATGGTTTTGATAATGAATACCTTATATCTTGATATTATACATTAATTTTACAATGTGGAAATGTTATTTTTCCTTTAAGAACAATTTATTTGTTATGATAATGTTATGGTTCTTAGGAATTGTATCTTTATATGGGTGGTTCCATGATAAACCAAGGTAGAGTGAGCTCATTATATCTCTAACATGCATTGGGAAATGATACAGAGATAAATTATAAAGATTCCCCTAAGTGATCTAGGGAATATATTATGATGGGTATTCCAAACATAAAATTGAAGGTAACTCCTTATGTATCTATGAAAGGTACAATGTAAGTATGATATAAAATACACAATTTTCCTTTATCATTTATTATTTCTATGATGTAGTATAGGATACATATAATTTCATTGGTTTATAAATATTTACGTGATAAAATTTTCATCCCTTATTATATATCCATTTCATTGGTTTTTGGCCTCATCCCATGTTTTCAAAATGTATTCACTGGGTATAAAGATGGGTAATATAAAAGAATAATAAAAAAATCAATAAGAAAACAAAATCATGTCTACTTTTAAACGTTTTATATTATTTATTAAATGGATAGTGTTGTAGTTTTATCCACTGTGTATAAATTTGAGTTGTTATGTAATAGTTATGTTCTAATTCATTAAAATTCAATACATGAAAATTTCCTCAAGTTGAATTCCTAACGTAACTAAAGATTATGTATTCTTAAATTGTGGTGCCTTATAGTTGGTATCGTAGTTCTATTTACATAACATTAAGTGTAATTATATTGTTAATAGAATATCCATAAATTATTTTAACATTATTTTCAAATTTAAATTATATATGATTAAAATATTACCATGTTTCCTAGATGAAGATATTTTTTCAGAATGGTTTTCCACAGAGGAAATATGGAAGATATACTAGTATGACAACATGATGAAAATAAACATCCAAATTAGAATCTTGAGATGGTCAGAATCAGAACTAAATAGTTTTTTTGTAGTGATGTCATAGTTGACATAGGCTATAAATGGTAGTGGTTTCCGTGAAAGAGTTCATATAGATAAACCACAGAGGAATAGGTTAGTAATAGAAAATATCATGAGTCAAAATCCTCCATCATTCAAGGGATCATCTAAACCTATACTAGATGAAGGGATAATTAATGCACGAAAAAAAATTTTCAATTTCATGAGTTTTTTAGACAGTCAAAAGTTTATTTTTTCTATTTACCATTTTAAAGGTGATTCCAATTATTTTTGGTTAATGGTTAGGAATATCAATGATATTGATGAGATAGATGACCTAGATTAGCATGAAATCAAACGTATGTTTCTTGAGAAATTTTTTTCTTAGTCAGTTCCACTTAGGAGTGAGAAAAGTTCATCAAATTGAGGAAAGATGATGACTCAAATGTATCTTATGAATAAAAATTCACTCTGATGGAATGGTATAATCCAAATTTCGTCTGATATCTTGATATTAAAATCTATCGTTTTTTACTCTAGATTAAAGAAAAATTATCAAATATAGTTGGATTATTGTGAGTTTATTTTTTTTAAATATCTAGTAAAATGTGTGGAGAAGGATGAAATGTTTTTCAGATGGTTTAGTGATCATTAAAAAATATTTATAGTTGAAGGTGGTAGGTGAAGGTGGATAATTATTTAAAAAATATATGATTGTATGAATATCAAGATGAATTTTTTTGAAATGTGTTGTATAAATAACATTGGGGAATTCCTTCGGAATTCTGGTAAGTACTTATGATGCTTTAAAATGGGAAATACAACTCATAAATTAACAAAAAAATATCATGGTAGTGTAAGACCTAATCTGATTTATAAATAGTAAAATGAATTATGTGCAATGAGATGGGTCAATATGAAAACGAGTTTCAGATGAATAATTTGATTTATGGGAATTATATGGACTATATGCATAATGGTGTGGTAAAATTCATTGCAAAAACATTAAAAGATGTTGTTTGGTCAAATGGTGTGGTATTAGTTTTGTTTTATTTAGATTATTCCAATGTGTTGATTGATTTAGGGTCAATATATTCTTCCATTTATGAGGATGTTTCTAGTACATTAAAAATTCTACCTCACGTAATAAATCCAAAACATATTGTAAAATTACATGGGTAAAATGTTTAGTCAAAAAAAATTAAAATAATATTAATTTCCATTTATGTGGAAATAATCTACCAAAAAACATATTTTTTTACTCTAATATATTTTGATGACATTTTGGGTATTGATTGTATTTATTCTTACAATGTTGAGATTAAATATATAGATAACGATTTTTCTATTCAGAAAGATTTTCGTTTTGTGTATAAGAATGAACTCTTTCAATTGATAACATATCCAAAACCAGGGAAAATGTATAAAGATAGAAATGAATGTTCCCATACATATATTATTGAAAAAAAAGTAATGGTTAATATTAATGACGTTCATGTGGTACACTAGTATCATAGTATTATATTATTGAGATTTCTAGTACTATACATATTCAAGAATATTAATTTACTTCGGACATTGTTCCTGATGCTAAGACAATTTCAAAACCCCATTATTGAATGACTCAAATTAAACTTTTATAATTTAAGAATAAATTTCAAGAGTTATTAGATAAAGGTTTTATTCAACCTAGAACATCACAATTGTGTATCCTATCTTGTTTGTGAAAAAACGATGGTTCAAAGAGAATTTTCATTTATTATAGAGCCTTGAATAACATTATTGTCAAGAACAAGTATCTTTTCCTCATTTCAATTATTTTTTTTTTATCATATCACTGCAGAAAAATATTTTTTGAAGGTTGACATAAAGTATGTGTACCATCATTTGAATTTAAAGGAAAAATATATTTTAAATACCATATTTTGTACTAGATATTTCCATGAATAATTTGTAGTTATATATTTTTAGTTAACTATTTCCACTATAGTATTCATTGTTATTATCACTATAATATTCTATGAGTTCTTGGATATGTTTTTTATTGTTTTTATTGTTGATATTTTATTATTTTCTAAAAATAAAGAGATGTATGAAATTTATTTAAAGGTTCTCTTACAAACCATAAAAATATCCTCATAAATTATGAAAGTGTGAGTTTTAATGATTAAAAATCTCATTCATTGGTCAAATTATTTCTAAACATGGAATAAATGTTGATCCTTATAAATAAATGTTGTCAAATAATGGCCAAGACCTAAAAATATAAAAAAGATTCATTTTTTCATGGTTTAGTAGGATATTATTGACGTGTTGTTGAATTTTTTACATGGATATCTATCCCACTCAATATGTTTAATCAAAAAGGTGTTACGTTCATCTGGTCATATGAATTTGTTGACTGTTTTTCAAAATTGAAAATATGATTGGTGAACGCCAATGTTTTGGAACATTCGTTCATAAATGGTGAATTTGTTATATGTAGTGATGATTTTTCATAAGGAATTGGTTGTGTCAGTAACACCCCAAGATTCCATTGTATGTTTTGTTATTAAATAAAGTTAATAGTTTCTATTTTACTCTTCACCAAGCTATGCTTGTGCTACAAATATCACTCTCTTAGCTTACGCTACATGAAACACTGAGTTCGAGTGCACCATGACTAATCAAACTAGCTGTTTGAAAAGAGGTTTTGAATATTATTCACCAAATTTTGAATTCAATATATTCGATATAATTTTAACATTCATATTCTGTGTCTATTAGGAATAATATGAGGACAAATTCAATTTTTCATATAAAAGAAGTATTTTTTGAAAAATATAGTTTTTCCAACCTTTTTTGGAGAATCCTTTTAAAATCGAATATTTTTCACTTTTTTATATTAAATTTTACAAAATAAAAATCTTATTTTAAATTGGAACATAAAAAATTTAGTTTGGAAAAAAAATTCTAATAACATACGTATTTTAATAAATTATGGGAAATACTGCATTTTAATTCAAAACTACATTTTCATGTATTTTGTTTATATTGTTATATTATATTTTAATTTGTTTTCAAGTGTAATTTTTTATATTATTATCATCTAATCCAACTTTAGTCAATCGATGTAATTTCACATTTAAAAGGAAAATAAACCCAGTCAACCATTTAATAGTTTTCAGGTTTTAAAAACCCACTTTCTTATTTTAGCAATGCAAATTACATTTAAATTAATTTCTACCAATTTTGTGTTTTTAATTTTTAAAAATAAATATCGTATTTAGAATTAGAATGTAAAATTGTGTAAATAGTAATCTTTTATTTTTGGACATTATGAAATGGATCTTCAGTAATTATTTTTATTTACTATGGTTAAAGGGTAAATCGGGTAAATAAAGGTAGAAAAATAATATTATAATAATATAATGAAAACATAAAACATGTCCTAATAAAATTATATGTTATATATCCAAGAATGATAATCCTTAAGTAAATTTTAGGACCCTATGGATCCACTTGGGTGTGAAAATGTCATGCTATAATATTTAATTTAATGTAAAAGGGAATAAAACATAAACATGTATCTTATTACTAAAATAATTTTTAATCATGTTATATATGTGATATATTCATCTATAAATATCCATTATAAATAAATAAAATATTTTCTAAATCATTTTATTTTATTTATATATTTTAGAAATTATATAAATAAATTAATTTATAACACAATTATGATGTAGTGATTACCCTATTAATGAATGATTGAAATAATATATATTATAATTATTAAAATAAATGTAACTTGATATTTATATGTCATTCAAATATTTTTTAGATAAAATTTACATGTTAGGTCGGAGTTAATTCAAATTTGTATGTAATAAAATTGTTATGACTTTAAAAAAATCAATTACTAAATAGTGTTAAATTGAAATAAATAATTTTTTAAAACACACACTATTTTATTAAAAGATATAACAGTCATAAAAAATATTATTTTTCCAAAAGACTTATATAATCATTAAAATGATATAAAGGATCCACTTGAGGTTCTCTTGGAATTTTCATGTAACTATATTAAGCCTATCGGATAAAAATATTAGAAGACATGGTATTAGATAAATTTCTTAAATAATGATTAATCCCAAAGGATAAGGTTAATTTCATGACATAAAGATGTATAAAAATAGTTTTCTTAGTGGATATCGACCCATCCTCATCTTATACTCGAAATAAATTACTTTTGAGCTATTAGATATGGAAACTAATTTTATAATAAATTAACATTTCCCCCCTTCTCCTAAAGATCCCCTCACCTCCCCTATAAAAGGGCGCCTACTCCTCTTTTATTCAACAATCACCTTTTTCTCATCCAAAACCTACCAAAATATCCTCCCATTATACCTAAAAATATCTAATTGGTCACCCTTTGGGATGAAAATTATCTTCATGGGTCCTTTAGTGAAATAAAATGGAGACACCTGAATAAGAGGTAATCATTTTATCACTTCTTTTATAGTTCTTTTCATATTCTACTTCTTGTTCCTAAGATGTTACAATACTAAAATAATACCTATAGATTCTAATACAGGATGAGAAAATTTTATTATTATGGGACAACCATATTCTTATATTTAACCAACCTTTGTATAATAATATCATTATGTGTGTATACGTATATCTTATCATCTTCACGTCGTGGTGTAAACTATTTTTCACGTATACATTCTTTATCTAGGTATAATTATGAATATAAATGATGTAAATAATAATTATAACATTATATCAGCTATATAAAATTTATAATCCATAAAATTCCATACAATGTAACCATTATCAAAATTATATTGTCTCTTGTGCGTACATACGGCTTACCGTCTCCACGACGCGATGATACTCATATTCTACATTCACCATCCATGAATTACTATAAATTATATATATATATATATTATGAATAGTTATGAAATATATGAAATAATAAGGAAAATGGGATAATCTATATATATATATATATATGTACATATATTACATTTACTTACTTCCATTCAATATGATAAGAAACGAAAACAACGTTTATGTGTACATATGACCAACCATCTCCATGAATGGTGTATTCCATTTCATATATATATTTATTATATAAACTTATATTATTAATAAATATTATATATAAATAATAATATATATTTTAGATGTAAATAAATCATGATCAAAAATAACAGATCAATACACGTATGATAAACAAAGCGATTATTACCCAAAATGTTGCATTGACATTGAATTGTAAAATAAAAAGGTAATATAAATTCTTAAAAGAATAATATATGATATCATAAAAATATTTTTGATTCATAAATATGTTTATAAAATGTTTAAAAAAATTATACTATTGTTTCGGACATGTCAAAGAAAATTCATAACTAAGGTAAGGGTTAATTTCACAATCTAATTATTATCCTAGATTGGTTATGAATACGTATTTACATGGAAATTTTTATCACCCTTGTCCATGTTTCATAAAAGAGTTTTGAGAAGTATTATTTTTATGGTTTTATGTAAGTTACTTTTTAACTAATACATAATTTTAAATGTATTAAATATTTATTCTTCTAAATATTTCTCATTAAAGTCCATGATTTCAAAATTATTTTAAGAATGAATTTATGTCGAAATGAATGTTATAAATTGTTAATTATATTCAAATGATTCAAAGTGTTATGGGACACATTGATTAAAAAATATATTATAAATGTATTATTTTATAAACTATGAGACATTTAATGTTTTAAAATTAGAAAGTGATATTTTCCTCAAAGAGTCTTAACGACATTATTAAATTATTTTTCATTAATGTTAATATGATTTTTGGATTTTAAGATTTTATAAGGATGATTAATTATGATACTATATTCTACATTGTATTTATGTTTTTGTGATATTTTAACTGTGGATGTGCTATTTTTATACCATTCATGGTTTAGGGTTAAAGTATTGACTTCTCATATTCTAGTTTTAATAAGAATTTTTATGTTATGTTTCAACCATTTAGTATAAAAAATGAATTGGACATAGTGAGTGATAGGAGGAGACCTCTATAGACCCTTGATTCATCGATGGGTCTCATGAGACAAACTATTTAATTTGAACAATCCATTGCTAGAGTATTTGGTTATGGTCTTGGCACGAGACCTTGATATAGTGGTTAAAATGTCTGTTATTATTTATTCCATCATTATGAGATAAGTTATTGATATTTCATGAGATTCTTCAGCTAGTATAATTTCCATGTGAAATTTTAAATTCAATTATGTGATTTATTCTTGTCATATTGTGATGAATATTATGTTTAAAAGGATTTTTTTTAGTTTTATACAATTATTTAATGTTTCTTGTTATTTATGATAGATTTTAATATATCTTTTATCATTACATTGCATCTGATATCACCCCTTTATTTTAGTTTAATTTCCTAGGATGATAAGAAGTGTATTATGGTTGATATAAAGGGTTAATTTGCGGTAATAATGGAGTGCTAAATGGATTATATATATTGTGTTTTATATTGAAAATTGTGATGTAATGTTCATGTCTGTAATCTATTGTCCAAGACAGCTAATCGGATCGGTCTATTGGGACTTAATTCCATGTAATCAAACCAATTTATTAAAATAATGAATTAGATATGGTATTTTGGGGTCTGGGAGTTACAGTTTTTGCTAGAGTAATTATATCAAAAACCATGGAAATATATTTATAAATTTTAGATTATGGAACATAACCCTAATATAGACATTGAGGGTAATTATAAAAGAACCCCTAATAATTTTGGTAACTATCATGGATATCCAATGATTAATTATAAGAAGTTATATATTGAATGTATCTTAACCTTATTATTTTTTTCTATAATGAGATGTGTTTCTCTCCCTACAATTTCTTATCATAGTTAATGGGGGAATACATAATGAATTGTATTAACATTGAGTTTGATGGAAAATCTACGGATTTTGAACAACATAATTGGATAATGACTGGGGAGAAATATATTGTGTTAATTTCAAACCAGTTATCACGATATATTATTAACAATGAGATCATTGATGAATTTCCTAACACATTGCGTAAGAGGATGTTGAACATTTATAAATGATCAAATTTTATGTAACATATATGAATGGAGATTCAGAATTATACATGTCAATGGTAAGGGATGAAGAACCTTGTGGAATACCTCAAATGGAGTGTATGATATTACCTCTATGGAAAAATCGGTCACATAGTAAAAAATTATTATAGAGTTGAATATCATTTCTATGGGAATCATGTTCAATACCCAAATCAATTCCTAGACATAAGAATATACTTCTAAAACATGGCAGGACATATTCTATTTCAACTATTAAATTGGAAATATTTATGTATTTGGATGTAATAATAATGAGTAGTTAATTATATATGAAGTATTAAATTTATGTTTTTCACTATGGATTTTCAAGAATATTTTGAATCCATATAATGAACCCGAAAATTTATTTAATGATGTAATTATATTTGAATAACATATAATTAATGTAATGAAAACCCTTATTATGTTCTGTATGTTAATATAATGTTTCATTGATAAAGATATGTTGCATTCAAATAATTAAATTGTATAATGATAGTTTCTTGGGAACTCATTATGTAATTATATACAAGAGGGTTATGCTATCATGGATGAATTATTCAACACTGTGGGACTTAAAGGATAATCCAATATTTTTTAGAAAATTTAATCAAGCATGTTTTCAATAATGATGCCTAATAATTAAGGTTATTACTGTAACTGTAGAGAATACATTATGAAGGTTTTCACATGATTGTAATTTAACAACCAAGTCTTCCCTATGATATATGGGAGATAAAGGATAATTTGATCTGGTTCACCACTTTCTAAATTTGTTAATTTTCTGTTTTTGGATGGTTTGTATGGTTGTACATTTATGGATAGTATAAGTAATACTCTGGTTGATGATTGTTAGAATAGTGTATTATCCAAGTATATATGTACATATACATATATGATAACCCATTAGAAAACTTTTTTATAACAGTTGTAGTGTCATATCATACAATTTATTGATCACATGATATTCCAAAACTTTAGGAATGAGAAATTCAACTTCATTTCCAGGAATAAGAGTTGAAGTAGAAATAGTTCAAGGCATGAACTACGTTAAGATTTCTTCGAAATCAAGTAAGTATTTCATATCATGTTCATCATCATTAGGGTAAGGATCATGAAAACCAAAAATGTTTTCCTATAAGTTTTTTTGTGATGAATAAAATGGTCTCTAGATTCATAACAAATTTTTTCCTTTCATATTGTTAACTTTATCCTAATAATATTTATCTATCACACTCCCTCAGAACGTGATCAATAGTTTTTTCTTCCAAATACATATTTTGATACATGGAATAATAGTATATTTTATCTCTAGTAAACATTTTACTAATCTTTCTCTATATTAATGTGGATGTTATATCGACCAATTCTTCCGATGTGGGATTATAATATAGGGATTTTGAATTATAAAACTGTGGTTACCGAACACAAATTTGAAAATTGAGAGGATGAAATTTATTGAATGAGAGGATAATGTAACACCATATGATTATGTGGTATATGTATTTTTAAATAAGTATCACATATTGTGTTGTATGCTACACCAGGATAAGCATTTATTACACACAACATCGTCTTAAGTTGAGCTACACGGAACACCGAGTTCAATTTCATCATGACCTATCAAACAATAAAGACGTTATGAATAGTATTGTCCATAATTTTAATTTTATATATTCCATATAATTTTATCATTCATATTATCTGTTTCATAAAGATAATATGACACCAAATTCAATTATTATAGGAAAAACAAGTACATTTCAAATAATGATGTTTTTCGGCATTTAATAGAGAACCCTTTTGAAATAAAATATGTGACACTTTTATATATTCAATTAGAGAAAAATATATTCTTTAGAATTGAGATATAAACCTTTATTTGAGATTTTTTTCATATTTTTTTTATAAAATCAGTATCATACTGAATATTCATAAATAATGCATTTTAATTCCAAATTGCCAATTTTATTTAATTTATTTTTATAATTATATTATATGTTAGTATGTTTTAATGTGTAATTATATTATGTTTTTACAATTTAATACAATATTTGTAATTGTATTTAATTTCACATCGAAATTGGATATAAACGCTTGTCATCATTATGATAGTTGTTACTTCTTAAAAACCTACTTTCTTAGTTTAACAATGACAATTAACATTAAATTAATTTCAGCCAATTATATATTTCGAATATTGAAAAATGAATTTAATATTTGGAATCAGAATGTCCAAATTTTGTAAATAGGTACCTTTTATTTTTTTTAAACATTATAAATAGTATCTTCAATAATTATTTTAATTTACAATGGTTAAAGGGTAAATCAAGTAAATAAGGGTAATAAAATAACATTATAATAGTATTTAACTTCCCAAAAACGTGTCTTAATACTATTTTATGATATATTTATGTCCATGAACATCCTTATATCGATATTTGGATCCCAGGGAGTAGCATGGTTGTGAAAGTTACATGTTATAATAGTTAATATTATCTACATGGAAATATAACATAAACATGAATCTTATTAGTAAAACATTTTTCATTCAGGTTATATAATTGATATCTTCTAATATAAATAGTAATAAAAAATATTAAAATATTTCCTACATCATGGTGTTTAATTTATAATTTTTAGACATTAAATTATAAATTTATTTATAACAAAATGATTATGTAGTGATTGCCTTATTATTCAATGATTGAAATAAATGATATTATAATTATTAAAATAAATGTAATTTGAGATTTCAATTCCATAAAAGAATTTTTCAGATAAAAAAACATGTCATAATTAGTTAATGGTTTTTTATCTATGTAATCAATTTTTTATGACATTAGAAAAATAAATTACTAAATAGTGTCCAAATTGACATAAATAATTTTTTCAATCAAACAGTATTTTATGAAATGATATTATAGTAATAAAAATATAATATTTTTTTCTAATTACATAGATAATGATAAAAATATAATTAATAATATTTATTAGGTTATTTTTATATTTGATTGTAAGTATATTAATCCTATAGTATAAAAAACAAGATAACACCATAAGAGTTAAATGGTTTAAATAATGGTTAATCACAAAATATAAACATAATTTCATGACCTAACCATGTATACAAATTCTATTATAAGAATATTTCGCCACATATTTGTATTATAATAGAAATAAATTACTTTTTAACAATTGGATAACAAAAATAAATTTATAATAAATTAATATTTCACGGTTTTCCTAAAGTGCCCCACACATCTCTTATAAAATTGCACTTCTCATTTTATTTTTTTCACACCACCAATGCCATTTGGATCATCTATACCCTGCATAAATATAATGAACAGTTCCTCAAATCCATCCTATGGGCCACCCTTTGGGATTAAAAACAACTTGAGGAGTTATTTTAAGATAATCAAAAGGAGGCACCTAAAGAAGAGGTAATCGTTTTATACCTTATTTCATAGTTCTTTTCTCCTTCTACTTCATCTTCTTATGTTGTTACAACAATAAACTAATAAATATAGTATATAATATATTATTATATGTTTTTATGATCAAGGTATATTCATATTCATTCTTTTACAGATAATATGATCAAAATATCCCCATTTGTACATATGTACAACTTACCGTCTCCACGCCATGGTGTAAACTATTTTTCATATATAATTTATTTGGATGATTATAATGATCAATATAAATGAATTAAATAATATATAACATGATATTACTTTAGTAAAATTATTATTCATTCCAATTACATACAATTAAACCAATATGTAATGTTTATCGTCGCTCATGCTTATGTAAGGCTTACCGTCTCCATGACGCGATGAGACTCATCTTCCGCAGTCACCATCCATGATTTATTATATATATATATATATTATGAATAATTATTAAATATATGACACAATAATACTACTAGAAAAATATATCTATGTATGTATGTATGTACATTGTTTTGATTCACTTACATTCATTCAATATGATAAGAAAATGAAAACAGCGTTCATACGTATGTACTGTGTACCGTCTCCATGAATGATGTATTCTATTTCATATATATATATATATTATATATATTAACATATTGAATATATATTATATATAAATCATATTATAAATTCTGGAAGTATGTAAATCATGATCTTTGTAATATGATCCTGAATAACAAGTCTAAACATTTACGATAAACTAAGTGATTATTACTTGAAATGTTGCATTAACATGGAATTGTTAATTAATAGATTATATAAAGAAATTAAAGAATAATATATGATTTCATAAATACAATTTTAATTTTTATACAAGTTAATTATATTTCTAAAAACATTATATAGCAATTCTGCACACGTATGATGAATATCAGAACTAAGGTAAGTGTGAATTTCACAATATATTTATTATCCATGATTAATTATGTGTAAATATTTACTGGGACATATTTATCATCCATGTCTATGTTTATTAACATTCTTTTCAAAATTCTTCTTATTATTATTTTATGCATGGGACTCTTCATCTAAAAAAACATTCTAAATGTTTTAAATATTTATTATTCTAAATCATTCTCATTAATGTCCATGTTTTGAAAATGATTTTAAGGACTTATTTATATAGACATGAATGTTTTAAAATGTTAATTCCATTCATATATTTCAAAGATGTATGATAAACTTATAGTCAAAAATATATTTTAAATGTATTCTTTTATAAATTTTGAAACTTCTAATGATTTCAAATTGGAAAGGGATATTTATCTGAAAGTGAATTAACGACTCAATTAAATTATTTCAATATATGTTAACATAATTTGTTGGATTTTATTCTTGTATGAGGATGATTTATTATGATAATATATTCCATATTTTAATTTTTTTTGATAGGTTTGTCTACAGATGTTTTATTTTTTTACCATTAATGGTTTATGGTTTTTATTACAACATTTTGTATTCTAGTTTTAATATAAATGATTAAGTTATGTTTAACTATTTTCATATGAGGATTTCATTGGACAATGTAAGTGATTATTGGTGCCCGCTATAGCATCTCAATGCATCTGTAGGTATCATAAGAAAAACATGTTCCTTGGAATAAGGCCTTCATAGAATATTTGTGTATGGTCTTGGAATGAGGCCTTAATGTAGTGGATAAGATGTCTGACATTATGAATTCCCACGTTATGAGATTAGTTACTGATATTTCTTGTAATTAATAGAATACTATAATATCTTTCTCAAATTTTATATGGAATTATATGATTTATTTTTAGTATAATATGTTGAAAATTGTGTTTAAAAGGCCAGCCTTTTAATTTTATATCGTGCCTTAAAAGGTTTTTCTTATATATGATAGCTTTCGCTATATTGTTTATCCTTACTGAGCATTTGAGATCACCCCTTTATTAGGTTTTATTTTCCAAGAATTACAAGAAGTTTTTTATGATTGATATGAAGGGTTATGTTGGGGTAACAATGGAATTACCAATGGATTATATATGATGTGTTTTATGATAGAAAAGGTAATGTACTATTCATGCATGTAATCTATTTTCCAAGAGTGCTAAACTGATCGGTCCTTCCGGACATGATTCCATGAAATCATGAAAATTTATTAAATTAATTCTCTAGATACAAGATTCTATGGTAGGGGAGTTACCTTTTCTAATAAAAATGATTAAGTAATTGTTTATGATTTACATCAATTGAAAACTTTGGAGTTAAATTTCCCTACATATGATTTTGAATTAGCTAATCTTTTTGCCATAAAATTTAGAGGCATCATATATATGGAGTAAAATTTGAAATATATACTGACCAAAAAAATTTTATGTTTATATTAACATAGTTATAATTGACCATTATTCGAAGAATATGGTTGGAACTAATCATGGATTATAATCCATTGATTATTTACCATCCTAAAAAGCAATCAAATTGGTTGATTATTTTAGATGGAAACATAATTCTACATTAACCATGTTATAATTAGAACATGAAATTTTGAATAATGTTTTAATGAAAATTGTCATGAATGTATTTGTTTTATGAAATTCCTTATTTTTTAGGATTCAGGGTAATCATACCTATTAGACAGAAAATACCATGTACAGAAGGAAGACAATGAAATATAAAAAAATTGTATAATTGATTCAAAATGACAATTTACCTAAATTTAACATTGATAATGATTGTGTACTGATGTTGTGGAAGATATTATTTTTTCTAAGTGATTTATAATTCAAGAAGGAAATGTTATGTGAAGCCCTTAGTTCTCAGTGTTCAGTTCATCCTTAAAGTACTATGATGAAAAAATATTTTCAAATGTATTAATAGCGGGATGGAAGGAAAAAAGATATTGCGGACATTACTGTGAAGTGTTTGGATTGTCAATAGGTTAAATAATTGTAGCAGTTACTGAAAGGTATGCTTCATCCTTTTCTAGTACTATTGTGGAAATAGGAAAATATATACATGGATTTCATAGTGCGATTACCATTGACTTCTCTAGGTAATAATACGGTTTCGATTATTCTTAATAGATTGATAAAATCTTCTCATTTGTCTTATTATTCTAGATACACTATCTCTAAATAAAATTTCCCAATTTTTTCTCAAGGATATAGTCACATTACATGGATTTCCTCTCTACATTGTATCATAACTGGATCAATGGTCTACATCTAATTTCTTGAATGGCCTACAAATTTTTTTGTTTTCTAAATTAAATTTTAGTACATCATTTCATCCCATATCTAATTGGTAGATAGAACCACCAATTCATACATTATAGGATATTATATGTTCTTTTTCAATAGATTACCGGGGATATTAGGACCAAAATATTTCTTTGGTTGAGTTTTCATATAATAAAAAATTTCATTCAATTTTATAGATGTAACCATTTAAGGTATTGTATGGAATGTGGTGTTTAACTCCAACACATGGGGTAAAGTAGCTGAAATAATGTTTATGGTATCATAATTGGTAGAAGAGATAGTGAAAAATGTTTATTTTATTCATCAACACATGAGAATAGATCATAGAATATAGATTAGATATACAGATAACTGTAGAAGTATCTTTATTCAGAGGTAGGCCATCATGTCTTTTTCAAAGTTTCACTATAGAAATGTGTGACGCATTTTGGTAAGAATGGAATACGGATTTCACTATTCATTGGACCCTATGAAATTATGGAGAAAGTTTTATAGTTTACTAAAAAGTAAATTTACCTCTAATTTTATCCAAGGTATGCAATTTTTCTCATGTTTCAATTTTCAGAATGTATTTTTTGGATCCATCTATTTTTTTGAGTTTAGAAGTAGTTCTATTGGAAGAGATTCATTCTTATAAGGAACAACGAGTTCAGATTCTTAACCAAAGATGTAAAGTGTAAAGAAAAAAAGTGATTCATCATGTTATGGTTTTCTTGGGAAAATATTTTTGTTTAAGAGTAAACATGGGTATCTGAAAATTCTATGATGGAGAAATACCCTCACATATTTGATATTTTAATAAAATTACGACCATACAAGTTCCAAAAGTTGGGAAGGATGTAATATCCAATATAATTATATAATAAGACCATTTCATATCTATTAATATTTATGAATAGAATGTTAAATTTATGTAAAAGGGGATTCTTTTTAAAATAGAATACCTAGAACATAACAACATGTTTCCTTGATATCATACTTTGTACATAATATTGAGTTATAACGATAAATAAAATATTAATAATATTATTATTTTTAATTGTAGATAATACATATCTATTGTATTGGAGGGAATGAATTTAACTAAAAATAATATGTTTAAAATTGTATGATATTTTTTTTAACATTGATCAAATAAATTTAAGTGGCATAAAATGAGAATAAATCCCATTTTATAGATAAAATACTCTAATGTTTTTAAAAGGTAGTTTTACCACCTTTTGATGGTGGAAACTTTTTAAATATAAAATTTTGCACTTTTATATGTTCTATATTAAAAAATAATCTAATAAATTTGAAGAGGGCGGTCATTATTTACTTAGGTTTAAATTTTTTATTTTTTAGATAAAATTCCATTTTTAATTAATTGTAAAAAACTAATGCATGTTAATTCAAAACATCCTTTTAGGATAATTTATTTGTATTAATAGATTATTATTTTTATATTTTTATGTCTATTTGGATTATATTTTTTATCATTTAATCCTATTCTGATATTCAAATAACTTTATATTTCAATTTGATATAAACAATGTCAATATTTTAGAAATTTTTACTA
This sequence comes from Viscum album, assembly GCA_963277665.1. Lineage (NCBI taxonomy): Eukaryota > Viridiplantae > Streptophyta > Magnoliopsida > Santalales > Viscaceae > Viscum > Viscum album. The sequence goes on from OY728152.1 coordinate 2,096,357,918, forward strand.
TTAAAACCCCCATTTTCTCATTCTGTGAGGACAATATATTTAAATTTAATTATCGAAATTAATTGAACTCAGATTTTATAATAAAACACAATATACATGGTTGTAATCAGTATTTAACATTTTGGTTAATAGGAGCAAAACTATTTTTTCTAAATATTATCTTAAGTATTTAATTTACCATGGTAAGAGGGTATATAAGGTAAAAGGGTAAAAATAATATTAAAACAACATAAAATACCATAAAATATGTCCAAATATTATTTTATGAGTTTTGGAAATCAATGAAAAGCATTGGGATAAAAATTTGTCATTTGGAGGCCACATGGGTGTGATTATAACATCTTTATGTTCTAAATTAGTGTAAAAGAAAAATTATCATAAACAAGATTATTATTATTAATAAAATTATAATATGGGGTTATATAAGGGATATATTCAATTATTAATAATTATTATAGAGATGAAAATATCACCTACATCAGAGAATATTATTTATATTTTCTTGACATTAAAAAATAATATTTAATTAGACACAATGATGATCTTGTGATTTCTTTAATAGTGAATGAATCAAATAAATGATATTATAAATATGGAAATAAATATTATTTTTCATAATTTTATGTCATACAAATATTTTATTGATGGATATGAAATGTTAATAATTTATAAATTTATTATTTCAATTGAATCAAGTTGTTATTACTTTTTTAAAAAAAGTCATGTATGAATACTTTCAAAATTTACATAATTCATAACATATAATATAAAATATTTTATTATATGTAATAAAATTTCTATAAGTATTAGATTCAACCAAATGGTTTTTAAATTATCAAATATTTATTAAATGACACTTTTTTGTATTTTTATATGTTATGTTAATTACATTAACACAAAAAAGGTAAATAACAAGATATCATGATAAGATTAAAAGGGGTAAAATAAGAGTTAAACAAAAAAGGTAATGGAATACAAATTATTAATAACTTGTCTAATTTTAATTTCATAATACTCATTGGACCCAAAATCATATTAGCTTTGATAAAAATGAGTTTGGGACCATATATAACCAAAATTTAATTTCTATTAATTTAATATTTTAAGAGTTTCCAACGGTGCCCCCTCCTTTAAAACGATACCCATTCATCCCTATTACACACACAACAATAACCATTTGGTTCATCCACGATCTACCCAAAAACCTTCCTAATATCTCTACCAACATTTTTGGGACCCTATAGTATGAATTACAACCTTCTTATAGGTTTTAAGGTGTTATTTAAAGTAAATCAATCGATGAAAATATATTGTTTTTAAGTGTTTCTATTTTACTTCTTCTTCCACTTCCTTTAAATCTTATTAATACAAGATAAAATAATAACTATATTATCATTAATACATTGAGATGTTATTATATTAATACAATCCCCTAAATTAGTCCTTAATTTCATCATATGGGAAAGGAATTAATCATTCATGGGTACATGTGAATTATCACCTCCATGATCAGATTTAGTTTGATTTCTATTACTGTCTATCATGATCGGGAAAAATGACAGAATTAATTTTCATATGTGAAATTATTAAAATATTTATCATGATAAAAGAATAATATTTCAATTATGTTTTTACCTTCTATGCACAGAAATAAATAATGTCGTTCGTCCATATGTGTGAACTATTACCTATACCAAGCGATGTGAATCATTTTTTTTTCACCACATCAATTGTATGATACATATAAATATATTTAAATTATTATGATTATGATAATAATAATATAATAATTCTATAATGATAAACTAATAAATATCTTTTTCCCAAAATAACCTATGTAAAATGAAAACATTACTCATGCATATGTACAACCTAAATCCATTAATATAACGTTGTACATTTTTCAAAACAACAATTAATGGTTTGATTTAAAATGTTTCATTAATTTATTAAATTTATGATTATTTCTTGAATAATAATCTAGAGATTATGGAATTATTACCGCATGGACTATTTACATCAAAACCATTTTCATTATCAACTCAAATACTGAATATTGAAAATAAATCCTATATGAACACCAATAGCTATATAATTTTTAAAACAAGGAAATAAGTGATAAAGAAAAAATAATAAACATGAAAAACCTTCACAATAATGTAGAAATTATTCTATTTTTATTATTAAGGAATATAAAGATTGTACATGATGAGTTATAATCACTATACATGACTTCATCTCATTCTTTTTTCATTAAGGAATATTTTCATAATATACATCACCTTATATTATACAATGTATTATCAAGACCATTGAAATTTAATTTCATTAAATTATAATCAAAAGCATTTTTTATGTGAAGTGTTTTACTAAATAAAAAAATTACTGTTTTTTAACATATGTAACAACAACGACATTTCTGCCATCATGACCATTACTTGGTATGTGGCTTCCTCTATTATCCATTTTGTTTCTAAAAGAAAATTAAATAATATATTCTATTTTTAGGTATTTATGTATTTAAAATTGTTTTTAGAATTAAATGATTATTTCATGAAATGTTATCTTATGATTGCATTGTCAAAATGTTATTTCACATTTATCCATGGTTGATGTGTTATTATTATGATATGGTTCATGTGAATTTATTATGTATACAGGTTGTTATATTATAAACTATGGGTGGTTAAGACCATTATAGCTCTCCAATGCATTATGTAATGATATGGAGTTAAATGATAAATTTTTACCTATGTGATTTATGGAATATATTATAATGCATATTATAAATGTATCCACGATCGTTAATCTCTATGTAGATTTGAAAGCTACAATGAATGTATGATATGGATGTCACAAGTCACATTAATAATTTATGATTTAAATGATGTTTTTCAAGATTATTATATTTTCATGGGTTCATAAATATTCAGGGAAAAAAATTTATTCCCTTGTCTTATATACCTTACTAATATTTTTCTTCTCATCTTAATATTTTAAAATGATTTCATATGGTACAAGGATGTGTAAGAGAAAGAAATATGTCAAGAAGAGTTTTATCAAGAAAAAATAAATAATGTTTACATTTAAATGTTTTATAATGTGTAAGAAATGGATACAATTTTAGTTTTATCTGTAACATCCCATCAAAATAAAGAATATGAAATTTTAACATTTATTAATATTTTAGAATTAAGTATTAATTTTAAAGTGGATGTTATATTGATTGTCGTACTTGATACACAAAAATGGGTTTCTTTAAAATCTTATGTTGTTCACAAATAATATAATATTATTATTTTAAATGGTAGTTAATGCCTAGTCATTTTATTAGAGGGAATGAATCGAAATAACTACTATATGATTATACATGATTGTTAAATGGTTTTACATTTATCCACTAAAAGTTAAAGGTTTAAAATATGAATGAATCCAATTTTAAGCACAAATATTATAATATAAATTAAAAGGTCGATTTACCATCTTTTAATGGAGAAAACTCATTAAATCTAGTTTTTGTAACATTTATATGTTCTATTTGAAAAAATAAATTGTTTATTTAAAATTTGGACTTCAAAATTTACTTTGGGTAAATTTTTGGTATTTTTCGGATAAAGTTCATTTTTTAATGAATAATGAAAAATAATGTATTTTAATTCAAAACTGCCTTTTAATATAATTTATTTATATGGTCAGATTATTATTTTTAATTGGTTTTAAGTTTAATTAGATTATATTTTTACCATGTAATCCCATGGTTGGCATTGTATTTAATTCCACTTTGAAATTGGACATAAAAAAGTGTCAATCTTTTGATAGATATTGTTTCATAAAAACCCGCTATTTTTTTGACATTAGGAATTAATTTTAAGTTAATTAATTAAAATATTATGTTTTGAATTTTTTCAAATAGAAATCAATTTTGAAATCTAGAAAATCAAATACAGCTTATGCTGGTGTTTTGGTATTTTTTTGAAAAACGTCAATTTTTTATGAATAGTGAATCCACTAAGTAGCAGTTACAAAACTAACTTTTTCATTTAAATGAAATTTTACCTCTTCTGTAAAATGAATTTTAAAAATCCTACATAAATATTTGTTATTAATGAGAAAATTTTGATTCAATAAGATGAAGGTAATTTTTTTTGAATTGTAACTTTTGACTTTTATTTACCGCGGTTAAAGGATAATATTGTAATTCAAGGTAAAAATAATATTATAATTATAAAAACTTATCTTAACACTTTTCCTAATATTATTTGATGAGTAATAGACGACCATGGGAATCCTTGGATTTATTTTGGGACACCATGGAGCCACTTGGATGGGATAATTACACTATGGATTAATTAATTTAATGTAAAGACAAAAATGAAACAATCAAATATCTTTTAGAAAATTAATATATACGTCGGTTTATATAAGTTATCTTTTTGACTATAAATATTAATTATAAAGATAAAACATTTTCCTAAATTATTATATTTTTTTTATTTTTCGACCTTAAATAAATAAAATTATTTATGACACAAATATGATGCAGTATTTACCACATTAATAGATGATTTAAATAAATAAAATTATAAATATTAAAATAACATCTAAAACCTATAAAATTATTATTAGATGAATTTATTTTTAACATGAGTCATCTTATATTCTTCATTAATTGGTTTTGGACATTTATAAAATGAATATCATTATATAATAAAATGATTTTTTCACACTTTCCTAAAGAGCCCATCCTCCCCCTTATAAAAACCCGTCACTTATAACTCATTCCTCACACCTCTAAAGCACCTTGGATCATCCAACCTCTGCCCAAATAATCATTATTGATCTATATATTCCATCTAGAAGTCTCACCTGATGAATAAGTCAATTAAAGATTTCTTTTTGGTTCAAACCAAAGGGAGTTACCCAAATTAAAGGTAATTATTTCCCTTAAATTCATTTCATTTATTTTACATATCCAAGCCATAAACACTTTTTGATCCATTATTTTATAACAAAACCAGTATCCTCAATATAATATGTTGTTTTTATGAGATTTATTATAACTACACTTACACACACAACCATCTAATGGGCGAAGAAAAAACAGTTTCTATGGACGATGAACTACTACCTCATGAAACAATGATTGTTCAAATATATCCAACCGCCTATCATGGTGTCCATTATGATGGAAATGTATTTATATATTATATATATTATATTTATATTTTTAATATTATTCTTTATTATTCATTTATAGAATACCTTTTTGGTTTCCATAGTCGGTAAATATGATAATCTCATTTGAGGAAGTGCGGCTACCGCCCCCTCAAATTGATATGACTCATTCATGCCGTATGTGGAAGTATAAAGGGTAGAGTTAGTGAAATTATATATGATACTATACTGTAATTATAATATAATTATTTATAATTAATATTCCATTCCATTACAATACGAAATATGAATGGAAGTAGTGTTCATGCGTACATACGGCTTACCCTCTCCATGAAAAGTGCATTTCATTTCTTATCTCAAAATGTTATGTACAATTATAAATACATGTATTTATAGAATATATAAGATATATAAGATATCTAAATAATAATTATAATTCAGGATATAAGACCTTTTGACCACATGAACAACTTGTAATGATAAGAAGTCAATTTTTGACTCAAATATCAAATATCGAAAAAATGGTCATTATTAAATTCAATGATTAAATAGTGTTTATAACATGGGAATAAGTGATATAAATAGAATAATAATCTTGAAAAATTTCCTTAAAAATTATAAATTAACATTAGTTAATTATTCATTAAGAACATGGAACAAACTAGTCATGTTGGACACATGTTAAGGGATTATTATATTTTTGTCATACGACTCGATTGATTACAATGTGGTAAGGGATTTTCATCTCACTTTTTATTCTCATGAGATTCATACTATATTTGACACTATTTTATTTTGTGTGGTGTATGTACTGACCATTATTGTATTCATTTTGAAATATACTTCAATTTATGGGTATTTACATCTTCATTTTATGATCCTTCTTTCATGGGTTGTATGTTTTGAATGTTACCAAATTGGTAATGGATATTTTTAACCCAAATTTCATTGCTTGGGTTAATCTTCTAATTCATAATTAGGTCATTCTATGATAATGTGTGGAATCATTGTTTGTTTATTTATATTATAATCTCCACTCCCCTTTGTGTGGATATATTTTTGATACAAATAATGAATCCATTGATAAATTCTCAAGTCATCGATATGAACATGATAAGAGTAATTTTAACTCAATTTCCATTCATTGAGTTAAACATCCATGGAATTGGTTTTCTCTTAAAAATAACTTGTTTGAATTTACTATGTTTTATTTACTCTTAATATCCAATCATATTAATTGTATTTATTTTTTCACACATTATTATGTAATGGATTTATCCTTAATCTAAGGATACAGTCTTTGAAATGGATTTCATCTCAATTTACATTCCATTGAGACTTTGTCATTGTTATGAACCAATTCACTCTTACAAAGTTTACATACTATCAAATAGAATATTATATCATGAAACCCTTTATTCTCATGATGATATAATGGTCTATTTAAATTTTATTCCTCAATTATTTGTATTCATGTGTCCCTTATTTTGTAAAAAACTCTTTAACTAAAATATCATTTAAAATGATTTAAATATTTTTTCTTCTAAATATTTATAATTCATGTCCATGTTTTAAAAATGGTTTTTAGGGTTTATTTATAGGGAAATTAATTTATTCAAATGATAATTCATTTAAATGTTTCAGAGTTGTATTTGATACTTTGAGTCATAAATCACTTTATTAAATGTTTTAAATTATTTTGAAAATGGTTTGATAAAGCATTTTTTATTTCAATATCCTGATCTTATATAATGTGATTATAGTGTGGGAATTTTATCTTTCCTATATGATTGTGTTATGTGTTATTATTATGGTTATTTTCCATTGTTTACGTATATGTGTGGTTCTGTGACAAACCAAGGGCAGGTGAGACCGAGAGAGCTCTCCAATGCCTTGGGTAACGTGACAGAGGTAATTGTGAATGTTTCTCCTAATAGATTTAGGGAATATACAGTGATGGGTATTCTAAATGTGACACCCTCTATAGTTGTGATTACAAAAATGTAATTATTATTTGGATTCCTCAAGTTAACATTATGATTTATCATAACTATGTGTTATTCATAAATATCATGATTTCAAAAGGGAAGTTATTATTGAAAATTATGGTTTCATTAATTTGTATTTATTGATGGGTTAATGTTTCCTTTACTTTTTTATAACCCTTACTAAGCTTTTTATGATCATACCATGTTTTTGAAATCATTTTCAAAGGTTATACATAAGGGTAGGAGAAAGGAGGTATTCAAGAAGATTTATATCAAGAAAAGAACTCTTGTTTTATTTAATGAGTTTTATTATTGTGAAAATTCAGTTATAGTAGAAGTTTATACATTGTAATATTCAAGTTGATATGTAATAGTTATGGTCTAATTCTCTAAAACACTGTCACGAACCAAATCGGGTCGCCATCCAAACCGACCCCCGACCCGGCCCGCTGCAAGGCCCGAAGGGCATTCCCGATCCCCACGGGCTGGCACAAGTGCCCGGGTATCAAAATAAACTTTGGGAAAAATTTACCCGAATGATCAAATATAAAGCAGCCAACCAAAGTAAACCAAAAAGAAGTAAAGGTTACAATCAAACATGTAGTAGAGCAAACAGGATATTGGTTCACAAGTATTCAAAACCCAAACAACACTAAAACAAGATGACCAATAACCAACCTAAGGACTATCGCCCGGTGTGAGGACACCGCCTCTAAGCCACCAACAAAACGCCACATAGATATTTCTGCTAACAACATGAACCACTGCTACAAAAAGCTGGATCCCTACCTATATCAGAAGTAAACAAGTCTACTTACACCCAAGGGTGTAAGTAGGGTGTGAGCAATCGCCCAGCAGGATATCACCAATAAAAGATTCCATGCACAACTATCAAAAGACAAACCATTTGCAATGCTAAAATAAAGAGGGAAAGAAGTGAAAAAGAAAATGGTTTTTATAAAATGATTTAAAAGAAAGGCAATTCAAGATAAACACATTAGGATAGGAGTTCAAGTGACATATCACGTATCAGCATGCATGCAAAGTAACTGGTTGCACCAAAGGATGGGAGAGGCCTTATGGGTACTAGAACTAGTGGGATCCTAGAAAGTTGTGTCTCGGTGAAACGTGGCTTAGGCGGCCATGACCCTCAGATAACGTGGATTATATGGCCACGATCCTTAGAACACGTGGATTAGAAGGCCACGACCCTCAGATATCAAATGTTTAGTTAGTGTTGCAATCGTCAAACCTGCCAGTGAAACCAGGTCGGGTCATCTCCGGAACACTAGATCACTAGTCCCAGTCTCCCCACCTAATACCCCGGCTTCCCTCCTTGTGCTCACCCAAAGATCAATGTTCACATAACATGTCACATTAGCACTTAGAGCCAAACGGGTCACTTGCACACTGATATCCTCTTTGAAAACCACACACACCAAAACTTTTCTTTTTAAAAACTTAAACCACACTGCTTACGCTTTAAATTAAACTAGAAGCATAACATAAAGAAATCACTTTGTTATTTAAGAAAACCACTAAGAAAAATTACTGAACAGTTTTCAAACATGTCGCAAAAATTTTTAAAGGATAAAAAGTCACCCAAAACCCCTTTATATAAGAAAACACATTCTGATATGCCAAAACACAACCTACGTCATCCTCACTTCCTGAATCACACACTGCACAGTTTACAAATATTGATAAACAGCCAAAGTAAGTTTTCACAATAAAAATGGACTTGCATCACATAAATATTCCTCTACCAGATTTGACGCACATTTAAAAAGTAACCAGAACAAAGTCTCAACATGGAAACTAATTAGAAGGGTGATGAAAAATTAAACCAACACGCAAAAGATCTCCAGATGATAATTGAGTGCAGAATCACCTACCTCAAACAGGAACGGAAAAAGACACAGCGCAAGACCCCAGTTGCGCCGCGGTCGCACCGTCTTGAGTCGTCAACCAGGTCCTAAAAATAGCAGATCGCTCAATGGGGTCAGTGAAAATGTTAACACAATAATAATGATGATAATAATAATAGTGATAACATAATAATAATAATAATAACATAATAGAATAATAATAATAATACAATAATAATAGAAATAATAATATAATATAATAATAATAATAATAGCATACCCAAAATAGAATAATTATAATTTTATAATATATCAAAAATAATAATACCATAACCATAATTTGATAATAATAATTTAATAATAATAACAATAATAATAATATAATAAAAATATGATTATTATTGACATATTAATAATAACAGAATAATAATTATTTTAATAATGTAATAATTAACATATTAATAATAATAAATGAAAACCATAATATCTTATAAGTTAAAATAATAAAATTAAATAAACAAAATCAAAAAAAATGAACAAACTGGAAGGGGGTGCAGGAACGGCGCAACAGAGGAGAGGGAGAGTGTGTCGACCGGGGAAGAGGAGGAGGAAGAAGAAGAAGAAGAAGAAGAAGAAGAGAAGAGCGGAAGGGGGTGCGCCGGCTGGGCGGAGGAGGAAAGAAAGAACGGCCGGGGGTCAGGTGCAGTGCGCAGCTGAGAAAAACGGACAGGGAGGGGCGTTGGCCGGCGACGCCGGTGCAGAGTTGCGGGTGTAGGCGGATGGTCCGACACGGGAGGAGCCGAGCTGGGATGGAGAGGGGTGGCGCGGGGCAGGACTGGGCGTGGCCGAACGAGGAGGACGGGCCAAGCAGGGAGGGGTCCGAGATGGAGTGGTACGGGTGCAGGATGAGCAGGAGATGCGGCGTGAGGGTGAGGCCGAGCGGAAAAAGGAGAGGAAGGAGAGAAGAAGAAAAGAAGAATATGAGAAGGAGGGGGGAGGCATGGGGGAGAAGGAAAGGAAAAGAAATGAAATAAAAAAAATAGTGAGAAGGGGGTGGCGGCGGCTAGGGTTAGGCATGGGGGGAAAAATTAAACAAATTAAGATAAAATAATAATATTAAATATCATAATAATATTAGAAATAATAATATTAATTGTAATAATAATAATCTTAATCTTAATAATAATAACCGCATAACAATAATAATAATAATAATAATAATAATAATAATAATAATATATTAGAAATAATAATAATATCATAATAATTATAAAGATATTAATAAAAATATTAATAATATAATCATAATACAATAATAACCGATAAAACCATCATAAAAATTTATCCGGTTATTTAACGTTCGAGCATCAGCACCACGTGCCGAGTGACGTGAAGAAAACGCGCACATATCAGCACACTTAAAAACAAATTTTATCCAGCTTGCTTGTGCCTCGCGCGCATGCCAAGATATGTAGGGCCAACGCGCATTTATCAGCGCCACTGCGGAAGCCCCTTGTCGATTCAGTCCACACATCAACCAAGCAATTAAATAAACCGGAAAATTAAACTCATGAAATAAGAATTTAAAATTAAAGTCGTACCTCTAAATGACAACTGGGCGTGACAATTCTCCCCACCATGAAAACATTCCGCTCTCGAAAAGTCAGCTCAAAACCTGATTAGAGAATAGAAATGGGTACTCCTACTCAACCCATGACATCCGCTCCCAAGTCTCTTGTTCATCATTCTCGTGCTGCAAAGAACAATGGCCATAGGAATGGACTTTCCACGCAACACCTTTTCTCGAGAACCCACTATACGCACTGGTCGCTCGACCACAGACAAGTCAGACTCTATCTCCAGCTCCTCCCAATTCAGCACATGCGACGGGTTGGGGTTGTACTTATTTAGTTGGGAGACATGAAATACATCGTGAATCGATGTCAACTGCGAGGGAAAAGCTAACATGTATGCCAACTTCCCAATCCGCTCTAGAATCTCGAAAGGTCCGACATATCTCGGTGTCAGCTTCCCCTGTTTCCCCAAACGACGGTGACCCAAGAGAGGGTCCACATTCAGGAACACTTTGTCCCCCACTGGAAACTCATGATCCCGCCGCCTCTGATCTGCATAAGAATTGTGGCGTCTTTGAGCTGTCAACAACCGCTTCCTAATCAGCTTGACCTTCTCAGACGTCTCCTGAACAAGACTCGGTCCCAAGAGCGAGGCTTCTCCTACCTCATCCAAACACAAAGGAGACAGACATGGCCGGCCATAAAGCGCCTCAAAGGGTGCCATTCTGATGGAAGACTGGTAACTGTTATTATAAGAAAACTCGACCAGTCCCAAATGGCTATCCCACGAGCCTCCAAAATCTAGCACACAGTCTCGGAGCATGTCTTCCAGAATCTGATTCGCCCGCTCTGTCTGGCAATCGGTCTGAGGATGGTATGCCGTGATCATCTTAATCTGCGACCCCAAAGCCTTCTGGAGGCCTCCCCAAAACCATTATGTAAAGCGGGGGTCCCTGTCAGAAACAACTTCCAACGGCACACCATGAAGTCTGACCACCTCCTAAAAATACAAGCGGCCCAGTTCCTCTACCTTCGCTGTATCTCTGATCGGAATAAAGTGAGCAGACATGGTCAAACGGTCATTCACCACCCCAATAGCATTCCTCCCTAGAGGTGTATGAGGAATGACAATGATGAAGTCCATGGCGACCTCATCCCACTTCCTTGTAGGAATGGGTAATGGCTGGAGTAGGCCAGATGGTCTCTGATGCTCTGCTTTCACTTGCTGGAAGGTGTAGCATCTGGATACGAAGTCGGCAATGTCCCGTCTCATACCTGGCCACCAGAACTGACAGCGACCATCGTAATACATCTTGGTGGTACCAGGATGGATGGCCCACTGAGATTGGCGGCTATCCTGCATCACCACCTTTCGCAGAGTCAACGGTACTACAACACAACCCTTGAATCATATGACCCTCTGGGAAGACAAAGACCAATCAGAAGGAGTCTCCCCACCATGAAGAAACTGCATAGATCACTGACAAAACTCATCACCAGGCTACTCCTGCTGAATCAACTCTAGAAGGGCAGGAGTCAACTGGATGCTAGCCAATAAAGTACCTACACTGTTCTCCATGCTCTCCAAATGCATCTGGGCGAAGAGCCCCATCAAAGTACACTCATCACTGGACTTCCTCAATGCTTGCACTGGTACTTTTCATCTCAAAGTGTCAGCTACCACATTACCCTTGCCAGGGGTATAGACAATATCAAAATCAAAACCCTGCAGGTACTCGACCCAGCAGCGCTGCCTCAAATTGAGATCCTTCTGAGAGAAAATGTAGGCCAAGCTCTTATTGTCAGAGTAGACCACAAACATCTCCCCAAAAGATAGTGTCTCCACGTCTTCAAAGCATACATCACTGCCACCAAATCTAAGTCGTGAGTCGGATAGTTGTTCTCAAGTGGCTGGAGTTGGCGAGAACCATAAGCCACAACATGGTCATCCTGCATGAGCACACATCCAAGGCCCATACCTGACGCATCACAGTACAACACATAGCATTTTCCTGACTCTGGTATGGTCAACACAGGTGCGGTGGTCAACCGCCGCTTCTACTCCTCAAAAGATGTCTGGCACTGTGGGCTCCACTCAAACTTCACCCCTTTCTGGGTGAGTGCGGTCATGGGGGAGGCAAGCCGCGAGAAGTCCCGGACAATGCACCTGTAATAACCAGCCAAGCCTAGAAAACTCTTGATCTCAAACACATTTCTCGGCTGCTCCCACGACATAACTGCTCTGATCTTTTCAGGATCCACTGAATCCCCTTGTTCTGAGACGACATGCCCCAGAAACTTCACTTCCCTATTCCAGAAAGTGCACTTCGAGAGTTTGGCGGTGATCCCGCAAAGTGCCCAAAACAACGCACAGGTGATGCTCATGCTCCTCCTCAGATCCAGAATAGACCAGGATGTCATCCACGAATACCACGAAAAATGATTCGAGATATTGGTGGAACACACTATTCATGAGCGCCATGAAAATTGCAGGAGCATTCGTCAGTCCGAATGGCATGACTAAGTACTCTAAGTGACCGTACCTTCTTAGCAAAGCCGTCTTCGGGATATCTACTTCTCTCACTCTGAGCTGGTGGTATCCCGAACGCAAATCAATCTTGGAGAACCACTTTTCCCCCTTCATCTGGTCGAACAAATCGTCAATCTGAGGCAAAGGGTATTTATTCTTGATGGTTACCTTGTTCAATTTCCGGTAATCAATGCACAACCGAAGGGTTCCATCGTCCTTCTTCGCGAATAAAACCGGTGTGGCCCAAGGAGAGACACTCGGGAGAATGAATCCATTGGATTCCAAATCGTCCAGCTATATCTTTAATTCCCTCAATTCGGTGGGGGCCATGCGATAGGAGGGAAGAGATATAGGCTGTGGTCCCGGCGCCAACTCAATCGAGAACTCCACGTCTCGCTCTGGGGGTAAGCCAGAAAAATCATCTGGGAAGACCTCTGGGAACTCATCCACTACACAAGGTAACCCGCCCTGTGAAATACCACCATCTTCCTCCAGCACGAGCGAAGACAACTGATATGCATGATTTCCAAGCTCGGGGAGTGGAGGTCCCACACATCCCGACCGAGGATCCCATTCTCCGTAAAATAACTGAGGAGTCCCATCTGGTGCTGTAAAGCTGACTCGACGTTGATAGCAATCAATGTGCACCTGGAAGCGCACTAGCCAGTCCATACCGAGGATCACATCAAATAGGTCCATGTTAAGGACCATGAAATCCCATTCCATCTCGACTCCCGACACAGAGAGTGTGCACGATCGGGACTTAAGTCCTTGCTCCCTCTTTTTCCCCAACGACGTTACCAACTCCATAGCAAACAATAACAGCTCGGTTGGTAGGTTCAGAAGATTCACAAAACGAACAGATATGAAAGAAACTGAATCACCAGTATCAAATAAAACTGCAGCTATAGAAGATGCAACCAGAATAGTACCTCAAATCGTCGAAGGCCCTGCATCAGATCCTGCTGGTGCCTAATCCACAGCATGCAGTTGCCTGCTCCCTGCCTAAGAATGACCGCTCGCCTGAGGCTCTTCCCTGATATGGCTCTGCCCTGAAGATGATCTGGTCCTACCACCACGCCCACCAAACCGAGATCTTGTCATCCTGGTCGGCTCTTACTGAACTGATACCCCTCTAGAAGCCACTGATCCAGCCCCACTATGATAAGGGCATGCAGTCCTGCAAAAGCACTGTAGATGTCCCACAACTCCACATCCATGGCATGGTCTGGGAGGGTATGGACAAACAGGTGGGATGTGCCCTGCCCTTCTGCACTGATGGCACACAATGGACCCTGCACCAGAAGCCACAGATGAAAACTGCCTGGGAGGATGACCTGAGCTGCCATCACCCTTCTTCCATTGCTCATCGTGCTTCCTCTTCTTCTCAAATGAACGGCCACTACCAAGCCCTGACACTGATACAGAAAACCCCGACTTTCCCTTCTGGTCAATCTCGGCCATACATGCACGATCGACCACCTCAGCATAAGTCTTCAACTTGAACAAGAAAACCTGGGAGTGAATTTCTGGTCGAAGGCCCTTATCAAACTTCCGAGACTTCAAGAATTCGCTCGAAACTATCTCAGGTGTGTACCGTACCAGTTCAGCAAAGAGATTTGCATACTCCATCACTGTATGATTCCCCTGCGATAGCTCCATGAAATCCCGAGATCTAGCATAGCCTACGAACTCTGGACAATACTACTCGTTGAAGATACCCTCGAAATCCTTCCAACTCATGTGCTCATGCTTCCCAGCCTGGACCACTGATTCCCACCATTTGCGACTAGAACCCTCCAGCTGGAATAAGGCACACTTCACGCTGACTTCCTCAGGCGTGTCAAGGAAATCGAACATGCGTTCTATCTTCTCAAGCCACTCCTCTGCCTCCTGAGGTTCTGAACAACCTCGGAAAGAAGGAGGTTTTCTCCTCAGAAACTCTTCAGCTCTATCCTTCCTGGAGCCTAATTCTTCCCCTCTAGCTAGAACAAGGGAAGGGGCAGGAGACGCCCCTTGTCCTAAAGCCTGAACGGCTCGGACCATCGCCTCAACCAATCTCTGATCAAGCGGCGCGGGAGAACTCTCTCCGGCTTCCTCTCGTGGATGCATGGGAACTCTCCGGGGAGGCATCTTACTGCAAAATGGCAGCAATCAAGAAGTAAAACAATCAATAAAAAGGGAATAAATTTTTCCAACAAGATAAACATTCCTCAATAAAGAAAACATGCAAAAACAAATCCATATAAATGCTTTACTTTCCTTACCTGGTGTCCACGTACAGTCTGCAGCTTGCACGTCCCACCTAGAAAATAAGTGAAACAAGCACCCTGACATCCCATGGTGACTCAGTATCTGTCACGAGGCGTGCTGGCCAGGAACCCTACTCGCAACAAGAATTTTGTTCCCCGATAGACCCAACTCATGTATAATCCAACTCATCCCAAATAACATAAACCACCAACAAAACATGCCTCTGATACCATTTTGTCACAAACCGAATCGGGTCTCCATCCAAACCGATGCCCGACCCTGCCCGCGGCAAGGCCTGAAGGGCGTTCCTGATCCCCACGGGCTGGCACAAGTGCCCGGGTATCAAAATAAACTTTGGGAACGATTTACCCAAGTGAACAAATATAAAGTAGCCAACCAAAGTAAACCAAATAGAAGTAAAGGTTACAATCAAACATGTAGTTAACCAAACAGGTTTTTGGTTCACAAGTATTCAAAACCCAAATAACACTAAAACAAGATGACCAAAAAACAACATAAGGACTGTCGCCCGGTGTGAGGACACCGCCTCTAAGCCACCACCAAAACGCCACGTAGATTGTCCTGCTAACAACCTGAACCACTGCTCCCAAAAGCTGGACCCCTACCTGTATCAGAAGTAAACAAGTCTACTTACACCCAAGGGTGTAAGTAGGGATTGAGCAATCACCCAGCAGGATATCACCAATAAAAGATTCCATGCACAACTATAAAAATACAAACCATTTGCAATGATAAAATAAAGAGAGAAAGAAGTGCAAAAGAAATTGGTTTTCATAAAATGATTTAAAAGAAAGGCAGTTCAAGATAAACACATTAGGATAGCAGTTCAAGTGACATATCACGTATCAGCATGCACGCAAAGTAACTGGTGGCACCAAAGGAAGGGAGAGGCCCTATGGCTACTAGAACTAATGGGATCCTAGAACGTCATGTCTCGGTGAAACATGTCTTAGGCGGCTACGACCCTCAGATAACGTGGCTTAGAAGGCCACGACCCTCAGAACACGTGGCTTAGAAGGCCACGACCCTTAGATATCAAATGTTTAGTTAGTGTTTCAATCGTCGAACCTTCCAGGGAAACCGGGTCGGGTCATCTCCAGAACACTAGCTCACTAGTCCCAGTCTCCCCACCTAATACCCCGGCTTCCCTCCTTGTGCTCACCCAAAGATCAATGTTCACATAACATGTCACATTAGCACTTAGAGACAAACGGGTCACCTGCACATTGATATCCTCTTTGAAAACCACACACACCAAAACGTTTTAAAAAAACTTAAACCACACTGCTTATGCTTTAAATTAAACTAGACGCATAACATAATGAAATCACATTGTTATTTAAGAAAACCACTATGAAAAATTATTGAACAGTTTTCAAACATGTCGCAAAAATTTTTAAAGGTTAGAAAGTCACCCAAAACCCCTTTATATAATAAAACACATTCTGACATGCCAAAACACAACCTGTGTCATCCTCACTTCCTGACTCACACACTACATAGTTTACAAATAATGCTAAACAGCCAAAGTAAGTTTTTACAATAAAAATGGACTTGCATCACATAAATATACCTCTAGCAGATCTGACGCACATTTAAAAAGTAATCAGAACAATCTTTCAACATGGAAACTAATTAGCAGGGTGATGAAAAATTAAACCAACATGAAAAAGATCGCCAGATGATAATTGAGTGCGGAATCATCTACCTCAAACAGGAACAGAAAAAGACATAGTGCAAGACTCTAGTTGCGCCGCGGTCGCACCGTCTTGAGCAGTCAACCAGGTCCTAAAAACAGCAGATCGCTCAACGGGTTCAGTGAATATGTTAACACAATAATAATGATGATAATAATAATAGCGATAACATAATAATAATAATAATAATAATAACATAATAGAATAATAATAATAATTTAATAATAATAGCAATAATAATATAATATAATAATAATAATAATAGAATACCCAAAATAGAATAATTATAATTTTATAATATAACAAAAATAATACTAACATAACCATAATTTGATAATAATAATTTAATAATAATAATAATAATAATAATATAATAATAATATGATTATTATTGACATATTAATAATAACAGAATAATAATTATTGTAATAATGTAATAATTATCATATTAATAATAATAAAAGAAAACCTTAATATCTTATAAGTTAAAATAATAAAATGAAATAAACAAAATCAAAAAAAATGAACAAACCGGCAGGGGGTGCAGGAACGGCGCAGCAGAGGAGAGGGAGAGAGCACCGACCAGGGAAGAGGAGGAAGAAGAAGAAAAGAAGAAGAAGAAGAAGAGAAGAAGGAGAAAAGAGAGAAGAAGAATAAGAGAAGAGGAAGAAAATAGAGAAGAAGAAGAAGAGAAGAAGAGCGGAATGGGGTGCGCCGGCAGGGCGGAGGAGGAAAGTAAGAACGGCCGGGGGTCAGGTGCGGTGCGCAGTAGAGAAAAACGGGCAGGGAGGGGTGCGGGCTGGCGACGCCGGTGCGGAGGTGCCGGTGCAGGAGGATGGTTCGACGCGGGAGGAGCCGAGTTGGGATGGAGAGGGGTGGCGCGGGGCAGGACTTGGCACGGCCGAATGGGGAGGACGTGCAATGCAGGGAGGGGTCGGAGATGGAGTGGTGCGAGTGGAGGATGAGCAGGAGATGCGGTGTGAGGGTGAGGTCGAGTGGAAGAATGAGAGGAAGGAGATAAGAAGAAAAGAAGAAGAAGATAAGGAGGGGGGAGGCATGGGGGAGAAGGAAAGGAAAAGAAATGAAATAAAAAAAGAGAGAGAAGGGGATGGCGGCGGCTAGGGTTAGGCATGGGGGGAAAAATTAAACAAATTAAGATAAAATAATAATATTAAATATCATAATAATATTAGAAATAATAATATTAATAGTAATAATCATAATCATAATATTAATAATAATAACCGCATAACAATAATAATAATAATAATAATATATTATAAATAATAATAATATCATAATAAAAATAAAGATATTAATAACAATGTTAATAATATAATCATAATACAATAATTACGGATAAAACCATCATAAAAATTTATCCGGTTATTTAACGTTCGAGCATCGGCACCACGTGTCGAGCGACGTGAAGCCAACGCGCACATATCAGTGGACTTAAAAATAAATTTTATCCAGCTTGCTCGTGCCTTGCACACACGCCAAGTGATGTAAGGCCAACACGCATTTATCAGTGCCACTGTGGTTTCCCCTTGTCGATTCAGTCCACACATCAACCAAGCAATTAAATAAACCGGAAAATTAAACTCATGAAATGAGAATTTAAAATTAATGTCGTACCTCCAAATGATGACCGGGCGTGACAATTCTCCCCACAGTGAAAATATCCTCAATTTGAATTCTTGATTTATCTAATGAATGTAATGTTTAAGGCCAGGTCCTTATAGTTGGTATCATAGGTTGGTTTAGAGAACATTAGGGATTATAAGTTTTAATTAAACACATGGTTATTCCTGATATCTATTATTTCAGTTAAATATTTGTTTTATAAATTTTGAAGGTCAATGAATTTCAGTTACAAATGGAATGAGGAGTATCAAAAATGACATTCTTATCTCTTCCTGATCACTTTCTTGCAATAATTATTTTAAAGTCTGGTTCAGATGATTGTGAATCATTTTCTAGCATACAAATCAATTGAATGTAGCTGTTTGAGATATCAAACACCTCCAATATACCTTGTTATAATCGTGGATCATGGGTTTTATTTAAAAAATAATATATCTTCACAATATTCTCATATTTTTAAGAAAGGTAAATATTATCAAGGCATTTTCAATAAATTTACCTTATCACAAGATTTTGAAGCATATTGTTATTTTGTAAAAGGTTTTGAAGAAATATACCCTTGAACAACATATTTATATATGATTTTACCGTATAGTCTCTCATCACATACCTATGGTATTTTAAAGGGACCATTAATTGAATGTTTCAACTCAAATTTGGTCCAACTATTTTATATAAATCACGTTTTATTAGATGTTTTAAATTATATTTCATACATGATTATTTTCTAAAACTATTTTTATGTAAACACTCATATGACCCATGTTGTACAAGCTGTATTTGGATGAAGGAAGCAACTGATTTTGAAGGATCTCTAAATCATTGTTGCAATGTATGGACCTTATACCTATGTGATCAAGATTACAATGAAACAAAGTGCACACCATGATCATGGTATAATGTTATTTATTTTAGGTATTGTTTTATTTTATCATATATTGGTGAAATAAAAAATGACAATATATATAAGACTTTAAGAATAAAGATGTTGAGAAAATAATTATTTTGGATTAAAATGAGAGATACAAGATAACCATTGACGTTAAAACTTATTAAGGTTATTTTTGAGTTTTATTAAAAGGACAACACATAGGCCGTGTGACAACCCATCATGTCGGACAAAGCTGTGGGAATCAAACCCACAATTAAAGTGAGATTGTGATTTATCACCTACCACTAGACTACGTGAAGTCCTATGTTAGTATGACATATTAATTTTTAAATGATTTTATTATTCAAGAATATGTTGACTTGGGATCTTATATTTTATCAAATTGATATTATCAGTATAAGATAATGATTTTGTGATTAATGGAAAAAAGTGATTTTGGAAGATGTTCTCTCTTTTGGGAACACTATATTCTTAAGAAAAATAGAATACTGTGGGATTACATTTGTGGAGTAATGGTTGATATATTATTTTTGAAGAATATCTGTTTTTATTATGGACATATTTTGATTTGAGTTATATATAGAAATGATTAACCAATCATAGAGAATATGTGATTTGGTTAATTATGATTAAGTATTAGACTATAAGAGTAGTCGATGTTTTTTGAGTTAAATGTTAAGATTTACCATGGAAGACTATGTGATTATATCCTTCTGAGTTTTGGGTTTCAATCGTAGTTTGGGTTTATTTTGAAGAATATTAAGGAAAATTGTGTATTGGATGGTATTTCTTCAACTATGGGTACTTTATGTAAAATTTTGAATATTAATAGTATTATTTATTTTTTAAATTATTATCCTTTTGAAGATTATATGATCTCGTACTAATCATTTTGGTTTTAGTTGATGTCCAATGATAATGGAAATATATTGTTCTTATTTTCTGGATTATGTGATTCTCTAGTAGATTAATCTTGTACATTTAATGTGACTACATATTTTGAATTCTCATTATTTAGAGAAAATATTAGTTTTTGGTAGAAACTTATTAAAGGATAAAAATCTACTTGAAGGTAATTTTATTTCCTTATGTTCTTATTCTATGTAGTAAATGAATTCCTTAAAATTATTAAAAAAGAATTTAAAGAAAAACGTTTTTGGTAAAAGTTTCTTAATGGTTAATCAAAGACCATTTAACACAACATAAGTTTATGATTTTTGGTGGTTACCTTTCTCCTAATCATGTTTTCTATAACACTCCATCAAAACATGACATTTTTTCTCTTCCATATCCATATTTTCCTAAATGGAATATTATTATGAGTTATCTCATGTGACATTTATACTTATCATTCATTCTTTTAAAGTGATTTTTATATTAACTCTTTTTTTGATATGGAACATTAAATGATGTTCCCAAGCACAATTTTAAAATTGTGAGGATGAAATTTATAAAATGGGGGTAGGATGTAACATCCCAAAAAAATAAATAATAATACATTTTCATGTTTATTAATAGTTTTTAATTAAATAATAATTTTAAAGGGGTTGTTATATTCAGGGGCGTACATGATACGCATCAATGAATATCATTGAAATCTAACGTTCACACTAATAATATAATATTTTTGTTTTAAATGTTAGTTAACGCCTAGTTTTTTTATCATCAGGATTGAATATAACTAACTAATATATTATTGTATAGGTTTTTTAAATGTTTTTACATTTATTTAATAAAAATTAGTGGCCTAAAATGTGAGTGATTCCAATTTTATGCACAAATACTATAATATTATTTAAAAGGTCGATTTATCGTCATTTAATGGAGAACACTACCTAAATCTAGTTTTGGACACATTTATATGTTATATTTGACAAAATAAAATACTTCTTTATAATCGGGACATAAAAAGTTACTTTAGTTTAATTTATTGTATTATTCTGATAAAGTTCATTATTTAATAAATAGTGAAAAATAAAGTATTTTAATTCAAAATTGACATTTAATTTAATTTATTTATATTGTTAAAATGTATTTTAAATTGGATTTCAAGTGTAATTAGATTAACTTTTTACCATTTAATCCAATTGTGGTCATTGGAATTATTTTCAATTAGAAATTGATCATAAAAAGTGTCAATATTTTGATAAATATTGTTTCTTAAAAACTGGCTATTTGTTTTGTCAATGTGAATTAATTTTAAATTAATTAATATAACACTTATGATTTTATTTTTTTAAAACAGAAATATTTTTTTAATTTGGAATATCAAATATAGCTGAAGCTGAATTTTTTGTATTTTTTTGAAAAACATCAATTTTTTATGAATTGTAAAAACCCTAAGTAGTAGTTAAAAATGAATTTTTCATTTTAATAAAAATTTACCGCTTCTGTGAATTGAATTTTGAAAATCATACATAAATGGTTGTTATAATTATATAAAATTTTGTTTAATAAGAAGAAAATAATATTTGGTGAATAGTATCTTTTAACTTTTATTTACCTTGGTTAAATGTAAATCAGGTAATTCTATGTAAAAAGAATATTATAATAATAAAAAATTAACATTAATGTTGTTAAAAACTTATTTGATGAGTAATGTCTAAGAATGGGAATACATTCGTTGAATTTGGGACCCCATGAAGACACATGGTATTGATAATGACTCTTTAGATTCATTAATTTAAAGTAAACAAAAAAATGACACAAACAAATATCTTTTATAAAATTAATATTTACATGGGGTTATACATGTTATCATTTAAAATATAAATAATCATTTGAAATATAAAAATATTTCCTACAACGTGGTATTTTTTTAAATTTTTAGACATTAAATAAATAAATTATTTTTTACATAAAATGATACAGTATTTACCTCATTAATAAATGATATAAATAAATAAGATTATAATAATTAAAATATCATCCAAAAACGGTCCAATTATTATTGGGTGAATTTATTTCTACCACGAGTCATCATATATTTGACATTTATTAGTTTTGGACCTTTAGAAATCCAATATCATAATATAATAATTTAATATTTTCACACTTTCCTAAAGAGCCCCTACTCACACTTATAAAAAGCCCTAAATTATAACTCATTCCTCATACCTTCTCAATCCTCTTGGCCCATCCAAATCCTGCTAAAATAATCTCTCAAGATTCAACTCTTCCACGTAGATGTAACACCTTAGGCATAAGTCACTTTAAGAAGTCCTTTTCGTTCAATCTAAAGTTAGTTACCCAAATTAAAGGTAACAATTTCTCTTAAATTATTTTCATTTATTTTATTTTTTCATCCACTGAAATAATTTTATTTAATGATTTAATAAAAACAGCAGTATCAATAATAAACTATGATGTTTTTTGATATGGATTCTATCTAAACTTATACACACCTCCATCTAATGGGTAACAAACATGATGTTTCTATGGACGACGAACTACTACCTCACAAAATGATGATTGATCAAATATCTCCAACAGCCTCTCATGCTGGCCATTATGATGGAACTATATTTATATATGATTTATATTATATTTATATTATTTATATTCTTCTGTATTTTTAATTTATATAATACCAATATGGTTTCTATAGTGGATAAATACGATAATCTCATTTGAGGAAATGCGGACTATCGCCCCTCAAAGTGATAGAACTCGTTCATGCCTTATATGGAATGTATAAAGGGTAGAGTTAATGAAATTATATGTGATATTATACAAAAATTATAATATAATTATGTATCATTATGTTTGTATTTGATTACAATATGAAATAGAAATGGAAGATGCATTCATGTGTAGGTACAGCTTACCGTCTCCATAAACGGTGAATTTCATTTCTTATCTCCAAATGTTATGTAATATTATAAATACATGTATATACTGGATATATATATAATAAATTATATCTAAATATTGAATATAATTCTGGATATAATTAACTTTTGACCACATGAACAACATGTAATAATAAGAAGTCCATTTTTGACTCAAATACCAAGTATTGACAAAACGGCCATTATTGACATAAATGATTATATAATGTTAATAACATTGTAATAAGGGATATAAAAAGAATAATAAACATGAAAAACGTTCTTAAGAAAGTATAAATTACCTTCATTTTATTATTTCGGAAGAACAAGGAACAAACAAGTCAAGTCGAACACACGGTAAGGGGTCTCATTTCTCACTTTTAATTCTGTGAGATTTCCATTGTTCGCCACTAATTTATTTCATGTTGTGTATTTTGTACTGAAATTTGATGTATAATATCATGATCCTATATATATTCATGTTATTATGTGAACCATTTTTTGGTTATTAATTTTGGTCATACGACTCGATTGATTACAACGTGGTAATATATTTTTAACTCAATTTTTATTCCTGTGAGAATCACACTATATTTTCCAATATTTCCTTTAATGTGGTGTATTTACTACAAAATATTTTATTAATTGTTTAATATACTTCAACTCATGGGTATTTAAATCAATATTTTATGATTCTTATTTCATGGGTTGTATGTTTCGTAAGTCACCAAATCAGTAAAAGAACTTTTTAACCCAAATTTCATTGTTAGGGTTAATCTTCTAATTAATAATTATATCATTCTATGATTATGTGTGGAATCACTATTTGTTTATTTATATTGTAATTTCCACTCCCATTTGTGTGGATATACTTTTTATACACATAATGAATCCATTGATAAATTCTCAAGTCATCGATATGAACCTGACAAGAGTTTTTTATCTCAATTTCCATTTATTGAGTTAAACATACAACACATTGGTTTTGTCATAAAAAGAACATAGGTGAATTTACTTTGATTTATTTACACTGAATATCAAATCATACTGAGTGTATTTATATTTTTCATACATTATTATGTAATTTATTTATCCTTAATCTAAGTATACCATCTTTATAAGGTATTTCATCTCAATTTACATTCCATTGAGACTTCATTGTTGTTATGAACCAATTCACACATACAAGTCATATATACTATCTATTGGAATATTATATCATGAATCCCTTTATTCTCATGATGTTATAATTTTCTGATTAAATTTTATACCTCAGTTATTCATATTCAAGCATCTCTCATTTTATTTAAAATTATTTAACTAAAATATCATTTTTAATGCTATAAATATTTATTCTTTTATTTATTTCCCAATAATTTCCAGGTATTCAAAATGTTTTTTAGGATTTATTAATATGAAAATTAATGTATTCAAATTATAATTCATTTAAAAGTATAAAATTTGTATGGGACACTTTGATTCCAAAATCATTGTATTAAATGTTTTAAATGGTTTTGAAAATGGACTGATAAAGAATTATTTATTTAAATATACTGATTTGATATAATGTTATTGGAATGTCAAAATGTTATTTTTTTATATGCATGTGTTTTGTGTTATAATTATGGTTATTGGGAATTGTTTATATATATGGGTGGTTCTGTGAAAAACCTATGGTGGGAGATCCTGAGATTTCTCTTCAATGCATTGGGTAACGTGACGGAGGTAAACGTGAAAGTTTCTACTAAGAGATTTAGGGAATACACTGTGATGGGTATTCAAATGGTGAATCCCTTTATATCTATGATATCTACAGTGTACGTATTATATGGATGCATCAAGTTACCATTATGATTTATTATTACAATGTGTTATTTATAAATATTATGATTTTAGAAGGTATGTTATGATTGATAATTATAGTTTCATTTATTTGTATTTATTAATCAGTTAATGGTTTTTCCTTGTTTTATAATCCTTACTATGCTTTTTATGGTCATCCCATGTTTTTGAAATTTTTTTCATAGGTTATAAAGACGGTTAAGAGAAAGGAAGTATTCAAGAAGATTTATATCAAGAAAATAACTCTTGTTTTAGTTAAGGAGTTTTATTGTTATGAAAAATCGGTAATTGTATAAGTGTATACTTTGTAATATTCAAGTAAATATGTAATAGTTTTGACCTAATTCTCTAAAACTCTAAACCTGAAAATATCCTCAATTTGGATTATTGATTTAACTCAAGATGAATTTATTTTTAATGAGAGAGCCTTATAGTATCCACATTATATAAATTTTAATTGATATATAATATCTATGTATTAATTCTCTAAAACACTAACCCTGAAAAGATCCCCAATGTGAATTATTAGCATAAATATAGATTATTAAATGATTATGGATAGAGATTTTGGTTTAATATTTTTATATTATTATGAAAAGTAACAAAATATCTTTCATATATTAATTTGGGATAGGAAACTTGTAACACATTAATAAAATAGGGGTCTAATGTACACCTGTTGGAGAAGAAATACTTGTTGTTTCCTCCACTACTATGTTCATGAGAGGTTTGTATTGTCAAGAAGATAGATATAGATAAGGGTATGTTTAATAATCAAGAATTTGTAAATTATATTAAATCATAATGATTATAAAATAACAAATAAATTGTTCTCTACGAGAAGAAACTCACGTTCTAGTTATTTCACCATGTATAATTATCCCCAAAAAATACATTATCCATTTCACCATTTCCTGAAGCGGAGGACCCAAAATATGACCTGGCTTTTAATGGAACATGACCACCACTATTGTTTTATGAAGGATGTTGAATAATGTAATAAATCGCCCACAACATGCTATGGAGGGTATGATGTTTCAAAATGAACAGACATCATTTCATAATAATTCCATCTCCAATATATAAATCTTCATATACACAGATGAGATGCATAAAAAATGATTTCTGGTAAATAAATTTGAAGATATATTTTCTATATACACACAATTTTTTTCTAAATTAATTTGGATATTACAAAAAATTCTACATATTCTTGTTTTTAGAATCACCATGGATGATATTTTACATACCTAACATACAGTTAAAATATTGAATTCATGAAGTCTATTGGTCAAGTTCCAACCCTACAATACCAGAATCATTATAACAACTTGGCTCTTAAACAAGCGAGTCAAATTTCACAATGTATCCAAGATTGTGGATAATCAATATGATGAGGGAAATAATTTGACAGTTGGATTTGAAGATATATATCTTGTTTTTGAAAGTATCCTTAACCAAAAATGAAAAATATAGTGCCCATATGCATAGGGATATAGTTCACATTCATCTATCTAAGGAATTATAATCACTATCAACATGAATCGAAACTCTATCGACAATCATTGGAAAGGAGGAATCTTATAATACATCAAATTAATTATAGGTGGAATCAAGATATAAATATTTTGTACATAGACTATTTCCTACTATATTAGTAGACTATAAATGGACTATTTGATCAATATTCTAGCATTAGTCTCCATCCCTTATCCAAAAGTCAATCTAGGTTCAGAAGAATGAGGTCCTAAAAATTGAATTAAATGTTTGAAGACAAAAATAAATTATGTAGTAAATCTATAAAAAATCATGTTCTTGTATATAAGAGAGAAACATATATAGGAAAATCCACTACCGAGGAAGAATAAGTGGGAAATCTAGTTTCTAATACCAACTGCTAAAGCAAAGGATCCAAGGATGCATTCATCCTAAAAAACAGAACCGAAGTAGTAGAAAAGAATGTGAAAATCCATTTTCTAGGAAAAATTGTTTTTAAATGAGACCTCTACTACAATAAATGATAATTCCCTAATTGACGACACATTGAAAAAAATCATATCAAATTTTCTAAAATATAGATCTAACATCCATGATAATTGATCTTTATCCCAGAGTAGGATGTCCTATTGTTGAGGACATGAAAGATGAAAATCCACATATAAATAATATGGGGAAATAATAATAATATTTATAGTGATTTCTTATATAAAAATAATTTATAATTTATAATACCTATTACCTTGATGAAAATCTAGGTTATGGAAATAAATAGTAACACCAGGTAACTCAACCTAGAGAGTCGTCACCGGAGGATCTATACCAATTTTAACATCCCTCATACCTTGAATAATAGTGAAGTTATATTTTTCAATGGATATTATTTTATGAGACATTAAATTCATAAAAAAGTCCTAGAGTAAAATACTATAGAAAATGATACTAAATTCAGCACTAAGATCCTGGTAAGAGCATCAAGAACTCAGGTGTCAATTATGTTCCTAAAGGCAAGAATAAAATGGTATCCATACCAAATTAAGACATCATTGTCCACTTCATCAAATCCTAAACATACCTAAAGGGTTCTCTGGGAATTAATATCACACAATATCTGTTCTCTGAGAACCACTAAGGTTTTCTATCACAATTTTTAAGAATAAAGGAGGAGGGGTTTACTAAGTAGGAGGGGCGAAGAAGAATACCCTTCAAACCGAGATCCTCATAGGTCACCCGATAATCCTTATGATAAAACAACCCCAATGGGGGCCACCAGGTATCCATAATTGGACCACTATGGGTAGAATTACTATGATGATCATCACTATTGGAGATGGAGGCCACTATGAGAGAATCTAATAGAATAATTCTAATGGTCAATTTTCTGTGGGAGAAGTATGGTAAAATAGGGTAAAATATCATTATCCCTAGAATGATCCTTCACTAATCTGAATGGATTTCAATTAATCACCATCAATATAAGAGTTTACATATTAATATTTAAATAAATGGTTTATGAATGGGGATGAACATATAGGACAACCCGTATATTAAAATTGTTTCAATTGGTTTAAATTTCCAACCATTTGTAATCAGATGTGGAATTTCCAATGATGAATAAAATAATATAAAATATAATTTATAGGAAATATAAATGATAATAAATAATATGAATGTTTTTTAATTTTATATATGAAATTTATGATAAAAAATAATCATATTAAATAGTATATTAATAGATTATATAGTGAAAATAAAAAATAATGCCCCAAATTTTATATCGTTCATTGGAGTTTTTTCCACCAGAAATAAGATTCATTGAAAATCCATTTCAAAGAACATTTTTTCTCATATTCATGGATATTGAATTATCTCAAAAAATATATCTATCCCTCAATTATGGTATATAGATAATGAACATAGACCACAATTAGAAATTGTGGTACAAATTAATAGATAATGGATGTGTTTCTACAGAAAAAATAATATTATTATTATTAAATATACCATAGATAACACAACACACACTATATTGAGAATATGTTTTATAAAAACTCTAGTGTAAACCCCATTTCAAAACAAAACCATTATTTTAGTTTCACTATCCATGTCTTTTTAATATAACTTCTGAATTTTGTATGAAAAATATTTATTTAATGAAATAATATTAAAAAATGATAAAATTAGTTGATATTTTAATGTTACCAAAACTAATGAGGGGGTATACATTACACCGTAGGTTCAAAAGAAACATAAATTTCTTCATTAGTCATATTCTAGGATTAATGAACTATATTAAACGTTGAGGTTTCATCATAATATAAATATAAATTTTAGCTTAGTCAAGTTCATGAAATATTATAGTAAAAAAAAGTCAGTATATAATGTATCGACTTCTAAATGAAATCCCATAATTTCTATAGCTTTTATATTTTTTTGATCAAGTTATCATATATTCTTATAAGAACTAAAACTTATTATTTATCCACTAAATACATAAATATAGTTCTATATGAATTTTATCTTCCATTTTTCTCAAATTTATTTTAGAATGAAAATTTTAAAACACTATTGTAGTATGTTTTCTTCCCATTGAGGTCATAATTTAGATTGAATTTAAATTTTCATGAAAATATTAATTCATCAGAACTACTCCCATTATTGTTATATTAATGTATTTTATTGATAGTTCATTCCTCTAATTTTCCTTTTTAATAACTTCAATGTATTCATTATAATTTTCTATCACAATATGAATCATATCTTCAATTTATCATAACATAAGAATATATATTATAGTTGATTTAAGGAACCCATAAATTATCATGTCATTTAATATCATGAAATAGATTCAAATATTCTAAATCATGAAAATATGAAAAACTTGTGAACTGTAAATATACCATAATGCGATTTCATATATAATATATTGACTATGAAAACAACGGATATTAATATCCTTATTCTTATTTAAATTTATCAATTAAATTTATTCAATATTCATATATCATTTCCATTGTTATATGGTAATACCCTAACATTGGGGTTTAATTTTTTCCTCAAATCATAAGGATTCTAAAAAATAATTTTATAAAATACAAAACTCTATGATTACCCACTCAAATAAAAATACAATGTTTTTTTTAAAAAAAATATCTTAAATGAGTCACATGATAGTAAAAAATAATATTTTCATCAATAAATATATAAATATCTTTTCATCAACATGATGACCTACACCACACGATTTTATAACAGAACCCTTTCTCAAATCATACACATATACCATGATTAATTTTTTAGCTCTAGACAATAATAACATCTAATTATATCATAGAATAATATATCATTTTTATGTGGTTTATATATAATTTTATGTCTATATAATTTTAAAATAATATACTATATAAAAAATTAAAACTACGTTGGGTTTTCAATAATATAAATCAATTAGAATAACCTTGACATTGTTTCTCCCCATAGAGTTTTTATTGAATAAGTTCATATCCATTCCAATAAAATGGATGAAAACAACATGTAAAATGATTATTTATTGTGAAATTTGTCTTATAACCATGATATGTTATTAACAATTACAATATGGTTGCTCCTTTTCCTAAAAATAAATTATCTAACTTCACTAAATCATATTTATACTACTTAAAGTTTCATATAATGCCATATTCTATTCTTAATGATTAATTTTATAGAATTAAAATATTATTTAAAATTGATTCATTAGTCAAATAATTTTATATAAATTAACTAATATATTATGTCCTTGACCATCCATAGGATTAAATAGAGAGGTGGAGTGGGATTTGATATGTGAATTTGATAATGTTTTTATAATATGGAACCATGTGAGTAAATGAATTATGGGGAAACAAATTTATATATTTTTATACTCCAACTAATTAATTAATTTAATTATATATTAATGGATAAATAATTGAATCTATATTATAATAATTTGAAATGATGGAAAATTTATTTATTTATATGAATAAATATTCTTTCCTACAATAAAAAAATATATGAGTTATTTACATTACTATAAATAGATGAAAATAAAAATTGTAAAATGATTTCGCATTTATAATATATGTTTCTGAAATATTATTTTTCAATATTTTTATACTGATTTATAGAATTCTTGTCAAGTGGCATGAATAATGAAAATTCCATTGTTTTCCTACTGTATCTGTAACATCCCGAGGCATTATGTGTTGGATCCTTGGACTTCTATGCTTGATTTGGAGTGTGGTTTATGTTTGTTGTCAATCATCAATGGAAGTTTGGATCGTGTACCAGCAAAGAGATCATACCGTTGAAGCAGACAACAGTTTTGAAGGTGGCGTCGTTTCCCAGTGTTTGCCAAATTTTGGGGTCCAAAATTTGGAATTTGGTGAGCATCGCGAAAATAGGATTTCCATGAAGATCATGATTTAATATGGCAAAGGCATGAATTTCGTGAAGATGGGATGCATGGATTGGATTTCGCGAAGACCAGAGCAATGTAGGTGGTGAGTCTTTGCGATTACGTCATGCTTCGTGAACGGCAGAGGCTGGAGAGCTTCGCGGAGATAAAGGGATCTGCGAGGGAGCTTCGCGGAGAAGGCGTGAAGTAATGTTGACGGTTATTCTTCGCGATTACATCAAGCTCCGCGAACGGAAAATTTTGGTGGTGCTTTGCGATTTGGACAGAATTCTGGCGGGAACTTCAGAGCTTCGCGATTTGAGCTGACGTGGCGCTGACTTCGCGAGGAAGGGTAGTGGGTCGGTGGAATCGCCTATAAATAGAGGCTGACCCCCTCAAGAGATGTAGAGAGAATTTCAGAGAAATTCCTTTGCTCTCGATTCGCAAAGGTCTCTCGCAAAGGCAGCGTGCTTCGCGAAAGAGGAGCTTCACGGCAGCTATTCTAGCTCCGCGAAAGATGGGTGCCCCGCATCGGCTCAGTGAGCATTGGGAAGAGGTAGGAGCTTCGCGATAGCCAAGCATTGCGAAGGCTGGAGCATCACGAGAGTGCTTCACGATTGAGCTTCGAAAAATGGCAGGGGCTCCACGAAGGCTTGTTTGAGCTTTTCAATATTGGGAGCCTCGCGAAGTAGGGTACTTTGCGAAGGCCTTTTCCAAAGGTTGTTTGCCCTGTGGACAAGGTAAAAGGGGGTATTCATCAGTGGTTGGAATTTGGATCTTAACAGAGCATTAAAATCAGGACTCTGATGCAAGCAAAGTACCATGCTGAACATGAGACAATGGACTTCATGACTATCAATTGAAGAGACCTTCAGGTCTATAAACTGAGTGTGACTTCACCAACAGTAGTGACCCAGGGGGAGTCAATGGGAGTGACCCGAGGGAAGCAGTGAGCTATCTCAGAACCATTGTAAAGGCAGTGAGCCTAGGATAGAGTGACTGTGCCCGAACAATTGTAATCTCCTGCTAGTGAAGCTTAGTGTTTTTTGGTATGACCAACAACTTGTTGGCGTATGATCCTTGGACGTAGCCCTTAGTGGTGAACCAAGTAAAAAGGTCAATGTCTTCTTTGTGCATGTGCATGTTTGATTTTTGTTCGTTCTCATCTTACAGGTTCCACAAGTTTCTACCAACATGAGAACAGGATCCACAACAATAAGAAGAAAAAGTTGTCACCCTGATTCACCCCTCCCCTCTCAGGGTGTCCCGGGGTTCTTCAAGTGGTATCAGATGGTAAGGGTTGCTGGTGGTGAATCTGACTTTTTATTGTCATGGAAAAAGCGGTCAATGTAAGGGGAGTCCCTCCCTTCGATTGAAGCAATTTCTAGATCTAGATGAACAGAATGAGATCTCATCTGAGATCTCTTGGAATGGAAGTTCTCTTTTCTACTGTGCAAGGAATACAAGTCACTGATCCAACAGGCCTTGCTATGACTGAAATAGACAGGAAACTTCTTGATGTAGATGCTAAAGCATATAATGCACTCACTGCAGCCCTTTCTGATCAGATCTACCTAAAGGTGATGAATTTCACCTCAGCAAAATCCATGTGGGATAAACTTGAGAATATTTATGAAGGTGATAGGAAAGAGAAGGAGGCGAAACTACAAGTGCTGCACAATCAGTTTGATGATCTGAAAATGCATCCAGATAAGAATGCATACTCTTTCTTCAATCGAATTACTGAAGTGGTTGGAGCTATTCGGGTTCTAGGCGAAGAAATCGAAGACATTGATATTGTAAAGAAAATATTGAGAAGACTTACACATCTTTATAATGAGAAGGTGTCAGCCCTTGAGGAAAGAGATCTTTCCAAACTTTCTCTAGATGATCTACTGAGCAGTTTGGTAGCATATGAAATGAGAGTCAAACCTGAAGACGCTATGACTCAGGTGAGCAAGGAAATGGAATTCAAGGCCATGGATAAACTGAAAATATAAATGGATAGTAGCGGGGAATATGAAGAAGAAAAAGAAATTCTTTCTCTCATTGCAAAGATGTTCCAGAAGGGGAAAGGGAAATTCAAAGGCAAGCTACCCCTCGCGTGTTTCCATTGTGGAAAAGTTGGGCACATTGCCTCTCAGTGTATAAAAATGATCAATGATGAAGATAGTGAGGATGAAAACTTCAAGAATATTCAGAGAAGGTTCTTAAAAAGGGGAGACTTCAAATATGGTATGAAAATGCAAAGGAAGAGTTTTGTCTATGAAGAGGAAGAATATGATAATGAATTATGTGATGAAGAAGAACCAGAATTCAAAAATGGGAACCATGCTTCTATGATGGCCACTGTTGAAAAGCCAGAAGATACTGAATGAGAAAAAAAATTGAGAACTTGTGTAGATCATGAGATTCAACTTAAGGATGCGGTTAGTAAGCTCAATATTAAATGTAAGAGTTGAAATAATTGGAGATCAATTTTAGAAGAATCAACTGAATACGTTGATCAACTTGAAGCTAAAATTGAACCAATGGAAGAATTTGTGAAGGTACAGTCTAAAATAATTGAAAGTAATAATGATGTAGTAGATCTGAAGCTGAGAATTGTAGAACAGGAAAAGGTCATCAATGACCTCACCTCCAGACTGGATGAAAAATCCAAGACTGCTGATGGTCTTGAGGAGGAAGTAGTTACTCTTAGGAGTAAACTGGATACTGAATCAGTTCCAAAAGAATCGAGGAAGAAAATACAGTTTGGAAGATTCTCAGATGCAGAATTATTATCAAGAGACAAGTGTGGTTCAGATGGGATTGGAAAAATCTTGAGTGATCAAAGACCCGCTTTCATGGGAAAGAGTGGAATTCGCTGTGAGGCTGAGACATCAACTGCTGGAAGTGAAAAGAACCAAAAGAAAGATAATATGAAAGTTTAACATGTTGAAACATTTCCTAGAGTGCCGAAAAAGGAAACCTCAATCCAAACTAAAAGGGGACCTAAAAATAATCCTCAAACATTCAGAAATGACAGAAAATCTTAATATTCTCCCAAGGAAGAAGGTTTGAGGAGAAATTCAAGTGAGAAGACATTTCCTCTCATGAAGTGTCAGTTCTGTGGCTATCTGGGTCATACCATGTCATATTCTGAAGAGGAAAGAAGCTATCTGAAAGGAGAAGATATAGAAGCTCAAAAAAGAGAACAATTTCATATCCTAATTCTTATAGATGAAATAATTTCTATGGATATTGTTTTTGTTGTTCTAACATTGGTAATAAGGCTGCTAATTACAGGCAGAGAAAGGACAAGGACACCTCATACCAATGTCCAAGACAAGTCAATTCTCGACAGCAAGGCAATGTTTCTCTTTCAAACAGGTTTTCACCTCTTAGAGAAGACTTTGACTATAAAGAACCTGGGTATGCGGAAGAGATAATTGAAAGACCATTAGTTCATTATACTCGATCTAATGTATCATGGAAGGAAAAGGAGAATATTGAGAAATCCAGCCTTGCATAGGTGGCCCTCAAAGCTACAAAGAACAACAGTACATGGATTCTGGATAGCGGTTGTTCATCCCATATGACAGGTAATGTCGGCTTACTAACGAATATCATAAGGAATGTCGATGGTATAGTGAGATTTGGTAATGATGGGGCTCTGAAAATCAAAGGGAGTGGAAGTACCGAATTAGCTAACAGAGAACTAAAGAAGACTGAAGTCCTTTACGTAGATGGCCTACGTCATAATCTCCTCAACGTGAGTCAACTCTGTGAAATAGGACTTATAGTCACGTTTAATCAGAAAGGCTGCACTATCAAGGTAAAGTATGGAAATTCACTTATGAAGGGATGCAGAACAGAAGGAAACTTGTATCAGGTTGATAATGAAGAACATGTATGTTACATGACTGTTGAAGAAGAAATCAATTTGTGGCATTGGAGACTGGGACACATCAATCAAGAAGACATGGAGAAAATATCAAAATTGATATTTGTCATGGACATTCCTAACCTGAAGCGTGAGCGTGAAAAAACTTGTGATGCTTGTATTCGTGGGAAGCTGGTATGCAGTTCATATCGGCCAAAGAAGAAAAGAGCATCACACCTTCTTGATATGATTCATACAGATGTTTGTGGGCCAATAAATGTTGCCGGAACTCATGGAGAATGTTACTTTGTCCATTTCATAGATGATTACAGTAGAATGGCATGTGTGATGGTCATTCACAGGAAACGACAAGTCCTTGACTGCATGAAAACATATCAGCGAATCACCGAGAATGATAATAGACGAACAATCAAAGTGTTGCGATCTGACAATGGAGGAGAATAAATATCCATTTAATTTGAGAATTATCTTGAAAAGCATGGGATACAGCATGTGGTCGCTACTGTGAGAACTCCACAACAAAATGGAGTTGTTGAACGTAGGAATCAATAGGTGAACAACATGGCAAGACCCATGCTGATTGAGAGTCGTATTCCATGACATTACTGGAAAGAGGCTGTTCAAGCTGCAGTGTACATTCAGAATTGAACATGACTTTATATGGGTGAGACGAAGACACCATATGAATTGTGGCATGGATGGAAGCCTTCTCAAAAATACATTCGTGTCTTTGGAAGTAAATGCTTCATCAGGAACAAAGAAAGAAATCAAGGTAAATAAGGCGACAATGCTGATGAAGGAATTTTCCTCGGTTACTCAATGAACAGAAAAGCCTACAAATGTTTCAACAAGCATTTGGGAAGGATTTTGGAAAGTAGTGATGTTAAGATAATTGAAGAGAAAACCACAAATGCTTCAAGGACGTCATATGCTGATGTGATAGAAAGTCGTGAAGAAAGTGAACGTGAAGAAAATACAAATGAAGAAATAGAGGAAGCTATTCAAAACACTCAGCAGTCACATCAAGATGTTGACTCAGAAGAAGAATCTGAAGAAGAAACTATGGCTGAAGAGAATACTATTGAACCTCGCAGGAGAAATCGAAGAGCTGAGATTGATCCATCCAACATAATTGGGGACATGAGTGAACCCACTCAAATAACAAGGATGAGGAATACCACACAATCTTCATTTCTATCAGTTGTAGAGCCATCCTCATTCGAAGAAGCTACAAAAGATAAATCTTGGGTGAAAGCTATTAATGTTGAATTAGATCAGATTGACAAGAATCAGACATGGGATCTTGTCCAGAGACCTGAAGGTCACAATGTGATTGGTACCAAATGGATCTTCAAAAATAAGTTTTATGAGCATAGAAGCTTCATCAAAAACAAGGCACGACTGGTATGTAAAGGATACTCCCAGATTTAAGGCATTGATGTTGAAGAAACCTTTCCTCTAGTGGCTAAACTGGAGTCAATCATGCTTTTCCTTGCCACGACACTCCAAAGAGGATATAAAGTATATCAAATGGATGTCAAGACAACATTCTTGAATGGTGTACTCGAAGAAGAAGTCTACAATGAACAACCAGTGGGATTTGTTTTCGGTACTGATGAAATAATGGTCTGCAAACTGAATAAAGCTCTATATGGTTTGAAGCAGGCACCACGAGCATGGTACTCAAGGCTGGACTCATATCTCAAGTAGTTGGAATTCAAAAGAGGAGGATTTGATCACAATCTCTATGTCAATAATTCTCCAAAATATCAATTCATGGTTCTTGTCTACGTTGATGATATCATATTTGGTGGAAGCAGGTAGAAATCAGTTGATGAATTTGCCAACCACATGAAATCAGAATTTGAAATGTCTATGATTGGGGAGCTCACATATTTCTTGGGGCTGCAAGTGATTCAAAAGAAGGAATACACTTTTATTTCTCAAGAAAAATTTGCAAGAGTGTTGCTGAAGAATTTCAATATGCAAGAATCCAAACCAATGTCAACTTCGATTGCTGTTGGAACTAAAATTGGAAAGCATGAGGATGGGAACTCTATTGATCCCACCATGTACAGGAGGATCATTGGAAGCCTACTGTACCTGACAGCGACAAGGCCAAATATTGTCTTTCCAACATGCCTTGCGGCCCGCTTTTAGAGTAATCCAAAGGAGGAACATATGGTAGCAGTAAAAAGAATCATGAGGTAAATTGAAGGTACACATAACATTGGGTTATTTTTTGTTGCAGGCAGGGACATTGAATTATCAGCGTTTTCTAATGCTGGCTGGGCTAGTGATGTAGTAGACAGAAATTCTACTAGTGGTGGAGCATTCTATATTGGGAAGAAATGTGTTGGCTAGTTTAGTAAGAAACTAGAAAGTAATTCTCTTAGTACTACTGAAGCCGAGTATATCTCTGCCACAAAGGAATGTACTCAACAGTTATGGATGAAGAAGCAATTAACTGACATTGGAGATGAGGTGACGCAACCAATGGTGATTTACTGTGACAATAAGAGCGAAATTGATCTCACAAAGAATCCTGTTCAGCATTCTCGTACAAAACACATTGAAATCAGATATCACTTTATCAAAGAGAAAGTTGAGCAAAGCGTGATTAGATTGAATAATGTGGGAACAGATGAGCAAGTGGCTGATATCCTGACAAAGCCACTGTTAGCGGCTGTGTTTGAGAAGCATCGGTTGAACCTCGGTGTTCGACCACCTCCCAGTGCATAAGGAGGTTATGGAATTACCCCTCTCCCCATTTTTTATTAATTTTTTAATCTGTTTATGGATATTATGCAGGTTTATGGGGGAGATACTATCCAGGGGGAGTATGGTTTGAGCTAAACATGAAAAAAATTTACTGGTCTTTGGATTTATTGTCAATGGGGGAGAAAGGAGAAGGAATAAATTCAGGCATCTTCTGTAATGAGAAGGAAAATAGTGGAACCCAATTCAAGCCTCCTCTCTTGTTTTATACACCGATCCTTGCTCACGTAGACTTAGAGTGGTGGCCGGGATGATTCCTGCGTTTTTTGGTTTTCACATTGATGGAGATCTATTGAATTTTCCTTCTGATTGCCAACAAACCCAAAGGGGGAGATTGTTGGAACCTTGGTCTTCTATGCTTGATTTGGAGTGTGGTTTATGTTTCTTGTCAATCATCAATGGATGTTTGGATCGTGTACCAGCAAAGAGAACATACCATTCAAGCAGACAACTGTTTTAATATAGAAAAGTCCTGAATTTCGCAAAGATGGGATGCATGGATTGGATTTTGCGAAGACCAGAAGAATGCAGGTGGTGAGTCTTTGCGATTACGTCAAGCTTCGCGAAGGGCAGAGGCTGGAGAGCTTCGCGGTGATGAAGGGCTTTGCGAGGGAGCTTCACGGCGAAGGCGAGAAGTAATGTTGATGGTGATTATTCGCGATTATGTCAAGCTCCGCATATGGAAAATTGTCATGGTGCTTCACGATTTGGACTGAATTCCGGCGGTAACTTCGGAGCTTCGCGATTTGAGCTGACGTGGTGCTGACTTCGCGTGGAAGGGTCGTGGGTCGGTGGAATCGCCAATATATAGAGGCCGATCCCCTCAAGAGATGTAGAGAGAATTTCAGAGAAGTCCTTTTCTCTCGGTTCGCAATGGTCTCTCGCGAAGGCAGCGTGCTTCGCGAAAGAGGAGCTTCACGGCGGTTATTCTAGCTCCACGAAAAACGGGCGCCCCGCGTTGGCTCAGTAAGCATCACAAAGAGGCAGGAGCATCGCGATAGCCAAGCATTGCGACTGCTAGAGCATCTCGTGAGTGCTTCGTGATTGAGCTTCACGATTGAGCTTCGCGAAATGGCAGGGGCTCTGCGAAGTCTTGTTTGAGCTTTGCAATATTGGGAGCCTCGCGAAGTAGGGTACTTTGCGAAGGCCTTTTCCAAAGGTTGTTTGCCCTGTGGACAAGGGAAAAGGGGGTATTCATCAGTGGTTGGAATTTGGATCTTAATAGTGCATTAAAATCAGGACTCTGATGCAAGCAAAGTCTCATGCTGAACAAGAGACAATGAACTTCAGGACTATCAATTGAAGAGACCTTCACGTCTATAAACCGAGTGTGACTTCACCAACAGTAGTGAGCCAGGGGGAGTCAATGGGAGTGACCCGAGGGAAGCAGTGAGCTATCTCAGAACCTTTGTAAAGGCAGTGAGCCTGGGACATAGTGAATGTGCCCGAACAATTGGAATCTCTAGCTAGTGAAGCTTAGTGGTTTTTGGTACGACGGATAACTTGTCGGCGTATGCTCCTTGGACGTAGCCCTTAGTGGTGAACCAAGTAAAGAGGTCTATGTCTTCTCTGTGAATGTGCATGTTTTCTTTTTTATCTTTCTCATCTTACAGGTTCAACATGTTCCTACCAACGTGGGAACCAGATCCACAACTTTAAGGAGAAAAAGTTGTCACCCTGATTCACCCCTCCCCTCTCAAGGTGTCCCGAGGTCCTTCATTATGAAATATATTATTTCAATTAATATAATTTATTTAATATATTGTTTCATAAAAATTTATAATTTATCTTTTGTAACATGGAATGGTATTTGTATTTTACATTGCTTGCAACCTCAATTTCCTTTGATAACATTTGATACACCTAATGCCAAGTCATAACAACAATAGTATGCAATTACTTTTATTTAATATTATTGTCATCAACTAGGGTTTATATTTGAATGTGTTAATATTATAAAATATATTTTAAACCATTTTTTAAAATTTTTTAAGCATACACCCAAAATTTCAATAGGCTTAAAATAATAATAAATACAATTTTATGCGTGAACAGTTGTATATCTATTAAAATAAGAATAAATACAATTTTATGTGATAATTTTCTTTTTGTTCAAAAATTTATGAATTTTAAATTACAATTAAATTTTGATTAAAATCCCATTACATAAATTATATATCTATTAATCCAATATTGTTCCTTGAAAGCATTTTAATATTTAATTTAGATATATATACTTAATTAATATTTGAACATTTGATCATTAAAAACAATAATTCTCGCCACATTTCCTATATTAACATTAAATTAAAAATTTTTCAATTAATTGAACTGAATTTATTAAATTATAAAAACAAAATTCAAATTAGTATAATATTTATATCCAAATATTATCAACATTTTTTTTCAAAATGATTTCGGAATGATATTAAAATTAATTACATCCATTATTCTAATATTAAGTTTAACATGAGACTAATCCTTAAAATTAAAGGGCCAAAATAAATTATCAAACTTTTAAGAGTCCAGTGGATGCTCATATGTTGACTATATCCCCATATGGTTCTTATTTTATATGTTATTA
This sequence comes from Viscum album, assembly GCA_963277665.1. NCBI lineage: Eukaryota > Viridiplantae > Streptophyta > Magnoliopsida > Santalales > Viscaceae > Viscum > Viscum album. Next base: position 2,096,398,397 of record OY728152.1, read on the forward strand.
AGATTTGTGTAAATAAATGTTACCAATAAAATAAGTTGTGTTTGGAAAAAATAAAACGAATTTTCTTTACAATGAAAATTTATAAATCCTTAGTTAATATATGATGCTTCATAGGTTATGTTATTAAAATTAATTTTAATTTTGAATAAATTTTATTTACATGGTATTTATCTTTTATTTTTATATATTATGTTATTAGATTAATTGATTAATAGAAGCTAACAAATGAATTATTTAGTTAATTATTAAATAAATCAATTGATGCTAAATAATTAAAACTAATGTATATTTATTGAATTATTGTGTTCCATTATATAATAAGTTCAATATATCATGCTATATAGTTGTGTACATAATATATTTTAATTCCATCATTAATTAGATGTATTTAAACAAAATTTTATTTAATTATGTCAACATTTAAAAACAAATAATTTATAAATAAATTATATTAAATTGATTTAAATTTTAAAAAAATAATGTGTTCTTCTAATTTATTAATAAATTTTACTAATTATAATGCAATATTCTATTTATGGACCAATATATCTTTTATAATGAACATATATTCCCCTAAATGGTAAAAAAATATTTAACATGATTCTGGTTAAATGACGTGTTTTTTTCACATTACATGCCCTAATTTGAAATTTATTTTCCAACAAACATTGGATTTTTGTTTTGTAAATTATATATCATATTTTTTATTTATAATCTATTTTCTAATATAATTTTATCTTAATTTTACTCTTTATTCTTAAATTAAATATGATAGGAAACTAGTTAATATAAAAAAAATGAAAAATAAGGAAATTTAGAGGATAATTAATAAATTGATAAACGGGATTTTATTTTTCTATGGTGTTAGTTTTTCTCAAAATTAATTTTAATCTATTAAATTATTTTTCTATTTTTATTCACATGAGTTAATGGAGACCTCAAAATAGTGTTCATCTTTTATGATTTACAAGAATTCAACTACCCCTCCTCTATAAAAAGGCAGTAACACTACCAAATTCCTTCATACATATAAAGCCCCTTGGATTAACCAAATACAACCCAAATAATATTATAGCATCCCCCTCTTCACCCTAGAATCCTCAACTTGGGTAAAAAAGGAACCAAATTATCCTTTAGTGTAATCTAAAAGGAGTTACACAAAAAAATTGGTAACATTCATCAACATGCTTTTTTATATTACTTTCTCCTCTACTACATTCATTTATTATCATTACATTAGTATCCTTAATATACTTATATTTTCTTTTATTAAGGGTTTTACCTACACCGACACACACATCCATCAAATGTTTTACAAAATTAGCATTTATTGGAAAAATATTTATATATGATATATATGTATGATGCGCAGATTGTCCATATTATTCTAATATATATATATATATAACATTCAATTGTATGTACTATTTGGTATAAACAAGAATACCTTGTTTATGGATGTGTGGAATACTACCTGCTTAAATTGATGTGAAACATTCACAAATTTCATGGAATGTTATAAGGATGGTTTCAATTAAATATACTTGATAAATAGTGAAATCTATATGGAATTAATAACATAATTATCTTTATTTAAATTTGATATATCATTTTTATTATTACCATTTCATTATCCATAATTGTGATAACGCCATTCATGGACGTGTGGACTACCACCTACATGATGTGATTTGATTCCTTTTGCATCACAAGAATTATATATATTAGATTATAATATTAAATAAAATGGTATTTAAGATATAATTAACATTCTATAAAGGTAAATTTTTATTGCTTTAATTTTATAACTATCCTTGAATAATCGGAATGTTACTCATGTGTTTGTACGGTCTATCATATCCATGATTGTAGCATTGGTTCATTTTTCATATACATCATCCAGTATTGGTATAAATGTTTTAATTTATTTATATATGTGATAAATATGTAATTATTTTTATTCTAGAGATGTGTATATATATGACACCACTGACCATAGTCTCCGTATAAAAGTTAGTATTGAGATATATAACTAATTTTGTCAGAAAATCCATTGTTAAAATTATTGATTAATTAAATTTATATAAAATATTTATAACTAAAATAAAACTAATAATAAACTTATAAATGTTTTTAAATTATGTATAAAACAAATATAATATTATTATTCATGAAGATATATACCATGAATGAATAATCAATCATTTGGTAAGGAATATTCATATACAATTCTAAAACTATAGGATAAATTTAATAATCAATAATTTATACCGTTTATGGTCTATATAATACCACTATTTTTATATTATATAATTATTCTTTTTATATTCATTTTATATAATTTTCTGATAGGTTTTTATTAATATTTGTGTTTCTGATTTATATGATTCCACAATTTTAAGGGATTATCGTCAGGCAATTAATTTCATGAGGGATATATCATAAGCACCAATTACTTATTTTATGGGGTGTGTATACTTCCATTTATGATATATTATATCATGAATAATTTTATTTTCAATGTAATTAAAGTATAATTTAATGATTTAATAATTCATGGAACACTATTGAAGATTTTAATAAAATTTTCAGTGACACTTCAAATTTGATCATTTCAAATGATGCCATTGTTTTTATTTTAAATCTAAAAATTATTAATCAAATAACAAAAAATATGTTACACATAAAGAACTCAAAAAATGAAAACTAAATTAACTCCCTCTAGAATTCTCTCAAACAAATTCAAATGGACTCAACCAACAATGATTTTTCTACTAACCCAAAATAGGATTTTGACGTAAGTAATAACCTCAACTCTTTATTCACCTTATATGACAATATTAGGAAAGAATCCCTCATAATAAACCGGATCAAGGATAGAGATAGAAACACAAAATTCTTCAATGATTTGGAATGGATTAGAAAAGCCATTAGACATCTTTCTTTACATAATAATGGGGATAACATCATTGACAATGAATATAGGCTATCTAATCATGTCACCTCATACATTAGTAATATAATTAATGTCCATTCTCTAAATAATAATATAAAAACTGATATAATTCTTTTCCTAGTTGAGAAAAATGATAATAACCTCTTGAATATTATTCCAATTGATCATGTAATTAAAGACGTGGTATTAGTCTAATGCCAGATAGTGCTACTGGTCCGGATGGCATCCCCAATTATTTTTTCCAGTATCATTGGGACATTTTTTTCAATGATGTATGTCACCTTGTCAAATACTTCTTCATCAATGGATACCTCCATAATGGTATTAATTCCCTATTTCTTACCACCATTCCTTATCTGGAGAATGCATTACAAATTCACCTTTTTAGGACTACTTACCTTATTAGTGTTGTTTATAAAATTATTTATAAGCTTATTGATTTGTTATTAGAATATATTTCTAATAAAATTGCCTCCTGGAAGTAGTGTGGATTCCTAATATGGAGGAATTTTGATGAATGAATTTATCTTTCCTCTTAATGTACACACATGTTTAAAAAAAACCAATGAGGGGGAAGCATATCCCTAAAAATTAACATTAGAAATGCTATTGATACCATTGATTGAAGTTTAATTTTCCAAATCCTTTGGATTTAATCAATACCTGGAATGAAAATTAAAAACACTTTTTAACTCTTCCCACATATATGTTCTGATAAATTTCTCCCCAAAAAGATATTTCACATGTACAAAAAGTGTTATACAAGGGGACCCCCTTTCTGCCGTCTTATTTTTTATTGCTATGGACAACTTCAGTAAACATATTATTGATTTAATAAATAATTGTGAACTTTATCCTATCCTTCCATCTAAAGATATGAATTTTCCCTCACATATTTTATACATGGGTGATATAATTATTTTCTTCAAAAGAGATAATATGAATAAAAAAACATAATTATGTCCTTTAAAACTAAGAATATATATATGGTAAATCCTTAAACTGGAGTAAATCTTCCAATTTCGTTGGTAAACACTTCTCAGTCAATAAGAAATTTGATATTATGATTGATTTTGGAATAAAGCAAGGACCTTTTCCCTTTATGTATCATGGGGTCCTCATCTGACGGGGATGACCTGAAACTCTTATTTTTCATGTATTTTTTTAATATATCAATAGATATCTCTCAACCTAGAAAGGATAAATTTTATTAATGGTTGGAAAGACATTCCGTGTCAAATAAACCATTGTTTCGAAAATGGTTTATTCGATGATGGTTTATAAATGGCCCTTTGATCTTCAGAAAAAGATAAATAGAAGAATTAAATATTTTTTTGGAGTATAAGAACTCTTGAACGGAAACTTGTCACAGTTCCTTGGAATACATGCTTTACTCCCACTAATAAAGGTGGAATTGGTATTATGAATCTCAAACATTTTAATGAGGCCTTTCAAGCCAAGCATACTTGGAATATTGTGAACAACAACTCACAGTCTTATGATTTTCTATGTGGCAGATTTTACAATATCTATAGAAAAGGCAAACACTTGTATATGAAATCCCCTATATAACCATCCATCAAACACACCCTTTCAAAAATCATTTCACCCACAAGATAAATAGTCTCCATGGAATCCTCATTAATATTTTTGTTGGACAAAAGTAATGGCATACTGCTTTGTAACATGACAGAACCCCTTTAATTAACCACAAATTTATAAATCTCCATTTATGATTGTTTAAAATCCGCTGATATTAATTTACTATATGAAATATCTAATATTAATTATACGGGCCCATTCATAAACATTACTTAATCTTGAGTTATTTCGAGAATAAACATTGATGATCTTTTCATGTTTAGAGTTTTAGAAAATAAGATCATAAATCAAACATTACATTCCATATTTAAACAAGGTGTTTACGTCAAAGACAATATTCACTTTTCTCATTAAAGGAAACATATTTAAAATAAAACATGTGTTCTTTCTTGACACATAATCGAAACTATCATCACATCATGTACCATTCCCTTGACCTGTAAAAAGAATTCCAAAAACACGGTATCAGCATAAAAAACTCGATAAGGGATATAAAAATACGGAAAGAAAACATTAGTCCATGTATACATAAGAATCATTGAAATAATAAATTACGCATAAACATATTAAATTTATCATACCACATGAAATCATGATATTTATGAATAACTCAAAGAAAACATACTACATAAAGGTATCTTGAGGCATTCCTATCATTCTTACGTAGGGAGTAACCCTTATGGTAACATTTGGAATACCCATCACTGTATATTCTATAATTCTCTTTGGAGAAACCTTAGTGTTTACCTCCTTCACGTTACCCAATGCATTGGAGAGCTGTAACGGGCTCACGCTCCATTATTTAATCCCAGAACCGTCCATATTCATAAATAATTCCCAAGAACCATAACATAATCATATAACATAAAATATGCATAAAGGAAACATAGCATTTCCACATTTCAATCACAAGATATCAAAAACACATTGATATAATCAAAACATTATCAAAACCATTTTCAATACCAAAATATAAGAAAATCTAGACATGGAATTTTATTTTCAGTTAAAAAACGTTATGGCTTGAAGAGGAAGCTAGAACTCAAATAATGGTCACAGCGGCGTAGAAGTCGTTGTCGCCGCATACGTTAGACAAAAACATTACCTTTTGTCATTTTTAAAAAATATTTATATAAAAATATTCCTTTTGAATAAATGTAAAATTAAAATGGGTTTATACACATTATAAAAGAATGTTGTGTATAAAATAAAATATGCCTCAATGAAAGGAGATTGAGACGATGTCCCATACCTCGTGTCCGACTTGACTGGATCATTCTTTAATCTCCTGAATAATAAACTAGAGTTAATTTATACATTATTAAGAACCTTTTTCAAGTTCATTATTCATTTTATATTACTTATTACCATATTATGAACATTATGTAATTATTTAAGTTAATAACGGTTGTTTTGTCGATCTTTGGTACTTGATCCAAAATAAACTTTTTATAATTACAAGTTGATCATGTGGTAAAATATCCATTATATCCAGAATTATATTCCTGATTTAGATATCATATATATCATATATATGCAGTATATACATGCATTTATAATGTTACATTACAATTAGAGGTAAGAAATGAAATGCACCGTTCAAGGAGACGGTAATCCGTACGTACGCATGAATGCAACATTAATTTCTATTTCATATTTAATAGAATGAAATCATAATTATATAAAGGTATATTATAATTCCAATATTATATAATATATAATACCATTAAATACATATATTATATGACCCACATATGGAATTAATGAAACAAATCACTTTGAGGGGGCAATAGTCCACACTTCCTAAAAGACATTATCACTTTTACCCATAATGGAAACCATAATGTATACTATAAATGAAAAATACGGATGCATAAGGAAAACATTAAAATAATATATATCATATATATATATAGTGACAGCTAAATGGCCACCATGAAAGGTGTTAAAAGAAGATTGAACAATCATCATTTGGTGAGGCAATAATTCGCCACTCACAGAAATAATATTTTCTTTAACCATTAGAAGAAGGTGTGTGTAAGTGTTAAAAAAAACTACCTCATAAAAAAATCTGAGTATATTGATTATACTGGTGTTGTTCAAAAAGATAGTAATAAAAAGAGTTTAGGGGGATGGATAAGCGAAATAAAAAAAACAACATATGGGAATACATTACCTTAAAATCGGGTAACTCCCATTAGTTTGAACCAAATGGGTTTCTTGAAGAGCATTTTGCCTAAGGTAAGTATTCTATGTTTAGGGGAGGGATGTGGAGAGATAAAATGAGAAGATTTTGGCCGATCCAATGCCTTGAGTGGTGCGGGTAAGGTGGTAGAGGTGGGGGCCTTTTATAAGAGGGAGGAGGGGCACTCTTGGATGTCAAGAAATGTTACATTATTATATAATGTGTTTTGGATTTTAAAGGGCCCACAATGATAAATTTCTAGGATAAGGTGATAGGGGTTATAAATACACCAATCCAATAGGTTTATGAAAAGTTTATGTCTTATATTTTACATTTTCATTTCATTTTAATTAAATCATTCATTAATGAGGTAATTAGTGCATCATCATGGTGTCATAAATAAATTAATTTATTTAATGTCTAAAAATAATATAAAATACCATGATGTAGGAAATATTTTTATCTTTTCCCTGATTATTTATAGTTTAATATATCATAGAAAAAACTAAAATTATTTTACTTGGGTGATACATACATTGGTTATACATTCATTTTAAAAAACATAAAATGATAAAGTGTCACTATCACCCAAAAGTGACTCCAGGGGGTCCAAACGTGTAGCAAAAGGCTTCCCATGGTCAGCAATGACACAACCAGTAGAATTAAGACACATGTTGGGGTAATTTTATTTTATTATGATATTATTTAATTACACTTAACTACCCGATTACTAATTAATCACGATAATTAAAGATAATTACCATCGTTACTATTCATAATGTACAAAAAAAGAGTCTTAATTACATAATTTGGACCTTATAATTCCTAATATGGAATCCATTTTACCAAATTCCAATCATAGAAATATTAGTAATTAATTTAAAAATAATTCCCGTTGTCAAATAAAATAGTGGGTTTTTTAGAACCAGTATTTATCAAATGTTTGACAATTTTTTATGTCAAATTTCAAAGTGAAATTAATTACAATGAACACTATTGTATAAAATGATAAAAATATATTCTATTTACACTACAAACCCAATTAAAAATATAATTTATCCATATAATAAAATTAGATGAAAAAATAGTTCTGAAGTAAAATGCAGTATTTTTCACTATTGATTAAAAAATGAACATTATCATAAAAATACCAAGAATTTATCCAAAGTAAATTTCAATCTCCCAATCCAAAATAAAAAGTTTATATTGACAAATATAGATTATAAAATTTTCAAAAGTTTGATTTAAAAAATGTTTTCTATCAAAAGGTGGTAAAATAATATTTTAAATATATTAGAGAATTCTATTCTTATGATTGGATTTTTTTTTTCTCATTTTATGACTTTAAAGCACTATCTAATTCATAAATAGACATAGATATGAAAATCCATAATTATTTACATACATGGTATGTTATATGCTTCTCCCCTTTAGAAAATTGTGTCCCCGCAATTTATTTAATAAATGAATAAGTGGGGGTATTTATCCCTCAATTCATTTTCAGATTCCAATGTTGCCTCTTCAATCATGTGGTTTTTCCACAAAACGTTTAATTGATGAATCACCTTATTCCGCAATACTTGCTCCCTATGGTCAATAATCTGGACTCATTGTTGCTAATAACATAGGTTCTCTTCCAGCTGAACTACCTATATTGACCCGACCTTAAAACCTTACATAATCACGAATTAAATGAATAATTCACATTGAGGATCTTTTCAGGTTTAAGGATTTAGAGAATTAGGACATAACTATTACATCTCAAAGATTTCAAAGTAGACACATCTACTCATTTTCCATTTTTTTCATAAAAAACAATGTGAAAAAATGATTCATGTCTAGTTCCTTATTTTAGACAACATAACCGTTCCTTGATCCCATCATTGACCCTATTCCACTTTATGTCTTGTGAGAAACATTTCAATAAAACTTGGGATGAGCATAAAAAGTTCAGTAAGGGTTATAAAAATATAAAGATAAAACATTAGTCCATTTATACATATGAATCAATGAAATCATACTTTACTCATAAAACACTATCACTTTAGGATACCTCATCAAATCATAAAATTTAGGAATAAACCATAGAAATCATAATACGTAAAGGTAACTTGAGGTATTCATAACATTCTTACGTAGGGAGTAAAACTCATGGTTACGTTTGGAATAAAAACCACATTATATTCCCTAAATCTATTTAGAGAAACCTTAGAATTTAACCCCTTCATGTTACCCAATGCATTGGAGAGCTATCTCGGGCTCACCAGCCCTTAGTTTATCATGGAACCACCCGATTTAATAAACATTTCCCAAGAACCATAACATAATCATAACACTTAAAAAATGCATAAAATAAATAGAAAATTTCCACATTTCAATCACAAGAGATCACATAATGATATTATCATAAATAAAAACATCTAATAAAATCATTAAAACTATATGAGAAAAATATCCCTTTATAATATGATAATATTAAAAGATGATATTTAAAAGAGATTTTAGAATCAAAGTGTCCCATACAACTTAGAAAAATTTGAATGGGTTTTAAAACATTCATATACATATAAATAAATCCTTCAAAACCATTTTTAAAACATGGACATGGATGATAAATGTTTAAAAGAATAAATCTTTAAACCCATTTAAAACAATGTTTTAATAAAAAAGTCCTTTTCCATTTTGAAAATTTAAATTATAAGCCACATGAAAGTAGACAATTTTAAAAACAATTAAATGAATTTAGTATAGACATAATATGGATATGAAATTTCAAAGGGGCTGTATATACACTTTATACAAGAATAAAAGTTCATATCATTAAGAAATGTCTCAATGAGGAGAAATTGTGATGTAATCCCCATCAAGGATCATGCCATTAGAGAAAAGATAATGATATGACATAATTATGTGTGAAAAATATAAATACACTAAATATAAGTGCATAGTTAGTGTAAAAAAAATCAGATGTCATCCACACATATTCATAGCATGACATAATCAAGATGTAGAGGTTTAACCCAAACAATTGGAAATGGGTTAAGAAGTTCCCTTGAAAAAAATTTGATAGCCTAACGACGCCACATCAAATTTTAGAAAAAGAGTTGATGAGAGAGATAAAAGGTATCTCATCACTTGGACATAAAATTTACAGAAATAAGGATATATTATAACATATCCCAACATAATAAGATGTAATTTAAATGACAAAACAAAAAAATAAATCTTTTAAAAATAGGAGGGTGGAATGTTCCATTACCGACTTGGGTAACTTTTTAAACGTACTATAAAAAATTGATTTAAATACTCATAAATGAAATTATATTACAGAAAGAGTATAATAATGGTCAGCACTTACACCACTCAAAGGAAATGGTGGAAAATGTAGCATAAATCTCATGGGAATAAAAGTGAGATGAAAAATCCCTTACGAAAACTCGGCAGCCTAACAGCGCAACTTAAATCATTCATAAAAGGATTTATGAGATCAAATAGTGTCTCTCATAATATGAACATAATCTTTAAATAATTTGGAATATAAAAGAACATCCTCAAACATAAGAAAGATGAACTTAAATGAAATGACATGAATGAAAGTACTTAAAATGAAAGAGAGAGGTAGGATCCCTTACCTCATATCCAGCATGACTCGATCATTCTTTAAGATCCTAAATAATAAACTAGATTTAACTAATAATTGACTAAGAACATTTTCTATATTAATTATTCCTTTTATATCATTAATTACCATTTTATGAACATTATGTAATTATTTATGTTAATAACAGTTGTTTTGTCGATCATTGGTACTTGAGTCAAAAATAAACATCAAATAATTACAAGTTGCTCATGTGGTAAAATATCCATTAAATCCATAATTATAATAATGATTTAGATATCATATATATCATATATATATATCTGGTATATACATTAATTTATAATATTACATAACATTTAAAGGTAAGAAATGAAATGCACCGTTCATGGAGACGGTAAGCCGTACGTACGCATGAACACATCTTTCATTTCTATTTCATATTTAATGAAATAAAATCATAATTATATAGAGGTATATTATAATTACTGTATAATATCATATATATTATCATTAACTCCATCATTTATAAGTCCCTTATTTGGCATTAATGAATCAAATCACTTTGAGAGGACGATGGTCTGCACTTCCTAAAATGAAGATATCGTGTTTACCCATAATGGAAACTATAAAGGTATGCCATAAATTAAAAATACAAAAGAATAAAGAAGACATAAAAATAAAATATATCATATATAAATAGAGTTACATCTTAATGGCCACCATGAAAGATGTTACATGAAGATTGAACTATCATCATTTTGTGAGGCAGATATTCGCCATCCACAGAAATAGTATGTTCTTTAACCATTAGACGAATGTGTGTGTAAGTGTAGCTAGAATCCATGACATAACGTCATCCTAGTATATTTGAGATACTTTGTTTGTTAAAATATATAGGGATAAAAAGAGTTTAGGGGGTTGGAGAAGAAAAATAAAACAAAACAACATAAGTGAAGACATTACCTTTAAATTGGGTAACCCCTCTTGGTTTGAACTAAAAGGTTTTCTTGAAGAGGTTTCAGCCAAAGGTAAGGCTTCTAGGTCGAATATAGGGACGTGGATAGATAAAATGAGAAGATTTTGGATGATCTAAAGTCATGAGAGGTGTGGGTAAGGAGGTATAGGTGGGGGACTTTTATAAGAGGGAGGAGGGGCACTCTTGGAATGTCTTGAAAAGTTACTTTATTATAAATTGATTTTCGGATATTAAATGTCCTAAAATTATATATTTCTAGGTTATGGTGATAAGGGTAAGAAATCCACCAATCCAATAGTTTTTTGACAAGTTTATGACTTATATTTTACCTTATTTTATCGTTTTATTTAAATTGTACATTAATGAGGTAATCATTGCATCAACATGGTGTCATAAATAAATTTATTTATATAATGTCTAAAAATTATAAAAAAATACCATGATGTAGGAAATATTTATTGATTTCTAATTAATATTTATATTAAATAATAGGATTTGTATAACCCCATGTAAAATTTGTCTTAGTAAAACAATACATGTTTGTGACATTTTTATTTTAACTTTAAATATAAAGTTATTAATGACATTTTCCAACCAAAGTTGCTCCATGGGGTCCCCAAGATTTCTAATGGATTTCAGTTTTCGTCCATGACTCATAAAACAAGGTTAGTACATGTGTCAAGGCCTTTTCATATTATTATAACATTATCTTTACCATAAATTACACTAATTTCCTTTAATCGTGATTAATAAAACATAAAAGTTACTATTCACCAAAAAATTAATTTTAATCCCACTGAACAACATTTTATATCCAAATGACAACCATTTATGTCGGATTTTTCAAATTCAAATCACATAATTGGAAAATTTTCATTTAAACAAAAAATCAGTTTTTTAACTACCACTTTGGGGTTTCACTATTCATCAAAAATTGAAGTTTTTCAGAAAAATACCAAAAAGTCACCATAAGCTATATTTGATATTATGAATTCAAAAATGAAGTCTATTTTAAAAAATCCTAAACATATAAGTTTCATTATTTAATTTAATAATTAATTCCTGTTGTCAAAACAAATAGAGTGTTTAAAAAAACAATATCTATTAAATGATTGACAATAGATAAAGTCCAATTTCAAAGTGAAATTAATTCAAAGACCACCATTGGATTAAATGGTAAAAATATATTCTAATTTAATTTTAAAACAAATTCATAATATGATCTAATCATATAAAAAAATTATATTAAAAAGAGGACTTGAAATAAAATACAACATTTTTAACTTATTCATTAAAAACGGACTTAATAAAAAAATAACAAAAACATACACAAAGAAAATTCTGATAACCTGATTCTAAAGAAGGATTTTTCTTTATCCTATATAACATATAAAATTTTCAACAAGTGGACTTTAAAATGATTCACCACCAAAAGGTGGTTAATCGACCTTTTAAAGAATATTAGAATATTTACGCTTAAAATTGGATTCATTCACATTTTAAGCCTATAACATTTATTGGATAAAAGTGAAAATATATGGCAAAAATATATAATCATTTTTTAGTTAGTTCTGTTCATTCCCTCCATTACAACGGCTAGGCGTTAACAACCATTTAAAATAAAATTATTTTATTATTAGAGTGCAACGTAAGATTTCCAAGAAACTCTTTGTTTCGTATTGGGTATTCCATTGAGCATAGTGTTCCTTTTAAAATAATATTAACATTATATTCAAAAATATGGATAAATATAAAAATTTCATATTATTTATTTACCTGGGGTGTTACATCCTTCCCTCTTTCTGGGAATTGTGTCTGCGCCATTTTAAAAATGGGCTCCGAAACTTCATTAAAAGTCCCACATCGGAATAAGAGTCGGTAAAACTATCACATTAAAATAGATAATGTGAAGTTAAAAGGTCACACGAGTTAACCCATACTAGGATTCCATGAAAACATGGATATGGAAGAAAAAACAAAGGGTCATGTTCTGATGGAGAGTGATAGAAAACATTTTTAAGAGAATGTTAACCTCTAGAAAATCACAATCTTGTGAATGGGTTAAACGGTATTTGATTCCCCAATAGGAAATGTTAACATAAAACATTTTGGTTTTAAATTACTTTTCATTGAAAAATTTATTTATGTGCTTAACTAAAACATAAGGAAACATACTTACATGTTATGTTGACTTTCAACATTTTCTAGATTTCTTACACACACTCATATTTTCTCCAAAAGATGATTATTTAGGATAACGTTTTCACTTTCAGAGCAATATAATCAACTTCTAGAGAATCACCTAATCCAAAAAAGAAAACTATATACTTCCCATGTCTTTAGAACAAATACAAAACCAAAACCAAAAGGGTTAGTACAAGATCATATAATACCCAAAAAGGATAATCCTTTAAAAAAATCTATTCTTAATCTCCAATATATGTCAAACAATACCCAAAGATCAACAAAGACCATTAAATAAGCATCTATCCATCAAATTATTCAAAGTAATAAAAACTAAGATTGAAACCCAAAAATAGAAAGTATTTAATCCCACAGTATTCCAAGATAAAACATAACATTTTTCTCAAATCATCAGTTATTCTTAAAATCTCATACTGAAAACTATTTAACTTAATCACATATCCTCCATGATAGGTTAATAATTTCCATAGATAACCAAAAATCAACTTATTCTAGATTCGTAAAATCATATAACTAGAAACATTAGTCAAACTAACTAGAGACTTCACATAGTCCAATGGTAGGCGATAAATACCAGTCGCACTTTGGTTGTGGGTTCGATTCCCACAACTTTGTCTGACAGAACAGGTTGTCACATGGTCTACATGTTGTCTTTTTTCCAAGACTACATAATTCTTATAACATTCCCCAAAAAGAGATAAAATCTTAAAAAATAACCATAACATAATTTTACCTCAATTTTTCCTCATGCCGTTTATCTTCCATCATATAGTAAAAAAATAATTACCTCAAAAGTAAGGATCATGTAAACCCTAATGGTTACCTTTATAATTAATACATGAACTTCAACATCATGTTGGTTCTCTCGTACATGATGCTTTAGAGAACTCACCATGGTTCAAGTGGTTGATCGTGCCTCCTGGTAGTTGGTTTAGAATAACCACGATATTTCTCATTGAATCCCCCATTTCATCCAGTCATTTAATCAGAGAACCACCACAGTTTCCGTCAAACCCATTGTAAAATTGGTGCGTGATAGAACCATCCATTTACTAAAACCAAAAAGGTCAGTGTGAGTATATCTACAAAATCATCATGTACTAAAGAGGATAATAAACACTAAGATATAATTATCCAAGTTATCTCAAACTCATTCCAACATTCATAAATAACAATGACTCAATCTAATATAATAACCATTATGGTTATACATAACCTTTCACTTTTGCTCAAACAACACTCTAACCTCTAATGTTATCTAAACTGGCCTTTAATACCAAATATAAGGACCTAGCCTTAAAACCTTACATAATCATGCATTAAATGAATAATTCACATTGGGGATCTTTTCAGGTTTAGAGTTATAGAGAATTAGTACATAACTATTACAACTCAATGATTAAAAAGTAAGCAGATCTACTCAGATTAAATTTTTTTCACAAAACAAAAACAATGTGAACAAAAGATTCATGTCTAGTTCCTTGTTTTAGATAGCATAACATTTCCTTGATCCCATCCTTGACCCTATTAAACTTTATGTCCTCTGAAAAACATATCAAAAAAACATGGGATGAGCATAAAAAGCTCAGTAAGGGTTATAAAAATATGGAGATAAAAAATTAATTCATGTATACATAAGAGTCAATGAAAACATTCTTTACCCATAAAACATAAGTACATTAACATGCCTCATTAAATCATAAAATTTAGGAATAACTCCTAGAAATCATAAGACGTAAAGTTAAGTTGATGCATTCATAACATTCTTATGTATGGAATAACCCTCATGGTTATGTTTGGAATACCCACCATAGTATATTCCCTAAATCTCTTTAGAGAAACCTTAGCGATTATCCCCTTTGCGTTACCCAATACATTTCAGAGAAATCTCGAGCTCACCTGCCCTTAGTTTATCATAGAACCACTTGATTTAATAAACATTTCCGAAGAACCATAACATAATCATAACATATAAAACATGAATAAAATAAATATAAAATATCCACATTTCAATCACAAGAGATCACATCATGATATTATCATAAATAAAAACATCAAATAAAATCTTTTAAACTCTATGAGAGAAATATCTCTTTATACGTTGAAAATATTAAAAGAAGTCATTTAAAAGAGATTTCAGAATCAAAGTGTCCAATATCACATCAAAATATTTGAAATCGTTTTAAAACATTCAGGTCCATATAAATATATCATTAAAACCATTTTTAAAACATGGACATGGATGAAAAATTTTAAAAGAATAAATCTTTAAAACCATTTAAAACAATGTCTTAATAAAAAATTCCATTTACATTTTGAAAATTTAAATTATATGCCACATGAAAGTAGTCCATTTTAGAAACATTTAAATTACTTTAGATTTCACATAATATGGATATGGAATGTCAACGGGGCTGTATATACACTTTATAAAATAATAAAAGTTCATATCATTAAGAAATGTCTCAATGAAAATAAATTGAGATGTAATCACAATAAAGGATCATGCCATTAGAGAAAGGATAATGAAATGACCTAATTATGTGTGACAAATATAAATACACTAAATATAAGTGGATACTTAGTGTAAAAAAATCAGATGTCATCCACACATATTCATAGCACGACATAATCAAGATGTAGAGGTTTAACCTAAATAATTGGATTTGGGTTAAGAAGTTCCCTTGCAAAAATTCGATATCCTAACAGCACCACATCGCATTTTATAAAAATAGTTGATGAGAGAGATAAAGGGTATCTCATCACATGGACATACTATTTATATCAATAAGTATATATTAGAACATATCCCAACATAAGAATATTTAATTCAAAAGACAAAAAAAAAAGAAGTGTTTTAAAAATTGGAGGGTGAAAGGATCCGTGACCGACTTGGGTAACTTTCGAAACGTACACCCCATGAAAGAAGGATTATACAACAATGATGTAAAAACTCATAAATGAAATTATATTACACAAATAGTATAATAATGGTCAGTACATACACCAATCAAAGGACATGGTGGAAAATGTAGCACAAATCACACGAGAATAAAAGTGAGATTAAAAATCCCTTACAAAAACTCGGCAGCCTAATGGCGCCACTTAAAACATTCAAAAATGTATTTTTGAGATAAAATAGGGTCTATAATAATATGAACATAAAATTTAATGAATGTTTAATATAAAATAACTTCCCCAAACTTAAGAAAGATGAACATAGATAAAATGACATAAAATAGAGTACATAAAAAGAAAGAGAGAGGTAGGATCCCTTACATCGTGGCTGACTTGACATGATCGTTATTTAATCAGATAAATAATAAACTAGAGTTAATTTATAGTTTATTAAGAAAACTATTTAAGTTCATTATTCCTTTTATATAATTCATTATCATTCTATGAACATTATGTAATTATTTATGTTAATAATGGTAATTTTTTTGATCATTGGTACTTGAGTCAAAAATAAACTTCTTATAATTATAAGATGTTCATGTGGTAAAATATACATTATATCCAGAATTATATTCATTATGTAGATATCATATATATCATATATATCCAGTATATACATGCATTTATAATATTATATAACATTTGGAGATAAGAAATGAAATGCACTGTTTATGTAGACGGTAAGCTGAACGTACGCATGAACAATACTTTCATTTATATTTCATATTTAATGGAATGAAATCATTATTATATAGAGGTATATTATAATTCTAGTATAATATCATATATAATATCATTAACTCCATCTTTTATACCTCCCACATATGGCACTAATGAATCAAATCACTTTGAGTGGGAGGTAGTCCGCCTTTCCTAATATGAAGATATCATGTTTACCCATAATGGAAACCATAAAAGTATGACATAAATGTAAAATACAGACGAATTAGGAAAAAATAAAAATAATATATATCATATATATATAGAGAGTAACATCTTAATGGACACCATTAAAGGTGTTAAAATAAGATTGAACAATCATCGTTTTGTGAGGAAGAAATTCATCATCCAGAGAAATAGTATGGTTTTAACCATTATATGATTGTGTGTGTATGTGTAGCTCGAATCCATTACATAATAACATGATATTATATTGAAGATATTGGTTATATTACAAAATAAAGGGATAAAAATAGTGCAGGGGGTTGGATAAGCAAAATAAAACAAAAGAACACAAGTGAAGACATTACCTTTAAATCAGAAAACTCCCCTTGGTTTGAACCAAAAGGGTTTCTTGAAAAGATTTCATCCTAAAGTAAGGCTTTAGGATGAATAGAGGGATGTGGAGAGATAAAATGAGTAGATTTTAGCCGATCCAAAGGGTTGAGAGGTGTGGGTAAGGAGGTAGAGTTGGGGGCCATTTATAAGATGGATTAGGGGAACTCATGGAATGTCTTTAAAAAGATACATTATTATAAAATTATTTTCGGATCTTAAAGTTCCCACAATTATATATTTCTAGGGTAAGGTGATAATGGTTCTAAATACACCCATATAATAGGTTTCTCACAAGTTTATGTCTTATAGTTTACCTTATCTTCTCATTTTATTTAAATCGTTCATTAATGAGGTAATAACTGCATCATCATGGTGTCATAAATAAATTTACATATTTAATGTCTAAAAATTATTAAAAAAATATCATGATGTAGTAAATAAAATTATCTTTCTATTGAATATTTATTGTAAAAAAAATGTGTTGCATAACCCCATTTAAAAAATTGTTTTAGTAAAACAATACAGGTTAGTAACATTTTTATTTTAACTTTAAATAAAAAGTTATTATTCTCATTTTCTTACCAAATTGGATCCATGGGGTCCCCAAGATTACCCATGGATTTTCTTTTTCGGACATGACTCAACCTATAAGGGTTGAACATGTTTCAAGGTCAGTTCATATTATTATAACATTATCTTTACCTTAAATAACACTAATTACCTTTAATCGCGATTAAAAAAACTTAAAAGTTACTATTCCACAAAAAATATTTTTTAATCCCATTGAACCACATTTTACATAATAATGGAAAACATGTATGTCAGATTTTTGAAATTCAAATCACATAATTGGAAAAGATTCATTTAAACAAAAAATCATTTTTTAACTACCACTTAGTGGTTTCACTAGTCATCTAAAATTGATGTTTTTCAGAAAAATACCAAAAAATCACCATAAGATATATTTCATATTCGGAATTATAAAATGATGTCTATTTTAAAAAATTAAATACATATAAGTTGCATTAGTTAATTTAATAATTAATTCCCTCTTTCAGAACAAATAGCATGTTTTTAAGAAACAATATCTATTAAAAGATTGACACTAGTTTAAATCAAATATGAAAGTAAAATTAATTCCAATGAACACCGTTGGATTTAATGGTAAAAATATATTCTAATTTCATTTTAAAAATAATTCAAAAATGATCTAATAATTTTAATAAATTAGATTAAAAATAGTTTTTTAATTAAAATACATCATTTTTAACTTATTCATTAAAAATGGACTTTATCAAAAAAATAACAAAAACCAACACAAAGTAAATTTTGATATCTAGATTATAAAGAAGTATTTTATTTGGCCCAATATAGCATATAAAATTTTCCACAACTGGATTTAAAAAGGGTTCTCCACTAAAAGGCGGTTATTCGTCATTTTAATGATTATTAGAATATGCACGCTTAAATTGGATTTATTCGCATTTTAATCCTCTAACACTTGTTGGATAAAAGTAAAAATATTGGAAAAACATATATAATCATTTTTAGTTAGTTCTGTTCATTCCTACCATTATAGTGTCTAGGAGTTAACTACGATTTAAAATAATATTATTTTATTATTAGATTGCAACGTAAGATATCCAAGAAACATATTGTTGCGTATTGGTTATTCCATCGAGCATAGAGTTGCATTTAAATAAATATTAAAATTTTATTCACAAATATGTTTAGATAGAGAAAAGTCATATTATTTATTTCCCTGGGGTGTTATATCCTTCCCTCCTTTTAGGGAATTGAGTCCTCGACATTTTAAAATTGGTCTAAGAAACTTCATTGAACATCCCACATCGGAACAAGAGTTGGTAAAACTATTTCTTTAAAATGAATAAAGTGAAGTACAAAGGTCACATGAGTTATCTTAATGTGAACAAAGGTCACATGAGTTATCCCATTTTTGTTTTAAATTTCTTTTCATTGAGGAATTTATTTATTTGCTTAACTAAAACATAAGGAATCATACTTAATTGTCATGTTGACATTCAACTATTGCTAGATTTCTTCCACAAACCCATATTTTCTCCAAAATATGAGTATTTAGGATAACTTGTTCACATTAAGTGAACTATATTCAACTTATAGGGAATCACATAATCCACAAAAGAGAACTATATACTTCCCATGTCTTTAATAAAAATCCAAAACCAAAACCAAAAAGGTTAGTACAAGATCAGATAATACACAAAAATGATAATCCTGTAAAAAATCTATTCTTAATCTCCAAAATTTGTCAAACAATACCCAAAGTTCAACAAAGACCATTCAATAAACATCTATCCATAAAATGTTTCAAAGTAATAAAAACTAATATTTAAACCCAAATATATTAAGGATTTAATCACATAGTCTTCCATGATAAACCTTAACATATATCTCCAATCATCAGTTACTCTTAAAGTCTCATACTGAAAATTAATTAACCTAATCACATATCCTCCATGATAGGTTAATAATTTCCATAGATAACCCAAAATCAACTTATTCTAGATTCATAATATCATATAACTAAATAAAATTAGTTATACTAACCAGGGACATCACGTAGTCCAGTGGAAGGCGATAAATGCCAGTTGCACTTTGGTTGTGGGTTCGATTCCCGCAACTTTGTCTGACGCGATAGGTTGTCACACGGTCTATGTGTTTTCCTTTTTCCAAAACTACATAATTCTTATAACATTCTCTAAAAAGAGAAAAAATCATCAAAAAATAAATATAACATAATTTTACCTCAATTTTACCTCATGCCTTTCATCTACCATCATATAGTAACCCATAATTACATCAAATGTAAGGACCATATAAACCCTAATGGGTACCTTTATAATTATTACCTGAACATCCGCATCAAGTTGGTTCTCTCGTACATGATGCATTAGAGAACTCACGAAGGTTCAAGTGGTTGATCATTATTTTTTATATTTGGTTTAGAATAACCACTAGATTTCTCATTGAATCCTCCATTTCATCTGGTCTCTTAATTAGAGAACCACCACAGTTTCCTTCAAACCCATTGTCACTTTTGTGCCTGCTAGATCCATCCATTTACTAAAACCAAAAAGTTCAGTGTGAGAATATCAAAAAAATCATCATGTAATAAAGAGGAATATAAACACTAAGATATAACTATCAGAGTTATCTCGAACTCATTCCAACATTCATAAATAACAATGACTTTATCTAATATCATAACCATTGTGGTTATACACAACATTTCACTTATGCTTAGTCAACACTGTCACCTATAAAGTTATCTGAAGATACCATTGATACAAACAATAAGGTCCCTGCCTTAAAAAATTACATAATCATGAATTAAATGAATAATTCACGTTGAGGATATTTCAGGATTAGAGTTTTAGAGAAATAGGATATAACTATTACATCTCAAAGATTACAATGTAGTCACATCTACTCGGTTTCCTTTTATTCAAAAAACAAAAACAATGTGAACTAAAGAGTCATGTCTAGTTCCTTGTATTATACAGTATAACATTTCCTTGATCTCATCCTTGACCCTATTCTACTTTATGTCCTCTGAAAAACATTTCAAAAAAACTTGGGATGAGCATAAAAAGCTCAGTAAGGGTTATAACAATACTGAGAGAAAAAATTATTCCATGTATACATAAGAATCAATGAAATCATACTTCACTCATAAAACATAAGCACATTAACATACCTCAGTAAATCATAAAATTTAGGAATAACTCATAGAAATCATAAGACGTAAAGGTAACTTGAGGCATTCATAACATTATTACGTAGGGAGTAACCCTCATGGTTACGTTTGGAATACCCACCACAGTATATTCCCTAAATCTCTTCAGAGAAACCTTAGCATTTAACCCCTTCGTGTTACCAAATACATTTCTGAGCTATCTCGGGCTCACTTGCACTAAGATTATCATAGAACCACATGATTTAATAATCATTTACGAAGAACCATAAAATAATCATAAAACATAAAACTTGCATAAAATAAACATAAAATTTACACATTCCAATCACAACAGATCACATCATGATATTATCATAAATATAAACATCTAATAAAATCATTAAAACTCTATGAGGGAAATATAACTTTATATATTGAAAATATTAAATGAAGACATTTAAATTTTAGAATCAAAGTGTCCCATACCACTTAAAAACTCTTTAATGGGTTTTAAAACATTCAAGTCCATATAAATAAATCCTTAAAACCATTTTTAAAACACGGACATGGAGGATAAATTTTTAAAAGAATAAATCTTTAAAACCATTTAAAATAATGTTTTAATAAAAAAGTCCTTTTCCATTTTGAACATTTAAATTATAAGCCATATGAATGTAGACCATTTTCAAAACATTAAAATGACTTTTTTTATAGACATAATATGGATATGGAATGTCAAATGGGCTGTATATACACTTTTTAAAAGAATAAAAGTGCATATCCTTATGAAATGTCTCAATGAGAAGAAATTGAGATGTAATCCCAATCAAGGATCATGCCATTAGAGCAAGGATAATGAAATGAAATAATTATCTGTAACAAATATAAATACACTAAATATAAGTGGATACCCAGTGTAAGAAAATCAGATGTTATCCACACGTATTCATAGTATTACATAATCAAGAAGTAGAGGTTTAACCCAAAAAATTGGAATTGGGTTAATAAGTTCCCTTTCAAAAATTATATACTCTAACGGCTCCACATCAAATTTTAGAAAAAGATATGATGAGTGAGAAAATGGTTATATCATCACTTGGACATAATATTTACAGTAATTAGGATATATTAGAACATATACCAACATAAGAAGATGTGATTTAAAAGAAAAAACAAAAATAAATCTTTTAAACATAGGACGGTGAATGGTTCCCTTACCGACATGGGTAACTTTCGAAACGTACACCCCATGAATGAAGGACTATATAACATTGATGTAAATACTCATAAATGAAATTATATTACACAACGATTATAATAATGTTTAGTACATACACAACTCAATGGAAATGGTGGAAAATGTAGCATAAATCTCACAGGAATAAAAGTGAGATGAAAAATCCCTTACCAAAACTCGGCAGCCTAACGGTGCCAGGTAAAACATCCAAAAATGGATTTATGAGGTCAAATAGTGTCGCTCAAAATATGAAAATAAAATTTAAAGGACGAAGAATAAAAACGAACATACCCAAATATGAGAAAGATGAACTTAATATAAATGACATAAAAGAGAGTACTTAAAAAGAAAGAGAGAGGTAGGATCCCTTACCTCATCTCCGACATGACTCGATCATTGATTAAACTCATGAATAATATACTAGAGTTAATTTATACTTGATTAAGAACCTTTTTTATGTTCATTATTCCTTTTATATCATTCATTACCATTTTATGAACATTATGTAATTATTTATGTTAATAATGGTCATTTTGTCGATCATTGGTACATGAGTCAAAAATAAACTTCTTATAATTAAAAGTTGTTTATGTGATAAAATATCCACTATATACATAATTATATTCATGATTTAGATATCATATATATAATATATATACATTATATAAATTAATTTATAATATTACATAACATTTATAGGTAATAAATGAAATGCACCGTTCATAGAGACGGTAAGTCGTACATACACATGAACACTAATTTCATTTATATTTCTTATTTAATTGAATGAAATCCTAATTATATAGAGTTATATGATAATTACAGTATAATATCATATATAATATCGTTAACTCAATCCTTTATACATCCCACATATGGGATTAACGAATCAAATCACTTTGAGGGGGTGGTAGTCCACACTTCTTAAAATGAAGATATCGCGTTTACCCATAATGGAAACCATAAAGGTATCCAATAAATGAAAAATACAGAAGCATAAGGAAAAAATAATCATTATATATATCATATATAAATAGAGTAACATTTTAATATCCACCACGAGACTTGTTAAAAGAAGATTAAACAATCATCGTTTTGTGAGGCAGAAATTCGCCATCCACAGAAACAGTATGTTCTTTAACCATTAAATGAAGGTGTGTGTAAGTGTAGCTCGAATAATTAACATAAAAACATCCTAGTATATTTAAGATACTGGTTTTGTTACAAATGAAATGGATAAAAATTGTTTAGGGGGTTGAGAAGCAAAATAAAACAAAAGAACACAAGTGAAGACATTACCTTTAAATCGGGTAACTCCTCTTGGTTTGAACCAAAAGGGTTTCATGAAGAGCATTCTGCCTAAGGTAAGGCTTCTAGGATTAAGATAAGGATGTGGAGAGATAAAATCAGTATATTTTGGTAGATCCAATTGATTGAGAGGTGTGGGTAACGAGGTAGAGGTGGGGGCTTTTATAAGAGGGATGAGGGGCACTCTAGGAATGTCTTGAAAAAGTTATTTTATTATAAAATGGTTTTCTGATATTAAATCTCCCATAAATATATATTTTGAGGGTAAGGTGATAAAGGTTAAAAATCAACCCATACAATAGGTTTTTGACAAGTTTGATTCTTATATGTTACCTTATCTTCTAATTTTATTTAAATCGTTCATTAATGAGGTAATCACTACATCATCATGGTGTCATAAATAAATTTATTTATTAAATGTCTAAAAATTATAAAAAAATAACATGATGTAGGAAATCATCTTTTCTTTCTAATTAATATTTATAGTAAAAAATACGAGTTTTATAACCCCATGTAAATTTTTTTTAGTAAAACATTACATGTTTGTGATATTTTTATTTTAACATTAAATAAAAAGTTATTAATGTCATTTTCTACCAAAGTGGATTTATGGGGTCCCCAAGTTGACCCATAGATTTTCTTGGTCGGCCATGACTCATCCAATAAGGGTAGGACATGTGTTAAGGTCATTTCATATTATTATAACATTAAATTTACCATAAATTACACTAATTAACTTTAATCATGATTAATAAAACATAAAAGTTACTATTCACCAATAAAATTATTTCAAACCCATTGAACCAAATTTTATATCCTAATGAAAACCTTGTATGTCAGATTTTTGAAATTCAAATCACAAACATGTTAAAGTTTCATTTAAACATAAAATCAGTTTTTTAACTACCACTTAGTAGTTTCAATATTCATTAAAAATTAATGTTTTTCAGAAAATACCAATAATTCACCCAAAGCTATATTTGATATTTCAAATTCAAAAATGATGACTATTTTAAAAAATTAAAAACATTTAATTTGCATTAATTAATTTAATAATTAGTTCATACTGTCAAAACAAATAGCTTATTTTTAAGAATCAATATCTATTAAAAGATTGACACTAGTTTAAGTCCAATTTCAAAGTGAAATTAATTACAATTACCACCATTGGATGAAATGGTAAAAATATATTCTAATTCCACTATAAAAAAAATTCAAAATATGATCTAATCATATAATTAAATTATATTATAAAGGGATTTTGAATTAAAATACAACAATTTTCACTTATTCATTAAAAATGGACTTTATCAAAAAAATAACAAAAACCTACACAAAGTAAATTTTGATATCCAGATTCTAAAGAAGGATTTTATTTGGTCCAATATAACATATAAAATTTTCAAAAGGTGTATTTAAAAAGTGCTAACCAAAAAAAGGTGGTCAATCGACCTTTTAAATAATATTAGAATATTTACGCTTAAAATTGGATTTATTCGCATTTTAAGCCTCTATAATTTATTGGATAAAATTAAAAATATTTGACAAACATATATAATCATTTTGTAGTTAGTTATGTTCATTCCTGTCATTACAATGGCTAGGCATTAACTACCATTTAAAATAATATTTTTTTATTAGAGTGTAACGTAAGATTTCCAAGAAAATCATTGTTGCCTATTGGGTACATCATCGAGCATAGCGTTCCCTTTAAATTAAAATTAACATTTTATTAACAAATACTGATAAATATATAAATGTCATATTCTTTAATTACCTGGTGTGTTACACTACCACTGGACTCAAAACCTGAGATGGATCTGGCATGTACATCCTTAACATTGAAACATGAAAAACATTGTGTACCTGAGATAAACTCAGAGGTAAAGCCACTCGGTAAGAAACTGATCCAACTCACTCCAGAATTTCATATGGTCCGATGAACTTTGGACTCAGATTTCCTTTCTTACCAAATTGCATCACACTTTTCCATGGTGAAACATTGAGGAAGACATGTTCACCTACCTAAAAAAGAGAGATCCTTCCTCTGGTTGTCCGCATAACTTTTATCTCTTCTATGAGCTGTTCTCATATGTTTCTGTATCAGCTAAACATTTTCTGCCAAATATTCTACCAATTCTAGTCCCATCAACATCCTTTCACAATCACTATCCCAAAAAGGTGGTGTTCGACACTGCTTCTCATATAATGCCTCAAATGGTGCCATCATTATACTGGAATGAAAACTGTTATTATAAGAAAACTCAACCAAAGAAAGATGTTGGTCCCAACATCCCTAATTATCTATTGAACAAGATCATAGAATATCCTCCAAA
Organism: Viscum album; assembly: GCA_963277665.1. NCBI lineage: Eukaryota > Viridiplantae > Streptophyta > Magnoliopsida > Santalales > Viscaceae > Viscum > Viscum album. Next base: position 2,096,424,757 of record OY728152.1, read on the forward strand.
ATCTGAATTGTTCATTCTAACTGCACATCTAATTGAGGATGAAAAGTTGTACTAAAATTTAATTCAATACCCAATGACTTCTGAAGGTCTTTCCAAAAGTTAGAAGTAAACTTGGGATCACAATCAGATACAATGTAGAGGGGAAATCCATGTAACCTGACTATCTATTTAAGATACAAACAATAATGTTGATCTAGGGAAAATGTATCTCGTATAGTAAGGGAATGAGCAGATTTATTCAAGCGATCAACAATGACCCAGATTTCATTATTACATAGAGGTGTCTTCGACAACCCCACAATGAAGTCCATGCATATATTCTCCCGTTTCCACTCTGGAACTGGTAAAGGCTGAAGCATCCCTTTTGATAACGATCACTCTGATTTAACCTATTGACAAGTAAACCACATCACAGTAAAATCTGTAATATTTCTTTTCATTCAATACCACCAGTAACACTCCCGAAGATCTCTGTACATCTTAGTTCTGCTAGGATGAACTGAAAACAATGAACTATGAGCTTCACATAACAACTGTCTCTTAAAATTTGGAACAAAAGTCACCAACAATATCTTCCCAAATCTCAAAATACAATCAGTATCAATGTTAATTTCAGGTAAAATACCCTTCTGAACCAGCTATTCCTTTCTCTGAAACTCACTTTCTTGCTTCTAATCTTTCTTAATTCTGTCTAATAGAGAAGATTTCACTAATACCTGAAACCAAACAGAAGAACATCCTTCAACAGCAACTTTAATGCCAATGTTCATCAAATCCTTAACCAAAGGATCACATTCCAAATGTAACATGATTAATGAAGCATTACTTTTTCAACTCAAAGCATCATCCACATTATTTTCTTTTCCCAGATGGTAATGAATTGTACAATCATAATCCTTGATTAATTCTATCCATCTCCTATGTCTCATGTTCAATTCGTTCTGAGTGAATATATTCTTTATAATTTGATGATCAGTATATATTTCACACATTACACCATAAAAATGAAGCCTCCAAATTTTTTAATCGGAAACCACAACATCTATTTCCAAATCATATATAGGGTAATCTACCTCATGAGTTTTCAACTGACGTGAAGCAAAAGCAATTACCTGATCATTCTGCATTAGGATGCCTCCAATTTATTTCCATGAAGCATCACTATAGATAAAAAACTCACCATTCCAAGAAGGTATTTCCAAAACTGGAGCATTCACCAATATTGTTTTTAATTTTCTGAAAACAATCATCACATTATTTTGTCCGGATAAACTTAACACCCTACCGAGTTAGCTTAGTCATTGGAATAGATAACCGTGAGAAATGTTTAACAAACCGTCGGTAATATCCTGGAAAACCAAGAACATTATGAATATCAGTTACATTGTTGCGTCTTGTCCATTCTTCAACATCATTTTTTTGCAGGATCAATAGTTATTCCATATTTAGAAACAATGTGACCAAGGAAAGAAAATTTTTGCAACCAAAACTCACACATGCTGAATTCCCCATAGATTTTTTTTTTTTTGGTTTTCAAAATATACCTTAAATGACTTTCAGGCTCCTCTTTAGTTTTAGAAAACACCAAAATATCATCAATGAAAACTAACAAAAACTTATCCAATAACTCATGGAAATTCTATTCATAAGGTCCATGAATACATCAGGTGCATTGGATAACCCAAAAATCATTACTACAAATTCATAATGGCCATATCTGGTACAAAACGAGGTTTTAAGAATATCTTCTTCCTTTACCTTCAACAGATTGTACCCCGATCTCAAGTAAATCTTTGAAAAATACTGATTATCTTGACGCTAATAAAAAAAATCATCGATATAAGGAAAAAGATATTTGATCTTAAAAATGATGTTATTCAAGGCTCTATAATCAATGCAAAGTCTCATTGAACCATCTTTCTTTTTAAAAAATTAGACAGTAGCACCCCATGGTGATGTGCTAGGTCGAGTGAATCCTTTATCTAATAAATCTTTCAATTGCTCCATCAACTCTGAACGTTCAATTTGAACCATTCGATAAGGGGGTTTTGAAATATGCTTAGCATCAGAAACTATGTCAACAGTAAATTCAAATTCTCGATTTGGTATTATTCTAGGTAACTCATTAGAAAAAACATCAGGAAACTCATTTACCACTGGCACATCATTAATCTGAACAATTCACTTTTTTTCAACAAAATGTGCATAGTAACATTCATTTACATCTTTTACAAGTTTCTCAGCCTCTTGATATGTTTTCAATAGTAAGTGTTCATTCTTGTACACAAACTGAAAATATTTTTGAAAATAAAATTCTTTAGCTCTATAATCAATCTTAGCATGGTAAAAAAGGGAGCCATTCCATACCCAGGATAACATTAAACTCTACTAGAGGTAAAACATTACGGTTTACAGGTAGGTTCTTTCCACGGATAAGGATAAGAAGATTCTGATAAATTCTTTTGCCTCAACATTACCCCTAGGTGTTTTTACCAGAGGTTCAGGAGTCATTTCTTGAGAAGTATTTCACAATTTAATATAAAATTTTTCATAGTTGAATGAATGTGTAGACCCCGAATCAAACAACACATTGGCATAATCAGAAAAAACAAACAAAGTACATGATATTACTTCTTTTTATGGCCCAACATCTACTGAAGTAGTTGAAAGGGATTTCACCACACCATTCTACTTGTTGTCTGACTGATTCCCATCATTTGAGCCCTTTGTCGAACACTCGTTTGCATAATGACCCATCTAATTGCACATGAAACATTTGACAAACTGTAAATCAAATTTGGTCTTATCATCACCCTGACCTTTTTCAGTGCAATAATTTTCAGTATGTCCCATCTTACCACAACGGTAGCACTTTCCAGAATTGAAAACACATTCCCCAGCATGATTTTTACCACACATACCAGAAAACGAAAACATTGTTTTTTTACCATCAGTCCTTTTTGAAGGACTCCTCCCTTTTTCCTGCCACCGCGGTCTCTTATTATGTTGGTTGTTATAGGAATCTTTATCATCGGAAAAATCCATTTCCACCTGCTCAACACATTGAACAAGCTTTTCATAACACTTGAACTCACGAAAACTGAAATCCCTTCGATATTTTGGCATTAATCTTGAGTAAAAATTATTTATTTTACAATCAAGGTCTCAGATAAAATTTTGAGAATACCATGGAAATAGAGTGAACTTTTCTTCTGTAGCAACCACAGATTCATCCTCTTACCTCAATTCCAATAATTTTTTTTCCATCCTAAGTCGAATAGCCTTAGGAAAATATTTCTCAAGAAACATTCCTTTAAATTCATCCCAGTCAAGAGAATCAATCTCATCAGTGTCCCTGATATTTTTAACCATCGACCACCAGAGATCTGTTTCACCCACCAAAAGGTAAATAGCAAGACTAACCTTTTGATTGTATGAATACCCCATGAAATCAAAAATCTGTTCTAGTGCATTAATCCACCCTTCAGCTAGAACAGGGTTAGATGATCCTCTGAATGATGGGGTGTGATGCATCATGAAATGTTCCACCACTAACATGTTCGTCTGAGGTTGATCTGGCTGATCTCTTGCATGGATACCACCACCATTTATCTCTTGAATCAACTGCTCCATTACTGTAACAAACTATTCAGATCCAATTCCATCCATCTCAGGATGCTCATATGGAAGGTCATTTCCTTCTGTATGACCTCCTATCGCTTCTTCCCTATTTCCACTTCGGAAAACCATTTTGAAAAAACATGTCTTAGATGAATCAACATGGTAATCTGTAAATGCTATATCATTTCAATTTGACCATAAAAAAAATATTATTGGATACTCATTTATTAGAATTCTAACTCCTAAAGTTATCGAAACCAACCTCTAATACCAACTATAAGGCCCTAGCCTTAAACATTACTTAATCTTGAGTTATTTCAAGAATACACATTAATGATCCTTTCAAGTTTAGAGTTTTTTAGAAATAGATCATAAATCAAGCATTAAATACCACATTTCATGTATATGACCCATATAATATGTTAAGAATGAAAAAGTCAAAAATGAATATTATTATTCTTATCATTTATAATGATTTGTAAAATGTAAGATGAAACATAATTTATGTTATAAAAATTATTATTAAATTTAAATTTTTATTATCATGGTTATTTATATATAATTTTTATACATGGAATAATTAACATAAACAGTTAACAAATTCTAACATGTGAATTATTTTAGTAAAAATTAAATAAGATAAATGATTTAGAAACATTAAAAGAATGTAAATATAATGAAATATTGAGTTAATATATATTTTTAGATGGATATATCATTATAAATATATTAAAACATAATATATATGAATTAAACCTTTTTTTTGGAAATTTTTAATTAAAATTATGTTAATAATGTCAAAATTGATATTAATGTTATTTTATAGTAAATGATATTTAAAAAAAGAGATAAATTTAATAAAAATACTAATAAAACCAAATTTATTTATTAATGTTAATAAATACAGTTGATATTCTTTTATGGGACAAACTAATCTTTTATAATGAATATATTGACCCTTAATAGTAAAATCATTGTTAAAATAGTTTTGGTTAAAGTGGTGTTTTTGTGAATTACATGCGCTTGTATTGAAATTAATTTCCTTCAATAATATGACTCTATATTTAAAATATATATCATATTAAGAATTAGTTAGGTCTATTTTTCTAATAAATTTCATTTTAATTTAGTTATAATGGTTAAATTATTTATTATAAGAATCTAGTTACTTAAATAAGTACTAAAATGATAAATGTGTAGAAACATAAAGACTAAGAATCAAAATGATTAAAATGAATTTATTCATGTGAATTATGAGTTTTTCTCTTCCATTAATACAAGTATTTCAATTATTTAACCACTTTATGAGATATTTAGATAAGGGATACCTCCCAATAGAATATATTTTTTATGATTTTCATAAATGCCACTATCCCCCCAAATAAAGAGGAACTCATCCTCCCACATAAAATCAATCACATGAAACACAATTTCTAAAAAATAACTTCTAAAATAGTCTCCCAACATCCTTACCCTCACATTAGACTACCCACCAAGGTTAAAAAACCATCCATGAATCACTTTGGTGAAACGAAAAATGAGTTACCAAATGAATAGGTAACGTTCATCAAGATTCATTTTTACATTTTTTTCTCTAATTTTCTCCCTTAATTTAACAATGTACAAAGTAAAATAATAACATATGTATCATAAATATATTAAAATGTTTTTATATAAATGTTTTTACCTACACGTACATGCACTACAATCAAACGGGTAACGAAATTACCATTCATATAAGAAAAACTACTACCTCATTTAACAATGTCATCATTTTTCATTTAACACATCTCATGGATTTCAATTATGATGGAAGAAATAGTTTTTTATCATATACGTATGATATTTTACTTTCTTCACACTTCAGTAATTTTAATATTATATATACATTTATACATTCTATTTGGTGGTAATATGAAAACATTATTTCTGGATGTGTGGACTACGAACTCCTCAATGTAAAGTTATACATTCAAACATTTCCTGGAATGTAATAATAATATATTTAGTTGAATATATTTCATATTAAAAAAATAAATTTTATATTCATCTGAAAATTATCCTTATGTAAATATAATATTTCATTTTCTTTATTAAACATTCACACAATAATAATGTTGGAACATCATTCATGGATGTGTTGCTACCACCTCCTCAATGTGATATGATTCCTTTTACATCACAATAATTATATATAAAAGTATATATTATTAAATAAAATTTAATTTATGATTAATGGATAATTATTAAATGATATATTTTACATAATATCTTTCAACAAAAACCATTGAAAAAAGGATCCTTACCTATGTATACATACACTCTACCATCTTCATGATTATAACTTTGGTTCATTATTAATATACATCATTCATGATTAGATGTAAAAGGTTAATTTATTTTTTAATATATTAATTTTTATATTATTAATAATTTTTATATTTTCATATAATTATCTTATTGACCATTGTTGACCTATCAAATCCATTTTTAAGACATAACCTGTATATTGTAAAAACATCTAACATAACCATTATTGACTAAGTAAATATATATAGCATGCATATAGGTGAAATAAATTTAATAATATAATTTTTAAATTTTGTTAAGTAGTTATATAATTAGAATAATTTTATTATTGAAGATGATAGGGAACAATAATGACAAATTAAACTTGAGGTATGAAATTTTCATCTCACTTTCTACATCCGTGAGACAAATTTCATAATCAAAACATACTAATTTTTTGAAGTGTATATATTACACCATTTAATGTATTATATTGTTATTCCATTTATATTTATATTATTTAGATGTTTCATTTGATTGTTATTATTTTTATGGTTTCTGGTTGAGTTATTTCAAGAGTTTTAAGGGATTCTTTTGTCTTCTTTTCATTCATGAGGCATACATCAAAGTAACCATTTATTTTTTTTATGTGGTGTATTTAATTCCATTTTTGATATATTATATCATAAATTATTTTATATTTATGGTATTTAAAATTTTAACTTGGTAATATTTATTTCATGAGGTTTATGGTTCTGAATTTACAAATGATTAAATAGACTTTTTCACCATATTCCATCGTTGAGACATTGGATATCTTATACACCTATATTCATACACGAGGTGTATATACCTCCCTATTGACATGTTATATAATAAATCTCATTATTCTGATGATTATATATAATTTAATAATTTTTATTCCATTCACGTTCTTAATCGTTCAATTGACTCAAAATGGTATGAGAAGCTTTAGAAAGGTAATAATTGTTTTCCTCAATAATGTTTTAATAGAAATTTACTTATAATTCCATTGATAAATTTAAAAAAACTGTGTTGGTACATATCTTACACCTGATATTTTTTATTGATATCATCCTAAATCTTTCTTTTTATGGATTATGTCTTTTTCAATGATATATTTATTTAACCCATTTCATTTCCATGGGGTAATGATTTTTCAATGATATTTTCATTCAACAAATTTCTTTTCCACAGGTTACACATGTTTCAATAATATTTTTGTTTAAAACAATTCAAATAGTCTTATTCGGTGTAATATTGAATAAATATTATTATAAGGTATTTTCAACTAAAGGAAACATTAATTAGTGGGAAGAGGTTCTTTGGAGTAGAGAGAAAACAATGAAATATATCTTCTTACTATGGACCATTAGGAACTGTGTGGTGGAAATGAATGAAAACATAAAATGACTATGAATTAGACCCATTTACATATGTTTAGTTTGTTAATTATATTAGGATAAGATAGTGAAACACGTTTCCTTTGGAAGAAACTCAGATAATTTAATATGGAGTTCCTTTGGTGGATTCACATGTTTCTATTCCCAATTTCTGCGAAGCCTCCCATTTCTCAAGATATGGTTCCATTGAATGGGTATTGTTGGTATAGCTAAAAATACAAGAACCTTGTTCATATTAGTGGGACAATTTTGTATTTGAAAAGTGTAAAACATTGAATGTTTTGAGGGGATCTCTAGTTAGAAGACCTCTCTGGTAATCCAAATAAATTCTCATGTCTGACATGATCAGTATAATAATGAACTATGAGGACACTCCCATTCTCACAGATCATTTAAATAGAATCTCACTAACCCTATCTTTTCCTAGAGCCTCCTAAGGCCATTGGTTTCACTTGTATCCTCCTATATTGTCACTCAAACTAAACGCTGAAAACTCTTGTAGTTCATGTGATATTCATGGTTGTGACATTATACATGACTCCATGGGCTCATTCATCTTTCAATTTAATATAGTTTTCATCCATCAACACTACTACAATGATGATGGAATGTATATTCTCATTGAACATCACATTTAATTAAAATAAATATTTCTCTAAAAGAAGTTGAAAAAGACTTGAATACTCTCTATAATTCCCAACGAGGAATGAGAATCCCCCCCCAGAATATCACATAATTATCACGAGGGTGAATAGGTGTGATTAACCCACCGAAAAAGGTCCTAAATTCATATATGCGGGTAAAAAGGATGTATGCATCATTGATTCATTGGAGAACAATGGATTTGGAATCACCTACATCCATCACATGATATCCCCCCCAAGGGTGTGAATAATATTTGGGTGAGTCCCCTTAGGCTGCATCATTCCAGTCCCCCATAATTTGTCTCTTGAGACTTATTCTGTTTATTTTTTATTTATTTTATCATTAATAGAATTTAAATATTAATGATATTGTTATTGAACCAAATTAATTTTAACAGGTTAACTATGTTTCAAGGAGTTTCATAAAGAACCCATTTCCATTTCATAGGTTATTTATATTTCCAAATGTATAATTATTTTTTCAATGATTTATCATGAATTCTATATTTATTTGTTTCATAGAAATTTTAAATAATGGGTGATCCCAAGTACTGTTAGGTGAGCCCGTTATATATTATTCAATGGGTGCACCCGGATAGTTCTCAAATTCATTTGTTAATACAGAGATGGATGTTTCCAATAATTGATATTCAATTTATAAGGGTTCAATATCGGTTCTGTATGTGGTCAATGAGATTATATTCTATGATAACATTGTGGTTTATTTATGATGTATATGAGTTTATAAGGATTCTCTTGATCAATAATGATACCATGTGGCTTTGGATTATTTTTTCTGGTGAATCTTTCCTTTTCCATGGTTTTTTTATATTTTATGGTCTATAGATTGATTGGTATGAGTTTTTTTTTAAATTATCATGCAGTTTTTTAAGTCACTATACTCTTATACTATAATATAATATTTGATGGCATTTTATTGTTAATAATTATTTTTTCCCTCACTAATAATCTGATATCCCCAATCATATTTTTACTTCCCCATGTTCTAAATAATCATGTTTTATAATGTATGTGTATAAATTATATACCAAGGTTGATGCTGATGATCTATGTTGAAATACTATAATCAATGTTAAATATAAGAAATTTTATTTTTATGACTTATGAGTCTATATTAATATGAGTTATTTATGTATGATGTTTTATTAATTATCTAAAATTATAAACCTAAAAGGTCGTAAAATTTGTTTGTGATCCATGTTCTCATATGAGGTTGTGTGTTTCTTGATGAAAAAACATTTGGTGACAATTAATAGCTTCAAAGCCAAAAAAATGTAATTTAATATACATCATCATAGGATCTGTGAGTGAAGGTGCTGGGATATTATAGTAGCACAGTGGTTGGCCAATGTCATCTCCCATGAGGTGCTTCATATTTTATATTCCTACTTTTTCTAACTCACCTAAATCTATTTTTATAAATGATTATGAATGAAATAAAATATGAATTTATGTTATTGTTTTTTTCTAAATAATTGAATTTCCAAACGATTGAAAATTTAAACAAAAATAAAATGAAATGTAATCAATATTTCATGTAGATTAAAAAACCATATCATAGGTTTTATTTTGATTTCTATCGATATTCTTATTAGTTTGATAAAATTAGTTTCATAATTCATATATATTATCTCATGCCTAAATTACTATATTTTAACATAGACTTTGTCAAAACATGAATCCCTAAGAATTAATAATTCTACCTCCCCATATAATTAATAGGGAGGGAACACCTCAATTAAGAGAGTGACTTATTCCAAGACCTAGATATATCATCTTTCATTTCATCCAAATATCAACTCAACACTATTATGTGAAGATCTTATCAATAGAAGGAAGATAATGTAGATAAAATAATAGAATAGTATTATTTGAGTTTCATGAATTGGGAGAAAATACAGACACCTAAATTCCCTAAAATATATCAATAAATAAATAAATATTTATGAAGAAATCAAAAAATCAAAACCTCCCAGAGGCCATGCCTCCTGTAAACCCCCAATTGTTTTGGTTAAGAGATAATAATAATGGAAATAGAGAAAAGTATATTAATAATAATTTATAAATAATAAAAACAATGATATATATATATATATATTTAAATAACAGATTAGAAAATATGGACATTAAATATTGAAAATAAAATAACATGAAATGTTTAGGAATAAAAAAATATCTGACAGGAAGAAAATTAAATGAAACACATATTGGTAAAACACAGAACAAGAAAAAAATGATAATGTATGTGGGTAATAATAATAGAATAAGAATAATAAGGGGAAATTGGTTGTATTTTCTTTTGAAAAACATGAAATAATTTAAATAAATTGAGAATATTATTTAATGATTACATAAAATAAAACTATAAAAAAGGAAATAAATAACATAAAAGAAGCACAAAAAATGCGGCATCCATAATCTGTCACTTCTAGTGTGGCCTCCTCCGTGGGTGAGAATATAACTCCCTAAATAGTTATGATGCCTCCTCCTTTTATAGGGTGAGGGTTTTCCTTCATCAATGTTTATTTATCTATCATTATCATTGGTTAAATGTTTCAATAGGTAAATTTTTAAACTCATGTTTGTTGCATGATGTATGATTTGGAAACACCAACATATTTTAGGTGGACTATATAGAGAGTACATATAGGTTGATTTGGGATAGAAATGTATGGGATCATGGTAATTAATGGATAATGTGGAATTATAGGATAAAATAAAGGTGTAGAAATGTACTTTAGTGAGACATCATTCTTTCACAGTGTCCATATGGTGCTCAAATATTCTTGGGGAATCAAATCAATTTAGAAATGGGATCATAGTGGTCGACTGAGTTTTCATATCTATTATAAGGGGGAGGAATTGGTTAAAAGTGTGGATCCATCTCATTCTCGAGCTCTCAAGATCATGAAAATTTATATATAGGCTGAAATCTATCTTGGAAAACATCGATGAATGAAATACACGTGGTGGAGGATGGAAATTGTGAGTGTATGAGTGTAGGATAAATAGTTTGAGGAAATAAAATGTGTTTATATTTAATTAATGTTCAATAAAAACCATTGATTCTATCCCAAATTATAATATATTAGGGGATACATTTTTTTATAAATGATATGGGATACATATAGTAGACAAATTTCCAAAACCGGAGTGGGATCCTCGATTAAATTCAAAAAAAAAATGAAACATCATGTCATAATAGTACAATACAAGACATAGTTTTCAAAAAATCTAGAATCACGTTAACACAAAACATTTTTGAATTAACATAAAATAATCATTGTGAACAATGATATAATCATGTTCTCACATAATACACATTATCTCTTCAGATATAACACATTACTTATATATGTTATAGGTATATATAATTTTTCACAAACCTGCCCGAGTACCCTAGTAACCTAATAACCAAGACACCCCTTACATAGCCCGAAGGGAATTATCGATCTACATGAGTCAACGAAACGATATTGGTATCACACAACAAGCATGTGGAATTGTTTTTTTTACCAACAATGGGAAGAAAAGAAACAATATTGTATGAATAATAAAATAAACTTCATTCGGAGTAATGTATCTTAATACTAAAAGTCATAAAGGATAATGTACTAAAATGGGAAAATAATCCCATGGTCCCAAAGGACACTACTCAACAAGAACAAGGCTCAATAGTTGGATCCAACTCCAAGAGATATCTTCCATTTTCTCAAAATTGGAAGAATAAAGTCTACAAACACCCAAAGGAAAAAGTAGGTTGTCAGTCTAAGACCATTAGGATACCACCAAATATTCCACAATAGATTCCAAATAATTATTATCCAAATAAAATCTTTCAATGTTTAAATAAATGGGTTGGGAAAATCATAATGATAATTAAAAAAACAAGTTATACATTTTCAATTTATGGAAATAAATATTTTAAGCGGTGATTTTACAAATGAAGGAATATTTATATAATAATGACATATGAAAAACATTTATATAAAAAAATTGATATAAATTCAGTAGCCATGTAATCAGTTCAAAAAAACATTGGAATTCATTTATATCTCAAATATAAATAAACATGTGAGTAGTAGAGTCATCTACCAAAAGGTACGATAGTATTAACAAGCTGTAGGATTCCTCACTCTCTATGTGAACTCAGAAAAATTTTTATAACCACGTCCCTATGACACTGGCCAAAGGAGACTCGTCACCAACCCATCATAGATGTGACCCACCGCAATTATGTTTTAGAAAATTTTTGTATCATATAGTGTATCCAATTAACTCACTAACAAACTAAGGCTTGCATGTGCTCGTACATGATGGGAGAAATATTTTAATACTTTTTAAAAATACAATCAATCCCATTCTTCCTTTTCAAAAGTGTCAAATTATTTCCATTTAATACCAAAATTGGTTTTATTAAAAAACATTCATTTTTCACATGATCAAACCATTGGGTTTCTATCAAATCATTTTAAGACATTTTCACAAGTTTGAAATCCTTTCAAAACCAATTCCATCGTTATAGAATTTAAATCCACAATTAAATTCAGTAATTTAATTGAAAAAATTTCCATCAAATAAGAATTAAATATTCAACTATTTAAATCAACCTATTTTTATAAACCTACCCAAATTGAATGGAATAAGGGGTACTTATCAAACAAAATTAAATCATGATTAAGAAATTGAATTTAAATTAGCAATTGAAAAAAATCAAGCAAATCAATGGTTATCAATTTTTCATACCAGGATGGAAATACCTACCTCAAGGTCGTTGCTATTAGTGACAATGATAAAACACCATGTGTGGTTCAATACCCCTCCTCATGATGAAATTATCGTAAGCAGCGACACACCAATGTTCGCCATTCATCAAGGGTTCCTATTACAAATACCAGTTATTTTCTAAACAAATCAATAAAATATTACATTTGATAATACATTCTCTCTTATGGATAATCTTTGGATTATCATTTATTGTCAACACAAGCAATTGCTTGAGTTATCCCCATGAATAATTGGAAACCACATTTGATTATATAGATCCCTAAATTAATTAGAGATGGTATTATACATAATTATTTATTTTATATATTTACGTATATATATCCAAATTTTCATAGACCATGAAATTTTTTTTAATAACACATTGCTCGAACTAGTAATAAATTCCTTAATAACAGCATAGTTGTAATGCCAAAAAAATTACATTTTTATAATATACATAATTATCGTGACCATTTCCGGTAAACCATGTCATGTGTTAATTAAATTTTTTAATAATCCATTAATAATTTTTATAATATTATCACCAATATATTCATTAAAATTAATATTTGATAATTTTTGGAAATTTGTTTTGTAATTCAATGAAATTTTAATTAGATAAATCATCATTTTTTTGAAACATTGATAATTTTATGTAAATATATTTTGATCATTTTATAAATTATGTCTTGATATTTTATGTTTTTTCCTTATAAACAATAACAATTATTATTATTTTATTTTTTTCATCAATGTTTTTTAGGGGAGAAGGACCAACATAAATAAAATTAAATAAATATAAATCTCACGGTTTTTAACTTATCTGCATCTTGTATATGGAGGATGAAGGTCGACCGAGGAATGAAAAAAACCACTGGGTTCCTTAATCACGCAACATAGTCTTAGGATCTTCTATATTTAGAGAAATAAACCAAAAAAATTTGAATAGATTTAGTTATTTAATAATCCCCAAAATCAGATGAATTAAAACCACAATATTAAACCTCCATTTTAATAGGCTGTTTCACATGAAATTGATGGCGATGTCGATAGATTTTTTGGTAGGGAATTATTGAAATCAATTTTTGGTCAAAATGTGTGAATATTAAAGGTTTATGAAAGTCCTTGGTACATTAATGGTGTTTTTTATATAGGGAAGAGTAACCATCATATTTCATTTTATTAAATAAATAATTATTTAACCTAAAAATTAAATAATACCAAATGTCTGTTGTGGGTGACTATTATACCCCTTCTAGGAAAAACACCTCGTTCTGGATTCAACAGTGGTCTTAGATTTAAAAAACGATGAACGGTTTGAGTTATAATAATGATATATTAATGAAAATAAGAATAATTAATTAATTAAAATAGTATGTGTTATTTTGGCATGTGAGGCATCCAGAAGTCCAATGATAACGAACATTATACCTCACCTAGGGTTAAACCCTCATTTCGGACCTATATGCGGTTTCAAATTTTCTATATGACAGACTGTTTGAGATATAATTAATTATTTTTAATAAATTATATATTATATATTATTTAGTTACGTTATCTCATTAGTGAGACATCCAATTATATATGATATTCCAGTTTTATGATTTTTTAATTTTAAATAATTATTATTATTTAAATAATCATTAATGGTTTTTAAAAAACACTTTTTAATGGGTAATTTCATCATTTAGGGGAATAAAATAATAATTTCTTCTAAGACTTGTAGTTTTCCTTGGTTTTAAATGATCCAAATAAATATATATTTTATGATCATTTGTCGAGACATGAATTAATTATTTTCTAATGACATTATTTTCATAAAATATAATTAGAGATTACATATTTTTTATATATGAAACATCCAAAATTGTAGGCCCATTTATAATTTCTTCTACGATGTTTTATACTGGTTATAGAAAAGGTAGTCTCCATGATTTCAATTACACAACCATGAATAATATTACATTACACTAATATAACATATTATTCCTTGGATATCATTTAGATATAAGATATATACATTATCATGAATGTTATAAGATAATATTTATTCACATTAAGAGTTTGATTAGGAACATTTTTCATTTCAAAATTTCATTGTGTAATCATTATAAAGTATTTGACAAATAAAAATGTGGTTTTGATTTAATATTAAATTATATAAAACTTTTAAGTTATTAGATTACATAGGATAGAGATATCACAATATTCCATTATTCATAATTACATGATATACCTAAAAATTACATTTCACCCTCCCACTTAAATAATATTTTAAAAAATATATTTTAACCATTCAAGGGCTTCATACAACCATTACTTAGGAATTTATCTTATTAATAAATTATTTAATTATATTATATCCAATTTTTATGGGCCTAGATAAAATAACTACCAAATAATTAGATTTTTTTTCTTTACTCAATGTTGCTGGAAAACGTTACTTCCATAAATATGAAATATTTTACTATTTTAATGGATTGAAATTATTAATGAATAATTAGTGTCTCATTGTTATTTAATAATTAAAATATTAAAATATTTATAATGAGGCATTGAGACATTTATTAACTATTTAAAATAAGGTAATTTTGGTTGAACATTATATTAGTAGCAGTACTATATGAAATAAATTTTTTTATTTCAAAATCTATTATACATATTAAATTTGTTCATTATTATTTAACCATATAATAAAAAATGAAATATTATTCTAAATTTAAAAAAAATTATTTAATTTCCATAATCGTAATTTGAACATTTCGTTCATTAATGGTCAAGCTTTTGGAAGAATTTTCATTTTAAAAAATATAATTGTTGTCATATTTTTAAACCCAAATAATGTTCCTCATAATAATTATTTTCCATGAGAATCGTAAGACAATAATCAATTTCATCATAATTTTAATTAATTATTTCTTAAGGGATATGATTGTAAAATTATATGAACTCATATGAAGTGAATAAATATATGACAATCAGTTTATCAAATACCATATAAATATACCATTAATAAATAATAATTTAACTAAAGATGTTGAATATATATATATATATATTATCTATCATCACTCTATTATTTACTCTGGTTGGTAGAGTCCTTATATAATGTCCATATGTTTTCTTCAATTATAACATATTATATCTAAATCTTCATTAACATCTTATGGAATTTTCATTTTACTGATACATAATATAGTTTAGAATTAAATATCTTTTTATATTTATATCCTATAATGTAATTGGGAATTTTTTTCTTCATTTTAACCAAATATATCATATCTAAAAATGAATTTTGATCATGTATTTTATAATCCTCTTTATTAGAAAATCCAATTAATCTTTTTAGTAAATTGATAAAAACATCATTTCTGATAATTATGTCACTCTAATTTGAACGAGTTATAGTATTATGTGATTTGAATATGAATAATTTCTTTATTTTCATTTTCTCTCCATGTCCCTCTTAATCATTAAAATCAAGTGTATATCGTAATTAATATTATTTTTTTATACTTATAATGTGTGTATATCATCAATTAAAGTATTCTTGGATTACCACACTCATGTCTGGCTTCCAATAACTTTCTTGAATGGTTTATCATCAATAATATTAAAATGCCCAAATGTGAATAGTGTATTGAGTATACTCACATATCTTCACTAATTTACTATCCCTATATATAATGATTCAATTTTTTTTAATTCATAATAGTGTGTTAATATATTTGATTTAACATGTCTATCTTAAAATAGGTTATATTATGTGTACCTAAAATTTCATCATTCTTTTTGATTAATGATATTAGGACATATAAATTCCAATATGTAAGATCCTGGATTTCACCGTAAGGTATGTTTTATTTAAGATTCAGTTTTGGCACATTATTTTGGTAAATTAATTTCTCTACAAAGTCCATACGGACGATCGAGGGTGTAAAAGAGATGTGAGACACAAAAAATGAGAAAATGTGTTTTCTTGGATAGTTGCATAGTCTATGAATGGCTATAGCTAACCGTGTTAGAAGCCCAAGTAAACCATGAAAGAGGAAGGTTTTAGGCCATTATCCACAACACAATTTTTGAAATGTTTGGAAAACTATGTAGGTAAACCGTGCAAAGGGGCTCTTTTGGGACAGAAGCATCCACACGGTTTGCGCATGGTTTGGAAAACTGTGCGGTTAAAACATGTGTCATAAAAATGTTACGAAATTTACATGTTTTCCACCCTTTGATTTTGTATCCCACCTATGGTTTTTTCCCCTACTCTTTTTCATCCCTAACAATGAACCAAGTTGTCTAACTGCTTTCATGGATCAATACCTATCGATTGTTGGCCATTTTGAGTGTCATTAGTTACTAATTGATGATCTGGTTAAGGCTAATCTCCCTCTTTCTTTCCTTTTTAGTTTAGTGATTTTAATTATTTTTCATATCCATACGAAGTTTTAAAATCTAATGTTTTTTTGAGTTTTAGGGTAAATATTCAAGGGTTGGTTGAATTTTGATCTAAGGTTTCATTTGGGAGTGTGTTTTCTAACAGATTTAATGTAGGTGGTCAATAATATTATATCCCTTGTATTTTGTGTAGTTTGTGCATGTAGGGTTTTTTGTTCATGCACTTTTTTGATTAGTTCTTAGTGATTTGGACTTAAGATGGGGAAATGGTTGTCCAAATTGGTAAATTAAACCCTCTTGATTCCCAAGGAATGTAAGGAGGATGACTCGGCCAAATTAAGACTACCTGTGGGGTGTGTCGATATTTTTGTATGTACAATTAGCTATGTAGTGTATGTTAATTATGAAAAATGTAAATCCCATAATGAATAAATTAATATTATTAAATGAGTTGAGGGAAAATTATTTTTGAATGGCTTATATTTGAATATCATATGTTATATAGGTTTGGAAAATGGGAAAAGTGGATAAAGGGTTAAGTAAAAAAATGTGAATGTGTTAATGGATTGAGTAAATACTGTTATTTTCACATTTATTGAGATTATTGTGATGTTGTAACTGATGTAGGATATGTTGTTATGATATTGTTCTATGTGGTGAATGATAAATAAGAATGAGCACATGGCTTCGCTGATGGATGTTTTACTTGAGGTTCTATGCCCACTGGTTGATTTGGACTAAGGTTCTAGCTCCTCCCATAAATTCATGGTTTAGGGAAAGGGAAAGAGTTATATTCCCCTAGAAGTTTAATTCCACCCAGACTGAGGATTCGAGGTTATGATATTATGAATTGATATTTCGTGATTCCTAGTTAGATAATGATTGATTTTATTTTCATATGCTGAATATTCCTAATCCATTAAACACATAAAAAGGGGGGATTGAATAATGAAATTACTAAATAGTGAACCATAATTCATTAGTATTATAAATAAAATGAACATAATATTGAATGAAATATTGAACTATTTACCATTAAATGCCTTTATTTATCATTTTCATGCACTATCTACCTTGCTGGATATTTTTTAGACACCGTTGCTGGTGGCCTACTGAGTTATACTCACACCATTCTCAGGCCGCCATTGGGTCCCTCAGTAGATTCCATGCATGTAGTTCATGACAAGGTCAAGGTCCCAAGGTTAGGGAGATGAGTTGGACATGGGAAATTTTTTATCAATGTTCCAGATATGGAGTCCAGACCATTTTAGGGAATCTACTGTTTTATTTTATTTTGGTTTTGTTCACTCAACACTATTGTGTGGCGAAGAATATTTAATTTTCCTTATGATTGTACCCAGTATTGGGATTTGGTCACTTATGCATGTTATGGATTATTCTATTATGTTTATGATATTTCAATTATTATTTTCAGTAAATCACCTACGTATTGAGGGTATTGTCTCCCCAAATGACTTATTGGACCCATGCTACTAGTCGCCAACTACTGACATATGGGGGGGGGGGGGTGCTTGAGGTCATGCAACTTCGCAACACGGGGCACCGGTTTAGTGGCACCCGAGTCATGGTCTTTAAAAATTCTATTTTATAATATAATATATATATATATAAATTGTCAATTAAACACATACAACATATCTTATTGTATATATAATTTTTAAAAATATTTCTAGATTCATTTAATTTCAATGAAGCATTAATAAATAATATAATATTATTCTTGTAATTAAGGTATATACAAGATATTTACTATTAAAAAAATTGGTTACCCTAAAGGATTTAATGATTTTATTTTTTTAACAATTCTTATGAATAGAAAATGGTTTTTAATATGATATTTCCACTTTAAATAATTAAATTGAAAAGAAATAAAGAATAATATTTATAAATAATTGATTTAATAGTATGATTTACTTAAGAAGAGTGAATTAAAGAATACTAATTTGAATTTTAAAAATACATCAAAATAAAAAATTATAAAATAATAGTTTAGAAAAAAATAATGTATACGATATCTAATTTTTTTATTTCATTTGATATATTATATTACTAAAATATTTTGTCTCAAAAAATGTGATAAAAGCATGATTATAAAAATTATAATATGATAAGAAGAGTGCTTTAGAAATTTCTTGGTTGATAAAATTTCATGATGATTTTTAAAATGAATATTAATACTTGGAACAAAAGTAGATTTTTAGTGTAAAAATAGATTGTCAATTTGACTATTAATAATCATGTACATGATAATATATAATTAGTCCATTAAATAAATAAACTAGATCAATTGTAGATGTAAATGTTCATATACTTTAATATTGATCATTTTAAACCAAGTTAACAGGTTAGTTGTTATACCCTATCCAATGTATCTAATATTGATTATAATAAGTCCTCATATTTTCAATTATCATTTCCTTATTTTATAAATCATTGATTTATAGGATAAATTTTAATAAAAAAATGTTAAAATTCATAATGAATTAACCGTAGTACCATTTTTTAAATATTCTTAAATATAAGAGATAACACATTAGAAAATAGAAGAATTATAAATTATTATCTATTTAAAGAAGAACACATTTTTCAATATGAATTATTCTAAATGATTTCATATAAAAATAATTATCAATAAGTAAATATGAATGACGTAATTATTAACCATAAGTGATTTAATTTTGTTAGTAATTTATAAAAAAATTCTTTCAACCTATATATATGATTTAATATGTAACTATTAGTGTTTGAAATAATTTGGATATTAATTAAAATCTTAGTAAACTCAATAATACAATGTTTTTAAATATTAATCAATAAATTTTGAATTTTATAAAGGATTTATTTCAAAATCATCATATATAGTCAGCATAGAGGTAAATTATTAATGTCAAATATAAGTGATACATTAAAAATCAGTAATGAAAAATCTACTTTTAGGTGGTGAGAATACATAATTGACATGTTCCATCAATTATTTAGGAGTATAAATATTATTATTCATCATTTTATGTGAAATTATAATGTATATATAATATATTTTTCAAAACAAAAATAACTTAATTATGAAAATTCACATATGATACTCTTGTGAAAATATAAAATTTATCATTTCATCAATAAATAATTAGTTAAATTCACTATTTTTATTTTATAATATTTATTCAGTTATGTATATGAAAAATTTATAATATAGTAGTGATATTATACAATAAAATGACATTTTATTTTAAATTTTAATATTTACATTATTTGCTATATTCTATCACTATTAGATTCAATACATAATAACAATTAATGAATAATAAATCCTATAAACCCATTAAAAATAATACATATTCCTATTATAATTACTTAAAAATTGATTTGATTGTAGTAATATTTATTCACTCTACACAATCAACTTATTCTAATTTTTATCTATATAAAATTGATATGGTTATGAAATTATGTAGAACCAAAAAATTGTGAAAGTTTCCATTGAACATTTTTTATTGATTCTCTGAAAATTATTTTATATCATAGTATATTATACTATTATTAATTTAACTAATCAATAATATTTTACATTTATATATTTATATAATTTATTATATGGATATGAGATGAATATATATTTCAAATAAATATATTAGTAATCGAATTTTTTTTATTTGAAAATAAATAAAGGATCTATTGTTTTATTTTTAAACAGTAAAAGTGGTTACTACTCATTAATTTAAAAAAATTTGAAGTTATGTTCTTCATATGTTATTATATAATAAGTAAAATTAGGTTTACTAAAATATATTATATTTTTTTATTTTTTATATAGAGGATTCCCTTTTTTAAACATCATACATCCATGATCTCTCTAATTAATCTTCTTCCATTTCATTAGAATTTCTATAAATTCAGTAATGTGAAAAGAGTTATAATAATTGTTTCAGTAAATCCTATAACTATTAAACTATATTAAATGTTTTCAAACATTTTATGGATTTTGAGTAGCATTTATCAGAAAAAATGGAGAGGAATATGACATCCTAAATGTATTATAATTATTTACATTTTATGTTTTTCAATTAATTCTCTTATATTTTCCATATCTATTTCAATATTATTCTACGATTACGTTTTTCTTAAAATGTTCATTTATATCATAGATTCATTTAATTTACACAAGTGGAATTATAAAATGTTTCAAAGAAGGTTAGGTATTAAAATGATCAAGAAACTGGATTTCATTAAACTTTTTATAAAGTCAATGATATATTATATCTAAAACATCTTGGTCCACCTTATATTTAATAAAATAATGGGTTGGTTAATTAAATTGTCCATTAAAATTATTCAAGAAAATAAATAATCATATAACATAATTTCTTTTCTATGATCAATATAAATCATTTTTAAATGAAATGTATTTATAAATATTAGTAAATAAAGTAACATAAAAATTAAATAAAAATGAATTATAAATTTAGAATAATGTATTATTTTTTTATAATCTCACTTCCATGTTAAAAAACCATTCTATTGTGAAAGGAAACATAACATGGTTTATTATTCAAAAATGTTTTACCTGTATACATCATCACTAAGGTGAGATGGAATATTGTTCAATGAAAAATTATTTTAATAATATATTTTCATACTGTAGATATATCATGATATATATAAATGTTTTATTTTTAAATTTCTATTTTCTATAAGTAAATATATATTAAAGGGGTATTTATTATGTTTTGAACATTTATATTCCTTAATATTAATTTTTCTTATTGATACTCATAAGTTTAACAAACTCAATTTAAAATGTTTATTATTATTTAATATATGAAATCTTGATTTATTATAATCCAAAGTTATGATTTTAAATTTTATTTTTCCAAACTCAAAATTATTCGTAATTATTCTATCGATGATTGAGGAGAAATCAATTTATAATTTACAGTGTATATTAAGTAATGATATTTGTATTGTGACAATTTGGGATATAATTATTTCCATATTTAGAACACCAAAAACATTTTATAACTATTCAGGTTGACAACCTATAACTCTAATCATTCCCCAGAGTAATATTGTTATTTTATTTGATTTTATTTTATTTCTGAATGTGGTTCATGAAAATTTTATATATGGAATATTTTAATATGATTAGTAAAATTTCATTAGTGTATTTTGAGGATTTTTTTTAATAAAGATGATGGAGTTACTTGAAAATAATACCAAGAAGTTATTCCATATAGATTTAATGAGTTATGAAAGTATATTTTGGACTCGTGTTTTTAATATATGAATTGTGATGAAATAATCCGATTCACGAAAAAGTAGGTCTCACTTTAAAATTAGGTTTCAACAATAAATAATTAGTTGTTACATTATGAAATTTATTATTTAATAGATTATGATACATTTTATCAATTAATTCTAGTTTAAGGTTAAATTTTATCATGAGGGATTTACCCAGCCCTAAAAGATCTATGTTTGAATTACATAATCATTGTGAATATTATTTAATAATCCTCCACACTATAATTCAATATGTCTCATTTTGATCCAAATTTATATGTAAAACGTATTTATCAGGTTTAATGATAAGGAATAAATAATGTAATGAATATATTCCCATGAATAGTTCTTAAAGTAATTCTAGAGTTTATCATGTGTTTTCACCATGGAGGATGTGTAAAATCTCATTACTTTCATTTAAGTATTTCTCAATTCCATTTTCATTCCCTTATTAAATATGTGTGTTTTGGGGGATCAAAAGATGTTGAAACTTTTCTAGGGAAAATGAACTAATATTTGGGGTTGTATGTTTTTGGAATTAATGTATTCTAGTTAAATTTGTTAAAAAGGAATTAGAGGAAATCTAGTTAGTGCATGGATGACCAAGTTCATTTTCTAGGTGTTTCCATATAATTTTACAGCTGAATGGGTTCATGTCCAGAATGTGTTATATGAAATGAATTTTTTATGGATCAAAATCATGAACTTGTTCTGTGGATGAATTATTTTCATTTCAAGAGACATGTTCAAATCAAGAAAAGTTATATCTCTGATCTATTTAACTAGGAAATTTTTTAGGGAATATTTTTTTATATTATTATTTTCATGAATCTAGTATTCACATCATATAATTTTTCGATATTGTAGATTTATATTCACTAAATTTCTTATTTTATATTCATTCATATGCAGCCTCCCTTATCAAGACCTAGGATCTATTCTAGAAGATTTTTGGAATATCCACTCCATTTATATCATTTTTATCGAGGATTTAGCTTCATCATGGTAGCATAATGTCTCTTCGAGTATGTGATATTTTTCTATTTTCATTTGTTAGTATAATTTCTATTGATAACCATTTTATGATTTTTTGTTTTTTTATTGTTGATTCTATTGATTTGTTTTAGATATATTATGTGATATACATATGCAGGATTTTCTTTGTGTTGGTTATGGTGTGGAATGAGGGTTTCTCATGTTCTGTTTCATGTTATCTTATCTTCAAAACATGTTTCATGATTGGAATTTTTTAGATGTATGGATTGATTCAAGGGCCTCCATTATTGTCATTGTGTTCCTCCAGATTTGTGGATCACATTTTGGGCTTCTGTGACATGAGATTGAGGTTAGTGGTTCATCATTAACTTATGTGGGAGAAACTAAATTACTATGCTGTTTTTAAATAGTTTTTAGATGTATTTTAAGGATATATTTCTTTGTGTTGAAATAGGTCACTGAAAAAATATGGTTTTCCCATTCTTTTTTTATGGAATAGTATTTTTTTATAATTTTGAAATAGATTTATGAAACAGTTTTAAAAAAATTGTACTAATTAAATGGTTTGGAAAATGTAGCACATGGGATGCATTGGGTACTTTGTTGGAAGGTGTAGTAATATCCCTCCTCCATTGATACTATCTCATAGTACACTCATATAGTGTTCCTCTTCTCTATAGGCAGGCTCTTCTTTAAAAATGTTAAACATGTTTGGAGTCTTACTTGAATTTATATTCCATTAATATATATAATTGATTCATATATATAGAAACATGATGCATGTTATTTTCTAGGATTGGGTTAGAGTGTTATAGCTAGTCTGAACTGTATTGATCCTTGGCATGCCATTACCTATGTTGTGTTTTTACGTTTTGGGATTTGATATGATATGGGATTAATGGTTTTTTATTTCATATATTTATATGAACTTATTTGAAATAATTTTCAAAATATTATTTACAAATATGAAAAAACTGTAAATATTTTAACATGGTTCTCACATAAATAATAGTTCAAATGTTTATCATTTTCTTAATTTACTATGAGAATGATCATTTTGTTGAATGTTGAAAATATATTGAATACTTTGGTGGGATCCTAATAATTTTTTGTGATAAAACCATTTGATTCCCCTCATTTTTGGATAGTTTTTGATACGTCTTTACAATAATGTAAATGAAAACAGTCACATAGAAGCAATGTGGTTTCTATCTGTGGTGTCTCAGTTGATAGTGGTGAGATGGTTGAAGTGTTTTCATGCTATTCCATTGAGTACATGTTTCAGTTTTAGTTTTCCTTTACATTTTGACTTGTACCATGTATATTATTTATCTACTTATTATTTTTAATGCTTCTATCCCTCCCTTATGATATGAAAAATATCTCATTTCAACTCTTCGGTTGTTTTTTGTCATCATGTATGTATATATTTGTCATGTTTTTTCTTTTATTTTGAAAAAATCGATCCCTTTAGTTTTTGATTATTTCATGGAGCTAGTAAACATTCAATGGGAATTAATAAATCCCTTCAATTATTTGATGGTATTGTTTTGGAATACTTTTAAAGTGGTTTTTGGGTCATTTTCATCCCAATTTAACATCATAGGATAAGTTGTGCGCTGTTTTGGGATTTTATTTGAGGGAGATAGGATTTTTAGGACATAGATGATTGGTGGCGCTCAATTCATGGATATCTCCTACCATGACCAGAATCAAGTTACCATTATATGTGGATAATGTTTTCTCCTATTTGAGTTAATTATCATAATCCAAGATTTTAAATTATTCTCTATTGGTTTGAATAAATATTCTTTTGATTTAAAATTAAGTTTCCATTTTTTCTGTTGTCATATGTCTCCAATACATCATCCATGGCTTAATTGAGATTTTTTAATAGATTATATCCACCTTTAGATCAGTATCATATTGATACTATCATGCATATAGTTTATGTTTCCATCCAAAATATAATATAATTCTATAATGTCATTCTTGAAGTACTTCTAGGAGATTCCAGATCAATGGATTCACCATGGAAGTTATTATGTTTTTTCCACCATCCATTATGTGTATGAATCAACCCCAAGATATATATTACTTATTGGGATATATAAAATAGGTCTTCAAATTCCATGATACACTTGAGAATGTCATGATTATATTTTTGGAGTTTTTACTTTAGGGTCTTGAAATAGATACTGGGAATCCATTTAATAAGATAATAGAAAATATTATTTGAAAGGAATGGGTTTC
Organism: Viscum album; assembly: GCA_963277665.1. Classification (NCBI taxonomy): domain Eukaryota; kingdom Viridiplantae; phylum Streptophyta; class Magnoliopsida; order Santalales; family Viscaceae; genus Viscum; species Viscum album. The sequence goes on from OY728152.1 coordinate 2,096,450,465, forward strand.
ATGACCTACTACATTGATCAGTTTTGACTATAGTCAATTATGACCATATGGACTCTATAGTTCCACAAAATATTGTAGGTGGATTTTAGTGTCGTTGTAAACCATTCAGTTCGTAGAGATGGTACATTTTTTACTATATGTAACAAATAATGACATGATAAATGATTATATGTACTTGAAGAGTTTGTTTTTATAAATAATATAAAATGAATTTGTGATGATTATTTATTCATATGTGGGTATTTTAGATTTCAAAATAATGAGATATATGGAAATTGATGTCTAGGTTAGTTATTTAGATGCTTCACATCCAATATTCAACCTCTAATGTGGATCATAGTGGGGGGGAGTGGAAGTGGAATGATCATCACGAGAGTAGTTGAGCATGTTCTTAGAAGTTGGAATCTTCTACACCTTCATTTGTATCTAGTAGTGTGACCCTTTATTTCTATTAATATAGAATGGCATGTCTCTCCTAGGATTTTCTTTGACACTTGTGGTGGTGTTTAATAGTTTTACACTCTATGGTCATGAATAATGTTTCTGTCAGTTTTAGTCATTGGCTCATTAAACTCAATGCTCATTTGTTCCCACGGCTACGACAGAACATTTATATATTTCATAGACTATTGGTGTTCAACCACATGACACGGGATTAATTATTTTTCATGTATTGGATGATTTACATGAAAAGGATGATGTGGGTCCATTGAAAATGTCACATACCATATTTATTGAATCATTACTATTTACTATTTAATTTGATGCATGTGTCTCCTATTCATTTATTTTTTACTTTTTTGAATATATTATTAAACATCTATTAGATATTATTTCAATTATATGAATTTTATTAGACATATTAGCAAGAGGAATGAGCATGGTTACCAGTGTCCGACTTGTTAGTTTGCAATAGATGATATAGAGTTTTTGTGTGATTTTTTTGTTCTTGATGTAGATCTACTGGAAATAATCATTTTAATTGATTGGAATATCTCTAATCATAATATTGATGTTTTTTATCATCGACATGTTATTTTTTTCTATTGATTGGATCCCTTGACTGTTCCAATGAGATTGGGATCTATGGATCAGTCTTGTAGGACCTTCCAACCTACAACTCTGAAGTTATTTTACTATATAAAATCTTTATCATTTAAACGTTTCTACCATTTTTTTCTCCCAACTATATAAGGGGATTTACCCAATGTGTTCCTAGATGGTATCTTTGGCCTTCCTCTACAGAGGTTGTTTCATTTTATGATTGATCAAGTTTGGGGACCACATGTGATCTTTTTAACAACTTTTCATATGGATTCCTTTGAGATAAAATAGATTAAGAATTTTTTAGATGATCTGATGGAGCCTATATTTTTGACCTAGTGTTTAACTATTGTCAGACAATGTTTTCATTTGCAGTAAGGTATATGGTTCACAATGATTCTATGTGGATAGTCATCAGATGAACTGAATAATAGTTAAGAATTATTATTCATTATGATGTGTTGAGGTATTTTTTTCTTGGTTAATTTGGGTTCAAATGTTTTCAAATATCAATATTCAGTTTGGTAATCTTTAGATCATTATTTGAGAGGATGATATATTGATATAGGATTTTATGAATATCTATTCCCATTATAAATATATCAGGCTTCTATTTGATATAAAAAACACAAAGAATGTTTACATGTATTTACAGAATCATATATTTAATGAGAATCCTGACAATATTGTGGAACTTTTTGTATGTTATTTTGGTTTATTCGAGATATAAGGGTATACAAGAGTAAAATTTTTGTTTAGTTCTACATGTCATGATGAGTCACCATTTATATGGAATGATTTAGAAATTTAGTTTTTTATACATGATATGATGTTCTTGGGGAACATGAATTATAAAAATATATAATTAGTTAATCTGCATACAATGAATGTTTCCTTATCATATGAATATCTAAAAAATGATTTTGAGATGATGGGATTACACGGTCTTTCGAGGCAGTAATGAGAATTTATCAAAGATTTATAAATATTTGATTCACTTTTGACTTATATTAATACAAATTAAGTGATATTAATATAGGGTAAAAGTTTCATATTTCATTCGATGAGAAGAAATGAATTATCAAATTATACCATTTATATGATTAACTAAGACCCCTAAGAGGTATATGGATTCCTTTGAATCTCATGGTTCTAGTCTGGGACTATTTCTTATGTAGAATTCCAATGTGATGGATCTATAATCATTCAATATTTTAATGCATGGGATGCATTTCCCAAATTATGATTTATATGTTGATATAGATATTCATTCACTTAAATTATGGTGGAACTATCTTTTTGAGGAGGTGATCATGGCCATATTAACTATAAGATTATAATATTAATATATATATATATATATAACTTAATATTATAAGGAATCATGAGTTTTAATACAATCAACCATTTGAATTTGACACCACATACCCCCTAGGTAAGGGAACCATCACTATAGATTCTCTTTATTGAAAATTTTGATCACAAGCTAGTTTAGAATTGAAAGTGGATTTGAACCATATAGGGATTTTTTTCTCATATTTTACTAGATTCTCACGAGGATTTTGAAATTATGGTGTTAACTAGTGATTTGTTATTATAATATATTTTTTAGTATATTCTACATGATCAGTAATTGTATATCAGTTTAGAGATATTTGGGAAACTATATTTTATCGGTAGAATATTTCAGGTTAATCTCTACCTTCATATGATATTATCATTTTTGGGGAAAACATTTACATCCCATTATCTATGATTATTTCAATATTTATTTACTATCGTTTGTCTTGGTGTTCAGTTAATTCATGATCTATAATGATATGGTATAACATGCAATCGAGAATATTGTGTTAGGGTATAAAGAATGAAATTTTTTATTATGTGTCCAACTAATATATCTTATAAAATTTTAAAACAATATTTGAAATAATATATATTCCTCTAGACTCTTCCAGTTCTAGTTTTGAAATGAGATTAGGGGTTTATGGAACATCGTGGTTGGATTATAACAGACCCCCATGAGAGAGTTCTATATAGCTGGTGATTATCAATTTGAAGAATCCATGTCACTCAGTTTAAATAACATAAAACACTATTGATAATGTTCATGTTGATCAATATGATAATGATTTTGAAATGTTCCGTGGGTCCCCATATTCCAATGTTTCGAACATATATCCTAGGTTTACCTCATTGCTATATAAGAGTCTCTTATTGGATAAGGTGACTATAGTCAATTTGAGTACAACATACCATATACAGGTAGACGATGAGATGGATCATTCATTTTAGACCCTAGAGGATACTCCCTATGATATTTTTATTCATTTTGGGGGATTTGGAGAGAGTTATCATAGACTCTATGAGTTTTATTATAATAAATTTTTAAAATCCTTGATTTGAATGGCTCCCTTTTAGGCTTTGTAAGGTCACTCATGAAGTTCACCACTTTAGTTTATAGAGGTGGTTGAGGGATCCCATTTAATACAGAGTCATCATACTATGACATTATAGAAGATTCATGATATCCTTCACCTCTTTGTTTTATCTTTAAGTCCATATAAATAAAATGGTGATCATATACCTCATCCTTTAGAGTATTCCATTGGTAATATATTTTCTTGAATGCTTCTACTCAGTTGGGTCATCATCATCTTGGAAAAAAGGGTAAGAAAAATCCCTGATTTTTTGGATAATTTGAGGTCTTTTATAAGCTTGGTTACATTTCATATCAGTTGGAATTTCTAGTTATGTTGATGGGTATTAATATTATTCTGCCCATATAGTATCTGAAATTTTTTGATCCTGATACCTCTCACATTATTGGTTGGTAAGAGAATAATTCAAAGCCATAAATTTCAATTCTAGATAAGATAATAAAGATCAGTTAATATTTTCTAGTTTTCATCCATTGGAAATCAATTTTATTGGTTTAATTACTATGGATACATGAAACTAATTCTCACATGGAAAGGGTGATAAATTAGTTCTTGATGGATAAATGCTATAACCAATTTCTTGAAGCAATTAATCTATTGTAAATATCATATAATGAATTTTTTTATTATGGGGAGTTTGTAACATCCCTTTACCTTCTTTATTTTGTTTCTTATTTCTCTGTTTGACCCCCATTTTATTGGGTGAAATTTGAAGCATTCAAGGATATAGAGATTTTTCTAAGGAAAATGACCTAATATTTTGGGATGGATGTCATTGGAATTAGTTGATTTTGGGAATAAATTCGGAAAAGTCTTATGAGGATATTCAAAAGGATAGGACATTACTTTTGTATTTTAAGGTGTTTTCAAAAAAATATCTTTAGAAAACATTTTCACTTCATAAAATGGTTACACAAACTGAGTTTTTTTCTTGTTATCTTATAGTATAAAGAATGAAATTATTATATTTTTTGAGACTATTTTACATTCATAAATGTTAGATCATTTTTTATATCTATGTTGTAACCATTTTAAAATATATGGATTTCCTGGATTTCACATCGTGAATCTGATATTAACAGCGTGTAATGGTCATGATATATAATTTTTTATGCGCCTAATGTCTGATTTTATTTCAATTCAGTTGTATAATCCATTATTAATACAGAGGATATCACTAATGTAATTTTTTGGATCTCTAATCTTTCTAGATCATTTATTTGGTGATTAATCATTATTTTGGATTCATTGTGTCTTCCCAGTTAAGTGATATTTTTATGATTCCTCATTTCCATATGTTATATCTACACTATAGCACTATATTTTAGGATATTTTTTTCCCTTGTTGTATTTATTAAATTGATAATTTCATGATTTTTTTTGTGATCTTCATATAGAGGATAACTACTCCATTGTTTTTTCATTTTTATATGATTTTATTTAGATACTTGATATTTTTTCATCATTAAAAAACATTTTATTTGATCGAATTGATCATGAGAGGAATGAATTGCTTCTCGGGACTATGTTCTTCTGCTTTATTTCTTCGATTAGTGAATAACAATATGGGAACATGCCACTCAAGTTTATTGGAATGTTTTTTATTCACTATATTATATTTAATGAATTATATTTCTCTAATTTCTATAAATATTTAAATAAATTAACTTCAATAACTTAATTATGTGTGAGAAATGTGTTTTTGATAATAAATGGTTTCCACATGTATTGGTAAATAATATCTATTAATCAATTCATTAAGAAATGGATTTATGAAATTGTTTTCAATTAATAGTTTTCATGATTGTTTTTTGAAAATGAAGCACATGGGAAACATTGGGTACATTGGTTGAAGCTGCATTAATAGGACATATATGTTCATACTATCGGGGGTTTCACATATAGAATTTTCTTATGATCCTCAGGCTTGTTTTTTAAAAAAAAATTATATTCCTTTTAGATGTTTCACATTTCACGGTGTTCCTCTACTTTCTATTTTCTATTCATATATCTATTGAATTGATAAAAATGATAATATATTATTAGGAATGATTGTTTTAGATAGCATGAAATGTAATGGTCCTTGGTGTGATGTTACATGTGTTGTTTTTTGTCTGAATTTTTATTTGATATGATATGTGATACATATTTTTTACAAATGTGACATATATGAAATGATTTGATCTAGTTTTACATAGATTATTTTGAAATATTGATAATTAGAATCATTTTGAATTTTTTTATATAATTAACAATTAACTATTTTATATCCATTTCATATTATATATTATGAATTCATAGGTTTATATATAGAGAAATGATTTGGAATACATATGTGGGATCATGCAGATCTTATATACCATAAACCCTCACCCCATTGGTGGTGAATAAAACATCTTATGTATTTTGATGCAGTGAAAGGCATGGTAAAACAATGAGGCTATATGAATTTTTTCAACTATGTATAGTTATATCGTTCTGATATAGTGGTTGTTTTTACACACTATCACCTAAAGTAGCTATTTCAATATTTTTGTCCTCTAAAAATCGAATTGTGCAAGAGAGATTTTTTTTTCTACATTTGAGTATTATTTGTTTATTTGATTAAATTTTGATATGAATTTTTTTTATTTACACTAACTATTTATTAACATTATAAATCTATACATATTTCAATGTGTATGGTTCTTATAGAGATAATTTATTACCACTAGTTTTTTATGTTCAGGTTGTAGTTTTCATCCCATGAGTATTAGGAACTCCCATTAAGAATCTAATTGTTTGAGTCTGTTAGATTTTTGAGAGGGTATCTATCTTAGATAATTCATATTATTTGTTCTATTTCATGATAAATCTTCCATGAGATTAATATAAAATAAAATTAAAAATAAACATATATAACTAGAAAGTACACAATTCTTCAATGGATCATACAATCTAGTGAAGAAGGATATATCATTTAGATGTATACATATAATTGAATGACCGACTATGAAGAGAAACTAATCCCACTATGGGAAAATTCAATGATATTTCATAAAATTTTACTATGTCATGAATATAATTGTATGTGTTGGGAAACTAAAAGAAATAGTAATTTTTACTAAGAGAGAGTTGTTCATTCCATGTTTGTAACAATACAATATTATATATATATATATATTATCATTTTATGGAATTCATTACATGATGATGTGGATAATATTCTGAAAATAATTTCAAATAAAAAGAAATATACATAATATAATGTTGCAAACTTTTATGTTTTCTTTGTAATATATATTTTTGAATGTTTTAGTCAAAATGAAATGTTTGATTTAGATATGTTTTTCTATCATAATTAAAGATGGATGAAGACCAATTAAGGAAGAATTTTATATATTTTCTCAAATATGGATACATTAGTTTAATTAAAAAAAGTATGTAATGCTGATGGATCAAAAAATAATTTGAATTATTGATCTATGCTAGAAATAAAAAGAGAATAACTATTGAAAATTCTAAAGTCTATCTAAATAAAATATAATTTAGTTTCACTATATCGTTGAAGGTGGAGTTTATTAATACTCTATAACAATGGATATCTCATTCTTGGATTTTGATGTTCATTATGGTTTATCTTGGATGAGTAGCGTGCTTTCTAAGCTGTTAATAGTAGAGTGTTATCTAAAATGCATGTGATTTATACTCGATGGATCATTTTGGAAACTCAAATTTATAAAAAAATGACCAGTACACTTGGTGCCTCTTTTAAATAGGAGAGTGAAAATGTTATGTTTTATATATTTTCAGACATTTTATGGATTAATTAAAAATCACTCTTTTCTTACATTATAACATGATATTTATACTGATGGATAGATGGGTTTCTACCAACAATGAAATAAGATCATTACTAAGGTATATTAAAATAAATTGACATACCCAGACTCATCGTCTCTTAGTATATATAAATTTTTATAGAATATTTATATATCAATTTTGATGTCAATAAGGATATTTAATTCTTTTATCCAGGGAAATGATCATAAAATAAAATAATTTTATCAAATTCATTAATTATTATTTTCTATATTATAAGAATTAAAAGAAATAGTATTTACCATATTTTGGAATAGATATATAAAAATATTTCATACACAATATCCCAGTCAATATATAAATCATAACATTATCAGTGATATTAAAAAGACAATATGGAATTGATGCTAAAAGATTTAATAATTTTCGTTGAGATTTACACAATTTAATTTACATAAATATGATTTTATGTATGTATTCTCACTCTGTGGGAAGAACATATAATCATTTTCAAATTATCTTTTGAATTGTAAAAAAATAAATTGACGGTTTTATTGAAGATGTGTTTGTGTTGGAGGAAGTACAAAGATAAATCTATTAATATATTCTTTGATTGGGTGAATATAAACATTGTTGACATGAATACACTTAGAGAATTGTTCAATTATATAATGAACATGAAGAATATCCTAATACTATTTAGTTATATATTCAATGAAAAAATATGTGTGCTCAAGGATATCGAAGAAAAGTAAGTCACGCTAGATAGTTTTGAGAGATAACATGTTTCTTATGAGATGAAATACAATGAAAAAAATTTTGTAATTAAGGAGAACTGTAAAAAAATCAAGGAAATAATGAAAATCACTTCATAAGATGATCCAAATGATTGATATGTCATCAAGGTGATATTATCTCATTACTCTAATATCTAAATTTCAAATATAAAATTCAATGTAATGATTCATATCAGTTTTGAAGGATATGAAAAGGCTCGGAAGAATGTATTATAGTTTCAGAAAAAGGTGAAATGTGACAATGAAGATGAATATTGATATGAAATTTCTATAAATTTATAATGTGAAAGTGTATTTTTTATGTAATATTTCATTAAAAAATATTTTTCCACAAAAGGTTGGTTTCTTAAAAGATATAGTGGTGGAAGAATTTGAGGACATCAAATAAATCAATGAATACCCTTGTGGATATCTTATAAAAATCATATGAATATAATAAAATAGTGAATATACTAATGTTTTGTGAGTAATGGATGTCAAGGCTAAGAAAGATACTATAATTTAACAAAATTTTGTGTGTTGGTTAAAAAATCAATATAATGGAGTTGTTTTTATTTCTAATCATTATATAAAATTAATAGTTATTTCACATAAAAACATGCCTTCCTTTTATATGACACACATGATTATGTATTCCCTAGTGTAATATCATATATTGTATTCATAATACATTAGATACAATTTAATATGATATACATATAGATTATATCAAAAGGCAATGTAACCTCAAATGTAGTGAGAGAAGTAGAACTATAATTGTTATTATTATTTTGGACAATCCCACATAGGGTATAATTTAACCAATCACTCCATAAGTTGAAATAAATATTATTTAAATGATTTTTTTAATTTGAGTCTTAAATTCCCCTTAGAATTAAATTATGTGTTATACTATATGACATGATCCCTGAATCATTTAATAGTGTTCTCAGAGAAATATATACAACTATCATGTTATTTTACGGCTTGAATGATTCGATTTTTGGAAGATACTCTCAAACATAATTCTTCCTCTCTCAAACCTAATTTACATAATGAAACACTAGGATATCATGGAGGATATAACGCCGTTAATTTCGGACATGTTATCCAATCCACTAATGGATATATATGGATAGTGTATGTAATATTTCATCCCTTTTTATGATCATTATCAATCAAAACTGATAAATATCATGATCTAATATATTAATCATCAATGTGAGCTGCACATATTTATATATTATTCATTATGAATTTTAATCCCCCTTGTATTTATATACATGGTTATTCATGATAAAGGGTTTATAATCACATTCATGTCAACATTATATTTTAAAACCCTGATGAAACTGAATAGTGGAATGAATGAAAGGATTAAATTATAGTTGATGGATATGAACTCATATGAATGAGCGATTAATAAGTGAGGCTATATACTCATTTGGTTTATTGCTGACGGAAAAATAATGAAATACCATGTGTTGGGGTTACATTTTTCTGTATTATGTTCAAATGCATGTCACTTCAATCATGTTTATATACAAAATCATGATTCTACCAGATAAATATGGTGTCAAATTCATCCATGTAACAAACTATAAATTTTATGTAATTGATTAATGAATTAAAATTTTAAATAAATAATGTTATGAAATATATTTATAAAACTACATGATTTTATTTAATCAAAATGAAACATTGATACTGTGACTTTTATTATTTATCAGAAATGTTACTTTTTAAATATGTGAGAATATATTGAAATAAAATAAATTAAGTTTACATTATACTCATATAAAATGTAATTTTATAATATTTTGTTTTACAAAGAAAAATATGTTATGGTAAAGTTAAATGTAATATATTATTATTTTAGGATGTTTTGTATAAATTAAAATTATATATATATATATATTTTATAATAATACAAATTTGAGGTAAAGGTAGAAATAATAATAATAAGATTCATAATAATAATTAAAATAAAGGCCATTTTTTTAAAACAATCATTTTAATATATTTCAATGCATTATGTATTATTTTTATAATTGTAAATTATGGTTATCCCTAAAATATACATTAATTGTAAAGATTAAATTTTAATAAAATTATATAATTTAAATAACTTATGAGTCATATAAATTTTAATTTATGAATGAAAATTATAATTATATATATATTATTATTAATAAGATTTTGTGTAATTAATAATATAAATTAATGATTAATGTTATTAAAGTACAAAAAGATAAAACATTGAAAAAATAGAGTGTTTCATTTAAGGAAGGAAATGATACCAATGTCTAAATTTGGTGAGTATGACTAGGATCCATGTAGGTCAAGCATGATCATGATGCAGATGTATGGTTTTATCTATGGGAGTAAACTAGGGTTTTAAATCAGGCTAAGATGAGTGAGGTCGAATCCACTCATGGAGTAAAAGGTGATGATAGTTGTCTCGATCAAGATCTATATATTATTTCCAATTCCATTTTAAGTCGGACGAGATGCGTGGAGTTTTGAAAAATATTTGGGAAAATGACTTTCTATTTTTTGTGATCTACCATGCATTATACGGAACCACAAGTAGTTGTTCTTTGTTATATTTTTGTATCTAAATCTTCAAATGACCGGCTTAATAGTGCCCTATGTTTTTAAATTCATCCACATTTTTATCTCATCATATTGTATTATCCTTAAGGGTGCGTTGAATTTTTCACTCGATGTCAGTGTTTATCAATTTTTATAATATATGACTTAATTTGGGAGGGTTTTTCTCAACGATTCTATTTTGGTCTGTTTGGCATGTAGTTATAGATCGTTGTGTTGTAAAGCTGACATTATTTCCAAAAATCAAAATATTCTCTTGCATATAAATTTTTCGGTATGACTAAATTAATAACTATTCAATCTTTATTTATTTTTTTATGTAAATCAAAATAAATTTATTTTCTTTAGTTTTCAAAATATTGATATGTTCTTTGTAAGATAATGTTCTGAATTTTATAGATAGTGTGTCTAATTAATTTAAAATTATTTTTTTATATAATTCATACATATTTTGAAAGTCTCATTTTATTACATGTGATATATATATAGATATTTATTAAATTTTATGTTTTAATTTTATTTCAGGTTATCTATACAAATAGATATTTATATTTATTGATGGTTCATTTCAACATGAATACATTCTATTACTATATGGGATATATATATAATTGAATAATTATGAAGTATATAACTATATTAAATAATTCATGACATCTGAAGTATTATTATACATAGGAATTTATAAATTTATAATATCTTACCTTTATCATATATAAGTCATATAATATTCAGGATTATTTCAATATACCTATGACTTTTCAGGGAACATCATATATTCACATATATATATATAATTATTTACACATACTATTTATCAATGAATAAACATTACAAAAATATATTTTTATGGGTTTAATAATGAAATTATAATAACATGGATGATAATTAATCATCCATATAATTATAAAAAGTCTAGGTTTCATGATATTTGTTAGAACCAAGAAAAACATGTAATTTCGAATGAAGATAAGTATTTATATATTTATAATTAAGATTGATCATATTTATTTCATGTATTATTATATATACATATAAACATAGAAATGTATTAAAATAGTTTTTATATATTTTAGAAAATGTAATGATAAATGTGTATGTCTGTAGGTTAAGCATAAAAATGATTTCCATTAATCTCATCACCTGAATGTTCTCAATATTTTTTGGAATTGGGGAGAAAACTCAATCCTTAAATAAGTGGGTAGGCCCATCCTATCATCCAACCTTATAAGTTTCTCCAGAAACTTTTTAACAAGGTTTTGTTTAGTTTTTTTGTAATTTTGCCGGATTTTTTTATGAATATTTTTTAGGATTAGTACATTAAAATTAATGAAATATTTTCCATACATAAATAATTAAATTTTTATTTTGAAAGGTTATTAAAATTTATTTATACTATATTATCAAATTAATTTTAAAATAAAATCTAAAAATTTATTTTCATTTAATGATTCCTTAAAATGAATTTCACATGGTTTAAAACCACTTACTAGGAAATTATATTTTCATTCCATTATTTTAGAATAATTTACACAGCTATCGTAGTGATTTTAGAGTTAGAACACGTGGAAGCATAATCAACATTCAACTTAAATATTATTCTACATTGATAAATTTGAAAATGAAGTCTAATTTTTCCCGAACCTAGATCAGAAAAGTTTTTATTCTTCATAATGTATTGTGTAAATTTAAGTTATCATTTATAAAAATAATTAAACAGCAATTATATGTATTGTGTTCAGAAGCGCAAAACATGGAGTTATTATTGGTGATAAATGAATGATATAGAATACATTTGAGATTAGATGTTTTTATTGATGGAAAAATTGTGCATTAGAAATTCATTAGCTAGTTATGTACCATTTGAAATTATTTAATTCAGATGAGAGAAATTCAGAATTTTGATAAATCTGAAAAATGAATTGCGAGTTTGAAATTCATTTAAGGGGGGTACAATGAAACATCCCATATAATTTATTTAATTAATTAATGATTTATATTTTTAAATAAATAACGATATGTTTTTTATAAAACTATCTGATTTCATTTATTCAAAATGAAATTTTCATACTATGAAATGTATTTTTTTTAAAAATGTTACTTTTTAAAAAAATTATGATATAATAAAATAATATAAATTAATTATACCTTATAGTATCATGAAATGATATTTTCTAACATATTTTTTTAAAAATAAAATTTATTAAAGGTAATGTTAAAAGTCATATATTATTATTTAATGAAGTTTTGAATTAATATAATATAACATTTATTTATTTATAATAAATAAAATTTTGAAGTAAAGGTAGAAATAATAATAATTAAAAGGAATACCTTTTTCTAAAAACGTACATTTTATTATTTTCCAATGTTTTATGAATCTTTTTTTAATGATAAATTATTTTTATCATTAAAATATATATTAGTTATAGAGAATGAATATTAATAAATATTCTAAAAATAAATAACTTATGAGTGATATAAATTTACATTTCTAAATTAAAAATATAATATATTATAATTATTATTATTACTATGATTTCTTTAGTTAATAACAAATATTAATGATAACTGTAGTTAAATTAAAGAAGAATTGATATCGGGAAAAATTGAGTTCTTTTTATTGACGTATAAAAAGAGACAGATGGCTCAAGAGGGTGAGAAGGACCACGATCTAAGGTTTTAAAGCACGCTCAAGAGGACGATATAGTGTTTTTTCATCTAGAGTCGACCGTAGGTGTTGAATTAGATCGAGCTGAGTGAGGTCGAAGACATTTATGGAGATGAAGCTGATCAAATATGTTTAGATCTAGAACTGGATCTGAGGGCGATTTTTTTTTCATGTATGATGAGTCATGTATAGTTTCAAATAAAATTTGGGGGAAAACCCCCTTGATTTTATGAGATATACCATGAGGTGTTTGGAATCTCATGTATATGTTATTTATTTTCATGGCATCTGAATCTTCATAATAATATCTTAACAGTTCCCTATATTGTCGAATTCATCCACTTGTCCATCCATAGACATGTAATATTCTAGTTGGTGTATTGAATTTCATTCTTGATGTTCGGGTTTGTTGATTTTTATAATATATTATTTAATTTGGGATGTTATTCTTGAATAGTTCTGTTTAATTTTGTCTAATATGTGGCTATGAATCTAGGCATAATATATAATCCACAATTTCTGCAATAAATATCTACACATGCCTCTGAATTTTACATCGTCGATTCTAACCTGTAAATATGAAATTTAAATTCATTTTTCTGTTTCATGATTTGGATGGAATATTTTCATTGGTCATTCAGTTTATGTTTCTATTTTGTGTTTAATATTTCATACTCAAAGGTAATGAAAAATTGTATAATATTCTTAATACACAGTAATGTTGAGTATAAATAAGTATATTAGTCAGGATGAATAAGAAACACTAAATTATATTTTTTATGTTATAATTTTTCAGTGTGTTAGAACATATCCGGAGATCCAAGAGCATTTTATTTCCTTTCCACATTTCCAATTATAAAGTGGTATTTTATGTTCTGGTTACACTACTTGGTTATTTTCACAACTTGGGTAAAAAATATGCTATGGAACTTGGTATTATTAGAGGTAAACAATTATTTATTTGATGTATGGTTTTTATGGTGTTTTAGGTTTTTTGGAATCTATTTAATTTTATTTATGTAAAAATTTGTTTTTCAAAATTTTCATTATTGGTTTCTTTAAATAAAAATAAATTTTGTTTTTTAGTTTCAATAATTTTGATATGTTTTTTGTAAGATGTTTTTCTGAATTTATTATGCAGTGTGTTTAGTTACTTTAAAATAATCATTTCTTTTATTTATATAATTCAAAGAAATGTTGAAAGGTTAATCTTATTACATGATTGGTATATATATATATATATATATCAATGTTAATGTTCTAATTTGATTTAATGTTAATTCTTCCAAGGGATATTTGTATATATCAAATATTCAAATAAATAAGAAGTTATTCTATTATTATATGAAATATATATATATATATATAATTTTTAAGTATATAACTATTTTAAATAATCTATAAATTAAATAGTATAATTCCAAGTGTGAATTTATAAATTTAGAATATAATTCATTATCGTATACATGTGATATACAATTCATTATTATAAACATATATCGGTGATTTATCTAGACACTTCATACTATGTATATATAAGTATATATATATACTCTAAAGAATTGTATTAAATTTTCAAAAGTGTATTTTTATGGGATTAAGAATGAAATTACACCTACATGTATGATAATTAATCTTACATTTAATTATGAAAACACTATGTATCATGAAATTTAGTCAAACAAAGTCGAACTTGTAATTTCTAATAAAGATAAGTATTTATATATTTATATATTTATAATTAAAATTGATCATATATATTTAATATATGATTATATATATATAAACATATAAATGTATTAAAATATTTTAATTTTTTTTTGAAAACCTAATGGAAAATTGATATGTATATAGAGAAAGTGTAAAAAAAATTTCATAAAAGTTTGCAGTTGAATGTTGTAAATATGGTATGGAATTGGGGAGTGAACCCAATCAATCAATATGTAGATTAAACTAATATATCATTCCACATTATATGTTTCTCTAGCATTTTGTTTTAAGAAATCTGGTGTTTGTATTTTCAAAAATGTAACTATACTATTTTTTATGCATGTCTTCGAGCATAAGTACTTTCGGAATGATGAAATATTTTTTAGAAATAAATAATTTCAAAATTTTTTGCACAATTATTTCTAAAAGTAATTTTATGATATTCTCAAAATATCATAAAAATAATTTCTCAAATGTTATTTTCAATTAATGAGTTCTTCAAAGGTATCTGAACTATTATGATACTACTTTCTAGAAAATTGTGTGCACATCTAAGTATTTAAAAATGAATGTCACCAGTATCATACTGATCACGGAGTTAGCACGTGTAGAATCATTTTGGACATACTGCATAAATTTTAAATTACATTTATAAAATAAAAAATGTAGTCTAATTTCTTTATATCCTCAACTAGAAAATTTCCACTATTGTTAAATGTATTGTGTAATTATCAGTTATCTCTTATAAAAAAATTACATATAACGTATATGTACCGAGTCTAGAAGCACGATATTAGGGCCTTATAAACCATGTATTAATATTCATGAATTCATATTTTTGAAATAATGAATAGTAGTTTATTATTATGTTAAATGTTAATGTAATTATAATAAAGTCCCTGACAATATATTATTTTGATAATGTATTCCACACATGGTTATCATGATATTATTCTACGAGATAAAATAGTCTAAATACTATCCCTTACAATAGTTTTTTATATTATAATTTGAATTATGTTCAAAATATATTTATATCGATAATGTAAAATATAGTTAAGGAAACATACATTGTTATTTGAATGTATCCTATATTTTATTTTGATGAATAGAGTATAATATTTGACATGCATAATAAAAAATTGAGTTTTAATGTTGAGTTTTGTAATTCCACACCATTACATAGACCATGTACATAATGTGGGGTTTATGTATGATATTAAATTATGAGAAAATATAATGAAATGTATGATAGCCTTCTGTGATAATAAATTGTTAGAAAATGTAATGTGGGTCACAATTTAGAGTGTAACATCCCATCTCTATTTCATGTATTGCTAAACGTTTTGGGGTTAAATTATTATTACATTATATGGGACAAATTGGTTTATCAGTAAAAAGTTATTTTTTTTATTATTCCCATCCTAGAATGGTAACTCTCATTTAACACTCCATAATATTAAATTAAAATTTTTCCATAAACACTGATTATGTATGAGTTTATGAGGCATGAAAAATATTGGATAGGGAAAAGTAAAATTATTAAACAGAATGTATTATGTGCACACTTTTTATTCAAAATATTTGAATAACTTCAAAACAATTCATCATTTGAAAAATATGTGATCATTGTTATCTCTGAAATATGGAATTTACACTATGAGGGGTATAATATTTGAAGTCGCTCGGCATTTGGATGTCTCGCTCATGAGATAACGTTATTAAATAATATTTTATTTATTATTTTTAAAAAATAACTAAATGTCCCTCAAATGGTGCATTGTATGGTAAATCTGAGACAACTAATGGGTTCGGAATGAGGGTTTTACCCTATGATATGTATATTATTTTTTAGTGTCTAATGTTTTGATGCCTCTCTAGAAAAAATACACCTTTTATTTTAATTAATTAATTGGTGAGATTTTTGATTAAAAATTTATTAAAATATGTCAAACATTTAATCATTTGAGAAATCTAAAACCACCATTTTTAATGCATCTACACTTTTAAAACCATAGATTTTAACCATTTTGACCAGTTAAAAATTTGAAACATATTAAATGTGTGAAATAATTAACCCCATCATATTTTTTATCGAAATGGTTGATTAATTAAAAGATAGGAATTTAACCAAAATGTAAACCATTTCTGGGGTTATAAAATTGTTGAACAACATGGTGTCTCTTGGTGGGACGATCCTCTTGAGTTCAAACAACCCTAATACCCTTTTTCCAAGTTTTGAAAACCCCCAAAAAAACAATCAACTTCCTCGGCAGTGAACCATACATGAGGGTTTGGGGTGTTGTGCTTGTGATAAATATGCAGGTTTTTCATTAATTTAAGTTCTTTTATTTAATTATTTCATTTATTCAATTATTTTTTGAATTCAATAGAATATCATTATGGATACAAAGGCCACCATGGAATTATCAAAGGATAATTATAAAAAAATTTATTATCTTCCTACTAGGAATTATTAAACTTTTTTAAACGTTTTTTATAAAAGGTATAATTAATATAATTTTTAAAAGGCTAATTTTTCATGATTCTATAAAATAATAATTATTGAATAAATATCATAAGATTAATACATGTATTATGAAATCATAAATAATAATTTTATCGAACAATAATTATTATATTATCAAAGGATAATTTATCATTTTTTACGGGATAAAACATTCAATTATTCCATGTAATCTATAAAAAGGCATCTTTTGATTTCTTTTTTCAAATAGCAATAGTGGAGTTGTTGATGAAATATTTAAAAAATAAATGTAATGTTTTATTAAACTATAATTGACTATAAAATGATATTTTTAGTTATATATATATACACATAAACATATATTTTTAAAAAATATAACTATACTGAACTCCACCTTTGTTCTCAATTATTTAAAGGATATAATTATCGAACGAGGATTATAAGCTTTCATGTGAATATTTTATAGAATAAAAATTATGGTAGGATAATTTAGAAGATATTATTACATGATAATCATCAATGATAATTTAGGGAATTATTAAGGGATATTTTAAAAAAATTTCTAAATGATAATTACAATAAATTATGTAGAGATTATTTTTAAAGTATGATTCATAGTACGTTTTTGGTGGTTAATTGTGAGTGTATGTATTGACTGAACCATAAACTAAATATTTTACATGAAAGATAAATATTATCACATGCTATAAATATTATTTCATGTGAAAATAAATATGTAATTTGAAACATATCATGGAGTTATAAAATAACATCACATGTAATAATTAAAAAGATAATCTGAAAATTATATAGGTGATAAAAATATTGTCACATTTGATAATTTATTTTCTATTGAAATAAAATAGTTATTTTTGGTTCTAGGACCCCTTCATGAATATCAAACGATGGTGTTTATAAGCATAAGATAATATGGATGTGAGGATGCGTATTGAACCAAATCGTGGTTTGTCATTACCGCTGACATCGATGACCTTGAGGTTGGTGGTTTTGTTCTAATTATCCAAAATGATTATACTTTTATTTCTTGATTTGTTTCAATTATTGTTTTAATTTCAATTTTCTAAAAACATCTTTTATTTAAATTGATCGAATCCTAATTCCAGTGATTCGAGATATTTGAAATGGATTTGGAATAGAAATTTGGAAAACCCCCAATTCAATTGAATTGAGCGTGTTTTTGAAAATTTGACGATTTCAACTGTTTAATTTGAATTTTTTATTTTATGGAAATTATTTAAATTAAATTTTTGAATTAAATTTTTGAAATAAATTGTCTAATGATGAATTTGTTTTAAATGGATTTCAAACTTCTAAAAAGGTACTCAAATGGGTTGATACAAACCCAGTGGTTTTACCATGTTCAAAGGCTTGTTTTTTTATAATATATGTTTTGTGTTTAAATAGAAAGAAATTGGAAATTTGGAAATAGAATAATGTGATTGATCTTAATTTTAAGCTGTCTTAAAAAATGCCACCCATCGTATAAGAACAAATCAAAGCCTTATGAATTTAGTGGGTTATTTGGATACAATTGACACTATGAAAACAATATAAAACATACTTGGGGGGTCACATCCCATACGGGTTGGTGAGGAGTCTCCATTGGCCAATGTCATAAGGAGGTGTGTATACACATTTTTCTGAATTCGAATAGAGATTGAAATAACCTATAGCTGGTTAATACTATCGTAACTTTTGGGAGAAGACCATATTGCTTGCTTGTTTATTTATATTTGAGATATAAATGTGGGCCAATGTTTATTGGATCTAATTTACATGAATTTTGAATTTATATAAACTGTTTTATATAAGTTTCTTAATTATTCCATTATTTTATAAATATTCGATATCTCGTAATGAAAATTCTATGCTTTGAATATATCTTCCATAATTTGGAAAATGTGTAGCATGTTTTGTTTAAAAATTTATTTGAATTTCCTAACCTATATATCCTTAAAAATTAAAGTCATTACATTTTAAATAATATATTTGTAATATGTTATGGAATCATTTGTTGTATCATATTGGTATTACGGTTACACCATACTTTTTCTTTCAGGTTTTTGTAGACATTTTTTTACAGGTTCAAGAAATGGTAATGGAACTCCAAGAGGTGGATCTAGTTGTCGAGCTTAGGTATTGTTGTGTTATTTCCATAGGGTCCTTGGGTTTTTTTTTCGGTTTTTTTGGTTTGGTTGTAGTGATTTAAGATTTTTTATATCTTGTTGACTTTTGTACATTACTCATAGGGGAGTTCCATTTGTTATGCATACTATCTTGTTTCATTCCATCTGCATTGTTGGTGGAAAAATCCTTTCCACTTGCACGTTTTGTGATGCCAGGTTCTAATTTCCAACACGCGGGGATTGGGAATTCTCTTAAAGCTATGTTAGGGTCGGCTTGGTTAGAATTTTACCAGGGTATCCAGGTTGGTTCATGAAAAAATGGTATTAGAGGGATGTTCAGAATTGCCTTGATGTTAGTATGAATTTATGAAATCTTGTTGGGACATAGGAGGTAGTTGTGATTGACTTCCTGGCCATCTCTCACTGTAATAAGCATTAGGTCACCAGGGGTGTTTAGGAAATGTCATCTTGTGGTTTAGTACCAGTCATTTCCCTATTTTGATTTGTATATATAGAAATCTAAATCATTTTTTCCTTCTATTGAGAATAATTTGTCTATATACAAAGTTAGAGTGTTAATATAATGTCTTCCTATTGAAGGATGTTGTTGTGTAACTAATTGAAATTGATAAGACATGTGAATCGGATCCAGGAGGAGACTGCTGCTAAACATCAACGAGTGAATCATGTTGGGAATCTAAATCTTGTTGAGGCGAGATCATCAAAACCTTCAAAAATGGCATGGCAATCAAATGCTTCATTTACAAAAGGTTTCTCGCCATAGGAATCTGAAATTAAGTATCATCACATAGTGAAATAATCTCTTTAGGATGGTGATATTGGTCAAGAAGACATGATTGTTCCCATTACTATAACATTGCCTTTAGTGACAACTCAATTTGATACTGGTCCATCTCATTTGTTTTTTCTTTTCAAACCATACTGTTAGTATTCATAATCATCCTATGAATATTTTATCTTGGAAAATGGATATTAATACTCCCCTTGGAATGATTAGAGAGCATGGTCTCCTTAGTCCTGCTTTTGTAATCTCTTTATCATATTTCCAACTTGTTTGGAGTTTTCTGGTACTCGTCATCAAATCTCATGACGTCAAATTCAAGATGTATTGGTTCGTTGTCAATAAAGGTGGTTAATTATTATATTAGATGGATCAAATTTAACACACCCAATTTTGTGTCACTTATATTTCAATGATAATGGGACCCGAGTTCAATAAGGGCCATACTATCTTGTTTATAGTTGGGAAAGGTAATATTTGTGTTTTGCTTCTGATTTAGAGCAGTGGTCTTCCTACATTAGTCGTCGAGTTTCCTATCACATTTCCTTCTGATTTTCCTTGTATACCACTAGTAAGTGAGGCTTATTTTTTCATTTAATTGATGCATGGTACTCAAACAGTTTCTTTTCCATATTACCAAATGGTCCGACTGATCTAAAAGAACTAATTTCGCAGTTAGATGATCTTCTTGAAAAATCCTTTATTCACCCAAGGGAGTCACCTTTGGTGGTGTTGGTTCTATCTTCCATTTATTCTAATGCTTCCCTAAAATTTTCTTTTTTCTAGATGATTCATTAGGAACACAATATTTTCAATAAATTCCATAAGAATTAGAGACTCTCTTTATAGTCGGGAGATTGATTCATAGTGGTCATTATCCAAAGTTGGTGTTTTTGTTATCAAAACTGTTATGTTGAACTGTTAGCAATTAGAAAGGCTATAATGGAGGATTTTCAAAATTTCCAATGTTTTTTGCCCCTAGAAAGTACTAAAACGTTCGACAACATGAATAAAAAGTTTTTTTTATCCATGTATTATTAATGGTTTCACCTCGGTTGGGTCATCAATATCTTGGTGGAAATGGAAGCTTGATCTTTATATTGTAGGTTTTTTTGAGGTCATTGATTAGGTGGATAATGTTTCAAAAGATTATGCCCTACCCCCTCAGCTGACTATGATACATAATGGGTTCCATCTATTGTAGTTTTAAAATTTTATCTTACCCACCTCATGTTCTGAGTTGGAATGATCTTGAAGTGGAACCAATTATCTATGTGACTGAACAACTATTCATGGTTGTGCATTCTAAAACCAAGGTACATGATGGGAGTACAATACCTATGGTCTGTATGATATGGTTCCATGGCTCTAATTCATATGAAATGTGAGATAGGGAGGCACTGGTTAGAAAATAGGGGCCTTATCCTTTTGATGTGGAGGCTTTTTTGTACACTTTATGGGAAAAGAAAGTTCTTATGATGTAGAGGTTGTAACATCCCAGTATTATTTCATGTGTTCTTAAACATTCTTGGGTTAAATTATTATTATCATGAATAGGAAAAAGGGTTTATTTGAAAAAAATTGCATTTTTGTTAAACATGTCATGGAATGGTAAAATTCCCAATTAACACTCCATAATATTCAATTAAATATTTTCAGTGTTAAACACTAAGTATGAGTTTCTAAGGCCAACAAAATCATGGTGAATATGAATAAAATTATTAAACAAAATATATTAAGTGAGCCAATTTTATTCAAAAAATTTTAATTACTCTAGAATGATGAGTTGTTTGAAAAATATGAGACAACTATTATGTTTGAAATATGGTGTTTACCCTACGAGGGGTATAAC
Source organism: Viscum album (assembly GCA_963277665.1). Lineage (NCBI taxonomy): Eukaryota > Viridiplantae > Streptophyta > Magnoliopsida > Santalales > Viscaceae > Viscum > Viscum album. The sequence goes on from OY728152.1 coordinate 2,096,472,807, forward strand.
ATTCGAAGGCGCAAGACATTTGGATGTCTCATTAATGATATAGAGTTATTAAATAATATGTAATATTTTATTTATTAACAATAATTAAATATCGTTCAAATGGTGCGTTGTATGGGAAATCTGAGCTCAATGATGGGTTCAGATTGAGGGTTTTAGCCTAGGTGAGGTATAACATTTTTCATCATCAGATGTTTGGACACATCCCTCGAAAAAATAACCCATTTTATTTTAATTAATTAATTGTTTCAATTCTTCATTAAAAAAACCATTAATATCTCTCAATCAATTCATTGTTTGTGAAATTTGAAACCATCATTTTTAACGCATTGACCCATTTAAGAACATGGAATTCAACCATTTTCGATAGTTTAAAAATTAGAAACCTATTAAATGAATGAAATCTTTAACTCCATCAAATTTTTTTGATTGAAATGGTTGATTAATTTAATGATTATAATTTGACCTAAATGTAGACCCATTTTATGGTAATTAAATGGTCGAACAAAAGGGTGTCTCATAATGGGACAATCTGATCATGTTTAAACATCCCCAAAACCCCTTATTATGTGTTTTACGAACCTCCCAAAAAATGATCATCTTCCATGACAGTGAACCATGCGTGAGGGTTTAGAGTGTTTCCCCTATGATAAATATATATGTTTCTGTTTAATTTTGTTTATTTTATTTAATTATTTCATTTATTCAATTAATATAAAAATTCAAAATAATATCAGCATAGTAAAAAGACCAACATGGAATTATCAAGGGATGATTACAACATTTTTTGTGAATATTCTACCCTGAATTATTATTATTATTATTATTATTATTAATCATTTTTTATAAAAAAGGATAATTTACTATAATTTCTCAAAGGTTAATTGGGCATGATTCTATAAAAAATTATGTATAAGAAAATTATCATACGATAAATACATGTATTAATAATTGGTAAATAATAATTTTATCAAATAGAGTGTGTGGAATCCTATAAATGGTAAATATTATAGTACCTTTTGGCAGACCATGTTGCTTGCTTGTTTATTTATATTTGAGATATAAATTTATGTGAATGATTGTTGGAACTACATTACATGCCTGTAAAAGTTATATAAATTGTTTTATATAAATGTTTTACTTAATACATTGGTTTAGAAATATTCAATCTCTCACAAAGTAAAACATGTGCTCTGAATGTATTTTCCATCATTTTGAAATATGTATTGTATGTTTTATTTAAAAATTTATTTGAATTTCCTAACAATTTTATCATAAAAAATTAAAATCATTACACTAGATTAACTATATTTGGAATTTGTTATGAAATTATTGGTGGTATCCTACTAGGATTTGGTTCACACTTTACTTTTTCCTTCAGGATTTTATAGACCTACAATGTTCAAGCAAAGGGAATGATTCTCTCTGAGGTGGATCTAGCTATTGAGGTTTGGTCTTTTTGAGTAATGTCCTTAGGTACATTGGGATTATTTTCATGCGTTATTACTTTGGTTGTAGTTCTTTAGGCTAGTTTATGTTTTCTTGACATATGGTACATTACATCCATTTGAGTTTCATTAGTTATGCATACTATCTCGTTTCTTTTCTTCTGATTTGTTATTGGAAAAATCATTCCCACTTTCATTTTGTGTAATGACAGGTGCTAGTCACCGACCTCTAGGGATCATGAATTCCCTATGTGCAATGTCTTGGACAGCTTAGTTATCGGGTTAGCTGGGTACTCGGGTGAGTTTGTGACATATGAAACATGTTAATGCTTATAACATTATGTACATTTCACTAAAACCAATTTTTATTAAAAGCATATATTTGTTTAGTTATTTGTTACAACTAGATTATAAATAATAATAAAATGTATTTATTAGATATTCACAGATTTATTAAGAGTAATTAATTAATTATTAATTTTTTTCTGTAATTAAATTAATGAATATGAAAATTTTATTATTAATTAATCCATAATATTAATTTTTAATATTTGTAATAACAGTTCACAAAAATATGGAATTCCATATATAATATAAATAATGGTTTAATTTATAAATCACATGTTTTAATTTATAAAATTCTTATAAAATAAGAAATAATGTTTAATAACTTTTTATATAATTTTTAAAATTTATGAATGGTCTTAATAATTAATGTTGAAACTACATTTCCATACTTTATATTAAATTTTATACCCATAAAAATTTATTTGATGATTAATTTTGTCATTGTTTAAATAATATATAAGATATAAATATATTGTTTTGAATATGTTATATATTAACATTATATAAATTGTATAGTTTGTTGAAAATAACTCCTGAAATATTATTTTTAAATTAAAATTAAATACTATGAAAAATATAAAAGAGTTTCTATAGGAATGAATATAAAATACTTTTATGAAAAAATTAACAAATGATTATAATGTAAATATAAAATTTTATATGTTATATAGTTTACTATTATTTATTATATTGTTCAGAAATCATTTTCTCATGTTTAAATATTTTAAATGATCATTTTTTAATACATTTTATTTCCTGAAAAAGTAAAAGTATTATATTAATTATATTATGAATATGTGAATTGTTTTATTTAAACCGATAATCTTCTTCTTATTTAATTTTTATATCATTACATTACAAACATTGAATTTCATCAAAATAATTTGGTCGCATTTACCAAGACGTCGTTTTATTATTTAGGTTATTAAGTATAATTTTTTTGTTTAGAATCATTTTTTTGAATTTGTTTTTATAATTTTTGGGATTAAATTATCACTTGAGTAAAATCTCCCATAGTATAGGGACTTAGGGTCAAATTACCCACTTTCTTGGAGGCTTATACCTTACTATAGATAAGTGACTGGCTTATTTTTTTCACATCGAGCGTACTAATGTTGAAAATATAAATATCAAAAAACTCTAATACATTACCATAAGAGTTTATATAAAATATACATGGGATGATATTTAACATAAATTAGTATTAGTGGATTAAATTTTTAGATGAGTAAAAAATGTGGGTTATGTAAAAGGATACAAATCAATATTGATTCGACATATTGATTTTTTTATCTAATATAATTCAACAATTAATTAATTATTATCATTATCAAATAAAAGAGTAATGTGATATTATTAGATATTTCAAATAAAATAGAAACTTTCATATTCTATCTAAAAAAGCACCTTTCAAAAACTCAATTATGATAGTCAGAAGTTGATTCCAATGTTGGGTCCCTATGATTATCTTGATTAATGTGGTAATGTGATGAGGTGACCATAATAGTAATATTCTTCATATTTTAAATATTCATTAGGTTTAACATAATTGGGAAATAAAATGTATTGGATACTAGAATAACAGAGTTTAGATTATCCATATATTGAATTTTACAGGTGGGTTTTCACTTCAATATCCAGGAATCATATATATCATGACTAATGATTGTAGTCTATGTAACATAATGATTAAATATTTCCAAGTCCAATCCATTTTATTTTAGGATGGGATATGGATATTTCATAGTAATAGTTATCTTGAGTTTAAAAGGGGTCATAACATTAATGAAATCCAAATTATTAAAAGTCTTTATTAATAGGAATAATGCATAGTACTCACATGATAAAAGATTCTATGTTAGAGAATAACATCTCCATTGTCGAACAGGACTATAAAATTAATTCTTAGTATGGATATTCATAATGTATATAAATCATTATATTTGTGATATATTAATGGTTATTATGGAAAGGGTTATTTGATCTATTAAAATAACACTATCAAGAGTAAAAAAAAGTTGATGTTTCAAAATGGCTGAATCTAGTTTCTTATAAAGAATATATTCATTCACATAGGCATGAAAGGGAACTTAATTCAATATAACCTAATAAATTTAAATTTCCTCTTATATAAAACATAATATTCATTATTATAATAACATTTTGAGGATATATATTTCATTTTGGAATGTTCTAGATTAGGAAATCAATTTTCTATTCATAAATGGAAGTCATTGGAAATAATTGATGAGTTTGAGAACTGATTAACTAGAACATTTTGTGGTTGATTATTTAAGAAAATATCATATCTATTGGTTCTTTGGATTTATATAATTTACTAAAGGGAAGAAGGTTAAACTATAATAATGAACTTTCATTGGAGTTTTAAAAAGGTTTCCTAATAATAGTCAGTAATGTTTGCTGAAAACTAAAGGTAAAATCTATAATGATAAATAATTATTTCATTTGATGGAATAATCTAAAATACCTTAAAGTGTTTTCAATTTATTATATAATTTAAATTTTATGGAACATTATTTTTGAAATAAATACATAATTTTTTAAGGGTATGTGATACCAAATGAGTAATTTTTCTAAAATGATGAACTCTAAAATAAAGTGATGAATTTGTATAATATTTTTTTATATTATGAAGATGAAGAAATAGTTTCTAAATCAACAATTTGAATATAATGAAAGATTATATGATTCTAATAATCTAATTCATATAATATTATTATTTATCTTCTATGATAATAAGTTTTTCTCATCCAAAATTATTTATAATGAATAACATGAGAGGTTTTATTGTATAAAACTCATTTATTATCCATTGGATTAGATAAAATGTGTTAAGAAGAATATATGGTTAATGAAAATTTAAAAATGAAAAAATAGACCAAAAACTCCTATGTGGATCCCAAATGATGTTTGTTCTCTTATACAAGACCTATCCCTAACCTAGACATATAACACATGCCTTTTCCCTAAACCAGTCCCGCAACAATTAATTTTTTTTAGGTACTGATCTAGATGCTTGAATAATGTGTGATTACAACTCTATATGCCACCAAAAATGCTGTCTAAAACATTATATGGTAAAAAATTAGTGTTTTAAGATGAATAAATAAATTTTTTTAGTGAATAATAAAATAGTTATCATGTTATTAATTAATCTTTATCGAACCACATATACATCATTTTCTCTTAGACCACTGTATCTCAATGACTACATCAGACCATTTTAGAGTATGAACAATCCAAAATATATTTCATGTGTTTCAATGTCCATGTATCAATTATTTTTTTAAAAGAATAATGACCATGATACTATTCATTAATTCAGAAAACTAAATGACAAGGTTACAATTCTTTATTTAAAAAATGAATGAAAATGTTAACATTTTATCAATTAACACAATTGAATGGCTATGTTACAATTCATTTCTCTTTAGATTAATGTTCATGTTAACAATCACCATTAACTAATCAAAAATATTATAATAAGACAACATTACATTTATCTAAATAAAAAAATAAATAAATAAATAAATAATAATTTCTCAATATCTTTATTCAAATATAAATTAACAACTTATTTCTTACAACACACTATTCCTACATCTCAAAATTATTTCACCAATTTATTATATTATTCATATAATCATATGACACAATCAATTTAGATAGATAATTACCCTAAAATACCAAAATTTCTTAATTATTAAGTGTATTATGTAAACAAATTAAATAATTTTATTTGTAATTTCAATTTCTAAACAAATCTAGAAATTCTAAAATTTTCATGAACGATATGAAAATCACAGATATATGATTTGAACATTGTAATACCTATCATTAATTTAATATCCAACAAATATTCCAATGTCCAATTACCATGAGGAATGACATGAATAGTTTTTAATAGGTTCATATATCATGGTTGACCAATATCAATCCCATAATCAGAATTGTACAGGATGTTACTACATAAAGTTGGATGAGAATGAAGTGAAAGATAGATCTACAAACATGAAGACCTAATAAGTATTAATCACATAAACATGACATGGATAATTTGTTTTGGAACTCAGAATTATTTTTGAGAGTTATCCTAGGATGACAAGAAGAAATATATAATGGGTTCTTTTAAAAATCAATAGCATAAACACTTTATAACTGCATGGCTATCATTTACATGGAATGTAATTTTTTACATGTAGTGTATTTTTTTAAAGTTTTTTACTCTAAAATAACTCACATTAGTTTAATTTTATTAAAAACCACATACAATTACATGATTTCTAACACAATTGCATGAAATATATATGTTCTATAATTGAATATCTACCCAATTTTCTATTAATGATACTCAAATCCCAACGAACCCATTCTGAACACATAAACCATTTAATTTTGGACACCATTAATTAAAACATATATATATATATCCAATAATTAAGTTAATTTATCTAAAAAAACTATCTCCATTTTTTAACAATACCATTGAAATATGGTTTAAATGAATAGAATATAGAGAGAATAATTAACTAAAAAAGACTGGATCTTACAATCTTTCACATCTTATAATATCTCTTCTTCAAGGTTCACTTCCCAAAATATCTGAAATTTGATGTAAAAAATATTTACCCACTAGGCCCACATATCTTATTCTCATTCCAATGTTTCCTCCTATATAGGGCCATGCTTCCAAAAAACACTAACTATCAACCTATTCATTCCCCGCAATACATTACCATTATGGTCCAATACATGTAGCATATCCTCCACAAATGAATAATATACATAATGATAAAAATAAACCTTAGATCACATAATATGGGACAATATGATGTTGTCGTAGTTGTGATAGATGAAAAAAATCTTGAATATAACTATATATCTATGGAAGAGTAAATTGGTATGCCACTAGCCCAATTAACATCACTACCTTGAATGGTCCAATGAAACTGGGAAACAACATGCCCTGACACTATATCATGTAGTGACAGAACCTAGGAAACAACCAAAGGATTAAACAATTACCCTTTCCAAATACTAGGGGTTATCTCCATCTGTTAGGTTATTACTTATAACTAATATGAATCATATCCATAATTTTATGAATTATTTGAAATTTATCTGGCGTATCATATAAAAGACTATATCCTAATAACTCGGATACTCCATCCTCTATCTAGAATAAAGATTATATTATTAGAATACCACTAAGAGCCTTACACGGTTCCATATATGTAGTTTCATGATAACTTTTGTTATATTAAAACTCAACTAAAGACAAATACTTACCCCAATATCCTCTTATGTCAATCACCTGTTCTTTCCTCATATCCATAAATAAATATATAGTACACTCTGACTACCCACCTTTCCTTAGGTTCAAAATCAATATTCAATAATACCTATATACAAAGTATTTTATATTATCCCTTCTATAATCACGAATTGAAATGTGAGTCATGATATAAAACTATTGTATATCACATCCTAAGAAGATGGATTGTCCCTTGTACATAAATGTATCCTAGCTTATCTATGATAAAAATAAATTGTATATGCAAGAAATGCGCTGATTTTTTATTCAATCCAATACATCCCAGATTGATTAATTTTTTCTTCATATCATCGGGAGACCACCAAAATATCCATTTCACATCATTCCACATCCATTTTGGAATGTGAAATGGCAACAACAAACATATAGTAAATTAATTTTTTTCCATTACCAACTTATAGGTGTAGAATTGTGCCATTATCCCGGATATATTATTTTCCATAACCATCCTCCAAAACCAACCTCACAGGTCATGATAAATTTATTTCACACCTATATGTACCTCCCACATAATGGCATGAAACTCTACGATGATCTCCTCCCATATTGATGTTGGAAAAACAACCCAATTTCAGACATGAATGATTTCAATATCATGTATTATTCAATATGAATTTGACTCAATATCTTAAATGATTTCCCTCATTGATTCAAATTATGGAACCTCATAATACCTATCTCAATTCTATATCAAAATCAGTTGAATCCACTGAAACCGACCCTAGAGTCAGCATTTCATTATCCTATTGAATAACAACATGTATCTCATCATGTATAGTCATCATCTTCTACTCCACACATGACACATGGACAATATGAGTATGTCTTTTCCTGATAAAATCATCATCAATAGTATTTCCATTTCCATGAATGTATTCAAACTAATTATAAAAATACTATATATATTCAAACCATCTCCACTTCTAGATATTTAAATCTCTCAAGGAAAATATGTTCCCTAAGATTTTATGGTAAATATACAATCTAATTGTTTGGACCAACATATTTTTTCTCTTGCACATTAATCAATTAAAAAATGCTCTTAGATTGATACCTTGAATAAGTTAGTTTCATTTATGTGGCCTTAATGGTCGAGTAAAATATTCCACAATTTGATCTTCTTTCATCAACCAAAATCTAAGTCTGATTCTAGAATCATCACAATCCACTGTATATTTATCCCCTCAATTGGGTAGGATCAATATCCGTGATGATGTTAAGTTCTTGTTAAACTACTGGAAGGAATTATCACAACTACAAGTCCATTAAAACATTATGACCATCGTGGTTTGGCTTGAATAAAGTGCTTCCCAATGTGAAAAGTCCTAGATGAATCTAGGATAATATCCAGCTAACCCCATAATTCAATGAATATCAAACACATACCTGGGATAATTCAAATATTCCACTACTTGAAACTTACCAAGGTCCACTAGCACACATTCCTCTAAGATGATGTGTCCCATTAAGATTACCTTATTGATCAAAAATTGAAACTTATATAGCATATAATATAGTCATTGATCTATTAATGTACTCATAAAAATGTCAATATGTTGGTCATGATCATAATGAGTCTTAGAGTACACCCTGATGACTTCCACAAACCCCACCACAAAATAATATTTATATATATGGATGAGTATTTTCATCAAGTCCATAATCATTTTGTGTGCGTCCATCAACCCAAAATATATTACAAATAATTCATATATTCCAATCCTCTTTCTGAAAGCAGCCGTTGGTATATCAGATGTCTGAACTCTCAGCTGATGAAACCCTGATCTAAAGTGAATTTTTAAGAACACACAAGATCCTCTCAACTAACCAAATACATATTTGATTAATGGAAGTGGATATTAATTCTTCATAATCACCCATATCATCATATGGTAAGAAATTATAATTCAAAAACTCCCATTATCCATCATTGTAAAAAACAATGCTTCTCTCCAAGGCTACATACTCTGATAGATAAATTTCATTTCCTATGAGTCCACTTGCTTCATGTAAAGCTCTTGAAGCTCAATTAGTTCCATTTATTAAGGTGTAATATATTCTAGATCTATCAGGGACATGATCTCAATAGTTTATTCCACAACTCTATCATGTGGAATTCCTGAGAGGTCTTCAGGAAAGACATCCTGAAACTATTCCACTTTTGTTGGAAAGGTATCATTTTTTATTCCTCCATCATTCAAAAATAACCTACAAACCTATACTATGTGCTCTAAAATTTTTTGCGTAATTTTCCTTTCTCATCCTGCATCGATATCCAACCCTCCATAGTGATTTCAACAGTCACCCTTTAGAGATGTAAAGGTAAATGTACTTTGGTAAAAATCTATATGGGATTGGTATTCAACTAAAAAATTCATACCAATTATTAAGTAAAATCCCTACACATGAAGAATATAGATATCCCACTAAAAAATATATTCCCCAACCTATGAGGAACATACCATTCACAAAAATATGTCTCTTGATGGTAATCATAACAGTGTATCAATAGTCATTACCTCAATAAGAAAATCCACTCCTAGACTCAAAAAATTAACATATTTTCATAAATAATAAAACGTGTTGATCTATTATCAAATTATTCTCTATATAATGTAGAATATTATATAATAGTATCACTCACTATTGAAGGTCCAAGATAACTATCCACACGTGTAGTCTGCACTGGATGTATTTGTTTCACCCCTCTCGTATGTGATGTTGTATGCCACCCCTAAGTCTCACCACATTGCTAATATAGGTTCCCATTCCCTAAAGAACCTAATACAAAAACTATACTACCTAGACTAGTAGAACTATAGCAGACATCCAAATATGGTGTAGAAGTTAACATTCCCACCCGCCGATAGTATCATGTTGCACCCTTACTAATCATCTATTTCTTGAATCCAACAGAACATCTATATATGTCCCCTCATTCTACAATACCATAAATATACTAGTTTATATTTATAATCACTATGATAATTACCTGACCCAGCAAACTGATAACATATCACTATTGTTTGTTTCTATGAAACTGACCCTCATGTCTGTGTTCACTGACTTCCATATCTCTTGATATAATTGTCATTGTGGTGCTTCCTGCTCTGAGATGTCGAACCTCCAGGTCATCCAGTACCAATTTTCTATCCAGTGCAGGAAGAATCCTTCAGGTTCCCCTCAACATTGAGATCTAGATCCACCACCTCGAAAATCTTCTTTAATCAAAAAAGGTTAACATGATACTTCATATCAAACATAAATCCATCCTATAAGTATCTCAATATATATCTCACATATCCAATTAATTCTAGGACAAAGAACATCATGTTTGTAAATTATCCATCAAAATCAATCGTAGAATTGATCTCTTAATTCAACTGCATGAACCCAGCTATATACACCTTCATCAGCATATCTAGATTAATGTTATCAAATAAACTCTCTAATATTTCCTTCCATATCATGTCATTTTCCTGTGCAGTCCATGTATGAATTTCCATTTATCACTTCACTAGTTCTTATAGCATATACGTGTCTGACTTGGCACTCTTATTATCTTGATTCTCTAAATTTCCACGTATCATATCAATATACTCAACCCAAAAATCAATTCATTCAGGTCCATACTCTCCAATGAATATTGGAGGGTGTTATAAGTAGATCTCTCTCATCAATACAAACATGACTTTCACAACCCACCTAGGATATCTTCCCATGAATTTCACGAAGCTGTAAATTTTCTCTTGGAACTTCTCCCCTTTTCAATCACATATCACTGACAATTCCTCAGGTTCTACTACTGGATTGGAATCACCATTTATCTTCCCATTTAATCCCCTCAACAAGATTCATAATAGTTTCATTACCCTATAATTAAAAACAATCTACTTAGGGACCATAACCCATGGTTCAGAAGATCAAAACCTTCCTCTGATACCACATTTTAATGTCCCGACCTGGGTCCCATAGACTGGTTTCCCAATCTATATGGGAACACAACTTCAAGCGTGCCTCTAGTATGTTACAGGGTTCACACTAGCATTGAGGGCCTGATACGTCATTCATTGGGAGACTATATTATCATTGATCAGAGTATTATCCAAAGATAAATAATAAACAATAAAAGAAAAAATATATATGACAATAAATATACCAATATCTCATGGTAATAAAAGGAGGATATAAAATATCCAACTAAATTTGATACAAGCCATACTAGTGTATGTGTCAAGGGTCTAAAATTAAAATTGAATATATAGATGTCGATAACTCTTAAGAATCTCTCAAACCACATCTGATTCCATCATCCATGTACTATCCCTAAAATATATAGTAACCATTGGAACTTTTCCCATAACCTTTATTATAATAATAAATCCTATTAGGGTACCTATTAGACATTCCAAATAGGGTGTGAGTACAACTCATTAATCCACCTACAACGATGATTATGACAATTTCCAATCATAAATTTGATTAGTATGTTAGATATATAATTAATTACAATGAATAATTAATAATTTCTTACATTAGTAATTATTACTTTCTTAACGACATTAATCATGGGTTATTGCGGACACAAGTATCTCAATAACTGCTTTGGCTTATGCCAGAGTATGAATAATCCACAAGGGATTCTGTGCAACTGAATATCCCAGTTACTATTTTTCTTTTAACAAATGATTATCTATGTTACTATTCATTTATTCAAAATAATAAAACGTCCATGTCACAATAATTTATTTCAGAAATGAATGACTATTTTACCATTCATTAATTCAATCATTTGAAGAACCCTGATAAGATTCCTTATTTCAAAAATGAATTACCTTGTTACCATTTATTAATTCACACAATTGAATGACCATGTTACCATTCTTCAATCCTTTTCCGAATTTCTATGTCAATATTAATTAGTTATAAATCAAATATCTCATAATAACATAATATTATATAAATCAAGCAAACTCATTAATTAATATAACAAATAATTAATCCTGTCAAAATAGTAGAATTCAATAAATAAACTACTAATTATATATTCAAACACATAATTACAACATCTCAAATTTAATATACCAATTAATTAAATGTACCATAATATAAATATATCTTAATCAATTTCCATATTAAATAATCTCCAAACCCCCAAATTTCATAATCCTATAGTTAATTAATTGTCCTAATTAAATTATTTCAATGGTGAATTCAATTTTCCTAAAAATCTAGAAATTCTACAATTTTTATGCATCAAATCAAAATCTTGAATATGGGATTTGAAAATATGACAACAAAAATTTAACTTGAGATCCAACACTATTCCAATAATCCAATGCCTATGACGATATACGAAGATGGTTTCCCTTATTTTTCTAGATCATAGATGACCTATACGAAAACCAAATAATCATGTTGACTAAGGATATTTACCAAAACATATAGGATTAAAAGGAAGAGAAAGAATGAAATCCAATCACAATGTCTTTCTTGGGATTTATAGCATAAACATGACCTCTGAATGGATATTTGGCACTCTAAAATATTTTATAGTTATTCCATATATCGATTTGAAATAAGATATAATGGGATACATTCAAAATCATTCACAAAACCACTTTAAAGTTGGATGATAGTCATTTATATGGTGTGTAATTTAGTTACATTTTTTGAAATTATTTTTAATGGTTTTCACCAAAAAACACGAATCACGTAAAAATTATTTTATTAACACCCAAAAACAATTACATGACCCTATAATACAATTGGACAACATGCAGATTTTGTACATTGGTGTTTTTTATATTTTCACATTTAATCCCCTAAACTCACCAAATTCCCATTATTAACACCTAACACAATTATTCTCGGAATCCAATAATTCAAAAAAGTGCACATCCCCAAAATCTAGGTTTATTTTCTAACATATGGTCTTAATCACTAAACAAGACTGGTCAATTATGGCTCAAATGAAATGATCATAAAATGAAAAATTACTTGAAATATATAAGATATTACAGGTTTAAATAGGTAATTAAATATATTTTAACTAATTTAATATTTTTAATATCTTATTTTATTTTTTATAGTATCTTATCACGTATTTGTTATGATAATTTCATTACATTCATTTTTGGGGAGTTAATATCTTTATTTTCCCATTCGTGTTTTCAATGAAATTTTTAGTTAAGAGAATATTATATAGCTTGATCACCTATAGAATTATAATAAAGAAATAATTATCATCTTTTAAAATTTATCAAACATTTAAGATAAATAAATAATTATGGTTTGATAACTGATGTATATTATAGTCATGGAGATGGTTGGTTGTACATATAGAAGACTAATGTTTCCATTTTCTAAAAATCATTATGAAAATGATCAACATAATATTTTATCATTCAATAAGAATAATACATTCATAATTAACACATTATTTCTCTAAATATAACTAATTATATCATCCACATGGTGTGGGGATGAAAAGAGTTTCACAAGGCTTTGTGAAGGTGGTAGTCCACACATACACAAACACTATTATCATATTTTTGTGACTGATAATATAAGAAATAAAATGATATATTATCATTAAATATTTACAAATATTTCCTTTATATAATAATTATTCCATTTATGTCACATTTATTTATAAATATTATCCTTATTAACTTATATGTAATCAGTTATCGATAAAATTAATCACATCACTTCAAAAGGTGGTAGATCGTTATAAAAATGTGTGATGATATTATATCCCCTATATAAAAGAATTATATAATTTATATATTATATAATGAAAAAATAAGTTTAAATATTTTATATTAATCATATATATTTTATATACATAATTATTCACAAATATGATAGGTGTTAATTGAAAAATAATTTCATCGATTTGTGAAAAGGTAGTCCAGAATGCACATGAATGATGAATTAAAAACTAATTTTATGGAATTTTTTATGGTTGTAGATTATTTACTTACATTAATTTATATATTTATTTATTATATAATGATTATTTTATAACAAAATTATTTATCATTAATTGATGGTGGTGGGCGGAAATAACATAAAACAGATCAAGTAAGCAAATTACATCTTCTTCAAGAATCCTCATTGTCTTGTACCAAAATCCTTACAAGGATGGATTTTTTTTTATTAAAATAATACATATAGGATGTTATAATAGAATTTTGAATATTATTTTGGAGGTATTTTCCTTGATAAAACGTTTTTATGGATTGAAGAAGATATATGGGTGGGTTTCCTTTTATGAGTTCGTTGAGTTGAACAATTGTTATATTTGAATGAAAAAAAGGTTCACATAGGTTTTCCACATTCTAAAAGGGACCTAAAATTGATTATTCTCAAGCCTTATACCAGATAATTTCATCATTCTTTAATAAAATTGTTTTTATAAAAAGAAATTAAGTAATTTACACCCATTTATTTTTAGTTTAACACGCAGTAAATATATTTGTTTCTCAAATTTTTTAAATATTTTTTACATTTTTTCAATTTAATATGGTAAAAAAAGAATTTGACCTTATTAGATTATATAAATTATTATTCTTGAAAATCATTAATATATATTACCAAATTAAATTCTCATTATTGTCAAAGTATAATTTCAAATTATTGTCATATAAGCAATGAGAATGGTTGTTATCATAGAGAATACTTTAAATGTTGATAAGGTTGTTATATGAATTTTCGACATAAAAATTATTTGAATAACCATAATTGGATTAATTTATATATAATTGAAATTATTTTAAATAAATAAATTTAAAATTCAATTTATATTTTTATATAATTCAAAATAAAATAATTTTTTAAATTAAAAATTTGTTTTCTAACTATTCATTGAAAAATTAAACATTTTAGATTAATCCTATTAATTAACCCAAATATAATTTTTTACATTATTAATTAAAAAATGAAATGAAGTTTATTGAATACATTTTTTATAAATGGATAAAATTTATTTTAAATTATTTCATGAAATAATGACATAACCATCCTTTAGAAAAAATAATGGTTTTCAGAAGAAATTTTGTTATCTTATAAATGATTATATTTAATTTTTAATAAATAGATAATAGTAATTTGAAAAAATTGAACTAATCATACCATATAACTAAAGAAAATTAATTTCTAATTTTATATTATATTATAGTTCTTTTTGAATCAGGGTTACTTGCTTTTCCACTATCAAGGATATTAAATTTAATGAAATATATTGGACGGTTTGTTTGAGATTGGATTTATATGTTAAATATTCTACGAAAATAATTGACATCATTTGAAATCTATGTTTCATATGATAAGATTTTATGTTATATATTTTATTTGTAACACTTATATTATTGGTATATGTGATGGTTCAAGTACCTTCCATTATTTGTCTTCCACATTTCCTACAACCCATGAATGTGGAATGTTGTTGACGACACACATACAATAAAAATAACATCTAATTTTTGGGGTGGATTCAATGAATTAGTGGGAAACTAATGAATTTTTTTTTCATATACACCTAAATGGAATGGAATTATATTATATTATTGTTTTTTATAGCACATACATGATATAATCTATCGATTTTTTGAAGTTTCATAAGGAATATTGGATGGAACATTAAGGTATATTAGAATTTTTTAATGGTTGGAAGCACATTGGAGAAACGGTATCACTCTTTGAAATATGAAACTTTATTGAAGAGCCTATTTTTTGTCCCATAATTAATGAATAAATTTTTGATGAATTATTGTCTTTTTTCTTAGTAGTCCATTCAACTTTCCACTAATATTATGTATCATGATATGAAACTGTTTTTTCGGTGAATATGTATGAAGTGTGATATAGCTAATTCACTGTATTATTTATATTCATACTACAAAACTGTGGTTGAGAACCAAAATAAATGTTTTTTATTAATCCTCTCCTTGTGATAGTGTGGATGTGGTTGAAGTTGTTCATGGATTTCATTGTTTCTATATAGAAAATTCATCAAATAAAGAATTCTATTTTGGTGTTGAACAATTTTTTTACAACCTCTTCCCATTTAATACTTATTTGGGAAACCACCAAGGTTGATTATTTCTAAAAGATATAATATGATTAATTTCTGAGTTTCATGGGGTTCTATTCTCCATTAAATTGAATGGGACCCCATGTTTTCCTCTATTTTTGAAAATCCCTCTAGCAGATGTTGGGATATAATATGAAGTTATTTTTGTTATAATAACCTCAAGTTAATTTAATGATTGGGGATTATATTGAGATTTTGGTGGGTATTATTTGTCACTACATTATCAAAATTTTAGGTTCTTGGGATAACCATTTTTTAAATGATGATCATTCATATAATAGTAGTTACAATTCATATATTAAAATAATCTATTGGAGTCTATTTGTGTATTCCCTTATAATTAAACTTTATTTTCAACAGTGAGTAAAGCCTATCTTTTAGAAAAACCCTAGTTTAAGAGATATCAATGAAAATATAAGATAATTAAACAACATTTGTTTATAGATAAATGTTGATATAAATTATAATTTTTTTTAGTTTTTTATATTGGAATTTATTTTTAGTGATCAGATATTCATTAAACACATTCCACTTTTGGGTTACAATCATCATAAAAAAGGGTCATTGGTTTTAAGATCCATGGGATCATTTGAACCCATTGAAATGGATATAATGATTGATTATTTGTATTATTTTCCAATAATATGGGTTATATAAAAATTTTAATCCATCTATATTTGATGAAGATGTATCTCTCACCCCTTTATAATGTTAACAATTAGAGACAGCATGATCTAAATCCTATTTCTTTCAGTGACTGAGTTACTAGATCTAATTATTTACTTGAAATTTTGATATCTACATTGGATATAAATAATTATATTTATATGGTTATTGGAATAATTGATCATATTCTTAGGATATCTGAGAGATGATGTTTGTGATGATAGATATTTGACCTTATCCCTTTATAGAACATCCATCTTCAACATAACTAAATGGAGGGAAGAATGAAATATGGTTGTTTGTTTAAAAACATATGTATTGATATAATATGAAATATTCATATTTAATAATATTTAGGAATTAGATATAATTTTAAATTAAAACGGTTTATTTTGCAATAGCATTCTAGACATGAACTAATGAGTTTATTTAAACACATGTAATTATAACCTATGATTTATATTTTTGTGAGTAAAATAGAATAAATATATTAATTTTAAATTCAATAATATCTTTCATTCATCAGTGATATTTGATAGCCATATGATAAGAATAAATCTAGCTTTATACTTAAAAATTGTATTTTTCTAAAATGTATGTTTACCTCTTTTTAATGGAGCACTTGTTATAAATATAAATTTTGAAACCCTTATAAATTCTAATTGAAAAAATAAATATAGTTTTTGAAGGATTAAAATAAAAATTCAATTTTGGCAATTTTTGGGTTTTTTTTTGAATTTTCAAATTTTGTTTATTTGTGAAAAAACAATAAATTTTAATTGAATAATTTATTTTCATATAATTTATTTATGTAGTTAAATTCCATTTCATATTAGTTTAAAAGTATAAATTATTATATTATATATTAGAAAATATAATTTAGGTAATTTTAAAGAATTTTAAATTCAAATTAGACTTGAAAACATTCCAAACTTTTGAAAAAAAATTCAATAAAAATGTGTTTTTCATCCCATCATTGGGAATATTTTTGTATTAATTTTTAAAAATATTTTTAAATGACTTTTTAAATCATAATTGTATATTTGGAATAATAATATCATAATTTAACAAATAGTTAAATTTTATTTTATTCTGGCCTGAATTGTAACTTTTGAATTTATCAACCATTTTAATGTGTAAATAATTTAAAAATCGAGTAATTAAAGGAAAAAATATAATATAAGGATTATAAATTGACAGTGACATTTATAATATTGTATTTTTATAAAGGATATAGAAGTCAAAATCATATAATTAATAAATAAAATATTTTTAATATTGGTTTATCGAGATTATATTTTTGAATATAAGTATTAATTTATGATATGAAATATACATATTTTTAATGTTAATTTATTTATAACGTTTATGGGAAAATTGAGTTAAATTCTCACATGATGTTGATGAATTAATTATTTATTAATAGAAATATACAACAAATGACATCAATAATATTTTAAAAAATTATAATTTCATAATTAATATCCTTATATAATTTTATAAATAGATTTTAAATATTTGGTATTTTTAAAAATAATTTTTTGAGGTTAATTTCAATTATTGAAAATTTTATTTGAAAAAGTAACGAAAACCATCAAAGTTGACATTAATGAAATATTAAAGTAAATAATATTTTTTAAAATAATTTATATTTAAAAAAAATTAAATTAATACAAATTATCATTATTTGGTTAAAAATTTCAAACATTATACATTTATTTTTATTTATTCGATTTTGCAGGATCATTATTGACCCTTAGAGTGTAAAAATTTATAATTTCTAATTACGAATGAAAAGGGTTATATAAAGGTTAAAACCAATATTAAGGAATAAAAAATAGTTAAAATATATATAATTTATATTTTATTAATTTATTTTGACCAATATTAATTATATCATGTAAATAATTTTTTTGGATGTATTTATAATAGGATATATATTAATATGAATATAATATATTTGAGAAATTCCAAAAGTATTCCTCCCATCTCGAATAAAATGAAACCCTTCTTACAATGTCATTAATCATATTGGAATTAATAGACTCCATAAACCATCTTTCTAGAATACCTCATCGCATTGTATTGGAATTATTATAGATAAAACAAAACACTTTTTAGTCTTAAGGTGTTAATAATAAAATATTTTTTGAAAAAGTGCTAACATTTATAATTAATCGTTTATTTTTGTTACACCCACATCTATTACACCATCATAAAGCATGCTAATCTAATAAATAATTTATCATAAATATAATTAAAAGTTATTATTTTACTGTAATGACCCATACACCTCATCAATTCCATCATATCAGAAATAAATTAATCGTTCATCTATATGACAGACTATGGTCTCATGAACCAATGCAATTCGTTTCCCAAAGCTATCTCTCAAGAAATGTTATGATTATGGAATATAGTATTATATATTATTTTTTTGAATTGGTTATAATCCTTAAAAGATAACTTATAATTTAAATTCATGACTTTCCATCCACTAAAAAATGATAATATCATTCATGTGTATTTGTGATTTATCACCACCACGAAACGATGTGAATCATTTTTAATCACCACAATACATGAATGACACGTATATGTATATTTAGTGAATTTATATTATATATATATTTATTATTATTATTTAATGGTAATTTTATACTTACCTTCTTTATGTAATGATCCTTGAAAAATGGAAACATTTCCCATGTGTACGTACAGCCTACTGTCTCCACGATTGTAAGGAAGTTAATTTTTCTTGTCCATATGTAATGGATGGATTTAAAAGTATAATTAGAATATAAAAATGATAATTACATTGAAATTAATATTCTAGAAATGATGTACTTATTACTACATTGTCTAGATACATCATATCAGTGTCATTTTGGA
This sequence comes from Viscum album, assembly GCA_963277665.1. NCBI lineage: Eukaryota > Viridiplantae > Streptophyta > Magnoliopsida > Santalales > Viscaceae > Viscum > Viscum album. The sequence goes on from OY728152.1 coordinate 2,096,492,614, forward strand.
CTCATGTACCCAATATCAGAAACACCTGATATGAAGATAAATAATTACATAATTGGTATAGTTTAGTAATTAGTAATCTAAAAGGAATAAAAAAAATTCATAAATCAAATAATTAATTAACAAATGATTATTATTTTTGATGATTAAGGGCATATCTGATGAATCAGACTCCAAAAATGATATTTCATTTCGATTTCCATTCATTGATGAAATTATTAATAATATGTGCATTTTTTATTTTATAATAGCAATAAAAAATATATTTGATATTATATATAAATAATTTATCTATTCTCAAATTATTTGGTTTGTTTAGGTCATTATTTAATGGCGTTTAAGATTTATGAGTTTCTGGAGAGATAATTATATTTTCATTGACAAATAATAATATTTTATTATCTTCCATAAAACTACACTTAATTTCAATTTACATGTTTTAAAATGAAATTTGATGTGTTTATATGGACATAAAAGATTTATAAATCTTATTTTCTCTTTATTTTATCTAATTTCAATGTTTTTCATAAGTAATCAATTTTCATGTTTTAAACAGAATGTTTGGACAAATGACAAATAAAATGCAATATTTTTAATATACGATAACTACAGAATTTCATGTCTTTATAAATATTATTTTATTTATAGTTTTCATTTATTTATTTAATATCTTATTAAATTATATAACCTATTTCCCAATGTACTAAGTAATAAATATATTATCTATAGAATTATATTGGAAGGTGGTCATATGGTTATTCCAATCTGTAAGTGTTCTGTAAGAGATTTTTAAGGGTTCGATGTGGATATTTCACAAGGTACCTACATTAATATTTTGATAATCCTAATTTTTTAAAGGAAATGTGATAAAAATGAAAAAAAATAAACGATCCTTTTAAAGTAATTATATATCTATCTTGTTGTAAAATGTTATGTTTTCCAGAAACTTTTTTTCATGGGTTATCACGTTTTTACTGAATGATGTTTTAAATTATTGTTGTTTAACAAATTGATACTTTTTTCCCATAACATGTTTTTGAATATTGTTTTATAGTGTTTATATATGGGTATAAAAACTAATATGTCAGGTTGAATATCGTGAATATTTTTTTGAAAATAAAAAATTATATATTTTATATTTATATAATATTGAAAAAATGGATTATAATAAGATGTATCATCATTGTATTTTATTTATTTTATTTTTTAATAATGGAATAATTACCAAATAATATAAACTAAAATGATCCTTGATGTGAAATAATTAAATTTTTTGACTAAAATTTTTGATTATTTTGTTGTTTATGGTTGAGTAATTATAGTTGGGTTTAGAGGACTGTTTAAAATTGTTTATAGGTTAGGGTAATAGTAATAACTTTACCTTGAATTATGTTTCCATCTATTAAAGTTAAAATGTTATTGAATTTTATGACTAGAATGTTTCTTAATCTAAAATATGTCTATTTATAATGTTTTTTCACAGAGAAATAAAGGGATGTTGTTGTTACAAGAAATTGAGGGTCATTGGAGGTGATTAATGCTAATATAAGTATGGCCATTCAAAACTTATTACGAGGAAGTTTCATTTTAATGGTGGCAGGTGCAGCAACACTTGTCATGCATTCAAAGGTAAAAGATCCATCTTCCAATCACCACTATAGGTTGATAAGCATGTGTAATTTTCCTTAATTTTTTTTATCATGCATTATCAACTCGCGATTGTCCCTATATGTTTCTGGGTGGATATACCATGACTATTATGGTTTTGTTAAAGGAAAATCAATTCAAGGAGTGGTTGGCTTGGCCTAAGAGATGATGAGGGATATTAACTTCAAAACACATAAATCCAATATGGCTCTCAATTTGGATATGAATAAAGATTATAATTGAATGGAATGTGGGTTTTATCTAAAAGGTTCTCAATGGTATGGGTCTATATACTGGTGAAATTGATATTATTTTTAGATTATTTAGCTATTTCTGGATGGCAGTTTCATTCAGGGGAAGAACATATGGTTTTTTCAAAACATCTCGTGGGATCATTCAAGGGGACCCCATATCCCAGACCATATTTCCCCTCATGTAAGACCCACTATGTCATCTTATTAATAAGAAAATATCCATGGGATACTTCCTACTATACCATAGGAAAATTAATTCCCATTGATATCTTTTCTAATGGTCACAGATGACACAATTATTTTTATGAATGAAATCTGAAGATCAACTGGTATACTATCCAATATCCTAGATGAATTCTATTTATGGAGTGGGTAGTTGATCGTCAGATCTAAGAGAAATATATAAATTTTAAATAATTGTGGTGGTAGACAGAATTTTTCCATATGCAGCAGTTTGGATATGAGTAGGGGAATACTCTCAATGGTTTACCATGGATATCCTATTACTCCTAGAAAAATCTAGATCTATGACATTGATATTATTTTAAATATGATTTTCAGTGGTGTTCACAACATGAAGAACTAATTCTTATCATTTGGATGTTGGATAACTTTAATCAAAAGTAATTTATCAGAAATCTTTGTCCTTTCATTCCCATCATGAAAGGTGCCTATAAGAGTTATCTATTATATTAATAAAACTCTAACGGACATAATTTGGGATAAAAAACTCTGGGGATGGGTCATTGGACCTCATGGGATAGACTTTAGAAACCTGTTCATGAGGGCATAATAATTGTGTGATGTATCGAAGATATTATTCACTGCATGTATGAAAGTTTGGAAAGGGATGTTTTTGAGGAACATACTCATTGCCATAAAATTATTTCCTATAATTTTGATAGGTTTTATTGTAATATTATAACACATGGCTCTCCCTTATGTTCCCTAATCCATGACTTGATACCAAATATCAGGCATCATTCTAGATGAATTATAGGAAAATGGGATATCTCTTTCTGGAATAAAAATTGTTCATGATAAACCATCAGTTTCCAAGGATGGAATGTCTCTAAGATTTATTTTATCAAGGATAGTATGTATCAATGATTTTTTAATAATGCTTTGGATAAGAACCATCAGGAGGTTTTTTTATCTCATTGACTAATATTCGGACCCTGATAAATGTGTATTCACTACATCCAGTTCTAGAAATTTTTCTACAATGGAATTTCGGTGAATTTCATATCCTTATGTATAGTAGGAATCTAGGAATAAAATGATATGGAGTACAATAATTCCATCCATGTCAAAATTCCTCTTATATAAGATATGAAATCAGGTTGTACCAACTAATGAAAATGTGAAGAAGATGGGTATCATGCTTGTATATAGATGGCATGGTTGCTGGGTTTATAAGGAGGAGAGTTCAAATCGAGTGTTATTTAAGGGTGAATAGGCTATAGGGGATTATATATTATTTAGTTATTTCACTATTCTCTTATCAATGGAACTATATGCTGTATCTTTTATTGAAAAATAGTTTTGTGGTTTAATTTTCATAGTCTCTGAAATAGTGGTGAGATCAGTGATTTTACATTCTAGTTGTTGGTGTATCTGGAAGACCAGAAATAAGGCTAGATTTGAAGGGATTTCTTCCACTTTGAGATCTGTTATCATGATAACTAAAAATCTATTAATTGATATCATTAGAGATATAAAAAATTGTTGTAATTCTCCCTCATCGTGAACCATGCGTGTTAATACAGTTGGTGCACAGTAGTGGCATCCTAGGATGGGAGGTATATGGGTACACTGGTGTCCATGTATTATGAGTTTCAAACTTATCATTGATTGTTCATGTCTTTCGGGTATCATGCGTGGTGGTGGAGTTGTTAGGGACTACATGTGATGTTTCTTGAAGGTATTTTCTGCCAATTATGGGAGGAGATGATCTATCCATATGTAGGAAAATGATAAGTACTCGAGACCCAGCCAATGCTCTCATATAAATATTTTTTAAAATCAGATTGAATCATATTCGATGAAAATCCATGAATACCTGCAAGGAAAATTCTCCCCTCCATAGATGATGGCCTATATCATACGGAGGTGTCATTTTATCCTAAGCAGCAAAAACATCTAGATCGTGCACACATAACATGAAGGTAATAAGATGGGTGACTATTCTATATCATTTATGGTCTATGATCAGGGTACTTACATTAAATGATTCCCAATCACACATCATATGGAACAAGAGGGAGTGAATATGAATAGGGGAGACCATCCTGGTCTTCACTACTTTAGACCTCTTTAATATTGTTTATTTGGCCTTTCCCATGGCTTTGTTTTTGTTATGGGTATTCTATATTTTTAATAAAAATTAAATCAATGATGATGATATGGTTTTAATCATAAAATTATAGTTTCATGCAGTAATGGATTGGTTGACTCATGTGATAAATAGTGGTGGTATCTCTGCTAGAGTGAATCTCATTCTACCATGATAGAATATATCTTCATTAGACAATTTCATGAGGAACAATTCCACATAATTCACTAGATCGTATTATATAGTGTTCACTGATGGATGGATAAATGCTCTAAAAATGATATTTGAAGTCATGTGATATTCAGAATGTCAAATGGGAACCCTTCCCATTTATCATTTTCAAGTGTTATTTGATAAATAGTTTACATTGGTAATGAATACTTGAGATATAAAAATAAATAAATCCATTGAATGTGAGAAACTAAAGGTTATATTCCTTGAAATATATTTCCATATGGTTATTCTTCTATATATGGAATAACATTATCTAGAATTGGGGAATTTGTTAAAGATTATATGAAATCACATAATGAAATCAATAAAACATTGGAAAACTATATGCTGTGTTTTATAAATGAAATTTATTGGAAAATTATTCAGTTTTCCTTAGGATTAAAACAATTATTACTAAGATATTTAGAAATTTGAGAATTTAAATTCATAGAAAAAGAATTTTCTATATTGAAATTGTTGAAATATATTTTTCTGAATCATATTTTCCTATTAATGATGAATATAAGAACCAATTAGGAAGAAAGGTGGTGGGAAATACATTCAACAATGAAATCAAATGGTAATAAAAAAATATTCCAATTTTTTATTTTGTCTTATAAAAATAACCTTGGAAAAAACTTTTATAATGTCATGGAAGTGTTACTAATTTGGAATGTTTTCCACATGGTCTTTAAAGGTAAGAAAAATATTACCATGGAATCAATGAATGGGGAAACTAATAGGTATAAAATGGTGATATGTTTTATTTGTAATGAGTTGGGTAATTATGCTAATGTGTATCCAATGACAGATTCATAGGATTGAAATAATCATGATTATAAATGTAATGGTATAGGAAGGTCTCATAGTACACCTACTGATAATATTGTGCCATAAAATGAAGTGGTGAAAACTCTTAGGAGAAAACTATTTTTTGATGGTTTACCAGAGTTCAAGAGACTATCAATTTGAAGTGATGTAAGTATAAATTCCATTGAAAATTTTTCCGACCAGATATGGGAATGAAGAATTGATAGTTGTGTTATTTGGGCTATATAATAAACTTTTTGTATTCATGGAAATGATGAATAGAATTTTATTGGATTAATATGATTTGTTTTTTGTTCTATTTATTGATGAAATTATTGTATATTAATAATGTCATGGGAAGAGAGAAATTAACCAAGTAGTTTCTTTTTATACCTTTAACTATAAAATCACTATGTGAAATTTAGAAACTGTGAAAAAAATTCAAACAAATTTCACTATGTTTTCACTTTTTATTTAATTATGGCATAACCATTGATTATAATAAAATTTTCATTTTTGAAGAGTGTTCACTTACCCATAAATATCACCATATTCATATTTTTTTTCAGAAGATAATAAAACAATCTTAATATCACATCCCATAGAACGAAAATGTGTTTCATAAACATTTCAATATAAAATAACACATGGAAATGAAACAGTTTTCATACACATCATATCATTTTAATCATTAATCATATAAACCATGTGTATCAATTGTATCAGTGAATTGTATCTCCATTGAATTTTATATAACATTAATGGATTCATATTATATGTAAAATGTGTTTTTATGATATCATTGGATAATTCTTGTGGAAAATATACTTTCAATTTTAAAATAACATTTTTAAGGTATAAAAATTTCCCAAATATTAACAGAAAATGTTGTTTGAAAATATCCTTCTTAATTTATAAGGTAATTATTTATTAAAATATTGGTCATTATTGTGGTAAATACAATTCATTCTATATATGATAAAATAAATATTCCATTCTCATGTCTTATAAAAAATTAAATGAAGCTTTTTAGTAAAACATTACAAAACATAAATTATTTGTTTTATTCAAAAAAACATGGAAAATAATTAATTAAAAGAATTTAATATTTTTAAAAACACTTTTATGAAATGTGGACATGGAATAAGAATTATTTTCATCTATAGAGATAAAAAGTACAATTTTATAAAAACATAAATATTTCAATATCATGTTTACATAAAGATGGAAAAATAATTGATTATTTTATATTCTATGAAAAAACATTTTAATAAATTATATTATTTTTTTAAGAGATACAACTATATATTTCATCAATAGAAGAAAACTATCAAACAATCAAAATAAACATTGAAATTGTTGCTTAGAAAATTTACCAAATTGGTAAATTTAATCATAAACACAATGAAAGAAATAACCTAATATTTATATTTATATAAAATAATATCTATAAAAATAACAAAAAAATAATTCATTGGTAGTGTATACACCTCAGAATATAATAAATTGGTGGACATGGAATGTTTCATTCAAAAATAAATGTGTAACGAAAATATCTTATGAGTATTGTTATCATTTTTATCATAATCACCAAGAATGAATAATAATATTAACAATTAAATATTATAATAATAATTAAATTACTGATATAAATTGTGGATGTATATTTATATACTGATGGAAAGGATCATAGGTTTATAACATAACATATATCCTAAAGAAGAAAATTTGAGACAAAAATATCTTACCTTAAGTCTCGACATTCATTGTACACAATAATTAATTACTTTCAATACAAATAGATTTATTTTTATTCTATTTTAGAACCATAATAATATGTATCTTATCAGATATTACTTAATTATGAGGATTTATTTCTTTTTTATTTTGAATTCCTTATCATAGACATGTATATGGTAAGAACTACTTGGTTTCAAAGGTATTTTTTGTATGTTATTTTATATCCTTTTAAATTAAAAATTGTTCCATACAATCTATAATTTTAACCATGATGTAAATATGATAAATATTATATATATATATATATATTACTCTATAAGTCATAGGGATAGAAAATGATTGAAACCATCAATTGAGATGGTATTTTATATGTTCTCTTGAATGTTGTTCCCATTTTATCTTCAAAGAAATCAAAATTAAAATAAATATTAATTCACCATTATAGATTAATATTTATATCATTGATATAAAATATATTTAATAAATATACCGTCATTTTCATCCATATCCATATAAATTTAAAAATCTTCTACAATACTTCCTAGGGGTGGAAGTCCACCCCAAAAATGAGTTAGATTTGTAATTTCCCAATGAATTGGGATATAATAAGGTCAATGTGATTATATAATTATATAAGTATAATAATGTCATAAATATCAATTAAATATTGAAAATCAATTATTATATCAATCTCTAAGAGCTGAAGATGGAAAAAAATTATGCCGATTCCCATAGCCATAGTCCATAGTTTAAAAAATATATTGTTTTGATTCCCATTTAATGGAAGAGGAGAAAAATATTGATTATTTTATAGAAATGGTATCATATGGTATCTGTTATATACAATTATTTATATTGTAATTATTAATAATTTATTTAAGGTGGTATGATTAAGAATAAAAAAAGTTATTAGTGAAGACATTTTCATTTGATTAATTTACCTCCATTGGATTTCATATTAACGACCCAATGGGTAGTCAATATCTAATTCTATAAACTCTATAAACTAGATACTATTCTTTGGGAGATATTTTTATGGGGTTGGTCAAGAAAAATATCTTACTAAGAGTGAATAAGTGAAGGTATGTTCTTCTCTATTATAATTGAGTAGGAGTGACATTTTATTATATACAAAATACCATTTAATAATAGGAAGTCAATGTCAAGAAATGTGCTAAAAAATTATAAAAAAATTTATTTTTTTAATATATTGTCTATAAACACCAAAAACATAATGAATATATGTTTTAGACATTTATTCTTTTATTCAGTATGTTCACTCACTTTTACAATTATAGTTTTCAACAATGTTCCTTGTCTAATTCTATTTGCCAAGGTAATTATTATATTAATAATAAAAATAAAATGAAATAAATATGATAATTTAGATATAATAATACTAAATAAAATATAAAATTTATTTAATAAAAAACGTATGTTTGTGGAAGTGTTTAAATTAAAAATAAACCCTCAAATGCGGTCAAAAACAAGTTTTCTAATGAAATGATTAAATAAGTATAAAAAGTACTAACATTATTGATAAACATATAATTTGTTAAAATGATCTAATTTCTATTATTATTATTATTATTATTATATAACAAATTTTAATTTAAAAAATTTACAAATAATTTGTAAATTTTTAATTTCTAAAAAAAATTATATAAAAATAATTATTTTTGACAATTCATCAAATAAATTATTTTTTTAGAAATGAGTAAAAATTTTACTCAATGATAATTTATTTATTTTAATTAAATTATGATATTATTTTTCCAAATATATTCCCTAAATTTAAAAAAAAAATTAAATTATGTTTACATGATGTGATGAAACTTTTTTTTGTAAAAATTCATTTTCTAATCTTAAAATTATATTTATTCCAATATATATCCAATAAAAATATTAGATTAATAATAAATAATTATATTGAATATATAATATATAAATTTTATTAACATTGTTATCTTATATTGGTTAATTAAATTTATTACAATAAAAACACTTTATGCACATAAAAACTAATTTTTAGAAAAATAAAATTTGTACATTATAATGATTTTTATTTTTATTTATAATTTTTTGATAGACTATTAAATACATCTATACATATGTACAATATAATATTTTAATTTTTTTAATTTTTTTATTCATTCAAGGAATTCTTATTTATGGTAGATAACTATGAAATTATGTAATATTATTTTAATAGCATATCATGGTTCATTATATCATGGTATTGCTTTTCATGAAAGCTATTAAAGAATTAAATTTATTTGGAAAAAAATATTTCATAAATTCTTATTGTGATACAAATAGAACATATCGTTGAATAATACTAAAAATAGGATACTCGTGACAAGGAAAACAATTAAACAATTACAACATCATTGATTGAATGATATAAGAACGAATTAAATAAATATTCATAATAGCAAACTAGAAATCTCTAGTGAAAACTGATATATTTATGTGTAAAAAATAATTCATATCACAACTAGGATAATGTATATACTATGACACTGCTAAATTAAAATTTCATTAAATATGTATTGGCCCAGACCATTCTATTCTATTAAATTTTGTAAAATATGGTGTTTGAGGTGTTTTGAGAAGTAAAATTGACTTTTTTCAATACAATGTCTAATTCCACATTTTTCATGTCTTACAATGGTGCCTCATCCCAATGGTGAATCATAATAATAGTGCCTCATGACAATGGTGTCATGTGATGGGGGTGCCTTGCTGGTAATGTTTCACCCGAGCAGTGTCTCACTAGTGGTGTCCCACATTGGTAGTGACTTGCTTTTAGTGTCTCACACTGGTGATATCTTGTAGGGGGTGGCTCAACCTAGCAGTTTCTCACTGTCAATGGATCGCTAGAGGTTTATCATATGGTGGTGCCATATCTGGGGTTGTCCTTCTAGCGGCACCACATTCGGCATTTCCCCTTCTAATTGTGTCTTGATAGAAGTGACTCATGATAAGTTTTTCCAATTATTCAAGTTTGTCTATTTTGACATCATTATTTGAGGTAAAAAGGATTTTTGGAAAAATTTAGATGGGTTTGAGGAAAATTCAACAGTCAAAAATTACATATTTAATCACCTAAGAGTATGGATGCAATTAAATGGTCAAAAAATGTGGTCTTGGTAGGATCCACATTTAATGAAAAATCAAAATAGTATTAAATATCATTACTTTGATCCAATCATCAAAATGTGGAGAGATCAATCCCCATTTTCATTCCTTATTACAATTTATTTTTAGATGGAATACATAATCACTCTTCCCTCCAGATTCATGTTGGTAGGCTACTGCATTTTTTTTGTGATTCTCTGGAGGTTTAAATATTGTATGTGCACCCCTGTTTTTGGTGTAACGAGGAAGTGTTTATGATTTTCCTTCTTAGTAGGATTTCTTTCATCTTTCTTACTTTTCCATCAAGAGGTATGTGTATATTTTTCTTCCCTTACAAAGGAGTTGATTCTGGATTAATAAATATAATTAGATAGGTTTTGGAATCAATATAAAGGGGATAGATATAAGTTATGTCTGAGATTGTTATGGATTGACTATGTTTGGGGAGTGGATAAAATGTGGTTTTATAATGGGGATATGAGGGGTGTGGTGTGATTATGTAACATGGATGTGAAATTGGTTATGATGTAATTAGTTCATGGATGTGGTGGTGATTTGGGGGTTGGTGATTTTAATATGATATATAGGGTGGAAGAGATTGATGAAGGAAATAAATGTTTTTTGGGTAATTTTCTAAATTCCTTTCATTGATAACATGCAGAAAGCTTCACCACATATAATGATTTTGTAGTCTGATGTGTCACTAATGTGAACTCCATTAATTTATTAGGGATCCTCACCCATTGAATGATTGTAACTGTGTTACATGATATGTATCAATCCTAATAGTTTACTAGGAAGTGATGTAATGAATAATATTTGTTTAATAAAGTCTGAAGTGTTATGGGTTATTTTGATTAAGGGAATGAATGTGGATAAATATAATTGGTTGGAAATGTGAATATTATTTGTGGCTTGTTGTGTGGTGATTTTCATTTAGAAGTAGCAGAAAAGGTGACGGTTTTCTGAGTTGGTATTTTGTCTGAGAACCAATCTGTTGGTCTTGAGAGGTTTCTATTATTGATATATAATTGTATTTCCTTGTGATTTATATATTCACCCCACCCTTATTTTGAAATATTTTCTTAACACCCCCATCATTATACGGGTGGTGTTTTCCCCAACATCCATTGAGTAGTAGTAGGGATGGCTTGGTACCCTCCCTTTTCAACTCTCCCTCCTAGGAGAGGTCGGTATGGTACAATATGTGATGGTTGGTGTTGTGTCAGTGATATAGATTGTGGTTACTATATCCAGTTTGTATTCTGGTGAGTGGGTTCATGTCTCAGGTGTCTTTAGGCGAGATGTGAAAACCTAGGTGTTTGCAGATGAGGTGGGTTGTTTCCCAGGTGACTTCGAGATAAGTTGTGATGTGATTTACTATGTGTCTTTAGGATGAGTTGTGATGTGTGGGGTATACTAGGTGTGTGTGTGTGTGTGAATGGTTTTTTGTGTGACTCACGTATGTGCAGGATGGATGTGATGTTGTATCCGAAAGGGATGATATCTCTATGATGTACAACCTTGGGTGAGAGTAGAAGACTATAGGATAAGTTGTGTAGGCTACCCTATCAACTATTTTCTTTGTAATATAATATACTAATTTACTAAATATACATGGTGATCATACATTGTTAATGTTTGGTTTGGTTTGATTAGTATATTGTTTAGGTGTTGTTTGGTTCTATTATTTTCTCACAGGGGTATTATTATGCTTCTTCCACATGTGAATTAGAGACATTGTATTTCATACTAATTAAAATTATATGATCACCCTACATATGTAATACTATTTTCAGGTTTCTAGGAGGATTACATGGATCATGCTGGGTATTAGAATCATGGTTCTTGGGATAGTTGTTGTGTCGCTTCTTTTGCCTTACTTTTGGATATTTACTTTGAAGACATTACTCTATCCATATCAGTTTTATTTTATGCATACATGTGTGATGTTTTTTGTTTTTATTTAATATTTTTCTATCATTTGATATGAATAATTCATTTTATACCATAATATTGCTTGTTATAAATAATAATACATTTGATATAGTGATAATAGAGCACACATGATGCTATTTTATACCTTGTGGTCTTGTGGAGGAGGGATAAGGGGTAATTATAAGCTTTTTATCATTTTTATCTCAAGAGAGGTATATTTGGAGGGAGGGGATTTTGACATAGAGGTACTGGAATTGATGTTCGAGTGATAAGATGGGGTTTGGAGTTAGACATTGTGAGAATTGCATGGGGTGGTATGGAAATAGTTTCAGCTGACCTTGGGGCATGTCATACGCTTGGGATACTATCTAGGAGACGTGATATTTGGAGACACCTGATCTAGTTTAGGAAATCTTCACATATAGTAATGACCAATAGAGATACACCTACCTATAGGGTAGGGACCTAAGATAGGCACATGAATCATAATGACATTTTCTCCTTGTTTTAATTTTGTTATTTTTTAAAGTTAAACTATATAAAATTTTAAAAAATCAATTAAAATAAATCTTTATTAAATTTACAAAAAATATGGGCTTCAAAAAAACTTCTTTCCCTTTTAGATGTGGCACCTTGTCTTCATCTCCAGAAGGATTAGGAAATAAAGGTATAATAGGATGATCGAGTTTATTATCATAGGGCTGAGCCACGTAAAGATGATGATCAGTGGTAGAAGACGTTTAATAATTTTGAGTGGAATGATATGGAGAAGTATTAAGGAACTATTTTATATGGGGAGATAAATAGATTACTATAGTATCTCAAGTTCTCTTTTAGTTTTATTTATCCCCCAAAGGGGTATTAGGTCCATTTGGTAGTCAGTCGGATGATGGGTTCTGCATGTCACTGGTGGATGCTATATCTGGGAGATTCGATAGGGGTAAATATTTTGTGGGTCTAATTCTAAAATGTGTTTTGGGAAGAGTTCCTTTCAACAACCATGAAGGATGGAAGGAGGAAGGATATACTCTCCCTTAATCATTGTTTTAATTTAGTGCGGGGGATGGTAATATTATTAATTGACCATCTTTTTTTCCCCAAAAACTATTCATAGATGATTATTCTCGTGCAAGATTTCTTGAGGGGAAACTTTTTAATCTAATATAATATGTTGTTATGAATTTTACATTGAAAATTTATTTTGAGGATGAAAATAAGAGGTGATCGATAATATGCCCTCATGATAATGTCTACCGTGACATGGGAGACAACAATGTTCTTCAAGAGGTATAGTTTTAGGTGGAAGATCTATAGTTCTAAGACCATTGAGTTTTAGATAGGAAGGGATTTTACCAAAGAAGATTAATTTATATCCTTATTATGAATGTTGTTTTAGTACATTCCATGGGATAATTGAACCAATGGATTTCAGTTGTGGGGATTGTGGTCATCTCTAGAACAAGTTCCCAATAGTTCCTTAATATTAATTTGCTGAAGGTAGATTGATTTCGTGCCAACCTCAACAAAATTTTCATCTGAATTCATTTCATCATCATGGGAAATATAAATTATCTTCTCTAAAGTGATATAGAGAAATTAAAGGCTGACCATGAGATGTTGATAGATTTTAGAGACCACAACCTCTGTGTCTCCATGGCGTTGGTCATCAGCAATGAGATTTAAGATTTGGGTATGATCGATTTCATAATGAAGAAGTAGTTGTTACAAAGGGGGTTGAGATTTTCATAGGGATGATTAGTTTGTTTAATACACTTATTCTTAATTATTTTATTCAATATATTCATGCTCATTTTTTTCTCACACACTAAACAATGAATTGGTTATATACATATTGAGTCTAATCATTCCCCTTATGTTGAGTTCACTGGTCGGATGCCATAACATCTTTTTGATGTGTACTGGTGGTGAAAACTATTGATGGGACGACATCGGTCCCTAGGGATATTTTCTTACTAATTTTTCAGCCCTAAAATTCCATCCTCATCATTATAAGGTTTTATTCCATTAATTTTTTTCTAATAATTTGAGAGGAGAATCATGTTTTAGATGTGGACGATTAGTGTGTGGCCCTGGCCACTGAGTGCAGTTTCTAGGAGTATAACCATCATATTTATCCTCTTCTTTCCATTCAGGATGATATGTCCATGGAATCAGTTTACTCAGATATGGATGAGGTTCTTGGGATTATTGGAGAGTTCCTAGATGTTTTCCCATATGAGTTTTGATGATACCCCCACATCATGATGTTGAGTTCGAGATAGAATTTCAACCTTGGGATTCTCTGATTACGAAGTATCCATATTATATGGAACCTTTTGAGTTATGGGAGTTGAGGAAATAGATATATGATATGATTTAAATGGTTTTATCTGGTTTAGTGTGTCTTCATGGGGTTCTCCAGTGTTTTTCGGAAATAGGGCAGATGATTCTCTGAGGTTGTGTATAGATTACCAATGTTTATATTAGGTGATAGTAAAAAATGGTTACCTTGTACCAAGGATAGATGATTATTTCTACTATCTAATTAGGGAGTGTCATATATATAAGATTGTCCTATAGTCTGGATTTCATCAGATGAGGGTGATGGAGGGAAATATCTAGAAGACTTCCTTCAGAAGTAGATATTAGAAATACAAGCTTGTAGTCATTCCATTTGGAGTGACAAATGCATCATTCGTGATAATGGGTATTATGAACTCTTTGTTCTTTAAGTTCATATATTGGTTCTTCATCTTATACATTCTTGATATCTCATTATACTTAGAATCAGAGTAGGAGCACAATGAGCAACTCAAAACTATCATTCATGTACTTTGATGCCACCAGATCTATGGAATGTTTTCGAAGTGTATGCTATGTATATCGTAGGTGTATTCCCATAGATAGATGGTGTATTACGAGAGTTTGGAAGTAGAACCATCTAGTGTTGAAGCATTTTTTTTCTTTGGATGCACCCAAGAACATGGTATAAGAACATTGTTTTTGTGGTGTCACGGACAATTTTTGGAGGTTTGTGCCTAATTTCTCTTGAGTTTATCCACATTAATATCTTTGAAAAGGAATGACCATTATTTTTCATGGTGTTATTAGTTCTAGGAATCATTATATTACCTAAAGTGGATGTTGGTTAGTGACCCAATGATCCAATTTTATGAAGAAGGGGTGATTTTAATTGTTTTTTATGTGTCCCATCTAGTTTTAGAATGCATGATGATGCAGTAGAATTTTATGATCTCTTATGGTTCTAATAATTTATGTTCCCATGAGTATAAATACACAACCCATGACCTACACCTTGTAAAATTATTGTTTGTGTTGATGTTTTGGGGGGATTACATCATTAGGGAGAGCATTGTGGTCTTCATAGATAACAAAAGTTTTAGGTTTATCTTTATCCAACGTGAACTTAAACTATGAAAATATTTGTGGATGGATTTTCTTTTGAAATACTATTTTTTGATATTCTCCACCTCAAGAGTGGAAAATTTTGTGGCTGATTAATTCAGAACAAAGTGACATAATTTTTTTTTCGTGTATCTGAGGATGCCAGGATAATGATGGAGTAATTGGATTCCATGCACATAAACAGAAGGGTGGATTGACATAAAGGCTATTTGTTTCAGATGATGGTAAAATATCATCTGATTTAGATGGTTTATGATTCTTAGTGGGGAGACTCAGGGGTAGAGGTGATTCATGATGATGTTGGACATGGTAATTCTCCCTATGGATGGTCAGGACCATACGTTTTTTCATCGAAAGTAGTTTTCTTGTTGATATGTGAAATGGAGTCCTTCATGAGTTTTATTGATCATGATTTGAGGAATAGATGACTATTTATAAGAAGAAACGTGGCTTAAGGATGTAGTTTTGGTGTCCTGAGATGAAATGGGTAGTAGAAGAGTTTGTGGAGAAGTTCTTGTTTTTCCAGTAGGTAATGGCAGGTCACTATTTACCTAGAGGATTTTTTTATCCCTTAGATGTTCCACAGTAGAAATGGGATGAAATATTGATGGATTTAGTCCATATGGTTACCCTGATCTTAATTAGTTTGTGATTGTGTATGGGTTATCATGGGACAGTTTGTGAAATCCTCTAACTTCTTAGTGATCAAGGAGTTAGGTGTAGTGGATGCTTTGGATAAGAATTGTTAATATGAGGTTTTATGGTTCCTTGGAGTTCTGAGTTATGTTTTAATAGATTGGGATTCATAGTTTACATAACTAGTGAAAAATGTTTTGCACCATGATTTTCATATATAGTTATGCCTCACCACTACTTTCCGCCCTCATATAGATGGGAAGACGAAACTAATTATACATACATTGGAGAATATGTTGCGATAATTCATCTTTGACATTGGTGAATCTTGGGTCTGACACCTAACCTTGAAAAAGTTTTCATATAATAATATATATCACCCTTCAATTATAATAGACCTATTTTATGATTTGTATGGGAGACCATGTCATTCTTCTTTATAATGTGAAGTAGTTAAAGAGACAAAAATTCATGGTCTTGATGTGGTGAAAAAATTGATAGAGAACATTAAGATTATTCATAATATGATAAAAGAAGTGTTATACCATAGTATGTCTAATGACTATCATAGAATGAGGGCCTTGGAGTTTGTGGTTTTGGACCACATTTTTTTAACTATTTCTCTCCATGTGGTATGCAGAATTTTAGAAGGAGTAAGTTTTCTCCTAGGTTTTTTCGACCCTTTGAGGTGTTAGGGAGAGGTGTATAGGTATAATATCATTAGGAATTTCCACTAAAGTATCAGGGGATCCACTATGTCATTCTTTTCTATCATATTTTTGGCATGATGATGATGACTCCCATGCCATTGACTTGGGTGAGCTAGATATCAAGGATGATGTGACATTTTTAGACCGTCCAATAGGGATATAGATTTTAGAAAAATGTACTGAGTGGATGAAACATTCCTTATATTCATGTATTATGGATTCCTGGTGGCTAGGAGGAGAGTATATTGGAGAGACAGAATCATTTCCTCAGTGAGTAACCACATTTTTTTTGAGTTTTCACTTCTTCTATTTTGGTTTGTGATGTGATTCTAAACCTTCTTGAATATGAGATGATTTTTTTATGTTGGTTTATGATGTGTGATAATGTCCTGACTTATGAAAAGGGTTGGACTAGATTCAGAATAGAGACACATTAACTGTAATTTGATAAAAATAATGTGGGTGAGTTTGTGACAACCAGAGTGGATAGTATCTTGGAATTGATAATGGAATAATGTTATTAGTATAATTATAAATGTTTTATGTAATGTTATTGAAAAATCAATTTGTGGGTTTTTGGGTTAACATGTCAACAATCATGAAGATAATGCCGGGTTAGTAGGAGTCGGAGGGGGTTTTCATTGGAGTACATGTTTTCAATATAGATTTTGAAAAACAAAAGAAGGTTTATAATTGAATGTGTTTGTGTTCAGTTGATAGAAGTGTTTCATGTGTGGTGATATCCATGATAGGTAACTTGATGGATGGTTGTTCAGACCCTTCCTCTTGTTCTATTCATTTGGGTTTTTAATTATTTAGGGTGAGAATATTTTTAGATGTATATGATGTAATGAACCAAACCTCTCTATGATTTTAGTTTTTGGGAAATATAGTGTCTGATTTTTCGTGGTAAAGCATGGATATTTTTTTCAACACATATCAAAATTCGAAGTTATTCATGATTTTCAGTGGTGCCACATCCTAATGGTTTATCATCCCAATGGTTCCTCATGCCAACAGGGTCTCATCTTTGGAGTTCCTTGCTATTAGTGTCTCACCCTAGCAGTTGCATTGTGGTGGGTTCTAACCCTTGTGGTGGCTCGCTCGTGGGGAATCACCCAATCCATCAATCACATGCAGTTCTATGTAGGCAGTCACTCATCTTGTACTGGCTTGTATAGAAATTTCATTCTAGAAATTCCTTGGCCGATGGTGTTTTTCTAGTTTTGTCTTGTTGGGTATGACTTTTGATAAGTGTTTCTAATTCATACAGTATTTCCATTTTGATACCTTTTACTGATGTAAAATGGAATAAATGTAAAATTTTAAAGGGTTTGAGACCAATTACATTTACATAAATTATTTCTTTATTTCATTAAGAGTTTGGTAGAATTTTAATATAAAAATGTGTGCTCTTTTCAAGATCCACCTTTAAAAGAAAATAAAAATTGAATCTTATCTATTGTCTTGGATCCCGTCTTCCTAGCGCCATGATATATTTCCCCTTTTTCATTCATTCTTTCTTTCTCTTGAAAATGGAAGTACCTAATCCCACATCACATAAGAGTCAAGTGTTTAGGTTTTTTCTTTTGGTTTTTTATTCCTTGGAGGGTTACCTGCCCCATGGGCACCACTATTGTTTTCATTTCCATAAAGGGTGAATCCATCTTCATCCATGATGGATTTCATTTATATATATAAATTTTTCATCATGCTATATGGGTATATATATTTTTTCTCATTTATAGAAACTTTATTTTGAATTAATAAATATAATTGAATTAGTTTAAGAAGAAATATATGTGGGCTGGGGAAAATTGATTCGTGATATAACACTATTATGGTAATTAATTATATTTTCATTTGTATGGGCTAATTACACACTGGTTATCATGGACTTTGGGGGTCCTTGTTTGCACAATGGATGTTTTTTCGATTTCATGTTGATTTATTTTTATTGAAAACTAATAAATGAATGTCTATTAACAAAATAAATTCATATAATAAATGGATTCTATAGGATCATATAGTTTTTATGGTAGCCCCTAAATTAACAAGTTTAATTTAATAATGGATTCCATATCAAATCTGAATATGTGTTTTTACTTGGTAAGTGAGGTGACATGTTGTGTTATAATTTTGGGGTTTATTTATGTAGAACAAGATGATGGAATGTTTTTGAATAATTTTGATGTGAATTTTTTGTTCTTATTATGTATTAGTGTTGAAAAAGGTTTTCTACTGTAATGAATTACTGGATGTGGTTGGGTGTTATGGGTTAGTTCAGCAAGTATGACGAATTAGACGAATGAGTTTGAAAAAAGACATTATCATATTCATTGGTAATTTCTACGAGTATTTTAATTGATAAAATTCATAATTATTCACATTGTATCTATGGGTCACTATATGATGTGTCATTAATGTGATGTGTGTTAGTTTTTAGGGTTCTTCACCCCCTGAATGATTGTTACTTTGTTTCTTGATATGTTTCATGCTGGATAGTTTATCGGGTAGCGAAGGAATGAATAAATAATTTTTTAATATATTTTTTTAATAGATTAGGTGGTTGTCTTAGTAGACTTGAAGTGGTTAAATTTAATTTATTGTAAATTGTAATGGATTTATGTATTTTTATGTGGTGTTGTGCATTTAGATATAGGAGCCATGTTGACAGTGTTGTGAATTGGTTTTTTCGTAAAACCCATATGATGGGATTGGGTGTTTATTATTATTTAAATATACTTTCATTTCCTTTTTATTTATACATTCAACCCCCCCCATATTTGATAATATGTTTTGAACACCCGCATCATCACATAGGGCTGTTTTTTAAATAATCTAGTGATGAGCACAAATGGATCGGTACCTACAGTTTTCTACTAGTTATTCTAGGAAATGTTGGTTTGGCACATAATATGATAGTTAAAGGACTATTAGTGCTTTAAATGGCCGTTATGAAATCCCATGAATTTCTAGGGGAGGTGGTTCACAGATCAGGTGTCATAGAGTGACATGTGATAGCTTAGGTGTTTGTGGGCTAGGTGGTCTGTTTCCAATGTGTCTTCAGGAAGAATTGAGTTGTTCTTTCACATGTTCTATTACGATGGTTTATGATGGGTTTTGTGAAAAAGGAGTTCTTATTAAGGATTTATTTTTTGGAACAGATGCATGTGCATGGGATGTGTTTTGTGGCCTATGTGTGTCCCGGTATGATGTGATTTCATATATAGAAGGGATGAGAGTTCCTGGATGTATGAAATTGGGTGAGAGTGGAATAATAGTTGGAATGTTGTTCTAGGTAACCTATCATGGATTTGATTTTGAATATATTAAATTAGATGACTTATGTTACTCGGTGTGTTTTCCATTGTGAGGTTGGGATTGGTTAGTATACATGATTATGTGTTGTTTTGTTAGATTGTTTTCTCAGAGGGGATTTATTATTATTTTTTCACATGTGCATTAGAGAGTTTGGAATTCATATGATGTATATTTGTATTCTCAAACTAATTATATAAAACTGTTTTTAGGCTTCTAGGAGGAATATGTGGACTGTGCTGGGCATTACCATCTTGGGCCTTTTGAAAAATGTGGTGTTGCTTCTTTAGCATTACTTTGGGGTATTTTATTTTGAGACATTATTCCTTTTGTATTTGTTTTATTTTATGCCTGAATGTGGGTTTGATTGGGTTTTTATTTTATAATATGACTTGGAGTTGTTGTGGAGGATTCATCATATCTCTGAAACCTATTTCTTATAATGTGTAACGCCTCCCATGTTGTGATATTAGTACAACTTTGGTGAGAGTAGAAAACCTTGAGCCTACTAGATGAAATAATTTGGATTCATTATACCTCTTTCATCATTTCCAACACAAGAGGGGTATCTTTGGAATGATGGATTTGTGAAAAAACTGATTTATGAAAAGCATTACTAAGTTGATAATTGGAAATTGGGTGATGTTATTCCATTACAGAAAGACAAAACAATTGTCAAAACTATGTTATTATTTTATAAAAATACAAATAGAGAATATTAAGGTTCTTACATGAAAAATATTCTAGTGAGTTTGGAAAATTAACATGTTAATAGAAATAAAATGGATAACATAGTTAGAATGAATTTTACATATCTTGTACATTGCCTTAAAATAATGATTCATGTTGCTCTAAGTTAACAGGAAATTTCTATTATATAATTTATTTCAATGGAAATAGGTGTAAATTTGTAAACATGATTAAATTATTATTAATGAAGATAGAAGGATGTTATACCAATTAATGATTGAATTTAAAAGGACTAAGATATATCCCAAATAATTATACTCCATACTTGATCAACACATGAAACAGAATGGATTCAACTATGTATGTGTTGACAAAAATAGCAACAACAAGACGAAGAAATATGGGAATATATTGGAAAAAATTTGTTTCAATGACGTAATATTTAGTGTATAAAAAAAATAATGAAATATTTATATTTATTCTATAAGCTTTGAAATAACATTTTAAAATAATAGTGACAAAAATTTGTTCAATGGATTGTAAGTTAAAAAAAGTATTAGAACATCTATTTCTCAATTAGTATATGATATAGAATTATTTTATATATTTTTAATAGTGGATTCAAAGGACATAATGAAACTAAATGAAACCTAGATGATATTTCAAAGGGGATGAAAATGGTAATAAAGTTGATATAATCGAATGAAATGAAATCATAGAAAATTCATTTTATCAAAGAACTAAATGAAACTATTTTTATTATCCACATATTTAGATATATAATATGACTATGTTCTGAAGGATTTATATTTAATCATATTAAAGAATATTTTTTAAAATTTAACTATCGATATCATATTGTTTTATCATGAAACATTATAGATTGAGTTATTGAAATTTATTGTTGGGGATTATCTAGTTCTATAATCGCCCAATGTACATTTATAATACATATAAGAAAAAATAATTGAATTATTTTTACCACAATATAAGTGGGGTGTATTAGAGTTAGTCAAGATTTTAATAAATTTCTATGAATAAATAATCATATTGAGGATGTTTTTTTCAATGTGTAGGAATATGTTTATGTTATTTGGATTAATTTATAGATGAAAATCATAGAGAAAAACGTATCCATCACTGAAGGAAAAAGTTGATCAAATAAAAAACCACTTTATCAGAATGAATATGAAATATTTTATAGTAATGTTTTATAAAATTTCAATATATAATCAACATTCAAATGTAATGAAAATTTGTATCACATTGAGCTCTTAAAACAAATACTTTACGAATGATAGGGTATTCGACAGAGAACACCAATCTAAAATAACATGAATAATATATTATGGTTATAATTAGGACATTAAATCTAATATATGAATATGATTAATGAATTTAAATCATTTATAAATATGAATATCCTAATATATATATTTTTTATAAATACATAGTATGTATTGCGATATTTTTAGTCAACTCATTTTATTTATAATAAAAATGGTAACGTTCGAAATAAATTTTATTATTTTTTGAGAGAAAATATTATATATATTTTTTAAATAATTAGGAAAAATTATTTGAAATAATAATAATAATTTTTTAAATGATTTAATCAAAATTTTCATAGGGTGAAATTTTTAGGTCATTTCGTAAAATATTGAATATTCATTAAATAGTAAACATATAGGATTTTGTAAAAATATATTTTATTTAAAAAAAATTAATAATTAAAAAGTCTCATTTCTTAACATGACATGGCGTAACATAAGTTTAATTTTTTTATATTTACAACACTTACTTACATTTAAATCAGCATTATATTTTATTTTTTATAAGTTTCTTTCTTAATTTACAAATGAGTTTTTTCATAAAACTATGTTAATGTGAATATTGATTCTCTATTGAAATTTTTTACAAATTAATTATGTTATAGATTAAATGAATATGTTATATACATATACGTGTGAATTTCAATTATTTTAATTATTATTCCTAGTTATATATTTAACATAAAATAATATTTTTCTCAAAAAAATATTCTTGAAAAATAAATTATGCATCACGTCTCCAAGGATGCTTTTTTTATAAGTTCCAGCACTTCTATGAATTTAATTTTCTAATATAGAATTATAATTTTCAATAAGAACAATTTATATTTTATTAAAATTTAAGTAAATTTTTTCATAATGATAAGTGAAAATTGTATAAATCTTTTATCGTAGTTAAAGTGAAATCGGGTTTACTAGGGGTTCAACTATAACATGATGTAATAAAATAACATAAAACATAAAAAGAAACAATTATATTGTTATATTTTAAAATAATATTATATAAAAAATATAATGTTTATTTCTATCATTTTTACAATATAAATACAGGATAATGGATTTTTTATTTCCAAAATTTCGAGTGTGTCCTCTTCCCCATATATAAATGGCCAAACTCTCTACACTAATCCTCAACCCTTAAAGCCCTTTTATAGACTATAAAATACCCAATAACTTAATTATCTTTTTGGCATAATCCTATAATATATTTTTTTGATAAATAAATCATGTTAATTATATTGGTGAAAAAATAAGGATGTTTCACAATGAAGAGGCATCATAATTAGTCAAGTTATTTTATGTTATTTCCCCCCTCCATGAAATAATATTTAATTATGATTATAAAAAATATTATATAATATATATTTATAAGTTATTATGTTAATGATATTACCAAAATATATATTATCTTCCATTAAATGGAAAGCATAACCATCATCTTTTTGTATGACAGACTACCCGCTGATGAATTAGTGTAATTATTTTTTTAAAATATCCTCTCATTGAATTTTATAATGATGTATTTAAAGAATATATATATTATTTTAATAATTATTTATAATAATGGTATTATGATATCATGTTTTATTTCTTAAATTTCATTCTGTTGAGGATACTTTAACAACACTCGTGCTTACGATAGACTATCGCCTCACGAAGCAATGTGTTTCATTTTTCACAAACACATTACATGGATGTTAATAAGGATATGTTTTATGAATAAATGTCATATAAAAGAAATTTGTATTATATTCATGAAATATTTATCACTATTAATATATAATATATCATTTTCTTTCTTATACTGAAAAATTATAACATTATTTGTGCCTATGTGTGGACTACAACAAATGTGAAGCGATGCAATTAATTTTTCATAATAACTCGCATATAATATATATATATAAGTATATTTAATGAAATTATTTTGTTTTTAGGATATAATAATCATTCTAGGAGGATAATATATATGTTTTCTATTCTTATAAATATCATTTAAATACTAAGACATTACTAATACAGAAATATGACCTATTACATCCATGATTGTAATGTATATCATTTTTAATAACAATTATCCACAATTGGTTTTAAAATAATAATATTTAATCTTAATTTTAATTATTTCATGATTATTATTATTATTTACATAATCAATAAATTATTGACCATATTCAACACACCTAAGTTATTTTCTAACACATACTCAAAATATCGCACAAAAATCAAAACTGAACATAAATGATTAACTAATTGTGAATATCTTGGTAAGAGATAAAATAAAAGGAAAAATTTTAAAAGAATATTTAATAATTAAATAATTATCATTTTTTATTATGCATTATAATAGGGAAAGTATGTGAGTAATGTTTCTCAATGAAAGGTACATTCTATAAAAATATTTTTTCACTTAAATATTTACTTTTCATCCCATTTTATTCCATGTCCAAAATTTTTAAATAATTTTTTCTATATATTAATTGGACATAAATTATTGATGATGGGAAATATTTATCTCTTATTAATTTATTTCAATATTTCTAAAAATTAATATTTTTATGTGTTTTATAAGGAATCATTCGACAAAACAATAAAAATTATGTTCTATTTCATTATATACAGAGCCAATGACCAGCCTCTCATCAACAATAATTTTTCAATGTTTGAATTAATTATCACAATTTAACAATTTAATTTTAAAAATTCATATTACCTTTAGTCCTGGTATATTGTTATATTAAAATGGGTTTTTGAAAGAAAATGATATTTTGATATCTAAAATATTTTTTTAATGGGTTTAAAAGAGTTTTCAAGGTTTTTTGGATGAAATTTTGTGATATTAATTTTTTTATGCATGATGTGTTACATGGAAATTTTTCATAAATGATTGATCACTAGTATAGATCTTGGGTGATCACAATATTGATTACAATATGATTTTCGTAATATAGAACATTAATTCCTTCATTAAAGAATATCTTCACTAGAAAATTATAATTGAAGTTGTCCATATAGTATTTGATATTTCATAGGTATTTTAATGGTTTTGTAAGTGTTCACTATGGGTGATGTCACATGTAAACTGTATATTTCTTATTCATGATAATAATTTTTTTGGAAGTGATTTTATTTAACAGGGTAATATAAATATCTTGTACAAAAATTATTCACTTATCAGATACAATGGTATGCCTCTATTAAAATTATTTTTCATGGGTTTTCAATTTTTATTGCACATACTGATCTCTTATATTTATGGCCCTTATTGAGATTTATTCTCTCATTTCTTACTGAAAAATGATTTTATTGGGGTTTAAGGACGTTTGTGTAAAATAATGAAGTATTTTTTAATGCCAAAAATAATTTTCATGAAAATAAAAAATGTTTTCTTTTGAAGGTATTATATTTTTGAAAAAAAATTATATTAATTATATGTGTAGAATTTTTATATATATAGGGTTTTCATCTACATGTTCTACCATAATCCTTTAAAAACTAAAAACCTAATGCATTATTTTGAATGTATGAAAGATAATTATAGTTTAAATTAAATAGTATATATAATTTTTGAGTCCATATCCATATATTTTGTATCATGGATATATTTTAATTTACATTATATTTTAGAATTTTGTGTGAGATTATGTTTCAAATCCCTTATATTCACAATGTTCATTATGCTAATGCTAATTAATGTTATTTTAACACCCTGATATTTTGTAAATTTTTTTTCCTAACATCATCTAATATCTTTCATAGTTTTTATATATAACATGGATATTGTCTTTCATGTTAAGAAATAATAAATTTACCTTTCATTACATTTTAAATCGATATTTTCTTCAAAAAATTTCAGTTTAACTTAATGATGGAATACTATTAAGATATTATTATTTATATGATTGTTATCACCCAAAAAATTGAATAGATGGTATGAATATGAAAAAATAAAGTATTAAAATATATAGTTTTCAAATGTATATATAATTATTTCTTTTTTGCCCAATTATTTAGAAATAAAAATAGAAATAATTTTAAAATAAACAGAATATATATTTGAAGAACTCTTTTTATGCATGAAAATATTTTTGATTAAAATAAATTTTGAATGAAATTTTTTAATAAATGAATATAATTATATGTTTATGTTATATATTCAATAAAACTTTTTAAATTTATCTTATGTGTTTTTATTCTAAAGATATGAAATAAACAAATTTTATTCATTAAAAAATTTGTTTCTGAAAAACTGTTTTGTTTCTTTTCATTAAATATATTATAAAACTATTTTTTCAAAATGATAGTAAATTTTTTTTAAAAGTCATTATTTAAATAATCATGTCAAATTTATCTTAGTGTGAATATTTAATAATTTTATAAGATGTTAGTTTTTTTTATGAACAGTGAAGCATATTATATTTTGTTATGAATTTTAATTTTGATTAATGATATTAGAAATATAAAATTTATGTTATGATGGTTTTCAATGATAAATTACAAAAATTATCTATATATAACAATAAAATTTAATTCATTGGAATCATTTTCATATTTAATTGTTTATGAAACATTTGTAAACTTTTAAGAATTTTTCCGTAGAAAATATTCTTTACCATCACATCTACATGATTAATTTTATAACTATAATTTATAAATATATTAATGGAATTATGAAAAATGGATTACTTATTTTATTTTATCATAATTTATATTTTATAATTAGTTCATATTATTTTTTATAATTAATAGTAAGAATATTAATAATTATTTATCACAGTTATGGTAAAAGTGGGAATATTGGAGGGTTAAATAAAAATGATAAGGGTAAAAAATGGCCACAAACATGAACAAAGGACAATTTATGGCCATATTTAGACCCCATATCACCAGGTTTTTAGAGGTGAATTTTTATTTTGGGAATGTTGACAAAGTCAGTACACAATTTCCTATTCAAATATTTTCAGTGTTCTAGTCGACTCACATATAAAATGATTATCCATATCCTCCCATATTCACACATTAAAAACCTATTTTTTCATAAATTAAATATAAATATAATTAACACACTTACATAATAATATTCAATATGTCATTATTTGTAACAAATCTAATCGATAAACCCTTTCGTTGAAAACCAAAAGACATTGCTCGGAGCGTCCATAACTCCTTAAACGAGCAATTTAGATTATTTCATAATCATCCACATTATATTCCATTTAATAAATAATATAAAATATTTTCATTATCATATATACATTGATATTTTATTATTTTAATTGAATAACCCAAATACATCCAGTCTTATATAAAATGAGTTACGAAATCATTATTTTTGTGTATGGAGGACTCCCATCTCACAAAACGATGTTATTCGTTTTCCATAACAACATATCACGAATGGATATGATGACAGATTTATTATTTATATAATATATTTATGATATTATTATTCGTATATAATAATTATATAAAAACTAGGTTTTACATTCCACTCAATTGGAATATGATAACGCTGTTCCTGTGTACATCTGACTACTACCTCACGAAGCAATTTTATTCGTTCACAATTTACATGGATGGTAAAAAGATTGGATTTAATAAAAAAATTATATTTATGAAATAAAATTATTTTTTTAATGTTAAAATATAATTTAACACCCATTATTTATTCCCATTGGTAAACTGGAAACAATGATAATGTGTTTGAATGACTTACCACCTTCATGAATAATGTATATAATTTTCTATCTATGTTATTATCGGATATCTCAAAATAAATGTATAAAAATTTTACATTAAAAAAATATCATGGATATAATTATGGATAACATGTAGACGTGAAAAATGTAATATTAAAATAACTAATTAATTAAAACATACTTAAAAAACAAAGGAGGTTTTTTTAGAAAAATGACATTAACATGCAATTGATACAAAATTGTTAATAAAAGGTCATAGATATATGATATATAGTATGATATATAAAATAATTAATAATTAATAGATTCATAATAGAAATATATTGATTATACATTTGGATAGAAATTTAAGTAATTAAGTCGAGACTTATAGTAAGGGATTTCTATTTTAGTTTTATTTCTCCATGAGACAAATGAAATATTCACAATGAGTATATTTTGTCTGGTGTATACAAATCCTATGAATTTATTTTATTATTAATTTAATTAAATATATTTTATTCACATATCCATTTTATTCTCTCTATTTCATTGGGATTATAGTTCAATAATTACCAAATCATAATGGGGGTTTTGTCTCAAATTATCTTCATTGTGACATAAGTTATATTATACACATATCTTCTACTATAACATGTTATATCACGAATCACAATATTTTTATAATAATATAATTTTAAATTAATTTCATTATTTCATTGGACTTATTATCCCATGTTACAAATTTGTTAATGGTTTTACCAGATTGTCTCATACATTATTGGGATTGTTTATATTTAATATTATGATGATGAAATATAATGATTCATATCTCTATGATAACATTAATTTTATTCTCTGTTGGATATTTATTGGATTTTAATGTTAGGCCTTAATTTTTTTTCACATTATGTAACCAATATATAATAATAATTTTTATAATAAAATTGTATTTATTTATCTCCCCCTTTGAAATCCTTTTTTCATCAAAAACCATTATTCTTGAATTTTTTTACAATCTTATACTGATTTATTAATTAAAATTTTAACCATGAATTATTTTTTACAAAATTATTTGATTGTAATTTTCATGTCATTTTTCAAACAATTCCCATATGTGTTTTATTGAATATGTTAATTGAATATACATTTAAACATGTACATAATGGTCTCCATTTTCTTCCATCATGAACAAATAACATTTTTAAATATTAGTTTTTAGAATAAACATATTATTCCTTGTAAAAATTATTTCCAAAATGATTTATAAATATTTAGTTTTAAAAAATTATTCTCAAAATGATTTGGATATTTTCCAGGGGAAATAATGGAACTTCCTTTTCAAAAAAAATTTCCCTCTAAGATGAATTTCATTCCTCTTTTATATATCCTTCTTGGAATATGATCCCAGGATAATTTTATTTTTGTTTCATTGAATGGTCAATTTTTTTGATCTTGTGATGTTTATAAGAAATTATTCTTAGGATTAGGTCAATCAGTAAGGAAATACTTTTGAATCCCACCTATTTTCATAGGATATGTTATGATGAAATGATGAAATTATTATGAAAAATATATTCTTCACATAGGTTTTGATATAAAGAAATGATTTTTAAACCCATTAAATTCAACAAATATTGATTTGAAATTTTTTTTTTGATATTGTGTAGTTTAAAAATAAATTTTTTATTAAATGATGGGTGGGACCTATATCTGCATCCAATTCATTTATTAAACATATATATATCTCCAAAGATAAAAATGGGGAAGAAGTAATTGTTCTTGATCCATGATAGGAAACAAATGATTTTTCTCCACCATGGGAAACATGTTTTTATCTATCCACCAAGGGAAATAGGAACATCATTATCATTATTGGGAAACAAGTTCATTATCTTCCACAATAAGAAATATTTACATCCTAATAAACAATGGGAAATGGGTGTTATGCCCTAATCCACTATATTGATTATATTTGTAGATAACCATGACATATGAAATGGTTTCCATATTTCATATGATCTCACAATTTTATGACATAACATTATGGTTCATGATTAATTATGATGATTTCTCATCCTTATATAATTTTTTTTATATTATAATGATTTATTCCATGAATTGTTCTTATGATCTATGATAATTTATGTATAAAAAGCATATGTTATGTTCATGATTGAAAATATTAATTATAATATTATACTTCTACATGATTATGATTGGTAAATATTATTTCAACACTTGATGATCATCTAAGAACACTCTTTATAATGATTCTTTCTATATGTGATGATGAAATGTTTCTTAAGGGTAGTCCAATGATTTGTACTATATAATAAGTCCATTTGGGGAGGGTTTTTAATATTATTAAACAAATATGAATATTGTGTTTATATTATACAAGTAAATGAAAATATTATGGTCTTTATGTGTGTGTTTATGAAATGTATTGAATACTAATCTAGAAAACTATTAAATTTATGTATGAAAATCATAGTTTTCTATTGTTGGTATATGAGGAAATAAATTGCCAATATTGGGAGAATATGATTATAAAAATCATATAAATTCCTTGATGATATGCCTATGTTTATTTATAGGGATATCTCATGGGATATATAAAAGGATAATTTTAATATAATTCCATATATAAAGAAATATCATGGAATTTTGGTTAAGGATAAAACAATGTGTTTTTATGAAATCACATCCTTGTATGGAAACTAAAAGTGGATGTTGTGCTAGAACACAGGTACCCTAGGGTAATAACAATGAAAAAGGTTAATTTATCTGGACATAATCATTATGTGGTGCACGAAAATGGGTCATGTTGTGCACTTGATTTGACAATGATAGGTGATATAATAGGTTAATTCAAAAACTCTATAATAACAATCAATATAGATTCAAATAATGAACATAAATGACCCATGTTAAGTCTGTGGTTTAATAGATTTAAAATAAGGTAGAATAATATAGATATCATTTTAATTATTTAACTTGATTATTTCATTTTCTTCTATGATTTGTACTTACCACTATATGATTTTATATTTTATTCAATGGTTGGAACATAAGGAACCATGTTAATGCTGTTTGTAATAAAAAAATGAAATGATTTTTCTCCTGAACTACCAAAAATTAGGAAAGGTAGAATTAAAAATCATGCTTCAATACTCTCACACAATTCTGAATCTATGATACATGATTAAACTCCATGAAATAAAATTATACACAAATGTTCAATCATTTACTTCATGATGAAACATCCACCTAAAAATATTGAATTTGTTGATCGACTAGTTATTGATTAATGGATCAGTATCAATGGAACTTTATTCTATACTATTCAGTTTTTTGATAATGAAAATGTAAATAAATATGTCTTTAATTTTGAAGTATATATATATTTGTGCTGGACTCTTATTAATTACTCATGGAAATTATATAAATTTGAATCTATAGAACAATATTAATTTATGTTGATATTTCATTATATGTTATTCCAAAATATTCTATGAATAATGATGGATAATGAATTGCTTGATTTTTTTAAAATTATGGTGAATCTATTTATACATATGATGTTAATTTTATTAGACATAAAATGTATTTTTTTTGTTTATTCATCATCCATAAATGAAAAATTTGTCCATTATTTAGTGGACTAAAACATTTTCATCGAAATGTGTCATCTATAAGAGAAACTAAAAGCTAAAATGTCTTCATTTTATGTGAACTAAAGGTATAAATGGAAATAGGATATTCATTTCAATTCAATAGTTATGATAAGAAATTAAATATCTATTTTGATGAAAAATATAATTTTGGAAATAAATTTCAGCTTTTTACATGCCAGAAATGTTTAATGAAAAATCATGTGAACTTCTCTAATTAAACTAGAGGATGATTTAAATTTTGAATTTCATTTCATAAACACCATGAATGATGAGGTGATATTAATGGGATATTCAATTCAATAAAGGGGAATCATATGCCAACTAATGCACCAAACACACCATATCATTTAATGTTTCATAAGTATAGTTGTTCTGTGAATTGTTATGACCCATCCTGATGGGGCTCGTACCATGAACACCCCATCCCACCTTCGATAGGCCAAGGGCTAGTGACATGTACTGAGTAGGCATATCTGAAAAATCGGAAAACATAGACAATGTACATGTACACATGCACGGATCACCATGCACACAAAGCTAAAATAAAGGGAAAACACCAAACACCATGCATAAATACCATAAAAGTTAATGTAATACAAACATAGTGCAATTAGAATGTAAAGTGAGGTATTAAAAACTGGGGACATAATACAATCCAAACAAGAAAAAAACTAAAATGATCGACCTACTAATGAGGGTATTGAATATTTAGTATAAGGATTCTGGGAATGCCTTAGCCCGTTTGATCTCAGAATGCATCATCTATTCCTTTCCCTTTTCCAACTCTACATAGAAATTTTCCAATGCATCGGTTTTCTCCACAAGATTGCACATGCTTGTGAAAATCCCATATAGGTGTGAGTAATACAATACTCAGTAGGACACCCCCAAAACCACAATGGAAGAACAAAAAAAGGATTCACAATCATATCTACAGTGGTGTATTCCCATACATATACCAAGGATATCCCGATATACTTATAATTTTCCACGAGGAAAGAGAGGATATTCCACAACCAAATGTCAATCATAAAACTACTCTAACCTAGGCCCTCCAAATGAGGAAACACTGTTCAAAAGTCATGATATACAGATAGGGGATTCTGAAGAGTCCCACGATCCCAATCTATGCTACCCCTCACTATATGAGATTCTTATAGAATACCACAAACCCTATGGTGTGGGTTTTAATGAAGGGGATTTTAAAAAATACCACAAACCTTATGATACGACCAACTAGATAGAGGAAGAACACCCTTTCCTCGGATCTCACATCAGTATTTAAAAAACACAATATGTGGTGATAGAGTTTCATTCCCATCCCAAGGAGGATTTAGATCTCTATTTAGTTCTCGTATATAGAGAGTATTTCCATGCAATTTCATACCTAACCCTCATGGGAATAAACGAGTTGGAACTCTACACCTATAATAGTCTTTGATAACCATCAAACAAGCAATCTAAAATGGTCCACCTCATCGGTAGGATCCCAATGCCACAAAAGGCTCATCAATCTGAATTACAAATTGAAGGTTATGACATTTTAAAAAAAAGGTCTAGTTGGGTTTAGTTACTTAAATACCTGGTTCGACCTACCTGACATAGGTCCCCCCACCATGGTCCCCCAACCCAACTAAATACATTATGTCATAACCGGCCCATATTGGATGGGTCCTTCCTAGTCTGCATCAAAGACATGGCCCACTGGATTGGGTCGTATCATCCTCCTTAGATGTGTCAGGTGTTGTGACCTTCCCCGATCAATGCAGTTCATAGGTGGTCGGCTACCTCCCAATCACACAGTCACATGGTCTGTTTGTCAGCACAAACACAACTATGTTGGGGGTTCCTGCACCTAACACGGTGACTTCCTGACACATCACCTGCCAGTGCTGCTACTATGAACCACCAGTAACCCATGTGCACCAATCATATCCCTTTGTCAATGGCCTCCTCTATCATCATGGTGTGCCTCGAGTGCGCACCACCTCCCGTGCCACTATGGTTGTGGATCCATGACCCTCTTCCACTGTAGCATCCTACCTTGACATTCGACCACCACTACTACGACCTACATGGTTGCGGCCTCTACTAACAACTAGCATCTCCTCCTAGACTATGGATTGCTACTTCTTCTGTGATTTTGTATTCCTTTAAAAAAATTTATGGCGAAGAAGAACATGAATCAAAAGAATGAGTTGGATGAAAATCCACACGAACACCCAAGGTGGACAAATCTGGCCTTATTCATGTCTATCTGGATCCATAAATGTTATAATTAGTAAATGGAGGAATTATGTGATATTATAGACAATGTAACAATTTAATCATGAATCAGTCTAGAAATGAATCAATCTAACCATTAATATATTCCCGATTAAATTCCTACAAAAATAAATCCCCATAAAAAATCAACAAATGAACAGTGAATAAAGTCATTCTTTAATTAATTAAAATTATTCATTTTGGAATTAATTAATATTCAGGATATGAACAAAAAAATCACATGCTCTACCTTTGGGTTAGATCAGTCGAAGAACAATGTTCTCATTCATCGTTTGTTGATCCGACACCGAGCCATCCCGGTCCTTGAATTCTCATTTGATGCTTTCTAATGATTCCTGCATCAAATTCCTCTTACCAGAGCTCTCAATAATTATTTAAGGGTTATGAATTGTAACCCTAAAACCCATAATCATGGTTTCATAAATAAGAAATAGAATCATAGTTGTGCCTTGATTTTTTTATTAAAATATTTTTAATGGCAGTTATCTCCACTATCTATCATTTCTGTATGGCCCATGTAAGACAATGTTAGGCCCATCCTAAGGTAAATTTATTATTCTAAAAGCAATGAAGACCTCATATTTTTGATCTAAACACCCATTTGGGAGTTATATAAATTCCAAATTACCTACTAAACATTTTTTAATTTAAAATGACAATTATATTCAAAAACATATTTTGAGTTCACTAGACCATGGAATCATGTGTTGTAATAGCATGCGGTCTCAATATTTTCCCAATTAATTAATTAATATAAAGTTGATAAAAATATTATTCATTACATTATCCCCAATTTAGTGCTTTACGTCCAAAAAAACCCAAAAAAGGGATACTCAAATAACAAGTTGAGGGTGCTGAGTAGACTTCTGAGCCTCCCCCTCCCAAGTTCTCTCATTGAGGTTCCTATAATACAACTGAATGCATACTAGAGGAATTGATAGCCCACAAAGGATACTCTCCTATCTATCATCCATCATCACCAGGAACATAGAAAATGTATCATCATCGCCAATGTCTAACTCACCCTAGTCAATAACTTGTGATAGGTCATGCACGTAACTCCTCTGTTGTGACATGTTATATATATCGTGAACTCGGTACAACTATGTGGGTAGAGATAGCGGTATTCCACCTCACTATCTCTAATCAGAATTTAAAAGGGGTCTATGATCCTTGGGGATAAATTGTCGCCCCGACCAAATCTCTCCAAACCCCATCAAGATGTACTCGAAGGAATACACGGTGTCCCTCCCCGAACTCCATTGGCCTTCATCTTCTATTAGTATAAGAATTACATCAGATCTGTGTAGTTACATTCTGCTCATGGATGATATGTACCTTTTTAGTTGTAGCCTCAACCAACATTGGGCCCACATGTGCTATGTCCCCTAGGATAGTCCAGCATAACAGTGGTCAGCAAGGTCTCACATACAATACCTCTAATGGTGTCATTCTAATGGTTGAGTGGTAGTGGTTGTTTTATGTAGACACCACCAGAGGTAATTGGTCCTCCAAACTATGATAGAGAACATTTATGAAGGCACACAACATATCTTATAGCACCTGGATGGTACCCTATATCCATCCATCCATATGAGGATGAAAATTTATGCTAAGATGAAACTTCTTACCAAAAGCCTCCTATAAACCCTTCCACAGGATTGAACTGAAATGAGAATCACAATCTAAAACTATCATCGAAGGAACACCATAAATTCAAACTATCTCCTTGACATAGAGGGATCCCTGGATCTCTATGGATCTCTTATCTTGGATATGTAGGAAGTGGGCATACTTGTTGAGTCTGTCAATGATCACCCAGATGGTATTGTGGCCCCTAAACGTGTGTGCTAAAACTACATTGAAGTCCATCGATATCCCATCCCCTTCCACTCTGGCACCTCGACTGGCTGAGGCATTCCTGCTTGAACATGGTGCTCTACATTCACTTTATTACTAGTGAGGAATTGATAAATGGACTTTTGCACTGACTTCAACATCTATGGCCACAATAATTGGTGTTGAAGGTCTTGGTACATCTTTTCTACTCCAAGATGACCACTAGGGGGGATATGTGAATATCACTCAATACCACTTCCCAAAACTCTATTGGCACAACTGTATTCCCTCTAAAGAGAACGACATGCTCCACACCTATTGAATATCCATCAGGAACCAGCCCTTAGGATAATTGTGCACATCAGCTCTCAAAATCGATGTCCCAAAGTTGGGCCTCTATGACATGTTGTAATAGTGGAGGGGAGACACCCATATACTGGAGTAAAAAATTATCCATCATCATCCACAAAAAATATCTATGATGTAACCAACTACTGTAACACCTCACTCAAAAACAGAACGTTGGACCACCAGCTGACCATTACCACCAGCATGTTCTCCATTCCAGGAGAATATCAATTCTCCGAGTCAAAATCATGGTGGCAATATAGCCACACAATCTGTCTCAAATTTAGGTCCCTCTAATAAAATATATACATGAGGATCTTAGGGTCTGAGTATATTCTTAACTGCTCGCCCATCATATAATGCTGCCACATTATCAAAACGATGATCAATGCTTCTAGTTCAAGATCATGAGTCATGTAGTTCTACTCATTCTTTCTATGTTGGTGTAAAAAATATTCAATTTCCAATTTCCCATGCATCAGGACACATCTGATTCTTGTCTTTGATGCTTCACAGAATAACACATACCCAACAACATCTTCTTATATCTCCAAGATGGGGGCACTCGTCATCCTCCGTCTCAGCTCGTGGAAACACTGATTGTATTTTTCTATGCACACACAAAGCAATCTCTTCTATTTCAAGTCTGTAAAGGGTTCTATGACTGTGGAAAACGTGGGAAAGAACCTATGATAGTACCTAGCCAAACCCATGAAACTCTTTACCTTAGTCACATTGCTTGGTTTCTATCATGAAAGCACTACATAAATCATATCTGGATCCACCGTATCTCAAACCTCCGAAATGACATGTCACGGAATGTGGACCTCTATAATATAAATTTAAACTTCATGTCATTATTGTAATTTTATTTCACTCAATTTGTGTCTAAGACCATATTTAAATTGTATCTTGTTCTCCCCCTCGGACACCAAGTACACCAGAATGTCATTAATGATAACCATGACGAACCAATCAAGGTATGGCTGGAAGATTCTATTCATGAGTCCCATGAAGATGGATATGGATTTTGTTTTTCTGAATGGAATAACCATGTAAATTTATTATACATAACAACACCTAATGTTTTTCTTCTGTACATACTCATCCCATATTGGAAGCCAATGATTGCTTGATCTGAGTTCTATCTTCTAGAACCACCACGCTCACTTAAGATGGTTGAAGAGGGTGTCAATTATCAGTAGCAGACACATATTATTTATGTTCATGTCATTTACATGCCTAATATCTGTACATAGCCTCAAAATCTAGTATACCTTCTTGGAAGACAATGTTGGGGCCGCCCATGGTGTGATACTGGGCCTCACAAATCCATTCCTCTATAAATTGTCCATCAATTCCCTAGAATCACAAATATCCTTGGTATCCATCTGATATACTAGGGTGAATATTATTTCTATAATTGGGTAGAGATCAATGATGATGTAAAAATCCATATAAGGAGGTAATCATGTATCATCCTTGGGGAAAACATCCTTGTACTTGTACAGCACAACAGGAAACTGGGGACTACTCTCCTCCACGTCACTAATGGTGAGGCTAAAAAATAGATTTGTAATATTCTAAACCCTACTTTAAGAAGTTACCTAATATGATGAATGTGTTTATTTTTCACTGATAAGGAAAAACATGGTCTTATCCCTACGTACAGACAACACAATGTGCCTATAATTGTCAATCTATGCATGGATTGTGGATAATTTTTCAATACCTAGAATGACGTTGTAAGGCCTCGACGCTTCTACTTAGAGATCCTAGTTGAAGATATCACCTCAATGTGTAAGATAAAACTTCCAGAACCAGTGTGTAATTATCAAATACCCTCTCGTAGGAGTCTCTAAATGTAAGTATTGATCCAACAACAATGTCAGAATAACAGATCATAGAACAAGGTATATAGAAATTAAAGTGTGACTGAAATCTGAGTCAATAAAAACTTAATATTGGGTACATAATGCATAGATAATACTTATAATAATCACTATAGGGCAGATGTTGTAAATCTCCATTGCCTGAAACTGGCCTCTCCCCTGTGCACCGGCTTCTGGAGCCCTTGCTGGACCACCTAGGGGTGGTGGTGGTACCTCAAACCTCTTCCCTCCCCTCACTTCTCTACCTACTCCACTGACATATATGTTTCTACCTTATATTCCACCATGTTATAACATGTCTATCAACCTCTTCAATCCCTCAATTGTTCGTTGATCATCTGTAGGGTGTGTCAGGATATCTCGATCTAAGCGTGATTGACCACCGCACTAGAAACAAAGTATGTTCTTCACCCATATCACTCTACCCTAGGAGCATCAAAACACTGATCATGCATCTTGGTACTATCTCCTAAAGGACTTATACCACTTTTTTCCTATTTTCTGTTTCCAGCTACCCACATCTGAAGTATTTTCCACCTGATGGCTACTAGTAGCTCCCATCACTATTACCTGCTCTACCCAAAAACTCTCATTGAATAGTGATTGCTCCAAACTCTAGATTAATTGGAGATGATAGGGATACCAAGGAAAACTAATCTACCAACATATCCACAAACAAATTTTTTGACCCCTGAAGAATGGGTCTCTCATCATGTATACGATTTAGTGAGGTAACATAGTAAACCTCACTGAGTACTCTCCTACTATCAAGTATCCATGTTGTATGTGTAGGAGCTCTTATATGTTTACTGAGAATATGTTTTCAAAAAATAACTCCTCCCTAAAAAGGAACTTGAAGTAATCCCAAGAAAGGGTTATCTCATCATGCATCTAGATCACTATGCTCCTCCACATTCTTGATTGGCCCTGTATAAGGATAAAAAATTAAGAGCTCCATCTAATCAGGCGTTGTACTCACAAGGTGGAATACATGTGTAAATACCTCTAGAAAATCCTTAACCATATGTGGGTAAGTCATACCATGGAACCTGGGAGGTCACTACCTCTGGAACTCATGAACCACTCTAATCCTGCTTGCATCCTATATAAGTAGCGCTAGTAGAAACTACTACTCAACATGTGTTACTGCTGTAGGAAGACCACCTGGGGGTACCATGTCTCGAATTTTCCCCTACACTGACACCACATCACTATGCAGATCATCCTCATGATCTCTCATCGGGATCCGATCTAGCATTCATAATGGAGTCATTCTTATACATGTCAAGATGAACCATGGTCAAAAGTGTATATCAGGAGAGTTTAATAATGAATGACATGGAAAACACAACACATTCTTATATGATTCTTGTCGAATTCAGTTACCTTCAACTATTATTTTCATGCACCGAGTCGGAAAGAAGCTCCCCAGAGTCTTAGTGTTTTCATATGTCAGCTTCTGATCAAACACTGGATTCTCTATCCTAAAATTGATACATGGAAAACATAACATTATTTCCCAAAACCAATCTCATGGAATCCCATTCCCAAAGTGAAACCAAACCACCCCATTTGATACCACTTTGTCACGACTCGTCCTGGTGGGGTCCAGCCCATGGCCACACCATGCTCGCCTCCGATAGGCCATGGGCTAGAAACTAGCACTAAAATGGCATATATCACATATGGGAGGCCTTATCTTATGTAAATATACACACATGCGTGTCTCCAAGCCCACAAATATAAATTAAATGGAAATAACCAACCACCATACATGCAAGCCACTAACCATAAATGTAATAAAACAACAATGAAACTAGAAAGTAATGTGTAATACTACAAATCAGATCCAGAATTCAGGCCCTAAAAGAACGAATAATACATAGACCTACTTGCTAATGAGGGTACAAGAGCTGTAGTAGAATGATTTTGGGAATGAATCCGCCTGTTTGATCTCACAAGCACTGTCTAGTCATGGCCCTGACTTTTGTCTATATAGAACTTCATCAATGTGTCAGTCATCTTCATGAGACATGACACGTACGAGCAAAGACCATGAAGGGTTGATTAACAATACTATATAGGATACCCTGAAACTATGAATAAAAAACCAAAAAAGAATGCACCATCATATCTAGACCAATATACACCCATACATATACCAAGAATATATAGATATACTAATAAGAATCTAGTAGGCAATAAATGGTAAGTCATAACCAATTGTCTATCATATGACACTGCTAACATGGGACCACCCAAAAAAGAAACACTAGTCAGAGGTCATGATATATAGAAAGGGTATTCTGAAGAGTACCATGAACCCAATATATGCAACCCCGCACAGTATGTGATTCTCAGAGAATACCTCAAACCCTATAGTGGAGCTCATAATGTTTGGGGTTCTGAAGAATACTGTAAAACTCTCGATATAACCAACTAGATGGATGATTAATTTCCAATGCTCAGAGGCCATTTTAGTACCCAAAAAACTCATTCTAGTCTGATAGAGTATCAGTTACATCCCCAGGAAGATTTACAATGCTATTCGGGACTCCTCAATCAAGGAGGTTACAATGAATTAACATACTGAACCATCGAGGAAAGATGCATGGACTAAATTTGCACCTATACTGGTCATTTATAACCATCCCACAAGTCATTTCAAATGTTACACCTAATCTCTAGGGTCCCAATTCCACAAATGGCTCGTAAATCTAACATACAATTTGAATGTTATGGATCTTTTTTGAAAAAATGGGTCAGTGGGGTCTGTGGTCTGTCGCACCTAGTCAGACTGACCCGAATTGACATAGACTAGGGTCTACTGAACTAAAATGGTTCCCCCAAACCATCCCAGGTCCATCAAACCGATCAGGGTCCAACAAACTGAACCGATTCGCTGAGTCCATCCTGATCCATCGGGTCATTCCCGATCTGTCGTGTCTGACCGATCCACCAGGTTCGACCTGACCCGCTGGTTTAACCAGGGCCACTGGGCCCATCCGAGGCCTACTCGGTCCATCCTGTTCTGCTGCACCGACACGTCCCAAGGCTGTCTCACCTATTCATCCCAACCTGTTGAAGAGGTCCAATCTTCTATTCCTGGGGAATGGAGGTTGTCGTGTCATTCCCCAGTTAAAATGGATAGTATCTAGCCGGCTATATCCACCTCACATAGACCATGTTCCAGTTCGCACCTGCATCTAATCTGTGGTTCCTCCGCTACTTCATACCACTGCGGTCATCGAGCATTGGCCCCTTGTTCACCACTGATGATCCTCTTCTATGAGCCTCATATGTCACCGCAAAATGCCACTAGCATGCACCACCATGGTCGTCGAGCCGCTTCCCTTGGCCATTGTGTCCTCCTATCCCAATATCTAGTTTCCACGACTGTAGCCCACCTTTCCATGGCGTCTACAAGCCATTTGGCTATAACACCTCAAGATTTTATGAGAAATATTATTTTTAATTTCATTGATGTCTTGTGTTGTACGCTACACCAAGATTATCTTATGCCTTACATAACACTGTATTATCTTGTAGTATACGCAAACACTATTTGTGGCTTTTTTCGCACACAAGAGTGACCTTCCACAATAGCGCGTGTTGTAAGGAATACTGAGTTTCACAAAACAATGATATATTGTTATAAAATTATTATGAACTAGCCTTTATGAATATTATTAAACAAATTTTAAATTTCATATCATTGTCATTCTTCTTAAATATTTTCTAGATCATGATATGTGAATAGAATAATTTTTTCATGTAAAATAATAATTTTTTAAAAAAATGCATTTTTGCCATCTTTTGATGGTGCAACCATTATAAATCTAAATTTTAAAATGTTTATAATTTCAATTTTAAAAATTAAACACTTTCTTATGAATTGGAATATAAATATTTACATTGGATAATGTTTTGATATTCTTCTCATAACGTTTATATTTTGATGAATAGTAAAAATACGCTAAATTTTAATTAAAAAAAACTTTTTTCATCAAGATAATTTATGTGGTTAAATTAAAATATTAAATGGATTTAAAGTATAAATAGAATATATTTTTACCATTTAATATAATGTATTCCATTATCATTAATTTTACATTGAATTCATAGGTAAAAATATTTCAATCTTTTGCAACGTTTTAACTTTTAAAACCTATTTTCTTAATAACAGGATTAATTATAAATTAATTATTGCAACTTATGTGTTTTTTATTTTGAAAAATGTATTTAATATTTGGAATCAGTAGGCCCAAATTATGCTAATAGGCTACTTTTTATTTTTAGATGTTATGAATAGTAACTATGGTAAATTTTATGTATACATTTAAAGGTAAATCGAACAATTAAGGGTAAAAATAAGATTATAAAATTACCATAACACCTGCCAAGATTATATTAGAATAATAAAATTTCACTAATATCACTTAAGGGACAAAATTGATTCATTTCATTACTTTTGACAATGAAAAAAGATGTAATTATTATTAAAACCAATGAAAGTGACAACATGTCACTCTCTTATATCTTATAAGTGTAATAATTTTAACATAGAGATAAACATCATAAAACATCGAACATAAATAGTCACCTAAAATATAATAAAATTATATATATAATGTGAATTTATTTATAATTTTTATGGATTAAATATTTATCATTAACGGTGACAAAATAGTGATGGAGAAATTGTTAATTTAGTGAAAAATCAGTAATACAATTTTCATTAAACTAATAGTGACCAAAAAAAGCACAAAAACTTGACAAAAACTTATTGGTCATGTAAATTTAATCCATAATAATCCAATGGAAGATTATTTGACCATTTGGAGACCTATAAATGAAATTGTGACACCTATATTATTTTATTTTAAATTATGTCCAAGATGTCACCTTTAAAATTTATTAAATATAACAATTTAAATGTTGTGATTTTAATATGATAAATTCGAGTAAAGATATTATTATGAAATATATTAGATATATATTTATCATAGAATTTTATTTTTAATTTGTATGCATATTAAATAATTATACAAAGATTTTGTATTAATTATTTTATTAAGATACATCTCAAATAAATGATTTTTAAAGTATTAAAATAAATATTATATAAACTAATTAATGTTATCCAAGAATTTTAGAGATGAATATGACTTTCTATAAATCTATTAAATAGTCTTTTTGAAAATATATTCTTTTTAGATTTTATTTAAATTCAAATAAATGAATTTTGTCAATATTGATACTATTGATATTTTATGAAAATAACATATTATTAAATTGTTTAAAAAAAATTTAAAAATTAACAATAAAAGTTATATGTTCTACCATTTCCTAAAGTTTTAAATTATGTTAAATTAAAAACACATAAGTATGTATTTATAACCATATAAAATTTGAAACTTTATTATAATAATTAAGATTAAATAGATTAAATAAGGATAAATCAAAATGATAAGGTGTAAAATAATCATTAAATATGTGTAAATATGATTTTTTTGATGATATTACAACCTTATATTATCTCATATCCGAATTTTATTCACTTTGGATGTTTTTATGTGGGTTTTGAGTTTATTATAAATTAATTATTTTTAGGTTTCCAAATGTGCCCCTCGCCTTTCTTATAGAAGAGCTCCTCCTACCTCTCCTCCTCACATCATTTTTAGCCTTCATGCTCGGCCAACCCCTAATCATTTCTCTTCTACACTTCCATATAAACATAAAAAAGGTCCTGGTTT
Source organism: Viscum album (assembly GCA_963277665.1). Lineage (NCBI taxonomy): Eukaryota > Viridiplantae > Streptophyta > Magnoliopsida > Santalales > Viscaceae > Viscum > Viscum album. The sequence goes on from OY728152.1 coordinate 2,096,536,282, forward strand.
TTTTCAAAGACCATCTTTAGTGCCATAATAGGAGGTTTAGATGTGGCGCGTCGAAGAAGAGGTAATATCATATACTGATTCTTTCAAGATTCTTTATTCATCTACTTCCTATTATACAGTTGTTCCATTATAAAGTAATAAAATCAGTATAAATAATGTAATGATATTTTATTATATATATTAAAACTCCATATTTTATTTTTTATCCATTCTACAGAAAGTAAAATCACCGTGCGAGTGTATGCACTGAATACCATCACCACTCCGTGGTGTAATCTGTTTTACACAACCACCTTACATGGATGGGTATAACGGTGTAAAGAATAATTATATATGTTCATTACTACATGATACTAATTTTTAGATATTATATCCTCCATTCTAATTCTATTCAATAATTATGGGAACAATATCATCTCTCGTACATACGTACAAATTACCATCTCCATGATGCGATGAGATTCATTCTCTATGTTAACCATTCAACAATGATTATAAAGAATATATAAAAATTATCATGAAATATATGACAAAATAATGCTATAGGATTTCTGTGTATTTATATATATGTATATGTCATTTACATCCATTCAAATTTATAAGGAAATGAAAACAGCATTCATGAGTACGTACGACCTAACCTCTCCATGAACGGTGTATTTCATTCCATTTATCGATCTATTATATATATTTTATTATGAAAATATAATATATATAAATCATTTTTTCAATTCTGGAATTAAGTAAATAATGATATAAATAATTATATCAATAACAAAAAGTCCAAACATGTACAATAAATGAAACAATTTTACCCAAAACGCTTCTTTAACATGGAATTGACAAAAGAACAGGTAATATAAAGTCATAAGTGATTCATATATGATATCATAAATATTATTATGGTTCTTTTAAAAGTTAATAGTATGATTAAACCCACTATACTAGAGTTTCAAACATGTACTAAAGAAATTGGAACTAAGGTAAGGGATAATTTTGCAATCTCATTTTTATCCGAGATTTCATATACGTAAGCATTTACTGTGGTTAAATTTATCATCCTTGTCCAATTTTTATAAAATATTTTCATAATGTGTGTAATATTCTTTCATGTAATTTTAAATTCACTATTAGCCTTTGTTCACTTTTACCACATTGTATTGAAGTAATCTATTTTTTGTTTACCATACAATGTAAGTATTGATCCAACAACAATGTCAGAATAACCGATCATCGAACAAGGAATATAGAAATTAAATAGTGACCTAGATCTGAGTCAATAAAAACTTAATATTTGGTAGTGAAGACATAGATAATACCTATAATAACCACTAGAGGGCAGATGTCATAAAGCTCCATTGCCTGAAGCTGGCCTCTCTCCTGTCCATCGGCTCCCGGAGCCCTTACAGGACCACCTAAGGGTGGTGGTGGTACCTCAAACCTCTTCCCTACCCTAACTTCTCTATCTACACAACTTCCATATTTGTTTATACCTTATATTCCACCATGTTCTAACATGTTTCTATACCTCCTCAGTCCCTCGATTGTTCGTTGATCATCCGTAGGGTGTGTCAGGAAATATCGATCTATGCATGCTTGACCACCGCACTAGAAACAAAGAATGATCTTCACCCATATCAATCTACCCTAGGATACTCAAACCACTGATCATGCATCCTGGTACTATCTCCTAAAGGACCCAGACCACTTTTTCCCTATGTTCTGTTTGCAGCTACCCACATTTGAAGAATATGCCACCTGATGGCTACTAGTAGCTCCCATCACTATTACCTGCTCTACCAAGAAACTCTCTTTGAATAGTGATTTCTCCAAACTCTAGTATAATTGGAGATTATAGGGATACCTCGAAAAAACTAATCTACCAAAATATCCCCTAATAAATTTTTTGAGCCCGGAAGAATGGGTCTCTCACGATGTATACGATGTAGTGAGGTAACATAGTAAAACTCGTTGAGTACTCTCCTACTATCAGGTTTCCCTGTTGTATGTGTAGGAGATCTTATATGTTTACTGAAAACATGTTTTCTAAAAAGAACTCCTCCCTAAATAGGCACATGAAGTTATCCAAAAAAAGGGTAATCTCATCATGCATCTAGATCACTATGCTCCTCCACATTCCTACTCAACCCTGTATAAGGATAAAAAATAAGAGCTCTATCTAATCAGGCGTTGTACTCAAAAGGTGGAAAACATGTGTAAATACCTCTAGAATATCCTCAACCATCTGTGGGTAAGTCTTACCATGGAACCTGGGAGGTCACTTCTTCTAGAACTCATGAAACAATCTAATCCTGCTTGCATCCTCTATAGGTTGTGCTAGAAGAAACTACTACTCAACATGTGGTTCTGCAGTTGGAAGACCACCTGGGGGTACCATGTCTGGAACGGTCCCCTACACTGACACCTCCTCACCATGCAGATCATCCTCATGATCGCTCATCAGGATCCTTTCTAGCATTCAAAATGGAGTCATTCTTATACATATCAAGATGAACCATGGTCAAAAGTGTATATCAGGAGAGTTGAATAAAGTATGACATGGAACAAACAACACATTATTATATGATGCATGTCGAATTCAGTTACCTTAAACTATTATTTTCATGCACCGAGTCGGAAAGAAGGTCCCCAGAGTTTTAGTGTTTTCATATGTCAGCTTCCGATCAAACATTGGATTCTCTATCCTAAAATCGAAACATGGAACACTTATCATTATTTCCCAAAACAAGTATCATGGAATCCCAGTCCCAATGTAAAACCAAACCACCCACTTTGATACCACTTTTTCACGACTCGTCCTGGTGGGGTCCGGGCCATGGCCACATCATGCTCGCCGCTGATAGGCCATGGGCGGGAAACTAGCACTAAGATGGCATATATAAAAAATGGGAGGCCTTATCTTATTTACATATACACAGACGCGTGTCTCCAAGCCCACAAATATAAATTAAATGTAAATCACCAACCACCATACATGCAAGCCACTAAACATAAATGTAATATAACTACAGAGAAACTTGAAAGTAATGTTTATTACTACAAATCAGATCCAGAATTCAGGCCCTAAAAGAACAAATACTACATAGACCGACATGCTAATGAGGGTACTAAAGCTGCAGTAGAATGATCTTGGGATTGACTCAGTCTTTTTGATCTCACATGCACCGTCTAGTCATGGCCCTGACTTTTGTCTATATAGAACTTCATCAATGTGTCAGTCATCTGCACGAGACATGACACGTGCGAGCAAAGACCATGAAGGGTTGATTAAAAATAATATGTAGTAGACCCTACAAATATGAATAAAAAACCAAAAAAGAATGCACCATCATATCTAGACCAGTATACACCCATACATATACCAAGAATATACATATATACTAATAAGAATCGAGTAAAAAATAGATGTTAGGTCATAACCAAATGTCAGTCATACGACACTGCTAACATGGGACCACCCATAAAGGAAACACTAGTCAGAGGTCTTGATATATAGATAGGGTATTGTGAAGAGTACCACGAACCCAATATATGCTACCCCACACCTTATGGGAATCTCAGAGAATACCTCAAACCCTATAGTGGGGCTCATAATGTATGGGGTTCCGAAGAATACTGTAAACCCCTCGATATGACCAAATAGATGGATGATTAATTTCTTATGCTCAGAGTCCATTTTAGTACCCAAAAAACTCATTCTAGGGTGATAGAGTATCAGTTCCATCCCCAGGAAGATTTACAATGCTATTCGGGACTCCTCATTCGAGGAGATTACCATGAATTGACATACTGAACTATCGAGGAAAGATGCATGGCCTAAATTCTCACCTATACTAGTCATTTATGACCATCCCACAAGTCATTTCAAATGATACACCAAATCTCTAGGGTCCAAATTCAACAAACAGCTCATCAATCTAACTTACAATTTGAATGTTTGGCTCTTTTTTGATAAAATGGGTCCGTGGGGTCTGGGGTCTGTCGCACCTGGTCAGACTGACCCGACTTGACCTAGACTAGGGTCTACCGAACTAAAATGGGTCCCCCAAACCATCCTAGGTCCATCAAATAGATCAGTTTCCACCAAAATGAACTGATTTGCTGAGTCCATCCTGATCCACCGGGTCAGTCCCGATCTGTCGTGTCTAACCCGATCCACCAGGTCCAACCTGACCCGCTGGTTTAACCAGGCCCACTGGGCCCATCCGAGGCCTACTCGTTCCATCCTGTTCTGCTGCACCGACACGTCCCAAGGTTTTCTCACTTATCCATCCCAACCTGATGAAGACGGTCAGTCCTCTATTCCTGGAGCGTGGTGGTTGTTGTGTCATTCCCTAGTTCACACCTCCATCTAATCTGTGGTTCCTCTAATACTTCATACCACTGCGGTCGTCGAGCATTGGGCCCTTGTTCACCACTGATGATCCTCTTCTATGAGCCTCATATGTTGCTGCAAAATGCCACTAGCATTGTCCCACCCCGACCACAGATGCTCTTATTTTTACTTCTTTCTTGGTCACGGTTTAAATTTTTTTTCAATGCGTATTTGTGTTGGCGGTTTCACGCCGGTGCGCGGTCACCGCATCGTTAGCGGTGACCGTGCATTCATCCCGAGTGACCGTGTGTTCACCCGGCATTTTAAATATTTAAATGTTTATGTTGAAATTTTATTATTATTACCATTTAAATTGTGTTATCATTATTGTAGTATTTTTATATATGTTCATATATGTGTATATTAATGTATATATATATGCTTATATATGTTTATGTGTATATATGTTTATAAATATATATGTGTTTATTGTATTTACGTTTATATGTTTATAGGTATATATATATATATATATATATATTAATATATATATGTGTGTGTTATTTTTTTAAATGATTTTATTATTTTAAATATTTGATCATAATAATTATTATTATAATTAACTAATTTTTGTTTTATTATTCATATTAATAATAATAATATTATTATTATTATTATCAAATATATATATATATATATATGTATATAATCCTAACCCTAAACCTACCCATCCGCCACCCTCTCCCCTCTCTCTCTCTCCCCTGTTTTTCTCCCCCGGCCCCTTCTGCGTGCTCCCCTACGGCGCGCTCCCGGCCCCGGCTTCCCGTCACTGCGCCAGCTGCCCGCACACCCCCCCCCCTCTCCGGCGGCCCGCACCGTTGGCCTCACCCCTGCTGAACCCGGCCTCCATTCCCCCTCCCCGTCCCGGCCTTCCCCTCCGTCCGGCGGTCTGTCCCGGTGACCCGGCGCACTCCTCCGTTCCGACCGCCGCACCACCTCCTCTGTCCCGGCCTCCTCCGGTGAACAGCCCGCGTGAACCCCGACCTGCCTGCGCGAACGCCAGCCTCCTCTCCCCCTTTTCCAGCGACACCCCCCTGTCCGGCGCACCCTCCTCCTGCTAAACTGCCGCGCCACCTCCCTCCGCCTCGCCGACCATCCGCCCCGCACCCAGCCACCTCCCGGGCTCCCACCACAATCCCTGCTCCCTCTGCCGCCTCCGGCGTCTGCAACCTCCCCCCGTCCAGCGCCCGATCGCTGGCCTCCACCTCACCGACGTCGCCGCATGGCCTCCGGCCTCTTATCCGGCGACGTTGCCCGGACCTCCTCCCGACCGCCGGCCTCGCCCCATCGTGCCGATCCCGACCTCCGCCTTGCTGATCCTAACCTCCGCCGGACCTCTCCGCCGAATCTCCCCGTGCCCCTATACGTCAGGCCTGTTTTATTTTATTTTGTTATTATATTATTATTATATTTGAGTTATTATTATTACGTTAGCATTTTTATTTTTAATGTGTTAATATCTTTAATATTATTATATTATTATTATTGTGATTATATTATTGTTGTTATTATTATTATGTTAATATTATTCTATTATTATTATTTTTTACATTATTATTATTGTTGTTATTACTATTATGTTATTATTATTGTTGAACCTGTTTAACGGTCTATTGTTTTAGGACCTATTGGATGGCATAATATGGTGCGACCATTACGCAACGGGAGTTTTGCGTCGTGTCGTTTTTCATTCCGATTCAAGGTAGGTCTCCCATTTCACTTGCCTTTAAATTTAGAATTTATTTATTCCTTGTCTTTTTATTGAGTTTTAGTAAATTTAAAAGTATTATTAAGTAGTTATTTATAGTGTGGTGATCTACTGATAATGAAAGCTGTTTAATTCTAACGTTTCGTTGAAAGTGTTTTTCTTGGTTTTAATTGTGTGCTTCCATAGTAATTTTGCTAAATGGGTTCTTTATGAAATGTGAAAGTCATGTTGAATTGTGTTTTGAAATGTTTTTGGAGTGTGTAAATTAGTAGGTGTATTTTTTATGGAAAATGGTGTTTTCTTAGAACCTTGATTAGAGGAAATGCTCATATGAACTTTTAACTTGATTTTGGAAACATTAAGTGTGGTTCTCGGTTGTTGAAAAATATTTTCCTTTGACGCGTGAAATAAAGTTTGGATTTCATTTGAAAAATAACGTTCATTCAAAAAGTTATTAAAGGCCCGTTTGGCTCTTGATAAAAGTGGGGTGCGTTTGGAAATTGGAAAATAATTTTTACTTGTGATACCAACGTGTTTCAGGGTTAATATGCTGACTCGAGTGTCTTAAATGAAGTTCTAAGTGTGTTCCTGGTTTTCAATGAAATGACGTGTGTCATATACTTTAGAAATGCTTTGATATTAAATGGTTTAAATGTAAATGATGTGGCAGCCCAGTAGGCACTTTGTTAATTGTGAACTGACTACTTATATATTTACGTAATTATGGGGCATCTCTACAGAGGGACTCCCCTTCGAGGGTTGTCATGTAGCGGTGTCCATGTAAGGGGTTGGAAAATGCGGTGAGATGAGTCACACGTGCGGGGACCTCCCACTTACACAATATTATTAAAACTAAAGTGGGTTCCTGTGCGTCTTTTAGAGAATCGAGTGACGGTTGCTAGCTAACCCCGATTAGAAGGGTTAGTCCCCCCTTGGTAGGTAAGGCCTTGTGGGGCATGCCACTGGTTGGCTGTTAGGGCGGCCAGTTGGTTATTGACTGTGGAGTACCATGTCGGCAGTTAGTTTGAACCCGAGTACGTCCAGGGGTTTTCTAGGGATGTTTAGGATCACCCATGGTTACTTGATTTTCCCTTCTTGTTTACATTCAGTTTTTTTCATTCTTTACAGCTTATACTGGTTACTTTGTGAAAATGGATTTCAAATGAAAATGTGTTATTCTCTTGTGAAAATTTGAAAATGTAACACTTCTTTCTCCTTTAGAACGAATTTAGCACCAATGAAAAGAAATTCAACTTTTTTTAAAAAAAAGTAAGGGTAGTGGCTCTTGTTTTGATTTTCAAGTGAAACATTATGGAAGCTTACTTTTATACATTGTAGTTCAAACCTGGAAAGTGTATATTCTTTATTCACTGGAAGTGATTGGGATTTGTTGTTGGGATCACCTACTATGTACTTTCTGTGCTCATGCCTATCTTTTACCATTTCAGTTGCAGGTTCCTTGTGTTCAAGTTTTCTTGTCTTGAGTCGCTCAGTGATGGAGCGAGGTTGGTTTGTAGTTGGTTGGTGACCCACGAGGTCACGTCGAGGTATGTTGTAGTGTAGTTTTGTTTATGTCATTAGTATTTAGTCTGTTTTTTTAGGTTATATTCATTGTTTTGATCTTGATTTTGGTTTGGGCTGAAATCGCTCCCAACGATTAAAATTTCAGTGCACGACACTATTTTCCATCCGGGGGGGATCGGGAACGCCCCTCGAGACTTCCCGCGGACCGGCTCGGGTGACCGGTTCAGGGTCGACTCGGGCTGGTTCGTGACAAAATGGTATCAGAAGAGGTTCTTGTTATTTGGGTTGTCTGGTAGGTTGAGATTAGGACTTTCGGGACTTGAGAGGTAGGTACGGGAAGGACGTCATGAACCCTCGCCCGTTCCGCACCTCGTGTCGCCAGGGTTAGTCTGGGAATTGTGTCTTTGTCTCTTTCTTGTTTGTCTTGGCTTGAGAGATGACAACGGAGGCAAGCCTACGTTACATCGTGATTTCCCATAGAGTAGTGACCTATGTGGAGTCTGAGTACATGGTTTGAATTCTTCCTAGTGGTCGACACTGGCTTGGGACATGGCCCACTACCATGTCACCAGGTTGAGCGTGACTACCAGTCCCTCACTCCAAGGGTTGATGCAAATTTGGATGCTGCTTTTGTTTTGGTCTGTGTAAGTATGTTGTTGGAAATGAAAAAGTTTTTTGAAAAATTGGACCGGTTTCTTTTAAAAGACTTTAAAAGTATGAAATGGGTTTTAAAACTTAAATCTCTTGAATTTCAAATTCGTTATTGCTTGGAATTGGTTATGAATGATTTGGGGTGAAACCTAGGTTCCTCTTTATGAACGTTTGCACATGTGTGAGAATGCATGAAAAATGCGTGTTGGAGCGAGTATTAATGGACATTGGATAAAAACATATGCAACGGGCCATGGGATTACCTGGGTGTGTATTTGAAATTAAAGTCTTGACCTTGTTTTGTAAATTTCTTTTAAAGGGGAAACAGTTTTTGAATGTGTTTGGTTTGAAAGTGGATTGGTTTAGGAATGTAGTCTTGAAAAAAGGTGGTTTTATAATCTAAAATAAAAAGGGGATTTTAAAAAGGACATATTATTTTGGGTTGTGTTCATAGTTGTTTGGTCTTTGTGCTGATTTTTTTATGAAGGCGCTTTTATTGAGGTTGCTTCGGGTTGATATTGGTTTTGGCTTTGTGTTTTATATGTCACTCAGGAAATGCCTCCCAGAAAGGCCTCTAAGGATTCTGATAGGTCATGCCCAGTTTTTGGTCCCCCTCAGACTTTGCCTATTCTCTATGGTGATCAGGGTCCGTTAGAGGAAGTGAAATGGCTCGAGGAAGTGGATCGTGTCTTTAGAATGTTGGGAACTCCCGATAATGTTAAGGTTCATGCAATTATGGAGTTGTTTGAGGGTCCAGCTCTGGACCAGTGGAAGAGGGTTACCCCATCATCAACGCAAGTTGAAATGACGTGGGATGTCTTTAAAATAGTTTTCATCCAACGGTTTGTACCTGAGGAAGTGAAGCTGTATAAAAAGAGGGAGCTTGTGCATATTCAACAAGGGCAATGGACAATGAAGGCATATGTTGACCATTTCAAGGAACTGACTTCCTTTTCTCTAGAGGTAGCGTCACATGAGCTCATGAAGGCCTCTCTTTTCACTGGGGGACTTCACCCAGAGATCACGGAGCGAGTCCTTCCTTCTAAAGACCAACATTTCGAGAAGCTAATGGAGGAAGAATTTTTGGCTGAGTTGGTTTCCGAAACACAATTGGTTAGTACTCCAGTATCCTTGGTTTTTCGTAAGAGTTCCCCCTCTGAGGTGGAAAATATTCCGGAGATACCTATTCCTCAGGAGTTATCCCCCTTGGTCCCAACTTCCAGTTCATCAGATCGTTCAATGGTATGCTATTAGTGTGGTCGTTTCGGGCATTTAAAGCCATCATGTTGTAACCCTCCGTAGACTTGCCATCGATGCGGCTGTCTGGGTCATCTGGAGAAGATTTGCAGGAAGCATCGCTTGAAGTGGACGTCGTGATGGGAGAATGTCTGTACCTGACTGTGAGGCAGAAGATGCTCCAGCCATCAGAGCCCAGACTCAGGTTTCGGGGTGAAGCTCGCACACAGTCAGGGGTTCCCAGGGCTGTGAATCTTTGGTCTAGTTTTGTTCCATGTTGGCGGTGGAACAATTAGAAATCTTTTCATATTTTCTTATCTTCTATCAAAGTTTCATTAACTTTGTAATTACATTGTCCTCCTATGAAGTAATGATGAATTTTTTCAATTAAAATCCAATAAATCTTGTTTGTGTTGATGTGATCTTGAAAATCGTGTTTATTTAGTAAAGTGTGTTAGACCTTTTTGTATGTTGACCTTGGTTTAGTAATGCTTGTCGGATGTAGTTATGTTTCGTGGATTTATGTGGGTCATGTTTTTGACTTGATGTCGGGTAATGTATTTTATTTGGGCTATCCCTGGTGTTGAAAATTGTTGACTCTAGTCGAGGGTTCAACATTCGATGGAGGTGTTGTTTTGATCATGTTATAGGAGTCGTTTCAGATCGGTTATGAGTCCCCACACTGGACCAGCCTCCTTGTGGTAATATGTTTTTAGTGTTAAATTTTCAAACCAGTTATGTTCTTGTGGTGGGGAGAACCCCTTCGTGTTCTCCCCTCAACCTTGGACTTCAGTTTCCTCATGAATCGGTCGGGTGTGACCTGTGTAGAGTAAGGTCATACCAAGATTCTTAGTTATTTTCGGTTCTTTTAGTTTTGTTTGGGCATGGACCTGAATCTTGACCAACCTTTGTCTTGTTTACTTTCTGGGGGCATAAAGTGTCTGTGGTGGGGAGAATTGTCACACCTCGACCGCAGATGATCTTATTTTTACTTCTTTCTTGGTCCCGGTTTAAATTTTTTTTCAATGTGTATTTGTTTTTGCCGTTTCGCGCCAGTGCGTGGTCACCGCATCGTTAGCGGTTACCGTGCGTTCATCCCGGGTGACCGTGTGTTCACCCAGAGTTTTAAATATTAAAATTTTTATGTTGAAATTTTATGATTATTACCATTTAAATTGTGTTATAATTATTGTAGTATTTTTATTTATGTTCATATATGTGTATATTAATGTATATATATATTTCTATATATGTATATATATATATATGCTTATATATTTTTATGTCTCTATATGTTTATATATATGTGTTTATTGTACTTACGTTTATATGTTTATAGGGATATATATATCTATATATCTATATATGTAAAAATATATATATATGTGTGTGTGTTATTTTTTAAATGATTTTATTATTTTAAATATTTGATCATAATTATTATTATTATAATTAACTAATTTTTTTATTAATAATAATAATAATAATTACAATAATACTAATATTATTATTATTATCAAATATATATATGTATATATATATGTATATAATCCTAACCCTAAATCTACCCAGTCGCCACCCTCTCCCCTCTCTCTCTCTCTCTCTGCCATTTTTCTCCCCCGGCCCCTTCTGCGTGCTCCACTCCTGCGTGATCCCGGCCCCGACTTCCCGTCGCTGCGCCAGCACCCCGCGCCGGCACCTCCAGGCCAGCCTCCCCGCGTCCCCCGGCCTTCGCCGGTCTCCTCCCGGCCTTCCCGACTGCAACACCCCGCACGCCGTCGCCCAAGGCACCTGCTGCCCGCACCCCCCCCCTCTACGGCGGCCTGCACCGCCGGCCTCACCGTCGCTGAACCTGGCCTCCGGCCCCCCTCCCCGTCCCGACCTTCCCCTCCGTCAGGCGGTCTTTCCCGGCGACCCGGCGCACTCCTCCGTTCCGGCCGCCGCACCACCTCCCATGTCCCGGCCTCCTCCGGCGAACAGCCCACGCGAACCCCGACCTGCCTGCGCGAACACCGGCCTCCTCTCCCCCTTGTCTGGCGACACACCCCCCCTATCCGGCGCACCCTCCTCCTATAGAACCGCCACACCACCTCCATCCACCTCGCCGACCTGCCGCCCCGCACCCAGCCGCTTCCCGAGCTCCCGCAACCGTCCCGACACCCTCCGCCGCCTCCGGCGTCCACAACCTCACCCCCGTCCGGCGGCCGATCGCCAGCCTCCACCTCACCGACGCTACTGCACGGCCTCCGGCCTCTGCTCCAGTGCTGCTGCCCGCACCTCCTCCCGACCGCCAGCCTTGCCCCTCCGTGAAAATCCCGACCTCCGCCGTGCTGATCCCGACCTCCGTCGGACCTCTCTGCCGAATCACCTCGCGCCCCTGTAAGTCAGGCATGTTTTAATTTATTTTGTTATTGTATTAATATTATATTTGAGTTATTATTATTACGTTAGAATTTATATTTATAATGTGTTAATATCTATAATATTATTATATTATTATTATTGTGATTATATTATTGTTGTTATTATTAATATGTTAATATTATTCTATTATTATTATTTTAACATTATTATTATTATTTTTATTACTATTATGTTATTATTATTGGTGAACATGTTTAACCGTCTATTGTTTTAGGACCTGTTTGACAGCGCAATACGGTGCGACCATTACGCAACGTGAGTTTTGCGCCGTGTCGTTTTTCATTCCGATTCGAGGTAGGTCTCCCATTTCACTCACCTTTAAATTTAGAATTTATTTATTCCTTGTCTTTTTATTGAGTTTCAGTAAATTTAAAAGTATTATTAAGTAGTTATATATAGTGTAGTGATCTACTGATAATGAAAGCTGTTTAATTCTATCGTTTCATTGAAAGTGTTTTTCTTGGTTTTAATTGTGTGATTCCATAGTAATATTGCTAAATGGGTTCTTTATGAAATGTGGAAGTCATGTTGAATTGTGTTTTGAAATGTATTTGGTGTGTGTAAATTAGTAGGTGTATTGTTTATGGAAAATGGTGTTTTCTTAGAACCTTGATTAGAGGAAATGCTCGTATGAACTTTAAAATTGATTTTGGAAACATTAAGTGTGGTCTTTGGTTGTTTAAAAATATTTTCCTTTGACGCGTGAAATAAAGTTTGGATTTCATTTGAGAAATAATGTTCTTTAAAAAAGTGATTAATGGCCCGTTTGTCTCCTGATAAATGTGGGGTACATTTGGAAATTGGAAAATGTTTTTTACTTGTGATACCAACGTGTTTCAGGTTTAATATTCTGACTCGAGTGTCTTAAATGAAGTTCTAAGTGTGTTCCTGGATTTCAATGAATTGATTTGTGTCATATACTTTAGAAATGATTTGATATTAATTGGTTCAAATGTAAATGATGTGGCGCCCCGGTTGGCACTTTGTTAATTGTGAACTGACTACTTATATATATACGTACTTATGGGGCATCTCTACAGAGGGACTCCCCTTCGAGGGATGTCGTATAGCAGTGTCCGTGTAAGGGGTTGGAAAGTGCGGTGAGATGAGTCACGTGTGCGAGGGACTCCCACATACACCGTATTATGAAAACCACCATGGGTTCCTGGGCGTCTTTTAGAGAATCGAGTGACAGTTGCTGGCTAACCCCGATTAGACGGGTTAGTCCCCCCTTGGTAGGTAAGGCCTTTTGGGGCGTGCCACTGGTTGGATGTTAGGGCGGCCAGTTGGTTATTGACTATAGAGTACCATGCCAGCAGGTAGTCTGAACCCGAGTACGTCCAGGGGTTTTCTAGGGATGTTTAGGATCACCCATGGTTACTTGATTTTCCCTACTTGTTTACTTTCAGTTTTTTTTCATTCTTTACAGCTTATACTGGTTACTTTGTGAAAATGGCTTTCAAATGAAAATGTGTTATTCTCTTGTGTAAATTTTAAAATGTAACACTTGTTTCTCCTTTTAGAACGAATTTAGAACCAATGAAAAGAAATTCTCCTTTTTTAAAAAAAAGTTAGGGTAATGGCTCGTGTTTTGATTTTCAAGTGAAACATTATGGAAGCTTTCTTTTATACATTTTAGTTCAATCCTAGAAAATGTAGATTCTTTATTTACTGGAAGTGCTTGGGATTTTTTGTTGGGCTCACCTACTGAGTACTTTCTGTACTCACGCCTATATTTTACCATTTCAGTTGCAGGTTCCTTGTGTTCAGGTTTTCCTCGCTTGAGTCGCTCAGTGATGGAGCGACGTTGGTTTGTAGTTGGGTGGTGACTCGCGAGGTCACGTCGAGGTATGTTGTGGTGTAGTTTTGTTTATGTCATTAGTATTTTTTCTGTTTTGTTTAGGTTATATTATTTCTTTTTATCCTATTTTTGGTTTGGGCTAAAATCGTTCCCAATGATTAAAATTTCAATGCCCGATAGTAGTTGACATCACGGGGGGATCGGGAACGCCCCTTGGGACATGCCGCAAACCGGCTCGTGTGACAGGTTCAGGGTCGACTCAGGATGGTTCGTGACATAATTGTATCAGATGAGGTTCTTGTTATTTGGGTTGTCTGGTAGGTGGAGATTAGGACTGTCGGGAATCGAGAGGTAGGTACGGGAAGGACGTCATGAACCCTCTCCCATTCCGCACCTCGAGCCACCAGGTGTAGTCTGGGAATTGTGTCTTTGTCTTTTTCTGGTTTTTCATGGATTAAGAGATGACAACGGAGGCAAGCCGACGTTACATCATGATTTCACATGGAGTAGTGAACTATGTGGTGTCTTAGTACATGGTTTGAATTCCTCCTAGTGGTTGACGCTGGCTTGGGACATGGCCCACTTCCATGTCGCTAGGTTGAGCTTTAATTCAAGTCCCTCACTCCAGTGGTTGATGCAAATTTGGATGCTGCTTTTGTTTTGGTCTGTGTAAGTACTTTGTTGGAAATGAAAAAGTTTTTTGAAAATTTGGACTAGTTTCTTTTAAAAGACTTTAAATGTATGAAATGGGTTTTAAAACTAAAATCTCTTGAATTTCAAATTCGTTATTGCTTGGAATTGGTTAAGAATGATTTGGGTTGAAACCTCGGTTCATCTTTATGAACGTTTTCACATGTGTGAGAATGCATGAAAAATTCGGGTTGGTGCGAGTATTAATGGACAGTGGATAAAGACTTGTGTAAGGGGTCATGGGATTACCTAGGTGTGTATTTGAAATTAAAGTCTTGACCTTGTTTTCAAAATTGGTTTTAAAGGGGAAACGTTTTTTGAATGTTTTTGGTTTGAAAGTTGATTGGTTTTGAAAAGTAGTCTTGAAAAGGGTGGTTTTATAATCTAAAATTAAAAGGGGATTTTAAAAATGAGATTTTATTTTGGGTTGTGTTCGTATTTGTTTGGTCTCTGTGCTGACTGTTTTTGATGAAGGTGTTTTTATTGAGGTTTATTCGGGTTGATATTGGTTTTGGATTTGTGTTTTATATGTCGCTCAGGAAATGCCACCCAGAAAGGTCTCTTAGGATTCTGATAGGTCATGCCCAGTTTTTGGTCCTCCTCAGACTTTGCCTATTATCCATGGTGATCAGGGTCCGTTAGGGGAATTGAAATGGCTCGAGGAAGTGGAGCGTGTCTTTAGAATGTTGGGAACTCCCAATAATGTTAAAGTTCGTGCAATTATGGAGTTGTTTGAGGGTCCAGCTCTGGACCAATGGAAGAGGGTTACCCCATCATCAACGCAAGTTGAAATGACGTGGGATGTCATTAAAATCATTTTCATCCAATGGTTTATACCTGAGGAAGTGAAGCCGGAGAAAAAGAGGGAGCTTTTGCATATTCAACAAGGCCAACGGACGATGATGGAATATGTTGACCATTTCAAGGAACTGGCTTCCTTTTCTCTAGAGGAAGCATCTCATGAGCTCTTGAAGGCCTCTCTTTTCACCGGGGGTCTTCATCCAGAGATCAAGGAGCCAGTCCTTCCTTCTAAAGACCAACGCTTCGAGAAGGTGATGGAGGAAGAATTTTTGGCTGAGTTGGATTCCAAAACACAATTGGTTAGTACTCCAGCATCCCCGGTTATTCGTAAGAGTTCCCCCTCTGGTGTGGAAAATACGCCAGAGATACATGTTCTTCAGGAGTTATCCCCCTTGGCCCCAGATTCCAGTTCATCAGATCGTTCAATGGTATGCTATCAGTGTCGTCGTTTCGGGCATTTAAAGCCGTCATGTCGCAACCCTCCGAAGACTTGTCATCGATGCGGCTGTCTGGGTCATCTGGAGAAGTTTTTTAGGAAGTGTCACTTGAAGAGGACGTCGTGATGGGAGAATGTCAGTACCTGACTGTGAGGCAGAACATGCTTCAGCCATCAGATTCCCAGCCTTAGGTCTCGAGGTGAAGCTCACACACAGTCAGGGGTTCCCATGGCAGTGAATCTTTGGTCTAGGTTTTGTTCCGTGTTGGCAGTGGAACAATTAGAAAGATTTTCATATTTTCTTATCTGATATCAAAGTTTCAACATCTTTGTATGTAAATTGTCCTGCTATGAAGTAATGATGAATTTTTTCAATTAAAATCCAAATAATCTTGTTTGTGTTGATGTGATCTTACAAATCGTGTGTCTTTCGTAAATTTTGTTATACCTTTGTGTAGGTTGACCTTTGTTTAGTTATGCTTGTCGGATGAAGTTATGTTTCATGGATTTATGTGGGTAATGTTTTTGACTTGATGTCTGGTTAAGTATTTTCTGTGGGTTATCCCTGGTGTTGATGTTTGTTGACTCTAGTTGAGGGGTCAACATTCAACAGAGGTGTTATTTTGATCATGTTATAGGAGTAGTTTCGGATCGGTTATGAGTCCCTGCACTGGACCCACCTCCTTCTGGTAGTATTTTTTGAGTGTTAAATTTTCAAACCAGTTATGTTCTTGTGGTGGGGAGAACCCCTTCGTGTACTCCCCTCAACCTCGGACATCAGTTTCCTCTTGAATTGGTCGGGTTTGACCTGTGTAGAGTAAGTTCATACCAAGATTCTTAGTTCTTTTCGGTTCTTTTAGTTTTGTTTGGGCATGGACCTGAATCTTGACCAACTTTTGTCTTGGTGACTTTCTGGGGGAAGAATGTTTCTGTGGTGGGGAGAATTGTCACACCCCGACCACAAATGCTCTTATTTTTACTTCTTTCATGGTCCCAGTTTAATTTTTTTTTCAATTTGTATTTGTGTTGGAGGTTTCGTGCCGGTGTGCGGTCACTGCATCATTAGCGGTGACCGTGCGTTCAGCCCGGGTGACCGTGTGTTCACCCGGAGTCATAAATATTAAAATTTTTATGTTGACATTTTATTATTATTACCATTTAAATTGTGTTATCATTATTGTAGTATTTTTATATATGTTCATATATGTGTATATTAATGTATAAATATATATATATATATATATGTCTATATATGTATATATATATATGCTTATATATGTTTTTGTCTATATATGTTTATATATATATATTTATTGTATTTACGTTTATATGTTTATAGGTATATATATATATATATATATCTATATATGTATAAATATATATATGTGTGTGTTAATTTTTTTAAATGATTTTATTATTTTAAATATTTGATCATAATAATAATTATTATAATTAACTAAATTTTGTTTTATTATTAATAATAATAATAATATTATTATTATTATTATTATCATATATATATATATATATGTATGTATGTATATAATCTTATCCCTAAACCTAACCAGCCGCCACCCTCTCCCCCCGCTCTCTCTCTCCCCTGTTTTTCTCCCATGGCCCCTTCTGGGCGCTCCCCTCCTGCGCGCTCCTGGCCCCGGCTTCCCGTCGCTGCGCCAGCACCCCGCGTCGGCACCTGCAGGCCAGCCTCCGCGCATCCCCCGGCCTCCGCCGGTCTCCTCCCGGCCTTCCCGACCACTATGCCCCGCACGCCGTCTCCCAAGGCGCCTGCTGCCCGCACCCCCCCCCCCCTCTCCGGCGGCCTGCACTGCCGGCCTCACCCCTACTGAACCTGGCCTCCGGCCCCTCTCCCCATCCCGGCCTTCCCCTCCGTCCGGCGGTCTGTCCCGGTGACCCGACACACTCCTCTGTTCCGGACGCCACACCACCTCCCCTGTCCCGGCCTCCTCTGGAAAATAGCCTCCGTGAATCCCGACCTGCCTACGCGAACACCGGCCTCCTCTCGCCCTTGTCCGGCGACACCCACCCTGTCAGGCGCACCCTCCTCCTGCCGAACCGCCACGCCACCTACCTCTGCCTCGCCGACCTTCCTCCCCACACACAGCCGCCTCCCGAGATCCCGCCGCCATCCCGGCTCCCTCCTCCGCCTCCGGCGTCCGCAACCTCACCCCCGTCCGGCACCCGATCTCCGGAATCCACCTCACCAATGCCGCTGCACGGCCTCCGGCCTCTTCTCCGGCGCCGCTGCCCGCACCTCCTCCCGACCTCCGCCGGACCTCTCCGCCGAATCTCCCAATGCCCCTGTAAGTCAGGCGTGTTTTATTTTATTTTTTTATTATATTATTATTTTATTTGAGTTATTATTATTACGTTAGCATTTTTATTTTTAATGTGTTAATATTTTTAATATTATTATATTATTATTATTGTGATTATATTATTGTTTTTATTATTATTATGTTAATACTATTCTATTATTATTATTTTAACATTATTATTATTATTGTTATTACTATTATGTTATTATTATTGTTGAACCTGTTTAACGGTCTATTGTTTTAGGACCTGTTTGACGGCGCAATATTGTGCGACCATTACGCAACGGGAGTTCTGCGCCGTGTCGTTTTTCATTCCGATTCGAGGTAGGTCTCCCAATTCACTCGTCTGTAAATATAGAATATATTTATTCCTTGTCTTTTTATTGAGTTTCAGTAAATTTAAAAGTATTATTAAGTAGTTATTTATAGTGTGGTGATCTACTGATAATGAAAGCTGTTTAATTCTAGCATTTCATTGAAAGTGTTTTTCTTGGTTTTAATTGTGTTCTTCCATAGTAATATTGCTAAATGGGTTCTTTATGAAATGTAAATGTCATGTTGAATTGTGTTTTGAAATGTTTTTGGTGTGTGTAAATTAGTAGGTGTATTGTTTATGGAAAATGGTGTTTTCTTATAACCTTGATTAGAGGAAATTCTCGTATGAACAGTAAACTTGATTTTGGAAACAATAAGTGTGGTTCTTGGTTGTTGAAAAATACTTTCCTTTGACGTGTGAAATAAAGTTTGGATTTCATTTGAGAAATAACGTTCCCTCAAAAAGTGATTAAAGGCCCGTTTGGCTCGGGATAAAAGTGGGGTGCATTTGGAAATTGGAGAATGATTTTTACTTGTGATACCAACGTGTTTCAGGTTTAATATGCTGACTCGAGTGTCTTAAATGAAGTTCTAAGTGTGTTCCTGGTTTTCAACGAAATGACGTGTGTCATATACTTTAGTAATGATTTGATATTAAATGGTTTAAATGTAAATGATGTGGTGGCCCGGTTGGCACTTTTTTAATTGTGAACAAACTACTTATATATATACGTACTTATGGGGCATCTCTAGAGAGGGACTCCCCTTCGAGGGTTGTCGTGTAGCTGTGTCCGTGTAAGGGGTTGGCATGTGCGGTGAGATGAGTCACACATGCGAGGGCCTCCCACTTACATAGTATTATTAAATCTACCATGGGTTTATATGCGTCTTTTGGAGAATCGAGTGACGGTTACTGGCTAACCCGGATTAGATGGGTTAGTCCCCCCTTGGTAGGTAAGGCCTTGTGGGGCATGCCACTGGTTGGCTGTTAGGGAGGCCAATTGGTTATTGACTATAGAGTACCATGCCGGAAGGTAGTCTGAACCCGAGTACATCCAGGGGTCTTCTAGGGATGTTTAGGATCACCCACGGTTACTTGATTTTCCCTTCTTGTTTACTTTCAGTTTTTTTTCTTTCTTTATAGAATATACTGGTTACTTTGTGAAAATGTCTTTCAAATGAAAATGTGTTATTCTCTTGTGTAAATTTGAAAATATAACACTTATTTCTCCTTTAGAAAGAATTTAGCACCAATGAAAAGAAATTCAACTTTTTTAACAAAAAATTAAGGGTAATGGATCGTGTTTTCATTTTCAAGTGAAACATTATAGAAGCTTACTTTTATACATTGTAGTTCAAACCTGGAAAATGCATATTCTTTATTTACGGGCAGTGCTTGGGATTTTTTGCTGGTCTCACCTACTAAGTACTTTCTGTGCTCACGCCTATCTTTTACCATTTCAGTTGTAGGTTCCTTGTGTTCTGGTTTTCCTGGCTTGAGTCACTCAGTGATGGAGCGAAGTTGGTTTGTAGTTGGGTGGTGACCCACAAGGTCATGTAGAGGTATGTTGTGGTGTAGTTTTGTTTATGTCATTAGTACTTTGTCTGTTTTGTTTAGGTTATATTCTTTATTTTGATCCTGATTTTGGTTTGGGATGGAATCGTTCCCAACGATTAAAATTTCAATGCCCGGCACTAGATGCCATCCTGGGGGGATCGGGAACACCCCTCGGGACTTGTCGCGGACCGGCTTGGGTGACCAGTTCTGGGTCGACACGGGATGGTTCGTGAAAAAATGGTATCAGAGGAGGTTCTTGTTATTTTGGTTGTCTGGTAGGTGGAGATTTGGACTATCAGGACTCGAGAGGTAGGTACGGGATGGACGTCATGAACCCTCGCCCGTTCCGCACCTCGAGTCGCCAGGGGTAGTCCGGGAATTGTGTCTTTGTCTCTTTCTGGTTTGTCTTGGATTGAGAGATGACAACGGAGGAAAGCCGACGTTACATCGTGATTTCACATGGAGTAGTGACATATGTGGAGTCTGAGTACATGGTTTGAATTCCTCCTAGTGGTCGACGCTGGCTTGGGACATGGCCCACTACCATGTCGCAAGGTTGAGCGTGACTACTAGTCCCTCACTCCATTGGTGGATGCAAATTTGGATGCTGATTTTGTTTTGGTCTGTGTAAGTACGTTGTTGGAAATGAAAAAGGTTTTTGAAAAATTGGACTGGTTTCTTTTAAAAGACTTTAAATGTATGAAATGGGTTTTAAAACTGAAATCTCTTGAATTTCAAATTGGTTATTGCTTGGAATTAGTTAATAATGATTTGGGGTGAAACCTCGGTTCCTCATTATGAACGTTTTCACATGTGTGAGAATGCTTGAAAAATGCGTGTTGGTGTGAGTATTAATGGACAGTGGATAAAGACATGTGCAACGGGTCATGGGATTACCTGGGTGTGTATTTCAAATTAAAGGCTTGACCTTGTTTTCTAAATTGGTTTAAAAGGGGAAACGGTTTTTGAAAGTTTTTGGTTTGAAAGTGGATTGGTTTTGGAAAGTAGTATTGAAAAAGGGTGGTTTTATAATCTAAAATAAAAAGGGTATTTTAAAAAGGAGATCTTATTTTGGGTTGTGTTCGTATTTTTTTGGTCTTTGTGCTGACTGTTTTTGATGAAGGCACTTTTATTGAGGTTGCTTCGGGTTAATATTGGTTTTGGCTTTCTGTTTTATATGTCCCTCAAGAAATGCCGCCCAGAAAGGTCTCTAAGGATTCTGATAGGTCATGCCCAGTTTTTGGTCCTCCTCAGAATTTGCCTATTCCTCATGGTGATCAGGGTCCATTAGAGGCATTGAAATGGCTAGAGGAAGTGGAGCGTGTCTTTAGAATTTTGGGAACTCCGGATAATGTTATGGTTCGTGAAATTATGGAGTTGTTTGAGGGTCCAGCTCTGGACCAGTGGAAGAGGGTTACCCCATCATCAACGCAAGTTGAAATGATGTGGGATGTCATTAAAATCGTTTTCATCCAATGGTTTGTACCTCAGGAAGTGAAGCTGGAGAAAAAGAGGGAGCATGTGCATATTCAACAAGGCCAACAGACGATGAAGGCATATATTGACCATTTCAAGGAACTGACTTCCTTTTCTCCAGAGGTAGCGTCGCATGAGCTCATGAAGGCCTCTCTTTTCACCGGGGGTCTTCATCTAGAGATCAAGGAGCGAGTCCTTCCTTCTAAAGACCAACGTTTTGAGAAGCTGATGGAGGAAGCATTTTTGGCTAAGTTGGTTTCCGAAACACAGTTGGTTAGTACTCCAGCATCCCCGGTTATTCGTAAGAGTTCCCCCTCTGGTGTGGAAAATACACCAGAGATACATGTTCCTCAAGAGTTATCCCCCTTGGTCTCAGCTTCCAGTTCATCAGATCGTGCAATGGTATGCTATCAGTGTGGTCGTTTCGGCCATTTAAAGTTGTCGTGTCGCAACCCTCCGGATACTTTTCATCGATGCGGCTGTCTGGGTCATCTGGAGATGTTTTACAGTAAGCGTCGCTTGAAGAGGACGTCGTGATGGGAGAATATCAGTACCTGAATGTGAGGCAGAAGATGCGTCAGCCATCAGAGCCCCAGCCTCAGGTCTCGGGGTGAAGCTCACGCACAGTCAGGGGTTCCCAGGGATGTGATGCTTTGGTCCAGGTTTTGTTCCGTGTTGGCGGTGGAACAATTAGAAATATTTTCATATTTTCTTATCTTCTATCAAAGATTCGACATCTTTGTAAGTACATTGTCCTTCTATGAAGTAATGATGAATTTGTTCAACTAAAATCCAAACAATCTTGTTTGTGTTGATGTGATCTTTCAAATCGTATGTCTTTCGTAATGTGTGTTAGACCTTTGTGTTGGTTGACCTTGGTTTAGTTATGCTTTTCGGATGTAGTTATGATTCGTGGATTTATGTAGGTCATGTTTTGGACTTGATTTCTGGTTAAGTATTTTCTATGTGTTATCCCTGGTGTTCATGTTTGTTTACTCTAGTCGACGGTCCATCATTCGATGGAGGTGTTGTTTGGATCGTGTTATAGGAGTCGTTTTGGATCGGATATGAGTCCCCGCACTGGAGTCGCCTCCTTGTGGTAGTATGTTTTGAGTGTTAAATTTTCAAACTAGTTAGGTTCTTGTGGTGGGGAGAACCCCTTCGTGTTCTCCCCTCAACCTCAGACTTCAGTTTCCTCTTGAATCGGTCGGGTGTGACCTGTGTCGAGTAAGGTCATTCCAAGATTCTTAGTTCTTTTAGGTTCTTTTAGTTTTGTTTGGGTATGGACATGAATCATGACCAACTTTTGTCTTGGTGACTTTCTGGGGCAGAAAGTGTCCGTGGTGGGAAGAATTGTCACACCCCGACCGCAGATGCTCTTATTTTATCTTCTTTCTTGGTCCCGGTTTAAATTTTTTTTCAATGTGTATTTGTGTTGGCAGTTTCGCGCCGGTGCGCGGTCACCGCATCGTTAGCGGTGACCGTTCGTTCAGCCCAGGAGACCGTGTGTTCACCCGGAGTTTTAAATATTAAAATTATTATGTTGACATTTTATTATTATTACCATTTAAATTGTTTTATCATTATTGTAGTATTTTTATATATGTTCATATATGTGTATATTAATGTATATATATATATATGTCTATATATGTATATATATATATATATGTCTATATATGTATATATATATATGCTTATATATGTTTATGTCTATATATGTTTATTTTATTTACGTTTATATGTTTATAAGTATATATATATATATATCTATATATGTATAAATATATATATCTGTGTCTGTGTTATTTTTTTAAATGGTTTTATTATTTTAAATATTTGATCATAATAATTATTATTATAAATAACTATTTTTTTATTAGTAGTATTAATAATAATAATAATAATATTATTATTATTATTATTATCAAATATATATATATTTATATGTATATAATCCTAACCCAAAACCTACCCAGCCGCCACCCTCTCCCCCTCTCTCTCTCCCCCGTTTTTCTCCCCCGGCCCCTTCTGCGTGCTCCCCTCCTGCGCGCTCCCGGTCCCGGCTTCCCATCGCTGCGCCAGCACCTCGTGCCTGCACCACCAGGCCGGCCTCCGCGCATCCCCCGGCCTTCGCCGGACTCCTCCCGGCCTTCCCGACCGCCACGCCCTGCAAGCTGTCTCCCAAGGCGCCTACTGCCCGCACCCCCCCCCCTCTCCGGCGGCCCGCACAGCCGGCCTCACCCCCGCTGAACCTGGCCTCTGGCCCCCCTCCCCGTCCCAGCCTTCCCCTCCGTCCGGCGGTCTGTCCCGGCAACCTGGCGCAATCCTCCGTTCCGGCAGCCGCACCACCTCCCCTGTCCCGGCCTCCTCCGGCAAACAGCCCGCGCGAACCCCGACCTACCTACATGAACACCAGCCTCCTCTCCCCCTTGTCCGGCGACGCCCCCCCTGTCCGGCGCACCCTCCTCCTACCGAACCGCCGCGCCTCCTCCCTCCGCCTCGCCGACCATCCGCCCCGTACCCAGCCACCTCCCGGGCTCCCGCCGCCGTCCTGGCTCCCTCCTCCGCATCTGGCGTCCGCAACCTCACCCTCATCCAGTGCCCGATTGCCGGCCTCCACCTCACCAACGCCACCACACGGCCTCCGGCCTCTGCTCCGGCGTCACTGCCCGCACCTCCTCCCGACCGTCGGCCTCACCCCTCTGTGTCGATCCCGACCTCCGTCGTGCCGATCCCGACCTCTGCCGGACCTCTCTGCCGAATCTCCCCGCGCCCCTGTATGTCAGGCGTGTTTTATTTTATTTTGTTATTATATTATTATTATATTTTAGTTATTATTATTACGTTAGCATTTTTATGTTTAATGTGTTAATATCTTTAATACAATAATATTATTATTATTGTGATTATATTATTGTTGTTATTATTATTATGTTAATATTACTCTATTATTATTATTATTACATTATTATTATTATTATTATTACAATTCTATTATTATTATTGTTTAACCTGTTTAATGGTCTTTTGTTTTAGGACCTGTTTGACGGCGCAATACGGTGCGACCCTTACACAACGGAATTTTTGCGCATTGTCGTTTTTCGTTCCGATTCGTGGTAGGTCTCCCATTACACTCACCTTTAAATTTAGAATTTATTTCTTCCATGTCTTCTTATTGAGTATT
Source organism: Viscum album (assembly GCA_963277665.1). Lineage (NCBI taxonomy): Eukaryota > Viridiplantae > Streptophyta > Magnoliopsida > Santalales > Viscaceae > Viscum > Viscum album. The sequence goes on from OY728152.1 coordinate 2,096,560,821, forward strand.
AGTAAATTTAAAAGTATTATTAAGTAGTTATTTATAGTGTGGTGATCTACTGATAATGAATGCTATTTAATTCTAGAGTTTCATTGAATGTGTTTTTCTTGGTTTTAATTGTGTGCTTCCATAGTAATATTGCTAAATGGGTTCTTATGAAATGTGAAAGTCATTTTGAATTGTGTTTTGAAATGTTTTTGGTGTGTGTAAATTAGTTGGTGTATTGTTTATGGAAAATGGTGTTTTCTTAGAACATTGATTAGAGGAAATTCTTTTATGAACATTAAACTTGATTTTGGAAACATTAAGTGTGGTTCTTGGTTCTTGAAAAATATTTTCCTTTGACGCGTGAAATAATGTTTGGATTTCATTTGAGAAATAACGTTCCTTCAAAAAGTGATTAAAGGCTCGTTTTTCTCTTGATAAAAGTGGGGTGCGTTTGGAAATTGGAAAATGTTTTTTACTTCTGATACCAACATGTTTCAGGTTTAATATACTGACTCGAGTGTCTTAAATGATGTTCTAAGTGTGTTCCTGGTTTTCAATGAAATGGCATGTGTAATATACTTTAGAAATGCTTTGATATTAAATGGTTTAAATTTAAATGGCATGGCGGCCCGGTTGGCACTTTGTTAATTGTGAACTGACTACTTATATATATACGTACTTATGGGGCATCTCTACAGAGGGACTCCCCTTCGAGGGTTGTCGTGTAGCGGTGTCCGTGTAAGGGGTTGGAAAGTGCGGTGAGATGAGCCACACGTGCGAGGGCCTCCCACTTACACAGTATTATTAAAACTACCGTGGTTTCGTGGACGTATTTTAGAGAATCGAGTGACGGTTGTTGGCTAACCCCGATTAGATGGGTTAGTCCCCCCTTGGTAGGTAAGGCCTTGTGGGGCGTGCCACTAGTTGGCTGTTAGGGCGGCCAGTTGGTTATTGACTATGGAGTACCATGTCGGTAGGTAGTCTGAACCTGAGTACGTCCAGGGTTTTTCTAGGGATGTTTAGGATAACCCATGGTTACTTGATTTTCACTGCTTGTTTACTTTCATTTTTTTCTTTCTTTCTTTACAGCTTATATTGGTTACTTTGTGAAAATGGATTTCAAATGAAAATGTGTTATTCTCTTGTGTAAATTTGAAAATGTAACACTTCTTTATCCTTTAGAACGAATTTAGCATGAATGAAAAGAAATTCAACTTTTTTTAAAAAACAGTAAGGGTAATGGCACGTGTTTTTATTTTCAAGAGAAACATTATGGAAGCTTACTTTTATACATTGTAGTTCAAACCTGGAAAATGTAGATTCTTTATTTACTGGCAGTGCTTGGGATTTGTTGTTTGGCTAACCTACTGAGTACTTTCTGTGCTCATTCCTATCTTTTACCATTTTAGTTCAGGTTCCTTGTGTTCGGGTTTTCCTGTCTTGAGTCTCTCAGTGATGGAGCGACGTTGGTTTGTAGTTGTGTGGTGACCCGCGAGGTAACGTCGAGGTTTGTTGTGGTGTAGTTTTGTTTATGTCATTAGTATTTTTTCTGTTTTGTTTAGGTTATATTCTTTCTTTTGATCCTGATTTTGGTTTGGGCTGAAATCATTCCCAACAATTAAAGTTTCAATGCCTGGCACTAGTTGCCATCCCGGGGGGATCGGGAACGCCCCTCGGGACTTGTCGCGGACCAGCTCGGGTGACCGGTTCAGGGTCGACTCGGGCAGGTTCATGACAATCATGCACCACCACGGTCGTCGAGCCGCTTCCCTTGGCCATTATGTCCTCCTATCCCAACATCTAGTTTCCACGACTACAGCCCACCATTCCAAGGCCTCTACAAGCCATTGGGCTATAACACCTCAAGATTTTATGAGAAATAGTAATTTTAATTTCATTGATGTCTTGTGTTGTATGCTACACCAAGATTGGCTTATCCCTTATAGAACATTCTATTAGCTTGTAGTATACGCAAACACTATGTGTGGCTTTTGTTGTACACAAGAGCGACCTTCCTCAATAGCGTGTGTCGTAAGGAATACCGAGTTTCACAAAACAACGATATATTGTGATAAAATTATTATGAAGTAGCCTTTATGAATATTATAAACCAAATTTTAAATTTTATATCATTTTAATTCTTCTTACATATTTTCTAGATCACGATATGTGAACAAAATAATTTTTTCATGTAAAATAATTATTTTTTAAAAAATGCATTTTTGCCGCCTTTTGATGGTGCACCCATTATAAATCTAATTTTTAAAAGTTTTATAATTTAAATTTTACAAAATAAAAATTTTCTTGTGAATCAGAATATAAAAATTTACATTGGATAATTTTTTGATATTTTTCTGATAACGTTTATATTTTGATGAATTGTAAAAATACGCTAAAATTTAATTAAAAACATCATTTTTCATCAAGATAATTTATATGGTTAAATTATAATATTGAAAGGATTTAAAGTATAAATAGAATATATTTTTACCATTTAATATAATGTATTCCAGTATCATTAATTTTACATTGAATTCATAGGTAAAAATATTTCCATCATTTGCAACTTTTTAACTTTTAAAACCTGTTTTCTTAATAACAGGATTAATTTTATATTAATTATTACAACTTCTATGTTTTTAATTTTGGAAAATAGATTTCATATTTGGAATCAGTAGGCCGAAATTATGCTAATAAGCTACTTGTTATTTTTAGATATTATGAATAGTAACTATGGTAAATTTTATTTACTACAGTTAAAGGTAAATCGAATATTTTAGGATAAAAAAAAGATTGAAAAATTACCATAACACATGCCAAGATTATATTAGATTAATAAAAGTAATAGTGACCATAAAGGGCACAAACACCTGACCAAAACATATTGGTCGTGTACATTTAATCCATAAAAATTTAATGGAAGATTATTTGACCATTTAGATACTTATAAATGAAATTATGACACTTATATAAATTTATATTAAATTATGTCAAAGATATCAGCTTAAAAATTTATTAAATGTAACAATTTAAATGATGTTATTTTAATATGATAAATTCGAGTAAATATATTATTATGAAAGATATTATATATTGATTTTTCATAGAATTTTATTTTTAATTTTATGCAACAAATTATTTTATTAAATAATTATACAATGATATTTTATTAATTATTTTATTAAGATACATCTCAAATAAATGATTTTTAAAGTATTAAAATAAATATTATATAAACTAATTGATGTTATCCAAGAATTTTAGAGATGAATATGACTTTCAAGGAATCTATTAAAAAGTCTATTTGAAAATATAATATTTTTAGATTTTATTTAAATTCAAATAAATGAATTTTGTCAAAATTGATACTATTGATATTTTATGAATATAACATATTATTAAATTGTTTAAAAATAACAAAAAAATTAAAAATTTAAAAATTCAAAATAAAAGTTATATGTTCTACCATTTCCTAAAGTTTCAAATTATGTAAAATTAAAAAAACATAATGAAGTATTCATAACCATATAAAATTTGAAACCTTATTATAAAAGTTAGGATTAAATAGATTAAATAAGGATAAATCAAAATGAAAAGGTTTAAAATGAACATAAAATATGTGTTTATATGATTTTTTGATGTGATTACAACCTTATATTATCTAATATCCGAATTTTATTCACTTTGGAAGTTTTTATGTTGGTTTTGAGTTTATTATAAATTAATAATTTTTAGGTTTTCAATGGTGCCCCTCACCTTTCTTATAGAAGGGATCCTACTACCTCTCCTCCTCACAACATTTTTAGCCTTCAAGCTCGGCCAACCCCTACTCATTTCTCTTCTAAACTTCCCTATAAACATAATAATGGTCCTGGTTTTCTTCAAAGACCATCTTTAGTGCCATAATAGGAGGTTTAGATGTGGCGCGTCGAAGAAGAGGTAATCTCATATACCGATTCTCTCATGTTTATTTATTCATCTACTTCCTATTATATAGTTGTTTCATTATAAAGTAATAACATCAGTATAAATAATAAAATGATATTTTATTATATATATTAAATAGACATATTTCATATTTTATCCATTCTAGAGAAAGCGAAATCACCACGCGTGTGTACGTATGGAATATCATCTCCATGCCCTGGTGTAATCTGTTTTACACAACCACCTTACTTAGAAGTGTATAACGGTGTAACGAATAATTATATATGGTCATTACAACATGATACTAATTTTTAGATATTATATCATCCATTCCAATTCTATTCAATAATTATGGGAACAATATCATCTCTCGTGCGTACTTATGAATTACCGTCTCCATGATGTGATGAGATTCATTCTCCATGTTAACCATTCAAGAATGATTATAAAGAATATATAAAAATTTTCATGAAATATATGAAAAAATAATTCTACAGGATTTATGTGTATATATATATATATATTTCATTTACATCTATTCAAATTTATAAGGAAATGAAAACAACATTCATGCGTACGTACGACCTAACCTCTCCATGAATGGTGTATTTCATTCCATTTATTGATCTATTATATATATTTTATTCGGAATATATATTATATATAAATCATTTTTTCAATTATAGAATTTAGTAACTCATTATATAAGTAATTAAATCAAGAACAAAAATTCCAAACATGTATGATAAATGAAACAATTTTACCCAAAACGCTACTTTAACATGGAATTGACAAAAGAACTGGTAATATAAAGTCATAAGTGATTCATATATGATAACATAAATATTATTATGGTTCTTTTAAAAGTTAATAATATGTTTAAACCCACTATACTAGGGTTTCAAACATGTACTGAAGAAATTGGAACTAAGGTAAGGGATAATTTTGCAATCTCATTTTTATCTGAGATTTCTTATACATAAGTATTTACTGCGTTTAAATTTATCATCCTTGTCCAAGTTTTATAAAATATTTTCATAATGTGTGTAATATTAATTCATGTAATTTTAAATTCACTATTACCCTTTGTTCACTTTTAGCACATTGAATTGAAGTAATATTTCTTTGTTTACCATACAATGTATGTATTGATCCAACAACAATGTCAGAATAACAGATCATCGAACAAGGAATATAGAAATTAAAGAGTGACCGAGATCTGAGTCAATAAAAACCTAATATTTGGTAGAGAATACATAGATAATACCTCTAATAATCACTAGAGGGAAGATGTCATAAATCTCCATTTCCTGAAGCTGGCCTCTCCCCTGTCCACCGGCTCCCAGAGCCCTTGCTGGACCACCTAGGGGTGGTGGTGGTACCTCAAACCTCTTCCCTCCCCTCACTTATCTACCTACTCCCCTGCCATATTTGTTTCTAACTTATATTCCACCATGTTCTAATGTGTGTCTCTACCTCCTCAGTCCCTCGATTGATCGTTGATCATCCGTAGGGTGTGTCAGTAAATCTCGATTGAAGCGTGCTTGACCACCGCACTAGAAACAAAGTATGTTCTTCACCCATATCACCCTACCCTAGGAGCCTCAAACCACTGATCATGCATCCTGGTGCTGTCTCCTAAAGGACCTAGACCACTTTATCCCTATAATCTGTTTCCAGCCACCCACATCTGAAGAATATGCCGCCTGATAGCTACTAGTAGCTCCCATCACTATTACCATCTCTACCCAGAAACTTTCATTTAATAGTGATTGCTCCAAACTCTAGGATAATTGGAGATGATAGGGATACCAAGGAAAAACTAATCTACCAACATATCCCCTAATAAATTTTTTGAGCCCTGAAGAATGGGTCTCTCAACATGTATACGATGTAGTGAGGTAACATAGTAACCCTCGCTGAGTACTCTCCTACTATCAAGTTTCCCTTTTCTATGTGTAGGAGATCTTATATGTTTAATGAGAACATGTTTTATAAAAATAACTCCTCCCTAAAAAGGAACTTGATGTAATCCCGAGAAAGGGTTATCTCATCATGCATCTAGATCACTATGCTCCTCCACATTCCTGCTAGACCCTGTATACGGATAAAAAATAATAGCTCCATCTAATCAGGAGTTGTACTCACAAGGTGTAATATATGTGTAAATACCTCTAGAAAATCCTCAACCATCTATGGGTAAGTCTTACCATGGAACCTGGGAGGTCACTACCTCTATAACTGATGAAAAACTCTAATCCTCCTTGCATCCTCTATAAGTAGAACTAGTAGAAACTACTACTCAACATGTGGTACTACAGCAGGAAGACCACCTGGGGGTACCATGTCTGGAATTGTCCCCTACACTGACACCTTGTCACTATATAGATCATCCACATGATCGCTCATCGAGATCCTTTGTAGCGTTCATAATAGAGTCATTTTTATATAAGTCAAGATGAACCATGGTCAAAAGTGTATATCAGGAGAGTTGAATAAAGAATGACATGGAAAACACAACAAATTCTTATATTATGCATGTGAAATTCAGTTACCTTCAACTATTATTTTCATGCACCGAGTCGGAATGAAGGTCCCCAGAGTCATAGTGTTTACATATGTCAGCTTCCGATCGAACACTGGATTCTCTATCCTAAAATCGAAACATGGAACACTAAACATTATTTCCCAAAACCAATCTCATGGAATCCCAATCCCAATGTGAAGCCAATCCACCCCCTTTGATACCACTTTGACACAACTTGTCATGGTGGGGTCCGGGCCATGGCCACACCATGCTCGCCTCTGATTGGCCATGGGCTGGAAACTAGCACTGAGATGACATATATCACAAATGGGAGGCCTTATCTTATGTACATATACACACACGTGTGTCTCGGAGCCCAAAAATTTAAATGAAATGGAAATCACCAACCACCATATATGCAAACCACTAAACAAAAATGTAATACAACAACAATTAAACTAGAATGTAATGTGTAATACTGCAAATCAGATCCATAATTCAGGCCCTAAAATAACGAATACTACATAGACCGACATGCTAATGAGGGTACTAAAAATGTAGTAGAATGATTTTCGGAATGACTCAGACTGTTTGATCTCACAAGCATCATCTAGTCATGGCCCTGACTTTTGTCTATATAGAACATCATCAATGCGTCAGTCATCTGCACGAGACATGAAATGTGCGAGAAAAGACCATGAAGGGTTGATTAACAATACTATATAGGAGACCCTGAAACTATGAATAAAAAACCAAAAAATAATGCACCATCATATCTAGACCAGTATACACCCATACATATACAAAGAATATACAGATATACTTATAAGAATCCAGTAGGAAATAGATGGTAAGTCATAACCAAATTTCTGTCATACGACACTGCTAACATAGGACCACCCAAAAAGGAAACACTAGTCAGAGGTCATTATATATAGATAAGGTATTCTGAAGAGTACCATGAACCCAATATATGCTACCCTGCACCGTATGGGATTCTCAGAGAATACCTCAAACCCTATAGTGGGGCTCATAATGTATGGGGTTCCGAAGAATACCGTAAACCCCTTGATATAACTAACTATATGGATGATTAATTTCCTATGCTCAGAGGCCATTTTAGTACCCAAAAAACTCAATCTAGGGTAATAGAGTATCAGTTCCATCCCCAGGAAGATTTACAATGCTATTCGGGACTCCTCAATCGAGGAGATTACCATGAATTGACATACTGAACCATCGAGGAAAGATTCATGGACTAAATTCTCACCTATACTGGTCATTTATAACCATCCCACAAGTCATTTCAAATGTTACACCTAATATCTAGGGTCCCAATTCCACAAACGGATCGTCAATATAACTTTCAAATTGAATGTTATGGCTCTTTTTTGAAAAAATTTGTCGGTGGGGTCTAGGGTCTGTCGCACCTGGTCAGAATGACCCGACATGACCCAAACCAGGGTCTACCGAACTAAAATGGGTCCCCCTAACCATCCCAGGTCCATCAAATCGACCAGGGTCCACCAAACAGAACTGATTCCCTGAGTCCATCCGGATCCACCTGGTCCGTTCTGATCTGTCGTGTCTGACCCGATCCACCAGGTCTGACTTGACCTGCTAGTTTAACTAGGCCCACTGGGCCCATCCGAGGCCTACTGGGTCCATCCTGATCTGCTGCACTGACACGTCCCAAGGTTTTCTCACATATCCATCCCAACCTAATGAAGAGGGTCAGTCTTCTATTCATGGTGCGTGGAGGTTGTCACGTAATTTCCTAGTAAACATGGATAGTAGCTAGCCGGCTATATCCACCTCACATAGACCATCTTCCAGTTCACACCTGTATTTAATTTGTTGTTCCTCCGCTACTTCGTACCACTGCTGTCGTCGAGCATTGGACCCTTTTTCACCACTGATGATCCTCTTTTATAAGCCTCACATGTCGTCACAAAATTCCACTAGCATGCACCACTATGGTCGTCAAGCCGCTTCCCTTGGCCGTTGAGTCCTCCTATCCCAACATCTAGTTTCCACGACTACATCCCACCTTTCCAAGGCCTCTACAAGCCATTGGGCCATAACACCTCAAGATTTTATGAGAAATATTATTTTTAATTTCATTAATGTCTTGTGTTTTACGCTACACCAAGATTAGCTTATCCATTACAAATCACTGTATTAGCTTGTAGTATATCCAGACACTATTTGTGGCTTTTGTTGCACACATGAGCAACCTTGCTCAATAGAGTTTGTTGTAAGGAATACCGAGTTTCACAAAACAACGATATATTGTTAAAAAATTATTATGAACTAGCCTTTATGAATATTATTAACCAAATTTTAAATTTTATATCATTTTCATTCTTATTAAATATATTCTAGATCACGATAATTGAACAAAATAATTTTTCCATGTAAAATAATTAATTTTTTTAAAAATGCATTTTTTCCGCCTTTTGATGGTGCAACCATTATAAATATAATATTTAAAAGGTTTATAATTCCAATATTACAAAATAAACATTTTATTATGAATCGGAGTATAAAAATTTTCATTGGATAATGTTTTGATATTTTTCTGATAAAGTTTATATTTTGATGAATATTAAAAATACACTAAATTTTAAATAAAAACAACTTTTTTCGTCAAGATAATTTATATGATAAAATTATGATATTGAATGGATTTAAAGTATAAATAGAATACATTTTTACCATTTAATATAATGTGTTCCATTATCATTAATTTTACATTAAATTCATAGGTAAAATTATTTCAATATTTTGCAACGTTTTAACTTTTAAAAACTGTTTTCTTAACAATAGGATTAATTTAAAATTAATTATTGCAACTTCTGTGCTTTTAATTTTGAAAAATATATTTCATATTTGGAAACAGTAGGCCCAACTTATGCTAATAGGCTACTTGTTATTTTTAGATATTATGAATAGTTACTATGGAATATTTTATTTACTATAGTTAAAGGTAAATCGAATAATTAAGGGTAAAAATAAGAATATAAAATTACTATAACACCTGCCAAGATTATATTAGATTAATAAAAGACGACTAATATCACTTAAGGGATGGAATAGATTCATTTCATTACTTTTGACAATGAAGAAGATGTAATTATTATTATTACCAATGAAAGTGACAACATGTCACTCTCTTAAATCTTAAAAGTGTAATAATTTTAACAAAGAGATAAACTTCATAAAACATCAAACATAAATAGTCACCTGAAATATAATAAAATTATATACTTAATTTGAATTTATTTATAATTTTAATGGATTAAATAATTTTTATTAATGGTGACACAATAGTGATTGAGAAATTTTTTATTTAGTGAAAAATCAGTAATACAATTTTGATTAAACTAATAGTGACCATAAAAGGCACAAGAAACTGACCAAAACTTATTGGTCGTGTACATATAATCCATAATATTCCAGTGGAAGATTATTAGACCATTTTTAGACTTACAAATGAAATTATGACACTTATATTATTTTATTTTAAATCATGTCAAAGATGTCACCTTAAAAATTTATTAAATATAACAATTTAAATGATGTGATTTTAATATGATAAATTCAAGTAAAGATATTATTATGAAAGATATTAGATATATATTTATCATAGAATTTTATTTTAAATTTTTATGCAACAAATTAGTATATTAAATAATTATACAAAGATGTTGTATTAATTATTTTATTAAGATACATCTCCAATAAATGATTTTTAAAGTATGAAAAAACTATTATATAAACCAATTAATGTTATCCATGAATTTTAGAGATGAATAAGACATTCTAGTAATCTATTAAATAGTCTTTTTGAAAATATATTCTTTTTAGATTTTATTTAAATTCAAATAAATGAATTTTTTCAAAATTAATACTATTGATATTTTATGAAAATAACATATTATTAAATTGTTTAAAAATAACAAAAATATTTAAAAATTAAAAATAAAAGTTATATGTTCTACCATTTCCTAAAGTTTCAAATTATGTACAATTAAAAACACATAATTAAGTATTGAAAACCATATAAAATTTGAAACCTTATTATAATAATTAAGATTAAATATATTAAATAAGGAAAAATCAAAATGATAAGGTTTAAAATAAACATAAAATATGTGTAAATATGATTTTTTGATGAGATTACAACCATATATTATCTCATATCCTAATTTTATTCACTTTGGATGTTTTTATGTGGGTTTTTAGTTAATTATAAATTAATAATTTTTAGGCTTCCAAAGGTGCCCCTCACCTTTCATATAGAAGGTCTCCTCCTACCTCTCCTCCTCACAACATTTTGAGCCTTCAATCTCAGCCAACCCATGCTCATTTCACTTCTACGCTTCCCTATAAACATACTAATGGTCTTGGTTTTCTTCAAAGACCATCTTTAGTGCCATAATAGGAGGTTTAGATGTGGCGCGTCGAAGAAGAGGTAATCTCATATACTGATTCTCTCAAGTTTCTTTATTCATCTACTTCCTATTATATAGTTGCTTCATTATAAAGTAATAAAATCAGTATAAATAATATAATTATATTTTATTATATATATTAAATGGATAAATTTCATCTTTTATCCATTCTACAGAAAGTGAAATCACCGCGCATGTGTACGTACGAAATAACATCTCCACGCCGTGGTGTAATCTGTTTTACACAACCACCTTACTTGGATGGGTATAATGGTGTAAAGAATAATTATATATTGTCATTACAATATGATACTAATTTTAAGATATTATATCATCCATTACAACTCTATTAAATAATTATTGGAACAATATCATCTCTCGTGCGTACGTACGAATTACCATCTCCATGATGTGATGTGATTCATTCTCCATGTTAACCATTCAAGAATTATTATACAGAACATATAAAAATTATCATGAAATATATGAAAAAATAATTCTACAGGATTTATGTGTATATATGTATATATGTCATTTACATCCATTCAAATTTATAAGGAAATGAAAACAGCTTTCATGCATACGTACGACCTAACCTCTCCAGGAACGGTGTATTTCATTCCATTTATCGATCTATTATATATATTTTATTCTGAATATATAATATATATAAATCATTTTTTCAATTCTGGAATTAATTAAATCATGATATATGTAATTATATCAAGAAAAAAAAAGTCCAAACAAGTATGATAAATGAAACAATTTTAACCAAAACACTGCTTTAACATGGAATTGACAAAAGAAAAGGTAATATAAAGTCATAAGTGATTCATATATGATATCATAAATATTAATATGGTTATTTTAAAATTTAATAATATGTTTAAACCCACTATACTATAGTGTCAAACATGTACTACAGAAATTGGAACTAAGGTAAGGGATAATTTTGCAATCTCATTTTTATCTGAGATTTCTTATACGTAAGTATTTACTGCGGTTAAATTTTTCATCCTTGTCCATGTTTTATAAAATATTTTAATATTGTTTGTAATATTCTTTCATGTAATTTTAAATTAACTATTTCCCTTTGTTCACATTTACCACATTTTATTGAAGTAATCTCTTTTTTGTTTACCATACAATGTAATTTTTGACTTTTTTGGTAAAAGTACGAGGAGAATGATTTTTTTAACTTATACAGTGTGAATGGATTTTTAATATTTTATTACACATTAGTTCCAAGAAGAATCTTATAAATTATTTAACTATTATTTTCAACAAAATCCTTTTCTTTTTAAATTACATGGCATTTTGGGAAAAGAAATTTATTTTTAAGAAGAAAGGATATTTTTCTCAAGAATTCATTCCAGGTGTTTTGTCAAAACTATTTTCCATATAAGATGACCTTATTTAGTATGTCAATGTTTCAAGAATAATGTCTCCATTGTTTACATGGTTTTATTTTTCATATGATTAAATGATATCCATTTGTTTTATATGTATTATGTTATGAAGTGATGATTTTATGAAACCAATTTTATTCTCTGGGTTATGATGATTGATTTAGGATTGTTTTGTGGCACACATAAAAATGATTTCAATATGAGATGTGTGGGACCTATATCTCAATCCAAGTCATTGGGTAAAGAATCATATCTCATGAGATAGACATGACTGGAACGGAAAGTAAATCTGGTCTAGTAATAAAGGGCATGAACGACTAGTAAACATGGTTCAGTAATGGAATTTTTCCACTATGATGGTATTGGAAGCAATGTCGTGGCTACTATAGAAATAATATCATGTGATTAATGGTTTTCCATAATTATATGTTTTCTTCCCGTGACATTTCATCATGATTAGTGTTCCTTTATGACCTATTCCTTATGTACTGCAATGTTTTATGTCATTGCTCATGATTCTAATGTTTAAATTTTATGTTCATGTTTTTAAATTCCAATGTTTATGGTTTTTTTGTGTTCCATGTTTACCCTAACTAAGCATTTCAGCAAGTCATTTATATTTTTTCTTTTCCCCGAGATATAAGGAATGATTTTAGGTAAGAAAACTAAAGGGGACGATATTTATGAGAGATATTGATGATCTTTCACCATTATTAGAAGATTATTTTTTGAGATTCCAAAGACACTAAACTATTAAGGTCCTTGGATGTCTGTTTTTGTTATGTATTAGTTATTCCGCAAAAGTAATTTAATTTCCATGTACACCATGCTTTGCTTCTCTATAGTTGGTATCAAATGAATGGTATAGTTGACCTATGGATACTGGGATGCGAAAACATTAGTGAGATCCTTAGTGATATTTTTAAGGTATGTCTAGGGATGTCCCTAAAGACAATTATAAGTATAGGATGTAGTCCTAGAATTATGTTAATGGTCATGAATAAACTAGGATGAACCTAATCAACCATGGATTAAAGAAGGTTACATAATTTATACATCCTATATGTGAATTTTTATGATTATTTTGTTTCCCATTATTTTAATTGTTTCTTACACAATGAATTATAGTTTTAGTTAATGGAGGGAACCAGAAGGAATTGGGTTAACATTGAATATGATGGAAAAATTGATGACTATGAGCATCAGAATTGTGTAATACCTAATGAGAAAGTTATTGTGATTATGTCGAATCATTCATCACAATATATGATTAACAAGGTGAATTTTAGTGGTATTACTAAGTCATAATATAAGAGTAAGATGTACTTTTATTCATGTTCTCATAGAGAGGAACATAGAGAAAGGAAGATGAAGCTCTCTACATATCAAGAAGAAGGGAATAAGAACCTTGACGAATACCTAAAATGGAAGGGAAGATGTTATCTGTGTGGGGAAAGGGGTCATGGAGTGACAAACTATTATGGATTTCAATTTCTTATCTATGGAGAACATGGGAATTACCCAACTCAATTCCCTGACATAAGAGGTTACTTCTATATCAAGGAAGGACCAATTCCATTCCAATCATTAGAGATGGTGGATTTAAGGGATTATATATTGGAATTCAATAATAATGTTGTTGAGGTACTTTTATTGTATATTCCAATATATATGGTCCATTGTGGTTTTCAACAATTATATGGTACTAGTAACCATGAAAAGTGATTAAAATATTTTTGGAAAGAATAATATATGCGCATAATGAAGGGATAAGGAGAAAATAATATGTTTGTTATTATTAATGACCTCATGACTGATATAAGGAAAAGTGGCATCATGTTTTTATTATATAAAAATTTTGGGATTTTGGCATGTGGAAAGAGTTAACTTTTGACAAGATTCATGTTTTCAATAAGGTTCAATGGGTTTTATTTTTTCAAGAAAATACATGATTGAGGTAATCACATATTTGGAATGTGACCAACAATAATATATATCTTATGATATATGAGGGATAAATAATGGTAATCACATGCTTTGTATATGAACTCTCTAGTAATCATTTTTTTTATACTATGAGATTGGACAGAAGTATTTTGGATAAGACTAATGATTGGAAAGTATTAAGTTAGAAATCAGATAGTATTGTTTATGGCTAGAAAATTTTGATATTATTTATGAAATTTTATAATAGTATAGTTTTAGAAAAACGAAAACCTGTAGGATGGGGGACTACCTGTAAGGTAAGACAAGGATACAGGAATCAAACCCACAAACGAAGTGTGATAGGCCTTTATCACCTAACACTGGCCTACAGGATGTCCCTGTTCAGTCGAAATTATTTTTATTTTATTACGATGTAAGATATATGAAGTATAAGTCCATTTTTGGAACCATATATGTACTTATTTATATTTTATAAATTTTGTTAACCTTTTGTTTGAGAAAGGTAGAATTACCCATCATTCAATCACATGATCTGCTAACTCTTCATGAATGACAAATTCAACTTCATTTCTTTAAAATTTAAAGTGAAAATTGTTCAAGGAAAGACCAACAGTTAGATTGTACGAAAATCAAGTAAGTATTTATTCTGATTGAATATTTTCAAATTTATCTTAAAAAACAAAAATGTTGTCCTAGTTCCCTAATATCTGATGAATCACATGGTACCATAGATCATCACAAATTTATGGCTTTTTAATGGTTGAATTTTTCATTGCCATGTTCTCTACCACTCTCCATCATAACATTATGGATAGATTTCTCTTCAATATCCATATTTTCACATATGTTCTCCTATATGGAAACCCAATAATGAGTTAATTTGGGTTACCATTGCATATCATAATTTATTTTTTAAAATTATGTTTTGGTATTCCTTTTTATGATGTGGCTTTCTATGAAGGAAACATTCAAGTAGTAAACCATTTATAACCCCAATGAATTTCGAGGGAAAAATAAATTTTAAGGGGGGTAAAATGTAACACCCCAAGATTTTATGAGAAATATTATATTTAATTTCATTGATGTCTTGTGTTGTAAGTTACATCAATATTATCCTGCACTATACGCAACACTGTATTAGCTTGTAGTATATGAAAACACTATTTCGGGCTGGTCCTGCATGCAAGAAATACCTTCCTCAATAGTGTGTGTTGTACGCAATAACGTGTATCAAAAAACAAAGATATATTGTAACAATATTTTTATTAACTAGATATTATGAATATTATTAACCAAATATTTAGTTTTATAACATTATCATTCATCTTACACACTTTATTTATCAATGTATGGGGACAAAATAAATTTTCTTGTAAAATAAGTATTTTTCAAAAAATGCATGTTTTCCGCCTTTTCATTGTGAACCCATTATAAATCTAATTTTTAACACGTTTATAATTTAAAATTTAAAAAATAATGTTCTTCTTTTAAATTCAGATATAAAAATTTACCTGGGATAATGTTTTGATATTTTTCTAATAACGTTCATATTATGATGAATAGTAAAAATACGCTAAATTTTAATTAAAAACATCTTTTTTCATCATGATAATTTATACTGTTAAATTAGAAATATTGAATGGTTTTAAAGTATAAATATAATATATTTTTACTATTTAATATAATTTATGTTATTATTATTTATATTACATTGAATTCATTGGTAAAAACATTTTAATCTTTTGCAACGTTTTAACTTTTAAAACCCGTTTTCTTAACAATGGGATTAATTTTAATTTAATTACTACATCTTCTGTGTTTTTAATTTGGAAAAATTTATATCATATTTAGAATAAGTAGGCCCAAATTATTCTAAAAGGCTACTTTTTATTTTTAGATACTATGAATAGTAACTAATGTAAATTTGATTTACTACAGTTAGATAGAAATTAGGTAATTAAGGGTAAAAATAAGATTATATAACTACTGTAACACCTGCCAAAATTCTATTGGTTGAATAAAAGTAGACCCATATCACCTCAGGGTCATAATAGATTAATTTCATGGACTTTTGACCATGAAAAAGATGTAATTATTATTAAAACCAAAGAATGTGACAACATGTCACTCCCTTATATCCTATAAGTGTAATAATTTTAATTTTGAGATAAACATCATAAAGCTTCGAACATAAATAGTCCCCAGAAAGATAATAAAATTATATACATCATGTGAAATTAATTTTAATTTTTATGGATTAAATAATTATCATTAATGGTGAAAAATAGAGATGTAGAAATTGTTTATTTAGTGAAAAATCAAAAAAATTGTTTTTATTAAACTAATAGTGACGATAAAAGGCCCAAACACCTGAAAAAAAACTTATTGGTCATGTACATAGAATTAATAATCATACAATAGTATAATATTTGACCATTTATAGCCTTATAAAAGAGATTATGACACTTATATTATTTTATTTTAAATGAAGTCATTGTTTTCACCATCAAAATTTAATAAATATTACAATTTAAATGATGTGATTTTAAGAGTATAAATTCTAGTAAAAGTATTATTATGAATTATATAAAATTTATCTTTATCATAATATTTAATTTATAATTTTTATACAACAAATAAGTATATTAAATAAATATAAAAATATGTTGTAGTATTTATTTTATTAAGATACATATAAAATAAATGATTTTAAAAGTATTAAAATAAATATTATATGAAATAATTAATGTTCTCCACGAATTTTATTGATGAATATGACTTGTTATGAATATATTAAATAGTTTTTTTTCGAAAATATATACATTGTAGATTTTATTTAAATTCAAATAAATGAATTTGGTCAAAATTGATAATATTGATATTTTATGAAAATAACATATTATTAAATTGTTTAAAAATAAAAAAATATTTAAAAATTACAATTAAAACCTATATGGTCGATAATGTCATAAATTATCCAATTATGTACAATTAAAAAACCATAAGTATGTATTTATAACCATTTAGAATAAATAAAATTATTACCACAAATAATATTAAATATATTAAATAAGGTAAATCAAAATGATGAGGTTTAAAATAAACATAAAACATGTCTAAATTTTATTGGTTCATGCTATTAAAACCCTATATTATCTATTATCATTACTAGAGTAACTTTGGACGTTTTTATGTGGGGATTGAGTTTATTATAAATTAATATTTTGTAGGTGTCCAAAGGATCCCCTCTCCACTATTATAAAAGATAGGCTCCTACCTCTCCTCATCAAAACATTTTGAGACTTCATTCTTAGCCAAAACCTACCCATTTATATTATCCACTTCCCTAGAAACATTATATATGTCATGGTCTTATTCATAGACAATCATTAGTGCCCTATGAGGAGGTTTAGAAGCGGCACGTCGAAGAAGATGTAATCTCTTCTACTGATTCTTCCATGTTTCTTTATTGTTCTACATCATCTTCTTTAGTTTTTTCATTTTAAGAATAAAAAATAAATATAAATAATAATGTTATATGTTATTCTATATATTAAATGTCCATATTACACCATTTATCCATCCTACATAAAATGAAATCACCATGCATGCCTACGTTTGAAATACCATCTCCACGCTGTGGTGTAATCTGCTTTCCACCACCACCTTACATGGATAGGTATAATGGTGTAATTAATAACTATATACGGTTATTATAACATTTTACTAATTATTAGATATTATTATATCCACTCCAATTCTGTTCAACAATTACGGGAACGATATCATCACTCTTATGTATGTACGGATTACCATCTCCATGATGCGATGTGATTCATTCTCCATGTTAACCATTCAAGAATGATTATATAGTATATATAATAATTAATCATGAAATATATGACATTATAATGCAACCGGGTTTATGTATATATATATATTTCTTTTACTTCCTTTCAATTTAATAAGGAAACAAAAACAGTGTTCATGCGTACGTACGTCCTGCCGTCTCCATGAATGGTGTATTTCATTCCATTTATCGATCTATTATATATATTATATTATGAATATATATTATATGTAAATAATTTTTTACATTCCATAAGTAATTAAGTCATGATATAAGTAATGATATCAAGAAAAACAAGTCCAGACACGTATGATAAATGAAACAATTTTACCCAAAATGTTGCTTTAACATGGAATTGTCAAAAGAACGGGTAATATAAAGTCATAAGTGAATGATATATGATATCATAAATATTATTATAGTTATTTAAAAAGTTAATAATATGATTAAATCAACTATACATGAGTTTTTGACATGTACAGAAGAAATTGGACCTATGGTTAGGGACAATTTTTTAATCTCATTTTCATCTGAGATTTCTTATACATAATTATTTACTGGGGTTAAATTTATCATCCATGTCCATGATTTATATAATTTTTTCATAAAGTGTATAATATTCTTCCATGTATATTTAAATTCATATTTACCATTTTTTCACATTTACCACAATATATGGAAGTAATCATTCTTTTGTTTACCACACAAGGTACTTTCTGACATTTCTTGTAAAAAGTGCAAGGAGAATGTTTTTTTTACTTCTATGGTGAGAATGGATTTTTACGATTTTATAACACCTTATTTCCATGACGCTTATTCTACATGATTTCATGATTATTTTCAAGAAAATAATTTTCTTTTAAAAATAAATGAAATTTTGGGTAAAGGATATTATTTTGAAAAAGAAATGACATTTTACTCAAAGAATTCATATCAAGTGTTTTATCAAAAATATTGTCTATCTAAGATGAAATTATTTAGTATGTTTATTTTTCAAGTATAATGTCTTTATTATTTAAATTTTTTGATTTTTCTTATTATGAAATTATATCCATTTGTGTTATATGGATTATGTTATGAAGCGATGATGTTTATGAAAACAATTTTATTCTTTGGGTTATGATGAATGATTTATTATTGTTTTGTGGCACACGTAAAACTGATTTCAATATGAGATGGGTGGGACCTATATCTACCTATAATTCATTGGTTAAAGATTCATATATCATGAGATAGAAATGGTTGGAATAGAAAGTAAATCTGGTTCAGTAATACTTTCCTAGAACGACAACTTATCCTGGTTCGGTAATGGACTTTGTCCACTATGATGGTATTATAAGAAATGACTTGGATACTATAGAAAACATATCATTTTATTAATGGTTTTCCTCAATTACAAGTTTTATTCCCAAGAAATTTTATCACGATTGATGTTCTTTTATGATCTATTCCTTATGTAGTGCAATTTTTTATGTCATTGCTCACGATTTTGATGATTAAATTTTATGTTCATGCTTTTACGTTCAAATATTTATGGTTTGTTTATTTTTACCCAAGTTTACACTTACTGATCATTTGAGCTCACCCTTTATATGTTTTCTTTTCCCCAGGATATAAGGAATACTTTTTGGTAATAAAAGTAATGGGGAAGATCTTTATGGTTGATATTGATGATCTTTCACCATGATTAGAAGATAATGTTTGAGTTTCCAAAGACACAAAACTAATATAGTCCTTGGGTGTCTTTTATTGTTATGAATTAATTATTCTGAAAAATTAATGTAATGTAGATGTACGTCAAGCATTGGTTCTCTACTGTTGGTATTAGAGGAAATGTTTAGTTAACCTTTTGACACTAGGATGTGAAAACTTTGGTGAGATATCTAGAGATATTTCTGAGGTATTTTTAGGGATGTACCTAAGGATAAGTATATGTATAGTCTATAGTCCTAGAATTATGTTAACAGTCAATAATAACCTAGGGTGAACCTATTCTGCCATGGATTAAAGAAGGTGTCATAAGTTATACATTCTATTAGTGATTTTTTTTATTATGTGGTTCCTCATTATTTTAACTTTTTCTTACACAATGGTTTATAGTTTTAGTTAATGGAGGTAACCAGAAGTAATTGGGTTAACATTGAATCTGATGGACAAATTGGTGACTATGAGCAGCGAAATTGGGTAATACCTAGAGAGAAAGATATTGTGATTGTGTCTAATAAGTCATCATAGTATATGATTAACAAGGTAGACTTTAGTGGTATTACTAAGCCATAAAATTAGAGGAAAATGGGATTTTAGGAATGTTTTCATGGATAAGAACATAGAGGAAAGAATATGAAGATCTCTTCATATCAAGAAGAAGGGATGAATAACCTTGAAGAATACCCCAAATGGAGGGGAAGATGTTATCTGTGTAGGGAAAAGGTTTATATAGTGACAGACTATTATGGAGTTTAATGTCTTATATGTGGAGGGTATGTGAATTACACAACTCAATGTCCTAACCTTCGGGGTTACTTCTAAATTGAGGAAGGACCTATTCCATTCCATTCCTTGAAGAGGGTGGATTTACGGGATTATGTTTTGGAATTAATGAATAATGTTTTTGAGTTAATTTCATGGTATATTGTAATATCTATGGTTCATTGTGGTTTTCAACAATTATATGGTACTGGTAACCATGAAAAGTTATTGAAATAGTTTTGGAAAGAAGATGACATGATCGTACTAAAGGGATAAGGAGAAAATAGTATCTTTTTTAGTATTAATGGGCTCATGACTAATATAAGGACAAAGTGATAGCATGGTTTGAGTATATATCGAAATTTTGGGATTTTGGTATGTGGAAAGAGTTAAATTTTGATAGCATTAATGTTTTCAATAAGGTTCAATGGGTATTCATTTTTCAAGAGAATACATGATTATGGTATTCACATGTTTGTAATGTGACCAACAACAGGATATATCTTATGATATTTGGGGGATAAATGATGGTAATCAGATTCTTTGTATATGACCTATCTAGTAATCATTTATTTTATAGTATGAGATTGGACAAATGTATTTTGGATAAGCCTAAATATTTAAAGTTATTATGTTAGACATCATATATTATTGTTTAAGGATATAAATGTTTGATATTATTTATGAAATGTTATAATCGTATTTTTTTATAAAAAGGAAAACATGTAGGACGGGCAACAACCCATCATGTCTGACAGGGTTTCAGGAATTGAACCCACAATCGAAGTGTGACATGCCTTTATCGCCTACCACTGGTCTACAGGAAGTCCATGTTCAGTATAAATTAGTTTTATTTTATTAAGTGGTATGATAGATGAAGTATAAGTCCATTTTTGGTACCATATATGTACTTATGTATATTTAAAAACTTTTTCCATCCATTTGTTTGAGACAGATGGAATGAACCATCATTCTATCACATGATCTTCTAACACTTAATGAATAACAAATTCAACTTTATTTTTTTAAGATGTGAATTTTAAATTGTTCAAGGAAAGACTAATAGTAAGATTTAACAAAAATATAGTAATTATTTCTTCTAATTTAATATTTTCAAATTTATCTTAAAAACCAAAAATGTTGTCCTAGTTCCCTCATATCTGATGAATCATATGGTACCATATATCATCACAAATTTATGGCTTTGTGATTTTCGGCTTTCTCATAGCCATGTATTCTACCACTCTCCATCATAATTTGATGGTTAGATTTCTATTCCATCTCCATATTTTCACCAATGTTCTCCTATGTGGAATCCCAGTGATGAGTTAATTTGGGTACCCGTTACGTTTCATACATTAGTTTTTAAAATTATGTTTTGGTATTCATTTTATGATGTGGGTTTCTAGGAAAGAATATTTCAATTAGTAAACCATTTATAAACCCGATGAATTTCGAGGAAGAAATTCATTTTAAGGGGGGTAGAATGTAACACCCCGAGATTTTATGAGAAATATTATTTTTAATTTCATTGATGTATTGTGTTATATGAGACACCAAGATTATCTTTCTCTATATTCAACATCGAATTAACTTATAGTATATCAAAACACTATTCCTGGCTAGTGTTGAATGCAAGAGCGACCTTCCTCAATAAAGTGTGTTGTACGCAATACCGAGTTTCACTAAACAAAATTATATTGTTATAATATTATTATGAACTATCTATTATGAATATTTTTACCCAAATATTAAATTTTATAACAATATCATTCATCTTACACATTTTCTAGAACATTGTATGGGAAAAAAATAATTTTTTCGGGTAAAATACGTATTTTAAAAAAATACATTTTTGCTGCCTTTTGATGGTGCACCTATTATAAATCTAATTTTTGACATGTTTATAAGTTTAGCTTTACAAAATAAACTTTTTCTTATGAATCGGGATATAAAAATTTACATTGGATAATGTTATTATATTTTTCTGATAACGTTCATATATAGATGAATATTAGAAATACGCTACATTTTAAATAAAAACATATTTTTTCATCAAGAATAATTATATGGTTAAATTATAATATTGAATTGTTTTGAAGTATAAATAGAATATATTTTTACCATTTAATATAATATATGTCATTATCATTACTTTTACATTGAATTCATTTGTAAAAACATTTCAATCTTTTCCAATGTTTTAATTTTTAAAACTCGTTTTCTTAACAATGGGATTAATATTAAATTAATTACTACAACTTCTGTGTTTGGAATTTTGAAAAATGGAATTCATATTTAGAATTAGATGGCTAAAATTATGATAATAGGATACTTTTTATTTTTAATCATTATAAATAGTAACTACGATAATTTTTTTTACTATAGTTAAAGGTAAATCAGGTAATGAAGGGTAAAAATAAGATTATAAAATTTCCCTAACAAAATCAAAAATTCTATTGGATGAATAGAAGTCAAACCATATCACCTATGGGTCGAAAGAGAATCATTTCATTGACTTTTAACCATGAAAAAGATGTAATTATTGTTAAAACCAAAGAAAGTGACAATGTGTCACTCTCTTATATCTTATAAGTGTAATAATTTTAATTTAGAGATAAACTTCATAAAGCATTGAACATTAATAGTCACCAGAAATGTAATAAAATTATCTAAATCATTTTATTTTATTTAGAATTTTTAGGTATTGAATAATTATCATTAATGAGACACAATAGTGATGCAGAAATTGATTATTTAGTGAAAAAATCAATAATACAGTTTTTATTAAACTAATAGTGACCATTAAAGGCACAAAAACCTGAACAAATTTTATTTTCCATCTACATGGAATTCATAATCATCCAATGGTCTAATATTTGATAATTTTGAGCCTTATAAAAGTAATTATGATAATTATATTATTTTATATTAAATGATGTCAAAGTTGTCACATTCAAAATATAATATATATAACAATTTTAATTATCTTATTTTAAGAAGATAAATTCAAGTAAATGTACTCTTATGAAATATTTTAGATTTATATTTATCATAGTATTTTATTTTTAATCTTTATGCAACAAATAAGTATATGAAAAAATATTACATAGATGTTGTGGTGATTATTTTATTAAAAGAAGTATCAAATAAATGATTTTAAAAGTAATAATATAAATATTATGTGAACTAATTAATGTTCTCCACGAATTTTTGAAATGATTATGACT
The DNA here is from genome assembly GCA_963277665.1 of Viscum album. NCBI lineage: Eukaryota > Viridiplantae > Streptophyta > Magnoliopsida > Santalales > Viscaceae > Viscum > Viscum album. The sequence goes on from OY728152.1 coordinate 2,096,584,616, forward strand.
TGTTATAAATCTATTAAATAGTTTTTTTCGAAAAAAATTTCTGTATAGAGTTTATTTAAATTCAAATCAATTAATTGTTTCTAAAAAAGTACTATTGATTTTTTTATGAAAATAACATATTATTAAATTGTTTAAAAATGAAAAAATATTTAAAAATTACAACTAAAATTTATATGGTCAACCATGTCATTAATTATCAAATTATGTACAATTAAAAACACATAAGTAATTATTTATAACCATTTCGAATTTATAACATTATTACCACAAATAAAATTAAATAGGTTAAATAAAGATAAATCAAAATAATAAGGTTTAAAATAAACATAAAACATGTCTAAATTTGATTGTTTGATGATATTACAACCCTATCTTATCTCATATCCGAATTTGTGTCACTTTTGAAGCATTTATGTGGGGTTTGAGTTTATTATAAATTATTATTTTTAGGTTTGCGAAGGTCCCCCTATCCTCTCTTATAAAAGGGAACCTCCTCCCTATACTCCTCTCTACATTTTGATCCTTCAAAAACGGCCATACCCTGACCATTTCTCTTCTACACTTCCCTATAAACATACTATTTTTCATGGTCTTCTTCAAAGATAAACTGTAGTTCCCTAATAGGAGTTTTAGAAGACGTGCGTCGAAGAAGGGGTAATCTCTTTTATCGAATCTTCCAAGTTTCTTTATTCTTATACTTCCTCTTCCTTTGTTGTTTCATTATAATGTTATAACATTAGAATCAATAATATTCTGATATGTTATTATATATATGGAATGACCAAATTTCACCTTTTATCCATTATATGGAAAAAGAAATCACCGCGTGTGCGTACGTAAGGAATTTCATCTCCACGTCATAGTGTAATCTATTTTCCACAACCACCTTAATCGGATGGGTATAATGGTGTAATGAATAAATATATATGGTTATTATAACATGATACTAATTATTAGAAATTATATCATCAACTCCAATTCCTTTCAATAATTATGTGAACGATATCATCGCTCGTGCGTACATACGGATTACCGTCTCCACGATGCGATGAAATTCATTATCCATGTTAACCATTCAAGAATGATTATAATGTATATATAATAAGTAATAATGAAATATATTGAATAATAATGCTACTGTATTTATATATATATATATATAAATTTCATTTAATTCCATTAAATTTAATAAGGAAACAAAAGTAGTGTTCATGCGTATGTACGACCTACCGTCTCCATGAACGGTGTATTTCATTCCATTTATCGGTCTATTATATATATTATATTCTGAAAATATATTATTTGTAAATCATGTTTTACATTCTGGAAGTAAGTAAATCACGATATAAGTAATTATATCATGAACAACAAGTCCAAACACGTAAGATAAATGAAACAATTTTACCCAAAACACTACTTTAACATGGAATTAACAACAAAATGGTTAATATAAAGTCATAAGAGAATAATATATGATATTATAAATATTATTAGGGTTCTATTAAAATATAATAATATGTTTAAACCCACTTAAAAATATGTTTTGGACATGTATGGAAGTAATTGGACCTAAGGTAAGGGATAATTTTGCAATCTCATTTTTATCCGAGATTGCTTATACATAAGTATTTTCTAGAGTTAAATTTATCATCCATGTCCATGTTTTATAAAATAATTTCATAAATTCTTTACTATTCTTAAATATATGTTTAAATTTATTTTTACCCAATTTTCACTTTTACCACATTGAATAGAATAAATCTTTCTATTGTTTATCATACAAGGTACTTTTTGACATTTCCTGTAAAAAGTACAAGGAGAATGTTTTTTTAACTTATACAGAGTGAACTGATTTTTATGATTTTATAACACCTTATTTCCATGACGCATATTCTACATGATTTCATGATTATTTTCAGAAAAATCCTTTTCTTTTGAAATTACAATGCATATTGTGAAATGAAAATTATTTTAAAGAAGGATGGATGTTTTTCTAAAGAATTTATTTCAAGTGTTTTATCAAAACTATTGACCTTATAAGATGACATTATTTAATATGATTATGTTTCAAGTATAATATATCTATTATTTACATGGTTTGGTTTTTCTTATGATGAATAGATAACTATTTGGTTTAAAAGGATTATGTTATGAAGGGATGATGTTTATGAAACCCATTTTATTCTATGGGTTATGATGAAAGATTTATGATTGTTTTGTTTCACATGAAAAAATGTTTTCAATATGAGATGAATGGGAAATATATATCCCTCCAATTAATTGGTTAATGATTCATATCAAATGAGATATACATGGCTGGAATGAAAAGAAAATATAGTTCGGTAATACAGGGCTGAAACGAAATGTAAACCCGATTCAGTAATGGACTTTGTCCACTATGATGGTCTTAGAAGGAATGCCTTGGCTACTATTGAAATCATATCATGTGGATAATGGTTTTCCATAATTAAATGTTTTTTTCACATGACATTTTATCATGATTGAAGTCCATTTATTTTATATGCCTTATGTACAGTGATGTTTTGTGTCATTGCTCATGATTTTGATGTTTAAATTTTATGTTCATGTTTTTACATTAAAATGTTTATGGTTTTATTGTTTTTCTCCATGTTTACCCTTACTGAGCATTTGAGCTCACCAATTAAAGGATTTCTTTTCTCCAGGTTATTAAAAATGATTTTAGGTAATAAAACTATTGGGGGAAATATTTATGGGAGATATTGATGATCTTTCACCATGATTAGAAGATTATGTTCCGAGATTCAAAATACACTAAACTACTACGGTCCTTGGGTGTCTGTTTTTTTATGTCTTAGTTATTCTTCAAATTTATTGTATTGTCCATGTACTTAAATCTTTGTGTCTCTTCATGGTCTCCTTACATGGATCGTGGACCTCCACTACGGTTGTAAGCATGGATTCCTTTTTATATTTTTCCGGCGATGAAGATAAGTAATCAAAAGAATTAGGTGGAAGAAAATACCCATGAACACCCAACGTGAATGGATCAGGCCTTGTTCATGTCAAACATTATCCATTGAAATGATAATAATAAAATGGGTGAAAGACCTCAAATACTATACAAATAAGTCAATTTAATCAGGAATCAATATAGAAATGAATCTACCTAATCATTAATCGATTCCTTATTAACATACCATGATAAATCCCCAACCTAGATCTACACATGGTCAATGAATCAATATGTTCATCAATTCATTATTATTTTTCATGGGAGAATAATTAAGATTGATGATTGATAAAAAATCACATACCCTAACTCTAGGTTAGATCAGTCAATGATGAACGTTCACATTCTTCATTCACTGATCCTTCATCGAGCGATCCGGATCCCTGAATCCACATTTGTTTCGTTTCAACGCCTCCTACAATGAATTCCTGTCACCAGAGTTCTCAAGAATGATCCCAAGGTTATTAATTGTAACCATGGTTCCCATACTCCAGGTTTAATAAAAAGGAAAAATAATTTTTTTACCCAAAAATAATTATTTTATTAAAATATTTTTAATGATAGATATATCCAAAATCTAACTTTTTCATCTGGTCTGCACCATATGATGTTAATCCCCACCTAATGTAAAGCAACTATTTTAGACGCAACGGTGCCCTCACATATTTGATCTGGGCACCCATTTGAATGTTATAAAAATTAAATTTATTCGCCGAGGATTTTTAAATTAATAATGTACCATTAATAAAAAAATTATTCCGGGAACACCAGGCCTTAAAATCTCTTGTCATATCAGTTCACAGTATTTGTATTTACCCAATTTATTAATTATAATAAATAAGATAAAATTTTATGTCTATACATGAATCAATTACCTAATTTAAAGGATAATGTGAACTTTTATGAAGAATAAAAATGGATGTATTTTTCAATCATAATGGATAAGGAAAATCATTATAATAGAGAACAATTATCCTCCCCTACATAGCTAGGGATTTCTTATTTTATTTTGTTTGAATGTGTCATATGAAAATTCTATCATTTATCCTTTAGTGAAATTTCTTGTTATTGTATATGTCAGCATGGATTCTTGAAAAATGGAATCACATTTTTTATTATATCAGTACAAGAACAAACCCACGATTCTAATGGAAGTGTTTTTTAATAATATAAGAGAATATATACGTGATAAATACTGAAATATATTTTATAACTGTCTATTTTTCCTTTATAATTACCATTATTTGTTGGATACAATTATGGGAATATAAATTTTTGGTTAATACTAAGTTAAATGTAATTTACACCACTTTTTATGTTTTACATGATTTTTTATCATAAATTAAGATATTTTAAGATACATTTATCAAATTACACCCCTTTTTATATTTATATGTTTTATTTTCAATGTTATGTAAATAGTAATTCCATTATAATTTCTGTTTATATGATTAACGGTGCTTGTTACTTTTATATTTTACCATTTACATGTTGTTTAGGTAATTATGGATTATAGTAGATAAAATTACGTTGTAAACATGCTTTTTTCTATAATAAAATATTTCTATATGGTTCAGATCTCTAGAATATACATTATAGAAGTAGTATGATTCCATAGAGTACCATTTTCTTTTAAATATGAATAGGATCCAAATTTTAAATGTATTTATTTGTGATCTCTTCATCAAAATATTGATACAATGTTCATTTTCAGCATTGTGTATCGTCCTCAGACAAATGGTCAGTCTGATTGAAAAATTAAAACCCTAAAGGATATGGTATGATCTTGTTATATGGACTTAAATAGTATTTGTGAATAAAGTTTTCATAAATATTTTTATTCATGGAACAATAGAATTCACATGATCATTTAGATAACTCTTTATGAATACATTTATAGAAAGTACTGTATAATTCCATCGTACTAGAATGATATTGCATAAATGAATATATCTATTCCTAAGAAAGCTTATAAGATATAAAATATTGTTAGTGTCATTTGGAAATAAGTTAGGAAATCACAATGTTGATATAAATATTTTACTGATAACCATCTATGGGGTTTATAATTTTAAAATGGTGATAATGACATTATAAAAATTAATCAAAAATAAAAATGTGTGAAAAATAACCTCTAGATATGCCAGTCAATTTGAAACAACAGATCTTATAGGGAGAGTAACTTATCATTTTTTCCCATTAAACTCATAACATGTTCATGATGAGTTACATGAACCTCTTTTGACGACGTTTATACCTGATCATTTATATGTACTAAATTTATAGGTCATACCATTTTAGTATGATTATTCCTATTAGGATTTGTCAGTTGAGATTATGCCTCATACAATGAAACATTTATAATACAATGCCTCTCACATGGTAAATATTTTGTGAAAAACAATGACCATGCGGATGTTATGTCCAACTTGAGGATTCAAGGAGGAGCATTTTTCCTGATTTCTTATTACCAAAGTGAAAATTTTATTGAATAAATTAATTTTAAGGTAATTATTATGTAACATCCAAATATTTTGTGGAGTATTTTTCCAAATTAATGTATTCTGTTAGATACTTTGTGATAGTCGAACAAAAAAAATTCTTGTATTATATACAAGAATGAGTTTTTCTTATGTTAAATGGAATACCATGTTTATCTTTCCAATACTATGTTTAAAAGAACATTACATAATATTAAAATAATATTAAAATAACATGATATTTATCACTCATCCTGGGGAATATAGGGTATTGATAGGATTAACTAAATCATGAAAATATATGGTTAACATATGTTCATATAATTATTTTTTTAGCTACCAATTAATTATAAATAAAAATTAAATCCATTTGAAAATAATGGGAATAATTTTCTAAAAAACTATGCTTATTCAGAGAAATTTTATTCATCCTAATGAAATAAATATATTAATTTCCATGAATTAATTGAATGAAATATATAATTTATATTAAATTAAATGTTTAATTTTTATGTTATTTTCCCTAGATAGGATATACCAATTAATCTGGATTTACGCTTAGAAACTGTATTTTTCTAAAAAATATGTGTCTCCTTTTCTACATTAATTATAAAACTCATTTAGAAAAATTTTAGCAATTTTTTTATTAAAAAAATATTATTATTGAAATCATCATGTCAACATCATATTATAGTTAATTTTTATTAATTTTATGTGATGAAAAATGTTTCGATGAATACTTAATAACACTAGGTTTTATATGAATTTAAATTTCATTTAAATATTTATTTTTAAAATGTAAGACTGTTTTAAATAAAAAAATAATTCATTTAAATATCTACTTATAAAATCTATATCATTTTAATAATTCTCAAATAGAATATTGGTATATTATCTTTTTAAAATTTTAACCATTTTCTATTTCAAAATGTTATTTATTGTCTATATGCATGATTAATGTTAGATAGATATTTTCAAATACTATGAATAGAATTTGGAAAAATTGATTCCATTTTTATAATCCAAATATATCTAATTTTATAATATGTTTAACATAAATTTTTACATTAACATGTAGTAGAAATAGTAAATATTACATAAATCGGACATGGTGATAATGGGTATACTATCGGGCTATTATAAAATTGTAAGGATGAAAAATGACTCTAAACATGTACTACACTCAGTTTAGGGTCGTATTTCAACCCTATAACGTCTTGGATTTAGAATTTATTATTTGGTAGAACTATTTCATGTGAAACTGACGATTACACCTTTTTCTTTTAAAAAAATACATGTCATCCAGAAACCAAAATTATAAATTTTTACCCACTCTTCCCATATTTAATGATTGTAAACATATTATTTAATACAATATCTAAAAAATTAATTTCCTTATATCATTCTTATCTTATTAAAATCTATATCATAATCAGAAATTCATCCATATAATCAATTTTTTTCATCCATAAATGTTTTACAAAAATGTAGAAATGTATTTATCTGATAATAATATGTTATTTCTTCTCAAACATCCTAAAATTATACAAAAAAATTTCTAATATTATAAGTTCAATATATTTCATATAATAATATGTTATTATTATATTTTAATAATCTTAATCACTGTCACCTTCCATCAAATGGATTATAAAATCATCATCTGTGTCAACGAAAGAATACCTCCTCATGAAAAGATGTTATTTGTTTACCATCACTACCTCTCACTAATGGATATAATAATAAATATATTTGTTCTCTATAAAATATTTTTTATATTATTATTATTCTTAAATCATGAAATAAAATTTTCCTTCATAACTTCTATTCTACGGGAATATAATAACACTATTTGTGTATCTAACGGACAACCATGTCAAAGTATTGTGATTTGTTCCAAGTATTCATAAGAGTAAATAAGGATTTTTTGGAAAATATGTGATATATATGATATTAATATTTTTTAGTTCATATATATTATCTACCAATAATTAATTATTACAATAAAAAATTTGGAAATAATGATTATGCCTACATATACGCTTATGTCTCCATAAATGATATATTTAATTGTATATATCAAAATATAATGGATTCATATAAATACATGTATATTGAATATATATGAGATTATTATCATGGTTTGAATTATATATAATATTTTAACATGATCAATGTATGAGTACTAAATAAAAAAATCAAAGCACACATGAAAAACAAAGCAGTTATTACTTGATACATTACTTTGACATGGATTGAAAACAAACGAGGAGTAAAAGATCATTAGTAAGTCATATATGATATGATATATAAAATTATTATTCTTGAATACATTTATTATTATATTTTATGATATATTTGGTTTCACCAGTATGATATAATTAGAGGCCTTTGATAACAAATTTTCGTCTTCATTTTTCTCTAGGAGATACAAGATATATTAACCATAAGGTAAATTAATTTTTTATATATACATAAATGAATTTGTTTTATGATTATTATAAATAATGATATTGGTAATTATATATCAATTTTAGAATATATCTTTTATTGTTTTCCCATTTCAATGGATTCCAAATCAGTGAGGATTTTTTATCTCAAATTGAATTCTTTTGAGAAGATGTTAAGTTATGCACCTAACATTTTTATGATATGTATATAGTACCCTATTGACATGTTATATAATTAATCACAGAAGTTTTATTATATGATATTTTTAATTCAATTTATTCTTTTATGGGTCTTCCAATTAAATGTTACTAAATTTGTAAAGGATTTATTATAGAATCTCATCATTTAACGTTATTTCTTATCATTATGCTTTTGATGATGGAATATTAGGATCCATATCTCAAAAGAAATTTTATTTTCATTATATTATGGTTATTTCATGAATATACATGTAGTACAGCTATTTTCGTCTTTATTTGTACATAATTCTTGAAAATAAATTATTTTTTATGAAAACATATCTTAATTGATATTTTCAGTCAAAAATAATTTGTCATTTAAAACCATTCTTTCTATAAATGAACTATATTTTTTTAGTATTTATAATTTTTTTTAATGAAATAATTATAATGATTTACTTTTTAAAAATTTATTGGTATGAATCATAATGTTATTTTTCAACTAATTCCAATTTTATTTTATAAAAACTCTGAGTGGAATCATGATTTTATTATTATGAAATGAAATATATTTTCTACAATGATGAAAAAAATAATCATTTTAACTATTCCATAATATAATTTACTTATTATCTTGAATGAATATTATTTCAATATTTTATACTGAATTTTTAGATTAAAATTTTATTTTCAAATTGGAAAGGAAATATTACTCATGAAATGATCAATGTGCCATTTTAAAATTAGTTTCCAATTAAGATGAAATTGGTTGATGTAACATATTAATTTATAAGGATATAATACAAGGAAATTATTATTATTATTTCTCTAAATTCATGGTTTTTATGATGGAAAGAAGCTTTTGGAACCTATTTCATTTCCCTGCATTTTACCATAAGTAAAGGATAATAAAACCCACTTATTTTCAAAGATTATGGTACAATAAAAATATTAAATGATTTTGGAAACTATAACTTTTCCAGTCGATAGTATATGATTTAATGTATATGAAACACACTTCATTTCACGGTAAATGTTATTATGAATGTTTTATAAACTTGTGTCACATATATGTATGATTTTCATAATGTGATGGGTGAGTTCCATATCTCCCTCAAATACATTGGTGTTATGCATTTTATTTAATGAGAAAAAAAATTTGAAACATGTCAAGGGTCTTGCTCCAATATGGGAAATATGCGAGTCCTGATACATTATCAGAAATGTGTGTCTACATATATATAATGGGAAATAAGTCTGTCTTAATTTTCAAGAGGAAACATGTCTATCCTAATCTAAAATGAAAATTAAATGATAATACTTGATCGACTATATTGGTGGTCTTGGTATTTAACTATGACATATGATATGTTTTTCTATATTTTTTATGGTTCCTCAATTTTAGGATATTAACTTATAATTCATGATCGATATATGATGATTTATCAATCTTATAGAAAATGTATTTTTGAAATTATAAGGCCTGATGTCAGGATTCGAGTTTATGATGTATTAAATGATGGATATAAACATATTATGTTATGTTCATGATCACATGCCTTTACTATGATAATATTAATTCATATGATGAATAATTATATATCATATGACTACCCTTACAAAGCATATAAGCTTATCATTTATTTTGATTTAATCCTGATTATATGATAAATGGTTATGGAATGGTATTCCAAAGAGGAGTACAATGTGGGATTATCTTCGAGGCATATAATTATTATATAAAAAAAATAAAATTCTTTTTTCATTATTCTAAACAGAATTAACTATTATGGTCCTCCGGTATGTGTTTATCAATCATAATAAATATTCATAAATAATTTGATTTTTATGAATGAAAAACCATGATGACCATGGTTATTTTGTATTAATATAAATAGTCAAATATATTATTCCATTTCTATAGATATAATATATTTTATCCTATATATAAGATTGATTTTTATAGATTATTTGATATATCCAGAATATTTTTTTAATTAGTAAGTGGCTAGATCTAACCCGAACTAAAATAATAATTGATGCGAAGGAAAATATGGTGGTTTAATAAACATGAAACTAAATGAAATGAGAGATGTATTGATTTTTTTTTTACAATTAACCATATTTCATGAGTTACGATTCAAAACATAGACCTAGGATATTTTTGTTATGCACAAATCAACATAAATTGGATTTTGATTGATGTTTAGGTGATAATGATTACAATGGTTAAAACATTCATTGACCTACATGTCATTAATATAGGAGGAAACACCAATGAAAATTTATAATCTGAACCTGAATTTTATTTAATGTTGTGAATTAGAATATAATTTAAAAAACATACCTAGAAAAAATAAATATTTAGTTAACATTATGATTGGGATTAATATTATTCCCATTTTATTAGTTGAATGTTTTAAATATGGAGTGTTTAGATGTATAGAAGTTGATTTCATATGGGTAATGGGAATGAATGTTATGAAATGGTATTTTTTGACAAATGACTATATATTTTATAATTACCATAATGTTGAAGATAATGAAACATTAGAAGTCATTTGTACGGTATGGATTATATCCATGATTATGTTTTGAAATAGGTGAACCATAATTTTTTTTCTATTTATTTATAATAATTCAATAGAGAATAGGATGAAATACATTAATATTTTATTATGAAGTACAATGAGTGATATCAGTGTCTACATCAAGGGATATAATATTTATGATGTTTTGGTTTATTTAACGAGGATCAAATGTTTAAATTAATTAAAACACATTTGAAATTTTTTGTCATGGGATTACATTTGAAGGTATTTATTGGGATCTTTTTAGATTTTTACATTACATGTTACCAAAAATATAGAATTTGTATTTGTATTTTAAAGGGAAAATTAAGTTTTCTATTTGTGGAATTAAGATTAATGGTATTGAAATATTTATATGATATATTTAAAATTAATTATTATGATTATATTTTTTCAATTTCACCACATTTGAGGGAATTTAATTATAATAATATTTGTATTATTTTTAAAGAATGACAACCTAACACATCTGGAAGGTTTTTTAGGAATGAACCTATAACCGAATGGAAAAAGAATGCATACCCAAACACTATCCTATATAATATCCTAGTTTTTACAAAATAATTGTCCACAAAAAAATTTGGTAGATAATGATTATGAGTATTTTGGGAGAATATATTTTATCTAATTAATAATAATAGTATTGTAATTTTGTATAGTTATTAGTTTTTAATGTTATTTCGAAAGATGTTCATTATTTTTTAAACCCTATAAGATCATGATATTTTAATAATTGTGGTATTTTATATTAGGAATACTTAATGACTTATATTTTGGAATAATATATCATTTTAATTATTTCTTAATTATCATATGGGTTATTTATGGAAATTATTAAGCATATTTTGGATACATTATTAATAGGGAATATGAATTTTTGAGTATATATCTTCATATGTGTCTAATGTGATTGTATGTAATAGTAAAATTGATCTTAGAGGAAAATTCTATAAAATCCGATTTATTTTTGGGTTATTAAATTTTTGTGGAATCATATTTTGAATATTATCGATAGTTATTTATGAAGTGTTTAAGTATTACCTTCAGGTATTACTGTTTAATTTTAGATGATAAGGTAGAACATATTCTTATGAAGGATTACTAAATTTGGGATTATCATACCATGTACTAAACATTGTTTTTGGTTATTTTATTAGTATTCATGAAATTTCCTACTAACCATTCATCGTTATATGATCTGTTAGAATTTTTTTTGTTCTTAAATCATAAAATATTCATATTGAATATTCATTATTTAAATAAAAATTTTATTTTTTTTAAATTCAACAAGGGGTGAATTTATAACTATAAATTAATAATACTACCTCATGTCAATTTCATGAGGGTAATTAAATTCCTTACCCATAGACAAATTACCATAATATTTTTTTTATTGATGTCATCTTCTCTCTAAAAAAAATAATATGTTACCTCCAAAATTTATCTTCATCTCAAATAAATTTTTTCACTTTCAATAATATTTATCCTTACTTAAAAAACTATATTTTATTAATTTATGTTACCTTCATACTTGAAATTACATATTTAAAGGAAATATTTTATTAAATCTTTTTTATGATGTGGGTTTTTCATAATTGAATTTTAAAATTTCAAACCATTAGTTGAAAAATCAAGTGTTTATTAAGAGAAAATTATTTATTGTAGTGGGTGTTGTAGAATGTAAAAAAAATTATTTTAAAAGAATAAAATTATGTTCTATATGGTATTTCACCGAAAGATGAGATCTTAAAAGAACCATCTAATATATAACAGTTATAACATACCCATAAAATTGGTTATATAGAATTTATTATCTAATATTTTAAATAAAAATATATTTATTAATTTCTCAAAAAAATGGATTAATAAATTCTTATTATAAAATTTATAAATTTTTGGTAATTTTTTTTATTCAGAAAAAAATGATTTTTTCAAATGATTTTGTATTGGTGACATATGAATACTTATTTTATATTTCAATCACATTTTATTAATAAATTCCATTTCATGGGGGATATTAAAATGTAACTCATGTGTACATATGACTACCACCTTGCAAAGGGATGTGATTATTTTTTCACTAACACATTATAATGATATTAATAAGGATACATTTTATGAATAAATATGATATAACTGAAACAATTATAAAATTAAAAAAATATTTATAAATATTAAATTAAAACATATCATTTTCATTCTTAAACTGAAAAATGATAAAATCGTTCATGAGTACATGTGGACTTCCACCTCTGTGAATTAACATAAACATATTTTCCTCACCACATCACATAGATGATTTATATAAGTATATATAAAGAAATAATAGGTTATTTATTATATTATTATAATTATATAAAAATTAAATAATACATACATTCATTCTATAATGATCATTTACATGTGGAAAAATTTATTATGTATACATATATCATACTATCTCTATCAGGGAAATATTGTTCATTTTTAAGAAATATATTTCATGATTTATTTTTAAAGAATATATTATGTTTAAATATTATAATTTTATCCATATTATTATACTTGATTTTATGGAATAATGAACATCATGACCACATACAACACACCAAATACATTTCTAACACATATGCTAAATAGAGTCAAAACATCAGAAGTGAACTTAAATGATTAAGAAATTTTTCTATAAAATGGTAATAGATAAATTAAAATTCATAATAATTATTATTTAGTGATATAATAAATGATATAACAAATACATTTTTAAATTTTTAGAATTATATATATCACATGTGAAGAGTTAGGCTTATGTTAAGGGCCATTATATAAAATAAATCTATTAACTACTTATTTTTCAACTATATTTATTACATGTCCATATAAGTAAAATTATTTTAATGAAATTTTATATCATTATGAGTGAGAATTTATTATAATGATATCATTATTTCAGTTATTTTCAAGATGAATCATTTTACTTGTTTTACACAGAGCATTATGAAAAAAATTATAAAAAAAGTGATATTCTATTTTAACATATATTGAGAAAACCTCATTTCATGACATAATATCTATTATTTAAAAATTTAATTCCATTAAAAGAATAAATGTATTATTTAATGGAAAACCATGTTTTAGATTTTATAGTTATTTTGTTATTGAAATTGGTGTTTTAAAAGGAATATTTATTTTAATATATGGAAGAATTACACATATGGGTTTTGAATAGCATCTCAATGGTTTTATGATGAAAATTTACAAAATTAGAATGTAATATTAATGATATAGTACATGGAAATTGTGTAATAAGGGTTTATTCCAATTAGATCATATGGTTAATCCCAATATATCATATATTATTCATGAAGAAAGATAATACTCCAATTCATTAGATAATGATTATGTTTTATATAGAATTATATTAGATCTCGGTAATATGGTTATTTAAATTTTCAAGTGTTATTATATGGGTTTTAAGGCTTCAATAATGACGATGACGTCCCAAGGAACCTACGTGAAAATTATATTATTTCAAATGAGTTAGCAGGATCATTATATGATTCCAATATATATGATAATGATCTTTTCAAAAAATTGATTCCCTTTTTGTGATAGAAATTTATGTTTTTAATAAAATGTTCTGAGGAGTTTTTTTATTTTTCAGTATATTAATTTATTTCTTCTTTTTTATGTCCCAAAATGTAATATTTTATGTCATCCAATGTTTTATAATTTATTACATCAGGTTAAAGAATGTAAATGAATGGAATAAGTTAAGATGAAATTCTAGAACATTTTTCATTAAACAAAATAATGTTTTAATTTAAAAGTTTAATATTTCTGGGAAAATTAATATTGATTAAAAGTATTAGATTAATATATCCGTGAGGTTTTTTATTTAATTATTATTTTTTAACTCTCTAAAAGTCTAAATATATAACATATTCTGGAATGTAAAGAGTAAAATCTAATATATTGTGAATGTAGTAGGTACATTTTGTGGTCAGGTCCTAATACAGTGTCATTATGTAAGGCTAATTGTAAAAAGAATCAGTTTACTCTTAGAGGGCATACCCATAATTATTTAGAGTACGGTTTTCTAGATGTTTTAATGTGTTTTTCGTATAGCATAGATTTTGAACACAATGGGTCCGTAATGAGATTAAATAAAAAGGAACATAATACTAGAATGGAAATTCTCCATGTTTTGTCAAACCATAGTGGTTGATTTTATTATGTGAATAAGGGTAGTATATTTCAAGTTATCTTCCATTATTTTATGGTTATAAAAGAATATGAATATCATATTGTAAAGGGATGAATTATAAATAATTCCAATAATTTATCCATTAATGGAATATTGGAGTCTAATATGGAAAATTAAGAATTATAGTTATTTTAGGAAGATAAAATTGTCTAATATATAATGGGGTCTAAAAATATATGTACAAAAATATAATAATTTGAGATATATAAGGAAATATATAATTAAACTGATGATAATTATTTAATTTTGTTGAGTCATGAATAATATCTAGAATTTAACTTTTTAGGATTTTCGATATTTTGTATGACATAAATTATTTATGGAAGAAAATAAAATATATTATATTTTGGAAACAAAATATTTCTATAATAAATGGGGATTAATAATAAATTAAATAATTATATCACATATTCTCTAATGGATAGGGATATATATTAATTTATAAAACAAATGATATTTCTTGAATAAGTAATCGTTTCTAATTCAGGATATTTTTCAAGTAATAAATAGATAAGAAAGTTAATAAACCATGAGAATTTCTTAATATACATTACATGGTGTTTCACCATGTGGATGAAGGATCCGATAACCCCATATTTTAATCTATATTATCTATTAAAACATATTGTGTTCAATAGAACAATTCATAAGAAACACCGAACCAAAATGAACATATGAACATTATATAATTTTTAAAATTATTACATTGAGTTGGACTCTATAAATATAGGTAACCAAATTATGAAATATATGTATAGATAAATCTAATGTCATTTGGAAATCTAATTCATTGAGAAATTATAATTTCAATTGATAAAGAATAAATAAAATCATTTAACTCAAATGAAATCCAATTCTCCAAAATATAATATGATTTTCTATTATTAGTGGAAAAAATATATTAGTGGTAAATTATATTATAGATTGGAATAACAAATTACCATCAATATAACAATATATATATATTAAATAATTATATGACCACTAAATATTTTAAAATTTTAATCTTTTAGATATTTTTTCTTAGTTATTCACAATAAGTTTCATACCGAATAATTGAATTTTAATTTTACCATTTTAATTTCATTTATTAGATTTATAATAAAAATATTTTTAAAAATTAATTATCTTTATTTTTCAAAGTTATTTGGTTGCTTGATTAATAGTTAACAATTGATTATAATTAGAATATATATTTAATGAAATTATAATAAACCAATTAATAAATTAAAACATATAAAAAATATATGATGATAAAAATTTATTTTTACATTAAAATCATAAATTTAAATATAGCATGTGGAATTTATAAAAGTCATGTTTAAATTTGTTATATTTTTTTAATTTTTATTTTAATAATTATTTTGTATGTTCTATTTAATTTTGTTTTAAAAAAGTGGAATTGTATTTTAGATTTTTATTAATACCCACTAAACCATTTATTTGTTAATATAAATCTAACTAATTTTGTCAATGTGATTTCAGATAAATAATTTTTTTAATTTAAAAATATAAATATTTTTGCAAGAATAGTTTTAAGGCACTATATGTGGAGAAATTAAAATTTATTTGTCTCAATGATATATTTTTTATGAATATATTTAATATTTTGAATTAGTATATCAAAATTATTTAATTAGGCCCATATTTTTAAGCATAAAATGTAATTAGTTGTGTAAAATTATGTTTCCATGGTAAAAACAAAAAATTTTCAAAGTGTAAAATATAAAGGTAGAAGAAATAAATTTGTAAAAGCATTGTTTGAAACTAGTAATGATTCTTAGATACAAAAATATCCAATTTTTTATTTTGAAAATTTTAATAAAATTTTCCAGTGATACATTTTCTCACTTTAAATTTAGTGGTAATATATAAAAATAATAAATTCCATTTACTCATATAAGGGTCTTCTAACACACCTTCCATGAAACTATAAAAAGTTTATGATTCTTGGAATAAATTCCCATTTTACATCCACTGTATTCAACATATATATTCAATGGAATCTATTCAAATAAATTTTTTATATGTATTACATTTCAATAAATTAAATCAAGAGACTGCTTAAATTGACATCATATGTAATAAAAAATCGATAATATTTTTACTCGATTATCATTCTCCTCTAAACCGATCATGCCCTTTAAGAAAATAGGATTCCATTATTCTTCACTTTCTGATATATTGTCCTATTTTTGTAATAATCATTATTTACCTTTAAAATTACCATTTAAAAAGTTAAGATATTACACATACGTTGGTACATATAACCTCCTCTAAAATGGGATGCGTTTCATTTACATTTTTTTTACAATATACCGTTTTTTATGAAGGAATATTTAATGAATTAATATTTTATTTATAACATGATTATGATTTTTAATAATGAAACATTTTAAAATTTTATTCCATTATATGGAACAAAAATTTTCACTCATGTGGATGTTCAGAAGACAACCACCATGGAACAATATAACTCTTTTTGCATCACCATCCATAGAGGAAAATGATAAAGTATTAATATATCAATGGGGTAGTATATGAGTAATCACAACTATAAAAGTGATATGATTTATTTTTATATGTGTTAAGGAATAATATAAGTTTATATAACTCTTATAAATCATGTTTGTTCTCATGATGAATATTTTCTACATTGTAATGAAACATTGTTTCATATTTATTGAAAACATAAATAATGATTATCTAAGAAAAATGTTAAATATAATTTGGTTAAATAAAGGGTCCATTAATTGAAGATAGTTTATCAGGTACCAATGAATGAAACATAATATTAGTCATAAGAAACATTAATAGGGGTGAAAGAGTTTAAAACTTATATAATTTAAAATAAATCAAGATTGAAATTTTTATAAGACAAAAAAAAGGGAAACCTTAATTATATTCTAAGAGAATGGAAGATATTCCCTTAATTAGATGTTCTATGATATGAAATCTAAAATTTTAATTCTGTATTTGGTATAAGTTGAGCCTCCCAAAATGGAATCACATGCATCATTTTCCATAGTAACATCAAAACTAAGACATTCATTAGAGAAGGCCCAAAATGACTGATAATGTTTTTTTATCATTTAGATAGTTCTACAACACATGATCTTACAAAATTTTATCACTCTTATTAGTAATTTTTTTTTTCACTAAATCTATAAATATGAATGTGATAGAAAAATAAAAAATATTCTAATATATCACTGGAGGAGGTGACAATAAACAAAACATAGTTATCCTATTTGGTTACATTTTTTTGGGATTTTATTCCTAAATAGATTACACTATCAATCTATATTGATTATACTTATGGATAAATTAATGATTTCAATTATAAGATAGTGGTGTTGTTGGAGTTTTAGACATAAATACATTGATTTTTTACACAACAAGTTAGTATGAAAAAATAATATAAAATATAAATAATGGTGTATGATAGCATTATTAAGGAAATAACCTACTAGAAAAAATATTTTGTAAAAAAGGAAGATTCTATTATATATGTACATATTTGAATTTCATGGATTATTTAATGAGTTGTTCATGATTTTTGGCAACAAATATAATGAATACTATTTCAATCCTACCACATATCATAGATATTAATGAGGGAATAATTAATAACACTAGTAAAAGAAGAAATTTATGTAATACAGTATTAAATCCATGATAGATAATTATATGACAGTATGTGGGTTATCAGACGCTATTAGTTTCTATAGATATATCATATGTATCAACATTATAAAGACCCAACCCCAGTTACCTAGATTTGGTGAATTTTTCTAATACATTGGAAGGATTATAATGAATGAAGTCCAAAATGACCGATCAATTTAGTAGTCATGGAAAATAGATTACACACCTGAATGATAAATTAGAATTTAAAATGAAAAAACAACAACAACATTGTCTCCATTGATTATATTTATATCCCATAGAATATCCATGTAGGTCAGTCATAATATACTTATTCTCATCCTAGAAAAAGTAAAACATAGAAAGGGGTGAGCTCAGATGCTCATTATGGATAGAAATATAGTGAAAACTTTCATAAATAAGAATACACATTTAAGACAGTGTATAAAACTAAAATAATCCTTTTAAAGATAAACTTCACAATAATATGGTAATGATAAAAAAAATACACATTTAATTATTCACGTGGATATTCTATTAGTCGAATAATCACATGTAATATAAATATGCAATTTCATAATGATGGAATGCCTAATGCCAAACATCATAACAACAGAGTCAAGGCCTCATAACAAGTCATAAATATGAATTTTTCAAGGCCTTCTACCAAGACACTATTTTGTCTCGTGAGACCCACTGATGCATTGAGGAACTATAGTGGGCTTGACCCATCACTTACTAAGTCCAACGCATTCCACATATGAAAATCTTTAAATATAACATAACCATTCGTATAAAAAGTATCTTATGAAATGTCAATACATAATCCATAAACAATGATTGGTATTTAAATAACACATCCACAGTCAAACATATCAAAAAACCATCAATACTATATGGATGATTTGTATCATAATAAATCAACCTCAATCAATATTAATATCCCGTAAATGATGATGAGATAGTTGAAATTGATCCGTAAAAATCATTGAGAGAAATATCCCTATTAAAGAAATCATTTATAATTCAAATAAAGGAAGTCATTTAAAAGATAGTTTGGAATCAATGTGTTCCATACCACTTTGAAACATTATAAATTAATTAACATTTTAAATCATTCATGTCCATATAAATAAATCCTTAAACCATATTTAAAACATGGACATTAATGAGAATGGTTTAGAAGAATAAATCATTAAAACATTTAAACTGATGTTTAGTAAAATGTCCCTTAAAAATAATACATTCAAAAACTCCCTTATGAAACATGGACATGGATAATAAATATGTCCCAGTAGACACTTATGTAAAAACAACCTCGAATAATAATGAGACTGTGAAATTAACCCTTCGTTTACACTTTCCGTTGGTCAAGGGTACATTTAACCTTCTGTATAATGACCATTTAATGTTATTAAATTATACCAAAACCATATTCATATTTATTATATCATACATGACTCATTTATGACTTTATACAACCCATTTAATAATTATTTCCATGTTAAATTAACATTTTGTGTAAAAATCACTTTCTTTATCGTATTTGTTTTAACTTGTTATTCTTGTTCTATCATTTAGATCATGATTTAAATACATCTATAATAGAAACAATGATTTTTATATCATATATATTTAGAATATAAATATTTATAATAGATAGATATATGGGATAGAAGACACTATTTAGGGAGACGGTTGGTCGTACGTAGGCATAAACGATGTTTCCTTTTTTATATCGTATTGAATGAAAGTAAGCGAATATGATATATGTAAATACATATATATATATATATATATATATATATGAAAATTAGAATTATTATGTCATTTATTACATACTTAATAATATATATATATATTTTTATAGTCATCATTGAATTGTAAACATTGGAATGAATCACATTGGGTCATGGATACGGTAATCTGTACGTACGCACGAGTGACAATATCATTATAGCGATAGAGAAATCGTATGTAATTGGATATTATATCATATATAAATAATAATTAACATGTTATATTTATTTTTTACATCAGTTATACTCATTATTATACCCATCAAAATAATAAAATGACTGAATAACAAACTACACCATGACCTGGAGACTGTAAGTTGTACATACGCATATATAGTGACTTTTTTATTTATCGGATGGATAGAATAATGAATATGGTTGTAAAATATTTCTAATAAAATCATATTATGTAGGCGTTATTGGATTAATTATTTTTTTATGGAAACAACAACGAAAGAGGAAGTAGAAGAAGAAAAGAACTTGAAAGAGGGTGGTGAAATTATTACCTCTTCTTCGGGTGTTTCCTTTTCATTTGATCAAAAGGGCTCCATAGGATGGCTTTCTGATCAAATTAAGGACTTTAAGTTGTTCTGAGGGAATGTTTTAGGTTATTTGTGCAAGGGTTGGCCGATCCAAATGGCATTGGAGGTGTGATTTTGAGAGAAGGGGATGTTCCCTTTTATAAGAGAGGTGAGGGTCATTTTTAGAAATGTTTAAATATAAATTTATTATACAATAATATTTTGTTTATAATGGATTAAAATGAATTTATTTAGAGTATTAGGTAGTTATGGGTTGAAATCATTTCAACTAATAGGTTAGAGACAAGTTTAGGTTACCATTTTAACTTTATCTTTTAGATTTAACTCTTAGTTAAATAGTTTATCTTTTACCGTGTCTTCATTTATTCTTACACTATATTGTTAATAAACAAACTCTAAACTTCTAAAAGAATCTCAAGTGGTTCATTAATGAGATATGTAATATTATTTAATCCCTTTGGACAAACCATTGATTTTTATAAATATTATATCAGCCAATAATATAGTATTTTATTAAAAAATTTAATTTTTGTCAATTTTGACACTATTTGGTATTTTGTTTTTGTGAAAGTCATAACTACCTTATAACTTCGAAAAAAATTACCTAATCAAAATTAACATGTAATATTAACCTAATAAATTATTTTAATTCATCAGATGTTTCAATTTACATTTATATGGATACTTATAGTATCAATTATTTTTATATTTTATTAATAAGGTAATTATTGCATCATTATTGTGTCATAATTAAATTAAATTATTTAATGTCTAAAAATTATAAATAAAATACCATTATGTGTGAAATATGTTTATCTTTATAATGAGTATTATAGTCTAAATTATCATATGTGTAACCCTATATGAAAAATGGTTTAGTTATTAAATATTAAATTTAACACTTTTAAGTCTTCTTTAAATAAAATAATAATAATTGTCCTAATAAAATACAAGTGGAAAAAAGATCATATTTTATTCCTAAGGGATTTAATGGTCTAATTTCAATTATCAAAGAGAATTGGACATGTGTTATAGAAATAATAATATAATTTGTACCCTTAATTACCATATTTACTTTTAACCGTGGTAAATAAAAGTCAAAAGTTATGATTCACAAAATATTATTTCAATCTTATTGAACCAAATTTTAATTACTGATATAAACTGTGTGTCTCAAATTTTTAGAATTCAACTCATATAAGTGGTAAATTTTAGTTTTATGCAAATTTGAAAATGCACATAGAAGGTGGATAAAACACGGTAAAGAGTTCAATAATATTTTTTATATCAAAACTTATTAAAAAATAACTCGAATGAATTACATTTAAAATATATAGGTATTATATATCTATTTTTTATTAAAAAAATTAAATAATATAAATAATCATTTAAATTAAAAGTTGAATTTAAATAATAACAAGGTGTTTTTCACTATTTATCAAAAATTTAATGTTTTTAGAAAAATACAAAAAATTCACCCTAAGATAATTTTAATATTCTAAATTCAAAAATGAATTCTATTTTACCATATTCAAAACATAAATGTTTCAGTTATTAATTTATAATTACTTCCTGTTGTCAAAACCAAAACGTGGGTTTTTTAAAAGTAAAAGCTTTCAAAAGATTGACATGTATTAATGTTAAATTTTAATGAAATTTTACTTATAATGAACAAAATTGTATGAAAAGATAAAAATATAGTCAAATTATACTTCTGAACCATTCAAATGTATAAATAAACACTATAAATTTTTTTGATTAAAAAATTTGTTTTCAATTAAAATTTAGTATTTTCACTACTTACCCAAATATGAAAGTTATCAGAAAAAAACCAAATATTTATTGAAACTAAAATTTTATGTTCTAGTTCCATATAAGAAGGTAATTTTTTCAAATGAATATATAAAATTGTCAAATATTGTATTTCAAAAGGGTTCTCCATTAAAGGCTGTAAAATTTCATTTTCTGAAAAATAATTCCTTTATCTAAAAAAATGAATTTTTTCTTAAATTATTTATAAGAAACGCATAATATTGATGTAAAATCTTTAATGGAATATATCAAATTTATTATTAATATAATAATATCCATAATATCTTTTGAATAGTTAGTTTGGTAAGTCGTGGTGTGCTCAGACTCGGTGTTGCATGTATTTTAATTTATTGAATTACTTTGATGAAATAACATACTTTGAAATCATGGGATGTTACATTATCCCCTCCTTCAATAAATTGATTCCTCGAAATTTGAAATTTTTCCTCAAAAATAAAAGGTTAAAAATATAAAAAAAACTTATTTTGGAAAATAGTCATTGGAAATTGAGTTAATAAAATTTAGTCTTAATAAGAGGAAATTTGAATGAAAAAGACACTACCAAATTATGATATCGATTAGAAGAACATTGGGGAAATTAAGGACACATAATTGGAAGAAAAATTTAAATATTTATAGGGATTTATTGAGGTCATTAATCACAATCAAGTGTAAAATTAAGGGCCTCAATGCTATCAATCTATGATGATTTAAAATATCATTGGTTCAACAAAAAATAAGTTATTAGGATAACACATTTTCGGTATTAATATCTCTTCCCTAAAGATTAAGAATTAAATTATTTATATAAAAAGAGGATAAAATATAATTGACAAGTAGATTTTCATCCATCAACTAATTCCTACCACAAAATCATCTTTCCAAAAAATAATAGAATCTCAGAAATATTCAATTTATCTGAATCATATAGGGTTCCAAAAAAATGAATTTATAATTCATTTTATTGCATATTTAAAAAAATTACATAATATAAACCATAACATCACATATTCTAGTGGTAGGTGATCCACCCTTGTCACCCTTCGGTTACAAGATAAAGTCTCACTGCATTGTCGGACATGACGGGTTGTCACCCGACCTCCGAGTTATAATTTTTATAAAAATACAAAAATAATCATAATTATTTCTTTTACCTTAACAATAGTATCTCATTTTAATCTTAATTCATTCAAACCTTTATTCTAATCCAAAATACTTTGGTCCAAACTCATAGTCAAATATTTTTAAAGAAGGTAATCAGAATAAAGAACTTTTTTCCACATAATAACATGTGAATACCTTCATCATGTATTCTTTTAAAACACGGTAACACCCTAAATTACGATAAAACCATATTGATTACATTAATTCTCCATTATTCCTCATAGAAAACTGGATATACACATTATATCAAAAAATATTGTAAAATCCAACAATGATGGAATAAACAAACAATTAATCAGTTCCATGGATGTCTATAATATCTAATATAATTATCCAAATCAATCATCTCTTATTCCAAAATCACTATCGCACTATCAGAACTATATTAATGTTTATCTTTACTTCAATAATGTATTTTACATAAAGTTTAACTTGCTATTGAATAACTTTTCTTAGAACCATATAATCTAAAATTCATTAATGAAAAATGTACTACATTACAATCCTTATATACTCTATTATTCTTATAACATGTACATCATTAATACAATACTCAATTGACGCAATACTATAATAAAAACATAAGAACTATAATCCTTCATCTTCATCTTCAGTAGAATCATAATTTGATTATTATCAAATAAAAAAATTTCATGTATACTCTAATGACTTGATCATTGATTCATGTTGTGTCCCAACTCCTTATAGATGAAGTATTGTACATTTGGAACTTTTTTCTTACCCTTGCAATCACATACTTGGTGTCAGTTTTCTCTACACTTATAACAAAATCCCATTCTCTTCGAGTATTTACCAAGGTGATTCTATCCACAATTATCACATATGGGAAAATACTTCTTCCCCCTCTTCCCATTATCAATCTTTTTCTCTTCCTTCTTTTTTTCTCTTGCTTCTACTCAAATCCATATGACTTAGAGAATTCTTTACATTCCCTATTAACACATGATATTATTTCTACATATGATGAGAATACGTGGGATATTATTTCCCTTTTAGATATTTCCTTAATACCATGAAATATATGATCCTGTTTAATATTTTGATCATGCATATTACTGGAAATCTCATTCATTCTACTTGGGAACATTTTCTAACAATGGCATACACTAGGTTAGTTTTTGAATCACAATAAATAATTAAAAACATGTAAAATACCAAATTTAAATTGAAAAGATTATTCATATAATCTAAAATCAAAAAAATTAAGAAAGTATTTATACACAAATACTTCATAAATACTTGTAATGAAAATCTGAATTATCCTAAGCATATCCCCCAGGAGTTTAGTAACCAAGAGTGCAAAAATACTTTTTGTTGTGTACCAGGATACCTCAGGTCCAAGCCGAAAGTCCTTGTCTGAGATTTCACTCCTAGGTTCATATGTTCCATAATTGCCTTTACCTTCTCATATCCAGACCGAGATGTATTGTTATAAAATACACAAATAATCTAAATTACCAAAATTCTATGATGTTATTATATACTAATCCTCAAATTATATATTATGGTAATGTTCACTAATTAGAGTTTATCTAAATATATTTCCAAGGTTGTTTCTAAGAATCCTCTATTACCAACTATAACGCATCGACCCAAGTTACCTAGAGTCGATGCATTAATTTAATATATTGGAACGATTACGAGGAATCAAGTTCCAAAGGACTGATCTGTTTAGTAGTTTTGGAATATACATTACATTCATGAACGTTACATTACATTATAAAATGAAAAAACATCAAAATTGTCTCTGTTGACCACATTCATATACCTTAGACTATTCCTACAGGTCAGTCATAATATACTTCATCTCATCCTACAAAAAATAAAAAATAGAACGGGGTGATCTTCGATGCTTAGTATGGATAAAAATATAGTGGAAACCTTCATAAATAAACATAAACATTTAAGACAGTGTATAAGACTAAAAGAAAATCCATTTAAACTAAATATTCAACATAATATGGAAAAGATACATCAAATAATTCCTTTCACTTATTCAGATGGATATCATACTAGTTTAATTATCACATGTTTTATCAATATACAATTTCAAAATTATGGAATGTATAATGACAGAATTCATAACCAAATAGTCAAGTCCTCATTTCAAAAGTACAAATAAGATATTTTCAAGGCCTTGTACCAAGACACTAGTTTCTCTCATGATACCTACCGATTCATCGAGGAGCTATAGTGGGATACACTCGTCACACACTAAGTCCAATGAATTTCTCATATGAATAATGCTTAAACATAACAAAAACTTTGTATTAAAACTAGCATATCAAATATCAATAAATTATCCATAAAGCCTGAATGGTATGAAAATAGCACATCTGTAGTCAATCATATCACAAAACCTTCAATACAATATAGAATATTTGAATCATAATAAATCAACCTCGATCGTGAATAATATCCCATAAATAATTTTAACATAGTTTAAAATGATCACTAAAAATCTATGAGAGAAATAACCATTTTCATGAAATCATTAAATGGTCATATAAAGGAGGTAATTTACAAGATAGTTTTTAATAAAAGTGTCCCATACCACATTGAAACTTTTGAAAGTAATTTACATTTTAAAACATTCATGTCCATTTAAATAAGTCAGTAAAACCATTTTTAAAAAATGGACATTTATGAAAAAGGTTTAGAAGAATAAATCATTAAAACATTTAAAATGATGTTTTAGTAAAACGTACCTTAAAATGAATCACTTTGAAAAATCTTTAATGAAACATGGACGTGGATAATAAATATTTCCTAGTATATAGATACGTAAAAACAACCTCTGATAATAAAGATATTGTGAAATTAACCTTTACCATGCACTGTCCTTTGGTCAAGGGTGCGTTTAACCTCATATATGATGACCATATTATGTTATTAAATTATACCAGAACCATATTTATATTTATTATATCATACATGATTCATTTAGGACATTATAATACCCATTTAATAATGATTTCCATGTTAAATAAACATTTTGGGTAATAATAGCTTTCATTATTGTATGTGTTTTAACATGTTATTTTCATTATATCATTTAGATAATGATTTAAATACATATAGAATATAAACCATGGTTTATATATAATATATATTTAGAATATAAATATTTATAATTGATAGATATATGAAATGGAAGGTAACATTTATGGAGATGGTAGACCGTACGAATGCATAAATGCTATTTCCGTTTTCTTATCGTATTAAACAGAAGTAAGTGAAAAGGATATATGTAAGTACATAAATATATATATATATATATATATATAACAAATAGAATTATAATTTCATAATTAATTTCTTATTAATTATATATATATTTATAATCATCATTGAATAGTGAACGTGGGAATGAATCTCATTGCGTCGTCGAGACGGTAATCTGTACGTACTCACGAGCGACAATATCATTATATTGGTAGGGAAATCATATGTAATTGGATGATATATCATATATAAATAATAATATTGATGTTATATTTATTATTTGAATCATTTATATTAATTATAATATCCATCTAAATAATTAAGCGTTTGAATAACAAACTACTCCACAACGTGGAGATGGTAAGACGTACGTATGCACGTATGGTGAATATTTCATTTATAGGATGAATAAAAAAAATGAATATGGTGGTACCATATATATAATAGCATCACAGTATGTAGTAGGAACTTTTGATATTATTTTTTTATGGAAACAACAATGAAAGAGGTAGTGGAAGAGGAAAATAACTTGAAAGAGGGTGGTGAAATTATTACCTCTTCTTCGGGTGTTTCATTTTGAGTGGATCAAAAGGGCTACATAGGTTGTATTTATTGTCAATATAAGGACAATATGATGATTTTAGGGAGTTTGGGAGGATATTTGTTTATGTTTTAGCTGATCTAAATGGCTTTGAAGGTGTGATTTTGAGAGAAGGGGATGTGCACTTTTGTAAGAGATGTGAGGGTAACTTTAGGAGAAGATAAAAAATATTAATTTATTATACTAAATAATTTTGTTTATTAGGGCTCCAAATAAATATTTTCGAGCCTTAGGTTGTTATGGGTATATATCCTCTCAACTAATAGGTTTTAGAAAGGTTTAGGTTACCATTTCGACCTTAACTTTTAGATTCAACTCTTAGAAAATAGTTTATTTATTATAATGTCTTCTTGTATTCTTACACTATATGGATAATAAAAATTCTATAAAATTCCAAGAGAACATCATCTAGTTTATTAATTAAATATATAATATTATTGAAGCCCTATTTCTGAACTTATATTTTTAGGAATATTATATAAACAAATACTATAGTATTTGTTTTAAAAATTAATTTATGTCAATTTTGTCACTATTTGAAATTTTGCTTTTGTGAAAGTCATAACAACATTATCACATTAGAAAAAAAATCTAATCATCCCTAACATGTCATATTATCCTATAATATTATTGGAATAAATAATAAGTTTCAATTTACATTTATTTTGATATTTATAAATTCAATTTTTTTAATATTTTATTAATTTGGTAATTACTGCATCATTATTGTGTCATAAATAATATAAATTATTTAATGTCTAAAAATTATAAATAAAATAAAATTATGTGTGAAATATTTTTACATTTATAATGAATATTTATTGTTTAATTTTTCTTATTTATAACCTGATATTAAAAATGGTTTGGTTATTAAACATTAAATTTAACACTTTTAACTCTTCTTTAAATAAAATTATAATAAATTTACTAATCTAATAAAAGTGGAAAAAAGGTGATATTATTTTATTCATAAGGATGTTTTTGGTCTAATTACACTTATCAAATAGAATTAGGACATGTGTTAAGTTAATTATTATATCATTTTTACCCTTAATTACCCTATTTACTTTGAACCGTGGTAAATAAAAGTCAAAAATTACAATTCAACAAAATAAATATTTTCATCTTATTTAACTAAATTTTCCTTAAAAATATCAATTTATTCTCCCATATTTTTGATCTTCTAATCACATAAGTAGTAAAATTTATTTTTATGTAAATTTGCAAATGGTCATAGAAGGTGGGTAAAAGATGGTAAAAAGTTCTATAAAATTTTACTTATCTAAACATATTTTATAATTACTCAAATTAATTACATTGAACATATATAAGTATTATATATAAATTTTTTATTAAAATAAATTTAAATAAATTATGTAATTATTTAAATAAGAAGTTAGTTTTAAATAATAATGTCGTGGTTTTCACTATTTATCAAAAATATAATGTTTTTAGAAAATTATCAAAAATTTACCCAAAGATAATTTGAAATTATGAATTCAAAAAATTAGTATATTTTACAAAATTAAAAACATAGAAGTTTCATTTATTAATTTTAAATTAATTCCCATTGTCAAAAACCAAAAATTGGGTTTTTAAAAAGTAAAAATTCTCAAAAGATCGACATGTGTTTATGTCAAATTTAAATGTGAAATTACTTATAATGACCTAAATTGTATTAAATGATACTATAAAATATAATTATAATTCCAAACCTTTGAAATGTATAATTTAATAGTACAAATTATTTTTATTAAAAAAGTTGTTTTCAAATCAAATTTAGTATTTTTCAGTATTCACCCATATATAAAAGTTATTAGAAAGACGCCAAAATATTTTCAAAACAAAATTATTATGTCTTGATTCTAAGGAAGAAGATTATTTTTTCAAATCGAAAATATAAAATTGTTAAATATTGGATTTTTAAAGGGATCTCTATTAATGGAGGTAAAATTTCATCTTTAAAAAATACTTCCATTATCTGAAAAAAATGAATTTATTCTTATATTATGTCTAAGAAACTCAAAATAACGATGTTAAAATTTATATAGAATATATGATATTCAAAATGCAGATAATACTATTTATAACTGATTTTGAACGGCTTATCTGGTAATTCATTGTTCTCTTGAACTTGGTATTGTTTGTAGTGCAAGTTATTGAATTACTTTGAAGAAATAACATTCTATGATATCTTGGGGTGTTACAAACATGGATAAATGTATATCTGAACTAATATATGATTGTGTTTTTAGATAATACTGAATAATTTTGAAATGGTGGAGATTAGAAATATGATAATTCTATATTTATAGCATGATAAATTAAAATATTATTTTTTTATTATTGGGATCGTTGATCATTATATATAGAATAAAAAATATATTTTCATATTATTCAAGCCATGGAATTAAATAATTTGTTCATCACTATCCATAGAAGTTGATGTTAAATGAAATACGGTGAAGTAGAGTTTCTATAATTCCATAATTCATATGAAATTAAAACTTGTGACATTTATTATTTGATTTTATTTCAAAGATATCATGATGATTCTAAAATAAATTATTGTACAATAATTTAAATGTGTATTAAGATGCACAATATGCTAAAAATCACTATTCGATAATTTTATAATATTTAAAATTAGAATATATAAAAATTTCTAATTCTGATAAAAATAAACATAATATCAGTTAAGAAGAGAATATTGGCTCAATGATTCAATCTAAAAAATATAAATCAATATATCATTAATAGAAAATGATAAATATCATATTCTATTTTTTATATGTGTCTATTTAAAATTTTTAGATTTTTAAAATATGAACTCATTAAAAAAGGAATAATGATATAATAGAGAAAAGAAGTGTTGTGTGAACATTTAACATATCTTTACTGAGTTATAATTTTGATTTACAGTGTTTATTTTGAGGAAAATGAATATAACTTGATGTAAAATGATTTTATAGTATATATATTTTCAGATTTTATATTCTAATCACTTTAGAAATTATATGTAATAAATTAGTGTATTCTATGAGTATCCCATGAGATGAAAAAATACCACCTGAAATATTATGGGTACTAAAATTTTTTAATTGTTTGATTGTTATTTATGGATAAAAATTATAAGTGACACATATTATTTCATGTGAGGATAATGATTATTGTATGATTTAATTAATCTGGTTTTATAATTTACAAGGATAGTAGAAAATATATATTTGTGAGAAATAATAAAATGGAGAATCGTTCACTATTTTTATGGGCATAAGGTATACCAATTAACTATGATAATAAGGAATAAAAATAATAATGTCATAAAAACATTATTTAATGTAGAAGAGTAATATTAACATGTATTAAAGTATAATAATTGATGAGATTTCAATAATTGAATAAAAAAGAGATGAAGGATAAGTATAGCACTATATTTGAAGACTATGTGAGTTAAAGCTTTGTTTTTTTAGGAGGAAAATACACTTCATTATGTTCGTTATTTCTATAAAAAACAATTTTAGTAAATATATATGATTGATTTTCCCTAGGACGCATCTTAGGGGGTTGGGATATTTATATTGATTGAGATGTCATAAATTAAGATGTGAATATACATCACATATATTTGGAGTTGAGTTGAGTGGTGACTAAGTTGTTGGTATTTTTTCAAAGAAACTATTGTCATTGAAAGAATATTTTACAATGAATCAATTTATTACATATTTTTTATTGGATCCCCATAGGCATAATTTTAAAGCTACTTCAAAAGAGGAGATAAAATAAAACACATGAAAATACATTTTGCGATGTTGTTGTACATGCTTGAGTCCGGGTGTGTGAGGAAACCATGGTTGAAATCCAATAGTATAATGGGAATATTCTAAATAATTTTATTAGTATTTTTAAGAGACATTTTTTAGGTGAAAATTGCACATCGTGGGACTCAATGATGGGTTTTCAAGAACTAAACATTGTAATGATATTTTTATTATAGTAGTGAAACCATAAAGAGAGAAAATATATTATAATTTCAAAGAGTAGGCATTTGATCTAATCCATTAAATAATTACATGATCCCCATTATTTTATTAGAACTATTAAATGTTTTATAATGTTTCATGGAAAAATAGATAATAGATCCATGAGGAGTAATTTAAAATAGTGTGGTATTACTATTGGGTGGAAATAATTCATGAAAGAATCTGAAAATATTTTAAATTAGAATAAATATGAATAACCTAATATAAGGATTCTATTCGATTCATTTTAAGAAGTATAAATTTATGAGTGCCCCCTCATACAAATAAATAATTATTTTATAATAACCATTATAAATTCAACTAGTTTTCCTATTGAATAATAACTTAATTGTTTTAATATTATTTAGTAATGTATTTGAAAATATATTTCATATTTTATTTATATCAACTTGGTCGGGCATATTATTCCTTTAATTGACCAAAATAAACTTCAAGGTTTGTTATTTAAAACAATTTTTTTTGTAAAAAATGGATAATTAATTTCATACCTAAAATAACTACCTCGTATTTTTTAAAATAAAAATTTATTTACAAGAAATATAATTTTATTTATTGATATCAATAATTTTAAATAATTTTTTTTTGATTTTACTGAAAATGAAACAAAAAAAAATTAATTTTATAATCATCTTTGAAAAAATTAATTTATTAAAATTAAATTTTAAAGAAATTATATATATTAATTATCGTCACTGTGATATTTTTTATTATATGATTGTGTATTATTTTATCTTCATTAATAATGATGAACTTCTTTTAACTATATTTATTTGATTTATTATAATAATAATATTCATTACAACTTAATTATAATCTTATGAAGAACCATTCATTACATTATCATTCAAAATATTCTCATTTTGCT
This sequence comes from Viscum album, assembly GCA_963277665.1. Lineage (NCBI taxonomy): Eukaryota > Viridiplantae > Streptophyta > Magnoliopsida > Santalales > Viscaceae > Viscum > Viscum album. The sequence goes on from OY728152.1 coordinate 2,096,617,275, forward strand.
TCAATTTTATCAATATAACACAAAATATAAAATAACATTAAAACATTGAGGATTCAATATAAATTTTATTTTGTGATATAAATTACTCTTTCACTAAGGCTCAATAATAATTAATTTTATATGTAAATATTATTAATCACTATTAATCACTCAAATTATTTTTTATAATTCCTCTTCTAATATATATCATTATACATTTTCTTTCATCACATTTCTTCTCTCAACGTCATCATTTAGTTTATAATTTTTCTCAAATAAAACATTATTAAATTTTATACAATTTTAATGATAGTTTCCAAATTAGATTTTTTCAACATATTTAAATTTTAATATTATAATTTTATTATATATGAATAAAACATATTCCTAGACACATTTTGATACCTATTTTTTCTAACAACAAAAAATTTCTATAAAATTACCATGAAACAAGCATATCTAAATTAATCATTAGTATAAAAATTTTTAGCATTAACTATATAAATCATTTGGAAATAATTTTTATCACATGTCAATATAGTCCAACACAAAAAAATAGTTTACCTTATTATACATATATTTATACTACATTTTATGATTTCTTTCCTTAACACAATCTAAACATATATTCCTAATCATAAATCAATGTGGTAATTTTTTTAAAGCACAATTATTCATAAATTCATAAGTGAATAAGATTTTTTACTCTTAATACAAAACATAATTTTGAGTTTCAGAATCTTCTCATCTCTCTAGGTATAAAAAAATATGTTCACCATAGGAAATTACATTTAAAAATTCAATTATTGTTCTGTTGATATCAACCTTTGGTGTTAAGACATGATAAATGATTAAAAGTAATTGTGTGCTTATAATTTCCCTAAATTAATATATTATTTTTATTCTTCATCATATTATTTATGATATATTTTTTATAGATAAGCTACTAGAGAAACTAAAATTATAGTTCAGTGTGTATGTAGGTTCTATCATAAAGGTGTTAGAACTACTATTCAAATCATAGTTCCTAGGATTTTCTTACCATCGATGGATTAATTTTTTTAAATGATATATTACAAAAATAATTGATTCATTAATTATATAATTAATATTAAAATAATGATTTAATTCATATACCTAAATCCAATTTTAAAATAAAATGTTTTCCAGATAATAATTTTTTTTGGGTGGAATCATGGTAGATATTTTCGAAGGATTCAAAAGGACCATGAGATTATAGATTTGAACCCCTATATAGGATAATAAATACTAGTTTACATGAATGAAATATTTTTTATCTAGTAATTGAATTAATTTGTAAATGATTGATTATATTTACATTTTTTAATGGACTTACAATTATTTTTTTGAATCAGGATCCTCTATTCTTCATGATTTATACTTTTTTAGTTATTATATTAATTATTATTAACAAATGGTTAAAAAATAATTATTCAAATAAAATTTTTGTATTAACATAATTTTGAGAGTAACATAATAGTTATATCTTAAATAATTAAATCTAAATATATGAAAAATATATGTGTTCATATTGTATCTATTGATGTTAATAGCTTACGAGAAATATTTTATCTGAAAATATTATTTTCTGTTTTTTTAACTTTTCATTGATTAAAAAAAATTATCCGGGGACTATTTTACCACTTCTTTATAAATATATATTGATAAATTTTCTAATGTACTTTATAAGCCTATATGAAAATTCAAATTGATTGAATAGTGTTTCCACCATCCACCCACCATTTTTCAATTCATTTAGATGTTGGAATGTCTATAGATAAAGTGGTTGATGATGGATACCCATAATTTATGAGTTTCATTAATCTTTAGTGGTTTTCATCCAAATAGGCTCCATGAATGGTTTTAATGCCTTTGGTGTGGTTTTATAGTAATATTGATTATGTATCATGTGGTGAACCATGATGAAGGGGGATGTGTGTGCATTGATTAAGTGAGTTCATCACGTCATGTGCGGCTTGAGAGATAAAAGAATAGCTAAAAACCCAATGGTGGCCAATGAAAATTGGGATGTATAATCTTATTATGGTTGTCTTTGGTGATGGAGTTGTGATATCCATCTATAGTGGGAAGTCATGGAAGGATGAAAACACTCGAGGAGTGTTGGTCTGTAAAATGGTGAACTAAAAGCCTAGGAATGATAAAATATGATATAGTGTGCATGATATAGAATTTGGTCACTTTTTACCCATGTTCATGGAGGCCACATTCCATACAGGTTCAACCTCATCACATTAATGATCTTTTCAGAACACGTAGGTGTCATAAATGTTTCGAATATCTCTTGAGGTTTGTTTTTCATTCATCTAATTCACTAGGTTCCCATTCAAAAGGAAATTCTATATCATGAGTATTTCTAAACATATATTACAATGGTTTCTTCAAGTTTATACATCCATGAATAATGGTGATGGGCGATATGATGTTTTTTTATTTAACTATATTGGATTGATGATAGGGCATGTGTCATAAGTTTTCATTGTAAGACTGGTGTATGTTTATCATCCTCTATGAATTTGGTATTTTTGGCATCAGGTTCTGCTTATAATTTGTTTTTTATTTTTTGTGTTTTCATCGGTGATCACTCCTCTATCAGTGTTGAATTAGGTTTTTCATTCGACCGACATTCATTCTCTTTTTTATGGTATACGAGTGATGATGAAGTGATTTTTGCAGTGTGTTTCTTCTTCAAATCCATTTTTTCAGTGAATTTTTGTTTTGTTTGACTACAAAAGCTTGTTCTGGTTGCATTGATGTTCTGTGGTGGATTTTTTGATGGTCTAAGGAGATGATTCTTCTCGTCAGTGATGATTTAGTGTTTCTGGTTATGCACTACGGTGATGAGGATGACGCTCAATATGGAGACAAGGGTTTTCTGTGGATGACTTTCAGAGCAATATGATATCCGACATCATTAGTGTTGGTGAGTGTCTCAAGGTGGTTCAACAACAGATGCCTTGATGATTGTCTGACTGACTATCTATTCAGATCTCAAAATTTGAAATGGATGGACAACATGGTTATGGATCTTGTAGAGTTTTGATTTTCAATTTTTTTTGGAATTTGAATCTTTATTATGAACTTTTATTGTTGTATGGTGGGTTGGTGTTTGTTATTTTCATGTAGTATTATTGTGGATCTTTATGTTAGGTTCTAAATTTCCCAAAAGTGTATTTTATAAAAAAAAATGCATTGTGGACTCTAGGAAGAAAACACAATGAAGGGTGATCAGAAACGCTCAATATTTGTTATGAAAGGTTATAAAGAATCATCACATGAATATAAGGGTAAGGGAGCTTGAAAATATCATTTAAAAAACATACTCTTTATATTAAATATAACAATATTGATTCATTGAATTAATATTACAAGTTCATAAGACATGAATAATTATATAATAAATTAACATGATCGATGAGAGAATAAAATTTATATGACATATAGTTGACATGTTACCATATCTGTAATGAATCAACTTCTTAGTATTCAAGTCACATTATTAATTAAAAATGGATACTATATTGGAGGCTCCACCTCCCAAGTGGGACACAACACCACCCCTAGTGGTATCTAATTTCATATCGTAGAGTCTGATCACTTCCAAAAACATCATAGTAGTCAATGTTCACTCCCTAGACAATGATAGTGTAACAAATACCTTATTGAAACATGAACACCCACTATTATAGTATGTTCTCTCCCATGAGATATGAATATTTACCAAATGAATTAGTAGGAGATATATGTCTCATCCATCTCTGGTTATAACTCAACTACTATACATGGTTATAACATATCTTCTATTTTTTATTATCATGTAACCATCATCAAATAAATATAGTCATACAAATGATTTCCATAATGTCATAAAACATTCATTATATCATATCTTAGAAAATTAAAAGTGTTTTATTAACATTTCATCATGTCACAACCTACTGAAAAGTGGAATGTTTCATTAATATTTCATCAATTCATAATATAATAACCGATAAAAATAATATGGTTTCAATATAGGTCTACCATGTTATAAACCATGGAAGAAAATTTTGATTCATTATAATATTTTAATCATAAACATAATCCGTCCATATATATCATAAGAATTTAACAATTAGTTCATGAATCCAGTAAATAATAAATTATATCGAAGTATTGAATGATATATGTGGTCGGATACTATAATATCACATTTATTATTTCTTGAGGAATATAGTATTTCTTCTAATATAAAATTATAAAAAAATTAAAAATATTATCATTGAAAATAACATTGAATAACAAAAAAGGATTCCATAAATAATATATATATATATATATTGATGAAAATATGACTTCATATATTTTGACATATTATTTCCACTAAAATATTTTAGAATTATTTTAATATGAAAATATACTTAAAAAATAAAAATGTAACCCCATAAAACTGATAGTTTATGACATCAGAATAATGACTTCTTGCTACACATATTAAAAAGATGTTTCATTTAACTTTTATAATTGAAGAATATTAAGAGTTTATTAGAAATGGAAATGAATATTACCATTAGAAATTTTTATTAAATTTTAAAACATTTTTAAAAATTCATTTTAACCATAATATTATATTATTAAGGCATTGTTGAAATCATTGTTTTAGAAGAAAACTGATTTCCAACCAAAGAGAAAAATAAACTCTTATTTTATTAACAATTATTCTCAATTAAATTCATTACAAAAAGAGTGGAAATAAGATATTATTACATGAAAATATAATTAATAACCATATAGGTAGAAAATTACTATCTTTATTTAATTATTTATCCTACGATTTTATTATCAGAAACATAATACTAAAAACTCGTTTTTAATAAATATATTTAAATAAAATATATATAATAATTTTATAAAATTGAATCTCAATATCTATGAATGAAAAAAATAAACATTTATTAATATATAATCATGATAAATAAATTCATGATATAAAATTTCAATGATTGTGTATATTCACATCAAGAAAAATTATAGGTGTATAACATATCCTACACCTCAATGAAATAAATTTGATATAAAATTCTCTTACTCCATTTGTAATAGATTAATTCATAATATCATAGAAATAATAACAATTAATTGAACATAATATGTCAATAAAAATTAATATATCAATGATATAGCATGTCTAAGGTGAACTATATACACCGCACAAAAGAAACATGTAGTGAATTTCCATATGCATCCTAGAAATATAAGAGAGATAATAAATATCATACATTAAGTCAAGAATTTAGTTGTACAAATTAAAATCACATTATTAGTAAATACATGTTTATTATAAATACATTAATTATTTAGGAATATATATATATAATTCCATATATTGTAATCATATGACATTTTACTACTAGATTATTAATAATTCTATGTTAAGGGTATAGTTCAATTAATAAAAGATTTTTTGAATATTCTTTAGGTTTTAATATTTGGAAACATAAATTATTATATTTATTATCACAATATAAAAATTAACCATTATATAAATATAATATATTATCACATAAATATATTTAGTGTCATCTATAAATTGTTTTGATGAAAATGAAATAAAAAATTCATGTAGACGATAGACCGTGCATATACATGAATAAAACATCTATTTTCTAATTCCGTTGAATGAAATAGAAATAAAGGATAAATTATAAATAAATAATAATATTTATTTTATATATATATATATATATAATATTTCCAATAGGAACTTATTATCTTTAATGAAATGCATGAAAGAATCGCATCGCTTCGTGAGGCGGTAGCCATACATACACATGATAAAAATTAACATATTCCCACAAAATATAATTCAACAATGAATCTGTGATATAATAAATAAAAAAATATAATATTTTCATATATAGAATATAAAAATAATTAATTCATCATTTTACCTACCATGATTGGATGTAGGTGTAAAACAAATGACGTCAGTTCGTGAGGTCGTAGTCTGCTATAGACAAGAATGACAATTTCATAACTGTTTTAATGGAAGTTGAGATCATTTTAGTATGTTTAATTAATATAAAAAAATAAATATATATCAATAAAAATTTGTTTAACATATATTCTTATAATAATAATAATAATTTTTATAGGTGGCTGAATCAATTGAACGAATGCTTGTCGGTGAATGTTACCACTTCTTCTAGTATCCGGCTTTGGTTTTCCCTAAAATCCATACATGTATGGGTTTATGTCAAACTTAATGATTATATGATTAAAGGAGGTATGCTTTTACTGTATTAGGGATTTTATTAAATGAAATAATTGTGTTTGAATATCGAATAAGATGTTTACAAGAGGTGGCCATTTATAAGGGAGGTTATCGGCACAGTTAATTGTTTTTGAAACATTGAATTCCACCCACTACTAATTCATTTTCCAAGGAACCAATATTGGACCATTATCTATAATATAATATATAATGTTGAAATAAGTCTTTAAAATGGATGTTTTACATGTTTTCTGTTATTTTTAATAGTTATATTTAATTTTAATCCCTCTCAAATAATTTTTTCCCTTAAACATGATACATATTTTTTTTCATTTTTTACTATTCATTTCGTAAAACATTAAATTGAATTGATAAAATAATTTAATTTATACTTATTAAAAATATATAATCCTTTTTTATGTGATCAATTTACATAATTTATAAATTTTAATTTAATATTAATCTCACAGAAGTGATAAAAATTGATATTTCAAAGTGAAAATATTGAAATTTTATAGAATTTCTATTTCCAATTTAAATATAAAATTTATTAATTTTTAAAAAACTGTAATAAGATATAGATTATTTAACTATTTTTACTATAAAATCAATTGAAAATATAATTTAACATTTTAAATAATTTAAAATAAATATATGGTTTTAGTTAAAATTTTCAACATTTAATAGATAAAAAAATAATTCCATTCAAATAATTATTATAATATTACGCAAATATAAACGTGATAATGTGATTTTTAAAATGAATATTATTTTGAAAAAAAATAAAATATATTAAAAAATTAAATTTTAAAAAAATCCAAATGGCCTGACAAGAAATTTGGGTTTGAAGAGGTTTACCTTTTATACCATATGATGGCTAATCATAACTCTATGTATAATAATAATTATTTTAGGAATATAAGTTATAATTAGATTATATATAATATATAACTTAAATTTAAAAAAATTGAATTTAGTTTTTATTTTTATTCAATAAAATGGAATGAAATTATGCACTTTAAAAGGGTTTTTAGAAAACCCCATTTTAACAAAAAAAAGTATAAAAAATACAGTATACTGTTTATTGAAATGATATTTTTGGAAGAAATAAATATAATGAATAATTTTATTATATAAAAACTACAAGGGGGATTTATATTACTAAATTTATTGACAATTATTTACTTCTTTACCAAAATATGTATTTTTTCATCATTCACTAAAAAATATTTCCGAATAATCTAATAATAATAGTATAATATAATTTTGATATTAAGATTTAATGTAAATAATTCATTTTGACAAATAAATTTTATAAAATCATTATATATTAATTAAAATGTTTTTTCATAAAAAAATAATGAAATTAATTTTGGAAGAATTATTTAAACAATATAACTATATAATAAAAAATTGGTTGATTATTTAATATAAATTAATTAATAAATCAATATTGAATAAGAAATTAATATGAAAAATTCACATATAATGTTTTATGATTAATATATTCCTTTTTAATGGATAGTATATAATTGTTATATTTAATGTAATTTTGTTCACAGTTTGTTGAAGCTTGATATTCCGTGTCGAGTAATGTATTATTATTGCATGTAATTAATGATAAACTCAGTTTTTTGTATAAGGCAAAAAATAATCATTATTTAATGTATTTTATAACAAAATTAATGTTGTGTTAAATAAAAAATATTTATAAACAAAAATTTTATTTAAAAAAATATTTCCTAAATCTCAGGGTGTTAAATTCTTCTCCCATTAAAATGAATTTCTTTCATCAAATTTATCTTGAAAATCAGAAATTTGATATTTGAAAATTACATCATAGAAATAAAAATCATAAAAATGGATAGGAAAACATCATATTAAAAGTACTAAGTTATGTGTAAGGGACATTTGGAATAACACATATAAGATTTCAAATAGATGAAATAGATGTGAAGTGAAAAAATGGACATATATGAAAAAAAAAATAACACCCAAATACTGATATAAGGTGGTATGGATCATGTTCAGGAAGAATTTTACCACAATACATTCATAATCCATTTATTCATAAAAATGGACAATTATATCATCACAAATAATGATAACTTCATAACATGTTATTTCATAATGATTTTCGTAATGTTAAATATTTTTTAGGATAAGATATTCATAATTAATTTCATAAAATTTCAAATATAAAATATCATCTATTAGTTTATAATTAATAAATTTAATATTTCTATTTTAATAAAATAAATAAAGTATAATATGTGGTGTATAAATCATTAACATATCATAAGATCTAAAAATATATAGGAAATTCATTCCATCTATCTTTTGTTTAACAAAACATTAGAGAATTTATCAAATATCAATAAATATTCATCTGGTTATATAATAATTTATTCTCTAAAATCACATCCAATGTTTTACATAAACTACTCTGTAAATGGTTAAATTTATAACCCTTCCAAAATTGAAATTTATTATTATGGTAACATAACTTCTCAAAATAAACATAATATTTATCATTTAAAAATATTTTAGCTACTCTTTTTATATACAAGTGAAATATGTGACTTCCTTTGTGATATATTCTATTTATGCTTTCTAATAACTACAATAACCATATAACCTCAATGAAAACGTTAATGCTTTCTTATTATATGATTAAAACCACATATGTTTCAATATATTACATATGTCAAATTATTCTTTGAACTCAATGAATGATAATATGAACCACATTTCAAACAATTCCAATATCATTTTTATGGTTATCAATACTATCCAATTTAATTTATCTATATACATCAACACATTATCCAAATTAAAATCCATTTTTGTAACCTCAATACCATTTTAAGGGTTATAATCCCTTAATTATAATATTACCTTACCATTAAATAACATTTCTAGTATATCAACACCATTTATCATATTATTGAAACACAATATTTCTAAACTACTTTTTAATTCCATAGATTATAATAATCTTTTAAAAATAAATATACAACCGATATAATACAATTCATTGAATCCTAATACATAAATATAAAATAAATTCCAATTGCCTCCAATATCACTAACCATGAATCATCAACTTATTACCTAAAATGTATTCCACACATATATAATTTGTGATATCTTCATCATCATAAATGTAATATTTACTCTTACAAACGTTGGGATTTTCATCATGACATTTCACTTTATTACAAATTTTTCAATAAATACCACAAATTATATATTTGAATAATTCAACCATAACTATTACCATAGGTAATACATTATTCTTATCCTCAATGTTAACTGAAAGTCTCTTTTTAACATTGATGTTGCTATATTTATATCCCTCATTCCACACACACAAAATCCTATCATTCCCATAGGACATTCCATTGGGTGATTCGTCCCACATTTTCATCATATAATAAAATTATATCTACTTTCCACTATGACCTCTACTACTCAAGATATCAGTGAATTATATCGTTATCTTCATTGGTGATGCTGAGATTTCTCTAATGATCCCATTGGTAATCATGTTCTCTGATAATCATAAAAATTCCCCTAAAATTAAATGTTATCTTAGTTCTTTCTAGTTCCGTCCATTTATTAAAAACAAAAATCCTACTCTAAGAAACACACATCTTATTTAAAAACAAAATTTACCTCAATGTCACTATTAGTATGTCTACCTTATGAAGTCTTATTTTAAATCAATGAAACCTTTGGATTATCCTAGGTTATACATAATTATAAAAAATTTTAAATCATTCATGATGGTTCATTAAAATATGTTTTATTTAAAAATAATTTTCTTTGGGAGTTTCAAACATGATGTGCATCAAGGACCATTTTCATGAACCCGACGATGATAATGTCTTGATCAATGCATTGTTTTCATATTTAACAACCCTATGTACCTTTGTATGGGAGACACGTACACATCTAGTATACTAAAATAGATTTAATTTATTGGAAACTACTGTTTCAATCCATTAATAAAATTCTAAGAAAACATTATGTTCTTTGAATCATACATAATTTTATTACTAGACTCACCCATAGAAATATCCATAGAAATATCACCTGGGATCTCATTAATGTTTTCGTGTTTGAGTTATTAATGTTTAAATAATACTTAATATTGATACAAAATATAAAAAAATGATAGTTATTCATGTGTACCTCTTATTTTTAGATGAATATTAATTATATTATATATACAATCGCCTAATGTTAATAAATGTTGATTGAATTTTGAATTTTGGAACACTATCATCTTAATTTTTGAATTATATTCAATATATCCCATAATGATATTACCCTTTATTAGTCTTACTTAAAATAATATATCATAACCAAGGTAAATGAAATATTAGAAAGGGTTAGGTCATATTCTTAGAATCGATCAAAAATATATTATTATGTATAACATTAACATAAGGGTTTGAGAATATAAGAATAAAATTTGGGAACCATACCCTATATTGAAAATAGAATAATCCTAAGTCATGGAATAATGTTAGGATTTAAATAATATATGAATCATAAATTTATTAATGAACATGGCTCATTTGATAATAACCCTTCTGTGATAGAATAGATTTTTAAATATAATTAGTTAATGATAATCATTTCCTGTAATGTCATGTATCATTATTGAAACATATATTGGAATTACATTGTAATATAAACCTAATATGAGGGACATAAAATCATCCACAATTTTAGACCATTCATCATTGTGTAATTTAACATCACATGTTTAAAAAAAATATGTTTGACATTATATATGATACACTACATCAACATTATGTGAGAAAATGGATTTTATTTTTTAAATGTAACCATTATAACATAGTCATTTGTATAGAATTAATAATCTAAATTAACTGAATAATTAAAATTTTCATACACATTTATATCTAAAAATTTATTTTGTGAAAAATTAATGATAATGGATAATAAAACACTTTTTAAAATAATTGGAATTGTTTTCTTGAAAAACTATTTAAATGTTCACAAATATGTGTTATAAAGACAAATATAATTTCCACTCTTGTTGGATTATATTAGTGAAATATGTTTAAAATGTATTAAATATTTTTTTGCAAAATAATTTTCTATTTTATCTAGATAGGATGTAAAAAGAAATCTAAATATATATATATATATATATAATAATAATTTTTTCTAGACAATAAACATTGGTGCCTTTTGAGGGTACACATTTTTTAAATATTGTTTTTGAAATTTTTTAATATTATATATTAAAAAATAAAAATTTTATTATACATTAGAATATCAAGATACAAATTGGATGAATATATGGAATTTCGCTTATAAGTTTATTTTTTATAAATAGTGAAAAAATTTCTTTTAATGAAAATAGTCTTTTCATCTAAATAATTTCTAGTGATCAATATTATTATCAATTGGATTTAATGTATAATTTATTCAATTTTTTCATATATTCCATATTATGTGATTTTAATAAAATTAAAATTAAAATTTCATATAAAAAATTTTTATCCATTGAATGATTTCACTTTAAGAAGAGGTTTCCTTGTTCCAAAAATAGTATTAAATTTAAATTAATATTACCAATTTCTATGTAATGAAAAATGAAAAGTTAATTTCATATTTGGAATCATAATGTCCAAATTAAGTAAATAGGTATCTTTTATTTTTATGAAATCCGAATAATATATTTATTTATTATTTTATATCAACGTTTAATGGAAAAATGGGTAATTAAGTGTAGAAAAAATGTTATAAATATTAAATAATTACTATATAACATGTCCTAATTTTATTGAATTAGTGATGCTGGAGGAAATATCCCTCGGGTTTATTTTAGGAGCTCCTGGATCCATGTTAATGACTCTAATCTATTTATTATATTTTTATTCAAAAAAGGACAACCTTGTCATACTTTGGTTTTTAAAAAGATAAATATATTTTATATTCTTTATATATGGTATATTTTTGATTAAAAATACCATTTTAAAAACTAATGTATTAAATTCACGTTTATAATTTATTTTTAATTTTTAGGGAATAAATAATTAAATTAAATGATATAAAAATAATTTAGCACTAAGTGCTTAACTAATTTAAATACAAAATAAATGTTATTAATAATATTAAAAAATGTTCTATTTGATATATGTAATGTCATCAAAATTTTTTATTGGATGAATTGGACATGTTATTTTTTTAGATTGTTTAATAATAATATATGATGTTTTTTTTCATATTTTCAAAATGTAAAGTAATAAATAGTGTCAAAATGTACACAAATGAGATTAAAAACAAATAACATTTTATTAAAATATATATAATTCACAAAATACTAAAATACATTTAAATCATTAAGGAAAGGATGATGTTTTTATATATTACCCACTTATTGATCATTTGAAACTTTATAGTATCATCATTAACTTTGAATATGTTTAAACACATTTTTTCTCATTATGAATTAAATCGTATAAATAACTATTACAACAAAAATAGGAGGACAAACTATTAGTCAAATACATGTAAAATTATCAATGGAAGAATGTATTTCAACCCTAAACCATCCTATATATGAAATAATTCATTTTAGTGCCATTTGAGATATAATATATATTTATATTAATTTAATTCTTTGATAAATTTCAAGAATGACATGTGCCTCTTATATAAAATGGAACCCCTTTTAATCATTTCATATTACCTATAATCCATATTTGGAGTATAAAATATCAAAATATTCCCTTCCTATATTCCCTACACACATTATATAGTTACTTTTTAGGTTGAAACATCATCCACAATTTTATTAATCTGTAAATAAAAGGAGTTTATTTGAGGATGTTGAAGATAAAGATTTTATGTGATGAGACATACTCATGGAAATGGACTTTATTTCATTCTCCTCTCATTAAGACATATATTGATTTTATACAGCCAACATCATTTATAAGGTGTGCATAAAAACCCTTACACTCATAATGTAAAAAATATTTTAATTATCAATTTATTTAATGTTTAATTAAATGTTATTCATTCATGGGGATGATAACTTAAATGGTCAAAATTGAATAAGAAACCTTGAATGTTTGAAGATTAAATTATACATTATTTTTCTCTGAATTAATATTCTTCATATTATTATAATTATTTATTTTTTGAATAAAAAATGATTGTAAAGGAAATTTTATGTATACATTTTATTTAATTTTATTTTTTAAAAGGAATGTTTTTATGTTTTTATACCGGATATTTTGAAAAAAGAAAAAAAGAATGAATTCCTGGTAATGTACATGGTGTCAAAAAATATTCCTCCATAATAGCTAATATTTATTTTCTATATTCCTTAAATGAATAAACATATCATAAATAAAATGTATTCTTTACCTTTTTTGGTATTTGGGAAATGATAATAGGTTTTTAAAAAAAATTGTATTTTTATAAAAATGTGGGTTTTATATGGAATTTAAAGAGTTTATCAATGTATTTCTTGATGAATTTGATCTATTCATGAGGTAATACATTAGTACTATATAAAATGAGTGAGCCTGATATAGATAATACGAATGTTTGAGCACTATTAGAGATCATAGGTGATCCTGATGAAGCTTATGTAACTGGATGAGCCTCATTATAGCTCATAAAAAATTGGTGAGCACAATATATCTTATATGAAGGGTTTATCTCCATTGTAGCTCATGGGTGATTCTTATTTATTTTATTCAAATAATGATCCTCATTATATGTAACCTACTAATTTGGTGATAATAATACTAGATTTCATCCATAATGGTATTATAATTAAAATAATTTTTAATTGGTTTTATTTATATAATGGTCTAAGCCACATAAAATAGTATTAATAACTAGTTATCGATTTTAATGATATTATTTGAGATAAATAAACAAAATTCATGTAAAATTGTTTTCTTTAGTTTCTCAAAGAATATTAAATGGGTTTTCGTGATTTTCACTAGACTACATGTTCTATTCTTTTTTATATCCTTGATTGATATTTTTTCCCATCATAAGTTTTAAAATTATTTTCAAAGGTTTAAAGGAAGATTAGGGATAAGGATGAGGACAAGATGTAAATTTTGATATTATATGATTGAAAGAAACCCCATTTTGAGAATGTTTTTATATAGTTAAAGTGGATAATGATTAAATGTATCCACTTGTAATGCAATGGTTTTCATTGTATGTATTTTTCACAAGTCTATGAATATTTAAATTGAAATGAACCATGAAAGTGAATTGTTATTAAAAAATTATATAACATTTAATTTTTATATATAGAGCTTTATATTTTGTATTATAGGTTGTTTTAAAAACTATATAGGTTATGATGGTATTAATATCTTTCCTATAGATGATATTACATTATCGATATGTTTAAATGATGTAGCATATCATGTTTTTTTGTTTATTTATCCAAAAATATGTCTAGTCAAAATAGATTTCCACATGCTAAATATGAAAGAGGTAATGAGAAGACATCAAGAGGAAAACATCCTACCATATAAAAATTATAAGATGGTTGGAATTAGAAAAGAACTATTAATGGCAGTGATGGAAAATATGAAACATTGTATAAATGGTGGTAGTATCCATGCTATAGAGGAAACTAATTTACCATGACCTAAAATGTGTATAGTAAAACATTTCATTAGGTAACATCTCCATTATTTAATGTATCATCTAGACTTGTAGTAGCTGAATAATGGATCGATATAATGGGGAATATTTTTGATGTCATGAGATGTTCATAACATCAAAAGGAATCTATTTCCATTTATTGTTTTGAAGGTGAAGCTAACTGTTGTGGTGTTTGGTTAGTAATACAAGAAATAAAGATGATGTTGATTCAAAATAATAGTAAACAATTATGAATGTATTACTTTAAAAATATTTCCATATTGTTTCTTGACATATAATGGAAAAATATTCTTGGAATTAAAGAATGTGGATGATTCTTCAATGGATTCATTTGAATTAAACGTCACAATATTTGAATGTCATGTTCTGTATTTTTTTTAGAAAATTGATATAAAATTTACATATTTTAGATAGGATTGAAACCTAGTCTACGATGAGATTTAGACTCATGATAATTTAAAATTAATGGGAATTTTTTCATTGTGATGAAAATTTTATGATTTATTGTGAAGAAACTTATGTTCCACAAGGTGAAAATTGTAAGAATCAGTAAAGTTGAAATGAAATGGAGAATTAGAAAACATATAAATATGTATGTCTGACTAAACAATGTTCAAATTTGATGAAAATTAAATTTTGGGGAATTTATATCAGGATCTAGAAATTTTTATCTATGATTTAGTTTTTTTATAAGTTTCATGATTGAAATTGAAATAGTTATGAATAATACGACCATGCTATAATAGATATCCAGTAAACATTAGGATTCTTTATTATCAATGTGTATGGGATTTATACTAATATGTGTCAGAAAACACATAATCTGTTTAGAAATCATCATGATAAAAAACAAATAAGTTGTAGGAAAATATTTTTCTACTATGGCTATTGATGTTGAGACATGTGATGATGTGATGGAAGATTCATTGGGGTAGGGGTTTTAAATGGTTAAACCTATGATAATGATTTTGAAACAACTTATGAGGTTTTAATTGGTGTGATCATAAGTGATTTATGGAATTTTTTTGATATTTTGTATTGGGTTTATATAATTGTAAGCCTATTGTTTAATGAGAAGTAAGCATTTACTTTTGGATATGAGTATTAAGGTATTCTTAACCCTTACTGTTTATAAGGTCATTGCTGAATAAAATTATATTTATGGTTTTATATTTTAATTATTGGAATCATATGAGGATGAAATTGTGCATATAAAATATAAATAAATCATGTATATATATTTCCTTTTTTTCATAGATAGTAAGGTTATTTTTAAACTTTAGTAAATGTATTTTAAATGAAAAATGTAACTTTTTTAATTTTGTTAAAGAGAAATCAATTACCGTTTAACCAATCATAGATTTATGTGTTTATGATTGTTCACTTTCTCATAACCATGTTATATATAACTCATCATTAGAACATGATAGATTTTTTTCCCTACCAGTTCCATTTCATCATGCATTGAAACCTAGTACGTGTTATATTTGGTGACCTTAACACTCACCATTCTTTATTATAATGTTGATGTTTTGATAATCACTATTTTGATGTGGATTTTAAATATTCATATTCTCAAAAGTGAAACCTCAGTTACTAATGCCAAAATTAAAATGATGTTGACTAAATTTCCATGGTTATGAATGTATCCTCCCATATTTAAAAAAAAAATACAATGTTTGATAGCCCACAATATACACAACATTGAGTTTAATAGAACGACTGAATAATAATATTCAAATTTTAGAATTATAAACAAGCCATCAGTATTTAGTGAATGAAAAATATTAACAAAATTATTAAACCATTGTTTAAATATGTATATTTAATGAATTATTTTGTGACTGGTTAATTATAAAATAATATGAATCCATTTTTGAATGAAAATAAAATGTTTTACTACAATAATTAAATGTCCGCAAGTGTGTTTTTTAAAAAAAATTATCTAAATAAAATTTATTGGATTATAATATTGTTTTATATAAAATATAATCTATCTAATTATTTAATTATATCTATTTTTCTAGATATGATGTAAAAAAAGAGAATCTTACCCATACAAAATGTAATTTTTATAAAGGTTGTTTTTTCACCTTTTGATGGTGTAGTTTATTCAAATCTATTTTTGACACTTTTATAATTTCTATTTTAAAATAAAATATTGTTCTCTTAAAAAATAATATAAAAATTTACTTCGTAGAAATTTTTGTTTTTTCATATATGATTCTTGTATTGAAAAATATTGAAAAATATTTTATTTGAACTAACAACATATTTTTTGTATAAATAAGTTTTAGGGATAAATAATATTTTTAATTGTTTTTAAAGTATATTTAGATATATTTTTCCTTTCATTCAGTATGTCATTGGAAAAAATTTCAAATTAAATTAGGATATAAAACTCTTAAATATTTAGAACATATTCACATTGAAAACATGTTATCACATTCTATAAAGTTGATTTATATTAAATTAATTTTATTTAATTAGGTGTATTGAATTTTGAAAAATGGATTCAATATTTGGAATTTGTAGCTCCAAATTTGGTAAATATAACACTTTTATTTTTGGGAAATATGAGTAGTAACATTAGTAATTTTTTTATTATAATTTTTAAGGGTGTGTCCAGTAATTAAATGTAAAATTAATATTAAAAATATTATAATATTATATTAAACAATATTTTAATATTACTTTTATGAGTGATTTTAGACCAAAATCATATTTCAATTGATTTTATGAGTACTTGGAGCTACCTGAATGGGTTTAATCTAATTATATTTTTTACATTCAAGAAAAATTATACCTCTTCATTCGTTTTTTAACAAGTGAAATATATTTTAAAATGAATTAGATATGGTATATGTTTGACCATAAATATTATTTCAAAATAAAATTTATTTGTCTTTATCATGATAAATTATTTCCAATTTTTAGCAAAGAAATAATTAAATTAAGGTATTACACAATGATGAAGCAGTAATTATTTAATTAACGAAAATAACACATATATGATATTAAAAATAATAAATATAATATAATTGTAGATAATTAATTCCATTCATTATTTTTTTGGATTATATTTACATATTACTATTTTTGTATAATTATTGTTTTAATAATTTCATATTTTTATGATATTATTAGAAATTCATGGTTTAAATAATTTCAAATTTTAATTTCTTGATATTCTAAAATAATTAATATTTTATTGAATGATATAAAATTTATAACATTATAAAATTAAACTAATGAATTTCGATAAAGTGATAAATGTCTTAAATGATTCATTTAATGTTTTCATTTTATTTTAATATAACTATATTAACCTTCACATAGTAAAAAAAATATAGTTAAATTAATAATTGAAGAGGTTAAACATGGATTAGAATGAAAGGATAAGGATTCAAAAATAGAAATAACATGTATAATTTTTATTGGGTGAACATATTTCGACCTAAAATTATCCTATAATGAAAATATATTTATTTATATCAATTTATAATGTGATATTAATTTAAATTGACTTTTTTGGATAATTACAAGAGTTCCCCTGCTCTTATAAAAGGAATAGTACTCATCTCTTTTCTTTGCACTACAGAAATAATTTTTTTCAGCTATTCTCTATCTGAATACCTTCATAAATTTCCACCCCACATCAAAAAACTTTTATTTTATGGATAACACAATGAATATTGGTTTTATGTTTTTAATAAATGATGTTTTTTTGAGGAATATAATGATAATTTTTATACATGATTGGTCCAACAAAAGGTTAATAAATTCATATCAATCTTTATTCATTAAGGCATATCCTGATGTTATAAACCCACATTTTTTTTAAAATGTACATACATCTCCTATTTCATTTACTATAATTAATAAATTTGTTTTCAAGAAATTTAGTTTTTTTAATGTTATTAAGTCATACAGCTTATTATTTAGATGGGAAATGTTTGGTTGAACACATTAAATATTTAATTATATAATTATCATATATTTTATTCCATAAAAATATTCATGATATTATTTTACATATTTATCTGTATTTTAAGAAAATCGCAAAAAAAAATAAATTTTAGGTATATTTTTAATTTCATTCATTATCTTTAAAAAGGAATAATTTTATTTGTTTTAAATGTTTTTTTAAACGGAAGAAGGAATATTTTTTTGTTTACATTCATATATAGATATAATTTTCCACCATATCTAAAAAAATTTAACTTCAATATTCCATTGTAATAATTCATGTATTATTTAATAAAAAGCATCCTTTTAATTTTTTTGGTAGTTTGGAATAGAGAATATGTTTTTTAAGTGAATTGTTATAGGAAATGGTTTTATATATGGAATTAAAATAGTTTTTCAAAGGGTTTTATAATGAAAGTGTTTTATTAATGAAATTTTACCTGAGAATTATATAAAATATTTGAACATAATATGACTTATGTGAAGGCTTGTTCCCCATTATTTCACATGGGTGTGCTCGATATAGAGTATATGAAGGGTTGAAACCCATAATGGATCATGAGAAATAAGTGATCCCAATATAGATAAAAAATGGTTGAGACCCATTTTATCTCATGGGTGTGCTAGATTTATATTATAAAAGGGTGATCCCATTATAGATATCTAGTGCATTGGGTAATAATTTTATTAAATTTTGGTCTTATAGTTATTATAACTGAAAGGGTTTTGTAATGTTTGTATATATATGATGATATATGTCAACTAAATTATTTTTATAAGCTTGCAGTTGGTTATAATGAATTTCATTTAGAAAAAAGTATTTTTTTAATGTAATGATTTTTGTTATTTATTTCAAAAAAAATTAAATGTGTTTTCAGGTTTATAATTATAATATTGGTTATATTTATTATTATGTAACATAATTATATAATTTTTTTGTAATCTATATTTTTTAAAAAAATAATAGGGTTAATGAATGAGTTGGGAAAAGGATGAGAACAACATAAAAATTTTGTTTTCATACCATGAAAAAAACCATGATTTTTTAGAGTGATATTCTTGGGGGAAAATAAATACAGATTAATACTTCCCACTTCTAATGTATGGGTTTAAATTTTAGGATTTTTTTATTTATATAAATCTCTAAGATGAAAACATCGATGAATATGAAATTTTTATAGAAGAACAGAAATATTTAATATTTATAGATATGGCCTTTTATGGAATGGTTTTACTCCCCCAAACAATCATATTTTTCTAGGTTCACCCAAAATAATATCATATTGTAAAATTTCATTTATTGAACAATGTTCACTCCCCATTCTAGACATGTCTATCTCATGAAGAATAAATCATTACCTAATCCATTATATGAAGACATAGGTCCAACCCATATTTGGTTAAAACATAACCCCCTACATAGTTATAATGTAACTAAAATACTTTGTTATAATGTACACACAATATGTCATACCAAAATTTTAAATTTCTATTCTTTGTTTCAAAATCACTTTTGGTTCATAGTTTTATATTCATCTCTTAGTGTTCGGGGATTTGATTTTGGTATCTCATATGTTCTTGATCTATGATCATTGTATTGGGGATATTGGGTTATATTTGTACTCCTATTTGTTCAAATTAATGTAATGAGGTTTAGGTGTTTTGGAGTTGGATTTGTGACTCTCTTAGTGGAATCACTTGGGGGGAATGTTATAGGGATGGTTTATACTCTTGAGTTGGATGAGTCTTAGGGTGGTAATGTGGTTTTATTTTGGGTATTATTTCCCTATATCCTTTTAGATAATTTCCTAGGTTATCTACTTGGAGCCCTGTTGGAATCACCTGTTTTGATAATCCCAAATCATGCTTAAACATTGATTATGATGTATTAAACCTTTGCATTAATCTTATTATTCTATGCTTAAATGTATTTTATTCTAAACAGTTCATATTCTTACTCTCATAACCTTACTGTAACAGCTTACAGTAGTATTTACATAAGTTTGGTATTGATAGCCAGAGTTTTATTTTCAAAGTCACAGTTACAGCTAACTGTCACCTTAAGTTACTGTTGCAATAAGTTCACAGTTACAAGGTTACAGTCGAAGACTAATACAAGCTTACAGTTACGAGTCTACTGCTATCTATTGTCAAAGCTCACAGACGAAGGTCACAGCTACAAGACTTCTGCTCAAAGTTTTCTCTGCTCAAGTTCACAGTCGAACAAGTCTACAGTTGGAACAAGTTCACAGACGAACTAGCCTACAGTCATAAGCCTACAGTCAAGGTTACAGTTAGACAGCTTCTGTCTACTAAGTCTACAGATGATCGAAGTCTACAGTTGACAAAGGTTACAGCTCTACAAATTTGATGTTACAAGTCTACAGTTAGAAAGGCTACAGTTACATGGAGTAAAAGCTACCATTGCAAGCCTACAGACAACAAGCCCTTTGTTGAAGTCAGCAGTCAGTTGGGAGTTCACAGAAGGAAGTCCACAGTTGGAAGACCACAGTTGAAGTCCACAGTGACATACTTTCTCGACCAGTTTATTATTATTATATTTCTACTTTTTCTTTACCAATTTGATTAATACTAATCTAACGGTCATGTCTAGCAAGATGAATACATCTAACATTATTTATTGATATTTGCAGACATATCAAGAAATAATACAATGTATGAGGAAGATCGCACGTGCAACTCCAGACTATCTATCTTGTCGGCCTCGGGTGAACAAAAAGGGAATATATGGAGGAGTATAAAAAGAAGAGAGAAGCATTCAAGAACATATATATGAATGGAACAGTTACACTGAGTCTAACATCCACAACTGAGAAGGAGATACGCATATACACAAAAAGAGGAAGAACTCTCGAGCATTCATTCTGAAGAACAAAAGAGTCTCAGTGAACCGACTGAAAGAAGCGTCTCCTAAAAGCCATGTTGTGAAGCACTCAAACTCAAAAAGGCTGATCACTTGAACATCTGGAAGTCTGAAAATCCCGACACTCTGTTTTAGTGTCAACTTACAGAAAAAGGACCAAAGCTTCAAGTCACTCATTCCTACGAGTCCAGAACTGATCTGCCAACACTATAGAGCACTCTAAACCTTCTTCATTCTATCCATTGCTCTACTGTGTTTTAGTTTTCTACATTTCGAGCAGTGTGTGTTATCTGCTATATCTAACACACACACTGACTCCTGTACTTTCACTGGAGGATCTGTAAATCCTCAGCAAATCTTTTTGCATCCCATTTCCCACTGTGGATAGTGGTAGAGGTCTTGTGACCTGGACAGCTTGCTGCTGTTGTTTGTTTTCCCACGAAGAACTGTGGTAGAGGTCTTGTGACCTGGACAGTGTGTTCACTGTTGTTAACCCCGATCCAGGGTGTGGATCATTCTTATATAAAATTTTGAGAGGACTAAGTCTCGGCTTGAGACTGAACCTCTTGGTTAATTTTTTGTGCTTATAGTTATACTCTATATCCATACTATACATATTTATTTCATTTTCCGCTGCTATTACTTTGAAATATAATCTATCTTCAAAGCTACTTTGATAATTAAATTCGCAAGTGTTTATATTTGTTATAAATCAGTAAGTTAGTTTCAAAAGTTAATTTAATCATAAGATTACGTTAACTGAGAATTAATCAATCTTTGAGAAACTAATTGAACCTTTATAATCTATATAAATTCACTACAGTTTAATTTGTTTTTGAAATTGGGGGATTTTAATAGAAATTGTTTTTAACAGAAATTTTAATTGGAACTCAATTCACCCCCCCTCTTGAGTGTCCACTCCGACCAACATTTGGTATCAGAGGTTGTGTTTATCTCTGTTATACTTGCTCAACGTTTTATTTTAACTCTCTGTTTTTAAACTGTGATTGTAGTTTTATCTAAAAGATCTTAAATTTCTGTTAGTTCTAAATTTTATCTCTTTAAAACATTTTCTAGAATTTCCTTATGGATAATAGACTAGAAGGTGCTGCTACTAACAGGCCACCCTTCTTTAATGGTGTGAATTATGCCCAATGGAAGCTCAAAATGAAAATTCATTTGGAAAGTATGGGTTTTGATATTTGGACTGCTATAGAGTCTCAATACAAGATTCCAGAAACTGAAAGAATAACTTGGGATGAACCTACTAAAGTAGCTTACAATAATAATTGTAAGGCTGTGAATGCTCTCTACTGTGCTCTAGGAGATGAGGAATTCAATAGAATTTCTGCTTGTAAAACTGCTTTTGAAATCTGGGACACCTTAGCTGTTTCTCATGAAGGAACAACTAATGTCAAGGAAATGCGGTTAAACACTTATACTATCAAATATGATAACTTTAAGATGAAAGCTGATGAACCGATTTCTGATATGTATCTCAGGTTTAATGAGATAGTCAACACAATGAGCTCACTCGGGAAGATTGTTCCAGCAAAGGAGCAAATCATGAGATTATTGAGATGTCTGCCTGACAGATGGAGAGGCACATCCGTTTCAATTAGAGAATCCTGTGATATTGAAACTTTTCCTGTCAAGGAGTTAATTGGTAAGCTGATGATGTACGAAGAAGAGCTAAAGGTGAATAAAGAGGAAGATGAGGAACCAAAACGAAAATCTGTAGCTTTTAAGTCTACTGCATCAAAGAGCAAAGACAAGGAGAAAGTGCATATACCAACTGAAAGCTCATCTAGTGAAGACTTAGATTCTGACAGTGATGCCGAGATGGCACAAATAGCAAGGAGATTCAAGAAGTTCTATAGGAAGAAGAAGTTATTCAGAAAACCAAACTACAAGGGTAAGTATGATAGACAAGGTAAGTGGAAGAAAGATTGGAAGAAAACTGATAAAGAAGAAGACATAGTTTGCTATGAATGTAAAAGGAAAGGACACATCAAAGTTGACTGTCCTAAGTTAAAATTCAAGAAGAAATATGAGTACAAGGACAAGAATTATAAGAAAGCTATGAAGGCCACCTGGAGTGCTTCAGAAGACAGCACAAGTGAATCAGAGTCCAGTGATTCTGAAAGAAATCGTGCTAATATGTGTTTCATGACAAACACATTTGAGGTAACCTTAGACACTCCCACTCTAAACTCTTATTATTCTGAAGGTGAAGCAGAATCTGGTTCTGATTCTGAAAATATGTCTAAAGATGAATTGACTGAATACTGTAATATGCTGGAAGAAACGTGTAATGAACTAAAGGATAAATATAAGTCTTTAAAGAAACAGCATGCTCTTACTGCAAGTGTCAAGTCTGCACTTGATGTAGAAAAAGAGAAAAATGTTCAATTATTAAAGGAGAATACAGAACTAAAACTATCTAATGAACAACTTAGAAAGGACTTAGAAACATTCACAAATGGAAAAGACACTCTAACCCAACTACTAGGAAAGCAAGTTGCACCTAAGTATGCTACTGGATTGGGATACCAACCTGGACAAAGACAGCTTACTAAAACCCGATTTATTTCCAAGTCTGGAAAAAATCCTGCTAGTTCCAGTTTTGGAAATTCGTATGCCTCAACTGGTTATTTAAATAGTTGTCGATCAAGTAAAGTATAACTCTCTAAATCTGTTGCATCTATTAATTGTATGGGACCCATAAAACAAATCTGGGTACCTAAATCCTTGATTGCTAACATATCTAGACCCAAAAAAATCTGGGTACCAAAGTCATTTCTTGTCTAATCTGTTTTGTAGGAAATCTGTTTGAAAAGCAATTACAAGAAGGTATGGTACTTAGACAGTGGATGTTCAAGACACATGTCTGGGGACTATTCGTGCTTCAAAAGCCTAATAAAGGTTGATGGAGGATATGTCACTTTTGGTGATAACTCAAAAGGAAAAATCATCGGCCTAGGCCAGATTGGTAACTCTGACTCAGTATTAATTTCCAAAGTATTATTTGTTGATGGACTTAAGTACAACCTACTTAGCATTTCTCAATTGTGTGATGATGGCTTTAATGTCAAGTTTGAAAACAATTCTTGTGATGTTTATAATTCCAAAAATGCTTTAATATTTTCTGCCTTAAGAAATGAAAATGTTTATGCTGTTGACTTAAACACTTTAGCTAAACATAATGTTACTTGCTTAAATGCTTTTCATAAAGAGTCTTGGCTGTGGCATAGGAGATTAGGACACTGCAACATTCATTCACTTAGAAAACTCTCTAAGAAACACTTAGTTAGAGACTTACCTAAGCTTGAATTCCCAAATGACAAAGTGTGTAATCCCTGTCAGAAGGGAAAACAACACAAAGTTTCTTTTAAACCAAAGAAAGAAGTTTCAACTTCTCAACCACTTGAACTGGTTCACATGGATTTGTTTGGACCATCAAGAATTTCAAGTCTAAATGGGAAGCACTATGTATATGTTCTTGTAGATGACTTTTCTAGATATACTTGGGTATACTTTCTAGCTCACAAAAGTGAAGCCTGCTCTTCCTTTGTTAAATACTCTAAGTCTGTAGAAAATCTTAGTGGACTTAAGATTAAGACCTTGAAGAGTGATCATGGCCGTGAGTTTGAGAATCGAGAATTTGAATCTTACTGCTCACTCAATGGCTATTCTCATAATTTTTCTGCTCCTAGGACACCCCAACAGAATGGTTTAGTGGAAAGAAGAAACAGAACCCTGCAAGAAATTGCAAGAACTATGCTTAATGAATATGACCTGCCTGTTTACTTTTGGGCTGAAGCTGTAAATACAGCCTGCTATGTTATTAATAGAGTCTTGATCAGACCAGTTCTTAAAAAAACCCCTTATGAATTGTGGAACAATAGGAAGCCTAAGGTGAATTACTTTAGAGTTTTTGGTTGCAAAGTCTTTATTCTGAATACTAAAGATAATCTTGATAAATTTGCTCCAAAAAGTGATGAAGGAATTTTCCTAGGTTACTCTATGTCTAGTAAAGCCTATAGAGTGTTCAATAAGAAAACCAAATGTGTGGAAGAATCTGTTCACATCAAGTTTGATGAGACTGATCCACATGAGTCTAAAACTTCTCTTGAAGATGTTGAAGAAGACTTATCTGTTCTGGACCTAAATGACAAATCTAAAGAACCTGTAATAAAAACATCCAGTTCTGGACTTTTTCCAGAATCTTCCTCTGTGGAACCCGAACCTATAGATGAACCTGAAATCTCTAGTCCAACCTTTACCAAATCAACTAGGATTCTAAAGAATCATCCTTTAGATGCTGTTGTTGGTAATCTTGATAGAGGAACACAAACTAGAGCTTCTCTAAGAAATCAGGTTGAACATCAAGCTTTTCTTTCACAGCTTGAACCCAAAAATGTCAATGATGCTATCAGTGATGAATTCTGGGTAATGGCTATGCAAGAAGAACTAAATCAGTTTGAAAGAAACAAAGTTTGGGAATTAGTGGAAAGACCTAAAGACACTCTTACCATAGGCACTAAATGGGTGTTTAGAAACAAAGTTGATGAGTTTGGTAATATAATCAGAAACAAAGCTAGGCTAGTTGCACAAGGGTATAGTCAGGAAGAAGGAATAGACTATGAGGAAACCTTTGCACCCGTGGCTAGACTAGAGGCCATTAGGATATTACTTGCTTATGCTGCTCATCTGAATTTCAAACTATATCAAATGGATGTTAAAAGTGCTTTTCTAAATGGATATATAATTGAGGATGTATTTGTGGAACAACCTCCTGGTTTTACAAATCCCCATTTTTCTAATCATGTTTTTAAACTATCTAAAGCTTTATATGGTTTAAAGCAAGCTCCAAGAGCTTGGTATGATAGGCTCAGCTCTTTTCTTATTTCAAAAGGATTTACTAAAGGGATAGCTGATCCTACTCTTTTTATTAAATGGATTTCTAAAGATTTATTAATAGTTCAAATTTATGTGGATGATATTATTTTTGGATCTTCAAAAAATTCTTTATGTGTTGATTTTTCAAAAATAATGCAAAATGAGTTTGAAATGAGTTTAATGGGAGAACTCAAATTTTTCCTTGGATTTCAGATCTTTCAAAATAAAAATGGTATTATATTAAACCAAAGTAAATATATTAAAGATCTTCTAAAACGTTTTTCTTTGGATGGCACCAAAGGCAGTGACACACCTATGAGCACCACTTGCAAGTTGGACAGTGATGAAACTGGTGAACCAGTGGATCAAACCAATTACAGAGGTATGATAGGTAGTCTACTGTACCTTACTGCCAGTAGACCTGACATCATGTTCAGTGTATGCATGTGTGCTCGGTTTCAAGCCAATCCAAAAGAGTCTCATTTGACTACTGTTAAAAGGATTTTCAAATATCTAAAACATACTCCCAATTTGGGATTATTTTATCCAAAAGGACAATCATTTGATTTATTAAGTTATTCTGATGCTGATTTTGCTGGCTGCAAGTTATATAGAAAGAGCACCTCTGGAACATGTCACATTTTAGGCAAGTCACTAGTATCTTGGTGTAGTAAGAAGTAGAATTATGTTGCATTATCTACTGCCGAAGCTGAGTATATAGCTGCTGGTAGCTGTTGTGCACAAATCTTGTGGATGAAACACACTTTACTAGACTATGGATATCAATTCAAACATGTCTCTATAAGGTGTGACAATACAAGTGCTATTAACATTTCAAAAAATCCAGTATCTCATGCTAGGACAAAACATATTGATGTGAGACATCACTTTCTGAGGGATCATTATCAAAAAGGTGATATCACTCTTGAGTTCATTGGCACTGAACATCAGTTAGCTGATATTTTTACAAAGCCTTTGAATTCTGAGAGATTAAGTTATATCAAACATGAGTTAGGTATGATTAACTATATCACAGTTGAAACCTCACAGTTGAAACCTCACAGTTGAAACCTCACAGTTGAAACCTCACAGTTGAACCTCACAGTTGAAACCTCACAGTTGAAACCTCACAGTTGAAACCTCACAGTTGAACCTCACAGTTGAAACCTCACAGTTGAAACCTCACAGTTGAAACCTCACAGTTGAAACCTCACAGTTGAAACCTCACAGTTGAGACCTCACAGTTAGACCTCACAGTTAGACCTCACAGTTGAGACCTCACAGTTAGACCTCACCGGTGTACCTCACTGTTACATCTCTCTGTAGGCTGTTTCGCTGTTTAATCTTATTTTATTTTTGCGGGAATTCGAACCGTTTCTTTTCTTTATTCTTTTATTTCTAAATCCCTAAATGATAAAATTGAGAACATCGAACATATCTCAATCCACTCATCTCGACCCTTGCTCTCTCAAGTCCTAAACCCTAAACCTTCAACCGAACCTCGAAACCTCATTCAGTTCCAATGGCCAGAACAAAGCGACCCCCGACTGTCAACGAAGATGCACCAATGCCGAAGAGGACTCAAGTCGAATCCAGTGGCACCGGGAACGCCTCGATAAGACCTGTTAATCAACATCTGACTAAGATAGAAATAGTTGCTGAGAAGGAGCTAAGTGAAGAATGGATTTTATCGAGCAGATCATTAGTACTGGCAGTGCTTAATGATCAAGGATGGACCGAATGCTTCGCAAACAATAATGGACCATACTACCCGAAGCTGGTGAAGGAGTTCTATGAATATCTACAGTTCTAGGAAGAGGATGATCTGCATAGACTGGTATCCAGAGTAAACGGCAATGAAGTCAGTTTTTCATCCGTTGAATGGGCTGCATGTTTAAGAGTTCCTCATGAGGGTATTTACAACTACTATTCTGGAGCGGCTCCTCCAAATAGTAGAATCTTTGATCATGAGACGGCTCTGGAAGAATTGACAGGCAATGGCACTGTAAGGAAGATTGTTGCTACTGAAATGAATGGAGAGGACAGGCTTCTGTTTAAGTTTATCCAGCATGTACTGAGTCCTAGAAGAGGAGATTTTGCAACTCTGAAGCATCAGGATATTTACTTGATGTACTTATTAAAACATGGAAGGAAGGTCAACCTTTGTAGGTTGCTGATGGATCAAATGGAGGACATGATAAAGGCAAGCTCAAAATCATGTGCCTTGTTTCATGCTAAACTCATTTCGGTTATGTTGAAAGTGAAAGGTGCAGCTGGAAGTCAGGAAGAGTTGATAGTGGCAAAGAACAGTGTATGTATCTCGAAAGTAATCTGCAAATTCATGAAGATCAGTTGGAATCCCTGGAAGAAATCATGGGTGAATGATGAGGAGAGAATCTATGAGATTTTTAGCCCTTCTACTCATCCCTCTAGACCGAGAGATAGGAGAGATCCAGGCTTAAAGCCTGATGAGCCTGAACCTGTATACTCAGATGATGAACAGACTGCAGTAGTTGGTAACTCTGCAAGAGAGAACACCCCAATTGATGAAGGGAGTGATCCTGATACTACTCACAGTCCTGTCAGGACAGTGACGTTTGGAGCAGCAAGCCCTCCAAAAGAACTACCTAGTAGAGAACCTGTTCTAAGAGACAGTGAGACTGAGACTACAGAAGAAGAAGAAGAAGAATCTCAATATTTTGTCAAGGACACCTCTGATGAGGGTGATACAGTCGAAGCAGAAGAGGCTGGAGCTTTAAATGAAAATCAAGAAACTGTTGCAGAAGAACTTAGTATGAGCCCTCTGATAGGGTATACAGACAAGTTAGTGTCTGACCAGGAAGCAGGAGTGGTCTCTACTACTGTTGTCATGGAAGTGGTTGATGACCCAACAGAGAAGGAGGCTAACCTCACTGCTGAACCTACAGAGGAAGCAAGTATGGAACCTGCTAGAGCTACAGAAGAGAACCTAGAGTTACCCAGAGTTGAGCAGATAGTAGAAAGTGTTCAGGAAGGACCTCCAAGTGAGGGGGAGCGTATTGGTTCAGTCTCTGTACTGTATGATATAGAAGGGTGGACCTCAGATCCAGGATACATGGTGTTAGGACTCAATTATGAGGATTCAGATGAGGAAAACCAACCACCAAGAAATCCAGTCATCTTACCTAACAGCTCTCCAGTGTTAGAAACTGAAAAATTGGCCACCAAGGAAGACCTTGAATCCTTAAAGAATGAAATGAAGGAGACCATCAGACAGACTGTTGCTGAATTGAAAACCAGTCTTTTTGATGAGCTGAAAAATGTGGAACAATCCTTAGAACTATCTCTAGGATGTGTTGTGGGAAGTCCAATCAAAGAAGTGATGGATGAAATGAAAGTGTGCCACACTCAAATTGAAAGCTGGACTGGAGCAGTAGTGGCCCTCAGACAATCAGTTGCTTCTTTAACTGCCCTGAGCAGTTCTCAGACACAAGTGGCCAGTGAGATTCGATACATCAAAGAAGTGGTCAAGCAGTTTTTGGAAGTATTTGAGGCTTTCAAGAAATCAGTAAAAGAACACTTTAGCAATCAGGATGCTGTCATTCAGAAAGTGATTGGAAATCTGACTCAGTCTTTCAAGGAGACAGTGGCATTCTCAGTCAAGTCCCTTCCTTCATCTAGCTCTCCTGTGGACCTTGAGCAGTTTAGAAGCCTGCTCAGAGAAGAGCTTACTCAGGCCCGTGCAAATGACACATCAGACCTTCAGATCCTTGCTACTACAAGAGAAGTCAGTGGCTTTGTTCGTGAGCACCTGCAGGCTGCTACTGCTTCTCAGGAGGCCATCAAAAGTAAAGTGGATTATTACTTTGATCGGATTTTCACCAAGCATCAGTTGAACAATCACTTCAAGCTCATGCTAGAAACTATGAAGCTGCCTCCTGTAACTCAAGCTTTCAAAGAACAAGTTATCAAGCTACGAGAGTTGACCCCGGCTTTGGATAAATTCTTGGAAAACAAAGATGACTTCTTATCTGCCATGGACAGAGGAGGAAACATCATCATGGATTTCAGGAATCTGCTCCTACCTTTTCTTCATGTGGACTGCACACCTGTTATAGTTCCTCCTGCCCTACCTGTCTCCAACCCCAGTGGTTCTTCCATAATGTCTCCTGCTGATGCCCTCAGAAGTCTTAGACCACTGATACCTCGGCAAGCTACTCACTA
The DNA here is from genome assembly GCA_963277665.1 of Viscum album. NCBI lineage: Eukaryota > Viridiplantae > Streptophyta > Magnoliopsida > Santalales > Viscaceae > Viscum > Viscum album. The sequence goes on from OY728152.1 coordinate 2,096,648,195, forward strand.
CAGGCCTTCAGGAGCCTCTATTGCTGCCCCTCCAGACATTCCTGCTGCCATTCCTCAGCCTGTTGATCCTTCACCTCCTGCTCCATCTTCTTCCTCCAAAGGAAAAGATCCCTTACCTCCAGATGAAGAGGATTGAGTCTGTTTTTTTTTTGATAGGGATCATGTATTCACATTTTGGGTCATGTATTGTACTCCTTATTAATACAATGTTTATTTTCTCTCATTCTGTCTTTCTTTTTGTTAATCACAAAGGGGTAGAAATAAAGAGAAATTGATATTGGGAGAAATGGGGAGAAATAGGAAACTCAAAGGGAGAAATGAACCTAAACAAAGAGGAGAAATCCTTGCGGATTATACCTCATTTTTGTGCTCATTTTGCTAATACTATGTTTTGCACACTTCTCTCTGATACTTCTATATTTCATACTGACATAATTTGTGATTATCAAAAAGGGGGATATTGTTGGAATCACCTGTTTTGATAATCCCAAATCATGCTTAAACATTGATTATGATGTATTAAACCTTTGCATTAATCTTATTATTCTATGCTTAAATGTATTTTATTCTAAACAGTTCATATTCTTACTCTCATAACCTTACTGTAACAGCTTACAGTAGTATTTACATAAGTTTGGTATTGATAGCCAGAGTTTTATTTTCAAAGTCACAGTTACAGCTAACTGTCACCTTAAGTTACTGTTGCAATAAGTTCACAGTTACAAGGTTACAGTCGAAGACTAATACAAGCTTACAGTTACGAGTCTACTGCTATCTATTGTCAAAGCTCACAGACGAAGGTCACAGCTACAAGACTTCTGCTCAAAGTTTTCTCTGCTCAAGTTCACAGTCGAACAAGTCTACAGTTGGAACAAGTTCACAGACGAACTAGCCTACAGTCATAAGTCTACAGTCAAGGTTACAGTTAGACAGCTTCTGTCTACTAAGTCTACAGATGATCGAAGTCTACAGTTGACAAAGGTTACAGCTCTACAAATTTGATGTTACAAGTCTACAGTTAGAAAGGCTACAGTTACATGGAGTAAAAGCTACCATTACAAGCCTACAGACAACAAGCCCTTTGTTGAAGTCAGCAGTCAGTTGGGAGTTCACAGAAGGAAGTCCACAGTTGGAAGACCACAGTTGAAGTCCACAGTGACATACTTTCTCGACCAGTTTATTATTATTATATTTCTACTTTTTCTTTACCAATTTGATTAATACTAATCTAACGGTCATGTCTAGCAAGATGAATACATCTAACATTATTTATTGATATTTGCAGACATATCAAGAAATAATACAATGTACGAGGAAGATCGCACGTGCAACTCCAGACTATCTATCTTGTCGGCCTCGGGTGAACAAAAAGGGAATATATGGAGGAGTATAAAAAGAAGAGAGAAGCATTCAAGAACATATATATGAATGGAACAGTTACACTGAGTCTAACATCCACAACTGAGAAGGAGATACGCATATACACAAAAAGAGGAAGAACTCTCGAGCATTCATTCTGAAGAACAAAAGAGTCTCAGTGAACCGACTGAAAGAAGCGTCTCCTAAAAGCCATGCTGTGAAGCACTCAAACTCAAAAAGGCTGATCACTTGAACATCTGGAAGTCTGAAAATCCCGACACTCTGTTTTAGTGTCAACTTACAGAAAAAGGACCAAAGCTTCAAGTCACTCATTCCTACGAGTCCAGAACTGATCTGCCAACACTATAGAGCACTCTAAACCTTCTTCATTCTATCCATTGCTCTACTGTGTTTTAGTTTTCTACATTTCGAGCAGTGTGTGTTATCTGCTATATCTAACACACACACTGACTCCTGTACTTTCACTGGAGGATCTGTAAATCCTCAGCAAATCTTTTTGCATCCCATTTCCCACTGTGGATAGTGGTAGAGGTCTTGTGACCTGGACAGCTTGCTGCTGTTGTTTGTTTTCCCACGAAGAACTGTGGTAGAGGTCTTGTGACCTGGACAGTGTGTTCACTGTTGTTAACCCCGATCCAGGGTGTGGATCATTCTTATATAAAATTTTGAGAGGACTAAGTCTCGGCTTGAGACTGAACCTCTTGGTTAATTTTCTGAGCTTATAGTTATACTCTATATCCATACTATACATATTTATTTCATTTTCTGCTGCTATTACTTTGAAATATAATCTATCTTCAAAGCTACTTTGATAATTAAATTCGCAAGTGTTTATATTTGTTATAAATCAGTAAGTTAGTTTCAAAAGTTAATTTAATCATAAGATTACGTTAACTGAGAATTAATCAATCTTTGAGAAACTAATTGAACCTTTATAATCTATATAAATTCACTACAGTTTAATTTGTTTTTGAAATTGGGGGATTTTAATAGAAATTGTTTTTAACAGAAATTTTAATTGGAACTCAATTCACCCCCCCTCTTGAGTGTCCACTCCGACCAACAAGCCCCATGTAATTAGAGTAAAATCAACACTTTTTCAGTGGACAGAAGGGGGCACAGAGTTTGGGTGCACAGTTTTCAAAACCATGTAAGAAAACCATGCAGTCATGTCCAGGTCATTAAATATGATTTTAATTTACAAATTTTCCCTCCAAATATTTATCCAATCTCAGCAGAATCTTCCCACATTCAACCATTTCAGCCATGTAATCTTCCCAAGCATCCCAAAACACCCTTGGATCTCATTTTTTGGAAGAGATTTTTTATAGGGAAACATCAGGTTTTTATCATGTATGTTCCACATGCATGCATTTCCCTCAATTCATTAGAGTTTCATTCTTATTTTTTATTAGTTACTCTTTTCCAGAATCTAGGTCTTTGAACCTAGGGTTTTATTATTGTATTCATGATATATTATTTTGGTTTTAGGTTAGTTTTCACCCCCTTATGGTGTGGTGCTCGTGCGGTTGCATATTAACACATATATTCATTGGTATTAAAAATTAATGTAGGTGAATCTATTGTGTATGAAAGAAATTTGACATATCAATTGGTTTTTATAACATTTTCATGTTTATATCATTTTATTAATGCTGAAATAATTTATTTTACTGGTATTTGTGAAGAAATTTTATTTTAGGTGCTATTTTCATGTGATATTGGTGCCTTTCATTGAAATATTTTTTTGGTTCATTTGGGGATTCCATATAACTACATGGATGATTTTATTGAAATATATTAGGACTGGAAATAATGTTTTGGAAGGTCATCTCTTATAGTTATTGTTGCAAAATATGGTTTTTGTGACGTTTGTTGAATAATTATTTTGCCATACCAATTTGGTGTTATCTTGGGTGTTTTACATGGCTACTTTATGGGATTCCCATTGGGTTTTGTCTTATAAAACATGTAATGGGTATATAGACATGTTTTGGGTGCTTAAAATTTTGTTTTTTTTGAAATGGAGTATGAACATGGTGTTCATGTGGGGTATTAAAGAGATATTTTTGTGCAAAACCGTGTTAGCTTTTGTGATGTTGTTATAACAAAAATCATACGTTATTTGTGAGATTTATGTTTTAAAATGTGTGTGTAGATACTTTATTCGTTTTATGTTATTAGTAATAGTGTATTTATATAAAAGTTTATGTATGTGTAATGCTGGTATAGTTTGATCACAAATGGGGAAGCCTAGGTAACTAAGATGGCAGATATGTACTTGTACGGCAAATGATCCAGATGGGTTTTGTCCCTATTTAGCTGAGAAAATGGAAAAATAAAAAACAATGAAAACTATATTTATGATTATTTGGTATCACTAGGATATGTGTATGTTCCCTACAAATGGCTCTTCAACAAGAAAAAATGTTTCAATGGTTACTTTACATTGAGGTACGAGGTACATGGGGCCTTATACAACCTAGTAGTAGGGGTGTTCTGGGTTTTGGTACTCAATGGATTTGTGGTATTAACCATTGTATTAATGTGTTATTGGTGGTAATTTAATGTTTCTATAATTTTTTATTCAAATGTTTTAACAATATGAATGTTTTATATAGAAAATTGTTTACATTTTAATGTTGAATTTCTAAGAAATTATCACCGCTTTTCCTTACATATTAAAACTACTTTATTTTTCACCTTTTATAGCATACATAATGGAGTATTTGGGTGGTATAATATTTGTATTAGGATCACACCATACATACACCCATTTTGTGCAAGTAGTCTTGGAATTTTTTGACACAGGTTAGGGGAAGGCTTTGAGTGATTGTGGTTCGGGGTGTTAGTTCCCTTCGTTGGTATGTCGCTGTGGAGACAGATCATGGGTTATAACCCTTTTATATGAGAATTAATTGGGGATATTTTTCTACTATATCATTGTTTCATTGGAACACTTGTATTAAATTTAAAATTATTTATTCTTTTCTGGTTTTTTCTTAAGTCTTGTTTGGCATGAGTTACTTAGATCCAATTTATAAAAAAAAAAGATTATGTATTATGTATAAATACATGGGTAAATCATTCCCAAAATGAAATATTGGATACTTCATAACTTTTACCTGACTATGTTGGTAGGGAACGCCCTTTGGGACTTGTCACAGTCTGGGTTTGGTGCCAGTTTTCATGGCATCCAGATATGGTTCTTGATAAAATGATATCAAAGGAGGTTCGCTCTTTAGGTCATGTTATTTTTGGAAGAGTCGGGATGAACTAGAGTTAGGATTTTCAGGACTATACATTCTAGTTATGGGTAGTGTCCCTAGCTTGAACACCTCATAATGATATTTAATTCACTATGGGATTTTAGGATTTATCTTATTTCTATGGTTTTATTTGTTTCATGATTATCATTAAAAATGAAAAGAGAGTCGGGATAATGGTCTCAGTGATTTTATAGGGTTTTAAAGCCATGTGAAGATGAGGATATTTCCCTATAAAACTAGCTGTCATGGTAAATTTATTTGATTATGGTTTCCAACCATATGTATAAGTCACCCACTGATAATAGTTTCCTCTTATATTGCCATGTGTCTCTTTTTTTGGAATGTTGGAAACATGGTTTTTAAATAAAAAACGACATGATTTTAAGGGGTGTGAATTTTTTTGAAGTGATTTTCATATAAAACGAAAATGGTTATATTTCTAAAATTATAGAAATAAAATTTTATAATTATTTCGGAAGGGTAAATTATGTGTTTACACCTCTTTTGAATGTATGAATTATGTTAAATGGGGTTTTAAAAATGTGTCTCTGGTATTATTTTATAATCAATGGAAATGTGTTTTTAACTGAATTTAGTGTTCTATAATTTATGTGTGGGGGATGAAGATGGATTTTTATATGGTAACTATGGACCACTTGAATAGTTTAATGAATGTTTAAAATCATTATTTCAAACGAGAAGAGTTTAGTTCTTAATAAAATGGATTTTAATGAAATGACGTTTCTCATGATAATTAGAAGTGTTTGAAAATGGGTTAAAAAGTTTTGAAATAGTTTTTTTAGGAATTAAAGTGAGTTTTTACTATGTTATTGGTGGTTTTATAAATTGTCTTGTATGATTTTAATTGTTTTTTGATTTTATAGTTATCAGCTTTGAGAAATGGAATGTGTGGTTAAAATCATTTTGATTTTGAAAAGTTGAATGGTTGGGTTTTTCTCTTTGGTGTTCTCAAGGGTGACCACATTCATGGGTTTATATGGGAATATAGATGGATATGAGTTGGTTTACTGGTTTGGAATTTAATCATGAATGTGTTAGGCCCATGAGAAACCAATGGTAAATGCACAATCGAGCAACAATTTTTTTTATAATGGTTTTTAAGGAAAGTGTCATGTTTTGTTAATTTATTGTTAGTAGTTGTGGATTATGTGTTTTTAGGTTTTTATTATAGGATGTTTCAAGTTTAAGGACATCTATTGTTTAAATTTTGTTTTGGGTTGGTTCTTAGTTGATAAGATTGAATGATGTGTTGGTCAGTGGTATCTTTTAAGAAAACCTTTGGGAGGACAATGTGGTGGATCCCCTAATGTATTCAGTTCTGTTTTGTGATATGTTATGACCAAATGACCAGATTTTTTGGGTCCTTGGTTTATTATTTTAGCTTGGCTTCACCCCAATAAAGAGTTAATGCATTATTCACGTGTGGAACATGGTGATTCACCATTGGATGATCCTCCAGTTGACTAATATAAGGACATTCTTATTGACATTTTGAGATTGATTTTACCCCACCTCTTTTTTAGTAATTTGGATCCTCATATAGAGGGAAAGTGATTTTGGGAGGATGAAATAGGCCTCAATTTATAAATATTTATGAGTCGTCGAAGGTTATTGGAGTTCCGAGATGACAATGTAGAATGATGTCTTGAAGGACCTTGGGGTATTTTGATAGTCTCATCGAAGAAAGAGTTCATGTTAGGCCACAAGTGTGGTTAGATTGGCCATGGTTTCCTGTTATGGCTGCTTTCTAGAATCATGTTCTATTTGGGACTCAACATAAGGTCTTCCTCCTAGGGTTTTTTATTAGCCTCAATGGTCATGTTTGGTGAAACCTCGCGATATCGTGTGTATGTTTTACTCTAAGGGTGATGGTTGGAAAATATTATGAGAGTACCTATTTTGTTGGATGTGTGTCTCACGTCAGTGAATTATAAAATCATATGTTCTAGATAAAGGTGTTTGTATGTGTCCTTTCATTCTATTGTTCCCATTCTTTGAAACAAGGGGTGTTGTGTGTGTATCCTCTAAGCCCTTGTGTTGGTAAAATGATGGGTTCGGGTAAAGTGTGATAGAAGTGTGTCATGTCTCATTGAGGCCATATGAGATTATAGTGTAGTTGTTTGTGGAAATGGAAGAATGAGTTATGTTCATAGGTTTCCAATTCCTAACTGCGATGTTGGATATACTTCAATAATTTGAGCTCCATCCATAGGTCCTATAGAGATGTTGGCGCATAGTTAGGGAAAATACTAGAGTCGTTAAATCCTTTGTTCAATGTCATATCCTTAGTATGAAAGATGTAAATAGTTCAGGCCACTTGGTGTCATCGTTTTGTACATGTTTTTAGCGATCGGTGGAACGAGGTGAGAGTTCCATGTTCCCATTTTATAACCCAAGTTAAGTATTTTCCCCTTTGGGTTCCCTCTATGTTTTTTTATGTTTAAAATCTGGGCTAGGAATGTCAAATTACATGGTTTGAATGAGGTTAGTTGTAACCGCATTCCAACCATGGATACCTTTAAATAGGATACAATAGCTACATCATGGTCTCTAAACAGCCGTGCGACTTGGCCTAACAAACCATGTGATGTTTTTCCTTTTATAAAGAATGGTCTGCTAAGTTAGCTGACAGTTTCCCAAACAATGCGAACCAACTATACGGGGATGCCATCTATTTAAAAATTTTGTTTTTGTTTCATTTTATCCCATAATATTTAGATAATATGGTTGGTTTTTGTAGTAGGGAGACCCACTATTGGTCTCATGTAAGTTTCATTGGTTAAAAATTTTGATGTTAGTCTACCCCTTATGAAGGGGAGTCTGTTTGGGCCACCCCCAATTAGTGTCTCTATTCTATCTCATAAAAAACATGATTGTTCTTATAGTGGGGAGACCCATTATGGGTCTCACATTAGTTTCCTTGGTAAAAGTCTAAATTTATATTACCCATTATAATGGGGAGACCGTTCGGGCCTCCCCAATTTGGAGTCATGGTTCTGTTTGAGATGTTAGGTTTTCCCTTGTGGTAGGATGTCTGTTTGTGTCACCATGTGTTAGTGACTTGGTTTTATCTGTCATATTTTTTTTAATGGTAGTATAATTCAAGGATATCTATCCCTCAACTTTTAAATTTGGTAAATTTTGGATTGGTGCACGCACTATGGTTTTGTTTAAGTATAGCAGTGGTAGTAATACTTAGGTTTGTTGTTCGTATTAGGTGGATTGATTGAGGATTGTATGGTAGTGTTTTAGTTGTTTTCATTGAGATTTAGTTTTAATATGTTTGATCATTTTAGTTAAGTAGGGTATGTTTCGGTTGGTGAGAGTGTTCTCTTCCTTTGATTTATCAACTGGAGGTTTTTGGCCTTTTAATGGTGGGTGAAAATGTCACAAGTGAGTCCTCCTTTGTCTATCGTTTGATCTTTGTTTTTAAATATATTATTGTTGTGGATTTCTATGGGTGGAAAGATTTATGGTGGGTGGAATTTTCACACTATGATTTTCAATTTCCATCCTTTTTTTTCAAAACCACTTTGGGTTCATGGTTTTGTCTTGGTCTCTAGGTATTCCGAGAATATATTTTGGTGTCTCGTGTGTTCTTCATCTACGATCATGGACTTCTAGGTATTGGGTCATATTTTTCATCCATTTTTTCAATGGTATGGTATGAGGATTAAGTGGTTTAAAGTTGGATTTGTGACGCTTTTAGTTTCACCACTTTTGGGGAAAGTTGTTGGGGTGGTTTATACTCTTAATATGGATGAGTCTTGGGGTAGGATGGTGCTTTTATTTTGATTATTATTTCCCCAAAAATTTCCATCATCCTCCCTAGTTTTCCCCCATTTATCCCCTTATAATTGGAGGAAAATGAATATTTTTTTTGGGGACAGAAGGGGGAACACAGTTTGGGTGCACAGTTTTCTAAACCGTGAAAGAAAACCATGAGGCCCTGTCATTGTCATTAAAAATTATTTTAATTTACAAATTTTCCCACCCAGGATATAGAAAAACATGGCCTTTTATTCCCCCACTTTACCATTTCATCCATGGCAGCCTAAAAATCTCCCAAAACCTCCCATGGCTGTCATTATTGGATGGGATTTTAATGGGGAAACATCAAGTTCTCTTCCTGTAAGTTCATCTAGCTTTGATTTCTATCTATACTTTAGGGTTTCTTTCTTATTTTTTTGACTTTCCTTTTATCTAGCAACAATTGATTTGTGAATATGGTTTGATACTTGATTTTTTGGTCTATTGTTATGATTTTAGGTTGGTTTTCACCGCCTTGTGGTTTAGTAGTGGTGCAGTTGGATTTTCGCTCAATGATTCAAGGGTTTTAACATTTATGGTAGGCAATTTTTTTGTTCATGAAATAATTGTGACATAAAATTTTTTTTTTATAACATTTTTATGTTTTTAACATTTTATTATTGCTACAGAAATTTGTTTTAGTGGTATTTGTGAAGAAAAAAAAATTTAATGGCCATTTTCATGTGAAATTGGTGGTTTCTCAACGAAATATTTAATTGGTTCATTTGGGGAAGCCTTATAATAACATGGATGATTTTATTTATATGTTATAGGGATGAAAATAATGTTTTCATTGGACATCTCCATTGGGTTTTACTGTGAAATTTGTATTTGGTGACGTTGGTTTAGTAAGTTAATTTCCGGTACCAATATGGTGTTAAATTGGGTGTTTTACATGGAAATTTTATGTGATTCCTATTGGGGTTGTTTTATAAATCATGTAACGGGTTTATGAAAATATTTTGGGAGCTAAAAATTCCTCTTTAGTGAATGTGAGTATGCACATGGTGTTCAATTGGTATTTTAAAAGGATTTTTTATGCAAAACCCAGTTTGCTTTTTTGATGTTGTTATATATAAAAATGGTCTATTTTGTGTTTTGAGTGGTAAAAAGTGTGTGTAGATATTGTATTTATTGTATGTGACAAGTAATGGAGTATTTATATGCAATGTGATGTTTTTGGATTTCTGATATTTCTTGAGCACAAAGGAGGAGGCTCGGGTACCAAGGAGGGAGGATTTATACAAGTACGGCTAGTGATCAGGATAGGTTTTGTCCCTTTTTCACTGAGAAAATTGATAAAGGAAACACTAAGAAACAATATTAATTATTATTTAGAACCATTAGTTTTTGGGTATGTTCCCTACTGGTGGTGCATGCCCGAGAATAGATTTTTCTATTGTTTCATTAAACTGAGGTACGAAGTACTTGTGGCCTGATACTACCTAATGCCTAGGGGTGTTCCCGGTTTTGGTGATCATTAGAATTGTGGTATTAAACCATGTATTGGGGTGAGTTTGGATGAAAATTACAGTATATATAACACTTGTTTAATTTTTTTAATATTTTTAATGTTTTATTATGAAAATTGTATACAATTGAAAGATGCATATCTTGGAAATTATCACCACTTTTCCTTACATATTAAAATTGCTTCCTTTTTCACATTATATTTCATACTCCTATGAATATTTGTGTTTTATCCTATTTTTATTACGGTCACACCATAGATACACCCCTTGGTTGTTATTAGTCTTGGCCTTGTTGGACATAGGTAAAGGGAAGGCTTTGGGTTATAGTAGTTCGAGGTGTTAGTTTCTTTCCTTGGTAAGGTGTTACGGAGACGGTTCAGGGGTTATGAACCATTATCATGTGGAGTCCATGGGGTTGCTTTTCTGATATTTAATAGAGTATTTCAACCAATTTTATTGACATTTAAACCGTGTATTCATTTTTTTTTTACGTCTTTTTTGGCCAGAACTTTTCAGATTCAGTTTGTCCAATGTTTTTGATTTTTTATATTTCTATATTTTGGTAAATAGTTCCCAAACTAAAATAAATGATACTTGGGAAATTATGACAGTCTATCAAGATAGAGAATACCCTTTGGGACTTTTCACATGCTGGGCTTTGGGGTAGTTTCTATGGTGTACATATTTGGATCATGACACTCCAATATAATGAAAATAATATTAATGTGTGACATAATAACATTGAACGTTCATTATATCATCACATTTGAAATGGAATGGGTTTTAAAAAAACTATCAAATAAGAATATCTTGATAGTGGATGATTTCATTCTCATTTCAACATTTCATGAGAGCATAACCTATAAAAATAAGCAGTTTTACTAATAGATATATCATGGATGACAAAAAATCCTCACAAGCATATTTTAATAATAAAAATAATCCTTATAGAGAAATAATAAGAATGGAATACATATTTCATATCCCTAGAAATATATATATTACATTAAAGGATTTAGTCTTAAATTTAGATGGATTTTAAAAGATCGATTGTAACCATTCATAAGGAAAATCAATTTTCAATTAAAATTGATTTTAAAAGAGAAAACATTTTAAAAACCCATTTCCTTGAAAATATCCTTAAAAATATAATAAAATAGTATGTGAAAAATTAATTTATATTTTTTCATGAGGAAAATTTAATTTATTCATTGAATAAAAAAATAAAAAAATAATTTAATTATGATTTCGAGTGAAAATAACAATGAAAAATTATAATAGAAGCCACAAATAAATTATTTTCAATGACATAAGAAAATGGTTTTCATGTTATACACATTAAATTAATATTATATTCATAATTATAGTAAAATATAAACATGTTTTTTTTTCAAAATGATATTTTGATTACTTTCAAAGAAGTGTTTAATAAATTAAAACATTATTGATAATGTATTTAAAATATAATAGGGTGATAAAAAGTTTCTATCTGTTTCTAGAAAACATTGTTTCTATGAAAAACTAATTTGCAATCAAAGGAACAATTAATGTCAAATTTTCATAAACAAGTTACATGTTATATTATGTTACAATTATATTAAATATGATAATACGAAATGAAAATATCAAGAATTACCCAAGGATAAAAACATTCACATGTTCTATGATATATGTATCATATGATTTAATAATAAATAATATAGTTAAAAAAATTATCCATAAACAGTGAGATTGTAACAAAAAAGATTTACCATATTGTTCACATTGAATCATAATCCCCAAGATGTAATAATATAATATGGAACATAAAATATCATTAATATAATTGGTTTAATTATATTAAATGTTAAATGGGATATATAAATCTCATAAAAATTATAAATTCATAACCTAATGTATGTCTCAAGGAAGGCACATTAATAAAAAAAATATACTCCCCATTTAGTAATAATTTGAAATATAATCCCAAATAATCAATAACATCATTTTTACATTTATGTATCATTAAAATAATTATACTAATGGCATTACATTTCTATGGGTATGCATATAAATTACAAAAATGAAACAAGTGGTGAATTTCTATATTCCCACTTTAAATAAAAAAGATATTATAAATATGTTACCTTATGTATTAAATTACATATTAAATGATAAAAACATTTATAATTAATTAATGTTCTTTATTCATCTATTAAAAAAAGAATATATATCATTCCATATATGATTTTATTATTCCCTTTTATTACCATGTTTTAACTATTCAATGTTATAATTATGTTTTAAGAAATAACTACTTACTTTTTTAAATATGTTTGATTTTTTCATTTTTATCAATATAATGTTATCACATGTTATTCATAAAAAACATTTAAACCATTTTAGAAAAATTTTATATACTTTTTATATAGTTATTTAAAGTAATTCTTAAATATAGTGATAGATAAAGAAATAAACCATTCACAGAGATGGTTGGTTGTATGTACACCTGAATGTTGTTTCTATTTTCATAACATATTAAGAGAAATAAAATTAAATTTTATATAATAATAATATGAAATTAATAATTTAATATACATTATATAGGGTCATTAAACACATTTTTACTATGATTTATTTTAAGCATGAATGAATCACATCGCTTTTCTAGGTTATAGTCTACCAAACAAACAAGTGATGTTATTTTATTCCCTCACAATTTAGCACACAAAAATCTGTGGGATATAATAATTAAATTATAATAATAATTTAATAAAAAATATTAAAATAAGTAATCCATAATTATTTCTAACCATGTGTGGTTTTAATTGAAAAACTAATGACAACAGTTCGTTAGGTCACTGTCGGTTGTACAGAAAAATGATGATTTTATAACCCATATGATGGAAGAAGTAATGGATTTATTTTGTTACCATAAATTTTAAAAATGTATATATATGAATGATAATTCTGTTATTATAACATTATTATATAAATAAAATTAAATGAGTTAGAGGAATGAATAAAAAAACTCTTATTGATGAACATTGCATATTTTTTGGGTATACTCATTAGAATTGAACTACAAGACTTTTATTGGACGATTTATATAAAAAATAAGGATTATAGGATAATAGGTGTATTTTTTTAAAAGGATTTTTATATGAATTTTCCAAAAAAAATGGGTGACTTTTTAATGGGGGTAGGATAAGATGTTTCCTTTTATAAGTGAAGTGAGAGTGACACATATATTTTTCATGTAATTAATTTAATCTACATTTTTATAATGTAAAAAAGGCTCAAAAATGTTAAATTATGAATCTTATAGGGTAAGAGTTCTAAATTGTCCCATAAAATGGTTTATGGATATGATTTGGGTTATTTTTATCTCTTATCATTTTAGTTTAACCTTATGTAAAAACATGTTTACCTTAATCATGGAAAATAAAATTTAATACATTAATATTAGTTTTAGTAAAACATTAATTTTACAATATAAATAATATAAATGTTTCAGATTCTAAATATGTATTTAATTTATAGAAATTCTGTTCACACAATTGTTAATCATTAATTTAAAATTAATGGCATAGACGTCACGAGAATATTTGTTTTCAAAGTGAAAATTTTCAATGGTTTTCTGAGTTTTTATATCCAATTACAACATTAAATTGATTCCAATTAACTAAATTGTGTTAATAGATGTATTATTGAACTAATATTACACAAATTACAATTCAAAAAATATTTTAAATGTATAAACAATTAAAAATAATATGTACTTTTAATTAAAATTGTGTGTTTTAAATATTCATAAAAACATGATAACATTATAAAATTCTTAATAATTGAACCTATGTTAATTCTAATATATTTATATTAGGAATTAAAAATATTTTTAAAAATAAAATCACTAATTGTGTAAAAATATTTTAAAAACAAAACCAACAGACAAGATAAAAATTTTTGTCCCTAAGAAGTGTATTTTTTCAACCCTAAGATTATTTTTGATAACTATATGTATAAAAATATTCATTGTAGGTGGCTCAGTAATATTTAAAATATATATAATATATAAATTTATCCAATTTTTTTCATCCATTATTATTTTAATAAAATATAATTGAGACTCATTATGCACAGTAAAATAATTTTCACAAAAAACGCTATTAAACATCGAATTTTTTTTAAATCGTATATAAAATTGATTCAAAAGTTTTAAATTGGATTAAATATAAGTAAATAAAACTTATATTAATTTTATATATAAATTTTCATTTAAATTATTTAATTTATTTAAAAGATATAGATGTTTTATGTGAATTGGTATTATATTTATTCACTAAAAATTCAATTATTTACAAAAAATCCAGATATTTCACCATATCTTATTTTAGATATGATGCTTTTAAAAATTATGTTGACTTTATAAAATAATTTTTCTGAAATATATATAAATTAATCCTAATGTTTTCCAATATAAATTAATAAAAACTATTTTTATGAAAAAACATAGTTTTGAAGAATACAATTACTTGACAAAAAAATTAATGATTATTTAAGAGAATTAATAAAAATATTTATATTGAGTTGGAAATTTATTTTAATATTTAAAAAATTAGTTTATAATATTCATACCATCCTATTTAATGGACAATTTAAAATTTTATTGTTTAAAATAAAACTATTTCATTGTCTATTGAAGAGGAGTGTCACTTATCATGCACACTATCATTGTTATGTATAATTGAAGAAAAACATGGGGTTCTTATCACATAACATATAATAATTATTTCATGAAATTTAATCTATAATACATGTTGTGTGTATTTAAAAATAAAAAAATATATTATATTTATATATAATAATTATTTAACAAAATTTTAGGGCATCACAATCAACGAAGTAACAAATCTAGGTAATTCACCCACATTCATTTTTTTATAATTAGTGAGGAAAATTTTACATATATAACTATTATTGGTATTATTTCATAACATGCCTATTGTTTCTACCCTTATCTTCAATGTTTATTCTATGTGATACATGGTTTTTTGGCCCTTAATCTATAAAATCATATTCTCCCTCTTATAAAATGTACATAATTTTGGTCCATTGGGTACCATGAGAATACGAGTAAGTAAGAATATTTTTTATACAAAGGTTTTATGGGATTGATCATTTAGTGGTGGAATGACGAAAATGTTCATAAAACGTTGTAACATGTTTTATAATTAATAAATACAATAGAGTAACTATATGTTTATAGATAAAAACCCTTATATGTAGTTTAATTATAGTTTTTTGTATGTATAAATCATGGAATAATTTTTTTTTAAATTTATATACATTTGGAATTAGTATAATCTTATAATATATGAACATTCATGTGTGGGTGATTCGATTATCAGACTCTTCTTTTTTCTTTATGATGTCTACTGGTTGACAATTTTTTAATGTTCTCTTTATCCACATAGTAACTAAATTATACAAGGGGTTTGAGAATATGGATTGAATTGACAGTTTATATTTTTTCACTATTAATCATATTGAATATGTTTGTACTTTCCCTAACATAGGCCTTCTTCCAAGAGTCATTATGTTTTTATATGTGATGCATACGATGATATATGATCTTGGTGGACAATGAGAAAGTGTGTCTTATTCCGAATTAACACATGTTGATTCAGAGTGGTTCTTGACGAAGCAGGATGGTTGATGACAGTGGAAGTGATCTTTGTGGTATTATATACATATTGGAGTACATAATGTATAGAGGATAATCCCAGTGTCTTATTTGTAATAACAATTATCCTATTTCCCTTAAATCTAGTGGTTACTTGAATATATTAAAATAATTTATAGGCTATTACATCTTAATTGAGTGAATTTTATAGTAGTTTTGGAGAACTAGATACGTAAATTAATATTACATTAAATTTGAAATATATGAATACAATGTAGTGAAAGTAAATATTACATCGTATTGAACTCATTTAATGATTCAATCTTCCTATCCAGTGTAAGAGTAAAAAAATTAGGGTGATATAATTTTCAATATTAGGGTTGTATAAAATAGGATCTATCATGATTAAATAAGACTTAAATAATATGGAAAGAAAAACAAATGAAAATCATGAAATTTAATTAATATGTTATGCCAAAAGAATAAAATCATAGTAGTAAGTGATGATCAATTGATTCTATATAAAAAATAATAGGAGCTCAAAATATTTATCATAACTAATAAAATAGCCACATTTGAATTGATAAATATTTTTACATTCATGTAATACATAATTATAAACGTCTAAATGTTATCATTATGTCCTTGCACTATAAAAATTTATACTATGTGTATGTATAAACCAATAAAACATTTTATAAGGATATAATACAATTTTCTGGTTAAATAAACCAACTAATAATGAGTATTTTCAAATATATGCTACACCCATTAATTAAAACATAAAACATATTCATTCTATGAGTAAAAAACACAAATAAATCAATATTCCTTAGACAATAACTACCTATGTAGGAATATATAGAATTCATAAGGTCAATAAATTCACTGATTAAAATGATCATAAACCAAATAGATAAATAATAAGTATTTTATCATTAAAATATATCTTTATAATATCATAAGTATTATTATCTGTATATGAAAATTAATACCATAAAAATAAATTTAATTTTTTTTGAAAAATATATAATTTTCATTTTGATACCATCATTTAACGAATAATAATTTCTAAAATTTTAGCTAAATAAAATACAGTGGTAATAATAATGAAAACATTTAAATGATTCCTTTATTGAAAGAGTGTTCATGATAGTAGCAAATATTTTTTAGGATTAGTTTGTTAGAAAACAATTATATTCACCTTCTATACAAAAATTAAAAAAGTATATTTTTTTGAAAAAGAAAACACATATCAAATTTTATCCATTTTATAAATTTTAAAATATTGGCAGAAAAGTATTTAATTACTTCATTAATAATATTAGATATATAATATTTGATATTTCATTTAAAATATGGATACAGATGAAAAGGTCTCATAGAGGATTGGAAAAATAATTTGGGTTTTCTTAAAAACATGATTTTGGAATAATGATTACATAAAGAGTATAAAATTAAATATTTACATATACTTTCTTTTAATAAAAATAGGATAATAAAATATTTCAGTATTAATATTTTGTGGTCCATTAGTTCCCCTACATAATACATTAAGATAATTAATCCAGAATAATGAAAAGACATTAAAATAACCCATTACCACTCTAGTATGTTTTGGAACATAACCCACATGAATGAAATAAAATCAAATGAAATATTGAATAAAATGAATATAATTGTATTCATGAAATACTATATAAATTTGGATGATAATTATCCTTAAAAAATTGGAGTTTAATAACACATTCGTCTCAACGAAGTTGGGATTGGGAAGAAATATCTTATAGTGGTCACACATTTGATGTTTGAAATAATCAATGAATAAGTACTTTAAATAATGTATAAATCCAAATAAAAATATTTTATTTAAAATATAACATAATAAATATTATTTACACAAATTCTCTAAAACATATCAATGCTATTGAATATGTAATATAACCCAATGAAAAGAAATTTTGTTATGAAACCCCTTACCACATGCTGGAATCATCACATAAATTATTTATCATAATGACTAATAAAATTATTTATATTATTTATATTCTTTAAAATAATGATAATCATAATTATTCCATTTATATTACATTAGGTCATGTTATATTTTATTAATTATTCAATTATGTTTTTATTGGACGCTTTGATGATATTATTTCCCTCTATCCAAAACTACTTCAGTTGATTTACTATAGTAAATGGGTCCTTGTAAGGAGATCAAAAAAAGAATAATAATTATATAATTATCATTTTTTACAAATCATTTATTTTTTTAAACTATCCAAGAAATATAGTTAGGAAAAATGAATTATTTTCAATCATAGAGATGGTAATCTATAAGTATGCATGAGTAGCGTTTCCCTATTTTAGGGATCATGATGGAAAGTAGGTATGTATTTTTTTATAATACCATTAATATCATCATAACATAAATATAATTTTATATCTTTTGATTTTTTGTTATATTTTAGTCATAAGAAGTGACTAAGGAAATAAAATCACATTGTTATATGGAGGTTGTAATCAACAAAAATGTACAAAATACGTTAGCATTTTTTGATAAATGGAAAGGTAATAAATAATAAATTATATTACCTCATTTATAAATGTTTATATATATATATATATATATTTTAAATTATTCCATAAAACTATCAATGAGTTTTTGTGTTGTAAAAAAATTACATGGGTTCTTGTGGCTATAGTATCCCATATATATGAATAATGGAATTGTTTTATATTTGATGGATGTGGATATAGATATTGGGTTTTAAACTAAAATAAAGTTATATCAATATATGTGTGAAATATATTTAATTATATCAAAATGGTTTAATATGATTTGAAGGAGGCAGAAGTAGAAATTACTCAAAATCATCGATAACGAATGAAAAATCTTTTTCGGACAACAACTATCGTTTTACACCAAAATCCTTCATAGGAGGGATTTATAATCAATCCATGATATATAATAATGTTATGGTATATAATGAATGGGTTTCTGCAGGTAAACTCTGAAGATATACACTTTTGATATTTCAATGAAACAATATTGTATGTTTCCATTAATAAGTGGGGTGGGGAAATTTTTTAATTTATTAAAATTATAGTTAATATAAATTAATTTTCATCAAAAAAAATCAAATCATTTAAATACAAATAATTCATGTGTTTAAATAATTTAATATAATAAATATTATACATGTTTATATTAATTTTATACCCTTATGTTTTTTTGACCTCACTAACCCTTTTTGTCAACTAATATATGAACAATAGTTTATATATTAAAGGGGTGGGATATATTAAATAAAAAGAAAAGTTTAAAATAAATTTCCCATGGTATAAATTTTGAACTACATTGAAATATCATAGATGTATATTTGTTTTATAGTAATTTTTTAACATTATTTTGTATAAATTATCAGTAAAGAAATTTTTTGAATTACTATTTTAATATTTCTTTGAAAAAAATTATAATATAAAATATTAAAAAAACACTTTCAGTTATAACCAAAATTATATTATGAATTAAAAAATTCATGTAACACAAGAATTAATTCAAATTATATTACATTAAATATTTCTAAAATCAATAATTTTGTTATTTGAATAAACATTGTGTTCTCAATACATTATAATTTACAGAAACTATATACAAAATAAAAAATTAAAAAATATGAAAATTAAAAATAAATTTTTGTATTTATATTTAATATTTATAACTCTTAATAATTTCTTTTTATACTTTGCAAAAAATATTATAGTTACTAAATATATTATTGTGACATTATTGTTATTATATTTTATATAAATATTATAAATATAAAAATAAAAGAATTATTTCCCAATATGGACCTATATATTAGAGATAGATTGAAACCGATGAACATACACATCAAATACATTAAAAAAGTGTTATGGATAATTTTATTCCTTATATTATTATATTTAACTTTAATTATAAGATTTACTCACACTATGGGGATAATTACTACTATTGTTACTATTCATAATGACTAACAATAAAAATAAACTTTTTACCTATTTTAGACATCTCGATTCTAAATGTGTATTCCCCATTCCTAATAAAATTCATAACTTTTGAAAATTTTAATATAAAACATGACTCACAATGCGTAATGAAAAACATTATTTAGAAAAATGATTTTTTCATGAAAATAATGATTTTACCTTAAGTTTGTTACTATAAATCATCATTATAATAATTAAATTCATATATATCAATATATATTCAATAAATATTATATAAATAATTCCTCAATATGGAAATTTTAATTAATTAAAATGTAAATGCATAATCAAAATAAATTTTTGTTGTACAAATATTTTTTAAGGATAAAAATTGAATTACAACAATATCATGATAAATGATGATTGAAATAATATTAATTATATTATAATAAATAAAATTATTTATATTTCAATTTATGAAAAATTTCAAAATATCATCTAGAATTAAAAAAATTAATTAAAATAAATCAATTTTTTTTAAATTTATTTTCTCAATATTCCCTAAAAATAAATAATTTCAAAATAATGTAATTTTTTTTAAATTTATGTTTATAAGATGGATTAAAAATTTATACCTTTTTTGTAAAATATATAAAATTTTTAGAACCATGATAATTGAAGGAAATGGGTTAGTGGATACACAATATAAAATCAATGTTAGTACACAATATCAACAATGTCTCATTGAATTGAACATATAGATATATACTCTTACATCAAGTCCAGATTTATTCTATTTGTGTAAATGAAATCATGTATATTCATATTCATGTTATTAAAAGTATTCATATGTATGTTTTAAATGTATATTTAATTTTCAATTTCTATTTGTCATTATATGTTTTTTATTTTATAAATAATATTCTCTTATAGAGTTTACATGATGTTGTCCTATTTATTTACCTATAATTCATTCAGTATATTTATTGTTGTTAAATGTGTTGGAAAATATATTTATAATATCAATATTTTCATTACTGTATAAAATTTATTAAAAATATATTAAAAAATTGATAAATTTTATCATTTTTGAAAAAGGACTCAAATCTCGAATTCGTCATTGACAAATTTATTCGATGGTTAATATTACTATAATCATTTTTTATTAATATCAAATATATATTATCATGTAATATCAACAAAAATATTAATATTATAATAAATATAAAATATTTTTATTAAATTTATTCACATGATCATCAATGTGGCATGGGATCGAAAATAAAATCCACTAATCAACAAGGTAGTTATCACCACATTCATGTGACTAAAATATCTATTTCTCAATTAATTAATTGGAAGGATGGTATTTTGAAAATTTTATTTATATAATAATAATTAAAATAGAGGGAAAAATTTTATTCCACAAAACAATCCATTCTTAAATCCATGATATTTTGTAAATAAAAATAGACCACGTCTGATTTTTTAGGAGGTAGTGTGCAGATACACATAATGAATGAGGTTTTTATTAGTGTATGGAAGGGATTATATAATAGTTTGTCTATTTATATTATAAAATTTTAGTGTATTAATAATATTTTTTAATTTATTTTATTTTTTCTTAAATTATATTAGATGAGGATGAATAAGATTAAAATACTCAATAGTAAGAAATATACAAAGTGAAATGTTCTGATTTACCTCCACAATATCATTAAAAATAATGAAATTATGGTAAGTAATTATGAAAAAAGACATTGTAAATTATGATGTAATTATAGCATAACAATGGATGTATTTAAAGATAAATTTTACGGTATATTTGTAGCATAATTTAGTGGAAGTGATCCTCTTTTATAGCTTAATAGAAGGGTAATTTCTGAAGTACCCCTTACATTATAATATTGGTATTTCAGAAATTAATAGTCAAAGGAAAAAAATCTATATCATAATATATTATATAATATTTTTCTCATTCATTACTAATTTACATTATATAATGATTTGTTTTTAAAATTTTTAGGTTTTTTACACTTAGTAAAACTCATTAGATAGTCTATTCTTTTACGATGGTAATTGATGTATTTATCCTTAGTAATTAATATTAATAAAAAAATAAAAAATATGGTTTAATAAAGTATTAATATTAATATTTAAAATAATAATCTAATTGTATCAAATTAAACCTCTATTTTTAAAAATAGTTAATTTCTTAATTTAATGACATGATGTGGAAAAAATAGTTTTCTCAATAATTATGTTTTAAATCATAATGTAAATTTGTAGCTTAAGACATTTGATTTTATTTATTTACATTGAAGTATATTTTTAATAAAAAAAGAATTATCTTTTGGCTATTATAGAAATAAAATACCATATTTTTCCATAAAAATGTATAAATTATTGAAATGACTAAAAATATATTTTTATTTAAATAAATATAAACTGAGGTTCTAACAATTATAATTTGGTTTTTTGAGTTAAAAATAATATTTAGAATAAATAATTATACCTCTAAAATTTATAATTAAATTAATTTACATTCTAAAAATATCTATCGTTTTCAAATATATTTCTATGGTAATTAAATTTACTGTATGGGCAAAAAATATTTTTTTCACTAATTACATTGAAATCAACAATTCAAAATATTTCTACGAAACTCCTCTGAATATAATATTAATATTTTTAATGTATTTAGTTTTTTTACCAAATTCAAATTCTAACATGAATACAATGATCTAATAAAACAAATTTCAAAATTTAAATAAAACTTATTTTTTGGAAAGTGCCTTTTTTTTAAACTACTTTTTTCAAATCAATTTTTAATATATTTCTAATTGATTATAATATTTGAAACAACCTATGATTTTTTAATATATATTCCATTAATGAAATATTATTTTTGATATATTTATCTATATAATGAGCCGAAACATAACATATTCTGACACATTTCAATATATTATAGTTTAAACTCTATACGATAGCTATTATAAAATTGTATAAATAAATTTAGAAATATTATGAAATAAAGATATAATTTAACATTTTTCTTCTTTTAAATTTTAGTATCCAAAAAAACATTGAAAAAATTAAATTTACTTCTTAATATGGATAATTGTTATGTATGGTATGTTTTTTTATAAATAATTACAATAATTGTTGATCTATATAATGGATAACTTCAAAAAAAATTCCTCTGATACTTTATTATATTAATTTTAAGTAAATTTATTGAATTATAGAATATTATTTTGAATAAAATTAATTTATAAATATATCATGAGAGTAAAATCATAAGATTAATTTTTGGATTCTTCACAATTAATTGAATTTTTATGTAAATAATGAATTTTATAGTTTAACCAATTTAAATAATTTAATGAAAATATAAGAAAACAAATATAAAATTATAAAAAACCTAATTATTAAATGATTTATTTAAAAATTAATATTATTTGTTTAGACTATTTGATTTTGAATTTATGAAATCCCATATTAAGAATTTAGGATGTTATGTAATATTTTTCAATTGAAATAGTTTTGGTTCTTTTATATTAATTAAATATATTTTTTATTTGAAAATGTTTTCTATTGATTTATTTTAAATGTCCTTAAATGTTTTTTCATTTATGGTAAAGCAATTTATATCATGAAAATAAAGGGAATTTATTGGTGTACCATATACATAATGTTTATGCATAAAAATAGACAATATTATAAAAATGTGTTACACACATTACGTAATTAAATGTTAAAATTTTTATTTAATATATTATTTTTATCCTGTGAAAATAGAAAAAATATTTGAAATTTTTAGTTCCATATTATGTGAAAATTTAGATTTAATTATTTATCATAAAAATTTATTTACATAGTTAAAAATTAGTTACCATAGTAAAAAATGGTAAAGTGAAAATTCTATGAGTAAGGGATGTTAAAAAATGAATCATATCTTATAATGAATTATTCATGAATTATATATCATATATTGTCCCCGATTAAATATTATCCCATTTTGGACATAGGGGACTTCTTTAAAATTATCTCAATATATATTTAATACATAGAAATAAAAAAATATTTCGTTATCACAATTTATAAAATGCCCTTCCTCCCACCCCTATAAGACTAATCAATGAATTTGGATTCCACCATAAATTACAACCAATAACAATCCTATAAAATCATAAATCATTTAATTGATAATATACATATTGAGAATCAGATTAAAATGGTAGTTTCTAAGAAGTTATTTAAGGAAAAAACAAATAAATTTACATAGTTTTGCATTTTCCAAAAATTATTTTTCAACCCATTTAATTTAATTCAGTTAGAATTTTTTAATTTTTATATAATTAATTAAGTTTTTTTCTACATAATTCTATTATTCTATAAAAATAATTGTAAAAAAAAAATTCCCTCTTTTAATGGAGAAATATGAAACAGTTATTTATGTGATGTGCATACTAAATCCTATACAAATGATAAATTCAATTATTTATCCACCACCATACATTGATGATTATATCAGTGAAATAGTTGAATAAATATGATTATTATTTATTATTATGAAGATAAAGGGATATGTTATAATCCACTTTCCTTTTCCCTTATTCTTTAGAAAATGAGACTATTAATCGTGTGTTTTGTGGACATTAACTAACGTTATGTAGTGTATATTGTTTGTCATATTAATTAAAAATAATTTATTATAAATTATTTAAATGATATTCTAAACATTAGAATTATTTATATAGTATAAATAATAATATCTAAATAAAGATATTTTCTTAAAATAAATTTTTTTAATATTCATAATGATCTACTAATTACACTTTGTTCATGACTAGGTCGGTCTGACACCTATACGAATGATGCTAAAAAACATTATCATGTATGAATATAAGAACATTAATACTTATTATATTTGATATAAATAATAAAATAGATAACTTTTTTGGGCTTAGAAAATAATAATTAAATTCATTTACTATGATAACATAACATGTTTGATTTAAAAACACTGAAACAAAATCATCATTTAGTTCATATTCATGGATCGTAACCAAAAATCACATATAATGAATTTAAAAATATATTCAAAAGTAATAGTAATAAATAATAGTATCATGAATGATATTATAATTACAAAATTTTAGATAATAACGAATAACAATAATGTTATAAAAAATTAGTTCAAAATAATCAAGATGGTACAATGATTATATTTATAATATATAATAATTGATCAATGTATTCAAAAATTATATTTAAAAATTGAAAATAATAATTAATAATTTTTAAAAATATGTTTATGAAATAATTATTAAATGTTTCCATGTTTTTAATAAATGACGTTATAGGGTGTTCAAATAAATCATGATCAAATTTTGGTGTTTTCACCTTTACTATCTTTTATTATTAAATGTTATGATATTCTGTACTTATATTAATTTTACATTATAACTAATTCTACATGAATTTTAATATCATAATTTATTTTTTATATTTGAATCATAACATACATTCATTCATTTCCATTCATTGGATATTTATTCCTACATTTACTATATATAATTGTTTTTATAACACAATTTATGTTCCTCGTTTATAATTTTTCTCCTCCAGTAGCGTCATTAATTTCATATGGTATACACTATTTTGATAATTAGAGATTATTTTTTATTCAATTAATCATTATTTATACATATTCTTCCCTCTCTTTGTGTTCAAATACGTGATGAATAATTTCCATCCCCGGAAATGTTATTTTATCATCCCTGTCGATGAATTTCACTTCCCACAAAACATTCTATTACCATATTTTGAAAATATGCTATATATTAAATCTTTTTAATTTCCTATTTTCCATTAAATAATGTGAAAATCATATTTTTACCTCTTCAAATTATGTTACATTTAAACCTATATATTTAAATACATCATTCATGATTAAAGTATTAATATTTAAAAACACATTTCCATTGTATACGATTATATAATTTTTAAAAATACATTATAATTTATTCTAATTTTTTTGAATTAAACATTCTGTACAGGACATTCAAAAGTGAACAATATTATTTTATTCTATTACACTAAAAAATCATCTTTTAAAACTATTTAATAATGTGATTCCAATTTCAATTACATATTCATAATTTTTTATCTTATTGGGACTTATTTTTCATGATTTTACCACTATTTATATTTTTTAATTATGTGTGGATTAGACTAATTGTATCAAAAAATCCTATAATTTATCCATTATATTCTATTATTATTTCATTTATTCAATTTCATAGTCTTTTTACACTTTGAAATCATGATCCTTTTATGTTTTATTATTTTAACTAGAGATATGTTCATTTAAATCCATCCACACTGTTTCTATTGATTATTTTTTGCTCTATTATAAATCTAAGGACCATTTCACACATGGGAAAATATTTATTTGATAAAATTATGTATATTTTTCTTCAAGGTGGAACATTTATACATATATATTATATAATGTGATGAGTGGGGACGATATTATATATGCCTCTAATGAATTTTCTAATATTTTCATCATAGGATATATAATATATGGTTCACATGTGGTTAGACAATGTGAACTATGTTATGTTATGGGTCGGTCCATAGTTATATAGACATATAATGAATTGATTATATCATTATATCTCATGAAATCTAATGTATGGGATTAGGAAGTGAACCTAATACCTTATAAGAAATTATAAATTATGTATTGATGGCCTTGGGGGTGAACGCAGACATATGATAATGATGTCCCACATTATGATGTGGGAATAATAGTATTATGCATATATGATTCAATATATGTTTATATATGATAATTCCTCGTGATATGATTCTTATAAAATGTTCCATGGCCTTTTGGGAATTAATTGTTCTTATTTTGTTAAATTTGATTTTTTTACATTCTCATACCCATATGTTTCAATTATTATAAGTTATGTTTTTTAATGTTATAGAATATGCATAAATAATATAATATATATTTTTATTTATAAAGAAAATTTTCTGTAGATTAAATATTTTATGTATGATATATTATTTGATATAGTGTAACTATAATTATAATATAATATTTGTATTCATAAATAATATTTTCAAAGGATTTTATTTTTCATATATGATATATTATTTAGTAATAATTTTTGAGGGAATATTTGACAGGAATAAATTATGATTTCCAGGAAAACATCATTTCTCTTAAATTTTATATTATATCTAAAAGTAACTATATTAAATTATAGAATGAAAAAACTGAAAAAGTAATTTATTGACATATCATGAATATACTAATATATGATTATTATTTTCAATTTTGTAAATAATATAACATTAGACGGAGTAGTGACTAATATATTTCTTATTAAAATATTAAATTCTATGACTTTATAAGACATACATAAAAGTGTATTAATGTCTGGACACATCCCCCAGGGCCCATGCGGTGACTACCCCAAGCCCACATTCAATAGTCCAGGGGCTAGTGACTAGCACCAAAGGAGTAAATCCCTAAAACAGGGAAGGAATTGCCTTTATATCTTGAAAATTTACAAAACAGAGTATGAGCGGGAAAAAACAATAAATAAACTTGTATACAAAAGGAGTGTTTAAAAGTACAGGGGTTTCGAAAATTACAGCCCAACTGTAGAGTACAAGGAAACTAAAAGTACAAGTACTGGAAAAAGGAAAAAAGGCTATTTGGCCATCCACTAAGAAATCCTACTTGAAGGGTAGGTACAGATTGCCTCCACAACACTCTCTGTCTGTCTGTCTCCTCTGTGTACCGTCAAGCCATGTAGTCCACCTCCGGGTACCGTCCAGTCCTGGTACACTTAGCCTCGGTCAGCGTTGTTCATCATCTACTTCCAAAACAATAAGGTATGGGCATAGCCCGTGCAAGGTTGACTATAACGATACATAGTAGGGACCCTGAGACCCTCTGGTCTCTCAAATTCCACCATGGTTAAACCATATAGTAGGAATTCAACTGATAATCCCACTTAGGTATATGTCCATACATATACCT
Source organism: Viscum album (assembly GCA_963277665.1). Classification (NCBI taxonomy): domain Eukaryota; kingdom Viridiplantae; phylum Streptophyta; class Magnoliopsida; order Santalales; family Viscaceae; genus Viscum; species Viscum album. Next base: position 2,096,675,861 of record OY728152.1, read on the forward strand.
AAGTTATCAAGTAATCCATATCAATCATGATGATAACACAAAAGTTATTGACTTATCTCACACAGGTATAAAACTCATGTAGAGTGTTAGAGATGCTTAGATGTAGCCACTAAATCATCTATTCTGTGAAACCCACATATGATCAAGGGACAAAAATAATAACCGTCAAACCCACACAGGATCTGAAAATAGTCGTCCATGTTTTCGAACCCACATAGGATCTAGGAATAGTTGTTGGATCTGTCGAACCCACACAAGATCCAGGAACAGTCACCAGTGCTGTTGAACCCACACATGATCTAGGAATAGTGGTAGGAGTTGTCGAACCCACACAGGATCCAAGAACATTCCTTCGTGCTATCGAACCTACACAGGATCTAGGAACACTAGTCGGAGCTGTCAAACCCACCTAGGTTCCAGGAACTATCATCAGTGATGTGGAACCCACACAGGATCCAGGAACAGTAGTCTATGTTGTCGAACCCACGCAGGATCCAGGAACAGTTGTCAGAGCGTAGCCTGCCACAGGGTTCCGGACAAAACATGCTTGATTCCCGAAGGGTCCACTCCTCAAGCCAAGTTTCTATACATAAAATTCCACGAAGTCCCATGTTTATGTATCCAAATGATCTTCCTTTCCAATAGGAACCCAACACGACAGACGGTCCGTCAATCAGAAGCCCATTTTGACAGTTATTGGCATTTACGTTCTGAGGTCCCTCTTGGATTTTACGTTCGATGCAACCTGACCACATACAAAATGTTTCCAAACATCTATTGGGGTATAAAAAAATAATCCTCTTCCTCTACAAGTTCCATATCCGTAGAAGGTTCATCAATCGGATTCCCATAGCTCAAGTTACGGGAAATAGTGTGGAAACAGGTCAAACGGGTCTGGGTCCGATCTGATCCGATCGGCGAGTGCGACCCCGTCCATGGGGGTGGATCGGCCGCTGAGGGTGGCCCAACCACCATGGGAGGCCTGCCAGAGGGTGTGGCCTGGTCGCACTAGGTCTGGCCCGTGCGAGACTCGGGGCTAGTGGCTGGTGGGGTCTGTCCAAGCCGTGTCTAAGGGGAGTCCGCGCACCCTGGATCACAAACGTCTTAGCCGTTGTGGTGAGTTCCAAAACCGGCACCACGTGGAACCAGTCTGCATCATGTGGGACCCATGTAGTGGGGACGCACTGCTCCTAGCTGGCCGAGCAGGCAGCCACCTCCCGCCTGGTGCGGTTGTGTTTCATCTCCTCTGGCGGCCCGGTGTGTAAAGACCCATAATTTCTGTGGAAGTTTTTTATCATAAATACATGGAAATTTATGAGTTCTCAAAAATTGATGGTGCTTGATTCTGAGGAACGGTGTGCCCGGAATCAATTTATGTTGTTTTTTTTTGGTTACGTTCAGTAAATGTAAGAGCGGTATTTTATAACATTTGAACCGGTGCTCATAATTGAAATCCAAGGGCACTTTTGAACTCGTAGAGCCGATATTCGCTTAAGAAGACTTTCACCTCGACGATAGTTGGCCAAGAATAAAAGTTAGATATTGGGTTTTGTGGAAAAATAATAAAATAAAGTGAGTTAAACATTATTTTATTTTAGCCACTATTTGGTGTGTGGTGGTTAAAACCTTCTCATGGAGGTTGGATGTGGGACCACCGCACCTTAACCACCAATGAGAGGTTATGCTGGTGGGGCCCACCCGATCTCAAACTCTCATTAGAGGAATAATGTGGTGGGGACCACCGGGGATTTTAACCCCTCAAAACTCCCCATTAATGTGGATGAACCCTCAATCTCTAATTAATATAGGGGGTCCTCTTCAACTACCCTTTATTAATTTTGTTCCAACCGTTCACATTAATTAGGTGGAGCATATCTAATTAATTGAATTCTTCTTTTTGAATTTCTATACCAATGAATTATTAGGCAACTCAATCTAATATTATTTCACTTTGCATTTGGGTGGAGTTTGGGAAAGAGGATATCTTGGGAGGATTATAATTCTCTCAACGAAGAACGAAGAACGCATTCTTCCAATGAAGAAGAACAGCGACAATCCTTCTTTGACTACTTCCCCAGACACCATCTGACGTGGAGCGTCTTCCACATCCGACACAACTGTGGTTTGGAAGCTTGCAGCAGACATGAAAAATGGTGATTCTCTATATCTACTTTCTGCGACTCTGTCAATGAATGATGAAAGAGCAACAAAGGAAGGGGTTTAATTTTATCTAAGTATGATCTTTCCCATGTTCTTCCATTCTCTCAAAATGAAAAACAATGGTTGTTTTGCTTCATACGTGTGAGCCTATTGATACCACCCTAACCGTGGAGGGTGAGGGCCAAACAAACATGGCATGAACCCTCCGCCAATCTTGTTTATGTTAATCATTCACATGGTGATGAAGCAACGAGAGGACGAAGGTGGCAGAAGAAAAAGGTCGCGCTACCTGCTACCTCTGTGAACAGTGTAGCCCTCACGGTGACCCGCCCACCACCGGCTGAACCGGTTGTCTGGTACATGCCACCGGCCAAAGTGGCCTCCCGGCCGCACGCCGCCTAGCTGCCCACCAACCCGCCCGCCCAGGCCACCGCCTGGCCTGCCCAGGCCGCTCCCCGGTTCTCGGTAGAACCACCCGAGCCACGATGGCCTATCGAGTCGGCCCGTGGCCTCCCTCGTGGTGCCATTGGCTAAATTGGCTCGGCATCTCTGGCTGTGATGCCCGAAACGCGCCTCTCGCGGTGCTGGACGAACCAAACAAGCCACATCCTTTGGACCGAGTCGCGCCCCTCGCGGCGACCTCCGGGCAGAAATCCCCTCGTAGTCTGTTGGGCTGGGCCCATCAGACTGGGCCGAACATAACAGTCTAGCCCACCCAACGGGCTGATCCAGGCCCAACTAGTCTGACCTGGTCGACCCAGACCGAGTTGGCCAATACTAGGCTGGGACGGGTCGGTCTGGCCGGGTGGGACTGGGCTCGGGCCCACTACCGACCGTTTACTTTCTTTGGACATATCTTTTTCAATGGAAGTACATTTGATGATCCGTCAGCGGTGATGGATTTCATGTAGCGTAGCCATCCCTTGGAGTATACCCCACCAGAGTTCGGGGTATAGTTGAGATACGGTCATGTTGGATTATACTCGAATCCAACCAGGTCCCTGGGACTAAAAGGGTAATAACTCATAGACAGGGTGTCCGATTGCTGTGTCGTGTATTTTGTAGAGATCCCTATGACGAGACAGACCTCTCAGACACTTTTTTATGTGATCTAGTGGCAGTTGACGTATCAACACTTGGCTTGATGATCAGACTCTCCCAGAATCAATCATGCTATATTTAGAACCTTCTTGTTGGTTGTGCACTGACGACTGTTCCTGGAACCGTGTGGGTTCAACAACACTAACGACTATTCCTAGATCCCATACGGATTCGAAAACTTTGACTACTATTTATGGATCCTGTGTGGGTTCAACAATTCTGAATTCTATTCCTGGATCATATGTGTGTTCGTCAGAATAACTATTCTTGGATCCTTTATGGGTTCGACAATTCTGACTTCTATTCTGGGATCCTATATGGGTTAGACAGAATAACGGGTCCTAGATCCTGTGTGGGTCCCAAAACTCCAATTACTATTCATGGATCCAGTGTGGGTCAGACGATTCTAACTGTTGGTCCTGGATCCTATGTGCGTTCTACATCTTTATATGATTCAGTTGCTATATCTGATCATCTCTATCTCATTACTTAAGTTGTATACCTGTGTAAGTTGAGTTGGTAACATTTCTGTTTACCTCATGTTTGAGATGGATTACATTGAACTTAGGTATATGTATTGGCATATACAAAAGTGGTGTTATCTATTGAATACACACTATATGATTTATCTTTGTTGGATTTTGTGAGACCTTGAGGGTCTCAGGGTCCCTGCTGAGTATCGTTATACTCACCCCTACATGGGCTATGTCTGCCCCTCATTGTGTTGGTTGCAGACGACAGACATCGCTGATTGAGTATTAGAGTAGTTGGACTAGACGGTATCCAGAGTGGACATTATGATGAGTCAGTACACATAGGAGATTAACAGAAGTGGAGTGTTGAGAAGGGTATCTGTACCTACCCTTCATGTTGGAATCCCTGAAGGATTACCCAGTAACTTCTTTACTATTCATCAGTTGTACATGTTTTTCAGTTGTACTTGTACTTTCCTATTGGGCTTGTATTTATGACCCATTTTACTTTTTATCACTCATGTTTATATAGTTTTTATTACTATTTTACTTCAATCTCGTACTCCATTGTGTGTGTTTACTATTTATAAAGGAAATTCCTTCTTAGTTTATGGATTTACACCTTTGGTTCTAGTCACTTGCCTCTAGACTATGGAATGTGTGCTTTGGGTAGTCATGGCATGGGACCGAAGGGACGGGTCATGAAATATTTGTATCAGAGGGGTCGGTTCTACCACATAACATAATTCTCTGATATTTATTTTTTGTTAAGAAATAATGTTAACGGTACTGAGTGTGGTTTTTAGTTCAGGGAGTCTAGTGTTGGTGTGACGACCAACATATCCATACACCCGGACCCTGACTATTGAATTCTGACTCAGTGCATGGAAACACTTATTGAATGTGTGTTTTCAAAAGTATTTCTGTAAGTCAAATCAACCAGGTCCACTCACCAGGAATAATCTTTTGACTGTGGTGCACCTGTTTCATTACATAATGACTCCACGTAGAAAACCAGCCAGGGTTTTGAGAGTTGTACGAGATGGATACCCACAAAGCGATGAGGCCATAGTCCAGGACCCTTTACCAGTGGTACCAATCACCGTTGGGCCACTAATGCCACCATCCCCAGCAGCAGATGATGCACACTGCTTGAGAGCATTGAACGAGTTCCAGCGCCAGAGGCCAGCCAGCTTTAGGGGAGATACGGACCCACAGGCAGTTGAGGATTGGCTGGAAGCCGTGGTGAGAGTCTTAAGACTGGTAAGGACACTATCAGACCATATAGTGATCGTTTCTACAATTCTTCTTTATGAAACAGCATGCATATGGTGAATCCTGATTCTCCAAGTGCATTACAAAGTGACACTACTCGAGCCAAAATTCGAGAGCTTGTTTCGGGCAGAGGATGTCCTAGCCACCCGACATGCGGTGCAAATTAAGAAGCTACTTTATCTACAATAGGGTACTATGATAGTAGCTCAATACTCTGTGAGGTTCACCGAACTCTCAAGATACTCCACAGATATGGTGTGGGACCCATTCATCAGGGCTCATACCTTCGAGCAGGGTCTCAGGAGAGAGATAAGGTCTTTGATGATCTCCCTCAGCTTCCCAACACAAGAGGGGTGTTGGAAAAATCCCTCTTATTTGAGATTTTCCTTGCTGAGTAGTCACCAGCAGCGAGACCCACCACCGGGCATCACATAGGGGATTCTTCTATAGCTTGTAGGAGACAGATTTCCTAGAGGTCCAAGAGTACCAGAATATCTTGTGCATGACCTCAAGACACGGGTTCGGTTGTGCGAGGCACATAAGATAGAGCCATTCATGTGAGTAACATGGAGAGTTTCACATGTGGCAGGCAGGGTCACATGGCTCATGACTGTCTGACCCGCCCTTCTGATGATCGGAAGATAGTCAAAGCACTGCCCAAGCAAAGACAATGATTTGATCAAGGAAGTTCATAGGGCGAAGGTGGACATGACATAGGAGCTATCCAAGAAGCTGTCAGTGGACAATGTTTTGAGTTGTTACCGCCACCACCACCAGAAGGTGCACCCTCACCACATGGACCAGGTGGATAGGAAAGATCTCAATACCAGGAAACTGAGTCCTACGATCATGGTGCACCAGAGATGATTCGAGGAACGATATGTGTCTACTCCACCTTGGATACATTTCTTATAGAAACTAGTTCCAGCCACTCCTTCATTACCACCGACCTCATTCGGTGCTCAAAGATTCCGACGGAGCTGTTAGCTCGATCCTTATAGCTGGAGACTCCTACATAAGTAGACTCAGTGATTAGGCAGTTGTGCCAGCAGTTTGAACTTACTCTAGGAGGTGAGATCGTCAGCTGGAATCTCTTAACAGAGGCATCAGGGCCTTACAACGTCATCTTGGGTATGGAATAGTTATCTAGATTTCATGCTCATATCGACCGTATTATGATCAAAGTGTGGTGTTTCCACATAGATGGGACTAGGTTCACCATCACTGGTGAGACATGAGCCTTTGCAGCGCAGTATGGACTTGCTCGGAAGAGGGTGCAGCCGATCACACATCATTTGGCATGACTTAACCTCGGAGCAGTTGATATGGAGAGTCTGAGATATCCTGTAGTGGTGGATCAATACACAGATGTCTTCCCTAATGATGTTCCAGATCTACCTCCTTGCAGAGATGTAGACTACTACATTTAATTGTACCCTGGGATGGCAATGATATCTACACCAGCATATCATATGGCTCCCGCTGAGCTTCATGAGCTTCGGGTACATCTATAGGACATGTAGGGGAATGGATTCATCCAGAATAGTGTTTCTCCCTGGGATGCCATGATTCAGATCTCCAAAAAAGCAGATGAGAGCATGAGTATTTGTGTTGACTACTATCGCCAAAACCTGGTGAACATGAAGAAAAAGTACCCACTCCCAAGGATTTATGACCTCTTTGATCAGCTGAAGGGAGCACAGTGGTTCTCGAAGGCAGACCATAGATCAGGATATCACCAGCTCAGATTTCGAGATGATGATGTGCAGAAGAAATCCTTCAGATGTCGGTACGACCACTACGACTTCTATGTTTTGCATTTCAGCCTAACCAATGGTCTAATAGTGTTCATGGGAATAATGAACAAAATATTCTAGACATAACATTATTTCTCTGTCATAGTCTTCATCAACGACATTCTGATCTACTAAACTACTAAGGATGAGCATGCCTACCATTTATGGGTAGTACTGGACACACTCCGAGAGCAGCAGCTTTATGGTAAGCTCTCAATGTTCTAGTTTTGGATCTAAGAGGTTAACTGCTTGGGACACGTCATGTTGGAGGCTATAGATGCAATGGATCCAATAATGATTGAGGTGGTACTTGCTTGGGATCCACCTATGAGTGTGAAGGAGGTACACCATTTTCTGGCTTTGGCGGGATATTATTGGAGGTTTATACCAGACATCTCTAGAGTTGGATCACCATTATCTACCTTGACCAAGAAAGGGCAATCCTTTGTGTAGTCCGAGAGATGCCAGCAAAACATTCAAGAGATGAGGCAGAGGCTGACTTGGGATCCCATCTTGAGGCTTCTAGAGGATGGCGTATGTTACATAGTATACTATGATGTGTCAGGGAATGGACTCGAGTGTGTCCTGATGTAGGAGAGAGTCGTGATATCTTATGGTTCTCGACATCTGATACAGCATGAGAAGAACTATTCTACACATGAATAGGAGTTAGTCATAGGGGTCGTTACATTGAAGATGTGGCAGCACTATCTGATCGGCGAGCGTTTCATAGTATACTCTAATCATAAGAGTCTCAGGTATATCTTATCTCAAAATGACCTAAACCATAGATAGTGGCGATGTGTTGAGTTCCTCCAGGACTATGACTTAGATATATTCTATAATCTTTGGAAAGGGAATGTTGTAGCAGATGCGCTCAGTAAGAGATCTGGTATATAGCTACTAGGCGAGGTGACATAGAAACTAGATGCTATATATATGTCCTTTGTCGATAAATATGGAGCATTCTTTCTATAGAATCTTATAGTAAATCCCCCACTTCTCCAGTGAGTCCAAGAGGCACAGTGTGGACACACTAACTGCGAGACATGACATGCTCAAATATCCATAGGGCAGGCAACTGATGAATTTTCCGATGGTGCGGAGAACGTAATCCTCTTCAGAAGGCGTACTATGGTTCCATTGACACTTCATGAGGATTTGTTGAAGGATTTTCACACATCTCCTCTATTGGTATATCCAAAATTGGTGAAGATGTATCATGACTTTCGACGACAGCACTGGTGGCCAGGTATGAATAAGGCAGTAGTAGAGTTTGTCTCCTGATGCCTCACTTGTCAGCAAGTGAAGGAAGAGAACCAGGTACCAGTTTTCTTGGTTCATCCTTAGAGTTTACATAGTGGAAGTGGGCTAGGATATCCATGGACATCGTGATGGTAGTTCCATGTACATCCATTAGTCATGACACGATTTGGGTGATCGTCAACCGACTCACCAAGTTGGCCCACTTCCTACCGATCATAGAGTAGGGTTCAGTAGGGAGCTTGGGATGCCTCTATGTGAATGATATTGTGCGGATACATGGATTACCGTCTTCTATCATCTCCGATCATGATGCAGGGTTTAAAACCCTGTTATATAAGGGGTTGGAGGAGGCTTTCAGGAATTAGCTTTGTCTGAGCACCGCCTTCCATCCTCATACGGATGGCAAGACTAAGAGGACCATTAAGAACCTAGAGGAAATTCTATGTGGTTGTGCCCTCGACTTTAGTTGCATTTGGAGGATCACTCTCCTTTGGTGCAGTTTTAATACAACAATAGCTATCACTCCACCATCGGGATAGAACCATTTGAGTCCTTCTATGGTCAACCTTGCAGATCCCCACTGTGCAGGAAAGACCCAGTGGAATTAGCACTAGTGGGACTAGAGATGGTACATCCTACCACATAGAAGGTTCAGATCATCTAGAAGTGGATAAAGACTGCATAGAGAAAGAAAATGTCATATGATGACTAGATATGGAGCAGTTTTAGTGTTATAGGATGGAGACCACGTATTTCTACGGGTCACATCCCGATGAGGTTTACTGAGATTTGGCTGAGGCAGAAAGTTATCTCTGTAATTCATTAGACCTATCTAGGTCCTCCATAGAGTAGGTAAGGTGGCTTACTGCCCATCTCTTCCTCCTCAATTGCACCATGTGCACGACGTCTTCCTCGTATCCTAGCTGAGGAGACACGTGCACGACCCTTATCTTATCATCGACCATGGGGAGTTGGACTTCCACGATGGGGTGACTATTACAGAGGTTCTAGTGGATATTGAGGATCGAATCGAGTAGGTCCTACATGGATGTTCGATTCCTTTGGTGTGAATTTGTTTTCATCACGGGAACCTCCATGAAATCACATGGGAGGGGAAGGCTAAGCCGCGTGCTCAGTACCACCATTTGATCTCTTAGTTTGAGTTGTAGCTTACAGGGACGTAATGCCCTGAGGTGGGGATAATGCAAAGACCCATAATATCAATTGAATTTTTTTTCATAAATACATGGTAATTTTACAAGTCTGTGGAAGTTGACGGCGCTTGATTCTGAGGCTCAGTGTGCCCAAAATCAATTTATAGTGTTTTGTTCAGGTATGTTCAGTAAACATACGAGTGGGTATTTATAACCTTTCAACTTGGTGCATTGAATTGAAATCAATGGTCACCGTTGCACTTGCAACGCTGATATCCACTTAAGAGGAATTTCACCTCGACGACAGTTGGACGAGAATAAAAGTTATATTTTGTGTTTTCCTGGAAAAATAATAAAATAATGTGAGATACACTTTATTTTATTTGAGATGTCATTTGGTGTGTGGTGGTTAAAACCTTATCATAGAGGTTGTAGGTGGGACCACTGCACCTTAACCTCCCATGAGAGGTTATGGTGGTGGGGCCCACCCGAACTCAACCTCCCATGAAAGGATTAATGTGGTGGGGACCACCTGGGCTTTTAACCCCTTGAAACTTCCCATTAAAGTGGAGAAACCCCAAGGTACAATTAATATATGGGAGCCTCTTCAACTCCGCATTATTTATTTTGTGACGACCCTTTACCTTAATTAGGTGGAGCCTATGTAATTAATTTCATTCTTATTTTTGAATTTCTATGCCAACGAAATATTAGACAACTCAATCTAATATTATTTCACTTGGCATTTGGGTGGAGGTTGGGAAAGAGGAGAGCTTGGGAGGATTAGAAATATTCCAATGAAGAACGAAGAATGCATTCATCCATCGATGAACACCGGTGAAAGCCCTTATTTAACTTATTCCCCAGACACATACTGACATGGAGAGTCCTCCACATCCGACGCAACTCAGTTTTTTGAATCTTTCGGCAGACGTGACGAACGAAGATTCTCCTCATCTACTTTCCACGACTCCGTAAATGAATGAAGAATGAGGAACAAAGGTAGGGGATCAATTTTAACTAAGTATGATCATTCCCATGACCTTCATTTCACTCAAAACGAAGAACTATTGTTTTTGAGATTCATACTTGTGAGCCTCTTGATACCACCCTATCCTCGGAGGGTGCGAGCCAAACCAACATGGACCGACCCCTCAACCAATCTTGTTTTAGGTAACTGATGGCATGGAGACAATGAAACGAGGCAAAAAAGGTGGTGGAAGACAAATACCGCACATCCTACAGCCTCTATGAACCAAGCCTCCCCTATGGTGCCTCGCCATGACGCCCGGCTGCCCGCCGACCCACTGGCCTAGGCCACCGCCCCTCCTGCCCATGCACCCCGCCGGCCTATCCTGGCAGCTCCACAGTTCATGGCCAAATCGGCTGAGCTGCGTTGGCCTGTGGCCAACCTCACATTGCCATTGGCCTAACCGGATTGGCCTCCCGGGCCGAGCCTCCCAACCCCTGCCTCTCATGGATCTGGGCGAACTGAACCAGTCGCGCCCCTCGTGGCTACCTCTGGGCAGAACCACCCTCGTAGTCTGCTGGGTCGGGCCCCACAGACTAGGACAAACCTAGCAGGTTGGCCCGCCCAATGGGTCGAGCCATACCTAACTAGTCTGACTAGGTCGACCCAGACCGGGTCGTCCCAGACAGGGTTGGGCTGGGTCGGTCATACTGGGTCGGACTGGGCCTGGGCCCACTACCTACCCTTTACACTCTGTGGCCATATCATTGGCACCAGATTTCCATTTGACAATATGTTAGTGGTGCTGTAAATCTTGGAGCGTAGCCATCCATTTGAGTATAAACCACTGTAGTTTGGGGTTTAGTTGAGATACGGTCAGGTTGGATCGTACACGAATCCAACTGGGCCCCCGGGACAAAAAAGATAATAACTCACAGACCGGGGGTCTGATTGATGCGTCGTATGTTGCGTTGAGACCCATATGAGGAGGAGGACCTCTGAGATAGTTTTTCATGGTACTTAGTGAAAATTTACATATTGACACTAGGATTGAGGGGTTGACTCTCCCAGAATCAAGCATGCTATGTGCGGAACCCTCTTGCTGGCTGTGCATTGATGACTGTTCCTGGATCATATGTGGGTTTGACAGCACTAACTACTGTTCATGGGTCCTATGTGTTTTTGACAACTTTGACGACTGATCCTAGACCCCATACAGGTTCAACAACTTTGACTACTGTTCATGGATCCTCTGTGGGTACAACAGTTCGGAATTTTTTTTCTGGATCCATTGTGGGTTCGACAAAATAACTATTCTTAGATCTTGTGTGGGTTCCACAGTTCTAACTTTTGTTTCTGTATCCTATGTGGGTTCAATAGAATAGATGATCCTAGATCCTACGTGGGTCCAACAACTCTAATTACTGTTCCTGGTTCTTGTGTTGGTCTGACTGTTCTAACTGTTGGTCCTAGATCCCGTGTGTATCTGATATCTTAGTTGATTCAGTGGTTATATCCAATCATCTATTTCTCTCTACATAAGTTTTATACATGTGTGAGCTGAGTCAGTAAATTTTTTGTTTACCTCATGATTGAGATGGATTACTTGATTACATAGGTATATGTATGGGCATATACATTTTTGGGGTTATCCATTGATTTTATACTATGTGATTTATCCTTTTTGGATTTTGTGAGACCATGAGGGTATCAGGGTCCCTACTGAGTAATGTTATATTCACCCATGCACGGGCTATGCCCACACCTCATTGTGTCGGATGCAGACGATGGTCTGCGCTGACTGAGGATCAGAGTAGCAGGACTGGATGGTACTCAGAGTTGGACAGTACGACAAGTCAATACACAGATGAGACAGACAGACATGGCGTGCTAAGGAGGTTATCTATACCTACCCTTCATGTAGGAATCCCCAAAAGACGACCCAATAGCTACTTTACTTTTATTCAATTGTACTTGTTTTTTAGTTGTACTTGAACTTTCCTATTGGGCATGTATTCCTGGCCACTTTTACTTTTCATCACTCCTTTGTATACAGTTTTTATTAGTGCTTTACTTCCAGCTCGTACACTTTTGTGTGTGTTTACTCTTTATAAAGGAATTTACATTCCATTTTAGGGATTTACGGCTTTGGTGATAGTTGTCATCCCCTGGCCTATGGAAGCCGGGCATTGGGTAGTCGCGACATGGGCCCCGGGGGACGGGTTGTGACATGGTGGGTAAAGCCACCAGTCTTTTCGTGGATGACCATGCACTGGCTACCGCTTCACCGCCGAGACCAGGGGCAGCGGCCCCATTTTTGTTCCACCACGTGGCGTTATTGCGATGCACCTTCCCCGGAAACCCAGCAGCTCGAGCCGCTAGTCTTATTCCTGGCCAGGCTTGTGCTGGCTGCCACTGCACCGCTGGGTCCCGTCAGTAGTGGTATTCACCTCTAGAGGCGCGGTTGCGCCGCTGCTGTCCACACAGTGACATTTTTCATTTCCATCTGCTGGAAAACTTTTTGTGGGTCACCAAATGAGTTCTGGTCACCTGATTCTCATTTAGGAAGTAGCTGTGCACTCCTCAGGATGTCGAATTTGATCTACAACCATTGTTGATGAGTATCTCTCATTCCAGAATCTTGTCACTTTTAGAGTGAATTTCCACAAATAAGGGGGAGGGGTCGGGCCATATTTTCTCATCACGCACCCTCCGCATTAGGGTGATACCATGTGTCTTAGAATAATAATCCTCGGTAGAAAATAAAGAATTTCCAATTATTAACATATATGGAACCCCTACCTCTGATCGTTGATCTTTGGCATTTGTGTGAGAAAGAGGACGTCAATTCATTCAGTATTAACATGTCCTATGTTGAAGAAGGTTCCACGGAAGGATGTTGAAGATTATCCTCAATGTTCTTTGTTCTTCGTTGGAAAGAGCTTCTCTCCCCTAGCTCTCTCCTCTCCAATGTTCCATCAAGTTGAAAAATTCCATGCCAAAAATAATATATTATGATATCCTATTAAATTTTTCGCATAATATTCAAATAGATTAATTAATTAATTGAATGTTTTATCTAAATTAATTAACGCGAAGGATAAGTCACATTATGTGTTAGGGGGGTTGAAGAGGCTCCCATACACATAATGGAAGTATGAGGGATTCTCCATTAATGGGGATTTTTAATGGGGTTTAAATCCTGAGGGGTCCCCACCACATTAAACATGAAGAGGAGATTAGGTTCTGGTGGGCCCCACCCCCATAACCTCTCATGGGAGGATAAGGTTTGGTGGTTCCCACCTCTAAATTCCACATGGACGCTTCATCCAACCAAAAATACAAATAAACCTACAAAATTATTTTTATTTAATTTAGTCATTAAAACCCAAAAAATAACTTTTTTTCTTGACCAACTGGTGTCAAGGTGAAAGTCTTCTTAAGCGAATAATGGTGCTACAAGTTCGATGATGCCATCATATTTCAATTCCAAGCAACGAGTCAAATGTTATAAAAACCATATTGTACGTTTACTGAACGTACCCAAACAAAACTTCAGAATTTGATTTTGGGCACACTAGGGCTCGGAATCACGGGCCGTAAGTTTTCACAGACTCATAAAATTCCCATGTATTAAGTAAAAAAATATATGGAATTTCTAGGACTTGGCAATTAAAACATATAATTGGTCAAAAAAAATTTGGAATTAAAAAAATAAAATATTTATTAATTTCATATTCAATTTAGAAAATCTATATCTAAATTTTTTTAATTTTAAATGACATTTTCCATTAAAACATAATTAAGATCATTTCATTTAATTGAATAAAAATATTTTATGTTTTTTACATGGAAATATCATAAATTATTAAATATATTTATATATATATATTTATATCGTGATAATAAATTAAATTTCTAATTATATCCTTACATAAATTTCTATATAAAAATATACTGTTTTCATAAAATGGATTTTTTATGCATTAGTAGCGGTAATGTTAAAATTTGTTTTCCAAATAATAAAAATTTAATATAATGAAAATTGTTTCAAATATTGAATTACAGATTTCATATTATTTTTTGATATTTTTTTAGTAATAAAAATTATTTATTTATGTAAATACTAATTACAATGACAAAAACCAAAAATGGTTTTAGTGAGAATTCTTTATGTACGAAACATTAAAACATGTTTAAAAAAGTTATGGAAATATATAGATAGTGGATTCATGAAAAAATTCCATCCAACACATATTTGTTTCCCATTTCTAGATCTAGTTGATTGACATAACATCTGCTACTTTTATATTAAAATGTTATATTAATAAAATACTATTCACATAAATTATAAATGGATCCTCTCACCACATATTCACTTCCAATCAATGAATTCATTTTTAAACATAAATACTTAATATTAACCCTATTATATAATAAAGATCATTTTCCTTTGGCCTTTAGTCTCAAAATATTTTATTATGACTGATATTCTTGTGGAATCTTTGATTGAAAAAAAATTAACATGATTTCTCATTTTTACTCTCATATTTTAACATTAATCATAGATGATAAATAAAAAATAAAAAATTATTTTATGTTATAATTATCATTCCCTATATGGTTATTTTTATTATTATATGTGAATAGTTGTTAGAACTTTATCCCTTATATATTAATAAACTATAATTCAATCATTATGTGGAAAAGGATTCCACAATTTGACGATTGTTTTATCTTCCACCTATCATGAATAGTTATAATTGTGACATTGGGGAATTTAGTAAAAATATATATTTTAATTATTATGATGCTGATATAAGTTATAATTCACATTTTCCACACCATTCATTGGGAAATGAAATTTTTAATCATGTGTTTGGTGGAAGACCACCACCATAATGTAATGTATCTATATTTTCATTGATTTTATTTATTATTGATCAGAACATATTCATATATGATGGAACAAAAAAATTATTTGATAAATATTTTTAAAATTATATATATATATATATATATATATATGATATTATGAAAATTGAAACCACATTCACATCTTAATAATCTATTAATTATTGTATTTTCATGTGTGAGTTGGGTTTACCACTTACTTCACAATGCTATAAAATAAAATCATATTTGACTATTATAATATAATTACTAATAAATTATAATATAAATTAGTGAATAATTATTTTATTCTTCATGTTATTTTTATTCTAAAATTAACCACATTCACTAAAACCTCATCGATCATTTGGTGATGAAAATATTTCACTTTACCTCAATTAAAAATTATGTTAGAGTACCTATTAATAAAATGTGGCTTTCCAAAAATATATTTATTTAAATATCAAATGGTTATTCCTTATATGATAAAACTTTTGATCATCTAGGTAACATTTATAATGATTATATATTTAAAATTTTCACTAACCCATTATTCAATATTCTCCAAAATTCAATGTTTTCAATGTTTTCACGTCATAATTTTGTAATTTTATTTTATAATTGAACCATAATATTTTCATTAATTACTTTATTAAAAACATTTTCTAAAATAATTTTTCAATTTCACTATAATTTTCAATTTCATTCTCAAATATATTTAAATTTTTGGGATTTATATATATCAAGAATTAAAAAAATATTACGTTAATCTATCTGTGGTTTGAACTCATAGAATATAGTAATACATTCATGATACCATAATATGGGGATATTTTTTAGGATTTTTATTTAAATTGTTTGTTTAAATCAATTAGAACCGTTTATGGTTCTTTTTTAACAAGTCAAATGATCTTTCACAAAAAATATACCTTGTTTGTTTTCCAAGCTCATGGTAGTGTATCATGAAAATATTATTACAACCCTGTTAATTTTCCCATTATTACGTATTTGATAAAATTATATATTTTTTTCTATATATGTAACACTTATGATTAGAAAAAATTACTTTTTATAAATTTTTATTGAATTATATATACATTTAATGAATTTGGTATTTGTTTTATATTAGGATATACCAAATATGGTTTCCAATTTTTCTTCATCAACACACTATGTTATGTGATGGGAGTGACTAGATTTATATATCCATTCAAATAATTGGTTAATGATCGATATCTAATGAGATGTTATATATGGTTTTGAGGGGTAAACATAATCTATGTAGGGATTTTTTCCACTATTCAATGATGGTTTTGAGTGTGAACTATGTCTTATTCTAATGATTTATTAAATTTTGTTATGTTCTAAATATTATGATTCCAATATAAATTAATATTAAAATAATTTTTTAAGCCTAAATCTATGATTATTTACATATTATTAATGATATATTGGTTATGACTTATATATATTATCATCGCATTCATTATTTAAATTCGTATACATATATTTTAACTTAATTTCAGAAATGATATTTTATTTTCACCACTTATGATTAATCTTAAAAATTTTCTATGTTTTATCCTATGTATTTCCAATTATATATTTAATTATTGAAAGTAATAAATATGGTATGCTATTAATATTATCCGGTGTTGAATTTTTTTAGAGAAGTTGAAGATAGATTATGGTGTGACCAGTTTTTAGTGTGGTGAAAAAATATCAATTGGATAAAAAAGAAATCGTTTTTGTAGATAAATATTTTAATATTTCATAATTAATTGAAATATACTAGTCCATTACTTTATCAGGTATTTTTTAGAAAGGAATTTTATATTATAAATAATTTAATATCATGGGTATAAGGTTTTCACCTCTAAAATATTTTTATTTTCAATATTATTTTTAACCTTTATTAATGATGATAATAAAACATTTTGTTGTTTAGTTTATTCTCATTTATCATGTGAAACATATTATCAGACATAGTAAAAATTATACAATAAAATATTATAGTGTTGTAGAGTGAACATAAAATAATATATTTTTGAGATAAAAATAATGACTGAGAAGTGTTTTAATATATATATATATATGCTTTTAGTTTTGGTTATTATGATGATGATGATTCAACTTTATTCAGTGACTATGAATGAAATAAATTCAATTCTTTCAAAGCATAAGAAGTATGTGTATGACTAGAACATCATCGATGATTATGGGATATCTATTCATTCATTGAGATCATTGAGTATAAAATACCAATCCTCTTTGAATATATATTTTAAGATAATACATGAGAGTATTATGTTCATGTATCATAAATCGAGTTATAAAACTGTTTTAAAATTGGGTCATATAGTGAATAAAATTAACATGTGTTCGATCCTTAATTGGTAAACATGTATATTATAAGAATAATATGTATAATCCATAATATGTTAAATGAAAAAAGTGAAGTGTTAAGAACTGTGTAATGAAATTTATGTAAACAGAATTATCTAGATATATGAAATAATTTTTATGAGAAATTTTATCTAGTTTCTAGGTCTAAAATAAATATTTTAATTCATACATATTACAATAAAAAAGTAACGTGATTTTTAAAATGGTTTTCATGTCACTATTTCCTAATTGAGAACATGATACAAGAGATTAAATTAAACAAAACAAAGTAATTAGGTTTTTATGTGATGATATATTTTTCAATAGGATGAATAATAAATTAATAATTATAAAAATATTAGATTCATGGTATTGAAATATAGATTCATGGTTAAATCCATTTAAATTATAAAATGAATCATTAAAAAAACATAAACAATATTAATTACTATAACATATATCTTAAAAAATTATTATATTACATTTTCTAGAATGTATGGATGTTTTTTTAATAACTTATCAACAAAAATGAAGGATATTATTTAGTTTCTAATTCATATAGAAATTTAGGACATATTTGGAATTTAAATTTCTCATGTGAGAGAACATATCTATTGTTTCCATGATAAATATGATAAATTATTATTGAATATATTTTTATTTTGGGGTGATATGATTGTTTATATAACTATATTATTGTGATCTAATATTTTTTATTATATTTGTAACAAATAGATTTTCCATAATTATTTAACAAATTATTTTCTGAGTTTAACATACAAGATATATTTGGGAAGTGATATTGTATAAGAAATAGTATTATAAAAATGTATAAATTATTACACTGGGTGTCATATTTAATAACATAGAATAAAATAAGATATTATATCCCTAAATCCATTTAAAATTTATAGTCTTATAATAGAAAAGAAGACATCGACCAATTTTTTTACTA
Source organism: Viscum album (assembly GCA_963277665.1). Lineage (NCBI taxonomy): Eukaryota > Viridiplantae > Streptophyta > Magnoliopsida > Santalales > Viscaceae > Viscum > Viscum album. The sequence continues at coordinate 2,096,694,289 of OY728152.1, forward strand.
GTAAAAGTAATGATAAAAGTGTTGATGGTCCGAAGTCCATATTTGTTGGAGTTTTATTCTTTAGTTTATGTTTTGAAAAAAAAAATTATTTGTTGAAAAATAAAAATTCCTTAAATTTATAAAATTTAGGAGGTATTAATTCCACCCATGAATCAACTCAATTAATTTGGATAGTTACATAACATTATTATGTCATTTTAGAAGAGAATTTAACCTTACTGGTGAGATATTATAATAAAATCCCTTTGAATATGTTGAAAAATCCAATTCAATCTACCTTTTTAAACAACATTGATATCATGCACCATTTTATCATGTAGAATATGAGGGATGAATCTATGATGTTAGAGTTTGTATTTTAATCGAACATGTAGTAAATTTCATAACTAACCATCTACCTATGGATTAATTGTTGATATTTTTGACGAAACTAGTAGTTCGTCCATTTAATTAGAATTGATGAGTAATGAAATTGTATACCATCTATAATTAATTATTTATATTATTTTTTATAATTAGAGAAATAAATAATCATAAATAAGAAGCTATGTATTTTACATATAGGGTATACATTTTAAAATCAGGGAATGTATAAAATTGTACCCAATTTTTCGAAATTTTAAATAATTGAAATAATTATAAAAATATTTTGTGTTTTTGTTTGTGTGTTAATGTAGTGATATGATTACTCCACTTTACTATTTTCATGGTTGATGGGTGATCTGTGTTTAAAATATAGTATAGTAAGGGTGATGACAATATGGTTGGAATATATATTGGTTTAATTATGATTAGAAGAGAATTTTAAAAAAATAATTTTTTATGGAAGTTAAATTAATCAATTTATTTTTATTATGTATCACAATTTTAGATTCTCATGTCTACATAACTGTAATAGTATTAGAATAATACAATGATGTATTTTTATTAAGATATTATACATATTTAATATAAAATATTTGATAAAATGTTTCCAAGGTGGGAGACTGTTTTATCAAAATAAAATGTTTACAAATTTCATATACCCTATTATGCAAGTTAAATAAATCGGGATATGTTTTGTTCATTGAAAAGAATTTATAATTTTAAGAGAAATTTTTTCTATTTCTAGAGAACATATAAATAACATTTAATCTCAAATACTATAGATTTTTCTATTGTGGTGAAGAGTGATTTATTTTGAGTAAGGTGATATATTATGATATTAAATAATATTATAGTTGATATATTGGTTTTAAAGTTATTAAATATGTCTACAAGATAAATATGGTGTGATGTTATTAAAAATACATCATTGTTTATACCCCAAAATAATATATTATTTTTAACTATGTAAAATGGATTAACTAATTGGTAGTGTATGTTTACTAGTCATTATGGACAAAAAGAGAATAATAATTACTTTTTCCAATATAACATTGGGATTATAAAAAACACATGTTACTTAGTGGTGTGAAATGGTCATGTTTTTTTAAATTACATGAAATGTATAATTAGAAAATCTATATGTAATGGGGTATCCATGAATCGCCAAAATAAAAGATATATAATAGTTTAAATAATTCATATTATTATTTTCATAGGTTGTGGTTATTTTGGGGGTGTTAAAAAGTTTATTATTTGGTTTTGGTAGGATTTTATAGGGAATATAGTTTCTGAATAATTTATACATACAATTTTGTATACCGGTGAAATTTGTTTTATGATGTTTGCGTTTAGGGGTAAGCACATAGTTTAATGATTGTATAGGTAAACCATGTCAAATAAATATGTCACATGAGATACATTAAGATAGTTTTACTAAAAAAGTTGGTTAACTAGTTACCATACATTGTGGCCAAACTATTAGTGAATTTTAAATCTCTATGAAATTTGATTTATACTCCAACCATACCCATGAATGTCTTATACTTTCCCTCTATGTTCTGGTTTGAATGCATGAGTTCTCTCTATAGTGATTTTGGTGACTATCTTCCCACTAAATTTTATCTGTTTTGGAACTCGATGTGTTTGAATAAATGATAAAATATAATTCCATTTATTCACATTTTCATGTCTTAACGTCTCATATTCTGTTTGGTGATTATCTAAACATGGGTCTGCATTCCTATATCTTGATTTTTTATTGTTTATAGATGAAAACCTTTATAGATATTTGGGAGGGACCATATCAATAATTGTTTTGCCATATTATTCATGAAATAGTTTTTCAAAATAATTATCCTATCATTTTCACTATAATTATTAATAAATCATGATTTTTTTGTCTTCAAAAGTTAAATTACTTTATTTATTATGTGAAACCCAATAGAAAAATTAATTTTAGAGTAAACATGATTATTTTTTTGTTTTTAAGATTTATGTTGTGGATGATGGTGTAAATATATTTAATAAAATAATAGAGGGGTGTTTTAGTTTTCAATGAATAAATTTTCGAGTCTATAAACTTGTACATTTGATTTTTTAGTGTACCTTTCTTGATTTATATACATTCGTTCATATTTATATGTACTTGTATGAAATGATTTTTTTGGGGGAAAACTAAACTATAATACTAAATGACACATTGTTCCTATAAAGAAATATTCATTCTCACGGGATTTTGAAATTCCTAGGCCATATTGGTTTTGTTGTACATTTAGGTTTTTTCAATGGATTTATATAGAGAGACTTTAGTGGAATATAAGGGTTTTTGATATTATAGTGTGTTTTTGTGTTTTTGGTTGGAATTTATTTAAACATTATATATATATAACTCTTTTGTCGATTGTTATAATTTTATATTCATTCATATAAAATTTGAGAAAAATCTTAATTATCACTGTAATGTGTATCTAAAGTATTCTTTTTTTAATATGTTTTATATACTCACGAACTTCATATATATCTTAATGCATATATAGATTTTGTTTTAAATGATATATATAAGAGAAAGACATCTTATATATCTATCAGAAAATATTGATGTTGTGGTCTTTAGTGATGGTGGTTGTGGAATAGTGGTGGTCATGGGGTATTTATTTGTGTAGATTATTGTTTTCAATAGTTTATCATTTTGGGAATTTGGGTATGGATAAAAAATTTTCCTAATTATTGGCTATTATGGCTATAATTGATGTTTGTTATGTTATTGGTGTTTTGGTATGGTATTTACAATAAATCATGTTTAAATTTTAATGTTATAGTTCTTTTAAATAATTTTTTATTATAAATTATGTAAAATAACTATTCAGTGATTTAGTGATTCCCAAAAAAATTATCATAAAGCATTGGTATTTAGGGGATGTAAATTATTTTTGTTTTATTCAATGTCTGTACGAGATAATGAGTTTGGTCTAGGATGATAAAAAATTTATCCATTTTGTATTTCTTTCAATTATGATGGAAGGTGTTAAGTTAAGTGGTATAGAGATGTGAAATATAGGCTATAAAAAGTCAATTATAAACATATTATATGTAATTTAATTTTATTATGTATTTCATAGAATGAAATATTTTTCTAAAATACTTATCAGTGTGTTTTCACCTCAATATTTTTTGTATAATTAATGATAGTTTCTTATCGTGCATTAGTAAAAATATGTGAAACTAGTAAATCAAAATAATTATAATATTTTATAGTTAAAAATATTTAAATTATTCTATTATGATATTTCTGTGTGTATTATATACATTGGTAAGCATATAAATAAACATCAGTGGAGGATAGATTTTGATTTTTTCTATGGATATAAGCAACTGATTCTAGTCAAGAGATATAATAATCAATAAGAGGATATTTCAGTAATTGTTGGATTTCTTGAATAAAAGACATATTAGTACCTTCTAAGAACAATTCATAATGATTTGTAGGCTACTAAAATGTGAATTCGACACAAGGAAACACATTATATATATATCTCTTTATAATACTGTAGGAAAAAACCCTTATCATTAATGTTGACTTAGGGATAAAACATGTATATGGATTTATGGGAATGTCGTAAATGATTTCCAATTATATTAAAATTCTATATGATGTTAATATAAAGTTAATAGTACATATACTATATCATATGTAGTGAAAATGGTTGGATCTTTCTATAATTACTATTTTTTATCAAATCCATACATTAGGAATATTTAAGGGATAACATGAAAAATAATTCAATCAATATAACATTTAAGAATAAAGGATGACATATTTCATTGATTGTAAGAAATTGGGTCTTTTAATTATATAATACACACCTAAATTTATATATTGTTCTTCATTTCCATTAGTAGTCATGCCTAGAGAATATCTCAAATTATATATATTCTAGTTTGATCTATGACATTAAGATTCCTATAATTTGGTGATGTTTTTTATTGATGAGTACATGGATCTTATTAAAATAGAAATTATTTTGGAAAAGGACATTCTAACGAATCATTATGGTGGATTAACATTCCTTATCAACGTTTCCATGGAAACTATAATAAAATATTTAATATTAGAAGAAACAATTACTCCCCTGGTAGCAGAGTACATGAAAAACCAATCCATTTTTCCAGATTCTTTTTCATCACTTAATAATAGAAAGTCATACTTCATCAAAATTTTGTCTTTAGATAACATACAATTATTGTTCAATAGTGTATTTAGATGATTTTTTTAATATATCACTACCTTTTAAGAGATATTCACAACAGAATATGTCATTATTTAGGAAATATACATTCCTTACATATGGATGAATGTTTCCTTACAAATATTTGCAAATTTTCAATACAAATTCTTATGGTTACATTTTTTCCCTTTAAGTCCCTATCATCACGAAGAAACACATTATAAATCTTATTATTTTTTAGGTTGTTGCAGTACATTGTTACTAGATGGACCATGTATGTTCATACTAGCTCTAGGATGGTAATAAGTCCACATTGATGGGTTCTACATTGGTTTATAAAAATGGAGAAAATATTATGGTCTTTAAAAAGAATAAAATGTGGAGAAGCCAACGTGTGGGAATATTTGTATTGAAAGAGTTTTCTCAAATATATAGGTTCAAAAATAAATGTTCAATCCATGATTAGTTGATGTATCTTATGTGACTATATAGACAGGATGGGAGATAAAGAGACTATGATTACTAGAAAGAGGCATAAAAGACTATGAGTTACACAATTTAAAATTAGAAGAGATTAAAAAATATTATTTAAATATATTGATTAATTATATAGATTATTAATGTTATTTTTAATGGATAATTAGAAGCAGTAATAAAATAATGAACTTAAGAATTTTTATGCTAGATTGTTCCAATGTAAAACTAGTATAACCTTATATCTCTATACTAAGCGAGAGATATGTGTTCACTTCCTAATTTAAAATGGGCAATCATAAACCATTATAAAATAATTTTCTAAGGGAGATATATCTATGAAAATAAGGTTTGAATGGGTATTCACAACCCATAAAACATTGACATTAGATACATAGAGTCAAAACCCTCTGATCCAAAATTTATAATCATGGATTCAAAACATGAGGAAGAGAAGAATAAATTATTTTCAATATAAAATCCTTAAAATAAATAAATAGTGTCTAAAATAGATGAGAAATATTGTTATAGACATAATTTCAAAAAAAATAAAATATTTATAATCAAATTATTGGTAATGGTTCATTGGAATTATGTTATAATTTATCATTAAATAAGTAGATGTCAAATCAGAAGTAATTTTAAATATGACGTAATTACCATGTGATGAAATAGGGCATAAAGCGGGGCTTTGGTTGGTACAACAATTGATATATTAATAGTTATATCATGTGACAAAATAGGGGGTCTAAGATGTTAATAATTTTTTAAATTTTACTTAATGGATTATTGAAATACGCTTTAAATAAATATATCCAATGATAAACAATCATATTCCACTATTAAATCAATTATAATTCAAATAAAAATTAACCACAAGAGGAAATAATAATGTCTATAATACTCATAACGGAAAATCATCAAATATAAAAGACAAAAACCAATGATAACTGATTTAAATAACCTCTTAAATGAAAATAATATGTCAACGGCAATCCCTTAAATATCATATGATAATTTGAATGTTTAAATTAAAAATTAAATACATTTTCATTTAATGCATCATGGAAATTAAAATTTATTTTTACTAAATTAAATACCATAAGAGGTGTTTAAATAAATTTAATTTCAATATATAATAATTTCTAAATGAATATATTAAAAAAAAATCTCAAAAAATTAAAACATACATATCATATTGAAATTATATAGGTCAAATCCTGAATAATTTGTAAATTAATAAAAATTTTAAAACACTTAAATAATTATTTTACATAGTTATATTTTCTTTACTTTTCTATATATATATATATATTTAATCAATAAATTAATTAATTTAATTAAAACCAATATTTAATTCACCAATAAAAAAATATCAAAAAAATAGTACCAATTTTTTTATCAAGATATTAACATTTCATCTAGTTTCTATAAGAATCTGAATCAATTGAAATTAAAAATTGTTCTACCATTCTAATAAAAACTTATATCATTTATAGAAAAAATCACCATTTTAAATAAAAATATAATTCAGCATTATAAATAAAAAATTAAATCAATCTTAAATTAAAATTTTAATTCACCATTGTAAAGAAAAAATTAATTCACCATCAGAATAAAAAGTCAATTTAGTTTATAAATAAAAACTAAATCCTCATTGATATTAAAATTTATTTCTTCAGTAAAAAAATAATTTAATCATAGAAAATAAAATGTAACTGATGTTTTTAAAAATAATAATAGTTACAAAAAAATAATATATGATTTATTTTTTTAATTTATAATTTATAAAAATTAAAATATTTTTTCCAAAAATGAAATGATTTTTTTAAAAAATTGAAGCATGTCAATTAATTCACAAGATTGAAAAAACATATATATTTAATTTTTTACCCATATTACCAACTGACATAGAGGTTTATATAGAATACAAAATGAATATAATTTTGAGATCATTTAAACTAATCAATAAAAACTTTATTAAAAAAAGTATTGAAAAAGATATGATAAAAATTTCGGGAACATATTAACTAGAATCATCAATAAAATTAACTCCATAATTTTTATCGTATCTAAATTTCGTTTTCAAAGTCTTAATTGGTTGAATGAAAAAAAATATTATCCTTCTAAAAGAAAAATTTTAATGGATTCTAATATAAAATTAATGAAATATCAATGAATCAAAAAAATTATAAAATCCAAGAAATTTACTAATTGAAATTTTTTAGCATGATTTGTAAAAAATGTGGCACCACATAAATAGAAAAACTAGAATTCAATTTATTCTAATGAAATCATAATAAATTGTTTTTCTTTCAAATAATATAATTTAAAAAAGAATCCGTTTAGTATAGTGTATCTATATTTGTGGAATAGAATAAAACATTAAATTATTTTATACTGAAAATATTACATTAGATAAAAAATAATCATATTTAGTAATAAATAAGAAAATTATATAGAGGTAATTAGATAAATTTATAGTTCAAGAATATTTATATTAACTTGTTATCTATCCAATGAAATAATAATTAAATAACTTGGAATAATATAACTCTTCTTATAATAAATATACATAAACTTTTTAAAAAAGGTTTCTCATAGAAAATAATAAAAGGTTTCTCAAAATTTTAAAACCTAAAAAATTGTAACAAAGACACTAAAAATACATAGACTCACATACAAAAAAATATACTTTTTTTTATTACATAATAATGACATGTAAATAAAAAATTCCTAACCATTTTGTAACTATAAAAAGCGAAAAATATCTTATAACAAATAAAATAAAAAAATAACTAAATATCCAACATTCCATGTTCAAATATAATTGTTTTCAATCTAATCAGTGCCTAAAGGCTTAGTAAATATATCTTCTAGATGATTTTATGTAAGAAACAATTTGAAAACAATATCTACCTTATTTACATGATCATTCATAAAATGTAATCTTTGATCCACATGTTTTGTTCTATAATTATACAAGGTGTATATATATATATATATTGCATAAATGTTATCATAAATAATTGGTAATTAATCAAGATAATTACCAAAATCAACTATTTTTTGATTAATTAAAATATTTTAAGAGAAATTACAAGAAGTAGTGATATACTTATCTTCTACAGTTGATAAAAATGGATATTTTTTTCCTAGAAGACGATCAAATTGATCCTCATCCGAGAAAATCGAACATACTTAATGTGATTTTTATCTATTTTATATCTCCTAAAATCACTTTCAAAATAAGATATTAAATTAGAATAGTTATATTTTGGGTAAAATAAAATAGAATCAATAGTTCCTTTAATATATATAATTTTTTCACATATTTAATAAAAATTTCTTTAGGATCAACATGAAATCTAACACCTAAAAACACTAAATATGATATAAGGTCTACTTGTGGAATAATATTTAAATATACCTAGCATTCCACTATAAAAATTAATATTTATAGATTTAATAGATGCATTAAAATTTAATTTTTCATTAGTAGACACAATATTTTTCATCGATTTAGATGAATCTGGACCAAATTATCTCAAAAAATCATTAGCATACGGAGACTGATTAAGAAAAATTACACATTTTATGAAAATTTGATGTCCATGAAATAATGTTATTTCAACCATTAAATTTATGTCAAACAATGAAGTTTTAGAATATAAATATTTATTGTTAATAAATCCACTAAATATATAAAAACTATGTCATCAAAATATATTTTCATAAGTAAATATCATTATAATTTCCTTTCATAAAAAATGTAGGATCTACATTGGATTCACTAAAACCATATGTTAATAAAAACAATTAATACCATATGTATGAACCATATGTTTCCCATTTGAGACAATAAAAATATTTATATAAATTTAAAACATGATTATAAATAAAATTTCAATATTAAAACCCAACTGTTAAGAAACGTAGTCTTCTTCAATAATAAAACCATTTAACAACGAAATTTTTAAACACATTTGGTATAATATATGACCTTGAAAATAAGAAAAATCTAAAAAATATTCTAATATAATTTAACTTATATATTAGTGAAAATTATTATTCATTGGAAATTATTTCTTATTTTGATTATCCATTAGGAACAAAATATGGATCTATTTTTGAAGATCTATCTAGTTTTATCATTCTTGTTTCTAAATATCATTTTCTTCCAATTAATGTAGTATACTCATGAAATTATACTAAATAACAAAAAAAAATCCTAAAGAATTTATTAATCTCACATTTAATAGAAACAGTCCCACTAGAATCTTTTAATAAATGGTTAATATTATTGGAATAAATCAGAATAAATGGTAGAATTTGCATATCAAATAAAAAAATAATCTCATTTTTATAAAATCAACTTTGAAAATTAAATTTTCAAAATGATGATATTTATGGATCTTCCATGATTTTGGATTTCTCCATGAAGCAATGTACTCTCTATTAACTGATTCATCTTTATTCAATTTTTTTTCATCACCAAAATTAATATTTATAAACTCACTATAAAAATTATTAAAATTATAATGTAATTTAACAGTATTTTCATAAAACATAACATTAATATATTCTTAAATTTCTATATTTATTTTACTATAAACTCTATAATATGTAATATTTTTAAAATGGACAAAAAATACCATCATCACTATTACAATCAAATTTTTCTAAATTATCCTTTAATCAAAAAAATATTACACCCAAGAAATATATTATAACTAACATCTTTATTATTATAATATAATAATTCATCGGGATTTGGGTTTAACAACGGCCTAATAATGTTTTTATTAGAAATATTAAAATTAGCCAAAAATGACTCCTTAATAAATTGTCTAGGAAAATTATATTATGTTAACCATGTTCCACATATTTCAGTAACTGTTCAATTTTTCTATGCTATAATTCTATTTTGTTTTGGTGTTCGAGGAGTAGAAAAATTATGATGATTACCACTATTTTAAAAAGAATATTTCATAAGATATTTCATAAGATATTTCATAATATTCACCAAATTTATCATTGTGACTATAAACAGTCATTCTTTTTTTTTAATTTTGAACTAAATTACTAAAATCAAAAAATATAGTTAATTTATCATTTATACGAGAAAAAAGGTATACCCATGTAAATAAACTATAATCATATATAATAAATAAATCGTATTTCATTCCACTAAGGATATAAATTTGATTATAACTAATTAAATCATTATGTAATAACTGTAAATACCTATAATGAATTATCCTATTTACTGGTCTAATATAATCTTTTCATTGATTCCCTTTCATGCAGGCATCACAAACTGGAAGATGTTCTTTAAACATGGATGTTAGTTGTAATATATTTTCATTTTTTTAGAGCCTATGTAACATTATGAAATTTACATGACCTAAAAATTGATTCCCAATGATTTTTTTCATTCCTTACATCATGCATACACAAAACATGATGAAAATATTGTTTTAAAAAATCAATAGTATAAATATTTTTTCAATCAGCACAATATAATTAATTATCATTATCAAAAACTAAAAATTATAATTTTTAATTTCCAATAACATTATTTTATAAAAGAATTTTGATATTAATATTAAATTATGTTTTAATGCATCAATATAAAAACATTAGATAAAAATGTCAAATTTAAAATACAAACCGTACAAAAACATTTTAATTTTCCATTATAATGATCTTAAATATAAGAGTTCCTCTATCAATTGTTGTGTATGTTGTTAAATTTTATGGATCTATATTCATATAAATAGATAATCCACTATTAATGTTCCATATTTTATTCGTTAAACATCTACGTAATTTTCCAAAAAATATAAATTACATGAAAATTATTTTAACCAAGCTATTTTGGGTCCTATAGGTTTAGTAATAAAATTTTTATGTACGTATATAGTGTTTAAAAATTAATTTTATATTACTTTATATAATAAGTATTTATAAATATTAGTTATGTTAAATCTTAAATATTGATTAATTATAAGAGAAAAATTATTTTTAGAGTTATATTCCATGTCACATTTTAAAAAAGTTACATCATAATTACATCAATTTTTTTACTTGGTTTTATTTTTTAAGGTATTATTATATATTAACTAAAAAAACATTTTTTTATAAAATTTATTAAAATACATAATATTATATTATTTTTTAAAACCTTAAATAAGACCCTAGAATCATTTTTTTATACTCTCAATATCAATTTTTTAATTGTTTATTTAAATATTCATCAATGTTCACATTCTCATAAACTATAGAATGAGAATAAAAGTAGTGTTTCTTAATTTATAAATATCATGTAATATTAATTAATTTTAAAAAATGATTTTCTCATTATTTTCATTAATATTATCATAAAAATAAATATTATTGAAAATATATTTTCTTAGTCTTTCGATTTTTTCAATTAATTTAGAAGCAATTTGGTTTTCAGAATCATAGACAGAATTGGAACATCCAAATTAATATCTTGAATTATTAACCTCATGTTTTTATTCAATGAGGCACAAGATAGTATCTTCATATTAAATTACGCATTGTTCGCTAGAGTTATATTCTTTAGTATAAATCATTCTAGTTTTAGTGAATTTTTTCCTATTATTTTTGTATTTATTTATTTTTTATCTGTAGAATGTCATTTTTGATACGTCCTTTAGTTCTTCACTCATAACAAGATACATGTGAGGAATTATAATTCAAACCAAATTTTTATATCACTTGTATTTCCGTGATTTTAGGTTATTATCTAAACTGATTTTTGAATCCATTATTTTTCATTTGTTTACGTACCACAATCTCTATTTGATCAATTTATCCCATTTCACATTCATGTAGATTAGAATCAGAATAGTCATTACTAGAATTATTTAGAGATAAAAAATATACATCTTTTTTCTTTTGTCTCCTCATCAGTTATGTTGTTTATTTATAGTTTATACTGATTTAGTGATCAAATCAATTCATTCAGCGTGTACTCTTTTAAGTTTATTATTTCATCAATGGAAAACATCTATTGAAACTATCACTTTTAGGTGTCTCATATGAATCATTCAACAACAACACAATATTACATATCTTCTCAAAGTGATTTCATACCATTAAAAATGCATATGAATATATGTAATTTTTTTGTTGTTTCATATAAACACAACATGATGTCGTGGAACACAAAATTATTTGTTCAATTCTTGGATTCGATCAATTTGTTACAGCCAATATGGGTGACTTGTGGAATCATCCAAATTTCATGAGACGTCTTAAAAAAGTCATGTGACTGAAAAACACATCTGTTAATAGAAAAATAAAAAATATTAACAATATTAGATTTTATAACATATCTAGTTTCATTGTTCCAAATCTGTGTATATGGACTAACCTCAGAAAGTTCGTATGATTTTTTTCATGACTGATTGATGCTCAATGATTGAATATTTGAGTTATGCCTCTATTTAAGATCTTTTGTAGCCATAATAATTTCAATCAATGTGTGCTAAATGTTTTGGAATTAAAGAATCATTTAGCTTCAACCCTAAAAACATATAAGATATATAACCTTATACTATTGGGTCTTGGAATTAGTTAGAAATTTTTTTAAAAATAAGACTATATAGATGGATTGTATAATTCCATAAGGATATACATTTGATAATAATATATTGTTTCGAGAATGAAAATGAAAGATATAATTTATTTTTAATAATGTTATCATGTGATATGAATTGTTAGGTTAGATAAGGTAAAGGTAAATGGTTTGCATTGCGTGAATAGACAAGATTTGAAAATTATAATCAAATAAATTTATTTATTAAATTGATGATTAACATTAATCATTATGTTTAATTAGTAGTGGGAATAAAATAAAGAATCCATAAAAATTTATATTCGTTTGGTCTAAGGTGGATAGTTTCTAATTATATATCTCTATATTCAATTAAAGATACATGTGAACTACCTGATATTGTGTAGGGTATCATAACCTACTATATAATCTTTTTTAGTATTTAGATAACCACATTAATGTATTTTTTATGGGGGAATAAAATCCATTACAAAATTTATTTTAGATATAGGTTGTAACAAACCACCAATATTGAAAGTATAATCTGAGATTCGTACCCTAAGGAAGACAAGAATGAAATATTTTTAATGTAAAAAAATAAATAGAAAAAAATGAAGATGTCTGATGGGAAATAGTGTTACAGAATCAAGGTTAGAAAAATTAGAATATAAATAATTAAATAACATGCATTGGTTAGTGATTATTCGATTAATATATCTCTTTAAGGTTGTAAAATTCAAAGCATAAGTAATCTAGAACATCAGATAATACCCAAGAGAATAAATATAGTATCACACTAGGGCTTAGTTTTTATACCACTTATAATTTTAGTATATTTTTATTGGGGAGAAATATAGATGAATATGTAAACCAGTCCATCAATTTCATACAAGGATGCTTGAAAACCTCTCCAAATATATATCTACAATGACCGAAATACACCTACCCCAGGTAAGAAAAATCAAATTCAAATAAAAATAATATATGAGAGAGAATAATAATTTCCATATCAATTGTGATAATAATGATTTGAATTAAAAACAAAATTACTTAGTGAATATAATTTAATTTTCTAGTATAATAATAAAATTAAGTCAATGGTAATCCCATAAAAATCATATGTTAATTTGTATGATTGAAATGAAATGTTAATTAAATTTTAATTAAAGAGTTTATATATATTATAACTTTATTGTAATACAATAAATTCTATAAAATTTGTTTGCAAAAAATACATTTATATAAATAATAATTTAAAAATAATAAGTTAAATAAAATAACTCAAACAAGTAAAATTTAAATATTTGATAAATCTGTTATAGTTTTACACAAGAGTATGAAGTATATAATTCTATTTTTAAGACATATAAAAAATATATTCAACACATTTCAAATTGCATAAATATAATATATATTAGTTTTTAATGATAATAAATTACTTATTGAATTAGATATAATTATGTAGTTCAACAAAATAAAAAAAGATGAAAAACAAATATATATTTTTTTTGAAAAATATAAAATTTTAAATGGAAGAAGAAAGCTTCTCTAAATTTTGATATAAAATAATGATCTACTATAACAATAAAAAATTAATTCATCGTTAAAATTAAAAAAATTTCAAATCAATTAAAATTTGAAATAAAATATTAGTTCATCATTTCAAATAAAAAATAAATGCACCATTTTGATAAGAAAATTATTTCATCATTAATATTAAAAATTAGTCCTTAGTATAAGTAAAAAATTATTTTTATTGCTTAAAAATAGGTGATTTCAAAAAAAAATTAATTATTTCTTTAAAAAATATAATTGATGATTTTATAAATTATAATTGATGGATAGTTCATCATTTCATTTACGAGATGAACATAAATTGTTTGGAGAATTATTATTCCATCTAATCAATTGAATTAGATGTTTTAATAAAATATATAAATGAACATAATGTATATATCCTATCAAATAATCTACAATAATTGAATATTTCCATGTATTTAATGATATATGATCAAAATATAATGAAAAATATGAAATAGATAATGTAAAAAATGTAAGCTAAAATTAGTTCATTTTTTACGGTTTGTAAAATACATTTTCATAGATTCAAGTAGTTGTATGAAATTAAAAAAATCACATCCATTTACGAAAACAAATTTGACTGATTACGATTATAAATGAATGAAATTTCAAACAAGTAAAAAATATTTTCCACTTTATAAAATTCTAAATTGGAGGTAAGATACATGATCAATGGAGAAATGGAACAACCAATCAACAAATGAATTAGAGCATTATTAAATATAATTATATTATTATAAATGAATTTTATTTAAAATGGAAATATTTTGAAATAATACAATATATATAGTATTGTTTATAATTTAATAAATAGAATAAAATATTAATGAAGTATATATAGGAAATAATAATTGAGAGAAAATATATGAATCATGTTCGAGATTAGATGTGAACATGATAGAGATAGAATTTGTCTTGTATTTATTTTAATACAAGTTCTATTAACTTATTATCTTTAAAATGATATATGAATTATATAATTAATATCACAACAAATCATGTTATAATAAAACCATAGGGATTTATTAAAAATATTTTTTCAAAAAAATAAATCAATGGTTTTAGATATTTAAAATCATAAAATAATAAAAAATCAAACTAAAGATAAATACATATATGTAGAAGAATAAATATTATATAGGAATAAACATAAATTTTTTAAAGTATCATATGATTTATGTTCAAAATATCTATTTATATTGAATTGGTATATTGTGAGATGGAAAAAATATGAAGGCACACAATAAAGAGATAGGTCTACAAATTTCATGATGATACTATGTAACAATATAAAAAATAACATCATATAGACATAACAAGTTTTATTAGATGAATGTTCATTGTTCATAGTTTCAAATTGATGATAATTGGTTTGAGAGTATTACAATGATCTACTATATGGCTATATGAAATTTCAATGGACAAATGTTTGATGAGAAAATCAGATGATATTTTCATAACATACGGAAAACGAACGAAGGACCATCATGTGTTAAACTATTATGAGACTATTTCCAGGATAATGATGATTATTTATCAAAATATTATATGATATAATAAATTGAAAATATATACATACACCATAAGAAGTTGTTTTATGAATATTTACATAAATTGTATTAAATATTTATTAATGATGATGGAATGTTTATCATTCAATTTTTGATATATAGAAAATTATGGAAGTTAAAGGATGTTTTCTAAAATATATTTTTTTCTTAATATATTTCAAAAGCACTCCACTAAATTCAAAATGAACGGGAGGTTGTGATATTCAACTTTTTTATTATGTACGGAAAATAATAGAGAATGTCCCCATACTTATGGATATAGAAAAATATAATGGGGGTGTGGGGAATAAAATTATTTGTATAAATCTATTCAACTACATATAAAGGAAGTGAATATTGTTATACAACATTCAAATATGATTTTGATCCTATTTGATTAAAAAGAGCTTCATCAGATAGAATTCTAGCAGATGAAGTTGAATCTTCATAAGACCAATATTAAAAAGATAAAGAGGAAATATTGAGATTAGATTAATGAATTTCTACATAGATTAAGAAGACTAATTATATTGAGTATCATTTGTTTAAGTATGAGGTTTATCTGATTGATCATGATATTTCAGACAAAGAAGTATCTGATTGAGATCATTGAATGGAGGCACATAAAAAATATCAACGTATGGAAGTATAACAAGTTGAGTATATGTGGAAGAAGAAAAATTATATAGAAACCCATGAGGTGGATTCTATATAGGATGATTCTCTATCATATGGGGAATGATAAGGATGTTTTCTATACAATATATTTAAAAAAAATAGTTTGATCATATCTATTTGCTATTATGATTTAGAGGAAGAATCGAGGAAAGTTGATTAATTATATATATTATTAAAATAATAAATATGTTTCAGTATTTAAGCATATATAAATTAACTATAGTGAATGACAATATCATTCTTTTGTGGATCATAAAAGAAGAAGGAAGATATTTTAGGTAGGGGTAAAACTAGACACTGAAATTTCTTTTGTAAGGGAGATATAACCCATTTTGAAGAATGATGGTATAGTTATGATAGTTGTGTGGGGTTATAAAAAATTATTTAATAAACATAGATGTCTTGGTGTTAGATCCATGGTTATGTACTAGAATTATTGTTTGTGTATTAAACTAGTTTATATTTATTCCATTTTATTCTTAAAACATATTAGTAAAATAATTCAGCTTGGTGGATAACCAATATTGTAAGGAGTATGTATTTAATGAAAAAATTATAAAAATCATGTGAAAATATATATAATTATATTACATCATATGAAATGAGGGTATAATATTTCCATTAAGTGGATTAAAACTCTAATAATATTTAGATGTTAAGAATGTTTCTATATAATATTATAAAAAGTTATTGTAAAATAAAAATTGATTTCTCACACACTCCCTCCCCATATTAGTGACCCAATATGGATTAATTAGTAGAAATTTGTTATAGAAGAGTTTTTATCTGAAATATAATTATTTTTACTATAATATTTTTTTGATTTTATGATGTCTGAATTTGAGGATGTATTTGGATACGATCATATGGATAAAAAGAGTTTTACCCCGAAAGATAAAAATATTGATATTTATACCATGTCTTAGAGAAATATTAAGAAAATAGATTCATAGAATTTGAATTAAAATCCAAATATAAACAAAGAAATACCACTAATTTAATGTAACCAGAGTTCTATGAGATTTAATAGTTATTTTTATTTTGGTTCTTCTAGTTAGACTTGTTCAAATGGTTGTAATTATTTTTTAGCAATGAAAATTGTTATGATTTTAGATAATTATAGAATAATTTTACAATATATGTGATGATATAAATCAAAGAACTTGTTTATGATAATGTAAAAAAATATTGATGAAATTAATGATTCACTATATAGGAATTTCTTAATGTTTATCTCTTTAAAAACCCTAATATATTAATATAATTAATCGATTAATATTTTTGAATAATAATTAAATAATTGTTCTTATCACTACTAGAAATTGGGGCTATAGCCACGGACCTATAGCCACGGTTTTATAGGTCCGTGGCTATAGCCCTTATTAGGCCACGGTTAAATTTTTGTCCGTGGCTATCCTTTTATTCTCCCGATCTTTTATCGGGCTCCTCCTCCTCCCCGATCCACAGCCCTCCTCCCCGACGGCATCTCCTCCTCGCCGCGCCCTCCTCGCCGCACCCTCCTCGCCGCGCCGTCGCGCCCTCCTCGCCCCTCCTCCCCGACGCCTCCTCGCTGCGCTTCCCCCCTCCCCGGACTCACTCCTACGGAACCCTCCCCGACTCACTCCCCTCCCCCGATGCACTCCCCTCCCCGGACGACCGCGCCTCCCCCCTCCCCGGAAGACAGCGCCTCCCCCGACGCCGACGGACTCCCCTCCAAGTCTAAATCGTGATGGGGGTTTGAGTGAGGTATTATTCTCCAAATTCCTTCCTCTGAGTTGTTTCTTGACTGGTAGATGTTCAACTCTCTTTGAATCTATTGATTTGGCTTAAAAATACCAGTTCATCATCGATTTAAATATCTCTATTTAACAGTTGCTATTCAATGTTCATATTTAATTGAATTCTACCAGATTGTCTTTGTGTTGAATGCTGGTTTTAAGTCAAATATGATTTTTTTCAAACATCTGGTTCGGCGTTGCATCATTTTAATTTCTTTTCCACTGTTTTGTTTTATTAATTCAACATCAACCAAATTTTTCATCCTGTTTTAATGAAAAATATAAATTCAATTATGTATGTATTTAATTACCTTCTGAATTATGTTTTATACTTGCAGGTATTGAATTCTGAATTCAATTCTAAATTTTGTATGTATTTACTTGAAGATATGACTTATGTGTTGTAATTGCAGGTATGTATTCAATTCTGAATTTTAAATTCAATTCTGAAATCTATATGTATTTACTTGCAGATATGTATTATTTGTTATAATACTTGCAGGCATGTATTCAATTCTGAATTCCGAATTCAATTCTGAATTTTGTATGTATTTACTTACAGGTATGAATTATGTGTTATAATACTTTCATGTATGAATTTAATTCTGAATTCTGTATGTATTTACTTGTAGGTATGTATTCAATTCTGTATGTATTCTGAATTCATGTATCTATTTAATTCTGTATGTATTTTTAATTGAGGGAGGAATGGAGTCTCTAATTGCAGGTATGTATTCTATATGTATAGAGTCTCTAGTTGCAAGTATGTATGTATTCTTTATGTATGGAGTCTCTAGTTGTAGTTATGCATTCTGTATGTATTCTGTATGTATTTTGTATGTATTCTGTATGTATTCAATTCTATATGTATGGAGTCTCTAGTTGTAGGTATGTATGGATTCTCTAGTTGCAGGTATGTATTCGGTATGTATTTTGTATGTATTTAATTCTGTATTTAATTTTGTATGTATTTACTTGCGGGTATGTATTTAATTTTGTATGTATTCATCAAAAAAACCACTCGTTGGACAATAATAAGCAACTAGATGTGGTTTTTTCTTTCTAGACTGTAGTTTCTCCTATAGGGACCCTTATTCCCTCTACTGGAATGTGCTTTTTCGGTTGTAGGGGTGCTAAAATCTTTATCATTGGCTTCTTTATTTACCTGTACACACTAGTTGGCCTGAATTTGAAAGCATGGTAGTCTTCGCGACGTGCACGCGCAGACGGCACGTCAATCGGAGATAATTAAAATGAGGTGTCAATGAAATTCAGAATGCCAAATTGACTTTCAAAAAGTGTATTCACATCTAAATATTTCTTACCAACTATCATGCTGGATCATTTGAGTTATTTGTGAAAATCAATAATTAATCACTATGAGATTAATGGTTGTGCTGTTTGAATCCAGGTGAAGCTCTCAATAGGGTGTCTACTTAGCGTACAATTTTATTGGACCATCCGATGATCCTCCATTGCATATTGTATTCTCACAGCGCATATTCTTTCCTCTGATTACAGTGTACTCCATCCGATGATCAATCCGATATTCTCACTCTGCCCATTCGTGTCATTGCACGACCCCTTCCACCTTCATTTCAGCCCGCTGCCACCAGCATTCTAGCCCGCAACAGCCCCCCCCCCACCTTCGAATCAGCCCGCACCATCCCCCCAACACCTGCAACCAGCCCCCTTTCACCCACATTCCAGTCTCCTCCCGCTCCCTTCGCTCCTGGTCGGAAGATGCTGCCCCGCGGATGTCGCTGGATCGGGCCAACACGCCGCGGTCACGCCGCGGTCACGCCGCGGTCACGCCGCGGTCACGCCGCGGTCACGCCGCGGTCACGCCGCGGTCACGCCGCGGTCACGCCGTGATGTGGCCCTGCTCCAGCCACATCCAGCAGGGGGGAGGTTCAGCCCCACTTGCTCACAGGCGTTTCAGACGACCCATTTTTCAGCAAAGTCATCAGCCCGCTGCCACCAGCATTCCAGCCCGCAACAGCCCCCCCACCTTCGAATCAGCCCGCACCATCCCCCCAACACCTGCAACCAGCCCCCTTTCACCCACATTCCAGCCTCCTCCCGCTCCCTTCGCTCCTGGTCGGAAGATGCTGCCCCGCGGATGTCGCTGGATCGGGCCAACACGCTGCGGTCACGCCGCGGTCACGCCGCGGTCACGCCGCGGTCACGCCGCGGTCACGCCGTGATGTGGCCCTGCTCCAGCCACATCCAGCAGGGGGGAGGTTCAGCCCCACTTGCTCACAGGCGTTTCCGACGACCCATTTTTCAGCAAAGTCATCAGCCCGCTGCCACCAGCATTCCAGCCCGCAACAGCCCCCCCACCTTCGAATCAGCCCGCACCATCCCCCCAACACCTGCAACCAGCCCCCTTTCACCCACATTCCAGCCTCCTCCCGCTCCCTTCGCTCCTGGTCGGAAGATGCTGCCCCGCGGATGTCGCTGGATCGGGCCAACACGCTGCGGTCACGCCGCGGTCACGCCGCGGTCACGCCGCGGTCACGCCGCGGTCACGCCGTGATGTGGCCCTGCTCCAGCCACATCCAACAGGGGGGAGGTTCAGCCCCACTTGCTCACAGGCGTTTCAGACGACCCATTTTTCAGCTAAGTCATCAGCCCGCTGCCACCAGCATTCCAGCCCGCAACAGCCCCCCCACCTTCGAATCAGCCCGCACCATCCCCCCAACACCTGCAACCAGCCCCCTTTCACCCACATTCCAGCCTCCTCCCACTCCCTTCGCTCCTGGTCGGAAGATGCTGCCCCGCGGATGTCGCTGGATCGGGCCAACACGCTGCGGTCACGCCGCGGTCACGCCGCGGTCACGCCGCGGTCACGCCGCGGTCACGCCGCGGTCACGCCGCGGTCACGCCGCGGTCACGCCGCGGTCACGCCGCGGTCACGCCGCGGTCACGCCGCGGTCACGCCGTGATGTGGCCCTGCTCCAGCCACATCCAGCAGGGGGGAGGTTCAGCCCCACTTGCTCACAGGCGTTTCAGACGACCCATTTTTCAGCAAAGTCATCAGCCCGCTGCCACCAGCATTCCAGCCCGCAACAGCCCCCCCACCTTCGAATCAGCCCGCACCATCCCCCCAACACCTGCAACCAGCCCCCTTTCACCCACATTCCAGCCTCCTCCCGCTCCCTTCGCTCCTGGTCGGAAGATGCTGCCCCGCGGATGTCGCTGGATCGGGCCAACACGCTGCGGTCACGCCGCGGTCACGCCGCGGTCACGCCGCGGTCACGCCGCGGTCACGCCGTGATTTGGCCCTGCTCCAGCCACATCCAGCAGGGGGGAGGTTCAGCCCCACTTGCTCACAGGCGTTTCAGACGACCCATTTTTCAGCAAAGTCATCAGCCCGCTGCCACCAGCATTCCAGCCCGCAACAGCCCCCCCACCTTCGAATCAGCCCGCACCATCCCCCCAACACCTGCAACCAGCCCCCTTTCACCCACATTCCAGCCTCCTCCCGCTCCCTTCGCTCCTGGTCGGAAGATGCTGCCCCGCGGATGTCGCTGGATCGGGCCAACACGCTGCGGTCACGCCGCGGTCACGCCGCGGTCACGCCGCGGTCACGCCGCGGTCACGCCGTGATGTGGCCCTGCTCCAGCCACATCCAACAGGGGGGAGGTTCAGCCCCACTTGCTCACAGGCGTTTCAGACGACCCATTTTTCAGCTAAGTCATCAGCCCGCTGCCACCAGCATTTCAGCCCGCAACAGCCCCCCCACCTTCGAATCAGCCCGCACCATCCCCCCAACACCTGCAACCAGCCCCCTTTCACCCACATTCCAGCCTCCTCCCGCTCCCTTCGCTCCTGGTCGGAAGATGCTGCCCCGCGGATGTCGCTGGATCGGGCCAACACGCTGCGGTCACGCCGCGGTCACGCCGCGGTCACGCCGCGGTCACGCCGCGGTCACGCCGTGATGTGGCCCTGCTCCAGCCACATCCAGCAGGGGGGAGGTTCAGCCCCACTTGCTCACAGGCGTTTCAGACGACCCATTTTTCAGCAAAGTCATCAGCCCGCTGCCACCAGCATTCCAGCCCGCAACAGCCCCCCCACCTTCGAATCAGCCCGCACCATCCCCCCAACACCTGCAACCAGCCCCCTTTCACCCACATTCCAGCCTCCTCCCGCTCCCTTCGCTCCTGGTCGGAAGATGCTGCCCCGCGGATGTCGCTGGATCGGGCCAACACGCTGCGGTCACGCCGCGGTCACGCCGCGGTCACGCCGTGATGTGGCCCTGCTCCAGCCACATCCAGCAGGGGGGAGGTTCAGCCCCACTTGCTCACAGGCGTTTCAGACGTCCCATTTTTCAGCTAAGTCATCATCACTCTGCAAGCAGATGCTCCTTCCTTTCCTACTTACTCTTTTCTGCAAGGTGTCCTCTGTTATAAGGGTCGGTTGGTGCTGTCTAGTTCGTCCCCATGGGTGCCCATATTGCTGGCTGAGTTCCATTTGTCTCCGTAGTGGGGTCATTCTGGTTTTTGCCGCACGTATAGAAAATTGCCTGCCAATTTATATTGGGTCGGGATGAAAATACCGGTTCAACAGTTTGCCAATGGGCCAAATGCCAACGAAATAAATATTCCACACTATATCCGGCTGGCCTGTTGCAGCCGTTGGAAATTCCCCAGCTGGTGTGGTCGGGTCTCTCTATGGATTTTATCACCGGACTACCCTAATCCCGTGGTTGCACTGTGATTCTGGTCATCATTGATCATCTCTCTAAATATGGCCATTTTTTACCCCTAAAACACCCTTACACAGCAAAGAGTGTGGGAGTGTGGGCGAGGTTTTCGTGTGGGAGATTGTCAGTTTGCATAGCATTCCAGCGACCGCAATCCCATTTTTGTAAGCCATTTTTGGATTGAACTGCTCAAACTCCAAGGCACTGACTTAAAACTCAGCTTGACCTACCACCCGCAAACGGATGACCAAACAGAGGTGGTAAATCGCTGCCACGAGACCTACGCTGTTCCATCAGAAATCTAGTTGCCCGCTGTTGCCCATGCACTGCTTGATCGTGGACTCAAATATTATTTGAGTCGGTCCCAAGACATCATGAAGCAGAAAACTAATACACTGCCGTCACCTTGCCCTCCATGTGGGAGATCCTGTTTCCGTACGCTTTCGGCCTCACAAACAACACTCTTTAACCTGCCAGATTTCTCAGAAACCTGCCCCTCGTTTCTATGGGCCATTTACAGTTCAGCGGAAGATCGGCCTGGTGGCTTGTTAGCTTGATCTTCCTCCCTCAGCCTGGGGGCCTCCTGAGGATTTCTTCTGTTGTTTTCCCTATTTCTTCTATTTTTCTGCTGTAATTTTCGTTCCCATCCTTTAATACAGAATTGCAGCCCTCATTGAGGGCTGGAAGTTTGAGAGGCTTAACAGAATTAGAGTATGACAGTGTGTCAAGTTTGAGAGGCTTAACAGAATTAGAGTATGACAGAAAGAAGCTTCGAGCCGAAAGGCTCTAAAGCCATTTTATTAAAAACAAAAGATGACATAAGAGAGGAGATGGGGCTAGACATTGATAAAACTGCCTTCATAATAAAGCATTTCGTTTTCATAACCCCCTCCCCGACGTCATCATCCCATTCCAAGTTGTAGGTAGATGAGCTATGAGACCTAGTCACCATCGGACGTGCGGTCTGCGCAGGAGGGCTCATTATGCGTTCTTTAAGCGTTGCGCGCGCTTGAGAAACGCGCGTGGGGGGTCCAAACGGGCCGAACGAATTGCGAATGGCCTGAAATCGGACGACATCAAAGGGTGAGTGAATTGTGATGTGGTCGAGCAGACGGCACGTCAATCGGACGTGCCGTGTGCCCGCGGTGACCGGGAACGCCGTTCTGGTGTCATAAACGGCCAAAACAGGCGTCTAACGGTCAAACTAATAGCGGACGACATCGGATTGACCTGAAATCACAGGACAACATTCAAATTATTATTCGCGACGTGCACGCGCAGACGGCACATCAATCGGACGTGCGGTCTGCGCAGGAGGGCTCATTATGCGTTCTTTAAGCGTTGCGCGCGCTTGAGAAACGCGCGTGGGGGGTCCAAACGGGCCGAACGAATTGCGAATGGCCTGAAATCGGACGACATCAAAGGGTGAGTGAATTGTGATGTGGTCGAGCAGACGGCACGTCAATCGGACGTGCCGTGTGCCCGCGGTGACCGGGAACGCCGTTCTGGTGTCATAAACGGCCAAAACGGGCGTCTAACGGTCAAACTCATAGCGAACAACATCGGATTGACCTGAAATCACAGGACAACATTCAAACTATTATTCGCGACGTGCACGCGCAGACGGCACGTCAATCGGACGTGCGGTCTGCGCAGGGGGGCTCATTATGCGTTCTTTAAGCGTTGCGCGCGCTTGAGAAACGCGCGTGGGGGGGTCCAAACGGGCCGAACGAATTGCGAATGGCCTGAAATCGGACGACATCAAAGGGTGAGTGAATTGTGATGTGGTCGAGCAGACGACACGTCAATCGGACGTGCCGTGTGCCCGCGGTGACCGGGAACGCCGTTCTGGTGTCATAAACGGCCAAAACGGGCGTCTAACGGTCAAACTCATAGCGGACGACATCAGATTGACCTGAAATCACAGGACAACATTCAAATTATTATTCGCGACGTGCACGCGCAGACGGCACGTCAATCGGACGTGCGGTCTGCGCAGGAGGGCTCATTATGCGTTCTTTAAGCGTTGCGCGCGCTTGAGAAACGCGCGTGGGGGGTCCAAACGGGCCGAACGAATTGCGAATGGCCTGAAATCGGACGACATCAAAGGGTGAGTGAATTGTGATGTGGTCGAGCAGACGGCACGTCAATCGGACGTGCCGTGTGCCCGCGGTGACCGGGAACGCCGTTCTGGTGTCATAAACGGCCAAAACGGGCGTCTAACGGTCAAACTCATAGCGAACGACATCGGATTGACCTGAAATCACATGACAACATTCAAACTATTATTCGCGACGTGCACGCGCAGACGGCACGTCAATCGGACGTGCGGTCTGCGCAGGAGGGCTCATTATGCGTTCTTTAAGCGTTGCGCGCGCTTGATAAACGCGCGTGGGGGGGTCCAAACGGGCCGAACGAATTCCGAATGGCCTGAAATCGGACGACATCAAAGGGTGAGTGAATTGTGATGTGGTCGAGCAGACGGCACGTCAATCGGACGTGCCGTGTGCCCGCGGTGACCGGGAACGCCGTTCTGGTGTCATAAACGGCCAAAACGGGCGTCTAACGGTCAAACTCATAGCGAACGACATCGGATTGACCTGAAATCACAGGACAACATTCAAATTATTATTCGCGACGTGCACGCGCAGACGGCACGTCAATCGGACGTGCGGTCTGCGCAGGAGGGCTCATTATGCGTTCTTTAAGCGTTGCGCGCGCTTGAGAAACGCGCGTGGGGGGGTCCAAACGGGCCGAACGAATTGCGAATGGCCTGAAATCGGACGACATCAAAGGGTGAGTGAATTGTGATGTGGTCGAGCAGACGGCACGTCAATCGGACGTGCCGTGTGCCCGCGGTGACCGGGAACGCCGTTCTGGTGTCATAAACGGCCAAAACGGGCGTCTAACGGTCAAACTCATAGCGGACGACATCAGATTGACCTGAAATCACAGGACAACATTCAAATTATTATTCGCGACGTGCACGCGCAGACGGCACGTCAATCGGACGTGCGGTCTGCGCAGGAGGGCTCATTATGCGTTCTTTAAACGTTGCGCGCGCTTGAGAAAAGCGCGTGGGGGGTCCAAACGGGCCGAACGAATTGCGAATGGCCTGAAATCGGACGACATCAAAGGGTGAGTGAATTGTGATGTGGTCGAGCAGACGGCACGTCAATCGGACGTGCCGTGTGCCCGCGGTGACCGGGAACGCCGTTCTGGTGTCATAAACGGCCAAAACGGGCGTCTAACGGTCAAACTCATAGCGAACGACATCGGATTGACCTGAAATCACAGGACAACATTCAAACTATTATTCGCGACGTGCACGCGCAGACGGCACGTCAATCGGACGTGCGGTCTGCGCAGGAGGGCTCATTATGCGTTCTTTAAGCGTTGCGCGCGCTTGATAAACGCGCGTGGGGGGGTCCAAACGGGCCGAACGAATTCCGAATGGCCTGAAATCGGACGACATCAAAGGGTGAGTGAATTGTGATGTGGTCGAGCAGACGGCACGTCAATCGGACGTGCCGTGTGCCCGCGGTGACCGGGAACGCCGTTCCGGTGTCATAAACGGCCAAAACAGGCGTCTAACGGTCAAACTCATAGCGGACGACATCGGATTGCCCTGAAATCACAGGACAACAATCCCATTATTATTCGCGACGTGCACGCGCAGACGGCGCGTCAATCGGACGTGCGGTCTGCGCGGTAGGGCTCATTATGCGTTCTTTAAGCGTTGCGCGCGCTTGATAAACGCGCGTGGGGGGTCCAAACGGGCCGAACGAAGTCCGAATGGCCTGAAATCGGACGAAATCAAAGGGTAAGTGAATTGTGATGTGGTCGAGCAGACGGCACGTCAATCGGACGTGCCGTGTGCCCGTGGTGACCGGGAACGCCGTTCCGGTGTCATAAACGGCCAAAACAGGCGTCTAACGGTCAAACTCATAGCGGACGACATCGGATTGCCCTGAAATCACAGGACAACAATCCCATTATTATTCGCGACGTGCACGCGCAGACGGCGCGTCAATCGGACGTGTGGTCTGCGCGGTAGGGCTCATTATGCGTTCTTTAAGCGTTGCGCGCGCTTGATAAACGCCCGGGGTTCTGTGCAGGGGGGTAGGGGGCTGTATGGGGTTTGTCCGGGGGTGCACATGGGGGCTGTCCGGGGTTGCACATGGGGGCTGTCCGGGGGTGCACGGGGGGCTGTCCGGGGGGAATGGGGCTGCATGGGGTCTGTCCGGGGGTGCACATGGGGGCTGTCCGGGGGTGCACGGGGGGCTGTCCGGGGCTGGTCGGGGGGCTGTCCGGGGGTGCACAGGGGGTTGTCCGGGGCTGGCCGGGGGGCTGTCCAGGGGTGCACGGGGGGCTGTTTGGGGGTGCATATGGGGGCTGTCCGGGGGTGCATATGGGGGCTGTCCGGGGGTGCACGGGGGGGCTGTCTGGGGGTGCACGGGGGGGCTGTCCGGGGGTGCACGGGGGGCTGTCCGGGGGTGCACATGGGGGCTGTCCGGGGGTGCACGGGGGGCTGTCCGGGGCAGGTCGTGGGGCTGTCCGGGGGTGCACGGGGGGCTGGCCGGGGCTGGCCGGGGGGGCTGTCCGGGGGTGCACGGGGGGCTGTCCGGGGGTGCACGGGGGGCTGTCCGGGGGTGCACGGGGGGCTGTCCGGGGGTGCACGGACAGGGGGGGTGTCCAGCAGGGGGGGTTGGCAGGGGGACAAGCAGGGGCTGGGGGGGCTGGCAGGGGGAAGGGGGGGGGGGGGTGGCAGGGGGCAAGCAGGGGGAATGGGGCTGCATGGGGTCTGTCCGGGGGTGCACATGGGGGCTGTCCGGGGGTGCACGGGGGGCTGTCCGGGGCTGGTCGGGGGGCTGTCCGGGGGTGCACAGGGGGTTGTCCGGGGCTGGCCGGGGGGCTGTCCAGGGGTGCACGGGGGGCTGTTTGGGGGTGCATATGGGGGCTGTCCGGGGGTGCATATGGGGGCTGTCCGGGGGTGCACGGGGGGGCTGTCTGGGGGTGCACGGGGGGGCTGTCCGGGGGTGCACGGGGGGCTGTCCGGGGGTGCACATGGGGGCTGTCCGGGGGTGCACGGGGGGCTGTCCGGGGCTGGTCGTGGGGCTGTCCGGGGGTGCACGGGGGGCTGGCCGGGGCTGGCCGGGGGGGCTGTCCGGGGGTGCACGGGGGGCTGTCCGGGGGTGCACGGGGGGCTGTCCGGGGGTGCACGGACAGGGGGGGTGTCCAGCAGGGGGGGTTAGCAGGGGGACAAGCAGGGGCTGGGGGGGCTGGCAGGGGGCAAGCAGGGGGCAGGGGGGGCTGGCAGGGGGACAAGCAGGGGGCAGGGGGGGCTGGCAGGGGGACAAGCAGGGGGAAGGGGGGGCTGGCAGGGGGGCAGGGGGGGGGGGGCTGGCAGGGGGACAAGCAGGGGGCAGGGGGGGGCTGGCAGGGGGACAAGCAGGGGGAAGGGGGGGGGGGGCTGGCAGGGGGGGCTGGCAGGGGCACGGGGGGGGGGCTGGCAGGGGCAGGGGGGGCTGGCAGGGGGACAAGCAGGGGGGTGGCCGTGGGGGCTGGCAGGGTGACAAGCAGGGGGAAGGGGGGGGGGGCTGGCAGGGGGGCAGGGGGGGGGGGCTGGCAGGAGCAGGGGGGGCTGGCAGGGGGACAAGCAGGGGGGGCTGGCAGGGGGCGGCAGGGGGGCTGGCAAGGGGACAAGCAGGGGGGTGGCGGGGGGGGGGGGGGGGGGGTGGACTAACAGGGGGCAGTGGGGGACTAGCAGGGGGCAGGGGGACTAGCAGGGAGGGTGTCAGGGGGCAGTGGGGACTGGCAGGGGGGGCTGGCAAGGGGACAAGCAGGGGGGGTGGCGGGGGGGGGGGGGGACTAGCAGGGGGCAGTGGGGGACTAGCAGGGGGCAGGGGGGGAGCTGGCAGGGGGACAAGCAGGGGGCAGGGGGGGCTGGCAGGGGGACAAGCAGGGGGCAGGGGGTTTCCGGGGTTCTGTGCAGGGGGGATGGGGGCTGCATGGGGTCTGTCCGGGGGTGCACATGGGGGCTGTCCGGGGCTGTCCGGGGGTGCACGGGGGGCTGGCCGGGGCTGGCCGGGGGGGCTGTCCAGGGGTGCACGGGGGGCTGTCCGGGGGTGCATGGGGGGCTGTCCGGGGGTGCACGGGGGGCTGTCCGGGGGTGCACGGACAGGGGGGGTGTCCAGCAGGGGGGGTTGGCAGGGGGACAAGCAGGGCGGGGGGGCTGGCAGGGGGAAGGGGGGGGGGGGGTGGCGGCAGGGGGCAAGCAGGGGGCAGGGGGGTGGCCGGGGGGGCTGGAAGGGGGACAAGCAGGGGGAAGGGGGGGGGGGGCTGGCAGGGGGGCAAGCAGGGGGCATGGGGGGGGCTGGCAGGAGCAGGGGTGGGGTTGGCAGGGGGACAAGCAGGGGGGGCTTGCAGGGGGACAAGCAGGGGGTGGCTGGGGGGGCTGGCAAGGGGTGCACGGGGGGCTGTCCGGGGGTGCATGGGGGGCTGTCCGGGGGTGCATGGGGGGCTGTCCGGGGGTGCACGGACAGTGGGGGTGTCCAGCAGGGGGGTTGGCAGGGGGACAAGCAGGGGCGGGGGGGCTGGCAGGGGGAAGGGGGGGGGGTGGCGGCAGGGGGCAAGCAGGGGGCAGGGGGGTGGCCGGGGGGGCTGGAAGGGGGACAAGCAGGGGGAAGGGGGGGGGGGGCTGGCAGGGGGGCAAGCAGGGGGCAGGGGGGGGGGGGCTGGCAGGAGCAGGGGTGGGGCTGGCAGGGGGACAAGCAGGGGGGGCTTGCAGGGGGACAAGCAGGGGGTGGCTGGGGGGGCTGGCAAGGGGACAAGCGGGGGGGTGGCGGGGGGGGGGGGGACTAACAGGGGACAGTGGGGGACTAGCAGGGGGCAGGGGGACTAGCAGGGGGGGTGTCAGGGGGCAGGGGGGACTGGCAGGGGGGTGGCAGGGGGGGCTGGCAAGGGGACAAGAAGGGGGGGTGGCGGGGGGGGGGGTACTAGCAGGGGGCAGTGGGGGACTAGCAGGGGGCAGGGGGGGACTAGCAGGGGGGGAGCTGGCAGGGGGACAAGCAGGGGGCAGGGGGGG
This sequence comes from Viscum album, assembly GCA_963277665.1. NCBI lineage: Eukaryota > Viridiplantae > Streptophyta > Magnoliopsida > Santalales > Viscaceae > Viscum > Viscum album. The sequence continues at coordinate 2,096,724,325 of OY728152.1, forward strand.
CTGGGGGCTGGGGGCTGTCCGGGGGTGCACGGGGGGCTGTCCGGGGCTGGTCGGGGGGCTGCTCGGGGGTGCACGGGGGGCTGGCTGGGGCTGGCCGGGGGGGCTGTCCAGGGGTGCACGGGGGGCTGTCCGGGGCTGGTCGGGGGGCTGCTCGGGGGTGCATGGGGGGCTGGCCGGGGGGGCTGTCCAGTGGTGCACGGGGGGCTGTCCGGGGGTGCACGGGGGGCTGTCCGGGGGTGCACGGGGGGCTGTCCGGGGGTGCACGGGGGGCTGTCCGGGGGTGCACGGGGGGCTGTCCGGGGGTGCACGGGGGGCTGTCCGGGGGTACTGGCAGGGGGGACTGGCCGGGGGTGGCATGGGGGTGTCCAGGGTGTGTCCAGGGGGTATTTTTTTTTTATGAATTTGGAAACCCTATAGCCACGGTTCAAAACCGTGGCTATTGATGTATTGCCGCGGTTTTAAACCGTGGCTATAGACATAATGCCACGGTTTTAAACCGTGGCTATAGATTTTGTCCGGCCTTTAGTATAGCCACGGTTGAAACCGTGGCATTAGGTATACAGCCACGGTTTTAACCGTGGCTATAAACCTATAGCCACGGTTTGAACCGTAGCTATAGAGTTAAAGCCACGGTTTGGAACCGTGGCTCTAGGTCTAGGCCTATAGCCACGCCAAACTTGGCCACGGTTCCTCAAACCGTGGCTATTACCTATAGCCACGGTTTGAGGGCCTATAGCCACGGTTTAGAACCGTGGCTATAGCTCGAATTTCCAGTAGTGTATATAGAAACCATCTTTTTGAAATTTTTATATAATATTTCCATGGAATCCAAAAATTGAAAAACATTTAGATTTATTTAAAATACCCTCAATTTTAGTTTAAATACCAAATGTTGAATGAGCATGAATATTATTTATAATAATGAAGATTAATTCATGAGGAAAAAATAAATAAGATGAAGGATAATTGAAAACATATTCTGAGATCTATTTTGAATTAAATGTACTCCCTCAATAAGAATTATTTTTATTTAGACGTATGATTTAAGGATCATGAATTCCCAAAACCTAGTATATCCCATGCTTGAAAAAAATTATTTTTACACACAAATGTGCATTGTTATTAAAGCCTCTAATAATACATATTTTTATAGAAAGTTAAAAACAAGTTATTAATATTATTATGTTGAAGGAAATACTATGAATAATGTATCCTATAACTTATAAAATAATTATTATACATATTATTCTTTAGTTATTGTTAAATATTATCATTGGAAAATCTCGGAAAGAGAGGATGTTGAAAAATTATGAAAAAATATCCTCATTATATGTAGATGAGAAAACATAAAGGATGAATTGATCTAAAAAAATTATCCAAAAGAGGGTTTGTTTTAGTCAAACATACAAAGGTACACTACTTGTGAAATATAGATAGAAGAAATTACAAAATAAAAGACAAATATTTTTAGGAAATTACCATTGATGTATAGTTTTTGACTAAATAGCATACTCATACTGGTACCAAATGTATATACCAATTATGAGGTATAAATCATGTTGGAGTTTTAATTAATATAAAAGAAGAAAATTCCAATAACATATTATAAGGATGAATATAATGTTTACACAGCGAATAATCTTGAATCAATAATAGAAAAATATGTGAAACATTTGAAGTCAGGAAATGAATGAAATTTAAGAATGATGAATTGGGTATGAAACATGATTATGAAAAGAGATAATTATTAGTTTTTTGTATTGAAAATTTTTCCAAGGAAAAAAATGAGGAGGATTAAAAAAATATACTAATTAAAAAAGAATAATTATTTTTGAAGAAATAATAACAAATATGACAACTTGTTATCAACATATATGTATCTCATAATTCAAAAAAAAATTCCAAATATATGAGAATTATGATCATGTGAAAAAATATTTTATAACTATATTTCCTGCATGAGAATAATTCCTAAAAATGATTTTACAGAATCAACGTAATAATGATGATGAAAATTTTGAAAAAGTGACACATTCAAATAACGATTATGAAAAGAAGATTATTTCCATAACAAAATATATGAATGAATATCTTTAGGAATTATTTATATACTATGATAAATATGATAAGAAAAAGTAGAAATATAGACTTATATATGTCTATTTTAGGAACATTACATCTAAATAAAATTGCGCTTCCTCCAAACATTTAATTAATATTCTCATTTGTAGAAATTTATATGGAATTAATGGAGATGAAGTACGGAACTAGATGAATGCTTTTTTATTTCCTATAGAAATAAGAGATACACATCATGAATAATTTTATGACCGTAGTATGTAATTCAAGGGTAAATTTTAGGGGTTGAAAATTTTATGGTGTGGTATGAGCTTCAGACTATTCATAAAAGATAAATTAGTGAATATATGGACTATTGAATGTTGGGGAGATTGTGTTTATACAATTGAACTATATTGATTTTATTGATTATATTTGTGAAATATTTCTCCTAACATGATTTATTAGATATATCCTAATATAAATAAATTATAATGATATTGAGAAAAATATTGCCTGAGAAATGTGTAATTAACATCCATGATCACTTATTTTTTACCCTCTTGTTTTATAAATGGTGTTTCCAACATAGACAAATATATTTTTAGTTAATTTATCATTTTAATGATTCTCATGTGATATTATTTTTCTCATGTCAAATTTATTCATCTTTCTTACATGAGGGAAGATAATATTACATGATCCTTCTGTTACAATTTTAATTTTGTTTTCAACAAACATTAAAAATATTACATGGGAGATAGAAAATGAAAAATTCATATATAGGTAATGTATTGAGAAAACATATAGGATTTGAAGATTATTGATTCTTTATAAATATATTGGAAACTAAAAAATTGAATATTATTATTCTAATGTCTGTTTTGTTACATTTGTTTTCAATAAATAATTTTTTGTTTTAAGATATTGTCACTTAAAAATAATGTTAGATATTTGTAAGAAACAATCCTTATGATGGTTATGAATAACTCTTATATATGTTCTAAAAATTATACACCATGTTATATGATTCAATTCAATTCATTATTTTCTTAATATCAAGAAGTAAAGAATGATCCATGCTATGATTTAAAATGGATTTTATATCAAATGCTTACAAGAAGAACTTGGAATATTTTTACTAATTAGAGGATTGGAAGTCGTCCATGCTAATGATGGTTGTATGGGTTCATAAAAAAGGATAAAATTTAAAACATTCAAATAATTCTCATATATGGGAATAATTCCAATGTGATACATGATTTAGCTTAAGTGAAATTATATAAATTAAAAGGTGGGTGATCTAATTTTGATACTTTATATATTGATACTCTGAAAGTGATCAGATTGATTGTTGGAAGACCATGGGTATGAGTATACTACACATATATATAAGATTATACTGGTTAAAAAATATATACATAGTGAAATAATATTCTTCTATCATTTGGATAAACATGTATATTTTGTTCAGATTGGGTATGTCATGGAAACGTTATTATATGAATGAAATCCCATAAAAGGATTAGATTAAGGGGTTTTCAATGTCAAAAAGGATAAAGTAGAATCATTTATGATCTCAAAAGATCCTATAGATATAGATTTTTCATTTTCTCGGTGAAATAAATTTAATAAAATTCAAAGAGATAAGGGAATTCCATGTTTGTTATGAAGTCAAGTAGAACCAAATACACAAAAATCAGACTGAGATTCAAAATATTATCAAATATAACATTTCCAATCAAATAAATCTTATGAATAAAATAGTTCAATTATAAGTATAAAGATCCAAATTATTGTGATAATATATTTCAATTAACAGTGATATGATAACATCAATGGATAATGGTTTCATAACATAGGGAAACTTAATAATGGTCCAAAATATAATGAATATTTTTGGGTTCATAGGTTGTTGATTACATAAGTTATAGAATCAGATAGAATAGCACTAACAAATGAATATTTAATAAAGACACTAGATAGAGGAGTTCTAAATATATTTAAATTTAAAGTTGAAATGTCTTTAATAATGACAGTGGTGATCCAATATATCAACATTTATTATCTTGGGATGCTAAGGATGTTAGTGTAATTTTTATATTGACATTAATGTTGAAAAATTATAAATTTCATTGGGTTGAAATAATAGTTAATGGAAAAATAGGAAATTAAATTTTAACATAACTAAAAGATAAATTTTACTTTCCATTCAAACGTATATATGTCCACTTATTTATTAATGTATTAGTATGTTAGGAATATGTTGAATATTGTTCATGTATGGTATAAATGTTTTGATAATATTATATAAGTTGATGATTTAATAAAATTCAAACTTAATTGAAGAATAATTTCAGCACATAAAGTATTATCATATAATTTATAAGCTATAATAGTCTAAGATTTTTTATATTATGAGGAATGAGTTATTGAAACCAATAATGAAAATACTCATTTGAATAAGATTCATCATCATTAGTTTCATCAATCAAAGAACACATCTCATCAGACTGAGATCTCATCATGAGAGAGAGAACCCTGATACCATGAAAACCATATCTATTTTCATTAAAAATATAATGATTGACTAACTAATATTAGGTTGAGGAAAATTTTATAGACACCCTTTCGACTGAGACCCATCAGGAAGAGGGTATACTGGATGATTCTTGATTGAAAGAACATCACTATGGGTGTTTTTTTTGGAAATTTAATAGAGAAGTCTACATTTATTTAATTCATGAATTCAAATGATAACAAGGAGGTTCAAGAAAAACAAAATAATGAGACACATTTTAATGATGTTGAATAGTAAATAATGGAAAATGAGTTCTAATATTCTTATGCATAAAAACAAAATATTTCTTTAATGAATAGAAAAATAAGAAGTAATGGATTTTTTTTGGGGAACAAAAAGATACAAATTTTTTATGGGTGGTGGGTTTGGCTAGTTATGATGATAGTGGATACTATGTGATAGTTCATGGTTATTTCTAAATACAATATAAAATATTATTATTGAGGGTAGAACTAGTGTTATATTGTTAAATAATTATCATATTTTAGTACCAATTTATGTATTTAACTTTTTATTTTTATAGATGATATTAAAAGAATCCATGTTGGGTGGGGGTAACCAACATTTAACTTTTTAGGTATTTATAACGAAATTCATCAATATCATTTTTTATTTCTGTCTTTGTATATTTATAAATGAAGTGATGTTGAGAAATTAATAACCTTTTTAACATTACAATAATAATATGAGATGATATAAATGTTTTCATACCTAGTTAAGAATAATTTCAAAGAAATTGTGGTCACTCATTCAACCACTTAGCCTCTAAATTATCCTACATTGATATTGTAAAATTCAATAATTTTATTTATTATATTAAATATCTAGTCTAAAAATTGTCACCAAAATTTAATCAAAATTTTATTATAGAAATATTTATAAATCGGGAAATATTATTTGATCTATTCATACTCAAGCCTCTCTAGATGAGCCCAAATGATCTTCTTTGAGAATTTATCTCCTTTAGTATTGATTTAGTCATAATTATTCCATAAATACCATAATTTATCATTATTTACCATCATATATTGGTGGGAAAGGTACATATTAATGGGGATAAATTATATCCTTTTTGGGAATATTTGGATAATCTAAATAATGATACAAGTATTTAGTCAATGAAAGAAACCACTCATCTTGATTTAACATTAAATCATATGTTATATGATTCTAGAATATCCCATTCATTCTATTGTTCTTGGGTGTTAAATAAATTATGGTTACATGTTTAATAGTGCATCACATGAAAAATATCAAGAAACCTCTAAGGGAATATTAATGAAAGGGATTTAAAACATCACCCTATTTAATTACCATTGATTTTATCAATTTTTTATGTAATATCATTGTCCTAGAAATGAATCCTTGATAAAATACATGTCATGTACTTTTTGTTATCATTCAATGATCATATTGATAGTTCTTATTATTGATTTAATTCTATGTCTTTTTTTGGATTCGATCAACTCTTAAAATTAGAATGACACGTGACTGTTTGACGACCATGCAATCTCATAATTTCTAATGAATATATCTTATATAGGATAGAATTAATATACTTGAAGGATAATTATTCCTCAAAAGTAGAGATCTTCTTGATATGTTTGATTGAAAACTTAATGTCATTCAACATAATTTATCTAGAATGCAACCTAAAGGTGATTAATAATATTATACAGACCTACAGCATGGAATGTTAATTTATTTCTATTATATCATAAATATTATAACCTAAATAATTTTGTAAACTCAATGTATAGATGGAGTTTTTTTAACATAATGACATTGTTTTTTTATTTACATCTTCATGGTATACTCTAGTGTATTTTTTGATGACATTCTTTTTACATTTAAACATCTTATTTATTATCATAAACTAAATAGAGTGATGATGAAAAATAAATATAAACATACTAAGATCAATCAAAATTTTATTATTTAAACGTATCCAATAGATTCATTAAATTTTTTTGATCATTGTATATCCAACTCTATGTCAAGAAGGCTAAAATTTTAAAGGAGAATATTATTTATAATTTTGGACAATATTATTACTTATCCATTCCCTTTAGTTTTACAAATTATTTCTCAATATTTCAGTAATTGATAAAAAACTTCAATTATATGAACCTATATCATTTTTTTGTTTTTTATGAAATCATAGTGTACTCTCACGCTAGGGACGATTCAGAGAGGATATTAGTGATTTTATTGAGTTTTTTCAATGAAAAACGCCTATTTGAAAAAAAATAAGAGCTACTTATTGATATTTTTATTATATTTAATTAGAAATTTCGTTTATGAAAATGATATATTGTTATGTCCATAAATCATTAATCCATTTTTTCATTTGACCCTGTCAAAATTTCATCAAGGTGCATAATTTATTTAGGATTAAGAGGATATTATCCATGCGTCATTAATTACATCCAACATATATATTCTATAATAAATACCCTTGTAAAAAGTATATTTTTTTTCAATTATAGTATCAATTATCGAGATTCATTAATGGATATTTAATCTTGAACTATTTGAGAAACCACTCTCCACATGAAATAACGTCATAGGGGAAACATTATCTATTATATTAATTTGGATTTGAATATCGATTGTTTTCTCACATAGAGAGAAAATTCAATATCCTACTACTATTTAATATTTTATATAGATGAGAATATATATGGACTGAATTGTCTATAACTATCCATGGTAGTTCATTCCTTAAAAACATTTTCTCTTATATCATTGTTCATAATATAACTATTTTAACTAATCAAAAAATAATAAATAATATACTCTCAAAATTTTAAATAAATATTAATAATTGGTTTTGGATGGAATATATCTTTATATATTCTTATGATTTGATTTACAATACTAATGAAAGAATCAATTTTCCAATTCCTTATATCACTATTCACATAATCAATTAGACATGGAATCTAAGGAACAATCGAAACTGTAGAGTAAAATTGATATTATGAAATTGGATTTTACTAAGAATATTGAATTATTGGATTATTTAAATTTAAACATATTCATAACTTGGATGAACACGTCATGTAGTCCTAATGGTCAGACCGTGATTACCATTCCACTAGGACAACCCATAATTGTTTGGAGACTGTTGATTAATGGATAAAGGATATAGATTATATATTTCACATTTAATATCAAATGATATTACGTCATTAATAATATAAATTTATCCTTAATTAATATTTTTAATCTAATTTAGATATACCTAAAGGAACATAGAAGTAAAATGTAATGAAGGAACATTATTGGTTGTTGGGTTTGGAGATAAATGTGGACAAATATGTTTATTAATGTCTCACCAATCATTAGGTCAAACCTAAACATCATAAACTAGTATAAATTATAGAATAATTATATTTTTCCATATTAAAATTAGTTTAAAATGACATAAAAATGATCATTTATTTTCATAGGATGATTCATTAGAATTACACAATTTGGTTGATTATGGATTGGATCACCATTTTTGAAAACATTATTCCAATCTAAGAGACTAATTGATTAGATGTGATCGGAAATATATATTAATATTGTGTAAATTTATATGGGGTGTCAATTTTTATTATCATTTATGGGGACTATATATTTACCATAAAATTATATTGTTCTTTGTCGGATGATTTTGGTACTAAATATACCTAGATTATGATGTACCACCATAAAAAAGATGGGTATTCTGAATTTTAAATATAGACATTAGATGAAATCTATGTTTTTGTTGTTGTATTATAGTAGTTTATAAGAATATTATTTTCTATTCATGGAATGATATTATAATAATTGTTACCACACAATGATATAGATGGATCCTTTTAAAATCAATGTATGAAGATACATTTTATTTTCCATCTTTATTGGATATGTCTATAAACACATCAACAGGTAGACAATGTAATTTGAAAATGATTATCTTGAAAAAAAATTAAATTCTTATAGAAATAAACTAGAGACAACAAATATAGTATGTAGAACATGTTCTATAGCCTTTATCATTTGAAGTAGATAAATATAAGAACCCAGATCTTCATTTTAGGTATGGATCTTCATTTCAGGTGTTTTTTAGGATAAGGGAAGATTTTGGAGAATTTCTATGTACACTCTATGTATCACTAAGTAAACAACGTGTACCCAGCTGCCATAGGGAGTCATGTAATGGTCATGTAATGAACTTTTACATGGCCGTGAGGACAACCTAAAGTGGGGGTTAGTTAAGGCATGTACATTGCATATACATTAAATGAACACATTGTGTACTTTTGTTTTTAGTTGATTAATCAGACCGGAGTTGCATCTAATCTCTAGAACGATCTTCCTCTAACTTTGTTTCCTCTAGTAGTGACAAGGAGAGAGATTCAAAGTCTATGCCACCATTTCTCCATCCAAGGTCTGGTTCGAGCTCATGTGGCTGTGTTGGAATTCCACCGGTGAGTTGTTCTTTCACCATGATCAACTATTTCTAATTCCTACTATCTGAGGGGTTATTCAAGGGTGAAATGTTTTGACCTTTTTGTAGATATGAAATGTTCTAGGACTATTTAGTGGCTAATGATAAAGTGTGATCTACTTACAACATTGAGGTAGGTGGCTTGATGCCTTTCGATGTTTTTTATTGAGTTATATATTCATATGTGCTGATTACCCATGATTATGGTATTTTGTTTTAAAGAATAAAAACATTTTATCATTTTCCTTATATTTATTGATTGATTAAGGTATTTTGTTGTTATATTATTCTAAATTTTATGTTTAGGAGACACCCCAAGGGTGTCTTTCCTTTTTTGATGTTTATAGTTGTCTGGTAGAGGTTTCCTTTGAGGCAGACTTTATTTCCATTCCATTCATGTTAGGTTGGAACAAGTTTCATAATTTCATATTGTTTTATGAATATGTTATTAATTTGAACTACTTATCATTTTATTAAATGATATTACTTTGTAATTCTAAAAATAATTTGTGTACGATAGTGGTATAGAGGGTTGTGAGAACTTGGGGTAGTGAGAGCACATGGGGAATTGGCGTTGAGTGATTCCCCACAATGTCTGTTATATTTAAATTTCATGAGAATATGGGGTATTGATAGTGATTTCTACATCAATGAATCTATAGTATACCTTTAATAGACCATAAGGTTGAATTTACGTTGAGTGTTTCATTAGATAATTTGTAGTTTTCCATTAAAATACTACATGGGGAATTTCTGGTTAGTGATTCCTTAGAGAGTCGTTGTTTTTTTAGAACTATAGAGTTACCCTATATGAGATTTCACAGAGTGTCAATATATATATATATATTGATTTGATGATATGTTTAACCATATGGTTGGTATTTAAGAACATAACAATAGAGTTTCTTGTAAATGATTGATTGACTATGAAGAGCCTACCATGAGAATGCATATTCTTGGACCTGGACTTAATTGATTGTTAGATGGTCTTCTGAGAAATCATTTTTTCTTTTACCTATGGGATATAGAGCTTAGTCAAGATCCCAAGAATTCATTGTTCAATGGTTTTAATAATTAATAAATGTATATAAAAGTAACTGAAAACATTACGATTGTTTACTTTTGAGTACTTCATTTTTTATTACATAATTTTCCATATTTCATGATAAATATATTCACTAATAGTTAAGCACTGATCTTTTGGTGGTTTCCTACTAGGATATATCTCACTCTCTATTTGGTTCATGATTCTAGGCCCAAAAATAATATATAGTTTTAGGTGTATGTAAGAGAAAGTGCCCTTCTACCTAATGAAAATTGATTGTTATTGGAGCTTGATATCATGGGACCAAGATGAGGCTTTTGATACTGTATAAGTTCACTTGTTTATTTTTTTACTTTGGTTTAGTACACTCTTTACAGCATTTTGACCTATTTAACTATTTTCCCAGACATATGTGACATGAATCATTATTTATATATGCTGCAGTTGTTTATAATAATAGTTTTTCATTGTTTACTTCTATTTTATGGTATTTTTGCTTAAGATAGAGTTTTCTATTTGTTTGCACTATGTTACTCTTCCACTGAGGGAAATGGTTCCCCATTGTCACACCTAATGCCTTCGCTACTAGTGGGAAGCCTCTTGAATTATGGAAAATTCTCTTGAGGCTTTGTGACCCACCGGGTACGGGGTACCTTCGGGCGGATCCCATATCTGGGATGTTTCAATGTGTTATCAACGAGGGTTATATTCTTATTTGTCATAATATTTGGAGCCTATAGATAGGGATAAGAAGTAATAAATAGTTGGTAATGATTTCTTTCGGGGATTAGCTAACCTATGTACAGGGAAAATCCAATTTACCTAGAATATTGAAATTTTTCTAGTTTTGAAATTATTATAGTTGATTTGATTTTACCGTTTGATGATACACATGTTTTGTGCTATTATGATTTCTATCAATGTAGTTCTATTTATTTTTAAACCTGAATATATATGGGTATTTCATCTCATGAATCATATATTCACTTTATAGAAATCACATTTCATGCATTCTTGTCATTGCATTTAGGGTTCATTATAGATTTCTTGTGGTTGTTATAGATGTTATAGTAGATATGCATGATGTTGTGATAGATGACTTGATAAAATAAAAACTATTTTTAAATGGTATTTGTAATTGAAAGGGTTTGTTTGTATGGACACCAAACTTTTGTCCCTAAGCTATTATGGGGCTTCTTGGATTTGAATTTTATGGATCACGTATGAACTTTAGTTGATTTTCATAAATTTGTAATGTGTAATAGGATGAAAAACATTAATTCATGAGATTATGGCCTCTCACGGGTTTGAATCCTTCATTCCATGGACAAAATTCTGTGTTTTTAATAGTTTTGGAGAAGTTATAAAGGCTTATTGTTTAGAAAACAAGACAACATTACATGCGGTGTTATGAACAAATACCATGTGTTGTTCTATTCTAGAAGGAACAAATTTTCTTAATTTCACACTGTGTACTCAATGTACACGTCGTGTTGTCTTTAATAGTGTGACTGACTGTGTGAGAAAAGACAGGGGTTGGTAACTATTTTTTAGAATACGCTGTGTACTGGGTGAACACATCGTGCTATAGAGGCCATGTATCCAGCCGTGTGACTAACGATTGGGGTGAAAGATTAACGGGTAGTACACACTGTGTACATCTTGAAAAAGATGTGTGGAATTTGACCATGTATCTGACTGTGTGTCTAACGACATGGGTGGTTAAGACATAGGTAGTACACGCCATGTCTAGGGTTAACACACCATGTTGAGTTACCATGGAGATAACCGTGTGGTTTATCTATGTAGAAGAACATGGGAAAGAGGGAATCATCAAGTACTTGTAGTGTCATAAAATGAACATGTCGTGTATATTGGCCTTACCTAACCAGGTTCGGTAGTGGTACATAACCATTTTGAACCATGTGGGAATACACCTTGTCGAGAAAACATAAGCTATATTACCCTATTTTGATAAAATGTAATGTTCTCTTCTCAAGTTCCATTATTTAACTTATATGATTTAGTCATTGAAAATATTGATCTGAGTTGGGTGCTTGACCTTGAGGAGTCATCCCACATAGATGTCCTCTGGGGGTACGATAAATATAAGGCAATGATCAGACACATGAAATGGTAGATCAGGGACTACCATCAGATCCTCTCATCATGCATGTCTTGGAACCAGCTATTATACTGAACACAGGTGCTAATCCATTGTTCTGGGAATGCTTCATGAGTTTTATTCAGTATTTCCAGGGAGCACCTCATCTGGGACCGTCTATGGAAGATTTGACATGGGTTTTTCAGTAGTAGCTTCCCCCCAATTGTTTTTGATATGGAGGACATTAGGCTACAAAGTCATGGTTATAACCCATGATCTCAATATTTGAGCATCTTGAGACACCTATATAGAGGAGGGTGATGTTCCCAACATACATACTTCGAGATTCCACCAAATAATGGTGGGATGTGATATCACAGCTAAGACAATAACGAGTTGTGGCTTGGGATGAGTTACAGTGGACCTTATATTACTATTTCAACCTAGAAACCTTTAGGTATGACTGAGCCATAGTTTTCATGGTTCTAGAATAGGGTACTCTTTTAGTAATGGAGTATTCTTCCCGATTCATATAGTTGTAGTGCTTCACACCCATTCTAAGGGTGATGTGTTATTTTTGGCCAATATGATTGAGGATGGTCTGAGAAATGACATCTGATCCTAGTTGAACAACATTAGGTTGACTTCCATATCATCTATAGTAAACCGATAAATTATTACCATAGGTAATATGAAGAAGTCTGGAGCTTTGAGCCAGGGTGTTTCGGCATCAAGAGTTGATACTCCTCTAACTAATAGTAGGATACACCATAGGGAGTCTACGAGCAGTGATCCGATTAGAAGGGATACTTTTTTTGGTAGCTAGTTAGTATGAAAAAAGTGTGGGAAGAGTGGTAATATGAGTCCAAATATCGTGAGAGACCCAGTTTAGTGTTAATAATTTGGTATGACGGGCCATATTAAGCATTTTTGTCAGCTTTCTTCACGAGTAGCTACTGATTGGTGTTCTGCTATGACTCCACATTCAGGAATAGGACCTCTAGTTTCTCAGCAGTCAAGAAACTGGAGTTCGTCGTATCATTTAAGCTGAAGAGGATGCCATGTCTACGGTTTCCAGTTAGCAAGATTTTAGTGATAGTATGGTAGATCACCATAGGGTTTTAAGATAGGGTCACGTGGTCGCGGTGCTGGTCATACATTTTTAGTGGGGAAGACCCAGCTAAAGTAGGATCCTGGACCCTCCATGGTTAGAGATATGATTCAAGTGGACTCAGTTTTAGCTTATGCACTTTCAAATAATGAGGCTACACATATATTCATATCTATTGAAACTATGGAGATATTTGGTCTATGTATCATTACTTATGAGGATTTTATTATGCTAGACACTCCATTGTGGCTTAGGATGGCTAGTGTACATCAGTGTAAGGAGTTCCCTCTTGAGGTTGGTGGGTGTTAGTTCTTATGGGACCATTATGTCATATAGATGATAGGATTCGATGTCATTCATAGAATGGATTTTTTGGTCACCTTTTAGGTATTTGTTTACTTCTATAACCATATGGTGAGTTTCACATCACCATAAGGCAGGTATTTTCTACACAAAGGTGAATGGGATGTCCAGGCGACCGGAATGAGACTCGAGCATCTTGGGATGGGGGGAATTATAGCCCTAATTTCTAGTATATATCTAGACGACCAGGGGACTAACAGATGGACTTTTCTCTAGTTTTGGATCATTTTATAGATGTCTTTCCAGATGAATTTTTAGTTTTACCTCCGTAGATAGTGGTTGATTATTTTTGGATCTTGTTCCAAGGGAGGCCCCGATGTCCATTCATCCTTATCTGATGTGTACACCAGAGATACAAGATCTCAAGAAACGTATGGAGGAGTTACAATAAATGGGTTTCATCTCACCCAATACATCTCCTTGGGATTTTCATGTCCTTTTTGTGATAAAGGGGGATGTACCCTATGAATTTACGTGGATTATTGGACATTGAACTAGTTGAATGTCAAGAACTGATATGCCTTTCCAAGGATCAATGATCTCATTGATCAGATATGAGGAGCCCGAGTGTTCTTAAATATTGAATTAAGATCTGGTTATCATTAGTTTCATGTTATACCATCAGATATACCTCTCACATTCTTTCATAGTAGTCATGGTCTATATGAGTAAGTGGTTATTCCATTCGGTCTCATGAACGTGCCAACAGTTTTAATGGAACTGATGAAACGAGTGATCCATCCATACATGGATTCTTTTATGGTTGTATTCAAGGACGATATCTTGGTGTACTCTTATACTCGACATGACCATGCAACCCACCTTGAGATAATATTGAGTACGCTGATACAACCTTATTTGTATGAAAATCTCTCAAAATTAATCTTTTGGATGGACCAGATTCTCTTCTTGGGTCATGTTATCTATGAGACAAGAGTATCAATAGTCCCAATGAAAGTGAAACAATAGTATACTAGGAGCATCCAAATAACATCTTTTATGTACGATGTTTTCTGGGGAAGCATGGTTACTACAAGGAATTTATATAGTAAATTTCATGCTTAGCATCTCTACTAATGGACCTGACTAAGAATGGTGGGATGTACTTGTGGATAGATTCTTATTAGTCAGCCTTTCTTGAGATGAATGTGATATTAACATCAGCACTGATACTACTTTTTATAGATCATGGAATGAGTTACAATGTTTATTATGTTGCAAAAGGTATTAGGCTGGTATGTGTGATTATTGAAATGGAATGAGTTGTTTCATATGGGTTTCTACAGTTGAGGACAAATGAGAGGATTTACCTGATGCACAATCTCAAGTTATATACATTTGTGCCTGCTTTACGCTGTTGGAGACATTATCTTTTCTAAGAGAATTTTTTTTCACTAACTAATAAAATTCCTTGTATATCATTACTCATTGTGATCTGAGTTTGTGACAATGATGGTGTGTTGAGTACCTTCAGTTTTATGACTTTGAGCTTTCATATATGCATGTTAAAGGCAATGGAGTGGCTGATGCATTGAGTATGAGGACTTAGATATAGGCAGTTCATGAGGACAGTAGTGAGTGGCAACTTATTGATCTATTCTCTGAGATGAATTTTGGAGGTGCATGACATACAGGGGAATAAATTTCTTTCTTTTTAAGTTTTTACCTCTACTCAACTATATCAGGAGTGGATGAGGAAGATATTATATTATGAAATCCTAGTCATATGGGATAGTGTATCCTGAGAGGACCCTAATACTAGATGGACTACACCCAAGGATGAGATCGTGAATTTTTATGGACAGTTATGTGTGTTTGTAGACCTACTCTAGGAGCTGATGTTAGATTTTCATTCCTCAGTTTGGGCAGTTGATCCTGGTGTCACCAATATGTATCAAGATCATCTACAACAGTATTGATTTCAAGGTATGAAAAGGGTTTTTTCCTAGTTTTGTTATGAGATGTTCCACTTATCATTAGGTGAAGGTGGTGCATCAATGACTGTAAGGACTTTTATAATAGTTAAGCATTCTCGAATGGAAGTTTAATGATATCGTGATGTATTTTTTGACAGGTTTACCAAGGTCTCCTTCAGGGAATGATATAGTTTGTGTTTTCATTGATATACTCATGATGTTTTCAGAATTTTTCTGTTCAAAGAGACATTCAATGTTGATGAGATTGGGAGGATGTACATCCGAGAGATTGTATGATTCCATGGGGTTCCACCTCCTATCATTTCAGACTGGGATGCTTGTTTCACTACTCGTGTCTGGCAGGGACTACAATAGGGCTTTGGGTACAAATGTACATTTGAGTATAGCATTCCATCCCTAGACAGATGGTCAAGCCGAGTGCATGATTATTGTTTTGGAGGACATGCTTCATGCATGCTTCCTTAATATTTGGGGTTCTTGCGAGAGACATATACCTCTACTGGAGTTTTACTAAAATGAACATCTTAATGAAACTATTTATATGGCAGCATATGAGTCTTTGTATGGTAGTCCATGCTGATATCACCTTGGTTGGATGAAAGCCTGAGAGGTATCTATGCTAGGACCTCGTCTTGTCAAGGAGACTACTGGGTAGGTGGATTTTATTCATTATAGGATGGAAATCACACAATCTCATCATAAGTATTATGTAGATCGACGGAGAAAAACTCTAGAGTTTGATGTCGGAGATCAGTTTTTATTATGTGTCACATCGAGGTTTGGACACGTGAGGATTAGAAGACAAGGAAAGGTTTCAACGAGATACGTCGTGTCATTATAAGATTTAGAAAGAGTCGCAATGGTTTCCTATCGGTTGTAGTTACCTTAGAGTTAATTGGCTATGCAATATGTCTTCCATGTTTCTCAGCTATGACATTACATTTTAGATAATACTAATGTTTTTCAACCTGATGAGGTAGAGATAGAATTGGATGAATCACTCATGAATCACCCTATTCGGATTGTAGATCGTAGAATGAAGGTTCTCTCTGGATAGTAGTTTCCTCTGGTATGAGTGATGTGACAGCATGGGAGTGTATAATACGATATGCCGGATATAGAGGTAGATATATGAGCCCTGTGGCCAGAGATGTTTGAAGTTTCATATTGGAAACCCTTGGAAGGGAAATTCATGGATGAATTTCTTTAAGGGGGATGTTTTTAAGAACAATGATCTTTTTTTTAGTTATAGATCATGTGTTTTGGTGTTTTTTATGAAAATGATGAATTTGGAAATAATTTAGGTGCATTCTGTGTAATCATGATTACATTATGTGTACATGGTTTCCGCAGGTAGCTGTGTGCTGGACATGTAACTGGTGAGTACATGGCCACATGGACCGCCTAAAGCGGGGACTTGTTAAGGAACATACATTATGTGTACGTTAAATGAACATGCTATATAATTTTTTTTAATTGATTAATCAGACATGGTTTACATCTAATCTCAACAATGATCTTCATCTATCGTCGTTTCATCCATATGTGACTATGAGCAATGAACAATGTTTGAGATACCAATTCTTCATCCATGGTCTGATTTGAAATCTAATGGGTGTGTTAGAATACCAGTGACGAGTTCTTCCATCATCATGATCGTATATTGTTAATCCCATCACTCTCATGGTTTATTAATGGTTGAATTTTTTTTACCATTTTTTATATCTATAATGTTCTAGGCCGATTCATGGGTCGACATTCAATAGTTATCTTTGTACAATATCGTGGTAGGTGGTTTGTTGCCTTTCTGAGTTTTTCATTTTGTTATATATGACTAAGTGATGATAACCCATGATTCAGATACCCTGTGTTAAGGAATTGAACCATGTTATCATATGCCTTTGATTGAATGATAGATTAAGGGATTTCATTGTTATATTATTCAAAATTTATAGTTTAGGGTACACACTAAGTGTGTGATTCCTTGTTTGAATGTTTATTGTTGTTTAATATAGGTTTCCTATGAGGAAAACCATGTTTCTATTCATTTATTGTTAGGTTGGAATTGATTTAATAATTGATTCTTGTTAAATTACCGTGTTATCCATTGTAACTGCTTATCCTTATACTAGTTGAGATTACTTTGGGATACTGGATATCGTTTGTGTATGATTGTATTACATAGGGCTGTGAGAACCTGGTGTAGGAACACCACATGGGTAATTGACTTTGAGGGCTTCCTCGGAGATTCTCTTATATTTACATTGTGAAACCATATGGAAGATTTATGGTGAGTTCTCCCTCAACATGCTTATAGTATACCATTATGGGGCCATAGGGGGAATTAACGTTCAATGTTTCTTCATAGAGTATAATGCTTATCATTAAAAACCCACTGGGGGAATTGACAGTGAGTGATTTATCAGAAATAATCATTTATTGAGACCAATGGTTAGAATGTGTGATCTATCCCAAAGGGTTGTTATATATTTTTTGATTTAAATATATCTTAAAATGAGTCGTTAGACTAGGAGACGTTCCTACAGGTTTGCTTGTGAATGATTCATCGATTGTAAGGATCCTTCCCAGCCAATGCGCATTCGTGGACATAGTCTTACATGATTGTTAGATGGTCCTATGAGACATCTATTTTCCTTTAACAAAAGGAATACAAAGCTTAGGCTATATCATGATATTTCATTATTTAATGGTTTGAATAATTTATATATTTGTAAATGAATGTATCTTGAAACTGTAGGATTATTTTCCGTGAGTACTTCGTTGTGTATTACTCCATTTTGAATATTTCCTACATATATATATATATATTCACTAATAGTTAGGAACATTTCTCTTTGTGTTCATCTACTGGGATTAGTCTCACACCCTATTTGGGTCATGCTTTTGGTTCGAAACAGATTATATGGTTATAGGTCTAGATAAGCAAAATCAACCTTCTACCTCAGGTACTTGATTGCTATTGGAGATGGAGATCATCGGAACAAGCGGAAGCTTGCGATGCGGTAAGAGTTTACTTTTTTATTTTTCAAATTTTTTTAGTACTGTATTTATGGAATTGTGACTGGTTTGGAAATTTTCATGGATATATGTGACATGCATAATTATTTATATATGATGTAGTTGTTTATACTATCTGTCTTTCAATGTTTACATCTATTTTATGGTATTAATACATCCTATGTTATTTACTATTTGTTTCTATTGTGTTACATTTCCAATGTGAGAATTTTTTATTCATAATTACACCGTGTCCTTCACTGCTAGTCGGTAGCCCCTAGAATTTGGGGAAATTCACTTGAGCCCATTTGACCCACCTGGTATGGATCACCATTGTGTGGAAGTCAGATCCTGGATGTTTCAATAACTATGTATTCATGTGAGTATCTTTGAGGTTCTTGAACCACCGTTTCATTAAAAGAGGGAATTAGTATCCTTAGGGTAACGCCACGACCCCAGTTACCCAGAGTCGGTGCATTATTACATAACATTGGCATGATCACAAGAAATATCAAGTCTCGAAAGACCGATTAGTTTAGTAGCCTTGGAATAACTAGACGCATTAATAAGGTTTACATTACATACTAAATTGAAAACAACAACAACATTGTCTCCATAGTCCATACTCATACTATCCCTGCAGATCATTCATAATTTACTTCATCACAATCCTGTGAAAAATAAATAATTGAAAGTGGTGACCTTAGATGCACAGTAAGGATAATAATATAGAAGAAGCTTTTATAGATAAGCATAAACACTTAAGGCAATTTATAACTAAAACAAAAGACTTTTAAACTTGAACTTCCACATAAAATGGAAAAGATAAAATGAAATTATGCCATTTAGATAATTACATGGATATTCTACTAGTAGAATAATCACATGCAATATCAATAACCACTTTAATAATGATGGAATGCATAATTCCAGACTATCATAACCATATAGCCAAGGCATCGTGCCAAGACTACAAATAAGATTCTGTCAAGGCCTTGTTCCAAAATACTAGTTTGTCTCATGAGACCTACCGATGCATCGAAGAGCTATATCGGGCTCCACCCGTCACATACTAAGTACAATGCATTCCTCATATGAAAAGTTTTAAACATAACATAAACATTCATATTAAAACTAGCATATGAAATGTCAATACTTTATCCACAAACCATGAATGGTATAAAAATAGCACATCCACAGTCAAACATAACTCATTCGATACAATATGGAATATTGTATAGTAACATATTAACCTCAATCGAGAATAATTAAGGATATTGACATAGATGAAAATAATCATCAAAACTATTTGAGAGAAATATCCCCCTTTTCTTGAAATCATATAAAAGTCACACTATATGTCAGGAAGCCGTCTAAAAATAGATTTTTTAATCAAAGTGTCCCATACCACTTTGAAACTTATATAAGGAGTTTTAATTTCAAATCTTTAATTTCCATATAAATAAATCCTTAAATCCATTTTTTTATAACATGGTCATTAATGAGAATGATTTAGATGAATAAGTCTTTAAAACATTTAAAAATGGTATTTTATTTAGTGTTTCTAACCAAAAGAGAGACACTTGAATACAAATAAATGAGGTAATAAAAACATTTTAATATCACAATAATAAAGGAATTCATGATATACTATGTTAAAGTACATTGTATACACCACATAAAACTAATTTGGTGTATAACAACAAAGAAGTCTCAATGGAATGTAAATTGAGATGAAATCTATCATAAAGGGCGTATCCTTAGGTTAAGGATAAATCAACGACATAGTTATGTGTGAAAAATATAAATACACTAAATATTATTGGATATTTAGTGAAAAACAATCAAAGGACATTCACACATAATCTTGTAAAAACAACACCAATGAATTGGATGTTTAACTCAACAAATGGAGAATGAGTTAAAAATACTCTTATCAAATTCATATCGATGAATTCAGAAATTATCAATGGAGTGATTATGTGTATCAAAAGTATATACATAGGAAGGGGAGTGGAAATTATGACATAATCAAATGAATAGTGATTCCACACATAATTTTGGAGTAATGTAATCAATGAAATATGCATAAAGCCAAATGAGTGGAAATTGAAATTTCAAATTCCCTTATCGATTTGGTAACATATGAAACATACACCCATGAAAGAAGGATCATACCATGATGATGTAAATATCCATAAATTAAAGTATATTACACAATGAATACAATCATGGGCAGTACACACACCACATGCAATAAATATGTGGTGAACAATGGAATTCACACGGAATTAAAAGTGAGATAATAAACCCCTTACTTTGTACTTTTTCCTTGGTCGATGGTAGGTTAAACTCCTGTATAATGGTTAAATAATTGTTATTAAATTATTCAATTATCATATACATTAATATTATATCATATATGATCTTTTAACATTGCTTTGTTAATAATATCATAGAATTATCGTCATTTAGTGTGTTAACTTACTCGTTTTCTTTTATATGTTTTGTTACGTAAGATGTGGTTGTCATGAATAGGTTGTATCTTATTCATATCCAGAATGATATCAAGTCTGTAAAAATTATTTTTAAATCATAAAATGATAATTATACTTGAATGGATACGATAGAGAATGAATCTCATTGCATTCGTGGAGATGGTAGTCCGTACGTACGCACGAGCGACAATATCATTCTTCTGATATTAAAATAATATATAATTGGATAGTATATCATATTTACAGAATAATTATCATTTTATATTTATTATTTACATGAATTACACATCATTATTATACCCATCCAAATAATAATTTATTGAATAACAATTACACCATGACGTGGAGACGGTAAGCCGTACGTACGCACGTATGGTGACAAGTTATTCAATGGATGGATAGAATAGTGAATATGGTTGTACCATATATATAATAAAATCAATGTATATATATGATACTGGATTTAATTTTTTAGAATGGTAACAACAAAGGAAGAAGAAGTGGAAGAAGTAAGGAACTTGAAAAAAGGGTGGTGAAATCATTACCTCTTCTTCGGGTTCTTCCTTTTGATTTCATCAAAAGGGCTCCATAGGTTGGCTTTCTGATCAAACTAAGGCCTCTAGGTTGTAGTTAGGGAAGTTAAGAGAGTATTTGGGCAGGGTTGGGCCGAGCCAAAAGGCTTTGAAGGTGTGAAGTAATGGGAAGGGGGGGTTCCCTTTTATAAGAGGGGTGAGAGGCACCTTTGGAAAAGCTAGAAATATTAATTTATAATAAATTCATATTCGGTTTTTAATGGCTCGAAAGTTGATTATTAAGCGTTTACGGTTGGTATGGGTCTAAAAACACTCATCAAATATAATTTAGACAGGTTTTAGTCATTATATTAACCTTATCTTTAAATATTAACTCTTAGTTAACTAGTTTCACTTTTACAATGTCTCTTTGTACTTTTATATTATATGGTTAATAAACATACCATATACATCCAAGATACCCCCAAGTGGTCCATTAATGATACACCTATAATTATACAAGTCTCTATCCAAACTTTTTATTTTTATAATTTAATATCAATTAATAATATAATATTTGTTTTAAAAGCTCTTTTATGTCAATTTTGACACTATTCAATAATTGTTTTTTGTAAAACTTATAACAGAATGATTAATTATAAAAAAGTTAATTAAAGAAATACTAACATGTAATTTTAACCTATACAATTAGTGCAATTAATAAAAAGTCTCAAATTATATTTATTTTGGTATTTTAAATATCAACTATTCTAATTTTTCATTAATTAGGTAATTACTGAATCATCATTGTGTCATAAATAAATTAAATTATATAATGTTTAAAAATTATAAATAAAATATCATTATGTATGAAATATTTTTAGCTTTCTAATTAATATTTATAGTCTAACATCCAACATATAAAACCCTATGTAAAAAATTGTTTTTTTAAAAGATATATGCTTATGTCATTTTTGTATTCATTTTAACTTAATTAAAATAAAGTGTCCCTATCACTTAAAAGTGGATCCATGGGGTCCCAAAATCGACCCAAAGAAGCCCATGGTTGTACATGTATCAACCAATAGGGTTAATAAACGTTTTAGGGTAATTTAGTTTTATTATAATATTATTGTTTAACCTTTATTTACCGGATTTATCCTTTAACCATGGTAAATAAAATATTTACCGAAGTAATTATTCAAAATGTCTAAAAACAAAAGTAACATATTTAAACAATTTGAACATCCTGATTCCAAATATGGAATCCATTTTTCCAAATTCAAATAAAAAATGTGGCAGAAATTAATTTAAAACTAATTCTTGTTGTTAAAACAAAAAGCGTGTTTTTAAGAGATAATAACTATCAAATGATTGGCACTTGTTTATGTCTGGTTTAATTGTGAAATTATGTCAAATGAAAAAAATTGAATTAAAAGGTAAAAATATATTCTAAATATACTTTAAATCCACTGAAATTAATAATTTATCAATATTATTTTTTTGATTAAAAAGTTGTTTTTAATTAAAATTTAGTAATTTTCACTATTCATCAAAATATGAAAGTTATCCGAATAGTACCAAAATTTCACCCTAGGATAATTTCAATATTATGAATCCAAAAATGAAGTCCATTTTGAGAGATATAATTTATAAAATTTCAAAAAGTAGGTATTATTATTCATAACGGCTAGTTTGATTGGTTGTGGTGTGTTAGAATCTCGAAGTAGCATACAATGCACGTCATTGCATTATTCAAAGGGAAACGTTCCGTGGATGCTTGGGGTGTTACATTCTCTCCTCCTTCAATAAATTGCATCCTCGCAATTTTTTTTAAAATTGGGCTTGAGAATATAATGGAAAGTCCCACATCGGAAAAAGAGTCAATAAAACTATCACTTTAAAAGAAAGGAAGAGAGGTATAAAGGTCACCCAAGATAACCCGTACTTGGATTACATGTAGGAAATAAAGGATATGGATGATAAACTAAGTGTTCAATTCTGATGGATAGGGATAGAAAACATGATCAGGAGAAAGTTACCAATAATAAAATCACAAACTTGTGTTGGGACAAACAGTCCTTAGTCTCCTTGTGGGAAAAGTAAACAGACAACATTTTTTTTTGTTTTAAGTTACATTACATAAGGAAGAAGAATTAATTTATGATATCGACTAAGAACATAAATAGATAAACATAATTTTTAAGTAGGGTTTCATTATTTAATAACTTTTTACCACAAACTCATTTTTTGAACAATGAATATTCAAGAAGACTTGGTCACAATGAAAGAGCTAGAATAAACTTCTATAGAAAAACATGATCCATATAGGATAAACTGAATATTTAACTTGTATTTAAAGATTAATCAAAACCAAAATGGTTAGTATAATATCTTATGACCCCCCCAAACGGATATTCTATTAGTGAAAAAAACTAATCTTAGTTTCCAAATTTAAACCATCGATACCCCAAAGTTAAATAAATACCATTCAATAATCAATTGTCCTTAAAATCCTTCAATATAATCCAAACTAATATTGAAACTCAAAACATAAAAAAATGTAGTCTTCCACGTTAAATTGTATCTCAAAATGACATTAATTACTCTTAAAGTCACATTCTTAAAAGTAATTAACCTAATCATTTCCATAAACAACCCGAATCACTATAAATCCATAATAAAAACATAGATAAAAATCCACCATTTCTCCTCAAATGAAATCCCATACTATTCTATTTTCCTTGGGCAAATAGTGTTCACAACAATGAAAACAACTTCCAAAATAACATCTATCACTTAATCACCAAATCATTTTTTTATACCAAGGGTATTCATTTAATAAGACATAAGAACCCAAATCAACTTATTATTGATCAATAAAATCATTTAACTAAAAATAATTAGTCACACTATCCAGGGACTTCACGTAGTCCAGTGGTCAGCGATAAATCCCAATCGCACATTGGTTGTGGGTTCGATTCCCATAGCTTTTTCGGATGCGACAGGTTGTCACACGGTCTACGTGTTGTCCTTTTTCAAAAACTATATTTTATAATATTACCAAAATGAGATAAATTCCTCAAAATACAATAACAAAATTTAACCACAAATGTTATATCATACCTTTAATTTTCATCCCAAATTATAATAACTTATAATTCTCTCAAACCCCAGTGATTATATAAAACCAAATGGTTATTTATACCAATATCCACAAGAGAAGAGATAATTCTTCCTCAAATATCATTCTCACATAGCCAACTGCGGGGTTGCAAATTCAAGAGAAAATTATTTGAAAGTAAACCCATCAACAAGGAGTTCTAATACTTTTTAACCATTTCTCCAACAATTTATTTCCACATAGCATCTTCTTTGACCAAGAAAATATTCTATATAATAGGGCATTCACTCGGGTAATGTCCAGGTCCCCTACATTTACGGGAAATGACTGTAAATGGACTCTTGGGACTATTTTTATCTTCTTCCATAGTAATTTTTATTTTTCTTCGGCAATTCTACACTTTATGCCCTTCCTTCCCGCATGTAAAGCATTTCTTTGTCCCATTGAGACACTTTCCTGGGTGTCTCCTTCCACATTTCCTGCAAGATGGAAATTGATGAATCCTTTCTCCATGGTCTCCACTGATGGAGCTCTTATCATTCATAAACTTTCTCTACTTTTTTGAGTCCAGGAATTGGTTAATATATATATATTGTTGATCATATTTTTGGAAAACTGATTTGGCATAAAGATGTTATCTTTTACCCCTATCAACATTCCATTTTGATGCTCATTGACACCACCATTCCCACCTTGTACATCATTCCCAAAGTCATTATGACTTCCTTGGAATCCATCCATTGACAAAAACCCGAAAGCATTGTGTGAGTAACAGTTGTCATAAAATCATTTAGAGATTAACATGTCATCGTATTCTCAATTTGAAACACATTAGGATTAACCAATGTCATTTAATCTCATCTTATATATTTAATATTTAAAATCAGTTAGTAAAGAAAATGTAAATTATCCTAAGCATATCCCCCGGGAGTTTAATAACCAAGAGTGCAGCAAGGCCCGTTGTCGTGCACTAGTTCCCGTTTGAGTCTAGCTCAAAGCGGTGTTTTCGGGATTTACCCCAAAGTACATCTATTCCAGAGCCACCTCTACCTGCTTGTTTCCAGACAGGTATGTATTGCTTGGAAAACTCACAAAATATCTACAATACCAAAATTATAGGAAGTTATTCTATCAAAGTTCATCTTAGGTCTACGTGCTCTAATCAGAGTTTATCTAAATATAGCTCTAAAGGTTTGTACTAAATTTCCTCTGATACCAACCGTAACGCCTCAACCCCAGATACCTAGAGTCGGTGCATTACAACATAACATTTGCATGATCACAAGAAAGATCAAGTCTCTAAAGACCGATTATTTTAGTAGACTTGGAATAACTAGATACATTTATAAAGTTTACATTACATCATAAACTGAAAAGAACAACAACATAGTCTACATAGTCCACACTCATACTATCCATGCAGGTCATTCATTATTTACTTCTGCATAATCCTGGGAAAAATAAAACATTGAAAGGGGTGAGCTTAGATTCTCAGAAAGGATAATAATATAGCAGAAGATTTCATAGATAAGCTTAAACACTTAAGGTAATTTATAACTAAATCAAAAGCCTTTTAAACATAAAAATCAACAAAAACAGGAAAAGATAAAATGAAATTATGCCATTTACTTAATTACATGTATATTCTTCTAGTCTAATAATCACATGCAATATCAATAACCACTTTCATAATGATGGAATGCATAATGCCAGAAAATCATAACCACATAGCCAAGGCCTTATGCCATGACTACAAATAAGATTCTATCAAGGCCTTGTTGTAAGACACTAGTTTTTCTCATGAGACCTACTGATGCATCGAGGAGCTATAGCGGGATCCACCCATCACTTACAAAGTCAAATGCATTTCTCATATGAAATTTTTTAAACATAACATAAACATTCGTATTAAAACTAGCATACGAAAAGTCAATTCTTTATCCACAAACCCTGAATGGTATAAAAATAGAACATCCATAGTCAAACATAACTCATTTGATACAATATGTATGATTTTATTGTAACATATTAACCTCAATCGAGAATAATGAAGGATATTGACATAGATGAAAATAATCATCAGTACTATTTGAGAGAAATATCCCACTTTTCATGAAATCATTTAAAAATCACAATATTTGTCAAGAAGCCGTTTAAAAAAAGATTTTTGAATAATGTGTCCCATACAACTTTGAAACTTATAAAAGGAGTTTTAATTTCAAAACTATAAATTCCATATAAATAAATCCTTATAACCATTTTTTTAAAACATGGACATCAATGAGAAAGATTTAGAAGAATAACTCTTTAAAACATTTAAAAATGGTATTTTAGTTAGTGTTTC
This sequence comes from Viscum album, assembly GCA_963277665.1. Classification (NCBI taxonomy): domain Eukaryota; kingdom Viridiplantae; phylum Streptophyta; class Magnoliopsida; order Santalales; family Viscaceae; genus Viscum; species Viscum album. The sequence goes on from OY728152.1 coordinate 2,096,751,506, forward strand.
TAACCCAAAGAGAGACACTTGAATACAAATAATTGAGGTAATAAAAACATTTTAATATCATGAAAATAATGGAATTCATGATATACTATGTCAAAGTACATTATATACACCACATAAAAGTGATTTTGTGTATAACAACAAAGAAGTGTCATTGGAATGTAAATTGAGATGAAATCTCTCATAATGGCCATATCCTTATGTTAAAGAAAAATAAATGACACAGTTATGTGTGAAAAATATAAATACACTAAATATAATTGGATATTTAGTGTAAAAAAATAAAAGGACATTCACACATAATATTTTAAAAACAACACCAATGAATTGGATGTTTAATTCAACAAATGGAGAATGAGTTAAAATTACTCTTATCAAATTCATATCAATGACTTGAGAAATTATCAATGTAGTGATTATGTGTATCAAAATTATATCCACAGGATGGGGAGTGGAAATTATGACATAATAAAATGAATAGTGATTCCACACATAATCTTGGAGTAATATAATCAATGAATTATGCATAAAGCCAAATGAGTGGAAATTGAAATTTCAAATTCCCTTATCGATTTGGTAACTTATGAAACATACACCCATGAAAGAAGGATCATTCCATGATGATGTAAATATTCATAAATTAAATTATATTACACAATGAATACAATCATGGGCAGTACACACACCACATGCAATAAATAAGTGGTGAAGAATGGAATTCTCACGGAATTAATTGTGAGATAAGAAACCCCTTACTTCGTACTTTTCCTGTATCGATGGTAGGATAACCTCTTGTTTAATGGTGAAATTATTGTTATTAAATTATTCTATATTCATATACATTAATATGATATCATATATGATCTTTTAACATTGCATTGTTGACAATATCTTATAATTATCGTCGTTTTGGGTGTTAACTTACTCATTTTATTTTATATGTTTTGTTATGTAAGCCATGTTTTTCATGGATAGGTTGTATCTTATTCATATCCAAAATGATATCAAGTACATAAACATTATTTTTAAATAATCAAATGATAATTATACTTGAATGGATACGATAGAGAATGAATCTCATCGCGTTCGTGGAGATGGTAGTCTGTACGTACGCACGAACGACAATATCATCATTTTGATATTAAAATTTTATATAATTGGATGGTATATCATATGTAAATAATAATTATCATGTTATATTTATTATTTACCTTAATTACACATCATTATTATACCAATCCAAAGAATAATTTATTGAATAACAATTACACCACGACATGGAGACGGTAAGCCGTACGTACGCACGTATGGTGACATGTTTTTCAAAGGATGGATAGAATAGTGAATATGGTTGTACAATATTTATAATAACATCACATTATATATATTATAATGGAGTTATTATTTTAGAATTGTAACAACAAACGAAGAAGATGTGGAAGAAGTAAGGAACGTGAAAAAAATGTGGTGAAATCATTACCTCTTCTTCGTGTTCTTCCTTTTCATTTGTACAAAAGGGCTCTGTAGGTTGGATTTATGATAAAAATAAGGCCTCTAGGTTGTATTGAGGGAAGTTTATAGAGTATTTGGGGTGGTTTTGGACGAATTAAAAGGCTTTGAAGGTGTGAAGTAATGAGAAGTGGGGGTGCCCTTTTATAAGAGGGGTGAGGGGAACCTTTGGAAAAGCTAGAAATATTAATTTATAATAAATTCATATTCGGTTTCTAATGGATCCAAAGTTGATTATTTAAAGGTTAAGGTGGGTATGGGTCTAAAACTACTCAAAAATATAATTTAGATAGGTTTGAGTCATTATATTAACCTTATCTTTAAGTATTAACTCTTAGAAAATTAGTTTCACTTTTACAATGTCTCTTTGTATTTTTATATTATATGTTTACTAATCATACCATATACATCTATGCGACCCCTAATTGGTCCATTAATGATACTACTATCATGATATAAGTCTCTTGGCCGATATTTAGATTTTTATAATTTAATATCAATTAATAATATAATATGTTTTTTAAAAACTCTTTTATGTCAATTTTGACACTTTTCAATAATTGATTTTTGTAAAAATCATAAAAGAATGGTTACTTAAAAAACGTTAATTAAAACAATGATAACATGTAATATTAATCTAGAAAATTATTGTAATTCATAAAAAGTCTAAAATTATATTTATTTGGGTATTTATAATTTCAATTAATTTAATTTTTCATTAATTAGGTAATTACAGCATCATCATTTTGTCATAAATAAATTAAATTATTTAATGTCTAAAAATTATAAATAAAATATAGTTATGTAAGAAATATTTTTACCTTTCTAATTAATATTTATAGTGGAACATCCAAAATATATAACCCTATGTAAAAAATTGTTTTTCTAAAAGATATATGCTTATGTCTTTTATCTATTAATTTTAACATAATTAAAATAAACTGTCCCTATCACTTACAAGTAAATCCATGGGGTCCCAAAATCGACCCAAAGATGCCCATGGTCGGCCATTTATAATATAATAGGGTTAAGACACGTTTTAGGGTAATTTAGTATTATTATAATATTATTTTCTAACCCTTATTTACCGGATTTACCCTTTAACCATGGTAAATAAAATATTTACTGAAGTAATTATTCAAAATGTCTAAAAATAAAAGTTACCTATTTACCCAATTTGAACATCCTGATTCAAAATATGGAATCCATTTTTCCAAAATCAAAACACAAGAGTGGCAAAAATTAATTTAAAATTATTTCTCGTTGTTAAAACAAAGAGCGTGTTTTTAAGAGATAATAACTATCAAAAGATTGCCACATGTTTATGTCTGGTTTAATTGTGAAATTATTTCAAATGACAAAAATTAAATAAAATGGTAAAAATATATTCTAAATATACTTTAAAACCACTCAAATTCATAATTTATCAATATTCATTATTTCGATTAAAAAAGTTGTTTTTAATTAAAATTTAGTAGTTTTAACTATTCCTCAAAATATGAAAGTTATCCGAAAAGTACCAAAATTTCACCCTAGGCTAATTTCGATATTATGAATCCAAAAATGATGTCTATTTTGAGAGATAGAATTTATAAAATTTTAAAAATTAGGTATTACTGATCATAACGGCTAGTTTGATTGGTTGTGGTGTGTTAGAATCTCGAAGTTGAGTACAATGCACGCCATTGCATTATTCAAAGGGAAACGTACCGTGGAATCTTGGGGTGTTACACTTATAATGGTTTTAAATTAATGGTTGTTAATCCTATTGACGAAGTTTTTTAACGACCATATGTAATAAAAATATTCATCAGTATTCATAATTTTTCTATTATATATAAAAAAAACTACTAACCAATTCAAATGCATTTCATTAGTTTGGATATTGTTACTAATAATCAAGATGATACATTTATTCATACTATGATTTTTATTCTGGATAAGAATGAATAAATATTATGTGGGTGACATATCTCTTAGGTATTAAGGAAAAATGATTTGGTACATGATGATTCTGGGGAATAAGAGAGGTTCTTGAAAGATTAATGTGAGGAGATTTTCTATGTTACTAGAATCTTCTAATATTTTTAATATTGAAGGCCCAATATAGGGGAAAATATAGCACCCTTATTTTGATGTATTATGTATTTTTATTATGTATTTTCATACTATTATGTGGTTAGGATATGTTTTGGAATGTTTTTTATATTTTTGAATGGGTTCTAGGAATATTTTGCACTAAAATTTCAATCATGATTACTAGAAACAATATAAGATTACTACATATCAATGAAGGATTAAATAATAATAAAGGGGAAGGAATTTTTTCAGAAATTTTGTGAAACCAAACTGTGAGAGCCTGTAATTTAATAATTATTGGTTTGTACATGGATGGTGCAAGGATTAGAAAACAATTTGACAAAAAAAATTTGTGGGACTAAATTAGTGATAAAAAGATATATTATATACCTATAATTACATAAAATAGTTATATTTTTTCTCCATGCCATGACTATCAAACATGGGTGTTCCATATTGAAATTTTACTCATCATCTATAAGGGTCCATATCCATCTTGTTAAAGCCTATTCATGTTTATAAATACAACGGAACACAATATAGGCATTGGGTAGGTCTGGAGGTGCATGGATGATAAATACTATAATACATATGGATTTCATATTTCTAAGGTGTAGTTCATGTATTGGGTGAGATCTTGACATATGACCAATCAAGTTTTCATCGTAAATACATTGGCTATATGAAGCCTTTAGATAATTTGTTGGACCGAATTTGTGATATATCAATTACATGAGTGGATCGAATACATGATTGATCTTCTATGTGTGGATTGGATATTTGAATTGGTTATGTGGTTGCATCAGCTATGTAGGGAATTTCTCTATTTAAGGAATTTAACTATGTATGACTATTGACTACATGTATAGATCGACTCCATTATGGTTTTATTTATATGGGGAATTCCCCTATTTGGGGAATTCTTCATTGTGGGGAAATTTTCTATGAGTTGAATTAAAAAACATCAGGAATTTGGGTATGTGGTACTATTAAATACATGTCGAAATGAATACATGGGAATTATGGATACATGTTGATTTATTCATTGTAACAATGACTGTATGGACATTTCATTCCATTTTTATTGAAACATCCACTTAAACATTTTATCAACATGAATCAAGGGCCTTCAATGGTCGATTTATAATGTATTGTTAAATATTTTTGTATCGGAGTTGTTTGAGGCTATAAATGAATCCTTATTCATTGAATTTAATTATATAGAAAACATTTTGAATAAATTATATTTCGGTCATGAAAATATGATCATCCCATGTTTTCCAACATAAAAATTAAAGGTTATTCCTTTAATTCCTTCCAGGTTGTTTTCTACCCATTTATATATCCAGTTATTCTATTAATAAGCATGTTGTTGTTTTTATAAATTCAAAGATAATATTAGTCCAAAATTATTTGGTCATTAATCGATTAGATAATTAATAGGAATATTGTAATGAATTTAGTATTCCCTGTAAATTCATTATAATCAAATTGATGCAATGATCATGATTAATTTAATTTGATCTTCAATAGTAATGGGAAAAATATAGAATTTGTATCATGATAATTCTTGTTAGTAATGTTTATAATCCATAATAGTCATTTTAAATTAAACTGTTTTTATTTAGTTTGATAAAACTAGTTTTAATGATATGTGAATGTGTATCATATGATATATTTCTATAGAGTGATTCCTTTTGCTTCCAATAGTTGGATCCTATGAATATTGTATCAGTTATTTTGATATTCAATGAAAATTCATATTTTGATAACAATAATTTCAAGGAATTGAGTCTCCCATCCACATGAGATAGATGAGTGCTATGAGTCTAGAGAAATAACATATATTTTATGTGTCTATGATAGATGCCTTAATTTTTCACCTAGATTAACATGTTATCTATGATTATTTGAATGATTATTATTATTATTATTTGATGTTCTATGGAATTTATATTCAATTTATGACGATATATGGTGTATGGAATCCCAAATGAGATATGACCTGGGATGGATGAGCCTATGATGGATCTTGGGATGTGGGAGGTAAGGCCAAGAAGATGTGTGAGTATTTTTCACATGTGATAATGAGATGAGTAAAGAAGTTCATTAAGTTGTTCATCATGGAACCTGAGATGCAATAGGCTAATGCTTGGATAACCCATTAATGTGATATAAAGAAGTTCATTGTGGTTGATTATACCATTTTTCATAAGTAATATAAATTATGCAATGATCCTTATAATTAATAGAAAATTCATAACCCATGGGGTTAGTGTTGATGGAATATAAAGGATGCAATATTGTTAAAATTGATAAACTCAAGAACTTTGTTTAGATTATGTGTGGAGGGAATAGAATTCACCATTTTGGTTAATTAATGTCTCTTGAAATACTGTTAATGTTAAATTATTTAGACAATAAATAAACAAATGTCAATTTATTTGTTTAGTGAAATAAATTAATTTATTATACAGATATTAATAGTTTTATTTCTTAAATGATGCCTATTTTTTATCTTGTAATTCATGAGTCCAATCGACATTAGTAGTATTTTAGTCTAAGAATAAGTTATTCACATTATGTGGTTGTGAGACAAATTATATCCTTTATATTATATTATTTCATATGTTATCCCACCAATGTATTCTTAGGACACTGGCCCTCAATGGTCTCTCGTGGTGTTTTCCTTACCACTTTGTTGGGAGGATGGATAGTTTACTATCATCACATTACTCAGTCACTTGTACTAGTATTTAATTATCTTGGTATAAATGATGTTAATTTCCCCCCACATGTGTGTAGAGATATATGATGGATTTCATTATTTAACACACATGTATCTCTATATATAGTATCTAAAAATTATTAAATGAAAGATGTGTATAGGTTGTGATGTGTTAACGTACTATATAAATTTATGGGCTATGATGGATTGAGGTATAATAGATGATGTATGATACACATCATACAGGTTTTGGTGGATCCCTAGAACAACTCGGTTGTTATATAATAAAATGTCGATATGATGATGTGTTGATAAGATACATGGAGACCCTGTTTTGATGTCATAACGATGTGTATTTAGGCTGGCTTATTTTGGGGAGATATGGAGAGGGATGTGTAACATTTGAGAATAGAAGAAACCCAATGGGGAAGCAGAAGAGGGGTACCCCTGATGTTTAATTATCATATAATATACTATATTGTATGTGATTCTTGGAGAGAGTTTTCTATATTGAGGTTGGGAACTTAATAATCGTATATAAGTGCTAATTTTGTTTAACATTTGTTCCCTGTACATTAACATGTTTTCTTTATCTTCATTATGAGAGGTTCCTATGAGGAGCCTACTGGTTATAAATTTAAAATAATCCTATGTTAATATAAATGATTTTCAGTTTAGTTGATAATGTTTAGATATCTGGATAGATAATACTAGATAAATGTTTCAGTGGGAACTACTTGGGATTCATGGTTTCGGAAATCACTAACATTTGGTCCTTGTAGTTTTCCTTTCATTTTTTTGTTACTATATGTAATTTCATCTTTTTCACTTGTAATTTTTTATATGTATTACTATGTAGGTGTTTATAGGTGTATTTATATTATATTTACCTCTCTTTCATGTTCTCATATACGGAAATTCCTCCTATATGTTGGTTTATTATAACCTTATTGATTTATAAAATATAGGGCATACTCAAGGAAAGAATCAAAAAGGCACCATCTCTTTATCTAATATCCATTCTAAGAGGGATTAAAATAGGGGGAGGGGTTGTGAAACAATTTTATTAGATGTTAATGTTGAGGTATCAATAGAATTTTAGTGTTATGAACAATTGATATTTTATTGGTTTATAGGGAACTATTTTCATCTAATCATTTTCAAAAATGTAAAAATAGGAGGATCCATGAGACATGGGATTTATAGTCTTCTATGATATAATACACACGACGTTATGATTACAATTATAATTAAATTCACTCATACTGGTAGTTAGTCAGATACCTATGAATGGATTATACATCATTCATTATTATTATTTTGTTTAAAATGTGTAGACATTGGGAAAAATTAGATCAATAACAAATGATTATTTATTTATTTAATGTTATGTATTAAAATTTCTTGTATAATGAACTATAATAGTTTCTTATTTTTTCATGATTGGATCTAGGTGAACATCTTGATCTAGATTAATCCAAATATGTTCCTCAAGATATGTCATCAGATCACTTCATAGTGGAGGTCAACGATGTATGTATTCGATGAAAGTCATTCCATGAGTTTATGCTTTAGACTCTATGGAACAATGATGGATCTATTTTAGATTCAATCAAATTAGACTTGTTGAATTATCTAGATATATCATTTTTTCTAATATATACTCATTGGGAGATCTAGGATCCATTTGTTGTAATGATGATGCATGGAGAAGGAAAGCTACAATGTTTTTTGTTCCTCTAAAATCAATAAGATTTTTCATTCTCATGGGATTGGTTTTGATAAAAGTTTTGATTGTCATTCCGTTCATTTTCCATGAAGGAATCAAGTCTCTTGGTTCTACAAGAAAATCAATAGGGGAGTTCCCATGTGTGAGAGTTTATTTACATACCTCTAACCCATTAGTCTGGAGACGCTTCCTTAATTTATTACATTGTTACAATAAATTAGGAAGAAACATTTCAGTTTAATTTATAGTTTATTATATTTATAAAAATATATAATAATGAACAATTAAATTACAACATGAAATGAAATAAAATATATAATCTATAAGGAAACATTAATAAATGCTATGATTATCCATACATGTCATTCATAAAATGCAACCTCACATCCTGGAAAAAAATATTAATGAGGTGGGATCTGATACTCAATAATGGTATGAAATATAGATTATTCTAATATAAAAATATAATACACGTTTAATTACTAAAAACACATACCATAAAAATATAATATTATTCATAATGTGGTAGGAATAAAAGGTGAATAAATAATTCCATATAATTAATCACATCAGAATGAAACCTAACCATGGACATTCTACAAGTCGAATAATCACATGGATTGTCAATTATTAATATAATAATGGGTAAATTCATAGTTATAGATATCATAAAAATATTTTCAAGGCCTCATCCATGACATCCAAAAATAAATGGATAAGGCCCCATCTAAATCCATATCTGTTTTCTATTGTGAGACCAACTGATGCAACAAGAAGATTTAGAGGGCACTGGCAATCAAATAATGAGTCTAGTAAATTACTAAATTTAATGGGGGGATACATAAAAACCATATACATACTATATTTAAATAGAATTCCCCAAATAGTAATCACAATCACTTACTATTATGAGTAATATTGTGAATAGTATTATGATAGAATTTCCATAATCAAAATTGTCATAAACCATTTTATAAAAAATGTTAGATGATATCATTGAATATTAAACCTAATTAATCATATTTTTCATTATATAGTGTTGAAATAGATGAACATACTATAATAAAATCATTGAGGAATTCTTGAGAGAAATTCCCTTTCTACTTTTTAAAGAAGTGTTTTTTAGAAATATCCATTTTGTTTGTCATAATTGTTTGTGTAAAATTATATATAAAAAATATGTAGTTTTATCATGAAAATATTAGTGAATTTATAAAAATATTGGTTTTTGAAAAAATATTATTTATGGTACAAAAAAATGGGAATGAAATTGTAAAGTTCCCATTAATCGGGCTTTCTTACAATGAATAATTTAAAAGAGAACCTTGTTAAAACATGTATATGCCACAATAAAATACTTTGTTTACTCAACATCTATATTGGTTAATATAGAGAATTTGTATTTTTTATTGGATTTCATAACTGTGGTTTTCTATTTAGAATATTGTATAAGTGTGATTTTGGGTCTAGTGAAGTATTTTTCATAGGACATAGAGTTTCCCTGTAGGGAGTAGCTTTGGACCCTTCAAAAATTGTGGTAGTTGAGTTATGGGTGGAACAAAAGACAATGATTGGGGTGTGGGATTTCTTTGGGATTTAATGATATTACATGAGTTTTATAGATTATTTATCTTATGTTTTTAATTATTTTATAGAATTATCCAAAAAGCATTAGGTGTTCTTGTAGATTGACTTGTGTTAATCCACTTTTGAGTTCATAAAGGAGAAGTTGGTTAGTGATATAATCATTTTTCTAATAGAAGGACTTATGTTGCGGTTTTTCATCGATAATTTACATCTTTGATTGGTATTTTTTGCAATTCATCAACTATTGATATGTTATTACATGTTCTAGTTTTTACATTCCCATGAACATAATTATTCAACACATGATCTTGTGTTTGAAGCATTGGGTTTTTATATAATTATTTCCAAAATTACCTAATTGGAGTGAATATTGTGTTTTTTACTAGCATTAATAGATTAAGGTAAGTATTCGAAATTTGTTACTTGAACATCCATCAGATTTAGTGGATTAAATTTTTATCGGGTTAAAATATCATTATTTCAAATTGGCCAAAATGGGAAATGATACAAACATTATGTGGTGTAGGAATTCATGTAGTTATAATGTGTGCATATCAAGAGATTCCGAAAGATTTATTGATCTTCTCATAGTGATGGATTTTTATTTGAGTTTTTTTTTGGAAAATAATGTGTTTTAGATAGACTAGTGCAGTCATCTTTGGTACAGTTGGCGGGGGAGTCCCAGTTGGGAGATTTTAATGATGAGTACTAGAGAGACCATGTTTTTTATTCCCATTATAGTGGTTCTTATAATTAAAATCACAATTTTCTATTCCAAGGAATTATATTCATTTTAATGGTATTTTATGAGTTGGTTATCCATAAATCACATAGCTCAACTATGGTGGCACATCCTAACGTAAAAAAGATTTATTGAGCATCAAGATTTTTATTTTGGTGTATGGGTTGATTCTTACGATGTTATTGTTTATTTCATGATATTTGGTATGAAAAAAGGTGAATACAAAGAGATGTGATCCTGGTGTTTTTCTCCAACCAATATATGTTCCCCAGTAGATGTTGGAGAGAAACTTGATGTACTTATATACTAGTTTATCTATATATATTTTAGTCTATGATTCTGTATGGGTGATAGTGGATCATTTTATATAATCATACTATATTATAGTTATCAAGGGTTCATGATCAGTGGAGGATTTTTTGAAATATTATTTCGAGGAGATGTAATACTCTACATATTCCCATGGATGACTATCTCTAATCAAGATCCACATATTACCTACATGGTGTGAAGAGCACTCGAGCATAATTTTGGTGATCCATTATGCCTTCCTTCCATTGAGTTTTTTTTTAGAATAAAATTATCCACTCTACAATTTCTGTGGCACCATTTAATATATTTTAGGTACAAAATTTTATTTATCCATGTTATTGGGCTATAGTCAGAGTGCTGGTAATTGTTGGTCTAAACCTCGTATAGAATATGAGAGAGATGGTACATGTTATTAACAAGATGGTGAAGGATTAAAATGATAATTATTAATCCTATACCAATCATTTGGTGTGACCACTAGATCTTGATGTTGGATGTCATGTGTTAGGAGACTCCTCACTATGTGTAGTGACATTATGATCAAGGTTGTAATTTTTCTCCCATGTTTTTTTGGAATTTTCTAGGTGCTTCTTTGTGACAGAGATGTGTCATATTAGATAGCATTTCCCCCATTGAAAAGTGGAATAAATTATGTTTTTATTTTTTATTATATCCTTTCTTTATATTGATCATGACTCTTATATCCTATATTAGAGTCATATTAACGTAGATGGTGATAAGACCATCGATCAAAGGCCTATTGGGATCCAAGATATCTCAAAGAAGATATATCAGGGGCATGAAACTACATTGCCTAGATTATTTTGGTTGAATGGTTCAGTGCATGAGATTACCCAGTAATATGAAACACATATGCACAGTCTCTACCTCATTCTATTTGATATTTAGCTCTTCTCCTGTAACGTTGTTTTTTGTGTTTCTTATCATTATAGATAATTATATAGTTCCCTCATGATATTTGTTGGTAACATTAATATTATTTGACATGTGTCTCAATAGAGAGGGTATTTAAGAGCTGGTTGTTTTGATTTTGGGGTTTTTACATACTACCTTAGATGAGGTCGTTTATCTACTATGATGGAGTGATCCTTTAGATGGGTATCATGGTGTGGCTGTTTAGATTATCCTCTTTCTGTTTTATCCTTGGGATGTGTTTTGGATTATCGATGATGATATTGTTTTGATAGTTTTCTAGTGTATGTTTCTTAATCAATCTATTCCAACCAATTACACTTTTATAATGCTCTTGGATATTGAGGGAGGCATAGATTATTTGTAGTGGTACATAGATTCTAAAATCTGGAAGAATGAAGTATTTCACATCATTCAGGTGTGATTCATAGCATGGGCGGGAGCCTAACTCATTTTTAGAAAAATCCGATACAAGGATCGATCATCTATGTTGTTCCTTGAGATATGTTTCTATGTTTACTATGTTAGTAATCGACTATATGAGTGGATTGTATCTATGATTGATTGTCAAATTTATGATTGGATTAGTGAATCAATTATGTGGTTAGATAAGATACACAAGAAATTATTCTAGCTGGGGATTATAAATGTGTGGGACGTTAATATACATGGGGAATTCAGCTATATGGAGAACTCAGCTACATGTCACTTTTCACTACATGTGGATCATGGATATGTTGTGCTTCCAGCAATGTAAAATTAACATCATGGATCGTTCCTCTTTACTTCTAAAATTATCCATCCAACCCTTTCAACACTAATAATACATGGCATTCAAAAGGGAAATTTTCAAGAATAATTACATCATTGGGATTATGAGTTAAATGAGGCCATAAATGCAAATTTTTCATGGAGTTTAATGAGACCAAGAAGATATAATGATAAAAAAATTTCAATAATAAGAATATGATCAGCTTATTTATTTCAACTCTTAAAATTATTGTTTCTTTCTTTTTTTCTTTCCTGGTCTATTTCTCCGGATAATGAACGTTCCAATTCCCATACCATAGATTTATGAAATCCTATAGCTATTGGTTTGTGTTTCCTAAAATTTTTATTCTATCTTATGTGAACCCCATGTTTTAGTTCATCATGTAATGTAAATATAATTTTTTTCAAGGTAAGGGATTTCTTACTTCTCCAATTTATGTGAAATGGAAAAATTTTGAATGTTAAATCAACATTGGAATCCTTTTAAGTTAACAAATGACTATTAAACCAAATTATGTTTGAATTGAAAGTAGCGATATAATGTTGTTTCTTTTTACTATGGGAGATGTTTGCCTATGGAATTTATAGAGAATGATATATCTCTAATATTCAGGTAATAATTTCTTATTATTATACATATTATCATTTTATATTTTTTAATATTTGAAAATAATAATAATATAGAAATAATTTATAACTATTTGGTTAATAATACATAGAAATTTTTTAATAAACCCATTGTTTCATGGAATTTGATGATATTAGAATTTATACAGTGTGCAAGCTTAATATAATTTGTTCTTATTTGAAAATAAAACTGATAAAGAATGTGAATATTATTAATGGTTATTTAAAATATTTATACTGAAAATAATAGTCATGTTAAATGAGATTGGTACATCTATTATTTGATGATGCTGGTTTTAATGATAAGATCATGTTTGTATTTTTATTTCTTATTATAGCTACATTCTATATGTTTCATATTGTTTGAATCTATGAATAATGAATCATTTAATTTGATTTGGAATGAAAACAAAATCATTGATAATGTTAATTTTTAGGGAATCATTTCCTCGTCTATTCATGAAGGATGAGTTCTATGTGTTCAGATCCATGATAGATTGTTTTTGGGTGGATGATGGATTATTTGTTTTTTGGAATATATTTAACTATTTGCTATTCAACAATTTTCTTAATGATTTTGTGACGTTCCGTTGATGTGATCATCAGTATGTGATGTGATATATGGAAAATTGGACATAATGTGATATGATCCTAGGATTACCGATGCCATTTTGGTGGGGAGGCCCTGATGATAGGGTATCATTTGACACATATATTGGTGAGACGAATTAGGATATTCATGTGGGATTTGGAGATGTAAATAGAGAATAACGAATGGGTTGAATCTGGTCAAACCCATTAGTGAGATAAATATAGATGCTTCATTTACTTGAATTTTTTTCTTGGTTAATGGCATAGTTTCATGTTTTATCTAAATTACATTACCCTTCTATGAGGTATCTCGATGTACTTGGTTTTATGATTCATCATGGTTGTAGCATATGATGGTCTTCCTATAGTACTTGGATTAGGAAATGATTCTAATAATGAATGTGTAATTCATATCAAATGGGATTAGTTTTGTTGGAATGAAAATGCTAGAAATATATTAATTACAAGAAAATGTATACTTTATATAGATTATTCTAGGATGGCATGGAATTCACATAGGTGGTTAGAGAATGTAACTTCAAATAATGTTAAAGGTATAATTTATAGGATAATATATTAATTACCATAAATTGAATTCATTAATCATCATTATTAATATGATTTATCTCTTTTAATTTGTAGTGTGGTTATCATATATCAAGTCATACCATGGCAATTTGAATTTTTTGAAGCATTTGTTGTAGTTGAGTTTATGGCATGATTATTCCAATAGTGTGTTTGTGAGATATATTATATCCACTATATTCTCTGATTTTATTTTCTTAACTACTAATGTTGTCTAGGGAGACTGACGACTAGTTGACTATAGGATAGTGTTTTCCCCAAAATACTTATGGGAGGATGGATGGATGACTACCCCTTATAGACCCACTCTTTTCTCTTGGTATTTATTTATTCTAATATGCTTGAATTTTATGATTCTTATATATTTGTGTATAAATATGTAATGGAATGTAGTTATTTTTATCAAATCTCTCTTATGATATATTATTTAAAGGATTATTGTTGGTATATTGTTTATTGGTTTTGATGGCATCTGGTACTAACTCAATGTATGGGTTGTGATGTATAGAGGTATAAAACCACATGTATGATACAAATCATATGTGATGTGGTGGCTCTTAAAAATTAATTTCTTACTACATAGAGATATATTTTTGGTATTATGTGTTTATATATTGAATTAGGTGCATATTGTGATGCCGTGATGTGAAGACTTCGAGCTGGCTTATTTTGGAGATAGTAGGTCTTGGACGTGTGATGATGGGTCGAGAATAAAAATATTGTGGAAGTGGGGGTGGGTTACCGTTTATGTATCGTTATTATATTATTTAATCTCTTGTATGCATTAGACATTGAAAGTAATCCATGGTTGTTATTTGAACATTGTATACCTATTTATGTGATGAGGTAGTTACACTATTTATTAGAATGAATTATTTTACAGTAGTTATGTTGTGACTTAGAGGATATGGGAAGAATCTTATAGAGAATACTCTTATACTCACCATATATATATAAACATTATTTAGGTCATCCAATGATGGATGAAGATTGGGATAGATATTTCAAGGTTGTATTTTTTACAGGAATTGTTTGTGCTTTTTGGCCACTAACATATTTGATATTTTGGTCCATATAGTTGTTCATTATGATGTTATGGTTAAATATGAAAATGTATGTTTTTAGTTGGGGTTTATTTATATATATATGCTTTATAATGTTTTTACTGTTGTTTTCAACTTATCTCATTCTTCTGTATTGGTCCTGGGAGTAGTAGAAGTGTATGGGGGTGGGTAATATATTAGAATTTCATTTAATAAACATTTCCTAAATCCATGAGATATGATCCTCCTAATAAAATTTATATCTAATTTATTTAATATATATTGAAATAAATATCTAGGATTGGTAACACTCTTCATTGATAATTTTTTATCATAAGAATTCTCCCTTCCTGATTTCCTTCATAGTTCATGTGAGGAACTATGGGTATAATCCCTCTAGTAGTGGTCAATACACGCTTTAATGGTCTCCGAGATATGCCACACGTTCTCTAGGAGATAGAAAAATGAATCAAACATCATTTGTTGTTCATTTTTTGATCAGTTATTCCTTATAATTAAGGAAATTCTCTATTGGTTTTATCATTCTTGTGAGGGATATATTAGACGGAGTCGAAAGAGATTTCATTGTGTGAAACAATTCCCTATCAGAAACACGGAATTGGATTTGAATGAATTACATAATATATTTAATCGTCTATAGAAATGGTATTTCTAGTACAAAATTTAAATTCCTAACATCCATTAGGTATAATTTTAATCATTAATGAAATCACATGCCACATTATAATAATAACATTATTAATATTTTGAGGTGAACCAACTTTGTAATGTCTCATATTTTACATGTATTAATTTTAAATATTATATGGAATTATTTTGAGACGAAGCACAGATATGGTACGTCATTCCGTGGCATGATGATC
The DNA here is from genome assembly GCA_963277665.1 of Viscum album. NCBI lineage: Eukaryota > Viridiplantae > Streptophyta > Magnoliopsida > Santalales > Viscaceae > Viscum > Viscum album. The sequence continues at coordinate 2,096,767,623 of OY728152.1, forward strand.
CTAGAATTGTGTTTTGAGATTTTGTTAAGTTATGTGAGTTGGATTCTGTGTGAGATTGTAAAAGATTCCAAATGGATTCCAGGATTAAAAATCTGAGGGCACCAATGGGTCCGAGATGAAGACTTTCCCTAAGAACATTCCAATCCTCAACCAATGAATGTCATGGGAAAATGTTACCTTTCATATGTTTTATGTAAAATAAAATAAAATAAAATAAATTCAAAAGTTAAAATTATTTAATTTTAAAATGATCTCTATAGCACAATGATGGGGAAACTGATTTGATAACTAATGACACATCAAAATGACTCTGAAATAGAAAAGATGAATCATTAATGTCGCAGTGTAATAGCACATTGAAATGCATCCCCACTTTTTAATGGGACAATCAAATGTTTTCCATTGTAATAAAATTAAGAGAAACTCTAGAGAAATAATGGATATTTGGAGACAACTGTTGACAAAGAATGCCGACGAATCAAAGGTGAGAATAATTACACCAATGGAGTCAGAGGATCTCGCCGACGAAGGTAGCACAATTACTGCTTCAGCGATTGATCCCTTGTCAATGAATGAGTTATGTTTTTATGTTGTTTCCTTCCCCGTTTATTGAATTTAATGATGAACGTGGATCAACCAATGAATTGGTTCACCCACACATACCCCTTCATGCGTGAGGGTTTTATCGGGTTTGTTCCAAAAAATTTGTTGTCACATTTGATGTTTTTAATTTTCCCAATTTAGGAATTCTAATAGGAGTAGATTAACTCGATGATGAATGATAGCACAAGTTAATTTCTCCGTTGTTTACTTGTTTCTTCTTCCCTCTTTCTCGTATTCATCGCTTTCATCGTGGTGATACAAACAAGGAAATTTTGTGTAACCATTTCCTTCCCAAGAGATCCCAAAATGGAGGAATGAAATCGTGATTACCCAGTGTATGTGTGACGATGATTACAACAGAAAAATAAATATGGTATGAGAGTTCTAGTTTGATGAGCTTTCTACGCACGGGTGAATTAGAATATGTTTTCATTCCCAATCTGAGGTCTGAAACCCACACAACCGAATTTTCAGTGTTATTATGACCTCCACCATGGTTTTTTCTGATGAATAGGTGACTAGATCAAGGATCATAAGAACAATTAAGGTGCGTGGAGGAAGAATGACATTTCTGGAAATTTCCAGAACACCCGACTTGTATCCTGAAGAACATGATATGTGGGACCAGATCTGTTGTTTCTGGGGTTCCGCGGTATAGGATGAGATGATAGGACATGTTCTCCAAAGAACACAGCATGTGCAACCTTATGCGGGATTAAGCATGTATCTTGAGTGACACACACACACAGGGTGGAGTACACAACGTTGTACTCCAAAACATGAATAGTCCAGGTCAGCTACACGGGTTACACCATTTAAAAGATACATGGCATGGCTGACATGGGTTGAAAGTGTATAATGGAACATGACCGCATACACTAAGGGAACTGTGGTTACTCGGACATAGTGTGTGGTATGTACTACAAGTCATGTACTTAACATTTTCCATGGTATGTTCCCATGGACTCGGGTTGTTATATACAGGCAGTACCCGAACTCGTGAGATACGGCATGTGACCCCTTCTACATTTCATGTATATCCTAGAACACAGACCGATCCTCTTTTCCACCATTTCATGGACATGTTTTTTTCGGATAGTTCCCCTTTTTCACATTCCCCTAAATGTTAGGTTTATTTCCAATCGTAGGAATATGATCCCTTCATCAGGAAATTCTGAGATAGAGTAACTGAGAGGCCATGAGTGATATCCACTATCAATTCTAGACCCTAGGTAGAGTAAGGTATTAGCATGTCCAATCCTACAAGACACCAATAATCTACTTATCAGGTGATTTCAGATAAGTTTTGGTATCCTACAAGCACTTGGTAGTGATCCTCATTTTTGTATCGGGATCATTCCCCACTCAAGGGTGGGTTCAACCAGAATGAGTGTAACTTTCTCTCTTCACTTTTCTCGATGAACAGTACTTATTGGAATGACTTCATCACAGCCATCAGACTCATGAAGATGACATGATAATTTTACTAAAGACCCTGCAAAATGAGAGTATTTATGAAAAATTTAACAATTGTGAATTTTGGATTTTGAAAGTTTCACTTTTGGGACATATAATATCATGTGAGGGTATATCTATAGATCCATCAAAAACTTAAGTTGATGAAATTTGGATTGGATCAAAAATAGTAACTGAGATCCTATATTTTCTTGGTTTTTCTAGATAATCTCAATGTTTTGTGATAGATTTTTCATAATTTTCTAATCCACTCAGCAAGTTTACTCAGAAAGGATCTATGGTCACATTGACGGAGGAATTTGAAGATAATTTCATAGATCTCAAAAGATGGTTAGTAATTGAACCTGTGGTTAACATAACATGTAGTTGAGAAGGTTTGTGATATATAGTTATATATATTAGAAGGGGATTTCATTTGGTCATTTATAAAATGATATTTTGATAAGTTATTCCTTGTGACAATTGTATATCGATGAAATCATTTACCCAAATCATTATTTGGTGTTAGATTTGGTAATAGTTTCCATAAATATATAGAGTCAATATCTTCATGGTGAATGATGTGATATTTATACTGATTGTAAAAGTTGAATGTATATTTTCACACAAAAAGAGATTAATATATAGAAATGATAGTTGTTATAGTTGATTGATGATTATGACTTCTCAATACATTACTACACTAGGAAGGTGAAGAAGGTTTCAGATGCTTTGATTTGAATGTACCATTCTAAACTATCAAGAATGATGTTAAAAAAGATCCAATATTTATTGATTTCCCAATGATGAATATTGTAATTTTAACATAAATGGAGAAATCATGACTTAATAAAATTATTGTTCAACCATAAATACACATTAATATATTGAAGTCATAGAAGGATTATGTACATCTACACTAGAAGGTGGGAAATGTTCCTAAATTCAACATTGATTATGATGTAATAATATGTTTTAGAAATCATGTATGTAATCCCCCATAAAATAAATAAATAATGTTAAATTGGATGATCCTAATAGATCTCCTTTTTCTATTCACCCAAGAATAAAAAAGATGTACAAGGACATGAAAGTGTTTCTATGGTGGGATTTTAAGAAAAGAGATATTGTTGAATATGTCTCTTGGTGTTGGGTTTTTTAGCAAGTTAAGGCTAAGAGACAGAAGTCTAATGGTATGTTACCAACATTACCCATACAAGAATGAAAATGGAAAACATCACTACGGGCATTGTAATCAGACATCACAAAACATCTAATGTCCAAAATTATATAGGAGTTATAGTTGACCACCGTAAAATGTTATCACACGTCATGTCTTTTAGAGAGGATTTATCTCTTCATATTCATTCCATGATATATGTAAGTAAATTGTTAATATTTAATGGAGTAACATATTCAGTTATATCTTATTTGAAGATATGGTTTACTTTAATATTCATGAGAAGTCTTTAGCAGGCTATGGATACAGGGTTATGTTTCCTCAATGCTTTTCATCAATAGACAGACATTCAGTCCGAGGATAATTCAAACTCTAGAAAACATGATGAGAGATTTCTATATGGATTTCAAAGGGGGTATTGATCAAAAACTTACTTTTGAGGAATTTTTATAATACAATATCATTCACATTAGTATTTAGACTGCTTCCTATGAATCCCTCTATGGAAAAAAAGTGGAGAACTCCAACTTGCTAAGATGAAGTTGGGGAAAGAAAGCTATTAGGACCTGATATTATTGGTGAAATGGAATAAATTGAATGATATATTCAACAAAAAATAATAGTATCTCAGATTCATCCAATAAGTTATAATAACAAAAGAATAAAAGAAATTTACTTTGATGTGGGTGGAAATAAGTTTCAACGAATATCTCCCTAGACAAGTGTATTGAGGTTTGGATAGAAGGGAAATATGAGACCTTGGAATATCATTCCTTTTGAAAATATAGATCATGTTTTGACGGTATATTACTAATTGGTGCTAACACTGAATATCTCTTATGTTCATAATGTGTTCAATTATATCTCCTTAGAATGTAAATTGGTTCTCTTATAAATAAAGTAAACTCAAAAGTCGTATCGCTAGAGGAAGATAGTTTCTATAAAGAACAATTGATTGAAATTTTAGATCGTAACAAAACATTTTTGTGAAATAAGATCAGTAACAAGGTCATAGTTTTGTGGTTGAACCAAAACATTTAAAAAGCTACATAGGAACTTGATGTTTTTATGATGTATAGATATCCTCATCCGTTTATATCCATCTGACGATTTTTTTGGGTAAAATTTAGTTTAAGGAGGGTAGAATATAACAACATATTTTTTTGAAATATTTTCTTTAATTAATTTTAATTATTCAAAATATTTCATTTCATTTATAGTGAGTTTAGAAAAACAGTGACATTACCATAATATAAAATGACCATTTTAACCTAGATTATAGGTTAACAAGAATAAATATAACTAACTTAGGAGAATGTGTGGTGAATTCTTTCACTTACAATTATTTAATTATAATTTTGTATATGTGAATTACTTTTGAGATATAAAATTACTGAAATATATATGTCATATACTTAATAAAATAATTTTTATTTTCATCCAATATATATTTTTTTCATTGGGTATGAATAAAACCTTTTGGACGTATAAAAACCAATATGTTTAAAAATGGAAATTTTCGTCATTTTATTGGAAAAGACATTTTAAATTAATTTTTTTATAGATTAATAGTTTTTATATGATAAAATAAATTGGTTCTTTAGAAGGGGAATACAAAAAATTTCTTTGGATCTTTTTTAGTATTTTTCTAATAACATTCAAATTTTGATAAACATTAATAAATTACACTAAATTTTAATTAAAAAATACAATATTAATCGAATTAATTTACATGGTTCATTTTTAATATTAACTAGTTTTAATGTATAAATAGAATATCTTATTATCAATCAATTTAATATATTTCATTTTCACTAATTTTACATTGAATTCATATGTAAAAACAATTCAATCTTTTCAAATGTTTTGAATTTTAAAACTCATCGTATCTTTCCGACTAAAGGTGAAATTTTAAACAAAATACTAAAACATCAATGTTTTGAGTTATGAAAATTTTATTCCATATTTTTGAATAATTATGTTAAAATTACGTAAATATATTTATTTTATTTTATAGGGATTATGAATATAAATTTTGATAATTTTTATTATTATGGTAAAAGTGTAAATCATGTAATTAAGGGTAAATATACTATTATAAAATAACCCTATGACTTTTGAAAATACCATTGGATAAGGTTTTGTCTAAAAAAATAATCCTTGGGTCAAAATAGAATCTATTTAAATCCACTTGGATGAGATTAGAAGATTTAATTTATTTTATCTAATGAAAATTCAAATATGTCTCACTCAAATATTAATAACTATATAATTTATAATATATGGCTGAAATATATATTAATATGACTATACATAATCATATTAAATCTAAGATGTTTTAATTTATCATGGTAATTTATTTTTAATTTCAATGAAATATATAATTACCTTAATAGCATATATATTTGTGAACTACAAATAATTTAATTGATGAAAAATAAATAATATAATTTTTATAAAAATATTAATACAAATTAAATGGTACAAAAAACTTGTTCAAATCTTGTTGTGTGAGTATATCTTGACCATAATCATCCAAGGGTCTAGTTATTGAATATTTTTGGCCTTATAAATTGGATTATGACAAATATATTTTTCTATTTATAGTGATGTTATGGTTTTCACATTCACAATTTAATATGTATAATAGTTTAAAAATTTGAATTTTTAATAGATAAATTAGAATAAAAATATTATTATTAAATATGACAAATATATCTTAATCATAGTACTTTATTTTTAATTATTATTCAATAAATATGTATATTTAATAGTTATAATAAATTTATGTTGTAATTATTTTATTAGTAGAGATAAAAAATAAATGTTATTAAACATATTACGATAAATAGAAAATGAGATATTTAACATGTCAAATGAATTTTCTAGATGGATATTAACTCTACATAATATAATAAAATTGTTTTTCAAAGGTAACATGATATCATTACTTTTTTTTAAAATCAATGAATGGAATTGTAACACCGTGACCCCTCTAGACTTGAGAAGGTGCATTAGTTGTGATATTGGCATGGTGATAAGGAATTGAAATCCTGAAGGAATGATTAGTTTAGTAGTCATGAGAAAACTAGATGCATAGATGATTCTGAAATTACATTGGAAAAGTTTGCAAAATAGAATACATAACGAAATTAAAAACTGCATCCAAAAGAACTCAATAAACGATATCCTCTTTGCCACATGTTGAAAGTAAACAATGAAAGAGATGAGCTCAAATTCTCATTAATGGTTAAAATTATCGGAAGCTTGAGTATGATAAAAATTAAATCATAATCAATCAATATGGCATAGTGAATAAATGAAAAACTAATGCCATTAGTAAACTGAGAGTGAAAATGCATCCAGAGATTTGTTCATAGTGAAAACCACATGGATAATAAAAATAACTGATAATTAATAAAGAGACTGATTATTAATTTGATTTCATGTATCTATAACATGAAACCATAATACCGTAAAATGGTTTAGTTTTGTGGGTAGAAACCCGTCTGATTTTTGGAAACAAACTCGAAGGGTTTGTCGCCAACTGATTTGTCTCATTAGACCTAGCAATACATCGAGGGGATATAATGGGCCCCAACCACCAACGAATGTCCAAATAAGTCCTTATACATTGATTCAATACAATATAAATATGCATTTTCAATATCCGTATATAGTATAGTATACAGATTCATCAATATTTCCATTATTAAAATAAATTTCCAAATAAACATCGTATGTAAAATAGTTTACTGCTTAGAAAAAAATATCCATGATATGAGATTATGGATATTTAATATAAATATAATTTCAAATTTAAAGTTATCTCAAATGGGTATTAGTTACACTACATAAGGATTATTAGGTGAACCACACAGAGTTAGTCACAACAAGATAGCAATTCAGACAAAGTTTCTTACCACAATGTAATCAGTCGAATCATATTAACAGAACCTAAAAACCCTAAAATTAATCATTTAATAAAATTAATATAAATATAATAATGTTATCATATATCAAATGGATGTACACATATACCACATACAAGAAATAAGTGGTGGACAATGAAAATATTACAGAAAAGTAAGTGAGATGAGAAACCCCTTACATTTTCTGTAATGTGTTATTTGTTTTTTTAATGACCTGAATAACCAAATTTAAATCCATTAATTAATAATTTCAGCACCACTTATAAATTTAATTGATTTATTATAACCATATTAGGTTCATTCATGGCCCTTTTAATGGGTTTAAGAGGTTCAATTTTATTATTTTGGAAGCATTTTCTTCCTTGGATTTTATGATTTGTTTACTTGCATTCATGAATGGAAGTTCATTTGAAATGCGATTTAATATATAGAGTTGTTAATATATATTATTAGTGACTTAAAAGGGAAATAAAATATCTTATAATGATTATAGGTTATTACATGAGGATGAATCATTATTTAAATGTTTTTGATAAACACTTGGATTTAGCTTGGCAGTTTTGTATTCAATGAGCTCGTTTTGTATTATTATTCCATATTATGAGTGTGTAAATATTACATAACATTAATGAGATAAAATTCATATATTATTATATATTTCAACCATTAAAATGGTTTCATGACTATAAATTAAGTATAATGTAAAGAACAAAACTCCTCCATCCACAATGGTTATAAATTGGAACCTCATGGACGTTAATTATGATTATAAAAATAAAAATGGAAAGTAAGAATATTAATGATAGTTATTCCATTAACATGATATAATTTCAGTATATAGATGATTCTTGAGTTCATCATGGTCATTTTTGAAGAGGAGTTGAGAAGAGAAAATGAAAAGAGATGAACATGAAAATAGAAGAAAAGTTGGGAGATCCCTTATGAAAATTCGACAACCTAACGGCGTCGCTTAAAATTTCATAAAAGAATACGATGAGAACAAACTGGTATCTCATCATATTGAAATCAAAAGGACATTAATATGAATAAATAAAACCAAACCCCGATATATTATAAAGGAATTTCAAATACATAACTTAGAAGGAGTGTCGACTTAAAGAAGAGAATGAAGGATTCCCTTACCTTATAGAATAACTCCTAGATTTTGAAGGATGCGACCTTGAGGGATTAGGTACACCTTGGGAGGCCTCATATCAGGGTAATACCACCAGATCATCAGGGATGGTGGATTTTTGATTAATGAAAACTAATGGATGAGTGGGTATTTATAGAAAAAGAGAGGTAATTTTTTAATAATTTCAAAGGGAGACTACAATAGTTGTTTTTGCCAAAGCATTGGATTTCCCATGGTGTTTGCCCATGGATTTAGCCACTTGGGACACCTAATGTAATAATTTACTGTAAAAAAGTCGACAATTCATTTATATTTAATTATTAAATCATTATTATGTCATTAAACTTCTGAATCTCAAAACTGAATTTTTACTATTCCTGAAAAATTCATGTATTTTAGAAAAATCCCAAATATTTACCCAAACTATTTTCTGACATGTAGAATTTAAAAATGAACTCCGTTTTTTCAAAATAATTTAATATGTTTTATTAATTTAATTTTTAAATAAAGTCATAGTTAATTTGAAAAATAACAATCTTAATAGTGCAATTAGTTTTATTTCTCATTGAAAAACTAATTTATATCTCATTATCTTATTTCCTTTAGAAAATAAAATAATATTATTATTTAATATTCCTTAGGGTCATATCACTATTTATGTTAATATTCATAAGGGTATGTTACTATTCACCAAAAATCAATTTTGTTCTATCATACTCCAAATAACTTACTGATCACAACTCTAGATAACCATTTTTCAAAATTCAAAACATATAGTGGAAAATTTATACTCAATGGCTAGGTTTTGACTATGTTTTAAATAACCTGGTGTTGTTTCAAAGGAAAAAAGTGATGAATACAATGTTTTTAATAGAATCATACCATAAAATTTTTGGGGTGTTATATTATTACCTCCTTTGGAAATTTCGTCCTAGAAATTTTAGGTATATAGCCCACCAAAAGGATGTGGTTGGTTATTATTCCTGAAATCCTCCGGTTCCCATGTTGCATCCTCTAAATTCTGGATTCCCAAATAACTTTAACTAGACAGGTTGTTCGATTTCTCAATACCTACTCCCTTGTGTCTATAATCCATATTGGCTTTTCACAGTATGACAAATCAGGTTCTAGTTCACTTTCATTATATGTTAGTACATGTGTTGGGTCTGGAATGTTCTTCTTTAACATTGATACATGGAACACATCGGGAACTCTAGAGAGATTTGGAGGCCTTGCTAAACGGTATGTTACAGCTCCAATTCAACCCAAAATTTCAAAGGTTCCGATGTACCTGGGGCTCAACTCCCCTTTCTTATCGAACCTTAGCATGCCCTTCCATGGAGATACTTTCAGAAATACATGATCTCCCACATAAAATTACAATTCCTTTCTCCAGTTTTTAGCATAACTCTTCTTCCTAATTTGGGCCACTTTAATGTGGGCTTGTATTTTCTTCACCTTTTTTGTGGTCTCTTCAATAAGTTCTGGGCCTATAAGTTTCCTCTCACCAAATTCATCCCAACAAGTAGGATTTTGACATCTTTTTCCTTATAATGCTTCATAATGAGCCGTTTGAATACTAGAATGGAACTATTGTTGTATAAAAATTCAACCAAATGTATGTATTGATCCCACATACCCTGTAAGTAAAGATAACATGACCTCAGCATGTCTTATTGAGTTTGAATAGTCCGTTCATATTGTCTGTCGGTTTGGGGTGATATGCGGTTTCCATTTAATGCCTAGTATTCAAAGCCTCTTGTGGACCTTTCCATAATTTTGATGTAATCTGAGGATCTAGATCAGAGACAATTGATAGAGGTGCACCATGAACTCTCATAGTTTCATTAATATAATGTCTTTCCAGGTGCCCAAGTGGTAAATCCTCTCTTTTTGGAAGGAAATGTGTTGTTTTAGTTAGAAGATAAAAAATTACCAATATTGCATCATTCCTTCTAGGTGTCCTCAGTAGTCCAGTGAAAAAATCCATCGTAATGTTATCCCACTTCCACATAGGAATTGGTAGAGGTTGCATCACTCCTTTGGGATGTTGTCTCTCCACCTTCACTTGTTTATAAACTTGACACCTTGACACGTAGTCAGAAATTTCTCATTTCATATTATCTCATGAAAAATATTCCTTTAGATCATTATACAACTTAGTGATACATAGGTGTATAGAGAAATTTGAGCTATGAAAATCATCTATTAGTTCCCTTTTTTATCTCAGGTACTGATGGAACACATAACCTCTTCCCAAACATTAGAACTCCTTCTTCATACATGATGTCAGCCAGTCTCCCACCTTAACCGCATTATTTTTCATGTGTAGGTTCTCATCATCAAATTGAGAAATTTTTATCTTCTCTAGTAAATATTGTTTAGAAATAATTTGAAAGATGAGTGATGTTTCCCCGTCCATAAAAATTCTCATATCCATATATAGTAGATCTATGAACGTAGGATCTATTTCAATCCATATTTGAGTCAGAAGGCCATGATATTTCTTTCTTAAAGCATCTGCCACCTTATTCCCCTTTACTGTGTGGTAGTGTATTGAAAAATCGTAATATTTGAGTAACTCAATCCATCTTCTTTGCCTAATGTTTAGTTTTTTTGTGGGAAAATATATTTCAAACTCTTGTGGTCCATATAAATCACACATCTCTCTCTGTTGAGATAATGCATCTATATTTTCAGAGCAAACATTACTGCTCCTAACTCAAGATCTTGAGTTGGAAATTTTTTTTCATGAGTCATCATCTATCCTGATGCATAAGAAATAACATTATCATTTTTTTAAGGATGAAACCCAGTCCATTCTTTGATGCATCGCTGTATATTACAAATCCATCAATTAGATGGAAGTGCCAAAATTGGAGCATTATCCAATCTTCTTTTTAATTCATTCAATCATTTTTTACATTATTTTCCCGCACAGTCGTAACTCCATTATGTGTGAGCTTGGTTAGTGGATTAGTCAGTCAGACAAAATTATGAATGAAACATCGATAATAACCTACTAATCCCATAAAACTATGTACCTCGGTTATATTTGTTAGCATGGGACAATCTTGAATTTCCTTTTTCTTCGTAGTATCAACTAGGATTCCATCCATAGAGACAATACATCCTAGAAAAGAAACTGATTGAATCCAGAATTCAAACATGCTAAACATCCCATATAAATTATTTCTTCTAAGTGTACTCAAAATAACACTCAAGTGATTCTCATGTTCTTCATAGATTTTTTAGTATATGAGGATATCATCGATTAATACCACAACAATGTTATCAAGATATTCCTTCAAAACTCTATTCATTAAATCCATAAAAATAGAGGGTGCATTTGTCAGGCCAGAAGGCATCACTGTGAAATTGTAATGCCCATAACTAGTCTGAAAATCTATCTTAGGAATATTATACATCCTCAAATGCAACTGATGATATCCAGATCGAAGGTCAATCTTAGAAAATAATTGATCTCCAAGAATTTTTTCAAATAAATCATTAATCAGGGGTATAAGGTAGTTATTTTTTATTGTAATAGAATTGATTTCTTTATATTCAATGCATAGCCTCATGGTTCCATCATTATTTTTGACAAAAAAATGGGGCTCCCCAAGGAGAAACACTAGGATGAATAAATACATTTCCATTCAACTCCTCTAGTTGTTTCTTTAGCTTACTAACTCCATAGTGGCCATAATATAGGGATTCTTTGATATAGGCCTTGCATCAAGAATTAAATAAATATAGAAATCAACTTATCACTCTAGAGTATGTCTAGGTAAATCCTCTGTAAATTCAACAATTTACACTTTCACCGTATGCACATCTTTAATTTGATTATTTCTTTCCTCTCCCATAGATATTGGTTTATCTTTCCCTACAAGTATTGAATTCAGTAGAGCTACTAGGGGATGTTCTAGATAAGAATCATGTGGTGAAGTTTCTGCCCTAAAGATAAGGGGTTCTACAGAATTTTAACAAATTGTAACTTCCTGATTATTTCAAAAAATCATCACATCATAATTTGACAATCAATCTATACCGAGAATTATATCAAATTCAGTCATAGATATGATGATATGATTAGCAACTAGAGAACATTTTGGTGTCTAGAGTGGGACTAGTCGACATGCCTTGGTTGCAATGATACCTACAACACGAGTTTTGACAGAAAAATCCCTTATTAAATCAAATTGGACATATATAATTTTCATCGAAAACTGGGAAGATATAAATGAATGAGATGATCCAGAATCAAATAAACGGTTGGCTATGTTGGAGGAAACAATTACAGTACCTGCCACCATGTCATTAAGAACTTCAACCTCAGCGGTTGAAACCGCATAGGCTCTCCCATGCTTTCTTGTACTTTTCTGAGTCATTCTTCCTTGAGTCTTAAGATAATCATTTTCATAGTGTCCCATATCTCTAAAATTGTAACATTGAATATCATTGAATTGTTTCTTCCCCTTGCATTCATCATATCGATGATCCTTTTCTCTACAGTTATAACAGACTCCCATTCCTTTAAAACATTTCCCAAGATGATTCTTTCTATAGTTCTCACATAATGGGAATAACTGTGTTCCCATGCTCTTCTTTGGTGCTTCTACTTTTCCTTTGTTATCAGAGTACCACTTCTTATCTTGGTTTCCTTTGATAAGATTTGATCTAGAAAATTCCCTCTCAATTCTTATGGCACTTGATACAATTTCATCATATGATAAAAATTATTAAGAAGCTAGTTCCCTTAAAATACATGGCATAAGACCTTTCAAGAAATGATCAATCTTATCTGGTGAGTCACATACGTAATCTACGGAATAATTTTCCAACTTTGTGAAAGTATCCTCATACTATGAAACATTTTCTTCTACCTTGTGTTTTAAGATAAGGAATATCCTCTTCATTTCAGATCTTTTCTCATGAAGGAAATATTTTTCAATGAATATTTCCTTAAAAGTCATCCATTCCATATATTATATTTCTTCTTTCTTCGTGGTATTCTGAATCAAGGACCACCATTGGTCAACGTCACCCTTGAGAAAATATACCTCAGGTACTACCTTTTCATTTTCACTGTATATTAACTCCATGAATATATTTTCAAGGGACTTGATCCATTACTCAGCCAACACTGGATTAGTAGTCCCACTAAAAGATGGGGGCTTCTACCACATGAAACGATCTAACACATGTGTGGAATAGTTATTTGTTACAACTTGTCTTTGTAGTCCCAATATGGTCTTGATCTGATCTGCTCCAATGTTGACAATTTTGACTTGTTATGTAGGGAGATACCTACCTTGCCCACGTGTAATGACTCCCCTTCTTCCATTATATGACATTTCTAAATAATGGGATACACTATATTAGTTTATGAATCTCAAATAGAAAATCACTCAACAAAGATTTAAATTCTATGCATAGATAATCTTATAAACAAGGTTCATCTGAGTAAAAAAGTACATTAAACTCCTTCACAATGTCTTTTAAATAAAATCTGAATTATCCTATTCGTATCCCTTGGTAGTGTTGTAACCATGAGTGCTACATGGTCCATTTTTATGTAGCAGTTCCCGTTTGAGTCTAGCTCAAAGCAGTTTTTTCAGGTCTTACCCCTAGATAAATCTGTGTTAGTGCCACCTCTACTTACTCGTATCCAAACAGGGTTGTATTGTTTAAAATATCAACATATTCTATTCCTTACCAAAATACCAAGATGTTCTTGTATGTTTATCCTCAAATATTACCTTAGATATTTATTCCTACTATACATTTACTAATCTAGTTTCCATGTTTTCTACTAAACTTCCTCTGATACCAACTGTAACACCTCGACCCCTCTAGGCTGGATCTAGTATATTACGTGTGATATTAGCATGGATAAAAGGAATTAAAATCCCAATGGAATGATCATTTTTGTAGTCTTGAAGAAACTTGACACATAGATGTTGCTCAAATTACATTGGAAAAATATACAAAATATAATACATAATGAAACTAAAAACTGCATCAACAAAACTCAATAAACTGTCTCCTCATTGTCACCAATTGAAAGTAAACAATGAAATTGGTGAGATCAAATGCATAGTAAGGGTTACAATTAGCGGAATCATTAGTATGATAATATGTAAATAATAATCAATCAAAATGGAATAGTGAATAAATAAAACACTAATGCCATTAAGAAACATAGAAGGAAATTGAATCCATAGATTTTGCCATAGTAAAAACCTCAGAGATAATAATAATAACTGATAATTAATAAAGAGAATTCTAATTAATTGGACGTCATGTATCTGGCACATGAAACCATAATACTGCAAAAACATGTTAGTTCTGTGGGTAGAAACCCGTCTAATTTTTGGAATCAAACTCGAAGGTTTGTCACCAACTGATTTGTCTCATAAGACCTACCAATGCATCGATGGGATATATCAGGCCCCACCCTCCACTGTATCTCCAAATAATTCTTTATACATCTATTCAATACAAGAGCAATATTCCTTTTCAATATCCGTATAGAGTAGAGTATACAGATTAATCAATATTTTCACAATTAAAATAAATTTTCAAATAAACACAGTATGTAAAATGGGTAGTCGGTACACCACATAAGGATTATTAGGGGCACCAAACAAAGTCAGTCACAACAATATAGCAGTTGAGACAAAGTGTCTTACCACATTGTAATCGGTCGAACCATATGACCAAGACTTACTCACCCTCAAATAAATAATTTTATAACATTAATATAAATATAATCATGTTATTATATATCAAATGGCATTACACATATTCCACATACAAGAAATAAGTGGCGAACAATGAAAACATCACAGAAATGAAAGTGAGATGAGAAACCCCTTACCTTTCCTCTAGTGTGTTATTAGTTTTTTTAATGACCTGCATTATAAAATTTTGATCCATTGATGGATAAATAATGAACCTCTTATACAGTTTATTGATTTATTATAACCTTATTAGGTTCATTCATGGCCTTTTTAATGGGTTTCTGAGGTTAAATTTTATTATTTTGGAAGCATTTTCTTCCTTGGTTTTCATGATTCCTTTAATTTCATTCATGAATGCAAGTTAATTTGAAATGTGGTTAAACATCCAGAGTTATTAATATATATTATTAGTGAAATTAAATAGATATAAATTATCATATAATTATTATTTGGTATATACTTGAGGATGAATCATTAATTAAATGTTTTTTATAAAACCTTGGATTTTTCTTGGCAGTTTAGTATTCAATGAACTAATTTTGTATTTTTATTCAATATCTTGATTGTTTTAAGATTACAGAACATTAATGAGATAAAATACTTATTATATTATCTGTTTCAACCGTTAAAATGGTTTTATGACTAGTAATGAAGGAGAAAGTGAAGAACAAAACACTATCGTCCACAAAGGTTATAAATTTGAACATCATGGACGTTGATTTCGTTTATAAAAATAAAAAGGGAAATTAAGAATATTGATGGTGGTTATTCCAGTCACATGATTTAATTTCATGTATATATATGATAATGGAGTTCATCATGGTAATTTTTAAAGAGTATGTGAGAAGAGAAAAAGAAAAGAGATTAACATGAAAATAAATGAAAAGTTGAGAGATACCTTATGAAAATTCTGCTGCCTAACGGCGTCGTTTAAAATTTCATTAAATCAAATGATTAGAAAAAATGGTGTTTTATCATATTTTAATCAAAAGTAAAGTAATAAGAATAAATAAAACTAAACCTGAACATATAAGAATGGAATTTCAAATAGATAACATAAAATAAGTGTCGACTTAAAGAAGAGAATGCAGGATTCCCTTACCTTGTTGAATAACTCCTACATCATGAAGGATGGGACCTCAAGGGCTTAGGGAAACCTTGGGAGGACTCCTATGGAGGTAAAACCACTTGAGTATAAAGGTTTAGGGATTTTAAATGAATGAAAACGAATGGATGAGTGGGTATTTTTAGAAAAAGAGAGGTAATTTTTTTATAATTTCAAGGGACACCTCCTTAGTGGGTTTTTCCAAACCATGGGCTTGGACATGGTATTTTACAATGGTTTTAGCCACATGGGACACCTCATATAATATGTTACTATACATAAGTCGACCATACTTTTATATATAATTATTACATAATTATGATGTCATTAAACTACAGAAGACACAAAACTGTATTTTTACTATTCACGAAAAATTCATGTATTTTAGAAAAATCCCAAAAATTTACCCAAACTGGTTTTTGGTGTGTAAAATTAAAAAATAAACTCCATTTTTTGTAAATAATTTTCTATCTATTTTTAAATTAATTTTTAAATAAAGTAATTGTTATTTCAAGAAATATCAATCTTATTGGTGAAATTTGTTTTATTTCGCATCGAAAAACTAATTAATATCTCATTATCATATTTCCTTAATAAATATAATAATAATATTATTTACTATTCATAAGTTTCATATTACTATTCATAATGATATGTTACTATTCACCAAAAATCATGATTGTTCCATCAGACACCAAATGACTTACTGATTGCAACTCTAGATGACCATTTTTTGAAATTCAAAACATAGAAGTGGAAAATTGTTATTTAATGGCTAGGATTTGACTATCTCTTCATTAACATAGTGTTGTTTCAAAGGAACACAGTCATGAATAGAATGTATTTAATTGAATCATACCATAAAATGTTTGGGGTTTTATAGGAATAGTGTAAAAATTGAAACTATTGATTATTTATCATAAACATGTATTGTTAAATTATATAAAAAACATAAATCATTTTTAAAAAATATATAATTATTATTTTTTTGTAGAGAATATTTGAATTTATTTATTTACAGTCTTTTTTACATAAAATATGTAAATAATACAACATTTATAATTGAATTATTTTTAACCCCAGTTAAACATTAAATAGAATAACTATTTGTTAATTAAAGATATACAGTTCAAATTGATATAAGACATCTCAGAAATATATTTTAGGGTGATATTACAACACTAAATAATCTCATATTAAAACTTTAGAAATTTTAGCGGTTTTTTGAGGGTTTTGGATGATTTTTGATTTTATTATAAATTAATATTTACGGGTGTTTAAAATATTCCCTCACCTCAATTATGAAAGAGAACATTCTACCTCACCACATCACTTCAGATTTATCCTGAATCCTCAACCATCCCCTAAAATTTTCACTTATAAACATCTATAGTAACATTATAAAGGTTTTGGTCTTCTTTAAAGACCATATCTAGTTCTCTATGTAGAGAGTGATGGGAAGAACGTTGAAGAAGAGGTAATCTCCTATACCAATTCTTTCATACAAAATTCTTCTTCTACTTCCCCTTCATGAGTTGTTTCATTATAAATTATAAACTGAAGTATTACTAATGTAATGTAATGTTATTATTATTATGAAATTACCATATTTCAACTTCAATCAATCCAACAAAAAATGGAATCATCGTGCATGCGTACGTACATCTTAACTTCACCATACAGTGGTCTAATATTTTTTAATTCACCAACACTATACTTTTATAGGTAAAATAATTGAAGTAATAACAATATCTGAATATTTTATTGATTTGGAAATATTATACACCATCCAATTCTATACCTTCTTACAAATATCGGAATTATATTGTCGCTCATGTGTATGTATGACCGGCCTTCTCCACGATTTAATGTGATTCTGACTATACAATCATCAAAAAAGAATGATTATATACAATTATAGAATGAAAATATATGATATATTTTATGTTAAGATCATTTTAAAATTTTATAAATATGATCAATTAAGGATAAATAGAGCTTATTTGAAAAAACATGCATATGAAAATGAAGGGTCAATACCCAAAACACATGTAGTAATGAAATTTTATTAACAAAAATATGCTAACATTATCACAAATGATATAATAAACATGACTATGAATATGGAAAAACTGAATGAAATTATTTAAATCACCATACCGGAGGTTCATATATATATACAATGGAAACAATACCTATGTTATGGGATAATTTGTCAATCTCATTATTATCAGAGATTATTTATTCGTAATTAATTACTAGGGTATATTTTTCATCCATATCCATCTATCATAAATAAGTATTCCAAAATATTTTTTATATCCTTATTTGATTGTTTAAATTCAGTTTTAGACATTCATGATTTTTTATTAATCCAAATTAATGGAATCATTTTTCATTTTTTTGTACGAGTTACATTATGATATTTGCAAAAAATTAGGGGATGGAAGTTATTTTAACTTATGCGGCATGATTATATTTTTCATAAACATTCATAAAGGGTTATTTCTATAAATTTTACATCCCAATATTTCAAATATATTTTTAATTAAATTATTTTCTTTTAAAATTGGGTTTCATTTTGAGAAAACAAATAATTTATTAAGTAAAATTTTTATTTTCCTCAAGAATTAATTTCAAGTGTTTTATAAAACATATTTTCCATATAATAAGAAATTATTTAAATATAGTTATATTTATATACCTATTATTACTATTATTTGATTGTTTTTTTGATGGAATTAATTTTCTGGAAATCGTTTATTTTATATATAGATTATGATAAAATTATGTTTAAGAAACACATTTGCGTTACTTGGGTTTTGATATAATGAATGGTTTTTGTTTTTTGGGCACAAATAAGAATAATTTTATTATGATATTGGTGGAACCTATATATCCCTCAAATAAATTGGGTAATGATTTATATCTCAATATATAGAAATGATTATAATTCCATATAAATATGGTCTAGAAAGACATGGCTCGAATGAGGAGTAAACTCGGTTCAGTAATGAAATTTGTATGCTATGATTGTAATGGAAATGAGTTGTGACTAATATGAAATGATTTACTATGTTTATGTGTATGGAAAATATTTCATGTTTTATGTCATGAATTTTGTAAATATATTTAACATTTATAATTTATCCCATGACCTGATATTTCAATATTTTATTTGGAGGATAATATTTTAAAATGTTATGTTTTTATTTACTATAATGATCATATGAATGATATACCCCATTATTATACTTACAGAAAATTTATGCCCAACCATTCATATGTTTCTTTTCCCAAGGCCATGAAGAAGGTTATTAAGTATGATATTTCAAGTGAGTCTATTTATGAATAAATAAATAAGATACAATGTATATGTTTTATGAACTAGTTGTTTATGATACCAATTTTCTATAGACATTATACATATTCTTTCATATCATTTATTTGTTAAATGTTTTAATTAATATTCATCAATTTTGAAGTAATAACAATGCATGTAAGTAATGGGTCAATATATGAGGTTTCATTGAGTTTTTTCTCATAACCCATCTATAATAATAAGTGGTTTCTATGAACATTTATTTTATTTTTCATTTCAACATAACTTATCTATTTTTGAAATATTTTCACAAACAGAATCATACATGGCTCCATCCTTTATTAATGTAATCATATTTTTGTTTTGTCAATTGAGTGGTGTTGTATCTATATGACTTTATAGAAGGTATTTAATAATAAATAATTCATGATAATGATATACAATAAAAATTTGAAAATTCTCATGAGGAAAATATATTAATTATAGTGATAATGTCAATTTATAATAAAGTATAAAGTTATATAATTCATTATTTCACTAGGTTTTATATATGGTAAATTAGGTTTTAAATTCCTGTATTATTTATAAAATAAAATTATATAGTGATATCATCTTCAATATTATATAAAAATTTATATATGAAAATATCTTGATAGAAAATTATAGAGGAAATTTCCTAATGAAAAGTAATTATTAGTGGTGGATCATGAAGATGGATCCGTAGAAAAATAAGTTACTGATTGGAGAATGTGATACAACATTCTATCACATACATGATTATATTAATGTTATGAAATTTCAAATTTAATTTAAAATAAAGGATTTCCTCATGAAGTTTCATACTGATTGGGATTTTAATAAATATGATAAAGCTAAATAAATTAATATATTTACAGAATTAAACCTTAGGGAACAATGATATGTCCATTAATTTTATGAAATGGATGATCGAACAATGATCATACATAAATTATATTATGGGTTATTATATGTTTAATTTTTGAGAAAAATGGGTTGAATATATGTTATTAATTAATAACTGAATTACAATAATATGTGTAGTGATGGATGAAAAAAGAGTAATACAAAGAGTAATTTTAAATGAAATGTAATAAAAAATGGATAAAAATATGTTTATTAGGGTAAACAAGACTTCTATAAAAATACTAAAAAATAGATAATATAAAAAACTAATCTTCATCAATGATTGATAATATAGATACCAAATTAATGATGAATGATTTCAAGATTAAGGAGATATGTATTATGTTAGCATATATAAAACAACATACCGCTAACCCACCCATGGATGTATCAAAATGTAGAGTTTATAAAGGTTGAAATATGTAATTATTGATTTAGGGGATAATTATATCAAAATTTAACTAATATAATACTAAAATAATAGTTTCATAAATATTCCCTAAGAGTATAGTTGTTAGATTTACCATGAATGTTTTTAAAAATGAGAAATCACTCTATGGTAGAATACATAATGAATCATCTCTCTAAAGACCTGAATTAACAAGGTATGGATTAATCTAGATGTTATTTATATAAGGTATATCTATATTTAATAATTAAATCGAATTATGTTATTCATATGAATATAATTAAAAAACTATTCACTTATCAACAGAGTGAAATGAATAGAAGAAACAGAAATTTATTACACTATATAATATATTCCTTGTATTTAAAGATAAATTTTTTTAAATGAAATAAATGGATTAGATGTTATAAATTAAATATTATCCACAGTATCTTCTTTAGATATAATGTTAAAAAATATTTTGGAATATGGATGAATTTTTTAAGGTTTTGATAAATATGTAAAAAGGAATGAATAAATATTTCCCATATAAAAAAATATCCCAATTTTTTATAAAATCTATTGAAGTGGGATAAATGGGGGCTTATTATGTTGTTTTATAAATTATACCACAATCAAAATGGATTTGATCCATGTAAAAACTCTCCAATAATAAAAAGAAGTATAGAGATGGATGATGTGATGATTTATTGAAGGTATAAACATAAGAAAGTGAGAATAGTCTCACAATGGATTTATATCCCATTCCATAGACGTTGAAACAATATGAAGAAAACTACCTGACTAATATTTTCAAAATTACAAATTCATGGAGGTCCACTAATAAGGATTAGAATATGAATAAAATAAAATTGTTCACCCATCAATAAAAACAAAATTCATCATTTGAGGATGTTCTTGATGTACAACTCTTCCAATTTATCTAACTCAAAAATATAACACTTTATTGATTCTAGTTTATGGGGGTGATATAATCCATTAGGTGAATAGGATGAGAATAGATGGATATATAGTGAAGGGATTAATTCACAGTATTAAAATGAATTTTAAAAACTTTTTTAGGGAAATAATCAATGGAAATAAGGAATAATTTTGAGTTTTAGGTATTCCTAGACCACAATCAAGAATTATATGTTTTCATTAGATCAATTGAAATTCTAATCATATATAGATAAAAAAAGTTAGTCTATTTTATTGTTAAATTTATAATTTCATATTTGATAAAAATATTCATGATATATAGAGAATGGCATATGAAATTCAAGTACTTTCAATATATTATATGATTTATTTTAAGAACAAGGCCTATTCTGGAGTCATCTCCAGCACGTTTTCATGTAATTTTTGAGGTTTTTAAGTACCATTGTTTTGGAGTAGTGGCTTGGGGTGTGTTTTGAAAAACTTTTATGAAAATCTAATAGATTTTCGGTTGTGCACAGTTTGTGCACAGTTTGAAAAATTTTGTATTTAAACCATGAAAAACAGGAAAAAATAGATAGAGGGGTCTATATGTGTTTCACACGATTTGTCTAACCATGCAACCAAACTATTCCAACTGTGAAAACCTCGATAGAGTGTTTCAAATGGTTGGTGAATGTTTTCCCCTAACCATGCGACCCTACCCCATTAAATGTGTGCACTTTTTAAATTATATGAAAATCATTTTTAAAACCACCCAACTCCTTAAGACTCCGATATTTTGACCTTGGATATGCCGAGAAAATTTATAGGTGTTCTTAGTGCCTTCTTAAGTGTTACAAGGTGATTTGATCATCATTCATCGAGATCAAAATCCCATATGGAAGATACATTCCCTCCCAAATAAGGGGATTTCATCCCATTTCATCTCCCATTCATTCTTATATATTTTCATGATTATTTCATAGATGATCTCCACTATTTCCAAGTATCTAAACCTATGTGTTCTTATCTAGATCTAGGATTATTGATCTAGATCTATCTTTTCAATATATTTATTCCATGAATGTTAATTTTTGTTTAAAGATTTAGATTTTACACTTGATTAAGGACGTTGTGCCTCTCAAATTTTGGGGTTTTCCGTTGTGCTAACACCCATCAATAAACTAAGGTAGGTGTTATAAATAAAACTACCATAGACGTGGAATTGTTATGTGAATGTGATTTATGAATTTTCAAGATTCCATTGATGATTTGTTTTCTAATATTTGGAAAAATTGGAATGTGGAATTTTCTTTTGATTGCATTGGTGATTAACTGATAATTGATTCATGGAACAAAGAATGGGGAGTTACCCAAATAAATATTTTTATTGAGATATTAAATTGACTATGTTAAGGAAATTAATTGGGGGAAATTAATTTTGAAATTATGATATCTGTGTATGATAATTTATTATAAGAATTAATTATGTGCCATGATTTTGATCAAAGATAAATAATTGCGTGAATTAATTATGAAAATCTGAGATTTTATGAAGATAATTATGTATGGAGAATTAATTATGGAATGATTATTGTATTTATTGATTAATTAATTGATGAATTAATTAATGGGTTATCAGCATAGTTAGTTTTTGAATTGACTAACGTCCCTTGAAATGTTTAAATAATCGTTGGATTAGTAATGGAATTATGTGGCTAATTATTTTGAATTAATGAATTATTAAATTGATGAGATTTTTTGGTGCTATAAATTGTTTTCTATAATAATTAAATGTTGGTACATGGATATAGAATTCCTCCACTATTTTTATCCATGCGTGAGATTTTGGGGTTCTAGGTAAGACAACCTACAGTGAATAAGATATGGAAAGTTAGGCATGGAGACCTATACTTAATTAGATTTGGGGTATTTGAAATGGAATTTTACACCAAATTAATGATAATAATGACCGATGATTCAAATGGAAAACATGAATTCAAACTAGGACTAATGTGATGATTAATGATTAAATGAAAATGTGATAACTATTTAATTATGCATTTTATTCATTTCATCTTAAAACTGTTTGATCTTTCATTTCACTAGACATGTATTAAATGCCATTGGTAGTGGCCTACTAAGTCATTCTCACACACTATTTGTGCCTCCTGATTTGAACTTGAGTAGAATTTTTTGTTATAGGATAGAATAAGGTCAAGGCCCTAGGATAGGTAGTTTATTAGGATTATAGCATGGGGGAGGGAACCAAACATGGTTTGATAACCACTTTGGAGTTGAGGTGTCATTACTTTTTGTTTCATTATAGAAAATCAATATTTTCATTGTCATAAAATGTTTTACCATTCAGTAGGGTATTGTATTCTATTTTTTTGGATATCATATTACATGTTATTGTTTAAGCTATTTATACACTTCTGCACATGGTAATTTTTTTCTTCCATTGCTGTTTTTTCTAATAAATGTTTGTATAGTATCCCAATGAATATCTTAACAGAAACACACTTCTAGTTGGTACACTATAGCGTACGGGGAGGCATGCTTGAGGGAATGTGGACAACCGTCTTGGGGCACCATTTAGTGGAACCCAGGTCAGGACGTCACAAAGTTATATCACATGGTTTTCCTTACATTCTTGTTATTTTATACTAATATTTTGGTAAAGGCATATATGTGACTAGGAATAGTTTAGGCTTGGTAAAGAGATCATTAATGGGAGTTTCAACCACTTGTATAAGGGAAATCATAGTACATGGGGTGGTATTATTAGGATTGTAGTTTTTTATTATACTTGATTATTATTTTAGCTTGTGTGATGCACTTGTGGTGTGATGTGATATTTGTTTTGACAGTTTTTGGAATTATATTTGTGGCCTACAGAGGCAGGATAGATGAATATTCATGAATCATTCTAGGAACATAGAGTTGTTATAACATGCACCATTCTAGGAATTCATAATAGAATGGGTTATAGGTAATTTTTTGTAGGTGAACTATTTTTCCAGGTTTTGAGATTGAAATAGTTATTCAAAATGAGAATAAATTGGTGTATAATGAGAATCTTGATTGATGAAATGAGTATGACAAATTTATTAATTATTGAATTAATTTATTAGAGTTATTGTGACTAATTAATGGTTGAATTAATTAATGAGAATCTATGTACACGTGTTAACCACCCCTAGGTGTATGTTTTTTATGGGTACTAATAAGTCCTTAGTGTTGGACGTGTGGTGAGAAAAGTGGGTA
The DNA here is from genome assembly GCA_963277665.1 of Viscum album. NCBI lineage: Eukaryota > Viridiplantae > Streptophyta > Magnoliopsida > Santalales > Viscaceae > Viscum > Viscum album. The sequence goes on from OY728152.1 coordinate 2,096,792,607, forward strand.
AAGGCCATGTTAACCATGTTTTGTTAGTTTTCCATAGTACATAAACATTATAAGGTGGCGTTATGAGATCAAAGATGTGTGTCTGGATTTGTAGAGATATTCTTCCATGATGCTGGTTGAGGTAGAGACCGAGGGGTACTACCCATAACGATGATCCATATATAGAACATGAGGCACCATTGGTGCAAGATAAAAAGAAAGGGGAATAGTTCTGAGGAAATTTTCTCTATCTATGATGTCATGAACAAACCCAGGTCAACCCTGAACCGGTCACCCGATCCAGTCCGCGACATGGCCCGACGAGTGTTCCTCATCCCCACAGGCTGGAAACCAGTGTCGGGCATCAAAATTAAATCACTGGGAATGATTTGGACCATAAAAGATAAATAGATAAACATTAATAAATGGAATATTGAAAAAGAACATGAGCAACACAACATAAAAAATAAACAGAACACCACAACATACCTCCATGTGACCAGCTAGGTCACCTCCCAACCGAAATATGACCTTGCTCCAACAACGGGAAACCCAAACGAGAGAAACCTGATCAAAGGATACCTACAACAGAAATGATAAATTAGGCATGATAATTTAAAATTATCAATAGGGATTACATGAGTAAACCACTGAATCCAAGTCCTTATATTCCTGAAACAACCCATTAATTCAAGTTTGAAATACAATTATAATAGTAGGTTTTTCGAATAAGAAAATAGCAACACATCTTTCCCATTTAAAAACCCAACACACACTACATGCCATTTTCTGAAAATAATTTTTCAATTTATAAATAAAATCCAAAACATAAAATACAAATGTTGTGCTAGCGTAAAACGAGTATGAGTAAATGATGAGAATAAAATAGCGCACTGAAAGTAAACAAGAAATGAAAATAATCTAGTAACCATGGGTGATCCTAAACATCCCTAGAAGTCCCCTAGATGTACTTGGTATTGGAACTACCTATTGTCGTATGGTGAAGCTTCTATGTCTACAACCAAATGGCTACCCTAACTGACCAATCTAGTGGCAAAGCCCTCCTGGCCTAACAACAGATCCAGAGGGTACCAACCCGTCTAATCGGGGTGAGTCTATAACCGTCACTCGACCTTTAGAAGACACCCAGGACCCCATGGCGGTTATAATAATACTTTGTAAGTAGGAGACTCTCGCACGTGTGACTCATCTCACCGCACATGCCTACCCCAAACATAGACACTCTATACGATAACCCAAAAGAGATATCCCCCCTATAGAGGTGACCCAATATATATATATATATATATTTATATTTATATTTATATATTTATATAACATATCATCAAAGGTGAAAATGTGCCTTCATTCCATGAACTCATTAAAACCATTTTATACTTTTTTCAAAATACTAATGTTGTTATATAGGCATACGGTAATAAAAACATCTTCATTTCAAAAATTGAACACACACATTACATTAAAGGTGAATGTTCCAAACAGTCCATCATGACACACCCCCATCGAAATCATTATTCTAAAAACATTTTATGTTACAACAAGGCACATAAAATTTACAAACACAAACCATTATAAAATTTAACAAAACTCTATCCATGAATTGGAAGATCCAAAAAGGTCATTTCCAAAAATATTACCCAAAACATTACACAAATACAACTTTTATATTTTCATATCCAAAGTGGCACACCTTTGAGATCACACTTCAAACCTTTCAAAAAAGCCACACAGAGGACTAGATCTTACTTAGGAAACAAAAAATAATAATTAGAAAACCAAGCTTTTAAAGAAACACTAGTTTAATGGGGTCATTGTCACTTGAAGGCATGTCCATGGGTCTTCTAGGGATGTTTAGGATCACCCATTGTTATTGGATTATTTGTATTTCTTGTTTACTTTCAACGAACTAGTTTATTCTCATCTTTCGCTATTAATTGTTTTACTCTAGCATTACTTTGGTATTTTCTATTTTGGATTTTATTTATAAAATGACAAATGATTTTTGGAAAATGGCATGTAGTGTGTATTGGGTTTTTAAATGGGAAAAACGTGTTTCTATTTTCAAGTGTGAAAAACCTACTTCTATAATTGTATTTCAAACATACATTAATGTATTGTTTCAGGAAAGGAAGGTCATGGATTTAGTGGTTTAATCATGGAATCCCTTCTGAGGGTTTTAAATGATTATACCTACATTATCATTTTAGTTGTAGGTATCCTTTGATCAGTTTTCTCTTAGTTGGTTTTCTCATTGATGGAGTATGTTCAACTTGTGGTTGGGAGGTGACATGGATGATCACATGGACGTATGTTGAGCAGTTCTGATTATTTTTCTTGTTTTTCTGCTCGAGTAATGTTTCATTATTATGTTTATTAATATTTACCGCTTTATCTTTTATTGGACAAATCGTTCCCAGTGATTTAATTTTGATTCTCGACACTGGTTTCCATCACGTGGGGATCGGGAACGCCCCTTGGTCCATGTTGCAGACTAGCTCGGGGTGATCGGTTCAGGGTCGACCCGGGTTATTTCATGAAAAAACGGTATAAAAGGGGCCCTTGTTATTTGGGGAATCCGGTAGGTGGATATTAGTACTATCAAGACTTGATAGGTAGGTACGGTGAGGACGTCATGAACCCCCAATTGTTATGAACCTCGAGTCTCCAGGGGTAGTCCGAGAATTGAGTCCTTGTTTCGTTCTGATTTGATTTTGATCTAGGGATTAAAACAGAGGAAATAGGATGTCACATCATGATTTCACATCGAGTAGTGACCTATGTGGAGTCTGAGTACACAATTTTTGTTCCTCCTTGTTGTTAGTGCTTAATTTGAGATTGGACCACTACCATGTCCCCAGGTTAAGCATTACTACTAGTCCCTCCCTTTGGTGATTTGATTCAAGTTGTGTGTTGTCCTGGTTGTAGTGGGTTTAAGTTGAATTTTTTAAAATGAAAAAGAAATTTTCAAAATTAGAATAATTTCAATTAAATGGATTTAACATTGTGAAAGGGGTTTTTTTAAGACTGAATGTTCATGTTTTAAAAATCTGGAGGTTTCTTGGAAACAGGTTGATATATGGTTTGGGTGTAAACTCAAGTACTCATTCTGAAAATTTTCACATGTGATGGAAGACATGATAAGTGTGTGTTATTGCATATGGATGAAAGTATATGAAGACATGTTCAACGGTTCATGGGATTACTAGGGTGTGCACTTGGAATTAGAGGATTGACCTTGTTTTTATAAAGTGATTTTAAAAGGGGGAAAATGTTTTCAGGAAAAAAATAGAATTTTGTTTGGAAGTGGGATTCGTATTTTGAATGTGGACTTGAAATTAGGTGGTTTTGAAATCTATAATAAAATGGGGTTTTTGAAGAAGAAATTTTGGGTCGTGATTGCATTTGTTTGTTCTTCTTTAAACCAAATTTTTTCAGCTGATGGTGCTTCCAATGATGTTTCATGGACTTGATATTGGTTTTGGTTTTGTGTTTTTTTTTGTTTATAAAATTACACCAAGAAAGGTCCCCATGGTTTTAGATAATACATGCCCATTTTTTGGTCCTTCTCAGACATTGCATATCTTTCACAGTGATCAGGGATAGTTAGAAGTACCAGAATGGCTTGATGAGGTCCTACATGACTTCAGGATACTAGGAACTCTCGATGATGTCGGAGTGTGTGTCATTTTGGGTTTGTTTGAATTCCCAACTCTAGAATAATGAAGGTGGGTTTCCCCGCTATCAATGTGAGTTGAGATTTCACGGGATGTCTTTAAATCCATATTTGTCTAATGGATTATACTTGAAGAGGTAAAGATGATGAAAAGTGAAGAGATCATGTATATTCAACAAGGCCAATGGACGGTGAAGGCATATGTTGACCATTTCAAGGATCTCATTTCCTTTTCTCCAGAGGTAGCATCACGGGATTTGATGAAGACTTCTCTCTTCATTAAGGGTATTAACCCAGAGATCAAGGGGTGGGTCCTCCTATATAAAGACCATCATTTTGGGAAGCTGGGGGGTGAGGCCTTCCGAGCTGAGTGGGTCTCCAGAGAGCAAGTGCTTGGAAATATAGTGAATCTAGTTAATTGTGAAGGTTCCCTATCTGGTGAGCGGGGTTGGCAAGAGGGACCTATTTCTATGGAGTCATCTACAGTGGTTCTGGATTCTAGTTCATCAGACCATTCTGTGGTGTGCCACTAGTGTGGCTGGTTTGGGTACGTGAAACCATCAGGTCGCATCCCTCCAAAGACATGTCATCGTCGCAGCTGTCTGGATCACTTGGATAAGTTCTACAGGAAGCATCTCCTGAAGAAGTCTTTGTGACTAGAGAAATTCCAATGCATGATTGTGAGGTAGGAGATGCTTCAACCATCAGAGCCCCAACTATAGGACTTGGGGTGAAGCTCACGCTGAGTCAAGAGATGCTAGGGGTTTGAAACCTTGGTCCATGTTTTTGGATCCGTGTTGGCAGTGGAACATTTAAACTCTTTTCATCCCTTCATATTTTTTTTAATGTTTTGTCATCATTATAAGTTCATTACTTTATTGTGGAGTTATAATGCACATGTCTTGTTGTAATTCAACTATTTTGTTGTCAGATTATAGTTTTCATTATATTGTGTTTCTCATAAAAGTGTGTTTGGCCCTAGTGTGTGTTAATCTCGATTTGGCAATGTTTTTTTGGAGAAGTAAGTGTCTATGGGTTAATCAATGTTTCTGGTTGTGCTCATATTCACTGTTTGGGTTATGATTTTATTGGAAGTTTTTCTCTAGTATTGGGGGGTTTTGTTCTAAGTTGAGAGTTTCCTGTTTCAGCGGATGTGTTGTTTTCTCATGCTATAAAAGCTAGTTCAGATTGGTTGGGAGTTCCCGCGTCGACCCTCCCATCCCTGGGTGATATGTTTGGCTGTTTAATTTCCACATGAGCTGATTTCTTGTGGTGTGGAGAACCCTCTTGCTTCCTCCTGGTCTCTTGTGTTGTGGTTTCTTTTAGGTTCAATCAGGCATGGATTCTGGTTTTGTCTATCGTTTGGCTAAGTGACTTTCTAGGGGAATAAAGTGTCTGTTGTTGGGAAAAATTTCACACCCATACATTTTAATTAATTTTTATTTTATTATTTCATGGCTCTGAGTCATCGCGCCAAGGTCTGGGCTGTGTCCCAACTTAACGTTTTCTTCATTTAATATATTTAGAGGGTTTCAGAATCGTGTGTGGTCACCACACTATGGCCGGTAGCCGCATTGTTAGCTCGGATTCCCACACAAATGTCTAGAGACTGAAATAAATAATTCTTTATATGTAAATAATGTGAGGTTAATGTCTAATTTGTAATTATAAAAATGTTATAATTTAGATAATAGTATTATTATTAATGAGGTGTTATAATTAATAATATATTTTTATTTTTATTTTTATTTGTTCTATTATTGTTATTTATATTATTATATCTTTTATTATTATTATCTTTATCATTAATATTTTAATTATTATTTTTATCCTTATTATTTTTGTTGTTATTAATTTTATTATTATTATAATCTTAATTATTGTAATTTTTATTATTAATATTTTCTGGTTTTATTATTAATGCTTTTATTATTATTACTATTATGAAATGAAAAAAAAAGAAACCCTAGTTCTACCTGGAAACCCCCCCTTCCCTCTACCCTTCGCGAGACAGTCACCCCCTGACTTCACTCCAACCTCCTTCATCCTGACCTCTGCCTGCATTTCGCCCTCACCCCCTACAATACTCCTCTCATCCCACCCTCCACACATCCCCTCCACGGTCTTCGCAGCCCCTCGATGGAACCCCCTCCGCACTCCTGGCCAGCCACATGGTGTGCCCAGCACCTCCCCAATCTGCAAGCCCCCCCCCCCCCCACCCAGGCCGCCCTTGTGGCCTCCCCTGTCTACAAACATCCCACCAGGACTCCCCTCGGCCTCCATGCCTCCCCTGTCCGCATGCCTCACTCCATTCCTCCCCTTATCCTCCTGGCGTCCCCTATTCACAAGCCTCCCTCCAGGCTTCCCCTCGGCCTCTCTCCACTCCCTCCTCACCGGCGCGCCCCAGCTGCACCTCCCCTATTAGACGACCTCCCTAGTGCGTTGCACCTCCACCAGCCACGACCACTCCCGGCTGACACTCCGCCAGCCGTGATCCCCTCCCACGACCAACCACACCCCATGGCCAGCAGGCGCGACCCTCTGGTGTGCACAACTCTCCTTCTATGAATCTTTCCGATGCGTCCTCCCCTCTGGTACTCGCTTTCTTCTTCAACCTTCAATTTAGGAATCTTCCATGTATGGAGTTTTGATTTAAGGAACATATTATTAATACCATGAGGTCAGATTCCATTTCTTATGCCTCATTAAATTATGATTACTTTGTTTACTTGATGTTCACGTCTCTTAGGTTGCTGTTTATATGTTTTTTTGTTAAATTAATTATATTATGTTGAAATTGTTGGTTCAATATTGTTTGAAAAATTGTTTCACCTATTTAATTTAGTTGATGAATTTTGGGGTGGATTAGCTTGGTGAAGATTTAGTTTTCTTTAAAATAACTTAGTTTGATTTATTATATTGGTGTGTCTTTAGTTCCTTAAAACAATTGACATTGTATTTGAAACTGTGTATCATGTATATGTGAAATAGGGTGTGTTATGCTGGAAAACTAGTTTTTGTGATGTTTAATATCTTTTTATTGGAATGTGTATTTATTATTCGTCTATTCATGTCATTAATTTTCTATTTTATTATATTGGGATGTACGTTTGAAAAAAAATTGTGTTCTTTGGATGTGTTTTGGGTGAGTGGGTTGTTGGTAACTATTTGGATATTGTTTTATAAATTTTAATGTATTTTAAGAAATAATGTAAATGGTGTTATGAATGTTTTGAAAACATGTCGAGGTGGTTTTTACATTGTTTGTTCATTTGGATTGTCTTAAGTCAGTGTTTATGGGTTTTTAGTTGTTGTGTGTTTGTTTCAGTGCGTATCGGTGAGGAAAACTTGGGATATTGCGGTCATCACCTAGCATGTGTTTGTGCGTCTGTGTGAGGTGTGACACACCATTGTGTTTGGAAAGCAATCCAAGGTAGGTCCCCCACTACACTCACCTTTAAATTCAGAATTTATTAATTGTTTAGTATTTTATTAAATTTAGTAAATGATAAATAATATAAGATAATTAATTTTAAAATGATTATTTGGTGTAACAATATCCATTTATATTAATCCTGACACTTGAAATATTTTCTTGATTAGCGGACACACAGTAATGAAAGAATGCATCTTTTTATTTTAAACATAATTCACAGAATTTCAAATGTAGTTATAGTTTATTGATAAGTGATTTATTTTGAAGTGTGAACAAGTGGTTTGGTTCTCTTGAGAAATGAGGATTTTGTTTATAATTTGTGAAGGCCCATTTGGCACTTTAATAAAATAAATTATTTTCGAAAACACTCTTTGGGGTGACTTAGGGTTGATATTCGGTGTACGTTGAATGCATGATTTTTTTGTGATTCTTATGCTACTTGATTGAATTTTTGACTCACCCCTTTCTTTTTTATTATATGTGTTGACATGGGAACATGGCATAGTAAGTGAATCTTATGAGAATGATTGTTGAACTAGTTTAGATTTGGAACAGGCCAGTGGCCCTTAGTATGGATTATACTCTGCTAGGGGATTTATCCTCTCAGTTAGGCCATGTAGGGAAACACTGAGCATTAGGGCGTTATGACACATCGAGAGTAGGCATTCCTTCATGATGATTCTGATGTATAGTATATTCTAGATTGTTCACAAGCTCTTAGGTTTGACCCATGTTCTTATTAGTGTTTATTTTTATGTGGTTGATAATTGAGAGGTTTAGTTCGGTTGCTGGCCATTATGTGTCACTTCTTTTCCATTTCCCTATGTGTGTGTTGTGTGTGGTTTTCCATTTGACTAACTAAAATTTGAATTTCTAACCTGTTCGCAGAAATATTTTAAAATGAAATGCACTAGTTATTTTCAAACATTAAACTTGTTTTTATATTAAAAAGTGGAATAGACAATTACTTGTCTTAGAAATGGATGTGTGTGTGAGGAAACCCATATTTTTTAAAATTTAGATCAATCCTGGAATTAGTATATTTTTTTGTTTAGATATAATGCATTAGGAATAGTTTTTACTAAATGCCTACTGAGTTTTAATAATCACGCCTATAGTGTTTTTTTTGTTTTTAGTTTGGTTGCAGGTTTGACATGAGCTTGCTCACCATGGGGGAGAGATGGTTGTAGACTGGTGAGCGACTATTAGAGTCACGAGGAGTTTTGGGTGTTGTCAGGTTAGTTTTCTAAAGTTGGTTTTCCCTCCTTTTTCGTTCCATTTATGTTCCTTGCATTATTGTACTTTTTCCATTGCTGTACTTGTCTTTCAATTATGGGCCAAATCATTACATTTTGGTATGTTTTGATTCCTGAAAATAGTTTCCAGCCCGTAGGGATCGGGAACAGCCCTTGGTCAATGTCGCGGGCTGGCTAGTGTGAGAATTTCTGGGTCAACCCTGGTTGGTTCGTGACATATGAAATTCATGGATAGATACCCATGGTGGGTTATGAAAACCATGTCTGAGTTGATAGTGGTGTTTTAGCTATGACACCATCCTACTTTAAAAATTGAGGGTAGACCTAAGGGAGCATAATTCGGGATTGAATCCATAGAGATGATACTAGACCATTTAGAGACTCTGGCTTGATCGATGGTCATATTGGCTGCATATATGCTATAGATTTGAAAAAAGTGTTGGTGGGACATTCACGTATGATCTAGACATGTTGACGATATTTCATGGAAGTAATTTTTGGGAAGTTCCTAGAGAATTACTATCCAGATACACTGAGACAAGAGATGTTTTATGAGTTTATGAATCTGACCCAAAAGCATGACCATTATGGAATATGTGGGACCTTTAGAAAATTTATAGAGTTTTTCTCCAGCTTTGCTGGTAGACGTGTCTTCTTCAGAAAAGTGATTTCAGGATGGTATTTGGTGTTAAATTTAGTCCTAGGTAAATATTGTTTGGCTGAATAAATTATCCAAATTGGTTAATCAGACTCTCATTTAATGGGGGAACCTAAAGGAGGCATCTGGAACTTGATAGGTAATTATGACTAGATGATCAGAGAGTTTACCTTCCATGATAAGCAGGCGACATTATGGGAAACATTGTCTAGATAGTGGAAAGAAAGGAGGAATGAGAGGAGGAATAGTTTCACTTGATCTTACAAATTTTATTTTCCAGCAGTGCAATATGCATTGACATTATCACACACATTGTCCTCGATCACCAGTGGAGTACCACTTTTGTGGCAAGATGGGGAACTTACATAAGTTCTGTAGAAATTAGCAAAAGGATAGATCTGAGGGAGCTTCTACAGAGTGTTGGAGTGGGGGAAGGGTTTCCTCGACATCATATAGGTCTGGAAGCTTGTGTTCTACTGGTAAAACTGGTAGAGGTAGTGGATGTGGTTCTTTAGGGTATGAGATCCCATATCTACATAGTGGTTCTACTCAAGGGAGTCATAAGACATCACATTGAAGAGTGGAAGGATATTTACATATAGTATAGGCAACACATGTGTAGATCGTGGCTGGTCCATTGACCTTGGGTGGTACCTTTCTATTTTCTTCTACCTTAACTACATCCTTGTTTGATACCAGTACCTATCATTCAGTTATATTTGCAAATAATGTTATTGATATGAACATGTAGGTTGAGTCTATAAATATGGTGATGAATATTGATATAAAATTGGGAAAATATCCTAGGGCTGTTTTTTTAATGAATGTTCACAAGAGATCATAGAGTATATTTTCATTGGGATATCTATTTCCTTGATATAATAGGATTACTCTTGACTATGGATATGGAAATTCTAGTCAAATATTGGGCCCAAATTGATTTTTACCAAAGGATAGTTACCTTTTTATCTCCTAGGGGGAAATATTATGTTCATCATTGAGAATGGGATATCCATGCAGGATGAGCTTGGCCAATTACTCAGCAATAAAGAGAGCTTATAGCCTATGTTTCTAGACTTTTGTTGGATGATGGGAGTGGTAGGTAAGACATCATTCCACTAGTAATATAACTAATTTTGGATATCTTTCCTGAATACATTTCAGGATTTCCACCAGAGATAGATGTGGAATTCACTATTTAGCTCATTCTAAGGGCTTGGCCATAATCTATTCCACGATATAAAATGGAACCGATTAAGATTCAAGAGATAAAAATGTAGTTGGAGTATTTGTAGTATAAAGGTTTTATTTATCCAAGTACATTGCCTTGGGTGTCAACTGTTTTCGTTGAAAAGAAGGCTGATGAGATTTTACACTTGTGTGTCGATTAATGATAGTTGAATAAAATTATCATGAATTACTGATAACCACTTTTGTGTATCGATGATCTATTTGACTAGCTGAAGGGGGATTTTGTGTTCTCAAAGATTGATCTAAGATCAGGTTATCATAATATGAGATTTTGGTCATTTGATATACCAAAAATTTATTTACAAAGTAGGTATGTCCTTTATGAGTTTGTTGTAATTCCTTTTTGGTGGACAATTTCAATTGTAGTATTTATTGATTTGATGAAAATAATCATTCATCTATACTTAGATCAGTTTTTGTTTGTGTTTGTGGATAAAAGTTTAGTGTACTCTAAGACTCATGAGGATCATTCCCAATATCTTGAAATCATCATATGTATAATGAGAGAGTATTATCTATATTCCAAGATATCTAAAGGTTATTTTTTTATTGACTAGGTAATATTTTTGGGGCACATCATTTTGGAAGAAGGGGTGGCAGTAGACATAGAAAATGTGAAGGTAGTGGTTTATTAGGAGCATCCCAAGAATGTTTTTGATATCCAATAATTTTTGGGATTATCTGGTAGTTATAAGAGTTTCATCCAGGGCTTTTCCTAATTGGAAACACCTCTTTGAGGTTTGACAAAGAATGGGATAAAGATTGATTGGATAGAATTATGTGGGATTGCTTTCTATGATCTTAAGAATCGATTTACATAGGAATATTTTTTGATCTTACCTCAGTCAGGAGATGAGTACATGGTGTATAGTGATACTACTAAGATTATACTTGGAGTATTGTTGATGCAAGGGTATCAAGTCATTTCATATGGACTCAGTAGATGAGGACACATGATAGGATTTTCACTATGCAAGACCTCGAGTTGGAAGCGGATGATTATGCTCTTAAGTGTTGGAGAAACATTCTATTGGGTGAAAATTTTGTAGTTTTTACCGATCAAAAAACGATGTACTATAACATTTCACAACATAATTTGAATCTTATACAGTGATGATGGTTAGAGGATATGAAATCCTTTGATTTTGAACTAGTATATTTACCTAGAATGGGGAATATTGTGGAAGATTCCTTGATTAGGATAACATAGAATTAGTTGGTACATTAGTTGTGGTATAGTGGGTGATGAAAACTTTGCTGGCAGAAATGCATTTGGTTGTTCATGAGAGTCAAGATAGGATATCCCTGGTATATGTATAATTATTTTTTACACTCTAGAGATGGATCAGGTATATTTAGAATGAGGATCCATAGTGTTTAGACTTAATGGAAATCCATAAAGGTGGGAATACACCTTAAGACCGGATAATAGGTGAGGATAATATAATCTATGTAAAAATTTAGTTTTTTGGGAATATGAGTACGTGAGAGGAACTCATGAAGTATTTTCATGCCTAAGAGTGGGAAGTACATCCATGGGAGATGAAAATGTGTGGTGACCTATTAAGATAGTTTTGATTTCCAATAAATAAAAAGGATAAATCAGGGTTTTAAAGAGATGTTTCACCTATGTGCATGTGATGGCAGAGCATCAATGAACTAGAGGTCTATTATTGCTGTTTCCTATTCTGTAATGAATGATGGATGACGTGACATTGGATTTCATGGTAGGAAATCCAAATACAATTTGGAAAAATGATTTTATTTGGGTCATTGTGGATCGACTAATGAAGTTAGAAAATTTCTTTCATACCATTATAGTTGAATAGTTGAGAGAACTTTATGTACATGAGATAGTTCATTTTCAATAGGTTCCATAGATAATAGTTTGATATCTTGATTTGAACATTACTTCACACTTCTGTAATGGATTACAGAAGATGCTCGGTACAATTGTTTTGTTATGTATGGCCTTACACCCACAGACAGATGGGCAGTCAGAGTGTACCATACATGTTTTAGAGGATAAGTTGTGTGTTTAAGTTCTTGAAAATGTTGTTTCTTGGGAGAAGCACTTTCTATTTGTGGAGTTCCCCTATAAAAACAATTATATTCAATCTATACAAATGGTAACATATGAGGAACTTTATAGAAGTCATTTAAGATCAACTCTATATTTAATAGTGGAGAGTGAGTCAGAATAGTTGGGAATGAGTCTCGTACAAGATACATCATAGCAAGTGTAGTTGATTCATAAACATATGTCTACATCTCTATGTAGGTAGAATTTGTATGCTGATAGATAGAGATAACCACTATAGTTTACATAGGGTGATCATGTATTATTTCTAGTTTCACCAATATTGGGTCACCACAGGATACATAGTCAGGGAATGTTGGGTCCTAAGTTCTTAGGACCATTTGAAGTGTTGGAGAAAATTTGGCTGATGGCCTACCTATTACCACATACACAGAAATTCAGTGCTATGCGTGATTTTTTCCATGGATCAAAACTGTGGAAGTATCACCCCAACCCATATCATGTGATCAATGTGGAAGAGGTTGACCTTGAGATCAATGCTTCCTTTTAGAGGCATCTGGTACTTGTGCTGGGTCGTAGTGGGAAAGAATTACTGGGAATGACTGTATTATTAATTCATTTGTTATGGAAACATGGAGGTGTTCAATAGGAAATTGGGGAACATGAATTATACATGAGGGCTCAATGGCCCAATCTATTTGGCTCAGAATCATAGATAAGTTCAAGAATACTGCTCAAGGATGACCTGTTATACAGTGGAGAGATTGTAAGATCCTAGAATTTTCTACATTCATCTTATGCAATTTTTCAACTACTATTTGTGGTTTTTAATTAAATATTTTATTGTGTCTCATGGTTTGGTTGGGTGAAATTTTATGAATAACTAATGGATAGTGGGTTTCACATTGTTTCCGCATGGTTTGCGCATGATTTGAAAAATTGTGAGGATAATCTGATCCAACCATGCAAAAAAACATAGTTGGGACTGTACAGTTTCCTCATAGTTTGACTATCCATGTGAAAAACCGATCCAACTATGTAAAACTAGATAGAGAGGTCTGCATGGTGGGTGGGAAGTTTTCCCTAACCGTGAACCCATTCCATGAAACTGTGTGTATAAGTTAAATTATCTAAAAAAGTTTTTTAAAACCACATGAACCACTCGAGACTAACATATTTCAGCATTAGATTTGGCTTGAAAATTTCTAGGAGCCCTTGGAGCCTTATTAAGATTTTCTTAGTCTACTGGAACATATTTCGTTGAGATCGAAATATTGGATTGAAGATATTCTCTTTCCCTAGTAAGTGGATTTCATCCCATTTTGTTTCTCATTTATTTCTTATATGTTTCATGGATCTATTCTTGCAAGATCTCTATAATTTTTAGGGATCTAAACCTAAAATTAGAGATCTAGATCAAAATTTCCAATTTTTTGATGCCTTTGAATTTACTTTTTGTTTAGGGATTTAAATCTGAAGCTTGATCAATGACGTTGTTCCACTCATATTTTGGGGATTTACATACGGCTAACATTAACTAATAAATAGAGGTATGGTGTCTAACTCAAACTCCCAAATCCAGTGAATTGTTATGTGAATGTCAGTTTATTAATTATCTATATTCCCATGATGATTGATTTCCTAAAATTGGCATAATTAGGAATATTGAATTGATATGTGATTGCCTTGGTCATTAGATGATAATTGAATCAAGTAACCAAAAATGATGGGTTACCCAAATAGATATTGTAATTGAGATATTGAATTGATTGTGTTATGATAATTAATTGGGGGAAATAAATTATGAAATGATGTTTGGATATGTAAGATAATTGGTTGTAAAAATTAATTATGTTCATGATGTGGATAACATATAATTAATTGAGATAATTAATTATGAAAAGATGATATTTTATATTGATAATTAATTGTGAAGAATTAATTATGGAATAAATATTGTGCTGATTGATTAATTAATTGATAAATTAATTAATGGGATATTTTATTAGATAATAGATGAGTTAACTAATGGAATATGAAATGTTTAACTAATTGTTGGATTGTTAATGGAATGATGTGGGTAATTCTGATGAATTAATTAATAATAAATTGGGACATATTTTTTTGGTGCTAGACATGGCATTCTAGACCAATTAGGAGTTTAAACATGGACACATAATTCTACCCCAATAGTTATCAAAGCATTAGATTTTGGGTTGCTGTGTATGCCGACCTACACAGAATAATATATGGAGTGTTAGGAATATAGACCTAACCTTAATGATATTTGGGGTGTTTGAAAAGGATTTTAACAAAAAAATGAATGCTAATAATGAATGATGATTCAAATAATAAACATTAGTTGAAATTGGGAAAAATGTGATGATTAAAAATTGAATGACATTGTGATAACTATTTAATTATGAATTGTATTTATTTCTTCATAAAACAGTATGCATTTTCATTTGACTCGAATTGTTTTTGAAACTGTTCATGGTGGACTACTGAGTCATACTGACACCTTATTCCTGCCACCATATTGGAACCCGAGTAGACATTGTTGTTTTAGGAATGGATAAGGGAAGTTCCTTTGGATATCCTTCTATTTGGAATTGGAGCATGGGAGTGGGAACGAAACGTGGTTCAGGACCCACTATGGCATTGTTGTGTCTTTACATTTAGTTTCATTATAGAGAATCGACATTCACATTATCATGTCATGTTTTAACATTCAATTTATTATTGTACTTTCTTGTTTTGATATCATATTACATGGTATATTTTTTGTTATTTATACACTTTTGCACTTTTTTATTGTTGTTTTCTTCCGTTGGTGTTGTATTCTGATAAAATAGTGTGTATTCTCCCCAAGACTGGCTTACCAGACCCTTGCTGCTTGCTGGAACCCTCTGTCATATGGGGAGGTGCACATGAGGGAATTTGGGAAACTAGATTAGGGCGCCATTTCGTGGCCCCCTGGCCAGGGCGTCACATGTACAAATGAAATCATTCTAAATTTGATGATTATAAAATTTTATTAGTCCATATACCATGTAGTTTCATATTAATAATAATGTGAAAATGTATAAAATTAATAGATGATTTAATAGTTTTATATCCCCTAAACCGATATCATATGATGGATTTTTAGTACATTTTAATATAAAAAAACATAAATGATTTTGATAAAAATAAAATATTATAGGTGATTCATGAGATGATAAATTCAATTGGATTCTTTATTAATGAATCAATGGATGATATCCCCCTTTTTAAATGATTATGTATCATATGAAGGAATTATGTTCATTGACTATAATGTGTGTCATGATTTTAATGAATCAATTGTGATAAATTTGTTTTATATGTTTTATAACTCATATACATTATAAATTAATTATAATTACCATAAAATCGTTTTTAATATTCATTTATATCATATGTATAAATGTTTAAGGACTTTTAAACCAACATGAAAATATTCAATGGATGTAAGAATGGTAAAAATAAAAAATTGGTGTTGTTCACATATACTCATAATTCTTGCATTGAGTTACAACTAACTAGTATTAATGGAATATTTTTGACTATATTATAATAAAATTAATCACACCATAATAATTATTTATAATTTAAAAATATTTGTTAAGGAATTTTTTCTTGAAATCAATAGTTGTTTTTAATATATTATATAATTCATATACAATGAAATAGTTATAGTGCTATTAGTAATGGAACATGTTTAGTAAATCATAAATATAAATGGAGGGGTATGGTATTATGCACGTATATGAGGTAAACTAAAACTCAAAATGGATGCATAAATGTGAATGAGATATAAATATGGTTTATAAGTAATATGTAGATCCTATTGGTTTTGAGGATAAATAGATTGTATAAAAGGGATAACATGTGTGAGGAATGAGTTGTAAATTTTCCACTGTTAATAAGAGATAATGAATTCTTTATTTGGTGGAAACTGGTATTGATGGTGGTGTATAATTAGTGAAAATTTCTTAATGGTTATCTAAAATGAAATGGGGAAATAATTGGATAATGTATCATTGTGATTTTGAGGATAAATAATGTTGTTTTAAGTATAAATGTTTTGATTGTAATGGATAAAACTATGAGAGTATAAACTATATAAATATAAATTTTAGGAAAAGTGCTGATTGATATCCAGTTTAATATATTCATGAATGAAGTTCTATTTTAGGTTAAATGCATTCTAATTTCATTTTTATGGGATATTTTTGGTGAGGAGGATACTCATTTTTATTTAATTTATAATGGTAAATAATTTAGAGATATTATAGTCGAGAGACCACTTTCATTTTATTGAAAAGTTTAGTTATAATGAAATCATTTTAAATTCGTACACTGATCATAAAACATGTTATTAGAGTAAATAATATATATATGGGAGTAATTTTTAAAATATAATTATGGGGAGAATGTTTGTAACTATCAGTTTTACAATTACATTTTATAATAGTAAATCTATATTATATTTTTTGATATATGATATGTAATTGAAGATATATTGTTGTTCTAATGAATTTAACATGGTTCTCACACCTAGAAATAGGCATGTTGGATGCTATATAAATTTGATATAAATAGATTCATAATATCATTATTTTTGATAAGGATATCAAAACCTGATGTTAGATTATATATCTAGATTTGATGGATATTTTCATGAGTTATATATTGAATATTCAAAATTACTATGAATTTGAATGAAAAATGTTCTATGTTAAACCCATTTGGTGACTTACGGTGTTTTACAATGATTAAGGTCATCACTACAGTTGATAAGGAATGGATTATACTATATTGATACATAATATTATGAGATTAAATAATTTTCATCGATTATTTATATAATCTTCAACCAAATGTTTTTATATTTTGAATCGTGTGGATGATGATTTTGTGTTCAAAATTGGATTAATTTTTTAAAAAAAGATATGATTAATTTGATAACTAGTGGGGCCATGGTATGTTTGACTGGAAATTAAGACTGAAATGAGGTGTGATTATGGATGTGGTTTAATAAGAAGTCATGATGAGATGTATATTTCCATGTGACAAATGGGGAATTAAAAATTGGTTTTCTGGAGATAGTGTATTTCGATTTTATAGATGAATAAAATCGGACACTATAGGATTAATATAGATTGGAAGAAATAATTTTTTGTATTATGTTCTCTAGTTTGTAATGTAATACATAATTCGAGCTTTCTATATTCCATTTTTGTATTGATTTTCACTTGGAATCATATTATACCATGTTCATGTGTTCGTTATGCCTTGGATTTTTATTATTAGGTCAATTTGATGTTAAAAATATCCAATGGTTATCATATATGGAGAAGAAAATACTTTGTATTATAGAGGTCAGGAGCTGAGCTTTACTTCACTATAGGTGTTTCAAGGTGTTTACAAATTGTGGGGAGTGAATATTTTAAAAAAAAATATTCTAGTTGTAGCATGGAATAGGGATAAATGTTGATATTTTTTTTCTGATTCAATATTTATTGGAAAATGTCACCCCACTAACATGTACGGGATAACAAGAGTGATACTAGGATGAAAGATGGATGAGTTCTAAGACATATAATAAATTTAAATACTAGATGTCTAGAAGAAAGTATAAAAATACTATTTGTATATCTTATGGGGGTACGCCTTAATATATATATATAAGTGGATACAAATAAAAAAATCACTGAACATAATACTTACATATTTGATGACCCAACACTAAGAATACACCCATCTTCAATCTAAAACATACCATGGAAGGAGATGAAGGGAATTTCCAATCCCTATGAGCTAGAAACAGGATCATTGAAAAACAATAACTATTAAAAGGAAACATTTTGAATCATTATACAAAAAAAATTTCATTTAAACTAGAATAATAAACAAGGTTAAATATTCCATAAACAAAATTTTTATAATGGATGAAATATCACAAAATGTGTTATGATAAAAATAAAATGTATAGGTTCAGAAACATCCTAATAACACAACAAAAAAACCAACCACTACTAAATGTGATATGTGTAAAATGAAACACTGTCTACCAACCAGCTTCCCAAAACCATTTAATATTAACATCCTTGCCACATTATAGTTCATTTTTCTATCCTGCATGAGAGAAAACATGGTCTTCTCACCACCATTGAAATGTTGATAGTGTGCGATATATGGTATTAGTTGGATACAACACATTATTTCAATAAATATACATTGTCCATCAATACCAATATATATATATATTTTGGATAAAACCTGGAAAAATAATCCATTTCTACATTTATATGAGAATAATGTTAAAATAGTTCACCTTTTTCATTGTTCAAAAATAATGAAAAATAACAATTATTCAATGAATATTTAAAGTAATCCATTTAATAATATCAATGAATTTATCATATCATATCAAATAAAAATTAGTGTAGGTTATAAAGAATAGAGATAACCTTAAGCGTATAAAAGTTTGAACAAGATAGGTCACTCACACACCAATCTCAAATATGATAGTGTGCACTATAAAATTTCACTAGAAAAAAAGATTAATGGATCAAAGAAACAACCAATTATAAAACGCCTAATGTTATCAATGTCATGCTTCTAGAACTAATGGATCTATGATCTATGAATAAGTGAACACTCGAAATAGTGAACCCTTATTGTGTCAATTGATAAGGCCCAATACTAGAACCTTCACCTTGGTACCCAAGACAAACATGTTATAAATTTAATATATCCATTCAGAGATATTTTCACGTTTAAATATATAATTACAAAAAACATTTTTCTTAATAAAATTATTTGAAAAAATATTTCATAGATCATTTCATTGTTCATTTCAAATAACCTTTAATTTACCAAAACAATGGGGAAATAAATATTTATCAATAGAATATTTGTAGACTCATAAAAATAATATAAATAATCATACTAATTATTGTTTATACAAAATATTTAGAAACTCAAAAGTATAAATTCTTTATCATTCATAATTGATATATACAACCACCAAACACAAACATAATATTTATAGTCGAAACCGTGAGATTCACAACCAAAAAAAAGTTTCTCAACAGAATCAATAGAAGGTTATAACCCATGAAATACCCCTTATGAAAATAATATAAAACAATCATGGAATAAATAGGAAAGAATATGCTACACCCAAAAACACACTGAACTAACATAAATGAATACAAAATGATGAACCACCAACCATTTGTACAATAAAAAAACGGGAACTCAACATGGCTGTTAAAAATCCAATTTAAATCATCTAAGAAAAATTTTAGGACATAAATTAGTTAACATATGGAAAATAAAAAGAGTCAATAAGGATCATAGAAAAATACCGTATTAATTGTAAAAACATAATAATATATGAAATTGTTAATTATAAAGGGTTTAATAACCTATATATGAGTAAAATAAATATTGAAAATGAATTATAAATTATTATTAATTATTAATATTTTAGTTTTTCGTCTCTCTATAAAAATTGGAATCCAAATAATTAATTTAAAATAGATGAATCAAAGGCACCATAGTATGGTGGATTCCTAATACTCCCATGGTGGCCTTGGTAACTCCTCTTTAAGGACACCCAAAAGCCCAAAATAGTATACAAAAGAATAAAAATCCTAGTTTTTTACATATAAATTCCCTCTACTACACCCATGGTGAGGTAGTTTGGTTGTGTTTCATAGGATGACCACTATGAAGCCACACCCTATACCACTCCCTATACATGGTTTAGTAGTTATACTTATGTATTATTGTATACACCTATAAGTGAATTAGCATGCTTCTCACTATTACCCATGAAATTTTCCTTTTGTCGAAGAACAAATCACCTGCATTAGTCCACCATGACGATAACCAGTATCCGTAACCTACCAAAAATCAACCCAATGTTTAAAAATAAACACACCTTCGGTGAGGATATTAATATTTCATACTATAGATCTTTTTATCCCAAAAATTTCATGATGATGGAGGATATACTAGGAAGGTTTGACGCCTCTTCTCCCTAACAAACACATCATTATTCCTTTTAATGAGAGAATATGTTCATCCCCAAAAAAATTGACAGGTGGATGTACCTTCAACTGCATACCTTTTATCATAGATTTGTTTCATATCTATTTGGTTTTATACAACTAAAACATCTTATTCAGACACAAAATCCTAATAATTATGAACATGGGAAGGATCATGATGATAATTCTTGATATAAGATTCATGTTATCAATTATGAAGCCATTACATATGAGCTACTTAATCCAATTTATATACAACCATACCAAGCCCCAATATGTTCATAAAGTGTTTATTATATTTTTGAGAAATCTTCCCCTACTTCCCATGATGACGATGACCGAAATGTGGAGGTAAATTAAAAAAGACATGGTCAACAAAAAAACTCTAAAGGGAAATATCAATTATCCACATTTGATTTATTCAAACACTATGTCATAATCAATCATCATTGTATATCTAGAGTCATGAGTCACATAGTATTTGCAAGTCTCAATCCCAGATGAGTCGAAATACACCCCTATGATCGACCAAGAGGCAACACGTATGATTGACTATAAAAATCATTGAATGGTTTCATATTAATTGATGGATAGTAAATATTATTATAATCCAATTCGACCAGTCTAGAATTGGATATCCAAAAAAAAATTGAATTCCATGCTCAAAGAATAGGACTCATTCTCCAAAATATTAATATCACATATTGGTATTCAATTATTCAATGGATGGAAATGTATAAATAAACTTACCTGATTCCCTATCCATACATGGAGACATTTCCAAGTACAATATGTAATATTTGGATCTATTTCAGAGAAAATGGTAGAGGGGATCTAATATAACCACTCAATCTCTTTTAGATATAACATACCCATATCATCAATAATGGTTGTTTCCCTAATCAAAATTAAATGAGAATATTTCAGCATAAAGTCAATCTACCACTATAAATAATTATTTTCATTAGTATTAAATGTTTAATTCAATGTAAACGTACATGTAAACCGCTTCCCATTTCCAAGAGGGTACCAAAATAGGCAAGAGTGGATCAGAATACTTCATGTTCCCTACCTTAATTATCTATTAGGTAATCCAATGGGACACATATTCATCAATTTTGTGCATAATACACACCATCAAAGACAACCTATCATGTTATAATACATATACATAGTTCTAGGATTAATTAAAAATTACGAAAAAATAAAATAATATAGTACCTAACAATTAATTAATAAATAGATGATTAACAGATTCCCAAAGTGTAGAATTACTTGGAGGGAGAGATAAACTAGATATGGTTTCCGCAGAATATAAGTATTCTATGACTCAATTAAATTTATAATAATACTTATATACCTACTTAATTGACTCAATGGGTGATGATAATTACTAAACACTATCCAGAAATACACTCTTTTTCCTCCTACACATACAGATTCAACTATATAGAAAAAACCATGAGGAACCTATCCTCTTATGATTCTTGGACTAACATATATTTAAACAAATTACCTATATATTAGTTAATTAAATTCATCTTTCTTAGGGTATATGTGTTGTTGACGTCAATTTCTGGGAGTTATTCACTCGATTGAGTCTAATGATGGTTCAAATCATATATTAAAAAAACTAAAAAACATGTTTTTATGACTTGAAATGAATGTGAACCTCCCATAGAAGAGAAAATGTGTCCATGAAATAAGATAATAAATAAAAAAAATGATTTATAATTCATTAGGGTGGTAATTATTTCCATGTTTCTGAACTAGATGAGTGTTTCCCTTTGATGACCCGCGTCATCATGGTTTGTGAAAATCTAGGAAAATATGATCCCTCTGGTTCTTAGAAGTTATTAGGGGAAAATTTTAGCTTTTATTATAATACGATCCCAGAAAAAATTTTGACTACTCCTGTAGTCCATGAATGCAGTTTTCTATTATAATATAAATATTTAAAAAATCCAAACTGTTTGAATATTCAACAAATATTTAATGTTAAATTAATTCAGTATTACATTATTTGTTAATATTCATTCATTCATATAATTTAAATAGATAATAATAAATAGAATGAATTTATGAAGCTGAGTTTTTAATAGAGGGTATAACCTTGGTGAGGAATAACCGTGCATTTTGTGTCAGGCCCGAGATCAGGCCCCTTTTCTATTTCATTTTCATCTTCATTTTTCATCCATTTATTATTTTGAATTTTTTATTTCTTAATAATTTATATTATAATGTATGAGGATAGAAATATTGGGTATCGATCATCTCAGATATGTAGAGGTCTATAAGAGAGGTGTATAGAGAATAGGAGGCACTTCTGTAGATTTTGAGGCATTCTAATCCATCATGTGACAACTCCATAATATAGATTTGAGAGATGTATTAGTGGTTTACTCATAATTATGTGATTATTTTCTCACTATAAATCATCATTTATTATATTTTTTAGTTATTTATAACCTTTTATGGTTGTTTTGGTCCTCAAATTGGTTTATCTATTATTTTGTTGGGAAATAAGTCATTTCAGGACATTTCGAGGTGTTTCTATTTGGGAATACCCATGTTGGTGGCTTTACTCCCATGTTTTCTTAATTATAATAATAGGGATATTCCAATTCAATAGGTGTAGGTTGAATCTCTCGTCATCATCATGCCCTTTTTTAGAAGAGGACCAATCCATTGGAGCATTGATTACTTGATTAGAAGATGCATGTGGCTACCGGGTAGTCGCACGTCCCTCATCCACACCTGGAGGGAGGGGAAAATGGTGGTGGATTTTCTAGCCACTAAATCTATAGTGAATGAAATTTTTTTGTTTCTTTCAACATTTAGATCCTTTGCATTGGGTGGCTCTATTTTTTTATGGGAGGACACCCTTGGAATGAACTATTTCCTCCCCCCTTAGTTTATCATTTATTGATCTTGACTGTCTTGCTCATACCTCGTTATTAATAAAAAATATGTTTTTGTTGTGATATGTTCATGGAATTTTGTTTACAAGACACATATTTTTTATTTTTAATTATTATATATTATGAGTTTTTGTCGAATAAATTATATATAATGAGGGTTCATGCTAGGTATTGGGATTCTGGGGAATTTCAAAGCACTCCGCCATACACCACATTCAGGGGTACTGAGATGTGTAGAAGTACATGTTTGGTGATAATGTTGGATTCGTACCATATGGGAATACATATCTATATGGTTTATATGGTAACATAAATTAGTGTGGACCCCATGTGGGGTTATACTCCTTATATAGTTAGTATAAATGGATTACTCATTTAATTTTTATGATGAGTATCATGAGGCACACAACAATGGATTAACATTAAGGTAACACATTGCGTACCCTAGTACATGCCATACACTTTTCATTAGTTGTTCAATTTTGTATTTATTTTACTATATTTTTATAATTGGACTTTCACATAGGGATATATATATAATGTTCTCTCTCGATAACAATGGTTTAATTCATGTTGTGTTCTGAGGTGGTATGGAAAGTGTTTTAGACATTGAGATTTCAGTTTGTGGGTTTCTTTGAGAATATGGTTTTAAAGACTTATGGGGGATGGGTAGTGAGATATGAGACCAGAGTGAGGTTTATATGCTCAGTGTATAATCTAGATCATGTGTTCCATGGATATATATTTTATTCTTTTCAATATATACTTTGGAATATGAGATCAATTGTTATCTCTGTGGAGATCATGGTTTATCCCTTTGTGATGGGACTAGATTATCAATGATAGAGTATTAGAGGTTTATCTCCTGGGTTTGGGGAGAAAAATGTTATAGAAGCCCTTTGACAATGTCACTGTTATTTGATGGAGTGTATTTATAATTGTTGTATAGTTATTTATCTGGGTTTTAGGGACTCTCGATGATTCACAAGTGGTTTAGTTACTTATCATGTGATCAGTGGTTACTATAATTGTTAGATTAGAATTCCACATTGATTTATAATTCTTGGGATTCAGTTTGCGTAATATGGGTACCTATGTACTGGTTGTTAGAACAAAAAACTATTATTATCAACGGTATACATTAAATAATTTTTTTGAATAATTAATACATTACACAAACATATCCCAAATACAATATTATGATTATACATTTTGAATCATGGAAACGTAAAAATAGGTATAAGAGTGAGATAAATTATCTCCCACTTGGTTTCTCAAGACTAGAAGCCATGTTATACATATCATATATAAAATATATCTTGTGAACTATTTAAGAAACATAAAAAAGGGGTTATCTATGATTATTATTAAGAATATATACTTGAGATATGTATCCATTAACATTAAAATATGGGTATGATAATGTGATCATAACTTTATATGATCAGACCCATCATATCGAAGATTATAATCATAAATTATGTAATCAAGGATTGTAATTCATAAGGAATGAATTAAATAAAAAATATGAGAAAAGTTAATTAAATCATAAAATATGATTAATACATGATATTGGGTCAAATAAATAAATATGAGAAACCATTCCCTAAAGTCTAGACTAATTTATATAACATATTATTGATCATTATTGGGACTACACCTACTAAGTGCTTCACACCACAATCCCATGTCACATTCCTCTCATTTTAATGGATTTATTTTCACAATCATTCTATAGTGGGTCGGGTTCCCCCATATTCCCATATTCATGGGGACTACACATATTGGGTATGATAAACCACCATCCCCAATCACAATATTTTCTTTATAAGGGATCGTGTTTCCTTGTAATATAACATTGAATAAAAATTCCCCATATTCCTGAAGTTGATAAGGCCCATCAAATTGATTCTCATCAATATCTCAGTAGTTATGAAACATTACCAAAGGAATGAAAGTGAGAAAGATGTTCCACTAATCACATAATAAAACAATTCATACTTTTTTTTCAAGATAATAATATTTTGATCATATCATAACTCATAAAAAGATACAATTTTCAAAAAAATCATATCAGAATAAATATAATTTCATTTTTATAAAAAATACATCACATAATAATATATGGAAAATTGATAGATTTTAAAATCATATAATCAAAGCATATCATGTCAAAGAAAATGTTTCTAAAGAGAATATTTCTAGGTGAAGAGAAATTGTGACACAAACATCATGCTATTAAAACATAAACCATTAATGAAAAAATATTCATTGAATTCATTGATCATGTACCCAATTAATCTCAAACTATAAAAAATTAGGACATGTTATATAGAAAATGATGTTAAAATATAACTTAATATATTTCATAATTAAAAAAAATTCATTAAAATCCTTCACATAAACCTATTTCCAAATTACAATTATAAAAAATAAATATTTACACTTTCATTTAAGTAATTTATTTAGTAAAATAAATATTCCACTATGAAGTTTTTTTAAATCTAAAAATGTATTGAAAAATATTTTATTTTAAAATATTATATAAAACTTCTAAAATGAGGTTTACAATATTTTTCTAATCCTTATACTTCTATATAACCTTTAATACTAATAATGAAATCTTGAAATCATTATGAAAACCATTTCATATGAAGATAGTCTACAAATAATAAAACAACACTTGAAATCTTTTAAAAAATTAATTCAAAATAATGGAATCTCTTTTTCTAAACCTAAATTTTTATTGAATAATATATTATTTTAAAAAGATTTTATAATCACAAATATTCAAAACTATTAGCAAAAAAATCATTATAAAATATCTCTGTAAACTTGCTACGAAATAATAATGGATAAGATGGTCATGACGTTGGGTAAGTCCATAAATTCCAATCATTCCATTTACACATTCAAAATTTAAAAAAATGAATTAATCAAAAAATGAAAATAATAATCTGTAAAAAAATAAAATTGAAATACAATATTAAAAATTTTCTATAAATATCATATGATATTATTACTTAATTTCTTAATTTATTTTAAAAAAACTGTGTTTTTGAAGAACAATAATTTGTTATAGAAAGCATAAATATTTTCATATTTTCATAAAAACATTATTTTCAATATCATATGTATCAAAGTGTGTAAAAATGGTTCCCTTAATGGGATAAAACATTAGTAAAATATGGTAAGAAAATTCATGAGATTTATTGAGTTATGGATCATAATATTTCAATTATGAAAACATAATCATATATAATCTTTATAATGATGATATTGTGGCTATAAACCATTAACACTTTGGTAATTTTGAATCATAATATAATGGAAGTAATAAAATTACAAGAATATTTAAAAATAACTAAAATAATGAGGTTCATGACATAACATGTCAATGGAAGTATATTCACCTCATATTAAAATATTGGTGCATAACATTTCATGCGTCTTAGATAAAGAAAATTTAGGCCAAATTACTTTACCAATTTGGTAACATTTGAATCAAAATTAGCAAAAATAATGTTCATAAAATGGATATTTTATTACACATATATTTAATTATTAATATAATATAATAAATAAATGGAAAGTATTCACATCATAATATGTAAAGAATTTTTAAAAAAGAAATGTATATCATGGAAATAAAAAGTGATATTAAATTCCACTACCTTAAGTTTAGATATTAATTATACACAATAGATCACCCTATATAATGAATATATGTTTATTATAATTATACCATTGATTTATATTATTATATCTAATATCATATAATATTACCTTATGTATTTATATTAACCTTTTTTTAACAATTAAATGGGAATATAATATTTCATACAATAATCATAATGTTTATCATATGTATTTGGGGTTTTTATTCCTGATCCACTAGCATATATCATGATTTAATTATTTCTAGAATTTAAAAAATTAATAAAATATAATATATATTAATAATACTAATATTTATATTAATCTATCAAGGATATGAATATTAATCAAAACACACTGTTCATGGGGACGGTAGACCATACCAATGCGTGAGTGCAACATCAGTTTTATTTTCTTATTGAAAGAAAGATATTAATTGACATATATGTATATATAAAATAAAATTACAATAAAATTATAATGTCATATATATAATATAATATAAATAAACCCATCCTTAATACAATCCATGTAAGGTGTTAACAAATCAAATCGCATTGAGAAGACGGTAGTCAACACTTCAAAAAACGATGTTATAACATTTACACAGAATGAAAAGCAGAATGGAAAGATTAAAATAATAAAAAAATAATTATATATAAATAAATAATATAATATATATATTATAAAAATATATTATCCATCTTAATTACAATCCAGGAGAGGTGGTAATAGGAAAAATTATAAACATCATTTTGTTAGGCGGTAGTTCACCGTACACAAAAATTGTATATTTATTAGAAATTAGATGTAATAGTGTTTATGTTAATGTAAAACCATTATAAGAAGAATATGTATGTGTATTTAGGATTATTTTTTTATTATTCTTTTGTTATATGAATATTTTAGGTTATGGGGAAGGAAAATAAAACAAATGAGCACAATGAAGGATGGTACCCTTTCTTTGGGAAGCTCCTTTTGTTTTTTTTAAAAAGAGTCTTCCTTGGATGATTTTCTTCCCAAAAGGTAGGATCCCTGATGAATGTTAGTTATGTTGGGAGATTATTTTAGGAGTGTTTTGGAGATCTACTTGGACTTATATTTTTGAATGAGTGGTAGGGGTGAGTGGATTTTGTATTGAAGGAGGAGTGGCAGTCCTGTAAATTTTTCGGAAAGGGAATAACACCCACATTTTTCTTATGAAATAAAGATAAAATGATGTACCAAATTTATTATAATAGATTATATTTTATAAATATGGTTATAAAAGGGATCTTGGGAATATTTATAGAACGTTTTGAACCATAATATTATGGTTTTTTCCATTATTAATATAATTTTCTCATATTCATTGTAATTAATTTAATTTACATTCACTAATATTATAAGTTATATAATATGTTAACATTATTATAAATTATAAATTATAAATATTCAATATGTATAATTATTTTTTTAAAATTAAAATCATATTTGGCTGAAGGATTTTTTAAATTTAATCCCACATAAAAGGTAGCAATGCGGGTTTGTTAAATAATAATGGTCTAAAGTTTAATATTTTTTAATAAAATTTCAAATAAAAATTTATTCAAATGAAATAAATAGGGATAACTGATTTATATTTCATATTATTAGACTTTTTAATGAATTATTAATATAAATTATCCTAATAAATACATTATATGGGAAAAGTGTTTTGAGTTAAAATTAAATGATTTTCACTACTCATCAAAAAATGAGACTTCATAGAAAAATACCAAAAGTTCACCATAACATTATTTTTATGTTTCTATTTAATAAAATTGGTTTTTTCCAAACAATAAATCTATAAAATTAAATATAATAATATTTACAATTTTCATTCCATTAAAATGATGCAATACGGAATTTATAAAAATATAGGTTTTTATATGTAATATTGGGGTTGTTATAATCTTATGCCTATAAAATATATTCAATAAATGTAAGAAAAATTATTAAATATATAAAATATATATCTCAATAATACTATTAATTAATATTAATTAATTTAGTCTATCATGCTATTTTTAATCATAAAATTAGTTATTATAAAAACATTCCCTTCATATTCAATTGTTTTAATGTAATTTATTATTAATTTGTAACCAATAAATCCAACCATGTTTTTTCATATGAAATTTATTAATATTAATAACCTCAAACATAACAGATATGCTATATTTTATTATAAAATAAAAAAATATTTTTAATAATGTATCATTGTTGGGTAAAACTCATTAATTCATGATACAAAAGTCATTAAGGAAATTCATACTTGAATGTTGCTTAAGCTAACCTCGGTGTTCTTTCTAAATCAAACTAAACATTATGTTTTCTATAATGAATGATTAACATGGTGTTTCATATAAAACTATAAAAATTTATCTCTTTAATATAAAAAATTATTTTCAGTGTTTTGTGAAATGAAAATATAAAATGATTAAATCAATTAAAAAAATATTTATAAAATTTGAGGTTGTCACATTCTACCTCACTTAAAATGAGTTTCTTCCTAAAAATTTATTTGGGTTTTTAATGGATTATTTCATGATGTTTACTTTCATAGAAAAACAAATCATAAAAATCAATACTAATCATTCCTTAAATAAGAGAATGACATAAATAAAATTGTTATTTAATGAAACACATGACTAAAATTTCAAATAGGAGAACATTATATGAATGTGAAAACATGAATGTTGAAGAGAAATTTAACTATAATTTTTTGAATTTAATTAATAGATAATATGGTGAGGAGAAAGATAAAAATCATAAATCCATAAAGATGTGATGATATAAGGGGCCATTTAGTATATAAAAACAAATGTACTAGGATAAAATTTTTGTGTTTCATCATTGATTTTCCTCATGTTGAAATTTTTCATGAGAACATATAAATACTTAATTCAGAACAATCTCATCAATTTTTACCTCTTGATCAATCTACACATCATCTCTTATTTGAAGAAATAATGTTGGATTTTTCCTTCCTAAATCATTATATGAACATGAGATCTATAAATGGAATGATAGGTCACTCCATCTATCCCAAAAAATGCTTAAACATTTTATGAAATGTGAATAAAACAACATATATTGATATTATTCAATTAATAACTAGAACCTTATTCGATGATTAAAATAAATAATTCCACAAATGATCTTGTCATACCCCTTATAGAAAATGAATATCAAATTAATTAGGACGAATTTCACTAAAACAACAAAACATTGATCCCCCATAAATCATAAAGTTGATCTTGGTTGTCACATTCCAAAGAGGTGAATATCCCAATCATATATCCACTTAAAACATTGTAACAACCTATATTTCATTAAATTATCTTCAAAAACATACACTATGCAATATTTTAAGGATTAGTGGATATATTTATTAATCCATATAGTTTTAATCTTCCTCAATGATAAAAAATACTACATTGTTATCGAATCCTTTATAAGTTTTGAGGTAAAATGTTCTATACAATACACTAATTTATATCAATATATATTTTTGCAAACCTCATTATCTCATCATCATGAAAAAATTTATTATTACCTTCCCTTAATAAGAATATCAAATTTCCATGAAATAAATTTTCTACCTCCCCAACACCATTCATAATATCCTTAATGAAAAAATAATACTTAATATACGTTTATATTTCATGATTTGGGTAAAAAAATATTTAAATTCAAAAAAATAATTACTTTATTCATCCACCCTCCATGTTGAACAATATTCTACGATTCAATTCCTTATTCCTTAATAACCATTTTATAAAAATATTAAATACAAATAATATCTTAACATTTATCAAAATCAATTTATTCATGTCTATAACCAATACTATTAGAACAACACATATATTGTATATGTTATTCATGGTCTATTCATATTCAATAGGAAAACTATTACATGTACCACCATGTTGATTCTCTTCACGATCCTTTCAATTTGGAAATATATTATAATAATTCTAATATATTTTACATTTATATAAATTATCAATTGATAATACCATAGGGGGACCAATATTCCCATACATTGTGTAAACTGTAATTTTAATTTTTTGTTTTCTATTTCATTATTTATGTCCTTCATTATTATAATAAAAAACACATAATGTTACATTAAGACAATGACATGTGTTATTCTTCCCACATTCTCAAAATCTAGGAAACTGATTCTTATTTCATCTATATTGTCGATTACCCAAACTATTGGAAGAAAACATATCTATCTTATTTGGTGATTACTAAAGTTGGTTAAGGTAAACATTATTAATAATGTTTTGGGGAAATTAATTTGTATTGTTCCAAAATTCCTCTACACTAGTGATCATCTCATTTGACATCTCATCAGAAAGTTGTCGGTCAAATTCATCACTAACTCAATTCATTCTATTTTACACAATTCTCATAATCTAAAAATCATAGTGAAGGAAACATGTATCATACTGAGGAAAAAAAATCACAAAAAACAAATTATATGATGTCTAAGTTATGATACCATATTTAATATAACTCATTTTAGTTTTTTTATATTTTATTCATAGACAATATTTTCAAACATCATGATGGTTCATAAAGAGTCAGAGAATTATAAAAGTATACGGCTCACGGGTGTAAAAAAGATACATAGTAAGACCCATTTTTGTGTACCAGGTTACATTGGAGTCAGTCCCAACACACCTATTTAGATTTATCAGACCTCGATACAACTATTCTAGAACTACAACAACTTGTAGTATCCCAAAAAAAGATATATTTCTTAGAAAATACAACCTCTATCCTCTACAAAAATTCTAATAACTTTTCCAGCATTTTTTGTTATCCATAGACATACCCTTAATCATGAACATAGAGTTATCAATAAAGTTTTCACAATGTAGTTTCAAATGGTTTACTAAACCTATACTATAATACCAACTATAACAACCCAATGTTAATGTACATTGAAATTAAATCAATTTTGGGGAATACTTAAAACATCAAATGAATTGAGGAAAAAAGTATTAATAGATTAGTGCCATTAGAAACATGGTAATATATACACTAGCGCATGAGTGGGATACATTATCTACCACTAGGTTCTCTAAGAATACCAGGCCTCTTAGACATATAAAACATCAAATATATCTCTATAATTGTGGGAAAGAAACATAAAATGTGGGGATATATGAACCTCAGTATGGGTTAAAAATGAAGATATATAAGAATAAGCATGGGAATGTGTGATTTAAAATGTGATCAAAACATTATAAGATCATAATATAAATATTAAAGATTATAAACATAAACCAGGACAAAAAGGTTAGGAGTTTATGAGTCATAAATCATAAGAATCATAAAATAATCATCCATGAAATCATAACATAAGAGTACGACATTGAATTTTGGCATACCGAAAAAATATTATTTCATTACTTATAAGATAAGAAACATCTCTATAACTTATAAGGTTACTTCATGGGGACTAAAGCTATTGGGAAATAATACCCACCATCCACAATCATTGTATTTTCCATGTATATGATTAGGTTCCCAATATTCCTATAGTGGGTCAGGTTTCCATATCACCCCATATTAATGTGAACTACAACTATAAGTATGGACACATCACCTTCTATAGTCACAATTCTTTCCTTTTATGAGATTAGTTTTATTAATATTCATATAGTGGATAGGGTTTCCCCATCTATGCATAGTGGACCAAGCCCATTAAAATGATTCCCATATATATCTAATGATATATAAATATATACCCAATACATTGGAGGGAGATATAGTTCCAACACATAGCATCATTAAATCATTCATACATGTGAAAAATTATAATATATA
Source organism: Viscum album (assembly GCA_963277665.1). NCBI lineage: Eukaryota > Viridiplantae > Streptophyta > Magnoliopsida > Santalales > Viscaceae > Viscum > Viscum album. The sequence goes on from OY728152.1 coordinate 2,096,825,455, forward strand.
TTTCATCATATTAAAATATATATTTTTATATATATTTTTATTTCATAAAAAAAATACCATAACCCACGTCATAAAATTAATATCATAAAAATTTCACCACAATATAACCTATGGAAAAGAGATAGGTTTTATAATCATTTCAACAATGAATAACATATGAAAAAAATTGGGTCTAAAATAATATTACCTAGGGGATGGTATTTAATAAAACATTCATGTGATAATATTAATTTTATTCATGTATAATGTCACTAATAAATCTTAAACTATAACAATGTATGAAATCCTAGATGGAGAAGGATTTTCAAAGATCACTTGAACATTTCTTATAGAAAATACCATTTATTGAAAATATATTTCATAAAACCAAATCAAAAACATATTCCCTAACGAAAAATAATTACAATTTCATATATAACATTTCCTATGGAAAATATATTTTCCTCTTTGAAAAAATGTTTTTATAACATAAATTATTTTGGAAAACATTTTCAATTTAAATTTATAGGAAAAAATATTAAAGAATAATTATTATTTTTCGAAAACCTTCTTCTTTATTGAAATTAAAAATAATAATCAAATCATGGAAAAATTTTGAATTTAAATTTTATTTAAAATACATTAAAATCAAAAAAAATAGACTTGGAATCATTATAAAATCAATTTTCCTTGATAATATATAATATATTCTAGAAAATATTTGATGCACTATCATTAAAAATAAAACATTAGATTGAAAACTAATTTTCTATAAAAAACATTTTAAAGTCAAAAAATGTAATGAATATTAGAATAAAAAATCATTTAAAAAATTTAACATTTAAACATAGAATGTTTGAATTAGTGAAATCAATTTCATGATGGAGGGTAAGTCTTTACATGACCAAAAAAAAATTACAAATTAAAATTTTATAAAAGTACCATGATCAGAAAATGAAAAGGATATTCATTTTAAAATAATTTTTTAAAAAGTTAATAAATTGTTAAAAATGACCTTCAAACATCATATTTTTATAGTAAACCATTTTTTAAAACATATTTTGAAATTTATTTTTTAACAGACCGCTGATTTCCAAATTAAAGGATAAATAATGTCATATTTTCATATAATAAAAATTCATAAAATTCATAAGTTGGAAATGGTATAAAGATGATAACCTTAAAAAAATATAACATTAATAAAAATATGGTATAAAATTATTCATATTTGGATATATGGATCAAAATATTACATTTCATGAAACATAATCATAAAAATTCCCATAATGATGGGATTGTAGCTATAAACTATTACCACTTTTGTACCGTAGAATAACAATACCATGGAATGAATTTAGAAAATTAATCCTAAAATTATCATTAAATTAATGATATTAATCATATAACATGTCAAATGTAGTATATAAACCTCATAAAAAATATATTTTTATACCATGTAATGTGTCTCAATGAATGAAAATTGAGAAAAAAATGTTTTTTTATTTGGTAAATTTTGAAACAAAAACCCCATGAATAAAATATCATAAAATTTATTTTCTAATACACAAAAATTAAATTAAAATAATAATAGAATACAGCCATGTGTATTATACACACCAGACATGTTAAACTAGTGGTTAATAAGACATTCATCTCATGTAAATAAAACCGGTGAAGAAATTCTCTTACCTTATGTCCTAGATAATTTTATAGACATTGATCTCTCCTTTATAATACATAATAGTTTATTAAGAAAAAATCATTGAACCATATTATTATATTTAATACCATATAATATTCACATATTACTTTATATTTCTATTTTATTTTCAATTCCTTGTTAAAATAATGTTTCATGTAATTACCACACTATTTATCATACATGTTTTGAAGTGTTATTCTTATCCTCTCACATAGATCGTGATTTTAATTATTCTAGAATGTTTGAAATGATTTATATACCATATATTTATTTATTATATGAGTATTTATATTATCATATAAAATATATAAATAATCAATAAAATGCACAATTCCTTGAGATGGTAGGCCCCATATATTCATGAATGATGCTCCTATTTTGTTTTCATATCAAACGAAATAAATTAAGGGAAATATATGTATATATATATATTTATATTTATATTTTAATTACATTAGAATTATTATTTCATATAAATCATATAATTTTACTAAAACAATCATTAAAAAGTTCTAGTAAAGTGTGAATGAATCATGTCTCTTTGAGGAGGTTGAAGTCCACACTTCCACAAATGAATTCATCACTTTTTCAAAAAAATAGACTGATTGAATGTATTATTTATATAATAACTAAATAAAAATAAATACATAATATATATCATATATAACTTATAAAAATATATTTTCCAACATAATTACCAACCATTAGTGGATGTAAAGGAAAAACAAACAACATCATTTTGTTTTGTGGTAGTTTTTCGTACACAAAAATGGTATATTTATTACCCATAAGATGGATGTGTGTGTATGTTTAGGTTCAAACATTATAATAAAAACAACATAATATATATAATATACTGATTTTATTATTTAATTTTGAAATAATAATATTTTAGGGGATGGGGAAATAAAATAAATGAATGGAGCTTGATGGAATATGATACCTCTTATTTGGGTGACTTCTTTTGTTTTGCATTAAAGGGATCCCTTTGAGGGGTTTCATCCAACATTAAGAATCAAGGAGTAATGGGAGGATGTTGGTAACTTATTTTAGATTATTTTGGGAGATTAAATGGGTTTGATAGGTTAAAATAATTATTATGGATGAGTTCATTATTATAGTAGAGAAGTTGTGGAATTCTAGTAATTTTTTTAAAGGGAAATCAAATAACATTTCTCTTATACAAATTCAACATAATAGTAAATGAAATTATTTAAAATGGAAAATAGGTTCTAAATATGTCAATACATTAGCTTTTGGACTGGTTTTAGGTTGTTTTTGTCCTTATATTTATTGTATTTTTTATATTAAGTTACTTATCTACATAATCATTGTAATTAATTTTAATTACATTCAATATTATTTTCAATAAAAAATGTTTAAATAATTATAAATTTTACATTATTAATAAACACTATATGGAATATATTTTACTAAATTAAAATCCTAGATGTTCAAATGTGAATTTAAATTTAATCAAACAAACAGGATGATGAAACAGCTTTTGAAATTAAAAATGTTCTAATGATTTGTATGTTATTATATCAAATATCAAAATAAAATTGATTACAATGTCCTAAATTGGTATAATTGATTTATTATTGAAATAATTTTTTTTAAAGAAAAATATAAATATTATTTATCAATATAAATAAATTATATGAAAACAAAATTAGAATTAATATTGATTGATTTTACTATTCATCACAATAATACAACATCATTGAAAATTATGAACAATTCACCGTAACATAATTTTTATGTTTTGAGTTCAAAAAAATATTTATTTTTTATATATAATATTTTAAATTTCTATAATTATAATTTAAATAGGTTCTCCATTAAATGGTGTTAATACTTCTTTTTTAAAAAATTATTTTTTATGTGAAATATCGGGTTTCTTCTTTGGTTATGAATATAAAATATATTCAATTAAAGAGAAAAATAATTTTTAAAATATTTAAAATATACATTTTAGTTATATAATTCCAAAATATTGATTTATTCATTTTATTGTGATAATTTTATAAGCATAAAATTTTATTTTATAAAAACATTCTTATAACACCCCAGGCTTCTATTGTAGGATTCTCTTTGAATAATACAATAGTGTATGTTGTACGCAACATCGATTTTTAACACACACCACAACCAATCAAACTAACCATTATGAATAGTGATACCCACTTTTTGAAATTTTATAAATTTTATCTTTCAAAATGGACTTCATCTTTTGATTTTGAATATCGAAATTAGCTTACAGTGAATTTTTGGTATTTTTCTGAAAACATTTAATTTTTTATGAATAGTGAAAAAACACTGAGTTATAGTTTAAAACCTATTTTTTAACATTATTTATTTTATTTATATTTATTTTAGTTCAAAATAGATACATAATAACTATATAAGTTCAATTTAATTCATTGGGTCAGTTTATAATAATTTTAGATATATAATTTTGTTTTGAACTTTTCACCGTCTTTTACCCACCTCCTAGGAGAATTTGAAAATTCACATAAAACATAATTCAACCACTTATGTGAGTGGAATTTCAAAAATTCAAGAGACACGGTTGATATTAGTAAGTAAAATGTGGTTCAATAAGATGAAAAATAATTTGGGTGAATAGTAACTTTTTACTTTTATTTACCTCAGTTAAAAGTAAATAGGGTAATTATGTGTAAAAATGATATTCTTATTACCCTAACGCATGTCCAAATTCTATTGGCTAAGTATAATTCTTCCAAAAAAACATTAGGAGTAAAACATGAACCTCTTTGGTCCACATGGATTAGATTAGAACATTTATTATTATTTAATTCAAAGAAGATATAAAAGAGTTAAAATCATTGTTTAATAACTAAAACATTTTAATATATAGTTATATATAAGATAAATTATATTATAAATATTCATTAGAAATATAAAAAGATTTCTTACATAATGTATTTTATTTATAATTTTTAGACATCAAATAATTTAATGTATTTATAACACAATGGTGATGCAATAATTACCTTACTAATGAAATATTAAAATAATTAACCAAATAAATGTAATTTGAGAATTTTTATGAATTACACTAATTTTATAGGTTAATATGACATGTTATGGATGCTTAAAGTAATTTATTTTGAATTAATAATGTTTTTAGGACTTTATCAAAAATAAAGTATTAAATAGTGTCAAAATTGACATAAAAGTGTTTTTAAAACAAATATTATATTATTAATTGATATTCTATTCCAAAAAATCTATGGTTCGGCCAAATGACTTATAAAATTTTAGTTTCATCATTAATGAACCACTTTGGGTTCTCTTGGAAGTTTATAATAAGTTTATTAATAAATTAATATAAAAATACAAAGAGACATGGTAAATGTCAAACTAATTAACTAAGAAGTATTTTATGACTGACCTGTAGGGATAGTATGAGGGGATATGAGTGTGGAATATAGATACTATGTTGTTCTAGTTTTTCACTTTATGATATAATGTAAGTCTTAAGAATATATCTTGTGTTTACAAGGATACTAAACTAATAAGTCTTTTTAGACGTGATCATTTGTGATCATGACAATGTTATGTAATAATGCACTGACTCTGGGTAACTGGGGTTGGGGTGTCATAGTTGGTATCAGAGGAAGTTTAGTACAAACCTTGGATGTTAGATTTAGATAAACACTGATTAGAGCACATATACCTAAGATAGAATTTGAGTATTAGTATATAAGAACTTCCTAGAATTTTGGTAATGTACAAATTTTGTGAGTTTTCCTATCAATATATCCCTTTATGGCTACGATCAAGTAGTGGTGGATCTGGCACAGATGTACCTAGGGGTAAAACACGGAAACACAGCTTTGAGCTAGACTCGAACGGGAACTGGTGCATCACAATGTTCCTTTCTGTACTCTTGGTTATGACACTCATGAGGGATATGATTAGGATAATTTTCATTTTCATTACAAACCATTATAAAGAGTCTATAAGTATATATTTCCTCAATGAAAACATTTTTATGATTATGGATTATATCCATAAACAGTTCAATTTATGTTATGTTTTTTACAAGTTTATATTTATGTATTGTGATTCATAAACTAATCTAGTGTGTTATATTGTTTAGAAATGGAGCCTAATGGAATGAATGGAAATCGAATCAACACACTCACTCCATGTAAGGAGTTCTATCCTACTCAAGATAATTATAGTAGAGCTGGTTATGCAACTATTGCTGATCTTCTAATCACCATACTGGGACAACTCACATAGGTAATGAATAAAAACCTTACCCCTCTGGAGCACCCTGATCCACAACGTGGAGGATCAATGAAATATTTCTTCATGAGGCAATATCTGCAGACATTCAATGGGAGTAAAATTACATTAGTGGTTGAGAAATGGATAAATTCATAAGAGAAACTATTTCACTCTTTGGGTTGTAGCAAAAGGGAAAAAGTTGTTATGGCAGTTTACCACCTCACAGGAGATATTGATCAATGGTGGTCATTGATTCAAATCACAAAGGAAGATGAGGAAGTATAGAATATAGAATGGAGTGAGTTTAATGAAAATTTATTATAAAAATACTTTCCTCTTGACCATCGAGCAGATATGGAAATACATTTTATGAGTCTGAGGAAAAAAGAGGACTAGAATGTTGCAAAATATGAGTCTAACATTACAAGGTTAGTGAGGCATGCAACAGATTACATATGTAACCCATGATGTAATATTGACCATTTCATTGATGGGTTAAAACCATTTATCCATCAAGATTTTGTATCACAGTCCTTCTCATCATACGATGATATTGTCTCCTGTGTAATCAAGAAATAAATTGAATTCTCTCAGTCTTATGACTTTAAAGAAAACCAAGAGAAGAAGAGATCTGTTTAACACTGCAGAAAAAGAAGTGTAAGAAGGGAAAATTTGAATATCCATCATTCAGTAAATGTGGGAAAAACACACCGGTACTTTCTTGAATGGAAAGGAAGTCTCATACAAGTGTGGTGAAAAAAGGATATCAAGCTCGTGGCTGGAAGGGGAAGAAGGAAGCTACCAATGTTTAATTCTAAAATTGTAGGGAGATGGGACATTATGCGAATGAATCTCCTAAGAATCGGGGAAACATACCTCAGAAAAGGCCACAAGGCCATGGACATGCTTATGCTATCACTACTGCTGAGGTTGAAGCTCCAAAATACATTGTGGAAGATAATTTAATGGTTTCCTCAAGTTTAGACAATGATTTCTTTGATTCTGGATCATCGCATTAAATCTTATCTTCCCAATTTTCTAAAAAATTAGATATTTCCAATTTGACTTAACAAAGGGGTTTTTAGTCAAAACTCCTAAGGGAAGTATCATTGCTACAAAGTTTTATGAATCATTTTCTATTTGGGCATATAATTGTACTTTATCTATAGATCTCATAGTCATACCCATGATTTAATTTGATATAATCATTTGTATGGATTGTCCTTTGGACCATGATGCAAAAATTTATTGTAAGAAGAATAAGGTTACTATTTTTGATGATAATGATAAAGAACACCTTATCTTTGTAGCTGAATCGTCACCAACTAATTCTTATCTTGATCCATCCCCAGTAGCTCAACTAAACCCAATTATTGGGGAGGAAGAGAATGAAGTTACTATGGGTTAGGAAAGGAATGTTCAAATAGTGGATGTACCTATTGTGAGAGAATATGTTGATGTGTTTATAGAAGATTTACCTGGCCATCCTCCAGAAAGAGAAATTGAGTTTTCTATTGATTTAATTCCTGGTTCAAGGACCATATCAAAGACCCCTTATAGAATGACGACTGTGGAATTAGTAGAACTAAAGAAATAACTAGAATAATTGAGTAATAGGAGATTTATTCGCCCTAGTGTTTCTCCATGGGGATCCCCAATCCTTTTTGTGAAGAAGAAAGATGGATATATGAGGTTGTGTATTGATTATTGGGAGATCAATGCTATAAAAAAGAACAAGTATCCCCTACCTCGCATTGTTGATTTATTTGACCAACATCATGGAGCTCAATACTTTTCAAATATTGACCTTCGATTTGGATATCATCAGTTGTGTGTGAAGAAGGAAATCATTCCAAAGACAACATTTCAAACCAGGTATAGGCATTACGATTTTTTAGTAATTCCTTTTGGATTGACTAATTCACCCTCTGTCTTTATAGATCTAATGAATAGAGTTTTCAAGGAATATCTTTATGACTTTGTAGTGTTATTTAATGATGTTATCTTAGTATTCATTAAAATCTACGTAGATCATTAAAATCACTTGTGCATTATCCCGAAGACTCTTAGAAGACATGAATTATATGGGATGTTTAGCAAGTGTGAATTCTAGTTTCAGTAGATATCTTTCCTTGGCCATATTGTCTCCATGGATGAAATCTCTTTTGATCCTTCTAAGACAAGATCAATCCACGAATGGCCAGCACCTATGATATAAATGAGGTACGCAGTTATATTGGATTAGCATGTTATTATCAGCATTTTGTCGAGAATTTTTCCTGATTGGATAACCCATTAACCAAGCTTAGATGTAAAGGGGGTAATTTGTGAGGAAAAAAGAGTGTGAAAAATGTTTTGAAGAACTTAAGAGAATATTATTCAATACTCCTCTATAGACTCTACCATCAGGGAATGATGGGTTTGTTATTTATAGTGATGCATTTAAGAAAGGACTTGGTTGTGTCCTTATGCAGAATGATAGAGTTACTGCATATGCATCACAACTGCTAAAAATTCATGATGAAACCTATCCTAATCATGATATTGAGTTAGCAGCTGTATTATTTTCTTTGAAGATATGGATAAATTATCTATATGGTGAAAATTTTGAGATATATACTGATCACAAAAGTTTGAAGTATATTTTCTCACTGAAAGAACCCAACATGAGGCAAAGGTGATGACTTAAACGAATCAAGGATTATTATTACATGATACACTACCACCCTGGGAAGGAAAATAAGGTGGTAGATTCTATGAGTAGAAAGGATGATGGAGTTTTGAACAAGATGAGAGTTGAAAGTATCCTATATATATGGATATAGTAAATTTGGATTTGGGAATCACCATAGAAGGTGAAACATCAATAATTTTTCATATGGTTTCCAAACCACCTTTACTAGAAAGGATAAAGTATTCTTAGACCAGTGATGAAGAGTTTCAAAAGAAGATTAAAGCTGTGAATGATGGGAGATTGAATTACTTTGTGTGTGAAGATGGAATTTTGAAATTTGGGAAGCGACATTGTGTTCCTGATATACCTAATATGAAAAGGGAATTGTTAGATGATGCTCATTGCTCCAATTTCTCTATACACCCTGTGATCACCAAAATGTATAGTGATTTGATGGATCATTTTTTGTGGGACAACATGAAAAAGGAGATTGATAATTTTGTTTCAAGATGTATGGTTTTTCAAAAAGATAAAGCTGGAAGGCAATAGCCTGGAGGAGTCTTGCATCCTCTTCCTATACCTGAGTGGAAATGGGATAATATCATGATGGACTTTGTCATAGGACTACCAATGACTCCTAGAAGGAACGATGCAATATGGGTCATTGTTGATAATCTTACCAAGGCATCACATTTTCATGCTATAAGGAAATATTTACTACTTGAGCGTCTAGAAAGACTTTATATTAATGATGATGTGAGACTTCATGGAGTACCCCTATCGATTGTTTCTGATCGTGATCCATGTTTTACTTCATGATTTTGGAAAAGACTTCATAAATCCCTGGATACTGAACATCATTTGAGTACTACCTACCACCCACAAACTTATGGACAATCAGAACGGACTAATCAAACCATTGTTGACATGTTGAGATCTTGCTCACATGACTTTAAAGGTATGTTGGATCAATATTTAACTCTGGTAGAATTTTACTCTAACAATAGCTTCCATTCAAGTATTTAGATGGAACTATATAAATAATTATATGGAATGAGATGTCACACACCAATCTATTGGGATTATGTTGATGGAATAAAACTCGTAGGCCCAGAAAATGTGGAGGAAATGATGGAAAAAGTAAAGGAAATCCAAAACCACATCAAAGCATCTCAATGTAGATAGCAGAGCTATGTCGATAATTAAACGAAGGATTTGGATTTTTAGGTATGCGATCATGTTTTCTTGAAGGTATCATTATGGAAGGGTGTTATACATTTCAATAAGATGGTTAAATTGAGTCCTAGGTACATCAGACCTTTCGAAATTCTAGAATGAATTGGGGCTGTAGCTTACCATTTTCCAATGCTTCCATGTCTCCCAAAAGTTCACGATGTGTTTCAGGTATCACTATTGAAAAAATACATGTGTGACCCAATGCATGTACTCAACTATAAAAAATTAGAACTGGAACCTGATCTGTTTTATTGTGAAGAGTCTGTCAGGATTCTTGATACGAGATAAAAAGTATTGAGAAACCGAATGAATCATCTGTTAAAAGTTCTATGGAGAAACCATAAGATATAAGAGGCAACATGGGAACCCAAGGAACATATGATGAAGAACCACTCGAGTCTTTTTATGCAGTAATATTCTAGAAATTTCGAGGATGAAATTATTTGAATGAGGGGAGAATATAACACCCCAAGCTTCCACGGTATGTTTCTCTTTGAATAATACAATAGTGTGTGTTGTATGAAACGTCGAGTTCTACCACACACTACAACAAATCAAACTAGCCGTTATGAATAGTAATACCCACTTTTTGAAATTTTATAAATTTTACCTTTCAAAATGGACTTCATTGTTTTATTATGAATATCAAAATTAGATAATGGTGAATTTTTGGTATTTTTCTCAAAACATTCAATTTTTAATTAATAGTGAGAAAACACTGAGTTATTGTTTAAAATCGAATTATTATTTAAATATTTTTTTATTCTATTTAAATGTATTTTAGGTAAAAATAGATATATAATACCTACATAATTTCAATGTAATTCATTATAATCAGTATATAATAATTTTAGATATATAAAAACTTTATTGAACATTTCACCGTCTTTTACCCACCTCCTAGGTGAATTTGAAAATTCAAATAAAACATATTTCTACCACTTCTGTGAGTGGAATTTAAAAAATTCGAGAGACACGATTAATATCATTAAGTAAAATGTTGTTCAATAAGATGAAAATAATTTTTGGTTAATAGTAACTTTTTTACATTTATTTTCCACGGTTAAAAGTTAATAGGGTAATAAAGAGTAAAATTATATTATTATTACCCTAACACAAGTCCTAATTCTATTGGATATGTATAATTTGACCAAAAACAACCTTAGGAATAATATATTAACCTCTTTGGTTCACATGGTTTATATTAGGACATCTATTATTATATAATTCAAAGAAGAGTTAAAAGAGATAAAATCAATGTTTAATAACTAAAACATTTTTAATATAGGGTTATACATAATATAAATTCGATTATAAATATTAATCAAAAATATAAAAAGGTTTCCTACATAATGGTATTTTATTTATAATTTTTAAAAATTAAATAATTTAATATATTTATGACACAATGGTGATGAAGTAATTACCATATTATTGAAATATTAAAATAATTATCCAAATAAATGTAATTTTATACTTTTTATGAATTCAACTAAATTATATGGTTAATATGACATGTTAGTATTTCATAAATTAATTTATTTCGAATTAATAATTTTTTTTGTACTGTAAAAAAAATTAATTATTAAATACTTTCTAAATTGACATAAAAGAGTTTTTAAACAAAATGGTATATTATTAATTGATATGCAATTCCTAAAAAATATAATATTCTTCCAAAGGACTTTTATAATTATAGGTGAATAATTAATTATCCACTTTGGATTCGCTTGGTATTTTATAGTATGTTTAATAACCAAATTATATAAAATTACAAGGAGACATGGTAAATGTCAATCTAATTAACTAAGAGTTAAAACAAAAAATAAGGTTAATAATGTGACCCAAACCTATCTAAAACCTATTGGTTGAGTGTATTTCGACCCATCCCCACCTTAGCATGTAAATAAATCAGATTGGATCCATTATAAACTGAATATTACTTTATTATAAAATAATATTTTATGTTTTTTCTAAGGTTCCCCTCACCCCTATTATAAAAGGTCACTCCCCCTTTTATCTAATTAAGACCTTCAATGCCATTTGGCTCAGCCAAACTCTACCCAAATATCCCATCAACTTCCATCACTTCATCTTAGAGGCCTTCCATTAGTCCTAAATCCAACCTACGGATCCCTTTTGATCAAATCAAAAGGAAGAACTCGAAGAAGAGGTAAATATCTCACCACATCTTTCAAGTATCTTTCATCTTCCAGTTCATTTTTCTTTGTTGTTTCCATTCTAAAATGATAAGACCATTATATTCTATAAAATGTGATGTTATTATAAATATGATACAACCAAATTCATTATTCAATCCATCCTTTCGGTGACATTTCACCACACATGCGTACGTACGGCTTACCGTCTCCACGTCGTGTTATAATTGTTACTCAATACATTATCATTTGGGTGGGTATAATAATGATGTATAATTGATAATTAATATAACATGATTATGATTCTATATATATGATATACCATCCAATTGTATATTATTTTAATATCAAAAGAATGATATTTTCACTCATTCATATGTAGGGATTACCGTCTCCATGAACACTATGAGATTCATACACCATCGTATCCATTCATAACTAATTTTCATTAGATAATTAAAAACAATGTTTGAAGACTTGATAGAATTCTGTATATTAATAAGATTCATCTAATCCACACCAATTATTACTCACATAAAAAATAATATAATTGAAATGGAATCTGTTAACACCTGAAACAACGATAATACTATGATATTATTAACAAAGAAATGTGAAAAGATCATATATGATATCATATTAATATATATGATTATCTTATAATTTAATAACAATGAATTAACAATTATACATGAGGTTAACCTACCCACAATCATGGAATAGTGCAAGCTAAGGGTTTATTTCACAATCTCTTCATTATCTGAGGTTGTTTATACATAATTATCTACATGGACCTCTTTATCATCCACATGCATGTTTCTTAAAAATGAATTTCAAAAAATTCTTAAAATTTAATAGAATATGGATTAATGTCATTTATACCCTTGTTTTACTTTTTTTATGATGTTTATAAATGAATCTTTCCATCGTTTTCCAAACAAGGTCCTTTTTATCCTTTTGGACAAAATTAAGGTAAGAATTTCTTTTTTTAACTTATCTGGTGGGTGCGGCTATATGCCACCATTATTAAATCTTCTATGATTATTTTACAATATAATAAGAATATTTTCAATGTAAATGTTTTATTTTATAATTTTGTGACTTTTAAATGATTTTAAAAAAGACATATTTCTCTCAAATAGTTTTGATTTCATCTTTGTCAACATTCATTTATGGATTTTAAGCTTATTTGAAGTTAATTTATTATGATAAAAAACATTAATATTATATTGAAGGTTTTGTAATATTTTTTACTGTGGATGTGTTATTTCATACCATTCATTGTTTATAGATAAATTATTGACATTTCGTATTCAAGTTTTAACAATATTGTTTATGTTATGTTTAAAACTTTTTATATGGAAATGAATTGGACTTAGTAAGTGAATGTGGAGCCCGCTATATCTCCTTGATGAATTGGTAGGTCTCATGAGACAATATAGTGTCTTGGCATAAGGCCTTGAAAATATATTATTTTTATTCTTGGCACAAGGCCTTGACTTTGTGGTTATGATATTCTGTCATTATGCATTCCATAATTATGAAAGTGGTTTTTAATATGGCATGTGATTATTCGACTAGTAGAATATCCATGTGAATATGTAAATGGAATTATTTCATTTTATTTTATCCATATTATGATTAAGTTCATATTTATAAGTCTTTTGATTTATGTTATACATTGCCTTAAATGTTATGTTTATTTATGAATGTTTCGGCTATATTGTTATCGTTATTGAGCATCTGAGCTCACCCCTTTCTATGTTTTATTTTTACTAGGATGTGAAGAAGTATTTTATGACTAAACTGCTGGGATACTCTGAGGGGATATGAGTGTGGAATATGGTGACTATGTTGTTTTAGTTTTTCACTTTATGACGTAATGTAATACTTACGAATGTATCTGGTGTTTCCAAGGCTACAAATCTAATATGTCTTTTGAGAATTGATATTTTTTGATCATGACAATGTTATGTAATAATGCACCAAGTCTGGGTAATTGGGGTTGGGGAACTTTTCTTGGAAAAATATATCCCCAAGAACATAAAGTGGATATGGAGTGAAAATCAATTATTCTGAAGAAAATAATCATTATAATGTTGATAAATATCAACATAAAATGACAAGGATAGAAAGGTACTCTATATATTACATACTCAAGATAAAGAGAAATTTTTATTGATTATTTAATGGGTAAAAAACAATTCCTAATAATGTTAGTAGACAATCAAACATTCTCGTCATAAGAGGATATAATATCATGTGCTTTCAAAATAGATAAATAATTCTCCAATTATTATGGTTTTTACGGTAAAAAAATGAATAATATGATAAAAGATCAAAAATAGAAAATGTTATAAAAATAAATATTGATTTTTTTCACATGTGAATATTGTGTGAAAAGAAATAAATGTACCTGCTTGAAGGGAATCATAGTTTGCTACAAATGTGGATAAAAGGCCACTAGGATAGTGATTTCAAGGGAAGGAAAAACACTACCTATTTTTAGTGCTTTATCTGTAAGGAGATGGGGCACTATGAAAATTAATATCCCAATCATCAATGTTATATATCTCATAATAATAATAGGGGTCAAGGCCAAGTATATGCTATTACTACTGCGTAAGTAGAATAAATAATGTATTTATATTTTTGGATTCATGGATTTTTTTATGTTTTTTGGGTTATAAGAAACATGATATATATAATGATTTTACTATAGTACCACTTCTTTTTGGAATTAATAGAATTTTTTGAATAACACTAGAAATCAAGAGAAGTGATTTTTAAAATATGTTCATCTTAAAAACCAATTAGATGGAAATGATAATAGTAAATATGTTCTCGATGATGAAAAAATAATTAATTGATGACTATGAGATAGTATATTTGACCATGAAGGTGGTTGCAAATTTGATTGTTTTTATTTTATTTTATAAGATTATTGTACGTTTTATTTAGAGGAATATATTCAACAACATGAGATTATAATTCTAGAGTAATGCATGGTTTATAATTTTTTAAAGGATCCCAAGGTATTCATATATTTTTTATATGAGAATAAGAGATAGATTATGTTGTTCTTCTATGAATCTGATTTCAAGTAACCTTTCTTCTAAACCATTAGTATTTGAATGTGGCCATACATATTTTGTATGAATCATATGGTTACCTACTTTTTGAATGGATTAAAGATATTATTGATTAAAAATAATGTATGATTTATTATATTGTATAACCTATCATAATATTTTTTTTTATTTCAGTTATGTTTAAGGGCCGAAGGAATGACTGGTGGATCATTTTAGAATAGTACTTCAAGAATAAATATCATTCTTGAATATCCATCTTTTAGATTATGAAATTATGTGTGGATATATCAAAGCCCAACCAATATATGATATTGTGGAAGTGGAAGGAATAATGTTTTTTTATCTATTAAAGTGATTCTTGGATAGTAAAATAATCCCTCAACTCTATGAAAATAATTATGGAACAAAAAAATCATCTATTATATTTTATTTATGATAAATCAACATTATTTTAACCTATCATATATTTATCACATTATGATAGTTAAATTTATAATGATAATGTCATCTATCGCTCTCTATGAGAAATGTAAAGATGTATTTTATTCCATATCAATATTTTCATTTTTCATTAATACTATACTTTTTAGATGCCTAATTTTTTGTGACCTTATCAATTCTATTACCCATTTATTTATAGAATGTATTATTAAACAAATTGACGATGTGGGTATCCCACAAAATAATTTTCATGTATCAACCCATGATTTTTTTCAAGTGAAATTTTTAAATATTAAGGATTAAATTTATTGACGGAGGGGATAATATAACACCCCCATATTTTAAGGTACATATCTTTTTAAATAAATTCAATTTATTTGATATCTCATAGATTAAACGAACTTTTATATAATATTAAATATTAATACGAACATTGGATCAGTAATTTGTCCATTAGGTATGGTAATGTGTCCGTTATAACAGAAAATTATCCTGGGAAAGTATAAATAAGATTTAGGTATATCATAAAAGAAAATATGATATACCACATAATTACTAGATAAATGTTTTATAAATGATTAATTAAGTGTTCATATTTCTCTGAAATGTAATCGATTATATAAATTTTTATACTTAATTTAATGATATAAAATGATCATTATTTTCAAATAACAGATTAATAAATTAATATAATATTTTATTTTAATTATAATATAATTTCATGAGACCAGAATTATTTTTTCATAGTGTCACCAAATTAGTTATAACATTAAAATCGGTATTTTTTGAATAAATGATGATTTTATTAAAAAACATAAATTTTTAATATTTATAAAATTATTCTATTAATATTTATTCCATTTATAAAATTTTCACCTCAGAAAATGGTTATGGTGAGCTTTTGGGATTTTATAAAATAGATAATTATTTTTGAATTTTAAAAAATCTAATTTTTTAAACAAAAATAATATATTGTTGTGAAATCTTCAAGATAGAATTATGATATGAAATTTATTAAAATTATAGAATTAATAAATAATGATATAATAATATAAATAATTTATAAAAATTATTCAGAACATGTTTATTTTAATTTATTTTAGGATACATATTAAAAACTCAATCAATGTTGATGCATTGTCGAGACAACATTATCAACATCAAGTTTTTTTCCCTATAGATAATAATTGTGTACTAAAAAAATTCATTAATTTTTTTAAATTAATAATTATTATTGATATTTTCTTCTGATATTTCCTGATTCTAGAGTTATATAACATGAGTTTCATAATATTTTTGTTCAATATTGCGTAATTCAAGAAAAGGGAAATGAACAAATTAAACAGGTTTTCTTGACATGGATATGAGTTAATATAATTAATAATTGTTTATGAAGGATTATATATAATGTATTAAAATTATTCTTATGATATTAATATATTTTTAATTTTTATATATCAAATAATATACTTTATTTATTATGAAAATATGATTGAGTAATTGTGAAAGTTTAAAAAAATATCAAAAAAATAATTTTAATTAAAATTATAATAACATAAATATAACCTTAAAACATGTATACATATTTTTATTTGATTTATATAAAAAATGTTTTCCAATTTTCCAAATAATGACTATTTAGATCCATATGGATATGATTAAGACCCTATATAATATTTTATTTAAAAGAAAGTAAGGTTGATCACACTATAGTTCTTAATTAGTATAACATTTTAATATAATTTTTTAATGAAATATTTATGAAAATAATCATTCATTATATAAATAATAAATTTAAATTATTTATGGATTTTTTTCTAATTATTTATGGAATAAATAATTACCATAATTTCATGAACAACAATGATGTTGTTATTATTTAATCAATGAACAAAAGATATAAATGACTTTAAAAATAATAAAAAATATATAATTTGATATTTCTATTGTAATTCAATAATTTTATAAATAGATATAATATTTCTAGGTGTTAATAAAAAAAATTAATTTTTTCAAGGTTTTAAAATTCATAGTTATAATTTGAGTTAATTTTGAATGAAAATATTTATCAATAATATAATATTTAATTATATTATTCAAAAATGAAAAAAAATCATAAATATGGAATGTAATGATAATATTCTCTGTAAAATGTAATATCCTGTGTTTTTTAGTCTTTTCGTGGGACTTTAACCCTAAATTAATCATCCCTATAAACATTTTTGTGTTTATGGTCTCACAAAAAATACACTTCTATGTTCTCTAAGGAGGTTATCATGTAGAAGAATTCACAAGGTAAAATCCCCTTTCATTCTTTTAATTCAGTTTCAATTTATTTTGATTCCTTATCATTTTCCTTACCATATATATATAAAAAATAATGATAACTCTAGTATCTTATATATAATATGATGTTATTAGTTTAATGGTATATATATCATCAAACCTCTTATTATCTCTTTTAATAGTAAAAAATGAAAACATCACCTCTAATTTGTCGATTTACAGCCATCATAGATGATGTGTTTTAATTATCCATTAACACATTTATGACTGGTAATAAAATAATTTAGGGTTAAAATAGATTATAATATGTATATTGAAACATGTTTAGTGATCTATAATTATTTTATGTACCAAATATTATTTAAATTGATAAAAATTGGTCGTGATGATTGATAAAAACCCAAAATAATCTAAACAATTATAATTAACATTTTATCTAATGAATCATTATCATATAATCTAACCAAAAGAAACATATGAAAATTTAAACATAATTAATTAATTTAATTACTTATAATATAAATTATATACAATTATTTTTATTTTTCATGACCCTTCATACATGTATAAAAGAGAATCGGTCCTGAAAACCATTGAAGCGAACACTCCGAGATGACAAAATTAAATCCTATAACACATCTAAAAATACCCCAAAAAAACTTAATAAATTTATAATAAATTAAAAAAAAACCATATGAATTATTTTATTAATTAATCTAATTTCATCATCTGAGATATTAATTGAAAGTATAGTACTCTTCCAGACATACGGTACAAGGTTTTTTCATCTCACTTTTATTTATATGAGATATGCATTATTCACCAATATTTAATATGTGTGGTGTATGAATAATTACCACAGATGTATCATATAATTAATGTATTTATCATCATTTTATCCAATGTTTCTTTTTATATTCATTAATTTTATGTGCAATCTGGTTTAATAGATTGTAAGGTTGAAAGGGGATTATTGAACCACATTTCATTTATTTGGGTTATTCCTTTTTCATGAAAATTTTTAGGGTGGGTGTTATCTAATACATTTAAATTATAATACATTTGTTATTATATTTTCTTTTTTGGGATATACATGTTTCCAATCTGATTTTATGACAACTCCAAATGATTTTTAAAAATTACTCTTCTGTCCAAAGTAAAAAAGGGAATTTATCTCAAGAATTCCTCAATAGTATTACTAGAGTATTTTCATCTATTTTTGTTCCCTCTATTAAATATTAATATTAATAGGGATTGATCTATTATGTTACCATCTAATATATTTTATATAATGGTTTATGATTATTTTGGCGGGGGATGTACAATCTTGATACCATTATCCATATTACCTAGAATGGTTTGTGGTTATGTTTAATGTTTGGGGAAAGTTATTTAGATTTCATATATTGTTTATCCCCATTTATATGATTATTATATTAGAAATAGTAAATGATAATTTAGTCCCCCTATATCTCCTCAATGCATCAATAGGTCGAATGAGACAAACTATATATGGACATCGTCAATGGATTTCCCTATTATATTCAAATATAAATATGGATGATAATATAACCATTTATCTTTAGATGTGTTGGACAAGTCCTTGATGATCGGTTTTATATGTCCAACATCATTCATTAATCATTATGATATTAGTTATTTATATTCCTTGTGATTATTTGGAAAATATAATATCCATGGTTATGTTCTATCTTTATTTGACTATTTCAATTGCACAAGATGGTAAGATTTTACTCCTAATATATTCTAAAAAAGTTTATGTTCTAATGGAATGCATATTTAGTTATTCAGATTTCTGTATTTTTTATGTTTATCAATGATAGCTCCTGTTTTATTTCATAACATTAATGATCATTTAATCTCATAACTTTATAATGCTTTATTTTCCCCTAGGATGTGAAGACGTTAATTATGAATGGCTTGTAGGGATAATCTAGTATTTTATATGTGTTTCCCATGAAGTCTCTATGTTATTTTCCATTACAATTTCTAATGAAACAATTAGGTATATATATTGTTTTTAAAATATATTAAACCATTCGGTCCTTTTGGATTGAAATATTTTATATATTACAGTGTAATAAAGTTAGGGAACATCTATAGACTACTTTGGTCAAGGTCATTACATAAATTATAAATCATATAAACCTAAAAATATCATAGTATTTATATAACGTAGATTATTAACATAGACTCATGATTGTGTACAGTAATATTCCAAGGCCTTATATTTGGTATCAGATAAAAGGTTATTTTTGGTATTATAGGTGAGGATACAGATACTAACATTAAGATGCAATTTTTTTATTGTGATTTCGTTAAAATGATATGGAATTTAAATATTACCATGTTGTTCCAACTAAACTATTTATGTTTGGACTGGATTTATGTCGAGGAAACATAAAATATGTAGTGTGAAGGAATCGATTGGAAAATATTAAAACATCCCCACTCTTCTGTGAGGTACATTTTTTTTGTTTTAATTAAACCTGTAATTTCACCTATGGGAATGAATATTTGATTTTGAAAATGAAATATAATTGGTGGCTTAAGACTGGGTTCCAGAAAATTTCATGATTTGTATTGAATCTATAACATATATTTAGAATTAATGATGTGTAACATGTTTCCTCCCACCATTGCACATTGTTAGATAGGTTTTCTTATGAGTAAAAGAACATGATATCAATATGGAATATAAATATTATTATCATAGTTTAAACTCCACGGAATTTTTAAAAAAAATAGGGTATGGTATCATTTTTTAAATAAAATAATTATTCCTCATCCAGATAGTGTTGTGTGAGACTCCCCTTCGATGGCCAAGATGGGTTCTACCAGATCCCCTCTCTCTAGAATAAATTATATTCGATTTGAAGTGTATTAGATACCTCTATGTAAGTGCTCCACTCCTACTCCTTCTACTCCTAATTTTTAGAACCATATCTTGTGTTATTTTGTTACAATCTGATATGCCCTATTTTCAAGTTCTTTGTCATTGGGTCCATTTTCATTCATTCTATCTCAAAACAATTACTGAAAAAATATGAGCAGTCATCTATGAACCTATGTTAAGTGGTATTGGTTCTCTCTCCATGTTTCTTTGCATTCTATATCATTCTTCATTGTTACGTATGATCCACCCTTCTAGATATTCCTCAAAGTTTTTAAATAATTTTAATTAGGAGACTTATGATGCATATTTTGACCCTAGTGTTTGGAAAATGATCCTTTAGGTTGACCACCATTCCATGATAACCCTTATGGCTGTGATTATTCATTGATATCATATCATCCATTCTGAAAATTTTTAAAACACCACATGATGTGAGAATTCCCTATACAATATAACTTGAATTAATGAATTTAATTGATTATATTCAAGGTCCATGTGTTAAGCCCCTAACCCTCATTCCATAAATAGAATTAATAATTCAATTTCATCACCAAATAACTAATTCTATTATAAGTGATTTTCAAGATAAATGGTGTGGTTTTGATAGCCAAATGACATCATTCCTATAATCCGAGGGTGAAACAGGGGGTTTATGACTTAAGGAATCCTTGAATGTTCTCATCATAACTTAGTTAATTTTTATTAGTTAATTTGTAAATATTATTGGGGAGAAAATATATATCCATCAGATGGGATATCTTGGCATTTTCCATTTTACCTCAAAAAATTTGGTATCGATTCCTTATGGGATAATCTAAGGATAGTACATGTGGAATGAGTCTTATACCATGCCACACGTGAGACTTGGACCCCCTACATGAGATTACTAGGATTGATATAGATATTATACCTTGTTGTCATCAAATAATTAATAGAGTGACATTTGGTATATCATTCATACATCACCTTTTAAAGACTCCCTTGGAAATGTTCATATACAGAGACATTAGGGGGATATTATGGATTCCTTTGTTTTCACCTTGTATCAGATTAAGGTGTCTCTTAAAAATTTAATGATGTAATATAAATGAAAGCGTAAGAATTTGAATTTGAAACTATTGGGATACTCCCCATAAGAAAAATAACATTCTTTGGGATTTTCCATCATTTTACACATTATCTACAATAGCTCTTACAATATTTCACACTTTTATTGTTTTCCATAGATTAAATACATCTAGATTAGGATAAATAATGTATATTTTGATGGTTTTCCCATGTGTAACCCCATACAATGTATTATATATTTTTTATTTCCTTTCATTTATTATTTATTAGAACCACATTAATATTATACAATCATACTTGATTGATATAGACATTGTGGGTTGTGTCATACTGAACATATCTAACACACTATATGGGTCACATTTGGTACCCTTGTATACATTATGAATATAGTTATATATAGAGAGAATAAACCATCATCTAATGATTCATTTTTCGTATTTTGAGGGAACATTGGATGTTAGAGGACCAATCCTATATTCATGATTCCACCAGTGTTTTTTTTGTATTTTTGTATTTTTGATTATATTGGGTGTATTCATGTATTCCATGTCACTATGTGTTATATTTTTGTATAGCTACATGATCAACCTTACCACTTTTGTAACCATTGTTTATCTAGCATCTTCTTGTATATTTCAATTCAACTATTTATTTTTTTACTTTCATTAAATTTTCTTATATAATTTTGTTTCTTATCTATATTATTTACTATTTTGATACACTCCAATTGATGATGAAATAGGCTAACCATGAGCACACCCTATGTCCTCCTTGCTAGTCTATAGCCTCTAAAATATATATGAGATAGATTTAGGTATTTTATACATCTGTCTTGGGGAACCACTATGTGGATTCTGAGGTGGGATGCTACAAAGTTGCAGCAGATCAATTTTTACATTTTTTTCTAAATGTTTTGGAATTAGACATAATACAAGTATCAATTGCAATTTAGTAATGAGCCTGTGCTTGGGAGTAGATAACCCACGTATAAGGGTAACCAAAATTACCATGTATTATGGATTTCTATTTTTATTTTCACATGTTCCAATTTCACGGATTTCACCATTTGGTGATGCACTTTTTTTGTGTCATTATTAATATAATTATTGATATTATTATTATGGTTTTCACTACCGTATCCCAATAATATGAGGGTGTATAAATTAATTCATCATACTAGGAACCTCATGCATTAAATTTACATCATTATTCCAAGACATATAAATTTTTTCATGAATTTTCTTGTGTCACATGTTATTTGTTTCTACGTGGGAATTATTATGCCTTGTTGTGTGATATTATTTTTTGTTGGAATGACATAAGTCAAAATCAATCTATGTATTTTTTACCATATCGTTTGATGTTCAAACCATAATTAAAAAATTATTCCATATTATTAGATTTTATTGATGAATTCCAAAAAGATTTAAGTAGGTACTTATATAAATAATTATTGTTAATAAACAAATAAAATCACTATACCAAACCAGATGTATCATGATACTGAATTTACTAGATGATTAATAATCACATGATATTCTAATTTCTATTTATAATGTTTATGATCCTTTATAAATTTGGAATTAATGATGAAAACAACAAGAAAGAGATATCATTAACCAAATAAATAAGAATGACCTTAATAAATTAATGCCTTAAAATGGAAATTTCACTACATGATAATGTCCCCAAATGAAAATTAAAGTGTTTTTTCCTCTATAAGATGAATTTCAGACTCAGTATACTAGAACCTCTATTTTTTGGGTGATTACATCACCCACACTCAAACATTGTAGGAGGAAGTAGGCCATGTCTCGTGATCCTTTCGTGGCTATTTATCATCATCTAGGTATGGATTTAGATATTGGAAGAGAGGTGTGAATCCTATATAAAAAGGATTTGTATATGTCCATTATTTTTATCACTATTCATATATTTCATAAATATTATATAAGGATTTATCTAGAATAGTTTCATGTTATTACACTATTATGTCATTATTCCATACACAATTAATGTGCTCATTATTATGCTATGAATGTTATGGGACCTTATCGTCCATTGATACCTCCTATAATATCACACGAGGAACCTCTTACTGATATTCCATTGGGGGTTGATGGAAAATTTTGTGTTAGTTTTCTTCTATTCATTCAACATGTATAGAGTGCTCCCAAAAACATCCCCTTCTATAGAAGAACAGACCTGTGAGTTTTAGCATTAGCATCCTCCCACCTTATCGAGGGATGGATGACCTCAAGAAGCTAAGTCAGGGATTGAGGTCATGTTGTCTATTATTGAGCATATAGAAATGTCTCAATAGTGGAGGGTCAATCTCACCACCCATATGATTCATGCCACTACCATGAATTTAATGGATACCCTCAGTCAGGCAAATCGATATCTGGGTATGATTTGGGTGGATTTATAAATTACATTATTTGAACGATTAATTCCTCATACTTTGACAAAAGATAATTCTCAAGAGTTTGTGCACCTAAAAAATGGGACATTTCAATGATGTAATATCTAGATCATTTCACCAAGGTTTACTTATTATCAACAACACTATCTAGTGATGAGCTAACTACATGGGAAGATTTGATGATGGGATAGCATACACCATCTGATCGAAAGTGATCATTTTCTAGCTGACCATAATTTTATTGATAGTGACCATGTCCATATCACTAAGAGGAACCTAAGGGGATCTAACAATGTGATCCCTGATGGTTTAGATTTCAGGAAGGGAAGTAGATTAACTGTTGGTTGTAAAAGGCAGTTCAAGGGAGCCTGTGCGGGAAGTAACAACAAGATGGAATGCACTAACATCTATTTGGTGCGCCATAAGTCTGGCATGCAAGGCTATAAAATTCCGAAGTGTAAAAGGAATCCCATAGACTGTCAAACTTCTGTAAGGATGGTTCACCTCCAGTGTTTCTACCAATATTTCCTACATATTTCAAGTGAAGATGGATCTATTCTAAAAAAACATCAATGTGTGGGATAAGTGACCCCACATTAAGATGACAGTTTTTATATTATCGGTTTATCAGGCAGAAGTGGTGGTCAAGGACAAGGTTTTCAGGAATCATGGGTTCTTCTCCAGCAGATTCGAGCTACTCAATCTAGTCAAGCTGCATCCCAAGGTTGTGTTTTGGTCCATATTTATGAAATACATCCTACAACTTAAGAGAACTATCTTTGACTGTCAACTATCTGAGGTACAATTCATGTAGTATCTACCTTAGTTTATTCTCTTTTTTTAGATGTTCATCACACACCTTAACATATTTTGAGATCATAGGAAGTTTGGGCCCAACAATAGAGCTCTTTAGTGTCATTATAACTCATGATACAGCTCATGTGGCTAGAACAGTGAATATGTACTAGTTCAAGTAATTATCACTTGATATAGGTGGGTACCATTTAATGTATAATTTCTTTATCCATAAGATGATCATATTTGACATCATTCTATGTATTGAATGGCCTGGGCCTTATCATGCCGATTATTATCACTATCGACAATGGTTGTTATTCACATCATTCTAGGGGGAACATATATTGATAAGTATGAATAGGATATTGACTACTGTTGAGTGGGAATTGATATCACTAGGCTTGACTAGGTAACAAATCATATGGCTCATATCATTATGTGTGATTGGGGAATCTATTTTGGGTATTTACATGTAGTTGTGGATCATTTCAAGGACATCTTCCTTGAGGACTTATTTGGTTTACCTCCTAATATGGATGTTTAATTAACCTTTGATGTAGATATATATGTGACACTAGTGTCCATTACCTTATATATGATTTCATATATAGAGAATCATTAACGTAAATGTTACATGACATATAGAGGAAAAAATTTATCTGACCCATCACTTATCCTTGGGGTTCACATGTTCTTTTCTCCATAAAGGAGGATTATACCCTTAGGTTCTACATGGACTACCATTTATTGAACTATCTTATGGTGGAGTACCACTATCTAATACATTATTTTGATGAACTCTTCGAATATCTATGAGGATTTACAATTTTCTACGTTGTTGATATGAGATTAGGTTACCATATGTTAACTGTGATTCAAAAAGAAAAACTACATACAATGTTCTGGAGTAGGTACATATTGTTCAAGTGTTTTTTATATCGTTCAACCTTACAGACATACCAACCATTTTCAATGCAATGATGCATCAATTTGTCCACATATACCTAGAATCATTTTTCTTGGTATAAGTATAGGATATCCCCATTTATTCTGGAACTAGAAACTAACCGAAAAAACATATTGAGACAATGCTAGAAACATTTACAGATAGTCATCTATATTCTATGCTCTAGATATACCACATTTAGAATTGTATGTTTCACAAATAAGATAATATAATTTCATATGTAGATATATTTGTGGACATATAGAAGGTAAATGTTATCGTTTATTAAGAGTGACCCCAGTATGTGTTTGACATATGTAGTTTCATGGGTATAGTTTTTCATTATAGGAAACTAATTCAGTTTTTATTATCTCTTACAACACTTCTTACATCCTTTAAAAAAGGGATGGAATTTTATATAGTCTACAGCTTGTGAGGATGCCTTTTAGCAGATAAAGGGAAGTCAAACATTAGCATTGATCCTAATTCATCACGTGCTGGTAAACAATTATATAGTATACTATGATGCTTTAGAAATTAGGATGGAATAAATTCTAATGTTGGGTGATCGATTTATAGTGTATAGGTCTCGCAAACAAAGGCCCCTTGAGTAGAATTACCCTACACACTCCCTCTAGTTTTTCATTTTAATTTAGGATCTACAATGTCTAAGGAATAATCTATTGGGTGGCGAGTTTTCTATTTACATAGATCAAAAAATTATCAAATACATATCCATACTATAATAAAAAAATTAAATGTAGCATGAGAGTGTTGAAAACTTGTATTCATTAGTCTTTGAGCTTGACTATAAACACAGTAAAGGTAATGTTTTGGATGTACCCATGATCCAAAAGAGTAAAAAAAATCCATATTGATGGAGATATATGATTGGATGTTAATGGAGTTTTTTGAGATGAATCTGGTGGTCCAAGAAAAACATGGACATCTGGTTCTAGAAACACTAGTAGTGAAATCCTCTCTTTCAGAGATATTGCGATCAAGATAGCTATCAAATATCAGCAGCCTATACCAGGGAGAAAGTTTATTATGTGATAACCTATATCCATGTTTGGTTTTTGATTCAAATGATATCGTTTAATTACTTTTATATTTTTGGTTTCCTTCTATAATACATGAATCGTTGATGTGTTAATATCATGCCTCATTTTGGAATGATATTGTTTGAAAATAAGATCAAGACCACTGAGTCTGGGTGATTTAGTGGTTAATTTACCGTTTTATAATATTGTTTATTAAATTATTTGGTAAACATTATCACCCTCTAAAACTTGTTAATGTTGGTATTTACTCAAGTATATCTTCTCAACCTAAAATTTCATATGTAAATTTTTTTTATAGAATGAAAAATAAAATATTTACATGGTTAGGTAAAAATAAGTACTTCTTTCTATGATTGAGAGTCCAACATAAATGAATTATTTCACTATCATCATTCCATAATACAAAGGCATAAGAAATGAAAAATTCTACAAAATCTATGGAGACATTACCTCTATAGTGGGTTATACCTCCTACTATCTTTTTCATATCCACTTCCACAAAACTGGTCATACACCCTAGAAAGATAGTCCATTTCAATAATAGGTAACTATCCATAGTTATAAGTTTAACTTTCCTTCTTCTTTTATGAACAACTTTAGAATGTCATCAATTTCTCCACATGTAAGCTAAATCAAAGATTACCTAAATATAATCATCAAGAACATTAAAAAATATCCATGGAACTTATTTTTCTTAAATAATTATCCAAAAACATTCCCCAGAAAACTCCCTCATCAATCTTAAGTATGATCTGCCTCAATCTGAAAACCTTCATCCAATTGTATTGGTCATATTTTCCTCATCCCAATTATTTTTATAATCATATTTATACAATTGATTATGAACACAATTGTTTGATCACACATCTTGTGTTTGATAGAAATTGGTCTCATGAACCTTGTTCAAATAGACATCACTCCTATAGGATTACTTCGACAAAGATGTTCTTATGAAATTTCCTACATTGGAACATCCTCTGATGATAATATTGAACCTCACCCCTATAAAATCATTCCGATGGAAGTTCCTCACCATCAACAAGATAAAAAATCCCAATATTAAAAAACAATACCTAAAAATATTCATATCACCCAATGAATTCAAACAATTCATGTTTTACACAATTTATTAATATACTTTGATCTCTTTTTATTGGCACCTATAGTGGAAAATGACAAAAAACTGATTTCACTTCCTTCTCAAAAAATTGTAATTCCTAAATTTATAAATTAATTTATGTCTTCAAATATGAATTATTTAACTCTTGATAATATTTTTTGGATATTCATGAATATTATAATTACAATTTTTATCATATTTAAAAACATGCATCAGTCTGATTCATTAGTTAGATTGTTCATTATGATTCTTTATTATGAAGAAAACATGTGAAAAGTTGAAGATGAACCATTAAAATGACCTATTACAAACACTGATATTATTCTCATACAGATTTTCCATATCAACTCCAAATCATCAAATATAAAATATCTTCATTGTATTTCTCATTTTCTTTTATTCCTCATACTAATGATACCATATCTGATGTCATTGTGGGTGTCAGCATACACTTCATAAATCACTCAATACATCACTCTTATGATTGTTATAAATGAAAATTTAATGTGTCTTCACAACTTATTGAGGTAATATCAGTACTTTTTTCCATTTTCTATTGAAAATGTTATAATATATCATAGTTTAACTTCTTCGTTTTATTTACCCAGTTGAAATATAATTCAATCTGATCATCATAGTTGACTATAGTGTTGATCATCAATTGGTAGATAAGTCATTGAATCCATCTTATGGATAAATGTTTATATCAATAAAAAAATTTAAACGTTCTACCTATGATATTTCTCTACATTTGATATACAAAGGATACTAAAAATATAAATCAATTTAAAAATATATTACAATGGATTAGTGGTATACAATTTCTGATAGAACAATGTTGGAATCGATTTATTTTATGTCACAAAGATCAACCTTTCATCCTTCTATTCTTGTCACATAAATACTTCTCAAATTTATGATCTTCATCTTTCCATGTCCTATGTTCAGTACACAGTTGAACAAAATCCATAGTAGTTCACATTATATTGTATACTCTTCCACATACACTATCTCGTATCATGACATCCTTAGGATTTTGAATATGTTTTATTATTGTCTTCAACATTATATGACTAAAATTGTTATTTACTATAATTTCCCATCAATTCTAGAAACATTATTCCTCTCAATTACACCTTAATATGATAAGAATCAATTATTCTCCCACATCCCTTAAAAGGAATTGCATCCCATGTTTCTAGAAAAATTATGACTTTTTTGAATTGATAAACAGAAAAGCATCATTATATTTATCATTAATTCCATTATGAATTTTAAATAATTCATTATTACAATCACCATATTTATACTAGACTTAATATGGTTTCATGTAGCAATTATCTTTTATCATATTCCCAATCTAGATGATCATATTCAATCAATCACACTGATGATCTGAGTTTGATTATTCATACTGATGGTATGGGTATGAAAACCAAGAACAACATATATTATGAACATCAATAATACATCATCTATTCACAATAACTATAGCTCAAACACTACGTGGTCTTAAAAATATCCCCTATCAATTTTATACTATAACGACCCATACTTTACATACATTTTTAATACTTCAAAATTGAAGCACACTTATTACAACATATGACAAAACCACAAAGGACTGTATAGGTATAGTGTCTTTAGAAACTGGGAAACATAAACAACTGGTTCATAAATCTTCTACAGTGTCTCCCATTTATTTCATCATATCTAGGGTCCCTTTTAGCATATTCTACTTAATATCCATCTTCCTGACCTGGGGAAAAGAAAACATAAAAGGGTGAGCTCAAATGCTCAGCAAGGGCAAATAAAGGAAATAAAAATCATATCATATCTGTTTGAAAATCAAAACCTGCAAAAGAGATCATAATATCTTAACATGGAATAAATCATAGAAGTGAAAATGAGATCCCCATAATCATAACATAAAACTTGAAACTTTGTGGCATGCACACATAATCATGGAAAATCATTTCTTGTTAGTCATGACTCATTGCCAAGACTATCTTAGTGGACAAAGTCCCTTTCTGAACCGAGTTCACTCCTCGTTTCAGTCCTGTATCACTGAACCGAAATAACCTTCCGTTCCATCCATGTCTATCTCATGAGATATAAAATCTTTACCCAATGCATTTGAGGGAGATATAGGTCCCACCCATCTTATAATGAATCCTTTCTTATGTGTTCCACATAATCATACATCATCGCATAACACATGTAACAAAAATGAGATTCTTGAAACATCATGACATCATAAATCAATTCATATAAGATAAAGGAATTCATAAAAAAATATTTCCATCCCAACATAATCAAACCAATGTAATAATAGGGATAAAAACAGAACCCTTTTATTATCTTAGATGGAAAATAATTTTGATAAAATACTTGAACTTCATTCTTGAGGAAAATATCCTTTCTGCTTCAAAAATACTTTTCCTTTATTAACATGTCGTACAATTATAAAATAAAAGAAGTTGATTTAAAATAAACTTAAAAACATGTAAAGGAAACTTCTTGGAAATAATGCTTTAGAAATCCATTCATGCCGTATAAGTTAAAAAAAACATTCTTCGTACTTTTGTCGGAAAAGTCAAAAAGTACCTCGTACGGAAAAACGACAAAAGATTCCTTTCATATTCTTTACTAAAAACTCACCTAAGGGTAAAATTGGATTTAAACTATTGCAAGTGGATGGAAACAATATTTCATATTGAGGGAACATGGATGTGGATGATAAAATACACCCCAGTAAATACTTACGAATAAACAATCTCGGATAAAAATGAGATTGTGATATTTCCCTTACCTTAGGTCCGATTAGCTTTGTACGTGTCCGAAGCTCCTGTATAATGGTTTAAATAATGTTATTGACTTATTCCAGAATCATGCATATTTATATGATATCATATATGGTCATATTATTAGCTTCTTGTTAGTAATATTTCATTGTTACTTGTTACTCGGGTCTTTATAACTTTTTGTTCTTATGCGTGTTTTGTCGAATAAAATCTTATTCTTATCTTTAGGTTATAGATAATTCATTTCCAGAATGGTATTAGTGTATTATATACCATATTCATTCATTCAATTCATTTATATAATCATTATGAAATGACGATCATGTAGAACGAGTCGCATCACATCGTGGAGACGGTATTTCGTACGTACGCACGAGTGATGATATCATTCCTATGATCGTGGAATTGTATTGGAGTATATATATATTATTTCAGTATAAATATTACTTCATAATAATCATATTTAGTTACTCATTACACCATTATAACCATCCTTGTAAGGTGATGGTGGAAAATAGATTACACCACGGCGTGGAGACGGTATTCCGTACGTACGCACGCGTGGTGATTTCATTTTTCCGTAGGATGGATAGAAGGTGAAACAGGGTTGTTTCATATTTATAATAACATATCTGTATGTAAGTAATACTGATGTTATTACTTTATCATGAAACAACTAAAGAAGAAGAAGTTGAAGAAGAAAGAAATTGAAAAGATCGGTAATGGATATTACCTCTTCTTTGGAACGCCTCTTTGAATCCTCCACTTAAGGAACTAAGATTGGTCTTTGGAGAAGACCAGGACCTCTAAGATTATTCTAGGGAAGTGGAGAGGAGAAAATGGCAGGGGTTGGCCGAGCTTGAGTGCTCAATTTGGTGTGAGGAGGAGGGGGAGGAGGTGCCCTTTTATAAGGGAGGAGAGGGGCACCTTAGGAATATCTCAAAATATTATTTTATATTAAAGTCAAAATCGGTTTATAATGGTTCCAAAGGGTCTTATTTCGAAGATAAAGTGGGGAAGGGTCGAAAGACTATCAACTAATAGGATTTAGACAAGTTTAGGTTATTATTTTAACCTTATCAATTAGATTTAACTCTAAGTTAAATAATTTAACTTTTACCGTGTCTTTTTGTTTTCTTTCACTATATGGTTAATACACTTACTATAACATGCCAAAAGAACCCCAAATTGTTTATTATTAATATATATATCCTTATCTAAGTCATTTGGCCGAACCTTAGATTTTTAGGAATAAAATAACAATTAATAATATAATATTTGATTTAAAAACTATTTTGTGTCAATTTTGACACTATTTGATATATGATTTTTGTGAAAGTCATAACAGAATTATATGTTCGAACCAAGTTTATTAAATCAACAATAATATATCATAGTGACCTAGAAAATTAATGGAATTCATAAAAAGTCTTAAATTACATTTATTTTGGTATTTATATTATCAATTTTGTCAATATTTCATTAATAAGATAATTACTGCATCATCTTTGTGTCATAAATAAATTAAATTATTTGATGTCTAAAAATTACAAATAAAATACCATCATGTAGGAAATCGTTTTATCTTTCTAATGAATATTTACAATCGAATTTATCTTATGTGTAACCCCATATTAAAAATGATTTACTTATTAAACTTTGATTTTAACTATTTTAACCCTTCTTTAAATAA
This sequence comes from Viscum album, assembly GCA_963277665.1. Classification (NCBI taxonomy): domain Eukaryota; kingdom Viridiplantae; phylum Streptophyta; class Magnoliopsida; order Santalales; family Viscaceae; genus Viscum; species Viscum album. The sequence goes on from OY728152.1 coordinate 2,096,858,125, forward strand.
ATTAATAATAAATGTCCTAATCTAATCCAAGTGGGCCTAAATGGTCATATTTTATTCCTAAGTTTGTTTTTGGTCGAATTACACTTGTCCAATAGAATTAGGACATGTGTTAGGGTAATATTAATATCATATTTTCCCTTAGTTACCCTATTTACTATTAACCGCGGTAAAAAAAAGTAAAAAGTTACTATTCACCAAAAAATTATTTTCATCTCATTGAACCACATTTTAGTCCTTGATATTAACCGTGTCTCTCGGATTTTCGAAATTCCAATCACAGAAGCGGTAAAATTAAGTTTTATGCAAAATTCAGTTTTTAACCAACCACTTAGTGGTTTCACTATTCATCAAAAATTGAAAGTTTTCAGAAAAATACCAAAATTTCACCCTAGGCTAATTTCGATATTCTGAGTCCAAAAATGAAGTCCATTTTGAAAAATAAAATTTATAAAATTCCAAAAAGTGGTTATTACTATTCATAACGGCTAGTTTTAATAGCATAATGTTGTTTAGTGAAACTCGGTATTGCGTACGACGCAAGCTATCGAAGAAGGTCGCGATTGCGTGTAAAGCAAGCCAAGCAACTGTTGTATAGAAAAAGATTCCTTTGATGATTTATATAACATAAAAGTCTCGGGTGTTACATTCTACCCCCCTTAAAAAGAATTTCGCCCTCGAAATTCGTCACTTTGCAACAAACAGATGAGGATACTTCTCCCTCATCATATCCTCAAGCTCCCATGTAGCTTCTTCAAGTTGGTGGTTTCTCCATAAAACTTTCACCAAGAGAGTGGTCTTGTTTCGTAGGACTTTTTCACTACGATCCAGAATATCTATCGGTTGTTCTTCATAAGAAAGATCTTGCTCCAGCGGTACAACTTCTGAGCTGAGTACATGTGAAGGATCTGGTATGTACTTTCTCAGGAGAGATACATGGAACACATCGTGAACTTGAGAGAGATTCGGTGGAAGCGCCAATCGGTAAGCTACCTTCCCAACACGATCCAATATTTCTAAAGGACCGATATATCTAGGGCTCAACTTCCCCTTCTTTCCAAATCTCATAACCCTCTTCCAGGGAGATATTCGTAAGAACACTTTATCACCCACTTCAAACTCTAGGTCTTTTCTTCGGTTGTCGGCATAACTTTTCTGTCGACTCTGAGCTGCTCTTATGTGTTGTTGAATAGATCTGACCTTTTCTACCATTTCATCAACGAGATCAGGTCCTAATAGCTTTCTTTCCCCAACTTCATCCCAGCAAGTTGTAGTCCTGCATTTCTTTCCATAGAGAGCTTCATAAGGAGCCATCTGAATACTGGAGTGAAAGCTATTATTATAAGAAAATTCCACCAAAGGTAGGTGTTGATCCCAACCTCCTTTGAAATCCATAGAGCAAGCTCTCAACATATCTTCTAGGGTTTGAATTGTTCTCTCAGACTGACTGTCTGTCTGGGGATGATATGCAGTGCTGAAACTCAACTCTGTACCCAGAGTATGCTGAAGACTTCGCCAGAACTTCGAGGTAAATCTCGGATCTCGATCAGATATAATAGAAAGTGGTACTCCATGCAATCTTACCACTTCCTTTACATATATCCTGGCAAGCTGATCTAGAGAGAAATCCTCTCTAATAGGAATGATGTGTGCAGACTTTGTGAGACGATCAACTATGACCCAGATAGCATTATTTCCTTTGGATGTTTTAGGAAGTCCTGTGACAAAGTCCATAGTGATGTTTTCCCATTTCCATTCGGGTATGGGTAATGGTTGTAACATCCCCTTAGACTTCTGTCTCTCAGCTTTAACTTGTTGACAAACCAAGCATCAAGAGACATACTCAGCAACATCTCTTTTCATGCCATCCCACCAGAAGTACTCTTTCAGGTCCCTATACATCTTCGTGCTTCCAGGATGAATAGAGAATGAAGAACTATGAGCCTCATCCAGCAGCTCTTTCTTTAATTCGGGGATGGGAGGAACACAAACCCGATTCCTGAACTTTATTATCCCATCACAATCAAGGTTGAATTCAGGAACATTTCTCACCTTCTTTTGTAACTCGACATCTTCTTTCTGTGCCTCTTTAATCTTCACATGTATAGATGGTTGAACATTCATTTGAGAAAGATAAGATTTTTCCCCTTCCATTATAATTCCAAGATCCATCCTTTGTAAATCCATAAATATTGGATCTTTTGTGATCCTCATCATGGATAAACTAGCATGGTCTTGTCGACTTAATGCATCTTCCACCTTGTTTGCTTTCCCAGGGTGGTAATGGATTGAGCAGTCATAATCCTTAATCAGCTCCAACCATCTTCTTTGACGCATATTCAACTCCTTTTGTGTGAAAATATACTTTAAACTTTTATGATCAGTATAAATATCACACCTTTCACCATAAAGGTAATGCCTCCAAATCTTTAATGCAAAGATTACCGCAGCCAACTCCAAATCATGTGTTGGGTAATTTTGTTCATGGATTTTCAACTGTCGTGAGGCATAAGCTATCACCATATCATTTTGCATAAGAACACACCCCAATCCCTTCTTGGATGCATCACTGTAGATCACAAACCTTTCTCCACTACAAGGCAGTGTGAGCACATGTGCACTGGATAACCTTCTTTTCAACTCCTTGAAATTCTCTTCACATTCCTCTGTCCAGACAAACTTAACTCCTTTCCGAGTCAACTTGGTGAGTGGATTAGATAATCGTGAAAAATCTTTTACAAAACGTCGATAATATCCTGCCAAACCAAGAAAACTTCGGATCTCAGTTACTGTTGTTGGTCTCGACCATCTTTCGATAACCTCTGTTTTTGCTGGATCCATAGATATCCCCTCATTTGAGATTATGTGACCCAAAAATGCAACTTTTTGAAGCCAAAATTCACACTTGGTAAATTTGGCATAAAGCTTCTCCTTTCTCAGGGTCTTCAATATAATTCTCAAGTGATCTTCATGTTCTTCCTTGCTCTTTGAATAGACAAGAATATCGTCTATAAAGACTACCACAAATTGATCAAGATAGTCTCTAAAGACTCTATTCATTAGATCCATGAAGATAGCAGGGGCATTAGTAAGACCAAATGGCATCACTATAAATTCATAGTGCCCATACCTTGTACGGAAAGCCGTCTTTGGTATATCCTCCCTTTTGACCCTTAATTGATGATACCCGGAACGAAGATCAATCTTGGAAAAGTATTGAGCTCCGCGTAGTTGGTCAAATAAGTCATCAATGCGTGGGAGAGGATATTTGTTCTTGATAGTGATCTTGTTAAGTTCTCGATAATCAATGCAGAGTCTCATTGATCCATCTTTCTTCTTAACAAATAGAACAGGTGCTCCCCAAGGTGACGCACTAGGGCGTATGAATCCCTTATCAAGATTCTCTTGGAGTTGCTTCTTCAATTCCTGCAACTCAATTGGGGCCATTCTATAAGGTGTCTTTGAAATAGGCAAAGCACCTGGTACGAGTTCTATTGAAAACTCAACTTCACGATTTGGTGGAAGACCCGGCAATTCCTCCGGAAAGACATCATCAAACTCCCTTACAATGGGCATATTCTTAATCGTGAGTTTCTCACCAACCATTTGAGATAAATAACCTTCATTTAGTGGGATCAATACCCATAAGATGGAAGAAATTTCCACTGGAAGGTTATGTTCATCCTTGCATTGGTATACGATCGTAGATTGATCTGGAGTATGAAATGTGACTTCCCTTCTTTGGCAATTGATATGAGCTCCATGTAGAGAAAGCCAATCCATGCCAAGAATCACATCAAATTCCACTAAAGGAAGGATCACAAGATTTGCAGGAATCACTTTCCCACAAACTTCGATCGGAGAAGAATTATAAACTTTTGATGCGATTGATGTGCCATTAGGTGTTGTCACGGCTAACTCAACATCTAATTGTTGAGGTAATACGGTGATACCCTTAGAAAATTCTTCAGAAATAAAAGAGTGGGTGGATCCAGAATCAAATGAAACATTTTCTACTTTAGAGTGGATGGTAAGTGTACCTTTCACCACATCGTTATCGTACTCCACATCGCTGATAGAAATTGCATGTGACTTTCCTTTGTCTTTAGCTTTAAGAGTTTGTTGACGTCGACCATCATCATCAACCCTTGGATTTGGGCATTGATTGGCATAATGCCCCATCTCCTTGCACTTGAAACATTGAAGTGTAGTAGGTTCATTCTGTGTATCCCTTCCTTTGTTTGCGTCATTAGACATCTTCTTCCCATTATAACGGCATTCAAATGCCCGATGACCTTCTTTTCCACATTTAAAACATTTACTTGTCCCTTTAAGACAACTCCCTCCATGTTTCTTTCCACACTTTGAGCATAAGGAAAAGCTCATCTTCTTTTCCGTGTGCTCTTTAGATTTTTCTTTGAATTCCATCTTCCTCTTCTTATCAAACCCATGTGACTGATGGGTTACTCCAATCTCCATCTCGACTTTGAGAGCACATCGAACGATTTCCTCGTAGCTATTGAAGTCCCTTATGGCTAACGCCCTTCGAAGACTTGGTTTTAAGCCACTAAAGAATCGATCGATCTTACTCTCAGGATGGATAATAATACCAGAAGCGTACCTTGCAAGTCTTGTAAAATTTGCTTCATAGGTACCAACAGATTCATCATCCCTTTGCATCAGTTCAAGAAACTCTTTCTCCATCTTTGTTCGGAGAATACGAGGGAAGTACTTATTGAAAAATAAGTTCTTGATCTCGTCCCATTCCATAGACTCAATTTCACCCCTTTGCCTTGTATTCTTAACAAGATTCCACCATTGATCCGCATCTCCTTCCAAACGGTACACTGCTAGGATGACTTTATCATGTTCAGAACATTGAAGAACTGAAAATATCTTTTCAGTAGTACTAATCCATTGTTCAGCAACTAATGGATCAGTAGACCCGCTGAAAGAAGGTGGACGCTGCCTCATGAAGGATTCAACAGAATGTTGCTCCCTCCTTTGCACGTTTGTAAATCCTGCATGATTCATAGCTTGAGAAAGTTGTGTGAGCATGGCTACAAGATTTTGCATTCCAGCTCCCATATCGTTTGGTTGCTCAGGGGGACAATCATTGCATTGCCCATCGCATTCCGCATTAACACGGTTCCTTCGGGTTCCAGCCATTGACTAAAACCAAGAAGAATAGTGTGAGCAACACTAATTATAATAGGAAACCACATAATTCAAGAATAAAATTTTCATGCTTATGGTCTTATCCTAGGTTATTCAAGGCCATTTCTAAAACACTAAGATTGTGTACTATGCTTAGACTTATCCTTAGGGTTCTTACTAAGGCTTTCACATCCTAGTTTCCAAAGGTTGACTATACCTTTCCTCTGATACCAACTATAACGACCCATACTTTACATACATTTTTAATACTTCAAAATTGAAGCACACTTATTACAACATATGACAAAACCACAAAGGACCGTATAGGTATAGTGTCTTTAGAAACTGGGAAACATAAACAACTGGTTCATAAATCTTCTACAGTGTCTCCCATTTATTTCATCATATCTAGGGTCCCTTTTAGCATATTCTACTTAATATCCATATTCCTGACCTGGGGAAAAGAAAACATAAAAGGGTGAGCTCAAATGCTCAGCAAGGGCAAATAAAGGAAATAAAAATCATATCATATCTTTTTGAAAATCAAAACCTGCAAAAGAGATCATAATATCTTAACATGGAATAAATCATAGAAGTGAAAATGAGATCCCCATAATCATAACATAAAACTTGAAACTTTGTGGCATGCACACATAATCATGGAAAATCATTTCTTGTTAGTCATGACTCATTGCCAAGACTATCTTAGTGGACAAAGTCCCTTTCTGAACCGAGTTCACTCCTCGTTTCAGTCCTGTATCACTGAACCGAAATAACCTTCCGTTCCAGCCATGTCTATCTCATGAGATATAAAATCTTTACCCAATGCATTGGAGGGAGATATAGGTCCCACCCATCTTATAATGAATCCTTTCTTATGTGTGCCACATAATCATACATCATCGCATAACACATGTAACAAAAATGAGATTCTTGAAACATCATGACATCATAAATCAATTCATATAAGATAAAGGAATTCATAAAAAAATATTTCCATCCCAACATAATCAAACCAATGTAATTATAGGGATAAAAACAGAACCCTTTTATTATCTTAGATGGAAAATAATTTTGATAAAATACTTGAACTTCATTCTTGAGGAAAATATCCTTTCTGCTTCAAAAATACTTTTCCTTTATTAACATGTCGTACAATTATAAAATAAAAGAAGTTGATTTAAAATAAACTTAAAAACATGTAAAGGAAACTTCTTGGAAATAATTCTTTAGAAATCCATTCATGCCGTATAAGTTAAAAAAAACATTCTTCGTACTTTTGTCGGAAAAGTCAAAAAGTACCTCGTACGGAAAAACGACAAAAGATTCCTTTCATATTCTTTACTAAAAACTCATATAAGGGTAAAATTGGATTTAAACTATTGCAAGTGGATGGAAACAATATTTCATATTGAGGGAACATGGATGTGGATGATAAAATACACCCCAGTAAATACTTACGAATAAACAATCTCGGATAAAAATGAGATTGTGATATTTCCCTTACCTTAGGTCCGATTAGCTTTGTACGTGACCGAAGCTCCTGTATAATGGTTTAAATAATGTTATTGACTTATTCCAGAATCATGCATATTTATATGATATCATATATGGTCATATTATTAGCTTCTTGTTAGTAATATTTCATTGTTACTTGTTACTCGGGTCTTTATAACTTTTTGTTCTTATGCGTGTTTTGTCGAATAAATTCTTATTCTTATCTTTAGGTTATAGATAATTCATTTCTAGAATGGTATTAGTGTATTATATACCATATTCATTCATTCAATTCATTTATATAATCATTATGAAATGAAGATCATGTAGAACGAGTCGCATCACATCGTGGAGACGGTATTCCGTACGTACGCACGAGTGATGATATCATTCCTATGATCGTGGAATTGTATTGGAGTATATATATATTATTTCAGTATCAATATTACTTCATAATAATCATATTTAGTTACTCATTACACCATTATAACCATCCTTGTAAGGTGATGGTGGAAAATAGATTACACCACGGTGTGGAGACGGTATTCCGTACGTACGCACGCGTGGTGATTTCATTTTTCCGTAGGATGGATAGAAGGTGAAATAGGGTTGTTTCATATTTATAATAACATATCAGTATGTAAGTAATACTGATGTTATTACTTTATCATGAAACAACTAAAGAAGAAGAAGTTGAAGAAGAAAGAAATTGAAAAGATCGGTAATGGATATTATCTCTTCTTTGGAAGGCCTCTTTGAATCCTCCACTTAAGGAACTAAGATTGGTCTTTGGAGAAGACCAGGACCTCTAGGATTATTCTAGGGAAGTGGAGAGGAGAAAATGGCAGGGGTTGGCCGAGCTTGAGTGCTCAATTTGGTGTGAGGAGGAGGGGGAGGAGGTGCCCTTTTATAAGGGAGGAGAGGGGCACCTTAGGAATATCTCAAAATATTATTTTATATTAAAGTCAAAATCGGTTTATAATGGTTCCAAAGGGTCTTATTTCGAAGATAAAGTGGGGAAGGGTCGAAATCCTATCAACCAATAGGATTTAGACATGTTTAGGTTATTATTTTAACCTTATCAATTAGATTTAACTCTAAGTTAAATAATTTAACTTTTACCGTGTCTTTTTGTTTTCTTTCACTATATGGTTAATAAACTTACTATAACATGCCAAACGAACCCCAAATTGTTTATTATTAATATATATATCCTTATCTAAGTCATTTGGCCGAACCTTAGATTTTTAGGAATAAAATAACAATTAATAATATAATATTTGATTTAAAAACTATTTTGTGTCAATTTTGACACTATTTGATATATGATTTTTGTGAAAGTCATAACAGAATTATATGTTCGAACCAAGTTGATTAAATCAACAATAATATATCATAGTAACCTAGAAAATTAGTGGAATTCATAAAAAGTCTTAAATTACATTTATTTTGATATTTATATTATCAATTTTGTCAATATTTCATTAATAAGATAATTACTGCATCATCTTTGTGTCATAAATAAATTAAATTATTTGATGTCTAAAAATTACAAATAAAATACCATCATGTAGGAAATCTTTTTAGCTTTCTAATGAATATTTACAATTGAATTTATCTTATGTATAACCCCATATTAAAAATGATGTACTTATTAAACTTTGATTTTAACTATTTTAACCCTTCTTTAAATAAATTAATAATAAATGTCCTAATCTAATCCAAGTGGGCCTAAATGGTCATATTTTATTCCTAAGTTTGTTTTTGGTCGAATTACACTTGTCCAATAGAATTAGGACATGTGTTAGGGTAATATTAATATCATATTTACCCTTAGTTACCCTATTTACTATTAACCGCGGTAAAAAAAAGTAAAAAGTTACTATTCAAAAAAAAATTATTTTCATCTCATTGAACCACATTTTAGTCCTTAATATTAACCGTGTCTCTCGGATTTTCGAAATTCCAATCACAGAAGAGGTAAAATTAAGTTTTATGCAAAATTCAGTTTTTAACCTACCACTTAGTGGTTTCACTATTCATCAAAAATTGAAAGTTTTCAGAAAAATACCAAAATTTCACCCTAGGCTAATTTCGATATTCTGAGTCCAAAAATGAAGTCCATTTTGAAAAATAAAATTTATAAAATTCCAAAAAGTGGTTATTACTATTCATAACGGCTAGTTTTAATAGCATAATGTTGTTCAGTGAAACTCGGTATTGCCTACGCCGCAAGCTATCGAAGAAGGTCGTGATTGCGTGTAAAGCAAGCCAAGCAAGTGTTGTATAGAAAAAGATTCCTTTGATGATTTATATAACATAAAAGTCTCGGGTGTTACATATATCAACCCTAAATTCATCCAGTTCAATAATAATACTACCTTTTGTTTTTATTATCGATCTTATTATTATCTCATTCCTTTATTACTCCCCCTATTTCTTCTCTCTCTTAATTTCTCTTATCTCTCCATTTTATTTATAATAAAATTCAAAAGGGTCCATCTTGTCATGTATCCACCTTATTCACAAATGATCTCATTTCCAAGGGTTAGAACTTTTCATCAATGTTAAGAAATTATTCATTAGAGGAACATTAGTATAAAACGAGTCTCTTAAAAATGAGACTTTTAACAAACAACTCTAATTATATATGGGAAAAACCATGATTGAGAAAAATATTTTATAATCGTGGTTTTCAATGTTTTCAATCAAGAATATTTTATATAATACATTTTCATGTTTCATTACACATTACAATTTCTAGGGAGTCTCTTAAAAGGAATTGTTTATGATAGATGTAACATACACCCATCTCAAAAAATATATCAATAAGTTATGTCTTATAAACACAATTTTAAAATTGTCATATTTTTTAACCTCATTACATTATTTTTTTGGAATAGTAAGTGACTCATCAACAATAAATTTTTTATTTTAACTCCTTCTATTCCAAATTAATTGTTAATAATATTTATATTTTTTGAATAAGGAGGAACCTTAATAGATTTTTATAAGCATCTGTCAGGCTGATATTCCTCTTTTAGTCATGTATTTTTATTCTTCTTCATAGATTTGTAATTGGAGGCATTTTTTCCTTTTATTCATTCTTCATTAGTTTTGTAACACGAATCCTTTCATATTTAGAATATTTTGATAAGGTATTTGAATTTTTTCTCTTTTATTAATGTTTTTATTGTTAGTTTGTATTATTTAATTCATTCCTTCCCCATTATTCTGGTAGTATATTCAAACCAATTTTATTAACATTTCCCTATTTCTCACATAATTTTAACTTTTTCATAATTTTTATATCACAATCAGTTGAATACATTTTATCAAATTTTTTCTCAATTTTGTAAACCATTTTCATTCCCTTTTATCAACTAATTTTTGTTCTTCTTTTAAATTTCCATCAACGACAACTTGTTATGTCTAAATAACAGATAATTCCTTATTTTTAGACTAAGTATTTTTGTTATTCAATACATAACTAACATACTCATCATTCATTATCATAAGAGTTTAAATTTTTAGTTCCAAAAGATTTTTAGGAATATTTTACCTTTTTCCCATAATTTATCCCACTTTATTAATAAAAATTTGTTACTAGAGATATGTTGTACCAACATGATAATCCTATATTTATAAAATTATATAACAAAAATAGTGAAAAATAAATCATGAATTCATGGAAATCTAGTGGACTTGTTCATAAAATTGTGGTTAATAAATCTTTATAAATCATGAACCAACTTTCTCTGGGATATTATTTCCAAAAATCTTGTTTTATTTCTTTGTAAAAGAAGTTTTCTCTCAAACAATATTTTGTACAACTTTTTTTCCAAATTATTTGATGTATTACCTTTAACATAAATATTCTTTGTGGAATTTTCTCTTATATTTTTTAACTGACTTTGGGTTGAAATAATCATTTATTGGGTTTCAAATAGCTCTTCACCTTTCTTAGCTAAATAATATTTTAGTACATATATCATTTTTCATGATTCAACTATCTTCAACTTTCTTTTTCTTCTTTCAACAATGAGTATAAATTCATTCATGTTGAGTTTTTCATTTTAGGTTATCTTTAATCATATCAACTCTACTTTATTTCAAGATCATTACTCATAATATTATGATAAATGATAAAATTGACATCTGTATATTTTTTCCTTATTATATCATTAACCTGAAAAAATATTCCTTCCACATCATTCACTAACTTCATATTTTTCTATTATGTTTAGTATTATGATCAAATTATTTTTCAAAATTTAGTTTTAGAATACATTATATTTCTTTATTTTCTTTACCATTGTCACCATTATTATCTAAAAAGTTACTTTCATTTATATCTTGTGAAATAATGTTGAGTTGATTATCATGTTCATCACTGAATGAGGAATCATTATTTTTTTCTTCTTCTTACAAAACATTTCAACATCCTGACATAAGGAAATAATTAATTATGTTACTTAAATTTGTTTCCTATATTTATCATTATCGTTATTAGGCTCAAATTTTTTAACTTTATTCCATGTCAGTTTATATGAATAATGTATTTTCCCTTTATAATTACATCATTTTTGGATATTCCTTTCTATTTTCCATTATCACATTTATTATAAAAGAGTAAAATAACTTTATTGGAATCTTTATATTCTTTCACTACATATGAATCACATGATTCCTCTTTAACGTCTTTATCATTGATTTTTCCCTTTCAAAATTGATTTTAAGGCCAATTCATGATCAAAACATTCTTTAATTTTCATAACTTTCTCTCTTCTTATTTCATAAGTAACAAGAGTACTGTAAAGATCGTCCAACATAACAATTCTAGGAATTATATCTTCCAAATATTAGAATGTGGCATTCAATTTTTTACAAATAAATTACCACGATCTTTTCAAAAATAGTTGAGTGTTGCAATTTACCACCAATACCTCTTATGGATCTAACAATACAATTCCCCTTTGTAAAGAAGTCACCAATAGATTCATACTCATCAATTTTTAAATATTCATTATTTAGGCTCTATAGTTATAAATTTTTCTTATTAAACATTTTATTTCATTTATATATATAATTGAACTTATCCAAGATACCTCTGGAAGTTCTGACATCCTTTATTCTAAGAAACTCATGTTTAGTATTTGATGAGATTAAATCATTTTTAGCACTTCCATCATTCTTAATATGTTATTATGAGAAAATATACTAGGAACATTCTCAATATGAAGAGTAAATGAATATATATTATCTTCCCAAACATCATACCTATGTGGAAATATATGTGGAATCATTTTATGTTTCTAGATATGATAGTATTTAACATTAAAAACTAAAATCCACATACAATTCAAGAAGCATGAATTCCTTATTCGTAGAGAAGGATCCTTCATAGATAAAATAGGATCTGACACCAATTCAGTTCCTAAATATGATCGAGACCACTGAGGGGGGTGTGGATCAGTTGTTCATTTCTCTTTTATATGATATTTTCTTAACATTTATAGTAAACATTCTTAACCTCGAAAACATGTTAATGATATGATCCACAGAATTATATTTTCCCAACATAACCTTCTGTATGTAAAAAATATAAATAGAAGTTAGAAAATGATATTTACATTGTTTGGTACGAAGACCTACTACTTTCATGTTGGATAGTCCCAAACAAATAGATTCCTTCACTAACTGATTTCTAAAATACAGAGTCACAATAAATGAAATTTTTGGAAAACCTAGTAGAAAAGTTCTTACTATATTTGGTTATAAATCCAATAATACTTTTCAAATCAACCTACCCAAAAACTTTTACACACCCCATCAAGATAAACCTTTTATGTAACTTGTATGTATCAACACTTACACGCCTTTTTTCCATTTTCCCCGATACTCTTATCAATGTATTCACTTACTCCACATGTAAGATGAATCACAAATTTCTTATGTATAGTATTCAATAAGTTCACCAATTCTATATGGAACTCCATGGTCATGAAACATTCTCCAAAAGATATTTTTGTAATCATTCGTCCACAAAAATCAATTTGATCTAACTCAGTCCGATAACCATTGTCTCGTTGTATCTATTAGATTGGACATGGCTGGAATTTTATTCATATATTCCTTATTTAATTGAGCAGGAACTCAATTGAAATATCAAAAGACATGAATATGATAGAAATCAGTGTAATGATCATTGTTCTAATGGATGTCACTCTGATGGACTTGTTCCAACGGAAGATCATTCATAGGAACTTGCTCTGATAATCATAATAATCCTTACTCTAATGGACTCATTCTAATGGAACCTCCTCACTATCAACATGAAAATAAATACAATTTGAAACTAAATATTTTACAAATTTCATGTCTCTTAGTGCATGTTAACAACTCATGTTTTTTACACATTATGAATGTAATTTTCTCTCCTTCTATAAGAACCAATGAATGGTATGGGGGAAAATTTTCACTTCCTGGTCAAAAAAATTCATAAATCCCAAATTTATACTTTTTTAATAATTAGCTTTGACATCTCAAACTCTTCATAATACCACTTAGAGATTATAGAATATTATCAAAACATTGTAATTTATCATGTTTATAAACATTCATCAGTGTGATTCTCATTCTGATTATTCATTCGGATTCATCATTATAATGAATACATGTCTAAAATTGAAGATGACCCATTACAATGACCTCTTTAAAAAACAGTGTTCTCATCTGAATGAACTTTATCAACTCTTTATCATCACATATGAAATATATTCATATTATTACCCATTTTATTTTATTCCTCAAATTGATGATTCAACTTATAATGAATATATTGGTGTCCTCAATCATATGATGGATTGATCTCTATTTCACTAGGATGAACATTATTATCCCTAGTCTGATGAGTAATCATCTATTGTTGATAAACAATCAAAAAAATATATTAATATTTAACCAATTGTATGAGAGTATAGTATAAATTATTTTTTATTTACCAAATTGAAATACAATTCAACCTCATTAACATGGTTGACTATATTTTTTGACATAATTTGGTTGATTGGTCTTTCAATTCATCTGATGGATCATTATTTCCATCAATAAAAACATTCCCAAACATTATGTCTCTAATATAACTCATCGTCTGACATAAAAGGAAGCCCGATAATACGAATCAGTTTATAATCCATTTTTAGGGATTAGTGGTAAACTATGTCAGATAGACCAGTGTCGAAAGTGATTAATATAACTTCATATTGATCAGTCACTCTGACTTTGGTTCTTGTAACATAAAAAATTATCATATTGATTGTATTAATCCTTCTATAATGGATGTTCCTCAAACTAATGACCAGCATCTAGAGTACCTCCCATGGTATTCCCTTCTCTTCCATGGAATCCAACTTGTTTCTTTTCCTCATCAAAACATTGTATAAATTTTAATATTGTCTTCAATATAATCTAATTAATATCGAGATTTATTGTAACATCCTATCGTTTTTAAAAGCTTCCTTCATTCCAAAAAAAGAATTAATTTGATTACAAACAATTTTATTGACCTTTACATCCAAACCCTCACATCATAAGTTCCTAGAAAATTTATTACTTTTATGAATTAAAAAACAGCAAAGGAGCAACATATTTATCATCAGATCGATTTGGAAACAAGAAAAAATTCTCATTATGATCAACACTTTAATTTTAGTATTAATAATATTTCAAATATATTTTGTCTTTATATTATCATCACAATTAAATAGATTTTATTCAATGAATCATTTCAATTATCTGATTTTGATTCTTCATAACAATAGCATAATTCCAATAAATAAAAACCTATTTTGTTCATAACATCAATCATACATCATTTATTGAAAAAAATAAACCGAAAACACAAAATGTTCCTAAAATAATATCAAATATAGATTAATAAAATGTACATGGATTCACATTGTTATTATTTGAGGCCTGATATGAGGAGGTAAATTTTAATTTTTATCATGAGTTGTTCCACCTATCATCATGTGAAGGCTGAGCACCAGACACCAATTGGACTTTTACAACCTCTTTCCATTTCTGATAGTAAAATGGAAGATCTCACAATGTATTTCATGATGGGATTTCCAATACCCATTTAATTTGGAGATTCAGTATGCATGATCATCAATAGGTTGGTCAAGGTTGGATAGTTCTTACTGATCCAAAAGTCCTTCTCAGTTGATGTTCTTGGGTGGCATCATATTCAAGAGATTGTGTGACTTCCTAGTATTCTTCTTTCTATAATATCAGATCATGTCTCTATATTCATATCATGAATCATGAAAGGGTTGTAGAGGGAATTCTGTTCATTATTTTTATAGGGTACACCATATCACCCTCGAACTAATGGGAAACCCAAGTGGAAAATATGGGTGCATGAGGAAATCCTTCAAGAATATTTCATTGATTTTGGAAGTTAAAGGGAGAAACATATATTAATATACGAGTTTTTATACAAAAAAATTATTGGAAAAAATTATGATGGATCTTTATGAGTACCTTTACATTAGGTCATTTGATTTACCTCTTTTCTGGTTAGAGCTAGGTGAGGCAACTCTACAGATTCATTGCCTCATTCAGGATTATATATTTCTAGTTCATATAATTCAGAAACATATGGCTCAAACTCATTCTAGGAAGAATTGTTATTCTAGTTGTCATCATCAACCTGAAGAGTTAAAGGTGGGACATCGGGTATTTCTGCTTTAATCACCAATATTGGGTTACAAAAGAAACTAAATAAAGGGAATGATATCACCACATTATCATGGGTATTTATTTATCTTGGAGAGAGTTAAGAATGTATCATATCATTTTTTTGTAACCTCCAAAGTTCTATGTCATGCATAACATCATCCACATTCTGATGTTTCTCTGTTATAATGACAAACTATATCATTCGTTCGATCCTAATGATATTGTGCTGAATAAATATGCATACACAGAGGGGAATCTGTAACCTATTTTTAATCAGAGCTCAATGGATTTATATGACAGGTTAGTTCTTCTAGTCTAGGTGTTCTAGAAGCATGACCATATATTGAATGAGAACTATAAGAGAGAGGATGATGAATGTGTTCAGTGGTCAAAATATTCTCATATTATTCATTTTCACCCTTAGAAGGGAAACATATAGATGAGTTGTTTTCTATAGGGGAAGTTGTTATATATTAGTTCTTATATGAGGTATATTTTCTTCAAAGATTTAGGTAAACCTAGAATCAGGCCTATGGTTGAGTCCATTTGTTTTTGGGAAGGGAAGGTAGTAGGTGGGATATAGATTTGGTGTAGGCCTAGTATATGCCATGTATTGTATTCATATTTTATATTTTTAATACACTATATGTAATATTTTAGCTAGACCCTTTGTGTTTTATGAGCTATGTTTTCTAAAGAGGGAAGTAACCTGATCATTACATGGTGTGTAAGCATTTACACACCATGTAAATTCCCAGTCATGTTTTTTAAATAGGTAAGGGGGACTTTTTTTAACATAATTTCTTTTCATTCCCTTGTATTTTTTATAGAAGACCCCCTACCCCCATCAAATACCAAGGTAGATTCCCCCAGATCTCCTTTATCAAGGCTCCATTTTATTCATTGTCAAGTGATTTGGACATCTATTTGTAATATCTCCACTCTTAATACTTCTAATCCTAGTTTTTATTCATGTATCTTGACTTTTTTTGTGCTCTAACATTCCCGGTTTTAGGGGGTTTGTTTGATTTTCCATCACCTTTAGTTGTAGATTGAATCAAATGTTGAAAATGTATGGGAGTTTATCTATGAACCTAAGATAGGTAGTAAATCTTATTTCCCCATGATTTTTTGAAATCAATATCCTTAATCATTAGTCTTTTTCCGAACCCTTTTGGTGACACCAAAAAATTGTATAAAAATTTAATTGAGAGCCTTATGATGGATAATGTGACACTATTGAGTACAGAATAAACCCTTTAGTCGATCTCCTTGCCTTTAAAAACATGTAAGGGTGTGCCTATTCCATTATATCCTATCTTACATTGTGTTAAATTGTGAAACACCATTTAGGTGATTGGGACATATAATAAATGGATGGAATTAATGATGTGATTTTAAAATATGGGTGGGAAAAGAGTTAGTTCCCAACACCTTTTTCCATAAAAAGATTTCATAATTAAATTTCTTGCGCAACTTACTAAAACTGTTATATTTTCATTCCATTCTTAATGGTATAGTTTTGAAATAGAAATCATACTAATACTATATGTTGAGGGTGACCCAATGAGTTACATCATAAGGACACCTTGGATGGGCTCATAAAACTGTAGTTAAATTTTTTTGTGAGTTTTAAAATACCCATGGGTGACACTTGACATTTCTGAGATAATATCATTGTGCATTATCTATTTTACCTTTAGATAAGTGAATGATGTTCATTAGGGGAGGCCCAATGGATGGTATCGGTGGTGATATGGTTATACCTTTCCAAAACAGAGACAAAGACCCCTATGTGAGAAACCATGTTTGGACTCAATGGTTAGTTAATGTTGTATTCACACAATGCCTGAAGTGACACTTGGAATCTCATTCATTGGTTTTATTGGATGAACACCCATGGATATGGTCATTTAAATAATTCCTAGAGATATATATGGGATTCCATTTGGATTTCCTTGTAGGAGGTAAATATTTCTATTAATAATTTACATGGATGTTAAAAAACATAACGTGTAAAAAAGTGTAATTGAAACTCCAAATATGTTTATGTGGAGAAAAATCACATTTTTGGGGATGGTCTATCATTTGTAACATTATCTATAGTATCTCTTACCGTATTTCACACTTGTAAAAGTTTCCACATTTTAGAGACACCTGGTTTAGGAAAAAGCAAGTGGAGTTGAATGGGTGTCCAGTTTGGAAGTCAATCCAATGTATTATATTTATTTATTCTTTTGTTATTATAATTTATTAGAATAGTTATTATTTTATATGCATGTAATTGTTTAATATCAAAACTATTTTGGGTGGCCAACTAACTCTCTCTCAAAATCTACGTGAGATATCTTTGGCACCCAATCGTACTCTAGGATTATAGTTATAGAGAAGGGGAATCATCAAGGTTTCGACACTTGATTTTGATCATTAGGGTAGATCATGTGTGGGCAGCAGACTGAGCATATTCATGTGATGCTATTTGCGGCTATTTTTTTACATTTGGTATATTCCTGTATACCCTATCATCCCATGTAAATTTTTATATAGTTTAATGATCATCATCAGAATATTTATCTATAATTGTTTTACCTTCTACTTGTTTATTTGTACAACAAGGTTTATTATTATTCATTTGTTTTATGTTCTTATTAGTTTATATTTCTTATCTATATTTTTACTATTGTGATATAGTATAAATGAAGATGTAATTGTCTACCCATTAACAGACCCTAGGTCCTCACTAGTGTTCGACAAACTCTGTTATATTGGATGGTTTGCTTGAGGTTATATAGCCCACCATCTTGGGGTACCAATATGTGGAATCTAGGCTGGGATGTTACACATATGCTTCCAAATCACCATCATGAGATGGTTGGAATTGAAATAGAATTGTTTTTTGTTGTGGTATATCTATTGACACATGATAATAATAGGTGTTGTACACATGATATAGTGGAACCAGGTCTAGAAATAATGAATATATATTTTGTGGGACATTTCATGAGGCAACATCCCTCATCATTTAGTGGATCATATATCCATGTGATAGTTGATTTATGGTTCAATACATAGAAAAATATATTTTAATACATGTGACGTTAAATATAGAAAATGATAACTCTTTAAAGTTATCATTTTGAAGGTGAAACTGGTATATGGAAGTTTTTGGTTAAGAATAGTAGATAAAAAGATGATCTTGATGAAATGAAATACGAAAATTCACGGATATTTTCCTTTGGAAATATTTCTCTATGGATTTGCATCAATGGAGGAAAAAATTAAATATGGTTGAGGTATAAAGATAAATATCCTATAGTTTCATATAAAGAAATCTTTATATATTTTCTAGGTATGTTCCAGATTTTATTTGTTCGAGTAATAGTAAAATTAATATATTTTACTATAGGTTTGAATCCAAGATTTCTAAAAACAATTTTTGCCCAAAAATTTATAATTTTTATGAAATTTTTTTATTGTGTTGATAAATTTGATATGGATTTGGCTACCACATATGTTATTTGATATGAAATAGTAATAAAAGGTCCAGGTGGAATGAAAAGGAGAAAGAACACACTAATTTGTTTGGATGTAATCCCCTAAAAATTTCGATTTGTGGAAAAAGAGTCATCACATAATGTTTTATAGGGTATGGGATGTGTTTTGAGTGTCATTAGTTAGGTCACATAGTTCGTGTATGTAGAGAATAGATTCCATAACAAAAAATGATTTGGGTGATCGACATTCATCCAATGGTGAGGCCTTTCAGATATATTGAGTTGCATCATTTTTCTAACATGTTTCCAATGATAGTTAAATAGGATGTAAATAATCATGATCTAAAACTGAAACATCTATCGATGTCCTGTTTTACTACTACAGTTGAGGTTGGGCCATCAAATTAAGTTGTGACATTTGTGTTTGGAATTATACCAATATTTTATTTTCTAATGGTTCTTGAAATAAATTATTTTTTGGGGAATTTTCTAGTAAATTGTAAATATAACCTCGTGAAATATAGATATGACTTTGTTGAAAACTCATGGTAGAATAATTAAAGAAAAAAATTATTGTAATCATAATTTTTTTGTCTCTGTGATTTTTATTCCTAAAAATATTGTTGAAATAGCCATATAAGAGTATGACAACATTCATGGTATGGATTGTATTTGAATATATATTTCTAAGATACATTTTAATGATAATAATGTTGTATTTAGTGAATTCATGTCTTTAATAACATACCAAGAGTCTGAAAAATTGATTAGATATGGCATTAAAATTTTAATACTTCATAGTGATGAAAAAAACTGTTCAAATTAGTGATGTTCTAGTAGTAATCGAATAAATGGATGTATTTCCTAATGATTTTCATAGTGTTATTCTAAATATGGAGGTTGATATTTATTTTTTACTTATTATTTAATTTTATTTTTATTTCTATACCTCCTTAATGAATTTCTCACATGGATCTTTTATAATTGAAAAAGTAATTATAGGGGTAATAGATAATGGTTTCATCTAATGTATCACATAATAATGGGGTTATACTATTTTTCAATAAAAAATAAATATGGTTTAATGATAATTTACCTTGATTATAGAGCCATGAAAAACAAAAAATATAAGAAAATGTATCATTTCCCTCATATTAATAATTTATTTGAATTTCTCCATGGATATCAATGTCATTTTATTGTTTATTTGAATTAGGGGTACCATCAAAGGAAATAAAGGTAAGAATAAATTTTAAAGACTTTGTTTTGACAAGATATGGGCTCTATGAGTTTTTGGTTATCTCATTTGGGTTATCTAATGATTTTTATAGACATTATTAGTAAAAAAATTAATGAATTATTTGATATGTTTTTGTTTGTGTCTGTTGAGTTAATTTTTATATATTGTTGAAGTGAAGAAGAACATGAATGACATTGAACTGTTGTTTTTAAAACCATATAAGAAGATAAAGAGTTAGGGTAATTTAGATATTATGAATGTTGGTTACATGAAATTCATTTTCTTGGATGTATTGTTTCTAAATATGTGATAAATCTTGACTCTTCTAAAACAAAAGTTGTATAATAATTCCAAAGTCCCACAATGTTCAAAGATAATTCTAGTTTCCTTGGATTATGAAGTTACTATTAGTTTTTTTAAAAAATATCACTTGTTTGTCTATCCGCCAAAATCTATAAACTTAAAAAGTATTAAAATTTATTTGAAAAAAATAATGTAATGATTTTTTATAGAACTGAATTGAATATTATTGAATGAACATGTTTTGGGCCTTCCTACTCAATATGGTATATTTTTCATCAATAGTGATTCTTCGTTAAAATTAAATAGTTGATTCCAAATATATAATGATAAGGTAATTTATTATGGTTCACATTAGGTGAAACATAATGAGTTAAATTACCCCACACATGTTTTATAATTATCTACAATGGTTATTTTTTTAATCATTTCAGCAATCATTTTTATGGATTTATGTGTGAATTATAAATTGTTCACAAATGATAAAAGTATATATTGACTTAGAAATAGTTTAACTTGACAGATAGAAGATGTCCAGAACTATTCAATGATTTTGATTTTATAACCCATTATAATCATGGTAAAATAACAAAGTTTCAACTCTTTATGCCAAAGAATTAATGATATATTAAATATGTTATGTTTGGAATGTGACCCTTTGGTTAATGATATGGTAAATTTATTTTGACCAGAGATATTAATGGTTAGAAATGGAGTGTGGTTTGTGTTTTTTTATCAATCATATCCTTGATGATCAAGGATATTGAAGCTAAATGGATCATATAGTTTAATATGTAAGTAGTATTTAATGTGGGGTTGTTTCAGAGTCTTTTCCAAAATTTTCAGGTCTAAAATTTAATGAATGGAAAGCATTGTGAAAATTGGTTCTTATTGAAGGACTTATGAAAATTTGGAATAGGCATGTGCTTTGAAAATAAGAGATTTGTGATTTACGTTTCCAAAATTATTAAAGAATCATGATGGTGTGTTCTATAGTTAAAACGAGCATCACAAATGATAATGATATTTGACTCATTGTGGTTGTGCAAAAGGGATTGATGCACAATATCACGACAACATAAAATTTCAGTGGATCCTTTCCAAGGGAGGATCACCATTAAAATTTGACTGATCTATAAACGTTTTTATAGGCGATGGAACTTTTCAATCGATTGTGCCTATAAATAAAATGCTAACCACCTTTATTTGTTATGAATATTTTATTAAAAAATCTGGAATCACTGTATTTTCATGATGTAAGGGATTTTCTATGAAACTGGGATTATATGAAAGCTTGTTCTTAATGAAAACAATTATTATATTCTTGATCAAAGTCAATGCATCTATGTGTTGAGTGCTTCATGAAGATGGGTTGTTCTATGTTGTCTTAATGATCTTTGTTAAGGAAGGTTCTTTTGTGAAGGCAATGTACTTTAGGATGAAAACATTTTATTTAAAGGATAATAAACATTGTGAAGTAGTGAGAATCGAAGTTTAGTGATCCATGTGATGTAGTGAGATTCGCGAAGGATATTTGAGAATGGATGTTTTTGAATATCAAGTTTAATGGGTAGGGCTATTAGTGTGCATCAACTCAAGTATAAAATATATGCATAGTACCGTGGGAAGTCCGGGACAAAGACATTAATGAAAAATAATTGAAGTGACCTTCAAGTAAATAATTTGAGTTAGTATTATCTCAATGATCTATGTAGGAAGAGTTAGCGAAGTGTTTATAGGGACTCATTCAGCTATCCTTGAATCGTTATAAAGTAAGTGTTCCTAGAATAGTGTGACATTGACTGAACATTAATATTCCACATCTAGTAATGATTATTAGATATCAATATGTTCATGACACTATCAGAAAATGTTCCTTGGACATAGACCATAGTTGTGAAGTAAGTAAAAGTGTTGTGCCATCTCTTTTCCTGAGAATGTTTTATTTCTGAACATATCCATCATACAGGTTTAAGGTCTTCCTACCAATGTGGTTACAAGATACACCACTTTTAATTAATGATTTGACACCCAGATTCACCCCTCTCTTCTCATGGTGTCTGGGGGTCTTGCAATATTTTTTTCCTTGAAGTTTTGAATGAAATGATATAATTTGTTTTGTTAAAAGATTCTATAGGGTTGATTTTTTTAAAGAATCATGGAAACTCACAAGGATGATCAATCATTGCAGGGAAATGTATAATCTATTAATAATGAGATGTTATGTGATTATAATGTTGAGGAAGACAGTGTTTTATTATTTTTAATGGTCAATGTTTGCCTTGTGATTAATAGATTAAGAGAGACTTGTTTGGTGATAAAAATAGTTATCTATTATTCTCATCTGATTAACAACAAGATATATAGATACCATTGGATGTATTACATATGGGATGGAATAAAAATACATATTATTGGCTTCCCCATGATTTTTTAACTTTTTATCATGTTATAGAAGAATAAGATATACCAAAAGAGATGCTTCAACCATTTGTAGTGCTGGAGTGGAAATAAGAATTTATATTAATGGATTTCATGGTGAGATTTCCAAGGATATCTGAATGTATCAATGAGATTTAGTTAATAGTTCATTGATGAAAAAAATCCACACATTTCTATATTATTCAAGATATGATTTCATTAGGTCAACTTTATTGATAATATCAAAAATATATACTCATGTTATATAAATTTCCTTCCTATAATGTTTCGTACCATGATCCATGAATCACAAATAATGTTTTGAAGGGTCCTTAAAAGTTGTTGGATATTGAATTAAATTTCAGAACCTGAACCATCTTTGTGAAAAATTCTGACCTTGGAATAAAGTATTCAATCTCTCTCAATGTATTATAAGGGATGTTTTAATTGGTATCTTTCATTGGTTGAGTTTTATTATAATAATGGTTTTCATTCCCATAAAAGCAGTTCAGTTGTAAGACATACTTTCTTATGTGGAACATAATATTCATTTTATTACTATTGGGAGTATATTTTTATAAATAAGGTGACTATCTAGGTTATGTTTTTATGTAAGAAACATATTGTTGAATACGTGACCTGTGAATCTGAAAATGCTACAAGGGAATTACATGCCAAATAGATTAATATGTGATTACAATAACAAGGATACAATTTACAAATGGGGTAAGGATGTAACACCCCCGGTAATGATATTGTAAATAATTTTTACTTTTGCAAATATGAATTATATTTAAAAATAATGACAAAATTATTAAGTATTTTTTAAAATCAAAAAGTATATTGTTTAAAATATACACTTTTATAATAAATTTTTTATTAGAAATAATTAATTAACAATTTTTCTAATTACAATTTTATAAAATGAATCTAATTTTTTAAATCATCTTATCAAAATTTATTTTGGAATAAATTTTAGGTTTTTTTGTAAAATATTGATTTTTCAATGAATAGTGAATTATACAATTTTCTGTAAAAAGTCATTAATTTTTAAGAAATTAAGAAATATTATTTTATAAATATTTTTATAATATTTATTAATATAACCTCAACATTATTAATATATATTTAAAGAATTTAATTAATCTTTATACAACTTGTATTTATTTTAGTATAAGTTTTATTTTGGGTTTAGAAATATGTTTTTCTAAAAAAAAATTAAAATGCATAATGTTTAACCTTTTAATTAATATAAAAAATACATAATAGGGAATTAAAAAAGGTAAATTTATAGATTATATATCAGTAAATATTAATTTAGTTTCATAAAAATATTATTATTAGTCGTAGTGTAAATATAGAATTTTCTTTTACTAAAAAAATACTCTTCTTTTAACCCTGTTGCATCATCAAATTTGCGAGATTAATATTAAATTAAATTCATCAACTTATATGAATTGAATTTTGAAAAATAGATTCCTTATTTTAAATTTTTATAATTTATAATTTCATGTAAATCCAACTCTATTTTTTAATCTAATATTTATTGAAAACATGTAAAATTAATTGTTGTGATTATAGTAAAAATGAGTTTACATAGGGGTTAAACATATAATATAAGTTTTGAAAATGAATAAAAAGTTGTCAAAAACAGATTTTATTTCTATATTTTTATATTATAACTTAAATATTACACATTTATTATTTTTGGTTCCTTTTTAGATGAAAAAAACAAATGGGTAGAATTCACCCTTTTATAAAAATTACATGTTTTCCACTCACCACACTTCTGAAAGGACATCCACTCTCATCCTCTCATAAAAAATTAAAACAAATTTTATTCATCCATGAACTACCCAAATAACTTATCTAATTTTCAATTCTCATCCCATATTATATACATTAACCAAAAATCCAATCAAGGAAGCCCTTTGGTAAAAACCTAAAAGAGATACAAGGAGAAGTTGTACCTTTCACCGACAAGTGTTTTTTTTCTTTCTCCCACCCATTAAATTATTTTAAGATCATAATAATATTATAAAATTATTATAAAAAATTAAATTAAATTTGATTATTTTATGGTTATTACCTATAACCACAAATACTACCATCAAGTTGGTTTCGAAATCATCATTTTTGTGAATAGAGGACTGCCGCCTAACAAACCATTATCAAAAAAAATTCCATTGCCACCTCTCACGATTGGATATGATGATGGATATAAATTCAATATATGATATTTAAAACATTATTATACCTTAATATTCATTATATCATGTATATCCTTTAACATTCCATTACATAAGGGATATGATAATGATGCTTGTCGGTACAGTGCACTACCACCTCGTGAAGCGATCCAATTTATTTTCCACTAATGAGTTATGTGGAATTTAATAAGTGTAAATATAATAAATATATGTAATATAAATTAAATATTTATTATGCTTATGAAATAATTATAAATATTATAATAGTATATATCATTTAATTTTTACCTTCTCAATCACAGAGAAAAATCATAATGTCGTTTGGGGGCGTGTGGACTTCCGCCTTCTCGAAGCGTTGTGATTAATTTTTTAAAAACGACATCATAATAGTGATACATATAAATATATAATTAAATAATATTATAATTATGATATAAATAAAATTATATAGTGTTAAAATATTACATGCCTTCTTTCCGTAATTATCATGAAAAAATGGAAATGTTACTCATGTGTACGTATGACCTAACGTCTCATTGATCATAATGTCAGTTAATTCTTCCTAACTATATTTTTTTAATGGGATATAAATGTATAATTGATGTATAATTATGATAAATATGCATCATTATTATTATTATATATATTTAAATAATGAACTATTTGACTGTAGATAACCTACCGAAGTCGTTTTTGACACATAAAATGAATATGGTCAAAACATCTCAAATAAAATTAATTAATTAAATAATTTTATAAAACATGTAAAAAAGTGAAAAAAATAATAGAATTTAAAAATGATCTCAAAAAATTATATAATTAAAATATGTTCATCGTTCATGAATATAAATAAACTAATGATAAGACAGACACAAGTTAAGGGACTTTATCTCAATTTTCATTCATTAAAACATATCACGATGTTATGAAACATTATTTTTTATACGGTGTATGTTCAACCCCTTTTAAATTTTATATCATTAATTTATCAATAATATTTATATTTACTGTTTTTATAATTTTATTAATTCTTGGTTTTTATGACATAAATATTTCAAAATTATTAAGGTATTTTTCTTTTAAATGAATTCAATTTATATGTTTCTTTTCAAAATATTCTTCCCTTCCATGATTAATTTTTTTAAAATTATTTTGTATTTTTTACATGGATATAAAATATTAATATGGTTAATTTACCTCTCTTTAAATTTATTTTCAAATGTTTTCAAAATGAATCGTTTTATGTGTTTTATAGGGAATGTTTTGACAATGAAAATGGGAGCACCCTATTCTAAATGTATATAGAGACAGAAAAATTTATACCCCCATAAAAATTATTTTATTTAAAAATTAATTTTAAATATTTCATGTTTTAATTCAATAAAAACTTTAATTTCCTTTAATTTAGGTATTTTGGTATTGAAAATAAGTTTCAAAAGAGATGGGTAATTCAGTAATGTAAATGGGTATTAAAAAAATGGTACATTTATTTCTTAATGAGATTGGTATATGAGTTTTAAAGGGATTTTAAATAGTGGAAGAATTAAAATGTTTTATTCATTTTATGGTAATTGAGAATCATACATAAGAGATGGGTATTCCCAGATTGTGTCGGGTGAGTCAGTTATAGCTTATATGATGGCATGGCCCAGATCTAACTGGATGAGTCCATTACACCTTATACAATAGGGTGGCCTAGATTGCGTCAAGTGATCCAATTACATAATATATAATTGTTTACTATAATGGTTTTGGGTGATATCATGATATATTAAATGATGGGAGTTCCTAGATATCAATCCAATGCATTGGATAATTTGTGTATTATACATCATCCATAGGGTTTTTTACAAAAAAAAAATTTGAATAGGTTTTATGAATATTATTCTCTAAGTATCTAAATGTTGTTTTCATTTATTTACATTTGGATTGTTTAATTTTTTAATAAAAATTGTATTTTATATTAATGTAAATTTTTTTCTATCATGTTCTCAAAGAACGTCCATGATAAAAGTAGATGTTATATGAGTTTTCATGTTTTCAATAGACTTTTGCTTTCCTTAAATTTTATATCACTAACTTTGATCTTTATGCTCATACAATGTTTTTAAATTATTTTTATAATATTGGATAGGGAAATGAATAGATATTTTAGAAAATAATGATATGTATTTGATGAAAAGAACACATTTTTTAATAGTGATATAAGGTGGAAAAGTAATATGGTGTGGAAGAGTCCACATTGGATTATATGGTTTTGGAATGTATGGTTTATGAACTAATTATTTGATTGGAAGAGTAATAAATGTATAAAATAGGGGTGAATTGTTGTTTAAAAAATTAAACTAAGATGAAATACATCTATATATATATAAATCAGACTGGAAATTTGTTTTATGGTGAATCCATGTGTATCGGATCCAAAGATCAAACGATTTAATATATTTGTTAATCGGTCTCATTTATAGTATGATAAAACAATAATTAGAATGATTGGTAAAAAATCATACCTAAATTGCACATTAAAATATAAACATATAGAAACAAGTGATATAGAATCTTATAAAAAAGTAATAATGAATTTATATGTTTATAAATGATGATTTACTCTTTACCCTTAATAGATAATGAAGTCATAAATAATGAAATAAGATATCTATAGTTTTACAACAAACTGTAATGGTCTATCATTTCACACCAACAAATCCCTCGATATTATGATTGGAATGTATCAATCATCATATCCTCTATAATCCATATATATGATGTTCGATATGTGTCTGTCTTTGTAGTCGTTTAAGCCCTCATTTTTATGGATCTTAATCACTAATATTCTTATCCCACGAGTCCCTCATTCTAAACATTTATCATAATATGGTAATAAAAAATAAAAATGTTCTGAGGAATTTAAATCATTTCATGGATTCTAAGATGTAAAATTATCTAGAGAATCGAAATGTAATTGAATAATATGTTCAGGTAGAGAAAAATTACAAATGTGTTGAGTTTAAATTGAATCATCTCCAATCTACTCAAATACAATGAAATTTAAATGTATTCCATTAATGGTAATACTTTTGGTGGTTCTCATAGTTGGTTGTAATGACCTCAGGTGTACATTACTGGATAGGTAAGTAAAATGTTTCTATATGATATCATTTTGATTATCATTATTACAATATTTTAACAAATTTCATCTAAAAGAAGTAATTGTAATTAATAGTAATTTAATCATTGTATTGTTATATGTATTATAATATTGTTAATTAATCTGATGGACTTATCTATGGTCAGTCTGATGGATCCAAATAATGTTCATTCTTGGGGATATAACATTGGTAAGTCTTATAGACCGAATACCTAGTCCAATTGATGGATATTAAAAATATAATTTTGAAAAACCAGACACCCTATTAATCCAGTATATTGTATTCAAGAGTAAAAATATAATATTGTTTTATATTAGAACCATTCATATATTTAAAGGAAAAGTATTATTTCTATAAAAAACATATTATAGAAATGGGATATATAATGTCACAATAATGTAGTTTTTTAGATTGTCATTTATGTGTTCGTCATTTTCAAAACTACGGAATCGTATGTTATAATGTATAATTTAAAACTCAACAATCTCCCTCTTTTCTGCATTATAAAAAACTGAACACATAAAATGATGACATGTTAACTTAAAAAAATGGCAGCCCATTTTTAGTTTATGAACATAATAGATAATATTTATATATATGTTTTTAATATCATATCTTATATCCCCCTTAGTTTATGACTTCACTTTGTTCAAATAATTTTCTTATATTATGAAATATTAATTTTTATTCTCTCCTTTAATTAATTATATCCCTTATATTGATTTCTCCCATGAATATATTTCTCCCAGGGTATACTTTCTCTACCTTTGTGATTTTCAATAAAATAAATTGGGGATATAATATATTTTCTTAATGTGTTAGCAGATAAATATACGAACCGATTTTGTTTGAATTAACTATTCATCCAAGATATAAAATAAATATCACTCATCAAAAAATAATTAGAAAATATTTTCAAAAAAAATATTTTGATATAATATAACTCAAAATAAAATTAATTTATTAAATTATTAGAAAAAATATAAATTTTAGTAAAAAGTGTTCATTATTTTTAATATAACATTTTGAAAATGACCATTAATTTCACCACATCAACCTGTTTCTTATCAATATTAGAAACTGATGATTAATGCTTGACAACCCTATTATCTGTGATTGATTTCCTCCAAATCATTTTCTTTCAATATTTTTACCTATTCATCATGAATACATATTTTCTCATATTAATTCATCTAAATAATAAATTAATCTTCAAAATATCAGATCCTAATATTTTCTTCCTTGAGCTTCTAAGTCTCTTCTTTGAATAATTCAACTTCTTCACTATGATTATTTGTTATATCTATAAACTATTTGGAAAACATAAATTTAATTGATACATAATTTGATAACTTGTGAAAAGAATGAGTAATTACAAGATAATAATTCTTAAATTCTAAAAACTGATCATCATGATCATTTATATCACTATAATTTTTGTTGAAAACATCACCATCTAATTAAATATTTTATTGTGTACCTTTGAATTAACAATTAATGTTTTCATTTCAGCCTCATTATAACTGATTAACTCATTAAAAAAATTAATTATTTAAAAATTCCATTCATACTATTCTAAATCATCTTACATTTGGCCATAATTTTTTGTAGTTATGGGACTGAATCATTTATGTGATTTATAGTATGACAAATATAATAAATAATCCTTTGAGCTTATGTGGATAATGATTTAGATGACTCTAATATAGCCTTACAATGTGTGTTATCGATTGTATGATATCAAACATCTCATTTACACAATCGTTTTCTTCTTAAAATGCATTTACAATATCAACATCATGTGAATGTTGGGTTTCAACAAATTTTTTTGATGATTTATTTCCTTCCATAGAAACATCATGAATTGGGATTTTACAGACTAATTTGAATTTTAATTATATGAAGAAGATTATTATTATAAACTCTTTTCTCCTTATACTAATTCTATTACAACATCAGAATCTTCTTATTATTTTTATTCTTCAAATTTCCCTCTAATAATATCACAGTTTAGAAGAATAATTTCCCAACCATATTTATTTTTCTCTATTTATTATTCTTAATTTACTTGTAAATAAATCTTAGTTTTGACACATGAACTTACTTTTCAATGTGATATTCTTATAAAACTTATTTTCTTTTTCCCTTATTACCTATGACCATTGGAATAGAATATTCTTCTAAAAACTCTAAACATTCTAGATAAATAGATCAGGAATATTTCATTTGGTAAGAGAAATAGTTCAAGACTATATTACTATTTGAACAATAAATAAAGGAGATACATTAATTAGTGGAAATTATAATTCTTTTTGAAATCATTTATTTAACATTCCCTTCATTATTTCCTAAAAAACATATTATTTCTTTATTCTTTTTGTCATCCTCTTTCAAATAATTAAAAAATAGTATATTTAAATCCAAGGTTTCATCCTTAGCATTGATGAAGCGAGCGTCACCCTATTTTTATTCTCCTTATAAGTCATAACCATAATAAATTCATCATCTAAAATTTATATTTTTTTATTATTTACATTTGGTGGATATGATTCTATCTTCATATTTTTATCACTGTTTCCCATTCTTTAACATTATGTAGTTTTTTCCCTTTGGATCTATTAATTTGTTTCACTTTTAAATAAATTCAAACTTCATTGTTCTCAAAGATTCCTCACCAAATAGGGATAACTTTTCTATAATAACATATCTCTAATATTATAATTGTAATAAATACAGGCAATTCACAAAAATCTTGTTAATAATGTAGGAAAATATTAGAATATTAGATTTGATAAAATCATTATTTTTTATTACATTGGAAGGAAAACACACTTAACCAAATTGGACTTACATATAGTTACCTGAAAATAAAAAATAATGATATCAAGGATTGTTAGAGTGTCCGAGCCTCCCTTTATCAGTATCAAGTATCCGTGCATCCAAAGGGTAACCACTGTGATATCTAGAGTCTGATGAAAAATGTTTCTAAATTTCTCTAAGGAGAAAAACATATAGGAATATTCCATTGATTTACCAAAACTCTAAAATATATAAATAATTTCGTGTTATGTAATATATCATTCACCATATAAGGACACAACAACATGATTAATAACCATTTGATATGTAAATTGAAAAAATTAACCAAATTGGTAAAAACTAGAAATTATGTATAATATTTTGTATTAAATTCATTTTAATGATATGATTCCCTTAATATCTCAAGATACTATTTGTAAAAATATATTTTTTATAAAAATTATCTCCCAACCTTGAAATGTAAATACTTTTTTCAAAAGGGAACCATATTTTTTATACCATATGCTTTGGATCAAAAAATCTCTAAAAACATCTCTTTTATAAAAAGTCTTGGGGTTACTATAGATAGTTTTTTAGGTCAGAATAATTTATTTAATTGGATGAATCGATAAAAAATTAAAATGAAAAATATAGGAGGTTTCAATAGTCTAGATGAATGTACTGAGAATCAATGTGGGACATGGATACCCCAAATCTATTTATATGACTGAGTGAGATGGTTAGGATTCCATAAAATCTAATAGCTCATATTGAAAGACAAAATTTGATCATATGATTGATAGTTAATCCATTAATGAATTAAAAATAATTTTTAACTCTTAATGTTTTTAAAGAAAACTACCCACCAGATTAACAAATCATCTGATTAAGGAAACATTTTCATTTGTAAAAAACAGGTTTATAAATCTAAAATAATATGAAAAACAATATTGGTAAACTACTTAATGTATAATCATAAAAATTATGAATTTAAAATAAAACATTTTGGATTATAAATGTTCTTTTGATATAAGTAACCTATTCTTAGTAGTTTAAAAAAAATAAATTTGATAATATATAAAAAATCATTTATCGTGAATGTTTTTTAAATTATTTTATTACAAAAATTAAATTTTTAGAATATTGTTTTATAAAATTTCATTAAGAAAATATATTTTTTAAAAAAATATTATCCAAAATATTATTTAAGAAAATGTATCCCATAAAATTAATATATGAAAAATATATAAATGTAATAATTTATGTAATAAAAATAATATTAAAAAAATGGGTTTTAGAAAAATAATTGTTTTTGGAAACAATATCATATGTACTCCCCCTTTGAAAATGAGTACCTCAATGTATGGAGATAGGTAAAATATAATTAAATTTTAATTATCATTTTACTCCAAATTATTAAAATTTATCAAATCTAATGGGTCTAGTAAAAATATGAGAAAGTTGTCCTTGTGATCTGATGAATTATAAAGTGATATCTATTTTTTTGTGCGTGGTCAAGAGGGAAATGATGTCTTATATTAATGTGTTTATCTCAGCAGTGATATGATGAATTTTTACCTACTGCAATTAAATTTGTGTTATCCCACAATATTTGACTCATACTAAGACTCTTGACATGGTCATCCTATGTATGTTTCATCCAAAACACCTTAGCACAATGAAATACAACATTCATATATTTTTCTTCAGTAGTGTAATGTGTTGTGGAGTTTTTTTCATTCAAGAGTAAGAAAAAAGACATCGCATATGAAATTAAAATTTCTATAAATACATTCTTATCTAACATACATCCTCCAAATCAAATTTTAACGAAAAATGATTTTCAAAAGAGTAAAATATAATTAAATACCTATTTCCCACAGGATGATAAAAAAATCATTTAATAGATCTGTATTGGGTCTCTTTTTAAATTTATTGATATATATCACATAATAATAATAAATAATTTTTATTTTTTGACTATATGTTAAGTAATTAAAACATCCAATCATACCTCTAATTATTTGTTGAACAAACGGTTTCCCCTCATTATCAACATCTAATGTATTCAATTTTTTATATGAGTGTTATAATTTTAGTATTATTGTATCCATATTTATTAATAATATATTTTATATACTAATTTTTAGATATACAATTTACTTACGGCTTTTCTAAAATTTGAAAACATAAAAAATATGTTTGATAAGCTATATTAATTATTTCAAACTCAAACACAATAAGATATACACAATAATATTTTAAATTTTTTTATTTTACAAAATTATATTGTCATCAAAATAGATTTTTATATTCATGATTTTTTACTAAAATTTTTTATAAAAATATTTGGATTTAGAACTCCCTTAAAAAATTATTTGTTATAAAAATCTAGTTAAACTATTATATCAGGATACAAGGGAATGTTGAAGTCATTAAAGTGATTTAGTATGTTTAATAACATGCTCAGGGTGTTTTTTAATTTCAAAACTAGGGGTATTTATACCAAAAATCCATCCACAACATGACCATTATGAAATAATCACTTCACATCCATTTGAAATATTACCAAATGTTATAACATTACATATTAAAGAAGTACCTGAATAATAGAAATTCTAGATACTATAGAATATTTTACATCATAATCTAATATCCTTTTTTAATTATAACCCATAGTAACAAATCTAGCTTTATTTAAAACTATTATACCATTTTCAATAAATTTTTTATAAATAACTTTTTAATACAAATATATAAGTAACCGTAGGATGTTCATGAAATGTCTAGAATTGAATTGTTTAAAATTATTAATCTTCATTGTGTATTTATTTTTTTCAATAATCATCACATAAGACCTTATTATGTTTCTTTAGTTCACATGGGGATAAAATTCTAAATGTTCAGTTTCATTTCTCAATAAACATCATGTTCTAACTGGTTGATCTACATCACCATTGATATTATCACTAGGATGGTTCAAAAGAAAAAGCTAGTTTATAGGGTTTACTACAATATATTCTAGAAAAAAAATGTTTGAATTATTCTTGAGGTTTAATATACAAAATATATTCTTCTGTTGTTCTCTCATGAGAAGAACATTCTAACCCAGTTTGAAAATCAGATTTTTAAATAACATTTGAATATGTGGGTTGATGGGTTTTTTAAAACAAAAGGATATGTTTATTTAATCATAAAATGTACTATTTACACAAAAATACTTTTTAACAAAAAATATATGTACCTTACTAGTTGTAGAATAAGTTAAAATTAATCCTTCATTAGATTTTGGAGATAATTTATGTAATTTATATTTTTTATTCGGAAGGAATACATTGCATCCAAAAACATTGAATTAAGAATTATTTGATTTCTTTATATTCAATTACATATTAAGAGTTTAATTAATTAAGTACAAAAAAATTATTTATATTATAATATGATGTACTAACTGCTTCAACCCAAAAATGTTTAGAATATTTGTATGCACTCAGCACAGTTTTTGTAATCTATTGAAGAATTAATTTTATTCATTTGACTAAACAATTTTTATGTGGTTTTATAGGTGTGGAAAAGTTTTGTATAATATCGTTTTACTACCAAAAAGTTCCAAAATTGGAATTTACACATTATTCTCCATAATCACAATGAATAGTTATCAATGAGTGGGTTTTTCTCATTTTTATCTCTAGTTATAAATTTTTTAAAACAAATAATGGTTGCATGGGTTTTTCTCTTAAAAATTTACCATAGTATATCTACTGTAATAATTAAATAAAATATATACATAGTATTTTACCACAATACATCTTGTTTTTTTTAAGATAAAATTACACCATTTTCACTAAATCTAAATCATTAGAAGAGAATATATAACTAATATATTTAAAACATGACTTTTGATGCATACCGAATTGACACAGATAATATACATTAGAAATATAAAACATAAGGATGGGTAAGACATTAACTACTAATTTTTTTATAACTTATATAATCTTATGATATTTTTTTATTCTAATATTCAATGCCATAAACAATATCAATATTCCCTTGAACTAAGGAAAGTAGATCTTCGATTCTATGATCTTCTATATTTAATTTACCGAAATTCTCATGTAGATTAGAAGAAATAATAATCTCATTTTAAACTATTAATGGTAAATTATTTATTCATCATGGTATTAGTATAACCATCATTAAATAATTAACTTATGTGAATAAGTTTGTTCTTATGTCCTATAAAAAACATTTCAAAATAAATATTTGGAAAAAATAAAAAATGTTACATATTCCAATAATTTTCCATGGAGCATTATCACCAAAAGTAACCTTACCAAAATTCATCATTATAATATTAATAAAAAAATATTTTTTTTCATATATCTAGAACAACCACTATCCATGTGCCAAATTGTTTTGTACATTTTATATTTTCCTGAAAACAAAAATATAACACTTCGGAAGGAAAACCTTCTTGGGTCAGGTATTATCAGAAAGTAAATTTCTAGGTATCCACATTTTCTAACATTATTACATTTTAAACATTTCATTTATTTTGAAAAATAATTTTTATGTAAAACTAGATACAGAACATCATTTAAATAACAATTTTTCATCCTTTTTCCTCCATTTGGAAACTCAGTGAAAAATAGGAAACTTTTGAAACAATGTAATAATTACTAAAACATAGATTTTTAGTAAATCCCATTTCTAAAATCTCTCTATGAGGTCTAATTTCATAATATTTTTTTTCAATGTTTTCATTTCTAGAGATAATCAATGGAAAATAATTTATTATATAATTTAAATAATATAGTTTAAAAAATTTATTGTCCTCACAGTTAATTTTATTCAAAATAAGATTTACGATTTATCTTTTTAATATAGTTTTATCAAAAATAATAATCTCAATATCATTTTAAAGTCTTTTTTTTTTCAAAATTAAATTCCTTATGATCTTTAAAAAGATATGATATTTCAATATTTAAAGTTTATATTCTTGAATTTCTCTTATATGTTTTCTTGGGAATTGTCTTTTTTTATAAATATCACAATTTGTTTCAAGTAATTTATAAAATCTAGATAATTCATCGAAAATATATAATATTTTATCATATTTATTTGAGGAATATTCTACATATGATTATGTATAATTATTATCATCATTTTTAATAGGGAAATTTTCATTCCAAGTAATATTATGAAGAGATTTAGAAGTAGTAACCATATTCATAAGACCATTATTGATTTTCATATTGATACATAGAAATCAATATTCTTCTTTCTTGAAAATTTATTCTTTGATGAATATTCAAAAGAACAATCTCATCCACTATCACTCCATGTTTATAAATCATTCAAAATCTTCTAGATCATGTACCGATACTACTTTTTTTAATTTATCTCATAGATTATGCTTTTCATATAATTCATTTTGAACTAAAGACAATATGGTATTATATGTAATTTATTATTACATTAATAACATATAATATATAGGGAATCATTCATAACACCTTTATCTATGTTAAATTTATTATATCTATACTGAATGAATTTCCTTTCAAAAATCATATTCATCCTTCATGAAAGATTAGCCAATTCATTTTCAGAATTTATTTACGAAATAATATCAGTATAAATTATATATTTATTATTTATAGAATAATTAATAACATTATCAGTAGATTGATCATTTCTAGTAACATTTTATATAGTTTCAAAAAACATTCCTCCATTTTTCCTTCCCTTTTTTCCTTATATCTCTTTTCAGTATATGTGAATACTGCATAAGGGTTATGATATGGTCATATGTAGTATGATTTTTAATCCTTAGTGTTTCATATAAAGAATTATTTTTAAATTCCCACACATTTTAAAGGATATCAATTATTTTAAAAAATAAAATATTATCTTAATTGTCATTTTTTTGAAGAGACTGTACACTATTTATGATAGCTATAAACCTTTTTTTCATCACTACAGTAGACTCTAAATGTAGAAAACAAAAATCGTTATAATTGGTTTGATGAATTTTTATTTTGTTTCAAAATCATTAGAAGTTCAAAAAGTTATTACTTATAAATTAATCAAAATTCTACTTTTAACATCACATGATGAAATATGACAATATATATTTCGAGTAACATTAAATCAAAGGGTGTTCCTTACTCAATAATTAAATTCATATAACTACTTTTCTTTATTTTTAAAGGTATCAATATTATTATCCTGATTATTAAAATTACTAGTAAGAATCAAAAAATTATCCACACCAGTATTTATAAAAAATATTATTCATTTGGCCTCCCCATTATACATACTCAATAACCTCAAAAATAGGTGCTCTACTCAGATTTATATTTTCAAGGGTACAAAAATTTAACCATTCCATCATATAAAAATTGGGAGATCAATTCTAAAAAACATGTTTGTGTAATATAGTTTATAAAACTACTATTTTATAAAAAAACCCAATAAATTGCATTAGATAAAAACTAAAAAATCAATATTTATAGTAGTATAACCTCTTCTAATAATAATTTTTTATTGAAATATTATATGTTTTCAAGAATTGGGGATGAATTTTAGTTTAAAAAATTAAACTATGACAAAATTAAAAAACATTTTTAATTATAAAAAATAAACTAATAAGTTTTTCTATGATTATTGTATGTGTATCAGATCCTAAAATAGTATGATCTAATAGATTTGTTAATTAGGCTCATCGATAGTATGTTATCATGAGGATTAATATGATTGTTAAAAACATATTTCTTATATAAACAAAATTGTGGAATATAAACATGTATAAACTAAAAAGAATATTATAATAAATTTGCAATGTCTTAAAAGAATTATAAATGAATTTTTAATATTTATAATAAATATATAATGAAGTCATAAATAATGAATTAAGATATTAATAGTTTTATAGTTAAATAGAAATTTATGCCTTTCTACACTTAGAAATCCATTGAAAATATTATTAGAATGTATCTGACATATAATCCCCTTAAAGACCTCAAATGATGATTGGTATGTATCATCTTCCCAATCCACAGAAACCACCTATATTATAGATCATATATTTTTTTCTTTTCCCTAGAATCCCTCGACATAGTCATCGATCTAAATATGAATATATAAAATCAATTTGTTAAAAGAAATTAACAATCCCCAATCATATTCCACAGAACTAAAACAGTCTATAAAATTTCAAATTGTGAGAAGATGATTTGCAACCATAGAAAATCAAGACTTGTTCTATAACAAATGAATTAACTCTCATCTCCTACTAATAATTCAAATTTTTAGTCTTTCCTCAAATGGACATATTTTACATGATTCATACAGTTGGTTGCAATGTCATTGGATACTATTAACCCAACAACATAGAAATTATGTACATCTGATTTCATTTTTACAACAATCATAGTTATTTTATAATAGATTTTGACCAATAGAAACAATTAAAATTATTCATGTTTTATCATGTTGATAAGAATATAGATTATAAAATTGTATATAAATATGATGGACTTAAATATGGTATTTTTGATTGATCATAACAATATCTAGTCTAATGGAAATGATTTTTGAGAGTCTGAAATGCAGAATGCTTAGTCAAACTAATTATAAGTCCTCAGCGTTAAACATTATTTGATCATGAGATATTTCAAGAATACACATTGAGGATGTTTTCAGGTTTAGAGTTTTAGAGAATTAGATCATAAATCATGAATTAAACACCACATTAAAACAAAGTGGTTACATAAAAGATAGTACTCATTTTTTCCATCATAAGAAACATATTTAAATAAAAACATAGATTCTTTCTTGACACTTCTTTGACACTATCATCACATCATGTAGCTTTCCATTGACCTATGAAAAACATTTCAAAAACATGGGATGATCCTAAAAAGCTCAGCATGGGATATAAAAGTACGAAATTACAACATTAGTCCATGTATGAAATAATAATTTACTTGTAAAACATAAGAATTTTAACATACCTCATCAAACCATGAATAAATCATAGAAATCATAATACATAAAGGTAACTTGAGGAATTCATATCATTCTTACATAGGGAGTAACCATAATTGTTACATGTGGAATACCCATCACAGTATATTCCCTAAATCTCTTTGGAGAAACCTTAACATTTAACCCTTTTGTGTTACCCAATGAATTGGAGATCTATATCATGCTCACCCTCCCTTATTTTATCATGGAACCACCTATCGTCAAAACAATGCCCAAGAACCATAACATAATCGTATCACATAAAAAATGCATAAAAGAAACATAAAATTTACACATTTCAGTCAAAAGTTATCAATAACACATTGATATAATAAAAACATTATCAATACAATTTTCAATACCAAAATAAATGAAAAGTAAAACGTGGTATTTAATTTTCATTAAAAAAGAAGTTATGGCTTGTAGAGGAAGTCAAGACTCAAATAATGGTCAAGTCGGTGGAGAACTCGTTGTCACCACATACGTATGACAAAAAAACATTCCCTTATGTAATTAAGTAAATACTTTGTATAAAAAATATTCCATTTGAATAAACATAAAAGTCAAATGGGTTTATACACTGTATAAAAGAATGTTGTGTATAAAACAAAATACGCCTCAATGAAAGGGGATTGAGATGAAGTCCCTTTCCTCAGGTCCAAAATGACTCGATCATTCTTTAAACTCATGAATAATAAACTTGAGTTAATTTATACTTTCTTAAGAACCTTTTTAATGTTCATTATTCCTTTTTACATCACTTATTACCATGTTATGAACACTATGTAATTATTTATGTTAATAATGGTTGTTTTGTCGATCATTGGTACTTGAGTTAAAAATAAAATCTTTATAATTTCAGGTTTTTTATGTATCCATTATATCAATAGTCATATTCACGATTTAGATATCATATATATCATATATATCAAGTATATACATTCATTTATAATATTACATAACATTTAGAGGTATGAAATGAAATGCACCGTTCATGGAGACGGTAAGCTGTATGTATGCATGAACACTACTTTCATTTCTATTTCATATTTTATGGAATGGAATCATAATGATATGAAGGTATATTATAATTCTAGTATAATATAATATATATTATCATTAACTCCATCCTTTATACATCCCACATATGGCATTAATGAATCAAATCACTTTAAGGGGGCGGTAGTCCGCACTTCCTAAAATGAAGATATCACATTTACCCATAATGGAAACCATAATGGTATGCCGTAAATGAAAAATACAGAAGCTTAAAGAAAACATAAACATATTATATATCATATATAAATATAGTGACATCTTAATGTCCACCTTTGAAGTTGTTAGAAGAATATTGAGCAATCATCGTTTCCTGAGGCAGAAATTCACCATCCACGGATACAGTATGCTCCTTAACCATTAGATGTAGGTGTGTGTAAGTGTATATCGAATCCTTCTTATAACAACATCCTAGTATATTTAAGATATGGGTTTTGTTACAAAAGAAATGAATAAAAAGAGTTTATGGGGTTGGAGAAGCAAAATAAAACAAAAGAACATTAGAGAAGACTTTTCCATTAAATCGAGTAACTCTTCTTGGTTTGAACCAAAAGGGTTTCATGAAGAGCTTCCTTCCTAAGGTAAGGCTTCTAGAATGACTAGTGGTATGTGTAGGGATAAAATAAGAAGATTTTGGCCGAGCCAATGGCTTGAGAAGTGTGGATAAGGAGGTAGAGGTGGGGGCCTTTTATAAGAGGAGAGGAGGGGCACTCTTGGAATGTTATAAAAAGTTACATTATATTAAAATGAGTTTCGGATTTTAAAGGTCCCAAATTGATATATTTCGAGGATAAGATGATAAGGGTTTGAAATATACTCATCCAATATGTCTTTGAAAATTGTAAGTCCTAGATTTTACATTATATTTTAATTTTATTTAAATCGTTCATTAAGGAGATAATCGCTGCATCATCATGATGTCAGAAATAATTTAATTTATTTAATGTATAAAATTTATAAAACAAATACTATTATGTAGAAAAGCTTTTTAGATTTCCAATTACAATTCACAGTCCAAGAGATAATTTATGTAGACAAAATTAATTTTTTTTTACTCAGGTGATACATTCTTTAGTGATATTCCCCTTTCATTAAAAATAAAAAGAGAAAGTGCCACATTCACCCAAAAGTGATTCCATGGGGTCCCTAAGATTGGCACAAGTCATCCAATGGTTGGCAAGAACACAATAAGTAGAATTATGACACATGTAGGGGTTATTTATTATTATTATGATATTATTTTATTGTCCTTAATTACCCGATTACTAATTAATCAAGATAATTAAACACAATTACCGTCATTACTATTCATAATATCCAAAAAACAAAAGAGTCTTAATTACATATTTTGGACATTTTGATTATAAATATGGAATCTATTTTACCATATTCCAGACATATAAATTGCAATAATGAATTTAAAAATATTTCATGTTGTCAAAACAAATAGCGGGGTTTTTTTTAAATAATATCTATGAAAAGTTTGGCACTTGTTTATGACAAATTCCAAAGTGAAATTAATTATAATGAAAACCATTGGATTAAATGGTAAAAATATATTCTAATTACACATTAAACCCAATTAAAAAGTTAATATAACTATATAATTAAAATAGATTAAAAATCAGTTTTGATGTAAAATGCAGTATTTTTGATTATTCATTAAAAAAATGAACATTGACAGAAAAATACCAAAAAATTATTGAAAGTAAATTTCTATGTACCAATCATAAATAATAAGTATATTTTGAAAAATAGAGCTTATAAAATTGTCAGATGTTTGATTTAAATATGGTTTTCAATTAAAAGGCAGTAAAACAATCTTTTAAAAATATTAGTGTATTTCATGCTTAAGATTGGATTTATTCTCATTTTAGGCCTATAAAACACTACCTAAATTATAAATAGACATATATAATAATATATATTATTCATTACTTACTTTGGATGTTACATACTTCCCCCTATAGAAAATTTCGTCCCCGCACATTATTTACTTATCGACTAAGGGGGGTTATTTATCCCTCTTTGCATTTTCAGATTCCCATGTTGCCTCTTCAATCATGTGATTTTTCCAAA
Organism: Viscum album; assembly: GCA_963277665.1. Taxonomy (NCBI): domain Eukaryota; kingdom Viridiplantae; phylum Streptophyta; class Magnoliopsida; order Santalales; family Viscaceae; genus Viscum; species Viscum album. The sequence goes on from OY728152.1 coordinate 2,096,900,303, forward strand.
AAACCATTACATGATGAATCACCTTATTCCATAACACTTTCTCCCTATGGTCAAGAATCTGGATAGGTTGTTCATCATAATATTGTTTCTCTTCCAACTGTACTACATATGGACTCAAAACATGAGATGGATCTGGCATGTACTTCCTTAACATTGAAACATGAAAAACATTCTTTACCTAAGATAAACTCATAGGTAAAGAAAATCTGTATGAAACTAATACAACTCTCTCTAGAATTTTATATGGTCCAATGAACATTGGACTCAGGGTTCCTTTATTACCAAATCACATCACACTTTTCCATGGAGATACTTTGAGAAAAAACATGATCACCTACCACAAAAGAGTGATCCATCCTCTTGTTGTCTGCATAACTCTTCTACCTGCTCTGTGCTATTCTCATGTGTCTCTGTATCTACTAAACTTTTTCTACCAAATATTCCACCAATTCAGGTCCCATAAACTTCATTTCACCAAATTCATCCAAGAAAGCTGGAGTTTGACACCACTTCCGATATAATGCCTCAAATGGTGCCATCTGTATAATAGAATTAAAACTGTTATTATAAGAAAAATCAACCAAAGAAAGATGTTGGTCCCAACATCCCTGATAATCCATCGAACAAGAACGTAGCATATCCTCCGATGTCTGAATCATTCATTCTGATTTCCCATCTGATTGAGGATGAAAAGCTGTACTAAAATTTAATTCAGTACCCAATGACTTCTGAAGGCATTTCCAAAAGTTAGAAGTGAACCTGGGATCACGGTCAGATACAATGGAGAGAGGAAATCCATGTATCCTGACTACCTATTTAAGATACAAACAGGAAAGTTGATCTAGGGAAAAAGTATCTTCTATAGCAAGGAAATGAGCATATTTATTTAAGCGATCAATAATAACCTAGATTGCATTATTACCTCGAGGTGTCTTCGGCAATCTGACAACGAAGTCCATGGGCATATTCTCCCATTTCTACTCGGGCACTGGTAAAGGCTGAAACATCCATTTCGGTAACAGCCACTCTGCTTTAACCTATTGAAATGTCAAACACATCATAGTAAAATCATTAATATCTCTTTTCATTCGGTCCCACCAATAATTCTCCCGATGATCTCCATACATCGTAGTACTGCCTAGATGAACTGAAAACGAATAACTTTGAGCTATACATAACAACTCCTTCTTCAACTGTGAATCACAGGTCACACACAATCTCTTACCAAATATCAAAACACAATCATTATCAATGTTAAATTCACGAAACTTATACTTCTGAACCATCTCTACCTTTTTCTACAACTCGCGGTCTTGATTTTGTTCTTGCTTAATTCTATCTGATATAGAATATTTCACTGATACTTGTAATAAAATAGAAGGACATCTTGCACCAAAAAATTCTATGCCAAATTTCATCAAATCCTTAACCATAGGATCACGTTCCAAAGGAAACATTGTTATTGAAGCATTAATTTTCAACTCAAAGCATCAACCACTTTTTTTTTCTTTTCCCGGATGGTAATGAATTGTACAATCATAATACTTGATTAATTATAGAAATCTCATTCTTCTCATGTTCAATTCATTCTGAGTGAATATATACTTTAAACATTTGTGATCAGTATATATTATACACTTCACACCATACAAATTATGCCTCCAATTTTTTAAAGTGAAAACAACATCAGCTATTTCCAAATCATGTGTAGGGTAATTTACCTCATGAGTTTTCATCTGATGTGAAGCATAAACAATTACCTGATCATTCTGCATTAGGAAGCAACCAAATCCTTTCAATGAAGCATCACTGTAGATAACAAACTCCCAATTCATTGAACGTAGTGCCAAAACTGGAGGATTCAATAGTCTTTTTTTTCAGTTCTTGAAAACAATCATCAAATTATTTTGTTTAGATAAACATAACACCCTTCCGAGATAGCTTAGTAAATGGAGTAGATAACTAGGAAAAACATCTAAAAAACCTTCTTTAATAGCCTACCAAACCAAGGAAGCTACGAATCTATGTTAAATTTGTGATTCTTGGCCATTCATCAACAACTTTTTATTTTTGCAGGATCAACAGTTATTCCTTCTTTAGAATCAATATGACCAAGTAAAAAAATTTGTTGCAACCAAAACTCACACTTTTTGAATTTCCCATTCAATTTCATTTCTTTTAAGGTTTTCAAAATAACCCTTAAATTACTTTCATGCTCCTATTTACTTTTAGAACGCCCCAAAATATCATCAATGAAAACAACCACAAACATATCCAAGAAGTCATGGAAAATTCTATTCAAAAGGTCTATGAATACAACAGGTTCATTGGTTAGCCCAAAATGCATAACTAAAAATTCATAATGGCCATATCATGTATGAAACTCGGTCTTTGGAATATCTGCTTCCTTTAACTTCAACTGATGGTACCCCGATCTCAGTTCAATCTTTGAAAAATACTGAGCTCCCTAGAGCTGATCAAACAAATCATCGATATGAGGCAAAGGATATTTTTTATTAACAGTGATGTTATTCAAGGATCTATAATAAATGTAGAGTCTCATTAAACCATCTTTATTTTTAACAAATAAAACGGGATCTCCCCATGGTGATGTTCTATGTCGAATGAAACCATTCTCTAATAAATCTTGCAATTTCTCATTCCACTCTAAAAGTTCAATTTGATCCATATGATAAGGGGGTTTTGAAATTGTCTTAGCATCGGGAACTGTGTCAATAGTAAATTCAACTTCCCAATCTAGTATTATTCCAGGAAACTCATCGGGAAAAACTTCTGAATACTCATTTACCACTGGCACATCATTAATCTGAATAGTTCATTTGTTTTCAACAATATGTGCAAGGTAACATTCATTTCCTTCTTCTAAATGTTTCACAGCCTCTTGATATGATATCAATAGTAAGGGTTCATTCTTGTAAAAAAACTGAAAGTCTTTATGAAAAGAAACTTATTTATCTCTACAATCAATCTCTATATAGTAAATAGAGAGCCAATCCATACCCATGATAACACAAAACTCTACTAGTGGTAAAACAATTCGGTTTTCCAGTAGTTTGTTTCCACGGATAAGGATAGGAAGATTCTTATAAATTATTTTTGCCTCAAAATTTCACCCAGTTGTTTTTACCACATGTTTAGGAGTCATTTCTTGATATGGTATATAACAACCCACACTTTACATACATTGTTAATACTTCAAAATTGAAGCACACTTATTACAACATATGACAAAACCACAAAGGACCGTATAGGTATAGTGTCTTTAGAAACTGGGAAACATAAACAACTGGTTCATAAATCTTCTACAGTGTCTCCCATTTATTACATCATATTTAGGGTCCCTTTTAGCATATTCTACTTAATATCCATCTTCCTGACCTGGGGAAAAGAAAACATAAAAGGGTGAGCTCAAATGCTCAGCAAGGGCAAATAAAGGAAATAAAAATCATATCATATCTTTATCAAAACCTGCAAAAGAGATCATAATATCTTAACATGGAATAAATCATAGAAGTGAAAATGAGATCCCCATAATCATAACATAAAACTTGAAACTTTGTGTCATGCACACATAATCATGGAAATCATTTCTTGTTAGTCATGACTCATTGCCAAGACTATCTTAGTGGACAAAGTCCCTTTCTGAACCGAGTTCACTCCTCGTTTCAGTCCTGTATCACTGAACCGGAATAACCTTCCGTTCCAGCCATGTCTATCTCATGAGATATAAAATCATTACCCAATGCATTGTAGGGAGATATAGGTCCCACCCATCTTATAATGAATCCTTTCTTATGTGTGCCACATAATCATAAAACATACATCATCACATAACACCTGTAACAAAAATGGGATTCTTGAAACATCATGACATCATAAATAAATTCATATAAGATAAAGGAATTCATAAAAATAATTCCATCACAACATGATCAAATCAATGTAATAATAGGGATAAAAACAGAACCCTTTATTATCTTAGATGGAAAATAATTTTGATAAAACACTTGAACTCCATTCTTGAGGAAAATATCCTTTCTTCGTCAAAAACATTTTTCCTTTCATAACATGTCATTCAACTTTAAAATAAAAGAAGTTGATTAAAAATAAACTTGAATACTTGTAAAGGAAGCTTCTTGGAAATAATTTTTTTAAAAATCCATTCATGCCGTATAAGTTAAAAAAAACATTCTTCTCGTACTTTTGTCGGAAAAGTCAAAAAGTACCTCGTACGGAAAAAACGACAAAAGATTCCTTTCATATTCTTTACTAAAAACTCACCTAAGGGTAAAATTGGATTTAAACTATTTCAAGTGGATGAAAACAATATTACATATTGAGGGAACATGGATGTGGATGATAAAATACACCCCAGTAAATACTTACGAATAAACAATCTCGGATAAAAATGAGATTGTGATATTTCCCTTACCTTAGGTCCAATTTGCTTTGTTCGTGTCCGAAGATCCTGTATAATGGTTTAAATAATGTTATTGACTTATTCCAGAATCATACATATTGATATGAGATCATATATGGTCATATTATTAACTTCTTGTTAGTAATATTTCATTGTTACTTGTTACTCGGGTCTTTATAACTTTTTGTTCTTGTGCGTGTTTTGTTGAATAAATTCTTATTCTTATCTTTAGGTTATAGATAATTCATTTCCAGAATGGTATTAGTGTAGTATATACCATATTCATTCATTCAATTCATTTATATAATCATTATGAAATGAAGATCATGTAGAACGAATCGCATCACATCGTGGAGACGGTAGTCCATACGTACGCACGAGTGATGATATCGTTCCTATGATCGTGGAATTGTATTGGAGTATATATATATATTATTTCTGTATCAATATTACTTAATAATAATCATATATAGTTACTCATTACACCATTATATCCATCCTTGTAAGGTGATGGTGGAAAATAGATTACACCACGGCGTGGAGACGGTATTCCGTTCGTACGCACGCGCGGTGATTTCATTTTTCCGTAGGATGGATAGAAGGTGAATTAGGTTTGTTTCATATTTATAATAACATATCAGTATGTAAGTAATACTGATGTTATTACTTTATCATGAAACAACTAAAGAAGAAGAAGTTGAAGAAGAAAGAAATTGAAAAGATCGGTAATGGATATTACCTCTTCTTTGGAACGCCTCTTTGAATCCTCCACTTAAGGAACTAAGATTGGTCTTTGGAGAAGACCAGGACCTCTAGGATTATTCTAGGGAAGTGGAGAGGAGAAAACGGCAGGGGTTGGCCGAGCTTGAGTGCTCAAATTGGTGTGAGGAGGAGGGGGAGGAGGTACCCTTTTATAAGGGAGGAGAGGGGCACCTTATAAATATCTCAAAATATTATTTTATATTAAAGTCAAAATCGGTTTATAATGGTTCCAAAGTGTCTTATTTAGAAGCTAAAGTGGGGATGGGTCGAAATACTATCAACCAATAGGATTTAGACAAGTTTAGGGTATTATTTTAACCTTATCAATTAGATTTAACTCTAAGTTAATTAATTTAACTTTTACCGTGTCTTTTTGTTTTCTTTCACTATATGGTTAATACACTTACTATAACATGCCAAACGAACCCCAAATTGTTTATTATTAATATATATATCCTTATCTAAGTCATTTGGACGAACCTTAGATTTTTAGGAATAAAATAACAATTAATAATATAATATTTGATTTAAAAACTATTTTGTGTCAATTTTGACACTATTTGATATATGATTTTTCTGAAAGTCATAACAGAATTATATGTTCGAACCAAGTTGATTAAATCAACAATAATATATCATAGTAACCTAGAAAATTAGTGTAATTCATAAAAAGTCTCAAATTACATTTATTTTGGTATTTATATTATCAATTTTGTCAATATTTCATTAATAAGATAATTACTGCATCATCTTTGTGTCATAAATAAATTAAATTATTTGATGTCTAAAAATTACAAATAAAATACCATCATGTAGGAAATCTTTTTAGCTTTCTAATGAATATTTACAATCGAATTTATCTTATGTATAACCCCATATTAAAAATGATTTACTTATTAAACATTGATTTTAACTATTTTAACCCTTCTTTAAATAAATTAATAATAAATGTCCTATTCTAATCCAAGTGGGCCTAAATGGTCATATTTTATTCCTAAGTTTGTTTTTGGTCGAATTACACTTGTCCAATAGAATTAGGACATGTGTTAAGGTAATATTGATATCATATTTACCCTTAGTTACCCTATTTACTATTAACCGCGGTAAAAATAGTAAAAAGTTACTATTCACCAAAAAATTATTTTCATCTCATTGAACCACATTTTAGTCCTTGATATTAACCGTGTCTCTCGGATTTTTGAAATTCCATTCACAGAAGAGGTAAAATTATGTTTTATGCAAAATTCAGTTTTTAACCTACCACTTAGTGGTTTCACTATTCATCAAAAAAATTGAAAGTTTTCAGAAAAATACCAAAATTTCACCCTTGGCTAATTTCGATATTATGAGTCCAAAAATGAAGTCCATTTTGAAAAATAAAATTTATAAAATTTCAAAAAGTGGTTATTACTATTCATAACGGCTAGTTTTAATAGCATATTGTTGTTTAGTGAAACTCGGTATTGCGTACGACGCAAGCTATCGAGGAAGGTCGCGATTGCGTGTAAAGCAAGCCAAGCAAGTGTTGTGTAGAAAAAGATTCCTTTGATGATTTATATAACATAAAAGTCTCGGGTGTTACATGGTATTCCCATTTTACAAGAAATGTTTTCAGAGATGAAAGAATGTGTAGACCCCAAATCAAAGCACACACTGGCATAATCTGAAAAAAAAAACAAAGTACCTGATACCACTTTATTTGATGGACCAACATTTGATGAAGTAGTAGCAAAGGATTTCACCACCCCTTTCTTCTTGTAGTCTAACTACTTCCCATCACTCGAGCTCTTTGTCGGACACTCGTTTTCATAGTGAGTCATCTCATTGCACTTAAAACATTTCACTAACTGTAAATCAAATTTGGTCTTACCATCACTCTGATCTTTTTCAGTGCAATCACGTGCATTATATCCCATATTACCACATCGGTAGCACATTCTAGAATTTAGAAGACATTCCCCAGCATACATTTTAACACATTTATCACAAACTGGAAACTTAGTTTTAATACCATCACAACTTTTTGAATAATTATTCCCTATCTTCTGCCACCTCGGCCTCTTATTCGGTTGGTTGTTATAAGAAACTTGATCATGAGAAAACTCCATTTCCACCTTCTCTTCACATCGAACAAGATTTTCATATCTTTTGAACTCACGAGAAGCTAATTCCCTTCGATATTTTGGCTTTAATTCTAAGTAAAAATGATTGATTTTACTATCAAGGGCTCGGATAAAATTTCGAGCATACCTTTCCAATCGAGTGAACCTTTCTTCATAAGATCCACTGAGTCGTCCTCTTGCTTCAATTCCAAGAATTTTTTTCCAACCTATGTTGAACAACCTTAAGAAAATACTTCTCAAGAAACATAACTTTGAATTCTTCCCCGTCGGGAGGATCAGTCTCATCAGCGTCCCTGATATTTTTAACTATTGACCACCACTGATCTGATTCACACTCCAAACAGTAAATAGCAAGACTAACCTTCTGATTGTCTAAACACCCCATGACCTCAAAAATCATCTCCAGTGCCTTAATCCACCCTTCACCAAACACAGGGTCAGATGATCCTCTGAATGATTGGGGATATTGCCTCATGAAAGTTTCCACCACTGACATGTTCCTCTGCGGTTGATCTGGATGATATCGTGCATGGATACCACCACCATTTATTGCTGGAGTCAACTGTGCCATTACTGCAACAAACTATTCAGTTGCAATTCCATCCATCTCAGGATGCTAATTCAAAAGGTCATTTGCATCTAAATGCCTTCCTAGCACTGCTTCCCGGATTCCTCTACTTAATCCCATTGTAAACAAACATGTCTTAGATGAAGCAACATGGTAATCTTAAAATTCAATATCATTTCATTTTGACCATAAAAAAAATATTTTTGGATAATCATTTAATATAATTCTAACTCTTAAAGTTATCAAACCGACCTTTGATACCAACTATAAGGCACCAGCCTTAGACATTACATAATCTTGAGTTATTTCAAGAATACACGTTGAATATCTTTTCAGGTTTAGAGTTTTAGATAATTATATCATAAATCAGGCATTACAGTCCACATTTAAACAATGTGGTTACATAAAAGATAGTACTCATTTTTCCCATCATTGGAAACATATTAAAAATAAAACATAGATTCTTTCTTGAAACATCCTTGACATTATCATCACATCATGTACCTTTCTGTTGACCTGTGAAAAACATTTCAAAAACATGGGATGAGCATATAATGCTCAGCAAGGGATATTAAAGTACAAAATGAAAACATTATTCCATCTATAAAATCATACTTTACTCTTAAAACATACGAATTTTTACATTCCTCATCAAATCATGAATAAATCATAGAAATAATAAGACATAATGGTAAGTTAGCGCATTTATAACATTCTTACGTAGGGAGTAACCCTAATGGTTACATTTGGAATAACCATCACAGTATATTCCCTAAATTTATTCAGAGAAACCTTAACGTTTAACCCCTTTGCATTACCTAATGCATTGGAGATCTATATCGGGCTCACCCGCCCTTAGTTTATCACGGAACCACCTGTCTTCATAAACAATTCCCAAGAACCATAACATAATCATATCACATAAAACATGCATAAATAAAACATATCATTTCAACATTTCAATCACATGATATCAATAACACATTGATATAATAAAAATTATATCAAAACCATTTTCAATACCAAAATAAATTAAAAGTAAAACATGGTATTTATTTTTTATTGAAAAAGAAGTTATGGCTTATTGAGGAAGCCGAAACTAATACAATGGTCATGGCGGTGAAGAAGTCGTTGTCGCCGCATACGTACAACAAAAAAAAATTCCCTTTTGTCGTTTAGTAAATGCTTCATATAAAAAATATTCCTTTTAAAAAAATGTAACAGTCAAAGGGGTTTATACACCATATCAAAGAACGTTGTGTATCAAACAAAATATCCCTCAATGAAAGGAGATTGAGATGAAGTCTCTTACCTCGGTTCCGACTTGAATTGATCGTTCTTTATCCTCCTGAATAATAAACTTGAGTGAATTTCTACTTGCTTAAGAATCTTTATTAAGTTCATTATTCCTTTTTATATCACTTATTGCCATGTTATGAACACTATGTAATTTCTTAATTTAATAATGGTCATTTTGTTGATCCTTGGTACTTGAGTCAAAAATAAACTCTTTATAATTACAATTTCATCATATATCCATTATATCTTGAGTTATATTCATGATTTAGATATCATATATATCATATATATCTAGTATATACATTAATTTATAATATTACATAAAATTTTGAGGTATGAAATGAAATCCACCGTTCATGGAGACGGTAAGCCATACGTACGCATGAACGCTACTTCCATTTCTATTTCGTATTTTATAGAATGGAATCATAATGATATAAAGGTATATTATAATTACAGTATAATATCATATATAATAACATTAACTCCATCTTTTATACGTCGCACATATGGCATTAACGAATCAAATCACTTTGAGGGGGCAGTAGTCCGCACTTCCTAAAATGAAGATAAACATTTACCCATAATGGAAACCATAAAGGTATGCCATAAATAAAAAATACAGAAGCTTAAGGAAAAAAATAAACATATAATATATCATATATAAATATATTGGCATCTAAATGGCCACCTTTAAATTTGTTAGAAGAATATTGTGTAATAATAGTTTCGTGAGGCAGAAATTCCCCATCCATGGAAACAGTATGCTCTTTAACCATTAAATGTAGGTGTGTGTAAGAGTAGCTCGAATTCTTCTTATAACAACATCCTAGTATATTGACTATTCTCGTGTAGTTACAAAATAAATGAATAAAAAGAGTTTATGTGGTTGGATAAGCAAATTAAAAGAAAAGAACATTAGAGATAACATTACCTTTAAATCGGGTAACTCCTATTGGTTTGAACCAAAAGGGTTTCATGAAGAGATTTTTGCCTAAGGTAATGCTTCTAGGATGAAGAGATGGATGTGGAGAGATAAAATGAGTAGTGTTTGGACTATACAGTGGCTTCAGATGTGTGGGTAAGGAGGTAGATGTGGGGGCCTTTTATAAGAGGAGAGGAGGGGCACTCTTGTAAAGTTATAAAATGATACTTTATATTAAAATGAGTTTCAGATTTTAAAGGTCCCACATTGATATATTTTGAGGATAAGGTGATAAGGGTTCGAAATATACTCAAAAATAGGTCTTTGAAAAGTGTAAGTCTTGGATTTTACATTATATTTTCATTTTATTTAAATCATTCATTAATGAGGTAATCATTACATCATCATGATGTCATGAATAATTTTATTTATTTACTGTCTAAAAATTATAAAACAAATACTATGATGTTTGAAATCTTTTTATATTTCCAATTACTATTTATAGTCCAAGAGATCATTTATGTATAAAATATTAAAAATGTTTTACTCAGGTTATACATTCTTTAGTGATATTCTCCTTTCTTTAAAAATAAAAAGATAAAGAATCACTTTCACCCAAAAGTGATTCCATGGGGTCCCTAAGTTTGGCCCAAGGCATCCCATGGTCTGCCATGACACAACCAGTAGCATTAGGACACATTATAGGGTCATTTTGTTATTATTATGATATTATTTTATTGTCCTTAACTACCTGATTACTAATTAATCAAGACAATTAAAGATAATTACCATCGTTACTATTCATGATGTCCAAAAACAAAAGTGTCTGAATTAAATAATTTGTACCTTATGATTCCAAATATGGAATCCATTTTAACAAATTCCAAACATAGAAGTTTCAATAATTAATTTAAAAATAATTCCCGTTGTAAAAACAAATAGCGGGTTTTTTTGAAACAATATCAATGAAAAGTTTGGCACTTGTTTAGGCCCAATTCCAAAGTGATATTAATTTTAATGAAAACCATTGGATTAAATGGTAAAAATATATTATAATTAAACTTTAAAACCAATTAAAAAGATAATATAACCATATGATTAAATTAGATGAAAAAGCAAGTTTGATGTAAAATGCAGTATTTTTGAATATTCATTAAAAATGAACATTGTCATAAAAATACCTAAAATTTATCCAAAGTAAATTTCAATGTCCCAATAATAAATAAGAGGACTATTTCTACAAATATATCTTATAAAATTGTAAAAATTTTGATTTAAAAATGGTTTTTCATCAAAAGGCATTAAAACAATCTTTTAAAAATATTAATTTATTCCATGCTTAAGAGTGGATATATTCTTATTTTAAGCCTCTAAAACACTATCAAATTAAAAAATAGATATAGATTATAATATCTATTATTCATTACATACCTGGGATGTTACACTAATAGGTATAAAACATGTCAATCAGATGAACCATTCACACTTTTGGTCCAATGGATCAGATTAAATAATAAAAAGTTTATATTATTTTTATAATATTATCATTTTATATTTTTTGAAAAGTATTTTTTAAAACTAATATTTTAAAAACACTTATTATATATAATTTCAAAAAAATATAGTTTTAATATATGTGTTTAATGAATTTTGGATTCTCAAAACTAAGACAGGAAAATTAGCAACTATAACTTTCGACTCAAAACTAAATTTCTAAAAATATAATTATTAAAAGAACCTAAAATTTAATGAAAGTAAATTAATTTTGAAAGCATGTGACTATGTAATGTATAAGGTTTGGTCCAAATATTAATATTTTTTATGGAATGATAGGCAAATAGATATATCATAAGAGAGTATGTTATATTTCATTTTAAAAGATATATCATAAATGACGAATATATTAAAAATACGCTCATTACATTAATAATTGAGTAATAATCAATAAAATTTGTAAAAAATTTATTAAATGTGTGAGAATACCACACCACAAAATTTTCAAATATGTCTACCTTTAATGAATTCAATATATTTGACAGCATTCCATATAAGAAACATTATACATAAATGAAAGCATGATATATTTCAATAAAAATATAAAATGTATGATAGATAAAACATAGATGTTTAATTAGTAGTAATTATTAAGATTATACATATTATAAAATATTTCTTTAAATAGAACAAAGGATACTTTTAATTATTGAATTTTAATTTTTATAGCCAAAAAAATTATATTATTTTGTTTTGTTTAAAAATATATTTACATTATATTTGATGTTTTATTTTAAGAAACTATGTATATTATGATTAAATAATAATAAAATATATTTATAATAAGGGTAATACAATTCATATAAATGAATTTTTAATTAATAAAAAATAATAAAAAATAATTTTTAAAATTTTGAAATTTTACTTCCATATAAGATCGATTTTCTATTTTAATTTTTATTTTATTTAAATATTGAATTATAAAATTTTAGAAAATTAATATTAGAAAATACTCATTATTTTGGGATTAATTATAATAAAATAATCTTAAGATAAATATTTTCTATTTTTCTAAAATGAATGTTTATTTGGTGAGTAGTGAATAATACTATTTTATAAATAATAATAATTTTTTGAAAATATTAACATATAATAAAGAAATAGAAATTAATGAATCATTTTCATAAAAAATATATTTATTTTAAAAAAAAATTGTAAATTTTTTTAAAAAATACAAACTCCTATTTGATTTTTTTTAAAATAAAAAAATATTTTCTCAAAAATCATTTTCAATAAACTTTTCCTTTATTTTTAAAATAATCTGCATCAATTTTATAAATTGAATCATATTAATTGGGTATAAAATTTATAATTGGTGGTTCCAAATTATCTAATAGGTAAAGAATTATTTTTATGTGTAAATATTAATCTATCATAGGTAGAACCTTGTGTCTACGGTAAATTCAATAAGGGATTATGTAATGATTAAAGGGTTAAAGAGCCAAAAATGTAATACAAACATGTCAATAATTGAGTGTATGAGGTTTTTATCAATAATTTCTCTTCCCCACTCAATTATTTCTCAATATTTTCAACTTTTCATGCATAACACGTTCTACATTTATCAATAGATGAATTTTTAAAAAAATAACATTATCACCACTTATAATAGGGGCCTCTCAATAACCATTCAAGGTACTCTTAAAAATTGGGTTTCTTCATAAAACACTACCCTTTTTTACTTTTCATATAATTATATTTCACTCTATTGATCTTATATTCATAATATATTATCCAAATACATCCATTTTTGGAAGGGATCCACCAAGGAAATATCAATGTGCTCAATGTGACTAATTATTTATACATACCATTTTAAATTACCATTTCTCGTATCCTATTACAATTCTAAAATAATAATATAATGAAATTTTTTTCCTTATATATTTAATATTTAATTATAAGGAAAAAATCAACAATCGTAATTTCTCTTTTCTATTAATAAAAATGAAACCATTATTCATGTGTTGTGCACACTACAACAATCATAATCCACTACTTTTCGATTTCCTTAACCACCATACATGATTCACATAAAAGGAAAATTTAATAAATAATTATAGTAATTATATCATGTTTATTATTATTACCAAATAATCAATATTACATATTTATACCATTAAATTGAAAACTAAATTTTGAACCACACATCCGTGTGGAATACTACCACCATGAAACATTTGATTTTCTATTTTATTTCCATCACTGCTATGCATATTATGTCATAAGGATAGTATTAAAGGATATGTATTATTTTTATTATATCATTAATTTTTTGTTCTGATAAATGGTGTTTCCTATTACTTGTATGATCAGTAAACCATTATCATTTATCATTTTTTAGACAAGATCATAAAGAGGAAATTGATATCTTCATTAAAAGTGTTGGAATTATATAAATTATATTCACCTTATTATTACATAAAATTAATATATATATCTCTAATAGAAAATAAAAAATATAATTTATCTTCTTCTATAAATATATTAAAACTAAACCTCCCCATAGTCACCTATTAATCATGGTATGTTCAGGTTTGTGTCGGTTTAACCACCTACCTGAAAAATACTATTCATTTATATCGTGGATGAATATGAGAACAAATTTAATATTTTAATATTATATAAATATTTAAATAATGTTTATTATGGAAATTTTATTTGAATATGTAACTCATAAATTATGAAATCACCCTTCTTTCATTATGAAATAGTGAAACGTGATCGGATTCGAATTCGAATTCTACAACACGTATCGTAAGAAAAACTACCATGAAATGAGATTATATATTTGTAATCATTCATGTAACATCTGTTATAGACCATTATATAATGTAATAGTTTTATAAATTTGTAAAATAATATATACCAATAAAAATTTTCTAAAACAAGTTTAAAGAGAAAATGATTACTTATATCCAGTATTGAAAATATGTTAAAAATAATATATATATATGTGTGTGTGTGAGTGTGTGTGTGTGTGTCTATGTATATAATGATTATAAAGAAGTACTATAAATGATTTTAGTTATGAATAATTATGTTAAGTATATTATTATGTTATATATTTTTTGTTTACAGGAGGTTAGAGTGTCATCATCTATGAAACGAAACATGGTAAGGGTTATCATCAAAAGTTCCTCTCTTTGTGACGTGTTTAGTACTATTAATATAATTAAATTTGTATGGTTCATATTTTTCCTATTTGATATATAATAACATTAATTATATTTTAATCATGGTATATTAGGTTAAATTAAAATCCCTTTTTCAATTGGTTTTGATTAAATTAGCACTCAAGACGTTTGGTTTTTATTTATCTTAATTATGTTTCATTAAGACACAATTTAAATTGTTCACCATATTTTATTTGAATGGTGTATTCACTAAAAAATGATATTTTATTTTAATTATCATATTATTTCATTATATTTACTTGAAATATATCAATACACTTATTTATGTGTTTTTTGAATTAGTTATTTTCCCAGTGGAATGGTTTTTTGTAAATAACATTTCATACATTGAGTTATAATAGTTTATTGATTTAATTCCATATAAATATGGAAAAATATAACCTTGTATTTTTTTTAATGTGTTATAATTTATTTTTTAACAATTATAGTTTTTCTTACCGCATAAACCCATAGATAATTATTTCTTAATTATTGAGATAAGATTCTCTTAAGGTATATTGGTAACTCAAATCTTGTACTTTGTATTGTAATGCTTAATCATGAATGTTTATCAATATTGATATGGTACTGAGAGCATAATGTTTTATTATATGTTTCATTATATTAACCTTTATGAAAATTTAATTTTAACTAAAATAATTTTTTACTACTCTTTATAATGTTTGGTTTCAACTAAGATTATTTCATGTATTAAAAATACCCCTTTCATAATCCAGTGTTTTGGATTCAAATTTCCTATAGAAAAAATTATATCATTTTCAAAGGACCATTATTATATATTAATTTAAAATTATAATTT
Source organism: Viscum album (assembly GCA_963277665.1). NCBI lineage: Eukaryota > Viridiplantae > Streptophyta > Magnoliopsida > Santalales > Viscaceae > Viscum > Viscum album. The sequence continues at coordinate 2,096,915,971 of OY728152.1, forward strand.
TCAATAATATTTAACTCCCCATTTTTAAAAATTCTTTTAAATGTGACATGTAACATCCTATTTTAAATAATCATTAAAAAATTATGAAATTTCTTTTATGATTTTACATTCATTTTCTTCTCATCTCTCAAAATGATTTTTCCTAATAGTTTTTTTGTTTCAATATTAATACTCTAATATATATATATATATATATATATATTAAGGGAATGGATTCATGATAAAAAACAATCGAATTCATGATTCTTTCTTTGGTTGTATCATTCAATCATTCTTATATAAAGTTGTTTTCCGTATTTTTCAACATTTATATAGAATTTCTTGGATATATTAGGGGTATTTTATTTTATGAACATCCACAATATTTTTATTGATTGGATATGATCGTTTTATTCATGTATTGAAATATAGGTATACTCATTCCTCAATAAAATGTGATCATCACATTTTACATAATTCTGATATGATGAAAGTCATAACAAATAGTGTTTTTTTCAATTAACATGGGGGAATGCATTAGTGTTTTTTAGGTTTTTATCCCAAGAAGATTTTTTATTGTAAATTTGACTACATATATTTTGATCATCTGCCTTTTTATCAAGACATATTATGATCATGATATCTTTTATATTGACATGGGGAAAATTATTGGTGTACCAAATATTATTATTCCAATATGGAAAATTATTATCAAGATTGACTATGTATTGTTTGACCATCCACCTTCTTTCTCAAGATGGGTTATGAGCATGTTATCCTTTTGTTGACATGGGGAATCGTATTATCATTCTTGATGAATAATTATTTCTTACATAGGTTGTTTATTTTTGGTTTTCCCTATTTATCATTATAAAGTGGGCTATGTTTTATTCAGTAAAATATTCCTAAATTAATGTTATGAATGGTATTGATGACTCATATATTGAACGTAATGAACCAACCCAAGTAAACTATAAAATCCACCATGAATTGTCTTTAACATGATGGGATATAGAAAGGAACCTAAATTATCATCTATAATTTAAGAAACATCATTGCACAATGTGGAATAAATGGAAAATTATCAATGATACAAACAAGTCAATATAAATATTCTAACCTAGAAATATAAAAAAACTATACTAAACAAGGTTTTTTGTGACCATATGACCCCATCAAACTATTCCACTATGAGGTCGATGATTGAATAGAGAACTATATATTCTAAAAGACTCCCTTCAATATACCTAATTCATAAAAAACATGATATACAACCTGTTAATGGTAAATGTATTCTGTGAGTAAAAATCCTAGTAATATACCACCAATTAATATATTCATGTTCAAATATAAATAATTAATAATTTTCAATTTTATAAAAAATCATGTTTATAAATAATTATAAAAAATACAATAATTTTGTTAAAATTTCTTTATTTACATAAATTCATACCATATTCAAAAAATAAAATAATATATAAAATATAAAAAAAATCAGTATGACTAGTTCAAACCAACCATGGGTACACTATAAGATAAGCATGTGAGAAAATATCCATGAAACAATCCATTATGTGATAAATTGTGTATTAATGAAAAAGAACACCATTTTTTGATCAAGAATTTTGGAATATATACTAGAAATAAGAGAATTATAATTCAATAATACATCAGTTACAACCAATTTCAAGTCCTACCATACGATCTTGATATCAAAAAACCATTAGTGGGGTTACACACACTAAATTGACATGTCTATTTCCCAATGCACCAATGTTTCCCAATGTAATATGTTTATCAAGACTAATTCAAAATCCATTTTTTCATTTAATAAAAGCTTTTAATATGTAGAAAGTTCATTTTTAAAGAAATCCCCCTATAAAATTTGAAACCTTTCAAACGAATACTACAAATGTTAAAACAAGCATTTTCAATCAATAACATAATAGAATTTACAATAACATTTCAAAATTTATGAATTTGTTTTATTTTCATAGATACACCTACCTCAATAATAATGGAAACATACCATCCTTTGAAAAGAGATATTTTAAAACAATATATTTGACTTCAAAAGTCAATGAAATAAATAATACTTCAATAGATTGATAGAAAAAATAAATCGATCATAATATGAAACAAAATGGAAACAAACATCATTACCGCAACTAAAATTAACTATTAAGTAAGAATTCCACTTATTAGGAATATGGGATGATTATTATATTGGATTCAAATGCCTAATAGTGTGATATTTAAGGAGGGATATTACCCAAAATCTCCCAAAAACACCTTAAAAGATAGAATGGTGGTATGCACATTAGATAAAAAAAGAGTTATGTGTGAAGCATTTATAAAAATAATGAACCTAAATAATTCCTGAACAAAAATCCTTTTATGATGTGAATTCCAGGATTCTCAAGTACAATGAATATGGAATCACATTAAATTACATTAAAACCATACCAACCAATTATTTATGTGTAATGATTTCATGATTTGTAAAACTTCACACTCTGGAAAATAATCAAATAATGTTCCCTATAATAGGTTAATTTCATGTATCCTATTCATGATGTGAATATATATATATATAAGTTAGTATGAATTCCTTTTTCCTTTAGAGAATCCTTGATCCAAATCATGAGGATCTATAATCCAAAGATGATCCCACTAAATCTATTAACACATTTATAGATAGACTCCATTTAATTTAGTTTATTTACACAAACCAAGGATTTACATTATGAAGAATTTCATAATTAACCCAAAAAAAATGTTAGACCAAAAAAATAGTCAATGTATACATGAAGGAGTTTATCATGTTGTTACAATATCTCGACGTAAATTCATTAAATCGCTATAAAGTTATCAATATCCAAGACATTAAAAAATTGAAGGTTACTGCTACCTCATCAACAATTAACACTTCAAAGTCTTATTGTTATCCATTTCACACTACCATAGTACAATGACTAACTGAATCATTTTACCAAGCTGTAAATTCTATTACCAATCCATAATAAAAACTAGTCTCTCAACCATTGTGCTTTTGGTCTCAAAATCAACATCCTACCATTCAATAACATGGGAAGGAACTTGCCATCACATCCTCATGAAGGAAACATGAAACACATCATAAATTGATGTAAAACAAGATGGTTATTCAAACTAATATTTCGACTATTCAATTTCATCCATGTATATCTGAGAGAACTATAAAACATTGTGTTAGATTACCCTTATTACACAACCAATGATGTCCTAAGAAAAGTAAAAAATATAACAAAAAAACCAATCAATATCCTCATGATCAAGAATTCGATGGTGATAGTATGTATAATATATATAAAGACTCTATGTCATGAAAATACTATTCAAGATCAACTGCATTAGTTTTATTATTCATTTAAAATAGAATCATACCAACCTAGGATAGTTCTCTCAACTCCGAAAATAATAAGGGAGACCAATATGGCCATCCATAATAAGAATCAAAATCAGTTAATTTTATTCATTCTTATTAAGAATTATTATATGAAAAAATGGATAAAAGATTTTTTTCCCCAAAAAAACAATGAAATCAAGTGCACAAGAATGGATAATATCGTTAAGAAACATGATATACATCACTTTATTTACATCCTTTTGTAGATGACATGTCATGCTGAATTTTAACATGGAACCCATAAACTCATTGAAACCATTCCAAAATCTATATGTGAAACTTGTGTCCCTATAAGAAATAGTTGAATAGGGATCCCAATGATGTCTCACAATCTCTATAACAAACATGTACCCAGATTTCTTTAATTTTATTTTCACTTTAATATGGATGAAATTTTATAATTCCATGTGTTCATCAATGATCAAAAAATTTGAATCCTTCCCACATGATGTATGTGGTAAAATAATTATGAATTATATATAGATATCTCATCCCATTTCCATACTAAAATTGTTAAGTTATTTAACAAAATAACTAGTCTTCATCGTTATGCCTTAATTCTCTAATAAGCAAGACCATCTGATACAAAATCACCAATCCACCATATTATTCTAGGACACCAATATTGATATCTCATATCAAGATAAATGTTTTTATTACATCGGTTTATGGACAAACAGGAATCATTTCCACCTCCTATTAACTCATGGCTATGAAAACAGGATGAACAGAAATATTTTAAAAACATGATACACTACTGGGTGGACAATACCACTCACTTGAGGTCTACATATAATAATAGTTTTTATTAAATCTCTATTACACTATGTTATATATAATATTAATATTAAATTTATCATAAATAAATGATATAGTATTCATTGAATCCAAAAATACATACCCACTATCTTCTTCCATTCTCAATCATATATGAAGAAAAAAACTCATCATAGACCACACTTCCAAAAATTCATTACCTGATTATGTCTAAAATTCCCAACTCATCACATAAATGGCCACATTATAATGATAATCAACATATAATATATGTTACAATTTTATATCTCACTAAATAAAATTACAATTCATTTCCTTATGATAAGAATAAACGAAAAATTTCTTCCCAAATAGGTAGTGATTCCTTTTTTTGGGTCCATTCAAAACTACTACCAAATCGTGATCATGGGTAGGAATGATTAACTCATGAGGGAATCACTATTTTGATTTTTTTGGATACTACATAACTCATCTACATCATGAAACACCCCAAACCTATGCCAAAATATCGCAGAAATAATCATAACCCAGACATCATTCTGAATGAATTAAAACTAAAAATGAAATCGATAACACTATTTTTTTTCTCAGAAGTTCTCATAAATTTTTATCCCCCTAAAAATTTACACCTTTATTGGATAAATATTTAATTAGATAAAAAATCAAATAGAATTACAAAAAACCCCCATCATTAATAACCAACCCATCACAATAATATTCTTATCAAAAACATGTTTCGAGGGCTATCCTAAGATATAACACCTTATACATTTTTAGGATCAACTGAGATTCCCCACATAGATATAACATTCCCCAAAAACATTAATTTACGAATCCTACACTCAGATTTATTAATCATACCATATAAATGATGTTCTCTAAGAGTTCTATGAGTGAGGTAAAAATATCCCATGTTCTCATCCTCTGATATAGGGTAAACACAAATATCATTCACAAAACCAAAATAAAATACTCCATGAAGAGATGGAATTTCATGTTGATTTATGTTATAAACATCATAGGTGAATTAGTGAGACTAAATAGAATAACTAGAAACTAAAAATCCCAATATTATCTCATAAATTCTCACATCAGAATATCATATTTGTGATGATCAATTGGTTGTACCTTGAATTATGGTCAATCATCGTAAACCAATGAGCACCTTTAATATGATCACACCGATCATAAATCCTAGGAAACATATATATGATCTTCATGGTTAAATTATTTAAAACTTGATAATCATTAAAAATTTTGAGGATTTTATATTCCTTCTTAGAGAAGAGGACATCTGAATCCCATGGTGACATGATAGGATGAATAAATTTCATAGCATTGAGATAAATAAGATGCACCTTAATTCCAACTACTCATATGTCCCCATATGATAATTGAGAATTGATATGGGCTTTATACCTAGTAGCAGTTCTATGAAAAACATGACCTCTATCTATGGTGGTAAACCATAAAAATTCTCTCAAATGACCTCTAGGTTGACACACACCACCACAAGAAGTGGGAAACTAAATTTTTTCACTTATATATAATAAAATTTACAAAAATTGATAAGAGAACTCCCCATTTTGTTGAATAACATGATCCACACCCCCATACCAGGAATCCCACTCACCATGAAAGACATGAGTGATTCTATATAGATGTAGAATCTAAACATTCCAGTAGTAGAAATCATTTCTTTCCTTAACTCTAATCATATATTCCCTTCTAATAATATTTCTGAATTTATCAATATCAAGTACTATGAATTCCGACCCCACTTCAAGAAATTCTATCATCTCAATTGAGGCTAGAAAATGACTACCTTATTCAAACGTATTTAATAGAGGTGTGGAAATATACAGAAATAATAAATAATATATGAACACAATCTTAACATGACTACAATCTATGATGATAAAATATTATTATTACCACTAGTATCAAACAAATAAATCACTATTGAATAAGATATAAACACTATACCAATAAATATATTCATCGGTGCATTTAATTCCATTGGTGTATACTCCACTGTATATATAAAACTATTCCAATATTATCCCTAATATTTATGAGCAACATAAACATTCCCCTTAGCCTAAAGATAAGACCACCACCCTCAGATGAAAAAATATAATGAAAATAACCCTTCAGAGCATGGGTATAACCTTAAATCACTAGGATGTGCTTTCATAAAAATATATCTGATAGAAAAACATTCAACAAGGATGAAATGTCTTGGGATCCATTATATAATTTGTCTTGTATGACCTAACCATCTAAAATAATGTAAACAACCTACTTTTATCCTGAGGAATCCCCCAAAATTAGTCCTAAATAAAAATAACATCATTTAAACTTTTCTTTTTAAATTGTACACCATGTATAATAAAAGTACAAGATGAATCTCCCACCAGACTAGTTTTAAAAATAGGTTGGTCTCAGACAAAGCTTCATTATCAACTACCTCCATAAAAATCAGAATTAAAAATAAAATTAGCATCAATTGAATATTATCCCTCAACCCAATCTAAATCCTCTGATCATATAGATAATCATTTTTTTCTACACTAGTTCCAAGTTTACAAACTCTTCAAGATTGGTGGAATCCTATAGAATGGTATTCTCTCTATGATATATAGTTAAAACCCCAATGTTATTTTCTAATTATATTATCTATATATAAAACTAAAAGTTGAATATATTTTTTCTAAAATACTTAGGTGATGTCCTCATGAAACATATCATGCACAATAGATTCCTACAATATCCTTCTTTCCCATAATTTTATACATGGAATTACCTAACTTATTATCCTTAAGAGTCTATAGAAATTTGAATGTACTCTCAATCCTATCAATCCAATTTTTATATTATTAGGGTCCTATTTTACCATGAAAGATAGGTGAATGATTCATAGTAAATTATATGATGTTATTCACTACTCATCCTGATTTCCTTCCACCTTCATGACCTAGAGTCTGAATAGTATAAATTATAGCTTCTGAAAAATAATGGTCCACCCGAGGATCATACAATGAAAATTTTCTTGTAAGTTCTTCAATACGATTATGAAGAGGTCTTTTAGGATAAATTTTCTAATTATCATAAGAAGAAACCCTTCATACATGAGAATATTTCATCTAATTATAATCCCATAGTTATATATATTATTCATTATTTCCAACATAAATACATCCCTAAAATATAGGTCATCTTCTCTAGTAAAGTCACTCCATCCTTCGGAAGCCCACAATGCACCCAAACAAAAAGGGAAAAAAAATATCAAAGAATATATAAATAAAGGAAACATGGTGTTATTGTGAATGAATAATAATTAATTAGGTGATGGGTCCTCCCTATAATTATATAGCCCCTAGATTCATTGACATGTCTCATGTGTTACACCACTATATTTTAAAATATGGATATCATATTTGATAACATATATGATTGGCCTTATAAATCTTATATGAGAAATTTAAGCCATAATAAATTAGGATATGATTCTTTTAAAATAAATTCAGTTACATTGATAGCTTTCAATGCATCTAACATCAGGTTTAACTAAAATATGATTCTCTATTAAAATGTTATTATTTATACATTACTGTTATTATATAGCTATTAAGATTGTGGGTATGAATAGTAATAAAAAATTGTCAATATTTTATGTTATAGAAATTTATAAAATATTTTCAATGGTTATCTATGGATAATAATTAATAAAAGTTCCATTTAAAAGAGATATATTTAGTTTCTCAAAGAAAAATATATTTTTATGAAGGGTATATTTTTCACTCTATGGACACATTTAAATTTATTTTTTAGTATATTTTTAAAATGTATGTGAAAAAATTAAAATCCTTCATAAAATATATATTTCAAAAATATATATGGGTAAAAAAAATTTACATTTCTGAAAAGCTTAATTTTCTTAATAGTCAAAATTACGATTTTTTATTGAAAGAATCCATTTCAAATAAATTATTTTTAAAGATAAATTGAATTTTAAATTAGTTTCTAATAGAAATATTTTAAAATAAATTAAAATTTAATGACTTAGGTAATTTTCATCCATTTTATAATGAATTTTTATATTAAGAAATTATATAATTATGAAAATTTCCTCATTGTAAAATAACTATTTCAATGGATTTCTGATTTAATTTTAAATTAAATTCAGGTAAATGTATGATTTAAAATTTTCAAACTAAATTTCATAGATTCAATCATAATAATTTATTTAATATAATAATCTCAAATTTTTTATTGACCTAATGAATATAGAAAATAAGAAAAATAAATTTCCATGGTTATGGTAAAAATGGTTTTATCATGGGTTAATCAAAGAAGATAACGGTAAAAATTACCTAAAAATTATCCAAAACACATTTCTTTTTCATATATAGACATTATAAAATAATAGGTTTTATGATGACCTACTCTGGAGTCTCTTGGTATGATAAAAATATGGGTATCACCATATCGTTTTAATATATTTTATGTCTGTCCTCTCCCCCATTTATAAAAGGCCACCCCATATTCACCCATATCCACACTTCCAACCCCATTTGTATTAGAGAATACCAAATACAAGCCTTAGTTCCATTAAAATTTCTTAGAGACAATATTCTAATTATTAATCACTATTATTTAGTGTTTAGGTATACATATATAGCGTCTCTCTGATGAAGTGTTAAAATTAAAGAACATACCTATTTGTTTTATTTATTATTTCACATCTTTTGAATTTCATTAAAAAATTAACATATAATTACACATGTATATAATATATAATTAGATATTATTTTCTAAATTTGATAACCATTATCCTTCTCCACTTCTATCAAATGGGAAATGAAATATTGATCGCGTATACAATGGACTACCACCTCGCTGACCGATGTAATTCATTTTCAATCATCACATTTCAAGGATAGAACTATTGATGGATTTAACATATTTAATCATAGTTATTATATTATTATACATATATAATTATGATATAATATATACCTTTTTAATTTATATTATGTTGGGGATATGATAACGTCCCTCATGTGTACAGATGATTGATGCCTCAAAAATCGTTGTGATTCATTTTTCACATAAAATTACATGAATGTTAGTATGGTTTAAGAAAATGAATATATGTGATAATTATTATCAAATAATACTTATATGAATATAATATCACATTTAAATTCTTACATTCAAAACTTTTGGAAAATAATAATTCCACTAATGCATATGTGCAGAAAATCACCTCCCCATAGGTATGTAAATTTTTTTTCTTTTTATTTTAAAAATGATGTTAATAAGAATGTATTTTGATAATATAAAATATTTATATGACATAAAAAATATTATTTAAATTTTAATCAACATTTATTTTCCTTTCCTTCGATCCTTTGAGGTAAACGTAAACAATAATTATGCTTTCATATGATCTATCGTATCAATAAATGGTGTAATCCATTTTATATCTCTAAAATTAATATATTAATATAAATTCATATATATTGTATATTTAATATATTTATATCATGGTTGAAAATTTTTTTATTTTGTTACCATGTTCAAATAAAAAGGAAAAAATGACCTATCAAAAATATACACAAAAAATAAAGTAATATCACCCGAAACAACGATTTTAACAATGAATTGTTAATAAAAATGTGACAAAAGACTTTATGTAAATAATATATGGTATGATATATATTAGTATGTATTTATAATATATATTTAATAAACCAATTTTTATTATATAATATTTCTACAAAACATATGATATAATTTAAACCGTAGGGAAGAGTTTTTTATCTCACATTCTCTTCTGTGAGACGTACGTCATATTCACTAATTATCCCATTTTTTAGTGTATATAATACCCTTACTGATATATTATATCTTTTATATATTTTTTTAGGAAATTTAAATTTATTTTTTAATAGAGCTTATCATTCAAATGTTTCCAATGTTGTAAGTGTTTATTTCACAATGTCATCATTATTCAGAATTTTTATTATTTAAGTCGCCATTGGGGAAATTATTTGATATTTCTATCTTAAAAATATATATATTATTATAATATGGTAATTTAAGACGTTTTGATTGTAATAGAACAATTTTTACACTCTTTGTTACTTAAAATTATTGTGAAAATATTTTTTAGAAAAAATGACTTCATATCTATCATTGGCTAAATGCACATTTTATTCCAAATTAATATTTTATAATTATGATTTCAAAAAATTAACAATACTTTAAATGATTTATCAACTAAATTTTTCCCATGATTCAAATTTTGACAAATAAATTTTATGGATTATATATTATATTATCCAAACAAAGAAAATTTAGATTTTATTGAAAATATTAAAGGAATCGTTTTTTTAACATAATTGGTATGTATGTAATTTCATTCCATTATGACCAATAAATGTTTTAAATCGCATTCTATAAGATTCAATGTTTATTTAAATATTTTTTTGAATAGTTAGTTTTATAAATATATTCATTGTATAAATTGTTATTTTCCTCAGAAATGTTTTTTATTAATTTTTTTCATTATTTATTTTAATCAGTCACACCTACCCTTTATTACAAATTTTATTCACTTATAACAATTTTTATTGACAACATAGTTATACTATATTTTTATGGTATATAATCAGTTTGGATTATGATAAACAATTTTATTACCACTAAACATATTTTCCTAGATGGGTCATGATTATGTTTATTTCATCAGGTTACATATTAATATTTTAGATGTTAGTTTTTCAACATGAAAATTTACATTGATTATGTTTTACCCCTTTACTATAAGGAATTATTTGGGAATACGATGTTAATGGTGGGGAACAGTTAAAAATAACCCCTTTATGCATTGATAAGAATCATTATACAAATTAGTTGGCCAAATTAGAAGGGTTTATACCCATATATTTAAAATATCTTGTGAAATTGTTTTTCATTATTTTCCAAATGTATGAAATTATGCATTCTGTCATTATGATATGAGTTATTTTTTTCTCTATCATTATTCGATTAGTTATAATATTCCTGTATAAAATTTATGTTTATGTGATTATTTATATGGAATTATTTTATCATTTTTTTTATTTCTTCCACATTATGATAATGTTATTTATTAAATTTGACATGTTTTAGTTAATTACACTTTTATACAGATTATACTAATTTATTCATAATAGATGTTATTCTACAAATACACTTACTAGGAATATGATCTTTATACTTTCTTCTGATTTATTTTTCCTATGATACCAAGAAGTTTTTTATGATTGATATGCTTGGATATTATAATGGGAATAATAGAGTTCTCTAATAAAAAACATTTTATATTTTATGTTTAAAATGTAATGTGAATTTATATTATGTGTCTTTTTTACAATGGCTAGTTAACTATTTTTTCATTGGTATGGGTTTTCTTTTATCTTATACCAATGCAATAAATATACAACTGGCTCTGAACTACTAGAGTTTGGGTATTTAAGGTAGGTATTAGAGGATTTTTAGTATAAACAATTGAAACAAGATTTAGGAAAACATTGATTAAGTAACATAACCCTATGATAGACATTGATGATATTTATATAAGATCATCCTAATGATTTTTTTAATATTGAGACTATGTAGTTTTTCTTAAAGATAAATTAGTGTATAGATACTAAAAGTGGTTGTTGTTTTGAATCATATGTACCTGTGAGTAATAACACTGAGAAAGGTTCATTGGGAATGACATGAGTGTTACCTTTTACATTTAAACTGACCTTGTTAAGCACCTATATTGACACTTAAAAGGGATATTATTATGTTAATTACCATTTTTTTTTATAAAAAATCATGAAGAATTTGAATAGATGATAACCATGGGTAATATGGTTTAAACCGAAGGTGTCATATATTGAAAAAAATGATTCATTATTTAAACCTAATTGGAATAATTGATCATGACTATGTGATTTACCACTATTATATGTGTTTATTACGATTTACATTTTGTTTTTAGCCTAGAAATGTAACTAGAAGGAACTGTGTTAATTTTTAATGTGATGTATAATGCATTGATGAGAATCCGAAATGGTCGATTAATAAGGTAAAGAATATGTTGATCATCCCTAATCAGTTATCATGATATATGATTAACAACTTTCACCTTAACCGAATCTCAGAATCACTAGAGGTAAGCATAGAGTCCTCTTAGAGATTGAATAGTGGAGACCAAGCAGTAAAGAATGCCTGATTTCTTTCATTTCAGAAATTTAAAAATAAAAACTCTTGGAGTATACCAAATAAATCATAATCTTTTTTTTGTGAAAAAATGACACAAAAAATAAATTTATGAGGATAAATAAAAACTCTAGTTATTGAAATGTATAAGAATAATGGTCTTCCTAATGTATTATAGATAGTTGAATTTATTTAATGTTGATGGTATGGTAATTATATAAATTGATTTCTTAGGGGAAATACCATGATGGAAATTAGAAAGGTTGCATGAGTAATGGTCATATGGATGATGATAAAGAAACTATAATGACATATGAATGATGTATTTATTAAGTAATAAAAGGATGAATACATGTTAGTTGTTTATGAAAGAAATTAAATGATTAATGTTCTTGTGTTTAGATTCAAGAATTAAATTATAGGAATATTTTATATATGAAATTCTAGTCATAATAAATATGAAATTTAAAAGGATTATAGCAAAATATTTTTTATTTAAGGATTTTAGAGAATATGTTGACTGAGGATGTACAATTTTATTACCATTCACAATAATTTTCTTGATTTTTTTTAATAGGATTATTTTCTTAGGGTACACATTAAAATTTTGTTTTTTAGTTTTTCTATGTGAATATTTATTCTGATTATGTATCTCCCCTATAATATGAGTAATGTATTGGACATTGTAAGTGAACTCTGGGGTATGGATATAGATAGAACATTGACGCATCAATGTTTCTAAAAGGAAAAATCAGTTGGCTAAATTAGATGGGTTTCTACACATGGATATAAATTGTCTTGTGAATTGTCATTATAGTATGTTTTAGATGTCCAGAATTATACACTCCGTCATTATTAGATTAGTTATCTATGACCATATGAATATTCTAAGAGTTGAAATATCTACGAACAAGATTCCTATATATGTGATTATTTTTATGTTTTTTTTCATAATTTATTCATTCCATATTATTGTCTACTTCTTTTTTTGTGGCATGTGTTTCATGTATTTACCATTTCATGTCGATTAGGCCTTTTTAGTAATGAAAATTTATGTTTTACGCAAACCTTATGAGGAATATGATTTCACCTTTTTATTATGTTTTATTTTCTTGATTTTATAAGGACTTTTTTTACAATTGATATGAAGGGATATTATAAAGCGAATAATTGTGTTCTAAAAGAAATACAATTTTTTATTTTTTATTTTAAAATTTTTATTTTCAAATGTATATAAATTTTAATAATACTACTAACATTTTGATCCACTGGAATGTGATTCATTGTATCTTATGCATATGTAATGAAGTAACCTCTAGTTCTGTGATACTAGAGTCTAGGTCTTTACATCATCAGAGAAAATAGTTTTGGTTATTTTGTGTATACCTAATCGATTTAATTGGATGTATTGGAAATGATGTCATGGAAATGTAAATGTTTTAGAATAATGCCTTGTCAACATGTTTCTTATGTTCTAAATTTTTCACCTCAGCAGAATGAAATCAGTATTATTGAATTCTTGGTTTTCATTTATTATCGTGGATACAACCGATTTTTAATTTCATTTTGATTGTGGATTGATGTTGATTAAATTTTCATGATATAATATTTATCCCTTGTTTATATCTTGATCATCATAGTTTCATGGTTCCCTTTTGAGATTTTGATCTTACCCCTTATTATATTTTCATTTCACTATGTAATGATTGAAATAAGTACATTGTACATGTTTATAAGGGTAAAACATGTGAAATAATTAATGGGATATTTTTAAGACTTATCATGAACTATGAAATTTCTTTATATATAATAAAAAATTACTAATGATTATAAATAGATGGGTTTTACTAGTTTAAAGTGTTTACTAGTTTACTAAACCTCCAACATTAAAATATCCATTAGATATAAGAGATTAAATAATAATGATAACTTTTTTAATTATGGGTGGTTATATTCAAGATTTACAACTATAATCAATGAATGAATGTAGAGTTTTTGTTTATGGAACTAGATTTAAGAGTTTGGATCTGAGGAGTTTCATTAGTTTATCATTATTCTATGATGGCTATATATATTCAATAACATGAATGGTAATTCTTCATTCAATGTATAAATTTTAGAATTATAAAATCAATGGTATTTAGGGAGTATTATAGGTTGTGGTAACATTAGAATATGAACATGGGTTGTATTTCATATTGAGATATACTATTTTAGAGTGAGGCCAAAAAATTAGTTATTGGGAATTAGATTACACATTCTATATATCACTGGGAGTTCCATACACTCTGTATTAGATATATCAGGGGTACATGATTCTTATTTAATCTCCATAAATGAGTTTTAAAAGATACCTAATAGGAGAATATTCATAATTTGACAACATTTTTACGCTATCCTATGGGATTAGATAATCGAGGTGTTATTCAATATATTACTTAACAAGTCATCGATTGAGTTTTAACATTTAATTTTTATGACTTGAGTACCCATTCCATACCATAAACATTTATTCCACTACCCTAGTATCTCTCCCATGTCACTATGGCCTTGTGGCTAGCAATATGTGTGTAAATATACATTTTTTGATTGATTAACAAACATTTTTATAAAAATATTACAAATTAATTATCTCATGTAAAAAATGAATTACCCTTCAAAAAATCATACATTATGAAGATGAAAATAAAAATCAATAATATTGTAAACAATCCATATCTTTCTATAATTTATACAATAATCATGTCATACAAACAACCTCATACAAACCACTCAATGAAATGTGTATAAGAAAAAATGGAATATTGTATGTTTCATAAAATGAATTATTGGTGATGTATTGAATATGTCATTTGGAAAACCCTAAATATAGTAGACCAGAATCCACACGTCCAGATACAATGCAAAATTCATAAACATAAGATTTTTTTATTTGATACATAAGAAGGTGAACTAATTTTTTCCAATCAAAACATACAACATCAAAATGAAATACTAGATCACATACATACCCATGGTCCATTTTGATTATGGTTTTAGAGAATTATAATCTATTTATATAAATGTGGATTCATAAAAAATAGTTTGTAAAAATTAAAATCATATATCATTCTACCCGTCTTTTATTATTTCACATTAAGGCATAAATATCACCTATATGTGAAGTCTATGTTATACATAATATACTCAACATCATACTTGATAACCTTGGAAAAATATGTATTAATAATATAATCTATACAATGAGGATAAGATGATCATAAGGCTATTATGAGATAATCAAATTACAAGAGTATAACATCGGAATATTCAAACCCATCAATACAAAGTTTATCATACAAGATAAGATGGAATAAGAATTTAAAAAAGGAAATAGTCATAAAAATCAATAATAATGAGCCATGTGATGTCAATATTTATCTAATGAAATATCAGAAACCCATATAATTAATAAATAATACATATTGATAAAATAGAACATTTTTCTTCAAAACTCATGTTAAACCCATGATATAATGAACTGGAGCACAGTTAAATCCATAGGAGAAACCCTCAGGCAACTCCCACTATCCTAAATCTCAAGGAAAGGTAAATTACCCAATTAATTATAGATATAATTGATCACATAGATCATATAAGATATAATGGGATCACTTATTGTAATCATGTTTACCTTATTATATCATCTATAACATGATCATCATGCCCTATCATAGTCACTACATTGTATATATTGTAATAGGATCATCTGATTCTATCTGGACCACTCCATAATAAATTATGTCCAATAATATCGCCATGAATAAATCATATAGATATTTCATCATGAAACTCATAGAAGCAATCATAATTGATTTAATAAATTTTATATCATTTATAAAATAAATGGGTTCTGTAAAAATAACGTTGAAATATAATTAACATGGTGAAAGAAAACATGATCCATATAATTATATTTGAAACATAATTAATCTATGAAAATGAAATAGGATTCATAAATATATTATTTAACCATGATTAGCCCCTAAAAAAGAAATATATTTCACAAAAGTATTTTTGCAGCATGATTGCATGGTGGAAAAAATGGGTTCTATAAGATTTTCTCTAAAAAAATATTAATACATCAAAAGAATGAATGAGGATATTATCATCACAGATAAACCAAATTGTATAGTAGGTTAAAATGATATTTTTTAAAGATTATTAATGGAAATACCATTAAAATATCATTTACTGCTTTTTGAGGAAATTACCTTTCTCATTTTGAAAATCAATTTTTAAAACATAAAACATTTTAAAAATACCTTTCTATTAAAATAAAATTTAAATGTTATAAAGGATGATTTTAAAAATTATATATTTAATTTCATGAGTAAAATATCCTTCAATCATTTAAATATGCTTTTCAAAACATTTTTGAAATGATTTTTCAAAAATTATAATTGTTGAAAAAAATTGATTTCTCACCCAAGAGAGAAATGGTGTTAGATTTTCATTGAAATACATTCTAAAAAAATTTAATGTTAAAAACAATGAAAAAGGGATAAATTTAATTGAAAATATCATTAATAAATAGATTATAATATAATTATTTATAATTATAATATTTCAGCATCACAAAATTAATCATACAGAATCCTGATAAATGATCATATTATAATGAAGGACACTTTCCACTTTTATAATTTCGAATTGTAATATCCATGAAAGAATAACATTTAATTATAAATTTAATATCAATAAAATAAATAGATCCATGATATAACATTTAAAAGGGTTGGTATATACACCTTATAAATGAATATAGGTGTATAACGTAACAAAAGTCTCAAAGAAGATATGTTGAGAAATGAATCCCTTAAAGGTGGTAACATTGAAAACCAAATAAAAAATTGATACTCAAATGGATATTTAAATACCCATTAATATAATTATATAACTAATAAAATAAATTCATTTTAATTAAATACACAATAACAATAAGTGGTGAATATGGCATACATCTCATATAAATAACATTGAGATGAGAAAACCCGTTTCATTGACTCTAACATCTCATGTGTGTCCTACTATTCATGAATATTAAACTTATGTTATCTATTTACTTACTTGATAACCTTTTTCATATTTATTATTTGTTGAATTTTTTGACAACACCACTTTTTACCAAGATATCGATCCATGGTTTTTCACGTTGATTATTTCCATTAATCATGGTAAAGGTATACATCTGACTAGAGAAGACCCAAGAAGTATTCAACGTTAGTTCAATTACCAGAGGTCCAGAAAAAAGGGGTAAAGGACGGGCCTCATGGTTTTACTAAACTGTTAGGCTATAGATAGTGGCACCTTCTAGTCTACATGGTATTCTTACAACCATTTGGACCAGGTGCAAGGTCGTGTGGGACATATTTATTTAGGGGTCGAGCCTTTATACATGATTTCTAAAATTTCATCATTAACTGTGAATAGTATGTTTTGAGAAAAAATAACCATTTTTTCCTCTATCATTATATTATGTATTTATCTCGTTTTCTTCACCTCCAGTGGATAGAACATCCAGCTTTCCTCCTCTATGAGCTCTCAAACCCTCCAAGGTATGGATATTTGACGACTCCTCTATGTAGGGCCTGATCTCTAATCTGTTGAATGCATTGAATCTGTAGCGTTAAGGTTCCCTAGTCTCTCTACTTATATCTCTATTTTTCTTGCCATCTATTGTTCTATTTTTTAGTAGGATCATATGCCCTAATTTCATTTTATTATACTTAAACTCATATCACTTTAAACGTGCTTTTAATATTAGGTCGATATTAAGAAATGCATCATCTACGACCCTATGGTAGGTGGTTATGGAATTTTCCATTTGTGGTTTTGTCATTTTTTATCATCATTGTTTCATACACGATCATTTTCCAAGTTTTATAATTTTCATCGTCCGTTCATGTATAAATTAAACTAGATCCTTGATATTGGTTAATTGGGTTTGGTATATTTTTTTATAGATCACCCATTCTCTATATGGACAACCAATAGGGGTTCCATCAAAATTGGTCATTTTTTCATTTTCCCAGAATGTCAAATAACGGTTTTCAACCTAAAGCGTTGTTTTAGATTGAATTTACAACCATACCATGTGGTTTTTAATTATACCAAGGTAGATCGATTATTTTTATGCCCATTTTAATTATAATTATCCAAACAGGGATGTGATTATTTGACATTTACACTTTGTCCTTGACACATGGTTTGAAATAAGTTTCCCATGCTGGTAGAATTGGAAGGTTTCTTTTATTGGTTGGCTAGGATGAGACTGCCTAAACCATTCAACTGAATTTTCATAGATGTAAAATTTTTAATGGATGGAATGGCCTTTCCCACTCAAGGATTTATTATGTTGGATTAACATAAAAATGATATATTTTGTAATATGGGAAATGATATAAGATGGTTTTCCCTTTATTATATGATTTTAATTGATATTACTTTTCATTGATTATGAAATTTTCATATACATTGTATGGGATGAATTTATACCCCTATGACATCTGATTTTATAAACATAGGTGGGATTCATGCTTACCCCATGACAGCTACAATCTCTATACATGTATGGATGAGATGCATTCTTACCCCAAGCCCTCTTATTATGAATGTATTGATGGCAGGAATTATTACCCCATTCCAGCTATGATATATGTTTCTAAATGATAGTCATCTTTACCTCAATCTTGTGATAACATATATATATATATATATATATATATCTGTGTGTGTGTGTGTACAGATGAGAGGCATATATAACCCATGACAGTGATAACACCGATATATATACATTGTGAATTGTTCAGACATTCCATCATTGAGATGATGTAATTAGTCCTATCAGGTATCCTATATAAACATGGGAGGTAATTTATTTATTTATTTGGTATTGTTTTATTTTCCAACTATTAGCTACACACTATTTACTTATGAGCGTCTACATGGATTACACATAGAAACAATTGGTGGTGGCATATTTATATGTTTACCTCACACACTAAAAAGTCCACCATTAGCACCAGAGAAGAAAATTTACTATAGGTATGGATAAAGGAAATCAGCACTCATCTAGTGGTTCATTCTCACATCATAGTTGGTACTTAGGTGTAGAAGAGCAGGCATAGGTTAATATTATATATAAAAACTTTTGGCTTCTATTCTCTATTGTACTTTTTATTATCTTACTATGTGATTTTTCCAATTTTATTTTTTGTAACATCATTCCATGCATCAATGTTTTTATTAGAAACATCCTATGTGGATTTTTCTATGTTATTCAGTTATTTGGACTTTTTATGTATCAATTTATGCATATGTTGTTTATTATATCTTTATATTTGGTTATGTATCCACTACTATATAAGTTTGTTTCACCTATTGTGAACTATTTCATGGGGGTATATTCTCCCCATAATTTGAACATCACACCCCCCACAGCTAGTCGGCAGTGCTTGGATTATGGGGAGACACACCAGGGGTCATGTGGCCAACCAGGCTTGGGGCATGGGATAAGTGGCAGCCATTTCTGAGATGTCAAAATGTTTTATCATAGGGTTTTCTATTCATGCATTACAATTTGGTGATAATAGAATAAATATTGAGAATTCTTATGTACATAGTCGATATTCTTTCTTGGGCATCATGAACCCGTGTGTGGGGTAAAGACCAAGTTTCCTTTAATATCATTAATATTTATTATTTTTTTACCATTGTTATAATTTCAGAATTGGTTTTTTCACATGTTTTGTGAGTTTATTACAATTAATAATATTTGTATTTTGATTATATTTCTTGAATTGATGAAATGAGGGTCATGTATTAGAACATGCATCATGATAGTCAAAATTTAAATAGGCCATGCATCGTGAAATGTCACATTTATCTTTTCACTGAGCATTTCCTATTTCATGTTTGTTGTTCTTTTTTTACTTATATACAATTGTTATGGTGCTTCTTACATGATATAGATCATTCAATGGTGTAAATTTAGTAGGTTCTAATCTTGGACTCATAATGTTTATGTGACCTTATTGATCTGAAAATGGCATTCCAGCTATCTCAAGCATTTAGAAATGATATAATCACTTGGATGAGAACAATTTATATGAAAATCACATCATAGTGGCTTCCATATTTTGGTCTATATGGTGTATGTTCCCTTATGGGCTCATAAATGGAATTTTAATGGATTTAGACAAGATATATGATTTAAATATTCGAATGTGAATTTTTTAAAATGGGAAATGACATTTAACTTGAGAATAGATATATTTTACATGCCTAACATTGGAAACATGACCCAAACCCTACCTTTTTATTGGGTAGTGGGTGTTTCTCCTTTAATGTGGCCTATTATGGTTTGTTCTGTCATCTAGGCCAATCTTTTGAGGCAGGAAGAGAGAAGTGTTCATTTTCAGAAGAATTATTTAGTACCTATCCTAGATTCATGAATAAAATCATCTGAATTTCATGAATCTATTCTTATATGTTCTTTTTTTATTGTATTATTATGCTTTCATGATTCCCTTTAGTCGCACTCCCTAAAGGCATTGGTGATTATGCTCTTGTGGTGGCAGCCCCTGAGTAACTAGTTGTTCTTATAGTCTTGCAACAAGTGGATCATCGTTCTATACCTGATTTGGGCACTAAATCCCCGTTTCAATAGAGATTTATTCATATGTTACAAAATATGTAAGGCATAGTGAGACATATTGTGATCATAGAAGAGTTGACTCATGAGTTTTAGTAGTACGATCATCCTACATTTTTTAGGGATAATGGCCACTTTCTGTAGATTCAGCTATCAATGAGATCCTATATATATATACAATAACCTAGAGATGCCTCTATTGAAGAGATTCCAACTAGTTTCACACATGTTATGTGGTTTAGAAAATATGCAGTGGAATGTTGTTAGCCAGGCAGTCCAGAAAATGGATATGGTATAGGCCGACATCTAGAATGTCCTTTATGAAAAATTCTTTCCCCAGAATATAAGGGATGAAATAGCTAGAGAGTTTGTGAATATAATGTAGGGGGACCATGTAATTTATGGATTACTCATCCCATTTCACTGATCTATGGATTTTTACACCATCTTTAATTATTGATGATCGAATTTTGGATAGGAAATTTAGGGATGGACTTTATTACTCCATCTGATCGTAATTAAATGGGTTTTGGTTGACAAATATTTTAGAGATCAACTTCTATGCACTAATTACATAGAAATATTTATGGAATCTTGATGGTGTGGACTAGGGAGGATCTACACCTAAGGCTTCGAGTGGATCTTCTTCTGGATGGAAATGGTGCTTTGAATAATCTCATGGAGGAAGTAGTTATAACAACCCAACTCTTTATTTCATATTTATACATGAGTTATTAAATAAAAATACACTAAATATGACGCATATGATCAAGATGTATAGTGTATTTGGGTATTGGGAACATTACTAGACAACTAAAGACATAAAATACATGATCTTTATTGAAAACATCTTTTATTTGACCCCAACTTTCATTCGTACATAGCATTGCATGTGATAACATGGGAACATTCCTTAAAAAGGGTAGAATATAAATCCCAATGAGGGAGTACAAAAGGGATAACAAGAAGAATATAAAAAATGTTAAGTAATAAACAAATCAATAGATCATAATAGAAACATGAACATAAAGGCATGGTATATCATAATAATCATAACATGGAAATGTGGAAACAACTTAAACCAATACATGATTATCATAATGGAATTAGGTAAACCCCAATCCCGAAATGAAAGAAAAAACTACTATAAAGGAATTAATTAATCCCCTATCCCAACATGTCATATTGTTATACTAATCATTACCCATTGCATTGGATCTCTATATAATTTTAGGTTCAACTATTAATTTAACATCATTCGGATGATTAAGTGTGCCACATATTAATAAAACATAGATTAATTATTCATCATAATTCATTACCAGATAAAGTTGTGTGGAATAAATATGTGTAATTCATTAATACAAAAGTTATATTTGCACAAAATGTAATTCACTTGATTGAGGAAAGGGTATTCTATTCACTACACATTGATTTTGGCATGGAAAATCAAGGTGAAATGTCAAGAACATACCGACGTGACATATGAAATTATTAGAAATAGTTGACAAGAGATAAAGGGTTCCTTAATAATATATTCTGGAATTAGTTTGTAAGAGGCTCATATAAATACATGTTCTAACATAATTAAATTTTAAATAGAAGGCATAATATAATAAATAAATTTGAAGAAAGAGATTAAATGATATAACTCTTACAAAATTTCAATATGGTAATGGATGTACATTGGATAGATTATTGATTGATAAGGGGGTATCTCATCATTCATTAATAAATAGGGATCTGTGTGGGATGTTAGAAAACATACCCCATCACTTTTAATTGAAAATAAAATGGTGCAACAATATAAGGAATTATGGATAAAAATGATAAAGGATGGATACCATTACATGGATGTGTGATCCCAAAGTCATGGGAGAGGCTTATTTGGAGATTAGTGTTTCCATGGGAGGACTATAGGGATTGTATATCAGATTTATTACGATCTTAATGGTGTTTTAGTGAATAAGAATTGGTTCTTGGGTGGGTTTATATAGGAAATGAGATGGAATTATTAATTATTTATGTTTGAGACACTAGACACAAAAATATTCAAAACCAAAGACCAACCAAAAGATTTTTATTTTATGGCCAATGTGAGTGAAAAAAATAATTTTATTTTGAAATGTGAGGAATATATTAAAATATATACCATGCTTATGTTTAGGTGAGTCACGCTCTCATGAAAATGAATTTAAAATCACATATTATATTATACATTTGGGAGGCTTCACTAAGGCATTATAAAATAAGTAAAATAAATATAATATAACAATATTGTAATGATAAAATATTGATTTTGGCGAATATATCTTATATGGGTTTTAATAAATCATTATTTGGTCATTATGATGCCGTAAAACATAGTATATATATATATATATTATTTAATTTTTACCCAAAAATTCAGTTTCCTCAAGAAATTATGAAAAAAACAATTGGTTCATAAAAAAATCATTATTCCAAAAATAATATTCATTTTATCAGAATAATTATATATATTTGTGAATTTTAATTATCAAAATGGGAACCGACATTTATTGGAAATTGATGGGTTATGCCAAAAATAGTTTTTAAAACTTACTAAAAATTACATTTGACTTCATAAAAATTATAAAATGAATTATTATTAATAAAAGTACTTTCATAGTAATATTTTATTAAAATATTAATTATTTCAAAAATGCATTAATTCTTTCAAATAAATTCATCAATATTAGACATTCTATTTAATCTTACAAATATATAACTCTTATCAAACTGATTTGATAATCATTTAAAGATAAGGATATTATATAATAATAATTTATAAAAATTTGTTTTATAATATTACTAATAAAAAACATAGATTAATAAAATAATGCCTATATTTCTCAGAAGTTCCATTATTACATGAAAATATCAATTTATCAAATTCGTCATTTCTTAAAGAAAGATTGCACTAATTAAGAAATTTATGGAAAAATAATTTTATTTATAGAAAGGTATTTCAAAATAAATAACTAATATCTTGTTACATAAACCCTTATAACACCCTTATAAGACATAAATATAAGTTTTTTTTTGTGACAGACAATAGGCATGGTTCAGATAACATCGCCTTGTTGGTAATCTCTATTAATATGAACCTCTATGTTTGGAAATTCTATTCAAGATTAAAATTTTAAATCCTAATGTGGGATTGATTAAGAGTGAAGCCTAATAAAGCTATATCTTTTATGAGCACTGGCAAATGAGCTTCGTAAAACCCGATTCTACTAGATGAGGCCATTATCTCTTTTGTCTATGTCGAAAGGATTTGTTAAAAACATATTTTTATATTAGTTGTGTGATAACTGTTCAACAACTATATCATCAACGGTAATGATAATAAATCATCATTTAAACCCATTGATAATAATAAAAAGATCATGTGTTTTCTATATCAATAATAAATTAAAATTAATAGAATGTTATTCATAAATTTTCATGTCCTTATAACCTCCCCCCCCCCCATTAAAAACTTCACCTTAGAAATTTATTGATCCCATACTGAACAAGTGATGGTAACTCTACCTCATTACTTCCTTTTGTTCCCATGTGGCTTCTTCAAACTTGTGGTTTCTCCACAATACATTGAAGAGGGGGTTTGTCTTATTTCATTGAACATTTTCCTTATAATCAAATATCATTATTTAATTCTACTCATAGGAAAGGTCACTCTCCCATGGTACCACCTATGGATTGAGTAAATGTAATGGGTCAGGTATTTACTTCCTTGAGAGTGATACATGGAATACATCGTGTACTTGAGAACCATTCGATGGGAGTGCTAGTTGATAGTAAAATGCTTTGATGCGATCATGGATATCATAAGGGATCGTGTAACTTGGAATAAGCCTTCCATTCTTCCCAAATATCATAACTTTATTCCACTGAGATATTCAAAGGAATACAATGTCTCAAACATCAAACTCTACATCTCAACGTTGATTTTCATCATAGCTCTCCTGTCAACTCAGAGCAGCTTTGATGTGCACTTGGATAGTCTTATACTTCTCCACCATTTAATCAAACATTTCCAAACAAACATGTTTTCATTCACTAAAATCATACCAACATTCTAGTGTTTTGAACCTCTTACCAAAAAAGGATTCATAAGGGTCCATTTGGGTGCTTGAGCGAAAATAGTTGTAGTAAGGGAACTCCACTAAAAGAAGATGTAGGCCCCATCCACAATTTAATTCCATTGAAAAGGATCTCCTCCTTTACTCAGGTTTATAGATAGTACATTTATATTAGGCATAAATTTGAGGGTGATAGGTCATGATAATGTTCAACTTAGTGTTCATAGCAAACTGAAGAATCTTCTAGAAAATAGATCTGAATGATAGATCGCGATCAGACACAATGGATAGTGGCACTGCATAATTCCTTACCACATCTGTAATGTATATATGTGATAATTGATCTATTGAGAAATCCACTCAAATTACAATGAACTGTATAGTTTTTGAAATAATATCCACAACAACCATGATAACATTGTTTCCATTGGATGTCTTTGGATGTCTAGTGACAAATGTCACGGTTTTGTTCTCTCATTCCCATGTCAGTTTGTGTAATGGTTGTATTATCCCCTTAGACTTCTACCTCTCATCCTTCACTTGCTAACATACCAGGATCATTGATGTATATTCAGTTATCTTCATCTTAATGGTATTCCACTAATAACACTCTCATAAATCCCGATTCATATTTTTTTTCCAAGATGAATGGAGAAATTTGAACTATGTGCATCATCCAAAAGTTCTTTTTTAACTCCATATTTTTTGGGACACTTATTTTGACCCAAATATCACAATTTCATCTTCATTATCCTTGAACTATATGGATTTTCCTTATTTTAATATCTTTAACATTCTTTTAAATTCCCATATCATCATTTTTAGAATCCTTTAACCATTCTAAAAGAGATTGTTGAGAAATAATTTTTGAAAGGATAGAAGATTTTCTCTCCATTATGATTCCCAGGTCCATATTCACCTAATCTAAGTAGATTGGATACTTTTCAATTCTCATCAATGATATAATCGTTGGTTGTTTTATAAATATAGCATCCATAACCTTTTTCCCTTTCCAGGGTGGTAATTGATTGAGCATTTGTAATCCTTGATAACCTCTAAACATTTTGTTCGCACGTGGTCAGCTCTTTCTATGTGAAGATATATTTTAGACTTTTTTGATCCATATATATTTCACATATTTCCCCAATGAGATAATTTTGCCTTATTTTCAACGTAATGATCTCAGATTCCAACTCCATATCATGGATGGGAAATATTTTCTCATGATACTTCAACTGCATTTAGGCATAAGTGATGAATTTTTCATTCTTTATTAATACACAATCCAGGCCCTTCTCCAAAACATCTCAAAAGATTATGAAAATATCCCCACTTTTGGGTAGTATAATTAAAAGGGTAGTGATAAGACTCTTATTCAATATCATTAAGCTTCCTTCGTATTGACCATTCACTAAAACATGACTCCTTTTGAGTTATATTGGTAGGAGTGATTGATAAAAGTGTGAAATTTCTTAAAAAATATTGATACTATCTAGCTTACCCAGAGAACATATGGATTCCCATCACTGATGATTGAAACAACCATCCCTCACTGTGTTATGTTTTGAAAGGATCCATAGATTTACCATTTCTTATGGCGATATGCCCAATAATGAGACTTCCTTCAACCAGAACTCACACATGATGTACATTTCATAACACTTCTCCTTTCAAATGGTCTCTAGTACAGTGCTTTGATGCTCATCATGCTCCTCCTTGGTTTTTTGTTTTTTTAGAATATCATCAATAAAGACAAAAAAAATTATTTATAGGTAATATCTAAATACTGTATTCATAAATTACATTATGATTTTTGGAGCATTAGATAGTCTGAATGGAATTACAATGAATTCATTGTGATCGTACCTTATACGAAAATCAATATTGGGAATATCCTCCTTCTTCACCCTTACATGGTAATATCTAAACTGTAGATCCACCTTGGATAAGTATTGTGATCCACGTAGCTAGTAGAACAAGTCATCCATATGTGGGAAAGGGTTCATGTTATTTATCATGATTTTATTGAGCTACAATAATCAATGGAATGCCACATTGTCCTATCCTAATTTTTGAGGAAGAGGACTGGTACACCCTATGGTGAAGCACTTGGGCATATAAACCATTTATCCCAATCCCCATGTATTGGTTTATTTAGCTCCTCATGATCTAAAATAGCCATTCTCTATAAAATCATGGATATTGAAAATTCCCCAATTATAGAATTAATATATAATTCAATATCTATTCTAGGAGGAAGAAGAGGAAATTACTCAAGAAACACTTTAGCCAATTACCTCATAAAAGGAATATCTTTGAGTATGGTTCCTTCTTTAGACTCAATCATCATAGAAAAATATGTGTTCTCATAGGGAATTAATATCCAAGCTTGAGATGATTTTGTTAAAGAAGATCCATGATCTTTATTTCAATTGTATAGAATTAGGGGTCGATTCAACAAATAGAGAGTGATTTCCCTCTCACGAAAATTTATGTTGGCTTTATTTAAGAAAAGAAAATCCATGTTAAGAATTGCATCAATTTCATCTAAGGGTAGTATGATGAGGATTACTAGGATGTTAATTCCATAAATTGTGATAGGGGATGAGTTATATTCATGGGATGCAATAACTTCTAAATTTATTGTTCTTATAGATATGTCTACTTCCATGATTATTGGTGGTTTTTGGATTGTTCTACTAAACGTATGGGATATAAAATAATTAGTAGAACCAGAATAAAAAATTAAATTCACTAATAATAAATAAATAACTATCTTAAATGTCACCACATAATTCCCCAGATTCTATTTGGTTGTATTGATAGAAAAATATAGTCATTCATTACATGGAGGTTGTTAAATGCCTCTAAAAACCCATGGATTATGGCACTGGTTTACAACATGCCCTAGTTCATTGCAGTTGTAACAATGAAAAATGCATACAGGATCGAACAAATCATTCCTTTCCCCTATTGTAGTAGGTGGTTTTCTTTTGGGAAATCGTTGTCTTGGTTCACTTCCTTTTAACACCCAATGAATTTCCTCATCCCTTTCAAGAAATTTCCACGTTGTACTACCTTTTCAAGGAATTATCTTTCCATATTAAGATTGAGGGTGTGGTGATAATATTTATTGAAAAACATTTTACAAAAATACTTCTATATCATCACGTCTATATCTATCACCAAATTTTTATTTTTTATCATTTTACTCCTTTGATCATATTCGACCTCCATATGAAAAGAGGATTGACGATTATTATCTTTTTCAGAACATTGAAGGATGGAGAAAAACTTCTCAATGGATTAGATCCATTGTTCTATGATTATGTGATCAGATGATCCATTGAAAGTAGGAGGCAATTGTCTCATAATTATCTCAATTATGACCTGTTATTTTAGGGGGGGAATTCTTTTTTACAAATGTTTCTATTCAAAACATTAGTTATTTGAGAGATTATTGTGACAAAGTTTGAGATTCCCGCTCCCATAAGATTGGGTATCTCTTTAGAAAAGTCATCACATCAATCATCACATTGGTTGTGAGATTGATTCTTTATATTACCGTCCATTGGATATAATAAAATGAAAATTTTGGGTAAGTATTTTAAACTATTAAACACATAATGGAGAATCCAATGAAAAAAGGAATAAAATTTAAATTAAATGTATTTATTTGAATTATTAATTTCTAGGATTCAATATAATTTACCCATGATCTATTTCGAAACATACATTTTTATGGGATGTTTTTTATTTCCCCATTAATAATGGTTTATAGAAAGCTTATGAATTTACCAAATCTTATCCCCCATTATTGTCAAACCAATAGTGCAGCCAGACCCATTTTCATGGACCAGTTCCCATTTAAGTCTACCTCGAAGTAGTGTTTTTGGGTTTTACCCCTAAATACATCCCTACCAGAGCCACCTATACTAGTTCATATCTAGCGAGGGATGTATTTTCTTGATAAACCACATACTCTTTAATCACCAAAATTTAGGAATTGTTTTCATAAACATATTCTTATCCCTATGGATTTCACTTGGGTTTTCTAATCCAAATCCCATAAATATCTAAACCTATCTTTTGATACCAATTATCACAACAATGCTCTTTATTTCATAATTAGACATGATTCATTACATAAGAATTCACTTAATACTTCCCATGTGATCGATAGGTCTTGTTTCATTAGGTCTTAAAATCATTACATGACAACATATGACATAAATACAACATCTTTGTTGAAAACATCGTTTTCATTACTACAATATTCTTTCGTACTTAGGATTCCATGGGATAACATGAGGACATACATAAGAAAAAAGTGAGATATAAAGACCAGTAAGAGTGTAAATAAGGAATATCATGAAGAATAAAAAACATGTTTGGAAATAGACATATCAAAGGATCATAAGATAACAATAAACATAAGGGAATGATAATCAATGATCATCATAACATTGAAATGTGGTATCAACATACAACATTTCATCACCAACATATAAGAATTAGGTTAACCCATGTCCCAACATGATGAAAAAAATTAATATAATGGAATCAGCTAAAACTGGGTCCCAACATGATATATCTTGATAATAAACATTAACCAATTCATTGGAGTGATATAAAATTATGGGTGCACGTGTCATATTCACTTCATTATCATGATTAAGTGTGCAACATAGATCATAAAACATGGATTCATTCCTCCACATAATTCATTACATGATTTAGAAGTGTGAAAAAAATATATGTGGGTCATCAATAAAAAATTATATAAGAATAATGGTGATTTCCCTTAATAGGCCAATGGGTTTGGTATTCACTACACTACAATTTTGGCATGCAAAATCATAGTTCAATTTCATCAGCATAACGGCCTTCCATAAAAATTCATTAAAAGGGTTGATGAGAGATAAAGGGATCTATCGTCATATATACTTGAAATGTTAAGTAAGGGGGTAATATAAATACATGTTCTAATAGAAGTAATTTATAAATAGAAGTCGTAACATAATAATGAAACATGACGAAATAGGAGGAATAAAATAACTATTATGATATTTTGACATTATGACTGATGCACATGGGAGAGATTAATGTAATTCAAAGGGTTTTTTCATTATTAATACATAATAAGTTATTTATGGGGGATTTGAAAAAACAAACCCCATTTTTTTATTGAAAATAAATGAGTGTCATAATATAAGGATACATGTATAAAAATGAGAGAGGAAGGGAACCCTTACTTGGGTATTTGATAAAAAAGGACTAAAAGAGGCTTCCTGTTATCTTGGGGGTGCCTTGGGGGGACTTTAGGGAGTGTATAGAAGAGTTATTAGGAGCATAATGTAGTTTTAGTGAATGTAAATGGGTTCTTGGGCTTGTTTATTTTGGAAAGAAGGGGGAATTCATTATTATATAGGTTTACGAAACTACACACTACTATATTCAAAACCATATACAAACACATGGGTATTACCCATGATTTTTATCCAAGGGGAGTGGAAAATAATATTTTATTAGGAAAATGAATGAAGATATTATAATATTTCCCTTTATTTTGTGGAGGTGGGTCACACTCTTAAGGAAATTAATTTAAAACACCGAAATATATTATACATTTTAGAGGATTCACTAAGGTATTATAAAACAATTCAAATAAATATAAAATCACATTATATTAAATTTAAAACATTTATTTTTTATAATACACCTTTTATGGTATTTATTACATCACTATTGAGTCATTATGATGTCATAATACATATTATATATTTATATATTATTTTATTTTTACCCATAAATTTTACTAACTTAGAATATTATGAAAAAATAATCGTTGGATAATTTAGATATCTTGATTCCCTAAATAATATTAATTTTATCAAAAATAATTTTCTAATTATGTGGATATTCACTTTTAAAAAAAGAACAAATATTTATTGAAAATCGTCAGGTTTTGAAAAAAAATAGTTTTTGAACCTTAATAAAAATTACATTAAACATCATAAAAATTATATATTCATTTATTATTAATAAATGTAATTTTTTATAAATATTCTTCAAATGTACAATGGTTACCTTAATTATTTTATCATATTTATCATTTTTAAATGAAAGAATATTCCCAAGGAAAATTTATATAATATGAAATTTATTTATATGAAGGGATTAAAAAATAAATAACGAATACCTTGTTACATGACCCCTTTCAACAACTACAAAATACCTAAGGGTAAGGTGATGATTGGGACATACTATTGGGGACGCTCAAATAACATCGTCTGGGTGGTAATCCTTATTAACATGAGCATCTCCCATATGTGATTTTTTTGAGTCTTGTCCTGTTGAAGATCATCTTGGGCTTGGTCAATAGTAAAGTCTTATGTCACTAACACCTTTCTGAGCTCTGACGAATGAGCTTTGTATGGCCCAAGTCTACTTGTAAGGTCATTATCTCCTCTGTTGGTGTCGAAAGGATTTGTTAAAAACTTATTTTTATTTCAGTTGTGTGATCACTATTCAATGACTATATCTTCAATGGTAATGAAACATAACTGTCATTTAAAGACAATAATAATAATAATAATATTGAATGTGCTTTATATATCCATATGACATTTAATGAAATGGAGTTTTATTCATAATTTTTCTAGTTGTTACAAACATTCCCCCTTAAAAAATTTCTGCCATTATTTTTTTTTTCAAAAATAAAATATTTGAGTGTAACTCTACCTCATCAAGTCATCCAGATACCGTGTTGATTCTACAAACATTTTGTTTCTTCATAACACTTTGAGTAGGGGAATTTTCACATTTTGTTGAACATTTTCTCTATGATCAAATATCTTCACCAGCTTCTCCTCATAAGAATGTTCCATCTCAAATAGAACCACATATAAATTGAGTACATGAAATGGGTCAGGTATTTACTATGTCAAGAGTGATACATGGAATACACCATGTACTTGAGACATGTTCAGTGGGAGTACTGTTTGATAGGCCACTACTCTGATGTGATATAGGTTCTCAAAAGGGTTTATGTACCTGTGACTAATGTTTTCCTTCTTCAAAAATATCATATATCTCTTCCATGAAGATATGTAGGGGAATACCGTGTATCTAAAATCAATATCTTGGTCTCATCAACGATTTCCATCATAGCTCTTTTGTCGATTCTAAGCATCTTTGATGTGTTGCTGGGTGGTCTTAACCTTCTCCACTTCTTCATCAACCAATTTTGGGACCTAAAAGCTTCTATTCCCCAACATCATCCTCGGATTCCTGTGTTATGCACCTCTTCACATAATTTTATTTAGTATAATCCATTTGGATGCTTGGGTGGAAGTTTTTGGTCTCTGAAACTCCACCAATGGAAGATGTTAGTCACATTTGTCTTTGAAGTCCACTGAAAAGTTACTCAACATTCCCTCAACTGTCTGGATAATCCATTCATATTGTCCATCATTTTTAGAGGGATAGGTTGTTTTGAAGTTAAACTCAGTGTTTAAAGGGTATTTTAGACTCTTCTAGAATATATATGGGAATTATAGATCAAAATTGATTATGGCACTCCATACAGCCTTACCACTTCTATGATGTATATTTTTGCCAGTTAATTGAGTGATAAATCCTCTCAAACTACAATTAAGTGTGCAGTATTTATAATATTATCTATAATAACCAAGAGAGCATTGTTCTCTTTTGGATGTATTTGAATGTATAGTGCAGAAATCCATGGGGCTGTTATCCCATTTCTAGGTTGTTATGGTCAATGGTTGTGTTATCCCTATAGAATTCGACCTCCCATATTTCATTTTCTATCATATTAGGAACCTTGATGTATATTCGGGGATCTCCTTATTCAT
The DNA here is from genome assembly GCA_963277665.1 of Viscum album. NCBI lineage: Eukaryota > Viridiplantae > Streptophyta > Magnoliopsida > Santalales > Viscaceae > Viscum > Viscum album. Next base: position 2,096,949,118 of record OY728152.1, read on the forward strand.
GTTATCCAACCAATAATTCCTATAAATATCCTGATATGTCATTGTGTTTCCTGGGGGAATAGAGAAATTCAAACTATGTGCATCACCCAAAAGTTCATTCTTCATCTTTAGATTTGACGGATCACATATTATTTACCAATAAATCACAATTGTTTCTTTATTAGCATTTAACTGTGAGGATATCCCTTTTTTATTTATTATACTTTATTCTGAATTCCCATGTCATCTTTTGGAGCATCTTTAACCTTTCAATAGAGATGGTTGAGCCATAATGTGTGAAAGGATTGATGATATTCCCTTCATTATGATTCCCATTTCCATATTCACAAAATCTAAAGAAGGTTGTATCATTTTTAATTTTTATGAATGATAGAATTTATGAGTCCTTTTTACTTAGATCATTTTCCACCCTTTTCGTGTTCCCAGGGTGGTGATGGATTGAGTAGTCATAATCCTCGAAGTTCTCTAACCGTTTTATTTGGAACATGTTCATCTATTTCTATATGAATATATATTTTATACATTATTGATACATATTTATTTCACAATTTTCCCAAAAAAGATAACGCTGTCATAATTTCAATTCAAACATCATAGCTCCCAACTCTAGATCATGTGTTGGGTAGATTTTTCTCATGAATTTTAAAACTCCTTCAGTTATGGTTGATGAATTTTTCATTTGGTATGAACACATAACCTAGGACCATATATAAAGAATCACATAAGATTATGAAAATATCTTAACTTTGGGTAGTGTTACCACAAGGGTAGTAAAAATTCTCTTCTTAAACTCCATGAATCTTTCTTTAAATTCATCATTCAAATAAAACATGAATCCCATCTGAGTAAGACTGTAAAGGGAATTTGGTAGTGAGATATTTTGCCCAAATAACCTATAATATCTAGGTAACCCCAGGAAGCTACAAATATCTATTATAGATGTTATCCTTAGACAATTGTCATTTTCTATTTCTTGGATGGATCCATCAATTTCCTGTTGCTTTTGATAATATTTTCCATGAATGAGACATGCTTCAACCAGAACACACACTTACTGTACTTTTCATAGAGATTCTCCTTTCACAAGGTCTCTAGTACAGTTCTTAGATTCTCTTTATGCTCCTCCATTGTTTTTGAGTATATTATAATATAATCAATAAAGACTACCACAAAGTTGCCAAGGAAATATCTAAATACCTTATTCAAAAAGTCTATATAGTTCGATAGAGCATTAGTGAGTTCAAAAGTCATTACTATGAATTCATAGTGCTCAAACATTGAATGAAAAGTAGTTTTCAGAATATCCTCATACATCACCCTTTCTTGGTAATACCCCAACCAAATATAAATTGTGGGGTATTATTATGCTCCACATAGTTGGCCGAAAAAATAATAATTTCCTGGAAGAGTGTACTTGTTTTTTATCGTGATTTTTTAGCAAACTACAATCAATGCAATGGCGCATTGGCTCATCCTTCTTCTTAACGAAGAGCACCGGTACACCCCATGGTGAATCACATGGGTGTATAAAAGCCTTATCTAGAATCTCCAATAGTTTTTTTCTTTATATCATTAATCTCTACAATATCCATTCAATAGATATTCATGGATATTGGAAATTCACTAGGAATAAGATCAATCCAGAATTCAAAATCACTTGTAAGTGGAAGACCAGAAAACTCATCAAAAAAGACATTAGAGAATTCCCTCATAACAGGCACGTCTTTGAGGATCATTCCTTCCTTATAAGAAATCATATAAGAAAGATACAAATCCTCATAGGGGTGTGATATCCATGCATGAGTTTTTCAAGCTAAAGAAGATTCATCACCATCTTTGCACTTGAATAGATTTGGGGGTTGATTCACCATATGGACGGTAATTTCCCTCTCATAACAATATATGTGGACTTTGTAAAGGTAAATCCAATACATGATAAAAATTACATAAAATTACTTTAATGGGTGTATTAGGAAATTCACTGGGATGTTCAATAAAAAATTTGTGACAAGGGGGAGTTATATTCCCGGGATGCAATAATTGCCCCATAATCTGTTCTTCCAACATCTTTACATAAATGATTTTTTGTGGTGTTTTATTGTTCTGTTAAACATTTTGGAAATAAACTAATGTGTAGAATCAGAATCAAAATGTGTGTTCAATGTTTGTGAATTAATTACTGGTTTACCTATCACCAATTCATTGTTTAGATTCACAACAACAGTAGTTATGGAAAAATATCACCCTAGATTCTATGGAGGTTTTTGGTTGCCTCCGAAAACCCTGGTCTTAGGGAACTATTTAGAAAAGTGGCCACGTTCATTGTAGCTATATCAATAAACAATTCATTAAGTATCGAATGGATCATTCCATTCCTCTATCACAGTAGTGGGTTTCTCTTGTAAGAATTTTTTGATTTTTAGCCTTCCATCCCATAGATAAAGGATTTCCCTGACCCCTTAAGGAAATTTCTAGGGTGCTTCATTTGGCAGCATTGGAAAATGGAATGTTGAAATATCATACCATCATTTTACTTTTACATATGACCGCCATAATTAATGTTCACTTTATGCTTCGTATCCCCTTGAAAACTTGAGATTCAACGATCTTCTTCTCAACTTTGGGGGCACATCATACATTCATCTCATAGCAATCAATGTTGTGGATCAACATGGATTTATGTAGACTAGGTTTTCACCCACCAAATAATATATCAACCTTGCTTTTGGTGGTAACAATAGAACTCGAGGCGTATCATTCCAGTATGGTAAATTTTTTCATATACACCCAAACCGATTCATCATCCTTTTTCATAAGTGAAAGGAAATATCGTTACATCTAATGACAGAGGGTGAGGGGAAATTATTTTTCAAAAACATTTTCTAGAAATCCTTCCATCCCATTTTCTCAATATATTCCTCATGATTCAAAAAACTGATCAATGTCTACCATTGATAAGGTTCACCCTTCATGAAATATGTATGTAGAAGAACCTTACGTAGTTATAAATATTGAAGGATGGAAAAGATCTTGTCAAAATAGTTGATCGATTGTTTGATGATTGAGGGACTTGATGATCCATTGAAATGAAGAGGCATTTGCTTCACGAGACACCCAGTTGTGAGTTTTTATTTCATATGGGTTTGGTAGTTCTTCTTGACCCACGTTTCCATTGAAAATATGAGTTAAATTAGAGATTATCCTAAAAAAATTGTGATTCCCACTCCCATCAGATTGTGTATATCATTAGAATAGTAACACATTGATCTTTTCATTGGTTGTTAGATTGAGTCATCCTATTACCGACCACTAGATAGAATTAATGGAAAATTAGGGGTAAGTATTTTAAACTATTGAACACATATAGGGGTATCCAATGAAAAAGGGATAACATATAAATTACATTTATTTTCTTAACTTATAAATTTGTAGGCGTCAATATATGTTATCCAAATATATTTACTAATGTATATTCTTATGGTGTTTTTCTATGATCCATTAAATATGGTTTATACTATGATTATGAATTTACAAATACATAAACCCTTTGAGTGTTAAATGAAGAGTACAACATGCCTAGTAGTTATGCATCTGTTCCTATTCATGTCTACCATAATGAGGTATTTTTAGGGTTTACCCCTAGATACATATATCCTAGTCCAACCTCTACTTGTTCATATTCACAAAGGTATGTATTTTTGGATAATCCAATTACTCTATTATCACAAGAATATATGGATTTTTTTTCTTATACATAGTCTTCACCCTAAGTCTTTCACTAGGTTTTTCTAATCCTAATCCTAAATTTAACTAAACACTGATATTGATACAATCTATAACAACCCTTCTCTTTATTTCATATCTAAAAAATATTTGCTACATAAAATTCCAAATAATACAACACAAATGTTTTATATGTCTGCTGCATTTCGGACATAGATGCATTACATGAATATTTAACAGATAAAATACAACAATATTATTTAATACTTATTTTACATGATCACAACATTCCTTCTTACATAGCATTGCATGGGATAACCTGAGAATATACATAAGATATGGGTATGATATAGAGCCTAGTAAGGGATTAAATAAAAATTTCATGAAGAACACAATACAATTTAGGAGATAGAGATATCAGTGGATCATAATAGAAAGATGAACATAAATTCATGTTATTGCCTGATCACTATAACTATGAAAAGTGGAAACAACTTAAAAAATGCATCATTAATGAAAGGGAATCAAGTAAACCCTATCCCAACAAGATATATAAAATTCTTATAAACGAATCAGGTAAACCCCAGTACCATCATGAAAAATCATGATACTAAATATTACCCAATTCATAATAGTGTTTTATAATTTCAGTTTCACCTGTTACTTTCACATTATTCTCTTGCTTAAGTGTGCCACATAGATTATAGAACATGTGTTCATTCTTCATCGTAATTAAATAAATGATCAAGGAGTGTAAAATAAATACATGTAAGTCCTAAAATTTTTTTATATGTTTATAAAGGTGAATAAACGTGATAGTGTAATGGTAATTGTATTTAATACATGGTGATTTTTACATGGAAAATTACTATGATATTTAGGCAACACAACTGCATGACATAATAAATCATAAAATTTTTTGATATTAGAGAGAGTGATATCTCATCATATACACATGAAATGGTATGTAATATGGTCATAAAAATACATGTTCTAAGAAAATTAATTTTAAAATAGAATGCATAACATAATGAAGAATCTTAAAGAAGAATGTGGAATGAAATAACTCTTACGAAGTTTTAGAATGTAACATGGGTATATGAGAAGGATTAATTAGAGATAAAGGGGTATCTCAAAATTAAAAAATAATAAGATAAGTATGTGGGATTTTATAAAACATACCCCATCATTTTTAATTTAAAATAATATTGCGTAACAATATAAGGAAACATCGATAAAATGAGAAAGGAAGGAAAAACATACTTGGATATTTGATCCCCAACTCTGGAGAGAGGCTTATTAGGAGCTTGGGGAGCCTTGGGGGGACTCTAGGGAGTGGAGATCAGAGTGAAGACGAGAATTAAAATGTTTGAGTGAATAAGAATGGTTTCTTCTGTGGGATAATATAGGAAAGGGGATGGGGTTTCATTATTATTTGTGTTTTGGACAACACACACTAAAAAATTCAAACCCACAAACCAATCCATGGGTTTTTCTAAGGTTTTTTTCCATGGGGAGTACAAAAATTATATTTTATTCAGAAAATGGAAAATATATTAAAATATTGTCCTTTCTTATGTTGAGGTGTGTCATAGTCTCAAAGAAATTAATTTAAAATCATAAAATATATTATAAATTTTAAAGGATTAACTAAGAAATAATAAAATAATTCAAATAAATCTAATATAACATTATTTTAAATTTAACACATAGATTTGGTGTAATATTCCTTTTTATTGTATTTATTACATTACTATTGGTTCAATATGATGTCATAAAATATACTATATATTTATATATTATTGTATTTATACTGAGGAATATGATTGGCTTAGGACATTATAAAAAACTAAACATTGGATAATTTTGATGTACTAATTCCAAAAATAATATTCATTCTTTCTAAATAGTATTCTAAATTTATGAATTTTTACTTTTAAAATGTGAACCGACATTTACCTAAAATTGAATGGTTTTGAAAAAAACTGTTTTTAAACCTTAAAAAAATTACATTTGACTTTATAAAAATTAAATAATAATTTATTATTAATTAAATTAAATTTATAATAATAATTTATTAAAATATAAATTATATCAATTATAAAATGATACCTTACAATAGATTCATTAAAATTAAACTTTTTCATTTATCATATAAATATAAAACTATTATCAAACTGATTACCTAATTATTTACATATAAGGAACTGATATAATCATCATTTATATGATTTTTTTAAAATACTGTTAATAAAAACCATAGTTTAATATAATAAGGAATTTATTTCTCAAAAGTACCATTTTTTCTTGAAAAAATCAATTTATCAAATTCAGCACTTTTTTACAAAGACTACTCTCATAAAATAATTGATTGAAGAAAAAAAATTATAGAAAGGGTTTAAAAAATAAATTATTAATACCATATTTCATAAACCCTTTTAACACCCATATAATACCTAAGGGTAAGGTGTGTGATGGTGAAAATCTCTACAGAAGCTCAGAAAACATCGCTCGAGGGGTAATCTATATTAACATTAACATCTCATGTTAGTGATTCATTCAGGCTTAATATGTTGATGATCAGCTTGGACATGGTCAGAAGTGAATCCCAGTGAAAATTACTTTCAATATTAACTTGTTGATGATCTGTCACTAGTGTGAAGCACCATGGAACTACAAGAGGGAGTGTCCACGAAATCCATTTGAGTGTAAAGGTTGAGGTAGGATGTATCACCTCTATTATTTTTTCAAGGCTCTTCCTCCAGGTCGTCCTCCAATGTCCTGAAGGCCTTCATTTTTTATTTATTTTTGATAATCCACATTTCAAGGGGTGAGGTGGAAACCTTACAAGTCCCATATGCATAAGTATTACATGGCTCGTAGGCCTTAGTGGAATTCATTTTTCCTGTAGGCATCAAACATTCCATACAACCCAGACTAACTACATGGAACTGCTCCTCCCTAGTATCTTCATCATGAAATAATCTCTCCACCTTTGCATAGTTGTTCGACTAGGAATTCCAGACCATGCACAGGCTTGTCCAGATGGCTGGTGCCATACCCTCTCATTCTTGCAATCTGTTTAGCTTCTACTGTGGTGAATTCTCCTTTCCCATCCTCCTGTTGAGATTGTTCCTTGTAGGTTTTATGGTTTTTATCTGCACATAAGGTGGCCCGAATGACTTGAATTGGCCCAAAGTCCTTACTGACCTGAAGGCCTGGGTGCCCGAAGGCCTTACAGGACTCAGGGTCCAAATCAGTGGCCCAGAGGCCCAAATAGGGGCATATTCTTGACTGCTACATTGCCAAACATTGCCTGCTACTCTCCCACTACAGTACCTGCTACAGTACTGTATAGTTCTCGCTACAGTTCCTACTAATGTACTATTATAGTGCTGCTACAATACTGCTACAGTACATGCTACAGCAACCCGAAAATTCTGCCTCCACCCGGATTTGATCCCTGGTCACTTGGATGCACATACGGAGTCCTTACAAATCGAGCTAAGGCTCATTTTCCTTTTCCTCCAGGTCCTAGTGTGCATGTATCTTCACCAACTCCTTGATCAAGATCAGGGTCGGTAGGGTCAAGAATGGAAGGTAGTTGTAATACCACTGTTTCATTAGGCCGGGGTGGTGGTCAAGGGAGTTGAAACAAAGATTATGATTCTCAGGGCCAACAATGACAGCCTTCTCAACGATTTAAGGCGTTGAATCAAGGATGTGGTATATTCCGGTTACATATAGTCAAGCATATTCCATAAGAGAAGAGAATCAGACCATCTACTATACAATGTGTTATTTTAGCTACCTCTGCCATAGTTAGGCACTGTTTGATAAAGGAATGTGTCACTATTTCATATATTATTCAATCAAAAAGATATTGGGCCATGATAATAAGTAGTATCATGGTTTAAAGATGTTAGATACACCCTTAGGTATCTTTTTAAAGGGAATTCATTATTTTCTTAATATCCCCTTGAGATTGACGATTACCTTTTCTAGGAATGTACTATAATAACATATTTTGTTTCAATGTAATTGTTGTTGTAGAATATGTGGTTTTTTAACGATATCATTTAGACTAGTATCAATGGAGGGTGTCATTTATATCACCATAGGGTTTTACATACATGCAATAGGGAGAATGGGATGTCATTGTGACACAACAGGGACTCGTGTAGTCTAGGATATGTAGTGTTACATCAAATCTTGTCGGTCATTACCTTGATGATAAGGGGTTAAAACCTATTTAATTCCCTCTTATAGTGTATTGTTTTAGATATTTTCTTCCAAACGGGTTTTATTTTTTACCTTCAGTGTGACAGGTAGATTTTACAATTGATATCGTTCACAGAGCATCACTTCTGACTATTCATCCTAATAGGAAGGCACCTAAAGAGATTTTGGAGCACAAGACTTAGTTTGAGGATCTGAAGGTGAAAGGATTTATTTTCCCTAGAACTTCTCCTTGGGGTTCACCTGTCCTCTTTTTCGAGAAGGTAGACAGTACCCATAGGCGTTATGTGGATTACTGTCTGTTAAATCGGATGTCTATCAAGAATCGGTATGCATTTCATAGAATATATGACCTCTTTGATCAGATCTAAGGAGTGAAGGTGTTTTCAATGATATATTTGAGGTTTGGCTATCATCATGTGCATGTGAGGGCATCATACATACCTCACACAGATTTTAGGATCATGTATGGTCAAAATGAGTAAGTGTTTATGCCATTAAGGCTCATAAACTCACCAGATGTCTTCATAGTCCTTATTAATCAGATTTACCACCTTTATCTATATTCATTTTAGGTTTTCTAAATTGATTATATCTTTTTGTTTCCACGTTCTATACACTACCATGAAATCCTTCATGAGATCATGATGAATATGTTAAGAAATCATCAGCTCTATGAAAAACTCCATAAATTCAATTTTAGGATCCACAAAGTCCACTTCCTTGGTTATATCATCTCATATTCATAATTTATTTGACCCAAATAATGTTATTTCATTAGTTTCTTCGATGTATCCCAATAATTACATTGATATTTGGTGTTTCTTAGGGATTTTCAAATATTATAGTTCATTTTTTCTGGATTTCTCAATTCTTGTAGTGCCGCTTATAATATTGAAAAAGAAGTGTGTCAAATTAAAATGGTTAGTATCTTATGAATAATACATTCAATAGTAGAAGGGTAGACTTACATCATTGCTGGTACAGATACTTCCAAATTTATTCATGTCAAATTTAGTCTTCAATGATGCATTAGGTGTTAGTATTAGATCAGTTGGCCTATAGGATTAGTGTGTTGTTTCATATAGTTCTCGTGTAGTAATTACTATACATGTTTCCTCAATCTCACTGTTTTTGTGAATTACATAGACTTTTGGATACATAAACTTTTAGAATAGTGTTTTGGTGTTTTCACAAATCAAAAAAGCATCATATACATCATCAAAAAAAAGGATATGAATCGCTTCTAGTATAGGTGGGTTGTGTACCTATAATATTTTTATTTCAAGCTTTGATACACTATTGGGAAAGGGAATTTAGTATCTAATGCTCTGAGGAAGAAGGCATAGTCTGAGGTTTTTTTTGAATCCAAAGATTGTTACAGTTCAAGAATCTAGTATTTGATGGAACCTTATAGACCTATTTTTGGAGATTGTTGATGATATTTAGGAGGAATGTGGTTAGATTATTCTCTCATACTTGGTGGTGACATATACTCTTCTATGATTAGTATTCTCAAAAAATCTATTTGATATTGAGTCACTTGTCCTTTGGGAGAGCGTTTTGAATGATGATACATTTTATGGTTGGTCTGTTGATGGAGATGATATGCTTTTTTTCTGTGGGCATGTACGGGTCCTAGAAGACATAAAATAGAAGTTTATGGTGGATTTTTATTTCCTATCATTGAATTTTCACAACGATGTCATAGAAATGTATAAATTTCTATGATGTCAATATTGGTGACCTAGAATGAAGCCTGAGATAGCCAGTTTCATCAAGCAACGTTCCACCTATCAGCAAGTGAATGTGAAGCCTCATCGTCTGATATTCTTTCTTCATACAATTTCATTTTTGATTAGGAAATATGATGATGTTTAGAGGAAATTTTTCATTAGACTACCCAGTTCACAGCATGGAAACAATGTATTGTGGGTTTTCATTCCTAATCTGATGAAGGCTCCCCACTTCTTGCATATGTGAGAGAACTTCTTAGTAGACGATCTAGGATGAATGTATTTCAACAATTTGGTATGAATTTTTGGATCAATTTGTTATATCATTTATGATAGAGATTCTAGTTTTACGACATGGTTCCAAAAGGGTTTGTAGAAGGCCTTGGGTATACATGTACTTTTGAGAACATCCTATCACCCACAGACTAACGGATTGACAGGGCATATAATGTAGGTGCTATATTATATGCATCGGGCATGCCTTATCGAATTGGGGGGTTCATGGGAGAAACACATTCCTCTCATCAAGTTGGATTTAAAAAATCATCCAAGTTACTGTCAAGATCGATCCCTGTGATTCTTTTAATGGAATGTGTTATCTCTCATCATGTGTTGGATAGAGGAGGGGGGAGAGAATATGTTATGTGTGGGCCTTATCTCATCTAGGAGAGTATAACAAATTTCTAGATGATCAGGAAAGATATGTTGATAGCTCAGTCTAGAAAACATTTTTATGCCAACAATCCCTAAATACCTCTTGATTTTGTGTTCATAAAATGGTTTTTCTTTAATGTCTATCCTTGTTATGGGAATATACATATTCAAAATAATGGTAATCTATCACCAATATTCATTGGTCCCTCTTTGGTTATGAGGTTTAAAGTGCTAGTTTCTTACCACTTGGAAAATCCTCAATGATATCGGTCTATGCATGATGTCTATCATTTATCACATCATCGTTGATATTATCTAGATCCATGTCACATCTTTCAGTTAGATGATGTTGAGAATGATATTGATTCTTCCATCAAGGCTTCTCTCATGCGTATTATTTATTTGACTATGAACACACTATAAAAAGGTCTTTTCATCTTGTATGGGTGCTATTGTATCATGGTAATGTAAAAGATGAGACATTGTAGGGTTAAGTTGATATAAAATATTTATATCTATAACTCTTTGTTGATAGTACCTCTTTTCCCTGAAAAGGAAAAATCAGGGTGAGTTGCTATAATGAGGGGTGGTTGTAAAGATCAGACTTTTTACCAAGGTATGGATCATTGGTTTTTAATTTTATAACTTTCCATTACACATGGTAATGGAATATTATGTCCAAGAGAATTCTTGAGAAGCAACTTGGGATTTTCCAGATCTCGTTGGTCCAGAATATAGGGTTTTAGACTAGTCCACAAGGTTTTCAAGAACCATGGGACCCAAACCACATGGTTTAGATAAACATTGTGGATGCAGATAGGGGCACATGCATTTCCGCATTTTTTTCCACAATTATAAAAATATGGACAACAATCATGTGGGACTAATATAGCTAGGGAAATATTCTTTTCACATGGATTTCACAAGGATTGTAATTTGTGAACATAAACCTTGTGCAGTATGTTTTTAGGAAAAACTATCATTCTACCTCTCTTTAACATAAGAAATTTTTCTCTTTTCCTCACCCCTAGAAGTCATAACAACAAAATTTCCAAACCTTTATGATCTCAAACACTCCATGTCTTGGAACATTGATGACTCCTCCATCTAAGGTACCATCTCTAATTCCTTGAATGTATTGGATTTGTAGTGGTATAACTCCCAAGTCTCTCTACTCTTGTCTCTGTTCTTCCTGCCATCTATTGTGATGATTGGAATTATTCTCATAAGACCTTTTTTCATGGAATTGGAATGAATATCAAATATCATCCATACTTTTTCGAAAATAATTCCGATATTAAGAGAGGATTCATTTATGGCCTTAAGGAAGGTGTTCAGGTAGTTTTCCATTTGAGTTTTCATCCTTTATTATTTATCATTGTTGTTTCATAAACCGTGCTTTGTTGAGATTCATAATTATGTCGGTTTATTCATGTATAAATAACCCTAGATCCTAGATAATTTTGAAATGGATTTGGGTTATGGGTTTATAGATCACCAATGATCTATATGGACACCCAAGGTCTATTCCAACCAAATTGGCTATTTTAGTCCAATTTCCAAAAATGTAAAATTATTATTTGGAACCCTAGGGATGGTTTTAAATTGAGTTGACCATTTTCCCATGTGTACTTTATTTTTTCCATGGTACTTCGATGGTGATTATCCCTATTTTATTTAGAATTTTCCAAATATGAATATGAGTATTTGACTATGCACTATTCCCTTGACACATTGTTTGAAATTAATTTTCCATGTTAGGAAAATTGGATGGTTGTCATTGAAGGATAATTGATGAGATGGACTAACCATTCAAATGAATTTGATTAAATGGAATGCCTCCAAGTGATGACATGGAATTTCTCTTGATAGGATTTATTATAATGGCATAACATGAAGTGGATTGTTATTTAATTTGATAAATGATATATGATGATTTGAATTATATTATATAATGTGAATTGATATTCTTTTTCTATGATTATGAGCATGTTATGCACATTTTTATGGGAGGAATTCATACACCATTATTACTAGTTTTACATGGAATAGTGGGAGCCATGATTACCCCACACCAGTTGAAATAACTATACACCTATAGATGGGTTGAATTCTTACCCCATGGCATATTTTTATACATATACGAATGGGAGGAATTATAACCCTATTCATGTTATGATATATGTGTATGGATGAGACGCATACTAACCTCATCCCAATGATAACCTCTATACATATATATAGATGGGTGGCATGCTTACCACGTCCCAGTGATAACCCATATATATACATAGTGACTTGTTCAGACTTAAAAAATTTGAGTTAAAGTAGGTAGTCATATCTGGTATCCTTTAGGATCCTAAAAGGGATGTAATTTATTTATTAGTAATTGTTTTACTTGATATCAGTTAGTTGCACACTGTTTACTTATGAGTGCTAACTCTGATTGCACGTAGACACCGTTGGTGGTGGCCTACTAAGATTTTTATCTCTCACCCTACTAAGGCCTTATTTTTCACCTGAGAATACTATTTTCATATAGGTACAGGTAGAGGAAAACACCACTCATCTGGTTGTTGACCGTATAGATTTTTTGGATCTTAGGTGGAGTGGATCAAGATTATGCTAGAGATGATATAGATGGGATTATTTATTTGTTCCAATTTTTTATGTTTGTATTATAATTCATTTCTCTGTCATGTTTTACATTTTTTAATAGCATGTCATGCATCCATGTTTGTATTGTACACTGCCTATAAGGAATTTGTTATGTTATTCAATTATTCAGACATTTGTTATTTCTATTTATGCATATATTTTTTATTATATCTTTCTATTTTGTTATGATTTTCCAACTATGTAATGTTTTTATCCTCTCAATAATCTAAAATGGGGGTATATTCTCTTTTTTTACCATCACACCCTCACTACTAATTAGAATATCATGGATTATGGGGAGATATTCCATTGGTAATGTGGCCAACTAGACTTAGGGAATAGGTTAAGTGGAATCTAGGTCTGAGACATAACATATTTCTCTTATTAACATGTTATAATGAATAACATAATTTATTAAGTTTACATTAAATGTTTTGACCATATTCATTTTGTGTCTCTAAAACAACTTAGATTCATAGACTATAGTCAATGATGTCACTATATAAACATGTCAATAAAAATAATAATTAAATAATTATAATATATATACATAAATTACAGCTTTTAATCCCATTAAGAATGATAGTTGTGAAAAATAAATTAACTTTTTGATTATCAAGACATTAGGTCATATGTGTGGATGGGTAACATTTCAATTTTTCATTGATCATTATTAAAAGAAGGTATATAATATTTTTTATGTTTCCCAAATGTTAATAATATAATATTAGCTATTTTATTTAATTATATATAAATATATATAGAATATTTTTGTATGTGGTGCTGAAAAAAATGAATCACGTGGCTTTAAGGAGGTGGTAGTTCACACATCCACAAAGAGAATTAGGATTTCTTTAGTGAGTCAAACATAAAAAAAAATATTTAAATAATGATAAATATATCACTAAAATATAAAAAAGGAAATTTTATAACATATATTTATTTTCATTACCCTTATTACCTTCCATGTAATGTGTTAGAGAAAAACGAATCATATCCCTTCGCGATGCAGTTTTCCGCTAAACACATAAGAAACAAAATCATTTCCCATAATGAATGGAAAATAAAAGGATATATATTATATATTTAATAAAAAGGTGTATCTATCTTATAAATTAAATCCATAAACTTTATATACTTAATCATTCACAACTATGAGAGGTGGTAGTGAAAAAATGAATTACATCATTTCCTATAGTTTTAGTCCACCATACACACGAATTATGATTAAATTACCCATTTGATGGAAGTGTCTATGGATTTCAGTTGTCTGTTACATAAAAATTCTATTCATATCTATGATAATGATACTATTATATAAAAATGATATAAGGACTCTTTATGGAGGTGGATAAAGATGTAAAATAATTATTCTTGTTGAAGAACATTACATCTTCTTTATGTATCCTTCTTAGGTTTTCAACAAATACTTGAATGTTTAACTTTTATTCAATTTAATTATTTTTGGATGAGGGGTTGTAATTTTTGAATTTATTTTTTATGGTTTTGAGAATCCAAATGGATAGAGATATGTGAATATGTGAGGGGAGTGGGATCAAATTTATATTTGAGGAGTGGAATTTTAATAAATACTAAAAATTATTCACTATTCAATGGTTAATATTGCCTCTAACTAATCCAAGATTGATAATTAATGATTTTAGGGATTTTATGATCATCAAAAACCTCCACAACATAATAAAACCTATTTTTAACATTTTTTTCCTTAACTCCTACGTTTCCTTATTTTTTTCATTTTAGTTTTTCATTACCGTAAAACGTTTTATAACCTATGAAATTTATCAATTAATAATAAATTGAATTTATCGTTATTAGTTAATATTAAAACACTAATTATAATTATTATTTTAAATTTATCATAAATAAATCATATGTGTGTTGAAAGTTATTTTTAACAGAGGTGTGTGTAACGTGGAAAAACATTTCTTTAACACTAACAGCACAAATTGTGTTTTAACTATTTAGTGGGTCAATATTTTCATTAGAAAAGAAAAATGGTCAATTAATGGGAAATTATTTATATTTATTAAAATTTAAAATTACATTAAATAATAAAATATTTTTCTACCTTTTAATGTAATTTTTAAGAAAATGAAAAAAAAAATCAATTTGTACATTGTACAATTAGATTGAATATTAAAAATATAAAGGAAAATATATGATTAGAAGAAAATATTCTCAAACCATTGTGACCTGATATATTAATTTATAAAATTAATTTAAAATAATAATTCAGTCAATTT
Source organism: Viscum album (assembly GCA_963277665.1). Classification (NCBI taxonomy): domain Eukaryota; kingdom Viridiplantae; phylum Streptophyta; class Magnoliopsida; order Santalales; family Viscaceae; genus Viscum; species Viscum album. Next base: position 2,096,964,392 of record OY728152.1, read on the forward strand.
ACTCAACTTTTAATGTTTTTTGTAACATTTATTTTAGATAATTATTAACAAAATAATTACTACATTTCTATTTCTTATGTATTTAACATATATAATAAATCAACAAAAATTTAAGTTCAATTATTATAAAAAAATAAAAATTTATATTTCAAAATAATATATATAACTAAAACTATATTGTTTTCCACAAATCCCAAAGCATTATATAAATTAAAAGAAAAATTGGTTAATTTTTGACTTTTTCTGTAATTAACTTATCATAGAGGTCACATTTGTGAAAAAGTGTTCCATAAACTAATAAAAAATAAAATGGTAATAAGCATGAAAATATTTCCCAAAAATGGATTTTGGATAACGTTTTAGTTCATTTATCATCTTGACCATAATGTTTATTCCCTTGGTAAACTCATTTTTACCTTAATCATTGTGATTAGTTCTAACAGTTTTAACTATTAATTATAGTAAAAAAATTAAGATTTAATTGATATAAATTAAAAATTATACATACAATAAATATGGAATCAATTTGAATAAGTTCAATTCAAATAAATTAATAATTTTAATTTAATAATAATATCACATTTGCGGTGAGATAGTGGGATTTTAAGAACAATTTTTTTATAAAAGTTGATTCTATATTAATAATAATATAATAATAATAATTGTATAAAATTAAATAGATAACTTATTCTATATAAATTATACATTTCATACAAGAAAATCCACATTATATATTATTTTAATTAAATTATATAGGGAAAAACTATTCATTCTAAATTTTTTTTAAAACACTATTTTTAAACCAATGAAAAATATACTAAATTTAATATAATGTTGACCCAAAGTAATTAATTGGAATAAAAATATAATCGATTAATTTGTAACCTAATAAAAACATATGTGGCCTTTTAATTTAATTAATTTATTTAAATTAAAATATTTATTAAAATAATTGGTATTTTTCACTGTTCACCAAAAATTCAAGATTTCCAAAAAATACTAAAGTTTAATGAAATGTAAATTTTGATATTATGATTCAAAAAATGAAGATAATTTAATTAAAATATATTTTATAAGAGTTAAAAAATTATTACAATATTTTTTTATGAGAAAAAGAAAAAAAATTGAATAAAACAAATTTTTGAAAAGTAAAATTACATTACAAAAAATTGAATGATTATTTACTTAAACATTATCAATGACTTATATTGATTAATAAACTAATATATTTATATTATATTAATTATTCATTATTATTCATACCCACATATTTAACGTATATGTTTTAATGGTAAAATATATCTTGAGTTGTTTATGATTGGTAAAACTCAATATTGCATTTAACACAAGAAATCGTCAAAACACGTTGTTGGATATAATGAAAGTAAATTCAACGTGTCATATAATTTACTATATTGAATATAATTTTATTATTTTAAAAATTTTGGGTTTAACATCCTCCCCTATTTAATAAATTTTATCCACACAATTAGAACCTTATCCTGATAATCCATGGTTGGGTATTTGGAAATACTTTTATAGTAAACGAAAATCAAAAAAGCATTAATAAAACAACATCTTAATAAGAGATAAAGATATGTACAAAGCTCATATTGAGTGAAACATAAATAAATTTCCCAATAGGAGATCATTATTGGGAATAGAGGAAAATCATAATTAAAGAGACTTATTGGGGTCACTTATCACTAGAAAGTTAATGGTCAATGTAATGTTAAGGGCCTCGAACCCATAAATTTCAGTTGATGGAAAATACCATTAGGTAATAAAAATTTAATAAACTAGGATAATAATTTGTTTCAATATATATTTATAAGGCTTTTAGAATTTTTTTCAATCTGGACGAGAATAATTTTAAAATATAATTACTTTTCCAGTATAATTTCATCATTTAGACAATTTCTACTTATATCTCATATTTTTCTACAAAATATGAGAATTCAAGATGAATTTCACATGGCAGAAGAATGAAAATTAAATTCCGAATACCTCATAATAAAAAAATGGATAACAAGTTATTCCTCTAGTCTTTAGACATTATCCAAAACAAACTTGTTTAGTGAAAGGTAATATATTTACCAAAATAAATATTCCTTCATTCATTAATCTCTCAATATAAATAGTAATACCCAAGTTTCATACCAAATCATTCCATAAATAAACATCCTTAAAATAATTCAAACATTTCTTTAATATGTTCGAAACACAAAAATAAGAATGGTTTGACCGTATATTCTTCCAATATATGTGAACTATTACTCCACAAAAAAATTCTCATTTGTTACCAAAATAAAATTAGTATGGAACCCTAAAAATGGTATGCTATCCAATAAATCACATAGACCAATGGTAGGATTTACACCCATATCCCACATCTATTGGGGGTTTATGCCTCATGGACCTATTGGAGGGGATGGGTTGTCACCTGACCTTCAGGATATATATTTTTCATTAAAAATTAATAAAAAAATTCCCACCAAAATATGTCTTCATGTTGATCATAGAGGATACAGATACCTAAAATAAATAAAACTCCTCCAAAACTATTATTAATCACATTAAGATCTCATCAACTAAAATCTTAATAGGGTGTCTCATACATTAAACATATGACCATATTTAATATTTTATACCTATGCTGTTATCCATAACTCTTCATATAACCTCACATCAAAACATCATAATATCCATAGTTTTTGAAACCCTACGTTGATAGAATCTATAATAGCCCAAAACTGAGACCCCCTGATATGGTGATAATTTATAAACATTTCATTTTCAGCATTGATTATGAAGAAGGTGAACCAATTACCTCCAATCAAAAATTGAAATATAAAAAATACATATTGGATCAAATTAGTACCAAAAGACCTTTCGGGATTAGTGCTTTTCAGAATTACGACAAATTACTGTCATGTTGGATTCATAAACAACTAGTTCATAAAGATTAATATTATCTCCCATTATACATAAATTTTATTATTTCACATTAGGTCATGGAAATCATCCAAATTAAATCCATCATTTACAAAATTCATTAAACCCCGTTCTTTATAACCTTGAGAGGAGGAAACATATGAATGGGGATCTCAAATTCAAATAAAGGGAAAATAGGAATTATATATTAAATTCCATCAATGAGAATAAGTAAATCATAACATTATAATGACATGATAAACATTATTGTGTGTAACATAATTAATTTGTACCCATAAATACCTATGTTGTTAAACATGATAACATGAATAGTCATAAGAATCAATAATAATGAGAAATGTGGTATCAATTTTGATCAAATTAATTTTCATAAACCCATAGCAAGGATAGATAAACCATATTGGTATCAGAGAACATTTTTATCCATAAATCATGTTAATCCATAAGAGAAACCTTCTGGTAAGTCCCTCTTTAATGTTTATAAATGCAAGTTATATTAGCCTCTACATTAAAGAACTATCTTGTTTTACCCATAATTTAATATATAATGGCCTCACTAGGCACCATCTTTCCCACACACTCATATAAGTTCTAGAAAACTCGCTCTGTACTATATGGGCTGCCCATAGTTTAATCTTTAACAGACTCAGCTGAAACTATCAGGAAACCCCATCAAATAATATGTCTATAAACCAAAACATAGATAAATTAAAGGCGTATTTAATCCTAAAACACATTGAAATAAAAATTTTAACTTTTATAAATTTATTAACTCAAAAAATAAAATGTGTTCCCTAACAATCTCATTGAAAAATTATTGTCCCCAAGAAATGAAATATGTCCCATAAGAATATATATGAAATATGATTATCCCATGTACAATAAATAGGTATTATAATAATATCTTTGAAACATTATTAAACCATGGATGATAAACATGTTTTATCATAATCTCTTTGAGACATGATCGCCTTGTTGAAAAATAAACAGCTTCCATCGCAATCTATTTGAAGCAGTCTTAATCAACATAGAGAAAGAATTATGACAATATCTTTAAAAAATATATACAATAGAGAATATGTACCAAAAATATTTCTTAACCATGATGAATATAAGTTCAATTAAAATATCCTTTATTACATTTTGAGTAAAATACCATTTTTCTTTTGAAAATCAATTTTAAAAATTAAAATAATTTTAAAATAATTTTCCATGAAAAAAAACTATACGTATAATAAATTAATATTTTATAAATATTTTGAGATAATTCATTTGGAAAACAAACTTCTAGATTTGAAATCAATTAAAACATTTTCAGAAACAATTTTAGGAAATATTATTTTAGATAAAAACATATTTTTGACTAAAGAGTGAAATGAATTAATATTTTATAAAAACAATTAATTAACAAAGTGTGAAAATTTTATATATCTAATTTATAATATAATTAATAATGGTAATAGAATATAGTTAATGAGAAATATGTTATTTCAAATTTAGATAATTAATTATGCATAATCTCGATAAACAATGAGATTGTAAAAAAAGACTCTTCCCACATTTTTAATTTTGAATGAAAACCCAAATAAAATAATAACATTAAATGAAACCTATAACATCATTAAAATTTGGATTTTCATGATATAAAATGTCAATAGTTAAGTATATGCACCTCATAACAGAATATAGGTGTATATAAAAATGGACATCTCAAAGAAGGAAAATTGAGACAAAAATCCCTTACCATTTCGGTATCATTGAAATTGTGAACCCACTAAAATAAATATCATCAACTGGATATGTAAATCCCATGAAATATAAATATAACAATAATAAATTTAATTCATTTGGGGTGATGAACCAAAATATTATTAATGGAATTTCTTCCTTATTATAGTAATTTCATATTATATAAATCATACAAAATCACATAGATTCCATTATAAAAACACTATATATAAATAATTGGTGATATAAGAAGTTTTTCTAGAGTTTAAGGAACCTATACTGATGAAATAGAAAAAATAAATTAGGAATCAAAATATGACCCTTATGAATAGTAAACTGGCCAGATGAATAGATACCCGACCCATTAATGTATAAATAAAATATATTCATATTTTAAATGAAATTATAGTATAATTATATCATATACTATTTAATAAAATGTTATAAAAATTATTAATTATGTTTTGGAATTCTTCCAAGTCCTAAATACGTAATTATAATTTTGTGATTAATTTAATAATTAAAAAACTATATTCATAAAATTTATTCATAAATTATTATTTTGTATTCTTATGGATTTAATATAATACTATAAGACCTTAAATAATATTCTAATGTGTTACAAAATTAGTTATAATTACAAAAATCTGTATTTACCATGTAAATGATGGTTTTAATTAAAAATTTAATTACTCTTATATAAAAAATTATTTTCATAAATTGAAGTTCATTTTTGAATCCAACATGTTGATAAATGGTATGTCTTAATTTTTAGGAATTTTTTTAAATATTTGAATTTTTTTATGAATATTAAAATACAATAATTTATAATAAATAAAAAACACAAGAACTATGGAGTCATATACTATGTAAGGATTATGTGAGACCCAAATATTTAAATATCCTTCTTTCTTTTAAAATATTTAGAGATAATTCTCAAACTATTAATAGTATTGAGAAACAATAATATACTAATGGATATAATTAATGGGGAAACACTCATCTCCTCCACCATAAATACCACCACTAACACCCTCTTCTCCTTACACATCTCAAGATTTAAGCCTTTCCCAAATTATACTAAGAACTCTACCTAATCCTATATCCCACTTCCAAGAGATAATGGTTTCACAAAAAGAAAAAACCATTCCCTATGGAGGTTCTCGAGGAGGATAAATCCAAGAGGTAGAACCGTCTACCTTTTTCTTTAAATTTATTTTCAATTTCATTTCTATTATTATATTATCTTTACCTTCTATTATCCATATGTAATGATAACAATAGTATGTTTTCTATATTATAAATATATAAATTTAATTTAATATAAATCATTAAATTCCTCCCTCTCTCACTCATTCTAAAAATGAAATTGTCGCATGTGATGTGTCAATTTACGGACATCGTGGGTGATACACTTTCATATTCCTTTAGCATCTCAAAGAATATAATAAAAACATTATAATGGATGAAAAATATGTTCAAGTGTATGTTATAACCTTATTTATTATGTGAAACTAAATTATACACATAATACTAAATGGTAAAATAAAAAAGTTCATTGTGATCGAAAAACTGTAGAAAATAACCTAAAACAATCATCATTAACATGAATTTAATGATTCATTAATATAAAAGATAAAAAAATTATAATATAGTCTAATATTTAGAAAAATAATTAGCCACATATAATAACAATTTTGGTTATATATCTTCATTTTATATGAACATCCATTCATGTAATATAAGTGAACAGATCATAAAAATCATGAAAACAAATGCTTTCGAATAATGAAATTAAGGTCTCTAAATCATCAAAAAAACCCTGTAGATGATCATAAAAAAACAATAATGAATAAAATTCACATATAAATGGATTATAAATTTTTAATTAATTAATCTAATTTTATTATATAGGATATTAATGTGAATAAAGCATTCAGACATAAGGTAAGGGGAATTCTCAAACACAAATCTTTTTATTTGGGTACTCCTTTTACCCCATTTATAGTATTGATATTACATAAATAGCATTTATTCATAATTATAATACCATTTTTTTTATTTAATTTTTTTTAATTATGATTATGAAAAACACAGTGTCTTCTAAAAGAACTCTTCGTTCAAAAAAACACACCTTTTACTTCTCGATACTATTTCTTCTTCACTCAAGGTTTATGATTATTATACCAAGTAAGTTATGCCCTCTTTAATTTGGGAACCCAAAGTTTCTGATTGTATTATTTATGAAATTAATCCTATTCCATTCCATGGGTTAATTTATTTCCATTATTGATTGATATATTTTCTGTGTTCCATGTTTTGTAATATAAATGTTATGAAGTGAGAGGTTCACCCAGAATAATATATCATAATTTAAATTTTATGTTATGATGGGTGCCCCCAGGATTATATAGAGTTCCTATGAATCAGGTAATGTGATGAATCTATTGAGGATAATTGTAATATTTTTTAACATGATTATATAATTATTCACAAATATTTGTGGTTGCTGACTTCTAAGACATGATAATTCTTTTTTATGCATTTCTATAGTCCATAATTATTCGTAATGATTCATCTCATGAATATGATCATACGCCAATTTATGATGATATTTATTATTCTCACCACATTTTTATATTTATTTATATTCTAATATATCTTCTTACTGGTCTTTTAGGACCCCCCTTTTTTATTTATATACATGGTTGATTACTTGTAATATGGAGATTTTTAAGGCAGGTAAGAAGCAAGAGAATATGGAATTAAATATATTTTTATGTTTTATGTTGTAAAATTTATTTATTGTATTATATTTTCTAACATCAAAAAACATTGGATCTTGATTTATAACTATTTTATTTCTTCCTTTATATGATGTTATATTAATGTAAAAAAAATTAGAGTCGATAAAGATGGTATTAGAGCACTATTTAGTTGATTTGGGAAATAGGATTCTATAAACTCAGTGGAAACCTGTAGTATGAGAATAAGTATAAGTAACCTCTCAAGATTTTTTGTTTTTTATGATTATAAATAGTGTTATCCAATAATATATTCCTTTAGAGTTATTTTTACAAAGGGATAAATTATTGATGATTTCTTTTTTAATATTTTGATCTAACATTTTCTATTTTAGAAAATGGTGGGAACCTGGAGAAACATGGTGAATACTCATGTGATGGAAAACACAATGTTTTCTCAACTTACATCACTAATTCATTGGGATGTGGAGTTAATTATTTCCTAGCAATTCTTACCCAACTATCTCAGGTTATGAACTATAACCTGAATAATTTGGATCCTCTGTCTTCACCTAAGAAGAAATAGCTAGCGATCAAGTGTTCTATATATCTATGACCACCGACGATTAAGAGAAACTCTAATCAACTAATCAAGGAATAGTGGTTCCAATCAATTGAGAGGATCTTTTTTACACTTAATTTCTCTAATATGGTGAATGTGAATCTCACTATTTATCATCTAGACGAATAGGTCAATCAATGGTGGTCTTTGACTATGAAAACTTATCCAAATGAAAATACATAATTGATGGAGTGGGTAGACATTATGATAATATTTCTCAACATATATTTTCCTTTAACTCCTAATATAATTATAAAGTGATAATACATTGAGATGAATCAAAAATAAGAATAACATTTCACGGCTTGATAAGAAAAATTGATAAGTCTTTCTAGGGACACAAAGGTTTTGTTAGGAATAATGATAGAAAAATTGATAGATTCTTTAGTAGTTTAAAACCACAAAATATAAGGGGACTATAAAATTGAGTCCCTTGGAGATTTAAAATATTTTTTTCAATTTTATCTAGAAGAGGATATGGAGTTTGGATAATGGTACCTTGACTATAGGGATAAGAAATGAATAATGGATTTTAATCATGGAGGACTTAATGAGAAATTTGTAAAGAAAACTCCACCACACACATGTGAAAAAATGTAGGAATAAGTAACCAGATAACTGCCACTATGGGACAATGTTTCAATTATGGGAGAGAAGGACATCATTATCATGAATTTTGACACAACAACGAAAGAAAATGTGGTCGAGTAAAGGAGAGAACCACTCATTTTCCAAAAATAAAATTATAGGGAGAAGGGGAAATATGCAAGGTACTTCACTAAACCTCAGGTTCTCTAGGGTAATCAACATCATCATACACCCAAGCCATAGGATCAAGGAAAGGATTATTCAATCACTACTGTTGCTGCTGAACAAGAAAATGAAGTCTTACAAGGTATACTTCATATTCACTCAAGAGTGGAAAATGTCTTATTTGACTCTAGTTAAACTGATTCCTTTATATCTATCAAATTTTGAAAACAATTGAACTTAAGGCTTAGAACCATAATGTAGAGATATCAACAAAAATTTCTAGTGGTGAAATCATTTCACTTCATGTGTAGGACTATTCTCCAATTAGATTATGTGGTAAGGTTATTCCTATGAATATCATTATACTTACCTTTGAAGAATTCCGCACTATATTGGGGATGGATTATCTCTTGTTATATAGAGAAGATATCAACTATCGAGAAAAGTTAATAACATTTCATATTCCAAACCATCCCATGCTCCTCCAAAATTCAATTAAGATTGTGAATCTCTTTTTAAAAATCCTTCAATTGTTTGGGTGTTGACTCCATGTGAAGATGCATACCTCACTCAAAAGGTTGAGTCAAATGATGTTATCAACATAGGGGGAATTCCCATTGTGAGTGTATACAATTATTTATTTCATGCATAGTTACCAAAATATACCTTAACCATTATGTAGAATTTTTAGTAGAACTCATACTCATAGTTAAAAATATCTCAATATTTCCATATATAATGGACCCTATAAAATTGAAGCAGTTAAAGAAGCATCTACATTTTCATTTGGACAAATGGTTGATATGACCTAGTGAACCACCCGGGGTGCTCTATTTCTCATTATCAAGAAAAATGATGAATCAATGTGGTTGTGTATCGACATTGAGAATTAAAAAAATCAACATAAAGAAAATGTATCCTATCCAAGGATTAATGAATTCTTTTACCATCTTCGAGGAGCTCAGTAATTCTCAAAGGATGATCTTGTATCAGGATATCATAATATAAATGTGAAGAGAGAATATATTCAGAATAATGCCTTCCATATAACGTATTGGCACTATGAATTTATGTTGATGCCATTAGAACTTACTAATACCCCTAAAATATTTATGGATTTGATAAATAGGATTTTTAAACATTACATTGACATCTATTTGAAAGTGTTATTTGTTTTTATTTTCAACTACTACAAAAGTAATGAGTAACATGAATAATATATAAGGCTTTTATTCGAAACTATAAGGAATGAAAAGTTCTATAACATGTTTAGAATGAGTGAATTTTTTATGAAACAAGCCATATTCTAGGGACATGTGATCCTAAGTGGGGGAATTTTTTTTGACCCTTAGTAGACCATGAAAATTGAGGATTGGCCCAGACACTCTTTTGTAAAAAAAAATACAGTTTTATGGGCATAGAAGGGTACTATCGATATTATGTGAGAAATAACACCTATTTTCAAGAAAAATAACTATGATAAAAAGGAAAGGGATAAATTATATATGAAAATAAGAATGTGAGTAAACAATAAGGATCTAAATTGAAGGTTTATCACTGTAACTATACTCACATTTCCAAAAATTTGATAATGTTTTTTATATATAGTGCTATTTAAAATAATGTATTGGGTTTTCTACGCATGAAAAATGATAATTTTATAGTTTACACCTCATAGAAGTTGATGATACATGCAAATAACTACACGATGAATTATCTTGAGATAACTGCTGTGATTTGTTCCTTGAAAATATGGTGGCACTACCTCTATGTTGAGAATTGGGACATATATATAGATCACAAGAGACTAAAGTATGTATTCACATAGAATTATATCAACATACATCAAATGAAATGGTTAGAGATAATCCAAAACTATGATTTATTTATTCCCTATCATTTGTGCAAGGTGAATAAGGTAACAGATTCTCTTAGTGAAAAATAAACTAATAACCTTTCCATAATGGTTATTTAGAAAAGATTCATTATTTTTAGATATGTAAAGTATGGATTTGGAAATCATTATAGTAGGGAATACCTCATAACTTTCCAAAATGACTTCCAGAACATCTATCTATGATATGATTAACGGGGTAGAAATGGATGATATATAGTTACAAAAAAAATAATGCAGTAATGGAAAGGAATTTGCAAGATATCTATATTGATGAAGATGAGATAATTTGGATTGGAAAGAGGCAATGTGCGCCTTCATCATTAGGGATAATGAATAAGTTAATCGATATTCAACATAACTCAACTTTCTCTTTCCATCACAGGAGTACTGATATGTACCATGATATCCATGAACATTTTTAGGGGGAAAAAATATAGAATATGATTGTTGAGTATATATAAAGGTGCAAGATATGTCATTAAGTTAAATTGAAGTGAAACATGTCCAAAGGTATGATAAAACCATTGCCTATACCCATGTGGAAATGGAATAATGTCAATATAGACATTGTCAGGGGTCTCTTAAAGACATCCAATGGAAATAATACGATATGGGTTGTCATGGAAAAACTCACAAAGATATCACATTTTATCAATATTCAGGTAGATTTCCCCATTGAGAAACATGAAATGATATATTTTAAGGATAAATTGAGACTAAATGGGGTTACACTATTTATTTACTATATTCTTGATCTTAGGTTCCCATATAAATTCTGGAGAAGTTTTGAGTATGCTTTATATACTAAATTAAATGTCATCACGACCTATCACTCCCACAATGATGGAAAAATCAATAGAATAGCCTTATCTCTAGAATTCAATAATGTATATGATCATAATATCTAATTGTTTGAGTTCTCATTCAATAATACCTTCCATATAAGTATTTAGATGGCTATATCAAATGTTCTATAAGGAAAGTGATGAAGAACTCCAACCTATTTGTAAAATGTAGGAAATATAATGTTACATGGTCCAGATTTTGTGCAAGAGATAATAGATAATGATAAATCCATCTTGAAACATATCAAATAATATAGGTGTTGGAAATGGGGCTATGATAACAATTGTCTAAGGGACTTGGATTTCTATGATTGAGATAATGTCTTCCGTAGAATATCACCATAGAAGAGAGTCATGTTTTCCAAAATGTAAGGATGAATAATCCCAATGTACATTGGGCCCTTCGAGATCCAAGATCTCATAGGAACCAAGTCCAATCATCTTGCACTCCATAGAATATTAATCATGTTCATGATGTGTTCCACATATCACTCCTTAGAAAGTACATACCAGATCCCTCACATGTACTCAACTTAGAGGTGGTATAGTTGGAAGATTATATCTCTTATAAGAAGAAAATGTAATGATAATGGTCCATAGAGATTTGGTTCTACTCAGAAATGCAACCCACCTTGTCAAAGTTTATTGGAGGAACCATAAGTATGATGAACCTACTTGGGAACTATAGGAGGTGATGAAGGAGAAGTTCCCTTACCTGTTTGTGTAATACTAAATTTCAAGGGTGAAATTTCAAAAGGGGGGAAAATGAAATGACCCAAACTTTTCTTAATGGAATTTCTTCATTATTATAGTAATTTAAAATAGTATAAATCACAAAAAGTCACTTATAGGCCATAATATAAATGTTTTATATGAAGAATTTGTGTAATAAGTAGTATTTCTATATATAAAGAAACTTATACAAATGAAATGTAAATATGCACATAGGAATAGTAATATGGCTCTTACAAATAGTAAACTAGACATATGAATAGTAACCCCTCCTATGAAATTATAAATAAAATTTAAGCTTCTTATATATGAAATTATGGTATTTTTATATCATAGAATAAGTAATTATATGTTTTAGAAAATTTTAATTAAGTATTGGTATTTTGAAAATCATATATATTTTATTTCAATTGTTTAATTAATATAATAATTTAAAAGAAAAATTATTTTCATAAAATGTACTGATAAATTAAATTATTTATGTCATAAGGGTTTAAAATAATTTTTTGATACCTTAAGTAGTTTTTCAAAGACATATAAAATAATTTTTAATTTAAAAATATCTATTTTCCATGTAAATTATTATTTTAATTAAAAATTAAATTAATAATATATAAAAAATTATTTTCACAACATGGATAAAATATTTTAGTTATTCACTTTAAAAATTGGTTAAGGTGAATTTTTTTGATTTTTCTGAAAAACATGAATTTTGGATGAATAATAATTTACCATAATTTACCATAAAAGATAAATACATTAATTATGTAGTCATAGATGATTTAAGGCTTATGTAACCCCAAAATATATAACAATGCCTCATTATTTTAATATATCTAGAGATTATTCTCAAACTATTCAAATCCTTGATACAAAATAATTAACTAATCGATATAATAATGGGAAAACACCCCTCTCCTCCAATATTTTTACCACCCTTCACGTCCCCTTCTCCAAAAAACTCTCAATCTTCAAGACTTTTCCAAATTCCTTCCAAATCACTCAAATATTCTCTCTCCCATATTAATGATCTTCTGTTCTCACAAAAATACCAAATAATTACCCTATAGAGGTTCACAAGGAGAATAAATCCCAACGGAAAAATCCACTTCCTTTTCATTTAATTTATTTTCAATTTCATTTATATTCATCTCTTCTCATCATCATATAATGTCCAAATTTAATGATAAAACCATTATGTTTGAAATACTATTATTTTATCTTCTTAAGGGAAGATATATAATTAACACCTTTCTCTTCCTCTTTCATATTCTAAAAATTAAATTGTCGCCTATGATGTGTCAATTTACTAACATTATGGGCGATACATATTCATTTTAATTTAACATCATCAAGGATGTTAGGAAAACAATTATAATGGTTGAAATGGATGATTAATTTTATTTTACATCCCCCATTTATGTTTTGGAACTATCTTGTACATAAAATACTAAATGATAAAACAAAACGAGTTCGTTGAAATTTAAAACTCACCAATGTTAACAAAAAACGATCATCACTAACTTGTATCTAATTATTCATCCATATAACATATAATATATTTCTTTATAAGATAATTTTTTCATATTTAATATCATTTCCAATATATAATAATAATTTGGTATATTTATCAAAATTTTACATGAACTTCCATTCATGTATACAAGTTAACCGACCGTGAAATCAATGGAAATAAATGCTAATAAATGATGAAATTAAACACTATAACTCATCAAAAAGACAATAAATGAACATAATAAAACCATAAGTAATAAAATTAATTTATGAATGGTCTTTATATTTTAAATATAGATTTTCAGGTTGGTATATATGATATTAATTTGATTCAATCATTCAGACATAAGGTGTGGGAATTCTCAAACCCAAGTCTCTTTCTTAGGGGTTTCCCAACTTCACCACATTTTCAGTATGGATATTCATTAAATATAATTATTTTTTTATTATCGTACCTTTTCTAGGATATAAATGTTTTTCATCGATTTTATTACTGACACAATGTTTTCCAAAATAACCACACCTTCATGAAAGAACACATTTTACTTAAGGAGATTGTATTTTCTTTACTCAAGGTAGATAAATATTGTACCATGTTTGTTATTCACTCTTTCATTTGGTTACCAAATTTTTTTGATTTTTTGATTTATTAAATGAATAAAATTCCTTTCTATGATATTTTTTAGCTCCAATATTAATATTTTTTCTATGTGTCTTGCATGATATGGTAAATGTTATAAAGTTACGCATAGACGTGAAATTATATAGTGAAATGTAGATGTTATAATGATATTGATGGACCTAGATTTATATAGTTATCCAATGCATTAGGTCATGTGATGAATCTCATGATAAAAATTGATATATTTTTTAACATTATTCTAAATTTATTCACAAATATATGTTGTAGTTGACCTCTAAGATATGATGTTTCATTTTTATGAATTGCCACATTCCATGCATTTTCATAATGTGTCCTCTCATGATTATGATCATATTCCTATGTTATGATGATAATGTTTATGATACCCCGATGTTATATTGATTTATTATCATATATATCAAACTACTAGGATTTTATCTCACCCCTTATCAATTCTTATCCTCAGGTGATTACTTGTACTAAGGGGAATGTGAATTCCACTTACAAACTAGAGAATAAGGGATTAAATAAATGATTATATTATATTTTTTAAAATTTATTTATAGTTCTATTTTTTCCAATACCTTAAACCTTTAAATATTGGTTGTGTAACTATTTTATTTTTCTATCATTAAAATAATTTATTAATAATTTAATAAAAATCATGCTCTTTATATATGGAGTACATACACTAAATAAAATAGTTGTGGATACAATATATATGTCATAAAAATAAAATTAAGATAAGAAAAACTCTAACCATGAGACTGAATTTTCATGTGTTTCTTTAAATTCCTAAATAATAAATGATGATAATTTTTTAACTTTATTTAGTACCATTTCCATATTTATTATTAGTTTTAGATCTCTTATTATCATGTTATATAAAATGTCATTATTGATTAAATTTACATATTATGTTTTGACCATATTTTTCTTCTATGTCAAAAATGACTGAGGTGGGATGACAATGGTCAATGTAGACAATATATAAACACATATATAATAAAAATTATGACATAATTATCTTATTTATACATCAATAAAACTTTTTATACCCATCATAAAAAATTATTATTAAAAATGAACTAATGTTAAGATCATGAAGATTGTAGGTCGTATGTACGCATGAGTAGTGCTTCCATTTTTAAATGAACATTATTTAAAAAAGGTATGCAATATATTATTTTATAAAATATCAATAATATTTTAAAATAAAATGTTTAATTATATAAATGTATATATATCATTCTTGTGATGTGGTGGTGAAATAAAGGAATAACATAGTTTCGAAGAAGAGGTAGTCCACACTTCCACAAATGATGTCATCATTCTTTTAGTGAGTGAAAAGGTTAAAAAATTACATATTATATTTAAATAATGATAATTACTTCATTAATACCATAAATATTTAATTTATATCACATAGATGCTATATCTTTATCCTCAATAACTTGTATTTAAAGTGTTAGTGATAAATGAATCAATTCTCTTTGCGGGGCGGTAGTCCTTTGTACACATGAGTGACATTATCATATCAATTACATGATGGAAATTAAATTTTTATAAAAGATATAATTACACTTTAGGGATAAATAAGTTATAAATAACATATATAATTTTTATATCTATTATTATACCCAACCTGGATAGGTGGTAATAGAAAATTGAATTAAATCATTTCGTGAGGTGATAGTTTTTTCGTACACTCGAATGATGATTTCATAAAAAATTTAATGGTTGTGTGTGCGGTTTTAGGTACTAACCCTAAAATATATATGTTTTACTATATGTAAGATACATGTTTTATTATATCATAATCGTATTATAATTATTTAAGGAGGTCGCGAAATAAGTAAAATAAAGATGCTCATTGATGAACATTACCTCTTATAAAGGTATTCTCATTAAGTTTTCACTAATGTTTTGAACCAATGAGTTTTTTCCAAATTAAGGCTTCAATGATGAGGTTAGCGAAGCTGGGAAGTTATTTGGCCATGTTTTGTATATTGAAAATCAATTTATTGGTGTGAATAAGTGAGGGGAGTGAGTGGCATTTTATAGTTGAGCAGAAGTGGAATTCTTATAAGGACTCAAAATTACTCACTATTGGGAGTTTATTATAATGTAAAGTTGTTCAAGGAATTTTCATTAATTTTATTTAAGGGTTATATGTTAGATAAAACCTTCTTCAAATAATATAACACATGTTTTAAACATTTGGTTCCATAACTCCTAGGTTTCCTTTTTTTTTTGATTATTTATTATGGAGACTAGTTTTATAACATAACTAATTTATCCATTAATTATAAATTCATTTTATCAATATTATGTTACTTTTTAACACTGATTATATTGATAAAATCAAATTTATCTACAAAAAATCCATTTTTATTATAAATTGATTTTGACCCAAGCATATGTAATGTGAAAAACATTGATTCATCCTTAATTATGATAACATAGTTTTTTCCATTTAGTAGGTCAATATATTATTATTAAAATAATAATTATTTCATAATTTGGAAATGGTTGATATTCATTGACATTTAAAATTCACTGGTTAGAAGTTATGATTTTTATGTCATTTAAAATAATTTATCATAAAATAGCATAAATGTAAATTTTGAAATTATTCGTTAAAATGGAATCTAAAAAAAGCATGACTGAGATGGAATTATAATATATTATTCTCACACATTTTTAACAAGATATATTCATATAAAAATTAATTTAAGTCAATAATTCATTCAATTTTCTCAACATTTAGTATTTTTAATATCATTAATATTAGTTAATTATAAATTAAATAATTATTGTCATTTTTTTAAGTATAAAAAGTAACAAATGATATATAAAAATTAAAAACAAGTCATTATGATAAATAATTAAGATATATTTATAAATAATAATTATAACTAAACATGCATTGTATTTGTCACATTCAAAAGCACTATAGATATTAAATGGAAAAGGGATCTTTTTTCTTTTTCTTTACATAACAAATTATATAGGTCAATTTCATGGATAAGTGTCACAAAAACTCATAAAAATAGATTCTAAGGTCATAAGGGTTGATATATTTTCAGAAATGGGTTTTTACATTTTTTGGTCATTTTTTCCCTATATATTAATATTGAATCTCTTAGTAAATTTGTTTTTACCTTAGTCAAGGTGATTAATTTTAATGGTTTCCAATAATAATTTTGTTATGAAATTAGTTTAGACATATTATTTTTTATAAATAACTCTAATTCAAAATATGAAATCCATTTTTCCAAATTCATATCACTTAACTAAAAAATGTTTATATAATATTAGTCCTGCAGATGCGGTGTGACAATAGGTTTTTACAAATAGAATTGTTTTTGATAATATAATTTAATATTAATAATATGAATAATAATAATAATTTTCTTAAAGTAAATTAATATTTAACAATATATATTCTCAAAAATTCATTTAAAACAATTCCCATTATATTTTATTTTAATTTATTAAAATTGAGAAATATTTGGTAATTTAAAATAGTTTTAATAAAAACATGTTTTTTTTAAAAAACTTATACTAAAACAGAATATAAATTTGATTAAAATTAATTAATTGGATTAAATACAACATAGGTTACTTGAAAAAATATTCAATTAATATTATAACATTAATATTACTTAATTTATTGAAACTAAAAAAAATTTCAAAAAATTAGAAGTATTAACTATTCATAAAAATTCAATTTTTTCCTAAAAATAAAAAACATTTAAAAAAATAAATATTAAAAATTTGATTCAAAAAAGTGATTTGATTTAATATGATATATTTTATAAATGTTTCAAAAATTAGTTATAATATGTTATTTTTGAAAATCAATAAATATCATTTTATGATGAAAACATTTTTTTGATAAATAAAATAAATTTACAAAAAATGATTGATTATTTACTAAATATTAATCAATAATTTATATTGAGTTAGAAATATATATATATATATATTGACTCAAATTTTCAGAAAAATACTCTAGGTTCATCCCATATAGGAAGCTATATAAGTACATGTAAATAACACATACATGGACACACCTACACCCAAATATGTCAATAGATTTGAGAAATGAACTCAGGTTCGTACATACTTATCCTAACTATTGTAATTGGACTAGTCCAATAAGTGAAATCTTGTAAAACATCCTAAGGAATAGGTTAATTGGTATAAAAATCATGGAAATCTTGAATCCCATCCTACAGTAAATTATGGGAATCATATGACTATCTGAAACCATATGACCTACATAATTTTTTTTACAATGATAATATGTATTTTCTATACAGTCCCTCAAGTTTTTATTAAGAAATAATGATGTTATACATGATGTAGTAGATAGTCCTTATGAATTATTACAAACTATATCAACCAACACTCATAAAATAATTGAAAGATTATATTTATGCAACAATAAACCATTACCATTTCCAAAACAATATATAATAGAAACCATTTATTATGATTTTTTTAATAATATAGAAACATCATTACCAAAAATTGAATCAATAGTTATTCATAGGATAAAAAATAACCAACATATCACCTATACATGTTTGAAAAAAATATAAATATAAATATTTAATTATGATGTATACCAACCCAATAAGTAGTTACAATAATGTGATAGTATAACATGATATATTTTCCACAATTATCATACCTTTTCACAATATTCATTCCCTCAAATATATAATAAGAAAATTTAACAGTATAAAATATTTTCATGCCTTCATTTTCCATTATGGGTTCTTCGATGGTTTTGGAGAAATTTCTTATATATAAAAGATTTTTTGGAATTGTTTTTAAATTTATAAAATATCTTTAAAATGTTTTTACAAATTATAAAATTAATTTAAATGTTTTAAATGTTTATTTATAATTTAATTTTGAAATTTTCTACGTCATTATATTGTTTCTCAAAAAAAATCATATTTTATAAGTGGTAATAAATCATATTCCAAATTAATTATCAGTAATTTTAATTGAGAAGAAAATATTTTCAATGAAATAATTATCCATATTAATGAAAATAAAGTAATATTTGGGTATTTGTGGATTTTTAGTTTTTATAATGTTATGAAATTTATAATGATTATCAATTGGTATCCTAGGTTTTGAAAATGCTTTTTAAGGGTAAGTTATGTTCTCTATAGGTTTTGTAAGGGAAACCTAGATCAACAATTAACTTCTTAAATGTATAAATCTCCTTGTGTGGTGGTAATATTTTAGTTTCATAAGGGTAATAATTGTTTTCCATTAGATGTGTAAAGAAAATAGTTAACTATATAATTGTATCTTGAGATATCATTTTCTTGTGTAAGGGTATTCTTGGAATTTCTAGTTTTTTTAATGGTTAAACAGATTTCCCAAAGAATGTATATGGTAATGTGTTATTTGTATAATGGTTTAATGGAAATACTTAAGGTCGTGTTAGTGTATTTACATAAGGGTGGAGATATATAAAGTGATTGCCATTTTTTCTTTGTATCTTGTATATGTTATCTATGTCTCAATTATTTGGTAAAAATTTAGTAATAGTTAAACCTCAGTTACTTTTATATGGAAAATATGAGGCGTGTATATGTATGAGTTTTTCCCAATTCGTCATATTTTCTTCTTATTCATCTTGTAAAACATGTTTCAAAAATTCAAAATCCAAAAATATTAGTTCATAATTTTTTACATGTTTCAATTATATCATAGATTTTCAAAGGATAAAATTATATCATAATTAAGATTTCATTTGAAGGAAAATTAAATGGTGAATCAAATATGGACCTTTCATGGATTGACTGAGGAGGGATATACAAAAAAATTAAAAATTATTTTATTTCTCTCATTTTGGTTCGTCCATGTTTTGCACGAACTTCTATGACCCAAAACAAAATATTTTTTGTTTTGTGAACAATTTTCAAATGTTCACATTGCCCTGTTGCATTAATTTTTTGTGTCCATCATGAATAAAACTCACTCTGTTCTTTCCATTATGTGTAGTGTTTATCTAGTACCATCACCAGGTAGGGTATCAATTTTCTCTATATATTTTTTCAGGTGTTATATTATAATTATTTTGATTCCCTTTGGAAGGATGGTAATAGTATTACTAATTAATATATTTAATTTTGCGTGTGTAAATTAATAGTGAGGGGGAGATTCTTCATTTTCATTACTGATTTCATTGTTTTTCTTTTACTATATTATTCTTCGAATATTTTTTATTGTGAGTTAAGTTTTCTATTTTGAATATATTATTTTTTTTCACATATCTTAATTTTAAACATTCCTCATTATAACATAATTAAAAACCATTTCAATGGTTTTTGTCCTTACAAACTGTAAATAAAGAATTTTTATGCATCCCATTTCTTATATATTAGTTTTATGTAATTGTAAGGGTAATTAAAGAGTTGTTTACTGATTTTAATATAATGGTTATGCGCTAGTGGTAGTGGAAGTACAATGTGATGTGTTATCATGAAATTTATATAGAAATGGTTTTGTGGGGAATAACGGATGAAAAATGACAAAATTATGTTTAATTTGATCTTGAATTTATGATTGATATATGTGAAAATGGTTAGTATTTTATATGATTAATTGGGAACTATGGAACTCATGTGTAGTATTTTGATTAAATATATTTATAGACAAATGATTGAGTTGAATGAAATGGAATGACATGATAAATTGGATTTTTTGAAATAAATATAATTTTTCAATTGGTGGAACTTGTAATTAAATGTGGTAATGTATGATTTATATATGGAGGTCATTTTGATATGTGGAAATTGTGATGATGAAGTGATTTTTATATGAAATAGTGGAAATATTGTGCTTGTTGTCATAGGAAGGATGAGTTGTTGTGTATCGGTTTTGTGTTGGGCATGTTTTTATATATAAATTGAATGAATATATAATGATGAACCAAAAAATGGATTGGGATAGAATTGGTAAATGAATAAATCAATTAATAGGGGAAGGTTGATTAAATAGTTTATAGTTTTATGTGAAATAAATTGGTTGGATATATGAAACTGGATTCTAATGAAAATATATGTAAATTTGATTAAAATAAGAAAAAGTGTGAAGGTGGATTGTATCTTGGGAAATTTTCATCTAGTGTTGTTCATTTAAAGATGGAAATAATTAGTCGAGTTTGTGAGGCCTTGGGGAAAATGTTTCAAGTAGGGATGGTATTCTTCTTATGATCCCTTAGGATGTGATTTTGTTTGTTAATATTATTTATTATAATTTTCATTTTGATTTACATATGCATGACTCCCACATTAAAAAATTTTCATTAACACCCAAATATTTTAGGGGAGTATTTCATACCTATTTATGGGGAAGAAAAATGGATGACTACCCCCCCTTCCCCTCTATCTCTTCGATTTGAGTTGTATAGGAATATGATGTGACAAAAAACATCTATAGTTCAGTACTTGTGATGTTTTATTAAATGATATTGCGGTTTATTGTGGGGTCCATGCATACTGGGGGGAGGGAACAATGTTGATGTCCTCCATCTTAATTATAACAAACTTTTCTCATTATGGTTTTGTTAAAGAAGTAATGTGATGGAACATATATCTTTAGGAATGATTTTATGTGATTTCATAGGTTTCTATATGAATGATGTTATGTGATGGACATAGTTTCTTCAAGTGATATGTGATGTGATGGATAATGTGTTTTGAGGAAGAATTTTTATACATAATATTTTGGAGTCCTAGGACATGTGATGTTGTGGTGTGAGAGTGTAATGCCAATGGGAAATTGATGTAGGGTACCACTCTTATCAATATGATTCATATTATTTTAATATACAAGAATGTGTTATTTTGATAGTGAGCTATAGTTCATCCAGGAACTATTTGACCTAATTTTTACTTTTTGATTATGTTATTTGTTCTTTGGATAATTAGTATGCTATCCTCACATTCACATGAGAGTCCTTGTGGATGATCCTACTAAGAATACATATTATCCTCAACATATATATATATATATATATATTTGAGTGTGTCTGTAAACTATGATTTAGGCTTCTGAACGAACTCCAGGGACTAAGTCAGACATTACTAGCTTGGGTGTTATAGCAGTTATTGGGTAGTTCTTATAGGATTATCTTTGATGTTATACATGAATTTTTCTATTCTATTTCATTGACATTACTTTAAGTGTAAATACTTTGTATTTTAACATTTCATATGTTGTGTTGCTGATTGGTGGCTAATATCATACCTCATAATATGAACATTCATTCAGTTAAGTGTAATGTATCCTATATGTGTGACCCTATTTACACCCATGGTGTTAGTCTCCAACCTAGGGACTATTAGTGGCGAGTGTAATGTTCCGAATCCGGGTGCCACTCAAAGGTGCCCCATACCCAATTGGCCACATGGCCTCAAGAACAATTCCCAAAATGCCAGAGGCTATCGATTATAAACAAGGTAATATGTGTGATAGTAGGATAACTATACACTCATAGGAATATTATAACACAATGAAATATAATAACAAAAAAATTGAGAAAGCAGTAATACTAGGAAATAGAATTAAACATCGGAAGAATGACAATATAACAACCAGATTTCATTGCATACAAAAGATGATTTTGTATGTCAAATTTCAAGGAAAATATCCATGAAAGTAACACTAAAATCATATATTATACAAGTAAAAAATGTAAAAATAGACAAAAGAAACTCAGAAGCATCACAATCATCAACTTGGTCTCATGCTCTCCTGCTCCTAAGTAGAAAATCAAGTACATGGAGAAGGGAACATTCCCAAATCGACATCTGAAATAATCTAAGCTTTTGGGGAAATATCATGCCCCAAATGGGATGTGAAACTAAATCCCAATAAGAAACCACACACGATCTGTTCTAATCTATCAGTGAGTATATGTAACAGGTTATTTACAATAGTGAACTCAATAAGTTAGAAAGTACTCAAAAGTAAACTGTCCTATAAGAACATGTTTCCATTTACAATCATTTCATATTCTTTAATAGTTAACATTCATAGAATTATATAATTCTTGGGTTCAGGACCAAGCATGAATACCCCCATATAAAATTTAGCATAGAAGATGTCTCTATAGTCCATATAAACTAGTATAAGAGAATACTGAATCCAAACTTGTGCTTCTGCTTCGTAGACACACAATAAGTCATTCCATTTCAATAATAAATTATAATTTTAAATTTTCCTTAACATTCCTATAATGGAATTCAACTAATACTACATTTTAAAACCACATTCATCTAACAATATCTTCTATACGATCCACTAAGGAACCTGGTCTTACTCTAGGTGCAGCGCTGGTATATGTCGATTGGGCCATCCATGTATCCGATAAATAAGACGGAGGTAACTCCCAACACATATATAGATTTCTAATAGAACTTGTCCATGATATCTCTCATTCCATGAGATATTAAACATTTAAACATTGTATTCATGAGTCCAACCACTACATCCATGGATTTCTCATGACTTAACACAACACTACACTCATTGAGTCCATTTGTGTTATCCCTCAATGGATCCATGATTCACCCAAGGTATATGGTACAATAGCCAAATGAAGAAATTCATAGAATTCTAATCTAAATCCATGATTCACCCATTTCTATTTAACCTTTTATCAATTAAGATTAAATTGTACATTTCATTATGTATGAAAAGATCAAAACCAAATTCAACCAATATAATCTCAAGTAGGGACCAACCTCATAAGGTCGTGCCTTTCAATTACTCAGGTTGGCACCATTCATATAATATTATTCCCAGGTTAATTATACAATTACATGGATTAATCATTTATAAACTCATGTGGGAACATGTTCTATATCAATAAACACATGTAAATTAAACTATTACATGTATCAATAATAATCAACTCATGTGAGAACATATGATATAACAAACCAATAATTTAATTTAAACTATCAAAAGGTTTAACCATTAATTATCTCTAATAATAAAATCATTCATTTAACAAATTTCATTTATTAAACCCCATTATAGAATACAAAGGCATTCCTCATTGGAATCCTATTCCAAACAACCATAAATGGTAATCAAAGGGAAATACACCAATGGGGTGGCCCATAATCAAAGCAAAAAACCCTAAAAATTCTTCCAAACACAAAGCGAATTACCTAAACATAAACATGAAGTAAAAATAGGAAAAATTAATTCACGGAGACAACCCAAAAAAAAATTCATAGAACTACATCATATATAATGAAAATTAAAATCGGATAAATGAATAAGACCATCTACATCATACTCGTACAACTCTCCTCGTCCAGTATTAACCTCTCATTCGACCTATAATGGGGGATATCTATAAAATGATCATAAATTCATAACCCTTGACAAATAGTTCAAGATAATAAATCATGAATAACATCTCATGATAAATTGAGAACTCATTGATGGGGCTCCAATGCATTCAACAACATTCAAATCAGAGTTCAAAAGAGGAATCGGGAGCAAAATCATCATCTAAAACTATTGTTCGAAAACACCCGGGTGGGGGTTATGTCCAAAAAAGGGATGAAAAGTATACTAATCATTTTATCTAAAAAATTACATGGCGTGTAATTATGAATACACTACTTGCATATGGAAATTTTTACCTTCTTTTGTTAACATGCATTACACATCATAAAAAGGCTTGTCGACATCCATACATGGTGTGTATTGGGATTATCGGGAACGTATCCCCCAGTCTTATATTGAAATAGTCCTGTAACTAGCATTAATCATATTTTTCCTCATTTTTACTATTTAAAACTCTAAAAGGAAATATCTATAACTCAAAGGAAGAATAGGGTTTTTACAAATTTCCCCCAGAAATAAATTCATCCCTGAGTTTCCCTTATATAGTTTGTAAAGAAATATCCGAGAATAGATCTGGACTCTATGATCATACATCAACCTCCATCTCGTAGAACTCTTCTTGCACTTGGTCGTGCTACCAAATCACCCATACTAGAAAAATCAACTAGAAATGGAGAACCTTTATGCTACGATCCACAATTCACATAGGATTCTCCCCAATGGATGCATCTACCTATAATTCAACTTACTCTGGTTAAAAAACATGAGACGAGTATAATAATCAACACCGCAATAAATAATCATGGAATATATCATGCATAGCCTAGTACCTCTGAGGTATCTTCATCAGAAAGATAACCAGACTCAATCTCTCCAGAATCTTGAATGACCTAACATATCTAGGTGAAAGCATACCCTATCTTCTAATCTTATTTTGTCCCAAATTTGGTAAAATACATAGGAAAACCTAATCCTTGACCTCGAACTCCATAGGTAGTCTACAAAGATTGACATAAGAATTTTTTTGAGAATGTGCATTAGCCATATGCTTCCAAATAAACTTCAACTATTCAATGGTATTTGGGACAAGATTAGGTCCCATTATAACTACCCATCCTTACTCCATCCAACATTGGGGTGATTGACATGTCATATCATACAAATCCCCAAATGGTGCCATCTAAATTATATACTAAAAATTGTTTTTATAGGAGAGCTCATCTAGGGGTATGTTTCTCTCCTAAGAACCCCTAAAATACATTATGTACACCTGAAGCATGTCCTCCAACATTTGAAATGTATGCTCCAATTGACCATGTGTCTGGATGTGGTAATTTAGGATTAGGAGCACATGTGTACCCAATTCCCTTTATATTCCTTTCTATAAATGAGAAGTTAACCAAGAAAACCTATCTAAAATGATAGAATTCGGGAAATTATATAGTCGTACACTCTCATGGATGTACAACCTCCCAATGTCATCAACACTAATGGTTTCAATGATACGTTGAAAATGTGAAACCTTTTTAATATTTTCAATAACAACCCATACGACATCGTTAAGTTTAGGTGACCTCAATAATCCCAACAAAAATTCCATCATGGTTTAATTCAATTTCCACTTAGGAATGGATAGCTTTTGTAGAATTCCCACTGGTTGCTAGTGTTATACCATCACATGCTAACTGGTGGACCACCTCTTGACAAAACTAGATGCATCAATTTTTATACATGGTGACCAATACTAACGATATATGTCTCGATACATCTCGGTGATGCTATGATGCACTTCCCATACAGAGGGAGAGAAAACCTACATGATCTCCTCATGCATGTCCTATAAAACCCATATGTGAATTTGTAAATGCAGAACCTCATACTCTCCTATGGTCTAACCCGGAGGAGGGTTCTCACTGGCCACACACTCCCACATAACTAGGCCTTTGGTATATGATAGCTTTGTCATCCTCAATTTTTCCATTATGGTGGTGGTAACAACTAAGGAAGAATGAAACGTCTGTCCATTACTATCATGCACCCCCAAATTCATCTAAAATAAAAATTCGATAAGCTTACACTCACTACTAGAATGCTTCACTTCCAATATCTGAGTCTTCTTACTTTGTGCCTCAACCACTACATTTCCATTACCAGGCATGTAGGCAAGCTCGATGTTAAAAGTGTTAAGTTATTTCACCCACATTCATCATCTCGTATTAATATCATGATGAGTGAATATATAATTGATTTTTTTGGGCATGTGTACACAACAAAATGATCTCCCAGTATGTAGTATCACCAATATCATGAAGCATTAACAACCACATCCAACTCCGGATCGTGCATCAGTTAATTCCTCTCATGTGACCTTAACTTCCAAGAAATATACACAATGAATCAATCCACTTACATAAGAACATCTCCCAGCCTAATACATTGTGTGTCATAGTACATGGTGTAACTCTTATCTAGGTATGGAAAAATCATTATCAGTTTCGATGTCAATCTATTATTCAACTCCTGAAAGGCCGTGTCACAAGAATCTTTCCACACATAAATATCGCCCTTATTATTTAGAACCATCAACCATGATACTATATGTGGGATGTCCTATATGAAATTTCATTATTAATGAGTCAGCACTAGAGAAATCTTTACATCAAATAATTTCATGGGATGCTCCCTTGAAACTACTATTTTATCATTCTCTGGATCAACTTATACTCTAGTCTCTTAAATGATGTGACCCAGGAAGTGAGTCTAGTATAACTAGATGTTGCATTTTGGGAGATTAAAATATAATTTATTCCCTCTCAGTGTACTCAAAATGATCTCATTATTTGTTTCATGGTCATATCCATTGTGATAATACAGCAATATATCATCAATGAAAACCACAATGAATTTGTCAACATAATAATATAACACACTATTCATCAATTCCATAATGAATATAGACGTGTTCGTGAGACAAAACTGAATGACCGAATACTATTAGAGATCATAACTATTCTGAAAGGTTGTGCGAGATATATATGAGGACATAACATGCACCTGATGATATCCTGATCTAATATCAATCAATCAAAAAACATGATTTCCTTAGATCTGATCGAAGAGATCACCAATTAAGAGTAGAGGATAGCGGTTCATAACCATATACATGTTCAATTTCTGATAATCCATAGGGAGTATGAGGGTAACATCCACCTTTTTTACAAAATGTTTTGGTAATACCAATGGAGAATTACTGGTTTAGATGAAAACCATTGCCTCTATATCCTATTGTTGCTTCTTGAGATCATATAACTCCATCGTAGCCATCCTATAAGGATGAATAGATATCGATGAATCTTCATGCAATATCACGATATAGAAATCTACCTATCTCACCGTATTTTAAATTAAAAATTAGTACAAGAAGGTGTCCCTAAAATAATCAACTACTACTGGGAAATCTATAGAGAAATTTTCCCTAGACATCTAGATATAAACTCACAATCTATGTTGTCATCTCACCCAACCCACAATGCTTGGGTCCAGCTTGGACCACATAGACATTACATTCATCCATTGGTATAATCTATCCACCCTTTGATTACATAACACATATCTTGCTGTGATAAGAATCTATTATGTCTTGGAATGAGACCAACCAGTCCATTCTGATGATGAAATCAAATCATTCCTTCTTATGGATTTAAATGTCCTATTCGCAACGACACCCACCAAAATAAATGGTGAAATCCTTGGACTTATGAACACATTTATTTCTAATCACTAACAGAGGTTCAATATTCATAACATCATCATACGTATAAACACACATCCCATGTATAACCACAATGGGCACATATATGAAACTATGTGAATACCCTACATCAAAATGTGCAAAAGCTGAAACATAGGTGACATGAATAATACCTCAGATATTAGAGGGACTGAGATCGTTCTATTATTAGGTCTATTTAACTACACAATTCTATCTAGTACCATAGCCCTATGACACTAGCTTGATACCTTGAGATGATCCACCCTATTGTCTCTACAATCACAGGGCCTGGTCACCACGACCATGACCACCACCTTGGCCAGAATTGCCCAATGCATTATAGTTCCCTGACTAGTGAGAAGCTGTTGAGACTACTCCAAAATGAGGAGATGGTGTATACCCTCTGTCACTAGCCACTGGTGTTAATTACTTACAAAATCAATTAGTTATTCCCATATTGATGCAATATCGACACTGGATTCTTTCATTCAAACACAACAAACTCATATTCCCCGGACTACCGCACTGGTAGCACCTCATTTGGATACTTGAAGATACATTTTTACCTCTACTATCACAATTATAGTGACCCAAGCGACTATTATTAATATAGGTAAAGACACTACCACATATCAGTGTCGAACATCCCAAGCACGCACCTCCAGATTCCCCCAGATTTCACTTGGTAATCAGTTCCAAATTCACTATATAAGATATTGTAGTCCACTAGAATACTTTTACCTATGATCTAATGTTGTAACTGATACCATAATCGAATCTTCTACCATTGGATACATCATAGTTCATCATAATATGTGTGAATCATTAGAGATTAGTAAAATAGGAAGAATAATCCATAACTGACATAGTTCCATACTTTATGTAACGCCCTGACCCCAGTTACCTAGAGTCGATGTGTTATTGCGTAACAATGGCATGATCACAGAGGATCAATTCTTGAAAGACTGATTAGTTTATTTGCCTTTGAAACACTAGATACATTCATAAATGTTACATTACATTATAATGTGAAAAATCACAATTACATAGTCTCCATAGTCCACAATTATATCCTCTTCAGACTATCCTTGTAGGTCAGTCATAAAATATTTATTCACATCCTCAGAAAAATTAAAACATTGAAAGGGGTGAGCTCAGATGCTCAGTAAGGATAACAATATAGCGGAAGCTTTCATAAATAAACATAAACATTTAACGCAATGTATAACAAAAACAAAAGCCTTTTAAACTTGAACTTCAACATAATATGGAAAAAGTAAAATGAGATAATTCCATTTACTTATTCACATGGATATTCTACTGGTCGAATAATCACATGCAATATCAATAACCACTTTCATAATTATGGAATGCATAATGCCAGACAATCATAACCACATAGCCAAGGCCTAATGCCAAGACCACAGATAAGATTTTGTGAAGGCCTCGTGCCAAGACACTATTTTGTCTCATGAGACCTACCGATGTATCGAGGAGCTATAGTGGGCTCCACCCACCACTTATTAAGTCCAATGCATTCCTCATATGAATAGGTTTAAACAAATCATAAACCATAACATAATCGTATCACATAAAACATGTATAAAGGAAACATAACATTTCCACATTTCAATCACTAGATATCAATACAACACATTTATATAATAAAAACACTTTCAAAACCATTTTCAATACCAAAATAAAAGAAAATTAAAACATTGTATTTATTTTTCATTTTAAAAAAATTTATGCCTTGTAGAGGAAGCTGAAACTCAAATAATGGTCACGGCGGCGAAGAAGTCGTTGTCGCCGCATATGTACGACAAGAAAAACATTCCCTTTTTCTCGTTTTGTAAAACGTTTTTATAAAAATATTCCTTTTGAATAAGTGTAAAATTCAAAGGGGTTTATACACCGTATTAATGAAATTTGAGTATAAAACAAAATTTGCCTCAATGAATGGAGATTGAGACGAGGTCCTTTACAAAGATAGTTTTTTTAAATATAATATATCTATTATGTGTATTCAATATAAGTACACATAAAAAAGTAAAAATAAAAGATAGTACATAATAATATCATGACATAATTTGAAAGTTGGAGATTGACCCAAAGAACAGAAATTGGGTTAAGAATTTCCCTTACCTCGTGCCCGACATGACTCGATCGTTCTTTATCCTCGTGAATAAAAAACTAGAGTTAATTTATATTTTAATAAGAACATTTTCCATTTTCATTATTCCTTTTATATCACTTATTACCAAGTTATAGACATTATGTAATTATTTAAGTTAATAACAGTCATTTTGTCGATCTTTGGTACTTGAGTCAAAAATAAACTTCTTATAATTACAAGTTGTTCATGTGGTGAAATATCCATTATATCCAGAATTTTATTCATGATGTAGATATCATATATATTATATATATCCAGTATATACATGCATTTATAATATTACATAACATTTAGAGTAAAGAAATGAAATGCACCGTTCATGGAGACGGTAAGCCGTACGTACGCATGAATGCTACTTTCATTTCTATTTCATATTTAATGGAATGAAATTATAATTATATAAAGGTATACTACAATTCTAGTATAATATAATGTATAATTCCATTTACTCCATACTTTATACATCCCACATATGGCATTAACGATTCAAATCAATTTGAGGGGGCGATAGTCCGCAATTTCTAAAATGAAATTATAACGTTTACCATAATGGAAATCATAAAGGTATGTAATAAATGAAAAATACATAAGCATAAGGAAAACATAAAAATGATATATATCATATATAAATATAGTGACATCTTAATGGCCACATTTTAATGTGTTATATGAGTGTTGAACAATCATCGTTTCGTGAGGCAGAAATTCGCCACCCACAGAAACAGTATGTTCTTTAACCATTATATATAGGTGTGTGTAATTTTAGCTTGAATAAATCTTATAAAAAAATCCTATTATATTGAATATACTATTTTAGTTTTAATGTTAAGGAATAAAAAGCGTTTAAGGGGTTGGAGAAGCAAAATAAAACAAAATAACATAAGAGAAGACATTACCTTAAAATCGGGTAACTCTTTTTTGATTTGAGCCAAAGGCTTCCTTGGGAATAATTATGCCCAATTGAGGCTTCTAGTAGTAATAGAGGGAATTTTATAGAGTATTTGGCAAGAAGTTGGCCGAGAAAAATGACTTTGAAGGTGTGAGTAAGGTTGTAGTGGTGGGGGCCTTTAATAAGAGAAGAGGAGGGGCACTCTTGGTATGTCATGAAATGTTACTTTATTATATAATGAGTTTCGGATTTTAAAGGTCCCAAAATTATATTTCTCGAGTATAAGGTGATAAGGGTTCGAAATATACTCATCCAATAGGTTTTTTACAAGTGTAAGTCTTAGATTTTACATTATATTTTTATTTTATTTAAATCTTTAATTAATGAGGTAATCACTGTATCATCATGGTGTCATAAATAATTTAATTTACTTAATGTATAAAAATTATAAAAAAATTATCATGATTTAGGAAATCTTTTTATCTTTCTAATTAATATTTATAGTCAAACATATGACTTGTATTATCCCATTTGAAATTTGTTTTAGTAAAACAACTCATGATTGTGACATTCTTATTTTAACATTAAATAAAAAGTTTTTAATGTCATTTTCCTACCAAAGTGGCTGCATGGGGTCTGCAAGTTTACCCATGGATTTTCTTGGTCGACCCTGACTCATCCAATAGGCTTAGTAAAAGTGTAAACGTATTTTCATATTTTTATAATATCATTTTTCCATTAAATTTCACTAATTATATTTAAACGCGATTAATTAAACTTAAATGTTACTATTCAGCAAAAAATATTTTATTCTCATTGAACCATATTTTACTTCCTAATGACAACCATGTCTATTGTATTTTTGAAAATCAAATCACAGAATTGGTAATGTTTCATTTAAATGAATTATCAGTTTTTTTAATTACCACATAGGGGTTTCACTATTCATCAAAAATTGATGTTTTTCAGAATAGTGCAAAAATTTCACCATAAGTTATAATTGATATTCCAAATTCAAAAATGATGTATATTTTACAAAATTCCAGACATATAAGTTTCATTAATTAATTTTATAATTAATTCCCACTGTCACAACAAATAGCGTGTTTTTAAGAAACAATATATATCAAAAGATTGAAAATTGATTATGTCCAATTTCAAAGTGAAATTAATTATAATGAACACCATTGGATAAAATGGTAAAAATATATTCTAATTATAATTTAAAACCACTCAATAGTATAATTTATCACTATAAATTATTTTTATTAAAAAAGTTTTTTTTAAGTATTTTTCACAATTCATAAAAAATTGGATGTTCTCAGAAAAATACCAAAAATTCAACATAGGCTAATTTCGATATTCCAAATCCAAAAATAAAATCCATTTTGAAATATAAAATATATATAATTTCAAAAAGTTAGTATTACTATTCATAATGTATATTTTTATTGTTCGTGGTGCGTTAGAATCTCGAACTTTCGTACAATGAAAACTATTGCATTATTGAAAGAGAAGCGTATCGTGGAAGCTCAAGGTGTTACATTATCCAGTCCTTCAATAAATTGAGTCCTCGAAATTTGAAATTTTTCCTTTGAAAATAAAAGGTTGAAAATAGAAAATACATTTGTGGAAAACCCACATCGGAATTAAGGTTAATAAAATTTACCCTTAATAAGAGGGAAAGGGAAATGAAAAAGTCACCACCAAATTATGATCTCGATAAGGAGAACATTGGTGGAAATTAGAGACATATAATTGGAGGAAAAACTTAAATATTTGTAGGGAGTGATTGAGGTCATCAATCACAAACAAGTGTAAAATTGAGGGCCTCAAAGCCTTCAATCTATGTTGATTTAAAATATTATCAGTTCAACAAGACATATGGTATTAGGATAACACATTTTTTGTTTTAATATCCCTTTCCTAATGTATAAGAATTAATTTATTCATCGAATAAGAGATAGGTATATATATATATATTTATGCTTGACATGTAGAGTTTCAACCTTCAACTAATTTCTACCACAAACTCATCTTTTTCTCAAAAAGATAATAGAACTCAAAAAATATTATATTTATCCAAATCGTATAAGGTTCAAAATATTGACACATACCATTTAGATAAGGAAAACTATTTTGTAATAACCAGGGACTTCCTGTAGGCTAGTGGTAGGTAATAAAGGCCTGTCGCACTATTGTTGTGGGTTCGATTCCTGCATCTTTGTTCGACGTGATGGGCTATCCCCCAACCTGCAGGTTGTCCTTTTCCTAAAACATTAGTATTATAATATTCCAAATATAATCATCAGAAATGTTTTATCCATAAAAAATACTATCCAAAGTTAAACTTAATCCATTCCAACCTTTATAGTTATCCAAAATACCTCTATCCAGACATTCTCTAAAAGGTCTCTAAATTCCAAAATCAAGTGTAACATCTAATTCCCCAAACAATGTAAAGATTATCTTATTGTTTCATACTAAAAATATGATTACCTTCATCCTATTAAAACCTTAATGAAAACAAAAAGTACTGAAGTACAATCCTTATATATATATCACATTATTATTATAACCATAATAGAGTTCTTGAGTCCAAAAACCCAAATACAATAATTATTCCACTTCATCTGTAGTAAGAGCATAAGCTTGGCCTTGATCCCTTGGCCTTTTATGAGGTACGTTTCCCTGATGCTTAGGAAATTAATTTGCATAATGCCCTATTTCCCTACTATTGTAGCATTCAACATTGATAGCCTCTTTCTTTCCCTTGCAATCACGAGCCTGGTGACCTTTTTCTCCACATTTATAACAAACTTCCATGCCTTTTAGGAATGTTCCAGGGTGATTCTTCCCACAATTATCACATAATGTAAAATCCTTCTTTCCATTTTTCACTTTATCTGTCTCTTGTTCCACTGTTCTCTTCTTCTCTTGCTTTACTTTGTTGTCATAAGACATAGAGAATTCCTTTTCTGTCTTGATAGCACACGAGACAATATCTTCGTACGATGAGAAGGATTGTGATACTAAAGCTTGATGAAGAAATGGTTTTAACCCATCAAAGAAACGATCAATATTACTTATTGGGTTACGTATATAGTCTGCAGCATGCCTCGCTAACCTTGTAAAGTTATCCTCAAACTTTGTGACATTCTCATCCACCTTCTGCCTCAGACTCAGAAATTGCCTTTCCATATCTTTTCGATGGTCACGAGGATAGTATTTTTCTAGAAAAAACTCTCTGAACTCACTCCATTCCATATTTGATACCTAATCATCTTATTTTGTGTTTTGAGTCAATGACCACCACTGCTCAACATCTCTAGTGAGGCGGTAAACTGTCATGACAACCTTCTCCCTTTCGCTACTCCCCAAGGCGTGGAATATTTTTTCTAAGGAGTTTATCCATTACTCAACTACTAATGGATTTGTACCCCCCTTAAATGTTGGCGGTTGATTCCTCATGATGTGGTCTAACATTGATCCTCCACGTTGCGGATCAGGGTCCTCAATATGACTTAGGTTATTATTAATAACCACAGTGAGTTGTCCCAATATGGTGATAAGTTGATCAAAACCAGTTGTATCTCCATCTCCACTATAATTACCTTTAATAGGAGGTAAAAATCTACATGGAGTGCGTTCATTGATACGGTTTCCATTCCTCTCACTAGGCACCATATTTAAACAATGTCATAAGCTATATTAGTTTATGAATTGAAATACATAATTCCCTACTTGTAAAACATTTAACATAAATTGAATAGTTTATGGATATAATCCATAATCAAAAAAAATAAATGTTTTCTTTGAGGAATTATATACTCATAAACCCTTCATAATGGTTTGTAATGAAAATTAGAATTATCCTATGTATATCCCCCGGGAGTGTCGTAACCAAGAGTACAACAAGGCCCATTGTCGTGCACCAGTTCCCATTCTAGTCTAGCTCAAAGTGGTGTTTTCGGGTTTTACCCCTAGGTATATCTGTTCTAGAGCCTCCTCTACCTGCTCGTATCTAGACAGGGATGTATTGCTTAGAAAACACACAAAATCTCTATAATACCAATATTCTAGGAAGTTCCTCTATACTAATCCTCAAAGTCTATCTTCGAGCTATGTGCTCTAATCAGAGTTTATCTAATTCTAGCTTCCAAGGATAGTACTAAACTGCCTCTGATACCAACTGTAGCGCCTCGACCCTGGATACCCAGAGTCGGTGCGTTATTTCATAACATTGTCATGATCACAAAGGATCAAGTCTCGAAATACCAATTAGTTTAGTAGCATTGGAAACACTAGATTCCTTCATAAATGTTACATTACATCATAAAGTGAAAAATCACAATAACATAGTCTCCATAGTCCACACTTATATCCCCGTCACACTATCCCTGTAGGTCAGTCATAAAATATTTCTTCACATCCTGGGAAAAATTAAAACATTGAAAGGGGTGAGCTCAGATGCTCAGTAAGGATAACAATAGAGCAGAAGCTTTCATAAATAAACATTAATATTTAAAGAAATGTATAACAAAAACAAAAGCCTTTTAAACTTGAACTTCAACATAATATGGCAAAAGTAAAATGAGATAATTCCATTTACTTATTCACATGGATATTATACTGGTCGAATAATCACATTCAATATCAATAACCACTTTCATAATGATGGAATGCATAATGCCAGACTATCATAACCACGTAGCCAAGGCCTCGTTCCAAGACCACAAATAAGATTTTGTCATGGACTAGTGCCAAGACACTAGTTTGTCTCATTAGACCTACCGATGCATCGAGGAGCAATAGTGGGCTCCACCCATCATTTATTAATTCCAATTTATTCCTCGTATGAATAGGTTTAAACATATCATAAACCATAACATAATCGTATCAAATGAAACATACATAAAGGAAACATAACATTTCCACATTTCAATCACTATATATCAATACAAAACATTTATATAATAAAAACACTTTAAAAAAAATTTCAATAGCAAAATAAAAGAAAATTAAATCTTTGTATATATTTTTCATTTTAAAAAAAAGATATGGCTTGTTGAGGAAGCTGAAACTCAAATAATGGTCACGGCGGCGATGAAGTCATTGTCGCCGCATATGTACGACAAGAAAAGAATTCCCTTTTTGTCATTTAGTAAAATGATTCGTATAAAAATATTCATTTTGAATAAATGTAAAAGTCAAAGGGGTTTATACACCATATAAATGAAATTTGAGTATAAAACAAAATATGCCTCAATGAATGGAGATTGAGACGAGGTCCTTTAAAAAGATCATTTTTTTAAATAAAATATATCTATTATGTGTATTCACTATATTTAAACATAAAAAAGTAAAATTACAAGATAGGACATAATAATATCATGACATAATTTGAAATTAAGAGATTGACCCAACGAACATAAATTGGGTTAAGAATTTCCCTTACCTCATATCCGACTTGACTCGATCATTCTTTAACCTCCTGAATAATAAACTAGAGTTAATTTCTATTTGCCTAAGACCCTTTTTCATGTTCATTATTCCTTTTATATCACTTACTACCCTGTTATAAACATTATGTAATTATTTAAGTTAATAACGGTCATTTTGACATTCTTTGGTACTTGAGTCAAAAATAAACTTCTTATAATTACAAGTTGTTCATGTGGTGAAATATAAATTATATCCAGAATTATATTCATGATTTAGATATCATATATATAATATATATCTAGTATATACATGCATTTATAATATTACATAACATTTAGAGGTAAGAAATGAAATGCAACGTTCATGGAGACGGTAAGCCGTACGTATGCATGAACGCTACTTTCATTTCTATTTCGTATTTAATATAATGAAATTATAATTATATAAAGGTATAAAATAATTCTAGTATAATATAATGTATTATTATTGTTACTCCATCCTTTATACATCCCACATATGGCATTAACGATTCAAATTACTCTGAGGGAGTGGTAGTCCGCACTTCCTAAAATGAAATTATCACGTTTACCATAATGGAAATCATAAAGGTATACCATAAATGAAAAATACATAAGCATAAGGAAAACATAAACATAATATATATAATATATAAATATATTGACATCTTAATGGCCATCTTTGAAGGTGTTATATCAGTCTTGAAAATTCATCGTTTCGTGAGGCAGAAATTTGCAATCCACAGAAACAGTATGTTCTTTAACCATTAGATGTAGGTGTGTGTAAGTGTAGCTCGAATCCTTATTATAAAAAGATCCTAGTATATTGAAGATATTTTTTTTTTACAAAATAAAGGAATAAAAAGAGTTTAAGGGGTTGGAGAAGCAAAATAATACAAAATAACATAAGAGAAGACATTACCTTAAAATCGGGTAACACTTTTTTGATTTGAGCCAAAGGCTTCCTTGGGAATAATTCTGCCCAAAGTGAGGCTTCTAGGAGTAATAGAGGTAATATGAGAGAGTATTTGGGTAGTTGTTGGACGATACAAAAGGCTTTGAAGGTGTGAGTAAGGTGGTAGTGGTGGGGGCCTTTAAAAAGAGGAGAGGAGGGGCACTATTGGTAAGTCATGAAATGTTACTTTATTATATAATGAGTCTAGAATTTTAAAGGTCCCAAACTTATATATTTCGAGTAAAAGGTTATAAGGGTTCTAAATATACTCATCCAATTGGTTTTCTACATGTGTAAATCTTAGATTTTACATTATCTTTTTATTTTATTTAAATGGTTAATTAATGAGGTAATCACTGCATAATCATGGTGTCAAAAATAATTTAATTTATTTAATGTCTAAAAATTATAAAAAATCATCATGATGTAGGAAATCTTTTTATATTTCTAATTAATATTTATAGTCAAACATATGACTTGTATAACCCCATTTAAAAATTGTTTTAGTATAACAACTCATGATTATGACATTTTTATTTTAACATTAAAGAGAAGTTTTTAATGTAATTTACCTACCAAAGTGGCTCCATGAGGTCCCCAAATTGACCCATATATTTTCTTGGTCGTCCATGAATCATAAAATAGGGGTATGACATGTGTAATGGTATTTTCCTATTTTTATAATATCATTTTTACCTTAAATTTCACTAATTACCTTTAATAGTGATTAATTAAACTTAAAAGTTACTATTCACCAAAAATTATTTTAATATCATTGAACAACATTTTACTTCCTAATGAAAACCATGTACGTAATATTTTTGAAAATCAAATCACAGAATTGGTAATGTTTCATTTAAATGAATTATCAGTTTTTTTAACTACCACTTAGTGTTTTCACTATTCATAAAAAATTGATGTTTTTCAGAATAGTGTAAAAATTTCACCATAAGATATAATTGATATTCCAAATTCAAAAATGATGTATATTTTAAAAAATTCCAAACATATAGGTTGAATTAATTAATTTTATAATTAATTCCCGTTGTCACAACAAAAAGCATTTTTTTAAGAAACGATATATATCAAAAGATTGACAATTGTTTATGTCCAATTTCAAAGTGAAATTAATTCTAATGAACACCATTAGATAAAATGGTAAAAATATATTCTAATTATACTTTAAAACCACTCAATATTATAATTTATCACTATAAATGATTTTGATGAAAAATTTTGTTTTTAAGTATTTTTCACTATTCTTAAAAAATTGGAAGTTCTCAGAAAAATACCAAAAATTCAACAGAGGCTAATTTCGATATTCCAAATCCACAAATGAAGTACATTTTGAAATATAAAATATATATAATTTCAAAAAGTGGGTATTACTATTCATAATGGCTATTTTTATTTGTTGTGGTGAGTTAGAATCTCGAACTTGCGTACAATGAAAACTATTGCATTGTTGAAAGAGAAGTGTATCGTGGAAGCTCGGGGTGTTACCCTTTATATGCATGAACTCCTAGGATAAATTAGTCATCAGCATCTCAGGAAAATAGTATTCAGAGAATACAATCAGAAGATACCCCTATGCCATATCTCGATGATGCTCCGAATGAGTTATAACATCCCACTATCTCTTAGAGGAATCACACAAAATATATGTCACTATCTTTACCAGTTTTTAAATGGTCATATCTATGATCTCTATGATCGAATTCATAGACTCCAACCATGACTCTATAGACTATGTTCCTCCATCCCCTAAAAACGTCGATGGATGCTACTACTTGAACAACTGTGTTAACTATTCCATAGACTTATTATGGTGTTGTTCTCCCTAAACCATTTTATAAACCTCATAAATCCCTCACAGAATTATCAATCAACCCCAAAATCTAGTATAACAGCCGGTTCCATAGCTATCTTGACCAGAGGATCCACTGGTAGCCCATGGAATAAAAAATCTAGTCTATGATCATTGACACTCTCCTAGCATACAACTGGAGGTCATCGTGGAGGAATGAATGTACAAGTTCAAGTACACACCTTAGTTCATGTTCATTGTCAAGGTTCTCATATCAAGATAATAATAACTAAATAGTATAAGACACCCCTAAAAGTTTACCAGAAGCTGATAACACATTGTGTAAAAAATATACTTGATGTGTAATGTTGTTCTATTTTATAGTTGGGAACTTATTTTATACTAGGCTTTTGATTTGATTTTATTTTTATATTAGAGATTCTAGAAAATTTCCCACATTTTGACTAATGTAATTTGTATGTTCCTTTTGTTTGAAAAAATTACAGGGTTTGGTCATTGACCAGAACTCATCCCCCCAAATGAACCTTCTATTAGCCTAGGTGTGTTAACACCCCAGGCACAAACATGTAAGGTGGTTACATGATGTTTAAGGAGGGTACAAGGTGTGTCCCCAACATAGGTTACACAGATGTGTTCCTTAACTGGCATGGCCATTTACCTGGTCAAGTCATTTTCATATACATAGTGTACTACATACATTAAGCCTGGCTATATAAAACTACACGGTGTGTGTATAAAGTACATGTTCGTGTTCTTGTCCAAAAACACCATTCTTTGTTTTTTCCATAAAGGACCAAAAACATGGTCACTTACCAAACAATGTGTAATCATAGTATTTGGAGTGTACATTAGAAAATTATTTCTTCCTGAATTGAAGAAAACAGTTCGTGTGTTCATAGATCAACAAAGCATATTGTATGGGTTTCTGAAAAGAAAATAACCAAAACAATTCCCAAAACCCCCATTCTTTAAAAGTAAACTAGTATGAAAAATTTTGAATTTTTGGGGCACATACACATTATGATTCATAGTTTCGAATCAACATATATAAGATCAAAAAATAATTCAAATTATGGCCGAAACATGATCCAAAAAATTATAATCCAAGAGGGCCCATACACCTCTTGGACCAGATCAAGGTGTCCATCCGATTCGGACCACAACATATACCAATAAAACTATCATACCAACATTAAAATATATCCTGAAACCTATTACAACAACATGCATATCTGGAACAAAAACTATCCCAATAGCATGCAATCAGTAATGCCTTCTAAATGGTAGGGAACGAATGCATGGGATTTAATTTCTAACAACTGCCTTATGATTCATGAGATGAAATAACCACAAATATTCATGTTTCAAAAAAATAAAACTGAAATGATATAAACAATAACATCACAACAAATCTGTGTCACCCAATGATGAAATCGATTCAATTTTAACAGCTCAAATTACAAAAAAACACAAATCAATTTGAGGCAATTTGGATTTTCCTTGTACACAAGGTAGCTACACATTGGCACAGTTTATTAAAAAACATCATTTCCTTCATATCCCTATCCAGTGTCACTATATATTATGAAAAACTAGAAATGACTCCTCTGATATGACTTTGCAACATCCTGGTTTCAGATTCTATCCAAAGGCTCCCCATACTCGGATGTCCACATGGACTCATACACATTTATCCAAATGCCATAGGATGCTAAGTAGTAGTGAGTTCCTAGGTGTGATAGTGTGGAAACTATGACCCCATTGGCTGAGTACAACAAAATAAAATACCATAAGAAATCAATAGAGAAATCATTAATACCAGGAAACATGAGTAAATAGTGGAAGACATACCATATAACAATTAGATTTCATATCATACAAAGGATGATGCTACATGTCACATGTTCTTTGAAAAAAATCCATATAGGTCACACAACACTAATATATAATACATGTACCAAAATAAAAAAATGATAGAGAAAAACTTAGAACAATCACATGCCTCAGCTTTGTCTCATGCTCTCCTACTCTTTAGCAGGAAATCATGTACCTCGAGAATAGAACTTTCCCTTGTTGACAGCTTCGACAATATAATCTATTTGGGCCCAAAAGCATGACCCAAACATGGAATGAGACAAAATTCTAGTAGGAAACCCCCCAATATTTGTTTCAATCTGTTAGTAAATATACATAACTAGGGGTTTAATATAGTAAAAGTATTAAGCTTGGAATTACTAAAAACTAAATAGTCATACAAGTATCATTTTTCCTTTAAAATCATTTCATGATCTTTAATAGATCAACTAAATTGAATTATATATCTCTTAGGATCTGGCCTAAGCTGATTGATCCCTAAATAAATGTGGGAATAACATATGTCTCCGGAGACCATCTAAAAAAGTATAAGAGAAGACTGAATCAAAGACTATGCTTTGGCGTGGAAGATATTTCATAAGTCATTTCATTTCAATATTCAAATTATAATATGACTCTGTCATTGATGTATTAA
Organism: Viscum album; assembly: GCA_963277665.1. NCBI lineage: Eukaryota > Viridiplantae > Streptophyta > Magnoliopsida > Santalales > Viscaceae > Viscum > Viscum album. Next base: position 2,097,006,821 of record OY728152.1, read on the forward strand.
ATTTGAATTAATCTATTACTGTCACAGTAAAACTACCTACATCCTACAAGATTGTTTGTACTATCCTCTTAGGATCCTGGACTCAGTCTAGGTGTGGTGCGATTATTGTCTATTGGGATATCCTTGGATCCTATAAATAGGACCCTAGTATGTCCCATGACATATATTCATTTCTAACAGAACACTTCCATGGTATTCCTCATTCCATGAATCATTCATCCTATAAACATAGTCTCCATGAGTCTGAACACTACATCTATGGATCACTCATGACTTAACATAACCATACCCTTATTGAGTCCATCTATGGAATCTCTAAACGGATCAACGATTCAGCAAAGTCATAATGTACAATAGTTACATAAACCCATTCATGGAATTATAATCAGAATCAATGATTCAACCATAATTATTTACCCTTTTATCATTTAATATTCAATTAAACATTTCATTAGGCATGAAAAGATCAAAACCAAATGAATCTAATATAATCTCAAGCATGGAGAACCATCATAAGGCTTGGCTTCTTAATTACTCACATGGGAATAATTACACAACAATAAACCCAAGTAAATTAAACTATTAAATTTATTTAGCATTTATAAACCCACAAAGTCACTTATCACACATTGAAAAACACATTCACGTTAAATTATTATATGGTTCAACATTCAACAACCCCCATGGGCACATATCATATAACAATCGCATTATAAAATTAAAACTATCAAAAGGTTTAACCATTAATTATCTCATGTATTAAAAACATTCATTTAACCAATTTCATTTTATACGACCCACGAAGGGAAACGAATCCATACCTCATAGGACTCCTAGGCCAAATAGCCATAAACGATCATCCATGTGAAATACTCCTTTGGGGTGGTCCTTAATCATGGTAAAAAACAATAAACATGGTTCTTATATCATAGTCAAATACATAAAAAAATTCAATGAATATAAAACAAATTCATTCATGGTGACACCCAAAAAAATGGACGCGTGACACTCCATCACATATAATCAACGTGACCTTTAGTGAACGGTAGAAGTCCACCAACATTAAATCTGTATGAGTCTCATCACCCAACGTTGGCCTCTAATTAAAAATAGAATGGAGTTGATTTAAAAATTATCATAAACTCTCAAACCTTTATAACTATCTCGAGAGAATTAATCGGAATGAACGGCTCCAGAGGAATCGATAACTCACTACTAGGGCTCAAATGCATCTAACAGCATTCAAATCAAAATTTGAATGTCATATTTGGAGACTAATCTATATCTGAGATAGATGCTCGAGAAAACCTAGGTGAGGGTATTTTTTAAAAATAATTAAAAGATTCTACCTAAAATTTTATCCAAAAAAAGAAAATTTCATTGCATGTACATGAAAATACACATCATACATATGGCGATTTTTCTCTAATTATGCTGACATGCCTTACACATCATAAAAGGGCTAGCCGACATCCATTTATAGTGTGTACTAGGATTACATGGCATGTAAACACCAGTCATGTTGTGTAATATTCCTACTACAATCACTCATCCAGTTTTCCTCATTTTTCTTATGTAAAAACATAAATGGAAATATTTTTACCTCAATGTAAGAACCAAATTCTTAGAGTGAGACTATGGTGTCATTATATTTATTTTTCCATTATTGGACAAGAGGGGTTTCTTTCGATGTAATGGTCATTATAAATTATAATAAATGGTTTTTAGGATTTAATATAATGTTTAGGTTTAGGTACTGTTAGAATTTTTAACACCCCATGCTTCCATGGTATGCTTCTATTTTAAATAATTTAATAGTGTGTGATGTATGAAACACCGAGTTCAAGTGCACCACAACCTATCAAAATACCCTTTTGAAATGCGGTTATGAATAGGATTAAAAAATTTGAATTCTATACATCTCGTATAATTTAAATTTTTTTGGGTTTATTAGACGCAATATAAAGAATATTTAGTTTTTCAAATAAAAGAAGTATTTTTCAAAATAATTCAATTTTTCTTCCATTTAATGGTGATGCATTTTTAAATACATTATTAGAAAATTTTATATATTTAATATGATGAAATTAAATTCTCATTTAGAATTGGGAGATACAAATTTCATTTGGATAAATTTTCGGTACATTTATGATAACATACATATTTTGATGACTGGTGAATAATATTAACATTTAATTGAAAACAAATGTTTTAGTCCAAATAATTTATAGTTTTAAATTAAAAATTTTGGTGATTTAAATGTATAATTAGATTATATTTTAATTTTTAAATATCATTTAGGTCATGGGAAGTAATTTAATATTTATATTGGACATAAACCATGTCAATCTTTTGATTGTTTTACATTCTTCAAAACCATCTCTCTTATTTTGACAACAAGAATTAATTTTTAATTAATTTAAATCAATTTCGTGTTATGAATTTGGAAAATTGGATTTCATATTTGGAATAAAAATGTCCAAACTATGTAAACGTGTGCCTTTAATTTATGAAATTATGAATAGTAACATTAGAAATTGTTTTTATTTACAATGGTTAAAAGGTAAATCAGTTAAATAAGGGTAAATATTAATATTATAATAATAATAAACTACAATAACAAATGTCATAATACTATTGGATGAGATATTTCTGACAATGGTCATCATTATAATGATTTTAGGACTCTATGGGACCACTTGGAAGTGTTAATGACATGTTACAAGATTTAATTTAAAGTGAAGATAGTTATAACACAAACATGCATCTTTTACTAAAAAAATTAAATATAGGGTTATATGACTAAAATATTTGAATATAAATAGTAATCCAAATGATAAATTGATTTCCTATATCACAGTTTTTTATTTATAATTTTTATACATTAGATAAAAATAATTATTTATGACACAATGGTGATGTAGTGATAACCTTATTAATGAAGGATTCAAATAAATCAATTTAACAATATTAAAAAAATTAATTTGATCATTTTGATGACATAAAATAATTTTCTGAATTAGGTTGACATATTAGGGATGCGTTAATTCCCTTTTTTATGTAATAAGTTTCTTAGGAATTTATCAAGATTTGATTATTATATAGTGTCAATGTTGACACAAATGAGATTTTGAAATAAAATATTTATTATTTAATGATATAAAAATACTAAAAATATAAATATCAAGAAAATAACATAGATAGTGATATAAATGTTGTAAATGATACATATTAGGTTATCATAAAATTTTATAGTAAATATATATTAACAATGTGTTATAAAAATACAAGAGGTCATTGTACGAGTTACCTTATTTTACAAAGGGATAAACCTATAAGATAATGTTATGTTTATGACCTAAAAATGTCGAAAAGCTATTGGTTGAGAAGATTTACCACCATACTAAAATTATACTCTAAATAAATCATTTTTTATCTATTATAAATAAAATTTAATTTTATAATATATTAAAATTTGATGTTTAATTTCTAAAGTGCCCTTCACATCTATTATAAAAATGCACCACCCATTATCTTTAACTAATACCTATAAAGCCTTTTGTTTCATAAAATCCCTACTCATATAAACTCAAAACCACCCTCACTTAATCCTAGAGTCCTAACATTGGTTATAGATCCATCCAATGATGCCCTTTTGTTCAAATCAAAAGGGAAACCCCAAATAAGTGGTCATTATTTTATCCCTTCTTTCATTGTTCTTTTCTTCTTCTACATCTTCTTTTTATATTTTTTCTTAACCAAAGTAATAAATCTATTATCATCCATATACTAAGATGTTATTATAATCATGGGAATTATATATTCATCATTTTATCTATCCTATGAATAATTATATCACCATGCATGCATACATATGGCTTATAGTCTCCACACTATGGTGTAATTTGTTATTCCACATTAAGTTAATTGGATGGTTTTAATGATGTATTTAATAGGCATAAATAATTAATATGACATGAATATGATTATTAATAATAAATATACCATATAGTTCTATATCTTGTAATCATTAAGAGAATGATACTTTCACTCGGGTGTACGTATAGCCTACCGTCTACATGACGCGATGAGATTCATTCTCAACATCAATAATCCGATAATTATAAAAAAATATATATATTATTCATAATTATAAAATATATGACATAAAAAGTCTATATTTATGATATATACATACATATATGTCATTCCCCTACATCCATTTAATATGATAAGAAAATGAGAACATCGTTCATGCGTACGTACGACCTATGTCTCCATGAACGGTGTATTCACTTACATATATTGATCTATTATATATATATATATATTATGAATATACATGATATATAAATCATATTATACATTCTTGAAGTAAGTAAATCACGATCTATGTAATAATATCCTTAATAACAAGTCAAAACACATACGATAAACAATGTGGTACAACCAGAAATGTTGCATTAACAAGGAATTGTTAATAAACAGGTAATATAATGTCATTAAATAATAATATATTATGTAATAAATTTTATTATTGTTATATAAGATAATAATATGTTTAAAAAATTATAAAAAAGTTTCTGACATGTATAGAGAGTATGAGATATAATGCAAGGGTTTATTTTTCAATCTCACTCTTATCTAAGAGTGGTTATGTGTATGTTTTTAATGGGACATATTTATCATCTATGTCCACGTCCCATAAAAATGTTTTCAAAGGAAATATTTTAAGGTTTCATGGATGGGACTCTTTAACTAGTTCATCATTTTAAAAAATATAACTATTTATTTTGTTAAATATATATAATTAACGTCCATGTTTTCAAAATGATTTTACGTGTTTATTTATATGGAAATGATTGTTTTTAAATGATAATTAATTTAAAAAGTTTCAAATTTTTATGGAAACTTTGATTCAAGAATATATTTATATGACTTCCTTTATAAATTGTTCATCTTTTAAAATATTTCATGAAAAAGGGATATTTCTCTCAAAGAGTTTTCCTGATCCTTTTCTTCTATATAAACATCCTTTACTAAATATTATTTTTGATTAAGGATGATTTATTGTAATAACATCTTCTATATTTTATTTAATGAGTTATTATATTATTGACTATGGATTTTATATTTCTATACCATTTATGGTTTGTCGTTAATGTATTGACATTTTGTATGCAGGTTTTAATACAAATGACTATGTTATGTTTCCCCCTTTTCATACGATGAATGAATTGAACTTAATATGTTGGGAGGGTCCCGAAATACAACCTTTATGAATCAGTAGGTCTCATGAGACAAAATAGTCTATTGGCACAAGTTCATGACATAATATTTCTGAATGGTCTTGGAACAAGTCCGTCATGTAGTGGTTATGATATCAACCATAATCCATTCCCTAATTACAATATTAGTTATTACATGTAATAATTAGAAGAGTAAAATATCCATGCCCATTTTTATATGGCAATGTTGGATTTTTTTTTTATATAATGTTCATGTTTATGGTTGAGAGGCTACCATTTTTATTATACATCTTGCCTTATATGTTTATATCTTCTACTGAAATATTTTACCCTAACTGAGCATTTGATCTCACCCCTTTGGAATGTTTTATTTTCCAATGATTCCAAGAAGTGTATTGTGATTATTATTAAGGGTTAATAAAGGGAAATAATGAAATAATCAGAGGATTATTTATTATAAGTTTTATGTAATATTTTTTATTGTAAAGTTAATCTATGTAAGTTATTTTCTAAGACTGCTAAACTGATCGCTCTTTTAGTACATGGTTTCCTATAATCAAGTAAATTGTTAAAAATAATTCACCGAATCTAGTCTTCGAGGGTCGGGATGTTATAGTTCGTATCAGAGGATTTTAGCAAAAACAATGGAAATCGATTTAGATAACATAGATTAGGGATAATAAACCTATACGAATTTTGAGGATAATTATATAATAACCCCCTAGAACTTTTGTAATGATCATAGATAGCCTATTATTTTATAGATTTAAATAACCATCCCATGATTATGTGGTTTTCTTTAATGATAATTTTTTTTCTCTCTATGGTTTTTGGTCTTATTTAATAGAGAAAAATATAAAGAATTGTATAATGACTGGAGAGAAAGATATTGTGATCATGTCAAATCAGTTATCAAGATATGTGATTAACAATGTGATATTTGTTGAAATTCCTAACACATTTCATAAGAGAAAGATGAACATTTATAAATATTTAAATTTTATGAAGCATAGTGGAACAATAAAATGACTTCATAAAGGTCAACAGGAAGGTAAAAAAAACTTGATGAATACCTCAAATGGAGGGGAAGATGTTATCTATATTGGGAAAATTATCATATATTGACTAATTATTATGATGTTAAATGTATCATCTATGGAAATCATGGTAATTATCCAACTCATTGCCCATACATAATAATCTACCTCAAATCAAAATAAGTACATATTCCATGCCAATAATTATATTGGAATAATTAAAGTATTTTTGTATTTGGATCGAAGAATTGTTAATACTAAATTATATAAGGAGTATCTAGTAAGGAGTATGTATTTCACTAAGGATTTACAAGATTATATTAAATAGTTATTATTGAAAAGAAAATTGATTTTAAGGCCACGATTAGTTGGAGAACATTTTATTATGGTAATGATAACCCTTAATATGTTCCTTATGTTTTGAAAATTATGTTTGGTTAAATATATGTTGTATTTGAATAAGTAAACTGGATAGTGAAAGATTCTTTATAGAATTTTAGATAAGAGGGATATGGTATCATGGATTAATTGTACTACTTTTTGGGACTTAATGAATCATCAACTATTTTTTGGAATTAGGAATCATGAATGTTTTTAAAAAAGATATCTCATAATTTAGTTTGTTACCATGACTCTAGTGAAAAAATGATGAAGGTGTTAACATTTTTGGAATGTGACAACCTAGAACATTTTTCTAAGATAAGGGAGATAAATTCTAAGACGATTTGGTTCACCTCTTTATAAAGATGTAGAATTTCTGTTTTTGGATGAATTTTAAGGTCATCAATTTATGGAGAGTATAAGTTACAATCAATGTGAAGTTTGTTAGATTAAAGTATTATCTCTCTATAGGTGGACATATGCATATGTGATAACCTGTTCTAATAGTTTTTTTGAGAAATATGTAATGACTTATTATTCTATTTTGGAATCACATGACCATACAACATTTCAAAAATAGAAAATTCAACTTTATTTCCTTGAGTAAGAGATGAAGTCGATATTCATCAAAACATGAAAAATAATGAGATTGTATTGAAATCAATAAATAATGTATTCTCATGTTCTTAAACTTTAGGGAAATGATCTTGAAAACCAAAAACAAGTTCCTAGTACTTTCATTTGCAATTAATGAAATTGTCCCTTTGATAATCATAGATTTATGGCGTTCAGATTTTCAATATAATACTAATAATATTATCTAACACTCTCCAGCAAAACATGAAGTTTAGTTTTCTTATCCATATCATTTCTTACCTACATGGAACCCTAGTATGTGTTATTTCCAGTAACATTCACACATAACTTCCTCTATTTTAAAATATATGTTTCTTTAATCCATTTTTTGATTTGGGATTTCAATAAAGATATTTTGAATTATCAAAGCCCTAGTTTTCAATCATGAGATTAAATTTTGGGGATGAAATTTATTTAAGGATGGGATAATGTATAAAACCAAGGTTCCTTAGTATGTTTATTTTTGAAATAATTCAATAGCGTGTGATATACACAACACTGAGTTAAATCACACCATAACATATCAAACTAGTTGTTTAAAAATATATTATGAATATTATTAACCACTTTTTGAATTTTATATATCCTATATAATTTCATCATTTATCATTTGTGTTTCTTAAACATAATATAAAGTAAAATTCCATTTTTGAGATTAAATAAATATTTTTAAAAAAATATAGTTTTCAACCTTTTGATGGGAAACCCATTTTAGATACAATATATGACACTTTTATATATTAAATTATACTATATTAAATTCACAATTACAATATGGACATAAAAATTTAGTTAGGATAAATTTTTTGTACTTTTCTGATAACATTTATATTTTGAATAATAATGAAAAACACTAAATTTTAATTGAAAAGAACATTTTCAATCGAAATAATTAATAGTGTTAAATTATAAATTAGAGTGGTTTTAAGTATAATTGTATTATATTTTTATCATTTAGTATAATTTAGGTCAGTGGAAGTAATTTTACATTTAAATTGGACATAAACACATGTCAATATTTTGATAGTTTTTACTTTTTGAAAACATCCACTCTTATTTTGAAAAAAATAATAAATTTTAAATTAAATTCTACGAACATTGGGTTTTGAATTTTGAAAAATGGATTCCAATTTTGGAATCATAATTTCCAAATTTTTTAAATAGGTACCTTTAATTTTTTGACATTATTAATAGTAAATTTATTTATAATTATCATTTACCATGGTTATTGGGTAAATCATTTAAATAATGGTAAAAATAATGTTATAATTTTATTAAACTACCCTTACACATGTCTTGATAATATGTTATTATATATTTTTGACCATGTGAATCTATTAGACGATTTTAGAAACCATTGGGACATGTTGGGTGTGATAATGACATGTTATGAGTATTAATAAAATGTAAAGATATTTGTAACATAAACACGTATCTTTTACTAAAACAATTTTAATATAGGTTTATATGACTGACCACTTTTACTAATAAATTAGTGGAAATCAAATTATTTTATACATCATGGTATTTTATTTATAATTTTTAGACATTAGATTAATATATCTATTAATTACATAATGATGATGTAGTTATTACCATATTAATCAATGATTCCAATAAATGAATATAGAAATATTAGACTAATTGTAGTTCGAATAATTTGATTCCATACACGAATTATCTAGATGAAAGTGACATATTATGGATGATTTATTTCCTTTATTTGAAGGAATAATGTTTTTATGACAATAACAAAAATAAATTACTATATTGTTTTAAATTTGACACAAATGAGATTTAAAATAAAAACCATTTTATTAAATGTTATAAAAATCCTAAAAATCAAAATCTCAATGATAAAAAATTTATAGTGATAAAAATCTCATAAATTATCCACTTTATTTTATCTGGTCATTTTATAGTAATTATATTAACCACATAGTATAAAAACAGAATAGGTTATCGTAAGAGTTAACTTATTTTACAAAGGGTTAAATATAAAAGAAAAGGATAATTTTACGATCTAAACATCTCTTAAAACTATTGGATATGATGATTTAGACCCATACCAATCTTATACTATAAATAAATTATTTTTTAGATCTTAGAAACCTAAAATCATTTTATAATAAATTAATATTTCATGAATTTTCATAAAGTTCTCCTCACCTCTATTATAAAAGGCCACCTGCCATTCTATTTATATCACAACACTAATGTTTTTTGGATTGGACAAAACTATCCCATTTCTCCTCCCAACCTCCCTTAATTAATCCAAGAGGACAAACTTTGGGAATAGAGGCATCTTAAAGGGAACATTTATTCAAATCAAAAGGAAACACCTGAAAAAGAGGTTGTCATTTTATCACTTCATTCAATGTTCATTTCATCTTATAATCCTTATTTCTATATTCTGTCACTATAAATGAAATAAATCCAGCAATAAGCTATATACTGAGATATTATTATAATCATTGGAAAACTATATTCTTCATTTTATCCATCTTATGATTAATAATATCACCATGTGTGCGTGCGTGCAGCTTACCATCTCCACGTCGTGGTGTAATTTTTTATTCCGCATTATATTATTTGGATTATTATAATGATGAGTAAAATATATATAAATAATTAATATGACATTATAATAATTATTTATAATTAAATTACCATCTTATTCCACATCATTTAATCATTTAAGGAATGATATTGTCGTTTGTGTGTACGTAAGGCCTACCGTCTCCACGACGCGATGAGATTCATTCTCCACTTTCACCATCCGAGAATGACTAAAAAAAATATTAATAATAATTATATAATATATGAAATTATTATTCTCTTTTAATAATATATATATATATATTTACATATATTTTATTCAATTACTTCCATTCTAAATGATAAGAAAAGAAAAATAACATTCATGCATACGTACGACCTACCATCTCCATGAACGGTGTATTCCATTTAACATATATCAATATTATATATAAATATATATTATTTATATATGTGATATATAAATCATATTATAAATTTTTGATATATTAAAATCATGATATAAGGAATATGATCAAGATGAAAATGTCAAAACACGTACGATAAAGAAAAGCAATATTACCCAAAATGTTAATTTAACAAGGAATTGTTAATAAAAGGGTAATATAATGTCATAAAATAATTATATATGATATAATAATTATTATTATTATTCTTATATAAGTTAATAATATGTTTAAAAATATTATACAAGGGTTTCAGACATGCACAGAGTGTATCAGATCTAAGGTAGGGGTTAATTTTTCAATCTCACTATTATAAGAGATTTTTTATATATATGTTTTTACTAGGAAATATTTTTCATACATGTACATGATTCATAAAAATATTTCCAAAAAGGATGATATTATGGTTTTATGAAGATACTCTTTAACTGGTTCATTATTTTTAATTTTTAATGATTTATTTTCCTAAATATTTTTAATTAATGTCCATGTGTTAAAAATGATTTTAATAGACTATTTATATGGACATGATTGTTTTAAAATGTTAATTACATTAAAAAGATTCAACATGGTTTGTAAATTTGGATTCAGAAATCTATTTTAAATCACTTCCCTTATAAATTGTGTGGCTTTTAAATGATTTCTTAAAAAAGTTGTAATTCCCTCAAATATTTTTACTTATCATTTTGATCTATGTCATCATCCTTTACTTGATATTATTCTTGATTGAGGTTGATTTATTATAATATGATCTTCCATATTGTATTGAATTAGGTATGTTATGTTTGACTATAGATGTGTTATTTCTATACAATTCATGGTTTATGTTTAATCTATTGACATTATTTATGCTAGTTTTAATACGAATGATTATGTTATGTTTCACCCTTTTCATATAAGGAATGCATTGAGCTTAGTGACGGGTGGGGTCCGCTATAGCCCTTTGATGCATCGGTTGGACTCATGAGAAAAACTAGTGTCTTGGCACAATGAATTGATAAAATATTTAGGATTGGTCTTGGCATAAGGCCTTGACATAGTGGTTATGATGTCAAACATTATTCATTACCTCATTATGAGATTAACTATTACATGTGATTATTATAATAGTAGAATATCCAAGTGCATGTTTATATGGTAATGTTTGATTTATTTTTTCCATATTATGTTCATTTTTATGTGTAGTAGGTTGATTTTTTATTATACATCTTTCTTTATATGTTTATAGCTTCATATTAATTATTTACCATTACTAAGCATCTGAGCTCACACCTTTCTTATCTTTAATTTTCCAAGGATTCCAATATGTGTATTATGATTGATATGTAGGGTAATTTTAGAAGAATAATAGAACTATAAAATGATTATTTAAGATGAGTTTTACATTAGAATGTGTATTGTAAGATTCATTTATGTAATATATTTTACAAGACTTCTAAACTAATCATCCATTTGGGATAAGAGTTCCTTGTAATCATGCTAGTATATTAAAAGAATTCACAGACTCTGGGATTTTAGTGTCAGGGAGTTATGATATTTTATTATATGGTAGGGGAACATTTTCATTAAACTATGGTTCTTGACAAAAGTAATGGACACCTTCAAGGACAAGATATTTTAGGGTCCCCTATAATATGATTTAAGGACTCTGAGCCTACCTAATTATCATGTGAGGTGATGCTTCTTGTATGTCATGTAACTATGATAGGTATATGCATCATGAGTGATTTCTATTGTGACATTATAATGTTTTATTTAATTTAAATTAATTTGTTTAAATGAAACATAAAATTTTATATGTATTTATATAATTTTAAACATGTTTTAGTTTCTAATATACTATTAGAATTTACTAAATTAGTCATATAATATAAATGGAAAGAGTAATATGGGTTTTTATTATCTGGAGCTATATGTTTGAATACTTTTTAATACTTTAATGTGTAATTCTCATTACTAATATAACATTATTCATAATGAATTGTTTTTTTAATTTATTTACATTCTTAACATGACTTCATGATTTCCCCACATTTAATGATTTCACTAAAATAATTTATAGTGTTCTTACCTTAGAATTTAGAAAAACATATCATTAATGTTACCTATAGTAGATTTCATACCGCTATAAAAAAATATAATATTTTAAATACCATAATTAGTTGTATTATAGTTTCCATGTGAGTTAATAGTAAATGAATTTTTTTATATTGGTAAATTACCATAATCTCATGATATAGAGTTATTGTAAAACATGGATTTTTATATTTATATTTTTTAATCTCTAAAATATTACAATCATGACTTTTGAACACTCATGCAATGATCTGGAAACATAGACAAAGATAACTTGATAATTATTTTTTCAATTATTTTTAATTCTATAATATTAATATATTCAAGTATTATAATCATGTGATCAGAATTTATTATTTGTTTTGATTTTTAATATTATCTTAAAATTCATATAAAATGATAGGCATGATTGGTGGTGACCAATTGAGAATCAAAACTACTAAAAATATTAGAAAAAATCAATAGTAATAATATTTTAGTGCCAAAATAAATTTACATCACATGTTCATCCATCAGTAGTTTTTTATGTGGAGAATTCCAACTGTTGAAAACATTTTTATAGTAACTATAAAAATTTTAGTATATATATCTTATACATGTATCATGTTTAGTGTATTTTAATTAAACTATGAAATCATGTTATGCATTGATCATTTTGTACTTAAAAATGGAAGTAAAATCATTTAATATTAATTTTTATTTATAAGAAATTATTGTTGAATAATAAAAATTTTAAAGAATATTTAGTTTAATCATGATAGTCATGATACATAATTGTTCAAATCGTTCATTTTAAATTTTGTGATATGAGTGCATGTCTAATTTTGAGAGATTTTTCAAAACATTTTATATGTAATGGGATATTTTAATTGAGCCTAATCACCAAGCATATATAAATTTAAAAAATGTTGTTCAAGGTTTTTTTCTCAATAAAAATATCGACCTAGAATGTATTATTTACATATTATAAGAATTATTCTTGAGATAACACAAGTGTAGTTTTTTTAATTAAATTGGAAGAATATGAGGGGTATTTAAAAACATGGACATATGTTTCCCTTGAAATGACATTAAAATGTTGAGTGTTGTATGTGTTTTCATTATTTATTGATTTTCTTAAGGACGAATTTATATACCTTGATGAAAATGTGTTTCTAAATTATAAAATGAAATTCTGAAGGATATTTATTAAAATATTATTTAATAAACTCTAAGGCATGATGCCTTCGTATTTATTATTGTGGGAAAATAATATGTTATTTGAGATTATTTTTATTATTATTGAGATCAGGTATACCAACATTGATTTTCTATTGGGTTTGTTTTTTTGATAGAATCACCCACCTTCCATAAAATTTCAACCACATAAAATCTGTAATAATATGAAAGGGTTGTTTTGAAATTAATGAAATTGGTGAATAATAGAATTATTTCTACACTTATATCATTATTAAGGAATTGATGTATGTGTTTGACTGTTATATTATTGGTATCTTTTTTATTGATCATTTATTTGTGGCATGTGTTATGAATTCAAGAATAATAATATTTGGAAAACCATTACTATTCTCGGAGGTGTTATATTACAAAACATTATAAATTTTTTTTTGGTGAGTTTGTGCCACCCATAGTGGGAAATATAATCATGTTGTGGATGGTTTCCTTCGATTTGTAAGTATAAAAAACTCTATCTATTTTGATATAAGTTCATAGTTTAGTTAATAAATTTTGTTTGTAACTCTCAAAAGTCATTGATATCATCAGGATAAAATTGATATTGGAACATTGGACCTAACATTTTATTCATAAGTATGCTCTTGTTAAATAATTCTTTGTTAAAAAACATTGAAAATTAACATAATATTGGATAAGATAGATTCTTCAAACCTAATGTTTTTTATTCATATCATTTATGAAATTGAATTATCAAAAAAAAATTATGTGAGTATATTATCAAATTAATTAAAATAGAAGACTTACGTTACATGAACAAAAATAATTTTATGAAAGAAAGTAACATTTCCATTTGTGTATGTTATTTTCGAAAGATTATTAAATAAGAATGTTTTGATCTGATGATGGTAATTTTTTATGTTTCTTATAAACATAAAACTTATTTTATATGAAATATATATTAGTTATAAATGAAAATAGTGGGTGGATAAATTAAATTATGTGATGTGTGGTGAATTACATTACTTAATATTTTAATCAAATTATTTGTTTAAATAGAAATTATTTTTTAAAAATGAAAACTATTTAACTATGTGTATGATGTACTTGGAAGTTCCCTCAATGATATGTAATAATGTTTAGTGAGAACCACATGGTAAATAATTATTTCATGGAAATAATTTTTCACAAATAAATAATAAAAAATTTGTTTCAAAATATTAGTTTATTTAAAATGCAATTTTTTTAAATATATTTGAAGTTCCTTCATAAAGATGTATACTGGTAAATAAATTTTTTATGGGAATTCAAAAGTTGGTTTTTCAATTAAATGGTCATCTATCCTACCAATTTTTTTAAATGCATAAAATTTGGAAAATAATTCTGTTTCTAGCGCTTTCGTCATGGTGCACACGTCCGTCTGTGGGGACAAAAGGCCTGGTTTTGTTGCCCCACATTCCCATTTTCCAAAGGAGGGCGGAATTCATTCCTTGATCAGGTACGTCTTCTCCTTGAACTAAATGCAATGATGGAAGGTCGGTTCATAATTCATTTGATTCCTCCTCAAAACTCATCAACAAGTCTGAGTCTCCCTTATAGATTTAAGATGTTGTTTTTAAAACTCATCATAGTGCCATATCTTTATGGACACTAGTTAATTAAACTAATTCTGTCAGGACATTCCAAGGGGTCCAGTCAGGGCATCAATCTTCAGTCAGAAGAGTAGTCACGTTGGACATCGCTGGCATGTCTGGACGCAGGAACATTGGTGTGTTTGGGTTTCTTAACCTTATTACAGGGCTTATCAAGGGCATGGAAGCATGAGGCATCCCTCGTCGAATGCAAGGAATTATATTCCATAGGTATGTCTCTGATGTTTTCCTCAGATTCCCATGTTTAACACAGGGTATACCGCAAGTTTAACATCCAACAGAGACAGATCATACTGATCAGAACACTGAATATAGTGGATTAGATGAGTGTAACCCCTGGAGGACACTCTGATGTAGGGGGGTTGACATGACCTTACCAGGAGGTGGCAGACAGAGTAATAATCAAGATGGATAATGGGTTGATGAGTAAAATTGATGGTGAATAGAATGGGACTGTCATGAGGATAAAGGTAATGTTGGTCTTGAGTCACAGGGATACATCCTACATATCCCCATTTTATGGAATCAATGTTTTCATAGTTCAAGAGGGTGATGGGATGCCTGAGGAGGTGGTCCATGAGAATGGATGCATGGATGGGACCCGGAGGAAGTGAACCATCTGGGTTGGGGTATGACCTTACCAAGACACATAGGCTTGGGGAAAAGGTCAGGATACGAGCTTGAATTGGGGTGTTGCTGTAGGAAAACAATCTAATGATGTATGGGGCTTACGCGTGGTTAACAGCTCAGGTTGGTCTGACATCACTAAGAAGAACCAAAGATGTGGGTCCCATCTAATGGTATTATAGCTTATTTCTTCTAAATAGAAGACACCACATCTTATTGATGATCAAGATATAATAACATACCACTGATTGAGAGACACAATGGTTTACCGCTGTGTGGGGCACAACAAATTATCGTTGAATGGGGTCTACAGTTCAATTACATGTAGGCCAAGGGTGAAATGATGTGGATAAGGACCTGGGGTCTAGATGGATGGTGTAGGGGAACCAATGTGAGGGTGGGTCGGAACGACTAGGTGTTGGGATTGAACCTCAGACAAGCTTCCTATGTACCTTTCCTTGAAAAGAATCAAAGTCCTCATAGTTCCGATTGGGGCATTTGGGGCTTACCATTTGAGGCAGACCAAAGTGTTAGTGAATTGATTTGAAGACGGTCGGAATGACTGAGGTGGTGGGCTTGAACCTCAGAGAGGCTTCCAACATCCATTCCATAGTAAGGATCAAAGTCCTCATAGTTCAAGATGGGGGGCATGGAACCGATGTTAATTTTGTTGTAACAAATGGGTGTTGGGATTGAACGTCGTGGAAGCTTCCTATGTACCTTGCCATAGTAGGGATCACAGTCCACATAGTTCAGGATGGGTCATTGGTGCACCGACATAAAGATGGTTGGCACCGATGGATGGTAGTGGGCTAGAACCCCAAGGGGGAATCCTACGTACCCTGCCTTAACAAGGATCATTTTCCACGTAGTTCTGAATGGGGGATTGGTGCACCGTTGTGAAAGTCGTCATGACCAGTGGTTTTTGGGCTTGAACCATAGGGAGGATTATTACATACCTTAACTTAGTAAGGATCAAAGTCCACGTAGTTCTGAATGAGGGTTTGGGACTTACACACTAGGCTGCCTAGAGAGGATGTCATGATCGGTTCTTGCTTTAACCCCACATGAATCATGCTTGATGTGAGAAACAAGAGAAAACAAAGACCTGACTACCACATCTCAAAAGGTGCGTATGTGGGAAATGAAGTTGGTCTTACACATGATCATAGTCCAAAGAGGAAACAGGGGCTTATGCGTGGTTAGCATCCTGAAGAGTTTGGGACTTACTCCAGGATAGAGGCCTAGTGGCGAAAAATCCCAATGGGAGAGGGATTTGGCAGTGATGAAAGTAGGGGAAGGGATGCTGCCTCCTGCATGAAAAGCTAGGGTCTTTCACTAGGGTGGTTTCCCATTCCCTATGTAGGATGCATGGGGGGAATTCACAGTTAAACATCATGTGCTGAGGATGATGATGCTTGGAAATTTAACATCATGTTTCTTGGAAAACGAGGGTTCACTATGAACCCCTAGGACATACATAACTGGTACCCTCTACATCTTGGTGAAGAGAAGGGACAGGCAATGCCATGATTGGGGGGTGTCGAGAGGTGATCTCATTGGGTTTCATTGTTAGCTTGGCTATGCGAAGAAGCAATATCCATTAGCATGCCTATGTGAAGAAGCATGAGGTGAGGAAACACAATGTGAAACTTCACCCAAGGGACTTTGAAGATACTTTGTGCGAACCTAGGAGGTTTCGAGAGAGAGGGAGTTTCAGAGCAATGTGGTCTATGAGTAGAGGCCTCATAGAGATCTTGTGCCCCATGCAATGGAAGGGCTTCGTGAAGGTGCAGTCTTGGCGATGTGAAGTGGCCCAGCCTATGCATAGGGAATAGGTTCATACAAGAGGTGATTCACGAAGCGTTAGGTCATTTGTGAAGAAAATCCCTACGAAGCATGGGTGCCTCGTGAAGTAAGTTCCTTTGAAGAAATGTGCTTCATAAGGCGTAGTGAATCTGCCTTAGCATTTGAGTCACGTGTGCACTGGGGGTACATCACGAAGCATAAACGTTCTTAAATAACATGAGTCCGTGTTACGATTTCCTTCCTCTACGAAGGACTGTGGGCATTGCGAAAGGCATCCTTCTTGAAAGAGGGGGTGAAAACAAGGCAAAGAGGAGGCACTTTGCAGAGAAAAAGAACATTGAGTTGCTCATGGTTCATAGATAAGAAAGTGCTTCACGATTTGAGTGCTAATAAGGTGAAAGTTTGGATGATTACTCCTTTGGGACTAGGGGGAGGCTGGTATTTATAGGCCAGAGGCACTGCGAAGCAGAGCTCGCTCAGTGCGAAGATTGATTCCACTTTGCGGAAGCCTCACGAACATCAAAAGGGCTCACAGAGCATCCCACCTCCTTGCTTCTTGGTAGGCCCATGAACATCAAAGTGGCTTGTAGAGAAGCCCACCTCCTTGCTTCATAGTGGGCTCAAGGACGTCAAATTGGATCGTGGAGCATCTCGCATCCTTTCTTCGTGGCTGGATCGCGAATGTCAAAGGGGCTCACGGAGCATCCATCCTTCTTGATTCACTGTGGGCTTGCGAATGCCAAATAGTCTCATAGATAATCCCTCCCATTACTTCGCAGCGGGTGCAGGGACATGGAGCTCCGCTAAAGGTTATTTCTAGGAAGATTTAGAGACTTTCTTATAATCCATCTCCCTTCCAATTTTTGGCACCAATAAATTCTCCCACTTAGACTTGAAGCTGAGGAGAAATAAAGGGTGAATTTCTTAGGGTCAATCACCAATATTACACGGCCGTTTGCGAAGATGTCTCATGAAGATGGATCGCCGAGTGGGAAAGTGACGGGTCGGCTAGGCATGCCGTGAAGCTCACCACTATTGAGATGCGCTGCGACGCTACAAGGTTCATCACATATAAATAGGGGGATTAATTCTATTTTGTTCTTTTTCTCCTTCACAATTTTGGATTTTAGTGCACTCGATTCGCGAAGCTCCATGATTGCACTCTGCGAATCGAGCTTTCATCTTCACCGCACATAGCGAGTCTTTGACTTCACGTTTGTGTGCTTCGCCAGTCTGCGTTTGGAGCCCTAGGTAGGGCTCTGTGAACATAATTTTTAACGTACTCCACGAATGAGATTCAAGAACGAACACAAAAATTTCCCAAACATAAAAGACTAAATGGATTATCAAGAAGCTTCCCAAGGGGTCCATGTGGATTCTTCCCAAATTGATGAGATAGCGAACAGTCTGGGTTTAGGAGAGCTAATTCGAAGCCACTATAACCATGGTTATTTGGATGAGATGCTATCAAATAGCTAGAGGAACTAACCGTTATGTAAGAGGTTTCCTTTGTATATCTTCGGGATGAGGGATGATGTCTTTATCCCAAAAGGAAGTCAGGATGATCTTGCTTACTGGTTCAAGAGCACGTCGTGCCAGCGCCGATGGTTCTGGGCGGCTGACTGCCATTCCTGGGTGGACATCACTCCACTCATTGTTGACTTCTTATACAACCACCTGAATAATGTATATGGGAAGGAGTTATTGCTGGAGACGTCTCCCCACATGCATCGGACGATATTGAAGGCATCTTTGCGGAACACGGAGAAGGGGTACTCTTATGAGTGGGACTTGTACCTGGGTGGCAACATCATTGATGATTGGGCCTGAGCCTACTGGGCAGGATCCTTGTGTGAGGAGTTTGGGGTGGAGATGAGAAGAGTGGGAATGTATAAGATAGCTTTGGCCTCCCAGTTTCACATCTACATACCAAAGCAGCTGATGCTGGAGCTGTTGAGACTGTGGTCATCGAGGACCAACACATTCCATTTTCACCACGGGGTTGTTGTCATCTACTTTTGTGATGTCCACCAGATCTTAGGGGTCCCGATTTTGTGGGCTATGTTTGAATAATTCTTCCCCTTCATGACTACGTGGGAGGACATGGAGCAAATGTTACTGTTGGCGATGGCTTTGATGGAGCTTGTGCTGGGAGAGGACAAGGATGTGGTAAGGGATGTCCATTCCAGGTGGTGGTTCAAATAGTTCCTGATCTTCTCGAAGGACTAACAGTTTCTGGAGAGGCCTCGAACTTTCCTGAATGGGGCCCGGATTAAACAACACTCACATTGGTGACTTTTGGAGGATAGCCACTGGAAGAAGTGGGGATTTAGTGTCATCACCGAACAACAACCGAGATTTGGGCTAGAAGTGTTCATCACAGATCTCATTTGTGGATGGATCCAACTAGTGAGGGAAACTAACTTGGTTGTGTGACCAAGCACAATAATTATGGAATCTGTGTTGGCAACAAAAGGGTGGGTCATCCTCGGGATCTCGATGCTTTCCAAGCTGTATTACATGTTGCGGCAAATCAGTGAGGGGAAGAGGCCGCAGTGAATATGTGGGACATTCCACATCATGTATGGGTGGATTGTGTCACATGTTAGGGGGGTTTATGAATACCTGAACCCCATTTTCCCTCTAGAATCTAACTTCCACCCATCCATCCTCAATGCTGCCGGGAGCTTTCTGGCCCAGCTGACCATGCCGTCGGTTCCGAACCTAGTGTGAAAGGTGGATGAGTTCAATTTCCACCCATTTCCGTTGCCGATGGGGGTATTCACTGATGATGGCTGGGGAACCAAGGAGAACTATGCCTATCTATTGGCCTTTATAGGTGGAGATTTAGTGTCAAGGGTTCATCGTGAGCCTCTCTACGAGTCGTACACCCCGCACCGATTTTCCCGGCAATTCTGGTGCATGCCGCGACAGACCCCGCAGTCTATCTGGGGGTGCACTACGAGGAACAACCATGTTTGAAGATGTAGATGGGGCTCATGTGCACATGGGAATATGGGAATATACAGAACTAGCTACCTTTGCCGACCGCTGTCGTTGTCTTAGAGAAGGAATATGCCCAGAGTAGGGAGGCGGCCTACAAGAGGGTAATGATGAAGAGACCAAAAATTATATTTGATGATGGTATGCCTTGAAAACCTCAGGGACAGGGTCAAAAGGTGGCAGGGGCATCTCACAGTGGTGGTGCTGTCATAGTGGTGGGGCCCACACTAGTTGAGGGAGCGGATGTTTTGGCAATAGACCATGTGGTCCCCGAAGTGAAGATCTATCATGAGGGGAGGCCACCTAGACGGTTCTGTAGAATATCTACTCAGGCTCTAGGGAAGTATTTGTGCCACATTGATATGCTAGAGAATATAGTCTTCCCAGAGGATTGGGACATCTAAAAACGTATCCAAAAATTCCCTGACCCATCGGAGATGAGGCAATATCTGAACTGTTTTGGGATAGATTTGATGGGGATAGGCTCTATCAGGGCCAGCTTTGTGGTATCCCAAGCGGAGGCGGGGAAATACCTGACCGAGTTGGAGGAATTTGTGCACTCATGTGGTACCCCGTGTTTGATTATGGATTGAGTCAAGGTGGTTATCCATCGCACCACTCCCCTGTAGTTGTTAGTTACTATCTTAAGGGAACAGTTCCCTCTGTCGGAAGAATAAGAAGAATCCTCCTGGGGAGCCGAGGATATGAGAGGGAGCCCATTGGAGGAGGGTGATGTTGGGGATCAATACTCGGATCATGAAGCGTTCGCTGAGGCCCTTTAGGTAAAGATTCCAATCCCCTTATTCAGGTCCCACTTTTAGGTCATTATGGACTCCTTGTTTTCATCTACATTGTGCATGAGGGCCTTGTGCATAGAGCTCATTCTCTCCCTTCAAGGGATAGAGATGTTGCACCTTCGGGGTCCACGCCTGATTCTGGGGAGATCAGCATTTTTAGCGGGGTTGGAAGACCCAAAGTGGCTCCTGAATCTTCATACCTTCAAACAATATATGGAGTGCCACACATTGGGGTCCTGAAGACATAATCACAATAACGAGACTGAGAATTCGATCTCTGTAAGTCTCTTCTACAAAATTAATTACTATCATCCATCGACCATGTTAACTGACGTGCATGATCCCTTTCTAGAACGCACAGTCTCCAAAATGGCATGGGTTTCCTTGGTGAGGCCATTCGGTACCCCTGAAAGAAAATTTCGATGGGTAATGCTGGTGACTGTGGAGATGGAGGTCCAGATTGATCGAACAATGGTGATCCTGATCACTAGTGGGACCTTCAGGGAGGCTGAGCCTAAGATCATCGAGGTGGGGTTCGACGATGAGGATCGATTAGACAACCCAAGTCTAGTAGTGCATAATAAAACACCAGACGTGGACCCTGTTGAAGAGTTCTTGGATGAATTCCCCACGTATGAGCCTACCAACTGTGTTGACTGGGACGAGACATCCTCCGATGAAGAGGACATCAGAATAGTTCGGCGCCAGTTATGTAAGAAGGTCAATCTCTTCCTTGATGAAACCCCCAAGCACTATGGATGGATGAGATTGACAGACTCTTCTCGGGACTGCATGAACTCTGTGGTGGGGGTGTGGATGACCAATGTCCTCACATGCTTGTCCGAGATCTTATGGTGGAAAAGATTAGAGAGCATGATTATGGCCTTGGTGTGGGTTGGCAGTGGAGGAAAGCAGTGAACATCAAGAGGCTCCAGGTGGGTGAAGATGAGGACCAGTGGCTGTAGAGTCAGGTAGACGAGCACTCAGCCTCCCTCAATGTGTAATATGAGGTAATATTGTGATAGAAGTCCCAGCTGGTAGAGGCTGAATAGGGAATGAAGCGAGCCTTAGATGAAATGATCATCATCCAGACTAATGTGTAGTAGGCCCAGATTGTGGCTAATGAATAGTGCCACATCACTGTCGAGGAAGAGCAGGAATGGAATAGGAAGCAGCAAATCTTCGATGCCATTATCCAGAGGGTGGAAGAGTTGCTACACTCTTTTGATGAGGTTAACACATCCAAGGGGGTAATCGAACCTCGGGTATTATAATGATTAAAAACCCCCATTACTAGTTTAATGCTTCAATTATTTGATGCCTGAAGTATGCAGAAGTTCAATTATTTGTATTAGTTTATTGAACCCCCATGATATTTGTGGAGCGTCCAGTGATAATTCCTTATACTCAAGTGGGTCAGGAATGATGCGTGAAACAAGGGATGAACACCTTATCACTCCATCCAAATTTTGGAAAAAAACTCATTCTTCAAGTATCCGGGGGTTTGAAAAACCAACCAGGATTCTTGTAAACAAAATGGAGAGACCTAACTAGAGAATGAAGCTCTCAGGAAAGACGAATAACCATTTTCTAAGTGTGATCTTGTGCATAAATGGGGTAATTACAGGGGTGCTGGAATAAATCCGAACATGGGGAATGGAAGGTGTGAATTACAATACCTCAAATCTGGAACACTGTGGGGATGGAGCGATAATAAAAAAATAACTGTTGACCACATTTGAAACACAACATCTATATTGTGTTAGCCATAAATGGGGATGAAAAATGAGGGTCGAACACTGACCATGTTCAAAAGACAAGGCCTGACTCAGAATTCCATTGATTAGCCTTCTAGAACATTGGCCCTGGATAGTATGCGAGCCATATGTCGAGCATCCATATTGTTAGGGGGTTCCTTTACACGTGAGAGAGGATGATGGTCTGATAAAGGGCATTCAAGGCATGTAATATGGAGTGGTGGTCAGTTTGAACAGAATCCAACTCTCTTGTAATTACATCACTGTAGTGAAAACACATTAGGTGGAATCATTGACTGGACCATGGATCATTCCTACTCTTAGGCAGGATTTCTCAGGCGAGAAAATTGTTTCCTTCCAACGTTACCATGGGGAATCCCAAACATGTTTAGGGTAATAATATGGTCACATGGTTCCCCCAAACGTGTTTAGGACAAGGGGATGAAAATGAGTCGGAACTTGACTTATGATTCCTGGGGCTGAACCCAAGGCGAAATGCCTGGGAGTCTCTACATATCCCATGTGGTTGGGAATTAAGCCATACATAGTTCTAGAAAATGTTGTGCAGTTTAATTTCTTGCGACATGGGAGAGGAGTGGTATTAGTTTATGGTCATAGATCTTAGACCATGGATTGTAAAAAAACATATGAGACACATGGTTGGGAGATTATAAAACCCGATTTGAATGGGAACCTGGGGTCCCAACCACCATTTGTTCCTTGGGAAGGTTTTAGGTTGAGGGACAGAAAAAAAATGTTAACCTGAGCTTGAGGCAAAGTGAATAGCCATTCCAATATATCCCATAAAGATGGGAATCAATCCATATGTATTTCATAAGATGGAATGGTGGGATACTAGTGCCAGGTATAATAAGGTTGTGCGGGTCAGGCCCTTGCACTAAAAGAAGTGGTATTTGATATATCTTGTTTGTTTTTCTAGATGAATGAGTGTTTTTTGGTGAAAAGATGGACATGGGATAGATGTTCAAGGTATCAACATAAGAATCAAGCCATATACAGGCGTTAAAAAATGGTATGGTGTGTTACCAATACCAAACATGACATCCCCCCAGGTGAGGACATCAAAATGCATTGGCATTTTCCATCGTGTGTCCAGGATGATAATATCACAGTTTAGGGTCAGGTGATAGGACCAACAATGCAATATTAAAATATTTTAGTACATAAAAAACAATTTAAATTCATGTGGGACTGATCATCATAGTTTAAATTCATATGGCTCATATGTATACATGAGAGATTAGGTTCCAGAGGGGACGCCCATGGCGTGATAAAACATATCTGACCTGAATGAGGACAAGGTCCACACCGTACTGTGTACAACTCTAAGGAGGAATCCTCGGGGTGAGGGGACATGAAAGATTAGTGGAAAAGGGGGAATGTGAAACAATATCCCAGCTGACCTAGACCTGAAAATGATACATATAGGTGCTCATACGTATCCCATGAGGAAGGGGAATCAAGCCACACATATTTCTAAAAGAGATTTCAGTTTATAGTAGTAGAGCTCAGAATATAGAGGGGCATAATACTTCCATGTAAGTGTCGAACTCAACCTGATCCCTAAGCCCACATGAGCGGTGCACTGTGTGGGAATCAAAGGGAGAAGAGGTTTTTTGCAGTACCTGAAATGCACAACAAATGGAAATAGGTGTGGATCCCCCAATGACGCCTTTACCGAAGCATTTTCATCATAATATTCCCATGCGCACAGAGGGAAAATCTTAGGATTGTCAAAATTACATTTGGACATGATGGGGTGTACATTGATTTGAATCATGTAATTAACATTCAAGGCATAAACGGGCTGTTGTGATGATGGATGATGATGGTTGACTATGTTCGACACATAACACCCATATCGTGTTAGTGTGTAATGAGGACAACAAATGAGCGTCGGTCGCTGACCATATTTGCAATGTGGGACATGTATTGATTTTTTTGTTTGAAACCCTCTATAATGTTGCCTTGTGATGGTAGGAGATCCCTTGGGCCTAGCATCTTTGCCATTAGGGTTTCCCTTCTAGTGTGGAAGATTATGGATGCCCAAATGAAGGGGAACATGAAGCCTAAAAATGGGAAAAAGCTTGTCCACATAAAATTTGACACTCCAAACACTGAACTAGAGTACTCCTAGACACCTTGGTGAATCATCAAAGAGGGTCGAGGGGCTCATCTTGAGAGCGGCCGATTTGAAAAGGCAATTATAGAATAAAGGGATGGAAAACACTCAGGAGGAGGAGGTAAATGGTTTGGTTGTACTAACACCCATCATGAATGAGGACATAGTACCATACCACAATATATAATCCCCTACTTTGGAAAGGGTAGGCAGGGGCCAAGGTGAAAGGTATATTTCTAAAAGATGGGGTTGGCCCCAAAGTCTAGACGTTCGGTTTGTCCTATATATCCCATGAGGATGGGAATCAAGCCACTTGTATTTATTAATGGGAGTAATAAGCATTATATCGTCATGCAGTAAGGAAACAAATGGGTAAGATACCCCACATACAAGAGGCGTGCAACATAATGAGTAACCCAACATGAATGGGGACATAATCCCATACCACCCTGTACTACCCTAAGTGAAAACCTGGGCTGGGGGCCCGAAAAGGCCAAGGAGCCTGAGGCTGGGTCTCGGACAGAAAGGCCCAGCAAATTTTTAGTTTAACATCTTGTAGTGAGGACAAAGAATGGGGTCAGATATCTCAAACAAGGTTAGTGTATGATGCAGTGAGTAACCCTGTGTGAGTGAGGAAATAATCCCATACCATACCGTAAAATCCAGTAAGAGTTAAGACTTGGGATGAGGCCACAAGAATTGGAAATGTGAAGCGCAACATGGCATGTTCTTGTGGTATGGATGATAAATGAAGGGAGGGATGTCTCAAGGGGATATGTGTGGCATGGAAAAATAACCCAACAAGAATGAGGACATAAGTCCACTCTGCACCACACAACCTAAATGAGAACTTAGGTGAGGGGCTGGAAAAGTCCATCGAGCCTGAAGCTGGGCGCTCTGACCAATGATAGCCATACGACCCCTTGTGCAGTTACCACCTCATCACAGCTCCTATGCCTATGTGACCAGTACTCGATGTGGGAAGCAAGGACAAAGACGTAGCTCTCTCTACCATATGGGGTTCTAATAGCTGACATCGCCCGAAGGGAGTTCGTCACTTGGAGATACAATGGGGAAGAATGAACCGCAACACTCAATGTTTAGGAAATATTGGGGTGGCTCTAGTGACAAAGGATAGAAGCTGACCATGTTCTAAACATAGTGTCCCCATAGTGACCAGGACCGGGGACAACAAATGAGCATCGACTGCTGACCATTTTAATAACGTAGGACTTGTATCGGTTTTTTTCTCAACATTCAGAATTGTGTTGGCCAAAAGAGGAAGGATATCCCTTGGGCCTAGCATCCATACCATTTGGGGTCCCTTCTAGATGGGAAAGATGACGGAGTCCCAATCAAATGAGTGAGTGAATTATAGATGTAACCATCAATGTAAGAGGTGAACACCTATGGAGAGTGCGACGTATGGAGGGATCGAGATGAGCTCGACGTGAATTAGGGAAAAATTCTACACCATACCATATTTCTTGACCCGAGGGAAGATTCTGTCCTTTGGGATGAACCAATAGAAGAAATGTTTGGGCGTTCCTACGAATCCCATGAGGATTGGAATCAAGCCATACGTAGATCATGAAGGCCATGCAGTTTAGCTTCATACGATGAGAACGTGGGGGGATTAAAGAATAGGGAGTGGGCACAAGGTGCGATTGTCGTAATCTCGACATGAGTGGGGCTAAGGAACCCTATACCATATCATGATAGGACCCTCCGAGAGAAATACACCCAGTGGGTAGTCATAGAGAAGAGTTTTGGTGCTAGGCTAGGATGAAATTCTTGAGCATTCTTATATATCCCATGCGGATGGGAATAAAGCCGCATGTAGTTATAAGGGTGAAGTTTAACGTCTTGTAGGATGACATACAGTTTAACATCATATGAGATTTTATACAGTTTACAGTCAAGTATGACCAAATAGTTTATGGTCAAGCTGGACTGAACAATTTAGGGTCATGCCTGACCATCTGGCTCCGGAAAAGTATTTCTTTAGAAACTTGGCATTGGTGGGAGGAGCTATACACTCACCATCCATGGCCACCAGGGAGTAGGAACTATTGGTGTAAACCCTATTAATTATGCAAGGTCCTTCCCATTTGGGCTACAACTTGGGTTGTTTCTTGCCAGGGATAATTAGAGTCTGGAGTGCCAATACCAAGTTGCCTTGTAGGAAAGAGTGGAGGTGAACCTTCTGGTTGAAGGCTCTAGCTATATTATTCTGATTCCCCTCTTCATTGTGCATAACCGGAAGCCTATTCTCGTTAAGTGATTCCAATTCAACCAGATGAATTTTGGCTAACCTATCTGGCACATGTTAGTCATAGACCGTTGTGCATAATGAAGGCAGTTGGATCTCAATTGGAAGGTCCTCAGCTACATACACCAGTGAATATGGGGTCACCATGGTGGAATTGCGAGCCGTCATCTGATAAACCCAAAGGGTGTTGGGGAGTTTGTTGGGAAAACTCTTATTATTTTGTCCAACCATATTCTGAAAAATGTTACAGTGTGTTTTGTTGAATTCCTCGATCTATCCATTTGTCAGTGCATGGTAGTGGGAGGTATGGTTTGAACAGATGTTGTACTTGGCGTACAACCTCTTCAACTCAGCTGCTCAGAAGTTGGTGTCGTTATCGGTGAGGACAGCGTGAGGGACTCCAAACTGGTAGATGATATTGGAACTTACTATGTCAACGATAGAACATGCCTTGACCTCCTTGAGCGGAACATCCTCTGGCCAC
This sequence comes from Viscum album, assembly GCA_963277665.1. Classification (NCBI taxonomy): domain Eukaryota; kingdom Viridiplantae; phylum Streptophyta; class Magnoliopsida; order Santalales; family Viscaceae; genus Viscum; species Viscum album. Next base: position 2,097,034,922 of record OY728152.1, read on the forward strand.
TTGGAAAAGAAGTCTGTAGTGGTCAGGATGAACCTACATTGGTGAAATGTCGCTGGTGGATATAGTCCCACAGTATCGAGTCCCCACACTGAAAATGGCCAAGTATACTTGGTAGAGTAGAGAGGATCTGGCGGTTGATGCATGAAGATAGCATGAATTTGGCACGTGTGAAATATCACGGTGAACTTGAGGAAATCATAGATCATGGAGGGCCAAAAGTACCCCAGTCTCTAGATCTGGTGGGATAGCTTCGGCCCAGTCTGGTGGGCATCGTATGAACCAGTATGAACCTCCTACATGACCAAAGAAATATCAACTCCTTGGATTCAACAGAGGAGAACACCACTGAACCCATGCTTGTAGAGTGTCTACTCAAGACTGGGACCACTATGGAGGGTAAACAGTAAAGCGCGACATCGGATTGGCTCACGCTTGGCTCGATCAGCCGGGAGGTAACCATTTTGGAGATACTTGAATAATGGGGATCTCCACTCATGGTTAAATTCAACCACCACATCTGAGGGACCTAAGCGTCTTGACATGGAGGTTCCAGTAGTAAGATGTCTTACCTGCAGACCGTCGTCATCATCAGGGGTGACTGGAGTAATGACTCTTTGATGTGCCACGTGTATAATCAGATCATCCTTCTCGGGGAATGCATGTGACGCAGCCAGGCCGGCCAGGGCATCCGCTTGACCGTTCTGAGATTGAGGGAGACAGGTAACTTCTGACTGAGATTGGAATTGGTCCATTAGTTGGAGGGTTATCTCCAATAATGGTTCTATCTCATCTTTTCTAATGAATCATTCACCATTGACCTGCCTATTGACTAGTTTAGAATTCCATTTCATATGAAAATGTAAAACATCAATCTCGAATACATCTTGAGGCCAGTGATAAGAGACTGATACACTGACTCATTATTGGTGAAGCCTTCTGAAAGCAGGAATGAGTACGACAAAATGGATTGTGTCAGGGTAATAAAAGAGGATACCCAATCCTACCATATTGAGTCTGGGGTCATTGAGCCTCTGTCTGATGAGGCTTTGGGATGCACCATCAAAGAGAATATTCCAACACAGGATGGAATGATCTACTTAGAGGATTGCCTCATGAAGAAAATCAAGATGCAAGGACTAGTCAGTAGGAGTTGGATGGGCAGCCAGGAAGTCTTCCAATGATTTCCCCTTAATATATTTCTGAGGGACAAACCTAATATTGAATTGCTAAATAATCACTGTGCACTGTTCTAGACGGTCGTTCAACATGGGGCAGTTCAGAATGTACTTCTACGGGTCTACCCGGGACACCAGCTGTACCTCGTGGTGCTGTAACTAGTGTTGCAATTTCTGTACTATGAATACCAGTGCAAGGTAGCTCTTTTCTATGGGAGATTATCTAGTCTCCATATCGATGAGCATATGACTAACATAGTAGAAGATGTTTTCTATCTCCTCAGTGTTCTTCTTGTTGAGAAGGGAACCAAGTGATCGTTCCAAGGCAGCCACATACATGATCATTTGTTTTCAGAGACGGGTGGCATCAAGACCAGAAGATGGAGCATATACTTCTTTATTTAGTCGAATGAGTTCGGGCACTCTTCATCCCACTCGTAGGCGGAGCCTTTCTTCACGAGCCAAGAAAAGGGATTACACTTTCAGGCCATATTCGCAATGAATCGGAATATGTAGTCTAAGTGGCCTTGGAATCCTAGAAGCTCTTGAATATTTCTCATGGGAGGCATCTGACTGATGTCCTTGATCTTCTTTGGGTCGATCTTGATGCCCTTGTACATGAAAAAATCAAAGGAACATCTCAGATGTGACCCAGAAGGCACATTTTAATGGGTTCATCTTCAAGTGGTGGACACGGAGGAAGCCATAAACATTCTTGAGGTCCTTTAGATGGTCCTAGTGCTAGGTGGCACCTGCATTTTTTAAGATGAAGGGCATGACCTGGTAACAAAATGTACCTTTCAGTGCCATGAATGCTGTAGTCTCCTCGTCCTCAGGGGCCATTCCGATCTAGTTATTTCCGGAGTAACCATCCCTGAAGGATTGGGATTGGAACCCAGCCATAGAATCAATCAAAAATTCAATCACAGGAAGGGTAAAATAATCCTTCAGACAGTGGCAGTTGAGATATTGGTAGTCAATGCAAACTATAATCTGTCCATTATTCTTCCTGACAGACACAATGTTGGCAAGACACATGGGGCAATGGACCTCCTTAAAGAAGTTGGACCTGATGATCATGTCATCTTTGGCCTCGACCATGGCACGGTTAGAGGGGTGCATCTTTCTGGGAGGCTGCTTGAACCCGCAATGATTTTTCAGAAGTCTGAGGTGGTGTATGGATACCTGAACATCTACTCCAGGAATCTTGTCATAACTTGAGGAAAACACTTCATGGTGTTGTTTCAGGAAGTCTATGAACTATTTCTTCTCCTCGAGGGACATGTAACAACTGATCAATGTGGGTCTTGGATCAACCTTGGTACCAAGGTTCACCTGTACCACTTCATCGACCATGGTGGAGACATCCTCTCCAAAGGCCATGAGAGAATCCTCCAAATCGTCTTCTTCACTTGAGGAGGTGGGATCCCTAGTGGGAGGAGGCTGGTACCATCCTAAGCAGTAGGGGTCATCGCATCAAGATATTCTATTACTTCTGAAACCATATCAATGAATGTTGTTGACCCAATCCCATCTGGTCTTCGGCCCATGGGTCCATACATGATAATGTCAAAGAAGTAGTGGTGCGTTGGCTTGAGCCAGTTAATTCCAGCTAGAGAAACACACACGTATGACGTACTGCTATTGCCATGGGGTGGACATCCAGATACCTTATGGGGGTATGAGGCTCTGGGATCACCTAATCCTGATTTGTGTAAGAGTACGAGGTGATTTTCCATCGTCGCTAAGAATTTGGAATATGATTATCCCTTGTACTAGATACAACATAACATTTCCCCATGTCGGGGGGTTGTGGGATCCAATCAATGGATCGGGAAGACATATGTGTTATCCAGACATGCCCAGGGGTTAGTTTCAACCGTGATGGGTTCAGCCTCACTGGCCCGAATCTGCTTGTCCTTGATCATGTAATAGTCGGAATCCAGGTAGCAAGATTCCAAAGAGGAAAAAGGAGATGAAACCCTGTAGATTACACCTACTCGGCCATTGAGGGAGAACATGGGGAACTGGTTATATGATGAGGGGACCACCACATGCTGGTGGAGCCATGGTCTTCCCATCAACGCATTGTACACAATGTCTTGGGAGACAACCATAAACTCAGTGCAAAAAACCAGGCCCCCAAACTAGGTCATCATTCAGATCTTACCGACCAGCATCTGCTATGTCCTATAATATCCTTGGACCATCAGGTTAGGGGGATTAAAGTCATCCTCAGATAACCCTAGCTTTCGTAGTGTCTGTTTCGGGATAAGGTTGATCTCTGAGCTGGTGTCGACAAGACAGAGGCGAACCTCCATGCCGTTAAATTGTCTGGTGATGTACATTAGGCGGATGTTCCATTGTATGGGAGATTATTAATCTTCACTAAAGAACTAAATGATGGCCTAAAATTCATAATTATTGACCGCTCCATCATTAAGGACTTCTGTTGCTACTACCTCCATCTCAAGGCAGAGGGGGATTCTTAAATCCTCAATGAGGGACTCATGCATATATAATGACAAGTGAAGGGCCTTGAGGATGGAAAGATTCACTGGGAGTCTAGAAAGGTACTTGAGAACATCATACATCCACACTAGGTGTGAAATTATCCTTGTAGGAGGCCACTCCGGAGGCATGGCAAGCCCTGTTTGCTGGGCCGGCGTCAGACTAATGATGTGAATGTCATCTTGCTAACTAGTCCAAGCCCATAGAGTAGATACCAGATGATGACCAGATGACTGAGACTAGCCTATAAAAGGGATAGGCTGGTCACAGCATGGCCGATGTGGCTATACCAAATCTAGTAACACAAATGGCAGTTGAGGCGGGCCTGATGACACTAGATGAAGAGGCTGCACATGCTGAGCTTTGTGTTGTGTCTGTTGTCTCATCTCAGTTCCATGCATGGATTAGCTGGAAGTGACAACTGATATTACTTTACGGCCCATATGGTTGTTCCTCTACTAACATTGTCATTGGCTGGGGACGTTGGGGAGGTTCTCCTGACACTCCCCATCATCGTGAGTCATATAGGGATTTACCAACTCCACAGTATTAACCAAAGCATACCCATGACTATCACTTGAAGAGACATACATTACTGGGCGGATTATGGGTGTAATACCCATCTACATAGGCATGAAGTCACCGAGAGTGCAGGATGATGATGGCATTGGGAGGCCACATTGCTTTCCCCTTGCGCCGCCGATGCTTGCTCTTCTGGGATGAGTTCGGCTGAGATGATGATGTAGAAGTAGAGGCTGTAGTTTTTGAAGGCTCTATCTAATTCATTCCTACACTAATTATACCGTGGGAATGAGAAACCGTTTTGAGATCCATCCACTGATCATAATTCTGGGATTCATGGTTAGAAACCAGCTTCCACTCACCCTCACTGTCGCTGCTGCTGTCTGGCCTTACGACAATGCATACCACTTGTGTCGGGGCTGTGCCCAACCTGACTATGTTGTTATCAACCAAGTCCTGAAGCCAGTCATTGAACAGATATCACTGCCTAAGGGTGTTCCCCAGTATCCGATGGTAGGGGCCTTAGTTTGGGATATTAGTGATGTTTGCATCTTCTAGCCTTCTACACTCAGGAAAATGCACAAGCCTTTGTTCCAAGGAATTTTGGAAATAGTCAAGGACCAGAGTCTCATTGGATGAGTAGGTATAGTTTCTTATATCTAGACATGGGGGCATTGGATCCTATCCATGATGAGGAGTTAGAGGAGATGGTCGAGGTGACCGAGTTTGGTTGTCCTTCCTAGGTAGTGGCATCGTATTTCGTGAGGGAACCTACCAAATCTACAGAAGCTATTGCTGTGATGGAAGCTATGCCTTTTGTAGAGTTCCTTTGTGAGGATGGGGAGGTGTCTCTGCTGGTAATAATTCCAAATTTCTTGGGGACTCTATTTGGGCCACCACGGCAGGCTCAGCTCTGACATCCCTTCTCCCGAGAATTGCGGGAGGAAACAGATGTGCCTGGCTAGCCTATTGTTGGGCTTCTTCCAGGTAGTGGGCCATATCAGATAAGTCTCGAAATCACCCGAGGTAGTTCTAGGATATCTAAGAGGTAACCATTTCCATCTTAACAATTGCTACACACATTTTCAATAATTGTTCCTGAGTTAGTGGAATGTCAAGGGAATATGTATGCCCTTTCCACCGGGTGATAAATTCTGCGACATGATCATCAGGCCTTTGTTTTCACTTGAAGAGGTCTGTGATGATTTTATTCCATGTGGTGGAGCTAAACTGGAATAGTAAATTGCCTGTTAAGGTCCTCCCAGATAGTTACAAACCCGATGAGAAGATGGTTGAACCAGATGAATGCAGGCCCCTCTAATGTCTGGACAAAACAGTAGAACTTGGATGCCTCCTACTGCGTTGGAGTCCCTAGCATGGGACCACACCTTGAGTTGACGTGGTCCAGGTGCTGCGGCGGGCCCCTGTCCCATTAAAGTGGGATTAGGTGGGATTACCAAAACCCAGAGATGTAGGCATATCATCTACCCATGCTGGATATGGTTTTCCATCATGAAGGATTTAAACCTGTCATGTTTCCAACACCTCAAGGTGGGAAATGAGTGCCACCATTGGATCATATAGGAAGGGTCCCTATCTTGCTTGGGATCCCTAACCACGTGTGCGTTGGTTGGTTCTTCAACAAGGTATGCAGGCCCAACTGCTCATAGATCGGCTGGCGGCATGACCCTTGGGGTGACTGTGGGATCTCGAGTTGGTTCCCTTGATTGTCACACCATTCGGGATGGTTTGGTGAGACATTCCACACCCTCTTTCCACAAGTTCCGGCCTCAACCTAGTCTACATGGGCATGACGGTCAGGGGTTCCCAGAGGCATCTCACCGAGGGGAAGTTGTTCCTTCCCCTACTATCACAGATTTGGGTAACTGTAGTCCATTTGTCGCTCATTAGCACATTAATACATGAGTTCATCTAACAACATCTACTAATTGGGATGTGTTTGGTGCAATGTGTCCATCTCAGGGTCTTCCTTCATCTTCTACACTAAGGCAGATGGGTTGTAGTTCTTGGAAACTTAGATGTGGTCTTTACCCTTACCCGAATTTTGGCTGAGTACTAATGCCTCGGTGGGCACAGGGAGACCTAGTAGGTTCCTCTTCTAGTGAGTAACCCTCCCCAATGGGTCCAATAGTGGTGTCACACCCTCGGGTGGTAAGTCCCCATCAAGAAGCTCCAACTCTTCCTCCACGTCCACTATGTCAGCCATGTTTACCGTGACCATTCCAGGGGGTATGCCCTCGATATCTCTAAGCAAGTCGGGATACCACTAGACAAAACTATAGAGGAGGGAAACATACTACCACCTTCCATGGATTCACACATGGTGGGAAGCCTCCTTGATGATCTTTCGTAGTATCTTGAAACTCTGATCACATTTCTCTTGGAGGACATTACGATGGCCTGGTGACTCAGGGCATTGGGCCACATGGAGCATAATCAGATCGACTAGATGGAATTTCTCTACAATGTCATCATGATGAGATTGGATTCTAGGATAAACCACTAGCTGATGAAGAAGGATAAAGTTCATTTCCCAGATGGTTTCATGGAAACATTCCACCTCGTTTGGGGTGAGGGATTCCATCGTGTGAAAATTCAGCACTGCCACGGGCCAGAACATATCGGGGAAGTGGACTACTAGGGAGATATTCCACAAGATCCTCAGCTCAGATTCATGGTTTGGCCCTTCATTAACCCACTCATCAACTAGGGGTGGATGAGGATTTGGAAGCAGTGTTGAGGCAGACCTTTGGGACGACAGACTGGTTGTTAGAGAGTACGACGAGTGGGCTGACATGCCACCAAATCTCAGGTTGTCCTATGAAGAGTGCATCGACCTGGATGCTAAGTCACGATAAGATGGGATGGAGGCTATAGTTCCTAGATCAATGGCTAGGGATACTGGCGATAGTCTATGATGCTACTCACCCACCATTGGTCCCCAAAATAGCTCTTTGTGATCTCGTGGCGAGGTAGAGAGCAATTTTGTTGACGATAGTAGCGATTGCATGACTGTGACCTGTGGGGTTTCTAGATATTCATCTCACTGGATATACATGCATGGGAGGTGTTAATCTGATAGACCTTGCATTCCCGGTGTATTATGCTAAGGCACACTGTTGTTACCCCATCCCTTGACTCAAATGAGCGAGGGGAGGGTTCCCGAGTTGAGTCGTATTCTGCTTCAGAGTCTAAGAAGCGGAATGGTTCGATCTCTCTGTAGAACATCAAATAATTCTTATAATAGTGGCAATGATCTTCCTTCCTTCCCATGGTAGGCTCCTAGGGATAGGGTTGATTTATAACACATGGTCTTTTGGCAGCACTTGTGCTGAGGCAGAGAGGGTTTCCACCTAGGTAAGATGTGGTTCAAGGAGCATCGGAAAAAATGTCAAAGGGGACATGGGGTGGACCTCCATGGATAAATCAAGAGTGGGAAAAACTCTAATAGAACTATCAAGATCATGGGGAGGGCCTCTGTGCTTGTTTCCCCTTGTGACCTCAGTATGAGGAGGGTCATTGTACTAGGCTAGCTGATCATGAGTAGGACCTCCGTGCTAGGTGTGGGTGGAGTGAGGCTGGCCTTCACCCCTCTGAATAATGAGGCAAGAAGTGCCTTTTCCAGCAACTAAGAGGACTTGGGGGCGATCCCCACATTGAAGAGAGACCGAATGTCCAAAGTTCCCACACAGGCGGTCTGGGGAATGAGGAATGACTCCATACCCAGTGTAATGTGAACGGGACTGATTTCCATAGCTAGTGTCACCGTCATGAGGAAGACCCTCATTTGGATTCAGGGTGGCATGGGGTGGACCTCCATGCTGAGCCTCGAAGTAAGGAAGGCCCGCTTTATCCTTGGTTGTGGTACAGGGAGGACCTCCATACTCGGTGGAATCACTACGTGTTAGCTTGCGGCGACCACTACTTGTACTTGAAACCAACGGATTCGACCCAGCCTTCCCATGGAGCAGTTGTGGCCTCGATCCTGATTGGGCATATAAGTGCCCATGCTCAGTGTATACTGGGAACCGATGATATGCATCGGTGGTGGCTCAGTCCATTGTAGTCGTCAATGTTGATGATCCATGCCAGGAATCCTCTTCAGCATGTGCCCTACGCTGGCGTTGAGTCAGATGAAATAGAGTCATTGGTGTATGTATGTGGCTTACCTTCTCCACATCCAGCAGGACCGGGTGGTGGCACTGACACAGCCGGGTGGGATCCCTCGCTAGGAGCTCCCAAAATAGGAATCTGACCGGGCAGGACTGGACGTCACCTACATTATCAGCATAAGGCAGGGAGTCATCAAAGCGTTATGTGGAGGGGCTCCCGAAGCATCTATATGTCAGTGTGGGGAGTAGCAGATCCCTACGCGGCACTCAGCGGTGGCAATGATGATGAGGAACAAATGCCTCTATATCTAGGTGGCCCATATCCGGAGTCAGGATTATTCCCTCCTCCTCATAACGGTGCACAAGGTCATTGATTTCCCTCTGATAAATAACCTCAGATGGGGATATGAGGCATGAGCGTCATAGGGTTGTGGGTTTAGAGGCCGTCACAGAAGAGACAGAAACATGTGGGACTACCGTTTTGGAACTTCCCCTGCCCCTGCATCAGTGTGTAGGAGGTGATCACGTTCCGGGTACAAAATATTGATTCCGAATGACGAGGGAGATTAACTCATCAGTTCTGAAGGAAAAAAGGAAATGACTTCCAATGCCCCAGCACCATTCTGTCTTCCATGACTAGTAAGAGGGATCCACACTAATGATGTCGTAAAATGAAATTTTTATCATTCTACTACCCTATCTTATAGTTAATTTCATGCAAGGCCATTTATTTTCTTTGAGGGAAACGGTTCTATATAACAAGATCGGGTGACACGCTAATCCATTGATTCCTCGAGTGCTACTAATATCTTTATTTAGTAGAAGAAATTCATGTTAGGTCTACCATTTCTATTTCCCACACTTTCTCCATGGCTTGCACATCCGTCTGTGGGGATGAAAGGAACATTTTTGTTTCCCTACATTCTCGCATTCCAAAGGCAATTGGAATGCATTACAAATTCAAGGATGTCAGCACCTTGATAGAAATTGAATGATGGGATGTTGGTACCTCCATCCATGTATTCTTCCTTGGAACTCGTCACATAGTCAGGGTCATCCTTATATATTTAATAATTTGTTCATTAAACTCTTCTGGGTGCCTTATCTTCATTGACACCAGTGAATTACACTACTTATGTTAGGACATTCTATGGTGTCTGATCAGGGTAGCAACCTTTGGTTAGGGGATTAGTCACATTGGATATCACTGGCATGTCTGTATGCTAGAAGAATAGCACGTCTGAGTTACTTCCCCTTATTATAGGTTTTCTCGAGGTCATGGAAGCCCGATGTATCCCACATAGAATGCAAGGAGTTATATGACATAGGTATGCCTATGAGGTTTCCCTTAGATTCCCATGTTTAACACAGGGTATGATGCAAGTTTATCGTTTCGCAGTGATGGATCAGACTAATTAGAACAATGACCTTGGTGGATCAGATGAGTGTAACCCTTGGAGGACACTTTCATGTAGGTGGGTTTACATGACCTTACCAAGCGGTGGGGTCCAGGTAAGTATCATGATGGATGATGGGGTGTTGAGTGAAATGGGTGGAAAATGGGATGGGACCACCTTGAGGACGATGGTAATGTGTGGCTTGAGTTTTAGGGAGACTTCCTATGTATCCCAATTGAATGGAATCAAACTCTGTGTAGTTTAAGAGGGCGATTGGATGCTTGAGGAGGCGGCTCAAGAGAATGGATGTGTGGATGAGACCCAGAGGAAGTGGAACTGTTGGGTTTGGGCATGACCTTCCTGAGACCCATATGCTTGAGGAAAATGTCAAGAGAAGAGCTTGAATTGGGGTGTTCAAATAGTAAAATAGCACAAAGATGGGTGTGGGGCTTACGTGTGGTTAGCAGCCCAGGTTTTTCTGACGTCACTAGTACAGACCCAAGGTGTGGGTCCTAGCTAATGGGATTACAAAGGATTACTGCTGAATAAGAGAGGAATTGGATTACCTCTTATCAGGATATAATGGATTACCATTGATTGAGGGAATCAATGTCTTACCGCTTCATGGGGAAGAATGGCTTACAACTAAATGGGGTCCACAGTTTAATGCCATGCAGGCCGGAGGTGAAATGACGTGAATAAGGACCTAGGGTCTAGATGGATGGTGTAGGCAAACCGATGTGTAGGTGGGTCGGAATGATCAGGTGTTAGGATTGAACCTCATGGAGGCTTCCTATGTACCTTTTCTAGACAAGGATGAAAGTCCTCATAGTTCAGATGGGGGTAATTTGGGGATTACGCTCTGAGGTAGCCCATAGTGTTGGTGAACCGATGTGAAGATGGTCGTAATGACCAGAGTAGTGGGATTGAACCTTAGGGGGGATTCCTACGTATCCTGCATTAGGAAGGATCAATGTCCTCCTAGTTTATAATGGAGGGCATGGAACCGATGTGGAGATTGTCATAACCAATGGGTGTTGGTATTGAACCTCATCGAGGCTTCCAACATATGTTGCCTTAGTAAGGATCAAAGTCCACATAGTTCGGGATAGGAAATTGGTGCACCAATGTGAAGATGGTCAGAACCGATGGATAGCAATGGGCTTGAACATCAGGGAGGCTTCTTACATACCCTGCCTTAACAAGGATCAATCTCCACATAGTTCTTGAATGGGGGATTGGTGCACCTCCATGAAATTGGTCGGGGCCAATGTTTGTTGGGATTGATCCTCAGGGAGGCATCCCACATACCTTACCTTAGTAAGGATCAAAGTCCGCATAGTTCTTAATGGTGGTTTGAGACTTACAATATAGGCTTCGTAGAGAGGATGTCATGATTGGTGCTTTCTCTAAGCCCACTTGAGTCATGATCTGTGTGAGAAATAAGAGACATTAAAGACCTGATGATCCCTTCACTAAAGGTGCATCCGTGGGAAATGTAGGGGGGATTACATGTGATCATAGCCCAAAGAAGAAAGAGGGGCTTATGGGTGGATAGAATTTTGAAGAGGCTGTGAATTAATTCAGGATGGAGGTCCGGTGGTGCCAAAGCCGAGTAGAGAGTGATTTGGAACCAAAGAAAGGAGGGGCAGGGATGTTTCCTCCTCCATGAAAAGCTATGGGCTTACACCAGGGTGGTTTCCCTTTCCCCACATCGGATTCATGGGGGAAGTCACAGTTTAATGTCATGTGCTGAGGACAATGATGCTTTGAAATTTAACATCCTCCATCTCGAACGAGGTGGGTTCACTGCACACCCCTTTGACTTACATAATCAGTACCCTCTACACCTTGGTGAAGAGAAGGGACATGCAACTCCATTACTAGGGGGGTGTCGAGAGGTGATCCCATTGGGGCTCCACATTAGCGTGGTTATGTGAAAAATCAATAGTTGTTAGCGTGCCAATGCAAACAATCATGAGGTGAGGAAAAAAATGTGAACTTTCGCACAAGGGAATTTGAATTTAATTTTTACGACCCTAAGATGTTCCACAGGAGATGGAATTGCAGAACAAAGAGGTTTATGAGTATAGGGCTCATAGAGCTCTAGTACCCCATGCAATAGAAGGGCTTCGTGAAGGTGTGGGTTTCGTGAAGTAAAGTGGCCTATCCTTTGCATAGGGAAAAGATCCATAAAAGAGGTGCATTGTGAAGTGGAAGGGAATTCGTGAAGCAATGCCCTACAAAGCATGGCTGCCTCGTGAAGCAAGGTCCAATGAAGAAATGTGCCTTCCGAGGCATGGGGAATGTGCCTTATCATTTTATCATGTTTGCATGGGGGGTGCTTCAAAAAGTATAAACACTCCGTAATGACCCGAGTCCCCATGAGGATCTACATCCTTCTCTATGGCACTTGGGATTCGTGAAAGGCATCCCTCTAAAAAGAGGGGGCAAAAACAAGGAAAAGGGGAGGCACTTCGTAGAAAAAAAAGTACCTTGAGCAGCTCATGGTTCACATAGAAGAATGTGCTTTGCGATTTTAGAGCTTAGAAGGTGAAAGGTAAGATGAACCATCTTTTAGGCATGGGGAGAGGCTGGTATTTATAGGTTAGAGGTGCTGCAATGCAGAGCTCGCTCGACTTGAAGATGGATTCCACTCTATGGTGGGTGTGCAAACATCAAAGGGGATCACGGAGCATCCGAAAACTTTTCTCTGTTGTACGCTCATGAATTTAAAGGGGATCATGGAGTATCTCGTCTAATTGCTTCGTGGGGGGATCCCGAACATCAAATCGGCTCACGGTGCATTCCACCTTCTTACTTCGCGGTGGGATCACGAACGTCAAATCTGCTCTTGGAGCATCCCGCCTCATTGCTCTGTGACGCACTTGTGAATACCAATGGAGCTCGCGGAGCATCCTGCCTGCTTGATTCATGGGAGGCTCACGAACGTCAAATCGTCTCATGATGAATCCCGCCTCCTTTCTTCCCAGCGAGTCCAGAGTCATGGCGCTCCGTGAAAGTTCTTCATGAGTTAGCTTCAGGTACTTTCTTATTATCCTTCTCCCTTATGATTTTTGGTGCCAATATGATCTTATTAGTAAGCTTTTGAACATAAAATATTTAATAATGAAATTATGTGATACATATTAGGTAAGTAAATAATCATTATAAAATAATTTTTATGTTTTTAACTTCATAAAGGGAATGGATTAATGAAAAATTTTAACTAGAACTTATAATATTATAAATAAATTATTATTCATACTTATTAGAATAATTTTTTCCTCATATGTTAAACTCGATATGTTTTGAATGTTATGTATTTAAATTTATTTGCATGAATAATGGAGAATGAATGTATAGATATTTATATGATTTCCTTACTTAGTGAAGTTATTGATGTAAAAAATGTAATGGTGTTTTATTTTTTAATCAATGTTTTGTAATTCTTTATAATGGTTTCCCATTCTATTATGTTTGTTTTTTAAATTGTTTATTTTTTATGTACTGTTTTTCACGTTTTTACGGCCATATTTGTGATATTGTTCATATTTCAGTGGTATCAATCCTAATAGATTTCTAGGGTTACTTTTATATTCCAAATATTTTAATACTCATGATAGGTATATTATGTGGTGGAATAATTATATCCCCCATTAATTACGACAAATTTATAGTTTTGTTAATTATCAAGGATGAGAATTCATTGTGATATGTCATTTTTAATGGTCTGGAATATTCATGAGATTTCATTTTTCATAAAATTGTTTCTAGTGGTTTGAGAGGTGTTTCATTAATTATATAATTTTTTAAAAATTATTTTTAATTAATAAAATAATTGTAAAAAGTTTTTACAAATCGATCATGTAATTCTAATTTTTTAAAAGATTATTTAGAATTTAATTTGTATAGTTTCTAAGTGATTCTAATGTTTTATAATTTTTTCCTACAATTTATAAGTTATAATAAATCCTTTTCCTAATTATTTATAAGTATGTGTAATTTAAAATATAATGTTTTCATTGAAATATTTACCCTTATAGTTAAAATTGATGTTGTGTAGGGGTAATGGTTGTTTTTAATAGTATGTATAATGGTAATAATGTTTTTATAAGGATCGATTGTGGTTATCCATGATTTAAAATTAGTGGTGTAAGGGTATGTCAGGATTTCTATAGGTTCATTAAGGATAACATGGACCTCATATGATCTTCATAAATGTAATAAAATCCTTACAAATTTGTAATATGCTAGTTTTGTCAGGGTAAGATTTAGTTAACATTAGTTGTGTAATGGAAACCCTTCACCATGTAAGGGTAGCCGCTGATTTCTTATACATTCAAAAAGGTAGGCCGGTGATTTCCTAATTTTTTGTAAGGATAAAATGAATTTCTCAACTATTTTTTAATGGAATGATTTTATTTATATAATGGTTGAACTAAAATTCACATGGATGTGTAATGGTTTTCACATAGAGTTTGAGCTACATAATGGTACATAAAAGTTTCTTAATATCCTGTAAGGGTCATCTATGTCTCATTTAATAGTAGAATGATTTGTAATGGTGAAAAACCATTGTCCTTTGTAGAATTTACAAGTGTTATATTTGTATCAGTTATTACCCAATTTGTCAGAATTTTTTCTTCATCATCCTCTAAAATGTTTTTTAAGTTATTAAAAACATAAAAATCATGGAATTAGTTATTATTGACGTATTTAAATATTATATAACCTTATAAATTGTTTCAAAAATATTTCAATTAATATTTTACTAGTATAAAAATTCAATAGGGTATAAAATATTGAAATCTGACAAAGTGTCCAAAAGGGATATCAATGAATGTTAAAAATTATATTTTTTCTCTTGTTTGGGTTCCTCATGCCCCTCATTTTTTGGTTACCCAAAACCCCAATTTTAATTTATTTAAATTAGTTTTATCATTTTCTAGGGATCCTCTTTCATTGAGTCTATTATTCCAAGATAATGAAATATCTCCATCCTCTATTCATTGTGTAATGATTTAGACCAGTACCATCACCACATATGGGATAATGGTTTTGTCTTTATTTTATTTTTATGTGTTAAATTAGTATTATTTTGATTCCTTTTTGGATAATGGTAAGTTTTTTTCTTAATAAAGATAAATAATTGTACATAATTAAATTTTTGGAAAAGGGATGATATTGCATTTTTCATTAATTATTTAATTACTTTTCTTCTACAATATTATGTGAGAGATATTGTTGATTATTAACTATGTTTTCTATAGTGAATATGTCTTTCTATGATATTTTATTTTTAATATAACCTCACATGAAACTAATTCAATCCCTTAATATTTTAATTAAACTTTTTCTGTGTAATTAATGAACTTTTGTGATTCCCCTTTCTTGTTGAACAATTTGAATTAATAAAATGTGTAAATGAGGAGTTATTTTCTAATAATCTTGTCATGGTTTTGCATCTAGGATACTAATTTCTTTTTGGAATCAATATATATAGATTTAAATTCATTGGGTGGAAATAATGGATGATTAATTATATAATGATGTTTAATTTAAATAATGATAGTAGAGTAATTAATTTGCAAATGGGTGGGTTTTTTTGTATAATTGGGAAAAATGGAATTGATGCATGGTATTTGAATTAAATATAATTTTATGATAAATTAATTAGTTAAAAAACATTTAATGGTATGGTAAATTAAGTGAATGAAATATTAATAATTTAGGAAATTTTTGAATTTGTAATTAATTTTTTTTCTGTGAGGATTATAAATGTTTTTTGTTTATATGTGACTTTTTGATGAGGAAATTGGTCTGATGTGAAATGGAGGTAGTTTAGAGGTTGTTATAATGACGAGGAAGGTATTTAGTGTGTTTTGTTTCTGTTGTGATATTTTCTCCATATAAATATAATGAATTACCTATAATAAAATAGAAATGGATCTATCTAGAATGGGTAAGTGAACTCTTCAATTGAAATGGGAAGTTGGATTAATGCATTTTCTATTTAATTTGAAATTAATGGGCTTGAAATATAAAATTAATGGGAAATGGGAAAATATGAAAATTTTATTTACATAAAAATAAAGGAGAAATTTGTCTTGGGACTTGGGTATTAATTATGAGGTGTTTCACACTTTTTTGAGGTAGATATTGTAGTAGAGGTTGTTAGTTATTCATTGCGAGGTAAGGAACTATTTGATCTAATACGGTATCATTTATTCTATTTTTTGATCACTAGGGAATTAGTAACCACTTCCCACATTTTCAAGATAGAACCATCAAATGATCTTACTATATATACTTGTTATTCACAATATATATATATATATAAAAGGTTTTCTCTAGGTTTTTAGGATGTCATCAGTTACTATGTTAGACATTACTAAATTATGTGTGGGACATGTTATTGAGTCATTTATTATGATTATCATTGATTTTTTACCTAGAGTATTATATATTATTTTATAAAATTACAAGAATAGTAAATATTGTTAATTTTATTTTTTCTTATGTTATCCAATTGTTTGGTGGCTATTATAATATATTTTCATCCAACTATTAACAACCCTAAATTTTGAAAGAAAAAAATGGAATTTTATAGAATAAATGGAATGCAACAATGATTTTATCTTTTTTAAAACACAAAAAACAGTTTATCTTATGATACAAACAACAACTAGTTTCTTCAATAAAATTCAATACCCAGAAGACCATGTTTTCCCGAATATCTATATTCTGTTAATATTTTAATTTAACATGATACTCTTCACATAGTAATTGGAATGGATGTTACGGATAGTCTTAACTGAAATATAAAAATATTTTTTACACATTTTTAAACCATTGATTCTTGGGTGATCAATTAATTAGAAATTAAAATGAAACACTTTCCGAAATAAAATGAATGTTTTTTTGATAAACTATTTGTATGCCCATAGGTTTATTTTATAGAATTAAAATAATAATGTTACTCTTATTGGATTATATTAATAAAATTAATATTGAATAAAATTCAATATAATGTTTCACATTAATCCAAGGAGTTTTCTATACAATATATAAAAATAAATTTAATTTTTTGCTTAGAATTGTATTCTTTCCAAATAAGTATTTTTCTCAATTTTTTATAAAGAAATTAATTTAAAAATTATTTTCAAATATTTTATAAATTTAATTAGAAAATTTTATTCAAAAATTGTGTTATATTTTATTTTTCATATCATTCAATAATGTTTTAATTTTTGATGAATAGTTTAGAATATTGAATTCCAACAGAAATTTTTTTTTCAAAAAAAATATTTATAAATGTAAATTATATATTGGATAGAGGTTAAATTAATAATATTTAAATTTTATATCAATTTTATATTAAGTAAATGGTAACACATTTAATATTAAATGATATATGAAGACATAGTAATCTTTTCAACATTTTCACATTAAAAACACACATTCTTATTACGTCTACGCGATTAATTTTAAATTAAATTATTCTTATTTTAGAATTTAAATTTTTTTAAAAAATGGATATCATGCTTGTAATAATATTTATTTATACTATCACATATGGTCATAATAATTTCTTACCAAAATTATTTTTTAAAATAATAAATTTTTCTACAACGATTATGGTAAAAATGAGTTTACTTTGTGGTTAAGCATAGAATACCAGGTGTATAATTTTCCTTAAACATGTCAAAAACATTATTTATGGAAATATTTAGACCCTTGTGAAATTATTCTATAAACAGAAGACTTTATGAGAAATTTTCAGATTAATGATACCCATATAATAAGTTAAATATTGAAACAGAATAATAGGCTGCCTTTCTTGATTTTAATTTCTATAATGCACTAGGGTCTGGGAAAAACAACGTAGGTAAGATTGTAAAAATAATTTTGGAATATAAATGAGTTATTTTTATCATAAATAATTATATATAATATTGTTAGATGATATAATTTCATTAAATTCATATAAAATGCTGATTTGTGGGTTATTTAGTTAATAATTAAATAAAATAAATGATACCAAAAACAATAAAAGTGAAGTAAATAGAATTAATTATTACATTTCATTGTTATTCATATTAATATTACATTATTCATCATTTTTAATTTAATATTTTTGAATTCTATTATTTTATTGATATTTTTAATTCTTACTAAATGAAGACTATAAAAAATTTATTTTAATTCTATTTTGTAGTATGAATAAATTTTATAAATTAATATAAATTTATTAAGAGTCATATATTCTATAATGTTTTTTTAAATATTAATAAATATATTTTGTAGTCCACACAAGGAATGATTTTGTTGGATAATGAATTTTTTTACCGCTATATAGTAAAAAATGTTATTTGCGCAATTAAGATAAAAGATAAGTTTTCGGGCATCACATGTGTTTCTGATAAACAATAATTATCAAGAAACATGATATATTAAATTAATAAATTTGTATTTAATTTTAAAATAATTTTTTCCAAATTATTCAGTAATGACTACCCTAATTTTCAATAATGGATAAATTACATAGTTTAGTGAACTAGTTTTTATAATGAAAACCAAAAATCATAAAAATTTGGATCCTCAGATGTTAAGGATGAAAAATATTTTAAAATGTGTTCCAATGGGTGATGGATATTTTGATCACATAGTTAATTAAAACACTCATTAATTATCAATAATATATATTTTTATGATAAGATTGACCTCCTAATAGTGAATATTTTTTAGTATTTTCAACAATGTCACTATTACTCAATTATAAAAAGAAACCCAGTCTTCACACTCCTTAACAACTATCAAGATGTTTTTTCTCATCCAAAACTTTAATAAATATTTTAATAACTTACCTAAATTCATTATATAATCCTTGGTTTTTGAGTGAATCAAACCATTCGAGGAAATAATGAAAATCTAAATAGGATACTCGAAGAATAAGTAATGTTCTTCTAAAATTGTTTTTATTTTATTTCCTTCTTCGCCTCATTCAATTATTTTAATTCAATTATTATATAATGAACCCAATTTATTAAATATACTAATATTTTTTATTATAATTTTATTATAGTGACCATGTCATAACAGAGATTGATATTAAACCATTTGAGATGAATATTCTATACCTTATAATTATACATCCCTCGGGACAATAATAGTTTAATGTCATTAGAAACATGGGAAAAAATATTATATCTTTGTGAAATATATTTAATATCTCCCCTAATTATATCCATATTTATTAATTATACCTAAAAAAAAATTTCATGACCAAGGGAAAGGAAACATTAGAAGGAGTGAGCTCAGATTCTCAATAGGGCTGAAGACATAAAATGTGTAAACATAACATGAACAAAGGGTATGGAACCTGATAACAACATTTGAATATCATACCCTATGTATTTGATATCATAATAAGTATTTTAAATTCATAATACATGGATCATTATATTATTAGGGGCACAATTCATGAAATAACAACATAGTAATAAAGCTTGGAATTTTGGTAGGCAATTTAGCATAGAAAATGATTTTCATAATCACCATGGATCACAGTAAATACCATATTTCTTGTATGGGTTAACCCACCATACCGTATTTTTAGTAAAGGTTTACTCCCATGGACATCTTAGTATCATGAGATCACTTTTCCTACCATCTTGGAAGTCATGGTTCACTCCCATGGCCATTTTTATAGTCAAGGTGATTTCCCAATACCATCTTAGTCTATCTCATGAGATATAAATAAATTCTCAATTCATTGGAGGGAAACATAAGCCACAAAAATCTCATAATTAAATCATACATACATGTGTGACAGTATCATAAATAATTATTTAATATCCCATAGAATAAAATTGGTATTATAAACATGTAATCATACCAGAACCCCTAGAAATAGATTAATTTCAATAAGAATTTCCTCAAAATAATAACATGTAAAACAAAAATGAATTTAATAAACATATAACCAATTAAAGTGAAATGGGTTTTATAAATACCATGAAATTAATCACAACCCATTTATAAAATATGAATATAACAATTAGATTGTTTTGCAAAATGTAATGGGTAACATTTAGAACAGTCATCTTAGGTGGAAAAAAATTAGAAATATCATTCAGAAATGTTTATAGAGAAAATTTTCTTTCTTCATTTAAAGATAATTTTTAAAACATAAAACCAATTAAAAATAATTTTCTTAGAAAATACCTTGAATACATATAATGAATATTTGAAATCATTTTGAAAACTTTTCACTATGAAAATTTTGTAAAATCAATATCAAAATAATTTAAAAACCTTTTTATTTGAAAAAACATTATAAAAATATAAATAAATCTTGATAATGTTTTTAAATAATTTTTACATGAAAATATTTAAAAGAAACATGAAAATATTTTTAAAACCATTTCATTGAAAATACTTTGAAAACATATAAATAAGGCTTAAAAACATTTTGAACTTTCTTCTTTCATTAAATATAAAGGAAGGTTGAAAAATTTTTCTAAATAATTTTCCATTAAAAACACTTTTAAAAACATTTTCTTAAAATTTATCCATTTAAAAAATTAAAATTATTCCCCAAATATATGATGATGAGTAAATTCATAAATGTCATATGTGTTAAAAATAACATTCATTATTCATGAAAATAATGTTATAAAAATGACTTTTTCAAAAAAAAGAAAATAATATTCCTTTTAAGATATTGGTAAGTGTCAAGAAGGATAAAAATTTCTTTTAAATTTTAATATATAGTGGATTAATTTTATTGAATCACCTTTTTAGAAAACATGGTTTTGAAGGAATGTAGATTTCTGACCAAAGGGAGGGTAATGTCAGACATTCTTAAAAACACATTCTTTACTATCATATGCAACAAAGAGTAAGAAAAGTTACCAATATAGGAATAAATAATCAATAACCAAAAGAGATAAAAATTCAATAATTTTCTTGATATATAGATCATAATATTTAATCACATTGAGCATTAACATAAAAAAAATCATGAAATGTGGTGAGATTGTCTCAATAGACTCTTATAACATGGTAAGATGGTATCATACTCCCTTGGTATGAAATATAAATTAAACAAGACTTAAAATATCATTAAAATAAATACATTCTTGATATAACATGTCATATTTAAGTATATACACCTCCAAATAGAATTCTGGTCCATAAAAAAACATGATTCTCAATGAAAGAATATTGAGAAAGAATTATTTCACAGATTTCAAAAATATCGAAAAATAAACCCCGTGAAATAAATATCATAAAATGGAAATGTGAAACCAATAAATTTAATAAGAATATATATTTTCAAGAAAATAATGGGAGTTACACAAACCACACAAAAGTATATAATGTAGAACATATCTTGTATCTCAAGGAAATAAAAAGTGAGATAAAATCCTTTTACATTGTGTATTGACTCTCATTGAACCCATTCAAACCACATTTGTATTAAATAAAAATTTATTATAAATATTTTACATAAAAATATTATTACATCTAATTACATATATATATTGATTAGTACCTTATATTACCCTCTTGATAACTATCTTATGATAGGGTTTCACATCTGATAATTTTTACTTTGTTCATCATGTGTGTCTTGATTTGTTACATCATTGGTACTTATGCTTATATCATGATTCCAGAATTTAAAAAATGATATAAATATCATTCATATATATTATATTTTTAGCATAATAATTTATCAAATATAGATGTATGAATTGGAATGCACCATTCATAAAGATTGTAAGCCATGCATACACATGAATTTTCTTACTTTTTTTATTTTTGTACTGAAAGAAAAAATGGAAATGAAAAATATGTATATAATATCAATAAGTAATAATAATATATTTATATATATAATATAACTTCACTAAACCCCACGTTAATACACTCCATGTAGTGTAGTAATGATTCATATCACTTTGTGGGGGTGGTACTCCACAGATCTAGGAACAAAATTATCATATTTACACCAATTAGAATCTAAAAATGATGTGTATTTTAAAAAGTATAAATAAGAATAAATATATAATAAATATAACATAATATATATATATACATATTTACTAACATAATTTCCACCGTGAGAGGTTGTAATGAAAATTGAACAATGGTCGTTATGTTAGGAAGAAGCTCGACATGGGGAGATCTTCCTTCGGTGGCTATGGTTTCAGCCACGGCATTGCCCCTCCTCCCCCTATCATTTTTGGTTCCTCTGTCAATACCATCTAGATTGGAAGACCTGTTAATTATGATTATCCATTTCATATCCACCTTATGTGGCATCCACAACCCCCGTCTTCTCTCTAACATGACCTGTGCTTTGCCTGATCTACTGAAGCTTTGTGTTTCTCCTGTCTGCATCTCTGAGTCATCATCAGTGTCGAGGGATCCAACGGGCTTCGGTAATCAGAGGTGACATGTTGGTCTCAATGATTTATCACACATGATTGATTCTATATTTTTAATTGTTGGGGTTGGATTGATTTGTGTGCAGGTGGGTCAGCTTCCTCTGTAACACACAGTATCATCACCTAGATTTTTATCAGCAGCCATAATGTGGAACAATCGCTGGATCATTCGCAGATTATAGTGGTTCAACCTAGGCTGGGTTGGTGGCACCATTTCATCCTGCTCCTCTCAGGTTTTCTTGAGGATTGTTGTTGTGCAGACATTTGGGTTTTGTGTGAGTCAGAACGTGGCAGGGTCATCTTTGACTACCGGGCCAGTATGCAGACAAGGATGGATTATTCCTGAATGCTCAGTGTCATTGGTGTTTCTCCATGATAGTTGTATTATCCATACCTTCATGTTTGTTATGTGGTTCTACCTTTTTTGTGCATGGATGGCCATGCTTCTCTTTGGTTTCCTCTACAATTCCCTCATCCTCCATCACACAAAACTTCATCTTGGATGGGTGTGATGGATTTCGTGATGTTTTGGATCATATTAGTGGCTTTAGGGAAGTTGGGTCATTTGGGTTGTTGTTTGGGAATGGTGGCATTGGCTCGATGATTCCATGGTGCAGTTCAGCAGGTCTGGTTCTGAGAGTCGTGCTCATGGCAGTTTGACGGGTCTTTCTGGCCAGCTGTTTTTCCTAGTTCCCACTTTGCCTGAAAGTGAATTTGGTTGTTTATTTTGAGTCTCTCTATTGGTATGGTCAGGACGCGAGCATGGTTTTAAGACCATCCAACTTATGGTTACATTTTCATTTTCATTACTTTCCTTGTTCGGTTCTCACTAACACAAAATGTAACTTATATGAAAAAATCAAATAAGAAGAAGTTTCAGTTTGTCCGGAGGATGTTCGACGTATGCATAAATCATAAGTTCGTTTCCCATTAGATAAAGGTGTGTGTAATTTTAAATTGAAACATTTTCATAAAAAATATGATTATTTTAAGGAACATATTTTTTAATACATTCATGGCATAAACAGAATTGAGTTGTTATATAAGGAAAATAGAATAATGGATTAGGAGAGAAGGAATTATCTATTAATCAGGTAACTCCTTTTAGTTTTTGAAAAAAGGCATCCTAATAAGACTTTATGACAAAAAGGTTTAATGGAAGAATTTAGGGATGCATGAATTTTTATTTAGAATATATTTTCCAATACTAAGTAGTTTATAGGTGTGAAGAATAAGGAGATTTGTTGGCCTTTATAAGAAACGGAAATGAAAAACTTGGTATATTTGAAAAAACATTTGGTGCATCGATTTTTGTACCTAAAAAAGACATATAAATACAAAAAAAAATATAAACAATGGATGTTTAATTTCCCATAAATTTCTATTAAATGGTTTTCGGTCAATCTTCTATGACGTTTTGGATCTTAAATTTAATGTTTAGGCCTTAGTTCATCTTAATTTTTACTTAAATGATGTAATCAATATTATTTACATTCAATCATAGTTTTGGTAAAAAAAATATTTTGACATTATTAGTCATTATAAATTATTATTGCTATTAATATGTAATCCATTTTTCCAAATATCAATCACATGATTGGTTTAAATTAATTTAAAATTAATCCTACTGACAGAATGACATAGTGGGTTTTTGAATTAAAAAATGATTTAACGTTTCCTATGTTTTTATATCCAATATCAATGGGAAATTGTTTACAATGATGTAAATTAGATTAATTGATAAATTTATTTTCTAATTAACCATTTAAAAAAATGAAATATAATTTACCTTTTAAAATAAATAAGATGAATATCACTTTTGAATTAAAATAATGTATTTTTAAATATTCATTAAAAAATGAAACCTTATAGATAAATATTAAATATATAATTTCCAAATTTTTATATTTAAATTCCAAATATGAGGATTAATTTGGAATATTAAATCTATCAATGTTCTAAAATTGGGATTTAAAACGGGTTCTCTTTTAAAATGAATCAAAACTACCTTTGTAAAATATATAAATTTTATACATAAAATTATGTTTTTTTATCTTACGTCTATCCAATCTATTGGATTAATACCAAAAATATTTTATGGAATATATAACATATATATTATACTAATTTTGATCATTAATTGAAGTAAAATAACTTTTTTTCCACAACAATTAATATTTTCATCTATATTCAATAAGTTTTCAAAATCATTTCTAATTAATTGATAACCTATGAATTCATATTAGATTTGGATAAACCACATATTTTCATAAATTAGTTAAAAATACTCATAACAAGTAATTCAACTGCTAGGTTATATATTATTATATTCAATAGTAATATTTTAATAATATATTATTGTTTGGTAAAACTCTGTATGCATATTACGCCAGCCACCAATGAAAGTCATTGTTGTATGTAATGAATTATAACTATGGTGTTATGTATATTTAAGGATAATACTAATGTTGTGTTTAGTGCATTAATAACATGGTTCTTTTGTATAATTCAACCCAAACATGGTGATTTAATATAAAATAAATAATTCTCAATGTTATGTGAAATAAAAAATCACACAAAGGTTAAATTAATTCAAAAATATCAGAAAATCTATTTGTTTTACATCTTATGCCCATTAAAATGAAACTATCCCTATTATATAATCATGTATTTAAAAGGAAAAATATTTGAATTTTTCATTCATATAAACATACATAACAAAAATGGATAAAAAAATACATTAAAATGGTAATCTTGAACCATAATGGTTACCAAATGTAACATTGAACTGGGTTTCCACATAAGAGAAAATTCGTTGGGAGTGAAGATTGGACATGGATGAAAATCCTAAATATTTATAATGATTGATTGAGGTAATCAATAAAAAACAAGTTAATTATTAAATATAATATTAGGTCCTCAAAGTCATAAATATGTGTTGATTTAAAAGGTCGCGAGTTAAATAAAATTAAGGAATTATAACAACACATTTACTTTTTATCATTATCCTAACATTGATTATTTCATTTATTGACCTATAATAGAAAGATACAAAATTATGAGATATATTTATATAAAAAATCATTCTTTATTTGTGCTTTTATCAATTTCTAATTCATCCATTACTTCATGTAATGGACATCCAGAAAGTAACTTTGTTACATGGAGTGATAAATAGACTTGTTGTATACCTTAAAAACTATAAAAGAAAGATATTTACATCTATTTGTCTATAAATATCCTTAAAAAATAAACATGGTTAATAAATTAATATTTAAATATAAAATTAACACTATTGATTCATCATAAATAGATATTTATTAAAAATAATTATACATTAACCAGGACATCATGTAGGTCAGTGGTGTGCGTAAAACCCTTATCTTCCATTGATCATGGTTTCAAGATCCACAGACCTGCCATATGATATTGGTTGTAACTCAAAATACATGATTTAATATTCTAAAACATCACTAATATAATCTGTAATATATTATAGACATCATAGAAATAAGGGTAATCACTAAATATCCTTTTATGCAATGTTTTAAATAAAAAATTAGTACATACTTACTTCCTTAAAATATTAAATTAAAGATTCCATGGATGGTTAAACTAATAATCATTCTAAAAGATAAAAATATAAACCATTATAGAGAGAGTCATGAAATAATCTTAACATTTCACTCCCATATATCATAATGTTGCTCTTTATTTTCACATTCAAAACATGTGAATACCCTCGTGGTAAATTATATTTCATCATAGTAACAACCTAAATTACCATATATACTTATAGAAAACATGAATTATTTTTTATTCATTAGATTAGTAGATATATTCCATAAATTAAAAAATTTGTAATCTTCATCCATGATAGTATAATCTACTTTTCCAACAAGTCCTTAATTTTTCTAAAGGAAGTAAGTACAACCCAATTTACTTATTCATTTCAACATATACTTATCCAAACATCATATTCATAACATAAGAAATATGTTAAGTGTTATACATACCTTAATCATGAATTTTATATGGGAATAACGTTTCCAGTATATCACAATTTTATTCCATCACAACCATTCAACATGTTCATGTAAATTCATAGTGAAAAACATAAAATGAAAAATCCTTTCATATTTCACTTTTCATATAACATTCTCCTTGAATCCAAATATATATAATCACTTATTATTACACTTTATTGTTATACCATTAATAATGTCATCCCATCCTTTTAAAAAATACCTCTTTCTTTTCACAGTTTAAATGTACTATAATCATCTTGAGCAATGTAATCATTACTCATACGACATTTCAGATCCTCATTGGGATCATTCCTCTAGAAAAATTGAGTGTCATAATTACTATTTATTCCACCATTAAAACACTTATCCTTTGATTATGCATTTAGAAGGATGATATTATCATCCATTCTGTTAACCGAACTATTAATTTTTCTCATGTAATCACATTTTTGGAGTCCTTATTTACAATGGTTATAGCATATTCTTATTCTTCTATGATAGTCACATATGAGATTATTTCCACATTCTTCACACAATGTTAACTAGATATATCCCCCATGGTCTCCATTACTCGAACTCTCATTGAAATCCTTCTTTATCTTCCTTGTTGTGACTGATACATGGTTAATGTATACATTATAATTCCTGTTCATTGAAAACGTATTAAGAAATATTACAATATCTTTCAATCTAGTGATCATCCCAGTTGACTTATCATCTGGAAATTTTCCATTACAATCAATGTGAATCTGATTCCTTTCAATTTCCACCATTATCTAAAACCATAAGTATAGTATGTGCACTACTTATCATTGTATAAAAACAATAGTCATCAAACTAATTACTTCTAGGATGTATAAATCATTACACCTTCCTTGATTTATGACACGATATGCTTATCCTAGTTTATTCATATCCGACATATCTTTAATAACTTCGTGATTGTTCTTGAAGAGTGTTTTAATTCCCATTTCATTTCAAACTGGAGTGACATATATGGTGTAATTAAAGGCCAATTTTTCTGTACATGATTACTCCAAGTTAGGCCTAGAACATATTTTAAGAAATTTTAGCATTAGGTACATCAATTCATAGCCACATTAACTTTTAGTATCCAGAATAGGATGTATTTCCAGGAAACAACTCACATTATCCTTTCCCAAAACTCTATAACATTTTTGTAAACATTGACTCATCCTTATACTAATCCTTAGATACAACCCTATAAATATACTTATCAATATATCAGGGGATATCACTAATGTTTTCTCATACAAGTTTCGAAAGATTGAATATTTAGTAACTTACAATAATACATTCCCTAAGACCGAAATAGTTTAGTTTATTCGGAAACCAAGAAAAAAATCTTCTATCATAGTGAAAGATATTCAACATCACCCATAATGGTCTCTACCTTTGGTACTTCAACCAAAATCATTCTTTATAACCTGGGTAATAAAAAAAATAAGGGTGAGCAGAAATGCTCTGTACGGGTAAATAAAGGAAATTTATAAGCATAACATGAGAAATAGTTATGAAAAATGATAATAAAATTTATAGATAATACCCTATATATTATAAATTTTATAAATATTGGAAATTCAGAATAAATTTATGATAATAGAATTAAAATCATAATTTATGAAATCAAAACATAGGAATAAAAACTAGAATTGTGGTGGACAGATACTTATATTATATGATTTCTATATTATCCAAGGAATCGAATACAATATCATATTAGTGGTATAGGTTCACTACCCATGTCATGTTGGTAGTTATGGTTAACTTCAATGGAAATATTACTAGCATGAGTTCCCTCCTCATACCATCTTGGTAGTCATGATTCACTCCCATGGCCTTCTTAGTAATGAAGGATCATTACCAAAATGATCTTAGCCTATATAAGGAGATATAAAATATTACCCAACGCATTGGAGGGATATATAGGTCCCACCCATCCCATAATTAAATCATATCCACATGTTCCACGAAATCATAAATAATCATATCCTAATCGATGCAATAAAATGGGTATTATGAATGAGGAATCATACCATATCCTATGTAAAAAAGACAAGCTTCAATAATCATTTCCTCAAAATCATAACCCTTGGATGTGAAATATATTTCATAAACATATAACCCATCAAAGTGAAATTGTTTTGATAAATACCATGACATTATGAAAAACCAAGTCATTGAATGATTATGAATGTAACCATTAGATCATTTGTTTCAAGGTCATGAGTGACATTAAAAGATTACAACTTAGATGGAAAATAAACATTAAATATCATTAAAAAACAATTATTATGTAAAATATCCTTTTTTGGTTTTATTTTTATTTATAATACATAAAATAATATAGTTTTGTTTTTAAAAAAATACATTGAATACTTATAAAGAAGACTTGAAATAATTTTGAAATCCTTTTTCCTTGAAAACTTGTAGAATATTCTTCAAAACCATTTAATAACCATTTTCTCTAAAAACACATTGAAAATAAGTTACCAAATCAGGAAAATGTTTTCAAAAACTTCTAACATGAAAACATGTGAATGGATCTTGAAATTGTTTTGAAAATTATTTCGTTGAAAATACATTGAAAAACTATAAAGAAGCCTTGAACTAATTTTTAAATGAATTTCCTTGCTAACTTATTAAAGAAGGTTGAAATCATTTTTAAAACAATAATTGAAAATAACTTATAAATACATTTTATTAATAATTATCCATTTAATAAATTCCAATTATGATTCAAAGAAATGATGATGGGTAAATTCATACATGTCATATGAGGTAAAAAGAACATTCCGTTTACAAGGTAAAAAGTTTAGAATAATTTCTATTTCCGAAAGCTATAATAATATTTCATCGAAGATATTGGTAAAATACAAAACACGTAAAAATAATGTTTAAATATTAAATTATAAAGGTACAGTATTATTGGAAATCCTTTTTTAAAATGCATGGTTTTGAAGGAACAATAATTTCCAACTAAAGATAGGGTAAAGTAAGCATTTTTTGAAAACACATTCATAACCATCTAATTTTACAAATATTTAATTAAATGGTACAAATATATGAATAAATTATTAATAACCACTGGATAAGAAAATTAATTAATGTTCTTCAGAGATGGATCATATGATTTCCTCAAAGGAATCGTAAACATAAAGAAGCTTGAAATTAAATAGGATTGTCTCAATAAACACTTATAACATGGGAAGATGGGATCATACTCTCCATTTACAAAACGTAAATTTCATAAAACAAAAAATATCATGAAATGAATGGAATTTATTATATAATATGTTATGTGGAAGTATATACATTTCAAAATAGAATTTAGGTGTATTACAATACATGATTCTTAATGAAGAAGAATTAAGGAAATTATAACAATAATAGATAGAATTTGTGATGTCTCATATCATACCTGGACACAAAAAATATTACTTCATTTCATCGAATATCTTCATGGTTCCATGGTCACGTACCCCACATAAATTTATAGAAATACCACATCACATATTTACTTATAGGAAAAGGTACAATGTACCGATTCCTAAAACATAGTGTACCATCCGTGGAGAATAACCACTTAGTAATGGTATTCCAACCATAAAGAGAGATACTAATTTTGTGAAATTCAACATCAAGATGTTCTTCTTAAATAATAATCATGATAAGAGTGGATGTCAACTAGAAAATAGCCCAATATAACTCATGCACTTTTTCTTAGACTGCAATATGCAATTATGCAGAATGGGCGACACATTTCCTCTCTTCTGTTGAGTCTTTCAAGGATTGGGTCAAATGATTTGAAATAAATGGATATTTGATCACATTAAATTTCCCCATGTGTCCTCGTATTTCAAGATCCTTAATCAACTACATGATCACCCCAAATAATGACACCACACAAAACTAAACCGAATGCGACAGAGAATACCACATATCCCTCCCAACATCTAGAAGAGTCAACACTAGTACATATGTATAAATATAATTCATCTCAAAAATAGAAGTATGAAATTTATCATCTGAAACAACATTACTCATATTAAATTGAGGGTCTCCATTTGAGAATCAAACTTAGAGAAATCCTTTACGAATGACGATATCATCCAGCGAATACCAAATATCTCATAATCTCGAAAACATTTTTTAGTCATTCCCATGTCATACAAACTATCACCTTCTTAGGATCAACAAATATAAAATGTTAGGAAACCAAAAGTACCATTATCTTCCCTTACTCTATCTAGAAATATAATTTTTATGTCTTGGAATAATGTAAATGATTTCTAAAAAATTTAGATATAGCACCCCTGATTTTTCTTACATTACTATTACAACATTTTTATGATAAAATAAATACAATAATTACATGACATGGATCTAAAGGTTTAGTATCTTTGAAAAACTAGGACTATACATAACTTTTATAATATAAAACAAAAACATTTATTTTATTCCTTCTTATCAAGCTTCTTTTTTTCCTTGAATTCTTGTTAGAACAAGTTATCCCCTAAGGATATAGATCAAAAGGTGGTGAGCTAAAAACAATTAAGAGGATATATAAGATTATGAACAACATTACATGGTGTGAGAATAAAAAATATCATCATTATATAAGAATGTGATTATAATCATTATAGGAACCATTAAGAAATGTCATGGAATGTGGAAATGCATACAAATGTAACATCATGTCTTAGTGGTCAACAATAACAGATCATTGTGAACCAATATAGAGTCAAGTTCACACATATTTCAATTTATATCATGAAATTATTCACATTATCCAATTAATTTTATATCTATATTATTATTAGTGTTCCAGTCACATCATAACATTAATATTGTGTTATATAATTCTGGGTGCACCCATCATATAATGACATTTACATTATCATGCATGCCATATAGAACATATACCAATATTTAAATTATAATAACCCATGGAAATGAATGTTATTCATTTAAAAAATAATAAATTAATGAAATTTGTGTTCTAAAATGAAATTACTCATAACATACTTGATGTAGGCTACATCAACTCTATGTAATGAAGAATGAATTTCGAGAAGTAAAAGACAAGTTTTTTTTAAAGAAGAGTAGTTTTAGAAAACATTGTGTTTGTTATAATATCATATAGAAAAATTTTATATCTCTTAAAAGGTAAGGTAATTATTATGAAAAAGAATTTATGTAATATTCATATTTAAAATGGGGTGGAAGAGGGAAAAATCAATAAAAGAGAGTTTGTTTGAAGAATTCCCCTTACCCTGTGTCTGAAATATTCCTTCATGTTATATACATTATAATAACATTATAAAAATTAATTATAGATCCATAACATTAAATAATAATATTTTATTCATTATGTTGTTTTTATGTTCATTTATTGGATTTTTGATGAGTTATAGGGTTTAATTTCATCATTTTAAAGCATTCATTTTTACGGATTTCATGATCGGTTCACTTGTACACATGAATAAAAGTTTGTGTAATATGAATATCAATATACAAAATTGATATTATATGTTATTTATGATACTAAAAAAATTACAGTTTTATTAAAAGTTGTTTTGTTATATTTTATGATGATGAATCACTAGATACAAGTTAATGGTGACCGTTTTAGAATAAATTTGGCGGGTTTTTGATCACAATGAAATTGTTTTGTTTTATCATGTAGTATTATGTGTATAAGTTTGTTAGATAAGATAAATATGGTTTAAAAATAAAATTTATAATATATTCAACAAATATAATGGTTTTATTAACAGTCTTGAAGGCCTAAATGTAAAATGAATGTGCATCAAGCATGATGTCGGTAAATCAACACATCACAGGTGAAAATTTAAACTTTAGAATAAAAGATAAAGCGAGATGAGATTAATGATGAATAATACATTAACCTGATATAATTACATTAAATGTACTGTATTGGAATTATAATTACATTTGGATGAAGGGTGGTTTGGATAGAATATGAAATGAAATGAAAATGAATTGAAATTAAAAGAAAAAGATAGAGGATTTACCTCTTGTATTATCCTCTGGAGATATTCCTTGAGGCACATGGAGTTGGTCTTTTGAATAGAAAAAAATATCATAGATGTGGGGGAGGGAATTGGGAATAATTATGGTTAGAATTTCGGAAATGATAAAATCTTGAGAGGTGTGAAGAGAAGAGCACATGAGGGGTGGTATTTATAGTGGATGAGAGGGGTGTTTTCTCAATATTGTATTAATTAATTTATAATTATGGCTCAATAATATGAATATATTGAGGGTTATCAAAAAATATATTATTATAGTTAATGATAATTTGATATTCTAGGAAAACAACAACCTTACATCAATTATGACTCCATAGATCATGTATATAGCAGTTATTAAAAATTATCCAATTTTAATATCTGTAAAAATTTAATGAATTTTAGAAAAAAACCAAAAAATCACACTAATTATTTTTAAATCTGTTGATTTCAAAAATGAACTCAATTTTATAAAAATAATACAATATTTGAGTTATTTATTTTTTAAATTTAAATTATCATTTACTTTTAAAATAAAAATTTTAAACTTATAACTGATCTTATAAAACATTGAAAAATTACTTAAGGTCACATTAAATTATCTTAAAGTCATAGGACCAAAAAATATTAATTAATGGATACATTTATTTAAATTATATTTTATTTTAAATTATTAAATTAAAATTTAATATTCTATTTAAATATTCATGACTTACAAAATTTCCAAAACTTAATTATCAAATTTTAAATCATTTATTTAATTAATAAATCATATAATTATACCATGATTTCATTTATAATATTATTAAATTTTATTTATTCTATAATGGTTGTGGTTATAATTCATTTGTCCAGTTTACAATTCATAAGTTTCATATAACTATTCCTAAGGTCAAGTTACCATTTAATTGATATAGGTTATTTAACATTAAAAAATAATTAATTTTTCATTAAATCTTCATTTATAATGTTTTTCATCTCTATGATATTTTATGAGATTTGAACTATATGAAATTACTATAAGGAGGTGAGAAATTCCATTGATAAAAGTTTCGGTCATTACATTCATCCCCCCTTTTGAAATTTCTTCCTTGAAATTTCATTTTAGATAAACATGGGAGGGTATTTCTCTTTTATCACCTCCTCCATTTCCCAAGTTACTTCTTCATACAAATGGTTAATCCACAACACTTTTTCAAGGTTGTTCATCCGATTGTGTAACCTTATCTCTATGGTCCATAATAATTACTTGCAGATCTTCAAAAGAGAAATCATTTTGTAGCTATACCACCTCAATGATCAGAACATGTTAGTGGTCTCTTATATATTTCCTCAAGAGAGATACATGGGACATGCCATGATAAAGTTCCATATTCTGTGTATGTTCATGTCGATAGCATACATATCTTATGCGATTAATGAGCTAAAAGTGTCAATTGCACCTTTTTGTTAGCTTCCCGTTCATTCAAAACTGCATGAATCTCTTCCGTAGTGATATTAGAAGGAATAATTTATCTCTAATATTGTACTCAAAATCCCATAGATGGTTTTTATTATAAAACCATTTATGACATTGAATATCTTTCATATTTTTACGGATGGATTAAACTTTCTCTGTCATCTCATTCACAAGATAATGTCCAAGTAACATCCTTTCACTAGCTTCATCCATAAACTGTTGAGTTTTACATCACTTTCAATATAGAGATTCATATGGAGCCCTATGAATACTTGATTAAAAGTTATTATTGTATGATAACTCCTAAAATAGTATATGTTGATCCCTTACACCTTCGAACCCTAATCATCATGCTATTAGAGTATCATCGAGTGTATGAATAGTTATTTTAGATTGGCTATCAATTTGGGGGAGATTGGTCGTGTTGAAATTTAATTTATTACACAAAGCATGTTTTAGAATCTTCTAGAATTTGGATGTGAATCTAGGATCATGACTACATTAAATTCATATTGGAAATACATTAAGTCTCACCACATTAGTCACATATATCATAGCATGTCTTTCATGAAAAATATCTTCCCAAATAGAGATAAAGTGGCATGTATTGGTTAGTCGGTCCCCCAAACCCCATATCTCATTATTTTTTTTGGATGGTTTAGAGAGACTCTTGATAAAGTCCATAGGTACATTCTACCATTTCCAAATGTGTATAGGCTGTGGTTACATCCTCAAATTTGACTTTTGTTGTTCTAAATTAACTTTCTGAAATATCAAACACTTTGAGATATATTCTTATACATACACCTTCATGTTATCAAACCAGAAGGATTCTCAAAGATCTCAGTAAATCTTGGTTCTACCAAGATGGATAGAGATTGTTGAGTGATGTGAATTGTCAAATTACTCTTTATTTATCCCAGGTCACGAAGGCACAAAAAGACTCATTCCAAACTGAATCACACTATCATCATTGATATGAATCTCTTGTAGCTTCCCTTACATTCCATCATTCACCTTATTTTGTAACTTGGGATCAACCCATTCCCCCCACCCCATAATCATATCTTTGTTAGATGGTTGGTAAATCATTTGGTTATGGTAGGATGTATTCCATACCAATATGATTTCCAGATCAATCCTTTCTGTATCCATGATGATAGGGTCTTTCTCAATCCACAGTATGGATAGAGTAGTTGTTCTTTTCTACTAAGAGCATTAGCTACCTTGTTCGCCATACTAAGATGATAGTGAATATAGAACCCATTGACATTGATTAGCTCTAACCACATCCTTTTATTAATTTTGATCTCCTTTTCTGTGAATACTTACATTAGGATCTTGGGATTGGTATATATGTCACACTTATCACTATAAAGGTAGTGCCTCTATATTTTCAAGGAAAAAATCATAGTTTCTAACTCCAAATCATGTTTCATATATTTCTAATATGGATATTGAAAAAAAATTAATTGTAGGCTGTCACATTATCATTTATCATGATTATACAAACCAATTATATATTTAAAGAATCTCTTTATATCCCAAAACATTATCCACTTTTTTGTTATGTGATTATAGGTTCAGTGATAAAGCTTCGTGATTGCTCCTTGATTCTCGCCTCACATTCTTCTTTCCAGACACACATTTCCCCTTTCCTTAATAAGTTATTTATAGGGATATAAAATATTGATATACTTCCAAAAAAACATTGATAGCAGCCAGTTAGTCCAAGAAAACATTGTATTTATGTGACAATAGAGCATCTGGTCCATTCCACAATCGTAGTTGTTTTTTATTTGTATATAGAAATTCACAAACCTATGATCACATGTCCCAAGAATGTGAT
This sequence comes from Viscum album, assembly GCA_963277665.1. Classification (NCBI taxonomy): domain Eukaryota; kingdom Viridiplantae; phylum Streptophyta; class Magnoliopsida; order Santalales; family Viscaceae; genus Viscum; species Viscum album. Next base: position 2,097,070,513 of record OY728152.1, read on the forward strand.
TTACTATATACAAAATCGAACTTTGCTAAAATTGGCATACAACTTATCCTTCCATGATGTTTCCAACACAATACTTAGATACTACTCATCTTCGTCTTTCTCATGGATTAGAAGTTAATATCTACAATAAACACTACAAAAATTAATCGAGGTAATGCACAAATAATATATTCATAAAATTATGATGTTTTAAGGGAAACTAGTAAGTCCCAAGAGCATCAACAGAAACTCATAGTTACCATAACTTGTTTGGAAGGTATTATAATGAATACTTACCTTTTTCACACTTATCTGGTGATATCCATAATAAAGACCCACCTTTGAAATGTATTGATCTCCACGTAGCAGATCAAACAATGAATCAATCATTTGAAGGTGGCCCATTTTCTTTATTGTGATATTATTGAGTTTTTGATAATCAATACATAGCCACATTGATTTATCCTTCTTCTTGAAAAATAATCCGAGTGCACCCCAATGTGAATCACTTGGAAATATGAACACATTCTCCCAATTATCTTCTAACTAATTATATTACTTCTCTACCTCTATAGGTGTCATCTTATAGGGACACATTGAGAAAGGAGTAGAACTAGGTATGAGTTCTATTTATAGCTCTACCTCATGATCTAGGAGTATTTTGGGTAACTATTCAGGAAATACGTCACTATATTCCCTCACTATGGGAATTTCACCTAGTTCGATAACATAATTTAACTCAACAATTTGATAGAGGTATGATTATTTACAAGGAATCATCACCAACACTATTGAATGATTTTCCAAATGAGATTCGGCATCTTCCTTGCATTTTTATAGGAGCATGGGATGGTCTAGTATATGAAAAGATATATCATTTTCTCAACCGTTGATATGTTCTCTATATAAAAAGAGAAAATCAAACCCTTGTATAGTGTCGATTTAAACCAAAGATGTATTATGAGATGCGCTGGAAAAATCTTCTTACATATGTGAATAGAAGAAGATTTTGACAATTGGGTTGCAATGATTGTGCCACTCTGTTTTTTACAGATATATCTAATTAAAGGTTTTTAGGATTAGATAAAATTATTATAGGAAAAATGAACGATATAAATAAATTCAACAAACTATAATCAAATAAGACTTTTACATTATTGATTTAAAAGAAAGTATACCTTTCACAACATTATTTTATTTCACCACATAAGTTGTGGTGATGGCATAATCCTTTTCCATGATCAGTTGGATTTTTTGGATCCAAATGCTAGTTACCCTCGAGGAATCAAGGTTTAGTGCACTGACTTTGATCATTACCCTGATCCTTACATCTGTAGCATTATACCATGGGTGGTTCTCTTATTTCCTCCACGATATTTTCTTTTTTCCTCATGACTTTTCAGGATTCCTCAGCTTGGTTTAATTCTCTCTTACAAATGAATCATTTCACCACACCTTTGAGGCAATTCCCAATATTTCCCTTCCAAAATTTTTTATATGTGGGTATTTGAGTTTTCATTACAAATTTCTCATTATATACACTATGTTGAAACACTATATTTCATTTCATATCCCCATATCCAGAAGACCATTCTCCAAACTCTATCTCTACATTGAGATAATATCGAACAAATTCTTCATAACTCCCAAACTCTGGAATTAAATGGGCCTTTAGAAGGTGTGGTTTTAGACTACTAAGGAATCTATTAATTTGGATATCATTTTTCATAATAAAACCTGAAGAATAACTTAAAAGTGATGTGAAATTTTCAGCATCGGATATGACATATTCTCTATCCTTTTATATCATATCAATGAATTCTCACTCCATTTTTCTAAAAAGAGTTCAAGGGAAATAATTATTGAGAAATAGTATCTCAAAGTCTTCCCACTCAATATTTTCATTTTAATCTTTCATCATGGTGTTATTAATTAAATACAACCATTAATCATCCTCTCCATCAAAATGATAAACAGAGGGATTCAACTTCTCCATCCATGAATGGTGGAGAACAAAAAAGGACTTCTCTATTGAGTTTACCAACTATTCTATTACTATATTATCAAAATATACAATAATTATTTGTGTTCAATACCATAGAAAACACTCAGTAACATGTTTTTCCCTATTATGTGAAGGATGTCATATGACATTATCCAGTTTCTTTTTTGTAACATGAGGTTGCTGGGTAAGAATATCCACTAAATTTTTAACTATACCTCCCAATGCAATAAATATTCCATTTTGGAAATTTCTGTATTTCCCTCAACATGGTTTATTTTCTTGGTTTCTATGGTATCCCACCATATTCTACAATAAAAATTGTTAGAAACAAATATCAGGAAGTCATCAAAAATTTACTACTTAGTTAAATTAACTCAAATGAATTATTTTATGGGATCCCTATTTTTTTTAATTTTTGAAAACAATGATTATTGGGTTCTTACTTATAATTATTTTGATAATAAGGGTTTTAAATAAGGTTTTATAATCCTAATTCCCAAATTAACCAAACCATTCTCTCATACCAACTATAGAGATCCTTCTTTTTATTATATTACAAATAATAAATTATAACGGTAAACAACTGAAAAGAATTAAATTACAAGGGTAAAATGATTTTATACCATAGAAAAATATGACTATAATTTAATTTTTCAAAATAAAACATAAATTTTTTTTAGTTTCTTCTTCTATAGATTCTTATTGGCCCTCAAATACTCTTTAGTACAAGTAATTGTTTTATAATGTATATAAAAATTGTTTGATATAAAAGCCTTTTAAGATGATATATAAGAATATTAAAGAAAATAACATGGGGTGGGAATACTAATTATCATCATAACATAGAAATATTATCATAATCATGAGATAAATCATAATGAAAATGAATGGTGTGTGGAAATCCATAAAAAGGAAACATCATGTCTTAGTGACCAACTTCCACAAGTAGTTCTTCAAAAAGACTGCATCATGTTCATCCATATTTCCCCTTATCTCATGAGGTTATTAAATTTTCACAATTCAATATAGTGATATATAATTTGGAGTGCACTCATCACATAATTACATTAACATTGTGGTATATAATTCTAGGCCCACCCGTCATATCATAACATTTACAAAATCATGAATGCCAAAAAAAATTATGAATCTTGAACATATAATAAACCATGGAAAGTAATTATTTTCATTAATTTACTTACCCATGCATGAAATTCGTGTTACCAAATGAAATAGGTAATAGCATACTTGATATTGGAGTCATCAACCTTGAGTAAAGAAGAAACAATCTCAAGAAGTAAAATGAATGTTTTTTATGGACAATTATTTGGGAAAACATTGTGTTTCTCATAAACAATAGTATAAAATATTTATATCCATGAAAAGATAAGATAATGGTGAATAAATTATTTTTATGTAATATCCATAAAAAATATGGGATGAAAGTGGGAAAACCAAATGAAATAGAGGTGGGTTCTAGATTTCCCATTACATTGAGTCTGGAAGATTCCTTCACGTTAATATCTTATATAATCACATAAGATTCATTAATTAAAAATATTAAAACTTTAATAAATTTATTTTATTCATAATAATATTATTATATTAATTAATTAGCTCTTTTATGAGTTATTGTGGTCAATTTCATTGTTCTAAAGCATTCATTCTCATGGTTTTCATAATCGGTTAACCTTTATAAATGAATCGAAGTTCATGTTAAAAGTGAATAAATAACCAGAATTGTTATTATATGTAATTAATGATATACCATATGTTTTAATGATCTTATATTGAATTTTGTTATATATAATGGGGATGAATAATTAGATACAAGTATATGAAGATCGTTTTAGTTTAATTTTGGAGGTTTTTCAACACAATGAATATGTTTTCTATATTCATTTTTTATTATTTGTATAAGTTAGTTCTAGAAAATAAAGAGGGTTGTAACTTAAAATTTATAATATGTTTCAACTATTAAAATAGTTCTATTAACATCCATTATGGTATACATGGAAAATTAAAGTGCACGACCAAGATATTAGTTAATTTGTCCATCATAGGAGACAATACCATTTTATAATAAAAGAGGTAGAATGAGGATTTTAATGATAGATGTTATATTTTCATCATATAATTCCAATATATTAATGTTATTGTACTTATCATTAAATTTTTATTAATGTTTGTGAGGATAGAATAAGATAACAAATTAAATTGATAGGAAATTAAAAGAAAAAGGGAGAGGATTTACCTCTTGATTTCTCCTCTTGAGACCCTCCATAAAGAACCCATGCTTAGTCTTTTGATGTGAAAATTATCTCTTGGAAATAGAGGAGGGGCTAAGGAGGAGTGTTGGTTAAAATTAGTAAAGGATCAAATCCTGAGAGGTTTGAGGAGAAAAGGATGTGAGGGGTTGTATTATTAGTGGAGGACAGATGTGTTTGCTCAATATTATATTAATTAATTTATTATTTTGGATCAAGACTATGAATAGTTTGATATTTATTATTAAATATAAAAAATAATGAATTATGGTTCATGATTTTGGGCTTACATCAGCCTTAAATCATCTATGTCTCAATAATTCATGTACTTGGGATTTATCAAAAAGTATCATATTTTACTATTCATAAGAAATCTTGTATTTCAATAAAAATCCAAAAAAACACCATAACAATTTTTTGATGTAAAGAATTCAAAAATGAACTCCATTTTATAAAAATAATTTTTAAAATACTAGTAATTTAATTTTTATTTGAAATATTTATTTACATGGAAAATACAAATTTTGAAATTTTAACTTATTTTATAACGCATTGAAGAACCAATTAAGGTCCCATTAAATTATCGTAAAATCACAATACATAAAAATATTATTATATGGATAAATGTTTTGAAAATAAATTTTTTGATACATTATTAAATAAATTATAATATTTTAATAAAAATTTATGACTTACAAAAATTCCAACACATAACTTGTAATTATTAAAACATTTAATTATGTAGACTATGATATAAATATACTATAATTTAATTTATAATATTCATAAATTTTATTTATACTTTCATGGAGGTGTTAATATTCATTTGGCCAGTTTACTATTCATAAGGGTTATATTATTAATCATAAGGTCATGTTACTATTTCATCTATATAGTATCATTAACTTCCTAAAATACTTCTTATTTCATTAAATTTTCCTTTATAATGTTCTTTTGGTATTTAAGTGATTTTATGAGATTTATAATATATGAAATTACTATTAGAAGTGAGGAATTTCATTAATAAATGTTTGGGTTGTTACAGCAGCTCTGCTCTCAAAGGACAATAAGGATCCACCAGGGACTTGGATTAATAAATCATTTCCTCCACAAATATAACCCTGGAGATATCAAGATAATTTAGTGAAATAATGTTCATCAATTAGACAAATAATTTATAGAAATTAGTTAGATAAAATATAATTACAAGGTACTTATAATGGTTATACCTTCTTCAAATGGCAATTTTCAGAATGTCAGACTCTTTTATTCTCAACTGGTGTTAACGAGATTAAATATCAATAATTTAGAATAACTTAACCATTTTTAATTGGATAAATATATCATCAGTCCATGGAAAAATATACTTTTTTCTTACCACAACTAAATTTAGTTTTCTGTAATCAACAAAAATGAAATGTGACCCATTAGCTTTCACAGAAAATATAATAGGTGCTGCCCACGGAGTAACACATAGACATATAAATCCATTCATTAAAAGATAATCCAACTAATTATTCTACTCTTCTATAATATCTAGTTACATCTGGTAAGAATGAATCGATACTGGTGAAGTACATAATGGTAAAGGGATAAAAACTCTACATGCCTTTGAGGTGTAAATTATAGAAGTGTGAAAGAAAAAATGGAAAAGTATGACAAAAAACATTGGTATATCATCCCTCAAATATTTGTTCTCTGGTTAAAAAGAAGATACTGATATTACTCTCCCAAAATATGGATAATATGGTTTGGTTCTACTCATCATCAGGTCCCATTACCCTTAAAAAATATGGTACACCCCATTAGGCCCAATATTGGAGACTCGTCGAAATTAGAAATAAATTAAATATTTATTTCAAATTATCCAATCCATTCTAAAAAATTCCAAGATGAATCTTTTTAAAAACTATTAAATACTATGAATGCATGATATTAGGTAGAGAGAAAACACAATCAGGCCGAGAGAGAACCTTCTCTCTCTTCTTTCGAATTGCAGTAGTAATATACATCACATAAGATAAAATTAAAATAGAATTCTTTAGCATGTTTAAAATAAATGTCGATATAAATGAAATAAATTCACTAGTATCAAATAAAGTTGTCAAAAGAGACGAATCTATAGTGATGGTATGTCTCATAGTTGTTAGACTCATATCTGCTTCCTATGGACACTTCTAGTTCTTGAATAATCATTATTATGGACTCATGTGGTAGGAAACCCTTAATTAATGATTCATTTTATTTCTCCAATGTAATTTGAGGTGTTAATGATATTTTTCAACTATGTGGAGTAGAATAAACATGTTTGACTCAATGAGAGTGACATGATATTCTGTAGGAAAAACATAATTTGGATACGTGAGTGAAAACCTTTTTCAAGTGCCCATGATTTCCACACTAGTAGAAAATAGAAGGGCATCTACCTAGAAATGTGGGAGGTATAGAAGATTTCTGAAAACAGTAACATCCCTTAGAATCATCATGATTACTCTTTTCATTAATGGAACTCAAAAAACTACCCCTTGGAAAAATATTCCAATCAACTCTAACATATTAGTCAGTTCAAGCTCGCCAATCAATGTTTTTTCAAGAACATTAATGAAATAATAAATAATTACCATGAAAACTAGAGAAAAAATTTCAATTAAAAGTTCCATCTCAAACCATTACTTTTTTATCTTCTCATGCGATAAAATCTCAAATAATATTTATATATGCTTATCAAAGCATTTTTCATAAATAATCACTGTCTTTCATCCTACTCGAGTTTGAAAAACAATATTGTCTTAGCTAGTACTATATAAACTAAGAAGAATTGGTCGAGGGAAATAAATATATTTTCTTTCTACTATAATACCTCATTCTTCTTCTCTATCACAATAATGTCCCACTAACATTTGGATGCTCCTTCCATCTTTAAGGTGGAACATTTCACCTTGATTTCATCAACATTCTCCAAGAATACAAAAAAATAACGATTCTCCTAAATAAATCCTCAGCCTCTTGAGGATCACTTAATCCATGGAACACTAGATGCTTCAAGAAGAAGAAATCCTGAGATTTTTTTTGTAAAAAATACCACTGAGGTTCCATAACTGAATCATGAATGGGAATATGCGAAAGTTCATTTCTAAGAGCATGGAAAACGCGTACAATCAACTCAACCAAATTACAGTCGATGGAAGGATTTACTCAATGTGGTTCATTAGTATCTTCATCTTAGATCATATTCATATGTCTCTATAGAGGCATGATTCTATGAAACATTATCATACAACATTTAAGACATCATAATGTTACCCCCCAAAACACTCCAAATAAAGAAAATATTAGAATTGATCATATTAGATAGATAAATAAGATTTTTTTTTATTTCAACCAATCCAAATAAAAAACATAGACACGAATATAAGTAATCTTGAAGATGTATTTTCCAAACCACTAATGGAGGATTAATGCTCATCACTATGATATTTGGGTAGTCAGTCGCTCAAAAGTACCTCCTAAGTCCTGAAAGGATTACATAAATACATTCTGATATCAAGTGAAGATGAAAAACCTACACCTCTGATACAACATTTTCCCAAACCAACCCATATTATCTAATACCCAAATAACCAAGAAAATATTAACATAGCCCTATTTTCATCTCCAATCCCCATAGGTTTGAAACTTTTACCTAATATTATACAAGATAAAAAAGGGAATGACTTTCCCACAAAAACAATGGAAGAAATATAAACAAGTCAGTATGTTCAAAGAAGTCACCCAAAGTAGACTATTCCAAAATTAAAACTAGCATATCAAAGCACAATATGTACATCAAAAAAGTACTATAAGAATAGAAAAACAGCCCATATCCCAATATACATAGAAATAAAATCCCAAATATCAACAGAAACCCCCACCTTGGAGTGGTGATTTTCACATGCTCGAACCTGGAAGGAGTAAATCATTGAATAATCAAAGGAAAAGGTAGGGTCTAATATAAAATCCTAGTAGGACCTCATAAATTATTACATAATAAGTTGATATAAAAAATAGTTAAATCAAGATTTCAATTTCTTATAAAACAGACATAGATGTAGAATTGCGTATTCGAAACAAAACATTCATTCAATTCAACATGATGAAAAAAATTTAAGAAATATATTAATATATATTTTATATTAAAAAGTTTTTATAATTCTATAGGAATGAGTAAAGAAATTTCAAAAATATAGGAATATATATCAAAATAATTAAAAAAAACATGGTTATCTAGAAAGTGGTATGATCATTACATGTTATAGCACACTCAAACACTAATATCAGCGATCAAATAAATATTTCTACACATGTCCCAGTGATAATAGACAAATAGGACTCAAACTTCCCACAGGGGATAAGATCATCAAAATTACTGGTTTGTTAGAGTCATAATATTTAAATCTATTGTTGGGGAATTATCAACCTAGCATGTTCTCTTCGAGAAAACATTCTAACTACCAAGGCTCGCTTGTTCTCAAACAGACAGTAATGGGAAATTTATTTCCAAATAGTTTAAAATACCAAGAAACCATTTCCCATTTCAATATGAACATTTCCATTTATAAATGAAAACATATTTTTTAAAATTAATTTACACATTTTATTTAAAATAAATCCAATCCATGATTCTTATCAAAACAATATAATCCATTTTTCTTAAATTAATTTCACAAATAAATTTCAAATATTCAATAAATCTCCAAATAACACCCAAAAATTTTATGTAATGGAATTTGATTGATTTCCAAAACATTATTTAAAATCTAATTTATATCTCAATTCACACTAAATGGGTTTTTATTTGTAAATTGAAATAATTTCAATTTTAATAAAAATAAATAAATGTTTTATAAAATGGAAAATCTAAACTAATTCACCTAATTGTTTTTTGAAAATCACAAAACACCAAAACTATAGATGGGTTTTACAATAAATAATTATATAAATGGATATTGAATAATCAATCTTAGATTTCAGATCTAGGGAAAAGAAGTCTAGATCCATCTGCAACAAGATGATCCAAAAAAACCTAACGTATTAAAGTTATAGAGATTGAGATAAAAAGAACAAGAAAATATATCTCTGTACAAAAGAATTAAATGATTTTATATAATATTTTATCTACTTCATAAGAATATTAGAGGAACCAAAATAATCTCCAGGGAGCATCCAATGAACAATAAAAATTGACATGGAATGTTTTGTTCGATTGGAGGTTATACAGGGGTTTTAGAATTATTAAACTTATTTTAGGTGTAATTTTATTAATAGTTAGTTGATGATGGTCACATGGTTTTTCAAAGCATGAACCCTAACCAATAATACACTCTAAGGGGGTGCACAGTTTCGACTAGACCGGTGCATAATTTGTAAAATTGTTTGCCAACCATGAAAACCCTCACTATTAGTTTTTTCAAGAGTTTAACTATGTGGGTGCATGGTTTGGATAAACTATGCACAAGCAATATAAAGAACCAAAATTTAAAAAATTCCCATGTTTCAATAGAAAACACCACAAAACGAGACCCAACTAAAGTATTATAGAAAATAAGGGTTAAGAATTACTATAAATTAGTAACATGTTATTACATTAAAAATAATAACAATGTTTTTAAATATATTAATAACATTTTTTAAACCACTATACATTAGATTAATTCACTTTAATCCAAAATTAAGCATGAGGTAATGTTTTCTCTTATATCACTATTATTTATATGAGATATATGTCATATTCACCAATTATTATTATTTTGTGGTGTATATAATTATCTGAAATTTATTTTAATATTATTATATATAAATTATTGGGGTTTTACATATACACTTGTAGATCCCTATTTCATAGGGTCTATGTTTTCAATGATTCCAATGCGGTAATGGAGTTTTGTCAAAATTTTCATTCTTTGAGACATATTTCACATTATTTACTTATCTTGTTTAATGAGGTGTATAAAATTCCCATTTGACATGTTATATCATAGATATATTTAATTGAATTATATTATGAGTTTCACTTAATTTTATTCATTCATGGTGATTGTGATTCATATTTTCCAAAATGTTTAGAGTCTTTTGTTTAAATATCATTATTTATCTGGATTCTGTATAATTAAGTCTCTAATGATGAAATATTATATTTTTCAAGAATTATGTTTTCCTCTATCTGTTTGTTATATTTTCATGTAATAGTACCAATTTCTATTATTTTATACTTAAATTAATTTTAATTGTTTAAGAATATCCAAATTTATGTCTCTCTTCGGTCAAAAAAAAGTTCATTCGAAACCATGTTATCTAAACAAATATAAAAAATTGAATTTTATTTAATCTTATTTTCAATTAAAAGGATTCATAAATTTTTTTTTTAAAAAAAATATTACAAAAATATTTTAAATGATTCATTTATAATATTTCAAGCTTATTTTCCAAGAAAACTATTTTCAAACTGTTTTATGATTTAAAATGATTTTTTTTAAAATATTGTTTTTCTAAATAATGCTTCTAGATAAACATTAATGGTACATCCATTCATCAAAATACATGTCATTTATTATTACATATCATCCAATGGGTAAATTTTATAATGGTTCCATCCTCATTATTTTCTAGATATATTATAATTTTTGGAAGAGACTATTAGATAACCAATTTATTTTACACGACTTAACCATGTTTCAAAATTATTATTATCAAAACCATTTATTTTCAATGAGTTATTCATGTTTTGAATATATTGACATCAAAACCATTTCTTTTCTATGGGTTTACCAAGTTATAAAATAATAATGACTGTTTCAATTAGTTATATGATAGATGATCTATGTAATTTATTATTATTTTGGTTCTTGGACATTATTAATTATACATGAGGAGGGCCATATAGCACCAGGAATGATCGTTACATCATAACATGGGATAGAATAAATAGTGTTGGGTAAGCCTGTTACAGATTATCATGGGGTGGCCCAGATAGATTCAAGTAATCCCATTACATTTTAAGCATGGTTTATGTCACAACCCACCTTCACCAAAAGGAGGGAAGGGTCAGTAGATTTCCAGGCCCTTCCTTCATTATGTTAAAGGAGAGATAATGACCCCTAAAACCCACCTTCAATAGGTCTCGGAGTGGGGACTAGCACCATGGGTATAAAAAATTCTCACAAATGGAAGGAATTACCCTTTTTATTTTATAAGATTGAGAGATAAGGAGAAGATAACCCAAAAACACCAAGGTAGAGAGAAAAGTAAAGCCAAAAGTAAACCATTACCACATGCATGTTTCAAAAGTAAAAGCCACAAGGTGTAAAAAGGTGACTACAAGGAAAGTACCAAAATGGAAAACAACAACAACAACTGCTCCAAAAGTCTGAGCTAGTAAGGTCCTACGTGATCCCCGAAGTCCTCCTGGAAACATGAAAGCAGTTTTTATATACGTAGGGTGAGCATACAAGTACACTCAGTAGGGAAAACCAAAGACTCTCGTGCACAAGTGGGGGAACGTACTAAAGTCCCGTGAGAAAAGAGTAAAATAAACACCCATCAAGGTATAATATCTACCCCAGGCCTCCCTAAGGCACACTCCCCAAAAAACGCAAGTCAAGTAATTTATATAATAAGAGAACATCGATGTTTGGGTACCCCGCACCACTTTTCCACTGGTTATTGAGACATCCTACGCATCAGACCAATCCTGCCATTCTCACTGCAGTCCCACTACCACACCCTCCCGCACACACCTGGGCCACAACCCCACGCAGTCCCACTGCCGAAATCCCGCCTGCACACACCTGGGCCTCAACCGTACGCAATCCCACTACTGAACCCTGCCCATACACACCTGGGCCACAACTGTCACACGTAACCTTGCCTGCAAACACCTAGGCCAGAACAACCACCCCCACGTCCGAAGACACCTGGGCCTCATCCCGAAGACACTAGGGAAACCTCCTGCCGCACACACCTGACCAACCACCCCACTACCCAGCCCGAAGGTTCTTGGGATAATAATGGACTTCAGGCCATCACAGCCTACCCGAAGATACTTCGGCTATCCGGGAAAAGGATCAGAAAAGGAGATAATAACCAGCCACTAAGAATAGTGTTGGGAAAAACACCCTCCCCCATTAAATGGGGGGTGTTCGGCACTAGGTGCTCAACTTGGGTGGGTCACGAATAAGAAACATAAAACTAAAAGTATATATATAGGAAATAAGCACTCACCCAAAGCTAGGATTTTCTTCATACAGCCTATAGATCACAACAACACTCAAGTCCGAGTCACGACTCACGCTAACAACCCATCATTCCATTATTGGTTCATGTTCAGTAACAATATTTGAGTTAAGCACTACTGGGCATCTAGTAGGCATAGGCATAAGTCCAGAAAAGTAAACAGTCAAACATCAACCAAAACGTCCACACCTGGTTCTCAACAACAGAGGATTCCACCCCAATTTGTGATATGAACAATAACCACCTGGATTTAAAACTCACAACCACCGAATCCACACCAACAAGAGATCCCATCCCCCAAAAAAGAAAAAAAATCACACGACCACCGAGAGTATAAATGAACAGGGGATCCCATCCCCTCCCACATCTCCAGCAATTGGCACGAAGGGAAAACAACCAACTACCACCACCAACACAAGCAGGGCCTTGCATTTATTTTCAGATTTAAACGACTTAACACACTCCATGATTCAAATTCCGTGTGTTTTAACCAGGGGTTATCACAAAAGGAACGATCCTGGTGCCTCAATTTATTTGGCCGGATATACGTGATTAACCAATTCACTTTTCACAGCAAGAGTTTACAACCACAACAAGCTATTTAAAACATTAGCAAGGGTTCATTAGTGCACAAACAATGACCACCAACGGCCGCGATTTTTAGGAGGCATAAGCCAGCACAACTGAACAAGATGGTCATAAGAGAAATATCATCAAAACATAAGACAACATCAACGATCACAACCCCCCCCCCTTCTTTCTTTATAGAAATCGTTCGTTATCTTTAATTAGGTCTGGTTTATCCAATTCTACAGAAACAAAAGCACGCCCATGTAACGCCCCGACCCCAGCTACCCAGAGTCGGTGCATTACTTCGTAACATTGGCATGATCACAAAAGATCAAGTCTCGAAAGACCGATTAGTTTAGTAGCCTTGGAAACACTAGATACATTTGTAAACGTTACATTACATCATAAAGTGAAAAACTACAATAACAAAGTCTCCATAGTCCACACTCATATCCTCTTCTAACTATCCCTGCAGGTCATTCATAAAATACTTCTTCACATCCTGGAAAATATTAAAACATTGAAAGGGGTGAGCTCAGATGCTCAGTAAGGATAACAATAATGCGGAAGCTTTCATAAATAATCATTAACAATTAAGGAAATGTATAAATAAAACAAAGCCTTTTAAACATGAACTTCAACATAATATGGCAAAAGTAAAATGAGATAATGCCATTCACTTATTCACATGGATATTCTACTGGTCGAATAATCACATGCAATAACAATAACCACTTTCATAATGAGGGAATGTATAATGCCAGACATTCTGAAACACTTTGTCAAGGCCTCGGCCAAGACATCTAAAATGATTAAGGCCTCGGCCAAAACCATAACTCAAAATGGGAAAGGGCCTCGGCCAATTCCACGTCTAGTTGTCTCATGAGACCTACCGATGCATCGAGGAGCTATAGCGGGCTCCACCCGTCACTTATTAAGTCCAATACATTCCTCATATGAATAGGTTTAAACATATCATAAACCATAACATAATCGTATCACATAAAACATGGATAAAGGAAACATAAAATTTACACATTTCAATCACAAGATATCAATACAACACATTGATATAATAAAAACGCTTTCAAAACCATTTTTAATACCAAAATAAAAGAAAAGTAAAACATGGTATTTATTTTTCTTTTAAAAAAAGGTATGGCTTGTAGAGGAAGCCGAAACTCAAATAATGGTCACGGTGGTGGAGAAATCGTTGTCGCCGCATAAGTACGGAAAGAAAAACATTCCCTTTTTTCATTTAGAAAAACGCTTCATATAAAAAGATTCCTTTTGAATAAATGTAAAAGTCAAAGGGGTTTATACACCGTATAAAAGAAATTTGTGTGTAAAACAAAATATGCCTCAATGAATGGAGATTGAGACGAAGTCCATTAAAAAGATAATTTTTAAATAAAATATATCTATTATTTGTACTCACTATATGTACACATAAAGAAAGTATAAATACAATATACGACATAATAATATCATGACATAATTTGAAAGTAGGAGATAACCCAAAGAATGGAAGTTGGGTTATGAAATTCCCTTACCTCGTGTCTGACTTGACTCAACCGTTCTTTAACCTCCTGAATAATAAACTAGAGTTAATATATACCTTATTAAGAACCATTTTCAATTTCATTATCCTTATTATATCACTTATTACAATGATATAAACATTATGTAATTATTTAAGTTAATAACGGTCGTTTTGTCGATCTTTGGTACTTGAGTCAACAATAAGCTTCTTATAATTACAAGTTGTTTATGTGGTGAAATATCCATTATATCCAGAATTATATTCATGATTTAGATGTCATATATATCTTATATATCCAGTATATACATTCATTTATAATATTACGTAACATTTAGAGGTAAGAAATAAAATGCACCGTTCATGGAGACGGTAAGCCGTACGTACGCATGAACGCTACTTTCATTTCAATTTCATATTTAATGGAACTAAATCATAATGATATAAATGTATAATATAATTCCAGTATAATATAGTGTATAATACCATTTAATCCATCCTTTATACATCACACATATGGCATTAACGATTCAAATCACTTTGAGGGGGCGGTAGTCCGCACTTCCTAAAATGAAGATATCGCGTATACCCATAATGGAAATCATAAAGTAAGCCATAAATGAGAAATAGAGAAGCATAAGTAAAACATAAACACATTATATATCATATATAAATATAGTGACATCTTAATGGCCACCTTTGAAGGTGTTATATGAGTGTTGAACAATCATCGTTTCGTGAGGCAGAAATTCGCCATCCACAGAAACCGTATGTTCTTTAACCATTAGATGTAGGTGTGTGTAAGTGTAGCTCGAATACTTCTTATAACAACATCCTAGTATATTGAGGATACTGGTGTTGTTACAAAATAAATGAATAAAAAGAGTTTAGGGGGTTGGAGAAGAAAAATAAAACAAAACAACATTAGAAAAGACATTACCTCAAAATCGGGTAACTCTTTTTGATTTGAGCCAAAGGCTTCCTTGGGAAGAGTTCTGCCCAACGTGAGGATTCTAGGAGTAAGAGGGGGAAGTTGGGAGAGTATTTGGGCAGAGTTTGGCCAATCAAAATGGCTTGAAAGTGTAAATGAGGTGGGAGTGGTTGGGGCCTTTTATAAGTGGAGAGGAGGGGCACTTTTGGAAAGATTGAAATGTTGCATTATTTCACAATGCTTTTCGGATTCTAAAGGTCCCACACTTATATAATTAGAGGCTAAGGTGATAAGGGTTCGAAATATCCTCATCCAATTGGCTTTGGACAAGTGTAAGCCTTGGATTTTGCATTATCTTCCCATTTTATTTAAATCGTTAAATAATGAGGTCATCGCTGCATCATCATGATGTCATATATAATTTAATTTATTTAATGTCTAAAAATTATAAAAAAAATACTATGATGTAGGAAATCTTTTTAGCTTTCTAATGAATATTTATAATCAAAATTTGGACTTGTTTAACCCCACTTAAAAACTGTTTTAGTAAAACAACTCAAGTTTGTGTCAATTTAATTTTAACATTAAATAAATATATATTAATGTCATTTTCCAACTAAAGTGACTCCATGGGGTCCCCAAGTTGACCCATGGGTTGTCTTGGTCGGCCATGACTCATCCAATAGGAGTAGGACAAGTGTCAAGCTCATATCATATTATTAAAACATTGTTTGTACCTTAAACTTCACTAATTACCTCTAATCGCGATTAAGAACTTAAAAGTTACTATTCACCAAAAAATTATTTTAATCTCATTGAACCACATTTTACTTCTTAATGACAACCATGTATGTCGGATTTTTGAAAATCAAATCACAGAAGTGGTAATATTTCATTTAAACGAAAAATCAGTTATTTAACTACCACTTAGTGGTTTCACTATTCATCAAAAATTGAAGTTTTTCAGAACAAAGCCAAAATTTCACCCTAAGCTATAATTGATATTCCGAATTCAAAAATGATGTCTATTTTACAAAATTCCAAACATATAAGTTGAATTAATTAATTTTATTATTAATTCCCGCTGTTACAACAAATAGCGTGTTTTTAAGAAACAATTTATATCAAAAGATTGGCAATTGTTTATGTCCAATTTCAATGTTAAATTAATTCTAATGACCAACATTGGATAAAATGGTAAAAATATATTCTAACTATACTTTAAAACCACTAAATTGTATAATTTATCACTATAAATTATTTTGATTAAAAAAGTTGTTTTTAAGTAATTTTCACTATTCATAAAAAATTAGAAGTTCTCAGAAAAATACCAAAAATTCAACATAGGCTAATTTCGATATTACGAATAAAAAAATGAAGTCCATTTTGAAATATAAGATTTATATAATTTTAAAAAGTGGTTATTACTATTCATAATGGCTACTTTGATTAGTCACGGTGTTTTAGAACTCGAACTTGCGTACAATGCAAGCTATTGCATTATTGAAAGAGAGGCGTATCATGGAAGCTCGGGGTGTTACATTCTCCCCTCCTTCAATAAATTGCGTCCTCGCAATTTGAAATTTTTCTTTGAAAATAAAAGGTTGAAAAGAGAAAATACCTTTGAGGAAAACCCACATCGGAAATAAGGTTAATAAATATATAACATTAAAAGAAAGCAAGATAAGTACAAAGGTCACCCGATATAGCCCATTCTAGGATTCTATGAAAATATGGATATGGAGGAGAAACAAACCATCAAGGTCTGATGGAGAGTTATAGAAAACAGGATTAGGAGAATGTTTAACTACAAGAAAATCACATACTTGTGATTGGTTAAACGGTCATTGAATCCCCAGTTGGAAAAGTTAACCGACAACATTTTTATTTTAAGTTACCTTTTATAATGTTGAGAAATTTATTTAGGAGATTTACTAAGAACATAAGGTAATATACATACTTGTTATGTATACTTTCATTCGTTAATAAATTTTTACCACAAACCCATCTTTTACTCCAAATGGTAACGGAACTCAAAAATATTCTTTTTATCCTAATTGTATAAGGTTCCAAATATTAACACATACCATTTAGATTAGTAAAACTATTTTGTAATAACCAGGGACTTCCTGTAGGCTAGTGGTAGGAAATAAAGGCCTGTCGCACTATGATTGTGGGTTCGATTCCTGCAGCTTTGTCCGACTCGACAGGTTATGCCCCACCCTGCAGGTTGTCCTTTTCATAAAACTATAGTATTCCAAGAATAATCTCCAGAAAATTTTTAACCTTGAATTTACTATCCAAGGTTCAACTTAATCCACTCCAACCTTTATAGTTATCCAAAATACCTCTATCCAGACTTTCTCTAAAAGGTCTCTTAATTCCAAAATCAATTTATCAGATTCCCCAAACAAATATTAGTTTCTCTTATTGTCACATACTAAAAATATGATTACCTTAATCATATTAAAACCTTACTGAAATCAAAAAGTACTGTAGTACAATCCATATATATATATTACATTATTCTTATAACCAGAATATAATCCTTGAGTCCAAAAGCACCAATACATTAGTTATTCTGCTTCAACTGTAGTAACAACATAAGATTGGCCTTGATCCCTTGGTCTTTTCTGAGGTAAGTTTCCCTGAGGCTTAGGGCATTCATTTGCATAATGACCCATTTCTCTACAATTGTAGCATTCAACTTTGACAGCCTCTTTCTTTCCCTTGCAATCACGAGCCTGGTGACCCTTGTCTCCACATTTATAACAAACTCCCATTCTTTTTAGGCAAGTACCAGGGTGATTCTTCCCACAATTATCACATAATAGAAAATCCTTCTTTCCCTTTTTCCCTTTATCTGTCTCTTGTTCCACCGTTCTCTTCTTCTCTTGCTTTACTTTGTTGTCATAAGACTTAGAGAATTCCTTTTCTGTCTTGATAGCACATGAGACAATATCTTCGTATGATGAGAAGGATTGTGATACTAAAGCTCGACGGAGAAATGGTTTTAACCCATCAAAGAAACGATCAATCTTACTCCTTGGGTTACGTATATAATCGGCAGCATGCCTCGCTAACCTTGTAAAGGTAGCCTCATACTTTGCGACATTCTCATCCTCCTTCTGCCTCAAACTCAGAAATTGACTTTCCATATCTGCTCGATGGTCACGAGGAAAGTATTTTTCTAAGAAAAGATCTTTGAACTCCCTCCATTCCATATTCGATACGTCATTATCTTCCTTTGTGTTTTGAATCAGCGACCACCACTGATCGGCATCTCCAGTGAGGCGGTAAACTGCCATGACAACCTTCTCCCTTTCACTACTCCCCAAGGCATGGAATATTTTCTCTAAGGAATTTATCCATTGCTCAGCTACTATAGGATTTGTACTCCCATTAAAGGTTGGTGGTTGTTGCCTCATGAAACGATCTATCATTGATCCTCCACGTTGCGGATCAGGGTGCTCCATACGAGTAAGGTTATTATTCATAACCTGAGTGAGTTGTCCCAGTATGGTAATAAGTTGATCAGCACCAGTTGTATCTCCAGATCCACAATAATTATCTTGATCAGGAGGGCAATCCCTACACGGAGTTCGTGCATTGATACGGTTTCCATTCCTTCCACTAGGCGCCATTTCTAAACAATGGCATAAACTAGATTAGTTTATGAATCAAAATACATAATTCCATACTTATAAAACACTTAACATAAATTGAACTATTTATGGATATAATCCATAATCATAAAAAGAAATGTTTTCTTTGAGAAAGTATATACTCATAACCCTTCATAGTGGTTTGTAAATAAAATGAGAATTATCCTAAGCATATCCCCCGGGAGTGTCGTAACCAAGAGTGCAGCAAGGCCCGTTGTCGTGCACCAGTTCCCGTTCGAGTCTAGCTCAAAGCGGTGTTTTCAGGTTTTACCCCTAGGTACATCTGTGCCAGAGTCGCCTCTACCTGCTCGTATCCAGACAGGGATGTATTGCTCGAAAAACTCATAACATCTCTATAATACAGAAATTCTAGGAAGTTCTTCTATACTAATCCTCAAAGTCTATCTTCGGGCTATGTGCTCTAATCAGAGTTTATCTAAATCTAGCTTCCAAGGTTAGTACTAAACTGCCTCTGATACCAACTGTAACGCCCCGACCCCAGCTACCCAGAGTCGGTGCATTACTTCGTAACATTGGCATGATCACAAAAGATCAAGTCTCGAAAGACCGATTAGTTTAGTAGCCTTGGAAACACTAGATACATTTGTAAACGTTACATTACATCATAAAGTGAAAAACTACAATAACAAAGTCTCCATAGTCCACACTCATATCCTCTTCTGACTATCCCTGCAGGTCATTCATAAAATACTTCTTCACATCCTGGAAAATATTAAAACATTGAAAGGGGTGAGCTCAGATGCTCAGTAAGGATAACAATAATGCGGAAGCTTTCATAAATAATCATTAACAATTAAGGCAATGTATAAATAAAACAAAGCCTTTTAAACATGAACTTCAACATAATATGGCAAAAGTAAAATGAGATAATGCCATTCACTTTTTCACATGGATATTCTACTGGTCGAATAATCACATGCAATAACAATAACCACTTTCATAATGAGGGAATGTATAATGCCAGACATTCTGAAACACTTTGTCAAGGCCTCGGCCAAGACATCTATAATGAATAAGGCCTCGGCCAAAACCATAACTCAAAATGGGAAAGGGCCTCGGCCAATTCCACGTCTAGTTGTCTCATGAGACCTACCGATGCATCGAGGAGCTATAGCGGGCTCCACCCGTCACTTATTAAGTCCAATACATTCCTCATATGAATAGGTTTAAACATATCATAAACCATAACATAATCGTATCACATAAAACATGGATAAAGGAAACATAACATTTACACATTTCAATCACAAGATATCAATACAACACATTGATATAATAAAAACGCTTTCAAAACCATTTTTAATACCAAAATAAAAGAAAATTAAAACATGGTATTTATTTTTCTTTTAAAAAAAGGTATGGCTTGTAGAGGAAGCCGAAACTCAAATAATGGTCACGGCGGTGGAGGAATCGTTGTCGCCGCATAAGTACGGAAAGAAAAACATTCCCTTTTGTCGTTTAGAAAAAAGCTTCATATAAAAATATTCCTTTTGAATAAATGTAAAAGTCAAAGGGGTTTATACACCGTATAAAAGAAATTTGTGTGTAAAACAAAATATGCCTCAATGAATGGAGATTGAGACGAAGTCCATTAAAAAGATCATTTTTAAATAAAATATATCTATTATTTTAACTCACTATATGTACACATAAAGAAAGTATAAATACAATATACGACATAATAATATCATGACATAATTTGAAAGTAGGAGATAACCCAAAGAATGGAAGTTGGGTTATGAAATTCCCTTACCTCGTGTCTGACTTGACTCAACCGTTCTTTAACCTCCTGAATAATAAACTAGAGTTAATATATACCTTATTAAGAACCATTTTCAATTTCATTATCCTTATTATATCACTTATTACAATGATATGAACATTATGTAATTATTTAAGTTAATAACGGTCGTTTTGTCGATCTTTGGTACTTGAGTCAACAATAAGCTTCTTATAATTACAAGTTGTTTATGTGGTGAAATATCCATTATATCCAGAATTATATTCATGATTTAGATGTCATATATATTTTATATATCCAGTATATTCATTCATTTATAATATTACGTAACATTTAGAGGTAAGAAATGAAATGCACGGTTCATGGAGACGGTAAGCCGTACGTACGCATGAACGCTACTTTCATTTCAATTTCATATTTAATGGAACTAAATCATAATGATATAAATGTATAATATAATTCCAGTATAATATAGTGTATAATACC
The DNA here is from genome assembly GCA_963277665.1 of Viscum album. Lineage (NCBI taxonomy): Eukaryota > Viridiplantae > Streptophyta > Magnoliopsida > Santalales > Viscaceae > Viscum > Viscum album. Next base: position 2,097,091,986 of record OY728152.1, read on the forward strand.
ATTTAATCCATCCTTTATACATCACACATATGGCATTAACGATTCAAATCACTTTGAGGGGGCGGTAGTCCGCACTTCCTAAAATGAAGATATCGCGTATACCCATAATGGAAATCATAAAGTAAGCCATAAATGAGAAATAGAGAAGCATAAGTAAAACATAAACACATTATATATCATATATAAATATAGTGACATCTTAATGGCCACCTTTGAAGGAGTTATATGAGTGTTGAACAATCATCGTTTCGTGAGGCAGAAATTCGCCATCCACAGAAACCGTATGTTCTTTAACCATTAGATGTAGGTGTGTGTAAGTGTAGCTCGAATAATTCTTATAACAACATCCTAGTATATTGAGGATACTGGTGTTGTTACAAAATAAATGAATAAAAAGAGTTTAGGGGGTTGGAGAAGAAGAATAAAACAAAACAACATTAGAAAAGACATTACCTCAAAATCGGGTAACTCTTTTTGATTTGAGCCAAAGGCTTCCTTGGGAAGAGTTCTGCCCAAAGTGAGGATTCTAGGAGTAAGAGGGGTAAGTTGGGAGAGTATTTGGGCAGAGGTTGGCCGAGCCAAATGGCTTGAAAGTGTAAATGAGGTGGGAGAGGTGGGGGCCTTTTATAAGTGGAGAGGAGGGGCACTTTTGGAAAGATTGAAATGTTACATTATTTCACAATGCTTTTCGGATTCTAAAGGTCCCACACTTATATAATTCTAGGATAAGGTGATAAGGGTTCGAAATATCCTCATCCAATTGGCTTTGGACAAGTGTAAGCCTTGGATTTTTCATTATCTTCCCATTTTATTTAAATCGTTAAATAATGAGGTCATCGCTGCATCATCATGATGTCATATATAATTTAATTTATTTAATGTCTAAAAATTATAAACAAACTACTATGATGTAGGAAATCTTTTTAGCTTTCTAATTAATATTTATAATCAAAATTTGGACTTGTGTAACCCCACTTAAAAACTGTTTTAGTAAAACAACTCATGTTTGTGTCAATTTAATTTTAACATTAAATAAATATATATTAATGTCATTTTCCAACTAAAGTGACTCCATGGGGTCCCCAAGTTGACCCATGGGTTGTCTTGGTCGGCCATGACTCATCCAATAGGAGTAGGACAAGTGTCAAGCTCATATCATATTATTAAAACATTGTTTGTACCTTAAACTTCACTAATTACCTCTAATCGCGATTAAGAACTTAAAAGTTACTATTCACCAAAAAATTATTTTAATCTCATTGAACCACATTTTACTTCTTAATGACAACCATGTATGTCGGATTTTTTAAAATCAAATCACAGAAGTGGTAATATTTCATTTAAACGAAAAATCAGTTATTTAACTACCACTTAGTGGTTTCACTATTCATCAAAAATTGAAGTTTTTCAGAACAAAGCCAAAATTTCACCCTAAGCTATAATTGATATTCCAAATTCAAAAATGATGTCTATTTTACAAAATTCCAAACATATAAGTTGAATTAATTAATTTTATTATTAATTCCCGCTGTTACAACAAATAGCGTGTTTTTAAGAAACAATTTATATCAAAAGATTGGCAATTGTTTATGTCCAATTTCAATGTTAAATTAATTCTAATGACCAACATTGGATAAAATGGTAAAAATATATTCTAACTATACTTTAAAACCACTAAATAGTATAATTTATCACTATAAATTATTTTGATTAAAAAAGTTGTTTTTAAGTAATTTTCACTATTCATAAAAAATTAGAAGTTCTCAGAAAAATACCAAAAATTCAACATAGGCTAATTTCGATATTACGAATACAAAAATGAAGTCCATTTTGAAATATAAGATTTATATAATTTTAAAAAGTGGTTATTACTATTCATAATGGCTACTTTGATTAGTCACGGTGTTTTAGAACTCGAACTTGCGTACAATGCAAGCTATTGCATTATTGAAAGAGAGGCGTATCATGGAAGCTCGGGGTGTTACACGCCCACCCCGCATGATACACAAAGAGAGAGGCAAATGATAAATTCCCTACTTGTTGATAGATGATCGACGTTTAGGCAGTGGGCGCGGAACTATACGGATAATGATGCTGCCGGTCTGATGCACCAGAAGCTGTTTGTGAAAGTCATGATAGAGGAAAGGAGAAACCACGAATATCCTTTAGTTTATAGGAGCCAGGAACGGTTGAGGTGAAAACGCGAAACCGCGCAAGGCGCGGGGGTCGTGGGTTGATCACGCGGCTCCACTCGTCACAAAAGGGGTCGGGTGGTTTAAGCTGACTCATGAATTGATGAAGCATTTAATTAAAACTCTTATGGGCGTTACGGGTATTAAAACATGGTTAAACGAGTCAGGATAGGGTTTAAAACACTATTTACGCAAAGGAGCGTTACTGGAAAAAACTTGACAAGGCCGGCTGACGCCGATCGGTATCACCGATCGGTCGCGTCTATCGGTCTCACCGATCGGTCGCGTCGATCCGTCTCACTGATCGGTCTCGCCGATCGGTCGCGCTGATCGGTCTCGCCGATCGGTCTCGCCGATCGGTCTCACCGAGACACCACTCCTTTAGAACCTGGATTTTGGAAAAGGGAAGGACCAAGAGAGTATGGGTCATCACATCAGATACCTCTCAAACTATTCTCATCCATGAGAATTTAGACAACCGAGTAGGGAAGGGAGGGTCCGAACAACCACCCCAAAAGATACCTCTCAAGAGTGAATCTCATCACTAACGAAGAACATCTTCCTATCACAAACCAAGAAACATACCATGCCAAACTGCCCGGGTACGTGGGTTGGGGAGTCTCTTCCCCCATGTCAAGATATTATCCGCTTTGGGTGGCACTGACTCGCCCGCACAGGTTTAATCGCATCCATCTTAATGTGTATTGATTAGGGTTCGGGTCCTCTCCTTCCCGATAGCCGTGGGTTTTCACACACAAACAGAGGAAAAAAACCAGTACATTTCATAGCCAAAGGATAAAATGTTCTACCACAACAGGTACAACGAGGAACAAAACTCAAAACAACTATGGGTACTGGGTACTCATCTGTGCTTCCCTTTCCTACATACTCTCCTCTAGCCCACCATGTCTCCACAACACGCAAACCAAGGGAATGGTTCGCCCATGAAGCACCTTCTCCTTGCGATCCTCGATCATCACTGGTCTCTCCACAAAGGTCACGTCGTCCTCGATGTCCAGCTTGCCCCAATCAAGGACATCCAAATCGTCGTGCAGATACCGACGGAGCTGGGACACATGAAAGACATCATGTATCCTTAGTAGCGGCGGTGGCAGCGCTAGTTGTTAAGCCACTTCGCCGACCCGCCGAAACACTTGGAAGGGTCCGATGAACCTAGGGGAAATCTTACTCCCCTTGCCGAACCTCCGCTTCCCACACTGAGGGGAGACCTTCAAGAACACATTGTCCCCAACCTCAAACTCCAAGGGCCTCCTCCTGGTATCAGCATATGACTTCTGTCTGTCCTGGGATGCCTTCATCCTTTCCTATATGAGATGAACCTTCTCTGTTGTGTTCTGTACCACCTCTGGACCAAGGATGCCTGCCTCTCCTACTTCAGTCTGACACACAGGCGAACGGCATGGCCTCCCGTACAAAGCCACAAATGGGGCCATGCCGATGGTAGAGTGGTAGATATTATTGTTGGAAAAATCTACCAGAGGTAAGTATTGCACCCATGAACCTCCTGAGTCCAGAAAACATGCTCGCAGAATATCCTCCAAGGTCTGGATGGTGCGCTTTGTTTTCCAATCTGTCTGGGGATGGAAAGCAGTGCTAAGGCATAACTGGGTGCAAAACTCATGCTACAATCCTCTCCAGACCCGCGAGGAAAACCATGCATCCCTATCCGAGACTATAGACCTTGGAAATCCATGAAACCTCACTCCCTCATCCACTTACTTTCGTGCCAAATTATCCACAACACTTGACTCCCTGATCACCAGAAAGTGAGCCGATTTTATCAACCTGTCCACTACCACCCAGATGGCGTCGTACCCTCCTTGGGCCTTGGGTAGTCCCATGACGAAATCCATTGAGATTTCATCCCACTTCCACTCGGGGACACCTAGGGGCTGTAGTAGGCTGCCTGGAACTCGGTGTTCAGCCTTCACTTTCTGACACACTAGGAACATGGCCACAAACTCAGCCACTGCTTGCTTAACTCTGGGCCACCAAAACTACCTCCTCAAACATTGGTACATCTTGGAAACTCCAGGGTGTACCGCCAGGGGTGAGTTGTGTAACTCACTGAGAACCCTGCCGCGCATCGCCTCTGGGACAAACAACCTCCCCTGGAAAAGCATCCAGTTCTGACCATGCTCGGTCCATCCTTCCGGAGCATTGCCATGTTCAACTTGGTCACGCACCACATCGCACTCTAGGTCTCCCCACTTAGACTCTTCCACCTGCTGAAACAGGGATTACTGCACTGTCATCTGATATAGGCATCCTCTACCGCTATCCATCTTCGCATCCAGGTGTAAGGCATCCAACTCTTCCATTGCCTTCCAGGCATCCGCCGACTCTCGGACCGCATCCTTCTGTGTCCCCCTGCTCAAATCACCGGCCACCACATTTCCATTGCCCTCAGTATAAGAGATCTCGAAGTCGTAATCCTGGAGGAACTCCACCCATCTCCGCTGTCGCAAGTTTATGTCCCGCTGGGAGAAGATATACCTCAAGATTTTGTGATCTGTAAAGACCACAAAGAATTCCCCGATGAGGTAGTGCCGCCATAACTTTAGCGCAAAAACGACCGCTGAAAGCTCTAGGTCGTGGGTGGCATAATTACACTCATGGGAACACAGTTTCCTGGACCCGTAAGAGATCACCCCTCGCCGCTGCATCAACACGCATCCCAGGCCCTGTCCCGAAGCATCGCAGAATACCTCATAGGCCTCCCCTTCTTCTAGTAATCTCAGCACTAGGGATCTGACCAACTTCTCCTTTAGATAGTGGAAGGTTGACTGGAACTGCTCACTCCATATGAAAGCCTGGTCCTTCATGGTCAGAGTCGTCAAAGGGGCTGCTACTCAGGAGAAGTTGGGTACGAATCTTCGGTAGTAACCTGCCAAACCGAGGAAGCTTCAGACTTCTGCCACATTCTTGGGTGCTGCCCAAGAAACAACTGCCTCAACCTTTGATGGGCCAACCGCTATCCCCTGATCCGACACTACGTGCCAGAGTAAGTGCACTTCTCGTGTCCAGAACATGCATTTTGACAACATCCCATATAGATGGGGCCGTCGGAGGACCTCCAAAGCTGTCCTCAGGTGCTCTGCATGGTCCTCCTCTGATCTAGAGTAGACCAGGATGTTGTCGATGAACACAACCATGAACCGATCTAGGTACTCCTGGAAGATGGAGTTCATAAGCCCCATGGACACAGCCGGGGCGTTCGTAACACCGAAGGGCATGACTACGAACTCGAAGTGTCCATACCTGCACCTGAATGTTGTGTTTGGGATGTCGCTCTCTTTCACCCTCAGCTGGTGGTACCCAGACCGCAGGTCGATCTTTGAGAACCATCCTGCCCTTTTCAGCTGGTCAAAAAGATCATCTATCCTTGGGAGAGGGTAGGGATTCTTGATCATCACCTGATTCAACCTCCTCTAGTCTAAGAAAATCCTAAGACCTCCATCTACCTTCATTGAAAACAAGACCGGAGCACCCCACGGTGACGCACTCGGAAGAACATAAACCCTCTTCATCAGATCATCAATATGTATCCGCAACTCCTGTAGCTCCGAAGGTGCCATCCGGTAAGGAGCCATTGAGATTAGACCAGCACCGGGCTGCAGGTCTATCTCGAACTCGATATCACGTCGAGGGGGTAGAGTTGTAACCTCTTCGGGAAAGATGTCCATAAACTCACGGACGATCTCTGGCACTTCCACCATTTCTGCATCTACTGATTCTACCGTCAGCTCGGTCAACAGGGAGAGGAGAGGTTCCTCTCTCTTGTTTCCCTTCGGACTACTCCGCTCGCCGGTGAAGGTAACACATCGGCTTTCCAAGTCTGAGAACACCACCCTTCTTCGAAAATAGTCGATTATGGAGCAAACAGAAATAGCCAGTCGATGCCGAGGATGGCATCGTATGGCTGAATCTGTAGCAGAAGAAGATCTGAAACCGACTGATGTGGCCCTATCATCAGTCTACATCCCCGAAAAATGAACAATAAGTCAGTCTGACCTCCAACTGGTGTTCTAAACACCAGGGGCACTGGAAGTCCCTCGGTATCTAGACCCAAGGCATGGGCTAGACTGGGTGAAACGAAGGAGTGCGAAGCTCCGGTATCGAACAAAGCATAAGCAAGACTGCTAAGTAGACTGATCGTACCTCGAACAACCTCTGGCCCTGCTAGGACTGCTGCCTCTGCAGTGTGCAACTGTCCACGCCCAGCTCCCTTGCCCCTCAGTTGTCGGCCACCCCCCCAACCACGCCCTGGTCGAGGTCCCTGTGGAGTGCCCTGAGGTCGGCCTCCTCCTACGTCTTCCCTCAGAGGAGCGGGAGCTCGGTGTCCCAGCTGCTACTGTTGGAAAGGTCTAGCTAGAAGCTGCTGCTGGGGCGGGTGTTGGGGCTGACATCCACTGCTGTACTGCACCCGGTCTGGGCACTGACTCCGGAGATGCCCAACGCTCCCACATATGAAGCATCGTGGTCCTGGGAACGTAGGAAAAGGGCGAGGGCTGGGGGATCGAAACTGAAACTGCTGCAGCCTTCTCCCTGCGGGTCGGAACCTAGAGGGTCCTGACGCTGGAGGCATAGTGCAGACGGCTTTCCCCTTTGATGGTCCCAGCTGGATCCCCTCTCGCGACAATAACCCTAGAGGATGCATCCGCTCCACCACTTCGGCCTTCTTCTGTACCTCCAAGTACGTCGGAAGGGTAAAGGGGGTAACAACATACTGGAGGGAGGGTCAGAGTGCCTCCTCCAGACGTCTTGCCTGAGACTCCTCGTTGGGAAAGAGGGCCGGAGAAAAATGTAGGATGTCCTTGAACTTGATCCCTAGCTCCCTTACAGACATACTCCCCTATTGGAGGGAGAGTAGTTCCTGCCTCTTTTCAGCTTTCATCGTCGAGGAGAGGAACTCCGCCCAGAACTCCTTCTCGAAATCCACCCAAGCCACCTCAGACTCTCTCCTCTCCTCCAGGTAAAGCATCTACCACGGACGTGCCGCTCCCTGCATCTGGCTAACGTCCAGGGGAACCCAGTACTCGGTCGGGGCCCGAATCATACCGAAGGCTATAACTAGATTTTCTAGCTAGCCTTCTGTCTTCATATCGAAGGTTCTGCCCTCATACTTCTCGAGGGCCTGTAGCTGGAAGGCTCAAAGAGTCTTCGGCCACTGGTCATCCTCTTCCTCTCGATTAGCTCTCTGCCGATTGGCCAAAGTAGTCTCAGGGGCATCGATCGCCTGTACCACACGTGGTCGCCTTCCAGGTTCCATAGCTTCAAGGTAATCAAGGAATGCCTAAGCCCAAGTAGTGCAGAACATCGTTCTCAAACGTTCATAAGATTTAAATTTATTCTTAATTCCTAAGGCATCCCAGAAACACAAGAACACAAGTCATTATGATGCATGTACCTTTCCTAGGGTCTCTACCCTGCAATCAGTGTGGCCTCACTTGGTCGTTCGGTAGGTCCAGAGTCCTTGCATCAGATCACGGGGTCCCTAAAATCCTGTGTCCTATCCAGTCTTCGCTAGCCTAATTCACGCCCCAAGGTCACCCAACACCGTTGCCTTACCATCCCATGCAATCCTCACTGTGCCTAACTCTAGACTCCGTCCTATCTCTCAACCATCCCCTTTGATACCATTCTGTCACGACCCTCCTTCACCAATAGGAGGGAAGGGTCAGCAGATTGCCAGGTCCTTCCTTATTTAAGTTGAAGGAGAGATAATGACCCCCGAAACCCGCCTTCAATAGGTCCCGGAGTGGTGACTAGCACCATGGGTATAGAAAATTCTCGCAAATGGAAGGCATTACACTTTTTATTTTATAGGATTGAGAGATAAGGAGAAGAAAACCCAACAACACTAAGGTAGAGAGAAAAGTAAAGCCAAAAGTAAACCATTCCCACGTGCATGTTTCAAAAGTAAAAGCCACAAGATGCAAAAACGTGACTACAAGGTAAGTACCAAAAAGGAAAACAACAACTGCAACTGCTCAAAAAGTCTGAGCTAGTAAGGTCCTTCATAATCCTCGAAGTCCTCCTGGAAACCTGAAAGTAGTTTTTATATACGTAGGGTGAGCATACAAGTACACTAAGATGGGAAAACCAAGGACTCTCGTGCACAAGTGGGGGAACGTACTAAAGTCCCGTGAGAAAAGAGTAAACTAAACACCTATCAAGGTAATCTATCCACCCCAGGCCTCACCAAGGCACACTCCCCAAATAACGCAAGTCAAGTAATTTATATAATAAGAGCACATCGATGTTTGGGTACCCCACGCCACTTTCCCACTGGTTATTGAGACACCTACGAATCGGACGAATCCCGCCATTCTCAACGCAGTCCCACTGACACACCCACCCGCAAAAACCTGGGCCACAACCCCACGTAGTCCCACTGCCGAAATCCTGCCCGCACACACCTGGGCCTCAACCGCACGCAGTCCCACTACTGAACCCCACCTGCACACACCTGGGCCACAACTGTCACACGTAACCATGCCTGCAAACACCTAGGCCAGAACAACCACCACCACGCCCAAAGACACCTGGGCCTCATCTCGAAGACACCTTGGAAACCACCTGCCGTACACGCATGGACAACCACCACACTACCCAGCCCAAAGGTTCTTGGGATAATAATGGACTTCAGGCCATCACAGCCTGCTCAAAGATACTTGGGATATTTGGGAAAGGGAGCAGAAAATGAGCTAATAACTAGCCACTAAGAATAGTGTTGGGAAAAACACCCTCCCCCATGAAATGGGGGGTGTTCGGCACTAGGTGCTCAACTTGGGTGGGGTGTGAATAAGAAACACAAAACTACAAGTATAAATATAGGTAATAAGCACTCACCAAAGCTAGGTTTTTCTTCAGACATCCTATAGATCACACCAACACTCAAGTCCGAGTCACGACTCACGCTAACAACCCATCATCCCATTCTAGTTTCATGTTCAGTATCAATATTTGAGTTAAGCACTACTGGGCATCTAGTAGGCATAGGCATAAGTTCAGAATAGTAAACAGTCAAACATCAACCAAAACATCCACACCTGGTTCTCAACAACAGAGGAGTCCACCCCAATTTGTGATATGAACAAGTAACCACCCGGATTTAAAACTCACAACCATTGAATCCACACCAACACGAGATCCCATCCCCAAAAAAAGAAAAAAAATCACACGACCACCAAGAGTATAAAAGAACAGGGGATCCCATCGCCTCCCACATCTCCAGCAATCGGCCCGATGGGAAAACAACCAACTACCACCACCAACACAAGCAGGGCCTTGCATGTATTTTCATATTTACACGACATAACACACTCCATGATTCAAATTCCATGTGTTTTAACTGGGGGTTATCACAAAAGGAAATATCATGGTGCCTTAATTTATTTGGCCGGATATACGTGATTAACCAATTCACTTTTCACAGCAGGAGTTTACAACCAGACCAAGCTATTTAAAACATTAGCAGGGATTCGTTAGTGCACAAACAAAGACCACCAACGGCCTAAATTTTTAGGAGGCATAAGCCAGCACAACTCAACAAGATGGTTATAAGAGAAACAACATCAAAACATAAGACAACATCAACGATCAAAACCCCCACTTATTTCTTTATATAATTCGATCATTATCTTTAATTAGGTCTGGTTTATCCAATTCTAGAGAAACAAAAGCACTCCCACCCCGCATGATACACAAAGAGAGAGGTAAAGGTGATATTCCCTACTTGTTGATAGATGATAGACGATTAGGCCAGGGGTGCAGAACATTACGGATAACGATGCGGCCGGTCCGACGCACTAGAAGCTGTTTGTGATAGTCACGACGGAGGAAAAAAGAAACCACAGCTATCCCTTAGTTTATAGGAGTCGGGGACGGTTGAGGTGAATACACAAAACCACGTAAGGCGCGGGGGTCGTGGGTTGATCATGCGGCTCCACTCGTCACAAAAGGGGTCGGGTCGTTTAATCCAACTCATGAATTGATGAAGCATATAATTAAAACTCTTATGGGCGTTACGGGTCTTAAAACACGGTTAAACGAGTCAGGATAGGGTTTAAAAACCTAGTTACGCAAAGGAGCGTTACTGGAAACAACTTGACAAGGCCGGGTGACGCCGATCGGTTTCACCGATCGGTCGCGCCGATCAGTCTCACCGATCTGTCTCACCAATCGGTCGCGTCGATCGGTCTCCCCGATCGGTCGCGTCGATCAGTCGTGCTGATCGGTCTCGCCGATCAGTCTCACCGAGACGCCACTCCTTTAGAACCCGGATTTTGGCAAAGGGAAGGACCAAGAGAGTCTGGGTCATCACAGTTTATCCTAGATAGCATTGGGCGATACAATTATATCTTAAACGATTGGTTATCTTATATAGCGATCCAATACATTTGGTAATGATTATAATATAAATATACTACATAATTATTTTAATAAAAGTGGGTTTTAATTGTTTTTATGAATCATATTATCAATTTTTCAGAAAGGTTTTTATTTTCTTCTAATGGATTTATAATGACTCTCATTATAAATATTGATATCACATGGCTTGTGATTGTTGATCCGGATGAATTTTTCCTTTTCAAGGTATTTATATTTTATGATCCAAATATTTAGGGGTATGAGTTGTTTTATGATTCTCTTATGTACTCTAATTTTTCTTCATACCCTCATGAACTTCTTATGCTCATTGATGAAATTCAATTGTTAATTATTTTCTTTACACTTACTATGAATTTAATATCACCCATCTAATTTTTCCTTTAAATTTTTTTAATGAATTATTTTGGAAGAGTTACATCTAGAAGTGGTTTCATAATGATGATAATAATGAATCAATATGAAAAATAAATTATAGGTTATGTGGGAGAAATTAACTTTTAATGTCATGTGAATTGTTCGTGTCAGTGTTTTTACTAATTATCAAAAACACTAAACCTAAAAAGTCATTGAGTTTGTAAGTGACCCAATTTTTCCTTTTGATGTTCTAACCTTTAGATGAAAAAATTGGGACTCAATTTTTAGGATCAATGATGGAAATGTAAATTATATGATTTCATCACAAAATCCAAGAGTCTGGGTCCTAGGTTATTTCACTAATTTTCATTCTACTGACGGTAATGCCTCACATATGTGTGACATTATTTATAACCCTGATTCTAGTTTTGAACATAGGGAATACTAGAGATGGGACTAAAATTTTAGTTATCTACCTTTATCCTTTGATAGTCTATAACGGTTCATTTGAAGAGACATGGTAATGATAGAAGATACCAATTAATGTGGAAGATAATTTATTATAGTATCCTGACTATTTTTATTAACCCAACCATGTGTTTTCCAAGATATATTAAGAAAATAAACTATAAGAGAGTGTGAATTATAATTTTTAAATTAAATGTAATTTTAAATAAATTAATGTTAAAATATAATCATTAATATAGTATTTTTAGTAACCCACCAACCATATTAAATAAATGAAAATATAGTGTCTATTAGATTTATCATAATTATAGAAACATCATAAATCATCATATTATTATTTATTTACCAAAAGGTGGAATCCAATTACAAACAAGAGAATGTAAATAAGTCCAATTTAATTAAGCCTAAGGTAATCACCTTGAACATAATCTACATATTTGAGGGAAGTGATCCCAATAAAGAGAAACACGTGATCAATATGATATGAGTCTTTATATAGGCAATGAATCTCGAAATATTATTCGCCTTGTGATATGTATGTAGGATTTACACCCTATTCTTGATGACCATTATTCACCTATGAATGTGATAAGATTCCAAAAAATTAGTATAAGTGAGTCTACTTAATGAATTGTAAATAATTAGGGAATCAGTTTCAAACATAGAATGATTGATATTTTTCTATGTACAATGAATAAGGTATGTCAACCTCACTCTTACTTTGGCCTGAAAAGATTCACGACCACCTATATAGAAAGTGAAAGACATAATTATATAGCCTTACATTCATGGAAACCCCCCTCCACAAAATTTGAATTCACTATAAGATCCAACTATATTGAGTTTAAGCCCTAAACAATGATAGTACCAAAAAATCCACCAACCATGTTGATCCCTTGTGGGTGTGAAAATTGTAGATCTAGTATTGCTCAAAATCCTAAAGGGTGGGAATATAGTAATGTCCTTTTATAGCCAAGAGAGATAGTCCCTACTTATCCCCTTATTTCTATATTTGTTTCATGCCTTCCATATGAAATAATTTTTCTACTAAGATACAGACCCTTTCTTTCTATTCATGGTAGATTTTTTTCATGACATGGAACAAAATATCAATGAGATATCCACACTATGACCCTAGACATTTAATTCCATTAATCTCACTAAATTTTTTCCATAGTGAATGTTCCCACTTTCCATAAAAAACAAATGTTCAAAAGATTCACCCTTTGGATCATTACAATAACAAAACATGGAAGTGAGGCTAATACCTATCTATTTTAACTGATCATCCGAGAAATGAGAGTTTTTTAATATGCTCCAAATAAGGATATTGAGTTTCAAATGGATGTATTTACACTAAAGGAAGACCCTCCAAATATATCCTTCCCCATGGTAATGGACAAAAAATACAGATAATCCATACTTATGAAACTAACTGACAAATAACCTGTAAACACACATCTGTCAGAATCTATAGAGTGATCCATGAGACTAAATAACTTTTTCTAATCATAAGCCTATAATTCTTGTCTAATCAATAAAATTCATTATCTTTTCATTAGTACATGGTCATCACGGGATTGCCTGAATAAAATGGTAGCGCCAGCCTAATTCTCATATCAGAAGTCGATCTCTCCACTACCCACAATCAATGTGGAGTGAAGTTAGAGAACCTCTAAATTTGGATGAATGATTCACTAGAATGAGGAATAAAACTTCATTATATTTTTCTTACTAATAGTATTGCTTCGTATGATTTTCGGTGACAACATACCTCCACACACAACATGCTCGTGATCTCAATGATCAAAAAAATGATTTTTCTTCCTCAAAGAAGATCTTCATCACTTTAAATAACACATAAAGAAAGCAATATGAAAATTATAAGATATTTAAAATGAAATTATTATAATTATATGATATATAAATATTAAAATAAATTAGAAATATTTTTATAGACCTAAATACCATTGGTATATCATAAACCAATTGTTCCTCAAATAATTTGTAATGTGATCCATCAAAATATACCCTATACTAATGGTTTTATTAGAACGTCTAGTATATGGATATATAATGTTTTGATATGAATAAATTTAGAAACTATTGGTATTATATCCATTATCTAAATTTTAAAAATTTATTATATGATCACACACCATCTAACTACAGAATATATATTCACCCACTTTTCATGATATATTAACCAACCAAAAAATAAAATTATATATTCAACCAAATGTAATACGTATTTAAAAAGTCACATATAGTCTATGTCATGGATATAACAGTTTGTAACTGAAATAAATAATCATAAAAAATATTTACAATCAGTTTTATATGATAAATAATATCCAAAATGTACCACATAAGTATCAATTAAAAAATGGTGGGGATCAATATCTCCCTCATTAGAAAACTTCTCGTCATTATTATCACCCACAACCTATATTTTTCCCTATCAACAATAATATTAACATTATCATCTTCACTAAGAATGTTACTAAAAAAATGTCCCAACCACCACTATGACCATCAAACCCATCACCATCTACCTTATATGAGGATGGAATCTTTTAACATACATGTATAAAAATCCATAGTATCTTAAAATCTACATGATAAAAATGAATATGTCATAGCATTCTATAACTACTCGATGGTGATTTTTCATCTTTCACACATCAACATGGATGTTTTATACTCAATTAAATTTACATGATCCTATTTTAACACATTTCTACTACAACTAATAGAGGATACCAATTTTTTACAATACCTAGTGAGGTGTCTTCCCTTCTAGGAATGAAATCATACTTTAACATGGTGCTAATAACTTAATATATATATCAAGTGATCATTTATCCAGATGTTGTCACCATAGTTATTTTAAAGGTACTCTATAGAACATTATAGAGAAATAAATTAATATATTTAATTATGAAAATGGTGTAAAAATTTGAATGAACAATAAGAATACTTATTATACTTTTTGTGTAAATTTATCTATGAAACTCATGTTTTTCTTCTTCCTACTGAAAAAAATAATTTCACTAGAGGCACACAATATTTGATGTTTAATACAACCCACTAAAAATTAAATACAATATAAGGAAAATTTATTATATAACACTATATTAGTTAAAAAAATAAACTCATTTTAACCAAAATTTACTAATAATACCCAAACTAAATCAATATAAATTTAACTAAAATTAATTATTTTAGTACCATTACATAAAAATGATAATAAATAAAAAATGTGTTTTTCAAGATGAATTATTATTCAAATAGGACTGTATAATTTATAATTATTACAATGGTTATGTTAGTTCTTCATGATTTTATAGGTTTTGAAATTGAGTAATTCATAGTTAATGATTTTGGGGAAACCTATCTAGTGACTTTATTTTGATATGAAATGGAATTTTAAATGTATATTTATTTTGATGAAATCATTAATTCAATATGTTTGAGTGTATATTTTAGTAGTTTCAGTGAATGAACATATAAAATTTTGGTTAAAATTTGAAATAATAGCACAAGTTTATAGTTTCAAAATTTTTTATTCAATAATATTGGAAATAAATGTGTGCATTTTATAATTGGAAATTTTGGGAAATTGTCAAACTATTTGGGTTGTCTAGTTTCAATTTTTTAGAAAACATCAATTCAAATATTTCAAATATTTATTTATTTTTGCAAATATAATTTTCAATTATATTTGTTTTTTTGGGTTTTTTTGGCTTGGATTAGTTCATCTCATTTTTTGGGTTGATTTTGGTTCATCCCATGTCACATCAGATTTACATTGTTTATATTACAAATTATTTTTTTTGTATTTTTTGTTTATGTTTATTAAATTGTGATTAGACTATTTAGGTTTAAAACTATTGGATGTTATTTTATTCATTAAATGTGTTGATGATTATTATAGGTTTAATTAATTTAGGATTAGTTCATTCTAGTTTTCTATGTTTTTTTTAATTAATTCTATATAGGTTTGTTACTACTTTTCTCAATTCATAGTAGTTCTTATTCATTCTATTTGTTTTGGATGTTTTTTGTATTTGATATTGGATAATATCTACTCAAATTGGTTTAATATATTCCATTTCATCTTAATATATTTAATTTAAATTTAATTAATTTTATTTTTTTTGTTTGGTTATATTTTATATGGGTTAGTCAAGTTCACTTCCATTAAATTTAACACTTTTTTATTCAATTTTATTATGATTAATTCTAATTTCTTCAAATTTGTAAAGTTATATGTGGATCTTACTGGCTCTTGTGCATCATGTTTTTTATGATTAATATTGTTAATATATTTCCAATGATTCTTTCATGTCATCCACTCAATATTGTTTAGTTTAATTAAGTTTGTTATGTACTATTATGTTTGGATTACAAAAATATACTTATGGAAAATTCATTTTAGTGTGGGTTTCATTGACTGGTACTGATTTAGTTTTGGTTATATATGGTTTACATTGTTCAATTATTATATGTTATAATTGAACCAAAAATTATCAAAAAAATATAGTTATATAAAATATAAATAAAAAGATTAATATTGATTTAATGTAACCAATCTTTCCTATGAAAACCCATTATCATGAAATCCAAAAATAAATTAAAAAATATTAAATTTAATAAAATAATGATTTATAAAATGAAAATATATTTATAAAGTGGAAAAAGTATGAACATATAATTTTAAAATCATAGAAAAAAATATAGATCAAACATGTGTAAAAATGAGTTTGAAAGAGAAATGTTGGCCCGTTAATAAAAATTACCAAACTAAATCTAATTAAACCCAGTAAAACAAAACAGAAATTTCCTATCACAATACGAACCAACCATGGATTTAAAAAAACCAAAAAAAACAAAAATTATTAGAATATGAATAGATTTTATTGTGCTATTTTATTTCAATTATTTGATCCATTTACTTTAATTTTTAGTAAATTATGTTTGATTTGTCTTTGTTTAGTTTTTTTGTATAACTAATATAACTCAGTTGGCCATAAAAATAATTTTTATTTCTAATGGATCTGAATTATAGAGTCCCTAAAATGCACATGTGATTTAAAACAGTTGGGGTTTTTATTCCTTTCGGATGAATCCTAAAAGTTAAAAATCAATATATGTCAGAATAATTTAATATTAAATAAAATATTTAATATTGAAGGATACCTTAAAATAGTTACAATTTAAATAAGATATTACATATTTGTATTGTGTAACTTGATAGTCATTGATTATTGGAATACCCTCTAACTCAATGTTGTGTATACTAATCTAACTAATATATATCTCATGCTTGTTAGATTTAAAGGGTTCTTCCAATTACATCAACTCTGTCACCATCAGAAATTGACTATCAGGAAAGTTACATTGATTTTGATACCAACATATTACTCAATATAAATAAAATAATAATATATATTTAAATTTAATTAATTATCTTACAAATATCAATGTCCATGTGTCCTCCACGATTTTATTATTTACACGCCTATATAAGATTGGGTAAATAATTCAGATTTCACTATACATGGATAGCATCCCCATGAAACATTAAAATTTCCTACAATTTTTATTGATAAATTTTTCATTGACATTATACTATACAATGATTTTTGTATTACAGTATAAAAAATAATAAATTAAGGTATTCTCATATCACATATTATAAAAACCTCCTAAAAAATATAGATGAAATAAATAATTTGAATACACATTATAATTGATATTAAATTATTATTCCATAATTTAAATCATTTTTAATGATATTCAAAATGTAGGAAAACTCATAGGCTCTGATGAATCCATGGGAAATGTCATATTGTTAGCCTATGATGGATGTGCATGATCCATTGCCTATTATAGGGGATCATAAGGATATATAATATAAGTCAATATTGGGTATTCATGAAATCATTAATGGATAAGAGTGAGAAAAAAAGGTTTCATAGAAGTTTTAGTAAATGTATAAACGTTTTGACAAACTATTATAGGATATAGTAATGGTATATTAGAAGTAGATTTTTAATGAAATAACGATGAATTCATTGGGGGATATCCACAGATCATTAAGTGGTCTAGGTGGAGAAAAAAGTGTGGTAGATGGGATTTATGTTAGAATGATTGGGTGTGAATGGTTCTAATAGGTAATGTAACTACCTCTAGTAACACCCTCACTCGAATGTCCATGTTGTAGAAATATAATAAAAAATTGACAATAGATTAGTTATGGCCAAGATAAATTTCCCTAAATAAAATTTTATAAAGAATAAGACAATGAAATTTTATAAAGAATAATAAAATGAAATGTAATATGTGTGGTTCATATATATTTGAATTACAATACTCTCTATTGGAATAAGAGGTGGTTATTTAAACTCTTAATTTTTTCATATTTTAAGAAAAATCAATTAATATGTACTTATTCAAAATTTTCTTCCTAGTAAGGAAATGTATATTTTTGGATGCTAAATTCCATATAAAAAGAAAAATTAGGAACAAAAGTTTGTCAGAAATAATTTAGGATTTGTAATTATCGAGATAAAAAATAAAAATGGTGACATTTCATCACTAAAGAGTAAAAATTATAATTGAAACATGACATAAAATATATCATAATATAATCCAATTATAGGAATAAAATTTAAATGTTTACAAAATCTTGTAGGAGGAACTATATATAATGGTTAATCTAAAAACATTAATATATTTTTATCAAGTTTATAAAACTCTATACCATCAAACCTATTAAAACCTATTGAAAATGATCTTTCATCAATTTTTCTAAAAAAAGTTATAAAATTGTTCTGAAAAAATATTTTTCAATCCACTTTAGAAAATAGTTTTTAAAAACATATTTAACCACTATTTAAAACTAGTTTTTAGAAACTGTATTAAAACTATTTTTTAATACCTGAATTTGATTGTTTAAAAAATATTTTATACTTGTTTTAAATAAAGGATTTATAATTGTTATCATAATTTAAATATATTTTAATTTATTATTGTTTATCTATAATTTTTTTGGTTTTTCCAAGTGAAAATGTTAATATGTTTAAACATGATTTAATTATATATTAATATTATTTATCCATGGATGTTTCTTATTAATTCATGGTTAATCCATGTTTATGTTGTTATTTATATATAAAAATTATTTAGGTGAAATAAATCAAATTTAATAAAATTAAAAAATTAAAACTATGCCAAACATCCAAAACCAAAACCGAAAATATAGAAACAATAATAGTTCCATCCTCAAAAGACCATGTTAATGAAAATTAAATTAATAGATAGCACAAATGTTTCTTTTATGTGTTACTCACCACTACTCTATGTTTATAGTCAACTATGAATATTGGTCTATTTGAGACATCATACAAAATATATTTATCAAGACCAATAGATGAATTGATTTTGTCAATTGAAACCCCAC
Organism: Viscum album; assembly: GCA_963277665.1. Classification (NCBI taxonomy): domain Eukaryota; kingdom Viridiplantae; phylum Streptophyta; class Magnoliopsida; order Santalales; family Viscaceae; genus Viscum; species Viscum album. Next base: position 2,097,110,886 of record OY728152.1, read on the forward strand.
CATTATTAAAAAATTGTTCATCTATTATTTCAATATTAAAATAAAATTAATGTATTTTTTTATCATTCACAAAAATCAATTGTTTTTTTATTGATGCACAATTATATAGCTCATCTGTATCCTAAAAATGAATAATTTCAAGTCTAAATGCACATTCAATAATTATTTCACTACATTGTTTCATTAAATCAAACCACATGCATTTCATCATAGTGAATCAATAATGGGTGTAATAAATATATATAATAATTTTCTAAAAAACTCTATAATAAGACTAATTTTCATATATATACATCTTATATGATTCACTAGAATAAAACTATACTTTTACAATAAACATAATTCCATTATTTTCTATTCCCATATTCACAACTCTATTAGTTGTATTAAAATTATACCCATTAATTTAAAATATTTCAATCTACTGTACAAGTAATTTTGGAGAAAAATTAATTCTCAAAACCATTGGAAGAATGAATCAATAGGTAAATTTAACACCTAAAAAATATAAACATTTAAATTTAATTATTCTTTAATTCTTATTTTTTAAATTTATTAATATAATTTTCATACCATTGATTTCAACAAATCAAGAAACTATTTTCTATGAAACTTATCTCTCCATCTCAATGGTAAAAAATGAGAATTTCTAATAATAATTTATTTATGTTTCTTAAAGATATTTATTATAAAAAATTTAACATATATATGAAACTATATTGTATGAGATATCATATAAATTTTTAAATTACCTACTTGATATTGTCACCAATCAAGTCGTAGTTATAATAGACTATGTGGTGTGCCATTTCCTTCTATTCATGTCTCAATATTTCTTGTGTATATAACCAAGTAATTATCTTTTCTGGTAAGAGATGAAAATTTTCAACCATTTACTCATATTGACCATCATTATATCTTATTGGTATATTTGACCATGAACTCACTTTAACCAAATATGTTTACCAAAAAACCCATATATTCATGATCTAGGTAAAAATCACTATAGATCATTCATGATAATTCTATTTCTAGAATAAAGACTTAATTTTGTTTTAATATATCCATAAATAGGATAAATATAGAAAAAATAAATTGTTCACCATATAATTATTTTAATTGGATGAGGTACAGTTTGAAAATTCCTGAAATTAAAAAAAATTGAAAAATATTCTCAAACAAACAAAAACATTATGGTGCGTATTTCTGTATTTTTATCTGGGAAAACATGGAAAAACAATTAGAATAATAGTCCTTCTTAAAATAGAACAATAATATATCATTAGGATTATATTATTGAACAATAAATGACTTATATATTTAAAATAAATTTTTTATTAAGGATTTTATAGTCATTTTCTTTAAGGGATTTCAATTTCAGATAACATCTATTACTCATTTTTTTATGTTCCATGAATATCCATTAGGAACCTGGATATTCTATAATACTAACAAAAATTTATTTTTCTTTAATGGTTACATCATATTAGAATCATAGGGACCTATCCTTTTATTTTCACAGATATACACAATATATATTACTGTTCATGTAACCCATTCCACTATGTTACACCAATATTAATGGTCATCATCAGTCTTCCCCCATTATAATTATAATAATTGAATCTATGTCTTCATCGATATTTTTCTCAAGGTGCATTATGTCTAAATAATTACATTAATAATTTTTGACCAATCTGTAAGATGTCATTGGATTCCTTTGGTTTTTCAATTATAATTGGATTTTGTAGAAAAAATCACCCCATTTCTATAATTCATCTGACCTTTCCAGAATGAAAAACTAAAATATTTAAATTTTTTTAGAACATTATATCTATATGTATATGGTGGTGGATTCTTAGTCTCAACACTATTGTCAATAATTTTAGGATTATTCTTGTACCGATGTTGAATTGTAAAGGATCGTCAATTTAGCATGAAACTAAACCTAAAATGAAATTTAAGCTTCAAGATCATGAATTCATTATATAAATAAGATATTTATGGTCTCCATTCATTATTTAACGTGAAGTCATTACAAATGTAGAAAAATTATTTATCTTATATTTATGCACAAAACACATCAAACAAATATTTCCAATTGAATCATCGTATGTGCACTCACCAACATTCAAAATATTCTTTGAATATTTTATTTAAGGTTTAAAGTAAATATATATATCATTTCTAGGATCATAATATTCATACATGAGTATTGGAATGAAATTTAATGGTATTTTCATAAGAATCCATTGATAAATATTATAATTTTTTATAGAAACTAGATATTTCTATGATAATTAATTATATGTCCTAAAATATTAAAATCATCACATGATGAACCAAACCCAATATTATGAGCCTCAATTCAAAAAACAATACATTTTTCATATAATGTCTTCCATGATAATCCATCTATAGGATGACCCAAATAATCATTAACATTAATTCACTTAAAATCATGACATCACATATTTAATGAAATTTCATTTGAGCTAAATATTTTATAAATACTAAGAGTAAATGAAATGTTAAACATTAATTTCTATAGTTCATGATTTTTTGTTCCATCTTCATTTTGATCCATAGAGATATTTCACAGTCATTTAGTCCTATGGTTTCTAACTGAATATGTTTAAATCATTTAGAAAACAATAAATATTATAGTTGATATTATAAGATGGTTAATTAATTTCCATTCCATATAATTGTTTGAGGGAATATCTAAATCATTCTGAAGTAAGTCACTTGAAGAAGTAAGAATGAAATCATAGTATGAATTATAAATTACAGACTCAGATTTCACTTTATATAGTCTCATTTATAGTTTTATCGTTTTCATTTTACTACATTCTTGATATATTGGAGTCTTATAATCATCCATTATAAATTTTTTACTCCATTAACATCATCATTTTCATTAGATTCCTCTTGTGTACTATTATCATTTTCTTCTTTCATTTGAATACTATAATCCCCATTATGATTCATGAATGGGAACTTAAAATATATAACATTATTCAAATAAAACCTTTAATCTTGATACTGGGACTTCTCATACATCAATCTCTATGCATTATGATGATGAGAAAAATAGTTAGTTTGAAAAATAATTTTTTATATGTTTTCTAACATTTTCTGAAATAACCAATTTTCTGTATCACATTTATAATAATGTTAAAATATAAGACATCTCTTTAATGAATAATTAAATGAAAAATAAAAAAATACAATTTAATTCATAACATTGTTGGGATCCAATCAATATCATGCTTCAAAAATAAATCTTTTTTTACATATTTTTTTTAAATAAATATAGTAAACAGTAATTAAAAAATTCATAGAAACAGAGACACATTTGAATATAAATAAAATTAATTTTGTTTTTTGAGATTTTTTATTTAGTTTTAATATTATTTCATTAATTCCTTTTAGTTTGGATTAGTTTGGATATAAATAAATCCAATTAAATACCAATATATTTATAATGGAAAACATATATGAATATATAAATATCCCACCCAACCTAAAAAGAAAAATTATTTATTAATTGTTTCCGTCTAGGAATATTTAATAATATATGAAATAATTTTGTATAACATATCTACAAAACATTTTAATTAAGTTAATCCAAATACTCAATTTAATGTGATATTAGCCAAATGATACTAGTAAATAACTAAATAATCAATAGGATGTGGTATTTTTATAATCTATGCATACTAATATTATAGACCCAAATAGTGTATAATATATGGAATAATAAACAACTAAAACATAATATTAGATTAGGTAGATGAAACATGTTACTACTAAAGAAACATTCATTAATCACTAACATTATTGTTGAAACATATCAAGTCACATTAATTTGAAAAAAATATACATATATTTTTATCAATTAATTATAAAAATAATGAATTATATGAAAAATTACATAACCCTCTAATACATTAACAAGAAAATTATTACAATAAGAAGTGATGACATAGTCACTAAATTTATAATAATTAAAAATAAAATCTTTTTATTTATCTATAACTACTAAGTAACTAAATTTTAAAAAACACCTCAACTAAAACATCATTTATTATGATATTAGATAATTAATATAATCTAAATGATCCTTTATTCAATGAATCAGGAAGAATCATGACCTAATAAAATCTCAATTGGTTTTTGATACATAAATAAATATTAAAATTATGTTTAACAAAGGAGATAAATGATTTGGAATATACCAGTTATATATTGAAAAAAAAATTTAATACAAAAAGGCTGATGGAAAATCACAAGGGATAATAGAGTGGAGGTTTCCACTCATATTGGTGATGAGTTAAGGATCATAGGGGGGTGAGTTTTCATTCCTCATTTGATGCAACAAAATACTAATGGTTTTAAAAAAATAATTCCAATGGAGAAATCTATAATTTGTTTTATAAAATGGTTGTTATATAGTAATTAAAATCACTATATATAAATTATTACTGTAATCAATTTTCATAGATAACTATAAGAAAACAATTATAAAAATATATTTATAGAGGAGTGGGTATATTTAGAAATTATAATTGTGTTTCTAAATTAACTGTTATAAAAATAAAAAATTGAAATTTATATATTGATTGAAATTTATCCCTAAAAAAAGAATTTTTAATAGCTAAAAATAATCCACTGTATCTCTTTTTTGAATTCACAATAAGTGTACATTCTCTTGATTTTTAATTATGTATCCCTATTTATATATGATTATGTAACTAACTCCATCGTTTGAACTATGTATTGTTTAGGTTCAGTTTTATCATTATAATAATCCTAAAGACATTCTTTTCATGAAAACGTCAATGATTCTCATATTCTATTGAATGCTATCCTTTACCAATACAATGACCGTACATGTTTAAAATAACATTGTTACTAACTATTTAGGTCTCAAAACAGTCAAAAAATTGTATAGATAAATGAATCTAGTAGATTTAATTTAATGGATTTTTGTCACCAACATAACAAGAAATTAAAAATACATCATGTTACATACAATTTAATGTAATTTTTTTATGATATTCAAAATTATAATATAAATGTAATAATTGATCCTATGATATTCTTCTTTCTTAATATAACCAAACACAAAAGAAATTATTTACAAAAATGGAAGAAAAAACCCTCATTCAAATGAAATAAAATATCACATTTATAAATAAGTCAACTTCAATTGCATCACTGTATTAAAATAAAAAAAACCAAGGTAGGAAAATTATAATTAAAATTTTAGTTTATCTAATAACTCCTCATTTAAAATGATTTAAAATATTTGGGGAAAATTTAATATCGTATGATACAATTTGTATATGGTTAGAGTAAAATAATAATAAAACACCTCAACCCTTGAGATCTACATGAAAATATAAGGCCTTTGAATTAATTCCCTTTTGAATAACTTATCCCATTTTAATTTTTGATGATTTTCCATAAAATAAAATAGAATTTATTTTTCTATTAAAATTAATAAAATTAGAAAAACCTAGTATATTTAACAAAATTAAAAAAAATTCATCCATTCCATGAAAATATGAACCATAATTATATTTTTAATTTATCTTTGAAAATTTATAAATTAATTCCCCCATAAATATAAAGAATCTGAAAATAAAAATTTAATCCTTTTTATGAGTTTTTTTTTATCATGTTAGTTTTATTATAAATTTATTTATATTGTTCTTGTAGCTTTAATCCTTTTGTGTTTGTAAATTTTTTATGCTCATATAATATATGATTTTAAATTACTATGATATTATTTAACTCTGACTGGTTTCATATTTTTATATGACTTTTCTTCTTGATATCTGAAAAATATATTAATTTTTTTATATTTTTTTTAATTTAAATTTTTTGTGCATGGTAAAACCCTAAATTTCATGGTTTTGATGATATTTATAAGAATACAATTGATATTTATAAACTATTTTCATCCTTTAATAATTAAAAGAGAAATACTCTATATGATTTCTCAAACTACCTCTCAATTATCCAATAAACAGTTTTTTATTTTTGTTTATTTTGAAAAAGAATCTATTGATCTTTCATAATGTTAATAATGTAATATAGTTCATAAAAACAATGATCCATCAATAAATTTATATGATAAAATATGATTTATTATTAAATTTCTATTAAATTCCTAAAAATTTGGTATTGGTATAAAATTGAAACGAACTATTTGTTTTTTCTATTCTTTAACTATATCATTCTACATAATCATATGGAGTATACATTTCCTTTTATGTAAAATATAAAATATTCCTTGGATACTCAGGTTTGTCAACATCCTTACCATTATATTAACATGATTTATGTGATCTTTTCATTCTTACTTCATCACCACGACATGATTTTGAACTTCATATAAACATATATTTTCTTCAGATACTGTTATTTAATTTGAATCAATAGAGGGAGTTTAAGTACCAACCAGAGAGGTATGAAAAGTAGACTCTTTTTGGGAATAATTTATTTTTAATCTTTTATTTCAAACTATATTATATGAACATTAAATATTATTGGGGAAAAATTATCGTAATAAATATTTTAATATCCATAGATCATATTTTCAAACTCTTCCACTAGTGGATTCACTTTATCAATTATCTTTTAGGATTTTTCATTCTCATTATAAGAATATGAATGTGACCAATAAATATTTAGTTCTTCCATCACTTGTTTATTTACCTTTTGGGTAATATAAAAATTTTCATCTATAGTCATATTCTCAATATTCTTTTCATGGATAGTGAATAATGTGGGAGATCCATTGCAACCTAAAAAACTTTTAACATTTTATAATAAATTTTATTATTTAAATATATATCTTTTCCCTTATCCATTAATGATTCAATATGTTTTCCCAAATCATGTGACACATATTCAAACATATCATATTTATTTATATGTTTTTCTTGTTCAACATTACCATATTAATATTTATTAATCAGACGTGGAGGTCATTTCACATATAAAAAAATATCTGAATCATTCCTCATCTGAGTATCCTTTTCATTAATAGATTATGGATCATGTGAGGACAGTATGTTTGTTCACTTTTTAATATAAAAAAATTATATACTGATCGTAATCCAATGTCATCTGTGATATGATTTAAACATTCATTAGATTCTCCTTGAACATTTTTGTATATTCCACATTCTTAACACTATAATCATTAGAAATCATCAACAATACCTATTTAAGAATTTGTTACTATAACATAATATCTAACATCATCATTATAATGAAAATTTTCATAGTATACGTCCACATTAATCCCATAATATGGAATATTAACATATTCAAAATAAAATTTAATTATATACATCTTTATTTTTTATTATTTCCTTATCACTTGTCATTAGTAACAAAACTGAATTTACCAACTAGATAAGGATTCTTTAATCCTGTTATTGGTGATTATTTTTATGAAAACGTTTTTAATGAGTAATAACGTTTCTCCTACCATGTAATTTCAAAAATAATCATAACACACTAATACTTTATGAGATTGGAATAGGTATTCTCCATGAAATAAAAGTATAAATTAATTATCAAAAATTTAAAACAACAATAGAAACAGCCTATCAAATAGTGTAAATGAAATTATTTTATCACCTTTAGTTTATCATGATTTTATAATCTAGGGAACACATGAATTATATATTTGTAGAAAAGTTCTTATTCATTCATCATTAAATAAATAGACTAGAAACCTTGAAAATTAACAACCACTTTCTATACGGAACCAAACATTCAGAACCAATCAACATATATTAGCCTTTCATGAATGAATTCTCAAGTAGAAAAATATTAAAATGATTCCATACTATAATTGGAGAATATAAAATGAAAATGAAATTAACTGAACCAAATATAATCACCTCAACATCAAATGATGCAACCCAACCTTAGGTCCTCTAGTCGTTATATATGTGAGCCATCTGACTATTGAAATTCCTTTAGCATATGTTTAAATATAGATCTTTCCAAAATACCATTCATGATATACTCATTAAGGGAATTCAATTTAAATTATTAAACTATATTTAATTAATTTTTGTTAAATTGTGAATATAAATATATGACTTTATATTTTTTTAACGAAATGAAAAATCATTAAAAATTCACATGTTTTTAAAATATAATAATATAATCTTTTATAATTTATCTTTTTATAACTCAAGGTGATCATCCTCTATAGAATATTGTTGTAAATAAATACTATCTAAAAATATAAAATCCTCAGGAATTATGTTTTACTTCATGTGAAGTTATCTAAAACATAAACTAAAATCCATTCTAAATTAAAGGAATTAAAGAAAAGTATTAAAAACATTTATTTTTCAAGACTAATGTTATCATTTTTAAATTTAAAATAAAATTTTATTGAGTATCGATGATAGGAGGTTATCATTTAGTATATAATAACCTCAAATAATCATAATTATGTTCGTAGAAAATAGAACTTTTTAAATCCAATAATTTTTTGAAAAATCGGTCCGTGAACACAAATTTTTCATTACTTTTCATCATTAATGAGTTCATTAAAGAAATATTCCTTTTTAATTATGATGCATTATACTCTATTAAAAAAATAATGTTTCCTTATTTTTACAATTTATATCATTTATTTAGGGTGTCATTATTCAGTTCAAGACAATTAGATTAATAAGGTAAAACTCATTCAATGAGTTCACATCCTAGTCTAGAAGTTGTTTCTGTAGATGTTTTAAATTTATATAATTTATCAAAATATATTATTCCTACTATAATGTTTATCAATAACTTCATAAATAATTTTATCATGGACTTCATATATAAATTTTCTTTATTATTTTCTTTATATCTAATATAATATGATTCAAATAACTCATTCTTATATTTCTTAGAAAAACACCCATAATTTTAATATCAAAATTATTAATATTGGAATAATGCGACTAAATATTATTTTAATGAATCCAAAACTACTTTACCTTTTTATGTGTGGTAATATTACATCATTTATTCTTATTATTTTCCAAAAAAATGTACAAATTATCATTTTTATTTTTCAAATTACATAATTAATGTATATACATGTATAATTTTCATTCCATTCATATTATTCATCTTGAATTCTAGTAAAATGTTTTGATTTTTTTGAAAAATAATCTTGTCTTTTTTACACATTCATTTTTCACTCTCATCTATGTTTTCATAAAACTATTCATGTACATAGAAATTTATTCGAGTATCGAGGAACCATCCCCATAATTACCTTCATCTTCTTATTTTTTTTAAAAAATATAATCTTTATTTAAATACATACGTAACTTGGAAATCATCATACCCATGAACCACTTATAATTTATTATATAATTAACATAAAATGTATTATTTTTTTGTCATCAGAATCATTCGATGAAGTATAGGATTTAGTATCAAAACTATTATCACACAAGTTAAAAATTTTTATTAATTTCACGTCTTTACTCATTTAATATTTTTTTGAATACTTTATAACTTTTTCATTGAATTGAAGATAGTGTGGAAATATTTGGAAATGATTTATATAGTCAATGAATATGGTTTTTAATTAATCATTAATTTCATACTTATTGTTTCTATATTTTTTATTATTACACAAAAAATTATTTTTTAATATATTTATTCATCCATCAAGTGAATTAATCTATCATTCATTCATTTATCTTACCAAAACTATTTCCTTTAGATTTTTTTATTTTTTCATCACAGGTTCCAAAACATAAATGTATATAAGATGTAATGTAAACACAATTTTTCTACTTTTCCATCCAATTATATCCTTTATATCAAAAATAATACATCAGGATAATTTTTATGTGATTGTCCTAACTATATTATTATAATTGTTTTTCATCAATGAGAGTTATATTTGATTCCAACTCTTTATGTAAGATGTTAATTACTTTATCAACTAGTTGGGAATAAAAATTTATGATTTTTCTATGTAATTGTAATCTTTCTACAATTCTCAATGTTACATGATTTATTTAATAAAAACTATTTTACCTCATAATGTATAGATCTTAATGATCCACTCTATGCATTGCTTATTGGGATTGTAGACTATTGTTTTCTGGAAATGTGTATGATCAATATTTTTTCAATTACTACAATTTGTTCAGAATCATGTAAAATTATTGTATATATATTCATTTGTATTGAACATAGTAGATTATTCCTCACAAAATAATTCGATAAAAATGCATTTTCTCATCACAACTGAAATTATATATATATTTATAGAATTTTGTAACTTCTAGTAGGCATTAAAAATTTATCAACAATAGTGTAAATCACATAACATTCATTTCAATATCACCAGTACTCATAGTAATTTCCATAAAACAATATGAGGTATATTTAGATTGAAATTATCCAAACAAATACGGGGAATAAAAATACCATAAAAAAATATCTTTCCCCTACAAAATGATTAGTATAATGAATCTGAGTAACTTCTGATAAACTACTAGAAATACTAAATAATATTAATAGATTCAGTCTCAAACATGGAATCTTACACTAATAACTAAGGTTTTACTACATAAACTATGATAAAAAATACAACATGAGTGATTTTTAGTTAATAGAATGACTATAATTGTTCAGCATTTTCATGATAAAATACAATTGAATATATGAATTTTTAATTTAACTCATATCAGATTATTGAAATTAAATCATAGTAGAAATATAATATGAAGAAATATCCAAATTATCTGAAAAAATAGAAATGTGGAAATTAAATTTTTTATTAAAATGTTTTAAACAATTCATTGATTAAAGACTAGAATAAATAATAAAATTGAAAATTACTACTAATATTAAACTTTTTATACAATACTAATATTATATTAATAACCTCATCCAATGTATCTCAATCCCAAACATTAGAACGAGCTCAACTATTAACCCATCGATCAATATTCTCCTTATTATCCCTAAAATCCATTGAATTTTACATTAAAATGGAATAGCTATATTTACCACCAAGAATACCTAAATTATCCCGAATGATAGTATATTTTCATTTATAAGGGAATCCCTCAACAACATAGTTGGTATTAGTCCTCTTAAAAAAACAAGAATCTCACGATCTCTATTATCAGAATAAGATTTTTGTTCACCACCTCATCGAATCTCTCGATCACTAATTATTATAAAGTATAAATACAATCATAAATCTAATATATTTAAAATGAATTAATTTCCATATAAAAACATACTAAAAACACTCATAAAAAATTATTTTGATCAGAATTACTCGAACAAACCTGTATTTTTAAAACATAAATATGATCACCAATTGTTTATTATTTTCAAATAATAATCTCTGTGGGAAATTATGATATGTGATGTTGTGGACCAATAAATATATGACATTTTAACAAACTAAATTATTCAAATTCTTCATTATAATGTTTTAGTTGAAATAGAATCAGAAGCGTATTCATCTTCAAATGGAGAACGTGGTTTAACTTTTTATATTTTCATGATGTAAATCATTCAATACTAAAGATCTAGTGCATCTAGTAAAATGATTCTGATAGGATTTTTTATATCCATGGATTTTAATATAGTTATTAAAAAAAATAAATCCTTTGGATTTATGTTAATTTATATTAACCATTCACACTAAAGGAAGTTAAATAAAAATTAATAGTAAATTGTAATATTATTTTTAAAATAAGGATATGAAAGTGTTCATTGAATAAAAGCTGTGTTTCTAGGATATGATCGAGAAAACAGAAATATTAGATAACCTATATATAATGGTGTCAATTAAATAAATAAAACATCATATCAATGGGGACAATCAATGTATCACCTTATTCCCAAACTCACATTCTATGATTCAAAATAGAATGAAAATATAATTTAACATTATATAAAGTAGTATTTTATAATAAAAATAAGAGTTCTCATAAAAAATATATAATTTTACAAACCCATTTAACATTATAGTAAAAGTGTAGGGTGAGGGGTTTAATTTGGAAAGTAATTTATGAAAATGAAATAAAAAAATATATTAAACTTCTCATACAATTTATTTACTATAAAAACATTGAAATTCATCAAGTGTTAACATTAGGTAAATAAAATAAGAATTCTTTTTATCAAGTTCAATCACTCTCTCCCACCTCAACATCCCATCTTATACATTTACATCAAATCTCTCTCTTAACCATCGATTGGGTTTTTTTATTTTTTATATACCTCATTCATTTTTATGATAAACTAAGTGATTCATATTATACAGTACAGTCAATATTCATGGATATAACCCATGGTTATACAATAAAAAAAATGATGATTAATATAATGTAATGATACATAGCTCATATTCCATACTTTAAGTGGTTTATGTTTGAATGTACACTATGTTTCTTTATATCAACCCATTTTTAACCTCATGGGAAAGATCAAACACCTTGTGATATAAAAGTCTTCATAATAAGACATATGTATGGGTTAACTAAACCATATATTAAGGGATAGTTAATAAAATGGATCAAGACATTCCTGGAATTAATAATTCTTAATTGGATTAAATTAAGATTTCCTATATAAGAAATAAATATTAGGTTTCATCACAGAGATTGAAAAACTCATTGAAAAAATATTACCTATCTAATATAAATTATTATAACACATAGATATTTTAGATTAATTTTTCTAAATTAATAAAATATTTTAAATCATACTTCAAATTCATCAATGAACAGAAATGACCTATTGAATATTAAATGAATATTATCATGAAATATTTTGTGTAATTAAATATATATAGTAACTACATTTTAAAAAAATTAAAATTTATACTAAATAGGATTAATAATATCTGTTAATATAGGTAATATTTTCTACTAAAGGATATCAATTTATAAACTTATTTTTATATAAATAATTATCTTCATTAAATTTGATTTTGGAATTCTTATAAAGACATGTAACTTTTAATTATTTATAATACACCAATTTATATTAATAATAATAATGAAATTGAAATTTTTATCTTAGATAAAAAATTTAAACATAAAAATAAAGATTTTTATAAAATATGTTAGTTACATACACTAATGTTAAAGCTAATCTTTCATACTCTAGGATGTTTTTTTTCAAATAAATGTATTAAATTTTTGGAAAAATAGTTTAAAATTATTTAAAAAATTTATATTATATTTATTAATTTTATTTCATTAACATGTTAACTTTTTTATTATCGTACAACCAAAAAAGGCATAAGTAAAAATTCTAAGTGTAGTGGACTTAAAAATTAGTTTCATACATTTTTTTAAAATCAATGGTTGATGGATTCTCAACCTTATATCATCACCCCCTTCAATATTATCCATTTATGTTCTTCTTTTCTAATGAAACATTTACTATGTTTATATTATGTTGAAATATTTTAAAAAATGCCATTGTCACCCCTCATAAAATGGGCCTCTCAACACCCTTTCAAGACCACCATAACAATTCAATTTCTCAATTAAAAACTATCATTTGTTAATCCTTCAGAATACTATTATTTTTCCTTCAACCTATATCCATGTGAAATTATCAGAAGACACTTATTTCTAGGGAATGATCCAAGAAAAATCACAATCCCTTAACCTGTTATTTTTTTAACATCATTTTTTTCATAATTTACCAAATAAAATTTTAATATTATTATATAATTACATAATTATTATATTTATACTAAATTTTATTATTATATGTGAATAACTATTAACCAAATTTCACCATTTGCATTATGAAAAAACAAAAGATCATTTTGGGGTGAGTTGACTACAACCTCCATGAGGTAATGTGTCTCATTCCTTATATAGTTTCATTAAAATTTATTAAACTCGGTTAAAATATGATAAAGAATATTAAAATTGACATTATATTAACATTATGATTATTTTATAATGATATTTTTCCAAAATAATCAAATTTCATAATCATTGTCATCAATTAATAATTGTATGATCATATTTGGGTCAGCCTAACCAACAACTTGAACAATGATAAAAAAATAATATCATGGATTACTACGAGAACATAGATAAAGATGATATATGATATAAATAAGTAAATAAATAATTTATTTTTTTAATGATAAAATTATTATTAAACTCCTTAATTAAGATTGCAACATTTTTTAATAATCACTGAGACATGCTTGTCACCAATTTTATCCCTATATATCGTAACTGATGCATATGTTGAATGTAATAATAACATTACAACTAATTATAATGATTAAATTTCATATCACTTTATTTCCTATTAATTATGCGATTTTATATCTCAATAAATAATAACACTATAATTACAAAACTAGTTCTAAATAATCAATTTTACTCACACTTGATATTGAAAATAGATAAAAACAATCCAATATACAAGTATATAATATTTATCCATCCAATTTTGAGAATGTTTTATTAAAAAAAAGTATGGGGTCTAAGACCTGAACATGTTATAGGGGTCTAAAGTAGTTTTTTCCCAATTAATCATCCAGAACATGATTAGGACATTCTCTGGGGAGGAATCCAATGCAAGAAAAAATTATAATCAAGGAATCTAAAGAGGCTTGAGAAGACACAAAATCCGAAACCATGTTACCTTATCTCTATGTGTTTGTGAGCTCAATATCACTATTAATAAAATCCCCTAAACATAATAATTGTATATTTGATAGCCTAGGGGATGGAACTCGTGACCTTGATTTAATTGAGGATAATAAATGAATTAGTTTTTAATTTGTTGTGATAAAAATCACGAGAGTGACATAGAGATATGCCTATTAGAATGGTAGAAGCTTCCACCAGATTGAAGTCACATGGACTAAGGGAAAAACTAAAAGCAAGGGATATTAACCTATTTCTATCAATCACATCCCATCATCCCTGTATGAAAACATTTTTTCATGAGCCATAAATGATAAAAACCTATCCCCAAATAAGAGGAGACCACATCAGCCAATTTCCATAAGGGTTCTGCTCCATTTTTTTTGTCACCTATGTTACTACAATCCAAGATCAATCATATAGAAGGATAAAGTTTCAACTGCATAATTAAAGGAGAAACATCTATCCCCAATGCCTTGGACTAAACATTCAATACTAATTGAGATATACTGCATCCATCAAGCCTGGCCTTATTATGAGCTAACTAGATAGTACAAACCCCTACAACAAAAAGACATTACCTGGGCCATATTCACATGAGGAATATATTCTTAGAAAAGAAATCATTATTCCATGAATATATTTCTAGGGGTCCCCTAAACATTTCATCTAGTTAAGCCAACCAGGTCATACCAGATGGTACTCTCCCAATAATTATATATGAATATGTGATAGAATGTCTCAACATGTGGGTTGTGACAACACTAGAATTTAGAAGAAATGAAAATCCATCTTCATCATGAATCCTCGTCCATGGGTAAATAATGATTACAGATGTTCAAAATAAGAATGTTTATTTTAGAAGGTAATTATTTACAAAACAAGATAACACCCCAATAATCTGAACTATCTAAACAATTCATAGAAAGTAGATATGAATTAAAATAGAACATATTGGATAGAGAGAATTTTAAAACCATCTGATATTTTTCATAGGAATGATAAATCCCATGAATAACCTCCATGTGTTGAGAGTTGTGTAGAGCCATAGTAAAGGCATAGAAGCAGGTTTCATAATAGGAAGTGAATTTGGCGCTGGGATACCAAGAAATATGATAAGAGACCCCACCTAATAATCATTCTAGATGTTGGGATATTGATCCTCCATGATCCATTTCAAATGGGTTTTAAGGTAGGGAATATATTTACAAGTAACTTCCCATAGTTTGGTGCACCCACCTTTAAAAACATTGGAAAAATATCAATATTTGAACTAGTTGAAACTGGACCATATATATTTTCCTTCCATAACATCCAAATTCAACATATCTTAGAGACATTCCATGGTTTCCCTGACATTCCATAGATTGATACCTCCTTTATCAGTAGATTTTGGCACTCTATCCCATGAATCCCAATGATATATCCCCTCCAGCTAAGCATCAAATATAAAACTAACCATTATGCTTCCAATGTTTTAGATAACCTTCATGGGAATAGTTGTATCTTATAGAACTTGAATACTGATAATGGATAAAATATTGATGAAATGGGTGAGGTATCTCTAGAATGAGAGAAATTAGTTCCTTCAGATGAGAATATAAGAATAAATCATTTTGACAGTTCCATCAAAGTAGTGAATTTGAAATCTTTTTAGGGAGATTGGGTCCCTTAAATACTCCATGGGAAACTATCTCATGTCGATATCCATCATCTCTTAAATTATATTCACTCTTCTATCCAATTATAACTTTGAGAAATATATACTAAATTTTCAGTGATTAATGATTTTCCACTCCATGTTTATTATGTTTTTAGAGTCTAATAATGTTCCATAATTTTACTTATGGATCAATTGTAAAAAATTTGATGATCTTCATAAAAAAAGGTGGTAAATCCCATTGATTTTTAGTTTACACCTGAAATATTGAACAAAACCATACCTATTACATTTCATGAGATACATACTAAAGGCATATTTGATCATAATGAAAATACTATGTGAGAGGGGATCTTGATATCAGAGACCTCCAGCTTGTTTGAAGAAGGAATAATTTTATCCATAAAAGGTTATATAAAACCATTGACATTCAATATACCTAATGAAATGATCAAACTCCATTTTAGATAAATCCAAGCACCTCATGACTCTGAGGATGTTGAGACACTCAAATATATCGTAAGATTTTTCAATGTCAAGAATAATTGATATTTTCGATCCAATGAATTTTTTATTAATGTCACAAATCATTTAATAGGCCAAAGAAATAACCATTTGGGTGGATCTACCACATAAGAGGCATTTTTGTTCATCAAAAATGCAATTGTGAAGAAACGCTGCAAGCCTTCAGTTGAACAGAGCCATATGGAATTTATAGAAGAAGTTTCACATGTTGGTAGTCTTGGATTGCATCAATGAATAATGGTATTTCACCATGGAAATAAGAATATGTGTGGTGTCACATGCCACACTAGGAAAACCCCCTCCCCAAAAAAACAAGTATTATACCTACTAGCCCATACTTTAAAAGATTCCAATACGTAATATAGAATGATCCTGTTAAATTATCTAGACTGGGGGAACTTCTGTGGTTGAGAGAAGATGCCCCCCAATCCATATTCATTAGGTTGATTCTCAATGAAATCATTATTACAGTAGGAAACCACATGAGGAATAGAATAGTTCATATCACTATAGCCACTACAGTATCCATCCAATATGTGAGTGTTAGTTTCTATAAGAAATGGGTGAAAATGAGTCAAGGCAAT
This sequence comes from Viscum album, assembly GCA_963277665.1. Taxonomy (NCBI): domain Eukaryota; kingdom Viridiplantae; phylum Streptophyta; class Magnoliopsida; order Santalales; family Viscaceae; genus Viscum; species Viscum album. The sequence continues at coordinate 2,097,128,357 of OY728152.1, forward strand.
ACCACCAACAACAAGGGGGTCATTAGTAAAAGATATATCATCTATAATGATTTTTGGAGTGTTACACTGTTTCCTCTCCCTGATGCAATCTTGGAAGAGAGAATTATTTATATAACCCTCTTTAATCCATGTATTATGGGATCTATCATGGGAAATTATCTCATGTTCAAGTATAATATCATTTATTCGATTCGCTATGCCAACCATTTATTAAAAAATCTCCATAAATTCAGTATTTGAGGTTCGTTTCATCTTGTTCAATATCATCTTTGGGGAAATACAAATCAAGGAACATATAGGTCTTAGAGATGGTCCAATTGTTGAGTTATTACTTCAGCATCCAGAGATTATGATGAAACCCCTCCCAAGATCCATCATTGAAGTATTAATCCCAAGAAGAACAACACATAGAATAAGAATCAAGGTAAAACTCTCATCGTGTTGATTATAAGAAGCGATCATTAAGGAAGAAACTATCATTTAGGATGACCATGATAGGGAATAGATCAATAATCCCATGAAACAAGTGCACCACATTATAATTATAAGAGGATGAAATAATATAACGATTATATATATAGGGATCATGTTGGCTCCATAAGCAACGATTTCCTTTTTTATTATTACACCATGCGAACCTTACTCAGAGTATTCCAAATCAAGCAGACCATTTTCAGATGAAAATCATAAAAAGACATGTCTATCCCTTAATGGGAAGACCCATCCACCATTATTTTCCACGGAATCAATAATGGAATTGAAATATTTTCCAACTAGACATGGATATTTTCCTTTATTGAATTTTCTCAGGTCTATCCAGTGATTGTCCCTACCCTTTGCATTAAAGTTAGCATAAAAATGGATATGATGGAAGAGAAAATACCAAACGTAATATGTATCTAAATATGTTGACCCAAGGAAAAAATCATCTCCACTGATATAATATCATTCCAAAAAAGTCCCAATGCAGTTATTCTATGGTTCCCTATTCATGATGTTATTATGTCTAAGCTTGAAAAAAATTATTAATTTTAGAAGGTCATTATTTGTGCTACAAATAATCACCATAGAAACTTTAGAACAGAAAAGATCAGGGATGATGAAATCAACCTTCACTCATGCCCCAAGCCTTAGGTGTTCCAAATGAGTAGAGATATAATTAAAGGGAGGGGCCATCAGATTTGTCCCTCCATACTAATGAGAATTTGAACTATAAGGAAGTAGATTTGTTTCCTTGTCAGGCGTGTGAATGAGTATAAACATTGCTGATAGGAGTGGAAAACCTACTGAGATTCATAAAATGATCCACATTAGATAAAAAATAAAACCATTAATTTAGGGATATGATACAATAGGCGAGGGAAATCTATTGATTGGAATGAGTCATAATGAGAAGGCATGATCTTTCCCTTAGCAAAGAATATAAGGCCAAGCCTCGTACTCTGAAGCAACTGAAACAAGTGGCTTATTTTCACCCTCAAGAGCCTCCAGACCAGATGAATCATCATCTTGGTCAGAAACCATCAATCCAGGCAAGTGATCCTCCCATTAAGGATCCACTGGGGAAGAACTATGTGCCTCCATCTCAGTAGGAACTAAAGGGGAAATGAGAGTCTTCAAGTCAAGAACCATTGGATCCAATAACAGTGATGTCTATAATGGAAAAATTGAATCATTAAACTAGGCCACCAGACCAGAAGCCACTGATTCTGAGGTGAAATTAGTAATACACCGCATAGAATGATGTCAATTAGAAGATAGTAGTGGGGGATGAAAGGCCACTGTGTCTATATAAGGATTTTTGATATCATATTCCGTTATGAAATACCATCTAATATAAAATATTAATAATGGAAAGAATAAATCTAATTCCATATAATAAATCATTTACTTCATGTCCATATTTTCCTTCCTTCCTGGGATATTCTCTATTCATGAGAACTCTAATATGGATTACTTTATATGATCTTCATCATTATCATTGCCTATTTTTGAATGAAAATTTCAATACTATTTTTATGATGTCGGTTTTAAAACAATGATATTTAAAAATGCTAATAAAATTTTTTATCCATTCAAAATAAAATGTTTTATCATCCATATAATATTTCTTTTGATAAAATTTATATATATTTTAAGGATAAATTATGAATGGTTCTTATTAATATTTTATATATTTTATAATTTTCAATTGACTTTTTTTTATAATGACTTTTGAATGTGACCCATAACGTTTTCTTATATTGTTATGTTTAAAATTTCTTCTTAAATATCATATAAAGTATTTCTGTGTAGAAACATCTTCCCACCACCATTGTAATATTATATGAAAAATAAGCTCTTTGAATTTATAGTTTCTATAATAAATTATGTTTTTACCAGTTTTAATAATTATTTTATTCACAACACATTCAAAATAAAAATTATATTTCCTATATCCAACATTTTATTAGTAAAAATCCTAAAAAATGCCTGTCATCAAATTGATTATCATCTAATATATCTTATAATTTAGCAAGGATATTCTATAAATGGTAACATCCACATAATTTTTAAATATTGATTATAAAATGTTTTTTTCTATCTCAGAAATGATACATAGCTATCTTTTCCATTCCTAATCATTGATTTTTTGTAACCAAATTATTTATTTCTATTCCTTCCTTTGTGAATACACAATTTTCTATCACTTTTTTGGAGGGTGTTTTCTAGATTCCATACATTTATTTACTCGTGGAATTATTTAATTATCTATATAACCATGCCATTATATAGTGTAAATACCATGTGCTCTATTATCATGATTGTAGATTATTTACCTCGAATATTTTGAGTATCTTTATATTTCAATTTATTTTTTACAGGTATATAATCATATAAATATGAATGGAATTATTGATTTTTTCTATATAATTCTATTTTAAATGGATATTGAACCTATTTTATTTACATTGGTTTTGATATAATGGAGATTGATTTCTTATGGCACAAATGTGTATGCATGATGGTGGGTTTGGCCATATATCACCATAAAATGTAATAGTTTATGTTTATATAAAATGACATTTTTTATGTGTTGAGATAATTATTTAGTTCACATATTCATGGGGACAACGAGTTTTCCTACATTTTTAGTCATTTATATAATGATATAGTTCCAATAGGCATGGGAACAATGATTTTTCATCATAAGGATTTATTATTCATATAATTTTTCTATATCTCAATTTTGTAGTTCATATTATTAAAGAGTTTTATATTAATTTTAATTTTAAAGAAATGTGTTGTCACTATGTTCTAGTTAATTCCATGAATGTAATTTTTTTAGCAAATATAAGGAATATTTCTTATTATCGGACAATCCCAAGACACTCGAGGGATGTTCACACGAGATATAAAATCTGAACACATGATTAAAAATTGTGTGAAAGACCCTAAACACCAAATTCTTTGTGAAATGGAACCATACATGTCAACCTTCTAAAAATATCTAATTCAGAAGTTCCAATGAAATTCGACTTGTGCACAAGTAGAGCTACTGTGCACAAGATCATATGTGCCAATGTGACATGTAATTCCACTTGTGCACAGGACACCTTGTGTAACACCCGAGACTTTTATGTTATATAAATCATCAAAGGAATCTTTTTCTATACAACACTTTCTTGGCTTGCTTTACACGCAATCACGACCTTCTTCGATAGCTTGCGTCGTACGCAATACCGAGTTTCACTAAACAACATTATGCTATTAAAACTAGCCGTTATGAATAGTAATAACCACTTTTTGGAATTTTATAAATTTTATTTTTCAAAATGGACTTCATTTTTGGACTCAGAATATCGAAATTAGCCTAGGGTGAAATTTTGGTATTTTTCTGAAAACTTTCAATTTTTGATGAATAGTGAAACCACTAAGTGGTAGGTTAAAAAACTGAATTTTGCATAAAACTTAATTTTACCGCTTCTGTGAATGGAATTTCGAAAATCCGAGAGACACGGTTAATATCAAGGACTAAAATGTGGTTCAATGAGATGAAAATAATTTTTTGGTGAATAGTAACTTTTTACTTTTTTTTACCGCGGTTAATAGTAAATAGGGTAACTAAGGGTAAATATGATATCAATATTACCCTAACACATGTCCTAATTCTATTGGACAAGTGTAATTCGACCAAAAACAAACTTAGGAATAAAATATGACCATTTAGGCCCACTTGGATTAGAATAGGACATTTATTATTAATTTATTTAAAGAAGGGTTAAAATAGTTAAAATCAAAGTTTAATAAGTAAATCATTTTTAATAAGGGGTTATACATAAGATAAATTCGATTGTAAATATTCATTAGAAATCTAAAAAGATTTCCTACATGATGGTATTTTATTTGTAATTTTTAGACATCAAATAATTTAATTTATTTATGACACAAAGATGATGCAGTAATTATCTTATTAATGAAATATTGACAAAATTGATAATATAAATACCCAAATAAATGTAATTTGAGACTTTTTATGAATTCCACTAATTTTATAGGTTACTATGATATATTAATGTTGATTTAATCAACTTGGTTCGAACATTTAATTCTGTTATGACTTTCACAAAAATCATATATCAAATAGTGTCAAAATTGACACAAAATAGTTTTTAAATCAAATATTATATTATTAATTGTTATTGTATTCCTAAAAAACTAAGGTTAGGCCAAATGACTTAGATAAGGATATATATATTAATAATAAACAATTTGGGGTTCGTTTGGCAAGTTATAGTAAGTTTATTAACCATATAGTGAAAGAAAACAAAAAGACATGGTAAAAGTTAAATTATTTAACTTAGAGTTAAATTTAATTGATAAGGTTAAAATAAAACCCTAAACTTGTCTAAATATTATTGGTTGATAGGATTTCGACCCTTCCCCACTTTATATTCGAAATAAGACCCTTTGGAACCATTATAAACCGATTTTGACTTTAATATAAAATAATATTTTGAGATATTCCTAAGGTGCCCCTCTCCTCCCTTATAAAAGGGAACCTCCTCCCCCTCCTCCTCACACCAAATTGAGCACTCAAGCTCGGCCAACCCCTGCCATTTTCTCCTCTCCACTTCCCTAGAATAATCCTAGAGGTCCTGGTCTTCTCCAAAGACCAATCTTAGTTCCTTAAGTGGAGGATTCGAAGAGGCGTTCCAAAGAAGAGGTAATATCCATTACCGATCTTTTCAATTTCTTTCTTCTTCAACTTCTTCTTCTTTAGTTGTTTCATGATAAAGTAATAACATCAGTATTACTTACATACTGATATGTTATTATAAATATGAAACAACCCTATTTCACCTTCTATCCATCCTACGGAAAAATGAAATCACCATGCGTGCGTGCGTACGGAATACCGTCTCCACGCCGTGGTGTAATCTATTTTCCACCATCACCTTACAAGGATGGTTATAATGGTGTAATGAGTAACTAAATATGATTATTATGAAGTAATATTGATACTGAAATAATATATATATACTCCAATACAATTCCACGATCATAGGAATGATATCATCACTCGTGCGTACGTACGGAATACCGTCTCCACGATGTGATGCGACTCGTTCTACATGATCTTCATTTCATAATGATTATATAAATGAATTGAATGAATGAATATGGTATATAATACACTAATACCATTCTGGAAATGAATTATCTATAACCTAAAGATAAGAATAAGAATTTATTCGACAAAACACGCATAAGAACAAAAAGTTATAAAGACCCGAGTAACAAGTAACAATGAAATATTACTAACAAGAAGCTAATAATATGACCATATATGATATCATATAAATATGTATGATTCTGGAATAAGTCAATAACATTATTTAAACCATTATACAGGAGCTTCGGACACGTACAAAGCTAATCGGACCTAAGGTAAGGGAAATATCACAATCTCATTTTTATCCGAGATTGTTTATTCGTAAGTATTTACTGGGGTGTATTTTATCATCCACATCCATGTTCCCTCAATATGTAATATTGTTTCCATCCACTTGAAATAGTTTAAATCCAATTTTACCCTTAGGTGAGTTTTTAGTAAAGAATATGAAAGGAATCTTTTGTCGTTTTTCCGTACGAGGTACTTTTTGACTTTTCCGACAAAAGTACGAAGAATGATTTTTTTAACTTATACGGCATGAATGGATTTTTAAAACATTACTTCAAAGAATCTTCCTTTAAAAGTTTTCAAGTTTATTTTTAATCAACTTCTATTATTTTAAAGTTGTATGACATGTTATGAAAGGAAAAATGTTTTTGAAGAAGAAAGGATATTTTCCTCAAGAATTCAATTCAAGTGTTTTATCAAAATTATTTTCCATCTAAGATAATAAAGGGTTCTGTTTCTATCCATATTTTTACATTGGTTTGACTATGTTGTGATGGAATTATGTTTATGAATTCCTTTATCTTATATGAATTGATTTATGATGTCATGATGTTTCAAGAATCCCATTTTTGTTATATGTGTTATGCGATGATGTATGTTTTATGATTATGTGGCACACATAAGAAAGGATTCATTATAATATGGGTGGGACCTATATCTCCCTCCAATGCATTGGGTAAAGATTTCATATCTCATGAGATAGACATGGCTGGAACGGAAGGTTATTTCGGTTCAGTGATACAGGACTGAAACGAGGAGTGAACTCGGTTCAGAAAGGGACTTTGTCCACTAAGATAGTCTTGGCAATGAGTCATGACTGACAAGAAATGATTTTCCATGATTATGTGTGCATGCCACAAAGTTTCAAGTTTTATGTTATGATTATGGGGATCTCATTTTCACTTCTATGATTTATTCCATGTTAAGATATTATGATCTCTTTTGCAGGTTTTGATTTTCAAAAAGATATGATATGATTTTTATTTCCTTTATTTTCCCTTGCTGAGCATTTGAGCTCACCCTTTTATGTTTTCTTTTCCCCAGGTCAAGAAGATGGATATTAAGTAGAATATGCTAAAAGGGACCCTAGATATGATGAAATAAATGGGAGACACTGTAGAAGATTTATGAACCAGTTGTTTATGTTTCCCACTTTCTAAAGACACTATACCTATACGGTCCTTTGTGGTTTTGTCATATGTTGTAATATATGTGCTTCAATTTTGAAGTATTTACAATGTATGTAAAGTGTGGGTTGTTATAGTTGGTATCAGAGGGAGGGTATAGTCAACCTTTGGAAACTAGGATGTGAAAGCCTTAGTAAGAACCCTAAGGATAAGTCTAAGCATAGAACACAATCTTAGTGTTTTAGAAATGGCCTTGAATAACCTAGGATAAGACCTTAAGCATGAAAATTTTATTCCTGAATTATGTGGTTTCCTATTATAATTAGTGTTGCTCACACTATTCTTCTTGGTTTTAGTCAATGGCTGGAACCCGAAGGAACCGTGTTAATGCGGAATGCGATGGGCAATGCAATGATTGTCCCCCTGAGCAACCAAACAATATGGGAGCTGGAATGCAAAATCTTGTAGCCATGCTCACACAACTTTCTCAAGCTATGAATCATGCAAGATTTCCAAACGAACAAAGGAGGGAGCAACATTCTGTTGAATCCTTCATGAGGCAGCGTCCACCATCTTTCAGCGGGTCTACTGATCCATTAGTTGCTGAACAATGGATTAGTACTACTGAAAAGATATTTTCAGTTCTTCAATGTTCTGAGCATGATAAAGTCATCCTAGCAGTGTATCGTTTGGAAGGAGATGCGGATCAATGGTGGAATCTTGTTAAGAATACGAGGCAAAGGGATGAAATTGAGTCTATGGAATGGGACGAGTTCAAGAACTTATTTTTCAATAAGTACTTCCCTCGTATTCTCCGAACAAAGATAGAGAAAGAGTTCCTTGAACTGAAGCAAAGGGATGATGAATCTGTTAGTACCTATGAAGCAAATTTTACAAGACTTGCAAGGTACGCTTCTGGTATTATTATCCAACCTGAGAGTAAGATCGATCGATTCTTTAGTGGCTTAAAACCAAGTCTTCGAAGGGTGTTAGCCATAAGGGACTTCAATAGCTACGAGGAAATAGTTCGATGTGCTCTCAAAGTCGAGATGGAGATTGGAGTAACCCATCAGTCACATGGGTTTGATAAGAAGAGGAAGATGGAATTCAAAGAAAAATCTAAAGAGCACACAGAAAAGAAGATGAACTTTCCATTATGCTCAAAGTGTGGAAAGAAACATGGAGGGAGTTGTCTTAAAGGGACAAGTAAATGTTTTAAATGTGGAAAGGAAGGTCATCGGGCATTTGAATGCCGTGATAATGGGAAGAAGATGTCTAATGATGCAAACAAAGGAAGGGATACACAGAATGAACCTACTACACTTCAATGTTTCAAGTGCAAGGAGATGGGGCATTATGCCAATCAATGCCCAAATCCAAGGGTTGATGATGATGGTCGAAGTCAACAAAATCTTAAGGCTAAAGACAAAGGAATGTCACATGAAATTTCTATCAGCGATGTGGAGTACGATAACGATGTGGTGAAAGGTACACTTACCATCCACTCTAAAGTAGCAAATGTTTTATTTGATTCTGGATCCACCCACTCTTTTATTTCTGAAAAAATTTCTAAGGGTATCACTGTATTACCTCAACAATTAGATGTTGAGTTAGCTGTGACAACACCTAATGGCACATCAATCGCATCAGAAGTTTATAATTCTTCTCCGATCGAAGTTTGTGGTAAAGTGCTTCCTGCAAATCTTGTGATCCTTCCTTTAGTGGAATTTGATGTGATTCTTGGCATGGATTGGCTTTCTCTACATGGAGCTCATATCAATTGCCAAAGAAGGGAAGTCACATTTCATATTCCAGATCAGTCTACGATCATATACCAATGCAAGGATGAACATAACATTCCAGTGGAAATTTCTTCCATCTTATGGGTATTGATTCCACTAAATGAAGGTTATTTATCTCAAATGGTTGGTGAGAAACTCACGATTAAGAATATGCCCATTGTACGGGAGTTTGATGATGTCTTTCCGGAGGAATTGCCGGGTCTTCCACCAAATCGTGAAGTTGAGTTTTCAATAGAACTCGTACCGGGTGCTTTGCCTATTTCAAAGACACCTTATAGAATGGCCCCAATTGAGTTGCAGGAATTGAAGAAGCAACTCCAAGAGAATCTTGATAAGGGATTCATACGCCCTAGTGCGTCACCTTGGGGAGCACCTGTTCTATTTGTTAAGAAGAAAGATGGATCAATGAGACTCTGCATTGATTATCGAGAACTTAACAAGATCACTATCAAGAACAAATATTCTCTCCCACGCATTGATGACTTATTTGACCAACTACGCGGAGCTCAATACTTTTCCAAGATTGATCTTCGTTCAGGGTATCATCAATTAAGGGTCAAAAGGGAGGATATACCAAAGACGGCTTTCCGTACAAGGTATGGACACTATGAATTTATAGTGATGCCATTTGGTCTTACTAATGCCCCTGCTATCTTCATGGATCTAATGAATAGAGTCTTTAGAGACTATCTTGATCAATTTGTGGTAGTCTTTATAGACGATATTCTTGTCTATTCAAAGAGCAAGGAAGAGCATGAAGATCACTTGAGAATTATATTGAAGACCCTGAGAAAGGAGAAGCTTTATGCCAAATTTACCAAGTGTGAATTTTGGCTTCAAAAAGTTGCATTTTTTGGTCATATAATCTCAAAAGAGGGGATATCTGTGGATCCAGCAAAAACAGAGGTTATCGAAAGATGGTCAAGACCAACAACAGTAACTGAGATCCGAAGTTTTCTTGGTTTGGCTGGTTATTATCGACGTTTTGTAAAAGATTTTTCACGATTATCTAATCCACTCACCAAGTTGACTCGGAAAGGAGTTAAGTTTGTCTGGACAGAGGAATGTGAAGAGAATTTCAAGGAGTTGAAAAGAAGGTTATCCAGTGCACCTGTGCTCACACTGCCTTGTAGTGGAGAAAGGTTTGTGATCTACAGTGATGCATCCAAGAAGGGATTGGGGTGTGTTCTTATGAAAAATGATATGGTGATAGCTTATGCCTCACGACAGTTGAAAATCCATGATCAAAATTACCCAACACATGATTTGGAGTTGGCTGCGGTAATCTTTGCATTAAAGATTTGGAGGCATTACCTTTATGGTGAAAGGTGTGATATTTATACTGATCATAAAAGTTTAAAGTATATTTTCACACAAAAGGAGTTGAATATGCGTCAAAGAAGATGGTTGGAGCTGATTAAGGATTATGACTGCTCAATCCATTACCACCCTGGGAAAGCAAACAAGGTGGCAGATGCATTAAGTCGACAAGACCATGCTAGTTTATCCATGATGAGGATCACAAAAGATCCAATATTTATGGATTTAAAAAGGATGGATCTTGGAATTATAATGGAAGGGGAAAATCTTATCTTTCTCAAATGAATGTTCAACCATCTATACATGTGAAGATTAAAGAGGCACAGAAAGAAGATGTCGAGTTACAAAAGAAGGTGAGAAATGTTCCTGAATTCAACCTTGATTGTGATGGGATAATAAAGTTCAGGAATCGGGTTTGCGTTCCTCCCATCCCCGAATTAAAGAAAGAGCTGCTGGATGAGGCTCATAGTTCTTCATTCTCTATTCATCCTGGAAGCACGAAGATGTATAGGGACCTGAAAGAGTACTTCTGGTGGGATGGCATGAAAAGAGATGTTGCTGAATATGTCTCTCGATGCTTGGTTTGTCAACAAGTTAAAGCTGAGAGACAGAAGTCTAAGGGGATGTTACAACCAGTAACCATACCCGAATGGAAATGGGAAAACATCACTATGGACTTTGTCACAGGACTTCCTAAAACATCCAAAGGCAATAATGCTATCTGGGTCATAGTTGATCGTCTTACAAAGTCTACAAACTTTATTCCTATTAGAGAGGATTTCTCTCTAGATCAGCTTTCCAGGATATATGTAAAGGAAGTGGTAAGATTGCATGGAGTACCACTTTCTATTATATCTGTTCGAGATCCGAGATTTACCTCGAAGTTCTGGCGAAGTCTTCAGCATACTCTGGATACAGAGTTGAGTTTCAGCACTGCTTATCATCCCCAGACAGACGGTCAGTCTGAGAGAACAATTCAAACCCTAGAAGATATGTTGAGAGCTTGCTCTATGGATTTCAAAGGAGGTTGGGATCAACACCTACCTTTGGTGGAATTTTCTTATAATAATAGCTTTCACTCCAGTATTCAGATGGCTCCTTATGAAGCTCTCTATGGAAAGAAATGCAGGACTCCAACTTGCTGGGATGAAGTTGGTGAAAGAAAGCTATTAGGACCTGATCTTGTTGATGAAATGGCAGAAAAGGTCAGATCTATTCAACAACACATAAGAGCAGCTCAGAGTCGACAGAAAAGTTATGCCGACAATCGAAGAAAAGACCTAGAGTTTGAAGTAGGCGATAAAGTGTTCTTACGAATATCTCCCTGGAAGAGGGTTATGAGATTTGGAAAGAAGGGGAAGTTGAGCCCTAGATATATCGGTCCTTTTGAAATACTGGATCGTGTTGGGAAGGTAGCTTACCGATTGGAGCTTCCACCGAATCTCTCTCAAGTTCACGATGTGTTCCACGTATCTCTCCTGAGAAAGTACATACCTGATCCTTCACATGTACTCAGCTCAGAAGTTGTACCGCTGGAGCAAGATCTTTCTTATGAAGAACAGCCGATAGAGATTCTGGATCGTAGCAAAAAAGTCCTACGAAAAAAGACCACTCGCTTGGTGAAAGTTTTATGGAGAAACCACCAACTTGAAGAAGCTACATGGGAGCTTGAGGATATGATGAGGGAGAAGTATCCTCATCTGTTTGTTGCAAAGTGACGAATTTCGAGGGCGAAATTCTTTTTAAGGGGGGTAGAATGTAACACCCGAGACTTTTATGTTATATAAATCATCAAAGGAATCTTTTTCTATACAACACTTGCTTGGCTTTCTTTACACGCAATCGCGACCTTCTTCGATAGCTTGCGTCGTACGCAATACCGAGTTTCACTAAACAACATTATGCTATTAAAACTAACCGTTATGAATAGTAATAACCACTTTTTGGAATTTTATAAATTTTATTTTTGAAAATGGACTTCATTTTTGGACTCAGAATATCGAAATTAGCCTAGGGTGAAATTTTGGTATTTTTCTGAAAACTTTCAATTTTTGATGAATAGTGAAACCACTAAGTGGTAGGTTAAAAAACTGAATTTTGCATAAAACATAATTTTACCGCTTCTGTGAATGGAATTTCGAAAATCCGAGAGACACGGTTAATATCAAGGACTAAAATGTGGTTCAATGAGATGAAAATAATTTTTTGGTGAATAGTGACTTTTTACTTTTTTTTACCGCGGTTAATAGTAAATAGGGTAACTAAGGGTAAATATGATATCAATATTACCCTAACACATGTCCTAATTCTATTGGACAAGTGTAATTCGACCAAAAACAAACTTAGGAATAAAATATGACCATTTAGGCCCACTTGGATTAGAATAGGACATTTATTATTAATTTATTTAAAGAAGGGTTAAAATAGTTAAAATCAAAGTTTAATAAGTAAATCATTTTTAATATGGGGTTATACATAAGATAAATTCGATTGTAAATATTCATTAGAAAGCTAAAACGATTTCCTACATGATGGTATTTTATTTGTAATTTTTAGACATCAAATAATTTAATTTATTTATGACACAAAGATGATGCAGTAATTATCTTATTAATGAAATATTGACAAAATTGATAATATAAATACCCAAATAAATGTAATTTGAGACTTTTTATGAATTCCACTAATTTTATAGGTTACTATGATATATTAATGTTGATTTAATCAACTTGGTTCGAACATTTAATTCTGTTATGACTTTCACAAAAATCATATATCAAATAGTGTCAAAATTGACACAAAATAGTTTTTAAATCAAATATTATATTATTAATTGTTATTGTATTCCTAAAAAACTAAGGTTCGGCAAAATGACTTAGATAAGGATATATATATTAATAATAAACAATTTGGGGTTCGTTTGGCATGTTATAGTAAGTTTATTAACCATATAGTGAAAGAAAACAAAAAGACATGGTAAAAGTTAAATTATTTAACTTAGAGTTAAATTTAATTGATAAGGTTAAAATAAAACCCTAAACTTGTCTAAATCTTATTGGTTGATAGGATTTCGACCCTTCCCCACTTTATCTTAGAAATAAGACCCTTTGGAACCATTATAAACCGATTTTGACTTTAATATAAAATAATATTTTGAGATATTCCTAAGGTGCCCCTCTCCTCCCTTATAAAAGGGCACCTCCTCCCCCTCCTCCTCACACCAAATTGAGCACTCAAGCTCGGCCAACCCCTGCCATTTTCTCCTCTCCACTTACCTAGAATAATCCTAGAGGTCCTGGTATTCTCCAAAGACCAATCTTAGTTCCTTAAGTGGAGGATTCAAAGAGGCGTTCCAAAGAAGAGGTAATATCCATTACCGATCTTTTCAATTTCTTTCTTCTTCAACTTCTTCTTCTTTAGTTGTTTCATGATAAAGTAATAACATCAGTATTACTTACATACTGATATGTTATTATAAATATGAAACAACCCTATTTCACCTTCTATCCATCCTACGGAAAAATGAAATCACCACGCGTGCGTACGTACGGAATACCGTCTCCACGCCGTGGTGTAATCTATTTTCCACCATCACCTTACAAGGATGGTTATAATGGTGTAATGAGTAACTAAATATGATTATTATGAAGTAATATTGATACTGAAATAATATATATATACTCCAATACAATTCCACAATCATAGGAATGATATCATCACTCGTGCGTACGTATGGAATACCGTCTCCACGATGTGATGCGACTCGTTCTACATGATCTTCATTTCATAATGATTATATAAATGAATTGAATGAATGAATATGGTATATAATACACTAATACCATTCTGGAAATGAATTATCTATAACCTAAAGATAAGAATAAGAATTTATTCGACAAAACACGCATAAGAACAAAAAGTTATAAAGACCCGAGTAACAAGTAACAATGAAATATTACTAACAAGAAGCTAATAATATGACCATATATGATATCATATAAATATGTATGATTCTGGAATAAGTCAATAACATTATTTAAACCATTATACAGGAGCTTCGGACACGTACAAAGCTAATCGGACCTAAGGTAAGGGAAATATCACAATCTCATTTTTATCCGAGATTGTTTATTCGTAAGTATTTACTGGGGTGTATTTTATCATCCACATCCATGTTCCCTCAATATGTAATATTGTTTCCATCCACTTGAAATAGTTTAAATCCAATTTTACCCTTAGGTGAGTTTTTAGTAAAGAATATGAAAGGAATCTTTTGTCGTTTTTCCGTACGAGGTACTTTTTGACTTTTCCGACAAAAGTACGAAGAATGTTTTTTTTAACTTATACGGCATGAATGGATTTTTAAAACATTACTTCAAAGAAGCTTCCTTTACAAGTTTTCAAGTTTATTTTTAATCAACTTCTTTTATTTTAAAGTTGTATGACATGTTATGAAAGGAAAAATGTTTTTGAAGAAGAAAGGATATTTTCCTCAAGAATTCAATTCAAGTGTTTTATCAAAATTATTTTCCATCTAAGATAATAAAGGGTTCTGTTTCTATCCATATTTTTACATTGGTTTGACTATGTTGTGATGGAATTATGTTTATGAATTCCTTTATCTTATATGAATTGATTTATGATGTCATGATGTTTCAAGAATCCCATTTTTGTTATATGTGTTATGCGATGATGTATGTTTTATGATTATGTGGCACACATAAGAAAGGATTCATTATAAGATGGGTGGGACCTATATCTCCCTCCAATGCATTGGGTAAAGATTTCATATCTCATGAGATAGACATGGCTGGAACGGAAGGTTATTTCGGTTCAGTGATACAGAACTGAAACGAGGAGTGAACTCGGTTCAGAAAGGGACTTTATCCACTAAGATAGTCTTGGCAATGAGTCATGACTAACAAGAAATGATTTTCCATGATTATGTGTGCATGCCACAAAGTTTCAAGTTTTATGTTATGATTATGGGGATCTCATTTTCACTTCTATTATTTATTCCATGTTAAGATATTATGATCTCTTTTGCAGGTTTTGATTTTCAAAAAGATATGATATGATTTTTATTTCCTTTATTTGCCCTTGCTGAGCATATGAGCTCACCCTTTTATGTTTTCTTTTCCCCAGGACAAGAAGATGGATATTAAGTAGAATATGCTAAAAGGGACCCTAGATATGATGAAATAAATGGGAGACACTGTAGAAGATTTATGAACCAGTTGTTTATGTTTCCCAGTTTCTAAAGACACTATACCTATACGGTCCTTTGTGGTTTTGTCATATGTTGTAATAAGTGTGCTTCAATTTTGAAGTATTTACAATGTATGTAAAGTGTGGGTTGTTATACCTTGCGCACTGCTGCTAATGTTTTCATATTTAAATAGAAACATACCTCCTATTTTTGGGGTTCAATTCCAATAGAGGATATGTTGCTCCCATGTGGGAAAGATGACCCATTCTGCGACAACGTGATAGACGTGGCCTCAAGGTACTGGATCTTGCACAATAGCTCTCCCAGGGGTCATCCATTTGGTGTTCCCACTTGAGAATGACCCTCAACCATTTCCTTTCAATATAAATAAATTTCATGTAAATTATTCTTCTTGTTCACATTTTTTCCCTTATGTTGTGCCCCTCTTGTTCACCTGGTTCCTTCGTGCGTGCAACGCCTAATCTTGTGTGCAATATTTAAATCATCGGTTCTCCCCTATTTATGTGCTCCAAGTGTCTTCCATAACCTAAGGCACCATGTCCGAGCACATGTTACATGTTACACCCCTTCCTTGCACACACTTCTGCCGTGTGACCCTCTATGCTTGTACGAAGTAATTTCAATGTTCCCCGATGAGGGCTTCATGTGGTGTTGTTATGCCTTGTGAATATTCTCATATGAAATATAATAGCTATTTATTCTTTTCATATCTATTTTAACATCTCCCCGACAATAGATTACACCCCAACACCTTTGATATGCAGAATTTTGGGTTCATGCCCTTCACCAAGGGTCAAAGCATGCCAGTTATGTAGGTCCTATGGGTGAGGAAAATATCCCCATAATCTGAGCTGATTGACATTATACTTCCAAGAACCCATGTCCACAATAGTTGGAATTAACCTTTTACAACTACATGAGTGACAAGTCCATGATAACTAATAAGGGGATGGGCATCGATTCCCTCTCACTCCTCCTATCCCTTTGCGCTTTGTCACCATGCTCACATTGGGAAGCCTTAGCATATACCCCAACCCACCTTGATAGGGCTCTCCTTATATGATGGACATATCATCCTTGTACATCTATAAATCATCCCTACTATTCCCCCCATAGAGTACTTCCCAGTATTCCTTTCATGGGTTGTTATTAATGCATAATTCCCACTCCACTCCTCAAAAACACAACATTCATTACACCATCATAAGGTCTTTTATTGCCTCTTATTTCTCACATCGAGCTTGAATCACATGGGTTTAGTGTAATCATTGTCCATGAGATCCTCTATAGGCCACTTTAACATGTAAGCCTCATACCCAACATTACTAAACTATGTGGACTTTGATCCTCACCCATTTTCATGAATGGTATAATGGAAACCCCTTTCTTGTTCAAGACCGTCACATACTAGTCCCGACCAATTCAGCATATTTTACACGCATCCCACATGATGTTAAATTGTATTCCCCATTTCTCCCCACATGGAATTAAAATGTATTCTTTTGATCAACATGGGTTTTGATTCCTTTGTCATAGACATGGTACGTTGGAAGCCTCCATGATGTTTAACACCAAACACGGGTAAACATATGTGTCCCCTTTTTTGGAATCCACGTCTCTAGATCACCCCTTATAGTGTCAGGCCACTTCCTGGGCATCTAAAGATGAATAATCCCCAAAAATTCAACACATGATTTTCCAACCAAGTGTTTTCCTCTTTTGATCATCTATTAACCATGCATAAGCTCGAACATATCATTGGGTTGTTGTACATTGTGGACGCCCTAATTCGGTGTCCCAGCCTTGAACTACATGGAATATAATCATTTACCATTTTGATAAATGTATGTAGGATTCCTTCCTAAGGTTAAATCATATCTACCATGTCCCATCCTAGTCTATCCCTCAAGTCTATATTCCTTGGGAAGGTCATTCCATAACCAGTTGCTTCCATTTCATTCAGGTCCCCAACCATGCATCTATTCTCGTGAGTTGCCTCCTCAGGTGACTTATCACCCCAACCCAGAACTATGTTGATACTGATTCCCCTCCACGGTGATACTTAGAAAAATAATTTGAGGTACATTCCCAGTATTATGTCTTGTACATCGAATTTCAGTCACATACCCATTCATTTTATCATTTGACACTTCATCCATGTCCATCCTGAATTTACCTGAGCTACCACCTCTTAGTGAAATAGTGCCATCCATATGGAACAATATCCTCCATTTATCCCAAACATTCTCCTGGGTTATTTTCCTTTGTGTACACCTCGATTCTATACCCCACCCATTCAAACTATGTTGGTTTTTTATCTCTTTCATCTACATATTGTACATATGAAGCATCGTCAAGGATAAATCCAATCCAATGGAAAACCTTGGTGCCCCCTTTTTGTGGACCCATCCTCCTCTTAAATTTTCTAGTTTTGGAGTCTAAATCAGTCTTCACAGTATGAATCATTGCCTTTAGGGTACATTCCATACAGGGTCTATCCACATTGGGAACTATGATCCATCCATCAGGTAGACATTCTATGTGCTCCCTCTGAGGGATGTACCCATCTGATCCACTATCATTAGTGTTTTGATTAGTCTGATCCATCTTCTCTAGATGATAAACTCATAGAATTACCATTGTTAAACACAGTAAACTTAGATAAACCTCAGTGACATGCCTTCAATATATAATTCCACACATTTGACATGGGATTCCACGTGCACCCACTCCCTCTAGAAGACATCTGATAAGGGGAAATACATTTATCCCAGGGTTTTAGCCTCCAGACACGCCAGCAATGCCCCAACCATACTACACTCATCACCGAAAGTTTCTGCCTTGACTTGATCTCCATGGGAAAGTACTGATAGATGTACTGTATTCAACTAGCATCAACAATGATATGGGAACGAGAAGAGTTTCACGAACAACATCTTAATCTTTAAGGCACACCCAAACTAGGAGATGAATTCTTAAGAGGAATACACATAATGATAAACTGAAATGTCACCATCCTATTTTTATAAAAAATCAAATATCACTAAAAATGTGATGAATCCCACCCCGCTTTGGGAAGATGGAATTTTAGGAAACATAATCGCATCCTCACAGATGATGCATTCCTTGGATAAAGCATCAGAAATGGAAATTGTGAACCCAGAATTATATTCTAGTCCTCAATATGGGTATTAGTATAATTCGGGGCATCACCAGAAGACCATGTCACCAGATCTAGCTATATAGTTCCAGTGGAAACTGAGAAAATAGTGGGCCTCTTCTGAAAGTGAATTGGATTTGGGGAAGTTAATTCATGGGAATCTCGATTTGTGATGTTGTCAGTATGGATATTTATATCCATCCATGGGAGACTAAATGACATTGGGACACTCGTTATTTATTTCCTATCATCTGTACTAAGGGATGAATCTTCTTGCTTTTAATGAACCAAGATATTGATGTATAAAACTAATCACCTCCCACACATAGATTCATGGGTAGGGGAAATAAAAATTCAGTAATCCCCAAGGGAATCACCTATTTTGTGACAAACTCTATGATGATATCTACTTAGCACCCACACCCCATATCACCCTATGTAATTATTCAAATTACGGTGATCAATACTCTTCTTCAAGGATATGACTAGGAAGGGATCATCCTGATGAGGTATTTGGCCCATCAATATTTGGGGGATTCTATGCCCCATCAATGGTACCACCCCCAAAGTCTGCATAGGGATCCACTGCTCCAAACTCTGACCTCGAATAATTTCAAGAGCCTCTCCCACAGAAGCTCTTATGACTCACTCCCATACGCCGATGAAGTAAGTGGTGTCTGAATCCTACCAAATGTGACTTCAGCCATGGGACTCCGATTTAGGGATGCCACCATGACTCGCCAACTCCTCCATACAGTCCCATAGAATGAAGAATAGGCGGTACATACCCCTGCCATCAGACCCTAACTTAGTTGACGAGACATCAACATCAAGCGTAAGCTAAGGAGAGTTCCCATAGAGGGAATCATCTTCTATAGCTTTAGTGACCCGATCCACCATTGAAATGTGTTATGTTCTACCTATAACCATAGAGAAGGAGAACCCCTACACCCAGTCATGATTAAGATCCATTCTTCCCCCAGTTAGGTTGGTTTGGCCATTCTAGTCACTAGCCCATTTTGCAGCTATCATGGGCCGACCCTGAATGATGAAGTTAACTATAGAGATCCTCCTCGTACCACCACCAGCTAGAGTGGATGTCCTCCCAACTCTTGTGTTTAGTATAGAGTTACTCTCTATAAAACCAACATCAATGTAAGTGGAGGTCTTCATCATCATGTGGACACCCAACACAAAGGTACTCCCCATTCTACCATTATCAGTCCCTGTAGAGGTTCTACCCATCTTGTTGACACCCAACACGAAGTCCACAACATGCACATGATCTCAGGAACTGAAATTTCCCACACATACCAGGTTATCAATGTGATGTTATCCTAACCCTATTACCCACCAGTATGAAGGTTCTCCCCACTTCATTGATGATCTAAATGAAGATCTCTCTCATGTACAATTTGATAAATATGATGACCCTACTCGTATCATAGGTACCAAATCCAAATGATTAGAAGGTCCTCCCTAAACTATGAACTACCACCAGGGAGGCCCTCCCCTTGTGCCTATTATTTCTAGTGGATGTCCTCCCCCATAAAACACTCTCTTTCATAGAGGTCCTCCTAGTGTTTCGTTCAACATCTTCCCAGGTGCTACCCACAACCTCAATTTTTCAATAAGAGTTCCTTCTAACGTTGAGGATCTACCGAGATCAAAAGAACTTTCTTGGGAAAGGATGTTGGGTTCTCACTATCAGAGAAAGATCCTTGAGAAACCTTATATCGCAATCAAGAATTTCCACATTTCATACTTCGATGAGAAGTGATGCTATGTGATGGATCCCTCACCCCAATATTATATTTCAAGACCAGGGGTAGAAACTAGGCATATCAGCCTTGTCCTCCCAGAAAGAGAAATGAACTTGATCTCGGAATCCCTCCACAAATACATATAAGAGGATAGAGATTTTGGCTCTTTTCTATGGTCTTGATGTGAAATCCTCACTAGCATCACTAGCATCATTCTCTACCTTGAAATGAGATTTTAGAGAATTGCTCTGGGGATGGGTCAACAACGAGCACTAACCTAATCCACCACCAGTGACAACCCTTCTTGTGTAGGAAGCAGTGGTCAGCACCCAATCCTATAGGGATGTGCTGATACAACCAGTTCATTCTCTTGAAGACATCCCAAGATACATTATTATGTCATCCCACACACCATAATCTCCGCCAACTAGTCCATGACTGAAATGGTCCAAATCAATGTCATTATCAGTCCATCAAATGCCTCTAGTGAATGAATGGGGTAACCAAGGGTTGGATCATGATTCATAGCTGAGAAGTTTGTGGGACATTCTAACAACATACCATTTCCCCTAAATGTTTGAGAGAATAAAAACTGCATGATTCAATATTTCAGAGTCCCTCACAATGGATAAGGATATCTACATCCGCTGAACCTTAGGAATGAATCATTTCATATCTATCATCGATGTTTAGTATACACCAAAAGCTAGGAAAATTCAACAACATTGACCAGTAGTACTAGCTAGTTGAATTTGCTGCACTCCTAGTTTTGGTACACACTTCATCTCCTGGTAATCATATAATCCTCTAGTAACAATGTGTTCAGTGCATTATAGTTCTCCATAGAATTACTAATGATGCTTCCCCAAATGTACAGATCTGTGGTAGTGAGAATTATACAGCCCTTCTTTTTAGTCCTATCATGTTCCATCCATGTTCACCATGTGATATCGAGGATATCCACTTGATCTTTTTCAAGGTAATGATAGTCATTCCTGAGATATACCCAAAAGGGGGCATAGAGCCTAGAGAAGATGACTAGCCTGATGGGGCATCACAACACCTAGTAGACCCTGTAGGGGTATAAACTCACATAAAGATATCTTTTCTTGGCCTTATTGCACCTTCAATGTCATTTCTTCTGGGTTGATACCCCAACAAGAGAATGATCATTTTGCGATAGTCATGCCTTCTAATCTATTTATTTTAGTGAAACATTATGAAAAGGATGGTGAAAAAGTAGCATTGTATCAAAAACTCACTAAACAAAAAAAAATATTGATGAAATCATAGGCGTTCGAGATGTAGAAGTGTGGCTAGATTATAGTAATCATTGATTAGTGATGTAAGGGTAGACACAACACCCCCAGTGAGGCGTCTCTTAGGGATATCGACAACCCTTTCCCTCTTTATCAGGTAGAAGCTGGAGTTTATGAAAATATTGCATGGTATTCATCATTGAACCCACCTAAGCCACAATAAAACCTTCTTTTGGACCAACCTCAAGTCCCACAAGATGCTTCTAATGTTCAACTGGTCACTCAGCATGTTTTTATAATGCCCCCTTGGGTCATCCCACATGCCACTCCATGGGCCACTCCACTGGATTACCTCGTTGAAGAACCATTTAATGCATTGGTGGTATGGGACCCTATCCAAGACAACAATCCTCATTAGGATGACCAAATGGATAGACATAATTCTCACAGTGAGGCTTATTAAACATGACAGGTGGTAATCTCGACGGATGGTTTTCCTTTTCCATAATTGCTGATGATATTCTAGCACCCTCAGGTTCCAGAAATCATTATTTATCCTCTTTCAATAGGATGTGTGATTCACTATATCATCTGGACAACTATATTTTATTATGTCGAACCGTGCTGGGAACTCAAGTGCAGCAGGAGGCCACTAAGCTCCAGTGTTTCATTCAAATGCTGGAAGGGCCTATATTTCTATGGTATAGCTAGTTACCAATTGAGTCTATAGCTGGTTTGAAAGATCTTCATAGGTAGTTACTCTACAATTTTAGTTACACCTACCTGAATACTAGTATTGCTGACCTCTTCATGTACATGAAAAGGTTGGACGAGTGGGTCATAGTATTTTTCACCAGGTGGAAGTGCCTTATGTATTCACTCAATATGTTGCTGACTCAGGAGAACCTGCTAACAATGTTTATGGGGATTTTGAAGATTGAATTGGTCCACTCACTCTCACACATACCTTACCAGTTGGGTACTGGTAATCCTTTGACAAATCTCAATGTTTATAATAGGCCTTGTAGCAAGCCATGAAGGTAGGCCTGTTGCCCCTCGCTGCTCCTGCAAGTAGAGTCGCCATGGCTGATACCACTACTATTACATAAATAAAGGCGCATAGATAAGAATAATTTCTATCGGTAGAGCATCCTCTATATGCTCTCAAAGGTCCACAGCCTTGGGACCAACTTATGGCTCAAAATATCTTGCTTCATAACCAGCATGAACCACTACATAATGCACCAGCTGTACCTAGGTGAGACCATTTGGTTCCACCTCCTCGCCAGGCTCCATAACCTCGTCAGGCCCAAGCTCATAGAGACCGTTTCTGAAATCAAATAAACTGGACCAACTCATTAAATGAGTTTATGGTCCAACGATATTTTCTGAGTTTCTTTGACTATGGAATCCTTTAGTTTTTAGAATAAAGGATGCCCAAAGAGGCAGATCTCACTGATTGCCCAAATTATCACCCATATCACAGGTTCCGTCTAAACACTCTCAAGTATTGTTATGTGTTCAGAAATTGGCTATAGGACCATGTTGATAACAACATAGTTAGGTAGGGTTCATCTCCATCATTATTGGCATGTGTCTTTTCAATGCTTGATAATGAAAATGTGGGTGAATTTGTGAAGATTTCGAGCCATAGGTCTCAAAATTATGACAGATGGATAACATGAATGGTAGTAGATTGGGCCCATGATATTAACTATTCCCATTTGAATCAACATGATTCTTTTGATGTCAATAATAAACATTCGTATACTACCTCCACATCAACGTCTTAGCCTTTTCCCTCTCAGGATAGAAAGCTATTACAATGGAAGTGAAAACAAAACCTGCCGTCAGTACCAAATTCATCATGTACTCTTGGTGACATCATGACCCCATGGATGGGGATTTCACCCATAATCATCCCAACAATGGAGGAATATTTGAGTTATGATCAAGAGTATGCCTTGGGGAATACCATTGAACTGGTGGACCCATACATGTTACCCAGGGATGAAGAGTGCCTGGCAGACCATCCCACTATCCAAAGTCATTTCCAGCATCGACAAAGCTTTGACTATTTGAACTACCAAAATTTTCAAGCTGGTTCTCTAAAGAAAGTTAGTCATGACACTAATACATGACAATAGTCCCATCATAATGATCAAATTGAATTGGTTTCTCACCCTATCATGTCAGATTCACCACCACCAACGTTTATATATCTTGATTTGGAAGATCCACCATGAAAACACTATGATCAACCACATTTAGTTGTGTCCATCACTCTGTTATTTGTCCATCAACTGGTAGACACATAACATTACTAAACTAGTGAGCATCGAGACATTCCCAGTACTATCTAGAATCCATCAGTTCGACCAGTAGCTCCCATACTATCTCCTTCCACTAAGAAAACTCATGTTAGATGAATTGTGGGCCTCACGTGGATGTATGATGTAAATAAACTCTTTTATAGAATTACTGTGAGGATCTTGATCCTTGAGGCTCTACGATTGTCTACAAACATATGTCATTCCCTTGTAGAGGGTTTTGGAATCCCCTTCCAGTTTGAGACATAGGTAGTAGATGCAGAAGCCTTCCATACTAATGAATTTGACTATAAAAAATTTCATGGCATTATATATATCTTATGATAATATTAAGTTTCTCCTATATAGGGTCACATCAACCAACTATACATCACTAGAAAATTTAATGGTGTGGAAGTCCGTTGTTGTATTTTGAAATTGGTTATAGGTTCAATCTCATCCCAAACCAGATGCTCCCCAAGCTAGGACATTCTGAAATACATCTAAGTCCCTCTTACCTAAACATTAAAGTTTATGATAGGTATGAGAATACATTAGTTGGAATGATTCACCTGGAGACCCATTTCGGTGGCTTAGTTTCTAACACTGAGTCTATGGTTATCACATAAGACATCAATTATAATGCGTTGATAGGTAGACCATTGCTCAAAATTCACATGAAAAACCTCTTCTCATATGACTAATGCCTCTAGTTCTCCTTTTAAGATAAAGTGCTCATGTTCAAAGGTGATTTGTCTTCATTTGATTCTTTATAGGGCCACTACATAGATGTTGAGTATTACCAGATAAATGATATGCAGGTTCAGAAAAATGAGGATGATCACACTATAGCTTTGTCTGACCCATGGATAGACTTGGAAAATGCATTCGTCCTACCAATCAACTGGTTATAGGACATGACCCCTAACCCGGGGATTAGATTTTTCATTTCTGGTAATGTTAAATGTGTAACCCCATGTATAAGGAATGTCAGAAGATTTCATTGTACTCCTACATGAATCAAGATCATGGGATTCCATATCCCTTTACCCATGTAAATTAAAATTATATACACCACATTGAAACAACAATACATTATACTTTCTTGTTTTGATGGAATGGGTTGAACTAGCTCATGCCGACTTGGCACTACTACTTTGATATTTTCAATCGTTTTCAGTTCTGTCGATGTCTTGATGGAATCAGATAAAAAGATATTGTTTCCATGGTTTTATTAGTTTAGGTGTCCCCCAATGAGGCTTCGACCACTACTCAATATGGCACAAAGTTTCCATCTGGATTAACCAACATGGATGAATTTACCTATATCGATGATCCACCCACCATAGAAAATCTAGAGGAATTGGAAGATGATTTTCCCGTGTTTGAGGAAGGTGTGTCCGCCACTATTGATGTGTTGGTATAGGTGAAACATAGTACCATGATAGATCTGAGACTGACACTGATCTTCATAGCTATACCTACATGATAGCAACAAAAGTATATGGATTTCATGAAGAAGTGTCAATATGTATTCCCCACAAGTTAAGTCAAAATTCCAGGACTAAATACTTAGGTCTCCATCCACAAACAAGGTTATCCAATGAACCATTGTTGGTTTAAACTACCTCCCATAAAGATGCACCCTTCTCATGGTGCCATGGTCAAGGCTGGGGTTGATAATCTCATTAAATACAACTTCATCAAGGATGTCTAGTACCCAAAAGAGTTATCTTTCATTTCTCCTATCTGAAAAGGGAATAGAAATATCCTAGTCTTCATCGACGTCCATGATCTCAACAGTTACGATCTGAAGAAAAATATTTTCCATCATATGACAATGTTGTTGACCACTACTACAACTAGATTCAAAGATCTATCCATTTTGGGTGGGTATTAAAAATATAATAAGATCATAATGGTTCCTAAGGATGAAAAGTATACCACCTTCAGAGAACCACAAGGAACTTCTTATGAACATGTAATTTCTTTTTGTTCTGGAGAGTGTAGGTTCTACCTATCAACATTACATGCAATGCATATTCAATATGATTCTCGGGACATTGGTATGACACTATGTGAATGTTTTGGTTTTCAATTACTACTAGCATCATAACCATCTCAGAGACATTTAGAAAGTGTTCGGCTTCCTCCACTCCCTCCACCTAAAGATGAACCCCTTAGAGTCTAACATTATGGTTACCTCTGTAAATTTTCTCATATTTTTCATCAAGTATAGAGGTGTCAAGATCAATTCAAAGAAGATCAAGGCCATCATTCAAAAGCCTCCTCCGAGAAACATCTGGGTCCAATGAGTATTTTAAGGCCACAAACCCTATATTTTCATATACATTGAAAATCTTTCCCAAAAGTGTAATCCCATTTCCTGGCTCAGGAAAAAGGTATCGAATATTAGTGGGATGAATAATTTCATGCCACTTTTGAAGAGATCAAATAGAACCTTCTATAGCAACCAAACATGATTGCACCCATAACTAAAAATGCATTAGTCCTTTATGTTACCTTACTAGAATGATCCTTCAGCACCCTTTTTCCTTATAAGAATAATGGTGGTATATATAAAATTTTATACTATATCAACAACATCCACCTCGATATAGGGAATAGTTATTCGTCTATCGAGAGGAGTTTCCTTGCACAAGTATTCACAGTCCAGATGTTGCATCATTACTTGATGCTCTGTGAGATATAGCTAGTGTCACATGTGTAACCACTAATTTAAATTCTACATCACCCCATGTTGAAATGATATCTTGCTCAGTGGGCAGTTATTCTACAATAGTTTGATATGAGGTATCTCCCATAGAATGTTTTGAAGGGTATGTAACGACCCGTATTACATGACTCCCATCCATCCCCCCACATAGCTGTCCCCAGATTTGGATTTTCTAGACATGTAAATCCTCTTAGTTGATCAATCCATGTCATGTTGGCATATTCACTTTGACGACGCATCATTGAGCCCTACTGGTATAAGACTCAATGATCCCAAACTCAATAGAGAAGTCTTGGGTTTTGTCCCCACAAAACATGAACATGGAATTCTACCTTATTCTTTATTGTTGTTAGAAGGATTCAACAACAATGAGGTTGAGTATTAAGCCCTCATCCCTAGTCTCAAGACGGCGCATGATATTGATGATTCCCATCTGCATATGAAATGGGACTCCAAACTAGTCATAAAAAAGATCAATGATGTCTACATAGTCCAGAAACCATAGCTCATGACCGTGTTAGTGATCAATTTCTAGCTAACAGTCGAGTTCCCTTACTTGCCATAAGTTTGTCATGTCCCTTGGACGTAGAATGGTTGAGTCGATTCCTTGTTCAGCCTTGCCACATATCATTCAGAGCTTGACAAGTTTGATCTGATTATCAATGTTGTGCAATGAAGAATCATTTCTCACATCACTCCAGATAATGATGATACCCAGCATGTAAGTCAACTCACCCCCATCGCATCCACATCGGGACCCTGGGCTCCCCCTGCGACAATATTGGAAGGGACCCCTAGTTGGAGAACTCCTTTTCATGAGTACCTATAATAAGAAAATTTTGTGATAGATAGAGTCGGACATGAGTGAATCAACTAGTGTATATAGCATTTCACCCTCCAGAGTGGTCCCAACCATTATAAGATCATCTACAAATCGGGCTTGATGGATTTATCCATCGTTGCATTAAAAGATATGAGATTCCTCGCGTTATGAAGGATGTTCATTTCGGTTCATGTGGATGTCTTCTGGTTGGGCTGAAACTCTCTCATTATATTCAAAGGATGGCCTACTCTTCTCCCACCATGGTCTAGGACAATATCGAGTCCTCCAAAAGGTGTCGCTCATGCAAGATACATTCTAATTATGTGTGACGGCCACCAGAGCCTCTCCATGATACCTAGTATTCCTGGACCTTTGCGGTTTGGAGACTCAAACTTGTGGGGCCATATCCACCAAAAATAGCTCGCCAGTGTAGGTTCATCCTAACCAAAAAATATTTATTTTCCAAGTGGGAAAATGAAATTTCACTCATGGAATTCAAGTCCCATTCCATCACTAACTTCTTGAGCTCCATTATCATCCACTGATTCAGATTCCCTAATGCCATCATCACTGATATTAGTGCCAATATCCAAACAACTAAGATAATGAAGATGTACGCCATGTAAAATACCCATTCTATTCATACATCATACTATCTTATGTAAAAATATGGGAAGATCAAGGCATTGAACAAAATAATATCTAATGTCTAATAGAATATGGTTTGTTAAAAAATGATGTTTTGGATGGATGAGCTCCCCAAAACTCTTTGGGATTACCAGATGAAGACTCATAATTCCACCCCGGTGACCCATATTACCTAGTGTATGGAACATGGGTTGTTATCCTCATTAAGATTAAATTTTTTTAACTCTGCATAGCCATTTATGATCATCAATCATTGGACATGGTATAATATCTCCATCATGAGGAATTGTAATCCCTTATGAAGAACATGATTTGGGTGCTCCACAATATCGAGAGGCATCAGAACAAGATATCCAAAGTTTTCAATAAGAATGTTTTCCTCCATTACTTCCTCCATGGGAGAAGAATATTGGACCAAGGGATGCCAATGATACCCTTTATGCAACTGCCAATGTAGAAACCCCAATGGGAGAGACCCTATATCATTCACATTATTTACCCTAATGGTGCATACTCTTTGGTCACCAGGGATGGTGAGCATATCACTCCACCCACTAATGCCAAATTCATCTTGTGGTACATTACGTGAATGGTCCATTTCAACATGTATGTTGACAAAATGAAAATGGTAAATTATTTATGACCTTAATCTAAGATCCACATTATCCTATATGATGATAAACTCCCTGTAGTAGACAAACCTCATGATATAAGATCTACAACCTTAAACTACGATCTCTCTCATCCTTTCCACGAGATGTTAAACTGCACAGGTACCATCAAGATTCATGAATCCCATAATTTGTGTCTTCTAAATCTTTACATTTGTAGGGACCCTCCTAGTGTCCTATTCTTAGGCCACCTTAACTGTCCTACCGTTCTGCGATAATTCCCCAAAGGATCTCGAAGGACAATTTGATACAAGTCCCTCATTGTGAATATGGTCAGAACTCGATGCTCAATTGTTTGATGCCATTCTAGGTCACATGATGTGGATTTTGTGTATCAAACAAGGTCATAAATCATCACATATCATTACTACCATATACATGGTCTCTCAAATATCGGTCATGGTGATTCACCTTCTTATTCCCTTATGTCACATGCACTCGAAATTAAACTTGGAATCTATAGTCCAACCTCTATAACCTCAAACTAAGACCACTCAAATCCTTATCACGTGATGTTAAACAACACAGAATTCTAGGACTATGTGTGGCTTCATTACCATCCTCATGGTAATGTTGGAACACCCACCCATTTTATCTTTAGGTCCAGCCCCATGTAATCATTTTTTTGGTCATACAGTATGAAATCCCTTTTTGGAAGCATGTGGCATGATGTGGACTCCCTTTTTCCCAATTCGCACCTGTTTTACAACAGTCTCAAAATGCCCCTCCCTTAAGAATACATCCCTTTCTTCCACATCCTTACAATTTGACTTAAAAATACAAGGAATATCAAGAACTAAAAATGGCATGATTCCCATCCTCATGGTATTCGTGGGAACTCCCTGAAATTTTGTCTTTGGGTCCATCCCCATGTATGTAGATATTTTCAAGCCCCTTGGCCTAAGGCTCCCCCTTCATATTTCACACAATGTGGTGTGGACATCTCCTTTCCTCTTTCACGTCGGGTAAGATTTATCATGCAAGGAAGATTCCCTTTAGAACCTAGTTCTTCCACACACATTCTTACCATAAGATGTTAAATTACATGGAATTCTAAAACTACATATTTCTTGATTACAATTATCATGGGATACATAGGAACGCCCATACAATTCATCTTCTTGTCTAGACTTTGGTTTCCTACTCTTTTCATCCCTCTCAACGTTATCCCATGGTCCGAGTTCTATGACCTTAAGCTAAGATCTAACCCATCCTAGATGACATCAAATGGTTTTATCCTTCTTTTATGAAATTAAAATTTAATTCATTATTGATCATTCCTTCATGACCTTAAAGGGTAATTACCCCTTCTTCGTGAGAGATGTTAAAATGTGCAAAACATTTCCAAATTCCTATCTTCTAGCCCCTCGGCCCATGTAACCTCTTGGGAGTGCATGGTGTGATGTGTAATACTTTTTCCTCCTTAATGTCAGGATATTTTCCCCACACCATACTCATTCCCATTTTGAAAACTTCCATTTACCAATGTTCTTTCTTCATGATGTTAAACTAAATTGAATTATAGAACATTGTGTGTCTTGATTATCATTCTCATCAGTTATGTAAGAATTCCTAAATATATCATCTTCAGGTACAACCCCATGTTTCCTATTTCCATTATTATCCATCACGTGTTTTCCACCATTAAATAGATACACCAACCTATTTTATTCTCATTTTTGTGCTCAAATGTACTTTGGATTAGGACCTAGAGTTTTGGACCATACACAAACATGCATTCATTCCATTTCTATGCTTCACGTGTCCCATTTCATGGGTCTATCTCATACTCAAATATGAAATGACCCTTGAGCATGATGGATGCTCGACCTTGTGGCTCACCTACAGTTTTGGTCCAACATCTCAAAGGAACTTGAATTACATTTGACACATGTCACGAGTCACAAATATGGCTAGTAGTCAACCATCACCGGTTTTTCCCATCCCATGTCACACTATATGGATATTGTTCTATAAATATGGTCAAAATATATCAACCATTGTTACACCAACCCCATTACACCCTAAATATTGGTTTTTTTATTAAAATAAATTTCTATCTCATCGTGTTTAGATATAAATTCAACACCCTATGTGTTATCCCTCCACACACCTTTATGCACTAATAGAATGAACTGGTATCTTGGAGTCATCATTGACTCTGCCCCTTCATCCCCTACCATGTGATTTCATGCACTATAATGATCTTCTCCACCCTTATTTCCCAAACCGAGCATGGATCATGTGGGAATAGGGGTTTTGTTATGTTTTGTTCCTACACTAATGAGTCACATTACCTTTTGGTCCAATCTGTGAAACCTTAATCATTGCTATACTATCCTCTAGTCCACACATCAATGAATTAAACTATATTCATTCTCTTGGAAATTTGTTACAGGGTGTTGAATATTTTTTCCACATTCTTATCCTGTATTATTATGGCACTGCAGAACATGTTTTTTGCTTCGGTAATTTTCCCCTTTTTGGTATGAATGCTATGACCTTTAATATAAGACATTCAATATCCTAGTTTTCATGAAATTTAATTAAAAAATAGCTACAATTTCCCTCTCCAAAGAGGATAACCCATATTTTTTATTTTCAATCTTCTATTCAATCCTCAATAAAAACGTGTATCTTGATTTCTATCATCAAAAGATAAGTAGAGACCCTTGGGCACCTTGCCTCAAGCCCACCCACATGTTCATTAATCCTTATGGCTCTTCGAACCAAATTATGTTAATAATTGTAAGACCTAAAATTTGGAATACCTAGTCTATTAATACTAACTTTGAACTATTAAATATGGTCCTGGAAGTATGACCATATACTATGTGAAGCATCATTTTCATATGATGTTAAACAATACTGTATATCGTCCTCTTCATATGACACTAAACTACACATCTATCATCCTTATTTCCATTATGTAAAACTGCAAGTCATGCATGACCCTCTCTCGAGAAGTCATACCTGGAGAAATTTTTATCATGATATAGACTAATGTATACACACAATGTGCTTTTGTTATGGTGGTGTAGTTTAAATAGTGTTGGACTCCATTCGAACAACTCTTCACTCCATCTCAATGGTTTGTGTGCACTTTATTTGGATCCTGATTCTCATTCATGTCTGAGGGAATCCCCAAACGGTTTAGTACCAAGAAACATTGTCTCACCTACCATATTGGGAAAATGTTTTGTAAGGCATTAAATGACATTTTTAGTTAGGCCTCATGTTTTCAAATATTATCAGTGGTTGTCCCTCATTTGTTTATCCCCATTCTTGGATAGTGACATAGTTTTTGTTTTTGAATAATGTCAGAAATTACCTTGTATTGGATTTATATCAACACTATGTTCCAAATTATGTGGTTCCTTGATTCAATATTTTATTTTCCTCTGGTTTATATTAACCCCAACTCCCTGGAGTTACCCCGTTCTTCCATTTGAGCATGTTGGGAAAGGTAGGCGGGTTGTTCGAGGAATCCTATCCACTGATTGTGTTATCTCCATCAACTCGAATATTTTGGGTAGTCAGTCAACAATGGAAGACCCTTGAATATTCAATGAATATTAGGCACTCTCATAAAAACATTGTAAGATTATGTGGCCATTCCCTATTTCTCAGGACCATTATGAACCATACGTGCTTAGGGATTGATGGTCAGTTACTTCACAATTATGATTGAGATGCAAAGAAGAAAGAAAAAAATACAATATGTAATACTAAGAATATAGTATGTTCATGCCTGCAGTTTAGGATATGTACATAAGGGAGAAAACATGTTTCATAAGCATTCCCAAAACGATTCCCCTATGAAATTCCCCCTTCAATAAACTACTCTTGTACTTTCATTTTATGGAATGTGGCCTATTGGATTGTATCTTTCTCCATGAGCTCTATAGTTTCTTTACCATCTCTAGGGCATAGCTCATTCGCACTGACTTGAATTCTCTCCCACTTGGCTTGGAGATAAATCATTTGATGGCTTTCCTGTATTACTTTATCATGGGAATACTCTAGTTGGACCAATAGTGCAACCAATAGTAGAGCTCTTTCAGATTTTTCGGGCTCAACAGTCTTTCAATCCACAAATATTGTGATTAATACATTGGGAATGGATACCTTAGTTAGCTGATTTATCCAATAAATATGTACTCCTACAATGGTAGTACTTACAAGTTCAAATCACGATTGTATGAAATACATGAGTCATGATAGGAGCATCCAACATGTGAGATATATATACACATGATAATTCAATGATTAGAAGTTTCTCTATCTGAGTAAAAGGGGTGGCTAGAGATTCTGATGTCACTGTTTTAGCCCCACCTACTAGTCCACCACTGGCCACTTCTGCCATGGATGACCCTTCGACTACTACTGCCATAGTCGGTCATCTTCCCTATTCAATTCGAAATACCGAATCATAGGAATGTCCTTCCATGTCCATTGATACTTTTTCTTCCCATAAAGTGGGAATATACTAGCTATTATAATTTATGTGTTCTAGAGAAATGTATAATTTGGTTAGTTTATTTGAATTATGAAAGAGGAAGACTAGTATAGAGGTGAGTTGAGAATCCCCTTGAGTTGTTTAACCATTTTTGTTTGAGAGCCTAAAATATTTCGACTGTAATGTGGTCTTCCCTTGTTGAGTTTAATTCAATTTGGTCTCTCACATCAAAGTCCCTCAATTATATCCTCATATTCCTCTGCATACTCCTCATCATCTTCTTATTCCTCCACCACTTTTCCCAATCCTATTCTTATTCCTCTTCTAATTCTTCCTTGTCGTCATCATCGAATGACATCAATTTTTCCAGGACATGCTCCTATCCAAAAATCACTTTCACGAGAAGATGTGTTTCTTTATACCTCCAATGTTGGATTGAAAAAATATCCATTTCTATATGGTACACATTTTGGAAATGAAATTCCACCTTCTCCACCACTTGAATATGCCCTATGTCTTGTAGACCAAGCCCAGTGCAAACTAGTCTCCTTCATATCTATTCAGTGGGAATCAGTTGTTGTAGAATCCTCTAGGAAGACCATAGAGATGAGAAAATGGAATCCTAGGTTGTATTTTGTATATGTCTTAATTTATTCCTAGATACTTCCATATCCTGCCCATGAGGCCGCCCAAGGAACCACCTATCTTCCGAAGGTTGAGGGACATTCTCATTTTGCGATGCTCATACTACTGAAGTTCCACCAACATCATTATAACATCTAAGCTTATTCCTGGTCCCAATTCCCTAGTAGTACATTATCTTCTTCCTTTTTGTCTGGAATCTGCACCGGTTCCTTTGTTTTTATGAATGCGTTTCCACATGATTTATTTCAGATACGATGATACCCAATGGTTGACATAATCAGTTGAAAGGCATGAATTTGCATCATTAGGGGGAATGATAATGAATTCACCAAAGCAAGAAGTCATGAACAAGAAAAATAGTTTTGAAAGGATGTTGGGATGTCTATCTTCTCAAACCCATTTATATACTATTTTCAGCATCTTCTGCATACACTCGAACATCGTGGAAAAACTCAACAACACATAGGGTTCACAAAATATTATCCCATCAATTTGGTCTACCATCACACCACTCATGTTGCTTCTCACAAATTCTCTATTCTCTAATGGGCCTCTCCCTTTATCATCCACCTGGGCATCTGGGGTCTGAAATGGATTAATGTTCAAGTTTTCATGGTTGTCAATATTGGGTATGATACCTTTATATCTAATCATAAACTAGTGAATTCCAACAATATTTATTATGGTTGGCCATAGACCATCACCTAGAAGGAGGATGGATTTTGGGAAGTCATACCCACCGTAATGAGCTGAAACCCATCCAAAAATAATCTATAATGGTTCAAATATTATCCTAGGAATAAATTTTTTATAAATTCACCTAGAATTATATAAATCCATTCCAATATAGGTATTCCTATATTGACCTTGTTCTTGGAATCTAGGATTCCAATGATCACCAATGTCCCTAGAATGACACCCATCCTCATGTCCCTTACTTGAAGTAGAAACATTCTAAAAAACTCGGTATAAAACCCAACATATATCACATTCATTTAATAAAATTTGTTTATGTGGAAGTCCCTAGATTAGTACTTTCCTACTTATAGGACCATCCAATATGATCATGCCACCCCCCTCCACAATGAGTTCAGGCACTGCTTCCCTCAGCTTGACATCTTCACTACCTTAACCTTCCTCAGAAACAGGCTAAACCAACATAGTACACTTTACCATTTAGGATGTACATAATTTTCATCTTCTCCTTAGCCACCTCTAACATATACTATGTTAGAATGGGGTAACATGTATAGTCACCCAAAATTTTTGCATTTAAAGGAACTCATCATACTGGTACCCTTTCATAGGAATTACTACAAAATAATGGATGTCCCAAGGGATGATTCTCACATTCTCATGGTTGGGGT
The DNA here is from genome assembly GCA_963277665.1 of Viscum album. NCBI lineage: Eukaryota > Viridiplantae > Streptophyta > Magnoliopsida > Santalales > Viscaceae > Viscum > Viscum album. The sequence goes on from OY728152.1 coordinate 2,097,163,621, forward strand.
GGGAAGAACATGTGTTAGGGGACCACCATCCGAATATCTCTAGTATTGGGTCTTGTTGATGGTAGAAACGGTACAAAAATGTCCACACAACATCAAATAGCCCGATAGAATGCAGTTTTCCCCAAACTCCTCACATTTCAGGTGTACCCAGTACACCCATGCACATTCAATCGTAATGATTCCCCCATACTTGATGCACCATTCATAACAATATTTGGTATCATCAGTATTTATGCTTTTGAATGTGCTTGCATATTGAGATTAAGATACTTCATGAGTAAGATCACTCTAAACAATATTTCAACTTTTTAGATTTATGATATAAATATCAATGTTATGGTTTTCCCTAGAGAGGTGACTATTGTTCATGATGTTTTACTTCATAAGGCTATCCTTTCTTGTTATACATGAGCTTGGTGCATCATCTTTGATACGTGGCATTAAACCCTCCTCTAGCATACTGATGTTCCATATTGGTGGACATTCACTCAGAACATAATCCTTTGGATCATGCGTCATCATATTGAAAATCTTCAAATTATTGTATATGACCCTTCTCGAGTGATGAATTTTAAGGTCTGTGATCATATCGGTCCTCCGTACACCTGTAATAGCTTCCCTTTCATAATCACTCTGTTCAATAGCAATTTCCAGCAGGTCCTTAAATTAACAAATGGTCATGTGTGAAATAATAGTTTTTTGGCATGAAATACACTCTGTTTTTCATATGTTAAGATTAATTTCTTAAAAAAACTACATCTAAGTTGAGTGCATGCAATAATTTGAAGCAGTGCGAAAGAGCTTGCGGTTTCCCGTAAGATGCCAACCAAATCTATGATCTTTTATTTAAAAATAAGATCATTCACACGTGTGAGAAATTTTTCCTATATCATGAGAAATTAAAAATATGGAGCCTCCCTCCCCCACCTTGTATTTATAGGTGTGGATCTCCCCTTTAGCTAGCACAGAAGTGATTTGCACGCCGAATTGGCATTTTTTCACACACTAACCATTAGGAACTCAATTCTTTGGCGTTTCCCACAGAATCTGACCTTTAGGTCCCCATTCAGCTCATATTATAAGCTGGGAGGGGGGACTTTGTGGTGCTGAATATCGATTAAGGACATGAATGGAAATTCTTTAGCAATCCAAAATCTTATTTTGTATTAGCAGACAACCCCGAGACACACGAGAGAGGTGAGGGAAAGATCTATGGTCCTCTTGAAATATTTAAAATCGCATACAAGACCATTCATGACCAATGGAATGTCAAATTGATTCTTCTGTGTCAACCTTGTGAAAATTATCCATGTCAGAAGTGCTAATGAAATTTGTCTACTGCACAAGAAGAACTACCACGAACTAGATCTTATGAACCAATGTGACATCAAATTCGAAACAAACAGAGGTCACCAAGTGTACCAATATTGATATTTTCTTCTATAAGTAGAAAAATATCCCCTAATTCTGAGGTACTATTTCATAAGACTATCCATCACTCCAGAGCATGAAAGAGCATCCCTTTCATGACTATGAAAAAAGGCCTCATGGTACTGGATGTTGCATGACAGGTTTCTCAAGGGTTCTCCTTTTAGTGGTCCCACTAAGGCTTGACCCTCATCCATTTTATTCTACCCCAAGGAAATTCCATGCAAATGATTCTTCTTGCTCGCATGATTTCCATAATTTTTTTGACAATATTTAGTGCATGTTTCCACCTTGTGCGCAACCCCTAATCTTGGACACAATCCTTCAACCTTGCATGCAACCCTCATAATGTGCTCCATGAGTCACCCTTACCCAATGACACCATGTTTGAGCCCCAATTATGCAGAACAGCCCGGTCATGCACACTATTCTCATGTGTGGACCTCCAGGATTGTATGATATAATTTCAAAGTTCCCTGTGTTGTGCTTCATGAGGTGTGGCTCTGCCTTGTGCATCTTTGTATAGGCATGAAAAAATTTATTTCTTCTTCATATAGGTACACTATCATTAGACCATCAATGAATCACTCCACAACCTCAATGATACATTGAAGTGGTGGTGCCTATCCTTAAACAAGGGTTAATTCATTTCAATTATGTAAGTCATAGGGGTGCGGAGCAGATCCTCATCGTCTGAGCTACATGATGTTTAGCATCAAAGAACCCACATCCTTAATACATGACATTAATCTATAACCACTGCATGAGTGACATGTCTGATACAACCATGAATGGTATGTGTACTAGCACAATCTCAATCATCCTCTCCATCTATAATTTTTCACCATGCGAACCTCATACAGCCTCTATGTAATCCCCAACCCAACATGATAGGTTGCGCCATGTATGATGGCCACATCTTGTACATACATGAAAACATCCTCCTCGGATTTCCCTCCTAGAGTAAGTCCCAATATTTATGTCATGTTCCTCTAAAGAGACATATGTCCCGCTCCACACAAGATGGATGTACCAGTCATGACGTGATCATCATGCCTTTTTTAACCTCTTGTTTCTCACATAGTTCATGACTCAGGTGGGATTAGAGTAAGAGTCGACCAATACATCCTTTATTGACATCCTTAGCTAGTAAGCCCCATGACCCTCTTGATAGAATTATATGGAGTTTAACCTTTTCCCCATTTTGATCAAGGTATCTAGGAAGCAACATTTAGATTCAATCCCCTCACCAACTGATCTCGACCACTTCAGATTGGTTAACCCTCATACCACATAACGTTAAAATTTATTCCCCCTTTCATCCCACATGAAGTTAAACTATATGATTTTGAACCTTGTGGGTTTTGATACATATCCCATGGATAGGGTACATAGGAATCATCTTTGAGGTTCTACACCAAACACTGGTAAACATCGATGTCCCCTTTTTGGGACACACATCATTGGTCAGCACCCTCAAGAATCCCTCTGGTAAGAGAAAATCCAAGTGTACCAGTGTTTCAACATCTAGTCAGGCCAGTGATTCCCCAAGGTGACTACTCTCTTGACAGAAGGATGTTGTCCTGACTTGACTTCATTAAGAATGTCTAGAATGAAGTAGTGTAACTAAACAACATCCACAAATACATGGATCTAGAAAGAGTTTCACAAAAACCATATTAATTATTAAGCGAGAACTAGTCTAGGTGATGAATCCTGATGAGGACTCCATAGAAGGAGAAACAGATATACCATCATCCCATTTCGGTAGAGGATCAAAAATCTCTGAATAAATGATGAATGTCTCCTACCTTTGGGAAGTGGGAATGCGGGAAAATAATTTTCACATCCTAACATATGATTAATTCCCTGACTAAAGTGTCAGATACAATATGATACATTCCATTTTTAATCCCTCTTCTGAATATATTTCAAACATTTTTTTATTCCATTCTTTATTGAATTATCAAGGACCTATGATTTTTTGTGTATGACATTCATATTTATCCATATTATGGCCATATCATCATATTGGGATTTTCTTATTTCTTATGTTTACCCTTATATAAAATCTAATATTACCACTTTCTTATACATCAATTTCCTGAGATATGAAGATTAGTGTATCCTATTATAATTTCAAAAATAGAGTCTATAATGGTTTAGTTATTGTGAAATGTTCACAAGTATATTAACAAATTTTCTTATGTAATTTTCCATGAAATATGAGAAACAAAAAGAATCATTGATCTGTGTCATATTGTTGTGATATTAATAAAAAAAGGATTTCTAACAATTTGTATTTTGGATAATCTCACTTGGTATATTCTTAAATTGGTAAAAGTGTATTATTTAGAACCAGACTATGGAGTGATGGTCAGAGGATCATCAATTTGTGTAAAGGAGTTTTTAGTTATTTCTGGGGATTAGTTTAGTTATTTTTTCATATAAAATGACTTTATAATAAATGATAGTGATAAATATAAGGTATATGTATATGTATATGATACCATTGTAAAAATTTAGTAAAGAATACATTTTTTGGTTTCCCTAGAAATAACATCCATCTATAGATAATACAAGTGGATATAGACTTAGGAACCACTGTACATGTGGCTATAAACCATAAAATTGGAATGTTGGTTGTTAACTCAATCTTAAACTGGTGTATGACATTATGGCCTAACAGAACACATGGTTTTAAACTCTCATGGTATAGGCTTTGTTTAAGCATATTGAACTTACAAGAAATTTATATGGAATTATTATGCATAGAAATTTGGATAATAAGTATGGGAGAACCCAACCTAATGAAACAAATATTGAACCAAGAGTGATTTAGGTTGAACTGAATGTTAATTTGATGGTTTTAAAGGGTTTGAAATTTTAGGATTCATTTTTCATGATATAATTTAATATCATGTTTACATTTAATCCCTTATATTCATTATTTTTTTGTTTTATTAATGGTTATATCCTGAATGAATCATGATAACGATGGGAATCATAAGCAATGTTGAGATTATCCTTGAAATTCACTAAATGTTAAAAATAATTGAGTTTTATATACTAGTGATTATGTAATTCCATTTATAAATAATTATGATTAATGACATGAACTTAGTTGAGTTTCCACAAACAATATAATTGAACATGATGGCCTCTCACAGATGTCTGGGGGAGAAATAAGATTATGTAAATAACATCAAATTTCTTATGGGTCCATACTGTGGAAAGATACGCTGAGGGAAATTTCCCAAAATAACTGTAAGATTTTTGATCTATGATAATGGAAAATATTAATCTCAAAATTATAGGGGTGTATAGAAGAGTTTGTTCAATACAATGGTGGTAAATAATGTTCATCCCAAGGTACCATTGATTGTTGAATGTCTAGAATGTGGAAAATAATGTTTTTATTTATTCCAATGTCCAAATACAAGCGCTATGAAGGATGATTGGATACAATATATTCTAATACAAAGAGAACCGGATATATGATATGCCACCACAAATACAATATTGAGTTATTAAAATGATGTCTATCATGAATCACTAATCATGAAATCAATAACTATTAATGTTGTACTTTTATATCATTCTACCCACTCCTCTTTACATAGAATGCTTGAAAAGGACATCAAATCTTCAATTAAATGAAAAGATGTAGAATTATTAATAAGAAATATATTGGTGTAATTATTGTATCTCATGTTATTTATTTGGAAGTTCGTTATACAAACCATATTCCATTTCTGTTTGAAAAAAAATGAAATTGGTTCCTTATACATAGAGTATTATTATTTGGAATAAAAATATCACATTTCATAGCAATTAGTGATATTCTATCAATACAAGGATGATTATGAGCACACATTAGAATTAAATTATTTAATATGGGTATTAAATTTTAATAATGAAAGATTTTGGGATCCAATGGTTAATGAAAAACTCATATTTGGGTTTTTTCTAATCTGAGTAGAAAAGTATATTTTTGAGATCGTGAGGTTGATATCTCTCAAGAAATTATACCCAATGTCGTTTTTATTTTTGATATAGCCTTATAATGTTTCATTACTAAGTGATAATTAAAATTTAGAGAATTTAATTTACTTAATGGGTGAGAATGTGATACCAAGGTACATTGGATTACATATTTTTAGATAAAAAATATGATCAATATCTTTTTCCATACACGACACCAAAAAAAAGAGTTGAGGAATATAATTTGTATATAAAAATTAAAATTTATTAATTATAAAATAAATAGTAATTAAAAAATTTCAATCAATAATAAATTCAAAAAATTATGATTAGTAATGTATAATATTTTAAAAGACAATTTTTGTCAAAGCAGTTTTTATTTTAAATTGAATTTTTTATATAATTAAAAATTTCATAATTTTTAAATTTTTTATTTCATTCAAATTGAATATCAATTTAGAATTATTCATATCAATGTTATCCAAAAATGAATTTTTTATATTTTACTAAAATAATTTTGTAAGGTGAATTTTTAATAGGACATTTTTTTACTAAAAACATATTGTTTATGACTATATAAAGAAGATAGTATTACATAATAATTTATAATAAATATAATGATCAAGGCTGAATTTATGTAGAAAAAATTAATTTTAAAAATACAATTATGAATTTATAAAAATTATTTTTAACTTTTTATTATCTGGAGTAATATTATTCTACAAAACTATTATTATTAAACTATTATTTTAAATAAATATTATGTTTAGTAAAATTGGTTATGGTTTTATTTAAAATAAATATAATTTTACATTTCTTGAAATATACCAATCTATATATTCTATGTAAAATTAATTGAAAATTTTATCCTTAACATAAATTTTAATATTAAAGATAATATTTTTCTAAAAATGATGTTTTTCACATTACAAATATAAATGTTAAATTAATTGTTCTTACACATATTTATTTTATATAATAAAATGGTTATTTAGTTTTTTAAATTATTATTTAAAAATTATTTAATGAGGGACATGTAATTTTTTGGAGTTAAACATAAAATAATAAGTAAACAATAGTTACAATAAAAAACCAAAAAAATGTGAAAGTAAAAAAAGTAATAGTAAATAGGTTATGAAATTTTTGAAACATGTGTGAAAATGAATGTTATATGGTCTATAAACCTTATATCGTCACCCAAACCATTGTTATACATTTTTTAGTCTATAATAAATGTAAAAAATATTATTTATTTGAAATTAAATAATTATTTTGTTTTGATTTTATAATGGTAAAACTCATATTATATAAATTAATTTACATACCAATTCTCATTTTAAAAAAATCATTAAAACATGTTTGTGAAAAATTAAATCTAAGATAATTAAAACCAAGAGTACAATATAATGAAATTGAAAAGTAATAAAAAATTTTAAATAATCATTTGAATTACATCACATGTTCTTTGAATTTGAAATTTTAATATATGAATAAATAACAACACCATTTTTAATAAAATAGCTCAAATGATTTAGATTACTACCACCAGACACTGAAATAGATAATATTAATTTAATAAAAAATAAAAAATAATGGTAAATTATTTTTATAAAATTTAATTTATATAAACGAGGTTATTAAAATTTATATTAAGATATTGATGTTTCTTATATTGGATTGTAGAGTTTAATAGATTAAGAAAGTAAACATGGAAAGGGTTTATTGTATCAAATTTTCACTAGTGAGATAATATTCTTATTATAAAACATGTATTATTTCAAATGGTGTGTATAAATTCCCATTAATATTTTTTATCATGATACTATAATTATTAATTTTATTTAATATTTAATTTTATATCATATACATCAAGGGGGTTGACATGAATTTTATTATTTTTGTAAGGGTTTGTTGTCTCAAATTAATTTCTTTGACATAAGATTATATTATGCACCTAATTTGGTATATATGATAAATATGAAAGATATTTTACTAATTACCCCTCAAAATCCCAGTAATTCATGGTATTATAAGTTCAATTTCATGTTATTTCTCTCTCATGGAAGGGGTTTCTATTTAAATGTTACTCAAGTCATAACAATTTTATCAACTCAAATTCTTTCTCCATGATTCCTAATTTCTGTATCTTATTATGGTCATATAATCTAGTTTTATCATTCCCAATCCATTTATATATGGTATTTTATCATTTTCACATGGGAGGTTAGATATTTTATTAATATTCATATTTCTTGATAAATACATTGTCATATAAATATTTGATAATGGAAAGAATAATTACTATTATATCCATAAAACCATTTCTTCTAAGTACATTTTTAAATTCTTATAAAAATTATACTCAATTTTCTAGAACTATAATATGTATTATTTTCTATAATTATCATAATTTTATATATCACTTTTAAAATTTAGAATGTTATAATTTTTTATGATGTGCACTTTCAAGGATATGTATTTTTAAATATATAAAAAGTTTTTTATCCTTTCAAAATAAACTACTTTATCACCATTTATATTTTTTCCATAAGCTATATACCATTTCAAGGATATTTTACAAAATATTTTTTTTAAAAAATAAATATTTTCTTATTTTTTAACAACACTGCATTTAAAATAATTATTTAAACAAACTCATAACATCATATTTTTGTGAATAAGTGAACATTGAATTATAAATTTTTTTTTAATCCTTACCATGTGATCACATATTTCCACTAATTGTTTTATATTATATAAATATCTATTTATTCGTTTTCATGTTTTCTGAATGAATATATTTTTTACCTAGTTTTTTAAAAATATATATTTTAAAATTTATTCAAAAGATCAATTATTTTTATTACATCCAATGTTGTTTATCAAAAATCACAAATTGTTTTACAACTATATCATTTTCCATGTATATATCTTGTTCCTACTCAAGGATATTCATCAAATGATTCTATAAAATTCTTTCTCTAGTTGAATTACAATTTTTTTTTCATATACTCGATCCATAACTATTTTTTTCTGTTATGTTCATTATTTTTTTTAAAAGTAACTTTTCTTTAATTTCAACAATAATGAATACCATTTTTTTTCTCTTGGATCATAGAGTATTCACTTGGATATTATACATCAATTTATTTGGGAAATTATAGACATAATTGTATACCATTTATCTCAATGGTGTAGATTCCATATTGTATATTATCTGGATTGAATTGTATTTACGAATAATGTTAGTAAAAAATAGAAGATACCCATTTATTATCCATGGGTATATCATGATATGAATTTTGTTAAAATTATGTATCGATTTTTTATATGATTCTTTTTAGTGTAATTTGAATCATATATTAATTAAATTCATTCTATTAGGACCCATCCTTAAACATTACCTAATCTAGTTTCATTAGATAATAATTTATTTATTAAAATTACCAAAGAACGATTATGGATTTCGTTTTAAATAATATTTCCAACTCTATTACATAAATAAATATTTCATAAAAATGTAGACACATTCACTTGGTATCCATTTTCATAAAAAATAATACATTTATCACAAAACAAGTTTTTTCCATTGAGTAACATAATAATATTCATCTTGACATCATATTAATCCCTCCTATAACATAAAACCATTTTATTAAAATTTGAAAACATGGTATGAGAAATAATTATCAGCAATGAACATATAAAATAAATAAATAAACTTCTAATTCCATAAAAAATGATAAAATGATTTTTTTTTCACAATTAATCTTTGGGTATGAAATTAATATTTTCGAACCCATGAAATATACTATTTTAACATACTTTTTTCTAAAACATTTCATAAGAAATATTAATGTAAAAAATAAAATAAATAAGGTTCCTTCTCAATCATGTAAGACATATTAAATAATTTACATGAAAATTTATAAATTTCACCATTGTGAAGTCGCATATATATCTCATTAAACATTAACTCATGGGAATTCTCATTGAAGACATACATAAAAAACATGGTATAATAAGAATATGGAGTCATATTAAATATGGAAGGTTCAAAAAACATTACATAAGAATAATTCAAGTATAACATAAATGAAAAAATAAAAAGGTGGACATAATCCCATAGGGGGATATGATTACTCCCTAATCCCATACATAATTTCTCATGAGATAAAAGCTTCACAGACTAAATTTTACAACTACCTAGGCACACTAATCATAACATGTTCATTATTCTGTGTTCTACAAAAGTTAAATTAGTCATAAGGAATAAACATAATAATTTCCCATACAAATAAATTTGGTTAGAAAATATTTCATCATACCATAATCAAAATTGATTTCATAGATATGTATTTGGAGAAATATTTATAAGGAATGTCTCATCCTGTCAAAGGAAGAGATAAAAATATAGGTATATATATTAAAGAAATATATATATATTCAAATTATTGCATTAAATTAAATAAGGAGAAATATAATAGTAAGATAGAAATGTTTTATAAAGATACATTTCAAATAGATCCCTTACATACATAAGTAAAACATTTCTAAATATCAATATATACATTCTATTTAAAACTCCTTTTAAAAATAAATAGAATAAATGGAAAGTGGGTTTTTATTTTATGAAAATAAGTAAACGTACTATGAAGTCCAAATATTTTGTAATGGTTATGGCAGTGTGAAAATATTTTAATTGTGTACATATTAAAATAAAATATTAATTTTATATTTTATATATAAATTCTAATTGTTCCATAAAAAGTACATAAAAAATTCCGTGAGAACATTTTTAATAAATTAAAAAGGTTCCTGAAGTTTCCTTAATAATTCATATACTTCGATATGATATATTAAAAAAAATATTGATGTGGAATAGAAATATTTGGATTATAAATCATTCAATCATTTAAAAATAGGTTTTTATATTAATGTGTCACATATTTAAAACCTAAAAAATATTCAATTTAAAAATATTAAAGAATGTTAAATGTGGTTAAAAATTATCATTATTGTCCATTTATGAATAAATAAGAATTTTCATAAAAATCATAAAGAACTTGGACATATAAGAAAAAGAGTTGGAGGGGAATCATTAAATGATGGTTTTTAGAAAGGAAATTCTCTAACCTTGAGTCTGAATTATAACATACATTAATTATATTCATGAATAATTTAATAATGGTAATGATTAACATAATTAAAAACATCTATTAATTTTATTATCATTTTTATTTAATTTACTATCATATTATTTTCAATTACTTAATAATTTATGTTCACATTGTATGTTTTTATGATATTTGGCTAATAAGTCCAAAATGTTTTTTGTGGGATGACTTTGGTCAATGAGATCATTATTTCATCATATATAGAATAATAATAATAAAATTAAAAATAAATTAAGAAAATATATATTTCTAAAACAAACAATGAAATATGGATATGAAAAATGGACTTTTTTACAATCATAATGATTATATATCGTACGTATGCACAAATTACGATTGCATTTTTCAATGATCATGATGGAGAGAAGTTGATTGTTATTTTAACTTAATGGAATTATAATTATATCATAAATATAGTATAATATCTATCAATATACTTATATATACCATCCATACGATACAATAATAAAAAATGAATAACATTGCTTTGTAGATGTGGTCATCTATAAATAGGTTCGAACAATGTTAACCTCTTTCCGTGAATGGAATGGTAATAATTTTTTTGAAAGATTTGTCTTAAAGAATGATAAATATTTCTTTAATTTCATATATACATATATACAGTAAATCCATAATCATAAACACTTATAAAAGGATATCATAAAAAACTAATTACATTGGTTCTCTAGTTAGTAGTTCGTCGTATACACAACTTAAGGTTTCATTTCTCGTTTGATCTAAGTGGACTTGGATGTAGGTTATTTAATTATCATAATAAAATCTCAGTGTATGGGATATACTGATATTATTTTATCATAAATATTAAATAATATTATAATGTTGTGGAAGAATAAATAAAATAAAAATTTTCAGTAAAGAACAATATCTCTTCTTCGAAAAACTTACTTAGGTTTACACAAAAATCATTCCTATGATAGTTTTTCAAGAAAAAAAATCCCCCAGGAAATTTGAATGGAAATTAGCGAGGTATATTTTTAGGCACTGGCAAAACCAAATAGATTGTAACCTCTGTATTAAAAAGGATAAGTGCATCCCTTTTATAAGTGAGGTATGTACATGTTTAAACTTCCTAAAATTACAAAATTAACTTTAATAAATATTAATTGAAAAAGGATCCTAACTAATATAAGTAAATTATAGGTTAATTATTGGTATAAATAATATATTGCAAAAAAATTATAATTTTATACTAGTTTTTTTAGACTTATCTCTTTTTTAAGCAGCATTAACCCTTTTTCAGAATTAACATGATTGTATTGTTTTCACTATTTAAGGGTCAACTCTGTACCTAAAAAGAATAATTTTCCAATAAATGGAATATATTAGATAATTTAAACCATATCCTAGTAATGTGATTGAGGAGGCAATTTTTAGTAATTCTACATCGTTTAATAAAATATTATCTCTTATTAAATATCATTAATGTATTTTTTTTAAATATTCATTTAGTTGGACACTGAAAACAACATAGAAACAATGGAATAATAATATAAGACATAAAACCATACGTATAATTTTATATTTATCTAAAAATTCTTATAAATAAATATAGATTTAAATTTACATTACATTTAATATTTTTTAAATCATTTATTTTAATTTTCTCTTTGTATAATAAATAATACATCGTCGTTGCATATTAATTAAAGGTTATTATGTTTTTAATTTAGATTAAAAATAAATTACCTTGATATAAAATAATAAATTACCTTTATAATTAAGATTTTTACCAAAAATAAATTTTATTTATCAGTAACACAAAATATAATAGTTATTAAGAGAAACGGAGCACCATTTTTTTCATTATGTTTTACTTAATTATTTAGAATATCAAAATCAATGGAATGATACACAAAGTATACGTTTATTCAAGACATCGATTAACTTTGACAATAAAAACTCATAATTCAAGATAAAAGAAAGTGTGTTGGTAAATTTTTAGACGTTGTCATAATATTTTACACCAAAATTACTCAATTTACTCTAGTTATTGTGTTAAATATTTACTATCGATAATATTCATAATGATTAAAGATAAAGGGTATTAATTTACATATTCTTACAGCAAGATTAAAAATATATAACTCATTTTAATGATTAAATTTACAATATTTTTAAAATCTAATTTAAAATTAAAACCATAAAATGCCACAAAAATCAGTTTTCAAAAGAATGCCTTCTTAAGTATAAAATAATTATAAAAAAATCAAGTAAATAATTCATTATAAGGAATATAATTTAATTATATTTATTAAATACTAGAAACTAATTATATTATAAAATTGAACTATAATTTTAATTGAATTTGTAAAAAATTCAAAAGATAATATAGTTTTCAACAAAAATAAATAATGTTTTTCATTAAAAATAAAATAATTCAAAAAAGTCTCAAAATTTCAACATAATATAATATTGATATTATAATTCAAAAAAATAGATAATTATTTATAAAAAAAGATAAAAAAAATATAAAATAATTGAAATACTTTATCATGAAAATTAATAAAATATATTTTTGAAGAAAAAATATTTTTAATAATAATATATATTTTCAAGAAGAAGTTTATTTTTTACACATAATTTATTGATAAATATTTATAAATTATGAAATCTATATTTAATTACTGATTCATTTAATACTATTCATACCTTCCAATATAATGGTAAGGTTATAATGGACACATTTAAATAGTAAAATTTCATGGTTTATTTAGGTTATGTGTTTCTTATTAGATGCATAATTTAAAATAATATTATTTCATAGAGAATATTACTTTGTTACACTTTTCCACCATTTAATAAAAAATTCATTTATTTTCAACTCTAGGTCAACAAACAATGGTTTCACATCTAAAAATACCAATTTGAAATATCACATTGTAAAAACGGTTGATAAAATATTCATTGGAAAAGTGGGAATATAAATATGATGGTAAACATACAACCAGGTTTCCATTTTTTATAGAAATAAAAAGAAATTAATATTATTAAATGAAAAAAACGTAATATCAAAAAAATTATGGGGAGTCATATAGATAATTCTTCATAATAAATTGATTGATATTGAGAAATTTAATGACTGAAAGCCATAAACTAATATGGTATGAAAAATACTATAAAATAATGAGGAATGAAAATAATAAGATAAATTAGTTTTGAATATCCTATTAAAAAACATTATGAAATTTCATCCCTATCTATATAAATAATATAAAGACTTGGAATTTCATTATAATTTTTTTATTAAATTGGAATTTTACGAGACTGTGAAAATTGACGGTGAATGATTCTGAGGCCCGGAGTGTCTGGAATGAATTTCTGAACATCATTTCAGGTACATTCAATAAATGTACTAGTAGGTTTTTCTAAATTTTGAAAGGGTTCTAGGAATTGAAATCTGAGGGCACCATTGAACTTGCATCATTAGTATTATCTTAAGGAGACTTTCACCTCGACAAAAGTTGATTGAGAGTGAAAGATAATTTTTGGGTTTTTCATGAGATAATAAATTAAAATAAATGTTGTATAAAATTAAATTTTATTTTTCTTTAGGATATCCCATGTGGATTTTGAGATGTGGAGACCACTATAATTAAACCTCCCCTTCATGTTTGGGAGGTGGGGTCCACTGAACCTAAAACCTCTAATGAGAGGATATGGTGGTGGGGACCACCTGATATTAAAACCCACTTCAACCTCACACATAAATTTTGGTAAATCTCTTGTACTTCCCCATGTTTAATTATGCCACCCTTTTAATTAATTAACCCAACAACAATGTAATTAATTTATCCAATTTGAAATTATGAAAATAATTAAAATTTGGGAAACATATCATAAGTTGGCTACTTTGAAATTTTGTTGATTTGGGGAGCAGTAAAATATTGAGAGGATTACACTTATCCAACTAAGAATAGCATAAAAGAACATTAATCGAAAATCATAGAAGTGGATGACAAGCGAGCCTGAAATTGATGTGTGGTTTCAGAAGTGATGATCATTGGAACTCTCTTCCCCTTCTTCAACTTCCTTCTTGTGCCAATGTCAATGAACAATCCAATTATGGGGTTTAGTCCCCTTGTTTTTCCATTATAATTTTTTTATGGGGTTGGAAATAATGATTGATGAAGGTTGTGGGGATTGATGTTCTTAAATATCTTCCATACATGTTCTTGATTCGAAAATGGTTGACCAATTATTACAGCTCTAATGCGAAGGGGGTGGGCCAAAAAAAAATGGCCCCACCCTTCTTTCATTATTCTTAATTGTTTTCTTTGTGTTGAAATAAGGTGGCTTACACCATGATGTTTAACAAAGAGAGAGGTCGGATAAACCAGTCACCGACGAAGGCACGATGCCCCTCCACCCCATGGCTCTGTCGTCCGCACCCACCGCACCCTACGGCTGAGCCGCTACTCGAGCCACCTCCATCATATATGGATGAGCCACCGCCCATGGCCTCACGACCCGTGTTCCCACTATCTTCCACGACCGAGCATCCACCTGTGGCCTCACCACCCGACCTGCTACCGTCATTCGCGTTCCCACCGCGCCGCCCCGTGGCTCCACTGTCTATGGTCTGGCAGTGCTGCCTGTGGCCTCGCCGAGCCACCTTGCAGCCTCCACCCTCCTTCCTGAGCCACCCCGATCGAGTTTGATCAACCTCGATCTGGGTCGAGCCACCTCGTGCCATTGCATCACCCCTTGCGGTTGAGCCACTCCATCCAAGCCACCCCATGGCCTTATGCCCTCATGGCACCATCGCGGTCGAGCTGCTCCATCTGAACCACCCCAAGGCCTCTCGACCTCTTGACACCCCCTCTGCCAAGCCACCCGATGCACTCAAAGTACCACTGTGGCCTCGTGGCCCTCACAGCCTGCTAGGCAGGGCCACCAAGCGGGCCGTGTCTGTTCGACTGAGACGGACCAGACCCAGACCAAATACGACCCTATACTTTACTTGGGCCATAACATTGGCATCAAATGATTTTTTGATGAACCGTCAGTGGTTTAGGAAACCTTGGATTGAGGCAGGTCATTTGGTATACCCCAATGGAGTTTTGGATAATGTTGGGGAACAATCGGGTTGGATCGAGCACGAATCCAACCAGGACCTCAAGAGAAAAAGTCTAATAACTCACAGACTGGGAGTCTGAATGACGTGCTGTTAGTTACATTGCTACCCCTATGACATGGAACTCCATTGTGATACTTACGCATGGGAATTCATTGTAACACCCCGACCTTCCAAGATACGCTTCTCTTTCAAAAAATGCAATAGCTTGCATTGTACGCAAGTTCGAGATTCTAACACACCGTGACTAATCAA
Organism: Viscum album; assembly: GCA_963277665.1. Classification (NCBI taxonomy): domain Eukaryota; kingdom Viridiplantae; phylum Streptophyta; class Magnoliopsida; order Santalales; family Viscaceae; genus Viscum; species Viscum album. The sequence goes on from OY728152.1 coordinate 2,097,179,560, forward strand.
AAGAGCTGTTATGAATAATACCCACTTTTTGATATTATATATATTTATATTTCAAAATGAACTTCATTTTTGGATTCGGAATATTGAAATTATCCTAAGTTGAATTATTTGTAATTTTCTGAGAACTTCCATTTTTTATGAATAGTGAAAAATACTTAAAAAAACTTTTTTAATCACAATAATTTATAGTGATAAATTATACTATTGAGTGGTTTTTGTGTATAATTAGAATATATTTTTACCATTTCATCCAATTGTTTTCATTAGAATTAATTTCAATTTGAAATTGGATATAAACAATTGTCAATCCTTTGATATATACTGTTTCTTAAAAACACGGTATTTGTTATGACAACGAGAATTAATTATAAAATTAATTAATTCAACTTATCTATTTGTAATTTTGTAAAATAGACATCAATTTTGAATTCGGAATATCAATTATAGCTTAGGGTGAAATTTTCGCACTGTTCTGAAAAACTTCAATTTTTGATGAATAGCGAAACCAGTAAGTGGTTGTTAAAAAACTGATTTATCGTTTAAATGAAACAATACCACTTCTTTGATTTGATTTTCAAAATTCCGACATACATGGTTTTCATTAATAAGTAAAATGTGATTCAATGAGAATAAAATAATTTTTTGGTGAATAGTATCTTTTTAGTTTAATTAATCACGATTAAATGTAATTAGTGAAATTTAAGGTAAAAATGGTATTATAAAAATATGAAATGACCGTTAAACTTGTCCTACCCCTATTGTATGATTCATGTCCGACCAAGACAATCCATCGGTCAACTTGGTGACCCCATGGAGCCACTTTTCTAGGAAAATGACATAAATAACTTTTTATTTAATGTAAAAATAAAAATGTCACAAACAAGAGTTGTTTTACTAAAAAAAATTAAATGGGGTTATACAAGTCATATGTTTGACTATAAATATTAATTATAAATATAAAAATATTTCCTACATCATGATATTTTTTTATAATTTTTATACATTAAATAAATTAAATTATTTATGACACCATGATGATGCAGCGATTACCTCATTAATTAACGATTTAAATAAAATGAAAAAATAATGTAAATATAAGACATACACATATCAAAAACCTGTTGGATGAGTAGATCTCAAAACCGTATAACCGTATCCTCAAAATATATAAGTTTGGGACCTTTAGAAACCGAAAAGAGTTTCATAATAATGTAACATTTTAGTCTTTCCAAGAGTGCCCTTCTCTCCTCTTATAAAAGGCCCCCACCCCTACCACCTTACTCACAACATAAAATCCTTTTGGCTAGGCCAACCTCTGCCAAAATACCCTCTCAACTTCCCTCCATTACTCTTAGAAGCCTCACATTGGGCATAAGTCTTCCCAAGGAATCCTTTGGCTAAAATCAGAAAGAGTTACCCGATTTTAAGGTAATGTCTTCCCTAATGTTGTTTTGTTTTATTTTGCTTCTCCAACCCCCTAAACTCTTTTTATTCTTTTCTTTTGTAACAACCCCAGTATCTTCAATATACTAGGATGTTGTTATAAGAATTATTAGAGCTACACTTACACACACCTACACTAAATGGATAACGAACATACTGTTTCTGTGGATGGCGAATTTTTTCCTCACGAAATGATGATTGTTCAACACTCATATAACACCTTCAAAGGTGTCCATTAAGATGTCACTATATTTATATATGATATATAATATGTTTATGTTTTACTTAAGCTTCTGTATTTTTCATTTATGGCATTCCTTTATGGTTTCCATTATGGGTAAACACGATATTTTCATTTTAGGAAGTGCGGACTACCGCCCCCACAAAGTGATTTGAATCATTAATACCATATGTGGGGTGTATAAAGGATGGATTAAATGTAATTATACATTATATAATACTGGAATTATATTATACCTTTATATTATTATGTTTAATTCCATCAAAATATGAAAAATAAATGAAAGTAGCGTTCATGCGTACGTACGGCTTACCGTCTCCATGAACGGTGCATTTCATTTATTACCTCTAAATGTTATGTAATATTATAAATGCATGTATATAGTGGATATATATAATATATATGATATCTAAATTATGAATATAATTATGGATATAATGGATATTTCACCACATGAACAACTTGTAATTATAAGAAGTTTATTTTGGACTCAAGTACCAAAGATCGACAAAACGACAGTTATTAACTTAAATAATTACATAATGTTCATAACATGGTAATAAGTGATATAAAAAGAATAATGAACATTAAATGGTTCTTAATCAAGTAGAAATTAACTCTAGTTTATTATTCAGGAGGATAAAGAACAGTCGAGTCAAGTCAGACACGAGGTAAGGGAACTTCTTAACCCAATTTCTATTCTTTGGGTTAATCTCCTACTTTCAAATTATGTCATGATATTATTTTGTCCTATCTTGTATGTGTACATTATTTATTTTTAATTATATTTAATACACATAATAGACCTAATTTATTTGAAAGAATTTATCTTTGTAAGGTTCTTCGTCTCAATATCCTTTCATTGAGGCATATTTTGTTTTATACACAACTTTCTTTTATTCGGTGTATAAACCCCTTTGAGTTTTACTTTTATTCAAAAAGAATCTTTTTATACGAAGTGTTTTTACTAAACGACAAAAGGATTGTTTTTTTTCTTACATATACGGTGACAATGACTTCTCCGCCACTGTGACTATTATTTGAGATTCGACTTCCTCTATAAGCCATAACTTTTTTTAAATGAAAAATGAATACAATGTTTTAATTTTCCTTTATTTTGGTATTGAAAATGGTTTTGATAGAGTTTTTATTATATAAATGTGTTGTATTGATATCTTATGATTGATGTGTGGAAATATTATGTTTCCTTTATGCATGTTTTATGTGATACAATTATGTTATGGTTTATGATATGTTTAAACCTATTCATATGAGGAATGCATTGGACTTAACAAGTGACGGGTGGAGCCCTCTATAGCTCCTCGATGCATCGGTAGGTCTCATGAGACAAACTAGTGTCTTGGCACGAGGTATTGACATAATCTTATTTGTGGTCTTGGCATGAGGCCTTGACTACGTGGTTATGATAGTCTGGAATTATGCATTCCATCATTATGAAAGTGGTTATTGATATTGCATGTGATTATTCCACTAGTAGAATATCCATGTGAGTAAGTAAATGGAATTATTTAATTTATTTTTTCCATATTATGTTGAATTCATGTTTAAAAGGCTTTTTTTGTTATACATTACCTTAAATATTTATGTTTATTAATGAAAGATTCCGCAATATTGTTATCCTTACTGAGCATCTGAGCTCACCCCTTTCAATGTTTTTATATTTTCCAGGATGTGAAGAAGTATTTTATGAATGATCTGCAGGGATAGTCCAAAGAGAATATGAGGGTGGACTATGGATACTTTGTTATTATAGTTTTTTTACGTTATGATGTAATGTAAGTCTTATGAATGTATCTAGTGTTTCAAATGCTTCTAAACTAATCGGTCTTTCGAGACTTGATTTTTGTGATCATGACAATGTTACGAAGTAATGCACCGACTCTGGGTAGCTGGGGTCAGGGCGTTATAGTTGGAATCAGAGGCAGTTTAGTACTAACCTTGAAAGCCAGATTTAGATAAACTCTGATTAGAGCACATAGCCCAAAGATAGACTTTGAGGATTAGTATAGAATAACTTCCTATAATTTTGTTGTTGTAGAGATTTTGTGAGTTTTCTGAGTAATACATCCCTGTCTAGATACGACCAGGTAGTGGTGGCTCTGGCACAGATGTACCTTGGGGTAAAACCCAAAAACACCGCTTTGAGCTAGACTCGAACGGGAACTGGTGCACGACAACAGGCCTTGCTGCACTCTTGGTTACGACACTCCCGGGGGATATGCTTAGGATCATTCTCATTTTCTTTACAAACCATTATGAAGGGTTTATTAGTATATACTTCCTCAAAGAAATTTTTTATGATTATGGATTATATCCATAAACCGTTCAATTTACAGTAAGTATTTTACATGTTTTGAATTATTCATTGCAATTTATAAACTAACCTAGTTTATGCCATTGTATAGAAATGATGCCCAGTAGAAGGAATGTGAAATCCATAAATACGTATGATCCAAAGAGTAAGAAGGATCATATCTTTCATGGTATTAAGACAATATTTAGAAGGAGAATAGTCTCCCATGTGTTCTCAACATATGAATAAATAGTATCATGTGCTAATAAGATAAGTAAAGAAATCTATGAGTCTTATGGCTTTGAACAGAAGAAAGAGAAGAAAAGGATGGAAGAGAGAATGATGGATAAAGGGATGAGGGAAAAGAAAAAATTTCCAATATGTGATAACTGTTGGAAGAGACACCTTTGAACATGATTGAAGGGAATGGGAGTTTGTTATAAGAGTGGAGAAAAGGGACAGAAGGTGCGTGACTACAAGGGTAAGAAAAAGGTTTCAAATGTACAATTCTTCATCTGCAAGGAGTGGGGACACTACACACACCAATGTCCAAATCATCATAGTATTCCCCAAATGATTTTATTGGAAAATAATAAATTTATGATACTACCACAGATGAGGAGGAATGATTAGAGGTCTTATGTTGTTATTAAATAATTTTTTCATTTGAGTGTTGTATCAATGATGTACTAGTTATAATAAATATGGAGTATATAAGGATCGTACTGCAGTACTATTTCATCAAGGACTTGAGATTGCGTGGAACCAAGAAAAGTGACTCCACAATAGGTTAAATTTTTGGAAAATATATGGCTGAGATAAAAATAAACGATAATATGGTTCTGATACCAAGATAGTGATTTTGGAATAAGACATGATTTATTTGGATAAATTATATTGGATATTATTAACTTCCTTGAAACTGATTAATGATTTGTATTAATTTTCAAATAGAAGGAGTATATCTAGTATTCTATAAAGAATAAGGGATCATGAATGTAATCAATAAGGATTTGTGGTTATTCAGGATGTTGTAGTGTTTTAAAAGAATACATGACGAAGGTGTTCACATGTTGTTACGCGGAAAAAAATGATCTTCATTATGTTTACCTTACTTTTAAAATTTGGAATGTGAGTTGGACATAAGTATTTTGGAAAACCATAAAGGTTGTAATGGATTATGTTGAACCTTGTATAATATTGTTTAAGGTTAAAACATTTCTGAATATTACTTTTGGAATATTATAATAATATAGTTTTAGGAAAAGGACAACCTGCAGGGTGGGGAATAATCCGTCGCGTCGGACAAAGCTGCCGGAATCTAACCCACAACTATAGTGTGACAGGACTTTATTACCTACAACTAGCCTACATGAAGTCCCTAGTTATTAAAAAATAGTTTTCCTAATCTATATGGTATGTGGTAATATTTATAACCTTATACAATTAGGATATATAGAATATTTTTGAGTTCTATTACCTTTTGGAGTGAATGATGGGTTTGTGATGACAATTTATTAATGAATGAAAGTCTACATGACAAGTAAGTACATTTCCTTACGTTCTTACTAAATCTCTTAAATAAATTCCTCACCTTTATAAAAGATAACTTAAAACAAACACATTGCCGGTTAACTTTTCCAACTAAGGATTCAATGACTGTTTAACCAATCATAGGTTTGTGATTTTCTTGTGGTTAACTTTCTCCTAATCCTGTTTTCTACAACTCTCCATCAGACCTTGATGGGTTTTTTTCTTCCATATCCATATTTTCATAGAATCCTAGTATGGGCAATCTCAGGTGACCCTTGTACTTATCTTTCTTTCTTTTAGAGTTATATTTTTGTTATCCTTATTTTCGATGTGGGTTTTCCACAAAGGTATTTTCTATTTTCAACATTTTATATTCAAAGAAAATTTTCAAATTGTGAGGATGGAATTTATTGAATGAGGGGAGAATGTAACACTCCGAACTTCCACGATACGCTTCTCTTTCAATAATGCAATAGCTTGCATTGTACACAAGTTCGATATTCTAACACACCATGACTAATCAAAATAGCCATTATGAATAATACCCACTTTTTGATATTATATATATTTATATTTCATAATTGACTTCATTTTTGGATTCGGAATATCGAAGTTATCCTAAGTTTAATTTTTTGTAATTTTCTGAGAACTTCCAATTTTATATGAATAGTGAAAAATACTTAAAAAAAACTTTTTTATTCAAAATAATTTATAGTGATAAGTTATACTATTGAGTGGTTTTAGTGTATAATTTGAATATATTTTTACCATTTCATCCAATGTTTTTCATTATAATTAATTTCACGTTGAAATTGGATATAAACAATTGTCAATCTTTTGATATATATTGTTTCTTAAAAACACGCTATTTGTTGTGACAGCGGGAATTAATTATATAATTAATTAATGCAACATATATGTTTGGAATTTTGTAAAATAGAAATTAATTTTGAATTCGGAATATCAATTATATCTTAGGGTGAAATTTTGGCACTGTTCTGAAAAACATCAATTTTTGATGAATAGTGAAACCACTAAGTGGTTGTTAAAAAACTGATTTTTCGTTTAAATGAAACAATAAAACTTCTGTGATTTGATTTTAAAAAATCCTACATACATGGTTGTCATTAGGAAGTAAAATTTGGTTCAATGAGATTAAAATAATTTTTTTGGTGAATAGTAACTTTTAAGTTTAATTAATCGCGATTAAAGGTCATTAGTGAAATTTAAGTTAAAAATGGTATTATAAAAATATTAAATTACCATTAAACTTGTCCTACCCCTATTGTATAAATCATGGCCGACCAAGACAATCAATGGGTCAACTTGGGGTCCCCATGGAGCCACATTGGTAGGAAAATGACATAAATAACTTTTTATTTAATGTTAAAATAAAAATTTCACAAACAAGAGTTGTTTTATTAAAATAATTTTTAATTGGGGTTATACAAGTCATATTTTTTACTATAAATATTAATTAGAAATCTAAAAATATTTCCTACATAATGATATTTTTTTATAACTTTTAGACATTAAATAAATTAAATAATTTATGACACCATGATGATGCAGCGATTACCTCATTAATTAACGATTTAAATAAAATGAAAATATAATGTAAAATATAAGACCTAAACTTGTCAAAAACCTATTGGATGATTATATTTCGAACCCTCATCACCTTATCCTTGAAATATATAAGTTTGGGACCTTTATAATCCGAAAAATCATTTCATAATAATGTACCATTTCAATCTCTCCAAGTGTGCCCTTCTCTCCTCTTATAAAAGGCCCCCACCCCTACCACCATACTCACACCTTCAAAGCCTTGTGGCTAGGCCAAAATCTACCCAAATACTCTCTACACTTCTCTCCCTTACTCTTAGAAGCCTCACTTTTGGCAGAAGTCTTCCCAAGGAAGCCTTTGGCTCAAATCAAAAAGAGTTACCCGATTTTAAGTTAATGTCTTCCATAATGTTGTTTTGTTTTATTTTGCTTCTCCAACCCCCTAAAATCTTTTTATTCTTTTCTTTTGTAACAACAAAAGCATATTAAATATACTAGGATGTTTTTATAATAATTATTAGATCTACACTTACACACACCTACATCAAATGGTTAAAGAACATACTGTTTCTGTGGATGGCGAATTTATGCCTCACGAAAAGATGATTGTTCAACACTTATATAAAACCTTTAAAGGTGTCCATTAAGATGTCACTATATTTATATATGATATATAAAATGTTTATGTTTTCCTTATGCTTCTGTATTTTTCATTTATGTCATACCATTATGGTTTCCATTATAGGTAAACACGATATTTTGATTTTAGGAAGTGCGGACTACCGCCCCCTCAAAGTGATTTGAATCGTTAATACCATATGTGGGATGTATAAAGGATAGATTAAATGGTATTATACATTATATTATAATGTAATTATATTATACCTTTATATCATTATGTTTCATTCAATTAAAATATGAAATAGAAATGAACGTAGTGTTCATGCGTACGTACGGCTTACCGTCTCCATGAACGGTGCATTTCATTTCTTGCCTCTAAATGTTATGTAATATTATAAATTCATGTATATAGTGGATATTTATAATATATATTTTATCTAAATCATGAATATAATTCTGGATATAATGGATATTTCACCACATGAACAACTTGTAATTATAAGAAGTTTATATTTGACTCAAGTACCAAAGATCGACAAAACGACCGTTATTAACTTAAATAATTACATAATTTTCATAACATGGTAATAATTGATATAAAAGGAATAATGAACATTAAAAGTTTCTTAATAAAGTATAAATTAACTCTAGTTTATTATTCTGGAGGATAAAGAACGGTCGAGTCAAGTCGGACACGAGGTAAGGGAACTTCTTAACCTAATTTCTATTCTTTGGGTTAATCTCCTACATTCAAATTATGTCATGATATTATTGTATCCTATATTTTATTTGTACTTTATTTATGTGTACTTATAGTTAATACACATAATATACCTACTTTATTTAAGAAACATTATCTTTGTAAGGGTTTTCCTCTCAATCTCCTTTCATTGAGGCATATTTTGTTTTATACACAACTTTATTTTATACGGTGTATAAACCCCTTTGACTATTACTTTTATTCAAAAGTAATCTTTTTATACGAAGCGTTTTTACTAAATGAAAAAAGGAATTTTTTTTATTACATATGCGGTGACAACGACTTCTCTGCCGCTGTGACTATTATTTCAGTTTCGGCTTCCTCTATATTCCATAACTTTTTTTAAATGAAAAATAAATACAATGTTTTAATTTTCATTTATTTTGGTATTGAAAATGGTTTTGATAAATTTTTTATTATATCAATGTGTTGTATTGATATCTTTTGATTGAAGTGTGGAAATCTTAAGTTTCCTATATGCATGTTTTATGTGATACAATTATGTTATGGTTTATTATATGTTTAAACCTATTCATATGAGGAATGCATTGGACATAATATGTGACGGGTGGAGCCCTCTATAGCTCCTCGATGGATCGGTAGTTCTCATGAGACAAACTAGTGTTTTGGCATGAGGCCTTGACAAAATCTTATTTTTGGTCTTGGCACGAGGCCTTGGCTACGTGGTTATGATAGTCTGGTATTATGCATTCCATCATTATGAAAGTGGTTATTGATATTGCATGTGATTATTCGACTTGTAGAATATCCATGTGAGTATGTAAATGGCATTATTTAATTTATTTTTGCCATATTATGATGCAGTTCAAGTTTAAAAGGATTTTGTTTTAGTTATACATTGCCTTAAATGTTTATGTTTATTTATGAAAGCTTCCGCAATATTATTAACCTTACTGAGCATCTGAGCTCAACCCTTCTAATGTTTTAATATTTTCCAGGATGTGAAGAAGTATTTTATGAATGATCTGCAGGGATAGTCAGAAGAGGATATGAGTGTGGACTATGGAGACTTCGTTATTATAGTTTTTTTACTTTATGATGTAATGTAAGACTTATGAATGTATCTAGTGTTTCCAAGGATACTAATCTAATCGGTCTTTTGAGACTTGATCTTTTGTGATCATGCCAAAGTTACGAAGTAATGCACTGACTCTGGGTAGCTGGGGTCGAGGCGTTACATTCGTAGCATTTGGAGTATCTACCAGTGACATGTGGAGTAGATCCTCTTGGAGATGAGAGATCTTAGTGCGAGAACCCAGTAGATGGCTGTGACGTGAAAAATGAAGAGCCATCCTGTGTGGGTCAACACCTAGAAATCCCATGTGGGTCATCTCCTAGAGATCTTGTGTGTGTCAGCACCTTGAGATCCTATGTGGGTCAGAACCTAGAGATCCTGTGTGGGTCAGCTCCTAGTGATCCTCTGTGGGTCAGCTCCTAGTGATCATATGTGGGTCAACTCCTAGCAATCCTCTGTGGGTCATCTCATAGCGATCCTATGTGGGTTTACTTCTATCGATCTTGTATTGGTCATCATTAGTGGTCCTATGTGGGTCATCTCCTTGGGATCTTGTGTGGGACAACTTCTTTATAGAGTAAGATTATTCTACAGTTACATCTAATCATCTCTACTACTATACTTAAGTTATACCTTGTGTGAGTTGAGTTCGTACCTGTGTGGTACATTACATCGTTGTAATACCATAGTGGTATTATTTAGTGTGGTGTACTTATATGGTACTAGCCTTTGTGGTTTTCCTTCCCTTGTGGAACAGTTCAGCTTTGGGGATTTGGAGTTGGACTATGTGTTTTCCTCATGATTGAGATGGGTATACTTGATAACACAGGTATATGTATGGGAATATACCTAAGTAGGGTTGACAGTTGACATTATGCTTTAAGGTTTATCCATTGTGGATTTTTTGAGACGTTGAGTGTCTCAGGGTCCCTACTCAGTATTGTTATTCTCACCCTTTTATAGGAAATGCCCGCAACTTCTTGTGTTGAGTGTAGATGTCAGACATTGTTGATCATGACTGAGTGTACCAGGATTGGACAGTGCCCATAGGAGGACCTTACGATGATTCGGTACATGGAGGAGATGGACAGATGTAGAGTGCGGAGGAGGTGATTTTTACAAACCCAACAGGTAGGATCCTTAGAGGTTGACCCAATAATTGTCTTCTTTTTTGTTCTAATTTACTTGAATTTTCAGTTTCGTGTACATTCCAGTTGGTCTTGTATTCTGGCACCTTTCACTTACTCTACTCACACTATTTACAATTCAGTTTACTTGTGTTCGTATCTTGTTGTGTGCATGGATGCATGTGTTTATAGGTTATAAAGGAAATCACTTCCCAGTTTTAAGGATTATGCCTTTCAGTGCTAGTCTCCATCCCCGGGCCTATGGAAGGCGGGCTTGGGGTAGTCACAACACGGGCCCCTGGGGATGGGTCATGACAAATTGGTATCAGAGGGAGGTTATACCGTATAACATAAGACTCTGATCTATCTTTTTAATGAATATATTGTTAAGTGTAGTGTGTGTGGTTATCACTTATAGGAATATAGTTTTGGTGTGGTGGCCTATGTATCAATACACTATAAACCAGACTTCTAATTATCAACTCAATGCATGAAAACACTAATTGTGTGTGTGGTTTCAAGAATCTTCATTGTGAACTCTTTGATTCAGCTCACAAGGTATAACTTATTGAGTGTGGGGAACCTGTTTCTTTGTAGGATGCCTCTATGAAAACCGCAAGCTAGGGTTCTGAGAGTAGTACACACTGATAGCCCACCGAGCGTCGAGGCCTCGGTGTAGGGCCCTCTTCCAGTAGAGGCACCAGTGGAGGCACCAACGGTACCATTTCTCGTTTGGCCACCAGTGCCACCGACCCTAGTAGTAGATGGTGAATGTCGCTTGAGTGCGTTTCATGAGTTCCAGCCATAGAGGCCACCCATGTTCAGGGGAGATACGGACCCACAGGCAGCGGAGGATTGGTTGGAGGTTGTAGTGAGAGTCTTCTGGCTGGTAGGGACACCAACCGATTTAATGGTGGTCTTTTCCACCATCGTTCTACAAGCAGCAACATGAAGATGGTAGAGATTGATGCTCAAGTCTAACGACAAGGTAATGCTTCTCTATGTAGACATCAAGATCCTGTTTCTGGAAGAGATTGTCGCAGCGACTCTTCATGCAGTGCACATTCAGGAGCTACTTAATCAATAGAAGGGAAACGTGATTGTGGCACAGTACTTATTGAGATTCACCGACCTCTCTTACTACTCCACTGATATGGTGCAAGAAACATTCTTCAGGACTCAATTTTTCAAGAAAAAGATCAGGTGGGAAATCAGGGCTTTGATGATCTACCTCAGTATCCCGATGTAGGCGGGGGTGTTAGAGAGATCACTCCTAGTGAAGAGTTTTCTTGCTGAGCAGTCACCAGCTGTGAGACCCACCACCATTCTTCACATAGCGGAGTTTTCTACAGCTGGTAGAAGACAGATATCATAGAAGTTACCAGATATCATAGAAGTCTAAAAGGACCAGACCTACAGGTGGACGACCACAGTATTCATGGTTAGTTGTTAGAGGAACCTAAGGTAGAGATGGTCAGGCCAAGAGCGAGTAGTGTTACGCATGCGGCAGGCAGGGTCACATGGATTGTAACTATCCAACCTACTTTACGGATGAAAAGAAAATGGATTAAGGACCGAACTAGTAGAGATAGAGGTTCGGCTAAGGAGGTCCATAGGGAGAACATTGACATGGCAGTGGATATGTTCGTGTAGCTCGCAGTTGCCGAAAATTTCAGATTTTACCACCACCTTTACTAGGTGGTCTAACCCGACCACAAGGAGTAGGTGGATAGGGGAGAGATCAGCTCCAGGAAGATGAGACCTACAATCATGACACTCCAGAAATGATACGAGGTACGATATGTGTCTACCCAACCTTAACTACAGTACTTATAGACACAGGTTCCAGTCATTATTTTATTTCCACTTCCCTCATTCGGAGCTCGTAGATTTAAATTGAGGAGTTGGATTGATCCTTATGGATAGAGACTCTTAAGAGAGTGAATTCGAGGATTAAAAACTGGTGTCATCAGTGTGAGCTTACTCAAGGAGTAAATAGATTTGGATGGTATCTCCTAGTAGCAGCATCGTGGCCTTATGACATCATATTGGGTATGGACTAGTTATCTATAATCCATGCTCAGATTCACTCTATTAGGCACAATGTGTGGTGTGTTAACATGGATGGGACTAGTTTTACCTTCACCAGTGAGAAGGGAGCCAATGCATAGCATGATGGACTAAACCAGAGGAGGGTTCCACCGATTACACTTCAGTTGACTATCCTTACCATTGGAGCGGTTGATGTGGATAGTCCAAATTATCCTGTAGTGGTGGACAAGTACGTGGATATCTTCCTGGATGATGTTTCGTGTCTACCTCATCGCATAAAGGTGTAATTTTACATAGATTTATACCCTGAGATATCATCGATAACAACATTATCATATTAGATGGATTCCACAGAGCTTCTTGAGATGCGGTTATAGCTAGAGGACATATAGGGGAAAATAATTCCTCGATCCCAGTATTTCACCATGGGTATCCCCAATTTTGTTCGCTAATATGGCAGATGGGATCATGAGGCTTTGTGTTGACTATCGGTGCCTAAATAAGGTTACTGTGATGAACAAGTACCCACTTCCGATGATTGACGACATCTTTGAATAGCTAAAGGGAGCTCAGTGGTTCTCGAAGATAGAACTCAGATTAGGCTATCACCAGCTCAGAATACGAGATGAGGATGTGCAGAAGACGTCCTTCAGATGTTGGTACAACCATTATGAGTTATTGGTAATTCCATTCGGTGTAACCAATGATCCAGCAGTGATCATCGGACTCATGAACTAGATCTTTCATCCATACCCTGATTTCTTTGTAGTAGTCTTCATCGACAAAATTCTGATCTACTCAGCTACTCCAGAGGAGCATGCCAATCATTTGCAGGTAGTACTGGAAACACACTGAGAGTACCAGCTTTATGGTAATCTCTCTAAGTTCTAGTTCTATATCTGAGTGGTTCACTTTATGAGACATGTCATATCGAAGGCTGGAGTTGTAGTTGATCCAGTACAGATTGAGGTGGTACTTTCTTGGGATCCACCCAGAAGTGTGACAGTGGTACAGATTTTTTTGGGATTGGCTGGATACTACCTGAGATTTGTACGATATTTATCCAGAGTTGAAGAACCACTATTATCATTGACGAAGAAGGGGCAACCATTTGTGTGGTCTGAGAGATTCCAGCAGAGTTTTCAGGATCTGAGGTAGAGACTGACTAGTTCCCCCATCTTGTGGCTTCCAGATGATGGCTTAGGGTACATATTCTACTTGAACACATTAGGGACCGAACTTAGATGTGTCCTGATGCAGGAGCGAGTAGTAATCCCTTATAGTTTATGAAAACTAAGGTAGCATGAGTAGAACAATGTATCCCATGACCTAGAGTTAGTAGTTGTGGTCTTCTCCTTGAAGATGTGGAGACATTACTTTACGGGCGAGCATTTTACAATCAACACTGATCGCAAGCGTATCAGGTATATCTTTTCATAGAAAGACCTTAATGTGAGATAGAAACATTGGCTTGAGTCCATCTAGGACTATGAATTCAAGATAATATATACTCAGAGGAAGGGGATTGTTGTTGCAGATGCACTCAGCCAGCAGTTAGGTATATAGCTGCTAGGTGAGGCGACGTAGCAGCTGACCTCTTTGCAGATATCCTTTTTGGATAGAGATGGAGCAGTTTTTCTTCATTATCTTACTGTCACTCACACACTTCTTTAGCGAGTCAGGGAGGCGCAGCATGGGGACGCTGACTACAAGACACATTGTGCTTAGATATCCAGAGGATAGACACCTGACAGATTTTCTGAAGGTGGGGAGTAACATCATCCACTTCATAGGACGTACCGTGGAACCAGTGTCACTTCAGGAGGACGTATTGAGGGAGTTCCACACATCCCCTCAAGAAGTAATTTCAGGAGTGGAGAAAATGTACTGGGATCTTTGAAGACCACTCTGGTGTCTAGGAATGTAGAATGTAGTTACAGAGGTTGTCTCTTAGTGCCTCACTTGTCAGCAAGTGAAGGCAGTGCATGAGGTACCAGTAGGATTGGATTAGACTTTGGAGGTCTCTGAGTGGAAGTGGGATGGGATAAAAATAGACTTTGTCACAGGACTTGCACATTCATCCAGGGGACGTGACTCGATTTGGGTGATCGTCGATCGACTCCCCATGTCGACCCACTTCATACCGATTAGAGAGCATGGTTCTGTAGAGAGATTGGGATACATCTATGTGTAGGAGGTTGTGTGGATACATGGATTACCATCAAAGATTGTATCCAATTATGATTCATGTTTTACTTCCCGAATATGGAATGGGTTGGAGGAGACATTTGGGACGTAGCTTTGTTTGACCACCGCCTTTAATCCTAAGATGGATGGATATACTGAGTTGACCATTCAGACCCTCAAGGACATGCTTCATGCTTGTGTCCTTGACTTTGGTCACAATTGTTAGGATCACTTTCCTTTGGAGGAGATTTCATACAACAACAGCTATCACCCCACCATTGGGATGGATCTTTCAAGGCATTGTAAGGGTGACCTTACATATCACCTTTTTGTTGGACTGACCCAGGGGAGTCAGCAACAGTGGGACCAAAGATGGTTCGAGCTACCACATGGAAAGTGAAAATCATCCAGGAGTGGATGAATACTGCATAAAGAAGGCAGAAGTAGTATGACGATAGAAGACAGAGACCTCTAGAGTTTGAGGATGGTGACCATGTCTATCTATGGGTCTCACCCCAACGAGGTATGTGGAGATTTGGTCGAGGTGGAAAGTTATATCTGAGGTTCATCGGACCTTTTCAGGTCCTCAGCAGATTTGGTGAGGTGGAATACCGCTAATATCTTCCACCTCAGTTGCACCAGGTGCACGACATATTCCACGTATCTCAGCTGAGGCGATACATGCGCGACCCTTCCCACGTCATCAACCACAACAAGCTGGACATCGATGATGGGTTGACTTTTATGGAGGTTTAAGTAGAGATTGTGGATCGATAAGAGTGGGTCCTTTATGGATGGTTGATACCTCTGGAACACGTTCTCGGGAAGCACGGGAACCTCTAAGAGAGAACATGGGAGTAGGAGGGTCAGATGTATGCTTAGTACTCCCACTTGTTCTCTTAGTTTGAGTTGTGTCTTTTGTTGATGTAAATACCGGAGGTGTGGATAATGTAAAGACATGGAATTTCAATATAATTTTTTTTATTAAATTGAAATTTTAAGAGGCCACGAAAATTGAAGGAAGGTTAATCCAAGGACTGGAGTGCCCAAAATGAATTTATGAACATTTTCATAGGTACATTCAGTAAATGTATTAGTGGGTTTTTCTAACATTTGAACTAGTGCTCGAAATTGAAATATGAGGGCCCCGTTGAGCTTGTAGTGCCATTATTTTCTTAAGGATACTTTCACCTCGATGGCAGTTGGTCGAGAATGAATGATAATTTTTGGGTTTTTGTGAAAGAATAAAATAATATAAAAGTTGTATAAAACATTATTTTATTATTCATTAGGATCTCCCATGTGGATGTTGAGAGGCAAGGACCACCTAAATTAAACCTCCCCTTGATGTTATTGAGGTGGGGACCACCAAACCTAAAACCTCACATGAGAGGTCATGGTGGTGGGGACCACGTAAGATTGTAACCCCTTTGAACCTCCCACTTAAATGTGTGGATGTATCTTGAACATCAACTTGTTTAATTATGCTACCCCCTTAATTAATTAAGCCAACCACTATGTAATTAATTAATCCAATTTGAAATTGTGCCAATAATTAAAATTGAAGAAACATATCATATTTTGGATATATTTCATTTTGGTGGATTTACAGAGAGGAGAAATATTGGGAGGATTACACTTCTCTAAAGAAGAACACCATCGAATAATGTTCATCAGAAATCAATGAAGAGGATGACGAGAGAGACCGACATCGAAGTGTGGTTTCGGAAGTGACGATCGTTGGAACTCTCTTATCCTTCTTCCACTTCCTTCTCATGCCTACGTCATAGAATAATCCAAGGTAGGGGATTAGTTCCTATGTTTTTTCCATATAATTTTTCTTTTTCGGGGTTGGGAATATTGATTGACGAAGGATGTGAGGATTTTTTTTCTTAAATATCTTTCAAACTCATTCTTGATTAAAAAATGGTGGACAAAAGGAAACTTCTCTAACATGGAGGGGGAGGGAAAAACAAACATGGACGACCCCTCTGTCATTCTTCCTTATTGTGTTCGTCATGATAGAAGAAGTTGTCATACACCACGATGATGAAGGAAGATAGAGGCTAGCTAAACAAGCCGCCGACGAAGGAACAACGCTCCACCGCCCCCAGCTCCACCGTCCACGACCTACGCATCCCACAACCGAGCCTCCACTTGGGCCACCACCACTGTCTGCGAATAAGTTTCCCTAGTGGCCTCACCTCTGTAGATGCCACCCAGCGCCTCACCACCCGAGCTGCCGCCATCATCTGTGGCCCAACAACGCTGCCCCGTGGCTCCGCCGTCCGCGACCCCGCGTGCCGCCCCCGCGACTCCACCATCAGTAGTCCCGCCATGCCACCGGCTATTTCACTGATCAGCCTCATGAACTCCACCCTACCCGTCGAGCTGCCCCAGGCTGGGCCAAGCTACCCTAATCCCTTGTGGCACCCCTCGTGGAGGAGCCGCTCCGGCTGTGCCGCCCCATGGCCCCACTCCCCTTACGGAACCCCCTTGGCCATGTTGCTCCGGTCGAACATCCCTGTGGCCTTGACATTTCACAACACCAACAAAGCTGAGCCGCCTTGTGCCCTCGCAGCACCACCATGGCCCTCGTGGACTACCGGTGCAGACCCAATAGGACAGGCCACCCAGTGGGCCGTGTCGGGCAGGGTCGTGTCAGTCCAACTGAGTTGGACCAGACCAGAACCGGATACGACACTATACTTTACTTGGGCCATAACATTGGGACCAATCATCGGTTTGAAGAACCATAAATGGGGCTGGAAAACATAGAGAGAGATGGTCCCTTTGGTATACCCCATTATAGTTTTGGATAATGCTTGGTAATGGTCAGGTTGGATCAAGCACGAATCCAACCGGGCCCTCAGGACAAAATGTATATTAACTCACAGACCGGGCGTCCGAATGGTGTGTCGTCTATTGCATCGAGACACAAATGACATGGTAGTCCTCTGAGATATATTCCAATGGGACTTATTAGCAGTTGGAGTATCAACCTGTGACTTGTGGAGAGGATCCTCCCAGAGACGAGCGAGCATAGTGCAGGAACCTAGTAGCTTGTTGTGATGTGAAGATTCAAGAGTGACCATGTGTGTGTCAGCACCATGAGATCCTGTGTGGGTTAGAACCTAGTGATCCTGTGTGGGTCAGCTCCAAGAGATCCTCTATGGGTCAGCACCTTGAGATCTGGTTTTGGTCAGCACCTAGCGATCCTGTGTGGGTCAACTCGTACCTGTGTGGTACTTTCCTTCATGGTAATACCTTGGTGGTATTTTTCAGTGTGGTGTACATGTGTGGTACATGCCTTTGTGGTTTTCCTTCCTTTCTAGAATAGTTGATCTTTGGGGATTTAGTGTTGGACTATGAATTTTCTTCTTGATTGAGATGGGTATAAATGATATCATAGGTATATGTATGGGGATATACCTAAGTAGGGTTGACAATTGACTTCATTCGTTGATGTTTATCAATTGTTGATTTTGTGAGACCTTGAGGGTCTCGGGGTCCCCACTGAATATCATTATTCTCACCCCTACAAGAGATATGCCCGCACCTTATTGTGTTTGGTGTAGATGTCAGATAGCATTGATCGAGACTAAGAGTACCCGGACTGGATGGTGCCCGGAGGAGGACCTTACGACAAGTCTGTACACAGAGGAGACAGATGGATATGGAGTGCTGAGGAGGCGATATATACCTACACTACAGGTAGGAACCTTAGAGGACAACCCAACAGCTGTCTTCCTTTTTTTCCCCAGATTACTTGTATTTGCAGTTTCTTGTACTTTCTAGTTGGGCTTGTATTCTAGACCCCTTCACTTACCATACACACTCTGTTTACTATTCATTTTACTTGTGTTCATATCCTTTTATGTTCTTGGTTGCGTGTGATTACATGCTATAAAGGCAATGCTTACCCTATTTTAGGGATTACGAATTTCGGTGCTATTTGCTAGCCCCTAACCTATGGAAGGAATACTTGGGTTTGTCACGGCGTGAGCCCCGGGATACGGGTTGTGAAAAATAAATTAAGGAAATATACTAACTTGATAAGTTACATTTAATCCTTCATCAATTTTTTCCATAATAATTTTTTACCAAAAGATAATAATTCAAGATCATTTTTTGATTTCCTGAAGATCCAAAATACACTTCTAACCAATGAAATAATATATAAAATTATAAAAATATCAAACTCCTATAACTAAACATTTACAAAATCCAAAATGGTTAGATCAAGTTAAGATAAATCCAAAAATTAATAATCCTACATATGAAGAAATACAACATTAATGTCTAAATCCTCAAAAAAATTACACCCAAAGTTCAACTTATACGATTTTATAAATAACTAAGCATATAATTAATCAAAATATTATTGAATAATGTTGAAACCCAATGATTTTAATGATTTTATAATATATTAATCCAATATAATTTTAAAATTTATCTCGAAATAAAATCAATCACTCTTAGTGTCTCATACCAAAATGTATAAGTGATAATCATGTATATAATTCATTTATCTAAATAACATGAATAACCATAAATGTGTTGTAAAATAATATATGCTTCCAAAAATATATATCGACCTTCATTCTTTAAATAAAATCTGATGATGTTTTATTTACCCTAATAATATAAAGATCACCGAAATGGGTATTTCTTCCACAATAATATTAATCACCTAATTAAAAAATCATTTTTAATCCCATGTTATCTATATGAAAAACATATGTTCCAAAATTGATTTTAATATATATATATATATATCACATCATTTTTTAAATAAATTTCAGAGTAAGAAATACGTCATGAAGGTTATTGGTTGGAATTTCACCATTATCATCATTCGATTGTGGGATCACACCCCATGACCTTGCTGGGTATATCATGTTTTCCATTTTTATAAAACAATATTAATTTTATTATTATAAAAACAAGTTAAAAATTCATTGATCACAAAAGATCAAATAAACCCTAATGGTTTTCAATACCATTAATCTTATTAAAGGAGAATTTTCCATCAAATTTTACTTCTAGTGGAACGTTACGGTTACATATAACTCAACCTAATAAAATTTCTCCCAAAATGTTGTTAATCATATTAAAATCCCAACACTTAAGAACTAATAAGGGGGTATAATACATAGAATATATGATCACCCTTGAAAACATAAAACCATGATGGTATCAATAACTCTTATGTTAGCATGACATGAAAATATATTAAACTACAAATTTATCTAAACCTTTTCACATATACAAACTATAAGGACCCATTATTAAATATTAAAAAATAGAGTGTCCTTAGACAAGAATTTACATTCTTGAATTATTAATGATCTTTCAGTTTTATAGTTTTAAATAATTACTTCATATACCTTATATAAATAAATATTATATCATAATGTGTATGCTTCATCTTAGTTTCAATTCATTCAAAAAACAAGACTTTTATAATATAAAAAGTTTTCACTTCAATGAAATATTGAAAATTTTCATCAGGACATCTTCCATGTATTAAATAATCATTAAATTATGTGAAAAATATTTTAAACAAGTGATAAATAATACTATTAAAGTACATATAAAAAAGAAACATGTTTTTTCTTGAATACTTATACATGTTTTTTTCTTATAAAAAATAAAAAATTGGTCTTGGAATATACATTTTTTATGCATGAAATCAACTTTTATATCCAAATATTTTCATATATAATATCATAATAAATAATAAATTAAATAATAAAACTGATAAACGTTCCTTTGAAATCCTGTAAAAATTATGAAACCTTTTTCAAAAAAAGATAAAAATGTCACTATTATGATGAATCATATACATTCAATTAAACATAAGGTCGTCAGTAATAATAGGGATGAATAAAATAAAATTAATAGTATCATAAGATCATAGTAACAAAATTTATGTGGAAGAAATAAAAAAAATGACATTTGAATATGTCAAGGATAACATTTAAGACAACATCACAAGGTGAACATAATTCCATATAGTATTTGGTTACACAATAGTCCCATAAATAATGCCTCATGAGATTACCAAGTGAATTGGATCAGTATCAGTGATCACCCATCAATAATTATTCATGATTATTCTTATCATAAAAATTAAACCAATAATATTGAATATACATGGTAATAAAACATATAAATAAAAGGTAATGCATAGTAATTCATCATATAATAATCCAGAAATATTTATTAAAGAAGTAATTTGAAAAATTATTATGAGGTACAGATTTTCTGACAAAAGGAATGGAGGATAAGCTTGTTATATATTTAAGGTACATTATAAATATATAATTTATAATAATTATATAAAATTAAAATACAATATCTTGTGTTTTAAAGAGATAATGGCATTACAAATTTTGGTTTAGATATATCCCTTACACCCATAATAAAAACATTTACATATATTAAAATATACATTCCATTTAAAATGAGTTTTTGAAATAAATATAAAAAAAGATGGTTTTTTATTTATAAAATGAAATTTATTAAAGAAATTAAAATATAAAACAATTTATTATGGGTCTGAAATTATTTTGATGTTGTATACTTTAAAATACTACATTTTTTCTATTTTAAAATAAAGCCAAATTATTTTGTATAAAATATGTGACAAGAATCATTTGGAAAACAATTCAAATATAGTAAAAATATATGAATTTTTTTATTTATATTTCATTTTTATACATACAAATAAATTAAAAATATAACATTGTTAATATGATCAAGTTATAGAAATATTAATAAAATAAAAAATTATTTTATTTAAATTGAATTTTATAATTTAATGTGTCCCATGCATTACACCGTAAAAAATCTTTTTAATATATTTATAAATAAAATCAAATAAGTTATAAAAATCAATAATAATATATTGAAATATAAGTAATTTTTTTTGTCAAAATCTTTTAATAACATGGGATTGGTAAAAAAACCTAAGAGGGGAAACCAAAAAAGGGGATATTTTTTTAAGAAAGTCTGTTAACAAGAGTTCGAATCACCGCGTAGATTTCTAATAAGCTGGAATATTAACATTACATTAATTATTAACATTATAAATATGTTTTTTAACAATATATTATCTCTTCTATTTAAATTATTATCATGTGTTATTCAATTACTTATTCAATTAAATTCATGTTAGACGTTTTGATGATATTTAGATGATAATTCCTAAATGACATCAACATGTTTAATATGGTCAATGAGTTCATTATTGAATTTTCTCCAAAATAATAATCATATTTTAATAATAATTTTAATATTTTAATTATACCATTCGAAATATCCTTGAAATATAGTTATGAGAAATGAACTATGTTATAATCATGGAGATGGTAGTCCATACAAACGCATGAGAAATATTTCAAATTTTCAAGGATCATAATGGAAAGAAGATATGTGTTATTTTATATATCAATAATTATAACTGAATCATAAATAGAATATTAATTTTTTATATACACTTACATATACCATCTATGTGAATCAATAAAAAAATATATGTACATCACTTCATAGAGGTGTTAATCCACAAGCATGCACGAACGAAGTTATCATCTTCAGATGAAAGTAATGGTAAGAGAGAATAATTTATATTAGTTTTCTAGAATGATATAAATTTCATGAATATCATATATATAATATTAATCTATCATTCTAAACACATGTGAAATGTGATGATGATAAACTAATTACACTAATTTGTAGGGTGGTAGTCTGTCGTACACAAGATCAATGCTTCCATTTCCCATTTGATGAAATATGAGATTGGTGTAGGTTATGAAATTTACATAATAAGGTATTTGAATATTGATGTCACTTATTTATCATATCATAATGGATTAATAATATTTTAATTATTTGAAGATGAAACAATAAAAAAAACTCTCAGTTAATAATGATTCCTCTCCTTCAGAAAATCCCTTTTAGTGCAGACCAACACCATTATATTATTGTTTTAAAATAAAAAAAGGGACTCTAGAACATATAAATTAGAGTATAGAATTTTCACGACCAGTCCTCGGGGCTTGTGCCATGACTACCCCAAGCCCGCCTTCTATAGGCCATGGGCTAGCGACTATCACTAAAGGCATAAATCTCAAAGCTGTGAAGGATAAATTGTAAACACACACAACATAGTATGAAACTGGAAGTAAAAAAAAATAAAACTATATACAAAAGATGTGATGGAAAGTAAAAGGGGCCGGAAATACTTTCCCAACAGTAATTTACAAGGAAAGGACAAACAAGTAAAACTAAAAAGACAAATAGATGGAAGGTGTCTAGCAGCTCCTGGATCGTCCACCACTGATCCTACCTGAAGGGGAGGTACAAATAGCCTCCTTGGTGCTCCACGTCTGTCTGTATCCTCTAGGTACCAACACTTCATGAGGTCCACCACTGGGTATTGTCCAATCCTTGTACACTCCACCTCAATCAGCACTGTCAGTCATCTGCATCTAATAGAACGAGGTGCAAGAATAGCCCGTGCAGGGGTGAGTATAACATTAATCAGTAGGGTCCCTAAGACCCTCAAGGTCTCACAATATCTAGCAAGGATAAAACAAAAAGTACGGATTCAAAATATAACCCATACTTTGGTATATTCCCATATATACACCAAAGTTAACTTGTAACCCATCTCAATAATGAGTAAAGACAAAAGTTATTAACTCAGCTCAATCCAAGATTTTCATTATCGAAACTACGTCTTTTGGAGAACTCCACCTCTTTCAAGTACAGTGGGCCTGTCACAACACCAAGACGCTTCTCACTAACCTAGGACTGCTGAGGTAGTCCTACTGTCGAGTACTGTGGGTCTGCTTCCAACTACCAGGTGCTCCTCTATTGTGGGTATGCAGCTAACTTCCAGGCACTCCCCCTAATAGACTGTAGAGGTACTCCTCCTGTCATGTATCATGGGTCTGCAGCCAAATACCAAGCGCTCCTCTCCCATGGGAGTTCCACCATCTACTAGGCGCTCCCCACTAAGCTAGTTGAATCCATAAAGCGTCTTCAAGCCTATCAGCTACTAGGTATTTGCACTCTGTTTTCCTGTCATTGGAAGGACCTGCTCCCTATGCTACTGGGAAAAACTCCAACTATCGCGAAGTTCCATGAAGAATTATCTCAATAGTCCGTACCGTCGCTGGTATCTCAATGCAAGAGACGGAGTGTCAATCAGACACCCGGTATATGAGTTATTAGTCTTTTAGTCCTGGGGGCCCGGTTGGTTTCATGTATGAATCAGCCTAACCGTATCTCAACAATACTCCAAACTCCAATGGGTTATTCTCAAAGTGAAGGCTTCATTCCAAGAAAATTGACGTCACTGACAGTTTGTCAAATGGATGCCTGTAGCCCAAGATATAAGCAACAAGGTGCAATCGGGCTATAGCGGGCACGAGTCCGGTCCGACCCAGTCGGTCTGACCCAGTCCGCATGACCGACCCAGCCTGAGGGGGTTGTCCAGACCATTTGGTTTTCCCGACCTGAGGGGGAGTCTCGACCCAATGTTGCGGCCCAGAATGAGGGAGGCCTGACCCAAGACTGCATGGCTCGTGGCGGCCTGGCCCGAGGCGGCCCAACCCTTGGAGGCCAATCCAGAGGTGGCCCGGCTGACCGGCCTGCGTGGCGTGGAGGCAAACCTCCAGCCGAAGCCAGTGGTGGCTCCGGGGGGGGGGTGTCAGTGCCCACCAGTCTCCCTATAACGGTCGGCGCGTGGCGTCGGCCCGATATCTGTGGGACCCGAGTGGTCCTACCTATGGAGTGTCTTCCGGCGGCAGGCTCAACAGGCTTCCCTCCTCCATCCGTCATGGCCTTTGGCTGCGGGACTTATCTAGTGCAGCACGACTGTGCCGCACTGTCATCATCTGTTGCGGCCCGCACGGCCGTGACCCCCTTCCTCTGGCACGATGCGACAGCACTGAGCCTCTCTGGCACCACTGCGGCCCGGTTTGTTTCACGACGTGACGACGTCGCGACCCTTTGGCGACTGGGTGACCCATGCACTGCCACTTCCTCTCTCGGTTGGCCCGTTGCTGGCTGCTGATGCTCTACCTCGGTTCTCTCTTCCTGTGGTGCGGTTGTGCCACCACCGACGTCAACCAATCAAGAACCAACTGAGGGACGTCAGGCCGAGTTTTTTCGACCCACACCCTCCGCGTTTGGCGATGAAAATTGGCCAACATTGAACCTCAATAAATGACGAGAAACACAGATTTAATTCAGTTAAAAAAAACCCCAACCTCGAGTTCGGTAATCAATGACAGTGTCACAGTAGGCGGACGTCATTCCGTTGAAGTCGGAGCGAAAAGGAGTACTCGTTGTTGGCGAACGAGCATTCGAAGGTGATGAAGTCGAAGACGTTTTTGGGGATCTTCTTGGGAGTCACTTCTGTTTCTTTCCCCGGATGAAGAAGGAAGAAGATGGCGACGGTTCTTAGTGCTCTTAGTTGAGAGTATATTCTATCAATTCATCCAAGGCTCCACCAAGAGATTATAAAAACCACAAAATAATAAAACAATATATCTTATTAATTCAATGGCATAAAGAATTCAAACCATTTCAAATTAATTAATTTATTCCATTAATTATTTTTTTTGTTTGGCATACTTATGAGGGAAGGTGGAGAGGCTCCCCAATTAATTGGGAGTTCCAAGGGGTTAAAGGGGGGTTAGAAGAGTTAAATAACATTGGTGGGCCCCACCTAATAACATCCTCCCAAGGGAGGTTATGTGTGGGTGGGCCCCACCTCTAACCTCCACTTCTAGATTTTAACTACCTCAAATAAAAATAAGGCTAACCCATTATTTTTATTTAACTTGATTAAAACACCAAAAACTATCATCAATTCACTTTAGAACGTAACTACGGTGAAGGTCTAATTAATCAATTACCGATGCTGCGAGTTTAACAGTGCCCTCAGATTTCAATTCAGAGAACTAGTTCAAAAGATATAAAATCTTGCTCGTGCATTTATTGAACACACCCGAAAAATACATTAGAAATTGATTCTGGACACACTGGGCCTCGGAAACAAGCATCGTCAGGAACTGTGGACTCATAAAATTCCCATATATTTAAGAAAAAAATATTCCACAGAAATTACAGGTCATTATAAGAATGAATTTGTTTATATTATAGGTTAAAAATGGATTTTTAAGTAAGATGAAAATATGAGAGGTTGTTCCCTTTTATAAGTAAGGTGTGGCACTTTTGAAATTTCCTAAAATGTTAAATTATTATAAATTAATAAAGTAGAAAAAGTATAAAAAGTAATATACATATATTATATGATAATTATGGGTCTAAATAATATTAAAAAAATAAAATTTGAATAAGTTTATATTATTTTTCAAACTTTACCTCTTGATTTTAGCATGAGTTATCCCCGTTTGACAATTACTGTGATAACAACGTTTTCACTCATTCAGGGTCGACATAATTATTAAAAATAATAATAGTTTCTTACATGAAACATGGTTTATATTTTGCACCATATAAAAATAAATTTGACTAATATATGGTTTTTATAAATTTCAAATTGTTTAATAAAAATCATTTATTATAACATATCATCAATGTTATTTCTAGAATGATTCATTTAATATGATTTTGAAAAAAACATGGTATCAATGAAATTTTAATATAATAATTTAAAAAATAAATAACATGTTATATTTATCTAAAATAATAAACACAATAATTCATTCAGTATATATTAATTGAAATATTTTAATAGCATTGGTTTTATCTTTTAATTAATAGAATAAATATTAATTCAGTGTTGCATAAGAATATAAAGTAATTACTTCATTACTGAATATTATAAATAAATTAACATGATAAAAATAATTTATCTTTTAAATGAATATTTAAAATATAACAATTTTGTATCCCTATTAATAAATATTATTTTTATTCAAAGCAATAATGTGATATTTTGTCTTCATCTTTTAATTAAATATTATAATGTTAAAATTAATATATATATATATATGGCCCTTTATAGAAATATATTAGATACATGGATGTAAATGGTCATAATTAGTCTTATAATTGGAAAAATTCATGTAGTATGGTCAATTCATAGTCCTTATTATGTTATTCCTAAATATAACTTCAACAGTTATCCTTACCATAGTGATAAATATTTACTATAGTTATGAATAATAATAAAAAATAAAAAAGGGATCTATTTAGATAATTTTAGAATACTGATGAAAAATATTTAATTAATTTTTCATTATTCGGTCAATGAAAGTGGTGGAATTTAATTTAACATTATCCCTTTAAAATTCTATGGAAAATGGGTTTTAATGAAAATGCATTTTCCCTATAAAATTTTTTTTATACAAAATACAAAAATAAAATTCACTCAAAAGAAAATAACTGGATTATTTTTAATCATAATTAACTAATTAAAATTTGAAACAAAAAAAGAATATAATATTACATTGTAAACACTTTAGAAAGTAATGTTTTCAAAACAATTACAATTTTCGAATATTAAAAAAAAATAAAACATATCAAAATAATGTCAACATTTTACCATATGATAATTTTGATACACTGATCTCAAAAGTGATGACATATTTATCAACTACAATAATAATGGTCTGAGAAATTAATTATAATATTTTTTTAATGAAAAGCAATAAAATCCATTTTTGAAGAAAAATTTATTTTTTGAAGAATAAAATGTATTTACATAATGTTGAATTAATATTTACTAGATATTAATAAATAAATTATTATTGAGTAATACCATTATATATATTTCATCAAGAAGTTATTCTTATTAATACAGTCAAATTTAACATCTGGGTTATTATGGCCAAAATTAAAATAATAACATCTCATAGTTCTTTTAGGCACAATTTCATGGGTCATATATGCTATCAAACATAGTTATATTTTTAAAAAAAATATATTGGGGTTATATGTTTAATATGATGATGATTTATTTTTTATGGAAATCATATGTTAGGATGATGATGCGTGCCATGCAATATTTTACTCTAATTTGTTGGTTGTAGTTTATATCTCATCATATTTTCATGCATGGACATAATATGTTTTTAAAATATGAGTGGGCATAATGAGTTTTCTCACATAGTTAGGCATGAAAATAAAGAGATTGTTCACAAAGTCTTGGGGAAAAATTAATTTTATCATAATGATAACCTTTTTCTTTTATTTATTCCATATATTTATGTTTCTTTTAGGTTACGCAACTAATCTATGTTAATATTATTTTTTGGTATAGGTATCATTCCATGGTTATGCCTATTTTATATGATATTACCGAATTTTTACTACTCTTTTCCATATTCCATGTTCTAAGACATATGATTTTTTGGTATAATTATCTTACACACACTAATTTCACACATATGATCATTTTATTGTCATGTAAGATGATTTGTCGTTATCATTTACATTTTCACTTAATATGAATCAGAGGTCACCCATTTCATATGTTTACATTCTAATGGTTCTGAAGACGTGCGTGAAATTTGAGAAGTCTATAATGGTGTCTACTATTTTTTTATTATGAATAAATGTTCACAATTTTTGTAAAATAAGTTTCCGATGTAATTTGTCATCAAAGACACTAAAGAAAATGTTTATTTTAGTTTTTTGATTATTTTTGGATGTAATAATAATATGGTATTTGATATAGTTTATCATGTATAAAATCACTTCGTATAAAAGATAATTTGAAAAAGTATGAAATTTTATCACATAACCAATGAGTGTGGGCTTGGAACACCTCAATTGGTATCAAAATATTGTTTCATTTGTTTTGGTTAATATTTTGGTTATTTTTCATTAGGATAAGAAAACATTAGTGAAGTACCTTGGGATAAATCAAAGGGATTAGTAAATGTTTGTGATAAGATATATAATTTTTCTAAATTTAGATTTAGTAGATTTCATGAAAATAACATCCATTAATGGATATTATATGTGGATATATAATTTTATACGGAGGTACCTCAAGACAATAACCCTAAAAATGGAATGATCGGTATTAACGCTATCATTAATGGTATAATTAAAAAGAAGCTTAACTACACACTTGGGTTGAATCTATAAATGTATATTCATTGTTTAATAATAATATCATTATAATATATTATAAATTAATTATTATTATAAGGTATTTTTATTAAGAGTCTAAGAGGACCCAACCGAAAAAACCAAGATTGAGCCGAGACAGATTAAGTTGAACAAATAACTAATTTCATGGTATTAAAGAGTAATAATTTTTAAGTAGATTTGAAATGATATAATTTATTATAATTTTTATTTTTCATCGCCCATGATATCGCCTTTTATTTTTAGTTATGGATAATTCTTGAAGGAATCAAGTTAATGATCAGTTCTATGGGAAATAAAGAGATCTTTTCAAAAGGAAACAAAATGGTATGGGATATAGGGATAGAAACTATATTATTATTGCAAAGAAGAAAATTAGTACTATGATTAATTATGTGAACATAGTTTAGTTTCCAAACACACCCACAAAAAATGTATGGACTCTCATGGAATTTATATTTACAATGGTGGTGAAAGAATAAGATATAATGCCACACATGTTAAAAATAAAATAAAATACACCCAAGTTATTTCATAAAAAATCTCAAATATGTAATATATATGGTAAAGGAATAAATAAACAGAAAAAACTAGAAAAAATAAGAGTTTCATCAACAAAATGTTGGGAAAAAATATTCATCATTCCATGGATATTTCAATGTCTAAAATGTGTGAAACATGCGAATTATCCAAGTTAATTTCCTAATGAAGTGATATAAAAATGATTATTTCCATTAGAATATTATGAGGAAATGTAAAAAATAGAATATAATTGAACCAAAACTATTGAATTGAGCTTAAAATATGATTTGGAGTGAGGGACACCAAAAACACACTCAAGAACTATGAATTTTTTTTATGTTGTTCAATCAAATCCATTGTATCAAGAATATTCGATATATACTTCAATTCATCACCACAATGATAAAATATTCAGTTTTCATAACAAAATAATTTGTTATAACTATTTTTCCATGATCTTCTATAGGAATGTGATGTGTACAAATCATATTATCCTTCCTTTAGACAAATATAATGTAATTGGTTCTCTTCTCTAAAACAAAATTTAATCAGAATAATGACATCACATTCCATATAAAAAATGATATTTTATAAATTTAAGAATTATTTATTAGATAATTTTGAAGAAAATTAGAAAATATGTGGCTTTATATCGAATAATGATTGACTCTTGGATCGATTTAATAGAGAAAATACTGAATATTTGGGTTAAACTTATTACAAGAATAAAGATAATTTTCTATGTTAGTAAGGTTGATATATTTCTAGAATTTATAACTTATGTAATGGTAATAATTAAAAGACCCATATTAGTTTTCATAGGTGTGTGATATTTAAAATAGAAAGGTTTTATTTTTTATGAGGGGTTATTGTAACATCTTGGGATTTTGGATTATATTTTCTTAAATTATTACTTTGTTTGATAGTTTTCACCACACACAACACTGAACTAAGTACAACTATGATATATTAGATGAATATAATTAGGAAACATTATTATTAATAAAAGCTATAGTAAATAAAAAATTAAAATCAATTATAAATTCATAAAAAATAAAAATAAGAAAAATTAATGTTTTAAAAGTGATTTTTTTCAATAAAACTATATTCTATATATATGTTGTATTTTTATAAAAAATAAAAATATAAAATTTATAAAATTTTAATTATGTTAAATGAATTAAATCATTAATTAAGAATATCAAATTTTTTCTATGGTGATTTTCATAATTTCTTATAAATTTATTAATTTTTAGGTTAATAGTTATAATTATTGTTTTTACTAAAATTGTTTCACTTATGAATATGTAAAAAAATAATTTATCATAAATACATATAAAATAGATTTATGATTAAAGATTTATTTAAGGATTTAAAAATAATATTTTTTATTTATAAAATCTATATTTAACCTTTTATTAAGATAATTAATATTTTTGAATTAAAGAAATTGATCTTGGTTTTTTTAACAAATAATTTTTTTTGGTAAAATTAGGTTTTGGATTTATTTAAAAGAAAAATAATTTTTATTTTACTTTTATAAAATAAATGATTAAAATTTAAATAAAATATAATTTTTATTTTATACTACAAAAAAAATTTATGTTTAAAAGTATTCTTTTTCAAAACATTTATTTTTAATCATTACACACTCTAAAGATAAAATTTATTTTTCATAAAAATATAAATTTATTCTGATAAAATAGATTTTATATTTTTATTTTTTATTTAAAGAATATTTATTAAGGGTCATTTTATTTTTAGACGATAAAATTAAATTACTAATGTAAAAAATATTCAGAATTGTAAACGTAATAAAATTTATAGTGTGTTTTTTAAGATTAATGGTTTAAAAAAATGTTTAATTTTTTTTTTGATAATTTATTTTGGGAATAATACATACCTTATCTCATCCATGACTCTATTATTATCTAGTTTAGAGTCCTCTTAACATGTGAAAATATTCTCTCATTATATATTGTCTAAATATTAAAAAAATGTCAGTGTAAACACTTATAAAAGGGGCCTCTCATGACCCCTTTAAGACCACCCTAAAAATAAATTTCCACTATAAAAGATAACCTTTTTTATTTTAATTTTACCCTATTATATTTCATTGAGCCTCTAGTCATAAGAAATTTTCATAAGGTTTCCATTTCAAAGGATTCTTCCAAATGAAATCCCTATTCCTGAATGTGGGTATATTTTCTCTAACTTATATTCTTTTCTTTGTTACCTTACAAAATCTATTATAATTAATTACAATATTATGAAATAAATATTATTTTAATAAAAAATTATTATTATATGTGGATAACTATTAACCAACATTCCAAAATTCTATTAAGAAAAAAAGAAACATCCTAGGTGTGTATGCAGATTAGAGCCTCTACAAAGTAATATACCATTTTTATCATCTAGTTTATTTTTTATTTATTTAAATATCATAAATCAAATTAAACAACATAACAATATAAAAATAATATCCTTATAATTTGTATAATAATGTTATCATTCTAATAGAATCCACTTCCATAATCATAATCATCTATTAATTATGGTATGTTCATGTGTATGTATATCTGAAAACATACTTGATTACTATTATCATATAATACCATAGGGGACTACAATAACATAATTATTGATTTAATATGATATTAATAAACAAATAAATATTTTATTGTTGTATTAAAATGTAAAATTAATATTAAACACATTAATTAAGACACCCCAATTCTTTAGTTATAAATCATTATAATTGTTTCTTCGAATTACATTTATAATAACTATAACCAAATATCCCATTAAATTAACTTTATATATTATATATGCCTATAAATAATGAATTCATGTGCATTATATGTTCTAGGAATGATGGAAATTAAAAAAATAAAAATGAAAAACATCACCATTGTAACAGCCATAGATTTGTGTATTTACCTATTTCTATGGCTTATTAAAATTTAGGTAAATCTTATGTTATGTATTGGGAATTGTTTCTAAGGATTTAGAGTGTTTTATAAACTTATTTATGTTGTGTAGTTTGAGAAAGTTTTTTAGAGGCCATTCTCTATTCTCTAATAAACAATGTGGGGTATTTTGTGGTATTTGGGAAGGAGACTGATTTTGAAAATCAATGAGGTTAACCCTGACAGTTTATATTTTTAAATATAAAATTTATTCACATATATTCAAATATTTTATCAAATCACGTTTCATAACCATGATGTGGGAAATAATTTGTATATAAATTAACTTTAAAACATAAACAATTACTAAAATGACTAATTCTTCAACTTTTTAACTAGAAATTGATTTATAGGGTTCACTACTATGAATTTTTTTGATAATAATTTTATATAATATGATTGCAATGATTCATTGTGTTGTGCATCATGGAAATCAAATTTTAGGAATTTGGCCTTCCTTAAAATCATGGATCCTCTTGTTTCTTCTGGAATATAACCTTATATAAATGTTGTTATTCCTGGATCTATTAGATCAAAAAATATTTGATCATATTTTCATGGAGTATGATATGTAAATGGAAGGAATTTTTATGATATATGAAATCATCTATATAATAATTATGTCAATTGGATTCAAGGAATGTGATTTTCCCACTTTCCACTTTTTTAGGATTATGAAATCTCTCATTCTTATGTATAATTATGTTAATATAAAATCTAATTATATTTCCAAAACCCAACTAAAAATCTGTTGGATTTTCTTATTGTTTGTCTCAATCTTGGTATTGGGATATGGTTGGAAGCCCATGAGATTAAAAAAATGATTTTTTTTTCTAAAATGAATATTTTTTTAAATTAATTATGTTTTGTGGGTGTTCTTGGAATGGATTGGGTTGAATGTTCTTATGATCATTGAGAAAATATATTATGGATAGAATTCACCATGATAATAGGACTATTTTTAGAGGTTCATCTAATTAATATGCATTTGTGTGTATTGATATATGAGATTTAAATACCAAGATATTTTATATAAACTATTTTTGAATGGATCATGGATGAAGTCACCATGAACACAATATCATTTTGGGATGTCTGGGTTTTACATGGGTTTATGATTAGAATCATGTAATTGATTAGCCAATATGTATGGATAATATATTTATGGTTCTTCAATAAGAAAATTTTTTTTTGAAAAAAAAATATTTTAATCAATATATTTATGGTTTATAATTGATTTGGTAAAATATACTAATAAGTTTATATTTTTATAAAAATTTCTAAATTTACTTTGATACTCCTATCATTGATTTATAAAATTATAATCTAATATGATTTATATCTTATTGGAATGTTTGAAATTTCTCTTGTGGATTCATCCTAGGAGGATATACTCACCCTTGTATATGAATCTTATTTAAAATATTGATATTGTCTTCTATGATATATTAAGGGGACATATTATATACTTAACTAGTGGAGAAACTTGATAGTGGTTACCCTAAATGATCAGAGATGGAGTTCTAATGTGTGATAATGTCTTGCATTTTAGAGTGTAACCACTTTGTTTCACTAGTTAATTGATTTTCTTTAGTCACATATATTATGGTTCATTTCATTATGTTGTTAATCTGATATTGTTTTTATGATTGTTTTGAGTTGATGTATTTTATAACATGAATAATTAAATAGTTTTATCCTGAATTTTTTACATGTTCATATTCATCATTATAATGTTTTATGGATTTTTTAGGATTAATGATAAAATATTACCTCTAATATTCTTCTTTTATACCTAAGACATTTATTGAAATTTTTTGGTGTCAGGTGAATTTCACATAATACCAGTCGCACCTCTAACCTATAAAAACCAAGTAGGATTTGTGAGGATGTTACACAAGTCATCATATTTTTTATTCCATGATTAAGGATGGTATAAATTATATAGGGCATGACACCGAATGAAATGTATAGAAAAAAAGAAATATCTAATGTTTTTATGATGAAATTCATGTTACCAATCCAATCTAGGTATAAAATTATCTTGAAGAACTATTACTTATTTTTTCAACTCATCCCCAATGGTTTATCTAATGAGTGTTATGTATCATTTATTAATAAAGATATATCAAAAAAGTTTTGAATTATCATATGTTAATTTGATTCTATTATTGTGATATTATAATTGTATTTCTATGATATATGGAATTATATATGGGGTACAATTCTGGATAAAAATAATTAATTGTAAATCATTATTGTGGTTATAAAATGAAAATTATAAAAATGAGAAGAATGTGAAACCAGAGTGAGAGTATATTAGAGAATGTGGTTCCACCTAAAACACTATTAAAGAAATTGTTCATTATGAGTATTATAAAAAATTTATGGCATATTTGATAGTTAAACTTGAGAATAGGAACATTCTCATGGGAATCAACAGTTTGGGTTATATATATGAAATCTATTGAAATTATGAGGTGATTTAGGACTTGAACTACTGTAAGTTGGGATGAATATGATAAATTGAAGATTTCTCTTCTGTAGAACATGGGATGAGATGAAAATCAAACAAGAAATGTACATGCGGGAAAAATATAATTTTATATCAAGAAGAGGCCTCACATCATGACTATTATGACTCCCCTTGGATAGTTAGACTATTATGGGTCCATGTTCTTATCATGTTCTGTTAAAATTGATGTGTTGTAGTTTATATGGGATTTTATTCTCCTAGGGATACATATTTTTTCTGATCAACACAGAAAAGTTTTTATTTGACAGTGGTTATGTTTTTTTGTGGTGGTTTAAACCACCAACAAATGTTTCTATGATGGTTTACAAAAAACCAACGCTATAGTTGGTGTCATCATCTAATACACAACTAATAATTTAATTTAGAACATGTTTTCGGTAAGCATCATATAACACATATTTTGTGGTGGTTTCCTTTGTTTTAGAAAAGGGTTTCCATAAAAAATGATGAAAATTTAGTTGCGGTTAAAACCACTGATAAAATGTAGAAAACCACACCTAAATGATAGTATAGAATATTTAGAGGTAGTTTATACCTTCACCTAAATAACATCATTATATATATTTTGTTTAAAGCTCCTAAAAAGTAATATTTATTAGTGGTTTAATACTATATGATGATTTACATAAAAAGATATCTGAAAAATCAGGTTCCCAAAAACAACCCTATAAAAAACAATACACAAAATCACATATTCTTGTATGCAAAAGGTAAAAATTAACATATCGAATATGATCGTCAATGGAGTTTTCTTAGTTGGAAACCATGAATCTATTTTTATTGTGACATTATGTGATAATTAGGAATCTATTATAGCTTATCATAATTCCATTAATTTCATTCCAAAATATCATCATCACCTCACCCTGTGAAATCATACTCATAACATGGTCCATACCTAAAGACACATGCTGGGAATTATGTAGGTATTTGAATCACTACCTAAAAAATCATTCTAAATCAATACATCTAAATCCCAACACACTACCTCATCAATCAAGGTAGTTTCTATTATCCTTGAAACCCTTTATACGATGAACTAACCCACTCACTCATCATGGTCCACTATCACAACCCAATCTTACTCAATGAATGTTCCAATATCACAATAGACGACTAATATGGGTATGGTACTGCATCGTGAACATAAGGAATCCATTTCCTTGGGTTGTTTAGGTAGATCCATCTCACTCATAGAATAGTCAGGCCTCTAGTTCCTCTCCCCCACCGGCTCTATCACCTATTATAAGAACAAAAAATCAAACATAAGAAATAAATAATATGGAATGAATCCAATCACATACCTTAAAAAATATCACGGTGATAGTCACTTCAGACCCAAAACATTATCTCAAAGCATGTCTTTCTTGTTAGGGATCTAACTACATCCCCCAAACCAACCAAGATTTAAGATCATTGATATGATCTCATACATATCACCTATTGCTCACACAACTATCCACAATATACCCTATCCCAAACATTATGTCCTAGTCCTACTATACAGAATCCCTTATCTCTCATGTTCATACTACCCACATATTGTCCTAACCTATCATGTCGTATTTCACTTGGAAACATGAATCCATGTATCCAAAAAATCCCATGACCAGCACCTGTGTTCCATTTCCCTTATCTTAACAAATATATTTATGCCTTATGAATGGTTGGAACTTTTCTATACCACACATAATCTCATCCCAAATGACACATCCCACTCATAGTGCTCATTAAGCCTACACTTGCACCTGTGAGGGTTTTTCTCATGAATCCTGATCCACATCGCTGTCTCACCTTTATCTTCACCGGTCTCCATTATAATTCCTCATCTATACCATTTCATAATCTTGAGTTATGTCATGAATTTCAATTGATTATATTTTTTTTTATATTTATAGAGAATTGGGACATAACTAATACATAATAACTCAAACTTATATAAGGTGGATACCACTAAAATAGTATTCATTTAATCTATAATATAACACTATTAATAGTAAACAATATTTCTTTATCTTGATAAAAATTTTATTGAGTTCATCCTTTCAATTACCCATCCTTATACCCTTTGAATTTTTTTTAAAAACATTGGATGAGCACAAAAATCCTAGTAAGGGATATAAACAAAGAAATGAAAATTTTAGTTCATAAATATTTATAAGCCTATGAAATCCAAAAAAATAACCAAAAAAATTGTAGAAATCATAAATCATAATGGTCTCTTATGATATCAATATCATACATACATTATATCATTCATGGATACATATGGAGTAACATTCATGGTTATGTTTGGAATAGACATAAAAAAATATTCCCTAAATATATTAGGAGAAACCTTATTTTTCAACAACATCTCATTACCCAATTCCAAAGAGAGGTATCATGGTCTCAACCTCTATTAGGTTATCATGGAACCACCTGTATACATAAGTAATGACCAATAACGATAATACAATCATTACTCATAAACCATGAATAATAGAAAAATAACATTTCAACATTGCAATCATAAGATGTAATTAGAAGATATAATAAATTCATTTAAAAAATTATTTTCAATACCAAAATAACTAAAAAGGTAATATTGTATTTACTTTCTTTTCTAAACATTATAGCCTATAGAGGAATCCAAACTCCAAATAATGGTCATAGCGGTGGAAAGGGCATTATAATTGCATATGTTAATAAAATATTCATTAAGTCATTTAGTAAAAAAATGCATATAAAAAGATTTCTTTTGAAATATATTGAATTAATTTAAAAGTAAAAGGGGCTAATTATATACAGTATCCAATAAGGTTGAGTATAACCTCATAATATGCCTAATTAAATGGAACTGATACAAAGTCCTTTTCTGTGAGTCAAACTCATCACGTGTAATATTTATATTCCTAAATAATATACATAAATAAATCTATTTTTTCTTTAGACCCTTATTATAGATTATTATTTCTTTTATATAACTTACTTCAATATCATAAAAATTATATAATTATTTATGTTTGTATCAGATGTTTTGGTGATATTTCGTACTTGTGTCAGAAATGAACAGGGTTTTGATGTCACTAGTCCATGTGGTCATAAATCCATAAATCCTAGTATTGTGTTAATAGAATAGTAATAAATTTTATACATTATTCATATTTTTTAAATCAAACCATTAATTATGAATATGAAAATTAATAGCGTGGTATTAATAGAGATGGTAGATCATACATATGCCTGAGAAAAATTTTCATTTTTCACTGATCATTATGGAAATAAGTTAATTATTATTTTATCTTTATAGATTGATTATAATATTATTATCCTAATTATGATCATTTAAATATACTATATATATCATAAATGTAATGTGGTGAATAAAAACGATCCACATAGCTTTGTAGAGGTGATAGTGCACATGTACACTTGAACAACGTTATTGTTTTTATATGCATGGAAGGTAAAAATATAATTGTAATATTATTCTTTTAAAATGATAAATATGTCATTAATATGACCTATAAATATTATTTATATAATTATAATAGATCTTGAAATATGGTAATGGAAAATGAACAAAATCAATTTGTGGAGGTGTTAATTCACATGTATGCACAAATGATTAATTAATATCCCATTTGATGGTAGTAGAGATAGATTTAGGGGAGGATATTAATATAATAATATAAAATTATATTTAGGATATATGATTTGTTATTTTATATTGGAATAATAATTTTTTAATGATGTGGATGAATAAATAACCAAGAAACATGTCAAATAGTGATACCTCTTCTTCGTTAGATCACCATTAATGAACACATTAACACGACTAAGAAGTCTATTATGGATTAACTAATTCCCCAAGAATGTGCGGAGGTATTCTAGGAAGACGTTTGGTTGGAGATTTTTCATACCAAAAGGCTTTGTAAGTGTGAGTATTAGTCAATATATGGTATCTTTTTTTAAG
Organism: Viscum album; assembly: GCA_963277665.1. Classification (NCBI taxonomy): domain Eukaryota; kingdom Viridiplantae; phylum Streptophyta; class Magnoliopsida; order Santalales; family Viscaceae; genus Viscum; species Viscum album. The sequence goes on from OY728152.1 coordinate 2,097,218,576, forward strand.
GAGAGGGGATGGGCACCCTTGAAAACTCTTAAATTATTTAGTTAATTTAAATTATTATTTTAATTATAAATTCAACAACCTGAGATATTTATAATATAATATGAGGATAGTTCTATATCCTTTGAAAAAATAATTTTTAGACATGTATTGATTTAATTTTAAACCTTATCATTTCTGTTTACACTTAATTATTCCCTTTTAATTTTAAAAGTTGTTACAACGTTTTAAATATTTATAGGAAATTAATTTTACTTATATGAGATAAAATTAAATTAATTTCACACATTATTAACCTTTTGACCTTATAAAATTAACATTGTCATTTTAAAGTATTTTTTGGATGTTAAAATAGTTTAATAAATTACTATTTTGATAAAAAATGTAATCTGTCAATTTTTCCACTATTCATTTAATTGAATTTAAATAAAATATAAACAAAGAGATAACATTGGGGAAATTTTTTAATTGTATTATAAAATTTCATATTCACCTATAAAAACTGTGAATTACATAAATTATGTCAAATAATATTTATTTTAATATTTTTAATTTCATTTATCTGATTTCATTTTTAATAAAGCAATCCCTCCATCATTATTGTGTCTTAATTAAATTTATTTATATAATTTATAAAAATTATAAATGAAATACAATAATGTTGGAAATATTTTTTTTATTTATAATTAATATTTATATATTTAACATATATATTATATAAACCCAAATTAAAAATGATTTAGTAATATTTTATATATATTGTAAAATATTTTCCTATAACTTAAAAAATATAAGTGTCATAATCAACTGTATGTGGTTTATAAAGGCCAAATTTCACCCAAAATGATTTTCATGATTCGTAATATCTCATAAAATTGAATTAATAAAAGTATTAGGGTATTTTTATGTTATTATATTATTATTCTTACCCTTATTTATCTAATTATCCTTTATCTGTAGTAAATAAAAATGATTTCTAAAGTTACTATTCATAATGTCCAAAAATAAAAGGGACCAATTTACATAATTTAGACCATATAATTACAAATATAGAATTAATTTTTCAAAATTCAAAACACAAAAGTTTTAGTAATTAATGTAAAATAAATCTCCATTGTTAAAACGAGAAAACTAGTTTTTAAAAAGTAACAGCCCTCAAAAGATTGTCTTGGGTTTATATCCAATTTCTATGTGAAATTACTTAAATTGACCAAAATTGTGTTTAATGATAAAAACATATTCCAATTAAACATTAAAACCAATTAAAATTAAAACCTAACTATATAAATAAATTAAATGAAAAGGTAGTTTTGAATTATAATATTGTATTTTTCACTATTCATTACAAAGTAAATTTTATCATAACAATACTAGAATTCAACCAAATTAATGATTTATTTCATTATTCTAACTGAGATTCTTATTTTGAAAGATATAACATATTAAAATGAAAAAAATATTAAAAAATGGTTCTCCCTTAAAAGGTGGTAAAAACATTTTTAAAAATATTAGTGAATTTTATGCTTAAAACTGGATTTATCCCCATTTTAAGCCTCTAAAATTTACTAGATGGAAAAAAATTAGCAAAAATGTGTAAAAATTAAATATTTAGTTCAATTAATTCCCACTAAAATAATTTCTTGTTAATAAATTCCCATTAAAATAACAATATTAATAATGTATTATTTTTCAGTGTCACTCAGTCTTCTATGAAACATTTGATTTCGGAGAAATCCGTTGTTGCATGTCGACTACTATAATTCCTAGACCCCAGTTACCCAGAGTCGCTGCATGATTTTAATACATTTTAATGATTTCAAGGAATCATTTCTACAAGGTCTGATCAGTTTATCAGTCATAGAAAATAGATTATATATATGAATGCTAAATTTCATTATAAAATGAAAAAACAATAAAACTGTCTCCATTAACAACATTCACATCCCTTAGTCTATCCCTGTAGGATAGTCATAATGTACTTTTTATAGCCTGGGAAAAATAAAACACAGAAAGGGGTGAGCTAGATGCTCAGTAAGGATAATAATATAGTGAAAACATTCAAAAATAAGCATAAATATTTAAGGAAATCTATATAACTAAAACAAAAGACTTTTAAACTAAAACATCATCATAATATGGAAAAGATTAATAAAATAATTACATTTACTTATTCTCATGGATATTCTACTAGTCCAGTAATCACATGCAATATCCATAGACAATTTCATAATGATGAAATGCATAATTCCAAACATCATAACCATATTGTCAATGAATTGTACCAAGACTACAAATAATATTTTTTCAAGGCCTTGTTCCAAGACTCTATTTTTTCTCATGAGACCTACCGATGCATCGAAGAGAAATATCGGGCTCTACTTGTCACTAACTACGTCCAATGTATTCCCCATATGAAAAGGTATAAACATAACATAAACATTAGGATTAAAACTAGAATACAAAATGTCAATACAATATCAATAAACCATTAATGGTATAAAAATAACACATCCATAATCAAACATATCAGAAAACATTCAATAGAATATGGAATATTTTTATCATAATAAATCAAATAATTTTTTTTTAAAATCCATCAAAGGATGTGGATGTAGATGAAAATGATTTGTAAAACTCATTGAGAGAATTATCATTTTTTCAGGAAAGAATTTAAATTTCACACAATTTAGAAAGAAATACATTTAAAGATAATTTTTAATAAAAGTTTCTCATACCACATTGATAATTTTGATTTTAATTAACTTTTTATAAGAATTAATTTCTATATAAATAAATCTTTAAAACCTATTTTGAAAAGAAGCACACTAATGAGAATGATTTAGAGGAATAAATATTTTAACCATTTAAAATTATGATCTAGTTAAAGATTACCATATATAAAACATTAAAATATTTCTTTTGAAAATATTTTTATTACACACGGATGAGGATGATAAGAGGTCCCATTAGATACATAGGTAAAAACAACCTCGGATTATGATGAGATTGTAGAATTAACCCTTACCTTGCACTTTCCTTTGGTCGAGGGTACATTTAACATCCTATATAATGACCACAGTATGTTACTAAATTATACCATAACCATATTAATATTTATTATATCATAAATTATTCATTTATGACCTTATACTACCTATTTAATAATGATTTCCATATAAAATTAACATTTTCGGTAATAATCACATTCTTTATCATACACGTTTAACTTGTTATTCTTAATTATATAATTTAGATAATTATTTAAACACATCATGAAAATAAACCTTGATTTATATATCATACATATTTAGAATATAAAAATTTGTAATATATAGATATATGAAATGGAAGGCAGCGTTTATGGAGACAGAAGGTCATACCGACGCATAAATGTTGTTTTCATTTTCATATCGTATTGAACAGAAGTAAGTGAATAAGATATTTGTAAGTACATATATATATATACAATATCATTATTATGTCTTATATTACATAATTATTAATAATATATATTTTTATAATCATCGTTTAATGATGATTGTGGGAATGAATCTCATCACGTCTTGGAAATGGTAATCCATACGTACGCACGAGCGACAATATCATTATATTAATGGTGAAATAGTTTGTAATCAGATAATATATCATATAAACATAATAATTATCATGTTATATTTTTTAATTACATTAGTTATACTCTTTATTATACCCATCTAAGTAATGAAGTGTTTGAATATCAAACTACACCACGACGTGGAGACGGTAAGCCGTACGTCTGCAAGTATGGTGACTTTGTCATTTATAGGATGGATAGAATAATGAATATTGTTATACCATATTTATAAGAACATCACAATATGTATAAGGTACATGAGTTCTTATTTTGGTATGGAAACAAAAAATACATAGCAAGTGGAAGTAGAAAAAAACTTGAAAGAGGGTGGTGAAATTATTACCTCTTCTTCAGGTGATTCATATTGTGTTGACAAATAGGGATCTTTAGGATGCCTTTCTGATCATTGTAATGACTCTAGGTGGAATAGAGGATTGTTGAGAGTATATTTGTGGTGGTTTTGGCTGATTCAAATGGATTTGGAGGTGTGAAATTTAGAGAAGGGGAAGTTCTCTTCTATAAGAGCGGTGATAGTCACTTTAAGAAAAGATTAAAATATTAATTTATTATACAATAATATTCGGTTTATAATAGATCAAAATGAATTTATTTATAGCCTTAGGTGGTTGTGCGGATAAATAATCTAAAAAATAGGTTTTAGACAAGTTTAGGATACCATTTTAAACTTATCTTTTAGATTTAACTAATAGTTAAATAGTTTTAACATTTATTGTGTCTTCTCGTATTGTTACACTATATGGTTAATAAACTTATTCTAAACATCCAATAGAAACTCAAGTTGTTCATTAATGACATATATAATATTATTTATTCCATTTGTATGTGCCATTGAATTTTAGGAATATTATTTCAACCAATAATATTTTATACATTTTAAAAAATAATTTATGTCAATGTTGACAATATTTGGTATTTTGTTTGTGTGAAAGACATGACAACATTATAAAATTGAAAAAAAATTATCTAATCAACCCTAACATGTCTTATTAACCAATAAAATTAGAATAATTAATCATAAGTCTCAATTTACATTTATTTGGATATTTATAATATCAATTATTTTAATATTTCATTAATAAGGTAATTACTTCCTCATCATTGTATCTTAAATAAATTATATTATTTAGTGTCTAAAAATTATATATAAAATACCATTATTTAGGAAATCATTTTATGTTTCTAATTAAATATTTCTATTATAATTTATATTGTGTGTATCCCTATATAAAAAATGGTTTAGTTATTAAACTTTGAATTTAACACATTTAACTCTTCTTAAAATAAAATAATAATAAACATCCTAATCTAAACCAAGTAGACCAAAGAGGATCATATTTTATTCCTAATTTTATTTTTCGTTTAAATTACACTTATAAAAAAGAATTAGCACATGTGTTAGGGTAATTATAATATCATTTTTACAATCAATTACCATATTTACTTTTAAATGCGGTAAATAAAAGTCAAAAGTTACTATTCAACAAATATTTTATTCAACTTATTGTAAAAAATTATACTTATTGATGTCAAACGTGTGTATCAGATTTTTTAAATTCAACTCACAGAAGTGCTAAAATTATGTTTTATACAAATTTTCAAATTCTCTTAGAAGGTGGGTAAAAAAAGTTAAAAAGTAAAATAAAATTTTATACATCTAATTTTAATATAAAAGGACTCCAATGAATTACATTGAAGTTATATAGGTATTATAGATCTATTTTGAAATAATATAAATTTATATAAAATTAATAATTATTTAAATAAATAATCAATTTTAAAAAACAACGATGTGTTTTCAGTATTCATCAAAATATGAATGTTTTCATAAAAATACCAAAAATTTAGTCCAAACTAATTTTAATATTCAGAAACCAAAAATGAAGTTCATTTTTACAAATTCAAAATATAGAAGATGAATTTATTAATTTAAAATTAATTACCTTCATCAAAACCCATAAGTGGGATTATAAAAAGTAAAAGCTATCAAAAGATTGACAGGTGTTTATGTGAAATTTAAATGTAAAATTTATTATAATGAAATTCATTATATTAAATGATAAAAATATAATCTAGTTACACTTCAAAACATTTCAAATTAATAATTTAATTTAATAATTTATTTCGATTAAAAAAGGTGTTTTCAATTAAAACATATTATTTTTCACTATTTTTCAAAATATGAATGTTATTAGAAAATTACAAAAAATTCATCTAGACTAAATTTTTTAGTCCTCGATTCTAAAGAATAATTTCATTTATATTTATTTAATATGTAAATGTTTCAAATATTGGTTTTAAAAAGGGTTCATCATTAAAAGGCGGCGACATTGCAATTTTTAAAAAATACTTATTTTATATAAAAAATGAATTTCTTAATTATATTATGTCTAAGAAACACATAATATGGATGTTAACACTATATAGAGTATATAAGATTTAAAATTAAGTTAATACTATTCATAACCGCTTTTTGAATAGCTAATTAAGAATGTTTTGGTGCGTTCAAACTCGGTGTTGCGTGTAGTGCAAGCTATTGAATTATTTCAATGAGATAACGTACTATAAAATCATGGGGAGTTATATTCTCCCATACTTAAATAAATTACTTCCTCACAATTTGAAATTGTTCTTCAAAAATAAATTGTTAAAAATTGAAAAAATACCTTTTTGGAAATCCCACATCAGATATTTGGTTAATAAAATTAATCTTCAATTACAGGGAAAGGGAAATGAAAAAGACACCACAAAATTATGATATCAATTTGGAAAAAATTGGTGGAAATTAAAGACACAAAATAAGCTGAAAAACATAAATATTTATAGGTATTTATATAGGTCATAAATCACAAAGAAGTATAAAATTAAGGACCTCGAAGACATCACTCTGAGATGATGTAAAATATCACCAGTTTAACAAAACATATGGTATTAGGTTAACACAGTTTTGGTTTTACTATCCCATCCCTGATGTTTAAAAATTAATTTAGTCATAGAATACGAGGAAATATATATATATATATATACATGACATGTAGAGTTTCATCCTTAAATTAATTCCTACCACAAACTCATCTTTCACTCCAAATTATAATAGAATTCAAAAATATTCAATTTATCCTAATAGTGTAGGGTTCCAAAAAAAATGAATTTATAATTTATCTGCCAGACCGTTTAAAAAAATTCATTATACATACCCGGACATTGCGTAGGCTAGTGGTAGGCGATGCCCAATTTTCCCACTTTGGTTGCGGGTTCAAGTCTCGCGGCCTTGACAGATGTGACAAGTTGTCTCCGAACCTCCAGTTGTCCTTTTTATGATAGTCCATAAATAATCTCAAGAAATGATTTAACCTTAAGAATATTATCCAATGTCAAACATAATCTATTCCAACCTTTAGAATTATCCAAAATACTTCTGTCCAAACTCACAGTCCAAAATTTATAAAAGAGGCAAACATAATGAACATCATTTTTCCACGTAATAACATGTGAATACCTTCATCATGTATTCTTTTAAAACACTATATCACCCTGAAGTACCATAAAACCTTATTGATTACATTAATTCTCCCTTATTAATTATATAATACTAGATGTACTCCTTCTATCAATTTTATTTTATAAACTCCAACAATGATAGAATATAAAAATCATTAATCAGTTTCAAGGTAATCAAGAATATAAAATATAATTTATCCAAATCAATCATCTCTTATTCCAAAATCACAACCTCAGTATCAGAACTATATTAAGTTTTCCCATTCATTCAACCATGTATTTTACAAATAATTTTACTTTCTATTGAGTCTCCTTTCTTAGAATCATATAATCTCAAATCCTTGATCAAATAGTACTATAGTACAATCCTTATATACTATATAATTATTATAACAAGTACATAATTGATAAAACACTCAAATGAAATAATACATTAATAAAAACATAAGAACTCTAATCATTCCTCTTCATAATTAGTAGTATCATAACATGATTATTATCCAATAGAAATATTATGTGTATACTCTGATGATTTGGACGTTGATTCTCATAGTGTCCCATCTCCTTGCAGATTAAGCATTTTACATTTGAATCCTTTTTCTTACCCTTTCAATAACATACTTGGTGTCCTTTTTCTCTACACATATAACAAACTCCCATTCAATTCAAGAATTAACCATGTTGATTCTTTCCACAGGTATCACATATGGGAAAATCTTTCTTTCCACTCATCCCTTTATCCACCTTTCTCTCTTCTATCCTTTTCTTATCTTAATTCCCTTTACATCCATAGGACACAAAAAATTTGTTACTTATCTTATTAAAAAATCATACTATTTCTTCAAATGATGAGAATACATGGGAGACTATTCCCCTTTTTAATGTTGGTTTAATACCACAAAAGATTTTATCCTTCTTAATCATTCGATCAAGCGTATTCCTGGAATTATCATTCCTTCTACTAGGCACCATTTGTAAAAATTGGAATACACTTGGTAAGTTGATGAATCAAAATTCATAATTCTAAACATTTTAAATACCAAACCTAAATTGAAAATATTGTTCATATTTTCTATAATCCTAAAATGTTTTCTTTGAGTAAGAATTTACTCCGAAATCCTTCGTAGTGGCTTATAATGAATGTGTGAATTATCAGTAGCATATCTCTCAGGAGTGTCGTAACCCATAGTGAAACAAGGGCCATTTTCAAGTACCAGGATACCCCAAGCCAAGCTCAAAACACATTTTCTGTGTTTTCACTACTAGTTACATCTGTACCTAAGCCACCTCAACCTTCTCTTATCCAGAGAAGAGTGTATTTCTTGGAAAATAAAAAAAAGATCTACATTAAGAAAATTCTAAGATGTTCTTCTATACTAATACTCAAATTCTATCTTAGGGCAATTTTCTCTAATCAGAGTTAAAAAAAATCTATTTCCAAGTTTATTGCTAAACACCTTGTAATACCAACTATAATGCCCATACCCCAGTTAACCAGAGTCGGTGCATTAATTTAATACATTTTCATGATTAGAATAAATCAAGTCTCGATGGACCGATCAGTTTAGAAGTCTTGGAAAATAGATTACATACTTAAATGTTACATTATATTATTAAATGAAAAACAAAATAGAATTCTCTATTTACCACATTCACAACCCTTAGAATATCCCTACAGATCAGTCATAATTTACTTCTTCCCATGATGAGAAAAATAAAACATAGAAAGAGGTGAGATCAGATGCTCAGTAAGGATAACACTATAGAAAAAACTTTCATAAATAAGTGTAAATATATAAGGTGATGTATTAAACTAAAACCAAAGCCTTTTAAAGTATAACATCAGCATAATATAGAAAAGATAAATCAAATAATTCCATTTACGTGTTCACATTGATATTTTACTTGTCAAATAATCACATGCAATATCCCTAGCCAAATTCATAATGATGAAATTCATAATTCCAGACTTCATAACCACATAGTCAAGGCCTTGTTCCAAGAATAAAAATAATATTTTTTCAAGACCTTATTCCAAGACTCTAGTTTGTCTCATGAGACCTACCGATGCATCGAGGAGCTATAGTGGGCTCCACCCATCACTTACTAATTCTAATGCATTGTTTATATGAAATTTTTTAAACATAACATAAACATTCGTATTAAAAATAGCATATGAAATGTCAATAATTTATCAATATACCATGAATGGTATACAAATAACACATCCACAATAAAACAAATTACAAAACCATCAATATAATATGGATGATTTATATCATAATAAATTAACCTCAAAAAGATTAAAATTCATCAATTGATGTTTACATAGATGAAAATGATTTGTAAAAATATTTGAGAGAATTATCCTTTTTTCATGAAAACATTTTAAAGTCATACAATTTAAAAATGAAGACATTTAAAGAAATTTTTGAATCCAAGTGTCCCATACAACATTGAATCTTTTGAAAGGAATTAACATTTTAAAAACATTCATGTCCATATAAATAAATCCTTAAACCCCATTTTTGAAAACATGGACACTAATCAAAATGATTTAGAAGAATAAATATTTAACCCATTTAAAACTATGATCTAGTTAATCTGTACCTTCAATGAAACCATAAAATATTGCTTTTGAAAATATTTATACGACACACGGATGCTGTTGATAATGAGTTCCCATTAGATACTCATGTAAAAACTACCTCAGATAATGAAGAGATTATAGAATTAACCCTTACCTTGCACTTTCCTTCATTCGAGGGTACGTTTAACATCCTGTACAATTACCATAGTATGTTATTAAAGTATACCAGAACCATATTCATATTTATTATATTATAAATTATTCATATATGACTTTATACTACCCATTTAATAATGATTTTCATGTTAAATTAACATTTTGTGTAATAATCGCTTTCTTTATCGTACGTGTTTTAACATTTTATTCTAGATCATATAATTTATATCATGATTTAAATACTTCTAGAATATGAAAATTTATTTATAGATCATATATATTTAATATATAAATATTTATAATAGATTGATATATGAAGTGGAAGGCACCATTTATGCAGATGGTAGGCTGTACGTATGCATAAACGTTGTTTCTGTTTTCATATCATATTAAACAGAAGTAAGGGAATAAGATAAATATAAGTATATATATATATATAAATTAACATTATTATTTATTATATTACATACTTATTAGTAATATATATTTTATAATCATCGCTTAATGGTGAACATGGGAATGAATCTCATCGCGTCGTGGAGACGGCAATCCGTACGTACGTATGAGAGACTATATCATTAAATTGATGGTGAAATAATATGTAATTGGATTGTATATAATGTATAAAAAATCTTTAACTTCTTATATTTACTATTTAAATCAATTATACACAATATTATTCCCATCTAAATAATGAATGTTTTGAACAAACTACACCACAACGTGGAGACGTTAAGTCGTATTTATGCATGTTTGGTGAATTTGTCATTTATAGGATGGATAGAATAACAAATATGTTTGTAATATATTTATATTAACATCATATTATGTTTAAGGTACTAGAGATATTATTTTTGTATGGAAAAAACAAAGAAAGGGGAAGAGGAAGTAGAAAAGAACTTGAAAGAGTGTGGTGAAATTATTACTTCTCCTTCAAGTGATTCCATTTGAGTTGATCTAAAGTGCCCATTAAGTTGGATTTATGATCAAATAAATGCCTCTAAGTTGAATAGAATATATTTTATAGCATATTTCGGAAGGGTTTGGCTGAACCAAATGGCTTTGGAGGTTTTAAATTAAGTTATTGGGATGTTCTCTTTTATAAGAGGGGTGAGGGTCACTTTAGGAAAATATTACAATATTAATTTATTGTACATTAATATTGGGGTTATAATAGATTAAAATGAATATATATAGAGCCTTAGATGGATATGGGTCTAAATAATTTCAACCAATAGGTTTTAGACATGTTTAGGTAACCATTGTATCATTATATTATTTATTAAACACTTAGTTAAACAGATTAACTTTTATAGCGTCTTCATGTATTCTCACACTATACACTTAATAAACATAATCAAAACTTACAAGAGAACCTAAAGTTGTTTATTAAGAACATATATAATATTATTTAAGCCCTTTTTATAAACCATAGATTTTTAGGAATATTATATCAACCAATAATATAGTATTTGTTTTAAAAACTAATTTATGTCAATTTTGACACTATTTGGTATTGGGTTTTTGAGAAATTCATAACAATCATATAACATAAATAAATATCTAATCAATCCTAACAAGTCATATTAACCTAGATAGTTTTTTGAATTCATCTAAAGTATCAATTTACATTTTTTGGGATATTTATAATATCAATTATTCTAATATTTCATTAATAAGGTAATTACTTCATCATCATTATGTCATAATTAAATTAAAATAATTAATGTATAGAAATTATAAATAAAAAACCATTATTTAGGAAATATTTTTATCTTTCTAACAAATATTTATTGTCTAATTTATATTGGGTGTAACCCTATATAGAAAATGGTTTAGTTATTAAACATTGAATTAACACTTTTAACTATTCTTTAAATAAATTAATAATAAATTTACTAATCTAATCCAAGTGTACCAAATAGGATCATATTTTATTATTAATTATTTTTTGGATCTAATTACACATATACAATAGGATTAGGACATTATTTAGGTTAATTAAAATATTACTGTTACCATTAATTACCATATTTAATTTTAATCACGGTAAATTAATGTCAAATGTTACTAATACCTAAAAATTATTTTCATCTCATAGAACCACATTTTACATATTTATGTCAACCATGTCTCTTATATTTTTTTAATTCAACTCATATAAGAGTTAAAATTAGGTTATATGAATATTTGCAAATGCACCTAGAATGTGGGTAAAAATGTTAAAAAGATCAATGAAATTATATACATCTATGTTTATTATAAAGTGACTCCAATTAATTACATTGAACTTATATAGGTATTATATATCAATTTTAATTAAAAAATAAAATAGAAAAAAATAAATAATTATTTGAATAAAATGTCGGTTTAAATAATAACCTAGTGTTTTTTCACTATTCATCAAAAATTGAATGTTTTTAGAAAAATATCAAAAAATTACCCTATGGTAATTTTGATATTATGAATTAAAAAATGAATTCTATTTTAAAAAATTAATAACATAGAAGTTTCATTTATTAAGTTTAAATTAATTCACGTTGTCAAAACAAAAAAGTTGGTTTTAAAAACGTAAAAACTATCAAAAGATTGGCACGTGTTAATGTCAAATTTAATTGTAAAATCACTTATAATGACCAATATTTTATTAATTGATAAAAATATAATATAATTATACTTCAAAACCATTCAAATTCATAATTTAACATTATAAATTATTTCGATTAAAAAATTTGTTTTCAATTAAATCATAGTATTGTTCACTATTTGTCAAAACATTAAAGATATTAAAAAAGATCCAAAAATTTATCTAAGAAAAATTTTTTAAGTCCTACATCTATAGAAGAATTTAATTTCATTATATTTTATATATGAAAGTGTCAAATATTGGTTTTGAAAAGGGGTTTCCATTAAAATGCGATAAAATTGAATTTTTTGAAAAATACTTCTTTTGTCTAAAAAATTGAATTTGTTCTTATATTATGTCTAAGAAACACATTATATGGATGTTAAAATAATATACAGTTCATAAGATTCAAAATTTAGTCAATACTATTCATAACAACTTTTTGAACGGCTAGTTTGGTATGTTGTGGTGCTCTCAAACTCGGTGTTGCGTCTATCACTAACTATTTACTTACTTCAACAAGATAGAATAATATAAAATATTGGGGTGTTACAAGTATGTAATCATAAATAGTGTCCCATTTTATGTAAATTTAATATATAATTTATAAATATTAATAGATATGAAATTTTTTATTTTATAATTACTTGGGATGTTATGTCTTTCCCCCTTTTGAAAATTGCCTCCTCTTAATTATATTCACTTATCAAATAAGTGGTGGGAATTTATCACTAATAAAATTTTAAAATTTCCTTTTTTCCTCTCCTACCATATGGTTTTATCAAAAAACCATTACCATAATGAATCATGTTATTCTACAACAACAGCCTTTTGAGATCAAGAATCTTGATTGGTTGTTCCTCGTAAGAATGATTCTCTTACAACTGAACTACATTAGGAATCAAAATATGAGAACGATCCAAAGAATACATTCTCAGTATTTAAACATGAAAAACATTATGTGATTGGGATAATATCAGAGATAAAGCCACTGTGTATGCAATTGATCCAGCTTTCTCCAAGATTTTATAGATTACAATGAACTACAAACTCATCAATACCTTTATACCAAAATGCATGGCACATTTCTATAGTGAATCTTTGAGAAATACATGATCACTTACCTCGAAATAATGATCCTCTCTTAGGTCATATGAATAATTTTTTCCCGCTCTAAGCCTTTCTCATGTGTTTTTTAATCAATTAATCTTTTTCCATATCTTATGCCAATTCAAGCACTATTAAATTTCTCTAATCTACTTCATCCCAAAAATATGGATTTTGAAACAAAATTCCATATAATGAATCAAACATTTCCATATCTATATTGGAATGAAAACCATTATTATAAGAAAACTCAACCAAAGATAGATGTTGGTCCTAACATCCCTGGTAATCCATTAAACAATCAGACACCATATCCTCCAATGTCTGAATTGTTCATATCATCTTCCCATAATGTTAAGGATAAATAGATGAACTAAAATTTAATTAACTACTCAATGAATTCTGAAGGACTTTAAAAAAAATTAGTAAACCTAGGATGATGAAAAGATACAATGGAAAGACGAACTCTATGTAATCTAACTATCCCTTTAAGATACAACTGAGATAGTTGATCTGGATACATTGTATCTGTAATATGAATGAAATGAAAAGATTTAGTCGATCTATCAACCGTAACCCGTATTGTATTGTTACCTCTAGATGTGTTTGGTAATCCCACTATGAAATACATGGTTTTATTTTCCAATTTCCACTCTCGTACTCGTAAATCCTGTAGGATATCTTTTGGAAATTGTCATTCTTCCTTCACCTACTGACAAGTCAAAAAAATCATAGTAAATTCAACAATATATCTTTTTATTCCCTCCCACAATTAATACTTTCTATCGTCATTGTATATCATAGTACATCAATGTCACATTCAAAAAAGTGAACTATGAGCTTCACATAACAACTCTTACTTCAATTTTGAATCACAAGTCACACATAACCTCTTCTCAAATATCAAAACACAATATTTATCAATGTACATTTCATAAAACATTTATATTTGAACCAATGTTACATTTTAGACAATTCCATGTCTTCCTTCTGCACTTTATAAATTAGTTCTCATAGATACGATTGTACTAAAACCTAAAAAAAACCAAATAATTTCTTTACCAAAAAATTTCATGCCAAAGCTCATTAAATCATTAATCAAAGTGTCATGTTCCAAACATATAATTGTTAATGTATAATTACTTTTCCAACTCAAATCATCAGACACCTTGTTTTCTTTTCTTAAATGGTAATTAATATTGCAATTATAATCCTTGCTTATCTCTAACCATCTTCTCTATCTCATGTTCAATTCTTTCTGAGTGAATATATTATTCGAACTTTTCTGATCATTGTATATATCATATTTTACTCCATAAAAATGATGCATCAAAATTTTTAATAAAATAACAATAATAGATAATTTAAAATAATTATTAGGGTTACCTAAATCATGAGTTTTCAACTGATGTGAAGCATACGAAATTACCTGATCATTATTCCTTTGGATACAACCAAGTCCATTCAACGAAGAATCACTGTAAATAAAATTTTTTCCATTCCTTGATGGCAATTCTAAAACTAGAGTATTCACCATTTTTTTTTTAATTCCTAAAAAAATTAACACATTTTTTTGTCCAGATGCACATAACTCTTTTTTGAGTTAACTTAGTCAATGTTCATGAAAATAATAAACTTTTTTCAAAAAATATCTGGTAATTTCCATCTAAACTAAGAAAAATAAAAATCACTATTATATTTATGGGTATTGGCCTTTCCTCAACAACTTATTTTTTAGAAATATCAATAGTAATGCCATCTTTAGAAGTAATATGTCCATGGAAATAAATTTGTTGTAACCAAAAATCACACATAATCAATTTCCAATACTATGTATTTCCTTTTAAATTCATCACAACAAACCTTAAATTACCATCTTGATCCAATTTTCTATTATAATATATAGAAATATAAACAATAAAGATAACCAAAAAGTTATCCAAGTACTCATAGAATATTTCATTCATAAGATTCACGAATATAGTTGTTTTATTCGTTCACCCAAATGGAATAACTACAATTTACAATGGAAATATCTAGTAAAAAATCTAGTATTTAGAATGTCTACTTCATTTGCATTCAACTTATGGTACCCCAACCACATGTAAGCCTTTGGAAAATACTTATCTCCCTTGAGCTAATCAAAAAAAATCATCGATATTCAGAATAGGATAATTATTCATAAAATTTAAGTTATTCAGGGCTCTATAATCATATAACGGTCTCATTGAACAACCATTAATTTTAAAAAAAGACAGGATCACCCCATGGTGATGTTCATGGCTGAATGAAACCATTATCTAATAAATCCTGAAATTGCTTCTTTACCTCTTAAAGTTCAATTTGAGCCATTTGATAAGGGGTGTAGAAATTGGATTTTCATCAGGAACTATGTAAATAGTAAATTCAACTTCTCGATCAGGTATAATTCTAGGATACTAATTAATAAAAATATTTAGATACTCATTTACCACTACCACGTCATTAATTTGAACAATTCCTCTATTATCAACAAAATGTTTGTAGTAGCATTCATTTCCACCATTTAGTATTTTATAAGAATCCTGATATGTTATCAGAGTAAGGGTTCATTCACATACAAAAATATCATTCTAGAAAAAAACATATTTATCTCTATAGTAAATTTAAGTGTGGTAATAAAAAATCAAACACATAACTAGAATAACATCAAAATCTAATGGTGTAAAAACAGAAAGTTTTGCAAGTATATTTTTTCAACAGACAAGGACATGAATATTCTTATAACTTCTTTTTGTGTCAAAATTTCCACCAGTGGTTTTAACTTATGTTCTAGATTCATTTCTTGTGGTTCAAATACAAATTTATTGGAAAATTTTTTAGAAATGAAAGAATGTGTGGATCTAGAATCAAAAAACACACTGGAATAATATGACTAAACCTACTATTTACCTAATACCCGATTATCTAACAACCCAACGTTTTCTAAAATAGTTACAATGGATTTCATCGCAACTTTCTTCTTATAGTCTTGTTCCTTCTTATAATTTTTGTTCTTTATTGGAAAATTATTTTCATAATGACCCAACTCATTTCACTTAAGACATTTTACTGACTGAAATCAATTTTTTCTAACAAATACCCTAATATTTTTTGTGCAATTACATAACTTATTTCCCATTTTACCACATCAAAATCACTTACTAGATTGTGAATGGTATTCCCCAGTGTTCTTTTTACAGTAATTTTAACTAACTATATACATAATTTTCTTACCATCAGACTTTTTTAATGAATTCATCCTTTTCTTTTATCATCCAATCTACTTATTGTACAATTTTTCAAGAACAAATGATCTTTATAAAATAGAATTTCACCATTCTCCACACATCAAAAAATCTTTTAATGAAATTTTAACTTAGGAAAAACCAATTTCATTCAATACATTGTATTTAATCTTATGTTAAAATGATTGATTTCACTTTCAAGAAATTTAATGAAATTCGGAGCATACATTGACAATAGAATGAATTTTGTTTAATAAATATCCCCTGAGTCATCATCATACCTCAATTCCAAACCTATTTTTTTCCTAAGTCAAACCACCTTAGGAAAATATTTTTAAAGAAACATGCATTTGAATTCATTAGAATCTAGAGTATAAACCAACACTGATCGACTTAACCTTAAAAATGGTAAGTAGAAAGACTGACCTTATGATTGTTCGAATAACCCAAGACATAAAATATATTTTTCTATGATTCAATCTTTCCTTCATTTAGCACAAGGTCATATGGTCAACAGAATGATGGAGGATTCTACCTCCTGAAATGCTCCACTATGGACATGTTCTTCTATGGTTGATCTGGATGATATCATCCATGGATACCACCACTATTTACAGCCTGGAAAAACATTTTGATCACTAGAAAAAACTTCTCAGTTCCAATTCCAACAATCTCATGTGGTTGATTTATAAGGTTGTTTTCATCTTGATGTTGTCCCAGAATAACAACCCTATTTCCTCTTCTGAAAGGCATTATGAACAAACATATCTTAGATGAAGCAACATTATAATATTAAAATTCTTTATAAATTAAATTTGACCATAATGTAAAAGTCATTTATAGATAATCTATTAAGAATATACTAACTCTTAATGTTATCTAAACTGACCTTTGATACCAATTGTATGGCCCTAGCCCAAAAAATTGCATAATCTTGATTTAATAGATGAATTCACATTACTGATCATTTTCTATATTTATTTTTAGATATTCAGTACATAACTAATATATAATAAATGAAATTTATACAAATTGGATACTACTAAAATTGTATCCATTTATTCCACAAATTAAAACATCTAAAACTAAAAAAAGATTTCTTTTTTTGATAAAATTTTCTAAAATTATTATTTTCTCTTACTTTTCCTTATACCCTATAAAAACATTTTAAAAACATGGGATGAGCACTAAAATCATAGTATGGTATATAAAATACCGAAAGAAAATGTTAGTCATTGAATATTTATAAACCCATGAATTCATAAGAATCCTAAACAATATCATTGACATTAAAAATCACAAAGGTAACTTATGGAATCTATATCAATATTACATTATATCTTTCATACTTATATAGGGAGTAACCTTCATGGTTACTTTTAAAATACCAATAAATGAATATTCCCTAAATATATTAGGAGAAACCTTTTCATTAACTCGGTATCATTACCTAATACATTGGAGAGATATCATAGGCTCACCCATCCTCATTTTAACACGAAACCACATGTATACATTAGAAATACCCATGAACCATAACATAATCATAACAAATAAACCATGCATAAAGGAAAAATAAAATTTCCACATTTCAATCATAAGATATCAATTCATGATAAAAGAAATTCATTCTCAAATTCATTTTCACTAACAAAATACCAAAAATAGGAATATGGTATTTAATTTTTTTTAAAAACATTACGAAATGTAGACGAATACAAATACCAAATAATGGCCATGGTGGTGGAAAGGCTGTTGTCATCATAAATGTTAAAAAATATTCCTTTTAGTTGTTTAATAAAATTCTTCGTATAAAAAATACTCTTTTTTGGAAACCTTTGAATGAAATATAAATTTAAATCAGTTTATTATAAAATATATAAAATATGGTCATGTATAACATTAAAATATGACTCAAATAAAGGATATTGAGAAGAAATCCATTACTATGGGTCCGAATCATCACGTACATTCTTTATATTGATAAATAATAAAGATGGATTAATTTATACTTTATTTAAAACCTTTTTCATGTTTATTAATTCTCTTATATCACTTATTAAAATGTTATAAAAATTATATAATTATTTATGTTCATATCTGATGTTTTTTCGATATTCGGTACTTGAGCTGAAAATTAACATGGTTTCTATATTAATAGTCCAGGTGGTAACAATTCCATTATATCTATAATATAATTCATGAAATAATCCTATTTTTTTTATTATTTACACATTTTACATAAAACCATTACTTATTATTATGATAAATGAACAAAGTTATATTCATGGAGATTGTAGGTCGTACGTACACATGAGAAACATTTTCATTTTTCATTGATCATTATAGAAATAAGGTAATTATTATTTTATCGTTCCATAATGATCATAATATTTTGAGAATAATAATAATAATTTAAATATAGTTATATTTATCATACAACTGATGTGGTGAATAAAAATGATTCACATCGCTTAGTAGAGGTTATAGTTCACACGTACGCACGAATGATGTTATTGTATTTATGTGCATGGAAGGTGAGAATATAATTGAAATATTATTCTACTACAATGATAAATAAGTCATCAATATCACATATAAATATCAATTCCACTTTTATAACTGATATTTATAGAAGGTAATGTAAAACAATCTAAATCAGTTCATCGAGGTGATAATTCACACATAGACATGAATGATTAATTCCCTTTCCATTTGATGGAAGTAGAGAAGGAAATAGGGGTTGATATTAACATAATAAAATATCAATATTTTTGGATATTATAGTTATTATCTCATCTTGTAAGGAGAATATTTAATGTAAGTGTAAGAAGAAATAATATAGAAATTCTTAAAAATGATACTTCTTCTTCAATTGATCACCTTTGAAGAACACCTTAACACCACTAAGATAGGTGATGTGCCAAAAATAAGGCCTCAAGATGTAGGGAGAGATTTTAGTAAGTGTTTTGTGTAGATTTTGGCTGAGGCAAACGACATTTAAAGTTTGAGTATTAGAAAAGAGAGGGTACCTTTTTATAAGATAGGGGAGGGGAACCCTTGGAATATCTTAAATTAATAAATTAATATAAATTAATTATTTATTCAAAAGGATCCAACATGAGATACTTCTATGATAATTATTAAATTGTTCTAAATATTATAATACAATAATTTTTACACATTTATTTATTTTATTTGAAACCATATCTTCTCGGTTTACCCTTAATTATTCCCTTTAAATTTTAAAAGTGGTAACATAATTTTAATTATTATGATGCTATAAATTTTACTTATATGAAATTTCTTTCACATAATTGTACACACAATAAAATTTTCTACCATATAATATTCACTTTGTGATTCTAATTTATTTTTAGTATTTTTATATAATATAATAAATTACTATATTTATAAATCATCAATTATGTAAATGTTTACAGTATTCATTTTATTGAATTTAAATAAAATATAAACAGAGATATAAATTTGAAACGAAAAACTGAATAGTCTTATAATGTTTCTTATTTACTTAAAAATAATGTATCAAAAAAGTATGTCAAATAATATTTATTTTAATATTTATAATATCATTAATTTTATTCCTTCAATAATAATGAAATTATTACATCATCATTCTGTCATAATTAAATTTATTTATATAATTTTTAAAAATTATAAATAAAATACCCTGAGGTATTAAATATTTTTATATTTTTAGCAAATATTTATAGTCTAAAATATCCTTGATATGAACCCATATTAATATTATTTTAGTATGAATATATATGTTTGCAACAAATTTTCCATTAATTCAAATTAATTGTTATAAGTGTCATAATCACACCCAAATGGAATCCAAACGCCATATTTTTATCCCAAGGGGTTTCTTGATCATCAATGTCTCATAGAATAACATTATTACAATTGATACGATATTTTATATTATTATATTATTATTTTTACCCTTATTTACCTTATTTACCCTTTAACCGTTGTAAATAAAAATAAGTACTAAAGTTACTATTCATAATTTCCAAAAAGTAAAAGGTACTGTTTACTTAATTTGGATTATCAGATTCAAATATGGAATCCATTTTTCCAAATTCAAAACACAGAAGTTGCAGAAATTAATGTAAAATAAATCACCATTTTCTAAATGAGAAAACAGGTTTAAAAAAAATAACCATCAAAATATTTACATGTATTTATATAAAATTTAAATGTAAAAGTACATACAATGGCCAAAATTGGATTAAATGATAAAAATAGTCTAATTACACTTTAATTACAATTATGAACATAAAATAAATATAAAAAAATTTAGATGAAAATGAAGTTTTGAATTCAAATAAAGTTTTTTTAACTATTCATTATAAAAAAATTATCACAAAATATCAAAATTCAACCGAAGTAAATTCAGAATTCTTTATTCTAAATAAGAAGTATATTTTGAAAAATAGAACATTTATAATTGAAAAAACAGTATTAATAAATGGTTCACTATCAAAAGGCATTATGACTATTTTTTAAAAATATTAGAGTATATTGTGCTTAAAACTAGATGTATTCTATTTTTGAGCCTGAATGAGTTATCATATGAAAGTAAAAACATTTAATAAAAAAATTTATACATAATAAATTTATTTATTTTCATTCCCTCTAATACAAATGCAATGTTATAATGAATATTCAAAATAATAATTATAATAATGGATTATTTTTTGGTATAAATCTGTCATGTGTGCAACATAATATTTCAAAGAAACCCATTGTTGTGTATCGAGTAAGCCATCATACGTAGAGTCCCCTTTTAGGTAAATGTAATATCTAATTATTAAGTTTAATAGATATGAAAATGTCTTATTTTATAATTACCTTGTTTGTTACATTAATCCTATCATACATATCACACTGTCCTTAGGGAAACTATCCAAAGCTACCCACAGCGTGTATCAAATCTAGATACGACCTAACATCTATTTTAAACATACATAGTACCCTTTGACCATGTTGACATGGTCACTATGCAATTATAATTACCTATTTTTCTGAACAGAACTTATTCTGAGCTTTAGAGGCCCAAAAAATATTATATATTTCTCTATAGTTTTCCTAGACAATATTCATCTACACAGTCCCCTAAAGCATGAATGAAATAAAGTAATCATATATAAAAAAGTATATTAATTTGTATTTTAAGGAACACGTACTTCAAAATGGTGTTAAATCATGTCTATGTTTTATTATGCTTCATCCATGATCATCCACACTCCTAAAAAGTTATATTAATCCACATTGCTACAGAATCTATAACACCATACCAAACCCTTAAAAAACTAACAAAGCACAAATAAATCTATATAAATGCATATATATATTTACACTTTCCAAAATACCTTAACTATAAAATTAAACAATACATTTATACCAAAAACATGATATAAATGGTTTTAGCCTCTTAAAACATCCAAAATCATGAATATGTCATGTGAATATTATGTTACATAAATGATACATGAACAAACCCAATCATTCCATATTAGTATAAGATATCAAATAGACCAATAATCACTACCCAATGATGAACAATTCTTATCACCCCTCCTTCTCCATCTCTAGTTTCTATTACTAGCTCTTATAAGAAAGTTATATTGAAAGTTAAACGTTGTTGTCTATTTATATTTAATATTAAAAAAATTAATTATTTTTTATTATATTATTTTGAAGTTGTGTGATTTATGTGCTCTCCCCCAATTATCTATGCAATATCACCGGGGACAGAACCAATTTTCATCTAATATTAATCAAACACTGATTTTGGAAAGGCTGATATCTAAGACCCCACTTCCTGAATTGTTCTTTGAATTGGAACAAACTATATATATAAATCCTGGGGTATGGATTGATTAAAAACATGAGTAGACACAGAGAAAATCCTTGTTCTCTTGCTAAATACATCATATGGTAAAGGTCCCAGACTCATCCCACACACTTGAACTGGATTCCCTTTACCAATGACTTTACCAACTGGGTTAACATGGGAGATCGAGATGTACTACTTGGGATTGACATCCCAATGTTCTTTATTTTTTAATTATAAATCAAATATCATTCCTATTTTACGTAACATATATTAACTTAATGACATCTGATATCATATTATTATTATGAAAAATGAATTCATTCCCTAGCTTCATTGGCAGGCTCATTAGCATAACTCCCATCATGATTTTTATGAACATCCAACCATAGTTCTATTTGAGATACATGGTTCCCTATATTTTGTGACTACATTAAACAAATAATAATTAATAAATTTAAAATATGAAATATATAATATAGACTTATTATTATTTAAACAAATTAAAAAAAATAGAGTAGATCTGTTTCTGAAAAAAATTGTTGATTGGGCATGTGGGGGGTTATTTTATTTTCTCAACTCGAGACATTCTTCTTTGGAACATCATATAATTAATAGCTTGCAATTTAATAGTAATGTATAAAATTTCATATCCTTCTCATATGCATTTATAAAATAAAAATGAGATTAATATAATAGTTTATATTGGAATACCACATTCTTCTCATGATGATGGATATCAACAAAAACATTCCATTTCTCTCCTGGTACCCCATTGGGTACCTTATCATATAGTTGTTGGGTTCTCAATAATGCATCGTTGAATTTATTCCCTACTATACATTTAAAATTCTTCCATTTATTACCCAAAATTTTCAATTTGTACTTTCGTGCTATAAGATCGGCAACAGGAATGTGGAAATACATCAGTATAAATATTATCTATTTTGAAAATATTATAATTTAATAACATAGTTACATTAAATTACACCATAATGTATTAAAATTACTTTCATCAGGGAATCAATGAGTTCATTTTTCCAGGATGATGGCATATTCCTCCAATTAGCACACATAATTGAACAGATAACTATCTCCCTCCCAATTTGAGATTGAATCTTGCCTATTAATCCGAAAGAGTCATACATAAGGACCCCATAACAGTCATATGGGACAACTATCTCTTTTTTGATCAGATTCTATACATATGAAATATTTTTATTTCTTTTCGCAGTAGCATTGTTTCCATATTTAATAAACAAATAGTTAATATTATTAAAATTTTAATAAAATTAGTCATATAAAAACTTTTACCTATAAATATAACCATGGAATATCCCCATGAAGAGCCATGAGTTGGGACCTAGTCCGTCAATGATGTGGTTGCTGAATGGGGAGGCATTTGTTGAGCTGTTGATGGGACACTAATGGTGGTTGTGAGAGATGGAATAGGGGGGAGATGTAGGGTGTCTCAGATGCTATATGGATGATGACTTGTGGAACATAATCTATTAGATGGTTGATGGGACATATATAAAGAGTTTACTTGAATTAGTATAACAATTCCTCTTTAGAATTCATATCATTTAATAAAATAAAATTACCATTAGAACATATATTTCCAAAACATCATGCAGAAAAACACTATAAGCGATAACAGATGTAGATTGATGATAATAAAACATATTGAGTTGTGATAATGTGTGACTATATAAATATCTTAAGTGGTATATAAATGTATATTTTACTATACATGTAATCAATTTTCTCTTAAATCATTTCAATTTTCCACTCCATCATTACTTCATCTACTTTATGACCCCTTTCAAGAATAATATTTTGAACATCATGATGGACACATATGTTCTCTTCTTGTTTTTATGGGATTTATTGTCAGTGGTCAAATCATCCACTTCATCACCCATATCATACAAGCCTCTTTGTATTAAGTGATCAACTATACTCCACCCTTCATCAACAGAATCTTCCAAATAATATACCATTTTCTCTTATGATGATAAGATATATGGATCTTGTAATTCACGGTCACTAACATCAATAAAGGGAGAAAATTTCATAACATTATCTTTCAATGAATCTCTTTTAACACCCCTATTAATATTGATCCAATTTCATTTGAATTAAACAACTAAAAAATTCACATGGTAGTTTAATTTGATAATATCAATTAACAATCTATAGTATCCCTCATTAGAAGACGTAAGTATACCACTATTATGTGTTTTAAAATCCTCTTCCATATTGAATATATGAAATGTAATGCCATTCACATTGTGTTTGTTAACCATTGTTTCATATTTTAAAGGACCTCAAGAAAAATTATTCCAGTATTATGACTAATCATCTAGACTAACGGTATTCCTAATCTATAAAAATTAATATACATTATTATATTTACTAAATATATGTGTCAAGCAAATATCCCTATTGATTGTAATATTTTGAAATTTACACATCATAAAAAATATTCTACAATTTCTTTATTAATTTATTTTTATATCTTAATCTATATTTTTTGGGCCTATTATTTGCATCTTTCTTTATATCATAAAATCTTCAATACATGGTTCTTCAATTACACTACTCAGTAGCACATATCAATATGCATGTAATAATTCTATTTCTATGAGTGTAACATTTTATCTCTCTAAACAGATCATCCAATAGTAGGAAATAATTTTCATTTCTCATGTAGTTGAGATTGACATGACGCGTCGTCAACATTTCCAACATGATTGAATATTGTCTCAATATCATCAATGTATCTTAATATAATTTAATAAAATATTCTTCCAAATAACCTTCAAAATAGATCCTTCATATTCATATTTATTATTCACATATAATTTCTAATGCCTCAGATATATTTGAAATAAAAGAATATAATTATGTATTGAATGAAGTTCCAAGAATTTTTTAATTAGGGTAAAAAAATATAAATAGAGCACATCTTAATTGGATACATCCACCAATATTGTATTGGTCCTCCTCAGTTTTCTTCGTCAACCAAATTCAAAGTTTAATACATCATTAATGTAAAAAAAGGAGGAAATATCATCTCCATTTCACACAGTGTCAATACAAATCTCTCCTAATGGTTTTCAAGCTAAAAGGGTTATATATATTTTTTATTGTTTTTACGAGAATTTGAAAAATATGAGTATTATAGAAGTAACCTTTTCAGGTAATGATTTACTCATTCCCTATGGATGTAACTGCTATAACAAAATAATTAAATCATGAATTTTCAGTCCATGTAACCTATTGTTCATTAAGTAAACAAACCATGAGATGTTACTTGAATACCCATCATATACCTTCACGTATTTTTCAATTATTATGAATGTATCATTATCCCTATTTTTCAATGAAATATTTTTCAAATCATACTTTCCATTCTTATATGGAAAGATATCGTGCTTTAGGATGATTGTTTGTAATTCTTTATTGGCATTGTGATGGTCCTTCAATTTTTTATGATCATTATGAAACGTGAAGAAGAAAATTCCACAAATATTCTTCTCAATATTCATAGAATCAATATTATTCCGAAAAAATTAAATTCAGAATAAGGTTGTTTGAATAATAAACTTTTTTCTTCTATTTTTTCATTTTAATTTCACATGAAGATGAAATTCGAACTAGATTCCAACTATCATTAAAATGATTCAACTTCCAAAATTTTGTTTCCAAATATCAATGTTGCAAAAGTATTTCAAAACATATTAAAATCTTTGGATGTCACCTATGATCAATAGAAGAATTAATGTTTGATATATCCAAATGAAATATTTGAGATGAATGAATAAATATTTTATGACACAAGTTGAACCCTTTTTATCTATGAGGTAGTCATTTGGGATGAAAATAAAAGTTAAATATAGGATAAGACTAACCCATTTAAGTGTTATATCTAGGTAAATTCCTAATTCGAGGGAAGTTAATAATAGTCCACATTTGAGAAACATCCAATTTGAATATTGTTAAAGAAGATGAATACCATGTATTAACAATGTTGCTATGTAACTCATATAATTATTCAATTAGAGGCCTCAAGTATATATAAATATAAATTCCTTTTATTTTTTCAATGAATAATCATCAAAATGCTAAAAGAAATTTGTTGCATACACAACCACAAAGGAAGATTGAAAGAGATCAAAACAACCGACCAAATGCGATAACTAGTTGTCGATGTCCCAAATTGGATGAATCTATTATTAGAAAATCCCAATAAAACATTACATGGATTGTATGAGAAATATATATGTAATGAATCAACCAAATTTCACATTTTTGAATCCCTTGGATGTACAATAAACCTATCATTTTTATTATAAATATAATTTCACTACATGTGTTTGGATGTTTTCGATGAAATGAATAGTCTTTGTAATTGAGGATTTAAAGTATTGTCATGATAAACTTTTATAGGCGTGTTACATTTCTTCATATTTATAGTATTATGTATATCTAGACTTCCAACATCACTAATTGACTACCATCTATAGGAATAACATTTTTTTGATATTTTTTCTACTTAATTCCTTTATCCACAAAAGAAAATAATCATTAAAACATTCATGTATTTTTTATAATTCAAACCAATATTGATTACCATTTTTTAATATCATAAAATGACCTAGGGATAATTTTTTTAAAATATTAATCATGAAATAATTCCAATATCATGGATTTAACATTATTTTTAATTCCACATAATAATTTGAAATTGTAAAACATCAACAGAAAAGAATGTTTTGAATATTTCAAACATCTAATACAAAGAACATTATTTCCATCTTCAACCAATCAATGAAATTAACTTTTAATCTCAGTTATATTTTCTCATACATTATCCTCCATTGAGTCGAGAGAATGATCCAATGATATGATACAATCATGATTTTTTTGTCCTATAGTCTAATCACATGTCAGGTTATTACCTTTATAACCCAAAAATGGTTGTTCTTATATGTTATGATGTTGAATTTTATGTCTTGAAATGTCTAATTCATCATTTATAAGTTTCTTCATTTAATTTTCCATTTTCAATGAAGTTTAGAGCAAATTCTATCAATTGACATCAGTGCTCAATCTTTTTGTAATGTTTGATTATTCTTGTCAAATCCATCAAAAATATTGGGCATGGAATTTCATCAATATAAATTGTTCATATACTTCATCTCTCTTCATCCATATTCTAAATTTAAATTTAGGACATGGAAATCTTATTTTCCCATCAATAGATTGATTAAAAATTTAAAAATAATAATACTCCTCTAAACCATTAGCATAATAATGTGTCTTTATTGATAATTTTATCCAAATTTTATCCATATATATCACAACGTTAGTATACATTATTAAGAAAATTAAAACAAATAATTATTATTATGTGTGAAAAGAGAAAAATAGATGTGATAAAAACACAACCCAAGTACTTATAAGAAGATTTATATAAGTACTAAAATAGTCAAAGTGAAAAAATGAAACCAACCATGGAATATATTTTGTAAAATAATAGAAAAGGAAAATCATAAAATAATTAATTCAAAATAAGAATTATAGGGGAAACATCCTATGGTAAATATTTGAATGTGAAACTTGTATTTTTTTTATCACAATAACAGTAGAGTTTTCTAACACATATATATCTATTGGGGGTGTCACATAACCCTTAACTAGTGTTTCTAGTGGTGATATAAGATATTCTATTTATGTATGTCACATTCTATTTTTTTCTACAAATTTTACATCTCAAAACAACTAGAGTGGTTTTTAAATTACCATATAGATCCATGTTAATCTAAGAATGTTTATTTGATGACATTTTTTGGGATTGATTAATTTTACCATACATGTTGATTTTTATTTTTTAATCGTATAGGAGGATTAGATATCTACTTAGTCACCTATCATCTTGGATAAACTCTTCCTTGAATTATAAAATTTAATCATTAATTTCATTGTAGGTAATATAGTAATTGAGTTTGGGTAAAATGTTTCCCAATTTAATATTTTTGATTCCATCATGTACACATAATAAGAGAACTCAATTTTTTACAATGTCGCTTTCTAATGAGTATAATCCTATAGAATAAAGGTTTGTGATATAATAAATTTTCCATTCGGGAAACAAATTTTGATCTAAAAATTTGATGCAAAAAAATTGCAAAAACCCTTAATATTCTATAAAACCATTTGAAAGATAAATAAATTTTTATTTATTTGACGGATTTTACTATTTATTCAATAACAAATTCCTTGAAAATTCATCTCCTTCATAGTATATATATATCACTGAGTTACCTAACCCAAATTTATTTTTATATTTAGTCCATCCTCAAGATCTAGAATTAAAACCCTTTCTTTAACATATGTATTTCAAACAGGGAGAAACAAGACACCAATGATAATTTCAATAATCATTTCTCTTAATAAATAAAAAAAGATGATTGATATTTTGAGAGAAAATATACAACTTATACTCTAGAATTAAGGATAAATTTTTGGAATAATTTCTAAAATCTGTAAACACAGAATTTTAATAATAGTGATCAACATATTTTAAGGAACCACCAATAAAACTTATCAAAAAATTATGGAAGAATTTGAGGAGGAAATTAATTTGTTATTGGATGACTAAACCAATCACCCAATATATAATTACTAGTGGGTTATCCCTATTCACATAGTACCTAAGAAAATTTGAATGTACATTGTGAATAATGGAATGTTTGAGTTAATTATTATAGTATTCCAATACATCTTAGAGAGTCTATATTTTTTTATATAAAATTGAATCGCGTTATTATAAAAGATCATTTTCCCATATATATTTTTGACCAAATGTATGAATGAATGTGAAAAACTAATTATGAATTTTTAGATGGATTCTAATTGTCTTTACAGGTTATCATTTGTATATAAATACCATGAAAATAAAACCTTCACTTATCTTTATGATATTTCTCCTTATATAAGAATAAAATTTTAACAATTTGTAGTTGAGATTTGTCTTAGTGGTATGAACCTTGAAATCCTACATGAAATATTGGGGTCCAAACACTATTGGGAGTGGGTAATGTAGAATTACTATTATGATACTACATGAGCTGAGGAACTATAGCTTGGTAGGCACTGTAGTAGTGACTTATACTATAGCAGCGACAAGTACTATTGGAGATGGGTTTTGTAAGAGTACTATTCACAAAATGGGCCTTTGGCCAAAAAATTGGACCCACAGGTCAGGAAATGAGTTACATACCCAATGGGTCTTCGGAAAATGTAATGGGTATCCCTATACCTAGTCAATAGAGGACGTTTATTTTCATTAATTATAAAAATGAGGCTTTGACCCCAACATTTTAGAAAATACATTAACTATGAAATTCAACAAATACATTTTAAAGAAACATGTTAAATATTTTTACTGATGTCATTAATGTCTACTGATGTTATTGTTGATGATTTCACCATGTTTGGAATTTCCATTAATCATTATTTTGAATATATTAGATATATTTAAAAATATATATATTGAATAAAATATATTTTTTAAAATTTAGAAATGTTTCATCTCAGGGTTGAAAAAGGTATTACACTTGGACATGTAATCTTAAAAATATGATTTGAGGTTGATGAGTCTAAAATTGAAATTTCTAATAAATTTCCTTTCCCAGTTTGGGTGAAACATATTAGATATTTTTTTAGGAAATGCATGATTTTTTAGAAGATACATCAAATATTTTAGTAAGATAACTCAGCCACTATCTTGAATACTTTTAAAAGATTAATAAATCATTTATTTATAATCATTATAGGCATACTTCTGATGAGGTAAATTATTGTCTAATGGAACAAGCAGTTATCCTACAACCTTTTCCATTCTAGGATAGCCTGCCAAATAACTCTAGGGTTATTATAAGGTTTAAAAAATAGAAACCACAGGTGAAAAATGTATTTTATAAAGCCTTAAATGAACAAGTCTCTTTACAATACATGTAATAATTAAGAAAATAGAAGAAAGAATCAATATTTTTGTTAAAAGTAACTATTTCTATTAGTATAACCATTTACATTAACACATTTATATATATACATATATCTTCTTACACAAATTCTCATTTTCTCAAGTGAATTTGTACACACAGACACATAGTATACTTATGTATATGTTTTTTTGTACAAATATATATATATATATATATATATATATCAAAATAAATTATAAGATCATAAAACACTAATAATGATTTATATGATAAGATATTACCCCACTTTTAAAACTAAAACATCTCTTAAAACATTAAAATTTTTAATAAATGGGTTTTCAGTCATTTATAATGAATTCATTATTTAAAATTATTTAAAGGAGTATTTTAACAGACTTAAAATTATTAGAAAACGATATAACTAAAGTGGAAATCAAGTGTATCTTGATTTACACATAAAACACCTTTTGAACGTAATTATTATTATAATTCTATATCCATATAAAGGATTTAAAATAAAATCAAGAAATGTTCTGAGATTTAATGACCCAAAATAATGGGTCACTTATCTGAAACTCAATGTCATTTATAATTGTGGCATTATCCCACCATAAAATTATTTAAGAAATCCTATAAAAATGTTGGTCCTATAAGTAATTAAATTCCAGATTAAAATAGATTAAAAATTGATTAAAGTACAAAAAATAACCAAAAAATATTAGTTTAGTGGATGGATGGTGATGGGGAAGCATCAAATATGGGGTAGAGTAGAAGTAGGGAAACAACCAAACGGGGTAGTGTATGTGATGGTTCAAGGGAGAGATTATTTTTTGTCTAGATCCTAGGTATATGGATATTTGGGGAGAATGGGGCTGACAAAGAGGTCTGGGATTTAGTGTTTTATGTCATGAATGGGGCCAAGATCGATCTAGAATCTTAGGGGAACAAATACTGGAGAATCTCTATGGCCTGGGTGATATGGTTTGACAGGATTAGGTGAAGTGAGTGAGGGGTGTTAGTCCTCAAGGGGGGTATGGGATGAAGATTCAGGGATGAAAAAATTAAATTTTTAGTGGGGGTTTTAAAAGGCAGACACTAATTAATGATTAGGGTGTAGTTGATGTTTGGAATGGATTATTTGGTGGAATTTAAATCTCAAATTGGCATAAATTTTTAGTAATTTACATTTATATCCCATGATGGTAGTGTTCATATACTCAAGGTGGGATGGAATATTATCTTATACAGAGTAGTACCATTAGTAATAGTGGACATCCCTATACATGCCATCTAGTAAAATTATCCTTTGGGGCTACAGATGAGACATAGAATTTAAATATTCCTATTATAGTGAAATAATACCCAGATATTTTTATAAATTATATCATAGGTATTCCACTTAGATGGGAAATAGAATTTATGATGGATCTACTTTCTGGAACTAGTTTTATTTTACATCATTCATAAATAATATCTCCAATAAAACTGAAATAATTATAGATCTATATCAAACAATTTGATTGAAAAGGATTCATCATACCAAATATATTTCATTATGATACTCCAATTCTATTCATAAAGAGGTTATATGTTTCAATCTGATTACATGTTGATAATCACGGACTAATAAATGTTATGATGAGAATTTGATATCCCTTTCCTCAAATGGATGACCTATTTTATCAATTTAGGGTATCAAGGTGGAGATTTAATAAAAATATATGATTGGGATATAATCAACATAGAATTAAGAAATAAAACATTTATAATAATGTGTTTTAGTGTTAATATGATCATTAGAAGTATTAAATAAAGGAAAAAATAATGACCATATAGAGTATGTAGAGATTTTTTTGATAACATTATCTGATAATTGAATTTACTCTATATTTTCAATGTGAAAATTATTGAATCAATTGACTAATTTTATTATGTGTATCATTTTAGAAGAAATAATATCATTTAAAACATTGAATATTGAAGATATAATTTCTTAACTACCACCCAAGAAATTTTGTAGAGATTCGATGTTTTCTATGTTTAGTAGACTATTGTCACTCCATCAATCAGACTTTTTCAAGGATTTCTTCTCCTAGGAAATCAACAAAAAGTACATGAATACACATTAGATAAGATTATAACTATTATAAATCCTTCAAGTGCATTAAATCATGACTCACTTCAACCCCCATATTCACTATTCCTATACTAGGTCAGGATCACGTTGTTTATTAAATACATTTTTTTCTTATTTTGGATGAATTTTCGTGTAGGGATATCCGATGGTAGGCCATGACTCAAGTAAATTTATATAAAATGAATATAATTATACAACTCCTAAATTAAAATTATAAATAGTCATCTATTCCTTGAAATCGTGGCTCCACTATCTCTTTGGAGAAAAGTTCAAGTTAACACTAATCATAAGAGAATAAAGAATATATTTTCTCAATGAGACATGCATTTAGGTAAATGATGATGTATGTGGTGTCATTAAAATTTAATGATTAAAATGACATAAAAACCTATGAAATGGAAATATATGTTATATTCCTTAAGTAAAAAAGATGTATTGTGTTGAGGTATAAGGGTCTCATGACCAATATATGTTGATGAGTGTTATTTCGAATATGATTTAAGACGATAATAAACAGAAATATAATTCAAAATTCTTCCAGATATCTCTTGTTATTTATATATTGAATATTTTAAAATAGTCTTGATGATTTTATCATCATTCAATAACCATTAGTTGATTCCTAAATATGGAAACAAGGTATGGGTTTTGTGTCTCAATTTATCACCCCTTGAAAAATATTTCTTTTTATACGCCATTTTTTTGAATGTTACATCTATAACCTAATTAAAATCCTTTATTAGGATCTTATTATTATTCATGATTTTTAATGTTACATTTGATAACATATCCTTAATTTTGTTTTCAATTAAATGTTTCTAATGTTGTATGGGTTTATTGTCCAAAATTTATTTCTTTGAGATATGTGTCAATTATTTTCACAATTATTTTAATGTGGTGTATATGATCAATATTAAATTACTTAAACCCTAAAAAATATTTTATTCACTATATTATAAGTTCAATTTATTTATTTATCACATTAATGGTGATTCAATTTAAATTTTACTAGAGTCGTAACAGTTTTCTTGACTCAAATTATTTCTATTTGAGTCATAAATTCACTAATTGATTAGAATAACATATGCCCCTTTTATACTAAAAATTCCATTTATCTATGGTATTTTATCTTTTTCTTAGTGGAAGATAAAAATTTTCATTGAAAACATCTTCTCTAATGAAATACCTTCTAAAATAAAAGTTTTATGATTGAAATAATTACACACATTCATTATAACTGGTATTCTCCTCCATTTCCACATTTTCATCATCCCAAAGTTCTCCTATATTTTTGGGAACTCTAATATGGATTAATTTCTATGTATATCACACAATTTTGTTAATTTTTTCAAAGGGGAAATATATTAATATTTTATATGAATTGGGTTATCAAAAAAATAGTATTTCAAATTTATAAAAATTATTTCTATCATTTCAAAATTAAATAGAATTATCTTTTACCCATCATATTTGGATACTTTTTTACCGTTTCAATGATCTGTTATTTTCACTTTTTCAAAGTGTTTTTTCCAAAGAATTTTACTTCACTTATTTGAAAATAACTTTATAATGTGACCAATAACTTTATCTTTTTGTTAATATTCTAAAATTTTCGTCTAAAAAATATTTTAAAGGATTCCATGCGAACACATAGTTTTCTAAAATTTATCATTTTATATGAAAAAATATTTTTGAGTTTTCATTTTTCGATAAGAACATATTTTCAACAATTTTTATGAAAAAAATTTATTCTAAAAGGCGTTCATATGATAAATGATATTTTTAAATTCCATATTTATTTTTTCTTATAATTATAAAAATTATTTTAAATTTTAGTCATTTTTTCATTCAGATGTATTATTCTTGAGCAATAATAATCTAAAAATTAAACAATTCATAACATTTCTCATTATAGATTATAGACTGTTCTTTTCTATCATTTAAATGATCCATGACATCCTTTCACTTTTGAATTCATCAAGGGATTATACAACTATTTTTTATTTTAATAGATTTATTTATGGATACTCTATTTTCCAACTCTGGGATGAAATTGTAATCACCTAGATTTCATAAATCTATTTATTGAGGAAATTACTAACTTAACATTATACCCTTTATCTATACCTTATAAATATGACATTCTCTATTGCATTGATTATAAGAAATTTTTTCTAGAGTGTTACATAATATCCTTCGATTCCAATTAATTTTTCATGGGTATAACATGTTATGATTATTAATATAATTGTGGATGTTTTTAATATAGGCTTAATTTTTAAATGTATATAAATCACTCCTTAATTACATGGGTTTTATATAATGATAGTTGATTTTTCATAACAAAAAAATGAAAGGATAATGAATAGTGTGGTCTTATATGTCCCACCAACAAATTATTTTATGTTTATATATCAATAGTTAGTTAGGTTTGGACATAATGAGTTTTTTCAGTAAATTTTGGGAATATTGAGTTTTCTCAAAAAGATATTTGTTGACGTAATGGGGTTTTTTACTCAACCATAAGAATAATTATTTTTCTCACATGGTTTTCTTATTCTTATGGTTATACCAAATCACTATTTTTTTATGTTATAAAAAACATTAGTTTTCTTTTTATTTATTTCAAACGTTTCCATGTTTTTTCATTTTTTAAACCATATTCCCCCATTTTTATAATTTTATTCATTATTAAAAGATATATGAATAATTCATTATTGGTTATAACTTTTATATGTATCCTGATTATATCCAAATGATAACATTCCATCACTTTGTATACATTATTTTTATCAAAAAAAATTTAACTTTTCTATGAAAATGAGCCCACCCCTTTCTTATGTTTCCATTCCCAAGATTATGAAGATGATTATGACCAATGAGAAGTCTAAAAGAGAGTCTAATATGGTTCCATTATTAAAAAAATTTCAATAATATTTTTAATTAAGTATCATATATAAGGGGTCCTAAATAAAAAAAAATGAAAATATTATCTATGGATTATGAGGTTATTGTGACGTGAAATAATAATGTGAACATTAACCATGTTTATTATGTATAATCATAGTTGGTATCAATGTTTATTTGAAAAAGAACGTGTTTTCTACATTAGAACATAGTGTGTGAGATAGGGTAACCTCATATTTGGTTTTAAAGTATATATTTATGTCAATAGAAATTTAATGATATTTTTTATTAATTTAAAAAAACTACAACTAAGCATG
The DNA here is from genome assembly GCA_963277665.1 of Viscum album. Classification (NCBI taxonomy): domain Eukaryota; kingdom Viridiplantae; phylum Streptophyta; class Magnoliopsida; order Santalales; family Viscaceae; genus Viscum; species Viscum album. Next base: position 2,097,254,692 of record OY728152.1, read on the forward strand.
TTGCAGTCATAGCGTATAAATGAATTGGTGTGTTGAGGCCACCTAATAATATCAATATAGAGTTATAGAAAATGTAAAATTATTATCAGTAGGCCTTAAAACCATTAAAACATTGTTTTATACCAAAAGGATCTAAAACAAAAACCACTATTATGGAAAATCAATAAAAATACCTTGGAAACTAAAGCAAACAACTCAATAATTTTCCCTAAAATCCAGGAATTCATGGGCCCAAAATAACATCAATAAAAAATCTAAAATCACCTAAAATATATAAAATTGAACCAATTATAACTCAACATCCATTAGTTAATATGATTACAAAAGAAAATTAAAACAAACTATATGATAATCTTTGAAATGGGAAGGTATGAAGCCCTAAATTTTATAATGCATTCATCCATCCTCTGGTGAAATTATCATTTCAATAATCATCCATGTCATGCTTTGTAAAAAAATAATGGATGAAAGGGAAATTGGTGAGGACTAAGGAGGGATACCAGGTATTCTAATGTGAAATACTCATGAATTCACCTAAGATCATGAGGTGATGAGGGTATTATTTGTGTGAGATTAAGAGAGAATTAAGTGTGAGGAAACTATTAATGGTGGTAAAAAGACCAAACCACTCCCAATAAAAATATATCCATCTATCCCACTCAGTTATCAGTCAAGGGATAATGGGTGTGTGGTGGAATCTCAAGACTTTAGGGTTACTACCCGGCACGTTGTTGCTATTGGGAGTCTATATAGTACTCAATTTCATGTATTATTTTAAAATTGAAGTATTAAAACCTAGGTACCTCACCTAACCTCTAAACCCACCATTATTTCCCATCATGTTTTCCAACTAAAATTGTAATGTTTCATAAGAGGGGTGTTAATTGAGTTCTCAAAATCCACACCCATTTAGTTATTTAATCTTATAATATTAATTAAATAGCTCTATATTTTAATAGTTACGTAGCGGAATGAAAATAATAATAAATAGTTGGAAACATATGATTTATATAGTGGTTCATGGCTATATGATATTTCTTTTGTCTAGTCTACTAACACCGAATTTGATATTTTTTGTCCTTTATTTTGATCTTTTTTATGGATTTAACATGTGATAGAAATAAGATATTTATTAATTTATGGATTTAGGTTATTTTCTCGTGATCTTTAATAAAAAATATTTAATAGTATTCACTACCTAAATTATTTCAAGTATTTTTTATTTAGAGAAATTGCATTAATGAATAAGAATGAATTAATAGAACATGGATCAAAATATCAGACACTCACAGTTGCGAAATGATAAAATATACAAAAGATTAACCATGCATGAAATGTATATATCTTTAAATATATAATTTATTACAGTAGTAATATTTTTTTAAGCATAGAAGAATAAATATTCTTATATTCATTCATTTTCAGTCACACTATACAATTTATCATATATGTGAAACTATAAGAACAATCACATTGTAGATTCATTAAAAATATTAAATCAATAGTATTATTAGATTAATTTATTATAAAAGTATTTGAATATATGATTCTTTATTGAGAAGTAATAAATAATATCTCCAAACTAAACTATTTAAATCTTTCATTTAAAATATATATCAAAATAGTTATCCATTTGGTCATTTGAGAATCATTAGTCCTCCTTATAGTGCCCAAAGGATTGTACATGGACAATGAGTAGGGTTGTGGGTAAATCAGTGTTCCCAACATTTTCCGTGTTAATTATTCTCTATCAATTTTTCAATATTGGCACTTGAACCTATTGGTCTATTAATAGATGGGTAAAATTATTTTCACACAATCCCCATTGAAGAAAAAAATATATAATAGAATAAATTTATATGAACATGTTTTTTTAAAAGGATTACCCTTGAAATCCAACTCTTATACAGGTTCAGGTCAATTTATGAGATTTAGTGTTATCCCTAAATAATAGGAGGGTGATTTCAATAGAAATCCATAAATTATCATTCTCAAATAGTGAAAAGATTCCTATATTATTTTAAAATAATTTCATTCAATATAATGAAGTTCTCTTCCTTAATCCTTGGAATAATAACTACATACATGTAGTTTAGTAACCTTCTACAAGTAATAGGGGGTTTTTTGTAATATAATAGAAATTATCAACAAGGGTCTTACCATAAATAATACAAAAGTGTCATTAAATTCTAAAATAAGTTCAGTAACACTCTATAAAAGTTTTAATTTTCCTACAAATCAATAATAATGATTAACCCAGATGAATATATTTGTGTATTGCACTGTCTTCATCTTCTAAGAGTCTCAACAAAAAGGATTAAAGTAGTGGAATCAATAGCAATCACCTCTTTTTCATTATGTTCTATTCATATAATTTATTTGATTATAGTTGTTATTTATTGTTTTGGATATGTAAAATAGTTCACTATAAATCACAAACACTACTCTTCATCTCTAGTGGAGTTATCATATAACAACTGGTATCATTTCATGATACAAATGGACCCATTCGAGTCATTTTATGGATTACCTTTCTATTATCCACTTTTTTAGGTTGAAATAAAAGACTATTCACTAATTTTCATATCCTTGTCTACAAGACCCCAGAAAATATCCAAATAATCTATATGTGGAAGGATGTTGATCAATTTTGACATAAATCATATGAAGATCATTATTTTTTTTCAATTTTATTTCATTGTGAGTGATCATATATTTTTAAATTTTCACCAAGACATAGTTAACATCGATTCATAAAAAATGAAAATTTTATCCATAGTGTATTATCACATTTATTATTATAGAATTGATTGGTGGTGTTGAATACATATTATTTTCATTAATATTTATTATTTTCTATAATGTACTTCATTTCTAACAACTGTATAAGTGTCGGCTAACTCGTACTCATTTGATCAGCTGGGATCATGTTACCCTTTAGTAGAATGTAAAATTTATCCATGAAAATTTTATAATTTTTTTAGAGAAATATTTATTTGGGATATAAATTTCTTTGATAACAATATTATGACAGTATATTAATATTAAATAATACAATTAGGAATGAGAAATGTTCCTACAGAATTAGTGGAAAAATCTATTCTAGCAATCAAAGGATGAAAATTATAATGTTTCCGAAAATATAAAACACATGGTTTATGGTTTTTGATAATTTTATAGTTAATCGAATATTAAAAAATTTCTGGTTAAGACTCAGTCTCCTTCTATAAGGTATAAAATGGGTTTGGATGATTTTCTAAAGAAACATCATTTGATAATAGTTATTAGAAACCACACTCCATTCATTATGAAACCACGAAGGATGTTTGATGGTCTTTGTGAAGGAACACAATTTGTGTATAGTTTATAAAAACAATGTATCTAACCATGTGAAATTGAATATCTCTTATCCCATCTTATTGACATTTTTATTTAATGTTTTTTCGAACTGTGCAACCTAACCTTGTGATGTGAAATATGATGTCTAGAAAATATCATTTTAGAAAAAAACATTTTTGGAATTTATAATTATTCATCCATTGTCCTATTATCTTGATTTTTATGGTCCCAAAAAATACTAACAATGATATTTAATGTTTTTAATTTGATTCTAATGACTATTCGATAGTTTTATGTTGTAAAAAAAGTACTGGTCGTTGTTTTTAATTTCTATATTAGAACGTCACATTTTTCTTCAATGAAACCTTATATGATAGTATTTATGACTAGATATATGATATCTATATAAAAATTGATTATTAATTCGTGGTGTTTTATAGGGAAAATAAAAAAATGGGTCAGATATGTGAGCTTCTTCTATGGAATCATTGCATTGAACACATTCTATGTATGTGGTTTTCCATCCCTTCACTTTTCTTCTAGTATGAAAACTATCATGATTATATATGATTATATATACATTAATAAAAATTATATTACCATAACATTGGTAAAAATATACTCTAATTTCATTTGGTTTTACTTTTTCATATTTTTTAAATATGGGTGACACCACATGGAATTTGAAAATTGTGTTTTTTGAAAAAGGGGACGTTTTGTAAAACAAGTGGTTTAAATTGGTGTTTTTATCATAGATTATTTTTAATGTGTTAATTTTCATTAGGTAAATGATCCATGGGTTGATTTCACCATGGTCAGAATACCATTTATGAATGTTTAGGTTACCCATGAGTGTGTGTGAATATATTAAATTTCCAGTAATATATGTTCAATAGAAACTATTAATTAATGGATCATAGATGGATGTCACCAAAATCACAAGATCATTTTGGGTGGCCATAGATTTGTATGGGGGTGTAACTGGAATAATGAAATTAAAATGCCAGGATGTTTTGATGAAATTTATCTATTAATTTATACCAAAATGTTTATTTTGGGACATTACATGTCTTGATGACATTATTTATTCTTTAGAACTACTTGTGTCAAATATTCTTATATATTTATGCTTGTGGATGTTTTTTTAAATTTCCTTTTGTACTCCTCTGATTATTTTATAAAAAATGAGCTAATATGATTCTTGTCTTAGTGGTGTGAGGGAGATGTTTCTTGGGGTTACTTAATGTTTTTTTATACTCATCCCTAAACATGTTCATTAGTGAAGATTTAGATGTTTTATTCATTGATATAAATGGAACATGATTAAGGCTTCACTGGAGAAGAAATAAAATAGTATTTTTCATAGTTGTTTTGAGGTATATATTTGATGCACGGTTATATCTTGGAGTTTAATATTGTTCTACATTGGTGAATGAGGTTATTTCTACATTATATTATTCAATATTCTAGTTATTTTCATTATTACTAAATTATATTTCTATTGATTATTTTTTGTTTTTAAATTTTATCACATAAATCATTATATTGTTTTTTTTATATTTTTTACAAGTTAGTAATCATCATAGTTTTTAGGTATGGTTGTGTCTATGTGTTTAATGGTAAAAAATTCCCCTTCTATTCTTGGTTAAACCCTTGTAATTTATTCCCCTCTACTATTGTATTGGGAATGTAACATAATATTATAATATCATTCAAACTAAAACAAATGAATGAGTTGTGTGGGGATGATTATGTTATTAAAAATTTGTAAAAATAACATGATTACTAACCCCCCATAAGTAAAATAAATAATAAACAACTAATATAGCTTCATTGATTGATTAAAAATGAATGTTGATAAATGGTAAAATATATGAATATGGGATTAAATTATAATATTAAGAAATTTATTTTTGATATATAGGTTCTTAGAGTGCATTGATGTAAATGTTAATACTAGGTATAGGTTTTGTGTCTCAAATTTTCACCCCATGAGAAATATTTATTTTTATACACCATTTTATTGGAATGGTACATCTACAACCCAATTAATATCATGTATTAGGAACCTATCATTATTCATGGTATTTAATGTTCTATTTTAGAACATAACCTTTAATGAGTTTTCAATTAAAATATTCTAATGTTGTAAGGGTCTATAGTCAAAAAATCATTTCATTGAGATCTGTGTCAATTATTAACATAATTCTTTTAATATGGTGTATACTATGCATATTTAATTAATTAAACCCTATAAATGCTTTTATAAACTGTATAATATGTTTAATTACAGTATTTATCTCATTCATGGGGTTTCAATTTCAATGTTACTAGAGTCATCATAGTTTTTTTGACTCAAATTATTTCCTTTGAGTCATAAATTCAATACTTGATTAGGATCACATATGCCCCTTTTATCCTAAAAATTCCATTTATCAATTTTATTTTCACTTTTTCTTAATGGAAGATACTGATTTTCTTTAAAAAAAACTTCCCTAATGAAATAAAATCTAAAATAAATGTTTTATGATAGAAAGAATTAATCATATTCTTTCCAACTGATCATCTCCTCCATTTCAACATTTTCTATCATACCAATGATCTCTTATATTTTTGGGAACTCTAATATGGATTAATTTCTATGATTCTAACAAATATTTTAAACTATTTTAAAATGGAATATATATCACTATATTTTAGGATTTGAGTTATCAAATAGTGGTATTTATAATAATAAAAAAGGATTTATATCATTTCAAAATTAAAAAAATATATCTTATACCCCACGTACATGGACAACTTTTATACATTTTCATAGATATGTTATTTTTTTTTTTTTTTAAAAATTTCCATTACTTTCACTTCACTTATTTTAAAATAACTTTTTAATGTGACCCATAACAAAATGTTTTTATTAATATTTTTAAAAATTCTTTCTAAAAATATTTTAAAGGATTCCATGGGAACAAATATTTTTTCATAATTTATTGTTTCATATAAAAAATTATTTTTGGTTTTCATTTTTGTAAAAGAACATATTTTTCCCCAATATTTTTAAAAATTACTTCTAAAATTCATTCAAAAGAATAAGAACATTTGGTATTACCGTATTTATTTTTATAATAATTCTAAAAAAATTTAAATCTTAGTTATTTTTTTCATATATATTATTCTTGTGCAAGGATAATCTAAATATTAAACAATTTTTAATTTTTAACTTTTTGGATTATGGTGTGTTCTTTTCTATCATTTCAATGATCCATGACATCCTTTGACATTTCTATTCATTGAGGCTTTGTAAACCTAATTTTTCTTCTAATGCCTTCATTTTTGGATCATATATTTTCAATATCTTATATGAAATTGTATTCACCAAGATTCCCTAAATCGATTTATTGTTGAAATTATTAACTAAACATTATACTATTTATCTATACCATGTAAATATGGTATTTTCTATTTACTTTATTAGAGGATATTTTCCAAGAGTGTTACATAATATCCTTGGAAACCAATTAATTTTTCATGGGTATAACTTGTTATGATTATTTATGGAATTGTAGAAGTTATTCGTATATGATTCAATTTTAAATGTATATAAAGATCATTTTATTCCACTAGTTTGATATGATGGTGATTGATTTCTCATCACATAAGAATGTAAGGATAATGATGAGTGGGGTCCTATATCTCCCTCCAACTCTTTTTTTAATTTTATACATCATGGGTTAGTTAGGTTTGGAAATATTGAGTTTTCTCAATTAAGTTTGTGAATGCTGAGTTTTTTCAAAAAGTTAGGGGTGGATATAATGGGGATGTTCACATATACATGGGAATAATATTTTTTATCACGTTTTTTCCTATTTTTATTTTTATACCATAACACTGGTTATTTCATGTTTTTAAATAACTCTATGTTTCTCTTCATTTCCAGGAAATGATTCCATGTTTGTGATTTTTTTAAAACATATATCACACTTTCTATAATTTCATTAATTTTTAAAATACATATGAATAATTATTTATTGTGTATAAATTTTATATGTATCATGATTAAATCCAAATGATCATATTTTCTAACTTTTAATATTTTTTTTATCAACTTTGTTTACCTTTACTGAGAATATGAACTCACCCTTTTCATATGTTTCCAATACCTTGATTATGAATGTGATTATAAGCAATGAAAATTGTAAAAGGGAGTCTCTAATAATGTTCAATAATATTTTAAATTAGGTATACTATTTTATTGGTCCTTAATGAAACTAAATGAAAATATTCTCTATGTATTTTGAGGTTATTGTGATGTGAAAAAATAATGTGAAAATTAACCATGTTTATCGTGGATAATCATAGTTGGTATCAATGTTAATTTGTAAAAGTATGTGTATCTAACATCCGAACTTATGTTATGAGATAGGGGAACCTCAAATATTGTTTTAAACTATAAATTTATATAATTAAAAAATGAATGATATTATTTTCTAATTAAGGAAAAACTATAACTAAGCATGTTACAGTCATAGCCTATGAATAAAATAGTGTGTTGGGGCCACCTAATAATATCAATATAGAGTTTTACCAATGTAAAATTATTATTAGTAGGTCATAAAACCATTAAAACACAAATCAATACACAAATAATCTAAAACAAAAACCCATATAATGGAAAATAATCTAAATCCCTTATTTTCTAAAGCAAACAACTAAAAAATTTTCCCTAAAATCATGGGATACTTGGGCTCAAAATAACATCAAGAGAAAAATAATATAAAATAACCTAAAAAATAAACAACACGCCCAATTATACCTCAACCAGCCTTAGTGAATTTGATTAAAAATACAATGAAAACAACCCATATGAGACTCCTTGAAATGAGAAAGGAGGAAGCCCCAAATTTTAAGATGAATTCAACCATCATCGGGTAGAATTATCCTTCAAATAATTAGACCTGTCTTGCTATGTCAAAAATATAACCGAAGAAAGGTAAATGGGTGAGGTATAAAGAAGGATACTAGGTATTCTAATGAGAAATACTTATGCATTCTTCTAAGACCATGAGATGATTAAGGAACATTACAAGTGAGATTAAGGGAGAATTAGGTATGAGTAAATAGTTATTATTGGTGAAAAAACCAAACCACCCCCACTAAAATTATATCCATCCCTCCCACTGGGTACTCAGTATAGGTATAGTGGGTACCGAGTGGTCCCTCGAGACATTACGGCTACTTCAGGGAATATAGTTTCCCAAGAGGAGTCCATATGGTACTTAGTGTCATGTGTTGTATTAAAATATAAGTGGTACAACCTAAGTACCTCACCTAACCTCTAAAAACACCATTAATTCTCAATATGTGTTCTTACTACAATTATAATGTTACTCAAGAGGGGTGTTAATTGAGTTCTTAAATTCCAAACCCATTTAAATCTTTAATCTTCTAATATTACTTAAACAATTATATACATTAACAGTTCTGTAATGGAATGAAAATAATAAAACAGAGTAAGAATCATATTATTTTTATAGTGTTTCAAGGCTACATGATCTTTCCTTTGTCCACTCAACTAACACCCAATGTGATTTTTGGAATTTTATTTTTATCCTTTTTTGGGGATTACACAAGTGAGTGAAATGAGAAATTAATTATTATATGAATTTAGTTTATTTTCTCATTATCTTTTACAAAAAAATAATTAAGAGTATTTACTATAACAATTATTTCAAGGATTTTTCACTTAAGTAAATTTCATTAATGAATAATAAATAATTAATAGAAGATGGATAATAATATCAGAGACTCATAGTTGAGAAATGATAAAACATGACAATGAACAAGCATTCCTAAAATGTATATCCCTTTAAATAAATCATTTATTAATCTTGTAATATTTGTTTAAGAATAGAAGAAGACATTTTGTTATCTTCATTCATTTTAAGTCACACAATAAAGATTAATATATATTATGAACTATAAGAATAATCACATTGTAGATTCATTCAAAATATTTAATAAATAGTATTATTATTTTAATTTATTATAGAAATATCGGTATATATGAGCCTAGATAGAGATGTAATAAATAATATCTCAATACTAAACTCTATAAAATCATTAATATAAAATATATATGAAAATAGGTAACCATTTGGTCATTTAGGAATCATTGGCCTTCTTTGATGTTCCCAATGGATTGTATAGGGAAAATGATTACAAGTGTGGTTAAATCAGTTTTCGAAAAAAAAATCATGTTAATTATTTTATGTCCATTTTTGCCTCTTCACACATTAATCTCTATGTCGGTTAAGAGATGGGTAAAATTATGTGCACACAATCCTCAATGAAAAATATAATATATAATAGCATAAAGGAACTTAAACATATTTTTTAAAATGTATTAGACTAGAGATCATACTCCTAGGTTAGTTCAGGTCAATTTTTGAGATTTAGTGTTATCCCTAATTAATTGGACTGTGATTACAATATTAAATCATAAAATATCTTCCCTATATCCTGAAAGGATTCCTATATTATTTGAAAATAGTTCCATTAAACATTATGGATTTTTCTTCCTTGATCTTTGAAATAACAACTACATATGTGTAGTTCAGTATCCTTTTACCTGTAATAGGGGGTTTTTTAAAATAGGGTAGCGATTTTCATCAAGGGTCTTACCTTGAAAAAGACAAAAGGACTTTAACATCTAAAATAAGTCCAGTAACACTCTAGAAGGTTATAATTTTTCTGTAAATCAATCATAATGATTAATAAAGGTGAATATATTAGTCAACAGCATTGTCTTCTTCCTCCAATAGTCCCAAGAAAAAGGATTAAAGTAATGGAATCAATATCAATCCCTTCTTTTTGGTTATGTTCTATTCACTTTAATTATTTGATGATAATAGTTCTTTATAGTTTTGGATAGGTATAATGGATTACTATAAATCACAAAAATTATTCTCCATCTCCATTATATTATATATTCCAACACAAAAATAGCGAATATTATATAGCTAAATAATTATGGAAATTTCAATTCAATTAAGAAACATTTTTTTCATATAAATTATAATTTAAATATCTCACTCAAATAAATTCAATGAATCTATTAAAATGTATTTATGACTCATTTTTTCTTATGTTATTTTGAACTATACAAAACAGACAAGTGGGGGTGAATTGAGTATTTTCAAAAACTCTTCCACAATTTTGTATTTAAATACACTCTTTCAATTAGAGCGGATAAAAAGGGTAATGCTTCTGATCAAACAATAAGAAAAGGATAATGAAAAATTAAATTCATATCTTTTTAAAGTGGTTTGGGGCATAAATATCCCCTATTCAACATTACCAAATTCTCTCTCTCCAATTATGGGGAGTTTCACAAGTTTGGTCCTCTTATCAAATGATCTAAAATCTAACTACTAGGTACATAAAAGTGATACCATTATAATTAATACTAATAACAATGACTTGTGGTTCTAAACAGAGAACCCATTATCCATTTATTTGATTGATAATCTGACAGTCCACTTAAAATGACTATAAGTAGTCAAAACACAAATAAATCAAAAAAGGATTTTATTTGTTGTAGAAAATTGATGTTTAAATTTTTTGAAGTTTTAAACTGATTGTATATAGATCTTATTATTAAAAAATTCAATATTTATGATGAAATAAGTATGTAGAGATCAATTTTCACAATAGATCATTGTTTTAAAATATATCCACCAAAATAGAAGATTCAAAAACTTATAGGATAGAACATGTATATCTCTAAAGCGTAGTCTTTTTCTTAATTCATTTATTCGATGTAGCACATGGTAAATGATCACAAGAATTATTGAATTATAATTATTCTCTCTCGATTATATTTGAAAATAATACTAAAAAATATATATATCCACCATCATTCTTTTTAAAATTGTAGATCCACAAAAGACGTCTAATGAGCCGTAGAAATTCAAAATTGAATTTACCAGTGAATTCAAAACATCCCTTAAGAATAGTACTAAATTTATCCATTAAATATGATCCTTTTAATCAAATTATACAATCTTCAAAACAGTCATACATGATATTTAGAACAGCCTTTAACTTTGTCAAATCCATTGTATAAATTATGGAAAATATCACTAAAATAAATCATCACCATTTAAAAAATCAATTATAGGGTTTCTTCAAAAACTGAAAAAATACTCAATGGAGGGTTCATCTATATCGAGTTCATCTTTCCAATGCGAGGTTTCCAAAGTAGGGTTGATCAAAAAAATTAATGATGATAATCCATAAATTTCGATTTGGAATATAAGGTGCATTACTTACTTTCATCTCGTGTCAAACGTATAGTTCCAATCAAATGTAAGGTTCTTAAAAAATACTTCGCTGAAACCATAATATTTATTAACCATATATACTGATCAAAATGTAGGTTTACTTTCTTTTTTATGGCTTATGGTTGAATACTAACAAAGTGATCATGATAAATACGCATTGTATATAGGATATGGTTGATTCCATATGTTATGCTAAACCACGTAGGGTATGAATAGTATTTCCAAAATACATAAAAATAGATTAAAAAAATTATGATAATAATTCCTTATGAATTTTAAACATTAAATTAAATTTATTATATACAAAAAAACTATTAAATCTCAAAAATAAACTATAGAAAATTCATAATTAAAACATACAAGGTTATTGGTAAGAATTAAAATCATCTTAATTTATAGAGTATTATTAAAATGATGCATTTACAACAATATATTAATTTTTAATGATAACAAAACCCATAAAATTATTAAGAGAATTTATATTTTTTCAAAAAAATTACAGAAAATAATTCAAAATTTCATTTGAAATAATTATTTAGGTAGAAAAAGTAATGTCTTTATGCAAGTTTCAGCCCCTTTATTTAAGATCAAATAAAATTATGGAAAAGGATTAAATAACATTTAGTAATTCATAGATCAATAAGAAAATGTTATAATAATAAATGTATATAAATAACACTGGGTTTTTTGATATATACATAAACATAATATAATATGAAATAAAGCCCAAAAAATAATAATAATGATATTTTACAGATAAGGTTTTTTAAGTACAATAGTGTGTTTGAATAAGAAAAAGGTTAGCCAAATGATCTGGTTTACATAGAAGAGGATGGGTAAGAACTGCCTCTTTTTATGGTTTCGTACTATTTTGAGAAGCATCACACATGTCTTTCCGCTCTGCCATCAATACCCACATTTTTTTCATAAGACTATCTCCCAACATCATAATCTAAACATGGGAATCTTGACTAATATGGATATATTCAAAAATATTGACTTTAAAAAAGTAATGAAAACGCTCCTCTTGCGACACAAACTGATATAATTTATCTATGAATTTTTTTAGTAAAATCCTAATATATTGTTTAGTAAAAGTTACTTCTTTAACAAGATATCATTGATTATCCAACAAAATACATAGCAAATCACTGTTGTACAAAAGGTTCTACCAACGACCATTCTTATCGGCCATACATTTTTTGATTTCTTGAAATCAATGAATCAAATATAGAGTGGTAGAAGGAGAAGTGGTAGAAGCATTGGTTTGAGAAATACTTCCTTAAATAGATTTACAGTATCTTCTTAAATAACACTTTAAATCTCCAAAATCTTGATTGGAAACATATTTAGATTTAATTTTTTCATCTTCAGGTCGCATTTCATTCCTAGAAAAAACAAAATAATTCATAATATAGAATTTTATTTTAATTCTCTACAATAAGAATAAATAAACTAAAACTATATCCTTTTAATTGATGAATTCTTTAAATCATAAAAATATTTCTTTGAGGCCTCCAGATCCCACTGAAGAATAGAATATTCTTATTGAATTTTATTAAAAATCATCACTAGATCATCAACCAGATTAGTCAGGGAATCAAATGTCCATTAATATAGATGTTGTAACTGATATATATCAATGATCTATAATGTATTTCAGTTAAACTTCTCAAAAAATATATCCACTTGTTTTTAATAAATTTTTAACTTGAACCTTATATATTATCAAGAAATTTTGTTTTTTCACCAGAAAAAATTCCAAATAATCACGGAAAGGAAAAATATATTCTCAGAAACTAATGTAGAAACTAATTTTTAATATATGCATATTTTTTTCTTTCTAAATATTTTCTTCTTGAATAGTTGGATATTCGTCCTAGAAAACTGGAATAGAAACACCCTGCAAATCAAGAATTTTACTTTCATCATGTTTTTCATCCCCAAGAATAGGTTCTTCTAGATAAAAATACCTAGTAGATTCACCTGATCCCATCATTGGTCCATAAGCCTGTGAATATAGTATATCCCTTGGTGTCATAGAAAATTCTTCTAGCATATTTTCATTATCAGCTTCTTATTCAATAAATCTCAATTTTCTCAAAGTAGATTTGGTAACTCCTTCACCTATGGATTCTTTAACCCCTTCATTTCTAATAACACTTCCCCCCTGAGTTAGTGATCCTGATTTTTGTTGGTCACATTCCACTACTCACATATGTTTTCCTTCGCTATAGTCTAGTAAAAAAATTCTAATCATCCCAGTGTTTATAAAATAACTGTGATGACATTGAATTCTTAAGATGAACATAAAAACCATATTATTTCTTAACTGAATTAAATACTATATCCTTTTATATGGATAAAAATTCATAAGAGCCTCTGATTGACAACAACAGATTGAATATCTCAACATATACCAGGTTAAATTCAATATGATATCACTTATTAACAAATTAATAATGTTCATTTATCGATATATAATTTTCTCGATCTCAGCTACTCTTCGAGAAATTTTCATCTGAATAAATTTCTCCAAAAACATTTAATGAGCCTCAAGGTCCCTTAATGAAATTTCCATAAAATGGGTTCTTTTAAATAGAAATTAAATAATGTACACCAACTTGTGATCATGAATACAAATAGAATTCAGGTCTAAATAAAACAATCCTCCATGGTGACATTTCAAAATTTCATCCAATTCTACATAGTAAATAAAAATCACCTTGTCCTCTATATTTTCAAAAATATTCTGTTTTGTCTCACAAAAATTGAACTAAACACAATTAAAGAAATTAATCAATTATATATCATATTAAAATTATGTAATTATATATTTTAATAGATATTCCATACCTTGAAATGCTAGAGCATGCATAAACGATGAATTTTCCTAATACAACCACTCAAAATCGATGAATTTTCCTTGAAGAATTAGTCTCGAAGAAACTCACTGAAGCTTATGGTCACAATATTCATCCTCATTTGTTCTCTTTGTTTTTTTTTTGTTTTTTTAAAATTGAATGATCTGAGGTTTTCAGGTTCTAGGGTTTTGAAGGTAGATATAGGCTTCAGTATGCTAAAAGGTTTGAGAAATGAAAAGGAAATGGAAGAAAAAAAGGTTTTAATAGGGAAATATTCATAAAATACCTTGTTTCCATGCTATTACATGACATAATTATGATGATTTTTGAAAATACATGATTTTAAAATAATTCACACAAATGAACCATGGAAAAAATTGGAAACCAAATTTTAATAGCGATAAGTAATCATTAAATTATTGAAAATTTATTTAAAATTAAACTAATCTAAACCCCCCTTAATAAAATAAAAACTAGTAATTTGATGTTTTTCATTAACTATACTTCCCAACTGATATTCTAAATTAAAAAGTACTAATGATATATCCTTTTTTAGACATGATCTCTTAGAAAATGATGCCTTATATTAATGTTCTTAGTCCTAGAATTAATTAAAATAATTTTATAAATTTTTATAACACTACTATTATCAAATAAAATATTAATATTATTAAAATTTAGTCCAACATCCAATAGAATATTTTTCATCCACAACATGTGAGTGCAACAACTACAAAGAAAAACATACTCTGCCTTAGTGGTTGATAGGGAAACTAAGTGTTTCTTTTTTACTCGGCCAAGAAATTAATGATTTTCCAAAAAAGTGACATGTCCCTGAGGTACTTTTTCTATCTAACCTAAAAACTATATAGTCAGTATCTGAATATGAAATTAAGTTAGTATCATATCTTTCTGGTTAAAAATATATTGAAAAACAGTTTATTTTAAATATATAAAAATTCTTTTAAGAGTAGTTAGATGGGATTCTTTTGGATTCTATTGCAATCCCGCACAGATACATATTGAATACACTATGTGTGGTCTACTAGAAGTATGATAGAATAAACAACCAATCACCCCTCTATATAACTTATTTTCAACTAGTTTCCAAACTTTATACAAATCATGTTTTATATTAATACACATGGAATTTATATTTTTATTTTTGTTTTCAAGACCAAATTTTTTCAATAAATCAGTAATATAATTACATTGATTTAAAAAATTTCCATAATATTTCTGATAAATTAGAAAACCTAAAAAAAGTCACTTTAACCATCATAATCACCTCAAATTATTTTAGCAATATATTTGAAAAATCATGACAAAAAGTTTTATTAGTTGAACCGAAAATACCATCTTCAACAAAAATTAAAACAGATAATGTATTATAAGTAACTATTTTAATAAAAGGTTTTTATCTGATATATAAATAGTAAAAAAACATTTAAAATGAAGTTACTTAATATTTCATACCATGATCTAGATTCTTGTATAAGGACATAGAGATCATTAGTAAGATTAAGATCATAATTGGATTTTTTTTGGTATTTTCAAAACTAGGAGGCTGTTCAACAAAAACTTCATCCATTAAAAAGTCATTAAAAAAGGTAGAATTAACACCCATCTGATAAAATTTAGAATTAATATGAGATGTGTAATCTTGGATAATTCTAATTGCTTCTTATCTAGCCACTATGGAAATTGTCTTATCATAATCTACACATATTTTGGATTATAACCTGTGTCTACTTATCTAGCTTTATTTCTAGTGATGATCTGATGATCATCCTATTTTTTTCTAAAAACCCACATGGGTTTTATAACTAGATAGATGGTCAGTCTTTCATCAAATTCCAAAACATTATTTCTCTTGAACTAGTTTAATTCATCTTGAATAAGTATCATCCAGCATTAATCTTCTATGGTTTCATCAACAGTCTTAGATTCTAGTTGGGATTGAAAGGGGGATAATTCAACTAGATTTCCTACACTTCTTCTAGATCTTATTCCAATGTATATGTCTCCTATAATAGTTTATAAAGGGTGGTTCATTGGGATTCGATACTATTTACGATGAAAAATTTTAGTTTCTTTGGTTTCATGTTCTTTTAGACTGGACTGAAAATTATCGATATCAAAATAAAAATCATTTTTAAGGGTTTCAAGTATCATGTTATCAAAAGATTCACTGGCTTAATCTCTTTGATCCTTATCGTTAATGAGTGGGTCAGTTTCATAAAACTTCACATGAATAGATTCTTCAACAATCCTTGACATTTTTTAAACACTCTATAAGCATTAGATGTAGTAGAATATCCAAAAAATGATCAATCATTAGAGTTTTCATCGATCATGCCAAGATCAAACATCATGTTCAGGATATACACCTTGTATATAATAAAATTAAAGTACATTACTTTAGGCATTATATTATTCCAATGTTCATAAAATTTATTTTTTAAAATAGGCTGAATTAAAATAATATTCATGATATAGAAAGTTATGCTTATAGCTTCTGCCCAAAAATACTATAGTAATACTGTAGAAGTACTATTGTGGGCACATTAGCATTCCTGTATCAGGCAATATAGTAGGAAATTTTTAGTATTGTAGCAGCCCGAACTTTTCATCCATCTAGGCCTCTAGGCCACTGGTTTGGTCTTTGGTTCCTGCAAGGCTTTCAGGCCACCCAAGGCCTTCAGGCCAGTTTTTTCTCAAGGCCTTCAGCCACCTTAAGGCCTTAGGGACACCTCAAGGCCTTCGGGCCACATGATGTAGATTTACCAGTCAGACTACAAGGGACAAGGCTTCAGATGACGATCAGGGCATGCACATTCACTATAACAGAGCTATATGGAATTGTAAGGGCAAGAGGTTATTGATTTTCCATCTGTAATAGACCTATGAAACCTTGCATAGGATAGCTATCCATCCAGCCCTATGAAGGTGGAGTGCTGATATTATGATATATCCTGGGGAGGAGCAGTTCCATGTTGTCTTGTCTAGGTGATACCGTTTAAGAGCTACGGGTCATTAAATTGTCTCTAAACCGTCAGTCTTTGTATGGGTTCTACCTCACCCCATGAAAAGTTTATTATCCAACATAATAAAAAAAATGAAGGCCTTCGGGCTATTCTGATATCCATTTCTTGAATAGGTAAATTTCTTCTTTCAATAATCCAATTTTTATGATGTGTTCTTGTTCCAAAGAAGGTATGTTTGGTACCCATATTTGAAAAAATAAATAAATTCTTAAACATAAAATTCACCACCATGATCAATTCTTAATGAATTTATTTTTAATTGTTTTTTATTTTGAATAATTTTAAAAAATAGAAATAGAGAAAGATTTGATCTTCTGATTTAACAGATAAACCTAGGTAAATTTGGAATAATCATCTACTATAACATGAACATATAATTCTCCAACCAAACATGCTGATCATGACGGTCCAAACCAATCCATATGGATGAGTTCTAAAGGTTTAGATATAATAGTTTTGTTAAATGATTTGAAATAATATTTGTGTTTCCTTACAACTTGGCATGTATCACAAAATCTATCTTTATCAAATTTAAGAATGGGTAAATCTGAAACATGATATTTCATAGATAATCTTTGTAAATAATTAATATTACAATGAAAAAATATTTTATGCGATATCCATGACTCACATTTCTTAGAAGATAAAAATTTCACTTTTTTACATAAGAAATGTAACTCCATTGTATAAGCATAATCAGTTATTGGATTTATAAACTTAAGAAATTGTTTTTTAGAAATTTAATAGGAATTGATAGAGAAATTGACATAAAAACCATCATCACAAAGCTCAGAAATACTTATTAGATTGTTCTCTGATCCTTGTACACAATGTACATTGATGATAGATATGATCTTTGGATCTCCAACTATTCCAATTCCAATTATTTTACCTTTCGCATTATCACCAAAACATACACCATCTCCATCCATTTTAGTCAATGTATAAAAATTTTAAGGATCTCCACTCATATTCCTTGAGAAGACACTATCTATATACAAAATGGAAATTCTCTTCTTGGGGCCTTTTTTCCTAGAAAATAATTTAAACAATTGTATGTTTTGGTGACCATATTTTCTTGGGTATTGTAGTTATAGCACGCAGAAATAGGGGAATTGAGATCTATATTGTTTTTCTATAACTCAAATCATTTTCTTTAGATATAATATTGAAACAAAAAACTTTTTAATTCCACTGATTTGAGGATTTTTAAAATAATCGTTATATTTTATATGTCTTTTTATTCTAAAAAAATGAAAAATACCACTTTTTTAATTGGGGAAAAAATAATTCTTTTATTTTTTATAATTTAAACCCATACTTCCTATTATGAATCTTTCTTTTTTAATTAAATTCATACTAAAATTTTAATTCAGAATATTTTCTTATTTTTTATATAATAGTGTCATACTTTTATAAGTTTCTACTTCATATTTTAATTATTTAATCCTAGTTTCATGATCAACAAAATGTATGTTATGTGTAAATTTTTTTAATTAAATCCAAATGTTGTTTAAGTAAGGTATCTCTTTCTCCAAATACAAAATTATAAATATTCTTTAATGATTTGTGTCATTTTAATATGGAGAAATATTTCTCTTTTATTGTTGTGCAATAGGAAGCCAATTAATCATTTGAACTACTAGAATCAGAATTAGAATTAGAGGAATAATAGGTTTTTACCTTATCTTCTCTATCCATAAATCACATATATGCTCTTAGATATGATTATTTATTTTCTGAAATATATTTTGATGAAATTATGAAGTCTTTAGAACCACACCATATTGCTTCCATTTCTCTTCTGACATTATGTTCGTAAATAATATTTTTTTTATTTATCCTTTTCTCCTTTTTATATCATCTTTCATTGGAGGACGATCAAATCGTATATGTACCAATTTCTTACATGTATAGAATCCGACTTCTCTTGAGTTTTTATCATCCGTTTTAAAAGGGATTTCTAAAAAATATATTTTTCTTATCGCATATTATTAAATTTTTGGAAAACTAATCTAATTCAATTTTTGAATCAGATGAGTAGTAATTATTTTCATTTATGACTTCTTAATTTATTCTCCTCCAATGCTTATAAGATGTTTCTTTTAGAGTTGTATTATCCTTTTTACATGATAATTTTATGATCTTAATCTTCGACATGAAATTCAAATTCATATATCATCAAAGTGTCAGTTAGGTCATTCATGGTCAGTTCTTTGATAGGTGATGATTTTCGAATAAAATCAGATATACCATTCCATTTATAAGTTAGTACACTCAGTACATTCAACACATGACCAGATTGTTTGATTGGTTCACATAAGGATATAATATTATTTATAATTTCTGTAGGCATTCCATTTACCTGTGCAATACTCTCTCCATAAAACAACCTAAATGTTTCGAATTTCATATTTTATTATTGAATACCTCATGTATCTTACATTATATGTTCCTTTATAGGAATCCTTAATTTTTTTGCCACATTTTATAAGCAGTAAGACATTAAGAGACACAATTGAATTAATCTGGTCCAAGACAATACATAATTGATTTCATAGCCTTTGAGTTCATATCATATTCTGCATCACTTTTATCATCCCATGGTTTTGGATTCTCATAAATGTTATAGGGATTAGTAATGTTTAAGTAAACTCTAAATCCATGATTTTTAAATAAATGATCTTCCTTTATTCTGAACGCCCATAATTTTCACTATTGAAATATAGAGAACATATCATGTACATCCCTTCACTTGGATCATCCATTGAAATATTTTTATAGACTATTAAGCATTCATCTTGATAAAACATTATACAGAATCTCTCCTCTAATACTAATTGTTAGTTTTTAATATAAATAATATACAAGATGTGGGTGAATTGTGTATTTTTAAAAACTCTTCATCAGTTTTTATTGGAAACATGTTTTTTAAATTTGTGTAGATAAACCATGTTTTAATTGTGATCAATGAATAAGCAGTGGAGAAATAGAAATAAAATTAACATATTTTCATAGTAGTTTGGGTTACAATTATACCCTAGTGCACTCCACCAGATTCTCTCTCTATGAGCTTGGTGAATTTCACTAGTCTGATCCTCTTTTTACAAAACTGAAAATCCACCAACTAATTCTTTGTAGTGGATACCATTATAATTACGAATAAAAACAAAGTCTTTTGGTTCTAAACTGATAAATAATTTCCCACATTTATGTTCGATATGTTGACACTCTACTTAAACTGAGTACGAGCTATAAAAACTCAAAAAAATAAAACAATAATTGGATTTGTTGAAACATATTGATCGTTATAGTTGCAGCAGCATGAAAATGATAGTATATGTATCTTCTTTTTCATAAAGACAATATTCACGATGAAATAATCTTGAATATATATGGCTGAACAAAAGATATTCTATTTTAATAATGGTAACAAAAATATATCAGGTACAAACTTATAGGATTGAATATGTATATCTCCAAAGTTTGGTCTTCTTCCGGAGTCATTCCTTCACATTAGAACTATGTATATGATTACCAGAAATATTGAATTATAATTCTTCTCTCTTAGTTATATTCAAAAATAAAACTCAAATAAATATATAACAAGAATTCTACTTTTAAAAATTCTAGATCCAAAAATTATTCTTGATGAGCCGTAGAAATTTAAAATTGAATTTACCAGGGGATTTTAAACATCCCTTCAGAATATAAGTTAACATACCTATTAAATACGATACATTGAATCATATAAAACAATCATAAAACTAGTCTAAAACGACCATTAAAATATCATGTAACTTAGTCATATCCATTGCAGAAATTATGGAAAATATCACAAAAAAATGAATCTCCAACTTTTGAAATTTCAAATGTATGGTCCCTTCACAAAGTGAAAAATACTCAACGTAGGGTTCAAATATGTATCATTCATCTTTCAAATGCAAGGTTGAAAACATATATTTGATTGTAAATGTAATTTTGATGAACCAAAAATTTCTCTTTGGAACATATATTTCATTACATATGTATGGGTCATTAACCATACATTCTTATCTTTTCAAATTAGAGGTTTATTTTAAATGTAAGGTTCTTTAACTATAATTTCATGGTAACATGAGGTTGAATAACCATACGTACTAGTATGAACATGGGATTTCATTCTTTTTCCAGTCTAAGGTTGAAGACTAACAGAGGCTTCATGATCTATAAATGTTTTACACATGGTATAGTTGATTCTATTCATTATGATAAACCACATAGGGTTACAATAGTGTTTTCCTAATAATTAAAAACTCATCCAAAACATGTATCAAAATATTAATTTTGAATTAAAATCTTTAAATTAATTTCTGGATAACTAACAAAAATATTTAATCATTGAAATAAACTTAAATAAAATTCGTTGTTAATACAAAAAATAGTAATTGTTAGTATCAAAATCATTTTATTTTATTTATTATTGTTGAAAAGATACATACCCAAAATATTATTCATATGATATTTCATTATCACTAACAAATAACATATAATATCTATAGCTTTAATAAATCATGAAATCTCCCTCGACACACATTTGGACTCAGGTGGATGAGATTTGGTGTTGCAGTTTGAGTCATTGAACACAACTTCTCTTCGTACAATATCACTCGTGTTTAATGCTTCATTTTCATCATAATCACAATACATTCATGTTGTTGTGTCATGTATATTTTATAAAGATTGGTTTATGAATAATCTGATATATAACTATGTTATATCAGAAGAAATTTTCTAAAATTTTCCATTTCATATTTCAAAATACATTGAAAGCCATATGAAATAAAAAAAATCCGAAAACACTATTTTCTTCAAAAATAAATCTACATACACATTTCTTGAAATTCATATTATACCCCTTGATAAATTTTTATTTGGACTAAAAAATATTAACATCACCTAAAAAAGAAGTGTGTGGATTAGAAAAAGACATTCACATAAATTCTATTAATAAATTCTGCAAAAAATGTTATATATGTTGAATAAAAGCTATAAATGATGAATAAATATTATATTATCATTACTAAATATATAATTGGTTAGCTGTAAATCCATAAATGTTTAAATTAAAACATGCAATGTCTTAGACATATTTAAAATCCCTACATGGGTTTATGAAGTCATATGTGTCACCGTTTGAAAATTTATACATGTTACAAAGTTATACACTCTCAGCTACTCATAGTAATATTTGACATTAATTTATTTTTTCATCCACAACTCTTATAAATTTCTATTTTATAATAGTAGTTCATATATTACTAAAATAAATAAAAAAATGTCTTCAAATGAATCATATGTGTACTGAAACACTGAAAATAATTTCAATAAACCTAAAAATCATTATTCAAAATGGTTTTGATACATATTTATAATTGATTCAATAAGAAAGCTCATTATGTTGATTTCTTAAATTATAATAATATCCATTCACATTTAATAATAGTATCCCCAACTAAACAATACCCTTATCTTAATTTGAACATGTTATAAAAAATATTTATTCATCTATCAACACATATCACTAACATGAAGAACATCACAAAAAATCATCATAACATAGTATTATTACATAAAACCTTTTATCAATGATATTTAGTCAGTGGTACCAAGTACATTCTCATTTATGACTTGGGAAGTAGCTTCTCCATCATCTACTCATATACCACACACCTATTAGAATCTTCATCATCATACCTAATGGCTAACTTATTAAAAATAAAAAAAATCATACTCTTGGGAACTTAAATATCTATCAATGTATTTTTTAGTATAACTGTTAATTAATTATATCATTGTGTGTATTTAAAATAATTCTCCCCTTATTGAAAAAATACTAAGGATATTGGAGACTTCTTTTCTCTTATGAGTTGTTTTGAAATAATATTTTTCCCTACGTTTAAATATGAATTACATCCTTAATAACGTGTAAATTGATTGATGGTTACACACACAACATGTACTAAATATATTAGATAATTCACTCTAAGTATAATTTCTAAATCTGTATATATTTAACAAGAGATTCATTACTAAGACATCAAATATATCCATTTTCAAGTCCATCATGTGATACTCTTCTCAAAAAACTCAATTTAGGGGTTTTCAATAGATGTTTGAGGGATATATATATCCTACATTTGTCAAAAAAAAAACACATTAAACAAATATTATTCAAGGCAATTTAATGTGAAACTTATCTTACAAGACACAACAACAAACACCCCCTTCAATAAAAATCATTTATATGAAAAAAAATTTGTAGAAGGTTTGATTGGAAGACCTCATTCTTCAATTTTATGAGAACTACCTAGAAAATATAGATTTTTATTATGAAGTTATGTGAAATGTCCTCATCTAGAATCCCCTCATTGGAATAACATTATTCCCTTTAATGGTGGATATAAAAAATTGGGTTTAATTTTTGTGATTCCAATGGTATAAATATTGTCATGAACCTTTTCAACCAATCATATAACACATAAATCAACCAACATGTTAAAAAACTCATGTAAAATAGGATTGATTTAATTTACAAAATCAGCCATAAATATTTTTAAATATTTACAATCTATGTCTTTTATTGAAAAAAATCTCCCCATTAGTGTTATGTTTCTATTTTTCACCCATGGATGAGGGGATGTGAACCCATTTAATATCAATGAAGCTTTCCAAATCACATTATATAATTAATATTTACATGATTTTAATAGTTTATGAAATATTCTAAAGAAATTTCCTAGTAATCTCCCCCATAAAAAATCAATATAAATTTAATTCAATGTGGGTGTTCTCTTAGATACATATATTTTAGGATATACCAAATTGATAATGAACCAAAATGGATTAATTCTAGAAACTATCCAAAAATTCAATATTTAATAGAATGAAAAATATGATAGTATTTTTTATATATATTTTCAACTCAAGGAGTTAAATCATTATTTATTCATTAATTCAGTAATAATATCCCATGATGACCATCTTTTCCTTGATGTAAATTATTTACATAATCTGATCCATCTACTCCTATATTTCTTCTCCATTAATTCAATTCATGTTACCACAAATACATTTTTTAAATTTTATTTAAATAAAATTTCACAGTAAGTGGAAAACAACCAAACCATTCATCCATCATCGATTCAAACTCATAAAACACCCATTATAGAGTCAAATTTTTAGATAAAAAACACAACCATTCACAGGCCCATCAGATGCAACTTGTTTTAAAATTCAAAATATACCAACATGAAAACCCTGCAACGACTCAAAAATACCACCACCAAAATAACCATTTAAAATTTTGAAAATAAAAAGGTAGTAGACCATCATCCTAACACTATCATTGTCCCTGTGAGAAGCACACATTGACACATAATCCATCAAATGGTTGTATCATCGCAGATCCCATTCATAACTATGAACACTAATGTCATCACTATAGATCACCATCAGAATTGTTGTTGAATGAAACCATCGGAGACCATCATCACAGAAGAGTAGTCATCATTGTCCCTATCAAGAAATTAATTTATGTATTGAAATATATTTTTCATCAATGATTCCATTTTTATGTGAGTTTATATTTTGTATAGTAGGTGTTATAATATATTTAGCTTTAATAAATCTTAGTTCTAGGGTTTAAAAAATCTTAATTAATTTACATATTATTCTAAAATTATATTTTATTGTCCTTTAACATCCAACCACACTATCAATAGCCTATAACTCTTCTGTTCATCACTTTTTTTATCGAGTATTATCGATTTAAATTTTTATAACATTTTGTTAAATCTTCAACAATATGGGATTATGTTGGGTAGTTTATCTTATTGGATATGTTGTTATTAGGACATGATAATTTGTTAAACATTATAAAAATTTTATTAATTAATATTTTCTATAACTTTAGCCTCATGTCTGTGCCAGAAATTGATAGGAAATGGGAACACAAGACATTTTATGATTTATGGGATACATTTATCAATGTTCATGATGTAAATGCTTCCCTATATTATCATACCTTTTTTCTAAAAATATGAGTCTTCATTGAATCATGAAATGCATTAGAAATTTTTTGGTATCATTATTCTTCCTAAATATTTTAGATTTTTCAATATATTTTAATTTTATATTCTTCCACATCATCATTAAATAAAGATATTTCATGTCGTGGTAATTATTCTCATCCTTAGCTAATCTTAATATTTTGTTAAAATAATTATTTATCATATAAATATATTTTTAATTAATATCAATAAATTAATTTATGTAATTATCAATTTCCTAAATCATATTAGCTTTGAACTTTTATAGTGTTTCTATGACATTCAATGATGTTTTATACAGAAATACAAAGTACATATAACATATTGAGGCATCGGTTTTGTCAAAACATTATTAAAACCATTATTTTATAAATTTTAATTAATTAAAAAACTATTTAATTCTAAATTAAAATTAATTTTTCTTTTTTCTTCCATAAGTTTTTTGAGGTCATTTCACATTGGATGGATCATCTTTCATCTCATCATTTTCATTTTATATTTTTATAATAAATAATGTTGGTCAAAGTAGGAGACTTAATAAGGGGTGAATGGAGGTCATAATAAAAAGTTATCATTAGAATTAATTACAGAAAAATACACCAAATTAGAATAAATAAGAGTCTAGTTAACAATAATATAATACTAATAAATGTTTTGATCTTTTAAAATATTTCTCAAAGGGTTATTAATTATTAGTTTAAAAAAATAATAAATAATATTTTAAATTTTGAATAAAATTTAATAAATTTATTTTTTTTATATAAACACTATATAATATTAACAATCATAATGAAAGAAATGTATTCATATATAAATAGATAAAGAAGTGAAAACAAAACCTCAAAGGTGTAGTAGAAATAATAACAAGAGGTTCAGTCTCAATATGAGACTTAATCGTCTTTACGTGGTGGTCACCTACAAACTATATGATTATATAATCATAAATTTTATCCACAACATATATCTATGTATAAAACCTCACATACAGTGTTCTTTAGGTCATAGAGACCTCTTCCACATTTTTTTCATGGGAGTTCAATGAGTGATAAGCCATGAAGAGACCTAATTCATTATTATATGTGGGAGTAAATAGTGTAAAAAGATATGTTGTAACGATATTTGTGTATCTTCCTGTTTTGGAAAACAGTCAGTGTGTATTCAAAAAAATAATAATCACACAATTCCCATAATGTAAATAATATACATAAATAGTAAAGATAAAATAGTATTAGAAATTTTGTTTCTCTATGTGATACATTTTTTATCTTTGTGACACCTTGATGTTAGCATGAAATGATGATCGAGGCATTTTAAAAAACCTTTTTTAAAACAAAGAATTTTAGAATCTTATTTTTTATAGTGTATTATAGATCCAAGTGTACAACAATGTTTTCTTCATTTTGTGTCCTTCACATACTTAACTTATTATATTGTATACATGATAAGAAAATCTTTTTAATTTGGAACACTTATTGAGTCATTTTCATTCCAATATATCACCACACTTCTCTATTTTTTATTTATTATTTTATTTATATACTCAATATGACATATAGAATCTTCTCTATCATGTGTTGGTACATAATACCTTTTACTGAAGTCTAATATCAATTTGTATGGTTTCTGTGAAAGGTTATTAATTTTAACAATTAATATTAAATTTCACAAATATTTCAATTAGAAATATTGAATATAAATTTAAAATTGAATGGTAGTGGCGATTTTTTTGAGTGGTGAATATATAGTAGTGTTAGGATAATAATGAATTCAGAAAGGTGACTCTTTGGAGAGGTGATTTAGACATAGAGGTGATTCATGAGTGGTGAGTCGGTAGTGTTGAATGATACATAGTGCATTATTTTAATCTAACTTGTAATACTGAATCCTTCGAGTAGTGACTCAAACTAACAGGGAGTCAAAAGTTGTTTGTAAAACTTAGCATTGAGTCATGTTAATGGTGACTCATACATAGAGTATTCTTCCAATCTATCTCATAATGATAAATTCTTACATAACATATTAAACTCATTAGAAACATAATTAAGAATAATATTTTATCATTAAAACTAGGAAAGTTAAACATTATTCTACTTTTTAATGATAAAAAATCATGGAATTTAGCATTATTAATTTATACAGAATATGATAGAATATAGAATAATAATTAATCATTCAATGTGCATGAGAATATAGGGAAACAATTAAATTATATCAAATAAAAAAATATTAGAGATGAAAAAAATATATGAATATGACATAATGTGAGAATAACATATATTGTATCAAGAATATAAAATATCAAAGAAGAAATATAAAATTATACTTTTATGCCATGTTTATTTTCTCCCCCTATTGGGATTATCAAAACTATAAAAACAGATAGAAAGAATAAGAATTGATGAAAAAATAAATATATAAATTGATAAATTTGACTGGTTACATCCCCATAAAAAATAAAATATTAATTTCAAGATTTTTAATAGTAGGATCAAAAAGTTATTTCCCTTTATGAATAGTGTTTTGATCATATACTGAATGCTTGGGGATAGCTATCAGCACTATAGGAGAAGCTCATGTTGTGGAGCAAGGCAATTCCCTGTTAATTATGGGTCTTATGTTCAAAAGTGGCTATTATGGAGTCATAGGAAAAGGTTCATATCTAGGAGGTAAAGGGTAAAATAGATTGGTTACAATGGCTGAATATTAATGTAGATGAGTAGAATGGTACACAAGTTCAACAATGATTTCAGAAGATATTGAAGGAATGTGAAAGGTAGCTGGAGCTATAACAGCAGTGCTATAAACATGTAGATAACACCTGAATAGATTGATTAAATCTATAATAATCTATCCTCCCTTTTCTATAATCATATTTAAAGCATCTATATTCTCCATAAATTATCAAAGAGAATTATTGAGTTCCCTGAGATGGTTAAAATTCTCCCTGAATGCTAATGTGACTGGTGTCATCCTTATATATTCATCAAAATACTTAAAATCACTACTAAATTGATGTTGGTATACATTATTATAATTTAGAAATATACTTTTTCACTGATGTGTTCTTGATCAGTAGTAGCATCATTGGAATTATGTATTCCTATTGAATGTACACGGTCACTATTTTGGTGAATTTTTCTCAAGATCCCGTGATCTGAACCACTCATCACAGTCTATAATTATTTTCAAACAACCAATATAATCAACCCAACATTAAAATATTCAAAAGGGGAAGCATCACATGTTGATGAACATTTTAGCCCATCTAGAATAACTATCTTAACCATTCAATATCAAACCCAATAGGAGGAGGTGTTACATTGGAAGAGGACTCAGAAGGAGTATCTACAAGAAATTTCACAACACCTTCCAAAGATTATCTGTAATTTTATATCATTCCATTAACTAAATTAATGATTGATTTTATCTTATCACTTGTCTTCTTAATATACATTCTTACTTCCAAAACATCATTATTCATCTTAGATTTAATATGTCAAATGACTTTCACTATATATAGTAAATCATCATTTTCACTATGATTTGTTCTTGGTGAAGTCTATAAAATCAAAAGATCTCGAAATCCAGATTTTTTATCCTGTTAGAAATATTTTATGTTATCCTAACATACATAGTTTGAAATTAAATGATCAGTTGTCGTGGAATATTCCTTAACAGAAAATGTTTTGATCTGAAACTGTTTTGATAAGTCCATTTCATTAATTTAGGATTCCTAAGGTTCATTAGAAATAAGATAAACTAATCCAAAACCAAAATATCTAGGTTATTTATACCATTCACCCTATGAAACTTTTTCAAAGATATTGGGAACTTCAGTTATTACTAAACTGAGGGTTTTCTCCCCCTCAACAGATGCTCCATTTTGATTTTTTATTTATTCTATTTGTTGAATAGCATTATTTTCATCAACATTGTAATCCATATTTTAAGGATTATTTTTTTCAACCACAAAAATCTTTGATTGATCAGATGGTTCATCATTATCTCTGGGAGATAGGGTAGTATCCATTGCATCATCCCCATCATGATACGAATTATCTAATCTATCAACACCACATTCCTCATTTTTCATATCTCCGTTATTTTAATTTATTTTATTCCTTATCTTCATATTCATAATTTTTATTTTCCTTTTCATTGTAACTATCCACCTCTTAATCATCAAAATCAAATTCTTCTTTATTTCTATCACTATCTATTTCACTTTCATCATCATATTTTTTAACATGATTATCTTGAATTTTAGATGAAATATTTTAATTCATTCATTCTTCCTCAGTCTCATCATCATCCTTTAGAATTGT
This sequence comes from Viscum album, assembly GCA_963277665.1. Taxonomy (NCBI): domain Eukaryota; kingdom Viridiplantae; phylum Streptophyta; class Magnoliopsida; order Santalales; family Viscaceae; genus Viscum; species Viscum album. The sequence goes on from OY728152.1 coordinate 2,097,284,696, forward strand.
CTCTATGAAGGGTAGTGCTTGTGAAGTTCCAAGAGATTAATTTTTTAGGTTTTTCTAACTCTTTATGAATTTATGGATCAATTCCATCTTCAGTATATAGATACTTCTATTCAGCACTTGGGGTAGAAACTCCAACTTCATTTTCATATAATTCCATTACTTTATCTAGTTCTAAACCATGATTAGTATTGTCTATTCATCATGTGGGATGATCAACAGGTTTTAAATTTTCATTAATATTTTCATTTTCCTTTACCCATTGTTTATTCCATTGATTTCACATTATTAACATCATTTTTAATGCCACCAGGATAATAAAAAACTATGAAATTCTATGATAGGGACATTATTTCCTAACACTATTCTTTTTATTTCATTATAATTGTTATAATATTTGAATAAAATGGATAATTGGATCTTCAAGTAAGTTTAATCATGTCACACATATGAAAAATAAGTTATTTCCTCGTATCAATTTTATATCAATTCATCATAAGATATAGTATGTGCACATTCAGATACTTCAAAGTGAAATAGTCACCCTTTCTTGAGGAAATAAGATGTTGAATAAATTTAAATAATTTCCTAGTTTCACTAACCATATCATAATAAATAGTTCTTTTAGGAGTTCCATTAAAATTTATATTAGATAGATCCTTTAAAAATAGAAAATTTCACTGGTAAGAGGGGTAGTTTTCCAATGATAATAAAAAATACCCATATGATGTACTCCAAATCATGTTTCCCATTGACATGAGGATAAGACACATATGTGTCCATTTATTCTGGTTCTTATCATGAAATCATCTCCTTCGGTCTTAGAAAACACGTGATATTAATATAAATATGAAACTAAAATTAGATACAGGGGTAATTTATTATTTTATAAACATTCCTCCATCCTTGGTCTTTCCAAAATCTTAACATGAGATACATAATTTAGAGAATACATTAATTAGAGATCAACTTTTCTAGTATAACAATATGGTTCATGAGTTGATGGTTCAATGTTTCCCTAGTCTTCAGGAAAGAAACAATTTTACTATTTATTTGAAGCTTGACTTCATTCTAGAGATGATTTAGATGGCTACTTCATTCTATCGATTTTGAACATATGGGGAGAGATCATAGGTAATAGAGGAAATGTGAAAAGGTAGGGAAGGATGTTTGAAAAAGGGTTTAAAATATGATAGGCATAGTGAAATAACATTGGTTTCAATTTTATCATTTAGGGATTTTAAAATTGAACATATAAAATATATCAAATAAATAATAATAATGCTAATAATAATAATAATAATCTATATCATAGTCAGATAAAATTTTTAATGAAAAAAATGGTGACACATATAGATGGGGATACACTCACTATTGAGACAAATAGATGGTGAAAGACTCAGTGGTGAGATATCAAGAGTGAGAAAACAACTGTGAGACATCAATTATGAGTCATCAATGGTGATATTTCAAAAAAGTTTCATCAACAATAATTTATCAATAAATTTATACATAACTAAATTTAAAGATTCCTAACCCATGTTTGATGTAACCCATTAACTTATAATTCCAAGGATTTGAAAAAATATCATCATATTGATGTTTTGTTCCAATTTATTTGAGAGTTATATCACATTTTTTATAACGATCTCTCAAAATTTGTTTTCTTACATGAATACATATTTTATTCTGAAATTTGATACTATATTTTTATAAATGTTAATAACACAAGTGTTGTCAAAATTTTAAGGTATATTTCTGAATTGATATCCATAATCTAGTAATGTATGTTTCAACGCCAAAATTTGATCCCAATAGCTACCAAAAGCTACATATTCAGCTTTAGTATAAGATAATAAAATAGAATATTACTTCTTATTAAACAATGATACTAGAGACTTACCATAAAAGTGACATGTTCCAAATGTGTTCCTTCTATATAACCTGAATCAATCAAAATCAGCATCAAAATAGCTAACTAAATCAATTTTTTTCCTCTGGGATAGAGCATTCCAAAATCAATAGTATATTTGAGGTATGTAATTATCCTTTTAACAACATGTAATTGTGCCTATTTTGGTTTTTATAGAAAATAAACACAAATACCCACCCAAAACAAAATGCCAAGTCTGTTACCGGTTATGTATAATAGACATCCGATCATACTTATGTAATTGTTAGATCCACATGTTTCCCAGCCCTATCAAGGACCATCTTACATGGGATACTCATTGGAGTATCACTCCTTTTAGTGTTATCCAGAACAAATAATTTTCGAATATCATTATTATATTAAATTTGTTTCAAAATAAAACATTCATTATTTAGAATTATTTGAAATTATATAAGGAATTTATGTTCACCCATTAAATTCAATTGAAATTCAAATTGCATATTTTTTTCTAAAACAAAACATAGTTATTATTTAGAAGATCCAAAAATAATTTCAACTTCATATATTTGTATAACCAAAAAAATAATTTCATTTGATAAAATTGTTACGGTCAACTATACCTTTTATAAAACATTTATATATAATAAAATAGAAGATCTTATCATACCATGATCTATGACAATTTTTTAACCCTTATAAATCATTTATTAAATTCAAAACATTAATTAGAAAATATGGATTTTTGAAAACTGGGGGGTTGTTTGAAAAAAAAAAACTATATAACAAATTATGAATGCGCATTTAAAATTTATTTGAAAAATTTTAAAATATAAATGAGTTGTAAATGTTATAGAAATTATAATATCTTCATGTCGGGATACATGTGAAAATGCCAGATTAGAATCTACGTCTTCTTCAAAACTATAACTGTGGGTTACTAATCTATCATTATTCATTAATATTGTGCTAGCTTTAACAACCTTGATTTTAAACACCCATTTAGTGCTTATAGTTACAGTATCCATGGGTCTATCAATAATATTTCCTACATTATTTCTTTAAAACTGATTTTTCTCTTCTGGAATATCCATTACCTAAAATTCGTCATTTATGGCCTCATTGATGTTATTGGGTACATGTTGGGACCAAAAGGATTGATGTTCAAACTGATTTCCTAGAGAAGCCTTAGTTATTGTACCATTGTCTAGGTCTCCATTTACAACATCTAAATGGTGACTTTTAAGATTTCTAATGCCTCTTTAGAAAATACAGAATTCTTTCCTCTAGGTCTTCTACAGATTCAGGTTATACTAGTTTAGAGTATAGAAATTTTATAGAACCAGATGATTTTACTTCTTGTATATCAGCAGAATCAGACGTTTTGGAATTCAAGTCCATATTTGATATATCATTATAATTATTTTCTAGAGTGATTTTGGGCTCATGTGGATCTATTTAGTAATATTTTACATGTATATATTCTTCAACCCATTTGGTTCTCTTATTAAAGTATCTAAAGGATTTACTGGAAATTGAATATCCTAGGAAAATTCCTTCATCACATTAATGATACTTTTTTTCAAATAAACCGTTGTATTAAGAATCAATATTTTATATCCAAAAACTAAATAGTAGTTAACCTTAGGATTTCTACTAATTAACTATTCATAAGAGGTTCTTTTTAATATTGGTCTAATTAAGACACTATTGACAATATATAAATCTATATTTACAATTTCTTCTCAAAAATAGATAGGTATGTCATATTCATTGAGAATATTCCTCACACTCATTATATTTGTTTTGTTTCTTCTTTCTAGAACTCCATTTTTCGTAGGATTACTATGAGCATAGAATCTGGGACTATATCCATTTTGAGAGTGAAAGGATTATGAATCTTGATTTTCACATTCAAATCCCTATTCACTTCTTAAAGACTTAGTTATTAGTTCAATCATATTTTCTACTTATCTAGGGTACTTTGTAAAATAAGAATTGACTTCAATTTTGTGATCCAAAAAAGAAAACCCACGTATACCTAGAATATTTATCTACACGTTCATAAACAATGTGCTTCCCATTTAATCCTAAAACTCGTGATGTTCCAAATTAGTCTATGTGAGAAAAAAAACCTGAGAGGTTGAGATGTTGAGAATTATGTCATTGGATTGAAAGATTTCATGCATTGTTTTCATTTTTGACAAGGATTACAAACATTATTGTTGTAAACTTGTGTTTTGATAGACACTTAACTAACCCTCTTTTAGTAAGCTTTCTATCTAAGTGAATATTACAATGGACTAGTCTGGTATTAAAAATTCAAGATTCTCTTTGAATGGAACTTAAGTAAAAACATTTCTTGAAATTAAATAATTTAAATTAACTATATAAACATTTTCATTTCTAATGTTAGTAAAAAAATAAAAATATTAGACAAGAAATTATTGTCACCAAAGGTAAAATGTACACTATAAAACATTATTAAAATACTGAATTTGAGTATTCTTCTTTCATATGTCATGAAAAACCACTGTCCTCGTACCAATTTTTTTTTATAAGATCATTTTGAGAAGATTTCCTACCACATAGATTAGATAAGAAATGATTTTTTGACCCATATTCTCATAGGTATATGAGTATTAGTGATCAATGATTTAGAAAACCACACTTTCATAATGGGTTTCCTACAATCAGTTTATAATATTTTAGAGAAATAAACTCTTCGAGAAAAGAGTTTCTTGGTAAGATCATTATATTCAGGATCTCATTAAACCCGATATACATGTCAGATATTGATTCATTAGAATTAATTATAAAATTACCATATTTAATTGTGTATGTGTTAGGCCTCATTTCATTAACATTTTTTTACATCCTTTCAAATATCTAGAGTATCCCATATCTCATAGAAAGTTTTTACTGTATAAATTATATTAAACTATTCATCACATAAGGCACAATATTAATCATTCTGGGATATTGAATTTTTTTTATAATCATACTTAGTTACATTTTCAAAAGTATTTCTAACAGTAGTAGGAATTTTTAACTCATCTACTATAGAGGATCTAATTTCAAAACCCGTATATTAAATATGAATTTTCATTTTTATTTTCCATTTAGAATAATTAGATCCATTGAAATATGGTGGTATATTAGTAGTATCTACTTATTGTCTCTTATCCATATTAAAATATTATCCAATAAATGTAAAGAATCAAACATTTATAATTAACATAAATTTTAAGATATTTAACTCACAACTATAATCATTGTTAAAATTGATTTGAAAAGCTTTTAACCCCTTTGATACCAAATGTTAGTCAGGGTATGACCCTCGATAAGGGATGAATTGAGTCACTAAATATTTTTTGTGTTTAAAATGGATTAAAAAAATACCAAAAATTAGAATTATAAAAATCTCTGTTAATGATATTATCATATTTATATATGGTTTGATCTTATAAAAGATTTATTAAAGAGTCAATAGTTCTCAATGTAAATAACATGAAATACCATTTAAATATTTTAAATCTATAAAAAATAACATTTTAATACAAACACTTTATATTATTTACTAAAAAAGTGATAGAAATTTTTTTAGATGTTAATATATAGAGCAATGAAAATAGAACATTAAAGGTGTATAAGAAATGGAAACAAGAGGTTCAGTCTCAAGGTGATATTTATTCCTATTCACTTTGTGATCAAATACCACCTAATAATTTATATTAATATAAATTTGAACCAAAACCATTATTGATGTATACAACAGCACATAGTGTGTTTTTTAGGTCTCATAGATCTCTTCCATTTTCCCGACCCGCCTTCACCAAAGATGTGAGAAGGGACAACATATTTCCAGAACCTTCCTTATTTAAGTTGAATGAGAGATAATCACCCCTGAGACCCACCTACTATAGGTCCCGTAGTGGTGACTAGCACTAAGGGTATTGAATCACACACAATATGGAAGGCATTATCCTTTTTATTTAATAGGATCAGGAGATAAGATAGTAAATCCCAAAGACACCAAAAGTGGAAGCACAGGTAAAGCCAAAACAACCATTTCCATATGCATGTTCCAAAAGTAAATGATACAAAAGTGAAAGTAAACCCCAAAAAAGAGTAGTACTAAAATAAAGAAAAACAACAAAAACAATTGTCCCAACGTCTAAGCTAGTATGGCCCCACACGATCCCTTACGTCCTCCTAAAAACCTGAAAGTATTTTTATATATGTAGGGTGAGCATACAAGTATACCCAGTAGGGAAAAAAATACTCTTGTGCACAAGTGGGGAGGCACTCTAATGCCCTGTGGAAAAAGTGATATCCAAAGAACCTAGCAAAGAAAACTATCCACCGAAGCCTCACCAAGGAACACTCCCCAAATAACGCAAGTCAAGTAATGTATAGTAATAGCATTTCGATGTTTGGGTACCCCGCGCCACATTCCAACTGGTTATTGAAGACATCCTATGTATCGAAAAAATCCTTCCCTTCTCATCGTAGTCCCACTACCACACCCCACCCGCACACACCTGGGCCACTACCACACATCCCACCAGCACGCAACTGGGACACTACCACACATCACGCCCATAAACACTTGGGGCACTACCACACATCCCACCTACAAACACCTGGGCCACTACCACCACGCGTAACTATGCCCTCAAACACATAGGCTAGAACAACCACTGCCATGTCCGAAGACACCTGGGCCTCATCCCAAGGACTCTTGGGAAACAACCTGCCCTCACACACCTAGGCCAACTATCACAGCTACCCAGCCTAAAGAATCATGGGCTGTATTGAACCTCAGGCCATCACAGCCTACCCAAATTTTCTTGGGATATTATGGAAAGGGAGCAGAAAAGAAGCTAATAACCAACCACTCATAGGAGTGTTGCGAAAAACAACCTCCCCCATGAAATGGGGGTGTTCGGCACAAGGTGCTCAATTTGGGTGGGGTGTGAATAAGAAACATAAGAACTACAATTATATAATTTATAGGTAACAATCACTCATCCCAACCTAGGGTTTCTGAAGCCAACCTAAGCACAAACACCTAGTTATTATTTATTCATAAAATAAATACACAATACTCACGGCCAAGTCACAACTCATTCCCAAAACCAATTCCCCATTTAACTCATTCTTGAATTCATGTTCGAGCGATCCCACTTAGGTGAATTCCACAATACAGGGAAACTAACAGGCATAACTACAAGCTAGAGAAAGAGAAACCGCCAAATATCCATTTAATCATTCACACTGGGTTCTCTTGTGAAGTAACAACAACAAAGGGATCAGTGAGATCCCTCAAAGTACTGGAACCAAACCAATCCTCGAGATACAGCCCCACACTGCTTCAAATTTACAACCAACCACCGTGCCATAATAGAGGATTCCATCCTCACCCACATCACCCAATGAACATCAAACAGTACAACACACCAACTACCATAACACAGTAGAGAAACGTTTAGGTTCAAGAACAACATTCACTAATTTTTCTTCTTTTTGTTTGGTTTACCGGGGTGATCACAGAAGGTTTGATGTTTACTAGACATTCATTTAATTAGCCTAGTTTATGTGATTTACCAAATTACCAATGTTAGAGTCATTCAATCATCACAGAAGACGGTGGTTCATTAATGCACAATGAAAGACCTCCAACGGCTGTGATTTTCTTTGGGTATATGACCGCACAATTTACAACATAAACAATCGAGGGTAAGAAAAAGCTATAGAACATCGATCACAGCCACCTTAATTATTTACAGTATGTTTGTCATCTTCATTAATGTTTGGTGTCATCCATCCTGCAGAAAAAATAGCGTGCCCACCCCACATGATACACAGTAACGAGAGATGAACGAAAAAAATTCCTACCTGGTTGATCAAGGGTCGAAAAACGCTCAAGAAAACCGGGCCGATTCACCAAGGTTCCTCATTAGGTCACTTCTCCTATCTCAAACAAGACCAAAGATCATCATATTGTACATCCACACACATAGATCTACCCATATTGGGAGTAGAACTAAGAAACAGAGAGAAGAGGTGGAGTAGATCAAAGTAGATCTATGAAACCAAACAAGAATGATCACATACCTCAAGAAACTGGATTCGATATGCTAAGAGAAGCCTTCTTATCGCCTCCAAAAAATTTGGGAGATGTTGTCCTGCCTTTGAGGGAGGGTAATACCAATTTATGGCCTCTTAATAGGTTAAATGAGAATGTAAGAGGCAAAATGGTTGAGATCCACAATTTTAGGATCTAGTTTTAAGTTCCCACATGGTTTGCTCGCATGGTTAGGAAAACCGTTCGCTAACCTTGTGTTAGCCACTACCTCTAACACCATTATCAAATAGTTTGGCCGCATGGTTTAGACAAACCGTGCGCCTCCCGTGCAAAAACTACTGCCCTTTAATTTCCCTTAAAACTCCACCAAAACGCACCCCAAGTCAACTTAACCTTCTATAACACCTCAAACACCAAATTTTCACAATGTAATGGGCTGGAGAGGTCCAGGACATTACACCAGATACCTCTCAAAACAATCCCGTCCTCGAGAATTGAAACTAAACCTGGGGAAAAGAGGGAGGTGTCGAAACAGCAACCTATAAAGATACCTCTTAGGAGGGAACCTCATCCATCCTTAGAACGACTATGGATACACTACTTCTCTTCTTCCCCCCAAGTAAGAACACAAATATTTAAGGGTTAAACTATGCAGTCATATAGATTAGGGTGTTCTCTTCCTCCATGTCAAGATACTATCCACTTTGGGTGGCACTGACTCACCCACATGGGTTTAATCACATACACCTTAATGAATCTTGATTATGGATTAGGTCCTCCCCTTCCCACAGTCAGGACTCTTCATACCCTGGTACATCTTGGGAACTCCCAGGTGGACTACTAGGGGTGAGTTGTGGAAATCACCAAGAACCCTCTTTCACATTTCCTCTAGAACAAAAAAATCCCTCGAAAAAGCATTTGCTTCTGACCATCCTCCGTCCACCCTTCCAGAGCATCCCCTTGGTTAACCTTGTCATGCATCACTTCACATTCTATGTCTCCCCATTGAGACTCCTCCACCTACCAAAGTAGATAAGACTACACTTTTATCGCATATAGGCAACCTCTACCACCATCCATCCTCGCGTCCAGGTGTAGGGAAGCTAATTACTCCATCACCTTCAAAGCATCTGCGGACCCTCGAACCGCATCCTTCTGCGACTTACTACTCAAGGAATCAGCCACCACATTCCCTTTTCCTGAGGTGTAGGAAATCATGAAGTTGTGGTCCGGAAGTAACTCCATCAACCTTTGCTTCTAAAAGTTCTGGTCCCACTGGGAGAATATATAATTCAAGATTTTTTGATCTGTGAATACCACAAAGTGCTCCCCATTGAGGTAATTCCACCACAAATTTAGTGAAAAAATGACCACCACAGGCTCCAGATCTTGGGTGGAATAATTCTTATCATGGGGGCGTAACTATTTAGACCCGTAAGAGATCACCCCTTATCGTTGCATCATCACACACCCAAGGCCTTGTCCTGCTGCATCACAAAAGACCTCATACATCACCCCGTATTTTGGAAACCCTAGAACTGGGGCACTTAACAATATCTCCTTTAGATACCTTAAGGCTACCTCGCACTGCCCATTCCACCCAAAATCCTGGTCCTTCGTGGTCAAAGCAATCAAATGTGCTGCAACTTGGGAGATGTTGGGTATGAATCTCCTGTAGTAACCTACTAGTCCAAGGAAACTACAAACCTCTGCCACGTTCTTGGGTGTTTCCCAAGAAACAACTGCCTCGACCTTCGATGGGTCTACCGCTATTCCCTGCTCAGACACCACGTTCCCAAGGAAGTGCACTTCTCACGTCTAGAACATGCACCAGGACATCTTCCTATTGAGTTGGTGTTGTCGTAAACCCTCTAAAACTATTCTCAGGTTCTTAGCATGATCCTCCTATGACCTTGGGTAGATTCGGATGTCTTCAATAAACACAACTACGAACAGATCTAGGTATTCCTGGAAGACAGAGTTCATGAGCCCCATGAACACAGCTGGAGCATTGTAATGCTAAACAGCATGACCACAATGTCAATGTGCCCATATCTACTCATGAAGGCAGTCTTCGAGATGTCACCCTCTTTAACCCTCAACTGGTGATATCTAGACCGCCAATGAATCTTAGAGAACCAACCAACTCCCCTCAGCTTGTCAAAGAGATCGTCTATCCTCGGGTAGGGATAACGGTTCTTGATGGTTACCTGGTTCAGTCTCTAGTAGTCTATGCACAACCTAAGACCATAATATACCTTATTTGTGAATAATACTAGAGCACCCCATGGTGATGCACTCTGTCTAACAAGACCCTTCTTCATCAGATCGTCAATATGAATCTGCAACTCCTGTAGCTCCGAAGGTTCCATCTGATAGGGGGAATAGAAATCGAATGGGCACTAGGTTTCAAGTCTATTCCGAACTCAATGTATCGTTGAGGGGGTAGAGTCACCACATCCTCGAGGAAGATGTCCATAAACTCACTGACGAACCCCGGAACATCTGCCATTTTTGAATCCACCGACTCCACTGATAGCTCATCTAACAAGGAAAGGAGGGGCTCCTCTCGCCTGCTGATTTTTTTGCCACCCCACTTGCAATGAAAGTAATACATCAGCCACCCAAGTCTGAGAACATGATCCTTCCTTGGAAGCAGTAAATAACGACACATACCGAAAACAACCAGTCAATGCCTAGGATGAAATCGTAAGGTTGTATCTGTAACAGAAGAAGATCCCTGATAGACTGATTTGGCCCTATCATCAGTCTACACCATTGACAAACATAAAACAAGTCGGTTTGACCTCCGACTGGTGAGCTCAGCACCAGGGTCACTGAAATTCCCTCTATGTATAAACCCAAAAAATGCCCCAGAATAGGTGCAACAAAGGAGTGTGAAACTCCTGTATCGAACAAGGCATAGGCAAGAGTACTTAAAAATCTGATCGTAACTCAAATAACTTCTAGACCTGCTGGAACTGTTGCCTCTGCGGTGTGCAATTATCAATGCCCACCTCCCCTGCCCCTCGACTGTCAGCTACCTCTCCAACCATGCCCTGGTGGAGGTCCCTGAGGGGCACCCTGGGGATGTCCTCCTCCTGCAACACCTGCCCTGGGAGGAGTGGGAGCTTGCTGCCCCTACTTCTGCTGCTGAAAGCATCTATCTAGAAACTGTTGTTGCTGAGGTGCATGTGGAACCTACCCAACGCCTCCGTATTGCATTCTATCTGAGAAATAATTCTGATGGTTCCCATGGATTCCACAAACGAAGCATCTGAGTCCTGGGCATGAAATGAAAGGGCAAGGGCCAGGAGATCGAAACTGGAACTGCTGAAGCATTCTCCCTACTAGTCGAAACCTAGAGGGTCCTGATGTTGGAGGCCTGCAGCTGACGACCATACCCTTCGATGAGCCCAACTGGATCCCTCTCGTGATACACCTCCCAATGTGTGCATCCTTTCCACCACATCAGCTTTCTTCTGGACCTCTATGTAGGTTGGTTAGGTGAAGGGAGTAAAAGTATACTAAAGAGAAGGTCGAAGTGCCTCATCCAAATGTCTCACCCGAGAATCCTCATCCAGAAATAGGTCTGGAGAAAATTGAAGGAGATCCTTGAACTTTATCCCCAACTCTCTTATTGACATGCTCCCCTACTAGATGGAGAGTAGATCTTGCCTCTTCTCATCCTTCATCATGGAAGAGAGGAAATCCTCCCAGAAATCCCTCTCAAAGTCATCCCACACAACCTCATCCTCCTTCTTCTCTCCAAGATAAAGTGTACACCATTAACGCACTGCTCCACGCATCTATATTACAGCCAATGGAACCCAGTACTCCGTCGATGCTTGAAGTAAGCTGAAGGCTATCACTAGCTCCTCGAGCTAGCTCTCTGTCTCCATATCTGAGATGCTACCCTCGTACTTCCCAGGGGTCTGACATTGGAAAGATCGAAGCATCTTCTGCCACTGATTGTCCTCCTCCTCTCGATCAGTCCTCTGTCAATCAACAAAGTCAACTTCCTGGGCCTCGATCGCCCGCACTTCTCGTGGTCATCTCCCTGGTTCTATAGCTGCAAGTTAAACAAGGAATGCCTAATCCCGAGTAGGGTAGAATGTTGTTCTTAAATTTTGTTAGACTTATTATTAATTTTAAATCCCAAAATTCTCATGAAACACAAGAACACAAGTCATTATGATGCATGTACCTTCCATAGGGTCTCTATCCTATAATTATTATAGCCTTAATCGGTCATTTGGTAGGTCCAGAGTCCTGGCATCGGATAACGGGGGGCCCAAAAATCCCATTCCCTAGTCGGCCTTCCCTAGCCTATTTCACACACCAAGATCATCGAACACTGTTTCCCTACCATTCCATGCAATACTCACAGTGCCAAACCCAAGACTAAATCCTATCTCTCAACCTTCAACCTCATATAACATTTTGTCATGATGTTCCATCACCATGATCAGAGAAGGGAAAGTGGATTGCAGAACCTTCCATATTCAAGTTGTAAGAGAGATAATGACCCCCAAAACCCACCTTTAATAGGTCCTGGAGTGGTGAATTTAACCAAGGTTATTGAATCACACAAAATATGGAAGGAATTTCACTTTTTCGTTAATTTGATTGGGATATAAGATATTAAGTCGCAACAAAGCCAAAAGTGGAAGCACAGGTAAAGCCAAAACAACAATTTCCATATGTATGTTTCAAAAGTAAATGATACAAAAGTGAAAGAAAACCAAAAAAAAAAAGAAGTACCAAGAGAAAGAAAACCAAGAATAGAAATTGTCCCAACGTCCGAGCTAGTATGGCCCCGCACGATCCCTGAAGTCCTCCTGGAAACCTGAATGCAGTTTTATATACCTAGGGTGAGCATACAAGTATACTCTATTGGGAAAACCAAAGACTATCATGCAAAAGTGGGGAGGGACTCTAATGACCCATGGAAAAAGAGATAACCAAAGCACCTAGTAAGGAAATCTATCCACCCAAGCCTAACTAAGGCAAACTCCCCAAATAACACCAGTCAAGTAATGTATAGTAATAGAACATTGATGTTTGGGTACCCCATGCTACATTCCCACTGGTTATTGAAGACATCCTATGGATCGAACCAATCCCGCCATTCTCATCATAGTCCCACTACCACACCCCGCCCGCACACACCTGGGCCACTACCACACATCCCGCCCGCAAACACCTGGACCACTACCGCACATCCTGCCCACAAAACACCTAGGCCACTACCACACATCCCACCCTAAAACACCTAGGCCACTACCACCATGCGCAACTACGCTTGCAAACACCTGGGACAGAACATCCACTACCACACCTGAAGACACCTGGGCCTTATCCCAAAGACTCATGGGAAACAACTTGCCCGCACACACCTGGGCCAACTTCCACAGCTACCCTGTCCAAATATTATTGGTCTATAATGGACTTCAGGCCATCACAACCTACCCTAAGAGTCTTGGGCTATTCAGGAAAGGGAGAAGAAAAGTAGGTAATAACCATCCACTCATAGGAGTGTTGGGGAAAACACCATCCCTGGTGAAATGGGGGTGTTAGTTCAGCACTAGGTTCTCAACATGGGTGGGGCACAAACACCTGGTCAAGAACGTCCACTACCATGCCCAAATACACCTGGGCATCATCCCGAAGACTCTTGGGAAGCAACCTTCCCGCACACACCTTGGCTAACTACCACAGCTACCCTGCCCGAAGAATCATGGGCTATAATGGACCTCAAGCCATCACAGCCTGCCCGAAGTGTCTTGGGCTATTCGGGAAAGGGAGAAAAAAAGAGAGCTAATAAACAGCCACTCATAGGAGTGTTGGAAAAAACACCCTCCCCCATGAAATGTAAGTTTTCGGCACTAGGTACTCAACTTGGGTGGGGCGTGTATAAGAAACATAAGAACTAAAATTATATAATGTATAGGTAACAATCACTAATCTCATCCTAGGTTTCCAAAGCCAACCTATGCACAAAAACACTGTTATTATTCATTCATAAAATAAATGCACAATACTCATGGCCAAGTCACATATCATTCCCAAAACCAATTCCCCATTTAACTCATTCTTGTTTTAATGTTTGAGCGATCCCACTTAGGTGAATTTGGCACTACTAGGCAACTAACATGCATAACTACAAGCTAGATAAAGAGAAACCACCAAACAACAATTTAATCATTCACACCGGGTTATCTTTTGAAGTCACAACAACAAAGGGATATGTGAGATCCCTCGAAGTACTGGAACCAAACTAAACCTCATGATACAGCCCCACACCGCTTCAAATTCACAACAAACCACCGTGACACAATAGAGGATCCCATACTCACCCACATACCCCCATGAACATAAAATAGTAAAATACACCTAATACCATAACATAGTAGGGAACCATCCAGGTTCAATCACAACATTCAATATGTTTTCTTCTTTCTTTTTGGTTATCCGGGGTGATCACACAAGGTTTTTTGTTCACTGGAAATTCATTTAACCGGACCAGTTTACATGATTATCCAAATTCTCAATGTTATAGTCATTCAATCATCATAGAATACGATGGTGAATTAATGCACAAAGAAATACCACCAATTAATGTGATTTTCTGTGGGAATAGGCCCACAAAATTTACAACATAAACAATCGAGGGTAAGGAAAAGCATCAAAACATTGATCACACCCCACCTTCATTATTTAAAGTCCATTTGTTATCTTTATTAACATCTGGTGTCATCCATCCCACTAAAACAATAGCATACCCACCCCACATGATACACAGTAAGGATAGACGAAGGAAAAAAATCCTTACCAGGTTGATCAAGGGTTGAAGAACGCTCAAGAAAACCGAGCTGATTCACCAAGGTTCCTACTTAGATCTCATCTCATAACACAACCAAGACCAAAGATCATCATATTAGACATCCACACACACAGATCTACCCATAACAGGTGTATATCTAAGAAACTGAGAGAAAATGGGGAGTAGATCTAAGTAGATCTATGAAACCAAAAAAGAACGATCACATACCTCAAGAAATCGGCTTCGATTTTCCCCGAGAAGCCTTTAGATCGCCTCCAAAATTCTTGGGAGAGGTTCTACTACCTTCGAGGGAGGGTAATAAAGATTTATGGCCACTTAAGGGCTAAAATGAAAAAGTTAGAGGCCATACGGTTGAGGTAAAAAAAATTTGGATCGAGATTTAAGTTCCCACATAGTTTTCTCACATGGTTAGGCCAACCGTGCACTAACGGTGCGGTCGCTACTACCTCACCAAACACTTCTTGCATGGTTAGGCCAAACGGTTAGACAATCCATGCACTAAACATGTGTTATCCACTACCTCCAAAACCAGCTGCGCACGGTTTGGCCGCACGGTTTAGACAAACCGTGTGCCTCCCGTGCGGAAGCTACTGCCCTTTAATTTCTCTTAAATGTCCACCAAAACGCACCCCAAGTCACGTTAACCACCCATAACACCTGTAAAACCGCATTTTCTCAATGTAATGGGCTAGAGAGGTCAAGGCCATTACATTAGATACCTCTTAAAACATTCTTGTCCTCGAGAATCGAAACTAAACATAGAGAAAAGAGGGGGGGGGGGCAAAAAACCACCTCAAAATATACCTCTTAGGAGTAAACCTCGTCCATCCTTCAAACGACTATGGATACACTACCGCTCTTCTTCCCCCCAAGTAAGAACACAAACATTTAAGGGTAAAACTATCCAGTCATATATATTAAGGAGTATTCTTCCTCCATGTATAGATATTATCTACTTTTGGTGGCATTGAATCACCCACACAGGTTTAATTGCATTGAATTTAATGTGTCTTGATTAGGGATCAGGTCCTCGCCTTCCCATAGTTCGGACTCTTCATATCTTAGTACATCTTGGAAACTCTCGGGTGCACTTCTAGGGGTGAGTTGTGGAACTCACCAAAAACCCTCTCACGCATTTCCTCTATAACATACAACGTCCCTTGGAAAAGCATCTGATTCTGACCATCCTCCGTCCACCCTTCCGGAGGGTCTCCTTGGTTATCCCTGCCATGCATCACTTCACTTTATCGGATATAGGAAACCTCCACCACCATCCATCCTTGTGTCCAGGTGCAGTGTAGCCAATTCGTCCATCGCCTTCCAAGCATCTGTTTACTCTTGATCGTCATCCTTATGCGACATCCTTCTCAAGGAATGAGCCACCACATTCCCTTTTACTGAGGGGTAGGAAATCTCGATGTTTTTTACCTGAAGGAACTCCATACTCCTTTGTTTACATATGTTCAGGTCCCGCCGGGTGAATATATACATAATGATTTTGTGATCCATGAATACGAAGAAGTGCTCCCTGATGAGGTAATGAAACCACAACTTTAGTGAAAAAACGACTGTCTTAATCTCCATATCATGGGTGGAATAATTCTGATCATGGGGGCATAACTGTCTGGACCCATAATAGATCACCCCTTGTCGTTGCATCATCACACACCCATGGCCTTGTCTTGATGCGTCACAGAAGACCTCATATGTCGCCCCTTATTCTGTAAACCTCAGCACTGGGCACCTACCAACTTCTCCTTCAGATAGCTGAAGGCTGCATCGCACTGTCCATTCCACATGAAAGGCTGGTCCTTCTTAGTCAAAGCTGTCAAACATGCTGTAACTCAGGAGAAGTTGGGTACGAACCTCTGGTAGTAACCTTGTAGTCCAAGGAAACTACAAACCTCTGCTACGTTCTTGGGTGCTTCCCAAGAAACAACTTCCTCAACCTTCAATGGGTCCACCACTATTCCCTAATCGGACACCACATTCCCAAGGAAGTGCACTTCACACATCCAGAAGATGTGCTTGGAAAACTTCCCATAGAGTTAGTGATGTCGGATGACTTATAAAGCTATTCTCATGTGCTCATCATGATCCTTCTCTGACCTTGAGTAGATCATGATGTCTTCAATAAACACGACTATGAACTGATCTTGGTATTCCCAGAAGACAGAGTTCATGAGCCCCATGAACACAGCTGGAGCGTTGTAATGCCGATCAACATGACTACAAACTCAAATTTACAATATCTGCACATGAAGACAATCTTCAAGATGACAGCCTCTTTCACCCTCAATTGCGGATATCCTGACCACTGATCGATCTTAGAGAAAGAACCTACACCCCTCAGCTGTTCAAAGTGATCATCTATCCTCGGGAGGGGGTAACGGTTCTTGTCGGTTACCTGGTTCAATCTCTGGTAGTCTACGCATTGCCTGAGACCACCATATAACTTCTTTGAGAATAATCCTGGAGCACCCCATGGTGATGCACTCGGTCGAACAAAACCCTTCTTTATCAGATTGTAAATCTAAATCTGAATCACCCGTAGCTCCGAAGGTTCCATCCGATAGGGGGCCATAGAAATCGGATGGGCACTACGTTGCAAGACTATTCCAAACTCAATGTCTCATCGAGGGGTTAGAGTCACCACCTACTTGGGGAATACATCCATAAACTCACTAAAAAACCCTGGAACATCCACCATTTTTGAATCCACCGACTACATTGATAGCTCAATTAACAAATAAAGGAGGGGCTCCTCTCGCCTACTACTTTTCATTGGCCACCCCGCTTGCCAATGAAAGTCACACATCGACGACCCATATATGAAAACACGATCCTTCCTTGGAATCAGTCAATAAAGGAACATACATAAATCAACCATTCAATTCCTAGGATGACATTGTAAGGTTGTATCTACAACAGAAGAAGATCCTTGATAGACTGATGTGGCCCTATTATCAGTCTACACCCTCGACAAACATAACCCAAGTCGGTCTGACCTATGACTGGGGAGCTTCACACTAGGGGAACTTTATTTCTCTCAACGTATAAACCCAGAGATCGGGCCAGACTAGGTGCATCAAAGGAGTGCGAAGCTCATGTTTCAAACAAGGCATAGGCCAGAGTACTAAACAAGCTGATCATACCTCTAATGACTTCCAGCTTTGCTGGAACTTCTGCCTCTACGGTGTGCAATTTTCCATGCCCAACTCCCCTACCTCTCAACTTTTAGATGCCTCCCCGACCACACCTTGGTGGAGGTCCCTGATGGGCACCCTGGGGTTGGCCTCCTCCTACAACGCCAACCCTGGGAGGAGCGGGGTCTTGCTGCCCTGTTGCTGTTGCTACTGAAGGCATATAGCTGGAAACTATTGTTGCTAAGGTGCATGTTGAACCTTCCCACAACCTCCATACTACATTCTGACTGGGCACTGATTCTGATGGTGCCCATGTATTCCACAAACGAAGCATCTCAGTCTTGGGCCTAAAAGTAATGGGTGAGGGCCAGGAAATCAGAACTGGGACTACTGAGGCCTGCTCCCTACTAGTCATAACCTAGAGGGTCCTGATACTGGAGGCTTGCTGCTGAAGGCTTCACCCTTCGACAATACCAACTGGATCCCTCTCGTGATACACCTCCCAGAGTGTGCATCCGTTCCAGCACTTCAGCTTTCTTCTGGACCTCTAAGTAGTTCGGTAAGGTGATGGGAGTAACATCATACAGAAGAGAAGGTCAAAGGGCCTCCTCCAAACATCTCGCCCAAGAATCATCATCCAGAAATTGGTATGGAGCAAAGCAAAATAGATCCCTGAAATTGATCCCCAAATCTCTTACTGACATGCTCCCCTGCTGGAGGGAGAGTAGCTCTTGCCTCTTCTCATCCTTCATCATGGAAGAGAGGAACTCTGCCCAGAACTCCATCTCAATGTCAGCCCACACAACCTCAGCCTCCTTTTTCTCCCCAAGATAAAGTGTATGCCATTGACGCACTGCTCCAAACATCTAGATTACAGCCAAAGTAACCCAGTACTCCATCGGAGCTTGAATCAAGCTGAAGGATATCACTAACTCCTCGAGCCAGCACTCAGTCTCTATATATGAGATGCTACCCTCATACTTCCCAAGGGTCTTCCTATGAAAAGCTGAAACATCTTCTACCACTGATCGTCCTCCTCCTCTTGGTCAGCCCTCTATTGATCATCAAATTCATCTTCTTAGGACTCAATCGCCCACACTTCTCATGGTCATCTCCCAGGTTCCATAGCTCTAAGGTAAACAATGAATGCTTAAGCCCGAGTAGTATAGAATATTTTTCTTAAATTTTCTTAGAATTTTTATTCATTTTAAATCCCCAAATACCCATGATACACAAGAATAGATGTCATTATGATTCATGTACCATCCCAAGGGTCTCTACCCTACAATCAGTGTAGCCTTACCTGGTCGTTCGGTTTGTCCAGAGTCCTTGCATCTGATAACGGGTGGCCCTAAAATCCCATCTCATAGTCGGCCTTCCCTGGGCTATTTCACGCACCAAGATCACCCAACACTGTTTCCCTACCATTCGATGCAATCCTCACTATGCCTAACCCCAGACATCATCTTATCTTTCAACCTTCAGCCTCAGATAGCATTCTATCACAACCCTCCTTCACCAAGATGAGAGAAGGGACATCGAATTTCCAGACCCTTCCATCATAAAGTTGAATGAGAGATAATTTCCCCCCACGACCCACCTTCAATAGGTCCTAGAGTGGCGACTAGAACCAAGGGTATTTAATCCCACACAAGATGGATGGAACTACCCTTTTTCTTTAATAGGATCGTGAGATAAGATAGTAAATCACAAAAAACCCAAAAGTGGAATCACGGGTAAAGCCAAAACAACCATTTCCATATGGATGTTCAAAAGTAAATGATACAAAAGTGAAATAAAAACCCAAAAAAAGAAGAACCAAAAGAAAGAAAAATAGGAACATCAAGTTTCCCAATATTTGAGCTAGTATGGCCCCGCACGATCCCTGAAGTCCTCATGGAATCTTGAAATCATTTTTATATATGTAGGGTCAGAATACAAGTATACTCAGTAGGGAAAACCAAAGTTTATAGTGCACAAGTGGGGAGGTACTCTAATGCCCCATGAAAAAAGATATAACTAAAGCACCTAGAAAGGAAAAATATCCACCAAAGTCTCTCTAAGTCACACTCCCCAAATAACACAAGTCAAGTAATGTATATTAATAGCACATCGATGTTTGGGTACCCCGCACTACATTCCCACTGGTTATTGAAGACATCTTATGCATCGAACCAATACCGCCATTCTCTACGCAATCCCACAACCCCACCCTGCCCGCACACACCTGGGACACTACCACACAACCCACCTATACACACCTAGACCACTACCACACATCCCGCCCACAAAACACCTCGGCCACTACCACACTTCCCACCCACAAACAGCTAGGCCATACCACCTTGCATGACTACACCTACAAACACTTAGGCTAGAACATCCACTTCCACACCTGAAGAAACCAGGGCCTCATCCAAAAGACTCTTAGGAAATAACATCCCCCCACACACCGGGAACAACTACTATAGTTACCCAACCCAAAGAATCTTGGGATATAATGGACCTCAGGCCGTCACAAGCTCCCTTAAGTGTCTTGGGTGATTCGGGAAAGGGAGCAGAAAAAAAGATAATAACCAGCCACTCATAGGAGTGTTTTGAAAAACACCCTCCCCCATGAAATGGGGGTGTTCGGCACTAGGTTCTCAACTTGGGTGGGGTGCGAATAAGAAGCATAATAACTAAAATTATATAATTTATAGGTAACAAGAAATCATCCCAACCAAGGGTTTCTGAAGCCAACCTAAGCAAAAACACGATGTTATAATTTATTTATAAAAAAATGCACAATACTCACAGCCAAGTCACAACTCATTCCCAAAACCAATTCCCCATTTAACTCATTCGCATTTTCATTTTTGTGCGATCCCACTTAGGCAAATTCTTCACTAATGGGAAAATGACCGGTATATCTACAAGATAGAGAAATAGAAATTGCCAGACATCAATTTAATCATTCACACTTGGTTCTCTTGCGATGTCACAACAACAAAGGGATCAATGAGATCCATCGAAGTACTATAACCCAACCAAACCTCGAGATACAGCCCCACACCGCTTCAGATTCACAACAAACCATTGTGCCACAATGGAGGATCCCATCCTCACACACATCACCCCATGGAAATCAAATAGTAAAACACACCTAATACCATAACACAATAGGGAAACTTCTAAGTTCAAGCACAACATTCAATATGTTTTCTTCATTTTGTTTGGTTAACCGAGGTGATCACACATGGTTTGTTCTTCACTGGACATTCATTTAATCAGCCGAGTTTACGTGATTAACCAAATTATCGATGTTAGAGTCATTCAATCATCACAGAAGATGGTGGTTCATTAATTAACAAATAAAGACCACCAATAGTTGTGATTTTCAGTGGGAATAGGCCCATAAAATTTATAACATAATCAATCGAGGGTTTGGAAAAGCAGTAGAACATCAATCACACCCCACCTTCATTATTTAAAGTCTTTTTTTATCTTCATTAACGTCTGGTGTCATCTATCCTACTGAAACAATAGCATACCCACCCCACATGATACACAGTAAGGAGAGAAGAAGGAAAAAAATCCCTACCTGGTTCATCAAGGGTCGTAGAATTCTCAATAAACTAGGGCCGATTCACTAAGGTTCATCCTTTAATATCTTCTCCCAAAACAACCAAGACCAAAGCTCAGCATATTAGACATCCACACATTTAGATCTACCCATAATGGGCATGTATCTAAGAAACTGAGAGAATATGAGGGGTATATCTAAGTAGATCTATAAAACCAAACAAGAATGATCACATACCTCAAGAAACTGGCTTCGATTTTCATAGAGAAGACTTCGGATCACCTCCAAAATTCTTGTGAGAGGTTATCCTACCTTCGAGGGAGGTTAATCCGTAGTTATGACCACTTAAGGGCTTAAACAATCATGTTAGAGGCCAAACGATTGAGATCCACAATTTTAGGATCTAGATTTAATTGCCCGCAGAGTTTTCTCGCACGGTTAGGCAAATCATGCAGTAACCGTGCAGTCAGTACAAACTCACCAAACACTTCATGCACGGTTAGGCTGCATAGTTAGGCAAACCGTGCACTAACCGTGTGTTAGACACTGTCTCCAACACCATCCTTGCATATTTTGGCCGCAGAGTTTAGACAAATCGTGCACCTCTCATGTGAAATCTATTGCCCTTTAATTTCCCTTAAAAGTCCACCCAAACGCACCCCAAGTCAACTTAACCTCCCATAACACCTCTAAAACCACATTTTCACAAATTAATGGGCTGGATAGGCATAGGCCATTACATCCATTGTATTTTTTGGGAGTGAAAAGAGTGACAGGACACCTAGGGTCCTCTTCCACTGTTATCTATGGGAGTAAAATGTGTAAAAATATATGTTGTGAAGATATATGTGTATCTTCTTGTTATACATAAGAGTTAATATGTCTTCATAAAACATTTATAATCATTCACTACTTGTAATGTAAATAAATGACACAAATTGAGTAGATAAATGAGTATTATGGATATTGTTGCTCTATTTGATAAGCCTGGAAACTTTGGAACACCCTGAAGGTATCATTAAATGAAGCTCAAGACTTTTTTCAAAAAGTGGATTTAAAATAGAGTATCATGTAATCTTATGTGTTTTTGTGTGTGAGATATCCATGTGTACATGAAATTGATATTTTTCATGTGTTCTTCAAATGATTGATGTAGTATATTACATACATGCAAAACACATATTCTCAGTTGGACACTCTTATTGAGCTATGTTCATTCATGTCTATCACCACACCCATCTCTATATTTGATTTATTATTTTCTTTATACACTATAACTGACATAAATCATGTTCTAAATCATATTCTAGTACCTTGTACCTCGTATTGTAGTCTAACATAAATTTAAATGTTTCCTCCAAAGGGTCATTATATTAATTATTATAATTAAATTTCATAAATATGAACATTAAAAACATGGAACATAAAATGAAAAAGGAAAGTTGATGGTTTTTATTATGAGTGGGGACTATCTAAATTTGTCAATATGACAGTGTCTTGGGATCAGTGACTCTTTAGAGTGGGGATTCAGACTTAGTGGTGATTTTGGAGCGGTGATTTAGAAGTGGTGAATAATACATATTGCATTATGTTATTCTAACATGTAACGATGACTCCATTCCCTGGTGACTCAAAATAACTTTGATTTAGAACTAGTGACTAAGCCTTAATGGTGACTCATGCTAACAGTGACTCATACATTGAGTATTCGATCAATCTATCTCATAATTCCAAATGCTAACATAACACTCTAAACTCATTAAAAGAATAATTGAGCATGATTTATTATCATTAAAACAAGATATTAAAAAATAATTTCCTTTATAAATTCAACTATGTATATATGATTTCATAAATAGTAAAAACCTTCACATACCATTGAAATTGAGACCATAATTCAATAACTATTTTAATATTTTTATACTCTTAATACACCCTATAGATTATTTTTTTCTCCAATGGGATAACATCCAACAAATTTTGTATATTTGTAGTTGTAATATAAATTTAAATCAAGTTGTTATAGATCATTACTTTCTAACTTCAATAATTTTTTAATTTTACCCGCCACTTGTTTTTCTATGTTTGTATTAAATCTTATAATTCATCTTGAATCGAAATGGAGTCTGGTTTCTCCAACAAAGTCACATAAAATTTTGATTTTAATATAAAAATAATTAATTATAATAAATAAATTAGAGAAATATATAGATCTAATTATTGGTATACCTTATTATCTTTAATACCACTTATAGTGCCAAGTGTATCATGCGGGCTCACTAAGATTGGGTGTGAATCACTATACCAATAATTTTCTATGTTATTCATTTTCTGTAAGTTGTTCCCCTCTTGATACTCAAACATATGTATCAGTTAAGAGGTGGATAAAATGATGTGAATTAAAACCTCACAAAAATAATTCAATATATAACAACAAAATGAAAAAATCACACCTAGATTTATAGGGTTATGTGTCAAAACTGTACTTTTTTCTAGGATCAGGTCATGTTCCAAGACCGTATGTAATCACTAGATAGTGTGGTAGTGACTAAAATTGAATGAGGGAAGTGTTAATACTAAAATCATTAAATGATTATGAAACTATATTATATAATTTTCATACACAATAAGGTTGTTGTTTTTATTCAGTGTTGTAGAAGTAACCACCTCTGTATTTTTTATCATCCTCCTTCAAGAAATGGTTAGGCTATTTATATTAGGGTCACTAGTTAACTTAGGGGTATTTACTTATACCAGCAAATATGTCTTCAATAAAATATAATAGATTGAAAATAATTCATACTTGTTATCCATATCCATTGAATTAAATATTATTTTATGTATAGAAAAATATTTGTGTTTATCATTTACTCATATTCCCTTAAGAGTATTGGGACAAAATATTACAACAATGGAATAATTTTTCAATCACATCTTCTTCTCTATGTTATCATCTATTACCATATTATATTATGGATGTTCATCATATTATTGATTGTTTATAAGGGTTTAATCTAGTTACTTTACACATTCTATTATCAACATTATTTTATATATTCCAAAACAAATAATTCATTTATTATTATTTACGTAAATATATTTTAAAAGAAACTCTGATTATAGTAGCATTTCTCATTTAAATTGTAATTTAAATAGATCATTCATATCAAGTTAATGTATCCATTGATATCTATTAATGACTCCATTTTTTCCTGCTTATTGTGATATTATAATATCAAAAATAAATTTCTAAAAAATCCATTTATTTAGGAAAATTATAAATCTCCATCCAAGTGTACATGGACTCATGAGGATAATATGTGGAACTAAACCTTTTTTTATAGAACTCGTTACCTCTTTGAAGAGTATAATATTTGTTTTTATGCATGATACATGATATGAAAAATAATAAATTCAAGTTATTATGATATATAGTTTCTTTGAAGACCATATTGTGCGTCATCTAACATATATCCTAAGTATTATATATTAAATATTCTTAAATTTTTTTTCACTCACATTGAAAAAAAAATTATATTTCTTGTTGATTCTTACTAATCACTAAAAAATTATGTTTTTAATTTCGATACAATTTCATATGAGTTAATTTGAATTATATATAAGACCCTATGAATTCCATACGATTACTTCAAATGATTGATAGAGACTAATTAAGTCACATGAGGCTAAAATAATGCCATACACATAAGTAACATTGCATATTTTTGTAAAACAAATATCTTATGAAGAGATTAATAGTCATACATGATTTATCAAATTCATATACTCATATTCAAAGTCATATGGGTTCTAATATAAATTCATGTATTTTAAAATTAAGATACCTAAATTATTGTGAAACATTAAAATTCATACGTGGGGTCATGAATCCATATGAGGCACCATATTTATAGTAATATGTGTTTATAATTCATATTCACTCCACAACATGATTTCAAATTTGATACAATGTAAAATTTGAATCAAATTGTTTCCCTCAATTTTTTTTGTAGTGGAGAGCATTGGAATTTAACCAAATACCTCAGTGAACTTCATCAACTTTTTCTTGGGTATTATTAAACACTAAAAATAATCTCAATACTAATCAAAATATTTATTTACAATGTGAATTTTCTAATGACCACAACTTTAGTAGAAAATTCATTTGCTGGATGAATTATCAAATCTCAATGATAGACTCTTCCTTTAAAACGCAGGTCCTCAATCTCCCCATTTGGGAAGCACCTCAATATCCATTGGAATGTGTTGTATATATTTTTTCTTCATTTTTAAAAACAAATCCCTAATATTAATCACTACATAAAAAATAATTTCAGCTTAGGTTTTCTTCTTATATTTATCCATAAATGATATTCAAGAAGAAAAAACAATTCAATTTTACCTTTTGTCCATGGATACTAGTTTCACTATCGAATTCAGTAATTTTAAAAACATTATTTCAACTTTATCTTCGTAGTATTCGCCAGACATATTATCAAAACATACAATATTTTTCCTCAAAATTGAATTCCATAAAAATAAATGTTATTTAAACTAATTCAAAACATCATAAAACATATTTTAATTTTATAATAATAAATCACAAATATTATACTCTAAAATCTATTTAAAAAAATTACCATTTAAAATAACATAAATTTTAATTTAAATATCAATTAAGAATGTTTTAGTTAGCACAGTTTCACATGTAAGATTTTATAAATTGTGGTGTTTCTAGAATTCCAAAATACAACCAACATATGATATCATATGATACATTTGAAATATAACATTTGAAATATTTCACTAGATATATTTCATATTACCACTATGAAATATCATATACATAATTTATTCACTAACATATATGTTTATCCCCTTGAAAACATGAAATGTAAGGTTTTAAAAGTTCCCAATCCTAAATCATCCAAGTCTAGTGTTAAAAAGGTTTCATTAAACACCGGATTTCAAAAAAGTATAGATAAAATTATATTTATTTATAACATTTAAATAAATTACAAATTTCAACCCATAATAACTGTAAAATAAAAATAATAAAACATTTAAAAAATTGAGTATTACCTCCCATATATTTCACTTCCCCAAAGACACTTGTTCAAATTTACTAATATTTCCTTTTTATGTATTAAATATCTCCCAAAAATCATCTCTATATAAATTTTACTTCTAAATATTTTCTTATAAACAATTAATTTGGTAAAATGAATCCACATAAAAGGGTGAGCATGAATGATTAGTAAGGTAAATATATATCCACATGTCATCAAGGGTTACATCATAAGTATAAGAGAATCAATTACAAGGGTGAAATATCATAAAAAAGAACCCAGAATAATAATATCATTCCATAAATGCTAATGAAAACATAGTTAATCTCAAATGAAAAACCACAAACTATGACATAAAAGTGTGAGATAATAATTTAACATGATTGAATTAAATGATTTCATAAATTAATAGAATCATTTATATTTGAAATTATCATAAATAATTACATCATAAGCTTATTTAATAGATAACACCCAAGGCCATCATCAAATGCTTTACAATGTATGATAGTGGATTGAGTTTATTCATCATTCTTATAAGAAATATATAGAAAATATCCTATATTGGATTGGGTTCACTTCAAATTCCAATTATAATGGTTTCCAAATTCACTTAGTGGATTCGGTTCACTCTCTATTACCATAATCATAGGGGAAAATTCTCCCAGTGTATTACATTAAATACCTAATCCAACAAAAAAATCTCATGAGGTATAAATATTTTTCAAACATTATTGGATGGCTTTATAATTCTAGACCACCCATCACAAAAACATTGTGTACTTAATCTAATTGATAATGCACAATAAATAGAATCTCAAGATATGAAAAAATAACTCAATACATTAAAGAGACATATAATACTAGACCTACATATCAAAAAATTAAAATAATATTATATACATGGATTCATATACCCGAAATGAAAAATAATCCATAAATATAGAATAATCATGATAAACCCCAAGAGAAAAACGTGTGTTTTATAATCTTGTCTCAAAGCATACCTGGATAAAATATACTATAGATATCCATGATAATAAAGAATTAAATAGTTTTGGATGATCATATTTTAATAAGGAAAAATAACTCTTGATAATTGATTTCTAATGTAGGAACATTCATTTAAAGGATGAAGGATAAGTAAGAATGACAAAATCGACAACATAGATGATGAATTTTCAAAAGAGAATAGGATATTTTAATGTAATAAATTAATACTTAACATTATAAAATTAATTAACTAGGATAGTTATGAATACAATAATGATGGTTTTAAATAGTTATTCATGGTGAAAAACACTTTATGTAAGTGGTAGTTTTCATGAAATAGGAAACCGTAATGTACTTTTTAGTCTGGTTAACATAAAATTTGAAATGTCTATGAAAACCAAAAATATATATTAACCAAAAAATGAATGGTAAACTAGATATATGTTTAAAGAACATGTATTAATCCTGTTTAAAAAATACCTGATAATAATATAGGGAAAATTTAATAAAATGAATGGGGATATATGACCTAAATTTAATGATAGTGGTTTCAAAATATCATAATTCGTGTATTTAAAACACATTTGTTGAAATACCAAAACATTAAAATGACAATACATTTTTTAAATAAAAAAATTATAATGTAGATTTTAATTTCACATGAGGTAAAAAAAATTATATTTCTATTTAAAATGTAGAGCATCGGAGTGAAGGTAAATTATGGGCAAGGATGGGAAATTATCATTTAAGATAATAGGATTTATTATAATCATATTTATATTTTCAAGAAAGAAGAAATCTCAAAAATAAGGAATATTTGAATCAAAATTGATCTACTAAAATATATGTATGGTGTACAATATAAAATAAAAGAGTATTCTCAACGTGAAATTTTATTACTCAGGAATAAACATTTAGTTCTGACAAACCCTTATATTTTAAGGGAGATATAAATCATACCCCACAAGAAGGTAGAAAATGAATGGAATTAAATTCTCCACATTCGACAATAATTTATCATATTATAACTCAAGGTGATAGTATTTCAACTATAAAAATGATGATTGTGTCCTAATATGAATGATTTTATCAATGAAGGGTGGTGGAAATGGAAACACTTACATTGATTTCTCACATAGTTGATCAAACCCTAAATTTATATATAACAAACATAACTATATTTCTCTACTATTTCCGAACATTATTCATTTATATAAACTTTTAATAAAAATTATTTTCATTTTTTCCCTACATGTATATTAGTTTGGTGCTATCTATTTTATATATTTGGTGTGAGAAAGCATGGTTGTTTTTAAAGTGTATCATTATTGTGTTTTATTATTCATTATTCTCTAAAACTACATAATTAAAAAAAATTCCTAATATTTTTTATATTTCAATATAATATATTATGTTACACTTTCATTATATGAAATTTTTAATCATTGTTTTTAGAGACAAAATATGACATGAGAATGTTTCAGTGATCATTGACAAACAAATGATCAAATATTAATTAATGTGTTTAAAATTAATGTTACTATTAAAAATAAAAAATCAAATCATTATTTACTTATTTATATAATATATCTTCATAGTTTCAGTAATCATATCCATCAATAATTTTATTTAATATCATTTTTCATTATAGTAGTTAGACCGACCAAAACATAAACATGTCAAAATTAATAGATACCTATGATTATGAAAGATGTTTCATGTTTTAAAATATCGCTATTATATATTCATAATGATATTATCTATATAAAATAATTTTGGTGAATCATATTGGCAGTTATTATTATAAATAAATAATATGTCAGATTAAAAAATAGATATGATACTTCATGGAGGTTGTAGTCCTCACAATAAAGAGTTAACATTTTCATTTCTATGTGAATGATATGGAATAAATATGTGTTATTATTTTTATCTTTATGATCATAAATATATTAAATATTTATTCATTAATTTTACTTTTACAATCATTTAAATGAGACATAGGGGATGGAAAAAATTTCTTCGTGGAGGTTGTATTCTTCACAATACACAAATAAGAATGCCTAAGGATATAAAAATGGTTTTGGGAGAATATAAGTCTTTTTTCGAGATCAAGAATAATGTTTTTTAGAAAAAAGTACAGTAACACACATAGAACATAGTTAGTAGCAGCCAAGAATCCAAAACATAGAGGTGCATGTTTAGTTTAACTGTATGAGGGAGGTCACATGGCCAAAGAAATCCTAAAATAAATTTTCGGAATGTTGATCATAATTAGTGTATAGTTAGTTTATCCATGTTCCTAATCATGGAATAGGTGGGGTTTTTGGACTGTAATCACACACAGGTTCTTCATGTTTTGAAAAACTCTGTGCCTTGTCGTGCAAAGGGGGTGCCTCCATAGGGAGTTAGTGGGCATGGTTGAAAAATGGTCTAGATAACCATGAGGCCAAACTATTCACTAATTAAAATGTTTTTAAATGTATTTTTTCCACACCTTACACTTAAATTAAAATTCCTATTATATTTTCCAAATTTTATAAAACCTCTCTCTGCTTTAGATTTCCTTCTCCCTCAAGTATGGGTATGAGATATCTCTTCTATCTAAAATTAAATTAAAGAACCATTAATCATGATGGATAACTAATTTTAAGTCTACGAGTCCTCTTACTATTTATCATTATTTTATTTACTATATAAAAAATATATTCATGTGAGATAATATGCCCTATTTTCAGGGTGTTTTCTTATTACATTAATTTCTCCCATTCCAGACTGAGTTAAAGGCTAATAATAATTAAATAGTTATATACCCATCAACTATGGAAGGTCTATGCATTTTCCATCAAATTATTAATTTACATGGATTGATCAATTTTTCATATATTTTACACCTCATTTGTTAGTTATATAAATGTGTAATGACTTAAATGGAGTATTTACACCATTATCATGATGTTTCTCATCCCCTTCTACATATATGGAGGTTTTATAACCACCCCTTGAGAGGGGTTCAATGAGTTCATATGATTAATTATCCCCTTTGGTTGTGATAGGATTTCTACTTGTTAGGGGATGATGTACAATAATTTAAGTGGTTTAATTAATGTTTGTATATTTCTTTCAGAGCCCTTTCATTTGTAAATAAAATGGAATATTAAGTGGACTAAAAAATAATTTTTCAACGATACAGATAATAACATATCAAATATATACTTATATAAATGGATGGTAATGTGGTAAAGATATTAACATGATCTATTTTACCCTGATGTATCATTTTCAATAATGGAAGTTTTGGTATGGCACTGACTATGGTTATTTTTGTATGTATAAGACTATGGGTATAGTGGTATGTTGCTAACATCGTGGTATGTAAGTGACAGTTCATTTACATTCTAAAAATATGGTTTAATTTCATTGATTTGTTATGATAGAGACTGATGTATAGACTACCTCATATTTGTTCCTTGAGATCCACTCTAGTATTACGGTTTTTACCCTTGATTAGTTCCTTGGACCTAAGAATAGTTCCATGGTCACTAGCCTTGGGCCTTATCACATGTAGGTATGACATTTGATATGAATGATAAATTATGTACCTGTTTATTTTTTCTTCATGAAAAATTATCCCTCATTTTTATTTTCTCCTCATTGAATTTATATTATTGGACTAGATTAAATGGTAATATCATTCTGTACCATTACTGTCATTGTAAATGCACACCGATAATGATATAATATATAAAATATTGTTTTTATATACATTTTTGGTGGTGCCTACAATATTTTACTCACCACTTGTTCGGGATATCAATTAGTGCTTCGATAAATGTCAAAGATGCTGGTATGGGTAAGGGGAATCACTAAATATGTATTGTTGATTTCTATAATAGGGTGTTGTGTGGAGTAGAGGACCTAGCATGTGATTATGATCCTATTGGGGGTATCTATTTCCATTATTTGTTTATTTTTTATATCATGTATTATGTACTCATAATTATCTAACTCATTTTATTCCCCATTTTTATAGTATCGTGGAATCTTCATTCTTTATATGGCCTTAGATATTGATTTGGTGTGATTATATTTATGTTAATGTTTCTCTTCCACTAGTTCTAATTTATCATTTTGACACATGGTGTTATTATTCACTATTGTAATTCACTCTGATAAAATTGGTATAGTATCTTCACTATACCATTTTTTATCATTATTTCCTTTGAGAAGCCTCTTGTGTATAGTGAGGTGTAGTTGAGGCCTTATAACCAACTGGATTGTGTTACTTATGAGTATACCAGGGCCTAAACTTTACAAGAGGTATTAGAAGAAATTTATCATATTTTAGTACTATTTTGAGTTGGTAGACAAGATAATTGGAATCTATGGTAATTTTTTAATAAACCTATTCCTATGAGTATTTAACCAACATATTGGGAATGAAATGATTCTAGTGATGTGATATAATATTCTCATTTTTTCCTATTATAGTTTTACATTTTTCATTGTTTGGCGACGAACATGATTTTTATAATTCCCAATTACCATTAATGGATATCTTCTTTCCTTGACATTGTAATAAAAATAATTATTTTTCCCATACATCATTATAGGAATCTGAGGATTGATATACCATTCATATGATATGCCATGTCTACTTTATTGTGTGCAGTGACAAAAATATGTTTTCTATAACTGTGAATTAGACTAATGTTCATTGAAGGGAAACTGGATACATAATTTATTAATTAACATCTTTTAATCAAATTAAATATTTTATTTTTATATTGATTTATGGTGGAACCATAACTAACCAATTATGGCATGTTTCATCAATACACTTTTGATCGCATGGCCAGACCACTTAGTGATTATAATTAAATAGATTATAATTTCAATTTATAATGTGATTAGACATTTATAAAATGGGTGTATCTATCAGTATAATTAAATCAACATAAAAGTTTTGTTGAAGTCACATGAGATGCCTATTATAGGGTACAAAGTCTACGAAATTATGAATTTGGAATGTAAGATTCATCAATCTAAACCGTGATACATGTATACATAAAACAAAAAAATTTTGATTCTTAAATTATATGTTTAGTGATATTTGTGGATTCTAATTACAAATTAAATGGATTTTATTTTATAAATTTTAATTAACAGTCCATAAACCAGAACCCCAGATGTGACCCTCAAACATTTATCAAAACCTAACCATAGTAGTGGGTAGTTGGGAGGGAATCATGGGTAAGAGGTCATTTCACATATCCTATTCCTTTTATATATGATATATTCTATTACAAAATATCATTTTAAGGTGTGAGTTTAGTAACACCCCAATATTTTAATTAAATATTTCTCTTCAAATAATTTAAATTATTCAATAGCTTTTGTTGCACACAACCGTGAGTTTAAACGAACTACCAAAAATTGTTAGTATAAAATGAAAATTTTAACCTCAACATTAAATTGACAGTAATAAAAATTAATAACTAAATTATGAAATAAAAATAAATTTCTAACTCATTATGAATTTGTAGGTATGTTCTTCGAAAATGATCACATAATTTTTAGTAAAACAACATTAATTTTCAAAAATATTTAATCTTCAAAAATGTTTTTATATTTTATTTATGTGTGAATATAATATGTTATAAGTTGTTCAAATGGATTTGATAAAATTAGGTTCAACATTACAATGTTATCTTAAAAATATTTTTTTATATAATTTTACTGAAAACATTTATTTTTTAGAAAAAATAATGAAATCTTAAAAATTATATTTTAGTTTAGTTATAAATATTAATTATTTTATTTTCATACAATCGTTGTTTTTTAAATGGATTTCATATATGAATTATTATAAAAAATTGTGTGTTTTAAAAGGGAACTTTACAACCAAAAAAATCATAGTGTTTTATCATTTTTATTTAAAATTTATTTCTGAAACCTCTATGGATAGAATTTTTAATAATGGATTAAAAATTTAGACTCATGTTGTAGAAATTTACTGAATAATACTCTTCTATTTTTTTCCAAAATCAGTAGTCACCATGCTAATTTTTGTACACATGGTAAAAGGTAAATTGAGTAATTTAGGTTAGAAATAAAATTATAAAGAATGTAAAATGACTTTAACCCTTTCCCAATTTTTATGTATGAACCAATTTCAACCCTTAACACCTAAGGATTGAAAAAAAAAATTAATGGAAACATTTCCCTGAAAAGGAATTCTATAATTTCTAAATAAAATAAAGTCACAAAATGTAACATTCTTTATCATAAATATCCATTTAGTGATTTAATGGAGAAAAAGATATGTTATGAAAGAATGTAAATGTAAATTTGTTACCTAATAAATATATTTTCCTGATAAAAATTTATTTTTAATTTTTTTCCCACGTATATGAAATTTTCATATTTATAATATTTTATTTAATAAGATGTAACAATCATGTTTCAAATTTTATATTGTTATTAATATAAGATTACACAAAAGATATATTCGATTATTAATATTCTTCTTAGGTATAGAGTATTTTTATTCATCATTTATTTTTTAATATTTAGTGAAAAGAGATATATGAAATAACTTCAAAACATTGATTAGGTAATTATTTTATTAATAGTAATATAAAATTAATGTTATTAAAATATTAAGATAAATATAATTTAAAATAATTATCATGTTCAATGAGTTTTGTATTTTGATTTTACATTTAGGGATATAATAAAATATTTTATTCAATATTAAATTATATTCTAGATATTTTTAAAATTCCATGTAATGAATAATGTCAAAATTGACACTAATGATATTTTATCAAAATAATGATTTATTAAATTCTATAAAAAACATAAAACAACTTTAAGAAGAAAAACTTTATAATTTGGTAAAAACTATTCTAAATGATTCATTTATGAGTTAATTGAAATATGTTATTTAAAAATTACATACTTTTAATTTTGAAATATTTGTTACCATAATTTAAATTAAAACAGAATAAATAAGTGTTAATCAGAATGGTAATGTTTAAAATATTACCAAAACAAGTGTGAAATATATTTTTTGATGATATTAAAACATTATATCATAATATATCCTAATACATGAAATTTATATGGTATTTCTATTATAATTTAATTTCTTATAAATTAATATTTTTAATAATTCCAAAACTTCCTCTAACCTCAATTATAAAAAGGAACCTCCTCAGACAAATTATCACATCACATTGATCTTTTAATCTCAACCATACCTTATCAATTTCCCTTCTAAACATCTGAATCTAAAAATTAGAGTTTCTGGTATTATCAAAATCCCAACCCTAATGTACATAAGATAAGATCTAATGGATGTTCACCAAGGAAGAGGTAATTGTCTTTATCAACCCTTTCAATATAATTTCTTCCTCTACATACTATTCATCAATTGCTTCTGTTATTAATTAATAACATCTAAATCACCTATATTATATGATGTTATTATGATATTAGATTATTCATATTCCACTGTTTATCTATCCTATGAGAAACAAAATCATCATGGGTGCATACATAAAACATACCATCACCACCTCATGTTGTAATCTTATTTTCATCACCACTTTGTTTGGATTGGTATAATGACAGAAACAATATATATATATATATATATATATATATACATATATTTATATATATATGATTATTTAACAGTATTTTTATTTTTTTAATGAAAATTAATATACCATCTTCTTAACTACCGTTTAACCATTAAGGGAATGATATAATCGCTCATGCATACGTACAACCAATAATCTTCACAACACGATGTGATTTATTTTACAAGTTCTCCACTAATTAATTACTATATAAATGTATATAATGAAAAAAATGATGTATATTACCTTAATATTAATCTGTAAATTATTTAACTTTATATTATGCATATGAACTGGGACATATATTATAAAACATGCGTAGAGAAATAAAGTAGGTAACATCCAAAAGAATGGTAATAATGAAATGTTTTTAACAATGTAATGATAAGATGATATAAGTGGATTAAATATGATATCATAAATATTATTTTGGTTCTATTATAAATTAATATAATTATTTAAGGCATTATATAGTATTTTTAGATACGTACAAAGGATATCAGACCTAAGATAAAGGTTAAATTCAAGATACAGTTATTATAATGTATTTTTATACCTAATTAGGAATCGAAGAATATAAATATTATATGTACAATTTTCTTAAAAATTTATTCTAATATTATATTTATTATTATAAAATTTTTTATTTTATTTTTACCCATGATAGAATTTTTACTAAATGGTTCGAGATGAAATATTTTTTGTTTTCAAAACAAGGTACTTGATTACTTTTTAAAAAAATGTATAAGAGGACTATTTTATTTAACCTATACAGAATGAATGGATTTTTCAAATTTCATGATGCCTTAATGCCTTGAAACTTATCTCAAATTCGTAAATGATTATTTTTGATAAAAAACTTCCTTATAAAATCACAGATCATTTTATTAAAAGAATATTTTATTTATGAAGAAAGTTATTTTAAATAAGAAATATTTAAAGGGATATTTAAAACTTATTTTCCTATAATGATATCATTATTTGATTTTACTTATGATATATTGTGGATATATTTCAAGATATTATGTTTATTCCTTCTATTTTGGTTTATACATATGATAGAATGATATTTATGAAATCCATTTATTTTCCATGGGTTATGTAATAATGGAATTATCTTTATAAAGCAAATTTATTTGTATGGGTTCAATGAATGAATTATGTTATTTTGTAACACATATATATTCCTTTAATTTTTTAAAGGTTGGGACCTATATCTCCCCCAAAGTTATTAAGTAAATATGATAATCTGATGAGATAGATAGGGCTACAATGATAAGTGAACTCTGTTAAGTTATAAAGGGCTGGAATGGGGATTAAACCTATTCAGTAAAGAAATTTCTCAACTATGATGGTCTTGTAAATTATCATTGACTAATATGGAAATATTTTTATATGATTTTTCGAATTACACATGTCCATGTCTTATGTTATACTCTTATGGAATATATTTTTTATTCGTTATGAACTACTATGATTTATCCCATGACATGATATCATGATCATTGATATACATGAAATAATTTTAAAATATTTTCTTTATGTTCTTATTTATTTTTATTATGATATTATTGGTATATTACTTTTTTACCCTAATTGAGCACCTAAGCTCAGCCTTTTCTTACAATTACTTTCCACATTATATAAAGAAAGGTATTATATAATATGTATAAATAAGGGTTCTAGTTATGAATGAATAAGTAGTAGATGGTGTATATTTTTTATGAATTAGTAAAAATTAAATCATATTTAATTTTATTGAAAAGAAGATATAGGAGTGATGACAAGGTTAAGGAAGCCTAAAAAAGTGTACCCTGTGAGTATCACTTGAAATGATATCCCTATATTCATGAGGAAGGTAACCCAAAACAAAAATATATGTAATGAGGACATCCATAGGGTCCTTAGAGTCAAATCAGTTCACCAATTTGGTCTCTCACACTATGATATATGTTTTGAAACAGATAGAATTCTTGATCTTTTGAATCTGATAGATGATGGCCAAAGGAGTTGCACAGAAGCCTTGTATAGATTTGAAAACTATAAGGGATTAAATTTCCACAACCACTAACCTGGTGTATCTGGTGATACAGTTCTCCAACCCATCCATCCATGCATGAGCTTCTACTTGGAGGGAGTCTCCATGACCAAGGGATTCTATGAAGACAATAATAACAAACACTTTGTAATTTCACACCAGCATGTTTCCCCACATCATACCCATGAAGCAAGATCCATTATTGTTTAAATTGTAACCATAAATAGGTGGTCCATTTGATCTATTTCCCTTATGGGGTTATGATGGGAGAAGGAAAGGAACTCCTCATTTTGAAAAATTTATAGAGGAATAGGGTGTCAGTTACAGTCTTGAGAGGGAAAACCATAATAATTATATGACTCTTTGTATTGACAACCATGTAATTGTTTGATGTGGAGATTACCTCAATAATATACATGTTCCTTGCCTACCAAATAACTCAACAACCTCCATCAAAGATCAGTATCCAATACATGTCTTTTTAACTAGAAATCCATGTCCCATGAATCCAACACTCCAGATTGTTACTACTTGAGAGGATTTGAGATTTTATCCCAGTGAAATTTTTTAAGGCAAGATAGATAGTTTCCACTCGTTGGATCTCAAAGAAGAGGGGATTTAATGTTTTGGAGCTGTGGGAACTACATCAAAAAAACAAGGAATCCATCTGAATTTTTATCCATTAGATATTTTAATTATTGGGGAGGATGATATTTATAATATGCCACACCAGAAAGTTGTACATGGTTGGAATCTCTCTAACCCATTTCTTCTCTCCCCAACATTCATACTCGGTCAATGCCTAAATCATCTTCAAGTACTCATTAATGGTTAATTCCACTAATAAGGAACAAACAAATATTCATGTTTCTAGGTATCTACAAAGAACAATTGAGTCAAAACCCCACATTTCTCTTCATTGAGGATTCCATATATAAAAGTCGGAAACATGATATAAATCATAAAAGAAATGTTACTGGTAGGACACCCTAGAAAAACTAACTAATATCTATCCCAATTCTTGTTTCATAATATAATATAGCCATATCTAATTATCCATATTTCATGAAATTCGTGAAAAGGAAAATAGGACAAAACTGAGCACCACAATGATTACTACCTAAATATACATGAATTCAACTGTCCTACATATTGTTTCTAAAAAATCTACCCCATAGTGTTTTCCCCTCAATGGCATCCCATGAAATATGCTTCTCCATAACTTTTATTATTTCATTGATGCTTGTGATATTAAAACTATCATAGATAATGGTTATAGAAAGACTATCCCATGATAACCATTGATGCCTACCCTCTTAGCAATAATCCCAGATGATATTGGACAAGTTATTTTAAATACCTAATATAAAAGACATTGGGTATTTAAGTACCAATAAAACATGAATCAGAATAGAAAACATAACACTATTAACTAGGGTCTTCCTTCCATCAAAGGAGAGGAGGTGGATTTTCTAGTAGGAATTATGGTTGGTTATACAACCAACCCCCTTTTCAAAATAATGAACAAGCAATCTCTTATATGAAATTGGAGTGCCAAGGTACTCTATAGAAAAGGGGTTTTGAGAGAATCCCATCTTGGACTCAGTGTCCTACACCATAATTCTTAAACATCTTCTGGAAATAAATACACTGCTCATATCCAAATTCACAACTTGTCTGCTCGACATGAAGTACTCACCCATAATCTTATTGAATCCATGAATTGTTTGATTTCTTCTATTAAGTAATATTTCAAAGATTTTTGAGAACATGATATGAGAGATTCTACTCGGGTGGGGACGACACATATAAGAGGAGATGATGCCTTTGAGGATTCTGTTACTGTTGAACCGGTAAAGAGAGTCATACAAGAGAATATGTAGGATTGGAAACAGGGGATTTCCATATCTCAACCCTGTAATATACTTTTAAAATCTAAAATTATTTCCTTAGAAGACATGGAGAGATAGGCTGAACAAAAACATCATAAGAAATGTCAATGGTATATGTAGAGAACCCCAAGTTATATAGGACCCTATGAATGAAGGTCCTTCGAGACATATGTACTCATTGTCCATTTCCAACATAATGATCATATTATAACCAAAAACTTTTTCATCAATATCATGCATCATATATTGGGTGACACCAATGGCACCTGGAATTTTCCACCCAATGGAAATGTAGTGCTACTCTTTAGAGACCTATCTTGAAATATTTTTAGAGAGACATCTATTGATCACACTTTGGATAACCTTTTATGAAAAATTATGCAGAATTATTTCATTGAAAAGATTCAAATAAATTAAACCTATATGTTACTAGATTTTTTTTATATTGTTAATATCCTTATTATTTATATTTTATATCTTTTTATTAAAATTATTAGCGATTATAGTTGTAATTAGATCAAGGGTTAGTTAAAATGTCAAACTAGAATGGGAATAACATAGTAAGAACCCTAAGGATAAGACTATTTATAGGAAATAATCATGGACTTTGGTTAATTATCGTGAATACCATAGTATAGAAACTAAGGTGTAATGAATTGAATAATTACATGTTATTTCCCTGGATTATGTCGTTTTACAACTGTGATTTTTCTTTCTCACACTATGATTTCTTATTTTAGTCATTGTATAGAACCTGAAAGAACCACATTAATACTGAATGTGATAGGAAATTCAAGGACATTACTCCAGGGAAAGAAAATATTCTGGGACATGGGATGAAAAATATTTTTTTCTTTGATCACACAACTTTCTGAAGTTATGAATCATATAGGACATCCAAATGAGAAAATGAGGGAAGAATTTTATATTGATTCCTTTAAAAGTTTGTTCCAACCTTCTTTCAGTTGGTATTCATATACACTAGTCGAATAGTAATGGATACGTATAAATGAGAATATATTTTCAGTTATTCAATTTTCATAAAATCAGAATGTAATTTTGTATATTTATCGTTTGGAAGGTGAATTTGAACAATGGTGGAACCTCATTATGAATATGAGTCAATGAGGTGAAATTGACTCCATGGAATGGGATGAGTTAAAGATAGTATATTTTTAATAAGTACTTTCCTTGTATTCTAAATAAGAATATGGGGAAGGAGTTTTTTGGGATTAATTAAAATGAAAATTTATATATTGATACCTATGAAGAAAATTTTACAAGGCTTGCATGGTATTCTTATGGAATTATAATCTAACCTGAAATTAATGTTGGTCAATAATTCAGAGGGATAAAACAAATTCATTAAAGATGATTATTTATAAGGTACTTAAAAAGCACTGAAGGGATAATTTGATGTACTCTCAAGGTTGAAATGGAGATTCAAGTCACCCATCAATCTTATGGATTTGATAAAAAGATAAAAATGTAATTAAATGAAAAATATAAAAACACTAGTGAAAAGAAAATTAGATTTCATTTATGCTCAAAGTGAAGAATTAAACATATAGGAACATGTCTTAAGGATATTGGTAATTATTTTATGTTTAGGAAAGAATATCATTAAAAAATTGTATGTAGAAGGGATGTGGAAAAGATAGGTAGTGATGTGAATTGAAAAAATGCAACAAAAAATTCAACACCCACACTTCAGTGCTTCACGTGATTTTAAAATGGAAATTATTCTAATGAATTTCCAAATATGAGGGATATTGATGATAATAGATGTTTGAAAAATATATTGGAAAAAAGAAAAATATAAATAATATTCTATCAAAATTGGTGAAGTTGAGTACAATAATGATGTCTTGAAAGGTACACTTACCATCAACATTAAAATATCTAATGTTTTATTTGATTCTAGACCCACCCACTGTTTTTTTCTAAATTAATTTATAAGGGTTTTTCTCTATTACTTAATCAATTAAAGGTTGATTTTTTTACGAATTCTCCTAATGGAAAGACAGTCGCCTCATATGTTTTTAATTATTCTATGGTTTAATTTTTTGGGAACATGCTTCCAAAAATATATTTTGATCCTTCCTTTTTGGAATTTGATGCATTTCAAGGCATGGATTGGAATTATATAATTTGATCTCAATTCAATTTTCTATGAAGGGAAGTCAAATTTCATATTCTAAATAATTACATTATTATCTATCTGTATAATGATAAATATGAAATTCTTGGGGAAACTAATTCCATATTTTTTGTCTTAATTACTAGAAATTAATGTTACCTATCTCGGATAGTTGGGAAAAAACTCACCATTATAGATAGAACTATTATAATAGAGTTTGTTGAAGTATTTATGGATGATTATCAAGATCTTCCACCAATTGATGAAATTGAGTTTTCAACAGAACTAATACTGGGTGCAATGCTTATGGAAATTAATCCTTATATAATTTACTCAATTGAGTTGTAGGAATTGATGATGTAACTGCAAGAGAATCTTGAAAATGTATTCAAACACCCCAGTGAGTCACCTTGGGGTACACCTGTTATATTTCTTATGAATAAATATGGATACATGAGACTCTGGATTTATTACCAAGAACATAAGAAGATCACTATCAATACAAAATATCATCTCCCCATATTGACGACTTATTTGATCAAATATGTGGACATAAATACTTTTTCAGGATTGATCTTCATATTATATATCATCAATTGATGTTTATGAAGAAGGATATACCTAGGACGAAATTTTATACTATTTATAGACACTCTGAATTTATAGTTTTTCATTTTCTCATTCATATTCCCTTAATATATTTACGAACATAATGAATAGAGACTTTAGAGACTATCTTGATCTTTTTTTGTACTCTTTATAGACAATATTCTTATATATTAAAATATAATGTAATAACATTTATATTACATTAGGATTGTAATAAAAACCATTAGAAAGGGGAATCTTTTTGATAAATTTACCAAGAATGAATTTTGGATTCGTAAAATATAATTTTTGGGTCAAATAATCCCATGAGCGGGCTTATATATTGAACCATCCAAGACAGAAGTTTTTGGTCGTTGTCTTCATCCAAAAACAAAAAATGAGATCCGATGATTTTTTGGATTGGTTAGTTATATATAGATTTTTTTGTGAAATTTTTCTGACTAATATATTATCCAATCACCATGTACACATAGAAAGGATTTATGTCCGTATAGATAGAGGAATGTGAATGTAGAGTCCCGTAAGATTCAATGAA
The DNA here is from genome assembly GCA_963277665.1 of Viscum album. NCBI lineage: Eukaryota > Viridiplantae > Streptophyta > Magnoliopsida > Santalales > Viscaceae > Viscum > Viscum album. The sequence goes on from OY728152.1 coordinate 2,097,327,158, forward strand.
ATTTTTTAAATACTTTAGGGTTTTACAAGTACGCAGTTTCTAACGGCTCTTGATTCCGAGTCCCGGTGTGCCCAGAATCAATTTTCGATGTTTAGCTCGGGTATGTTTAGTGAAAGAAGGACCAGGTTTTTCTAACTTTTGAACTGGTACTTGAAATTAAAATCTGAGGGCACCGATGAATCAGCAGCACCAGTAATTTCATAAAGGGACACTTACCGCATATGTGTTTGTGAAAGAGGAGAAGATAATTTTTGGGGGTTTGTTTAAGGAATAAATAAAAATTGTCGGAACAATTTTTAATTCATGAGGAGTTTTTTCCTCCTGTGGGTAGTTAAATGTGGGTCCCACAACCACTTATCTACCGATGTGTGGATTTAAGATATGTGGGGACCACACAAGCCCCACTATTTAATTCCCTATAAATCTCTTTTAGAACCCCAATTAATTTGGATAAACCTCCATTAATTGTCACCTCAACCCATTGAATTATGTCAACCTATAATTTTATGAGGAACCTTCCCTTTTCCCATTTTAATTTAAACTTCCAACGCATTTAATTAAGGGGAACTCTCTCTCTCCCTTCCTTTTTCAACACATTTTAATTAGTGTGGTGAAATAATTGTAAGATAGTTTCTTTGTTTAAAATAAAATAATAGGGGGAGACCTATTATTTTGGTGATCAAGAAGAGAGATTCGTTGTGCGATGAAGAACGCAGACCACCGACGAAGAATGACAAAGAACGTTGGTTCCTCGGAGATCGACGACGCGCAACCAAATCCTCTTCTCTACGACGCCATGTACCGCGACACCTAGTTTCCTTATCTCTGTAACGCCATGTATCGCGACGCCTATGATCATCTTCTCCATGACGCCGTGTACCGCGATGCCGACGATCGTCTTCCTTGTCGAGGTAGGGGTTTTGGTTTATTTCTCTTTATGTGTTTTATACCCTGGACATGTCAAATAATTGTTGGGAGTTGTTTCAAACCACTAATGCGGTGGGTGCGGACCAAAGAACAAGCCTGAACCCACCATTTTCCTATTCCTGATGCGCGGAGCATTTGGATATGATGAAACTAGACCAGAACGGCGATTGGAGGCCTTCACAGTAAAGTACGGGTCCTGAGACGACTGCAGGCGCAGACGAGAGCAAGAACGGACAACCGGAATGACCACGGTGGCCTGCGGACGTCTCCGGCGGCACGGGTCACTGGGGTGGCTGAATCCGCGGTGGTAGGTGGCCGTATCCTGCAGCCACGTGGGATCCGGAGAAGGATGTGGCACCCGCCGCATCGGCGGAGCGCAAAGGAGGGGGGATCGCATCCCACCTGCTCGACCCACTGGCCGAGCCAGCACACCCCCCCCCCACGGCCAGACCGACTCAGGCCGCGCCCAGCCAGGCCGCGCTGTTCCCTCCCGTTCCGGACCCGGACCGGGGTCGGGTCTCCCGGTTTGGGCCGACCTCGGGGGGTTGGGTCGGGTCGGGTCGGGCCCATACCCCCCATTTCAGACCACTTTCTATCATTCTTCCACATCGTGGGATACATACCTCCAATCGATGCACCGTCAGTTGCATTGGGATCCTTGGATTGAGACAGTCGTTTTGGTATATTACAATCAAGGTTTTAGAGAACTTTGGGTATGGCTGGGTTGGTTCGAACACGAAACCAACCGGGCCCTCGGAGAGGAAATGCTTATAACATGACCTCTGAATGTCTGATTGACGTGCCGTCGAATTTTTAAAATTCCTCTTAGTGAGAAGGTTATTTTGGATTACTACTCTTGAGGTTTGGGTGTAGCTATAGTATGGTCAGGTTTGTTTTAGCTAAAAAACCAAACGGGCCCTAGGGACGGAAAAACAAATATCTCTCAGACCGGGCGTCCGTTTAATGCACCATCTGTCGCGTAGGGTTTCTTTTGACGAGGTGGAACATTGTGACACATTAAATCTAGACATCGTAATAGTTGATGTATTGTCCCCCTGGGCTTGTGGAGCGGACCCTCCCATAATCGAGCGTGCTGTGTACGGGAACCCTAGATCTGTTTGTGACTACGACGCTAACGACCATTCTTGGATCCTCCGTGTGTACGACAGCGAGGAAAAATGTACATGGATCCTATGTGGGTTTGTCCATGAGGATGACTGTAAATGTATCCTTTGTGGGTTCGGCAGTGAGGACGATTGTACTTGGATCCTCCATGGGTTCGGCATCGATGACAACCGTACTAGGATCCTATGTGGGTTCAACGACGATGACTACTGTTCTTGTATCCAACATGGGTCTGGTAGTATTTGACCTCTGTACTTGTATCCTGAGTGGGTATGGTTGGGTATATGGTCTTGTATCCTTTGTGGGTCTGACAACTTAGCTGGTCTTGTATCCTATCTAGGTCTGAAAGCTTTGATGAATCAGTGGCTATATCTGATCATCTCTATTGCCTTATGAATTGTATACTTGTGTGAGATGAGTCTTTATTCTCAATCTTATCATCTATGTGATTGACTTGATATCCTTTGTGGACTGGGTTGTGTTTTTCCTATGTGGACCAAGTTGTCCTATCCTTTGTGGACTAGGTTGTTCTTTTCTTATGGACTGCGTGGTGCTTGGGAGTTGGAGACAAACTATAACTGATGACTTAGTTATATGTATGGGCATATACCTAAGTAGTGTTTTTGATATACCTTGATTGTATCTTTCCATTGTGGTATATAATTCTTGGATTCTGAGATACCTTCGGGGTCTCGGGGTCCCTACTGAGTATCGTATACTCACCCCTGCACGGGCTATGCTCACACTACATTGTGTTGGATGCAGACGACGGACATCGCTGATCGAGGTGGAGTCTCATGGAGTTGGATGGTACCTGGAGGTGGATCACTTGATGGGATGTATAAGGTGCGGACGTCTAGACCCGAGGAGATGAGGAGACTATCTGTACCCAACCTTCAGGTGGGATTTCCAGAGGACGGCTCAGAGTTGCTGCTTTACTTTTGTACTACTGTACTTTCTTTTCAGTTGTACATTACTTTCAGTTGGGTTTGTATTCTGGCCCATTTACTTTCCAGCAATTAATTTTGTACTCAGTTTACTTAGTTTTTACTTCAGCTTGTGTTCACTCTAGTGTATGTTTACTTTATAAAGGAAATTCCTTCCCTTTTTATCCGGATTTATGCCTTTGGTGCTAGTTACGAGCCCCTGGCTTATGGAAGGAGGGCTTGGGGTAGTCACAGAACGGGCCCCAAGAACGAGTCGTGACAAATTGGTATTAGAGGAGTTCAGTTCTACCGAAGAACTCAGGACTCGGATAATTTCGTCTACATGAAGAAATAAGTGTTAAGGGTATTGAATGTGGTTATCAGTCTAGGGAGTCAGGTGTTGGTGCGGCGGCCGACGTATCCATACAGCCGGACCCTAACTTCAGATTTCCGAATCAATGCACGAAAACATTGGTTGCATGTGTGTTTCAAATTTTTTCTTTGTGATTACTTTGTGTCAGCTCACATGGTATATTGTAGTAACCATGGCACACCTGTTTCTTTTCAGGATGTCCCCACGAAGGCATCCAGCTAGCGTTCTGAGTTACATGCAGGATGGCAGCCCACCGAGCAATGAGGGCTCGGTATGGGGCCACATTACCACAGAGGCACCGACAGAACCTCTACCCACCGAGCCACCGATGCTACCAGCCCCAACGGTAGAGAGTTCACGATTCCTCAGCACGTTGCATGAGTTTCAGAGGCAGAGGCCGCCTAGGTTCCATAGAGAGATGAATCCTCAGGCCGTCGAGGATTGGCTGGAGGCTATCATCAGAGTCTTCAGGTTGGTAGGGACACCATCAGACCTCATGGTGATCCTTGTCACGAGTCTCCGGCACACAACAACAGGTAGATGGTGGAGCCTGATGCTCCAGGTACACGTTGAGGAATCTCTACATTAGATGCACTTCGAGATCCTCTTCTTCTTAGATTTGTTCCAGCCACCCTTCACGCGGTGTGCATCCAGGAGTTACTATAGCGGCCGTAGGGCATCATGTCAGTAGCCCAGTACTCAGTGAGATTGATTGACCTCTCACGCTACTCCAAAGACATGGTACGAGACCCATTATACTGGGCCCAGACCATTGAGCATGGACTGAGGCATGAGATCGGGGATTCGATTATCTCCCTCAAAATCCTGACACAAGCGGGGGTATAGGAGAGAGCACTCATAGTGGAGAGTTTCCTTGATGAGCAGTCACCACCAGCGAGACCCTCCGCCGGACGACATGTAGCAGAGTCTTTTGCAGCTGGTAGTAGAGAGCAGACGTAGGGGTCCAAGTAGACCAGACCATCAGGTGGTGGACCTCAGGATACAAGTTCGGCTGTGCGGGGCACACGACACAGAGCCAACCATACAAGGAGCAGTCAGTGTTATTCATGCGGCGAGAAGGGTCACATGGCTCGATACTGCCTGACCCGCCCTGCAGATGAGCAGGAGGCGGTAGAGGGACCTCCCAGGCAGAGGTTCGATTGTGGTGGTCCGCCAAGGGTAGACAGACATGGAAGAGGGTCTGGGCAAGCAGTAGGTGGTGGATGACAATTGGAGGCCCTACCACCACCACCACCTGGAGGACCGCCTCGACCGTTGGGAACGACTGGATAGGGGAGAGCTCAGCTTCAGGAAACTGAGGCCCACGACCAGAGAGCTCCAGGAGCAGACGGGCAGGAGTGGGACTAGCTCCAGGCATGGAGACATTTATTCATATTGATTCTAGATTTTTTAATGTCATTGTTTGTGGATGCTTTGTGTCTTTTTACTTTGAGCTGTAGTAATAAAATACAACTGTTATTGTGACATTTGCTTCCTTGTCCATTTTATGTGGTTGATACTGAGAGGTTCTGGTTAAAACTATTGACTTGACCCTCCCATTCGAGATTCCTATAAGAGGATACCTAGGGACCACACACTGATTCTGATAGTGTGACTCGAACTTTGGAGGTGAGAGTAACAGTTGGATCTCATGGTAGTAGCATCGAGGCCTTACGACATCATCCATGTCATGAAATTGTACCGTTCATATCAGGAATGACTGTATTAGGCAATGAACATGTATCATTTGGGGGATGAGATCAAATTTCTCTTTTCAGCAAAGGAGAAATCATAGCAGATCTTGTGGGACGTAAGAGAACAGGGGTGTATTCGAGTTCATTACAATGGCCAGTCAAACCCATGAATCATTGATAGAACGGTTTATGGTCTACTCTAATCTCAAAAAGTCTTAGGTGTGTCCTCTCATTGAAGGACCAGGACCTGAGACGAAGTCATTGACTTGAGTTCCACGGGGACAATGGCTTGAGATATTCTATACTTCTGGGAAGGGTAACATTGTAGCAGGGTTAGATTCATGATTCCTCACTTGTCAGTAAGTGAAGGCAGATCACCAGGTACCTTCAGGCATAGTACAACCCTTAGAGGTCCCGTTGTGGAAGTGGGATGGGATATCCGTGGATTTCGTGATGGAGCTTCCATGTACATCCAGAGGACACGACACCATCTATGTGATCGTAGACCGATGCACCAAGTCAGCACACTTCCTACCGATCAGAGTGTCGGGCTCAGTATAGGGCATGGTACGCCTCTACATTCAGGAGATCGTATGACTTCATGGTGTGCCATCATCTATCATCTCCGATCGAGACTTTCGCTTTCCTTCCTGGCGTTGGAAGGGGTTGTAGGTGACATTTGGGATGCAGCTATGACATAGAACTACCTTTCACCCGCGTACAGATGGCCAGAAAGAGAGGACCATTCAGACACTCAAGGACATGCTCTGTTCATGTGTCCTTGAATTTGGTTACAGCTGGGAGGATCACCTACCCTTGGTGGAGTTTGTGTACAACAACATCTACCACTCCACCATCGGGATGGAACCATACGAGGCTTGTACTACTGGCCTTGTAGATTACCTCTATGCTGGATCGACCAAGGGGAGTTAGCACTTATGGGACCAGAGATAGTCCAGACCATGATGGAGAAGGTACAGATCATCCATGAGCGGATGAGGACTGCTCAGAGTCGACAGAAGTCCTATGCTGATAGGAGGTGGAGACCACTATAGTTCGAGGATGGCGACCACATTTTCTTATGGGTCACACCTCAACATGGATTACAGTGATTTGGTCATGGAGGAAAGTAATATATTCACTTCATCGGACCATTCCATGTTCTCAGCAGGATATGAGAGGTGGCTTATCACCTGGCTCTTCCACCTCAGTTGCACCAGGTGCACGATGTCTTCCACGTATCTCAGCTGAGGAGATACGTACATGACCCGACGCATATCATCGATCATGGGGACCAGTACATCGATGACGGGGCGATATTTACGGAGGTCCCAGGGGAGATCGATGATCAACAGGAGTGGGTCCTACATGAACGTTTGATTTATCTGGTGCGCATTAGGTGGAAACACGAGAACCACCAGGCGAACACAATGGAGTGGGAGGCTCAGATGCATGATCAGTACCCTCTTTTGATTCCCCAGTTTATGTTGTAGCTTTACGGGGATGTAAATCCCTAAGGTGGGAGTAATTTAAAGACCTGTAAATTTCAAGGAATATTTTTTAAATACTTTGGGATTTTACGAGTATGCAATTTCTGACGGTGCTTGATTCTGAGGCCCGGTGGGCCCGGAATCAATTTTCAAAGCTTATATCGGGTGCGTTCAAGGAACGAACGAGCAGGTTTTTCTATCTTATGAACCATTTCTCGGAATTAAAATCTGAGTGCACCGATGAATCAGCAGCACTGGTATTTGCTTAAAGGGACACTTACTGCAGATGCGTTCTTAAAAGAGGAGAAGTTGATTTTTAGGGGTTTGTTTAAGGAATAAATAAAAATTGTCAGAAAATTTTTTATTTCATGAGAAGGTTTTTCCTTCCATGGGGAGTTAATGGTGGAGCCCACATCCACCTAACTACCCAAGTGTGGATTTATGAGAGGTGGGGCCCACACGAGCCCCACCATTTAATTCCCTCTAAATCTCTTTTAGAACCCCCATTAATTTTGACTAACCTCTATTAATTATCACCTCAACCCATTAAAATATGTCATCACATAATTTTATGAGGATCCTTCCCTTTCCCCTTTTTAATTTAAACTTCCAACTCATTTAATTAAGGGGAACCCTCTCTCTCCCTTCCTTTGTCAACACTTTTTAATTAGTGTGGGGAAATAATTTTAGCAGTGTTTCTTTGCATAAAATAAAATAATAGTGGGGCGACCTATTATTTTGGTTATCAAGAAGAGAGCTTTGTTGTGCGGCGAAGAATGCCGACCTCCGGCGAAGAACGATGAAGAGCGATGGTTCCTCAGAGCTCGACGACGCGCCTCCAAATCCTCTTCTCTGCAACGCTATGTACCGCGATGCCAATGATCCTATTATCCGTGACGCCGTGTACTGCGACACCAACAATCATCTTCCTTGTTGAGGTAGGGGTTTTTGTTTATTTCTCTTTATGTGGTTTATACCCTTGACATGTCAAATAATTGTTAGGAGTTGTTTCAAACCACTAACGCGGTGGGTGCGGACCAGCAAACAAGTCTGAACCCCCTATTTTTATGTTCTTGATGTGCGGAGTATTTGGTGATGATGAAACCAGACCAGAATGGTGAGTGGAGGCCTTCGCAGTAAAGTACGGGTCCCCAGACAACTGTAGGCGCAGACAGGAGCAAGAACGGACCACCAGAATGACTACGGTGGCCCGAAAACGTCTCCGACAGCGTGGGTCGCTAGCGCGGTGGTGCCCCGAAGCACTTCTGGCAGGAGCTGTCACGACTAAAGCCATGAAGGCAGGTGGCGGGATCCCATGGTCGTGTGGGATCCAGAGAAGGACACGACGCCCGCTGCGTCCACGGCGCACAAAGGAGGGTGGACCACATCCCTCGTGCTCGACCCGCACGTCATGCCAGTGCACCCCCCTGGACGGACTGGGGCGTGTCGTGTGGACCTGGCTGGGTCGTGCCCCACCGGGCCGGACATGGACCCGGTTCAGTCTGACCCACGGGGGGTTGGGTCGGATTGTGTCATGCCCAAGCCCCCTATTTCAGACCACTTTCGGTCTTTCTCCCACATCATGGGCTATATACCTCCAATCAATGCACCATAAGTTGCGTAGGGACCCTTGGATCGAGATGGTCATTTTGGTATATTACATTTATGGTTTCAGAGAACTTTGGATATGGCCAGGTTGGTTGGAACACGAAACCAACCGGGCCCTCGGAGCGGAAACGCTTATAACTTGAGCTCCAGACGTCCGATTGACGTGTCGTTGACTTTGTAAAATTCCTCGTAGTGACACAGTTCTTTTACCTTACTCTTCTTGAGGTTTGGGTGCATTGGGAGTATGGTCGGGTTGGTTTTAACTTAAAAACCAACCGGCCGCTGGGACGGAAAAGTCAATAACTCTCAGACCGGGCATCCATTTGACGCACCATCTGTCGCGTTGGGATTCTTTTTACAAGGTGGAACTTTGTGATACATCAAATCTGGACTTCGTCACAGTTTAGGTATTGACCCACTTGGCTCGTGGAGCAAACCATCCCATAATCAAGCGTGCTGTGTACGGGAACCCTAGAGCTGGCTGTGACTGTGACACTGACGACTGTACTTGGATCCTCCGTGGGTTCGGCAGTGAGGACGAATGTACATAGAACCTCTGTGGGTTCTGTAGTGAGGAAGAGTGTAAATGGATCCTCCGTGGGTTTGGCAGTGAGGACCATTGTACATGGATCATCCGTGGGTTTGGCACCGATTACGACCGTACTGGGATCCTCGGTGGGTTCGAGGGCGAAGACTGCTGTTCTTGTATCCTACGTGGGTCCGGTAGTATTTGACCTATGTACTTGTATCCTGAGTGGGTCTGGCAGGGTAGTTGGTCTTGTATCCTATTTCCGTCCGATAGCTTAGCTGGTCTTGTATCCTATGTGGGTCTGACAGCATAGATGAATCAATGGCTACATCTGATCATCTATATCGCCTTACGAAGTGTATACCTGTGCGAGCTGAGTCCTGATTATGAATCTTATCATCGATGTGATTGAATTTCTATCCCTTGTGGACTGGGATGTGTTTTTCACATGTGTACTGAGTTGTGATATCCTTTGTGGACTGGGTTGTGCTTTCCTTATGGACTGCATGGTGCTTGGGAGTTGGAGACGAACTGTAACTGATGACTAAGTTATATGTATGGGAATATACCTAATTAGTGTTGTTGATACTTCGTGATTGTATCATTCCTTTGTGGTTTATCCTTCATGGATTCTGAGAGACCATCGGTGGTTTCTGGGTCGTTAATGAGTATCGTATACTCACCCCTGCACGGGTTATGCCTGCACAGCGTAGTGTTTGATGCAAACGACGGATAGCGCGGATCGAGGTGGAGGCTCGTGGAGCTGGAAGGTACCTGGAGGTGGATCCCTGAACATGACGTACACAGAGCGGAAGGCTGGACCCGAGGTGCAGAGGAGACTATCTGTACCCACCCTTCAGGTGGGATTTCTAGAGGACGGCTCGGAGTTGTTGCTTTACTTTTCTACCATTGTACTTTCTTTTCAGTTGTACTTTACTTTCAGTTGGGTTTGTATTCTGGCCCGTTTAATTTCCAGCACTTACTTTTGTACTCAGTTTACTTAGTGTTTTACTATAGCTTGCCTGCTCTGTGGTGTATGTTTAATTTATAAAGGTAATTCCTTAGCTTTTTTATCGGGATTTACGCCTTTGGTGCTAGACGCCAGCCCTTGGACTATAGAAGGCGGGCTTGGGGTAGTCACGGCACGGGCCCTGAGGACGGGTAGTGATAGTGAAGTTAATTTTAAGGATATGAAATTAAGTATTTTTAATGAAACATTGTTCGTACTACCCTGTAGTGGAAAATGGTTTGTGATATACGGTGAAACATTCAAGAAGGGGTTGGGGTGAGTTCTCATGAAAAATTAAATGGTTATAGATTATGGCTCTCTTGAATTTAAAATCCATGAGAAAATTATCAAACTCATGATTTGGAGTTAGCTATGGTAATATTTTTGTTAAAGATATGGAGGAATTATAAATATCGAGAAATGTGTGGTATATATACTAATCATCAAATCATAAATTATATTTTCACCCAAAATGAAATGAATATGTGGCATTGAATTTGGGGCATGTTTATTAATGATTATTATTGATCAATAAATTACCACCCTGTGAAAGAGAAAAATGTTGTAGATTATTTAACTCTAAGGGGCCATTCTATCCAAGCTATGATGAGGATAAAAAAAGATCCAATATTTATGTATTTTCAATGGATGGATCTAAAAATGAAAAATCTAGGAGAAAAATATTATCAATCTCAAATGAATGATCCACCATCTATAGAAGTGATGATTAAGGAAGAACAACAGGAAGAAATAGAGCTACAAAAGATGTTGAGAAATGGTCTTGAGTTCAGACTTCACTAGGAAGGAATAATAATGTTCCAGAACTATGTTCGTATCCCTCCAATTCCAGAAATTATGGAGTGGTTTGTTGCGGCTCATAGTTCATCATTATCAATTAATCCTACATGAACACCGATGTATAGGGACCTGAAATAGTGTATCTAGTGGGATGGAATAAAGCGATATATTGTTGAGTATATTTTCCAAGGCTTGGTATATCGGCACATTAAGGTAGATATAGAAAATTAAAAGTGGATGTTACAACCATTACCCCTATGAGAATGGAAATGAGAAAACATCAATATAAACATTGTCGTCGAACGTCCCAAAACATCCAAAGGACCTAATATCATTAATAAATTTTCACACATCATTTCTATCTAATAATATTTCTTTCTTGATCATATTTCTAGAATATTTAAAAATGATGTTGTTTAATTTCAAGGAGTAAAAGTTTCAATTATATCAGATAAGAGAGCAGATATTTCCCTCGATGTTTTTGAGATTTCCTCAACAAGCTCTATGTATAATGTTATGATTCAGTATAGTTAATCATCCTTAAATGGGTATGTCTGAGAGTAAAAATTTAATTCTAGAATATATGTTCAGATCATTTTCCTTGGATTTCAATGGTAGTTGAGAACAAGACCTTCCTTTCTTATAATTTTCTTATGACAATAACTTTCACTCTAGTATTTATATGGCTCTTTATAATGACATCAATGTAATGAAGTGAAGAAATCCAACAAGCAGGAATGAAGTTGGTGAAAGGAATCTATTAATACCTTATCTAGTCCATGAAATGGAAGAGGAGGTTATATCTATTTAACACCCTATAAGGTTATCTCATATGTGAAGAAAACATATGCTTAAAATTTATGAAAATACCTGAGTTTGAAGTTGGTGACAATTTATTCCTACAAATATCTCCCAGTAATAGATATATAAAAATTGGAATTAAGGGAATGGAAATCCCAAGATATATCAGTTCTTTTGAGATTCTTGAACATTTTGGGAAGGTACCTTATATATTGAATTTTCCACTAAATCTCTTTCATGTTCATGTTGTGTCCTATGTATCTCTCCAGAGAAAGCACATACCTAATCCTTCACATATAATAAACTAAATTTTTTTTGCTGCTTGACCAATATATTTCTTATGAAGAATAACCAATAGAGATTATGGATCATTGAGATAATGTTTTGAGATGCTTGACCACTCGCTTGCTTAATGTATTATGGTAATACTACCAACTTGAGGAAGTTACGTGGGGACCTGAAGATGTGATGAGGCAAAGGTTTACTCTTCTATTTGTATAAATTTAATTAATTCTGATATCCAATTTCATTTTAAGGGTTTATAATGTAACACACCAATATTTTTATAAAATATTTCTCTTTGGATAATTATATTTCGTCAATAGTCTGTGTTTTATGAAGCTGTGTGTTCAAAATAACCACAAAACAAAATTAATATAAAATGGTAATTAAAAACTATATATTAAATTAGAAGAAAGAAAATGTAATAGCTAATTAATGAAATAAAAATAATGTTTTAACTCAATATTAATGAATGGGTAAGTGTTTAGAAAATAGTGAAATAATTTTTATTAAAAGCATGGTATTATTCAAAAATACATTTTATTCAAAATAGGTTTATTTATATTTTATGATTGAATAATTTTTTTTAAGTTATAGAAAATTTATTTTAAAAAATTAATTTTAGTTTGTCAAAATAATCATTTTTTTAATTTTCTGAAAACATTTATTTATTAGTGAAAGTATTTATTTTAATTGAAAACTATATTTTGTTTTAAATTATTTAAAATTTCAATATATGTTTTGGATTTGTTTTATGTTTTATTGAATTTATTTTTATCCAATTGTTATTTCTAGAAAAAAAAATTACATGATTTTATTATGAAACAATTTTATGTGTTAAAAGCGATTTTTTTTGGAAAACCTATTTTTTCTATACATTTTATTGGTTTTATTTTAAATTTTATTTTTGAATATTTTGTGTTTTGAATTTTTAAAAAATTAATACCAAATATAGATTCATAAGGTCCAAATTTTGTGAACATGAATCTTTTATTTTTTTCGAATATGAATATTAACCATGATGAATTTTAGTAGCACTGTAAAATATAAATTGGATAATTTAGATTAAAAAAATTATAAATACTATAAAATGACTCTAACACATACCAAATTTTTATTATATGATGATAATTCTATCCTAAACAACTATGTATATAAATTAATATGTTTAATGTCCACTTTTACATTAAAATTACATATATATTATTTAAATCATCAAAATTCCAAAAATTTGAGTTTCTTTATTTTAATTATCTCTTATGGATCCACATGGGAAGAAGATATATTATAAATGAATATAAATGAACATTTATAACTTAATAAACATATTTTCTTAGAAAAATTTTACCGAGGACTTTTTGGGTCACATCGATGAGATAATAAAATTTATTATATTTTATTTAATAAAATTTTAATGATGCCACATTCATGCATTCAATATTTTATAATTTTTAATATAGGATTACCCAAAACCAATATTCAATTATAATAATTTTATAGAATTTATATGATTTGTATACAATACTGTATTTTATTTTTAAATTTTAGTGGACAAATAAGTATATTAATATAGTACACAATGTCGATGAGGTAATTATTTTTTAAATAGAAATATACAAATAATGTTACAAAAATATTAAAATAAATATAATTTTAAATAATTAATATGATCAAGGAATTTTATATATTACCTTTACCTCCTAGGGATATTATAAAATATTTATTTGAAGTTAACTTGTTATCTTGATATTTATAAAATTACATATAATCAATAATGACAAATATAGAAGTAATTATATTTTATCAAAATAATACTTTACTAAATTATATAAAAATCATAAAACATTCTTTAATATAAAATAATTGTAATGTCGTATAAAAATTATAAGTTGGTCATTTTTAATTTATTTTACATCAAAAAAGTAAAAAATACAACATTTTAATATTGAAATCTTTTTTACGTTTGAAAAAATAAAAAAATATTTACTAAGGGTTAATGAAAATGATAATGTTTAATATAATATCAAGACATATCTGAAATATATTGGTTTATGAGATTAAAACCTTATCACATCTTATATTCTAATTCATGTAATTTTCAATTAATTCATATTAATATAGAATTTATTATAAATTAATATTTTTTGGAATTACAAATGTTCCCCACACCTTTTCTACAAAAGGGTACCTCCTCCATCACATTTTCAGAGAAATTGAGACTTCAACCATGACCATACCATACCAATTTCTTTTATAAAGTCCCCTATTCATATTCTCAATGTTCTTGTCTTCTACAAAGACAAACCCTAGTGTCCTTAAGAGGATATCTAAAAGAAGTTCTCTAAGGAAGAGATAATAGTGATTTAGATGCTTTCAAGTTTAATTCATCTTCTACTTCTTATTCAAGAGTTTTTTCATTAAGTTATTATATATATTATAACCTATATTATGATATTTTATCTTTATTATTATGTGATAATCTTCATCCACCTTTTATCCATCCAAGAAAAACAAAATCACCGAGTGTGCGTACATACAGATTATCATCTCCACACCGTAGTGTAGACAATTTTTTATCACCAGTTTATTTGGATGGGTATAATGATAGAAAATATATATATACATATATATGTGATAATTAAGAAAATATTTTGGTTATATAAATAAAATAAGCATACCATCATATAATTTAGTATTTGTCTATAAATGGAATGATACCATCGCTCGTGTGTACGTATAACCTACCATCTCCATGATGCGATGTGATTCATTTTCCATGTTCACCATCCATTAATGATTATATAAATGAATATAATAAATAAATATGATATATATTACCTTAATATTATTATATAAATGATGGAACTATATCTTTTTCATAAGAATTGAGACTTATATGATAAAATATGCATTAGAAAATTAAGAAGATATTATATGAATGAAAGGTAATAATCAAAAATTATTAATGGGTGATAAGATGATATAATAAGATTAAATATGATATCATAAATATTAATATGGTTATGTTATAAATTAATAAAATTATTTAATCCTTTATACATGAGTTTCATAAGTTTATGATGGAAATCAGACCTAAAGTTATGATTAATTTCACAATCTCATTATTGTACGTGATTGTTTATATATAAGTATTTACAAAGGAATATTTATATTCCATATAAATGATTCTGAAAAATTTATTCCAAAATATTTTTAATATGCTTTAGAAAATTTTAATCTCATTTTTAAACATGTTTTAATTTTTACCGAAACATTTTGAAAGGAAACATTATTCATTTTCTTAATGAGGTATGTTATGACTTTTCTAGAAAATATATGAGAGGAGTGTTTATTCAACTTATACAGCATGAGTGTATTTTATTTATTTCTTAAATTTTTATTCCATGTAGCTTCCCTTCAACATTACATGGTTATTTTCAATGAAATTGTTTTCTTTTCAAATTATGTGTAATTTTAAGAAAATAAATCATTATAAAGAAGAAAGGATATTTTAATCAAGATGTATTAAAGTGATCATGAAAAATTATTTTCCAACTATGATAGCATTACATGATGTTAATTAAGATTTACTAGGTATATGTTTCTAGGATATTATCTATATTCTTTATATGGATGTTTTTTATGATGGAATTATGTTTTTGAAACCCATATTTTTACCATTGGTTATAATATTATCGAATGATATTTATGAACCCCATTTTTTATATGTTCTATGAATGAATGATGTTATTTTGAAACACCTATTTCTGGTTTTAGTTATTTTATGGGTGGGACCAATATCTATTTCCTCTAAATTGGGTAAATATTTATATCTCATGAGATAGACATGAGTGGAATGAGGATTGAACTCGATTCATTAATATAGGTCTATAATGGGGAGTAAAGATGATTCAGTAAAGGACTTATTCATATATTATTTTCTTGTAAATGATCATTGATTAATATGAAAATGATTTAATATTCTCATTTTAATTAAAAAATTCCATGGATTATGTTATCTCCCTTGTAATATTTTATTCGATTCATTATGAACTTCTATAATTTATACGATGACAAGATATTATGATCTTCGATAATATAATCTCACCATTTTCTTTTGTTTCCTTTCCTCGTGGTATAAAGAGAATTTCTAAGAAAGATTAATCAAAAAGGGTTTTAGTTATGATGGAATTCAAGGAAGACAATTTAGATGTTTTATGAATCAGTTGTTTATTTTTCTCAGTTTCCAAATACATTAAACCTAGATTCTTATAAAAAGGTTATTTATATTATGTTATGAATATATTTCTATTTGGATTTAATATATATGTATGAAATGTATGATCCAATATATATTTGTAATTGTATACATATGTCTCTGTGATGGCCTCATGTCAAATGATCGGAAGGTGGGGATAATATGCTCCATAGGTGGTGGGCCCTATACCATAAATATTTCATCCTAAATTTTCACTTATATCACCTCCTATTATACCATATCTAGAAAAAATGCTTATTTTTAAGAGCTATTCAAATGGTATCTGTAGTACATGCTAGGATCTCCATGGACTAACCATTCTATAGTAGAGTTGACTAGGGGGCTCCTTCATTAATATCCATCAATAATTATAGGGGATAGTATCCCCAACCTATTGATTCATGGATAGAATATATGTTATCAATCATTGATATCCTAATGACACATTAATAAGGGAGATATAATATTGAATCATATATTCATAGAGGGTCATCCAAGAGATTGTTCAATTTTGTGACACTAGATAATCAGCAATGGATGATGGTCAAGAGGGATTTGTAGGATAATTTTCACAATTATTAAATTCTAGATACAATAAGTGCTTCAAAATGACTGATAGTTTATAGACATGGAGTATATAACCTTATCCATTAAGGATTTCTCAGCCTATTTAAAGAACCTTAAAAATATATTTCTCCCACTTGTATGTGATTATTTTTCCAAAAATATCTCATTTGATGGTGGGGTTAGATAGGCTATCCCTTTATAGGTGAATGTATTTTTACTGACTATCATTTCTAAAATAATAATCCAATCACTCACAAATATAATTCCCATGTATATACACCTTTTATTACTATTCGATAATTTATTTTGTTTCGTGAACATGTTGGCAGTGTTTATGGCTCTAATGAGTTAGTTATTCCTCCTGTATCAATATTCTTTTGTGGTTGTTTTCATGGATGAATTTTCTTTCCTAGAAGACTCATCATTATGATTCCAAACACATTGAAATAATATTTATTACACTGAGGGAACTTGTTTTTATGCCCTTCTCACAAAATCTACCTCAAGATTGATAATGATAACTTCCTAGGTCACATTTTCTCATAGGCATGAGTGTTTGTGGCCCTAGAGAATATGAAATTGCTGGTTTATTTGGAGATCCAAAGAACATCCTTCATATTCAGAGTTACTTGGCACAAATTAGATATTATGGTCATTTTTTATGGATTTCTAAAACCTTTTAGAAATTATCATAGGATTAATCAATAAAGGTGATAAATTATATTCGTATAAATGCTACGAGAAATCCTTTCAATGGTTTAGATGAATACTTACCTAAAAACCGATCCAGATTCTTCCTAATCCTAGAATAGGTTGTAAGGTATACTATGATGCCTCAGGTATTAGGTCCGGAGCTATTTTGATGAATGAATATGGGATCATGGAATAAAATTATCACTATTTGAGGCAACATGAGCATAATTATATGATGCATGACCTCAATATAGAAAGCACTGGTTCATTATTTAAGCTGGTGAAGATAACATTTTCTATTCGAGTGGATTATAGTATACAGAGACTACAAAGTACTTAAATAAATATTCAATAAAAATGACTTGAATCATAGGAAATGAAGAGGTTTTTAATAGAAATAGTTTTTTAATTGGATCTTGCTTATATGACTACAAAACGAATTGTTGTATCTAATACTCTAAGTCAAACAACTATCATGTAAGCAGTTCAAGAGGCGATTACTGAATGACCATTAATTTTTTTTTCTTAGATGAATTTATCAGTGATTGAAAATCTCATGTATCTT
Source organism: Viscum album (assembly GCA_963277665.1). NCBI lineage: Eukaryota > Viridiplantae > Streptophyta > Magnoliopsida > Santalales > Viscaceae > Viscum > Viscum album. Next base: position 2,097,344,803 of record OY728152.1, read on the forward strand.
GTACTAACATTGTTATTAGTGACCTATTCACTACCGGATAGAGTAGAGATGATATTGATTTCTGATTTCAGGGACTTGGTCCTAGGGAATTGTGTTTTATGCGAGGAACCCCACCTAGTTGAGTCATTTACGAGGATGGTATCTTGCATATTCATGGATATGTACGGTTTCCTATTGACTTATTAGATTGGTTGTTGATAGAGTCTTGAGCCTCTAATTCATCATTACATCCCGATACTACCATGATGTATCATGACATAGGCCTCCATTATTGGTGGTTGAGGATGAAAATTGAGAAGGTGGGATTCATTAATCAGTTTTTAACCTATCAATTGGTGAAGGAAAAAAACTAGTGACATATAGGGTTATAAAAACCATTTTTCATTCCTGAGTTGAAATGGGATGACATCACTATTGATTTTGTGACATGACTATTTAGATCATTCCATTGTCGTGATGTCATGTAGGCTATTGTGGATAAACTAATGAATGTTTCTGACTTATTTTCTATTAGGTATCACTTCACAATTGAAAATATTGAGATGATTTACTTCAGATATATCATATTCCTTCATAGAGTTACACATACTATTGGGATTCTAATTATATGGTACAACTCTAGTACAGGTTGTATAAGGATATGGGTTCACTGGTACATCTTAGTATATCATATCACCAACAGAACGATGGTAATTCAGGTAATACTGTACACATGTTAGAGGACGCGATCCAAATATTTGTCCTTGATTTTGGAGGTTCCTATGAGAAACATTTAACTCTTTATGAGTTCACATATAATAATACATTCCAAGAGAATATATAGATGGATTTTTATGAGTTCATATACTATATGATATATCATTTGGTTGGACATGAGAGAGGAAATGTGATAATAAAAATTCATATATAATTTTTTCTATCATTTACATATGGAATTTCATTGATTAATTTGATAATGCGCTGGGTATATGATCAATTTTTCAGGAATAGGTCTTAACATGATTCAAAGGGTGAAATTTAAACAAATTTGTAGAATTCACATATTACACATTATGACTCAGCATTACACATCATTTATTAAGAGTTAACAGCATGTGACAAGTCATGAACCAATCCATGAACCAAATTGTGATGTTAGAAGATAAAGTATCGAGTACACATCATGGGATTCCATCACATGATGTTACATTAGTCAAAGTAGTTTCATTAGAAATATGATCCAATACATATCATGAGTCCTCATTTCATTTTGTGTATGTAGATAAGCCTCATAAATTGGGCTAGATACATGTGAGGAACATGTGATATCCAAAAACCCACAAAGATCTATATGGATTGATGGAACACAATGTGTACCTCTAGTACACGTCATGACATAAGTCAGATATTTATACAACCACATGGCAGTGCATCTCAGAGCATTCCAAGATGGGATTTTACTCTATTTTACAAACCATTCTAATTTATTTTTCCTTTATCTTCGTCAAACAAAATATTTATTATTGTTTTACATTTTATATCAATTAAATATTTTTTTATCGTGGTTCTATAAATGCCTTCATATTCATGTTGAATCATTTTCTGATGATTAAATTCACTTACCTATGAACATGATCAAGATTCATTTCCTCTTTTTATTTCATGTTTGAATTTAATTAATGTTGAAAATCAACTTTTATATAACCTTGGTTTCATGTTTATTTCCCTATTTAGTAAATCGAACCCATTGTATGATTATAAATTGTTCTATTTTAAATTCGATTAGACTGTCAAGAATGATTGTATTTATTTGTTTAATTGTATCTCTACCAGCTAGGAGTAAATAAACCTCATAAGAGTATGGATCGAGGGTAGATGTATCTAATCCCATAATTAATCCTTAAATATTATAATTGAAAGCCTAATGAATTAGTAATCTGGATAAATACCCAAAGCCTACATAATTTTTTTGAACATCACTAACCATAATATATTCAAACATAAGACCCTATTATACTTAATGATGATTAGGTTATGATAACTAGCATATGATACTATCAAACAAGGAAGGCAAACATAATTCACTTAGGCTGTTACTATCTCTAGATCACGGAATAGTCGCTTCCTAGATAGAATTAGGCAACTTGACCAAAGTCAACTACAATCTGCCATTTGCTTCACAGCCTAAGACTTTGGGCTCTCCCAATATTAGAATAAAGGTTATCCTTTCTCCAGATACATAAAATTGATCTCAACCCCTCCTTAAATATTTTATGTCTCTTTTGTTCATAGAATTAGTACAATCCCAATTACCAATCCAATTTGAAAGGACTCATATTTAAGGGTGTCAAACTAGTAGTCCTATGTTGATCAAGATTTATCCTCGTGGAATTAACCACAAACTTCTACTATATTTATCTTACGTATTTATTAGGGATCAAGACACATATAATCTAATCTGACTACCACCCATACAAACACAACGATAAGTGAGGTCCCATAATATTTTGGTGTCTTTGTTGGGGAGAAATACCATGCTCTTTGGAGAACACTATCAATTGAAATAGGATTATATTTCCCTCACCACATTTTTTTCTTTTCATTCAAATACACCCTCGTGTCCCAATTTTTTTCATAGCTATTCTTGTAGCAATGTTCCTTGACTCTATCAAGAATCCTTTAGTATGAGGAACCTCTATCCTTGGACCATAAGATGAAAAACTATCTGTTAGCACATCCATGGTCCACAATGGTTGAGACACATCATCATGTGGGACCTAACCCGCCAAACCCTCATCAGATAATTCTGGGAAAGAACCATATGACCTAAGAAAAGACTATTATGGATTATGTAATACCATCAATACATGGTGCCACACCAAGCATTGTATGTCCCCTTATTATAGATCATAAACTAGAGATAAAACCTGGAATCATTCACATGATCTAAAATATAAGACAATTTAGTGTTCTCCTTATATAATACCCAAATTGGAATCTTTCCAACTTCATGGAAGTCTGTGATACATTTCGCTACTAGGGACTCTATTCTGATTCGATTAAACTATGTGTCTTCCCTTTATCCTTGTGGGATAGATCTAATTACTAACATAAATGTCAAGCTCCATAGTTGATCATGACATGTAATAATATATCAGAGAAGTTTCTGGACAAGTACTTTTCATTGATCCGAATTTAGAAAATTCAGAACAACATCCAAACATTTTCTCAAGCATACAAAAAATCTTCATTGGAAGCATGGGAAGGATTCAAAGATCACATGAAAAAGTGTCCACATTATAGAAGGGATACATGGAATCAATTAAATATATTTTACCAAGGACACCATCTAGTCACATAAACTATTGTCAATGCGGTCATTGATGGAGGATTGGTGTTTAAGACCCCTAAATCCAGATGAGAAACTCTTGATGAAGTTTATAACAAAGAAATCTTACAGAAAAGTTATCATGGTTCACTATGTCAGGGTATCCACCAGGTAGACAATAGAACTAGATTTGCTTCACAAATGGAAGCAATCACAAAGAAGCTTGAATCTTTTCCAATTCAAGCTACACAACTTCATCCTCAGCCCAATCATTCCCTTATGATGAAAAATATAATATAGAGAGATTCGTGGTGGCCCTCATATTTACTATGATTTCAAGGTAGTGTATGAATAATAGTAGGAGTGTAATTATGTTAATTATAATCATGAGAACTAGTCATTCCAACATCAAAAATTTTAGAAACAAATGCATACTTATGAACAACCACAAATTAGTCAAGGCTATTTTTATAGACGAAGTGGTCAAGAATAATTATGAAATTAAGGAACACCATGATATCCTCCAATGAACCCTCTAATAAGAACTCAGAAACAAGTGCAATAATAGCCCTTCCAAAAAATACCTCATAAGAAATTACAACCAACCTATCAAAAACCTCAATCCACCTCCTTCTACTCAAATTATCCTGAAAATCCCCCTGGATTCTTTTTCCCATAAGCTAGATCAGTGAATGAAAACTCAAGAAACATAAATGAAAACCCAAAGAGCGTATTTAAAGAATATTCATATTCAAATGGGTCAAATCTCTAAGACAATATCTTATAGACTACCAGGTGAAATACATGGTAACTCTATGACATTCCCTATAGAGGAAGCCAAGTAAGTGGTGCTGAGAAGAAGGGAATTTTTGAACATTCAACACCCCAGCATTTAATATTTGAGGCACAAAAATAGCCTAATAAGCAACTAGAAGAGGATAGAGAAACTTATAAGACTGCATCAGTGACCTCATAAGAATAAGTACAATCATAAATGGAGAAAACACCTAAGCAACCAATGTAACAAGATTATGTTGCCCTGCCTCCATATAATCCACCTATTCCATTCCTAGAGAGAGTAGGGGATGGTTCATAATAGTAATAATACAAGAAGTTCTCGTAGATGTTAAAGAAACTTCACATCAACGTAACATTTGTAGAATATATTGCTCAGATACCAGTTTATATGAAATTTATCAAGGATATTCTCTCTAACAAAAAGAAAATAGATGATATTTGGTTTATATCTTTAAATGAGGAGGTATCTACTATTGTGAAATAAAAAATTCACCTAAAAATGACATATCTGTAATTTTTTTCCATTCTCTATGCTATAGGGTAGTGTATGTTGGGATAATCCCATTGAGATCATGGGGCCAACATAAATTTAATGTCTATTAGTGTTTTCCACAAGATATGACTATAAGAAGTCAAACAATTAGAGTATCACTATAGTTAATTGACCGATCAGTGATGTTCCCTATATGAATTCTTGAATATTCTTTGTAAAAGTCATAAAATTCATCTTTCTAGAAGACTTACAAGTCGTGGAAATGGATGTGTAAGGTGATTTCAATATCATTATTAGAAGTCCAATCATAAAAATAGTATGGGATATTATATATGTAAATCGAGGACTTCTGATTTTAAGAGTTTGAGAAGAAAATGTGGTGTTCAACATGATCAAAAAATCCCAAGATTTAGATGATGATGTGGATTGTAATTCCATATCACATGAAAAATAAAATATTAGTATATGGACATTGAGGAAGAAAAAGAAAATTTACTCTCAAATAACAAATAATAATATGACTTTGAGGATATATGCTTCATTGAACCACTCATAAGGGACAAATTTCCACCCTTTATCCCCTCCATATTTTAGCCACCCCAGTTAGAACTTAAACCTCTACCCAGTACACTAATGTACTCACACATAGGAGTTTAATACTCTCTTTCGATCATTATCAACTCAATACTATCTAAAAAACCGGATGTGAAATTTTGTAGATGTTTTAAAAATAAATAAGAAAACAATTTCCTAGGGATTGGAAGACATAAAAGGAGTAAATCACAATGAATGAACTCCCTGAATCCTACATGAAGATGATGCAAAGAAAAATCAATAACCTCTAAAGCCGCTCTGATAACCAATGAAGGATGTCTTTAAGAAGGAAGTATTAAAAATAATGGCTAATAGAATAATCCTTCCTATTTTCGATATTGAATTGATTATCTCCATATATATTGTTAAAAAGAAAATAGGGTGCATGGTAGAAAGAACTGATGAAAACGAATTGACATCAAGATGAACCATCGCCAGTTGGACAGTCTAGTGGGATTATAGGTGCCTGAATATAGAAACTAGAAAGATCATTTACCTTACCATTCAAAAACAATATTCTAGAAATAATTGGGTGGTATGAATTCTATTATATACTATATTGATATTTAGGATACAGTCATATAGAATTCCACCCCACTAATTGACTGAAGACAACATTCAAATGCTCATTTGGTACCTTTGTATATAGAAGAATATCATTTTGGATAAGCAATGATCCAGAAATGTTTCACTGATTCATCACACCTATTTTCCATAAAATGGATTACTATTTTATATAAAATATCATGAATGACTTCTCGGTCTATGGAAGAACATTTTTAGTTTATCAAACAAATCAGGATTTGGTCTTCCAATGTTGTGATGAAAATTTCCTAGTACTAAATTAGGAGAAATTTCATTTCACCTAACTAGGATAAGGATTTTTTGCTAATGTTTGATGCAAGATAACTGTATGTAGGTTCTATTTTAGGAGAATGTATTCGTCATATATTTTATCCCAACTATGAAAAATATAAAACTTATGTAAAGCCCATTCCAATTAAATGACTACAGAAAAAATCTCTATGTTGTAGTACATGCCTTTAAAAAATTATGATCCTATCTATTGTTGTATAAGGTGATTGTTCACACTAACCATTCTGATTTAAGGTATCTAATGAGAAAGAAGGATTCAATGTTCATTATGATACATTGGACCATCCTTCTAGAGGAATTTTATTTTGTGATCAAGGATACTAAGGGAATAGAGAATGTGATCGTGGATCATCTATCCAGACTTCCTATACCCATCATTAAATAAGACAATTAGGCTGACTTTGAGATAGAAATTCCATATAAAACACTTTTCTTTGTTAAGGGTCAAATGTGGTTCTCAAATATTACTAATTAACTTTCTATGGGATTTATACATCATGACCACACTTACCAATAGTGAAAAAGATTGTCAGATGTCAAGCATTTCTACAGGGATGTGGCACAATTGATCAAGCATTGTGATGATGACCTATTAAGACATTGCATCATTGAAGAGGAAATACACAATGTAATTGAGATGTGTCACAATTAACCAATTAATAAACCATATAGTCCTAAAATTGTAGTATCTAAAATACTACAAATTTGATTTTTCTGGCCTACACTGCACCAAGACGTGAGGGTATTTTTTCAAAGATGTGTCAAATTTTATTGGACCAACAATATTGGAAAATGATATGAGATTCCACAATAAACCATCATGAAAGTTTAAATATTTGATTTTTGTGGAATCATCATAATTGTACTATTTCCCACATCACATTGAGAATCCTAAATATTGTTTATCATTGACTAAGCTTAAAAAAGGGTCGAAGATGATGCTACTTCACATGAAATAGAACATGTTGTCTAAAATTTTTTATGAAAGAAAATGTTTTCAATATTTTTATTTCTCTGATTTCTGATATGTGATAAAGGAACAATCATCACATACTGATCTATGAGAAAAATCCGAGAAAATGTATAAAATTAGATATAATACGAGAAATCCCTACCACCCAAAAATTAGTTGGAAAGAAGATCTATCAAAAAAGAAGGTAAAGTGTATTTTGGAAAATAATGTTAATATCAAACTATGTGATTAGAACCTCAAAATATACAATGAAATATGGGAATACCAAATAGGATAAAAGACTCCCATAGTAACCACAGCATTTAGATAGGTTTATGAGTAAACAGGTCATCTCTTGTTTCAGTTGGAGCATCATTCATTTTGGGAAATCAAGAAATTAAAAATCAATGTGGAGAAAGCTGGAGAATCAATGTTATTGAAATTGACCAGTTTAGAAGTGAAAAGAAGAGACTTGTATGGAAATGCAAAAAACTATAGGGAAAAGATTATGAAATGGCATGATCAATATATTGTGAGGCATACCTTTGTACCTGGAAATATGGTTTTGTTATTCAAATCATGATTTAAACTATTCATGGGTAAACTGAAGACACAGTGGTCAGTCACATTTGAATTCAATCAAGTCTTTCTTTACATCTTCACTAGAATCTAGAGAGAAGGCGGAATACTAGTCAAAATGAATTTTCAAAGGTAGATTATTTTTCAATAACCCTTATAGGAAGGTTGTTTCATCAGCCTCAAAGTCAGTTAAGATTCAAAAAATTCAATGTCTTGACTAAAAAGGAATAAAGGACTGGGAGGTATACTAGGGTAAGAAATCTTAGACTAGGATATATTAGGACCATATTATGTGATTTTCAGTTATATACTAGTGGAAGGAAAGGAGTGACCATAAAATGATCTAAAATGGTTTAGTATACATCATGTACATGTGGTTCATGACATGTACCCTCTTTCACAAAATTATTGTTTAATTCACTAGTACAGAACATGAACTATAAGTACACAACGCATACTTAATTTAGTTTGTTTTTAAATATGAAGGTCATGAATCCTAAGTGTATGACCCACACCCTCAATCTAAATTACTCTCCTCCCTCCATTATATCTTCTCTATACCCCCAACCCATGAATCCCTCCTCCATATCCTCCTCTCTTACAAACAAACTCACGTGCTCCTCTTCACCACCAACGTGTCTCCTACTCTCCTCCAACATGCTCCCCTTCCTTCAATCCTCAAACATGCACCCCTACATGACTTCTACTCTCTCTTAATACCAAACCAAACACCCCTTCTTTAATTAATCGTAAAAGATTACCCTAACCATATAACTACTCCTCCTCATCTATCTCTTCTTCCTCAACCACATAAGTATAGCCGACATCCAAGTGCACCAATGTTGCACATGCCGAACATTCTACATATCTTGAAACCCATGCTTCACAAGATTTTCAGGATCATTCCACATCAACATCAACTTCTAGTGATAGTGACATCAACCTTCACTTAGTTCTGTGTTCTTCCAACACAGAACACCATGTCAATATTCTCCAGTTGTAGGAAAACCCATGTGTACAAACAAGGTATTGTACATGAATTTTCTTGCCTATATGAACATCACTGATGCTACCCATGATCTTCTAGAGACACTTCACACTGATAGAATTATCAAGTTAAACAATGATACCTTCTAGGAGTTGTTTCTATAGTTTTTTTCCACTTTGGAGATGTTTGTGGAAAGCCTTCGGTTCCGTCTCAGTGGAAGGATGCACGAGCTCTCATTTGCTGAGTTTGGTCTCAATTTGGGTGTTTACACAAAGGAGTATATCACTTCAAAAAAAAATTTCTTACACTTAATATACATCCACTTCATGAAGCTTCTCCATAGTTTTGGAATATGATAGCCCCTGAACCCCAATCACACCATGACCTTCACATCATGAATTCTACTCAGCCGTAGGGTCTGGAACTGTATACCCTGCAAAGATCCATGGCACATGGATTGTTTCCTGAGTTGCGTCTCATGGTATTGTCATCCAGGTGGACATGTGGATTATTTCCATAGCCATGGGTTGCCTAACCATAATCACGGCTGCCCAGTTTTCCTAGATATACAAGTCACATGCCCAGAGGCATCATGGTAATTTGATTGGTGGCTCTATCATCACTCATTTGGTGACACACTTGAATGTCCTTGATCTATCACTTCCCCTCACATCTGTATGACCTATCGATCATATCAATCTTGTGATTCTACACAAGATGAATATTCTAGTTAAGGAGGATAAAACATACATTCGGGAACCCAAAATCAAGGGGGAAGCAAAGAAGGATCCACCACAACCAACAACCACAACAGTAGAACCACTTGTTTTGCCACACTCTACCCCAACACTTACATCACCCATTCCACCTCCCAAATCTTTGTCTACCCCTTCTACCCTTCCTACATCATCCCACCCCACCCTGATTGATATTTAGGACACCCAGAAGTGTATCTTGGAGAATAATTTCCAATTATCCACTCATTTTCATGTCCCACTCATTTATCCCCCAACATATGTCAGCCAACCACCACCCACCACAACTGGCCTGTCATCTACCACAATTCCCCTACTTCCACCATAATTTTCCTCTAGACCATAATAACCCTGCATCAGGGAAGGACTAATTAGCCGAGAATACTTGGCAGGGAAAGGGGTGACCACTGACTCAACCATGAAGGTACCTTTTATTGATCCAGCTACCAAACACACAACCTTTTTATGGATCTAGATCACTATACTACCCACCCCATCCCATTTACCTACCTCCACAACCCCACCATCCACTATAGATAATACTCCAAATACCCCTGTATCTACTAAAAATGCATACCTATCTTGACAGTTTGCATCACCACCTGATGAAATGATGATACTAATGGTGATCATTGGCACAAACGCTTGATAATTCCATTTAATTTTTGGGATTTGAAAATTTTTTACCATTGGGGAGGCCATTTGTTGTTTTATTATTTTATTAGGACTAGTTTTGTAATGATTATATATATATATATGAGACATGATTATTGCATCCATTTTGAGCATGATTTTCATCTATTTTCTTTTGTTACATGGAAAATTCTAGCTTCTATGAATCTTTTATGGTTGTCGATGGCCATTACCACCACCCCTTCTCGAAAAGGGTGCTCCATCGTGTCATAGAAGTACACATCAACTTCAGACACGATCCATTGAACTACATGCTAAATAGTAGCCACTATGGACCACGATTCCATTCTTTCCCCTTTCGATTCGCATGAACAATGCTACACCTCACGCCATCAACCTGGCCAAAATAGGTCACGAGTTGGAAGACACGACAACTAGTAGCTACAAATGACAGAAGATAAACTGAGCTGATAGACCCACTACATAATATCTGGGTCCATCTATCTGGATGATTATGTCCTGTTATAGATTTATGGGAGTAACCCATTAGTTGATATTTTTTCTAGATAGACTTTTCATTGTTGCATATTTTTCATTTTCATTTGACTCTATAATTTAACATCATTTTAAAATTTAAAAAAAATGAATGAAATGAAAAAAAATGTTACATCTACCTTTTATTCTCTACATATTCCTATTATTATTATATTATAAAGATTTTATTCGGGGAATAATATTTTACCTAGTGAATGATTTTCTCTCTAACTCATTTTGCAGGTGCCCAGACATAGCATCCTGACTTTCAATTTCTCTCGTGGAACATCACATATTTAGGATTATCTTGATTCCCTCCTTTAAATTTTTTCAAAAAATGCATTTTAGATTCATACAATTTACTATCTATACCACCCCTCCATGCACTTCCAAGATAATTTAGACACTGTATCTTTTTATGTGTGGTCTAGTTTCTCATTATTCTTAGGGATGAAAACTTGCATTCTTTATTCTTTTCACCTATCTTGGAGACATTTTTCAACATTATAAGCATGCTTTAAACTTGAAAAACATTATTCCGAAGTAAATAAAATAAAAGGATAAGATAAACTAGATATAATCCTAGTTTTTCTTTGTTTGTTATTTTAGAGTGATTATTCAGTTTATGAATTTGATTAGAATTCAACAGTTGTGAAATTATGATTAATTGACCCATTACTTTGTTTTATACCCTTCACAATTTAAAGTTTCCATTTCAATCTCATTAAATGAGAATATTAACAGACTACACCTAATCATTATATTCTATTAATATTTCTTGAGACATACTTGGTATATTTAAGCCTTCCAGAATATTAATGTAGTTCTTATCGAAGTGACGACTTCAAATGTAATTTTTTTTAAATGATTGAGGAAATCATTATTAGCCATTTTTTCCTGTGACCCATGTTATATCTATCCTTATTTTAGCCCATTCTTTCTATGAATGACATTATAGGATGAAGCTATTCTAAGAATATTTGACCTTCTTACAATTTTCCAGGTATAATGAATGAAGTTATTATTGAATAAGTGTTGGGGGTGATTTCAGAAATCTTGGATGATTTTACTCATAGGATAAGTGTTGGATTTTCATCTGACTATTGAGTTATGATTCATATATACATTGTGGAATGCATTTTTTATTCTATTTCATTTCAAAACACAAAATAAATGAAAAATCGATATGGTTTGTATACTAGGAAGTTAAAAAATAACAATTTTCTATACGAATGAATCCATTGAAAGATCATATGTGGTAATTGGGTAGATGTGTGATATGGGCTATACATGACTTTCAAAAAATAATATATTATAAAGAAAAAAGGAATGGTATAAAAAACATTGTTTTTAATTATTTAACATATATGTTTCCAAATGGAGAGTTTAGAGTGTGGAATTGATTAGTTGGAAGGATGAATTGTAATAAATTTATCATGGTATTCAAGTATTATTCTTCACAAATTTACCTTCTTTTTATCTTTATTTTCACTTTTTACCTACCTATCCATAGCCTCAGACTCATCAGAACCTTACTTCTAAATCCCTCATGATTAATTTTGTACTTGACTTTACTATGTAGAGATGTTAGAACCAATGCAATCCTACGGTTATGACCATGTATTTACAGTATGATCATAAATCCAATTTCATTATATATAATGTGATGAGAGAATATTCATTGGGTGGTAAATTACAAATGGGTATAGAATTACAGGAATAGTTAAAGATTGTAATTACAATATTTAAATTTGTTTGAAATAAACTGTAAGGCATGATATATTTTCTATAATGGTATAATTATAGATACTAACCTTTTTATATTACAGATAGTTTTATTTATATAAACATGATGAAATTTTGTTGTCTTAAATATTTCTTATCTCTTTTTGAAATCATTATTGAGGCCTTTCTGACTAGGGACAAGAAATTGTTTATGTGGGGGGGATTTGATAATCCAAATTCATATATACATTTTTCTATCATGTACATATTTATTTTCATTTATTTATTGAATAATGCACTAGTTATATGCTCAATTTTGTAGGAATGAGTCATAACATTATTCAAATGATGAAATACATAAAAATTTAAGAATTCACCTATTACACATCGTGACACATCATTACACGTCGTGTAGTAAGAGTTCACAACATGTGACAAGTCGAGATCCAATCCATGAAGTCTACAATGAAATAATCTGTTACATTTTGTGAGACCCCACACACGATGTGACTTTAGTCAAATTAGTTACATGATAAATCCACTCCAATATACATTAGGAGTCCTCAGTACATGAAGTGTATGTATTCAAACCTCATTAATTATTCTTGATACATGTGCAGCATGTGAAAGATCCAATGACCATTTAAATCCATATATATTGATGGTACACAATCTATACCTCTAGTAAACACCGTGAATAAATTTTCTTACATATAAAAAAATCTCGACAACACATTTCATAGCATTCCAAGATGGTATTTCTCTCTTTTCTCGTCCCAATTGTTTTTTTCATCCTTTATCTCTCTCAATCCCAATATTTATTCTTGTTTTACTTTTTATTTCAATATATGGGTCATGGATCGTGTTTCCTTCAAAACATTAAATTTTTTATTATATCATTTTCTGATGCTCATCATCACTTACCAATGAACATGAACTAGATTCATATCCCCTTTCTAATTTAGGTAGGAATTTCATTAAATTTGTGAATCATCTTTCATAAAACCTCGATATCATATTTATTTACCTTTTTAGTAAATCCAAACCATTATATTATTAGAAACTATTATATTTTAAATTATAATAACATGTCATGAATGAATTTTATATTTATTTTTATATATCAGCACCTTCATTGAGTAGATAAACCACTTGGGGTGGGGATCAAGTTTAGATGTATCAGAACCCACAATCAATCATTAAATATAATTATAGAAATCCTAATGAATTATTAATCATAATAAATAACCAGAGTCTACAAAATTCATGTGAATGTCCCTTACCATAGGATATTCAAATGGAAGACCCTACCATGATTAATGTAGGATAGGTTATGATCTCTGGCCTATGATACTTCCTGCAAAGAAATCCAAACATAATTCACTTAGGTTGTTACTATCTTCTTATCTGGGAATAGTCACTGCCTAGGAAGAACTTGGTGTCTTGATAAATGTCAACTAGCGAATATCATTTTCTTCATAGCCTAAGTCCTAGGACCCAACCATGACTAGAATTTATGTCATCCTTTCTCCTTTAAATACGTGAAATTGATCATGACCCTTCCATAAATATTTAAAGTCACTTCCAGCCACAGAATTAATAAAATCCCAAAAAACAATCCAATTTGAAAGGACTCCAACCAAAGGGTCTCATTTTAGTGATCCTCTATAGAACAAGATTTCCCTTTTTTGGGATGGACCCCACACTTCTATTATTCTTTCCCTATGTAGTAAAAAAATATTGGAAAAAAATAATATAATCTGACCACTTCATGTATGAACTAAATGATGTGTTCAAGCACATTACAATGATACTGGGACCTTATTTCCATTAGGATACATAGTATATAAAACTGAATAAAAATAATTTTGATACAATATAATATTAGAAAACTTCATATGTCCATAATCACTAATGATATATGGTGTTAGTGGATAGGGATCGAGTCTTTGTGTCTGTTTTGACAAGGCTACAGAATCAGAGGTTTAGATGGTAAGAAAATATATTTCCTCAGTTCATCAGACATTGTTATATTTTGGATAGGTATAGTCTAGTTTCTTTTTCGATAGCACTCCCGCTATTATACAATGATACACATAAATTTTTTCATATTCCATAGTAAAATCATTATCATTTAGACCTATATCATGTACTTTAAGACGATGAGGTTGATTTTGATGTTGATGTTTATTTGGAGGAGTATCTAGTCTATATAGTTTATTGTATCTTGAATGATCTACATGGAGGGATGATTCATCAAGTTTGGGTTCTAGGGATTCACAGTCTCTTGTATGACAAGACTTAGGAGCCAGATATTTACGTATGTGATCAATGATTTGAATTATTGTTAGATAACAATCAAAAACCCTTATGTAAACTCATATATTTCTTATTTTAAGGAGAGTGGATTGTAAAATTCCAAATTTTCTCTGAGTTTCATATCCATTAAATTTCAGCTTGAATATTTTTTTTCTAATTTTAAATTTTGATGGTTCTATGAAAGGGTTTGTGATATTCTTGGGCTTCGTTGGAGCATGGAAGTCCTATTTTTTGTGAAACCGGAGGAGGCACATAGTTAGGACATGGATATTAGTAACTATGCAACCAAAAAATAAAGTTATACAGTTAGTTTCACCACTGGAGGGAGGCCACATGGATATTAAAACCCTATAATAAATTGATAGAATACTGAGTATGGTTAGTACATGATTAGACTAACCAGGATCCTAATCATGGATGGTGTGGAGGGGTTGGACTACGAAAATTAACGAGTGGTATGGGGTTTGAAAAACCAAGTGCCTGGAATTGCGAAGGGTGTTTCACCATATGATGTGACTTCTCAGGGTTGGTACATGGTTTGTAAAACATTACATCTCAACAATATGATCCATAAAAAATAGTGAAATGTCTATTTTATTCTACTTCCACTTAAAATAAAATCCCTATTCTCTTTTCAAAATTGTAAAAATGCCCCCTCCACCCAATATCTCATTGCCCCTCAAGCTTTTATTTGAGAGATATCTAATGTATCACATCCTATTCATGAATCGTTTGCCATATCAAATAGATAATGGAAATATTATTTTTCATTTTATATCTTCTATCCAATTTCTTTACTATAAGAAATTCTATTTTCATGTGAGCTAATATACAATTTATAATGGAATTATTATATTTTGTAAATTTATCTCATTATAGACAAATTTAATGGTTTATACTATATTTAAGTATACTACCCATGTAAGGTACGTGGTCTATAACATTTCCATAAAAAAATTATATCTATAACCTGATTAATTTTTCTATATATCGGACACCCCATCTGTTGCTTCTAAAAAATGTCTAATCCTTTAAATTTATTGTTTAAACCATTATCATGATGTTCTCCATACCATCTTACAAAATTAGATGTTTTGTAACCTCAACTCAAACAAACCATTGGGGTGGGTTTAATTATATTCATAAGACTGAGTCATCCATATGGGTGTGATGAGATTTCATCTATTGAGTAGAATCTATATATTTTTTAAAATGGTCTCATTAATGATTTTATACTTCTTTTGGAACTAAATAATTTATATATTAAAGGTATATTGAAGTGGAATAAATAGTAATGGTATAATCATATTGATAATCTAATAGAATATGATTATTTATGAAAATAGAACATAATGTGTTATGTAAATCGACATGTAATATTTTTTCCATTCTATAATATGTTTGAAAATGGATATTTTGGTATAGCACCAACTAGGGGTATTTAGGTATGGAACTAACCATGGGTTTTTTGGAATGGCTCCAACATCATAGAATAGTACCAACAATTTACTTACATACACGAAATTAGGATGACTTAAAATTATCTCCTTGGACATCAAATTATGTATTGACCTCTTTGGATTATATAATTGGGCTCCACTCAAGTATTATAATGGTTACCTTGGATGAATTTGATAAAATAATAAAGGATTCCTTGGTTACAAGACATGGGTCCTAGTCCATATTGTATTGACACTTGATATGATCAAATAATTTTTTATCTGGTGGTTTTACTTTTGTATAAAGTTATCTATTTTTATATATTTCTCATCATTACATTTATATTTTTGGACTAGATTACATTAGACTTTCAATTTTCAGATTTACTACTATTATAACTACATAGTGATATACATGTTATACACATAATAGATTTTTTGATATACCAATGGAGTTCGCCTATTGAATTTTACTTACACTATGTTCTTTGCACCGATTGGTACCCATACAGACTTTATAAAGACGTGTAGGAAAAAAAGATAAGTGGTGGGATATATTAACTTAATTTTTGTTTTTGGATATAGTACGAGAGTAAAACACTGGTCTTGTGCTCATGATTCTATTGGATATGTAATTTTCCATTTTTTTTATTTTATATATCCTATATTCGGTAATTTTGCATCCCAATCCCTTTTTATATCCCATTTCTCTATAGAATCATGACATCATAATTCTATATATGATGACGATGTAACAAAATGGGTTCATTAACATATGAGTGAAGTGGTTATAGGATGTTATTGTAATAAAAATTATATAAAATATTTTTTCTTCAATTTTACTTTTTAGATCATTGAAAGGAGGAGGAGGTGAAGAAACAAATGTTTTCATTTTATGTGGGTGGTAATCAATAAAATTCTCGAATAAAGGATTTTTTTTAATAGAAAAGGATAAAGGAACTAAATAGTTTTCCCTTTGAATAATTCCATTTTGTGAACAAAATAATAATAATTTCGTTTCATAAGAATGAAAATTTATAATTGAAAAAATAAGGTGGTATTGAAAATATGATAGTAAATATTAGTATTGTAGTAAAAATCCTAGGGTTTTCCTTTTTTGATTCCATAGAAATAAGTCTCTTTATATCATGAAATGTCACTATAGGATCATGGAGAAAGTATAAGATTATAAAGGAATTAAAATGTGTATATTTTCACGTGGAAGCTATATTTAGGTTATAGCCTTGAATGGGTGTTCTGAGGGCCCTCTTATAAGTAATAATAATTGAATTGTTTTGAATATTTATATTAAATATAAAGATATCATAGGTTTTACTTATCAAGAACACACAAAAAATGTAAAATAATAGATTGTGTTTGATGAAAAGACATTTTTATGATTATTATTTTATTTCAATGATTTTAATTAGCGTTCAAAGGTCATTAATTAAATATGAATATTTATTTGATTTCAATATGATGACGATGTAACAATGTTATAGGAGCATAGATGATGTTATAATAAACTTATAATCTGTATAAATATATAAATAGCATGATGAATTTTATTTTTAAAGGTGATTTAGAAATAATTGCAATGGGTTCCTTTAATAACATAAGATTTCATGGATGAAAATTTTTTCTAGGAAAGAAGACTTTTGTTGTACCAATTCTAGGTTCAATTCCATGTATCAAAGGTGGTACATTGTCTCCAAAAAAGAATAATTTTCGTGAAATATTTGGAGTACATAATGAAAAAATTTATATTTCATGAAAATAAACTATAAAAAATTGTACGAGTAGATATTTGAGGATGGAAAACAGAGGTTCCATTCAATTTGGTGTTAGATTCAATTCTTTACATAGATTTCTAACAATTTCTATTCGAGTATTGTATTAAAAAATTCATTGAACCACACTTTTCAGCCAATCCCACCTTGACCAAAGCTTATATGGGATCCCAATAGTCTTTTAGGACTAGGGATTTTCTTATTAGGCCACTATGCATGGTTGAAGCAGAGGGGAGGTTTATGGATAAGCCCCTAGTTGGATCAAGTATAAACTTGTGGAGTGAATTCTTATAGGGGGAATGGGTAGGACCATAATCCATCAACAAAGAGCTAATGAAGCACATGTTTCATGGCCTATATGGGTATGAATTATAGTGTTATCTGGGTATCGACCCTGGTGGAGTATTGAATGGTGATATCTAACTAATTGATTGATAAGAAGAAGTGACTCACTAGAGAAAATTTAATGTTGTTTGGGATATTATTGGAAATTTACAAATATTTCAAAATATACACATATAAGACTAACAATCTAATCAATTTAATTAGGTTCATAAAATATCACATTTTCATCTGGTTTAAACATGTATTTTTGTCTTACTCCTCCCATATTACGACGTTATTCTAACTCATCAAAGAGGATGTTTGAACAATAATTGGTTAAAAGGATGGATTCCACAAGTGTTTTTAGGTTTAAATAATGATGCGAAGGGCACGAGAAACTCAATGCATGAAACTACTTATTCCCTACATGTGATAAATCTATGGATAAATGTTAGACTAAATGAAAATGAAATTGTATGAGTTCATTTGTTTATTCCATCTTCATAGATGATTTCATGATGCAACATTGTATCTTCATTACATTCACTTGAGGATATAACCATAAAGGAGAATCCATGATAATGAAGGATGGAAACCACCATTCTTAGCATAATTTAACATACATTTGATGAATTATAAGGAGTGGTATTCAGGAATTCAAATAATGGATTTACATAGAATGCTTTTTGGGATTATAAGGTGGTAAATTATTGATGAAATGTTGTGATCCTCTTCTACAAAATGAGATCCACTAATCCTATTTAAGATTTTGTGACTTGTGCTTTTCATGTGCTTTCATTTTCTCTATAAAACATAGAGTCATTAACCTTCAATTAAGGTGACAGACAATCAAAGATCAATAAGCCTCGATGATTTTCATAGAAGGGGTGTCCCACAAACCATTTTTTTTGTATAGAGTAGATCCACACATATCATGTTCGATAAAGACCCATGAAAATGTGACTAGTGTAAACACATCTTCATCGTGATTTACAATGAAAATTGGTTCTAAAAACAAGTTCTTGGGTATTATATATTACCATTGTGTAATGAGGGGATTAAAACTATTCACGAGTTCTATTGATACTCATTGAAATGTAAGTATTATTGTGCATTTTTTGGGTTCCAAGGATGAGGCATGAAAGTCGTGTTCGTTAAAAAAGGTCTTATACATGTGAACAAAATAGTCCAAAATATGTGTCTTTTATATAAAATGGTTTTTTTGTGTGAAGATAAGATAAAAATAAGAACGATGTAGACTATAAAGTGCTATAATATACTTCTATGTACAAAGATAATGAGAATATTAAATGTTTGCATTTTTT
Organism: Viscum album; assembly: GCA_963277665.1. Classification (NCBI taxonomy): domain Eukaryota; kingdom Viridiplantae; phylum Streptophyta; class Magnoliopsida; order Santalales; family Viscaceae; genus Viscum; species Viscum album. Next base: position 2,097,364,234 of record OY728152.1, read on the forward strand.
GATATGTTTATGAATATTCACATGAAGAGATAATTATAGAAGTATGTGCATTGAACTGTATTTTAAGAAGAATATTGTTCCACCCAATTTCACTTTCATGATGAAAAATGAGAAAATATAAAGAAAAATGTTTTATTTATTAATAACAATGTGACAAAGATAGTATTTACACTATTTTAATATCATATTTAATGATTAAATCCCCACTATTGTTCCAATTTATATGAAATTGTTTTTTTGGAATTTAATAATGATTGAATCTTAAAAAAGAAAATTAAACAATTCTAAAAAATTAACTACTTTCAAATAGCTTATGTATTTTAGGGTGCTGGTAAAAGACACTTCCCTCTATGAGCGAAGGGAAGCGGCATGACACTGGATTTTTTGGGATGTTGCAGAACTGGAAAAAATAGAGCAGTATTGTTACATGTCATGTAATACCATTACACATTTTTCCTTTTAAAAAGTGTATTTATCACACAAAACATGTCATGAAATCATTAAAAACTATGAAGGAATAATACACATCGTGTAACTTCATTACACGATGAGACTTTTTTCTAGACGCATTTTTGGAGATAATTTAGTTGACATTTGTGATGACTATCGACTGAAGGATTACACAATGTGAAACCCCATTTCATGTCATGATGACGGTGATTCCCTAAAAAGTAAATACAATTATCTAACATATATAGTGGTATTTCTATATAAATAAACCACTTTTCCGCCCTTCCTATGCACTCTGGGTCGAGATAGGGCAGTGTCGCACCAAAGGTTACACTCAAAACATCAGAGTGACGATTTGGAAACTTTTTTCATCACAGTGTGTATCAATATTGTGATGATGGTTTAATGTGTGTATTACAGAGTGGAAAATATGGTGTTTGTTTGAGTGATGCATGGAAAATTACCAAGTGGTTCAGAACTATGACACCTGATGGAAACTATGGTTTGAGTTTCTCTCTTATTGTGTTATCTATTCTTGATTTTATATGGAACATATATTTCAGAAAAAATATTGTTTATTTATTTTTTTAATATATTTTTATCAAATTTATTTTTAGGGTTTTTCAATCTATGATGTAAATTAATATACTTTACTATTAAAATTTCTTTTCCAATGTATTGTCATTGAGCATAGTGATTTAAATCAGGATTGACTAATTGGAGGTCTTCAAGAAATTTAATCACTTCTATAAGAAGGAAAAAAATTATATTCAGTACTATATATGAAGTGTACTCATATTTTATTGTTTACCCGGGAGTCCTTAGGTTTGAATTTATCATTTCAATTAAGAAGCAAGTATATACCAGGAATATGGGAGTGTCCGAGTGGTTGAAGAATGTCCCCAACAACTATTTTAATACATATTTAAATCTCATTTCATTTCCTTAATATTTTATTTCTTGTTCATAAATTGTATGTCACTTTAATTTTTTTTATATTTTGTATCTGAACTTTTAATCAATTCCACTTTCTCCTCCTTCTAGAAATATACTAAACAAAAGTGACTGTTTTGAAACACAAATTGAAACCACCTTGATGGAAATATAGGTACTTCTATGTTGAATTTATCTTGGAGATAAATTATTGATTATGTTTTTCAGGAAAAAAAGGATCACGTCAAAATGCATGCATGAACCATGAAAAAACATGCATTCATAATGAATTATATCCATGTCATGTCATAGTGATATTGTCATTCATAATCAAATAAATGTATAAGATGAAATTTTCAATGCATTTTAATTAGTGGCTATAAAATATTCCATTTCACTAAGATGAAAATGATACTATACACAATTGCTAATTTTTTCCCAATGGTGATTGTTGGCCCCTCACTGGTTTTAATGATTTCAATAATCATAATTCATGTCCAATCATGTTAAATCATTTCGATCATGTTTAGTTACATTTAATTCTGATTATATATGTTTCATTTTATCTTTAACAAATTTTGTTGACATCAATGTTGTAAGACTAATAAAATAAAATAAACTTTTATGTATGAGTTACGTTTGACATAACAATATTGTAAATATCTAATAGATAGAACAAGTGTGACACCAATAGAGAAACTCAGATACCGACAGAGTAAATGTCTCACTGATAGTTCAAATGTCACACAGATAGAATAAATTTGACATCCATAGAATGATTGTCTCATAGATTGTAAAAACTAACTCAATGGTAGATGACTCATTGACAGTATAAATGAGACAATGATAGAAGGATTGACTCGCTGATAGAAAAAAATGACACAGTGATTCATTGTATCACTGATGCATGGATATATCGACAGGATTACTCAACAATAGAATAAGTCGATGATACCAACAAAAAAAAATACTGATAAAAGGAGTCATTGAAAGAATGACTCATCGATAAAAGATTCACTGACAGACTATTTAAATATTTTTTATTTAATGTTTTCTATAACATTCATATTTGTGTTTTTTAATGATACGATTTTTTTTAATTAATACATAAGACAATATTAATTGGGATGTCATAAGTATGATTTACACAACCTAATTTTTTTTCCTATTTCTGGGATGCATTATATAAAATAGAAAATCATGATAGTTGAAAGATATATAGACATAAAGTTGAGGGATTTCATGAGAACTCATATCAATCCTACGATGAAGAGGATAAATAACATAGAAAGCAATGTCATTCTTACTGACTGAACACAATAGAGAACCTATTGTGCACTAAAGTTTCAACAACCCTGCAACAAAAAAATTAGAACTGATGGAATAGAAATTCAGCTTCCTGGAACACCAGAAAACAAAGATTCACAAAAACCTTTTTTAGTGTCTATTTCTAGAATAGGAATCAATATTCAGATCTATTACATCTATAGAGTCCAGAGCGTCATTTCACAACCCTCAAAGCATTATAAATTCTATCTCTTTTTCTTGATATACTGTTCAAAGTTTTTCTACTTTTCATGCAGTGTGTGCATCTATCTATTAAATATACACTACCTCCTACATTGAACTTAATTATACATGATATCATTCCAAAAAAAATCTTTTTTCACCTATTATATTCCCCATATAACTGTAGTAGAGGTCAAGTGTAATGTTTCTATTTTATTTCCCACATAGAACTATGGTAGAGGTCCTCTGACATGGATAGTTTGTATAATATTGTGTAATCCCTCATCCATGGTGTGAATCATGTTTATATATATATATATATATATCTTGGTCACATGTTATCACAAAGTGGAGTGTATTAGTTTTCGACTTGAGACTCAACAACATGTTTAATACTTCGTGATTTAAAATTTAGTTGATTATGTTTTAACTCATATTTCATAAAACAATGTTTTACTTTGATTGTTTGTTTTTTATTGTATTTATAACTGTTTTGGATTAGGAAATTGGTTTCAAAAGTTATTTCAATCTCTTAGGTTTATATAACTGAGAATTAACTAGTATTTTGAGAAATTAATTGAATAGTCAGACTATTATAAATTTACTACTTTTATTATTTAGCGTGTGTTGTTTTTGAATTGGGAGAGTTTTTCAAATAATGTTTTTAATATAAATTTTTATAGGAACTCAATTCACCCCCTCTTGAGGATTCTACTCAAACCAAAATTTGTTATCATAGGACATTTGTAACCAGATATTTTCAGATCTTTTCAATTATGATTTTAGTTGAAACTTATAGATATCTAAATTTCTATTAGTTATGAATGTTTCACTCTTTAAAAATTATAGTCTTTATATTTTATTATGGATTATATATTGGAAGGTCTTTATACTAAGATACCTCATTTTTTCAACGGAACTAATTATTCCCACTAGAATATTAAGATGAAAATACATTTAGAAAGTCTGGGTTTTGAAATATGGTACTCCATTTTCGATGAATATAATATTTTTGCTACTGCTAGAAATACAGAGTATAACCCAACCAAGAAAACTTATAATAATAACTATTGAGATATGAATGAAATATATAAATATTTTGGATTTGAATATTTCAATTGGATTTCTTCTTGTAAAATATTCCATGAAATTTGGGATACTCTTATTGTTTCACATTAAAGAAACACTAATGTAAATGAAATGAGACATAACACATATAATATTAAATATGATATCATTAAGATGAATCCCAATGAACCTATCTCTGATATGTATCTTGGGGTTAATAAAATTTAAAATACAATGATTTCTCTGGTAAATGACGTTACTCCTAAGGAGAAAATCATGAGAATTATTATATTTGTACTAGAAAGATTGAGAGGAACCTCGATATCAACTAAAGAATCATGTGATATCAGAAAGATTATAGTTAATGAGGTGATTGGTAAGATGAGTATGTATGAGGAAGAATTAATTGTAAAAAAATAAGAGAAGGGTGAACCAAATAGAATGTTAGTGGGTTTCAAAACTACTACTTATAAACATAAATAAAAAATGATTCAAACTCATTATGATAGTATAAGTGTTAATGTTTCACCTTATAAAAGTGGTTAGGAAATAGCTTAGTTAGCCAGAAGGGTTAAATATGTTTTATAGAGGGGATAAATTCTTCACGAAGCTAATCTACAAATGTAAAAATGATAATAAGTGAAAGTGGAAAATGTATTTGAAAAGTAATAATAACTCAAATGAAGTAGATTTTTATGAATGTAAGAGGTGAGGACATGTAAAATATTACTCTCCTAAGATAAAATATAAGAAGAAATATGAGGAAAAGGATAAAAGTTATAATAAGGTAATGAGGTCCCGCAAGATTTCTTTTAAGGATAGCTCAAGTGAGTTTGAATATTCATATGATGAGAAAGGTGATAAAGCAATCATGTGTTTTATGAATAAAAAATATAAGGTAACCATTGAGTCTCTTGTCCAAAATTATTATTATTTTATAGATGAAAGTGATTTTAAAAATATGACTAATGGGGAAATATTTTAATACATCCAAAAGATTAAAGATACATGAAATGAATTAAACGATAAATACAAATCAATAAAAAAACAACATGCTCTTACCTCTACTATTATATCGGATCTTACCACAGAAACGGAAAAAAATGATCAATTGATTATAGAAAATAATGAGTTCAAATTTTCTAAAGAGAAATTAAAAAATTATTTTGAAAAGTTTTACCAATGGAAATTATATCTTGGATAAAATTATTGGTAATCATGTTTCACCCAAATACAATAGTGGTATTGGCTATCAACCTGGTAAAATAAAAATTTTCAAAACCAATTATGTATCCACATATAAAAAATCCAGTTTTATTCCTAGTTCTAGAATACATTATAAAAGTTCTAGCTATAAAACATCCTCTACTATTTCATTCTTTTTTACCCAAATTTAGTCCATTTTTCTAATAAATTTTAAATATTGTATAGGGAAACCGTGAAACAAGTGTGGGTTCCTAAAGATCTTATTATTAGTGTTACTAGACCAAAAATAATATAGGTACCAAAATATTTTCTTGTCTAATATGTTTTTGTCAGAATACTATTTGAAGAACACCAATAGAAGTCTATTTTACTTGGACATTTGAAGTTCAAGAAACAAGATAGTAGATTATTACTAATTTAATTATCTGATAATGATTGACGGTGGGAATGTCACTATTTGCAACAATGCTAATGGTAAAATCTGTTTCAATGGCTAAACAGGTAACTCTAATTCAGTTTTAAATTCTAAAGTACTTTTTCATTTATAAAATTATAATATTCTTAGTATCTCTAAGGTATGTGATGATCGTTTTAATGTCAGATTTGAAAATGATGCATGAATTTTTTTTAATTATAGAATTTATTTTGTATTTACTTCCATTAGAAATGAAAATATATATTGTATAAAATCATATTCCTTTGTTTCTAAAAATGATTCATGCTTATGTTCCTTTTATAATGAGTTTGGTTCCAGAATAAGAGATCAAGACATTGTAATATTCACTCCCATAGAAATCATGCTAAGAAATGACTAGTTTTGGATCTACCCAAACATAGGTTTCCAAATGAAAAATTCTATAATCCTTGTCAAAAGGGTAAACATCATAAAATATCTTTCAAAAAAATAATGACGTTTTAACTTCTCAACCACATCATTTGGTTCACATAGATATATTTTGACAATCTTCATTTTAAATTCTAAATGGGGTGGACATTATTTCATGCTCACAAAAGTTAATTTTGTTCTCATTTAACCATGTATGTTTTAATAGTAGAAAAACTAAGTTGTCTTAAAATTAAAACCTTAAGATGTGACCATGGCCATGATATTGAAAACCAATATTTTGAATCTTTAGCTGAAACAATGGATATAGTCATAACTTCTATGCTCCTAGGACACCCCAATAGAATGATGTTGTAGAAATAAGAAATATAACCTTTCAATAGATAGTTCAGACTATTCTTAATGAATAGGTCTTAACCTTTTATTTTTTGGAAGAAGATGTCCATATAGATTTCTATATAATAAATATAGTCTTAATTAGACCAAATCTAAAGAGAACCCCCTATGATCTGTGTAAAAATAGAAAACCCAAGGTTAATTATTATAATGTATTTGGTTGCAATGTATATATCCTCAATACAAAGGGAAATATTGACAAATTTGCATCCAAAAAGTGATGAAGTAATATTTATAGGTTATTTAATCTCTAGTAAAGCATATAGATTGATTAATAAAATAAATAAACATGTGTAATAGTAATTACATATAAAATTTGATGAAACAATCCACAAGAACCCAATACCCGCCAAAAAGATCATGAGAATGATATGTCCAATTTGGACATAAATGAAAAATCATATGAACCTATTATTAACCAACATATTAAATCATCCAATTCTAGAAATTATCTAAACTCTAGTCATGATAAACCTGAACCTGTTGATGAACCTAAAAAACTATCCCATATTTTTCTAGAAACATAAGAACTCTTAAAAACCGTCCATTAGATTTTATAGTTGGATACCTAGATAATGAGACACATACAGGAGGTACTTGGATAAACAAGATTGAACATCATGTCATTTTATCTCACATTGAACCAAAAAGAATAAATTATGAAATCAACAATGAATTTTGGGTTACAGATATGCAATAGGAATGGAATTAGTGTGAAATAAATATTGTCTTGAAACATGCATATAGACTCAAATGCATCTTGACTATAGGATCTAAATGGGTATTTAGAAATAAGTTAGATGAATCGGGTAATATTTTAAGAAATAAAGATAGTTTTGTTAAATAAGGTTATAGTCAAGAATAAGGAATTTACTATGAGGAAACCATTTCACTAGTTTCTATAGTAGCTATGGTTAGAATATTTCTTGCATATACAACACACCTAAATTTTAAACTATTTCAAATTGATGTTAAGAGTGCATTCCAAAATGGGTACATAGTTGATGATGATTTTATTGAACATCCACTTGTCTTACAAACCCTCATTTTCCAAATCATATTTTTAAATTATAAAATGATTTTTATGGATTAAATAAATACCCAAGAGAATAGTATTGTAGACTAAGTTGTTTTCTTATTTCCAAAGGACTTACAAAAGTTATTACTAATCCTACTCTTTCTATAAAAACAATTTCTAAATTATTTTTTTTGTTAAAATTTATTTAGATGATATTATTTTTGAATATTCTAAAAATATATTATGTGTTGAGTTTTCAAAAATGATGTAGAATAAATTTGAATTGAATTTAATGGGGGAACTCTAATTGATTCTTGGATTTAAAATATTTCAAAATTAAGAAGTTGTTATTTTAAATCAATGTAAATATAATAATGAAATTTTTAAAAGTACTAGAAATGATGGTTCCAAAAGTAGTGATGCTACAATAAGTACCACATATATTTTAGATATTGATTAAAATAATAAATCTATAGATCAAACCACATATAGATGAATGATTGGAAGTTTAATCTATATTACTTATAACAGTCTTGACATAATGTTTAGTCTATGAATTTTTTCCCTCTTTTAAGATAACCCAAAAGAATATTATATAAATGTTGTTAAAAGTGTTTTTAAATACCCAAAATTTACTACCAACTTAGGATTATTCTATCCTAGAGGAAAAAATTTTGATTTAGTGAGTTATGCTAATGTTGATTTTGGTGGTTGTAAGATATATAGATGGAAAACATCTGGAACATGTCACTTTTCTGGAATGCCTCTAGATTCATGGTGTAGTGAAAATAAAAATTATATTTAATTATCTACTACTGAATATGAATACATAGTTTCTGGTAGTTATTGTGTTCATATTTTGTGGATGAAACACACATTACTAGACTATGGATATCAATTCAAAGATGTCCATATAAACTATGATAATAAAAGTGATTTTAACATTTCAAATAATCATGTTTATCAATATATAACAAATCATATTTATGTAATACATCACTTTTTGATTGATCATTTTCAAAATGGTTAAATAACACTACAGTTTATTGGTATGGAATATCATCTTGCTAACATATTCACAAATCCATTTCAGTCTAAAAGAATTAATTACATAAAAAATGAATTAGGGATGATTAACATATAAATACCCTATATAGATGATCTTATATTTAAACCCAGTATAGTATTAAACCCGTTTGGGTGAATAGACTGGTGACCTCTCACTAACCATTTCCATGCAGACACATTTGTCTTGCAGACAATGTCATGCTGACATCAACGCAGTAGTCATGTCAACACCGATATCATCACGTCGATAGTGTCATGTCCACACAGATAGTATCATGATAATTATTTCTTGCCGACACCAATAGTGTCATGCCGATACAATCGTAATGACACTGATAAAACCTGTTGTTTTATCAATTTTTTTAAACAAAAATGCATTGTTTCATTTATTTCTTTGAACTCAGTTCAAAATTTTACGATCTCCAATTCCATAAATTATATAAATTCACATTTGTACACTCTATTACATACCCTCACACTTTAACCCTTACACTATTATGATGTTTATCTTTACCATTGTCCATTCACCATCCAACCTTCAACCAAACCATCGTAAATGGAATTGATAAAGCATGCAGTCAATAGAGGATCTAGAGAAGAGTCGCATCCTACTAAGGAGATAAAAAGGAGATTCGATTAAATCTCCTCTTATCAATCTGTATCTTTCATACCATGCGGTAACACCAGATAAATAAGACAACACATAATGTCTATTAGATGGTAGGTCTCTCTTATTAAAGGTATTGAAAATTCACGGTTAGTTGGAGTGGTTTTCAAATAATGAAAGTCCAATCTATCTTAAGATCGTGCTTGAGTTATAAACAAATAATGAGTTTCTTTTGGAATGTAGTGTGTTTTTTGGGTCAAATATGTTTTTCAAGAAATGATATTTTCATTTTCTTCTATGCATTGGAAAAAATTCCTCGATTTTATACATGAAATAATATTTTATGAATATTAGGGAATTAATCCATTGAAAAGTTATCTATTCTACTATGATAAAGATCTGAAAGAGATGACTTTAAATAAAGATCACATAAATCCAATTGTTATAGATCTAGATGGTGAATATAGGCTGCTATTAAAGTATATTCAACATCATAATTTTCCCATGAAAGGGAACTTTTCATCCTTGAAGTACCATTATGTGTACATAGTGTACCTACTAAAAAAGGAATCAAAGTAAATCTCTAAATATTTTATATAGTGCATATTAGTGAAATTATTAATCCCTACTGTAAGACTAATTCCCAATTCTACCTGAGGTAGTTTTCATCCATGCTATAAGTGAAAGGACGTGCGAATGAAGGTGAAGAAATTGTTTTAACATTTAGTGGAATGTATTGGAATAAATAAATTCCATAAATAATAAAGATTCATTTAAATCCCTATAAGAGGGAATGGGTTGGTAATGAGGATATGATTTATGAAAAATCCAACACTTTGGACCATCCACTTAGGCCAAGAGATTTAGTGGATCCTTGTTTAGGACCATAACATGTTGAGCCTATTTATTTTGATGAATAAGAGAATGCTTCTCCTGAAAGAGATCATGTGTCTCTTATTGATGATAGGAGTGACCCAGATACAACTGAACCTCCATGAAGAATGCTATATGGAAATCCTAGTCCACCTTCAGCATTACCTCAAGATGAACCAAATCATGGTAAAAATGGTGATGAGGATACATAACTGTCAGGATGTGTACAATATGAGAGAATGTCTTATGGTTTCAAAGAGCATATAGAAGAAGAAGATGATGATGATGATGCAGCAGCAGTAGAAACAACAATAGAAAGTGGCTCAAGTAGATATGAAGAAGAAGAAAATTGAAGTGCCTCTGGTAGTGGAGAAGAGGAAGAAAGAAATTAAGACCATAATGACATAAGTAAATAAAATGAAATTTATTGGGAGGATGAAAGAAGTGGGAGTGATAGTGATTCAGATCATCTTGGTGATGATCATGATACTAAGGTAGAGCAAGCTGGTATAGTGAATCATGAACCCATTATAAAACCCTCATGGTTCTTCAGTATTCTATAATGTAGAAGGGATAGTGCATGAAGTTCAAAAATAAGTGAAAGATCAAATATTCCCAGTTACTCAGTTGGTTTATTATAGAATAATATTTCAAGGTCAGAGGGAGCATCATGTGAGTGGAGATCCAGTCGAGGGCGAGCATAATGGTAGAAGAGATCAAGGTTAGGAGGGAGCATCAAACTGGAATTGTGAGAATTGATACTCCCACCCATTTAGATGAGGGTGTTATGTATGTCTAGGAAATAAATTTAGTATATGTAGCTATTTGATAGGACTATAAATACTTATATGATGATTTGTTTTTACTTATTTCAAGATAATTAGTTGATGAGATCCCTCCTAGTGACTGTCAATAAATCTGATTTTGACAGTTTCAATTATGAACATTGTGCCACCAATAAGAATTTTTCCATGTATATTCCCATGTTAATATTGAGTGAAATTGGTGAAAATATTCTCCCTGGAAATCTTATTGCTCAAGTGGAAACCATGCTAGCTGCACTCATTAATGATATTATGCCAGATAATCAGAAGGTGAAAAATGAGTTGACATGACTAGTTTCCACTATCAATAGTTGGACCTCGATGTATAAGAAAGCCTTGGGAAGAATCATGAAAATACATTAGGATATTATTTCCCACTTTCAATTTCCTGATTTTATGTAGTTGGGATTGGATGTTAGAGACATTGTATGATGGGAATCTAGCTCAGTAGCCCATGTATCTCTCCAACTAGATGTTGAAGTAGTGAAAAATATAATTAGAGATGATTTGTATGCTATGTTGGGTGGAATAGATAAGATGATATAGGAAATGTTTAGGAAACATAGTGACTATATTCATGATATGTTCTAGTTATTCTCCAACAGTGAATAAACTGCTAATGCTCAAATCATAATGAAATTAGACATTTACTTCATGATGATTTTTACCAAAAAACAATTAACAAGTCACTTTCAATATTTTATAGTGAATATGAAGTTGCCTCCAGTTACATGTGATCATAATTATAATGTTCAAAAATTGAAGTAATTCAGACATCATATAGATATATTTGTAATGACCCGAATCTGGGGCCACTCAACTGGTGCCCCGTACCCGGTTCTCCACATGACCTAAAGTGCATTTCACCAAAGGCTAGAGGCTGTCGGCTAGCAGCGAGGGCCTTGGTGAGTCATTGAGGAAACTATGCCATCATTTTGGTAAGGTATACAAGGGAAATAAAATAAAAGTCAATAGCAGAAGTAGTAAACAACATACAATAATAGAAACTAAACAGTTGAAGAAATGAATATATATTAATGATGATAATGATGTGGCGGGTAGATGTATCTAATGAAAGCATTAAACACATCAACATGCTAAAATTCAACTGAGAAACAAGGTATGAAACGTAAACAGTAACTCCAGTAGCATCGCAAGCCTATGCTCGGTCCTATGCTCTCCAGCTCTAACCAGAAATCATGTACATGAAGTAGAAGGTCCATGGTCACTATCCACACATGTAACCATATAACCAATTTGGTCCTAAAAGAAGGACCAGAACAGGGTGTGGGACTAATCCCAATAGGCAACCACCACAAGATCTGTGCCCTACTGTTAGTGAGTAATATATCAAAAGTAATGAAAGTAAATGTATAAATGAACTAGGAGTACACAAGTAAAAATCCTTCCAATTAATATTCACATTCATTTAACAATAAATTCACTCATTTAATTAATCAACCAAGGAATCTAGCAAGGCTCTCTATTCCAAGGTAAACATGTAACACAACAGGCATCAAAAGACTACCTAAGAAACAAGTAGGTCAATATATCCAAACTTGTGGTTTGGATTTGTAGAATTATCTAAACATACCAAACAATCCAAAATTGCACTAACTCTCTAGGTGGATCAATCTAGAAGACCCCTATAGTCAAGTAAACATAAAAAGTCACAGACACTCTGGTAAGCCCGCATGTCGATTCCCCTATGGTTTTGCAAATAGCTATAGACTCTCTGAGGAAGCTCTTACATCTAATTTCTCTTGTGGTCTCAATACGTGCATAAACTAAGGACACTCTTAGGAAGATTAATGTCCAATTTCTATAGGTCATGCGTACAAAACTAATTCCAACAGACCCCCTAGGGAATCATTTATCGCCTATTCCCTCTTTGGTCTCCCGCACCATGTTCTAACAGCCCAGAGCAGTCCAGTCGTGCGTAATCGATTGTCAGAAGCCCTAAGTAAGTAAATAAACTACTGTTATACAAGCTAAAATGCATCAAAAGCATTAAAAAAAGTAGGAAACACATGCAATCAGTTATAACAAGAAACTAGATATTGCAATAGGATTTGTCATGCAGGCAAACTATGCCAAATAGTGATAAACAACCAAATAGGGATAACACCCTTGGGGTGATCCTCAAAGATGCACACAAACATATATTATCATCAATTTACCATTGGAAAACAAGAAATCTAATATAATTAAAAAATAGGACCAAAATCCCTAACTCGGGATACCCGAAACATGGGAATCTAGAACTTTTGCACAAATACTCAAAGACATTCAACGTATGGCAACAAACCACCTCCCTTAATCCTAGGAGATCAATACACTTGAACCTCAGCCCATTAATTAGCCTAGGAAGGAGTAGATCTGCAAAAACATATAAAACATTCAACCTACTATAACTCTCATAAGAGAAAGAATCAGGAAATGTGGCCAATGTGGAACCAAGAAATCACCACTACAATTCTATTGAATCTGATGGTGTTCGATTCAGATAACTAGTGAATGATTGGTGGATCAGAGAAGATTTGACCTCCCTAGATGCTCTAAACGGAAAAAGGTGAAGAATATGGTGAAAATAGGGGTTAGACGCAACCCCGGTCCGTTTAACAAAAATAAAAGAAAGTAAACGACATGTAATTATAGAGTACATGGTGTGTACTTGCCTTTTCCATACTCTGCTTCAGGCGGCCTCCAAGTCACCCTTATGTGGCAGTGTGTGTGTCCATGACATGGCCAACACACGGCTTCTAGTGGCATCGATGTACATGTCGTGTACTCATAAAGTACATAGTGTGTACTCTGAAAATATCCAGATTTTCCTCTTTTTCTCAAAAACCACCAAAAAGGAAAAACATTCCTAGAGAGAAGATCTGGGTTATTACAAACATCTCCCCTTAAATAAATTCTTCTATGAATTTCCCTAACATGTTGGTGAAAAATAAACTTTGAACAACTCTGGCCACTGTGATCGCATATCGGACTCCCTTTCCCATGTCTCGTCTTATACACGGTTGTGCTTCCATAACACTCGTACTAGAGGAACAGACCAGCCACATAGTACCTTTGAACTACGATCAACAATACTGATCAGATGCTACTCGAATGATGCATCCTGCTCTAGCTCAAACTCCTAGAGTTGAAAAACATGATTCAGGTCTGAGAAATAGTGTGGAAGCTGAGAAACATGGAAGACATCAAGCAGAACCTACTACATCTGAGGTTACTGCAACCTATAAGCAACTAGCCTGACTCTCTCCAGAACCTCAAATGGCCTGACATATCTCGGTGAAAAAATAAATTGTCTCCTGATCATCTTCTGTCCCAACCATGGGGTAACACCTAAGAAAACATGATCTCCAACCTTGAACTCTAAATGTCATCTCTACTGATCAGCATAAGATTTCTGCTGAGACTGTGTAGTAGTCAGCCTTTTCCGAATCAACTCCACCTGTTCTATGTTATCCTATTCAAGATGAGGTCCCAGCATAGCTGCCTCTCCTACCTCCAGCCAACATAAGGGTGATCGACATGACCAATTGTAAAAAGCCTCGTAAGGTCCCATCTAAATAGTTTCATGAAAACTATTATTTTAGGAAAACTCAACTATAGGTATATGTCTCTCCCATGAACCTCCAAAATAAAGGACGCATGCTTATAGCATGACCTCTAGCACCTGAATCATGCACTCTGACTGGCCATATGTCTGGGGATGGTAAGCTATACATAGAAGTACCTATGTACCCAAAGCCCTTTGTATCCCTTGCCAGAAATGTTGTGTAAGACAGGCATCCCTATCTGAAATGACAGTAATCAGAACCCCATGCATGCGTACAATCTCATGGATGTACAATAATCCATCCTCATCAACACTGAAGGTCTCCTTAATCGGCAAGAAGTGAGTAACCTTCGTGAGCCTATCAATGAAAACCCATACCGCGTCATTCCCTCGAGGCCATCTTGGTAACCCTGTCATGAAGTCCATCGCAACATCATTCCACTTCCACTTGGGAATGGGTAGCTATTGTAATAGCCCTTCTTGTTGCTGGTGCTCCTCCTTCACCTGCTGATAGGTGGAACACCTCGTGACAAAACCAGTAATATCTCTCTTCATACCTGACCACCAATACTTGCGGTGTAGACCACGATACATCTTGGTGACACCTGGATGAACTGCCCAAACTGAGGAATGAAAGTCTCACATCAGCTCCTCATGTGTATCTGCTGGTACCCATACTCGTACCTAAAAATGAATGATCTAACCCTCACCTATGGTCCATCCAGGAAGAGGTTCCCCTCCTAACAAGCTTTCCTGTAAGACTGTGCCTTCAGATTCTAATAGCTGCCTCATTCGAACTCGGTCATGATGGGTAGAGGTAACAGCTACATAAGAAAGAAAAGTATAACCCTTTCTATTGTGTACCTCCAATTGAAATTGAGAGAACATAGCCATAAGCTTCCACTCACTGTTGTCCTCCTGAACAGCCTGTATCTATGTTCTCCTGCTCAGTGCATCTGCCACAGCATTGCCTTTCCCAAGCGTATAAGCATGCTCTAAATCGAAAGACTGTAGCTACTCAACCAACCTCTATTGTCTCTGATTTAATTCATGCTGCGTGAAGATATACTTGAGGATCTTGTGGTCGGTAAATACCCCAAAATGCTCTCCCAGAATATAATTTCTCCAACAACGCAGAGCATGAATAAATGCAGCCAACTCCAATTCATGTTTAGGATAGTTCCTCTCAGGTGTCCTCAACTGACGATATCCATATGCAACGACACGATCCTCATATAAAAGAACTGTTCCAAGCATGATGCTAGATGTATCGTAGAAAAATGTATAACTCTTACTCGGCTCCAAAAAAACTAGAAACGGTGTTGAAGTCAATTTCCCCTTTAGCTCCTAAAAGGCTGAATCCCAGGTTTCTGACCAAAGATACTTCACCCCCTTCTTAGTCATGCCCATCAATGGCACTTCCAATCATGAGAAATCCTATATAAACTGCCAGTAGTAACCAGGCAGCCCTAAGAAACATTGCACCTCAAAGACATTCTTCGGCTGCTCCTAGGTAACAACTGCTCTCACCTTCTCTATGTCTACTGATACTCATGTCTCTAAGATAAAATGACCTAGGAAGTTAATCTCATCGATCCAAAAGTGGAACTTTTAGAGAATAGCATATAACTGTTTCTCCCTCAGTGTAGTCAAAATGATCTCAATATGGGTAGCATGGTCGTGTCGAGTGTGAGTGTACACGAAGAAACCGTCCACGAAAACCACCATGAAAGAATTCAAGTAAGGGTGGTAAACTCTATTCATCAGCACCATGAAAATTTCTGGCGTGTTCGTGAGACTAAACGGCATAACCAAATACTCATACAGACCATACCTGCTCCAGAAGGCTGTAAGAGGTATATCAAATAGTCTGACACGCAACTGATGATAACTGGTTCTCAAATCGATCTTCGAGAACACTATGGCTCCTCGAAGATGATAAAAGAGATCATTTATCCAAGGAAATGGATATCAGTTCACGACCTTCAACTAGTTTAGCTTTCGATAATCCACACAAAGCCGTAATATACCATCCAAATTCTTTGCAAATAGGACGGGTGAACCCCAAGGATAAGTACAGGGTCAGATAAAACCCTATGCATACAACTCCACCAACTACTTCTTGAGCTATTGTAACTCAGGTGTAGCCATCCTATGAGGAGGTATGGATACTGGTACTACTCCTGGATCAAGATCAATAGTGAAGACTACCTCTCTCCCTAGAGGAAAACATGAAAAGTCTTCTGGAAAAACATATAGAAAGTGATCAACCACTGGATGAAAATCTATCTAAGAAGTCCCCTGGTCATCCAGATATAAGCTGGAAATCTGGGCCATAACACCGCCCAACCCATGATGCTCTGGTCCAGCTCTGCTCTCCTGGACATCCCATTTGCCCTTGTAAAGAAATGATCCTCCCTCTGGAGATGTGAAACTCACCCTACGATGATAGCAATCGACAAAGGCCTGTAAGGGAACTAACAAGTCCATTCCTAGAATGAAATCATAATCTATCATCTCCAAAACATAGATATTTCAGGAAAAATGACACCCACCAACCTCACGGGGGCAGACTAAGCATTGACACATGCGAGCAGTTCTAATTCCTAAGGGAGAATCTAGCGTCATCAAAACCTCATAAGTATAAACAGTAAGTCTAAGGCATTACAAAGTATGAACAGAAATAAATCTATGAGGAGCTACTGTATAAAAAATTGAATAGGATAAAACTGAGGATACTAAAATCATACCATGAACTGTACAAAGTCTAGGATCCTGCTCTTGAAGAATATTCTCTCCCGCAAAAGTCTGGTTTGCACCGCGGCCCTGTGTAGTAGCCTGAGATCCCTGAGCTGACCCTCCCTGAGCCTAAACACTACATCCACAGCCTCTACCATGGCCTAAACGACATGAAGAACTCCATACCCCTATCTTCTATGGAACTGGTAATCTTGCTCCTATACTCAGAGTCGAAAATGATCCTCCTTCACTAGCCGCTGGAAGGAAAACCTTACATAAATGCGGCAGGTGACCCATCTTGCTGCAAGATCAGCACTCCACTGGGTCTCTCGAGCACTATAGCTTCTAATTACCACTATTTACACATTTATAGAACACCACTTGGTTTCCGGAAGGAAGATCTCATCTACTAGAAAGAATACCTCACTTCCTCGAGTCACCTCGTGTTGACTATCGGTGGTGCTTCCTGCTGTCTATCTGAAATAAAACATCCTTGGATGCTGAACCGCCCTAGTCCATAGCTCTAGTCTCCCTCAGATTCCTTTCTGTGATAATCGTATGGTTGGCTATCAGAGTAATAGAAGTCAAATGAATGACATTCACTTCCGATCTAATGTCCGGTCTGAGGCCTTCCTCAAACATCCTCACTAAAAATAGCTCTTCATTCTCTAAAATAGGAGTGAAACACTAAAATTTGGTGAAGTGAGAGGAATACTCCATAACTATGACAGTACCCTACTATAGGTTCATGAACTCTCTGGCTCTTTCAGCCGTTAGCATCGTCGGGTAGAAGTAGTCTTAGAACATACGCTGAAATTCATCCCAATCCATAGCCTATTGGCGCCCTGCCCACAAAACCCCATCACACCATCTTTTGGAGTAATCTTGCAGCATATAAGTCGCGATCATCACTCTCCTATCCGAAGGCATCTCTAAGTGCTCTAAGATGGACATAATGGATTCTATCCATGACTCTGTAGCCAGAGGTCCTCCGTCCTATGTGAATGTGGGAGGACGATGCTGCTGAAAACCCCGCATCAGATCTTCCATAGACAGGGAAGGATGCTGAGATCACTAAAAGTTCTATATGAATCTCATGAAACCCTCTATAATCTGAGCATCGGCACCAGTTTCAGGAATAACTACAGGTGCCATGTCCGGAACGATATGCGGAACTACTGGTTGTCCCTGATCTGCCGTATTAGGTGTACAGTCATTTCCTGGTTCCTGATGTGAAACGGGAGGACGTCTCGGTGCCATGACTCTACACGGTCAAAAGAAGACATTAGATCACATTACCAGGAGCTGAAAACATGGAGCATAAGAAGGAAATGAGGGAAACAATGTATTCGAAAATTACAAATCAGGACTACACTGTTTCTATAAGGAATAAATGGTGTGTTCCCTTAATTCATTTACATGAGCGTGTACATTGGCCAAAATAGGTCGTGTAACACCCAAAATACACAACGTGTTATCCCTACACATGACGTGTACCCGAATCCTCTTTCCCAACCTGATTCCTTCTACACGGTTAAGCCACACGGGTCTCCTAATACAAAACTACGCAGCATGTTCAAGGTGCACACGGTGTGTACTCAACAAGCTTCACCTGGCCCGTGTTGTTAGCGACATGGCCAGTTTACCCAGGTTACTCTACATGGTGTGTTCAATAAGGACACAAAATGTAATAAGAAGTCCTAACTGACAGTGTGGTTAGCCACACGGCCGGCTATGCGGATAACACTACACGGCGTGTTTCAGGAGGACATAGTGTGTAAGAGAAAGAATAACACTAACCTGTATTGTTTGTGACATGGTCGGGTACCTAGATCAAAATAAAAAGTGTGTAAATTTCATACATGGTGTGTATGTGAAAAGGCAACACAACACGTGTTGTTCGTGACATGGTCGTGTACCTCTTCCATTCTACACGACATGCTAAACTAGTACATGGTATGTCCCTATAAGATTTTTCACAACACCGAGTCCTTGCATGCATGGTCAGTGACCTGATTATAGGGTACGCAGCGTGTATTAATAAAGTACACGCCATGTATTTTATATTTTTCTAAACAGTAGCCTTAGAATTGCCCCAGAGCCCATAAAACACAGAAAAACAAGGTTTAAGGGGCCAAATTCTGATCCGTGAAGGCACATACTCCCCGCGAATCAAAGTTTGGAATCTTCAACAAGTCACAACAAGGTAAACAGTATAACAAACTCAAGATCCACCAAATTCTGATCCTTGAGGTACCATAACACCTCTATGACCAAAGTTTGGCATCCATGATAATGAGGCTCCAAACAAATGTTAACCTTTCAACATAGTAGGTGTTCTATCATATCTGCTATCACAACAGAATGCATAGTCTATCACATATTCTATCACAACAGCATTCAAAATCTAATGAAATTTAGATGGCATGACAAAATGCATGACATGATAATTTCTAACAAGTTCATATATGATGCATGAGATGGCATACCCTCATCTCATCTGGTTGAAAAAAATAGAACCACAATCATATAAATAGTAACATCACAACACAAGTGTACCACCCAACGGTGAAGTTAATTCAACTGTAAAATTTTCAAAACTAAAAAATTTGATCATTCGAGGTAACCCAGATTTTTTCATGTACATGGGTTCTAGAACTTTTGGGAACAACTGTTTACCATTTACCTATTCTATCTTATCCATTTCTATTGTCCCTAAATAGTAATTTAATGGAAAATAAAATAAACCCCTTTGATACAACTATTTAACGACATGAATCCTGAGCCACTCAACTGGTGCCCTATACCCGGTTCTCCACATGACCTCAAGTGCATTTCCCCAAATGCCAGAGGCTTCCGACTAGCAGCGAGGGCCTTGGTGAGTCATTGGGGAAACTATGCCCTCGTTTGGTAAGGTATACAAGGGAAAGGAAATAACAGTCAATAGAGGAAGCAGTAAATAACATAAAATAACTGAAACTAAACAGTGGAAGAAATGAATAAATAGTAATGATGATAATGATGTGATAGGTACAAGTATCTAAGGATCTAATCAAACACAAAACATTGTGAAATAAAACTATGAAACACGGTACCAAAAGTAAACAGTATCTCCAGCCACATCACAAGCCTAAGCTCGGTCCTATGCTCTCCATATCCAACTAGAAATCATGTACATGATGTTTAAGGGAAATGGTCCATATCCACACATGCAACCATAAAACCTATTTGGGCCAAAAAGTAGGACCCAAATAGGGTGTGAGACTAATCCCATTTGAAATCCACCACAAGATTGGTGCCCTATTGTCTGTAAGTAATATAGCAAAAGAAATGAAAGTAAATGTAGTAATGAACTATGAGTACACACGTAAAAATCATACCAATTACCATTGAAATTCATTTAACAATGAATTCATTCATTTAATTAAGAAACCAAGTAATCTAGCAATGTTCTCTATTCTATTGTAAACAGGTAACACAACATGCATCAAAAGACTACATAAACAAATAAGTAGGCCAAAATATACAAGCATGTGCTTTCGCTTGGTAGACTCATCTAAACCAACCAATCAATCCACAATTGCACTGACTATCTAGGTGGATAAGACTAGAAGACCCCTATAGTCAAGTAAATATACAATGGGACAGACACTCTGGGAAGCAGTCACATCGATTCCCTTGTGGTCTTGCAACGACATCTATAGACTATCCGAGGAAGCTCTTACGTCTAATTCCTATTGTGGTCTCGATACATGTGTAAACTAAGGACACTCTTAGGAAGCCCAAAGTCTAATTCTTGTAGTTCCTACATACGAAACTAATTCTAATAGACCCCCTAGGGAAGCAATTATTGTTTATTCCCTCCTTGGTCTCCCACACATGGTTCTCACAAGCTTGAGCAGTCCAGTCATGCATAATAGACTGTCAGAATCCCTAAGTATGTTTAGCAACTACTTGGATAAAATCTACAATGCATCAAAATCTTTAAAAATAGTAGGCCACACGTGCAATCAGTTATAACAAGCAACTAGATATTGTAATTGGGTTTTCCTTGATGGAAAACTGTTCCAAACGGTGATAAACAACCAAATAGGGATAACGCCCATGGGGGATCCTCAAACATGCAAACAAGCATATATTATCATCAGTTAACCTTAAGCCAACAAGAAATCTAAAGAAATTAAACAATATAACCAAAATCCCTATCTCGGGATACCTGAAACATGGAAATCCGGAACTTTTGCAGAAAAACTCAAATACATTCAATGTAAGGCAATAAACCACCTACCTAAATCCTAGTAGATTTATATAGTCGAACATCAGCCTATGAATCAGCCTAGAATGGAGTAGATATGCAAAAATTACTAAAAAGTTCAACCTAATATAACTCACATAAGAGAAAGATTTAGGAAATGTGGCCAAAGAAGATCACAGAACTCACCGTTGTGATTCTATTGCAATGGACGGTGTTCGATTCACATAAATGGTGACAGATCAGTGGATCGGAGAAGATTTGGCCCCCTCGGATGCTTTTGATGGAAAAAGGTGAAGAAGAAGGTGAAAATATGGGCTAGACGCGACCTAAGTCTGTTTAACGAAAAAAATAAAGTACACGGAATGTAAATATAAAGTAAACTGTGTGTACTTGACTTTTTTGTACTCCACTTTAGGCAGCCTCCAAGTCACACTTACACGGCCGTGTGTGTGTCCATGACACAACCAGCACACGGATTCCAGTGGCATCGAAGTACACGGCGTGTACTCATAAAGTACATGGTGTGTACTCTGAAAATTTCCATATTTTCCTCTTTTTCTCCAAAACCTCCAGAAAAGGAAAAACATACCATAAAAGAAGATTTGGGTTCTTACAATGTTCATGGGGAATAAGGACAATTTAGAATAGGGAATAAATATTGTGGGTAGATAATCACATATTTTTTAAATCTATTGAAGACATATCTACATGTTCAGAGTGACTCCATAGTGGTTCTAGTTGATGCACCACTCATACCATCTTTGGCCTCTTCATCCTCTCTTGGTACCTCTTTTCCTCCTCACCATCAGTCTATTTCGGTTGATCAAGTTTTGAGCAACATCTAGCCTATCATCACAGAGCAGATCCAACCTTGTGCTTCATCCAAACCTACTATTTCACCTTCTATTCCTAAAATATTACCTCTTCCCCCATGATAATTCACTCATATCATCCAGTCAATCATCCTCTATCCATTAGACCTTCCATCAATCGTTCTAAAAAATTAAAGGAAACATTAGTTCCCAAGGAGTAGTGTGGATCACTTTCTATTAGGTTTGATTGACATTACTTTTGTTGTATTCTGCTAACTGTAATTTAAATTTTTTATTAAATATAAAAATATTGTAATTATATTTTTGTGTTAGGTATTGGCCTTTCTTGATTTCTATTCTTTCCTCTATTTAATATTTCTGACAATCCCAAAAGGGGTAGAAAATGCAGAGAATTTTTTTTATGATAAAGAGGGAGGAAATAAGGAATTATTTATTTTACCTCTGAACCATATCTATTTCTTATCAGTTTCATTTTTCTATGAAAATAATTGATGCAATATAGTATGTTGAACAATTATATAAATTATTAATAAATTATACTTTATAATTCCATGATTTGGGTTCAACAAAAAGGGGATATTTTTGGCACGTAGTGGAAGGTTGTCT
Organism: Viscum album; assembly: GCA_963277665.1. NCBI lineage: Eukaryota > Viridiplantae > Streptophyta > Magnoliopsida > Santalales > Viscaceae > Viscum > Viscum album. Next base: position 2,097,387,034 of record OY728152.1, read on the forward strand.
CTTCTCTGGTTTTAATGGGTTTAAGGATTAAAAATATTTTAAAATCATGTACAATAATTTTTGTAACGTTTATCTATACTAAATAATGTTTAGTTTGGTCTAATTATGGTTATATATCTGCCATTATATGATTAATACACTATATTGACCTGCATTTGGTAAGATAGATAAAATAGAAAATTGGCAATCTATGAGTCACTGACACTGATAGTTTTGTCTGACTCATTGACAATGTAAATATATCACCAAAAGAACAAGTGTGACCTCTATAGAACTATTGAGATACTGAAAAAGTAAATGTATTACTATCAGTTCAAATTTCATACTCACTAAAGAAATTTTACACCCATAAATGAAATGTCTGACTGATAGTTCAAACCCACTCTATGATAGACGACTCACCAACAGTACAAATGAGGCACCGACATAATGAATGGATCACCAATAAAAAATTAGACATTTATGCATTGAGTCACCAAACATTTGATCCACAGACTCATGGAGATAACAAGAGAATGAATCTTTAATACAATGAGTCACTGATACAAACAAAATGACTCACTGACTGAAGGTGTCCCAGATAGAATGACTCTCTAACAAAAGAGTCACTGACAGACAGTTTGAATATTCGTTTATTTAAAATTTTCTCTAATGGTCATATTTGAGTGTTTTATTGCTATTGATTAAAATAAACATTTTTTGGAAATATTAATTGGGACGTCAGAAGTAAAAGGTACACAACCTACCCCAAAGCATGATTATTGTTTTCCTATATAGTATAAAAGATAAAATGAATGAGAGTATAAAGAGATAAAAGAATACAATAGAGGACTCGCTCGAGCACCCATAATAAACCTATGAGAAAAAAGAAAATAACACATGAATAATTCCCATTCATACTAACTAAACAAAAATAGGAACTTAATGTGAACCTAATTTTCAATACCCCTACCACAATAAAAATAGAACCAATGGAATTGAACTTCATCTTCCTAGAAAACAAGAACACAAAGCATCACAACGGTCTATTTCAGTGTAAATTTAAAGAAGAGGGATTAATCGTCATATAATCTAAATATAAATTTTCTAGATCTTCATTTCAACATAATCAATGCATTTTAAACAGTATCTCTCATTTCCCTACATTATTATGCACATTTCTACTAGTTTTTTAGTAATATGTGCATTTGTCATTTAAATAGAAATTGTATCATGTACTGATCTAAAGGATATAATATATCCATCCACTAACATATTTTTAAACTTATTATATCTGAAATACAACTATGGTAGAGGTCATGTGTGACCTGGATATTTTATTTCTCACATAGAACTGTAGTAGTGGTCTTCTGACCTAAACTGTTTGTTTACTATTGTGTAAACCCCAATCCAAGGTGTAGATAAATGTTATATATATATAGTAGTGTAAGGTGATCACTATGTGGATTGGATTATGCCTCGTCTTGAGATTGAACCACTTATTTTAATATGTTGTGTTTTTAAATTTAGGGTACTCTCTTTTAACTCGTATTTCAAAAAACTAAGATTTACTTTGATAGTTATTCATGGATTGTGTTTATAGCTATTTGGGTTTATTAAATTGGTTTCAAAAGTAATTTCAATATATCATGTTGATATAATATATAATTAATCAATCTTCTGATAAATTAATTGAGCATCCATACTATTATAAATTTTCTTATATTATTTACTATCTTGTTTTGTTTTAAATTTGGGGATTTATTAAAATAAGTTTTTTAATATAAATTTTTATTGCAACTCAATCCACCTCGTTCTTGAGTGTCCTAATCTTAACAACACTTATATTTTGTATCATGTAAGTCATGGAATTTTTTCCACAACTATGTTCATATATCACTTTGACTAAGGAATAATTAATTATGATGATGCTATATTGAGGTTATCTTCTTTCTTATAATAATCATAACTGAGTACTATGATTCTAGAAATATTGGAAGTATTTGATTCAATATAGATAGTTTTTTATTTAATAATAAAGATAAAATAATAAAAGTCTACTTTTTGATCTAATTGATATTATTTACTAATAATTTGGGTAGAAGGATTTAGTGATCATCAGTAAATAACACATTCTTATAATAGTGACTGATTGAAGAAGAAGAAATTATAGCATTCAGTATTTTTTTGAAAATAATTTATATGTGTTTCTTTTTTTACTTTTTTGAAGTAATAATTTGTAGAAGAAATTAGTGGAAGAACAAAGTAGCATTGTGGCATCCAATAGTATTCTCAACAGGGGAGAAATTATTTTTCATACAAATAACCTTATCAAAAATTATAAGACAATATTTATTATCAGGATAAATATCCATGAATGTTTTGTTAAACATGCACATTCAATTGACTATAATGTAATATGTGCGAAATGGTATTTACTACATATTTATTCCTATTCAAATGATTAATTCCTTGTGGTTGTGTGGTTGTATCATTTTCATACCATGCGAAGGACCGTCGACTCATATTGAGTAGTCATCCTTGTTAAAAATATTATATTCTTTACCAATATCATATAATTTCTTACAATAAGGAAAAGAGAATAATATAATCCATATCCTAATAGATCTAATAGGTAAAGGGATAAAAAGTTTTAATTGGTTTAAAAAGTCACTAATAGTGATTCACCCCCTCTCAGGGTTAGAAATATCTCAAACTAATACTTTTATGGATTAGATGATTCCAAATAATCTCTCAACCACTCAATTAAAAATAGGTATTTAACATGTTTTAATCCCATTACACATATATTTATAACTTTAGTATTTCTAATTTTACAACAGTAAATAATTTTTTCCAAACAAATTTACTTTTAATTCATAAAAATATAGAAAACGTTATTAAATATGTTGGACCTAATGATTCCGAATCTGAATTCCAGTTTATTAGATAAAATTACATTTTTTAATAAAAATTAATCTTAACAATATAGCATGTCACACGTAAAAAACATTTTTTGAAAAAATGTATTTCTATTCATAAAATTTATTTGAAGGATAAAATTAAAAATATTTTATATTTTCCTAAGATAAATTGGTTTATTATATAAATTTATTTGTATTTTAATTCAATCTAAACCCAATTTTTTATACTATATGTTGTAATTAAAATAAAATATCAAAAATAATTTTTATTGGAAAATATTAATTAATTCATTGAAATGAAAATCATTGGTTTTCGTATAAAAATAATATATTTTCAAAATGTATATTTTTACTTTAAAAATACCCCCATCCAATAAATATGTTTTATAAACATTAATGTCTTTCTTTTTTAATGATAAAATTTATTTTTTTTGGTAAAAATTATATTATCCCAATTCATAAAAATCAATTATTTTAGAATAATATAAAT